>OU744336.1:111342828-116342828 GCA_916610165.2 Gymnosoma rotundatum
ATATAATATAATATAATATAATATAATATAATATAATATAATATAATATAATATAATATAATATAATATAATATAATATAATATAATATAATATAATATAACACCTGAAAACCTGATCGAGAAAATTACTGTAAACGAGAGCCAATGGAATGTCGTAGAAACTATTGCCAAAACATCCAGCGGATCAAGAAGACAGATCTCGACTACGCCTATTATCGAGAACATGCTCAACAATGGAGGAACCTGGACGCAGAGAAATGAAGAGATAGCCTGAGGCTAAGCAGGAAATCACCCCGAAGTAATGCGAAAGCGGTCCCGGGGTGGTCATAAACTCCTGGAGAATGACAAGGAGGTTTATTGGTGGGTACTCCACTAAGTGGCAATTCGACACCCTTACGTACAGCGACGGTTGTGCGCGAAGTGCGTAAAAGCACTTTTACCTCCTTCCCACAAAAAAAAAATAATATAATATAATATAATTTAATATATCGTTACGTTTATTTAATTTCTAAACGTGTTATTTATGGAGTTCTTTGCAAATAATTCTTGCAAAAAAACCGACTTCAAAACAGATTTCATCTGTCTACCTATAACGGGCCAAGAGTATGGCCAAATAAATTAGATTACATTAACTATAGGAACACTCTTATTTTCCGCCTACAAACTTTATACTTGTTCAACAGTTTCGCAATATACATCAAATTACAGCAACTAAAGGGTCACCCTTTAATTTCCAAATTATATACTTGATGTTGTAGTAGATTTAGCAATCAGGTTCTGTGTAAATTTCAAAACCCTTTAATTTATAATTTTTATACTTCTTATTATATCAAAGAAAGTATTGGACATTCTGTATAAAATTAAGGTGTTTATATATAACGGTACAAAAATACGGCGATATTGAACAAATAACATTAATTTTGGAAATACCCTTTTGTAAAACAAGCCTCTTATAAATTCCAGCCGTCTCTATATAACGGTTCAAAAGTTCGGCCAAATACACAAAATTACATCAACTATTGGGACACCAGTTTATTTCAAAGTCAAATCTAATACTTGTGGTTATACCGGAGTTAGTAACACAGGTTCTTTGTCAATTTAAATCGTCTGTCTACAACTGTTTAAAAGCATGCCATATAAATCAAATTAAATGAACTATTGGGGCACTCTTTTATTTATAATTTTAAATATTAATATATGTTACTATAACAGCCATAGCAATCGACATTCTGCACAATTTGAAAACGTTTGTCTATAATGTTCAAAAGATAGGCCCATAAAAGTAAATCTACTTCAAGTATGGGACACATTTTAATTTCTGAATTCAAATTATAAACTCGTTTATATAGCGGGCTTAGCAATACAGGTCCCTTTTAAGTTTCAGCGTTCTGTCTATAACGGTTCAAAAGCTTTGCCACATACTTGTAATTACATTAACTATTAGGACACCCTTTAACATCAAAATCCAAATTACAGGTTCGTTGTAAAGTTCAAGCGTCTGTCTACAACTGCTAAAAAGTTTGGCCATATGCCTAAATTGACTATTGGGGCACCCTTTAATTTATAATTTTAATATTAATACTTGTTACTATCATGGCTATAGCAATCGACATTCTGGCCAATTTGCAAGCGTTTGTCTATAACGGTTCAAAAGATAGGCCCATATAAGTGTAATTTACATCAGTTATGGGGACACCCATTAATTTTTAACCGACTTCAAAAAAAGAAGGAGGTTACACAATTCGTCTGAAAGTTCCTTTGAAGTTTCAACATTCTGTCTATAACGGATCAAAAGTTCGGCCACATACTTGTAATTACATTAACTATTGGGACACCCTTTAACTTCCAAATCCAAATTTTATACCTGTTATTATAGCGGACTTAGCAATTCAGGTTCGTTGTAAGTTACAAGCGTCTGTCTACAACTGTTAAAAAGTATGGCCATATACATCAAATTAAAGGAACTTTTGGCGCACCCATTAATTTTTAATAATAATACTTGTTACTATAGCGGCCATAGTATTCGACATTCTGTCCAATTTACAAGCGTTTGTCTATAACGGTTCAAAAGATAGGCCCATATAAGTAAATCTACATCAATTATGGGTGCACCCTTTTATTTTTATATTTATTTTTGTATAACTTTTTGTTATTGGTAGCTATAGTAATACGCAGTCATTTTAAATTTTACAGAAGTGCCCTTTACAGTTCATAATACACTTTAAAAATATGTATGGTATATGGGGACACCCTTTAATTTTTAAGATTATGAACTGTTTATAAAACAAGACCAATCTGTAAGCATAATCTATCATATTACTAAAAATTTTCAAAATGGCTGATTTCTGCAGGCACAAACATAAAAAAGCAACATTCAGCCGAATTGAAAACCTCCTTTTTTGAAGTCGTTTAAGAAATTACACACACAACTTTTAGAGTTTTAATTAAATTACACTTTATTTAGGCAATTATTTGACGATTATTTACTTATTCGCGATTAGTACACAAAAATACACGATGGTAACACTTACACTTTTGTAACTTAAAAACTGCTGTACCACAAGATCTTAACTGTTTGACGTTTTCACTTAGAATGCCCAGCGCGTATTGGCGTTGCTTTTATATACCCTATTTTAAGACGTTTTCGAATATTCGAGAACTTCTACCTCCATCTGTTGCGTAGTAGAACATGCTGTTTATTCATTTTCATTTCATTTATTTGCTTCTAGAACCTTTAATTATTATTTCAGACACATGATGTACTTTCTTATTTAGTTGTTATACAATGCAGGTGTGTGTATGTATGAGTTTGTTTATTATTTGTTTTGTTTTGTAATCAAGAAGTTTTGTAGAAACTTCTAGCTTTGAAAACAGACACAATGGCCATATCTTTTCACTTTCTTGGCCACAATTATTTTTACTTTTTTATGATTTTAATAAATCATATTTGTAACACTACCGCCCACTTCAGGCTTTTCATCCCGAATAGGTTTAACATTATTTCTGCCATAATTGGCCAGCCACTCCACTTTCATTTTAGACTTCGGATTTTGATATCTCTGTATCCGGTAAACCACGTCATTCAATTTCTTGATCACCTTGTACAGTCCCTCCCAGTGGGTATATGCTCATCCTAAACTTTTTGGTGTGTACCGACCACTTTTCTGAGATATTCCTCTAGGGTACGATTAAATCTTTCCACCAAGCTATCAGACTGTGGATGCAGCGGTGTCGTTCTCGTCGTTTTGATACCATATACATCACACATCGCTTTGAATATGGCCGATTCAAAATATCTTCCTTGGTCTAAATGTAGTCCTAGTGGAACACCGTATGGACACATGAAATTGTTCACTGTTTTGGATAGTTGGTTTTGAATTGCATACACTTCGGGCCATTTACTAAAATAATCCATTACCACTAGTACATATCGGTTTTCTGCATCACTGACATGGAATGGACCTGTCATATCAATAGTTATCTGCTAAAAGGGAGCACCTGCGTTGTATTGTTGAAGTTTGACACGACTTTTTCTCATAGGACCCTTGGCCGTAATGCACTATTCGCAATTATCGGCTACGAATTGTTGGCAGCGTACCTACTAAAATCTCTGCTTTATCTTTTCCAGAGTTTTTGTTATACCCAGATGACTTCCGCTTGGACCATTATGGAACTGCTTCAGTATCTTATTTCTTTTAGAAGTTAGCACGACAATTAAGTCCGTTATAGTTTTTTTCATCTGTACTTTCCCAAGATCGATATAAGCAGCCATCTTCTACTTTCAGGATATTCCACTGAGCCCAGTATGATTTTGCAAGTTGGCTATCTGCTGATATTTCATTATGATTCGGTCTTTTGTTGTTTTGCTTAGCCAGTATAATTTTTGCCAAAATTGGGTCGTCATTCTGGGTCTCGACCAGTCTTCCCATGACCCAATTTAGGTAAGCCACACATCAATGGCGCACTCCTTTTTCTCGACATTTGTGCAGTACTTACACTCTACATTGCATGGCCGTCTTGAAAGGGCATCAGCATTATTGTGCTTTCCGCCTTTCCTATGCACAATACTAAAGTCATAGCTCTGCAGATGTTTAACCCAGCGTGCAAGCTGTGCCTCAGGGTCCTTAAATTGCATCAACCAACGTAAGTGGTCCAACCTTAAGATGAAATGTTGACCATATAAGTACTTGTGGTAATATTTAACATACTCCAGCACTGCTTAAAGCTCCCGTAGTGTAACGCAGTAATTTCTTTCGGGTTAGAGAGCACCCTGCTGTAGTAGCGAATGACCTTTTCCGTTTGATTAACCTCCTGAGAAAGCACTCCTTCTATTCCATAGCGGCTTGCATTCGTGTCCAATATGAATTTCTTTTCAGCTATTGGTTAGGCGATGACTGGTGTCATTGAGCTCCTGAAATGCTTCTTCCGCTGTTTCACTCTAGTGGTATGGATGCGACTTCCTGGGTAACTAATGCAAGCTAGCAGCCACTTAAGCAAAATAAAATGTACAAAGCCCAGGAAACTGCGCATCTCATGAAGATTTTGTGTGCGAGGCCAGTTCTTTACTGCCAGTACTTTATCTTCATCAGTTCATACGCCCTCTGCTGTTACACGATGCTCCAGGTATTTGACCTCCTTTTGAAACAAAGCACATTTCTCAAGACTTAATTTTAATCCTGCAGCTGTTATACGCTTTAAAACTTTATCCAGGTTTTTGAGGTGTTCGTCAAAAGTCTTCCTAATCACAATTATGTCATCCATATACACTAAGCACGACTTTCAATTGTGACCCTTAAGCACACGTTCCAATAAACGCTCAAAAGTAGCTGGAGCTTTGCGCTTATGGAAGTTTTCACCTTGTGTTTCACTTCTGACACCAGTGGCTACGTTTATTTAAATTATAAATGCTTAATTTATTGAGTTCTTTCTTTGCAAAATAATTACAGACACAACTTTTAAAGTTTTAATTAAATTTTGGCAATTATTTGACGATTATTTACTTATTCACGATTAATACACAAAACTGTTGTACAACAAGATGTTAACTGTTTGACGATTTCACTTAGAATGCCTCAGCACGTTTTTCTTTTATATGCCCTATTTAAAGGCGTTCTCGAATATTCGAGAACTTCTACCACCATCTGCTGCGTAGAAGATGCTGTGTATTCATTTTCATTACAATTATTATTTCAGACACATGATGAGTATTCCTATTTAGTTGTTATACAATGAATGTGCGTGTATGGTTGTGTATTGTGTTCGTTTATTTCTCGCTTTGTGTTAGTTGTTTTTATTTTTAACCGACTTTAAAAAAAAGGAGGTTATACAATTCGCCTAAATGTTGCTTTTTTTATATTTGTGCCTCTAGAACTCAGTCATTTCTGATCCGATTTTTCTGTAAAATTTAAAATGACTGCGTATTACTTTAGCTCCCAAAAACAAAAAATTATACAATAATACATCTAAAATTTAGATGGTGTCCCTATAGTTGATATAAATTTACTTATATGGTCCTATCTTTTGGACCGTTGTAGACAAACTCTTGCAAATTGGACAAAATGTCGATTGCTATGGCCGTTATAGTAACAAGTATTAATTTTAAGAATTATAAATAAAAGGGTATGCCAATAGTTCATATAATCTAATGTATATTGCCACACTTTTTCCAAGTTATAGAAAGACGCTTGGAATTTACAACGAACCTGTATTGGTAAGTTCGCTATAACAACAGGTATAAAATATGGATTTGGAAGGTAAAGGGCGTTCCAATAGTTAATGTAATATACGGTACTTTTGAACCGTTATAGACAGAACTCTGAAAATTAAAAGGGACCTGTATTTCTAAGTCCGCTATATCAACGAGTTTATAATTTGAATTTAGAAATTAAAGGGTGTCCTATAATTACTGTAGATTTACTTATATAGGCCTATCTTTTGAACCGTTATAGACAAACGCTTGTAAATTGGACGCAATGTCGATTGCTACGGCCGTTATAGTAACAGCTGATAATACTTAAAATTATAAATTAAAGGGTGCACCAATATTTCTTTTAATTTGGAAATAAAAGAGTGTCCCAATAGCTGATATAATATGGTGTATGTGGCCGGACTTTTGAACCGTTATAGACAGCTGAAATTTATAAGTGGCATGTTTTGCTAAGTCCGCTAGGACAAGAAGCATATAATTTGAATTTAGAAATTAAAGGGAGTTCCCAAAATTAATGTAATTTGTTCTAAATGGCTGTATTTTTTGAACCGTTGTATACAACCGTCTTCATTTTAGACAGAATGTCCAATACTTTATTCCGTATAATAAGAAGTATAACAAGGTTATATTATAATTTAAATAGCAAACTGTTGAACCGTTACAGACAAACGGTTGCAATTTACACAGAACCTGATTGCTAAATCTACTGCAACAGCAAGTATACAATTTGAGTTTGGAAATTAAAGAGTGATCCTATAGTTGCTGCAACTTGATGTATATTGCCAAACTATTGAACAGGTCAAAAAGTATTAAGTTTGGAGATATAAGTGTGTCCCAATAGTTAATGTAACCTAATTTATGTGGCCATACACTTGAGCTGTTATAGGCAGACATATGAAATCTGTTTTGAAGTCGGTTTTTTTTCGCAAGAATTATGTAATCATTTAATTCATTTTAGTTTCTTTGCCACAATTATTTTTAATTCTTTTATGATTTTAATAAAGCATCTTTGTAGCACCGCCGCCTACTTAAGCCTTTTCGTCCCGAATGGGCCAAACATTACCTCTGCCATATTTGACCAGCCTCTTCATCTTAGACCTCGGATTATGATATTGTAATGAAAAACTTTTTCTATTTTAATTCTTATTTTTATTTTGTAGAAAGCTCCGCGATTAAAGCTCAGATCTACTTAGTTAATCATTATTATTTTTTTAACAAATTTGTCGTCCTATATATTATTGGGATTGAGTGACTTGTCAAATTGCACTCAACCTCTTAATTCTTAGGTTGCTATCATATACATATAATAATTCAATTCATACCAGGCGATTATAATATTTGAGTGATTATAATTGAGCTTATAAATGAAAAAAAATATTTTATTAAATTTAATGTTCACAATATGTGTGAAATTTGAGTGTATAATTGTTTTCCACAGTAAGAATGCAACGAGTCCAGTCATAAGTATATACATATGCGTGTACGGTAACAACAACAATAATGTTTGGCATGTATTTCATAGTACTGCCTATTCAGGTGTTTTCTACTACGGCTGGCTTAGTGACCGTCAAGTGTGAGTAGAAATATTTTGGAGATATTTAACACTATTTCATTAATGTGTATGGTGCAGCCAATAACGCTATGCTACACTGTGTCGGTAATAGTATATATAGGACTACGCTACATCTCCACTTTTTGCAAGAATGTTCATAACAAAAGTTTTATGGACATTCTTCTTCTATATATATAAAAATGAATGTCTGTCTGTCTGTTTATTTGTGCTTTATAGGAGGCCAAACCCTTGGACCGATCTTCCTGAATGTTCCAGCATGTTACTGTGACTCTGGAAGGAATAATAGGCTATATGAAGTTTTAATTGGACAAAGGGGCGTGGCACCGCCCATATAACCCAAAAATTTAAATCGCCATATTCTGGCCATTTTTTGACCTACGTCGACGATATTTGGTATATATGGTATTGGCATAATTAGGAATACGTACCAGGAGAAAAGTGGGTGGGACCCCGCCCCTTTTTAGAAAAATTAAAAATCGTAATATAGTCTTAACTACTGGACCAATCGTCATTAAATTTTCGCAATAGGATATTCTTGACTATATAAAGTTGGGAGTGGACAAAGGGGCGTGGCCTCGCCCATATAACCCAAAATTTAATATCGTCATATCTTGGGCATTTTTTGAATAACGAGGGGGGTAGCGAAGCACACCGGGTTCAGCTAGTTTATAATAAAATAAAGTTATTGGTATTTCTTAATAATAAGGTTTTAGTATAAGTAATTCTTAAATTAATGCGCATTAATGATTATTACTTTTGTTTGTTTCTTATTATAATTTTAAATTCTATTTTTATGTACAATTTGTGTTTTATTTGTTGTCTTATCAACTATAGTTATATTATTTCTTAAATCTATTTTCCTAATTTTGTATGGGCCTCTATATTAGGGTTCCAATTTGTGCCTTGCCTCATTTTTAAGTAAAACTATTTTTGTAATATCTTATTTCTATATAATAATATTTTAGCTCTTTTAAAGGCTATTTCTAATCTAAATTTTGCCTCCTTGGCATAGTTATCTACATTGTATAATCGACTTACTCTATCTACCTCATTGAATTGCTAAAACATATTAAATAAATAAAACATATACATAACATAAGGACAGTAATTGTGTACTGTCGATGATGTAAAATGTTTGAGCCACTCATCACAGTCGGTTTTATCTACAGATATGTAAGACCGTACGTATTCGTTAAAAGTTCTGTGACTTCTTTCTATCGTACCTAAGGTTTGGTGATGATGTGCTATTGAGGTAAATTTTTCAATTTTAAGCAGATTACATAGTTCCATCAATAAAGCATTTTTGTTTTCAGTATTCATGTCCGATATGAACGCCTTCATTGGACTGTAGGTAAGAATGAAATGTTCAAATATTGCCACGCTATGCGCAAAAGAGCGAGCAGAAAAAAAGAGCAAATCGTTTATGCGCATTGCGCTTGCTCCTTCTTTTCAAGCTCTGCTCTTTGATCAATGCGCATTCAATTTTATTTTGGCTCTTTTGCTCTGCGCATTGAGCCAAAAGAGCTGCTTTTTGCTCGTGCTCCTTTTGATAGTAACAGTGGTTCGTTTGTAAAATTAAAATAACTTTGTGGATGAAAAAAAAAGTACATAGAAAAATGGAAATAATTGCGTGTACGCACGGCAAAATAGTACATGTCAGAGTGATTTCAAATCACGCAAAAGGTGTTCTGCGTACAAAATATACTGAAATCACGTGATTTAAAACGTTAAGCAAAATGACTGCCGATTTGAAATCACTTGCTGCTTTTTTCTAATTATTTCGCTTAGAAAATAATAATAATGGCATTATATATTTAAAACGATGTGTCTTCTTCTTATTTTTGCAAAAAAAAAAAATTTTATACATATAAAAACGAAATTAATCATAAATTTTCAAAGACACTGCATATTTTATAAAAAATTGTTTTGCTTTATGTAGTAATGCTCGTGATTTTCTCTTTCTCGTTAGCGGTTAGCTGGTTTGTGGTTTACAGAATATTCTAGTGTTGCAAAATTGTCAGAGTATAAATGGCATTTAAGATTTATCTTATTTATGCTAATGTTTCCAGCATCAAATTTAGAAAATATTAAGTGCAAAATATAAAATACTAGCAACTTCCTAAACTTTTTGCATTAATTTCCCATTTTCAATTTTAATTTAAACGCCAAATTTTAAGCCCTTCGATTAACACCAATAAGTAAATGAAAGCACATGTATTACAAACAAATAAAAATTCACTAATTTATTTTAGTTCCACACATTTAAACTTACTTAAATCACTTATAATATTTTAATTAAAAATGTAAAAAAACACACAACACAGACCTAAAAAAAGCCGTTTTCTCCTATTTTCGAAAAATTAAAACCACGCCGAAAAATTTAAAATCACGTGATTTGCAGAACAGCACCAAATCGTCTGCGTGATTTTAAAACCATTCGTGATTTGAATTCACGTGGTTTTCAGAACAGACCTGTTAATAACATTTTTTATTGTTATTATTATTGGGTTTTTAGTTAAAATTTAAGTTTATCATAGCAGTTTGTTTTTGATTATTGGTAAGTAGTGGAGTTCCTTGTAAATCTAAACAAGGGTTATATGAATGGCTCATTAATAAAAATGTGAATTAAGTGGTGTTATAAAAAGTAAGGATTTAGAGTAATAATTTGCTTAGCTTTAACATTATTGCAATTATATCTAAGGAAGGAATTTTTGATATTTACTTGTAGGTATCATAAAATAATTATTTTCATTCGGGTTTTTTGTTTTTCCAATTGTTTTCTTGCTTTTAATTTGCATGTGTTATTTGTTGTTGTGGTTTTTCAATACAGTAGATGTGGTTTGTTTATAATTTAGGTATGGGATGTTTAGTAGTGCATTTGTTATTGTTTTATTACTATCTTTATTATAGCTTGCTTTATTTATTTATTATTATTATTATTTTTTTTTTTTTTTTTTTTTTTTGTTAAACGGTAAATTTGTTTTGCTTATGTTTAAGGTAGGGGATGTTTACTGGTGCATTTGGTATTGTTTTTTACTTCCTAATTGATTGTAAAGCATGAAATTATTGGTACTAAATAAAGCAAATTTTCATTACCTATTGAATGCAAATGAAAACAATTGTTTCATTTATATTACGGTTCTGGTATATTAAACATTTGCATTGATTTTACATACATACGTATGTATGAGGAAAAGATTGAAACGATCGAATTTTTTCTCATTAATGTTAACAAGAAAATTTAATTTTACCAACAATACCACGAACTCTATAGTTTTGTTATTAGTACCAATAATTTGATGTTTTACTATCAATTCAATTAAAAAGTAATAAAACAATAACAAATGCGCAAGTAAACATTCCCTACCTAAAACATAAGCAAAACAAATTTACCGTTTAACAACAAAAAATAAGGCAAGCTATAATGAAGATAGTAATGAAACAATAACAAATGCACTACTAAACATCCCCTACCTAAATAAAAAACAAAGCACATCTTTTGTTTTGAAAAACAACAACATCAAATAACACATATAAATTTAAAGCAGGAAAACATTTGGACAAAAAAAACCCAAATGAAAATAATAATTTTATGATACCAGTAATCATCAAAATCAGTAATCATAAATAATTTCTTCTGTAGGTATAATTGCAATAATGTTAAAGATAAGCAAATTATTACCCTTATTCCTTACTTTTTATAACACCACTTATTGGACATTTTTATTAACGGGCCATTCATATGACCCTCGCTTGAATTTACAAGGAACTCCACTAATTACCAATAATCAAAAATAAACTACAATCGTAGACCACAAAAATACATAACACTATACATATATGTTTGCGTACAAACATATCTATACGCATATAAATGCATAAATAGACAATAATATAAATAAAATAAATATACATATGTTCCTCCAACATTCATTTCAATATTAGCTATATTTAAAAAACGATGAACAATCTTTTAAACTGTCTCAAACACTTTCCCAAACACATAAATCAAATAATTTATTTATTGAATTGATTTTTGCATTATAATCTTCCCGTTAGCAAAAAATATGTTTTGTACCACAGCATTTTTTGCTCTTTTCGGCTCTTTTGCGCAAAAACAAGTTGGCTATGCTCATTGCGCAAAAGAGCTGCTCTGCTCTGCGCATTTACTTACTCTGATAAGAATCATTGGATCCTTGACAGGATTGGTAGTTTTGGATGTTTGACATTTTTGACATGATTTTACATATTTTGTTATGTCTTTTGACATATTTTTCCAATAGTAATACCTCTTTATCTTTTCTATTGTTCTGTACACTCCACAATGTCCACCTTCTACGGGATCATCGTGATGTTTCTGCATAATATCTAAAATTGCCTTGGCATTCTTATTATTTATTTGGGTCGTCTCATTTAATAGCGCTATTTTTAATTTATGTATTTAACATTTTATTGTCCATTTCTTTAGAATTCTTAATTGGTTGGTTAAATAGATGATGTTTACAATTACACAACAGGTAGTTATATATTCTTTAAAACCCTTATTTTTCGTCTGTTAAACAACTTTAATATTAATATTTTCTTTTTATAAATAAATACTATTATTTTTATTATTATTCTATTATTAGAAATTGTTGTCATTAATGAAAAAACTTATATTCAAATATTGTAAAAAGAAAAATTGAAATTGAATATTTTTTGAAATTATAAAAAAAAATATATGTATTAAGAAATAAAAAAATTACAAAATAAAATAATATTTACGAATTTAATACCTTAATTTAATTGGCGCAGTCGAATAACGAACCAAATAGAGGGAAATAAAACGGGAAAAAAAAATTATATTTTGAACATATATGTACATATCACATAGTTTATATAAATAACTATAAACAATATTAAAACCTAATACCATAAATTAAAACTGATCCAAAAGAAGTGGATACCGTTCATCCTGAATGTTTTTTTTTTTTTCATAAAATAAAAAACAAGTAATTGTGATAAGACATCATCCAACAGCAAAAAATTCAAGCCGAGAAATAATAACACCACAATAATAAAACCCGAGTTCACTGGACAATAAAAAAAAATAGCAAGACCAGAGAGAAGCAAAAGCGAAGAAAAAATATATCTCAATCTCAAGAGTCAAGACATCAAGAAAAGGAAATGGCAGCAACAACAATGATTCCCTTTCAGCTACTAACTGATGTTCCGAATATTGATGGAAAACCAGAAGAACTGGAAATGTTTATAAAGAATGTTGAAGCAGTTCGAAGTCTTGTTGAGTCAGCATTTTACGAATTGTGTGATTTAAGGACAAGAAGTAAAATTATAGGAGAAGGAAATATCTCGCTGATAAATAACAACAATTCTACTAAATGGGAAGAAATCAAGAATAAATTTTAGTATATCAGACAGTATAGAGAGTATTATTAACAAAATTAAGACAGCAGAATTAAAAACCACTGTTAACCAATTTTATGATTATGTTGAGACATTAAAAACAAAATTAAATTTAAAAGCTAGTATTGATCAAAGTAATGATGAATGGTTTAGTTGTACTAAGAATGAAAAAATGGTATTAAAGATTTTCATTAGCAAATTGCCGAATGAGCCGAAATTAATATTACAATCAAGAAATCCTCATTCTTTATTAAAAGCGAAAGAAATTCTTGTTGAAACTATTTTTATATAGGTAAATTCCAAAGTTCGCAATTTTTACAATCTTCTTCTTCTAATGTTTATAGTAATCAAAATAAATGTTTTAATAATAACCTTAGCCAAAAATATTCATGTGCAAATAATAACCAATACAATTCAGGAAGTTCTGGTGGAAGTAATTTTATTAATAATAACGGTGATTGTATGAATTTAGCTCGTAATAGTACTCTTGAAAATAGTGGTAACTTTGTAAATCAGAGTTATAGAAGAAGTTTTAACAACAATGGAAATTTTAACAGAGCATATAATAATAGAAATAGAAATTTTATTCAAAACTTTGACAACAATGGTGGATATTTTAACTAAAATGGAAATTTTAATAAAAAAGGATATTATAATAATAGAGGTAACGGAAGTCAAAATAGTAAAATAACTTCGAATAGCAGTGGACAGAATAGTGTAAATAAATCAATCCCAATGGATGTTAATTGTACTGAAACGTCAAATTTTCAGTTGCAAGCCGGAAAAATTTACCCTGCATAGTAGTTAAGTCACAGTCTGTCCCTATTAAATTATTAATAGATACAGGTTCAGCAACTACTCTCATAAGAAAAGGCCTATTTCATAATACATTTAGATCAAATTTAAAAAAACCTGTTATTTTAAATACTATTTGTTCTAAAAGTGTTACAAACACAAAGGTTACGATTCCGTTCTTCAAAGAATTTAATTTACCAAATTGCAAAATGGAAATGCTTGAAACAGAAATTTTTAATGATTTTGATGGTATTTTAGGTTGTAACATTTTAAGACCTCTAAGTGCAAAAATCGATTTTAAAGAAAACTTATTATTAACTGATAATGCGAAAATTCCCCTAATATTTGAAAAAGCTGCGGAAATATATAGTGAAAATGACACGTCCTATTTTAATGATATAACTCTAGATATAAATTTCAATGAGCCACGAATCGAGTATTTAACTAACAAATTAAAAAAGGAAAATTTAAATAATGAGGAAATAATGGAGTTAACTAAACTTATTAAAGAGTTTAAATCTGTATTTTATATTGAAGGTGAAAATCTATCTTCTGTTGGAAAATATAAACATAAGATTCCTACCATAAATGATATTCCATTGTATCGTAAAACATATCGTTTTCCCGAAATCCATAGGGTTGAAGTGGAAAAACAAGTAAGTGAGATGTTGAATTCAGGTATTATAACGAAGTCATCAAGCCCATATAATGCTCCAATTTGGATTGTACCGAAAAAGATAGATAACTCTGGAAAACAGAAATGGAGAGTAGTAGTAGACTACAGAAAATTAAATGATGTAACAATTGAAGACAAATCCCAATTCCTAATATAGAAGATCTATTTACAAAGCTAGGAAGTTCTCAATATTTTAGTACACTTGATTTGGCAAAGGGATTTCATCAAATTCCAATTTTAGCTGAAGATAGGCATAAAACAGCATTTTCCACTCCAACGGGACACTATGAATTCACACGTATGCCTTTTGGATTAAAAAATGCACCTGCATCCTTTCAAAGAATGATGAACGAGGTACTTCATGATTTTATAAATAATATTTGCGTTGTATACCTAGATGATATTTTAATATTTTCCACGTCACTTCAAGTACAGGTTGATAAATGAAATTTCTTTAGAAGAGAATCTGAATATTTAGGTCACATAATTACTCCAGATGGTATTAAACCCAATCCTGATAAAATTAAAGTAATTCAAAAAATTCCATTACCAAAAACTATTAAAGAAATCAGATCATTTTTAGGTCTGGTTTCTATCGAAAATTTATTAAGGATTATAGCCGAATAGCTCTTCCAATTATATCGTATTTTAAAAAAAGGATCTGTTATTGATACTAATAATCAAAATTATATTGATTCCTTTAATAAATTAAGGACAATTTTATCTACTAGTCCAGTTTTAGCATATCCTAATTTTAATAAATTATTTGTTTTAACCACAGATGCTAGTAATGGAGCTTTAGGGGCAGTGCTTTCACAAAATGGACATCCAATTTCTTATACATCTCGAACATTAAATAAACATGAGCTTAATTATAGTGCAATCGAAAAGGAATTATTGGCAATTGTTTGGTCGGTTAAATATTTTAGACCCTATTTGTTTGGTAGAAAATTTAAAATTCAAATGGATCATCGACCACTGGTATGGTTAAATTCCTTAAAAGGACCAAATATAAAACTACAAAGATGGAAGATACAGCTTAATGAATATGATTTCGAAATAGAATATATTAAAGGCAAAACAAATAAAGTAACAGATTACCTTAGTCGTTTAGAAGTTAATATTTTACGAGAAGAACAAGATCCCAGTTCTGATTTAGCTACAATTCATAGTGGGAAAGAAAATTTAAATGATCACATTTTTATTTCTGAAGCACCTATTAATTTATATAAGAATCAAATTATCATTTCGTTAGGAAATACTTTTAAGTACGAAACTAAAATCTTATTTAATAAAAATGTAAGACATATAATAACATTCAAGTATTACTTTGAGGAAAAGTTACTACAATTTTTTAAAAAGATTTTTCAATTAAAGGAACAGTCGGAATTTTTTGTGATAATTTTGAAATATATAAAAATTTGCAAGATACTTTAGTTCACTATTTTTCTAATGTACCTAGAATGAAATTCGTGCGATGTACTAAATTTATAAAAGATATTTTAGATAAAGAAAATCTCTTGAAAAATTTCACAACGATAAGAATCACAGAGGTATTGAGGAAACATTCATGGAATTGAAAAATATTGTATATTATCCAAACTTAAAAAAAGAAATTCATAAATTTATTAATAATTGTGTTATGTGCAAATTTGATAGACAACCTATTAAAACTAGATTTTGTGTAACTGAAACTCCTATAAGATCTAATGAAATAATTCATATGGATATATGGTTCTTAAATAAAAATTTAACTTTTATAGATAAACTCACAAAACACGTATCTGTACATTATTTAAGCGATAAAAACTCGTTGAGTATTGTCGAAAAAATCAGAGAAAGACTTGCTATTATGGAAAAACCAAGTAGAATTGTGGCAGACAATGAATTTAATACGGCTATGATTAGAGATTTCTTAAGATCAGAGAATATAGATTATCATTTCACGTCTCCAAATACACACACAGGTAATGCAGATATTGAGCGTTTTCATCTCACGTTAAATGAACACATTAGATTGTTTAAATTAGGAAAAAATTATGAAGATACTGACGATAAAGCTTTAGTATATAAAACTGTTCAAATATATAACGATACAATTCACAATACTAGAGGTGCTAAACCTAATGAACTATTACACAATAAGGTTGATAAGTCGATCTGGCAAAAATTACATAATGTTGTACATGAAAAGAAATTCAAAAGGATTGCAAAAATAAACAATAGCAGAGAAGATTGTCATAAATTTAGAGAAAAAGAATTTGTAAAGAATTTAGGATTTTATAACTTAAAAGGAAAACCACGATATATAATAAAAGAAGTAAAAAAAGAAAAAAAAATTTTGTTGATAAAAAAAACTGCAAGAGAGATAGACAAGTTGTTAAGAGAATCTTTAAATACCAAAATGAAATACCAAATATAAAATTTGATCGAAAAATTACTGGCAGAAATTATCCAAAAAGATAATTGTTTTTAGAAAACATAATTGCAAATTTTAAAATTATAATAAGTTATGAGTTTTTCCTTTTTTATTAAATTTGTTATTAATTTATTAATAAAATTAAAAAAGAAATGTATTTTCTGGACGTTTAGACATATATGTTAATTTATTTATTTTTTATATTTTAATTAATGATTATAATTGTTACTTTATGTTCCACATTATGTTTAAAAAAAAAGAAAATATTTATATTTCTAAAAATTTTTCACATTCCGTGAGTAATGTTTATTCAAGGGATGGGGGAGTTATATATTCTTTAAACCCTTATTTTTCGTCTGTATACCCTGTTCAGACATACGTTTTAATTGCGCAATAAAGGAATTTACGCAATTAAGTCCCTAATTGAATTTAATTTATCATATAAGAAATTAATTAAAAAATTTTTCAACTAGCACTTAATTAAGTCGATAATTGATTAGGTTTACTCCAACAACCATTGTGAAGTGTGTTCAGTTAGAGAAAATTTTATACAATGACAAAAGTAAATGCCATAAAAATAAAAAATAAAGGGCCAGTTTCACGGTGTCGCAATCGTTCGTTCATTCGCATAATTACATTTAAAACAAAAACAATTTTTTAGAATTTGTTTTTGTTTTAAATGTATTTGTGCGAACGAAAGAACGTTTGCGACATCGTGAAATTGGCCCAAAATATTTACAAATTATATGAAATGAAAAGTTTTTGAAAATTTTATGGAAATTCAAAGCTAGCGTGCAGTCAAAACTTGATCGTACAAACTGGAAGAGTTCCATATTTCAAATAAAAACAAGCAAACTTTCTTTGAAAGCCGAACTTCTCTTCATTCTTCCAAATTTACCAACACAAATTTCTAATGTAAAAATTAGGTCTGTTCAATAAATTTCCGGCAGAAACTAGCAACGATAGAGTAAAATAAAAATTTACAACATTACTGTTCCAAATAAAAAAACCGAAAACGCATTTTTCGAAAAAAATAACAAAGTAAAGCCGAACTTACCATAATAACAAAAAACCATAAAAAAAATTTGTATCTAAAACAGCAAAAAAAGCGGTGTTCGCTTTAAAACTTTTAGTTTATTTTATTTCTTTTGTTTATTGTTTTATTAACCTGGCGTTTACTTGTACATAGTTTCCTTAGCTTTCTTCTAACTATTATACAAACATTAGCTTCAATTCAAATATTTTGTATTTAAAACCGAAAACTATAAATGTTATGTGTATTTTTTGCTGTGTGGTTGTAAAAAATTTCAGCGTAGATATTCGGTTTTAAAATCACCATATAAATTATGGCAAAAAAGCCACAACGATGTGATGTAAATATTTTCGTGGAGAGTGCTAATAAACACTTTCAGTTCAAAGTATTTAATATTCATTAACTTATTTTGTAAAACAGAACAAGAATCAGCTGTTTTGTTCTTGACAGTAACAAATGTAGTAACAAATTTATTAACATTCACATCTTCTATTCTTTTTTACTTTTTCGCTGCTTCTTTTGATGTACTGAAGTAAACACTTTCCAATAACAATTAGTAACAACTTCTTGTTATTGAACAGAACTATATTCTATTGTCAAATTTTAATTAAGTAAATTAAATTGGATATGTGTGAACACCAAAATTAATTACTCAATTAAAATTTTAATTGTATAAATTAAAACGTATGTCTGAACAGGGTATTAAACAACTTTAATATTAATATTTTCTTTTTATAAGTAAATACTATTATTTTTATTATTATTCTATTATTAGAAATTGTTGTCAGTAATGAAAAAACTATTATTCAAATATTGTAAAAAGAAAAATTGAAATTGAATATTTTTTGAAATTATAAAAAAAAAATATATGTATTAAGAAATAAAAAAATTACAAAATAAAATAAAATAATATTTACGAATTTAATACCTTAATTTAATTAGGTGTCGTAAACAGCGCCAGCTGCATAACATTTAATTAAAATATTTTCTTGCACGTACCATTCAATATAATTTTATCTTGCACTTGCACTCTTTTACTATTTCTGCAGCCAGTTCATAGCTTTAAAGAAGCAACCATAGGTTTATGCAATATATATTTTACAATGGATGATTTAGTAATATAAACGCAGTAAAGTTTTATGTTATTTTATATGCTCGTCTTGAGACGCTAGGATCCAAAATGAATAGCTTTCGAATCCGAATTGTGCCGTGTATTCCAGTTTTAAATAAATCATGTAAAAAGTAACTATTACGTTTATTATGAACTTAAAGACTATGATTAATTAAAATAATTTGCGTCAAATGGCCTTCTTCGACAAAATACAATTGAAACTCGTTTTTTTCATGCTCTAAGGTTGTGTTTTTATTAAATTTAATAGTAAATTGTAAGTTTAATTTAATAATTAAAGGTTTTTCAAAATGTCTGTTAATGGTGCCTTTCTCCTTTTACAACGACTGGTCTATTTCTTATATATCCTTTTTTGCGCTTGATATTCTAAAAAAGAAGATAAATTACAAAAGTTAAAAAAGAAAACTATTTCATCAGCTTTAAAACGAGTGTACAGCGAAAACTACTTGTTTATTTATATATATATATATATATATATATATATATATATATATATATATATATGTGTGTGTGTGTGTGTGTGTGTGTGTGTGTGTGTGTGTGTGTGTGTGTGTATATATAAAATTTCCATTTGGTGGTAAGATTGCCACTAATGCACTAAACACATTCGAGACAGCAGCTACCGACTGCAAAATGTCAGAATTAGAATACATGTGTTTATATGAGAATGATTAATTTGTTGACAGCAAGGCAACAAGGAGGCAGGCTGTTGTCTGGGCTGAATTTGCTGCTGCAGTCAAATTAATCTAATTTCTGTTTTTATTGGCGACAATAAACAGTTTAGTGATGTCAGTACTATAAGACATGTAAAATAATAAGTAATTAAAATCTCTTATTGTAAAAAACGAAAAGAACAATAAAAATTATTTATTTAAAAATTTAAGTGTAAATCTATAATAAAACTGTAACAGGATAATTTCATTACATGAAATATTTAAGGAAAATAGTGTTGCTGGTGAAGACAATAATTGATTTGGAATACAAAATACCAATTTATTGAGTTTTTGCCTGTCTCACGTAAGTGCTGCTGGATAGATTTGAGTTAAATTTTGTGAGAAGATCTTTTAGAACCTTGGTTCAAATTCGGATTTTTTTTTTCGTAGAAAAATAGAGAAACCAATGTAAAATCACCCAATTTTACCGGTATAATTGTACTTAAACAGTTATCAGCACATTTAAGTTTTGTATATAGAAAAATTTTAACACTTTTTACATACTTTTCAATAATTGTTTAAAACATATTTTTCGAAATTTGAATTTAAAAAAAAACTAGAAATGCCACACCGACAAATTAAAAATACTACAATTGTCATGGCGAAAGTGTACGAAGAATAATTGTAAAAATTTCTGAGGAATGTATTAAGATGTACATAAAACTAAAATTCCTTTGTTGTGTGGACAACATTTAGTTAACAATTTACTTCTGTTCTTAGTACTTGCTGGTTGAAGTACTTATATTAATTTCAATTGTCGTATGGGATATCTGTAAATACATTACGCGATTTGTTTTAATAGATATCAAAAACTGTTGTTTTTAGTATTTTTTTATTTTAGTGGACAAGAAACTACGTGACACACTCTAATGTACTTATTATTGCTACTGAGAAATACTTCTATATATTTTCAATCTTAAAGACAATCCAAACGAATTATTTTACTCTTTAATAGCCTCTTACAAAATAGTTTGAACATTTTTTTAATTATAAATCGGAGCTGCTTCTTTAAAAATCGCTTAAATTACATCACTAAAATACAGTTAATTCGTATTTTTATTATGTATCTGCTGCCTTCAAAATAATAATGTAGCTGCGTACAAGGCGAAAAATGTTGCTAGCGTCAGTTGCTGTCGTGTGTTCGTGTATCTTGCTGTGGCGAATGTGTTTAGAGCATAAATAGTATGTTCATATATGCGCCTTTATTGAGACTATCGCAATAAATGTCATTATTGAGCTCAATATTGCATACAAAATTTTAATTAAGTAATTGCGCAATAAGTACGAAATTGTTATAATATTGAGTAAAACTTAAGTTTGTTTAGTGAGGAAAATTATCTACAATTATCCTACAATAACATATGTCAGCAAAATAAAACAAAAGAAAATATGGAGAGTCAAATAGAAGTTAAGTTTATTAATATTAAATTATTAGTAATAAAAAATAGTCTAATAGAATTAAAAAATAACTAATTTCTTTTTTTCGATTAAACTTTTTCCAGTAAACTTTGAAAAAACAAATTTTTTAAATAAAATAACAATTGTGTTTTCCAGCTGTCAAATGCTTATTGAACTAACTAAATTTTGCATATCTGAACACTAAATAAATTTTGTCAATAAACAGAATATTCATGTATGTGATGAAAAACGATCGTTTTGAAAACGCAAATCAATTCTGAAAACGATATAGATGTGATTAATTTTTGATTGGTTTCATATTCCAATTTTCCTTTCAATCCTTTTTATATTTAAAAAAAACGCTACAACAATACCTCACAAATACAACGTACATTCCTGATATTTTTCCTACAGCCTCCTCTTGTTTCTTCTTTTTTTTATAGAAATTTTCTTGTTTATTGTTGCTTTTTTATTCACATATTTTTTAAGTTGCACCCTTTCCAACCAGTTATGTCACCTCTTGTAAATCCTTTGGCTATATCCCAATGAGTTGGCATAAACTCAATTAGCGCATCGTCCTGTCGTGAGTTTTTATGATTTCCCTTAAGCCTTTGACACGGGAATTAATTTCGGCCGATGAAAAATTCTATATATTGTTTTTATAACTTAAAAAGGCTTTAAAGAACGTGTGTAAAAAATTATAGGGACAAATTTTTATTCTAAAGTTGGGTTGAAGATGTACATTTTATTATCAAATCTGCTTCAATCTAAAAATTATTACACTTTATTTTATTTTTTTGTTGATTTTAAATTTCTGAATACACATATGTACATAAATAAAAGAAACATTTAAAAATTCATCAAAAAATGCGCGAGAATATTCAATTTTTTGTATTTTTATTTGAAAATAAACTTTCACATATACGGGGCTGCGTCGATGATGACTAGACAAAATATATAAAAGTGATCTCAAGTTGTATTAAAATCTTACAGCCTCTTTAGAAATTAAAAAATAACATCACAACGAACCTGTAACTGCAAATTAATTGTATGTATGCTAAAATTTCAACCAGTTACGGGTTGATAAAATCGACGTAGATTATAATGAGGTTATTTAAAATTTTTACAATTAAAATTATACTTACATTTTGATTTTTTTAACTGAAAATTAAGAAGAAAGAAAAAACAGATAAAGGCATGTTGTTTTGAAAGCAATTTCAAACTGATATCGTTTTAAAACACATAGCAAAATATAATTTTTTTCCTTGACGAAACGATTCAAAAAATACAACACATCTTTTATCGTTTTTGTATCTAAATTCTTTTTCATCACATACCTGATTGGCTCACTAAAAGACTAAAAGTGTATGAAGACACTATAAGACAAAGTTCCGACGTGTATAAGATGCATACTGCTCGTTTTGTTAATTATATGATGAGAAAATTTTTTTGGTGACCAGAAGTGTTATTCTGTAATTATCGTAGCTAAATCTAAATCAACGATTTGTTTTATATTTTGTTTTGGTTTTATACTTTGTTCTTTAATTTGTTTATAAGGGAACTCCATACAGTTATCATTTTCTTTTGTTACAACAACAACTGCAACCAAGTATTGTAACAATGCGTGTGTGTATATATTACTCGCGTTTGTGTGGCTGTATATCTGTGCGCATGCAGACATTTGGTTTAAAAAGGCGAGAAATAGTCAAGCAGAGGGAGTTGGCTGCCGGCTTACAAGAATGTATGACATTATAAATCACGCCAAACAAAATCATTACTTAAAAATATGGAACGTTATCGAAAATGATATTCCAGTCACTCCAGATATAAAATGGAATGAACGTGACACAGAAGCATCCACTTAAAATTGGACTAGCTGTGTAAGAACCTGAGGTTTTTCGTATTGCGACCGTTTAAAATGGAAAGATTCTTGGAATATTTTAAAATTGTACCATAAAAAATCAACAAAAAATTAAGCAATAAGATAAAATTGATGAGATCAATATGTGAATTAGGGTAACAACCCGGCAGTGATATGGATAAACACATAACACAAATGAAACTTTTATTTTTAAAGTTACAATCACTGGGTGAACAGGTGTCTGAGTCGTGGATAATATCAATGTTGATAAGTAGTCTGCCTAGCTGTCATGATATTCTTATTACTGCTCTTGAAGTTCGTGACGAAGAACACCTAACAATGACTGGTTGAAAATAAGCTGTTAGAAGAAGATTACAAGCACTAAAAACGATACTCAGATGAGGCGGCAGCCCTTAAAACCGTGAATAAAATTAATAATAAGAATAATAATATCTGCCATTTTTGCCACATTCGTAAGAATTGTTGGAAATTAAAAAATAACAAGCAAAATATTAAAATTGCGGAAGCTAGTGACGCTGTCAATTCCTGCTTTATGGTAAACAATAAAAAACACGTTTGGGTGATTGATTCCGACGCTACATGTCACATTTGTAGTTTATCAGTTTTGATCCATCTTTGTGCGAAAAAGTTACGGTTGCAAATTGAGAAATGGAATATTAGGCTGGTAAAGGAAGTTGTAAAATAACGCTAGCAAACAACAAAGGATCTGAAGAAATGGTGACTGTTGATGATGTGCTCTACATTCCTACATCCCTCGTTTAAAGGAAACTTGCTGTCTGTGAAAAAAGTATCCATAAAAGGATTTAAATTTTTATTTTGCGGCACAAGCTGTAAAATCCTTAATTTAAATAATGCAAAGCAGGTGTCACAAATTGTGTTCACAAATAGATCAGTTGAAAACAGCAAAATCAAATTGCAGTAGTTGCTGTTTTTAAATTAAATAAACATTTTTACCACAAAGTGTTTGGTTACCGAGATGTTAGTGCCATTATTTTTTAAAGAGAAGTAGCACTTCAGGCATTAATAACTACTTAGTTTGTGACCGTGCTACATTCTTTAGGAAAGGGATAGATGAGAGATCTGATTATGATTATGTTACATCTGATTATGTATTATACCATTGAACAGAAAAAAAAACATTTTTATTTTTTTACTGGAGCATGGGTTGAACCCAGGGCAGCCAGATTTGTAGTCAACGTACTTACCACTTTGACTACAGCAGCCTCATCAGCCATAAATCCATTCGGTAAGTTTGAAAACGATTTTTATATTGCTGATTGTGGTGTTCATGGTATCTGTGAAGTTTGCGCCAAATGTAAAATGAGTCAAAAACCATTCCCTAAAAAATCGGAACACAAAACTGGGGAAGTACGTGAGCTGATTCACTCTGATATTTGAGGTCCCATGCAAACAATTTTACCAAGTGGAAACAGATACTTTCTCACTTTAACAGATTACAGTCGTTTTACCGTTATATATTTGTTGTCTAATAAATCTGAAGTTTTTGATCCAATTAAAATTTACGTACAAATGGTTAAAAATAAGTTTGGAAAATTTCCTAACTGCATTAGATCAGGCAATAGCGCGGAATATAAACGTCCATTTGCACCCGACGGGAGATTCCAATGTTTCAAAGCTCGTCTGATTGCACAGGGCTTTAATCAAAAATATGGCTGTGATTATGACAAGGTATTTGCACCTGTCATTCGTCAAACTACTTTCCGCTTGCTCCTGTCTGTAGCAAGTGCAAAAAATATGAATATTGAGCATATAGACATCAAGTGTGCGTATTTTAATGGCCAGTTAAAAGAAGAAATATTTTTGAAACAACTGCCTGGTTTTGTTGTAGTAGTTGATAATTTATTATGCAAACTGAAACGAAGCTTATATGGTCTCAAACAATCTGCGTGTGATTGGAACAAAGTCTTGAATAACGTGTTAATTTCTGATGGTTTTGCTCAAAGTACATCTGACCCATGTCAGAAGATGTTTTCGTACTTATTTATGTTGATGACTTGGTAGTTGCGTCGGTAAGTGCAAAGAAAATTCGAGATGTTTTTAATCTATTAAACCAAAAGTTTGAAATAAACAAACTTGGCCCTATTTCGCATTACCTTGGCATCGAAATGACAAAAACAAATGAATCTTGGTACAAAGTTCGTCAGAAACAATATATTGAGGGAATGCTGTCAAGATTCAGTCTTCAAGATGCAAAAGCTTCACAATATCCACTAGATCAATTAATGCGAAATGATGAATACCAGAGTTTAATAGGCTCATTACTGTATATTGCTGTAAACACGCGTCCAGACATTTCTGCAAGTGTCTCAATCCTCGCTAGAAAAACAAATAACCCAAGCCAGGAAGACTGGAATTAGTTAAAGCGTGTTGCGAAGTATCTAAAGGAAACTGCAGAACTATATTTGAATTTATTTGGAGGATGTAAAAATAAAAATGAACTTTGGTTGGTTATGATGATGCAAATTGGGCAGAGTGGACAGAAAATCTAACTCCGCTACATATTTTTCTTCAACGGAGGTGCAGTCAGCTGGGCCTGTAAGAAACAAAGCTGTGTTTCACAACTGTATCCACAACCGAAGCAGAGTTCATTGCCCATCAGAAGCAGCAAAGGAAGAAGTTTGGTTAAGAAAGGTTTTATGTGTTTTAAATTGCTCACAAGATCACCCAACAATAATGTTTGAGGGCAACAGAAGTTGTTTAAACCTTATAAAGGAAGAAAAAATAAGCAACAGAACAAATTTCATTTTGTAAAGGAATACGTTGAAAGAAAAATTATTGATTGCAAATATTGTCCGTCGGATAAAATGCTTGCAGATATGCTGACAAAACCAGTTAAACTCCAAATTTTAAGACTCAACAGTAATATCAAATAGCTGACAGTTGAGGAGGAGTGCTGGTAGAACTTTCATCACAGCAATTGCTCACCCTGCATTTTTATTCATTATTTGACAACGTTGAAAATAATCACCCCTATCGTGAATATATTTTCCCTCGAAATTTTTTCCCTTTTCCCCAAATTGCAATCGTGAATAGTTCACGTGAACAATTTTTCACGTAAACAGAAGTTCACCTTATCATGATTGATTTTTTCCCTCGAAATTTTTTCACTTTTCCCTTAGATTTGTTCACTTAAATTTTGCTGGGGAACTGCAAACATTATGGCAGTTTTTATATGTTTTAATTAGAAAATTTACATCAATAACACATTTTTTTGATTCGATATCAGTTACTGCAGTGTAGACTGACATTATGCTCATCAAGATGCAAAACAAAGAGATCTATTGGTTATAAATTTATAAAGATTTTTTATTAAAACCATTTTTAAATAAAAAAAATGGAGATAGAAAAACTCAGATATAAAAATTTATTTTATTGAAATGGGTCAGCAGCAAGGTCTAGGGTAGGATAGGCAGGCAGCCGTATTGACACAGCCCACTTTGTTCCATTGTTTGGTCCTTTTGCGTCTAGGGTAACTATAAGGACTTTTACGCGTGTTGCACGTCACGTTCTTGAAATAAAATTGTTCTCTGTTGTAGTATCTTCTCCTTTTGCAACAATACAATAGCACAAATCACTTAACTTTAAAAAATTTGGAATATTTTTTTCCCTATTTATATTTTCTTCTTTCTAATTTGCATTCAGTACGAATTGATAGCGGGAACAAACGTTCGCATGAAATTCACGATAACAATTTTCCCTTCATGGGGAATGAACCTCTGCTACGGGCAGTCATCTTGACGTGATGCAGAGGCTTAAGTACAATGACCCATGTAGGCCGTGCTGGTAGGGACACCCATGCCAGAGGGGCTCATGGTGAGTGCGAAACTAAGAACTGCCCCCCCCCCCCCCCAGTGTCTGATAGCGTCTGTTTCCCCAATGGGGCGGCTATCAGCTACCCTGTACGAATGTTTCCCCTTTCAATGAGACTGGGCATTCTGTCAGGGTACGTCCGTTTTTCTGGGTCAGCTAGATCCACGGTCCACTGTCCGAAACCCACCAGCGTCTGTTCACCATTGGTGCGGCTTGGTGGTCTGCCTAGTCCATACTAGGCAGCAGTTATAACCACATGGCAGCATGTATAAAATGCAACTCTTAAACTACCCGTAATGAAAAAGAAAAAATGCCCTAAGTATCCGGTCGGGGGCTTCATAATCTCCGGAGACCCTATTCCCGCGGTGACGATTTCAGGCTGCGGTGAATCGAATGTTACTGAGATCCAGGCTAGTCAGGTTGGAACGCCAGGCCTGACTGGTCTGTAAGTTACTGGTGTCACCAAAAATGCAGGAGGAGACTCTGGGAAACCGGGGTCATCCAAATGCGAGCTAAAAGCACGAAATAGTGCACAAAAAGGCAGCGAAGTGCCTCTGGATTTCACTCCAAGCACTTCCAAAGCAGCCAAGGTCCGTGCCGCTAAGGCTAAAACCCCTGTTTCGGGCGCTGTAGGAACACAGCAAGGTTCCACAGCCAACCCAGTGCCGGCTGTGAGCAGCGGAACTGCGAACCAGATTTCGGGTTCCAATGTCTCACCTCCCCCCGCCAGCAAGGTAACTGCGAACAAGATTTCGGGTTCCCAAGCTGCGCCTCCAGCCGCAAAAGGCAAAACCATACCCCCACGGCACGCCCCACCTGCCAGAAGGGCCTTTTTGAAACGGCGTGCTGCCGAGAAATGTGTGGATCAGTTAGGCAAAAAGCCAGCTGAAACCCTTACGAAGGAGGAATCTACCTCATTAAAATGGGCAAGATTTTATCTGGCTGGCCTGCAAAAGCCCCCTTCTACATCCACGGATGGGCCTAAACGGCAAAGATCTGAGGAGGAGGCTCAAGCGCAGAGTCAGCAGCCCGCTACAAAGCGTCCAAAATACAAATCTATGGACAGAAGCTTCAGTGAGGTTGCAAAAGGCAACCTGGTACGCGCCGTCATTGATCGGAATGACGCGGATAGCTCCATCTCCCACGCTAACTGGGAGGTGGTACGTAAGAAGTTGATGGGAGTGTTCTGGAGGGTCATTAAAGACAACCCAGGCCCCTTCCCTCAATGCGACGATGCAGGTTGGTTTCGTGGACGTGTCAAACTCATGGCATGTTCAAACGAGCGTTCAGCTATGCTATTAAAGCAAGCCGTCGCTCTTTTGGAAGGCCTATGGGCAGGAGCGAAGCTTGACGTGGTACCTCTCGACGAGATACCCCGCAGGCCTAGAGCCATGGCACGAATACCAGACGAACCTGCCGAACCTAAGGACATAATGGAACTCATTCGGGGAGGAAATCCTGAACTACCAACTAATGATTGGAAAGTAGCAAAGGTTTCCGAACCTGAAGGGGCATCCAGACGGATCGTTGTCCTGCTGAGTCAGGAATCGCTGGCGCCGCTTCGGGAGAAACGAGGAAGGATCTACTACGGTTTCGAAACGATTCTTCTTCGTGTCTACCGAGGCGACGACAGGGGTAACCTGACTCCGGAGGGTGATGAGCCTATTCCAGGAGATGTGGTAAATGAGGAGACTGCCAGTCTGATCTCTGAGGAAGGCACCCTATCAAACTCTGAGTTTGTGGGTGAATTCTTCGAGAGAATGGACGAGGCAGTTGACGAGGACGCCCTCTTGGACTCCGACCAAGATGACGTCAACGTCACAATCATACCCGCAAACAGGGATGGTGAAGGTGACTCAAATAAACCTTCACCACTCTAAGGCAGCTTCCGCTGCACTACTCCTTCGCATCTCGGAGAGAGGGGAGGAGATCGTACTAGCCCAAGAACCATGGCTTCATCGGGGCAAGGTTTGCGGGCTTGGTGTTAAAGGCTTCAAGCTACTGTATATGAATGGTCCGGGTAAGATCAGATCATGCATAGTGGCGAAGAGCAATCTGAATATCTTCATTCTCTCTGATTACAGTGATGAAGATACGGTAGCAGCTGCCTGGGAGACAGATGGCGGTACGATTATAATAGTCTCCAGTTACATGGCGCATGAATGCGAAGCACCGCCGCCAATGCTCTGCAGAATAATTAAGATGGCAGCCACTCGAAACCTGCCGGTTATTGTTGGAGCTGACGCCAACGCACACCATGTTGTTTGGGGAAGCTCGGACTCTAATGCAAGGGGTGAGTCTCTTTTTGATTTCATTCTTTGTAATAATGTAGACGTTGTAAACGTTGGGTCAGAACCCACCTTTGTCGTAGTAAATAGAAGGGAAGTTCTTGACGTTACGCTAGTTAGTACTAAGCATTCAGATTTGATTAGGGCATGGAAGGTCTCTAGTGACTGCTCGTTCTCTGATCATAGGTATATTGAATTCGACGTAGTGATTCGGGTACATGGGGTCACCCCCCGACGTAATAGAAGGAAAACGGATTGGGAGCGGCAACATTCCCTCCTTTCCGATTTTCTTTCGAGTCCACCGAGAATAGGA
The DNA here is from genome assembly GCA_916610165.2 of Gymnosoma rotundatum. Taxonomy (NCBI): domain Eukaryota; kingdom Metazoa; phylum Arthropoda; class Insecta; order Diptera; family Tachinidae; genus Gymnosoma; species Gymnosoma rotundatum. Next base: position 111,371,989 of record OU744336.1, read on the forward strand.
AATCGGCGGGACATTGAAGTCGCGGTGGATGCATTAACCAATGCGTTTGAACGTGCGACTTCGGAATCCTGCAGAATGAATATCTGCCGAGGTAAGAGCAAACCACCCTGGTGGAGCTCGGATATTGCGGAGGCACGAAAAGCCTCCCGTAGACTTTTTAATGAGGCCAAGAGATCAGGAAACTGGTCAGCTTATAAGTCCTCAGTGAACAGATTTAAGAATATGATAAGAAATGCGAAGCTAAGGTCTTGGAGATCCTTCTGCAGTGGAGTGGAGGGTGCTTCCGAGACGAGCAGGCTTCGTAAGATTCTATCGGCAACGCCCATTGTCCCTAGTTTCATTAAGAAACCATGTGGCAATTGGACCTTGAGTGCACAGGAGACCCTAGAGGTTCTCATGGAAACTCACTTTCCGGGCTGTGCTCCCTCTAGGGGAGAAGGAACAGCCATCCTTGACAGCCGCGCATCAGTTCCCTTTCCTATAAACAGGGAAGGACTTATGTGGGCTCTTGGTAGTTTTGACCCGTTTAAATCAGCGGGTCCTGACGGTATCATACCGGCTGATTTGCAGCATAATGCGGATATTGTCATACCATGGTTAATTCCGATATACACGGCATGCATTGCATGGTCGTATATACCGGAACCATGGACTTTTTGCTCTGTGGTCTTCATTCCCAAGGGGGGAAAGACCTCACACACTGAACCGAAGGACTTTAGACCTATAAGTCTATCCTCCTTCCTCTTGAAGACTCTGGAACGGATAATTGACCTCCACTTGAGGAGGACGATTAATCCGGACCGACTCTCCGCCTCTCAACATGCGTATGTCAGGGGCAGATCTGTTGAGACGGCACTACACACGCTTGTGGGGTTTATAGAAAAATCCCTAGAGCATAAGGAATATGCATTGGTTGCCTTTCTAGATATAGAAGGGGCTTTCAACAATGTGAAACCGGAGGCCATTACGATGGCCCTGGAGGGACTGAATGTAAATCAGTCGATAATAAACTTTATACGGAATCTATTGACTAATAGGGTCATTACTTCCAGTATGGGGCTAGCTACCATATACAGGGTAGCTAAGCGGGGTACACCACAGGGGGGGGTATTATCTCCCCTTCTCTGGAACCTCGCCATGAACGCATTGCTAACAGAAATGGACTGCAAGGGGTTCAGAACTGTGGCATATGCGGATGACGTCGCGGTCGCAGTATCAGGAAAGTATCCTGACACGCTATCGCAATGTCTGCAATCGGCGCTTGGTTGCGTCAGTAGGTGGTGTACCGAGAGCGGGCTTAGCGCGAACGCTCGGAAAACGGAGCTTGTGCTCTTCACGAGAAGAAACAAGATTCCAAATTTTCCGCTACCACTCCTAAATGGAGTGGAGCTTGGGTTATCCGACAGGGCAAAGTATCTGGGTGTCATCCTGGACTCAAAACTGTCGTGGACCCCCAATGTCCGGTTTCGGGCGGATAGGGCCTCAGTGGCTTTGTATGTGTGTAGAAAGGCCATGGGCAGACACTGGGGCATAAATCCCAACACGTCGCACTGGCTCTTTAACACGGTCATAAAACCCATACTCATGTATGGGGTTCTTGTATGGTGGCCCGCATTGGGCAAACTTGTGAACTGCAGTATGCTGAATAGAATATTGCGAACTTCGGCCTTGATGGTCACCGGGGCAATGCGCACCACTCCATCGAAGGCCCTTTTTACGATGCTGCACTGGCTACCGGTCGATCTCATGGCCAAGCGGCTGGCTATGAACTCGGCGGTTAGACTAAATGCAGCGGCGACGTGGAAGTCAGGGGACTTTGGACATGCGACCATTTTAGGCTGCTCCTCGGCCATCCCTGACAACATCGATTATTGCACGCCCACCCCCATGTCTGATATTGGTTTCGGGGTATCAACGTCGGGCACATCGAATATGCGTGGGGATGTGCTTGATGTTTATACTGACGGGTCAAAGTCGGACACGGGGGTCGGGGGGGGCGTCTTCATTCCTAGATTTCGAGTCAGAATGAAGTTTAGGCTACGGGATCAGTGTAGCGTGGTACAGGCTGAGATTTCAGCCATCAGAAGGGCGGCTTGCTGGATGAGGTACCACAGGATATACGGAGAGGATATCCGGATCTGTACTGACAGCAAGGCCGCGATTAACTCCTTATCGGGTGTCTATACGACATCCAGATTGGTTCGTGAATGCCGGACATCTCTTAACGAGATGGCGAGACATTCCAACCTGGAACTGTTTTGGGTACCGGCTCACTCGGGCGTACCCGGGAATATAACTGCGGACGAACTCGCCAGATCGGGAACCCGGTTGGAAGACCGGGAGACAGATCCACTGGTGGGAGTCCCATTAAGCTGCTGTAGAGCTTTACTTCAGCAGGAACTCCTTAGAGCCGCACAGTCTAGATGGTCTGAGGAGGTTACCTGCAGAGTCTCGAGGACATTGTGGCCTCAGTATGATATAAAGAGAACCGCAAATCTACTGAGGTTTCCTCGGGGGCAGCTGGGCACACTGGTGGCGGTGCTGACGGGGCACTGTGTCATTGGTACCCATGCTAGGAGATTGAATCTTCCGCATCATGACTACTGTAGAAGTTGTCAAGATGAGGAAGAGGAAGAAACGGTTGAGCATCTGCTCTGCCACTGCCCAGCTCTTTCTGAAAATAGAGCGGCCATCTCCGGCAGTCCGAGACTGCATGGCCTTGCGAACTTATCTGTCTGCGACGTTGGTAGGATAAACTTGTTTATCCGGTCCTCGGGGTGGTTTGGATTGGGATCTGTGACGGTGCCGTAATGGCCTGAATCTGATCCCCTGCAAATCCTGTTTCCAGGCAACACAACGGGACCTTTGGGACCCAAGTGGGTCGGTCTTATGCCGACGGCCTGTACAACCTAACCTAACCTAACCATGGGGAATGAAAATTTCATGGGAGTAAAAATTTCACATTTTGTTCACGATAGGGGTGAATATCTGTTGGTATACATATCGCCCATTTACTTCAAGAACGTCATAACTCAAAATTTTGGAGTTAATACAGAATTGTTCGCCATTTCATCCTTTATATTGTGTATTAGTTTCATCTTTATATCTTTTGTTCTTTCCACATTTTAAGAAAATAAGTCGATATTTCATTTCATGTTTGAAAACTTTATCAATAAGAATGACACATTTTGAGTTGTGGAGTAAACTTCATAACGTAAAGATCATATCGCTTTCTAAAACATTGTTTTGTTACTGTATTAATGAAAAAATGATATTTTTAAAATGTATCGACTTTTCGCATATAATGTATTATGTTCAATTATGGCTGTGGTGATGAAAAATATTAAGTAAAACTCCGTTTTTCTTTTCACAAATAAAGACATACTTTAGTTTACGACACAGTATCAGATATATTTTTTTACAGCAGTAATGTCATATTTAAAACATCCTACATAGTTTGTGTTTGACGTTATTCAAGTAAATTACCGATATTTTAATTATATCTAGTTCTAAAACAACTGTTACTCCATTCCATTTTTCGTTAGAAAGAATTTATAACTTTAATAAACGTATTCAAATTTTGTTTTTTATTACAAAAAAAGAATAAACGTTTACAAAAACCATATCTAATACAATACATGGGCATACTGCATTATTTAAATAATGCAGTAAAATTTTGGATTTTTTATCTGTAAGCAGTAAAATTTTACTAAAATCCAGTGATATGCAAATTTTGACAGATTGCAGTGTTGTAACCGCTTATTATTTTTTACTGAAATAAATATTTTTTTATTAACGAAAACAATTTTTTAATTTCTGTTAGCTTTCCTTAAAACAAGCATTTCAAAGTTGGAATCACTAACTTTTTGCCTTCTGGACCCGTTAACAATGCCAGCAAATGAAAGTATTCTACCGGAGCAGAAGAAGGTAGTGGTGTGTTGTATTTAAGATAAACATTTTTTTTATGAATAGAAATTATTTTGGCGTAAGTTCATTTTTTTTTTTAATTTCTAAAAATCTTTTTTAGAAAGAAAATTTATTTTTACAAATGTATGCGGACGTTGGTTTGTGTGTTAATTTCGTCTAACCAAATTAATGTTGATATGAATATTCTCGTATTCTTATTTACAAAGTTAGTTAGTTAAATAGATGATGTTTACAAAATACACAACTAAGGTAGATACACTAGCCAGAATAACTATTCGTACACTTTTTAAATAATTATGAAGAAGTGATAGGAAACGATTTGTGGCAAAATTAATTTTAGCATAATTTCAAAACTTTATGCTTTCACAGCAAAGTTTTTCAATAAAAAAATGCAGTGTGGTAACGTTTTACTACCAGAAAAAATATTCGTACACTTTTATTTTTGGGAATCCCATGAATTTTTTACTAAGCTAAAGTGTGCCAAAAGCAACAGAATAATAAAAGCTCTACTTAATTCAAATTAATTTGTCTCAGTGGTAAAATTTTCAAAGTACAAATCAAGTATAAATCAAGATGAGTTCTAAAACAAAAGAAGTTTGTGCAGCTGAACGGGAAATTATTATAAAATTGCGCAATGAAGAAAAATCTTTGCGTGAAATTGCTAAGACTGTTAAAAGAAGTCATTCTTCTATCCAATACGTCATTAAAAATTTCAAACCTACCGGCTTATCTTGTCCAAACAACGCACAGGCCGCCCATCAAAATTGACCGAAAGGGAAAAACGAACTGCCACGGGTAAAACAAAATCCAAGAGTTACGGCTTTCCAAATCAGCAAGAATATAAAAGAATCTTTTAATAAAGACATCCACGAAGACACCGTGTGCAAAATATTGAAAAAGGCTGATCATCATGACCGTGTAGCACGTAGGAAGCCGTACATATCGAACATCAATAGAAAAAAAGGATGGATTTTGCCAACAAACACATCAAAATGCCTTCCGAGTTTTGGAAAAGGTCTTGTTTTCTGATGAAAGCAAATTCTGGCATTAAGGGAAAAAAGATGGTTTGGCGAAAAAATGGAACAGCGCTTAATAAAAAAAACTTTGTTCCAACTGTAAAGCATGGAGGAGGTGGTGTTATGGTGTGGGGGTGCATGGCAGCTAAAGGAGTCGGAAATTTGACTTTTATAGATTCCACAATGGACCAGTACGGCTATTTAAATATACTGAAACAAAATTTACAGCAAAGCGCCGACAAACTGAATTTGGAACCAGACTTTTGGTTCCAACAGCATTCGGCGCATAATGTGAAGTTGTGGTTACTCTATAACATAAAATATCAATTGCATTCCCCCCACAATCGCCGGATCTAAATCCTATAGAACATTTGTGGGATTTATTGGAGCGTAAGATCCGAAAACATAACATTAGCTCTAAGGAAATGCTAAAAAGCGTTATTATGGAGGAATGGAACAAAGTAAGCCAGGAGGAAACATCCAAACTAGCAAAATTATTGCCAAAACCTCTTTCAGAAGTTCTTCGACGTAAAGGATATCCTACTAGTTATTAATAGTATTTTAAATATATCACAACTAAATTTTATGTACAAATATTTGATCTGTACGAATACTTTTTCTGATGAATTAGCTCTATAATTTTGTAATTTTAGCGGTAAAAAGAAAAAGTCAAATAATAAAATTGTTAGTGCCTTATAAAAAACAAATACATCCAACAACAAATCTTTTTACAACTTTTTGTACAAATCGATTAAAAAACGATTATTATTTTTATGATTAAAGTTTAAGACGCAAGGTGTACGAATAGTTTTTCTGGCAAGTGTAGATGCGAAGAATGCTGATGAAGGTCGTAGCGGTCCAGAAAGTGCAGCATTTCATTCTGCTAGCGTCTAATTTTTCTTGTTTTCTTTGAAAAACGTCCGCATACATTTTTAAAAATAAATTTTCTTTCTAAAAAAGATTTTCAAAAATTAAAAATAAATGAACTTAAGCCAATATAATTTCTATTCATTTATAATATTCACAGTTCAAATAATAATTTAATAGAAGTTAAATTATAAGCACGCAAAGCACAGCGACCATTCATGCTTACTTCATAACAATCAAAATGATACTGGAACAGCATTTATAATGTTGTGAGTAAACAAGTAAGAATGACTTAAAACAAATTTGCATTCGTGTTCAATCGATGACTGAAACAAAGCAAAAATAAATGTACAAGACAAAATACAGAGAGAACAGTAAAGAAATGCGTTGGTTTGTGTGTAAATTTCGTCTAACCAAATTAATGTTGATATGAATATTCTCGTATTCTTATTTACAAAGTTAGTTGGTTAACTAGAAGATGTTTATAAAATACACAACTAAGGTAGATAGATGCAAAGAATGATGATGAAGGTCGTAGCGGTCCAGAAAGTGCAGCATTTCATTCTGCTAGCGTCTAATTTTTCTTGTTTTCTTTGGAAAACGTGCGCATACATTTGTAAAAATAAATTTTCTTTCTGAAAATGATTTTTAGAAATTAAAAATAAATGAACTTAAGCCATAATTTCTATTCATTTATAATATTCACAGTTCAAATAATAATTTAATAAAAATTTACATTTTTTTTATATATTTCGTTTCAATACAATTATATCCGTTTTTCGAAAATAAAATTTATATATTATTTTTTTGATATTCGTAACATAGCTAAAGTTAAATTTTTCAGAAATCAAAAAACATTTTCATTTACAAGTCAACTGGTTACTGGTTAAAAGCAGTAACCAGTAAATGTTTACTGTTTACTTAAAACAATTACAGTAACCAGTCAAATTTTACTGATTAATGAAAACTTTTACTGGTTATTGCTATACATAATGCATTAAAAAATACTGCGGTATGTCCAAGTATGTCTAATACATTACTACTGATTTACTGATTACGACTAATTTAAAAAGTTACACTGTTGAGTTCTTTTCTACACACTGTTATAAAACGTCACTAATGCCACTCTACACCATAGTAACTGATCTTGGCTTAAAAAATGTGTTTTTTCAAATTTTTTATATTCTAATTAATATAGATAAAATATTTCGAGGAAAAGTATATTCATGATAGGGGTGAATATATTCCGATTACAAAATTATTACCAACAAAAACAGAAAAAGCTTCGAAACAATAAAAATTGGCAGGTCTATAACAGAAAATTTACATAACGTAAATGATTACGATTTGCTTATTACCTTTCTTGAAATAAAACTTGATGAGGTTACAGTTCGCTCATCAAGTTTGATTGATGGTCTATTAAATTCTTCAGGTTTCTTAACACGATATATTCGAACCAACCAATGCTCCGTGGTATAGGATTCCTCAAGATATTTCAGATCAAAGTCTTTATTTCCAATAACAGCATTTCTAGTCCTATCATATCCTGCGGGACCTCTGAAATAAAAATATAATTAAGAAATGAAATAAAAATAATTTATTTTTTAAGCTAAGGCATGGCAACAATTTATTTAAATATGTGTTTACTTATAGGTGTTTAAGCCGAAATGTTGTGTTTTTGTTTCTTTAATATCATTATTTTAGATGAATGCGATAGGTTATATTGCGTTCAATTTTTAACATGTTGTTCTTTATTTAAATCTCAGACTGCTTTTCGCAACAGCTGTATAACGTGCACTTCATTTGAATCAAATGGATGTTACAAGAGCATATTTTTGGAATAATTTGAACCTAAAGATGCTCTAAACTGAATATCAAAGCTCAGGAAAGCGTTAAATACACTTAGATAATCTGGTTGTGAGTGAATTGTGTCGTAACTAAAGAACTATTATTTGGACAAACCTTGCTTGGAAATTGGTTTAACTAATTTGCAAAAAGCAGTGGTGATAATTTGAGTGCATAAAAGTTAGTCAAGATTCCCTTACTATCAAAAGAATTTAACACACTGATATCAAATATAATTTGCCTGAAATGCCTACAAGCAGAATAACAGCATTTTTAAACTCTTGTTAAATAATGAAGTATTTGGCAATTTTGTAACTAAAGGTGCATTAATAAAATCGCCATTTTTGATCGTTGGAATCTAAAATTTGGCACGAACATTTATTTTGATAAAACGAACCATAATCGACAAAAAATTCAATTTTTTAATCTAAATTTGGCGCGAACATTTATTTTGATAAAACGAACCATAATCGACAAAAAATTCGATTTCGTAATTTTGTTAGTTACGTCCGTTTGCATTTAATATGATGATATATATAATTTTACATAAATTTTCATAGGCTCTTAATAGTTTAAGCATTTAAAAAAAAATTAATATTTCAAAAGCTATTAATGATACCCATTTGATATCTTCTAAAATATGGTTCGAAATCGTACTTTTCTATGAAAAGTTCAGAGGTCCATAACTCGGAAATAAGGGCGAACGCTAATTTTTTCACTGAATGTTTTTTTCTTATTTTTTAATTTTCTATTTTTTGATTGGAGTTACTTCATTGTTCCAAATGATTTGGAAAAATTAGAGGCAGGCGTGCCTCGAAGGGCATAGCACCTTTTTCGACACTATGTCCGATCTATTGGCGTATTTAAATTTTCTCTAGCTGATCGAGTACCTTGGCAAGCACTAACACGGACGGACAGACGAACATCACTCAATCGACTTCGCTATGCATAAGAAGTCAAAGTATATATATATATACTTTATGAGGTCTGAAATGGATATTTTAGAAATTACGAACGGAATGACAAACTTAATTATACCCTTTTTCCACTTTTTGTGTGAAGGGTATAGTAGTTAATCGGTAGAATATAATGGGAAAATTAAAGCTGATGATAATAAACAAATCTTTGGCAACAGGCATGTTTCATGAAAACTAGAAGATTTAAATGATAATCCCAATTGAGAAAGTATCAAAAACAAAAATAAATATGAAGAATTCCGCAAAATTTTTTTTAGAGAAGGTGGTAAAAAAACAATTAGAGATATATGTATATGGAATCTAAAAAATACCAAAATACCAATCAGGAATTAGAAAGAAATTTTCATGTCAGACTGTAGTAAACTAAGTAATTAGTAGATGAAAAAAACTTGAAAAATATTAATAAAATTAATAAAACCATTGACAGGCATGTTCTTTTAAGGAAACTACATAACGGCGTTCGGGATACAAAGTTAAAATATTTCGAATCATACTTAAGAGGAAGGAAGGAAATAAGAAAAGTAAACAACGTACAAGCTAATTCAATTATAAATAAATATGGTGTACCACAAGGATAAATTCTGAGAGCATTGCTATTTATAATATATATATATATATATATATATATATATATATATATATATAAATGATTTAACGGAAATACTGGATAAAAGTGAAATAATTCTACATACAGATGATACACTTATATTTACGGAAGGCGCATCGAAACAGGAATGCTATGATAATCTTACTCAAGATATTAATAAGAAAACAGATGGTTAAATATGAATAAGCTTAAACTAAACAAATATAAAATGAAAATATTAGAAATTAATACAAATAGTCATCAAATTTTTTAAATAAATAAACTCGTGATAAAATATTATTGATAAAGAATAACTGTCGTATTTTTTATTTTTTATTTATTCATTTTGTTAAGTTTTCATCTTCTCAAATACAACACAACAGTGAATTTCAATAAACACGTTTTCATTAAAAAATTAGTGAAATATAATTTTCTAAGCAAAAAATGAACTCTTGATGATATTGAACTTATTTGATAATGGAACTTAAATTCGATATCAAGAACCACACCAAGACAATTTAATCTTTGGTGTACAAGAAAGACTATATAAAAAAAACACAACAATTCATACAACAAGCAAAATTCACAAAATTCAAGAATGACTCATTCATTCCAAAGGGAAATACGAAGCCTACTAAAACGCTGCAAAACGTTTACTGACGGAAAGTTATACATGAACCTAGAACCCCCTACACTCAGAGCACAACCCAAAATCCATAAAGAAAATATACCAATCAGCCCTGTTGTAAATTACGAACATTCGCCTGCATATAACTTCTCCAAACACCTCACCACATTCTTAAAAGAGAAAATAAATTTGCAGAACATATACATGTTACGAAATACACAAGACCTCATTAACAAAATAAAGGACATCAAAATCACTGATACGCGAAGCTTTGACTATCCTACGTAACACACTTTCTAACTTATACGACAATCAACATGGGCAAATCCTGCGTTACGAACGCTACATTCGTACGCGTTTTCGGATTGAAATATAACAATTTTTTGGTCTTGCAAAAGACATACCTTCAAGTTATGCACAGTGTTTAGTGGGATTTAAGTGTACTTTCGAATCTCATCAAAATATTTTTTTTTTAGTAGGAATAAGTTGCAAAAATTTGATCTCAAAGTATTGTTACGCACGCTACAAAAAATGGAAGTAACTTTAAAGGTTGAGGTATGTTTTTGTGATTTTTTGAAAATTTTGCATAATAAAACAGAAAAATTAAATACTTTAAAGAAAGATGAAAGTAAGGAAATTATAAAATAACTTACTTTCAGCCAAAATGTGTTGTTGTTTTTTCACAAAAGCCGTGAACCCAGCGTTACGCACGCTACGTTACGCACGCTACATTTTTTCCAGTAGTATATAAATAAAAATAATTGTATTTCTTTTAGCAAAAGAATTCATATTCTTTTTTAATATCATTATTTAATTCATATTTTATGTTTATAAATTAATTTAATTATGTATATGTTTAAATTTACATTCTTTTCGCATTTTAGAAACGTTCTATTTGTGTTAAGTTATCATTTAATTGTATTTTTTGCGATATTTTCGAATACGCTCTGCACACGTCTTCACTTTTCGAACTCTTATTAATAAAAATTATACTGTAAGCAAACAATTTTGTATGGTATCAATATGCCCATAATCTAAACTGACACTAAAAGACAATTGCAGATTAATGAAACGAAACCAAAGGCTTCGTACCTACAAAGTAAGCTAAATTGTTGTTGCTCTGCTTATTATGTAGGCTAAGAATAGATTTAAGAAGGGAAGTAATAAGAAAAAAAAATAAAAAGTTGCAAAGGTTTTTATTGTAATATTTGGGAGAACTCAAATCGTTACGCACGCTACAAAAATTAATATGCTGTAATTTTTATTAATTTAAAATTATAGATGATTTGTAAAACAAAAATTTTTTCTACTCACAATACAAAAAAAGCCTTATTTTCCGTTACGCACGCTACAACGCATTTATCTGTCCTTTCATACCAAATTTTGCTGTTTCCAAAAAAGTAAGCAACATTTTTTTTACAAAAATTAAAGAGAATTGAGTGAATAACAATATGGCTTTCGACTAGAACATCTATGTTAATACTATAGCAATGATATCAACACGTAAATAATTTGACTTTTTTTGTATAACATTAAAAAACCTGAGGTAGGGTAGGATTTTGTAATAATTTTTGTATTAATCATCATCGAAATAAACTTTTTTTTATAAATTTATGAAATTAGATATCTATTCCATGCTCCATTAAAAAAACTAAGTTGGATTAAGTTAAAAAATTTTTGACTGGTAGACTGTTTCTGGGATATGCCCATATATCAACGAAATAATGGATATTGCAAAGACGATATTAAAACAAAACAACTTTAGATTTAATAATAACTTCTATAAACTACCTGATGGATTTAGAACTACGCATAAAAAAAGTGATGAAAAAACATAAAATAACCCTTTACTACAGATACGTAGACGACATAATATGCATCCTAGAAAGAGACAACGCCGAAGAAATTTTTATAGACATAATACATAACAAAAACACATACACAATGGAAAAAGAGCAAAACAGAACTTTACATTATCTTGACATATCAATAACACGAGGAATTGATACCTTAAACTTTGACATTTATAGAAAACCATCTATGAAAGACACAACTATCCACAGCTCCTCAAACCATCCTACTCAACATAAACTCGCCGCATTTAGACATATGATTCACAGACTTAAAATAGTCCCACTCGCTCCAGATAAATACAACAAAGAACTCGATACAATTTACACTATAGCTAAAAAATAATGGTTACAACCATCGACAAACTACTCAGACAATACAACAACAAAAACAAAAAGAAAGAAGACAAGAAAACAATCGATACAACACGACGACACATCTTTACTTACACAGGACCAAAAATATATAGATTAACTAACCCTTTCCAGAAAGAAGGTTTACACACAACACTAAAAACGAGCAACACTCTACGCAACAATCTCAAGACATCAACAACAACAACCGATAAATTTAGCACCAGCGGTGTATACAGACTTACTTGCAACTGCAACCATACATACATCGGACAAACTGGACGAACATTTAAAACAAGGTTTACAGAACACATACGATCATACAAAGGGAAAAGGGAAGACTCAAATTTCGCAATACACCTTAACAAACATGGACACGAACCAAGGGAAATAGATGACTGTATGACAGTATTACACCCAAGTAAAAAAAGGACGAAGGCTAGACATTCTTCAAAACATGGAAATTTATAAAACACGAACGTTTAACAGAGATGTTATTAACGAACAGGTAAACACAACCTCTGACACGATTTATACACCACTAAAATTACTAAAACACTCTTACAAACGAAAACACCGTCATTTTAAGTAAAAGATGAGTAAAACTACGTCCACGCCTGAAACCATACTGACAATCATGCAGCATTCTATTGATACCAAGGTATTCACTTATTTGATTTTTCATCAAATTTTCAACTACTTTGGCTAGTATTGGCAAATTTGAGATAGGTCGGAGATTACTAAAATGACTCGATGTCCCATGTTTTTTAATGGGAATAGGAATCAACGAAAAAGTTATCGATACCCTCAACATCTGAAGTCTGAATTTCATTAGTATTGTCAGTTAAACCAAAATTATTCAGTCTGTGCCATAGCTGTTTCGTGTTGAGATTATTAAATAGTTTATAGTTATACTTTTTCATATGTTTTCTCATTATCGAGTTTTTGTTGCGGGTTTTACAAAACAATTCTCCAATTTTCACCTGATTTTTCATTTATGTAAGCCTTATGCGCCAAATTACGTAATGATAAGTAGTATTTAACTTCAGGAGCGTCTATCCAGGTTTTCTTACCAATATCTATTGTCTTCCTAAACAACGGAACTATAGAATGTACCTCATCGAGAAAAACATTCAAAATATCAATTTGTTCATAAATATCATTTGTTGTATACAAAGTTTGAAAGTCACAAGAACTTACGCTTTTGATAGCATTATAGTTAAAGTACTCCACAAAATTTTCAAAACTTGTAATGGACAGAATTGTTCCTATAAAAATTAATGAATGACGTGAAATACCCGGGCATGTATTTGTCTGACCATTGAGGAATCGAAAACAATAAAAAAATCTATGCAGTGTATAAAGAAAAATACACATAAATACACAAAGTTGATTATTGTTATTTTTGCTTGAACTTTGATTTTTGTCTTTTCTTTATGGTTTGGACGAAAATCTTTAGTTCATTTAAAATATTTGTGAGAAGTTTCCTGACGAGCTAAGTAAGCGATAGCGAAATGGCCATCTAAACGTGCTTTCACCTTCAATAATCAATACCGGGAACATAGCACGGTAAAGTTAAAGTTTAATAAAAAAAATCTATTAAGGAAGTTGATTGAAACCTTAAGTCAAAAATGTAGGCATTGAGTTATGAACTGGGACATATTAAGTCTGTGACAAATATTACGTATGGCATGTGAACGCGTTACTTTAAATAAGTTGCCGTTAAAATCGCCCATAATTAGAACGTTGTTATACGTTGTTATAACAAGGTCACTTATTGCATTTTCCATATCAGTAATGTTACCATCAGGTAAATACACACAGCCAATCAATAATTTGCCCTCATGTGCCATAACTTAAAAAAAAATTGGCTCAAATGTGCCATATTGTTCACTGGCATTCACAACTTTAAATTTAATACTGTCCCTAATATACAATGCAACACCGACCCCACGCTGATCAGGACGATCATTTCGAATACATTTATATCCCGGAATACGCTTCAACCACGTTTCCAAAAATCCTATCAAGTCGAACACATTACCGCCAACAATATTACATAATTTATAAAATTTTACACAGTTGTTATTAATATTAAAGCTATGGCAATTTAAGTGCCCTATTTTAATATATTTTCCATTTAATTGAGAACGCATATATTTGCTATTGCTTAAAGGTATACCAATATTCATTGTTTTTCAATTAATTAAGTCTTTATATAGACAGTATTAATAATTATGTTAGTATAAAAAGAAACAAACAAAAAATTATACTTCTGTTTAACAGATCAACAAAAAAAATTGTTTTTGTCTTAACCAAATTAAATTTCAGTTCAATTTCAACTGAAACAGTTATATGGTATATAATAGTAATTATAGACTTTATATTGTAATCAAAAAGAATAATTATTATTAAAAAAGATATATTAAGTTCTAATTACTCACTGTATAGCATAGTGTAAGTATATATTATACAATAATAGGTTTAGAAATGGTTACAATTGAACGCTTATGTACTCATAATTTAAACATTATTATCTATAGGAGTTTTATGAAGAAATTGATACAACTGTTGAAAGCTATGGCAATTTAAGTGCCCTATTTTAATATATTTTCCATTTAATTGAGAACGCATATATTTGCTATTGCTAAAAGGTATACCAATATTCATTGTTTTTCAATTAATTAAGTCTTTATATAGACAGCATTAATAATTATGTTAGTATAAAAAGAAACAAACAAAAAATTATACATCTGTTTCACAGATCAACAAAAAAAATTGTTTTTGTCTTAACCAAATTAAATTTCAGTTCAACTTCAACTGAAACAGTTATATGGTTTATAATAGTAATTATAGACTTTATATTGTAATTAAAAAGAATAATTATTATTAAAAAAGATATATTAAGTTCTAATTACTCACTGTATAGCATAGTGTAAGTATATATTATACAATAATAGGTTTAGAACTGGTTACAATTGATTGCTTATGTACTTATAATTTAAACATTATTATCTATAGGAGTTTTATGAAGAAATTGATACAACTGTTGAATGTTATATATCTTTTCAGCACCATCCAAATGTGTTATTTTAGCTTTTGGAATGTTCGTGTTTATGTAGATGAATTTCAAAATTGCTTTGCTTCTGGTCAGGTTACGGCATAGATTTACCAATTTTAATAATTCTGATGTTAAGTGGTCATTAAAAAATATTTTTGAATTAATTTCTCCACCAATCACATCTTTAAGAGAAATATGTATGTACCCTCCCATTATTGAATCTCTAAGGAGAATGGAATTTAATTTTACTAACACTGACTTGTGTCCGGAAAAATAGGTACAATGCGATATATATTACATTCTTTTATACTAACACCACATAAGGCAGATATTTTAATAATTGGTTCTCTTAAATGTTTTATAGACTCTGGTAAGCAATTTACAATTATATTACTTCTGTTCATTCGCTTTTCATTTGTATTTATGCGACGTTCTAAGTTATAAAATTTGTTGTTGATAGTATTTTCAAAATTCTTTATCATATTATGGCAGCCAGATATGTTTGATTTAACACCATTAATTTCTATTGCATGTTCAGCAATTATCTTATATACCATATCCTCAAATTTAGCTTCTAACTTTGACATACTCTGATTTAATTGCGCTTCACAATTTTTTTTTTTAACTTCAAACTCATTTTCCATTTTTGCCTTTAGTTCATCAAACCCCTTGCTGAACTCAGTTTAAAAAAAAAAACAAACTTCATTACAATTACCACATAAGTATTTAAAATTTTTAGTTCCGCAAAAAATGCAAGCTCGTTTTCAGAAAGATTAGTGCACTCTAAATGGTAATATTCATAGCAAAATCCACAGCTGATGCTGGGCTTCGATTTTGTTACATTTTTAAAGCAAGAAAAGCAAGTATAAGGTTCTTTTCTAGGCGCCATTTTACAAAAAAAAATTTGATTTTCAAGAAGGAATAAGAACGCGAAAACAAGCAACAGCAGTTAAAAACAGTATATAAAATTTTGTTGCTAATTTGTTTTATTTTTATAGTTTATTATTTTTATACAGTTTTTTCCACTCAAATAGTATACCTTTTTATTAATATTTTAATTAAATTTTCTTTTTTATCTTTTTATACAGCCATTAAGAAAATAGTTATCTGCACATGGCAAAACTTTGACTTTGATTTCAAATATATTTCATGACAAATTTCATGACAAATTTGTATGAAAATTTAGTCATAAAATATATTTCATAGTTATTTTATTTTCTATGAATACGGCAGTTAAAATTTAACTTACATATTGACTATATTTATTTTATTTATTTATGAACAATTTTGAAACTAAAAAATTGATAAAAAATTATCCTTTCAAAAGAATAAGAAAACAAATATCAGTAATAAAATATATAATACTACAATCAAACCTCATTTCGTAGTAGGTTCTAAAATATTATTTGTAAAGGTAGGAACGTCTAAAAATCTTTATTTATTAAAATTTCCACAAAGAATGCTTATTATTTATTTAAAAATTGGAAATAACATATTTTACAATTTCAAGGTTACTTCATAATTAATGAAAATAAGCTTATATGTAGAACATCATTAAATAATTATGCACACGGCCAATTCTGACTTTATTCGGTCCCCGATTAGATACTCCATAATTTCATTAGATCGCAAGAAGTTGAAGTATTCTATTTTTTTTTTTTTTTTTTGTAAATGCTCTTAAACTTGATTCAATTACATTAATTGAAGTTCGACTAAGTGCATCAACATACTTTTTCTTTCTCTTTTCCTATGCTCTATAATATAATCATATTCTTCCAGATATAATGTCCATCCTTCTACTCTTGGTGGTATATCTTTTTTATTTACAGTTTTTTTAAAAGCTGCACAGTCCGTTATAATTTTAAACTTAACACCAAGCAAATAGGGTCTATGCTTTTTTACTGATTCTACAATAGGCAAAACCTCTAACTCATAGGAGTGATAATTCTTCTCGGCCTCTGTAGTGGACTTACTCCAATAGTAAACAAGATGAAATTCACCTTCGTATTGTCGCTGCTATAATATAGCACCGTGGCCTACCTTACTTCCATCGGTATGCAGTTCTGTTATTGCCAAAGGATCATAAATTTGCAACACAGGCTTATTTAAGAGTTTTTGTTTCACTAATTCAAATGCCATTAATTGTTCTTTGCCAAATATTATTTTTATTACGCCATTTTAAGAAGTTGTGTAAGAGGAGCAACAATAATACCATAGTCCTTTACAAACTTTCGAAAGTATCCCCTTAATCTAAGAAACTGCAGAGAGTTGTTTTTCGTTAGTAGGTATTGGAAAATTTTTCACGGCTTTCATTTTGACTTCAGATGGATAAAAATGTGAATCTGAAATTGATTATCTAAGACTATCTATCTAAGTAGAGACTTTTGTTTTTTTAAACTGACATTTTTTCCAATTTATTTCCAAAACGTTGTTAGCTGTTTTGTAATCTTCTGAAGGTACAATTATGACATCTACATATTGAATGACTACTTTTCCTTTAATAAGATCTAAAAAAACGTGAGACACAAATCTGTTAAAACTCGATGGCGGATTACATAAACCAAATGGAGTTCTTTTGAACATATATTGTCCATCAGGAGTTGAAAAGGCAGTATACTTCATACTATTTTCATGCATTGGAACATAAAAAACCCCGTTTTTCATATCATATTTTTGCATTTACCAGCTTATCAATTTGATCATCAATTCTTTGCATAGGAAATCCATCTTTTTCTACTACCTTGTTAAGTTTACGATAGTCCATGCATAAACGATAACCTCTATATTTTTTTCTAACAACTACAACTGGACTTGAAAACTCTAACTCGCAAGGTATTATGATTTCTTTTACCAACCATTTTTTAATTTGGTCGGACACGACTTTTGTTTCTAAAGGTGCTAATCTTCTTGGTTTTTGACAAATAGGCGTTTCATCATTTAAGATAAGCTGAGTTTTTACTGGACAGTTTAGACACGTTTTTGAAACGTAGTCATTGTACATTTTATAAAAAATATCTTTAAATTTATCATCTAAATCTAAATCAATGACATTTTCTATAATATTGTTACGAATGTAAGATCTGGAAAATTCAACTAATGGTGCGTGTATAGAATAATACCACAATTAGCCAACAAAAGCTGAGCAACTTCAATGGCTGCGTACTGCAAAACAGGGGGTCCTGAGTTCGATACCGCATTCGGACAGGCGTGCAACGAAAAAAAAAAATAATTGTTATAATTCAATTAAAACCAATAAACAGCAGTACAAACCTCCCGAGAGGCAAAAAGCAATTATTGTGTGAAGCCATGGCAGATAATTTAGTGGAGACGTCCAATTTAATATAAGAGCAACAGATAATTGTCAAGAAGCCCTTTACAATAAAAAAAAAGTAAGAACGGTAGCGGTTGCGCAGGGAAGTGTAACAGTATAACAACAACAGTGTATGTCAGACGTGTGTTGTGGCTATTGGATTAAATGGGATGACTGGCTTGGATTAAGGAAGTAGTGGAAATGTCTGTGGATGGTTAAGGTTACTAAACAACGCATGGAGTAGTTCATGTCCCGCCGGAGTAACACAGTAGTGTAGCGTGGACGGCTGCTTTTGTAGTAATAACGCATGTTTAATAAATACGAGACCAAGGGTTCACAAGACCGGTAGGATCAAGAAGTATAGCCAGAGAAGGCCATAAAAGTTTAAATACAGACCAATGAGCCACAGTGGTATTTGCAATAAAAAGAATCCGTACGTTTGTGCTTCCAAAAAGGGAAAAACGTAACAATATTATTTTTATTAAGAAATGATTTAGCTACTTAGAACTTTGAGATTTTAATTGAGGCATTTGCTTCAAAAATAAATCTCCCAAGAATACCATCGTAGTCCATATTATTGTCAGGCATTATATAAAATTCAACTTCATAACTTTCTGCATTAACTCGAATTACAGTTTCAAAATGTCCAACCGGAGCAACTTCCAATCCCAGTAAATTGTCGAGATGTTTCAATAAATCATGGTTTTCCAATATCTTTGTATATTTTATTTTTCATTAAATTTACGCAACTACCTGTATCTATTAATGCTTTAAATTGACAAGAATGTATTTGTACCATCACATTACGGTCATCTCTTGGATTTGATATTATATTTACGTTAGAAACATTACTATTCTTTAAAGCTTCTGGTTTAACAATTGAATACTTAGAGCAATTTCTTGATATATGCCCAAAGGTATTACATTTAAAGCATTTCATACCACGATTTGTGTTCGGACATTTATTTGCACTATGACCATCTACTCCGAAAATAAAGCATTTTGATCGCATTTTAATGTTTGCTTTACATAACTTAAGACTTTCGTATTCAATAAACTTAATCTTCAATTGCTCAAAGTTTGTCGCTCCATTAATATCATCTCATCAACAGATTGATCTTGAACACCATCAACAATATAACCAATTGTAGATAATGTATCCAAATTTATTGAAAATGCTAGCAGTCATTTTATAAAAATAACTCCTCCAAGATTCGGTGGGCAGTTTCCTATAATTACTTAGTTTTTCGTGCACATCCTTACTACTGACCTGTAAATTAAACTCATTTATTAATCTTTCTTTAAATATCTTTCTTTTTCTTTTTGCTTATTACCTCATTATGCACTTAATGCAACTCTGAACCACTTGATCTACTGTTAATCGCAATTTATCAGTAAAATATTCTTTTTGTATTATATCGATAGTTTTTTTAACACCAAAATGTCCTTTTTCCTGACATTTTCATGCAGCGACTCAGGAACTACAAAAACATCTCTGTTGTTTTCGTTTTTTATTAAGATAGCAATACACACATAAAAGATATTATAAGGCTATTTTTCCAAAACTTTTTTCAATGCAAAAATATTTTCTTCTACACACTGTTTTCCTTTTATAAATGCTCTTAAGGTTGATTGCATTACATTAATTGGATTGCGACTAAGTGCAAAAAGCAATTATTGTGTGAAGCCTTGCTTCATTCTTTCTCCTTTCCTATGCTCTATAATATAATCGTATTCCTCTAAATATTAAGTCCATCTTTTTACTCTGGGTGGAATATATTTTTTTAAACTTAAAAATAGGATCTTAGATTTTTATCGACTCTACAATAGCCAGCACCTCTAACTCAAAGGAGTGGTAATTATTCTAGGCCTTGTAACGACACGTTCTACGCTGGTTGCTG
Organism: Gymnosoma rotundatum; assembly: GCA_916610165.2. Lineage (NCBI taxonomy): Eukaryota > Metazoa > Arthropoda > Insecta > Diptera > Tachinidae > Gymnosoma > Gymnosoma rotundatum. The sequence continues at coordinate 111,392,311 of OU744336.1, forward strand.
GGATAGCTGCAGCGGAGTCCAGGGTCGTTGCGGTTTTATTTATCGCCTTAGGACGGGAAGGAAATAAAAAACTCTTGTTTTGAAAAAGTTGTTTTATAACGTTTTGTTCTTCTTATTCTTAAGGCTACAATGAAGGCTAAATAACGGTCGGGTAAAGTATCCGCCAATGACAGTAGAAGGGTGGGTAGTCGCACTGTGTCGCACAGTCAGAGGTAGCGTCAAGAATCGGTTAAAAAAACAGGCTATCCCGGCGGAATACGGCGCAGGTACCGAAACTGGCAGTGACGTTAACGGGCGGCCTTGGCCAGAAGCGCTTGTAGCGACAGACAGACAAAGCTGGCGCAGGTTGCGACGCTACCGGGAAGCGAAGGCACGGGTAGAGGCCAAACATGCAGTGGCGGCGCAGGTAGCGACGTAACAGAATGCGGCTCTAAAGAGCAGCAGCTGCGCAGGTAGCGACGAAACAGAATGCGGCTCTAACGGGCACCGATGGAGCAGGTAGCGGCGCTACCGGGTGGCAATGGCAGCAAGTAAACAGACAACAGTGACCCACAGGCAGCAAAGTCAGCGACGGCCGAGGTAGCGATGGCTGCGACGAGAGCAATACAGACTATATATTGACTACGCGCAAAGATTACTGGGAGAACTCGGCCATGCGGCTTGATTCTGAGGAATCTTTCAATTCCTCACCAGAATTAGTCGAGTCAACACCGGTAGAAAAAACGCTTCTGTCGTGTAGTTCCTTCCAGAAATTTTCAACCTAATCTGTTAGCAAGAAATAGATTGGGGAATTATTCAATTCCCCACCAAACACTTCTTACCGGCAGGCAAGCTGCTTACAAACTGATCGATTTTAGATTTTGTTCTGCTTTTTATACTTGTTTAAGCCGCACATACACACTCACCCACACATAGTTCACTTCAAAAATAAATATACTTCAATGTTGTTGTGTAAGCAAAAACAAATACTTTTGCCGCTTCAGCCTCTTCAGTGGACTTACTCTAATAGTAAAAAGGATGAAATTCGCTGCAATAATATGGCGCCTAGGCCTACCATAGTTCCATCGGTATAAAGTTTCGTTATAGCTAAAGGATCATAGATTTGCAACGCAGAGGTTTTGTTTCACTAATTCAAATGCAATTAATTGATCTTTGTCAAATGTTACTTTAAATACCCCATTTTAAGAAGTTTTTGTAAGAGGAGCAACAAAACCATAGTTTCTTTTTCACGCCTTCAATTTTAACTTCAGATGGATAAAAATGTGAATCTGAAATTGTATATCAAAGTAAAGTATTTTACAGCCGTTGTTAGCTGCGAGTTTCAAAACGTGTTTAAGCCGAAAAATACTATTTTTGTAATCTTTAGAAGGTACAATTATGTCATCTACATATTAAATGACTACTTTTTCAATAAGATCTGAAAAAACGTGAGACCCAAACCGGTTACGACTTGATGGCTAATTACATAAACCAAATGGAGTTCTTTTGAACATATATTGTCCATCAGGGGTTGAAAAGGAGGTATACTTCATCATACTATCTTCAGCATTGGAACATGAAAAAACCCATTTTTCATATCTATTGTAGAAAATATTTTTGCGTTTACTAGCTTATCAATTTAATCATCAATTCATTGCATGGAAAATATTTCATTTTGCATTACCTTGTCAAGTTTTCGATAGTCCCCCATAACCGATAGCATCTATCTTTGTAACCGACTTCAAAAAAAATTAGCATATCAATTCGACTGAATGTTGCTTTTTTATCTTTGCGCCTGCAGAACTCAGTTATTTCTGAACCGATTTTGAAAATTTTTGGTAATAGAAAAATAATTCTAAAAGTTCAAGGGTGTCCGCATAGGACAAACGCTTGGAAATTTTATAAAACCGCCGATTATTATGACCGTTATAATAACAAGTATAATTTTCAAAATTATAATTTAAAGGGTGCCCCAATTTTTTATTTAATTTGATGTATATAACTGTATTTTTAAACAGTAGTAGACAGGGGACTTACAAAGAACCTGTGTTATTAACTCTGCTATATCAAAAAATATAAAATTTAGATTTGGAAATAAACGGGTGTCCCATTAGTTAATGTAATTTGGTGTATGTGGCCGAACTTTTGAACATTTATGAACAGACAGCTAAAACTTACTTCCCTGTATTGCTAAGTCCTCTATAACAAGAAGCTTATAATATGAATTAAGAAATTAAAGGGTGTTCCCAAAACTAATGTAATTTGACCTATATGGCCTTATTTTTTTAACCGTTATATACAAACACCTTAATTTTAGACAAAATGTCCACTACTTTGATTGGTATATATTGAACAGTTAAACAAGTATAAAGTTTGGAGATATAAGGGTGTCCCAATAGTTAGTGTAATCTAATGTATGTCGCCATACTTTTGAACCGTCATAGGCAGATAGATGAAATATGTTTTACAGTCGGTTTTTTCAAGAATTATTTCCTAACAACTACACTGGACTTGAAAATTCTGGCTCACGAAGTATTATGATGTCATTTTTCAAACATTCTTCAATTTGGTCAGACACGACTTTTTTTGTCTAAGGGTGCTAATCTTCTTGCTTTTTGAAAAATCAGCGTTTCATCATTTAAAATAATCTTAGACAGTTTATACATCTTTTTGGAAAGTAATCATTGTTCATTTTGTAAATAAAATCTTTAAATTTCTTATCTACATCTAAGCCAACGACATTTTCAATAACATTAATTTGATCAAGAAATATTTAGCGCAACTTAAAGATTTTAATTGACGCATTTGCTTCAAAAATAGATCTTCATTTACCATGTGCAATCATATAATTTTAGAAATTGCCTTATAACAATAGGGAATTTTATTGTCAAGCATTATATTAAATTTAACTCGAATTACAGTTTAAAAAGTCCAACCGGATTAACTTTGTTTTAGTTGAATTGTTTATTCATATGTTTCCAGTGGTTGTAAGTAAATTTTATAGAACGCATTCTCTTTTAATTATGTTTACTTTATTAGGATTAAATTCTACTTCCTTTATAATTTTTGCGAGTATTTGATTCCACAATAACAAGTAAAACCGTTAACGGTACAGCTAATGCATTGTTTTTCGCCATCTTTAGTCTTATAGAAAGAACAAGATTTCTACCCGTTAAGGAATATTGAAGCGAACACACGAAAATATCAGATAACTGAAGGTAATATTCAAATAAAATTGAGAATTCTTTCTCCAATAGTAAATTACTAAAGATGAGTTTTGATTTTCTTATTTTACCCGGATATTGTGGACATATGTACATACATAAGTAAAGTTATTAATTACTTTTATTCTTTTATTTCTGCCTTATTATCAAGGACATCGTCGTTTTCAACCATCGACTACCTTAATAAAATTTTGATTTATTTAGTGCAAATAAATACCTAATAAAATGTGTACAAGTAGATGAAAAATAGAAAATATATGTATGTTCACAATTCATAAATACAAAAGTATTTGCCATAATGTTGCATATTGTCATTGATCGTGTCGCGACCCTTGTGTTTTGTAGACCGCTGTTTATTTAATTTATTTGATATAACGGATTTTTTACTCAATTATTTAGTGCGATAAAAGAAGGAAAAAGAAAATAATTAAGGTGATAAATATACATATGTGTATAACAAGTATATAACAATTGCAATCAACAAGTTTTCTTTTTTATTGTTGTCGTGAAACCAACTGTAACCCAACAGACAATTTGACTAGGGTTAGTTGTCAAAAATGTTGGTGATATTTTTTCGTCAAAAGGCTTTAACTTTTTTTTTTACATATTTGTGATTAATTTTTGTTAATTCGGTTTGTTGGTACCTTTATTTATTTTTGTTTTTTAGAAATTTTCTATTTTCAAACACATCGTAATTGATTGAAATTATTACATTTGAGTGACATATTAAAATATTTTAATCTGAAATTGCCGGTTCTGATAAATAGCAACAAATTTATATTCACTTGAAAAATGTCGATATCACCACTAAATAAATTAATAAGAGGATCGAACGCGCTGATTAGATTCGTGGCTTGGCTCGCATTTAGGGATTTGCTGCAATACATACGAGGGCGGATTTAAAAAATTTTTCTTTCAAAAACCATTTATTTCTCAATATGGTCTCCTTTTAGCTCAATACAGTTAGTAAGACGATATTCCAACTTTTTTATACCATCTGAATAATACGATTTTGGAGATAAATTTTTATCCTGCGTGCCATTTTTTTAAGTTTGGAAACAGGAAAAATTCCCTAGGGACTAAATCTGCACTATAAGGTGGATGATCAACCAATTCGAAGTGTATTTCACGTAATTTTAGCATCGTTTCTAATGCTGTGTTAGCTGGTGCGTTGTCTTGAAGAAGATCGTTTTTTCTTGATTACATTAATCAATTGATCCAATAATACACGATAATATTTTCCTATGATTGTGGATCCTTTCTCAATATTCCGTGTGCATCCCAAAATACAGTTTCCATTACCTTGTCAGTCGATTTCACTGCCTTCGCCTTGTTCGGAGCACTTCCACCAGCTTCTACTCATTCTTTCGATTGACTTTTGGTTTCAGGTGTGTAGTGGTAGACCCACGTTTCATCAACAGTTATTAATCGACGCCAAAAATCAAGAGGATTACGCTATCATGTCCAAACACCTCTGTGAAGTGGTCTTTCGAACTCATTTTTATTCGACACTACGCAAACGATAGTCGATAGCCTTTTCATATACAAATGTTCATGCAAAATGTTGAACACACGTTCACATGATATGTTTACCATTTTAACAATCTCACGTAACTTGACTCTGCGATCATTCATAACGATATCGAAAATTTTCTTGATATTTTCTTCAGTAACCAGCTCTTTTGGCCTTCCTGCTGCTGGTAATGTTGCAGTGCTTGTTCGCCGCCTTTCAATTAAGCAATCCAATATTTTACCATATAATTTGACGGAGCAGACTCACCGTAATGTTTGTCGAGATTTTCTTTTGTCTTCTTCGCAGTTTTCCCTCTCAAATAATAATGTTTAATCACTGCACGAAACTCACTTTTTCCATTTTTCAAGAAACACAAAAGTTGCTTACTTTAAACGACTACAACAAATAAACGAATCAATGAATTTGGGTGAAATTTTAACAGCCGACGTTTGACAGATCGCAATTTCTAAAAAGAAAAAAGTTCTTGTGTTTGTGCTGCCATCTAACGCTAAGTAGCTTTAATATTAATCCGCCCTCGTATTAATATTTCTCTCCTTATAATGTTGAACGGCTTTGTCATTTGATACGTAAGACCGCCGGTGAAGCGAATGAGATAGTGTCGATGTGTCCGTTGAGTAATGAAGGGTTTGACGTGGCGTAGCAAAATCTGAAAGAGGCGTATGTTGGTTAATAACCAATTGAAATTGTTATTTAACCCTCCTTCGGTAGATAAGGAATTTAGTGCCGGGCTTAAAACTCTTCAACGCGATATAAATAATTGTCTTGCTTCGCTTTATGTACATCAGGTGGCTACGGATAATTGTGATCCGACTTTAATTTCTGTGTGCATTCAGCGTCTAACGTAGCCAGGGACAGGGTGTTCGTAATAAATCGGTCTTGTTTACTTCGAAAGAGTTTGATGCTTTTCTGGCGGAAAGAATTCAGACAATAGTGTTCGTGATCTTAAGGATTCAGAGCCATCTGGAAAATCTTCTGGACAGACGCACAGTGGTCAATTTCGCAAGATAGCGGTCAAAACTCTATAACTTTTGACCGGATTGGTATTTTTTTACGCAATTTGATTTGTTCAATAGGAGGGACTTTAAGCTTCAATTTGCGTGTTCAAACGTAAAAATCGACGGCTAGGAACGTAAGTAATGTGGAGTTAAAAATGCATTTTAATTTTTTGTTGAGTTTCCATGTAAAAGTTGAATATTTTTACATTTTAAATAGGTATTTTTTTATAATTTCTTATTTTCCTCAATCGTATTTTACAACCAATACTTATTTATTATTCCTAAACTTAATTTTGGTCAGAAAATACCAACATTTGGCCCCTGACATTTATTTAGTCTCAATATTCACAGGGGCCAAAGGTAGGTTTTTTTGGAAGAAAGCTAATTCTTGTGAGGATTAAACTGAAAAATAACACTGAAATTCCCAACAATATCAATACCATTTGGAAATATTATGCAGAACACAACATCGATAAAATTTTAAGTAAACTTTTACTACTGATTTAAAGTGCACATATATTTTATTTAATTGTATTAATAAAAATTTATACTAAAATTAGAAACAATTTATAATCTTTAAACTAGTATTAATTACTAAACTAGTATTAATTAAACAATATTAGTAAAAATTTCTTCCAAATAGCTTTGATTTTCATTTTTCAGTAGTTGTTTAGCTTCTTCATCTAACTTTAATGAGGTTGATTTCCATTTTTGTCGAATACTGGACATATATGGGTCTGATGTGCACAACAAAATATTAATAAGATCTTCATTAGTTCAATATCTGAAAATTTTTCTTGTATTGTGCTCGCGAAAGAATCTGTAGTCTTTGTTCCTTTTTTTCTTGCGCTTCTTCTGAGAGATCTCCAATTGGAAGCATATTGTGCTGAATTATTTGTTCCCCATGGAACAAATTTTGTGAACTGTGGTTGGCATATGTCTCCAAGAATATTTTTGGTTATAAAGGGTTGCTGTCTCATTAGCATACTTACAAAATTTTTTTGCATCTATCTTTTTGCTACATGCTACAACTTCTAATATGATTTGGAATACTCCAGTTATAGAAGCTGCAGTTTCTGGATCGGAAAAAATCTCCTTGCTGTGTTTCCATCATTAGAATATCCTTCTCCTTGCTTTGGCTGGTCAATTATAAGGCGGTATTTTTCTTGAATATCTTTTTTTTTTTTGCTTTCTTTTTTCCAAATTTTCTTTGTTGTTTCTCACTGTTTCGACTAACGGGCCAAATTCCAAATCGTATCCCAATTTAAGAATATGCTCCATAAAACGAATTCTAGCATGAAGAGGTGACAATCCAAATTCATATGCTTCATTTAAACTATCGTCTTGTGTTGGTGGTTGGCTCAATTGACTTGATGCTTTTTGGCTTGTGCAGCTTTTCCATCGATCATTGTAAGTGACATTTTAAAGTTAACTTCGATGCATTGGTCATTAAATTCAAATATCACTGGTTGAAGTTCTTTAATTTCATCTCTTATTTTGCCAACTTCTTCAGTTATAACATCTTTAGTTTCTTTTTTGTACGCAAACTTTATTGGTCTACAAAATTTTGTTGACGAGGGAATTTCATTCTTCCATACATCTATCTCTGCAGCTCTACTAGTTGACGGCTCTGAACCAATATAAGTTTTTGTTAAACGTAATGGAACGAAAGAAATCATGAATAAATTGGCATCTGACGAATTTTCCGCATTACATTGTTTGTATTGTTTCTGGCCAGAGGACCCATCACATCCCCATTTAGAAATTAAAGTCATGCTGCAATTTTTAAACTTCTTTTAATAGTCAGCATCAAATGTCTTTAATAATCGTTCTGCAGTGAGTTCAAGAAGATCCTGCAATTTTATTTCTGCTGAACTTGAAGTTACACTAATAGCTTTTGGTGAAGGTAAGCAATCTTTTTTGGCAGAAGCTATATCTCGATAGGATGGAAAAATTCTACAATTTTTTTCATTGGTTCACTTCCGCAATTCTGTATATTGGTTTTTAGTCATTTTCAAATCCAAAAATAGTGCAAATGCTTCTTCTGGAGTAAATTTATTTTCTTCAGTTGGTGTCGGCATACTTTCTAAAATCCTTTATGTGCGTCTGGGGCTTGCTTCCACTATTTTTTTAATGAAAGCAATTTTACTCTTTTTAGTTTTCGATGGTTGAAATTGATGCAGAAGTGAATCCTTTATAATGCTACAAGAAACTTCTTCATTGATATGTTTAAGCTTGCGTCTTCGTGATCTTTCACTACAATTATCAATTGGCTTTGCTGGTCGACCACCTTTTCCAGTTTCCGTGGTAGTTACTGATGGCTTTTAAAAATAAGTTTATTTCTTAGCCATTCTTGGTTGCGTGAGTAAAACAATTTCTTGTTTCTGGAACATTGATTGTACCATTTTCTTAAAGTATTTAAAAAGTTTTTTTATTTTTAAGTTATGAATTTTAATTTCTTGTTTGTCGCATATTTTGAAGAATGGATTATTGATTATATGTATTACAATGCCGTTTTCATCTTTCCGTTCAAAATATATATCAGATAGAAAACTATAACTGAATTTAGCCATTGTTTAAACAATAATGAAGAAAAAATGAATACATGGATTAATATACTATTGCTCGAAGTTTCAACATGATCTTTTTTTCCTCTTTGAAACATAATATAACAGGTACTTGGTTTTACCAGTTATTTCCATTGGTTTTACATTTATTTGCAATTTTCAGGTATTTAAGTTATGTAATACTAGATGGCAATACCACATAATTTGAGAGTTCTATCGTAATTTTTGTCAAAATTTTGATACACCCTTCTATGTGGACTAGGTCCAAATATGGGCCAACTTCTCCTAATTTCAACAGAATTATTTTTTGGGCCAATAAGAACTCTTGTAAAAAATTTCATCAAAATATATGCATAATAGCCACCTTCACATACAAATAACTTCTCAAAATATATGACGTGCATTTGTACCGAATATCTTACCTTGGGTCAGAAAAATTGCTGTAGCTCAAAAAGTGCAGTCCCGATGCATAAACATGTATATATAGGAATGTACGGGAGAGTTAGGACTACAAAATAGTAAATTTGTGTTTTGACTCAGCTTGACTCACAGGAGTTGTGAATAGGAAATAAGTTAAGTTATAACACAAAATTTACTTCGTCCAAAAATCTTGAAAAACAAAAAAGTTATGATCATTTAAACTTTAAAAATTAACTAAAAATATCATAAATTTACTAAATTCTGAAAACCCATTTTGGACCACCCTGTTCTCAGTGAAATAGTTGAAGTAGAGTTCTAAATTTTTGGCTCCCGAGGTTTACTACTGTCTACTTTCATGTGAGTCTAATAACTTTAAAATCGGAGAACAAAAACCAAAAGGAGTTTTGGCCGCTATCTCAAAATATTGACCACTGTGAGACGGTCAGAGCTCATGTTGTGAATTCAGCTTCATCTTCCTGCGTTTTATGTCGTTCTTCGGGTCATTTTTTTTTTTTTTTTTTTTTGTAAACGTTAAAAAAATCTTTTAATTTGGGAAATATTTTAAGCCGTGAAGAAATTACACGAGGTGAGAAATTGTAAAAGTGCCTTTAATTGTACGACGTGTAATAAAAGGCATCATACGTTACTGCATCCTAATGAAACAAGTTTACAGGTTTCGGCACCAGCTTCGGGTGTCATCGCACAGGGTGCTAATGTGACATCTTCCATACCTTCCACGTCGAGTGGAATACATCATGCTGGCAACTGTAATCGACATGTTTTTCATGTCTTTCAGAACCGGAAAGTGCTTCTGAGAACGACTGTGGCGAATATTATTCATCAGGGTAGGAAATACGCCGCTCGCGCTCTTATTGACCCTGCTTCAGAGTCTTCTTTTATCTCTGAACATTTACGGAATGTCAGAGTTTCTGGTATAAATCAAAATTTTACTGCTACAACAAAGAAAGCTTGCGCATTGAAAATTAATTCCCCCTTAGATCGGTCTGTTTTATTAGAAATTTCAGCTTTACTATTAGCTTATGTATTGGGAAAATTGCCCTCTATCTTCCTTGGCCCAGGTCTTTGTGATAATTTTTCGGATCTGCAGTTAGCCCACCTCTACTTTTATCGGTCTGGTCCGGTTGATTTATTTCTGGGAGCCGATTTGTACCCGCAGGTAAGTTTGAAATGGGTAAACCGTGACGTGCAAGGAACTTTGGTAGCTCAGAGAACCGTATTCGGATGGATCGTCATGGGATCTATTCCGGATTCAATTGTTTGTATTTGACGAGAGTAGAAATTTCCGAAGTAAATTCAATGAATAGGAACCTTTTACGCTTTTGGAAACAGGAGGAAACCCCTAAAGCGAGAATATTATTGACACTATATAATATTATTAACACTACCTTTTATGCCGGAATTTTCTCATTCTATGAAGGCTGTGGTTAGTACTTCTACTAATCCTTCATTTTCCTACTATCTTCCTCATCTTCTGGTAATTAAGCCGGAGAGCAAAACTACGAAATCGCATGTCGTATTTAGTGCATTGAATAGAATCTCTAATAGAAGTAGTTTAAATGATTGTCTTTATATGGGACCTACTTTGCGATCAGATTTAGTTCTGCTTATTCTTCGTTGGAGGCTATTTCGATTTGTTTTAAATTGCAATATTACTCAGATGTATATACAAATTCAATTGGATCCTGCGTATATGACATATCAGCGTATATTTTTTCGATCTTTTCCGGCAGAAGAGGTAAAGATGTTTGACTGGGTATTTCGTTTTTAACTGTGCTCCTTATCTGGCGTTACGGACACTGTTACAGCTCGCAGAAGACTCAGAAACGGAGTACCCTCTTGCGGCTAATTTATAGCGCAAGGATATGTACGTTGACGACGTACTAACAGGGGCTCATGATGTGTCTGTATTGAGAGCACGAGATCAGCTTATATCTATCTTATAACATTCTAAACTTTTAGTGTTTGTTGAATCTTCAATTGAATGCTCAATTGAATTTCCTTTAGTTTCGTTAAGCCTATTGCCGATAGGACACATTACACGAAAAGGGAAGTATTGTCTATAATCGCCAAATTGTTTGATCCTGTAAAATGGATAGGCCCGGTATCCTTACTGCCAAGATTATTATGCAAAGTATCTGGCGAGATAATATTGATTGGGATGATTTTTTAATCCCTTCTACAGACAGGGAATAGAAAAAGTTTGTCAACTTTTACAATAAAATAAATAACGTTCGGATACTCAGATGGGTGCACTATGCGACTGGGACATTAGACGAACGTCATGTTGTTTCTGATGCCTCAGAAAAAGCATACGAGAGGGTGATTTATGTTCGTGTCGAAGCATTTGACCAAATTAATACTTGTGCAAAACTAAAGTGGCTTCAAAAAAATCAATTTCCTTACGTCGCTTAGAACCTTACGGTGCAGTTTTGGCCTCAGAGCTGTTAAAAGGCTATCATTGTTGAGATTGGTATTCCAATAAGGCAAGTGTATAGTTGGTCAAATTCCACTATTGTTCTTTGTTGGTTGAGGAAAACACCAAACAGCTGGACAACGTTTGAGGCTAATAGAGAATGTAGGAAAACATAATTGGTATCATGTTAGATCGGAAGAAAATCCAGCGGATTAAGGCAGATCTGGCTAAGAGTGAGCTCTGGTGACATGTGCCCACGTGGCTTCGTGAGCCTAAGTCTCAGTGGAAGATTCGTGATCTATCCCCCTTGGACACAGATATCGAAGCCAGAGCTGTTAAAGCAAAAACCCCCTTTTCTTGATCTGTTTTCTAAACTTGATCGAGGCAAACAATCTTTTGATTTTTATATAATTTCAAGTAATGAAATAACGATGCTACATTCACTTAATCCTTTTCTGAATGGAATGGGGTAATGATATTAAATGGTCGTTTGGTTAAATCGCTATCTTTGTCTTATACGGAGAAACATCAGATTATTTTATCATATTCGTGTACATTTATGATTCTTTAAGGGGAATTCGTGCATTCAATTACTATTAATGGCGGTAATAAGTTAATGTTGCGGATTATGGACATTGAATATTGGGTTCCCCGACTTAAGGTTCTAGTTCTACCGATAATAAATCGTTGTAAGCGTTAGATAGAAAACGCTCATGCACTCAAATAATGGCAGCTTTACATCTGGAGCTACCTACTTTAGAGCGACTCTTTACCTCAACGGGCGTTGATTTTGCAGGTCCTGTTGATCTGCAAAGTTTACTGGTAGATCCTGCCGGATAACGAAACCATATGTGTGTATCTTCGTTTGTTTTTCCACTAAAGCAGTCCATTTCGAAGCAACGCCTGACTTAACGTCAGATTCGTTTTTGGCGGCTTTACATCGGTTTATTGCTAGACGTGGTTGTCCCCGACAAAAGTTCTAATAGTAGAACCAATTTCGTAGGAGCTTCTCGTGAGATTAAGATAGATTTTCGAACCTTTCTGACGGAGAGCCAGGCTCGAAGAACTTTATTTTATTTATCTATTTTTATTTATTTATTTATTTGTTTGATGTCCCACACACAAGACTTTAAATCTTATATTACAGTATGGAACTGAGTATATGCAAATACAATATAACATTAAATATTCGTTAAAAATTAGGAGGAAAAAACATTAACTGTGGATTAATTAAATCAAATACATAATGTTTCCGGCGGAAATTCAACATTTAATTGCATTTAATTGATTAATTTTCAAACGTGTGCAGTGAAATAATATGATATAAGTAAATTAAAAGAAATTAATTAAGGCAATAAGTATACATTATTCAGCGTGAACTTAAGCCAAAATAATTTCTATTCATTTATAACATTCACAGTTCAAATAATAATTTAATAAAAATTAAGTGACTGATAATATTTTTCCTAAAATGACGTGCGTTTCGAATCGTTTGTAGTCCACAGGGTATTGCATTCCAGAGACTAATACCATTAATAAAAAAAACAGTAATCTGAAAGCAACGTTCGATGCCAAAAGGCTACAAGCCTTTTGCCTCTATGTAGCGGTGAAAAGTTTAAGCGTTCGTGGAGATGCATAGGTTGATGTGTGTATTAAAGACGTGCACAGATATATCTGTTTGTATCAGTTTTTGTGTGTCTACTCTTATGAGTGCGTATAGATAAGTACATTTGTGTTTCTGATATAAGTTGATATTATTACTTTTTCTCTTTGGATGGATACGAATGAGTAAAGAGAGAATGAGAGTAACATATCTGTTCTCCTATGTTTTGCACAAACGGGTATAAACAGATATTGATGGTTGTACCATAAGTACTTATTGTGTGCTGCGAATTAATATTTATTCATATGTACATATGCATTGGTTTATTAAAATTAAAAAATAAAATTATTGTTTCTAAACATGATCAATATCTTTGATTATTTTATTGTGTTTTATTGAAGTTGAATATAGAAAACAGAATTCTTTAACAAAAATTTATGAATCTAATGCGTATAATTGTATTTAAATTACTTTTATGTTTTTTAACAACTTTTATCAACAATTACAACAGTTCTAAGGATACAATCACTAAATAAATATATGTATGCATGTTTCTATATTTAGAGAGACGAACAGCCTGATAATTTAAAATCAATTAAAAAATATTTTTATGTTAAGTTTGCTTTAAAATACCTTTTGAATCCAAATTATTTTTAAAATTTTAAAACGAAGTATGAGTATTTAAACATTTTTAGCAAAAATAAAAATACTATTTTATATTTACCGTTGTTAAGCTGACTATCCTTTGGTAAGCAGTTACAACGAGCTTGTCCATTGTACTCTTTTATTTTTTTTTTTTCAATAATTTTTTAATTTCGAATAATTTTTACTCTCTATTTATTTAAGCTGTAGGACTTTTCTTTAATGCAGAAAAGAGGTTTTTTTAGTAAATGTTAGAAATTTTAGAAATTTTTAATGCACAAATAACATAACTATAATATCCTTCTAAGTGCATAGAAAATAAAAATTGCGTTATTTAATACGTACATATATAAAAGGGACAATATTATTACTGGGTGTATTCTAGAAATTTTTTGAAAATTTTGGAACTCCTATTTTTATGTACATATGTTTGTACAGATGTATGTAATAAACCTATTTTTATATATTAATTTTAACTATTACTAGTTCTTATCAAAGAGGAATTAATATTTTTAAATAAACTTACAATAAAATGTCTTATAACTCAACGCGCAACTAGACAACAATTTATTAATTTTCCATTTGTTTTTATAAAATAAAATTATCATTAATATTATAAATATTTCTAATTCTACCTTTAAAATCATAAAATCTAATTACTAAAGCTGAACAATAATAACTACAATTCGGGTTATTACGTACGAAGTTAAAATACTGCGTATTAGTTCTCGCCTATATCATAAGCAGAACACAAGTATGAAAAATATCTGTTTCATAAACAGATATATCCAAATACTCATGGTACAACAGATATTTGAGAGTAAAAAACTGATAATTTGCTTACTCTATGCAATACCATAAACAACTGTATGTGTTTATATCCATAGTGTGAGTACGCATAAGCGAAAGCATACAATATCAACTACACTCATGCGTTCTTTTGTATCAGTTTTACTTGTTATGTATATGATATATCTGTTGTTGCCATACTGTTGGATATACTGGTGCACGTCTTTAGTGTGTATATAATTTTATGCATGAATAATAATACTCGAACTCTTAAAAAATCCTCAAAATCAATGCTATACAGCAAAGTTACATAGTGTGATATGTGATCATACCTTCTAAGACCATATACGTAACGTATAATGTTATTAAAAGCCACATTAAATTTTCTTTTACTTACACTCTCGCAGCTGGCATCACATCCATAAAATAAAAAAGGTATTAAGTATGATTTGGCAAGAAGCAATCTAATTTTGATTGGAGTGCATTGGTGAGTTTGCCAAAGACTTCTTAGCATTGAAAACGTTCTACCACACACAAAATTAACAGACTGTCGTTGAAATATATACCAAGATTTTTAGCAGAGTTAACAATATCTATTGGTTGGTTTTTCAGTTTTAAAATAGGATTATAATTGAATTTTAATAATCTCTTTTTAATAATCAAACACTTAGACTTTGTAGGATTAATTTGCGGTGGCCCATTCATAAACACTCTTGATTTAAGATTGCCACAGTCTTCAAACGCAGTACTTCTGCAACTTTTGTAAATCTAAACATCGTCTGCATAAAATCTAACCTTGCAATGTTCAAGCTTGCTTTGCAGATCATTAACGCATAACGAAAACAGAAGAGGTTCCAATTTCGACCCTTGTGGAACACCTCGACTCAACGGCAAATATCACGACTTTAAGGTAGGAGTTTCAACATACTGAAATCTATCTATCAGATATGAATATATCAAATCGGTGGCAGTTGATGAAAATCTGAACATATGCCTTAGTTTAAGACACCTTAAGTTATGATCAACCGTGTCAAACGCTCTGGAGTGATCCTGAACTAAAAATGTTACGTTACCACAGTCCACTTGTTGTCTTATATCTTCAGGAACATCAACGAGGGCTGTAATACAACTGTGATATTTACGAAAACGGCATTGCCGATCAGATAGCATATTATTGCATATTATATATCGTATAATTTGATTGTGAATTAATCTTTCAAAAACTTTTACGGAAAAGGTAATATAGCTGTTGGCCTGTAATCAGAATTAGATTTAGGAATGGGTATAATCTTACCGAGTTTCCAGATTTTGGGAAACTGGTTGGTAGTAAAAATCTTGTTGAACATGAATGTTATAATGTGTAAAAGTTGGGAAATGATAATTTTTAAGAACCTTGGATCTATTCCATCCACACCAACTGCATTAGATTTTATTGATAATAGGATAGATAAGACATCAGATTGAGTTACGTTAGCAAAATAGAAATTGTTTTTCGAAAAATCATTGGTAGTAGCTAAAATTTGGTTGCACGCTCGGTGTGTTTAAACATTTTTCATTCAGAATATTTGCATCAACTGCGCAAGTTTGTACGCTACCAGTTTTGCCAATACCAACTTCACGAATTGTTTGCAAAGTTTTCTTAGAGTCCATGGCAACAGAGAACTTCGAAGCATAGGATTCAGCTTTGGCTTTTTTAATTAGCTTATTAGTTGTCTTACGTAATACTCGGTATTCTTCATGCAACTCTGTAGTTTTAAAACGTTTCGATCGAGCATATAAAAAATTTCTGCGATTAATTGCTAGTTTTATATCCTGAGAGAACCAGGGTTTATTTTGTTGGTTTGAAATTTTCGTTCTCAAGGGAACTGTAAGATTGTATAAAGATCGTCAACAGAAATTAAGTTGTATATCATATTCCAGTGAATCCTGTGAAATTCTTCTTCTAATCTACTATAATTTACACTTTTAAAATCGCAATATCGAATTAACTGTACAGGGATATTTAGGTGAAATTTATACGTCGTAAAAATCAGGTCATGACGAGAAAAACAAGGCGCGGACAATTGGTCATAAAATAAAACCTTCGACAGATGCTGACAAAAAAAGATCGTGAAGTTTGCTATTGGTGCTTGAAAAATGAGTAGCATTACTTGTATTAGGGGAGTTAATACCGAGTGTAAGCATATTACTAGTTAGATAAGAGTCTACTAAAATGTTAGAATTAAAATCTCCAGCTATAATAACATCTTCGTAGGAGACTGTCAATGATTGCTGTGTTTTTTGTATAAAACATTTTTGAGTTGTTATTGTCTTTTGTCTTATTGATTTAATGGAGTTCTCATTTAATCAATTTGGCTTTTGATATAAGATTTTCTAGTTTTCTATACAAAATTTGGGTAAACTCCACTGATGAGCTATTTGAGCAGTAGTGAAATGGCCATATGGATATGCTTTCGCCGCAGTAATACATTTCATTTTTTAGTTAAGTTTAAAACAATAAATATTTCATGAGAATATCATGAAATATTTATATTTGAAGGAATCAAGCACGAATAAAGTAAATTAAAGGATATAATTTTAATATTTCTTTCAGCAAAATACACTAGCAGTAGAGAAAGAATCTTTGGGGACACGAAATAAATCATCCAGATGCTCCAACTTATCAATGCGTATTGCTTGTGCATTAGCAGTTGTTTTAATGTACACCAAGCCACGTATTGTAAAAGCGCTGTGTATTCGATTATCTTTTTTAAGTCGAACAACGGCACGTAAATTATTGAAGTTAGCAGACGTAAGGTTTTCATTGGCAGAGAACTTTCTACCATACTTTCTCGGATAGAGGCTTGCTTAAATTCTCAACCCTTATGTCCTTTTTCGGACAATCCTAACGAGCCTGTGGCGCTGACGCCTGGTCATTTTTTGATAGATGGCCCAATGTTGGCACCACCTAAAACCATCTATATATGAGTAACCTATAGGTTTGGTGAATCGATATCGTAAGTTGAAGGCCTTTTTCATGATTTCTGTCGCCGATGGAAAGAGGAATATCTTCATACTCTGCTTAAGCGCTATAAATGGAAATTTCCCGACAGGGACATAGCAGTAAACGACTTGGTTGCAATTTGCCATGCTATCTTCAACTTTTTAGAAATTAGGTCGTGTAATTAAAACATATCCGGGAAGTGACGATCATGTACTCGTCGTGGACGTTCGTACAGAAAACGGGGTTGTAAAATGACCAATCACAAAACTGGTCGTTTTCAACAACTTCTTTGCATTGCTATTTACTAATCCTCATTTTTTCCTAGCATAATGGCCACTTTGTCGATAATTTATTTAGGATGCCTTGCTAGAAGACTAGGAAGAAGCTACGGAAGAAGCTATGGAATCATTCAACCTTCGACTGCGGCTTTGATGGTTTTGGAATCTCCACCACATGAACCTTTATCGAAGGTGGGTGACCCAGCGCTGCCTACTTCCTCTAGCTTAGCGGACTTAAAAAATAATTTGCGGGCAAGGAAAAGACAGGATCCAATGCGCTCAACTGCAGCCTCTGCAAAAAAAACTAACCTCTTAAGAGCAGGCTTTCGGTTTCGGACGCTAGGTTATGAAAAGAAATTGCGTCACGTGCTGATTTGGGGACATTTCTCACATTGTTTGGCCATCAATCACACGTTAAGACTGCCGAAGCGTCCGAAAGTGCAACAAATATTAGGGAGATCATAACACTCTATTGCATTCCCCGAAGCAAAAAACCTGCAAATAACCTCATGCCTTAAGAGCGTGCACCAATCAATGGACAAAAGTGCAACAAATGTGAGATCATAACACTCTACTGGATCCCCCGAAGCAAGTTTTAGAAAAGGAAGTTATATTAGCGAACAGCTAGTAAAGACACTTAAGATTTCAGTTACGAGCTCCTATTGCCCCATAACCATTAGATTCTTGTATGATCCACTAAAAAGAATTTCTCTGACAGCAAAGGTTACTAAAATGCAGGGTATAAAAACCCTAATAAAGGACGTTGCAGAGGTTGTTCGGTTGTTCCTGATTTGCAGTTGGCGGATCCAACATTCTACCACTCTGGTCAGGTTGCGCTGGTTCTCGATCCGGAACTAATTCTCAAGTCATTGCGGGAAAAATTTATTCTTGTCTTGTCCTGATTTAAAAACCATACATAACAAATTTTATATTTTTAATAGCATTCCCATACATTTTTACATTTTTTGTTCATGTTCTAAGGTAAACACAAATAATATGCAAGTAAGAGTGCTATATTCGGCTATGCCGAATCTTATATACCCTCCACCATCTATGTAAATATATTTCTTTTCTGAACTCTAATTAAGACTTTGTACCACTGTAAACTCCAATTTCTGTAAGAATGAAGAAGTATATTTGTTTTAATACATAGTTACGGTTATTATATAAGATCACAAAATTTGCGACATCAACTTGTCTACTGTACACTGATAAGTAAATGTATTAGTGTCTGAGAGAGTATAAAATGTAAGAACAACTTTATAAAACAAAAACATGAAAATAAAGTCAGTCGTTGTGTGTTTGTGGAAGACTAAAGATCAGAAGTGGTGAGTGGTCAGAAAAGAACTACAGTTAGACAATTAAAAAAAAAACTTGCTTACATATGTCGACCATTGACATAAATAGACTATTATTAAAAGATTTAAAAGTGCGGTGTCAAAAAAAACGGAATTAAATCTACTGGCACTAAAAGTGCAATTGTTTGTAGAATTCAAAGTATTAAGGAAAGTTTTGAAAAATTTTTAAAAGAATTTTTTGCAGAAGAAAAATTTCTGATAAAGAAAAACACAAACTTTTTTTTTTTAATTTTTTTTCCCTTGACCAGGACTCGAACCATCGATTTTATAAATTAATGAAATTTTACTTTATTTTCGGCTTTTTGGTTCTTTTTAATTAATTTTCTAAACATTTTTAGAAAGAAAAATTATTTACAAATGTATGCGGACGTTTTCCAAAAAAACAAGAAAAATTAGACGTTAGCAGAATGAAATGCAGCATTTTCTGGACCGCCACATCCTTCATCAGCATTCTTTGCATCTATCTACCTTATGTTATGTACATCGTAAACATAATCTATTTAACCAACTAAGCTTAATGTTAATTTGGTGAGACGAAGTTCACACACAACTTAAATCTTTTTTCTTTGTCGTTCTCTTTGTAACTCGTCTTGAACATTTGTTGTTGCTTTTTGTGCTAGCAATTTGATAGCCACAAATGCAACTTTTTATTTTTTAATTATTCATACTTGTTTGCTCACAACATTATAGACACTGTTTCAGTATCATATTGACTTTTATGAGTTAAGTATGAATGTAAATACGCGGTGCCTAGCGCTTGTTTTAATTTTTAATTTTTTTTCCCTGACCAGGATTCGAACCATCGATTTTATAAATTAATGAAATTTTACTTTATTTTCGGCTTTTTGGTTCTTTTTAATTAATTTTCAAAACATTTTTAGAAAGAAAAATTATTTACAAATGTATGCGGACGTTTTCCAAAGAAAACAAGAAAAATTAGACGCTAGCAGAATGAAATGCAGCATTTTCTGGACCGCCACATCCTTCATCAGCATTCTTTGCATCTATCTACCTTATGTTATGTACATCGTAAACATCATCTATTTAACCAACTAAGCTTAATGTTAATTTGGTGAGACGAAGTTCACACACAACTTAAAGCTTTTTTCTTTGTCGTTCTCTTTGTAACTCGTTTGAACATTTGTTGTTGCTTTTTGTGCTAGCAATTTGATAGCCACAAATGCAACTTTTTATTTTTTAATTATTCATACTTGTTTGCTCACAACATTATAGACACTGTTTCAGTATCATATTGACTTTTATGAGTTAAGTTGAATGTAAATACGCGGTGCCCAGCGCTTGTTTTAATTTTTATTTTTTTTTTTTCCCCTGACCAGGATTCGAACCATAGATTTTATAAATTAATGAAATTTTACTTTATTTTCGGCTTTTTGGTTCTTTTAATTAATTTTCTAAACATTTTTAGAAAGAAAAATTATTTACAAATGTATGCCGACGTTTTCCAAAGAAAACAAGAAAAATTAGACGTTAGCAGAATGAAATGCAGCATTTTCTGGACCGCCACATCCTTCATCAGCATTCTTTGCATCTATCTACCTTATGTTATGTACATCGTAAACATCATCTATTTAACCAACTAAGCTTAATGTTAATTTGGTGAGACGAAGTTCACACAACTTAAAGCTTTTTTCTTTGTCGTTCTCTTTGTAACTCGTCTTGAACATTTGTTGTTGCTTTTTGTGCTAGCAATTTGATAGCCACAAATGCAACTTTTTATTTTTTAATTATTCATACTTGTTTGCTCACAACATTATAGACACTGTTTCAGTATCATATTGACTTTTATGAGTTAAGTATGAATGTAAATACGCGGTGCCTAGCGCTTGTTTTAATTTTTAATTTTTTTTTCCCTGACCAGGATTCGAACCATCGATTTTATAAATTAATGAAATTTTACTTTATTTTCGGCTTTTTGGTTCTTTTTAATTAATTTTCTAAACATTTTTAGAAAGAAAAATTATTTACAAATGTATGCGGACGTTTTCCAAAGAAAACAAGAAAAATTAGACGATAGCAGAACGAAATGCAGCATTTTCTGGACCGCCACATCCTTCATCAGCATTCTTTGCATCTATCTACCTTATGTTATGTACATCGTAAACATAATCTATTTAACCAACTAAGCTTAATGTTAATTTGGTGAGACGAAGTTCACACACAACTTAAATCTTTTTTCTTTGTCGTTCTCTTTGTAACTCGTCTTGAACATTTGTTGTGGCTTTTTGTGCTAGCAATTTGATAGCCACAAATGCAACTTTTTATTTTTTAATTATTCATACTTGTTTGCTCACAACATTATAGACACTGTTTCAGTATCATATTGACTTTTATGAGTTAAGTATGAATGTAAATACGCGGTGCCTAGCGCTTGTTTTAATTTTTAATTTTTTTTTCCCTGACCAGGATTCGAACCATCGATTTTATAAATTAATGAAATTTTACTTTATTTTCGGCTTTTTGGTTCTTTTTAATTAATTTTCTAAACATTTTTAGAAAGAAAAATTATTTACAAATGTATGCGGACGTTTTCCAAAGAAAACAAGAAAAATTAGACGATAGCAGAACGAAATGCAGCATTTTCTGGACCGCCACATCCTTCATCAGCATTCTTTGCATCTATCTACCTTATGTTATGTACATCGTAAACAAAATCTATTTAACCAACTAAGCTTAATGTTAATTTGGTGAGACGAAGTTCACACACAACTTAAATCTTTTTTCTTTGTCGTTCTCTTTGTAACTCGTCTTGAACATTTGTTGTGGCTTTTTGTGCTAGCAATTTGATAGCCACAAATGCAACTTTTTATTTTTTAATTATTCATACTTGTTTGCTCACAACATTATAGACACTGTTTCAGTATCATATTGACTTTTATGAGTTAAGTATGAATGTAAATACGCGGTGCCTAGCGCTTGTTTTAATTAATTTTTTTTTCCCTGACCAGGATTCGAACCATCGATTTTATAAATTAATGAAATTTTACTTTATTTTCGGCTTTTTGGTTCTTTTTAATTAATTTTCAAAACATTTTTAGAAAGAATAATTATTTACAAATGTATGCGGACGTTTTCCAAAGAAAACAAGAAAAATTAGACGCTAGCAGAATGAAATGCAGCATTTTCTGGACCGCCACATCCTTCATCAGCATTCTTTGCATCTATCTACCTTATGTTATGTACATCGTAAACATAATCTATTTAACCAACTAAGCTTAATGTTAATTTGGTGAGACGAAGTTCACACACAACTTAAATCTTTTTTCTTTGTCGTTCTCTTTGTAACTCGTCTTGAACATTTGTTGTTGCTTTTTGTGCTAGCAATTTGATAGCCACAAATGCAACTTTTTATTTTTTAATTATTCATACTTGTTTGCTCACAACATTATAGACACTGTTTCAGTATCATATTGACTTTTATGAGTTAAGTATGAATGTAAATACGCGGTGCCTAGCGCTTGTTTTAATTTTTAATTTTTTTTTCCCTGACCAGGATTCGAACCATCGATTTTATAAGTTAATGAAATTTTACTTTATTTTCGGCTTTTTGGTTCTTTTTAATTAATTTTCAAAACATTTTTAGAAAGAATAATTATTTACAAATGTATGCGGACGTTTTCCAAAGAAAACAAGAAAAATTAGACGCTAGCAGAATGAAATGCAGCATTTTCTGGACCGCCACATCCTTCATCAGCATTCTTTGCATCTATCTACCTTATGTTATGTACATCGTAAACATAATCTATTTAACCAACTAAGCTTAATGTTAATTTGGTGAGACGAAGTTCACACACAACTTAAATCTTTTTTCTTTGTCGTTCTCTTTGTAACTCGTCTTGAACATTTGTTGTTGCTTTTTGTGCTAGCAATTTGATAGCCACAAATGCAACTTTTTATTTTTTAATTATTCATACTTGTTTGCTCACAACATTATAGACACTGTTTCAGTATCATATTGACTTTTATGAGTTAAGTATGAATGTAAATACGCGGTGCCTAGCGCTTGTTTTAATTTTTAATTTTTTTTTCCCTGACCAGGATTCGAACCATCGATTTTATAAGTTAATGAAATTTTACTTTATTTTCGGCTTTTTGGTTCTTTTTAATTAATTTTCAAAACATTTTTAGAAAGAATAATTATTTACAAATGTATGCGGACGTTTTCCAAAGAAAACAAGAAAAATTAGACGCTAGCAGAATGAAATGCAGCATTTTCTGGACCGTCACATCCTTCATCAGCATTCTTTGCATCTATCTACCTTATGTTATGTACATCGTAAACATCATCTATTTAACCAACTAAGCTTAATGTTAATTTGGTGAGACGAAGTTCACACACAACTTAAAGCTTTTTTCTTTGTCGTTCTCTTTGTAACTCGTCTTGAACATTTGTTGTTGCTTTTTGTGCTAGCAATTTGATAGCCACAAATGCAACTTTTTATTTTTTAATTATTCATACTTGTTTGCTCACAACATTATTTACACTGTTTCAGTATCATATTGACTTTTATGAGTTAAGTATGAATGTAAATACGCGGTACCTAGCGCTTGTTTTAATTTTTAATTTTTTTTTACAATTACAATCCAATATCGACTCCGATGGACGTGAACGTTAATCTGAGTAGCATACAAAGTCCAAAAGACGACACTGAAAAATCTAAAATAGCTAAATATCCTTATCAAGAGCTCATTGGCAGCTTGCTGTTTGCATCACAGTTAACAAGGCCTGACATATGCTATGCGGTCAATTTTTTGAGTCGTTTTAATACTAACTATGGTACACAGCATTGGCAGGCTGCAAAGCGCATTTTAAGATATTTGAAGGCTACTATGAATTACAAATTGCAAATTGGTGATTTTACACTGAAGGGCTATTGCGATGCTGATTATGCAGGTGATTTGGACCATAGAAAATCTGTTAGCGGTTTTCTTTTCATGAAGAATGGAGCACCTATTTGTTGGGGATCAAAGAAACAAGCTACTACAGCATTGTCAACCTGCGAGGCTGAATATATTTCATTGGCAACAGCTGTACAAGAAGCCCTATGGTTGAAAACCTTTGATGAGGAAGTATTTGGTAAACAACTTGAACCCATTACGATATATTGTGACAACCATGCAGCAGTACTATTAGCAACAAATGGATCTTACCATTCCAGAACGAAACATATAGATGTTCGTCATCATTTTGTAAGAGACTCTATAGCTGATGGGAAAATATTATTAGAAAGAATCTCTTCTGATAAAATGCTAGCGGCCGTTCTTACAAAACCATTAGTGAACCAGAAACTAACTCACTGTCTTTCTGGAATGAATATGGCTTAAATATAAATTTTGGTGAGGATGTTGAAAATGAAAACTTAATTTAAACGGTTTATACTCCGTAACACAACCATGTTTATTACTTTTTATTACTTTTGTAAATACTAACTTTTACATCAACTTGAATTTCTTTAATTATTAAAGAAAGCTTCATAAAACAAAACCACGCGCGTTTTTATTAAAGAGGTTAATTTTTCAATATTTCATCAGTGAGAAATCCATTGGCGACGATGATTTATATCAATGTAATTTAGACAAGGAGACAGAGACTATAATTTAAGGACAGGCAAGGATAATAGTACAAGGGAAATTACGTGGGTTACAACTAGTATCAGGAGACCTAGGGATCAGGACAGCCGAGTTGTAGGCTGGATATTATAATATTTTTATGTTGTCATTCTATATTTCGTGCTAAGTATGTAATATGTTCGAAATATACATAGAGGAAATAAAACACAATAATCTTTGGTGTTTGCGTCGCGACAACGTTTTTACAACTCTGCCCATATCTTTTATTCAACTTCTTTTTATATTATTTATTAATAATAATTTCTTACATATTAATGTGGTGTCATGAAAGTAATGGTAATACGAGATGCAAATGCAATAATTAAAGAATGCCAAAATATATTTAAAGTCACACGGTATTGCAATAATTTAAAGTCACACGATATTGAAATAATTTAGAGTCACACGGTAATTTGATATCGATATAATTTGGAAATGGAATGTTATATTAAAAGTTTATTGGACATTATACCTTCATAACACCACCCCTCTTAAATAAAAAGGTCTTATAGCGAACATTGATCAGATGGCAGCCATAAGAGCTTTCTTTACAAATGCTATATAATATGCATTTCTTGAAGAGAAATAATTATAATTTATATTTATTTACCAAAAAAAATATTTAAATAATTAATAAAAAATAAGAGTATTTGCATATGTATATACATATATATTTTTGCTTAATTCATAAAATTTTGTTTATATAAATTCTTGTAGTTTAATTTGATATCTTAAAAATAAATTATTATTATTCTACCTTTTTTCTTATTTTATAGTTTTTTTTGTTATTTACTGTGTTATTTTATTAACATACTTGTTACTATGTATTTCTCTTTAGACTATTTAGTTTTCTTTTTTTTTCATATATGTTTATATAGTTGCTAATTTAAGCCTATTTTTATGAACTATTATTTCTTTCTTTTTATCAATTTGTAAAGTGCAATTGTTTTTGTTATCGACTTTTATTACCTTATATGGACCTTTCTAAACGTTTTCTAATTTATGACCTTGCTCATTTTTTATAAAAACTTGATCATTAATTTTAATTTGTAATGCCTTTGTATTTTTATCATAGTTTAGTTTTTGTAAATGTTTTGAGTTTTGCAATGCAGATCTTGCATTTTCATTGGCAATTTTGAGTCGGTATCTAACTTCTTTAACATAATCATCAAAATTATATAAAGGTTCTATGATTTTTGAATTCAATAAAGAAAAAATTTCTGGAGTTTTACCAAATATCAATTCAAAAGGGCAATAACTGTGTGTTGTTGATGGGGTTGTGTTGTAACAATAAGTGAAATAGGGTAACCATTGATCCCAATCATTAAGAGACTTAGATACATATGATCTGATAAATTCATTGAAGGTTCGATGTGAACGTTCAACTGTACCCAACGTTTCATGATGATATGGTGTTGAATTTACTAAGTTTATGTTAAGTAGTTTTAATAATTCCTGTAGTACTTCATTTTTAAATTCAGTACCCATATCAGTTAAAATTTTATGGACGGGTCCATAAATAAGAAATAAATTTTCAAAAATTGCTCTTGCTACAGTTTTAGCAGTTTTGTTTGGAACTGGGATGCTTATTAAATATTTTGTTAGATCACACGCTATTGTTATTATGTATTGTTGTCCATGTTCGGTAATAGGTAATGGTCCTATCGTGTCAATCACTACTGTATCAAAAGGTCTCATTGGTGTTGGTGTTATAATTAGGGGTTGTTTAATATTCCTATTTGTTTTGTTCCGTTTACATGTTTCACAGGCCTTTACATACTTTGCGACATATTTAGTAATATTTTTCCAATAAAAATACCTTCTAATTTTGTTAATCATTCGAGTTATCCCTGGGTGGCCACCTAGCAGGGGGTCCTCGTGGAATTTTCTTAATATTTCTTGCTTCTCTGTTTCATCTGTAATTTCTGTAACTGATGGTGTAAGCGCTATTTTAATGTGTTTTAAAAACTTATTGCCCAATTCTTTAAAATCTTTTATAGGTACCTTTTCAAACATCTTATCATTTAATCTCATTTGCAATTTTTTAATGTGAATATTATTGGCTTGCAACTCAAGCTCTTGGAAAAATTTACCTAAGTCTATTTTTCCATTAATAACATAAACATTAGCTTTAAATTTAAATATAATTTTACTTCCTCTTTTAACATCACATCCTTGGATGTGGGTTATTATATTGGGAAGCTTTCTAAATTGGCGCGCCGATATATTTTCATAAATTTTTGGTTGGGCTTGTTCTCTATCTTTCTCTCTTTTCTGCACTTGTTGCTTGGACCTAGTTGTTACCATCATTACATTACAGGCTTTTATATCTTCAAAGGTAATTCTTGACAATGCGTCAGCTGCGTAATTTTCTCTCCCCTTAATATATTCTATATCGAAATTGTATTCCTCCAGATCTAAACGCACTCTCATCAACTTAGAAGATGGGTTTTTCATCGAAAATAAATATGTTAGAGGTCTGTGGTCTGTTTTAATTATGAATTTTCGTCCATAGACGTAAGGTCTAAAGTGATTAATAGCCCAATGAATGGCCAGAAGTTCTTGTTCAATAGTTGCCTTATTACTTTCGCCTTTTGTGAATGTTCTTGATGCATATGCTATGGGCAACAATGTCCCCTCGTGTTGCTGACTCAACACGGCACCACATGCCAACTTACTTGCGTCTGTGGTAATGTAGAATGTTTTTGTGAAGTCCGGATACTGTAGGATTGGTGGAGATATTAGGGTGTTTTTCAAATAATTAAATGAATCTTCGCATTTATCCGACCAATGGAATGGTGCGTTTTTTTT
This sequence comes from Gymnosoma rotundatum, assembly GCA_916610165.2. Taxonomy (NCBI): domain Eukaryota; kingdom Metazoa; phylum Arthropoda; class Insecta; order Diptera; family Tachinidae; genus Gymnosoma; species Gymnosoma rotundatum. The sequence goes on from OU744336.1 coordinate 111,419,556, forward strand.
TGTTAGATTTGTTAATGGTTTACTGAAATGTGCGAAATTTGGAATGAACTTTCTATAGTAGTTAGCAAAGGCCACAAAACGTTTAGTTTCATTACCATCCTTAGGCCTAGGATAATTTTTAATAGTATCGTATTTATTACTGTCCGGTAAAATTCCCTGGGACGTACATTTATGACCTAAAAATGTGACCTCATGACAAAAGAACCTGCATTTATCAGGATGCAATGTAAGATTATACTTTCTGCAAGTATGAAAAACTTCTCTTAAATTTTTAATCATATGAGCTTTAGAGCATCCGATTACTATAATATCGTCCATATACAAAAATGCAGTTGACGGTTTTAAACCAGCAAATGCTAGTGACATCATTCGTTGAAATGAGTTAGGTGAGATTTTGAGTCCAAAAGGTAACCTCTTAAACCTAAATGAACCTTTGGGTGTTGAAAAGGAGGTAATATCCCTCGAACCATCTTCCAATTCGATTTGGTGAAATCCAGACATTAGATCCAATGTTGAGAAGTATTTAGCTCTTCCAAGCTGATCGAGTATATCGTCTATTCTTGGGAGAGGAAATTTGTCGCACAAAAGTTTTTTGTTTACCTGTCGATAATCAATTACCAGACGCCACCTCTTATCACCGCTACCTTCCAAAGATTTCTTTGGAACCAATAACACTGGACTGTTATAAGGCGAAACAGAGGGCTCAACTAAATCATCTTTAATTAACTTATCAACTTGCCTCTCAATCTCTTCTTTCTGTGTTTCCGGAATTCTATAGTTTTTTATATATATCGGTGTTTCATCCACTATACGCAATTTTTGTTTATAAAAATTGTTTGTAGATACCGGTTCGGTTTCCAACCCAAACACGTCAGTAAATTCGGCACACAGAGCCAAAAGGTCATTCTTTGCAATTCGCGGGCAATTTACCATCAGTCTTTCTAAAATCTCATTAGACCTAGAATTTTTTATAGTTGTGTCTATTGTTTTAGTCTCGTATTGAGACAGAGGCTCATATTTTATATTTTTTAAGGATATTATTTTCGAAGAATTAGATACATTCATTACGCATACCACCGGGCTATTGAGATTTGTAATAGTATTTGGGATAAAGACTTCCTTTTCTACTGTTTGATGTGGAATAAATATATCGTCTATTCCCTGTTGTAATTTTATTTTCCGTACCACCTCTGATCTTGGTGGTATAACAATAGTGTCTTGAATCGGACCTGTTACTATGGGGATTTCCATTTGAATGGTGCTATTTATGGGACAGATTACCAAGAAGTTATCCCTTGAATGGAAGTCAATTATACAATTGTGCGCCCTAATGAAGTCAAGTCCCAAAACTCCATCGCATGGGATTGAGAAATCATCAGGTACAACGTGAAATTCATGTTTTAGTTTAAAGTTGTTGAGGCACAACCAACCTTGAGTTACGCCGATCGTGAATTGACTACCCTCGCCTATGCCTTTTAATTCATTAACTATATTACCATCAATTGGTCCTTTAACACTCCCATGTTTTAATAAGGAGATATCTGCGCCAGTATCTATTAAGAATGTTAGTGCCTGTATACTTCCCGTAAGGGAGAGGTTAACAAAAGCACTGAGGTTCAGATTCAAAGTAAAGATATGTCCTATTCTTCCCCCAGTGTTATCTGGGGGTCCTCGGGGTTTCCCGAGACCCTATTCATAACCCTCATGTCCGCATACTGTCTGGAATTAGTATGTTGCCTACTAGTTCTACTGTGGTTGTTATTTGAGTTTGGCCGGTAATTGTTTTGTCTATTAACTCTTCGGGGGTTTCCCCTGTTAGTTTGCTGGTAATGACGATCTCCACGGTATGTATGAGATCCTTGATTGTTATAATTTAGGCGCCCATTTGGGTATCTTTGCCTGCCCCATCGGTATCTACCACGCAGTTGTAAGACATTTGATACACTTGATTGGTGTATATCTGTGCTCATAATTTTTTCTGTTATTTGGTCTATTGTATCAAAGGTAGCTGCTTCAATGATGATTCTTGTTCTATCATTATTTAGATTCTTCGCGAGGGCTTTTACAGTTGCCTGTACGGCATACTTGTTTGCTATTTGTGGTGGTAAGCCATCTGAAATATATGCGTTTGATAACATTTTCGAGAGCTCGTCTATTTCTTGGGCATATACGCTGTTTGGTTTACTTCCCTGGCGTGCGGTCATTAATTTGGATACTAATATGTCAGTGGAGTCTCCCTTTATTACCGTTTTCAATTTGTCTGCAATGGCTGCAATGGACGTTAAATCGTTGATTGATATGCGAGCTGTCCCGCTGATTTTTGTCTGTATTATTTGTACTGCAAGATTTTCATGGGTTTCTTTCAGTGATTCTAACAGGTTCAAAGCATCAAGAAATTTTTGAAGGTTCTTAAATTTACCATCAAATTCCGGTAGGATTTTAGTGGCTAATTCTATGAATTTAATGGGTTCCATTTTTGAGTCCGCTAGGTCATGGTCAATGTCTTCAAACTGTTCCCAGATATTCGAGTTTTCCAATATGCTCCCATAATCTATCTCCTCCAATGTTATAGTTACGCATCCATTCTCCCTGAATATTATTACTAGTTCTTTTTGTAACCGTTTCTCTATTGACTGAACCTTTGTCTTCAATTTGGTTATTAATTCAAAAATCTCTTGTCTGTGTTCGGGTGTAAGGTAATAAGCAGTGTTATTAAAAGTATTTACTATTGTATTAAAGTGGATTTCTATTAAATGCAGATGATATTCTATTACTGCTCTGCTAGGCAGTTTCTGTTTGTTTAAACATTTGAAGGACCGGAGGAATTTGCTTTGATTTTCATGAAATTGTTGAGATAACTGTTCCCAATTAGGGCATTTTGCGTTTTGCATTTGCAATGGGTCAGGTTTTGATAATGTCAGCTGTTATAGTCAGACATATGACTGGAATAATTTTCCCATAGGTATATTTCCTATTTCTCTTAATATTTTGCCAAATCGTACTCTTAATAATTTATTGTTAAATAATTAATATTGTCATATAAAGGTTAATTATAACAAGTTAGATGTTTATTTTGTTTTCAATAAAAATATTTAAAAAAAAAATTCTGCATTTGACACTATTGCCTATCTTAAATAATTATACTATAATAAATTTTTCTTTTGTTACTTATCCATTTTTTTTTTTTGTTGGTGTTGCTGGTGTTGATATTGGTGTTGTTGTTCCTGGAGTACAACATTGGCTTATCCTCGGCGTGGAGAGCATACATCCCATGGCGTGGGGATGCTTCTTCCTTCTCTTTTTTTTTTATATTGTTATTAAAACTTTGTTGTAATGTTGAAACTGTTTTCTACTAAATTTATTTCTTATATACTTATATTTTTTTTTTTTTTAGCTTTATTATTTTTTCTCTTTTTTTTTTTTATAAATTAAACACGTTTTAAAGCTCTAAAGCTGGTTTTATATTTTTGCAGAGTTCTTCTTTTGTTCTTGTTTTTTTTTTTTATATATATTATTATTTTTATTTTCTGCTGTTTATGCAATATTTATACAATTCACTGTCTGTATAAGTTCACTTTATTTGTAATATATTAATTTATGAAATAGAATTATTAATTATTAATTATTTGATTTATAAAAGATATTTTAATTTATTTTATTTATTACTGCACTGTTAAAAGTTTTTTTTTTTTTTTTATAATACATTTGCTGTGGTTCACTTATACTTGGGGCTGTCGGTGTTGTCCCCTTTGCATATCTTTGATTGTTTTGCATACTAATTTAACCAGGTAGATAATTACCATTGCTACTGCTAGCAACAGAGCCATAATTTCGATGTGACTCATGCCCTCGGTTGTCTTATCAACGTTGTCCTCCTTCATAGTTTCCAATATTTTTTCTAATTGTTTATTGTCGTTTTCTTCCTGATTTTTCCCTACCTAGTAGCCTGCTACTAGCAATGGGATGGTTGACAGTATTTTTTTCCAATAAGTCATTTTAGCTTAGTTTAAGTATATAATTTTTAAAAGGTTTTGTTTTTAATTTATCATTTTTAACAGAAACTTTATATGCATACTTCTTGAATCACTTCGTCATTCTTTTAAATTTTTCATTCATCTTTAACAAAAAGACAAATTATTTTGTTTTAGTTCACGTCTTAATTAACACTTTTCACTTGTCACGGTCGCCATGTAATATGTTCGAAATATACATAGAGGAAATAAAACACAATAATCTTTGGTGTTTGTGTCGCGACAACGTTTTTACAACTCTGCCCATATCTTTTATTCAACTTCTTTTTATATTATTTATTAATAATAATTTCTTACATATTAATGTGGTGTCATGAAAGTAATGGTAATACGACATGCAAATGCAATAATTAAAGAATGCCAAAATATATTTAAAGTCACACGGTATTGCAATAATTTAAAGTCACACGATATTAAAATAATTTAGAGTCACACGGTAATTTGATATCGATATAATTTGGAAATGGAATGTTATATTAAAAGTTTATTGGACATTATACCTTCATAACAAGTAGTTTATTACTAAGCTAAATTGTATTGCTTAATTCAACTATTCTTTTCCATTTTCTACAAATTATAATTAATACATAATTGTGGTTATTATATAAGATCACAAAATTTGAAACACCAACTTATGTATTGTACACTCATAAGTAAATGTATTAGTGTCTGAGAGAGTATAGAATGTAAGAAACACCTTATAAAACAAGAACATGAAAATAAAGAGTCAGTCGTTGTGTGTTTGCTGAAGACTAAAGTATTTCCTTAAAGATCTCTTAAAAGCTTTAAAAAACTTCAGAGCACCGTAACTCGGAAAATATAGACGATATCCAATTTATTAGCTTAATGTTTTTTATCATTTTTTAATTCTCTATCGCCACATATATTTTGATTAAAGTTTCTTTACTGTTCCAAATGACATGAAAAAATTAAAGGGAGGCGTGGTGTTTTGCCTGCTGCATCGAAGGACATGGACCGATCACGCTGATTTCCAATAGCACCTCGTTCGACACCATATCTGATGGATTGACATATTTTCTTTTTTTTTTCTTAATACGGACGAACAGACAGACATCGCTCAATCGATTTCCCTAGCATAAGAAGTCAGAATATATTACTTTATTTGGCCGGAAATGGATATTGTAGAAATTACACACGGAATGATAAACTTACGATATATCCTTTTTACACTTTTTGTGGTTAAGGGTATAATTACAAGTTCTTTGCTGTTTTTAAATTTATGGCCAACCATATTAAAATTACAATGGTGAACATTACTTAAATTATAAACAATAAAAATTAAATTTTATCCTGTATGGTGTTTGCTTAAAATGGACAGAAAATTAAAATATTTCCTTTTTTCTACATTTTCTATCAAGAGAGAAATTATGGATTATCTTTGAAACTTTATGCCCTCTTAATAAAATCTTACACAGGAGGCTATCAAATATCTCAACGATTATAAAATTTAGGTTTAAACTAGCAAGCAAGCAATTTATTAACTCCATGCCTGAATAAGCCCAGTCTACATACCAGCTCTTATAATTATTGGATATTTAATAAAATAAACGGGAGAAGTTAACTTGTAACTACGTGCAATCTATTTCACTTCGCCACGATTATAAATATTAATTAAATAAAGATAATTAACTCAAGTTTAAAACAAAAAAGCTTACACAAGTTTATTGCTACAGACATTTTGATTGCTCTGTTGCTGAATTAATAACTGTGAAAATTTGTTGCTGTTTCTCTGCACTTGACATACAAACTTAAGTACTAGCAAATTTTTTACAATGCCGGCACCAAAAATATATAAATGTGCTATTTGCCAGCATAATATTTCTAAAACCCAAGCATGCATTCAATGCAAAAATTGTGAAATGTGGCTCCATTTACACTGTTCAAATGTTTCTGATAAACATCTTTGTTTAACATCTTGTTTAAGGAAAGGCTTCAGTCCTTCAGTTTTACTTGCTGTAACTGCACTCAAAATATGGGTGATGAACGGTCGCTTCGTGAAGAAGTAAAAGCCTTAAAATGTAGCCTTGATGATTTGGCTACATCCCAGTTATTCTTCATTTAATGGCACTATGTCCGAAGTTTTGCGTGAATTCAAAAATGAAATGTCTACTGAAATTAAGGACATGAAAACAGATATTGACGCCTGTAGCAAACGTATTAACAATTTTGATTTAACAACCACAACTAAAGTGTCAGCCCTAGAGCTGGAAAACCACATTATCTACCGTAGTCTTAATCGTAGAGATGTGCTTTTTAATGGATTGCCGTCCGGCATGCAAGACTTAATATCTCCAATAGTATCTATATGCTCTTTCTATGGTATTCAAGTATCAACAGTAAATATCAATAGTGTTTGCTACATCAATAAAAAGAATGTCATTCTGGTGAAGTTTAGTAATATATACATATATATGTGATCAACTTTTGAGAGAATATTTTAAAAACAAAACACTCCAAGTTAAGGATGTAACTGGTGGAGATATTGCGAGCCGTATTAACCTTAACGAACACTATTCTCCTAGTGCATGCAAACTAAATTTCCTATGCCGAAAATTAAAGCGTATGAAAGTAATTCTTAAATACAGATTCATCAACAAGGATATATTGAGAGCGAAGGTTATGCTGCAAGATGGCAGGGAAGTTCTGTATGATGTTAGTGAATGTGCAAATTTCCTGGACGATGTCTCTAAGTCTGAAAAATAACCTTTTCGCTTTGTTTTGTTTGTTTTTGTTATTCTATTTTTTAATTTAATTTCCATTTGTTTTGGGGATTGCCTAGTTTGACAACCCGGAATTCATCCAATATGTAATTGGGCCAAATTCCTTTACTCAAGGGTTCGACTTGAGTTTGTTAAAATTATAACTAAAAAAAACCTAATTCTGCCGTAAATTAAAACACAAAACTTTACTGCTTGACTTGTTTTCTTCTTCTGATAAATTCACAACTTAAAAATTTACATAAAGAGGATTAACGGTATACTTTCAAATTTAAGAAAAAATAGAGCCAACAAAAGAATTAAAGTAATGTGTATATGAACGTATGTACATATATACGCATGTAATTTGTCAATGCGTACGTACATGCATATAATAAGTACAAAGTATGCAAGTATACACATACCTATTTATAAACGGTTTCCAAAAACATAACAAAATATACTTAAATTGAAAGTATTAAGGAGGCTCATAAATTTTACAAAAATAAATAAATTTTACAAAAATAAATTAAATTAATGATGTTGAACATTTTGGAAATAGTTGCCTTAACATGCCGGGCCCCATTGAAACCCAAGGTTTCAATCTACAGGTAAAACCGCCAGCTTAGCAATAGGACGTCGAAGCATGGTAGTAGGCGTTTTCACATCAGCAACTCGAGCATAACCATCTGCCCCCAAGAATATCTTCGTGACACGACCAATTATCCATTTCATAGGGTGAACATTATCTTCATGAACTACTACCAAATCATTAACTTGAATATTTCGTTGAGGTTTCTGCCATCGGTGGCGCTCTTGTAGCTGAGCCAAATATTCTTTATGCCATCGACGCCAGAAATGAGACTTTATAGCTGTTATTCTTTGCCATTTCTGAAGGCTCGAAATTTCAGAGTCTAAATTTGTCCTTTCCGGGATATTCTTTAAAGGGCAACCAATTAAAAAATGACCCGGAGTGAGAGCTTCCAAATCATTCGGGTCAGTTGATGTAGGTGTGATTGGGCGGGAATTCATGACAGCTTCAATTTCAACTAGAGCCGTAGATAATTCTTCAAACGTAAGCCGAGCATTTGACAAAGTTCTAAACAAATGACCCTTGGCTGATTTAACCGCCGCTTCCCACAATCCACCAAAGTGTGGCGCTCGGGGAGGGATGAAAACAAATTCTATATGGTTTGATGCTGCATATGAAATTATGTTTGATTTATTCGAATCTTGATGGAAATGATTGTAGAATTCTTTTAGTCTTGATTCCGTTCCAACAAAATTCGTCGCATTGTCACAGTATATTCTCGATGGCAAGCCCCTACGTCCAACAAAACGCTTTAGAGCAGCTATAAACGCGTCACTGGACAAGTCTGAAACCGCTTCCAAGTGAACCGCCTTCGACACAAAGCAAACAAAGACGGCTATGTAGGATTTACATGGTCGTTTACCTCGAATTCTCAAATAAGTCCAAATAGGGCCAGCAAAATCAACACCAACAACTTGAAAAGGACGGGAGCCAGAAACACGATCCTTTGGTAGATTTCCCATTACTTGCGTCAGTAACTTTGGTTTATACCGTGTGCAATGAGTGCATTGATGAACTATTTGTCTGGCTAGTGACCTGCAATTAACGATCCAAAACTGCTGTTGAATCAGGGAAACTAATGCTCGTGGACCAGCATGATAATTAGTTCGATGAACATGTATCGCCATTACGAGGACAAATGGATCAGCTTTTGGTAAAATAAGGGGAAACTTCGTTTCTGGTGGCATATCGGAGTTAAGTAATCGCCCACCCACTCTCATTAATGGTACTCCCGCAACCTGTTCTATAAAGAGCGCTAGAGATGACAACTTTCCAAAACCGAGACCTGTTTTTTCCAGTTGACGAAACTCTTCAGGATAATAGTGTTGTTGAATAACCCAAACGATTCTGTAGAGTGCATGATTCAACTCGTCTGAAGAAACAGTGGGACTTTAAAACGTTTTCTTGAAAAAAGACGAAAAATATATGAGAAAATTCTTAAACATTTTAAATAGTTACTGAATTTATGTATCGCCTTCAATATGTAGGGTACATCGTGAGTGATGGTTACAAAAACAGTTTTTTTCTTTTCAAGGAGCATTTCGTCTTCAGTGAGCTTCTTGTTTTGATAGGTCGGTAAACAGGAAAAAGTGTGTTGAAGAAATGTTGGTCCGTGTAGCCAGGTAGAATTGCATAATTCAGATACGGTACAGCCTCTGGATACCATATCAGCCGGATTTTGATCTGTAGACACATATCGCCAAGAGATATCAACGGAAAGATCTTGAATTTCTGCCACACGATTTCCAACGAATGTGGACAGTGATGATGAGTGACAATTAATCCAATGTAACGTGATTTGTGAGTCAGACCAAAAATACACTTTCGAAATTGTATATTTAAAATGAGATTTTATTTGATTCCAAAATTTTGCAAGTAAGTGTGCACCACATAGTTCCAACCTAGGCAATGATTTAGTTTTTATTGGAGCTACGCGAGATTTAGATGCAACTAAATTTACTGAAATGTTGTCACACGAATCCCTGCAAACGAAATAGAGACAGCAGCCATAAGCCTTAGTAGATGCATCGCTAAATCCATGAATTTCCATTTGTACTACGTTTTTCATTCGAATAAAGCGATTGATTTTCAACAAAGGCAAATTATAAAAGTCTGCCAAAATATTATTCCAAGCTGTATTAATATCTTGTGGAACAGATTCGTCCCAATCGCATTTGATGAGCCAAAGTTTCTGTAAAAGAATTCTCGCTCTTATAATGATAGGACTAATAAGACCAATTGGGTCAAACAACGTAGACGTAAGAGACAAAATTGAGCGTTTCGTATTCTTTGAGTATGTTTTGTTAGGCCGATAATCAAAGCGAAAGTTATCCTCACAAGGGTGCCATGATATGCCCAATGTATTAGTTATGTCATCATCAATGCGCACTTCTTTTACCCCGTGATCAGATAATTTAAGTTCAGGGCAATTACTGTGCCATTTTGAGAGGGAAAACTTTGAAAAACTCAAGATATCAGTTACCTCTTTTTTTATGACCTGCAATGTGTTTAGATCATCTGCACCAGTAATCATATCATCTACGTAGAAGTCGGTGGTAATGACTGCCTTGCCAACTTCATGCGCCTTAGGAAATCTCTCTGCTGCGTAATGCAAACTGCGTATAGCGAGATATGGGGCAGCTGCCGTCCCATATGTTACGGTGTTGAGAGCATACGTTTTTATAGGTTGCGAACGGTCATTTCGCCACAAGATTAATTGCAGATTTCGATCCTCGGGGTGGATTAAAACTTGTCTGTACATTTTGACAATATCAGCAGTCAAGCCATATTGATGACATCTGAAACGAAGCAAAGTTATTAATAAAGTGTTCTGTATAGTCGGGCCCACCATCATTATTTCGTTTAGAGACAACTGTGATGACGATCGACATGACGCGTCAAAAACCACTCGGAGCTTCGTTGACGTACTTTCTGATCGTAAAACACAATGGTGGGGAATATAATAGTTTGGCGAAGACACCGGTGAAACAATTTGTGTCATATGGCCTAATTCTATGTACTCTTCTAGAAATCGTGTATAATCTGCTTTTAATTGGGGTTTCTTTTCTAGGTTTCTCTCTATTGACAATAATCGCCGTTCTGCTATATCTCTTGAATCACCAAGACATTTAGGACTTCCCTTTAGGGGCAACTTCACTATAATCCGGCCACTGCTTTGAACCATAACGTTTTTTAGAAAATGCTGTTCACACTGCTGTTGCTCTGGAGTCATACACTGGCGCTTACTTTCGACAGATTCCAACTTCCATAATAGTTCAATATTTTTGTTTATTTCGCTTGAATTGGTTTCCATAATAGCACAAGAAGATTTTGTAGATGAGCTAACGGGTTCGTTCGAATATCTCCCAGAGACAATCCATCCCAATAATGTTTTTTGCAGTGTTGGCAAATTTTCGTTATGACGAATTTGTCCCACAGACAAAATCGAGAAAAACAACTCTGCACCTAGAAGCAGGTCTATACCCCGTCGACGATGAAACTCAGGATCTGCTAGCTCTATGTTAGAGGGCAACTGAAATTCATTTATTGACATAGTTTCATCTGGATGGTAGCCAGTGATGTTACGTGATATTAAAAATTCTAGGGACTGTTCAAAATTATTTAATCTGGACCTTATCGTACTTTGAGTTTTAAACGGCACTTTAACATCAGATGAGCCAATTCCCACAACATCTACAAAATTTTTAGATTTCTTTAAATTTAATGCATTAGAAAGAGACTCACTTATAAAATTGACTTGAGAGCATGAATCCAGCAGAGCTCTCGCCAAATGGTAACCTCCTTCAGAATCACGAATGAGGATCAAAGCAGTTGCCAAAATCACCTTACTAACTCTAGGCATACAGATTTGGTGAAATGTGCCATGAACTGCTGCTGAAGTTGTTGCGGAAGTGGTGTCATTAGTTTGCTTGTGTAAAAGCGAGTGATGGCGTTGCTTGCAAAAACGACATGAGTAACGAGAGGGACATTGTGCGTAAACATGTCCTTTTGATAAACAATTAAGACATAAATCTTGTTTTTTGGCCTGATCAATGCGCTGATCAACGGACAGAACAATAAAGCGTTGACATGTATTAATGTAATGGCCTGATTTTGCGCAATGATTGCATATAAAATCGTGAGCCACATTTTTTGTAACGAAAGAATGTTGTTTTGTATGTGAATTATTATTCGAATAATTCTTTAAGTTATTAGCGGATTGTTCCTTTGTAGCTCTTCTGCACTGGGCATCCAATTGTTGACAGCGCCTGTCCAACATTGAACAGCAGTCAGACCACGACGGCAATTTAGTGTAATCGATAAATTCATCCCATTTCTGCTTCGTTTGCGGGTCAACCTTGCTCATCGCGAGATGAATTATGAATGCATCACAAATCTGCTCGTGAGACCCGAGTGACTTTAACGAACTATATAGGGCTGAAATTGTGTCGACAATGTTTCTTAACTGGTTTGGAACAGGTTTTAAAGACTTTGGGATATCAAACATTGAGGTAACATTTTCCAAAAATATCAAAGTATCGTTATCGTATCTTTCCTTCAATCGATTAAGGGCCTTAAGGTAGTTGTCGTCCGTTACCTGAAAAGCTTTGATTGTAGCTAGTGCCTCTCCACTGAGACAAGATAACAAGTGGTTAAATTTTTCGGAGGTTGGTAAATTTTGATCCTTATGAACTAAATTGCTAAACGAATTAATAAAATTTTTATACTCCAAATATTTACCATCGAATTTGGGTAACTTGAGGTTTGGCAGTCGACTCGAAGCCGCTTGAGGCACAAAAAATGACTGTTCCTGAGCACTCGAACGTCTTCCTTGCCCAATAAGTGTTAATATGCGTGTTTTTACTGTTATATATAACTCGTCTATTTCAGCTCTACCTGCCTCCTGGGGCGACAATCGTTCAATTTGGTTCTGGCAATACGACGCTTGCTTATAGTATGACTCGATAATACCCAATCTACATTCAAGCTCTGTGTGAGATAAACTGGCATTGGATTCAACAATGTTCTTAATACGCGTAATACTTCCTTTCGACGACGCACGTAGTTGTTTTAGCTCTTCTAGAGTCATGTTTCTTTGCGTTGAACCACTGTCTTCGTTCATTGTTACTGAATGAATTGAATGTACAAGTAAATTTTTTCTTTAAACGAAACACTTCACCAATTTCTGCTTGATATTTTGCAAAGTGCAACAAAATATTTCATTCTTTAACTAAAGGTGTCCTGTCACGGTCGCCAATGTTTTGGGGATTGCCTAGTTTGGCAACCCGGAATTCATCCAATATGTAATTGGGCCAAATTCCTTTACTCAAGGGTTCGACTTGAGTTTGTTAAAATTATAACTAAAAAAAAACCTAATTCTGCCGTAAATTAAAACACAAAACTTTACTGCTTGACTTGTTTTCTTCTTCTGATAAATTCACAACTTAAAAATTTACATAAAGAGGATTAACGGTATACTTTCAAATTTAAGAAAAAATAGAGCCAACAAAAGAATTAAAGTAATGTGTATATGAACGTATGTACATATATACGCATGTAATTTGTCAATGCGTACGTACATGCATATAATAAGTACAAAGTATGCAAGTATACACATACCTATTTATAAACGGTTTCCAAAAACATAACAAAATATACTTAAATTGAAAGTATTAAGGAGGCTCATAAATTTTACAAAAATAAATAAATTTTACAAAAATAAATTAAATTAATGATGTTGAACATTTTGGAAATAGTTGCCTTAACACCATTGAATAAGATTTAATTATATTTTTTCTTCTGAATTTTTTACTTTTAAATCAAATTGTTGAATCTTTTTTTATGTTTTTTTTTTCTTTTCATTATTTAATTTTTGAATACTTCAAAATTGCTAATGTTATATGAAAGCTGGGTATTTTTGTGTATTATTAAATTGTATATTATATTTCTGAGTTTATAATGCATACATCTTTTCAATTCTGCTACAATCGATGGTTCCCTACAGCTTCTAAGATTTTTGATGTCTTCTAATAACTTTAATATCGATCCCATTATAAGCAGTGGTGCATTTTTGAGGAGCAAACTGCTTCAATATGCCGATCACCTAAAAATTGCTCATATGAACTGCCAGAGCATAAGCCCTTTCCTATAACTCTGTGAAATTTGATGAGCTTGAGGTAACTTTGATATTATCGAAATTACAGAAACTTTGCTGAAGCCCTCGATTTCTAATGCATCCATTAGTATTTGGTAAGAAGTGACCGGTTACGTAGAAGAGGCGGTGGGGTATGCATATACATATCAAAATCGCTACAATATAATGTGGTGTTTAGGGCTTCTCTAGAGGGCTGTGAGTCACTGTTTAGATTAGTTTCAATAGTATTTCTATATCGTTTGGTGTTATCTATTTGCCCCATGGAGATATTTCAGAATTTGAAAATTCTCATCATGACTTATTTATAAGACATTCTGGTATAATTGTCGTCGGTGACTTCAACTGCAACATGTTTAATGCATCTACCAGAGACCTGCAACTTGTATGATCGAGCCGTCAGTAGATAGTGTTAAGAATAAAAGGTAGTGGGTTTAGGTAATTTTTTTGTCAGTTTAAATAGTATTATGCAGGTAGATTCCCTGATATCTGTCTTGTTTATTAGGGTAAATAGTTAATATTTGGGTCTTTTATTATTGGATAGGTAAGTGTGACCGTCTGTGGGTATTTTTCGTTTGTAACAGTGTTTTAGTAATTTTAGTGGTGTAAAAATGGTGTCAGAGGTTGTGTTTACCTGTTCGTTAATAATGTCTCTGTTAAACGTTCGTGTTTTGTAAATTTCCATGTTTTCAAGAATGTCTAGTCTTCGTCCTTTTTTACTTGGGTGTAATACTGTCATACATTCATATATTTCCTTTGGTTCGTGTCCATGTGTGTTAAGGTGTTTTGCGAAATTGGAGTCTTCCCTTTTCCTTTTGTATGATCGTATGTGTTCTGTAAACCTTGTTTTTAATGTTCGTCCAGTTTGTCCGATGTATGTATGGTTGCAAGTACAAGTAAGTCTGTATACTCCGCTGGTGCTAAATTTATCCGTTGTTTCTATTGATGTCTTGAGATTGTTACGTAGCAACACTCGTTTTTAATGTTGTGTGTAAACCTTCTTTTCGGAAAAGATTAGTTAATCTGTATATTTCTGGTCCTGTGTAAGTAAAGATGTGTCGTCGTGTTGTATCGTTTGTGTCCTTGTCTTCTTTCTTCTTGTTTTTGTTGTTGTATTGTCTGAGTAGTTTGTCGATGGTTGTGTGGTTGTAACCGTTATTTTTAGCTATAGTGTAAATTGTATCGAGTTCTTTGTTGTATTTATCTGGAGCGAGTGGGACTATTTTAAGTCTGTGCATCATATGTCTAAATGCTGCGAGTTTATGTTGAGTAGGATGGTTTGAGGAGCTGTGGATAGTTGTGTCTGTCATAGTTGGTTTTCTATAAATGTCAAAGTTTAAGGCATCAATTCCTCGTGTTATTGATATGTCAAGATAATGTAGAGTTCTGTTTTGCTCTTTTTCCATTGTGTATGTGATTTTGTTGTGTATTATGTTTAAGTCTATAAGAATTTGTTCGGCGTTGTCTCTTTCTAGGATGCATATAATGTCGTCTACGTATCTGTAGTAATGGGTTATTTTATGTTTTTCCATCAGTTTTTTGATGTGTAGTTGTTCTAAGTGTTGCATGAAAATCTCTGTGAAGATTGCGGATGTTGGGTTTCCCATGCCGAGTCCATCAGGTAGTTTATAGAAGTTATTGTTGAATCTAAAGTAGTTTTGTTTTAATATCGTCTTTGCAATATCCATTATTTCGTTGATATATTGATTGTCGTATATGTTGGAAAGTATGTTACGTAGGATAGTCAAAGTTTCGTGTGTGGGTATTGATGTATATAGATCCTTTATGTCGAAGGAAACGAGTCTCGTATTATCAGTTTTTTTGATGTCCTTAATTTTGTTTATGAGGTCTTGTGTATTTCGTAACATGTATGTGTTCTGCAAATTTATTTTCTCTTTTAAGAATGTGGCAAGGTGTTTGGCCAAGTTATATGCAGGCGCTGGTTTGTAATTTACTACAGGTCTGATTGGAATATTTTCTTTATGAATTTTGGGTTGTGCTCTGAGTGTAGGGGGTCCTGGGTTCATGTTCATGAATATGTATAACTTTCCGTCAGTGAACGTTTTGCAGCGTTTTAGTAGGCTTCGTATTTCCTTTTGGAATGAATCGGTTGGGTCATTCTTGAATTTTGTGCATTTTACTTGCTGAATAAATTGTTGTGTTTTCTCTATATAGTCTTTCTTGTGCATTATTACAGTTGTGTTCCCCTTGTCTGCTTTAGTAAGTAATAGATTATTATTCCGAAGTTTGGCTTTTATATGTCTAGTAGTTTTTTGTTCGTCAGGATTAGTTTTAGATGAAGTGTGTTCTCTTATTGTTTTTTCAAGTACATCGGCTATCTTGTGTCTCATGTGTGCTTGTCGGTCAGTTGGTAAATGTGTAATAGTAGCTTCGGCGTCTACGATTTGCGTTTCAATTGTTTTTTCTATTTTGTCAAAAGGTAGATTATGTTTTAGTCCCTTCTCTATTAGTCTTGTTTCATTGTCGCTGAATTCTATGTTTGTCAGGTTTTTCACTCGTGGGTAAAATTCTGAGTTTGTACGTTTTTCAGTCTGTTTTGTGAGTTTTGTAAATTTTCTTTCCATCCGCTTGTATTTGTCAGTCATCTGATTTTGTATCCTTTCATGTAAGTTGTGTAAAAATGTGGGAAATAAATGGTAAAGATTATGTCTTGTTAATAAGGACATAACAAAATCTTAATTAAAAAATATTTACAAAAATTAATATAAAAAAGGAAAAAGAAACAAAATTAAGTAGCAATTCATGGTAAAAAAGAACAAGTTCAACGTGTATTCAATAAACGCTTGGATACTAAGCACAAAAATTTATTGAAAAAGAATTTAAAAATGTAAAAAAAACGTAATAACAACAAGAGAAGAAAACATCGAGTAGAAAATTAATTTACAACTGAATAAAACACTTGTTTCGCTAACAAGTTGGCTTTGATGCAAAAATAGATTCAAACCTTAAACAACACTATCAGAACATTCATGTTCGCACAAAATGGCGAGTACATAAAATTAATGTTTTAAACGAAAGGTTTATTCAACAAGTGTTTTTTGCTTTTGAACAAAAACGATTCGACTTATAAAAAACTAACTGCTTGTTTAAGTAGACTCGAAAATTACGCAACCGAAACCGATCTCTGGCATCTAAGTCCTATCAATTACGTTCAATGTGCATGCGACTGAATATTTCTATTTTTCATAACTCTAAACCGACCCATTTTGATGTTGCGCACGACACCACGTCTTTGCTAGATTTCTGGTTAACTAGTAATGACAACATGGCTTGTTTTTCTGATCAAGTCCAATGCCCCTCCATTTCTCACCATTCATTAATTTATGCTGCTTTTAACCTTAGTGTTACGTCATCGATTAAAATTATTGAGTTTAGGGACTTTAATCGCATTGCATGGGATAGTATATCTTCTTTTATAGCTAAATTTAATTTGCTCCACTTTTTTGCCTCTAACGATGTCGAGTACCAAAGCTCTATTATTAGCTCTCTTGTAAATTCTCTTTACACGTTTGTGCTAAAGATAAGAAAGAGAGTAAGAGTTGTAGATAACAAATGGATGAAATCTGATAGCATTTTAATGGCTACTTCTATGAGAGATTTGGCTTAGTCGGCTTTTCGTTTAAACAAGAGTGTTTCTGCTTGGAAAGCATATTGCAGGTATCGGAACAGGGCAAAAAATGTTATTCGTAAGGAGAAACGAAATTTTTATTGTAAATTATTTTATGGCCTTAATTCTTCGGGTATTTGGAAAATTTTTAAGAAGTCTGGAGTTAGTAGTGCAAATAGTTTGTAAAGTGAGTTTAATATTGACGAAATAAATGAACATTTTGTAAACGATACTGCTCCAGTTGATAATGATTATTTTGACTTTTCATCTCATAGTGATGCAACTGGTTTCTTTTCGCTTAGTTGTGTGAGTGTCGGTCAACTTTTTGATGCAATCTGCAAAACTAAATCTAGGTCTGTGGGTATTGATTCTATTCCTATTCGCTTCCTTAAAGCTGTCTACCCATATATTTCTCATATTCTCATTTATCATGTTAATACCATTTTGACCACATCTACGTTTCCTTTAGCTTGGAAGGTCGCCCGCGTTGTTCCAATTCCGAAATCAAAAAATATTGGTAGTTTAGATGATTTAAGGCCCATTTCGATTCTTCCCTCGCTGTCTAAGGCTGTTGAACATATATTAAAAGACCAAGTACTATACTACGTTTAAAAGCTAATCATTCCCTCTCAATATGCATTTCGCCGTTAACACAACATAACCTCCCTTCTTCTTGATATGACTGATGATATTCGACGACATTCAAATAATGGAAAAGTATCTTTCTAGTATCACTTGATTTGGCAAAAGCATTTTCTTCCATTAACCATTACACTATGATGGTCAAGCTAAGGGAACTATTTAACTTTTCAAATATCGCTTGCAAGTTGATTTACTCTTATTTTTCTGGTCGATTTCAATTTGTTGAGCAAAATGGTCGGTGCTCTAACTTGCTTCCCCTTAATTCTAGAGTTCCACAGTGCTCAGTTTTGGGACCACTACTCTTTATTTTATACATAAATGATTTATCCACTCACATTGATTCTACTAGTTGTAGAACCTTTTTGTTTGCGCTTTAAATAATGAAATTAAATGCACTCTTCAAAGGTTATTATCTTGGTCATCAATAAATTCAATGGCCTTGAATTCTGCAAAGTCGAAAGCACTTACCTTTGGATTTACTCATCGTTGTAGAGAAGATTTAAATATATTTGTTGGTGGAAATAACGTCGAACTTGTTGATCAGATGAAATGTTTAGGTATCTTTCACAATTTTCACTGTAAGATCGCTGGAATCCTGCGTAAGCTCTACTCAATAAACATTTACTTGCCTTTTTGTATTAAATACCGTCTTGCTCATTCTCTTTTGATGACGAATATTCTTTATGGCATTGAAGTGATTTCTGGAACGTTTACTTCTATTGCTTATAAAATTAACAGAGTTCTTAATATGATTGTTAGATATATTTACAATATTCGTAGGCATGAACACATATCTGTTTATGTTAAAAAATTTCTTGGCTGTTCTTTTAATGATTTCTTGCGTCTTCGTAGCTTGGTCTTTTTTTAAAAATTGTTAAATACGGATTGCCTTTTGTGCTTTGCTCGAAGTTTTCTTTCACTCCTTCTATAAGAAACCCTCAAATTTTGATATCACGAATAACCAGTGTTATCTATGAAAAATCATTTGTTGTTAGAGTTGCCCGAAATTGGAATCAATTGCCATTAGAACTTAGAGTTTTTTCGCACTCTAATAATGCTTTTCGTCTAAAACTAATAAATTTTTTTTCCAATCATATCTAATATATAATGTGCAATTTCTGCCTATATTGTTCTACTTTAGTAATGTATAATTCAAGAATGAATAAGCTTCTTTGTTGCTCAAGAACATCACTGCTGGGATTTGTAATTTTTTCTTAATATTTTATTATTTTCGGTTAGGGCAGGGAACCATTTCATTGAATAAATTAATAAATAGCAAAGATACGATTATACTCTTTAACACAAAAGTTTCAAATTATCGTTCTCCTTTTCAAAATGAATTGGTTGGTAGAATTCAATGCATTCTCAATTAATATAAACTAAGACTCAATCAATCTATCTCTTCAAGATATTTTAATTTTTATTTTGTATGCACTATAAGATTATCTATATATAGTATAGGACATATGTATCTATTGGCAGACTTTAATGCGAAGTATTTTAATTTGTGTAAAATTATTTTAGAAATATTACAACGATAAACAACGATGCAAATAGTAAAAATTGAGCTAATATTATATTTTTCAATCTTTTTTAATCTTAAGTCATTTATTTTTTATATTTTAAGACGTTAAATAACTTTAGATATCAAATGATAACGGCAAAATAGTAATAGAATGATAATTGTTCCCATTCCGTTCGAAGAAGAGTTAAATAAATTAAGAATAAGCCAAGCTGCAGTAGATACATTAATAAAAATAGTTCTGTTTACATTTACCTGTAATCCAATTTAAGTTCACCAAATCTGTAATAACTTAGTTTGTACATCAGACAGTTTAAAAGTGCAGGAGCTCCCTCGGAATCTACTCGAAACTCTCCGCGGTCCGTAAAATAATCGCTTTCCTTTATATCTTTTGGGTGTTCACCTTCAGCAATTCGAACCATCCACAAAAATTTATTAATATCATCTCCGGAATAACCTATCACACCTCCAAATATCACAAGGACATAGTCCACGTCTAATGATGTCATGATTTCGTAAGACTTTTCTTCCGTGGATGACATTGCCTTTCCAACAAGGGCAATGTGACTGTTATTCCACGTGTTATTGTCAACAAGAGTAGTTCTGTTAGCCATTCCAGCTATTTGATACCCATAATCCCACCAAGACATTATTCTCGAATCATCTTTTGTATTTTGAGAAAGCCAATAATATGCTTCTCTAAAGTCATCTAAGATATTACGGGATCTAATAGAAAAAAAAATGTTTTAGTTGCAAAGTTAAAATTTTATTACCGAGTACCCGTCTTGGCTGTTATGAAAAGCTAAAACAATTGAAGGGCTGGAATAAGCATTGCTTGTAACCCATGTACAGTGAACAGCAAACATCATCAGTAACATCAAAACAGCTAATATAACAATGCTTCTTAAATTTGACCCAATTCCACTGCAACTTTCATTTATAGTAGATTCATATTTGGGACGATGTTTTAGTTTTCCAGCCTAAAAATATAACAAAATTAAATATTAAATTTTTCTAAAATTTAAATTAATTAATAATCAAAGCAAATTAATAATTTTAATCCTGCTTAATTTCAAGTATAATTTCATTTATACATTTAATAAGAAATAAAAATTGTTTACAAATTTTTGTGTTAATTTTTTTAAAACACGTAAAAGTGCTAAATTCGGCTATGCAACATCTATGTAAATTTAGATTAGTGAAGTAACTCCAATCAAAAAAGCAAATATTGGGGTGACAGAGAATTAAAAAAAAATTGGTTCTGCATATATAATTTTACATACAAATGCCATCGGCTCTTAATGGGTTAAGCATTTTTAAAAAAATTTAGTATTTCCTTGAAGATCTCTTTAAAAGCTTTAAAATGATTAATACTTAAAAAATGTAAAAATTTCATAGCCCTGAAACTCGCCAATTTTTAACTTGTTTTTTAATTCTCTATCACCCCATATTAATTTTTTTCATTGGAGTTACTTTATTGTTCCAAATGACATGAAGAAGTTAATAGTAGGCGTGGATTTTTTGCCTGCTGCCTCGGAGGACATGGACCGATAATGCTGATTTCCAATAGCACCTCTTAAGACATATCTGACTGATTGACATATAACAGCGTTAAGAACTTGAAAAGTCTGACCACTTTTAATAGAGATGGAATCGCGAGGGAGGGAATTTTATAATGGGAAATGTTATACCAGCCATTTCCCATTTTTCTATCATGACCAACAATTTCTTAAGAAATTTTCACAAATGACTATGTTAAAAAAGTCAAATTTGTTATAGTTTCTAAGATTATTTCAGATATCCCACTAATATGGATCAATAGAGGAGTCCTTGGACCTTCATTTGTATAGGGTGTGTTATACCAGCCATTTCCCATTTTTCCATTATGACCACCAAATTTCTCAAGAAATTTTCAAGAATGACTATGTTAAAAAAGTCAAATTTCTTTTAGTTTTTAAGATTATTTCAGATATCCCACTAATATGGATCAATAGAGGAGCCCTTGGACCTCCATTTGTATAGGGTGTGTTATACCAGCCATTCCCCATCACAATTTTTAACCGACTTCAGAAAAAGAAGGAAGTTATACAATTCGGCTGAATGTTGCTTTTATTTTTTATATTTGTGCTTCCAGAACTCAGTCATTTCTGATCCGATTTTGAAAATTTTTGGTAATATGATAGCTTATGTTTACAGATTGGTCCCGTTTTAAAACAGTTCATAACCTTAAAACTTAAAGGGTGTCCCCATACAACATACATATTTTTTACGTGTATTATGAACTGTAAAGGGCGATTCTGTAAAATTTAAAATGACTACGTTTTGCTATAGCGCCCAATAACAAAAAGTTATACAAAAATAAATCTTAAAATTAAAGGGTGCCCCCATATTTGATGTAAAATTACTTATATGGGTCTTTCTTTTGAACCGTTATAGACAAACGCTTTCAAATTGGACAGAATGTCAAATGCTATGGGCGTAATAGTAACAAGTATTAATATTACAAATTATAAATTAAAGGGTGTGCCAATTGTTCATGAAATTTGATGTATGTGACCATACTTTTGTAGACAGACGCTTTAAATTTTCAACGAACCTGTATTGCTAAGTCCGGTATAACAAAAAGTATAAAATTTGGATTTGGAAGTTAAAGGGTGTTCCAATAGTTAATGTAATTTTGTGTATGTGACCAAACTGTTATAGACAGAACGCTGAAACTTAAAAGGGACCTGTATTGCTAAATCCGCTATGTCAACGAGTGTATAATTTGAATTTAGAAATTAAAGGGTGTCCCATAATTAATGAAGATTTACTTATATGAGCCTATCTTTTGAACCGTTATTTACAAACGCTTGCAAATTAAACAGAATGTCGATTGCTACGGCCGTTATAGTAACAAGTATTAATATTAAGAATTATTAAAGAAGACCAGTATTGCTAAATTCGCTATATCAACGAGTTTATAATTTGAATTTAGAAATTAAAGGGTGTCCCATAATTGATGAAGATTTACTTATATGAGCCTATCTTTTGAACCGTTATAGACAAACTCTTGCAAATTGGACAGAATGTAGATTGCTCTGGGCGTTATAGTAACAAGTATTAATATTACAAACTTTAAATTAAAGGGTGCGCCAAAAGTTAATTAAATTTGATGTATATGGCCATACTTTTGAACAGCAAATATACGAGAGCTGCTATATATATTTCTGGCCTGGCAACACTGAGTGCTGCCAAGTGCAATCTGACATTTCCATTGGAAAGTTTGTCATTTTTAAGCATAATCGTACTCAAAACGTTTTGACATACGACCATTATTTGTGTTGTTAACAGTGACTTGAAAAAATTAATAAAGAAAAAAATGGAATTAACTCGTGAACATTTTCGTGCCATCATTTTTCACAACTTTCGACGTGGATTATCACGAAAAGAGTGCATTGATGAACTTAAATCTTTGTATGGCGATGAAGCACCATCCTATAGCTCTGTGAAAAATTGGTATAATGAATTTAATCGTGGCCGAAGCTCGCTCAAAGACGAATTCCGTGAAGGTCGTCCAAAAACGGCTGTTGTGCCAGAGAACATTGATGCCGTGCGTGAACTCATAATGCAAGATCGACATGCGACATACCGAGAGATAGAGACATCCTTGGACATTTCTTCCACCAGCATACATTCGATACTGCATAAACAACTGGCCGTAAAAAAGGTTTGTTCTCGTTGGATCCCGCACAATTTGAAACTCGCTCAAAAAAAGGCTCGTGTCGATTGGTGCAAAGAAATGTTGCAAAAATACGATTGCGGTGCTTCAAAAGACGTTTATAAGATCGTCACAGGTGACGAATCATGGATCTATGCGTATGAGCCCGAAACGAAACAACAATCGACCGTGTGGGTCTTCAAAGACGAGCAAAATCCAACGAAAGTTGTTTGTGGAAGAAGCACTTCGAAGCAAATGGTCGCCTGTTTCTTCGGCAAAACTGGTCATGTGGCGACTGTTCCGCTTGAGCAACGTAGGACTTTTCAAAAATTCAAACTATTTTAAGCTGTCGTTACTGCGAAATTTGGCTTAGGTTTATCAGGGTCGAGAATACAATATATTATAAACAGAAGTTCGATACAAGCTCTATCAAATAACAAAACGCCAGCGGAAAAGTAGATTGGTTGCAATTTTAGTTCTTAAAATCAAAGCTGACTTATTGAATGAAAACAGAACAGAATATGAACAATCTGTAAGTAATACAACACAAAACTTACCCTCAGAGGAAAACGACATCACAATACCGGCAAACAATGATGAAACTCTTGAGCTAAGTCGTAGCAACAGACAAGTTTAGCAACCAAGTAAGTTTTTTGATTATTATATGTCGTTGTTCGAGGCTATTACTCATAAGAATGTATTAAAAATTGCATTAGATTATTCTGAAATTGAAAAATTCACAGAAAACAGGGAATGGTTTGCAGCTGTTCAAGATGAACTAAACTCGATGCGTAAAAACAAAGTTTGGAAAAATGTTAAAATGCCCGGGGGGATTAAACCTTTAACATCTAAATGGGTTTTCACTTTTAAAAGAAATGCGTGCGGAGATCCTGTACGATTCAAAGCTGGACTTGTAGCTAAAGGCTATTTACAAAAGTACGGTGTTAACTTTTTCCCCAGTTGCTAAAATGGCAACCAATTGTATTATTCTTGCAATGGTTTCTACTTTCATCAATTGGATGTAAAAACAGCTTTTCTTCATGGGGAATTAAAGGAAGAAATATATTTAAAAATTCCTGATGGAATGAAACGTCAAACAGAGAAGGTTCTAAAGTTGGTTAAGTCTCTTTACGGTTTGAAACAAAGTCCAAAATGTTGTAATGAGAAATTCAATATCTATTTATTGATCATTGGTTTTGAAAGATCTCGTCATGGCTACTGACTGTACATTAAGTTTTCTGTGGAAAGTACATTATTTTGAATACTTTATGTTGATGATCTCTTAATAGCTGGCAATAAATTATCTGAGATTGAAGATATCAAAAGAAAATTGTCTTTACCATTTAAAATGTCAGATTTTGGAGTTTTGCAACATTACCTCGGTATTAAAATTGAGTAAAATAATTTCAAAGGTGAAATGACATTTTCACAAAGTACATATATCAACCAACTTTTGGAAAAATTTGGCATGTTGAATTGTAATGATAGTAATACGCCAATAAAGAAAAGTCTACAGTTGTCTCTTAAAACAGATAAAGCAACATCTAATCCTTACCGCGAACCTTTTAAAACCTCAAGTTTGGTTTATCTTGTTTTCATTGTTTTATAATTATAAAATTTATACCCTGTTCAGAAATACGTTTTATACGCTGTTCAGACATACGTTTTAATTGCGCAAAAAAGGAATTTACGCAATTAAGTCCCTAATTGAATTTGATTTACCATATAAGAAATTAATTAATAAATTTTTCAATTAGTACTTAATTGAGAAATTAATTGATTAAGTTTTCTCATACAACCCTTGTGAAGTGTGTTCAGTGAGAGAAAATTTTATAAAATGACAAAACTAAATGCCATAAAAATGAAAAACAAAATATTTTCAAATTAAATGAAATAAAAAATTTTTGAGAATTTAATGGAGATTCAAAGCTAGCGTGCAGTCAAAACTTGATCGTACTGACTGCAAGAGTTCCATATTTCAAATAAAAACAAGCAAACTTTCTTTTAAAGCCGAACTTCTCTTCATTCTTCCAAATTTACAAACACAAATTTCTAATGTAAAAATTAGGTCTGTTCAATAAGTTTTCGGCAGAAACTAGCAACGATAGAGTAAAATAAAAATTTAAAACATTACTATTTCAAATAATTCTTGCGAAAAAAACCGACTTCAAAACAGATTTTATATGTATGCCTATAACAGCTCAAGTGTATGGCCAGATAAATTAGGTTTTTCAACTGTTCACTAGTTTGGCAATATACTTCAAATTGCAGCAACTATAGGGTCACTCTTTAATTTCAAAATTCAAATTATATACTTGCTATTGCAGTAGATTTAGCAATCAATTTCTGTTTAAATTTAACTGTCTGTCTGTAACGGTTGAACAGTTTGCCAATATACATCAGATTATATCAACTATTTAATTTATAATATAACATTTTTATACTTATTATACCAAATAAAGTAGTGGACATTCTGTCCAAATTTAAGGCTTTTGTATACAACGGTTCAAAAAATACGGCCATATAGAACAAATTACATTAATTTCGGGAACACCCTTTACTTTCTAAATTCTTGTTATAGCGGACTTAGCAAAACAAGTCCATTGTAAATTTCAGCTGTAGATTGGTTGCAATTTTAGTTCTTGAAATCGAAGCTGACTTATTGAATGAAAACAGAACAGAATATGAACAATCTGTAAGTAATACAACACAAAACTTACCCTCAGAGGAAAACGACATCACAATACCGGCAAACAATGATGAAACTCTTGAGCTAAGACGTAGCAACAGACAAGTTTAGCAACCAAGTAAGTTTTTTGATTATTATATGTCGTTGTTCGAGGCTATTACTCATGAGAATGTATTAAAAATTGCATTAGATTATTCTGAAATTGAAAAATTCACAGAAAACAGGGAATGGTTTGCAGCTGTTCAAGATGAACTAAACTCGATGCGTAAAAACAAAGTTTGGAAAAATGTTAAAATGCCCGGGGGGGTTAAACCTTTAACATCTAAATGGGTTTTCACTTTTAAAAGAAATGCGTGCGGAGATCCTGTACGATTCAAAGCTGGACTTGTAGCTAAAGGCTATTTACAAAAGTACGGTGTTAACTTTTTCCCCAGTTGCTAAAATGGCAACCAATTGTATTATTCTTGCAATAGGAGTACACAAAGGTTTCTACTTTCATCAATTGGATGTAAAAACAGCTTTTCTTCATGGGGAATTAAAGGAAGAAATATATTTAAAAATTCCTGATGGAATGAAACGTCAAACAGAGAAGGTTCTAAAGTTGGTTAAGTCTCTTTACGGTTTGAAACAAAGTCCAAAATGTTGTAATGAGAAATTCAATATCTATTTATTGATCATTGGTTTTGAAAGATCTCGTCATGGCTACTGACTTTACATTAAGTTTTCTGTGGAAAGTACATTATTTTTAATACTTTATGTTGATGATCTCTTAATAGCTGGCAATAAATTATCTGAGATTGAAGATATCAAAAGAAAATTGTCTTTACCATTTAAAATGTCAGATTTTGGAGTTTTGCAACATTACCTCGGTATTAAAATTGAGTAAAATAATTTCAAAGGTGAAATGACATTTTCACAAAGTACATATATCAACCAACTTTTGGAAAAATTTGGCATGTTGAATTGTAATGATAGTAATACGCCAATGGAGAAAAGTCTACAGTTGTCTCTTAAAACAGATAAAGCAACATCTAATCCTTACCGCGAACCTTTTAAAACCTCAAGTTTGGTTTATCTTGTTTTCATTGTTTTATAATTATAAAATTTATACCCTGTTCAGAAATACGTTTTATACGCTGTTCAGACATACGTTTTAATTGCGCAAAAAAGGAATTTACGCAATTAAGTCCCTAATTGAATTTGATTTACCATATAAGAAATTAATTAATAAATTTTTCAATTAGTACTTAATTGAGAAATTAATTGATTAAGTTTTCTCATACAACCCTTGTGAAGTGTGTTCAGTGAGAGAAAATTTTATAAAATGACAAAACTAAATGCCATAAAAATGAAAAAAAAAATATTTTCAAATTAAATGAAATAAAAAATTTTTGAGAATTTAATGGAGATTCAAAGCTAGCGTGCAGTCAAAACTTGATCGTACTGACTGCAAGAGTTCCATATTTCAAATAAAAACAAGCAAACTTTCTTTTAAAGCCGAACTTCTCTTCATTCTTCCAAATTTACAAACACAAATTTCTAATGTAAAAATTAGGTCTGTTCAATAAGTTTTCGGCAGAAACTAGCAACGATAGAGTAAAATAAAAATTTAAAACATTACTATTTCAAATAATTCTTGCGAAAAAAACCGACTTCAAAACAGATTTGTATGTATGTATGTATGTATGCCTATAACAGCTCAAGTGTATGGCCAGATAAATTAGGTTTTTCAACTGTTCACTAGTTTGGCAATATACTTCAAATTGCAGCAACTATAGGGTCACTCTTTAATTTCCAAATTCAAATTATATACTTGCTATTGCAGTAGATTTAGCAATCAATTTCTGTTTAAATTTAACTGTCTGTCTGTAACGGTTGAACAGTTTGCCAATATACATCAGATTATATCAACTATTTAATTTATAATATAACATTTTTATACTTATTATACCAAATAAAGTAGTGGACATTCTGTCCAAATTTAAGGCGTTTGTATACAACGGTTCAAAAAATACGGCCATATAGAACAAATTACATTAATTTTGGGAACACCCTTTACTTTCTAAATTCTTGTTATAGCGGACTTAGCAAAACATGTCCATTGTAAATTTCAGCTGTCTGTCTATAACGGTTCAAAAGTCCGGCCACATACACCATATTGTATCAACTATTGGGACACCCGTTTATTTCCAAATCCAAATTTTATACTTGTTGTTATAGAGGAGTTAGTAATACAGGTTCTTTGTAAATTTCAATCGTCAGTCTACAACTGTTTAAAAGTATGGCCATATACCAAGTTAAATAACCTATTGGTGCACCCTTTAATTTATAATTTTAAATATTTACAGCTGTTACTATAACGGCCATAGCAATCGACATTGCGTCAAATTCACAAGCGTTTATCTATAACGGTTCAAGAGATAGGCTCATATAAGTAAACCTTCATCAATTATAGGACACCCTTTAATTTCTAAATTCAAATTATAAACTCGTTGATATAGCGGATTTAGCAATACAGGTCTGTTTTAGGTTTCAGCGTTCTGTCTATAACGGTTCGAAAGTTTGGTCACATACACAAAATTAAATTAACTATTGGAGCACCCTTTAAGTTTCAAATCCAAATTTTATACTTGTTGTTATAGCGGACTTAGCTATACAGATTCGTTGTAAATTTCAAGCGTCTATCCACAACTGTTCAAAAGTATGGCTATATACATCCAATTTAAAGAACTACTGGCACACCCTCTAATTTATAATTTGTAATATTATACTTGTCACTACAACGGCCATAACAATCGACTTGCGTCAAATTTACAAGCGTTTATCTATAACGGTTCAAGAGATAGGCTCATATAAGTAAACCTTCATCAGTTATAGGACACCCTTTAATTTCTAAATTCAAATTATAAACTCGTTGATATAGCGGATTTAGCAATACGAGGGCTGCTATATATATTTCTGGCCTGGCAACACTGAGTGCTGCCAAGTGCAATCTGACATTTCCATTGAAAAGTTTGTCATTTTTAAGCACAATCGTACTCAAAACGTTTTGACGTACGACCATTTTTTGTGTTGTTTACAGTGACTTGAAAAAATTAATATAGAAAAAAATGGAATTAACTCGTGAACATTTTCGTGCCATCATTTTTCACAACTTTCGACGTGGATTATCACGAAAAGAGTGCATTGATGAACTTAAATCTTTGTATGGCGATGAAGCACCATCCTATAGCTCTGTGAAAAATTGGTATAATGAATTTAATCGTGGCCGAAGCTCGCTCAAAGACGAATTCCGTGAAGGTCGTCCAAAAACGGCTGTTGTGCCAGAGAACATTGATGCCGTGCGTGAACTCATAATGCAAGATCGACATGCGACATACCGAGAGATAGAGACATCCTTGGACATTTCTTCCACCAGCATACATTCGATACTGCGTAAACACCTGGCCGTAAAAAAGGTTTGTTCTCGTTGGATCCCGCACAATTTGACACTCGCTCAAAAAAAGGCTCGTGTCGATTGGTGCAAAGAAATGTTGCAAAAATACGATTGCGGTGCTTCAAAAGACGTTTATAAGATCATCACAGGTGACGAATCATGGATCTATGCGTATGAGCCCGAAACGAAACAACAATCGACCGTGTGGGTCTTCATAGACGAGCAAAATCCAACGAAAGTTGTTTGTGGAAGAAGCACTTCGAAGCAAATGGTCGCCTGTTTCTTCGGCAAAACTGGTCATGTGGCGACTGTTCCGCTTGAGCAACGTAGGACGGTCACTTCTGAGTGGTACACTACAATTTGTTTGCCTGAAGTCATCGGAGAAATTCGAAAAACCAACAAGAGAAGACGAATCATTGTTCACCATGACAATGCGAGCTCTCACACATCGGCTCAAACCAGAGCGTTTTTGACCGGCCAAAACGTCGAATTAATGGGTTCCGCCGTACAGCCCTGACTTGGCACCTAATGACTTCTTCTTGTTTCCGCACATCAAGAAAAAAATGCATGGTCAACGATTTTCGTCGCCAGAAGAAGCTGTTGAAGTGTTCAAAAACCATGTTTTAGAGGTGCCTCAATCGGAGTGGAAAAAGTGCTTCGACAACTGGTTTGATCGCATGCAAAAGTGTATAAATCATGCTGGAGAATACTTTGAAAAACAATAAAACCATTTTTGATTATAAATATTCGCATTTTCACTATTAGGTCAGAAACATATAGAGCAGCACTTGTACAGGTCTCTTTTAAGTTTAGCGTTCTGTCTTTAACGGTTCAAAAGTTTGTTCACATACACATAATTACATTAACTATTGGAACACCCTTTAACTTCCAAATCCAAATTTTATACTTGTTGTTATAGCGGACTTAGCTATACAGGTTCGTTGTAAATTTCAAGCGTCTATCTACAACTGTTCAAAAGTATGGCCATATACATCCAATTTAATAAACTAATGGCGCACCCTTTAACTTTAAGAAATAGGCTCATATAAGTAAATCTTCATCAATTATGGGACACCCTTTAATTTTTGGATTTATTTTTGAATAATTTTTTGTTTTTGGGATCTGTAGTAATACGCAGTAATTTTACAGAATCGCCCTTTAGAGTTCATAATACTCGTAAAAAATGTGTATGTTGTATGGGGACACCCTTTAAATTTTAAGATTATGAGCTGTTTTTAAAACGGGACCAATCTGTAAGCATAATCTATCATATTACCAAAAATTTTCAAAATCGGTTTAGAAATTACTGAAATCTGCGAGCACAAATATAAAAAAGCAACATTTAGCCGAATTGTATAACCTCCTTCTTTTTTTGAAGTCGGTTAAATAAAATAATTCTTGCGAAAAAAAACCGACTTCAAAACAGATTTCATTTGTCTGCCTTTAACAGCTCAAGTGTATGGCCACATAAATTAGGTTACATTAACTATTGGGACACATTTATATCTCCAAACTTTATACTATTTCAACTGTTCAATAGTTTGGAAATATACATCAAATTGCAGCACCCATAGGGTCACTATTTAATTTCCAAATTTAAATTATATACTTGCTGTTGTAGTAGATTTAGCAATCAGTTTCTGTGTAAATTTCAACCGTCTGTCTGTAATGGGTAAACAGTTTGCCCATATACTTCAGATTGTATCAACTATTTAATTTATAACATTTTTATGCTTCTTATTTTACCAAATAAAGTAGTGGACATTCTGCCTAAAATTAAGGTGTTTGTATATAACGGTTCAAAAAATACGGACATATAGAACAAATTACATAAATTTTGGGAACACCCTTTAATTTCTTAATTCGCGTTTTAGCGGACTTAGCAAAACAGGTCCCTTGTATATTTCAGCTGTCTGTCTACAACGGTTCAAAAGTCCGGCCACATACATCATGTTATATCAACTATTGGGACACCCGTTTATTTTCAAATACAAATTTTATATTTGTTGTTATAGAGACTTAGTAATATAGGTTCTTTGTAAATTTCAATCGTCTGTCTACAACTGTTTAAAAGTATGGCCATATACCAAATTAAATGAACTATTGGTGCACCCTTTAATTTATAATTTTAAATAAAATCAGCTGTTACTATAACGGCCGTAGCAATCGCGTTAAATTTACAAGCGTTTGTCTATAACAGTTTAAAAGATAGGCTCATATATGTAAATCTTTATCAATTATGGGACACCCTTTAATTTCTAAATTTAAATTATAAACTCGTTGATATAGCGGACTTAGAAATACAGGTCCCTTTTAATTTTCAGCGTTCTGTCTATAACGGTTCAAAAGTTTGGTCACGTACACAAAATTACATATACTATTGCAACACCCTTTAACTTCCAAATCCAATTTTTATATTTGTTGTTATAGCGAACTTAGTAATACAGGTTCGTTGTAAATTTCAAGCGTCTGTCTACAACTGTACAAAAGTATGGCCATATACATCAAATTTAATGAACTATTGGCGCACCCTTTAATTTAAAATTTGTAATATTAATGCTTGTTACTATAACGCCCATAGCATTTGACATTCTGTCCAATTTTCAAGCGTTTGTCTATAACGGTTCAAAAAATAGACCCATATAAGTAAATTTACATCAATTATGGGGGCACCCTTTAATTTTAAGATTTGTTTTTGTATTACTTTTTGTCATTGGGGGCTATAGTATAACGCAGTTATTTTAAATTTTACAGAATCGCCGTTTACAGTTCATAATACACATAAAAAATATGTATGTTGTATGGGGACACCCTTTAGTTTTTAAGATTATGAACTGTTTTTAAAACGGGACCAATCTGTAAGCATAAGCTATCATAATACCAAAAATTTTCAAAATCGGATCAGAAATGACTGAGTTCTGGAGGCACAAATATAAAAAAAAGCAACATTCAGCAGAAATGTATAATCTAAAACAGAAAAAGGGGTGTTTGATGCGTAAAGCATTTAGTATTGCAACAGTTAGCATTTGCAAGAGCTTTGTCATCGATTGTGAGCACCTTTTTTCGAATATTTTGTAAAATTGCCAAAATTTTTTTTTCTATTTTATTTTATTCTATTTCTTTTGTTTATTGTTTTATTATCCTGTCGTTTACTTGTATATAGTTTTCTCAGATTTCTTCTAACTATTATACAAACGTTAGTTTCAATTCAAAATATTTTGTATTCAAAACAGAAAACTATAAATATTATGCATGTGTGTGGTTGTAAAAAATTTTAGCTGTAGATATTCGGGTTTGAAATCGCCATACAAATTATGGCAAAAAAGCCACACAATTTTAGTCTAGCAACGATGTGATGTAAATGTTTTCGTGGGAAGTGCTAATAAACACTTCAATTCAAAGTATTTAATATTTATTTACTTATTTGGTAAAACAGAACAAGAATTAGCTGTTCTGTTTTTGCCAGTAACAAAAGTAGTAACCACTTTTTCCACTTGAAAATATGCCCTTTTTTCATATTAATTTTCCCTAAAAGCAAAATTTTCAAAAATTCATATCTCCGATATCGGGCTGAATCCAGACATAGATTGTACACCGCTGGAATCTACTAGTCCTAGGCTACTCCCACAATGCCGGTGACCCGATTCATGTCTTCTCTAAATACCCACTTTTTCCACTCATTTTTCCTATTATTTTACTCTAAAAACATTTTTCTATGTAATTATGTTTTAAAATTTTTAATGGGAATGAAGACGGTTTTTGTAAAATTTTTAAATATTTTTATTAAATTGTTATAATTTATAGCTATATAGTTTTTTTAATGTACATATCAGAGAACTGCAAGAGTGTCTGTTTTTAATACTCTAAGTATATTCATCTTAAATGCGGTTGCGGTGTGATCGCCACCGCATTTCTTTTGTGCGAGTATTTACTATACCCATTCCATTTGAGTACAAGTGTCTAGCATACTCAAGTAAAATGTTTGCGATGCTAGCTTTACTTTATTCGTACTCATACTCACAACAAACACCAAGAGAGAGATTTTAACGTGTGTAGTGAGAGGAAAACAGAGTTATCAAAACAGAATTATTAAATCAAACACAATATCAAGTCGCCAATGTCTAAATTAGCTAACATACATACTTCTTTGAAATTATGAAAGTTTATTTAATACATAACAGAAAATAAATTTAATAGAACCCGTAAAATTCGCCATATTTTCATTTATTAAAAACACAACAAAAGTTTACTAATAACTCAAGAATAGTTCATTGTTTATTATATTACGTTTTTGTTAGGGGTTTTTTTTAAGTCACACAGGAGAGAAATTTAAAAATTCTATTCGTTAAGCAAATAGATTTTTAAAATTAATAAATAGGTATAAAAGCAATAATTATATTTAACAAAATAAAATATGTAAACTAAAAACTTTATTTTATTTATTATTATTCATGGGGTCTATGTCTATTCAGTCAATGCAATATTACATCTGGGTATATACAGTTTTGATAAAACTAAAAAAAATTAAGTAATTTTCCTTTTATTCACGGATTCATTTTATCATTTTGTTTTCCTAAATACCGTTAGTAGCACGTTTATGACAACAAGGCGCATAAACTGAAAATAATTGTTCATAAAAAACAGCAACAAAATAAGTATACCTGCTTTAAATAGTGTACAAAAGCTGTGCCTTTAAGCGGTTTTTATTGCATTTTATTTATTAATTATGTGTTGTATTTCATACCTATGAAAACGGTTGTTGTCTGTTTTTCTGCTTATAATGTTTAAGCAATAGATTTGATCAAATTTTGTTTTTTTATTGTTTATAAATATATCTGCATACAATGCAGTATTTCATAAAACGGCAGTAAAAAACTATAATAGGGTAAAAATGTGGCAACGTTGCTTGCAAATAAAGAGAATTAAAAAATTCTCGCGTACGAGTATAAAAAATACTTAAAATTCTGATTGCGATATTTTTGATACTCGTTTTTACAGGAATGGGTAAAATAAACACCGCAACTTTTTATTGCGGTGTTTAACATACTCGAGTATGAAAAGTATAAAGTAAGTATAGAGTAAGTATGCGGTGTACTCATGGGTTGCGGTATACTCGTGCAGTTCTCTGGTACATATAACTTTAACAGCGCAGTTAGCAGTATGTGGAACGTATTTGACATTTTTGTAGGACGTATTTATCTGACGTATTTATCTTCACACCCTTAAAGTTTTATGACATTGGTGCCCTATCCAGAAGCCCCCCTTCAACCTAGGAGGCCGAACGTCCGTAGGTTCACTGAGAAACGCCCCTGCATTGTCTCTGTAAAATTTCATTAACATATCTTGAGTGGTTCATGATATACCGAAAATTTTTGCGCATCTGGCTTTCGGCCGGACGCAAAGTCTATGCTATGGCACACTGGCTTCACTTTCTAGAGATTTTCTGCATTACAGAAAAGCGAACTTTAGCTTTAAATATATTAAAATCATGGCAAGACATTTATAGCAATTAAAAAACAATTATAATAACCTTCCCAATGATTTTTTTTTTAGTAATAAATAGTAGTTTTATTTAAAAAACTTTCAATTTCCATATAATGATTGTTTTACAAAATTTTTTCTTCTCTTAGATATTCTACTGAATTATGTTACTTTCATTAGTTCTAACAAACATTGCAATATTTCTTTTAAAGACATTAGTATTTCTTTCTATTTTAACATAATTTGGGAGAAAATTGTATAATTTTAAGGCCTTGAAGAAAGGCGATCTCTGCATTGCTGTTGATGTCACCTTTTGTAGTCTAAAATTTTCTGCGTTTCTCAAACAATATGGCTGAACTTCTCGAACGTACATCAATTGATCAACTAAATAGTCTGGAGCATTTCCAACCTTCATTTTATTAACGAAATTAAGTGTATTAAACACTAGTCTTTGTTGTATGTTTAACCATTGAAGTGTGCCAAGCATCAGTCTTGTAGGCGTATACCTGTTGCATTTTAATATGGAACGCATAGCTTTGTTTTGAAGTTTCTGTAGTCTATCCAATTGTGTTTTTGTGCAGCAAGAGTATAAAAGTGTCGATCCAAATTCGAAGTGTGGTTTAATCATAGTATTGTAAATATTTACTGCTGTAATTATCGATACTTTGTTCCGCATTCTTCTAAAAAATCCAATTTTTTTGCCAATTTTTTTGCATATATATTCCACGTGTTGCCCAAATTTTAAGTCCTTGTCGATTATAAACCCGAGATATTTGATTTGCCTAACTTTTTCAATTATTTCATTATTTATTTTTAACATTATGTTACTGTTCATATTTATTTCCATCAATTTAGTTTTACTTTCATTTAACTTTAGTTTATTTTCTTTTAACCATTTGTTTATGCTGTTAATATCATGCATAATATTATCCATACATTGTATTTCGGTATCTCCTTCAGTATATATTAGAGTGTCATCAGCATACAAAACTACCTCGCATTTATCTATTTATATATAATATTCGGCATATCATTAATATATATTATGAAAAGTAATGCTCCTAAAATTGAACCCTGCGGAACACCAAATTCGTTTTCAATTTCTTCGGATTTAACACTGTTTACCTTGTTATTTGCTTCCGATTTTTTAAATAAGATTTGAACCACTCTAATTAATTTTCTCTGATGCCATACATATAAAGTTTATTAATCAATAAATCTCTATCGATATTCTCAAATGCCCTTTTAAGGTCCAAAAAAACTGCCATTATTTTCTTATTAGCATCTCTATACTTCCATTTATTAATAACATAGTTAACCGCGGTTTCGCATGAGTATTTTTTGCGAAAACCAGGTTGGTATTTATATATCAAGTTATGTTGTTCCATATATTTTTCTAATTGTTCTTTGACAATTTTCTCTATAATTTTTTCACAAGTTTTCAAGGTATTTACTGGCCTGAATTCTTCACATTTGATTGTTTTTGACACTTTTTCTATTGGTGTTACCATTGAATATTTCCAACTTTCAGGAAATATGCCAGTTTGGAGAAGGGTGTGAAGATAGCTCCGCCAGTTAGCTTTGTTTTAGACAACCCTGTTATTGTTTACATACATCTCACTCAGAAAATGTTAAGTTAACAGAGTTGAATTATATTAACATTTGCGTTTGAAAAATAAAAATATTAATAAAAAAGAATATAAATGCATATAAAATTAAGTTTATATATTAATAGCAAAATATACAAAGTCAAAATATAAGGAGTTTTAAAAAGAGGTCGAAAAATTTATTTTCTTTTTTTTTATACAGGTATTTATCAAATGCCCAAAACTGGATCAAAATTGAAAAGGTGCGGCTTAGCGGACTACTGGGGGAGAAAGCCTCGACATTATAGATTTCCGAACTGTAAAGTTTATATTCAGAATTTGTATAGGTTTTTAGTTATAAAATTAAGAAACATGTGAAATTACGCATTACCCCATATGGAATTTTTTAAATGCCCAAAAATGGGTCAAAATTGAAAAGGTGCGGCTTAGCGGACTACTGGGGGAGAAAGCCTCGACATTATAGATTTCAGAACTGTAAAGGTTATATTCAGAATTTGTATAGGTTTTTAGTAATGACATGAAGAAAAATGTGAAATTACGCATTACCCCATATTAAATTTTTTAAATGCCCAAAAATGGGTCAAAATTGAAAAGGTGCGGCTTAGCGGACTACTGGGGGAGAAAGCCTCGACATTATAGATTTCAGAACTGTAAAGCTTATATTCAGAATTTGTATAGGTTTTTAGTAATGACATGAAGAAAAATGTGAAATTACGCATTACCCCATATGAAATTTTTTAAATGCCCAAAAATGGGTCAAAATTGAAAAGGTGCGGCTTAGCGGACTACTGGGGGGATAAGCCTCGACATTATAGATTTCAGAACTGTAAAGGTTATATTCAGAATTTGTATAGGTTTTTAGTAATGACATGAAGAAAAATGTGAAATTACGCATTACCCCATATGAAATTTTTTAAATGCCCAAAAATGGGTCAAAATTGAAAAGGTGCGGCTTAGCGGACTACTGGGGGAGAAAGCCTCGACATTATAGATTTCAGAACTGTAAAGGTTATATTCAGAATTTGTATAGGTTTTTAGTAATGACATGAAGAAAAATGTGAAATTACGCATTACCCCATATGAAATTTTTTAAATGCCCAAAAATGGGTCAAAATTAAAAAGGTGCGGCTTAGCGGACTACTGGGGGAGAAAGCCTCGACATTATAGATTTCAGAACTGTAAAGGTTATATTCAGAATTTGTATAGGTTTTTAGTAATGACATAAAGAAAAATGTGAAATTACGCATTACCCCTATGAAATTTTTTAAATGCCCCAAAATGGGTCAAAATTGAAAAGGTGCGGCTTAGCGGACTACTGGGGGAGAAAGCCTCGACATTATAGATTTCAGAACTGTAAAGTTTATATTCAGAATTTGTATAGGTTTTTAGTAATGACATGAAGAAAAATGTGAAATTACGCATTACCCTATATGAAATTTTTTAAATGCCCAAAAATGGGTCAAAATTGAAAAGGTGCGGCTTAGCGGACTACTGGGGCAGAAAGCCTCGACATTATAGATTTCAGAACTGTAAAGGTTATATTCAGAATTTGTATAGGTTTTTAGTAATAAAATTAAGAAAAATGTGAAATTACGCATTATCCCATATGAAATTTTTTAAATGCCCAAAAATGGGTCAAAATTGAAATAGTGCGGCCTAGCGGACTACTGGAGGAGAAAGCCTCGACATTATAGATTTCAGAACTGTAAAGGTTATATGCAGAATTTGTATAGGTTTTTAGTAATAAAATTAAGAAAAATGTGAAATTACGCATTACCCCATATGGAAATTTTTTAAATGCCCAAAAATGGGTCAAAATTGAAAAGGTGCGGCTTAGCGGACTACTGGGGGAGAAAGCCTCGACATTATAGATTTCAGAACTGTAAAGGTTATATTCAGAATTTGTATAGGTTTTTAGTAATGACATGAAGAAAAATGTGAATTTACGCATTACCCCATATGAAATTTTTTAAATGCCCAAAAATGGGTCAAAATTGAAAAGGTGCGGCTTAGCGGACTATTGGGGGAGAAAGCCTCGACATTATAGATTTCAGAACTGTAAAGGTTATATTCAGAATTTGTATAGGTTTTTAGTAATGACATGAAGAAAAATGTGAAATTACGCATTACCCCATATGAAATTTTTAAATGCCCAAAAATGGGTCAAAATTGAAAAGGTGCGGCTTAGCGGACTACTGTGGGAGAAAGCCTTGACATTATAGATTTCAGAACTGTAAAGGTTATATTCAGAATTTGTATAGGTTTTTAGTAATGACATGAAGAAAAATGTAAAATTACGCATTACCCCATATGAAATTTTTTAAATGCCCAAAAATGGGTCAAAATTGAAAAGGTGCGGCTTAGCGGACTACTGGGGGAGAAAGCCTCGACATTATAGATTTCAGAACTGTAAAGGTAATATTCAGAATTTGTATAGGCCGCACCTTTTCAATTTTGACCCATTTTTGGGCATTTAAAAAATTTCATATGGGGTAATGCGTAATTTCACATTTTTCTTCATTTCATTACTAAAAACCTATACAAATTCTAAATATAACCTTTACAGTTCTGAAATCTATAATGTCGAGGCTTTCTCCCCCAGTAGTCCGCTAAGCCGCACCTTTTCCATTTTGACCCATTTTTGGGCATTTAAAAAATTTCCATATGGGGTAATGCGTAATTTCACATTTTTCTTAATTTTATTACTAAAAACCTATACAAATTCTGAATATAACCTTTACAGTTCTGAAATCTATAATGTCAAGGCTTTCTCCCCCAGTAGTCCGCTAGGCCGCACCTTTTCAATTTTGACCCATTTTTGGGCATTTAAAAAATTTCATATGGGATAATGCGTCATTTCACATTTTTCTTAATTTTATTACTAAAAACCTATACAAATTCTGAATATAACCTTTACAGTTCTGAAATCTATAATGTCGAAGCTTTCTCCCCCAGTAGTCCGCTAAGCCGCACCTTTTCAATTTTGACCCATTTTTGGGCATTTAAAAAATTTCATATGGGGTAATGCGTAATTTCACATTTTTCTTCATGTCATTACTAAAAACCTATACAAATTCTGAATATAACCTTTACAGTTCTGAAATCTATAATGTCGAGGCTTTCTCCCCCAGTAGTCCGCTAAGCCGCACCTTTTCAATTTTGACCCATTTTTGGGCATTTAAAAAATTTCATATGGGATAATGCGTAATTTCACATTTTTCTTAATTTTATTACTAAAAACCTATACAAATTCTAAATATAACCTTTACAGTTCTGAAATCTATAATGT
The DNA here is from genome assembly GCA_916610165.2 of Gymnosoma rotundatum. NCBI lineage: Eukaryota > Metazoa > Arthropoda > Insecta > Diptera > Tachinidae > Gymnosoma > Gymnosoma rotundatum. The sequence continues at coordinate 111,459,041 of OU744336.1, forward strand.
CGAGGCTTTCTCCCCCAGTAGTCCGCTAAGCCGCACCTTTTCAATTTTGACCCATTTTTGGGCATTTAAAAAATTTCATATGGGGTAATGCGTAATTTCACATTTTTCTTAATTTTATTACTAAAAACCTATACAAATTCTGAATATAACCTTTACAGTTCTGAAATCTATAATGTCGAGGCTTTCTCCCCCAGTAGTCCGCTAGGCCGCACCTTTTCAATTTTGACCCATTTTTGGGCATTTAAAAAATATCATATGGGATAATGCGTAATTTCACATTTTTCTTAATTTTATTACTAAAAACCTATACAAATTCTGAATATAAACTTTACAGTTCGGAAATCTATAATGTCGAGGCTTTCTCCCCCAGTAGTCCGCTAAGCCACACCTCTTCAATTTTGACCCATTTTTGGGCATTTAAAAAATTTCATATGGGGTAATGCGTAATTTCACATTTTTCGTCATGTCATTACTAAAAACCTATACAAATTCTGAATATTACCTTTACAGTTCTGAAATCTATAATGTCGAGGCTTTCTCCCCCAGTAGTCCGCTAAACCGCACCTTTGCAATTTTGACCCATTTTTGGGCATTTGATAAATACCTGTATAAAAAAAAAGAAAATAAATTTTTCGACCTCTTTTTAAAAATCCTTATATTTTGACTTTGCATATTTTGCTATTAATATATAAACTTAATTTAATATGCATTTATATTCTTTTTTATTAATTTTTTTATTTTTCAAACGCAAATGTTAATATAATTCAACTCTGTTAACTTAACATTTTCTGAGTGAGATGTATGTAAACAATAACAGGGTTGTCTAAAACGAAGCTAACTGACGGAGCTATCTTCACACCCTTAGTTTGGAGAGATTTATTTATAGCTTGTAGCATCTTTTTACCAATAATGTTCCAGTTGTCCAAGATTATTTTAACTGATACTTTATTAAAGTCTGGCTTGTCCTTTAAACACTTACAAATGCTTTTAAGTTCCATCATAGTTATAGTTTGAAATTTAAATCTAGAATATATCACAGGCATTTTAATTGTATATTGCACTTTTTCAATTGAATCTCTTATTGATTTAATACTCTTAACAAAATAATTATTAAATTGGTTAGCGATTTCATAATTATCTTTATACTCTATATCATTAAATATCACATTTTTTATCACATTAGATTTTTTCCTAAGGACTAAGTCTTTTATTTCTTTCCACATTTGTTTCTGGTCTTTAGCATTATTTATTTTTTCATTAACATATTTTTCATATTTTCAATCTTTTTTTTGTACTTATTCCGTATTATCTTATAGTTATTCCATGCACATTCCGTGTTTTCAGATTTTGCAATTAGGTATTTTGTAATTTTTTCTCTCTTGAGTATTATAATTTTATCACTAAACCAATTGTTAATATCATTCTTGACATCAATAATTTTCTTGTTTGTGAACTTTTTAATTGTGTTCTCAAGACATGTATCAATTATATTCACGATTTCATTCACTTTATCGCTGTCATTACACTCTGCTATTATATTAAGTTCTCTATTGAATATATTTTTGTTGTATTTAAAAATATCAACTGTTTTTTTATAACACTCTTTTGATTTTCATTTATGTATTTAATTTCTATGTCTATTGCTTCATGGCCTGTTATTTTATTTTCATTGTTTACGCTTGCTGTTACGTTGGCGTTATTTGTTATTACGTAGTCTATTATAGTCTTTGAATTTTGCGTGATTCTGGTGTAATCTATTACTGTTTGTTTCATTCCGTTATCATTTAAAATACTTTCCAAACTGGTTTTATACGTCCCATCCATGCTCCAGTCTATGTTAAAATCACCTGCTATTATTATGTCACAATCTGCTTCACTTATATCCTCCATTACTTGTTCGAATACCTCGCAAAATTCTGCTGCACTACTACTTGGTGATCTATATACAGCCATTATAATAAATTGTTTATTCTTAATTTTTGTCATATACGCACTTATCCAAAAATTAGAGTCTACTGTATTTTCGTAAATTTTTTTCACGTCCCACTGTTTCTTAAAATATATAACAACTCCTCCTGTTCTACTGGAATTTGAGTATGTGATATAGTGATCATATTCTTTAATCTGTATTTCTCCTTCCTCTATGTCTTTCGTGAAATGTGTTTCAGTTAATATTATAAATTCTGGCTTTTGTTCACTTACAACTATTTCTATTTGATTGTAGTTGTTAATTAATCCACATATGTTTGTGTAGATACCTTTAATTTTCTGTGATTGTTAAACAATTAAACCTAGTCTTTTCTTTTTTATATTAAGTTTATGTTGATAAACAGGACATTCTTTGTTTGATGAGACATGATTTTCGTCAAGACCCAAATTTAGCTCTAACGCAGTTAACACACTTATTAATAATATCTTTTTTGCAATTTTTAGACTCGTGGTTTCCATGGCATTTATAACAAGTTTCCTCATTTTTACAATCAACTGCCTTGTGGTTATATCCTTGACATTTAAAGCATTGTAATATTTATGTTCCATCAAATATTCGACATTTTTCCCACCCAATATTTAATTTTTGTGCTGCCTTTATTTTTGAGTACGTTTCTTTGTCTACTTGTATTTTCTTGTTGTAAATTGTTCTATTAAAACGCTTAAACTCGTAAGATTTTACAATTTTTAAATCATTGTCTTTTAATTGTTGATTTTGTGCCTTTATTTTTTTATTAGTTCCTCATTTGTGTATTTAAATGACATATCAGTTATTATGATTGACATCTCATTTTCTGCTGGAGCCCTTATATCATACTTTTCACTCATGTTATATTCTATTGCATTCTTAATTTTTTCTCTCTCATTATCATTCTCACTTTGAATCACAATTGCTCCATTTCTTCTGTTTTCCACATTAGTTATTTTAAGATCAATTGGATCTACTTTATTGTTTAAGTCTTCTTTTGTTTTATCTACGTTTTGTTTTTCTTTGGGTTTTATTATTAGGGGAACTTGTTTTTTAATGTCTGGCAATACCGTGTTTTTTTTTACTGTTTCAGCGAATGACATTTTTTGTTTATCATTTGTTTCTTTTATTACTTTTTTAATTTCATCACACATCTTTACATCGTTTTTTTCTATTGTGTTATATATATCATTGTCTTTTGCTTCAAAATTATTAACGATGCCGTAAAGTATTTTAACCTCGTTAACATTTTTTTCACATATTTTTTGTGCAATATCTATTTTCTTAAGTCGCTCTTCGTATCTTTTTTCAATTGCCTCCAATAGTTGTTTAATTTCATTTTCATTTTGCCTAAGTGATACTTGAAATTCACTTTTATATTCTGCCAAGTTTGTTTTGTTTTTGTTTACACCATCTTGGATTTCCTTTAAAACCAAATCTACATTTTGAATGTATTGGACGCAATCATCACACATAAATCTTATAAATGATTTAGTTTCTATAATTTTTAAGGAATATTGGTCATGGCCAGAACATTTATCAGCACAGTGAAAAACCTTGCCACATACTCCTGCACATAATATTCCTGTTTCGCTACGAATTGTTCTTCTACATTTATGGCATTCAGCCATTGTAGAGTCTCAATTTTTAATTGTATTTTTTTTTTAATAGAAACTTTATGTTTTGTTTTATTCTTTTCTTTATTTTAAAGGATATTGCGCTTATCCTAAAGTTTTTATAGATTTTAGATAATTATTTTTCATTTTGATAAAGAAAAATAAATAGATAATTGCTCTAAATACAAATGCCTGCTTTCTTTTTTTAACCATATTGTCTTATTTTATCATAAGAAACGCGATATATGCCACATTTTACGTATAAACTTTGGAGGTCCGTAACTCGGAAACAAAGGTCTTCCCAAAAATTATCTCTACATTTTTTTTTATTAAAACTACAAGTGAAGCAATGTTAGTGTGTATTATCCCAGTTACTAGCATTTCGAGTACCAAATATAAATTTGTATGATAGGTGGATACTGCCTCGTATACTTTGTGGGTTGTTAGTAATCAATGAAAGAGCGGCCATGTTCTATATAAAAGTAAACTAAAAACGTCGAGTTCCGAGTACTCTTGAGTACTCTGGGATATTTACGCTTCTTATAAAAGTTTTACTATATAGTAATCACTAGTAATACAAGTAAAATTAATATATTAAATTTAAAAGCTAATTACCTTGTCATAAAGCATTTTCCTTTCATTTATTGGATCGTCTGCATCATCTAACCTAGGCTGATTTATTGTTACTTTATTTATATTGTCTTCTCGTAGATAAACGTCCAATAAACTCGTAAAAGCTATTCCAGCCAACATACAAACGACAGGAGTCAACGTAAGCATCAAACGCACCATTACACCGGCAAAATAAACTGCACTTATCGCATATAATACAATAAAAACAAGCTCATCGTTGGTTTTTTTAATGCAATGCCAAATACCGACTGGGAATGCACATATCAAAATGTGAAGATCAAAAAAAAATGAAAACCATGTAGTTGGTTGATGTTCCGATACAGACGCTATGATAGGTATATGAATTTTAGCGTAACCTGTATCCCACAGAGAATAAAATCTTCCACTCCATGGAGCTATAACACCAGTCAGTGTAAATAGAACCACAGATAAAAATACAAGCCCGGCCGCAAGCAAACCTCCAATAAAAAAAATTTTTTTTAACTCATTGCGTGAGAGGACTGACTGAAGGTACCGCAAAAAAGCAACAGCGATTAAAAGAATAAATACTCCAAGGGCTGCCATGTGTTCACTCGTTCGTATAGGTTGAAAACCTACGAATGGTATTTGCATTGAAAGCAGTAATCCCAAAATAAAAAACGTGCTATAGCTGGTGAGAAGACGCAATGAGTATCTTCCCATCAATAGAAGAACAAACACATGAAGTGGAATTAAATTTATAATGAAGACATATCCACCCCATGCAGAAACCATATAAAAATAAGATAAGGCCGCAGTAGCAGACCAAAATACGGAACCAGTTTTCACAGAACGCACCCAAAGAAAATATGTAATTTGAAGTGCAAATATTGCGATGCCTTCATTGTCATAAGAACCAGCTACAGACCGGCTTATATATCCAGGAACTATAGCAATAAAAGCAGCTGCAAAAAGCCCTGCTCCCGAGGACCAGAGTTCTTTTGTAAGCAAGTAAGTTGAAATTGAAGTAAGGCCACTAAACACTGGAGCCAAAAAAACACATATGTCACGTATATGAACAGGCATGTTTAATGCATGTAACAAGTAGTGAATTGCACCGGACGTAATCATTAATCCTGGATAAACAGTTCCTCCAACTATACGTCCCAAAGGGTACCAGGCTCTCTCATCAAACCAATTAAGGAATTTGTAAAATCCATGATGTACCATGTACGCTGTAGCACGATAATTAAACCAAGGATCAAATTCATGAATAATAGATTCAAAACGAATAACGGCAAACAAACGTGATGAAAATCCCGCAATCCATGCTATTAATAATACAGCAAATGTTATTAAACTACTATAACTAGCAGTTTTTCTATTAAATGTTGAACGATTCATATTATCTATTCTATATTTTGTTAAATTAATACTTTATACGATATTTTTCTTTTGACACGTACTTCTTAAAATCACTTTACACAATAATTTTACACTGACACGTAGCTAGAAGAATCAACCGCAATTCAATAATTGACACAAACAAGGCGAATCAATTACCTGGTGGCAGCGTAGGCGAATTAATTTGTTTTTGCCGTGACCATTACTGTCAAACTCCAAGGAAAGGCGAATTCAATTTGCCTTGGGGGGCAGCGCAAGCGAATTCGTTAATTTTCGCAAAAAATATTTTCTGTCAAACTCCACATATAAACTAAATCATGGCGTGATAATACCAGGTGGTCGCGATGGCGAATTCATTAAATTCGCCATAAACACTAAATGTCAAACTCTATACATATAAAATATCTATAACCAAGGCGAATCAATTACCAGGTGGCAGCGTAGGCGAATTTAATTTTTTTTGCTGGCAAAAAGTACTGTCAAACTTCTTATATAAAAAATTATACACAGGTTTTCTATATGTGGAGTTTGACAGTAGTGTTCACGGCGAAAATTAATGAATTCGCCTACGCTGCCACCTGGTAATTGATTCGCCTTGTGTATAACTGTTTATTATTTGGAGTTTGACAGCTAGCGTTTATGGCGAAAAAAATGAATTCGCCATCGAGACCACCTGTATTATTTCGCCATGAACTATATACATATCACGGCGAAATTATGTACCAGTGGCAAATTCATTATTTTCACCGTTGCTGGAAATATCGAACTCAATTTATAAAAACTCATCATCGAATTTTCCTGTAACAGCAATATACATATAAATTTGCCACTGCCACCACCTGATACATGATTTTGCCATGATCTGTACAAGGCACATTAATTTTACAGGTAATAGCAGTTCTAAAACAACTACAACAATAAGTAAACATGTATTTTGTTTTTGTAAAATACATTTTCAGATGTCAAATCAACTGAGGCATAGTGGTTTGGAAACGATTTTTTTAAATTTGGTATATTATGAACCACTCAATATATCTCAACGAAATTTTTTTTAAATTACGGCAGGGCAGAGATGATTCCCAGTAAATCTATGGACGGTCAAACCCCTGGGTGAAGAGGGGCTTCTGGGTAGGGTACTAAATTTAGATACCTCGGAAAATAATTTTTCGAAAATGTCATAAAAAGTTTATTTTTAACTCAAATGTTAAGATTTGGTAATTTAATCAGACCTTGAAAATGTCTTTAAAAATGTGCTTAAATGTGCTAGGAGAAAATGGACTTTTTTTAATTTTGGCCAATCTCAACCTTAGTATTTTTGGCTTAGTACGCTTATTAATCATCGTATTATTACTTTAGACATTTGCTATATTCTTAGTAAAATTTAGAATAAACAAGTTTAATGTTTAGTTTAGTTTTGAAAGAAAATGTGAAAAATACCGTTTTTTAAGGTTTTTCCCAAAAAGGTGGTATTCTTTTTTTGCTCATGTAATTTGAATTAACTTCAGTGCTAGCAAATTTATTTAAACCGTTTAAAGACAAACTATAGCAAATGCGAGTACAAGGAAAATTAGGTCAACAATTATAACGGTACCTCCTACAGCCCTCTCCAACATTGCCAATTTTGGAACAAAAGTTTAAAATTATTGTAAAATTCCTCGGAGTGCAAAGCACTGATTAAAAAAGGTAAACGGTAAGTCCCTAAATTTAGGCTACATACTCCAAAAAGGATTTGACAGCCCCGTGAATAATAAGGGCAGGTTAGCCTCTTTTGTAAAAAAAATATTTTTTGGGCCATTTTTCCCCGTTCCGGAAATTTATATGTTAAAACAAAAACATTTAAATTTTATTTCATATTTGATTAAAAACTCTTTTCGCTATATAACTTCAAAAATATGTAGAAATAGCTCGATGCGTTACGATTTTGTTATTTTTTGATTGTTTGTTTTTTATTTAATTTCTCAAAAAAACACATTAACACGATTTTTTCAGTTTTTGAATATGTAGCGCGAAAAAATAATCACAATGTTATTAATTTAGATTTCATAAGCTTTCCTTCGATGCTACTGGCATGTATATCGAGCGTACGTTAAGGCTATATGGGTTTCCTAAACCTCGCCTCGTCGAAATTTAGTTTGCTTATTTTTTTATATGTAAAAACCAAAAGTGTGTATGAACACATTTTGTACCAATCTTTTTGCTTTTACATAAAAAATAACCAAAAAAGAAATTATGAGGATGCGAGGCCTTCAATTTTAAAAAATCCATTTTCAAAAAGTGTGTGAAACTTTTTTATTTTATGAAAATTTTAAATTCCACAACATCACTGTAAGAAAAAAATTTTTGTAGAAAAAAATAATAAGTGTAAACAAAATTTGACATCTGAAAACGTAAAAAAGAATGTCAACTTATCTACTGCCACTACCTAGTATATTAATATGCCTTGGATCTGTACAAGGCGAATCAATTACCAGGTGGCAGCGTAGGCGAATTCATTAATTTTCGCCGTGTACACTACTGTCAAACTCCATATATAAAAAATCTGTTTACCATTTTTTTTATATGAAGTTTGACATTCGTTTCACCAGCAAAAAATAATAAATTTTCTAACGCTGCCACCTGATAATTGATTCGCCTTGGATCTGTATATATTTTTTAATACACGGAGTTTGACAACAATGATTATCAGCAAAAAATGAGAAATTCGCCTACTCATGGTAGTTGATTCGCCCAAGGCAAATTGAATACTAGGTAAAACTAATACGGCAGGTGATCGAATTCGCTTTACACATTTATTTGAAGCAGCGTCAAAATTCGTTTACATTTTGTTGACGCGCCATTTAAAAAACGAAAATATTTTCAATTTCAAAATCGAGAAAAGATTATTAAATAATTATTTTTTTGATAAAACAGTGAATTTTCAAATTAAACGCTATGTGAAAAGTGTGTGTGTGTGTCCAAGAAGTGCATATAAATATAATATAAGTAAACAAAACACAACTTTTGAAAAAAAGAAAACGTTTCTTTGAGAAACTTTTTTAAAAGTTAAAAAAAAAGTATTTGAAAAATTTGTTATTGTGCGGCTTGCGACAATAAGCAACGTAACTAAAATTTTTTCACTTATTGAAGCCTATGGTGTGCAAATTATTATATGAAAATTCACCTTTTATGAAATTTCTTTTTCTTCTGTATTTTTTTTAGTATTTTACTCTCTGTTGAGAAACACATACACATGGCCAAGGCGAATCAATTACCAGGTGGCAGCGTAGGCGAATTCATTAATTTTCGCCGCGTACACTACTGTCAAACTCCATATATAAAAAATCTGTTTACAATTTTTTTTATATGAAGTTTGACATTGGTTGCTACCAGCAAAAAATTATAAATCAATTATCAGGTGGCAACGTTAGAGAATTTATTTGCATTTTTTGCTTGTAGAAACGAATGTCAAACTTCATATAAAAAAATGGTAAACAGATAGTTAATATATGGAGTTTGACAGCAGTGTACACGGCAAAAATGAATGAATTCGCCTACGCTGCTACCTGGTAATTGATTCGCCTTGCACATACACGTAAATTTACACTAACAAAATATATGCGTTTTTTTTTTGTTTTTGTACTCATGCGATTACCTAGTATTCAATTCGCCTTGGATTCGCCTTTACCACAAAGTGCAAGGTGTAAGGCAAATTCTTAATTTCGCCTTGACACAGAGGTAAAAACAAGATACATTTATTATACTAGGTAGCAAGACAAATTGAATACTAGGTAAAACTCAAGGCAAATTGATAACAGGTATACTCACGGCGAAAATAAATACAACACTGCGATAGAAACATGTACATTTTGTTTTTGTACAAATAGTTTTCGGCTGTCAAAATCAAAGGAGATTTTAACTTTTGACACTCGAACAAGGCAAATTGATAACAGGTATACTCACGGCGAAAATAAATACAACACTGCGATAGAAACATGTACATTTTGTTTTTGTACAAATAGTTTTCGGCTGTCAAAATCAAAGGAGATTTTAACTTTTGACACTCGAAGAAGGAAAAAAATTTTCGCCGTGAGTATACCTGTTATCAATTTGCCTTGGGTAAAACTAGTAGCCATGGCGAAATAATACAGGTGGTCTCGATAGCGAATTCATTAATTTCGCCGTAAACTCTAAATGTCATACTCCATATATAAAAAATACGTATAACTGATATACACAAGGCAAATTGAATACTAGGTAAAACTAGTAGCGCAGGTGATCGAATTCGCTTTACACATTTCTCCGAGCTAACGTCAAAATTTATTTACATTTTCTTGACGCGCCATTTAAAAAAAAATTAAAAAATAATGAACTTGAAAATATAATTGAATAATTAATTTGAAAAAAAGTGAATGTGAAAAAAAACGTTGTTTAAAAAGTGAAAAGTGTGTGTGCCAAAAAGTGCTGTAAGAATATAAAAAAAAGAACAAAAAACTTACTAAAAACGAAAACGTTTCTTTATAAAACATTTGTAAATTAAAAAGATTTTAAACAAAATATACATTTCTAAAAATGTGTTATTGTGCGGTTTGCAAGAAAAAGTACGAACGCGGGTGTGGAACTTTGTTCGATATGCCAAAGGACACTAAAAGAAAAGTCAAATGGAGTAGCATTTGTGGCGCGTATATGTCTAACATGCCAGTGATAATAAACAACTTACCTCCATATTTTTCATTTCATTGGACACCACAGTGTACAAATATATACGCCTTAAATCTAGTTTACGGACGCAGCTTAAAAATTAAAAAAAAAAAAAATTCTACGGGGTGTAAAATTTAATTTTAAGCAAAAATGTAAAGCGACAAATTTGGGTTGACCCTTAGCTTCCGAGTTACGGGCCTCCAAAGTTTGTATGTACAATATGGAATATATCAAGTATTTTTTGGTGAAATAAGACAATATGGGTATCATTGGAAAGGTAATTTCAATATCTTTTCAATTGAAAAGGAAAATAGTAAAAAAAAATTTTAAAAAAATTGTATATGAAAGTTTTTTGGACAGCTCTTAGTTTTAGCTTCGCTTACTAAAGATTTTCTGCTTAAAATTAAATTCTACACCCCGTAGGCAACCTTTTTTTAATTTAAAGCTGCGTCCGTAAACTAGATTTGTTCCATATATACAAACACTTTTAATAAATTTGTTTTTATTTTCTGTTTTTTTTTATATTTTTCGTCAGTTGTTAACTGACAAGTACAAGTAAATTTACACAAACAAAATACATGCGTTTTTTGTTTCTGTCCTCATGCGATTACCTAGTATTCAATTCGCCTTGGATATACATATTTTTTATATATGGAGTTTGACATTTAGAGTTTACGGCGAAATTAATGAATTCGCTATCGAGACCACCTGTATTATTTCGCCATGCTAGTAGCGCAGGTGATCGAATTCGCTTTACACATTTCTCCGAGCTAACGTCAAAATTTATTTACATTTTCGTGACGCGCCATTTAAAAAAACTAAAAAATAATGAACTTGAAAATAAAATTTAATATTTAATTTGAAAAAAAGTGAATGTGCAAAAAAACGTTGTTTAAAAAGTGAAAAGTGTGTGTGCCAAAAAGTCCTGTAAGAATATAAAAAAAGAGCAAAAAACTTACTAAAGAAGAAAACGTTTCTTTATAAAACATTTGTAAATTAAAAACATTTTAATCAAAATATACATTTTGAAAAATGTGTTATTGTGCGGTTTGCAAGAAAAAGTATGAACGCGGGAGTGGAACCTTGTTCGATATGCCAAACGACACTAAAAGAAAAGTGAAATGGAGTAGCATTTGTGGAATCAATTTTTCTGCAGCGGCGCGTATAAGTCTAACATCAATTTATGCCTTTCATTCATCACTTAGGTGGGTTCCTTGTCAGAGTTTAAATCTTAAAGAAAATTAATATCTTTTACTTTGTTCTTTTATGCCAGTGATAATAAACAACTTACCTCCATATTTTTCATTTCATTGGAAACCACAGTGTACAAATATATACACCTAAAATCTAGTTTACGGACGCAGCTTAAAAATTAAAAGAAAAGTTACCTACGGGGTGTAAAATTTAATTTTAAGCAAAAAATGTAAAGCGTCAAATTTGGGGTTGACCCTTAGTTTCCGAGTTACGGGCCTCCAAAGTTTGTATGTACAATATGGAATATATCGAGTATTTTTTGGTGAAATAAGACAATATGACATTGGACATTGGAAAGGTAATTTCAATATCTTTTCAATTGAAAAGGAATATAGTTAAAAATGCAATAAAAACAAATAACGACCAAAAAAAGCTTTTTTCATATAAACATAATTACCTATGTATATTAAATAAATTAATTTTAGTGACAATACCAATAGCAAGCGAAGCCGGTGTTGTTCATACCATAGAGAAGAAAATTTTTTTATACTATTTTCCTTTTAAATTGAAAACATATTGAAATTACCTTTCCAATGATACCCATATTGTCTTATTTCACCAAAGAATACTCGATATATTCCATATTGTACATACAAACTTTGGCGGCCCATAACTCGAAAACTAAGGGTCAGCCTCAAATTTGTCACTTAACATTTTTTGCTTAAAATTAAATTCTACACCCCGTAGGCAACTTTTTTTTAACTCAAAGCTGCGTCCGTAAACTAGATTTGTTCCATATATACACTTTTTAATAAATTTGTTTTTATTTTCTGTTTTTTTATATTTTTCGTCAGTTGTGAACTGACAAGTACTAGTAAATTTACACAAAAAAAATATATGCGTTTTTTGTTTTTGTCCTCATGCGATTACCTAGTATTCAATTCGCCTTGCTAGGTAGTAGTTTCCAAAGTATACTTATATTAAGTACATGCACAAAGCGCATCAATTACCAGGTGACAGCGTAGGCGAATTTATTAATTTTCGCCGTGAGCACTACTGTCAAACTCCATTTATAAAAAATCTGTGTACTATTTTTTATATATGAATTTTGATATTCGTTTCTACCAGCAAAAAATAAGAAATTTTTTAACGCTGCCACCTGGTAATTGATTCGCCTTGTACATGCAAGTCTACAACAAATGCAACATTTGTGTAAAATCATAAATTATGTCAAAAAACAGTTCAGAGATGGCAAAGTGGTTAACATTTTATAATTATTCTAAATAAAAAAAATTAATAATAATTTTACTTAATTATTATAAAAATAGTAAGAGAATGACCTTTTAACGACTATATTAATGTAAATTTAAACAAGAATTCAATGCAACTTGAGTGGGAAAAGTGTAATTTGGATATTTCCTTTACCATCCCTGATAGAACATAATAAAAATGAAAAGAAACACGTAAAACACAAGAGAAATGTATAGCAAAATAAAAATTAAAATAAATGTAAACAAATTTTGACACAAAACATGATAAACACGCACACCAATAAAACTATCAGCTGAACTCCTGCATGTAGTTGTTATAGAATCTAAAACAGCGGTGGACAAAATTGTTTTACACTTGTGTTAGTGAGATAATTTAAAGGTACAGTGACAACCAAAAGAAAACACAAGTTCTGATTGCATTTTGATTTCATATTTAGTAACATCAACATTAAAAGGGTTTTCAAAAAATTCCAGAAGTGGTTTTATGTTATTTGTGTTATGTTCTAACCATTCCCTTAGCTTTTGTAAAAATATTTTCTTAAATCGGTTAAAAAACACTTTTTTTCCTCGTCATTATATATATTCATTTCAGAGTGAAAAGAATCATAATGCCTCTTAATAATATTTTCTCTATACCTTTTAAATATTTGGTGACATAAAAGGCATTGTACATTTCCAAAAGCATTGTTTATAATAAAAATCTTTTAGATGCATATCCATTTATATTACACACTGTAACTGAAAAAAATGTACACGCATTAAGCTAACATGTGCACTCTCCAAAGTCTGTTGAGCGACTAAACTAAAGAGCATAAGAAAAAGAGGGGCGTTGCTTATAAACAATTGTTTGATGAAAAGTCCACCGCTGCTCTACAACAAATGCAACATTGGCAAAGACAAAATCATGAATCAAGAAAACAAGATTGCGCATTCAGCCGTTCAAAAAATTTTTCTACTGCGCATCTACGTCACAATAGAATGAAAATGAGTGTTTGTTGTAAAAAGTGTAGGAAATTTTTGGCGCAAATCTGGAAATATATGCATAACTTCTAAACGGGTGCTTCAATTTGAACAAAATTTTAAATGGAAAGAAAAAAGATATAGTCGAATAAAAATTTTGTGTTTGGGATTGAAGCTTTAGAAGAAAAATAGCTATTTCGGGCTACCAAAGTTTCAAATTTTCTTTTTATATAATAATTTTTAATAATCTTAATGCCAAATAACTGAAAGTAAAATAAATTTGTTTTCAATATAAAATTAAAACCAAAATGTTTAAAAAAAAGTTAAATTTTTATTTTATTTAATTTTCTTTTTTTGGTAATGCTGTAGTCTTTAAGCTCCGCATTAAGTTTTCGAATTTTAAAATACATTTTTGATCTAAAAAATAGCTTTTTTAGTTTTTCATCACATTTAATATGATGAGCCTGTTTAGTTAAATCTTTTACAAAATCTTGCTTAATTAGAAGACCGTCTTTATTATTTTTTTGAAAGATTTGGTTCAGTTCTTCAAGTTGTTTTCAAAGTCCTCCGGTTTAAAATTTTCCATGCAGACATGCGACGTTTTCATATTGAATTTTTCCTTGCGGTCACAAAAATATAACCACTGTTTTAATAGAGAAGGGCGCGAAGGAAAATTGAAAAAGCTTATTTTGCATACTTTTGAATTGTTTCCATTTTTACATTTATTAACTGCACACTTCATTTTTATTTTTAATAAATTTTCACAGTTTTTACTTTAATTCTGTTGCACTTTCCATACACGAATGAAGTTTGTTTACAAAAAATAGTCTATTCCTACGTCACGCATTAGAGGGAGATCGCAATACAACAAACTAACGGACCTGCGCAATGCGCAATCTTATTTTATTGATTCATGAGACAAAATGGCTTTTTATTGTCAAAAACAGAAAGATAAATAATAGATAATTGTTCTAAACAAACAAAGTAAAATACAAACAACTTTAGACATATCCAACTACAAACCAGCTGTGCGGACGACACTACCTAGTAAAATAAATATACCTTGGGTGAAAACAAGGCGAATCAATAATAAGGTTGTAGCGAAGGCGATTTCGTTCATTTATATCCAAAGCAGGAATGTCAAACTACATACAAAAAAATAGTACACAAATTTTCTTATATATGGAGTTTGGCACTTAGACTACTGGCGAAAGTTAACGGATTCGCCATCGCCTTATATTTTATTCGCCTTGCTTACACCGTTAGCCCGAATATTAAACTACTGGAATTTGACATTTAAGGTTTCAGCGTATATTAGAGAATTCCCTATCGCGACCACCTGGTTTGACATAAATTTATAATTTATTTATAATTATAAATATATAAATATATATCGTTTTTTGCGTCAGGAAATCTTTGCCCCCAAAAATCTAACTTGTTTTTTTTTAATACAGAACAGATTCAAACCTTTTGGTGAAAACCAGTGTCACTGGCTGTTTGTTTGTTACGTTCGGCAAGCGCTTGCAATGTGAGCAGATCATTTTCAATCCACGTTTCTATAGTACTGAAGAGATAGTGTTAGGTATTTGCTGTATAAATGGTTGTAGGTATAGGTAGATTGCTTGATATCGGTCATGTTTATTGGGGGTATATAGTTTATTATTTCTGTCTTTTATTCTTGGATAGGTAAGTGTAATCATCTATGGGTGTCTTTCGTTTGTAAGAGTGTTTTAATAACTTTATCAGTGTAAAAATTGTGTCACAGGTTGTGGTTACAGTGGTGAACTTACTGTTGAAATAAATACCTGTACATGACAACTTGATGCACAGACAGGTGTTCCTGTAGAACAATTAAGAGGAGTTTTTGCATCTCCGAAAAGAAACCTATTAAAAAGAAAACCCTTTAGGATGATACCTGATAAGAAAACCTGTTGAGAAGAAACCTGAAAGTAGAAAGAAATACTAAATTCAAGAAATTTATAAAATATATTAAATTTGATTATTTATTTATTTAAAGAACAGCACGCAAGCCTAGAAAAAAGATATTTTATTTTGTCGATTATTTTTTTTTACTGTTAATTAAACCAATTTTTTTGGTTTTTATTGTGATTATTATTTTTTCTCAACTAAAACATTTGAAAAATATTAAAGTGAATTTCAAATTTAACTTCGAGTTAAATAAACTTTCCATATGTATGTGTAAAATAGCATTATACCTACGGCTTTAAAGTTAAAGATAATTCTAAAGGCCTTAAGTAGAAGCAAAAAAGTTGTAAGCCTTTCTTTTGGGCATCTAAGAATAATTTTTGTGATGTCGTGTTAAGGTTCGTTAACCTTAAGAGGAAGGAGCATTAGCCAGGACTGTTTCTATTTAAGTATTTTGATTTTTTTATATTTTTTTGTAGCTTCAAATTAACTAGATGCTACGCAAAATATATAAATTAAATTTTATAAAAAACAGTTTTCAAAATACTTTATAATTATAATAGTAAAATTAATTTTCTTCACAATTTCTTTGTAAAAGCTCTGATGAGTAGTGTTCTTAATAAAAAATACACAATTTCTTTTGAATATATCGATATTATTTTCATTCTTTATATAATGTGACAGCTGATTAAATAATTGTAGTCCTTTATATAGTAGACATCTCTTCGTTATTTTGTTTATAACCCTGTGTATTCTAAAATCATTTGCATTGCGAATATTATATGATTGACTTTCGTTTACATATCTAAGTTGTTCCGTTAAATATTCTGGTGCGTTCCCTATTTTCATCTTAGAGATAAAAGTAAAAGTATTAAGTTTAGGCATTTTAGTGTGTTGAGCATGAATTGTATTGGTGTAAGCCTATTGTAGTTTATTATTGACCTCATAGCAATGTTTTGATGTTTTTTCAGTCTTTCTATTTGAAAGTTTGTGCAGCATGTATGGTTGAACCGAATTCAAAATGAGGTTTTTTTATGGTATTATATATATTCTCTTTCTTAAGGCCCAACTCTAATGTGCATAAGCTAGCTTTAGCTTATGTCAAAAATCTAACGAAAAGCCTTTCAAATGCTTGTCTACTATATTAAAGAAATTTAGGTGAGTACTATGTACTTAAATAAATTTAGTAACTTATTTGCCACAGTTGTTTAATTGGTTCTTTTGCCAAAAATAATTTCTATATACATAAATAAACAAAATTTTAAAACGAAAAGGCATTAAAGAAGATATTTTATATATTTAATAACATTCACATACACATTTACATTTTTTAGTTTATGTTCTAAAATAAATTTTTATAAAAAATATTAAAAGTTATTTTCTGTTTTGTGATTGCGGCCAACCATACTATAAAATGCAACGGTGTTCATCGCTTATATCGCATACATACGTGTGTATAAATACAAATTTAATATTAACCCCTGGTTACATTAGACAATGCTGTCATGATAATAACAATACATGCACAGTTTTTCACTTAATACATACACACATTTTAATTGTCTCTAGAGATGAGCGATATTTTAGTACCTGTGATTAAATCACTGTGATTAAAAAATCACTGGTCACTACAGTGACTGAGTTGATCAAATAATAGTTCCACGTAAGAACGTTCTTTTATATTTGCACACATAGAAACTTAAATTTAATTTTACTTTGTGAAAGAGAATTATAAGTACTTTTGACTCTTTCGTTCTTTCATATGTATATCAATGCAGCTTCTTTGCTGTGTTGGTTTTTCTTGCTTCTACTTATTAACAACGACTATTTTTTTTTCCAACTTCCCACATACATTCATATGTAGCAACAAAAAATGTTGTGTGCTTCTTTTATTTGAACCTATAATGAATCAGTGTTACCGAATTCTATAATTTTGGGCAAATTTAATTACGGCTGTTTGTGGCAGCACATTCAATTAGTGTATTAGTGTTAGTCTTTTGTTTGTGATCGCATTTTGTATAATTGCATTTGTCATTTTCACACATACTTAGTTTTCTTGTTTATTGCCTTAATTGTGTTGATGTTTATTTCACTTCTACTTTATATATTTGTCTTTCCATTGTATTTATCTGAAATAACGGTATCTTATGTATTCTCGAATATCCTAAGTAGCTATAGTTGCCCCTTTTTTATGTATTATATTAATATTAACGTAGCAATAACTATTACTTTTTATGCCTACTATATATGTATATATAGATTTAAGAATTTGAAGTTGTCCGTTAATAAAGAAAAGACAGAACAAGTTTGACTGTGAGCAATTCGAGACGTGTTTTATTTAAACGGAGGCTTACAATTTCAGAAGTGGGATTCGAAGAAAAAAGAATTTTTTTTTCTCTAATAAAATAAATTGATATAAAATAATAAAAACAAAATGGAAGCTAATTGTGTGGCTGGAGCAGATTATACTGTTAGTCAGCTACGGCTTTGGTTACAACAGTTGGGCCTTTCATCTAATGGTACAAAAAGTGCGTTGCTACTTCGCCTAAACAATGTTCCGGCTGACGAAAGAGGCGAATGTCCGGCATTAACAGACAACCAGTCAGACGTATTAGTGGTGGAGAGTGCTGCAGAAGAAAATGAAAGCTGTTCCGAAAATGATAGCTACGTGGGAAAAAATGATAGTCAAACGAATGCTGGTATGTCACAGAAGAAAAAAGATTGTCGTCCAGAAAATGATAGTTTGCAGCAAAATGAACGAGGGGCAACCCAACAAAAGGTAGTAGACAATATGTTCGGACAAAATTTTGTGAACGTACTAAATAAGGAGTTGGAGCTAATAAAAAGGGAAAAGGAATTGTTCAAAAAGGAAAACGGAATACTTAAAATGATAGCAGAGGCTGAAAAAAATAGAAAAGTGGTAGAAAAAGAATTAGACAGTCAAGAAAAAAATTGTGGCCAAAATGTAACAGACTACGTACCATGCAGTTTAAGCAGAGTGAGCGTGTCTTTCGATTTATTAAAAGAGATGATTCCTGAATACGGAGGCGATGATTTTCCAGAAATATGGCTGGGCCAGTTTAAAAAGATAAATAGTATGTATAATGTTGATGAAAATACTGTCAAGACGCTTCTAATGTGTAAGTTAAAGGGAAGAGCGCAAGTGTGGCTGCATTCCCGGCATAACTTCGTAGATGAAAGTGTGGAAAAAATTTTAAGTGAGATGGGTGACTTTTTCTGCAAGAAAGAAAATAAATTAGTGTTGCGTCGAAATTTCGAGGGCCGGCGCTGGAAGTACGGCGAAACGTTTACCAACTATTACAATGACAAAATCATGTTGTCAACTAAGATTGGCATTGATGAAGATGAGCTAATTGATCATCTGATCGAGGGTATCCCCGATACTCAGCTACGATTCCAAGCAAGTTTGCAGTGCTACACTAATAAAACGCAGTTATTACAGGCGTTTTCAAAAATTCAACTAAAGTCAACAGGACAAAGTCAAAAAATGGCAGACCAGATAAACGCAGAAAGAAGCAAGTTCAGATGTTTTAATTGTAATTCTTTTGGACATTTTGCGGCTGATTGCCAAAAACCCAAACGTCAAATGGGGGCATGTTATGGTTGCGGAAAATTGGAACACCGTGTTGCGAACTGCCCGGAAAGAAAACCAGTAGTACACCTTGTTGATGATGGCGAATATGTAAGGTATTTTAAGTTTTATTTAAGTACTAGCCCTAATGATAAATTTTTCCTAGAATGCTTAATGGACTCTGGTAGCGCTGTCAGTTTTGTGAGGAGGAAAAATATCTTTAAGTTTGTGAATTTAAATAATCTTTTATGTTCGGAGAGTATTTTCCCATGGAATAAATGGTTCTGAGTTAGATGTATATGGTAGATTTTTGTGTTTTGTCAATGTTGGGGACCGGGTTTTTAGTTTGGAGATGTTAGTTGTTTCTGATGCGACAACATCGCATGAGTGCATATTAGGGAGGGATTTTTTAAGTAAGGCCGGTTATAAACTGGTATCCCGTGATGAGAGTGAACACTCAAAGCTGGACGAAGATTTTCAGAGGGAAATTTTATCAATTGATGTGGAAGGTACTCGTGATTTTAATCTGGTGATAGGGAAAGATATTAGTTACGATAATAAATGTAGGTTGGCTCGTATGTATGAAGATTGCTATATTCGTCCTGAGCGTCCGCCCAAACCTATGGTGCACAGCGAGATTAAGTTGAGACTAGTCGATGATAAATGTTTTAGTTGCGGACCTAGAAGGTTATTCTACGCAGAAAAGACGGAATTGCAAAAGCTGTTAGATGAGTACATGGAGAAGGGTTATATAAGGTCAAGCGAGTCAGAGTATGCTTCACCCATCGTCTTGGTGAGAAAAAAGACGGGAGACTTAAGAATGTGCGTGGACTATAGGATGTTGAATAAAGTAACAGTAAAGGACAATTACCCAATACCTCTTATTGATGACCTATTGGACAGGCTCTCTGGACGAAAATTTTTTACAAAACTGGATTTGAAGAATGGATTTTTTCACGTGTTTGTTCATCCGGATTCAGTTAAGTATACGTCATTTGTGACTCCCTTGGGACAATTTGAATTTCTTAGGATGCCCTTTGGCCTAAAAAATGCGCCATCAGTTTTTCAGAGGTTCGTTAATAGAATTTTTTCTGACATGGTAAGGGACGATAAGGTAATTATATATTTGGACGATATTATGATTGCGACGGTCAATGAGGAGGACCATTTTAATATACTGAAAGAGGTTTTCACTCGTCTGGTGGATAATAATCTAGAGCTTAGAAATGATAAGTGTGAATTTTTTCAGTCATCTGTGACATATCTGGGTTACACGATCAATGGGGATGGCATAAGGGCCGACAATAAGGGGTTAAAGGCTATAAGCGACTTTCCTGTACCTAGTACGGTTCATTCTGTACAAAGCTTTTTGGGTTTGTGCTCATATTTTAGGAGGTTTGTTAAAAATTTTTCGATACTGGCGAAACCTTTATACGACTTGACGAAAAAGGATAAGAAACTCATTTTTGGTTAGACAGAATTAGAGGCTTTTGAGTTGCTGAAGAATAATCTTATAGAATCGCCAGTGCTGGCATTGTATGACCCAAAAGACGAAACCGAGCTTCATTGTGACGCTAGCTCTGTTGGTTTTGGGGCTGTTCTGTTACAGAAGAAGGCCGATGGTAAATTCCACCCAATTTTCTATTTTTCTAAGAGGACCACTGATACCGAATCGAAGTATCACAGCTTTGAGCTGGAAACATTAGCCATAGTTTACGCCCTTAGACGTTTTAGAATATATTTACAGGGAAAAATATTTAAGATAGTCACGGATTGTAACTCTTTAGCAATGACGTTGAATAAAAAGGAACTGAATCCTAGAATAGCGCGGTGGGCTTTAGAGCTTCAGAATTTTCAATACGAACTGGAACATCGGTCCGGTAACAGGATGCGGCATGTTGATGCACTTAGCAGGTGTACTAACATACTTGTAATAGAGTCTAACACATTGGAGGAGAACTTAGTCATCTGTCAGAATAGGGACGTAAGACTAAGGGATTTAAAAGATAAACTTCAAGAATCTGAACATTCTTTGTACGAGATGCGTAATGGGGTTGTGTATAGAAAAACAAATGATGGGAATTTGTTGTTCTATGTACCGGAGGAAATGGAGGATCAGATTTTGTTCAAGTACCATAATGAAATGGGACATATAGGGAGTGATAAAATGAGTGATCTCATTATTAAAAGTTATTGGTTCCCGAATCTGAGGGCGAAAATTACTAGGCATGTTAATAATTGTGTGGACTGCATAGCATATTCTACGAAACATGGGAGGGAGGAAGGATTTCTACATAGCATTCCGAAACCGGAAATTCCGTTTGATACAGTACATATCGATCATTTCGGCCCAGTAGATATTGGTAGGTCAATGAAACACATTCTCGTGGTTGTTGACGCCTGTACCAAATTTGTCAGGCTTTATCCGGCTAAAACCACTAGCGCAAAGGAGGCTATACTAGCACTTAAAGAGTATTTTAGGTCATATAGTAGACCTAGATGTATTATTAGCGATCGTGGGGCATGCTTTACTTCTAAGGACTTTGAGGACTTTTTGACGGGGAATAATATTGAACATATACTGGTGGCTACAGGTTCACCTCAGGCAAACGGACAGGTCGAAAGGGTTAACAGATCCATTGGACCTATGTTGGCGAAATTAGTAAATCCGGAGAAGGGCATATTTTGGGATACGGTACTCGAGCAGGTTGAATTTACTCTTAATAATACAGTGCATAGATCTGTAGGTCAACACCCGAGTGTAATGTTGTTTGGAGTAGGACAAAAGGGAAAAGTTGTGGACTTATTAAGAGAACGCCTTGGCGAAATAAATGGTAGAAAACGGGAGGATTTTAGCTTTATTAGGCCCAGGGCAGCCGAAAGGCAAAAGAAGTCACAGGAATATAATGAAAAATACGTTAACAGCAAAAGAAAACCGCCGAGGTTGTATCAGGTCGGCGACTGTAATGGTAAGAAACTTTGACTCAATAGCTGGCGTATCGCGTAAACTGATACCGAAGTACAAAGGTCCATACAAGGTCTCAAAGGTTTTAAGAAACGATCGCTATGTGCTGGAGGACGTAGAGGGTTTCCAGCACTCGCGTATGCCTTATAAGGGCGTCTGGGCGGTCTCCAATATGCGTCCCTGGTTTGGAAGTTGCTCAGGACTTAGTAGGGAAACATGAGATCAGGTGATCTCATGGTCAGGATGGCCGAGCTGTGGCAGCACATTCAATTAGTGTATTAGTGTTAGTCTTTTGTTTGTGATCGCATTTTGTATGATTGCATTTGTCATTTTCACACATACTTAGTTTTCTTGTTTATTGCCTTAATTGTGTTGATGTTTATTTCACTTCTACTTTATATATTTGTCTTTCCATTGTATTTATCTGAAATAACGGTATCTTATGTATTCTCGAATATTCTAAGTAGCTATAGTTGTCCCTTTTTTATGTATTATATTAATATTAACGTAGCAATAAGTATTACTTTTTATGCCTACTATACATGTATATATAGATTTAAGAATTTGAAGTTGTCCGTTAATAAATAAAAGACAGAACAAGTTTGACTGTGAGCAATTCGAGACGTGTTTTATTTAAACGGAGGCTTACATGTTTTTAATGTAGAGATCAAAATACATATTCCATTATAATTACATTTTGTATAAAAAAATTACTTAGTATAATATTCTTCCTATATAAACATGTATGTTTAAATATAAGAAGAACTGCAAACGGTAACTATTTAAAAGAACGGTTATTTGAAAATGACGTTCACTGGTAACGATGTTCCTTAAAAATCACGGGATCGCTCATCCCTAATTGTCTCAATTACTGTCTTAAATATTTTGAAGACAGTAAATAAAACAGAGATTATACGTATGCCGACAATTTGATTATAATTGTTTTAACGAAATGAAATTTAAATTAAAATATTATTTTAATTACTATAATTTTTTTCAATATAATATGATTATCGTAAAGGTATAAATTAAACTTTTCACTCGATCTTACACAGGTAATGCATTTACTGGTTTGTTCTTTAATACATTTTTTTGATCTGTGCTTTCCATGACAATTAAAACATATTTCCTAATTTACAATCGACAGCTTTATGATTAAAACTTCTGCATTTAAAACACTGTATTACTTCCGTACCATCAAAGACTACATTTCTCCTATCCAACATTTACTCTCTGTGCTGCTAATATTTTTGGGTATGTATGATTTTCAATTTTGAATTTCGCGTTAAAAACCGATTTATTATTTCTTTTAATTTCATATGTTTTCATTAATTCAATGTTGCTATGTTCTAGAATTTGATTTTGTTTTCTTAATTTTTCGATAATTTCTCTATCTTCATATTTCTTGCTCATATTCGTTTCGATAGCAGTCTTAATCTTTTGCCTTTTGTCCATGTTTTCACTCTGTATGACTAATGATCCATTTTTTAGATTTTCAACGTTTGTAACTTTAAAATTTTCCGGATCTACTTTTTATTTAAATCATCTTTGGTTTTTTTAACTTTTTGTTTTTCTTTTTGTTTAACTATCAAGGGTACCTGATTTTTTACTTCTTGCAATGCTACGTTACTTTTCAATGCATCGGAAAATGTTAGCTTATTTTTTTTTTGACATTTGTCTCTTTTATCACCTTTTTTTATCTCATTGCACATTTTAACATAAGATGTCCCAAACTCTCTTTTGTAGTCTTCATGATTTTGTTTATTTATTCGGACACCATCTTGAATTTCATCCAATACAAGATCTACATTTCTTATATGTATATTGCATACAATCTTTACAAATAAATCGCACAAAATTGTTTGCTTCTAACACTTCGATTGAAAATTAGTGTCTATGTCCGAACATTTTTGTGCAATAATATATTTTGCCACATACACCATTTCATCTTATCCCCGTTTCACCTCTAATTACTGATTTGCATGTACTGCATTCAAGCATTGTTAGGCGATCATTTCTTTACTTATTTTTATCCGATTAGTTAATTGTTTATGTAAATAACTATCACCACTTATATATTATTGTTTGCTTTAAAGAATCAAATAACTGTTTTATATTTTTAATACTGTTAGTATAAAAAATATAATTAGTTTTAAAAGATCTATATATTGTATATAATTATACCTATACGTATTATACTAGAGAGCTCGTTTATGGGACAGTGTATAACTATATGATATTTATACTATTATTTTGTTTATTTGTAGAAAAGGTCTTTAAATAAACGTAAAAAAAAATATTTTCTTCAGAGCTGTTATTTTTGCTTCTTATCACTTTAATGTTTCGCACACGACCAAAATTAATTTACCTTAAAAATGAAGATTTAGAACTATTTCAAGTTTGTAAGAAGTAGCCTTTGAAAAAAGGTAAGTAGAAGTTTTTTTCAGTCAAGAAAATATTTTTACAAAATAAGTTTATTTAAACAAAAATAAATTAAATTTTTTTTGGGGAAAAAGAAAATTCGCGAATTACAATATATTCAAGTTTTTCATATTTTCTTTTTAGAAAAGTAAAAGGTAAATTAAATAAAACCCACAGACGGGGAAAAAAGTAAAAAATAAGTGTTTGTTTTAAAATTTGAAATTATGCTTTTTTTAAGAAATAAAAAATAAGAAGAAAACATCAAGCGAAAAAATTGTCTGGTCTATCTTTTCCGAGTTGCGGGGCTCTAAAACTATATATTATTAAAAAATAACTGTGTTGTTTTTATTTTTAATACGCCTTACGTCTGTATTAAGAGTTGGCATATAACCAACCTAACGCAGAAGGGAATGTAAGCAAAAATAAAAACGTGGTTTGTTTGTTGGTAATTTTTGTTAAAGCCTTAACATTTCTGTATTGGCATCTTAAATAACTCTCATGTTGTTTTTGAAGTTTTTATACTTAAAGGAAATGTTTTTGGTTTTTCTAAAAATTTGGATAAAGGTTTCCTGATGAGCTGGCTTAAGCAACCGGCGAAATACGTATAGATACCTGCTTTTCCAACCAACGAATAAATTGCATTTTTATTTAAAAATGTAATGTGATATTAGCATAATATAATAAATAAAATGAGCTTAGTTTATAAACAAACTATGTTTATGAATTTCTCTATTTAGGACAAAAATAAACTTTTGTTACTCATTGTTTTCTATTTTAAGGTTTGAGAAGTCGAGCAAGTCAAAGTTTAATTTTATTAATAATACATTAGAAATAGACTTTTTTGATAACTTAGATCGTAACACGTTCTGCACATACTTGTTGCAGGTACAGCAAGTACCATTTCGGAAGCTCGCTTAATTTTGAATTGTGTTGACCATTTTGTTTCTAATATTCCAATACGTTAATATCAAATAGTTGGTTTTTCACATAAAGCAAGTATTTCTTTTTTTATACCCTTCACCACAAAAAGTATAACTATGTTTGTCATTCCGTTTGTAATTTCTGCAATATCCATTTGCGACCCCATAAAGAATATATATTTTGTGTTCTTATGCATAGCGAAGTCGATTGAGCGATGTTCGTCTGTGCATCCGTGTTAGTGTTGAAATCAATTTTGTAAAGGCTTACTTGATTACAACAAAAACTTAAATACGCCAATCGATTTTTAATAGTATGTCAAAAGACATACTATTAGAAATCAGCAACATCGGTCTATGTTCTTAGACGCAGTCTGGATTACAAAACAAACACAAAGCGAGAAATAAGCAACTACAATTAACAACCATATACACACCTGCATTGTATAACAACTAAATAAAAATACACAACATGTATAATAAATTCGAAATAATAACTGAAGGTTCTAGAAGCAAATAACGCATTATGTGTCTAAAATGAAAATGACCACACACCATGTTCTACTACGCAACAGATGCCTTAAAATAGGGTATATAAAAGCAACGGCAATACATGCTGGGACATTCTAAGTAAAAGCGTCATCTAGTTAAGATATTGTGGTGCAACAGTTTTTCAGGGTAAAGTTGCCATCGTGTATTTTTTTGTATTAATAGCGAATAAGTAAATAATCGTCAAATAATTGCCTAAATAAAGTGTAATATCATTAAAACGCTAACAGTTGTGTGTGTAATTATTTTGCAAGTAAAGAACTCAATAAAAAACACGTTCATACATTAAATAAACATAACAACTGGTATCAGAAATAAAATTGCAAAATAATAAATAAATAATTACAATGAAATTTGACGAGCTAACAGTTGAGCAGCTAAGAATGAGTAAGTTGGATCTGCCGACAGCGGGCAAACAAGTGGAATTACAAAAGCGGTTAATAGATGAATTCAAGCAGTGTGGTATCGATATTGGGACATACGAATTCGGAGAAAAAGAGGCAAAAGAAGAGATTGAAGCTTTTTCCCCAGCAACAAACAGCGTCATGGACTTAAATTCAATATTGGCCGTTATAATGAAAAAATGAAAGAAAACAACCAGAAGCAGGATGCGCAGATGAAAAAGATGGAAGAAAACAACCTGAAGCTCCAAGAAGCAATACAAGAAAGTGCGGGATAAGGCTATTAGCAAAGATAAACGACAAATTTGAAGAAATATCAGAAGTCATAGACAAACAAGTGAACATCGTAGAACATAGGGTCAGTGAATTTGATGAAAAACTGTGCGGCCTAGAGAAAAAAGTAGACGCAGAGTTACATGAATTAAAAGTGCAAATGGGCGTTCTTCAAATTCGAGAGGGACCGGTGAGAGTTATCTCTGAGCATGCCAGCAAGATTTACACCCCGGGCTTTGACGTCAGCGCACCTTTTAAAGTTTTAAGTTCCAGTTCGAAACAGTGGCCAGCAAAAATACTCGTAGATGGGACAATGAACAAAAATCTATAAAGGTAATTCTGGCCTTAAAAGGAGCAGCAATAGATACTCGAAAGCTTACCAGTCGGTTGCAGAAATAATTATGAGGACATATTAGTGGACTTACAATGCAAGTACGGGGGCGAGCACAAAAGAGAACTCTACAGAATGGAGTTACGAGGCAGGGTGCAGAAGGCCAATGAGACGCTGCAAGACTTCGCTATGGAAATTGAACGTTTTGTGCAGCTGACTTACCCAGGCAAACATCATCCGTTTCTGGATCAGTTTAAGATTGAAGCATTTGTGAATAGGATACGGGATCCAGATGTTAAGTATGCGGTTTGTGCTATGCAAAAATCATCTTTTGCGGAAACCATCTCTTACGCGCTAGCCCAGGAAACTGCAAAAGTTATTTCGAAGCCACAGGTGTACAAGTTGTGATGTCTTGAGACTGACGCGAGTAACCACGGGGAAACAAGGAGCGAAATAAAGGAGATGCTCAAAGAAATAATGGAGGAGGAAAGGAGTAAATTTCGTGCCAAATGCTTTAAATGTGGTAAGGCCGGCCATTTTCAGCGCAACTGTAGATCCACAAAGAATATATCAAGATCTGCTTCGCCAGCAGGAAACAACAAACTGTGTGAACAACATAAAATCGCAAAAGTCACCCTTGGCACCAAGTGCTGGCTCCCACAACCGACTGCCCCACAATTCCCATTTCCATTCTGCAACAGAAAAATAGCAACTAAACTGTATGCTGTATTCCCCTACGACAAAGGGGAAACGTCAAAACAAAATTAACATTGACTCACTTCAAACATCCACATGCCAGATTTACTGCAGTCGCAATGTTTCAAAGTGTCATATGCATTTGTTGCACCTGAACTGTGTGAGGTCTAGTATCAACAGACACATTACTTCACAATGGTCAGTACTACAAACAATGTAATGTGAAACCCTTTAGTACGTTTTTACTCATGGGTATTCATAATTGTTTTATGAATTTTATTTAGTTTTATTAGTTCTGACTAATTCAACTTAAGGTTGAAATACAAACTGTTGTTTTCCCTTTGTACACTATGTACCGTAAGTATGCACACTACACCCTCACCATCAAGAGAAATCATCAAATTTCTGTAAAAAGAAAATCAACAGAAATTGGAGGATTTAAAGTGTGTTGTTTACTGTGCATACCCATAATATTACATTTTTTATTATTTAATTACTTGTCATTTGAGCAACTTTATAATTTTATATACACGTATTTATTTAAATATTCTTCTTTAAAGTTTTTATTTTGGTTTGTTTACAATACTTTGGGTTTTTGTTAATTAATTAGTTTTGTATAAAAATTTGTTTTGATTTATTTACAATATTTTGCTTATGAATTATAATTCTTTAATAAGTTCTTATGGTATGTCTTAATTTTATTTCCTATCTTAACCGATATGTTCACATCATCAATTGCTACTATCGTATAAGGACCTTTATACGGTGCTTCATTTTTTCTTCTATTTTCAATTCTAACTAATACTAATTCTTCTATCTCTAATATTATACTATTTGCCTTATCCCTAGATTCTACTTGTCTATTTTCCTTTACTTTCATAGTCAGTTTTCTTGCATAGTCTAGTGAATATTTTAATCTAGCCTTCAGTTCGTTTGAATAATTTTCTAGATTGTATACCTTCGGATGATTCATGACTTCATCACCTGGTAAACTCGGTAATCTTCCAAATAGTAGTTCGAATGGAGAGTACTCAGTGTCCATATGAGGAGTTACATTGTATGCAATGGCATAATATGGAATCCATTGCTCCCAACTATCACCTTCTACAAAAGACAAAAAATATTCATTTAGAACCCTATGATTCCTTTCTACTGTGACTAATGTCTCATGATGATAAGGAGTCGAAAACCGTTGTTCAATCTTCAATAATTCGCATATCTCCTTCATTAATTCGTTTGTAAATTCTGTCCCTCTGTCAGATTTCAAAGTTTTGAATATTCCATACCTCAATACAAGGTTTTCAGTCAATGTCTTAGCTACAGACTTTGCTTCTTTCGTTTCTATGGGACATGCTATAACATATTTTGTTAGCTCGCATTGCATAGTCAATATATATCGATAGTTCATCGAAGGACGTAACGGTCCAACTGTATCGATTACAACCGTTTCAAAACTCTGTGTAGGTGTATCCGTAACACCAAGTGGTTCTCTGGTGTGTCTTATCTGCTTGTTTCTCTGGCAGCGATCACACTTAGAAATATAACTTTTTACCATTCTGAACATGTTTTTCCATATGTACTGTTGTTTCACTTTCAGTAGAGTCTTTTGAACTCCAAAATGACCTCCCTGGGGGGTGTTGTGAAATAACTCTATAAGCTCTAACTGTTTACTTTCGCTTAGTATATTCTGAGGTTTATTATATAACATTATTGTTACGTCATCTTCATTCGATTTATTCGATTCATTATATCTGGCCTTAAACTCTTCTGCAGGAATTATTCTAAATATTGCATCATCTCTGGCGATGGCAAATTTTCTATTTTTACTTTTCTTCAAATAAGATGAAAGCTTCTCCAATAGAGCACCTAAGCATTTTGGATTATCACTACATCTAATACGCATTTCATTTCTATATTTATCATTCTCTGTTATATATCTATATATATCTTCTATTGGCCTGTTTTCTAATATCAACTTTAATTTAAATGCATGCTTTACATCATTCATGCAAGTGCAATCCCACATATGGAGTTGATCAGACTCACTATGAGACTTGCTATTGATATTTTCATTCACTGATGACTTCTTTTTCATACCTCTCGTTACTACTAGCGTTTTCTTTATATTTTCATCATTTTCCAATGGTATCATATTCTTTAATATTGTTGAGTCCAATTGTATTTGTGATAATGCATCCGCATTTGTATTGTTGGATCCTTTCTTATGTACGATATCGAAATCATAATCAGAAAGTTCCAAACGTATTCGTGTTAGTTTCGAACTAGGATTCTTATGAGCAAACAACGACACTAACTACAAATATGGTCTAAAAAATTGTATGCCCCAATAAATACCTAGTAGTTCCTTCTCAATTACGAGTTTATTTTTCTCGTGCTTGTTAAAGGGTCTACTCGCGTATGATATGGTTAAATATTCACCTATTGGACCTAGAGACAAAACTGCACCAAGCGCAAAATTCGATGCATCCTTTGTTAATATAAACGGTCTATCAAAATCCGGATATTGCAAAACTGGAGGGCTTATTAACCTGTTCTTTAAAGCCTCAAATGCCAATTTGCATTTTTCAGTCCACTCAAATTTCGTGTTCTTTTTCAATAGGTCATTAAGACAGTTTGCAGTTTCTGCAAAATTTTTTATGAATCTACGATAGTAGTTACAAAAAGCTACTAATCTTCTGACGTCGTCGGAATTTCTTGGAATAGGATACTTGGAAATTGCTTCATACTTGCTTGGGTGTGGCTTGATACCGTTTGCTGTGATCAAGTGCCCTAAGTATACAACTTCAGGTCTTAAAAACAACATTTATCCGCATTTAACTTAAGATTATACTTGGATAATCTAGTAAAAACGTTCATTAAATTTTCATTATGATGTTTCAAACTACATCCAAAAACAATTATATCGTCAACATATAGAAATGCCTCAGATTATAATCCAGACAGTGCTATAGTTAGTATTCTTTGGAAACTATTCGAAGATATTTTTAAACCAAATGGTAATCTAGTGTACTGATAATGACTATTAGGAGTTGAAAAGGCTGTAAAGGGTCTTGAATTCTTAACAAGTTCTATCTGATGGAATGAACTTGTCATATCCAATGTAGAAAAATATTTTGCCCTTCCTAACTTATCCAAAATGTCGTCAATTCGCGTTAATGGAAATTTATCATTAACTATCTTGTTATTAAGTTTTCTGAAACCTACTACTAACCTCCATTTGCTCAAATCACTCTGTCCCTTTTTAGGAACTAACAAGAGTGGAGCATTATAAGGACTTATGGATGGTTCTATGATTTTCTGTTCTAATAGTCCCTTCACTTGTCTATTTATCTCTTCCGTATGTGTTTGCGGCAAGCGATAATTCTTTATGTACACTGGACTAGTGTCGTTAAATTGTATAGTTTGATTATAAAAATTATTTGTTGTCAAATGTTCATTTTCCAAATGAAAAATGGATTGGTATCTCCTCAGAATTCCAATTAATTCATTTTTTGCCATATCGTCATCGACGTCTAAATTAATCTGATTTAATAGTCTACTGAATCACTCATCATTATATTTCTTAGGAGTTGTCGTGTTGTTAGTTCTATAAATCTTATAATTCCGTAGCGGTACTGTTTCTATGCATAAATTCTTTATTATTGTGGTTTTGTCCAATACATTTAATAATCTGACGTGTTTATTACCTTTCTTTGGTACTATGGCGTTTGCCAAGAACACGCCCTTCGCAATCTCACGACTACATATTACACCATCTTCTTCAATGTTTAATTCGAATGGTACAATCACCTGACTTCTTGGTGGAATTTTCACGAAATTTACACTGAATTTATTATCGTGTATTGGTAGTGCTATTTTGTCATCTCCGGTATTTACCGTCAATATGAATTTGTCATAATCTATGTTGCAATTATATTTACAAAGGAAATCTCTTCCCAATATACCATCGGTATGAATTGGAAAATTATATTTGACCAGTTGTATTTTGTGATCAATTACCGTTTCACCAAATTGTATTGTTAAGTTAGTGGAACCCAAAGATTTTATTTCCTCTTCCAAAATACCCGTTAGGTAACAATAATCATCTGCATCTTCTTTATGGTTATGTAATAAATCTTCTTTGCACAAAGAGACATCGGCTCCTGTGTCAATTAAAAATGTTAAAATGCTATCTGTACCCTGTACATTTAATTTTACATAATATCTAAGATCAGACGAGATGCTAAATACTCGTTTGGTGTTTACTGGTTCTGTTCCGAAGATTCCTGGTACTCTAAAATATCCGGATACTGGGAGTTTCCCTGTTCCTGTATATGACGTACATTATGGTTTCTATTATTATTAGAATTCCCATTATTAGAACGGTTATTATTTCCATTATTGTTCTTAAATTTCCGTTATTCCGGTTATTACTCCTTTCACGATTATTACCCCAATTATTTTGATTATTGTTGTAACCATTGTTGTTATTTCGGTTATTGCTATTATTATTATTATTATTATTACTTTGGTTATTATTTCTTCCCGATCTGCACATTTTAGCAAGATGGTTCAACTTACCACAATTGTTAAAATTCTTACCATCCGCATAGCATCTATTGCCATGTCTACCACCACATTTCCCACATATGTTGCCATTAGTATTCCGGTTTCGTCCGTATGCGTTTCCTGTTTGTGCAGTTTGAAACATAACCTGGCTTTGTCTTATGTCAGATGAAGCCTCTAAAGCTATTTCGATAGCTTCGTGAAGCGTCTTAGTTCTACTTGCTTCAATCGTTCTGACTATTTCTCTATTCTTTAGACCGTTTTTGAACGCATTAAACGCTATCATAGCATTCGTGTTGCTAATGGTTTCCATGCAAGTTTCACCAAGTGCGTTTTCTTGAAGTTCGTTCAAGTCCATTGTCAGTGTTTCTATTTTGTCAGCGAATTTTCTTATCGTTTCTGACTGTACTACACTAGTCAGTTCATTTAGGATTACATTTGGAGATTTCTTTATGGAATATGCCTTTTTGAGTGAACTCAGAAGGGTCTCGATGTTAGTTGGCACTGATATTTGTCGTACTCTGTTCTGAACCTTAGTCGTTAGCTTTGTCCTAAAGACAAAGTTGAAAAATGAGGTATGTTTTTCCTGGGAAATAGTCTCCTTTATTATTTCCAAATTAGCAATGAACGGCTCTAGCTCATCTCTTGCACCACTGAAAGATGGTAATAGTTTCGAGATAGATGCTAGTTCAGACGTGTTTAAAATACTATTGGCCATCGTGTCGGTTTCACTAGATTCTTCTTCTGTATTACTAGATTCTTCTTCTATACTATTACTACTTGTCTGTTGCGCTTTGTCTTCGTCAAATTGAAGAATATTCAAAGCTTCTCTTCTCAATATAGTGAATTTTTCTAATTGCGTATTCTTTTCTACTTCTGTTAGTTTCAAACTATTCAATGTCGTACTTGAATCTACTTGCAATGCCTCAAGTTCCTCTTTTTTGGATTTTATCGTCTCTAATGAATAAGGTCTGCCTGATGATTTCCTTGCATTTGTTAATATAGTTTCTACCTGTTTATATATTTTATCCACTAGTCTTTAATTTCAATTCAAAAATTCTCCTTTCATAACAGTACGAGGGCTGCTATATATATTTCTGGCCTGGCAACACTGAGTGCTGCCAAGTGCAATCTGACATTTCCATTGGAAAGCTTGTCATTTTTAAGCATAATCGTACTCAAAACGTTTTGACGTACGACCATTATTTGTGTTGTTAACAGTGACTTGAAAAAATTATTATAGAAAAAAATGGAATTAACTCGTGAACATTTTCGTGCCATCATTTTTCACAACTTTCGACGTGGATTATCACGACAAGAGTGCATTGATGAACTTAAATCTTTGTATGGCGATAAAGCACCATCCTATAGCACTGTGAAAAATTGGTATAATGAATTTAATCGTGGCTCGCTCAAAGACGAATTCCGTGAAGGTCGTCAAAAAACGGCTGATGTGCCAGAGAACATTGATGCCGTACATGAACTCATAATGCAAGATCGACATGCGACATACCGAGAGATAAAGACATCCTTGGACATTTCTTCCACCAGCATACATTCGATACTGCATGAACACCTGGCCGAAAAAAAGGTTTGTTCTCGTTGGATCCCGCACAATTTGAAAGTCGCTCAAAAAAAGGCTCGTGTCGATTGGTGCAAAGATAGTTATGCTGTCACAGGTGACGAATAATGGATCTATGCGTATGAGCCCGAAACGAAACAACAATCGACCGTGTGGGTCTTCAAAGACGAGCAAAATCCAACGAAAGTTGTTCGTGAAAGAAACACTTCGAAGCAAATGGTCGCCTGTTTCTTCGGCAAAACTGGCCATGTGGCGACTGTTCCGCTTGAGAAACGTAGGACAGTCACTTCTGAGTGGTACACTACAATTTGTTTACCTGAAGTCATCGGAGAAATTCGAAAAACTAACAAGAGAAGAAGAATCATTGTTCACCATGGCAATGCGAGCTCTCACAAATCGGCTCAAACCAGAGCGTTTTTGACCGGCCAAAACGTCGAATTAATGGGTCATCCGCCGTACAGCCCTGACTTGGCACCTAATAACTTCTTCTTGTTTCCGCACATCAAGAAAAAAATGCGTGGTCAACGATTTTCGTCGCCAGAAGAAGCTGTTGAAGTGTCCAAAAACCATGTTTTAGAGGTGTCTCAATCGGAGTGGAAAAAGTGCTTCGACAACTGGTTTGAGCGCATGCAAAAGTGTATAAATCATGCTGGAGAATACTTTAAAAACCAATAAAACCATTTTTGATTATAAATATTCGCATTTTCACTATTAGGCCAGAAATATATAGAGCAGCCCTCGTATCATCATAAAATTTTTATTCATTATTTTCAATCAAAATCTATTCATAGTTTCATTAATTTCTCAGCTTATTTAAATAATCTTTGATGGAGGTGAATTTTTCCATTACTTCCGAGATCTCTAATTTTTCTACTATAGAGTCGACCTTATCTTCTATTTGTAAATCATTAGCTTTTTGTAAGATGTATTCTTTTACATTATTTATTTGTTCGTAAGTTGTATTCACTAAACAATTTTTTATATATATAAACAATAATGCTATACTTGTTATTATAATTATTGTTGTTATTAATAATGTAGCTATTAACATATTTTTTTTTTATTTTTTTATTAATTTTTTTTTTTGTTTTATAACAAATAAATTATGATTTTTCTTTTAGATTATTTATTTATGTTTATTTAATGTCTTTTGTTTTTCTTTTTAGCTTTCTCAAGCTTTTTATATTCTCTTATTTCCTTTAATGTTATATCAAATTCTGTTTCTAATTCTATTAGTCTCTTTTTTAGATAATCCTTCTCCTTATCTACTTTTTCTGTCGCTATCCTTTCTTTTATAGAAGCTATACT
Source organism: Gymnosoma rotundatum (assembly GCA_916610165.2). Taxonomy (NCBI): domain Eukaryota; kingdom Metazoa; phylum Arthropoda; class Insecta; order Diptera; family Tachinidae; genus Gymnosoma; species Gymnosoma rotundatum. The sequence continues at coordinate 111,494,238 of OU744336.1, forward strand.
GTCTTCTATTTTTATTAGTTTTAGTTTCCTTTCACCCTTATAATTCTTGCCTTTTGATCTAGTCTCTTGGACTGGGAAAATCGGGTAGACCGGTTCCTCTTGTTTCTTACACAAAGGTTTCGGTCCTAGTAGTAGAATTTCTGGTTTCTCCTTGAGTTCACCAGCTTTCAGTTTCTTCTTGGCTACTTCTATTTCCCTGAGAATATCGTTTAAATTTCTCTTATCCATTAAAGTAATATGTATAACAAAAATATTTATTGTTTGTACAGTAGCATTTATGCAGAGCACTTAATACACTGTAAAAAAAAATTTTTTTTCTTTCTTTCTTCTGAAATATTTAATACTTTTTTAATACTTAAGTGCAGCTGTAGTATTACCAACGGCAGGATTCTTTGTTCGGGCTGGGCTGGATTATCTCAGTTTAGCAATATTTCGTTAGCATCACAGGATTTCGGCAGCGTCAGATGATTTCGGTATCGTTGGTGTCTGGAAACATCACAGGATTTCTGCAGCGTCATAGGTTTTCGTCAGCGTGGCAGGTTTTCAGTAGCCTGGCAGGATCGCCATGAAATGAAACTCGAATTGTTTCTGGTTTTGTTTATATTTTTATTTAATAGACAGCATAGCTGTCTTGTTGTACACTTTGATTAACTCTAACTTATTTCTAATTTTACTCAATTTATTTGTACTATGACAAAGGGGAAACGTCAAAACAAAATGAACATTGACTCACTTCAAACATCCGCGTACCAGATTTACTGCAGTCGCAATGTTTCAAAGTGTCATATGCATTTGTTGCACCTGAACTGTGTGAGGTCTAGTATCAACAGACACATTACTTGACAATGGTCAGTACTACAAACAATGTAATGTGAAACCCTTTAGTACGTTTTTACTCATAGGTATTCATAATTGTTTTATGAATTTTATTTAGTTTTATTAGTTCTGACTAATTCAACTTAAGGTTGAAATACAAACTGTTGTTTTCCCTTTGTACACTATGTGCCGTAAGTATGCACACTACAAGTGGATGAATTTACCATTGGTGCAGACTTCATAATAGCTCAAGGTATTAATCAGCACATGGGCGAGCAAATAATGATCTGGCGCAGTGTGGAGATACCCCTGGAAGTTGGATATGACAGCAAGACCACAGTAAGAAAGCTATTTGCCATTGAACGCCAGTGGGTGATGGAACCAAAAGAACTAAAAGACGATATCATAACAGCAAATGCTCTCGTGAAAATCTGCGACGATGGGAGAGCAACTGTGAGAGTACTTAATCTGCGTAATAGCGAAAAGACTATTAACAGAAATTTTGAGATGGGTCGGTGTGGGCCAGCAGAAGTCATAATTAATTCTGTAGCGAATACAGTATTTTCTAAAATAACAGCCATAGAAAGATTCATAAGCAGAACAGGTGCAAAATGGGTGGCAGGACTAACACCTCCTGACAAAAACAAAGCAAAGCAGTTGTTGAGAAAACATGCCTACGTCTTCGCCCTAAATAATAAAACCCAAGGTAGAACGGCAGTTGTTAAACATAAAATTAATACTGGCGAAGAAAGGCTTATAAAACAAGAACCCAGAAGTGTTTCCCTAGCAAAGCGAAACGAGGTCAAAGAATTTGTCAGCGAAATGGAACGGAGTCATTGAGGTATCCTCAAATCCTTGGAGTTCACCAATATTTTTAGTAAAGAAGAAGGATGGCAGTAACAGGTTTTGCGGTGACTACAGGAAGCTCAATGACGTCACCAAGAATGACAGTTATCCGTTGTTTAGAATTGACGATACCTGAGACACGTTGGCCGGAACAAAATGGTTTTCTACCTTGGATTTGCCGAGCGGCTATTAACTAGTAGAGATAGCCGATAAGGACAAGGAGATAACTGCCTTTAGCGCAAATAGGCTCTCTAAAGCTCCAGCTAATTTTGAGCGTTTAATGAAACGTGTGCTTAAGGGTCTCAATTGGAAGACGTGCTTAGTGTATCTGAATGACATAGCACCTCAAAAACCTGGATAATGTTTTAAGCGTATAAAAGGAGGTCAAATACCTGGCGCGTCGTGTAACAGCAGAGGGCGTATGAACTGTTAAAGCAAAGTACTGGCAGTAAAGACCTGGCCTCGCCCACAAAATCTTCATGAGTTGCGCATACTACAGTAGATTTGTGCCAAACTTTGCTCAAGTGGCTTCTAGCTTGCTTGAGTTGGCCAGGAAGTCGCAACCATACCACTGGAGTGAAGCAGCGGAATAAGCGTTCCAGAAGCTCAAAAAACTTTTGTGTACGGCACCACTCCTCGCCTTTAGATGCACAGAAATTCATATTGGACATGGAGGCAAGCGGCTATGAAATTGGAGGAGGGCTTTCTCAGGAGGTTAATGAAACAGAAAAGTTTATTGGCTACTACAGCAGGGTACTCTACAAGCCCAAAAGAAATTACTGCGTTACACGACGGGAGCTTTTATCAGTGCTGGAGTGTGTTTAACATTATCACAAGTACTTATATGGTCAACACTGCACAAATGTCGAGAAAAAGGAGTACGTCATTGATGTCCGGCTTACCCAAATTAGGTCAAGGCAAGACTGGTCGAAGGACCAGAATGACCACCCAATTTTGTCAAAAATTATATTGGCTAAGCAAAACAACAGAAGACCAAATCATAATGAAGCATCGGCAGAGAGCCTTCTAGTAAAATCGTACTGGCCTCAGTGAAATAGCCTGAAAGTATCGATCTTGGGAAAGTACAGATCGCAAAACTACAACGAACTCAATTGTCGTGCCAACTTCTAAAAGAAATGAGATACTGAAGCAGTCCCATAATGGTCAACTGGGCAGTCATTTGGGTATAACAAAAACTCTAAAAAAGATAAAGCAGAGATTTTACTGTTTAGGCTGCCAACAATTCGTAGCCGATTGGATAGCTAACTGCGAACAGTGTTTACGGCCAAGGGTCCTATAAGAAAAAGTCGTGGCAAACTTCAACAATACTACTGTAGTGTATCTTACTAATCGGCTATGGCACACCAGCAGAGGTTTATGTTTACTTAAAAAATATATGTAAATCGAAAGCTCTGTATGGTATGTGTAAACAAGACACACTGCACAACAATGTATGCTAGCTGTATAAACAAACTCCCAGCGATACAGTTATAACCAACACAACTCACTCTGTGTATTCTGCCACATCAGCGTATTCCCACAGTGTGAGTGTGTTTGTATTGGTAGAGCAGTTGGCTCTGCCAACACAGAGCACAAGCTCTGTTCTTAAAAATAAATAAATGTTTTGTTTTTTATAAATAAAGCTTTTATCATATTATACAAAATTTAACAAATAAACGTATCATTTTGTAAAAAATTACAACAAAGAAAAAAAAAAGGAAGTATTAAAGAAAATTTTTTTAATGAATTTGAATAACAATAAAAACTACAAATAAAAAACAACAACATTCAAATATAAATTAAAAGAGAATAATGAAAAATAATAATTTGGTAGGTATTTTTGCATCGAACGCTAAAGTAGAGTTCAAGTGGTTCAAAGGAGATGTGTATGAATAAATATAAAAAATGAAATGAAAAAAGTAATGTTAATTTGTATTTTGTGCTGAGGAAGGAATTTTGTTAGTGCATCTTTACACGTACATACGTTTGAAAGTTAAAAAGTAGATGATTCGATGGCATAAAGTGATTTTAGTGCAAAAAATATCTATGTGTTTGGCAAATAATATAAATAAGTACAATTTTAACAATAAAACATATATATATATATATATATATATATATATATATTATTGCTAGTGCAGTAAGACTGTTTTATTGTTAAAATGGGGTGTGCTTCGCTACCCCCCTCGTTATTAAATAAAATTAAAAGTATTGCGAAAATTTAATGACGATTGGTCCAGTAGTTAAGACTATATTACGATTTTTAATTTTTCTAAAAAGGGGCGGGGTCCCACCCACTTTTCTCCTGGTGCGTATTCCTAATTATGCCAATACCATATGTACCAAATATCTTCGACGTAGGTAAAAAATGCCCAAGATATGACGATATTAAATTTTGGTTTATATGGGCGAGGCCACGCCCCTTTTTCCACTCCCAACTTTATACAGTCAAGAATATCCTATTGCGAAAATTTAATGACGATTGGTCCAGTAGTTAAGACTATATTACGATTTTTAATTTTTCTAAAAAGGGGCGGGGTCAGACCCACTTTTCTCCTGGTATGTATTCCTAATTATGCCAATACCATATGTACCAAATATCGCCGACGTAGGTAAAAAAATGGCCAAAATATGGCGATTAAAATTTTTGGGTTATATGGGCGGTGCCACGCCCCTTTGTCCAATTAAAACTTCATATAGCCTATTATTCCTTCCAGAGTCACAGTAACATGCTGTGAAAATTTCAGGAAGAACGGTCCAAGGGTTTGGCCTCCTATAAAGCACAAACAAACAGACAGACATTCATTTTTATATATATAGATGTATATGTATATATATTAATTATGAAGTAACTTTGAAATTATTCAAATTTTATAAATAAATAATAGGTATTCTTGGTGAAACTTTTGATAAGTAAAGATATAAAAACGTTTCTAACTTAACATTTGGGGGCTCAATCTAAAAGGAAAATTTAAGATAAACTAAAAAGGATATAAAGACGAAAATTATAGAAGATTAAAGACGAAAATTGAAGAAGATTAAAAAGACGAATAAGATGGAGAATGGAAACTTACTGCTATCTATGGTTGACAAGATCCGGTAAGTCAACTCAGAATAGAACTGGAAAAACGAAAGGAATCTTTAATTGGATCAAAAGCTGTTCTTAAGTTTCGTCTTATGAATATTGTGGCAAAAGAAAAAGAAAACGCAGAAGAAGAAAAAGATCCAATGGAAGACGAAGAAGCGAAATGTTTGATAATAATCATAATTCGGAGGAAGCTGCTTAACAGAATGCCCAAGAGAATCGCTCAGTATCGTCAGTTTTTCCGACGAGAGGACCAAATTGGGTTTTAAGTTTTAAGGATGTTGAAGGTGCAATAGACACTTTTGAGTACTGTTGAGTACTGGTTGTCTATAATAGATGACATGGTAAGAATTTTAAATGGTAGGATCAAGAAACAATAATTTATGCACGAAAACAACTACGAGGTGCTGCAAAGGCATATATGTTTAGACAGAAGAATATTTCTTCATGGCAGATATTTAAAGAAAGATTAATTTACAGGTTTGTAGTAAGGATGTGCACGAATCTTGGAGGAGTTATTTTTATAAAATGACTGCTAGCATTTTCAATAAATTTGGATACATTATCTACAACTGCTTATATTATTGATGGTGTTCAAGATCAATCTGTTGATAAGATGATATTATATGGAGCGACAAACTTTGAGCAATTGAAGATTAAGTTTATTAAATACAAACGTCTTAAGTTATGTAAAGCAAACATTAAAATGCGATCAAAATGCTTTATTTTCGGAGCAGATGGTCATAGTGCAAATAAATGTCCGAACACAAATCGTGGTATGAAATGCTTTAAATGTAATACCTTTGGGCATATATCAAGAAATTGCTCTAAGTATTCAATTGTTAAACCAGAAGCTTTAAAGAATAGTAATGTTTCTAACGTAAATATAATATCAAATCCAAGAGATGACCGTAATGTGATGGTACAAATACATTCTTGTCAATTTAAAGCATTAATAGATACAGGTAGTTGCGTAAATTTAATGAAAAATAAAATATACAAAGATATTGGAAAACCATGATTTATTGAAACATCTCGACAATTTACTGGGATTGGTCAGAAGGAAGTTGCTCCGGTTGGACATTTTGAAACTGTAATTCGAGTTAATGCAGAAAGTTATGAAGTTGAATTTTATATAATGCCTGACAATAATATGGACTGCGATGGTATAGGATCAAGAAACAATAATTTATGCACGAAAACAACTACGAGGTGCTGCAAAGGCATATATGTTTAGACAGAAGAATATTTCTTCATGGCAGATATTTAAAGAAAGATTAATTTACAGGTTTGTAGTAAGGATGTGCACGAATCTTGGAGGAGTTATTTTTATAAAATGACTGCTAGCATTTTCAATAAATTTGGATACATTATCTACAACTGCTTATATTATTGATGGTGTTCAAGATCAATCTGTTGATAAGATGATATTATATGGAGCGACAAACTTTGAGCAATTGAAGATTAAGTTTATTAAATACAAACGTCTTAAGTTATGTAAAGCAAACATTAAAATGCGATCAAAATGCTTTATTTTCGGAGCAGATGGTCATAGTGCAAATAAATGTCCGAACACAAATCGTGGTATGAAATGCTTTAAATGTAATACCTTTGGGCATATATCAAGAAATTGCTCTAAGTATTCAATTGTTAAACCAGAAGCTTTAAAGAATAGTAATGTTTCTAACGTAAATATAATATCAAATCCAAGAGATGACCGTAATGTGATGGTACAAATACATTCTTGTCAATTTAAAGCATTAATAGATACAGGTAGTTGCGTAAATTTAATGAAAAATAAAATATACAAAGATATTGGAAAACCATGATTTATTGAAACATCTCGACAATTTACTGGGATTGGTCAGAAGGAAGTTGCTCCGGTTGGACATTTTGAAACTGTAATTCGAGTTAATGCAGAAAGTTATGAAGTTGAATTTTATATAATGCCTGACAATAATATGGACTGCGATGGTATTCTTGGAAGGGAGTTTCTAAAATTATGCAATTGGACATGGTTAATGGAGATTTACTTTTGAAGCAAATGCCTCAATTAAAATCTCAAAGTTCTGCTAAATCATTTCTTGATAAAAATAATATTGTTACGTTTTTCCCTTTTTGGAAGCACAAACGTACGGATTCTTTTTATTGCAAATACCACTGTGGCTCATTGTTCTGTATTAAAATTTTTATGGCCTTCTCTGGCTATACTTCTTGATCCTACCGGTCTTGCAAGCCCTTGGTCTCGTATTTACTAAACATGCGTTATTACTACAAAAGCAGCCATCCACGCTATACTACTGTGTTACTCCGGCGAGACATGATCTACTCCAAGCCTTGTTTAGTAACCTTAACCATCCACAGACATTTCCACTACTTCTTTAATCCAAGCCAGTCATCCCGTTTAACCAATAGCCACAACACACGTCTGCTATACACTGTTGTTATACTGTTACACTTCCCTGCGCAACCGCTAGCGTTCTTACTTTTTTTATTGTAAAGGGCTTCTTGACAATTATCTGTTGCTCTTATATTAAATTGGACGTCTCCACTAAATTATCTGCCATGGCTTCACACAATAATTGGCTTTTGCCTCTCGGGAGGTTTGTACTGCTGTTTATTGATTTTAATTGAATTATAACAATTATTATTTTTTCGTTGCACGCATGTCCGAATGCGGTATCCAACTTGTTTTGCAGAACGCACTTCTCTACCAACGCAGCCATTGAGGCTGCTCAGCTTATGCTGGCTAATTGTGGTATTATTCTATACACACACCATTAGTTGAATTAGCTTATTCACCACGCTCATACGGATAACAAGAACAGGTGTTGCCAGATCTTACATTCGTAACAATATTATAGAAAATGTCATTGATTTAGATGTAGATGATAAATTTAAAGATATTGTTTATAAAATGTACAATGACTACGTTCCAAAAACGTGTCTAAAATGTCCAGTAAAAACTCAGCTTATCTTAAATGATGAAACGCCTATTTGTCAAAAACCAAGAATATTAGCACCTTTAGAAACAAAAGTCGTGTCCGACCAAATTAAAGAATAGTTGAAAAAAGAAATCATAATACCTTGCGAGTTAGAGTTTTCAAGTCCAGTTGTAGTTGTTAGAAAAAAAGATAGAGGTTATCGTTTATGCATGGACTATCGTAAACTTAACAAGGTAGTAGAAAAAGATGGATTTCCTATGCAAAGAATTAATGATCAAATTGATAAGCTGGTAAATGCAAAAATATGATATGAAAAACGGGTTTTTTATGTTCCAATGCATGAAGATAGTATGAAGTATACTGCCTTTTCAACTCCTGATGGAAAATATATGTTCAAAATAACTCCATTTGGTTTATGTAATTCGCCATCGAGTTTTAACAGATTTGTGTCTCACGTTTTTTTAGATCTTATTAAAGGAAAAGTAGTTATTCAATATGTAGATGACATAATTGTACCTTCAGAAGATTATAAAACAGCTAACAACGGTTTGAAAATAAATTGGAAAAAATGTCAGTTTAAACAAACAAAAGTAGAGTATCTTGGATAATCAATTTCAGAATCAAATTTTTATCCATCTGAAGTTAAAATGGAAGCCGTGAACAATTTTCAAATATCTACTAACGAAAAACAACTGCAGAGCGTTCTTAGATTGACGGGATACTTTCGAAAGTTTGTAAAGGACTATGGTATTATTGTTGCTCCTCTTACAAAACTTCTTAAATGGCGTATTAAAAATAATATTTGACAAAGAACAATTAATGGCATTTGAATTAGTGAAACAAAAACTCTTAAATAAGCCTGTGTTGCAAATTTATGATCCTTTGGCAATAACAGAACTGCATACCGATGGAAGTAAGGTAGGCCAAGGTGCCATATTATTGCAGCGACAATACGAAGGTGAATTTCATCTTGTTTACTATTGGAGTAAGTCCACTACAGAGGCCGAGAAGAATTATCACTCCTATGAGTTAGAGGTGTTGCCTATTGTAGAGTCAGTAAAAAAGCTAAGACCCTATTTGCTTGGTGTTAAGTTTAAAATTATAACGGACTGTGCAGCTTTTAAAAAAACTGTAAATAAAAAAGATATACCACCAAGAGTAAAAAGATGGACATTATATCTGGAAGAATATGATTATATTATAGATCATAGGAAAGGGGAAAGAAGGAAGCATGTTGATGCACATAGTCGAAATTCAATTAATGTAATTTGTTATGAAACTCTCCCTGGCATGTAGTGTTTTCGGCTAACTTTCCGACTCTTCCCTCACTTAGGGCTGGTTGATCGACCCACACTACATCTTTATTTCGCACAATAAAAAAATTCAAATCTAAAACTTAATAAACTGAATACTAATGACCTTCAATATACTAGCAAAAAAACATGTTTATCTACATAATACTGGGACAGCTTAAAACCCAGACACGTCTTTGCCCATACCCTACCTTTGGCTCTTGTTGCAACTCCATTAGAGCCGCCATTACTTTATTTTCTCACCAACAACTTACCACACACTTAGGTTATTTTGACCATCCCAAACTCGGCAGCTGAAATCCTTTTGGACACACATTTACCAACACAAAAACATGTGTATTAATTAAATTAAATTTATTACATAAAAACTAATAATTAAAGTTTATAATTAAAAAAATGTATATAACAAATTGAAACAAAAAAAAAAAACTGGAACCAATATATAAAATTACGATACAGATAAACTAAAAAAAAATACTATTTTCCCCCTTATTTTTTTACCTTTACATAATTTTATTCTAAAAATTTAAAACTAATATAAAAAAAACAAAATTTAACCAATATCGAAATAAAAATTATATATCCCTAAAAGAGCTCTCTGAGGGTGAATTTTAGTTTGAAATAACATAAGAAAACTTCTTCTTTTTTTATAAACCGGAATTATTATTAAATAAGTGTGAACCTTTTAACAAAATAAAAAAAAACTTATATAAATCTAATCTTACACCTATATTCCCCTTGACTTTAAAAAAATGATAACTAAACACTACCCTACTGCTTATGAGCAAAAACAGTATTTTGTGACAAAGACTTTTTAAACGATTCTCTTATTGGCTAATTTCAGAACCTACTATTATGGATAATCAAAGCTATTTTTATTGTGTTCACAGCCTGCCTCTGATCAATTTTTTTTTTTATTTCTACAAAGCAGTTACCAGTCTAACGACCTTTTTATGGAAATATAATTCCAGACCAGTACTTTTCGGCAAAATTACTTTAATTGGCAGTCTCACTGTTCAAACTAAAAATCCCTCGATTATCCTCGGCTCCAGAAATTAATTTCAAATTAAATTAGCTTCCTTAATTAATTTTAAATTTTATCTTCAACAAAATACACTGTCTTTAAACAATATTTAAATTTTATTTTATTAACCTTGAGCTTTCTGCTCAACGGACACTTTACAAATAAAATCTTTCCTTTATTATTTTTCTAATGAAACGTTACTTAAAAGAAACCAGACCAACAAATCCTGAACAAAAAAACATTTACCGACAGATAACGTGACACAATGTACACGCTAAAGAGCGAACAAAGTAGGTCAATGTTCATTACTCAATTATTCTTTTTTTTTAAATATTAAATTTTCTCTTAAAAAAGACAATATGTTGCAAAACATCATACTCTGTCAGGCGTCCCAAAAATATCAACTACTAGCTGATACAACTCTAAATAAAAAGCTTTTATGTCTCGCACAAACAAAAGTAAGAGTAGAAATACAACCTCACGGTTGCGGCGACGGATTCCGCATGTCAGAGAAAAAACAAATAAAATGAGTTGCGGCGACGGATGCGGTTTTTATTGTCATTTTTATTATTTGTTTACTAATTTTTTTATTCTTTTTTATTGAAATATATTTAAAAAATTTTTTTTAATGTAAATAAGCAATATTTTGAAAAATTTCAAAATTATTGTTGATTTTCAATGACTTTTTTACATTTTCTTTCTCTTCTTTTTTCGTAGTCATTCACAAAAAATATTAACAAATAGAATTTTTTGGTATAAAAACAATTAAACTGTGGCAACATGCTGAAAGAGAAAAAATTCCAAATTGAGAGCTTGAGAGAAAACGCACTCAAATTAAAATAGATTCTAATTTCATGCGGATTCGTTGAACGTTTTTTATTGTCAAAACTACATATTTCTACTCTAAGTCTACACACATTTGACAGATCATTTCCAAAAACAAAAACTCATAACTCCAATAATTTAACACCACAAAAATAACTAAAAACCTACATAAATTAAGAACAATTCTAACTCAATAAACAAACAAAAATATATAAATAAAAAGAAACCAACAAAAAGGAACAAAAATAAACAACCAGGTAAGTAGCAGACAACTAAGCCCCCCACGAATCTTTGGGCTGTAATAATTTTGTTTCTTAAGTTAATTTTTCCCTCCTTTACTTATACATATATATATAAGTAAATTTTATTTTCCAGGTCAGATCACACCGCCACCACCATCCTTATATGCACCCTCAACAAAACTCTGTTGTTTTAATGATACCAGCGGAAACAACAGTGCAATGGGTGCTTAATCAGTACCACATTATCCAGTATAATTCTCGGCATTATATCTTAGAGTCTTCACTTACTTCGGAGGCGCTCAACGTAGGCTACACCCACATGACTGCCTATCCACAATTAAGAGTTAGCCGGGCATTCTATCATTCCATTTCTTTGCGATGCCTAAATCATTCCATTAACGAAAAATCCTATCAAACAAAAAAAATTTCTTTTCTCTTTTCAACAAATCAAAAAAAAAAAAAATCATCAACCCCAACACAACTTCAAGCTCGAACTTTATTCTCGAACGTATTCACTTAAGGCTGGTTCACCGGCAAAAATTTTGTTCCGAAACATTTTTTTTATATGTAGTTTCTCTCTCTCTCAAAAAATAAAATGTCAAACTACATATAAAAAAAAATGTTTCGGAGCAAAATTTTTGCCGGTGAACCAGCCTTTACTCATTGTATATAAAAATATTGCACCAGTAAGTAAAACTAATTCTAATATTGCATATTTCCCCATCTACTTTACTATTGTCGAATATCCTTTGCATGATAAATGCCTAATGGTAACCCATTTAGTGTTTCAAGTTCATACATATTATTTCCTAGAACTCTTAATATTCTACACTTAGAAAATTTTTTACAAAATTTTGCATTTACGTTTTTACTAAAACTACTAAGGACAAAATTTCCTTTAAAAACCTCTTGACCAGGATCAAAACGAGTCATTCTTGCCCCTCTGTCATACCTAATTGAACTTTTCTCATATTGCCTGTGCAGGTTTTCTTTAATAGTTTCTCGAATCAATCTCAATCCATCCCTATCCTCTAAAAGAATAAAATCACTATCATCTAAAGATTTTAATTTTCTGGCTAATTTTTAATCTGAACCTGACGTAAATATATTGTGACCAAAAAGTGCCATGAATGGGCTAACTCCAGTTGCGGAATGAACTGAGTTTCTTAATGCCAATTCGATCGAAGCTAAATTCATATCCCATTCTCTATGGTCATTCTCCAAATAAACTCTAATGTCTGCCAAAATATTTTGGTTTACTCTCTCAGCAGCATTAGATTGCGGGGGATTGCTGTTCTCATATGGTTTATTTTATAGTCCTTTACCATTTTTCCAAATTCTTTTGACAAAAACTGTTGGCCATTGTCCGAGTGAATTATTTCAGGCAGGGTAAGTATTTGCTCACTCACTCATCCCCACTGCACATGAGTGAGAATCTGCTTTGCTTTTTTTTCCTCACCGCACATGTGCGAGTGTATGTGCTTTTTTTTTCTTTTGTATCAAATGATAATTTTTTTGTTTGCACACACATCATGCCTCATGAGTGGAAATAGTTTTGCATTTTTGTGTATCATTGCACATGAGTGAGAAATGAGCACATTTTACTTTGCTCATGGCTGAGAAATGTGCAAATTTTTATTTTGCTCATCCTCATGTGTGAGAAATGAGCAAATTTTTTTTTTACTCATCCTCATGTGTGAGAAATGAGCAAATTTTTATTTTGCTCATCTTCACGGTTGCACATTTACTTTTGCTTATGGATGAAAAATGTGCGCGTTTTGGCAGAAACAAAATGAAAACTAGCAGGTATTTAGAAAAAATATGAAAATTTCTTAGAAAACGAAATGCGATATTTAGTTGTATGTTGGATTTTACGTTCATACGTATATATTTGTTTATAAAGTTATTACCAATTTACATGACATTACTTCAGTATATTCAATTTTTTTATTAATAAAAATTTTTATGACGGCCCTCAAAGATGTAGTTAAATATCTTTTGTTGTAAAATAAAAATATTTTATTTGCTCTTTTTTTAAAGTAAAAGTTCACTTTATGTGAATAACTCATCAATGAAAATGTGCAATAAATAATACTGCAAAAAGTAAGGATTAAAGTTAATGATTTACTTATTCTCAACTTTTTACAAGAAAGCAATTATATTCTGGGAAGGGTTTTTTGTTGTTTATTGTTATCATAAAGTAATTTATTTTCGTTTGGGTTTTTTGCCTGTCCAATTGTTTTTATGGTCTTTTAAGTTGCGTGTTTATTTGTTATTGTTTTTTGGATTGGTGCATTCTGCTTTGTTTTTAATGAAAAATTTTTATTTCACGTTCATATTACAAATTATAATTTTGCTTTCATTATTTATTATAGATTTTACACATCTTTTTCATCATTTTAATCTATACTTATACTAGGCGGTTGTAATTCAAAATAATTTAGTTTCGTTATTAATAAATTATTTAAAGTATTGTTATTTAATTTGTTTCTTAATTTTGTTAGGGTAAGTGCTAATGCACTAAAGGCGCGTTCAACTGAAACTTGACTTGCTGGCACTGCTAGAGCTACACTCATTACTTCCGCAATATCCTTTTCCAAAGGGTAAAGTCTAAAATGTTCCAGAATGTCAGTATCAGATGGGATCATTTTTCTGTTGCACAAGCGAATTAGTTTTTCTCGGAATGTTTGTACACTTTCAACATTTTTCGTTGTGTTAACGATGGAGCTTCTAACACGCTGTTGAAGTTTAGTGTAAGCTGATTTTGATGTTTTAGGCATTTCAACGTTTTCTTCCTCTTCGCTGTTTATATAATTTTCATTGTCCTTTAATCTATGCATTTTACATATTATATCAAAAGTTTTCATCAAATGTTCCTAAAGTAAAGAATAAGAAAATGAAAAATGTTACATGTTTGTTTAACATTTTAAAAACTTACTAATGCTTGTGACTTTTGTTGATCTGATATCAGGGGAGAGTTCACAAAATTAAACCTTGGGTCTATATATAATGCAGATATAAACGCATCATTCTTCAAAAGCGTTTTCTTTCTGTTCTGCATAGCTTCATGTAGCCTTGAAGCTATAGTAGTTGGAAAATCTTCAAGTTCTATTTCACAACTTAGCCAATCTCTATAGAAACCACCTATAACATATTGCTCCTTCTGCAATAGCTTTGTGCATTTGGCCAGAGGTGTAAATGATGTCACAAACTCAATCACAAAATCCCAATTCACGCTATGGCTACTCATCGTATCAAGCATTTGCGAATCTATGAAATCCTTTAAGTTCAACAAAGATTTCAGCATTTCAAATACTGAGTTCCACCGTGTACAATTGTCAAGAATTGGTAATTCTTTACGAACACCACTTGTACGTATTAGGCTTCGCACTATTCTGACTGTATTTCTGCTATCAGCTATTTGTGTTTGCATGGACTTAAGTACATCATATGCAGCCAGTTGGATTGTGTGAGCTGCGCACCTAACAACTGATAAAACTGGTGTTAATGTCTTCTGAACGTTTTCATTAATTTCTTCAGTAAGGTCAACATTTTCTTCTGTATGTTTTTCCTCAAATTCCTCTAATTGTAGATCCTGAAGAATTGCGCTAAATTTTACAACATTTGCTCCATTATCAGTTGTACTAGAATAAATTTGGCTCAACTCAATTTCATACGTCTTAAGGCAGTTTAAAACTTGGTCTTTAAGATATGTCGCTGTATGTTTCTTCTCTAGTTCTATCATACATACAAAAATCAAAACTTTTTAATATTAAATTAAATTATAAATGTATATAAAATATTAACTCTGTAGCAGTTGCGCTAAAAGGCAATTTTAAATGTATTTAAAAATTACTTACCCAATGTGTTTATGTATATCTTTGAATTATTCACATATTGGATGTTAACACCTAGTATGCTACGTTCCATTCTTGTCGCAATGTCAATTTTTAGGCAGATCATTCGATTTTTTACTCTATTTCTTATAATGTCCCTTATTTGGTTACTTGCTGAATCTAAAACTTTCACAATATTTTTTGAATTTAAATTTGTGTTAAAGGTATCTTCGTATGGACTCAATAATGTTTTGAAAAATTGCCGATCATCAAATATTCTAAATGGAATGTTTTTTACCGTCACTAAGCCAATGCAACACTTTAAAAAAGTGTTTTTGTCCATGTTTATTTTAACAGCAATGTTCCGCTTTTTAACTGGTAAATCGATATCTTGCCATTTTTTGGTCAGTTCAATTACTTTATTATGCTCTAATTAATAGTGCCTAACGAGGTTATATTTACTAGATGCACTAAATATTTTTCCACAAGCATTGCACTGTGCTTTATTTTCACATTCTAAAATTTTATAATGATCCATTTTACTCTTAGTCAAAAGTTGCTATCGCATAGAAGTTCAAAAGAATATTGATTAAATCTTTCTACACTTGCTCTATTTAAGCAAAAAAAATGGAAAATATCTCTTAAACAGTAATACAATTTTTTGTGCATAGGTACATGCTTTACATATATGCATCTAACATACCTGCGGATATAGAGTATAAATTATGTAAATTTTTTCTGCACTAATTTTACCAAGAACATTCTGGTTTTGAAAACAATACCAAGAAATGAATGGGGTTGTTTCATAATTGTGTGTCCAAAAATTTAGTTTTTTCCTAGCAATTAAAAAGTAATAAAACAATAACAAATACACAAGTAAAATCTCTAAAAACATAGCAACAAATAAACACGCAACTTAAAAGACCATAAAAACAATTGGACAGGCAAAAAACCCAAACGAAAATAAATTACTTTATGATAACAATAAACAACAAAAAACCCTTCCCAGAATATAATTGCTTTCTTGTAAAAAGTTGAGAATAAGTAAATCATTAACTTTAATCCTCACTTTTTGCAGTATTATTTATTGCACATTTTCATTGATGAGTTATTCACATAAAGTGAACTTTTACTTTAAAAAAAGAGCAAATAAAATATTTTTATTTTACAACAAAAGATATTTAACTACATCTTTGAGGGCCGTCATAAAATTTTTTATTAATAAAAAAATTGAATATACTGAAGTAATGTCATGTAAATTGGTAATAACTTCATAAACAAATATATACGTATATAAATATCCCATTTCGTTTTCTAAGAAATTTTCATATTTTTTCTAAATACCTGCTAGTTTTCATTTTGTTTCTGCCAAAACGCGCACATTTCTCATCCATAAGCAAAAGTAAATGTGCAACAATGAAGATGAGCAAAATAAAAATTTGCTCATTTCTCACACATGAGGATGAGCAAAATAAAAATTTGCTCATTTCTCACACATGAGGATGAGCAAAATAAAAATTTGCGCATTTCTCAGCCATGAGCAAAGTAAAATATGCTCGTTTCTCACTCATGTGCAATGATACAAAAAAAAAATGTAAAACTATTTTCACTCATGAGGCATGATGTTTGAGCAAAACAAAAAAATTATCGTTTGAAGAAAAAGAAAAAAAGCACACACACTCGCACATGTGCGGTGAGGAAAAAAAAGCAAAGCAGATTCTCACTCATGTGCAATGAGTGAAAAAGAGCAAAAATGAGCAAAAATTATGAGCAAATACTTACTCTGATTTCAGGTATACCAAAATTATGAAAAACTTGTTCGATTAAAAACTTAACCACATTAATAGCTTTAGCTTCTCTCATCGCTTTAAGAAATATAAATTTCGTCAAATGATCCAATACTACAAAAATGTATGCATTTCCAGTTTTTGATCGTGGATATTTACCTAAAAAGTGTATGTACAGTTTCTGGAATGGACGATCCGTGATCACTTCATTTCCCATACCAGGTACCAGTCTGATATTAACGGATTTACATTCTTTACATTTCACACAATTATTCACAAAATTTCTGATCTGTACTATCATATTTGGCCAATAGAATTTTGTTCTTAAGGATTCCAGTGTTTTTCTTATTCCGCCATCAGCTTTTTCCTCTGGCTCGTGTGCAAGCCTAATTAGTTCATGCGTTAAAGAGCTTGGAACCCATAACTTCCATTTATATTCCTCTATAAGGTCACTTTCTGATGTACAGCTCTTCTTTTTAAATATCAATCCGTTTTCAATCTTCACATCAGGAAGTTTATCTAAATTAGCTACTATTGTGTCTTTTAAGGCTTTATATTCATCGGATTCGAATTCGGTAGTTTCAAATCCTACTAGTTCTGTTGGAGATAAATCTAATTCTTCTGTTACTCGAGAAAAGGTGTCAGCTACAATATTTTCCGAACCTTTGCGGTGTTCAATATTAAAATCAAAACTTTGAAATTGGAGAGCCCATCTAGCCAGTCTACCACTTAAGTCCTTTAATGACATCAACCCCTTTAAGCTGGCATGGTCTGTTATGACAGTAAAAGTCATCAGCTCAACGTACGGACGAAACCTCTTAATTTCTAAAACTGCAGCTAAACATTCTTTTTCTGTTACGCTGTAGTTTTTTTGTGCTGCATTTAACTTTATCGAAAAAAAGCTATAGGTCTTTCGTTATTTTGTTCGTCTTTTTGAAAGAGAACTGCTCCTACACCATAACTACATGCATCACATTGGACATAAAATCGTTTTTTAAAATCCGGATGAGCCAAAACCGGTGCACAGGTCAAAGCTTGCTTTAGTTTATTAAAACTAGCAATTGCATCTTCAGTCATTTTAAATTTTGAGCCCTTTTTAATTAAATCTGTGAGCGGGGCAGTCATTGCCGAAAAATTCTGGATAAAACGACGATACCATCCCGCTGTCCCAAGAAAACTTCGAATTTCTTTTACTGATCATGGAAATGGTATTTGTCTAATAGCTTCAACCTTCTTCGGGTCAGTTCTCATTATGCCTGCTCCTACAATAAATCCCAGATATCTTAGTTCCTTAAAACAGAATTTTGACTTTTTTAGGCCGATGGTTAAATTTCCCTTCGCCATACATTCTGCCACTTTACTCAATAACTCTAAATGACTATCAAAGTCTGATGAAATAATTAGCAAATCATCTAGGTAGATAAACACATCAGACTTTAACTCTTGTGGAATCACTTTGTCCATGAGTCTACACAGCCTTTGAGCCGCGTTGCATAACCCAAAAGGCATCACAGTATATTGATATAAGGGGTGTCCCGGCACAGTGAAGGCTGTGTAGGCTCTTGAATTTCATTCCAGAGAGATTTGCCAAAACGCAAACTTTAAATCTACAATACTTATATAGTAAGTCTCATCTAATCTACTAAAAATAGCCTCAATATTCTGTATGGGATAGGTATCTTTTACCGTTCTTTCATTAAATTTTCTCGCATCGAGACACAGTCTGTTTTTGCCAGGTTTTCTCACTAGCGTACAGCGATTACTCCAGGGGCTTTGACTGTCCTCTATAACGCCTAATTTTAACATTTCGGCAACTTCTATATTGACTAAATCTTGTACGGCGGGCGATACTGGATAGTACCAGTCTTTAACTGGTGTAACTCCTTCTAATAGTTCAATCTTGTGATTCTCTAATTTGTTCTACCTAATCCATCTCTTTCAAAAGTTCTAAATTTTCTTTAACCTCATTTACTCGTTTCTCTTCAATATCTGAAAGTTCGTGCTGTTCCACATTCTCCGTATCTAAGGGGTATTCTTCTTCTAATTTCTTGATATATAATTCTTCATTGCTAAATATACCGGGAGCTAAATTGAATGCCTTTCAAAAATCTACTCCAAAATATGCTTCCTGCATTATATCAGGACATAAATAAAACTGTATAATTTTATTTTGCCCCCCGTATTCTATTGGAACCGTTATTTTTCCTAAAACATATTGTTTTCCTCCAGCTGTCTTTACACTAACAAAAACTGGTTCTATATCTGTATTCATCCTATTTACAATCTCTGAACAATCATGCCCTAATATACTTATAGAAGCTCCTGAATCCAATAACCTTTTTATGGTAATATCATTTATTTTAACTTCTGCAAAGACTCTTGGATCTTTTAGATTTTTACTTGTTACTGCACTACACATTCGGACAGACGTCTTAATTTCCCTACACAATCTATTTTTACTTCTAAATTTCTCTCTTATTTTACGTATCTTCAAAAGTTTAGTTAATCTTATTTCCTCATTAAATATCCTATCTCGTACATTTTTATAGTTTCTTAATCTATCCTCATAAGACATTTTTATCATTTTTGGTTTTTTTAACTGGCATCTGTAAATTTCCAATTTTCCCTGAATTTAGTCCTTCAAACTTATTGGCCGATGTTTCCTGCCCATTTAAGATGTGCATCCCTACCTGTACTCCTGCATCTTTTATTTTACGTCGGGAGTTTGTGTAGAGCGTGATTCTCCCGTTTTCGTCACGCCCCTCATCATGTTTCCCATGCATTTTGGACATTTAGGAGTTATTACTCCTAACATTCCACATCTATAACAGAATAAATTCCTCTGAGTTGACGGACAATCAGTAAACGAATGACCGAAAGTTCTACAGTTCCAGCATATTAATGAATTTTTTTCATTTGACGGTTTTGTACTTCTATTGATTTTTACTTCATCCTCTTGCTCGCAAAGATTTAGTTCGGGCTGACCCTCATATATTTTGTCCAATTGCCGTTTTAATTGTACAAATCGTGAAGATGACACTGGCACGTTTTGGTCTCTTTTAAAATAGTTTCTCTCAATTTCTTTACATTCATCTCGTAGCTGTTCATAGGTTTCATAGGGTATAATATTTGTGATAAGTTAAGTCTTAGATTTATTTTTATAATCCGAATTACCTCAAATTCAGGTAATTGTGTTCTAAGCCTAGCTCTTAGTTTTCTCATTGCAGCAAAATATGAGTCAATAGATTCTTCGGGCCTTTGACGTCGTTCTTCAAAGTCACACATGAACTCATATTCACTACGATTAGATCTATACTGCTAATCAGACCACCTCGTAATATCAAACCCCTGCGGTTGCGCAGGGAAGTGTATGCTTATTAATAAAAATAGTTTTCAATTTTTATTTTTTCATTGAATCTTTCAAATACATATGAATGGTTCCCAATGGGATCCCTTACGTAGAAAAATGAAAGAAAAAATAAAAATAGTTACTGAATGTTTGCTGTGTGTTTTTTTTTTTTTTTGTTTTTGTATAAAACATTTTTGAGTTTTTATTGTCTTATTGATGCAATGGAGTTCTCATTTAATCAATTTGGCTTTTGTAATAAAACTTTCTAGTTTTCTATACAAAATTTGGGTAAAATCCACTGATGAGCTATTTGAGCAGTAGTGAAATGGCCATATGGATATGCTTTCCCCGCAGTAATACATTTCATTTTTAGTGTAGTTTAAATTAATAAATATTTCATGAGAATATCATGAAATATTTATATTTTAAGGAATCAAGCACGAATAAAGTAATTTGAAAATTAAATTATAATTTAAAAATGAAAATTTGTGTATGCACAAAAACACAACACACAACTATAATTAGGATTTTAAACGACTGGTACTAAACTCTTTATAAACAAGGATTTCAGTTGTCCTGCTCCGTTTATCTTCGTTTTTGTATATGTATATGGTGATTTCTTTAAGTTGTTGTTGTTGAGACAATAGACGTGATTCCTTTTTTGTTATGTAAATAATTTTTTCCTTTTTTTTTTGCATTATATACCAATACTATTAAAATTTTGAAACTTCCATTGGATAACCAATGGGATTCATGTTAAAAATTAAATAAATTAACAGTTATGCAAACTATATATATATATTTTCTTATATAGGACATAATCCGGCGGCATTGACTGTGAATTTCTTCATAGTGCAAACAAACGTTATTTCTTCGGTCACTATTGTAACAACCACAGTAATCAAAAACAAAAAAATCTTTTAATTTGTAACGGTATATGTGAAAAAAAATTTGTTTAACAATCATTTATGGAATAACATTGTATCACACAATTAGAGTTCAACATTTCTCTAAGATGTGAAACCCTATTAATCCTGCACTTGCTAAACGTTTTAGGCTATTTAATTTGGATTTTCTTCTTTTGTTTTTCGATTGGGCGCCACTTACTGTTACGAAACTCTTTCTTTCCGACTCTTCCCTCACTTAGAGCTGGTTGATCGACCCACACTACATCTTTATTTCGCACAATAAAAAAAATTCAAATCTAAAACTTAATAAACTGAATATTAATAACCTTCAATATACTAGCAAAAAAACATGTTTATCTACATTATACTGGGACAGCTTAAGACCCAGACACGTCTTTGCCCATACCCTACCTTTGGCTCTTGTTGCAACTCCATTAGAGCCCCCATTACTTTACTTTCTCACCAACAACTTACCGCACACTTAGGTTATTTTGACCATCCCAAACTCGGCAGCTGAAATCCTTTTGGACAAAAATTTACCAACACAAAAAAATGTGTATTAATTTAATTAAATTTATTACATAAACACTAATAAAAAAGGTAATAATTAAAAAAAATATATATAACAAATCCTAACAAAAAAAACTGGAACCAATATATAAAATTACGATATAGATAAATTAAAAAAAAAAACTGTTTTCCCCCTTATTTTTTTTACCTTTACATAATTTTATTCTAAAAATTTAAAAGTAATATAAAAAAAAAATTTACAAATAAATAAAAACTTATAAAAGATCGAACTTACTATTTAAATTTTATTTTATTAACCTTGAGCTTTCCGCTCAACGTACACTTTACAAATAAAATCTTTCCTTTATTATTTTTCTTTGGGCTGTAATATTTTTGTTTCTTAAGTTAATTTTTCCCTCCTTTACTTATACATATATATATATAAGTAAATTGTATTTTCTAGGTCAGATCACATTGAATCAAGTTGAAAAGACGAAAAAATAATTGCATTGACAAAAGTTTTGGAAAAAGAGCCTTATAATAACTACTTTGTATGTGTTGATATCTTAATGAAGGACGAAAACAACAGAGCTGTTTTTGTAGTTTTTGTAAGTACATTTTGGTGTTAAAAAAACTATCGATATATTATTCATGAATTAAAACTAAAAGCAGATCAAGTGATTCGGAGTTGTGTTAAGTGCATAATTATGAATCGTAAACGTGGTAAGCAAGAGGGTTTTTGTATCCAATACCCAAAGATGATTTACCGTTAGTAACGTTACACATGGATCATTTGCGTCCAATAAGTACGCCTTTAAAATGATACAAATATTTATTTGTAATAGTTGATGGG
This sequence comes from Gymnosoma rotundatum, assembly GCA_916610165.2. Lineage (NCBI taxonomy): Eukaryota > Metazoa > Arthropoda > Insecta > Diptera > Tachinidae > Gymnosoma > Gymnosoma rotundatum. The sequence goes on from OU744336.1 coordinate 111,516,577, forward strand.
GTTTCAAAGGTCACTTGGATTTATACTGTCAAAACAACATCAGCTAAAGAAGTTATAGATCGGTTTGAACAATTGGCCAAAACTTTTGGATATCCGCAAAGAGTTGTGACTGATAAAGGATCAGCATTTACATCATATGATTTTCAGCAATTTTGTCTTTCAAAAGATATTAAACATTTGCTGACAACTACTGGTGTAACTAGAGGAAATGGTCAAGTTGAGTGTATTAATGCTGTGATTATTTCAATATTATCAAAACTTTCAATAGATGATCCAACCAAATGGTACAAATATGTTGATAAAGTCGAAATGATATATATAAGGCTCAAGAAGTACAAAAAAAACAGCATGACAAAAACAGAAAAGGAGTATATAATTATAAAGTTGGAAATATAATGGCAATCAAGAGAACACAGTTTGGGAACAATTTTAAGATAAAGAATAAATTGTTAAGTCCATATTTTGTTAATTCTGTTAAAGGTAATGACAGGTATGATGTAAAAAAATTGGGGAACGCGAAGGACCTCAGAATACTTCAACTTCTTGCGATCTAATGAAATTATGGAGTATCTAATCGAAGTCAGGATTAGCCGTGTCGATTTATACTTTATGATGTTCTACCTATAAGCTTATTTTAATTAATTGTTAAGTAACTTTGAAATTGTCGAATATGAATGTTCAAATTTTTTAAATAAATAATAGGTATTCTTTGTGAAACTTTTGATAAGTAAAGATATAAAAACGTTTCTAACTTCACATATATATATATGTATATATATATATATATATATATATATATATATATATATATATATATATATATATATATATACATAAAAATGTAAATATATATTTACATATGTGTATGGAAACATATGTTTGGGAATTACATGTAAAGATGCTAAGAGAAAAAAGGCAGTGGGACGAAAAAAATATATTATATTTGATTTCCATAAATCCAATTATAAATCTAAAGAACAGTTTAAATTTGGATTGCCAATCCGATTAATGGAATACATCAAAAACTTAATACCAAAAAAGATGAACGAATACATTTACAAATTTTTTACATGGATTATATACAAAGAAAAAGTGTGCCCATGCAGCGGTTAAGGGACCCGTCTCATAATCTCCGGAGACCCCATCCCCGCTACGTCCATTTCAGGCAGCGTTGAATCGACTGCGTTTTGGTAATTAGACAAGAAAGGCAAGCCAGGCTTATCTGCAAATAACTGGCCTGCAAAATGTTGGAGATAGCTCTGAAATTTTAAATCCGCCCAACTGCGGAAAAGCTCCGCGAAAAAAGTGCGATGTTGCAATCCAAAGGGCAAAAAACTTTCTAACTGGTCTGCACCACACGAAGGATACAGGTAAGTTAAGTTCGGATGTATTGACCAAGAGCTACTTGAATATATTCGTTCTTTCTAATAACAGTGATGCAGATTACCACCTAAGATTTGGGAAATGGTTAAGATGGCAAGTAATCATAACATGCCAGTCATCACCAGAGCAGATGCCAACGTGCACCATGTCGTATGGGATAGCTCCGATTACCTTATTGATTTTATTTCTTTTACTAATTTGGACGTAAGCGTTTGGTCGCAACTTACTTTTGGTGTTGCTAATAGAAGCAAGATCCATGACGCTTGATCATGAAAGAATGTTTCAAGTCACTAATCGTGACATGGATTGCTTGAGGTACTCATAGGCGTGCGCTTTCCCTCCGTAAACAGATGTTCGTGTGGTCACTGGCTATGAGGATCCCAGACGAAGTCCAATCCTTATGATAGAGAACAGACTTCTAAGGGGAGTGGAAATCCCTTCTAATCTACGGCTCCGGATGGCATTATAGCTGCTTATCTTTAGTGTTATGCGGATATTGTGATACCATGGCTAATTTGGATATACGGGGCCTGTCTCATTTTGCACTACATTCCAGAGCTGAAAATAGATTCTCTGTGGTATTCTCTCCTAAGAGAGCGAAGGTTTTACCCAGGTTAGCTTTTTGGTTTCTTAGCATGCCTATACCACCGAGTATACAGAAGTGTCACAAGACTATAGTCGTCTCGTTTTTTCTATGCATCTCTTTCTTGACATCCTATCAGCTTCAATTTTTTTTTGATTTGTGTTTCTGGCGCAAGAAAAAATTAAATGTTTTATTATAGGCAAAAATAAGGGTGGGTTGTATGAAAAGTTATAAAATTAAAAAAAAGTGATATTTATATGTTTTTATTTGTAGCAAAATCCAATTCAATTTATATTTATCAATTTATATATATCATTTGGCGAAAAATTATAGTTTTTATTTTCAACACGTCCACAAACAGTGATACTGCATTTCTGCCACAGGTCACAATTTCTGCGTTTAAAAACCAATGCAGATTAAAAGACGTTTTCACTTCTTTAATCAGCATATCACTTTTATATTTAATTTCTTTTTTTACGCGAATAAATATTACTTTTTTTGTGGCAAAAACTTTTTGTGATCTATGATTTCTTGTAAAATTTCTAGTTTTTGTTTTATTTATTATGCCTTGTTCATAACAAAATAGCACTATATTTGTCTCTGTCTTGAGAAGCTGCAGAAAACCTGATCATATTGTTTTTCATGTGCCAAGGGTTTCACCTCTGTATGCTTAGTGCCTATACCAAGGGCAGATTGACGCATTGGTGGTTTTTCTTAATATATACGAAGCCCTTTCAAATATTAGAGCTATTGGCGCAATATTACCGCGCAAGGACTTCGAATCTGCTGCGAAATTCCCTCTGAGGCCATCAGACATGCTTGTGACTTTGCCGATTGGGAACTGCACAATTGGTGCTCATGCTAGGAGGTTGAATTTTCCCCTAAACGACATTTATAGAAGTTGTTGCGCAGTAACTGTGATAAGCTCGTTTATCCGAGCTACGAGTTGGTTTGACGACTTATGGCCTCTCCTAACTATCCATCTTCAGGCATTTCATAGGGACCTTCAGGATCCAAGCGATTCAGTCTCTCAGGTGGTACTGGCAGCCTGTGCAACTGCATGGATTGCATTGATTTTAGTTTTAAATGTATGTAACTCAAACGTTGATTTTATCTTATATTAAATAAAGATAGTGCCATAAATGATTGATCAGCTTATAGAAAACATGTTAATATTTCCAGTTCATTGTCATTGGCTATTACGCATCGTAAAACAGTTTTCAAAAGTCCCGGAGTTTCAAATTGCGTACTTGGTGTCTACAAAACATATTGGGAAACACTTTTTTTATAAAATATATTCAATATTTTGATTATGTATTTCCAAAAATCCTATACGAGTTCGATGGCCGTTTTTATTATATTAATATTTTCCGGATGTAATGATTGTGTCGAAAGAAGCTGTTCTCTTAAAACTAAATCGAGCAGTAAAATGCAACACAAACGTATCAATTCTTTACCGGTAGCAACATCATTTAAGAATGTCAATTTTATATAATCATTCCTACAGATAATAGGTTTAATATAAACAAGTAACATTGCTATATTCCACTATGCCGAATCTTATATATATATATATATATATATATATTATATATATCTCTGCAAATCAAGGTTAGTGAAGTAACTCCAATCAAAAAAGCTAATATTGGAGTGAAAGAGAATTAAAAAATAAAAAATTTTGCATACATATAATTTTACATAAAAATAACATGGGCTCTTAATGGGTTAACCATTTTTAAAAAATTGAAATATTTCCTTAAAGATCTCTTAAAAAGCTTTAAAATGATACCCATATTGATATTTCAAAAGATTTAGAAAATTTTTGGTCCCGTAACTCGGAAAATATGGGCGAGCGCCAATTTTTTTACTTAATGTTTTTTTTCTTATTTTTTAATTCCTTATCGCCCCATATACTTAATTTTTTGATTGAAGTTACTTTATTGTTTCAAATGACATGAAAAAATTAGAGGTAGGCATGGAACGATCGTGATGATTTCCAATAGCACCTCTTTCGACACTATATCTAATCTATTGACATATTTATTTTTTCGGTAAAACGGACAGATATCGCTCAATCGACTTCGCTATGCATGAGAAGTCAGAATATATATACATACTTTATTAGGTCGAAAATGAATATTGTAGAAATTACACACGGAATGACAAACTTAGATATACCCTTTTTCCACTTTTAGTGGAGAAGGGTACAAAAATATACCACAGTAAGAATAACAAGTGAGAGTGCTATATTCGGCTATGCCGAATCTTATATACCCTTTACCATGTATGTAAATCTAGTTTAGTGAAGTAACTCTAATCAAAAAACATATAATTTTACACTTGATATTTCGCAGTTTTGAGCGATATGGCAGTCATAAGCCTAACGTTTAACAGAGAAGTTTCTGTAAAAGTGTGGCTGCTGTAGTCAAGGTGGAAGGCACGTTGACTACAATTCTGGTTGCCTAGGGTTCAACCCTCGCGGCAGTCAAAAATAAAAAATGTTTTTTTTCTGTTTAATGCTGGGAACACAACTGGGACGAACGCCGAATTTTTGGTCGCGAACATTCGTCGTCAAAAATAAAACACATTTTTGCATATGAAAACGCACACAATCATGTCGTAGGACAAAGGCAAATTAATACAGGTGACCACACGCCTACAACAATCCAACAACACAAAAAACAACAGGCAATTTGTTGCTACAAAATCTAGGTATGTTGTCAAATAACATTGTTTAAAAAAATCTAAATAACAAATATATATGTATATTTGATGAACCAAAGTGGTTGTAATTTTCAGAATAAAAATAAATTATAAAAAATTAAGGTATATAAAAATGAAAATCAAGGCAGAGTGTCACCAAATTTATATTGTACCACTAGTTTGCCCAAATCACATGCATCGTTCCATTTTCGTTGGTTGACTATTTGAAGACTAACAGCAAAATCTCCATCTTTCATCGTTTACCACAACAAGTTTATCGACGGCAGTTTCTCAAGCAACGAGCATAGTCCTAAAGTTTTTTTGCACAACCATTAGGAAATCTGCCGAAACTCAGTGTCAATACAATGTTCTGGATCTAAATGGTAATTATATCGAGACTGTAAACTTTCTAAACAACGTTTTTATGTTAAATTCAACAGTTCAGTGTGAAAAAGCGACGTTGAAGCTATCACACATTCATCTCCCAATAAAAAGCTTTACTGCCATCCTTAAATTAGCGCGTAAGACGCAAAGCAATGTAATTCATAGCTTTTGCGCTATGTAATGTTAACTAATTTTATTTTATAAAACCCGCTGTATAAGAATAAAGAAGAGATAAAACCCCTAGATTGCCTCGAAAATAACTAAATTGTCATTACTGTTCAACCGTAACAAAAGAAAACAAACCAATAAGCAGCCAACTTCACTTCCTAACGCACTGAAAAAGTTGAATTTTCCAATTGCTAAGCGTTGACGCTGTGCTATTTAGGGATGCTTCATAAATTTTTTATGTACATGAGAAAGTTAGACAGATATCTTCTGCTTTACGCGCTAATTTAGGGATGGCAGTTACTTTGTCATGTCACCGCCACCAATAGTACATGCAGAGACCACATAATCTTCCAAAAGAAAACAAACAATAAATTATAAGCGTGTTAACAATAAAGCCACAATCTTTTTGAATGTATTTTGTTTATTCACATCAGGAACTACTAATACGGTTCCATATTGTACTAGTTTTCTCTAGGAATTTCAATAATTATTTTTTCTTTTAGCAATTAAAACAAAATAAATTTAAAAATTTTTTTTAACAAATAATTTAATTTTAACAATTTTTTGACAACTACAACGTTTACAGCTGATGAGCTTTTTTGCCAGTGCGTTCACCTGTATTATTTCGCCATGCGTAGGACGAAAGTCGTCATACGCGGCATAGTTCGCCACACAAAGTGACCATGTTTGACTTTAAATTCAAAGTATTTTAGTAAATAAAGTTATTTTACTTAAAAAAATTATGTATTTTTATTTTGCAGCATTTATAATAAGCGCATAGATAATAAGTGAAATATAAGAATAGTTTTTAGTTGTATTTTTGCTATTGTTTAACTTTTACATTTTTTTTATGGTCACCTTAGCAGCTTACAAAAAATAAACAACTTCAAAAATCACAACAGCTGTGTTTTTCGTTGTTATTGAGTTTCATACGACGAATTTATTTGACGACGGATTCGTTATGTTGGACGAAATTCGTCATTAGTACCAGTTGTGTTCCTAGCATAATGGTATAAATACATATTTAAAATTAACATTACAACATGCAGCCTACTACGTCGGTTCTTCTTCATGGCATATTCGCCGGAGAAAAAATAATAAATAAAATGGCTATATCTGTCTCCTTTCACCACCTGTCTTATCTCACATCTATCCTTTCCCTAAAGAATGTAGTACGGTTATGAAAAATAACTTAATAGGTTATGCCTTTTTATAAAAAAAGCATGCATTTTATCAGCGTAGTCAAGGCAAATTGATAACCAGGTGGTATCATCAGCTTCAAGGCGAATTCATTAATTTTCGCCGTGAACACTGCTGTCAAACTCCATATATAAAAAATTTACCAGCAAAAAATAACAAATTCGCTAACGCTGCCACCTGGTAATTGATTCGCCTTGGTTACTATTGCGAATTCGTTAATTTTCGCCGTACGCCCGAATGTCAAACTACATATAAAAAAATTGGCTTGGATTTTTTATATATGAAGTTTGACAGACTAAAGGCGAAAATCAATGAATTCGCCATTGCAACCACCTTATATTTGATTCGCCTTGAAAATTGCTTTGTTGTATCAATTCGCCGATGACTACACCTAATAGATTCACCTTAACCCCCTGTTTACATTAGACAATGCTGTCATGACAATAGCAATACATACACAGTTTTTATTTAATACATGTACACATTTCAATTGTCTGAATTACTGTCTTGAATATTTTGAAGACAGTAAACAAGACAGTGATTTGACGTATGCCTATAAATTTTTTTATAATTGCTTTAACTAAATGAAATTTTAATTAAATTATTATTTTAATTACTAAAATTTTCTTTGCATATAACAATAGAAATGGAAAAATAGCAGGAAGAAACTCTAAAGCTATTTTAAATTTTCCGAGCACGTGCTCATAATGAATTGTCATAATTACTGTCTGGACGCTTATACTACAGAAGCAATTGTCAGCATTTTTGACAACTAATGTGTATTATTTTATTGTCATGACAGCATTGTCTAATGTAAACGTAGCGTAAGTGTAGTATTGAAAATTATACACAAGGCGAATTGATAACCAGGTGTTATCATCAGCATGAAGTACTGTTCGAAATAACGTCAAAGTTTGTTTTGTTTTTTTTTCAATTCGGTTTGTTTTCCGTTTCTTGTATTTTCTTTATTTGTTTTTATACATATGTACATACACTCTCGATCAAATGATTAGAACCACTTAAAACCACTTTGAACCCAGTTTTCGTTTTTTAAATTATTTCCAATTATGTAATCGCATTTAATTTAAACTAGTAGAAAAAAATTACTTTCCACTAAGATTAGTGGAAAATGGGCAAGAACAGTATATAATAGTTAAAGATATTGGGCATGAAATTGAGCAATGTCTCAAAACTATGCTCGGAAGCTTAAAGAAAAAATTTAAAACTATGGAAAGAAATACAAATTGGCTGCTATGTAAAAATAAATTTATATGTATTTTTAAGTGGTTCTAATTAACTGATCCAGAGTGTATATAAGTACGTATATACATATAAACACAATAAATAAAAAAATTTAAATTTTGAAATTATTCCAGCAAAAATGTGTTTTTGGTTCCAGTATTAAGAAAGTCCCACAACATGTAATTTTCTTTCTTTGTTGAAATTTTATTTTTATTAAAAATAAAAAAAAAATTATAAAAAACACAGAATTTATTTTTGTTTCGTAAAATTTTGTGTTATTTATTTTTTAAATATTGTTATTCTTTCTTATTTCTTTTTTTGACTGTTTGCATTATATTTTTCAAAGCAAATTAAATTTTATTCGCCTCAACCACTGATTTTTGACACGGACTCGTACCAAAAAGTTGGTTTGTTGTAACAATTCGCCGATGACTACCCCTTATAGATGCGCCTTGATTATACAGAGCTAAGTAATTAAAATGACATTAAAGAAAATAATTCTTGACGTGTTATTTTTTCAATCACAGTATCCAGCACCAATTAAAAATGTAACAGTATTCTTTCAGTTTTCACTGAAATCATCATTCAACATTTTGGGCGGATCCCTATCTGAAGAATTTTAATTTATATATCTTAAAGTTAACATAAACTTTCCCAATGTAACATACACTATACCACTTAAGTCTACGGAGGACGAGAAATATGAGTATATTGCTAACAAATACTGTTGGATTTCCATAAAATTTTACATCCAGACTAGAAATTTTATAAAACAAAGTATCGAAACAAATAAAGTTTACACAACTCTGTTTTAGATCATATTTTAGCAGAATATCTAAAAATGGCTGCCTGGAAACGCCGCAAGTCTGCGGACGGCTTTCATTTTGTTACTTTTTCCGTTATAAAACATTCAAAAATATTTTTTTTTTGCAATTATAACAAAGGAACCTTTAAAAAAATAACGACAATTGGTTTTTCCTAAAAATGCATGTGCAATTGGTTGAAATGGCAGAAATAAACGAAGATGTCCGAAAAATTGCTGTTAGACTAAACCGCGAAGGAAAATCTGTCAGAAGTTGGAAAAATATTGAATTTGGCAAAGTCCACCGTGGATACTATCGTAAGAAATTATAATGTCACTGGAAGTTATGCAAGTGCTCCCAGATGTGGTCGTCCAAAGAAGATAGATGAGCGAACTGAACGGGTGTTAGTTAGAAAAATTAGCGAAAACCCCAAACTAAGCGCAGTAAAACTATCACAGAAACTTTCAAAATATAACGGAACTAATGTTCACCCAGAAACCATCCGCCGTTGCTTGAAAAGAAACGATCTGAACTCGTACGTTGCTAGAAAAAAACCTCTTATTAGTGAGGTTAACAGGAAAAAATGTTTGAACTATGCACTCAAGTACAACGAAATACATTTAACGGATGCAAACTTTTGGGAACGCGTTATTTTTACGGATGAGTGCAAATTCAACGTTTTTGGACGTGATGGCATCTGCAAAGTATGGAGAAGACGTAATACTGCTTTGGCCACTAAAAATTTAAGAGCTACTGTCAAGCACGGCGAGGGTTCAGTCATGGTATGGGGGTGCATGTCGGCAAATGGTGTGGGAAACTTAAATTAAATATTTGAGTATTTTAAAGGACGAATTTCTTCCAAGTATCGAAAAGATGCATTTGAATACTGGCTACACATTTATGCACGACAATGACCCCAATCATTCTTCTCTAATTGTAAGGGAATGGTTATTGTATAACGTCAAGTCAAAATTGGAACATCCTCCCCAATCCCCTGACCTCAACGTTATTGAGCATTTGTGGGCATATTTGAAGAAACAAGTGCAAAAGGTAAACCCATCATCCATTCAACAGCTTAAGTCAATTTTGATAGAAGAGTGGGAGAAAGTTCCTACAGATGCCTAATAAGTTAAAAGAGGTCTTGAAGCTAAAAGGAGGACCAACTAGCTATTAAAATATAAACATAGCATCGTGTGATCTGCTCGTACGCAGACTTTTGTGAATTTGAATAATTGATTTTTTTTTGTTTTCTTTAAAGATTCTTGATTTATTTTATTTTTCTTTTAAATTGAAGTTGAACTAAGTTTCTTGTTACTTTTACTAATAAAGAGATAACACAAATTGAAACGTTTAGTCAGTTATTGAAAGAAAAAGCAGGTGTTTGTGTCGTCCGTAGACTTAAGTGGCATAGTGTATTTAAAATAAGTTTTTGTATATTGGAAAAAAAATTTACATTAGATTTATGTGTAAATCGATTACTAAACAAACCGAATATCCTGAAACAAGCCGAAAGTTATATATCTCAAGAGATTTTATTTATGTAAAGAATAGTTACAGTTTATTTTTTAACAACTTAAAATTAAAAAAATCAAATTTCAAAAAAATCAGGCATGTCCAAATGCTCCGAATTATAAAAAGTGTTTTTAAAAAAGTATGATTGCAACATGCAATCGGAAGGTAAAAATGTTTTAAGCGAATTTCTTCGATCTCCAATCTTGATAATCGTCGACTTCATTATCTGATATATTTTCATCAATTTCGTTTAATTCTTGATATTTTTTTTCTCTTTTCACCATATTTTGTAATTTATTTTCTAGATCGATTACTTTAGACCACTGATGAATTTGTTCGCTGATTTCTGTAATTTCTCTTTCAAGTGCTGAGTTTGTTTGGTCACCAAATGTTATTTTATTGGATGAAATTAACTCTTCTTTCATTTCGCGCTTAAATCTCACCCATTCATCATTTTGGACATCTTTATACTCTAAATGCTGAATCTTCGCATCAATAGTAGAATCGTCAAAGAAAATTTTAGGCATAAATTGAGTAGAATCTTGTAAAGCTGAAGCACTACTATCCTGAATGTGTGTTAGTTTCTTATTAATTTGAATTTTATACTTAGGATTTTTTTTATTTAATCTTTCCAATTCTATAGGCGATTGCGACTCTTCTTCCTGCGATCTATGTTTTTTTACAGATTTGCCCAAAGTTTTATTTTTGACTTTTTTTGCTTCTTCAAAATTAAATTTATGCACCTTCGAGTTTACATGAACCTTCCAGATGTCGAAAGATTTTATTAAGTTGTTGCATAGAATACAAAAGAGATTTCCATGGGAATCATACGTAAAGGAGATGTTAACTAAACCATAGTTTTAAATGTGTAAATCTGTTAAAAAGAAGTACATAAAGATTAAAATAACTGTTAATTTTGTAAATAATTGTCATTTAGATATTTCTATTATGATAAAATATACATATGTATATATTATAAAAAAAAATTTTTCATAGGGTATATTTTCTCTCCTTTTAAACTATGTACTGTGCATATATACACGTATATACAAAGTATATCTATAACAAGTACATGCAGGAGTTCAGCTGATAGTTTTATTTGTGTGCGTGTTTATCAGTTTTTGTATCAAAATTTGTTTAAATGTTTTTTAATTTTTATTTTGTTCTTGTTTGTTCACGCGTATCTTTTAATTTTTATTGTTTTATGAAGGATGGTAAACGAAATCTACAAATACACTTTTTCAGCTCAAGTTGCATTAAACATCCTTTTATTGAATTCTTGTTTAAATATACATTGACATAGTCGTTAAAAGATCATTCTTTTACTTTTTTTTTAATAATAATTAAGCAAAATTTATATTAATTTTTTAGTTAGAAAAATTATAAGATGTTACCCACTTTGCCATCTCTGAACTGTTTTTTGACATAATATATGATTTTACACAAACAAAATGATCTCCGTGAATATAACAAACTAGAACAACGCGAATCAATTACCAGGTGGCAGCGTTAGATAATTTATTATTTTTTGCTGGTAGAAACGAATGTCAAACTTCATATATAAAAAATCAAGGCGAATCAATTATCAGGTGGCAGCGTTAGAGAATTTATTATTTTTTGCTGGTAGAAACGAATGTCAAACTTCATATTAAAAAAAATGGTAAACAGATTTTTTATAAATGGAGTTTGACAGTAGTGTACACGGCGAAAATTAATGAATTCGCCTACGTTGCCACCTGGTAATTGATTCGCCTTGTAAAAAATAGTAGTTTTTTTTTTATATGGAGTTTGACAGTAGTGTTCACGGCGAAAATTAATGAATTCGCCTACGCTACCACCTGGTAATTGATTCGCCTTGAACTAAAATAACAAACTAAACTTGTTTCACTCAAATCAAAGCGTGGAAATTTAAAAATGGCTTCCTTAGTGTCTCACACGCATAAAAAATGAGTGCTTTACATTAAATTGAGTGCTACCAAGTTTAAATCCAACAAAATGTACTTAGATTATTATATGGCAACATCTACATAAATACACACACAGCAATGAATATCAGATCTTCTTCTTTTATTTTTTATGGAAGAGGATTTTTACGTTAACAAACTAACTTACAAACCGGAAATGAAAAGTTTTGTCAATTTAACAAATTTAATAAATTATTCAAAAGTTAAAGCAATAAATTAAATAAAAATCGATATTTTATGAACAAAAACCAACCTTTTGCAAAAAAAACTAAAAAAACTAAAACTACTTGCGCTATCCCTCGTACTACATATGGGCTTATATCTCGAAAACTAAGTGTTGTTCCTGGATGGGACCAATTGTGGATGAAAGCCACATATATTGCCTATAATTTGGTATATATGTGTTATTCGTTGAGCATATTTTCTTGAACCAAGGTTTAAAAAAAAGAAATTTTAAACTCTCACTCATACTACATATGGGCTTTTATCCCCAAAACTAAGAGTTGTTCCTGGATGGGACCAATTGTGGATGAAAGCCACGTATATTGCCTATAATTTGGTATATATGTGTTATTCGTTGAGCATATTTTCTTGAACCAAGTTTTAAAAAAAATAAATTTTAAACTTTCACTCATACTACATATGGGCTTATATCTCGAAAAATAAGAGTTGTTCCTGGATGGAACCAACTGTGTATGAAAGCCACATATATTGCCTATAATTTGGTATATATGTGTTATTAGTTGAGCATATTTTCTTGAACCAAGTATTAAAAAAAGAGAAATTTTCAACTTGTTACCAAAAATATTAAAGGACAATAAAGTTTGCAATTGCGCCTTTGTAACATGGACTGATTAGGATTTTGGTAATAAACATTTCAATTGAATCTAAATTGCATTTGGTTATAAAGGTAACTATAGATTAAAGTTCCTTCTTTCTTTTTTTTATAATATATATATTTTTTTAAAGGTAATTTTTTATACCTAATGATTTAAAAAAAAATACATTTTTACGCTACTTTTTTGAAAAAATTTTCCTATAAACGGTTATTTTTACAAAATTGAAAGCAATTGTTTGCATAGGAAAATTGTTTTTTTAAATTCCATTTCTCTCAAGGTTACTTTTTTACAAATATATATTTTTTAAGTTATTTTATTATAAAAGTTTATCAAATAGACTTATCTAAAACTTACTACTTTGGAAAACATATTTTATGAAAAGGAATCTTGTTCAATAGGTACCTGATCAAAAGGTACTTTGTTTCAAAGGCATTGTAAAAAAAGTCGCCGGAATTTTCTAATACGTACTTTTTTATGAAATATTCTTTTCTACAAAAGAGAGTTGTTTCTAAGGTAGTTTTAATAAATGGTAAAAAACTTAGTTTACTTAGAAGGTACTTTATTAACAGTACTTTTTTCATAAGTTACTTTTTACATAAGGTATTCTTTATCTGTATTTAGATATAATGATGTTGAAATGAACGAAACTTTATAATATATAAATTTTTTTGGAAAGTACATTTTCAGTAGGTTCTTTTTCCTAGTGGGTATTATTTTGAAAAATTATTTTCAATAATAATCATTGTATTTAAAGATGCTTTATATAAAGGGTGCTATTTAAAAAAGTATTTTTAATGGTACTGTTACAAAATTTATGCTTCTCTTTTTAACAGCTATTTTTTTAAAATGCTTCTTTCATCATACCCAATATGATCTTAAAAAAATAGTAAAATATTCTTACTCAACTCGCTGTTTTTCTCCAATAGTTATAAAATTTATATTTGAAAACTCTTTGAAATTTAATGTCTGCCTTATTATTTAATGAACATTTTCATTAAAAAAAATCATAAGAACACTAAATAAAGTAGAACTGACGTAGGCAGTGGCCCGCGTCTGTTTGATTGCCAACCTCAGACGCCAACTGTAAAAATATTTATTTTACAAGTGTTTTAAATGTTCGTGTCTATATGATTTTTATTAATAAAATATGTTCTGTTTTGATTTTAATTTCAATTATAGTTTTCTTCTTTTTAAGATCTGATAACGGATGTTATAAATAAATTTCATGCTAAAAAACGATAATTTTGGATTTAATGATGATGTTCCTAAACGGATAACACATATACACCAAATTAGAAGCAATATATGTGGGTTTCAACCACAATTGGTCCCATCCAGGAACAAATCTTAGTTTTCGAGATATAAGCCCATATGTAGTTTGAGTGAAAGTTGAAAATTTCTTTTTTTTTTACTACTGGGTTAAAGAAATATGCTCAACGTATAACACATATATACCAAATTATAGGCGATATATGTGTCTTTCATCCACAGTTAGTCCCATCCAGGAACAACTCTTAGTTTTCGGGTTATAAGCCCATATGTAGTATGAGTGAAAGTTTAAAATTTCTTTTTTTTTCAAACATGGTTCAAGAAAATATGCTCATCGAATAACACATATATACCGAATTATAGGCAATATATGTAGCTTTCATCTACAATTGGTCCCATCCAGGAACAACTATTAGTTTTCGAGATATAAGCCCATATATAGTTTGAGTAAAAGTTGAAAATTTCTTTTTTTTTAATACTTGGTTCAAGAAAATATGCTCAACGAATAACACATATATACCAAATTATAGGCAATATATGCGGCTTTCATCCACAATTGGTCCCATCCAGGAACAACTCTTAGTTTTCGAGATTTAAGCTCATATATGGTATGAGTGAAAGTTGAAAATTTCTTTTTTTAAAACTTGGTTCAAGAAAATATGCTCAACGAATAACACATATATACCAAATTATATGCAACATATGTGGCTTTCATCCACAATTGGTCCCATCCAGGAACAACTCTTAGTTTTTGGGATATAAGCACATATGTACTATGAGTGAAAGTTTAAAATTTCTTTTTCTTAAACTTGGTTCAAAAAAATATGCTGAACGAATAACACATATATACTAAATTAAAGGCAATATATGTGGCTTTTATCCACAATTGGTCCCATCCAGGAACAACTCTTAGTTTTCGAGATTTAAGCACATATATGGTATGAGTGAAAGTTGAAAATTTCTTTTTTTTTACTACTGGGTTAAAGAAATATGCTCAACGTATAACACATATATACCAAATTATAGGCGATATATGTGTCTTTCATCCACAGTTAGTCCCATCCAGGAACAACTCTTAGTTTTCGGGTTATAAGCCCATATGTAGTATGAGTGAAAGTTTAAAATTTCTTTTTTTTTCAAACATGGTTCAAGAAAATATGCTAATCGAATAACACATATATACCGAATTATAGGCAATATATGTAGCTTTCATCTACAATTGGTCCCATCCAGGAACAACTATTAGTTTTCGAGATATAAGCCCATATATAGTTTGAGTAAAAGTTGAAAATTTCTTTTTTTTTAATACTTGGTTCAAGAAAATATGCTCAACGAATAACACATATATACCAAATTATAGGCAATATATGCGGCTTTCATCCACAATTGGTCCCATCCAGGAACAACTCTTAGTTTTCGAGATTTAAGCTCATATATGGTATGAGTGAAAGTTGAAAATTTCTTTTTTTTAAAACTTGGTTCAAGAAAATATGCTCAACGAATATCACATATATACCAAATTATATGCAATATATGTGGCTTTCATCCACAATTGGTCCCATCCAGGAACAACTCTTAGTTTTCGGGATATAAGCCCATATGTAGTATGAGTGAAAGTTTAAAATTTCTTTTTTTTAAACTTGGTTCAAGAAAATATGCTCAACGAATAACAAATAAATACTATGTTATAGGCAATATATGTGGCTTTCATCCACAATTGGTCCCATCCAGGAACAACTCTTAGTTTTCGAGATTTAAGCACATATATGGTATGAGTGAAAGTTGAAAATTTCTTTTTTTAAAACTTGGTTCAAGAAAATATGCTCAACGAATAACACATATATACCAAATTATATGCAACATATGTGGCTTTCATCCACAATTGGTCCCATCCAGGAACAACTCTTAGTTTTTGGGATATAAGCACATATGTACTATGAGTGAAAGTTTAAAATTTCTTTTTCTTAAACTTGGTTCAAAAAAATATGCTGAACGAATAACACATATATAATAAATTAAAGGCAAAATATGTGGCTTTTATCCACAATTGGTCCCATCCAGGAACAACTCTTAGTTTTCGAGACTTAAGCACATATATGGTATGAGTGAAAGTTGAAAATTTTTTTTTAAAACTTGGTTCAAAAAAATATGCTCAATGAATATCACATATATACCAAATTATAGGCAATATATGTGGCTTTGATCCACAATTGGTCCCATCCAGGAACAACTTTTAGTTTTCGAGATATAAGCCCATATGTAGTATGAGGGAAAGCCCATATATAGTAGTTGTAAAGTATTTTTAGTGTTTTATATAAAACATTTTTTTTTGTTTATAAAATGAAGATTTTTATTTAATTTATTGCTTTAACTTTTGAATAATTTATTAACATTGTTAAATATTATAAAACTTTTTATTTCCGGTTTGTTAAGTTAGTTTGTTAACTTGAAAATCCTCTCTTAAAATAAAAAAGGAAGAAGAAGAGCTGATATTCATTTTTGATTTAGTAATGGAAGTTGCCATAAAATTTATAAAATCTATTTGCCGATTTATCGGTATTTTGACGATTTTTGAACTTAAATTTATCAAAGTGCCGATTCGCCGATTTGGCTTTAAAAATGCCGATTTTTTGATAAACACCGAAACAAGGTAATTTTGTTGTTTTATAATAATTTATTATTTGGGCATTACTAGAATACTTGTAACATACAAAGAGACAACAATTAGTCAGCACTTCTATTTTCTGTTATAAAAAAAGTCGTTGGAAAAAACAGTTCCTAACTGTATGTAAGCTATTAAAAAATAAAAAGGTCTCGCTGTTGTGAATGATCAACAGATCTATGCAACACCAAGTCATTGTGTTTGGTTGTACGTAAATTTAAAATATAAGACTATTTCATCCGATTGATAAAAGTAAAAAAGTTGAAAAAGATTAATGCTATGCCAAAGGTTTCTACAAGTTTTATACAAAATCACAAAAACTACAAGTCCAATTTGATAGGATTAGGTGCTGCCGTTATGCCAGGCTCTAATAATTAAGTTGCAAAACTTTAAAAAATTATATTCAAAATTTATTTGTTAGGAAATGTGTTTGGCACTCACTTTCATTACGTGCATTATATGCTTGTCTTTTATTAAATTCCGAATTTAAAACTCTATTTGGGGATATTTACAATTACGTATCAAATAGTACAGAAAGACTTTATCAATTTTAGTAATATTCAAAAACACCTAGAAATAAAACAAAAAAATTACTGTACCAAAATTAAATCAGAATAAATAAATAATAAATATGTTTTGACAATAAGTGCAAAAAAGAAAACATAACAGAAGGACTATCAATTTTTGTGATTTAAAAAAATGTAAGTGAAAACAATTTTTTTACGTGTTTACTATTTTTGTGTTTTAGTGCTATGTATTTTTTATGTTTCTTTAAGTATGCACTCGTACATAAGTATGTACAATTATAAAATGTATTAACGAATAAAATATAATAGTAGGTCTGTTAACTTTGTGCATTTTTTAATAAATAAAAATAAATGGAAGTTGTTACAGACACTGCACTTTCTCCTCCAAATAACATTAACATTTCGTTTTAGTCATAATTTTAGAAAGGAATACAATTTAAACTTTATATGGATGTGAACAGAGCTAAATTAAAAAAACATTTTTTGATATGGAGCACAAAACAATAATTTTTATTTGCTTAGGAGCTTGATATATCATGACTTACCATATCCAAACGTACTAAAACGTTCTTATTTGTAAAAAATATGTGCAGAGATTTAGTTTTTATAAAAAAGATTGATCGGTTATATATTTTGTTTTTCTCGTTACTGGCTTTTTTACACATATGTTGAAAAAATCCTGAAGTGACGATATTATTATTATTATAATGGTCACATTTTGGTTTGTAATTTTTTTCTGGCAACTATAGTTATGTGAATAAAAAAGTTTGTGTCTGGCAGCCTACATTAAGAAAATGAGATATCACTCATTTTGCTTCTCAATATAAAGAGAGAGAAAGAGAGCAATTCTCTCTTCATATTGAGTCAAAATTTTAATTTGTTACATTTAGTTTGTTATCTTCTCGCCCGCAACAAAATGCCTGTTGCTTTTCTAATGTTGTAGACTTGCGTGTACTTGATATAGATATACTTTGCGTGTATGTATGATTTTTATATACATATGTATAATTTTTTAAATTGGTGTTTGACATTTAGTATTTACGGCGAAAATTAATGAATTCGCCTTCGCGACTACCTAGTATTATTTCATCATGATGAAAGCAAATTGGTAACCAGATGGTATCATCAGCATGAAGGTACTGTCCAAGGCGAATCAATTACCAGGTGGCAGCGTTAGCGAATTTATTATTTTTTTGCTGCTAAAAACGAATGTCAAACTTCATATATAAAAAATTGTACACAGATTTTTTATAAATGGCGTTTGACAGTAGTGTTCACGGCGTAAATTAATGAATTCGCCTACGCTGCCACCTGGTAATTGATTCGCCTTGGTATTGTTTAAATGAATGTCAAATTTTGTTTTGCTTTATTTAATTCGGTTTGTTTTTCATGTTCATTTTATTTGTTTATATATGTACTTACACTCTCGATCAAAGGATTAGAACCACTTGAATTTCTGTTTTTAGTACACCATATCTTCTAAAGAGCTAAATATTACTACCATCGGAAAAAGAATTTTGTTAAGATTTAAAAGATCAGAACTTGGGTTAACAATTTCTAAGAGTTCTTTTTGAAAAAATAGAAAATACAATTATATTACCTTCATATGTTTAGACCTACTTTGCGTTTTTAATATTTTTGATTTAAACATTAATCTGTTAGTAGAAAACAAAAAAAAAAAAAAATTACTGAAAAATGGTAATAAAAGTATTTTAAATAATTAACGGCCAATCGGGCCGTTGCGCGCAAAGTTGAGCGATGTCAAAAAACTGTGTGTGGAAATTAAAAAAAAATAAATAAAACTATGGAAAGAAATACAAAGTGTAGCTATATGAAAATAAATTTATATGTATTTTGAGTGGTTTTAATCATGCGATCCAGAGTGTATGTATGTGTATACATATATTCTACATACATACACATATATGTATGTACAAATACAAAACATAAAAATTTTGAAATTAACTTAGCGCAATATGTAATATGTGTTTTGTTTTTGCTCTAGGATACAGCAGATTCCATAATATTTGTAATATTATTTCTTTATTGAAATCTTGTTTCATTATTAAAAAGAAGAAAATTTTAATTCGTTTGGAGACATCTTTTTATATATTGTTTTTTTTTTTAATTATTATTCTTGTTTTGAATTGTTTGCCAAGACGAATTAATTATAAGGTGGTGGCAAAGGCGAATTCAATCATTTTCGTCGATAGCCTAATGCTAGGAACACAACTGGGACGAACGAAGAATTTTTGAATATTCCTCGTCAAAAATAAAATACATTTGCGTATATAAAAATGCACACAATCATGACGTAGGACGAAATTCGTCATACGCGGCGAACTATGCAAATAGAATTATTTCTATTTCTTACGCCGGCGAACGACGAACAAATCAGTACAAAGTGACCATGTTTGACTTTAGATACGAAGTATTTTATTACATAAAGTTATTTTAATTTTTATTGAATTATTATTTGAACTGTGAAAATTATTTTGGCTTTAGTTCATTTATTTTTAATTTCTAAAAATCTTTTTTAGAAAGAAAATATATTTTACAAATGTAATCGGACGTTTTCCAAAGAAAACAAGAAAAATTAGACGCTAGCAGAATGAAATGCTGCACTTTCTGGACCGCTACGACCTTCATTTGCATTCTTCGCATCTATCTACCTTAGTTGTGTATTTTTATAAACATCACCTATTTAACCAACTAACTTTGTAAATAAGAATACGAGAATACTCACATCAACATTAATTTGGTTAGACGAAATTTACACACAAACCAACGTATTTCTTTACTGTTATCTCTGTATTTCGTCTTGTACATTTGTTTTTGCTTTGTTTCAATCATCGATTGAACACGAATGCAAATTTGTTTATAATCATTCTTACTTGTTTACTCATAAAATTATAGATGCTGTTCCAGTATCATTTTGATTGTTGATGTAAGCATGAATACTCGCTGTGCCTTGCGTGCTTATAATTAAATTTTTATTGAATTATTATTTGAGCTGTGAATATTATAAATGAATTGAAATTATTTTGGCTTTAGTTCATTTATTTTTAATTTCTAAAAATCTTTTTTAGAAAGAAAATTTATTTTACAAATGTATGCGGACGTTTTTCAAAGTTATTTTACTTAAAAAATTTATGTATTTTTATTTTGCAGTACTTGTAATAAGCGTACAGATTATAAGTTAAATATAAAAATAGTTTTTGTGTTTTTGCTAATGTTTAACTTTTTATATATATATATATATATTTTTTTTTTGGTGGTCACCAGCAGCTTACAAAAAGTAAACAACTTCATTAATTATAACAGCTCTGTTTTTAATCGCTATTGTGTTTCATACGTCGAGTTTTTGACGACGTATTCGTTGTGTTGGAGGAAATTCATCGTTCGTCCCAGTTGTGTAGCTAGCGTAACTGTGAAACTCCATATAATAAACTGTTATGCAGATTTTTTATTTATGGGGTTTGACAGGCTAACGACGAAAATCAATATATTCGCCATCGCTAGCACCTGGTAATTGATTCGCCCTGACTGTTTGCTTTATATTATTCAAATCAAATTAAAATTTTATTCGCCTCAAACACTTGTTTTTGACAGGATCTCGAACAAAAAAGTTACCAAGGCGAGTTAATTAAAAGGTAGAAGCGATGGCGAATTCATAAATTTTCGCCGGTAGTCTAACTGTCAAACTCCATAAATAAAAAATCTTTATAAAAGTTTTTGTGATGTTTGACATATGTGCTTACGGCGAAAACTAACTAATTCGCCATCGCTACTACCTTATATTTTATTCGCCTTGAATGTTGCTTTGTTGTATTAATTCGACGAAGACTACAACTTATAAGACTTGCCTTGAGTAGAATATTGTATACAAGAACAGGAGAATACTTTTTGCCAAGGCAAATTGATAACAGGTATACTCACGGCGAAAATAAATACAACACTGCGATAGAAACATGTACATTTTGTTTTTGTACAAATAGTTTTCGGCTGTCAAAATCAAAGGAGATTTTAACTTTTGACACTCGAAGAAGGAAAAAAATTTTCGCCGTGAGTATACCTGTTATCAATTTGCCTTGCTTTTTGCGCTTTTTAACATGTATCCAGCTATGTCCGAATGAAGATTTAAGCTTAGTTTAAAGATTTTTTTTCCGAACTTAAGATTTTTTGGATTTAGTTGCTTGACACCTAATGTTGCAACTTTTTGTTAAAATGTATTAAATATTTTACTATGTAAAACAATTTTATTGTAAATGAATACCTTAAAAAAATGTTTTATTACTGCCGCTAGTGGGTAAATATATAAAAAATGTTGAAATTTACCTGTGTATATTTGTAAGAACTAAAATTTTCGATACAAAGTTTAACGCCACTGAATTAAATGAATTCATTGATAATGTTGTTTTTCTTTGAGTTTTGTAAACAAATTACAAAACGATTTGACTTTAACGGCGCAACCTTTAAAAAGCTTTCTTATATTGACCCTCAACACGTTATTAACAAAAAGGTTTTTTCACTAGCAGGTCTAATAAAATTTTTTCCGAATTGAAAACAGTGAGATACAAAATTTAGATGAATAAGTTAGGGAACTCCGCGAAATATACTTTAATAAATATTTTCAAAAATTTTAAAAATAATTTAATTTTATTATATAATTTTTTGAACTGTGAATATTATAAATGAATAGAAATTAATCTGGCTTAAGTTCATTTATTTTTAATTTCTAAAAAAGATTTTTAGAATACTTTTTATTAATTTATAAATTTAGAAAATGTTACAGTAAAAGAGTTTTGGCACACAATCTTAAACATTTCTAGAGCGGATAGTGAGTTAGCGTTTCTAACTTTGTCGAAGTTTGTATTAAATTTGATTTGTCTCCCTTGTTAATTTTCAAAAGTAAACTTAAATATTATAGGTTAGCCAACGCCACATAAAAGGATATTTCATACACGCAATATTATTTGTTAGTTAAAAATTGATACTAATATTTTGGAAGATTTGAAACTTCACAGTATTAGATATAATAAGAATTGTGTGAAATATTTTTTACCACTAACAGAATTTTGATTACTTTTATAAAATAAGCCATTTTTTTACTTGTTGGCTTAAAACCAGAAGCATACTTATGTATTTGATCTCCAACCAGTGTTGCCAGAACTTTATTGTGTAAAATCTGCGAAATCCAACAATATTTGAATTCATTGATGTTAACAGCAAATGAAAAATAGACTTTTAAGCATTTATATAATTCTAAAAAGAGACTTAAACCAACTACGCGGAAAGTTTGCGATGGGTGTAAAATCTTTTTGGGTTTAATATCTAATAAAATTTGTATTTTATCAAATTAGTTATGATGTTTTTGACTGTTTAAGTTATGCATCTGTATATACGTCGAATATAATACCAGCGAGTGACAAATTTATGCATTTTATAATAAGTAAATCTTAAAATTTGGTAAAAACATGTTTTTTGCCTGTCATGACAGCAGCTTCATCTGCTGCAAATCCAACATCGTTCTCTTTATAGTCAACGTCATTGTCGATAAAGTATTTAACAGTTCATTTATGTAAGTTAAAAACGTCGCAATGGTCTACCTTTATCAAGTCAAAAAACAAATTTGAACATATTGAAGAATTAAAAATATTGAAGATTTTTTTTTTCTAAAATAAAGATTTTTTCGACGAATAGACTATTCTATGAAAATTTCTAGCACCATTGCATGTATCGCTTAACAGTGAATACTCTTTACAAATATAAGGGTATATTTGATTAAATCTTTTAATTGATAAAATATATTCAAAACTGAAAATATTCAAAATAAAATTGAGAAAAAAAGATACTCTTGAAGAAGTCGACCACCACATCGACGAAACATTGAATAAAAGATTAAATAAAATTATTTTATTTACATCGTCGAAAATGTAATGCCGAGGGCAATTCATAACAGGTAAATTCATTGCGAAAATCAATATAACACTGATAAAGAAATATGTACTTTTTGTTTATTTACAAACCATATTCGGCTGTCAAAAACAAAGAAGTACAATAGGAAATTATAACTTCTGACAAGAAGTTGTGAAGATTTAAAAACAATTATTAAATATCAAATCCTCTAGAAGATGCATTTTTAATAGATTAAAAGGTATACAAGAACAGGAGAATACTTTTTGCGCTTTTTAACATGTATCCAGCTATGTCCGAATGAAGATTTAAGCTTAGTTTAAAGATTTTTTTTCCGAACTTAAGATTTTTTGGATTTAGTTGCTTGACACCTAATGTTGCAACTTTTTGTTAAAATGTATTAAATATTTTACTATGTAAAACAATTTTATTGTAAATGAATACCTTAAAAAAATGTTTTATTACTGCCGCTAGTGGGTAAATATATAAAAAATGTTGAAATTTACCTATGTATATTTGTAAGAACTAAAATTTTCGATACAAAGTTTAACGCCACTGAATTAAATGAATTCATTGATAATGTTGTTTTTCTTTGAGTTTTGTAAACAAATTACAAAACGATTTGACTTTAACGGCGCAACCTTTAAAAAGCTTTCTTATATTGACCCTCAACACGTTATTAACAAAAAGGTTTTTTCACTAGCAGGTCTAATAAAATTTTTTCCAAATTGAAAACAGTGAGATACAAAATTTAGATGAATAAGTTAGGGAACTCCGCGAAATATACTTTAATAAATATTTTCAAAAATTTTAAAAATAATTTAATTTTATTATATAATTTTTTGAACTGTGAATATTATAAATGAATAGAAATTAATCTGGCTTAAGTTCATTTATTTTTAATTTCTAAAAAAGATTTTTAGAATACTTTTTATTAATTTATAAATTTAGAAAATGTTACAGTAAAAGAGTTTTGGCACACAATCTTAAACATTTCTAGAGCGGATAGTGAGTTAGCGTTTCTAACTTTGTCGAAGTTTGTATTAAATTTGATTTGTCTCCCTTGTTAATTTGCAAAAGTAAACTTAAATATTATAGGTTAGCCAACGCCACATAAAAGGATATTTCATACACGCAATATTATTTGTTAGTTAAAAATTGATACTAATATTTTGGAAGATTTGAAACTTCACAGTATTAGATATAATAAGAATTGTGTGAAATATTTTTTACCACTAACAGAATTTTGATTACTTTTATAAAATAAGCCATTTTTTTACTTGTTGGCTTAAAACCAGAATCATACTTATGTATTTGATCTCCAACCAGTGTTGCCAGAACTTTATTGTGTAAAATCTGCGAAATCCAACAATATTTGAATTCATTGATGTTAACAGCAAATGAAAAATAGACTTTTAAGCATTTATATAATTCTAAAAAGAGACTTAAACCAACTACGCGGAAAGTTTGCGATGGGTGTAAAATCTTTTTGGGTTTAATATCTAATAAAATTTGTATTTTATCAAATTAGTTATGATGTTTTTGACTGTTTAAGTTATGCATCTGTATATACGTCGAATATAATACCAGCGAGTGACAAATTTATGCATTTTATAATAAGTAAATCTTAAAATTTGGTAAAAACATGTTTTTTGCCTGTCATGACAGCAGCTTCATCTGCTGCAAATCCAACATCGTTCTCTTTATAGTCAACGTCATTGTCGATAAAGTATTTAACAGTTCATTTATGTAAGTTAAAAACGTCGCAATGGTCTACCTTTATCAAGTCAAAAAACAAATTTGAACATATTGAAGAATTAAAAATATTGAAGATTTTTTTTTTCTAAAATAAAGATTTTTTCGACGAATAGACTATTCTATGAAAATTTCTGGCACCATTGCATGTATCGCTTAACAGTGAATACTCTTTACAAATATAAGGGTATATTTGATTAAATCTTTTAATTGATAAAATATATTCAAAACTGAAAATATTCAAAATAAAATTGAGAAAAAAAGATACTCTTGAAGAAGTCGACCACCACATCGACGAAACATTGAATAAAAGATTAAATAAAATTATTTTATTTACATCGTCGAAAATGTAATGCCGAGGGCAATTCATAACAGGTAAATTCATTGCGAAAATCAATATAACACTGATAAAGAAATATGTACTTTTTGTTTATTTACAAACCATATTCGGCTGTCAAAAACAAAGAAGTACAATAGGAAATTATAACTTCTGACAAGAAGTTGTGAAGATTTAAAAACAATTATTAAATATCAAATCCTCTAGAAGATGCATTTTTAATAGATTAAAAGGTATACAAGAACAGGAGAATACTTTTTGCGCTTTTTAACATGTATCCAGCTATGTCCGAATGAAGATTTAAGCTTAGTTTAAAGATTTTTTTTCCGAACTTAAGATTTTTTGGATTTAGTTGCTTGACACCTAATGTTGCAACTTTTTGTTAAAATGTATTAAATATTTTACTATGTAAAACAATTTTATTGTAAATGAATACCTTAAAAAAATGTTTTATTACTGCCGCTAGTGGGTAAATATATAAAAAATGTTGAAATTTACCTATGTATATTTGTAAGAACTAAAATTTTCGATACAAAGTTTAACGCCACTGAATTAAATGAATTCATTGATAATGTTGTTTTTCTTTGAGTTTTGTAAACAAATTACAAAACGATTTGACTTTAACGGCGCAACCTTTAAAAAGCTTTCTTATATTGACCCTCAACACGTTATTAACAAAAAGGTTTTTTCACTAGCAGGTCTAATAAAATTTTTTCCAAATTGAAAACAGTGAGATACAAAATTTAGATGAATAAGTTAGGGAACTCCGCGAAATATACTTTAATAAATATTTTCAAAAATTTTAAAAATAATTTAATTTTATTATATAATTTTTTGAACTGTGAATATTATAAATGAATAGAAATTAATCTGGCTTAAGTTCATTTATTTTTAATTTCTAAAAAAGATTTTTAGAATACTTTTTATTAATTTATAAATTTAGAAAATGTTACAGTAAAAGAGTTTTGGCACACAATCTTAAACATTTCTAGAGCGGATAGTGAGTTAGCGTTTCTAACTTTGTCGAAGTTTGTATTAAATTTGATTTGTCTCCCTTGTTAATTTGCAAAAGTAAACTTAAATATTATAGGTTAGCCAACGCCACATAAAAGGATATTTCATACACGCAATATTATTTGTTAGTTAAAAATTGATACTAATATTTTGGAAGATTTGAAACTTCACAGTATTAGATATAATAAGAATTGTGTGAAATATTTTTTACCACTAACAGAATTTTGATTACTTTTATAAAATAAGCCATTTTTTTACTTGTTGGCTTAAAACCAGAATCATACTTATGTATTTGATCTCCAACCAGTGTTGCCAGAACTTTATTGTGTAAAATCTGCGAAATCCAACAATATTTGAATTCATTGATGTTAACAGCAAATGAAAAATAGACTTTTAAGCATTTATATAATTCTAAAAAGAGACTTAAACCAACTACGCGGAAAGTTTGCGATGGGTGTAAAATCTTTTTGGGTTTAATATCTAATAAAATTTGTATTTTATCAAATTAGTTATGATGTTTTTGACTGTTTAAGTTATGCATCTGTATATACGTCGAATATAATACCAGCGAGTGACAAATTTATGCATTTTATAATAAGTAAATCTTAAAATTTGGTAAAAACATGTTTTTTGCCTGTCATGACAGCAGCTTCATCTGCTGCAAATCCAACATCGTTCTCTTTATAGTCAACGTCATTGTCGATAAAGTATTTAACAGCTCATTTATGTAAGTTAAAAACGTCGCAATGGTCTACCTTTATCAAGTCAAAAAACAAATTTGAACATATTGAAGAATTAAAAATATTGAAGATTTTTTTTTTCTAAAATAAAGATTTTTTCGACGAATAGACTCTTCTATGAAAATTTCTGGCACCATTGCATGTATCGCTTAACAGTGAATACTCTTTACAAATATAAGGGTATATTTGATTAAATCTTTTAATTGATAAAATATATTTAAAACTGAAAATATTCAAAATAAAATTAAGAAAAAAAGATACTCTTGAAGAAGTCGACCACCACATCGACGAAACATTGAATAAAAGATTAAATAAAATTATTTTATTTACATCGTCGAAAATGTAATGCCGAGGGCAATTCATAACAGGTAAATTCATTGCGAAAATCAATATAACACTGATAAAGAAATATGTACTTTTTGTTTATTTACAAACCATATTCGGCTGTCAAAAACAAAGAAGTACAATAGGAAATTATAACTTCTGACAAGAAGTTGTGAAGATTTAAAAACAATTATTAAATATCAAATCCTCTAGAAGATGCATTTTTAATAGATTAAAAGGTAATTTTTTATATTTACAATTTTTATTATATTTATGTATATATAATTTTTTATGAATTTGTACCTTTTACCTAAAAAAAGAACTTTTTAATGTACCGATAATATATCGTGTTACACAAAAATATAATTTAAAATAAATAAAAAATATCGTTTTTGATATACTAGCACGTAGATACATATGCTCTATTCACAAGCCCCCTAGTACGTGCTAAGTGCTAACAAAATACAACGGTGCTAGCTGTGTTGTTGGTAATTTTCATGCAAACATGCGATACAACACTTAGTACTTTTTTTCATATGTTTTTCAAACCTTGTATTTGTTAAAATGTTTTATGTTTAAATGAATTATTATTTTTGTGTTCATGTGTGAATTATATTATATTAAATTGAATTAAAAGATATTTCTATTAGTTTTATTTATTTAATTTATTGATTGGACTGTATTAGAAAGTGGAATAAGTCATTTCTGTTGTATATAGTAGGAGTGGGTATATTGGAAACATATGTTAAGGTTTGTTCTCTGCCAATATAAAAACTGTTTTGTAAGATTTAATATTGCTTTAATGATTCGATTTCTAATATTTTGTATGGTACCGCCATCACCTATTCCAAAAAGAGAAGCTACCTTACGAACACAAGCACCATTTCCTGAAGATCTCAAGCAGTAAAGTACAATTTTAAGCTGCAAGTCAATGCGTAGTTGGAGCCTTTCGCCAATTCTGTGAAAAACATCGTCATTTTTTATAAGGTTGAATATATAGGCAAATTCCTCTGGCCGTAGTCGTATCATATGAAGAAATCTGTTTTCATCAAAATATCTTAAAACTCGATTATGCCATAATGATGGTCTGGGTAGCCCTAAATGTATACTTCTGCGACTGGAGAGCAGGTACATTAGGTTCATCCTAAAAATGTCTTGAATTTCATCCTCATCTTCTTCATCACCTGTATTACTTTTTTCATTTAAAATATGTAAACAAAATAAGGAAAACGGTTATAACTTACTTGAGTCAACCATTAATATATCGAAACTATATTTTTCACACAAAAAATTTATTAATTTACTTTTTTCTGTTTTCTCCCCCATTTGGCTTATAAATAACAAATGATGAATAGCACTTTTCTTCTTCTTATTTAGTTTTTGACGTATGAAGTACAATGTATAATGGCACATTGATACAATGGTTGTTCACAAAGAAGTAAACAAAAGGTAGTATGCAATACTACCTACACCTTAGCAGAGCTTGTGAATACGGCAATAGTTTTTTCTTTGTATTTACAATTTTAATTAATTTATTTTTCACAATTTTGCTATATTCTTCACAAACTTTCTAATATACAATTTTTTGTTAGAAATAATAGGTTGATTATATATCTATGATACATAACAGGTAGTCCACACCTGAAGAATTTATATCTTGATAAAAGTCAAATTTATGGCATGATGAAAATTCATTGAGACTTCATTTATTAATATTATATCATCGTCAGAGCTCATAAACTAATAAATTTATCATGATATCAAAAGTCATTTATACATTATTTTATTATTTTTTTTCTTCGCACTGTTCAGTAACTAATAATTTTAACTAATTGTTGCCAATTGCTACTAGAACGTGTTTGATATACATACATTCATTTTAAATTAAATTTATTTTGAGTAAAATAAATGTACCTTGGTGTTCTTGCAAGGAGAGAGTAAAAAATATGGGAGCGAAAAAGTTTATAACAACTTTTGGCTAGTAATATTTTTACTGGCAAGAATTATTAGTCAAAAAGCTGTATAAAATCAAGAAAACAAGATTACGCATTCAGTACAAAAATATTTTCTACTGCGCAGCTACATCATCGTAGAATAAAAATTTGTGTTTGTTGTAAAATGTGTTAGAGATTTTTGCCGCAAAACTGGGGGGTTACTCTCGATTGCGATGCGAAAGAAAAATGGCACGTAATCAAACAATTGGTAGCCTCTATTGCGTTTTCGTATTTTCTTTCGCATCTAATTTTATTCTCTTTAGTTACTGAATGTTTGCTGTGTTTTTGTATAAAACATTTTTCAGTTGTTATTGTCTTTTTTATTCGTTAGAGTTCTCATTTAATCAATTTGGCTTTTGGTATAAGACTTTCAAGTTTTCTATATAAAATTTGGGTACAATCCACTGATGAGCTATATGAGCAGTAGTGAAATGGCCATATGAATATGCTTTCCCCGCAGTAATACATTTTAATTTGTAGTTTGAAATAATAAAAATATCATGAAATAATTATTACCGACTTTAATGCCAAATAACTGAATGTAAAATAACACTTTCTATGCAGCAATTTTGTTTTTCAAAATACAATGTTTAAAATTGAATTTAAATTTTTAATTTATTAAATTTTCTTTTGTTATGCATGCTGTAGTTAGTTGTCTTTAAACTCCGCACTAAAAATTAATTTCTGCTTTAAAAAACAGTTTTTTACTTTTTCATCACATATTATATGATGAGCCTTTTTAACTTAATTTTTCGCTTATTTTACATACTTTTGGGTTGTTTTTATTGTCACATTTATTAGCTGCATGTTTCATTATACCCTTTACCACAAAAAGTGGAAAAAAGTATTACTAAGTTTGTCATTCCGTGTGTAATTTCTGCAATATCCATTTCTGACCCCATAAAGTGTACATATTCTGACTTCTTATGCAGAGCGAAGTCGATTGAGTGATGTATGTCTATCCGTCCGCGTTAGCTTGCGGAGGCACAGAGTTACGGGGCTCTGAAATTTAAAATTTGTTTAAAATATCACTGTGGGTATCATTTAAAAGCTTTTGAAGAGATCTTTAAGGAAATACTACAATTTTTTTAAAAATGCTCAACCCATTAAGAGCCGATGTCATTTTTATGTTAAATTATGCTGTACCAAATTTTTTTTACTTATTTCGATCTGTTTAGATTGGGTATTTAAGATTGGGCATAGCCGAATATAGCACTCTTACTTGTTTTCCTTTAATTTAGCTAGGGGAGTATAAAGTAAAAAAAGTTCAAAACAACGGAATTTTTTTTTAGAATCTTCTAGTTTTACAAGGTTTTTTATTTTCATAAGATATAAGAGTTAGATCACAATTTCAATAAAAATCTTGGTTAAAACTAAAAAAACTATATTTATGATTCGCTTAAACATTATAAACGCTTTTAAAATTACTTAGTAATTAAAAAATTTAAAACATTTTATGTAGATTTTAGCTACTTGGTTATTTAGAGTATTATTTTAAATTTTTCTTTGTGGTTAACATTATAGTGGTCAATTTTTTTATACATTTTTTCACTCTAGGATATTTATCTAATTGTACTATTTAATGGTCAAACCTTACAGTTTTTAAGTCTTTCATGTCATTCCCAAAGCCACAACAATTTTCTTTACTAATTTTTGCTAGTCAGTCCCCGTCCAGGCATGCAACTTTTGTTTCTGCAATTTTTTTAAATTCTCTTATAAAATTGCAGTTGTGTCCACACATTCAAAAATTCTTCTGTGTCGAGCACACGTGCACAAGTTTGACGTCTATCACTTTGATCGTTTATAGACCGTTTTACTTGTTCTTAGTTTGTTTGAACTGATTTAAAGGGTGCCATATACACTTTATGCAATTTTTGTACATACATATGTCAAATAAATTTTCTTTAAAAATATTGAAATTGTGCACAATGTCAACGTTTTAAACACCTTTCCTTTTGTTTTGGCACAAAAATAGTATCTTTTTGAAAACTCATGGAAATTTAATAAGGCATCTCCTTAATCAATCTTCAAATGTGATAAAGAATCAAAATATTAATCGATCGTAGTTAAGCTAGTTTCTTGAAAGTCTGTACGAAAATAGTATTAATCAGAAAACTTTAAAATTTAAAAAAAAACCCACAAAAGTTTAAGTTTAGTTTTTCGCTAATGTTTAAAAATAATTCCGCACAAACACAAACTGCTATACACGATATATAGATGAATTAAATTCGAATCAATCGTGGTATAGAATTTTTATTTTAAATACTGTGATAAAAGTTACTATATTGAAAATACCTTTAAAAATATATACAGATTTGTTTGTTTTTCAAAATAACCCTGGAGTTAATGTCGAGGTCGTTGACGGCGTCAAATGTCAAAAAATTGAATCGTATGAAATTGTATGAGAGCAGTTAATCTCAACGCGTTGCAACGCCGTAAAAGTTCAATCTGTTTCAACTTGAAACGCCGTCAACGACGTCGACATTAACTCCAGGGTAAATGTTTAAAATTGAATACGTGCCGCGTTTTGCAAATGCTTGTTGTTAGTGTTTTTTGAAATTTGTAAACAAACCTAGTTAAAATACAACTTTTTAAAAAGAAATTTTTTTTGTTGTTTCGCAGAACTAAACAAAAGTAAACATTTTAGCCATTGATAGAACAATATTTTATGTTTTGCACACATTTCTTGATAAAAATAGTAGTAAAAAGTTAAATTAATAAATAAAATAAGTTTAGGTGGTAAATACATGAGTATCGCCGGAATTTTTTAACATGTTTCAAATATTTTTAACAAAACTTGCAATTCGTTATGTTTGTTAAGGTACGGTCACATTAGTCAAACATTTGACTGAAATCGGCAAATATTTATTTGC
This sequence comes from Gymnosoma rotundatum, assembly GCA_916610165.2. NCBI lineage: Eukaryota > Metazoa > Arthropoda > Insecta > Diptera > Tachinidae > Gymnosoma > Gymnosoma rotundatum. The sequence continues at coordinate 111,548,769 of OU744336.1, forward strand.
CGTAGTCTGACCACAAAATATTTATTAGAAGCAAATAACATCACAGCTGATTTTGGGCAAATAAAATTATTTGCCAGTAAACAAAAATGTTTCTAATGTGAACATAGTGTGACCACTCGACGGCAAATATTTGACTCATTTTTAGGCAAATAAATATTTGTTCTTACAAAGTTTTTGTAAGAACAAACAGAGACAAATAACAGCTGTATCAACAATGTTGCCCAGTATTTAAATTAAATTATTAGGTTTCGGAAAAACTCGCTGATAATTTTAAACTTATATTTGTATTAAATAAAAACAAAATACTGTAAGCAATTAAAAATAAAATTATAGATAAAAAATAATAAAGTGCAATTTTCGGAAGAAATAGTAAATTAAAAAAGTTGTCGGGCCACATATGTTTCGAGTTAAATATCATCAAAGTATTTTATAATTTGGTATATTTCGACATTTTCGCCTCAGAATGGTGAAAAGTTTCAAAGTTGTATGTAAAAAAGATGTGGCATTGGGGATTATTAAATATTCTTTTATAAATTTTTAGTTAAGTATTAGTTTAAAGTAAAGTCGCAAGAAATTATATACTTGAAAATTTGCGTTGCCGTTAAATTAATGTTAAGTTAAAGTTGTATTATATACTGTTATATATCTTCACATAAACCTATGATAAGATTGAGATGCATTTTGTTTTAAAAAGCTTATAGATAACTTTTAAATGAAGTTTTATATGACAACAAGCAACATGCTTTCACTTTAAGAATCAATATCGATTAATTTATATTAAACAAGAATTAAACACGCTTAAATTTAACCAACATAAATTAAACTTTAATTAAGATTTGCACAGTGCCCACGCATTTTAACTGCTTAAAGAGACGAAAAAAGTCGGCTATGTGCAGAACAAAACCAAAATAATTCTTCCGCCCTACTCGAAGCGTAGGAATAGAGCTAATAGTCATTAGTGAATATCCATTTCAAGCACTTAAACTGTTCCTGCATAAGTTTCGATTTGCAATCAAAAGATATATGTTCTATAAGTACTAAGCTGAAAGATTATTTTTGCAATTAATGTAAACAGATTTTTTTTAATATAAATATGTTCGTTTGACGGTATGTTATAATGTAAAAATTTTTAAAAACTACATGTACAAGAGTTTTTCCCCTATTTCCCGAAATCTGAAACATTAAAATTTCTTAAAAATTGTAGAACTTTGTATCCCAATAAAAATTTTGCATATTTGTAGTTTAATTCTTTGTGAAATTGGCGTTTTAATTTAAGCGACTTTTTATTTCAACATATCATTTGTCTACACTTATATCAAGTAAACAAATAAACAGCTGTAGTTTGAAAAATATATGAAATAAATTAAAAGTTTTCAGAAATTTTAATCAAAAAAATGTAATGAATGAATATTAAAATTTATTGCATATTTGTAGTTTAATTCTTTGTGAAATTGGCGTTTTAATTTAAGCGACTTTTTATTTCAACATATCATTTGTCTACACTTATATCAAGTAAACAAATAAACAGCTGTAGTTTGAAAAATATATGAAATAAATTAAAAGTTTTCAGAAATTTTAATCAAAAAAATGTAATGAATGAATATTAAAATTTATTGTTAAGAAGTGGAATCTAATTCCTATTTAGCTTCATCCTCTTATTGTGCTGCTTCTTTAGAACACCTTTTAGAGCTTCTTTATAGCATAGAATATGAAAAATTTGATATTGTTGTTTGGCTTTTTTTATTTGGAACTTTCATACATGGGAGTTATTCATTAAAAACTTTCGTCTCACATTGCCATTATGAGTAATAGTTATTTTAATGGAATCTCTATAAATAATACATGCGGGTGCATAAATATAATATTAGCCACCATTATTTGACCAACTTTTATAGTTTATGGCTATCAGCGGTGGATATTTTATTTTTATATTAAAAACTGGGATTTCATTTCTCGTACAAGGTATAGGAAAATTATATTATAGGAAGAGAATAAAAACTTCATTTGGGACTTTTAAAAAGATGCGCCCATAGTCTGCCTAGATGGAAAAAATTTTTCGACAGTTGTATATTTTTGCTCCGACTACAAATGGTTATTGTTTGTTTGTTTTGAACTTATGTATATTGTACTGCAATTAAATATTTAAGAGTAGCAACTATTTTTCATCATTTGTAATTAGCATTTAATAATATTTTACACGTTTTCTTTGCAATAACTTTGAAATAATGCCGAAGAAATTGAATGGCAGTGAAGACATCCCATGCGCAGCAGTCTGTGAGCAAATAAATTTATGTTTTTTTTCGGTTTGATCGAATATATTTTTAAGGCAAATATTATTTTAAATGTGACCGCACATAAAACATGTTCGCCTGTATTTTATTTGACATTGCTTCATAGCTGTTTCAACAAATAAAAATAGGCAAATAAATGTGCGTAGTGTGACCACAAAACAAATTTTGTATTGTTTTGAAAAAATTTGGGCCAAACAAGAGCAAACAAATTTTAGGCAAATGTTTGTCATATGTGACCGTACCTTTAGCAGCCGTTTTTATAAACTATTGATAATTATTTTGATATTTCATAATGCTGCCGTATTTTTATCATAGTTAAATAAGAACGATCATAGCTGACTGATAAACTGAAACTCTATTTAATTACAACCTAAATTTAAATGCAAATTAATTAAATGCGTATTTAAATATAAAGACAAAAACTGACCATAATTTTGTAAATTTCTGTTTTACTCTCTCGTTGCTAGTTTTTGCTAGTAAATTTACTGAACAGACCTAATAAATTTGCCTTGAACACAACTTACTAAATAAGCTTTTATATAGACATGCTGTGAATTGAATATTTAATTTGCTTTGAATAATATAAAGCCAGGTATAAAAATATTTAAACAAAAACATAGTGATTACTTTTCTATAAAAATAGTGTCTCCTCGTTATATTGAGCAAGTATGAAATCTTTTTCTAACCCTGTAATAATTCTATTCGTTATTTGCCAAGCACAAAACCAAGGCACATTAATTTTAAAGGTAATAGCAGTTCTAAAACAACTACAACAATAAGTAAACAACATATATTTGTTTTTGTAAAATATATTTTCAGACATCAAATCAACTGACGCACACTGGATCGAAAACGATTTTTTGTTTACAAAATTCGGTACCCAATGAACCACTCAATATATCTCAACAAAATTTTACAGAAGCAGGGGTGTTTATCAGTGAATCTACGGACGGTCAGGCTTTTAGGTGAAGAAGGGCTTCTGGGTAGGGTAATTTAGGTACCTCGACATATAATTTTTTGAAAATGTCATAAAAAGTTTATTTTTAACTCAAAAGTTAAGATTTTTTTAAATTAAATCAGATCTTGAAAATATATGTAAATTATGTTTAAATGTGCAGGGAGAAAATTGGCTTACAATTTTTTTTTTTTTAGTTTTGTTAATTTTAGTGGTTTTGGCGTAGTACGCTTATCAATTATTACTTTCAAGGCATTTGCTATATTCTTAATAAAATTTAAAGTAAACAAGTTTAAACTTTTATTCTGATAGTGCTTTTCGTTAAAAAGTTACAAGCCTCTGAAATGTAAAAAATATAGTCTCTTTAAGGATTTTCCCGAAAAAGGTGGTATTCTTTTTTGCTTATGTAACTGAAATTTACTTCAGAACAAACAAAGACAAACTATAGCAAATACGAATAAAAGCAAAATTAGGTCAACAATTATAACGGTTCCCCCTCCATCCCTTTCCAACGTTGCCAATTTTGGAACAAAATTTTAAAATTATTGTGAAATTCCTCGGATTGCAAAGTACCGATTAAAAAAGGTTAATAGTAAGTCTCCAAATTTTGGCTACATACTCCAAAAAGGATTTGACAGCCCCGTGATTAATTAAGGCCTCTTTTGTAATAAAAAACAATTTTTCATGGCATTTTTCCCCTTTCCGGGAATTTATATGTTAAAACAAAAAAATTTTAATTTTATTTCACCATTTGATTAAAAACTCGTTTAGCTTTATTACTTCAATATTTTGTTTAATTTCTCAAAAAACCACCTTAACATTAATTTTTCAGTTTTCGAAAATTAGCAAAAAAAAAAAAAAAAATAATTATAATATCATTAATCTAGTTATCATATGCCTTCCTTTGATGCTACTTACATTTATATATTTAAGCTAGAGGAGCTCCCTAAGCCTCGCATCCTCGTGAATATTTTAGCTTATATCTATATGTAAAAACCAAAAATGTGTAAACACATTTTGTACCAAACTTCTTGGTTTTAACATATAAAATGAGCAAACAAAATCATGAGGAGGCGAGGCCTACAATTTAAAAAAAATCCAATTTCAAAAAGTGTGTGAAAATTTTAAATATATTTCCACAACACTACTACGAGTATTAAAAAAATTTTTTTAGAAAAAAAAAATAATAAATGTAAACAAAATTTGACATCTAAAAACATAAACAAGAAAGTCAACTGATCTACTGCCACTACCTAGTATATTAATCTGCCTTGCACAAAACACAAGTTTGAAAAAAGTGTGACGTCTTCTTTTTATTAGCTGAAAGATATGTTTGTTCTTCAACATATAAAAAAACTTAAGGCGAATTCATTTGTAGTTATAACAGCCCAGCAAAAGTAAATAAACAGATAGAAGAAATGCTACAGCATGGAATAATAAGAGAATCGATACAATAGCCCGATTTGCCTAGTGCCAAAAAAATTTAGATAATTCATATGAGCAGAAGTCGAGAATAGTGATTGATTAAAGCATATATAGGATTTTTAGTTAAGTATTGGTTTAAAATAAATGAAATATTAGTTTTAAAATGCTTATAAATTATATATGACAACAACAAATTGCTTTCACTTCAAGAATCAATATCGATAAATTTATATTAAACAAGAATTTAAGATCTGCAAAGTGCCCGCGCATTTTAACTGCTTAGAGACAAAAGAAGTCGGCTGTATGCAGAACAAAAACAATATTATTCTTCCGCCCCACTCGAGGCGTGGGAATAGGGCTAAGAGTCCTTAGTGATAATCCATTTTAAGTACCTAAATTGTTCTTTCATATCTTTCGATTTGCAATTAAAAGAGATATGTAATAAGTCCTAAGCTAAAAGCTTATTTTTGCAATTAATGAAAACTGATTTTTTTTCATTTCATATTCGTTTTACCGTAAGTTATAATGGAACAATTTTTAAAAACTATATACAAGTGTTTTTCTCCTATTTTCCGAAATCTGAACCATTTAAGTTTTTTAAAAATTAAATTACTGCATATTTAGTTTCATTCCTTGTGAAAGTGGCTTTTTAATTTAAACGACTTTCTATTTAAATAAGTTATTTGTCTACACTTATGTATATAAAATAAACAGTTGTAGTTTTAAAATTAAATTGAATAAATTAAAAATTTTTAGAAATTTTAACAAAAAAAAAATATAATTCCTATTTAGCTTCATCCTCTTATTGTGCTCCTTCTTGAGAACACCTTCTGGATCTTCTTGCTAGCATATAACATAAAAAATTTTATATTCTTGCATTGCTTTGTTTATTTTGGAACTTTATTTCATACATGGAAGTTATTCATTATAAATTTTCTTCTCACATTGCCATTATGTGTAATAGTTATTTTAATTGTAATCTGTATACATAATACATGCGTGATTTCAACTTTTAAAAAGATGCGCCTAGATAGAAGAAATTTTCCTACATTTGTATATTTTTGTTCCGACTATAAAGAGTTATTGTTTGTTTGTTTTGAACTGCAACTAGAGAAACTGAAGAAACTTTTTTGCATGACTTGTAATTACTATTAAATAATATTTTAAACGTTTTTTTTGCAATTTCTTCGAAATAATGCCGAAGAAATTGAATGGCATTGAAGACATACCATGCGCATCAGTTTCTGGCCAAATAAATTTGTTTTTTTTTTTCAATCGCAATAAATTATATTAAATTTTTTTCAAAAGGTTTTTAATTAAAAAAATTATGGTCCACAATCGTTAATTTTTTTGGCAATATATTTAGGGTGTATTTAACTCGGAAAATTTGCGTTGCCTCTAAGTTTTTTGCTTTACAATTTTTCCTACACCATAAATAACTTTTGTTTTCATTTTGAAATGCTATGCTAAGCTAGATTTAAACAAAATTTTCTTTACTTCTACCGAGTATAAGTAATCCTGCCAGAAGTTAATAGTTTGGAAATGTTAAAGATTTAAAGTTGTAAACTGTATACTGATATATTTCTATATATTCATTTTAACGCCTAAATTATTCTCCATTAAGGCCGGGGCACATAGAATCCGTCATACGTTAAACTTCAACTTATTCAACTGACAACTCAGTTAAAATACATGTTTTCTTATTAGTGTTGTCACAATCAGTACGTCTCCGTCAACCCAAAGTATGAAAGTTGAGCAACTTTTAACTTTTCACGTATATTGAATACTTTGACAGCTATCAATTGCTTCTTCTTCTTCTTTGTTGTCTTGCTGTGCTCTTTACTCTCTCTTTGCACATATTTTTTTTTTTTTTGCACATACATTAAACGCAGTATTGCCATTTGGTTACAATTTTAACATTCTTGTAACTTTTGAAAATTTATTTATTTATTTATTGTAAACTTTTGTTATATTAACTAAAATTTTTCTAACTTTTGATACAAACACGAAATAAAGTAATATCACTGAAAGATTACTTGTTTCATTATTTGATGTAAGATCCCACTTAACATATCTACCTTTCTTCACATTTCAATTCGGTTTTAATTACAAAGTTTACCTGCAAATGCAATCAAAATCCCATATAAAAAATTAGTTTAAAATAAACAAAAAATAACATTGCTTAAGTTTAACTCTCTTCTGTAAGTGAGAAATCACGAAATGTTTCCTGTTTCGAGTTTAGAAACCACAATTTTTTCCCAACTTGGAAATAATATGAGCTGCATTTCGTGCGTTCTGTTCAAACTTGCGAAAATTGGTAGCAACTTCAGTTATTCTGCTTGAAAGATATGACAATCAAAGCAATATCTCGATTTAGAAAAAAATAGCCCTTTAGATTCCTTCAGGAAGTGCCGGATTATATTACAGAAAAATTGTCAGTAATTTTGTGCTGAAATTTTAAGAAAATAAGTCTCAAATTTATTTTTAATAACGGCATTTTTAATATACTTAGTGTTTTAAATTTAATGGAAGCTCAATCTTTTAAAGAAAAATGTACTTTAAATAATTTTATTAAACGGTGAGAGCATGCACTTTTCACTACCGAAGTATTAGTATTGGGTCCTAATTTAAATTCTCATGAGTAGCATCGGTATGAAATTTTATTTCATGCGTTATTCTTTTTTTGTTTTCGTTTTGTTTAGTAAATAAATTTGTTTCCTTGTTATTTTTCCTGACATATAGAATAAAACATTTTACTATATTTTATACCAAGGCGCATTAATTTACAGGTGGTCTTAATAGTCCAAGTAATTTTTGTTTATGTTCGACGTTTTTAGAATTTAAAATTTTTCAAATAATTTTAAAAATTTTATAAAACTAAATTTTAAAACCAAAAGTGAAATATAAAATGAAATATTGCTGCATATGCAGGAGAAAGAAAACAACTGGTACAACTTTATTTAAAGTATCAATTGATGATAAAAGGATAAATTAAATTCGGCTTCCTTCTGTTCAGCCAGCTACTTTTGACATCAACATGGTGCTGTGCAACAACAAAATTACATTGGATTTTTTTTTTAATTCGCCTTGATTTTACACAAATTACATTAAATTACTATTTTTTTACAGGAAAATTTCAAAGTGTAACTTTTATTGAAGAAATTCATCTTTTTTCCTGCCTTTCCCTGGCAACACTAAAGTAAAGGCAAAGTACTCATTGTGCCAACCTCATCCGTCGTTACTTTGACTTCAGGCGAATATGTCAAAGTTCAACGTATGACGGATTCTATGTGCCCCGGCCTTTAACTTTCGATTTGCATAAAAAATAGATATGTTATACATGTCCTAAGCTAAAAGCTTACTGTTACATTTTAATTTAAAATGAATTTTTGATTAATACATACTAATGCGTTTGACTGAAAGTAACAACGTCACAGTTTTTAAAAACCCTGATGAGATACAAGTGTTTTTTTATCTTCCGGAATCTGAAACATGTAAAATAAGTTAATTAAAAAATTGGTGGACTTTATGTCCCAATTAAAATATTGTATATATAGAGTTTGATTCTTCGTAAAATTATCTTTTTATTTTAAACGACTTTTTCTTTCAACAATAAACAGCTGTTTCTTAAAAATTACACATGTACAGTGAAGAACTTAAGTCTTCATACATACCAAAATTTTCATATATTCGCAAACAAAAAGTGCAAAAAAATTTTGTGTACCAGAGATATTTATTTCCATTTTAATTTGTACAATTTCGTCTCTTCTGTTTTAATCGTATTTTGGCAACCTGTAATTATTCTTGTAATTGTATCTGTTGAATTATTTTTTTTTGCACTTTTGTATTCAAATAGTTTTCAATAATCAAGATGAGTAGGGGTAAAGAAATCGACATCGATGTAAAAGATCTTATTGTTCAAGAGCGTAGAACAGGAGAATCTCATCGCGAAATTAGCAAAAGTTTTAAAATACTTTTTGCTACTGTCCAATACATATTCAAAAAGTACAAAAATACTGGTTCCGTAAAGAATAAGCCAAGATCTGGGGGCTTATTCTGAATTGCGATGCGCAAATGAAATGCGATGCGAAAGAAAATTGGTATTCTGTTAGACTTTCGCAATAGCATTCGCAATTTATTTTAAATCGTGGCAACGCTGCTCAAATAAACATCAGTATGAACAAACGTCAAAGTAAAAATAAATAAATTTTTTGGGCTTGGCTGTCAAAATTGTTTCTAAAATTTATTTAATGGGTGTAAACCTATTAAAATTTAAGTCAAATATTTTTGTACTGGTGTAAATGTTTCATTGGTGGTCTATTAATATATACTTTTCAGTTAACGTTTGCCACAAAGTATTTGCAGACTGAAGTGCATTTGGTGTTTTTAAATGGTCTCTTGCCAAATGGCTGCGCTTATTCACAAATTCTATCTTTATTTAAAGTTGACGCGGTTTGTTGGTCTTATTGCTTACTTCCCTGAATTAAAAAATAAATATATGATGAATACATAAATAAAATATTGTTTTTACTTACATGTTTGTACTTTGCGAATGCTACTTTGTTGTCGAATAAATTTTGCGAATTTGACATTTGTTTTCGCAATTTAGAATACCGATTTACCACCTTTTCGCATTTGAAATGCGATTAAAATAGAACTTTGCGAATATCGCAATACAGAATAGACATTGTTCGCATCGCAATTCAGAATAAGCATCCTGGACGACCGAAGAAGCTCTCTAGGCGAGACGTCAGTTTTATTTTAAGAGAAGTGGCAACAATTTAGAGAATATTAGGACCTTAACTAGCAGAAAAGATCAAAAATATTACGGATAAAAAAGTTCACCCAAAAACGGTTCAAAGAGCGTTACGAGGTAAAGGGTAAAGGCCAGGATTCACTATCATACTCAGTCGTACGATCTGTCAAAAATTTCATGTGTGCTCAAAAAGTATGATAGTGTGGATTAAAATTGTATGTGTGTGACAGAGTTTTTGACAGATCTGTACGATTTTATAATCTTTTGAAATAATTCATAAAATATTTTTCTCTATGCGATCAGGGTTGATTTTTTTAAGATGATGAGGAGAAAAAACAACAAAATATTAAAAACATATGTTTTTGCATCTTTTTTGTATAATAGTGTGGCACATACGACGCCATTTTGGAACGATTTTTAAAGTAGGACAGAATTCTGTCAGATTTTTGTGTGATTAAATCGTACGATTGTGTATGATAGTGAATCCTGGCCTTAAGTGGGTATGTAGGTTCCCCGCAGAAAGCCTTAATATCTGAAAAGAATCGAAGACTTCGCCTTGAATTTGCAAAAACACACATTAACAAAGGAGCAGATTTTTGGAAAAAGATATTGTTTACGGACGAAAGCAAGATTAACTTGTTTGGAAATGACGGGATAGAAAAGTTTGGCGTAAAAAATACAGCACTTGAGCGAAAGAATAATGTGCTCACAGTGAAACATAATGGTGGCAGCGTAATGGTTTGGGCGCCATTGCTGCATCTGGTGTTGGTCGATACTATTATAAGCAGATTCTAGAATACAACATGCACCCATCAGTTGATATGTTGAGTCTTGGCCAGGGTTGATCTTCCAACAAGACAATGATCCCAAACATACAGCGAACGTTGTGAGAGATTAACTGATTTATCATGCACCAAGGCAGTTGAAATCGCCTTCACAATCACCGGACCCAAACCCGATTGAGCACGTTCGGAATATTTTAAAGCGGAAAATCGGTTATGTTAGTGTTACCAACAGAGAAACGTTAAAAGCATAACAAAAGTGTTGGTCCGAAATTACTCCTGACATGACCGAAAACCTTGCCGCTTCAATGCCGAGACGTCTGCAGGCAGTGAAAGATGCTAACGGTAAGCCAATAAAATATTAACACTTTAAAAATTAACTACTTGTTGGAAGTTAAAAACGTTTTTTTGTTTGTAATGTATGAACACTTTTGAACATCTTTATTATTTGCTTTTTCTGTGCTTATCGTTATTTTTTGAGTTGAATGAAAATGGTTGTTTTTGTTTCATAATTAAAATGGAACTTAATATGTCTGGTACACAGAAATTTTTTTAGTATGTATGAAGACTTAAGTCCTTGACTGTATGTTAAATAAAATAAATATATTAAGAAATCAATATGAAAATTTATTATTCGGAATCTTTTCAATTTTGATTTACTTTATTCGTGCTTGATTCCTTCAAATATACATAAATATTTCATGATATTCTCATGAAATATTTATTATTTTAAACTAAACTAAAAAATGAAATGTATTACTGCGGGGAAAGGATATCCATATTGGCATTTCACTACTGCTCAAATAGCTCATCAGTGGATTTTTTCCAAATTTTGTATAGAAAACTAGAAAGTCTTATATCAAAAGCAAAATTTATTAAATGTGAACTCCATTGAATCAATAAGACAAAAGACAAAAACTTAAAAATGTTTTATACAAAAAAACACAGCAAACATTCAGAAACTATTTTTCTTTTTTCTTTCATTTTTCTACATAAGGGATCCCACTGGGAACCATTCAAATGTATTTGAAAGATTCAATGAAAAAATAAAAATTGAAAAACAATTTTTATTAATAAGCAATGTGAACATGGAAATATATCAATTTGAAAATTTATTATTCGGAATCTTTTCAAATTTGATTTACTTTATTCGTTGGGATCGTTGTCTTGCTGAAAGACCCAAATGCGATCCAAGCCCAATTTTTCGACACTCTGTGCCAAGTTATCTTTAAAAATGTTGAGGTAATGTGTTTTATTCATAGTGTTTTCTATGAAAACCAAATTTCCTACACCATTGGCTGCCATACATCCTCACACCATGACTGAACCACCACCATGCTTTACTGTGGACATTACATTTTGCTGAGCAAATTCAGAATTTTTGTTTCTCCAAATTTTAACAGGTTTTTTGAGCTTTCTGAAATATTTTCAGATATTTTTACGGCACTTTCTGTTGGATTTTAATTCACTTTACGCACAATGGACCGTATTTGAGTACTGTTTAGTTTGGTTGGCCTTCCCGATTTAGAGCGATTTTCTAAATTTGAAAACTTTTTGTACTTATCAATTCTATATTTTACAGTATTGTGACTTCTTTCAACTATGGAACCAATTTCACGCAAGGATTTTCCTTCTTCGTAATGTTTTATCACTAGCTTACGTATATCTAAAAAAGTTTGCTTACCCATGTCCAAAAAAATCTTCTAGTTTAAAATGTTTGCGAAAAAATCAAGTCTAATAATAACTCATATACGTAAAATGTCATAAGAAAGCAAATTACAAAATGTAACGGTACTTGTTTACTGTAAAATTCTTTATTACATACTTATTGTGCACAAGAGCTGTACAATTTCTTTTGACGCGAGAAATATGACGAAATGAAATTTGCTATAATGTTTTATGTAAAATAACAGAACTACTGTGAATAATTTTAAAATGCTTGATTACTTGATTAAAGCATTATTATGCTGTAAACACATTCGCCACAGCAAGATACACGAACACACGACAGCAAATGACGCTCGCAACATTTGTCGGCTTGTACGCAGCTATATAATTATTTTGAAGGCAGCAGCTACATAATAAAAATATGATTTTATTGTATTTCAGTGATGTCACTTTAGCAGTTTTTAAAGAAGGAAATCGAATTAAAATATATTTCAACTATAATTATTAGAATTGGATTGTCTTTAAAATTGAAAATATATTGAAGATTTCTCAGAAGCAATAGTAATGTCAGCATAAAAACGCGTGGTTGCTTGTCCACTTAAATAAAGAAAAAACTAAATACAACAGTTCTGTGATATCTTCTAAAACCAATCGTGTTAAATATTTACAGATATCCCATACGACAATTGAAATTAATATAAGTACTTCAACCAGCAAGTACTAAGAACAGAAGTAAATTTTAACTAAATGTTGTCCACACAAAAAGGAACTGTAGTTTTATATACATCTTAATACATTTCTTTGAAATTTTTACAATTTTACCTCTTATACTTTCGTCGTGTCAATTGTAGTATTTTAAATTCGGCGGTGTGGCATCTCTAATTTTTTTAAAATTAAAATTTTATAAAAATATGTTTTAAGCAATTATTGAAAAGTATGTAAAAAGTGTTAAAATTTTTCTATGTACAATTATACCGGTACAATTGGGTGATTTTATATTTGTTTCTCTATTTTTCTACGAAAAAAATCCATGTTTAAATCAAGGTTCTAAAGGATCTTCTCACAAAATTTTACTCAAATCTATCCAGCAGCACTCACGTGAGACAGATAAGACATCAATAAATAGGTATTTTGTATTCCAAATCAATTATTATCTTCACCAACAACAATATTTTCGTAACATATTTCATTTACAGAAATGATCCTGTTACAGTTTTATTATAGATGTAAACTTAAATCTTTAAATAATTAATTTTTATTTTAATTTTTTATTGTTCTTGCTTTTTTCATAATAAGAGATTTAAAACACTTATTATTTAACATGACTTATAGTATTGACATCACTTATCTGCTTATTGTCGCCAATAAAAATAGAAATTAGTTTAATTTGACTACTGCAGCGAATTCAGCCCAGACAACAACCTGCCGCCTTGTTGCCTTGCTGTTGACAAAATAATCATTCTCATATAAACACATGCATTCTAATTTTGACATTTTGCAGTCGGTAGCTGTTGTCTCGAATGTGTTTACAGCTTTAGTATACATTAAAATTGTATTAATAAAACCACCAACCAGTGCAGTAGCTTTGGTTTCTTAAACTTAAACTTTTAACATTGTTTAATTTGCAAATTGATTAAAAAACATTAATTAACATATTTGGCACTCGAGCAGGGACCGTTTTAAATTAAATTTAATGCATCGTTGTATCAGAGTTCTAAGTATTTAAAAATTGAGATAACTTTGCCGCGTTTCGCACGGTTGGTGGTCTTCGTTGTTGCAGTCGCTGAACTACAGAACAGTTGGATTATTAATACTACTCTGGAGGCTCCTTTGGAAGATAACATCAACGACTTTACGATCTCGCTAAACACGTAAAGAGAACATTTCATCAAGGTACTGTATACATAACATATTGCAAGTGCAGTCGATAGGTCATAATTTTGGTCAACTCTACTTTTGCCGATGTTATGTTGTCACCGTACAAATAATTCAGGAGAGAAAAGAAGGGCATCATTTTGGATTAAAAAAATGAGATTCAATTACACTCGTAATAAAACACTCAATATATATATGTACATAATATATACATATAATACCCAACCGCTATTTAATCTTGTTGTTGTTTTTGCTGAGGAAGGCTTTGTTGTTGTTTGCTGTTTGCCTAACCTCATTTCATCATCATCAAGTTCGTTTGTTCTATTATTGACATTCTGCTATAAACCTACACGACAAACTTGTTGTCATCGCTTGTTCAATGCTTGGTCGTATTGGTTTGTAGATCAACAAACAAAATAGATCGAACATTTTGTTGGACTATAACTTTGGCATATGTTTCGGAGTAATTTTTGTTTCTATATACACAAAACCTACTTTACAACATTACAATAAAATCAGTAGACATACACATAACAACATTTCAATTAGAAACAGAAACAGCTGCTGCTCCGGACAATGTATCTGCATTACGTCAGCAAAGAAATATCGCTAAAGGTAATATCACACGTATAAAAAATAGTATTGGTGGTACTGATCGATCAGTGGTTGAACTACAATGTAGGCTTGACATCTTAAATTCATATATTAAGCAAATAATAACGTATCAAACAGAAATAGAAAAAGAAGGGCTATGTATCAGTGTCGTTACTAGGCCATTAGGACAATACATTTTCAATACAGCCATTAAATCGTTTACTAAACTTGAAGCTTCCGACGTTTGATGGCAAATACTCAGACTATAAAAATTTCGTTACATCTTTCAAAAATTTATTTCATGATGACTTAACACTTGACTCGCATTGAAAAATTCAATCACTTGCTATATTGTCTTTCTGGAGATGCGCTTCGCACTGTAAAAGCATTTCAGATCACTGAGGACAATTACGAAAAGTCATTGCAAAGGTTAGAAGAGCGTTATGGCAAAAAGTGTTTAATTTTCTTTGATAGCAAAGACCAAATTTTTTATACTCCGAAAATAAACAAACCTAACGCCTCATTGCTTCGTAAAGCTGTTGACACTGTATCAGCAACTTACGATTCATTGTTATCAATCGCTAATGATAAAGACATTACAAATGCTTTGTTAATTCACATTGTTCTTTCGAAAGTTGATTCGGCTGCTAGAGCTAAATGGAACGATCAACTTGATTATTCAAAGTTACCTACGTGAAACCAATGCGCAAAAATTTTGATAAGACGATGTCAAACGTTAGAAGTGAGTGAAGATAATACAAGCAAAAATGATAGCATTGTCTCGAACACTAAAACAGGTTGGAATAACAAAAGGCCAATGCATAAGACGTCTTATGCGTGCATACAAGAAAACAATACGTCAAAATGCCTTCATTGTTTTTCAAGTGACCATCACATATATAATTGTAAAGCATTTGAATCACTTGATGTCAGTCAGAGATACAGTTTTGCAAAATCAAACGCTCTTTGTTTAAATTGCTTAAGAAAAGGTCATTCCGTCGCACGTTGTAATAGCTCTCGTTGTCGTATTTGTAAAGGTCTACATCACACGTTACTACATAAACAACAAAATCAAACAACAAATACGACTGTTGAATCACTATCAACTTTAAAGAATGCTGTTTTGAACACATCCTCATCTACTATAAGTAGCTATAGTAATAATATGGTTTTGCTTGCCACCGAAATTTACAAAACGCTCGCGTAATGTTGGACTCAGGTTCTCAAATAAATGTTATGTTACGATGAATTTGCTAAAAGATTAAAAATAAAACGTTCGTTTATTGGTGACATAACTGCAGATATTAATCAGCAAATTTCTACTGTTATAAAACCAAGAGCCAATACGCACAAGTTTGTTGCCTATTTTCATATTATGAAATCAATTTCAACCCACTATCGATATAGCCACTCAAAATTGGAAATTACCAGGCAACGTAGTTCTTGCTGATCCACAGTTTCACAAGCGACAAAAAGTCGATATATTACTGGGTGCAAATGTATTTTTTGATATTCTTTGCGTAGGTCAAATAAAATTAGGTGATAACATGCCTTTATTGCAAAAGACTCTTCTTGGTTGGGTAGTTTCAGACCGATTTATGCCATCAAATCACATATGCAAAAAACTTGTAATTTAGTTCAAGAAGACGTATTACAAAGCATTGATCGCAATTTAAGAAAATTTTGGCAAATTGATGATTTACCAAACTCCAAACCAGAACTATCAAAGGAGCACCAAGCCTGCGAAGATCATTTTAAGCAAAATGTCAAATTATTACTAGAAGGTCATTTTCAAGTACGCTTACCCTCTAAAACTGATCCTTCTCAGCTAGGTTCTTTGTTTGATGTCGCTAAACGCCGATTTTTGTCTTTTGAACGAAAGCTATCGAATCATCTGGAAATACAACAAATGTACAAGGAGTTTATGAAAGAATATTTGCAATTAAAACACATGTCACCGGTTGATAATAAAATTCTGCTCGGTTCACACTATGTTATTCCACATCAAGTTGTTTTAAGGCCCGACAGTGTGACTACAAAATTACGAGTTGTTTTCGATGCATTAGCAAAAACCTCATCTCAAATGTCGTTGAATGATATATTACTAGTTTGACCAACTATACAACCAGATTTATATACCACTCTGCTCAGATTCCGTATGAAAAAATATGCCATTACTGCGAACATCACTAAAATGTACCGACAGGTTCTGAATCACGAAGAGAATACAACATATCAGCTAATTTTATGGAGGGAAAACTCCAATATGCCTATACAAATTTTTCAATTAAATACGGTTACATATGGAACTTCACCGGCAGCCTTTTTGGCAATTACAAAAACACGTATCCAGAAGGTGCAAGAGTAATAAAAGAAGAATTTTATGTCGACGATTTATTACCAGGTGGTGAAGATTTAGCGCAAATAGAAACTATTCGCACTGAAGTAGCACATATCTTGGCTTGTGCTGGATTTAAACTGGCAAAATGGTATTCAAACCACGAATTTTATAGCAAGACTGCTCTAGATGAAATATGTTTAAATTTTAACCATGTCGAAACCACGAAAACTTTGGGACCTAAATGGTTTCCGAGTACTGATGTTTTAAAGTTTCAATTGCCAAAAGAATTTATAAGTCTCAAACCAACCAAACGTAACATTTTATCAACGATCTCACGCTTGTTTGACCCACTGGGACACGTGTGCCCAATAGTAACTAGTCTTAAAATACTGCTACAAGAGCTGTGGATAAATAAAAGAAATTGGGATGAGTCTATACCCCAAAAGTTATACACACAATGGAGTTGTTTCAAATCGAACTTCGAAAAAATTTCAACAGTTTCTATTCCATGTTATGTCCACACGTCAACCAAAAATAAAATCATGATACACGATTTTTCTGATGCCTCTATTCGTGAATATGGTTGCTGTCTACGTCGTCACTAGTGATAATCAAACAATCTATTCACGTCTATTAACCGAAACATCTAAGGTTGCACCTACAAAAACACGAACGTTGCCACGACTGAAATTAGGTGCTGCCCATTTGCTTGCTAAACTATGGAGTCAAATTGAAGCATTTTTATCACCTTATACTTCTGAAATTACATTTTGGACTGACTCTGAAATTGTGTTACATTGGTTACAAATGCATGCTTCCTCTCTTAACATTTTTGTTGGAAATCGTGTCCT
Source organism: Gymnosoma rotundatum (assembly GCA_916610165.2). Classification (NCBI taxonomy): domain Eukaryota; kingdom Metazoa; phylum Arthropoda; class Insecta; order Diptera; family Tachinidae; genus Gymnosoma; species Gymnosoma rotundatum. The sequence goes on from OU744336.1 coordinate 111,566,307, forward strand.
CACAAATAAAAGAGTGGAGTAGCAAAGTAGAATGGCGATACGTTCCCATCAAAATGAATCCAGCAGATATTGTATCTGGAGGCTGCACTATTGCCGAGCTATTGTCATCATTTTGGTTCGAAGGTCCAGACTTTATTAAACAAGACAAAGAAAATTGGCCAAAAAATCCACATTTTCCAACAAGCCCTTTAACTAAATTACCAGAACTCAAAACAAATGAACAAAGAGAACGACAAAGAAATGCTTTAAGTTGTGTGTGAACTTCGTCTCACCAAATTAACATTAAGATTAGTTGGTTAAATAGATGATCTTTACGGCGTACATAACATAAGGTAGATAGATGCAAAGAATGCTGATGAAGGATGTGGCGGTCCAGAAAATGCTGCATTTCATTCTGCTAGCGTCTAACTTTCTTGTTTTCTTTGGAAAACGTCCGCATACATTTGTAAATAATTATTCTTTCTAAAAATGTTTAGAAATTAAATTAAAAAGAACCAAAAGGTCGAAAATAAGTCAATTTTCATTAATTTATAAAAGAACTCAAAACATTAAAAGTTGTTTCTATCGCTTCTTAACCACGAAACCACTGGATTCTGGAAGTAATAAATCGCTGTTCTACATACTTAAAAATATTACGAACTATCGCATACGTATATAGATTCATCCAGCCTAACAACAACAAACCGAAGCATTTGACAACTGAAGAATTGGAATGGTCATTAATAAAAATCATAGCAACAATACAAGAACGTGATTTGTTTAGTTCAAAATATCAAAAGCTAACACCCTTTATGCAAGATTTCACACAAAATGTCAAAAAAATAAGTTTATTGCGAGTTGGCGGTCGACTTCTCAATGCAGATATACAATACGATGCGAAATTTCCTTTGTTGTTACCGGCAAATACTAGATTTGCGTACCTGTATATGAAGCATCTGCATTTAACAAATTATCATTGCGGTGCGAAAATTATAATTGGTTTGCTAAGATAACGAATATGGATAATTAACGCTCGCGAATTAGCAAGAAAGGTAGTACGAAGTTGTTTAAAATGCTTTAAATATAAGCCCAAACTAGCGATGCAGATAATGGGCAATTTGCCCGCAGACCGACTAAAGTCAATGCGTCCGCTTTTAATAGCTGGTGTAGATTTCTGCGGTCCCGTCTACACTACATTACGCATAAGAGGCATATCGCCATATAAAACGGTATTTGTGTGCTTTTCTTCTAAGGCAGTTCATATAGAAGTAGTTTCTGACTTGTCAACTAATGCTTTAGTTTACTGCGATAATGCCACTAACTTTGTTGGAGCTAACTCAGAATTACAAGATTTGAAACGACGATCTTCGATGAGCATAATCATTCAGGGCTACTTAGTTTCATTGCTGAGCGTAGTACTGAATTTACTGAATTTTGGCGGCCTTTGGGAGGCTGCAGTTAACTCCACGAAAAATTTAATGCTACGGACGGTGGCTAATGCAAATCTAACATTTGAAGAGCTATCGACTGTGCTTGTTGAGATAGAGGCCATATTAAACTCTCGACCAATAGCGCCGTTATCCGAGGATCCTAATGACGGCAAGGCCATCGCACCAGCTCATCTTCGTATTGGGTCATCACTAAAAACAATTCCCGAACCAACTGCAAAGTTCTGCAGTGAATTATTCGAAACGGTATCAACTGATTTCTCATTCAAAGGCACAATTCTGGCGAATATTTCAGCCCGATTATATACTTGGACAACAACAAAAAGTTAAATGGTCTACACCCCAAAACAATTTACAAGTTGGCGACTTAGTACTGACACACGAGGACAACCTGCATCCTCAGAAATGGATGCTGGGTCGTATTAAAGCTGTCATCAGTGGTGCTGATGGACATATAAGAGTTGCAGACGTGCAGACAAAAACAGGCTTGTTTAGACGAGCAATTCATAAGTTGGCGCTGCTACCAAAAGAAATTTGAAGCCTATGATAGGCATTCAACGCGGCCGGAATGTTTGAGCATAATGAAGATTATTTGAATTTATTTAAAATATAAATTTTTTAATATTACATATATATATATATGTGTATTTTTTCTATGAAATAATTGCATAAAATTTTTGAATTCTTTGAGTTAACCTCTCAGTGTATCTGTTAATTTGCTATAATGTTTTATGTAAACTAACAGAACTACTGTGAATAATTTAAAATGCAAACTTGATTAAAGCGTTATTCGTATACATAAACATATTAAATTATTAATAAAACCACCAACCAGTGCAGAAGCTTTGGTTTCTTAAACTTAAACTTATAACTTTGTTTAATTTGCAAATTGATTAAAAAACATTAATCAATATTTTCTTTGTCCTTACCTGGAGGTTTAGAATTCTTTTCCTTTTAATTTAAATAGATATTCAAATTAACTTATTATTAATAACATTAATAAATAAAATATTAAAAAATAATAACAAGTAAAGTTTTTATAATGCAAATACATTTATCGGTCCGACAAAATCCTGCCTTTACTAACTGCCTTTTTTCATTGGGATGAAACTCTTCCACTAATATTTCAAATTGGCAGAAGTTTGTAATTTTAGTTTTTTTATTTCTTTTTTGTTATTTCGTATATTTCTTAAATTAAATATTGCTGTATACTTTTCATGTTTTTAAAAATTTCCTTTGCACACAACTCAACATCAAAAATGGCGACGACAAACTAAACTGCAACATCAACATCAAATGTTCTTAGAAAATACCAAACATTTGGCGATAGTCATCGATCAATGACAATATTGACAACGGGAATACCGATTTACAACAAACGAAGAAAAACGAAAAAACGTTGTTTTGTGTTGACGTTGCCAAACAGAATAAGGGTGATTGTGTTTTATGAGAAACGAGGCTTTCATTAGACACCAAGAAGTAATTAAAGATGACGAATTGCGGAACTCATTTACATGAGTAGGCAGACAGTTGTACATAACCGATAAATTGAAAATGGAGCAAAAGTCCCTTACAATATTAGATATTGTAAAAAGATCCGTGTTAAAATCACCCATTATAATGCAATTATCATACCTACTAGATAAATCTAGTATAACTTCCTCACAGCTAGAAAAGTTACCGTGTGGCAAGTATACAATTCCCACTAACAATTTAAACTCATTAAAGAAAATTTCTAAAAAAAGGGTTTCTGTAATGCCTTCATCGAAAAAATCGCAAACAACACGTACTTTAAATCTATCGATCATTTCTGAAGACACTAAAACCATTTATCTTTATTGCTCTGTTTGAAACAGAATAACTTCTTAACCAAGTCTCAGTTACCCCAATAACATCATAATTACTGCCTTCGAAAATTTGTCTTCTTATATGAAATTTAAAAGAATTATTTTTCGGAACTAAACTTTGAGCATTGTAGAAATTACAAATGGAATTACACACTTAGAGTATATCTTTTCCACTTTTTGTGGTGAAGGTTATAATAAATAAAAAACTTTAGGTAAAAAAGCTTTTTTCATTAAACATTACTACCTATATTAAGTAAATTATTTTTTGCGGAAATACTATACGACAATACCTACTATCCGGCCCAGCAAAGCCAATGGTTGAGCTTAAATCTAGTTTACGGACGCAGCTCAAAAATAAAAAAAAGTTATCCATGGGGTGTAAAATCCAATTTTAAGAAAAAATGTAGAGTGAAAAATTTGGGACTGATGCTTAGATTTGAAGTTACGGACTTCCAAATTTTGTATGTATAATATGGCACATATAGAGTATTTCTGGCGGAATGAGACAATATAGTAATTTCAATATCTATTTAATTGAAAAGGAATAGAATAAAAAAAAAATTCAGGTAAGGATTTTTTTCATATAAACATAACTACCTACATCAATTAAATTCAGTTTAGCGGCAATACTATACGAAAAAAGATTCTCTGCATAGCCGGCCTACGGCCGGACGCAAGGATTTTCCCTTCTGGGGTATAACCAACACCGACTACGCAAGAAATCTTTCGTGAAGCCGTTGTTGTTTATACCACAGAGGAGAAAAACCTGGCGCCCGCCCGAAGGGGAACAAATCGAGTTTACGAACGCAGCGTACGGGGTGTAAAATTTAATTTTTTTTTTAATTTGTTTGTTTTGCACTTATGTTTATTGTCTCTCAACTAAAGATTTAACAGGGGCAACTATTTTTCATCGTTTATAATTAGCATTTAATAATATTTTAATGTTTTCTTTGCAATAACTTCGAAATAATGCCTAAAGCTATGTACAGACGGTTGTCAGATCTAACAATATTGTCAGAAAAATATTCATAAAATGTCTAACAATCGCGTGAACTTACAATTGTTGTCTGACAATATTGTCAGAAAAACCATTGTCAGACTTCTACCTGACAATAAATTGTTAGAAATCTTACAATTGTGTGAACGCATTTATTTGCATTGTCAGAACATTGTCAGGCATTGTCAGTATAAAATAAATTGTAACATGTTGGAAATTTTAAACATCTGACAACGATATCATTGTCAGATAAAAGTTAATGAAAAAAAGTGAAAAATTCTTTAAAAACAAACTTAAAATAAAAATTTAAATTAAAATTAAAGCAGAAAAAAGAGAGAGAGAGAGACAGCGACGGTATTTCACGGGATGATTTTAATGGTGGGAAAAAACTTGCCTTTTTCAAGCACTTTGAAAATGGCATATAGCTCTTCAGGAACAAAGCTGGAATAGTTCAAACTGGAATACGGAACAAGTATTGTAGTGACCGACATTTTTCATGACCTATCTTTTGAACCGTCATAAAGAAACGCTTGAAAATTGGACAGAATGTAGATAGCTATTACCTTTGTAATAAGAAGTATAAATATTCAATATAGATCATTTTATTTTATGAACATATATGATGGTTGTAAAAAGACCTCTGATATTTACAAAGAATCTGTATAGCTAAGTCCTCCATAATCGCAAGAATAAAATTTGATAATTTGATGCATGTGGCCAAAACTTTGAACTGTTATAGATAGAAACTGTTATAGATTGAAATTTACAGGGAACTTGTATTGATAAGTCCGCTAAAAGAGCAAGTATCCAATTTGAATTTATAAATTAAAGGGTGTGCTCATACCTGATGTAATTTTACATGTATTAGCCCTATCTTTTGAACCGGTTTATACAAAAACTTGACAAAGTGTCCACTAATTTGTGTGGTATATTAAGAAATATAAATTTAAAACTAAAAATAAGGGGTGTCCCAATAGTTGATGTATGTGGCCAAACGTTTGAACCTTTTTAGACAAATAGCTAAAATCTGTTTTGAAGTCGGTTTTTTTATATTCGCTAAAAACGTAAGATGTTAGAATCGTTGCAGTTTCTTCGTTTTGATTAATATCTAATTGTTTTGATAAAAATTTATAATATTAATTTGTACCTTTTAAAATAATTTACATTAAAATTAATTTAAAAAAATTTTCTATTGAATTTTTTAATTCTGACACTTGGTAATTCTTACTACCGTGTGAACTACCAATTTGTTGTCTGACAATGTTGTCAGAAAAATTTATTGTCAGATAATTTTCTTACAATGGAATTGTTAGTTTTCTTACAAATGCCTTGCAATCGTGTGAACTGACAATTTAAATTGTGTTTACAATTTTTATTTGCCTTGTCATTGTCAGTACATTGTTAGGTCTGACAATATTGTAAGACCTTACAACCGTCTGTACATAGCTTAAGAAATTAAATAGCAATGGAGACTCCCTCCCATGCACAGCAGTTTGTGGTTAAATAAATTTACGTTTTTTTCAGTTTGATCAAATATATTTTTTAAGGCATATAATATTTTAAATGTGACCACACATAAAATATGTTTGCCTGTATTTTATTTGACATTTTTCATACCTGTTCATACCTGTGACTACAAAACAAATTTAGTATTGTTTTGAAAAAATTTAAGGTAAACAAGAGCAAACAAATTTTAGGCAAATGTTTGTCATATGTGACCGTACCTTAAATAACGGAAGCTCTTGTGTGCTTTTCGCCAAATTTTTGAGGACCGTCTAAATCAAAAATTTTAAACTTTGATTCATCGCTAAATATCAGGCTGTTCCAGAAGATTTGAGGCTGATTAATGTGGAGTTTTGCGTACTCTAGCCTTTTTTTCTAGACACTGCAGCAACAATGATCCGCTTCTGGCGTGGTGTAAATATTTTTGGGCGTCCACTTCTGTCACACTCTATTTTGTTAGTTTTTTCATAATGTTCTATGATGTTTCTTATACTAGTATAGGTCCTCTGTACAATAACATCAATTTCGCGATACGATTTTCCCTGCGAATGAAGATTAATAATACTTTTACGGACATCTTTGGAAATTTGTGAACGATTGCTCATTTTGCTGCTTTCGCCACGAATTAAATACGAAGAACAACTTTTTTACAACTACAACTTGCGTACTGGGAATTTAACACGTGCAGATACATGAAGTGAAATAAATAAGTGTAAATTTACCGTTATACAAGCGATCAAAATGCATTATGTATCTAAAATTATTTTCTGTGGTTTTTAGTTTATATATATATATATATATATATATATATATATATATATATATATATATATATATATATATATATATATATATATATATATATATATATCTATATAAGTTGTCCTATGTTCGTGATTTTATAACTCGAGAACCTCTCAACCGATTTTTCAAACGAGTTCATGCGTTGGTGGTTTATAAAAAAAAAATTCCTACGAGTATGAGTTATACACGCACTTTTATGACGGTGTTTTCCCTATATAAAATATATTTTTTTCTTATGAGATTTATATTGTCGGTATAAGGCTCTGCTTACTCGGGAAATTTGACTTATTTAACTTCTGTATGTTTATTGATTGTCATTTAAGCTTACAGGGCGAGCATTGACATTTTTTAATTATTGATTTGTAATCTTTCAGTTAAAATTAAAATCATTTGCATCAAAAAAAATTTTAAATTTATTCAACAATGCCGCGACGAAGACGTCATAAAAAACTTGCTTGGTCGTCGTACCATTATTCTCATTGGAGTAGCGAAGCGCCCCGGGAACAACTAGTAAGATATAATAAAATAAAATTATTTTTTGTGTTGAGTTGGCAATAAGCAGATTCAAAATTATTAAGGGATCACTCTTGAAAATCATGATGTGCATAAACTTTATTAATTAACTGTATACCATAGTAATATAGTTTTTTTTACAATATTTTGGCAAATACTTCCTGCATAGCCTTTCTTCGGCCGGACTCAAGGATTTTTTTCTCTGTAGTACAACCAATGGAACAAATCTAATTTACTGACGCAGCTCAAAAATTAAAAAAAAATCAACGCAATTTTAAGAAAAAATTTAAAGTGAAAAATTTACGGCTAAAGCTTAGTTTCGGAGTTACTCCAAAAATAGTATAAATACTATGGTATATATTTTAATTTATTTATCAAGCACAAGGTCCTTTATCTTTTATTTGTATTTTTTCAGTATTTCGCTACTCCTTTGTGTAGCATGATCAGGAAAATCAAATAAATATAAATATCTGATAATAAACAACTGAACTGAGTTTTCTATTTTATGTCAGCTGAAAATAGTTAAACTGAGCACACTTAGAACTGAAACTAACTGAATTCAGTTTACTATTTTCAGCAGCAAAACGAACACACAGAGGCAACTTAAAAGCCTCGTTTTGCAGACGTAGTTATGTTTTTTAGTATCGTAACAAAACTGAAAATGTGACTGGATAAAGTGAAAAGAATGGTTAAACAAAGTGGAAACTAAACGTTCGTATAGAATTTTATATTGGTGTTGGTGGGAAAAAACCTTCAATATATATTTTTTGAATATTAAATATATAAAATCCATATTCAATTTTATTATAACAATTGGTACGAAAATTATAAATAATCAACATTTTAATACAAATATAAATAAAACATCTTTGAAATTTGTTTGATGACAAATTTTCCATAGAAAGATTCACATTTGGGTTTAATTTAACTACCTATTAATTAGAAAATGTAATTCATTACTTTGTAAATATTGTAAATGGAATTAAAATAAAAATGCGTTCATAATTAATAAAAATATTTTACTGCATTCGTTTCACCAAAAATTAATTCAAATCGAAATGCATGCATGTTGAATAAAAAATTGCTGAATGCATTCAGTTCATGAGAAAAATTAAATGAGTTGTAACTTACAGAAGTCCTCCAATCATTCATGTCATCACCAAAATTATACGAGATTGAATACATTTACAATGAAAACAAATTCATTTCTTCTAAAAATAAATTAAAAATTCCACGATTTTATTAAGAAAGCACCCAATTCTAGGAATTTTTATAGGCCTTTTGTTATTTAAAAAAAAAGGAATCCAGCAAATGTTGTTTGTATAAATTATCCTGTGTCCTTTTTTAGAAGCTGCAGCGTTTTAAAAATAATTATTATATAAACACAATAACAACAATACAAAATTATTCGACATCTTGTTAACATAATCCCAAAATTAAAAGGTTTCCGTTAGTTTTTTGCACATTTATTACACGGACCGATAATTCCAGTGCGGGCATTAGGTACGTAAATATTTCTTTAATTGTTATAAACTTTACTCGTGTTAGTTTTCTCGAAAGCACCTATTTGTAATAATCTTATTTATGAATAAGAAGATAGACATATATTATAATTTTGTTTGATTATTTTGTAGGTTATTGAGGGTACCTCCAGTTAAATTCGATATGCAGGAAAGTTAATGCTTAAACAAATGTTTCTAACTATTTTAAATTTTTTCTCTACAAAATATCCGAATTAATTAAATTTAAATATGCGTAAGTCTTTCTATAATAATAACATTTTAAATTTTAATTCTTGTTTTATTTTTTCTGTATTTATGTAAGTATATTAAAAAATGTATTAGGTTGCTTCAAGTTAACCACACCCTATGTTTAAGATTCCCAATAGTATCGTACAAAAAACGGTAAGGAATGTTTATTTAATTCCTTGAACATAAAGTTAGGTAGGAAAATTGTAAATCCGTGATTTATTTATAAAGATATTTAGTTATTTACTAAGTTTTAGGTTAATTATTAATAAAGTTCCAAGTTGAAAACAAAATCAGGTAAACAAAAAATAATTTGAAGTTCAATTTTTAAACCGCATGTAAGTTGAGTAAAATTACTTTACATACTACATAATTGTAACATTTTAATTTTTAAACAATTAATAAAATAACTATTCTTTTAAAATTATTTACTCATACATTAAACAAGATATTTGCAATCAAACTTTTATACAAACAACATGAAATGAAAGTATTTTTTATTTATACCTACTACACAACAATGACAATATATTTTTTGTTGAAAAAAAAACTTTGTACAAATTCCTACACCATCGATCTATTCAGTCAGATTATTTTGATTCAATATATTTTTGGCTTAAATCTAGTTTACGAGCACCGCTGCAAAATAAAAAAAGTTGCCTCAAGCTGCAAAATTCAATTTTAAGGCAAAAAATGTAAGGTGAAAAATTGGGAAGCAACCCTTAGTTCCGGAGTTTTTATATATATTATGGCATATGTAGAGTATTTGATGGCGGAATTGGACGATATGGGCATCATTGGAATGGATATTTAAGATCATATTTAATAAAGGACAAAAGTTAAACATATTAAAAAAATATGGTAAGAAAAAAATTTCCCCCTATAAATATAGCTTTCCTAAATAAATAAAGTTATTCGGAATACTTCATGAAAAAATTTACATAAAGGGCGTAAAATTTAATTTTAGGCAACGGACATCCAAAGTTCTTATGTATAATGTGGTATTTCATGGTAGAATGAAAAAATATGGTTGTCATTGAAAATATGATTTAAATTATTTTTTAAAAACTATGGTTGTCTTGCCGTGATTTTAATATATTAGGAGTTATAGCGCGCTTTTGAAAAAACACTTAAAATAAATTGTTGTAGTTTTGGTCACTTGTAATACAGAAAATCATTAGAAAACGAAGCCGTTGTTGGTCATACCATAGAGGAGAAAATCTTTGCGTCTGGCCAATGGCTGGCTACGCAGGAAATCTTTATAGAGCGAAGCCGCTGTTCGCCATACCATAGAGTAGAAAATCATCGAGTCTGGACAAAGGCCGGTTATGCAGGAAATCTTCAGGAAGCGAAGAAGCTGTTGGCTTCGCAGAAAATCTTTTATTTGTCATAACATAAAGGAGAAAATTTTTGCGTCCGGCTATGCAGGGAATCTTTAAAAAGCGAAGCCGCTGTTAGTTATATCATAAAGAGAAAACTTTTACGTCCGGCCGTAAAAAATCGTTTTTTGGACATTACCAAATTTAAAAAAATTTTTTTTACTAGTTTTTTGTTTAATTAAAAGGGCCCATAAATTACCTTTTCAATGATACCCATTGTGTCCCATTCCGCCATCGAATATTCGATATATGCCGATATATGTTATATATAATAATTTTGGAGACCCGAAACTAAGGGTTGCCGCCATCTATTTCACTTTACACATTTTTGCCTAAAATTCCATTTTGCACCCCGTAGGACATTTTTTTTTATTTTGGAGCGGTGCCCGTAAACTAGATATGTTCCATATTTTTTAATAAAAAATGTTGACGATATGAATATTTCGTGGCCAAATAATTCTTCACTACTGGTTCTTTTACTATTAGCGAAGAAACTTAAAAATCAAACAACTTTTTATCAGCAGAACTCTTAAGAATTCTCCGGAACAAGCCCAGTTTATGGGCTTACCTTTCCAATGACATCCATATTGATCCATTCTGCCATCAAACATTTGTTACGTATATGCCTTATTAAACATAAAAACTTCGGAGGCCCGTAACTCCGGAACTAAGGAAGGCGCCAAATTTTTTGCCTTAAAATTGAATTTTACACCCTTTTTTTTTCTTTTGGAGCGGTGCCCGTAAACTGGACTTAAGCCGACAGCCGCTTAAAGGCTTAAATCTAGTTTACGGACGCAGCTTAAAAATTAAAAAAAGAGTTATTTAGGGGGTGTAAAATTTAATTTTAAGCAAAAGATGTTGTGACAAATTTGCGGCTGTCCCTTAGCTTCCGAGTTACAGGCCTCCAAAGTTTGTATCTACAATATATCTAGTATTGGAACAAATCTAGTTTACGGGCACCGCACCAAAATTAAAAAAAAAGTTGACTACGGGGTGCAAAATGCAATTTTAAGCAAAAAATATAAAGTGAAAAAATTGGCGGCAACCCTTAGTTTCGGAGTTACGGACCTCCGAAGTTTTTGTATCTAATAAGGCACATATCGAGTATTCGATGGTAGAATGGGACAATATGGGTATCATTGGAAAGGGAATTTAAGGGCCTATTCAATTAAATAAAAAAAAAGTAAAAATAAAATAAAAAAATCAGGTAAGGCTCCAAAAAAACTATTTTTTCCATATAAACATAACTTTACTCAAAAACGAAAGAATTTTCTCCTCTATGGTATAAGCAACAGCGGCTTTGCTTTCTAAAGGCTTCCTGCGTAGCCGACCTTCGGCCGGACCACAGGATTTTCTCCTCTATGGTATAACCAACAGCGGCTTCGCTTTCTAAAGGTTTCTTGCGTAGCCGGCCTTCGGCCGGGCGCCAAGATTTTCTCCTCTATGGTATAACCAACAGCGGCTTCGTTTTCTAATGGTTTTTTGCGTAGCCGGCCTTCGGCCGGACCACAGGATTTTCTCCTCTATGGTATAACCAACAGCGGCTTCGCTTTCTAAAGGTTTCTTGCGTAGCCGGCCTTCGGCCGGGCGCAAAGACTTTCTCCTCTATGGTATAACCAACAGCGGCTTCGTTTTCTAAAGGTTTTTTGCGAGGACGGCCTTCGGCCGGACCACAGGATTTTCTCCTCTATGGTATAACCAACAGCGGCTTCGCTTTCTAAAGGTTTCTTACGTAGCCGGCCTTCGGCCGAGCGCAAAGATTTTCTCCTCTATGGTATAACCATCAGCGGCTTCGCTTTCTAAAGGTCTTTTGCGTAGCCGGCCTTCGGCCGGGCGCAAAGATTTTCTCCTCTGTGGTATAACCAATACCGGCTTCGCTTTCTAAAGGTTTTCTGCGTAGCCGGCCTTTGGCCCGACGAAAGGATTTTCTCCTCTATGGTATAACCAATAGCGGCCTCGCTTTCTAAAGGTTTCCGAATAACTTAATTTATTTTGTAAAAAAATGTTTTTCCGCACCAGATTTTTTTATTTAATTATTTTTTCAATTTTTCCTGCTTCAATAAATATATAAATATTGTCCCATTCCGCCATCAACTACTCGATAAATAACATATTATATATAAAACTTTGGAGGGCCGTAACTCCGAAACTAAAGGTTGCCGCCAAATTTTTCACTTTACATTTCTTGCTTAAAATTGCATTTTGCACCCCGTAGTCAACTTTTTTTTTATTTTGGAGCGGTGCCCGTAAACTAGATTTAAGCCCTAGTATTTTGTGGTGGAATGGGGCAATATCATTGAAAAGGTAATTTAAAAATGAAAATATCCATGATATCCATACTGTCCCATTCTGCCATCAAATATTTGTTATGCATACGCCATATTAAACATAAAAACTACGGAGGCCCGTAACTCCGAAACTAAGGGTGCCCGAAAACTGGATTTAAGCTGTTTCAACCAAGTGTATTTTGTTAATATATACATACTTCCACAAACAAAGTAACTATAAATCATAAAAAGGATATTTTGCCAAAGGCGACACTACTTTATCAGTTACTTTTGTTTTACGTCTTATCATCACACTCAATAACTGCACCAAAAATAGCAACCACACAACGCAAGAGAAGAAAACAAACTCAGAAAAAAAATTTGATTAGAAGAAAACCAGGGCAAATTTATAACAGGTATACTCACGGCGAAAATAAAAACAACACTGCTATAGAAACATGTACATTTTGTTTTTGTACAAATAGTTTTCGGCTGTCAAAAGCACAGGAGATTATAGCTTTTGACCATGGCGAAATAATTACCAGGTGGCAGCGTAGGCGAATTCATTAATTTTTGCCGTGTACACGACTGTCAAACTCCATATATAAAAAATCTGTTTACCATTTTTTTTATATGAAGTTTGACATTCGTTTCACCAGCAAAAAATAATAAATTCTCTAACGCTGCCACCTGATAATTCATTCGCCTTGCTTTTGACACTCGAAGAAGGAAAAATCACAATAGTCACCTGGGCTGTTAAGGCCACCTGTTGTTAATTCGCCTTGGAAGAAAACAAACGTGGGACCAGTGTTGCCAAAACTATCGAACCATTTCCCGCTAGTTATTAGTTTAAAAAACGCCAGAAACCGCTAACTAGTCGAAAAAAACGCTGACATAAAACGCTAAAAAATTTCTTGAACAATTTATCTTTATGCCCTTCATCGAGACTAAAGGCCGGGGCACATAGAATCCGTCATACGTTGAACTTTGACATTTTCGCCTGAAGTCAAAGTAACTACGGATGTGGTTGGCACAATGAGTACTTTGCCGACGGATTTTAAATCAGCTGTTAATCTTTTCATTAGTGTTGCCAGGGAAAGGCAAGAAAAAAGATGAATTTCTTCAATAAAAGTTACATTTTGAAATTTTCCTTTAAAAAATAGTAATTTAATGTAATTTGAGTAAAATCAAGGCGAATTAAATATGAGGTGGCCGCACGGCTACAAAAACAAAAACCCAATGTAATTTGGTTGTTTCACAGCACCATGTTGATGTCAAAAGTAGCTGGCTGAACAGAAGGAAGCCGAATTTAATTTATCCTTTTATCATCAATTGATACTTTAAATAAAGTTGTACCAGTTGTTTTCTTTCTCCTGCATATGCAGCAATATTTCATTTTATATTTCACTTTTGGTTTTGAAATTAAGTTTTATAAAATTTTTAAAATTATATGAAAAATTTTAAATTCTAAAAACGTCGAACATAAACAAAAATTACTTGGGCTATTAAGACCACCTGTAAATTAATGCGCCTTGGTATAAAATATAGTAAAAAGTTTTATTCTATATGTCAGGGAAAATAACAAGGAAACAAATTCATTTACTAAACAAAAACAAAACGAAAACAAAAAAGAATAACGTATGAAATAAAATTTCATACCGATGCTACTCATGAGAATTTATATTAGGACTTAATACTAATACTTCGGTAGTGAAAAGCGCATGCTCTCACGGCTTAATAAAATTATTTAAAGTACATTTTTCTTTAAAAGATTGAACTTTCATGAAATTTACTACACAAAGTATGTTAAAAGTGCCGTTATTAAAAATAACTTTGAGACTTATTTTCTTAAAATTTCAACACAAAATTACTGACAATTTTTCAGTAATATAATCCGGCACTTTCTGAAGGAATCTAAAGGGCAATTTTTTTCTAAATCGAGATATTGCTATGATTGTCAAATCTTTCAAGCAGAATAACTGAAGTAGCTACCAATTTTCGCAAGTTCGGACAGAACGCACGAAATGTAGGTCATATTATTTCCAAGTTGGGAAAAAATTGTGGTTTCTAAACTTTAAACAGGAAACATTTCGTGACTTCTCACTAACAGAAGAGAGTTAAACTTAAGCAATGTTATTTTTTGTTTATTTCAAACTAATTTTTTATATGGGACTTTGATGGCATTTGTAGGTAACCTTTGTAATTAAAACCGAATTGAAATGTTAAGAAAGGTAGATATGTTAAATGGGATTTTTAAATCAAATAATGAAACAAGTAATCTTTCAGTGATATTACTTTATTTCGTGTTTGTATCAAAAGTTAGAAAAATTTTACTTAATATAACAAAATTTTACAATAAATAAATAAATAAATTTTCAAAAGTTACAAGAATGTTAAAATTGTAACCAAATGGCAATACTGCATTTAATGTATGTGCAAAAAAAAATATGTGCAAAGAGAGAGTAAAGAGCACAGCAATACAACAAAGAAGAAGAAGAAGCAATTAATAGCTGTCAAAGTATTCAATATACGTGAAAAGTTAAAAGTTGCTCAACTTTCATACTTTGGGTTGACGGAGACGTACTGATTGTGACAACACTAATAAGAAAACATGTATTTTAACTGAGTTGTCAGTTAAATAAGTTGAAGTTTAACGTATGACGGATTCTATGTGCCCCGGCCTTAAAGGCACAGATTAAAAGGTGGTCAACATAAAAAAAATTTGAAAATCTTAACGTGCGTGACAAAAGGTGGAAATTTTCCTTTTCATTCTCCTGCAGCTTTATTCAAACCAAAAAGTTCAGCCGCAACAAAACTCCGTGTTCTACAAGTGAACGATGTAGGAAACGGTGTGCGGAAATACTTCTCCACAAAAAAAACTTTATCTGCCCAACGTGGGGAACTCTCACACCCTGAGAAACATCTCATCTCTACCAGACATTAGCCGGGCCAAGTAAGTAACTTTTTTCCTTCAACAACACCATCCTTTTATACTTACTTCTCAAATCAGATCAAATTTATTCCTCTGATAATTGTTTTATTCCCAGAGTCGGAAACCTCATCCACATCGCTAAAGCCTAAACCAACTTATAAACTTTTTAATAGTAAGAAAAAGATATAGTGGCCACCCATAACAAAAATAATTTTATTAATATAATTCGTGTAATTGGTTTTTTTACCAATTGGGCACTTACAGTGCAATAAAATAAAATCGATAGCCTGCAAAATAAATTTTAATTCTGAGGCAAAGTATATATATATGTATATTATTTATTAAAATTCCTCTTTTTATTATTTGTCATGTTTAAATTGTCCTTCTAAAAATTCTTTCCATAATAATTTTTTTTATCGCTTTTTAAGTCATTTTAGCTTTTTGTTTCATATTGGGTAACGCCTCTACTACCTTCTCCATGGATTGTAGCAGCTTCAGGGATGGGAAACCTCCTCTAAAGTACTTTATTCTGGCGAAACAAAGGACCTAGAGAATCATTGTCTATTTCCGCTGAGAACTCATTTGATCCTAAGAATTTTTCATCCGGTTTACAACGGGAAGTAATCTGTTATTCATCCATAATATAAGCGTTTACTTTGTGTACAATTTTTCTATTTATCACAGCTTTTCCTGAATATAACTAAATATTCATTAACCTGGATAATAATTCAGGGTTTATGGCACTAATAACGACTGTGTAAAAAAAAACTGGACACCACAACAAACACTAAACCGACAGATGAATCACAGATCTTTACTACCTACTAATATTGCACAGGAGGAAAAAGGTATGTACTACAGTCTTATTTGAAACTTATAGCTATCAGGTACTAAACTATTATCACAGATTTTAAAGAGAAAATTCCTTAAACTATAAAATATTAGGACATCACAACATATAATTTGTATAATTTAAAATAATAATCACTTTCTTACGTCCTAATATTGCACTTAAAATTTCGAATTAAACTCAATGTTTAAAACGAAATATTCGTTTAGCAATTTAAACTTTAATATCTTTTACGTGATATATACCTATCTTTTTTCCGTCCAAAGTCTCGAGTTCATACATATTGTTACCTACAGGCCGGGACACTCTCCATTTTAGAAACTTTCTGCAGAATTTCGCGTTAATATTTTTTCCAAAATTGCTTTGCACCACGTTTCTTCTGTAGAAATTGATTGTAGCTTTCGCGCTAATTTATATTCAGCTCCGCTCGAATCCATATGGTAGCCAAATAATGCAAAGAATGGCGTAAAACCTATAGCGATATGAAAAGAATTTCTTAAAGCACAGTCAATTTCTGACAGATACAAATCCCAATCTCTTTGATCATCTTTTAAATAGGCTCTTACTGCAGACAATATACTTTGGTTAACCCGTTCCGAAGCGTTACTGCTCGGTTGATAAACGGGAGTTTTTATATGATGGATTTTGTAAGTAGATATCAAATTCTGAAAGCTTTTCGATGTAAATTGAACACCATTGTCTGTGTGAATAATCTCTGGAACACCAAAATTGTGGAAAATTTTATGAATCAGAAATTCCACTACATTCCCAGCAGTTGCCTCTTTCATCGCTTTTAAAAATGTATACTTGCTAAAATGATCCAATACAATAAAAACATAACAGTTTCCACTTTTTGGTCGTGGATATTTGCCTAGGAAATCTAAATACAGTTTTTGAAATGGTCTATCAGTGACAACTTGATTTCCGATTTCTGGGCGTAAATTCTGATTAGACGGTTTACTCTCTTTACATATTTGACAATTGGCAATGTAATTCTTTACTTGGGTGTGCATTCTAGGCCAATAGAAAAATCTTCTCAGCTTTTCTAATGTCCTGGTAACACCACCGTGTGCTGAAGTCAAACTTGAATGCACTTTTTCAATAACCGCCTGTGTTATGTTTGTTGGAATCCAAATTTTCCACTGACATTCCGTCTCATTACCACGACCAAAATCTACTCTTTTAAAAACGTAATTATCTTCAACTTTTAAATCTGGCAATCTGTTTTGATTTTCTTTTATGTGCTGCATTAACTCTAAATATTCGTCGCTTTGAAACTCTAATGTTTCAAAATCAAACACTTCTTCTATATCGATTTCGTCAACGTTTAAATTTACCTCTTGCGAACGAGAAAGCATATCAGCTACTACGTTTTCAGAACCTTTTCTATGCTCCATATCAAAATCAAATGCTTGCAGATGTAGTGACCACCGGGCTAGTCTTCCCGTCAGGTCTTTCAGAGACATTAACCACTTAAGGCTAGCGTGGTCTGTCCCTATAGTAAATGGCATCATTTTAACGTACGGACGGAATTTTTTTACTGCCATTACAGCCGCCAAACATTCTTTTTCCGTGAGAATGTAGTTTCTCTGGCAGGAGTTCAATTTTTGACTATAAAAAGCTACGGGATGCTCTTCACCACGATCATTAAGCTGATACAAAACAGCACCGATTCCGTAATCACACGCATCGCACTGGATCCAAAATCTTCTAGAAAAATCGGGATGTTTAAGCACTGGGGCTGATGTTAGCGCTTTTTTCAAATTTTCAAAAGCCTCTATAGCTTCAGGTGTCATTTAAAACTTTTTCGCTTTCTTCAAAGTATCTGTTAAGGGAGCAGATATGGCCGCGAAGTCTTTTATGAAACGGCGATACCAGCCGGCCGTTCCTAAAAAGCTTCGTACTTCACGGGGAGATTTTGGTAGTCTTATTTCCTTAATTGCACGTACTTTTTCAGGATCTGTTTTCAGACTTCCACCGCCTATTATAAATCCAAGATATTTTAATTGTTGAAAACAGAATTGGGACTTTTGAAAGCCTATTGTTAGATTTGCTTTTCTTAAGTAGGCAGCAACCTCTTCTAAAATTTTTAAATGCTTTTCAAAACTATCAGATATCACCAACAGATCGTCAAGATAAATGAAAACGTTTTCTTTGAGTTTTTGCGGTATAACCTTGTCCATTAATCGACAAAGTCGTTGAGCCGCATTGCAAAGCCTAAATGGCATTACGCGAAATTGGTAGAGTGGCCGGCCTGCTACGATAAACGCTGTATAGGGCCTACACTCTTCCTCAAGCTCGATCTGCCAGAAAGCAAACTTTAAATCAACACTACTGATATAATACGTTTCATCGATTCTGCCCAAGATGCCATCAATATTTTGCAAAGGATATGCATCTTTGACAGTAATTTTATTAAGTTTTCTGGCATCAAGGCAAAATCTATTTTTCCCTGGTTTTCTGACCACTGTTGTTATATTTGCCCAGGGACTTTCGCTTTCTTCAATCACATTAAGGGCAAGCATGTTATCTATTTCCCTATAAACTATCTCTTGCACAGCTGGAGACAACGGATAGTGACGGTCCTTGAAAGGCACCGCACCATCTATTAATTTTATTGAGTGTTTTTCCAGAGTTGTGCATTCTAATCCATCCTTTTCAAACGCTGGAAACAACTCAATCACCTTATTTAATTTTTGCTGCTGCTGTTCATTCAGCACATGAGGATTAGATCTGTGATCCTGGACTTTAAAATCTTCTTGTACCTTCTCAATACTAAGTTCATTTATTTCGAAAATTTTAGGGTTCAAATTAAAAATTTTCCAGAAACCCACTCCTAGATTGGCTTGTTGTTCTAAATCTGGACATAAATAAAACAAAATCATCTCGGTTTTATCGTTAAAAATAATTTCAAGTTCTACTATGCCCAACAACCTATGCTCTTTTCCAGCTGCAGTAGAAACTAAAGAAAATATTGGCTTAAAACTAATCCCTAATTCATCTATAAGTTCCCTACAACCCTTGCCTAGCAAACTAATCGATGCTCCGGTATCAAGCAATCCCTTAATACGATGGGTCCCTATAAAAATATCCGCAAAAGCACGAGGGTCTGTGTGTTCACGGATCTTATTGTTTCAACCACAGAGTAATAATCAAATTACTCACTAGCGACGTTTAAAAAAGTGGGTTATCATATTTTCTTCCGGCTTTCGTTTAAGTGAATAAAAAAATATTCAAAAACGCTTAAAGCAATTAGTTGGAAGAAACCTCTACGCATACCTATTGCAAACATATGTTTTTATTTAATCAACCAAAAAAATGTATAACAAAATTGTGGTAAAAATATAGTTTTTTAAGAAAAAGTGAAAAAAGTATAAGTTTTAGTGAAAGAAATTAATAAAAAAAATTATAAAATGTTTTTATAATGTTATAGTGTATAGGAACAACTAAAAAATATTGTTTTCCCTTATTTCAGGTTGTACTACAATTCCATCGGAGGCTCCACAAACAAAAAGCAAAACAGCTTGCGTGGTTTTATTGGTAAGTAAAAAATTGGCAATTAAACGTGTTAATGCTAAATTTATTGTATTTTAGGACCCGCAAAAATGGAAAAAGAGAAGAAAAAATGATTTTCAATTAGATCTAATTAAACCTGAAGCAAGTATTGAAGAAAAAGATTATAACCTAGTGGAAAATGTCGATGCATGGGCTGATTTTCTTTATGCGCGCTATCATCCTCGTAGTGTGAATACTATAAGACATTGTCGTCATGATAATGAAAAACAAACATTAGGCACTTTTTCACGTAGTGTTGAGCTATGGCAGACAGAGGATTTTGGCGATGATTTTTGTGATCGAATACGTCAGTATGTTGAGGAATGTGATTTTATGCAGGGGTTTCAAACGATTTTTGATTCGTTTAATGGTTTTTCTGGTTTGGGTACAAAATGTTTGGAGCACATAAATGATGAATACGGTAAAGCAAATATGGCGGTTCCTGTGTATTCTCCAAAAAACTTGTGTTATGAGAATGAAGGTGAGCACTAATTGTAATGAATTGTTTTGCTTCTTTTCTAAGACTATGAAAATTTTAGCTCTAACATTGCAAAAATACATTTAAAATATCTTACTTCTCGCCAAAATTTCATCGATTTTAATTTAAACACCATATAGAATCGAATTAAAAAAATATATATATTTGACTTATAATTTAGTATGTATTTTCTTTATTTAACAGACTAACCCATGTCCGATTCTATTAGAGTTGTCAACAGTGTATTAACCTTCAATCAGCTTATTGAGCAATCCTCCTTGTTCTTACCACTAAGTACAAAGGATCGCGTTTGGCGGCAATTGGGTACAGCCAGAGAATTTGGCTCATTTCAATATCAACACGAAAATCTCTATCAAACTTTAGCCATCTTAGCCACATATCTGGATACTATTTCAATGCCATATCGTTTAAGAAACTCTTCTTCATCAAATACATTGTCGGGTTTTTGCAGTGATCTTAACAATTATGGACGTAAAATGTCCGCTACACACGTGAACAAGCTACACACGAACAAATGCGTATGGCGGCATACCGATGTGAGTCGGTATCACAAATGTTTCAGTTATATTTGCAATTTTCTAATCATAATAGTTTAGCACATGTTACTTCATTGGAAACAGCTATGCCTACACGTATTCCTTATCCCTGTAAAATGTTTTCCGACAACATAACCTCTTCAGGATTTATGAATCCCTATCAAAAACGACCTCAAGAAGACAAAGTCAAAAGTGTACCATGCGTGGCCGCCTTGCAGTCATCCAGTAAACTAGGTGATACCCTAGAAATTTTACATCGGGAGGGGAAGAGAATAAAAATAGGTAAATTGCATCGCTTTAAGTCGAGTGGCCTAGAAGAGGATGATCATGTGGATGCTCTGGAAAATCTTTTACTATTCAAAGATAATTATAAGGATAATTTTGAGTTGTAGTCCACTAAAAGATGAAGCAATATGTGAATGAAAGTGAAAGTTTTATTCAATAATAATAATACTTACTTTTATATTTCAAAAATCTTATGTAAAGAAAAAAACATAAAATCTTTGTTATAATATTTTTTAACTTTAATGATAACTTACGGCTTTTATTTAAGTATATATTAAAAAAGAAAAAATTTATAATTAGCAAAATTGTGTTTTATTTCACCAGTTTAAAAATAGTTCCACCAATTATTGATTTCCATCTCAGGGCAATTAGCAATGCATCGCTATAATCTGTGTTAAAATATAAAAAGGAAGATTTTAATATAACTAATTTTAATAAACATAATTTCATCGATCTACTTCCAGTTTTCAGTAATTAAAAACAAAAAAATTTGAAAACTGGTAGAGTACGATCTTATTTCCATTTTAGACTACTGAATTTCAGCAGTTGATTTTTTTTCGACCTTATCTGGTCTAGATCCGTCATGTTTTGTTAAAAACAGCATCACCTCGTGAAGGGTGTGGCTCTTCACCACGCATGACGGTCTTGAGTAAGGGGAAGCTCTAAATGTTCGCTACACTTACTCCTGGATTTTTGTTTGACTTTTTCAAACTATCCTAGATGCCATCACAGCAAACAATGTTAAAATGTAACTAAATAAGATTTTGTACATTGAACTGTGTTCCTCTAATGTACAAAACCTGGCGCAAGCATGTCACTAATAAAACTTATATGCAAACTTACTTGGCCGGATTTTTCGGGAACTGGTGCAGCTTCTGTCCTTCGGCACAACCCATTATGCAGCGGCGACTCCTGAAAGAAACCAATCAATTTCATTAAAAACTGAAACTAAAAAAACAACTTTATTCAACTCACATCTTTCTTGTTAGATTTTTTTTGTTTTCTTGATGTGGTTGATTTTTCAACCCTTATTTTTTATTATTATTTTAAAAGCACAGATCAAACATAGATATTAAAACACACTCAATACAATTTATTACTTTAATGGCACAATCACAGATAAATAATATTTATTATGTGGGCCCAATATTTGGCGCAAAGATAATTATATTTTATATCTGCGCCAAATTTTCTTTACAAATTTTTATAAACAAATAAAATGTCAAATTCCAGCTATAATCAGAAAGAGGAAGTTATATAAAAAATGCAAGAACTATTACTATCCCTCTCTAACGAAAGCTGGAATCTGGCCACACTGAATTTTTCGTGACTTATCTGGTTATTATCTGTGGTTTCAACTATCAGCCTTCGGCTTTTTCTCTTTTCTGCAAATTTCTTCCTTAATTTTTGTATTCGGTTTGAAATTGTTTTCCTTACTGCTATAGCTTCATTAAAAATATTGTTTCTGATTTTTTCATAATTTGCTTTCCGTTCTTCATAAGAGTATTTATGACGCATTTGGGGATTTAATTTATTAAAATTTTTGATGAGTTTTATTAATTTTATTTTGTTTTCATTTATGGCCGTTCCGCAGGGAGATTTTCGACGGAACGATGATTCCCTGCTGCTATCTCGCCCCTGTGAAAGTTTTTTGCTTTGCAGTTGGTGCAGTTTGGAGATTTAACGTCCGGTTTACCGCACCTATAGCAAAATAAGGCTCTCTCAGTTGCCTGGCAGTCCATGAACATCTGGCCACTTTGCCAACAATTCCAGCAAATCAACGGATTTCTAACGCTTTGTTGTTGCCTGTTGTCCATTTGCAAAGCTGCTACTTCTTCGTATGGCTCAGTAAATTCATCCAAAGTTTCTGCAGACTTATCAAAAACTTCGTTTACTTGCCTCGTATATCTGTTAACGGGCACAGATAACAGATTTTTAGGCTATTTGTGGCAAAATATTTTTTCAGCCTCAACGCATTCCTGCCTCAACTCTTCAACTGAATTGACTGCTATAGGGTAAACTCTATTCCTAATATCATTTCTCAAGTTCTTTTTGATAATTTTTATCATTTCCCTTGAACAATTTATCTTTATGCCCTTCATCTAGACTAAAGGCCCAACTATAATGTGCATAACGTAGGAGGAGATAACAAACTCTGAGAAACGGCAAACTTTTTTTACAGAGTTGTAAAAAAAGGAGTATTATTGTTATTCATAACAAAAATGTAA
This sequence comes from Gymnosoma rotundatum, assembly GCA_916610165.2. Taxonomy (NCBI): domain Eukaryota; kingdom Metazoa; phylum Arthropoda; class Insecta; order Diptera; family Tachinidae; genus Gymnosoma; species Gymnosoma rotundatum. The sequence continues at coordinate 111,589,677 of OU744336.1, forward strand.
ACAAAATTTGACAAAAAATAAGACCTTTTAGAAACGGTCACAATTCGTCAATTTTTAATAGATTTTGAAATAAAAAGCTCTAAGCTTGCAGAATCAGATTTTTAGGTTGTCACTTTCGCCATTTAAAAAATGAAGGAGCTACACCCAAAATATGTAGTCATTAATTTTGATGGTTTTTTAGTTATAAAAACAAAACTAAAAGCCGTGCATCATAGCGACTGACGCCAATCGATAGAGGCTTAAAATGCGAATCGATCGTGGTATATATCGTTTCTTGCAAGACTGTAAGAAAAAAGTTATAAGCCAGCAAACTTTTAAATTGTACAAAAAAATCGCTCAAAAATATATGTTAAGTTTCTCGCTTATATCTCGAAAACTATTTAGCGTGCACATATACCGCTATATGCAATCGAAAGAGGATAAAAATACGAATCGATCGTAGTATGGTTTGTTTTCTGAAAGACTGTACGAAAAAAGTTATTAAGCGGCAAACTTTTAAAATTTAAAAAAATTGCTGAAAAAATATACGTTTAGTTTTTCGCTTATATCTCAAAAACTATTCCGCGTGCACATATACAGCTATATACAATCAATAGAGGATTAAAATACGAATCGATCGTGGTACATCTTGTTTTCTGAAAGACTGTACGAAAAAAGTTATTAAGCGGCAAACTTTTCAAAATTAAAAAAATCGCTGAAATTAATAACTTTAGTTTTTCGCTTATATCTCGGAAACTATTCCGCGTGCACACATACTGCTATATACGATCGAAAGAGGACAAAAAAGGAATCGATCGTGGTATAGTTTGTTTTCTGAAAGACTGTACGAAAAAAGTTATTAAGCGGCAAACTTTTCAAATTTGAAAAAATCGCTGAAATTAATAAGTTTAGTTTTTAGCTTATATTTCGGAAACTATTCTGCGTGCACATATACCGCTATATATGATCGATAGAGGATAAAAGTACGAATCGATCGTGGTATAGTTTGTCTTCTGAAAGACTGTACGAAAAAAGTTATTAAGCGGCAAACTTTTAAAATTTGAAAAAATCGCTGAAATTAATAACTTTAGTTTTTTGCTTATATTTCGGAAACTATTCTGCGTGCACATATACCGCTATATATGATCGATAGAGGATAAAAGTACGAATCATCGTGGTATAGTTTGTTTTCTGAAAGACTGTACGAAAAAAGTTATTAAGCGGCAAACTTTTAAAATTTGAAAAAATCGCTGAAATTAATAAGTTTAGTTTTTTGCTTATATCTCGGAAACCATTCCGCGTGCACATATACCACTATATACGATCGATAGAGGATAAAAATACGAATCGATCGTGGTATAGTTTGTTTTCTGAAAGACTGTACGAAAAAAGTTATTAAGCGGCAAACTTTTCAAATTTGAAAAAATCGCTGAAATTAATAAGTTTAGTTTTTTGCTTATATTTCGGAAACTATTCCGCGTGCATATATACCGCTACATATGATCGATAGAGGATAAAAGTACGAATCGATCGTGGTATAGTTTGTTTTCTGAAAGACTGTACGAAAAAAGTTATTAAGCGGCAAACTTTTAAAATTTGAAAAAATCGCTGAAATTAATAACTTTAGTTTTTTGCTTATATTTCGGAAACTATTCTGCGTGCACATATACCGCTATATATGATCGATAGAGGATAAAAGTACGAATCGATCATTGTATAGTTTGTTTTCCGAAAGACTGTACGAAAAAAGTTATTAAGCGGCAAACTTTTAAAATTTGAAAAAATCGCTGAAATTAATAAGTTTAGTTTTTCGCTTATATCTCGGAAACTATTCCGCGTGCACACATACTGCTATATACGATCGAAAGAGGACAAAAATACGAATCGACCGTGGTATAGTTTGTTTTCTGAAAGACTGTACGAAAAAAGTTATTAAGCGGCAAACTTTTCAAATTTGAATAAATCGCTCAAAAATATAAGTTTCGTTTTTTGCTTATATCTCGGAAACCATTCCGCGAGCACATATACCGCTATATACGATCGATAGAGGATAAAAATAAGAATCGATCGTGGTATAGTTTGTTTTCTGAAAGACTGTACGAAAAAAGTTATTAAGCGGCAAACTTTTCAAATTTGAAAAAATCGCTGAAATTAATAAGTTTAGTTTTTTGCTTATATTTCGGAAACTATTCCGCGTGCACATATACCGCTATATATGATCGATAGAGGATAAAACTACGAATCGATCGTGGTATAGTTTGTTTTCTGAAAGACTGACGAAAAAAGTTATTAAGCAGCAAACTTTCAAAAATCGAAAAAATCTCAAAAAATTGGTGAAAAGTTTTGAACTAATTAAAATTTACTTCTACTTAGTATTAAATAGTTGGTAATACTAATCAATAGAGATCGAAAATACCTTCCAGAATATGTGTGATTAAGTTTCTAAAGCACTTGCATTTATAATATATACCGCAGCAAACTTTAGTTAATTAAAAAAAGCACAAAGCCTTAAAATAACAGCGATGTCGGTAATAGTGTTTATACAAACACACATGGAAAAATGTAAACAAACTTTTGAAAAAATATTTCGTTTTTAAATGTTGCAAGAATTCATCAATTTGTCATACATTTAAAAACGAAAGATGGTTTTTAGAAGCTGAAAGGCTGTAATATCAGATTTTCTGGTTGTCACTTTCGCCATTATAGAAATAAAGATGCTGCACGTAAGATACTTTGTCCTTGATCGAGATAGTTATTGAGTTATAAAATCTTAATTAAAAGCTGTACCACACAGCAACTTGTATCAATTGATATAGAACAAAAATACGATTCCATATTGATATAGATTATTTTCGGAAATACTTACGTTTAGAAGACATAACTCGAAAAATTTGACGAATGGCTTAAAATTATACAAATAGTTTGTTAAATATTATAGCTAAGCTATTCGTGATTTCACACAACTACTAGTACGAGTTAACAAAGGACAATATTACCTTTTTAAATTGGTATACATTTGGTTTCAACTTCGCTTATGGGCATAACAAATAGTTTGTTAAATATTACAGCTAAGCTATTCGTTCTACTATACATCGACTAAGATATTCGTTATATTATACATCGACTAGTACCAATTAATAGAGGACAAAATTACCTTTCTGGAGTGGTATAATATATTTTCTGAAATACTTGCATTCAGAAGGTGGACAGTAACAAAAATTTAGTAAAAAACGATATGGGTAAGACAGTTCATAAAAAATTAAGCAAATCTTTGATAATGCTGTGCAACCACAGTAGTATGATAACTGGAAGGACAACGCATACTAAATCCAAATAAAGTATGCCCATAAGCGAAGTTGAAACCAAATGTATACCAATTTAAAAAGGTAATATTGTCCTTTGTTAACTCGTACTAGTAGTTGTGTGAAATCACGAATAGCTTAGCTATAATATTTAACAAACTATTTGTATAATTTTAAGCCATTCGTCAAATTTTTCGAGTTATGTCTTCTAAACGTAAGTATTTCCGAAAATAATCTATATCAATATGGAATCGTATTTTTGTTCTATATCAATTGATACAAGTTGCTGTGTGGTACAGCTTTTAATTAAGATTTTATAACTCAATAACTATCTCGATCAAGGACAAAGTATCTTACGTGCAGCATCTTTATTTCTATAATGGCGAAAGTGACAACCAGAAAATCTGATATTACAGCCTTTCAGCTTCTAAAAACCATCTTTCGTTTTTAAATGTATGACAAATTGATGAATTCTTGCAACATTTAAAAACGAAATATTTTTTCAAAAGCTTGTTTACATTTTTCCATATGTGTTTGTATAAACACTATTACCGACATCGCTGTTATTTTAAGGCTTTGTGTTTTTTTTAATTAGCTAAAGTTTGCTGCGGTATATATTATAAATGCAAGTGTTTTCGAAACTTAATCACACATATTCTGGAAGGTATTTTCGATCTCTATTGATTAGTATTACCAACTATTTAATACTAAGTAGAAGTAAATTTTAATTAGTTCAAAACTTTTCACCAATTTTTTGAGATTTTTTCGATTTTTTAAAGTTTGCTGCTTAATAACTTTTTTCGTACAGTCTCTCGGAAAACAAAATATACCTCGATCGATTCGTACTTTTATCCTCTATCGATCATAATTAGCGGTATATGTGCACGCGGAACAGTTTCCGAGATATAAGCAAAAACCTAAACTTATATTTTTGAGCGATTTTTTCAAATTTTAAAAGTTTGCCGCTTAATAACTTTTTTCGTACAGTCTTTCAGAAAACAAACTATACCACGATCGATTCGTACTTTTATCTCCTATCGATCATATATAGCGTAATATGTGCACGCGGAATAGTTTCCGAGATATAAGCAAAAAACTAAACTTATTAATTTCAGCGATTTTTTCAAATTTTAAAAGTTTGCCGCTTAATAACTTTTTTCGCACAGTGTTTCAGATAACAAACTATACCACGATCGACTCGTTATTTTCTCCTCTATCGATCGTATATAGCGGTGTATGTGCACGCGGAATAGTTTCCGAGATATAAGCAAAAAACTAAACGTATATTTTTTCAGCGATTTTTTCAAATTTTAAAAGTTTGCCGCTTAATAACTTTTTTCGTACAGTCTTTCAGAAAACAAACTATACCACGATCGATTTGTATTTTTATCCTCTATCGATCCTATATAGCGGTATATGTGCACGCGGAATAGTTTCTGAGATATAAGCAAAAAACTAAACTTATATTTTTGAGCGATTTTTTCAAATTTTAAAAGTTTGCCGCTTAATAGCTTCTTCGTACAGTCTTTTAGATAACAAACTATACCACGATCGATTCGTACTTTTATCCTCTATCGATCATATATAGCGGTATATGTGCACGCGGAATAGTTTCCGCGATATAAGCAAAAAATTATACTTATTAATTTCAGCGATTTTTTCAAATTTTAAAAGTTTGCCGCTTAATAACTTTTTTCATACAGTCTTTCAGAAAACAAACCATACCACGATCGATTCGTACTTTTATCCTCTATCGGTCATATATAGCGGTATATGTGCATGCGGAATAGCTTCCGAAATATAAGCAAAAAACTAAACTTATTAATTTCAGCGATTTTTTAAAATTTAAAAAGTTTGCCGCTTAATAACTTTTTTCGTACAGTCTTTCAGAAAACAAACTATACCACGATCGATTCGTATTTTTATCCTCTATCGATCGTATATAGCGGTATATGTGCACGCGGAATGGTTTCCGAGATATAAGCAAAAAACTAAACTTATTAATTTCAGCGATTTTTTCAAATTTTAAAAGTTTGCCGCTTAATAACTTTTTTCGTACAGTCTTTCAGAAAACAAACTATACCACGGCCGATTCGTATTTTTGTCCTCTTTCGATCGTATATAGCAGTATGTGTGCACGCGGAATAGTTTCCGAGATATAAGCGAAAAACTAAAGTTATTAATTTCAGCGATTTTTTTAATTTTGAAAAGTTTGCCGCTTAATAACTTTTTTCGTACAGTCTTTCAGAAAACAAACTATACCACGATCGATTTGTATTTTTGTCCTCTTTCGATCATATATAGCAGTATGTGTGCACGCGGAATAGTTTCCGAGATATAAGCGAAAAACTAAAGTTATTAATTTCAGCGATTTTTAAAATTTTGAAAAGTTTGCCGCTTAATAACTTATTTCGTACAGTCTTTCAGAAAACAAGATGTACCACGATCGATTCGTATTTTAATCCTCTATTGATTGTATATAGTGGTATATGTGCACGCGGAACAGTTTTCGAGTTATGAATGAAAAACTACTCTAAATAGCTGGATTTGCAGGACCTTTATTTCTTAATTATCAAAAGTGACAGTTGCAAAATATGATTCTATGATCTATAGGCTTTTGATTTTGTTTTTTTTGCATTAAAATTAATAATAAATTAACGAATTGCGATCGAGTTGAAAAATGCTATTTTTTGTGTTAGTTTGTTTACATTTTTTTTTTATGTATAACATGAAAGCACGTGGCACTAATACACCTACAAATACTTTCCATGCAACTTTGAAAAAAGTTTGCCAAAACAAAAAAAAAGTTTGCCAAAAAGTTTGTTATCTTCTCCTAGATACTATAATGTGATTAACGCTACGTTTACATTAGACAATGCTGTCATGACAATAAAATAATACACATTAGTTGTCAAAAAAGCTGACAATTGCTTCTGTAGTATAGGCGTCCAGACAATAATTATGACAATTCATTATGAGCACGTTCTCGGAAAATTTAAAATAGCTTTAGAGTTTCTTCTTGCTATTTTTCCATTTCTATTGTTATATGCAAAGAAAATTTTAGTAATTAAAATAATAATTTAATTAAAATTTCATTTAATTAAAGCAATTATAAAAAAATTTGTCGGCATACGTCAAATCACTGTCTTGTTTACTGTCTTCAAAATATTCAAGACAGTAATTCAGACAATTGAAATGTGTACTTGTATTAGTGAAAAACTGTGCATGTATTTCTATTGTCATGACAGCATTGTCTAATGTAAACTGTGGGTAAGATAACTTTTCGTCAAGTTTCGTTAAATTTCATTTCTTTATGCAAGGTACGGAACTGATCGCACTTTCCGTACGGAAACAGCTGATTGTGCTTTGGTTTATAATTTAATAAAGAAATTTTCTAATTAAGACCTAAATTGTTAAATTTTTTAGTTTTAAATTCATTAAAAAATTTAGAAAAAAACAACATATTTCTTTATGGCCAATTTTTAACAATTATAATATATTTAAATTAAATTTGTATTTATACACACATATGTATACCATATAAACGATGAACATCGTTGCATTTTTTAGTACGGTTGGCCACAAACGCAACACAGAAAATAATTTGTAATAATTTTTTTTTACATTTTCTAAGAACATAAACCAAAATATGTAAATATGTTTGTTTATAACAAAGTATATCTACAACAAATACAAGTAAGTGAATTTTTATTGAGACTCTTTTCATCCTTTTGTTTTTTTTTCTTACATAAGTTGATATACAAATCGACAATATATTCTGTAAATCTTAGAACTATATTTGTTTTGTTCTAATGGCTTTAATTGAATAAGCAACATGCTCAAAATAAATAAAATAAATATACAGAATACTGTAAAAATAGAATGTAAAAAAAACGCTTGCTCCCGGGGTTAACGTTTGTGAATGTCATTAAATATATAAAATTTTTTCTTTAAAGCCTTCTAGTTTTAAAATTTTGTTAATTTATATAGAAACTATTTTTGGCAAAAGTACGAAATAAACATAAATGTGCAACTGTGGCAAATAAGTTGGTAAATTTATATATGTACATTGTAGCCTCATAAATTTCTTTGATAAGTTACCTAAGCATTTGACAGGCTTTTCGTTGAATTTTTGACATAAGCTAAAGCTAGCTTATGCACATTATAGTTGGGCCTTAACTTGGTTTCACAAAAAAAAATGTCAATCGATCAGATATAGTGTCGAAAGAGGAGCTATTGGAAATCAGCATGATCGGTCCATGTCCTTCGAGGCAGCAGGCAAAACACCACGCCAACTTCGAATTTTTTTCATGTCATTTGGAACAATAAATTAACTCCAATCAAAAAAATTAATATATGGGGTGATAGAGAATTAAAGGTAAAAAAGAAACATAAAGTAATAAAATTGGCGCTCACTCATATTTTCCGAGTTACGGGGCTCTGAAATTTTAAATTGTTTCAAATATCAATATGGGTATCATTTTAAAGCATTTGAAGAGATCTTTAAACCATTTAGAGCCGATGGCATTTTAAGTAAAATAATATGTACGCATTTTTTTATATTTTTTAATTCTCTGTAAGCTAAATTTACATGGTGAAGGGTATATAAGATTCGGCATAGCCGAAAATAGCACTCTTACTTGTTTAATACTGTTTTCAATTACTAACTGCCGTATTCATAAAATAAACTTATATTATTTTTTATGAATATGGATATAATTGTTCATCTCTAGTTAAGATTTTGATTATCTATACATACAAGTTTCGTTTTGAGAATTGAAATAAATTTTTGAGGTTCCGATTAAGCTTAGAACCTTGTAATCGGAGCAGTATTTGTTATGCCAACAGAGAACATATCTAAAACAACAAAGTAATTATAAAGAGGCAAATAAAAAAATTGAAGAATTGACATACTGAACGGTTAAAATAGCATTAACTATATTGGTTTGTATTAGACCACCGCATGTAAAATAATCGCAAGGCTAACTCAGCTAGCTCTTTGAAAAATTTATTTCCAGCCGAATTTTGAATTTCAGAAACTTCGTAACAAAAATATGTAGTATCCATTAGATTATTCCATTTTATAGCATTTATATTATTAAGCTGATTTAAATTTGTTTCGATTATTTCCGGGCTATAATCTAGTTGTTCCAAATATTGAGAGGCATTCTCTTTTTTTATAAATACGTTATTTGCTGATAATTTATCAGTTTTTTCTAAAATGTCCCGATTTTCTGGTAATCTAAAATGATAGTTTCCATTAGTTAGAAAAAGTTTTTATTGGCCTAATTAAAATATATTTCGTTATTTAGTTTTGGAATTATTGTTTAAACAATTTAGAAAAAAAAAACAAGGCAGAGATTGAAAATCTTTGTAACAAACAAAACTTGCTGTAGTTTAAATAACGCTAAAAACCCACCAACTAAAATTTTTCAAGTTAAAAAAAACCACTTAGCGGTTTTTTTTCATACTTGCCGCTTTTGGGAGCAAAAAACCACCAGATCTAGCGGGAAAACTGCCGTTTTGGCAACACTGCGTGGGACAAGAGAACAAACAGAGTTGCACGCAGAATATTTTTCGAAATATAAGCGAAAAACTAAACTTATTAATTTCAGCGATTTTTAAAAGTTTGCCTCTTAATATCTTTTTTCGTACAGTCTTTTAAGAAACCAACTATACCACGATCGATTCGTATTTAAATCCTCTATTGATCGTATATAGCGGTATATGTGCACGCGGAATATTTTTCGAGATATAGGCGAAAAACTAAATTTATTATTTTAATAATTTTTTTTTAATTTTACAAGTTTACCGCTTAATATCTTTTTTTGTACAGTCTTTCAGAAAACAAACTATACCACGATCGATTTGTATTTTGATCCTCTTTGGATCGTATATAGTGGTAATTGCGCACGTTTCTAAGATATAAGAGAAAAACTAAACTTATATTTTTGAGCAATTTGTTTAAATTTTTACAAGTTTCCCGCTTAAAAATTATTTTTGTACAGTCTTTGAGAAAACAAACTATACCACGATCGTTTCGTATTTTTATCCTCTTTCGATCGTATATAGCATTACTCTAAATAAGTTGCTTGATTTGTAGCACCTGTATTTCTTAATCGTTAAAACTGACAGTTACAAAAATTGATTCTATTATCTGTAGGCTTTTAATTCTATTTTTTGTATTAAAATTTAAATAACGATTGTGGTCGAATAAATAAAATGCTATTTTTTGTCTAAGCTTGCTACGTTTTTTAAGTAAAACAAGAAAGAATGTTTCACTTAACACTCTCAAAAAAAAAAAAAAAAAAAAAACAAACGCACGCTGAAACGGTTTTTTGACGGGTTAAGTCCATAAAATTTTATATATTTTTTTTGGGATAAAAATATTTTTGAAAAAAAAAATATTATTAAATAATATTAAATAATAATTTCACATTTTTATTATATTTCTGATATGCTGTACACTTCATTCTCAAGACATTCGCCAGCCTCCTTTTTCTTGGAATTCAGTGTATAACGCGCAATAAAGCGTTCTGAATTTTATTTCGCATGCTAGTCTTATTAGAATTTATTATCGAAAAACCGTTTCAACGCTGGTTTACTTGTTGGAATTACCAGCATATAAAATACGCCGAGAGCAAGTTTCTTAAAATGGTACGTATCCTTATAATTGTAATCCTTTGACCAAAATTTATGTAAATTTCTAGGAATATAATCATTAAAATACTCCTTCCAAAAGGTAATTTTTTCCATTGAGTTTCACACATATCCATCATTGGGGCACACATATCTATCATTAGAAAATTTTCTTAAACTTGAAATATATTAATATTTTCAGGAAGCCTATTTATTAATTCCTTTAAAAGAATCCTTATATATGGAAAACAATCTTCTCCTATAGTTTTAATGGTTTTATCACCCATTTCAATATTATTTAATTCAGTTTCAAGAAATGTGTTTTGCATATCAATGGATATAGTTATATTATTTATAAATTGTTCACAATTATGTGCATCATTTAAAATTGATAGCTTAAAAATTTTTGAATAAAATAATATTTAAAATTAAGGTCGACAAATGAGTTTGAAAATCGCCACGTTTGGCGAGAAATCGTAATATCTGACAGCCTCGCTCACACGCCTAGGAAAAACTACTTTCCATGCAACTCTGAAAATAGTTTTCCAAAACAAAAAAAGTTTGTTTTTTTGCGGACGAGAAGTTAACAAACTACATGTTATTCAAGGCAAATATCACAATCTTATCTATGGTAAATATGCCCATACATGTTATTCTATGAATATGCCATGATGTAACTAATTAAACGTAAATAATAAAAAAAAATTATCTCTTTCTATATATTAAGAAGCAAAATGAGTGATAACTCATTTTCTTAATGTAGGCTGCCAGACACAAACATTTTTATTCACATAACTATAGTTGCCAGAAAAAAATTACAAACCAAAGTGTTGTCATAAAAATGCATATCGTCACTTCTGGATTATTTTCACGTTTATGCCAAAAAGTCAGTAACGAGAAAAACGGTAACATTAGTATTTCTCAAAATATAACCGATCAATATTTTTATAAACAATAAATTTCTGCACATATTTTTTTAGAAATAAGAAAGTTTTAGTACCTTTGGATATGATAAGTCGAAACAAACAAAAATAATTGTTTTGTGCTTAATATCAAATTTGGTTTTTTAATTTGGCTCTTTTATTCGTTTCTAAAATTATGACTAAAACGAATGGTTAATACAAGACACATTTATTTTACTAGGTAGTAGCGCCTCTTCAACAAATACATCATTGGCAAAACCAAAACGGCTTTTTATTGTTGTTTTGTGCGTTGGAAATGTCAAAAATAGAAAGAGCAATAAAAGATAATTGCTCTCAATACAAATGCCTACTTTGTTTTGCAAATGCTTGTTGTTAGTGTTTTTTGACATTCGTAAACAAAAGTAGCAAAATACAAACAACTTTTGACATTTCCATCTACAAACCTGGGCGTACGGCACTACCTAGTAAAATAAATATGCCTTGGGCTAATGTTATTTGTCTCTAACAACATCCGTTTATTTTTTTTATTAAGTTAACAGTCCTACTATTATATTTTATTGTTTAATACATTTTATTAAGTTAAGAAACATTAAAAAAGCGTAATACTAATAAAAAAATTGTTTTACTTACATTTTTTTAAAAACATATACATAAATCAGACTTGTTCCAAATAAAATAACAAAAAATTAATTATTCCAAATAAAAATAAGTGCATTTGCGTTTTAAACTAAAATTTTTTGTATGTAATGAAGCAAAATAATAACTATGTTTATTATCATGTTTTCTTGCACAATATTGCCTCATACTCTAAACATTGCTGTTAGGGGCAAAACTATATTAATTAAATCTAAACATTTTAGTCAGAAATAGTATATTCAACTATATATTCCATACCTAACAAGTTTTTTATATGGCTATTGGACCAAGACAATTCTGAGGTTTCGATGTAAAAATTTGGAGCTTTGATATAATTAAGTGTCGCCAAGTTTGAATTCTATTAGCATATCAACAATGAGTATCACCTCCTGTTCTTTTTTTATTTTGAGAGAGGATTTTCAAGTTAACAAACTAACTTAACAAACCGGAAATAAATAGTTTTATAATATTAAAAAAATTTTATAAATTATTCAAAAGTTAAAACAATAAATTAAATAAAAACCTTCGTTTATTGAACAAAAAAAAAAATGTTTTGTAAAAAAAGAAAAAAATAAATTACAACTACTACATGTGGGCTTTCTCTCATACTATATATGGGTTTAAATCTCGAAAAGTAAGAGTTGTTCCTGAATGGGAACAATTGTGAATTAAAGCCACGTAAACTGCCTCTAATTTGTTATACATGTGTTATTCGTTTATCATATTTTCTTGAACAAAGTATTAAACATTTTTTTTCAACTCTCATTCACACTACATATGGCCTTATAACTCGAAAACTAAGAGTTGTTCCTGGATGGGACTGATTGTGGATCAAAGCCATATTATTGCCTCTAATTTGGTATATACCTGTTATTCGTTGAGCATATTTTTTTATCAAAGTATTAAAAAAAAGAATTTTCAACTTTCACTCATACTACATATGGGCTTATATCTCGAAAACTAAGAGTTGTTCCTGGATGGGACCAATTTTGAAATAAAGCCACATATATTGCCTCTAATTTGGTGTATATGTGTTATTTATTGAACATTTTTTCTTAAAACAAGTATTAACATTTTTTTCAACTTTTATTCATACTACATATGGGCTTATAACTCGAAATTTAAGGGTTGTTCCTGAATGGGACCAACTGTGGATTAAAGGAGCATGTATTGGCTCTAATCGGGCATATAGCTTATATTTGCTGAGCATATTTTGTTATACAACTGTAAAAGAAACAGATTTTTTCAAATGTCACTAATACTACCTGTCAATTTGCTTTGTTTACATTTATTTAAAATTTTATTTTGCTATACATTTCTCTTGTTTTTTACGTGTTTCTTTTCATTATTATTATGTTCTATCAGGGATGGTAAACGAAATATTAAAATTACACTTTTCCAACTCAAGTTGCATTGAATATGTTTTTATTGAATTCTTGTTTAAATTTACATTAAAATAACCGTTAAAAGGTCATTCTCTTACTTTTTTATAATATTTAAGTAAAATTAATATTAAGTTTTTAGTTAGAAAATTTATAAAATGTTACCCACTATGCCGTCTCTGAACTGTTTTTGACATAATACATGAAATGTTGTATTTGTTGTAGACTTGCATGTACTTAATATAAATATACTTTGGGTTTATCCAAGACACATTAATTTTACAGCTAATAACTACAATAATAAGTAAACAAAATACATTTTGTTTTTGTAAGATATATGTTTTCAGATGTCAAATCAACTGACGCACAGTGGTTTAAAAACGATTTTTTTCTTACAAAATGTTTTAATAATTTTACAATATATCTCAACGTAATTTTATAGAGGCAGGGCAGAGGTGTTACTCAGTGAATCTACGGACGGCCAGACCCCTAGGGTGAAGGGGCTTATGGATAAGGCTTAAAGGTACCCTACCTACCTACCCTACCGCGGACGTATGATTTTTTGAAAATGTTATAATAAGTTTAGTTTTAACTCAAATGTTAAGATTTTTAAAATTTAATCAGACCTCGAAAATATCTATAAAAATGTGCTTAAAAGTGTAGGGAGAAAATTGGTTTAATTTAATTTTGGCTGACCTTAACTTAGTATTTTTCGCGTAGTACGCTTATTTATTATCGGATTATTACTCTAAGCCATTTGCCATATTCTTAATAATTTATTTTAGAAAAATAACATAAAGGTGGTATTCTTTTTTTGCTTATATAATTTAAATTTACTTCAGTACTATAAAATTTGTTTAAACCATTTTAAAGACAACCCATAGCAAATAACAATAAAGAAAAAATTAGATCAACAATTATAACAATTTTGAAACAAAATTTTATAATTATTGTAAAATTCCTCGGTTTTAAATCCCCGAAATTTGGCTACGTACTCCAAAAAGGATTTGACAGCCACATGATTTATTAAGGCAGGGTAGCCTCTTTTGTAAAAAAACAATTTTTGGGACATTTTCCCCGTTCCAGGAATTTATATGTTAAAACTAAAAATTTAAAATTTTATTTCGCCATTTGATAAAAAACTCTTTCAGCCATATTTAATTTCTCAAAAAACACCTTAACATGGGTTTTTTAGTTTTTGAAAATGTAGCGCGAAAAAAATAATTACAATATTATTGATCTAGATGTCATAAGCTTTACTTTGATGCTACTTACATGTATATCGAGCATATATTTAAGCTAGAGGAGCTTCCTAAACCTCGCCTCCTCGTGATTTTCTTTGCTTATTTTATACGTAAAAAACAAAAATTCTGTACCAAACTAAATAATTCTTGCGAAAAAAACCGACTTCAAAACAGATTTCATATGTCTGCCTATAACAGCTCAAGTGTATGGCCACATAAATTAGGTTACATTAACTATTGGGACACACTTATATCTCCAAACTTTATACTTTTTCAACTGTTCGATAGTTTGGCAATATACATCAAATTGCAGCAACTGTAGGGTAACTCTTTAATTTCCAAATTCAAATTAAATAATTGGGTTGATTCCGCCAGTAAATATTAAACTGTTGTTATAATTTTCGGTAATAACCGACTGTTGTTATAATTTTCAGTAATAACCGTCGTCTCTGGCTGTGTACTTTTTATGTTTGGCTAGCGCTTTTGATGTGATAACATCATTTTCAAGCTACGTATTTGTTAAAACAGTTTTTTTATTTGCAATCTATTTTACAAGAAACTTTTAGCAAATCTTATAACTAGTTAATAATAACTTATATTATCAATTTCCAGTGAAATCGATAATAAAAACAATATTTACAAGTATTAATATAAGTACATACTTACATATTAAACAAAAGAGATCAATCTAGCTTCTAAAAGGCAGATCAAGAACATGATATCATTTCTTCTTTTTACTTCGTTACTGTCATCTAAAAGTGCAATAGCTAACAAATTTGGATGATTGCTAATTCTGTTCAAGTATTTCTCAATACATGCATTTATTTCATCTTTTACTTTGCATACTTTGAGATCATTATGTCTTATCTTGTTATTAACAAACCATGGCGCGTTAACTATTAATCTATGTAAGTGTTTTTGATTGATATCTCTGAAGTATTTCTATATTAGAATTACGCAGCTGATGACTATAAGTCCAAACAGGTTTAAGTATTGTCTTGTATAAAATGAGCTTATTCTCTAGGCTGAGTTCTGATTTTGGCCCTAATAGCCAATACATTTTGTTGTTTTAATGTTCAAATGTTCTCTTTTAGCTTTTACATAATGTTTCCATGTTAGCCTTTTATCCAGATGTAAACCCAAATATTTTACTTCACTTGATTTCGGAATAGGATCTCCATTTAAATAAAGAGTAGGGCAATCACCCTTGCTTAATGTAAAAGTAACATGTAAAGATTTTTCTGTATCACTTTAATATTCCATTTTATTAACCATTTTCAAATCTCATTAAGCTGGGTTTGTAATTTTGTGGAAGCTTCAACAGGATTGTTGTTCGAGGACAAAATAGCGGTGTAATCCGCATACGTTGCTGTTGCTAAGTTATTGTCTATTGGCATGTCTGAAGTAAAAACTGTATAAAGAACAGGGCCTAACACACTTCCTTGTGGAATTCCTGATTCAATCATTCCAAACGGTGAATCTTTCTCATTAACATGAACATAGAAAGATCTTTTACACAAGTATGATTTGAAAACTAGGTAAAAGTGTAGCGTGCACCCTGTGTCATGGTAATGTAGTGTAATATAAGTAGAACAGCTGATAGGGTAATTGTGATGTTTGACTGTCCGAAATAGAAAGAAGAAGAGAGTAAAATAAAAAAACAGGCAGAATACATAGTCCAATGGCTGAAAACCTTTTTTGAGAATGGAGGCAGCTTCCCGAGGTTTCCTGCCGAGTAGAGAACTTTTGTTCAGCCCTTTTTTCTTCGTATCTGCAGCAAGACGGTGTGACTGCGTCTGGCAAAGAAAAAAAAACAAAGAAAAGTGGTAGTGGCATATGGGCAAAAGCTGAATATTTTTATTAAAATAAAACATAAGGAAAATATAATTAAATGCAAATGCATGCAAAAAATGTTTTGTTTATTTTGCTGATTTAAAAATTTCATTTAAACATTAAAAGAACTTTATTTTGAATTGCTTAAAGCAAAATATATACTTATGTAACTATTATAAAAAAATCTTTAAAATATTAATTTGTTTTATTTTCTTTATTTCAGACTCCGATCAATTAATTGTTAATTAAAATATATTTCTGCAACTCTAATTCCTACCCTGAAGGAGCTCCCTAAGGATAATTAAATTCCCTGCAGCATTTCTCAGGTATTCTACACAAAAAAAAAAACAACCTGATTGATAAGAGCTATGTATTATTCTTTTTTTCTGTAAATAAAACAAACTAAAACGGTTTTTATTTCCGGTTTCTTACTCTTTTTATACGGATAAAATAATAAAAAAGGTAAGTATGCCCTCTAACGCTCTATAGCAAACATTAAAAATTACAAAAATATGTTTGGCTGCTTTTAGGCGGATTAAAAAAGGGTACCAACCACAAAATACATAAACTTAAAATAACTTACAAATTAACTACTAATACGTTCTACATAAATTACTTCTTTAAATGCTCTATATAATTAAAGAATTATAAAATGAATATTCCACTAACTTTTATAATTAAAATCTTTTTTTTTATGAAAAATTTACTTTTTATCTGATTTTTTTCTCTTTTTACAGTTTTTTTTATGAAATTCACTTTCCTATTTTTTATATTTATCATCGATTTCAATACTAATTTGTATATTTTCCCTTTTTTTATAAAAGTGTATATTTTCTTTTCTTAAAACCCTTGTATTACGGATAATTAATAAAGTAAACAGGAAAAGATTACCTGGCTTTACTTTGGTGGGGAAAGTTTAAAGAATCTCCAGCATTTCCTTTCTTCCCAGATTAGGGATTATAACTTCTCGCCAAGAACTTATTTTTTGCACTCGAACTGTTGCTTCTTTACTCCCCAATTTCCCAACTCCAACCAAAATTTTAGCCAGCTACAAATTTTGAAACACAAAACTTATTTAAAAATCACGAACGCACTCATAACAAAAAAATAAAGCTTACGTTTTAAACTGTTTCTGTTAAATTTCCTTTTTTTAGGTTACAAAAATTATATTTTTTCCTCAATTTAAACAAATTAAAATTTTTACTTTTATCTTTTTTGTCGTCAATTTTTTCCCACACTTATTAAATTTTATCTCTTAACACATTCATGAAAAATGTTCTTTGATTTCCCCCTACTCGTAGCCTTATTTACTTCCCAACATTAAGTGGTGAATTTCCTGCGTTTTCCAAAATTTTCTAAAAAATCATTCTCGCCCAGCCGTCCATCTTTTCTTACTGCTCTTTCTAGAACATTCTGCCTTCCCTCCAAATCACCATATTTTAATTTGTCCATCTATGTTTTTATTTGACAAAAAATTTCCATTTTTGATTTCTTTGTTATTTATATATATTTTAATATTTTCCTAATGATTTCAACCTTAATTTCTCCATAGTAGCTAATAATAACCTTACCAACGCCTTTCCTTTCACTGGGATCTCATATTAAACAAGAACACAATCTGCCGCTTAGACGCACAAAAACGTTACCGTTTTCCATCTTTGGGTTTTTAAAACACGAATGTCATTATTTTTGTAAAAAACGTAACAAATGACAAGTGTTTTTGGTTTATGTATCGCGCATTGTAGTGTCAGAAACGTCAAACCGAGCGAAGGAAAAATACCATTCGTTTTAAAAATTTCAATACATATACATATGTATTTAATAAGATTTCGCAAAAGCTGTTTAAAAAATAATAAATAAAATATAAAGCATGAAGTTTTGGAGAAAATAAAGGTAAATATGTTTTTGTGTGTTATCAAATATCTGTTTTTAAAGTACAATTTGCATGCATTTGCCAGTATCAAGATGACAACGGGTATACAGTTCCAGTAATTGGTGAACTGTATGCAGAAACAGGAACTCCCCAGTTTGGAAGCAGCAAAGCAGCCATAGAGCAAACTTGGGAGACGGTTGTAAAAAAGATATTTATTATATATAAAGCACAAATGAAGATTTAAGGAGTAAACATTTCACCAATAAAATCATCCATGTACTTATATAGTATATAAGTATTTTACATACATACATATTATCAGTACACTCAAACCTTTAAAATTGTTGTTTATTTTTATTACTACTGTTTAAACTTTTCTATTTACACTAATTTTTGTTTTACAGATTAAAACTTTTACATTGAATATTTGATAGTTTTGTTTTGTTTATTTAACTCAGCTGTTTCTTTTTAAGCACCAAGGCAGGGTTACCACAATTTCAGGCAAAAACAAAAAGTGTATATGAAAAAAAGTAAATAAAAAATATTAATTAATACATTGGCAATACTTCGATTTGACACAACATTTATTTATACGAAACACAACGTAAGTTAAAAGAAAAAACCGGAACGTGTTACACGGACGCTAATTATTACGTCTTCGTCCATATGCCATACGGTTTCGTTTCGCTCTTGACGTGTTCTATAAACAGGCTGTAACTCTTCTCACCGTGTTCTATACCATAGTGAATAAAAAATATATGCGGAAGTTTTCCAAAGAAAACAAGAAAAATTAGACGCTAGCAGAATGAAATGCAGCATTTTCTGGACCGCCACATCCTTCATCTGCATTCTTTGCATCTATCTACCTTATATTATGTACGTTGTAAACATCATCTATTTAACCAACTAATCTTAATGTTAATTTGGTGAGACGAAGTTCACACACAACTTAAAGCTTTTTCTTTGTCGTTCTCTTTGTAACTCGTCTTGTACATTTGTTGTTGCTTTTTTGTGCTAGTAATTGGATAGCCACGAAATTCAACTTTTTATTTTTTAATTATCCATACTTGTTTTCTCACAACATTACATTTTTTTTTATTGATTTTAATTGTTTATTTATTTGTGCACTGTTTTGTCTTGTTGATTATGCTGTTTTATTTTGCTTTGTATAATGGTTTGGTGGTTGAAGAGAATGTAGCGTTTAATTTGAGAGTGACAATCAGCGTTGCCGCTTTGGTCCAATCGGACCAAACTTGGTAGTTTTTCGTTTTTAAAAAACAGTTTGGTAGTTTGGTTGGTTTGTTGCATTTTTTTTAATTTTTGGTAGGTTTTCCTTCTCGAGCAATTTTTTAGCAATAGTAAATTTTTCACCTTAAAATTTCAGAACATAAAATAAAATGAAATGTAACTTTGAATTAAATAAACAATAACTTTGAATAGTGTTATCACTGTTTTCAAAAACTGTTTTAGGTGTAATAAAAAACATATCTGTTTTTTTGCATAGAGATGATTAAAGCTATAACCATCTGTGGTTTAAGAAACGCGAACAATATTATGAAATTGAAATTAACATAATTTTTGAGTGAAGTTTTATTTTTAAGTGTACGTATTAAAAAAATTAACAGACATAATGGAAAAAAAGTAAACTTTTTTAATTGTAAATGTGTACCTATTTATTACATAAATATTTACTAATATTGCATGTAAAGAAACAGTCAAAAGAAAATTTAGAACCGAATGGTTGAGCGAATTTGATTGGCTCCAGGAAAGAGATGGGTGTTCATTCTGCATAGTATGCTCTAAAACTATTTTAAATCATAACACCCATCTCAAAAGTCACCAAAAGACAAACTACCATCTCAACAACTACGGGGGAAAAACCAAGTGAGTATAACAGAGTTTATGTGCAAGAAATGCATTTTTAAATTTTTGGTAGGCTGTGAACGATTTTGGTAGGATT
Organism: Gymnosoma rotundatum; assembly: GCA_916610165.2. Classification (NCBI taxonomy): domain Eukaryota; kingdom Metazoa; phylum Arthropoda; class Insecta; order Diptera; family Tachinidae; genus Gymnosoma; species Gymnosoma rotundatum. Next base: position 111,609,448 of record OU744336.1, read on the forward strand.
TTTGAAAATTATTGGTAGAAAGTAAATTTCTTGTGTGGTAACGCTGGTGACAATATGTTTGCTGCTAGTTGTTTTGTTTGCTATAGAGTATAACGAGTAAGGTAGTTGCCATCGTAAAGGCAGGGTTGTTAAATATGTTATGTTAATAAAAATATATCAACCTAAATTGAAGAGGGAAATGTTGCTAAATATTAAAGTTAAGAGCACTAATCCGTTTTATGGCAAATGGAATAAATTTATTTTACAAGTGACCAGAATAGAAAGAGGGAATAAATAAATTATTATATTGTGAACATTCAGAAAGAAAGGTTGTAAAAAAAACAAATAAAAGCAATTTTTATTGAATTATTTATACATTTAAAAAAAAGAACATACAATAAAAAAAAAATAAATAAAAACTTAAGTTTAATTTGAGTATTTGAAATCTATCAATTGTTAGTGGTTTTTGCAAAAATTAATTTACAAGAAAATAGCCAGTGAGTAGAAGTGTGTAAAAGTGAGAGATATTAGCGTCAAGAAACTTAGGGGTGTTTTGTGACTTTTACAGGATCGTGTTGAGGCAGGTTGGTGAAGACTGATGCTGAGTGACGTCGTCCGAAGCTCTGGGAAAGATTAAAAAGGTGTAAGAAGGTGTACAGTACAGGTAACCATTTTTTATTTACAATTAGGACTGAAAAGTTAGTTCTCCGCCGTTTGTATTAGAAAGCAGCCATTTTTCCAACCAGTGAGCCATTTTTTTTTTTGGCTTATAAAATTTTTTTGCTGCAGCAAAAAAAAGGAGATAAAAATAATAAGAAAAGTTTTATTAGTAAGCGGTATTGTTATATTTCAAAATTGTCTTTTAAATTAAGAATTTGATTTAAATAACAAAAAAAAAAAAAAAAAACACCTTATATATAAACTTTTGTGTGAATTTAACGTTGTAAATTTTTTTGATATAAGTGTTAGTGTTTATTTTTTTTTGTTTGTGTAATAAAATTAGCGTTAGGTTAGGTAAAATCCTTGTAAGTGCCTGAAATAAAAATTATAGTAACTAAAGAAATTAGAGTGTGCCAGGAAGATCTATATCGTCATCCGGAAGGAAGTTCGCTGACAATAAATTTGATAAATATATTCCGGATGTGTTGCCAAACCTCCTAATAGAGCTCCATTAGGTAGAGATAGTGACGAGTAAGAACTAGTCCTTAGTTTCGATTTCTTTCCAGAAACAACGAGTAGATTTTTTTATTATCTTTTTTTTGACGTTGAGTATTTTTGTTGGTGTTGTTTGTTTTTATATTTTTGCTTTATGAGAGCATAAACAGTTTTTATTTAGGCACAGTGGTTTGAAATAACGTTTCTTTTTTTAAGCATATTTTATATTTTTTTATTTCTTTTATTTTTGTTAAATTAAATTATAAATAATTTTCAATTCTTTGAATTAAATAAGAATTAAGTCCGTTTTGAATGTTTTAGTTTTAAGACTTATTTTATATTAATAAATATGTAAATTTTGTGTATTCCTAAAACAAATATGTGTCATTGGTAAATTTTCGCTTACAGTTCGGTTGAGATGAGGTAAGTTCGTTGCTGAAAGTGTGTGTGTGGAGCTTGGGGAGCACGCCAATGTCTATTTGGAGTTTTTGTGTTCTAGGTTGGGTGGGCTAGTGGAGAGTGTGACATCTGACTCTTCCTCAATAGTGTTTCTGTTTGTTAGTCAAGTTTTTTATATGGTTTGTGTATGCAATTTTTTTATTTGTTGTGTTTGTCTTCCTGTTACAGTCGGGTTGGAACCTTTTCCTGAAATGGTGAGTTGGCTGGGACAACACTGCAGCGGAATAATGGCACATAACAATATGGCGCCCAATATATAATGAATTTGTGTGGCATGTAAGACACATAGATATGCCAAACAATAGAACAATAGATGTGTATAATAGCCCAAACGATGAATGATTGGTGTTGAAAATGTCAGGATTTTCAGAATCTGTTGACAAAGGTTTATAGTCCACAAAACCTTATGAGTCCAGGGATTTGTTGTACAATCTTGAAATCTCTGTATAGGTTCGATAGCAAGCATCGTCAACATATTGTCAAAATTATTTAAGCCTGAAGCGTAGGAGTTTGAAAGATAACTTCCCATTGAAAAGGTGAAGATATTTTTTTAAATGAATAGAAATTATTTTGGCTTAAGTTCATTTATTTTTAATTTCTAAAAATCTTTTTTAGAAAGAAAATTTATTTTTACAAATGTATGCGGACGTTTTCCAAAGAAAACAAGAAAAATTAGTCGTTGGCAGAATGAAATGCTGCACTTTCTGGACCGCTACGACCTTCATCAGTATTCTTCGCATCTATCTACCTTAGTTGTGTATTTTATAACCATTATCTATTTAACCAACTAACTTTGTAAATAAGAATACGAGAATATCCATATCAACATTAATTTGGTGAGACGAAATTTACACACATTTGTTGTTTGTTTTTGCTTTGTTTCAATCATCGATTGAACACGAATCCATATTTGTTTCTAGTCATTCTTACTTATTTACTCACAACATTATAGATGCTGTTCCAGTCAGTCCAGAGGTGAAACCATTGGCATATAAAAATAATATAATCAGGTTTTCTGCAGGTTCTCAAGAAAGAGACAAATAAAGTGCTATATTGTTATGAACAAGGCATAATAAACAAAACAAAAACTAGATATTTTACAAGAAAACATACAGCACAAAAAGTTTTTGCCACAAAAAAAATTATTGTTTATTCGCATATATAAAGAAATCATTTACGAAGTATTTTTAATTTGTAAAAAATGTGATATGTTGTGGACTTACAAGATAAAAGAAGTGAAAAAGTCTTTAATAGCCAATTTCACAGTAACGAAAGAATATGTTCTTTCGTATTCTAAGCGAAAGAAAACTGATTTGAGTTTCACAATCTTACTCCTATGCGAACGATGGCTCGAACGACAACTCGAAAGAAAACGTAAGTGTTTTCATACAAAAACCGATTTCTGTGTAAAGAAGGTGTTGTCAACACTGCGAACGCAAATGTCAAAATCGGTCACTTGCTATTTTATGTTCGTGTAAATAATAACATTATAAAAAACAATTAATAATGGATAACAAATGGTAAGTGTAAAAATAAATACAATAATTGATTTCATTTTAAATGGAAATTGTTTTTATTGCAGTTTGCTTTATCCTCTGAAGTGTCCAAAAAATGAATAGCGACTGTTATATCCATCTGTGCTGACGAAGAAAATGATAATACAAACACTTGCTTTTAAGAAATAAGATGATACTCACGATTATAATTTCTAAATTGGAGTTTGTTAAAGAATCGAATAACACTTTTATATAATTTAATTTTTCTAATTAATTTGTTTTTTTGTTTGTTTGTTTTTTTAATTGTTTAATACAAATAATAACACCAAACCATTGGTGTATCTTTTATTTTTATTTGTAAGCAGCTGATCACTGCTACGCACGGTTGTGTTTGCATTCAAATAATTACGTAGTATTTTTTATACTTTTAAAGAAAATCGCTGTAACGTACAGAAACTTACGATCTGGTACCACCTAAAAGAAAAAAGAAAAATTTATAAACGTAAGTGTAAAGGCCCAACTAAAATGTGCATAAGCTAGCTTTAGCTTATGTCAAAAATCTAACGAAAATCCTGTCAAATGCTTATGTAACTTATTAAAGCAATTTATGTGGCTACAATGTACTTGCATAAATTTAGTAACTTATTTGCACAGTTGCACACTTATGTTTAATTCGTACTTTTGCCAAAAATAATTTCTATATAAATAAACAAAATTTTAAAACGAAAAGGCTTTAAAAAAGATATTTTATATTTTTAACACCATTCACATACACATTTACATATTTTGGTTCATGTTCTAAGAAAAAGTAAAAAAAAAATTATTACAAGTTATTTTCTGTTCTGTGTTTGTGACCAACCGTACTAAAAATGCAACGATGTTCATCGCATATATCGTATACATATGTGTGTATAAATACAAATTTAATTTAAATATATTATATTTGTAAAAAATTGGCCATAAAGGAAAATGTTGTTTTTTCTACATTTTCTATTGAATTAAAAACTAAAAATTTAACAATTTATGTCTTAATTAAAATTATTCTGTATCAATGTATAACACAAAGCGCAATCAGCTGTCTCCGTACGGAAAGTGCGATCAGTTTCGTACCTTGCAAAAAGAAATGAAATTTAACGAAACTTGACGAAAAGTTATCTTATGTACATTATAGTTTACCGCATAAAATTTAATGTATTTGCACAGTTGTATAAGCTTGCTTAAGTTGTTTTATGCACATTATAGTTGGGCCTTAAGCGAACGAAAGTGAGTGACACACAGAAAGCCAAAAAGACTTGAAAGTGAGTGACTGACTTTCTTTCGCTTAAGTTTTATTTCGTTATTGTGAAATTGGATATAAATCTGCAGTGTTTTTGATTGCAGAAATTGTGATCTGTGGCAGAAATGCAGTGTCATTTTTGTGGACGTGTTGAAATCAAAAACTATAACTTTTTCGTCAAATGATTAATATAAATATAACTTGATCAAATAAAAACATATAAATATCACTTTTTTTAGTTTTATAAATTTTCATAAAACCCACCCTTATTTTTGCCTATAATAAATCATTTAATTTTTTCTTGCGCCAGAAACACAAATCAAAACAAAATTGAAGTCGATAGGATGTCAAGAAAGAGAAGCATAGAAAAACGAGACGACTATAGTCTCGTGACACCTCTGTATACTCGGTGGTTCCAGTATCATTTTGATTGTTATGAGGAAAGTATGAATGCTCGCTGTGCCCCGCGTACCCATAACCCAATTTCAAATGCTTCTTTTTTTGAAGAATCACGGGAAGAATGCATTTGATTTAATAAATTGTCTTCGGAAACACTGAATAGGCCTGTAAAGAGGCATTATTAATAATTTTTTTGTACATCCACACACAATGCAGCGAAGCTCACATCGCTAAACCGAACGTCATAAAATATTGAATTAAATTACATTTTCAAAATACTAACAAAAATTTAATACTTATTTGTGCTGGTTAAGTCGTAGATTGTTTAGGAATTAATGTGAATTTTTTTAATGTTTTTTTTTTGTTTTTTTTTGCAAACATTATTTTTGGATAGTTTTTTTATAATAATTTTTTTGTTTTAATTTTTTTTATTAGTTTATTATTATTTTTTAGTAAGCTTTTTTTTTGTTTCATTTTATGGTTTTTGTTGCTTTATTTTATTAATTTTTTTATATACACATTTTTTTCCTTTAAGTTGTATTTTGGTATTTACTATTCGTTATTATATATTTTATTTTTATTCTTTTTTTAACTTCAGTTGTATTTTTGTTGGTCTTTTTATTTTATTTCATTTTTTTATATAATTTATTTTTTTTATTATTTTAAGATTTCACATTTTTTGGTGTTTTCTTGTTTTTATTTTTAATTATTATTTGCATGTAATTATTTTGATTTTTTTTTATTTATTTTGGTTTAGTCGATAATTGGTGCTTAGTAAACTAAGTTAAGGTATAGGTAGTTGTTCCGTCAGAATAATTATGAATAACATCTTATTTTACATTTATTTTTCATAACTCAAGGAACACACTCTTTTACTTTAATTGTCGCCTAATTCCTTTTTTTATTATCTTGTTTCTCATATACAGTTTGTAAAAAAATCTTTGCACATAGATTGATTGATTTCTAATGAAAATAAATAAATTTTTTAATTTTTTTCGAACAGATTCTTTTAAAAATATATTTTGTCAATATAATATATGAAAAACTTTTAAAACAATGGAAAAAATTTATTACAGAATATTAAAAAATAAAAATAGTTTAATTTCTCTAGTGCAAAAAAAATGTTTGCACACTTGATAAAACTTTCAGTCTGATGTAAATTTTTTAATGTTTTTTTTCTAATATTTTGTGTGTCCACTCGAGCATCTATTATCGCTTGCAGACGTCTTCCTATCGATTGAATTAGCTTCGGAATATTATATTGTAACGGTTATTTTTTTCAACTCTTCTTTAATAAACCGTATCTATTCGTTTTTGTTCGTTAGCGATCTTTTTCCTACCTTTTTCTTTAGATGAACCCACAAATTTTCTATAGGGTTTATATCCGGACTTTGGGCAGGAATATCAATAACCTTGGTACAGTACAGTAATCAGGACATACATAAATAAGATTTATGCTTGGGATCATTATCTTGATAGTACTTGTATTGAAAAGTATTGGCGCATTATAGTCTCATTATAGCTAGCTACCATATATAGGGTAGCTAAGCGAGGTACACCACAGGGGGGGGTATTATCTCCCCTTCTCTGGAACCTCGCCATGAACGCATTGCTGACGGAAATGGACTGCAAGGGGTTCAGGACTGTGGCATATGCGGATGACGTCGCGGTCGCAGTATCAGGAAAGTATCCTGACACGCTATCGCAATGTCTGCAATCGGCGCTTGGTTGCGTCAGTAGGTGGTGTACCGAGAGCGGGCTTAGCGCGAACGCTCGGAAAACGGAGCTTGTGCTCTTCACGAGAAGAAACAAGATTCCAAATTTTCCGCTACCACTCCTAAATGGAGTGGAGCTTGGGTTATCCGACAGGGCAAAGTATCTGGGTGTCATCCTGGACTCAAAACTGTCGTGGACCCCCAATGTCCGGTTTCGGGCGGATAGGGCCTCAGTGGCTTTGTATGTGTGTAGAAAGGCCATGGGCAGACACTGGGGCATAAATCCCAACACGTCGTACTGGCTCTTTAACACGGTCATAAAACCCATACTCATGTATGGGGTTCTTGTATGGTGGCCCGCACTGGGCAAACTTGTGAACTGCAGTATGCTGAATAGAATATTGCGAACTTCGGCCTTGATGGTCACCGGGGCAATGCGCACCACTCCATCGAAGGCCCTTTTTACGATGCTGCACTGGCTACCGGTCGATCTCATGGCCAAGCGGCTGGCTATGAATCCGGCGGTTAGACTGAATGCAGCGGCGACGTGGAAGTCAGGGGACTTTGGACATGCGACCATTTTAGGCTGCTCCTCGGCCACCCCTGACAACATCGATTATTGCACGCCCACCCCCATGTCTGATATTGGTTTCGGGGTATCAACGTCGGGCACATCGAATATGCGTGGGGATGTGCTTGATGTTTATACTGACGGGTCAAAGTCGGACACGGGGGTTGGGGTGGGGGGTGTCTTCATTCCTAGATTTCGAATCAAAATGAAGTTTAGGCTACGGGATCAGTGTAGCGTGGTACAGGCTGAGATTTCAGCCATCAGAAGGGCGGCTTGCTGGATGAGGTACCACAGGATATACGGAGAGGATATCCGGATCTGTACTGACAGCAAGGCCGCGATTAACTCCTTAACGGGTGTCTATACGACATCCAGATTGGTACGTGAATGCCGGACATCACTTAACGAGATGGCGAGACATTCCAACCTGGAACTGTTTTGGGTACCGGCTCACTCGGGCGTACCCGGGAATATAATTGCGGACGAACTCGCCAGATCGGGAACCCGGTTGGGAGACCGGGAGACCGGGAGACAATTCCACTGGTAGGAGTCCCATTAAGTTGCTGTAGAGATTTACTTCAGCAGGAACTCCTCAGAGCTGCACAGTCTAGATGGTCTGAGGAGGTTACCTGCAGGGTCTCGAGGACATTGTGGCCTCAGTACGATAATAGGAGAACCGCAAATCTACTGAGGTTTCCTCGGGGGCAGCTGGGCATACTGGTGGCGGTGCTGACGGGGCGCTGTGTCATTGGTACCCATGCTAGGAGATTGAATCTTCCGCATCATGACTACTGTAGAATTTGTCAAGATGAGGAAGAGGAAGAAACGGTAGAGCATCTGCTCTGCCACTGTCCAGCTCTTTCTGAAAATAGAGCGGCCATTTTCGGCTGTCCGAGACTGCATGGTCTTGCAGACTTATCTGTCTGCGACGTTGCTAGGATAAACTTGTTTATCCGGTCCTCGGGGTGGTTTGGATTGGGATCTTTGACGGTGCCGTAATGGCAACACAACGGGACCTTTGGGACCCAAGTGGGTCGGTCTTTATGCCGACGCCCTGTGCAACCTAACCTAACCTAACCATTATAGTCTCAAACAGGTACCGTAATAGGATGTGTGAATTAAAAAAAACAGTATGTAAATGTTTTTTGTTTAAATGCTTGAATAAAAATAATATTTTACCTGTTTTTTTTCTTTGCAAATATTTTTCTTGCAAACTGTATGTATGTAAATATATTTAAGTAACACTTCAATTTCTCAAGTTTCTCTTATACATGTACATATATTTAAATAGTATGTTAGCCATACATAAAACATAACTGTATTACATTTATAATTTTTAAGCAGTTGAATAAGTGGCAAAATTTCAAGGCTGAACACTATCGTTTGAGCGTTTGGACAATAAAGTTTTTAACCGCACATAATTTCTGGCGGCCGTGACAGGACTTGTTACAAAAATATTAAGAACATTTTAATAATAAGTAACAAGTTCCTAATAAAAGTGGAGTAAAAATTAAATTAAAGACATTTTATGCCCAACAAAAAAATAAAATTTATAAGGAAGCCCATACAAAAATGATCAAATCTGATTCAAGAACATCATCATCGTCATCGCTTGTAAACCAACAGCTAAGTTCACTACATAATTGTCGTCGCTACTGGAATTTTCATCATCGGTCTCTGCATCGTTTAGAATACACGCAATCATAATCATCGCCTTAGCAACATCATTATCGCAGTCATTTTATATTTGTATCAATCATCATTTCTTCGCTGCTGTGTTGATCAGTAACACACAGTCATCATTACCGTCGTCAACGTCATTTGCTAGTCGTCGCCCTCTGCCGCAGTTTTCTTTCATAAACGCAGTAAGTTATCATTATTACCAAACAACAACATTCAACTCCTCGTCATTAAAGGCTGGTTCAACCACAAGTTTCTGAAACATTTTTGGTTCGGAGAAATTTATTATTTACTGAGAGTTTTCTACACCATGGTTCACCCATTTCAGAAACTTGGTTCGTGAAACCAGTGCTGCCATATATAATTGAAAATGAAGTAAATACATATGTGCATAAATTTAAGAAAACTAATTATAAAAAAATTAATATTTATAACATAACGTATAACGTAACAGAATATTCAATGTATAATATAAATCCCTGGGTGACAAACAAAAAGATTTCGAAATAATACTCCTCATATTAATATGTTATTTACATATTAATATGTTATTTCGCAAAAAAAAATTGTTATTTTCTCGAAAGCCAAATATATAAAATTTTTTGAGCGGCCAAGTTTTTTATTTTTGCCGCCAATACTTCTTTTTCTTTATATGTGTTTTTTATTTTTTGTTTACATTTTTTAGTTTACCATACTGAATTTTTAATACAAATTCCAAACAATATGGCATGTCTCTTTTACAAATTTCACATGGTGTGGCAACCTTTTCTAAAATGGTTCGGACCAAATTTAAAATTAATTTAATTCACACTGAGAGTCGTTCGCACAAAATAATTTCTCTCGCTCTCTGAGAAAAATGTTTCAGAAACTTGTAGGTGAACCAGCCTTAAAGCAAGTAAGTGAAATTTAGAGTGTGTAGTTCGTAAACGACCGATTATTTTGTTCAATTGAAAGACTTGCTCAATTGAACTATATGGAGGACTCTTTTTACTGATCTCTCTTTGGTCAGTTAGTTAGCACCTTTTCTAGTTCATCATTATTTATATTAAATCAAATATATAATTAAATCTTGAGTTAAATCTTAAATCTTATTTTGGTCCAAATTAAGCAGAAACATACTTTAGTGATCAGAAAATATATTTTATGAACCAATATTTTTTTTAATTTTAACGGTTAAAAAAAAATTAAGTCAGATAAATGTGCATAATTACATATACGTAATCTCTTAATCGATTTTTAATTGCACAATTTTTCATTAGTATGGCTAAATGTGTATTTAATGTCTGATAAATATATCACAGAACATTAACAATTGTATGAGCAAAAACAATTGAGCTAAACATATCAACTGGATTGGCTCAGTTGTTTAAGCTCACTAAGTGAGCCTTGCACTAACTGAACGAACTAGTTCGTTCTAATGAGCTATGCTGAAAAGAGACCTCCCTTTAAAGAGCTGATAAATCCAACTCTAGTGAATTCATTTAAATTCTCTTTCGTTGTCGCTTACATTATTTGTTTTCTTCATACATAAATACATACATACATACTCACATAATAATAAGTTGCAATTAATTTTGGCACTTATACGTACCAGTGTTGGGTCTTTTAACAACGTTTGGTACCTTTTTTAACAACGTTTGGTCCTTTTTCAAAAACTTTTGGTAATCATCATTAATCATTAGAAAATCAAAATTTTTGCGATTTATTGGTTTCTTAATGAAATTATTTCGTAAAAACCGTAGGAATTAAAAAAAGGAAAACATGAACAACGAGAAAACCAAAGCTGGAGCCAACACACTTGCTTCTTTAAAAAAAAAAAACAACATTCAACCATGAAAAGGAATATAACGAAAATGAAAACAAAAATCGAGAAAGACGGTGCCTCCTCAGATTTTACGATTCTTGAATGGAGATACTGGAATCATACTTTAAGCAAGTTAGCCACATTCAGTCACAAATTGAAAAGTTAGATGAGTCCGATAATAATCGATGTGACATTGAAGAACTTTTTATTTCTGCCAAGGCTCCATTGGTAAGTTTTATGAATAAAAAAACGTAGTTCTAGTGATGTCCAGTAAAGCTTTTTAAATGCAACCTAATCGTTAATACCACATCAACATCGTTTGCCTAAGTTTGACGGAAAGTACTCGAAATTTTTTCAGTTTTTGAGCACGTTTAATACATTGGTACATAACGAATCTAGTATTCCTACAATAGATAAATTCAATTATCTTCTTGATTGTTTATCGGGCCAAGCATTGGTACTTATAGCTCCCTTTCAAGTTATTGAAATGAATTACCAGAAGGCCTTAGACAGTCTTACAGAGCGATATGATAATAAGTCCTTAATATTTATCGATCATATCAATTCACTGTTTTCAATATCACCCATGACTAAACCAAGTGCTTCTTCGTTACGTTCAATTCTCGATAATGTTAATGGTCTACGCAGCTCTTTGCTCTAATTGGGTTCAGAACTAGATATAATGAACGCTTTCATCATACATATAGTTCTAGCGAAAATTGATGAAGAGTCAAAAAAGGCTTATGACGAAAAACAAGACTTCAAGTGTTTGCCATCATGGGATCAATGCCTCGCAATTCTGGGCCGTCGTTGTCAATTTTTAGAAAGCGTATTGTAAATCTAAAGAACATTATGTTGGGAGCTGTACCAATTATCTTTCACTACCAACATCCAGTCGCTTTCTTTAAAACTAAGTATAAACTGCCTTAGAAAAGGCCATTTAGTTTCTCAATGTCCCTCAAAATCGCGTTGTCGAACTTGTAGAGTTTCATATCACACATCACTACACCACCTAAGCTTCAAACTAGCAAATACTTCTTCACATCAACACCACTCTCCTTTGAATTCATCATTTCAACCCAGCTCTTCTTCGTTTGTTACACACAGTTGTCGAATTAATTTGCTCCCTACAGCTATAGTTTTTGTAAAAGATTCGTTTGGTAATTTACAACCTTTTCGAGCTTTACTTTATTCTTGTTCAGAGGTCAATTTAATTACGTTTAAAGCAAAATAAAAAACCTCTAGAAATTTCTGGTGTTTCTGATAATCTTACGCAATTAAAACATTTTGTTACAGCTATAATTAAATCGCGTGTTTCTGAATTTGAATGGACATCATGTTTTTTGGTCACAAAATCAATTTCATCGCAACATCCATCTGAACAAATTCGAGTATCAAACTGGAGTGTCCCAATTGGTATTGAACTGGCAGACCCACAATTTCATGTACCTCAGCAAATCTATATTTTAATAAGTTCAGAAATTTTCTTTGAATTACTCCTCGATGGCAAAATTTCTCTAGGAATGGACTAACGTGTCCCATAAATACGCCTCTAGTATGGGTTGTTGGAGGAAGTGTAAACGCTAATCGCCCTCAACGTTCATTATCGTATTATATTACTACAAAGAGCGAAGATTTGTATTCGTTGCTAAAATCGTTCTGGGAAATTGAAGACTTTAATCAACGTTCACCTATTTTTACTGAAGAACAGTAACAGTAACAAAATACTATATTTGAACCTAGTGGAAGAGTCCAAGTTCGTTTGCCCTTTAAGTCATCTATAAAGCAACTGGGTAGCTCAATAGAAACAGCTCGTAGGCGATTTTTATATTCAGAAAAACGATTCTCAAATGACGAAAACCTACGGAAAATGTATTCGGATTTCATGGGCGAATATATTCGACTTAGTCATATGTCACCCATTAGTTTTGATAGCTTAAATAATTTACATTATGTTGTACCTCATCATCCTGTTCTGTGAGGGTAACTCAAAGCACCACTACAAAATTAGGAGTGGTCTTTAACGCCTCGTGTTGTACATCGACCAATATTTCGTTAAATAAATCGTTAATGGTAGGCCCAACTAGAGATCGTAACTTTCAACTTATATTATGGAGAAAAAACATTGCTGGTACACTAATTCTATATAAATTGAATACTGTGACTTACGGCACGGTTGATGGAAATTTTACACAAGGCCCGTATGGAATTGTCAAAGTGGAATTCAAATTGCTCAAATATTGCTCCTTGCGAGGGGGAAATGCTTTTAAAAACAAACGACGAGTACATAGCAAAGGCTCTTGGTATGTCATGGAAGCCTAAGCATGACCTTTTTTGTTTACGTTTCGATTTTCAAGTTATTGGAGTTCCAACAAAAAGATCAGTATTGTCAGCTATAGCAAAAATCTTTGATGTCCTGGGTTTACTAAGTCCTATAGTCATTTTGTGCCAAAATTTTAATTCAGGAAATGTGGAGGCAAAAAATAGATTGGGATGAGCCACTTAACGCACGTTTGTCAAATCGCTGGAAACAAATCGAAAAAAGACTTCCTGATATTACAAAAATTGAATTACCTAGATTTGTAGGAACATCTCCACAGAAAACATTTCGCAAGAGAAGTTGTTAGACTGGTTGTTCGGAACTGCCTGCATTGCTCCAAATACAATCCACGATTACTGCAGCAAATTATAGCGATCTTCCTGCAGATCGATTTAAGGCCCAACGTCCCTTCCTCGTTTCAAGTGTAGACTTTTGTGATCCGTTTTACACTTCCTATCGAATTCAACAAAAACCCCCTTATAAAACTTATGTCACAATTTTCGTTTGTTTCTCGTTCTTTCAACTAATACGTTTCTTTTATGTTTAAAAAGGTTCATTGGCCGACGTGCCATTCCGCAGAAGCTCTATTGCGATAACGCAACAAATTTTGTTGGAGCCAGCACTAAACTTCAAGAGTTTAAACAACGATTCTTCGATGAGGCTAATACCAATAAACTTGTGAATTTTAGCACTGCAACTGGTTTTGAATTTTCGTTCATCCCTCCTCGCTCTCCACACTTTGGCGGACTTTGGGAATCCGCCGTTAAATCGACAAAGCAGCTTCTAGTAAAAAACATGTCTCAAGCTAGCCTAACATATTAAGAGTTTCAAACAATCCTTGTCGAAGTTGAAGCTATACTAAATTCCCGACCATTGGCACCTAGATCTGATGATCCAAACGATGGTGAAGCGTTGACCCCTGCCCATTTACTAATTGGCTCATCTTTGTTGGCGCTTCCAGATGAAAATGTAAAAGACCACAGTAACATCAACTACCTGAAAAAGTGGCAGCTTGTGACAAACAAGCAAACAACAATTTTGGCTGCAATGGGTCCGTGACTACGTTTTTAGTCTACAACAAAAATGGTTCAAGTCTAGAGAAAACGTAAAGGAAGGCGCTCTTGTCATCATCCATGAAGATAACACTCCTCTTCAGCAATGGGTTCTAGCTCGTATAATTAAGTCTTTCCCAGGTAGCGATGGAAAAGTGAGAGTGGTCGACCTACAAACTACAAAGGGGATTCTTCGACGACCCATTCACAAAATTACACATCTACCTTCCGAAGTTTATTGAAAGTGCCTTTCAACGGGGGCAGTATGTTCCGTCAGAATAATTATGAATAACACCTTATTTTACATTTATTTTTCATAACTCAAAGAACACACTCTTTTACTTTAATTGTCGCCTAATTCCTTTTTTCTTATCTTTTTTATGTAAATGTATGTAAATACATTTAAGTAACACTTCAATTTCTCAAGTTTCTCTTATACATGTACATATATTTAAATAGTATGTAAGCAATACATAAAACATAACTGTATTACATTTATCATTTTTAAGCAGTTGAATAAGTTGCAAAATTTCAAGGCTGATCATTATCGATTGGGCGTTTGGACAATAAAGTTGTGCCTTCTAAAATTAAAGTCTTTTTTGTTTCGCTTTTTTTAATTAACTTTTTTTAATCACACAGTAGTAGTGTTTATTTAATAGATGTTTTTGTTTTCTTATACGCTGTTCAGACATACGTTTTAACCCTTTCGGAACTACTGGGATAATACGTCCCAGCAATTTTCAAACTGTCGTATTTTCCTTATTTTCAATGCAATCGCCAGGGAGGTAAAACTCTCAAACGTCCAAAAACGGATAGCCTTAATATTGAAGACCACTTGCCAGTAGAGCAAGAGAAGCGTTGTCGCTGTGTCCGCTGTTCTTCAATTGGCATAGAAAAGCGAACAAAGATGATATTCTGAGGTTGTAACAACGCCTTATGTTACAAGTGTTTTGGGACATTCCACAAATAAATACCTAATTGCATTCCTAAAATGTTAAAAATAAATCCAAACTTTTATCTAAATCTAATATTTGTATTTTAGTTACCTTTTTAATTTCCAATCGCTCCTGGAGAACACTGATTGGGATTTTATGTCCTGTGAAAATACTTGTTGGGATTATATGTTCCAGGATAAAAGGACGAATTTAAAATTTTTAAGTATGGAGAACATAATACTTTTATTATACCTTGTAGAATATGAAAAAAATTTTACCATACATAATTTGGTTTTCAAAATAAAACTCCGTCCCGAAAGGGTTAATTTATACAATTAAAATTTTAATTGAGTAATTAATTTTGGTGTTCACACATATCCAATTTAATTTACTTAATTAAAATTTGACAATAGAATATAGTTCTGTTCAATAACAAGAAGTTGTTACTAATTGTTATTGGAAAGTGTTTACTTTAGTACCTCAAAAAAAGCAGCGAAAGAGTAAAAAAGAGTAGAAGATGTGAATGTTAATAAATTTGTTACTACTTTTGTTACTGTCAAGAACAGGACAGCTGATTCTTGTTCTGTTTTACAAAATAAGTTAATGAATATTAAATACTTTGAACTGAAAGTGTTTATTAGCACTCTCCACGAAAATATTTACATCACATCGTTGTGGCTTTTTTGCCACAATTTATATGGCGATTTTAAAACCGAATATCTACCACACAGCAAAAAATATACATAACATTTATAGTTTTCGGTTCTAAATACAAAATATTTGAATTGAAGCTAATGTTTGTATAATAGTTAGAAGAAAGCTAAGGAAACTATGTACAAGTAAACGCCAGGTTAATAAAACAATAAACAAAAGAAATAGATTTAATAATGATTATTTGACCCTTTTTTTATAATAAATTATTTTCTATTTAATTAAGCTTTGGGTCCTTATATTTTTTATTAATATTTTATTTCAATATTTCGGTACTTTCTGCTTACCTTCTTCAGGAAACAAAATTAATATTGATATTGATATTGATAAAATAAACTAAAAGTTTTACAAAAAAGACAGAAAATTTTTGGCAATTTGCACACAATCGATGACAAAGCTCTTGCAAATGCTAACTGTTGCAATACAAAATGACTTAGGCATCAAACACCGCTTTTTTTTGCTGTTTTAGATACAAATTTTTTTATGGTTTTTTTGTTATTATGGCTCGGCTTTACTTTGTTATTTTTTCCAAAAATGCGTTTATTCCGTTTTTTTATTTGGAATAGTAATGTTGTAAATTTTTATTTTACTCTATCGTTGATAGTTTCTGCCAAAAATTTATTGAACAGACCTAATTTTTACATTAGAAATTTGTGTTGGTAAATTTGGAAGAATGAAGAGAAGTTCGGCTTTAAAAGAAAGTTTGCTTGTTTTTATTTGAAATATGGAACTCTTCCAGTTTGTACGATCAAGTTTTGACTGCACGTAAGCTTTGAATTTCCATAAAATGTTCAATAACTTTTCATTTCATATAATTTGAAAATATTTTATTTTTCATTTTTATGGCATTTACTTTTGTCATTGTATAAAATTTTTTCTAACTGAATACACTTCACAAGGGTTGTTGGAGTAAACTTAATCAATTATCGACTTAATTAAGTGCTAATTGAAAATTTTTTTAATTAATTTCTTATATGGTAAATTAAATTCAATTAGGCACTTAATTGCGTAAATTCCTTTATTGCGCAATTAAAACGTATGTTTGAACAGGGTATAACGTTTATATTTAATTTCAACTAGCTTATACATGTGTCCTGCTTAATTTTATACATTGTTCGTTTTATACGTGGTCGTTGATCAGTGTGCTTAAAAATTTTCAATTTGTCGCGGATAGCTGAGGCCGTTTATAATAACGATAAAGCAAAAAGGAGACGAGCAGAAAAATTAAAGAGAAATAGGGCAAGAGATACATCTTTCGATTTAAATCGGTCTTCTCCCCAAGTTAAAGAGAAATATTTAAAAGTTAACGAATCGGATAGAATGGCTACAGGACCACCTCAATTTCAAGATTTTTTAGAGACTATAAATGTCCAGTCAGGAAACAAAGGTGCTATACCAAAGGATAATAGTATTCAGCGTAATGGTCAGCCTAATCGCGACTATGTATCGCCAGCGGTCAGATCGATGGTGACGGGTAGTGTAGAAGAAATGAGGGCTAAGATAGACCAATCCATTAATGATATAGTTAATAAGAAAATGAATAGGGAATTGGGAAAGATCCATGAAAGCATCAGTCAACTGGCCGATGCGGTAAGAAGCCTGACTCTGCGAGAGGCAAACAGTTCTGCGAGCGGTCCGGAACCACGACGAGTTCATTTTGAGCTACAAAACAGGTTTAATATTCCACTACCTGCGCAGCATCTTACTCAAGATGGTTGGAAAATTAGGGTGGATAAATTTGGCTTGGAATTCGGCGGGAACCAAGGGGGGCGCGAACAGCTAACTGTAGAAGAATTATTTTTTAGGCTCGAACATATGCAGAGGCAGTATCAGATACCGTGGCAAGAAATATTGAGAGACTTTCACCTATTAGTTTCGGGGACGGTAAAACAATGGAATTGGGCTCTTCTTCAAATCACCGTGATTGGAATACCGTGCGATTAGCGCTGTTAAACCGGTATAGAACAGTTAGGTCGAGTTGGGAGAGGATGCAGGAAATTATAGAGAGAAAACAGATGCCTGGTGAGTAAATCGATGACTACTTCCATAGTTTCAACTTACTAAGAGCTAGACTAGAAATTCCAGTAGCGGAAGACGAGAGAATATTGCCAAGATAGTATACCCGATGGTAGTAGCATCGGGAATGCTTGGAGGCAGAAAGGACTTTTCCTCGAAGATAGTCTCGCATCATGCCTTCACAACCGGCTCGACCACAACGATTCGTAAGTGAAGCAGTTGTGAACGGAATCGAAGATGAACGCAATAATTTATATGCTGAGGTAGCAGCGAACAACAGTGTCTTAAAATGTTGGAACTGTCAGCAGCAAGGGCACGGGTTTAAAGAGTGTGTATCGCAAAGAAATCTGTTCTGTTACAGATGTGGCAGACCGAACATCATAACTCCAAATTGCCCAAAGTGTTTGCAGGCCCGGGAAAACTTCAGGCGGAGCGCGACCTTAATGGGGGAGACACGGTCCAACGAGATTGCCCCGAAATAAGTTTAAAATTATCTGACCCTGATACGAAAATATCTAATATTTGACACTACTTGCCTCTAGAAATTCGAGAAAGAAATTATCAAAAAGTTAGATATAAAATTTTTAGTGATGTACAGAGCAACGATTTAAATCTTAAAAGTATACTTAGGAGATCAAACCCTAACAGCTGACATATTGATAGCTACAGAATCATCAACAACAACTAATGTTTCTGACATAAGTGATGATCGGTCTCTTTCTAAGCAGCAGAAATTAAACACGCGAAAACTGAAATATATTCTTAATCTTCGAAACAATTTTATTAAACGAAAATGACAACGTAAGTTATTAGCAGAGACACTCAATCTTTTCCGGTTTAACACGGATCCTAGACCGTATGCCGAAATCTTACTGAATGGCAAAAGATGCAAAGGACTGTTAGATTCAGGTGCTTTAGTGAGTCTTCCGGGAAAAAATTGTCGGGAGCTGTTGGAGGAGCTAGACGCGGAGGTAAAAGGAGTTTTTAGCAGCCTAAGCACAGGTACAGGACAGCGTCATAGAGTGCTAGGCAAAGCCTAGTTAGACGTAGGGTATAAGGGACAAGTACTTAAGATTACTTTTTACTTATGCCCAGATTTAGGGCAAGAAATTTATGTAGGGATTAATTTTTGGAAAAGTTTTGATATAGCCCCTGAAGTAGTGGCTTCAGCCGAAATGAACCTTGAAATGTTATGTAGAATTCAGGGTGAGAATGAAAACAGTAATGTGAAAATGCATGATCTGAATGAAGAACATCAGAAATTGTTAGAGGAAACAGTAAAAAAATTACCGTCACTTAAAGAAAAAGGTCTAGGTTGCACGAGTTTAGAAAGACATGAAATAAAACTAATAGAAGGAACCTGTCCCATAAATGACAAACATTACCCTATGTTCCCGGCAGTATAAGAAATAGTATACGCGGAATTAGATAATATGTTAAAACTTAAAGTTATAGAAGGAAGTGAGAAACCTTGGGCAAATAGGACCACTGTAGTACGTAAACCAGGAAAGAATAGGTTTTGTTTAGACGCTCGCAAGCTGAACGCCGTGACTGTTAAAGACGCCTATCCCCTTTAAAACATCGACGGAATTTTGAGCCGCATAGATCATATGCATTATATAAGCAGCGTCGACCAGACATACGCGTTTTGGCTAATAGAATTAGAGGAGACAGCCAAGCCGTATACGGCATTTGCGGTTCCAGGTCGGCCGCTGTATCAGTTTGGGGTAATGCCGTTTGGTCTATGCAACGCTGCTCAACGTTTATGCCGTCTGATGGACAAGGTTATGCCAGCTATATTAAAGACGAACGTGTTTATATATCCGGACGATCTGCTTATAATATCAGATACGTTTACCACCCATATAAAAATCCTCGAACAAGTGTCCAAATCTCTTCAGGAAGCGAATCTAACTATAGGATTGAAAAAGTCCAAGTTTTGTTTTAGAGAACTAAGGTATCTTGGTTTTGTTATCGGTGGGGGTATGCTTAAGACCGATCCTGAAAAGGCTGTGGCCATTCACAGGATACCGTTGCCGAAAACGTTGAACTGATGCAATTTACCGTTATCACCGACCACGCAAGCCTGAAATGGTTGATGTCACTTAAGGATTTAAGTGGACGGTTAGTAAGGTGGTCGCTTAAACTACAGGCGTATAATTTTTGGATAGAACACCGAAAAGGTTCTGAAATGTTGTGGCAGATATGCTTTCCGTTTCCCCATGGACGTCGCAGGGATTAGAAAGCATAGTTTTTTGGATTTTGAAACAATTGCCTTTGAGTCTGACGAATTTGTACAACTTATTGAGAATATTCAGGAAAACCAGAGAAAACTACCCGATTTGAAAGTAGAGGAGGGTAAAGTATATAAAAGGGTTATGTATGGCGAGCAGCAAAATGGTTTAGAGTCGAAGTGGTAATTATGGTTTCTACAAAATTTACGTATATTTTGATTGAGAAGGCCCACGATGATGTGAAATCAGCTCATGGAGGAATGCGCAAAACATAAGAAAGACTCAAGCGTCTATATAACTGGCCTAAAATGACAACACAAGTCCAGCAGTATATCAGCAACTGTAGTATTTGTAAAGAAACAAAATCGTCTAATATTCATTCTATGCCACCAATAGGAGATGAAGTACGAACTGAGAGACCTTTCCAGAAAATTTACATTGATTTTCTGGGTAAATATCCCAGGTCGAAGAAAGGTAACGTCTACATTTTTATTGTTGTCGACCACTTCACAAAGTTCGTTTTTTTAAAGGCCATGAGGGAAGAAACGGCTAAAAATGTAGTACACTTTCTGGTGCAGAAGGTTTTCCAAAAAAATGGAGTATCCGAAGTTCTGCGCAGCGACAACGGGCAGCAATTTGTGTCAACTTTCTTTAAGGAAATGACTGATACTTATGGCATTTTTTTCGCCTCAATCGAATGCGGTGGAACGTGTCAACCAATCTGTATTGGCTGCTATTCGGGCGTACTTAGTGAACGACCAATGTGACTGGGACTTATATTTTCCCGAAATAGAATGCGCTCTGCGATCTTCGGTCCATGCCGCTACAGACTTTACCCCATTTTTGACTTCTTCGGTTACCATATTTACTCGAATGGTGCCGATTACAGACATGCTAGGAAACTGCAGTCTTTGTCTGACCAAGAAATTATAAATTTCGACCACAAAGAAAAATTAGAGATTATTCGGTAAAATATCAAAACGAATTTAGCAAACGTCTACCAGCAAAGTTCAAAACATTATAATAAAAATGCTCGGTATTGTCAAATTCAGTCCAGGTCAAGAAATATACAGAAACAGTTATGCATCGTCAGATTTTAAAAATAACGTTAATGCAAAATTTTGTCGCAAATATTTGAAATGTCGTGTAGTGAAACCAATTGGCAATAATATGTATGAGCTGGAATCACTGCATGGAAAACCGATTGGTATTTTTCATGTAAAAGATTTAAAAGTCTGATTAAAAGTGCAATAAATTTCTGTGATATTCTACGGCCGTGCAATATAGGGTTAGGAAAAGAATAAGTAGGATGAGTGCAATATATAGGTAGAAAGCTGAATATTTATGTAGTTAGGTATGTGTGTGTATGTATGATGTGGTATGGATATGTGTTTGTATCTATCAATTTATTTAAATATTTATTTCATTTAGTTAGTAACTGTGTATTAATTAGATGTTAGTTAATGAAGGTGTATTTGTGTATGTGTTTATGTGTGAATCGTTTGTTGTATTTTTGGTTTAATTCTTTTTTATATTTTTAGTAGTTTGTTGCATGTTTAGTTTTAGTTGCAACTATTATTTAATAAGTTTTTGTTCCTTTCCGTTTTGGTTGTATTTTCCTTTGTTGACTTTAAGTTTTTTTCTTTGTTTCGTTTGGTATATGCGTTTATTATATTGTTACGTTTATTTAATTTATAAACATTTTATTAATGAGTTCTTTATTTGCAAAATAATTAAACACACAACTTTTAGAGTTTTAATTAAATTACACTTTATTTAATCAATTATTTGACGATTTAACTATTCGCGATTAATAATACACGCTGGCAACTTTAATTGTTGTACCACAAGATCTTAACTAGATGACGCTCACAATACGAATGAATCAGCACGTATTGGCGTTGCTTTTATATACCCTATTTTTAGGCGTTCTTGAATGTTCGAGAATTTCCACCGCCATCTATTGCGTAGTTGAAAATGCTGCGTTGCCACTTTTATCTCAGACACATTAGTGAGCATTATTATTTACTTCTAGAACCTTCAATCATTATTTAAAATCACATGTTGTGTATTTTTATTTAGTTGTTATACAATGCAGTTGTGTTATATTTGTGTATTGTGTTTGTTTAGTCATCGCTTTGTGTTAGTTGTTTTTGTTTTGCAATAAAGATGTTTTATAGAAACTTCTAGCTTTGAAAACAAACACAATAGGCCATTTCGTTTTACTTTCTTGGCCTCAACTATTTTTAACATCCTTTTATGATTTAAATAAAGCATCTTTGTAACACTGCCGCCCACTTAAGCCTTTTCGTCCCGAATAGGCTCAACATTACCTCTGCCATATTTAGCCAACCGCTCCAGGTGAACCACCTTCATTTTGGACCTCGGATTATGATATCTCTGTATCCGGTAAACCACGTCATTCAATTTCTTTATCACCTTGTACGGTCCCTCCTGGGTTTGCAGTTTAGGGGATAATCCTTTCTTGCGTTGCGGGTTAAATAGTAGAACCATTTGTCCTTCGGTAAATCCCTCCGTATTTGCTGCTCGATCATATCTGGCTTTCATCATATCGCTGGTCATTTTAATGCGGTTACGTACAAACTCATGAAGCTCATGCAGTTCTTCTTGTGCCTGGAGAACGTTTCCATTGTCTTCGTGCACTTGTCCAGGTTTATCACCAAATTCTAAATCTGCTGGCAGTTTCAGTTCTGTCCCGAACAAGATTTTTACTGCACTACGTGAGGTTGAATCGTGTACAGCTGACCGGTACGCCAGTAGAAATTTGGGTATATGCTCATCTCAATCCTTTTGGTGTGAACTGACCACTTTTCTGAGATATTCTTCTAGGGTACGATTGAATCTTTCCACAATTCCATCAGACTGCGGATGCAGCGGTGTAGTTATCGTCTTTTTAATACCGTAAACGTCACACATCTCATTGAATATAGCTGATTTAAAATTTCGTCCCTGGTCTGAATGCAGTTCTAGTGGAACAACGTATCGACACACCCAATTGTTCACAAAGGCGTCTACCACTGTTTTGGATTCCTGGTTTGGAATGGCATAGACTTCGGGCCATTTGCTAAAATAATCCATTACCACTAGTACATATCGGTTTCCAGCATCACTAACAGGGAATGGACCTGTGATATCAATAGCTATCCGCTCAAAGGGTGCACCTGCGTTGTACTGTTGAAGTTTGCCATGACTTTTTCTTACAGGACCCTTGGCCTTTATGCACTCTTCGCAATTAGCTATCCAATCGGCTACGTACTGTTGGCAACCCACCCAGTAAAAACTTTTCCAGAGTTTTTGTAATACCCATATGGCTGCCGCTGGGACAGTTATGGAACTGCTTAAGTATATCATTTCTCTTAGACGTTGGCACGACAATCAAGTCCGTTGTAGTTTTGCCATCTGTACTTTCCCAAGATCGATATAAGTAGCCATTTTCCACTTTCAGACTATTCCACTGAGCCCAGTACGACTTGGCTAGTTGGCTCTCTGCCGATATTTCATTATGATTCGGTCTCCTATTGTTCTGCTTAGCCAATATAATTTTTCACAAAATTGGGTCGTCATTCTGAGCCTTTGACCAGTCTTCCCTTGACCCAATTTGGGTAAGCCGCACATCAATGACACACACCTTTTTCTCTACTTTTGTGCAGTGCTTGCACTCTACATTGCACTCTACAGGGCATCAGCAATATTGTGCTTTCCTCCTTTTCTATGCACAATACTAAAGTCATAGCTCTGCAGACGTTCAACCCAGCGTGCAAGCTGGCCCTCAGGATTCTTAAATTGTATCAACCAACGTAATGCTGAATGGTCCGTCCTTAAAATTAAATGTTGGCCATATAAGTACTTGTGGTAATGTTTAACACACTCCAGCATCGCCAAGAGCTCCCGTCGTGTAACGCAGTAATTTCTTTCGGGCTTGGAGAGCACTCTGCTTTAATAGCCAATGACCTTTTCTGTTCCATTTATCTCCTAAGAAAGCACTCCTCCTATTCCATAGCCACTTGCATCCGTGTCCAATATGAATTTTTGTCCCGCTATTGGATAGGCAAGAACTGGTGCCGTACACAAAAGTCTCTTGAGCTCCTGGAACGCTTTTTCTGCTGCTTCACTCCAGTGGTATGGTTGCGACTTCCTGGTCAACTCATGCAAGCTAGCAGCCACCTGAGCACAGTTTGGCACAAATCTCCTGTAGTATGTGCAAAGCCCCAGGAAACTACGCAGCTCATGAAGATTTTGTGGACGAGGCCAGGTCTTTACTGCCAGAACTTTGTCTTCACCAATTGAAACGCCCTCTGCCATTACACGATGCCCTAGGTATTTGACCTCCTTTTGAAACAAAGCACATTTTTTAACACTTAATTTTAGTCCTGCAGCTGTTATACGCTTGAAAACTTCATCCAGGTTTTTGAGGTGTTGGTCAAAATTCTTCCCCATCACGATTATTTCATCCAGATACACTAAGCACGTCTTCCAATTTAGACCCTTAAGCACACGTTCCATTAAACGCTCAAAAGTAGCTGGAACGTTGCAGAGCCCGAATGGCATCACCTTGAACTGCCATAAACCACCACTTGCGCTAAAGGCAGTTTTCTCCTTGTCTTCATCAGCTATCTCTACTTGCCAATAGCCGCTCTGCAAGTCCAAGGTACAGAACCATTCCGTTCCAGCCAACGTGTCTAAGGTATCGTCTATTCTGGTGACATCATTGAGCTTCCTATAGTCAACACAAAACCTGGTACTGCCGTCCTTCTTCTTTACTAAAACTATTGGTGAACTCCACGGACTCGAGGATGGCTCAATGACTCCGTTCCGTTCCATTTCGCTGACAAGTTCTTTGACCACGTTTCGCTTTGCTAGGGGAACACTTCTGGGTGCTTGGTTTATAGGCCTCGCTTCGCTTGGCTTTTATTATTTAGGGCAAATACGGAGGCATGTTTTCTCAGCAACTGCTTTGCTTTGTTTCTGTCAGGAGGTGTTAGCCCTGCCACCCATTTTTGCACCTGCTCTGCTAATAAATCTCTTTCTGTGGCTGTTATTTTAGGACATACTGTATTCGCCGCACAATTAACTATTGCTTCTGCTGGCTCACATCGACCCATCTCATAATTCCTGTTAATTGTTTTTTCGCTATTGGACAGACTAAGTTCTCTCAAAGGAACTTTGCCATCATCGCAAATTTTCACGAGGGATTTTGCTGTTATGATATCGTCTTTAAGTTCTTTTGGTTCCACTACCCACAACAAGTTATCCTCACAATCTGTCTCCACACGTGCCCAAACTATAGTTTCCGCCTGAGGTGGTAATTTCTGACGTTCAACGGCAAATAGCTTCCTTACTGTGGTCCTGCTGTCATAACCAATATCCAGGGGTATCTCCACATTGCGCCAGATCATTATTTGCTCGCCCATGTGCAGACTAATACCGTGGGCTATCATAAAGTCTGCACCAATAATAACTTTATCCACTATATCGGCAACAACAAATACATGGTCAGCGGTGATGTTTGCAATAGTCATTCTTACCCTGGCTCTTCCATAGACAGTGGCTAAGTCGCCAGTAGCAGTGCGCAGTCGTACGTTATTTAATGGTTCCACTGCCCCTTTTACTAAATCAGGCCTTATAATTGACTGAGATGCTCCTGTGTCTATGGTGAGGACCTGCTTACTTCCGTTTATAAGACCGCAAACAGTAAGGTTGCTATTTTTTTTTGTTGTACAATGGAAATGGAGATTGCGGGGCCATCGGTTGTGGGAGCCAGCACTTACTCCTTAGTGCTAGCTCGATTAAGTTTAACGGTGACTCATGAGATTTTGTGTTGTTGGCCCGCTTGTTGTCCCTTGCTCGCGAAGCAGATCTTCATCTTCTCTTTGTGGATCTACAGTTGCGCTGAAAATGGCCAGCCTTACCGCATTTAAAGCATTTACTTACTTACTTTTTACTTTTTTCCTCCTCCATTATCTGTTTGACTAACTCTTTTATCTCTGTGTTATAAGTTTCAGTATCAAGACATCGCACCTTGTACATCTGTGGCTTCGAGATGACTTTTGCGGTCTCTTGGGCTAGCGCATATGAGATGGTTTCTGCAAAAGATGATTTTTGCATAGCACAAACAGCATATTTAATATCTGGATCCCGTATGCCATTCACAAATGCTTCAATCTTAAACTGATCCAGAAACGGGTGATCTTCGCCTGGGTAAGTCAGCTGCACCAAACGTTCAATTTCCATGGCGAAGTCTTGCAGCGTCTCATTTGCCTTCTGCACCCTGCCTCGTAACTCCATTCTGTAGAGTTCTCTTTTATGCTCTCCACCGTACTTGCGTTGTAAGGCTACCATTATGTCCTCATAATTATTTCTGCAACCAGCTGGCAACCATTCAAGTATCTGTGCTGCTGTTCCCTTTAAGGCCAGAATTATCTCTATAGCTTTTTCTTCATTGTCCCATCTATTTTTGCTGGCCACTGTTTCGAACTGAAACTTAAAAACATTTAAAGGTGCGCTGCCGTCAAAGCTCGGGGTGTTAATCTTGCTGGCGTGCTCAGAGATAACTCTCACCGGTCCCTCTCGAATTTGACGATCGCCCATTTGCACTTTTAATTTATGTAACTCTTCGCTTACTTTTCTCTCTAGGCCGCACAATTTTTCATCAAACTCGCTGACCCTCTGTTCTACGATGTTCACTCGTTTGCCGAAGACTTCCGATATTTCTTGAAACTTTTCGTTTACTTGTGCTAAAAGCCTTTCCCCGTTGACCTTAGCATTTTCTTGTATTGCTGCTTGGAGCTTCAGGTTATTTTCTTCCATCTTCTTCATCTAGTTATCCTGCTTCTGGTTGTTTTCTTCCATTTTCTTCATCATAGCGGCAAACATTGCATTTAAGTCTATAACGCTGATAACGCTGTTTGTTGCTGGTGTACATACTTTAATCTCTTCCTTTTCGTCTTTTTCTGCAAATTCGTATGTCCCAATATCGATACCACGCTGCTTAAATTCATCTATTAACCGCTTTTGCAATTCCGCTTTATTGCCTGCTGTCGGCAGATTTAACTTACTCAGCTCCATTTTTGCTGCTCAACTTTTAGCTCGTCGAATTGCATTGTAATTATTTATTTCTTATTTTGCAATCCCACTTCTGACACCAGTTGTTACGTTTATTTAATTTATAAACGTTTTATTAATGAGTTCTTTATTTGCAAAATAATTAAACACACAACTTTTAGAGTTTTAATTAAATTACACTTTATTTAATCAATTATTTGACGATTTAACTATTCGCGATTAATAATACACGCTGGCAACTTTAATTGTTGTACCACAAGATCTTAACTAGATGACGCTCACAATACGAATGAATCAGCATGTATTGGCGTTGCTGTTATATACCCTATTTTTAGGCGTTCTTGAATGTTCGAGAATTTCTACCGCAATCTATTGCGTAGTTGAAAATGCTGCGTTGCCACTTTTATCTCAGACACATTAGTGAGCATTATTATTTACTTCTAGAACCTTCAATCATTATTTAAAATCACATGTTGTGTATTTTTATTTAGTTGTTATACAATGCAGGTGTGTGTATGTTTGTGTATTGTGTTTGTTTAGTCATCGCTTTGTGTTAGTTGTTTTTGTTTTGCAATAAAGATGTTTTATAGAAACTTCTAGCTTTGAAAACAAACACAATAGGCCATTTCGTTTTACTTTCTTGGCCTCAACTATTTTTAACATCTTTTTATGATTTAAATAAAGCATCTTTGTAACAATATTTTATTTATTATTTAACAATACTTTTATGGTTTTATTTTATACATATAAAATAATATTAAGTATTTTATAATTTATACATATTAAGTTTAAAGGTTTTATTACACTAAGGATTATTTTAAGGATTATTATAAAGATACGGTTATGTTTGAAAGTCACTGGTACTAAATGTCCTTTATATTTTATTTTAACTCTTAAACTCTTTTTACTTTTCACGTCTTTTCTGTTTAGTGTTTCTCGTAATAATGCCCTGTTTTTTATTTTCTTTAGGAAAACCTTTTTTCGTATCTACATATTTTTCAAAGCCTACTCATGTAGTTTTTTAAGTATATTTGTCGGTGCAATGTTTGTTTGCTTGTAAGAGTGTCTTTGCCTACTTTGTTCTTTAATAGACTTCTGTCAGTGTATATATTATTCTTTATTGTTTGTTTGTGTATACGTGTGTATTTCGTTGCTTACTATGTTTGCCGACAATTTTATATTTCATAATTAGTGAACCACTTCTCATCCTACATTCGGCCCTCCTGGCGACGGCTTCGTCCCGAAGCTGGACTCCACGGCTTCATGTACTCTACCACAGTAATGAATTTCCTCGTACCTTCGCCATCACCGACTTTCTCAACCTCATATCGGTCGTGGTTTAACTTTGCTATCACGCTTTATAGCTACTAGGTCCCCTATATTGTATTTTTGGCCCCGTCTTCTCTTACTGTTAAACGTTTTCTTGTTTTCGGCCTGTATTTTAGCTATGTTTTTCCGATCCTCGACTCGGATTAGGTCTCTCTCGTTTTGTAACTCGACAATTGAAAATTCTTCCATCATTTTTATAAGTTCCGGATTTTCCTTTGTTCGCATATTAATCCCTGTCATCAGTTCAAAGGGTGTACGTTGAGTACTTCTCGATGGACTGTTGTTCACCATTTGCTGGGCTTAGTCCACATACTTATACCACTGTTCGGTTTTCCGGCGCACATTTTAGCTAACATGGGCACAATTATACGATTAATTCGCTCAACTTGACCATTACCTCTTGGAACTCCTATGGCAATTAGTAGATGTTGTATTCCTTCATTTGTACAATCCTCCTTAAATTCGTTAGCCGTAAACGCGGTTCCGCCTTTTTTTTTTCTTTGTTTCGTTTGGTATATGCGTTTATTATAATTTTATGTGTTTGTTTTATTATTTTATTATTTATTTTGATTGTTCGAGATTTGCTTTGTTTGCTATAGAGTATTACGCGTAAGGGAGTTACAATCGTAAAGGCAGGGTTGTTAAATGTTTTAAGCTTATAAAAATATATCAACCTAAATTGAAGAGGGAAATGTTGCTAAATATTAAAGTTATTGCAAATGGAATAAATTTAAAGATGGGGATTGTTTTACAAGTGACCAGAATAGAAAAAGGGAATAAATAAATTATTATATTGTGAACATTCAGAAAGAGAGGTTGTAAAAAAAAACGAATACACACTTGAATTTTTGTGTTTTTAATAAAAGCATTTTTTTATTGAATTATTTATATATTTGAAGAAAAAAAAAAAAACAAATTAAAAAAAATAAATACTTAAAGTTTAATTTGAGTATTTAAAATCTATCAACTGTTAGTGGTTTTTGTAAAAATTAATTTAAAAGAAAATAGCCAGTGAGTAAGAGTGTATAAAAGTGAGTGATATTATCGACAAGAAACTTAGGGGTGTTTTGTGACATTTACAGGATCGTGTTGAGGCAGGTTGGTGAAGACTGATGGTGAGTGATGTCGTCCGAAGCTCTGGGAGAGATAAAAAGGTGTAAGATGGTGCACAGTATAGGTAACCATTCTTTATTTACAATTAGGACTTAAAAGTTAGTTCTTCGCCAGTTGTATTAGAAAGCAGCCATTTTTCCAAGGCGTGCCAAATTAGGCCTCGGCAGAAGCCTCATCCAACCAGCCATTTTGTTTGTGGCTTATAAAAAAATTTTTTTTTGTGCAGCAAAAAAAGGAGATAAAAATAATAAGAAAAGTTTTATTAGTAAGCGGTATTGTTATATTTCAAAATTTTGTTTTAAATTAAGAATTTGATTAAAATAACAAAAAAAAACTTTATATATAAACTTTTGTATAAATTTAATTTAGTATTTTTTTTTTTATATAAGTGTTAGTGTTTTTTTTTGTTTGTGTAATAACATTAGTGTTATGTTAGGTAAAATTCTTGTAAGTGCCTGAAATAAAAATTATTGTGACTAAAGAAATTACAGTGTGCCAGGAAGATCTATATCGTCATCCGGAAGGAAGTTCGCTGACAATAAGTTTGATAAATATATTCCGAAAGTGTTGCCAAACCTCCTAATAGAGCTCCATTAGGTAGAGATAGTGACGAGTAGGAACTAGTCCTTATTAGTTTCGGTTTCTTTCCAGAAACACCGAGTAGATTCTTTTATTATTTTTTTGGCGTTAAGTAATTTTTGTTGTTGTTTTTTATATTTTTGCTCTTTGATTTATTTAGGCACAGTGGTTTAAAATAATGTTTTTTTATATGAGGCATATATTATATTTTTTTGTTCCTTTTATTTTTGTTAAATTAAATTATAAATAATTTTCTTTTCTAATTTTTTAAGCACTAGATAAGTTTATAAATAACATAATTTTAATTTATATTTTCAATACTTCGCCAAACCGTTGGGTGGCATCATCAGGAAACAGGAAAAAAATTAAAAATTAGATTTTTTGAAAAAACAAAATTATTTTGAAGTTATTTTTTCAAACAAACACAGAAAATTCAAAAACCAAACGACAAAAAATTCAAATATTTAAGCATATACACTCTCATAAATTTAAAACTCAGCAAACATTCAAGTCTAATAACTCAAAAGTTTTAAACATTTACATTCTCATAAAAATTTAAAAAACAGAAAACAATTAAATTTAAAAAAAAATGTTAAAAACATAATACAAATGCATTTACATAAATTTTCACGATAGAAATGTTACAAGCAATTATATACTCTCATATGTTAACTATTTTTTATGCACTAAATGTCTATAACATTGCGCAGCATTATCAGTATCAGCCTTAAAGTTTATTCTTTTTGTTGATGGTACTTTAATTATTTGTAACATCTCTAACATATACCGACGTTTATATTTATTTTCTATGTATATTTAAAACAGATGCATCTTCAAAGTTGGGATAATGATCAAATCTGGCACAATGGGAAGAAAATGCAGTTTTTTGTGAGTTATTAACGTCCCTGTATCTTTGATCAGACTTACGTCCACCTATTCTAGTTTTTAACCGACTTCAAAAAAGAAGGAGGTTATACAATTCGGTTGAATGTTTTTTTTTTATATGATAGATTATGCTTACAGATTGGTCCCGTTTTAAAAACAGTTCATAATCTTAAAAATTAAAGGGTGTACCCATACAACATACATATTTTTTACGTGTATTATGAACTGTAAAGGTCGATTCTGTAAAATTTAAAATGACTGCGTCTTACTATAGCCCCCAATAACAAAAAGTTGTATAAAAATAAATCTAAAAATTAAAGGGTGCCCCCATAATTGATGTAAATTTACTTATATGGGCCTATCTTTTGAACCGTTATAGACAAACGCTTGCAAATTGGACAGAATGTCAATTGCTATGGGCTTAATAGTAACAAGTATTAATATTACAAATTATAAATTAAAGGGTGCGCCAATAGTTCATTAAATTTGATGTATATGGCCATACTTTTGAACAATTGTAGACAGAGGCTTGAAATTTACAACGAACCTGTATTGCTAAGTCCGCTAAAATAACAAGTATAAAATTTGTATTTGGAAGTTAAAGGGTGTTCCAATAGTTAATGTAGTTTTGTGTATGTGACCAAAATTTTGAACCGTTATTAACAGAACGCTGTAACTTAAAAGGGACCTATATTGCTAAATCCGCTATATCAAAGAGTTTATAATTTGAATTTAGAAATTAAAGGGTGTCCCATAATTGATGAAGATTTAGTTATATGGGCCTATCTTTAGAACCGTTTTAGACAAACGCTTGAAAATTGGACATAATGCCGATTGCTATGGCCGTTATGGTAACAAATATTAATATTACAAATTTTAAATTAAAGGGTGCGATAATAGTTCATTAAACTTGATGTGTATGGCCATACTTTTGAACTTTTGCAGACAGAGGCTTGAAATTTACAACGAACCTGTATTGCTAAGTCTGCTATAATAAAAAGTATAAAATATGGATTTGGAAGTTAAAGGGTCTTCCAATAGTTGATGTAATTTCAAGTGTGTGGCCGTCCTTTTGAACCGTTATAGACAGAACGCTGAAACTTAAAAGGGCAGGTCCCCTTCTATATCAATGAGTTATAATTTGAAATTAGAAATTACAGGGTGTCCCATAATTGATGAAGATTTAGTTATATGGGCCTATCTTTAGAACCGTTTTAGACAAACGCTTGCAAATTGGACATAATGTCGATTGCTATGGCCGTTTTAGTAACAAGTATAAATATTACAAATTTTAAATTAAAGGGTGCGCCAATAGTTCATAAAATTAATGTGTATGGCCATACTTTTGTAGACAGACACTTGAAATTTACAACGAACCTGTATTGCTAAGTCTGCTAACACAACAAATATATAATTTGGATTTGGAAATTAAAGGGTGTTCCAATAGTTAATGTAATTTTGTGTATGTGACCAAACTTTTGAACGGTTATAGACAGAACGCTGAAACTTAAAAGGGACCTGTATTGCTAAATCCGCTATATCAACGAGTTTATAATTTGAATTTAGGAATTAAAGGGTGTCCCATAATTGATGAAGATTTACTTATATGGGCCTATCTTTTGATCCGTTTTAGACAAACGCT
Source organism: Gymnosoma rotundatum (assembly GCA_916610165.2). Lineage (NCBI taxonomy): Eukaryota > Metazoa > Arthropoda > Insecta > Diptera > Tachinidae > Gymnosoma > Gymnosoma rotundatum. Next base: position 111,641,881 of record OU744336.1, read on the forward strand.
TACAAATTGGACAGATTGTCGATTGCTATGGCCGTCATAGTAACAAGTATTAATGTTACAAATTATAAATTAAAGGGTGCGCCAATAGTTCATTAAATTTTATGTATATGGCCATACTTTTGAACAGTTGTAGACAGACGCTTGAAATTTGCAACGAACCTGTATTGCTTAGTCCGCTATAATAAAAAGTATAAAACATGGACTTGGAAGTTAAAGGGTGTTCCAATAGTTGATGTAATTTAAAGTGGGGCGCCGTCTATAAAATTTTTTCCCGTATTAATAATTATTCTTTTGTTATGCTTCGAATAATAATTAATAATTCTTCCGGAAGCTGTTGGCTTTTGATACCAATCCATTTTTAGCTTATTCCCTCTCCTTATTACTAACGTATCTAAATAGGGTAATTTAAAATTATTTTCTATTTCTATTGTAAATTTTATACAACTATTGAAATTATTAACAACAACATATTTTCAATACCGGATGCAGAAAGAATACAAAACAAATCATCCACATAATTAGTCATTATTCTTGGTAAAATACTAATTTCATCAATGCACCTGTCTAATAATTTCTCCATAATAATATCTGCCACAACTGGAGAAGCTGGACATCCCATTGGAAGTCCTTTTTGTTGCAAAGATATGCTATCATTATATTGAAAGTATCTGTTATCTTCAATACAAAATTTTAAAATCCGTAAAAAAAACATTTTTCATTCTAGTATATCCCTGTATTACGTTCCATTTTTCTTTTATAATATTCACTGCTAAATCAACAGGTATACTTGGAAATAATGCAAAACAATCGATAGTACAATCGATAGTTATATTTTTGACTGACTATCGATAGTTTTTTTCGATAGCGATACTAACGACAATTCTTTAAAGTAAATACGAAGCTAATTATATGTAGCTAGTATATAATTTCTAACAACTTATTCTTAGCCACCTTTAAATTTATATACTTTTACCCAAATTATTGGATAACTTAGTATTTGAAACCAAAGTTTTTTATTATCATTTGCTTATGTTTTTTGTCATTTCTTTGGAATTTTAAGAGTTTTGATTTTTATGTTTTTATGTTTTGCAGTTAACTTAAATATGTAATTTTATGTTTTGTATTTTATCCTTGAATTTTTTAGTTTTTATGATTATTATTCATATGTATTTACATACGTACGTAATCTTAAAGTGATCTAAAATTTGCTTTATTTCTATCTTATTACTTTGTTTTTGAGTTTAAGTTCAAAAGAAGAACAGGAAAATCTAGGACTAAATTTACTTCAATAATAGATAATCATTTAAATAAGGCAAAATTAACTAACAGGGATAGATTTATGTCAGAAAACGTAAAAAAGGCGGATAGTTTTTTGAGAAGAAATAGGGTTATACTTATCTTAAAAGCTGATAAAGGTAACACCACAGTGGCTTTAAGCAAGAGTGATTATCTTTTAAGAATTACCAATATTGTAGGGGATGTTGCTAATTATAAGTTAGCAAAAAAAGATCCAACAACAAAATTGCAGAAGATAAATAATGTATTAGTTAAAGAATTTTATTCCAATTTTAGAGAAAAACAAGCTTAGAACCAATGTTTCTACAGCTCCAAGATTGTATGGGTTACCTAAAATTTACAAGGAGGATTTTCCTTTAAGACCGATTTGTTCTTTTTTAAATTCTCCATCTTATGAGTTATGTAAATATATCGCAATGATTTTTAAAAATATTATGGAGAATTCAAAATGAATGTTAAAAATTCGTTTGAATTTAAAGAAAGGATAAGAAACATAAATGTTCAGAATGATGAAAAATTAGTATCTTTTGATGTAGTCTCATTATTTCCAAGTATACTTGTTGATTTGGCAGTGAATATTATAGAAGAAAAATGGAACGTATTACAGGGATATACTAGAATGGAAAAATTTTTATTTTTACGGATTTTAAAATTTTGTATTGAAGATAACAGATACTTTCCATATAATGATAACATATATTTGCAACAAAAAGGACTTCCAATGGGATCTCCAGCTTCTCCAGTTGTGGCAGATATTATTATGGAGAAATTATTGGACACGTGCATGATGAAATTAGTATAAAACCAAGAATTATGACTAAATATGTCGATGATTTGTTTTGTATTATTTCTGCATCTGGTATTGAAAATATGTTAGAAACATTAATTATAATTTCAATACTTGTATAAAATTTACAATGGAAATAGAAAATGATTTTAAATTACCCTATTTAGATACGTTAGTAATAAGGGAAGGAATAATCTAAAAATGGATTGGCATCAAAAGCCAACAGCTTCCGGGTGAATTATTTTTCGAAGCATAACAAAAGAATAATTATTAATACGGAAAAAAATTTGATAGAAAAAATACTTAGGCTAAGTGATAAGAAATTTCACATTATGTTCCAGAAATAGCAGAAAGGATTGAAAAATCAAAAATTTTTTATGGAAATATAAAATGGCATACAAAACTTATAATACTTTAAATAGATTATTTAGTAAAACAAAAGATAAGATAAAACAATGGGACATGTCAAATGTAGTTTACAAAATACCTTGTAATGGTAATGATAGTGAGAATTGTAATAAGGAATATGTAGGTACGACAAAAAAATAAACGAAAAACTAGAATAGCTGGACATAAGTCTGATCAAAGATACAGGGACGTTAATAATTCACAAAAAACTGCATTATCTTTCCATTGTGCCAGATTTGATCATTATCCCAACTTTGAAGATGCATCTGTTTTAAATATAGAAAATAATTATAAACGTCGGTATATGTTAGAGGTGTTAAAAATAATTAAAGTACCATCAACAAAAGGAATAAACTTTAAGACTGATACTGATAATGCTGCGCAATGTTATAGACATTTAGTGCATAAAAAATAGTTAACATATGAGAGTATATAATTGCTTGTAACATTTCTATCGTGAAAATTTATGTAAATGTATTTGTATTATATTTTAAAAAATTTTTTTTTAAATTTAAATGTTTTCTGTTTTTTAAATTTTTATGAGAATGTAAATGTTTAAAACTTTTGAGTTATTTGACTTGAATGTTTGCTGAGTTTTAAATTTATGAGAGTGTATATGCTTAAATATTTGTATTTTTTGTCGTTTGGTTTTTGAATTTTCTGTGTTTGTTTGAAAAAATAATAATAAATTAAAATTATATTGTTTATAAACTGACCTAGTGCTTAAAAAATTAGAAAAGAAAATTATTTAAAAAGGTCAAAAAAACAATTATATAAAAATAATTTTCAATTCTTTGAATTAAATAAGAAGGTGGACAGTACAGGTAACCATTTTTTTTTTATTTACAATTAGGACTGAAAAGTTAGTTCTTCGTCATTTGTATTAGAAAGCAGCCATTTTTCCAAGGCGTGCCAAATTAGGCCTCGGCAGAAGCCTCATCCAACCAGTGAGCCATTTTGTTATAGGCTTATAAAATTTTTCTTTTTGTGCAGCAAAAAAAAAAAGGAGATAAAAATAATAAGAAAAGTTTTATTAGTAAGCGGTATTGTTATATTTACAAATTTTCTTTTAAATTAAGAATTTGATTAAAATAACAAAAAAAAAACCTTACATATAAACTTTTGTGTGAATTTAACGTTATCATTTTTTTTCTTTTTTTTGTTTGTTTGTGTAATAAAATTAGTGTTAGGTTAGGTAAAATTCTTGTAAGTGTAAGCCTCAAAGTAAAACACAATAAATTGGTTTGATTTCTATTTTTCTTTATTACTTTTTTTTAAATGTTTTCACTTTGACTTTTACTTAGCAACTGCCACTCGGTTTTTTATTCTTTTTTCCCTGTACCGGCGGATTACAATATTTGTTTTTTTTAGTGTTGCCACAATTCGGCCATCCTGACCCTAAATCGTCCCGATTTTTCCCGTCGACTTAACATGAACGTAAGGTTTAATATTAGCGGCTTCCCAAATTTCTACGTATGGAATTTGGCTTACTTGAAAGCCATCCACATCTCTCAACACATACTCATCCTTATCCTCTGCACCACTTTGACGATCCTTTGATTATGGCAAAGCTACAGCGTGAAGAGCTTCTAACAATTGCTTTTTATTTTGGAAACACTGCATTTGAGCATACGAATGCAACGTATAGTCAGCTATTCCTCGATGAGGTATTCTACCATTTCCGATTCGTCATTTCTTTACTTGCTAATATATTCTTCTCATAGTAATACTCCTCAAAAGTCTCACCAGATTTCCACTTTCTGTTTTCAAATTCACGTTTGAGTGTTAAGCGGCTAGATCTGTCTTCAAACAGTGTTTTCATATCCGCCAGTAGACTTTCAATAGAAACCATCATCACATCTGAGCGGGAGTGCAACCGTTTTAAAGCTTTATCTTTAACCTTATTTGAAATAAGTGCCCGCATATTGTTGTCGTCTAAATTATAGCTAGTTTTAATATTTTTTAGCTGCGTCGACCACAATTCGAAATTGTTCCCGTTTCCACAGAAGTCGGAAAGAAGATCTTTAACTGCGGTAAAACCAGAATAAGTAAATGCGCAGCGCCGAGCAGCTCTTTTGGCTTTTTTGCGCAAAGAGCAGAGCCAACTTGTTATTGCGCACTGATCGGCGCCAATATGTTTGCTCCTTTTGTGTGCGCAAAGCGCAAAAGAGCCAAAAATGCGCTTGGCTCTTTTACTGTGGTACAAAACATATTTTTTTAACGTCAAGATTATAATGTAAAAATCAACACAATTAATAAATTATTTGATTTATGTGTTTGGGAAAGCGTTTGGGACAGTTTAGAAGATTTTTTTTATCATTTTTTAAATATAGCTAATATTCAAATGAAGGTTGGAGAATCATATACATACTTATGTATGTATATTTATATTATTTATATTTGTACGCATACATGTATGTATGTATGTATATATGTACATATGTATGTCTGTATGTATATGTACGAATAATAGTGTTATGTATTTTTGTTGTATACCATTGTAGTTGGTTTTTGATTATTGGTAAGTAGTGGAGTTCCTTGTAAATTCAAGCGAGGGTCATATGAATGGCTCATTAATAAAAATGGTAATCCTTATGTCGAAAAATGAAAGAAAAAATATTTACTCAATAGTTACTGTGTTTTTGTATTAACATTTTTTGAGTTTTTTATGGCTTTTTGCCTTATTGATTCAATGGAGTTCTCATTTAATCAATTTGGCTTTAAGTATAAGACTCTGAGGTTTTGCTTGCAAAATTTGGGCAGAATCCACTGATGAGCTATATATAAGCAGTAGCGAAATCTCAATATGGATATGCTTTCCCCGCAGTAATACATTTCATTTTTAAGTTTAGTTTAAAAAAATAAATATTTCATAAGAATATCATGAAATATTTATATTTGAAGGAATCAAGCACAATTAAAGTAAATTATTATAAAAAAGATTCCAAATAATAAATTTTCTTATTATAAATAAATTTTTTAAACTAAATAAAACAATTGTTTTCATTTGCATTTAATAGGTAATAAAAATTTGCTTTATTTAGTACCAATAATTTGGTGCTTTACCATCAATTAAGAAGTAATAAAACAATAACAAATGCACCACCCCTACCTAAAACATAAGCAAAGCATATATACCGTTTAACAACAAAAATAACACAAGCTGTAATTAAGATAGTAATAAAACAATAACAAATTCACAAGTAAACATCACATACTGTGAGCGTCAAAATAAAGTGTACACAAACATTTTCTTTAGATTAGTTTTTATTTCAGTCTTTAAAAATACTATTTTATTTAACATTTTATGTTTTTTTAATTGTTATTCAGTTCTCTACTTAGACTTAAAAAAACAACAACAAAAATTTTTAACAACAAAATTTATTAAACAAAAACAAAATCTATTCCATATTTTACGCGTCAAAATAAAGTGTACATCTTATTTTGTAGCATTTTAGCGAAGTAGAACCGCATAAAATACCGTTATGTTTTGTTGTTTATTTACTTTCTTGCATTCTTTTAAATCACTATTACTTTTTTTTAGTAGACAGACGCAATTTTCGGACTATAACTTCTTTGCAGAAAGAAATTTGTTATCTTATTAATAATGGGTAGACAAACATCCACAGATGTCAGGGAAATTGTGATAAAACTTTGGAAAGACGGTAAAACTTTTCGTGAAATCGGGTCTTTTATAAATAAAAGTCATAATGCAGCAAGAAAATAGTTGATAAGCACGAAAAATTCGGCAAAGTAGAAAGTCGTCCAGGTGCAGGCCGACCAAGAGCTTTAAGTGAGTCTGAAATAAAGTATATTTTGCGTGATGTGAAGAAGAATCCATTTAAAAGTGCTGTTAAAATATCGGAGGAATTTTCAGCAACAAAAAATACCAACGTAAGCGCCAACAAAGTACGAAGAACTATACACGCAAATGGTCTACATGGTAAGTTGCCGCGAAAAAAGCCACTTATATCGTTAGTAGATCAGAAAAAACGTATTGAGTATGCAAAAAAATACGAAACTAAAGATGGTTCTTTCTGGAATAACTTTTTATTTAGCGATGAGAGTAAATTTGAGATATTTGGCCAGAAAAAACCTGTAAAAGTATGGCGTACAAAAAATACACAGTATGATGAACAAAATCTAATATCTACCGTTAAGCATGGAGGAGGTTCGGTGATGATGTGGGGATGCATTGCGGCAAGTGGAGTGAAAAGCTTGGCTTTGATTGAAGATACCATGAATAAAACGGACTACTTAAACATTTTGAAAAACAATTTGCCATGTAGTGTGGAGAAATTGGGCTTAGAGGGACCTTGGATCTTTCAACAAGACATCGATTCCGAACATACGGCGAAGATAGTAAAAGAATGGCTCCTTTATCATACTCCTAAAACATTAAATCATCCTCCCCAATCACCGAACGTTAACCCGATTGAACATTTGTGGGAGCATCTTGACCGGCAAATACAAAAGAGGACAATTACTAACAAGGATACGCTCAAATCCCTTATAATGGAGGAGTGGCAGAAAATTTCATCTGACATAACCAAAAAACTAGTTGAATCGATGCCCCGAAGACTAAGTGCCGTTATTAAAGCTAAAGGAAAAGCAACCAAATACTAAATCATAATAATTTTTATAATGAATTATATGTGTACACTTTATTTTGACGCCTAAAATATGAAATAGATTTTGTTTTTGTTTAATAACTTTTGTTGTTGTTTTTTTAAGTTTAAGTAGAGAACTGAATAACAATTAAAAAAACATAAAATGTTAAATAAAATAGTATTTTTACAGTCTGAAATAAAAAGTAATTTAAAGAAAATGTTTGCGTACACTTTATTTTGACGCTCACAGTACCTAAAACATAAGCAAAACAAATTTACCCTTTAACATACATTTGTTTACAACAAAGAATAACGCTTGACAACAAAAAAAAAAAAAGGTTTTAATTAACAATTAGTAAGAGCGAACGCAGTAAAGAAAGGCTATACATATATTTCTCTCTGATTAAATATGTAATGTGAAACAAAACTATCGTAACGCTTGTAGGATGCCGATGTTTTTAGTTGAAACTACGTTACCAAAAATTCAACCGTATATCATCCACATATCCTTAAATCGATTATGAAATCATATTGAATTCATACTTTTAATATAAATATCAACTTTAAATCCCACAATAAGCAAGTCTTCAAATAAATAAATAAAATAAATCCAAATAAATTAATCCTTCCTTATATAAACATACACAGTAATATTAATATAAAACAACATATTGTTACGAAATTTTTTTGGAAAACTTAATAAAAGCCAAACGAACCACTGTTACTATCAGAGCAGAGCATGAAAAGAAAGAGCAAACGCAATGCGCATAAACGATTGGCTCTTTTTTTTTGCTCTGCTCTTTTGCGCATAGCTTAAAAAGGAGCGAGCATAAAAAGAGTACGCAAAGAGCAGAAGAGCAAAAGAGCGAGCCAATCTGAAGCCTGGGTAAAACTGACTTTTGCCACATTTTTTCTGTTTTTATTTTTTAACATTTAATTCTCCATTTTCAACAATTCCATTTCTCGCTTCATTATTAGCAATTCTTTTTTCATTAATTCAAATTCTTTAGATTTCAATTTATTTTCTTTGGAGACACTCATTTCATTTGTTGCACCCACTTCTTTAATTTTCTCACTCATTTGCCTTTCGTTATTTCCTTTCTTATTTTTTACTTCTTCATTTATTAAAATTCCAAACGCACCGCACTCATTTGCTTGTTCAACACTCATCCTGTTTTCGATCATTTGTTCACTCATTCCACCTTTTTCGACACTAATTTTTTCCATTACTTTAAAGGCGTCGTTTTCGCTTCGCTGCTTTTCCACTTCGGCCGGCGTGCTGCCACTACTTTTTCCATCTCCTTTAAATGCAATGCTGCCGCCCTCTGCTTTTAAATTTTTTATTTGCTTCAGCAGAATTTGGGCTCTTTCCGGGAATTCCATTAAACGCAACACCAACTCATTTTTGTTTCCAGTGGTCCTTTCTCCGAGCTCCTCGAGTACATTTTTTAATTCCTTCACGGTGCACGTTTTTAAAATTTTTTCATCCATGATCCCACTTCTGATTTTCTGTACGCCGCAAAGTAAAACACAATAAATTGGTTTGATTTCTATTTTTCTTTATTACTTTTTTTTAAATGTTTTCACTTTGACTTTTATGCTATAACACTATCAAAGGCTACCGACTACAAAAGTAGTTGGCTACAAAAATAGCCAAGTCGCCAGCTACTTAATTCTTTTAACGACTATCGACCACTAACTACAAAAAATAAACATCTCTTTTGACATATGTATTAAAGTTAACCAAAACAAACAAACTTGATTTTTTTAAGTAAATTTGTGTAAAAAAAAATTTTTAATATCTCAAGAAAATTTAATTAACTTTATAAGTAATATTGCTAAAATAGTGGAAACAAAGACTTCAGTGCATGAAGTGTCCACGTCCATATTTGCATGTAAATTGAACTAAACATTTACATTAAACAATATAATAAATACATATAAACAGTAAAAATGACTATTATATACTTACCAATTTCAACAAAAAACCCAAAAAATAAATATAAATGAAACAAATTAGAAATTGATGAAAAAAGAACTAAATGGAAAATTTCACAAACAAAAAGTAAATGAAAAATGCGCCAAATAAATAGTAAATGAAAAATGTAAACAAATGCACAGATGATTATTATTTTTCAATGGTGCCACTATAAAAGTTTTTCGCGTTTTTGATATCGATATTTAATGTATTGCGTTTTTAAAACCACCATTTCATGAATTTATTGTATTGGCAGCACTAATCTGTTTTTGTAGCCAAGAAAAATAGAAATTAGCCTAAGTTGGCTACGGGCTACAAAAGTAGCCGTGTAGTCGGTAGTAGTGTAGCGGTTAAAAGATTTATTTTCATAAGCACGCATGTATTCTATTTTTGACATCTTGTAGTCGACGGTCGGTGGACATGATTATGTTTATTGCATTACTTAGCAACTGCCACTCGGTTTTTTATTCTTTTTCCCTGTACCGGTAATTTACAATATTTGTTTTTTTTAGTGTCGCCACATAAGTACCTGAAATAAAAATTATAGTGACTAAAGAAATTAGAGTGTGCCAGAAAGATCTATATCGTCATCCGGAAGGTAGTTCGCTGACAATAAGTTTGATAAATATACTCCGGAAGTGTTGCCAAACCTCCTAATAGAGCTCCATTAGGTAGAGATAGTGACGAGTAGGATATAGTCCTTATTAGTTTCAACCAGTAGTTTTTTTTACTATTTTTTTTGGCGTTGAGTAATTTTGTTGTTGTTTTTTTTAAATGTTTGCTTTATGAGAGCATAAACAGTTCTTATTAAGGCACAGTGGTTTAAAATAACGTTTTTTTATATTAAGCATGAAGAAATTTGGGTTTTTAGGGTTGAGTGGACTGTATATTAGAGAATACCAAATTTTCTTTAAAATATATATCCCTCGAGACCTCGAGAAATATATATAAGTAGATTATGTGTTGTGTTGGGAAAAATAAAAGGGTTATATTAGTGGAATATCTAACTTAAGTAAGGGTGTGTGTGTGTGTGTATGTGAGCTCACCTTATGTTTTGTGTATGCGCCAATAATATGTGTGAGTGATTTCAATATTAAATAGTTAGAACAATTTATTTTAATTATTTTTAATTCAAGAAAAATATGTTGAATTGTTTTTAGTTAGCCAATATTGTAACTTAAGATATAGAATTTAAAACAGCCAAGAATTTACTTGATTTTAATTAGATAGCAAATTATTTATAATTTAAATTACAATTCAATTACAAAATTTTATTAGTTTTACAACAAAATTAGGTTTCACAAAGTTTACAATTTGGCTTTTAAATATCTATGTTCACTTTGCTTGATGAGCAAATGGCTAATGATTAAAAGTTATTTAAATCTTAACATTGTAGCAATTAGTTTTCAATTTACATGTAATTTTCGAATTGTATCTTCGAATTTATCTAATTCACAATAGTGTGGATTACAAATATTTTATATTCAATTCATTCTTTCATTTAGTTCATTTAATTTACGTTAAATTCAAATATAAAATATGTTACAAAAATTATTTATAAATTTTTGGTATAAAATCATTCGATTTTATACAGTCCGGCCACCAAGATTTAGCAAGATTGCTGTCTACAAAGGTCTTGTGCCAAAGACTTGATGGCTTCCGATATTATCCGCTGGTCCGGAACTGACTGCTTGGATGAAGCTTCGTTGTTAGATTTTGGTGTCCGTTGCCGTTTGCTTTTACGTGAAATTGTTGAAATGTGAAGACTGTTTTTTGTTGAGTGTACAAAGCTGCTGCGCCAAGGTCGATTTTTGTTAAGTCGGCTTCGAATTCCTGGATGTAAGAGCGTATGATGATAGCTACCGCATCTCTTGCAAGTATCCATCGATGGGCATGCTCGGAGATCGTGGCTTTTTGCCAAACAATTGACGCAATAATTATGTTTACTGACAACGTGATTTCTTGCTTTTACATTCATATTTAAGAATCGTCTGCAAAACCGGATTGAGTGGAAGTGTTTGCACAACATACACTGATACAGATCAGGATCGCGTTTGGTCGGATGATGTTTGTGTTGAGAGTGTTTGGAACTGTAAGCAAATACAATAAGTGGAAAAAAAGAAGAAAGGAATAAATTTAGATTAGTGAATAAATAAGCTTAGTTGATACGGGCTAAAATTTTTCTTAAACAATATATAATAACTGAGAAAACATGAGCCTAAGGCACAGTTTCATTAATAAGTGGTAAGTAACAGAATTTCACGATTGGCCTTTTAATAAGTCCGGTGGATGTTTTAACGCTCGCAATGCGCACATGGTCGTCTGTGCCAGTGAAAGTGGTCTCAATTCTTCCCAAGCGCCATTCGGATGGGGGAAGTAATTCAGCCATGACGACTACCAAGTCGCCTGCTCTCAAGTCCCTTGATGTAGTTTTCCACTTGTAGCGTTTGTGGAGGGATTTTAAATAGTCTTCCTTCCATCGTGTTGCTAACTGCTGGTGTATTGCTCTTAGCTGTTCCCACCGGTTTATGAGTCCTATGTGTTGAATGTTCTGCTCGGTAAAACTTGTAATTGGGGCGCCTCTTAAAAAGTGTCCCGGCGTAAGGGCTGATACGTCGGCGGGATCCTCTGATATTGCTGAAATTGGCCGTGAATTAAGAACTCCCTCAATTTGAGTTAAAATTGTTGAAAACTCTTCAAAATTAAATTTATATGATCCTGTAACCCGTTTCAAGTGAAATTTTAAACTCTTAACTGCTGCCTCCCACAAACCTCCCATGTGTGGGGCATGAGGTGGGATAAATACCCATTCGAACCCGTGAGTAATATATTTTGATGTTATGTCTGCTGAAGCAGATTTAATGAACGAGTCAAATTCTCTTTTCAACTGTCGACTGGCTCCGATGAAGTTTCTACCATTATCAGAGTATATCCTGTAAGGGAGTCCCCGCCTCCCTACGAAACGAGAGAATGCTGCTCGAAATGCTTTTGTGGACAAATCAGAACATGCTTCTAGGTGTATGGCCTTTGTGCTAAAGCATACGAAAACACTAACGTAACCTTTAATTGAAGGTGCATTTTTTAGAGAAGAGCTTTTAAGATCGAATGGGCCAGCAAAGTCAATACCAGTTGTTTGAAACGGAGTAGATAGAGTACATCTATCTGATGGCAAGGGGGCCATGATTTGAGAACACGGCTTTTGCTTATATATTATGCAAGTTTTGCAATGTCTTATAATTTTTTTATACGAGATTTTCACTACTGCGTGGTGAGGTAAATAAAATGAGAAATATTTACCATCAGAAACCATTTCACGAGATATTGTTGGTTTCATTTGGCTAAGGGTTAAATACTCTTGAAGAACGTTGTTATATTCCTTTTGGAGTTCAACAGTTTTTGAAAGGGACTGGGCTAATCGAGTATATTGCGCAAGAGCTAAAAAACGAGATGAACCGAGAAACACTGAAACAGGAAACTCTTTTTTTACTGGAAGTAGTGAGACTTCCACTTGGTTGTCTTGTCGTAGTTTCCTTGTAGAAGTTTTCACAGTACTGGTCTTCTGCCGAAAGAAAGCGGTTTAATGGCAGCTCCTCTTGTTCCCAAAATTTGCGTAATGTATTGTTTAGAGAAGCGGTTTCAGAAGGTGTTGCTGTAATAGTGAACGCGTGCACGATATTTGTTTGTGTTGGACCGCTTAACACCCATCCAAATATGGTGTTATAAGCCGATGCTTGGCCACATACATTTTTCTTAATGCCTTCAATATTTATGTAGTGTTCCGAGTCATTACCGAGAATGAGATCAATTTGAGACGATTGATGGAAAGGAGGATCTGCCAGATCAGATATAGATAGTTGAGTGATATCAGGAGGTTGAAACGAGATTGAAGGAATTTGTTTTGTGAGTTTGAGAAGTATAATAGTGCCAATGGTGAACTTTAAATTGAAACGCTTGGCAAATAGAGTGATATTACATTCTTTATTTGCGGATTGCGTTTGTCCACCTATTCCTACAATTTCAACGTTAGCTTTACGGTAAGGTATTCCCAACAGAGATCTTACTCTCTCTGATAAAAAGGTTCTTTGAGAACCCGGGTCAATTAAGGCTCTTACTGTATACAGTTCATCCTTGTGCTCAATTTGCACTAAGGCCGTTCGGAGTAGAATAAAATCGTTATTCATAGAGAAGTTTGCCTGAATTTGAGAATATCGGGAAGTTGACGGTTTGTCCTGCCCGCTTTCATTTCTAGGACTTTTAGGAGGTTCTTTGAAATTTTTTGTATGTTCATTATTAGAGAATGGTTTAGATTTGGGCAAATGTAATAGAGAATGATGATCAGATTTGCAAATAAAACAAGTTTTACTGCTGGAACAATTTGCTTTTAAGTGGCCTGAAGAAAGACAATTATTGCATATTTTGTTTTGGAAAACGTAGTCTATTCGTTGCTGTACTGTGTATTTCCGAAATTTGCTGCACGTTCTCAAATGATGATCTTCTTTACAAAGTCTGCAAGTATATGAGAGTTTTTCTTGGGAGGAATACGACTGAATTTTAGACTGAGATTTTAGAGGTAGATTATGATGATTTTTTGAAGTCTTTATGGATGATATTCTTTCGAGCACTTCGTAACGGTTTATAAGAAATTCGTCCATTTGTGCCCATGTTGGCACTTCACGTTGAGTTTTGAAAGATTGTTCCCACAGAGATAGAGTATCATCGGGTAATTTGGTTGAAACTAAATATATAAGGATCGGGTCCCATCTCTCAACGCTTACGTTGAGAGCCTTGAGAGCAGTTAAACAGTCGGTTACTGTCGAATGAATTTTTTGAATGCATTCACTATTTTCTAAGGAGGCAGCAGGGATATTAAAGAGTGTTTTTAGCCTGTTATCTATTAACATTCGCTTGTTGTCGAACCGAGATTTGAGGGCATTCCATGCATGGTCGAAATTTTCATCACAGAGTGTGTATCTTTTAACAATATCACCAGCGCTACCACTTGTTTTTATCCTCAAGTAAAATAGCTTTTGGGCCTTCGAGATATCATTATTTTTTTTTTTATATTAAGCATATATTATATTTTTCTTATTTCTTTTATTTTTGTTAAATTAAATTATAAATAATTTTCAATTCTTTGAATTAAATAAGAATTAAGACCGTTTTGCATGTTTTAGTTTTAAGACACATTTTATATTAATAAATATGTAAATTTTGTGTATTTCTAAAACAGATATGTGTCATTGGTAAATTTTCGCTTACAGTTCGGTTAAGATGAGGTAAGTTCGTTGCTGAAAGTGTGTGTGTGAAGCTTGGGGAGCACGCCAATGTCTATTTGGAGTTTTTGTGTTCTAGGTTGGGTGGGCTAGTGGAGAGTGTGACATCTGACTCTTCCTCAATAGTGTTTCTGTTTGTTAGTCAAGTTTTTTTTATGGTTTGTGTATGCAATTTTTTTATTTGTTGTGTTTGTCTTCCTGTTACAGTCGGGTTGGAACCTTTTCCTGAAATGGTTTTTTTATTTTATTTTAGATATTTTAGCCTGCAAATAAAGTATGGAATAAGTTAGAAATTGTTTAAAATTGATGGGATAAAATATTTTTTACTTACCATATTTCTTAGTTTTATACAAGAAAGTTTTATGATTATTGTTTTTAATGACCGATTCTTAAAACAACGATTAAACATTTTTCTTGTGGAGTTAAAGTTAAAATTTAACGTGAGAAATAAACGAAGGAAAATATACTCTTTTTAACACAACAGAAAACGTAAGGAAAAACTAATTTTGTAAACATTTTTATGTGTATGTACAAGTTGGGTTTTCTTTTTATAGCTGGCTATCATCAAAAAAACCAGTGTAGCAACGCAAAAAGAGTTTACATCACAAATCAAGGGATATTTTTGCCAGAAAGGTGCGAGCAATAAAAGAAAGAATCCAAACTAGGAACGTTGTACACTAGCAGCAGATAGCCAGGTAACATTTTTTTTTCTGTGTTATCGTCAACAATTAAAAGACGATAAATAGTTACCAGTAATTCCATATATATGGAAAGTAAAAAAAAAGAAAAAAAAACATATTGGAATTATAAGCAACATTAAAAAAGGAAGTTAAGATTTTTCTTTGTGTATATATTAACATATTTTTTTTTGTTTTCTAATAAGAAAAATTCTAGTAGTTTAGTTTATCAATATTTTTATTTGAAATTGTTTTTTTTTTGTTTGCGCCTAAAAGAAGTAAGTTTAAGTAAGTAATTTAGTTGTCATTTTTTTGTGCTAGTACAGTCCGTCAGAGGGTACTTACTGTATGTTTTATATGTATTTCCGGCAGATAGTAAAAAAAAACAGGAAATAGAATTTAGTTTGTTTTATTCAATTTCTTTAATGACTCTTATTAATTAGTTTGTGGTTTATATATTGAGGTTCCTAATTAGGAAAATTTGAAGGAATTAACCACTAGCCCTAGGGAGCTCCTGCAGGTTAGGAATTAGTCCTGGAAAATATTGGTAGATGAACAATTGATAGGAGTTCTGAAAAGAAAAGATTTTAAGATATATTAAGAGGATTGAGTAAATATAAATTCTTCCTATTGTATTGAGTACGTATTTTATTATAAGTTTAAAAGGTTTTGTAAAAATTCCAAAGTTTAAATATATTTGTATTATTAGCTTTCTTATTGTTATTATTATTTTTTTTAATTGTGATTAAGATTAAGTTTTTTTTTTGTAAATAAAAAAAAAAGGAATATGTTTATAATGATATGAATTCGCAATTAATAATGTTTATGGCTTAATTAATTAAAGGAAATGGCATGAAGGTAAAGTAAAGGAAAAAGGAGTCAGAGAGGATATGGGATCACAAAAAAAAGGATAATATGTAAGTGGAGTTTGTTTTTGTGACACGGTTGGGAGGGCGTTTGAGGCATAACATCTGCCCAAAAAAATGTGTATTTTGTGCTGACGTATTTGTGCTGTTTTTGTTTTTTTTTTTTTGAGTAAATAATATGAGTTTTATTATTGTTGAGTTTTTTTTTTATGTGCGTCGTACCCAGTGAGAAGGGTTGGGACCCGCTGTGATATGTTAACCGTCAGGAAATCTAGTCGGAAACCTCACTGGTCACTACGTTCGCAACATAAATGGCGCCCAATTTGTAATGCAGACAACGTAGTGTATAAGATCTACACACTACACAGCAACGGAGAAAAAAATAGTATATACACGTGAATTTGGAAAGCTGGGAATTCCATAAGTTTCCCAAATTCAGTGGATATATAGCAATAGGCCAATAGTTTTTTTTGTAAATAGCCCAACGAATTAATCGCCGATCTGAAGCTAAGTTCTAGTTCCTCATGTAGCCCATAAAGGGAATAGCAAAATCCCTTGGAATGGTTGTACAGAGGAGGTAAAATTTTTCTGATGAAAAAGCGAGTATTTCGACCAGTTCAACCTGAAAATATAACAATATCTTAAATAACTTTTTGGCAGTAAGTCTAATTGTATTGTTGTTATTTTCTGTGGTGTTATGTTAATTTGTTAGTTTCAGTTTATATTTACCTAGGTGTAACAATAGAGGAAATCTTTGATAGCCGGCTGGGAATAGAATTGATTGACCCAAGTGTCTGAAGTATCAAAGATCCTCCAAAATTATCCTTTTTATCTCATCTTTAAGCATAGAGCTAAGGAAAAGAATGTAATAAGGGAACACTTTAAGTACCTCCTTTGTTGATTAATATTTGATTGACGTCACATAAAATACACAAGTATGAATCAATAATCCTCTCCGATATCCAAAACTTATCTTCATGCTAGACCTGCAAAGAAATTTTACAAACATATCTTTTTTATAAATTTTTGAATTAAATTTTATATTAAAAATACATATTTATTTTGTAATTTTTTTATTTTTATTTTTATCGATTTATTTATTGCTTTTTTTTATTTATTTACTTATAGTAATTATTTATATTATTTTTGCATTTAATTTTTTTTTATTCGTTTATTTATTTATTTATTAATATAATTATTTATTCTCTTTTTATATTAGTTAATTTATTTCATTCTTTTAATTTTTATTCATATACTGAATAAATCATTTATTCATTAATTATGTATGTATTTATTAATTAATTAATTTATTTATTTATTCTATGATATATTTATATGTTCATATAATTATTTAGTCTTGTTTGTTTCTATGTTAGTTATTTATTTGATTTTGGATTTATTTATTCATTAAATTATTTATTCATATAATTATTTCTTTAATTATTCTTTCAATTATTTATTTATTTAATAGTTTATATCTTTATATAATTACTTAACGTTATTTGCTTTAAAATTAGTGATAGTAATTTATTTTTGGTATTTATTTATTTGTTTTGATATAGGATTATTTATTTATATTATTATTTGTTTTTTTTTTGGAATTTCTTTTAATATTTATTCTCCGATTGTTTTTTTTTTATATACAGAATTAATTTGTTTTTTTTTTTAATTTAATTGATTTTTTTTTGTTTGTTGTCGAATTGTTTCCTTAAACAAAGTGCAACTTTTTAAGATTTTTAAGAGTGCTTACTAAAACCAAAAAAATAGACAAATATATATACTTGTGCACGGGCTATGTCACACAGTCCACACGATACTAAGTCTAGAAAAAGAGATAGGCAAGTCCAATTTGATCTAAATAGGTCTACCCCTTTCGCGTTCGGAAAAACTTACAAATCTAACACCCCCAGTCGGAAATCTAGTGCTTTCAGAAATTTAGAAATGAGCCAACCTCCACATCAAGAAGATCCCCAATTTCACGATAAGTCTCGGACCATTATTGTTTCCCAGCCTACCCAAAGTAACTTTGCAAATAGTGATATAAGAGAACAAGGGACCAGTGGAACACGGCAATCAACAAGGGAACAGGACATGAGCGATTCAAATAGAACAGTTGTACATCAGGACATGTCTTCTCAAATGAGTGACATGAGGCGGCAGATGGCCGAGATAACTGCAGCGATGAGCAAGATGAGCCTTGTACTACAACATACACAGCAGGAACATAAAAAGCTTCGTGAGGAGATTCTGCCAAACATTATTAAAGAAAATAATAGCACAGGCCAGCAAATGGATTCTACTTCAATGAGTTCCGCTAGTTCGCGTCAAGGTTCTGTGGAAAATATAGTTGCGTGTCCGTCTAAAAGCTATAATCGGATCAGAATTGACAAGTGGGGACTGGAGTTCGATGTAAATGCCAATAAACTGGCAGTAGAAGATTTTGTGTTTCGCGTGGAGCGTCTACAGCGACAATATGACGTTCCATGGAGTGAAGTGTTGGACAATTTTCATTTGTTTGTTAAAGGGGTAGCAGAAAAATGGTACTGGTTGTATATTAAGACGAATTTTGTTTCCGAGTGGACCACCCTAAAAGAAGCGCTCCTTAAACAATACCAGTCCACCAGATCAAGTTTTGAGCTTATGAGCGATATTGTCGAAAGAAAGCAACAGCCCGGAGAAGGAATTGATGCGTTCTTTTTCTCAATGGCTCAAATGCGTTCGAGATTGAATATGTCTATGCCTGAAAGGGAAATGATAAAAATTATCAAAAAGAACTTGAGAGATGACATTAGGAATAGAGTTTACCTTATAGCAGTCAATTCAGTTGAAGAGTTGAGGCAGGAATGCGTTGAGGCTGAAAAAATATTTTGCCACAAAGAGCCTAAAAATCTGTTATCTGTGCCCGTTAACAGATATACGAGGCAAGTAAACGAAGTTTTTGATAAGTCTGCAGAAACTTTGGATGAATTTACTGAGCCATACGAAGAAGTAGCAGCTTTGCAAATGGACAACAGGCAACAACAAAGCGTTAGAAATACGTTGATTTGCTGGAATTGTCGGCAAAGTGGCCACATGTTCATGGACTGCCAGGCAACTGAGAGAGCCTTATTTTGCTATAGGTGCGGTAAACCGGACGTTAAATCTCCAAACTGCACCAACTGTAAAGCAAAAAACTTTCACAGGGGCGAGATAGCAGCAGGGAATCATCGTTCCGTCGAAAATCTCCCTGCGGAACGGCCATAAATGAAAACAAAATAAAATTAATAAAACGCATCAAAAATTTTAATAAATTAAATCCCCAAATGCGTCATAAATACTCTTATGAAGAACGGAAAGCAAATTATGAAAAAATCAGAAACAATATTTTTAATGAAGCTATAGCAGTAAGGAAAACAATTTCAAACCGAATACAAAAATTAAGGAAGAAATTTGCGGAAAAGAGAAAAACGCGAAGGCTGATAGTTGAAGCAATAAGATCCGTGGACAAACACACAGACCCTCGTGCTTTTGCCGATATTTTTATAGGGACCCATCGTATTAAGGGATTGCTTGATACAGGAGCGTCGATTAGTTTGCTAGGCAAGGGTTGTAGGGAACTTATAGATGAATTAGGGATTAGTTTTAAGCCAATATTTTCTTTAGTTTCTACTGCAGCTGGAAAAGAGCATAGGTTGTTGGGCATAGTAGAACTTGAAATTATTTTTAACGATAAAACCAAGATGATTTTGTTTTATTTATGTCCAGATTTAGAACAACAAGCCTATCTAGGAGTGGATTTCTGGAAAATTTTTAATTTGGCCCCTAAAATTTTCGAAATAAATGAACTTAGTATTGAGAAGGTACAAGAAGATTTTAAAGTCCAGGATCACAGATCTAATCCTCATGTGCTGAATGAACAGCAGCAGCAAAAATTAAATAAGGTGATTGAGTTGTTTCCAGCGTTTGAAAAGGATGGATTAGAATGCACAACTCTGGAAAAACACTCAATAAAATTAATAGATGGTGCGGTGCCTTTCAAGGACCGTCACTATCCGTTGTCTCCAGCTGTGCAAGAGATAGTTTATAGGGAAATAGATAACATGCTTGCCCTTAATGTGATTGAAGAAAGCGAAAGTCCCTGGGCAAATATAACAACAGTGGTCAGAAAACCAGGGAAAAATAGATTTTGCCTTGATGCCAGAAAACTTAATAAAATTACTGTCAAAGATGCATATCCTTTGCAAAATATTGATGGCATCTTGGGCAGAATCGATGAGACGTATTATATCAGTAGTGTTGATTTAAAGTTTGCTTTCTGGCAGATCGAGCTTGAGGAAGAGTGTAGGCCCTATACAGCGTTTACCGTAGCAGGCCGGCCACTCTACCAATTTCGCGTAATGCCATTTGGGCTTTACAATGCGGCTCAGCGACTTTGTCGATTAATGGACAAGGTTATACCGCAAAAACTCAAAGAAAACGTTTTCATTTATCTTGACGATCTGTTGGTGATATCTGATAGTTTTGAAAAGCATTTAAAAATTTTAGAAGAGGTTGCTGCCTACTTAAGAAAAGCAAATCTAACAATAGGCCTTCAAAAGTCCCAATTCTGTTTTCAACAATTAAAATATCTTGGATTTATAATAGGCGGTGGAAGTCTGAAAACAGATCCTGAAAAAGTACGTGCAATTAGGGAAATAAGACTACCAAAATCTCCCCGTGAAGTGCGAAGCTTTTTAGGAACGGCCGGCTGGTATCGCCGTTTCATAAAAGACTTCGCGGCCATATCTGCTCCCTTAACAGATACTTTGAAGAAAGCGAAAAAGTTTTAAATGACACCTGAAGCTATAGAGGCTTTCGAAAATTTGAAAAAAGCGCTAACATCAGCCCCAGTGCTTAAGCATCCCGATTTTTCTAGAAGATTTTGGATCCAGTGCGATGCGTGTGATTACGGAATCGGTGCTGTTTTGTATCAGCTTAATGATCGTGGTGAAGAGCATCCCGTAGCTTTTTATAGTCAAAAATTGAACTCCTGCCAGAGAAACTACAGTGTCACGGAAAAAGAATGTTTGGCGGCTGTAATGCCAGTAAAAAAATTCCGTCCGTACGTTGAAATGATGCCGTTTACTATAGGGACAGACCACGCTAGCCTTAAGTGGTTAATGTCTCTGAAAGACCTGACGGGAAGACTAGCCCGGTGGTCACTACATCTGCAAGCATTTGATTTTGATATGGAGCATAGAAAAGGTTCTGAAAACGTAGTAGCTGATATGCTTTCTCGTTCGCAAGAGGTAAATTTAAACGTTGACGAAATCGATATAGAAGAAGTGTTTGATTTTGAAACATTAGAGTTTCAAAGCGACGAATATTTAGAGTTAATGCAGCACATAAAAGAAAATCAAAACAGATTGCCAGATTTAAAAGTTGAAGATAATTACGTTTTTAAAAGAGTAGATTTTGGTCGTGGTAATGAGACGGAATGTCAGTGGAAAATTTGGATTCCAACAAACATAACACAGGCGGTTATTGAAAAAGTGCGTTCAAGTTTGACTTCAGCACACGGTGGTGTTACCAAGACATTAGAAAAGCTGAGAAGATTTTTCTATTGGCCTAGAATGCACACCCAAGTAAAGAATTACATTGCCAATTGTCAAATATGTAAAGAGAGTAAACCGTCTAATCAGAATTTACGCCCAGAAATCGGAAATCAAGTTGTCACTGATAGACCATTTCAAAAACTGTATTTAGATTTCCTAGGCAAATACCCACGATCAAAAAGTGGAAACTGTTATGTTTTTATTGTATTGGATCATTTTAGCAAGTATACATTTTTAAAAGCGATGAAAGAGGCAACTGCTGGGAATGTAGTGGAATTTCTGATTCATGAAATTTTCCACAAATTTGGTGTTCCAGAGATTATTCACACAGACAATGGTGTTCAATTTACATCGAAAAGCTTTCAGAATTTGATATCTACTTACAAAATCCATCATATAAAAACTCCCGTTTATCAACCGAGCAGTAACGCTTCGGAACGGGTTAACCAAAGTATATTGTCTGCAGTAAGAGCCTATTTAAAAGATGATCAAAGAGATTGGGATTTGTATCTGTCAGAAATTGACTGTGCTTTAAGAAATTCTTTTCATATCGCTATAGGTTTTACGCCATTCTTTGCATTATTTGGCTACCATATGGATTCGAGCGGAGCTGAATATAAATTAGCGCGGAAGCTACAATCAATTTCTGATCACCGCATTCTAAAAACACCTAATGAACGTATGGAAAGTATAAGAAATCAAATAAAAGAAAACATGACGAAAGCTTATGAAAGAAGTGCCGAAAGATACAACAAAAGGGCCAGAATAGTAAAGTTTGTACCTGGACAGGAAGTCTACAGAAGAAACGTGGTGCAAAGCAATTTTGGAAAAAATATTAACGCGAAATTCTGCAGAAAGTTTCTAAAATGTAGAGTGTCCCGGCCTGTAGGTAAAAATATGTATGAACTCGAGACTTTGGACGGAAAAAAGATAGGTATATATCACGTAAAAGATATTAAAGTTTAAATTGCTAAACGAATATTTCGTTTTAAACATTGAGTTTAATTCGAAATTTTAAGTGCAATATTAGGACGTAAGAAAGTGATTATTATTTTAAACTATACAAATTATATGTTGTGATGTCCTAATATTTTATAATTTAAGCAATTTTCTCTTTAAAATCTGTGATAATAGTTTAGTACCTGATAGCTATAAGTTTCAAATAAGACTGTAGTACATACCTTTTTCCTCTTGTGCAATATTAGTAGGTAGTAAAGATCTGTGATTCATCTGTCGGTTTAGTGTTTGTTGTGGTGTCCAGTTTTTTTTTTACACAATCGTTATTAGTGCCATAAACCCTGACTTATTATTCAGGTAAATGAATATTTAGTTATATTCAGGAAAAGCTGTGATAAATAGAAAAATTGTACACAAAGTAAACGCTTATATTATGGATATATAACAGATTACTTCCCGTTGTAAACCGGATGAAAAATTCTTAGGATCAAATGAGTTCTCAGCGGAAATAGACAATGACTCTCTAGGTCCTTTGTTTCGCCAGAATAAAGTACTTTAGAGGAGGTTTCCCATCCCTGAAGCTGCTACAATCCATGGAGAAGGTAGTAGAGGCGTTACCCAATATGAAACAAAAAGCTAAAATGACTTAAAAAACGATAAAAACAATTATTATGGAAAGAATTTTTAGAAGGACAATTTAAACATGACAAATAATAAAAACAGGAATTTTAATAAATAATATACATATATATATACTTTGCCTCAGAATTAAAATTTATTTTGCAGGCTATCGATTTTATTTTATTGCACTGTAAGTGCCCAATTGGTAAAAAAAAACCAATTACACGAATTATATTAATAAAATGATTTTTGTTATGGGTGGCCACTATATCCTTTTCTTACTATTAAAAAGTTTATAAGTTGGTTTAGGCTTTAGCGATGTGGATGAGGTTTCCGACTCTGGGAATAAAACAATTATCAGAGGAATAAATTTGATCTGATTTGAGAAGTAAGTATAAAAGGATGGTGTTGTTGAAGGAAAAAAGTTACTTACTTGGCCCGGCTAATGTCTGGTAGAGATGAGATGTTTCTCAGGGTGTGAGAGTTCCCCACGTTGGGCAGATAAAGTTTTTTTTGTGGAGAAGTATTTCCGCACACCGTTTCCTACATCGTTCACTTGTAGAACACGGAGTTTTGTGCGGCTGAACTTTTTGGTTTGAATAAAGCTGCAGGAGAATGAAAAGGAAAATTTCCACCTTTTGTCACGCACGTTAAGATTTTCAGATTTTTTTTATGTTGACCACCTTTTGCTGTTGTTTTGTATTTTATTTTCGGGTTTTTTTTTATTTGCCAGTGATAAAGTTTAATTGTTCTGTTGTAGGTTCTTTTTTGCCTATTGTTTTCTTTTATATGTTCAGGTTTGATTGTTTTTGTGTTATTTTGGATGTTTTTTTACACTTAGTTGAGTTTAATGATTGTTTTTTTTTTCGGCATTCTTGTCCCAAACAGCAAAATACAAATGTAGCCACTGCTTTGTGTATTTTTTTTTTAGATATTTTAGCCTGCAAATAAAGTATGGAATAAGTTAGAAATTGTTTAAAATTGATGGGATAAAATATTTTGTACTTACCATGTTTCTTTTGCTTTTAATAATGCCGCTGTCAGTTTTGTTTTCTTCTTGTCGTAGGTGTGTGTATGTGTTTGTTTTTGTTATGACACTCATGATACAGTTGCCAGAACTGTATAGTATATTTTATGGTAAGAATAAGGTAATGCCACAACGTAACAAAAACAAGGTTGTATATTTCATTCATTACGCTATAGAACGCCGCGAGAAAAATTATGCCGTTTAAAAATTTAAAAATATTTTTATGAATGGCAAAAATACCTTGCTGTTAATATGAAATCCTGGTGCAAGGGAAAGCTTTGAAGGCTAAAGTTAGCTTGGTTAGAAGTATTGCGGAGGTTTGAAGGCAAGATGGAAAAAAAAGTGAAGTAAAATAATAAATAAACTAAACATCAGATGAAAAATATTTCACAAAACTTAGAAATGAAGGCAGAAGTTTCTAGAAAAAAAAACTGGCAAAAAAAAAAATATGGACGACTGGGCGGGAAGAGATTTGTGGAAAATTTGGAAAATGTTTGGAAGTTAGAGAAAGTTTCTCACTCAATTTTGGAAAATGTTTTAGATATTTAAATAGGAAAACTGTTATAATAATCTTAGATATTAAAGGGAAAGTGTTCGCATCGGCTACATAGTGTTAGTAGCAAATAAAATTTAAACAAATTTTAAGCTAAAATTCAAATAGTGTCGGTAAAATAATATAGTTTATTTCTTAGTTTTATACAAGAAAGTTTTATGATTATTGTTTTTAATGACAGATTCTTAAAACAACGATTAAACATTTTTCTTGTGGAGTAAAAGTTAAAATTTAACGTGAGAAATAAACGAAGGAAAATATACTCTTTTTAACACAACAGAAAACGTAAGGAAAAACTAATTTTGTAAACATTTTTATGTGTATGTACAAGTTGGGTTTTCTTTTTATAGTTGGCTATCATCAAAAAAACCAGTGTAGCAACGCAAAAAGAGTTTACATCACAAATCAAGGGATATTTTTGCCAGAAAGGTGCGAGCAATAAAAGAAAGAATCCAAACTAGGAACGTTGTACACTAGCAGCAAATAGCCAGGTAACATTTTTTTTCTGTGTGATTATCGTCATAATGTATAAAAAAATTTTTAATCAACAATTAAAAGACGATAAATAGTTACCAGTAATTCCATATATGTGGAAAGTAAAAAAAAAAGAAAAAAAAACATATTGGAATTATAAGCAACATTAAAAAAGGAAGTTAAGATTTTTCTTTGTGTATAGATTAACATATTTTTTTTTTTGTATTTCTAATAAGAAAAATTCTAGTAGTTTAGTTTATCGATATTTTTATTTGTAATTGTTTTTTTTTGTTTGCGCGTAAAAGAAGTAAGTTTAAGTAAGTAATTTAGTTGTCATTTTTTTTGTGCTACTACAGTCCGTCAGAGGGTACTTACTGTATGTTTTATATGTATTTCCGGCAGATAGTAAAAAAAAAAACAGGAAATAGAATTTAGTTTGTTTTATTAAATTTCTTTAATGACTCTTATCAATTAGTTTGTGGTTTATACAGGGTGTTTTTTATAGACGTATAGAACTTCGAATTGAAATAAAACACAAGAAAATCGTTTTAATGTCCATCAATTTGGCTTTATTGGAAGGATAATTTTATGCCATTAATGTTTAAATATGATTTCGGGCATGTGGCCACCGCGGCTGGCTCGAATAAAGTCAATTCTACAGGTCCAATTTTCAACCACTTTTTTGAGCATGTGGGGCCGTATGTTGGCAATAACGCCACGAATGTTGGCTTCCAAGTCCCCTAACGTTTCTGGTTTGTTGGCGTAGACGAGCGACTTCACATATCCCCAAAGAAAATAATCCAATGGTGTCAAATCGCACGATCTTGGTGGCCAATTGACAGGTCCATTCCGCGAAATTATGCGCTCATCGAATGTTTCCTTCAATAAATCGATTGTAACGTGCGCTGTGTGGCATGTAGCGCCGTCTTGTTGGAACCACAACTCATGCACATTCATGCCATCCAATTGGGGAACAAAATAGTCGGTTATCATGGCTCTATACCGGTCTCCATTAACGGTAACTGACTCTCCAGCATTATTTCGGAAGAAGTATGGCCCAATGACTCCACCAGCCCATAGAGCACACCAAACAGTCAGTTTTTGTGCATGTAATGGCGTTTCAAGGGTCTCATGTGGATTCCCTTCACTCCAAATGCGGCAATTTTGCTTGTTGACGTAGCCATTCAACCAAAAATGAGCCTCATCACTGAACAAAATTTTGCTATTAAAATCAGCATCGAGATCAATCTCATTTTCGGCCCATACACCAAAATCACGACGCATTGCATGGTCTCGCGGATGAAATGGCAAACCAAACTAAATATTAATCACTTGACAGCTGACAAAATGGCCGCCAGTTAAAAAAGTGATGCCAACTTAAAGTTCTATACGTCTATAAAAAACACCCTTTATATTGAGGTTCCTAATTAGAAAAATTTGAAGGAATTAACCACTAGCCCTAGGGAGCTCCTGCAGGTTAGGAATTAGTCCTGGAAAATATTGGTAGATGAACAATTGATAGGAGTTCTGAAAAGAAAAGATTTTAAGATATATTAAGAGGATTGAGTAAATATAAATTCTTCCTATTGTATTGAGTACGTATTTTATTATAAGTTTAAAAGGTTTTGTAAAAATTCCAAAGTTTAAATATATTTGTATTATTAGCTTTCTTATTGTTATTATTTTTTTTTTAATTGTGATTAAGATTAAGTTTTTTTTGTTGTAAATAAAAAAAAGGAATATGTTTATAATGATATGAATTCGGAATTAATAATGTTTATGGCTTAATTAATTAAAGGAAATGGCATGAAGGTAAAGTAAAGGAAAAAGGAGTCAGAGAGGATATGGGATCACAAAAAAAGTAAGTGGAGTTTGTTTTTGTGACACGGTTGGGAGGGCGTTTGAGGCATAACATCTGCCCAAAAAAATGTGTATTTTGTGCTGACGTGTTTGTGCTATTTTTTGTTTTTTTTTTTTTTTTTGAGTAAATAATATGAGTTTTTTTGTTGTTGAGTTTTTTTTTATGTGCGTCGTACCCAGTGAGAAGGGTTGGGACCCGCTGTGATATGTTAACCGTCAGGAAATCTAGTCGGAAACCTCACTGGTCACTACGTTCGCAACATAAATGGCGCCCAATTTGTAATGCAGACAACGTAGTGTATAAGATCTACACACTACACAGCAACGGAGAAAAAAATAGTATATACACGTGAATTTGGAAAGCTGGGAATTCCATAAGTTTCCCAAATTCAGTGGATATATAGCAATAGGCCAAAAGTTTTTTTTGTAAATGGCCCAACGAATTAATCGCCGATCTGAAGCTAAGTTTTAGTTCCTCATGTAGCCCATAAAGGGAATAGCAAAATCCCTTGGAATGGTTGTACAGAGGAAGTATAATTTTTCTGATGAAAAAGCGAGTATTTCGACCAGTTCAACCTGAAAATATAACAATATCTTAGATAACTTTTTGGTAGTAAGTCTAATTGTATTGTTGTTATTTTCTGTGATGTTATGTTAATTTGTTAGTTTCAGTTTATATTTACCTAGGTGTAACAATAGAGGAAATCTTTGATAGCCGGCTGGGAATAGAATTGATTGACCCAAGTGTCTGAAGTATCAAAGATCCTCCAGAATTATCCTTTTTATCTCATCTTTAGGCATAGAGCTAAGGAAAAGAATGTAATAAGGGAACACTTTAAGTACCTCCTTTGTTGATTAATATTTGATTGACGTCACATAAAATACACAAGTATGAATCAATAATCCTCTCCGATATCCAAAACTTATCTTCATGCTAGACCTGCAAAGAAATTTTACAAACATATCTTTTTTATAAATTTTTGAATTAAATTTTATATTAAAAATACATATTTATTTTGTAATTTTTTTATTTTTATTTTTATCGATTTATTTATTGCTTTTTTTTATTTATTTACTTATAGTAATTATTTATATTATTTTTGCATTTAATTTTTTTTTATTCGTTTATTTATTTATTTATTAATATAATTATTTATTCTCTTTTTATATTAGTTAATTTATTTCATTCTTTTAATTTTTATTCATATACTGAATAAATCATTTATTCATTAATTAATTATGTATGTATTTATTAATTAATTAATTTATTTATTTATTCTATGATATATTTATATGTTCATATAATTGCTTTTTTTTATTTACTTTCGGCTTTTTGGTTCTTTTTAATTAATTTTCCAAACATTTTTATAAAGAGAAATTATTTACAAATGTATGCGGACGTTTTCCAAAGAAAACAAGAAAAATTAGACGCTAGCAGAATGAAATGCAGCATTTTCTGGACCGCCACATCCTTCATCAGCATTCTTTGCATCTATCTACCTTATGTTATGTACATCGTAAACATCATCTATTTAACCAACTAATCTTAATGTTAATTTGGTGAGACGAAGTTCACACACAACTTAAAGCTTTTCTTTGTCATTCTCTTTGTAACTCGTCTTGTACATTTGTTGTTGCTTTTTTGTACTAGCAATTTGATAGTCACAAATGCAACTTTTTATTTTTAATTATTCATACTTGTTTGCTCACAACATTATAGACACTGTTTCAGTATCATATTGACTTTTATGAGTTAAGTATGAATGTAAATACGCGGTGTCTAGCATTTGTTTTAATTTTTAATTTTTACCCTGACCAGGATTCGAACCATCGATTTTATAAATTAATGAAATTTTACTTTATTTTCGGCTTTTTGGTTCTTTTTAATTAATTTTCTAAACATTTTTAGAAAGAAAAATTATTTACAAATGTATGCGGACGTTTTCCAAAGAAAACAAGAAAAATTAGACGCTAGCAGAATGAAATGCAGCATTTTCTGGACCGCCACATCCTTCATCAACATTCTTTGCATCTATCTACCTTATGTTATGTACATCGTAAACATCATCTATTTAACCAACTAATCTTAATGTTAATTTGGTGAGACGAAGTTCACACACAACTTAAAGCTTTTCTTTGTCATTCTCTTTGTAACTCGTCTTGTACATTTGTTGTTGCTTTTTTGTACTAGCAATTTGATAGTCACAAATGCAACTTTTTATTTTTAATTACTCATACTTGTTTGCTCACAACATTATAGACACTGTTTCAGTATCATATTGACTTTTATAAGTTAAGTATGAATTATTTATTTACTTATAGTAATTATTTATATTATTTTTGCAATTAAATTTTTTTTATTCGTTTATTTATTTATTTATTCATATAATTATTTATTCTCTTTTTATATTAGTTAATTTATTTCATTCTTTTAATTTTTATTCATATACTGAATAAATCATTTTTTTATTTATTATTCATTAATTAATTATGTATGTATTTATTAATTAATTAATTTATTTATTCTATGATATATTTATGTTTGTTATTTATTTAATTTTGGATTTATTTATTCATTAAATTATTTATTTATATAATTATTTCTTTAATTATTCCTTCAATTATTTATTTATTCAATAGTTTATATCTTTATATAATTACTTAACGTTATTTGCTTTTAAATTAGTGATAGTAATTTATTTTTGGTATTTATTTATTTGTTTTGATATAGGATTATTTATTTATATTATTATTTGTTTTTTTTTTTTTTGGAATTTCTTTTAATATTTATTCTCCGATTGTTTTTTTTTATATACAGAATTAATTTGTTTTTTTTTTAATTTAATTGATTTTTTTTTGTTTGTTGTCGAATTGTTTCCTTAAACAAAGTGCAACTTTTTAAGATTTTTAAGAGTGCTTACTAAAACCAAAAAATAGATAAATATATAGACTTGTGCACGGGCTATGTCACACAGTCCACACGATACTAAGTCTAGAAAGTCCTTTTAATCTAAATAGGTCTACCCCTTTCGCGTTCGGAAAAACTTACAAATCTAACACCCCCAGTCGGAAATCTAGTGCTTTCAGAAATTTAGAAATGAGCCAACCTCCACATCAAGAAGATCCCCAATTTCACGATAAGTCTCGGACCATTATTGTTTCCCAGCCTACCCAAAGTAACTTTGCAAATAGTGATATAAGAGAACAAGGGACCAGTGGAACACGGCAATCAACAAGGGAACAGGACATGAGCGAATCAAATAGAACAGTTGTACATCAGGACATATCTTCTCAAATGAGTGACATGAGGCGGCAGATGGCCGAGATAACTGCAGCGATGAGCAAGATGAGTCTTGTACTACAACATACACAGCAGGAACATAAAAAGCTTCGTGAGGAGATTCTGCCAAACATTATTAAAGAAAATAATAGCACAGGCCAGCAAATGGATTCTACTTCAATGAGTTCCGCTAGTTCGCGTCAAGGTTCTGTGGAAAATATAGTTGCGTGTCCGTCTAAAACCTATAATCGGATCAGAATTGACAAGTGGGGACTGGAGTTCGATGGAAATGCCAATAAACTGGCAGTACAAGATTTTGTGTTTCGCGTGGAGCGTCTACAGCGACAACATGGCGTTCTATGGAGTGAAGTGTTGGACAATTTTCATTTGTTTGTTAAAGGGGTAGCAGAAAACTGGTACTGGTTGTATATTAAGACGAATTTTGTTTCCGAGTGGATCACCCTAAAAGAAGCGCTCCTTAAACAATACCAGTCCACCAGATCAAGTTTTGAGCTTATGAGCGATATTGTTGAAAGAAAGCAACAGCCCGGAGAAGGAATTGATGCGTTCTTTTTCTCAATGGCTCAAATGCGTTCAAGATTGAATATGTCTATGCCTGAAAGGGAAATGATAAAAATTATCAAAAAGAACTTGAGAGATGACAATAGGAATAGAGTTTACCCTATAGCAGTCAATTCAGTTGAAGAGTTGAGGCAGGAATGCGTTGAGGCTGAAAAAATATTTTGCCACAAAGAGCCTAAAAATCTGTTATCTGTGCCCGTTAACAGATATACGAGGCAAGTAAACGAAGTTTTTGATAAGTCTGCAGAAACTTTGGATGAATTTACTGAGCCATACGAAGAAGTAGCAGCTTTGCAAATGGACAACAGGCAACAACAAAGCGTTAGAAATCCGTTGATTTGCTGGAATTGTCGGCAAAGTGGCCACATGTTCATGGACTGCCAGGCAACTGAGAGAGCCTTATTTTGCTATAGGTGCGGTAAACCGGACGTTAAATCTCCAAACTGCACCAACTGCAAAGCAAAAAACTTTCACAGGGGCGAGATAGCAGCAGGGAATCATCGTTCCGTCGAAAATCTCCCTGCGGAACGGCCATAAATGAAAACAAAATAAAATTAATAAAACTCATCAAAAATTTTAAACAATTAAATCCCCAAATGCGTCATAAATACTCTTATGAAGAACGGAAAGCAAATTATGAAAAAATCAGAAACAATATTTTTAATGAAGCTATAGCAGTAAGGAAAACAATTTCAAACCGAATACAAAAATTAAGGAAGAAATTTGCAGAAAAGAGAAAAAGCCGAAGGCTGATAGTTGAAACCACAGATAATAACCAGATAAGTCACGAAAAATTCAGTGTGGCCAGATTCCAGCTTTCGTTAGAGAGGGATAGTAATAGTTCTTGCATTTTTTATATAACTTCCTCTTTCTGATTATAGCTGGAATTTGACATTTTATTTGTTTATAAAAATTTGTAAAGAAAATTTGGAGCAGATATAAAATATAATTATCTTTGCGCCAAATATTGTGCCCACATAATAAATATTATTTATCTGTGATTGTGCCATTAAAGTAATAAATTGTATTGAGTATGTTTTAATATCTATGTTTGATCTGTGCTTTTAAAAAATAATAATAAAAAATAAGGGTTGAAAAATCAACCACATCAAGAAAACAAAAAAAAATCTAACAAGAAAGATGTGAGTTGAATAAAGTTGTTTTTTTAGTTTCAGTTTTTAATGAAATTGATTGGTTTCTTTCAGGAGTCGACGCTGCATAATGGGTTGTGCCGAAGGACAGAAGCTGCACCAGTTCCCGAAAAATCCGGCCAAGTAAGTTTGCATATAAGTTTTATTAGTGACATGCTTGCGCCAGGTTTTGTACATTAGAGGAACACAGTTCAATGTACAAAATCTTATTTAGTTACATTTTAACATTGTTTGCTGTGATGGCATCTAGGATAGTTTGAAAAAGTCAAACAAAAATCCAGGAGTAAGTGTAGCGAACATTTAGAGCTTCCCCTTACTTAAGACCGTCATGCGTGGTGAAGAGCCACACCCTTCACGAGGTGATGCTGTTTTTAACAAAACATGACGGATCTAGACCAGATAAGGTCGAAAAAAAATCAACTGCTGAAATTCAGTAGTCTAAAATGGAAATAAGATCGTACTCTTCCAGTTTTCAAATTTTTTTGTTTTTAATTACTGAAAACTGGAAGTAGATCGATGAAATTATGTTTATTAAAATAAGGTATATTAAAATCTTCCTTTTTATATTTTAACACAGATTATAGCGATGCATTGCTAATTGCCCTGAGATGGAAATCAATAATTGGTGGAACTATTTTTAAACTGGTGAAATAAAACACAATTTTGCTAATTATAAATTTTTTCTTTTTTAATATATACTTAAATAAAAGCCGTAAGTTATCATTAAAGTTAAAAAATATTATAACAAAGATTTTATGTTTTTTTCTTTACATAAGATTTTTGAAATATAAAAGTAAGTATTATTATTATTGATTAAAACTTTCACTTTTATTCACATATTGCTTCATCTTTTAGTGGACTACAACTCAAAATTATCCTTATAATTATCTTTGAATAGTAAAAGATTTTCCAGAGCATCCACATGATCATCCTCTTCTAGGCCACTCGACTTAAAGCAATGCAATTTACCTATTTTTATTCTCTTCCCCTCCCGATGTAAAATTTCTAGGGTATCACCTAGTTTACTGGATGACTGCAAGGCGGCCACGCATGGTACACTTTTGACTTTGTCTTCTTGAGGTCGTTTTTGATAGGGATTCATAAATCCTGAAGAGGTTATGTTGTCGGAAAACATTTTACAGGGATAAGGAATACGTGTAGGCATAGCTGTTTCCAATGAAGTAACATGTGCTAAACTATTATGATTAGAAAATTGCAAATATAACTGAAACATTTGTGATACCGACTCACATCGGTATGCCGCCATACGCATTTGTTCGTGTGTAGCTTGTTCACGTGTGTAGCGGACATTTTACGTCCATAATTGTTAAGATCACTGCAAAAACCCGACAATGTATTTGATGAAGAAGAGTTTCTTAAACGATATGGCATTGAAATAGTATCCAGATATGTGGCTAAGATGGCTAAAGTTTGATAGAGATTTTCGTGTTGATATTGAAATGAGCCAAATTCTCTGGCTATACCCAATTGCCGCCAAACGCGATCCTTTGTACTTAGTGGTAAGAACGAAGAGGATTGCTCAATAAGCTGATTGAAGGTTAATACACTGTTGACAACTCTAATAGAATCGGACATGGGTTAGTCTGTTAAATAAAGAAAATACATACTAAATTATAAGTCAAATATATATATTTTTTTAATTCGATTCTATATGGTGTTTAAATTAAAATCGATGAAATTTTGGCGAGAAGTAAGATATTTTAAATGTATTTTTGCAATGTTAGAGCTAAAATTTTCATAGTCTTAGAAAAGAAGCAAAACAATTCATTACAATTAGTGCTCACCTTCATTCTCATAACACAAGTTTTTTGGAGAATACACAGGAACCGCCATATTTGCTTTACTGTATTCATCATTTATGTGCTCCAAACATTTTGTACCCAAACCAGAAAAACCATTAAACGAATCAAAAATCGTTTGAAACCCCTGCATAAAATCACATTCCTCAACATACTGACGTATTCGATCACAAAAATCATCGCCAAAATCCTCTGTCTGCCATAGCTCAACACTACGTGAAAAAGTGCCTAATGTTTGTTTTTCATCATCATGACGACAATGTCTTATAGTATTCACAGTACGAGGATGATAGCGCGCATAAAGAAAATCAGCCCATGCATCGACATTTTCCACTAGGTTATAATCTTTTTCTTCAATACTTGCTTCAGGTTTAATTAGATCTAATTGAAAATCATTTTTTCTTCTCTTTTTCCATTTTTGCGGGTCCTAAAATACAATAAATTTAGCATTAACACGTTTAATTGCCAATTTTTTACTTACCAATAAAACCACGCAAGCTGTTTTGCTTTTTGTTTGTGGAGCCACCGATGGAATTGTAGTACAACCTGAAATAAGGGAAAACAATATTTTTTAGTTGTTCCTATACACTATAACATTATAAAAACATTTTATAATTTTTTTTATTAATTTCTTTCACTAAAACTTATACTTTTTTCACTTTTTCTTAAAAAACTATATTTTTACCACAATTTTGTTATACATTTTTTTGGTTGATTAAATAAAAACATATGTTTGCAATAGGTATGCGTAGAGGTTTCTTCCAACTAATTGCTTTAAGCGTTTTTGAATATTTTTTTATTCACTTAAACGAAAGCCGGAAGAAAATATGATAACCCACTTTTTTAAACGTCGCTAGTGAGTAATTTGATTATTAATCTGTGGTTGAAACAATAAGATCCGTGGACAAACACACAGACCCTCGTGCTTTTGCGGATATTTTTATAGGGACCCATCGTATTAAGGGATTGCTTGATACCGGAGCATCGATTAGTTTGCTAGGGTTGTAGGGAACTTATAGATGAATTAGGGATTAGTTTTAAGCCAATATTTTCTTTAGTTTCTACTGCAGCTGGAAAAGAGCATAGGTTGTTGGGCATAGTAGAACTTGAAATTATTTTTAACGATAAAACCGAGATGATTTTGTTTTATTTATGTCCAGATTTAGAACAACAAGCCTATCTAGGAGTGGATTTCTGGAAAATTTTTAATATGGCCCCTAAAATTCTCGAAATAAATGAACTTAGTATTGAGAAGGTACAAGAAGATTTTAAAGTCCAGGATCACAGATCTAATCCTCATGTACTGAATGAACAGCAGCAGCAAAAATTAAATAAGGTGATTGAGTTGTTTCCAGCGTTTGAAAAGGATGGATTAGAATGCACAACTCTGGAAAAACACTCAATAAAATTAATAGATGGTGCGGTGCCTTTCAAGGACCGTCACTATCCGTTGTCTCCAGCTGTGCAAGAGATAGTTTATAGGGAAATAGATAACATGCTTGCCCTTAATGTGATTGAAGAAAGCGAAAGTCCCTGGGCAAATATAACAACAGTGGTCAGAAAACCAGGGAAAAATAGATTTTGCCTTGATGCCAGAAAACTTAATAAAATTACTGTCAAAGATGCATATCCTTTGCAAAATATTGATGGCATCTTGGGCAGAATCGATGAGACGTATTATATCAGTAGTGTTGATTTAAAGTATGCTTTCTGGCAGATCGAGCTTGAGGAAGAGTGTAGGCCCTATACAGCGTTTATCGTAGCAGGCCGGCCACTCTACCAATTTCGCGTAATGCCATTTAGGCTTTGCAATGCGGCTCAGCGACTTTGTCGATTAATGGACAAGGTTATACCGCAAAAACTCAAAGAAAACGTTTTCATTTATCTTGACGATCTGTTGGTGATATCTGATAGTTTTGAAAAGCATTTAAAAATTTTAGAAGAGGTTGCTGCCTACTTAAGAAAAGCAAATCTAACAATAGGCCTTTAAAAGTCCCAATTCTGTTTTCAACAATTAAAATATCTTGGATTTATAATAGGCGGTGGAAGTCTGAAAACAGATCCTGAAAAAGTACGTGCAATTAAGGAAATAAGACTACCAAAATCTCCCCGTGAAGAGCGAAGCTTTTTAGGAACGGCCGGTTGGTATCGCCGTTTCATAAAAGACTTCGCGGCCATATCTGCTTCCTTAACAGATACTTTGAAGAAAGCGAAAAAGTTTGAAATGACACCTGAAGCTATAGAGGCTTTTGAAAATTTGAAAAAAGCGCTAACATCAGCCCCAGTGCTTAAACATCCCGATTTTTCTAGAAGATTTTGGATCCAGTGCGATGCGTGTGATTACGGAATCGGTGCTGTTTTGTATAAGCTTAATGATCGTGGTGAAGAGCATCCCGTAGCTTTTTATAGTCAAAAATTGAACTCCTGCCAGAGAAACTACAGTCTCACGGAAAAAGAATGTTTGGCGGCTGTAATGCCAGTAAAAAAATTCCGTCCGTACGTTGAAATGATGCCGTTTACTATAGGGACAGACCACGCTAGCCTTAAGTGGTTAATGTCTCTGAAAGACCTGACGGGAAGACTAGCCCGGTGGTCACTACATCTGCAAGCATTTGATTTTGATATGGAGCATAGAAAAGGTTCTGAAAACGTAGTAGCTGATATGCTTTCTCGTTCGCAAGAGGTAAATTTAAACGTTGACGAAATCGATATAGAAGAAGTGTTTGATTTTGAAACATTAGAGTTTCAAAGCGACGAATATTTAGAGTTAATGCAGCACATAAAAGAAAATCAAAACAGATTGCCAGATTTAAAAGTTGAAGATAATTACGTTTTTAAAAGAGTAGATTTTGGTCGTGGTAATGAGACGGAATGTCAGTGGAAAATTTGGATTCCAACAAACATAACACAGGCGGTTATTGAAAAAGTGCGTTCAAGTTTGACTTCAGCACACGGTGGTGTTACCAAGACATTAGAAAAGCTGAGAAGATTTTTCTATTGGCCTAGAATGCACACCCAAGTAAAGAATTACATTGCCAATTGTCAAATATGTAAAGAGAGTAAACCGTCTAATCAGAATTTACGCCCAGAAATCGGAAATCAAGTTGTCACTGATAGACCATTTCAAAAACTGTATTTAGATTTCCTAGGCAAATACCCACGATCAAAAAGTGGAAACTGTTATGTTTTTATTGTATTGGATCATTTTAGCAAGTATACATTTTTAAAAGCGATGAAAGAGGCAACTGCTGGGAATGTAGTGGAATTTCTGATTCATGAAATTTTCCACAAATTTGGTGTTCCAGAGATTATTCACACAGACAATGGTGTTCAATTTACATCGAAAAGCTTTCAGAATTTGATATCTACTTACAAAATCCATCATATAAAAACTCCCGTTTATCAACCGAGCAGTAACGCTTCGGAACGGGTTAACCAAAGTATATTGTCTGCAGTAAGAGCCTATTTAAAAGATGATCAAAGAGATTGGGATTTGTATCTGTCAGAAATTGACTGTGCTTTAAGAAATTCTTTTCATATCGCTATAGGTTTTACGCCATTCTTTGCATTATTTGGCTACCATATGGATTCGAGCGGAGCTGAATATAAATTAGCGCGGAAGCTACAATCAATTTCTGATCACCGCATTCTAAAAACACCTAATGAACGTATGGAAAGTATAAGAAATCAAATAAAAGAAAACATGACGAAAGCTTATGAAAGAAGTGCCGAAAGATACAACAAAAGGGCCAGAATAGTAAAGTTTGTACCTGGACAGGAAGTCTACAGAAGAAACGTGGTGCAAAGCAATTTTGGAAAAAATATTAACGCGAAATTCTGCAGAAAGTTTCTAAAATGTAGAGTGTCCCGGCCTGTAGGTAACAATATGTATGAACTCGAGACTTTGGACGGAAAAAAGATGGGTATATATCACGTAAAAGATATTAAAGTTTAAATTGCTAAACGAATATTTCGTTTTAAACATTGAGTTTAATTCGAAATTTTAAGTGCAATATTAGGACGTAAGAAAGTGATTATTATTTTAAATTATACAAATTATATGTTGTGATGTCCTAATATTTTATAGTTTAAGCAATTTTCTCTTTAAAATCTGTGATAATAGTTTAGTACCTGATAGCTATAAGTTTCAAATAAGACTGTAGTACATACCTTTTTCCTCCTGTGCAATATTAGTAGGTAGTAAAGATCTGTGATTCATCTGTCGGTTTAGTGTTTGTTGTGGTGTCCAGTTTTTTTTTACACAGTCGTTATTAGTGCCATAAACCCTGAATTATTATCCAGGTAAATGAATATTTAGTTATATTCAGGAAAAGCTGTGATAAATAGAAAAATTGTACACAAAGTAAACGCTTATATTATGGATGAATAACAGATTACTTCCCGTTGTAAACCGGATGAAAAATTCTTAGGATCAAATGAGTTCTCAGCGGAAATAGACAATGATTATCTAGATCCTTTGTTTCGCCAGAATAAAGTACTTTAGAGGAGGTTTCCCATCCCTGAAGCTGCTACAATCCATGGAGAAGGTAGTAGAGGCGTTACCCAATATGAAACAAAAAGCTAAAATGACTTAAAAAGCGATAAAAAAATTATTATGGAAAGAATTTTTAGAAGGACAATTTAAACATGACAAATAATAAAAACAGGAATTTTAATAAATAATATACATATATATATACTTTGCCTCAGAATTAAAATTTAGTTTTACAGGCTATCGATTTTATTTTATTGCACTGTAAGTGCCCAATTGGTAAAAAAAACCAATTACACGAATTATTTTAATAAAATGATTTTTGTTATGGGTGGCCACTATATCCTTTTCTTACTATTAAAAAGTTTATAAGTTGGTTTAGGCTTTAGCGATGTGGATGAGGTTTCCGACTCTGGGAATAAAACAATTATCAGAGGAATAAATTTGATCTGATTTGAGAAGTAAGTATAAAAGGATGGTGTTGTTGAAGGAAAAAAGTTACTTACTTGGCCCGGCTAATATCTGGTAGAGATGAGATGTTTCTCAGGGTGTGAGAGTTCCCCACGTTGGGCAGATAAAGTTTTTTTTGTGGAGAAGTATTTCCGCACACCGTTTCCTACATCGTTCACTTGTAGAACACGGAGTTTTGTGCGGCTGAACTTTTTGGTTTGAATAAAGCTGCAGGAGAATGAAAAGGAAAATTTCCACCTTTTGTCACGCACGTTAAGATTTTCAGATTTTTTTTATGTTGACCACCTTTTGCTGTTGTTTTGTATTTTATTTTCGGGTTTTTTTTTTATTTGCCAGTGATAAAGTTTAATTGTTCTGTTGTAGGTTCTTTTTTGCCTATTGTTTTCTTTTATATGTTCAGGTTTGATTGTTTTTGTGTTATTTTGGATGTTTTTTTACACTTAGTTGAGTTTAATGATTGTTTTTTTTTTCGGCATTCTTGTCCCAAACAGCAAAATACAAATGTAGCCACTGCTTTGTGTATTTTTTTTTTTAGATATTTTAGCCTGCAAATAAAGTATGGAATAAGTTAGAAATTGTTTAAAATTGATGGGATAAAATATTTTGTACTTACCATGTTTCTTTTGCTTTTAATAATGCCGCTGTCAGTTTTGTTTTCTTCTTGTCGTAGGTGTGTGTATGTGTTTGTTTTTGTTATGACACTCATGATACAGTTGCCAGAACTGTATAGTATATTTTATGGTAAGAATAAGGTAATGCCACAACGTAACAAAAACAAGGTTGTATATTTCATTCATTACGCTATAGAACGCCGCGAGAAAAATTATGCCGTTTAAAAATTTAAAAATATTTTTATGAATGGCAAAAATACCTTGCTGTTAATATGAAATCCTGGTGCAAGGGAAAGCTTTGAAGGCTAAAGTTAGCTTGGTTAGAAGTATTGCGGAGGTTTGAAGGCAAGATGGAAAAAAAGTGAAGTAAAATAATAAATAAACTAAACATCAGATGAAAAATATTTCACAAAACTTAGAAATGAAGGCAGAAGTTTCTAGAAACAAAAACTGGCAAAAAAAAAAAATATGGACGACTGGGCGGGAAGAGATTTGTGGAAAATTTGGAAAATGTTTGGAAGTTAGAGAAAGTTTCTCACTCAATTTTGGAAAATGTTTTAGATATTTAAATAGGAAAACTGTTATAATAATCTTAGATATTAAAGGGAAAGTGTTCGCATCGGCTACATAGTGTTAGTAGCAAATAAAATTTAAACAAATTTTAAGCTAAAATTCAAATAGTGTCGGTAAAATAATATAGTTTATTTCTTAGTTTTATACAAGAAAGTTTTATGATTATTGTTTTTAATGACAGATTCTTAAAACAACGATTAAACATTTTTCTTGTGGAGTAAAAGTTAAAATTTAACGTGAGAAATAAACGAAGGAAAATATACTCTTTTTAACACAACAGAAAACGTAAGGAAAAACTAATTTTGTAAACATTTTTATGTGTATGTACAAGTTGGGTTTTCTTTTTATAGCTGGCTATCATCAAAAAAACCAGTGTAGCAACGCAAAAAGAGTTTACATCACAAATCAAGGGATATTTTTGCCAGAAAGGTGCGAGCAATAAAAGAAAGAATCCAAACTAGGAACGTTGTACACTAGCAGCAAATAGCCAGGTAACATTTTTTTTCTGTGTGATTATCGTCATAATGTATAAAAAAATTTTTAATCAACAATTAAAAGACGATAAATAGTTACCAGTAATTCCATATATGTGGAAAGTAAAAAAAAAAGAAAAAAAAACATATTGGAATTATAAGCAACATTAAAAAAGGAAGTTAAGATTTTTCTTTGTGTATAGATTAACATATTTTTTTTTTTGTATTTCTAATAAGAAAAATTCTAGTAGTTTAGTTTATCGATATTTTTATTTGTAATTGTTTTTTTTTTTTGTTTGCGCGTAAAAGAAGTAAGTTTAAGTAAGTAATTTAGTTGTCATTTTTTTTGTGCTACTACAGTCCGTCAGAGGGTACTTACTGTATGTTTTATATGTATTTCCGGCAGATAGTAAAAAAAAAAACAGGAAATAGAATTTAGTTTGTTTTATTAAATTTCTTTAATGACTCTTATCAATTAGTTTGTGGTTTATATATTGAGGTTCCTAAGAAGGAAAATTTGAAGGAATTAACCACTAGCCCTAGGGAGCTCCTGCAGGTTAGGAATTAGTCCTGGAAAATATTGGTAGATGAACAATTGATAGGAGTTCTGAAAAGAAAAGATTTTAAGATATATTAAGAGGATTGAGTAAATATAAATTCTTCCTATTGTATTGAGTACGTATTTTATTATAAGTTTAAAAGGTTTTGTAAAAATTCCAAAGTTTAAATATATTTGTATTATTAGCTTTCTTATTGTTATTATTATTTTTTTTAATTGTGATTAAGATTAAGTTTTTTTTTTGTAAATAAAAAAAGGAATATGTTTATAATGATATGAATTCGGAATTAATAATGTTTATGGCTTAATTAATAAAAGGAAATGGCAGGAAGGTAAAGTAAAGGAAAAAGGAATCAGAGAGGATATAGGATCACAAAAAAAAGGATAATATGTAAGTGGAGTTTGTTTTTGTGACACGGTTGGGAGGGCGTTTGAGGCATAACATCTGCCCAAAAAAATGTGTATTTTGTGCTGACGTGTTTGTGCTATTTTTGTTTTTTTTTTTGAGTAAATAATATGAGTTTTTTTGTTGTTGAGTTTTTTTTATGTGCGTCGTACCCAGTGAGAAGGGTTGGGACCCGCTGGGATATGTTAACCGTCAGGAAAGCTAGTCGGAAACCTCACTGGTCACTACGTTCGCAACAGTGGGCTAGTGGAGAGTGTGACATCTGACTCTCCCTCAACAGTGTCTGTAATATGCGGTGTGTGACAGGATGTTTGGGAAAAAAGGATATTTTTTTGTCTTGTTAGTACTGAGCGACTAAGACACGCAAATCTGTTTGGCGGCGAGCGCCTAATATCTCTATATTTATCCGGCGGCGATACGACAATTGGTCAGCGTCTAGCGCTTGTCAAACTTCTTTCTTTACTTATACAAAAAAATGTTCAGCTTAAAATTAAAAACTAAAAGTAAATCATGCTAATTAAGCCTTTCTTTTCATGGTCAATAATTGCATTCAACTGCTGTGTAATTTAACACTTTTGTTGACAAAGAATGTAATGATCGATAGGAAAAGAACGTACCTGTGTATTATTGCAATGCATGCATAAATTAAATTAAAAAGAACATTTAAAAGTATGATGTGTGTATAATTGCAATGCATGCATAAATTAAATAATAAAAAAAAGAATATTTAAAAGTATGATGTTTGCTACACTCTAAACTTATAGTATATTAAAATATGTAATGTATATGCGACGTTTATAGTGTATTAAAATATTTAATATACATATATATATATATGCTACAAGTCAAGTTTATTTTATGGTTTGCGTTTGTCTTCCTGTTGCAGTCGGGTTGGAACCTTTCCCTAAATTGGTGAGTTGGCTGGGACAACACTGCAGCGGAATAAAGGCACATAACATATATTCCCAATTAACGAATTGCTTGATAGAACAGATCTTAGAAGATACCATTATAAAAGTAACGTTATAAATATACATAAAAAAGAAACACATAAAATAAATTGAAATCTATATAAATATTAAGAATGTGAGCCCTAACATCATGATACACTTTTTTCAATAAAACACAACTAAAATTTAGTAAAACTGGGGATTAATATACATATATTTTTTTTCTAGCACCGTTTTTGTAAAAATTAATTTAAGAGAAAATAGCCAGTGAATGAGTGTGTAAAAGTGAGTGATATTATCGTCAAGAAACTAAGGGGTGTTTTTTGACTTTTACAGGATCGTGTTGAGGCAGTTTGGTGAAGACTGATGGTGAGTGACGTCGTCCGCAGCTCTCGGAAAGATAAAAAAGGTGTAAGAAGGTGGACAATTAGGACTGAAAAGTTATTTCTCCGCCATTTGTATTAGAAAGCAGCCATTTTTCCAAGGCGTGCCAAATTAGGCCTCGGCAGAAGCCTCATCCAACCAGTGAGCCATTTTGTTATAGGCTTATAAAATTTTTCTTTTTGTGCAGCAAAAAAAAAAAGGAGATAAAAATAATAAGAAAAGTTTTATTAGTAAGCGGTATTGTTATATTTACAAATTTTCTTTTAAATTAAGAATTTGATTAAAATAACAAAAAAAAAACCTTACATATAAACTTTTGTGTGAATTTAACGTTATCATTTTTTTTCTTTTTTTTGTTTGTTTGTGTAATAAAATTAGTGTTAGGTTAGGTAAAATTCTTGTAAGTGTAAGCCTCAAAGTAAAACACAATAAATTGGTTTGATTTCTATTTTTCTTTATTACTTTTTTTTAAATGTTTTCACTTTGACTTTTACTTAGCAATTGCCACTCGGTTTTTTATTCTTTTTTCCCTGTACCGGCGGATTACAATATTTGTTTTTTTTAGTGTTGCCACAATTCGGCCATCCTGACCCTAAATCGTCCCGATTTTTCCCGTCGACTTAACATGAACGTAAGGTTTAATATTAGCGGCTTCCCAAATTTCTACGTATGGAATTTGGCTTACTTGAAAGCCATCCACATCTCTCAACACATACTCATCCTTATCCTCTGCACCACTTTGACGATCCTTTGATTATGGCAAAGCTACAGCGTGAAGAGCTTCTAACAATTGCTTTTTATTTTGGAAACACTGCATTTGAGCATACGAATGCAACGTACAGTCAGCTATTCCCTCGATGAGGTATTCTACCATTTCCGATTCGTCATTTCTTTACTTGCTAATATATTCTTCTCATAGTAATACTCCTCGAAAGTCTCACCAGATTTCCACTTTCTGTTTTCAAATTCACGTTTGAGTGTTAAGCGGCTAGATCTGTCTTCAAACAGTGTTTTCATATCCGCCAGTAGACTTTCAATAGAAACCATCATCACATCTGAGCGGGAGTGCAACCGTTTAAAAGCTTTATCTTTAACCTTATTTGAAATAAGTGCCCGCATATTGTTGTCGTCTAAATTATAGCTAGTTTTAATATTTTTTAGCTGCGTCGACCACAATTCTAAATTGTTTCCGTTTCCACAGAAGTCGGAAAGAAGATCTTTAACTGCGGTAAAACCAGAGTAAGTAAATGCGCAGCGCCGAGCAGCTCTTTTGGCTCTTTTGCGCAAAGAGCAGAGCCAACTTGTTATTGCGTTTGCTCTGCGCCGTGAAGGAGCAGCGCATTAAAAAGAGTAATATGCTCTTTTTATGCGCTGCTTCTTTTGTGTGCGCAAAGCGCAAAAGAGCCAAAAATGCGCTTGGCTCTTTTACTGTGGTACAAAACATATTTTTTTAGCGTCAAGATTATAATG
Organism: Gymnosoma rotundatum; assembly: GCA_916610165.2. Lineage (NCBI taxonomy): Eukaryota > Metazoa > Arthropoda > Insecta > Diptera > Tachinidae > Gymnosoma > Gymnosoma rotundatum. The sequence continues at coordinate 111,686,063 of OU744336.1, forward strand.
TAAAAATCAATACAATTAATAAATTATTTGATTTATGTGTTTGGGAAAGTGTTTGGGACAGTTTAGAAGATTTTTTTATCGTTTTTTAAATATAGCTAATATTCAAATGAAGGTTGGAGAATCATATACATACTTATGTATGTATATTTATATTATTTATATTTGTACGCATACATAAATGTATGTATGTATGTATGTATATATGTACATATGTATGTCTGTATGTATATGTACGAATAATAGTGTTATGTATTTTTGTTGTCTACTATTGTAGTTGGTTTTTGATTAAGTAGTGGTGATTAAGTAGTGGAGTTCCTTGTAAATTCAAGCGAGGGTCATATGAATGGCTCATTAATAAAAATGTGCAATAAGTGATGTTAAAAAAAGTATGGATTAAGGGTAATACTTTGCTTATCTTTAACATTATGGCAATTTTACCTAATTAAGGAATTTTTGATATTTACTGGTATCATAAAGTAATTATTTTCATTTGGGTTTTTTGTTTGTTTGTCCAATTGTTTTCCTGCTTTAAATTTGCATGTGTTATTTGTTGTTGTGGTTTTTCAAAACTGTAGATGTGCTTTGCTTATAATTTAGGTACGTTAAACGGTAAATTTGTTTCGCTTATATTTTAGGTATGTGATGTTTTTTTTGTAAATTTGTTATTGTTTTATTACTGTCTTCATTACAGCTTGTTTTAATTTTTGTTGTTAAACAGCAGATGTGCTTGCTTATGTTTTAGGTAGGGGATGTTGACTGGTGCATTTGTTATTGTTTTTTTTATTACTTAATTTATAGTAAAACACCAAATTATTAGTACTAAAAACAAAACTATAGAATTCGTGGTATTGTTAGTAAAAATAAAATTTTCTTGTTAAAATTAATGCAAAAAAAATCGATCGTTTCTACCTTTTCCTCGTACATACATACTCGTAAGTATGTAAAATCAATGTAAATGTTTAATATAACAGAACCGCAATATAAAATAATTAATTTATTGTGGGTATAAATATAAATAAATTTAATAATTTACTTTAATTGTGCTTGATTCCTTCAAATATAAATATTTCATGATATTCTCATGAAATATTTATTTTTTAAACTAGACTTAAAAATGAAACGTATTACTGCGGGGAAAGCATATCCATATGGCCATTTCGCTACTGCTCATATATAGCTCATCAGTGGATTCTACCCAAATTTTGTAAGCAAAACCTCAGAGTCTTATACTTAAAGCCAAATTGATTAAATGAGAACTCCATTGAATCAATGAGGCAAAAAGCCATAAAAAACCCAAAAATGTTTAATACAAAAACACAGTAACCATTGAGTAAATATTTTTATTTTTTTTTTTTCATTTTTCTACATAAGGATTGCCATTGGAAACCATTCATATGCATTTGAAAGATTTAATGAAAAAAATGAAAATAAAAATTATAAACAATTTTAATAAATAAGCAACGTGCACACAAATACTTTAATAAGAAAATTTATTCTTTGGAATCTTTTTTATAATAATTTACTTTAATTGTGCTTGAATGGTTTCCAATGGTAATCCTTATGTCGAAAAATGAAAAAAAATAAAAATATTTACTCAATAGTTACTGTGTTTTTGTATTAAAATTTTTTGAGTTTTTTATGGCTTTTTGCCTTATTGATTCAATGGAGTTCTCATTTAATCAATTTGGCTTTAAGTATAAGACTCTGAGGTTTTGCTTGAAAATTTGGGTAGAATCCACTGATGAGCTATATATAAGCAGTAGCGAAATGGCAATATGGATATGCTTTCCCCGCAGTAATACATTTCATTTTTAAGTTTAGTTTAAAAAAATAAATATTTCATGAGAATATCATGAAATATTTATATTTGAAGGAATCAAGTACAATTAAAGTAAATTATTATAAAAAAGTTTCCAAATAATAAATTTTCTTATTATAAATAAATTTTTTAAACTAAATAAAACAATTGTTTTCAATTGCATTTAATAGGTAATGAAAATTTGCTTTATTTTGTACCAATAATTTGGTGCTTTACCATCAATTAAGAAGTAATAAAACAATAACAAATGCACCACCCCTACCTAAAACGTAAGCAAAGCATATATACCGTTTAACAACAAAAATAACACAAGCTGTAATTAAGATAGTAATAAAACAATAACAAATTCACAAGTAAACATCACATACCTAAAACATAAGCAAAACAAATTTACCCTTTAACATACATTTGTTTACAACAAAAAATAACGCTTGACAACAAAAAAAAGGTTTTACTTAGCAATTAGTAAGAGCGAACGCAGTAAAGAAAGGCTATACATATATTTCTCTCTGATTAAATATGTAAAGTGAAACAAAACTAACGTAACGCTTGTAGGATGCCGATGTTTTTAGTTGAAACTACGTTACCAAAAATTCAACCGTATATCATCCACATATCCTTAAATCGATTATGAAATCATATTGAATTCATACTTTTAATATAAATATCAACTTTAAATCCCACAATAAGCAAATCTTCAAATAAATAAATAAAATAAAATAAATCCAAATAAATGAATCCTTCCTTATATAAACATACACAGTAATATTAATATTAAACAACATATTGTTACGAAATTTTTTTGGAAAACTTAATAAAAGCCAAACGAACCACTGTTACTACCAAAAGGAGCACGAGCAAAAAAAGCTGCTCTTTTGGGTCAATGCGCAGAGCAAAAGCGCCAAAAATAAAATTGAATGCGCTTGGCTCAAAGAGCAGAGCATGAAAAGAAAGAGCAAACGCAATGCGCATAAACGATTGGCTCTTTGCGCATAGCTTAAAAAGGAGCGAGCATAAAAAGAGTACGCAAAGAGCAGAAGAGCAAAAGAGCGAGCCAATCTGAAGCCTGGGTAAAACTGACTTTTACCACATTTTTTCCTAACTCAGACCCACTGTTTTTATTTTTTAACATTTAATTCTCCATTTTCAACAATTCCATTTCTCGCTTCATTATTAGCAATTCTTTTTTCATTAATGCAAATTCTTTAGATTTCAATTTATTTTCTTTGGAGACACTCATTTCATTTGTTGCACTCACTTCTTTAATTTTCTCACTCATTTGCCTTTCGTTATTTCCTTTCTTATTTTTTACTTCTTCATTTATTAAAATTCCAAATGCACCGCACTCATTTGCTTGTTCAACACTCATCCTGTTTTCGATCATTTGTTTACTCATTCCACCTTTTTCGACACTAATTTTTTCCATTACTTTAAAGGCGTCGTTTTCGCTTCGCTGCTTTTCCACTTCGGCCGGCGTGCTGCCACTACTTTTTCCATCTCCTTTAAATGCAATGCTGCCGCCCTCTGCTTTTAAATTTTTTATTTGCTTCAGCAGAATTTGGGCTCTTTCCGGGAATTCCATTAAACGCAACACCAACTCATTTTTGTTTCCAGTGGTCCTTTCTCCGAGCTCCTCGAGTACATTTTTTAATTCCTTCACGGTGCACGTTTTTAAAATTTTTTCATCCATGATCCCACTTCTGATTTTCTGTAAGCCGCAAAGTAAAACACAATAAATTGGTTTGATTTCTATTTTTCTTTATTACTTTTTTTTAAATGTTTTCACTTTGACTTTTATGCTATAAACATTATCAAGGGCTACCGACCACCGACTACCGACTACAAAAGTAGTTGGCTACAAAAATAGCCAAGTCGCCAGCTACTTAATTCTTTTAACGACTATCGACCACTAACTACAAAAAATAAACATCTGTTTTGACATATGTATTAAAGTTAACCAAAACAAACAAACTTGATTTTTTTAAGTGAATTTGTGTAAAAAAAATTTTTAATGTCTCAAGAAAATTTAATTAACTTTATAAGTAATATTGCTAAAATAGTGGAAATAAAGACTTCAGTGCATGAAGTGTCCACGTCCATATTTGCATGTAAATTGAACTAAACATTTACATTAAACAATATAATAAATACATATAAACAGTAAAAATGACTATTATATACTTACCAATTTCAACAAAAAACCCAAAAAAATAAATATAAATGAAACAAATTAGAAATTGATGAAAAAAGAACTAAATGGAAAATTTCACAAACAAAAAGTAAATGAAAAATGCGCCAAATAAATAGTAAATGAAAAATGTAAACAAATGCACAGATGATTATTATTTTTCAATGGTGCCACTATAAAAGTTTTTCGCGTTTTTGATATCGATATTTAATGTATTGCGTTTTTAAAACCACCATTTCATGAATTTATTGTATTGGCAGCACTAATCTGTTTTTGTAGCCAAGAAAAATAGAAATTAGCCTAAGTTGGCTACGGGCTACAAAAGTAGCCGTGTAGTCGGTAGTAGTGTAGCGGTTAAAAGATTTATTTTCATAAGCACGCATGTATTCTATTTTTGACATCTTGTAGTCGACGGTCGGTGGACATGATTATGTTTATTGCATTACTTAGCAACTGCCACTCGGTTTTTTATTCTTTTTCCCTGTACCGGTAATTTACAATATTTGTTTTTTTTTTAGTGTCGCCACATAAGTACCTGAAATAAAAATTATAGTGACTAAAGAAATTAGAGTGTGCCAGAAAGATCTATATCGTCATCCGGAAGGTAGTTCGCTGACAATAAGTTTGATAAATATATTCCGGAAGTGTTGCCAAACCTCCTAATAGAGCTCCATTAGGTAGAGATAGTGACGAGTAGGATATAGTCCTTATTAGTTTCAACGAGTAGTTTTTTTTACTATTTTTTTTGGCGTTGAGTAATTTTTTTGTTGTTTCTTTTAAATGTTTGCTTTATGAGAGCATAAACAGTTCTTATTAAGGCACAGTGGTTTAAAATAACGTTTTTTTATATTAAGCATGAAGAAATTTGGGTTTTTAGGGTTGAGTGGACTGTATATTAGAGAATACCAAATTTTCTTTAAAATATATATCCCTCGAGACCTCGAGAAATATATATAAGTAGATTATGTGTTGTGTTGGGAAAAATAAAAGGGTTATATTAGTGGAATATCTAACTTAAGTAAGGGTGTGTGTGTGTGTGTATGTGAGCTCACCTTATGTTTTGTGTATGCGCCAATAATATGTGTGAGTGATTTCAATATTAAATAGTTAGAACAATTTATTTTAATTATTTTTAATTCAAGAAAAATATGTTGAATTGTTTTTAGTTAGCCAATATTGTAACTTAAGATATAGAATTTAAAACAGCCAAGAATTTACTTGATTTTAATTAAATAGCAAATTATTTATAATTTAAATTACAATTCAATTACAAAATTTTATTAGTTTTACAACAAAATTAGGTTTCACAAAGTTTACAATTTGGCTTTTAAATATCTATGTTCACTTTGCTTGATGAGCAAATGGCTAATGATTAAAAGTTATTTAAATCTTAACATTGTAGCAATTAGTTTTCAATTTACATGTAATTTTCGAATTGTATCTTCGAATTTATCTAATTCACAATAGTGTGGATTACAAATATTTTATATTCAATTCATTCTTTCATTTAGTTCATTTAATTTACGTTAAATTCAAATATAAAATATGTTACAAAAATTATTTATAAATTTTTGGTATAAAATCATTCGATTTTATACAGTCCGGCCACCAAGATTTAGCAAGTTTGCTGTCTACAAAGGACTTGTGCCAAAGACTTGATGGCTTCCGATATTATCCGCTGGTCCGGAACTGACTGCTTGGATGAAGCTTCGTTGTTAGATTTTGGTGTCCGTTGCCGTTTGCTTTTACGTGAAATTGTTGAAATGTGAAGACTGTTTTTTGTTGAGTGTACAAAGCTGCTGCGCCAAGGTCGATTTTTGTTAAGTCGGCTTCGAATTCCTAGATGTAAGAGCGTATGATGATAGCTACCGCATCTCTTGCAAGTATCCATCGATGGGCATGCTCGGAGATCGTGGCTTTTTGCCAAACAATTGACGCAATAATTATGTTTACTGACAACGTGATTTCTTGCTTTTACATTCATATTTAAGAATCGTCTGCAAAACCGGATTGAGTGGAAGTGTTTGCACAACATACACTGATACAGATCAGGATCGCGTTTGGTCGGATGATGTTTGTGTTGAGAGTGTTTGGAACTGTAAGCAAATACAATAAGTGGAAAAAAAGAAGAAAGGAATAAATTTAGATTAGTGAATAAATAAGCTTAGTTGATACGGGCTAAAATTTTTCTTAAACAATATATAATAACTGAGAAAACATGAGCCTAAGGCACAGTTTCATTAATAAGTGGTAAGTAACAGAATTTCACGATTGGCCTTTTAATAAGTCCGGTGGATGTTTTAACGCTCGCAATGCGCACATGGTCGTCTGTGCCAGTGAAAGTGGTCTCAATTCTTCCCAAGCGCCATTCGGATGGGGGAAGTAATTCAGCCATGACGACTACCAAGTCGCCTGCTCTCAAGTCCCTTGATGTAGTTTTCCACTTGTAGCGTTTGTGGAGGGATTTTAAATAGTCTTCCTTCCATCGTGTTGCTAACTGCTGGTGTATTGCTCTTAGCTGTTCCCACCGGTTTATGAGTCCTATGTGTTGAATGTTCTGCTCGGGAAAACTTGTAATTGGGGCGCCTCTTAAAAAGTGTCCCGGCGTAAGGGCTGATACGTCGGCGGGATCCTCTGATATTGCTGAAATTGGCCGTGAATTAAGAACTCCCTCAATTTGAGTTAAAATTGTTGAAAACTCTTCAAAATTAAATTTATATGATCCTGTAACCCGTTTCAAGTGAAATTTTAAACTCTTAACTGCTGCCTCCCACAAACCTCCCATGTGTGGGGCATGAGGTGGGATAAATACCCATTCGAACCCGTGAGTAATATATTTTGATGTTATGTCTGCTGAAGCAGATTTAATGAACGAGTCAAATTCTCTTTTCAACTGTCGACTGGCTCCGATGAAGTTTCTACCATTATCAGAGTATATCCTGTAAGGGAGTCCCCGCCTCCCTACGAAACGAGAGAATGCTGCTCGAAATGCTTTTGTGGACAAATCAGAACATGCTTCTAGGTGTATGGCCTTTGTGCTAAAGCATACGAAAACACTAACGTAACCTTTAATTGAAGGTGCATTTTTTAGAGAAGAGCTTTTAAGATCGAATGGGCCAGCAAAGTCAATACCAGTTGTTTGAAACGGAGTAGATAGAGTACATCTATCTGATGGCAAGGGGGCCATGATTTGAGAACACGGCTTTTGCTTATATATTATGCAAGTTTTGCAATGTCTTATAATTTTTTTATACGAGATTTTAATCGGGATATGTAGAACTCTGTTTGAACCATAAGCATCATTTGATTACATTCACCATGAGCAAGAATTACGTGCAAATGTTCTAAATAGAGTTGACAGAATCTTGAATTTCCTGGTAAGATTATGGGGTAGCGTTCATTATACGTGAGTGGTGCATTTGAGAGGCGACCACTGGCTCTTAGGAGACTATTTTTGTCTAATATTGGGTTTAGAGTTTTAAGAGAGCTCTTAGGAGATATTTGCAGAGAATTTGAGATTTGTTTAATTTCATCCGCATAGTGAGATTTTTGGGCTAGCGTTATTAATCGATTTTTTACATAATTGACTTCTTTCTGAGTAAGGTCTATTTGGCGTTGAGACTTTTCTGAGCTAAGTTTATCACGACTATGATTATAAAAGCGAAATACATAAGATATAACTCTTAGAGCTTTATTATAGGAGGAGAATCTGTGTAATATATCTTCTGAATGAATAGAGGTTTGGAGACATTGAATATTTTTATTGCTATCAGGAGCGTTAATAGGAGTAATTTTTGGCCATTCAGAGTGTGGCTTAATTATCCATGACGGGCCTTGCCACCATAAAGAATTATTTGCGAGTTCCTGCGGTTTGCATCCACGAGTTCCTAGATCTGCCGGATTATCGTGTGTTCGAACATGACGCCAAATTGCACCGGGCAGAGTATTATGAATTTGGCCCGTCCGATTGGCTACGTAAGTTTCCCAAGTACATGGTGGTTTGGATAGCCATCCGATAACAATTGATGAGTCTGTCCATAAAAAAATTTCACACTGAGACAAGTTAAGGGATTCTACAATGTATTTAACTAATTTGGTTAAAAGTACAGCGCCGCAAAGCTCAAGTCGGGGCAAGCATATGGATTGTAAGGGGGCCACTTTGCTTTTGGCTCCTATTAAGTTCGAATATGTGACTTGAGATGAAGTTTGACATCGCAGGTATACTGTGGCACAATATGCCGATTTAGATGCATCCGAGAAGCCATGAACCTGAATAACATCTGTGAGTTTATAGTGTAACCATCTTGGAATTTTTATTGCATCTATGTGGGAAAGGTCTGTTAGTAATTTGTTCCATTTGTGTAGTATATCGGAGCTAACGTTGTCATCCCACTGGAGCCCTTCAAGCCACAACTGCTGCATTAGAAGTTTGGCTCGGATTACTATGGGAGTTATCCAGCCCGCTGGATCAAAAATAGATGCAATGCCAGATAATATTTTTCTTTTTGTTATATTTTGGGACTCGGGAATTGGGGAAAAGGAGTAACTGAAGGTATCAGATAGAGCATTCCACTTGATCCCTAACGTTTTTGTTGCGCTAGTTTCTGGGAAACGAAGGAGATCTGAATCGTACAGATCTTCGGTTGGGATACGAGAGAGTAATCGACTATCATTGGACGTATTCTTTTTAAGTGAAATCCAGCAGATTTAAGAGATTCTATTATTTGAGACAGGGATTCTTCTGCTTCTTCTATCGTATGTCCGCCTGATAATATATCATCAACATACGTTTCGTGGAGTAAGATTTTTGTTGCCCTGGGATATTTTTCCTGACAATCCTCGGCGAGTTGATGAAGTGTACGAATTGCCAAGAAGGGCGCACAGTTTACTCCAAATGTGACAGTCTTAAGTTGGTAGTCTTTAAATGGGCCAGTGTTATTCCTTTGATATAGGATGCGTTGAAATTTTCTATCTTCGGGGTGAACTAGAATTTGGCGATACATCTTCTGAATATCGCCGCTAAAGACGTATTGGTAGATTCGCCAGTTAATAATGATGGTGATCAAATCGGCTTGTAGAGTTGGACCCGCATGTAAAATGTCGTTAAGAGAATAGCCCGATTTAGTCCTACGAGATGCGTTAAATACTATCCTCACTTTTGTAGTTTTGTGTTCTGGGCGAACTACTGCGTGGTGAGGTAAATAAAATGAGAAATATTTACCATCAGAAACCATTTCACGAGATATTGTTGGTTTCATTTGGCTAAGGGTTAAATACTCTTGAAGAACGTTGTTATATTCCTTTTGGAGTTCAACAGTTTTTGAAAGGGACGGGGCTAATCGAGTATATTGCGCAAGAGCTAAAAAACGAGATGAACCGAGAAACACTGAAACAGGAAACTCTTTTTTTACTGGAAGTAGTGAGACTTCCACTTGGTTGTCTTGTCGTAGTTTCCTTGTAGAAGTTTTCACAGTACTGGTCTTCTGCCGAAAGAAAGCGGTTTAATGGCAGCTCCTCTTGTTCCCAAAATTTGCGTAATGTATTGTTTAGAGAAGCGGTTTCAGAAGGTGTTGCTGTAATAGTGAACGCGTGCACGATATTTGTTTGTGTTGGACCGCTTAACACCCATCCAAATATGGTGTTATAAGCCGATGCTTGGCCACATACATTTTTCTTAATGCCTTCAATATTTATGTAGTGTTCCGAGTCATTACCGAGAATGAGATCAATTTGAGACGATTGATGGAAAGGAGGATCTGCCAGATCAGATATAGATAGTTGAGTGATATCAGGAGGTTGAAACGAGATTGAAGGAATTTGTTTTGTGAGTTTGAGAAGTATAATAGTGCCAATGGTGAACTTTAAATTGAAACGCTTGGCAAATAGAGTGATATTACATTCTTTATTTTCGGATTGCGTTTGTCCACCTATTCCTACAATTTCAACGTTAGCTTTACGGTAAGGTATTCCCAACAGAGATCTTACTCTCTCTGATAAAAAGGTTCTTTGAGAACCCGGGTCAATTAAGGCTCTTACTGTATACAGTTCATCCTTGTGCTCAATTTGCACTAAGGCCGTTCGGAGTAGAATAAAATCGTTATTCATAGAGAAGTTTGCCTGAATTTGAGAATATCGGGAAGTTGACGGTTTGTCCTGCCCGCTTTCATTTCTAGGACTTTTAGGAGGTTCTTTGAAATTTTTTGTATGTTCATTATTAGAGAATGGTTTAGATTTGGGCAAATGTAATAGAGAATGATGATCAGATTTGCAAATAAAACAAGTTTTACTGCTGGAACAATTTGCTTTTAAGTGGCCTGAAGAAAGACAATTATTGCATATTTTGTTTTGGAAAACGTAGTCTATTCGTTGCTGTACTGTGTATTTCCGAAATTTGCTGCACGTTCTCAAATGATGATCTTCTTTACAAAGTCTGCAAGTATATGAGAGTTTTTCTTGGGAGGAATACGACTGAATTTTAGACTGAGATTTTAGAGGTAGATTATGATGATTTTTTGAAGTCTTTATGGATGATATTCTTTCGAGCACTTCGTAACGGTTTATAAGAAATTCGTCCATTTGTGCCCATGTTGGCACTTCACGTTGAGTTTTGAAAGATTGTTCCCACAGAGATAGAGTATCATCGGGTAATTTGGTTGAAACTAAATATATAAGGATCGGGTCCCATCTCTCAACGCTTACGTTGAGAGCCTTGAGAGCAGTTAAACAGTCGGTTACTGTCGAATGAATTTTTTGAATGCATTCACTATTTTCTAAGGAGGCAGCAGGGATATTAAAGAGTGTTTTTAGCCTGTTATCTATTAACATTCGCTTGTTGTCGAACCGAGATTTGAGGGCATTCCATGCATGGTCGAAATTTTCATCACAGAGTGTGTATCTTTTAACAATATCACCAGCGCTACCACTTGTTTTTATCCTCAAGTAAAATAGCTTTTGGGCCTTCGAGATATCATTATTTTCAATACATGCGGTGGTAAACAGGTCACGAAATGTTGGCCATGTTTCATAACTACCTGAGAAGGTCTCAATATCACAAGGTGGAAGTTTAATGAAAGATGTTCTGTTATGTTGCGGCAGAATTTGTGGGAGAAAACCTGCCTGGGGTGTGACACTTTGAGGTTCGACAGTTCTAGAGAGTTTAAGAAGGTCTAGAATCTGTGATTTGCATGTATAATATTGTTCCGAGCATGCATTAAAAGTCACTTTAGCCTTTTCTTTATATTGTTTGCTATTTTCAGAACTTGAGGAGACCATAAGAGTTTCGAAGGATGTTTGCAATTTGTGCCATCTATTCCCCAGTTCTTCTAACTTTGTTTCTAACATGGAATCCGTTTGATTTTCGATATCAGATGCGGTAAAGTTTGAACAAAATGAAATAAGGTAATCGCAATTAAAAACGAACATATCGTGCTTAATGGATGTTCCGTTTTCTGATGTATTTTTTGAAGATGATTGCATTTTGCCTTCATACTATCAATTGCTAAGAGTTGTGTCGGAATAAGGAGTTGTGGAGTTTGAGGTTCTTTTTAGAAAACGGTCTGATTATATAAGAGGAAGTAATAAGTATTTAGAGGGAGTGAACGTAATTCACTGTTGCAAGAAATAATACTTATTACTGAAATTTTCAATACAAAGAAAATAATATTCCACTAGTAATGGGCTAAGTTGGCAATCGATAGTAGTAGAGTTAAGTTTATTCAGAACAGGTTCGAATGCAATGGCAGAGTAATATGCGATTAAAAAATTGATGAAAAACGAACAAAGCACGATTGTTTTTAAGATACCTTTTAAATTAGAATACTTTAACACGCGGGAAATTTTACGCAAATATGGTCAGCATTTATTCTTTTTTAGATATTTTAGTGCAATAATTTTGACATAATTATAAATGTTTGAGAGTAATATAGTATATAATAATATGTATATAATAATATGTGTATAAGCAGCTTTAGTTTTTTGATTTTACCTTGAATTCGCTTTGATGCAGTATTTACATTATATATTTATAACGTTACGCTAATACGCTCTTAATTGTAAAAGTTATTTATAATTTTATTTTGTTTTTACGTTGAAATACGTTTACGTCGGGTAATCAACCAACAAGTTTGTTTACTTGCATGTGTTAAAACATTAAATTTGTTTTGTTAAAGATTTTACGTTTTTCTTTTTAATACCGATTCACTTTGTGTTCTTCTTATTTACTTTTTTTTATTCATTTATTTTTCTATCCTTATATTGTTATGAAATCATTTATAAAGTTTTGTAAAATTTAAATAAATTATAAGAGTAATGTATACCGTGTTAAATTAATGATTTATACAAATTATTTTCATCAATCAAAAAATAAAAATGTATGCTCTAAGTAATTGTGCTTTAATTTAATAGTTATTGCGTTTACGATATTAAGTTTACTACGGTTTTCTAAAATTTTTTGTTTTACGTTGGATTACGTTTACACTCGCTAATTGACTTATATGTTTGTTTATTTTCATGTGTTAAACTTTAATTTTGTTTTGCTACGATCTAAAGTCACACATATCTGTTTATGTTTTGTTAAAAATTAATTGATTAATTTTAGGAAAATTTTTATATTTTAAAAATTTTAAGAAATTAGTTTAGAAATTTAGTTTATTGTTAGTGAAATTTATTTAAAGTACTGACCTTTAAAAATTGTTTGAGTTGATTTGATTTGCTTTGTAGTTTGTTGTTGTTAATACTTTATATTCCGTTTTTTGTATGTAGCACTATTAATTAAATATATATATATATTTTTTTTTTGCTTTTATTTCACATAAAATATAGATGCTTTATTTCGACATTAACTTGTTTTCTTAACTTTTTACGTTTTTACATTTGCATTAGCTTTTTACATTTTTGTTTTATGTTTCATTTGCTTTGTACATTTTTGTATTAAGTTTTACTTGTTTGTTTTACACTTTTGTTTTATATTTTGTTTACTTGATTAAAGATCTTGTGGAATTTTTTTTTCTTAATGTTTATGTGCTATGTACTTACATATATTTTTATGTATTCATATGCACTTTTTAACTTCTATGAAAGAGTGAAAAAGAAAACACTGAGACAAAGTATGTGACGGAATTTGTAAAAAAAACTTTGTTTTGTAATGAATTTTCTTCTTCTATTCAATATATAGAAACTTCTAGATCAATCCCGTTTTCTGTTTATACTATTGTAACGAATTTTCGATTATATTTTATTTTATATAGAATTTTATTGTTCTATTAATTTAGACTTTTTTAACATTTATTTTAAACACTTCTATACAAAATACAAAATTCTACTTGTTTTTTTTTTACACTTCTTATAAATTTGCTTATTTATTGAGTTTACTTTTGATTTCACTTGGTTTTATATATGTATGTTGTTGTTGAACGATATTCTGGTACTTTGTCTTATTTTCTTATACTTATGTATTCATGCACCGTTTTCATATGCATTCGAAGAAATAGGCATGTACCTATATAAGAAAGAGGGTAACAGAAATAGGAGGAACAAAAGTATATGTATATATATAAGTAACGTGCTTTAAATGTTTAAATATTGTAACGGATCTTTTTTCTTTTGATATATGTATAGAAGTTGCTAGATTTAATTCCGTTGCACTTTGTATGTATAATAAATTTTTATGTATGTAAGTATAATATTTGATTTTCGAACGGAACTTTTAAAATTGTTTTTTACAAAATTTGACCACAATTATTTTTGCTTTTTAACGGATTTTTTTTTTACATTCAATTTGCATGTGTAACTTTTAATTTGAAATGGTTTTTTTTTCGTTTTAACGGAATTTTCTTTTTTGTTATACCTATTTTTTTTAACTTTAACACCTTTTTTATATTTGTAAAAGTATGTAATTGCGTTTTTAGTTATGGTTAATACTTGTTTTCCGCACAATTTTCTTGTTTTGTAGCACTTTTGTTTTTTGTTTATTTTGTACCTAGTTAAGTTTTTTCTGTTTTTTAACACTTTGATAGTTTTTTTTGTTGGTTTTTAATTGTTTTGTGTATATGATTAATAATATACATATTTTGTCACACATTTCTGTTTTTAAAAATTTTGTTTTTACATATAACTGCCGCGATGCGTTTATTTATTAATACTTTTCTTGATCTTTTTCAAAAACACATACATGTCGCGGTTGAGAGCAAACTACTTGTGTTTTTTGTTATGCATATGTACATACGTATACTATTCAAGTGGTAATTTTGAAGTTTTCTTACCTCATTTCTTGTTGTTTTTTGTGGTGAATCAAATGAGTGTTGTCTACTGGATGCTTTTACTTCTTTTAGTGGGAGTTTTTACGGTTCGAAATGACCATGAAGAAATTTGGGTTTTTAGGGTTGAGTGGACTGTATATTAGAGAATACCAAATTTTCTTTAAAATATATATCCCTCGAGACCTCGAGAAATATATATAAGTAGATTATGTGTTGTGTTGGGAAAAATAAAAGGGTTATATTAGTGGAATATCTAACTTAAGTAAGGGTGTGTGTGTGTGTGTATGTGAGCTCACCTTATGTTTTGTGTATGCGCCAATAATATGTGTGAGTGATTTCAATATTAAATAGTTAGAACAATTTATTTTAATTATTTATAATTCAAGAAAAATATGTTGAATTGTTTTTAGTTAGCCAATATTGTAACTTGAGATATAGAATTTAAAACAGCCAAGAATTTACTTGATTTTAATTAGATAGCAAATTATTTATAATTTAAGTTACAATTCAATTACAAAATTGTATTACTTTTACAACAAAATTAGGTTTCACAAAGTTTACAATTTGGCTTTTAAATATCTATGTTCACTTTGCTTGATGAGCAAATGGCTAATGATTAAAAGTTATTTAAATCTTAACATTGTAGCAATTAGTTTTCAATTTACATGTAATTTTCGAATTGTATCTTCGAATTTATCTAATTCACAATAGTGTGGATTACAAATATTTTATATTCAATTCATTCTTTCATTTAGTTCATTTAATTTACGTTAAATTCAAATATAAAATATGTTACAAAAATTCTTTATAAATTTTTGGTATAAAATCATTCGATTTTATACAAAGCATATATTATATTTTTTTTATTTCTTTTATTTTTGTTAAATTAAATTATAAATAATTTTCAATTCTTTGAATTAAATAAGAATTAAGTCCGTTTTGCATGTTTTAGTTTTAAGACACATTTTATATTAATAAATATGTAAATTTTATGTATTTCTAAAACAGATATGTGTCATTGGTAAATTTTCGCTTACAGTTCGGTTAAGATGAGGTAAGTTCGTTGCTGAAAGTGTGTGTGTGAAGCTTGGGGAGCACGCCAATATCTATTTGGAGTTTTCTTGTTCTAGGTTGGGTGGGCTAGTGGAGAGTGTGACATCTGACTCTCCCTCAATAGTGTTTCTGTTTGTTAGTCTGTAATATGCGGTGTGTGACAGGATGTTTGTGAAAAAAGGATATTTTTTTTATCTTGTTAGTACTGAGCGACTAAGACACGCAAATCTGTTTGGTGGCGAGCGCCTAATATCTCTATATTTATCCTAGCGCTTGTCAAACTTCTTTCGTTACTTATACAAAAAAATGTTCAGCTTAAAATTAAAAACTAAAAGTAAATCATGCTAATTAAGCCTTTCTTTTCATGGTCAATAATTGCATTCAACTGCTGTGTAATTTAACACTTTTGTTGACAAAGAATGTAATGATCGATAGGAAAAGAACGTACCTGTGTATTATTGCAATGCATGCATAAATTAAATTAAAAAGAACATTTAAAAGTATGATGTGTGTATAATTGCAATGCATGCATAAATTAAATAATAAAAAAAAAAGAATATTTAAAAGTATGATGTTTGCTACACTCTAAACTTATAGTATATTAAAATATGTAATGTATATGCGACGTTTATAGTGTATTAAAATATTTAGTATATATATATATATATATATTTATATATATATATATATATATATATATATATATATATATATATATATATATATATATATATATATATGCTACAAGTCAAGTTTATTTTATGGTTTGCGTTTGTCTTCCTGTTGCAGTCGGGTTGGAACCTTTCCCTAAATTGGTGAGTTGGCTGGGACAACACTGCAGCGGAATAAAGGCACATAACATATATTCCCAATTAACGAATTGCTTGATAGAACAGATCTTAGAAGATAACATTATAAAAGTAACATTATAAATGTACATAAAAAAGAAACACATAAAATAAATTGAAATTTATATAATTATTAAGAATGTGAGCCCTAACATACACTTTCTTAATAAAACCATAACTAAAATTGAGTAAAACTGGCGGTGAATATACATAAATTTTTTTTTCTAGCACCATGAAAAACGTTTAATAGCCAATTTTTTTCCTTACCAATAAAACCACGCACGCTGTTTTGATTTTTGTTTGCGGTGCCTCCAATTGAATTGTAGTTCAATCTGAAATTATAAGGGAAACTATTTTTTTTAGTTGTTCTTATACATTGTAATATTATAAAAACATTTTTTAATTTTTTTTTATTAATTTCTTTTACTGATATTTATAATTTTTTTTTAATATTCTTAAGAAACTAAATTTTTACCCCAATTTTGTTATACATTTTTTGGTTGATTAAATAAAAACATATGTTTGCAATAGGTATGTGTAGCGGTTTCTTTCAACTCATTGCTTTCAGCGTTTTTGAATATTTTTTTATTCACTTAAACGAAAGCCGGAAGAAAATATGATAACTTACTTTTTTAAACGTCACTAGTGAGTAATCTTATTATTAATCTGTGCTAATAATTTGGTGTGTTACTATAAATTAAGTAATAATAAAACAATAACAAATGCACCAGTAAACATCTCCTATCTAAAACACAAGCAAGCACATCTGCTGTTTAACAACAAAAAATTAAACCAAGCTGTAATGAAGACAGTAATAAAACAATAACAAATTTACAAAAACAAACATCACATACCTAAAACATAAGCAAAACAAATTTACCGTTTAACGTACCTAAATTATAAGAAAAGGACATCTACCGTTTTGAAAAACTACAACAACAAATAACACATGCAAATTTAAAGCAGAAAAACAATTGGACAAACAAACAAAAAACCCAAATGAAAATAATTACTTTATGATACCAGTAAACATCAAAAATCCCTTAATTAGGTAAAATTGCAATAATGTTAAAGATAAGCAAAGTATTACCCTAAATCCTTACTTTTTTATTAATGAGCCATTCATATGACCCTCGCTTGAATTGACAAGGAACTCCACTACTTACCAATAATCAAAAACCAACTACAATAGTAGACAACAAAAATACATAACACTATTATTCGTACATATACATACAGACATACATATGTACATATATATAGGCTTTAAAGAAAATATTGTATATATTTTATAACATTCACAAACACATTTACATATTTTGGTTTATGTTCTAAGAAAATGTAAAAAAAAAATTTTATTACAAATTATTTTTTGTTTTGTGTTTGTGGCCAACCGTACTAAAAATGCAACGATGTTCATCGTTTATATGGTATACATATGTGTGTATAAATACAAATTTAATTTAAATATATTATAATTGTAAAAAAATTGGCCATAAAGAAAAATGTTGTGTTTTCTACATTTTTTATTGAATTAGAAACTAAAAAATTTAACAATTTAGGTCTTAATTAGAAAATTTCTTTATTAATGTATAAATCAAAGCATAATCAGCTGTTTCCGTACGGAAAGTGCGATCAGTTTCGTACCTTGCATAAAGAAATGAAATTTAACGAAACTTGACGAAAAGTTATCTTATTCACATTATAGTTTACCACATATAATTTAATGTATTTGCACAGTTGTATAAGTTGGTATAAACTAGTTTATGCACATTATAGTTGGGCCTTTACTCTGCCAAAAATTTATGACCCTACGTCTCCACGAGTCATTAACTTGATATGAACATCATGTCGCACATGCTTTTTGCTAATGTAAAAGCCCATTGTTCATGTTTCTTTCATGTGCAAGCATCGTTGGCCAAACATTGACTAAAACATGACTATGCGTACCATACAATAATTTTTTTAGTCCCCTTTTGACTCGTCAAGTCTTGAGTTTTTGCGAGAAAGATGAGAAGTGAATAGAAAGAGGTAGAAATCTGACCGTATCATCAAGTTTAAGAAAATTTTAAACTTAAAGTTGGCTGCAGAATAGAAGTTGCAGAAGCCGAAAGCAAAGAAATCGAAACCTGATGAAAAAACTTGACGGTGTGTGTGCACACAAATGCAGGGTTAAAAGAAAATTAATAAAAAACTGATCAAGTAAACTTGACGTGTTTAAAAGAGGACTTAGGTAATCTTATCATCACATCATGGTCAACACATATGTTAATAATTCATTAATTCGAGGTTACTTAAACGATCTGGCAACCCTGTTGCAAGAATTTAGCGAATTAGTACTTTGTGGTTAGTTTTCTTACCAACTTCATTTGGAACATATTTGGAAAGTCTTATTCAAAATAAAGAAACCTTGGCTTCTTTGAAATGGCACATGATGATCAGGTATTTGAAAAGAAAGTTCATATTGAATAAGGCTCACTTAAATCTTTTCTTTGTTGTAGACATCTAAGTTATTGCAAGATTTGCCTAACCGAATAATATGTACTGATGTTGAGGAAAGGCAGGAATTGTTTGAGAAATTATCTTTTGCATTGTCATCTTCTGGTATCTTTTTGTTGTCATACGTATGAATGGATTTGCATTTATATTTATTTTTTCAGATGTTAATACGGCAACGATACGTAGTGTTTGTAAAATATTGACTATGACTTTAATTAAATATAAAGACAGCAAATCACAATATCTAGTGCGAAATCTTATTATCGATTTGTTAAGAAACCACCACGATGCTACTATTGAGAGTATAATAGGCGTATTTAAAATATTATCATATAAGGAGTTGGCAAATGCGCCTGCACAAAAAGCGTCCAAAGCTGCTCTTATTGCTTTAGGATGGACGACTTTGTTAAATAAGTACGGAGATCCTGAATCAAATGTTTTTAAAACGGAAATTCCACGATTAATAGAATATCAATCGTTGCTTTATCAAATTGTGGTTAGTGCATCAAATGAACGCCTAATAAACTTGGCTAACAACGTTTTAATAGATGTTTTAGAAAATGACTATTTTGAAAAATACATGTTAATTCTATTAAACAAGGACATTACAAGTAACGTTATTTTATTGATGGTAACACTTATTGCATTAAGAAAAGAAAGATATCATATCGATGCAATTACTGCGTATAAGGATACTTTAATTGACTCGTTTGTAAAGGCAATAATAACGGCAAAAACCAAACCTCATTCTACTTATGTTTCATATTTTAAAATAATAATAAATTCAGTTACTAAAAATGATTTCGAAGAAAAAATATTGCCACCAATGCAAAGATCATTGTTGAGAAATCCAGAAATTATTATGGAAGCAGTTGGTCAAATTATTCGGGAAATTAAAATGGACTTAAGCCCATATGCTATGATCTTGGGCAAAGTTTTTATACAACATTTACCTTCAAAAGATGAAATTTCAAGATTTGATTCAGTGGAATGTTTAAAGCAGTTGTCTATAAAATGTTCAGACCTTGACGTTATAGCAAAATTGTTAAAAGAAGTGTTTAGTATACTTAATGGAAATGAGAGAAAAATTACTATCGCCGAATATCGGATTAACGTATTACAAGTAAGTAATTATTTTTAATTGTTGCTTTATTTATTTTAGTGTGGAAAACTATAGGTCTGTTTTTTTACTCTACTTTGGGATCCCAAATTGCACGAAAATTTGTTTTCTTACTTCAAAATTGGGTAAATGAGAGCGGTTTTGAGAGAATAAAGTTCTTCTTGCACGAAACAGCCCAAACTTTTTCTTCGTGCAAGTTATTTAAACTTGTGCAACAGCCTTAAAACACAAATAAATTATTATTTCTTTTTGTTGATTTATTGATGTTGAAGTATTTATGTAGTACACTACATTTAAATTATTTTTATTTTTTTTTGTTAAAACAGTCAAAATACTTTAAATTTTTATATTGTGTTTAAAATTTGGATTTTGTGTTCCCGTACTTTTATATAATTTTGTCTTTTTATGAGAAAAAACAATGCTGACGCTCATTTTCGCGAACTTTACCCAAAAAGTAAAGAAACAGACCTAATGACAATCAATTTAATTACCATGATTTTCCTTAATTATTGATTACAATTTAAAAAAAAATGCTAATTGCATGATATGACTAATTGTATTTCTTAAACACAAATTTATGGCAGAAGAAGCTTTGAAAAAATACCTAAAAATAAATAAAAATTTCGATAATATACAAATTGGTATAAAACTTGATGATATCTAAATGTACCTATAGGGTCTTATTTTTCCTAAGAATGTTAAAACATAAATACCAAATTTTAGTGTTATATACTTCAGGATGTTTATTTAGTGTACAAAGACAAAAATGTCGTTTAAGGCGGCGACTGACTATCCTACATAATTATTATTATTGATTATTGAATTTAATATCAGCTTAAATTATATATGGTACAATAGTATGAGATTTTGCTTAAAAGTAGTAAAACAATCACAAACTACTTGATTAAATATAAAACCTTATAGAAGCTTAAAAGTTATAATGAAATTTGCTTAACGAATCACCAAAACAGTATCTTAGTGATTGTTTAGTAAATTTCTTATAAATGTCAGTGTTGGATCCCATACAAATGAACCAATCTTTTCATGTTCAAAATTTTAATGTAGTAAGTTAGAAGGTTGTGTTTTATTTTTAAGTTTTTATTCTGGATAATTTAAAGCTTTTTTGTATGAGTTTTAGCAGAGATCGGTCAAGATCGGTCTAATACACATTTTGTATACTAATATTTTGTTGTAGTTAAGTCTTGATCTCTTGTTTAGTAAAGGATACAATGCACACCAACACCTTATTGACTTGTCACATATGTATTAACCCTTATCGGACGCGACTTTTCACACGTTTGATTCTCACCAGGTTGTAGTTATTTTTAACAAATATGAAAAAAAAACAATAGTATGTTATACATTTATATTCATTTCTTTTCAGTTTTGTTACAAATTATTTATTTTTTGTACAACTACTACATGTAACGGTAAATACGTATTTTCAAATGGTAACGGTAAATTGAAGAAATGAATGCATTTTAAAAACAAATCTCATCAATAGACAGTATGTTTCGACATAATTCGCCTTGTCACTTCACACGTGCCATACGACCGTTGCAGAAAAGTACTGTTGTCACGTCAGAGGTGACTTACGACCGATAAGGGTTAAACATGTTGTTTAAATAAAAGTTTTTTATCTAGGAATGATATTTCCTTGTGAGTACAAGTTTTGTGAGTGAATTCGTTTTGGAGATTTGTTGTATGGAAATATGATAACGTTTAGAGTCTGTTCCATTCTCTTGACAAGCATTGTCGTCAGCATAGAAAGCTGCTTCATGATTTCTGCGAATATTTATATCCGAGGTATATAACGAATGTTCACTAGAAATCGACACAGACAACAAATGACCGATTATTTAAACAACTTTTTACTTTTTTTGTAAATAAATAGGAAAATTAAAACTATTAAGCTTAAACAACAAACCATCATGCCAGATAGTATCAAATGCCTTTTCAATGTCAAGGAAGATAACTCCAGTACTTTTGCGCTGACTTTTTTTTAATAAACCCAATTACCCTGTTCAATTGCTGAATGGTGAAGTGTTCCTTACGGAATCCAATCTGTTGGTGAATAATAATGCTGTTTACATTTGCAAAACCTACTATTCTTTTCTAGATGATTTTTCAAACACTGTCCAACAGGCTTAGGATGCTGATTGGCCTGTAACTAGTTGGCATTTTAGGATATTTTTTCAGCTTTGTGTACTGGAGTTACTTTAGCCTTTTTGAAACTTTGGGGAAAATAGCCTATACTTGTGCAACCATTAAATATCTTACTTAGTGTTTCAAAAAAAAATAATCAGGCATGTATTTAAGAACAATACCACTTATTTCATCTAAACCTGGGGCTTTATTTTTTTTTATGAAAATACATACAACTTTACTTCAATGGCATCTGTCAATAGTATATTCCTACCACTGTGCAGGGGCTCATTTTTAAGACATATCACGTAATCCGCAACACAAGTATCCATAGTTGGTTGATTACCTATAGTTATAGTGTGTGGATTTTGCAAATGCACCAGCAATTGCATTAGCTTTATCTACACCAGTTTTTAGAACAACTCCGTTCATATGCAAATTTTTCATATTTTCCCCAATTATACATTATATTTTACAAAATTTACAGTATGCTTTTTAAACAAGTTTAAATTATTTTTAAATTTTCCAAAGTTTGGCAGTGTATTGTAAAGTTGCATTCTTTGTGGAAAAGTAATCGTTGCATTGCTGTTGTTGATACTCTTTCAATTCTGAAATTATCCATTTTTCTAAGATGGTACGGTTGAACTCACATATAATAATTGTTCTTTAAGGTATTCTGGCGCTTCTCCCTTTTCATTTTATGAGTGAAGTTTATAGAGTTCAGCTTAAGCCTTTGTTCTATATTGAGCCATTTCAGGGAGTCTAGCATGAAATTAATAGGTGTATATCTGTTGCATTTCAGTATTGTTCTCATTGCTCTATTTTGTAACTTCTGTAGCCGATCGGTCTGTTATGTTGTGCAGCATGAAAAAAGTATTGTCGATCCATATTCGAAATGTGGTTTTATTAAGGTGTTATATACATTGATAGACGTTATAATAGAAATTTGTTTTCTGATCCTTAAAAAAACAATTTTTTTACAAATATAGTCTATATGACTTTTAAATTTCAAATCGTTGTCAATAATGAATCCTAAATATTTTATTTGCTTTAACTTCTCGATACCTTGATTAATTATTTTAAACATTTCATTGCTGCTAGTATTTATTTCCATAATTTTTTTTTATTTTCGTTTAATTTTGATTTATTCATGTTTAGCCAAACTTTACCATTTTCCATATCCTGAGTAAGGTTATCATAACATTTTTGGTTAGATTCTGCTTCCGTGAAAATAAGCTAGTCATTAGCATAATCTCGCATTTCTTCAATATATTTGGCATATCGTTTATGTATATAATAAATAATAAGGCTCCTAGTATTGAACCTTGTGGGACTCCGAAATCATTAGTATTTATATTAGATGTAACGTTGTTTACTTTCGTGACTTGTTTTCTGTTTGTTAAATATGACTTAAACCATCTTAGTTCTGTTGCTGTAACTTCGTATCCATGTAGTTTTTGGAGAAGTATGTTTCTATCATTTTTTTTAATGCTCTTTTAAAATCCAGAACAATAGCTACAATTCTATTATTTTTCTTAGATTTTTTTTCCATCGGTTTACTAAATAATTAACTGCAGTTTCACAGGAATATTTCATCCGGAATCCAGATTGATATGTTGACAATACTTCGTAGTATTCCATATATTCCTCTAGTTGTTCCTTTACCACTTTTTCTAAAATCTTTTCACAAGTTTTTAGCATTTTAATTGGTGGAAATTTTTCACATTTTCTTGTTTTTGCGACTTTTTCAATAGGTGTTATCAATGATGTCTTTCAGTTTTCAGGGAATACTCCCGTTTCCAACAATTTATTAATTATATTAAGCATTATTCCTTCTACAATATTTCAACTATTCATTATCATGTTACTGGAGATTTTTTCATAGTTCGGCATCTAATGTTATTGTACGAAATCTAAATTTCGAGTTTATCGCCGGTATTCTGTTAATATATTGCAAATTATTTATAGTATTTTTATGGTTTCAATACTGTTTATAAAATAATCATTTAAATGATTAGCTATGTTATAGTCATTTGGTTCAATTTTTTTTTTTTTAATGAGTTTTTAATGTTTCCACATTTCTTTTTGATCATCAACCTTATTAATCCTGTTATTTAAATAGTTATTTTTTCAATTTTAGTTTTGTATAAATTTCGTACTGCCTTGTACCTAGCCCATGCCTCAATGGTGTTCTGTAGTTTTGCGCTTTGGTATTTGGAAATTTTGTCTCTTTTTAGGTGTATAAGCTCCTCGTTAAACCAATTGCACTCAAAATTCTGTTTTATTGTCTTCTTCATCGTAAGTTTTTTCACTGCGTTTTCTAAGTATTTATCAAACAAATATGTGTTGCTATTTATATTATTTTTAGTTATTTGCTGTATATTCAATATTTTCCTATTGTATTTTGATTTGTTATATTTAAATAATTCTATTTCGTGTTGTATAAATTGTAGACATTGGTGGGTAAATATTTGTTTTAATTCTGCTTCGGCTTTGTTATGGTCCTCAAGTTTAATAAATTACAAAAAAACTCTTTTGATTGTTTTTTTTAAATAATTTATTTTTCAATATTTCGACCAACTTTGTTGGTCATCTTCAGGGAATTTAAAAAACTAAGACAATAAATGCAAATTTAATAAAAACAATTATTCAAAACATAATAAACAAATTACAATTACCTAATTGTTTGTATACATCAGTGTCGTCTGTTGTTTATTATTTTAGCTTATGTCACTGACTGTCTTTTTTGTTTTTCGTTTCTATGTTTGTTGATTGTGTATCGATATGAATGAGCGTAGTTGTCCGTATCTGTTTTATAGATAATTCTCTTCTCAGCTGGAATATTTATTATACGCAGCATCTCCTGCATGTATCTCTTTGATGAATTTCTCTCTTCAATTAATATTCTCACTTTAGTTCAGTTATTGCACAATGGGTTGCAAGGGCAGCATTTAGCATTTCTGGGTAAAATATTATTCGAAATGATCGTAGCTATTCGAGAGGGGGAGGCATTTGTATATATGTTTCAGCTAAACTGAACTGTAGGACTGTATTTAAGGTTTCCGAGTTGGATGGCTGTGAGTCGCTTTTCATTGAATTCTCTTTTAACAATGTTCGAGTTTTATTTGGTGTGGTTTACTTACCGAATGGTAATTTAGTTGCTTTTGAAAACTATCATCATGAACCGTTTTTGAAATACTCAAACATTATAATCATTAGTGTCTTTAACTGTAATTTGTTTGATATTGTTAAATCTAGTAGGATGAGAGCATTATGTGTAAGAAATAACTTGTCTGTTTGTCACAACTCTATTCCCTATTTTGATGTCAATCACGGGTCTAGTGATGCTTCCACATTGAATATCTCTGAACAGTTGCAATGCCCTTCCATTTCTCATCATGCTTTGATTTTTGCCTCCTTTCATTTTCATTTTGAACGGAGCATTAATTTCATTGTTTTCCATGACTTTAGAGCCATTATGTGGGGTGACTTGTTATTGTATCTAGCTGATATAGCCCTTTCAGACCTGACGCAAAACTACCGGGAATTTGTTTATAATTTTTGGAATACGTGGTCTCTACAACGTATGAAAATTAATAAATGAACAGATTTTATCGTTTTTATAACCTTCAAGGATTTTCATATTTTTAACTAAAACACATTTTTATTGCATGAAAAGATTTCAATTAGTTTGAAATTTTAAAATTTATAATTATTTTTATTTAGCTTTTTAGTTTTTTTAGTTATTTGTAAACGATTAATACTTTTGTCATTAAAGACAAAACTTACTTTTAGGGCTCATTATGCTAAAACTTAAATGTGACTGAAGAGTTTCGCAATAATTAAAGTAACGGTAAATTAAACAGAAGAGAAATGTGAGAAGCAAATATAGAAAACCATCAGCACAATCGATGCATGCCAGTCTATTTAACATTAAGCAAACAGAAGTAAAAATATTGAGACCGAAACACACCCGCACAATCGATGCATCACGGTCTGAAAAGGATAGACTTTGGTGGATCTTATTTGGGTAATATAGATGAACAATGCTGCTTTATTTCTTCTCTTTTAAACTCCTTATTAATGTTTGTTCCCGTTGTTAGGTGTAAAGTGAGTCGTACGAAAAACAGTTGGATGAATTCTAGGAAGGTGATCTATGCAAGATCTCTTAGGGACCTTGCTTACAGATTTTTTAAGTCTAATCGTTCTGAAGAAAACTGGAGAAATTATTGCATTCGTCGCAATAGGGTAAAGACTGTTATTCGCAAAGAGAAGATACTGTATTTCTATAGATTCTTTTCGGGCTTAGATACAGCTGGTATATAAAGGACGTTAAAAGGTTCCGGTTGTGTTGGGGAGGATTCTGCTGTTGATTATGAAGATGTTGAGGCTTTAAATGATTATTTCGCTTCTGGGCCATGATGTTTTTGATTTTGATGACAATTAAATTCTTTTTCTCTTCATTGCGTCACTGAGATGGATGTACACGATGCCTTGTATAAGGTTAAATCACGATCTGTTGGCGTCGACAATATTTCAATAGGTTTTTTAAAGCTCATGTATCCATTAATCTCCACTCATATATTGAAACTGTTTAACATAATCCTCACTACTTCGGTTTTCCCAACCTCGTGAAAATCTGCCCGTGTTGTTTCGATTCCTAAGTCGAAGGTTATGCATGGGCCGGGTGATTTGAGGCCTATTTCTATACTGCCAGTTTTGTAAAAAGTGTTCGAGCTTATTGTTAAAGACCAAATACTTTGCTCAATCACTGAGAATATTTACGAGAAACAGTATGTCTTTCGTAAGGGTCATAACACCACTTCAATGCTTTTGGTCATTACGGA
Organism: Gymnosoma rotundatum; assembly: GCA_916610165.2. Classification (NCBI taxonomy): domain Eukaryota; kingdom Metazoa; phylum Arthropoda; class Insecta; order Diptera; family Tachinidae; genus Gymnosoma; species Gymnosoma rotundatum. The sequence goes on from OU744336.1 coordinate 111,712,838, forward strand.
TCGTATTAGAAGTAATGTTAATGATTATAATTTATCTGTCCTCTTATCACTTGATCTCACTAAAGCATCTAATTCACTGTCGTCTCATTTAATCTTATTTAACGGAAGGAACTTAATTTGTTGCATCCAATGGTCAATGCTCATCTACACGCTTGCTTACATCGGGTGTTCCTCAGGAATCCGTACTGGGCCCAATTCTATTTACCTTATACGTAAATAGTCTTTCGACTGTGGTAAACTCATCAATATGAGATGCTTTTATTCTTGCTTTTTGGTAGTAGTATTGATTTCAGCGATGTGTTGGAAAGTACTGTTAATTTTTGTTTGGAACGTGTTGCTTAATGGACTTCTAATCTAGCTTCAAATTCATCGAAAACTAATGCTATAATATTTGGGACCTCAGATCGTTTTTTTTTCCTAATATTGATATATTATTGCGAAATGTTCGTATATGTTTTGTTGACCGCTTAAAAATGCTTCGGTATTACTTTAGATTCAAAGCTTTCCTTTTGTAACCATATTGATATCGTTTGTTCTCGAATTTTTCTACGTCTTTAGAAAGGGTTAAACGCTTAATTAATGTTATTGCTCGCTTCGGGTATAAGGTGGGACGGCGTGACCATATTTCTCGTTACGTTCGGCGATTCCTTGGATGCTCGTTCGAGGAATTCTTAAGATTTAAGAATATTATTCTATTTTATAAAGTAGTTAAAACCAATAGACCAGAAACTCTGTGTAGTGCGTTTCTTTTTTCACGATCATTAAGAAATCCTCAAATTTGTATCTCTAGGATTCGTTCCTCTTTACTACAGAGGTCTTTTGTCGTTACAATTGCTAGATGGTGGAATGTTTTACCTCTCTCTTTGCGGCTTTTCTCACATTCTTACGATGTTTTTGGAGTTAAGCTGCTACAATACTTATCAAGCTAATGTCTTTACTTTTTATTCGTTATTGAACTATCATCAATGTATGGTTATTGAACTATCATCAATGTTGGGTTACTTTTACTAGCTTACTATTTTAACTGATTTTAACTTTTTCTCACTGAATAGGGCTATAGTTATGAATGATTAGATCTGTAGTTTCTTTTCTTTTTATGGCTGGGGAGCCAATATTGTGCGAGTGCAATCATATTAACTGGAGTTGTATTCTTTTTTTATGAAATAGTGTTTTTATTATTACTGATTAAGTTCTTTCACTGATCTCAGGTAAATTTAAGCTGTATGTGAAATTGTTATTTGGCCACGAAGGCTTTATGTTATTAATAAATGAAATAAATAAAAAAATAAACTAAATTAGATTTATCCATTTTGTCTGATTTACATTTTGTATTAGTAAAATGTTAATTTGTCGTATTTATTGGTTTCATCGATAGTGTATATTTTTCTTTATCATAAACGTCCGAACGTTTTAATCTGTCTGATAATCCGGGAATATAATCTGTTGATTTATAAATTTTCGTTAATCTTTCTTGGTCTCGATTTTGAGATGATGTGCAATTATTTTTAGTCACATAATCAATTTATTTATTGTTTAAAGTGGGTAACTATTTTGACTCAGTATATTTCTAATTATATTCTTATTTTTTTCGTGGAATTTTGATTTACTAATATCTAATACTCGTTTTATAAAATTCGTTGCCGTTTTAATAATTATTTTATATTATATTATTATTATATTATATTACATTAAATAGAAATTTATGAGTCTCCCAGATGCCATAGGTTGCTGGTGCCAGTCAATTACGATCTTGTTTTTATCTTTAATTATTTATGCGTAAAGTATAAATTGTATTTGTTTATTAAATGCATTTAAATTCCTTAATATTACGTCAACTCGACCAATTTTTAAAATTCCAAATAGGTCATCCATATATGTTTCCATCATTCTCGGTTTTGTGTTCATTTTTCCTAAAACTGTGTTCCGTAATTCGTCCATAACTGCTATAACTGGTGATATTGGAGATCCCATTGTCATACCCTTCTTCTGGTCATAAAATATTCCATTAAATCTGAATTACCTGAAATCTCGTATGCAAAACCTTACTATCTCCATTAATAGCAATTTTGGTATTTTTGTGTATTTTTGTATAATTTCCCATTTGGGAAGTAATGAGATAACGTCAAAGGATACCAGTATCTCGTCGTCTTTAATTCGTATATTGTCTATTCTAGATTTTAATTCTTTTGCATTACTTATATTATTATTATTTAATAAACAAATACAATTTACACTGGAAAAAGGAACTAATAACACACTACCCTACCTTGACGCATTACTAATTAGAGATAAAAACAAGATCGTAATTGACTGGCACCAGAAACCTATGGCATCTGGGAGACTCATAAATTTCTATTCAAAACACCCTAGGAATACAATTATTAACACGGCAACAAATTTTATAAAATAAGTATTAGGTATTAGTAACTCAAAATTCAAAAAAAAAAAAAAAAAAAAAATAAGAAAATAATTAGAATTATACTGAGTCAAAATAGTTACCCACTTCAAACAATAAATAAATTAATTGATTATGTGACTAAAAATAATTACACATCAGCTCAAAATCGAGAAAGAAAGAACAACGAAAATTTTTAAATCAACAGATTATATACCCGGATTATCAGACAGATTAAAATGTTCGGACATTTATGATAAAGAAAAATATACACTAGCGATGAAACCAATAAATACGACAAATAAACTTTTTACTAATACAAAATGTAAACTAGACAAAATGGATAAATCTAATTTAATTTATCTAATGCAATGGTGACAAAACCGACATATGCCAAAAAGTATATGTTGGCACAACAAAAACTAAATTAAAGACAACACTATCATCGCACAAATCCGACTTAAAAACTGACAAACAATCGAATAAAAAAACTGCCCTTGCAACCCACTGTGCAATAACCGGACATCAACCAAATTTTACAGAAGTGAGAATGTTAATTGAATAGAGAAATGCATCAAAGAGATAACAAAGCCGAAGCACAATTAAAACAAATATAATAATATAATAATAATATAAATTTATATTTGTTTTCATTTATATTTTAATTTATGTTATCTATTGTTATATCGATTGTTTCATGATCTGAAACTGACAAACAATCAAAATCAACCAAATTTTAAAGAAGTGAGATACATGCAGAAGATGCTGCATATAATAAATATTCCAGCTGAGAAGAAAATTAACTATAAAACAGATACGGACAATTGCTCTCATGTATATTGATACACAATCAACAAACATAGAAACGAAAAACAAAAAAGACAGTCAGTGACATAAGCTTAAATAATAAACAACAGAAGACACTGATATATACAAACATTTAGGTAATTGTAATTTGTTTGTTATGTTGTGAATAATTGTTTTTAATATATTTGTATTTGTTGTCTTAGTTTAAAATTCCCTGAAGATGACCAAAAAAGATGGTCGAAATATTGGAGAATAAATTATTTAAAAAACAATCAAAATAGTTTTCTTGTAATTTATTAAATTTGAGGATCATAACAAAGCCGAAGTGGAATTAAAACAAATATAATTCTATTTCTTTAGATTTGTTTTCATTTATTTTTTGATTTACGTTATCTATTGTTATATTAAATGTTTCATGATCTGAAATTTTGCTTGAAATATTCATGTTTGCCGTTATACTGCTATTATTTGTTACAATGTTTAATTTAAAGCTTTTGAGTCCTGCGTTGTTCTTGTTAAGTCTTTCATTATCTTTTTAAGAGCAATATCATCTAGCAAGCTACCAGCTATTATTATTTCGCAGTTCATTTCAGTTATTTCTTCTAATACTTCTTCAAAGATAGTTAAGAACTCGCTTTCGGCACTACTTGGCGATCTGTATACAGCTGCGACTAGAATTTAATTGGTGTAATATTTTGCCGTGTACTCAGATATCCGTTTTTTTGAATCAATTGTTTTGTTTAAACATTTTTTTTTAAGGTTCCACTTCTTTTTAAAATACATTATAACTCCTCCAGTCCTTGTTGAGTTGGATAATGTTGCAAATTGATGATAACCTTTAAGCTGCGTTTCTTCCTCGTTCAGTACTTCTGTTAAATGAGTTTCCGATAATATGAAAAATTCAGTGTTACTTGTTTTTACTATTATTTGAAGTTGATTGTAATTATTTATAAGTCCTTGTATATTTGTATATATGCCATGTATTTGCGTTGATTGTTAAGCCATTAATACACATCTTCTTCTCTTTGCATTTAAGTTATTCTGGAACACTGGACATTCTTTGCTGGTTGTTATATGACTCTTATCCAAGTCAAGATTTAATCTGATAATCATTCTCACATAGTTAATGCATCCTTCGATATGTGACTTTCAAGCCACTTGTAACATACCTCTTGATTTTTACATTCAGCCGATTTATGGTTATAACCTCTGCATTTGAAATATTTCATAATACCAGTGTTATCGTACACTTTATATTTTTCCCATCCAATGATAACTCTTTGCGCTGTTATAACTTTGGTGTAAGATTCATTATCGATCTTAATAATTTCATATACTTTTACTACGTTCAGGTGGCTATTCTTAAAGGGGGGTTTAGACGGTATGACTTTACGTACGTAAAATCCAAGAGAAAATGATATTAAATTCCATTCGTATTTTAAACCTGAGAGTAAAAATCTTACGACAGATTATTTTTGCGTTTACACAATTGGTATGGGTAAAACACACCAAAACTAAAATAGCTGTTTACAGAAAAATACATCCCTGATCTAATGATTCGTACTTGTCTTTTGACTGTCAAATTTTCATCCGTATTTTCTCTCAATTTGTGCAGATTCAATAAGTATTTTGTTTAGACGATCCCTTTGGTCTATTCTGCATAAAAATTTGACATGTCGTAAGACTTCTGTGACCATGTAAACCGCCCTTACGGAATTCATTTTGTTTTTCAAGTTTTTCAATAATCTCATTTTCCGATAGTTTAAATGGCATTGCAATTAATTTTATTCTCACTTCAATTTTATTTGGAACCTTAATTTCATACTCTTCACCCATGGTAGTTTGTATCGATTCTTCTATTTTTCCCTTTCTTCGTTACTTTCACTCTGAATTACAACCGTTCCATTTTTTCTTTGTTCTACATTTACAATTTTGAAATTGGTGGGATTGGCACTTTTATTTAAATCTTTTTTGGTTTTAACGACATATTGCTTTTCCTTTGGTTTTATAATAAGCGGGTTTTGTTTATTTCTATCTGGCATCACTATTTTTTTCTTTAATAAATTTGAAAATAGTATCTTGTTTTGGCGGTTGTTTCTTCGATTGTTTTTTTTTTCTTTATATATTGATTTGTTTTTTTTTTCTCAATTACGTTTCATATTTCTTTATTTTTATTGTGTTGATAATTTATTCTACCGTATAAATTTTTTATTTCTTTTATATTTAAGTCACAGGTGTTTAATTCATCCAATTTTAAAATCTTTTCTTATATCTCTTTTCAATAGCCTCAAGTAATTTTTTAATTTTGTTTTAATGTCGCCTTAAACTCGCCTTTGTACTCAGCTTAATTTTGTTTTTTTTTTCTTCGAACTTTCCTGAACGTTTCCAATCGTCATATCTAGGTTATTAATGTATTGGAGACAATCATCCCACATAAAACGATCTAGTATTCCACGAGAGTATTGATCTATTCCTGAAAACTTTTTTGCACAATGATACACCTTTTTGCATATTCCCTCACACATTTAACCACTTTCACCACGAATAGCAGTTTTATATTTCCTCTTCTAAACTTTTATTTTAAATTTTATTGATATATTGTTTTGGTTGTTGTGTTTAATTTATTTTCAAAACACTACTTAGTCTTTTATTTATTGTTTTTAATAGTTCTGCCTATTTTTATAACCATTTTATTTTTTAATAATTTCGGGGAGCTTTTAAGATACGCCTTAATCACTTTCAATTCATGTCTAAAAAACTATATGTGCTATATTTCCTCTTCTAAACTTTTATTTTAAATTTTATTGATATATTGTTTTCGTTGTTGTGTTTAATTTATTTTCAAAACACTACTTAGTCTTTTATTTATTGTTTTTAATAGTTCTGCCTATTTTTATAACCATTTTATTTTTTAATAATTTCGGGGAGCTTTTAAGATACGTCTTAATCACTTTCAATTCATGCCTAAAAAACTTCCAAAACTTTTTAGAGCCGGGAGGCAACTTAAAAATAAATGTTGACCAAATTAAATACCTGTTTGGCAATAGAACATAATTAATTTAGTGCTATATCTAAGTTACTAGTATTTTCTTCCACTCCATAAATGTCGTGGCGCCTAATTTCGTTTTCAACCCAGTCTCTAATGGCTGGCCAATCAGCTTGATTGTACAAAGTCGCCAAATATAAAGAAGTCACTTAAGGTATTAGTAAATTTAAGTCCGATCTAAAGTTTGTACTGTACATTGGATTGTATGTAGGTAAAAATAACTGATCGTCTATTTATGAAAACTTGTATAGAAATATTCTTAATATTATGTGTGTTAATTTTGGATAATAACGTACGATCCATATGACTTAACCCATATGAGTACAACTCCTCCGTAAGTAAGCCGGTCTTCGGCGATGCGATTTTAAAAATGTTTCGTTGAGCAAAAGAATATCTATCAAAATTTTGATCATGAAGAACTAGTTCGAGCTGTGAAGCTGCTGAATATGTCGTTATGCCTTGAGCATTCCAGTGCATAACATGAACATTTTGGGTACCTGTTGAAGTATATGGCATGCTTAAGCATCATACCCAATATTCTTAATTTGTCAAAGCATCGAAAAATATTTCCAGTAGCATTTCGTTGGAAATGTCATCGTCGTAGTTAACAAGGGGTTTGCCTTTCGACATGTCAGAGTAAAGTTTTTTGTTGCGAAAGCTTGAATCAAAAATATTACCTTGATCTTCAAAACTTGATAACGGAGGAAAGTTTTCTTCATTAACGTTAAATCTTTTGTAAATTGGTCGCTTATTAGACGTTCCAGTTTTGGCCGGTACACGCTGCCGTATTTCTAGATATTCTTTACGACAAGGGCACTGTGGTTAACATTTCTCATATTATTTTTGGTGCAGTTATAACATTTATACACTACACTTCCATCTTCAGTGCTTTTGCTTAATGTGCAAACAGTGTAGAATCCACCATTATCGGTGGAACTTTTTCTTTTGTTGCAATTTCTTCTTCTTCATCGGATAATAAATGAAATCTGTTGCTGTTGGAAGACCCGTCGGACAACTTGGATAGCTTGAATTTGGGGTTATTGCCCCAATACCTTTTTTTTCTGACTTATTATAGGTTAGGTTAGGTTGCACAGGCCGTCGGCATAAAATACCGACCCACTTGGGTCCCAAAGGTCCCGTTGTGTTACCTGGAAACAGGATTTGCAGGGGATCAGATCCAGGCCGCTACGGCACCGTCAAAGATCCCAATCCAAACCACCCCGAGGACCGGATAAACAAGTTTATCCTAGCAACGTCGCAGACAGATAAGTCTGCAAGACCATGCAGTCTCGGACTGCCGAAGATGGCCGCTCTATTCTCAGAAAGAGCTGGGCAGTGGCAGAGCAGATGCTCTACCGTTTCTTCCTCTTCCTCATCTTGACAACTTCTACAGTAGTCATGATGCGGAAGATTCAATCTCCTAGCATGGGTACCAATGACACAGTGCCCCGTCAGCACCGCCACCAGTATGCCCAGCTGCCCCCGAGGAAACCTCAGTAGATTTGCGGTTCTCCTACAATCGTACTGAGGCCACAATGTCCTCGAGACCCTGCAGGTAACCTCCTCAGACCATCTAGACTGTGCAGCTCTGAGGAGTTCCTGCTGAAGTAAAGCTCTACAGCAGCTTAATGGGACTCCTACCAGTGGATCTGTCTCCCGGTCTCCCAACCGGGTTCCCAATCTGGCGAGTTCGTCCGCAATTATATTCCCGGCTACGCCCGAATGAGCCGGTACCCAAAATAGTTCCAGGTTGGAATGTCTCGCCATCTCGTTAAGAGATGTCCGGCATTCACGTACCAATCTGGATGTCATATAGACACCCGATAAGGAGTTAATCGCGGCCTTGCTGTCAGTACAGATCCGGATATCCTCTCCGTATATCCTGTGGTACCTCATCCAGCAAGCCGCCCTTCTGATGGCTGAAATCTCAGCCTGTACCACGCTACACTGATCCCGTAGCCTAAACTTCATTCCGATCCGAAATCTAGGAATGAAGACGCCCCCCCCGACCCCCGTGTCCGACTTTGACCCGTCAGTATAAACATCAAGCACATCTCCACGCATATTCGATGTGCCCGACGTTGATACCCCGAAACCAATATCAGACATGGGGGTGGGCGTGCAATAATCGATGTTGTCAGGGGTGGCCGAGGAGCAGCCTAAAATGGTCGCATGTCCAAAGTCCCCTGTCTTCCACGCCGCCGCTGCATTTAGTCTAACCGCCGAGTTCATAGCCAGCCGCTTGGCCATGAGATCGACCGGTAGCCAGTGCAGCATCGTAAAAAGGGCCTTCGATGGAGTGGTGCGCATTGCCCGGTGACCATCAAGGCCGAAGTGCGCAATATCCCATTCAGCATACTGCAGTTCACCAGTTTGCCCAGTGAGGGCCACCATACAAGAGCCCCATACATGAGTATGGGTTTTATGACCGTGTTAAAGAGCCAGTACGACGTGTTGGGATTTATGCCCCAGTGTCTGCCCATGGCCTTTATACACATACAAAGCCACTGAGGCCCTACACGCCCGAAACCGGACATTGGGGGTCCACGACAGTTTTGAGTCCAGGATGACACCCAGATACTTTGAAAGTTTGGAATCTTGTTTCTTCTCGTGAAGAGCACAAGCTCCGTTTTCCGAGCGTTCGCGCTAAGCCCGCTATCGGTACACCACCTACTGACGCAACCAAGCGCCGATTGCAGACATTGCGATAGCGTGTCAGGATACTTTCCTGATACTGCGACCGCGACGTCATCCGCATATGCCACAGTCCTGAACCCCTTGCAGTCCATTTCTGTCAGCAACGCGTTCATGGCGAGGTTCCAGAGAAGGGGAGATAATACCCCCCCCCCCCTGTGGTGTACCTCGCTTAGCTACCCTGTATATGGTAGCTAGCCCCATACTGGAAGTAATGACCCTATTAGTCAATAGATTCCTTATAAAGTTTATTATCGACTGATTTACGTTCAGTCCCTCCAGGGCCATCGTAATGGCCTTCGGTTTCACATTGTTGAAAGCCCCTTCTATATCTAGAAAGGCAACCAATGCATATTCCTTATGCTCCAGGGATTTTTCTATAAACCCCACAAGCGTGTGTAGTGCCGTCTCAACAGATCTGCTCCTGACATACGCATGTTGAGAGGCGGAGAGTAGGTCCGGATTAATCGTCCTCCTCAAGTGGATGTCAATTATCCGTTCCAGAGTCTTCAAGAGGAAGGAGGATAGACTTATAGGTCTAAAGTCCTTCGGTTCAGTGTGTGAGGTCTTCCCCCCCTTGGGAATGAAGACCACAGAGCAAAAAGTCCATGGTTCCGGTATATACGACCATGCAATGCATGCCGTGTATATCGATATTAACCTTGGTATAACAATATCCGCATTATGCTGCAGATCAGCCGGTATGATACCATCAGGACCCGCTGATTTAAACGGGTCAAAACTACCAAGAGCCCACATAAGTCCTTCCCTGTTTATAGGAAAGGGAACTGATGCACGGCTGTCAAGAATGGCTGTTCCTCCTCCCCTAGAAGGAGCACAGCTCGGAAAGTGAGTTTCCATGAGAACCTCTAGGGTTTCCTGTGCACTCAAGGTCCAATTGCCACATGGTTTCTTAATGAAACTAGGGACAATGGGCGTTGCCGATAGAATCTTTCGAAGTCTGCTCGTCTCGGAAGAACCCTCCACTCCACTGCAGAAGGATCTCCAAGACCTTAGCTTCGCATTTCTTATCATGTTCTTAAATCTGTTCACTGAGGACTTATAAGCTGACCAGTTTCCTGATCTCTTGGCCTCATTTAAAAGTCTACGGGAGGCTTTTCGTGCCTCCGCGATATCCGAGCTCCACCAAGGTGGTTTGCTCTTACCTCGGCAGATATTCATTCTGCAGGATTCCGAAGTCGCGCGTTCAAACGCATTGCTTAATGCATCCCGCCGATTTTCTATTCTCGGTGGACTCGAAAGAAAATCGGAAAGGAGAGACCGTTGCCGCTCCCAATCCGTTTTCCTTCTATTACGTCGGAAGTGACCCCATGTACCCGAATCACTACGTCGAATTCAATATACGTATGATTAGAGAACGAGCAGTCACTAGAGACCTTCCATGCCCTAATCAAATCTGAGTGCTTAGTACTAACTAGCGTCACGTCAAGAACTTCCCTTCTATTTACTACAACAAAAGTGGGTTCTGACCCAACGTTTACAACGTCTACATTATTACAAAGAATTAAATCAAAAAGAGACTCACCCCTAGCATTAGAGTCCGAGCTTCCCCAAACAACATGGTGTGCGTTGGCGTCTGCTCCAACAATAACCGGCAGGTTTCGAGTGGCTGCCATCTTAATTATTCTGCAAAGCATTGGCGGCGGTGCTTCGCATTCATGCGCCATGTAACTGGAGACTATTATAATCGTACCGCCGTCTGTCTCCCAGGCAGCTGCTACCGTATCTTCATCACTGTAATCAGAGAGAATGAAGATATTCAGATTGCTCTTCGCCACTATGCATGATCTGATCTTACCCGGACCATTCATATACAGTAGCTTGAAGCCTCTAACACCAAGCCCGCAAACCTTGCCCAGATGAAGCCATGGTTCTTGGGCTAAAACGATCTCCTCCCCTCTCTCCGAAATGCGGAGGAGTAGTGCAGCGGAAGCTGCCTTAGAGTGGTGAAGGTTTATTTGAGTCACCTTCACCATCCCTGTTTGCGGATATGATTGTGACGTTGACGTCATCTTGGTCGGAGTCCAAGAGGGCGTCCTCGTCAACTGTCTCGTCCATTCTCTCGAAGAATTCACGCACAAACTCAGAGTTTGATAGGGTGCCTTCCTCAGAGATCAGACTGGCAGTCTCCTCATTTACCACATCTCCTGGAATAGGCTCATCACCCTCCGGAGTGAGGTTACCCCTGTCGTCGCCTCGGTAGACACGAAGAAGGATCGTTTCGAAACCGTAATAGATCCTTCCTCGTTTCTCCCGAAGCGGCGCCAGCGATTCCTGACTCAGCAGGACAACGATCCGTCTGGATGCCCCTTCAGGTTCGGAAACCTTTGCTACTTTCCTATCATTGGTTGGTAGTTCAGGATTTCCTCCCCGAATGAGCTCCATTATATCCTTAGGTTCGGCAGGTTCGTCCGGTATTCGTGCCATGGCTCTAGGCCTGCGGGGTATCTCTTCGAGAGGTACCACGTCAAGCTTCGCTCCTGCCCATAGGCCTTCCAAAAGAGCGACGGCTTGCTTTAGTAGCATAGCCGAACGCTCGTTTGAACATGCCATGAGTTTGACACGTCCACGAAACCAACCTGCATCGTCACATTGAGGGAAGGGACCTGGGTTGTCTTTAATGACTCTCCAGAACACTCCCATCAACTTCTTGCGTACCACCTCCCAGTTAGCGTGGGAGATGGAGCTATCCGCGTCATTCCGATCAATGACGGCGCGTACCAGGTTGCCTTTTGCAACCTCACTGAAGCTTCTGTCCATGAATTTATATTTTGGACGCTTTGTAGCGGGCTGTTGACTCTGCGCTTGAGCCTCCTCCTCAGATATTTGCCGTTTAGGCACATCCGCAGATGTAGAAGGGGGCTCTTGCAGGCCAGCCTGATAAAATCTTGCCCATTTCAATGAGGTAGATTCCTCCTTCGTAAGGGTTTCAGCTGGCTTTTTACCTAACTGATCCACACATTTCTCGGCAGCACGCCGTTTCAAAAAGGCCCTTCTGGCAGGTGGGGCGTGCCGTGGGGGTATAGTTTTGCCTTTTGCGGCTGGAGGCATAGCTTGGGAACCCGAAATCTTGTTCGCAGTTACCTTGCTGGCAGGGGGAGGTGAGACATTGGAACCCGAAATCTGGTTCGCAGTTCCGCTGCTCACAGCCGGCACTGGGTTGGCTGTGGAACCTTGCTGTGTTCCTACAGCGCCCGAAACAGGGGTTTTAGCCTTAGCGGCACAGACCTTGGCTGCTTTGGAAGTGCTTGGAGTGAAATCCAGAGGCACTTCGCTGCCTTTTTGTGCACTATTTAGTTCGCATTTGGATGACCCCGGTTTCCCAGAGTCTCCTCCTGCATTTTTGGTGACACCAGTAACTTGCAGACCAGTCAGGCCTGGCGTTCCAACCTGACTAGCCTGGATCTCAGTAACATTCGATTCACCGCAGCCTGAAATCGTCACCGCGGGAATAGGGTCTCCGGAGATTATGAAGCCCCCGACCGGATACTTAGGGCATTTTTTCTTTTTCATTTGGGGTAGGTAAAAGTTGCATTTTATACATGCTGCCATGAGGTTATAACTGCTGTCTAGTATGGTCTAGGCAGACCACCAAGCCGCACCAATGGTGAACAGACGCTGGTGGGTTTCGGACAGTGGACCGTGGATCTAGCTGACTCAGAAGAACGGACGTACCCTGACAGAATGCCCAGTCTCATTGAAAGGGAAAACATTCGTACAGGGTAGCTGATAGCCGCCCATTGGGGAACAGACGCTATCAGGCACTGGGGGGGGGGGGCAGTTCTAAGTTTCGCACTCACCATGAGCCCCTCTGGCATGGGTGTCCCTACCAGCACGGCCTACATGGATCATTGTACTTAAGCCTCTGCATCACGTCAAGATGACTGCCCGTAGCAGAGTCAAAAGAGAATTTAAGAATAAAAAACAATAGTCTTTTGTGATTTAATTTAAATTTTATTTGATATTTTCCACTAGCAAAAATTTACACGTTGTTTTCTTTATGAAAACAATGTTGCCCCTACTTTACATAATCGTACGAGGGCTGCTATATATATTTCTGACCTGGCAACACTGAGTGCTGCCCAGTGCAATCTGATATTTCCATTGGAAAGTTTGTCATTTTTAAGCATAATCGAGAACATTGATGCCGTGCGTGAACTCATAATGCAAGATCGACATGCGACATACCGAGAGATAGAGACATCCTTGGACATTTCTTCCACTAGCATACATTCGATATTGCATGAACACCTGGCCGTAAAAAAGGTTTGTTTTCGTTGGATCCCGCACAATTTGAAAGTCACTCAAAAAAAGGCTCGTGACGATTGGTGCAAAGAAATGTTGCAAAAATACGATTGCGGTGCTTCAAAAGACGTTTATAGGATCGTCACAGGTGACGAATCTTGAATCTATGCGTATGAGCCCGAAACGAAACAACAATCGACCGTGTGGGTCTTCAAAGACGAGCAAAATCCAACGAAAGTTGTTCGTGGAAGAAGCACTTCGAAGCAAATGGTTGCCTGTTTCTTCGGCAAAACTGGTCATGTGGCGACTGTTCCGCTTGAGCGACATAGGACGGTCACATTTGAGTGGTTCACTACAGTTTGTTTGCCTGAAGTCATCGGAGAAATTCGAAAAACCAACAAGAGAAGACGAATCATTGTTCACCATGACAATGCGAGTTCTCACACATCGGCTCAAACCAGAGCGTTTTTGACCGACCAGAACGTCGAATAAATGGGTCATCCGCCGTACAGCCCTGACTTGGCACCTAATGACTTCTTCTTGTTTCCGCACATCAAGAAAAAAATGCGTGGTCAACGATTTTCGTCGCCAGAAGAAGCTGTTGAAGTGTTCAAAAACCATGTTTTAAAGGTGTCTCAATCGGAGTGGAAAAAGTGCTTCGACAACTTGTTTGAGCGCATGCAAAAGTGTATAAGTCATGCTGGGGAATACTTTGAAAAACAATAAAACCATTTTTGATTATAAATATTCGCATTTTCACTATTAAGCCAGAAATATATAGAGCAGCCCTCGTACACAAGAAAATATGATTGAAAGTGAAAAATCACAAGAAAACGTGACTTCAAGTGTGTGCGAGTCAAAATTCAATTCTAACCGTCTCCTTTCAGATTCAATATATCAATTCTGCGGCCAAAGGTACGCATATGCAGAATTTGATTGTATTTGCATCCGCCTAAATAATATTTCATTATTTTAAAATATATAAGGGCAGTTCTAAAGTTCTAGTTAAAAGTTCTAAAACAATTACAAACTACTTATGTTATATCCAAGAAGAAAAACGTGTTATTTGATTGACGATAGAATTCAAGTGAAGTTTTTTATTTTTCTATTCTCTTCTACATAGTTATCCTTAAACGCTATTATTAATTATTAATTAAATATTATTTAAATATTAATAAGTTAAATATGACATCTTTTCCCCCTCTAAATATTTGTTTTATAAATCATTAAATATTTAATTTTTGGGGTGGCTTAACATTTCTTATTGAACGACGTAACTGAGGTTCGCCTTCAGTAAATAACCTACCGCTTGCTACTTCCGAAACGACCGTATGATGTTTAGTTTGCATTTCGCTTTTCGGCAGTTCAACCTTTTCCTCCGTAATAGCAGATGTTATATCACTTTTAAGTACATTCATCTCAGTAATCTTTTGGTTATGTATTCTTTTTTATATGAAGCCCTTTCGGGTAAATTGATATTTTCTTGACGGTTTGGAACATTACTAACGCACTTGCGAATTTGATCTATGTGATGTTTTCAAATTCGCTTATCATCTAATTTAATTTCGTAATGTAAATCCCCCGTTTTGCAAAGTATTTTTCCAAATTGCCAATTATTTTCTGACAGGTAATCCTTAGTTGCCACTCTTTCTCCCTCTTGAAATTGTTTAACAGGTGGAAAGTGTTCAGATGCACATGGTTGTTTTGGCACTATCAAATCAAGTCTGAATTGTATTTGTCTTCCGAACATAAGCATTGCGGGAGATTTTCCTGTTGTTGAATGTATTGCCCGACGGTAAGCTAATAATATTTTTGCAATCTCTTTTTTGATGTTTTCCTTGGAGTTTATTTTTTAAAGTATGCACGAAACGCTCTGACAACCCATTTGTTGACGGATGATAAGGCGCGCCAAGTTTATGTTGAATACCATTACTTAAAAGAAAATGTTGAAATTCTTTTGACTTAAACTGCGTTCCGTGATCGCTGACAGGGATATTTGGAGTTCCTATTCTTTCAAAAATCTGCCGGCATATTTTTACTGTTGACTCAATAGTGATATTTCGGAAAACATGTGCTTCTGACCATTTACTATAAGCATCAACTAATATAAATATGTATCTTCCGAGCAATGGCCCAAAAAAATCTACGTGTACTCTCTCAAAAGGTATGAATTGGAGTTATTTTGGGTGGCATGGCCCGAACCGATTGACATTCATTATAATTTAAAACCAAGTCTTCAATATCTCTGTCCACTGATGGCCACCAACAATATCCCCGCGCCAATGATTTCATTTTTGTTACCCCAAAATGGGCTGAATGTAGTTCATCTAAAATACAAGTACGCAGTATGGCTGGAATATATACTCTTATTCCACGTAATATACACCATTGTTGTAAGGTAAATTCTGTTAGAGAAATTCCGAAACGATCCTTTGCATTGCATTCCATATTTCAAGGCCTCAAAAAGTAAGTGTACGTCTGTATCCTTTTCAATATGATACTTCAGTTCATCTACTTTTACTGGTAACCTTTTTAACGTATCCATTTCAATAACATCCACTTATTCAAGGTATGTGAAAAGTAAAGTAAAATTTTTCCCGTAAAGATATTGATAAAACTTACGTACCCCAAATATTATTGCGTAAGCCTCTTTATCTATTTGACAGTACCTTTGCTGAACATTAGACAATGTTTAAGATGCACACGAGGGCTGCTCTATATATTTCTGGCATAATAGTGAAAATGCGAATATTTATAATCAAAAATGGTTTTATTGTTTTTCAAAGTATTCTCCAGCATGATTTATACACTTTTGCATGCGCTCAAACCAGTTGTCGAAGCACTTTTTCCACTCCGATTGAGACACCTCTAAATCACGGTTTTTGAACACTTTAACAGCTTCTTCTGGCGACGAAAATCGTTGACCACGCATTTTTTTCTTGATGTGCGGAAACAAGAAGAAGTCATTAGGTGCCAAGTCAGGGCTGTACGGCGGATGACCCATTAATTCGACGTTTTGGCCGGTGAAAAACGCTCTGGTTTGAACCGATGTGTGAGAGCTCGCATTTTCATGGTGACCAATGATTCGTCTTCTCTTGTTGGTTTTTCGAATTTCTCCGATGACTTCAGGCAAACAAATTGTAGTGTACCACTCAGAAGTGACCGTCCTACGTTGCTCGAGCGGAACAGTCGCCACATGACCAGTTTTGCCGAAGAAACAGGCGACCATTTGCTTCGAAGTGCTTCTTCCACGAACAATTTTCGTTGGATTTTGCTCGTCTTTGAAGACCCACACGGTCGATTGTTGTTTCGTTTCGGGCTCATACGTATAGATTCAAGATCCGTCACCTGTGACGATCTTATAAACGTCTTTTGAAGCACCGCAATCGTATTTTTGCAACATTTCTTTGCACCAATCGACACAAGCCTTTTTTTGAGCGACTTTCAAATTGTGCGGGATCCAACGAGAACAAACCTTTTTTACGGCCAGGTGTTCATCCAGTATCGAATGTATGCTGGTGGAAGAAATGTCCAAGGATCTCTCTATCACTCGGTATGTCGCATGTCGATCTTGCATTATGAGTTCACGCACGGCATCAATGTTCTCTGGCACAACAGCCGTTTTTGGACGACCTTCACGGAATTCGTCTTTGAGCGAGCTTCGGCCACGATTAAATTCATTATACCAATTTTTCACAGTGCTAAAGGATGGTGCTTCATCGCCATACAAAGATTTAAGTTCATCAGTGCACTCTTGTCGTGATAATCCACGTCGAAATTTGTGAAAAATGATGGCACGAAAATGTTCACGAGTTAATTCCATTTTTTTCTATATTAATTTTTTCAAGTCACTGTAAACAACAGAAATATTGGTCGTACGTCAAAACGTTTTGAGTACGATTATGCTTAAAAATGACAAACTTTCCAATGGAAATGTCAGATTGCACTTGGCAGCACTCAGTGTTGTCAGGCCAGAAATATATATAGCAGCCCTCGTATTGAATCGGCCTGTCTGTTCCATCAGGATATTGGTGACTGAGTACCGAACCTACTCTATATGGACTTGCATCGACAGCCAAAATGAGTGGCAAATTGGCATTATAGTGAGCTAGCACTGTTTAATTAGGCATACTAAAGCTTTAACCTCATCCTTATTGGAAATTTTACTTTTCATCTTCTGTATTCCAACCTTACTAATGATGTATCCGCAGTATTCAATTTTTTCCTGTAGCCAATCTGATTTTTCCACGTTAATACGCATGTTGTGCTCATTTAGACGTTTTAACACTTCGTCGATTCTAGATAAATGTTCGAGATCGGTTTCAGCAGTTATTCGTATATCGTCTTTAAACACAGCTACTTCACGAATGCCACTTAACAATTGTTCCATAAATTGTTGCCACTTAGCTGGCGCACGCGCCACACCAAACATCAATCTAGTAGGTTCAAAAAGGCCTTTATGAGTATTTAGAGTTAACAAATGCCGATCCTCCGGGTGGGTCTCCAGCTGCAGATAGGCTTTCGAAAGATCAATTTTAGTTAATTTAGATCCACCAGCCATTGAACTGAATAACTCATCAACCGTAGCTAATGGGTACTCATTAATTTTTAGTGCGGGATTTAAGGTTATTTTATAGTCGCCACAAATTATTACTTGGCCATCTTTTTTTGGAACTACAACAACTGGTGTAGCCCATTCACTAGTATTACCAGATACTTGTCGCTCTAATTCTTCTTCTACTGTTTCCATCAACGGAAATGGAATGCTCCTAGCTTTGAAGAATTTTGGCGGTGACGCCTTCTTAATTTGCAGTCGATCTTGGCAACCAGTTATTTTTCCCATGGTAGGTGAAAATAAATTTGGATATTTTTTAATATACCTTTTACTTGTACTTACTTGGTTTGTTTATCGTAAGTGCATTCACCACACTGGTAGAATTATGTATTTGTTGGCTTAAAATTTACGGCCAATTCAGTTTCACTGCTCTTAACCATTCACGTCCTAATAACTGATTTCTTTTAGAACGTACAATATTTAGTTTTAACGGCGGGCTTGGATCCGAAGTTTTTACACGAACTATAATATATCCAACGCAATCCAGGGGTGTATGGCAATAACTAAATAGCGATGTATCGGTTTTATCTACGGTTTCTTTGCCAAAATGCAAAAATATGACAACTCAATTAAATATAAAAAACTTTAAAAAAGACAGTGTTAAGGAAAAGTTAAGGTGAAATCTTGATCTCCTATTTAGTCAAGGATACAGTGCGCCTCCATTCTTAATTGACTTGTCGCATACATATGTATTTAACATGTTGTTTAAACAAAAGTTTTTTATCTAACAGAAACGATATCTCCTTGGAAGTACAAGTTTTGTGAAGGATTTTTTTTGAGATTCGTTGGATGGAAATATGATAGCTTGAGTTTTATTATCGTTAACTTTAATTTTCCATTTATTAAAGTATTTTTGGCTTGAGTCTGTTGATTATCTTGACTATTGAGTCTGACACTTTTCTGATACCTTGCCACAACATTTGAAAGCACTGTCGTCAGCATAAAAAGCTGATTCTTGATCTTAAACACACAGGAAAAATTGTTGACATGTTTATAACGCAAAATAAATAGCCTTTGTTCAATTTTAATTTATTAGAACAAAAAAAAAAAAAAAAAATCAGTCAATTGCATTAAAATATTGTAATATTTACCATTTTATATTGATTTCCTGAAATTGAGGCTCACACTTAAAGTGGGACACTGCAGTTTTCGTTATTTTTATTTCTTGTGAAATAAATTTCCAACACTTTGTTGACTTTATTGTACTGACAAGCAGAGCTTGAAGACGTCGCGGTATACTTTCCAATAATTTGTTTACAGCTTACTTCAATACGGCAATACTTTTTGGCCTCTGTTTAGCTACTCTTTTTATATTCTGCGCACATATGTTCAATAACATTCAATTCTGGAGACTGTGGAGGTCTCTTCATTACTTTTGGGTAGTTATATAAAAGCTAATTTCGTGTATTCCAAGATTTATGTTTGCAATCACTGTCTTGGTAGAACACAAATGTGTCTTTTATGCCTAGCCATTCAGCACTTTCCCTAACGTTTTCTTTTAAAATGTTTATATAATACTTTGAGTCCATAGCTCCGCTTATAAAATGTTTCTTCCTATTTCCAGCCGCTGACATAGAACCCCATATCATAAGAAAACCACCACCATACCTGGGGGGTTACTATGTAACTCGATTCGAAAGTTCGAACAGCTCGAAAGTTGTATGCGATCCCAATTTGAGCTCTTACTATGTAACACTTTCGGAACGAGTGAAAAGTGCTGCCACTAATTGGAACTATTTTTGGCAGTACCTTCGAATGTATTATTCAAACTTGGCAGAATTTCCTACGAAAAATGTCAAAAATATCAGAATAATATAAATAATAGTTAACAAGAAATATTTGTTTATTATAAAAATGGATTCGGTTGCCCTTTGGTTAGAAAGTGAAGATGAAATGAAATGATATAAAAAACAATTTATAAAAAAAAAGTTAGTTTTATTTTCACGTCCAATTTAAGTTCATGGTCGAATTTCCTTTTTGCAAGCTTATAATTTTTCTCGTCTATATCTACTTGTCTTCTTTTGTATTTAACTAGAGATTTTAAACTAGTACTTATTTCTTCTAACACTGATATGGAGCGCTTTTGGTACTCCATTTGACTATTGACTTGCTGTTCCAGCAATGTTTGCTTTTTCAACACAGCGCGATTGAATGGTGCTCGTTGTGTGATGGGTGTGCGAGCAGTTGATGAACAACGCGGTGGGGAAGGGGCAGACACCAATTCATCTGTCTCCCCCATATCATGTTGGTTACATATGAAATCATGTACAGTGTAAACATCTTGCTCGGCGTTGTTACTGGTTCCCGTAGCAGTGTTGTCACCAGTTGTGTAGGCACTGTTTGCTCCAAATTTTCTCACCCCACTCATACCGTCAAACGCCTCCTTCATTTTTAATAAATTAATTACACTTTCTTCAAGTACGGTGAATAAACACATTTTTGCCAGGCCATCGCCTGTGCCCGCAAAATTAATGCGGTTCTTCCGCAATTTGGCCTTAAGGTCGGTCTTGTGGTCTGCCCAAACCTAAGGAGAAAAAATTAATTTAATTTATGGACAAACTATGTATTACTTACCTTTTTCCAACCGACCACTTCCCGTATTGGTGGACCGGCTGCATTTAGATCTTCTTTTTCATTGGCCAAAACTCTGTAACTTTTTAACTAATAAAGATTTTTTAGTAGTTCTTTTTTTAGTCAATAGACAACATCTTAAGCTTTTACCGAGTTTGGGCCTTATTAAAATCAGTTCAGCGGTTGCTGTGAAATTCAAGCCTAAAGTTGAACTTTCGATTTGCTTTTCCTAATTCTTGTTTGAAATTCCGTTTCAAATGTGCCAACTCATTTTTGACCCACTTTTCCTTAAACAATGTGGCTCAAATTTGGTCCACGGTTCAATCTTGGATGACAATACAATATTTTGCTATCCTTAGGGTGGCCCCTATTTTCACTGAGGTATTTTCCGTATTTTCATCAAGATTATCCAAATTTCAACTTTATGCCTAACAATACTTACATATTTCCTAGTTTTTGGTCAATTTTAAAACAAAACAGTGTAATTTAATTTTTCTTTAATTATATACATATTTATTTATAGTTATAAATAAGGTAAATAAAATAACATTTAATATTAATGTCTGTATACTTTATTTTATTCAAATACTAAATTCAAATTATAATTATTATTCATTTGGCTGGAATATTTCCTGTAAATATTCTATATTCTGCTCTGTATTACCTGTGTCCTGTAGCAGTGCCTTAGCTTCGGCATTTAGTTCCGAATGATTCAATTTCCATTGACTTCGAATGCTAGAGATGAAGGGATCTGAAGTTGCCAATAATATATGAAATAAATCTTCATTTGTAGAAATTCGTGATATTTTTCTGGTATTATGTTCTCTGTAAAACCTGTAATCCTTGTTTCTTTTTTCCTGGGCTTCCTCTGACAAATCTCCAATTGGTAATAAATGGTGCTTAATGACCTCTTCTCCATGATAAAGAACTTTATGCACTGTTGCTGACATATTTCTATATTTGTATTTGGATGTACAGTAGTAGACAAAACTGTTCACGAATAGATGAAATATTAATTCAGAAATGATTTTATCTACATATCAACTGTCTGGTAACCTTTTTCATTTGGAAGTTGTTTAATACTCTCTTTTCTATTATCTGGTAACTCATTTTTAAACTAACGGATGTTTTAGACGTTTGTTTGATATCATCGAAATAATATTACTTGTGAACAATATTGTCCGCAAATAGATTTTTTAACAATTGCTTTCAATTTAGACCTTACCAGGAGAAAATTGGGTAAATATAAATAAAAATTTATTTTTTCTAATTAAAGTGAAGGTAATTTATTGTATTTTAATAAGTTTGCAGTCTCTTTATAATGGGAAAAGCTATAAATTCTGTCTTAAAAAGAAACATCTTAGAAGATATACAAAATTCCGTTTCGTACCGATTAATTGCAAAAAAGTACAAAGTATCTCTTGGACTCATCAACAAAATAAAATATCAAAACTCATTATCCGTCCCTCGAAATTATGGCGGTCCGTTGAAGAAGCTATCCTCAGCTATTGCGCGGATTGCCAGGCGCTTAATCGTTTCAGGAGCCACAAACACTGCAGTGGACACTAACGAGGTCCTAAGAGAAGTTCATGGAGTCAACGTCAGTGACAAAACAATCTGCAGGTGTCTTAAAAATAACGGACTTAAGGCAAGTGCTGTTATAAAAAGGCCACTTTTAAATGAATAACTCCGTAAAGCACGATTAAAGTTCGCTAAAACGTACAAAAATTTCACGATTGATGATTGGAAGAAAGTTACATGGTCGGATGAAACTAAGATTAATAGGGTGGGGTCAGATGGACGCAAATGGACATGGGTTAATAGACGTAGCGGTGTACAAGATCGCAACATTTGTCAAACTGTGAAATTCGGGGGTGGATCACTAATGGTTTGGGGATGTTTTCGTGGTAATGAGTTTGGTGTGCTTCGGCGTATCAATGGTATTATGCGTGCCACAGACTATATTGACATACTGGAGGACTCTTTTCTCTTAAGTCTGGATATATTCGGTGTCGAACCGGGGCAAAGCGATATTTTTATGCAGGATAACGACCCGAAACACACCGCAAAAATAACCAAAAAATGGTTTGTAGATAACGGTATTAAGCTGCTCGAATGGCCTTCCCAGTCCCCAGATTTGAACCCAATTGAGCACCTTTGGGCGATTTTAAAATATTGAGTTAATAATTAATCTCCCTTTAAAACCAAGGGACAAAAGTGTTCACATACCTTTTGTGTTAATATGTATTATTTTGGATTAAATAAAATAAGTTGCTTTAATTTAGATATTCTTTTAGTTAGTAAACTGATTACTCTATTAAAATGTATTACCATTATTTATGATATATAATGTATAATAAACTTTCTCCTTGAAATTTAAATTTTTGAACTATTTGTGAACAGTTTTGTCTACTATTGTATATATAGCAGCGGTTTCCTTGGCGTAATCACCAAATTTTTTAGCATTAATTAGTTCATTGCACGCAAGTACTTCAGTAATTGTTTTAAATCTTGAAATAACATCTATATCAACACCTGTTATATCAGATGTAGTTTCGGGATCCAAAAAAAAAAATCTTCTTGCGGTGTTGCCATCTTTTGTGTTACCTGATCCTTGTTTTGGTTGATCTATAATCAACCCGTGCTTGAGAAATGCATCTTGAACTTGTTTCTTTTTCAATTTTCTTATCTCTTTGTTGGTATCATTATTTCTTACTGATCCTGAAGCTCCGAAGTCCAAATCATAGCTTATTTTCAGTATGTGTTCCATAAACCTTATCCTCGTATGTAGCGGTGATAATCCAAATTCAAATGCATCAATACTATCCTACGACTTTGTCGGTTCTTGGTTTAACTGACTTGATGTTGCTTTACATATAATACAGCTGGATGAAGCTTTTGTATCAGTCAAAACCTGGGCAGTTTTTCCGTCTATCATAGATAGTATTAATTGGTAATTCAATTTAATAGCCTGTTCCTCTATCTCTAACTCTAATGGCCTTAGTGTTGAAATTTGAGCTCTAATGTCACTTACTTCATTCTTAATAGTATCATGAGTTTCCTTTTTAAATTCAAATTTTATTGGTCTGCAGTATTTTGTAGACGATGGAGTTTGGTTTTTCCAAATATAACTTGTTTTCACTGTGCTGGACGAAGGTTCCGAGTCCTCTAAGTTTTTTATCAATCGCAATGGTACAAATGACACCATGTACATATCTGTGTCAGAAATATCCTCACATAAAAATTGTTTACATTGTCTTTGTCCAGAAGACCCATCGCATCCCCATTTACAAAAAAGAGTTAAATCGCAGTTTCCATATTTTTTCAACTCACTTACTTTAAGTGATTTTAGCAACCTTTCGGCTGTATGATCAAGTACAGCTTGCAGTTGTACCTGTGCCGAAATTGGTGTGATTTTGATAGATTCCTTTGGAGGATAACACTCCTTTTTAGCTGCAATTATGTGATGATATGACGGGTATAAATTTAAGCCTTTTTCGATCGCACGTAATCTGAGTTGAGTATACTGCTGTTTTGTTAACTTTAAATCCAGAAATAATGCAAGCGCTTCCTCATTTGTGAACTGTTTTTCCTGGTTTGGTGTCGGAATGCTTTTAAGGATCCGTTTTGTTCTCACCCGACTAGCAGAAATGACTTTTTCAATGATATCCACTTTCGTTAATGGTTTTTGTGATCGCAGCTTGTAAAGAAAACTATCTTTAATGTTTTCACATCCGATTTCTTCATTTATATTCTTAAGTTTTCGTCTCTTAGATCTATGGCTACAGTTATCTAGCGATTTTTCTGGTCTTCCACCACTCTTCTTATTTGTGGTTTCTGAAATCACCTGGATACTAAGTTCACCTTGTAACCAATTTTCAAAGCGCTTGTAAAATTTACTTTTACTATAGTGAACTTCCTTGCAGCGTTTTTACAATATTTTTACGAAATCAGATACTTTGTTTTTTATTTTCAAATGCGTTTCACTGCTGATAGCATTTATGTTCAATTTTCTTTCAATATGGTTTAGAACATCTTCTTTGTTTTTGTTTTTAAAATATTCTTCGGTCAATTCATTATAGCTGAAAGTTTCCATATTTTAATTAAGCTGAAAATAATGTATTTGTTGAAGTTCTATAAAAATAACTTCCAAAAATTTATCAACCTTTTCAAATCGTATTCTTGTCTAACAGTAAAATTTATTTCAAAATTTTTGTCCTTATATACTCAATAAAGAAATGTCAAACTTAAAGTAGATTACGTACACACAAAAAAATATTAGAGCTATTATTACCTAGGCTAGCTCAGGTATTTTTCTTTTGTATGGAATTTTTTAAGACAAAAACCAAGTTCAACTACCTAAGCTGATTTGGAAAACGTACAATAAATTTGCCTTTTTAAATCGAATACTTGTACCGAAATAAAATTTATTTCCAAATTATTGTGATTTATACTACATATAAAAGTGTTAAACCTAAAGTAGATTACCTAAACACAAAAAACTAAGTTTAACTACCTAAGTTGATTCGGTTTATACAAGTTTTCTATGGGAAAATTTGTCATATACAACTTATACTGGATTTTAAGGAAATTTTACCAAAAATTGTTTTGTGTACTAAAACTCTCAATTTTCGAATAAAATTAACTTTTTAGTTAGATTCCTCTCTTTTCCCTTACGTTTTGCTATCTGCAATTTGTACTTTTGGCAGTGAATGACTTCTAAAGTAAATTTACTAGCAGTTTTGATAGAAATTTGTTTGTAAAAATGCTGAGTATTTTCATTAAAATAGAAAAAGTGTTCTACGGGCGGATCCGGGCGGGTGCAAAGTATATATAGGCTTAAAGAGAACACTTTTGCCTTTCTTTGGGTGGTTTTGGTTTTATGTCCTTTTTTGTCCTTTAGAAGTTATATACTACTAAACTTCAAACTTTGCGAATATATGGAGGTTTCCAATTTTAAACATAACACCCTATTTACAAATTATACAGGGTGCGCATATACCATTTCTTAAAAACAACAGTTCACCCAACATAACAAAAAAAAACCGCAGCTCAATATCGATAACAGTTTTTAAGAAATCGCAATTAATATGAGATCAAATATTACAATTTTTATTTTATTTTTAAATTAACATAAATTCTTTGCCTTTAGCAGCATGCCACGCCCACTACTGCGAATATTTTGACCCAATTTTTCGGCTACCTTAGTTTTGATCTATTTTCTTTCTGGTGACATAAAAATTTTAAGAATCTGTATCAACAAAAAATATAGGTTTTGGCCAATGAAAATTAATTCTGAACCACCGTGCGTCGGTAGCTTTTATGTACCCCTTAGCCAACTGTGGATGCTCCGTCATAAAGTTGACCATGATCTCAAATTGGCTTTCCTTGGTATTTAAATTTTTCGTAGTATTTTCCCTATTGAAAAAGACTTGAATAAACATTTAGATGTCAAAGTCGGTCGAAAGTTGAAATTTGTAGAGAGTATGAGTATCCGACATACGGATATGGCAACTCGAAAGTAGGAAATGTATTTGCGAATTCGAGTTAGTTGGTAGAAAAAATCCGAATTCGTAATATTTAACTTTCGAATCGAGTTACATAGTAACCCCCCTGTCTGTTATTTTAATGTTCTTGTCTAGAAATTCAGTACGAGATTTTCTCCAAGCGAATATTTTTCTATCTGGTTTAAAGAGGTTTATTTTTGTTTTGGCTGTACAAATAACCAAAGAAGATAATATAAGCATCGAAAAAAT
Source organism: Gymnosoma rotundatum (assembly GCA_916610165.2). Lineage (NCBI taxonomy): Eukaryota > Metazoa > Arthropoda > Insecta > Diptera > Tachinidae > Gymnosoma > Gymnosoma rotundatum. The sequence goes on from OU744336.1 coordinate 111,738,988, forward strand.
CGGAAAAAACTTAAACAACATAACTTACCTTTGACCAGAAATAATGCACCTTTACTTGCATGTTCTTGAGTGAAAGCGTAATTCAGTTTTTGATTTTTCTCTGATATTAATACCCTTCGGCGGCAAGACCTTTCATGTAAATTATTACTTCTAAAGATTCGGCGGACTGTTCTAGCACTAACACTAACATTTTGTATTTTATACAATTTGTTTTTTATGTCAATTGCTGACAATAGTGGTTCGTTATTGATTAGCTTCAAGCAATACCGCTTATCACGGTCGGACAACTTGCACCTGAGTGGACCCTATTAGTAGCTTTATATCGATTTATAATATTAAACATTGTACTTTTGTTTCTGTTAACTATTTCTTCAATATCTCTAATAGTTTTGCGATTTTTAGAAAATAAAATTTTTAGTAATATGAAATATTGTAAAACACTGATTTAAGATCGAAAAAAGTGATTGCATGTGTCAAAGTTGACGGTAATTAAAAAAAAAAAAAAAACAACTATCCCACTTTAAATGTGAGAATTGTATTGCAATATAAATAAAAAGATGAAACATTTTTATAGTCGCGCTATAAAGAACTAGTGCTTCCGATTTTGAAACCGCTAAGTTATTTATAATTTAAAAAATAAAAAAATATTGAAAAAAAAATTTTGTATACTTGTATATTAGAAATATTTACCGCAAAAGAGTTAAATTTAATAATTATTTTTGTGTCCAACTTTGACTGTGAGTAGCTGTATATTACGAATACAGTTTGGAAGAAAGAACTGGTAAAACTGCTAGTATTTGCCTTTCACTAGAGTAATTCCTATCCTATTTGGAAAAAAGGCTCCATTGACCATATGCGCTCGTTTTACGAAAGATATAGCGAAAGAAATTATACACAGATGTTTACACTTCAATAAAATTAAAACATTAATCTATTAAAAGTAATGAATAAAATTGACATAAATTAAAAAAAAAAAAAAAATAAATAAAAAATAAAAAATTTTTGACCAAGGCAACCTGAATGTTGTGTTGTTGCAGGCTTCTCTTAATCTTCATAATGTTTTTGGTAGTCGCACAATCGAGTATCTCTTCCAGTGATTGTTCTATCCCCGATACTGGACAAGTTGTAAGCAAATGAAGAACATCAAGTCAAACATTACAATTAAAGCATCTTGGGGGATCAGTCCCTCTTTCTACAAACATGGAGTATTTCAGATTTATGGGCTATCAAAATCGCACCTCTGCTCTTAGCCCACTAATGCATTTCCATATCAAGATTGTTTAGATTTAAATAACTACTTTCGGATTTCCCGAAGCCACTGCAAAAACATTGTCACCATAAATGCCAATGTAGTCGATTCAAATTATGCTTACCATTCTTTAAATTTCGACGCAGAATTTCTTCAAGTTGGTGACATATGCTATGTCTTGCTCTAAAGGCGTGTTGTAAGTTTTACAAATTTTGTTTTGTATACTTCCAAAAGCGTCTGACCAAAATTTATCGAGTATCTTAATGTTAAGCCATTTTAGCGAATTCAACATTTATTATTGTTAAACGATTATATTTTAAAATTGAGCGCATTGCCCTTTTTTGAAGCTCTTGTAGTCTCGATATTTTTCCCAATTTTTTTGCATGCATATTCTATGTGATCTTTAAATTTTAAGTCTTTATCTATCGCGAAACCCAGATATTTTAACTTTTTAACTTTTTCTATTACTACATTATTTATCTTAAATATTTTGTTTCTGTTCATATTTATTTCCATTTTTTTGTTTTGTTTTCATTTTATTTTAATTTTTTCATGTTTAGCCATTTATTTATGTTATTGATGTTTGATTCTTCCTCTGTGTTTGTTTCAGGAAAAATAAATGTATCATCGGCGTATAATACAATTTCACATTTTTCTAATACTTTTTCCATGTCATTTATGTACTCGTATATAATAAACAGCAGAGCTCCTAGCATTGATCGCTGTGGAACTCCACGTTTTCGATTGGTTTTGATTTTACGTTGTTGACTTTCGTAGTTTGCTCATGTTTGGTTAAATAACATTTAAACCATTGTATTTCTTGTTCTTGTATACCATACCTGCTCAGCTTTCTTATTAATATACTTTTATCTACTGTTTTAAATGCCCTTTTGAAATTGAGAAATATAGTCACTATTTTATTATTTTTCTTGGAAAGTTTCTATCTATTAATTACGTAATTCACGGCCGTTTCACAACAGTGTTTCTAAATCCTGATTGATATTTCGACAGCAATTCATATTTTTTGTAGATATTCCTCTGACTGTACTTTTACTATTTTCTCAAGTATTTTTTCACAAGTTTTCTAACTATTGATTGGCCGGTAATCTTAACATTTATTTTAATTTTTTAACTTTTCAAACGGTGTTGTCATTGAACCCTTCCAAATTTGGGGGAAAATAACCGTTTCAAAAGATTTGTTAATTATTTTATGTACTATGGAGCCTATTCTGACCCAGTTATTCATAATTAATTCTTTAGATATTTTGGAATAGTCTGGTTTTTTTTTATGTTTCTGGCCACACATCTAAATTCTAACATATTTATTGCACGAAACTTGAATTCATAACTTATCACAGGTATTTTGTTTGCATATTGCACATTTATGGCGTTTTCTTTTCTGAAAATAAATGTTACACAACAATTACATAAAATGTTTTGCATGTTGCCTAAAACCCGAAAAATACACATTTAATAGCCACAATAGAACAAAAACTGTTATTGAATTTTTCTAATTACCTTTACATGTCAGTAATGTTTAATTAGCGTTTCAGACATAAAGTAGTATAATATTGGGTTTGGCAACAAAAGCAAACATCACTATTAAGAGTAAGAACTACTTAAAAACGTGTAGCATACTTACCCTTTGTCGCTGGCTGCGACGTGAGTTTGGTTAAGGAGCGAATTTAACAACTTCCAAAATAACTTTTGTTAAAATATGAAGCGTTTATTTCTAACAAAAATACAATTATTAAAAAACATAAAAATATAATTAATTTACGACTTACCGCAGTGCTTTTTCCTTAACAACTAAATTTTGTCTCTAAATAAATTTAAAATGAACCACTTGTCCATACGTATGTGTGTACACATTTCTTCAAATTATTTTCATATTCTTAAACACTCATTTGAGGTAACGGGACAAACTAAAAAAGCAATGCGGTAATATCAAAACAAGAACAACTTTTACTTAAGAATTATAAATACAAAGTACATAAGAGCAAACTAACATACATTTAGGCTACTCACAGAGCGCCGAATTAAACAATTGTAATTCAAGTTAAATAAGGGCGAAACAATCAAATAAAATTCAACATAACAAATAATTAAAATAAAAAATACATAAACCAACTTTTTTTTGTAAAGCCATTCAGCGACATCCCCACCCCCGTGGATCGGCAACGATTCACTATTCAAAATCCAGAACAGCCAGCTTGGAAACAGGTCGCTTTAAAATTCCAGTACTTGTACGTACATTAGCAATACGGATTACACCATCTCTTCCTTGGAAAACCTCTTCTACACGCCCTCGCTTCCAATTTTTACGAGACACGTCTAGATCGCAGATTAACACTAAGTCACCAACAGCAATAGGCTTGGTTCGTTGGCACCATTTGGAGCGTGTGGTTAATGTGGGCAAATACTCTTTTATCCAACGCTTCCAAAAATGATCACGTAGCTGCCGCGAAATTCTCCATTGTTTCTTTAGCACAACTGGCTGTTGTATTTCATTCAAGGCAGGGGTTTGTGTCGTATTTGAGCAGCCTAACAAAAAATGATTAGGCGTTAATGGTTCCTCGTCTTCATGGGCCACTGGTAAATACGTTAAAGGGCGAGAATTTAGAATATTTTCGGCTTCAATCAACAAGCTTTGTAAAGTATACTCCCGGGGAAAAGTTTCTTTTAGAGTTGACTGCAGGACTCTTTTGACGCATTGCACCATACGTTCCCATACGCCACCCTCAGACGGATTTTGCGGACAATTAAACTGCCAATCTATGCCTTTAGATGCAAGTTCATCTTGAATTTTAGCCACATCAAAAACTTCGCTAAATTGCCTTGCAACTTTGTCAGCTCCAACAAAATTTTTCCCATTGTCAGTTCTAAGTCGTACAGGTAAGCCACGGCGGTTAATAAAGTTGCGTATAGTCAAAATACAAGCGTCTGTGGACAAATCAAAGGCCAATTCTAAATGAATAGCTCTAACAGTTAGGCAGGTAAATAATGCCATCCAACGTTTTTCGTGGCGACGACCAATTGTTACAGTAATGGGCCCAAAATAGTCCAATCCAGTATATGAAAACGGGCGAATATATGGCGTGAGCCTGTCTTTTGGCAAAGAAGTGGTGGTGTTGGTGAGGCGCGGCGAAATCTGCAAATATAACAATTAGAAATATGCTTACGCAAAAGCCGTCTTAGGCCTGGAATCCAAAATGATCTTCTAATTTCACATATCGTGGCTTCAAAATTTTGGTGCTTCATTTTGTCGTGGACATGGGCAACAAACAACTCAGTAATTGGATGAGACGACGGTAGTATTATCGGGCGCCTTATGTCCAGTGGTAGCCAACTTGCTGCGTCTACACGCCCATAAACTCGAAGTAACGAACTTTCATCTAAGTATGCAGACAATTTGTGTAATTCATTACCCTTAGGCAAAACCTTTTTATTTTTGACGATTTCAATTTCGGCGGAAAATTTATCACGTTGGGCTTGACGACATAGATGCATTTCAGCGGTTTTTATCTCAGCAGCAGTTAAACCATTATTTTCCTCAGGGTTCGATTTCTTTTGGCAACGGCTAATAAACCGCAAAACCCATGCAATAGTACGTTTTAGTTTTAAATATGACGAAAATCTACCAAATTCAATAATTGTAGGGGAGTTCATCAGAAATGCAAATTTCGGTCGCAGTTCCTCTTCGCAGAAATAATTTTGTGTTTCAGAATCAATTTTTGGCCACTCATTCTCATCGTACTGAAGAAATTCAGGACCTTTGAGCCAACGAGAATCATCAGAAAAATCAACCTGATTTTTTATTCTTGTAATTTCATCGGCAACATTGTCGTTGGTCGGTAGCCATCTCCAATCAGATGGGCTAGTAGAATCTAAAATTTCTGTGATTCTGTGGGCAACAAAGGGTTTATATCTGCGGCTTTCGGATCTAATCCAATTAATAACAGTTGTAAAATCACTCCAGCATATTGTTCTCGTTACTTTCATGAAGTGTTCCTTTAATATGGTATCCTTTAGCTGAGTTTCTAAAACGGCAGCTTGTAATTCGAGGCGGGGAATACTCATTGTTTTTAAAGGGGCACATCTAGATTTTGCAGCTACAAAAGATACTTCAATTTTTCCATCTGCATTTAACGACCTCCAATACGATACGGCACCAAACGCGTCTTCACTTGCGTCGACAAATATATGTAGTTCTAGGCGATAAGGGTCACCATTTTTAAAATAACACCGAGGCACTTTTAAACTGACAACGTTTTGTAGATCTTGACGCCAATTATTCCATTTGTCAAATATGATTTCTGGTACAACATCATCCCACTGTGTGCTGTTTCTCCAAACTTCTCTCAACAACAACTTCGCTGTTATCATAAAATTTTCCAAAAATCCAAGTGGGTCAAAAACAGACATAACAACACTTAATAGTTCTCGTTTTGTGGGAAACCTTTTACCCTCTATTACTTCAGCATTTACTTTATGAAATTTCAAATTATACCTTAAAGTATCATCTTCAGGTTGCCAATAAATACCAAGTACCTTTTCAGAGTTTATCTCATTTTTATCATTTAAAAAATTAACTTTGTTTTCCAATGTGCCTTTTAGAGCCATAACCACTTGTGATGAGTTGGATGAAAAATTGCGTAGCTCAAACCCAGCTGCCCTATGTATCTCCCGAACTTGTAAGGCAATTTCAATTGCTCTCGCTGGAGTTGGAAAACTATCAACGAAATCGTCTACGTAATGATGATCTATAATAGACTTTACAGCTCTAGGATACTGATCACGATAATTCAGGGCATTTGTCTTTTTCACATAATCAGCTATACACGGTGAACAGGCAGCACCAAACGTCATCACTGTCATCTCATATACTTCTGGAGGGCCTTTGTCATCTTCACGCCATAAAAACCTTTGTGAACACCTATCTTCCGCTGCAACAACAATTTGGTGAAACATTTCTTTTATGTCCCCACAAACTGCTACGGCGCCAATGCGAAAATTAAACAAAACTGCTGGCAGCGGTCTATATTCCTGTGGACCCTTAAGCAATTTTGAATTCAGGGACAAACCTTCAACTGATGCGGCAGCATCAAAAACCAAACGAACTTTTCCAGGCTTATTAGGGTTAAGCACCCCAAAGTGCGGAAGATACCAGGTCCTGGGGCAAACATTAGCGGCTTCAGTAAAAGACAGTTTTCTTATATAATTTTTACATAGATAATCTTTAATGACAGATTTATATGCGGCACCAAACTCAGGGTATTTTTTAATTTTACGTTCTATTCCGAGTAGCCTATTAAGAGCCATAGAATAACTATCAGGCAGCTCAACATCATGGGTTCGCCACAGGAGCCGAGTTTGGAATCGTCCTTCAATTTTAATTGTTGATTCTTTCATAATTTGACGAGCCCGTAGATCATCATTAGACTCAACTATCGGCAATATTTTGACACCAAAGTTTTCTATATCAAAGTAGTTTGTCACCAGGTCGTACACAGTTTGTTCTGGCTGTACTGACAACAAACACAAATTGGAATTGGTTGACTTACCCTTCATTTTTCCAAATACAACCCAACCTAAGGGTGTGTTAGCAGTATAGGGACCATTTTCTTCTAGAGGCACAATTTCATCTGGTAAACCAAGATGGCAATGATCCAAGCCGATCAAAACTTTCGGAGTAACACAATTGTATAATTTAATAGGCAAGCTAGGGTGACCACTTAAATCCATATCAAAACTTTGAGCAGGCAATTTTAAGTTTGAGACTCCATAAACGTTTCTCAATATATATTTCCTGTTGTTACGAATTCCACTTATATGCATATCAACAACTGTGGTAGTTTCCTGTGCTGCTTTTCCACCAAGAAAATGCAAATTTAATTTACCTTTTTTTCCTTGAAGACCCAGTTGATTCACCAAAGAGCTGTCCACCATAGTAACCGAAGAACCCTCATCTAACAAAGCATAAGTTTCAATTTTGTTACTAGGACCATAAAGTACAACAGGCACCACACGAAACAAAAGCATACTCTTATCTGTAGGCTTAGACATACAACTTAAAACAGGTTGAGAATCACTTATTGGTGTTACAGTACTATTTTCATCTTTGCCAACTTCAGCATCATGTAATAGTTTATTGTATTTTCTTAGACAACTATCAATTAAACACGGCTTTCGAATACGACAAAATTTACTCGAGTGTCCAAAACCAAAACACGAGAAACATAACCTTAATTTTTTTATTTCATTCCAACGATTAGGCACATTTAATGAACAAAATTTTTTGCAATCAAATAATTTATGATTGGCCCGGCACATAGGGCACTCTTGTTTACGTTGACCATCAGTGGCATGTAAAACCACTTTTCTCTTTGGATCACAATTTTGTCGATTTCCACTTACACTTTGCACGGTTCTTACCAAATCAGCGACGCTTTTAAGCCACTTACTAAAATCCACAACAGTTGCGTACGGCTTTATGTCAAATGAATAACGAGCCCATTCCATACGCTTACTCATCGGAAGCTTTCCAACTAATTCTTCCATCAACGTTGGATTTGCCAAATGCTGTTGTCCATTAGCGGTTTCTAAAAACGTGGCAAAATTCTGCACTTTAATTGCAAAGGGCACAAGTTTATCAACAGCATTTTCACTTATATATGGAATTTCCCTTACTTGCTGTAGCTGGCAACGAATAAGCAGTTCTGGGCGACCATATTGGAAACACAATTGTTCCATAACCATACTTACATTATCTGGATGTATTAATAATGACTTCACGCATTCTCGAGCATCACCCTTTAAAGCCTTTTACAGCCTTAAACAATTTTCAAAATTATTATAATTATATGCTGCTGTAGAGTGTTTAAAAGCTGTGGAAAACATCGGCCAATCTTCAGGAGCACCATTAAATTCTGGTAAATCATAAATTTTTCTATGCATTTGCATCGAAGCGCCATTTTGTGGACCTAAATTTGCAGGGGGCTTATTCTGAATTGCGATGCGAAAATCAATGCGATGCGCAAATGAAATGCGATGCGAAAGAAAATTTTTATTCTGTTAGACTTTCGCAATTGCATTCGCAATTTATTTCAAATCGTTGGCAACGCTGCTCAAATAAACATCAGTACAAGGCGAATTAATACAGGTGACCGCACGGCTACAACAATCCAACAACACAAAAAACAACAGGCAATTTGTTGCTACAAAATTATGTATGTTGTCAAAAAAATATTGTAAAAACACAAACAAAATAGAAAAATATATATGATGAAAAAAGTGGTTGTAATTATCAGAATAAGAAAATTATAAAAATTAAGTTACATAAAAATACAGGAAAAGTGACCAAAACTCTTTTGTACCACTAGTTTGCCCAAATCACATACATCGTTCTTTCTTGCACGTTGACCATTTAAAGTCCAACATAATCTTCCACAAAAAAACCAAGAAATTATAATTGTGTTAACAATAATTTCACTACCTTTTTACGCATATTTTGATTATACACATCAGGAGCTGCAAATACGGTTCCATGTTGTGGTAGTTTTCTCTAGGAATTTCAACAGTTTGTTTTCTATTAGCAATAAAAAAAATTAAATTAAAAAAAATTTAACAAATTATTTATTTTTGACAAATTTTTTTGACAACTGTAATGTATACAACTGATGAGCTTTTTCGCCCGTGCGTTCACCTGTATTATTTCGCCATGCATCAGTATCAACAAACGTCAAATTAAAAATAAATAAATTTTTTGTGCTTCGCTGTGAAAATTGTTTCTAAAATTTATTTAATAGGTCCAAACCTATTAAAATTTAAGTCAAATATTTTTGAATTTCTCTAATAGGTGGTGGTCCATTAATATTCAGTTCTTTAGTTAAAGTTTGCCACAAAGTATTTGCAGACTAACGTGCATTTGAGTTTTTAAATGGCCTCTTGCTGTGCTTATTCATAAATTCTATTTTTAATTAGTTTAATAATGATTATTTGACCCTTTTTTATTAAATTATTTTCTATTTTCTTAAGCTTTGGGTCCTAAAATTTTTAATAATATTTTATTTCAATATTTCGGTACTTTCTGCGTACCTTCTTCAGGAAACAAAATTAATATATAACCAAAATAACAAAATTAATTAACAATTGAAAAATTTTTTTGTCATAATGAAGTTAAAAAACAATGTTTCAAAAAATTTCCAAAAAAACAAAAATATAAAAAAGTGTTTTGTGTTACATACATATATTAAGAACAAAAACATTTATGTTATTTTGTGAATTAAGTGTCTGTATATATGAGCGACATTATCTGTATCTGCTTTAAAATTAATTCTTTTAGTCAATGGAGTATTTACAATGTGTAACATTTCCAAAATATACCGTCTCTTATAATTTTTTTCAATACTAAGAACTGAAGCATTTTCAAAGTTAGGACAGTGACCTAAGTCAAAACAATGAGTGGATAATGCTGTTTTTTGTGAATTAACATATCTTAAGTCCGACTTATGTCCAGCAATTCTAGTCTTTAGTTTATTTTTTGTTGTACCAATATATACCTTATTGCAAATCTCCTGATCACTACCTTTACAAGGTATTTCATAGACTACATTAGAAATGTCAAATTTATTAGTTCTATCTTTAGTCTTACTAAATAATCTATTCAGTGTATTATTTGTTTCAAAAGCCATGTTATATTTTTCCTTATTGAAGATTTTTGAATTCTTTAAACGTTCTGAAAAACCTTGTACATAAGTTAAAGACTTATAAATCTTAGGTTCCAATGTGCTTATCTTAATTGTATTTCTTTTATGTCCGTATTGTCTAATAAATTTATAAATAAGTCTTTTTGGAAAGCTATTATCCGCTAGTATATTTTTAATCTTTTCTTTATTCTTTTTATGAAATTCTTCATCACTTATAGTTAAAACTCTTTCAATTAAATTTTTTGCTGTATTAATTATTATACCTTTGTTGTGCTTTGAAAAATAGTTAATAATTCTTCCTGATGCTGTCGGTTTTTGATACCAATCCATTAATATATTATTACCTCGTCGAATCAATAAAGTATCTAAGTAAGGAAGTTTGGAATCGCATTCCTTCTCTATTGTAAACTTAATATTAACATCAAAAGAATTGAAAATCTTTAACATATCATCAATTGCACTATCAGAAATAATACAAAATAAATCATCAACATACTTAGTAATAACTTTTGGTTTTATAATTAGTTTTTCTAAGCAAAAGTCCAATAATTTCTCCATAACAATGTCTGCAACAATTGGAGATGCCGGAGATCCCATCGGAAGACCCTGTTTCTGAACATATATTTTTTTATCATACTGAAAATATCTATTATCCTCTATGCAAAATTGAAGAATACGTAAAAATAAATCTTTATCAATTTTAGTGTGTGGTCTAATTATATCCCACTTTTCTTTTATTGTATCAATAGCTAAATCTACTGGTATACTAGGAAATAGAGATATCACATCTAAAGAAACTAATTTTTCATTATTTTCTACTTTAAGTTTTTTTATCTTATTCTTAAAATCTAAAGAATTCTTTACGTTATATTTTGAAAACTCAGTGATTTTCTTCAAAATATCTGTCACATATTTGAGTTTTCAAAATATAACGTAAAGAATTCTTTAGATTTTAAGAATAAGATAAAAAAACTTAAAGTAGAAAATAATGAAAAATTAGTTTCTTTAGATGTGATATCTCTATTTCCTAGTATACCAGTAGATTTAGCTATTGATACAATAAAAGAAAAGTGGGATATAATTAGACCACACACTAAAATTGATAAAGATTTATTTTTACGTATTCTTCAATTTTGCATAGAGGATAATAGATATTTTCAGTATGATAAAAAAATATATGTTCAGAAACAGGGTCTTCCGATGGGATCTCCGGCATCTCCAATTGTTGCAGACATTGTTATGGAGAAATTATTGGACTTTTGCTTAGAAAAACTAATTATAAAACCAAAAGTTATTACTAAGTATGTTGATGATTTATTTTGTATTATTTCTGATAGTGCAATTGATGATATGTTAAAGATTTTCAATTCTTTTGATGTTAATATTAAGTTTACAATAGAGAAGGAATGCGATTCCAAACTTCCTTACTTAGATACTTTATTGATTCGACGAGGTAATAATATATTAATGGATTGGTATCAAAAACCGACAGCATCAGGAAGAATTATTAACTATTTTTCAAAGCACAACAAAGGTATAATAATTAATACAGCTAAAAATTTAATTGAAAGAGTTTTAACTATAAGTGATGAAGAATTTCATAAAAAGAATAAAGAAAAGATTAAAAATATACTAGCGGATAATAGCTTTCCAAAAAGACTTATTTATAAATTTATTAGACAATACGGACATAAAAGAAATACAAATAAGATAAGCACATTGGAACCTAAGATTTATAAGTCTTTAACTTATGTACAAGGTTTTTCAGAACGTTTAAAGAATTCAAAAATCTTCAATAAGGAAAAATATAACATGGCTTTTAAAACAAATAATACACTGAATAGATTATTTAGTAAGACTAAAGATAGAATTAATAAATTTGACATTTCTAATGTAGTCTATGAAATACCTTGTAAAGGTAGTGATCAGGAGATTTGCAATAAGGTATATATTGATACAACAAAAAATAAACTTAAGACTAGAATTGCTGGACATAAGTCGGACTTAAGATATGTTAATTCACAAAAAACAGCATTATCCACTCATTGTTTTGACTTAGGTCACTATCCTAACTTTGAAAATGCTTCAGTTCTTAGTATTGAAAAAAATTATAAGAGACGGTATATTTTGGAAATGTTACACATTGTAAATACTCCATTGACTAAAAGAATTAATTTTAAAGCAGATACAGATAATGTCGCTCATATATACAGACACTTAATTCACAAAATAACATAAATGATTTTGTTCTTAATATATGTATGTAACACAAAACACTTTTTTATATTTTTGTTTTTTGAAAATTTTTTGAAACATTGTTTTTTTAACTTCATTATGACAAAAAATTTTTTTCAATTGTTAATAATTTTGTTATTTTGCTTTTATATTAATTTTGTTTCCTGAAGAAGGTACGCAGAAAGTACCGAAATATTGAAATAAAATATTATTAACAAATATAAGGACCCAAAGCTTAAAAAAATAGAAAATAATTTAATTCTATTTTTATTTAAAGTTGGCGCGGTTTGTTGGTCTTACTGCTTACTTCCCTGAATTAAATAATAAATGTATGATGAATACATAAATAAAATATTGCTTTTTACTTACATGTTTGTACTTTGCGAATGCTACTTTGTTGTCGAATAAATTTTGCGAATTTGACATGTGTTTTCGCAATTTAGAATACCGATTTACCACCTTTTCGCATTTGAAATGCGATTAAAATAGAACTTTGCGAATATCGCAATACAGAATAGCAATTGTTTTCATTTATGTATTTTCGCATCGCATTGACTTTCGCATCGCAATTCAGAATAAGCCTCCAGGTATTTGGTTTTGTTGATTTCCAGAATAATCATAAAAATTGTTGGCGTTGTTACCCGAAAAAGAAAATGGCGAGCGACGTTCATAGCAGTTGGCGTTAACTGAGGCAGAATTATTAACGCTCACTTCGCTGGTACCTGTTACTGGCATAGGAATGTTTGATGGTTGTGGCACAGCAGCTGAAGAACATGGTGTAGAATTTCTATTCACTGCAATGGACAATGCTTTTTGAGCATTGAGCAACTGGTTCTGAAGCAAATTAATTTGGCTCTGTAGGCATTCTAAACTTATGTTAGGACTCGGCTGAAGCAACGGCAGTGACGCAGCAATATTTTCGGCGTTAGACATCGTCAGATTTGGTGTTGTCTCAATGGCGTTATTTAGTTCTACATCGGCGGCAGGTAACAATGTGCTGGCAGCAGAAGTACTGGCGGGCATAAACGGCTCTTCTGTAGTAGAGGGATTTAATTCTTAAGACGCAGGCGTGGAACTACTTTGTTGATTCGCTGATTGCAAACGCGTACTTTTTCTAATCGGAGATCGTTGCATTTTAAACTTTATAAAAAATTGTTTTTTAAATTTGTATAATCTATAACGGCAGGCAAGAAATCTGGCACACAAATAAATTTCTGTCAATAAATGTTCCGGCAGACAAGGAACTACGCGCAAATAAATTTATCTTCAATAAAATGTTCCGGCAGGCAATGGCTCAAATCTTTCGCCAAAGGTAGGTGCGAAATAAAATTTGTCGCTGGCTGCGACGTGAGTTTGGTTAAGGAGCGAATTTAACAACTTCCAAAATAACTTTTGTTAAAATATGAAGCGTTTATTTCTAACAAAAATACAATTATTAAAAAACATAAAAATATAATTAATTTACGACTTACCGCAGTGCTTTTTCCTTAACAACTAAATTTTGTCTCTAAATAAATTTAAAATGAACCACTTGTCCATACGTATGTGTGTACACATTTCTTCAAATTATTTTCATATTCTTAAACACTCATTTGAGGTAACGGGACAAACTAAAAAAGCAATGCGGTAATATCAAAACAAGAACAACTTTTACTTAAGAATTATAAATACAAAGTACATAAGAGCAAACTAACATACATTTAGGCTACTCACAGAGCGCCGAATTAAACAATTGTAATTCAAGTTAAATAAGGGCGAAACAATCAAATAAAATTCAACATAACAAATAGTTAAAATAAAAAATACATAAACCAACTTTTTTTTTGTAAAGCCATTCAGCGACACCCTTACATAAAATTGAGGGTAAAATATGTAACATATCTTACACTTTTTCGTGCAACATATTTTCAAAAGAACATACTTTTATTAATTCTCAAATTTCCAAAAAAATTCTTTTTTTCATGCTATTCTCCCGATTTGTTATTTAAATCACCGATATTGATTATTGAAGGTCAAAGCACGTCTCGATGGCCATTTCGTTATCGCTTACTTAACTCGTCAGGAGACTTCTGACAAATATTTTAAATAAACTAAAGATTTCCGTCAAAACAAAAAAGCAAAGACAAAAATCAAAGTTTAAGCAAAAACAACAATAACCAAATGTAATTCTATTTTTCTTTCTCTGCTGTATAAGGCAGAGTTTTTTTTCTGCTCTTTTATACAGTTGAAAGAGGATGAAAAATAAAATATCACAAAACACTACGATAATTTATTTTATGCACAGGCACTTTGCAAATATTAAACATTTTAAACAACGGGATTTTTTTTTAATAATATTAATTAATTCTCAAATTCCCAAAAAAATTCTTTTTTTCATGCTATTCTCCCGATTTATTATTTAAATCACCGATATTGATTATTGAAGGTCAAAGCACGTCTCGATGGCCATTTCGTTATCGCTTACTTAACTCGTCAGGAGACTTCTGACAAATATTTCTAATAAACTAAAGATTTCCGTCAAAACAATAAAGCAAAGACAAAAATCAAAGTTTAAGCAAAAACAACAATAACCAAATGTAATTCTATTTTTCTTTCTCTGCTGTATAAGGCAGAGTTTTTTTCTGCTCTTTTATACAATTGAAAGAGGATGAAAAATAAAATATCACAAAACATTACGATAATTTATTTTATGCACAGGCACTTTGCAAATATTAAACATTTTAAACAACGGGATTTTTTTTTTAATAATATTAATTAATTCTCAAATTTCCAAAAAAAATTCTTTTTTTCATGCTATTCTCCCGATTTATTATTTAAATCACTGATATTGATTATTGAAGGTCAAAGCACGTCTCGATGGCCATTTCGTTATCGCTTACTTAACTCGTCAGGAGACTTCTGACAAATCTTTTAAATAAACTAAAGATTTCCGTCAAAACAATAAAGCAAAGACAAAAATCAAAGTTTAAGCAAAAACAACAATAACCAAATGTAATTCTATTTTTCTTTCTCTGCTGTATAAGGCAGAGTTTTTTTCTGCTCTTTTATACAGTTGAAAGAGGATGAAAAATAAAATATCACAAAACACTACGATAATTTATTTTATGCACAGGCACTTTGCAAATATTAAACATTTTAAACAACGCGATTTTTTTTTAATAATATTAATTAATTCTTAAATTTCCAAAAAAATTATTTTTTTCATGCTATTCTCCCGATTTATTATTTAAATCACCGATATTGATTATTGAAGGTCAAAGCACGTCTCGATGGTCATTTCGTTATCGCTTACTTAACTCGTCAGGAGACTTCTGACAAATATTTTAAATAAACTAAAGATTTCCGTCAAAACAATAAAGCAAAGACAAAAATCAAAGTTTAAGCAAAAACAACAATAACCAAATGTAATTCTATTTTTCTTTCTCTGCTGTATACATACTTTTAATTACATACTTTTAATTTACACTATCGAACATTTTTTAGAAAAGAACACAAAGGTGTAAAAAGTGTTAAACATATGCAACATTTTTGTCAGAAAAAAAAACGCCATTAGTATAGCATCTCTTATTTCCTTAGTGCTATCAATGAAGAATTTATTTTATTAAAGTTGTCCGGAGCAAAAGGAACTGGGATCTAGGGTAGAAAATAAATATTTAAGATATTTTAAGTGTAGTTTAGGTACTAATTATAGTAATTTTTTTTATATAGAATGATTGATGAATACAAGAAGTCCCTCATGTTTAATAAAAAAGTCGGTAATTTCACAGAGGGGTGAATTGAATAGAATAAGTAAAATGAATTTGTCTTTTTTTTTCTTTAAACTATAATGAATTGGGAAAATTTTATTTTACTTATGTTTGGAAAATAAATGCATTGAAATTAAAATGTTTGTTGTTGATGATGCAAATATGATTGTATCCTTGGTAGAGATTCTCTAGGTAAAGCGGGCTTAGAATTAGTAATCGGGAAAACTTCGGTTGCTGGAGTAATGAGGAATAATATCGCGGTTAGTGATAATGCTGTGAGGGCAATTATGCATATTGAGTGGGAAAACATGGCGGAGACTTTAGAGCTAAAAATAGGTGAACAAATCCAAGACAAATAAAGAAAAAGGTTAGAGCAAATATTTATGGATACTTACATAAGACCTGAAAGGCAAGTTCAACCTAAGATTAGAAATGAAACTAAACTTAGTTTAGAGAAGCCAATAAATTTTAGTTGTGCACCTAGGAGACTATCGTATGACGAAAGGGAGAAATTACAGAAAATCTTAGATGATTACCTAGAGAAAGGCTTTATAAGGCCAAGTGAATCAGAGTTTGCGTCACCCATAGTGCTTGTGAAAAAAGACGGGAGACCTTGAAGGATAATTACACCATTCCTCAAATTGATAAACTTTTGGATCGTTTGTCAGGTAAACAAATTTTCACTAAGCTGGACTTAAGGAACGGGTTCTATCATGTGTTTGTAGAGAAAGATTCTATAAAATACACGTCCTTCGTAACTCCACTAGGATAATATGAATTCCTAAGAATGCGGTTTGGTGTAAAAAATGCCCCCTCGGTGTTCCAACGGTTTTTTAATAAGGTTTTTGCAGATATGGTGAGGAATAGGGAGGTAATAGTATATATGGACGACATTATGATAGCTACCGACACTGTTGAGGAACATTTACGAATTCTCCGAAATGTATTCAGATTATTGGT
Source organism: Gymnosoma rotundatum (assembly GCA_916610165.2). Lineage (NCBI taxonomy): Eukaryota > Metazoa > Arthropoda > Insecta > Diptera > Tachinidae > Gymnosoma > Gymnosoma rotundatum. The sequence goes on from OU744336.1 coordinate 111,755,886, forward strand.
GGAGAACAAGTTGGAACTTAGATTGGACAAGTGCGAATTTCTAAAGATCAATATAAAGTATTTGGGATACGAGATTGATGGAAATGGAATTTAAGCAGATGACGATGGGGTAAGAGCGGTAAGGGATTTTCCTGTCCCATCGAATGTACATTCAGAGCGTTGTTTTGTAGGTCTTCATATTTTAGAAGGTTCGTAAAAAATTTTTCCACTATTACTAAACCACTGACGGATTTGACCCGAAAGGATAACATTTTTCACTTTGGACCGAATGAATTGAAGGCTTTTGAGACATTAAAGGAAATATTGGTCCAATCCTTAATATTAGCATTAGTTGATCCGAAGGATGTCACAGAATTGCACTGCGATGCCAGCAGTACGGGATTTGGTGCTATACTATTGCAGAAGAAAAGCGATGGGGAAATGCACCCAATATCTTACTACTTCAAAAGAACGACTAATCCGAGTCGAAATACCACAGTTTTGAACTGGAGACGCCTGCTGTCTTCTACGCTCTAAGACGATTTAGGGCCTACTTGTATGGGAAGAAGTTTAAGGTTGTTACCGAAGAGAGAAATTTAATAAAGAAAATTTTTAATTAATTTTATGTCAATAATAAAATTAGTCTATTAATCATTTCATTTCTAAGATTACGATTTTAGTGGCACTTGTTTGTGAATGACGTTGAACATTTAGTCTCTGGTTTTTTACTTTCTTTAAGATTTCAAAGATCGACCTTAGCGTAAAGAATGTATTCAAGAAATGGCCAACAAGGTTTTATATTTATAGTTGTTATTTATAAATATTTAGATTCATTTTTATCTCTTAATAATTTTACAATGATTTTTTTTTTTTTTTTTTGGAAAAAATTGATTGTAATGCATTCATTTATTTTTAAAAATTAAAATGTTTTAATTATTTTTAATTAAAATTAGAAATAGTATTTAACAAAGTTTTAACAATAACAACCCTTTAATTGTTTTATCTTCACATTTAAAATATTAAAAACCAAATCTGTGTTTAATTAAAATTTAGGAAAAACGAATTTTAAGTCTACACAATCTTACTTGAATGCATTAAAAAAAAAATATGTATCTTTATGTTTTCAGATTTGCTTAGTTTTTAAATCTACAAACTAATTGGTTTTATTTTATTTTTGCTAAGATTTTACTTAAAAATATAATAAGTCAAAATTTGGAACCATTTATTGCTGAACATATAGAAAAAGTTACAAATTTTAGAATTATTAAAAAATATCGACATTTAAATTACTTAAATATTTCAGTTTAGAATATATGGTAGGTGGGCACTTGAATTTCAGGACTACGACTTTGATTTGGAGCACAGAACTGGAGTACGAATGCAGCATGTTGATGCTTTGAGTAGGAGCTTACAAGTGATAGTAATCGCGAGTAATACTTTTGAGGAAAACCTAGTAATAGGTCAAATTAAGGATTTAAACTTATTGACGATAAAGGAGAGACTACAAGGAAAACAGAGCAAAATGTTTGAAATAAGAAATGATGTTCTGTACAGGAAAACTAACAAAGATGACCTAGTGTTGTTCTGTGTACCAGAGGTAATGGGGAGTCACGTACTATATCGCTACCCTTATGAAATGGGACACATTGGAATCGGCAAAATGATAGATCTTATATGGGACAGCTACTGGTTTCCTCAAATGAAAAAAAAAGCCTTCAAGCATGTTCAGAATTGTTTGAAGTGCGTTGCTTACTCGGACAAACAGGGTAAAGAGCAAGGTTATCTGAATAATTTTCCCAAATCAACGACTCCTTTCGATGTTATTCATATTTACCATTATGGGCCCTTGGACAATGGGAGACCGCTAAAATATATTTTGGTTGTTATCGACGCGAGCACGAAATTTGTGAGACTCTATCCTATAAAGACTACTAAGACGAAGGAGGTGATAGAACATATAAAGGATTATTTTAGAGCTTACAGCCGACCGAGATGCATTGTAAGCGACAGGGGAACTGCCTTCACTTCCTCTGAATTTAAAGATTTTTTAGATGGACAAGATATTCAACATGTTAAAATTGCGACAGGATCTCCACAGGCTTACGGGCAGGCGGAGAAAGTTAACAGGTGCATAAGGCCAATGATTTCAAAGCTGGTTCGCCCTAAAGATGGCATATACTGGGATTCAGTATTAGAAAAAGTCCAACATGCTTTAAAGAACACTTTCCAGAGATCGGTTAGACAGCATCCCAGCGTCATGTTGTTCGGATTAGGACAGAGGGGTCTCGTAGTGGACTCACTGAGAGAAAGTATATTAGGCAATTTTCAACAAATGACTGAGGCTGACCATGATGAGGCGAGAAGAGTGGCTTCTGAGAAGCAGAAATCATTGCAGGATTACAACAAACGTTATGACTATGTTATGGTAAGAATTTTGACTCTTAAGGAGGTGTAGCGAGGAAACTCATTCCCAAGTTTAAGGGGCCATATAAAATAGAAAAGATTTTTCAAAATGATAGGTATCTGATAGAAGATGTAGAGGGTGTGTTGAAAATATGCGTCCGTGATTTAAGAGGAAGAGAATGCTTGTTCGACCTGAGATCGGGTGATCTCGTTTGTCAGGATAGCCGAGTTATAGTCAGTATGTTCGTGTGGCATACCTTTACTTTAAGTTGACTACCCTATATGCAACATGTATATACATATATTGTGAGCAGTACCTACTAAGTTACCATGGTTATCTAAGAACATTCATTTCCTATAGTTTTACTTACATACAGTCATATTTTTGCCTTATTTACACACTTTATGTATACGCATGCGCAAGGACTACATTGTTAAAATGCACTCAAATGTTTTAGTTCTTGTTATTTTACATACGTTGTATTTTTCTTACATGCATTTATTCTAAACGTAGCATGTCATTATTATCCTGTTAATACACATACAAATTTTAGTTAAAAAATTAAGTACAGAAATAAAAAAGTTTAGTTTGGATGTAAATATCAAGAGAACGAGTTGTCTTAATACAATTATTACATATATACATATATTATTGTTTTTAATCTTATTGTTATTCTTGAAAATTCTAAACGAATTTTGTTTCATACCATTATAATTTAGGATACTTGCAATTCTATTGCTATAATAATCAAGATACCTGTCTTTGTTTATATCACCAGCAATTATAATATAATTGTTGTTTTCGCGAAATTCTGTCTTAGAACTGCTCGGGGATCTATATCTTGCTATAAATATAACGGATACACTCTGATGTTCTGCCATGTTCGCAATTATCCAATACACTGATTCTTTTGCATTAGTTTTTATATAACGAATCCTCCATTGTTTTTTTAAATATATAATAACTCCACCTGTTTTTGTTGAATTTGATGAAGTTATACAATGATTATATTCTTTTAATTCTACTTCCGTTGAATCATTTTGGTTTGACATATGAGTTTTCGTTAGAATTATGAAATCTGACTTTGCCGTTTCAAATACTGTACACAAACAGCTTTGTATGTTTGTGTACATTCCATATATTTTCTTTGGTTGTAATATATCTGTAATTATTCTTTTTTTTTTAAGTTAATTTTAGTTTTATAAACTGGACACTCCTTACTATTTGTTGAATGATTTTCATCAAGTCCCAAATTAAGTCTTTTATTTTCTTTTATACAATTTAAATAATTATTTACTATATCCTTATTACAAGTTCTACTGTTATGGTTTCCATGACACTTATAACATGTTTCTATATTTATAGCATTGTATTATACTTGTACCATCAACTTTATCATATGATTCACTGTCAATCTTTATTTTGGCATTGTACATATTCGTATTGAATCTCTTTGTTTCAAATGTCTTTACTACCTCGATTGTGCTATTTTTCAAAACTTAATCTAAAAATCATATCTGTTATTATTATATGTTTATCTTTATCCTTCGGTATTTTAATTTCATATTCTTCACTTATTGCAATTTGAATAGCCTCTTTAATTTTTTCGCGCTCTTTAATGTTTTCACTTTGTATAATTAATGTTCCATTTTTTCTATTTCCAGCATTTGTAATTTTTAAATTAGCATTTGTAATTTTTAAATTAGCTTATTGTTTTTCTTTTGGCTTTAAATTTAATGGTACATTTTTTATTAGATCTGTTTGTGCATATGATATTTTTGTTTTTAAATTTGTTTCTTTGACTATTTTTTTTTTATTTCAATACACATCCTTATGTTGTTCTTGCATAATTTTTTACACATGTCTTTAATTTTATTTTCAACTTCACCTATACTTCCATATAATTTTCTCATTTCTTCAACATTTTTTTCATATAATTTTTGCATATTGTCCATTCAACAAATTTTTTATTTCATTTTCGTTTTGTTTTAATGAATTCGAAAATTCATGTTTATAGTCTATCAGTGATTGTCTACTCTTATTTACATTCTCCTGCATTTTCCTAAGAACCATATCGACATTCTCAATATATAGCATTCAATCATCACATATGAATCTAACAAATTTGTCTTCATCTATGATTTTAACCGAATATTGGTCAATACCAGCGCATTTTTTTGTAAGATGGTAAGGTAAGGCCTTGTACATTCCACTGGAGAATTGTGATGTTAAGATCCAAAATCATAAAAGTTATTTTTCGTTTTTAAGGGCTTTTGTTGTGCGCTTTTTAATGTTTTTGGAGTGATTACAAAATTAAGAAGCGGAAAATTATTGTAAATTTGAGTACATGGTGAATCATTATTACATGTTTTTTCGCCTGAATTTCGTCGTGGCGTGTTAAGTCCTAAAATATCATTTATATCTTGAAGGATCATTTCATCAATTATGTCTTTAGTTAAATTCGAAAGAAAGTAATCATTTAATGATGAGTCAGAACTGCTGTAATTTTTTCCACTGAAAATATCATCTATAATATGATTACCAATGTTATTTTCATTAGCTGCTGCGTTTATATATTTTTTATTATTTTGGTTTTTATTAAGAGAGATTATATTAGAAATAGAGTTTTGTATGCTTGGTAGATATTCTTCACCATTTAATAATTCAGTGGAGTCTAATTGCATTTCTGTTACTTGAGGTGTAAAGTTTTTTATTATTATCACTTGTTTGAGATATGATGACTGTTGAAAAAGAGTTGTGCGATGCTTCTTCTGTGTTAACGGCAGGTTTATTATGATTATCTCTTTGATTGGTTTTGCTGAGTGTAGTTTTTTTGTTTGCAATTTGTGCGTATGTAAGATTTTCCTGCCGTTTCTATGAACAGATTGAAGCATATGTAATGTGGGGTTATCAGTAAAAACTGACAGTTGATACAGTATCTACGAGTGCATACTTCATGAATAAATATATAAAAATAAATATTTTACTTTACATGGCACAATGGCATTATTTTCATCTAACACTAGGTCTTTATAATTTTCTAATGAAAATAGATACTTTAGCTTTATCAGAAAGTGGTAAATTCTTGCACTTAAGATACAGAAATTATATTAAATTGAAAATATCCATTGATAAAACATGAAATTGGAACATGGTCTGAATTTAAAATATTTGGATGGGATTCTAACGCCAAAAAGGTATACAGGAGCTTGATAACAAAATTTCTACTGTTAAAGGTTGAACAGGTAAAACACTTTGACCAAACCTGGTGAATGAGTCTGGGTAATGTATAAACTAGTTAGCTAAACGACAATGTTCATAAAGTACTTTACCTGTAGAAGTGTTTGAAACACAGTTCCAATGGGTGTGATGGGCATGTAATTCGCCAAATATAAAGAAGTAATTTAAGATAATAGTTAGTAAATTTAAGTCCGATCTAAAGTTTGTGGTGTACATTGGGTTGTATGCAGAAGTAAAGATAACTGATCGTCTAATTATGAAAACTTGCATAGAAATATTCTTAATATTATGTGTTTTTATTTTAGATAATAACTTATGATCTATATAACTTTTTACCGCTATGAGTACACCTCCTCCGTTAAGCCGGCCTTTTCTGTATATTTTGTATCCTCCAAGTTGAAGTTTATGATGCGGGTTTAAAAATGTTTCGTTGAGTAAAAGAATGTCAATGATAAAAATGAAGAACGAGTTCGAGCTGTGAAGCTGCTGAATATGTCGTTATGCCTTGAGCATTCCAGTACATATCATGAACATTTTGGGTACCTGTTGGATTATATGGCATGTTTAAGCAACACACCCAATACTGTTAATTTGACAAATGTTGGTCAATAATAATGCTGTTTGCATTTGAAAAATTTACTATTTTTTGTGTATCATTTTTTCAAACTGGTTGGCATTATAAGTCAAACATTTGACCAAAAAGACGTAACCACAAAAAAAATTTGTTTTTTTCAAATACTTATTAAAAAATATAAGATCATACTCAATAAGATATCACATTTATTATATAATACCGATGGATCAATACTCTTGAAACCTTTAAAAAATTTATTGAAAAAGGTAGTAAAAACAAAACTAGAAGAATATTTAGAGCAACACAATCTGCTATCGAAGTAGCAACCGGGCTTTAGGAAGAAATCTCATGTTAAACAACAATTTACTACGCGATAAACAGATGGAAATTTATAAAGAGTGACTGCAAAGTACTGGCAATTTTCTTAGATTTCAAAAAAGCATTTGAGACAATAGACCGAGATATTATGCTACAAAAACTTTTTAAGTACAGTGTCCAAAATAAAGAACTAAAATGGTTTCAAACATATCTAACAAAACATAGACAGATAACAAAAGTAAATAACGTTGAATCAAGTGTAAAAGAAAATGATTTTGGTGTGCCACAAGGCTCAATATTAGGAGCATTATTTTTAATATGCACAAATGATATTGAAAATGTAATTAAAAAATTTAAATTGTATATAATAAAATACCGAGCTATTTAAGACTAAAAATAATACTAATTCTTTTAGAAGAAATATTGTAAATTTTATTAGGAATAATAATAATGGGCTTAGCTCAAATGTATAGGGATATAATTTAATGTTTAATATTTTTGTAAAAGTATTTTAAATACTACTAAATAAATAAATTAAAAAAAATCGTCATTCGCTTTGATACGTGTCAGGAAAGATTAAATAAACTTTTGTATAAATAGTGGTTACGCTTTTTGGTCAAATATTTGACTAATATGACCGCCCCTTTAGTGTTTCAAAAAAATAATCAGACATGTTTTTAAGAGCAAAGTCATTAATTTCATCTAAACCCCGGGCTTAATTGTTTTTTTAATGAAGATACATATGACTTTAATTCAATGGCATCAGTAAATGCTATATTAATACCATTGTGCAAGAATGTTAAAACATTCCACGTAATCTGCAACGCAAGTATCCATAGTTGTTATAGTGTAAGAATTAGCAAATGCATCAGCAATTGCATTAGCTTTATTTACATAAGTTTTTAGAATGTCACCGCTCACATGCAGATTAGAAAACGGCAAATCTTATATTTCTTCCAAAACTTCTTAGAGCCGGGAGGCAACTTAAAAATTAATCTTGACCAAGAATCATTTCTACATCTGTTTATGTGAAAATTGATAAGCTTGCTCAACAACTTCATATATTTATTAATTGGGTTCTACGTTTGGATCTCTACATCTCTGTAATTTACGCCTGAATTAATTTCTTTGCAGTATTAAAATTTTATACGTTTTAAAGATTTCTCTTTACAATGGTTTGTTTTTTTTTTTTTTGCCCTACTGGAATTAAATTAAAATATTAAATTAGCAATAGAACATAATTGGTTTAGTGACATACCTGAATTATTAGTGTTACCTTCCACTTGATCAATGTCGTGGCGCCTAATTTCTTGCTCTCCTCAGTCTCAAATGACTGGCCAATCAGCTTGGTTGTACAAAGGAACAGAAATAGTTTTTAATTGGAAATGTCCATTTTAAAACATGAGATTTAAACATGGTCTGAATTCAAAATATTTGGACGGTATACAGGCGTTGGATAGTAAAATGTCTGCTGTAGAAAATTGAACTAGTAACATTTTTGACCAAACCTGGTAAATAAGCCAAGATAATTTATATGTATAACAGTTCGATACGTAGAAGACAATGATCATAAAGTACTTTACGAGCAGAGTTGTTTGAAATACAGTACCAATGGGTGTGATGGGCAAATACAAAAAAGTCAATTATCTTAATTTTTTATTTTATTTATATATTTAACCGCGCCCACATGGGCTCAATTAAACAATTAAAAGAAATTTTTAATAGCTAATTGAAAAAAGACAAGAATTTAGCTGTAACAAAGAACTCCAAATTACTGAGATGTAAAAAACTCGCCAAAAATAACTTCTCTTTATGTTTAGAAAAAGAGATAAACTTCAAATTGCCTGGGTCGATATTCCAGATTCATGCGATTTTAACCACAAAAGAATGCTCTTAAGTAGTAAACTTACTAATTTTATTTATTAAAATCTGAAAAGCACGAACTAAATGCGAAAAGACAAAGCTGTAAATTGTTCGTCTAGAATAATGCCCAAGCAATACATATGATCAAGCAACTTAACTTCTATGTTATGTATTTTTAATTTTAACAGTGATGTATTTGCACTTTTAATTACATATTTTCTCCCGACGTTTCGTGAATTTTTGTTCACCTCTTCAGGGAATTTGTCTATTTTTGAACATTTATTTAAAAAATATCAGTATATTAGAAATATTATTTATACATATGGTAAAAACTTACATTTTACTTAAAGTGTAGACTTGATTTTAATATGTATTAGAAAGATATTGTTTCTGGTTTTAAACTTTAAAGAAATTTTTTGGATTTTATTTGGTTCTAATGACAACATTGTATATCGGGCTTAAATTGTCTGTATCTTCCTTTTTGTTCAGAGTTCTGTTTATTGTTTCTTGTATTCGTATACTTTCTGTGTGTATCCTTTTCATTGCTTTCTTTGTTTAATATTCTTATGTTGTCAAAATCTGGTACATGTTTGGTTTGTGTTATGTGCTTTGATAATGCAGTGCTTTCTTCGTTTTTATTTATGTCTGCTCTGTGTTCATACATACTCTTTTCCAAACTTCTTTTAGTTGTTCCAATGTAAACAAGATTACAGGTGGTATTAAGTTAATTGGGTTTGTTCCGCCAGTAAATATTATACTGCTAATATTACTTCGCTGAAAACCGTTGTCTCTGACTGTATATTTGAAACGTTTGGCGAGCGCTCTCGATGTAATAACATCATTTTCAAGCCACGTTTTTCTTAGTATTGAAGAGATAGTGTTAAAAATAGATAGTGTTAAGAATAAAAAGTGGTGGGTTTAGGTAATTTTGTCCGTTTAAATGGTATTATATATGTAGATTGCTTGATATCTGTCATGTTATTATTATTACCTTTGCATGGAATTTTATATACTAGATTATTTTTAACCGACTTCAAAAAGAAGGAGGTTATACAATTCGGCTAAATGTAGCTTTTTTTTATATTTGTGCCTGCAGAACTCAATCATTTCTGAATCGATTTTGAAATTTTTTGGTAATATGATAGATCATGCTTACAGATTGGTCCCGTTTAAAAAACAGTTCATAATCTTAAAAATTAAAGGATGGCCCCATACAACATAAATAATTTTTAAGTGTATTATGAACTGTAAAGGCCGATTCTGTAAAATTTAAAATGACTGCGAATTACTATAGCTCCCAACAACAAAATGTTATATAAAAATAATTCTAAAAATTAAAGGCTGCCCCCATAATTGATGTAAATTTACTTATATTGGCCTATCTTTTGAACAGTTATAGATAAAAGTAACAAGTAGTTATACTAAAAATTAATAATTAAAGTGCCCCAATAGTTGTTTAATTTGATGTATATGGCTATACTTTTAAAGAGTTGTAGACAGACGCTTGAAATTTACAACGAACCTGGATTGCTAAGTCCGCTATAACCACAAGTATAAAGACAGAACGCTGAAACTTAAAAGGGACCTGTATGGCTAAGGCCGCTATATCGACGAGTTTATAATTTAAAATTAAGAAATTAAAGGGTGTCCCATAATTGATATAGATTTACTTATATAGGCCTATCTTTTGATCTTTTATATACAAATGCTTGCACATTGGACAGAATGTCGAATGCTACGGCCGTTACATTAACAAGTATTAATATTAAAAACTATAAATTAAAGGGTGCACCAATAGTACCTTTATTTTGATGTATATGGCTATACTTTTTAAGAGTTGTAGACAGACGCTTGAAATTTACAACTAACCTGGATTGCTAAGTCTGCTATAATAAAAAGTATAAAATATGGATTTGGAAGTTTAAGGGTCTTCCAATAGTTGATGTAATTTCAAGTGTGTGCGCTGAAACTTAAAAGTCCGCTATATCAATGAGTTATAATTTGATTATTAGAAATTACAGGGTGTCCCATAATTACTGTAGATTTACTTGGTTCGCCCGCTATAACCACAAGTATAAAATTTTGGATTTGGAAGTTAAAGGGTGTCCCAATAGTTGATGTAATTTTAAGTATGTGGTCGAACTTTTGAACCGTTATAGACAGACAGCTGAACTTTATAAGGAACCTGTTTTGCTTAGTCCGTCATAACAAAAAGCTTATAATTTGAGTTTAGAAATCGACGGGTGTTCCCAAAATTAATGTGATTTGTTCTATATGGCCGTATCTTTGACCCGTTATATAAAAACAACTGAATTTAAGACAGAATGTCCACAACTGTGTGTCGTATAATAAGAAGTATAAAAATTTTAAATTATAAATTAAAGGTTTTACAATAGTCGATATAATCGCCAAACCGTTGAACCGTTACAGACAGAACCTGATTTACACAGAACCTGATTGCTAAATCTACTACAACAGCAAGTATATAATTTGAAATTTTGAAATAAAGGCTGACCCTATAGTGGCTGTAATTTGATGTATATTGCCAAACTATTGAACAGTTAAACAAATATGAAGTTTGGAGATATAAGGGTGTCCCAATAGTTAATGTAATCTAATTTAGGCAGGCAGATGAAATTTGTTTTGAAGTCGTTTTTTTTGCAATAATTGTGTTATAATTTGTCGATTGTATTTGTAAAAATCGTACTTAATGTTTTTTTAAGTGTATATGCCAGGGTAATTGTACTTTTGTTCTTTATGTTATTATTGTCCGTCAGTCCAGGTATATATGATTGATGCCGTAAAATTGTTCTTTTTTGCTGTGATTGCTATTTTTGATAATTAGTTTATGTCTGTGGGTTTTCAGTAATAAATTCAGTAAGAATATGGAAAAACTATTGTCTTTTTATATATTTATAATTTTTTGAATGTTTGTACTTTGGAATTGTTGGTCACTTATCTTAAGCACTCTACATATAAAATTTTTTGTTGTTTTATTATTTGTGATTTTGGTTGTGTAGTGTTGTAGTTTATGATTCGGCCCGGTGATATATCTTTTGTATACCAATTAAAATTTATTCTATCGTTTTTTCTGTATAATATTGTATCAGGATATGTTATTTTGTTTTCTTTTTCAATTTCAATTGTAAACTTAGTTTTCGGATAATATAAATGTGTTTAGAATTACATCTTTGTTGTTAATGTTAATCACAGCTAAAAAGTCATCTACGTATTTTGTAACGTTTTTTTATTTTGATATTTTTGTTATTTAGTTCAGCCATTGCTTCGTTCAATAAGTTATCTAGAACAATGTTGGAGATAGTGGGTGAGAGGGTTTCCCGTAGGCATACCGAATATTTGATTATAAGTATTGTTGTTGTACATAAAGTAGTTGTTGTCATATAGACAAAATTTAAGAATGGCCAGAAATTTTGAACGCGGTATAGTGGTACTGTTTCTTGTCATGCTCCATTTGTTCATTATATTTTTGATTGCTGTGTGAATTGGAATATTTGTAAACAGTGATTAAAAATGCTTGACTATTTTCGATGCATACTGTTGCTGTGGAAAATTGTGCAGCAAAAGCAAAAAGCAAATGCTACAAAAAAGAAAGAAACGCATTTGCTTAAACTGACTGTGTGTTTCTTTCCCCAGCAAAGCAGTTAATTTAAAAACGCTACCTGATGTTTTTCTTTATTATTATTTTTGCTTTTGCCTAACTCTTTACTATGAAGTTGTGGCTGACTAACATAAAGTCTGGCAACACTATGTCGTGTTAGACGCGTATATTTTTACTGCTGATTGGAAATTAAATCTAAAGTATTAAAATTGCTAAAAAAAATAAAAAAAATTATTAACTACGCAAGTGAAGTTAATCAGCTTAAAATTTTATTGGAACTATTTAAAGCTTCTATTTTCTTTTAACTCAAAAACTAAGTGCAGTGTATAAATAGATATACATACACACATAAGTTCATCTTTATATAGAACTTAATACAAAAATCAAATTTATAACTAAAATTTACTGGAAACAGTTATTTTTTAATATTGCATACATACTAAAAATAATAAAAAACAACACGTTTGTTCATTGTCCAGCAAAATCGATTTGTGTTTCTTTTACACATTGCGTCAGTTTGGAAAAACTTTTTTTTATTAAAATGGACCCAACAGTCTATTTATGTGGAACCTGTGAAGATAGTGTATCTGGTAAACGCTGCTAGTTATGTGTTGTGTGTGACTTATGGTTTCATGCTGATTATGAAGGTGTCTCGAAGGAGGTTTTCCAAGTTCTTGATAAAAATCGTAACCTGAAATTCAATTGCAAAAAATGCACATCGGGTCCTATTGACACTACTGAAAATAGTAGATCGTTCAGGAAAGAAATTCGAAATGAGTTTGTAGAATTTAAGAAAACTTTCATCAGTCTTGCTGAGGACATTAGGCAAGTACAAGTTAGCTTGAATAACAAACTTGAAGCTGTTAAAACAGAAATCAGTGCTGAACTGTTTACTACGTTAAACAGCTTAAAGAAAGATATTCTCTATTGTAAAAATTATGTGATTGATCATGAAAGTAGTTGCAAAAATAAAATTAATGAGCTTGAATCGTCAAATAATCTACTGCATCACAGATTGAACCGTGCTGATATAATTATAGGTGGTATACCACAAAAAGTTGAAGATTTAAATAAAATTATATTAGATGTATGCGACTTTTATAAATCAAAACGTGATGTAAAAGATATTTTACAAGTTACCTATGTTACAAATAACACATGTATTCTTGTAAAATTTAATAATATATCACTTCGTGATCAAATAATGAAAAATTACTTTAAAACAAAAAATTTATATTTATCTGATTTTATGTGACAATGGCAAAGAGATAAGATATCGTGTGTACTTTAATGATAATCTTACTCCAATTACTTTAAAATTAATTAAATTATGTCGTTCACTTGTTAAAGAAACGAAAATTTATAGTTTTAAATTGATTAATAGAGTCAACCCTATATGTATCTAACATTAAAGTCACGCAATATAATAGTATTAAAACTCTAAACTTTAATCAATTAACAATGATGTAGTATTATGATTCTTACGAAAAGCGTACTGGATGGGATGCAATAATCGAGACTGATGAACATATGAGACATTTTGGTACTTAATTAAATTTTCAACAATTTTAGATAAGGACGGCAATATACTTATAGGCCTTAAACTGTGGATATCGTATGAATCGCTTTTTGGAATAGGCACTGCTCTTGCCAGCTTCCATAACGTTGGAAACTCAGAAGTAGTAAAAATTGTATTCACTAAGTGCATTAATAAACTTAAAATAAGCTTAGTAAATTTTTTCTGAAATAGCATCATGACCAGTAGCATAAGATTTAATATTTTTTAAAGAAACGAAAAAGATTCAAATTGAGGAATGAAGTCATTAAAATCAAAATGATGTATTGTACTGGCTTGAAAATTATTTGAAGAAGTATTATTCAAAGATTCAACAATAATCGAATTCAAAGAAGCATCATCATTTGCTACACACCTAATATGTCTCAGTCTTTTCCAAATTGATTTAAAATCACCAGTTCCAAAAAAGCGAATAACAAATTTTCTCCGTTTTTTTTTTCTTATAGTTGCCTTTGCCTTATTCCTGTATTTACATTAGATATTCCAATTTATATTTGTTGGATTTTCACGAAAAGCCTGAAATGCCAGATCCCTTAGGGATCTAAAATGAACAACATTATTAGATTTCATAAAATCAATATCATTATGTCTGCAATTAATTTTAGATATTGGGACCATATTGTGAAGATCATTTACTAAAACGTTGAAAGCATCTAATTGAGCATCAACCTTATTGGTATTATAAATAACAGAAGTATCAAATTTAAAGAGATATAGAGTAGAGATCGCTTAATTTTCGGGTCTACTTAAACAAGCACTTAGTTTTTTATGACTCGAATCAAAGCCAACTTGTTGTTAGCGAAACAACTGTTTTATTCAGTTGTAAATTAATTTTCTACTCGATGTTTTCTTCCCTTGTTGTTTTTACATCTTTTTCAATAAATTTTTGTACTTAATATCCAAACGTTTTTTGAATGCACGTAAAATATAGTGTTAAACTTGTTCTTTTTTTTACCATGAATTGCTACTTAATTTTGTTTCTTTTTCCTTTTTATATTAATTTTTGTAAATATTTTTTAATTAAGATTTTGTCATGTCCTTTTTATTGTTTTATAAATATTTTTTTCATGAAAATGTAATTTTTTTTTTATAAAATGTTTTTATATGTATAATATATATATATATATATATATAAAATTTTGTCATGTCCTTTTTATGACATGACAAAATCTTAATTAATATGTATATATATATATATATATATATATATATATATATATATATATATATAAAACTATATTGGCTCCATAAAATAGAGCCAATATAGTTTTCTACATTTAACTGTCCTTATTTCTCTTCAAGAAATTGTTACATGTTAAGTTGTAACTGTATACTTGTTGTTTGTTTTTAATCTTTATAAAACCGTTATTTTCATTAACAATTTCGCGCCAATATTATAAAAACTAGAGTCATTCTTCTTTTAACTGCGATTGGGAGTGTTCTTTAAAATAGAGTCATTAAAAAACAAATTTTTTAAAAGTTTAAAATTAGGTTGGCTTTTTAATTAAAACAATACATACGTAAGTTTATGTTGTTTTTATGATAAGTGTGAAATATTTACTTTAATTTGTTCTTATGAAAGTTCAAAATGGGTAGATCTTAACATTGTACTCCAGAACGTAGAGAGATCATAAAGAATCTCCATAAACAAAAAATGGTGAAAATGCAATAAAATTTGTGTACAAAGACGAAAAAAGAGGAAGAACGCCGAAAATCACAGAAGCTTTGAAGAGAAAAATTCTACGCTATGTAAAAAAGGACCCATTCGTGACATCTACCGCTCTAAAAAAAAGAATATAAACTCGATGTAGCAACTTCAACATTGCGAAAGTTATTAATTAAAAATAATTTAAAGTCAAAAAGTGCAAGAAAAGTTCCATTTCTAAAAAAAATCATTTGAAAAATAGGTTGCAGTTTGCCAACGAACATGTGAGCTGGCCTGCTAGCAAGTGGCGAAATATTTTATGGTCTGATGAATCAAAAAAACAGCAGCCGCTGTGTACGAAGACCAGTGAATACTGAACATCTTCCTCAATACACCATAAAGACCATTAAACACGCTGGCGGAAATATTATGGTGTGGGGGTGTTTCTCATATTATGGAACTGGGCCTATCGTACGGATTGAAGAAAGAATGGATGCTATTTTTTACACAAATCTTCTTAAGAATTTCATGATACCGCTTCGATGGGTGTTTCAGCAAGACAATGACCCGAAACCCACTTCGAAGCGGGCAAAAAATTGGTTTGAAAGCAATGGGGTTGATGTTTTAAGGTGATCTGCTCAGTCGCCAGACCTAAACCCCATTGAAAACTTGTGGAGAATAGTTAAATTAGCTCTTAAAGGATCACATGTGGGCATTAGTAAACGAAGTCTGGAATAATATTCCAATTGAGACATGCCAAAAACTTGTAGATTCTATGCCTAAACGTTGCTTAGCCGTAATAAAAAATAAAGGATATTCGACTAAGTACTGAGGTAATTTAAAATGTCTGTCGTACAAAATTTTAATTCGTTCTTACAATTGTTTGTTTTTTAGATATTTAATGTGGATGGCTCTATTTTTTTGCACACCTAAAATAGTATATTACTGATGTTTCTACGTATATATTTCTTTTTAAGTTATTATAAAAACAGGTGTGGGGGTTTAAGGGGGATTCTTCCACTTCGATGTGGGAGGGGTCGTCCACAGAGTTGTGGGGAAAAAAAGTATTTTAACGACTTACCCGTTGTTTATCAGCAACGATGGCGTGTATTGGTGGCCTCTACGGGTGATGACCAAGGTGACTCAGGGCTTTTGAACTTGATGTTCCGCACTCAGGCCAATTAGCTTTACTGCAGTCCTTTTGGCTGTAACTGTAATCTCTAGTTCTGTTTAGGGAGAAAATCAGGCTTTTTCCTTGTAGTGTTTAAAGTTAAATTCAAACAAAATTTTATGTTTTCCTTATATATTTTATTGTTATGCACTTATAACTTTTGTGACCAGTTATGATATTTTAGAATAAAATTTATATATTTCTGGTCGGTATTTTTTAGTAAATGGTTTTCGTTAAATCTATAAAATTAGTTTTCAATTTAATTCACTGTTTTTTGTTCTTTTTTCACAAAAATAACATTTATTTATTGCTTTTTGATTTTTTTGTTTACGTATTTAAAGGGGTTTTTGTCTTTTAGTTATTGTTTTTTTTATACCGGAATGTTTAAATATAGAATGTTCATTAAATTATTTACATTAAGTTGTTTACTTTTAACAAACAGAACCTTTCACTTCTAAAAATCACAAGCAACTCACTAAATTCTACCGCGCATTCTTTTGCCCTTTTTTTTGTTTTCTGTTGCTCTCTTTTCTATTTACACAGAAGCAAAAAAAAGGGCAAAAGAGTGTTTACAACGCATTCTGCGTTGGCGCTTAAACATCCCGCCCCCCTTGCAGGACTGCAACTTAGAGTATAAAAAGTTATATAAATTCAAATTCAATAATTCAAAAGATAGCTTAGATTAGGGTGTAATATAAGTATAAGTTCAATAAATGTATAAGTTCAATAAATTTATAAGTTCAATAAATGTATAAGTTCAATAAATGTATAATATAAAAATGATGATTAGTCGTTGGTGGCACCTAGAGGCCAAACTTTCCCACTAGGACCCATCCCAAAGCTGTATCCTGTGCGAGGGGCGATGCAAGGCTGCCTGGTTGAAGACCGCTAAAAGGGCTTGCGTAGATATTTCTCCAGTGGCTTCCAGGTGAATAGCTTTAGTGGCGAAGCAGACGCAGATTGCGACGTAACCTTTGGTGATTTTGCAACCGCGGCCCACATAGGACTTTATTTCGAAGGGCCCGGCGAAATCCACTCCAGTGTCGTAGAATGGGCGGGTGAGCTTAACTCGTTCGGGGGGTAACACAGCCATCATCTGCTGGCTGAGCGCACTTTTATGTCTAACGCATGTGAGGCATTTAGAAATAGTTGATTTTATTAGATTTTTAAGACGAGGTACGTAATAATGACATCGCATAAGGCGGTGTAAAAGCGCATTTTGGCCATGTATGGAGTACATGTGTAGCCATTTGAGGAAAAGTTGAGTATAACGGGCGTGATAGGGTAACAAAATAGGGTAGCGCTCATTATAGCTAAGAGTGGGGGAGTTTGCCAATCGGCCATTAATTCTCATGATTCCGTTAGAATCGAGAAAGGGGTTAAGAGTTAATAACGTACTTTTACGGGATATCGGGCGATTATTGCATAATTCTTTATGCTCATCTGCGAAATGAAGTTTTTGACTCGAAATAGTTAAACATGATATAACGAAGTTGATTTCGTCTGAGGTGAGATCATTAGAGTTGAATTTCTGATGATTTTTCAAGCGATGATAAAAACGGAATACGTAGCTAATAACTCGTAATGCTTTGGGTAAATCCGAAAAATTATGGAGTAGGTCTTCATATTTCACTATGGTAGAGTGCACACAGAGCGGTCTGGACTCTTCGTCTGTTGAGAAATTTTCAGCGCATGACGGCCACTCAGCGTGTGGAAGTCTTATCCAAGGGGGACCTTGCCACCAGAGCGTATTCGACGCTAATTGTGATACGGTAAGGCCGCGAGATGCCAGGTCAGCTGGGTTATTTTTCGTATCAACATGCGACCATGGTTCGATTCCGACCTTTTCGATTATGGAGCTGACGCGGTTTTCAACGAATGTTTTCCATCGGTTAGGGCGACCTCGCAACCACGCTAAGACAATCGTGGAATCCGTCCACAAGAAAATGTTGTAATTTTTCAAATTGAGTTGAGCTGGTATTGTGTCCATCGTTGTAGCCAACAACTCAGCACCACAAAGTTCCTTTCGTGGTATCGAAACAAATTTTACCGGTGCTACTTTGGTTTTTGCTACTAAAAGGTGAGTTGAGACAAAATCTTGGTTCTCAGATCGCAGATACAGAGTAGCGGCATAGGCCTTTTCAGAGGCGTCGCAGTTCGGTAGTATATGAGGGGTCAAAATTAACAAAACGGGGTATTCTAATTTGTTCGATGTTAATATAATCATCAAGAAAATTATGCCAGTTTTCGAGTGTAGGGGGGTGTAAATCTTCATCCCAGTCTGTTCCATCCTTCCAGATTTGCTGCATTATGATTTTAGCCACAATTATTTTGGGTGATAGCCAGCCCGCGGGGTCAAATAACTTGGCTATTTCTGAAAGTACAGACCTTTTTGTGACTGCCTTGCGATCGGGGTGAGATTTCAATTTAAAGTAGAAATAATCATTTCCTGCGTTCCACCGCAGTCCCAGCGTTTTAGTGATGCTAGAATCAGAAAGGGTCAAAAATTCTTCATCTAGTAGATGATTTGGGGGTAAATCATTGAGTAAAAGATTGTTATTCGCCGTCCATTTACGTAACATAAAACCTGCTGAGTCAAGCACGTTGCGGAGTTGATTTCTGCATTGTAAGCTGGCCGTAATAGTATGGGAGCCAGCCAAAACATCATCGACGTACATGAAGTTTCGTAAAATGTCAGCTGCCAGGGGGTAATTTTCTTCGGCCTCATTGGCTAACTCTAGCAACGTTCTGATGGCTAAGTATGGGGCGCAGTTGACACCGAATGTCACAGTATTCAACTGGTAATCTTGAAGGGGCTCGTTCGGGGATTTTCGGAAGATAATACGCTGATATTGGGTCTGAGAGGGTTCTATAAGAATTTGGCGGTACATCTTTTCGATGTCCGCGTTAACTACGTAGCGAAAAAGTCTCCACCGAAGAATTAAAATAGTTAAGTCGGCCTGTAATATAGGCCCGACGTGGAGCATATCGTTGAGACTGACGCCGTTAGATGAGGGGCTAGACGCATTAAACACCACACGTAGCTTGGTGGTAGCACTATCGGGTTTTAGTACTGCGTGGTGTGGCAAGTAGTAGTTTTCAGAGCCGTTGATCGGGGGGGAAACTTTGTCCATTTGACCTAGAGTGGCATACTCGGTGATTACTCGGTCGTAATCATTTTTGAGGTCGGGGTTTTTTAGCAATCTTGTTTCATTGCGTAAAAATTGAGATATGGCGATGTTTCGGGAATCGCCTACATTAAGGGGGTTGGGGTAGTCGTGCTTAAAGGGTAGTGACACGACAAACCGACCATCAGGGTTTTTATGAGTCGATTTTTTATACAGCTCTTCACAATATATGTCTTCAGGGGTGGCGCGGCGTTTCTTCGGTACTTCTTCCAGTTCCCAGAATTTTTGTAGTTGAGTTGATAGGGTGATTTCATTGAAAAATGAACGAATCGTAACACGATTTTGCGGGGTGTGCATTTTGCCGGTGAGTATCCAGCCAAAGATGGTATTTTGGGCAACCAAGGATTGGTTAGAGTCCCATTGTACGCCGTTTTTAATTATCTTGGGGTAGACATCTCCTCCGAGTAGTAGGTCTACCTCAGTGCAGTTTTGCCTATACTTATCAGCCAGTTGAAGGCGTGAGAAGTTTGCATCCTTGAGAGCGGATACTGGGTAATACGGGAGTTGATCTGTTAGTTTATTGACGATATAGGCGTCAATACACATATTAATTGCAGGGTTGATTGGAGACCCTATGCGCACTTGACACATGTGAGTTGATGTTGCAGTTAATGAGTCATTTATGCCATGGACCTCAGCATGAGATGACTGAGTGTTGATGTGGAGTTTTCTTTGAAGGCGCCTCGAAATAAACGACGCTTCAGATGCAGAGTCGATTAAGGCACGAATAGTGCATTTAAAATCGTGATTATAAATATCTACTAGGGCGGTGCCCAATATAATAGAGGGGGTAGTTGCTTGTACCTGGGTTGAGTACGATTGCAGCGTTTTTTCAGCCGCTTCACGAGAAGTAGAGGGGGTTGCATTTAGAGGGGGGTGAATACTAGTTGGGGGCGGAGCCCCGCGGGTAAAGTAGTTACCTCTATGTGATGGAGTATCTTCGAGTGATATATTCGGGTTGTGCGGGGGGTTATGTGAGCGAATATTATTTTCATGGGGACTAGGGGTAGATATAATGGGAGCAGCTTGGGGTACTGCAGGGTTACGTATATTTGAGGCTGAATTGCGTTCATGGCGGTGCAGCAGCGAATGGTGGCTTTGTCCACAAGCACTGCACACAAATTTGCTTCTACATTGTCTACGCTCATGGGAGGTAGCGAGACAATTTGTACAGAGTTTATGTTTTTTAACTATATTGTATCTATTTTCCAGAGACATACCAAGAAACACTGAACAAAATCTAAGGGGGTGTGAGTGGGGACACAAAGGACATTTTTTGTATTTGTCGACTAACACGCTGTTATTAAAACTGTTAAGTTTTTTCTCATTTGAATGCGGTTT
This sequence comes from Gymnosoma rotundatum, assembly GCA_916610165.2. Lineage (NCBI taxonomy): Eukaryota > Metazoa > Arthropoda > Insecta > Diptera > Tachinidae > Gymnosoma > Gymnosoma rotundatum. The sequence continues at coordinate 111,776,804 of OU744336.1, forward strand.
TTTATAATTCGGAACTCTAGGCGTGTTTGAGACATTCGAGTGTGAAAAGGTTGAGCGGATATCTGCAATTGATTCTAATGTCTGAAACCGAGACGTCAGAAACGCATCCATTTGTTTCCAAGCTGGCAACTCTGTGTTGTGGGGCAAAGAGTGTTCCCACAAATTGAGCGTGGTATCGGGTAGACAGGTGGAACAAATATAAATAAAAATGGGGTCCCAATTTTTGGTGTCGATTCCTAATAGTGTTAAATTCGTAACGCAATCATTAATTGTGCGTTGTAAACGCCGAATATTGGGCCCAGTCTCTTTAGGAAGGGGGGAAATATTAAATAAACATTTTAATTGCGCGTTCACCAAAACGCGCTTATTTTCGTACCTTTGTACCAGGTGTTGCCATCCCATCTCGAACCCATCGTTCGTTATGGGGCAAGTTTTTAACAGGTCTCTCGCTTCTCCTTGTGTCTTCTTGAGTAAGTGGCACATCTTTTCCACCGGGGATAGGCGATTATTGTTCTTGTAGAGGGCCGTGAACATATCACGGAACGTTGGCCATGACTTATAGTCACCGTGGAAAATTTCTGTATCGCAGGGGGGTACTGATATGAGGGGGTGTTGAGTTGCCTGTTCCTCCCGAGCAATATGTCGCTTCGTCTTGTTGCGCAGAGTCTCGATGGCTTCATTTATTTTGGCGATCATTTTGGTATAAACCTCAAAAGTTGAAAAGAAACGTTTTTCCAAAGTTTCGATATCGATGTCATCTCTCACGGGGTCAAATTTTTCGATAGCATCGTCGTATAGCGACGCGAAGGCTTCCCATAACCGTATAGCTTCTGTTTTCAGGACATCCCACGCGTGAATCGACTGGCCGTCAACCGCGCTCTCATCCATATGAACTGAAAGCTTCGTGATGCGATCAGAGACACGGATCAATGATTTGATTGATGCCATTTTATCTTTAAATGCGTAAGTGGGGGGTATTTAGTTATCAAACAAAAAGACCGAGATGATTCGTGATATAAAATCTACCGACCGTTGAGTTCAAACAATAGGGGGAATGTCCGCAAACAAGACAATAAAACAAAACGTGCCCGAATTGTACAGGGGTTCAAATAATCGGTAAATAATTAAATAAAAAAAAATATAAAAAAAATACTTTTTTTTCCAGGTTGCGCCTCGTATTATTGTGCCCAAAACTGTTTGGGTTGACCCTCGTATACTTGTACCCGTTTCCTTTTGGGGTGACCCTCGTATACGATTGCCCGTTAGTTTCGCCGAACAAACCAAGTGACAGTGAAGGGTAGAATTTGAAATATTTGTTTTTTAAATTAATAAATGAAGTTGAGTACGAAGGTTTATATTTTTATAATAAATGGTTGATAAATATCGATTAAAATAATTAACGCCTAATGTACGTTTTGCGTTTAATTTATTTTATTTATTAAAAACAGGGGGGTAAATTTTAAAGGGATATTATTTAATTTAATAATGTAATTTACTTTGAAATTAAATTTATTAAAATTATTTATTAAATTTAATTTAATTTAAAAATCAAACACGTTATTATTTTTTTCAGCTTTCATATATTTTAATGACCAAGAAAATTCAAAGAGTCACAATATTTGTCCGCTACTGTACTCGTATTTTCTTATTTTCAACCACCAAAATTACTTGTATTCCTAATACACAAGCTTGTTATATATTTACATACGTTTGCATAAATATTTCTGCTTATGCATGTACACATTATTTATTATTATATTCATGCATATATTAATGTAGGTCAGTAGAACAACGATTTTTTTTTACTTTACGCTTGCGTATTCTGCTTTAGTAATTTTTTCTGGGTCGTGACGTCACAAAAGTGATCTCTTTAATTTATCAAATATGTGCTCTTAAAATACAAGCAAATGAAGATGTGTGCATACAATCACACATAAAAATATTGTCTTTATTCTTTTTCTCTGCCGGCAGCGAATTTGCGACGGCCAAAGAAACTTCTCTGCTGTTTGTATTTATGTATGTTTGTAACTTATTTTTTCTTCACAAATGTGGGTACAGAAATATGTACATACAAATTTGCTTCTTTAATTTTGTTATGTTAACCGCTCATGAATTTAACCTTGAGCAAATTTGGTGTGTACGTATGTATATATATGTATGTGCGCATGCCAACAATCATATATGTGCTTATGTATATAAATTTCGCGGTTTCTTATTTTTGCAGGTGCAGAAGAAATCGAAAAATAAGAAACCGTTGGAAATGCAAAAAAACGCAAGTACCGCTAATAATGGTTTTTGCAAATTATTATGCAAATTTGAAAAAGGGTACAGTCAACGCTGTTTTTTCAAAAAGGGTTATTATTTTTATTTTTTATAATGTGGGGCCCAGCACGTAATGCTTGGGATTTTCTTGTATGGAAATACGGGTAGGGGTATGGGGTTTTGTTCTCCTTTTTACGGAGGAAAACTTTTTGTATATAAACGTATATATACGGGGTCCGGAATGGGAATCCGGTGCGGTTTTTCTCCTTATGGAGGAAAATTTTAGGGGTTTTTGGGGGTACCGGGTTGGATCCGGCTCGAAGGACCAAAAAATGTGGGGGTTTAAGGGGGATTCTTCCACTTCGATGTGGGAGGGGTCGTCCACAGAGTTGTGGGGAAAAAAAGTATTTTAACGACTTACCCGTTGTTTATCAGCAACGATGGCGTGTATTGGTGGCCTCTACGGGTGATGACCAAGGTGACTCAGGGCTTTTGAACTTGATGTTCCGCACTCAGGCCAATTAGCTTTACTGCAGTCCTTTTGGCTGTAACTGTAATCTCTAGTTCTGTTTAGGGAGAAAATCAGGCTTTTTCCTTGTAGTGTTTAAAGTTAAATTCAAACAAAATTTTATGTTTTCCTTATATATTTTATTGTTATGCACTTATAACTTTTGTGACCAGTTATGATATTTTAGAATAAAATTTATATATTTCTGGTCGGTATTTTTTAGTAAATGGTTTTCGTTAAATCTATAAAATTAGTTTTCAATTTAATTCACTGTTTTTTGTTCTTTTTTCACAAAAATAACATTTATTTATTGCTTTTTGATTTTTTTGTTTACGTATTTAAAGGGGTTTTTGTCTTTTAGTTATTGTTTTTTTTATACCGGAATGTTTAAATATAGAATGTTCATTAAATTATTTACATTAAGTTGTTTACTTTTAACAAACAGAACCTTTCACTTCTAAAAATCACAAGCAACTCACTAAATTCTACCGCGCATTCTTTTGCCCTTTTTTTTGTTTTCTGTTGCTCTCTTTTCTATTTACACAGAAGCAAAAAAAAGGGCAAAAGAGTGTTTACAACGCATTCTGCGTTGGCGCTTAAACAACAGGAATATAGTAATTTAAGTTCGCCAGTTGTTTGGTTATACAAAAATAAAAACCTTTAAAATTATTACAAAGATTTAGATTGAAATTTCTCCTTAGAAATTTGTAGTAAAAGGTGGCTCTATTTTATGGAACACCACTGTATATATATATTGATATTGATGTTAATCAATGGATAGTGGATTTTGAAAGTGAATGTGATCGTCTGGAAATAAAAAAAGATGAAGTAAAAATTGAAGTTATGCGATTTTTTTTAGAAACCTCCTGTTTGGACTGGTACAGCTCCATGCTCATAAAGCTCAAAGTGGAGCGACTGGAAAGACCATTTTTGTGAAACGTATGCAGATAAGGGATGGACTCCAATAAAATATACCATATTTTTTAAATATATAAATGGATCTTTACTAGATTACGCTCTAAAGAAGGAGAGGATTTTACTAGAAATGAATAATTGAATAGATAAGAAAACTTTAATTGATTTAATTGCAACGGGATTGCCTGATCAAGTGATAGATAGAATAAATAGAGAAGATTTAAAACAAACACAAGACTAATTTAATGAATTGAGAAGTCTGGAGCATTTAGTGAAAGGAACTATGCCCGAAAAAAGAAAAGTGTTGCAACAGAATTTTAAGGAAAAGTCACAAGAGAAAAACCCATGCAAGATATGTGAAAAACTGGGGAAACGATGTTTTTTCCACCACTCTGAACAGTTATGCTGGTTCAAGGCAAATGAAAAGCCTCCCGCCGAAAAGAAGAATGAAATCAAATATGTTCACAATTCCGAGATAGAGCCCGAATTAAATGACACACATCCAAAAAACTAGTAATCTCACCATTTATTAAAGTAAAACTACTGCTACAAAACTCACTAGAGACAAGCGGTACATATAATTCTGGTTCTAATGTTTCTTTGATAAATTCAAAACTAACAAAAGAAACACAGAAAAGAATAAAAAAATCTTTGCAAATCTTCGAACTATTAATGGTGAGAAAAAAACGAATGGTATGATTCGAATAAAAATAAAAATTTTAAATATTGAAAAAGAAGTGGATTTATTTGTAATAGATCAGAAAAACTTTCAGTATGATGTTTTAATTGGCCTAGACATGATAAAAATGTTTAAGTTAAATCAAGATGAAAATGTAAATATAACCCAAACATTCATTGAACGAAAACTTAACGGCTCCTCCCAAAAATGATTGCATTATAAAGGAAAGCGATAGTAAAATACCTGGAGAATATACAATAAACTTTAATGAACACTTAGATATAGAAAATTTTAAAATCTCTATAAATCATGTGTCTGTTGAACAGCAATGAGATATACATGCACTCATTGACAAATATAAATCAATTTTTGCAAAAGATAAATATGATACGGGGACAGTAAGAGACTACAAGGCCAACATTGATTTAAAAATAGATAAATATTGCAGTAAAAGGCCATACAGATCAGAGATCGGTTTCGATTGCTAAATTTTCGAGTCTACTTAAACAAGCACTTAGTTTTTTATGAGTCGAATCGTTTTTGTTCAAAAGCAAAAAACACTTGTTGAATAAACCGTTCGTTTAAAACATTCATTTTATGTACTCGCCATTTTGTGCGAACATGAATGTTCTGATAGTGTTGTTTAAGGTTTGAATCTATTTTTGCATCAAAGCCAACTTGTTTTTAGCGAAACAAGTGTTTTATTCAGTTGTAAATTAATTTTCTACTCGATGTTTTCTTCTCTTGTTGTTATTACGTTTTTTTACATTTTTAAATTCTTTTTCAATAAATTTTTGTGCTTAATATCCAAACGTTTATTGAATACACGTTGAACTTGTTCTTTTTTTACCATGAATTGCAACTTATTTTGTTTCTTTTTCCTTTTTTATATTAATTTTTGTAAATATTTTTTAATTAAGATTTTTTTATGTCCTTTTTATTGTTTTATAAATAATTTTTTCATGAAAACGTTACTTTTTTTAGTTATTATATAATTTACATAAATAATTTTTTTAGAAAATAAAATCTGAAAATTAAAAAAAAAAACAAATTCTATACTTTGCATTTCATTATTTATATTTGGAGCAAAAATTATAAAAATACATACTTTTACATTTTTTTTACATAGTACATGTGTAAATATGATATTAACAAAAATTTTGTTTGCTTGTAAAATATTTTATTTGTATAAAATTTTGTTTTCACCTTTAAAGTGTTTCTATACACTACGAATAAATAGAAAATGCACATCTGTAGGTTTTTCTTATTGTATTTATATTTTTCTGCATAGCGCTTTTTTACTTTCAAGTGGCTCGATTGTTTTGTGTAAAACTCCAATCAGATCATGTACAATAAATACGTTGCACAGAGGAGTATTTGACCCAAAAAGGTGGCCAAAAAGGCAAAAACTAATTTGATGAAATCCTAAGAGAAAATTACGCAGATCGATAGAAAACAAAATTCTACATCATATCGTGCAATCTAAAGGGTGTAAGTTAAGATTTTTAGGGGCGCTGTCAAAGTCAGGAAAGTGAAGAAAATTGCATGCGTTTTTATTGAATGTTTTCGATTTCAAGATATTTATATGATATTTTTTATGGCTAAACGAATAGAGGTATTACATTGATTTTTTTTTGCCTGAAAGATTTTATCAGCAGCTATTTTCAATATTTGAAAAGAAAAAATTATCTTAAATATTTATTTTTAAAATTTTAATTATAAAAAAAACTATGTATTTAAATATATTAATTCTTAACAAAAACAAAAAAGGAAAAGCTTTTTAAAAGTGAAGGTAGCTGTTGTACAAATAATGTTATATACCACAATAAAATATGAAATCTCTAATTTAAGAAAAAAGAAAAAAAGTTTGCGCAAGTTTGCGCCATTATTTTTGGTGATTTTTTGAAAATTTTACCTTTTTTCTATTTTTGCTCATAAGGCACTTTTTCTTATACTTTATTGTCGTCATAAACTTTTGTGTTTTTCGAATTATTGCTGTAAAATATTATTTAACACTTTTAGCAACTACCAACGTGATGGATTACCTGCCCTTAAAAAAGGAATTTCTTTCAATTCAGGTTATTAACTAAGTAAAAGAAAAATGCACTTTGAAAAATATACATATATGGCTTATTGCACAAAATTCTTATTATAAGAGTTTTGCAACTTTGAGAGATAACATGGAAAAAATTTACACAAGATTTGAGTTATTCCAAATAGAACAGGAATCTAATGCTAGAATCATTGACGAATAGTTGCAGTTTTTAGCCAGTAAATTGTGTGTGATTTCAGAATGCCAAGGAGATGGGGATATACAAGCAATAAAGCAGTGTGTTATAAATTTCAAAAAGTATTTGGGTTTAGCACAACGAAAAGAGGACCGATTTTTAAGCAGGTATGCTAAATGGCTGGAAGAAACTGTGACAATATCAGTATTTGGCAGTTCATCTTCAGGGCGACCAAATATAAATAAAAATAACACTAACCCAATAATAATCTGCCACTACCTTTTTTTTATCAAACTAAAGCTAAAACTATCAAAAAAATTAAACTTTTAAAACAAAAACCACGCTTAATAATTTTGGCCAGCTTTTTGGGTCAAATACTCCTCTGTCGTTGTGCAAAAAAATAACTTCTTGTTAACGAGACTTTTTTGTTTCAATACAAATCTGTTCGAGTCTAATGTTGAAAATGATTTACACTTGTCGCATTTTGTGTTTGCGTATAAAAAGCAACAAGTATTAAATTGATGTAATACTTGTTCGTATTGTTCTTAAAATTCAACTACTGTGAACAAGACGGCTCGATCATACAAGTTGCAGGTCTCTGATACAGATGTTCTATAGAAGACAGAAATGAAATTGAAAAAAATTTCAGAATTGCTAAAAAATAATTTGATCGAAGAGTCCTATGGTCCCTTTGCTGCTCCGGTCACATAAGCTTTCAAGAAGGAAGATAATAAAAAATATAGACTCTGCATAGACTTCAGGGAGTTAAATAAGATTGTTATATTCCACAGTCGCAGCCATTCCCACTAATTGAAGATCTAATGGATAAAACAAACAATTATAAATTTTTTTCAACATTGGACATAAACTCAGCTTTTTGGGCCATTCCGCTAAGAATTCAAGATAGAGAAAAAACAGGATTTGTGACTCAAGAAGGCCATTTTCAATGGACCTGCCTCCTATTTGGGTTAAAAACATCACCTGCAATTTTTCAAAGAATATTGAGTAATATTATAAGAAAACATAATCTCTCAAGCTAAACAGTAAATTATATAGACGACATCCTAATATTCTCAAAAACTTTTAAAGAACATGTTGATCACCTAGACAAACTACTAAAGGCGATAATGGAAGAAGGCTTTAGACTGAAACTTTCCAAATGTAACTTTGCAATAGACTCGGTAACATACTTAGGGCACGATATAAAAAATAACGCGATAAGCCCTTTGAAAGATAACTTAATTGCAATAAAAATGTTTCCAATTCCTAAGACTCAGAAAAACGTCAGGCAATTTTTAGGAAAAATTAATTTTTATAATAAATATATACCAAAAAGTTCTATTATATTAGACCATTACACAATCTGTTGAGAAAAGATAGCAAATTTATTTGGAAAAAAGAATGCAATGACTCTTTCAAGAGAATAAAAAAGCTACTCTGTTCACAGCCCATCTTAGCAATTTTTGATAAAGACTTGCCAATAATTATTTACACAGATGCCAGTTTAAAAGGCAGCAGTTTTCAAACAAAGACAAGAAAATGGTGAAGAAGAACCAGTAGCATATTTTTCGAAAAAATTAAGCCAAAGTCAGTTGAAGAAGAAGGCTGTCTATTTAGAATGTCTAGCAATAAAGGAGGCTCTTAAATATTGGCAATATCGACTCATGGGTACTAAATTTACAGTAGTTTGTGATCACAAACCACTAGAGAATATAAATATAAAGGCTAGGACAGATGAAGAATTAGGAGATTTAACATGTTACCTATCGCAGTATGACTTTACCATAAAGTATGCCCCCGGAAAATTCCCGGAAAAGAAAACTTAGAAGCTCATTGCTTGAGCAGAAACCCAGTGTTAGAAGCTAATGAAAACAACGATGATTTTTTAAAAGTAATAAATTTTAAACTAGAAGAGATTTTAGCTGATCAGAAAGAAAATAAAAATTTTAAAGCTGATAAAGATAAATACATATTAAAGCGAAAAGTTTAGTACAAAATATCCCGGAAAAAAGAGAAGATCATTCTATCTGAGAAATTTTCTTTAGAATTTATGAAAAAAAAATCCATGAATATTTTTGTCATATAGGAGTGAATCAAATGCAAAACAAAAAATTTCTCCTTTTTATACAGCGGAAAACTTAATTCATAATATTAAAAAAGTTTGCAAACAGTGTGAAATATGTTAAAAGAATAAGTCAAGAAGTGGAGATAAAATTGGTCTACTGTCGCATTTAAGTCCAGCTGAAAACCCGTTTGATATAGTCGCAATAGATACAATTGGAGGATTTGGAGGCTCAAGATTAACAAAAAAATATCTGCATCTTCTTGTCGATCACTTTACCAGATATGCATATATATTAACGTCAAAGACACAGAATGCACAAGATTTTATTAAACTAATTCAAAAAGTTGATGATAACTACAAAATTGGTATTGTTTTATCAGATCAATATCCCGGATTGAACTCAAAAGAATTTAAGAATTTTTTATCAGCTAAAGGTATTAAAATCGTTTTTGCTGCAGTAGATACACCCTTTTCAAATAGTCTGAATGAAAAACTCAATCAAACACTCGTAAATAAAGTTGGATGAATTAAAGATTGGCCCATACAAAATTACACAAAAATTGTCAAATTCAATTTACCAGGTAAACATAGGACACAGAGATTCTCAGTCAAATCTTTTTCATACTACAAAATTGATTCCGGTTTCCCACATTGAATAGGAAAAAATATTACATGAAAAAAAGACACAATTTTTTTTTTTCCTCGGATAGGGAGATGTAACGAAAATGAATTCACTTATCTAAACATCTGTTTTGTAACTATTCTGGTTTATAAACTAAAGAAGAAACAGATATTTCATCATTTTCTTTTATCATGTTCTTTTGTCATTTTTAATATTTAGAAGAAAGAGTTAAAGTTTCTAAATTATATTGGAAAGCAATTTATACCGAAATAACAAACTTTAAATGTCGTTTCTTTGTTTACAGGTGAATATTGAAATAATAATAGAACAAGAAACAGTTTTTAAATTCAATAATAAAATGTATTAAACTTTGCTTACAGAGAAACTCAATTTCGTTGATTTAATCGGTGTTAGCTCCCGAATAAAAATAAATTCTATTATATATATATATATATTTATATAAGTATTTTTTAATTAAGATTTTGTCAATATATGTATATATATATATATATATATATGTGTGTATATATATATATATATATTATATAATAACTAAAAAAGTAACATTTTATAAAAAAAAATTTACATTTTCATGAAAAAAGTATTTATAAAACAAGAAAAAGGACATGACAAAATCTTAATTAAAAAATATTTACAAAAATTTATATAAAAAGGAAAAAGAAACAAAATTAAGTAGCAATTCATGGTAAAAAAAAGAACAAGTTTAACACTATATTTTACGTGCATTCAAAAAACGTTTGGATATTAAGTACAAAAATTTATTGAAAAAGAATTTAAAAATGTAAAAACAACAAGGGAAGAAAACATCGAGTAGAAAATTAATTTACAACTGAATAAAACACTTGTTTCGCTAACAACAAGTTGGCTTTGATGCAAAAATACATTCAAACCTTAAATGACACTGTCAGAACATTCATGTTCGCACAAAATGACGAGTACATAAAATGAATGTTTTAAACGAACGGTTCTTTCAACAAGTGTTTTTTGCTTTTGAATTTAAACGATTAGAGTCATAAAAAACTAAGTGCTTCTTTAAGTAGACCCGAAAATTAATCAACCGAAACCGATATCTGCTCTATATCTCTTTCAATTTAATACTTCTGTTATTTATAATACCAATGAGGTTGATGCTCAATTAGATGCTTTCAACGTTTTAGTAAATGATCTTCACAATATGGTCCTAATATCTAAAATTAATTACAGACATAATGATATTGATTTTATGAAATCTAATAATGTTGTTCATTTTAGATCCCTAAGGGATCTGGTATTTCAGGCTTTTCGTGAAAATCCAACAAATATAAATTGGAATATCTAATGTAAACACAGGAATAAGGCAAAGGCAACTATAAGAAAAAAAAAAACGGAAAAAATTTGTTATTCGCTTTTTTGGAACTGGTGATTGTAAATCAATTTGGAAAAGACTGAGACATATTAGGTGTGTAGCTAATGATGATACTTTTTTGAATTCGATTGATGTTGAATCTTTGAATAATACTTTTTCAAATAATTTTCAAGCAAATAAAATACATCATTTTGATTTTAATAACTTCATTCCTGCATTTGAATCTTTTTCGTTTCTATAAAAAATATTAAATCTAATGCTACTGGTCATGATGCCAATTAAAATCACCAAATCTTAAAATAACTTGTTATGGAAACAGGTCTCGAAGCAATTCCATTGTAATCCTGGGTGTGTGCGATTTGGTATCGTCTTGTTGATACCAAGGCGAATTAAATACAAGGTGATAGCGGTGGCGAATTCAATTCTTTTCCCATGTATTCTAACTGTCAAACTCCATATATAAAAAATTTATCTAACTGTTATACAGATTTTTTATATATGAAGTTTGACAGTTAGAATACCAGGGAAAAGAATTGAATTCGCCACCGCTATCACCTTGTATTTAATTCGCCTTGGTTGATACCATATTTTAATCAAGCCTAAAGCGTGCAGTTGTGACTTTAAAAAGTTTTCAATCATATCATGATATCGCTCCCCATTCTTAGTTACCGTTACGCCAAATTGCGCAACAGACTGTCACTTTTAATGGGTGCAAAGGTGACTGATGAATAATTTGAGGATTTACCATTGTCCAGAACCGACTATTCTGTTTATTCATATATCCACTTTCATGGGCGAACTGTAACATCCTGTTAGCATATGTACGGCGGCGTAAATAGTCTTGTGGAAGAAGCTCTCGTGCCAACTAATTATTAAATGGAAACAAATGCAAATCCTTGTGCAAAATTGTGGAAAAAGTTGTTCTTTGAAGACCAAGCTTCAGAGCACGGCTTTGAATGGAGGTTGATCGATTGTTTTAAACACTTTCTTAAGCTGCAGTAATGTTTTCAGTCGATCTTGCAGTACGTTGTGGTCCATGCTTAGGCCTGTCACCTACAGACCCACTTTCTTTGAAATCATTCACTACACGATAAACAGTGCGTTTTGTTACCACGTTCTTTCTCGTAAGAATATTTCACGAAACTTTCTCATCGAACAGTAATCGATGATCGATTTTGTTTTCAACAATTAAAACATATTGGTTTATCGAATATATTTCCAATTATAAATTTGACACTTGTCTACTTCATGACTGCCAAATATGAACTGTGCCTTTGTCTGCACTCATTTTTTTTTTTTTAGTTTTATTCCAGGAAATTAATTTTTAAAATTAATTCCTAAGTGATTTGTTTTTATTTAAAAATAAGTTAAAGTACAGTTTTTGCATAGAAAATTACAGTTTTATTCAAGTTTTATTTAATTGATCAATATTAATTTTTTTTTTGTTAATTAATTCTTCAATATCCATAAAATTTTAACTTGTCACCTCATTTTATTTTTAGGGAGCTGGAAATCTTAGCTGTAATGCAATTCCTCCATCTGAATTGCCCAACATACATCCAGTAGTATTGGATTTATTTTCCGCAGCATTAAATACTGAAGTTCATGAGAAAGTCATATGCTATATGCTAGAAATGTTCAGCCTTTGGACAATGAAATGTATGGATTCTTCGACGAATAACACTGTAATAGAAATTTTTAAGAATGGCGTTGAACTTAAAACAACTACTCCGCAAGTTCGTTTATCATATTTGCAGTGGCTACTCTCGTGTTTTAACAAATGTAATTTGAAAAATGACAGCTTTCTTACTGCAATTTTACTAAAAATATTTGAAAAAGCACTGCAAAATACAACCCAAATCACTTTGGTATCAGAAGCAGTTTGTGCTACGTGCTTATTACTTAAAACTGATGGTGCAGACAAAAACGATAATTTCAATAACTTTTGGAATAATATTCTCGACATAAATAAATCTGTATTTTTTACAGAACGCTTTGTGAGCATAGCGTCTGCAGAAGTTTTATGTTATATTGTTCTTATGGCGGACATATTGTTACTGAAACATTTTAAATCAATTAAAGGCAACTTGAATATATTATATAATGCTTTTGTTCAAGCCATTACCTCGAGTTCCGAAAAAGCACGAACTTTTGTTAATACTTTGCTTCCTGAATTAATTTCATCGGAGAATGGTGTAATGTATGCCAAAAACTTGGTTTTTGAAATTGGGAACAAATTAAAATCTATAGATGTAGAATTAGACGCTGATAACAGCTCTTCACTTTCTAATTCAATTGTAGAAACACTCCACAAACTTTGTGACATCGAGAATCTTTCGAGTGCGGATGCACAATCTTTGGCAATGCAACTATTAATTGTTTGTCATCACCAATTATTAGTGTCTGTTGACTCAAAACTTTGGGAAATAATACTAAAAAAGCAACTAAATTTAGAAATAGGACAACTGATTTTAGGGCAATCGGAAAAAGTCGTAGATATGATATTAAACAATTTCCAAATAAGCAAAACATATGAAAACGCAATTGCAACTTTATCATATTTAAGCCCAGATCAATTCCTGCCACTTCTTATTAACAAAGCCACATTATACCTAAATGATCCATCCCTGATTAATGTATCAGATGAAGACTATTTTATATTCCTAACACCCGAGGGAGAATTATATGATAAAAGTGTTATACCAAACAACGCTGATGTATTTAATACAACTGGACTAAAAAGAGAAAATAAAGTATATACTTACAAGGAACAAATAGAAGAGCTTCAACTTCGTAAAGAAATTGAGGAAAAAAAGCGTAAGGAAGGAAAATTAAAACCCCGGCAATTAACCCCAAAACAGAGGGAAGCCATTAAAAATCAAACTGATAAAGAGCAACTAATTAAAACACGTTTGAAAGAGCTAAGTTTGAAGCTAAATTATGCAACTAAAATGATTGAGTCCTGTTGTAAAGGGAATGCAAAACAATGTTCTCTTCATTTCCCGGTGTTGTTAAATGGTATCTTAGAAGCGATGAAGTCACCTTTAGCCGCTGAACTTATGGCTCAATTATATTATGAATTACGCCAAATATGGTTTGACGATTCTTATTTAGGATTTAAATTAGCGACAACAACAATTAGATTAAAATCGCCTCGTTGTGATGTTAATAAAGAATGGTTAGTACATGACATAAAACTGGCGGTTGTTAATACAATATGTCTTATAAAAGATGTTACTATTGATAAGAATTCCATTGTAACAAGTCCTTCTTTTTCATATATTTTTGAGTTTTTAAAATTGGCTCTGACATCAAAACACATTTTTCTTGACGATGACTTAATGATTGTTGGCATAAAAATTATCGAGCAGCATGCTCAAACCAGGGGTGATTTCGCAGACGGAGACTTATGGGATTATAAACACCCTAAGTATTTACCAAGAAAAGAAATGTTTAAGTTTTTAGTTAATTTAATAAGCATACACTCCGGCCGCGTTCAATCACAGGCCGTCGCTGCATTACTTGAAGTAGCTAAATGCAGCTCTGGAGACGATTATTGTGCTGCAGCAACCCAAGACGAAATAAGTATATTTTTAAATGCCCTAGAAAGTGGCCAAGAAGCAATACGGGACGTTTCATTGCGAGTGCTAATGATTTTAGATAAAAGAATATGTAAAGAATGTGAAGACAACTCTCAGTTTTCTGAACGTATTAAACGACGTCTTTGGGTAGCAAAGTTTGATATATCTAATGTGAATCGGGGTATTGCGGAAGAACTTTGGAGAAAGATTAGAACTAGTAATCCATTACCTGAAGATTTGCTGTATGATGTAACACATTCTGAAATATGTATACAGAAATCCGCAGCAGCTTCGCTAGAACCATTGTTAATTAATGATCGCACGTGCGCTAAACTTATTTTAAAAAAACTTCTCACTATGTATAATGAAAAATTATTTATGATTCCACCAAAACTAGATGAGTTTAACCGGGAAATAGAACCAGCAGTAGATCAGTGGAGACCACGCAGGGGCATAGCTATAGCAATATCCAAAATTTCACATTTTTTTTCAGTAGATGATGTTAATCATGTTATGCAATTCATGGTGTCTACTGGTTTAGCAGATCGTGAAGAAATTGTCCATAAAGAAATGCTTGCTTCATCTCTTACTATTGTAGATATACATGGCAAGGATACTATTATAACCTTACTGCCTGTTTTCGAAGATTTCTTAGATAAGGCTCCAAAATCACAAAACTTTGACAACATACGGCAAGCAGTAGTTATTTTAATGGGTTCTTTAGCGCGTCACTTAGAAAAAGATGATAAACGAATAGAACCTATAGTAAGAAGACTCTTAACGGCTCTTTCTACCCCATCCCAACAGGTGCAAGAAGCAGTAGCTAACTGTCTACCTCATTTGATGTCCTCAGTAAAAGAAGAAGCTCCTGCTATAATTAAACGCCTATTGCAATCATTAGTTAAGTCTGAAAAGTATGGCGAACGCAGGGGTGCAGCTTACGGTATTGCCGGCATTGTAAAAGGACTTGGCATTTTGTCTTTAAAACAATTCGATATTATGTCAAAGCTTACAACATACATTCAAGAAAAGAAAAATTATAAATCAAGAGAAGGAGCATTGTTTGCATTTGAAATTCTTTGCACCACTCTTGGTCGTCTCTTTGAGCCGTATATTGTTCATGTTCTCCCTCATTTATTACAATGTTTCGGCGATTCTTCTCAGTACGTTCGTCAAGCTGCAGATGATACGGCCAAAGTTGTTATGGGAAAGTTATCAGCTCATGGAGTAAAGCTTGTATTACCATCATTGCTTGAAGCTCTTGACGAAGATTCTTGGCGTACAAAAACTGCTTCTGTCGAACTATTAGGAGCAATGGCCTACTGTGCTCCAAAACAACTTTCGTCCTGTCTACCCTCAATAGTTCCCAAGCTAATAGAAGTATTAGGAGACTCCCATACTAAAGTACAGGAAGCCGGAGCCGATGCGTTGAAAGTAATAGGTTCTGTTATAAAAAACCCTGAAATACAGGCTATTGTTCCCGTTTTATTGCAAGCTTTAGAAGATCCATCTAAAAATACCTCTACATGTCTTCAAAGCTTGCTTCAAACAAAATTTGTACACTTTATTGACGCGCCTTCTCTTGCATTAATAATGCCTGTTGTGCAAAGAGCATTCATGGATCGATCTACGGAGACAAGAAAGATGGCTGCACAAATTATTGGAAATATGTATTCTTTAACCGATCAAAAAGACCTTACTCCCTACCTTCCAAGTATTATTCCAGGGCTAAAAATGTCACTATTAGATCCCGTTCCCGAAGTTAGAGCGGTATCGGCACGCGCCTTAGGTGCAATGGTAAAAGGAATGGGAGAATCATCTTTTGAAAATTTACTTCCGTGGCTAATGCAAACTCTTACATCGGAATCCAGTAGCGTAGATAGAAGTGGAGCTGCACAAGGTCTATCGGAAGTAGTTGGTGGTCTTGGTGTTGAAAAACTTCATAAACTAATGCCTGAAATTATTGCTACAGCAGAAAGAGGTGATATTGCTCCTCATGTAAAAGACGGATACATTATGATGTTCATATATATGCCTAGCGCATTTCCACAAGACTTTACTCCTTATATTGGACAAATAATCAACCCAATTTTAAAGGCACTTGCAGATGAAAACGAGTATGTCCGTGATACTGCTCTAAAAGCAGGACAACGAATTGTAAATCTGTATGCGGAAACAGCTGTAGCGCTGTTATTGCCAGAACTAGAAAAGGGTTTGTTCGATGACAATTGGCGCATTCGTTTTAGTTCAGTTCAATTATTAGGAGATCTGTTATATCGAATATCCGGAGTTTCCGGAAAAATGACAACAGAAACGGCAAGTGAAGATGACAACTTTGGTACTGAGCAATCACATACAGCTATTATACGATTCTTGGGTAATGACCGACGTAACCGTGTTCTTTCAGGGCTATATATGGGCCGGAGTGACGTATCACTAATGGTTCGTCAATCAGCACTCCACGTTTGGAAAGTAGTAGTCACCAACACACCTCGAACCCTACGTGAAATTCTACCAACTCTTTTCGGATTACTATTAGGATGCTTGGCAAGCACTAGTTACGACAAACGCCAAGTTGCTGCTAGAACACTTGGTGATTTAGTGCGAAAGCTAGGTGAAAGAGTGCTGCCTGAAATAATACCAATATTAGAAAGAGGGCTTAGCTCAGAGCAACCAGATCAACGCCAAGGTGTATGTATTGGACTATCCGAAATAATGGCATCAACGTCAAAAGAAATGGTACTCTCGTTTGTAAATAGTTTAGTCCCGACTGTTAGAAAAGCTTTGTGTGACCCTCTCCCAGAAGTTCGAGAAGCAGCAGCCAAAAGTTTTGAATCCCTTCATTCCACAGTAGGATCGAGAGCTCTTGATGACATATTACCGACGATGCTAGAAGGATTATCTGATCCAGATACACTTGCTGCAGAAAATACATTAGATGGTTTACGCCAAGTAATGAGTATTAAGTCAAAAGTGGTGTTGCCATACTTAGTTCCCCAGTTGACTGCTCCCCCTGTTAATACCAAAGCCCTCTCTGTTCTAGTATCTGTCGCTGGAGAAGCTCTTACAAAATATTTGCCTAAAATACTTTATGCTTTATTACAAGCTCTATCGGATGCACAAGGTACTGCAAATGAACCGCAGGAACTGGAATATTGTCAAGCAGTGATCTTATCAGTATCTGATGAAGTTGGCATTCGTACCATAATGGATACATTAATGACATCTTCCAAATCTGAAAATTTATCCACACGCAAATCGTCTGCAAGTTTGTTAGCAGCTTTTTGTATGCATACATCTGGTGAATATACTCAATATGTGCCACAGTTGCTAAGATGTCTTCTGAGACTTATGGCAGAAACAGATCGGGACATTTTACAAAGATCTTGGGATGCTCTGCATGCGGTAATTAAGGGATTAGACCCATCCCAGCAAATTGCTTATGTGTCCGACGTGCGTCAAGCTGTACGCTTTGCAGCAAGTGATTCAAACGCATTGGAACTTCCCGGATTTTGTTTACCAAAAGGAATAACACCACTTTTACCCGTTTTTCGGGAAGCTATTTTAAATGGTCTTCCAGAAGAAAAAGAAAATGCATCGCAGGGCTTAGGCGAAATAATTTCTATAACGAGCGCAGAGTCTTTGCAACCATCAGTTGTACATATAACAGGTCCACTTATTAGAATTTTAGGGGACAGATTTAATGCAGGAGTAAAGGCTGCAGTCTTAGAGACTTTGGCAATTCTTCTCAACAAAGTTGGAGTAATGTTGAAACAGTTCTTGCCGCAGCTGCAAACAACATTTTTAAAAGCTTTACATGACCAAAACAGGTTAGTTCGCATGAAAGCCGGTCATGCAATATCGGAATTAGTCAGAATACATACCCGTGCGGATCCTCTTTTTAACGAGATTCACAACAGTATAAAATCAGCTGATGATGCTGCTATTCGAGAAACAATGCTACAAGCTCTTCGCAATGTTATAACTCCAGCCGGGAATAAGATGTCAGAAATCTTAAAAAAACAGATCTGTGGAACTTTAATTAGTTTAATTGGTCATCACGATGATGTTACGCGAAGTGTTGCTGGTGGCTGTCTCGGAGCTTTACTTAA
The DNA here is from genome assembly GCA_916610165.2 of Gymnosoma rotundatum. Classification (NCBI taxonomy): domain Eukaryota; kingdom Metazoa; phylum Arthropoda; class Insecta; order Diptera; family Tachinidae; genus Gymnosoma; species Gymnosoma rotundatum. The sequence goes on from OU744336.1 coordinate 111,795,142, forward strand.
ATACTTACCGTCTGATAAAGTAAAGGATATTCTTCTTAACCATATATTGATAGACGATAATGACGATTCTTTTACAAAACATGGACGCACAATTGTTCTTTTTGTGGCTCTAAAAGAAAGCACTGAAATGATACTTAATGATGATAATGAACAAATAATACTAAAATCTCTTATTTCAAACATATCGTCTGATAAAATTTCGATAGCTAGTAATGGAATACGAGGCGCAACATATTTAATTGAATATTGGATGATATCAAACAAAAATGCTTCACCTTTAATTGTCAATGCGTTTGCACGAGCCATGAACCATAACAGTAATGAAATCAAGCAACTAGTTGCAAAAAGCTGCAACCACATTGCAAAGGTTCTTAGAGCTGATCAAGTTTCTCCAGATTTAATAAAATACTTGATACCAATGCTTGTCAATGGAACAAAAGAAAAAAATGGTTACGTGAAATCTAACTCTGAAATTGCATTAATATCTATGCTTCGGTTAAGAGAAAATGAACAACATTTCATTAGTATTTGTAACATTTTGGATGCAGGCGCTCAAAATTCCTTATGTGAAGTAGTAAGCAAAGTGTTACGAAAAGCTGCTATTCAACCTGCTGGGAAAGATGAGGAATTAGACGACACCATTCTTTTATATTAATTATATCAAATATCCGTTTTTAATTGTCTTTCTTGGAATATATGTTTTACTTTCAAATAAAATACATGTTAATTTTTTATTTCTCAATAAAAATGGATAATTTTTTTTCTTAAGGTGTTTCTTACTTCACTGTTAGATAAAACCAAGCAAATACATAAAGTATTTTTAACTACAATTCTATACGTAATGACTTAGAGATGATGTCGCTTGAAGTATATTTTGTATCGGCCCGCTATAATTGTTAAAGATTAACTCATAAAATATATATAGAGTTTTACCCAACGTAATTGTACCTAATACAAACAAACCAACATACAATTGTAATTTAACGCATCACATAAATATGTCATGTGCACCCTGTGAGGGGATAACACAGTGCATGGTTTTAGAATCACAGCTTTTAGGCCCTTACTGACATCCCTAAATTAGGGCGTAAGACGCAAAGCAATGTAATTCATAGCTTTTGCGCTAGAATGTCATCCCTAAATAACAGCGTCAACTTTGTGTCTTTAACAGTAATGTTAACTAATTTTATTTTATAAAACCCGCTGTATAAAAATAAAAACAGAGATAAAACCGCTAGATTGCCTTAAAAATAACTAAATTGTCACTACTTTTCAGCCATAACAAAACAAAGCAACGAGCAGCCAACTTCACTTCCTAACGCACTGTCAAAATTGGATTTTCCAATTGCTAAGCGTTGACGCCGTGCTATTTAGGGATGCTTCATACATTTTGTATGAACATTAGAAATTTTGACAGTTATCTTGCGCTTTACGTGCTAATTTAGGGATGGCAGTTAGACATATGAGAAAGTTTAATAAGGAAACGAAGAAGCAGGTAAAGACGAACATATATTTGGATGTATGAAATCTAATTGCTGAAAAGCACTTGGAAAATGCAGGCCGGAGACATGTTAGCTTCTTAAAAAGGTTACTTGTTGGCGAAAAAACATGTTTCCGCCTCTTTCTTTTGGGGTCTTCTGGGATGACGGTGTGACAAGGTTTGGCTGAAAAATAAAAAAATTGTCCAGTGAATTCAGAAAGTTTTTGTAAATTTTTAAATTTTTATTAATGGTGCATTAATTAATAATAAAAGAAGAAAACACCAAACATAAAAATTAAAGAATTATTAAACTTATAATTAACTAAAATAGAAAAGAAAAAAAAACAAATTAAACTGATTTTTTTAATAAGAAAAGTTTCTAAAATAAAATTAAAGAAGACAGTGCAAGTTAAAGCCAAAACCATCACACCCAGCGAGGGACATCAGCAAGTCATCAGGCATCACCAATCCTGGGTGGTACAGGTAACCCGAGACTATTGGACAAATTAGACAGACGACCTACGGACGATATTAAAAATTAACTTTAATTTTAACTTTGTAACAAGTAGGGAAAACAATTTACTAACCGTGTAATAATAAAAAAAAAACAGTCCTCTGGGCAATTCGGTTCCGGAGTGCGCGTGCGTAGGGTTGAGCTCAGGCCTATTAGCTTTCGTCCACCGCGTTAGGGATTCCTTGCATCACTTTTGTGAAATTATTTTCCTTAAAACAAAAAGCAAACCGCAAAGTGTAATATATATAGATACGGTATTGTGAACTATATACTTACCTAAAAACCCATACAAGACACCAGGCGGACGGACAGGCGATCCCGTAGCCACCAGGAAGCAGTTTACAAAACCAAAATCGAAGAAACCTGAGATAGAGTAGAAGTACCTGAAAAGAAATAGAAGAATCCCAAAATCGAAGAAACCTGAAAAAGGAAAAGGAGAAAATAAACCAAATTATAATATATTTTATACAAAAAATGAAAATTAAAAATTATTCATTTTATTAGTCATTTTGTATATGCCTAGTCTATTTCCTTTTTGTAAATTAATTTTTATTAATTTCTTTTATTATTACATTTTCCTTAAACATTGTGTTTGATTAGTTTCAATTATGCCAAAATCCTATTAAAGGCAAAAATAAATTAACAAAATGTATAGTTATATGAAATAGAAATTCCTCTCAGTTTTTATTTTTTTATTAAAATGGTGGCTTAGGAAATTTTGAAGCGCGGTAAGTAGCGGGCAAAAAAAAAGGTTGCAAGGCAGTTTTTGGGGCATCTAAAGTTTATCTACGATGCCATGGTGAGGAGCTCATAGCCTAAAGTGGGAGGGAATATTACTTGCAGAACACCCGCCAGAAGTTTTTGTGTGTGTGGTAAAGGATAAATAAACTTGCTTCGGGCCTCATCATCTTTTTTATTTTATATTTTTTTCTACAGACAGCTGGCATGATTTATATATTTTTTTACAGCTGCGAATTAACCCGGATGCGTTGGAAAAGGGCCAACCCAAGACGGCGAGCCCTAACCGGTGCTTAACACACAATTTTTTCATTTTTTGCGACAGGAGCCGCTACAAAAATGGCGCCCAACGTGGGGCCAGAAGCAAGACCAATGAGACGCTATTCCGTTTGGTTTTTTTTTTGCGTTTTCCTTTCCCTCAGTATGCGACGTTTTCGAACAGAGGCAATTTTTATTTTATTGTGTACGCTTTGCGAATCTTTCAAAGCTTTATGGCTGCATCTTTCACGCATATGTAAGTCCCGATAACCACGGGTTAGGTCTTGGGATTGCGTTGGGACGTATGGCGTGAGTGATACATTCATAAAGATTTGTGGATTTAGCAGTCTAAATCATTTTTTTAGCAACCTGAGGCTTAGAAAATTGAACACAATAGGAGATTTTTAATTGATCAGGCTGAGGAAAAATGATTGAGACCAACCTTTGTAACTTTTACAAAAACAAAAAAAAAACAATAGCCCAAAGAATAATGGTTAAATAATATTACTCACGATTTTTTTTTAGTTTTCGAATTTTACGATCGTGTTGAGCATCAGCTTTATAGAAGCGAAGTGCCAGTCCGTTAAGGAGGGGAACAAATTCTCAACTTCATCGTAGCAGCACTAAGCCCTCTATAGAATGATGGCCCATACCATTATTTCTGCCAAAGTTCTGTGTTGTCGTCTTTTGGATTTTTTTTTGTCCTGAAAGTTAAAAAATAACTGGAGTTGAAAATGAAACACATACAAAAATATCATACATAAATAGTTACCTTGCAACTTGAATTTTACCCGCAATACTGCCGTATATTATATAAGCCATCTTATTTTTTTATTAGTTTTCTAATTTTGCGAAGAATAAGGGAATATTTGTTTTTTCATCTGTGGTTAAAAACATTTTTGAATATTGATTTCATTTTAAAAATTTTGTTTTATTAAATTTAGGCATCTTGCATTTTTGCCTTAGTTTTTGATTGCTGTAGGCATCTTATCCTCTTTTAGAAGCAGTTTTCTTTGAATTGTCTTCATAATTTTTGCATTTTTTTATTTTTATTAATTTTGTTTTGTCGGTAATTACTCGTCCAGCCAGCAAAATGTTGTCTGACGACAATAATATGCCAATCAACAGCAGTGGTGTTGCCAGTAGCACAAGTGCGTCGACCACAACGACAGTCTCGACAGTAACAACTCCGTCGTCTAGTACAACTACCGCAACAACGTTTACAACAATGAGTAACCCGGCTTGTACAACGCTGGATTCACCGAATCTTTCTATTAGCAGTGATAGTGATGAACAGACAGTGGTATCACCATCATTTGTGAGCGTTACGGCTCAGACTATACGCCGAGAAGTACGGGAGGGCAATATGAATCATTCAAATTCTGAAGGAACTTTCGACATGAGACATATACAGCAGTTTGTAGAGGCATCTGTAGGCTTATGTCAAGCACGCCTTATGAGAAAGGTCAATGACAAAATACAACAAGCCTTGTTAGAAATACAACAAGCTATACAGCATCGCAGACTGCCGTAAATCAACTTCCGCCTCCAAGGTCGGAACATGTTCAAGTACCAGTTGCTGAACAACCTTTACTACCTCAGTCATCGGCTGGGATACAACCACCACCGCAGAGTGGTTTTGTGCAAGTGCCACAATCGTATGCACAACCACCACCACTAATTCTAGCACCTCAGTATGGGCGGTCTGGACAAAATTTGCAGTATTTACCGTCTGTTTTACAGCAACAAAATAGTTTGCCTAATAGTCAACGGGCACAGTCATTACCAGCCGAGTATCAACATCAGCAACATCCAGCATTAAAGCAAAATTCTTTACCGGGTAGTCAGCAACCACAGCAGAGCCAAATGCAGTATCAACAACAGCCAATAGTACAACAGTCGAATAATGTGCTGGTCGGCATCTGCTTTTCAGCCTCAACAACCAAATTATCTTGCTATGTCGGTGCCAAATCAATAAGGGCCGTTAGAATTAGATAAGTTTAAACTTGCTAAGTGGGGAGTAAAGTTTGACGGCACAAATAAAACGATGAATGTTCAAGAATTTATTTTTCGAGTAGGCGCCTTAAGAAGAGATTATAATTGCGCTGATAATGAAATTTTGCGTAGTTTTCACCTGTTGTTGGATGGTCATGAACTGGATTGGTATTGGGATTACCGTAAAATTGTACATATAAATACATGGTAAGAATTGGAAAAAGCTCTCCTGGCTCAATACCGCCGCTTCGAAAAAGAGTACCAGGTACAGATGCAGTTATTAAACCGCCGGCAGTTGCCGCAAGAGCCTTTCGAAGATTTTTACAATATGGTGAACAAACTGCGCAACCAGCAGGAGAATCCGTACGAAGAAGAACAGTTGGTAGAAATTATGAGGGGCAATTTAAAATCGGCATTAGCTCAGATGTTGTTTTCGGTTAAGTTAAAGACTGTCAGAATTTTGTCGAGAGGTGAGACGTGCTGAGAACTTGTTGACTAGCCAAATACAGTTGTACCAGCAGCGCACCAATTTCACCCTAAGGGTGAATGAAATAGTGCGTACTGAAGACGATTCTGATTTTGTTGATTTTGAGGTAGATGCAATTCGGTCTACAGGCAACTACACCTGCTGGAATTGCAAAGTCGTTGAGCATAGTTTCGTTGATCGTCCTGAACCATTACCTAGGCAATTTTGTTTTAGATGTGGTAGGGAAAACGTGATGACCCCCAAATGCCAGGGAAACTGGGGGGTTACTATGTAACTCGATTCGAAAGTTAAATATTACGAATTCGAATTTTTCCTACCAACTAAATCGAATTCACAAATACATTTCCTACTTTCGAGTTGCCACATCCGATTATCGGATACACATACTCTACTTTCGGATGTGCATCACTATGTATTTCGAATTTAGATTTTAAAGTCGGTCGAAAGTTGACATTTGTAGTCGTTTGATGTTTAGTTAACGGATGATACATAAAAAATCTTTAAAAAATCGAAACACCGATAGCAGACGCTGAAAAATGTAAGTATTTCTTAAATATATATACGAATATATATATGTATATTGATTGATAAATGTTAATTCAAGTCTTTTTCAATAGAGAAAATACTACGAAAAATTTAAATACCAAGCGAAGCCAATTTCAGATCATGGTCAACTTTATGACGGAGCATCAACAGTTGGCTAAGGGGTACATAAAAGCTGCGGACGCCAAACAAGCCACCAATGATTTATGGGCACGATTGGTAGAAGACCTAAATGCAGCCGGCCTACCAATGCAGGAAGTGGTCGGTTGGAAAAAGGTTAATAGTACATAGTTTGTCCATAAATTAAATTAATTTTTTCTCCTTAGGTTTGGGCAGACCACAAGACCCACCTTAAGGTCGAATTGCGGAAGAACGGCATTAATTTTTCGGGCGCAGGCGGTGGCCCGGCAAAAATGTGTTCATTCACCGCACTAGAAAAAAGAGTAATTAATTTACTTCAAATGAAGGAGGCGGTTGACGGTATGAGTGGGATGAGAAAATTTGGAGTAAACCTACACAACTGGCGACGACACTGCTACGGGAAACAGTAACAACGCCGAGCAAGATGTTTACACAGTACATGATAACATGTGTAACCAACATGATATGGGGGAGACAGATGAATTGGTGTCTGCCCCTTCCATACCGAGTTCATCAACTGCTCGCACACCCATCACACCACGAGCACCATTCAATCGCGCTGTGACGAAAAAGCAAACATTGCTTGAACAGCAAGTCATTAATCAAATGGAGTACCACAAGCGCTCCATATCAATGTTAGAAGAAATAAGTAGTAGTTTAACATCTCTACTTATATACAAAAGAAGGCAAGTACTCGTAGATATAGACGAGAAAAATTACAAACTTGCAAAAAGGAAATTCGACCATGAACTTAAATTGGACGTTGAAAATAAAAAACTTTAACTTTTTTATAAATTGTTTTTTATTTCATTTCATCTTCTTTTTCTAACCAAAGGGCAACCGAATGCATTTTTATAATAAACAAATATTTATTGTTAACTTTTATTTTTATTTTTTTGATATTTTTGACATTTTCGCGTAGGATATGCTGCCCACTTTGAATAATACATTCGAAAGTATTACCAAAAATAGTTCCAATTAGTGGCAGCACTTTTCACTCGATCCGAAACTGTTACATGGTAGGATTTCAAATTCGGATCGAATATAACTTTCGAGCTGTTCGAACTTTCGAATCGAGTTACATAGTAACCCCCCTGGTCACGAAACCCGTTTCGAACTGGGGAGGCGCGGTCGACCGAGGTCTAAGCCAGTATCGGATCAGCGAGTGGATCTAGGTTTAACTAAAATAAACATTTTAAAAAATGATAATTTAGGGGTAGGAGAAGGTCACGAGCGCAAGCTAAGGGAGCTTAAGCCTCTTCATATTCGTATCAATGAATATAAAGAGACCAAGCTAAGAATTTTCGGTAAAGTGTCTGATCGGATTCGTAAAGCACGGGAACATTATAAGGTACGTAAACGTTTAAGACGCGAAATCTCGCTAGCTTCCCTTTATGAGGGTAAAAACACGTCTTTATACCCGAATAAATCTAGGGGCTACGAAATCGAGGGCCTGCTTGATAGCGGCGCTACGGTGTCCTGTCTTGGCCGCAACTGTCTTGAGATTGTGGAAAAAGCTGGACTTAAAATCCCTGATTTTTCTACAATAATTAAGACAGCTGACGGTACTGGACATCACATCGTGGAACGTGTTCGAGCAGAGGTAAAATTTGGTCAAACAACGCAGGTCATAAGTTTCTATCTAGTGCCTACTTTCAGTCGTGAGTTATTCTTGGGTATCGACTTTATGAAGGTTTTTAAACTATTTGCCAATGTCGAAAGTTTTACGACAAATGGTATAAGTCTCTGCGCGGAGAAAGATAGCACCCTGGATGTCGTAACTCATTCTTTGAATGCTGAACAGCAAAGGGAGTTAGATTTGGTTATATCGATGTTCCACATTTAGAGACACATTCAATAGATACTCGTGACGCAACTCCAGTGAAAGATCGTCATTATGCTGTCTCTCCGGCGGTTCAAAAACTTTGCAGAGCTTGATAGGATGCTTGATCTTGGCGTCATTGAAGTTAGCGAGAGTCTATGGAGCCATCCGGTTACTTTGGTCTGCAAGGGCGAAAAGAATCGGTTGTGTTTTGACGCTCGAAAACTCAATGCGCTAACGGTCTAGGATGCCTATCCTCTGCCACACATTGAGGGTTTGTTAAGTCGCTTGGGAGACACGATTTTTATTTCTAGTGTCGATCTTAAAGATGCATTCTGGCAGATTCCACTAGATCCGTCTAGTAGAGAAAAAACGGCTTTCACGGTACCAGGGCGGCCACTTTACCATTTTACGGTCATGCCATTTGGGTTGTTAACGCAGCCCAGAGGCTATGCCGTTTAATGGATAAAGTGATCCCCGCGGTGCTTCGAGAATGGGTTTTTGTCTACTTAGATGATCTTTTAATAGTTTCTCCAGACTTTGCAACGAACTTAGAGTTGTTGGCACGGGTAGCTAGAAGTCTAACAGTACCAGGTCTGACCATCAATGTAGCGAAATCTAAATTCTGTTTCAAGGAGTTAAGATATCTGGGATACATTGTAGGCTGAGGCAAATTGAAACCTGATCCGGCTAAGGTGGAAACGATTACTCGATTTGCTTATCCTAAATCAGCGAAACAAGTGTGGAGCTTCATGGGGGCAAAAGGCTGGTATAAAAAATTTATACCAGACTATGCCACCATTGCGGCTCCAATCTTTGAAACGCTAAAGAAGGGTAAGCAATTCAAGTTTTCGGAAAAAGCTAAAGTCGCGTTTGATCGACTCAAGAATGCTCTGATTTCGAGCCCACTGCGTGGAAGAGGAGAACAATGTGGCTTAGAACACAGAGGTAAGGCTTGAAAAGCGAAAACTGAGGGACAGCTGCAATCCATTCGAGATGAGTGATCAGTTGTAAGAAATTATATTTAATAAAATAAATTTTATTTAATTTTTCAATTTAACTTTTGCAGATTCTAAAAGAACTTTCGTTTAAATAAAGATGCGTTTAAATATGTTATGGAAATATTTGCACAAGAAGCACGGCCCTGTTCGTTAAAATCTTCACCACCACTTAACCATGTTGTGACGGCTTTAAGATTCTTTGCCGAAGGAGGCTATCAACATGGAGTTGACGCGGATCATAATGTTGGGATGTCTCAATCGACAGTGTCAAAATCACTATCGTGTTTTCTTGATATAATGCAGACAAAGCTTTGCCGTCAGTGGATACAATTTGATGAAAGTGTGGAGGAAAAGATTCAAGCTAAACAAGAATTTTATGCAAAGGCCGGCTTCCCAGGTGTCATCATGTGTGTTGATGGCACACATATAAAGATTATGAAACCATCAGAAGAAGAGTTCCTTTACTACAATAGAAAAGGATTTTTTAGTATTAATGCTATGGTGGTAAAGCGTTTTGTTTTAATGATTATAATGCGCTTAAATTAAATTAATATTTGTAGGTGTGCGATAACAAAATGCGCATAAGGTACATTACATATCGTGAGGGGGAGAGAAACCCTTGGCTATTAGGTATTTATTTTTGTAAAAATATATGTCATAATTTAATAAACTAATCGAATTACTAACAGGTGATGCAGGTTATCCCCTGGAACCCTGGCTTATGACACCATACCGATCACCAAGTGCAGGAAGCCAGGAAAGTAATTATAACATTCGGGATTCAAAACGAGGAACATAGTTGAGAGAACTATTGGAGTTTTAAAAACCGATTTCGTTGTTTATTGGGTGCTAGAAAATTTTATTACTCCCCACAGAAAGTCAGCCAAATTATAAATGTTGTTTGTGCTCTACACAACATTTGTATACACTAACGGGTAGAAGATTTGGACATCAATAATTTTCAATTTGAAAGTTCACAAGATATAGAAGAAGAAGATAGAGTAGATTCTAATTATCTATCTATAGCACAAATTATTCGGAATGGTATTCTTTCCGCTTTTTAAAGATCACTAACCATCTCATCTAAAGGCATCAATAAGAACACTTTTTTGCTTTTTAATTTCTGTATATTTTTTATATAGTAAATAAATTCATTTATATTTAATAAAAATTAAAGCGTATTCAGTTCTTGGGTATGTTTGGTATAATTAGAATTAAAAACTGAATTTAACTTCAGTAACAACAAAAAGAAACTTATCATAATAAAAAAAAATAAAGCGCATTCATTGCATTTGATTAAAAATCGTATACTAATTATATCCCAGTTTAATCTAAATTAAAGGATGGGTGCTCCAGCTTAAGCATTTTGAGTTTAATTTCTATTTTCTTTTTCAATAACTCCTCCTATATTTTATTATGCCGCTGCTCTTCTTGCAACTGTTTCGCTGCGATCTCGGCCATCTATTTGCTGTCTCAGCAAAGACTTGGACGTTTTCTTGAAGTAGTCGGTACGTCCGAAGGGTATTCCGAGTGGCAGGAAATATCCATTTCTGACACTTCATCCTGCACCTCCCTCGCCACTCCAAAATCTATTGTACACCTTATACCACTTGTGTTTGTTTCAATCCCCGTCAAGTGGATTACTTTTTCTTCTAATGGACTAATGTGCTGCAAGCGACAGTTTCCTCCTCCAGTGCTCATTAATTCTTTTCTTATTTATCGAAAGTTTTCGCTTTATGTAGCACTTCCAGTCAATCCATACCTACAGAGGAATAAGTACATGCGACATAGTTATAATAAGTCATAAATACCTTCTTCCATGCTGTGTCACTTTTTGTTGGTGGTCCTAATGCATTAAGGGTTTGTGTTACCTCCTGTCAAAATGCCTGAACTTCGTTCTTCGATCGTTTATGGTAGCCGCAAGCATTATCCTGTTTTGTTGACATTAAACTTGCCAGCTTTTCGAATTGCTCTGATGTCGCTGTTTTTGACCTGGAAAAACAAATCTTTATATTTGAGTACAACAAAAATGTATATAAATCACTTTTTAAAGATTTTATACTTACATATTATAAATTAAACACATTTTAAGTTTATAAAAAAACCTTCGAAAAAATTCCGTTGCTAAAATATAAACGTAGAATAACTTAACTACGATCGTAATACAGAATACCTACAATCGAAAGAAACGGAATCGAAACTCTGAATACCAAAGTTGAAATCGAAAATTTACAAGGAAAATCTTTGGGTATAATTCACGCAAAGGACCTAAAACAGTAAAAGCCTAACACGAAAACAGAATTTACCTCCTAGCTTGTTTTAATTTTTTTCTACCTTATTGAGACAAATCATTAGCTTGCTTATTAAGCTTACTTATAAAACGCTTGAATTGTTCCTAATTAAAAAAAGGAGTACAATGGGTCAGGAGATCTTAGCTATCGGCAAAATGATAGTCGCTCACAATGAATGAATACTTATTTTACTCAACTAGGGCTAACGTTTCTAAGCTGGTTACTTGTGTAACCGTTACCGCTCCAAAAGTACATACACATTCTACCTCTAGGAGAACTTTGCCATTAAGAAGCTAGTGGTTGTTAATTACTTAGAGCGGTAACTTCCTTCTGAGTCCGGTCTTACAGCGAGTTGAGCAAAAAGGAAAATATGGCTCGACCAATGAGTGCAAGCAAACATTGATCGTTCATTGTGGTAGCGTGATTTTGGCCGACATTAAGATCACCGCTTCAAGTACTACTTTAAGGCGGTGAAAAAGGAACCAAAATAGTTTAGCTACACAGTTACTGTCACAAAATATAAGTAAGAAAAATGCTAGACATATACATATATATATATATAGGCTACGCGCATATGTGAAAATATAATATACATGCAACATCTTAAATACCTTAAATTCCAATGAAAAAAATTCAATATAAACTATAAATTAAACCACAACTTAATTCGAATTTAAACTTTTCCGGTTAGCTGTGCGAAAGCTTTTAAGATAAGAGTATAAATTATAATTTCAGTTTAAGGAATATGGAACCAGTATGATTGATTAACCAAGTTTATTTGATTTTACATTATATCACAGCCTTTTCGATTTTATTTTCAACATAACAACACATATTATCAGGGTTTAATATTCAGCACCAACAAAATTTTTTTTGACTGGCGACTGAACTAAAAATAGTTTGAGTATTCATTTTCAACTATTTGACTGCTTAAAATAGTTGAACTGAGTACACACAAAACTAAAAACCAACTGAATTAAGTCTACTATTTTCAGGAGCAAAACTAACACACAGCGACTGAGTTTTGAGTTTGTAAGTTAACAGTACGCAACTGAGAAGCCAGTTCGTGTGCGTTAAACGGACGTGGTTATGTTTTTCTAGTAACGCAACACAACTGAAAATGTGTGTGGATAGTCTGACTGAATAGTTTGATTGTGTGTTTGTACAAAGTTTTTTAACAAATAGATATGTGTATTATCATTGTTGGTATAAATAGAAAAGAATTTTATTTCATACTGTTTGTATGAATCAAACTTTCATACAAACAGTATGTCTTGTTACATGCACGTGTAAATAATTTTGAAGAAATAGATTTTCTGCTTATTTCTTTTTTCTCTTTTAATTGTTTAAATATTAAAATGTTTCTACACGATTAGAATAATTTTACTTAAAATTAATTTTTGGTTTACATGATTTTGTTTTCAACTTGGAACTTTATTAATAAATTAACCTTAAACTTAGTAAATTACTATATAACTTAAAATGTATTATTAAAACATAGCTATTCATATTAAATCGTCAATAATTTCATCGAGAAGTGTAGAATTAAGTTAAGCCAATGAAATATTTTCAAGATTTTCTACGCTTAACCAATTTTTGCAGTCTGTCAAAATTAGCTTTAGCGCGCCTGTTAAGTGTAGTCCACTAACCTATTATATACAAAAGTCTCAGTTGGGTGGAATTTGTTTGGGGTTTTTACACCCATAAAATTAAAATATATCTATGTTTTTCTTTCGCGATTTTGTTTACAACTATAATAAAGTAGAAATTCCCATAAATTGAAATTTAAAAGAGATGTGTCTGTTACAAAGTAACCGCCGCTCATCCGCAATTTTACTACCTAGCTTAATGGTCAAGCAAATAAATATTCTTTGCGTTTTTTTCATAATTCATTTTTTAGTTTACTTACATACATACAGATAAAAGCAGAAAAGAGTAACTGCCATATTCATTAAAAATAAAATAACTTTGAAATGTTTTTTATGACAAATTTTCCATATAAATTTGTCCTAAAATATATTTCAAATCTATTTTAATATTTCGTGAATACGGCAGTTTGAATTTAAAATGACTTTATTACTGAAAAAACTTTTGTGCAGATTTAAAATGAATTAATTAAGATAACTATAAAGAAAATATTTAATGTCTTCTAATAAATAAATGAGATTATTACTAACAGGCGTTTTCGAGGAAACTTACACAAAATGGATGTAGCTCTTTATTATTCATTTAATGCAAAAGCAGTAAAATGTTTTCGCTTTAAGTAAAATTAATAACATACAATGTGAGCTCTTGGTCTCTTTAAGTAAATCAATTTTATGAAAGAATAATTCTTGCAAAAAAAACCGACTTCAAAACAGATTTCATATGTATGCCTATAACAGCTCAAGTGTATGGCCAGATAAATTAGGTTACATTAACTATTCGGACACACTTATATCTCCAAACTTTATACTTTTGTAACTGTTCACTAGTTTGGCAATATACATCATACACCATATTGTATCAACTATTGGGACACCCGTTTATTTCCAAATCCAAATTTTATACTTGTTGTTATACAGGAGTTAGTAATACAGGTTCTTTGTAAATTTCAATCGTCAATCTACAACCGTTTAAAAGTATGGCCATATACCAAGTTAAATTAACTATTGGTGCACCCTTTAATTTATAATTTTAAACATTATCAGCTGTTACTATAACGGCCATAGCAATCGACATTGCGTAAAAAATACAAGCGTTTATCTGTAACGGTTCAAGAGATATGCTCATATAAGTAAATCTTCATCAATTTTGGGACACCCTTTAATTTCTAAACTCAAATTATAAACTCGTTGATATAGCGGTTCGAAAGTTTAGTCACATACACAAAATTACATTAACTATTGGAACACCCTTTAACTTCCAAATCCATATTTTATACTTGTTATAGCGGACTTAGCTATACAGGTTCGTTGTAAATTTACAAGCGTTTGTCTATAACGGTTCAAAAGATAGGCCCATATAAGTAAATTTACATTAATTATGGAGGAACCCTTTAATTTTTAGATTTATTTTTGCATAATTTTTTTTTTGGGAGCTGTAGGAATACGCAGTAATTTTAAATTTTACAGAATCGCCCTTTAGAGTTCATAATACACGTAAAAAATGTGTATGTTGTATAGGGACACCCTTTAATTTTTAAGATTATGAGCATAGTCTATCATATTACAAAAAATTTTCAAAATCGGATCAGAAATGACTGAGTTCTGCGGGCACAAATATAAAAAAAGCAACATTCAGCCGAATTGTATAACCTCCTTCTTTTTTTGAAGTCGGTTAAAAAAGAAAGAACACTCCAAAAGAAGAGGAACGTACACTACCTAATATAATAATATATATGTAATAAAGGTTCCCATACACTAATGGGAACCTTTTAACTGTGGGATTTTGTTAACACCAGGTAGGTTGATTTTGTATTGTTGTTGTTGTAATATATTAATAATTTTTAAAACGCTGCAGTTTCTTTAAAAGGGGCACAGGACAATTCATACATACAACAGCAAGAACGGGTTTTTTCACATAGCAAAAGGCCTCTAAAAATAAAGAAGCATTCACATTTTAATTCCACTCATAATTTCTACACATTAATTAATAGTTAATTAAAACCCAAATGTGAATATTTCTTCTAAAGCACTGCTCTACAATACTATTCAAAAACTATTAATACTGTTAGTTACAAGATTTATAATTTTCCTAAAATTTTTTTTAATTAAAATAAATTTACATTTTATAACTCGAATATTCAAAAAATATAAATTAAAGCATTTTCGAGTAACAGCACAAAGTATTAATGCATGTATTTATTTTTCTTTAATTTGTTAAACAAAAAATGTATACGAACGCTCACTTTTCTACTTTGTTTAAACACCCCATTCACATTATCCAGTCATATTTCTAGTTTTGTTACGATACTAAAAAAACATAACTACGTCTGCTAAACGCACACGAACTCAGTTGCGTACTGTTATCTTACAAACTCAAAACTCAGTCGCTGTGTGTTCGTTTTGCTCCTGAAAGTAGTAGACTGAATTTAGTTGGTTTTTAGTTGTGTGTGTGCTCAGTTCAACTAATAATTTATATAAAATATAGTGAAAAGCTTTACTTCAGATTGCAGGGAAAATAAGTCAAAAAATCCATTTACTGAATAAAAACATAACTAAGATAGAGAAAAAATATATACAGTGGCTCAAACTAATAATGGGACACACACTTACGCGGACACTTCTTGTAATAATTTGGTTAATATAAAAATCCCAGGAAAAAAGTTTTTATGGAATTGAAAAGCATATATGGTGTTTTATTAAAAACATAAACAAGAAATTCAATTAATGCCGGCAAAATAAAATAATAACAAAATAAACTTCATAACACGTTAATTAGAGCTCAAAGTAATAATGGGACAAAGTAAAAGAACAATTCATAAAGTATTAAATTTAATATTGTAGACTAAGATTAATATTTTGTTGGGAGCCCTTTTTGTCGTATTACCCATTTCAATCGATTTGGCATCGATTCAACAAGTCTACGGCAGTACTCAGGTGATATCCTTCCCCATTCCTCCTTTAGAGCAACTATTAAGTCGTTTTTGGTATTTATTTGATGGACTTTTAATTTTTCCTCTAAATGGCTCCACACGTGCTCTATTGGATTAACATCCGGCGATTGTGGTGGGGTTTCAAGCACATGCGGGCAGTTATAGAGCAGCCAGCTTCTGACATTGTATGCCTTGTGCATACTAGTCATCTTTAAGACCCAATTTGTTCGCTGATTCCGCAAGATTTTTACGTAGAATATCTAAATAGTATCTGTGATCCATAATTCCTTCTACAATATGGAGATTACCCGGTCCAGCTGCTGATATTGCACCCCATACCATAACCGACCCCATACCATGTTTTACTGTTGGTCTCAAATTTTCTTTGGCGAGCTCTGTAAGCGGTTTTCTCCACACGTAAGAACGTCCATCCGACCGGAAAACATTAAATTTACTTTCGTCGGTAAAGATTACTTTACTCCAAAACGAAAAGTCCTTATTTTTATGTTCTTCAGCAAAACTTACACGTTTACGTCTGTTTACATCATTTCCATAAGGCTTTTTTCTAGCTACGCGGCCATTATAACCATGTTTTCTCAAAATATTTCTTACAGTTTCAGGATTAGCTTTCTTTTTGAGATGTTTTTCTGCTTCAGCAGTTAATTTAGGGGCGCTTATGTAAGGTCTTTTCTTTACTTCTCTTATTAACCACCGTTCATCTGCATCGGAAAATATTTTTCTTTTGCTTGGCTTTGAAACATTCTCGAAATTTTTTGCACCGGAATAACGTTTTATAATATTAAACACTGTAGACTTAGGTTTATTGACTATTTCTGCAATATTTCGTACAGATTTTCCGGATTTTGAGTGTTCAATAATCAATTTTCTAATTTCAGGCGTTGTTTGGGAACCCCGATTCGCCATAGTCAGTAAATTATTTAAAGTTGTTAAAAAACGCTTGTAAACAAACTCTTAAAACATTTAAATGAAAAATATTTGCAAATAGTTCCGTTATAAACCGCAATCAAATCGAACTTGCCAGATGTCCCATTATTACTTTGTGATATAAATATGCGTTATTGTGAATTATCGTTTGTAACTTTTTCTCTTCAAAACAAACAGCGATAAAATTACGTCCTAACAAAATCAAGAGTAAAAGCAACATAAGAACATAAAAAGCATAAAAATTAACGCAACTGTGAGAAAAAATATGTTAGATAAAAAAATACTTTGGTTGTGTCCCATTATTACTTTGAGACACTGTAAGTTCTTATAAGTATTTAAACCAGGATTCCGTACTAATATTCTGTGATTGAAAAGTGCATACTCTCGCCATTCAATAATTTTTTATAAACCCCTTCAATCTTTTCCTTTGACAGATTGAATTTCCATAGAATTTCTATTTTAATAATTTCAAAAATACCTTCATTAAATACAAATTTGAGTCTTATTGATTATAAAGATTTTAGCATAATTAAAGGCAATTAAAAGAAAATTTTCTTCCAAATCGTCGGTGCAGTACCGTTGGCTTTTTATTTTTAGCGAAATAACCAAAGTTGCTAACAATTTCGCAAGTTTGAACAGAGTATTTAGTTGTCCCCCATATTATTTCATAGTGAAAATTGTTACCAGAAATATTTTGTCGTTTCTAAACATAAAACAAGAAACATTTTGCGATTTCTCACTAAAGCCTAGTACTCTTTTCGATTTTGCGAAAAATGTTAAGCAATAGGAATTGTTTTGCTTGAAAAATTTGACAATTAGCTACTAGTGCCAACACAGCGTTTTGGAAAATAATTATCGTTTTTGTCACCTTCAATAAATTTTCATTGTCCGGAAAAAGTTAAAAATTTACTGAAACCGAAGAGAAATAAGTACTCATTCACCTCATCCAAGCTTATGGGACTTATCCCATACATATGGTTTTTGTTTTATAATTTCAAACTCTTTTCAGCGTCAATAAATTGAATTTTGTCTTTTGTCTTATTCAAGGTAAAGAAAAATGATTTTATAAATTTTTGAATACACGAAACAAAAAATATAAAATAAAACAATTTCCAGTTTTTAAAATAAAATTCCGTACGAAAAAAAAGTTCATCAGCATAATTTTCTGTTTAATTTGAACAAATTTTTTTATATAGGGATTTTAATAGACAAATGCAAGTAATGATATTCTTACAATAATATTTCCTTAGTTAGTTTGTGCCAAAAGTTACGAAAATTTGGCCAAATATGTCTAAGGTATGCATGGAGCCTTTAAAAGTTACGGAAATAAATGTGACCAAACGACGAAACTGCACTACGTTACGTTTGGGTAATTCAAATTCAAATACAAGGCTATTTTACATTACGCTAACACCTTTTTCTAATTATCACAATGTTGACTTACCTTAGTTCGTCCGGAGCCCCAAGTTGATGGATGCCACACATGCTTTTCCTAGAAGAGATATCCAAACCAATTAATAGAAAAAAAATCTCCATAAATGGACTTCAGAAATGGTTGGGTTTGTCATGACCACCCTGTGAGGGGATAACACAGTGCATGGTTTTAGAATCACAACTGTTAGGCCCTTAGACATATGAGAATGTTTAATAAGGAAACGAAGAAGCAGGTAAAGACGAACATATATGGGGATGTATGAAATCTAATTGCTGAAAAGCACTAGGAAAATGGAGGCCGGAGACATGTTAGCTTCCCAAAAAGGTTACTTGTTGGCGAAAAAATTGTTTCCGCCTCTTTCTTTTGGGATCTTCTGGGATGACGGTGTGACAAGGTTTGGCTGAAAAATGAAAAAAATTGTCCAGTGAAATCAGAAAGTTTTTGTAAATTTTTAAACTTTTATTAATGGTAGATTAATTAATAATAAAAGAAGAAAACACCAAACACAAAAATTAAAGAATTAATAAACTTATAATTAACTAAAATAGAAAAGAAAAAAAAACAAATAAAACTGATTTTTTTAATATATAGTAATATATAATATAATAAGAAAAGTTTCTAAAATAAAATTAAAGAAGACAGTGCAAGTTAAAGCCAAAACCATCACACCCAGCGAGGGACATCAGCAAGTCATCAGGCATCACCAATCCTGGGTGGTACAGGTAAACCGAGACTATTGGACAAATTAGACAGACGACCTACGGACGATATTAAAAATTAAAATATATATTGTTACGAATAACAATATCTGGCAACCCCTGTAGTTGTTTCCGTATGAGCGTGGTCAATAAGCTAATTCAACTAATGGTGCGTTTATAGAATGACAAAACCACAAGTTAGCTAACAAAAGCTGAGCAGCCTCAGTGGCTGCGTTGGTAGAGGTGCGTACTGCAAAACAGGGGGGTCCGAGTTCGATACCGCCTTCGGGGATGCGTACAATGCAAAAAAATAATTGTTATAAAGCAATTAAAAATTAATAAACAGCAGTACAAACCTCTCGAGAAGCAAAAGACAATTATTGTGTAAAGTCATGGCAGAAAAATAAGTGGAGACGTCCAATTTAATATAGGAGCTGCAGATAATTGTCAAGAAGCCCTTTATAATAAAAAGTAAGAGCAATAGCTGTTAGCGCGGGAAAGTGCAACAGCATAACAACAGTGTATTGCAGACGTGTGTTGTGGCTACTGGATTAAAGGAGAAGACTGGCTTGGATAAAAGGAGTAGTGGAGATGTCTGTGGATGGTTAAGGTTACTAAACAAGGCATCGAGTAGTTCATGTCTCGCCGGAGTAACACAGTAGTGTAGCATGGATGGCTGCGTTTGTGGTGATAACGCATGTGTAGTAAATACGAGATTAAGGGTTTACAAGACCGGTAGGATCGAGAAGTATAGCCAGAGAAAGCCATAAATTTTGAATGCAGAATAATGAGCCACAGTGGTATTTGCAATCGAAAGTATCCGTACGTTTGTTCTAAAAAAGGGAAAAACGTAACAATATTTAACTTTGTAGCAAGTAGGGAAAGCAATTTGCTAACCGTGTAATAATAAAAAAAACCAGTCCTCTGGGCATTCCCGTTCCGGAGTGCGCGTGCGTAGGGTTGAGCTCAGGCCTATTAGCTTTCGTCCACCGCGTTAGGGATTCCTTGCCCCACTTTTGTGAAATTATTTTCCTTAAAACATAAAAACAAACCGCAAAGTGTAATATATATAGATACGGTATTGTGAACTATACACTTACCTAAAAACCCGTACAAGACACCAGACGGACGGACAAGCGATCCTGTAGCCACCAGGAAGCAATTTACAAAACCAAAATCGAAGAAAACTGAGATAGAGTAGAAGTACCTGAAAAGAAATAGAAGAATCCCAAAATCGAAGAAACCTGAAATAGAGTAGAAGTGCCTGAAAAGAAATAGAAGAATCCCTTAAAAGAAAAACCTGAAAAAGGAAAAGGGGAAAATACCCCAATTTAAAATATATTTTATAAAAAAATGAAAATGATGAAAATTAAAAATTATTCATTTTATTAGTCATTTTGTATATGCCTAGTCTATTTCCTTTTTGTAAATTAATTTTTATTATTTTCTTTTATTATTACATTTTCCTTAAACATTGTGTTTGATTAGTTTCAATTATGCCAAAATCCTATGAACGGCAAAAATAAATTAACAAAATGTATAGTTATATGAAATAGAAATTCCTCTCAGTTTTTATTTTTTATTAAAATGGTGGCTTAGGAAATTTTGAAGCGCGGTAAGTAGCGGGCAAAAAAAAAGTTTGCAAGGCAGTTTTTGGGGCATCTAAAGTTTCAATTTTTATCTACGATGCCATGGTGAGGAGCTCCTAGCCTCAAGTGGGAAGGAATATTACTGGCAGAACACCCGCCAGAAGTTTTTGTATGTGTGGTAAAGGATAAATAAACTTGCTTCGGGCCTCATCATCTTTTTTATTTTAATTTTTTTCTACAGACAGCTGGCATGATTGATATATATATTTTTTTTGTAGCTGCGAATTAACCCGGATGCGTTGGCAAAGGACCAACCCAAGACGGCGAGCCTTAGCCGGTGCTTAACGCCAGCATGCCAGCGAGGCTAACCATCTGGTAACACACAAACGTTTTATTTTTTGCGACAGGAGCCGCTACAATATTAATGCAAGAAACAATACTTGTCATTTGAATACTTTCGTTACTCATATAGCAAAGCGCAATTGTTGTAGTGTTTACAAAATAAATACTCATTTTTTTAAGAGAACTTTTAAAGTTGAATATGGAAATGATTAAAGAGAAATATAGTAGTAATACCAACCTTGATCATTAAAGAGAACAAATTTGCAACGCACATAGAATTATATTAAACACAATTGTAAGATTAATTTTTAAGATTTTTACTTTTAAACTTCAATAAAGAAATACCTTACGCAGTAAATTGTTTGACTTTAATTAGGAATTAATTAATTAATTAGGAAGTAATTAATTATTAAATTAAAAAATTCGTTTAAAATTGGCGCAGTCGGTAGGATGGAAAAGATTATCTATCCGAAAAAAGATCCTAATAAAAAAAAGGACAAATAGTGAACTTTTTTTTTGTTCTACGCAGAAGAATAAAAGGAATTATCTATCCGAAGAATAAACACAAATCCTACTACACACCCAAAGCACAGCGAATGTTCCTGTCACTAATTATAGGTAAAATGTGAATAAATAAAAAATTTATTAGAGGATAATTTTGGCGGTTTGGCTTCAGCTGAACAGCTATACGATGATCTAAAAAATGCACAATTTAGAGACGATGTTCTCCAATTTTATAACTTTATCCAAGCTAAATTATCTTTATTAAATCAAAGACATAGACTTGACGGAAATAATTCCGAAATAGAACATATTTAGAATATGGCTTTGAAAGTGTTTATTAATAAGGTGCCTTTAAACTTAAAAACAGTTTTGTGTGCTCTGAAACCCAATTCATTAGAAATGGCATTGCATGAACTTAGTCAAGCCAATTTATTAATCAAATCAAATTTCAAAACATAATCCCAAAGCACAAAATCTCCATCATCGATATACTAATTATCAGAATTACTACTCCGGACAAAACAACTATTTTAGGCAGAATAATTTACCCCCAAGACAGAACAATTTTCCTAGATTTAATAATTTTCAAAGACAAAACAATTTCCCAGGACAGAACGAACTCCCTAGACCAGAACCAATGGACATTAGTGGACAAACAAGACAAACCCACTTTTTAAATAAGCAATCCTCGCAAAATTTTCCCTGTATGGCCTCCAAAATGAAGGACCCACCGAATTTAAACTACCCTATATTTTGTTCAGACAGAATGGACGAACAACAATAATCCTAAAAGATACAGGTTCTACGGAAAACCTTATTCAAAAAAACCATTGCCCAAAAAATTTTATCTTTGCTTTGGAAACTACATTAAAAATAAAAACTGCTTCAGGACACTTAGAAATAAGAGAAGAGGTAAGAATAAAAAGGAATGCCCTTCAATTTTTGTTGAGAAATGGCATATCATTTAAAATGTAGTTTTCACCTTACTTTTATCGGAATATTTGGATCAAAATTGTTACGCGGCAATAATTCCATTATAGATTATGAAAAAAAAGCATAATTATAAATAACCAAGAATTACCTTTGCACCTTGAGGGACAAAATGAAGATAAACACGAAATCGATATTGCAAAAGAAAGAAATAAAATATAAAAGCTACCCGAATACATCATTTGAATGTTTTTGGGAATAAAAGACCAATTAAGATTAGAACATTTAAATAGAAAAGAGAAAATCGAAATTAAAAGACTGTTACATGAGTTTTTAAATCCCTACGAACAATTACAGACCAATTTATTCAAAATCATACAGATATCCTGAAATACACAAGGAAGAAATGCAAAGGCAAATAACTGAGATGTTGGAACAAGGTATAATTGCTCCAAGTGACTCATCTTATAATTCTCCAATTTGGGTGGTTCCAAAAAAGAAGATAAATTAGGAAACAAGGAATGGAGAATAGTTATAGATTATAGAAAGAGAGGGCAAATATCCTATACCCCTAATTGATGATGTGCTAAATAAGCTGGGACGAGCAAATTACTTCTCCACATTAGACTTAACAAAAGGATTTTACCAGATAGAAGTTGATAAAAATGACCAAGAAAAAATTGCATTTTCAGCCAATGATGGCCATTACGAATTTAAACGTATGCCATTCGGGCTAAAGAGTGCTCCAGCGTCATTCCAAAGAATGATAAATAATGTACTTCGAGATTTTGTAAATAAAATATGTGTCATCCATTTATGTCATCCATATAGATAACAAATTGGTATTTGGTACTTCCCTTCAAGAACATATAGATAATTTTAAAAAAATATTTCAGACGTTAAGGAGGGCTAATTTAAAGGTTTCGCTAAATAAAAGTGCATTTTTGATTTTCTTGGGTATATTGTAACACCAAATGGAATAAATGTAGACCCTAAAAAAATAGAATGTATAAGAAACTTTCCTATTTCGAAAACAGTACAAAAAACTTCAAGCATTTTTAGGATTGAGTGGATATTACGGAAAGTTTATCCCGGATTATGCTAAAATAGCTAAACCTCTTACTTTAAGACTCAAAAAAGACGGGCAGATCAACCAAAATGACACCGACTATAAAGAATCTTTTGAAAACTTGAGAAAGATACTAATCTCAGATATTGTATTAAGGTATCCTGATTTCGGGAAGGAATTTATTCTCACCACAGATGCTAGTAACTTTGCATTGGGTGCTGTGCTGTCTCAAAATAGCGGTCCTATAGCTTTTGCTTCAAGAACACTTCATAAACATGAGATCAATTACAGTGAGATAGAGAAAGAATTACTTGCAATTGTTTGGGCTTATGGCCAGTTCAGACATTATTTATATGGTGGAAAATTTAAATTGCATACAGATCATAAACTTCTAATATGGTTAGCCAGTTAAAAAGAACCCAATTCAAAATTGATTCGCTGGAAGATCAAGCTCAACGAATATGAGTTTAATATAAACCACGTTCAAGGGAAAGAAAATAAGGTGGCGGATGCACTATCTAGAATAACTATTGAAAATACAGAAACCAAGGTTGCAAAAGACGCAGAAATAAATTTCTTCGAATGTGACATATGTCAAAAGGCTTACAAAAGAAAAGAAGTATTAAACCAACACGTAAGGCAAAAACATGGTGCCCAAAAATTTCAGTGCAAGATTTACAATGGTGGTTTTGAAAGCAAAGTAGGTTTGAAGAGACATTTTTTCCGAAGACATAAAAACGAAGAATTATATTTTAGAATTATGGACAGAGAAAACATTCAACCCAGAATTGTGAAAACGAAAAAAAGAAAAACGAAAAATTCCCCAGTACCAACTGTGCATAGCGCTCAAGATGATGAATTGGATCATATTCAGGTAACGGAAAGTCCATTACAGTTTGCAAACAGACAAATATTAATTAAAAATAAGAAACAGATTCGTATGAATAAAAAAATCAATTTAATAAAAAGTTACACAAATTCGGAGTGAGTTCAAATAAATATAAAGAAAATAACTAAATAAATAAAATAAATAAATAACTATATAGAAAAAATACTTAAAATAATTAAAGAAGAAAATTTGGTAATTTATTGCGATATCGAAGAATTATATGCAATAATTCAAAGTCAAGTGATTAAATTAAAAAATATTAAAAAACTAAGGATATATAGAACTTACACGCTGCTAGAGAGTGTGGAAAAAGAAAAATTGCTAGAAATCATAATGAGGCACCATAAATACGAGAACAATCACCCTGGTATCGACAAAACGTTTTTGAAATTTAAAAAGCAATACTATTATCCAAACATAATAAAGGAAATAGCTAGAGTTATTAATAATTGTGAGATTTGCAATTACAAAATTGAAAGAAATCCTTTCAAACTTCCGTTTGAGAAAACGGAAATTCCCAGCACTCTACAATGCTGATATATGGTTTTTAGAGACAAAGGATGCATATATAACAATGATTGATAAATTCTCCAAGTACGCTCTTATACAAAAAATTGAGGAGAGAACTCCACTAAATTCAATAAAGCATTTCACTATTCCTTTTAACTTAATGGAATCCCTAAAAAATTTATTATGGATGAACCTGGTTTTAACTCTGCTCTTTTTTGAGATTTTCTTGCGAAAAATAATGTGGAATACCATTTTACTACCCCTTATAGACATACAGGAAACTCAGACGTAGAAAGATTCCACAGCAGTCTTAATGAAAACATAAGGATTCTAAAAAAGAGAGAAGATACATCTGACTAAGTTTTTAACATTGATTTACCCATTCAAGCAAATTTCATTTATAATAACACTTTTCATTTAACCACACAAAGAAAGCCAATAGAAATTCACTTTCAAAATAATCCTATTAAAAACGAAAAAGTTAAAGAAACAATTGAGATAAGAGAGGAAAAAAACTTAGCATACCTTAATAAAAATCGAAAAGATAAGCCAGTAAACGATAAATTCAAAAAAGATTTTAGAGCACATAAAATAACTAATAAAAGATATAAAAATAAAAACCAAAATTTAATTTTTATTGAATTATTATTTGAACTGTGAATATTATAAATGAATAGAAATTATTTTGGCTTAAGTTCATTTGTTTTTAATTTCTAAAAATCTTTTTTTAGAAAGAAAATTTATTTTACAAATGTATGCGGACGTTTTCCAAAGAAAACAAGAAAAATTAGACGCTAGCAGAATGAATTGCTGCACTTTCTGGACCGCTACGACCTTCATCAGCATTCTTCGCATCTATCTCAGTTGTGTATTTTAATAAACATCATCTATTTAACCAACTAACTTTGTAAATAAGAATACGAGAATACTCATTATCAATTAACATTAATTTGGTTAGACGAAATTTACGCACAAACCAACGTATTTATTTACTGTTCTCTCTGTATTTCGTCTTGTACATTTGTTTTTGCTTTGTTTCAATCATCGATTAAACACGAATGCAAATTTGTTTTTAATCATTCTTACTTGTTTACTCATAACATTATAGATGCTGTTGCAGTATCATTTTGATTGTTATGATGTAAGTACCAATGCTCGCTGGGCCTTGCGTGCTTATAATTTAATTTTTATTGAATTATTATTTGAACTGTGAATATTATAAATGAATAGAAATTAAAAATAAATAAACTTAAGCCAAAATAATTTCTATTCATTTAAAAACCAAAATGTTAATAAAGATCAGCTATTAAAGGCAAAAAATACTTTCAGGTCGTTGGATATTTTGCTTGATCCTGATGACATTGCGATTCACGTGACACATGCTCAGAAAATTGACATAACTGATCTATCTCACGGATACGGATTTTCTGCTGTACTTTCGGGACAAAGAAAACTTATAGAAGGTTATGAAAATATTATACACATTTTTAACATCACAAAATATGAAGAATACATAGATAACATTGAAAGTAATATGACCGACCCACAAGACGAATACCAGATACAACATTTAAAAACAGAACTGAAAATGTTAATTTCTACAAGACAGAAACGGGAACTCATCAATATATAAGGAACAGGACTAAAATATATTTACGGGACAGTGGATGACAATGATAGACAAGAAATTGAGAGTAGACTGAAAATAATACAAACTAATGACCACTACCATATAGAACAATCAAATAACCAGATTCAAATAAATAAAGATTTTGATGAACAATTGGCGAAACTATCAAAAATTTTCGAATAGACCAAAAAAATATATTTTGAACACCAATTACTAAACAATGATTCTAAAAGAAATCGACTAGACATTCAAGATAGACATATTTCATTTCAACTTTCTAAATTAGAGAGAATTATCGATAATGTAGAAGGAGTACTGTTGACATCAAGTTTAGGTCTTTTAAGCCAAAACATACTTACTGACGAAGAAATTATCAAAAACGACATAACTTTTGAAAAATTACAAAACATAAAAATTACAGTGGCAACATCCGGCAAAAATATCCTTTTTATTATAAGAATTCCAAAACTAACTTTTGAATCATATAATGAAATCTATGTACAACCTATTCCAAATTAAAATGAATTAGAACTAAATGAAAAATATTGCAGGTATCTCAGCCTAAATCAAACTATATATTTTGACACTAATATAAAGAAAAACTTAACACTTGTTAAAGATAATTGTATAGAGAATATATTAAATAATAAGAAAATGAATTGTAGTTTTAAGAAAAATCCGATAACAACTGTATTAGAAATTGATACAAAAAAAGATTTACTTTGCTATAAATATGAAAAACATAACTGTTAAGCAAAATTGAAATAACTTACCAATAAATTTAAATGAACACTCTCTTATAAAATTTGAAAAATGTGAAATAATGATCTTGGAAGATTGGTATAATAAAAAAGTATATGCTGAAAACATTATAATCCCAAATTTCTCAAAAGAAATATTAGTAAATTTAGATGAAGAATTACCATATAAAAATCTGTCTTATCAACATATAAAAAATATAAAATATATATCAGAACTAATGCTAGGAATACAACTGGGACGAACGACGAATTTTTGGTCACGAATATTCGTTGTCAAAAATAAAACACATTTGTGTATATAAATGCACACAATCATGACGTAAGACGAAATTCGTCACACGCGGCGAACTATGCAATAGAATTATTTCTATTTCTTACGCCGGCGAACGACAAACAAATCAGTACAAAGTGACCATGTTTGACTTTAGATTCGAAGTATTTTAATAAGTAAAGTTATTTTACTTAAAAAATTTATATATTTTTATTTTGCAGCATTTATAATAAGCGTACAGATTATAAATATAAAAATAGTTTTTAGTTGTGTTTTTTTCTTTTCTTTTTAAATATTATTTTTTTTTGATGGTCACCTTAGCAGCATACAAAAAGTAAACAACTTAAAAAATTATAACAGCTGTGTTTTTGGTCGTTATTGTGTTTCATACGACGAATTTGCACAAGTAATTTTTGACGACGTATTCGTTATGTTGGACGAAAATTGTCGTTCGTCCCATTTGTGTTCCTAGCATAAAGGCTAATCAAAAAACAACTAACATACCTGTGTATATTGTAGTAATAGTTGTAATATTGTTTATTTTATCATACTTAACTATAAAAATTAGATCTAAACGCCCTGTAAACGAAACTATAATTGCGCTTCCCGGGATTCCTGCTGAACCCAAGAACCGATCTTCGTTGGGGGGAGTTTTACCCAACGTAATTGTACCTAATACAAACAAACCAACATACAATCATTTTCCCATTGTAATTTAACGCATCACATAAACATTCATGCAATAAACAATAATTGTCATTTGAAAACTTTCGTTACTCATATTGCAAAGCGAAATTATTGTAGTATTTACAACATAAATACTTACTCATATTAATTAAGAGAACTTTTAATGTAAAATATGGAAAGGATTATATTAGTAATACCAACCTTGATCATTAAAGCGAACAAATGTGCAACTCACATAGAATTATAAGAAAACACAATTGTAAGATTAATTTTTAAGCTTTTTACTTTTAAATTTCAACAAAGAAATATCTTACGGAGTAAATTGTTTCACTTTAATGAACGAGTAATTAATTATTAAGTTAAGAAATTCGTTTAAAATTGAGGCCCACATTACAAAACGTTCAAGATATTAATACATGATTTTTGCTCTTCATTAAAAATATGGTTATGGATTGTCATGCTTTTAGGGCTGTAGCTAACTAAAAGTCAACAAATTAATTACACTTAACAACCATTATTTTTTAAAGAAAAATAAACACGTGCTGCCGCTATGCCGCTATAAAAGACCAAGAAAGTTAATAGTACAAACAAAATGATATGTCTAATGTAATTTAAATAAATGCCAGATGGTTAGGATTACCCATAACATCTTTCTTCTTTAAGTTACATGAGGTGACCTGGTATTAGGCTCGACAAGTTCTCTGTAGGACACCATACGTTTAGGGTGAAAGGTGAAAAGGTAGGTGTAACAAGATATTCTCTCAGTTGGCATATCAATCTGGAACTCATTGAGTACTATACCCAGTGGTAGTTGGGAGTTTGTTGTTGGTTGTGTTTCTTCTAATGAAGTTAACAATCTCAATTGATTTCCATGAGCCCTCACCAGAATTTTGCTTCAATTGAAACGTTGTAAATGATATTTCCAACTTTTTTTCTACTATTTTTCCTGGATACCCAAAAACAATTATACCTAAAGTGTTTTGCGTAGAGCACTTCTCCGGTAGTAAAAATTCTGTTTTTAGTCCCGCGCTTGTTGTATTGATTTTCCATCTTGACATATCTTATTAGGTGTTTTTGTACTGGTTTTCATAACACATCAAAAACAGCTTTCATTTTTCGTCCTATAAAGAATTCTACTGGAGAGAGTTTGTTTGGAGTGTTAGAGTTAGGAGGAGTTGAACGAAAAAGGTCTAAAGAGTGTCGGTGATATCTCTTTCTTTTCTGACTTTTTTAAAACGCGTTTGAGTGTGTCAACAAATTTTTCTGCTTGTCCTTTGAAGCTAGGATGGAATCTAACACTTCTAGTCTGTTGGATACATCGTTCCTTCCACCAAGATTCGAAGTTTTCAGAAGAAACCTGGGTTCCGTTATCCGACACGACTTGCTTGGGTTTAAGAAGTTGTGAGCAATATACGATAAGCAATTTAATTTTTGCGATCATTGCTATTTCGTAAATAACAGGATACTTAGAGTAAGAATCAATGATGACTAGGAAGTATTTTCGTTTTACTGGTCCAGCATAATCAATATGGACCCTTTTAAGCGGCTTTGAAGTCAAAGGCCAAGAGCATAAATTCGTTCTTACTGGATTTGTAGCGTTAAGTTGACAGTTTTTGCAGTTTTTAGTTATAATTTTTGTTGTCCTTATCGATATTTGGCTGTTTGCTTCTTTGCGATGAAATGTGTCCTTGTTATAACCCAACACTTTATTACATATGTATGGTAACACTTATTCGTTATTTTACTCCTTTTGTATTAGTTAAGTTTGTTGATGAAATAAATAAAAACATAAACTACACAATTTTAAAAGAATGCGTGTTTTTTTTTATAATCAAAAAAAGGGTTGGAAAAGTGGTGACGAGAAAAAAATATATATATTTTTTATAGTTAATGAAAATTGACTTATTTTCGGCTTATTGGTTCATTTTTAATTTAATTTCTAAACATTTTAGAAATAAAAAAAAACGTCCGCATACATTTGTAAATAATTTTTATTGAAAATTTAAAAATTCCAACAAAATGGTATATTGTTTTTCATTTATATTACGATCACTATACTCCGCACTTCTGTTGTGTTAAAGATAAAACAATTTTGAAAAAAGTGGACAACATTTGAAGCAAGTATTCGTGGAAAATATCCAAATATGAAGAAAAAACAACTGTTTAAAACTTAATAATGAATTTTGTGTAAAGTGAATAATAAATCATATGCATTTTATATTTTTAAATAAAAATTTAATTTGCGCTTTATCTTATGTCAGTGCTACCAGATAACTCCTTTTATTCCCACATTTGTTTTGGACTTAATCTAGTTTACGGGCACAGCTAACATATAAATTGAAGAAATCTGGGCTTTACTTGAGTAAGATGAGATTTGCCAAATATTTTTTTAAAACGTATTTCCTCAAGAACTCCAGGAATTACATTAAGAGATTTGATAAGTTAAATAATTAAATTAGTAATGTATATGAGTGTGTTTGTGTGTGTGAGCCCACCTTGTGTTTTGTGTAAGAGTGTACCAAATAAATGTGAGCGTAGGTGAATTCAATTTCAATAGAATAATTTATTTAATACAATTCTGATTCAAACTAATGTATAAAGGTTTTATTTAGATTCAGTTTAATTAGAAAAATTTTATTAACGATAACTTAAATTTAGAGTAGCCAATTATATATTTATTTTAATTAGCAATTTATTAACAATTCAAGTTAAAAGGTTTTTAAGTATATAATATTACAAAACTTTTTACTGATATATTAGGTTCGCCTTTGCTTCATTCATGAAGAATCATTTTATGATTTGTAGCGATTAAATTAAGTACATGTTGTTCTTGATTGTATCTTCGAATTTGTGCAATTCACAATAGTATTCGTTACAATTAATTTTATATTAGTTACTCGTTCATTTAATTCATTTATTAAGTTAAATTCAAATGCAAAAAAAAGAAGTAACAAAAATGATTTATTGATATTTTTGGTATAAAAACTTACGATTTTATGCAGTCCGCGCCCTAGGCGCAGATTTTAGGTTTGTCGGTTTTGTTGTGTGCACAGAACTTGTGCCAAAGACTTTATTGCTTCGGATATAATACGATGGTGCAATGTTGCTGCTAGACGTTTGGTTACGTTTGATTGTGCTTGAAGATGTTGTAACGCGTCGACTGTTATTCGTTGATTGTGCAGAGCTATGACGCCTTGATCGTTTCTTGTTAAGCCGGTTTCGAATTCCCGGATGTAGTAGGGTATGATGATAGCTGCCGCATCTCCTGCAAGTATCCATCGAAGGGCATGCTCTGAGAACGAAAAAAATATTTGATTAGTGAATAAGTTATTGGTGCAGCTTCTTTTTTATTTTTTGTTTATTGTCAATTTAGAGCCTATTAGGCTATGACCCTGCAATAAATTTTTATTGATAACTGGTAGGTAACAGAGTTTTACAATTGGTCTTTTAATAAGTCCGGCAGAAGTTTTTACATTCGCAATTCGTACATGGTCGTCTGTACCAGGGAGAGTGGTCTCTATTCTCCCCAGACGCCATTCGGATGGGGGAAGTAAATCATCCATGACTACTGCCAAATCACCAGCTTTTAAATCTCTGGAAGGATTCTACCACTTGTAGCGTTTGTGAAGAGATTTTAAATAGTCTTCCTTCCATCGTATGGCTAACTTATGATGTATCGCTCTTAGCCTTTCCCACCGATAAATGAGTCCTATTTCCAAAACGTTCTGGTAGGGAAAACTCATAATTTGGGCGCCTCTTAAAAAATGTCCAGACGTAAGAGCTGATAAGTCGGCGGGATCCTCTGACATTGCTGAAATTGGGCGTGAACTAAGAATTCCTTTAAATTGGAGCCAAAATCGTTAAAAATTCTTCCAAATTAAATTTATACGATCCCGTTACGCGTTTCAAGTGGAACTTTTAACGGCAGCCTTCCACAAACTTCCCATGTGCGGAGCATGAGGTGGGATAAATACCCATTCGAACCCGTGGGAGATATATTTTGCAGTTATGTCTGCTGAAGAAGATTTAATAAAGAAGTCGAATTTTCTTTTTAACTGTCGGTATAATCTGTAAGGTAGTTCCCGCCTACCTACGAAACGAGAAAATGCTGCTCGAAATGCTTTAGTGGACAAATCAGAACATGCTTCTAGATGTATGTCCTTTATACTGAAGCACACGAAGACGCTTACGTTGCCTTTAATTGAGGCAGCATTCTTAAGCGAAGAACTTTTTAGATCGGATGGACCAGCAAAGTCTATACCAGTTATCTGAAACGGAGTGGTGAAAGTGCATTCTAGCGTGAGCTAGAATTGCGTGCAAATGTTCCAAATAAAGTTGGCACAATCTTGAATTTCCTGGAAAAAATTATGGGATAGCGTTCATTATACGTGAGTGGTGCATCTGAGAGGCGACCATTGACGCTTAAGAGACTATTTTTATCTAATATAGGGTTCAGTGTGTTAAGAGAACTTTTAGGAGATAATTGCAGAGAATTTGTGATGTGTTCAATTTCGTCCGCATACTGAGATCTTTGGGCTTGTGTTATTAAACGATTTTTTACATAATTAACTTCTTTCTGAGTAAGGTCTATTTGGCGTTGGGACTTTTCTGATCTGAGTTTACAAAGACTATGATTATAAAATCGAAAAACATAAGATAGAACTTTTAAGGCTTTATTATAAGAGGAAAACATGTCCAATATATCATCTGACTGAATAGAGGTTTTGAGGCATTGAACATTTTTATTTCTATCATATTTGTTAACATTCATATAGTGGCTCAGTCATCAACGCAGGCCCGTGCTACCATAAAGGATTATTTGCTCCTGTGGTTTACATCCACGAGTTCCGAGATCTGTCGGATTGTCATGTGTTCGCACATGATGCAAAATTGCGCAAGGCAGTGAACTATGAATTTGAGCTGTTCGATTGGCAACGTAAGTTTCGCAAGTGCATGGGGGCTTGGATAGCCATCCGATAACAATTGATAAGTCTGTCCATAAGAAGATTTCAAATGAAAAAATTTAAGGGATTCTTAAATATATATAACTAGTTTTGTTAAAAGTACATCACCACATAGCTCTAATCGAGGCAAGCATATGGATTCATGGGGGGCCACTTTATTTTGGCTCCTATTAAGTTAGAGTGTGTTGCCCAAGATGAACTTTAACACCGTAAATAAACTGTTGCACAGTATGCCGATTTAGATGCATCCGAGAAGCCATGAATTTGAATGGCATCTGTGGGTTTGTATTTTAACCATCTTCGAATTTTAATCATATCTATTGGGAACAGATCTATTAGTAATGTATTCCATTTGTAGAGTACCTTTGAGCTAACGTTGTCGTCCTACTGGAGCCCTTTAAGTCACAACTGCTGCATGAGTAGTTTGGCTCTGATAACTATAGGGGTTATCCAGCCTGCTGGATCGAAAATTGATGCAATGCCAGATAATATTTTTCTTTTTGTAATGCTTCTAGACTCAGAAATTTGACAAAAGGAGTATCTTAACGTATCTGTTAGGGCATTCCATTTGATCCCTAAGGGTTTCGTGACAGTCTTTAGTTGGTAGTCCTTAAATGGGTCAGTATGATTTCTCTGATATAGGATGCGTTGAAATTTTCTATCTGCGGGGTGAACTAAGATTTGGCGATACATCTTCTGAATATCGCCGCTAAAAACATATTGATAGATTCGTCAATTGATAATGATGGGAATCAAATCGTCTTGTAGAGTTGGACCCGTGTGTAATATGTCGTTAAGAGAATACCCCGATTTAGTTCTACGAGACGCGTTGAATACTATCCTCACTTTTTTAGTTTTGTGTTCTGGGCGAACTACTGCATAGTGAAGTAAATAAAATGAGAAATATTTACAATCAAAAAACGATTTCCCGAGATGTTGATGGTTCCATTTGGTTAAGGGTTAAATATTCGTTTAGAACATTGTTATATTCCTCCTGAAGTGCAGGAATTTTTGAAAGGGAGTGGGCTATTCTAGAATATTGAGAAGAGCTAAAAACCGAGAGGAACCGAGAAACACTGATTTGGGAAATTCTTGTTTTACTGAAAGTCTTACCATCTATCTTCCACCTGCCTCTCTTGTTGTAGTTTTTTGTAAAAAACTTCACAGTAGTGGTCTTTTTCTGAAAGAATGAGGTTTGAGGGCAGTTCCTCCTGTTCCCAAAATTTGCGCAAAGTGTTATTTAGAGTAGCGGTTTCAGAGGGTATTACTGTAGTGGTGAACGTATGCAAGACACTGTTTTGTGTTAGGCCGCTTAATACCCATCCAAATATTGTGTTATATGCCGATGCTTGACCACATACATTTTCCTTAATTCCTTCAATATTTATTAAGTGTTCCGAATCACTTCCGAGAATCAGATTAATTTGAGACGATTGACTAAACTGGGGATCTGCAAGATCGAGACTTGAGAGCTGAGTGAGTTCGAGAGGTTCAAACGAGACGACAGGAATTTGTTTTGTGAGTTTTGGGAGTATAATAGTGGTAAGGGTGAACTTTAAATTAAAACGCTAGGCAAAAGGGGTGATATTGCATTTCTTATTTGCAGATTGTGTTTGGCCACTTATTCCAACTATTACGACATGAGATTTATGGTAAGGTAATTCTAATAGAGATCTAACTCTCTCTGATAAAATGTTCTTTGCGAGCCTGGGTCAGTTAATGCTCTAACTGTATACAATTCACCTCTGCGTTCAATTTGTACTAAGGCCGTTCGAAGTAGAATAAAATCGTTATTCTTAGAGAAATTTGCCTGTATTTGTCTTGTCCGCTTTCATTTCTAGGACTTTTCAGAGGTTCTTTTAAAATTTTTGCTTGTTCAATATTACAGACTGTTTTAGATTTGGGCAGATGCAATAGAGAATGGTGATCAGATTTGCAAATAAAACAAGTCCTCGTGCTAAAACAATTTGCTTTTAAATGGCCTGACGAAAGACAATTATTGCATATTTTGTTCTGAAAAACATAGTCTATTCGTTGCTGTACTGTGTATTTTCAAAATTTGCTGCATGTTCTTAAATGATGATTTTCCTTACAAAGTCTGCAGGTATACGAAAGTTTTTATTGAGAGGAGTATTACTATATTTTGGCCAGAGACTTTGTGGGTAGAGTATGTTGGCTTTTTTAATTTTTAATGGATGATATTCTTTCTAGTACTTCGTAACGGTTGACAAAAAAGTCATTAATTTGTGCCCAAGTTGGCACTCTCGTTGGTTTTTGAACGATTGCTCCCAGAGAGATAGAGTATCATCGGGTAATTTAGTTGAAACTAAATATAAAAGAATGAGGTCCCAACCATCAATTCTTACGTTCGGAGCCTTGAGCGCAGTTAAGCAGTCGGTTACTGTCGAATGAATTTTTTGAATGCACTCACTATTTTCTGAGCAGGCAGCAGGGATGTTAAGAGTGTTTT
This sequence comes from Gymnosoma rotundatum, assembly GCA_916610165.2. NCBI lineage: Eukaryota > Metazoa > Arthropoda > Insecta > Diptera > Tachinidae > Gymnosoma > Gymnosoma rotundatum. The sequence continues at coordinate 111,830,682 of OU744336.1, forward strand.
TAGCCTGTTATCTATTAACACTCGCTTGTTGTCGAACCGAGACTTTAAGGCATTCCATGCATGGTCGAAATTTTCATCACAGAGTGTGTATCTTTTAACAATGGCACCAGCGCTACCACTTGTTTTTATCCTCAGAATAGCTTTTGGGCCTTCGAAATTTCATTGTTTCCAATACATTCTGTAGTAAAAAGGTCACGAAATGTTGGCCATTTTTCGTAACTATCGTAGAAGGTCTTAATATCACAAGGTGAAAGTTTAATGAAAGACGTTCTGTTTGAGGTTCGGTAGTTCTAGAGAGTTTAAGAAGGTCTAGAATCTGTGATTTGCATGTATAATATTGTTCAGAGCATGCATTAAAAGTCACTTTAGCCTTTTCTTTATATTCTTTGCTATTTTCAGAACTTGAAGATACCATAAGAGCTTCGAATGATGTTTGCAATTTGTGCCATTTATTTCCTAGTTCTTCTAACTTTGTTTTTAACACTAAATCCGCTTGATCTTCGATATCAGATGCGGTAAAGTTTGAACAAAATGATATTAAGTAATCGTAATTAAAAACAAACATATCATGCTCAATGGATGTTTGGTTTTCCGATGTATTTTTTGAAGATGATTGCATTTTACCTTTATACTATCAATGATTGGGTTTCAATAACGAGTTATGGAGTTTGAGTTAGGTAAAAAATGGTATAGTAGGAAAGAGTTAATAATAAGTATTCAGAGTGAGTGCCGCAGAAATTTAATACTTATTACCATAAATTTCCCTTTAAAATTAGAAGTGACTCCACTAATAAGAGAATAAGGTTTTTTTCAGTACAGGTACAATGCAACGGCAGAGTAATATGCAATTAAAAAATTGATGAAAAACGAAAAAAACACGAATGTTTTCAAGATACCTTTTACGTTAGAATACGTTAAACACGCGGGAAATGTTATGCAAATATGGTCAGCATTTGTCCTTATTTACATATTTTAGTACAATAATATTAACATAATTGTAAGTGTTTGAGAGTAATATATAATATAGTAATAATATGTATATAAACGTAATAATTTAAGCAACCAGCTTTAGGTTAAAAAAAAATTTAATTTTACCTTGAATTCGCTTTGATGCAATATTTAAGTTGGTTTATGAAGTTACGTTAATACGCCCGTAATTGTGATATTTTTTTTTTAATTTTATTTTGTTTTTACATTGAATTACGTTTACGTCGGGTAATCAACCCACAAGTTTGTTTACCTGCATGTGTTAAAAATTTAATTTTGTTTTGTTACAGATTTTACATTTTTCCTTTTTATACCCATTCACTTTGTATTCTTCTTATTTACTTTTTTTATTCATTTATTTTTTATCTTTATATTGTTATAAAAATCATTTATTAAAATTTAAATAAATGATAAGAGTAATAATGTATACCGTGTTATATGAATGATTTATACAAAATATTTTCAATAATCAAAATAAAAATGTATGCTTTAAGTAATTGTGCTTTAATTTGATAGTAATTGCGTTTAATTTTTTGTTTTACGTTGCACTAGCTTTACGCTCGCTAATTGCTTTATAAGTTTGTTTATTTTCATTTGTTAAACTATAATTTTGTTTTGTCAGTTTTTTTACGTTTTGTTGCTTATGCTTGCTCCTTTTAGTAACGATTTAATTTGTTTTGTTCTTGTTTGCTTCTCATTCTCAAAAAAATTAAGAAATTCACCACGTTTGCACATATTTTCTTCTTTGCTTTAGTTTTTGCTGTTTTACTTTTGTAAATTTTCTCTTTGTTATTGATTTATTTTGTTTGATATTTGTTAAGAATGATTCATAGTAACACAGATATATGTATATACTTTGATGTTTGGTTTAAAAAATAATTTATCAATATTTTTTTTGGAAAAAGTTTTATATTTAAATACTAGTGCAGAAATTTAGTTTATTTTACTGAAATTTATTTACTAACCTTTAGCATTTGTTTGAGTTAATTTATGTGATTTTTCTTTGTGTAGTAATTTATTTGTTTTTTAATTTTGCTCCACTGTTTTGTACAATTATTTCACTGAATAACTTTTGGTTTTTATTTAATAGCAAATATTATATTTTATTTCGATATGAAGTTGTTTGCTTTCTTTTTTAACATTTGCTTTTTACACTCTTAATTTGTTTTTGTTTAGTTATTTTTTGTAACTTGTTATAAATTTGTTTTGCTTTTGTTACACTTGTTATAAACTTGCTTTTTTGTTTTTGTTTTTTCCTTTTTGTTTCACTTGCTTTTAGATATGCTTTAGTTACATGTACTTTTCATTTTTCTTTCTTTGTTATGTTATCAACTAAAGACGTGCACTAGTATATCCAACAGTATGGCAAAAACAGATATATCATATACATAACAAGTAAAACTGATAGAAAAGAACGAATGAGTGTAGTTGATATTGTATGCTTTCGCTTGTGTGTACTCACACTATGGATATAAACACATACACAGCGTTGTCAACTTGGTGTTTGGCACCATTTTGGGTGCTTCTTCGAATTTTTTGTGCGAAAATTTCACGTACTGGCGCGTGGTGCGTTTTTTTTTTTTAATTTTGGTGCTTTTTTAATTTGTGGTGGCACCAAAGCAAATTTAACACCACTTTTTTTTAGTGTGAGAAAAAAAATTTGTGCAAAAAATACACCTGTTTTAATACCATTTCGTTTAAGACGTACCAAATCATAAGCACAAAATGAAACGGTATTGTGGTTGTATTAATTTATGTTATGTTAAAAAAGAAACATTTCACTGTATGATTCTGTAAAATATAAAATGACTACGTATTACTATGGCTCCTAATAACAAAAGGTTATACAAAAATAAATCTAAAAAAAGGGTGCCCCTATAATTGATGTAAATTTACTTATATGGGCCTATGTTTTGAACCGTTATATATAAACTAAAGGGTGTGCCTATAGTTCGCTTAATTTGATGTATATGGCCATACTTTCTAACAGTTGTAGACAGACGCTACAAATTTACAACGAACCTGAATTGCTGAGTCCGCTGTAACAACAAGTATAAAATTTGGATTTGGAAGTTAAAGGGTGTCCCAATAGTTGATGTAATTTCAAGTATGTGAACTAACTTTTGAACCAGTATAGACAAAACGCTGAAACTTAAAAGGGACATGTATTGCTAAGACCACTATATCAACGAGTTTATAATTTAAATTAAGAAATTAAGGGGTGTCCCATAATTGATGTAGATTTACTTATATGGGCCTATCTGTTGAACCGTTATAGACAAACGCTTGCAAATTTGACATTATGTCGAGATTCGGGCAAGACTGCCTTCTAATTTTGAAATTTTACCAAAAATTAACGTTTAAAACGTAAAAAATGTTTTATCTCATTGCAAAAATGATATCATGCCATTATTGCCTAGTATTGAAAACGGGAGGCGAATGGTTCACCTCATGCAATGGAACAATATTGATTCAACGTTAGAATTATGGACTGAAGTAAAATGTTATAAAGACGCACTTAATATTAACCGTTTTCATGCACTAGCAAATACCGCGCATAAAATTTTGTCACTTCCATACTCAAATGCAGAAGTTGAGCGCATTTTTAGTTCAATTAATTCATTTAAATCAAAGATACGTAACCAAAAGTCTTGTTTTGAAGCTTACGAACTTCCAGATAGTGTGTGATTTGCCGCATTAATAGTAATGATATTTAAGAAATCTCAGAATTTGAAATCAAATTATCCATAATTTTTTTTTTTGCATTTATAAGCCTTTAATAAAATGAATTTGTTGGGAAATTTAATTATTAAACTGTATGTATGTAATAATACAGAAATATTTTTTTATGAATGATCGCTGTTTTTTATTTCAAAATTCGTGTATGCAATATATGAAAGTACAAATTAACACAAACATATTTGTTTATTTTTATTAAGTTTTATTTTTTAATTTTGTTTGTTTGTAAAAACCTTGAACTTGAAGACTGCTTTATTGTTATATTTTTAATACAAAAAAATTACACTTTTTTTGAAAAACTAACGGTCTAATTCATAAAAAGTTCCTATTTTAGGTTTAAAGTTTACAATAGTTATTGAACACTTTTCGTTTAATAAACCACTTATAAAAATTTTTATTAAAAAACACACACTAACAGTTAAATAACTATTCTACACTTTAAGCAATCTAACGTTTTTACCTGGCAACTCCTATTAATATTTTATACTTAGTGCTTTTAAAAACCAATTCTCAATTAACCCGAAAACCTTTATATTTTTTTTACACCAAAAAGGAACCTTTTTAGTATAAATATATGTTCTGGTTACTGCAAAATATTCGAACAAGAAATGTAATAATTAAATTTATAAATAAATATGTTTTTGTTTATTTTTGTCTCAGGTAAAATGAAAAGTACTCGAATAACAAGACCTATATCTAATTGTTTACATTTTATATACTTCACTATTCAAATAAATTTGTTTTAATTTATTTTTATATTATGCAACAAATCTGTTTTGGCCCAGTAGCTGCAAATAAAATAAAAAGTTATCCGGGGTTTAGAAAAAGTAGTATTGAGAAGAAAAAGTAATGTAGAAACCTCATGCTTTCAGAGTTACGTTATATAAAATTTGCAATATTTCAAATATTCTTAGGCAGAATGGGCTAATATATGTATCTAGGTATCATCGGATACCTTTTTAAACAACGTATCCGGATCCTTACAAAAATATGTTAGCCCATTACAAACCAATTAAATTTTGTTTAAGTTTTTATCATTAATTAGTTTTGACCCTTTTTTTTATTAAATTATTTTCTATTTTATTAAGCTTTGGGTCCTTATATTTTTTTATTAATATTTTATTTCAATATTAATTTTGTTTCCTGAAGAAGGTACGCAGAAAGTACCGAAATATTGTAAATAAAATATTAATAAAAAAATATAAGGACCCAAAGCTTAATAAAATAGAAAATAATTTTAATCATTAATTTTGCGAATATGTACACCTTGTTTAACTAAATTTGCGCTTTTTGTAACAAAAATATTTTGCTATACCTATGTACATAACTATATGTATATGTACGTACATATGTATATCTGTTGGGGCACTTGCTAAAACTAGGTCTAAGGGCTAGTTTTTCATTTGAGAGTCCTATTGGGCTAAAAATTTGCTTGCGATATGTATGGTGCCTGAAAGGAATTTTGATAAGATCTTATATGATATCCATAGTGTTCCATTCCGCAAGAAAGTGTTTAAGATATAACAAAATAATTATATCCACTGAAGCGATACACCGACAATTTTGTCATTTTACAATTTCTTCTTAAAATTACTTTTTCTACGCCAGGATAAAGTTTTAAACAACATAACTTAACAAAATTCATTTAATTTTTGGTTTAATGTAGGGTAGAGGCTACAGTAAAAAACTGATATTTATTAAACGTTTATAAAGGGTTTAATAGGCTATTAAACGTTTATGAATACTCTTTTGTCAACTTTTGCTTATTAAAGGCTTATAAACTCTTAACGTACATTTATGAATTAGACTGTTAAACTCTAACAACTTCATTTCTATAAAAATAAACGAAACCCCAATAAAAAAACCTAATTTAAGGTAAAAAAATAAGACCAGAAAGTGAAAACAACAAATAACGCAGTACTTAATAGCTAAAAGTTAAATAAGAAGAAAACAAAATAATAAAATCAATAACAACAATAATCATTAAGAAATTCATATTTCAACTGTGCCCATTTTTTTTTTTGTTTTTATTGTTTAAATAATAAATATTAATATGGCCTGCTTAGTTAAAAACTGTACCAAAACAGGCGAAGATGACAGATTGATTGTCTATTGGTTTGCCACAAATTCTGTCTGTCAGTCAGTTGCAGTGGTTTTTCCTAAGAATAAAGGTTAACACTGGTGTTGCGATTACTGTAGTAATATTGGTAAAGTTTTTTATTATTTCTTTGAAAATACCAGAACTAAATATCTTTAATTGCAAATGAAGAGATTATGTTGATTGAACGCATATCAGGTTTTGGAAGGTTGTTTAAAAATGGTTAATTTAAAATCTTCTTTTCAACCGTTTCCTAAACGCCGTAAGTCGCCAAGAAATCTAAGTAAAGAAAAATGCAAGGAGTTCCTTGCTATTGAATTAAATTCCATTATCAAATAAGAGTGGAGAGCAACGTGTAAATTCGGTTTTAATGACTGCTGCTCTTAATATCCCTATTTCTTTGGCTAATAATATCCCTTCTACCTTCAATGCTGATTTTTAAAACTTTTTAAAATGTTTAATTTACTTTATTCGTGATTGATTCCTTCAATTAAATTAAATTTCAAAAGATTCCGAATAATAAATTTTCATACTTTTTAAAGGTTTAACGGGTGAAAATTTTCGAGTAACATTACATTTCGAGTAACATAACAATTAATTGGTGGTCAATAAGATGACCAATAAAAAAGCATAGGTAACAACTGCAGTTTTCGCAGAATGGTTATTTAGATATTTTGTACTCGATACTAGAAAATATATAAATGAAGAGGGCTAAGAATTTAAAGTTCTTCTTTTGGTAGTCAATGCATCTGGGCATCCTCAGTTGGAACACGCAAATGTACAAGTTTTGTTCCTGTCACCGAATACCACATGCCTAATTCAACCATTGGACCGATGTATTATCGCAACATTTATGTTGAACGATGTTCAACCAATTGAAATTTCTTATTTTATCATGTTTTTTCATTTCATTTAAAATCTCTTCATTTGTTTTCTCTTTATTTGAGTCAAGCGGAGCATATTATTTTCTGTTATATAAATTGTTTCGTTAAGAAAGCATTTAGGCTAAGTTTTTACTATATTGTTTTTTAATCGTTAGAGAACCGCCAAATGAAGAAGGCGTAAATAAACTAATGAACTAAATATTAGAATTTTAAACTTCCTTGGTGGATCCTGGAAACTTAAACGACTCATCATTTGTTGTTCAACATTTTGGTCCTTCGAAAAAGTCCTGGTAAAGACTAGGATTGGGTTGAACTAGTGACATTCCGTTCACTGCAGAGAAGGTTGTATTTTACCTACAAATCCATCATCTCATATACATGTGCGTGCATCGCATCAACTAGAGGTTGGAAAGAATACTAGGCCAGGAGCCTAAAAGCAAACAGATCATTAAGGATCAAGAATAAGAGTATTCCATTAAAGCACAGGGCTGATCAGGAGTCAGCAAATCCAAAAAACGAAGTTAATACAAGAGGAACATCAAGGAGAAGTTCGGTATGTACCATTAATTAGCTTTCTTATGCAACAATAAAATCTCTCTAAAATAAAACATTAAACAGTGAGTTCAAATATATACATATGTATGTATATAACATTAAATAAAAGGAAAAAAACAGAAGTAAAACTGCTTTAAAAATTGACTTCCACGCACAAAACATTTGCCCTTGAAACAAAAATCAAATTTACATACATAAATATAGAACGGGACAATTCAAAACCAATAAAACATTTAACTTAAAATCGTATGTCACAATAACGGATGTCTTTTAATTTCATGTTATTCCTACAAGGAAGAAAATACATACTCGTAACAATTTCAAGCACAAGCAAAACCAAAAACACATTTTATTGGAAAGAGGATTTAAGTACGCAGGTGTTCATAAAAATAAGAAAAAAAATATATATACGCACATATAGACTCTTAACATGCATTTTAATGCAAAAACAAAATACCACCACCGAAATTAGAACACAAAAAACTGAAGACTTGAAAACAATTTCTTTAAATTTAAAGCAGTGAAGAAAATTAACGGTGAACATCATAACAATAACAACAATAACCAAGAATAAGTTGTGTTTTAAAATTTTAATCGCCTGCACAGATCAAAATAAAATAAAAACAGAACAGTAGAAATTTAACTTTATTAGTGACCACAAGTGTAAAAGTGAAAAACTTAATTACAGAGAAAGTCAAACGCGCCGGTTAAAAAATAAAAAACAAAGTTTTAAATAAATCAAGTCGTTGAATAAAATCAAAGAGCATAAAACTAATAAGCAAAATAAAACTAAGTCTAAAAGACAATCAAAACATAAAGTTATTTCTACAAGAAGTGGTAAGTGGTTTTTGATAAATAATTTTATATACATGTTGGAAAGGGAGTTAGCGTAGAAAATTATAATATTAATGCAACTGAGAAATTTTCTACGCGAATCTAAACAAAATATTTTTAATATCATTTATACGTAATAAATTTACGGGAATTGGAAGTTTATCCACGACCGTGAGAGTAGGAATGAATTAAAATAAAAATAGCGACTCGTAGAAAGTGCAAATTTAATCTTCAACAACTCACATCATTTTGCGAAGGCCTAAAAGATATTGCAACAAATAAGTACACAAGTTCAAGCTTAAAATTTGATTTACAAGAATTAGAAAGAAGATGGCACAGAGTTATAGAGTCTTATAAAGAGTATTTCATTGGGGATGACAAAGTGTCTATAGAAGACAACAAGGGCGATATTTCCTTAAAATACGAAGAAGCAGGTCAGTTGTGCAGGTCTTTAAAAAGTGATATATTGGAGATAATTTCGAATACGTCTACCGGACCGCAACTTGTAGCAAACAGACGATCACCTTTAAAGTTACCTCCGATAGAAATTCAGACCTTTGAGGGGGGTTACTCCAAATGGCCAGTCTTTCGAGACATGTTTCACGCCGTTATAAGAAAAGACCCTTTAGTTGATCCAGCAGAAAAACTTTATTATTAACGAAGTAAACTTGGAGGAGAAGCCTACAAAGTTATAAACGATTTCGATCTGGTGGGTGACAATTATATACTAGCCTGGGAAGCCTTAAAAAATAGGTGTGAAAATAAAAGACTTCTCATCTCTAAATCCCTTTCTTGACAAAGATAATCTACTTCGGGTAGGCGGCAGGTTAAATTATTCGGGCCTAAGCTACGCAGAACGCCATCCTATAATACTACCGACTAAATCGCAACTGGCACAACATCTTGCAAATTATACGCACAAGATTTTACTTCATGCCGAACACCACATTATGCTACGAGCTTTAAGGCAAAGCTTTCATATTCCACGCATCTTATTCGGAAATGCATTCGAGATTGTAAACCATGTACCGTCTACAAGGCCAAATTTCAACATCAAATAATGGCAGCGTTACCTCCAGAAAGAGTGAATTTCTCGCTCCCATTTACGTACACAGGCGTTGATTTTGCTGGTCCCTTTTCAATCAAATCATCAAACCTAAGGAATGCAAAGTTACTCAAGGGATATGCTGCGGTCTTTATTTGTTTTTCCACAAAGGCCGTACATTTGGAAGTCTGTTCCGAACTCTCTGCGGATTGCTTTTTAGCATGTTTTGATCGATTTGTGGGAAGAAGAGGTTTTCCCAAAATTATGTTTTCAGACAACGGCCGAAACTTCCTGGGTGTCAGCATTAAATTGATGAAACGTCATAGGAGTTTCCTTAAAACTGCAGAAAAGACGTTAGTAGAAAAGTATAGTTCCCACGACTTCAAGTGGTCGTTCATTCTACCCTATGCACCCCACATGGGTGGCCTGTGGGAGGCAGCCGTACAAGTATGAAATCCTACGTAAAGAAGATTGCCGGAAATTTACATATGAAGAGTTTGCCACGTTACTTGTTCATATTGAAGCAATATTAAACTCAAGACCACTCTCGCCGCTATCGGAAAATCCACACGAGCTCCTTCCACTGACTCCCGGTCATCTACTAAGAGGGGCGCCCCTGATTGCCCCTCCTGAAGATACAGCAGAACCCTCACCCGAAAATCTATCCCCATTGAGGCGATGGGATCGAATAAAGGTCATACAACTTATCTTCGCACGACGTTGGAAGAACTAATATATCAAAGAACTCCAACGTAGATTCAAATGGAAGAAGGAAAGAGGCAACATTGAAGAAAACAATCTGGTAGTCATTAAGAATGATTTACTACCACCAAGCGAGTGGCGTTTAGGGCGCGTGACCAAAGTTATATGTGGAAGAGACAGCCAGGTTCGCGTTGCCGAACTTAAAACCCAGAATGGTACGATTACGCGTCCAGTTGTTAAACTTTTACCGACTTCGAACGCCCCAGCAAATATTCGCTCACCTTCAAAGAATTGACAAATTTAATAATTGAATAGAGACCATTTTGCTCAATATAAATGCTAAGTTTATGGTATATATTTCTTCTTCTCTCTCTTTTAGCCAAAAATGATGAACCGAAAATCACGCTGTCAACTAGATGGACGTAATCATCCCTTGAAATACTGCCATACTTTCTGGGCCATGGAACTCGGCGCAAGACGAGATTATGTGAAAAAACGGAACTTCTGTTTAAATTGTTTTGCCAAAACCCATATTCGAGCGGAGTGCGACTCAAATAACCGATGTAACCTGTGTCTCGCCAAACACCACTCAATAATCCACAGAAGCGCTCAGGAAGCCAATTCATCGTCATCCAGTTATGAAGAGGACACAGCGGCTCCCTCTTCTCGAGACAGTACACCATTCCCACCGGGCGTTTACGCGAAATCTTACATCCCACCACTAGTGCAAATTCCACTTAAGCATGGCAATGACATTGTCAATTTCACCTTTCTACTTGATCGGAATGCTAAGGAGTGTTTTTTGTTGCGTCATTCGACACACCTGTTTCATGACCTTCAAGTAATAAAGACTACGACACGGCGTTCTTTGAAGCAGTTCCGACTGATCAAAATTTTCACCAAACCGAACCTATGCGATGGAACCTCCAGATTCATGATGGCATAACTGATTCAGTACGTGATCTTTTGATTCGAGAACACTTTTCGCAGCTCCAACCGCTGGCACATCCAAGGTTCGCAACATATAGGAAGGTTGATGGCGTCTTAGGAAGGCCCATCCTCGAAGGGTTACTTCTTTCTCCCGCACATCAGCCCTACCAGGGCTTGCCTAAGGCTTAACGGACCCCCTTTGGTTGGGTTATTTATGGACGGTGGAATGGCTGCCGCTGCAAGTCTCATTGCCGCCGGGGAGAATGTTGAACGATGTTCAACCAATTGAAATTTCTTATTTTATCATGTTTTTTCATTTCATTTAAAATCTCTTAATTTGTTTTCTCTTTATTTAACGCAAGCGGAGTATATTATTCTCCGTTATATAAATTGTTTCGTTAAGAAAGCATTTAGGTTTAGTTTTTACTATATTGTTTTTTAATCGTTAGAGAACCGCCAAATGAAGAAGGCGTAAATAAACTAATGAACTAAATATTAGAATTTTAAACTTTTTTGGTGGATGCTGGGAACTTAAACGACTCATCATTTGTTGTTCAACAATTTAAAACTTATTATATCAAACAAACATAAAACTCTTACTCGTACAGTGATTGATGCATGAAAATTTTTTATATATTTATTTAATTTTTAAGCAATAGGTCTTTTTTATTTTTATACATATTCTCGATATTTCGCTACAGGAAAACAAATATTTATTTAATCAACAAAATACAACAATAAAATGTAATAAAAATTTTTTCAAACTAGCATATTTCAACAAACAAAAAATTATTTTGTCAAATAAAAAATTTTTTTTAACAAATACAAAGTACAAAATTATTTCTTATTTACTAAATGTCTATAAATCTGAGCTACATTATCCGTGTCTGCCTTAAAATTAATTCTTTTTCCTGTTGGTGTATTAATAATTTATAACATTTCCAAAATATAACGTCTTTTATTATTGTTTTCTATGTTTATTACTGAAACATTTTCAAAATTGGGATAGTGATTTAATCTGGCACAATGAGACGATAATGCAGTTTTCTGTGAATTAATATTTCTATATCTTTGATCAGATTTATGACCAGCAATTCTAGTTTTTAGTTTATTTTTCGTTGTTCCTATATATACTTTATTACAAATCTCATTACCTTTTCCGCTACATGGATCTTATAGACTAAATTTGATAATTCTTGAATTGGTATTTTATCTTTAGTTTTGCTAAATAATCTTTTTAATGTGTAGTGGGTTTTGTATGCCATTTTATATTTATTACAATCAAAAATTTTTGATTTCACTAACCGTTCTGATATTTTCTTTTTAATCTTTTTTAAAATCATTGTGTGCGGGCTGCTCTATATATTTCTGGCCTAATAGTGAAAGTGCGAATATTTATAATCAAAAATGGTTTTATTGTTTTTCAAAGTCCAGCATGATTTATACACTTTTGCATGCGCTCAAACCAGTTGTCGAAGCACTTTTTCCACTCCGATTGAGACACCTCTAAAACATGGTTTTTGAACACTTCAACAGCTTCTTCTGGCGACGAAAATCGTTGACCACGCATTTTTTTCTTGATGTGCGGAAACAAGAAGAAGTCATTAGGTGCCAAGTCAGGGCTGTATGGCGGATGACCCATTAATTTGACGTTTTGGCTGGTCAAAAACGCTCTGGTTTGAGCCGATGTGTGAGAGCTCGCATTGTCATGGTGAACAATGATTTGTCTTCTCTTGTTGTTGCTCAAGCGGAACAGTCGCCACATGATCAGTTTTGCCGACCATTTGCTTCGAAGTGCTTCTTCCACAAACAACTTTCGTTGGATTTTGCTCGTCTTTGAATACCCACACGGTCGATTGTTGTTTCGTTTCGGGTTCATACGCACAGATCCATGATTCGTTACCTGTGACGATCGTATAAACGTCTTTTGAAGCACCGCAATCGTATTTTTGCAACATTTCTTTGCTCCACGACACGAGCCTTTTTTTGAGCGACTTTCAAATTGTGCGGGATCCAACGAGAACAAACCTTTTTTACGGCCAGGTTCATGCAGTATCGAATGTATGCTGGTGGAAGAAATGTCCAAGGATGTCACTATCTCTCGGTGTGTCGCATGTCGATTTTGCATTATGAGCTTACGCACGGCATCAATGTTCTCTGGCACAACAGCCGTTTTTGGACGACCTTCACGGAATTCGTCCTTGAGCGAGCTTCGGCCACGATTAAATTCATTGTACCAATTTTTCACAGTGCTATAGGATGGTGCTTCCGCGCCGTATAAAGATTTCAGGTTCATCAATGCACTCTTGTCGTGATAATCCACGTCGAAAGTTGTGAAAAATGATGGCACTAAAATGTTCACGAGTTAATTCCATATTTTTCTATATTAATTTTTTCAAGTCACTGTAAACAACACAAATAATGGTCGTATGTCAAAACGTTTTGAGTACGATTATGCTTAAAAATGACAAACTTTCCAATGGAAATGTCAGATTGCACTTGGCAGCACTCAGTGTTGCCAGGCCAGAAATATATATAGCAGCCCTCGTAATATATTTACATAACTCATAAGATGGAGAATTTATAAAAGAACAAATAGGTCTTAAAGGAAAATCCTCCTTGTGAATTTTAGGTAACCCATACAATCTTGGAGCTGTAGAAACATTGGCTTTAAGCTTGTTTTTCTCTAAAATTGTAATAACTTTTTGTTTAAAAAGTTCTTCAACCAACACATTATTAACCTTCTGCAATTTGGTTGTTGGATCTTTGTTTGCTAACTTATAATTAGCAACATCCCCTACAATATTGTTAATTCTTAAAACATAATCACTCTTGTTTAAAGCTACTGTGGTGTTACCTTTATCAGCTTTTAAGATAAGTATATCCCTCTTTCTTCTCAAAGAACTATCCGCCTTTTTTACGTTTTCTAACATAAATCTATCCCTGTTATTTAATTTTATCTTATTTAAATGATTATCTATTATTGAAGTTAATTTAGTCCTAGCTATTCCTGTTCTTCTTTTGATTTTAAAGTTTGCACTAAATCCTCTCCATCCGTAATCATTTTTAGAACTGGAAAATCTTCTCGTTTAATGGGTAATGCATGTTTATGTCCTAATGAAAGAACCCACTGAACCTCATCAGGAATATCTAAATTAGTCTTATTTACAAATCACTTTTTATTTAATTTAATACCTAACTCCTTCTTCTGTAATTCCCTCAAACACTCAAACTTCTTTTTATGTATTTTATTTACCTTAACTTTTAAAGCTGCTCCTATTCTGTCTTCAAACTGCAAAAATCTTTCCATTGCTTCTCTGGATAAATGTTTTTCCAAATCATTTTCAATCATTATCAGCTCCCTTTGAAAATACCTCAATAATTTATGTTTCTCAAGAATTGAACATCTTAATATTTTATCCCTTAAATCACACAAGTATTTTTCCATAATGTGTTTGATTGTCCATTTTCCCTCCATCTTGAAAATATTAGGAAATACATATTTATTATTGAAATACTTTCCATTCTATATTGCAATTCCTGAAATCGATGCTTACACTTAAAGTGGGACATTGCACTTTCGTATTTTTATTTTTTGTTAAATAAGTTTTCAATACTTGGTTCTCTTTTCTTTGCTGATAAGCAGATCATGAAAACCTCGCGGTTGAATTTCCAATAATTTGTTTACAAAAATCGGGTTCAATATTGTACCACTCTTCTGTTACTGCTTCCTTCAATACAGCAATACTTTTTACATTTTCTGCCACGTATTTTCAATAACATTAATGTCTGGAGACTGAGGGGGACTCTCCATTACTTTTGGGCAATTATATAAAAGCCAATTTCGTGCATTCCAAGATTTATGTGTGGGTCACTGACTTGGTAGAACACGAAGTTGTCTTTTATGCAGAGGCATTCGGCACTTTCCCTAACATTTTCTTTTAAAATGTTTATATAATACTTTGAGTCCATAGTTCCGTTTATAAAATGCATTTCCCAACTCCAGCTACCTATATATAACTCCTTATCATAAGAGAGCCTCCACCATACTTGACTTTTTTTTAATGTTCTTGTCTAGAAATTCAGTACGAGGTTATCTATAAGCGACATTTTTCCATCTGGTAAACATAGGTTTATTTTTTTTCGTCTGTAAAAATAACATAAGAAGATAATATAAGGAGCGAAAAAATCGGTAAAATTTACAACAATAGTACTTACCTTTGACCAGAATGACGCACCTTAAGCAATACGGTTTTGCTTAAGGTGCTTTCGGCGACAAGATTTTCCATGTAAATTATTACTCCTAAAGATTCGGCAGACTGTTTCCGCACTTACACTAACATTTTTTATTTCATACAAATGTCATTTGCTAACAAAAGTGGATGTTTCTTGATTAGCTTAAAACAATAGCGCTTATCACGGTCGGACTATTTCAATCTAGACACTATTAGTAGCTGTAAATCGTTTTTAGTTTCTGTTTACTATTTCTATAATTTCTCTAAAAGTTTTGTGAGTTTTATAATTATTTATGAAAAATTCCTTTCTTTAGCTCTAATTTGATACCTTTGTACCATTTTTAAGAGAATAATATTTTTTTTAAGGTCAACAAAAGTGATTGCATGTGGCAAAGTTAACGGTAATTTAATAAAATTAGACTGTCCCACTTTGAATGTGAGCATTGCCCTGGCATATAGATGAACAAAAATGCAAATATTTTCATATTCGCGTTATACAAAAACGAGTCCTTCCGATTTCGGAATCGTTTAGTTATAATTTATAAATTAATGGACATTAAACAATTTTTTCGTATGTAGATTAAAAATACTTACGTAAAATATTTAAATTTAATAATTGTTGTTGTGTTCCACTTTGACTGTGAGTAGGTTGCACAGGCCGTCGGCGCAAAAGAAAAGACCGACTCACTTGGGTCCCAAAGGTCCCATTGTGTTTTGACTGTGAGTAGCTGTACCTTAATTTTTGACTAAGGATAATTTCATAATCATATTTTATTTAATAAACTTAATTTCTGGCAACATTCTTGGAAATTAAGATAAAAAAACAAACAAGTCTGCTAATGAGTGTGCATGCGTGCGTTATTATTCTTGTGCATGATCACAAATTCAAACGCATGTGCTGATCGTCATGCGCAAATATGAACTACAGGCCCAACAATAATGTACATAAGGTAGCTTGAGCTTATGTCAAAAATCCAACGAAAAGCCTGTCAAATGCTTAGGTACTATATTAAAGGAATGTAGGTGACTACTTACATAAGTTTAGTACTTACATAAATTTAGTAACTTATTTGCCACAGTCAACAATTTATGTTTAATTCGTACTTTTGCCAAAAATAATTTCTATATAAATAAACAAAATTTTAAAACGAAAAGGCTTTAAAGAAGATATTTAATATATTTAATAACATTCACATTTACATTTGCATTTTTTTGGTTTATGTTCTAAGATAAAGGCCCAACTATAATGTTCATAAGCTAGCTTTAGCTTATGTCAAAAATCCAACGAAAAGCCTGTCAAATGCTTAGGCAACTTATTAAAGAAATTTATGTGGCAATAATGTACCTACATAAATTCAGTAACTTTTTTGCCACAGTTGCACATTTATGTTTGATTCGTACTTTGCCAAAAATAATTTCTATATAAATGAACAAAATTTTAAAACGAAAAGGCTTTAAAGAAGATATATTATATATTTAATAACATTCACATACACATTTACATATTTTGGTTCATGTTCTAAGAAAAAGTTAAAAAAATTGTTCTTTTTTGTGTTTGTGGCCAACCGTACTAAAAAATACAACCATGTTCATCGCTTATATCGTATACATACATATGTGTGTATAAGTACAAATTTAATTTAAATATGCTATCTATGTAAAAAATTAGCCATAAAGAAAAATGTTGTTTTTTCTACATTTTCTATTGAATTAAAAATTTAACAATTTAGGTTTTAGTTAACGTTTTTCCTTATCAATGTATAACACAAAGCACAATCAGGAAAGTGCGATCAGTTTCGTAGCTTGCATAAAAAAAATGAAATTTAGCGAAACTTGACGAAAAGTTATCTTATGTACATTATAGTTTACCACATACAATTTAATGTATTTGCACAGTTGTATAAACTTGCATAAGTTGTGTTATGCACATTATAGTTGGGCCTTAACTTTCCATAAAAAAAACATTACAAGTTATTTTCTGTTATGTTTTTGTGGCCAACCATACTAAAAATGCAACGGTGTTCATCGCTTACATCGTATACTTATGTGTGTACAAATACAAATTTACAGAGCACTTCTGTGCACTTGACAAGTTCAAAACATTGAGTATTTATAAACTTTTGAATATTTATCAAAATTTGATATTCTACTACAAAAAATAAAATCTGTTTAGTTGACAATTTGTTAAAGTCTCATTCGGTATTGATAACTCTATTTTATTGCGTGTGTATGTATTTAAATTCGGTAAATAGGGCACGCTTCATGCAAATATCAACACAATGGATCGTTTTTGAAATACATGAATAAATTTACGTATCCTTTTAGAAAAATAGAAGAAGAAATAATTGTGTTATTGCTAATTTGTGAAGACGAAGAAAATACAAAAAAAGAAGGCGTAGGTATTGCTTACAAAGATTACGTGACTCATGCGATCCTTTTCAGTCGTTAAAGGCAGAATTTACAAAAAAATTTTCGCCTGAGTCGTGTTCTTGCTCGGCAATTAATTGCAGACTTGCAGCCGATCATATTTCGGGTTCCTTTACGGGTTAATGAATTTTACAAATTTATGTTTATTAATATACTTTATAGCCAATTAATTTAAAATAATTCTTGCAAAAAAAACCAACTTCAAAACAGATTTCATCTGTCTGCCTATAACGGTTCAAGAGTATGGCCACATAAATTAGATTACATTAACTATTGAGACACTCTTATATGTTCAAAATTTTTACTTGTTTAACTGTTCAATAGTTTCGCAATATACATTAAATTACAGCAACAATAGGGTCACCCTTTATTTTCAAAATTATATACTTGCTGTTGTAGTAGATTTAGCAATCAAATTCTGTGTAAATTTCAATCGTCTGTTTTTAACTGATCATTAGTATACACATTAGATTATATCAACTATTGTTAAACCCTTTAATTTATAATTTAAAATTTTTATACTTCTTATTACACCAAACAATGTAGTGGACATTCTGTCTAAAGGCCCAACTATAATGTGCATATACTAGCTTATGCCAACTTATACAACTGTGCAAATACATTAAATTATATGTGGTAAACTATAATGTGAATAAGATAACTTTTCGTCAAGTTTCGTTAAATTTCATTTCTTTATGCAAGGTACGAAACTGATCGCACTTTCCGTACGGAAACAGCTGATTGTGCTTTGGTTTATACATTAATAAAGAAATATTCTAATTAAGACCTATATTAAAATTTTTAGTTCTTAATTCAATAAAAAACACCTATCAATTCTCAAGATCAACACGCAATCCAATTATAGTCATTCCAAAAATCAACTACAGTATTTTTGAAAGGTCATTTCAAGTGCGGTCATCCAGAATTTGGAATGGTCTGCCAAGACATCTGAAAACTTTTAACTTCTCTTTATCAACAGTGAGATATAAGTACTTGGAATTCATCAAAAATAATAGATAGAATCAAACCTTCTTTTTTTTTTCTTCTCTGTTACAAGTATCATAAAGAAATAAATTTAACAAAAAATATATACGTTTATTGATATATTCTGTTAATAGTATATTTAAATAAAATTAAAAATAAAAAAAAATAATAATAATAATAAATAATGTATGTAATGTAATGTATGTACGTAGTGATAATAAGAAATAAACTGTCACTGTGTTAAACGAACTATTATACAATAATGATCATTCTCTATACTGCTTATATATTAATCATATATGGCCCTATGGGCTCGGTTAAATAAATAAATAATTTGAAATTTGAAAAAATGTTAGAAAAAATAACATTTTTCTTTATGGCTAAGTTTTTACAATTATAATATATTTTTAATTAAATTTGTAATATAATAATAATAATCTTGTATAATTTTTTTACAATGTACTTGATCATATTAGAACTATATTTGTCTTATTCTAATTTCAATGAATCAGAATATTCTACGTGTTAAAAATGAAATGGTATAAATAGTTAATAACATTACAATTATTTGCGAGACCCGAAGACTTGCTCATTGCCTTTAAACTATTGCTTGCAGAGAAAATCTGCGTAGACAGATAAAACAAAAATAAATAAACAAAATTACTTAAAACTAAATAACAAAACACAAAAACGAACGTTCGTGTGGAATATCCGCGAACAGTGAAAATTCATTAATAATCTGATTTATATAGTAAATATAAATGTATAAACGCGCACAGCTTTTATTCTAAATGAAATGGAAATTTTCATTGTAGAAAAAAAAACTGTAAGTAAATATCGCAGTTGACTTTGTTTAAATTTGCTAATAATAATTAAAACTATAAGTCTAAAAAAAAGCTATATATATATGTATATATATCAGGTACAATGTAATTAACCCCTATGGGTACCTGGGGTGGATTTTTTATAAAAAGCTGGGGGAGAATAAGGATCTAGATCGTTTTCATAGTTTTCGCACAGGATACCCACTGGCGACAGGTAAGATGACTCAGTCCATGTATGCTCTACTTCTGAGTTAAAGATGTCAATCATCAGGAAATTGTCATGATCAGCAAGCCCTTCTACAAAATTTTTCTGTAGAGAAAAGACATATCTGCAGAATGGTTTGACATTCGATTTTTTGTAGACATACTCGTTTGAGAACCGCTTAGTTGTACTTTGATAATGTTTCCCAATGCATTTTCTAAGAATTTTGCGTTCGAAGATTTCCACTTCTTTAGTAACTATTGGTGAAATAGAAAACTAGATGGGAAATCCGTAGCTTAGGACTGAGCGGATTGCTGTTTTGTAAAGGAGCAGTTTTGTTTCCTGAGGGAAATATTTATTGCACATGAGACTGTTCAACGTGGCTGAAACTCTTTTTGCTTTTTGCAATGTTGTCCGTCCATGGCTGTTAAATTTCATTAACTTGTCAAAATTTATTCCTAGGTATTTTATTTGATGTTTAAAGGGAATTTCTATTCCATCAAGAGTTAGTTGGAGACATTTACTTTGAGGCACGACGTATCTTGCACAGTTTCCGGACGAGTTTCTGATGCATATGGCCTCAGATTTAGCAGCATTGATGTTGATTCCCCATTGTTTATAATAAGAGCTTATGAGGCCAAGATGGAAAGCAGCATTGTTTAGGGCAGATTTTGGAGACAGGTTGTGGGAATATATCAAACAGTCATCAGCGTAAAGAAGTGCTGTTGAATTATCCGAAGTATGTGGAAAGTCATGAAGGAAAAGATTAAATATGTAAGGTGCTAATACGCTGCCCTGCGGCACACCACTATTTACAAAACCAAATTCTGAGGAGGATCCATTTATTTGCACCTGAAATCTACGATCACACAGGTAACTCTGAAAAATTTTGACTAGGTATGGGTCGGTGCCCAAATTGACTAGCTTATAAAGGATACCCTTGTGACATGCTGAGTCAAATGCTCTTTGAATATCTAGGGAGATTGCGACGGTGCAAGTTTTGTTGCGAAAATTGTGAGTTACGTCGCTGCGAAACTTCAGTAATGCATGGTTGGTTGAATGCTGTTTTTTAAATCCAAATTGCATTGGTGATATAGGATCAATTATAAAGCCTTTTTCCAATTTTTCTTTTAGGACGTGTTCAAGTACTTTTCCCAAGTTCGACAGCAGAGATATTGGCCTAAAGTCTGCAGGTGTTGAGCTGCTAGCTTTTTTCCTAATAGGGACGATGCGAGCAGACTTCCAAACACTGGGAAAGTATCCATTATTAATGCAATTATTGAAAATAATAGTTAGAAATTTTATTGCTATATCTGGAAATTTTTTCATTATGTAATTTGATATACCATCAATACCGCATGATTTTTTTTTTATTAACATTTTGAATTATATGTTTTACAGCTTCCACATCCGTAAAGTGGTATTTATCTGGATTTTCTAGGGCATTGAAGGAATCATCAAACTTATAAATATGGTTAGTGATAGATTCCAGGTATGATGATACACGACTGGAGAGGTCTCTCACTGGATGTTCTGGAACATTTTCTTGAAAAATTGCGCTATAATGATCGCGAAAAATTGTTGATATTTCTGAGCTACTGGTTACTATAGTATTATTGTGATTTATTTGGTGGCAAAATGGAGATTTTTTCTTCCTTGTAATTTGGTAAACTTTTTTAAATGCTGACGAGCCAGGTTTTATATTCTTAAGTTTATTATTAAATCGTTTCGCATTTTCTAGATTGACTAATTCTTTTATAATGTTTTTAAGATGTTGTATTTGCTTCGAAAGTATCAAATACTCACTATTTTGTCTATTTCCAGTCCGATAAAATATATTTTTTAATTGCTTTTGCCATTGATGTTTAATTTTGTAAAATTTTTTAATATTTTCAGACAAAGGATATTTTTGATCAGAGATTTCAATTCTCTGTGAGTGATTAGTGTGAATGGAATCGAACGTAACATTAAAGTCGTTGATAAAATTTTCAATTTCGTTATTTGAAAGATTTTTATTTGCAGGTGGTATTATTTGCAAACAGGCAGAATTCATATCACTTCTAAATTCAACCCAGTTGGTGTTTTCATAGGATAAAAATACATTTGGTCTGTTGAGAATTAAAGTTGCTGGATCAAGATTTACGATTAATTTGAGTGGGAAGTGATCTGAAAAAGTAGGCAGGCTTGATATTGGGGTGTTATGGGTTACGAGCTCGGAGCTTAGAAGAAAATGATCCAAAAACGAGGCACCGTTTAGATATGAAGGAGTAGTATCACATATTCGTATGATATCTAATGAGTTGTCCAAGAGCCAATTGCGTAGACACTTCCCATTTGGATTATCGGAGTGGTCACCCCAAACTGTATTTTTTGCATTCAGATCTCCACCTAGTATGAGTCCATTAAAATTTGTGGATTGTTGTAAGATTCTATCAAGAATTTGATAGAATAACGATGGATTGTAGTTGCTTGGAATGTATAAGGAGCCAATTAAGAACTTTTTAATTACATTATTAATTTTTGTTTCGATTTGAGCAAAAATGCTGTTTATTCCAATATCAATGTTGTTAACACGTTTATATTGAATTGTATTTTTTATTAAGACGGCAACTCCTATCTTGGAATAATCATAAATAAAGTTATATCCAGCAATTTTAATTTTTTTTTTTTTTTTTTTTTTTTTTTTTTTTTTTTTGAGATGGCATTCCTGTATAAAGGCAATATCAATGTTGTTATTGTGCAGTGTATTTGCTAGATCTATCTGGCGAGACAAATCGATAAGTGAACGAACGTTGAAAGTTAGAAAGTTAATAGATCTATGGCCCATATGTACATTTAACTTTATTCAGAAGCCGCAAAAATTCATTTTTGGCCTCATTTCTTGGCATATTATGATAGTTGTTAAGAAAGATATTGATCTCTTGTTCAAGAGACAATTCCTCAGCTTCTAGAAAGAGGTTGGATAACCTTAGGAACTCATTTATTAAAGATGGTTTCTGCGTTTGAGTATTTTGCTGATTAAATAAGTTTGCAAATGATTTACCAGGTGAAATTAGCGAAGATGTTATAGAGCACTTGACATTTCTACTGATAGCTTCTTTTGTTTCAAGAGCCTTGCGGATTCTTTCCTTACGGTTCTGAACATATTTCTTAAAAATGGGACAGCCTTTCCAGTTTGCTGTGTGTCCCTTCTCTTTACAATTTACACAATATGGGTCTGTGAGATCACTCTTACTTCTTTTACATTCACCTGGTAGGTGCTTTTGATCACATTTCACACAGTTGTATTGGGAACCGCAGTTTTTTGCTACGTGGCCCCATCGGTGACATCGGTAACATTGAGATTCTGTGTAATGGTTTGGTGTAGTATGTGTTTAACTGAAGAAACATCGCTAAGGGCTTTACCAGGCTTAAGCGTTACTAACAAGAGACCTGTTTCAAAATTCAATTTCAATGAGTATGGGGTTGTAAATTTTGCAATTTTTGCTACCACGTCTGGTATACACTCATCAAGAGCCGTTTTTACTTTATCAGTTTCTATGCCATTATACAGACCTCTTAGAACAAGTGAGACTTGTTTCATTTACTTAGGGGTGAATGAATATGCTTGGACAGACTGTTCACGTAATGTCTGCAACATTGATGAGTGCGCTAAGGGATCTGCAAAATAAAGCTTACTTTTAGTACTGCTAACTTTTTTTATTTTGAAAATAACATTGGGTGCCTTTGCCTGAAGTTGTTCAACGATACTTTTAATATTAATGTTATAAAGAAAAATTGGAGGGCAGAATGATTTAGTATCCCCTTGTGTTAATTGAACATTGAGGCTACTGTCTTGTTATGTTTTTGTGGCCGGATGGCGGGTGGAACATTTTCAACCTCTAATCCAGCAAACATCGCAAATCTGTTTTGGTTGTTGGGATCATACCTCAAATTTGTCAAGTCAATGTTTTTTGACGATGCATTTCCCTCTAAACGTATCCTTTTAGGTGTGTTGGTCGCGCCATTTGTAGTATCTGGCGGTCGTTGTTGAAATATTGACGATGTATTCTCATCCATAATGGAAATTTATCTAGGGTACCATAAAGCTAAAACTGCCGCTGAGATACCCGTAGAATCCGTTTTGGGTATTTAAGAAATTTAATTTTATAATTAAAAAGAATTAAATTTGTAGACAGAAGAAAAAACACGTCCGAACAGTTTCCTTACTTTTGCGCCTTTTTCAAACTTAAATTTGTATTTATACACACATATGTATACCATATAAACGATTAACATCGTTGCATTTTTTAGTACGGTTGGCCGCAAACATAAAACAGAAAATAATTTGTAATAATTTTTTTTTTACATTTTCTTAGAACATAAACCAAACTATGTAAATGTGTTTGTGAATGTTATTAAATATATAAAATATTTTCTTTAAAGCCTTTTAGTTTTAAAATTTTGTTGATTTATATAGAAATTATTATTGGCAAAAGTACGAAATAAACATAAATGTGCAACTGTGGCAAATAAGTTACTAAATTTATATATGTACATTGTAGCCACATAAATTTCTTTGATAAGTTACCTAAGCATTTGACAGGCTTTTCGTTAAATTTTTGACATAAGCTAAAGCTAGCTTATGCACATTATAGTTGGGCCTTAAAATTCAGGTTCTTGTATACAAAGGGTCAAAAAATAGGGCCATATAGAACAAATTACATTATTTTGGAAACACCCTTTAATTTCTAAAATCACAATCTATTCTTCTTGTTATAGCGGACTTAGCAAAACAGGTCCCTTGTAAATTTCAGCTGTCTCTCTATAACGGTTCAAAAGTTCGGCCACATACAACAAATTACATTTACAATTGGGACACCCGTTTACTTCCAAATCCAAATTTTATACTTATTGTTGTAGCGGAGTTAGTAATACAGGTTCTGTGTAATTTACAATCGTCTGTCTACAACTTTATAAAATAATGGCCATATACATAATTAAATGAACTATTGGGGCAGCCTTTAATTTATAATTTGAAATGTTAATACTTGTTACTATAACGACCATATCAAGCAAAATTATGTCAAAGTTGCAATGGTTTGTCTATAACGGCCAATATAAGTAAATTTACATGAATTATGGGGGCAACTTTAATTTTTAAATTTATTTTTGTATAACTTTTTGTTATTGGTAGCTATAGTAATACGCAGTCGCTTTTACAGAATCGCCCTTTACAGTTCATAATACACGTAAAAAATATGTATGTTGTATGGGGACACCCTTTAATTTTTAAGATTATGAACTGTTTTAAAAACGGGACCAATCTGTAAGCATAATCTATAATATTAACAAAAATTTTCAAATTCGGTTTAGAAACTACTGAGTTCTGCAGGCAAAAACATTAAAAAAAAGCAACATTCAGTCGAATTGTATAACCTCCTTCTTTTTTTTAAGTCGGTTAAAAATACTTACTTAGCTGGTGCATACATATTTTTTCTTTTGCCAATAATTTGATAACGATAATTAAATTCAGTTTTCAATAGTAATTCACCACACTGGTGAATTTTAAAAGCTTTTTATTTATCAATGTTTCCATAAAATACCAACAGAACTTTTAGTTGATAAATATCTTGATAAAAAATTTATCAAGAATTCACAGAATCAGTCTGTTAATATTAATTTATTATATTTGTTAAAAATTGGTCAGAAACAAAAATGTTCTTTTTTTTCTACATATTCTATTAATTTAAAACTAAAAATTTAACACTGTAGATCTTGATTACAATTGTTCTTTATAAATGTATAACTCAAAGCACAATCAGCTGTTTCCGTACTGAAAGTGAGATCAGAAAGAAATGACATTTAATGAAACTTGCCGAAAAGTTATCTTATCTACATTATAGTTTATCACATATAATTTTATGTATTTGCTCAGTTGTTTAAGTTTGCTTACGTTATTTTATGCACATTATAGTTAGGCCTTATGGCTAAAGTAACTTTTGAAATAGTAACAGCCAAACCTAAATTAGCACGAAACGCGCAAAGCAATATAATGCATAGATTTTGCGCTAGAACGTCATACCTAAAAAATAGAGGCCTGCACAAATACATTTGAACACAAAATCAAGACATCACATATTTTTTAAATGCTTTACGGAAGTAAGTAAGCCGCGACAAACAATAGCTCTCAAATACCATATAAATGAAATACAAATACTGTAGAAATGAGACAGAAAATACTGTGTGTACTTGAAAAATGTGTGATGCCTTGAAACTGTGTGTCGTTTAAGGCATCTTAAAACATTTCTTGGGTAAATTATGAAGACAGCATTGCAATCATATGCTTATTATACGTGAGTGGAACAAAACACAAGAGCAAATTTTATATATTTTTTATTTTCATCTTGTAAGGATAATTTATTTATTTAAAATTTAGTGTGCATATTGCTTGGCATTTTTGTTGAGTAAAACTGGATTTATCATGGCAATATAATGCACTGTTACTTTAATTTTATATTTAAAATTAATTAAATACAAAGTGTGTGCATATAAACAAACACTTTTTATACAAATTTATATATATATATATATATATTACTGACATACATATTTTAGATATTTTATATACACATAGGCTAGAAAACATAGTTAACTATGCAAATCAAATGATTAAAAAGTAATTTTTAATTGGAACATTTTTGAGTTGTTATTGTCTTCTATCTTTTTGATTCAATGGAGTTCTCATTTAATCAATTTGGCTTTTGATGTAAGACTTTCTGTTTTTCTATACAAAATTTGGGTAAAATCCACTGATGAGCTATTTGAGTAGTAGTGAAATGGCCATATGGATATGCTTTCCCCGCAATAATACATTTCATTTTGTAATTTAGTTAAAAATAATAAATATTTCATGAAAATATCATGAAATATTTATATTTGAAGGAATCAAGCACGAATAAAGTAAATTAATTAAATTTTAAAAGATTCCGAATAATAAATTTTCATTATGATATATTTGTATGAAAATTTGTTTAAAAAAAAAAAAAAAAAAACAATCCTGAATTTATGAATAATATAATATAAACGTAGGTAAAGTAAAAAATTGAGAAGTTAAAACGATTTATTTATGTTTTCACTAATATGATTTAATAAATAGTATTTTGAAACTTAAAAAGAAAAACATGTATAAAAAATTAAGAGTTTTTCTTAAAAACTCATATGTACTTAGAAAAATAAGATGTGAAAAGGAGGCAATGTGTTAAAATTTTTAGTTCTTCGAGTTGCTCTTTAAGTTTTCTCTTGCCAAGAAAAATTTCTTCGAAATAAAGTCTAGTTATTAAAAGCGTACCATGTTCGTGGGCTCTCAAGGCAAATTCTGTAACATAAGCAAAGCTTGTTGATGTTTATTAAAACGTATGTTTGTAAGTATATGTCCATATATAAGTCAATTTTGTATATAATTATATTTTTATGGCATAAATTTATACACTTTTAAGAAAAAAGTTTGAAAAATGAAACTTAAAATGCATGAACCAAAGGATTTAAACATTCAATATATTTCAAAGCAGAGTTGGGTTTATTGCATTGAATTAATAATGCATTATTGTTTCCATTACCACAGCAAAATTCCAGCCACTACTGGTGACAGATGGGTATAGGTTGTGTTACGCTGGGTACAACTTCAATAATAAAAATTGTTGCACACTTTCAAAGTTCAATTGTAAACCGAAATAATAAAATAAGCACGGTTAAGAGGCATGTTTATAGGTTTCCCAGCTAGCTATATTAGTGGTAATGTTGGTTCTCAACCCATTTATTTCATAACGCGTAAGCATATAACATACCATACATGCCTAGATGTACCAATGGTATGCAAAAAAATCTAAGTCTTTATGACAGTTACAAGATGAACGAAGGCTAGTTGTAGTGCCGTATGGGGTACATTTTTTCCCACCCACTGACTAAATACCAGACGCCTTGACAGGAAAATACCCATTTATGTTGTTTTTTAACTGTCCCTTTATTTGACACGTCGCACACAGCAGTATTTGATCCAAAAAGCAAAAATTAATTTGATGAAAGCGTAAAAACAAATTACGCAGATCTATAGAGAACAAAATTCTACATCATATCGTGCATTTTAAAGGGTGTAAGTTAAGATTTGTAATTGTGGGACACTGTTAAAGTCAGGAAAGTAACGAAAATTGCATGCGTTTTTATTGAATTTTTTCGATTTCAAGATATTTATATGATATTTTTTTATGGCTAAACGAATAGAGGTATTACATTGATATTTTTGCCTGAAAGATTTCATCAGCAGCTATTTTCAATATTTAAAAAGAAAAAATTATCTCAAATATTTATTTAATATTCACTAACTTTAGTCGACCTTTTTCTTTAATTAAAATGTAATTTTAAATAATTTTTGAGCTTGAAGGTCTTTGTTGAACAGTTATTTTATTTTTCAATATTTCGCCAACCTCCGGTTGGCATCTTCAGGAAATCTTAAAAAAAAAAATTTTATATTATATATAATAAACATACATATTGACCACTGTACACACAAAATTTACTGATTATAACAACAATGTATAAACTTACAATATGAGTTACAATAAATAAACAAACAATAAAAATTAGTGTTTAACTTAATGTATGTTATTGCACTGATTTGATTTTTTATTTATTATATGTCTATAGTTATGCGCGCAATTTTAAATATCTGTTTTATAATTCATTCTCTTGTCCTGTGGTATGTTGATAATATGTAGCATTTCCAAGGTAAATCTCTTATTATATTTATCTTCTGTGTCTAAAATCTCTATTTGATCAAAGTTTAGAGTATGTCCTCTCTCCGTACAATGGGCTGCGAGTGCTGTTTTTTGTGTATTTGTTTTGTGTCTACATTTTGTTTTTTGTCGTGCCAACATATACTTGATCGCATATGTTTTCCCCGTCCCCAGTGCAATTGATTATATAAATAACATTTGATTTGTCCATCTTGTCTATTTTGCTTTTGGTTTTTGTGAATAGTTGTCTTAGCGTATTTTGACTTTTAAATGCTATTTAATATTTGTCTGCATTTAATAATCCAGCATATTTTATTCGTTCTGAGAACTCTGGTATATATAGAACGGATTTATAAATTTTTTCTGTTGTCTTAGTATTACTTTTATTTGTTTTGTCCAAACTGTTATGTTTTAAATTATTAAAAATAAGTTTCTTTATTAAAGTGTCAGGGAAGCTCAAAAATTATTTAAAATTACATTCAAATATTTATTTTTAAAATTTTAATTATAAAAAAAACTATGTATTTAAATGTATAAATTCTTACCAAAAACGAAAAAGGAAAAGCTTTTTGAAAGTTAAGGTAGCTGTTGTACAAATAATGTTATATACCACAATAAAATATGAGATCTCTAATTTAAGAAAAAAGAAAAAAAAGTTTGCGCCATTATTTTTGGTGATTTTTTTAAATTTTTACCTTTTTTCTATTTTTGCTCATAAGGCACTTTCTCTTATACTTTATTGTCGTCATAAACTTTTGTGTTTTTGGAATTATTGCTGTAAAATATTCACTTTTAGCAACTACTTTAAATTCATTGCGCAAAATTCTTATTATAGGAGTTATGCAACTTTGAGAGATAACATGGAAAAAATTTACACAAGATTTGAGTTATTTCAAATAGTACAGGAATCTAATGCTAGAATCATTGACGAGAAGTTGCAGTTTTTAGTTAGTAAATTGTGTGCGATTTCAGAATGCCACGGAGATGGCGATATACAAGCAGTAAAGCAGTGTGTTGTAAATTTCAAAACTTGTTTCAAAAGATATTGGAGTTTAGCACAACAAAAAGAGGACCGATTTTTAAGCTCGTATGCTAAATGGCTGGAAGGAACTGTGGCAATACCAGTATTTGGCAGTTCATCTTCAAGGCGACCAAAAAAAGAATTTAATGGAGCAAGTGAAAGGACAAAACGAAGAAAAACGCAAGAAATTCGTCAGCAATTAACAACACGGGAGATTAAATTTGCTGCATCAATGAGCCAGAGAGCAGCGGGACATAGTGATGCGGCTAAATTAATAATGGATATAACACGATCTCCAAGAAAAGCAAAAATTTTCAAGCGATCGTTAACAACTTCCGAGGTCATCCCAGTTAATAAGCTTTCAGCGGAGAATGCTTTAGCATTGTTTATAAATGCTGATCTCACGAAATACCAATATGAATATTATACAATGCCAACAAAAATGTATATCCATGCTACTCATTGCTAAAAAATGATATTAGCGGAAGTGAAGCTGCAATCTCTCCTCGACCGCACAGCAACACGCTTATGTACATACCTTGATGATGTATTACAGCAGTTGGATTATGAAGAACTTCAGTTTCTGGAAAAGTTTTTGAGCAGTGACCCTTTTTTAAGCTGCAATAAAAAAAAAACAGGAAAAATGAAAAAACCTTTTTTATCAGATACTATTCAACTACTACTTCCTGATACAGATGATGATGCCCATGATGAAATACGTATGACATTATCATAATTTTGAATTTTTAAATTAGTTTAATTCTTTCATGTGATGAGTTTTAAATAATATAAAATACGAGTAAATATTAGAAGTAAACATGTTGTTGCTTATTTGGTTGTTTATTCCTTATAGAAAGCCAAGCCAATTTTTTTCAAATATTTAATATTGGATAAATTATAATTTTGAGAAAGGAGACATTGTAAAAAAGCTATGTTTTATTTCCCTGTATCTACACAACTACAATAGTTCGACTATCTAAATTTAATTTGACTTGCACTTAGAATAAAGTACAGTTGCAAACGAAATTTTGGCGGAATGCGAGGGGGAGACCGGCATACGTAATAATAAATAATTTTTCTAAAAATAAACAACATATATGTATATAAAAAAAAAATTCTCTTCAAAATGAAAAAAAATAAACAAAGTTCTAAATGGTGGTTGATGGGTGGGGGGTGTGAAAAATAACACTAACCCAATAATAATCTGCCACTACCTTTTTTTATCAAACTAAAGTTAAAACTATCAAAAAAGTTAAACTTTTAAAACAAAAACCACGCTTAATAATTTTGGCCAGCTTTTTGGGTCAAATACTAGTCTGTCCGTCGCCTCTAACTACGGTTTATAATTACCGTAGGCTATCATTCCTACAAAATTTACAATTGCACTATTTTAAATTAAACAATTAATAACATAAAATTTATTAGTTTCATTTCAAAATGTATAAATATATATACTTATATGGATATCGATTGAAAATTCATAAGTGTTAATATTATGAAAAACAGAAATGTAGAAGATAATTCATCTTTTCAATAAATTAAATAATAAAGTTAAATCGATTAAAATATAATATAAAAGAATTTTATTTTTTTACTTACAGAATTTTTGTAATGTACTTAAGATTTGTTCTTTTATATGGTTATCTCGCTAATGAGCATCAATTGATGGGCCCAGCAATCATTGCTTCAAGATCTAAATTGAGCTCGTTAAGATTTAAATTTACAATTACATTTAAAATTATCTAGGAACAATTTTATAATACTTTACTAATTCTTGCTTTTTTTTTTTTTGCTTTAGTATATCAGTTTAGATTATCTGCTTTCAGTTTTTTATTTCTTTTTTCTTATTTTAAAGTTGGGGCAATTAGTACATAATATAAGATGATGTATAGGAAATGAACTTCAATTACATATAAGTATATGTGGTTTGTGTAAATGATAAATTTGAGATTTTCAATTTAATTTATGATTTGTTTTATTCTCTCCTTTGTTTTGTTTTATTATCTTTTTGTTTGTTTTTGATTTAATCTAATATTAAATTTTACATGGACAAAATAGAGAATAAATATTTTTAAAAATGCTACAAACTCAGAGTAAATTTAGAATTAACTTATTGAATTTAAATTTAGGTTTTGTTTAGATTTAATAAAAAAAAAAAACAACATTATATAATTAACATTTTAATTAATTGACAGTTAACATTTATGATTATTATTAATTTTTTTATGTTTTTTTATTTTTATTTTAACAATACAATGTGTGAATATTCAAAAAAATAATATTTTCATTTCGATTTTGGCTTAAAGTTTCAAGTCTCTATTTTAGAAAATAATAAGTACCTAAGTACTGAGAAAAATATAAATATACATTATGATGATTGAATTCCTATTTTTTCTTCAATTTACTGAATAATTTGATTGTTGAGAAATGTTTTGTACAAGGTTAAAGAAGGTTATCTAAAGAACCACGTGATGTAAAAGGTGTGATGGTAACATTCTTCCAAAATTTTCTGTAGCAGTGACGTGAATTAAAAATAAATATAATTTTAAAGAAAAATATTTTTTTACAAGTTATTTCTTACAATATTAGCTTTCTAAATCTGTTTTAAAATAGTTCTATTTTGCATTTTTAAAGAATTGCAGGTGAAAAACTAAAAAAATGCCAAGGTAAAAATTTTTTATTTTTAATTTAAAAGTCTGATTTCTCTAAAAGATTAAAGATATCATGCAAATCCGAAGCATGTTTCTCCTTTATCTATCTATGTAGATTACTAAAAAATTTTAAAAATCAGTTGTAAGTTCTGAAACATTTTTTTAATTAGAGGTTGCCTAGTTTGAGGCGCTGTGCTACTACCCTGTACTGAAACAAGGTGTATCCAAATGCAGTAGACGATAAGCTTATCTCTCCTGTATAAATCGCACTATGTTGCATGAAAATTGGGTGAATCGTTTAGAAGTTCCAGACTAAAGACGTGCACAGATATATCTGTTTATATCAGTTTTTGTGCGTCTGCTCTTATGAGTGCGTATAGGTGAGTACTTTTGTGTTTCTGATATAAGTTGATATTGGTACTTTCTCTCATTGGATGGATGCGAATGAGTAAAGAGAGAATGAGAGTAACATATCTGTTCTCCTATGTTTTGCACAAACGGATACAAACTGATATTGATGGTTGTACCATAAGTACTTATTGTATGCTGCGAATCAATGTCCATTCATATGTACATATGCATTGGTTTATTAAAATTACAAAAATAAAATGATTGTTTCTAAACATGATCAATATTTAAATTGTTTGGTTATGTTTTATTACACACGAAATAAAAAGCTTTGATATACTCTTTTTTCACTTTTTGTCGTGAAGAGTATAAAAATAAATGTATGGGGCGATAGAGAATTAAAAATTAGAAAAAAAAACATCAAATGAAAAAATTGGCGCTCGCCCATATTTTCTGAGTTACGGATCTCTGAAATTTTCAAATTTTTTAAAATATCAATATGGGTATCATTTTAAAGCTTTTGAAAAGATCTTTAAGGAAAGACTAAAATTTTTTAAAATGCTTAACCCATTAAGAGGCGATGGCATTTTTATGTATAATTATATAGTACTATATGCAGTACAACTCTGCTTGCTGGCCGTCAAGTTGTGCAAAGTTTGTGCTGTGATATACATTTTATATATTTTAATAAATCGCTATATCAATTGTATAGATATAAGCTTTTGAAAATCTTCCATATTATTGTTTTGTTTGCGTGGCTGCTGGAGTGCATCGTTGTGGAGTGTGAGATTTATTTGCAATCTTTTGCGGATGAAATTTCTTTTCCTTTTGTGTTTTTGTTTTGGTACCACCGCGGTTTTTTTTTAACGAAATCAACAACTTCTTTATATACATCGGTACATATTCACATCT
Organism: Gymnosoma rotundatum; assembly: GCA_916610165.2. NCBI lineage: Eukaryota > Metazoa > Arthropoda > Insecta > Diptera > Tachinidae > Gymnosoma > Gymnosoma rotundatum. The sequence goes on from OU744336.1 coordinate 111,863,831, forward strand.
GTTTTTAATTCTTTTTCGTTCCTAAAACTATACTTCAAAACTCATGGATAATAAACGTCCAGGCAATTTATTATCGTCAGAACAGCTGACAAACAATAACACTAAAAGGCGATGCCATGTAATATTGATCCCATTCTCTCCAATTGAGTACTATGAATTATATTTGGAATTTAGATCATTAAAAAATAAAAAGGTGTTGATGGTATTACCTACAAATATAATAAGTATGCTCCTGTTTGTAAAGTTATTGGCTGTTTTAAACCACATATGTATTTATAAGAGAGGGAATTCCCTCGAGTTATAAAGTGTGTGTGTTTATCCCGCTTTTAAAGAAAGGTGATCCTCATTGTCTAACTAATTATCGTACACTGCTCCTAATGGATACCTGTTGTAAAAATTTTAACAGTATTATTTTGAATCGTTTTACAACTTGGGTTGAAAGATTTAAAATTCTAAATGAATGCCAATGTGGCTTAAGGAAAAACTACTCTACAATACATAACATTTTTAACCTCGTTAACATAGCTCACCTGAACAAAATAAGTGGAAAAAATACATATGTGTTTTTTGTTTATTTCAGATAAAATCTGTTTTGAAGTCGGTTTTTTTTTTCGCAAGAATTATGTACTAGAAACTTTCTTGTTTATATGCATTGTTTAGAGAAATACTGTATCGATTGGAAAGTGGGCATGCTACCTCCCATACAAAGTGAAAAGTTTTTATCGTTTACCTACAGACCTGTGAGGAAAAGGATTTTAACAATCTGTACAAGTAACTTTTATATATGCGTGCATAATCAAATAAGAATCTGGCTGAATATAACATAAAATTATTATATTTTAGTAAATTTATGTAGGAATGAATGACAAATACAACCAAATGCAGTTACTAACACTTAAACATGTTCGTAAGGCAAAATAAATAGCCTTAGTTAAATTTTGAGAATATACGTTCGTTTATTATACTCTATTTTATAAGGATAAAACAAAAAAGAATTTTTTTAATTGCATTAAAATATTGAAATACTTTCCATTCTGTATTGCAATTCCTGAAATCGATGCTTACACTTAAAGTGGGACATTGCACTTTCGTATTTTTATTTCTTGTTAAATAAGTTTTCAATACTTGGTTCTCTTTTCTTTGCTGATAAGCAGATCATGAAAACCTCGCGGTAGAATTTCCAATAATTTGTTTACTAAAATCGAGTTCAATATTGTACCACTCTTCTGTTACTGCTTCCTTCAATACAACAATACTTTTTGGCCCCCGCTGAGCTACTCTTCTTTCAATTCTGCCACATATTTTCAATACCATTAATGTCTGGAGACTGAGGGGGACTCTCCATTACTTTTGGGCAATTATTTAAAAGCCAATTTCGTGCATTCCAAGATTTATGTGTGGGTCACTGGTAGAACACGAAGTTTTCTTTTATACAGAGGCATTCGGCACTTTCCCTAACATTTTCTTTTAAAATGTTTAAATAATACTTTGAGTCCATAGTTCCGTTTATAAAATGCATTTCCCAACTCCAGCTACCTATATATAACTCCATACTTGACTTTTTTTAATGTTCTTGTCTAGAAATTCAGTACGAGGTTATCTATAAGCGATTTTTTTCCATCTGGTAAACATAGGTTTATTTTTTTCGTCTGTAAAAATAACATAAGAAGATAATATAAGGATCGAAAAAATCGGTAAAATTTACAACAATAGTACTTACCTTTGACCGCAAAAGCGTATTTCAGTTTTTGATTTATCTCGGATATGGCTTTCGGCGACAAGACTTTCCATGTAAATTATTACTCCTAAAGATTCGGCAGACTGTTTCCGCAATTACACTAACATTTTTTATTTCATACAAATATCATTTGCTAACAAAAGTGGATGTTTCCTGATTAGCTTAAAACCATAGCGCTTATCACGGTCGGACTATTTCAATAATAGTGTACAGATTGAAATAGTCCGACCGTGATAAGCGCTATGGTTTTAAGCTAATCAAGAAACATCCACTTTTGTTAGCAAATGACATTTGTATGAAATAAAAAATGTTAGTGTAAGTGCGGAAACAGTCTGCCGAATCTTTAGGAGTAATAATTTACATGGAAAGTCTTGTCGCCGAAAGCCATATTCGAGATAAATCAAAAACTGAAATACGGTTTTGCTTAAGGTGCGTCATTCTGATCAAAGGTAAGTACTATTGTTGTAAATTTTACCGATTTTTTCGCTCCTTATATTATCTTCTTATGTTATTTTTACAGACGAAAAAAAATAAACCTATGTTTACCAGATGGAAAAATGTCGCTTATAGATAACCTCGTACTGAATTTCTAGACAAGAACATTAAAAAAAAGTCAAGTATGGTGGAGGCTCTCTTATGATAAGGAGTTATATATAGGTAGCTGGAGTTGGGAAATGCATTTTATAAACGGAACTATGGACTCAAAGTATTATATAAACATTTTAAAAGAAAATGTTAGGGAAAGTGCCGAATGCCTCTGCATAAAAGACAACTTCGTGTTCTACCAAGTCAGTGACCCACACATAAATCTTGGAATGCACGAAATTGGCTTTTATATAATTGCCCAAAAGTAATGGAGAGTCCCCCTCAGTCTCCAGGCATTAATGTTATTGAAAATATGTGGCAGAAAAAGTAAAAAGTATTGCTGTATTGAAGGAAGCAGTAACAGAAGAGTGGTACAATATTGAACCCGATTTTTGTAAACAAATTATTGGAAATTCAACCGCGAGGTTTTCATGATCTGCTTATCAGCAAAGAAAAGAGAACCAAGTATTGAAAACTTATTTAACAAGAAATAAAAATACGAAAGTGCAATGTCCCACTTTAAGTGTAAGCATCGATTTCAGGAATTGCAATACAGAATGGAAAGTATTTCAATATTTTAATGCAATTAAAAAAATTCTTTTTTGTCTTATCCTTATAAAATAGAGTATAATAAACGAACGTATATTCTCAAAATTTAACTAAGGCTATTTATTTTGCCTTACGAACATGTTTAAGTGTTAGTAACTGCATTTGGTTGTATTTGTCATTCATTCCTACATAAATTTACTAAAATATAATAATTTTATGTTATATTCAGCCAGATTCTTATTTGATTATGCACGCATATATAAAAGTTACTTGTACAGATTGTTAAAATCCTTTTCCTCACAGGTCTGTAGGTAAACGATAAAAACTTTTCACTTTGTATGGGAGGTAGCATGCCCACTTTCCAATCGATACAGTATTTCTCTAAACAATGCATATAAACAAGAAAGTTTCTAGTACATAATTCTTGCGAAAAAAAAACCGACTTCAAAACAGATTTTATCTGAAATAAACAAAAAACACATATGTATTTTTTCCACTTATTTTGTTCAGGTGAGCTATGTTAACGAGGTTAAAAATGTTATGTATTGTAGAGTAGTTTTTCCTTAAGCCACATTGGCATTCATTTAGAATTTTAAATCTTTCAACCCAAGTTGTAAAACGATTCAAAATAATACTGTTAAAATTTTTACAACAGGTATCCATTAGGAGCAGTGTACGATAATTAGTTAGACAATGAGGATCACCTTTCTTTAAAAGCGGGATAAACACACACACTTTATAACTCGAGGGAATTCCCTCTCTTATAAATACATATGTGGTTTAAAACAGCCAATAACTTTACAAACAGGAGCATACTTATTATATTTGTAGGTAATACCATCAACACCTTTTTATTTTTTAATGATCTAAATTCCAAATATAATTCATAGTACTCAATTGGAGAGAATGGGATCAATATTACATGGCATCGCCTTTTAGTGTTATTGTTTGTCAGCTGTTCTGACGATAATAAATTGCCTGGACGTTTATTATCCATGAGTTTTGAAGTATAGTTTTAGGAACGAAAAAGAATTAAAAACAGATGTGAATATGTACCGATGTATATAAAGAAGTTGTTGATTTCGTTAAAAAAAAACCGCGGTGGTACCAAAACAAAAACACAAAAGGAAAAGAAATTTCATCCGCAAAAGATTGCAAATAAATCTCACACTCCACAACGATGCACTCCAGCAGCCACGCAAACAAAACAATAATATGGAAGATTTTCAAAAGCTTATATCTATACAATTGATATAGCGATTTATTAAAATATATAAAATGTATATCACAGCACAAACTTTGCACAACTTGACGGCCAGCAAGCAGAGTTGTACTGCATATAGTACTATATAATTTTACATAAAAATGCCATCGCCTCTTAATGGGTTAAGCATTTTAAAAAATTTTAGTCTTTCCTTAAAGATCTTTTCAAAAGCTTTAAAATGATACCCATATTGATATTTTAAAAAATTTGAAAATTTCAGAGCCCCGTAACTCAGAAAATATGGGCGAGCGCCAATTTTTTCATTTGATGTTTTTTTTCTAATTTTTAATTCTCTATCGCCCCATACATTTATTTTTATACTCTTCACGACAAAAAGTGAAAAAAGAGTATATCAAAGCTTTTTATTTCGTGTGTAATAAAACATAACCAAACAATTTAAATATTGATCATGTTTAGAAACAATCATTTTATTTTTGTAATTTTAATAAACCAATGCATATGTACATATGAATGGACATTGATTCGCAGCATACAATAAGTACTTATGGTACAACCATCAATATCAGTTTGTATCCGTTTGTGCAAAACATAGGAGAACAGATATGTTACTCTCATTCTCTCTTTACTCATTCGCATCCATCCAATGAGAGAAAGTACCAATATCAACTTATATCAGAAACACAAAAGTACTCACCTATACGCACTCATAAGAGCAGACGCACAAAAACTGATATAAACAGATATATCTGTGCACGTCTTTAGTCTGGAACTTCTAAACGATTCACCCAATTTTCATGCAACATAGTGCGATTTATACAGGAGAGATAAGCTTATCGTCTACTGCATTTGGATACACCTTGTTTCAGTACAGGGTAGTAGCACAGCGCCTCAAACTAGGCAACCTCTAATAAACAAAAAGTGAAAAAAGAGTATATCAAAGCTTTTTATTTCGTGTGTAATAAAACATAACCAAACAATTTAAATATTGATCATGTTTAGAAACAATCATTTTATTTTTGTAATTTTAATAAACCAATGCATATGTACATATGAATGGACATTGATTCGCAGCATACAATAAGTACTTATGGTACAACCATCAATATCAGTTTGTATCCGTTTGTGCAAAACATAGGAGAACAGATATGTTACTCTCATTCTCTCTTTACTCATTCGCATCCATCCAATGAGAGAAAGTACCAATATCAACTTATATCAGAAACACAAAAGTACTCACCTATACGCACTCATAAGAGCAGACGCACAAAAACTGATATAAACAGATATATCTGTGCACGTCTTTAGTCTGGAACTTCTAAACGATTCACCCAATTTTCATGCAACATAGTGCGATTTATACAGGAGAGATAAGCTTATCGTCTACTGCATTTGGATACACCTTGTTTCAGTACAGGGTAGTAGCACAGCGCCTCAAACTAGGCAACCTCTAATAAACAAAAAGTGAAAAAAGAGTATATCAAAGCTTTTTATTTCGTGTGTAATAAAACATAACCAAACAATTTAAATATTGATCATGTTTAGAAACAATCATTTTATTTTTGTAATTTTAATAAACCAATGCATATGTACATATGAATGGACATTGATTCGCAGCATACAATAAGTACTTATGGTACAACCATCAATATCAGTTTGTATCCGTTTGTGCAAAACATAGGAGAACAGATATGTTACTCTCATTCTCTCTTTACTCATTCGCATCCATCCAATGAGAGAAAGTACCAATATCAACTTATATCAGAAACACAAAAGTACTCACCTATACGCACTCATAAGAGCAGACGCACAAAAACTGATATAAACAGATATATCTGTGCACGTCTTTAGTCTGGAACTTCTAAACGATTCACCCAATTTTCATGCAACATAGTGCGATTTATACAGGAGAGATAAGCTTATCGTCTACTGCATTTGGATACACCTTGTTTCAGTACAGGGTAGTAGCACAGCGCCTCAAACTAGGCAACCTCTAATTAAAAAAATGTTTCAGAACTTACAACTGATTTTTAAAATTTTTTAGTAATCTACATAGATAGATAAAGGAGAAACATGCTTCGGATTTGCATGATATCTTTAATACTTTTAGAGAAATCAGACTTTTAAATTAAAAATAAAAAATTTTTACCTTGGCATTTTTTAGTTTTTCACCTGCAATTCTTTAAAAATGCAAAATAGAACTATTTTAAAACAGATTTAGAAAGCTAATATTGTAAGAAATAACTTGTAAAAAAATATTTTTCTTTAAAATTATATTTATTTTTAATTCACGTCACTGCTACAGAAAATTTTGGAAGAATGTTACCATCACACCTTTTACATCACGTGGTTCTTTAGATAACCTTCTTTAACCTTGTACAAAACATTTATCAACAATCAAATTATTCAGTAAATTGAAGAAAAAAATAGGAATTCAATCATCATAATGTATATTTATACTTTTCTCAGTACTTAGGTACTTATTATTTTCTAAAATAGAGACTTGAAACTTTAAGCCAAAATCGAAATGAAAATATTATTTTTTTGAATATTCACACATTGTATTGTTAAAATAAAAATAAAAAAACATAAAAAAATTAATAATAATCATAAATGTTAACTGTCAATTAATTAAAATGTTAATTATATAATGTTGTTTTTTTTTTTTATTAAATCTAAACAAAACCTAAATTTAAATTCAATAAGTTAATTCTAAATTTACTCTGAGTTTGTAGCATTTTTAAAAATATTTATTCTCTATTTTGTCCATGTAAAATTTAATATTAGATTAAATCAAAAACAAACAAAAAGATAATAAAACAAAACAAAGGAGAGAATAAAACAAATCATAAATTAAATTGAAAATCTCAAATTTATCATTTACACAAACCACATATACTTATATGTAATTGAAGTTCATTTCCTATACATCATCTTATATTATGTACTAATTGCCCCAACTTTAAAATAAGAAAAAAGAAATAAAAAACTGAAAGCAGATAATCTAAACTGATATACTAAAGCAAAAAAAAAAAAAAGCAAGAATTAGTAAAGTATTATAAAATTGTTCCTAGATAATTTTAAATGTAATTGTAAATTTAAATCTTAACGAGCTCAATTTAGATCTTGAAGCAATGATTGCTGGGCCCATCAATTGATGCTCATTAGCGAGATAACCATATAAAAGAACAAATCTTAAGTACATTACAAAAATTCTGTAAGTAAAAAAATAAAATTCTTTTATATTATATTTTAATCGATTTAACTTTATTATTTAATTTATTGAAAAGATGAATTATCTTCTACATTTCTGTTTTTCATAATATTAACACTTATGAATTTTCAATCGATATCCATATAAGTATATATATTTATACATTTTGAAATGAAACTAATAAATTTTATGTTATTAATTGTTTAATTTAAAATAGTGCAATTGTAAATTTTGTAGGAATGATAGCCTACGGTAATTATAAACCGTAGTTAGAGGCGACGGACAGACTAGTATTTGACCCAAAAAGCTGGCCAAAATTATTAAGCGTGGTTTTTGTTTTAAAAGTTTAACTTTTTTGATAGTTTTAACTTTAGTTTGATAAAAAAAGGTAGTGGCAGATTATTATTGGGTTAGTGTTATTTTTCACACCCCCCACCCATCAACCACCATCTAGAACTTTGTTTATTTTTTTTCATTTTGAAGAGAATTTTTTTTTATATACATATATGTTGTTTATTTTTAGAAAAATTATTTATTATTACGTATGCCGGTCTCCCCCTCGCATTCCGCCAAAATTTCGTTTGCAACTGTACTTTATTCTAAGTGCAAGTCAAATTAAATTTAGATAGTCGAACTATTGTAGTTGTGTAGATACAGGGAAATAAAACATAGCTTTTTTACAATGTCTCCTTTCCCAAAATTTAATTTATCCAATATTAAATATTTGAAAAAAATTGGCTTGGCTTTCTATAAGGAATAAACAACCAAATAAGCAACAACATGTTTACTTCTAATATTTACTCGTATTTTATATTATTTAAAACTCATCACATGAAAGAATTAAACTAATTTAAAAATTCAAAATTATGATAATGTCATACGTATTTCATCATGGGCATCATCATCTGTATCAGGAAGTAGTAGTTGAATAGTATCTGATAAAAAAGGTTTTTTCATTTTTCCTGTTTTTTTTTTATTGCAGCTTAAAAAAGGGTCACTGCTCAAAAACTTTTCCAGAAACTGAAGTTCTTCATAATCCAACTGCTGTAATACATCATCAAGGTATGTACATAAGCGTGTTGCTGTGTGGTCGAGGAGAGATTGCAGCTTCACTTCCGCTAATATCATTTTTTAGCAATGAGTAGCATGGATATACATTTTTGTTGGCATTGTATAATATTCATATTGGTATTTCGTGAGATCAGCATTTATAAACAATGCTAAAGCACCCTCCGCTGAAAGCTTATTAACTGGGATGACCTCGGAAGTTGTTAACGATCGCTTGAAAATTTTTGCTTTTCTTGGAGATCGTGTTATATCCATTATTAATTTAGCCGCATCACTATGTCCCGCTGCTCTCTGGCTCATTGATGCAGCAAATTTAATCTCCCGTGTTGTTAATTGCTGACGAATTTCTTGCGTTTTTCTTCGTTTTGTCCTTTCACTTGCTCCATTAAATTCTTTTTTTGGTCGCCTTGAAGATGAACTGCCAAATACTGGTATTGCCACAGTTCCTTCCAGCCATTTAGCATACGAGCTTAAAAATCGGTCCTCTTTTTGTTGTGCTAAACTCCAATATCTTTTGAAACAAGTTTTGAAATTTACAACACACTGCTTTACTGCTTGTATATCGCCATCTCCGTGGCATTCTGAAATCGCACACAATTTACTAACTAAAAACTGCAACTTCTCGTCAATGATTCTAGCATTAGATTCCTGTACTATTTGAAATAACTCAAATCTTGTGTAAATTTTTTCCATGTTATCTCTCAAAGTTGCATAACTCCTATAATAAGAATTTTGCGCAATGAATTTAAAGTAGTTGCTAAAAGTGAATATTTTACAGCAATAATTCCAAAAACACAAAAGTTTATGACGACAATAAAGTATAAGAGAAAGTGCCTTATGAGCAAAAATAGAAAAAAGGTAAAAATTTAAAAAAATCACCAAAAATAATGGCGCAAACTTTTTTTTCTTTTTTCTTAAATTAGAGATCTCATATTTTATTGTGGTATATAACATTATTTGTACAACAGCTACCTTGACTTTCAAAAAGCTTTTCCTTTTTCGTTTTTGGTAAGAATTTATACATTTAAATACATAGTTTTTTTTATAATTAAAATTTTAAAAATAAATATTTGAATGTAATTTTAAATAATTTTTGAGCTTCCCTGACACTTTAATAAAGAAACTTATTTTTAATAATTTAAAACATAACAGTTTGGACAAAACAAATAAAAGTAATACTAAGACAACAGAAAAAATTTATAAATCCGTTCTATATATACCAGAGTTCTCAGAACGAATAAAATATGCTGGATTATTAAATGCAGACAAATATTAAATAGCATTTAAAAGTCAAAATACGCTAAGACAACTATTCACAAAAACCAAAAGCAAAATAGACAAGATGGACAAATCAAATGTTATTTATATAATCAATTGCACTGGGGACGGGGAAAACATATGCGATCAAGTATATGTTGGCACGACAAAAAACAAAATGTAGACACAAAACAAATACACAAAAAACAGCACTCGCAGCCCATTGTACGGAGAGAGGACATACTCTAAACTTTGATCAAATAGAGATTTTAGACACAGAAGATAAATATAATAAGAGATTTACCTTGGAAATGCTACATATTATCAACATACCACAGGACAAGAGAATGAATTATAAAACAGATATTTAAAATTGCGCGCATAACTATAGACATATAATAAATAAAAAATCAAATCAGTGCAATAACATACATTAAGTTAAACACTAATTTTTATTGTTTGTTTATTTATTGTAACTCATATTGTAAGTTTATACATTGTTGTTATAATCAGTAAATTTTGTGTGTACAGTGGTCAATATGTATGTTTATTATATATAATATAAAATTTTTTTTTTTAAGATTTCCTGAAGATGCCAACCGGAGGTTGGCGAAATATTGAAAAATAAAATAACTGTTCAACAAAGACCTTCAAGCTCAAAAATTATTTAAAATTACATTTTAATTAAAGAAAAAGGTCGACTAAAGTTAGTGAATATTAAATAAATATTTGAGATAATTTTTTCTTTTTAAATATTGAAAATAGCTGCTGATGAAATCTTTCAGGCAAAAATATCAATGTAATACCTCTATTCGTTTAGCCATAAAAAAATATCATATAAATATCTTGAAATCGAAAAAATTCAATAAAAACGCATGCAATTTTCGTTACTTTCCTGACTTTAACAGTGTCCCACAATTACAAATCTTAACTTACACCCTTTAAAATGCACGATATGATGTAGAATTTTGTTCTCTATAGATCTGCGTAATTTGTTTTTACGCTTTCATCAAATTAATTTTTGCTTTTTGGATCAAATACTGCTGTGTGCGACGTGTCAAATAAAGGGACAGTTAAAAAACAACATAAATGGGTATTTTCCTGTCAAGGCGTCTGGCATTTAGTCAGTGGGTGGGAAAAAATGTACCCCATACGGCACTACAACTAGCCTTCGTTCATCTTGTAACTGTCATAAAGACTTAGATTTTTTTGCATACCATTGGTACATCTAGGCATGTATGGTATGTTATATGCTTACGCGTTATGAAATAAATGGGTTGAGAACCAACATTACCACTAATATAGCTAGCTGGGAAACCTATAAACATGCCTCTTAACCGTGCTTATTTTATTATTTCGGTTTACAATTGAACTTTGAAAGTGTGCAACAATTTTTATTATTGAAGTTGTACCCAGCGTAACACAACCTATACCCATCTGTCACCAGTGGTGGCTGGAATTTTGCTGTGGTAATGGAAACAATAATGCATTATTAATTCAATGCAATAAACCCAACTCTGCTTTGAAATATATTGAATGTTTAAATCCTTTGGTTCATGCATTTTAAGTTTCATTTTTCAAACTTTTTTCTTAAAAGTGTATAAATTTATGCCATAAAAATATAATTATATACAAAATTGACTTATATATGGACATATACTTACAAACATACGTTTTAATAAACATCAACAAGCTTTGCTTATGTTACAGAATTTGCCTTGAGAGCCCACGAACATGGTACGCTTTTAATAACTAGACTTTATTTCGAAGAAATTTTTCTTGGCAAGAGAAAACTTAAAGAGCAACTCGAAGAACTAAAAATTTTAACACATTGCCTCCTTTTCACATCTTATTTTTCTAAGTACATATGAGTTTTTAAGAAAAACTCTTAATTTTTTATACATGTTTTTCTTTTTAAGTTTCAAAATACTATTTATTAAATCATATTAGTGAAAACATAAATAAATCGTTTTAACTTCTCAATTTTTTACTTTACCTACGTTTATATTATATTATTCATAAATTCAGGATTGTTTTTTTTTTTTTTTTTTTTAACAAATTTTCATACAAATATATCATAATGAAAATTTATTATTCGGAATCTTTTAAAATTTAATTAATTTACTTTATTCGTGCTTGATTCCTTCAAATATAAATATTTCATGATATTTTCATGAAATATTTATTATTTTAAACTAAATTACAAAATGAAATGTATTATTGCGGGGAAAGCATATCCATATGGCCATTTCACTACTACTCAAATAGCTCATCAGTGGATTTTACACAAATTTTGTATAGAAAAACAGAAAGTCTTACATCAAAATCCAAATTGATTAAATGAGAACTCCATTGAATCAAAAAGACAGAAGACAATAACAACTCAAAAATGTTCAAATGAAAAATTACTTTTTAATCATTTGATTTGCATAGTTAACTATGTTTTCTAGCCTATGTGTATATAAAATATCTAAAATATGTATGTCAGTAATATATATATATATAAATTTGTATAAAAAGTGTTTGTTTATATGCACACACTTTGTATTTAATTAATTTTAAATATAAAATTAAAGTAACAGTGCATTATATTGCCATGATAAATCCAGTTTTACTCAACAAAAATGCCAAACAATATGCACACTAAATTTTAAATAAATAAATTATCCTTACAAGATGAAAATAAAAAATATATAAAATTTGCTCTTGTGTTTTGTTCCACTCACGTATAATAAGCATATGATTGCAATGCTGTCTTCATAATTTACCCAAGAAATGTTTTAAGATGCCTTAAACGACACACAGTTTCAAGGCATCACACATTTTTCAAGTACACACAGTATTTTCTGTCTCATTTCTACAGTATTTGTATTTCATTTATATGGTATTTGAGAGCTATTGTTTGTCGCGGCTTACTTACTTCCGTAAAGCATTTAAAAAATATGTGATGTCTTGATTTTGTGTTCAAATGTATTTGTGCAGGCCTCTATTTTTTAGGTATGACGTTCTAGCGCAAAATCTATGCATTATATTGCTTTGCGCGTTTCGTGCTAATTTAGGTTTGGCTGTTACTATTTCAAAAGTTACTTTAGCCATAAGGCCTAACTATAATGTGCATAAAATAACGTAAGCAAACTTAAACAACTGAGCAAATACATAAAATTATATGTGATAAACTATAATGTAGATAAGATAACTTTTCGGCAAGTTTCATTAAATGTCATTTCTTTCTGATCTCACTTTCAGTACGGAAACAGCTGATTGTGCTTTGCGTTATACATTTATAAAGAACAATTGTAATCAAGATCTACAGTGTTAAATTTTTAGTTTTAAATTAATAGAATATGTAGAAAAAAAAGAACATTTTTGTTTCTGACCAATTTTTAACAAATATAATAAATTAATATTAACAGACTGATTCTGTGAATTCTTGATAAATTTTTTATCAAGATATTTATCAACTAAAAGTTCTGTTGGTATTTTATGGAAACATTGATAAATAAAAAGCTTTTAAAATTCACCAGTGTGGTGAATTACTATTGAAAACTGAATTTAATTATCGTTATCAAATTATTGGCAAAAGAAAAAATATGTATGCACCAGCTAAGTAAGTATTTTTAACCGACTTAAAAAAAAGAAGGAGGTTATACAATTCGACTGAATGTTGCTTTTTTTTTAATGTTTTTGCCTGCAGAACTCAGTAGTTTCTAAACCGAATTTGAAAATTTTTGTTAATATTATAGATTATGCTTACAGATTGGTCCCGTTTTTAAAACAGTTCATAATCTTAAAAATTAAAGGGTGTCCCCATACAACATACATATTTTTTACGTGTATTATGAACTGTAAAGGGCGATTCTGTAAAAGCGACTGCGTATTACTATAGCTACCAATAACAAAAAGTTATACAAAAATAAATTTAAAAATTAAAGTTGCCCCCATAATTCATGTAAATTTACTTATATTGGCCGTTATAGACAAACCATTGCAACTTTGACATAATTTTGCTTGATATGGTCGTTATAGTAACAAGTATTAACATTTCAAATTATAAATTAAAGGCTGCCCCAATAGTTCATTTAATTATGTATATGGCCATTATTTTATAAAGTTGTAGACAGACGATTGTAAATTACACAGAACCTGTATTACTAACTCCGCTACAACAATAAGTATAAAATTTGGATTTGGAAGTAAACGGGTGTCCCAATTGTAAATGTAATTTGTTGTATGTGGCCGAACTTTTGAACCGTTATAGACAGACAGCTGAAATTTACAAGGGACCTGTTTTGCTAAGTCCTCTATAACAAGAAGAATAGAATGTGATTTTAGAAATTAAAGGGTGTTTCCAAAATAATGTAATTTGTTCTATATGGCCCTATTTTTTGACCCTTTGTATACAAGAACCTGAATTTTAAGGCCCAACTATAATGTGCATAAGCTAGCTTTAGCTTATGTCAAAAATTCAACGAAAAGCCTGTCAAATGCTTAGGTAACTTATCAAAGAAATTTATGTGGCTACAATGTACATACATAAATTTAGTAACTTATTTGCCACAGTTGCACATTTATGTTTATTTCGTACTTTTGCCAATAATAATTTCTATATAAATCAACAAAATTTTAAAACTAAAAGGCTTTAAAGAAAATATTTTATATATTTAATAACATTCACAAACACATTTACATAGTTTGGTTTATGTTCTAAGAAAATGTAAAAAAAAAATTATTACAAATTATTTTCTGTTTTGTGTTTGCGGCCAACCGTACTAAAAAATGCAACGATGTTAATCGTTTATATGGTATACATATGTGTGTATAAATACAAATTTAAGTTTGAAAAAGGCGCAAAAGTAAGGAAACTGTTCGGACGTGTTTTTTCTTCTGTCTACAAATTTAATTCTTTTTAATTATAAAATTAAATTTCTTAAATACCCAAAACGGATTCTACGGGTATCTCAGCGGCAGTTTTTGCTTTATGGTACCCTAGATAAATTTCCATTATGGATGAGAATACATCGTCAATATTTCAACAACGACCGCCAGATACTACAAATGGCGCGACCAACACACCTAAAAGGATACGTTTAGAGGGAAATGCATCGTCAAAAAACATTGACTTGACAAATTTGAGGTATGATCCCAACAACCAAAACAGATTTGCGATGTTTGCTGGATTAGAGGTTGAAAATGTTCCACCCGCCATCCGGCCACAAAAACATAACAAGACAGTAGCCTCAATGTTCAATTAACACAAGGGGATACTAAATCATTCTGCCCTCCAATTTTTCTTTATAACATTAATATTAAAAGTATCGTTGAACAACTTCAGGCAAAGGCACCCAATGTTATTTTCAAAATAAAAAAAGTTAGCAGTACTAAAAGTAAGCTTTATTTTGCAGATCCCTTAGCGCACTCATCAATGTTGCAGACATTACGTGAACAGTCTGTCCAAGCATATTCATTCACCCCTAAAGAAATGAAACAAGTCTCACTTGTTCTAAGAGGTCTGTATAATGGCATAGAAACTGATAAAGTAAAAACGGCTCTTGATGAGTGTATACCAGACGTGGTAGCAAAAACTGCAAAATTTACAACCCCATACTCATTGAAATTGAATTTTGAAACAGGTCTCTTGTTAGTAACGCTTAAGCCTGGTAAAGCCCTTAGCGATGTTTCTTCAGTTAAACACATACTACACCAAACCATTACACAGAATCTCAATGTTACCGATGTCAACGATGGGGCCACGTAGCAAAAAACTGCAGTTCCCAATACAACTGTGTGAAATGTGATCAAAAGCACCTACCAGGTGAATGTAAAAGAAGTAAGAGTGATCTCACAGACCCATATTGTGTAAATTGTAAAGAGAAGGGACACACAGCAAACTGGAAAGGCTGTCCCATTTTTAAGAAATATGTTCAGAACCGTAAGGAAAGAATCCGCAAGGCTCTTGAAACAAAAGAAGCTATCAGTAGAAATGTCAAGTGCTCTATAACATCTTCGCTAATTTCACCTGGTAAATCATTTGCAAACTTATTTAATCAGCAAAATACTCAAACGCAGAAACCATCTTTAATAAATGAGTTCCTAAGGTTATCCAACCTCTTTCTAGAAGCTGAGGAATTGTCTCTTGAACAAGAGATCAATATCTTTCTTAACAACTATCATAATATGCCAAGAAATGAGGCCAAAAATGAATTTTTGCGGCTTCTGAATAAAGTTAAAAGTACATATGGGCCATAGATCTATTAACTTTCTAACTTTCAACGTTCGTTCACTTATCGATTTGTCTCGCCAGATAGATCTAGCAAATACACTGCACAATAACAACATTGATATTGCCTTTATACAGGAATGCCATCTCAAAAAAAAAAAAAAAATAAAAAAATTAAAATTGCTGGATATAACTTTATTTATGATTATTCCAAGATAGGAGTTGCCGTCTTAATAAAAAATACAATTCAATATAAACGTGTTAACAACATTGATATTGGAATAAACAGCATTTTTGCTCAAATCGAAACAAAAATTAATAATGTAATTAAAAAGTTCTTAATTGGCTCCTTATACATTCCAAGCAACTACAATCCATCGTTATTCTATCAAATTCTTTATAGAATCTTACAACAATCCACAAATTTTAATGGACTCATACTAGGTGGAGATCTGAATGCAAAAAATACAGTTTGGGGTGACCACTCCGATAATCCAAATGGGAAGTGTCTACGCAATTGGCTCTTGGACAACTCATTAGATATCATACGAATATGTGATACTACTCCTTCATATCTAAACGGTGCCTCGTTTTTGGATCATTTTCTTCTAAGCTCCGAGCTCGTAACCCATAACACCCCAATATCAAGCCTGCCTACTTTTTTAGATCACTTCCCACTCAAATTAATCGTAAATCTTGATCCAGCAACTTTAATTCTCAACAGACCAAATGTATTTTTATCCTATGAAAACACCAACTGGGTTGAATTTAGAAGTGATATGAATTCTGCCTGTTTGCAAATAATACCACCTGCAAATAAAAATCTTTCAAATAACGAAATTGAAAATTTTATCAACGACTTTAATGTTACGTTCGATTCCATTCACACTAATCACTCACAGAGAATTGAAATCTCTGATCGAAAATATCCTTTGTCTGAAAATATTAAAAAATTTTACAAAATTAAACATCAATGGCAAAAGCAATTAAAAAATATATTTCATCGGACTGGAAATAGACAAAATAGTGAGTATTTGATACTTTCGAAGCAAATACAACTTCTTGAAAACATTATAAAAGAATTAGTTAATCTAGAAAATGCGAAACGATTTAATAATAAACTTAAGAATATAAAACCTGGCTCGTCAGCATTTAAAAAAGTTTACCAAATTACAAGGAAGAAAAAATCTCCATTTTGCCACCAAAAAAATCACAATAATACTATAGTAACCAGTAGCTCAGAAATATCAACAATTTTTCGCGATCATTATAGCGCTATTTTTCAAGAAAATGTTCCAGAACATCCAGTGAGAGACCTCTCCAGTCGTGTATCATCATACCTGGAATCTATCACTAACCATATTTATAAGTTTGATGATTCCTTCAATGCCCTAGAAAATCCAGATAAATACCACTTTACGGATGTGGAAGCTGTAAAACATATAATTCAAAATGTTAATAAAAAAAATCATGCGGTATTGATGGTATATCAAATTACATAATGAAAAAATTTCCAGATATAGCCATAAAATTTCTAACTATTATTTTCAATAATTGCATTAATAATGGATACTTTCCCAGTGTTTGGAAGTCTGCTCGCATCGTCCCTATTAGGAAAAAAGCTAGCAGCTCAACACCTGCAGACTTTAGGCCAATATCTCTGCTGTCGAACTTGGGAAAAGTACTTGATTACGTCCTAAAAGAAAAATTGGAAAAAGGCTTTATAATTGATCCTATATCACCAATGCAATGTGGATTTAAAAAACAGCATTCAACCAACCATGCATTACTGAAGTTTCGCAGCGACGTAACTCACAATTTTCGCAACAAAACTTGCACCGTCGCAATCTCCCTAGATATTCAAAGAGCATTTGACTCAGCATGTCACAAGGGTATCCTTTATAAGCTAGTCAATTTGGGCACCGACCCATACCTAGTCAAAATTTTTCAGAGTTACCTGTGTGATCGTAGATTTCAGGTGCAAATAAATGGATCCTCCTCAGAATTTGGTTTTGTAAATAGTGGTGTGCCGCAGGGCAGCGTATTAGCACCTTACATATTTAATCTTTTCCTTCATGACTTTCCACATACTTCGGATAATTCAACAGCACTTCTTTACGCTGATGACTGTTTGATATATTCCCACAACCTGTCTCCAAAATCTGCCCTAAACAATGCTGCTTTCCATCTTGGCCTCATAAGCTCTTATTATATACAATGGGGAATCAACATCAATGCTGCTAAATCTGAGGCCATATGCATCAGAAACTCGTCCGGAAACTGTGCAAGATACGTCGTGCCTCAAAGTAAATGTCTCCAACTAACTCTTGATGGAATAGAAATTCCCTTTAAACATCAAATAAAATACCTAGGAATAAATTTTGACAAGTTAATGAAATTTAACAGCCATGGACGGACAACATTGCAAAAAGCAAAAAGAGTTTCAGCCACGTTGAACAGTCTCATGTGCAATAAATATTTCCCTCAGGAAACAAAACTGCTCCTTTACAAAACAGCAATCCGCTCAGTCCTAAGCTACGGATTTCCCATCTAGTTTTCTATTTCACCAATAGTTACTAAAGAAGTGGAAATCTTCGAACGCAAAATTCTTAGAAAATGCATTGGGAAACATTATCAAAGTACAACTAAGCGGTTCTCAAACGAGTATGTCTACAAAAAATCGAATGTCAAACCATTCTGCAGATATGTCTTTTCTCTACAGAAAAATTTTGTAGAAGGGCTTGCTGATCATGACAATTCCCTGATGATTGACATCTTTAACTCAGAAGTAGAGCATACATGGACTGAGTCATCTTACCTGTCGCCAGTGGGTATCCTGTGCGAAAACTATGAAAACGATCTAGATCCTTATTCTCCCCCTTATACATATATATATAGCTTTTTTTTAGACTTATAGTTTTAATTATTATTAGCAAATTTAAACAAAGTCAACTGCGATATTTACTTACAGTTTTTTTTTCTACAATGAAAATTTCCATTTCATTTAGAATAAAAGCTGTGCGCGTTTATACATTTATATTTACTATATAAATCAGATTATTAATGAATTTTCACTGTTCGCGGATATTCCACACGAACGTTCGTTTTTGTGTTTTGTTATTTAGTTTTAAGTAATTTTGTTTATTTATTTTTGTTTTGTTATCTGTCTACGCAGATTGAGCAAGTCTTCGGGTCTCGCAAATAATTGTAATGTTATTAACTATTTATACCATTTCATTTTTAACACGTAGAATATTCTGATTCATTGAAATTAGAATAAGACAAATATAGTTCTAATATGATCAAGTACATTGTAAAAAAAAAAAATTATACAAGATATTATTATTATATTACAAATTTAATTAAAAATATATTATAATTGTAAAAAATTAGCCATAAAGAAAAATGTTATTTTTTCTAACATTTTTTCAAATTTCAAATTATTTATTTATTTAACCGAGCCCATAGGGCCATATATGATTAATATATAAGCAGTATAGAGAATGATCATTATTGTATAATAGTTCGTTTAACACAGTGACAGTTTATTTCTTATTATCACTACGTACATACATTACATTACATACATTATTTATTATTATTATTATTTTTTTTTTATTTTTAATTTTATTTAAATATACTATTAACAGAATATATCAATAAACGTATATATTTTTTGTTAAATTTATTTCTTTATGATACTTGTAACAGAGAAGAAAAAAAAAGAAGGTTTGATTCTATCTATTATTTTTGATGAATTCCAAGTACTTATATCTCACTGTTGATAAAGAGAAGTTAAAAGTTTTCAGATGTCTTGGCAGACCATTCCAAATTCTGGATGACCGCACTTGAAATGACCTTTCAAAAATACTGTAGTTGATTTTTGGAATGACTATAATTGGATTGCGTGTTGATCTTGAGAATTGATAGGTGTTTTTTATTGAATTAAAAACTAAAAAT
This sequence comes from Gymnosoma rotundatum, assembly GCA_916610165.2. Lineage (NCBI taxonomy): Eukaryota > Metazoa > Arthropoda > Insecta > Diptera > Tachinidae > Gymnosoma > Gymnosoma rotundatum. Next base: position 111,883,641 of record OU744336.1, read on the forward strand.
TTTAACAATATAGGTCTTAATTAGAATATTTCTTTATTAATGTATAAACCAAAGCACAATCAGCTGTTTCCGTACGGAAAGTGCGATCAGTTTCGTACCTTGCATAAAGAAATGAAATTTAACGAAACTTGACGAAAAGTTATCTTATTCACATTATAGTTTACCACATATAATTTAATGTATTTGCACAGTTGTATAAGTTGGCATAAGCTAGTATATGCACATTATAGTTGGGCCTTTAGACAGAATGTCCACTACATTGTTTGGTGTAATAAGAAGTATAAAAATTTTAAATTATAAATTAAAGGGTTTAACAATAGTTGATATAATCTAATGTGTATACTAATGATCAGTTAAAAACAGACGATTGAAATTTACACAGAATTTGATTGCTAAATCTACTACAACAGCAAGTATATAATTTTGAAAATAAAGGGTGACCCTATTGTTGCTGTAATTTAATGTATATTGCGAAACTATTGAACAGTTGAACAAGTAAAAAGTTTGAACAGCGTGCCCTATTTACCGAATTTAAATACATACACACGCAATAAAATAGAGTTATCAATACCGAATGAGACTTTAACAAATTGTCAACTAAACAGATTTTATTTTTTGTAGTAGAATACCAAATTTTGATAAATATTCAAAAGTTGATAAATACTCAATGTTTTGAACTTGTCAAGTGCACAGAAGTGGTCTGTAAATTTGTATTTGTACACACATAAGTATACGATGTAAGCGATGAACACCGTTGCATTTTTAGTATGGTTGGCCACAAAAACATAACAGAAAATAACTTGTAATGTTTTTTTTATGGAAAGTTAAGGCCCAACTATAATGTGCATAACACAACTTATGCAAGTTTATACAACTGTGCAAATACATTAAATTGTATGTGGTAAACTATAATGTACATAAGATAACTTTTCGTCAAGTTTCGCTAAATTTCATTTTTTTATGCAAGCTACGAAAGTGATCGCACTTTCCTGATTGTGCTTTGTGTTATACATTGATAAGGAAAAACGTTAACTAAAACCTAAATTGTTAAATTTTTAATTCAATAGAAAATGTAGAAAAAACAAAATTTTTCTTTATGGCTAATTTTTTACATAGATAGCATATTTAAATTAAATTTGTACTTATACACACATATGTATGTATACGATATAAGCGATGAACATGGTTGTATTTTTTAGTACGGTTGGCCACAAACACAAAAAAGAACAATTTTTTTAACTTTTTCTTAGAACATGAACCAAAATATGTAAATGTGTATGTGAATGTTATTAAATATATAATATATCTTCTTTAAAGCCTTTTCGTTTTAAAATTTTGTTCATTTATATAGAAATTATTTTTGGCAAAGTACGAATCAAACATAAATGTGCAACTGTGGCAAAAAAGTTACTGAATTTATATAGGTACATTATTGCCACATAAATTTCTTTAATAAGTTGCCTAAGCATTTGACAGGCTTTTCGTTGGATTTTTGACATAAGCTAAAGCTAGCTTATGAACATTATAGTTGGGCCTTTATCTTAGAACATAAACCAAAAAAATGCAAATGTAAATGTGAATGTTATTAAATATATTAAATATCTTCTTTAAAGCCTTTTCGTTTTAAAATTTTGTTTATTTATATAGAAATTATTTTTGGCAAAAGTACGAATTAAACATAAATTGTTGACTGTGGCAAATAAGTTACTAAATTTATGTAAGTACTAAACTTATGTAAGTAGTCACCTACATTCCTTTAATATAGTACCTAAGCATTTGACAGGCTTTTCGTTGGATTTTTGACATAAGCTCAAGCTACCTTATGCACATTATTGTTGGGCCTGTAGTTCATATTTGCGCATGACGATCAGCACATGCGTTTGAATTTGTGATCATGCACAAGAATAATAACGCACGCATGCACACTCATTAGCAGACTTGTTTGTTTTTTTATCTTAATTTCCAAGAATGTTGCCAGAAATTAAGTTTATTAAATAAAATATGATTATGAAATTATCCTTAGTCAAAAATTAAGGTACAGCTACTCACAGTCAAAACACAATGGGACCTTTGGGACCCAAGTGAGTCGGTCTTTTCTTTTGCGCCGACGGCCTGTGCTACTCACAGTCAAAGTGGAACACAACAACAATTATTAAATTTAAATATTTTACGTAAGTATTTTTAATCTACATACGAAAAAATTGTTTAATGTCCATTAATTTATAAATTATAACTAAACGATTCCGAAATCGGAAGGACTCGTTTTTGTATAACGCGAATATGAAAATATTTGCATTTTTGTTCATCTATATGCCAGGGCAATGCTCACATTCAAAGTGGGACAGTCTAATTTTATTAAATTACCGTTAACTTTGCCACATGCAATCACTTTTGTTGACCTTAAAAAAAATATTATTCTTTTAAAAATGGTACAAAGGTATCAAATTAGAGCTAAAGAAAGGAATTTTTCATAAATAATTATAAAACTCACAAAACTTTTAGAGAAATTATAGAAATAGTAAACAGAAACTAAAAACGATTTACAGCTACTAATAGTGTCTAGATTGAAATAGTCCGACCGTGATAAGCGCTATTGTTTTAAGCTAATCAAGAAACATCCACTTTTGTTAGCAAATGACATTTGTATGAAATAAAAAATGTTAGTGTAAGTGCGGAAACAGTCTGCCGAATCTTTAGGAGTAATAATTTACATGGAAAGTCTTGTCGCCGAAAGCCATATTCGAGATAAATCAAAAACTGAAATACGGTTTTGCTTAAGGTGCGTCATTCTGGTCAAAGGTAAGTACTATTGTTGTAAATTTTACCGATTTTTTCGCTCCTTATATTATCTTCTTATGTTATTTTTACAGACGAAAAAATATAAACCTATGTTTACCAGATGGAAAAATGTCGCTTATAGATAACCTCGTACTGAATTTCTAGACAAGAACATTAAAAAAAAGTCAAGTATGGTGGAGGCTCTCTTATGATAAGGAGTTATATATAGGTAGCTGGAGTTGGGAAATGCATTTTATAAACGGAACTATGGACTCAAAGTATTATATAAACATTTTAAAAGAAAATGTTAGGGAAAGTGCCGAATGCCTCTGCATAAAAGACAACTTCGTGTTCTACCAAGTCAGTGACCCACACATAAATCTTGGAATGCACGAAATTGGCTTTTATATAATTGCCCAAAAGTAATGGAGAGTCCCCCTCAGTCTCCAGACATTAATGTTATTGAAAATATGTGGCAGAAAAAGTAAAAAGTATTGCTGTATTGAAGGAAGCAGTAACAGAAGAGTGGTACAATATTGAACCCGATTTTTGTAAACAAATTATTGGAAATTCAACCGCTAGGTTTTCATGATCTGCTTATCAGCAAAGAAAAGAGAACCAAGTATTAAAAACTTATTTAACAAAAAATAAAAATACGAAAGTGCAATGTCCCACTTTAAGTGTAAGCATCGATTTCAGGAATTGCAATATAGAATGGAAAGTATTTCAATAATAAATATGTATTTCCTAATATTTTCAAGATGGAGGGAAAATGGACAATCAAACACATTATGGAAAAATACTTGTGTGATTTAAGGGATAAAATATTAAGATGTTCAATTCTTGAGAAACATAAATTATTGAGGTATTTTCAAAGGGAGCTGATAATGATTGAAAATGATTTGGAAAAACATTTATCCAGAGAAGCAATGGAAAGATTTTTGCAGTTTGAAGACAGAATAGGAGCAGCTTTAAAAGTTAAGGTAAATAAAATACATAAAAAGAAGTTTGAGTATTTGAGGGAATTACAGAAGAAGGAGTTAGGTATTAAATTAAATAAAAAGTGGTTTGTAAATAAGACTAATTTAGATATTCCAGATGAGGTTCAGTGGGTTCTTTCATTAGGACATAAACATGCATTACCCATTAAACGAGAAGATTTTCCAGTTCTAAAAATGATAACGGATGGAGAGGATTTAGTGCAAACTTTAAAATCAAAAGAAGAACAGGAAATAGCTAGGACTAAATTAACTTCAATAATAGATAATCATTTAAATAAGATAAAATTAAATAACAGGGATAGATTTATGTTAGAAAACGTAAAAAAGGCGGATAGTTCTTTGAGAAGAAATAGGGATATACTTATCTTAAAAGCTGATAAAGGTAACACCACAGTAGCTTTAAACAAAAGTGATTATGTTTTAAGAATTAACAATATTGTAGGGGATGTTGCTAATTATAAGTTAGCAAACAAAGATCCAACAACCAAATTGCAGAAGGTTAATAATGTGTTGGTTGAAGAACTTTTTAAACAAAAAGTTATTACAATTTTAGAGAAAAACAAGCTTAAAGCCAATGTTTCTACAGCTCCAAGATTGTATGGGTTACCTAAAATTCACAAGGAGGATTTTCCTTTAAGACCTATTTGTTCTTTTATAAATTCTCCATCTTATGAGTTATGTAAATATATTACGAGGGCTGCTATATATATTTCTGGCCTGGCAACACTGAGTGCTGCCAAGTGCAATCTGACATTTCCATTGGAAAGTTTGTCATTTTTAAGCATAATCGTACTCAAAACGTTTTGACATACGACCATTATTTGTGTTGTTTACAGTGACTTGAAAAAATTAATATAGAAAAATATGGAATTAACTCGTGAACATTTTAGTGCCATCATTTTTCACAACTTTCGACGTGGATTATCACGACAAGAGTGCATTGATGAACCTAAAATCTTTATACGGCGAGGAAGCACCATCCTATAGCACTGTGAAAAATTGGTACAATGAATTTAATCGTGGCCGAAGCTCGCTCAAGGACGAATTCCGTGAAGGTCGTCCAAAAACGGCTGTTGTGCCAGAGAACATTGATGCCGTGCGTAAGCTCATAATGCAAAATTGACATGCGACACACCGAGAGATAGAGACATCCTTGGACATTTCTTCCACGAGCATACATTCGATACTGCATGAATACCTGGCCGTAAAAAAGGTTTGTTCTAGTTGGATCCCGCACAATTTGAAAGTCGCTCAAAAAAAGGCTCGTGTCGTGGAGCAAAGAAATGTTGCAAAAATACGATTGCGGTGCTTCAAAAGACGTTTATACGATCGTCACAGGTAACGAATCATGGATCTGTGCGTATGAACCCGAAACGAAACAACAATCGACCGTGTGGGTCTTCAAAGACGAGCAAAATCCAACGAAAGTTGTTTGTGGAAGAAGCACTTCGAAGCAAATGGTCACCTGTTTCTTCGGCAAAACTGATCATGTGGCGACTGTTCCGCTTGAGCAACGTAGGGCGGTCACTTCTGAGTGGTACACTACAATTTGTTTGCCTGAAGTCATCGGAGAAAGACAAATCATTGTTCACTATGACAATGCGAGCTCTCACACATCGGCTCAAACCAGAGCGTTTTTGACCAGCCAAAACGTCAAATTAATGGGTCATCCGCCATACAGCCCTGACTTGGCACCTAATGACTTCTTCTTGTTTCCGCACATCAAGAAAAAAATGCGTGGTCAACGATTTTCGTCGCCAGAAGAAGCTGTTGAAGTGTTCAAAAACCATGTTTTAGAGGTGTCTCAATCGGAGTGGAAAAAGTGCTTCGACAACTGGTTTGAGCGCATGCAAAAGTGTATAAATCATGCTGAAGAATACTTTGAAAAACAATAAAACCATTTTTGATTATAAATATTCGGACTTTCACTATTAGGCCAGAAATATATAGAGCAGCCCGCATACAATGATTTTAAAAAAGATTACAGAAAATTCAAAATATAATGTTAAAAATTCGTTTGAATTTAAAGAAAGGATAAGGAACATAAATGTTCTGAATGATGAAAAATTAGTATCTTTTGATGTGGTCTCATTATTTCCAAGTATACCTGTTGATTTGGCAGTGAATATTATTGAAGAAAAATGGAACGTAATACAGGAATATACTAGAATGGAAAAAGGTTTATTTTTACGAATATTAAAATTTTGTATTGAAGATAACAGATACTTTCAATATAATGATAACATATATTTGCAACAAAAAGGACTTCCAATGGGATCTCCAGCTTACCCAGTTGTGGCAGATATTATTATGGAGAAATTATTAGACACGTGCATTAACGAAATTAGTATAAAACCAAGAATAATGACAAAATATGTGGATGATTTGTTTTGTATTATTTCTGCATCTGGTATTGAAAATATGTATTTAATAGTTTCAATAGTTGTATAAAATTTACAATAGAAATAGAAAATGATTTTAAATTACCCTATTTAGATACGTTAGTAATAAGGAGAGGGAATAAACTAAAAATGGATTGGTACCAAAAGCCAACAGCTTCCGGGAGAATTATTAATTATTATTCAAAGCATAACAAAAGAATAATTATTAATACGGGAAAAAATTTGATAGAAAAAGTACTTAAGCTAAGTGATAAGGAATTTCACAAAAGCAATAAAGATAAAGTTAAAAAGATATTAATTGATAATAATTTTCCAATGAGAGTGATAAATAGTTTGTTTAAACAGTTAAGGTTTAGAAGAGCAAATAATACAAGAGATGTTACAGAAACTAAAGTTTATAAGTCTTTAATTTATGTATCAGAAATAGCAGAAAGGATTGAAAAATCAAAAATTTTTGATGGGGATAAATATAAAATGGCATAGTAAAACAAAAGATAAGATTAAAAAATGGGACATGTCAAATGTAGTTTACAAAATACCTTGTAATGGTAATGATAGTGAGAATTGTAATAAGGAATATGTAGGTACGACAAAAAATAAACTAAAAACTAGAATAGCTGGACATAAGTCTGATCAAAGATACAAGGACGTTAATAATTCACAAAAAACTGCATTATCTTCCCATTGTGCCAGATTTGATCATTATCCTAACTTTGAAGATGCATCTGTTTTAAATATAGAAAATAATTATAAGCGTCGGTATATGTTAGAGATGTTACAAATAATTAAAATACCAGCAACAAAAAGAATAAACTTTAAGGCTGATACTGATAATGTTGCGCAATGTTATAGACATTTAGTGCATAAAAAATAATTAACGTTTGAGAGTATATGATTGCTTGTAACATTTCTATCGTGAAAGTGTATGTTAATGTATTTGTATTAAGTTTTTTAAAATTTTTAAATAATTTAAATGTTTTCTGTTTTTTAAATTTTTATAAGAATGTAAATGTTTAAAATTTTTGAGTTATTTTACTTGAATGTTTTTTGAGTTTTAAATTTATAAGAATGTAAATTTTAAATATTTGAGTTTTTTGTCGTTTGGTTTTTGATTTTTCTGTTTTTGTTTGAAAAAATAATTTCATTTTAATTTTGTTATTTAAAAAAAAAAAAAAAGAAAATCTAATTTTTTGTTTCCTGTTTCCTGATGATGCCACCCAAAGGTGTGACGAAATATTGAAAATATAAATAAAAATTTTTATTATTTATAAAACTGCCCTAGTGCTTAATAAATTGTGAATATTTAAAATTAATTGAAATTATTTTGGTTTCTTTTCGGATAAAAAAAAATTATAGACCCTAAAGTAAATATTATTCTGGTTTCGGGGTATGATACAGTAGGATCCATATACTTCAGAACCTGTATTAAGGACGATTATCAGCTTCTTCCACAAAGAACTGCTAGAAATTTTGAAATGCGATAGCCTAATTTGTTGCACTCTCACAGGTTAAGAATATCCAAAAAGATATGGCAACATCTGCGGGATCTAAATATTTTAATTTTTTTTTATTATTATTATATTGGACAGTAAAATAGTACAAATTTAAATTTCTGCAATAAAAATATTATACATGAATAAATAGTAAAAATATTAATGTTTTTAGTTTAACTTAATATTTAGTAAACTACCCTTTATTTTCAACAAGTAAGAGTTCTAAATTCGGCTATGCCGAATCCTTTATACCCTTCACCATCTATGTGAATCTAATTTGGTGAGGTAACTCCAATCAACAAGGCCAAAATTAGGGTGAAAGAGAATAAAAAAAATGGTTGTACTGAATATATATAATTTTAGAAAAAAATGATATCGGCGCTCAATGGGTTAAGCATTTTTAAAAATATTAGTATTTCCTTAGAGGTCTCTTCAAAAGCTTTAAAATGATACCCATGTTTATATTAAAAAAAATTTGAAACTCGGAAAATATGGGTGAGCGCCAATTGTTTCACTTGATATTTTTTGATTCTCTATCGCCCCACATATTTATTTTTTGTTGGAGTTACTTTATTGTTCCAAATGATATGAAAAAATTAGAGGTAGGCGTAGTGTTTTGCCTGCTGCCTCGAGGGACGTGGACCGATCATGTTTATTTCCAATAGCACCTCTTTCGACACTTATATCTAATCTGATACTTCCTGCACCATGCTTTATGGTCTTCCGAGTGTATTTAATGCCCGGTGTTTTGGTGGATGAACAAATACTCTACTATCTGGTCCCATATGATTGACCTTTGTTTCATCACTCAACGTGATGAAATGACACAAAATTAAACAAATTTTACGTAAGAAAATATTACGCGAACAAAACTTTACATACAACATTTTATGCAAGTTGTGCTAATTTGCTGTCCAACTCAAAATTAACTAATGACATAAATCAGAAATCGAAACAAAAATACAGTATCATAACGGTAATATTTTTTGTATAGCAAAAGCTAGATGTTGTTGTGCGACAGTGCAGACCAAAATTATTGGTCTACCTGAAATACAAATCAGAAAACACACAATCAAAAGTCCATATACGTATCGGATTATGTTGTTAAACGCAACATTCAATTTCCCTTTACTAACTGTATCACATTTAGCAAAGAGATAAGTTTTGGAAAGTAGAATTCTTATCTCATAGGTGTACAATGCTGCGTCCGCCTAAGAGTTCTAGCATAGGTAATATGGTTCGACCACGTGAGAGTGTCATTAAAAAATATTCCGCGATTTTTAGCAGACTTTACTATCTCAATTTGTTTTTTGTTAATAGATATAACAAACAATATCATGTTTGGAGAGTGGCTTTTGAATAACAATGCATTTAGATTTTCCTTTTCATTGGAGTAGTTAGAACAACAGCGGTGCGACAATGGACCCCTGAGGTACCCCTCTAATTACCGGCAGTGGCTTGGATTTCTGGGTTCTAGTTTCAACATACTGATCTGTTACGTAAGTATGTTGACAATAACCGTGTAGCGGTCGAAGAGAAATTAAAAAAATTTTTAAGCTTGTAACAAAGAATGTCATGATCCACGGTATCAAAAGCTTTCGAATGGTCTAACAATATTAAAAATGTAGTCTTGCCATCATCAAGCTTTTCTCTAATATCCTCTGTGACTTCAACTAAGGTTATTATGCTTTCTGAACCCGGATTGACGTTCTGTTGTTATCCAAAAAGCAAGTCATTTGGTTTGCATAATACGTTCAAATGTTATTATTGGAAGCAGTTGAGGTAAAAGAATCTATAGAAACTTTGGATTAATCCCGTCCACTCCTATAGAGTTGGATTTGATGGACAATAAACTAGATAAAACCTCACATTGGTCTACTGCAACAAAAGAAAAAAAGATTCACAATTATTAACTTGGATCTGCTTGAATCGTAGGGACATTTAAAAACTTTTTATTGATTGTATCGGCATCGATGGAACGTGGTTCATGATTTATAGATTTGCCGAGACCAACTTTGCGTATCGTTTGCCATGTTCTTTTAGAGTCAATCGCGGAAGAAAACTTTTCAGCATAAAAAGCGGATTTTGCCTTTTTAATCATTTTGTTTTTCTTTTAGCGGTCAGGTAATCATTATGTAATGTTGTAGTTTTAAATCTTTTCCAACGTGCATATGCGAAATCCTTTTGACTGATGTAATATCTAATTTCGCATGAAAACCAGGGTTTTTGCTTATTGCTAATGATTTTTGTTTTTATTGGTACAGTAAGATCAAACAGATAATTTAGGTTCTGCTCCAAAAAAAAGGAGTTGGTCATCTACAGAATACAAAACATTCCAATCGATTTTAAAAAATTCTTCCTCGAGAAATCTAAAATTGATATTTTTAAAATCACGAAAAGTAATTCTCTCAACTGGCATTACAAGTTGATAATTAAAAGCCAAGAAAATGAGATCATGCTTGGAGAAACAACAAGCAGACAATTGATCATAGAGTAGTATATTAGTTTCTTTGCTTACGAGAAACAAATCCAAAAGCGTACTATTAATTGCAGTGAAGTGTGTATGATTTGAGATATTTGGTGATATTAAACCCAGCGAGGCACAGTCATCAGAAAACTACTATCTACTAGAAGATTCGAATTGAAATCTCCTGCTATTATTACATCATCGTACACAGTTTGTGTTTCCAGAATTCGAATAAACCGCCTTGTCAAATATTTTTATTAGACCTATAAGCACTACCTACAAGCAATTTTCTAACTCCATTGTTTATCTCAATAAATAAATACTCAACCAAGTTTAAAGGATCTGTATCACTGATGTCCTCAAAATCACAATTTTCGTTAGATGTACATTTAATACTAAAAGAAATACCATTTTTAATATACATGACAACGCCACCATATCCATCTTCCCTATCGACTCTACGTAAACTATATCCATTCAATGAAACAGAAAAGTCTGTAGTTTCGGAGTCAAACCATGTCTCCGATACACATATATAATCAATATCTGAGTTTTCGAAGATTAATCTAAATTCGTCCATCTTTTTCCTTAAGCTTTGAGCATCAATATGACATATTTTAACACCTTTCCTCTGATTAGCAAGTACCTTAACCATATTCGCAAGATTATCTCTGGAAAGCGGAAAGCTCATTGATAAATTTTAAAAATAATAAATGAGTAACGCACGAAACATATATTTTGATAAAAAAGTTATTACTAATGTGTAAAATTTCAGTTAAACTATTGCTTTGAAATGTATGTAACATTTTAATGTACGGAAATGAAAATGTATTAGGAATGTTACATAATGTCAAAAATAGAGCAAAGTAATTTTTAAAAAAAATATTTTAATAAAAATGATCAAAACGTTCATTAGCATTTGGTGCGGTTTCTGCTTCTCGAAAAAAACTTTCCATACATTCTATCTCATCAACCCTTAGTATGTTGCTTCCTTTTGTCTTTTTAATATATACTAAACCACGCATACTAAATGCACTGTAAAGACGATTTTCTTTTTTCAGTTTGATTGCTGCACGTAGAATAGTAAAATTATACTTCGTGAAATTTTCATTAACAAAAAATCTATTATCTGAGGATTCTCCAAGGTGTCTTAAAAGAAGTTAAAGCCTTTATGAAGTTTGCGGTAGTTAGCAAACGATTTAAAGAATAGTTTTTATCATGTGGAGAACACATCTTAACAATTATTACCGCATCTCTTTGTTTTTCTTTTTGTTATTTACGTTTTGCAACCGATTAATAGTTTTGACAGAAGGAACAGTTATATTTATTGCATTGCAAATCTTTTCAAATATATATAACAGATTTTCATTTTCATTTTAAGGAATTTCGTTTAAGCGCAATTCGCAGGCAACGTTTTTATTTTCTTCCAGTTTTTAATTTCTTTTTAAGCTGTTAATTTCAGCTTGCATACTTTTAATGTAAGCTGCGACTGTTTCTAATTGCTGAACTCTTTCGGTTACATTTTTTATTTCAGTTTTTATAATATTAAAACTATCAAACATACTAATAAGTTCTGTTTTGCACTCAGTTATTTTTTGTTTATTATTGTATCTATTTCTGTCGTTAGTTTTTTTAAAGCGATTATCAATTATATTTAACAATTGAAAAGAGGAATCATTGTTTGTTAACCGTGGACTCTTACTTGCATTGCCGATTGAAGAGTTTAGAAGATTATCTCTTAATCGTTTTTGCGCGGGACTATTTATAATAGTTGCTGTTGTTGCATTATTAAATTCAAGAGCATTAAATTCTTTATTATTAAATATTTCTTCTTGAGTTACATTTATTTCTTCTGTTGAACTCATTTCTTGTGTGCTATTAAGTTTGTTTACTTTAGGTTTTTCGCTAATGTTGTTGTTTTTAATTTTACGTTTGCTTATTCTCACTGAGGATTTTTTCACATTAGATGACATTGAACTTTGGACACTATTATTGTTTTATTTATGTTAATGTTGTTGTTGAAAACAAATATTTATTTTCCTGATGATGCTACACAATGGAGTAGCGAAATATCGAAAATATATATAAAAATAAAAAAGACCAATTGCTTAAAAATTAAACAAATAAATAATTGAAAACTTCGGTTTAAGAATTTGAAATATTAAAAAAAATTCTTTAAGAGCTCACTGTAACACAACCTTCTTCTTCGAACACTGCATTAGTATATAATGCAGTATTTTAAGGGTCACAGTATATAAATATAATATTAGAATATATCAAAATGCCACACGAAAAATCGTCAAAATGGAAAAAAAAAACACTTGAAGGAAAAATGTGTCTAAATTACTTCATTTTTTTTTTAACTTTAGCTCTTAAAATAAAGTAAAAATATAAATGACATGGCTAGTTCTCTAAAATACTTTATTACTGGCATACAAATTTCTGTAATTTATTAAATTGATGCAAATAATAAAAACGACAATTGTTTCAACCAAATTTATTTTAAAAATCACAATAATTCATTAGCAATTAGGACTAAAAGATTTTAAATTTAAAAAAAAAATAACATAAATAGTTTATAAGCAAAATACATATACCTATAAATTTCTGTGTGGTTAAATTTAAACCTTTATTATTCACGATATTCTTTATTCAAAGCTGTACATTTGAGCAAGTCAAATTTTAATTTTGTTATTAATATATTAGAAACAAACTTCTTCGAAAGCTAAGATCTTAATTTCATCAAGACTGTAGCAAGTTCACTTAATGTACGTTCTACAGAAACTTGTGTTGCAGGTATAGCAAGTGCCACTTCGGCAAGTTGACTTAATTTAAAGTTATGTTCCTAGCTAGAACTAGCAGAAGTTCTCAATTTATTAACTTTGGAAGGATATTTTTAAGAAAAATTATGATTTTTTACTATTATAAAATATTTGTTTACTGGGGAAAAATGTCCCAAAAATTGGCAGGATAGCTTCCCTTTATTAATTACCTGGCTGTCAAATCCTTTTTTGGAGTACGTAGCAAACAATGAGAATTTTACAACAATTTTTAAATTTTGTTTCAAAATTGGCCATGTTTGGATAGAGCTGGAGGGAGAACCGTTATGATTTTGGACCTAATTTTTCCTTTATTCGCATTTGCTATAGGTTGTCTTTAAAATAGTTTAATAAATTTTTGCTAGTACCGAAGTAAATTTAAATTACATAAACAAAAAAGAATACCACAAAAGTCTTAAAGTAATAATCCGATTACTAATAAGCGCACAATGCCAAAAACAGTAAGTTATGGTCGGCAAAAAAACTGATTTGGAAATTAAAGGGCATCCCAATATTTAATATAATTTTAAGTATGTTGGCAAATTATTGTACCGTTATAGATAGATATCTGAAATCTGTTTTGAAGTCGGTATTTTTCAAGAATTATTCCATATTTTTTTTCAACTTAAAACTACTTACTAGAAGTACTGAGTACTAATTTTTAAAAACAACCACCTGCAGGAATACGAACGAAAGTTAAGCTTTCGAACCTTTTTTGAAACAGAAAAAAGAAAGAATTTCTTATGCCGATTTATATGTATATGTGGTTATACAGTGGGGGCCTTATAATTAGAAACGAATTTCTAGCTTATATATTTGATATTTTATTTTAAAAACTAATCGCACTATACAAAAGAATTAAGAATTATAAAAAATTAGGTAACAAATCAACATTAAAATTAACACAAAAAATTCACAACATGAACAAAATTGGTAATTGGTTAATGAAACACAAAAAAAAAAATAATTTTTGTTTGATCAAACAATTAGAAACGATCTGGAGTGGAATCATAAGATCCGTATTCATATCGACAATCGTACGAAAAACAATTACGTGATACGTTAATCGTATAAACTAAATGGCATTATGACATACGATTGTAAACGGATCCTAATCTTTTTAATGATTCACAATAGTTTTGAAATTAAAAAGTTCTAGAGCTAAAGAAAGAGTATTCAGGTTGGTCAGCTTTTCAAATTTTGTTGTTTCCAAAGGTCAAAACCGATTTTTAGCGTATATAGCTTGACTCAAGGACTGCTGCTTTAATTAAAACTTCTTCACTTGGCACTATCAGCTTTTCTTCATAGAGGCCTCCTTCATTCTGGTTTTTCAATTAAAAAAAAAAACTTTTTTCTTCGTTTGATGCATATTTTTGATCAGCCTTAAAAATTAAAATTATAAATATAAATTATTTTCTTGCAAAAATTGAAATTGCGAATTACCTTTTTTAAAAATCTTTACATCATTAACTGGTGGTACTAGTGCGTTCATACATTTAGTCTGTTAGCAGTAGATTTTAATATGTCCAACTAGGAAACATGTTTTTTTTTGCCAAACTTTTGTGTTGATTCATGAATTTTAGATTTAACTTTTTGTAATAATAACTTTATCATAAACTAAAATTAAATTTGTTTAATAAGCACTTTTTTAGCGAATTTGTTGCATTTTTCATCTTATTCGAACTAAGTTTTGTTAACGTATGAGAGTTCGTAAAAAACGTACGTTCATTTAACGTTAACGTATGTCCTAATCCGAAAATCGTATTTTTACGGTACGTGTTGTACACCTACTCGCAATACCCCTCCAATTGTACAGAACTTACCCTCACTACAGCGACCGACACCGACAACACCAACCCAGACTATCTCACCGCCACGCGTTCTCACTCAGCGGCTAGTGCAAACTACTGGTGAATCTTTCGATATCATGCACTTAAACTGTAATGGCATAGATGAAGAACGCGATCGTTTACACGCCTACAACCCAGCAGACGAGCGAATTAAACTGCTGACGGTCGAGATAAATACACTAGTCAATAAACATCGCCGCAGCAAATGGTTGGAACATTTTAACAATTGTTCAATTAGCTCTGGTCTACTATTAAGTCTATCTGGTTCAACTTGCAACAAAAACCTCGCCGCTATAGAATTCCATGATACTCAGCATACAGATGCAAAGAAATGCGCTAAAATATCCTGCCGACAGTTTGTCGAACACCCCACCTCGCAGAATAGGGATAAAAGAGCCATAGTACGGAGAACCAAGAACCTAAAAGGAGATTCGGTGCCCATTTCCTTCAGTCCCGATATAGTGAAAAATATTATCTCCAAATCGACACCCTCTTGATGACATCTCAATGTTGAAAAAACTTGGTCCAGTATCGCTTGATTGTCTGACGCGCCTTCTAGAAATCTCAATTCGCCAATTGGTGATTCCGAATATCTGGAAGGTTGCCCGGATAATTCCCTTACTAAAACCGAACAAACCCGCTACAATAAGAGTCTTATCGCCCGATCTCCGTTTTATTACCCGTAGCTAAGGTCTTAGAGGCGTTACTGCTGCCAACGTACAACGGTACGTGTTGTACGTTTACGGATGTAACGATTCCACCCTGGTTTAACGAACCAGAACTTTGTCAGGTCTGTTCGGTAAACTGAAAAGTTCGTTATATGCCATACCTTTTTCTAGTATTCAGGTTATGAATAAAAAAATATCTAGAACTATATTATTTGCGTTTATAAAAAAGGGGCGTTTCTAAGTACGTGGGCAGCTAAAAGCAACTAATTGGAAAATAATCGTAAGCTTTTTAATAAGCATAATTTGAACTCCACGTGTTTTGCTTCAACAACAATGTTGATCGTCTACTTATTTAATAACGGTAACTATGATTTACAGTGAAGGTCTTACAAAAAGTCACACAGCGATTTTGTTTTTGAAAACATCGTTTCTAATTATGTACATATATGGTGAAGGGTATTTAAGATTCGGAATAGTCGAGTATAGCACTCTTTTTTATTTATTCCTAATTTTATCAAGACAGAAAAATGATATGTTTATTGCAAAAGAATATAATTTTTCTTCCAGAAACAATGAGAAATATAAAATAAATGAAATCAGGCCTGGCTAAATATTTGTCAATTAGTTCTATAATAATTTTTGCAAAAAAAAAACGACTTCAAAACAGATTTCATCAGTCGGTCAGTAACGATTCAAGAGTAAGGCACATACATCGGACGTCAGCGAATGTCGACGTCGTTACAAGTGATATCGTGATATTTCATGATATTCTCATGAAATATTTTTTATTTAAAACTACAAACTGAAATGTATTACTGCGGGGAAAGCATATCCATATGGCCATTTCACTACTGCTCATATAGCTCATCAGTGGATTTTACCCAAACTGTGTATAGAAAATCTGAAAGTCTTATACCAGAAGTGTTATGATGGGCAGTTGCCTAACAATATTACCTCCTAACGACTGGTTTTTTTTCGCTCATTTTCGACGTTTCTAACACTACAATGCGCGATACATAAACCAGAAACAATTGCCATTTGTTACGTTTTTTACAAAAACAAAATGAAATTCGCATTTTAAAAACCCAAACATGGGAAACTGTAACGTAAAATGGAAATAAAAAAAATTAGAAGTTCTTTATCACTGCTTCTATTTGATTCAAACTACGTTTTTTCACAAAAATGAAAAAAAAAAACAAACTGAGTGTTGATTCGACGTCTGCGACGACCAAATTTTACTGTGGCTAAAAATTGACGACGTCAACAACGACTTTCGCAGCTGTCCAGATCCACAGATTTGGTTTTGCTCAGTGTGTCACAAGAGAATAACGCGTAACGTCGCATCGGTCAGGTGCTCAGTTTGTGGTAACTGGTGCCACCTAAAAAGGCGCTAAGGTTTCACCAGCCACCGTGAATGGTCTCAAAGCTTTGTGGCGAGTTGCTGTGGTAATCAACCACCTAACACCAGCAGTGCTCCTCCCAACGCATCCCCAAGGTTCAAATACTATCCCCATATGTGAGGCGCAACGAAATTCATCAGTGTACATGCTCGATATGTAACACGATGATTCGGAGGAATATCACATATGTACAGTGCAACTGTTGCAAAAAAACGGTGTCATATGAGGCGATGTTCAAATTTGAGATAACACAGGGATTGGAATGCTAATTTCTTAGCCGCATGCTGTGCAAATACCACCTCAGCTACCAGCACCTCCCTTAACTTAATTTCGGAACCTACACCTGCTCGCAATACCCCTCCAATTGTACAGAACTTACCCTCACTACAGCGACCGACACCGACAACACCATCCCAGACTATCTCACCGCCACGCGTTCTCACTCAGCGGCTAGTGCAAACTACTGGTGAATCTTTCGATATCATGCACTTAAACTGTAATGGCATAGATGAAGAACGCGATCGTTTACACGCCTACAACCCAGCAGACGAGCGAATTAAACTGCTGACGGTCGAGATAAATACACTAGTCAATAAACATCGCCGCAGCAAATGGTTGGAACATTTTAACAATTGTTCAATTAGCTCTGGTCTACTATTAAGTCTATCTGGTTCAAATTGCAACAAAAACCTCGCCGCTATAGAATTCCATGATACTCAGCATACAGATGCAAAGAAATGCGCTAAAATATTCTGCCGACAGTTTGTCGAATACCCCACCTCGCAGAATAGGGATAAAAGAGCCATAGTACGGAGAACCAAGAACCTAAAAGGAGATTCGGTGCCCATTTCCTTCAGTCCCGATATAGTGAAAAATATTATCTCCAAATCGACACCCTCTTGATGACATCTCAATGTTGAAAAAACTTGGTCCAGTATCGCTTGATTGTCTGACGCGCCTTCTAGAAATCTCAATTCGCCAATTGGTGATTCCGAATATCTGGAAGGTTGCCCGGATAATTCCCTTACTAAAACCGAACAAACCCGCTACAATAAGAGTCTTATCGCCCGATCTCCGTTTTATTACCCGTAGCTAAGGTCTTAGAGGCGTTACTGCTGCCAACGTACAACGGTACGTGTTGTACGTTTACGGATGTAACGATTCCACCCTGGTTTAACGAACCAGTACTTTGTCAGGTCTGTTCGGTAAACTGAAAAGTTCGTTATATGCCATACCTTTTTCTAGTATTCAGGTTATGAATAAAAAAATATCTAGAACTATATTATTTGCGTTTATAAAAAAGGGGCGTTTCTAAGTACGTGGGCAGCTAAAAGCAACTAATTGGAAAATAATCGTAAGCTTTTTAATAAGCATAATTTGAACTCCACGTGTTTTGCTTCAACAACAATGTTGATCGTCTACTTATTTAATAACGGTAACTATGGTTTACAGTGAAGGTCTTACAAAAAGTCACACAGCGATTTTGTTTTTGAAAACATCGTTTCTAATTATGTACATATATGGTGAAGGGTATTTAAGATTCGGAATAGTCGAGTATAGCACTCTTTTTTATTTATTCCTAATTTTATCAAGACAGAAAAATAATATGTTTATTGCAAAAGAATATAATTTTTCTTCCAGAAACAATGAGAAATATAAAATAAATGAAATCAGGCCTGGCTAAATATTTGTCAATTAGTTCTATAATAATTTTTGCAAAAAAAAAACGACTTCAAAACAGATTTCATCAGTCGGTCAGTAACGATTCAAGAGTAAGGCACATACATCAAATAACATTCATCCGACGTCATCGAATGTCGACGTCGTTACAAGTGATATCGTGATATTTCATGATATTCTCATGAAATATTGTTTATTTAAAACTACAAACTGAAATGTATTACTGCGGGGAAAGCATATCCATATGGCCATTTCACTACTGCTCATATAGCTCATCAGTGGATTTTACCCAAACTGTGTATAGAAAATCTGAAAGTTTTATACCAGAAGTGTTATGATGGGCAGTTGCCCAACAATATTACCTCCTAACGACTGGTTTTTTTCGCTCATTTTCGACGTGTCTAACACTACAATGCGCGATACATAAACCAGAAACAATTGCCATTTGTTACGTTTTTTACAAAAACAAAATGAAATTCGCATTTTAAAAACCCAAACATGGGAAACTGTAACGTAAAATGGAAATAAAAAAAAATTAGAAGTTCTTTATCACTGCTTCTATTTGATTCAAACTACGTTTTTTCACAAAAATGAAAAAAAAAACAAACTGAGTGTTGATTCGACGTCTGCGACGACCAAATTTTACTGTGGCTAAAAATTGACGACGTCAACAACGACTTTCGCAGCTGTCCAGATCCACAGATTTGGTTTTGCTCAGTGTGTCACAACAGAATAACGCGTAACGTCGCATCGGTCAGGTGCTCAGTTTGTGGTAACTGGTGCCACCTAAAAAGGCGCTAAGGTTTCACCAGCCACCGTGAATGGTCTCAAAGCTTTGTGGCGAGTTGCTGTGGTAATCAACCACCTAACACCAGCAGTGCTCCTCCCAACGCATCCCCAAGGTTCAAATACTATCCCCATATGTGAGGCGCAACGAAATTCATCAGTGTACATGCTCGATATGTAACACGATGATTCGGAGGAATATCACATATGTACAGTGCAACTGTTGCAAAAAAACGGTGTCATATGAGGCGATGTTCAAATTTGAGATAACACAGGGATTGGAATGCTAATTTCTTAGCCGCATGCTGTGCAAATACCACCTCAGCTACCAGCACCTCCCTTAACTTAATTTCGGAACCTACACCTGCTCGCAATACCCCTCCAATTGTACAGAACTTACCCTCACTACAGCGACCGACACCGACAACACCATCCCAGACTATCTCACCGCCACGCGTTCTCACTCAGCGGCTAGTGCAAACTACTGGTGAATCTTTCGATATCATGCACTTAAACTGTAATGGCATAGATGAAGAACGCGATCGTTTACACGCCTACAACCCAGCAGACGAGCGAATTAAACTGCTGACGGTCGAGATAAATACACTAGTCAATAAACATCGCCGCAGCAAATGGTTGGAACATTTTAACAATTGTTCAATTAGCTCTGGTCTACTATTAAGTCTATCTGGTTCAACTTGCAACAAAAACCTCGCCGCTATAGAATTCCATGATACTCAGCATACAGATGCAAAGAAATGCGCTAAAATATTCTGCCGACAGTTTGTCGAACACCCCACCTCGCAGAATAGGGATAAAAGAGCCATAGTACGGAGAACCAAGAACCTAAAAGGAGATTCGGTGCCCATTTCCTTCAGTCCCGATATAGTGAAAAATATTATCTCCAAATCGACACCCTCTTGATGACATCTCAATGTTGAAAAAACTTGGTCCAGTATCGCTTGATTGTCTGACGCGCCTTCTAGAAATCTCAATTCGCCAATTGGTGATTCCGAATATCTGGAAGGTTGCCCGGATAATTCCCTTACTAAAACCGAACAAACCCGCTACAATAAGAGTCTTATCGCCCGATCTCCGTTTTATTACCCGTAGCTAAGGTCTTAGAGGCGTTACTGCTGCCAACGTACAACGGTACGTGTTGTACGTTTACGGATGTAACGATTCCACCCTGGTTTAACGAACCAGTACTTTGTCAGGTCTGTTCGGTAAACTGAAAAGTTCGTTATATGCCATACCTTTTTCTAGTATTCAGGTTATGAATAAAAAAATATCTAGAACTATATTATTTGCGTTTATAAAAAAGGGGCGTTTCTAAGTACGTAGGCAGCTAAAAGCAACTAATTGGAAAATAATCGTAAGCTTTTTAATAAGCATAATTTGAACTCCACGTGTTTTGCTTCAACAACAATGTTGATCGTCTACTTATTTAATAACGGTAACTATGATTTACAGTGAAGTTCTTACAAAAAGTCACACAGCGATTTTGTTTTTAAAAACATCGTTTCTAATTATGTACATATATGGTGAAGGGTATTTAAGATTCGGAATAGTCGAGTATAGCACTCTTTTTTATTTATTCCTAATTTTATCAAGACAGAAAAATAATATGTTTATTGCAAAAGAATATAATTTTTCTTCCAGAAACAATGAGAAATATAAAATAAATGAAATCAGGCCTGGCTAAATATTTGTCAATTAGTTCTATAATAATTTTTGCAAAAAAAAAACGACTTCAAAACAGATTTCATCAGTCGGTCAGTAACGATTCAAGAGTAAGGCACATACATCAAATAACATTCATCCGACGTCATCGAATGTCGACGTCGTTACAAGTGATATCGTGATATTTCATGATATTCTCATGAAATATTTTTTATTTAAAACTACAAACTGAAATGTATTACTGCGGGGAAAGCATATCCATATGGCCATTTCACTACTGCTCATATAGCTCATCAGTGGATTTTACCCAAACTGTGTATAGAAAATCTGAAAGTCTTATACCAGAAGTGTTATGATGGGCAGTTGCCCAACAATATTACCTCCTAACGACTGGTTTTTTTCGCTCATTTTCGACGTGTCTAACACTACAATGCGCGATACATAAACCAGAAACAATTGCCATTTGTTACGTTTTTTACAAAAACAAAATGAAATTCGCATTTTAAAAACCCAAACATGGGAAACTGTAACGTAAAATGGAAATAAAAAAAATTAGAAGTTTTTTATCACTGCTTCTATTTGATTCAAACTACGTTTTTTCACAAAAATGAAAAAAAAAACAAACTGAGTGTTGATTCGACGTCTGCGACGACCAAATTTTACTGTGGCTAAAAATTGACGACGTCAACAACGACTTTCGCAGCTGTCCAGATCCACAGATTTGGTTTTGCTCAGTGTGTCACAACAGAATAACGCGTAACGTCGCATCGGTCAGGTGCTCAGTTTGTGGTAACTGGTGCCACCTAAAAAGGCGCTAAGGTTTCACCAGCCACCGTGAATGGTCTCAAAGCTTTGTGGCGAGTTGCTGTGGTAATCAACCACCTAACACCAGCAGTGCTCCTCCCAACGCATCCCCAAGGTTCAAATACTATCCCCATATGTGAGGCGCAACGAAATTCATCAGTGTACATGCTCGATATGTAACACGATGATTCGGAGGAATATCACATATGTACAGTGCAACTGTTGCAAAAAAACGGTGTCATATGAGGCGATGTTCAAATTTGAAATAACACAGGGATTGGAATGCTAATTTCTTAGCCGCATGCTGTGCAAATACCACCTCAGCTACCAGCACCTCCCTTAACTTAATTTCGGAACCTACACCTGCTCGCAATACCCCTCCAATTGTACAGAACTTACCCTCACTACAGCGACCGACACCGACAACACCATCCCAGACTATCTCACCGCCACGCGTTCTCACTCAGCGGCTAGTGCAAACTACTGGTGAATCTTTCGATATCATGCACTTAAACTGTAATGGCATAGATGAAGAACGCGATCGTTTACACGCCTAC
Organism: Gymnosoma rotundatum; assembly: GCA_916610165.2. Taxonomy (NCBI): domain Eukaryota; kingdom Metazoa; phylum Arthropoda; class Insecta; order Diptera; family Tachinidae; genus Gymnosoma; species Gymnosoma rotundatum. The sequence continues at coordinate 111,906,029 of OU744336.1, forward strand.
AACCCAGCAGACGAGCGAATTAAACTGCTGACGGTCGAGATAAATACACTAGTCAATAAACATCGCCGCAGCAAATGGTTGGAACATTTTAACAATTGTTCAATTAGCTCTGGTCTACTATTAAGTCTATCTGGTTCAAATTGCAACAAAAACCTCGCCGCTATAGAATTCCATGATACTCAGCATACAGATGCAAAGAAATGCGCTAAAATATTCTGCCGACAGTTTGTCGAATACCCCACCTCGCAGAATAGGGATAAAAGAGCCATAGTACGGAGAACCAAGAACCTAAAAGGAGATTCGGTGCCCATTTCCTTCAGTCCCGATATAGTGAAAAATATTATCTCCAAATCGACACCCTCTTGATGACATCTCAATGTTGAAAAAACTTGGTCCAGTATCGCTTGATTGTCTGACGCGCCTTCTAGAAATCTCAATTCGCCAATTGGTGATTCCGAATATCTGGAAGGTTGCCCGGATAATTCCCTTACTAAAACCGAACAAACCCGCTACAATAAGAGTCTTATCGCCCGATCTCCGTTTTATTACCCGTAGCTAAGGTCTTAGAGGCGTTACTGCTGCCAACGTACAACGGTACGTGTTGTACGTTTACGGATGTAACGATTCCACCCTGGTTTAACGAACCAGTACTTTGTCAGGTCTGTTCGGTAAACTGAAAAGTTCGTTATATGCCATACCTTTTTCTAGTATTCAGGTTATGAATAAAAAAATATCTAGAACTATATTATTTGCGTTTATAAAAAAGGGGCGTTTCTAAGTACGTGGGCAGCTAAAAGCAACTAATTGGAAAATAATCGTAAGCTTTTTAATAAGCATAATTTGAACTCCACGTGTTTTGCTTCAACAACAATGTTGATCGTCTACTTATTTAATAACGGTAACTATGGTTTACAGTGAAGGTCTTACAAAAAGTCACACAGCGATTTTGTTTTTGAAAACATCGTTTCTAATTATGTACATATATGGTGAAGGGTATTTAAGATTCGGAATAGTCGAGTATAGCACTCTTTTTTATTTATTCCTAATTTTATCAAGACAGAAAAATAATATGTTTATTGCAAAAGAATATAATTTTTCTTCCAGAAACAATGAGAAATATAAAATAAATGAAATCAGGCCTGGCTAAATATTTGTCAATTAGTTCTATAATAATTTTTGCAAAAAAAAAAACGACTTCAAAACAGATTTCATCAGTCGGTCAGTAACGATTCAAGAGTAAGGCACATACATCAAATAACATTCATCCGACGTCATCGAATGTCGACGTCGTTACAAGTGATATCGTGATATTTCATGATATTCTCATGAAATATTTTTTATTTAAAACTACAAACTGAAATGTATTACTGCGGGGAAAGCATATCCATATGGCCATTTCACTACTGCTCATATAGCTCATCAGTGGATTTTACCCAAACTGTGTATAGAAAATCTGAAAGTTTTATACCAGAAGTGTTATGATGGGCAGTTGCCCAACAATATTACCTCCTAACGACTGGTTTTTTTCGCTCATTTTCGACGTGTCTAACACTACAATGCGCGATACATAAACCAGAAACAATTGCCATTTGTTACGTTTTTTACAAAAACAAAATGAAATTCGCATTTTAAAAACCCAAACATGGGAAACTGTAACGTAAAATGGAAATAAAAAAAAATTAGAAGTTCTTTATCACTGCTTCTATTTGATTCAAACTACGTTTTTTCACAAAAATGAAAAAAAAAACAAACTGAGTGTTGATTCGACGTCTGCGACGACCAAATTTTACTGTGGCTAAAAATTGACGACGTCAACAACGACTTTCGCAGCTGTCCAGATCCACAGATTTGGTTTTGCTCAGTGTGTCACAACAGAATAACGCGTAACGTCGCATCGGTCAGGTGCTCAGTTTGTGGTAACTGGTGCCACCTAAAAAGGCGCTAAGGTTTCACCAGCCACCGTGAATGGTCTCAAAGCTTTGTGGCGAGTTGCTGTGGTAATCAACCACCTAACACCAGCAGTGCTCCTCCCAACGCATCCCCAAGGTTCAAATACTATCCCCATATGTGAGGCGCAACGAAATTCATCAGTGTACATGCTCGATATGTAACACGATGATTCGGAGGAATATCACATATGTACAGTGCAACTGTTGCAAAAAAACGGTGTCATATGAGGCGATGTTCAAATTTGAGATAACACAGGGATTGGAATGCTAATTTCTTAGCCGCATGCTGTGCAAATACCACCTCAGCTACCAGCACCTCCCTTAACTTAATTTCGGAACCTACACCTGCTCGCAATACCCCTCCAATTGTACAGAACTTACCCTCACTACAGCGACCGACACCGACAACACCATCCCAGACTATCTCACCGCCACGCGTTCTCACTCAGCGGCTAGTGCAAACTACTGGTGAATCTTTCGATATCATGCACTTAAACTGTAATGGCATAGATGAAGAACGCGATCGTTTACACGCCTACAACCCAGCAGACGAGCGAATTAAACTGCTGACGGTCGAGATAAATACACTAGTCAATAAACATCGCCGCAGCAAATGGTTGGAACATTTTAACAATTGTTCAATTAGCTCTGGTCTACTATTAAGTCTATCTGGTTCAACTTGCAACAAAAACCTCGCCGCTATAGAATTCCATGATACTCAGCATACAGATGCAAAGAAATGCGCTAAAATATTCTGCCGACAGTTTGTCGAACACCCCACCTCGCAGAATAGGGATAAAAGAGCCATAGTACGGAGAACCAAGAACCTAAAAGGAGATTCGGTGCCCATTTCCTTCAGTCCCGATATAGTGAAAAATATTATCTCCAAATCGACACCCTCTTGATGACATCTCAATGTTGAAAAAACTTGGTCCAGTATCGCTTGATTGTCTGACGCGCCTTCTAGAAATCTCAATTCGCCAATTGGTGATTCCGAATATCTGGAAGGTTGCCCGGATAATTCCCTTACTAAAACCGAACAAACCCGCTACAATAAGAGTCTTATCGCCCGATCTCCGTTTTATTACCCGTAGCTAAGGTCTTAGAGGCGTTACTGCTGCCAACGTACAACGGTACGTGTTGTACGTTTACGGATGTAACGATTCCACCCTGGTTTAACGAACCAGTACTTTGTCAGGTCTGTTCGGTAAACTGAAAAGTTCGTTATATGCCATACCTTTTTCTAGTATTCAGGTTATGAATAAAAAAATATCTAGAACTATATTATTTGCGTTTATAAAAAAGGGGCGTTTCTAAGTACGTAGGCAGCTAAAAGCAACTAATTGGAAAATAATCGTAAGCTTTTTAATAAGCATAATTTGAACTCCACGTGTTTTGCTTCAACAACAATGTTGATCGTCTACTTATTTAATAACGGTAACTATGATTTACAGTGAAGTTCTTACAAAAAGTCACACAGCGATTTTGTTTTTAAAAACATCGTTTCTAATTATGTACATATATGGTGAAGGGTATTTAAGATTCGGAATAGTCGAGTATAGCACTCTTTTTTATTTATTCCTAATTTTATCAAGACAGAAAAATAATATGTTTATTGCAAAAGAATATAATTTTTCTTCCAGAAACAATGAGAAATATAAAATAAATGAAATCAGGCCTGGCTAAATATTTGTCAATTAGTTCTATAATAATTTTTGCAAAAAAAAAAACGACTTCAAAACAGATTTCATCAGTCGGTCAGTAACGATTCAAGAGTAAGGCACATACATCAAATAACATTCATCCGACGTCATCGAATGTCGACGTCGTTACAAGTGATATCGTGATATTTCATGATATTCTCATGAAATATTTTTTATTTAAAACTACAAACTGAAATGTATTACTGCGGGGAAAGCATATCCATATGGCCATTTCACTACTGCTCATATAGCTCATCAGTGGATTTTACCCAAACTGTGTATAGAAAATCTGAAAGTCTTATACCAGAAGTGTTATGATGGGCAGTTGCCCAACAATATTACCTCCTAACGACTGGTTTTTTTCGCTCATTTTCGACGTGTCTAACACTACAATGCGCGATACATAAACCAGAAACAATTGCCATTTGTTACGTTTTTTACAAAAACAAAATGAAATTCGCATTTTAAAAACCCAAACATGGGAAACTGTAACGTAAAATGGAAATAAAAAAAATTAGAAGTTTTTTATCACTGCTTCTATTTGATTCAAACTACGTTTTTTCACAAAAATGAAAAAAAAAACAAACTGAGTGTTGATTCGACGTCTGCGACGACCAAATTTTACTGTGGCTAAAAATTGACGACGTCAACAACGACTTTCGCAGCTGTCCAGATCCACAGATTTGGTTTTGCTCAGTGTGTCACAACAGAATAACGCGTAACGTCGCATCGGTCAGGTGCTCAGTTTGTGGTAACTGGTGCCACCTAAAAAGGCGCTAAGGTTTCACCAGCCACCGTGAATGGTCTCAAAGCTTTGTGGCGAGTTGCTGTGGTAATCAACCACCTAACACCAGCAGTGCTCCTCCCAACGCATCCCCAAGGTTCAAATACTATCCCCATATGTGAGGCGCAACGAAATTCATCAGTGTACATGCTCGATATGTAACACGATGATTCGGAGGAATATCACATATGTACAGTGCAACTGTTGCAAAAAAACGGTGTCATATGAGGCGATGTTCAAATTTGAAATAACACAGGGATTGGAATGCTAATTTCTTAGCCGCATGCTGTGCAAATACCACCTCAGCTACCAGCACCTCCCTTAACTTAATTTCGGAACCTACACCTGCTCGCAATACCCCTCCAATTGTACAGAACTTACCCTCACTACAGCGACCGACACCGACAACACCATCCCAGACTATCTCACCGCCACGCGTTCTCACTCAGCGGCTAGTGCAAACTACTGGTGAATCTTTCGATATCATGCACTTAAACTGTAATGGCATAGATGAAGAACGCGATCGTTTACACGCCTACAACCCAGCAGACGAGCGAATTAAACTGCTGACGGTCGAGATAAATACACTAGTCAATAAACATCGCCGCAGCAAATGGTTGGAACATTTTAACAATTGTTCAATTAGCTCTGGTCTACTATTAAGTCTATCTGGTTCAAATTGCAACAAAAACCTCGCCGCTATAGAATTCCATGATACTCAGCATACAGATGCAAAGAAATGCGCTAAAATATTCTGCCGACAGTTTGTCGAATACCCCACCTCGCAGAATAGGGATAAAAGAGCCATAGTACGGAGAACCAAGAACCTAAAAGGAGATTCGGTGCCCATTTCCTTCAGTCCCGATATAGTGAAAAATATTATCTCCAAATCGACACCCTCTTGATGACATCTCAATGTTGAAAAAACTTGGTCCAGTATCGCTTGATTGTCTGACGCGCCTTCTAGAAATCTCAATTCGCCAATTGGTGATTCCGAATATCTGGAAGGTTGCCCGGATAATTCCCTTACTAAAACCGAACAAACCCGCTACAATAAGAGTCTTATCGCCCGATCTCCGTTTTATTACCCGTAGCTAAGGTCTTAGAGGCGTTACTGCTGCCAACGTACAACGGTACGTGTTGTACGTTTACGGATGTAACGATTCCACCCTGGTTTAACGAACCAGTACTTTGTCAGGTCTGTTCGGTAAACTGAAAAGTTCGTTATATGCCATACCTTTTTCTAGTATTCAGGTTATGAATAAAAAAATATCTAGAACTATATTATTTGCGTTTATAAAAAAGGGGCGTTTCTAAGTACGTGGGCAGCTAAAAGCAACTAATTGGAAAATAATCGTAAGCTTTTTAATAAGCATAATTTGAACTCCACGTGTTTTGCTTCAACAACAATGTTGATCGTCTACTTATTTAATAACGGTAACTATGGTTTACAGTGAAGGTCTTACAAAAAGTCACACAGCGATTTTGTTTTTGAAAACATCGTTTCTAATTATGTACATATATGGTGAAGGGTATTTAAGATTCGGAATAGTCGAGTATAGCACTCTTTTTTATTTATTCCTAATTTTATCAAGACAGAAAAATAATATGTTTATTGCAAAAGAATATAATTTTTCTTCCAGAAACAATGAGAAATATAAAATAAATGAAATCAGGCCTGGCTAAATATTTGTCAATTAGTTCTATAATAATTTTTGCAAAAAAAAAAACGACTTCAAAACAGATTTCATCAGTCGGTCAGTAACGATTCAAGAGTAAGGCACATACATCAAATAACATTCATCCGACGTCATCGAATGTCGACGTCGTTACAAGTGATATCGTGATATTTCATGATATTCTCATGAAATATTTTTTATTTAAAACTACAAACTGAAATGTATTACTGCGGGGAAAGCATATCCATATGGCCATTTCACTACTGCTCATATAGCTCATCAGTGGATTTTACCCAAACTGTGTATAGAAAATCTGAAAGTTTTATACCAGAAGTGTTATGATGGGCAGTTGCCCAACAATATTACCTCCTAACGACTGGTTTTTTTCGCTCATTTTCGACGTGTCTAACACTACAATGCGCGATACATAAACCAGAAACAATTGCCATTTGTTACGTTTTTTACAAAAACAAAATGAAATTCGCATTTTAAAAACCCAAACATGGGAAACTGTAACGTAAAATGGAAATAAAAAAAAATTAGAAGTTCTTTATCACTGCTTCTATTTGATTCAAACTACGTTTTTTCACAAAAATGAAAAAAAAAACAAACTGAGTGTTGATTCGACGTCTGCGACGACCAAATTTTACTGTGGCTAAAAATTGACGACGTCAACAACGACTTTCGCAGCTGTCCAGATCCACAGATTTGGTTTTGCTCAGTGTGTCACAACAGAATAACGCGTAACGTCGCATCGGTCAGGTGCTCAGTTTGTGGTAACTGGTGCCACCTAAAAAGGCGCTAAGGTTTCACCAGCCACCGTGAATGGTCTCAAAGCTTTGTGGCGAGTTGCTGTGGTAATCAACCACCTAACACCAGCAGTGCTCCTCCCAACGCATCCCCAAGGTTCAAATACTATCCCCATATGTGAGGCGCAACGAAATTCATCAGTGTACATGCTCGATATGTAACACGATGATTCGGAGGAATATCACATATGTACAGTGCAACTGTTGCAAAAAAACGGTGTCATATGAGGCGATGTTCAAATTTGAGATAACACAGGGATTGGAATGCTAATTTCTTAGCCGCATGCTGTGCAAATACCACCTCAGCTACCAGCACCTCCCTTAACTTAATTTCGGAACCTACACCTGCTCGCAATACCCCTCCAATTGTACAGAACTTACCCTCACTACAGCGACCGACACCGACAACACCATCCCAGACTATCTCACCGCCACGCGTTCTCACTCAGCGGCTAGTGCAAACTACTGGTGAATCTTTCGATATCATGCACTTAAACTGTAATGGCATAGATGAAGAACGCGATCGTTTACACGCCTACAACCCAGCAGACGAGCGAATTAAACTGCTGACGGTCGAGATAAATACACTAGTCAATAAACATCGCCGCAGCAAATGGTTGGAACATTTTAACAATTGTTCAATTAGCTCTGGTCTACTATTAAGTCTATCTGGTTCAACTTGCAACAAAAACCTCGCCGCTATAGAATTCCATGATACTCAGCATACAGATGCAAAGAAATGCGCTAAAATATTCTGCCGACAGTTTGTCGAACACCCCACCTCGCAGAATAGGGATAAAAGAGCCATAGTACGGAGAACCAAGAACCTAAAAGGAGATTCGGTGCCCATTTCCTTCAGTCCCGATATAGTGAAAAATATTATCTCCAAATCGACACCCTCTTGATGACATCTCAATGTTGAAAAAACTTGGTCCAGTATCGCTTGATTGTCTGACGCGCCTTCTAGAAATCTCAATTCGCCAATTGGTGATTCCGAATATCTGGAAGGTTGCCCGGATAATTCCCTTACTAAAACCGAACAAACCCGCTACAATAAGAGTCTTATCGCCCGATCTCCGTTTTATTACCCGTAGCTAAGGTCTTAGAGGCGTTACTGCTGCCAACGTACAACGGTACGTGTTGTACGTTTACGGATGTAACGATTCCACCCTGGTTTAACGAACCAGTACTTTGTCAGGTCTGTTCGGTAAACTGAAAAGTTCGTTATATGCCATACCTTTTTCTAGTATTCAGGTTATGAATAAAAAAATATCTAGAACTATATTATTTGCGTTTATAAAAAAGGGGCGTTTCTAAGTACGTAGGCAGCTAAAAGCAACTAATTGGAAAATAATCGTAAGCTTTTTAATAAGCATAATTTGAACTCCACGTGTTTTGCTTCAACAACAATGTTGATCGTCTACTTATTTAATAACGGTAACTATGATTTACAGTGAAGTTCTTACAAAAAGTCACACAGCGATTTTGTTTTTAAAAACATCGTTTCTAATTATGTACATATATGGTGAAGGGTATTTAAGATTCGGAATAGTCGAGTATAGCACTCTTTTTTATTTATTCCTAATTTTATCAAGACAGAAAAATAATATGTTTATTGCAAAAGAATATAATTTTTCTTCCAGAAACAATGAGAAATATAAAATAAATGAAATCAGGCCTGGCTAAATATTTGTCAATTAGTTCTATAATAATTTTTGCAAAAAAAAAAACGACTTCAAAACAGATTTCATCAGTCGGTCAGTAACGATTCAAGAGTAAGGCACATACATCAAATAACATTCATCCGACGTCATCGAATGTCGACGTCGTTACAAGTGATATCGTGATATTTCATGATATTCTCATGAAATATTTTTTATTTAAAACTACAAACTGAAATGTATTACTGCGGGGAAAGCATATCCATATGGCCATTTCACTACTGCTCATATAGCTCATCAGTGGATTTTACCCAAACTGTGTATAGAAAATCTGAAAGTCTTATACCAGAAGTGTTATGATGGGCAGTTGCCCAACAATATTACCTCCTAACGACTGGTTTTTTTCGCTCATTTTCGACGTGTCTAACACTACAATGCGCGATACATAAACCAGAAACAATTGCCATTTGTTACGTTTTTTACAAAAACAAAATGAAATTCGCATTTTAAAAACCCAAACATGGGAAACTGTAACGTAAAATGGAAATAAAAAAAATTAGAAGTTTTTTATCACTGCTTCTATTTGATTCAAACTACGTTTTTTCACAAAAATGAAAAAAAAAACAAACTTAGTGTTGATTCGACGTCTGCGACGACCAAATTTTACTGTGGCTAAAAATTGACGACGTCAACAACGACTTTCGCAGCTGTCCAGATCCACAGATTTGGTTTTGCTCAGTGTGTCACAACAGAATAACGCGTAACGTCGCATCGGTCAGGTGCTCAGTTTGTGGTAACTGGTGCCACCTAAAAAGGCGCTAAGGTTTCACCAGCCACCGTGAATGGTCTCAAAGCTTTGTGGCGAGTTGCTGTGGTAATCAACCACCTAACACCAGCAGTGCTCCTCCCAACGCATCCCCAAGGTTCAAATACTATCCCCATATGTGAGGCGCAACGAAATTCATCAGTGTACATGCTCGATATGTAACACGATGATTCGGAGGAATATCACATATGTACAGTGCAACTGTTGCAAAAAAACGGTGTCATATGAGGCGATGTTCAAATTTGAAATAACACAGGGATTGGAATGCTAATTTCTTAGCCGCATGCTGTGCAAATACCACCTCAGCTACCAGCACCTCCCTTAACTTAATTTCGGAACCTACACCTGCTCGCAATACCCCTCCAATTGTACAGAACTTACCCTCACTACAGCGACCGACACCGACAACACCATCCCAGACTATCTCACCGCCACGCGTTCTCACTCAGCGGCTAGTGCAAACTACTGGTGAATCTTTCGATATCATGCACTTAAACTGTAATGGCATAGATGAAGAACGCGATCGTTTACACGCCTACAACCCAGCAGACGAGCGAATTAAACTGCTGACGGTCGAGATAAATACACTAGTCAATAAACATCGCCGCAGCAAATGGTTGGAACATTTTAACAATTGTTCAATTAGCTCTGGTCTACTATTAAGTCTATCTGGTTCAACTTGCAACAAAAACCTCGCCGCTATAGAATTCCATGATACTCAGCATACAGATGCAAAGAAATGCGCTAAAATATCCTGCCGACAGTTTGTCGAACACCCCACCTCGCAGAATAGGGATAAAAGAGCCATAGTACGGAGAACCAAGAACCTAAAAGGAGATTCGGTGCCCATTTCCTTCAGTCCCGATATAGTGAAAAATATTATCTCCAAATCGACACCCTCTTGATGACATCTCAATGTTGAAAAAACTTGGTCCAGTATCGCTTGATTGTCTGACGCGCCTTCTAGAAATCTCAATTCGCCAATTGGTGATTCCGAATATCTGGAAGGTTGCCCGGATAATTCCCTTACTAAAACCGAACAAACCCGCTACAATAAGAGTCTTATCGCCCGATCTCCGTTTTATTACCCGTAGCTAAGGTCTTAGAGGCGTTACTGCTGCCAACGTACAACGGTACGTGTTGTACGTTTACGGATGTAACGATTCCACCCTGGTTTAACGAACCAGTACTTTGTCAGGTCTGTTCGGTAAACTGAAAAGTTCGTTATATGCCATACCTTTTTCTAGTATTCAGGTTATGAATAAAAAAATATCTAGAACTATATTATTTGCGTTTATAAAAAAGGGGCGTTTCTAAGTACGTGGGCAGCTAAAAGCAACTAATTGGAAAATAATCGTAAGCTTTTTAATAAGCATAATTTGAACTCCACGTGTTTTGCTTCAACAACAATGTTGATCGTCTACTTATTTAATAACGGTAACTATGATTTACAGTGAAGGTCTTACAAAAAGTCACACAGCGATTTTGTTTTTGAAAACATCGTTTCTAATTATGTACATATATGGTGAAGGGTATTTAAGATTCGGAATAGTCGAGTATAGCACTCTTTTTTATTTATTCCTAATTTTATCAAGACAGAAAAATGATATGTTTATTGCAAAAGAATATAATTTTTCTTCCAGAAACAATGAGAAATATAAAATAAATGAAATCAGGCCTGGCTAAATATTTGTCAATTAGTTCTATAATAATTTTTGCAAAAAAAAAACGACTTCAAAACAGATTTCATCAGTCGGTCAGTAACGATTCAAGAGTAAGGCACATACATCAAATAACATTCATCGGACGTCAGCGAATGTCGACGTCGTTACAAGTGATATCGTGATATTTCATGATATTCTCATGAAATATTTTTTATTTAAAACTACAAACTGAAATGTATTACTGCGGGGAAAGCATATCCATATGGCCATTTCACTACTGCTCATATAGCTCATCAGTGGATTTTACCCAAACTGTGTATAGAAAATCTGAAAATCTTATACCAGAAGTGTTATGATGGGCAGTTGCCCAACAATATTACCTCCTAACGACTGGTTTTTTTTCGCTCATTTTCGACGTTTCTAACACTACAATGCGCGATACATAAACCAGAAACAATTGCCATTTGTTACGTTTTTTACAAAAACAAAATGAAATTCGCATTTTAAAAACCCAAACATGGGAAACTGTAACGTAAAATGGAAATAAAAAAAATTAGAAGTTCTTTATCACTGCTTCTATTTGATTCAAACTACGTTTTTTCACAAAAATGAAAAAAAAAAAAACAAACTGAGTGTTGATTCGACGTCTGCGACGACCAAATTTTACTGTGGCTAAAAATTGACGACGTCAACAACGACTTTCGCAGCTGTCCAGATCCACAGATTTGGTTTTGCTCAGTGTGTCACAAGAGAATAACGCGTAACGTCGCATCGGTCAGGTGCTCAGTTTGTGGTAACTGGTGCCACCTAAAAAGGCGCTAAGGTTTCACCAGCCACCGTGAATGGTCTCAAAGCTTTGTGGCGAGTTGCTGTGGTAATCAACCACCTAACACCAGCAGTGCTCCTCCCAACGCATCCCCAAGGTTCAAATACTATCCCCATATGTGAGGCGCAACGAAATTCATCAGTGTACATGCTCGATATGTAACACGATGATTCGGAGGAATATCACATATGTACAGTGCAACTGTTGCAAAAAAACGGTGTCATATGAGGCGATGTTCAAATTTGAGATAACACAGGGATTGGAATGCTAATTTCTTAGCCGCATGCTGTGCAAATACCACCTCAGCTACCAGCACCTCCCTTAACTTAATTTCGGAACCTACACCTGCTCGCAATACCCCTCCAATTGTACAGAACTTACCCTCACTACAGCGACCGACACCGACAACACCATCCCAGACTATCTCACCGCCACGCGTTCTCACTCAGCGGCTAGTGCAAACTACTGGTGAATCTTTCGATATCATGCACTTAAACTGTAATGGCATAGATGAAGAACGCGATCGTTTACACGCCTACAACCCAGCAGACGAGCGAATTAAACTGCTGACGGTCGAGATAAATACACTAGTCAATAAACATCGCCGCAGCAAATGGTTGGAACATTTTAACAATTGTTCAATTAGCTCTGGTCTACTATTAAGTCTATCTGGTTCAACTTGCAACAAAAACCTCGCCGCTATAGAATTCCATGATACTCAGCATACAGATGCAAAGAAATGCGCTAAAATATCCTGCCGACAGTTTGTCGAACACCCCACCTCGCAGAATAGGGATAAAAGAGCCATAGTACGGAGAACCAAGAACCTAAAAGGAGATTCGGTGCCCATTTCCTTCAGTCCCGATATAGTGAAAAATATTATCTCCAAATCGACACCCTCTTGATGACATCTCAATGTTGAAAAAACTTGGTCCAGTATCGCTTGATTGTCTGACGCGCCTTCTAGAAATCTCAATTCGCCAATTGGTGATTCCGAATATCTGGAAGGTTGCCCGGATAATTCCCTTACTAAAACCGAACAAACCCGCTACAATAAGAGTCTTATCGCCCGATCTCCGTTTTATTACCCGTAGCTAAGGTCTTAGAGGCGTTACTGCTGCCAACGTACAACGGTACGTGTTGTACGTTTACGGATGTAACGATTCCACCCTGGTTTAACGAACCAGTACTTTGTCAGGTCTGTTCGGTAAACTGAAAAGTTCGTTATATGCCATACCTTTTTCTAGTATTCAGGTTATGAATAAAAAAATATCTAGAACTATATTATTTGCGTTTATAAAAAAGGGGCGTTTCTAAGTACGTGGGCAGCTAAAAGCAACTAATTGGAAAATAATCGTAAGCTTTTTAATAAGCATAATTTGAACTCCACGTGTTTTGCTTCAACAACAATGTTGATCGTCTACTTATTTAATAACGGTAACTATGATTTACAGTGAAGGTCTTACAAAAAGTCACACAGCGATTTTGTTTTTGAAAACATCGTTTCTAATTATGTACATATATGGTGAAGGGTATTTAAGATTCGGAATAGTCGAGTATAGCACTCTTTTTTATTTATTCCTAATTTTATCAAGACAGAAAAATGATATGTTTATTGCAAAAGAATATAATTTTTCTTCCAGAAACAATGAGAAATATAAAATAAATGAAATCAGGCCTGGCTAAATATTTGTCAATTAGTTCTATAATAATTTTTGCAAAAAAAAAACGACTTCAAAACAGATTTCATCAGTCGGTCAGTAACGATTCAAGAGTAAGGCACATACATCAAATAACATTCATCGGACGTCAGCGAATGTCGACGTCGTTACAAGTGATATCGTGATATTTCATGATATTCTCATGAAATATTTTTTATTTAAAACTACAAACTGAAATGTATTACTGCGGGGAAAGCATATCCATATGGCCATTTCACTACTGCTCATATAGCTCATCAGTGGATTTTACCCAAACTGTGTATAGAAAATCTGAAAGTCTTATACCAGAAGTGTTATGATGGGCAGTTGCCCAACAATATTACCTCCTAACGACTGGTTTTTTTTCGCTCATTTTCGACGTTTCTAACACTACAATGCGCGATACATAAACCAGAAACAATTGCCATTTGTTACGTTTTTTACAAAAACAAAATGAAATTCGCATTTTAAAAACCCAAACATGGGAAACTGTAACGTAAAATGGAAATAAAAAAAATTAGAAGTTCTTTATCACTGCTTCTATTTGATTCAAACTACGTTTTTTCACAAAAATGAAAAAAAAAAAACAAACTGAGTGTTGATTCGACGTCTGCGACGACCAAATTTTACTGTGGCTAAAAATTGACGACGTCAACAACGACTTTCGCAGCTGTCCAGATCCACAGATTTGGTTTTGCTCAGTGTGTCACAAGAGAATAACGCGTAACGTCGCATCGGTCAGGTGCTCAGTTTGTGGTAACTGGTGCCACCTAAAAAGGCGCTAAGGTTTCACCAGCCACCGTGAATGGTCTCAAAGCTTTGTGGCGAGTTGCTGTGGTAATCAACCACCTAACACCAGCAGTGCTCCTCCCAACGCATCCCCAAGGTTCAAATACTATCCCCATATGTGAGGCGCAACGAAATTCATCAGTGTACATGCTCGATATGTAACACGATGATTCGGAGGAATATCACATATGTACAGTGCAACTGTTGCAAAAAAACGGTGTCATATGAGGCGATGTTCAAATTTGAGATAACACAGGGATTGGAATGCTAATTTCTTAGCCGCATGCTGTGCAAATACCACCTCAGCTACCAGCACCTCCCTTAACTTAATTTCGGAACCTACACCTGCTCGCAATACCCCTCCAATTGTACAGAACTTACCCTCACTACAGCGACCGACACCGACAACACCATCCCAGACTATCTCACCGCCACGCGTTCTCACTCAGCGGCTAGTGCAAACTACTGGTGAATCTTTCGATATCATGCACTTAAACTGTAATGGCATAGATGAAGAACGCGATCGTTTACACGCCTACAACCCAGCAGACGAGCGAATTAAACTGCTGACGGTCGAGATAAATACACTAGTCAATAAACATCGCCGCAGCAAATGGTTGGAACATTTTAACAATTGTTCAATTAGCTCTGGTCTACTATTAAGTCTATCTGGTTCAAATTGCAACAAAAACCTCGCCGCTATAGAATTCCATGATACTCAGCATACAGATGCAAAGAAATGCGCTAAAATATTCTGCCGACAGTTTGTCGAATACCCCACCTCGCAGAATAGGGATAAAAGAGCCATAGTACGGAGAACCAAGAACCTAAAAGGAGATTCGGTGCCCATTTCCTTCAGTCCCGATATAGTGAAAAATATTATCTCCAAATCGACACCCTCTTGATGACATCTCAATGTTGAAAAAACTTGGTCCAGTATCGCTTGATTGTCTGACGCGCCTTCTAGAAATCTCAATTCGCCAATTGGTGATTCCGAATATCTGGAAGGTTGCCCGGATAATTCCCTTACTAAAACCGAACAAACCCGCTACAATAAGAGTCTTATCGCCCGATCTCCGTTTTATTACCCGTAGCTAAGGTCTTAGAGGCGTTACTGCTGCCAACGTACAACGGTACGTGTTGTACGTTTACGGATGTAACGATTCCACCCTGGTTTAACGAACCAGTACTTTGTCAGGTCTGTTCGGTAAACTGAAAAGTTCGTTATATGCCATACCTTTTTCTAGTATTGAGGTTATGAATAAAAAAATATCTAGAACTATATTATTTGCGTTTATAAAAAAGGGGCGTTTCTAAGTACGTAGGCAGCTAAAAGCAACTAATTGGAAAATAATCGTAAGCTTTTTAATAAGCATAATTTGAACTCCACGTGTTTTGCTTCAACAACAATGTTGATCGTCTACTTATTTAATAACGGTAACTATGATTTACAGTGAAGGTCTTACAAAAAGTCACACAGCGATTTTGTTTTTGAAAACATCGTTTCTAATTATGTACATATATGGTGAAGGGTATTTAAGATTCGGAATAGTCGAGTATAGCACTCTTTTTTATTTATTCCTAATTTTATCAAGACAGAAAAATAATATGTTTATTGCAAAAGAATATAATTTTTCTTCCAGAAACAATGAGAAATATAAAATAAATGAAATCAGGCCTGGCTAAATATTTGTCAATTAGTTCTATAATAATTTTTGCAAAAAAAAAAAACGACTTCAAAACAGATTTCATCAGTCGGTCAGTAACGATTCAAGAGTAAGGCACATACATCAAATAACATTCATCCGACGTCATCGAATGTCGACGTCGTTACAAGTGATATCGTGATATTTCATGATATTCTCATGAAATATTTTTTATTTAAAACTACAAACTGAAATGTATTACTGCGGGGAAAGCATATCCATATGGCCATTTCACTACTGCTCATATAGCTCATCAGTGGATTTTACCCAAACTGTGTATAGAAAATCTGAAAGTCTTATACCAGAAGTGTTATGATGGGCAGTTGCCCAACAATATTACCTCCTAACGACTGGTTTTTTTCGCTCATTTTCGACGTGTCTAACACTACAATGCGCGATACATAAACCAGAAACAATTGCCATTTGTTACGTTTTTTACAAAAACAAAATGAAATTCGCATTTTAAAAACCCAAACATGGGAAACTGTAACGTAAAATGGAAATAAAAAAAATTAGAAGTTCTTTATCACTGCTTCTATTTGATTCAAACTACGTTTTTTCACAAAAATGAAAAAAAAACAAACTGAGTGTTGATTCGACGTCTGCGACGACCAAATTTTACTGTGGCTAAAAATTGACGACGTCAACAACGACTTTCGCAGCTGTCCAGATCCACAGATTTGGTTTTGCTCAGTGTGTCACAACAGAATAACGCGTAACGTCGCATCGGTCAGGTGCTCAGTTTGTGGTAACTGGTGCCACCTAAAAAGGCGCTAAGGTTTCACCAGCCACCGTGAATGGTCTCAAAGCTTTGTGGCGAGTTGCTGTGGTAATCAACCACCTAACACCAGCAGTGCTCCTCCCAACGCATCCCCAGGGTTCAAATACTATCCCCATATGTGAGGCGCAACGAAATTCATCAGTGTACATGCTCGATATGTAACACGATGATTCGGAGGAATATCACATATGTACAGTGCAACTGTTGCAAAAAAACGGTGTCATATGAGGCGATGTTCAAATTTGAGATAACACAGGGATTGGAATGCTAATTTCTTAGCCGCATGCTGTGCAAATACCACCTCAGCTACCAGCACATCCCTTAACTTAATTTCGGAACCTACACCTGCTCGCAATACCCCTCCAATTGTACAGAACTTACCCTCACTACAGCGACCGACACCGACAACACCATCCCAGACTATCTCACCGCCACGCGTTCTCACTCAGCGGCTAGTGCAAACTACTGGTGAATCTTTCGATATCATGCACTTAAACTGTAATGGCATAGATGAAGAACGCGATCGTTTACACGCCTACAACCCAGCAGACGAGCGAATTAAACTGCTGACGGTCGAGATAAATACACTAGTCAATAAACATCGCCGCAGCAAATGGTTGGAACATTTTAACAATTGTTCAATTAGCTCTGGTCTACTATTAAGTCTATCTGGTTCAAATTGCAACAAAAACCTCGCCGCTATAGAATTCCGTGATACTCAGCATACAGATGCAAAGAAATGCGCTAAAATATTCTGCCGACAGTTTGTCGAACACCCCACCTCGCAGAATAGGGATAAAAGAGCCATAGTACGGAGAACCAAGAACCTAAAAGGAGATTCGGTGCCCATTTCCTTCAGTCCCGATATAGTGAAAAATATTATCTCCAAATCGACACCCTCTTGATGACATCTCAATGTTGAAAAAACTTGGTCCAGTATCGCTTGATTGTCTGACGCGCCTTCTAGAAATCTCAATTCGCCAATTGGTGATTCCGAATATCTGGAAGGTTGCCCGGATAATTCCCTTACTAAAACCGAACAAACCCGCTACAATAAGAGTCTTATCGCCCGATCTCCGTTTTATTACCCGTAGCTAAGGTCTTAGAGGCGTTACTGCTGCCAACGTACAACGGTACGTGTTGTACGTTTACGGATGTAACGATTCCACCCTGGTTTAACGAACCAGTACTTTGTCAGGTCTGTTCGGTAAACTGAAAAGTTCGTTATATGCCATACCTTTTTCTAGTATTCAGGTTATGAATAAAAAAATATCTAGAACTATATTATTTGCGTTTATAAAAAAGGGGCGTTTCTAAGTACGTGGGCAGCTAAAAGCAACTAATTGGAAAATAATCGTAAGCTTTTTAAGAAGCATAATTTGAACTCCACGTGTTTTGCTTCAACAACAATGTTGATCGTCTACTTATTTAATAACGGTAACTATGATTTACAGTGAAGGTCTTACAAAAAGTCACACAGCGATTTTGTTTTTGAAAACATCGTTTCTAATTATGTACATATATGGTGAAGGGTATTTAAGATTCGGAATAGTCGAGTATAGCACTCTTTTTTATTTATTCCTAATTTTATCAAGACAGAAAAATAATATGTTTATTGCAAAAGAATATAATTTTTCTTCCAGAAACAATGAGAAATATAAAATAAATGAAATCAGGCCTGGCTAAATATTTGTCAATTAGTTCTATAATAATTTTTGCAAAAAAAAAAAACGACTTCAAAACAGATTTCATCAGTCGGTCAGTAACGATTCAAGAGTAAGGCACATACATCAAATAACATTCATCCGACGTCATCGAATGTCGACGTCGTTACAAGTGATATCGTGATATTTCATGATATTCTCATGAAATATTTTTTATTTAAAACTACAAACTGAAATGTATTACTGCGGGGAAAGCATATCCATATGGCCATTTCACTACTGCTCATATAGCTCATCAGTGGATTTTACCCAAACTGTGTATAGAAAATCTGAAAGTCTTATACCAGAAGTGTTATGATGGGCAGTTGCCCAACAATATTACCTCCTAACGACTGGTTTTTTTCGCTCATTTTCGACGTGTCTAACACTACAATGCGCGATACATAAACCAGAAACAATTGCCATTTGTTACGTTTTTTACAAAAACAAAATGAAATTCGCATTTTAAAAACCCAAACATGGGAAACTGTAACGTAAAATGGAAATAAAAAAAATTAGAAGTTCTTTATCACTGCTTCTATTTGATTCAAACTACGTTTTTTCACAAAAATGAAAAAAAAACAAACTGAGTGTTGATTCGACGTCTGCGACGACCAAATTTTACTGTGGCTAAAAATTGACGACGTCAACAACGACTTTCGCAGCTGTCCAGATCCACAGATTTGGTTTTGCTCAGTGTGTCACAACAGAATAACGCGTAACGTCGCATCGGTCAGGTGCTCAGTTTGTGGTAACTGGTGCCACCTAAAAAGGCGCTAAGGTTTCACCAGCCACCGTGAATGGTCTCAAAGCTTTGTGGCAAGTTGCTGTGGTAATCAACCACCTAACACCAGCAGTGCTCCTCCCAACGCATCCCCAGGGTTCAAATACTATCCCCATATGTGAGGCGCAACGAAATTCATCAGTGTACATGCTCGATATGTAACACGATGATTCGGAGGAATATCACATATGTACAGTGCAACTGTTGCAAAAAAACGGTGTCATATGAGGCGATGTTCAAATTTGAGATAACACAGGGATTGGAATGCTAATTTCTTAGCCGCATGCTGTGCAAATACCACCTCAGCTACCAGCACATCCCTTAACTTAATTTCGGAACCTACACCTGCTCGCAATACCCCTCCAATTGTACAGAACTTACCCTCACTACAGCGACCGACACCGACAACACCATCCCAGACTATCTCACCGCCACGCGTTCTCACTCAGCGGCTAGTGCAAACTACTGGTGAATCTTTCGATATCATGCACTTAAACTGTAATGGCATAGATGAAGAACGCGATCGTTTACACGCCTACAACCCAGCAGACGAGCGAATTAAACTGCTGACGGTCGAGATAAATACACTAGTCAATAAACATCGCCGCAGCAAATGGTTGGAACATTTTAACAATTGTTCAATTAGCTCTGGTCTACTATTAAGTCTATCTGGTTCAAATTGCAACAAAAACCTCGCCGCTATAGAATTCCGTGATACTCAGCATACAGATGCAAAGAAATGCGCTAAAATATTCTGCCGACAGTTTGTCGAACACCCCACCTCGCAGAATAGGGATAAAAGAGCCATAGTACGGAGAACCAAGAACCTAAAAGGAGATTCGGTGCCCATTTCCTTCAGTCCCGATATAGTGAAAAATATTATCTCCAAATCGACACCCTCTTGATGACATCTCAATGTTGAAAAAACTTGGTCCAGTATCGCTTGATTGTCTGACGCGCCTTCTAGAAATCTCAATTCGCCAATTGGTGATTCCGAATATCTGGAAGGTTGCCCGGATAATTCCCTTACTAAAACCGAACAAACCCGCTACAATAAGAGTCTTATCGCCCGATCTCCGTTTTATTACCCGTAGCTAAGGTCTTAGAGGCGTTACTGCTGCCAACGTACAACGGTACGTGTTGTACGTTTACGGATGTAACGATTCCACCCTGGTTTAACGAACCAGTACTTTGTCAGGTCTGTTCGGTAAACTGAAAAGTTCGTTATATGCCATACCTTTTTCTAGTATTCAGGTTATGAATAAAAAAATATCTAGAACTATATTATTTGCGTTTATAAAAAAGGGGCGTTTCTAAGTACGTGGGCAGCTAAAAGCAACTAATTGGAAAATAATCGTAAGCTTTTTAAGAAGCATAATTTGAACTCCACGTGTTTTGCTTCAACAACAATGTTGATCGTCTACTTATTTAATAACGGTAACTATGATTTACAGTGAAGGTCTTACAAAAAGTCACACAGCGATTTTGTTTTTGAAAACATCGTTTCTAATTATGTACATATATGGTGAAGGGTATTTAAGATTCGGAATAGTCGAGTATAGCACTCTTTTTTATTTATTCCTAATTTTATCAAGACAGAAAAATAATATGTTTATTGCAAAAGAATATAATTTTTCTTCCAGAAACAATGAGAAATATAAAATAAATGAAATCAGGCCTGGCTAAATATTTGTCAATTAGTTCTATAATAATTTTTGCAAAAAAAAAAAACGACTTCAAAACAGATTTCATCAGTCGGTCAGTAACGATTCAAGAGTAAGGCACAAAAATCAAATAACATTCATCCGACGTCATCGAATGTCGACGTCGTTACAAGTGATATCGTGATATTTCATGATATTCTCATGAAATATTTTTTATTTAAAACTACAAACTGAAATGTATTACTGCGGGGAAAGCATATCCATATGGCCATTTCACTACTGCTCATATAGCTCATCAGTGGATTTTACCCAAACTGTGTATAGAAAATCTGAAAGTTTTATACCAGAAGTGTTATGATGGGCAGTTGCCCAACAATATTACCTCCTAACGACTGGTTTTTTTCGCTCATTTTCGACGTGTCTAACACTACAATGCGCGATACATAAACCAGAAACAATTGCCATTTGTTACGTTTTTTACAAAAACAAAATGAAATTCGCATTTTAAAAACCCAAACATGGGAAACTGTAACGTAAAATGGAAATAAAAAAAATTAGAAGTTCTTTATCACTGCTTCTATTTGATTCAAACTACGTTTTTTCACAAAAATGAAAAAAAACAAACTGAGTGTTGATTCGACGTCTGCGACGACCAAATTTTACTGTGGCTAAAAATTGACGACGTCAACAACGACTTTCGCAGCTGTCCAGATCCACAGATTTGGTTTTGCTCAGTGTGTCACAACAGAATAACGCGTAACGTCGCATCGGTCAGGTGCTCAGTTTGTGGTAACTGGTGCCACCTAAAAAGGCGCTAAGGTTTCACCTGCCACCGTGAATGGTCTCAAAGCTTTGTGGCGAGTTGCTGTGGTAATCAACCACCTAACACCAGCAGTGCTCCTCCCAACGCATCCCCAAGGTTCAAATACTATCCCCATATGTGAGGCGCAACGAAATTCATCAGTGTACATGCTCGATATGTAACACGATGATTCGGAGGAATATCACATATGTACAGTGCAACTGTTGCAAAAAACGGTGTCATATGAGGCGATGTTCAAATTTGAGATAACACAGGGATTGGAATGCTAATTTCTTAGCCGCATGCTGTGCAAATACCACCTCAGCTACCAGCACCTCCCTTAACTTAATTTCGGAACCTACACCTGCTCGCAATACCCCTCCAATTGTACAGAACTTACCCTCACTACAGCGACCGACACCGACAACACCATCCCAGACTATCTCACCGCCACGCGTTCTCACTCAGCGGCTAGTGCAAACTACTGGTGAATCTTTCGATATCATGCACTTAAACTGTAATGGCATAGATGAAGAACGCGATCGTTTACACGCCTACAACGCAGCAGACGAGCGAATTAAACTGCTGACGGTCGAGATAAATACACTAGTCAATAAACATCGCCGCAGCAAATGGTTGGAACATTTTAACAATTGTTCAATTAGCTCTGGTCTACTATTAAGTCTATCTGGTTCAAATTGCAACAAAAACCTCGCCGCTATAGAATTCCATGATACTCAGCATACAGATGCAAAGAAATGCGCTAAAATATTCTGCCGACAGTTTGTCGAACACCCCACCTCGCAGAATAGGGATAAAAGAGCCATAGTACGGAGAACCAAGAACCTAAAAGGAGATTCGGTGCCCATTTCCTTCAGTCCCGATATAGTGAAAAATATTATCTCCAAATCGACACCCTCTTGATGACATCTCAATGTTGAAAAAACTTGGTCCAGTATCGCTTGATTGTCTGACGCGCCTTCTAGAAATCTCAATTCGCCAATTGGTGATTCCGAATATCTGGAAGGTTGCCCGGATAATTCCCTTACTAAAACCGAACAAACCCGCTACAATAAGTCTTATCGCCCGATCTCCGTTTTATTACCCGTAGCTAAGGTCTTAGAGGCGTTACTGCTGCCAACCCTAAAACAACATCTCTTGCCCGCCACACACCAACATGGCTTCAGGGAATCCTATAGCACCACAACGGCATTAAATATTATAGCTACCCAAATCGCAGATGGCCTTAATCAGCAAAGACGATGCCAGCGCGGCGTTGTTGTTGTGTTCTGAGGCCTTTGACGCGGTCGATCACTCTGTGCTGATAAATAAAATCACGAACTCTACTCTTCCTAACGATGTTAAACGCTGGATTGCTGACTACTTAAGTGGTAGACAAGCGTTTGTTGAGTTCAGAGGGCAGAAATCGAAACTACGCAAGATAAAAATGGGTGTGACACAAGGAGTACTGTCACCTAAACTCTTTAATACTTATCTTGCGAAACTTCCTGCACCACCCCAAGATGTCAAGATGGTGTCGTACGCAGATGACTGCACAATCTGCTCATCTGGTGTTAAAATTGACGACAAAAGGGCCAGAATCTCACAATACTTGGTCACCATCTGAGAATATTTTCAGGAACGTAGACTTCAGCTATCACCCTCAAAGTCTTCGGTATCCCTTTTCACTTCGTGGACTAAAGAAGTAAGAATGGAATTGGACATCTCGGTCGAAGGCCGCCGTATCCCTACGGTACAGAACCCAAAAAGTTTAGACGTAGTCTTCGACAGCCTTCTCATCGCACGCCATCTACATCCACCACAAAGTGAAAACTCGGAACAAGGTCTTAAAAGCAGTCGCAGGCACCTCCTGGGTAATGACTAAGGAGACGATAGTGACAAGATATAAGGCAATTGGCCGCTCCCTCCTTAATTATGCTGCCCCGATTTGGACCTCGTTCCTTAGCGATACCAAATGGCGATTCTTACAGACTACACAAAACAATGCGCTTAGAATCGCGACTGGATGTGTCAAAATGACATAGATCACCTGCATGAAGAGACTAGGATGCTTCCGGTCAGACAACATAATAAACTATTGACCAAGCAATTCCTAGTGGCTTGTCACCTGCCCAGTCACCCTAACCACGAGGTGATAATGCAACATCCCCCACCCCGACACATCCGGCAGGACTTTAGACGTTATCGTTATGACATCCGGGATATTATTCTATCTACAATAAATCGGATGACCATAACAGATACCCAAAAACTTTTGTATCGGCAGGCGGTCTCGGACGCCATAAATAGCTATAGATAGATGTAATAAAGTCCCAAACGAACTCCCACCCGCGATTTCACAAGATGATAGGCTTCTGCCCAGGCACACGAGATCAGTCTTGGCACAACTAAGAGCCGGATGGTGCAGTATTTTTAACTGCTACCGTGAACGGATAGTTCCCGGCATTTTAAACCGATGCTCAGCCTGTCTACAAAGCCCTCACGATACAACGCACTTGTTTAATTGTCCCAATAGTCCCACGAATTTACACCCTAGGGACCTTTGGTTACGACCGATTGAGGTTGCGCAATTTCTCCACCTCCCAATACCACCTGATGACACACATACACATAATTGAGTATTTTGCTTATTCTTTTGCTTATATCTTTTCAGGGAAAAACTCTCGATAGCAGCAGAGCTGTTACAACAACGACTTTCGAAATAGAGCTGATTGAGTATTGGGACACCTTTATATTCCACCTCCAAACTTTATACTTGTTCAACAGTTTGGCAATATACATCAAATTAGATCCACTATAGGGCCACCCTTTAACTTCCAAATTCAAATTATATACTTGTTTGTAATAGACTTAGCAATCAGGTTCTTTGTAAATTTCAACCGTTTGTCCATAACGATTTAGCAGTTAACCACATTCATCAGATTACATCAACTATAGTAAAACAGTGTTTGAATTCCTACTTTACCTACATTTTTTTTCCAACTTTTTCCAGAAGAAGTAGCGCTAGACGCTGTTTTATTCCGAAGCATTAAAATTTTTTAGCTACAGCTACTTTTCCATAAAATAAAGCGAAAGTAGAAGTAGCTGTAGACGCTGCATTATATCGAAGCATTAAAATTTTTGAGCTACAGCTACTTTTACATACCGACAATAAGCCAACTTACTTTATTTTGCCCCATTGTCGAGTGTGTGAAACAAATTACAAAGGAAAAACGAAACAAAATAACACACGTTCTTTCTTCTTACTGTCGGTAAGTAGCCATATGCAAATATTTGTATTACGTAGCTCCAAGCATAAAGTATTCATATAAAGTAGCCAGAAAGTATGTTTATTCTTAACACAAAGTAGCCAGAAGTAATGTTTTCGCTTTCGGATACTTTTCAAATTGCAGCAAAAATGAAGTAGAATGTTTTTGTTATTTTCTACTTTGGCTAAAGTAGCAAAGAGGCTACTTCTACTTGCCGCTTTATTTTTTGAAAAATAGCTGTAGCTCAAAAATTTTAATGCTTCGGAATAATGCAGCGTCTACCGATACTTCTACTTGAAAACGTTGGAGCTGTAGCTGTATGTATGGTTTTCTCTTTAAATGTGAATGTAGCAGTAGAAGTAGATGGATATTGGCTACTACTTTTTAACAAATTTGTATCTTAAAAAAGGCTTTTTTGTCGCTACGGCTACTTTTAGAGTAGCAGTATAAACGCTGTAGTAAAACCCTTTAGGTTATATATTATATCAAACAAAGAAGTGGACATTCTCTCTAATTTTCAAGTGTTGCGGTCATATAGGACAAATTTCATTTATTTTGGGAAACCGTTTAATTTCTAAGTTCAAGTATAAACTTGTTTTTATAGCAGACTTAGCAGTACAGGTCCCTTGTAAGTTTCAGCTGTCTGTCTATAACAGTTTAAAAGTTCGGCCGCATACATCAAATTACATCAACTATTGGGACTCATTTTTATTTCCAAATCCAAATTTTATTCTTATTGTTAAAGCGGAATTGGCAATACAGGTTCGTTTTAAATTTCAAGCGTATGTCTACAACTGTTCAAAAGTATGGCCATATATATCAAATTTAAAAAACTATTGGGGCACCCTTTAATTTATAATTTAAATATTAATACTTGATAATATGACAGTGATAGCAAACGACATTCTTTCCAGTTTGCAAGCGTTTGTCTATAACGGTTCAAAAGATAAGCCCATTTAAGTAAATTTACATTAATTGTGGGAACACACTTTAATTTCTAAATTCAAACTATAAACTTGTTGATCTAGCTGGCCCTTTTAATTTTCAGCGTTCTGTCTATACGGTTCAAAAAAAAAAAGTATGGCCACATACATCAAATTACTTCAACTATTTGGACACCCTTGAATTTTAATACAAATTTTATTCCTGCTATTATAGCGGAGTTATCAATACAGGTTCCTTGTAAATTTCAGCTGTCTGACTATAACGGTTCAAAAGTTTGGCCACATATATCAAATTACATTACTATTGTGACACCCTTCACATTGAACTGTTTATACTTGTTATTTTAATGTTCATAGTAGCCGACATTCTGTCAAATTTTCAAACTTTTTCAAGGTCAATTTACGTCATTGTTACAGTACATATTACACGTAAAAAATATATATGTTGTATGGGGAAACCCTTTAACTTTTAAGATTTTGAACTGTTTTTAAAACGGGACCAATCTGTAAGCATAGATTATGCTAAATTTTAATAAACATTTATAATATGAGCTATATACGGTTTTTAGAGTTATGGAAGTCTAATTAAGCTAATATATTATGTGGATGGTTTAGAGTTGAAATACAACCTCACGCTTGCGGATGCAGTTGTTTTTTTTAAATGAAGTTTTGACGTTATAAAGCGCTTAGCGAATCCGCACGACATTAGAATCTGTTTAAATTTCAATGCATTTTCTCTCAAGTTCTCAATTTTCAAGTTTTTTCTCTTTCAGCAGTTTTATTGCCTTGTAACAAAAAAAATCGTATTTGTAAATATTTTTTGTGAATGACTAGGAAAAAAGAAGAAAAAGAAAACGTAAGTCATTTAAAAATAGCAATAATTTTAAAAATTTCCATTGTATAAATATTTTTAATTGTAATAAATTTCAGTAAAAAATTAATAAAAACTTACTAAACGAACAATAAAATATGTCAATAAAATCCGCCGTCGTACCTCATTTTATTTAATAATAATAATAATAATAACCATTTTATTATTGTAATTTCTTAATACTGTATTTCTTATTTAGAAAGCAAAAGATGAAAAATGTAAAAGATTATGTGGATACATAGTTTAATTGTGACCACCATTATGTTTTATTAAAATATTTCGGTTTTAAAAAAGGCCCCCCTAATAACATATGTACACACATACGTGGGTATGAATGTCTTTCATATATAATAAGGAAATATTATTATAAATTTAATGTTTTAGCATGTCGTCTCCAATGGGCAATCGGATGATTGTTGATTTTTATTTATGATAATCGTTTGGTTGCTTAGAGTTTCTGCAAGCTCTTTTTCTTTTATTAAGCATTTTTTTTCTTTGTCAATAGCCGCTCGTTTGGCTTCACAACATCTAAATTGCTCCAAATATTCAGAAAAGTCGGCCCTATTAATTGGAACTTCCTTACAAAAGCTTGTGTAATTTGAGGGCTTGAATACCTGTATTTCTTCTTTTCGCTTTTGTGTAATATTTCGATCAGTTGAAAATGCTTTAATAGTATTCACAGAAACTGAATCCTTTCGAGGGATTTGATCGGAGAGTCGCCTTATATTAAGCTGTAATTCTTCTTCCTGTTTATGATCAGCCACAGAAGAAAAACTGTGTCTTGCATTAAACAATTTTGGATTACACACGTTCAAAAAATTATAATTTGCTCGTCGCTTTTTTGATTTACTTTTGCTTTGTTCTTTACTATTATCAGTAGCAACTGATATCAGTGGCGGCGGTGAGTTAAGTAAATGTAAGCTGCAACCGATGAAAGGGTTATGGCTTTCCTTGATTCTAACAGGTGAAAAACTAGAAGAACGTGCAGTAGTTTTTTCAATAACGCATTCAGAGACGTAATTGTTAACAAGATAAGATGGGTTGGAAAAGTTGTCTGCTGTTGTTAAAAATCGTGGTGATGTTGGAGCTGATTGTAACATTGAGCTTTTTTCTGCAGTTAAACAACTTAGTGCATTGAATTCATTTATTAAGGAGGGAGCTGTTAATATTGACTCTATATCAAATTTAGATGCAGAAAATGATTTAGTTTGGCGAAATAATTCTTGCCTTGAAACTCTTGCGATGCAATCTGCATCTGCCCTTTTAATCCAAGGATCTTTATTGTGCTCGGCCTTTATATAAATTGAATGTAATTCTTTATCTTCTTTATCATTTAATGTAACAGAACACGATTTATTGTCGGTACACGCCTTTTTTAACCAAGGATCAGTTAAGCACCCAGTACTTCGGTTTGTCGATTTATTATAAGAAAATTTTGTTTCTGTTTCATCGGTTACATTTGGAGAAGACTGCTCAGAATGACACAGTTTTCTTAATTTTTTTTTTGTCTCAGAATTCGTTTTGGGCAAATGAAAAAAATTAATGCTTACAATGTTAGAATCTGGTACGAACATGTCATGTTGGTAACGTATGGGTGGTATTGGAGAAACTGAGCGATTCGTTCGAAGTATGTTTAGAGGTGTGGATTCAATAATTGATTTATTTATTTCTAATTTTATTTTATGGTCTCTTTCGCTATTGATTGTAACAACAGTTTTATCCAAAACCTTTGAGTTACTTTTCTTACAGTCAATTCCTTCTTTACACGGATTATTCGTTATTGATGCAGATGCAGTAAGAGTAGTCATAGTAGTTAACTTTCGAACATCCAGGTGTGGACTTGTCGCTGCATTGCGTGTATGCACCAAACGCTTTGCTCCTCCCGAATCTAATACTTCCTTACTATTTGGCCGTTTAAAAAACTCTATTTCATTTGCTTCACAACAACATAATAATTTGGACGATATGATAGTACAAGTAGACTTCTGGTCTGTTGTAGGTTTTTCAGTATTATGGTTGTGATGATCGTGTATGGTAGTTTTTTTTGTGTTGTATAAAACATCTGTATTGTTAATGTATCTAGCAGATAGTTTTGTTTCTATTAAATTATGATAAGTGGATTGATCTCTTAGCAAAGGCGAGTGTGGAGAATTTATGGGTAGAGTTGACGCTACGGAATGATGTAGAATATGATCATGAAAGACTACACCTTCAACGGTATTTTTATTTACCGATCTGACTTCAGATGGAGATAATTTATTTTTTTCAGGATCATCTTTTTCTATAAACATTTTTGTTTCAGTTAAAGAATTGATACTTTTTATGCTTTTCTGTGGAGGTAATAACAGATTTTCATTCAGATTGGCTTGACGTAAGTGTTTGTCAATGTTACTCTTTTCTTTATTATAATATTTGGCAAGTGAGCCAGATAGTTTATGCTAGAGAAACCTCTCAGCCAACGCCTTAGTAGATGCTGAACTTGAAGGTGATACAGCTAAAATTAAAATAAAAGGTATATTTACAGTTTTAAGCAAAATAATTATAAAATAAATAATTTATTAACATCTAATTTTAAATTGAAATCAGGTACTAAATTCAATAATAAATTGATACAGTAAATACATTTATACATGTTATTAAAATTTTTTTAATTGTATTTGTAATTGAACAAAATTCAATTATATTCTGAAAATTATAAGGATCAGCTGAAAAATATAGAAATGAACTTCTGCAACATTTACGTTCGAATACCGAAGGCGGGGGGTAGTGCACTATTTTTTGATTAAAATAAGCATATATTTTTTTTGCAGCTATCACTAAACGCAGATTTATTGCAAAAAGTCTATGTGCTATAAGAATTATAAGCGAAAGAAAGTAAAACGAATACATACGGTCAAAGAAAATCTAAATAAATATATGTATATTATTGAGCAAAAAAAGAATTTTAGCGGGATGGTAAACGTTACCAGAGAACTGCAACTTGTATGATCGAGCCGTCTTGTTCACAGTAGTAGAATTTTAAGAACAACACGAACAAGTATTTCATCAATTTAATACTTGTTGCTTTTTATACACAAACACAAAATGCAACAATAAGTGTAAATCATTTTCAAAATTAGACTCGAACAGATTTGTATTGAAACAAAAAAGTCCCGTTAACAAGAAGTTATTTTTTTGCACAACATCTTTATTGTACATTATCTGATTGGAGTTTTACTCAAAACAATCGAGCCACTTGAAAGTAAAAATGCGCTATGCAGAAAAATATAATAAGAAATATAATAATAAGAAAAACTTACAGATGTGCATTTTCTATCATATTAGCATTTTTTATTTCTAGCTTTAAAGGTGAAAATAAAATTTTATACATATAAAATATTTTACAAGCAAACAAATTTTTTGTTGAAATTATATTTACACATGTACTATGTACATAAATCTAAAAATATATATCTTGAAATTTTTTCTCCAAATACCTATAAATAATGAAATCCAAAGTATATAATTTGTTTTTTTTTCATTTTCAGACTTTATTTTAAAAAAAAAGTATATATACATATGTATATACATATATATACTTATTACTAAAAAAGTAACATTTTATAAAACAATTACATTTTCATGAAAAAATTATTTATAAAACAATAAAAAGGATATAACAAAATCTAAATTAAAAAATATTTACAAAAAAAAAAAAAAAAAATAATAAAAAAAGGAAAAAGAAACAAAATTAAGTAGCAATTCAACACTATATTTTACGGGTATTCAAAAAACGTTTGGATATTAAGCACAAAAATTTATTAAAAAATAATTTTAAAATGTAAAAATAAAAACGAAAAACAACAAGAGAAGAAAACATCGAGTAGAAAATTAAGTTACAACTGAATAAAACACTTGTTTCGCTAACAACAAGTTTGCTTTGATGCAAAAATAGATTCAAACCTTAAATGACACTGTCAGAACATTCATGTTCGCACAAAATGACGAGTACATAAAAGGAATGTTTTAAACGAGCGGTTGTTTCAACAAGTGTTTTTTGCTTTTAAACAAAAACGATTCGAGTCATAAAAAACTAAGTGCTTGTTTAAGTATACTCGAAAAATATGCAACCGAAACCGGTCTCTGGACGTTACTAGAAGAAACAAACTAAGTAATAGGAATTTTGAAATGTTCTTGTTTTTTTGCTTAGAGCAAATAACTAGTAAAATATTTTTATAATTTTAATGTATCCATATTCTTATTGAATGACAAAAACTTTGTTAAAATAAAGATGAAATTAAATTTTGTTATTTCTAATGAATTTTTAGTCTTCAGATTTTTAATTTAGTGCAAAATCTCCCCGTTGATTGCCTTTTTTTAAACCCAAATAAATGAATTGTAGTGCAAAAATTTTTTAATTCACTATCACTAATGTTGATTGAGGCTGCAAATTTTCAAAGCATCACTAGAAATCAACAAAATTAATGCAATAAGTTTGCACTATCACTTTGTGTTAGTGAAATTTGCAAAACTAGTGCACTAATCCCAACTGTGCCAAATACTCCCTTAACATCTTTAGCACCAGTGGAAAGACTGCTTTCATTTGCTTATATCGGTTGTTTTTTTAAGCCCGATAAAACTTTAAATTTTAAAAAATAACACTAAAAATTAAATTTTGATGATCAGTAAACTTCGGCAAATCATCATGATAAGACTCACGCTTGAACGACGCTATCAAATGATCCAAGTTTGCTTTGAAAATTAGTCATCAATTCGAGCAACTTATAGATAACAGTTTTATCGCCAAATTGTGTTTAGCGATGAGGCTCATTTTGGAGACCAATCCACAACAAAATCCCCTACAGACTCCATTGCATCCAGAAAAATGCACCGTTTGATGTGGCATCATCGGACCGTATTTCTTAAAAAATGAGAGCGAATATCACGATCGTAACCGGTTACTGGTTGCAACAAGATGGCGTTATGTGCCATACGGCGACCGCACCCATCGAGTTATTGAAATCAAAATTTGGCGATAAGTTGATTTCGAGAAGTGGACCTGTCAATCGGCTTCCAAGGCCGTGCGATTTGACACCTCTCGATTATTTCCTGCGGGGCCACATAAAGTCACTGGTTTATGCTGATAAACCAGCAACAATTGACGCTTTGGAAGCCAACGCATTACTTGAAAAGGTGACTAAAAATCGGACGTCCAGAATTCGGTTCGTCATGAGCAGCCGCGGTAGCCATATGCCCGATTTTTTATTCATTTAATTTAAATTATTTTAAAGCTTAGAGTACTTATTTTTTTTCTTTTTCTTTTATAACTATGCTTGTGGAAATAAATATATGTGATTTATTTAAATAAAATTGAATTTTTGTTTTTTAAAATCCTTGGTTTTAGTGACAAGGAACCAATCACCTATTTTTGCACAGGATCAATGTCTTTTTCTATATGTTTCTTTTTAAATTATGCTTGTGCAAAAATATGGTTGAATTACTATTAATTTCATAATAAAGGTTATTTGTGGTTGAATTATTCCAATATGTATTACTGCAGAAAATGCATTTCCATATGGCAATTTAAAATAAATAAAAAAATTTCATACTGGTGTATTTGCAGGTATGTGTACTCTGCTTATTTGTAAAAATTGTTTAGAACTTTTATTTTTATTTTAGGGGGTTTCTGGTAAAAAATGTATGTAGAATCCACTGATGAGCTGATGATATGAGCAGTAGAGAAATGGCCATATCAATATGCTTACCTCGCAGTAAATCATTTTATTTTGTAGTTTTAAATAATAAATATTTCATGAGAGTATCATAGAATATTTATATTTGAAGGAATCAAGCATACTTAATTTTAAATTTAGAAAAACAAAAAGTGCTAAAAAAAACGTTAATAATATTAAATTTAAAGTAAAGTTATGTAATCAATTAGTTGTGAAAAATGATTGCTTCAAAATATTTTAATTTGGAAATTTTGTGTGGTTGCCAAAAACAGCTTATACGCGGTTGGGCATACTGTTAAAACAAATTGCGACCACAAATCGAATTAATATTTTCCCATGTATCACCCAGAGATGCTTGATGGACTGAGGTGGCCAAACTAACAAATTAATTTTTAACCAACCACTCCTTTGTTTTCTTTGACGTATGCTTTGGACCGTTACGTGCTGAAATACAACATCAAAAAGCTCGTTTTGTCATTCGTGCATGTTCCCTTTTAGGCCATTCTCCAAAATAGAAATGTAATGCTGAGCTTCTTAGCACTGGCTTTTAACATTTTTTCCAGACCCATTGCTTTCCGAGATTTAAATTTGTTAACTTTTGCTTCACCTGACCATTTTACCTTACTCCAGTCATCAGCAGTGTCTATACCTTTTAGTGAAATCCATGCATAGCTTGCGATTCCATTGAGTGAGAGCTTTTTGACGTTGGCACGTCTATTAAAAATTATTTTTCGCCAAATCATACGTACAGCTTTTATCCTTTACTTAAAAATTTATTTTAATATTTATAACCATCAGAATAAAAGTAACAACGCTCATTTTACTTGAAGATAGAGGAAAGGATTTTAGAAACAACTGTTTTTACGTTACGCTTTACAATTCTCTTTCAAAAAACTTTGATTTTGATAATGACTTTCTAAAAAGTGTAAGCTACCTCTAATGTTGGATATTGAAAATTATTGACAGTCATTTTTAAAACAAAACATGGTGATAGAACGTAAGCTTTTCCTCTTTCAAAAAAAAAAAAAAAAAAAAAAATAGTTTATGAAATTTTATCCGTTCCTGTTGCAACAGCTAACGTAGAATCGATTTGTTAGCAAATAAATAAAACTAGGAACAGACTAGAAATCTCAACCTTGTAACGACACGTTCTCGCTGGTTGCTGGGGTAGGCTCGTACATACAAATAAAACACAAGATTTAAAACGTTATAATCTTTTATTGATTGTTTAGGACTGTGAGGGAGATTCCGCTGACTCTCTTGTTGGTTTATCGCTTTGTATTTGGGGGGCAGGATATTCCCTAGATGATGTGTCCAACGACAATAGCTACTCCTGCCAACCCGACGATTTGCTCTAAGCTTTTCCACTGGTTATGTGTCCAACGCCAGTGGCAAATATCGCTATGTTAATAAAATTATATTAGTTGATGTGCCCAACGACTAATATTCTTCTTACCACAGTATTAGCTGCCGGCCAACTAACTTGTACTCATCGATTGTTCGCCTTTTATACCTTTTAGTTGTACACACACGTACACACCCACATGTACCTCTGCTTGTGTACCCACACAATCAATCAATCACAACAAAAGGAATTGTTGTAAAATAATAGAGATGCATTGAAATTACATTTCTTTCGTTACTTTTGAATTTTAAAATTAACGCTTTTTTATGTATATTAATACAATATTATAAATTAAGTAAAACAAATAATAATAATTATAAAATAATTCAATATAATAATACAAATAATTCGTAGAATAAAAATATAAAAAAATCGCAAATCAAAATAATCCACTGATGTGAGCCTAAAACAAGTGAGCGACTTTTGGCCGTCACACTGCCCCTCCTCTTTCTGGTGATTATTGCTTCAACCACATCATTTTGACTTATCTGCCTCCTGGTTTAGTGATGTGACTGGATATAGGGTTTGATTTCACTAATGTGCGCTGTACGCCTTTTACTACTTTCTACGCTGTCATCCCGTGATGACATAAGGTCCCCCGAATCGTGGGGCCAATTTAGGCGCAAAGCTATCAATGGCTTTCGACAATGGATGTTGGCGGACTAAAACGTGATCAACTATTATCGGTTGCCCCTGGCGCGCCACAAGTTATAATAGTGTTTTTGTTTTTGCGACGCTTTGCTTAGATTTCGTCGCACTATGCCAAAAATCTCCTTCAATTCTTCAGCGGGACAGTCTGAAGTGATTGCGCGAGCTCCTGTGACGATGGTCACTTCGTCGTATTGGTGATTGATAATTCTGATATGCTGATATTCATGGCCAAGATGATTTCTGGCACCGCCTCATCCCAGGCAGAGTGTCTTTGACGCGAAAGCTGGGCAATAATGGTCTTGATTGAACGATTTCTCGTTCTGTGGGATTTTCCTGTGGGGTGTAAGGGGCGGTAAACTGCTGCCGCATACTAATTTCTTCCAAATATTTTTCAGCACCCGCGACGTGAATTGGTTTCCATTGTCGGTGAGAAAAACCTTTGGAACTCCATAGCGTGACACAGTTCGCTCTCTGATAGCTTTAACCACAACTTTGGCCGTAGCCTTTCGTATCGGAACCAGCTCGCACCATTTCGTGAAATGATCAAAGAGTACGAGTAGCATCGTATTGCCATGTCGGGAGCGTGGCAAGGGCCCTACGAGACGCGTCAGCATTTTCCCAGCTGGCATCGGTGAAATTTTGCACTCCTGACAAACTGTTCACTTCCTTACATACCGGCCACTTGTTAAGAGTCTTTCGGACACCAAGGTGGCCACCTGCGGCTTGATCGTGTGTCTCCTGAAGAACTTGTAATCTTAACGGTGAGGTCACGAAAAATTTCCGGGGGCTGGAATCATTATCGTTAACTTCCCTAGGACCATGTCGATATAGTTGTCCATTGACTATAGCGTAGTCTGCAAAATTTTTCGGGCGTTGTTGTACGGCTTCCATTAGTTTCTAGAGCCAATGCCAATTAGATGCCGTTTTCGTCTACGCTAGGTTTACTTTACTTCCTGTACTGGTTGTCGTGACAGCGCGTCGGCCACCACATTCTGCTTCACTCTTCTATAACTTTGTACCTCGAGCACCCACCTTTTTTTTTTATTTATTGTTAGTTTAAAATAGTAATATTAAGAATACTTTACAGAAGCATATAACAATTTTTGACTAAATTAATTAAATTAACTCTAATGACCATTATTTTTTATATATGTTATACATTTTCTTTTAAAAATATTTATGTTCCCTTCATTCTTTACTTCATTAGGTAATTGATTAAATACTTGTAGACCCATGTAAAGTAGACATTTCTTCATTGCATTGGTTCTAGCTCTATGTATCCTAAAATCATTTGCAGTTCTGAGGTTATAAGGTTGAACTTCGTTGACATAAGTTAGTTGTTCTGTTAAATATTCCGGAGCCTTTCCTGTCTTCATTTTGTAGATAACATACACGTATTCAGTTGCAGTCTTTGTCGTATATTAAGCCATTGTAACATATTAAGCATGAATTGTATAGGGGTATATCTGTTGCATTTAATTATTGACCTCATAGCTTTATTTTGCGGTTTCTGTAACCTTTCAATCTGAGCGTTTGTACAGCATGTATAAAGTATTGTTGAACCGAATTCAAACTGTGGTTTGATAATTGTGTTAAATATATTTATTGCAGTTAATATTGAAATTTTATTTCTTATTCTTTTAAAAAAGCCAATTTTTTTTTACCAATTTTTTTACAAATATAATCCACGTGATCTTTAAAATTCATATTTTTATCTATTATAAAACCGAGGTATTTAATTTTTTCAACTTTTTCTATTATTTTATCATTTATTTTGAAATCTGTATTGTTGTTCATATTTATTTCCATTTTAGTTTTATCTTCATTAAGTTTTAGTTTATTCATTTTTAACCATTTACTTAAGTTTAATATATAACTATTTAATCCAATCTGATATATTATATATGAGAGTATCATCTGCATACAGTATTATTTCACATTTTTGAAGCACATTAGGCATATCAAATATATATATTATAAACAACAGGGCACCTAGGATCGACCCTTGCGGAACTCCAAATTCATTATTTATTGCTCTTTATTTTACACTGTTAACTCTTGTTATTTGATTTCTATTTGCCAAGTATGATCTAAACCAGTTTAATTCCTTATCCCGTATACCGTAATTGTATAATTTTTGTATCAAAATGTCTCTATCTATAGTTTCAAATGCCCTTTTAAAATCGAGAAATATTGCCATTATTTTTTTGTTTTTGTTTATATTTTTCCATCTATTGATAACGTAATTAACAGCCGTCTCACAAGAATATTTTTTTCGAAATCCTGATTGATATTTTGATAAATTATTGTTTAATTCTAGATATTGTTCAAGTTGATTTTTTACGACTTTTTCGAGGATTTTTTCACATAATTTTAATGAATTTATCGGCCGGAATTCTTCGCACTTATTTGTTTTCGATACTTTTTCGATAGGTGTTACCATAGATGTTTTCCAATTTTCTGGGAATTTACCCGTTTCTAATGATTTATTTACAATTTTAAGTAATATTTCACCTATTGTATTCCAATTATCTAATATCATATGAATATTTACGTTGTTAAAATCCGGGTTTCTTTTTATATCTTTGCAGATGCTTTTTAATTCAAAATTTGATATTGTACGGAACTTAAATATAGAATTTATCACATTTATTTGATTAATATATTGCACGTGCTCTATTTTATCTCTAATTTCCTTAACACTATTCACAAAATATTCGTTAGAATTATTTGCTATATCAGAGTTAGTTTTACATTCTATATTATTAAATATCACAGTTTTTATTACATTTCACTAATAAACTTAACACTAAATCTTTTATATTATTCCACATTTGTTTCTGATCACTTGTGTTGCATATTTTTTTATTAATATAGTTATTTTTTTCATGTTCAAGTCGCGTTTTATATGAATTCCTAGCTTTTTTATATTCGTTCCATGCTCGAAATGTGTTTACATGTTTAGCAGTATTGTATTTCATAATTTTATCTCTTTTAAGAACTTGTAAGTCTCTATTGAACCATTTATTTTTAAAATTTTTCTCATAAATTGTTTTATTTACCGAAAGTTTCTCTATCGTATTCTCAATAACTTCATCAAATAAATTAACATTGTAATTAAGTTCCTCTCTTTCTTCATAACTTAATCTTGGATTTATTTCTCTTTGGAATATGTTCCTTCTGTATTTAAAAATTTTTGTTATATTTGTAATATCGTTTGAAATATTTATATTATTAATTTTAATTTCTATAATTTCATGATCTGATACTTTATTTGTATTGCTAACTTTTGCACTAATGTTTGCTATATGCCGGTCATCGGCATAGTTGGAGTAGCCTAGGACTAGTAGATTCCAGCGGTGTACAATCTACGTCTGGATTCAGCCCAATATCGGAGATATGAATTTTTGAAAATTTTGCTTTTAGGGAAAATATGTATGAAAAAGGTCATATTTTGAAGTGGAAAAAGTGGGTATTTAGAGAAGACATGGTTCGGCTCACCGGCATAATGGGAGTAGCCTAGGACTAGTAGATTCCAGGGGTGTACAACCTACGTCTGGATTCAGCCCCATATCGGAGATACGAATTTTCGAAAATTTTGCTTTTATGGAACTACTAGTCCTAGGCTACTCCCAATATACCTGTGACCCGATTCATGTCTTCTCTAAATACCCACTTTTTCCATTTCAAAATATGACCTATTTTTATATTAATTTTCCCTAAAAGCAAAATTTCAAAAATTCATATCTCCAATATCGGGCTGAATCCAGACGTAGATTGTACACGGCTGGAATTTACTAGCCCTAAGCTACTCCCACTATGCCGGTAACCCGATTCATGTCTTCTCTAAATATCGATTTTTCCACTTCAAAATATGCCCAATTTTATATTAATTTTCCCTAAAAGCAAAATTTTCAAAAATCATATCTCCGATATCGGGCTGAATCCAGACGTAGGTTGTACACCGCTGGAATCTACTAGTCTTAGGCTACTCCCAATTTACCTGTGACCCGATTCATGTCTTCTCTAAATACCCACTTTTTCCACTTCAAAATATGCCCTTTTTTCATATTAATTTTCCCTAAAAGCAAAATTTTCAAAAATTCATATCTCCGATATCGGGTTGACACCAGACGTTTGTACACCGCTGGAATCTACTAGTCCTAGGCTACTCCACTTTTTTCACTTCAAAATATGCCCTTTTTTCATATTATTTTACTCTAAAAACATTTTTCTATGTAATTGTTTTAAAATTTTTAATGTGACCAAAGACTGTTTTTGTAAAATTTTTAAATATTTTTATTAAATTGTTATAATTTATAGGCATATGGTTTTTTAATGTACATGTAACAGCGCAGTTAGCACTATTTAGAACGTATTTGACATTTTTGTAGGACGTATTTATCTGACGTATTTGTCTTCACACCCTTATTTATTTTAATTTAAATTCTTTTATTGTAACCTTCAAAATTTTTAGGTTTTTGTAAGTTTAACAGTAAAGAATACAATGCGTATGTTAAAAAAAATTTAGTATACACGACTCTTGATATTATTATCAACATACATATTTTGTTGACTTAGCTTAATATATCTT
The DNA here is from genome assembly GCA_916610165.2 of Gymnosoma rotundatum. Lineage (NCBI taxonomy): Eukaryota > Metazoa > Arthropoda > Insecta > Diptera > Tachinidae > Gymnosoma > Gymnosoma rotundatum. Next base: position 111,945,304 of record OU744336.1, read on the forward strand.
ATTGTGAGCTTAAAAATAAAGTATATAAACGCATTTGTTTCTAACAGAAGTCAGAAGTTTCCTGAAGAGTTAAGTAAGCGGTAACGAAATGGCCATCGAGCGTACTTTGACCCCCAATAATCAAAATCGGTAATTTAAATAAGTAATCAACAAGAATCAGCTGTTCTGTTCTTGCTAGTAACAAAAGTAGTAGCAAACTTATTAACGTTCACATCTTATACTCTTTTTTTTCTTTCGCTGCTTCTTTTGAAGTACAAAGTAAACACCTTCCAATTAAAATAAGTAGAAACTTTTTGTTATTGAACAGAACTATATTTTCTACTGTCAAATTTTAATTGAGTAAATTATATTGGATATGTGTGAACAACAAAATTTATTACTCAATTTAAATTTTAATTGTCTTAATTAAAGCGTATGTCTGAACAGGGTATAAAACAGGAACAGGTAATTATTAGTTTTTAAAACAGGTAAACAAACCTCAACTGATGTTGGAAAAATTATCAGGCATGTTCTGATACTCGCATGTTTTTGAAGTCGCATGTGATTTAAAAAACGCCAACTTTTGTTTTACATGTTCTGAAACTCACGCGTTTTGCTTGCGATTTGCTCTTTTTCAAACTTATGTTCGAAAAGAAAAACATATGTTTTTACGGTGCAAAACATAAATAAACAAAAGATAATTACAACAAAATGCTTGCAGCTGCATAGCTTAGTTTCATTTCTTTAAAAAAAATAGTGCAATTAAAAAAAACGAATTAAAAAACGGACTCTTAGAGATTGTAACAATTCAATGGATACTTCAATCCAATGTATATTTAATTATTTAAAAAATAACCCAAGCCAAGAAATATTTTGGCGACAAATGGATTTTCTATTAGTGATATTGCATTTAGCATCTTTGATGTAAAAGGTTACTTACGTTGTAAGTAATCAGTACTTAATAAGTATTTTTGTTTATTTTGTTAATTATAACATGCACGTTCGGAACTTATATCGTCCAAAAAGTAGTTTAAATAAATTTTTTAATGTCCCTTAACACATTAATCGCACATTTAATAAGCACCGAATATTTTATAAGAATTGATAATTAAAATAACCACATATTTGATATACGTTCAACCGCACTAATACAAGTATATTTTCGAACATCAATTAAAACAGCTGTTTCTATGAAATCGCCAGTACTCAAGACAACAATCAAGACAAACAATTGATAGAACAAATAACATATTTTCAATTAATTATTTGCGACTTTAATTGTGTAAAAATTAAGATAATTTCTGTTAAAAATTAAAGAGAAAATATTAATTTTCATTTGTGTATAATTTTATTGTTGCTTTAAAGTTTATTTTAAGTAAAATTTGCAACTTTCACTTCAGTATGTGCTTGCGATTTGAAGTCGCCAAATTTCTTGCGATTGTGAACTACAGAACACCTTTCATGTGATTTCAACTCGCATCGCCAGTTTAAAGCGATTTGCGATTGTCAGAACATGCCTATATATTAGAACATCGCAACGATGGTTAAACTTTCCGGGAAATTGGCTCTATTATCAACAAAAACCATAAAGCAGTGATGAAAATAGCTGATAAATAAGTACGAAAAATTCGGCAAAAAAGAAATTCGCCCAAGTGCAGGCCGACTAAAATTTTTAAATGTGACTAAATTAGGTATATAGTGCGTGACAAAAAGATTCCATTTAAAAGTGCTATTCAAATATCAAAAGAAGTTTCAGATATATCAGATACGAGGCTGCTATATATATTTCTGGCCTGGCAACACTGAGTGCTGCCAAGTGCAATCTGACATTTCCATTGGAAAGATTGTCATTTTTAAGCATAATCGAACTCAAAACGTTTTGACGTACGACCATTATTTGTGTTGTTTACAGTGACTTGAAAAAATTAATATAGAAAAAAATGGAATTAACTCGTGCACATTAACGTGCCATCATTTTTCACAACTTTCGAGTGCATTGATGAACTTAAATCTTTGTATGGCGATGAAGCACCATCCTATAGCACTGTGAAAAATTGGTATAATGAATTTAATCGTGGCCGAAGCTCGCTCAAAGACGAATTCCGTGAAGGTCGTCCAAAAACGGCTGTTGTGCCAGAGAACATTGATGCCGTGCGTGAACTCACAATGCAAGATCGACATGCGACATACCGAGAGATAGAGACATCCTTGGACATTTCTTCCACCAGCATACATTCGATACTGCATGAACACCTGGCCGTAAAAAAGGTTTGTTCTCGGTGGATCCCGCACAATTTGAAAGTCGCTCAAAAAAAGGCTCGTGTCGATTGGTGCAAAGAAATGTTGCAAAAATACGATTGCGGTGCTTCAAAAGATGTTTATAAGATCGACACAGGTGACGAATCATGGATCTATGCGTATGAGCCCGAAACGAAACAATAATCGACCGTGTGGGTCTTTAAAGACGAGCAAAATCCAACGAAAGATGTTCGTTGAAGAAGCACTTCGAAGCAAATGGTCGCCTGTTTCTTCGGCAAAACTGGTCATGTGGCGACTGTTCCGCTTGAGCAACGTAGGACGGTCACTTCTGAGTGGTACACTACAATTTGTTTGCCTGAAGTCATCGGAGAAATTCGAAAAACCAACAAGAGAAGACGAATCATTGTTCACCATAACAATGCGAGCTCTCACACATCGGCTCAAACCAGAGCGTTTTTGACCGGCCAAAACGTCGTATTAATGGGTCATCCGCCGTACAGCCTGTAGCATGTAACTGATTTGTAGTTTGAACACACCTTGGTTCATTTTGTTGTTTTTTTTTTTTATATATCCACTAAAATAGCCAGCACGCAACTCGGTTTCCGGCTCCTGCTCGTCGGCAATTGGGGTGGGATTCGTTGCTACTTTAGGTTTGATAAATGTTACTAGTACACATACGCAAGATATTATTTTATTGTGTGCGTGCTTTATTAAAACGTTTTTAAGCGGAAATTTTGTTAAACCTGCTGTGTGTGGGTGTTATCACAGCTTACCCCTCCCAACCCTAATCATACAAAAAGGTGCAAAGAAGACGATGTATGATCCCAAACTAGATTACGCAGTCCGACTTACATTACTGAAATTAAATCCAAAACGCTCTAGGGCTGCATATTAAAATTCATGACGTTTATTAAAGGGAATTTTTGCCCCCAGGAAGAAAATAGTTTTTTTTTTCTCAACTTACAATTCTACGAAAACTAACATATTATAAAAAATCAAAACGTAAGTTGTTCTTATAAGACAAACAACATTTACATATTTTTAAAAAGAGTACTTAAAAAGTTATATTAGAATAAATGTCCATGAAATATTTGCAAAAAAAAAGAACCCATACATTAATTCTGTTGGTTATGCTAAGGTTATTATTATTATTTTTGTTATTTTAGTGGAAAGCGATATGAGAGAAAAAAAATGCATTTAAAAACAAACCAAAATAAATAGTCGGGCGCTACGTTCGTTATAAGAACAAAAAAAAAAAAAAGCTTTGCCTCAACCGCGGCTCGAACTTGGTCTTACGATTCGTACCTTTTGCGATCAGTCAGTTGGACCATAACACCACTAATATTTCTTTTTTTTTTTTTTTTGACACTAAGTTACAGGAATTAGGGAAATATATATAAATTTAAACATATCTTTAGAAAAAGATCTATAATACATACAACATCTTTAAGTATATTTCTTTTGATTTTATTTCATACAGTTTGAAATAGAATTATAATTAATGAAATTAATAATAATGAATTATAACCACCGTAATATGACATTTACAGGTAGATTATAAGACCGAATTTAACATTTTAATTCATGTAAAAAAAAACAAATTGATTAGTGATGCTATATTATCTGAACTGAATGATTAAGTCCCTTTCAATGATTTTGAATAAAGTATATTAAGGTTTGAACTTACGTTTCACAGGATCCCTCGTCGAAAGATCTTTCGGCTGCTTCCTGTAGGTAAGGTAAAGTTACGGTTGCTGTTAGAGGCAAACTGGTGAGATTACTTTTCTTTTTGTTTTTACGGTTATTGATTTTCGATCAAATATTTTTCTGTTTTTTTATGTGTATGAATGTTTGCACGTGTAATTTTTTTTTTACCTCTCTACCGCTTTCCTAAAATACCAGTGGTTTGTGCATTACACTTATCATTTAAAGACACAATTTATGAATTAATTCGATTTTGGAAAATTATAATTCTATTCTATTATTTTACTTTTTTTTCACTTAATTAACATTAACTAATAAAATTTAGAAACTTCGTTCGATATTATTCTTTTCTGTTTTTTTTTTCTTGTCTTTTCCTTGTTTTTTTTTTTCCTCTTTTCTTGTAGCTTTAATATAGTTGTTCTACCTTCTGTTTTGCCTCAGAGACTTATTGGGAATAAATCGTCTTAATGTATTTTTTTTCCATTTAATAATTAACACTTCCTTTGCCACTAATAAAGCATAATGCTTAAACCTTAAGTTTTCGTATTCCTGACGTATTCCTTGTAGTTCTATTAACGTGACGGCCAGTGATGTTCTCTAGCTAGCGGGTTTGCGATGAGGGGTGCCCGTTCCCATAAAAACTGTAACTCCGTTTAACAAAAAGTTAGTTCTTTCAAGAACTGCAAAGTATTTCATATGTCGCTCAGGGCGGGCAAAAACGTGGGTTGTTCAATTCGAAAGCAGATAATGAACTCGTATACGAAGCCTTGCAGGGAAATGCACCTAGTTTATTGTAACTATTTCAGTGCAATTATCCGTAATATGCACAAAACTTCCCTTTCAAAGATAATAAATTTTATTTGATTTAGAAAAATGCAAAGGACATGATTTAACTTACGGGTTAATGGTGAATTTGATTCTTCTTTACCAAGTGTGGAGTACGTGGTCTAGAACGTTCGCCGGCCGCAATTAAATAACTCCATAAAATTTTGCAATGGCGGCTTTTTATACCCGATCTTTCCTTTTTTTCTTTGGAGAATTAGACGGAAAATGAAAAGGAAATGCAAAGAAAAAAATGAACGCGCATGGGCGTCAAAACATAAAGTCAATCTGTCAATTGCACTGCATTACCAACTTACTCGTAAAGAGGTTTGACAGCAGACGAGTATTGCCATGTACATATTTTCCACTGGCCGTTATTTTCGAACGTAAATATGTAGGAAAAAAAATAATCATATCCATAACTAAACGAAACTCTTATCACTACAAGCACCCCTACAAACCCCCCAACCAAAATCAGATTTGGGGCAGAAGCAACACAAAACTGATACTGCTTGTAGCGGGTCTGGAATTAAAACGATTATTGGCGTATGTCTTTAGCGTGGTAAACACCAATAAAACGACCATTTAAATCTTCTAACTCATAGTAACAGCTTCCCTTTTTCGCCCTTATTCGAGCCTTAATAAAAGGTGGGGAAAGTTTGGCATTGTATCCCCTTTCGAAGTTACTCTGCCCAAAGTTTCTCCTAAAAACCTCCTGACCTATAACGTAATTTACTTCCCTCGATCGCAGATTGTATGAGCGTTCGTTTCGCTCCTGTTGTCGATTCATATTCTCTGACGCCCGAAAGCGAATAATATTCATAGTGTCCCTACGATCGAATCTAACCTCCCTGTCCTCCAGCATTGACAGCTTCCGAAGAAGTGCGTACGTATTTCCGTTGGTAATCATATGCTGTCCGAATGCCATGTAATAGGGTGAAGTACCAATTGAAGCATGTACAGCCGATCGTAAAGAACAGCTTATACTACTAAGGTACTCATCCCAATTACTTTGGTCGTGCTTAATATAAGCCCGTATTGCCGATAGCACCGAACGATTAACTCGTTCCGATGCATTTGCCTGGGGCGAATGTACTGCAGTATATACGTGATTAACACTATAGTTTGACAAAAGTCTGCTAAAATGTGAAGACCTAAACTGAGACCCATTATCAGATACTATTGTCTCTGGCGTCCCAAAGGTGTGAAACAACTCCTCCTCCAGGTATTTTGTTACCACGTCGGCGGTAAATTTTTTTACCGCTTTCAAAAAGCAAAACTTGGAGAAGTGGTCCAATACAATTAGTATACCGATATTGCCTGATTTCGACCTCGGGTACGGTCCAAGAAAATCTATATATAGTTTTTGGAAAAATCTTAAAGTCTCAGACGTTTTACCCATAGGTGGTCGCAAAATAAAATTTGGGTGCTTGGTCCCTTTACAGATATCGCAGGAACTAATATAAGATCTGACGTCATTCACCAGATTAGGCCAGAAGTAGAATCTGCGTATCCGTTCCAGTGTTTTTTTAATTCCCCCGTGTGATGACAGATGGCTGTCATGTGCCTTGATAAGTACTTCCCTAACCATATCTTTGGGTATCCATAGTTTCCAAACAAAATCGTCCTGCAGCTGTTCCCCAGCACAGTGTTCTGTTCGCCGATACAAGTAGCCGTCAATAATTTTCAAGTCTGGAGTTTTATCGATGTTTTCCTTAACTCGGTTTAACAGTTGCACGTAGTCAGTACTCTTAAACCCCTCGGATTCTAAATCCACGAACACACCCGAGTCATCTAAAACGGACAGATTCTTGCCATCAATTTGAGACAAGTCCTCCGTATTAGTACGCGAAAGTGCATCAGGAACTACGTTTTGGTTGCCCTTGCGATGTTCAATTTTAAATTGGAATCCTTGAAGCTTCAAAGCCCATCTAGCTAACCGCGAATTCAGGTCCGCTTGAGACATGAGCCATTTCAATGATGCGTGATCCGTAATCACTGTAAATTCATGTCCTTCTACGTACGCTCTAAACTTTTTAATGCTTAGTATGGCGGCTAAGCATTCCTGTTCAGTAACGGAATAGTTGCGTTGGGCTTGATTTAGCTTCTTAGAGAAAAATGCAATAGGAAACTCTTCACCCTCAGCATTTTTTTGCACCAAAACGCTTCCTATCCCCGTGTGGCTAGCGTCACAGTGAATATAGAATGGTTGTGAGAAATCGGGGCTATGCAACACTGGCGCGCTAGTTAGGATTCGCTTTAAGATTTCAAATGATTTTTGAGCATTTTTGTTCCACTCAAACCTCCGATTTGTCTTCAATAAGTCGGACAAAGGGTTAGTAATGGCCGCGTAATTCCTGATGAATTTTCGGTACCAACCTGACATTCCAAGGAACCGTCTGAGTTGCTTTACAGACCTTGGAGGTGGAAATTCAATGATGGGAGATATTTTGTCCGGGTCTGTCCGAATCACTCCATTACCGATTAAATGACCAAGATAACGAACTTCTCGAACGCAAAATTTGGACTTTTCCACATTTATCGTTAGACCTGCAGTACGAATTCGTCCTGATACTTCTCTTAGAACATCCAGGTGTCTAGCAAACGACTCTGTCACTATTAATAAGTCGTCTAGATAGACAAACACTTCGGTACGCAAACCTGCCGGTATCACCTTGTCCATTAGCCTACACATCGTCTGCGGCGCGTTGCATAAGCCGAAAGGCATTACCTTAAAATGGTACAAGGGACGACCAGGAACCGAAAATGCTGTTTTATCTCTCGACGCTTTATCTAGAGGGATTTGCCAGAACGCATCCTTCAAATCCAAGCTAGTTATAAACTCTGCCTTCGGCAAGCGGCTGAGAATTCCATCCATGTTCGGCAGTGGATATGCATCTTTGATTGTTACCGAATTGACCTTGCGACTATCTAGGCACAGTCGGATCTTTCCAGGCTTTCGTACCAAGACTATCGGGGATGACCACGCGCTGTCAGACTCTTCAATGACATCGTTGTCAATCATGCGATCAAGTTCGCCATATATTAGTTTTTCCATCGCCGGTGATACTGGAAAATGACGCTGCTTGATGGGAGCTGCCGGACCTACATCGATGACGTGAGAAATTATATTTGTCCTGCCCAACCCTTCCTTGGAAAACGACGGGAATGAGTTGACGACGATTCGGAGTTGTTGTTCCTGAATTTCAGATAAAGGTCTTTGAACAATATCAGTATGAGATCCACCTCCCTCACCTAATTCCGAAACCAAGGCTGGTGGTAGTAAATCAAAGCATTTCCAGAAATCCATACCCAAATATAAATTTTGGGAAAGTGTAGGGATAATATACAGGGTGATATTCCCTGTTGTACCCCTGAAGGTAACATCCGTCTCTATGAACCCAATCACGCCTTGAGGTCTACCATCAGCTGTCCGTACCACGGATCGAATCTTCTTAAATTTTTCACCAGAGTCGAGAAAGTCCCTGGCTGCTTGTGCCCCCAGACAGCTAACGGAGGCTCCAGTATCCAGTAAGCCCCTAATCACCTTGCCAAATAAGCACACCTCAGCATACGGACGAATATCATTCGGATTATCGTAGACGGACCTTACAAGATTGCGACGAGTAGTGTTAACTTTTTTCCAAAAACCCTTCATGCGCTTTGATGACCTGATCGATCTACGGGACGGATGATTACCACTAAAAATTCGCTCTCTTATAGCATTGTACTCTCTTAAGCGAACATGGAACGGTTTAAAATAAGTAGGAGGGTGTAGTGCCGAAGGCGATTTTGAAACAACTTGGTTAAAAGATTCACTATTTGCAGTTTTCCCAGAAACTCCTGCAAGACGTGATTCTGGTTTTGTCGTATTATCATGTAAATATTCTCGATCTAACTTCGTAAGGCAATTACCTAACAAAAATCTATTTAAAGTTCTGTGTTGGTGTAGGTCGACTTGGTCTGTTTGCGTGCACTTTTCGGTGCACCAGATCGCAAGTTTTTTGAACCACAACAAAAGGAACAGGTTGGTTTATAGGTATTGGGTGCCCCACAACCGTAGCAAAATACCCTTTTCTCGTCCATACACTCCTGGTATCGATGACCAGATTTCTGGCAATTCCAGCAAATGAGCGCAATTGCAGAGATTTCTTCATCCGATGATCCCGACTCTTCCTTTTGTATTTCATGCAATTTCCTGTTAAATGTAAGCGACTTAGAAAGACCATGCCTCCGTCCAACATCCTGCATGAAAAACTCACGCTTTCTACATAAATCGCGTAACTGTGAAATCGAACTAATCTGCAGATTTAATAACTCGTGTTGTATTTCCGGCAGCAAGTTGCGACGCAAAATCTCAACTAACACCTTTTCTGGGAGAGGAGTTGTCAGCCGATCTGCAATATCCACCACAGCCTCATAAAAAGAATCAAAATTCTCACCAACCGACTGTTTTCTGTCCCGAATCATTTCCCGGAAGTCAACATCTGTCCGAGAATCTTTGTATTGCTCGCGTAAGGAATTGCAAAGTTCCGACCAAACAATTTTCCCTTTAGCTTTATGGAATCTCCAAAACCAGTCGGAAGCTTTTGCCTCAAAAAGAGTAGAAATGTGATTGCAAAGGATCTCAAAATTTCCATTTAGGGTCTGCTGGGTCAGTGCCTCAACTCTGTAAATGAAATTTTCTACAGGCATGCATTTCGAATCACCAGTAAAGCGAATTTTCCAGTTATGGATTATGTGACCAACCTGGTCGGACCTTATTGATGCCTCTAATTCAATACCCCCTAATGGATTTCTAGATCGACTGTTTGAAGAATTATCAGCTGGAAGCCCTAATAACTGCTCTAGAGTCTGCTGTTCCACCGCTGCCGATGATAAGAGACGGGTATTTTGATTCGACGCAAAACCTTGAGCTCCTGCAGACGAAAGTTGAGCTGGTTTTAATGTCTCCAAATTCAATCGCCGGAAGGCAGTCTCAATATGGGTCCCAATAACCTCAGTTAGTTGCTGACTTAAGCTGGTAAACATTGTTTCTTGCTGCGCAGTCACCGCAGACTTGACAATATTTGCAATATGTTCCCGCTGATCCCCTGTAGTCATTGCGACACCAGATAAACCCACTATTTCAGGACTAGGCTTTGACGTGGACGAAAAATCAGTACTCAGCTTATCCGAATCGAATTCTAATTGACGTTGGGCCTCTGGTTTTGTAATAAGGGGTGGTGGCGGTTCGGTAGGTCTAGACAGGGGTGGTGAAAGGGTAATCGGAACTGACAATTTCTCATTACAAATCGGACAAAATTGAGTGCCCTTAATACTCTTTCTGTAGCAAGACTTATGGAAACAGTGACCACAGGTAGACTTATACATATATAAGGGGGAAGTGATGGTATTGCTACAAAAACCACATTTAGGCAAATCGCCCGCAGGCAGAACTACGTCGTCTGTACCACGAGAAAGTGACATTTATCTAATCAAGGCAAATCAAATGTTACACTTGATGTAACTGCAGATTTTCAGGATGAAATTAAACTGTTATTCTTAAAAAAAATTATAAATTCAATTTTTATTATAAATCTATTATTAAATCGCTTAAGCCTATAAGCGTACTTATTTAAATTATAATCTTATACACCATATCTCCAGTGTAATAATAAATTAAATAACAAAGAAATAAAATTGAAAAAAAAAACAATTTCAATTTCAGTAATGTTGCCGGACAGCGAAAAATGCAATAAGAGGTTTAACAAAAACAAAATAGAAAGTATAAAATAGCGGATAGTAAGATAATAGAAAGAAGAATTAGGTAAGGGAATGGTGGGTATTTATGTGAAGATCATCCCTACTATTACTTCCACACCAAACAAAATTAAGGCATAAGCCTTATCAAGGCAATATTTTTCCGGTCTGCTTTTAGATTATTTCCAAAAGTCAGCTTTTCCAAAAACTTAATACTCCGTTCAAATTTATTAAAACGATACCAAAAAGGCATGAATAGCTTTACTGTCGGTTAACAGTGTATGATACAAAGAATAACTGCTTATTTCCATACAGCGTAAAACTTAAGAAAACAACACGAAAAGTAAAAAAAACATAGAGTGATAGATATAAAGAAAATATTAAAACTTAGAAGGAGAGGACCGACAATTACATGTTATTACTCAATAATTTTACTTGATTACTTTACATACATGTATATCAATGTGATACACCACTGAGGTAAATTGTCGGGCCCCACGTTGGGCGCCAAAAATAATATTTCTGTAGCATGTAACTGATTTGTAGTTTGAACACACCTTGGTTCATTTTGTTGTTTTTTTTTTTTTTTATATATCCACTAAAATAGCCAGCACGCAACTCGGTTTCCGGCTCCTGCTCGTCGGCAATTGGGGTGGGATTCGTTGCTACTTTAGGTTTGATAAATGTTACTAGTACACATACGCAAGATATTATTTTATTGTGTGCGTGCTTTATTAAAACGTTTTTAAGCGGAAATTTTGTTAAACCTGCTGTGTGTGGGTGTTATCACAGCTTACCCCTCCCAACCCTAATCATACAAAAAGGTGCAAAGAAGACGATGTATGATCCCAAACTAGATTACGCAGTCCGACTTACATTACTGAAATTAAATCCAAAACGCTCTAGGGCTGCATATTAAAATTCATGACGTTTATTAAAGGGAATTTTTGCCCCCAGGAAGAAAATAGTTTTTTTTTCTCAACTTACAATTCTACGAAAACTAACATATTATAAAAAATCAAAACGTAAGTTGTTCTTATAAGACAAACAACATTTACATATTTTTAAAAAGAGTACTTAAAAAGTTATATTAGAATAAATGTCCATGAAATATTTGCAAAAAAAAAGAACCCATACATTAATTCTGTTGGTTATGCTAAGGTTATTATTATTATTTTTGTTATTTTAGTGGAAAGCGATATGAGAGAAAAAAAATGCATTTAAAAACAAACCAAAATAAATAGTCGGGCGCTACGTTCGTTATAAGAACAAAAAAAAAAAAAAGCTTTGCCTCAACCGCGGCTCGAACTTGGTCTTACGATTCGTACCTTTTGCGATCAGTCAGTTGAACCATAACACCACTAATATTTCTTTTTTTTTTTTTTTGACACTAAGTTACAGGAATTAGGGAAATATATATAAATTTAAACATATCTTTAGAAAAAGATCTATAATACATACAACATCTTTAAGTATATTTCTTTTGTTTTTATTTCATACAGTTTGAAATAGAATTATAATTAATGAAATTAATAATAATGAATTATAACCACCGTAATATGACATTTACAGGTAGATTATAAGACCGAATTTAACATTTTAATTCATGTAAAAAAAAAAACAAATTGATTAGTGATGCTATATTATCTGAACTGAATGATTAAGTCCCTTTCAATGATTTTGAATAAAGTATATTAAGGTTTGAACTTACGTTTCACAGGATCCCTCGTCGAAAGATCTTTCGGCTGCTTCCTGTAGGTAAGGTAAAGTTACGGCTGCTGTTAGAGGCAAACTGGTGAGATTACTTTTCTTTTTGTTTTTACGGTTATTGATTTTCGATCAAATATTTTTCTGTTTTTTTATGTGTATGAATGTTTGCACGTGTAATTTTTTTTTTACCTCTCTACCGCTTTCCTAAAATACCAGTGGTTTGTGCATTACACTTATCATTTAAAGACACAATTTATGAATTAATTCGATTTTGGAAAATTATAATTCTATTCTATTATTTTACTTTTTTTTCACTTAATTAACATTAACTAATAAAATTTAGAAACTTCGTTCGATATTATTCTTTTCTGTTTTTTTTTTCTTGTCTTTTCCTTGTTTTTTTTTTTCCTCTTTTCTTGTAGCTTTAATATAGTTGTTCTACCTTCTGTTTTGCCTCAGAGACTTATTGGGAATAAATCGTCTTAATGTATTTTTTTTCCATTTAATAATTAACACTTCCTTTGCCACTAATAAAGCATAATGCTTAAACCTTAAGTTTTCGTATTCCTGACGTATTCCTTGTAGTTCTATTAACGTGACGGCCAGTGATGTTCTCTAGCTAGCGGGTTTGCGATGAGGGGTGCCCGTTCCCATAAAAACTGTAACTCCGTTTAACAAAAAGTTAGTTCTTTCAAGAACTGCAAAGTATTTCATATGTCGCTCAGGGCGGGCAAAAACGTGGGTTGTTCAATTCGAAAGCAGATAATGAACTCGTATACGAAGCCTTGCAGGGAAATGCACCTAGTTTATTGTAACTATTTCAGTGCAATTATCCGTAATATGCACAAAACTTCCCTTTCAAAGATAATAAATTTTATTTGATTTAGAAAAATGCAAAGGACATGATTTAACTTACGGGTTAATGGTGAATTTGATTCTTCTTTACCAAGTGTGGAGTACGTGGTCTAGAACGTTCGCCGGCCGCAATTAAATAACTCCATAAAATTTTGCAATGGCGGCTTTTTATACCCGATCTTTCCTTTTTTTCTTTGGAGAATTAGACGGAAAATGAAAAGGAAATGCAAAGAAAAAAAATGAACGCGCATGGGCGTCAAAACATAAAGTCAATCTGTCAATTGCACTGCATTACCAACTTACTCGTAAAGAGGTTTGACAGCAGACGAGTATTGCCATGTACATATTTTCCACTGGCCGTTATTTTCGAACGTAAATATGTAGGAAAAAAAATAATCATATCCATAACTAAACGAAACTCTTATCACTACAAGCACCCCTACAAGCCCTGACTTGGCACCCAATGACTTCTTCTTGTTTCCGCTGTTCTGACGATTTTCGTCGTCAGAAGAAGCTGTTGAAGTGTTCAAAAACCATGTTTTAGAGGTGTCTCAATCGGATTGGAAAAAGTGCTTCGACAACTGGTTTGAGCGCATGCAAAAGTGTATAAATCATGCTGGAGAAACAATAAAACCATTTTTGATTATAAATATTCGCATTTTCACTATTACGCCAGAAATATATAGAGCAGCCCTCGTACTATCGTAAGCGCCAGCACAACACGATGACCACTTCATAGAAATGGGTTATGTGAACGATTCCCACGAAAGAAGCCGCTAATATCGGCTGTTAATAAGAAAAATATCTTGATTACTTAAACATACACGAGAATAGGGACGTTTCTTTTTGAAAAAAATGTCCTGTTTAGCAATGAAAGTAAGTTTGAAGTATTTGGCCAGAAGAAACCCGTTAAATTATGTAGAAACAAAAATAATGAGTATGCCGACCAAAATTAAATAGCCACGGTTAAACAAGGAGGGGGTTTTTTCGATTATGGTGTGGAGATGTATGGCGGCGAGCACTGTTGGGAGTTTGGTTTTTATTGAAAGTACCAAGATTAAAATCGACTACCCAAATATTTAGAAAAACAATTTCCTGTGGAGAAATCGGGCTTACAGGGATCTTAAATCTTTTAATACACTGAAAAAATAGTGAAGGAGTGACTACTCTATCACACTCTTAAAACTCTAGTTCATCCTCCCAACCAATAGAATTAAACCCAATCGAGCATTTATAGGGCCAGCTAGACCGCAAAACCCGAAAAAGGACAATTATCAACAAGGATATACTGAAATTCGTTATTACGGAGGAGTGGAAGAAAATTTATTCTGACATAACAAAAATATTAGTACAATCGTCAGTCCCGAGGACTGAGTGCTGTAACTCTTATAAAAAAAATTTGTTTTTTTTTGTTATTTTTGTTAAAATTAAGTAGAAAAATAAATAATTATTAAAAAAAAAACATAAAATATTAAATTTAGTAGTATGTAAAACGACTAAAATAAAACTTATATTACAACAAATGCTTTTGTACACTTTATTTTGACGCTCACAGTATATCTTTATTCCTCAATAACGTCCAAACGGGTATTCATATACTGAAATTTAAAACATAGTTGTTTATTCTTGAGTAAAATAGGCTGTGTTTTTTAAAGCATACCCCAGATCGAGGACAAAACGAAAAACGGCATAAACTGCCGAATCAAAAAATATTAATGAAATCGGCTTAACCGATTCTAATAAAATTTGTAAGCATAAAATTGTTGGTCTTTTTCCAAAGACTTTATAAATCAGACCCAATGAAAGGCATTGTTTATTATGTAAATTTATGTTTATGAGGTCATAAAAAATTGATATTGCTATGTTCTGAGTGGAGCAACAGGGTGAAGCCTAGAAGTATACACAGGCAGGTACAATTTGAGTTTGTACGTACGTTTACTGAAATATCGCTTATCTCTACTGCATTTTATTACATTCATTTGTTAAATCAGTAAAAATATGTAAATTCAAATGCAATAAAAAATGTAGTACAAAATCGTTTCAACTAAATCAGCAAAATCATATGAAAACGATTAAGTTCTCCAATTCATGTTAGGAATTTGAACGTATATACAAAGATATCTATTTCATTTGGTTCTTTTACTTTCTTACCATCTTTTTCATTCTTATCAGATTTTGATTGTGTCGTTGGTGACGATGATACTATTACCGATGGTGAAGCACCTTGCGTTTCACGTAAAGTTGGAATGGCAGAAGTTGAAGCATTATGGTTATCTATTAATGCATTTGCTTCAGGTTGTACTGTCGTTCTATTTTTTACTTCTGCCGAAGTCTTTGATTGTCATTTGACTAATTCAACAGTCAGAAACCTTCTTAGGCGCTCAAAATATTGGGAATGAAGTTCAACATCATTATGTCCTGCTCCCTGCAAGAAAAGAGAAAAAAAAAAAAATAAATATATTGCAGATTGAGGGTTCACAGCTTAACCGCCTCATTTTTTCCTCATTAGGACGCATATACTCGTAAACACTTATACAATGGTACTTTCTAATTGTTGGACAGAGTTAAAACATTATCAAAATTTTTATACAGTTTTACTTTCAAGTTTAAAACTACCGACTACAAAGATGAGAAAAAAGGGTCCATCTTCATGTTTGATTTTATTGTGAACTTAAATTCTTCTTAATAATTAACTGTTTGCTTTCAGTGGAGGTTTTTATATTTTTAAGTGCGATTTTGTAGAACGCTTTTAAATTACTTGGCAACACTGCCTTGAATTATTAACAACGTTGATTTTTTAATGGCGAATAATTAAAGACTTTATTCAAATAAAACCAATAATTTTTGTTGACACTGAATGGTCTAAGTTGAGCAAAATATATGACAAAAAAGATTTCATCTGCTTCACAATGAAAATGACGTTACGAAAATGCAAAGAATTCCACTAAATAAAGTGGATTCCAAATTTAGCTTAATTGATGATGAGATAAAAAGATGCCAATCGGGCTGAAGCCCCCCCAAAACAATCAAAATTATAATAATAATTGACCGCTATTAAAATATTTATTTTTAAAATATTTTTATTTTACACGGTAGATTGGTTCCAGAAAAAACCGTGTAAAAAACATGTAAAACAAGACATTGTCGTGTCCAAAAATAGGTGATTGATTCCTTGTCTCTAAAAACTACTAGAATTATTGAAAAACAAGGATTTTTTAAGAACAAATATTCTATTTTTTTTTTTACTAAATTATATGAAAGAAAGAAAAAACAAAGATATGCACTCTAAGCTTAAAAGTATTTCAAATTAAATGTATGACAAGGAACTAAAAACAATTAAATTAAATAGCTAAGTTGTTAACTAAAAAATATGTTATTAAATTTTTAAGAAAAAAAAATTAAGAAGTGCCTTTACTGAACACGTCTGATTGCATTGCTATTATCCAAAATAGGGAATTCCCCTGTATTTCATCAGTGATAAACGTAAAAGGTTTTATTCATTTAATGTAAGTGCTCATCAATATGTCGAAACGGAAACAGTCTCTTTCTTTAAGAAAAAAGTGAACAGTGATAATAAAAATTAAAATGAGGAGTGCGGCCTCGAAATGCAAGATTGCGCTGTCGCTGTTGTTGGTCCATCAACAAGTCATGCGTGTCCTCAGGTGGAGCTGCCACAGGCAGGTAGACCCACTGATTTTACAAATGAAAAATATGACATTGGCAATTTCGTTGGAAAGACTAGTATGACTGATAAAGGAACCTATAGCATTTTAACTAAAACTTGGGTTCCAGGTAGCTCATATGTTTTTCCAACTAATTTAGAATCTGGACAAAAAAGGAAATTCAATTTAAAGTGCCTGGTAAAGAACCCATGGTTGTCATATAGTAAAAAAGAAGAAGGCGTATATTGCCGTGTATGTGTTATATTTGGGCCTAAAGAGGCTGGTATGAAAAATAAAACGCCTCTAGGGCTTTTAGTGAGGACACCACTCAAAAAATATAAACACGCCCTAGAGTTGTTTAGGGACCATAACAACAATGAATATCGCAAAGTGTCACTCTTAAAAAGCACCAAATTTTTGAAAAGGTATGAAAACCCAGAAAAACAAAATTGACGTTTTGTTGGAATCTAAAGCAAATGAAAGGATCGCTGAAAATAGAAATCGATTGGTGCCCATAGTAAAGACTATTATTCTATGTGGGACTGAGAATATAGCTTTGCGTGGGCATCGAGATGATGGCCCTTTAGATTTGCAACATCAGACTGAACCCGAGGGAAAATTCAGAGCCTTGCTACGATTTCGGGTTGACGCTGGCGATACGTATCTAAAGAATCGCCTTTAAAATGCTCCCAAAAATGCTACTTTCATCAGCAAAACCACGCAGAACGACCTAATTGAGTGCTTTGGAGATGTTATTGTAGAAAAAATTGTAGAAGTAAAAAAAATCAGATTATTTCTTATTGATTGCAGATGAAACCCGGGACACTAGCTCTATTGAGCAGATGACTGTATGCCTTAGATATCTGGACATCGATCAAGGTCAGATTAAGGAAATGTTTATTGGGTTTGTAGAAGCGAAGGGCGGACTTACTAGGGAAAACCTAACAACACTTTTAATAGACAAACTTCAAGAACTAGGGCTCGATATTGCTAATTTAAGAGGTCAAGCGTATGATGGATGCTCCAACATGTCAGGCCATTTTCAAGGAGTGCAAGCGAGAATTAAACATTTAAATCCTATTACAGTGTATGTACATTGTGCATCACACCAATTGAATTTGGTTTTAAGCCATGCATGTTCTGAACCAAGTATCAGAAATGCTAGTGGTACAATCAGAGAAGTAGTAAGTTTTATAAAAGATTCTGCTCAAAGAGTGCAGAAAATGGAGAATATCTTTATTGAAACTCGTTTTGCTGAGCGACATGATGCAATTACGTTTTTTAAAGGTATTTGATTCTGTTTTGCGATGTTTAGATATTATCGACAGAGAAAAATTAACATCAAAATCAGCTGGTATTATTTTCTCTATACGAAAGTTAGACTTTTTTATTAGCCTTCACATTCTAGGAACGATTATGGATTTAACGACCAAGTTATCTAAGGATCTTCAAAGTCCAAATGTTGAACTTCAAGAATGTTATACGATGGCTAATACTACAATTGTTGTATTCCAAAGATATCGTTCAGATGGTATTATCTTTAACATGATTTTTGACACAGCAGTAAAAGTGGCACGACATGACATTGAGGTGGTAAGTCCTCGAAGTGTCAGGACTCAGATTCATCGAGCAACTGCTGAAGCCTCTAATCCACGTGACTATTATAGGATAAATGTTTTCAACACGTTTTTAGATACGCTTGTATGTGAAATGAAAACTAGATTTTCCCCAACTACCGTAGAACTCACCAAACTTTTTAATCTTGTCCCGGCATTTATAAAACCAGCTGAATATGATGATGAGGTTGTGAATGCAGCAAAAAAGTATTGTGAGGAATCTAGTACATTCCAATTATGCATTGAAATATCAATGTGGCGAGAACAATGGCAGCAAAATAAAGGCAAGGCCCCATCAACAGCTATCGATGCTTTTTGTGTAACTTAAGTTAGGTTTTATCCTAACATAAAAAAACTTCTGCACTTTCTTTGTATCCTGCCTGTTACGTCATGCACGAGAGAAAGAAGTTTTTCAAGTATGAAACTGATAAAAACCTACCTCAGAACAACAATGCGGGAAGACAGAGTTAATGGCCTTGCGCTAATGAATATTCACAAGAATACAATCAACATCGATCCGTTACAGGTAATACTTATAGTCTTAAATTTATTTAATAAAAGTGTCATATTGATGGAAGAGTTAATAAATATCTGCATTTTAGGTAATTGACAAGTTCGCACAAAAACACCCAAGACGACTGCAGTTACTGTACAATGGATGCGGCACAGATAAAGAGTAGGGCGCAAATGAAGGACTGTGACAGCATTTATTTAATCAAATAATAATATAAAGATTTATGTATTTTAAAATAAATTCTCTTCACCTTTTAATGTAGGCCCTCTTTACTTTCCTTCTCAAATTTATTATTCAAACACATTTGCAAATGTATAGAAACAAAGTGTTTTAATTCGTAAAATTGCTTGGCTTTAATAGCTCAAATTCCAAAAATTTCCAGGTACCCACTATGTCGCTTTATACTGGAAGAACTCCCAGTCGAGTCGTTTTTATTGCATCAAATAAAATTTGGATGTTTACAGTTTCTACAGCTGATTTGGTAAATTTCGTTGTTTCGAAAATGTTTGGGCAAATTTGTGTTCAATCAATAGATCGTCAACTGACGATCAGAAACCTGACTATGAATTACAAACGGTAACGTTTGGGTTAAATTGTGCCCCTTATTTGGTAATTAGAACTTTATTTCAATTGGCTGATGATTGCGAAGAAGAATTTTCTCTAGGGAGCTATTATGGATTTTTATTCGAATCGGAAAATTAACCAATTCGTAAAAATGCGATTACGTACTGCGATTTTCGGAAATTTTGGAATGTTCGCAAATTGAAGGAAATTTTGAAGGAAATATAATTATATATGTTTAATATGTAATTAATAAAAAAAGTTTATTAAATGCATTGATTTTAAAATCATTTAAAGGGAAACGTCTAAAAGGAGTTTCTACACAAAGCCAAGGCAACATGAAATAATGGAGGAATTAATAACATTGCATGCAGATTTGGCAAAAGGAAACCTAAATGTTTCTAATGCCAAAAGCAAATGCAGAGAGTTATGGCAATGACTATCAAGATTTGAATGCTGCAGGTCCAACTTCACACGAGGTGGAAAGTGGAAAAAATATTCAGGCACATATATATGTATGTATGTAAATAAGAATACTTTGAGTGAGATGATAGCTCCGTAGGAGTTCCAAAGAAAGGAGAGCCCAGAATTCTTAGTCTTCTTCGAGCCAGGGATGGGCAATGGCACAGGAGGTGCAGTACGGTCTCTTCCTCATACTTTAACTTACTATATAACCTTTTTACAAATGCATTCCATGGTATGGTCGGATTATAAGCAACACATAAAGCTAAGGCCTCACCGTAACAAAAATAGTATTTCGGGAACTGGAGTTGGACCAAGTAATTAGTGTAATACATAATAACCCCCTGGCTTCCAACATTTTGAAGAAGAATATGTATGTTGATGATGTATTAGCTATTTCGAAATAACTAAATATTTTAATAATAAATAAAAATTGGAACAAGTTTCTGCAAGGTTTACCAGCTGGTTAAAAAAAGCTGTGGATGGTAAATAAAGCAATAAAAAGGTAACAAATCTGTTGTTAAAAGCTTGTCAATAGAATGCGTTAAAGTTCATGATAATGAAACAAAAGCTAACTGAATAGCAGATGAGTTTTAAAGCTTTCATCAAACTACATTGAAGATACCATCCACAGCAGACACTTTAGTGTCAAAACATAACGTATGGCTGGATACATAGCATATACCAAACTTTGTTACTGAACAACTTACTTCTATTGAAGAAATGAAAAACTCCAAAGCTCAGGGAATTGATGGATTAAAACCAATTATTTATAGAAAAAACTTTTAGATCTTTTTTATGACTTTGTAGAAAATATATTCAATTGGTGACTCTTAATGGTTACTTGCCTCAGCCATTTAAGTTGGCCAAGACTATATCAATACTAAAGCGAGGAAAAGAAAAAAAGTTACCGTCCGATAAGTATGCTTTATCAGGCATATTCTGACACTCGCATGTTTTTGAAATCGCATTGATTTCAAAAACGCCAACTTTTGCTTTACATGTTCTGAAACTCACGCGTTTTGTTTGCGATTTGATTTTTTTTTAAATTATGTTCGAAAAGAAAAATATTTTACGGTGCAAACAAAACAAAAGAAAAAACATGCAATTAAGAAAAGAACGCATTAAAAAACGGACTCTTAGAGATTGTGACAATACAATGGATATTTCAATCCAATGTATATTTATTAATTTAAAAAAAAATAACGCAAGCCGGAAATCTTTTAGCAACAATTGGATTTGCATTTAGCATCCTTGAGATAAAAGGTAACTTACGTTTTAAGTAATCAGTACTTAAAAACTATTTTTGTTTAAACGTTCTTAACTCAGATTGACCTACAAATAAGTTTAATAAATCTTTTAAGGTACCTTAACACTAAATCGCACATTTAATAAGAACCGAATATTTTTATAAAAATTTTAAATAACCGCAGAGATTATTTGACTAATGCTCATATATTTTCAAACATCATTAAAACAGCTGTATTCGTGAAATCGGCAGTACTAAAGAAAACAATCAAAACAAACAATTGATAAAACCAAGAACATATTTTAAATTCATTATTTACGACTTTAACGTGTAAAAATAAAAATAATTTTTGTTAAAAATAGTTTTAATTTGTGTGCGATTTCAACTCGCATCGCCCGTTTTAAGCGATTGTCAGAACATGCCTGAATATTTTAGATAAAATATTTAAAAACTTAAATCTATATAGATTAAGCAAATATACAGAACACGACGTTTTAGGCAATAATTAGTTTGGTTTCCGAAAACACCACTCAACAATATATCAGGGGGTTACTATGTAACTCGATTCGAAAGTTAAATATTATAAATACATTTCTTACTTTCGAGTTGCCATATCTGATTATCGGATACTCATACTCTACTTTCGAATGTGCATCACTATGTATTTCGAATTTAGATGTCAAAGTCGGTCGAAAGTTGACATTTGTAGTCGTTTGATGTTTAGTTAACGGATGATACATAAAAAAATCTTTAAAAAATCGAAACAACGATAGCAGACGCTAAAAAATGTAAGTATTTCTTAAATATATATATATATATTGATTGATAAATGTTAATTCAAGTCTTTTTCAATAGGGAAAATACTACGAAAAATTTAAATACCAAGCAAAGCCAATTTGAGATCATGCTCAACTTTATGACGGAGCATCCACAGTTGGCTATGGGGTACATAAAAGCTGCGGACGCCAAACAAGCCACCAATGATTTATGGGTACGATTGGTAGAAGACCTAAATGCACCCGGTCCACCAATGCGGGAAGTGGTCGGTTTGAAAAAGGTAAGTAATACATAGTTTGTCCATAAATTAAATTAATTTTTTCTCTTTAGGTTTAGGCAGACCACAAGACCCACCTTAAACCCAAATTGCGGCAGAACAGCATTAATTTTTCGGGCACAGGCGGTGGCCCGGCAAAAATGTGTTCATTCACCGCACTTGAGGAAAGTGTAATTAATTAACTTCAAATGAAGGAGGCGGTTGACGGTATGAGTGGGATGAGAAAATTTGGAGCAAACAGTGCCTACACAACTGGCGACGACACTAATACGGGAACCAGTAACACCGCCGAGCAAGATGTTTACACTGTACATGATTACATTTGTAACCAAAATGATATGGGGGAGGCTGATGAATTGGTGTGTGCCCGTTCCCCACCGCGTTGTTCATCAACTGCTCGCACACCCATCACACCAGGAGCACCATTCAATCGCGCTGTGCCGAAAAAGCAAACATTGCTGGAACAGCAATTCAATAATCAAATGGAGTACCACAAGCGCTCCATATCAATGTTAGAAGAAATAAGTAGTAGTTTAAAATCTCTAGTAAAATACAAAAGAGGGCAAGTATATCTAGACGAGAAAAATTATAAGCTTGCAAAAAGGAAATTGGACCATGAACTTAAATTAGACGTTTTTTTATTTGATTTCTTAAAGCTTGAGCTAACGCTAAGAACAGATTTCTGTCTTCAGAATCTGAAACAGCGGTTGAGGTCAATTCCATTTCTTCTTCATTATTCGGTATTTCTGGAGGTGCACAGCATACATTCAATATTTATGCGACCTTTTCCGGTGCATAATGCAATTCTCGTGCTGCGAGCAAGCAACGAAATCTTCCCTTCGATACACCAAACACACGTTCAATTATAGATCTTGCCTTACAAAACCGCTTGTTTAATTTGCTTTCCGCAGAATATGGTGTAAGGATCCATGTCTCCAATGGGTACCCAGAGTCTCCTACGAAAAAAAATAAATTTTAAATAAATAATAAATAGCAATTAAACAATTAAATTACCTATTAGCCACGATGACTTATCGCCATTAACAAATGCATTCTTCATAAATAGACGTTCATCTGACAGGCTCCATACGTGAGAGTCGTATGCTGTGTTTGAGTTTTCGGTTGAAAAACAAGTGCTCGTTTTTAGATGGCCTGACAATTTGGATGTGAGTACCATCAACAGCTCCTATTATCCCTGGAATTCTAGACGTGGCATAAAAGGAATTTTTAGCAGCACGTTTTTCGTCTTCACTCATGACGAAATTTACTTGCTTTGAGCACAACACATTCTCTATAGCATTGCATACTTCCTTGATGTTTGACACAGTTTGTTGTGCGGACCCAGCAAACCGGTCTTGACCGAATTGGTGTTGGTACCCAAGAAACTTCTGTGTAGCACCCAATTTGATTGTTGGTGTTACACCAGTCGATCTCATGTCTGTGGGCAGCTCCGAACTAATGCTCTCCAGCACATAGTTAAATGCTTCCTTGTTAAGCCGAAAATTTCGCACAAACCTTCAAATATAAACACGTTAAAATAAGTATGTATACACATACAACATATTTAACAAATTGTTACTTACATTGCATCCGTCAACTGCATAAAGTCTACACCATCGCGTAAGATTTTACTTTCCAATCGCTCATCTTCACTTTCTAACCAAAGGGCAACCGAATCCATTTTTATAATAAACAAATATTTCTTGTTAACTTTTATTTTTATAATTTTGATGTTTTTGCATAGGAAATGCTGCCAACTTTGAATAATACATTCGAAAGTACTGCCAAAAATAGTTCCAATTTGTGGCAGCACTTTTCACTCGATCCGAAGCTGTTACATGGTAAGAGCTCAAATTCGGTTCGAATACAACTTTCGAGCTGTTCGAACTTTCGAATTGAGTTACATAACCCCCAGGTAAAACGAATTACAAAAATTATCATCAAAGCCCTGAAAACGTAGAGCCCTTTAACCACTTATAAATAAGAAGTCTAAATTATACAAAAAAAAACATATGGCTGCCAAGTGTTTTTGGCCACTTTTATACTTTGTTGCAAATAAAACTTAATTTGTTTAAGAAGAGCACCACGTGCAAACCTTTTGCAAGGCAAATATAAATAATTCCAATTAATAAAGTAAGAGAACTTGTTTAAAATATTATAAATTAATACTTATAATTGTGGTCAGAAGGCTATTTTTGCTACAGCCAATGTTGTTTTTAATGTATTTATACTTAAAGAAAATTTTTTCTAAAATTTGAGTAAAGGTTTCCTGATCTATACGAAATACGTATAGAAACCAACCAACAAATAAATTGCATTGTTATTTAAAAATGTTATGGGATATTAGCATAATATAATAAATATTATTATCAAAATTCCCAAAATGATTTTACGATATTTTGACCAAATTGGCCAAATGGAGAGGTAGAGTAGAGCACCCATGAAATATTTGGGATTTGAAAGTGTTTTTTTCACGATTAAAATTATAATGGACATTAAAGTTTAATTTTTAAATTGTATTACGGCCAGCCCCTAGCGATTTTGTTTTTATTCTTCAATAACTCCTTAAGGTTTAAGCATTTTGTTACATAAATATTTTTTTCATGCTTTCAACTGTACTTAACACTAAAGAGGATTCTGATTTAAAAAGAGTTCTTTGAAGACTCAGACGAAGAAGAACCATGGCACTCGTCTTACTGCAAAGGAGAAGTTGTTTTTGTTACAATTTTAAATAAAATTTATCGCTACAATCATAAATAAATTATTACTATTGTCACACACCACACTTTTCTCTCAGAATTAAACAAAATTATTATCTAAAAATAAGTGATTTTATTAAAGTTACAAAAGTATTAATATACTGACGCTGGCAGCTCGGCCAATCCTGACTTGGGATCGTTCTCGATTCCGTTGTCATCATCACCTTCGAAATCTAGTTCAAGAGGATTAAGACACCACTTGTATTTTATCTTAGGAATATACAGAACAAAACTTTCTAGACGTCACCGACATTCCTGGGATATCTTTAATCAATCCTCATCAAGGACTCGAGAGATGATGTAAGGGCCATTATATTTGGGTTCTAGCTTCCTAGATTCACCTGTTGCTGGTTGTTCGTTTTTGATCACTACCAAGTCATCTTGTTTATATGAAGTAGGTTTGGTTTGTCATTGGCGATATTGAGGCTGGCTATCTCACGTTTGTCGGCGATGGGCCTTTTGTCTTCATTTCTTATTACCTCTTCGTGTATACAAGCGTCTAAGTTATTTTGTACGAAGGAATCAAGCTCAATTAAAGGAAATTGATATAAAAAAGATTCCAAATAATACATTTTCTTGTTAAGAAATTTACTAAAGGCATCCGAAACGTATTTTACCGTTTGCTGCGGATAAAATGACATAAATGGTCTATATGAATTTTTCGGAATGGTATAGACTCACTAATGTAAAATTTACCTTCAGACTTACCAGACTTGACTCTGTTGTAGCAACTGTCGACACAACACGAAATATAATTTCTAACATATTTCCACATTTTCGGGAACCAGAAATATTTATTTATACGTTCGATAGTCTTCTCGAGGCCGAGGTGACTCATTTTATTATGACATGATGAAACGACCCTCGAACGAATGACAAATTTAATTTGGTTATCATCCTTATGGTGAAGGCATTTGTTTACCAGGCAATATTCTTGCATTAATTGTTCAGTTTGCTCCGATTGTCTTTAGCATAGCCAATGAATTTGGAATCCGGCACAATGGTGATATGTTCTTCGTTCATTACATCATTTCTCGTCAAATTTGCCTTTGTTACTCTTTTCAAAGTTGACTCTTTCTTTCCATCGAAGGAGATGCATGTGAGTAAGTCACTATCTTCCAGTGATTTTTGCTTCCTTACGAAACTTCTGACGTTCTCTAAATATTTTGTTTCTATCGATTACAAAAACTCCACAGAACTGGCGAATAGCTCTTCCTTAGCTTTTGTGGCAATCGACAATTTCCAATCTTTATAAGCATGGTCGCTAGTAAGGCACCGTAGCGAACTGAGGTATTGCTGCAATCCAAAGCTGAGCTATAATTGCGCAATGGAAAATCCTCCACTGTAAAATATGTTTTCAACGTCTGCAGTAAATCATTAACATCTCCTTCAAATTCCTGCTCTTCGTCACTGTCTGGTATATATACATCGCTGTTGAAATCGTTATACACTGTATTCGATGTTGCAACAATTGGACATGTTTCTATACCACAACTTTTCGGCAGCATCGTGCGAACAATATCATCTAAAGTCAATAACCGTGGACCGCACTGATCGATGAAGAAATCTTTCGCTTCGTGTTGGATTTTATATCGGAGGCAATGCAATTGCATGCAGTATTTGTTACAATGCCACACTTACAACGCGAAATTAAAGCATTGTATTCCATTCATCTACTTTGTATTTAAGCGGATATTTAATGACTTTATAATATTCAGTCAGAAGTTTATCCAAACGTTTACGATGAAATTCACAGGTAAAACGATAAGCAACAAAGTATTAGAGTAGTATCGATATTATTTCAGGACGAATATTTGGCTTGATTTTAAATGCCATTTCTGCTTATCCAGCAATGATCTCAATAGCCATATTTTTTCTAAGCTACACAGCTGCCTAAAATACAGCCAACTTGAATCACGTCAAAATATGGTCGAATGTTTTAATTTAATTTTTTTGATTCTTTTTGTATAATTAAATTTCATAATCTTTCTGCTGAAATTATCGAATTACAAAAAATGATGTATCACACTTTGAGATCCGTCTGTAATTGCCAAAGATATAGCGAAAAATTAAAAAGGCGACCCCTAGGTTCGACATAAAAAAATTCTTCATATTACTGGGTGTACGGGCTGAATAAATATTTCATGAGAATATCTTGAAATATTTATGTTAATACATACTTTGTTACTTTGCTATTTTAGAAAATTTACATACATACTTTTTATTTTGTCTCAGTAATAATTGCAACTTAATTCTTAATATTTGTTTTGTAAATTCAGCTTATTTTGCACACTTTTATTTTTTTTGTTATTTTAGAGTTCATTGAATTGCATACCTTTTATTTTTGTCTTATTCACAATTGCAACTTGATATTTTGTTTGGTTTGTTTTAGAATTTTTTAACTTTAATTAATTAAGTTTCAAGGTTATTTGTTTGGTAAAAATCTGGTTCAATGTACTATTAGTTTATAACTAAATATGATGTAAGCATATTTTTTATGGCAAATGAGGCAAATATTTTATTGTTAAATTAGTATATAAGTTGGAAAAATTAATCAATAAAAACACTCTTATTTTGAAAGTATTACAAGTCTTTTATTTAAGAGTAAACAACACAGTTTCAAGTGCTGTTGTTGTATCAAACCACCGAATCCAATATAGTTTAAGTGCTATTATTGGCAACTCCAGTTACTCAAATCCAGTCCAATATAGTTTAAGTGCTATTATTGGACAAATCCTAGTGGTTGAACCCAGTTCAATAAGGTTTATGCACTTTTATTGAACATTATTTTGGTGACCCCGACGTGATCCTGTAACAAGGCACAGGATTCTAATAGATAGAACAGCAAGGCGCAATCCACAATGGCATCATTTGAGGAGCTGGTTAGCAAGCAGAAGGAAGTAGGAGAACGGATTGAAACAATCATCCGCAACTTCAAAAAGGATTCCGCCACAAGGAAAACTTCTATTGAATATTTCCAAGAGAGGCTTCGAAGGCTGGATGAAGAATGGACGAACTTCGAATCCAATGACAACAAAATTCGGCTAATGGAAAACATTCAGTTAGATCACAGGTACTTCTCTGAGGACTATTACAATGCCATCATGAATGCCGTACAACAATACAAGGATATATTTGAAGCGTCTATCATGAAGGTGTCCCAACCTTCAACAAGAAGCCAAGACGCACTTCCACAGCAGAAACAAGCAGCATGCTCTGACAGAATGCCAACTGATACAGAGCAAATATTGAGACTCATTCGGAGACAATCTGCAATAATGGCATCTCTTGAGCGTTTGTTAAAAAATGATCTGACAAATCAGGATGTGCCAATCGCCACAACACTATGGCAAAATATTGAAGAAATACATCTTCAAATATATGAAACATTTGTCGAGCCTGTGAATCAAGGCTACGACATTGGTCGATTCATCAAGTTGGAAAGCGATGTACGGAAAGCATTGAGATCCGTCACCAACGACACAGCAACTCAACCAAACTCTGGACATACCAATGCGAATCCAGAGTCTATACCAATTCCAAAAATTACGTTACCAAAATTTGACGGTAATTATTTAAAGTGGCAAGAATTCCACGACTTATTTTCCTCGTTGGTAGTAGGCCAACAAATTCCAAAAGTCCAGAAAATTTGGTACCTAAAAACACATTTAGTGGGGGAAGCTTCAAATCTTATAAAACACTTCTCTGCCACCGGCGAAAACTTTGATGATGCATGGACAACCTTAGTAAATCGCTACGACAACAAGAGGCTATTAGTCAGGAAGCTGATACATGAGCTGGTAGATGCTCCAACTAAAACAACAGCTGACAACTACAAATCGCTCCACGACAAAATCCAAGAGTGTCTCCTATCCCTCAAAAATTTAGATATTGACACTTCATCGTGGGATCCACTTTTGCTTCATGTACTACTCAAGCGATTAGACCAAACCACTCGCCTACAATATGAGCAATCCTTATCACAGCCAAGAGAGGTTCCAACAATTAAGGAATTTTTAAAGTTTTTAGAAAGACATTTTCAGTCCATGGAATCAATGACTGAAAGAGAAAAGGGTGCACAATCCAAGTCAAGAGTGTGCACTTCCATAACGTCAAATTATCAAGACAGCTTGAACTGCATTATGTGCAAAGGTCGAAACCATCCTTTATTCGCGTGCAAAGTATTTTTTCAACAACCACCTTCATTAAGACTTCAATTTGTTCAAAAACACAAACATTGTGGGAACTGTCTTAAACCTGGTCATAACGCAAAGGCGTGCAACCTAAGAAGTTGTATGAAATGCAGTAAAAAACACAACACTTTACTGCATCTCGAAGGCGCCAATCATAATCAAGCAGCACCAGTATCGAAAGGGCCACATAATCATAAGTCAGAAGAAAGTAGCAATCAACTGTCGGTAGCATCAGCCATCAGTACAGCACCAATTAATCAAAACGCAACATCGCTTGCTGCATCCAACCATTCTCAAGAAAGTAGCTACATTCTTCTTGGCACCGCAATGGTCAAAGTCCAAGCAAACAGTAGGGAGGTCCAATGCAGAGCAATCCTTGACTCAGGATCGCAGCTAAATATCATCAGCGATCGACTAGTTAAACGTCTTGGAATCTTACCAAAACCAGCTTCGATACGCCTCAGCGGCATCGGCTCAACTAACACCAGAGTACAACATCGAGTAAACATAGTCTTACAATCACGCATCAACAACTTTAATACTCGACTAGAGGCTGCAGTCCTATCACATATCGTGACTCCTCAACCATCACAATCAATCAATATTGAGCAGTGGCCAATGCCGAAAAATATAGTGCTTGCCGATCCAGAATTCAATCGTCCTGATAAAATAGATATTTTACTGGGTGCAGAATTTTACCACCAATTAATGTCAGCAGGGCAGATCAAACTGGGAAATGATTTGCCAACTCTCCAAAACACATTATTGGGTTGGGTTGCCGGCAAGGTGGGAGGACATGAGCCATCAACTGCATTGTGTGGCATGTGCACAGACGACGACACCAATCTCGAAGATGCCATTGCTCAACTTTGGGATCTGGAAAATCTAAGTCAGGTTGACAAAATCTTATCAACCTCAGAAAAGTACTGCGAAGATCATTTTGCCCAAACAAATACAATCGACAAGAGTGGAAGATTCATGGTAAAAATTCCATTTTGTGACAACCCTGACACATTGGGAGAATCACACCACATCGCAGTCAACAGATTTCTTGCGCTGGAAAGACGTTTATCCAAGGAACCTGAAATAAAAGCACAATACACAAGTTTTTTGAAGGAATATGAAGCATTGGGTCATATGACACAAATAGATGTGAATTCCATTTCATCTCCAAATTATTTTATCCCTCACCACTGCATCCTTAGACCGGAAAGCGCTACTACAAAACTTCGAGTGGTCTTTGATGCTTCTACAAAAACTTCAACTGGTACATCCCTGAATGATATAATGCACACAGGACCTACAGTGCAAAGTGAGCTCTTCTCCATACTACTTCGTTTCCGTTTACCGCGGTTTGTATTCACAACTGACATAGAAAAGATGTATAGGCAGTTTATCATGCATCCGGAAGATAGAAAATTCCAAATCATCATCTGGAGGGAAAACCCAACAATGCCAATTAAATATTATCAGCTAAATACCATCACATATGGAACTCGTTCGGCACCCTATTTAGCAACAAAATGTCTACAAACAATTGGTAAATCAAATACAGCGAGATACCCGTATGGAGCACAGTTCCTGCTGAAAAATTTTTATGTGGATGACGGAATCGGAGGAGCTGATAGCTTGCATGCAGCTTTGACAATTCAAACGGAATTAAAACACATACTAAGCCAGCATGGTCTCAAACTACAAAAATGGACTGCAAATCACCAACAGCTACTACAAAACACTGCAGAACAACAACAAGAAGTAAATATTGATTTTAACAACGAGAACCAAACTGTAAAAACCCTAGGCTTAACATGGATGCCAAAAACTGACAAATTCTGTGTCAAGGTCTCCCTCAGGGAAATTAAACACATTACCAAACGCATAGTAAGCTCAGATTTAGCCAGGCTATTTGATCCGTTGGGTTTACTATCACCAATTGTAGTCACCGCAAAAATATTTATCCAAGAGCTGTGGCAACTTAAACTAGGCTGGGATGATGAGCTACCAGAAGACCTTCGGGCGCGGTGGATGACATTTCGCAATGAATTAAAACATATAGACAATCTAAAGATACCTCGACATATGTTTGAAGGACACATAACATCAAACATACAAATTCATGCCTTTGCAGATGCTTCAGAAAAGGCATATGGTGCTGCGGTTTACATAAGATCAGTTATAAAGAACACTCAAGTAATCGTAAGACTATTAGGTGCAAAATCACGTGTAGCACCCTTAAAACATCAAACCCTACCTCGCCTCGAACTATGTGCAGCATTGTTAGCTGCTCAGTTAACATCAAGAGTCAAAAAGGACTTAAACTTTGAAGACACTCCCACATACTTATGGACAGATTCAGAGATCGTTTTAGCCTGGATCCATTCACAATCATCATTATACCAAACTTTCGTGGCCAACCGAATAGCAGCAATTCAAGAAATATCCATCACTGAGCAGTGGCGACATGTGAGATCAAAAGACAATCCTGCAGACGTCTTGTCACGTGGTCTATCCCCAAAAAAATTAAGCGAACACCCCCTATGGTTCTACGGGCCCATGTTCCTTTGTGGGCAAAAGGAAAATTGGCCACAAAAATTCGCAAAGACTGAAGACAGCCGTCATGAGCATGACATGGAGCGGAAAAGGGTGACCGTAGTTACAGCCGCAAAGGATACCTCAGTAGATATAATCTACAACATAAAACACAACGGTTCATTTCAAACACTCCAAAGGGTTGTAGCTTACATGCTACGATTCATCAATCACACAAGAAAGATTAACCAACATAAGGAACTAAACTTAGAGTGCCAAGAATTAGAACAGGCTCTCACACTCATTGTGCGTGTAATGCAACGATCGGATTTTGAAGAAGATTTGAAGCATTTGAAACGGCACGGCGAAGTATACCGAGGAAGTCCATACAGCAATCTCACCCCCTTCTTGGATACTAACGGCATCATCAGAGTAGGAGGTCGGTTGAAATCATCAACACTGCCATACGACGCAAAACATCCAATGCTAATTCCCTACAATGACCCAATAACAAAATTGATACTGCGAATGACACATGAGAAAAATCGGCACTGTGGGCCTCAAGCACTCTTATCACATGTAAGACAAAGGTATTGGCCAGTCAAGGGTAAAACAGCGGCACGATCAATTGTCCAACACTGCGTACGATGCTCCAGAGCCAAACCACACTTACTCAGTCAAATCATGGGTAACTTACCTGCAACCCGCGTTACACAAGCTCGACCTTTCATCAACTCCGGTGTTGACTTTTGTGGTCCGCTTTGGATTCATTATAAGTTACGAGGCAAAAGACCCCAAAAGGCATACATTGCTGTGTTTTGTTGCTTCGCCACTAAAGCGGTTCACCTAGAATTGGTTAGTGACTTAACCACCGAAGCCTTCATGGGAGCACTAAGACGATTCACCAGCAGGCGAGGTCATTGTAAAGAGCTATACTGTGACAACGCAACTAATTTTGTGGGTACAAAAAATCAACTTACAGAATTATCAGATTCGATTTATTCAATTTCGGCCGCAAGTAAGATCAGCAAAGAATGTTCATCCAGAGGTATAACGTTTCACTTCATACCACCACGCGCACCACACTTTGGCGGCTTATGGGAAGCTGCCGTCAAGTCAGCCAAAAATCTTTTGCTCAAGAGTGTAGCAACAGCATCTTTGACATACGAGGAACTAGATACCATTGTAATAGAAATTGAAGGCATTCTCAATTCACGACCAATTTCTCCCATGTCAAACAACCCCAATGATTTGGCCGCATTAACACCTGGTCACTTTCTAATTGGGGAACCACTGAACTCCCAGGTAAATTTAAGTGCTAAACAAACAAAGATGAGTCTATTGACAAGGTGGAAATTGGTTACCTACTTAAAGGATGAGTTTTGGAAGCGCTGGTCACGGGAATACTTGTGCGAACTACAGTATCGACATAAGTGGAAAACGCGAAACGCCAACGTACAGCCCGGTGATATGGTCATAGTGAAGGAAGACAACACATCTCCCCTGAAATGGCCGTTGGCTAGAATAGTAAAGGTGCATCAAGGGGATGATGGTCTGGTCCGAGTGGCGGATGTTAAAACAGCATCTGGTGTCTGCAGAAGACCAATTGCACGGTTGGCACCGTTGCCAATTCACGGCACTGAGTCCGATGAAACTTCCGATCATGGAGATGTCGATATGGATGAAAGTAATATGCCAGAGAATACCAGAAAGAAAAGGCGGATGTCCAGGCCTATTAATATGATGACTACCTTAATCTCACTAGTGTTGCTGCCATTAGTCCTTGGAGCACAAGTTCATAACACGCAGTTTGGTGCTCAGCTTGGCATACATTTTGAAGACATTGGATCAGCATCCATTTCATCCTCAGATTGGCAGATCTTAATTTATTATGACTTGCAGGAATTTTGGTCCGAATTGGCCATATTTGCAAATGGGACCAGGGCTTTAAGCGGTTTATGTGACGACATGGAAGAAAAATCGACATGTCAGAACCTAGTAAAATATTTTGAACATACTAAAAATGAATTACATATGAGTAGCACTCTACTGTCAGGCAGAAGACATAAAAGGGGGGCAATCGATTTAGTGGGGAACATCGCACACTCACTATTTGGCGTACTCGACTCAAAGTATGCAGAAGAAATGGCAAACACAATCTCACAACTTAAGGAAAATGAAGCACATCTGCTCAGCCTTTTAAGAAATCAAACGTCAATTGTAGACTCTACCATGAATATCTTGAAGTCAGACCAAGGGCTAATAAAAAAAAAAAGTTTGATCAAATCGACCAACAAATCTCACAAGTATATAATAAGATACACAACGACAGTAAGGAATTATATCAGGAAAGAATATACCGAATTTTCTCATCACTATGCATTCAACTAACAATCACGGCGTCAAATTTACAACACACGCAGTCTTCAATACTGGATATTCTTACAAATACTCACCACGGGACTATAAGTCCGCTCATCCTCACTCCGTATCAATTGCAACAGGAAATAGAAAAAATAAGAATGCATTTGCCCGAGTCACTCGAATTGCCTGTAAAACGGAATGATGCATTACGATTGTACAAACTGATGAAAGTTCAAGGTGGACTCACGAATAACACAGTACTATTTCGGATCAATTTACCATTAGTCAACCGGAACCAATTTGTATTATTCAACCTTGTACCAGTGCCAAATTGGATTAACAATACCTTACTATCAATAAAACCATGCTCTTCCCTTCTGGCTGTCAATGTTATCCGTCGTCAGTATTTCACCATGGATAAAAGTGAACTTAATTTATGCTCTGTTATTGAAGAAGATAGATTTGTATGTTCCAAAATGCAGATCCAACATGAATCAGGTTCACCAATATGCGCCTGCGAAATTAGTTTATTGCACAATGAAACTAATGCTGAGTGTCCAGTGAAGCAGATAAACGACGCTAATGTTTGGATACCTCTCCACCAGCAGAATAAATGGATTTACGCATTACCCACGGCAACTCATACAACGGCTGTGTGTAAAAGAGATATCACTCAATTTACCTTAAAAGGGTCAGGCTTACTTTACGTGGAACCAGAATGCACTCTTAAAAATAAGTTCATATCAATACTAGGCCAACAGACATTATCCAGTTCGCTTAAGGCATCATACACCACGCTTTGGCTAATTACAGAACAAACCCATGCAACACATCTAAAGTCAATTCTCAATAAAATACATACAAGCGAGTACAGTCCACCCATACAAAACCTAACTGACTTGCAAACCTCACTAAAGGCGCAGGAGATACTCCAGCTACCAAATAGAATTGAGTCCCATAATTACCATCACATGACTGTCGGTTAGTCAGCCTTAACAATTGCTTGCTGCCTTTTAATATATCTAATTGTTAGGCAAAAATGTAAACACCACCCAATTCCAGCACCTCGCAAACAACATGCAACATCAGACTTCACGGTGCATCTTTGATCAACATCAGTAACAGATCCTCATAAGGCTACAACAGAAATCCACACAGTGATACCAATGCAGCAGACTCCAACATCAACTCTATATTTTGAGCTGCGCTCAACGGGGGGAGAATGTTAATACATACTTTGTCACTTTGCTATTTTAGAAAATTTACATACATACTTTTTATTTTGTCTCAGTAATAATTGCAACTTAATTCTTAATATTTGTTTTGTAAATTCAGCTTATTTTGCACACTTTTATTTTTTTTGTTATTTTAGAGTTCATTGAATTGCATACCTTTTATTTTTGTCTTATTCACAATTGCAGCTTGATATTTTGTTTGGTTTGTTTTAGAATTTTTTAACTTTAATTAATTACGCTTATACAGTAATTTATAAGTTTCAAGGTTATTTGTTTGGTAAAAATCTGGTTCAATGTACTATTAGTTTATAACTAAATATGATGTAAGCATATTTTTTATGGCAAATGAGGCAAATATTTTATTGTTAAATTAGTATATAAGTTGGAAAAATTAATCAATAAAAACATTCTTATTTTGAAAGTATTACAAGTCTTTTATTTAAGAGTAAACAACACAGTTTCAAGTGCTGTTGTTGTATCAAACCACCGAATCCAATATAGTTTAAGTGCTATTATTGGCAACTCCAGTTACTCAAATCCAGTCCAATATAGTTTAAGTGCTATTATTGGACAAATCCTAGTGGTTGAACCCAGTTCAATAAGGTTTATGCACTTTTATTGAACAATTTATGTTTGACCCTCAGTAATACCTTTCATTTTTTAGTTTAAAAAATTGATATTCTCATGAAATATTTATATTGCGTTGCGGTTCAGAACAATTTTTCGAAAAATTTCCCATTTTATGGCAATTAAACATTTCATAGCATTTTGGTTTCGTTAGAATATCTGTCATAACTTAATGTTGGTATAAAGGATTTTATTTTAATCTTTTTTGCTGGGTGCTTAACCTCATTGTGCATACAAAATGTCACAATACCCCGCATAAAATCGCTACAGTCACAGTAATTATTTGAGATTTTCATTTTAAGATTAGGGTCGTTAATTCCGTTAATTCTCTTACCTAGAGCTAACAACCGGTAATAATAATCTTGTGGTGACTCGTCTCCATTACGTTTGGTACGTGACATTTTTACGTGTATGTCTGCTTCGTTTTCTACGCTTGGAAAATTATTTTTAAATTTTCGTAAAAAATACTGTTTCAAAAGAATCGACCCAGTACTTAGCAGCACCTTGCAACTTCTGCTGCACTGCAAAAATCAACAATTCATTATTCCGAAAAATGCGTTTCGTAATATTTCGATACGATTTGTAGGATTAAACTCTGGCAATAACGACACGAGCATTACAATTTGAATAAAAAATTCGTTGTTGAATTATTGCGTTGTTTTCGAAGCGTTCTGTTGGAGCCACAGAATTAGAGAATGTTACCTGATTTCAAGGCGTAAAACCAGGTGTATTGTACATATTTTGTTGATGTATGTTGATATTTTAATGCAATTTATTCCTAACACTGACTGGCACACTTATCTATTCAAAATAAGGTTGGCAAAATTTCCACACAATTGATTGCTCTTGCATGCCAGCATATTTGAAACGATTTTTGAGTCACAAACAAATAAAGTACGATTTATAGAGGAGAACATAAGCTTATCGTCCACTTCATTTGGATACACCCTTTTTCAGTACAGGGTAGTACCACAGCGCGTCAAAGTAGGCAACCTCTAGTTTAAAAATTGTTTCAGAGCTTATAACTTCATCAAAAGTGAACCATTTCTTATTTTTAGTAAACGATTTTTTATTTTTACTAGTCTACGTAGACAGATAACGGAAAAATATGCTTGGAATTTGCATGGTATCTTTAATACTATTAGAGAAATTCGACATTTAAATTTAAAATACAAAATTTTCACCTTGAAATTTTTTAGTTTTTCACCTGTAGTTTTGTTTTTAAATACAAGATAAAACTATTTTAAACAGATTTAGAAAGCTAATATTATAAGAAATAACTTGTAAAAAAAATTTTCTTTGATTTCATTATTTTAGTGGTAATCATTTTTTTTTAATTTGAAATTTCATAAAAAGCTTAAAAAATGTGAAATTTTGGTCAAACAGCACTTTCAGTTTTTTAAGTAGATATTTAACGCTTTTTAGTAAATTTATAAAATTTTTCTTTAAGATAAGGAATTGTGTAATTCATCTGTTGTCTTTTTATGGAATTTTTGTGAAGCACCCTACAGTCAGCATTGTTCAAAAAAAAAAAAAATGCCCTGTGATTGCGTAAATTGATTTTAGTACGATTGGTTTTCAGTAGGTTGCCAAATTGTGTAGACATCCTGGGCATAAATGGGGTCTGGGGAGGCGATTGAAAAAAAAAATTACAATTTTTGGGAAGAAAAATTTTTATCAATACAAAACAATATATTTTAATTTATTGTTTTCCAAAATTTTGATTGACTTTAGTTATGTACATTTCGGTCTTTAATGGGATGAAAACTTGATTTAATATCTTTTATATGTACGGAGATATTCAAGGTAAAATTTCATTCATAAAACTTCTCTTTTGATCTTTCTTTGGTTTTTAGCGATATTTTATACAGCGTAAAATTAGGCAAATCCAAATAGTAGAGGTAATTAACTATCCACTGATATGCAATTTGAACATCTTTTTTATTAAAACAGTTAATTAATGCACGCAATTATGGTACCTCTTCTAATAAGTGCTTTGACTTTTCATTACTTAATTGTTTGAAATCAGTGATTTGGTCTTTTTCTAATGCAGCAATAAAATTTTTTTAACAGAATATACAAATATGACTACCTGTACTTTTAGTCGTGGCAAGCTCATGTTTGCGCATGTACCTCTTCCCGGCGATTTCTTTATAAATGATGCCTTACTTATCTTACATTTTATTAAAATTTAATTTTTATTATATCAATGCAATATAAAATCAATTTTGGAAATAGTAGTTTAATTTTTTAATTTTCTGTTTATTGATAAACATAGATCTATTGTTAAGATATACATTAGCAGCAACATTTTAACTAAGTTTGTCATTCCGTTTGTAATTACTACAATATCCATTTCCGACACCATTAAGTACATAGATTTTGACTTCTTATGCATAACGAAGTCGATTGAGCGATGTCCGTTTGTCCGTCCGTGTTTGTGTTAAAATCAACAAAAATTTAAATACGCCAATCGATCAGTCATACTGCCGGAAGAGGTGCTATTGAAAATCAAAAAGATCGGTCTACCTCTTATTTTTCCATACTATGTGAAACAATGAAGAAAGAAAACAAATACATGGTGCGACAGAGAATTAAAAAATAAGAAATAGTCATCAAGTGAAAAAATTGGCGCTCGCCCATATTTTCAGAGTTACGGCCTCTAATGTTTTAAAATTTTGTAAAATATAAATATGGGTTTCATTAAAAAGGTTTTGATGAGATCTTTAAGGAAATACTAACCATTTTTAAAAACGCTTTACCCATTAAGAGCCTATTACCATATATATATATATATATATATATATATATATATATACTTAGCTTTTAATTCTCTGTCACCCCAATATTTACTTTTTGGATTGGAGTTACTTCACTGAACTAGATTTACATGTATGGTGAAAGGTATCTAAGATTCGGCATAGCTGAATATAGCTTTTTATTTATTTTCCTTGAAATAATCTAAAATATCAGGAATTCATAGATTGTAAATTTCCATTGCTTCTTGGTCATTCTTCCCTACTTCCAGACTAATTTTAGGTAACTACTTCATGCGAATAGTATTTAATACTGGATCGGAAGACAAAAGTAAATAGTACATTAAGTCGGAATTTTGAGCTGTTCTAGATCACTTTCTACTAATTATTATTATTACGCTACTATTCCTAAAATTTGTTGTATGTTGCATTGTTATAATAAAAATAAAATTAAATTTTAATAAAATTTAGGATGAGTAGGGCATCATTTATAAAGAAAGATGTCAGGAAGATGTACGTGCGCAAACATGTGTTTAACGTAGTCATATTTGCATATTCTTTTAAAAAATATTTAATTGCTGCATTAGAATAAGAAAAAGTCACTAATTTCAAAGAAGAAAGTTATAAAAAGTAGAAGCACTTATTAGAAGAACACAATAAAACAAGGGATTTTTTAAGCGAGGTACCATAATTGCGTGCATCATTTACAGCTGTTTAAAAAAATGTTCAAATTGTATATCAGTGGATAGGTAATTACTTCTACCATTAAGCAAGCTGTCCCTATTTTTCTGTCGCAGCTGTATAAAGTATTGCTAAAAACCAAGAAAAGGTCAAATATGAAATTTTGTGAATAAAATTTTACCTTGAATATCTCCGAACATACAAAAGATATTAAATCAGGTTTTCATCCTAATGAAGACCAATATGTACATAACTAAAATCTATGAATATATGAATAGTTGGTTATAAAAATAATTTAAATTCGTTTGCAATTTTCTTACAGTATCAAACATTTAGATTTTTGTTAAAAAATTGCTTATATTCTAACAATGTTGACTGTAGGGTGCGTCACAAAAATTCCATAATAGATGAATTACACAAGGCCTTGTCTGAAAGAAAAAAGTTAAAAATTTTATAAACTTACTAAGAAACGTTAGGAATCTACTTAAAAACCCGGAAGTAGTTTTTGACGAAAATTTTATTTTTTTTTAACTTTTTACGAAATTTCAAATTAAAAAAATTGTTACTACTAAAATAATAAAGTCAAAGAAATAAATTGTGTTTACTAGTTATTTCTAAAGTATTAGGTTTCTAAATCTGTTTTTAAAATAATTCTATCTTGTATTTTAACCCTTTGATACGTGGCGTACATTATAATGTACGTCGATTTTTTTCAGTCCGTCACTAATTGAAATTTTAGCATACATGCAATTAATTTGCAGTTACAGGTTTGTTGCGATGTTGTTTTTTAAATGCTAAAGAGGCTGTAAGATTTCAAGACAACTTGAGATCACTTTTATATATTTTGTCTAGTCGTCATCGACGCAGCCCCGTATATGTCAAAGTTTTTATTTAAATTAAAAAAGAAAAAAAAATGGATTTTCTCGCGTATTTTTTTGATGAATTTTTAAATGTTTCTTTAAATTATGTACACATATGTTTAGAAATTTAAAAGCAATAAAAAAAAAAATAAATTAAAAAAGTTTTTAGATCGAAGCAGATTTTATATTAAAATGTACAGCTTCAAAACCCACTTTAGAATAAAAATTTGTCCCCATAATTTTTTACACATGCTCTTTGAAGCATTTTTAAGCTATAAAAACCATATGTAGAATTTTTCAACGGCCGAAATTAATTCCCGTGTCATAGGGTTAAAAAAACTACAGGTGAAAAACTAAAAAATGGAGACGTAAAAATTTTGTATTTTAAATTTAAAAGTCGAATTTCTCTAAAAGTATTACAGGTACCATGCAAATTCTTAGTACGTTTTTCCTTTATCTATGTATATCACTAAAAATAAAAAATCGTTTACTAAAAATAAGAAATGGGTTCACTTTTGATAAAGTTATAAGCTCTAAAACGTTTTTTAAATTCGAGGTTACATACTTTGACGCTCTGTGGTACTACGCTGTACAGAAACAAGATGTATCCAAATGCAATAGTTAAAAGGCTTATGACCTCTTTTATAAACCGCAGTTTGTTTCATGAGAATCGGGTAAGTAGTTTAGGAGTTCCAAATTTGTATCCAATTTTTTTTTTTTTTTTTTTTTTTTTTGTATTTCTCGCTTCTGTGTGACGTCATATTGTTTTCAACATTTTGCTGATCATTTGTTACAGACAACATACATATTTTTTAAGTGTATTATGAACTGTAAAGGGCACTTCTGTAAAGTTAAAAATGACTGCTTATTACTATAGCTCCCAGTAACAAAAAGTTATACAAAAATAAATCTAATAATTAAAGGGTGTCCCCATAATTGATATAAATTTAATTATATGGGCCTATCTTTTGAACCGTTATAGATAAACGCTTGCAAATTGAGCAGAACTTCGATTGCTATGGCCATTATAGTAACAAGTATTAATATTACAAATTATAAATTA
Organism: Gymnosoma rotundatum; assembly: GCA_916610165.2. Classification (NCBI taxonomy): domain Eukaryota; kingdom Metazoa; phylum Arthropoda; class Insecta; order Diptera; family Tachinidae; genus Gymnosoma; species Gymnosoma rotundatum. The sequence goes on from OU744336.1 coordinate 111,986,560, forward strand.
AAGAGTGTCCCAATGGTCAATTTAAATTTATGTTTATGGCCATACTTTTAAACAGTTGTAGACAGACGCTTGTAATTTCCAACGAACCTGTATTGCTGAGTCCGCTAGAACAACAAGTATAAAATTTGGATTTGGAAGTTATATATCGCCTTCATCTTTTTTTTTTTGATAAATATCAGCAAGATCTTAATAAATTATTAGCATTTGTTGAAAGTTTTTTTAATTAAGACTTTCCTTTTAATTTTTTTGTTATTCTGGAATCATAATTCTTTATGATCTTATTGTTTTATTATATATTTGCCATTACCAACTCTAATATGTAACCAAAATTTCATTGAATATTTAGATTTTGCAAATGTGATAGATACAATATAGTGCATTTGAATATTACAAGATTCCACCGCAAAAGTTTTAAAGGCCATCTTTCAAGGAGATTTGTAAAAAATTTGGCTTTACCTTTGTGTTAAAAAGTTTAAATACTTCAAAAATAACTCTGTAGAAAAAAAATTTTTTTTAATTAAAATGTATTTATAATTTTTGTCCAAAATACCTGACCTTTGATCAGAAAAATTGCTCTGGTGGACACGGGCGCAACTTGGTGCAGATATAATATAGGTGTGTAGCAGAGGTTTTGGGCTATAACACAGAGAAATATCTTTTTAACCTGGTTTGACGGGAGGGAGTTATACCCTATTGAACACAAGATTTTTTAAGAATTTTGACCTTTTTTAAAACAATAAAATTAAAAACTTCTAAAAAACGTAACGACTTTATTTTGCTAGCGCAGATAACTAACAAACTACATAATTAAAAAAATTAATTTTGATTTGATATCTTTCAAAAAGTTGTAGCAATTTGAAAATAAGAATTTACTAAAAAAAAAATTCATTTTAAAAAAAATATTCGGAAAGTCTACCCTGTTCAGTGTATTATAATTGGAACAGAGTTCTAAATTTTTGCCTCTCGAGGTTTACTGGTATTTACTTTCAAATGAATAAGAAAACACTAAGATCGGTTACCACAAAAAAAGTAATTTTTGGCCGCCTTCTCAAAATATGTGCCACCGTGCGCCGCACGGTGGTTCAGAATTAATTTTCATTGGCCAAAACCTATATTTTTTGTTGATACAGATTCTTAAAATTTTTTGTCACCAGAAAGAAAATAGATCAAAACTAAGGTAGCCGAAAAATTGGGTCAAAATATTCGCAGTAGTGGGCGTGGCATGCTGCTAAAGGCAAAGAATTTATGTTAATTTAAAAATAAAGTAAAAATTGTAATATTTGATCTGATATTAATTGCGATTTCTTAAAAACTGTTATCGATATTGAGCTGCGGTTTTTTTTGTTATGTTGGGTGAACTGTTGTTTTTAAGAAATGGTATATGCGCACCCTGTATAATTTGTAAATAGGGTGTTATGTTTAAAATTGGAAACCTCCATATATTCGCAAAGTTTAAAGTTTAGTAGTATATAACTTGTAAAGGACAAAAAAGGACAAAAAACCAAAACCACCCAAAGAAAGGCAAAAGTGTTCTCTTTAAGCCTATATATACTTTTGCACCCGCCCGGATCCGCCCGTAGAACACTTTTTCTATTTTAATGAAAATACTCAGCATTTTTACAAACAAATTTCTATCAAAACTGCTAGTAAATTTACTTTAGAAGTCATTCACTGCCAAAAGTACAAATTGCAGATAGCAAAACGTAAGGGGAAAGAGAGGAATCTAACTAAAAAGTTAATTTTATTCGAAAATTGAGAGTTTTAGTACACAAAACAATTTTTGGTAAAATTTCCTTAAAAACCAGTATAAGTTGTATATGACAAATTTTCCCATAGAAAACTTGTATAAACCGAATCAACTTAGGTAGTTAAACTTAGTTTTTTGTGTTTAGGTAATCTACTTTAGGTTTAACACTTTTATATGTAGTATAAATCACAATAATTTGGAAATAAATTTTATTTCGGTACAAGTATTCGATTTAAAAAGGCAAATTTATTGTACGTTTTCCAAATCAGCTTAGGTAGTTGAACTTGGTTTTTGTCTTAAAAAATTCCATACAAAAGAAAAATACCTGAGCTAGCCTAGGTAATAATAGCTCTTATATTTTTTTGTGTGTACGTAATCTACTTTAAGTTTGACATTTCTTTATTGAGTATATAAGGACAAAAATTTGGAAATAAATTTTACTGTCAGACATGAATTCTCAAGCACGGGTTGATTATAGATCAACCAAAACAAGGATCAGGTAACACAAACGATGGCAACACCGCAAGAAGATTTTTTTTGGATCCCGAAACTACATCTGATATAACAGGTGTTGATATAGATGGTTTTTCAAGATTTAAAACAATTACTGAAGTACTTGCGTACAATGAACTAATTAATGCTAAAAAATTTGGTGATTACGCCAAGGAAACCGCTGCTATATAACATCCCAATACAAATATAGAAATATGTCAGCAACAGTGCATCAGAACTTTATGCACTGTTGCTGACATATCATGGAGAAGAGGTCATTAAGCAATTGGAGATTTATCACAGGAAGCCCAGGAAAAAAGAAACAAGGATTACAGGTTTTACAGAGAACATAATACCAGAAAAATATCAGGAATTTCTACAAATGAAGATTTATTTCATATATTATTGGCAACTTCAGATCCCTTCATCTCTAGGACCAAAAACTAGGAAATATGTAAGTATTGTAAGGCATAAAGTTGAAATTTGGACAATCCTAATGAAAATACGGAAAATACCTCAGTGAAAATAGGGGCCACCCTAAGGATAGCAAAATATTGTATTGTCATCTAAGATTGACCCGTGGACCAAATTTGAGCCACATTGTTTAAGGAATAGTGGGTCAAAAATGAGTTGGCACATTTGAAACGGAATTTCAAACAAGAATTAGGAAAAGCAAATCGAAAGTTCAACTTTAGGCTTGAATTTCTCAGCAACCGCTGAACCGATTTTAATAAGGCCCAAACTCGGTAAAAGCTTAAGATGTTGTCTATTGACTAAAAAAAGACTACTAAAAAATCTTTATTAGTTAAAAAGTTACAGAGTTTTGGCCAATGAAAAACGTTTCTGAACCACTGTGCGCCGGTCACGTGCTAGTAGCCAGAGCACAAAAGCTAGCAGGACGAAATTTGGTGCGAACCAACAACAATACACACCTAGAAGTCACACCCAGTACGAAAGTACCTGTTCCCCCGAATATGTCTACCTGGCCCTCAGTGATTCGCTCTTCTAGCCAAATGCTCACACCTAGCTCCCGAAGTGACCCAGAGTCAGCAGTTTCGAGTCCTCGAAGAGGAGTTACCTTCCAGAACTCAAGGACCCCCTCCAATTCCAGCATCGACTCAGGAAATTGGACGTTGGCAGCTCCCTCCCGAGTTTCAGCAACATATTAATTGCTCTTGCAAAAAAAGGCAACCGCCAGGAGGTCGGCTTCCTGAAAACCAGTGTAGGTAAAAACTACCGAGTAGGAATTGCCTGCAGTGGCCTGGTACATGTACTGTGGCTACAACCATAATCACCCAGCGAAGTTTGCGACTGCCGAACGAGGGTAGTATAACGCTTAAAGTCGCTACGCTTGTTTTGAACCACACCTGAGTTTTTTTTTCTTTTTTTTTTTTTGTTGAAAGAGCGATGTCAGTCCGTCCTGAGTTTTTTTTTGTTGATTGAGCGATGGCCGCCTGTCCGTCCGTGTTAGTGTTAAATTAAAGTCATATAATAAATAAAGTTAATAATAAAGTTATATAATAAATAAATATATATATATATATATATATATATATAATATATATATATATATATATATTAATATATTAAATAATCGTAGGCTTAAAAAATAGTATTTGGGCATTTCCATAAACATGTCAACCATGCCAGAAAAAACAGAAACCCTTGAATCTTTTTTAATATGATACAAAAGAAATATTTAAATTTATTATTTGGAGATTGTTACCGCTTATTGCATTTTTAAAGAACAGATATTACGATTTAAACTCAGCGCCTATTATTTTATGGTAAAAAATTAATAGAAATTTTACTTATTGCCCTTATTACGATCTTATAATTCATATTTTTTCTTAGTGGGAGTGTACTCCAAAAATCATGTCCATTTTTTGGTACGACGAGTATTTGAAAATTATCTGAGTATTCGTGTGTATATACGTTAAAGAAAATTAAAAATGGTAACAGTTCCAATGTAGAATTTTATAACAAATAGAAGAGATTTTTCCTTGTTTGGAAATATGTAGTTTTTATGAGTTTAAAAAATAAATGTAGGTTCTTTATAAGTTTCAATTATTATTTTGCATGTACAATAAGAAAGAATTTTAAAATATGCAACAAAAAATAGCAGAGTACCTAAATTTTCAGTTCGGACGTTAAATAAACGTGCAGTTTTGAGATTGTGACGTGTTCCTATAACGAACACAGCCAAAATGCCTTAGTGCAATTTTATATTATGGAAAATTTATTGTATAGCAATTTTGTATAAGTAATAAAAAGGAAAAGCAGTCGTTCATTTTTAATAGTTATAGCTAAAAAATTAACAGTTGATATTACTGTTTTAAGCACTTAAGTTTTTTCTTTAGCAATTAAGAGGTTATGTCGTATGTACGTAACATATGCAAGTTTGAACATGATAATTATAAACCGTTTTAAATACAGATTTTGACATACACAACAAATTAATTTTAACATCCATATGACTTGTACACGCCACTAAACAAACCTTAAACAGGCTTATAACATGTGAAAAAGTTTTAGAAACGGTCTTCAAAAATCGATTAATTAGAATATCCTAAACAACATAAACTATTATCAAAATATCATTCAGACTTTAGAAAACGACATTCCTGTGAAACAACTATTAAGTTTGTTATAAATAAATGGAAATGTTTTAAAAACGAAATTAAAATATTAACATTCTCCTCGATTTTAAAATAGCGTTTGAGACAAATGACAGAAAGATACTGTTGGTTTCAAACATAATTATCAAATCGTAGACAACTGACAAAAGTAAATAATGTTAAATGATCATTCCAAGGGACACTTTTATTCATAATATATATAAATGACGTTAAAAATATTTAAAAAAATAGTGAAATTGTGTTATATCCGGATGATGCACTTGTTTATAAAGAAGAATGATATAAAATTTTAACAATGATATGCGAAATATGATTGGCTACAAATCAGTTAACTCAAGTAAATGACAACAAAAGAAAATATATGGAAAAGAATATGAACTCTAATAGACCAATTATAATAAATTATATATAAACAGAAAAAAATTAGTTATAATAATAATATTAATTAACAATGATCATGTGGAATATCTGTAGAAAAAACTCAGCAAGAAAATAGGATATTTTGAAGGTGTAAGAAATAAAATATCAATTGTAACTTCAGTAAATATGTATGTATATTCAATACATACATATTGTTAACCTGCTGCTCAGACCAACAGATATCGAGATTAGAGAATAAAGCTGTGAGCGCTATATCTCAATGTTTAATAGGGTCAATACTATTGCTCTATATAAACTTTTTCCAAATTGGGAGTAGTTGGAAAACTAAATGTTGGCCATATGTGGCTTCATTGAAGGATTTTTTCCGATGTGTGATGGAGAGATGACATGCAATACTACCTTATGAATACTGTTCACTAGGATCTATTATATAAAATTGCCCTATATAAACTCTTTTTCCAAATTGAGTTTATGAGTAGTGATATAATGATGAAAACTAAATTTGGACCATACATGGTTTCTTAATTTGAAAAAAGGGTTTATATGGGCAATAGTATTTACCCTAGTGAACACAACCTATATGCTGATATTGCATGCCACCACTCCATTTGGCCAATTAGGTTAAATTGTCTTAGAGACATAAATTTGCTGAACTGACTTTCAATTACAGTATTTTAAATTTACTTAGATATAAATCATAAGATTTGAAATCGCTTAAAATTTATTATTTGTTAAAAAGTTATTCTTAAATATATTTTTAAATGAAAAACAATTCGTGTTGTTCTTTGTTTGACTTTACGTCAAACATAATTAACTTCATACATATATGTTATACGTAAGTTGTCCAAAGTAATTGGACACAAACCTGAAACAACATATGATTTGAGAACAAGAAACAAGAATTTATGTACATACTAAAAATTAATGGCAACTCTTATATTAAAACAAAAAAGAGATTGTTCATAGTGCCAAAGGGCTGTGCCGTTACTATGTACCTCGTCTCGATAGTTAAATATTACGGATACAGAGTTTTCCTACCAACTAACTCGAATTTGTTAATACATTTGCTACTTTTTAGTTGCTGTATCCGATCGTCGGATGCTTCGAGTGTAGATGTCAAAGTCGCTAGAAAGTTGGCATTTGTACTCGTTTGATGTTGAGCTAACGAAAGAAATATAAAAAACATAAATAAATCAATACATCGACACCTAACGCTGAAAATGTAAGTATTTGTTAAATTTATGTATATATTAATAGATAAAAATTAATACAAGTCCTTTAACAAGGAAATTTATTATTTGAAATTTTTTATACCCTTCACTACAAAAAGAGGAAAAAAGGTATATCTGAGTTTGTCATTCCGCATGTAATTTCTACAATATCCACTTTCGATCCCATAAAGTATATACTTATATTCTGACTTCTTATGCATAGCGAAATTGATTGAGCGATGTCCGTCTGTTCGTCCGTGTTAGTGTTGAAATCAAATTTGTCACGGCCTCAGCAAACTTGATTTCACAAAAAAAAAGACTATATCAATCGATCAGATATAGTGTCAACAGAGGTGCTCTTGGAAATCAGCATGATCGGTCCATGTACTTCGTAGCAGCAGGCAAAAAATCACGCTTTCCTCTTATTTTTTTTTCATGTCATTTGGAATAATAAAATAACTCCATTAAAAAATGTAAATATATTGGGCGATAGAGAATTAAAATATAAGAAAATACATCAAATAAAAATATTGGCGTTCGCTCATATTTTATGAGTTACAAGGCTCTGAAATTTTCAAGTTTCTTAAAATATCAATATGGGTATCTTTTTAAAACTTTTGAAGAGATCTTTAAGGATATACTAAAATTTTTTAAAAAGGCTTACCCAATTGAGAGCCGATGTCATTTTTATGTAAAATTATATATATGCAGTACCTAAAAATTTTTTAATTCTCTGTCAACCCAATGTTAGCTTTTTTGATTGGAGTTACTTCACTAAACTAGATTTATTTAGATGGTGAAGGGTATACAAGATTCGGCATAGCCGAATATAGCACTCTTGTTTGTTTTATATTAATTTACTTCAATTGTGATTAATTCCTTAAAATAAAAATATTTCTTGATATTCTCATGAAATAATTTTTAATTTTTTCCTACCAGGATTTGAACCATCGATTTTATAAATTAATGAAATTTGACTTTATTTTCGGCTTTTTGGTTCTTTTTAATTAATTTCTAAACATTTTTCGAAAGAAAAATTATTTACAAATGTATGTGGACGTTTTCCAAAGAAAACAAGAATAATTAGACGCTAGCAGAAAGAAATGCAGCATTATCTGGACCGCCACATCCTTCATCAGCATTCTTTGCATCTATCTACTTTATGTTATGTACGTCGTAAACATCATATATTTAACCAACTAATCTAAATGTTAATTTGGTGAGACGAAGTTCACACACGACTTAAAGCTTTTTTTTGTCGTTCTCTTTGTAACTCGTCTTGTACATTTGTTGTTGCTTTTTTTTGTGCTAGCCATTAGATAGCCACGAAATGCAGATTTTTATTTTTAATTATTCATACTTATTTGCTCACAACATTATAGACGTTGTTTCAGTTGGTTAAATAGATGTTTGAGATAGCGGCCAAAACTCCTTATGGTTTTTGTTCTCCGATTTTAAAGTTACTAGACTCATATGAAAGTAGACAGTAGTAAGCTTCGGGAGCCAAAAAATTAGAACTCTACTTCAAATATTTCACTGAGAACAGGGTGGTCCAAAATGGGCTTTTTCAGAATTTAGTAAATTTATGATATTTTTAGTTAATTTTTAAAGTTTAAATGATCATAACTTTTTTGTTTTTCAAGATTTTTTGACGAAATAAATATTGTGTTGTAACTTAACTTATTTCCTGTTACTGGTAAAAAAAATTGAAGCTCAACTGTTTTCAGAACAATTTAAATATTTTTTTTAAAAAAGGTCAAATTTCTCGGAAATTTCCTACTTCATAGAGCACAACTCCTGTGAGTCAAGCTGAGTCAAAACACAAATTTACTATTTTGTAGTCCTAACTCTCCCCTACATTCCTATATATATATATATATATATATGTCCATGCATCGGGACTGCACTTTTTGAGCTACAGCAATTTTTCCGACCCAAGGTAAGATATTCGGTACAAATGCACGTCATATTTTTTGAGAAGTTATTTGTATGTGAAAGTGGCTATTATGCATATATTTTGATGAAATTTTGTACAAGAGTTCTTATTGACCCAAAAAAAAAATAATTCTGTTGAAAATAGGAGAAGTTGGCCCATATTTGGACCTAGTCCACATAGAACTCTCAAATTATGTGGTATCTAGCAATTCATTTGGAAAAGGAAAAAAAGGATTTCATTGCCATCTAATATTACACAACTTAAATACCTGAAAATTGCAAATAAGAGATGAAATTAAAGAACTTCAACCAGTGATATTTGAATTTAATGACCAATGCATCGAAGTTAACTTTAAAATGTCACTTACAATGATCGATGGAAAAGCTGCACATGCTTTACCTGAAACAAAGACTTCGTCAAGCTGCACCATAGCCAAAAAACATCAAGTCAATTGAGCCAACCACCAACACAAGACGATAGTTTTAATGAAGCATATGAATTTGGAATGTCACCTCTTTCGTTTTATGGAGCATATTCTTAAATTGGGATGCGATTTGGAATTTGGCCCGTTAGGCGAAACAGTGAGAATCAACAAAGAAAATTTGGAAAAAAGAAAGCAAAAAAAAAAAAAGATATTCAAGAAAAACACCTTGAGATAGGCCTTATAATTGACTAGCCAAAGCAAGGAGAAGGAAATTCTAATGATGGAAACACAGCAAGAAGATTTTTTTCCGGTCCAGAAACTGCAGCTTCTATAACTGGAGTAGATTATGATTTAATACGACGATTCCAAATCATATTAGAAGTTATAGCATGTAGCAAAAAGATAGATAAAAAAAAATTTGGTCAGTATGCTAATGAGACAGCAACCCTTTATAACCTAAAATATTCTTGGAGACATATGCCAACCACAGTTCAAAAAAATTTGTTCCATGGGGAACAAATAATTCAGCACAATATGCTTCCAATTGGAGATCTCTCAGAAGAAGCGCAAGAAAAAAGAAACAAATATTTTTTTAAGAATTCATTGAATTAATGGATGATGACATTTTTCATTCACATTTCACTTTAAAAATAAACAAAAAATACTTAGCCATTACAGCTCAAATGTTTGCATACAAAATAAAAATGATGCGTGATTTTGATTTCTGATACTCATTAAAGTGAGTTGCCAAACGATTTGGAACATTGTACGCTGTCAAAAAGTTTAGATATGCGTTTACGAAGTGTATGCATTGTAAATATGCATTGCAACTTGCGTTTAGGAAGTCGGCCAAACATTTCTAGATATTGTACTAATGAAGATCTTATTAATATTTTGTTTTGCACATCAGACCCATATATGTCCAGTATTCGACAAAAATGGAAATCAACCTCATTAGAGTTAGATGAAGAAGCTAAACAACTTCTGCAAAATGAAAATCAAAGCTATTTGAAAGAAATTTTTACTAATATTGTTTAATTAATACTAGTTTAAAGATTATAATTTGTTTCTAATTTTAGTATAAATTTTTATTAATACATTTAAATAAAATATATGTGCACTTTAAATTAATAGTAAAAGTTTACTTAAAATTTTATTGATGTTGTGTTCTGCATATAATATATCCAAATGGTATTGATATTGTTGGGAATTGCAGCGTTATTTTTCAGTGTAATCGTCACAAGAATTAGCTTTCTTCCAAAAAAAAACCAACCCTTAGCCCCGGTGAATATTGAGACTAAATAAATGTCAGGGGCCAAATGTTGGCATTTTCTGACCAAAATTAAGTTTAGGAATAATAAATAAGTATTGGTTGTAAAATACGATTGAAGAAAATAAGAAATTGTAATAAAAATACCTATTTAAAATGTCAAAATGTTCAACTTTTACATGGAAACTCAACAAAAAAATTAAAATGCATTTTTAACTCCACATTACTTACGTTCCTATCAGTCGATTCTGTCGATTCTGCTAGCGTCTATCAATTCTTGTTTTCTTTGGAAAACGTTCGCATACATTTGTAAACAATTTTTCTTTCTAAAAATGTTTAGAAATTAATTAAAAAGAACCAAAAAGCCGAAAATAAAGTGAAATTTTATTAATTTATAAAATCGATGGTTCAAATCCTGGTTAGGAAAAAATTAAAAATTAAAACAAACGCTAGGCACGCGTATTTACATTCGTACTTAACTCATAACAGTCAATATGATACTGAAACAGCGTCTATAATGTTGTGAGTCTAATTTTTCTTGTTTTCTTTGGAAAACGCCCGCATACATTTGTAAATAATTTTTCTTCCTAAAAATGTTTAGAAATTAATTAAAAAGAACCAAAAAGCCGAAAATAAAGTCAAATTTCATAATTTATTCTCATGAAATATTTATTATTTTAAAGTAAAAAATGTAATCTATTACTGCGGGGAAGCAATACTTTACTTTTTTTAATTTTTATTTTCATTGTTTGCGTAAAACACAGATAATCTAGCTCAGATTTATAGCCATTTAGTAAATAAGAAACAATTTTGTACTTTGTATTTGTTATAAAAAATTTTTATATGAAAAATAATTTTTTGTATTTTGAAATATGTATTACTTTTTTTTTTTTTTTTGTTTTTTGGTTAATTAAATATATATTTGTTTTCCTGATGATGCTACACAATGGAGTAGCGAAATAACGAAAATATATATAAAAAAAGACCTATTGCTTAAAAATTAAATAAAATATAATTAATTAAAAAGGTCAAATAAAAACTTTATTAAATTATTTCTATAAATGTAAATTAACTTTACAAAAAAGGAAAATCACTTTATACGGACGTGTCCTAAGTTCCATTCTTTTACGATACAGCGAGTTCGTATTGAAGAACAAAATTGCAACAACTGTCTAGCTTCATCCCATCTCAAGGCAAATTGTAAAAGCAAACATAACTGTCTGTACTGTAAGAAGCCACATCACACTCATCACATGAAGCAAAATCCTCAGAACGTAGAAAAATTAAGGCATAAAGAAATTTTAAATGATTATAACTCTGAAAAGCTTTTTTCGAAAAATTTGCAAACCATTCTGGTCAAGTTTAAGCGAATCGCTCCAGCAGCAATCACAATACCTTGCTACGCACGGCATTAACCCAAATAGAGCACTCGCAAAGAATGCGAGTTCGTTTAATATGCGAAGAAGTGTAAACTGAGAGTTCCTATTAAAGTCATAGTGTCGCCTAAAGTCACCAAGCAACTACCTGCTAGCACATTTAAAATCCTCTACTTCTCAAAACTGTATAATTTATAGTTGGCAGACCCCACATTTAATAAGTCGTCTCAAATAGATCTGGTTCTGGGAAATGACTTTGAGCAAACTTCGGCCTATAATACCATTTTCGAATGAGTTCTTAGCGGTCACATGAAAGAACGTTCAAACATTTACAACCTTAGTCGAAAAGTCGAAGTCAGCTGAGCTTATCAGCCTTCTAAAAAATGTTGGGAACAAGATGAAATTCCTGTTGCTTGGCAAAGGTCACTAAAACTCGATAGGTGCGAAAACTTTCTCGTCCGAATGACCATTCGTCAGGAGAATGGGAGATATATGGTAAGATTACCATTTAAACCAGAATATCCTGAAAAAGTTTTTGAAAAAGATCGTAAAACAACCAAGCTGCGTGTCGATGAAAACAAGATCCAAATTCTCTTTAAATGACGTCTTATACACCGGTCCCATTCTTCAAAACGATTTGATCATTTTAAATTGGAGAAGATATAGATAAGTATTCGCTACAAATTCATGGATATTGAGATGCTTCAAATGCAGCTTACTGTGCCACAATGTACATTCGTTGCGAAACTGATGCTTATAAGATATGTTCGAACTTGTTAATGAAAAAAAGTAAGGTTGCTCCTATTCAGACAGTTTGCCTGCCATGACTGTAGCTAAACGTTGCAGTTTTGCTGAAATATGTTACTTCATCCCAAAATCTCAACACCACTGAAATATATCTATGGACCGACTCTTCTATAGTGCAACCTAGCACTCAAAACCGCCTTTTTCGTGGGAAACCTATGTAGACAACCGAATTGGTCAAATTCACATAATAGCACCTACACATGATAACCCGGCAGATATTTGAACACTTGGCGCACCATGGTTAAGGCCCAAGAGAAATCCACTAAAAATCGATTAAAAGTCTAAGAAAGAGGTTTACGCTTTACATTCAAACTTTGAAGAAGATGTTCTCAACAGATTTTCGTCATATGGTAAAGCTTTACGTGTTATAGCTTACGCTTTTAGGTTTTTCCACAAATTCACGAAGAAAACTAGACCAGGCGTTCACAATAGCACAAATAGTAAATTAACGCTGAAGTACTCAGTTCAAAGAATATTCCCAAGAAAATCTCTTTAAAAACTCTTAATCCATTCCTTGATTCCCATTCTATTTTACGAGTGAATGGTAGATTAACCCAATCATCTCTTCCTTATGACGAAAGATAACTCAAATATTTTACCCGGTAACTCCACATTTTGTCATCTACATCTCAAACATTTACATGAAATTCTCCGCGAATTCTTTAGATTCAAACCGCGAATTAAAAAGATAATTCGTCAATGTAAAATGTATATCATGTACAAGAAAAAGCCATGTACCCAATTAATGGCTCGCCTACCACCGAAGAGATGTAATTTATTTTTTAAATTCCAAATTACAGGATAGACTTTGCTGTATGTTTCAGTATGAAGGTTGTTTCCTTAGAGCCGAGGAGGGGTTGCTGTAAAAAGCTTAAAATTCCATTTTAAGAGAATTGCGGCTGCCAAAAGTTTTACATTTGAAGAATTCTCAACCGTTTTAGCTAGAATCGAAGGGGTACTTAACTCGCGACCAATATCCGCACTATCAGAAGACCCAGCATACTGCATGAAATCCTGGCCATTTTCTAAGAGGTGCTCCCCTAATGATTTTCCCAGTGTAAAACCACCAAAATATGTTCCTTACGATGGAAAAGGGACTACCTTAGATCTCTACACCAGCGGTACAAATGGAGGAATTCTGGTCCAAACATTCAGGTAGGCAACCTCGTGCTTGTAATAGACGATTTTATCATAATCACTCTTCCTTTTAATTCATTCTTTTTTTTATAAAGGACAACCGCAGATTGCAAAACGACCGTCCTGCTGTTAGTAGTAGCAGTAGTCACCATAGTCGCAAATAGGGACGTAACTGCGACGTGTATATACGTATGTGTGTTGTGCAAAAGTATCCATGCGCTACGGTCTTGCAACAAGTTTTTAAAAATGTCGACGGAAAAAAGGTCGGAAGTCGTCGAAGACAACGATTCCTGTACCAACTGCTTAGCAAGGAGCTAAGATTTTCGAGCTTGTACCTCTGCAAACAACTGCAGCAAATGAAACCAATATAACCACACTCTGCTGCACCCAAATCCATTAACAACAAGCAAAATGCCAACAACAACAAGTAAAACCGCAAATATTGACAGCAAAACCAGATATCAAAATCATAGTTGAGGCGATTTTGTCATTGGCACATTTGAGCACCATCATCTGTTGCCTAACGGCAAAGCCGGTGCCATGTCCAAAGTATTTGGACCCAAACCTGAAACAACTTATGATTTAAGAACAAGAAACAAGAATTTATGTACCCTACATTTTTTAATTGTTTTTCTTCTGTTTAATTAGTAAAAGGGTTATAATATTTGCAAAAAAAAAGTTTAAGCTTACATTCAAACATTTGTAAGCCCATCTTGCTGTTCAATTCTCATGGCTTAAAGTAAATAAACATTTGCTTTGAAATTTCTTACCTCCACCCAAAGGGGCTCCACTGCCTTCGGGCACCTTTCATAAATCCCTATGCCGTGAGAAAAGTCGATAACCTCGTCGTCCGTACCATGGATGACTAAGACCGGTGATTTGACTTTAGATACCTTATCAATGCTGTTAATAAACAAATAAAAACGATTTTTATTATTTTAAAATGTTTCTAGTTTTCAGACATATATAAAACAAGTAAGTGTGCTATATTCGGCTATGCCGAATCTTATGTACCCTTCACCATCTATGTACATCTAGTTTAGTAAAGTAAACCTAATTAAAAAAGCAAATATTGGGGTAAATTAAAAAATAAAAAATTTGTACTGTATATATAAGTATAATTTTACATAAAAATTACATTGGCTCTTAATGGATTAAGCATTTTTGAAAAAATTTAGTATTTCCTTAAATATTTCTTCAAAACTTTTAAAATGATACCCATCATATTGATATTTAAAAAAATTTTAAAATTTCAGTGCTCCGTAACTCGGAAAATATGGGCGAGCGCCAATTTTTTCACATGATTTTTGTTTTTTTATTTTTTAATTTTCTATTACTGCAGCGATGCCAGTGGCGTGAAATACAAAAAAAAAATGGAATAAAAGTCTGGAACTTCTATTTACCCGATTTTTATAAAATAAACTGCAATTTACAGAGGAGGCCATAAGCTTTTCGCATATTACATTTGGGTACACCCTGTTTTAGTGATAACTTAGATCTTAACTTGGTCAAGACTGTAGAAAGTGCACTAAATGCACGTTCTACAGATACTTGTTTTGCAGGTACAGCAAGTACCACTTGCTTAATTTTAAATTATGTTGACCATTTCGTTTCCAAAATTCCAATACGTTAATATCAAAGGGTTGCACTCAAAAAAGTCTGTTTATAATATATTAATAACAAAATTAAACTTTGACTTGCTCGACTGCTCAATACTTAAAATAAATAATTCTTGCGGAAAAAACCTGACTTCAAAACAGTTTCATCTGTCTGCCAATAACAGTTTAAGTGTATGGCCACATAAATTAGAATACATTAACTATTGGGACACCCTTATATCTCCAAACTTTATACTAGTTAAACTGTTCAATAGTTTGGCAATATACATCAAATTACAGCAACTATAGGGTCACCCTTTAATTTCCAAATTCAAATTATATACTTGCTGTTGTAATAGATGTAGCAATCAGGTTCTGCGTAAATTTCCACCGTCTGTCTTTAACGGTTCAACATTTTTATACTTCTTATTATACAAAATAAAGTAGTGGACATTCTGTCTAAAATTACGGTGTTTGTATACAACGGTTCAAAAAATACGGCCACATAGAACAAATTACATTTATTTTGGGAACACCCTTTAATATCTAAATTCAAACTATAAGCTTCTTGTAATAGCAAAACATATCCCTTTCAGCTGTCTGTCCGGCCACATACACCATATTATATCAACTATTGGGACACCCGTTTCTTTCCAAATCCAAATTTTAAACTTGTTATAGAGGAGTTAGTAATACAGGTTCTTTGTAAATTTTAATCGTCTGTCTACAACTGTTTAAAAGTATGGCCATATACCACATTAAATAAACTATTGGTGCACCTTTTAATTTATAATTTTAAATATTATTAGCTGTTACTATAACGGCCATAGCAATCGACATTGCGTCAAATTTACAAGCGTTTGTCTATGACGGTTCAAAAGATAGGCCTATATAAATAAATCTACACTAATTATGGGACACCCTTTAATTTCTAAATTTAAATTATAAACTCGTTGATATAGCGGATTTAGCAATACAGGTCCCTTTTAAGTTTCAGCGTCCTGTCTATAACGGTTTAAAAGTTTGGTCACATACACAAAATTACATTAACTATTCGAACACCCTTTAACTTCCGAACCCAAATTTTATACTTGTTGTTATAGTGGACTTAGCAATACAGGTTCGTTGTAAATTTCAAGCGTCTGTCTACTACTGTTTGAAAGTAAACATCAAATTTAATGAACTATTGGCGCATCCTTTAATTTATAATTTGTAATATTAATACTTGTTACTATAACGGCCATAGCAATCGACATTCTGTCTACTTTGCAAGCGTTTGTCTGTAACGGTTCAAAAGATAGGACCATATAAGTGAATTTACATCAATAATAGGGGCACCCTTTAATTTTTAGATTTATTTTTGTTATTGGGAGCTAAAGTAATACGCAGTGATTTTAAATTTTACAGAAGTGCCCTTTACAATTCATAATACACGTAAAAAATATGTATGTTTGATGGGGACACCCTTTAATTTTTAAGATTATGAACTGTTTTTAAAACGGGACCAATCTGTAAGCATAATCTATCATATTACCAAAAATTTTCAAAATCGGTTCAGAAATGACTGAGTTCTGGAGGCACAAATATAAAAAAAGCAACATTCAGCCGAATTGTATAACCTCCTTTTTTTTGAAGTCGGTTAAAAAAGAGTGAGTAACAAGAGTTTAATTTTGTCCCAAACAGAAAAATTCATATACATATTTTGTTTATAAACAAACCTTTTCGCATTTTATTTTTATTAATATTGTATAACTATTAATAAGTTATTACAATGAATAAATTGTTATATAAATATACATAAATAAATTTAAATGAAAAATGTATTATTCGGAATCTTTTAAAATTTAATTAATTTACTTTATTTGTGCTTGATTCCTTCAAATATAAATATTTCATGATATTCTCATGAAATATTTATTATTTTAAACTAAACTACAAAATGAAATGTATTACTGCGGGGAAAGCATATCCATATGGCCATTTCACTACTGCTCAAATAGCTCAGCAGTGGATTTTACCCAAATTTTGTATAGAAAACTAGAAAGTCTTATATCAAAAGCCAAATTGATTAAATGAGAACTCCATTGAATCAATAAGACAGAAGACAATAACAACTCAAAAAAGTTATACACAAAAACACAGCAAACATTTAGTAACTATTTTTATTTTTTCTTTCATTTTTCTACATAAGGGATCCCATTGGGAACCATTCATATGTATTTGAAAGATTCAATGAAAAAATAAAAATTGAAAAACAATTTTTATTAATAAGCAAGGAGCACATGCAAATATATCAAAATGAAAAATGTATTATTCGGAATCTTTTAAAATTTAATTATTTTACTTTATTTGTGCTTGATTCCTTCAAATATAAATATTTCATGATATTCTCATGAAATATTTATTATTTTAAACTAAACTACAAAATGAAATGTATTACTGGCCATATGGATATGCTTTCCCCGCATTAATACATTTCATTTTGTAGTTTAGTTTAAAATAATAAATATTTCATGAGAATATCATGAAATATTTATATTTGAAGGAATCAAGCACAAATAAAGTAAATTAATTAAATCATAAATAAATTTTTTAAACGTAATAATACAATTGTATTCATTTGCATTTAAAGGTTTTTCCGATCGGTAATGGATAATTTGTTGTGTTGGTTACATTTGAACAGAACATTGTGTGTGCGATGTGTGTACTTTTTGAACTTTGTCTAGAAGGCAATCCGAGTTTGCATGCTGATATAGACATCTAAAGTTTTGATATTTTCCCAAAGCTGACAAGATGGTAAGGACGTGCTTAGCTTTCGTGAAAAATAAAATTTCTTTGCTTCTCTTGTAGCCAATTAAGCGCAATTTCTAGCCCGGTTATATAAAGCTCTGTTAAAACTGTAGACCCAGTCGCCACATTGCAACTACTAAATTCATTTCTCTGCTGGAGAACTTAACGATGCCTTATAGTAACATAATTATTTGTGATTTCAACTCCAATCTACTCAAGGAACCACGTTTAGTAAATGATATGGGAACTCTTGGTCTCACACCAATCAATTTACAGCTAATAACAGCACGAAGCTTGATAACTTTTTCTTGTTTGATCCTTCAAAAGTTTTGCTATAATCGAGACATGATTTAATTTTTATGTCTTACAACTTTTCACTACATCTTTTATAACTACAGAGATTTTAAAAGAACCAAAAAGTCGAAAATAAAGTAAAATTTCACAGAGATTTTCGGAATTTAAATTATAAAGCTTGCAGATAGATTAAGAAAATGTATACTACATGATTTCTGCAGATAAACAATTGTCATTTATTGATAAGAATATTCTTCAACTTTATGACGAGCCCGTTCCCATTGTTAGAAAAGATGGCAAGACAAGGAGCTATCCATGGTTCGCAGCCCATATCAAAAAAGCCATCAATGAAAGAGATTTAGCATACTCAAGGTGAAAACGTTTTGAGATACTAGAGTTGCATATTGCTTTTCGTGCAACCAGAAATAAAGTTAATAACTTAATAAAAGCGGCAAAATGCAGATACTACAGTAAAAGATTTAGCTCAGCAATTGGCTCTAAGCAAACATGGAAAGCCATACGCGAAATTGGTTTTTGAAATACTCAAACGGGCAACTGCCTATCTAATAATCCAGACGAGTTAAACCTGCAGTGCCAGAAAAAAACATAATCTCCCCAATAAAGAGCAGTATATCTCTAGCCAACAGAAATTCTACCGTAACGCTAGTAACGTTTAATCTCTCCTGTGTTACTCAAACTGATGTACTATCTGCTTTTAGAACTGTGAAATCCAATGCTATCGGATAAGATAACATTCATCCAAAGTTTGTAAAAACCATTCCTGCTGCCATACATAACACTTTTTTAACACCATTATTACCAACAGGCAATTTCCTTTGAAGTAGAAACATACAAAAATTATTCCAGTCCCCAAATCTGATAATAATTTTTGTCCCATTTTCATACTGTGTTACCTTTCAAAAGTATTTGAAAAACTTTTGCAGACACAGATCAAGAAATGTATGTTTGAAAATAACTTGATGTTTGAAAAGCAATCTGGTTTTCGTCCTCATCACAGCTGCATCACCTCACCCATTGGTGTCACTAAAAACTTACGTCGCGAGCTTGATGCTGGAAAAATCAGTTTTCTTATTCTTCTGGATCACTCCAAAGCATTCGACAATGTCAACCGCACTAAACTGTGTGATAAGCTAAACATTTTTATAAATTTTCGTACACTTCCAACCCAATCGGTTTTTCTCAATGGTATATATTCTAAGCCGCTGCCGCTCAAAAGGGATGTACCTCAGGGATCTCTTCTATGACCACGACTCTTCTTATTATATGAAAACGATTAATATCTGCAACCCTCGCACTGCTTGATCCACATGTACACATGATGTACAATTGTATTGTAGTTGCCCCCACAGTTCCATTCAGGAGAATGCTAGCATAATCAACCAGCATCTAATTAAGGTATACTAATGGGCAACAGATAACAGCCTCTGCTTGAATGCTCAAAAATCGAAATGTTAAATTATTCATAAAAGAAATTTTACACCCAACATTCCTGTTGAAATTAAAATTAACAATGAGAAAATTGCTGTGGTTCATTGGCCAAAAATCCTGGTGTGATCTTTAACGACAACCTCAGCTAGGCTAATCACGTGCAAACACTTGTTATTCAAACCAGTTTACAGCTCAGAACTCTGTGGATATCTAAGTTATATACACCATTGAAGATTAGAATATTACCTGCTAAGGCATACCTGATACCGAGACTTTTATATGGCTGCGAGCTTTTTGCCAACCGTGACTTAGTACGCAAAGTTAAACTAAATGTCCTATTTAACAATATCATAGGATATGTTTACAATTTGGGTATTCGTGAACATATATCACCATATTCTAAACGACTGCTTGGAGTATCTTTTGGGGACTATTTAAACATTAGAATTCTTGTATTTTTACACAAGATCATTTATTCTCAGCAGCCTAAATACTTATTATTAAATTTGCAAGATCTTCCAGAGGATTGAACATTATAATCCCTAAACATCACAGCTTAGTGTGCGAATGGCAGTTCACGATAAATACCGTAGGTCTTTGGAATGTATTTCCGCACTCTCAGCAATTAAACAGCAACGCTACGCATTTCAGAAAATTTCTGATCAAATTTTTTAATAGCGGGTAATAATACATTAATTTTAAATTGTTTCATTTTTATTCTCATTGTAATTGTATTATTATTATTTATTTTTTTTGTTTGTATTTTTTATTGTAATTTTTTGTATTTTTTTATTTTATTTTGTGTTCCTATAACTCTGTACTTAATTATTCTTTAACTTATATTTTTGTTATTATATACACATACATATTCATGCACTATAACTATAAGACTTGTTTTGTGCATGAAACCGATAAATAATTAAATAAAATAAAAATTTAATAACATATGATAATTAATTGATTTAAAGTCTCTATACGATATCAAAGGTGAAGTCTTAGTATTATTATTTATATTAACCGAGCAAAACAAAAGGTACAAATGATATTTGATCAAATAACAGTAAGTAGTTAGCATCGAATAAAAGAAACAAATCAAGTAGGCTTGGGATACAATTTGTTGAAAAACGTGTAGGCATTTCAGATTAACAATTGAAAGACCAACTTAATTTGCTTTGTGATAAGTTTGACCCTTTGTACCATTTTTAAGAAAATAAAATTTTAAACAATATGAAATATTATGAAAAACTGATTTAAAGTCAATATAGGGATTGCATGTGCCTAAGAAAACGATAATTCAATACAAGAGTGCTATATTCGGCTGTACCGAATCTTATATACCTTATATATATATATATATATATAATTTTATATATATTGGTGAACAACTTTAATTAACATCTTTTTTATATTTTATATTTATAAATCTAATATATTTATTTTATTTAAATACTTTTTCTTTATTTTTAATTTCATTGCTAATGTAAACAGTACACGGTAGCACACGCATATAACAATGTTGTTGTTGTTTGCTTATTTATTTGCTCTTACTTATTCTTATCAGAATTGATACATTTTTACATTTTGTAAAAAAATACTGTTTATGCACATGTAGGAATGTATATACATATGTTAATACGTATGTTAGCACTGTTAGTACGTATGTTAAATGCGTTGCTATCCAATTGGAATGTACTGTTACACATTTTTTGTTCTTTTTGATACTTTTCTTATTTGAAATTAATATTTTAAGATCACTTACTTTTAATGCCTTGCTGCGAACAGTAGTCTTTACTTGAAAAATAATTAATAATTATAGTAATAAATTGTAACAAGGGTTACGAAGTACACCCTATATATTAAAAGAAAATGTTTTTATTATTTCAAATAAAAGTGTGGTTATTAGTTTAACCAAGTAAAAGGTTAAACACTCAGACATTATTAGGTGCCGAAACCCGGGACTGGTGATTTAGTTATTGGAAATTGGAGTAACGATTTAGAACCTAATTGCTGGTAACGACTTGGAATCTCATTATAAAGAACTACTTGCTGTGAAATTTAGATTTGGCTCTGGAATTCTTTTATTAAAATCTGCTCTTGAAGGTATTTTGAAAAGTGGTACCTGCCGAAACAAAAAGGGATAAGGTTTGAAACTCTGCGTTACTGTTGCCGAAATTTGTGTTTTTCTGGAAAATTGTGTGTATAAATGAAATTTTGTATTTTTAAATAAGAGTGTATAAGTCAAGTGTTTCGAACAAAATGGCGGATTTTCACCTTCTTATTGAGGAACAAAAGGATTTATTTTCGAATTTAAAGCAAACTGCTAGATAATATAATTCGAAAGAGCATAAAACGCATGGTTTTGTACAATCGGTTTTAGAAGAAATTGAATCGAATTTTATAAAATTTAAGGAAGAAAATATTAAATTATGTACTGTAGTTCGTGATAATACTGTTAATACTGAAGATATTCCATATTTCAAGGATGATGGTTATTATCAATTTCAGGACGAATTTTTTGCTCTGAAAAGCAAGCTCCTTGATTTTATGGAAAGTTCTGGTTCTAGTTCTTCTGGAATTCAATCAAGTACTTTTGCTGATCCTTCTAATTCAAGAAATGAAACACTTTCGGTTTAGGCTCGTTTACCGAAAATTGAGTTACCCATTTTTAGTGGTGATTATTTAACTTGGATGTCCTATCAGGACATGTTTGTTTCTTTAGTACATAATAATACTAACCTTACTGGTGTACAAAAATTTTGTTTTTTAAAAAGTTCTTGTAAAGGAACACCACTGGATATCGTGAATGAATATCCAGCAACTGACTCAAGCTATGCTTTAGCCTGGGCCGCACTTAAAAATAGATACCATAATAAAAGAAAAATAGTCGATACTATTTTTAAGAAATTATTTTCTATATCTGTTTCTGATGGCACTTCAAAGAGTATTCAGACAATTTTGGATACCACTCGAACTAGTATTGCTCTGCTGCGTACTTTAGAAATAAATACCGAAGGTGAACATGCTATGCTTATTTATATGACAGTAAATAAGCTAGATGTTCAAACGCGTAAGGAATGGGAGCAGTCCCTTAACGGATCAACTCAGATCTCTCCCCTTGAAGATTTGTTTAAGTTTTTTGGAGCAACATTTCGAACATTAGAAACTATTTCTGATCAGACTGATTCAAGACCTAATGTTTCTCCTTTTATACCAAAAACCCCACAACAGCAAAATAAAGCTAAAAACTATTCTCGACGCTACGCTAATACTACTTCTACAAATACGAATTCTAATTGCCCTTGCTGCAATAAACGACATCTTCTTTTTCAATGTTTTAAGTTTTCTGCTTTGCCATCTACTGAGAAACGAGATTTCTTAAATTCTAAGCGAATATGTAGAAATTGTTTAAACCCAGGTCACTTTAGCAATCACTGTCGTGTAGCTTCGCGTTGTCAAGTCTGTCAACAAAACCATCACACAACTGTTCATAATGAATATTTTACAAACTGCACTACTAAAAATCAACCCACAGAAATCGCTGCAAATTCTCAAGCATCTTCGTCTTCTCAAATGCTTGATAACGTCACTGCTCTTGTCGCTGATCACGGTAGAACATTTAATAGTAGAAAAAGGCCACAAGTTCTCCTCGCTACACTGCGCGTTGTTGTAAAAACCCGTAAGGGCGAATTTGTTTTGCGTGCCCTTCTCGATCAATGTGCTCAGGCTACATTTATTACTCAAAGGGCTGCAGATGCATTAAAATTACCTTACAAAAAGGACTTCGTTGAAATAAGTGGAGTGGGTGGGAATCAACCTACAATTTCAAGAAAATATGTTAATTTTTCAATCTATTCGAGGACTGAAACTGATTTCCAAATTAACTCTGAGGCTTTAGTTCTATCAAAAATAACAGGATATCAGCCCATGACAATAAACGAAAATATGTTTCCCAATTTTAATAAATTTGCTTTAGCTGATCCTTATTTTTCAAAACCTGGAGAGGTTGATCTTTTGTTAGGAGGAGATATCTACGGAGATATCGTATTACCTCAACACTATAAATTTAATGACGGTTTGTTCTTACAACTTACCCATTTCGGATGGATAGTTTCTGATCCTGCTCCTGATAACTCATATCAGCATGCTATTACTGTAAATGTTTGCTCCTTAGATAAGCAATTACAAGTGTTTTGGGAACAGGAGGAGCTTTTGGAGAAAAGGGCTTTAACTGAGGAAGAAATATTGTGTGAGCAACACTTTAAAAATACTACTACACGTGATTTATCTGGCCGTTATACTGTTTCATTGCCATTCAAATCACTGCTTAGAGGTCTTCCACTTCCTGTCTTCGAACATACAGATTATGCTGCACTTTCTCGCTTGAAAAACGTTGAATCGAAATGTAGGCTTAATAAGAATTATGATAATCTTTATAGAGACTTTATGGAAGAGTACGAACGTCTTGGCCATATGAGAAGGATAGGCACTTATCCTCGTGATTTAGATAAAAATGCTTTCTTTTTGCCTCATCATGGTGTTTTACGAGAAAGTAGCTCCACCACTAAACTCAGGGTTGTTTTCGATGGTAGCTGTAAGCGTTCTGCTCAATCTTCGTTGAATGAGGAACTAGCAGCTGGCCCTGCATTGCAAAATGATTTGCCTACCATAATAAATCGATGGAGACGTTTTAAAATTGGTTTTCGAGCAGATTTGGAGAAAATGTTTCGACAAATACTTGTGGTTGAAGAACAACGAACATATCAACAGATTTTGTGAAGAAATATTGGCTCTGAAGAAATTTCAATTTACAAGCTTTCGGCAGTTACCTATGGCACTACACCCGCGCTTTTCCTCTCGATTAGGGTTTTGCAGCAATTAGCATTAGATGCAAAGGAAAAATATCCGTTGGCATGTAGTGTTCTTAATTCCGATACTTACGTTGACGACGTCATTTCTGGAGCTGATAGCTTTTCTGAAGCTTACAAATTGCATACTGAATTATGTAGTTTACTTAATGAAGGCAAGTTTAATTTGCGTAAATGGACAACAAACTCAAAAGAATTACTAGATTTGATCCCTGTAGAGTTTAGAGAAAATTTGGAGATGTTTGAATTAAATCAACCCAATACTGTAAGGCCCTTGGTCTCCAATGGAACACAATATATGATTGCTTCTCTTTTAAGATTAATTTGAAAAATACGTCAATAGTTACGAAAAGAAGTTTGCTCTCAGATGCCGCGAAATTGTATGATCCTCTCGCCTGGTTGTCCCCTACTACAATTCTTGCAAAAATTGAATTCCAATATTTATGGTTACTCGGCATTGAATAGAATAATCGCCTTCCCGACGACGTAGAGAAAAGATGGTTAGTATATCGCAGAAATTTAAAATATCTTGAGGATATTAAAATTCCACGTTGGCTTGGAACATTAAAAAATGCTAAATTTGAAATTCACGGTTTTTCGGGCTCCTCTAAACTAGCCAACTCTGCTGCAGTCTACGCTAAAACGCTTTCTGGGTCAGAGAAAAATGTGTATTTAATTCAAGCGAAAACTAAAGTGGGTCATATAAAACGATTAACAATACCTGGAGTGGAATTATGTGGTGCAACTTTACTGGCTAAACTAGTAGAACGAATTACAACTTCACTAGATCAAGAAATTTCAAATGTTTACTATTGGACTGACAGCACAACTGTGCTTTCTTAGATACGTGGTCAGTCGTCTCGGTGGCCCGTATATGTTGGCAACAGAGTTGCGGAAATACAATGCAGATCTCGTACTTCTCAATGGCGATACATATCTACAAGCAGGGCTGCCGTTTTTGGTTATTTCTATTCTTTAATGTGGTTATTTTTTTCTTTAATGTGGAGATGTGAATATTTTTCTCATTTTGGTTATTTTTTTCTCCAAAATAATACACATGTACATATTTTTTATGTTATACTTTTTAAGCTTTTATATTCTTCAATTTTTCGAATTGCTACCAAGACAAATGAAAATAAAACAGCTGTGACTAAAATCGCTAGTGCAGCCACCTGTTATGAATTCGCCTTTATTGCTACTCACTTGCTTATAATAATTTTCTTTTACAACACTGTCAACAGCTTTTAATTTTGCTAAATGTGAAATTTTACTTCAAAATGCAATGAACTTTTAATAAGTAAATCTATGGTCTCAAACTATTATACTGTGAACTGCATGTTTTGTTTTCTTTGTTTTAAACAAACTTTAATTTGTTTAAATATACGTGTACAATCGTTACTTATTACATACATACATATGTAGGAAAAATAATTTTATTTTTGTTATTATTTTTTTTTTTTTTTAAAGAGAAGTAGCACTTCAGGCATCAATAAATACCTACTTAGTTCGCAACCGTACTACATTCTTTTAGGAAAGGGATAGATGAGAGAGAAGAAAGGTGGTGATAGGAGATAGATATAGCCATTTTATTAATTATTTTACTTCGCCGGCGAATATGCTATAGAGAAGTACCGACGAAGGAGGCTGCATGTTTTTAATTTTAGATCTGAATATGTATACATACCATTAAACAGAAAAAAAAAAACATTTTTATTTTTTGACTTACCGCAAGGATTGAACCCAGGGCAGCTGGTTTGTAGTCAACGTGTTTACCACTTAGACTACGGCAGCCTCATTACTATTAACTGAATTTAAATCACATAAGTTACGTTATAAATATGTATCCATTTTAAATGTTATTTAATAAAAATACTACACATTAAAATTTGGTTATTTTTTTTCTCATTTGGTAACTTTTAAAGCAAATTTTGGTTGTAAAAATTTTTTGGTTGTGGCAGCACTGTCTACAAGTGAAAATCCTGCTGACTACGCTTTGTGCCCCTTTTTTGATTCCTCTCAATTACTTAGAGTTGGTGGTAGAATTCAAAATTCTGACCTTAATTATTGTTCCAAACACCCAATTTTATTAAAGAAAAAAATCCTTTAACTAATTTAATATTTCTAGATGAACACATTAAAGCTCTGCATGGCGGTTTAATCCAAATGCAAGCTATGTCTCCCGTGAATATTGGATAATTTCAAGTCGAACCATTGCTAAGCAAATCTTACGAAAATGTGTAATCTGCTTCAAATATAACGCAAAGGCAGCCCAGCAGATGGGGAATCTTCCAAGCGTTCGTCTTAAACCGGCACGTCCATTTAAACACAGCGGTGACGATTATGCGGGTCCAATAATCATAATTCAATCGACCGCAAGAAGTTCTGTAACAACGAAAGGCTACATTTGTCTGTTCATATGGATGGTTACGAAAGCACTTCACCTAGAAGCAGTAACAAACTTGTCGACCGATGATTTCTTAGCAGCCTTTAGGCGTTTCGTGTCCCGTCGTGGTTCTTGCACTGACTTATATTCGGATTGTGGCACAAACTTCGTTGGAGCTAATAAAAAGTTACAGATTCTTTACAATCTAAGCAAATCATCGATTCCAGATGAAATAACCGGCCGACTGGCGGCAAATGGTACAAAATGGCACTTCATACCCCCATCCTCTCCAAATTTTGGTGGTCTTTGGGAGGCCGGTGTAAAGTCCAGAAAACATCATTTAAAGAGAGTGATGAATGGTCGTATTTTGACATTTGAGGAGCTTACTACGCTTTTAGCTCAAGTTGAGAGCTGTTTGAATTCTAGGCCGCTATGCCCTTCAAGCTCAGAACTATCGGACTGCAATGTACTTACTCCAGCGCATTTTATGATTGGAGAACCTACTCTATGCGTACAGGAAGAAGATTTGCTCGATGTTAACATAGACCGATTAAATAGATGGAAGACAATAGAAAAGTTGAAGCAGCATTTTTGGCGACGTTGGTCAAACGAATGGTTATGCATAATTCAAGCTAGACCTAAATGGCTTAACATAAAAGAAAATCCTAAAATTGGTGATTTAGTGGTCGTACACGATAAACGTAGCACCCCCGGAGAATGGCCGCTTGCTCGTATTCAAGATATTCATCCCGGTACGGATGGTTGCGTAAGGGTAGTTACTCTATTCTCAAACGAGAAAAGCTTTAAACGTCCATTTTCTAAAATTGCCCTTCTACTTACAAATGATGCTTCTAATGAGAACGATTCCAAATCTAGACTTTATGATGATGATGATTCTTCCCTAGTTTAAGCACTGTCGTCCTTAGTGGGGGAGAATGTTGGTGAACAACTTTAATTAACATCATTTTTATATTTTAGTTTTATAAATCTAATATATTTATTTTATTTAAATACTTTTTCTTTATTTTTAATTTCATTGCTAGTGTAAACCAGAGAACTGCAAGAGTGTCTGTTTTTAATACTCTAAGTATACTCATCTTAAATGCATTTGCGGTGTGATCGCCACCGCATTTCTTTTGTGCGAGTATTTACTATACCCATTCCATTTGAGCATAAGCGTCTAGCATACTCACGTAAAATGTTTGCGATGCTGGCTCTACTTTATTCGTACTCATACTCACAACAAACAGTAAGAGAGAGATTTTAACGTGTGTAGTGAGAGGAAAACAGAGTTATCAGATCAGAATTATTAAATCAAACACAATATCAAAAGTCGCCAATGTTTTAATTAGCTAACATACATACTTCTTTGAAATTATGAAAGTTTATTTAATATATAACAGAAAATAAATTTAATAGAACCCGTAAAATTCGCCATATTTTCAGAAACCACATTCTATGTGGTTTCTGTCAAACGTGGTAACATCAACGAGACTAAAATTCAAGTAAATGACGAAACCAGCTTCCGTAAAACAGTAGATGAATTTGAAAAATGCAAAAAAAATTTTTATACCTACCAACTCAAGAGCAGCAAAGGTCTACAGGTAGTCATTAAAGGGGTAGATTCATATGTGGATCCAAAGGAGATATTAGCTGGCCTCCAAAAAGCGGGATTTAAGGTTAAACATGTAGATAACCTTAGAAATAGAGAACGGGTGCCCCAACCTCTTTTCCGAGTTGAACTGGAACCAGGCGACATCAAATTAAAGAAAAATGAAACGCACCCCATATACAATTTGAAGTACCTATTACACCGCAAAATAACAGTGGAGGAACCACATAAACGCTCAGGACCCGTCCAGTGCTTAAATTGTCAAGAATATGGCCATACTAGGGCATATTGTAAGTTGTCACCAGTTTGCGTAGTGTGTGGCGAGTTACATTGTTCCGCCCAATGTGATAAACCTAGGAATGACACCACTGTTAAAAATGTAGCAATTGCGGTGGAAACCACACTGCTAACTACAGAGGCTGTCCAGTTTTTTCCATAGTAAGGAAGTCATCTCAAAAATTAAATACTCCTGCTAAGCAACCACAATATCGAGCAAATGTGCATTTCCCTCAGTTGGCTCAACCAACAACCCAACATGTCTCATACGCGGATATGTTAAAATCCAATAATATTTCAGCGAACAAATCGACACTGACAGCTAGTTCTATGCCTAATTTGCAACCAGAACCTAAACAACAAACACCATCAGGTAATTTTAATCGTCTCGAAGCAAGCATCGAGACATTAGTGCACTCGTTAAACAGTTTTATGAGCTCTATGAGCAGCATGATGCAAGAAATGGTACGCATGCAATCTACTATGTTGCAGGCGTTACTCAACAAAACATGAACTGTTTAAAAATATGTTTCTGGAACGCAAACGGCTTGCGCCAACACAAAAACGAACTCGAGTACTTCCTAAAGAAGGAACAAATTGATGTCATGCTGGTTGCAGAGACTCACTTAACAACAAATAGCTTTTTTAAAATAAATGGCTATATTTTATATGACACCAAAGACCCGCGTGGCAGAGCATGTGGTGGTTCAGCAATACTAATAAAGGCTCGAATCAAACATCATTTACTGTGTGACTTTTGTGAAGACTACCTTCTAGCAACAAACATCTGTATTGAAGAATTTCATCAAAACTTCGTTATTTCCTCGATATACTCACCTCCTAGATTTCAAATATCAGAAAGTCAATACAGCGATTTCTTCAAATCACTAGGTCCCTGTTTCATAGCATCAGGCGACTACAACGCTAAACATACGTTTTGGGGATCAAGACTAATTACTCCAAAAGGTCGAGTTTTGTTTGACACAATTTCAAAAATGAATCTGAATGTGATATCGAGTGGACAACCCACCTATTGGCCTACTGATTATCAAAAAATACCAGATGTTATTGATTTTGGCGTAACTAAAGGTATTTCAAGAGAAATAATCGAAGTCGAAGCGTCACTTGAATTATCCTCTGATCATTCACCGACAATTGTCTATATATTCAACCAGCAAAATATCGTGTCACCAAGTACTAGTACAAGCATAAATTGGTTGAAATATAAAAAATATCTTAGTACTCATTGTTCAGAAAATATCCCGCTAAGAACTCCAGAAGACGTAGAGCAAAGTCTTACTAATTTAGATAAAAACCTTAAATTAGCTGCCCAACATGCAACAGTAACCCGGCAACTAATAAGACACAATCAAATTCATTCTGCTGACATCGAGAGGCTTTTGGCTGAGAGAAGAAAAATTCGCAGAGAGTGGCAATCGCACAGATCTCCTCAACTTAAAAGCAGACTTAAAGAATGCACGAAACGGCTAAGAGAGTTACTAGAATCTCGAAGAGTAGCATCCCTGAAAAACTATTTACAAAATCTTGACCAAACTTCTCAATCAGATTATTCATTATGGCGAGCGTGTAGAAACCTTAAAAGACCAGTTGTACAAAAGCCTCCCTTGCGAACTTTGTCTGGAGGCTGGGCAAGAAATGATACAGAAAAGGGCAAATTATTTGGTGAACATTTGAAAAAGGTATTTACTCCAAATGTATTGACTGATGCAGTTGAGCTGCCAACTGTCGAAGCTAGTGATGCAGTACATTTAAGATTTCATTTTAGCGATGTAGAAAGGGCAATAACTGATTTAAACACCAAGAAAGCCCCTGGCTTTGATAAAACCAGTAACAAGATGTTATTCGAGTTACCCCATATAGCTCGCAAGATTATTCTTTTTATTTTTAACGCCATTCTACGTCTTGAGTACTTTCCTCCAGACTGGAAGGTTTCCCTAATAACTATGATTCCTAAACCAGGAAAAGACCACACAAAAGTTGAATCATACAGGCCTATAAGTCTTTTATCAAATATGTCAAAGCTGTTTGAGAGGATGTTAATAAATAAGCTGAACCCCATTCTAAGCGACAAAGGATGTATTCCGAACCATCAATTTGGCTTCAGAAAAAAACATAGTACAATTGAACAAACTCACAGGTTAGTTAACGTAATTAAGAAGACCTTTGAAGAAAAAAAATACTGCTCTGCGCTTTTTATCGACGTTTCTCAAGCGTTCGATAAGGTATGGCACGATGGTCTAAAATATAAGTTAAAACTGAATTTGCCCGCAAACTTATATAAGCTGTTAGACAGTTATTCAACTGATCGGAAATTCATTGTTAAAGAAGGCAATTTTCTAAGCTCACCTGAGCCAATTGAAGCCGGAGTCCCCCAGGGTAGTATATTGGGGCCCATTTTATACTTGTTGTATACTTCAGATATGCCAACTAGTGTCCGAATCCACACATCGACATTTGCTGACGACACAGCTTTTTTAAGCATTCACGAAAGTCCCGAAGTAGCATCACGATATTTACAAGACCATATATTAATTCTAGAAAAGTGGTTAAAGAAATGGAGAATTAAGGTGAATGAACAAAAATGTAGTCACATAACTTTCACACTGCGTAGGGAATCGTGCCCCCCTATTCGCATAAATAACCAAACAATACCGCAGCTTTCAGACGTAAAATATCTCGGCATACATCTTGACCGGCGCCTTACTTGGAAACGCCACATAGAATCAAAGTTAACACAAATGAAGTTAAAAGCAGTCCAACTCAACTGGCTTATCGGCAGAAATTCCACTCTCGCTTTAGATTGCAAACTTTTATTGTACAAGACAATTTTAAAACCAATTTGGTGTTATGGCATTCAATTATGGGGGACTGCCTCTGCAAGCAATATAGAAAAAATCCAAAGGCGCCAAAATAAGATTCTACGGATGATTACAGTTGCTCCCTGGTACATAAGAAATTCGAACATCCACAAAGATTTAAACGTGCAATCAGTAAAAGCAGAAATAGCGAAATTTGCAGTAACGTATTTGCAGAAACTTGAAACACATCCAAACCCGCTAGCTCGCAACATGCTAAATGAACGTGGTTACAGTCGCTTAAGAAGGAGGGAAATTTATTCTCTCACCCGAACATCAGAGGGATAACCCACAATGATAGAAGCAACCGTGAAACATACATCTTTTTTGTCTAGCATTGGCTGGACATAATAAGTATATTTATTTTTTTATTTTAGGCTTAAGATATGAGTAATTATTGTTAGTTCAAAAAATATATTTGAAGATTCAATAAATAATTAATTAATAATAAAAAAAATTTTCATTTATTAAAAACACAACAAAAGTTTACTAATAACTCAAGAATAGTTCATTGTTTATTATATTACGTTTTTGTTAGGGTTTTTTTAAGCCACACAGGAGAGAAATTTAAAAATTCTATTCGTCAAGCAAATAGATTTTTAAAATTAATAAATAGGTATAAAAGCAATAATTATATTTAACAAAATAAAATATGTAAACTAAAAACTTTACTTTATTTATTATTATTTATGAGGTCTAATGACATTCAGTCAATGCAATATTACATCTGCGTATATACAGTTTTGTTAAAACTAAAAAAATTAAGTAATTTTCCTTTTATTCACGGATTCATTTTATCATTTTGTTTTCCTAAATACCGTTAGTAGCACGTTCATGACAACAAGGCGCATAAACTGAAAATAATTGTTCATAAAAAACAGCAACAAAATAAGTATACCTGCTTTAAATAGTGTACAAATGCTGTGCCTTTAAGCGGTTTTTATTGCATTTTATTCATAAAATATCTGTTGTATTTCATACCTATGAAAACGGTTGTTGTCTGTTTTTCTGCTTATAATGTTTAAGCAATAGATTTCATCAAATTTTGTTTTTTTATTGTTTATAAATATATCTGCATACAATGCAGTATTTCATAAAACGGCAGTAAAAAACTTTAATAGGGTAAAAATGTGGCAACGTTGCTTACAAATTAAGAGAATTAAAAAATTATCGCGTACGATAATTTTTTTATTTAACTTATGTGCATATACCGATTAATATGTATATAAACCTCAATATGAATTTGATGGCTAAATTTATAAATTCAAATTGCCAAATAAAATAAATTACAGGCGCTTTAGAATTCTGAATTTTCCAGTACTTGTTACTTTGCACTCATGTGTCTCCCATGAGCAATGCTTTCTTAGCAACATGAGTATAAGCAAATTCGGAATTTCAAATCTGTTTTTGTGACAAGCGTTATTCTCGTCAAACCAGACATAATAATTTTATTACACTATGCACATTGCTTCCTAATATATTTTTTATGTTTTTAGCTGCTGTCTTTACAATATAGTAATAATAAGACTTTTATGTGTCTTTTTATAGTTCTTAAAATGAATATGCATTTCTGATGGATATGTCAGAACTTGTGAAGGTTTAATTATATCTATTATTCTACATTAATAGCAAGATAATCGTAGCGCTATGCAACCAATGAAATATCGACTTGAAGTAAGTTCAATTGGCACATTCGTAGAGTTAAACCAGTCGGCACTTTTATCAAAAATTCTTAGTTTTCTTGATTCATATCTACTATATATATCATAGGGTTAGAAGCGCTATACACTATAACAGTCATTTATTTCCGAAATACGTATATTGTAACTCCGGCGGCAAAAATATTACATCGCCTGTTGCACAATTTGTATGTGTGCTAAATTGATAAATTTTTAAATATAATAGCTTTTCCAATGCGATATTAAATTCAGGGACAAAAACGTTTTTACAATGTCCACCTTTAGCGCCCACATATGAAAACAGATTTTCTAATTGATCCTGATTGAATTGACTTGTTAAAAGTAAAATTAAGTTTGGACTTTCCTGTAGCATTTCACTAGCTAAGGACAATATACCCTAGTTGTTTGTATAGGACTGCTGTGCAAAATATTTTATTATTGATATATTTAATTTGCTTCATCTATATAGTTACGAAGATCGCATACATACAAAGTTATTTATTATATGATTGCAGTGACTAATACGAAACAGTAGCAACAAAAATAGTTC
This sequence comes from Gymnosoma rotundatum, assembly GCA_916610165.2. Lineage (NCBI taxonomy): Eukaryota > Metazoa > Arthropoda > Insecta > Diptera > Tachinidae > Gymnosoma > Gymnosoma rotundatum. Next base: position 112,020,352 of record OU744336.1, read on the forward strand.
GAAGTATTCGATCCAAAAGATTTTAATTCCAGACACGGTGGAGGTTTTTTAAAACTAAATTCCACGCTTAACTGGATAAATGAATTTAATTTACTTTAATCGTGCTTGATTCCTTCAAATATAAATATTTCATGATATTCTCATGAAACATTTTTTATTTAAAACTACAAATTGAAATGTATTACTGCGTGGAAGGCATATTCATATGGTCATTTCATATAGCTCATTAGTGGATTTTATCCAAATTCTGTATAAAAAATTTAAATGTCTTATATCTAAAGCCAAATTGATTAAATGAGAAAACCATTGAATCAATAAGACAAAAAGACAGCAACAACTCAAAAATGTTTTATGCAAAAATACAGCAAAAATTCATTAACTAAAAAAGTAAATTAAATTAAAATCGAAAAGGTTCCGAATAAAAATGTTCATATTGATATTAAATGAATTTAGTATTCTGTTCGAATCGATGTTATTTCTTTTATACTACAACAAAACACATATTGTTACCATACAAATACACAATCGGTAACATTGGTTTTCGTTGGTTATTTGGTAATGTAAATATACACACTCGTATGCACGTATATACAAATGAATTAATGTGAGATGAGAATAACAAGTTTGCTGAGAATAATAATCTCTCTTTGTACTTTTTACTCTTAAAAGTGGCAGTAGCAGTACGTCCATCGACAAAATATGCACTGGCTGTAGAATGTATGGCAGTGAAACATCTTAGTATATTTATAGTCTTTGCTTAGAGTATTAAAAACAGACACTCTTGCAGTTCTCTGATACATATGTTAATACGTATGTTAGTACGTATGTTAAATGCGTTGCTATCCAATTGGAATGTACTGTTACACATTTTTGATACTTTTCTTATTTGAAATTAATATTTTAAGATCACTTACTTATACTGCCTTGCTGCGAACAGTAGTCTTTACTTGAAAAATAATTAATAATTATAATTTTATATATCTATATATATATCTATATATATATATATATATATATATATATATATATATATATATATATTTTTTTTTTCTTTTTTATATACATATATAATTTTACGTAAAAATGACATCGACTGTAAATGTGTTAAACATTTTCTAAAAACACTGACAAGCATTATGATACCATTCGTTGAAGACAACATGCCTCTAATGTGGAAATTTAAGCATGATAATGACCCTAAGCACGCATAGTGAAGAGTTGCTTAGAGGAAAAAATATCACTGTTCTGAAGTGGCCAGCTTAATCCCCGGATCTCAATCCAATTAAAAACTTGTGGAATGATGTTGAGGAGCAAGTACGAGCTTTAAAGCTAACAAATTTGACTGATTTATGGAAAGAAATCCAAAAGGCTTGGTATGACAATCCAAAGGAGTGTTGTATGTCTTTAGTTGAAAGTTTTCCAAGAAGATGTGGTGCTGTGATCCAAAATAAGGGTTTTCCCACCAAATACTAAAGTTTTTGTATGACACTAAACCTTAATTTACTGAATTTACTTTTATTTTACCTGTGTCCTAAATTTATGACCAGGCTAAAAACTGTATTAATGTATATTATGTAAATAAAAATTCCTAACAAAATATAGGTAACAAACTATGGTTAATTTTTTTTATAACATTACTAAGATCTTTAAAAAACCAACATCGATCTTAAGTTTCTTCGATAAAATGTAAAAATTATCAGAAATATATATAAGTGAAATGTCGTGTCTTAAATTCGTGGATACCACTGTACATAATTATACGTAAAAGTGTCAAAATATGTAAAAGCATTTTTAAAAATTTTAAGTATTTCCCTAAAAATCTGGTCAATAGTTTTTAAATGATACCTATACTGATATTTGAAAAAATTTGAAAATTTTAAAAGCCCGTTACTGGGAAAATATGGGCTAACGCCAATTTTTTCACTTAATGTTTTTTCTTATTTGTTCATTCTCTATAGCCCCATATTTTTGTTTTTGAAATTGGAGTTACTTCATTGTTCCAAATAATATGGAAAAATTAGAGGTAGGCATGGAGTTTCGGCCGCTGCGTCTAAGGACATGGAACGATCTTGCTGATTTCCAATAGCACCTCTCCGACACTATGTCTGATCGATTGGCGTATTAAAATTTTTTTGAAATCTAAAAAATTTGAAATTTTTAACGGTAACACGGACGTACAGATCGACTTTGCTATGCATAAGAACTTAGAATATATATACTTCATGGGGTCGGAAATGGATATCGTAGAAATTACAAACGAAATGACAAACTTAATTATACCCTTTTTCAACTTTTTGTGGTGATGGTATAAAAATTAAACTGTCCCACTTTGAATGTGAGCAATGTGTTACCATACCAATGCACAAAAATGCAGATATTTTTTTATTCGCGCCATGCAAAAACGAGTGCTTCTGATTTTGGAAACGCTTAGTTATAATTTATATAATAAAAGGAAATATTTACCGTAAAACATTTGAATGTAATAAATATTGCTGTGTCCCACCTTGACTGTGAGTTGCTGTATAGCTAAATCTACCTTGTAAAAAATTTGCAATAATGTATTTTGAAGAAGGTCCGTCAAAGCAACAATTGCACTTTTATTATGCACCGACACGGATAAGGGCAAAATTTCTAACTTATTTAAAGTAATTACGTACTAGATGGTAGGGTTCATCACCTTTTTTCATTAAGCGCTTCCCTAGTACATCATATTTAGTTATGACAAAACTAAATTGAGCATAAGTGCTAATGAATCTTCTTCCGTGAAATGTGTATCCGATTTGGGTGTTGAATACTTTGAACTATTCGTTTTAATCTTTTCGGTGAAGCACTTACTAGTACATCTGCAATCTCCAACGCCTCATTCGGTTGGGATTTCTTTAATACCAATTTAAAGGAATCTTTTATATGGCTTTCCGCCAATTAAGCATATCTACTTGTTTATTTCTTTTAGTCTTGTAATAAACATCATCATAATTTTTACTTGGGCGCCCATATCATATTGATTGTTATGAGCTAAACATGAGTGCGCGCTGTGCCGTGCGTGCTTATAATTTAACTTTTATTAAATTAGCATTTTGAACTGTGAATATTATTATTGTGAAAAATTGTTTTAGAAATTAAAATGAACTATAGCCAAAAAAATTTCAATTCATTTATAATATTCAAAGTTAATAAAAATTAAGGTATTATATTTAATTGTAATCTCCATAGCAGCTTACATTTAAATTGTGATATAAACTACTTTGTGATCTTTACAGTCTTTAAAACTAATAAGCAACAGAATTAGGTATACACAGGCGCGTGAATGCAAGTGTCGTTATCCTGGTTGGTTGTGAGGGATTTTCAACCCCAATCAGCTAACAAACAACTTTTCTGATTTCAAAGAAGAAGGTTATAAAAAGTAGAAGCACACAATAAAACAAGAGATTTTTTGCTTGAGATACCATGATTGCGTGCATCATTTACAGATGTTTTAATGAATAAAATACTGATACAATCAGCATCGCACTTTACCTGGTATCCAACTTCTAAAGGGACTGCCACGGATTCGCATTGATCCATGTCATATTCTTTCAAAATATCTCTCATATATCGCAATTTACTCAACTTAGTAATACCAATCTCACCTTCAAGTTCTATTTGCATTCCCAAGAAATGATTTAATACGTCCGTATCACTTAATTCAAATTTGTCTGAAAGCTGCTTTTTGATATCAATAACTAAGGTTTTATCACGACACCCAATAATCAAAAAGTTGACATACACTGCTATCAAAATTAGATTATTATTTTTTACCGCCTTATACAAACAAGGTTCGTTATTGCAAGGAGTAAAGTTCATCTTACATAGAACACCATCAAGTTTATTGTTTCTAACCATAAATTGATGCAGTGCCGTTAACAAAATTTTTAGGCTGCTGCATATAGATTTCATCCTGTAGATTGCTATTTAAATATGCTGTGCTTATGTCAACTTGGTGTAAATGCATTTTATTTGAAGCTGCTATTGCTAAAACCAATCGTTTCGTTGAATAACGGACCACTGGTGAAAATGTTTCCTTAAAGTCAATACCTTATAGCGTTCAACTTCTAAATCGACATTCCTCTTCAGTGCAAGAAAAAGCTTTATGACCTTTCGGCAAATCCGCTAAAGACCATGTCTTATTTTTCTTTAAGGCAAGAAATTCTATTTTAACTTAAAAGTGCTTCTTCAATTGTTGTTGGTGTGTTCTCACAAATTGTAGCACACAATTCATTATTTTTCTCATTAAACTGTTTTCTTGGTCTGCCTGGTTTGCCACTACGAACAATTCTAGGCCGTCCAGGACCAGCAACTTTCTCGTTAACATTTTCAGTGTCAGTATCATCATCAGCAGTATTAAAACTGTTTTCATGTTCATCCTTTTGCACAGAAGGTTGGCAACATCAGCTGCACTTACACATTTATTAACAATAGCAACGTTGTTGTTTAGCACTGCATGATATTGTTGTTCATTCTTGTCAAAGCATAATATCAAATAATCATCAAGTTTAGTGTTTATCTCATGGCGTTGTATTTCTGTCTGTCAAACAAATTCTCATCGAATAGCACATCACGTTGTTCAATAACCTTTCGTGGCTCTGTGTCAAAGAGTCGATGAGCCTTTGAGGTAGCTGAATAACCAACTATTATATACTGGGTGCCTTTGGCTTCAAATTTGGATCGATTGACGATTTATTCAACCTACAGCGCAGGAACCAAATGTTTTAAAGTGATGTACACTAGGCTTTTTATCGCTCCACACTTCAAATGGCGTTTTCTTTCCTAATTGTTTTGTTAGGCGTCGGTTCCGAATATAAACTGCAGTATCTACAGCCTCTGCTCACAACTACTGCTTTACACCTGCATGTACCATCATGGATCTGGCCATTTCAATTAGAGTGCGATTAGCTCTCTCTGCCAAATCATTTTGCTCTGGCGTGTAAGTTACTGTTAAAAACAACAAATTTAACTTTAAAAGGGCCACAAACATCTGCATGCACAACTTCCAACAATTCATTTGTTTTTGTTTCAGACTCTTTGGGAAAGGTTAATACGTGTACCTTACTTAGCAAACAAGTCTTACAATGTGTTTGATTAATAGTGCTGCTTTTAACATTCATCCCTTTTACCTTATATATGTTTGACAGATCATAGATTTTTATAATTTAGGTGACCGTATCTTTTGTGCCAAAGAGCATTGGTGTCGCAATTAGCTGCTGCACATACTACCTCTGCCGAACTTGCATTTGCGACGAACATGTTGTCTCTTCGCTTAGCTCTCAGTACGACTATACCATTTGGTCTTTTTATGACTACTCTGCTTGCATCAAAATGTACTGACAAGCCGCAGTCAACGGCTTTGTTTACCGAAATAAAATTAACCTGCAGCTTAGGAGAGTACAAAACGTTTTGAAGCAAATTATTACATCACCTTTTCCGACAGCCTTAATGTGTTTATTACCGGCTAACGCAATAATCTCGCTGTGTTCATTAAAACGTATAAACAACAATTTATTCTTGAACATGTGTGATGTAGCGCCACTGTCGACGTACCATTTTTTTAATTTTAACGATTCTTCTTCTGTTGCAGCCAACATTGTTATCGCTTGTGTGTTTTTATTTATTTATTTTTCTCGCATTTGCTGGCATAATGACCCGTTACACCACATAAAAAGCATTTGCCGTTGAACTTTTTCTTATTGTCAAATCTTTCTTTGCATTGAATGTTTTCGCTATTAATGCTTGTTGTTGTGAATTAGATGATGTATGCTCAGTCTCCAGTTTTTCTTTTCTTCTTTTTCCTCCTTCTAGAAGTTTCTGTTTGAGCAATGCGAAACTCAGTAAATCATCACGTGTTTCCATAGCTACTACGAAGTATTCAAATTCCTTTGGTAGACTAGATAACATGATAACTAATAGCTCCTCCTAGATTGTTATACCGCTCTTCGCTAATTTTTCCGGCAGTTCTGCAAACTCATTTAAATGTTGTTGTACATTACCTTCATCAGTCATTGAAAGATTCACCAATCTTTTGCACAATCAAACGTTTTGCAAGGGTTCTCTGGGCATATGCACCGATTGTAGTTTTTCCCATGCATCATGTGACGATGTGCAATTGCACATCATTTGACCACTTACAACTTCCCAGAAGCCACTGTGGATCAGCACGCTTTTCATTAATATGGACCAACAGTCATAGTTTCTCCCGTCTAACTTCTCGATTTGCATCATTGGCGAGCTCATTTTCGTTTTTCTATTTCAATAAAAGATTTTTTTAATTAAATTTACCACAATGCAGGCATCTGGGCCCATAACCTGTTGAAATTTTATAAAAACGTTTTGGTTGTTCTTTATTGTTATTTGTTGTATAAGAATAAGTACAAAAGTAAAAGTGAACAACATTTACATTGCAAAAGGGTTGCCATTGGGCATTTTATTTCAACACGATAATGCGGGAAATAGGTCGTGAATCATCCAAACTAGTAACAGATTTAGATTTGGGAATCGGAACAATTCGAGCTATTTTCCAAACAGCTGGGTATACAGAGGATGTCAAAATAGAATTAATATTATGAACGAGAAGTTGCGAAATATACGGGAATACTATTTTTATAAATCGTATAGGTATTCCATCAACACCAGTAGACTGAGACCTTACTCGACATAAAGCAGTAAACAGTTCATCTTCAGTAATACATCTAAACGAAGATGAACCAACAGTCAACAAATGTGCTAAAAGTTGGACATAACTGAACACAAAGAACTGTTTGCAAAGTAATTATTTGTTTTATTGGCATTAGATTCAGAAAACAACGAATTGATATCTGCAACCACACCGCCTTTCAATCCCGTTGACCGAAAATTCAAGTAGGCCAAATCTATAAGAGATTTAGCTAACAAGATAGACCTAGATTCTATCCACTTATTCACATCATGTTCCAACCTTCTTTTAACAATCGGAACACACGAGTAAAGATACTCAATCAAAGATCGAAGAACAGAACACTGATGTTCAATTAACGTAGATTCATAAAACGATGCTGTATCAAATTCCGATAAAAAAAAAACATATATAGAATCGTAGTCAATCCTGTCAAAGTCTCTATATTTAAACAAAATCACAAATATTATCAACTCAATATTGAAAGCTGCATAAATCATCGAGTGATGAGACATTGAAGGATACTGTCCTAGATCTGCAAATGCAATCATTTTAGAACCACTTACAAGCCAAAAATCTAACAAAGAAGTACTACCACACCGAAATTTATTGGCCAAGAATTATGGAAGACAGATAAATTGCACTTAACACCAACAAATCTCACTTGACTCGCTCTAGAAATATCAATTAAAAGGGTTTTGATACTATCTACACAAAGTTCAATAAAATCCGTTTCACAATTAAGTTCAGGAACTTTAAAAACCACTTTATGCTTAAGGCTATTACGTATAAAAATGCAGACACCACCTCCCCTATTAAGTAATCGATTATTTCTTATAATTTTATAGCCAGGAATATTTACTGATGCATCGGATACATAAGGTTTGAGCCAGGTTTTAGAAATACCAATGAAATCAAAGTTATCACCAAAAATACTTTTAATTTCATTAAATTTGACGGATCTGTTAGGTCTTAAACTTTGGCAATTAATATGAGCAATTTTAAGCTGATTAGAATATGCCGATAATTTGGAATGTAGGGAAGAGCTACCACTTACAATGGGACCAATGTTATCATTTGATATAGACATTAATAACAATTAATAAACTTTCAACGGCTGGAAACCTATAGTAAAAAAATAATATTTAACATATAATAGAACTATTATACTCATTATTTAACAATAATCAAATCATTTCCATAATATAACATTCATTAAATCAGCCATTAAAATAATAAGCAGTGACACAAGAAACAAATTTACATTAAGTTTATAGAAAACGTAAGTAATTTAAGTTTTTAAACACAGAAAAAATAGTTTGAATATAAACATTATTAACAAATTTTATATTTCCTTTTGATAAAGCTCTTTTCACACTTTAAGAGAGAGAGAGTATCAAGATTTGCATTGGATTTTATAAGATACAAATAAAATGAGAATTGATATGAATATCAAAAAATCCAACAAATAAATCTTTAGCATTTTACGACACAGCAAGAGGTGTGTAATGATCATTAAGATACACGCGGCTATCTATTTGCCCACCAATAATATCATTCAACACAGTTGAATTTAACCAGAATATGCCCCTTTTTGTTTGTACATTGAACATGATTTAAATCTTGCCAGAATTATCAATTCCATAAACAGAGCATAAAGATTTTATTACCGAATGCAAATTATTTAAACCAGATGGGTGGCCACTAATCAGAATATCCCCACGATTAAGTCTTCGATGAATATGTTGTTCTCCAATTCTAATGCATAATATTAAGATATAGTAGTGGGATCAATGTTATCAATTGGTCTTCCACACGCAACAATATCGTCCTTCATGTCCCTAATGCAGGAAGACACTTCCTTCTTAAAATCACGCACCAACTGCGCCATATCTTCTTTAAAGGAGTCATGCTTCTCGTTACTTGCTTCCGCGAAAGCATCAAAACTATCCTTAAGCGCTCTTCGCCGCAAATCAAATTATCATTGCTGCCATCATTAGTAGGACAATTTATGTACTTATATGAAAACGCGTTAGGCCTTTCATTTAAGAGGAGCAGGTGCTTTTCAGAAAGTTGGACACAGTTAAGATGAAGCCATAATTTGCACGTTCCACACTGGATGCTTCAATGATTTTTACTAACAGTATTATTACAAATATCACACTTGAAACCCTTAGCAGCGGGTACAGTTGCACACACAGATTAATGTAAGCAGCAACAAAATAAAACAACAACGAAATTAACTTTCAGGTATTAATTACCAAAATGATACGTAACAAATAAAACAAACGTTACAAAAACATTAATTTAAACCAAAACAAACACAAATTAGTATTACAGTCCGTTCAAATGAATTGCTGCTCTATAATTTGCATTTATGTTGTCCGTGTCTTCTTTTAAATTCATTGCATGTTCCCTTTTTTGTTGTATCCTTAAACTTTCTATAGTGTACCTTTTCTTTTCAATATTTTCTCTATCCAATATCTTAATTTGATCAAAATCAGCTGTATGACCAGTTTCTAATAAGTGTTGCGCCAAAGCTGTTGTTTGTTTTTGTTTCTCTATGTCATTCTTGTGCTCTTTCATTCCTGTTTCCAGGAATGAAAGAGCAATGTAAATCATATTACAATTACTGTTGTCAATTTCTTTGCATTTGATTTCGTACACAATATTGTTTTGTTGTTGTTCGTCAATCTTTGTTTTTACTTTAGGGAATATTGTATTTATTGTGATATTTGGTTTGTAAGCAAAGTTTATGTTTTTGTCTTTAATTGTGTTTCTAATGTTTTTGTTGTCAGTCAGACCTGGAATATATCGTACACTGTAAAATTGTTTCGGATTATTGTCAATTGAGTTTGAAATTCTACTATTGTGGTTATTTTTTTTACATACTTCATTAATTAAAGAATTTATTACGTTCATCGGGAAGCTGTTTTCTTTAAGTGTTCTTCTTAATTGTTGGATGTTGTTTTCATGAAACTGTTTATCACTTATATTTAATATTCTGTAAATGAAATTTTTTGCTGTGTTTACTATTTGGCTCTTAGGTTGTGTAGAGTTGTAATTAATAATTCTACCAGATGCTGTACTTTTTTTATATCAATTGAAAATTGCTTTATCAGCTTTTCTATATAATTTTGTGTCTAAGTAAGTGATAGCGTTTTCATTTTCAACTTCCATAGTGAATTGTAATTTTTGGTGGTATTTGTTGAAAGTTTTTAATATTTCGTCTTTTTCGTCGGCATCTACTATGGCCAATATGTCATCTACATATTTGGTTATGTATTTAATTTGAATGTTTTTGTTTTTTTAGCTCCCTGAGTTTTTCATCTAATAGGTTGTCCAAAACAATGTCCGCAATCGTAGGTGAAAGTGGGTTACCCATTAGCATGCCGAAAGTTTGATTGTAAAAGTCCTTATTGTAGACAAAATAATTGCTGTCATTGAGGCAAAACCGTAGAATTTTCAGGAATTTAGATTTCTGGATTTTCGTGTAGTTTTTAATGAGATATCATTTGTTGATATATTCATTTTTATACAAGTCTAATATTATGTTATTGTTATCTTTCTGGAGTTTTAAAGTAAGGACAGTTCTAAGCTTCCGGTAAGTATTTTTGTCATTAAGTAATATTTCCATTTTGTTCTCATAATCTTTTTTATATAAAGCTACAGTTTTGTTACCCTTGTCTGCCTGTATAACAACAATATTTTTATTTTTACGCAGAAATTATTTCGTCTTATCGTAAATATTTAGTATGAATTTTTCCTTTGGTGAGTTTTTTAAATTTCTCTTAAATCTTGTAATGTTATTTGCTAATTTAGTTCTTGCGATGTCCTTTGTTTTTTCTTCATTGTCACTTAATTTCTGTATACATTGTTCAACGTCTGCGATTGTACGTAATGGTGAAAAATTATGTTTTTTTATTGGTAACGCGAATTTTTTACCGAGTGACAGGATCCACTTATACTCCAGAGGAATATCCACATCAGTTATATTTTCAAACCAATTATCATTAAAAATAAATCCATATATTTTAAACTGTTTTTCTTTCAGTGTGTCTAGTTTTGTGTTTTGTTTATCTCTCACAACTTTGTCCATATGTTTAATTCTATTTTTTTTTGTTTGTTTATAAAAGCTATGTAGTCTTCTTCTGTCAATGATTTTTCAATAAATCAATCATTTTTAATTGTTTGCTATTTAGTACTGATGAAATAAACACAGAATGTAAAAAATTAAAGAATTAAGTCCAAATTAACTATGATTCGCGCGCACTTTTATTCAAGCATAACGTTACCAGATTCAATTCAGCATCTATAGTGTAGTGAGTAATCAAGTAAGATTGACTAAAAGAAACAAAAACAAATGTACAAGACGAAATACAGGGAGAACTGTGCAGTAAATACTTTCGTTTGTGTGTAAATTTCGTCGTCGTATTCCTATTTACAAAGTTAGTTGGTTAAATAGATGATTTTTACAATTACACAACTAAGAAAGATAAACACGAAGAATGCTGATGAAGGACGAAGCGGTCCAGAAAGTGCAGCATTACATTCTGCTAGCGTCTAATTTTTCTTGTTTGTTTGTTGAATCAATTTTGCCAAGGCACCAGATCAGCTAGAGAAAATTTAAATACGCCAATCGATCACATGTCGAAAGAGTTGCTATTGAAAATGACCATGCTCCATGTCCTTTAAGGCAGTGGGCAAAACACCACGCCTGCCTCTAATTTTTCCATGTCATTTGGAACGATGAAATAACTAAAAAAAACAAATATATGGGAAGATGGAGAAAAATGCATCGAGTAAAACAGTTGGCGCTCGCCCATATTTTCCGAATTATGGGCCTCTTAACTTTTTATAGTAAAGTACGCTTGTGCACCATATTTTTTAAGATATCAATATGGGTATTTAATTTTTATTTTATTTTTTTTTTTTTTTTTTGTATATTATAGACACAGATGATTTAAGCTCAGATCATTCACCATTAATTGTAAATTATGACACTTGTTTAAGTACAAACAGAAACTGTAATGTTTTTAACCCTCGAACTGATATCGAATCGCTTAATTATTGGGTTGAGCAAAATATTAATTTAAAAATAAGATTAAAAGAATGTTCTGATGTTAACAATGCGGTCGAACACTTAACAAACCTCATTGATGAAGCAGCAAATCTTTCTACTCCAAACGAAGCTCTTTCAAATTATCGAAATAGAGTAATAATCTATTCTGAAATTCGGGATCTTATAAGAAATAAAAGACAATTAAGGAGGATTTGGAAAAGAACTAGAAACACACATGATACGTCAAATCTTAACAGAGCATCTAATGAACTAAAACGACGGTTGATTGAATATAAAAACGAAAAAATTATTATTTAAAAAGCTATTTATAGCTTTCAACATCCTAAGCATAAATTATGGAATGATACAAAATATTTAAAAAGACCCATAAAAAGAAATATACCTATAAGAGATCAATGTAATACCTGGTGTAAATCGGATTTAAAGAAAGCTGAAGCTTTTCAACCACACCTGAAATCGACATTTTAGCCTTTTCTTTTTAATAATACTCACGACCAGAACATGGTTTGTGATTTTTTAGATATTCCTTGTCAAATGGATCTTCCCATCAAACATATAACTCCAAATGAGGTTAAACAAGAAACTAAAAACTAAATGCCAAGAAAACTCCTGTATTCGATAAAATAGATGCCAAAGTAATAAGAGCTCTTTAGAGTCAGTATATGTTAAGAGATATCATCCGCGTACAGAAATATTTCACATTTATAAATAGTTGTTCCCTAGGCGCTTCGCTACCCCCATGAGAATTATCGTACCACGACGACTCTTCCAAGCAAGTTTTTTATGAACGTCTTCGTCGCGGCATTGTTGAATAATTTTTTTTAATGCTTTTTTCTTTTTTTTGGTGCACAAGATTTTAATTTTATTTTAAAGGTTACAAATTAAAAAATGTCAATGCTCGCACTGTAAGCTTAAATGACAATTAACAAACACACAGAAGTTAAATAAGTCAAATTTCGGGAGCAAGCAGAGCCTTATACCGACAAAGTGTAATTCCCATAAGAAAAAAAAATACATTTTATATAGGGAAAACACACCATCATAAAAGTTCTCGCAGAAATATAAATCACGAACATAGGACAACTTATTTTATATATATATATATACATAGATAAATAAAAGTGCTCCCAGTATTGAACCATGAGCAACTCCGTATTCGTTTTCTATTACATATGAATTTCTGGTAAGATCTAAACCAATTTAATTCCTTACCCTTTACGCCATAAGTGTAGAGCTTTTCACTTAAAATATCCCTATCAATGGTTTCAAAATCTCTTTTAAAATCCAAGAAAATTGCTAGAATTTTATCATACTTGTCTCTCTTTTTTCACCTATTAACAACATAACTGCCGTTTCACGTGAGAATTTTTTCTGAAGTCAGATTGATATTTTGCAAACAAATTATATCCTTCCATATAATTCTACAGTTGGATGGAATTCTTCGCAATATGTTGTCTTCTGTACTTTCTCCGTAGGAAATATCACTGTTATTTTCCAGTTATCTGGGAAAGTTCCGGTTTCCAATGAGGTATTGATTTTTCTCAAAAGATACGATTCCAATAATATTCCAGTTATCCAATATCACTTTAGTAGAAATTTAATGAAGTCTGGTTTTCTATTTATGTTTTTACATATTTGTTTTAATTCTAATAAATTAATTGTGCGAAATTGAAATCTAGAATTTACCTTATATACTTGATTCACGATTGCACTTTTTCTATATTATCTCTAATTGATTTAATACTTTCAACAAAATATTCGTTAAATTTACATGCTATTCTAAAATTTTCTTTAATTTGTACTTGGTTAAATTACACTGAGTGTATCACAGATTTATTTTTACCCAAATGACGTATTTTATCTTCCTCCATATACTTTTTTGGTCTTTAAAATTGCTTATAGCACTTTCTATAAATTTATTCTTTTCATATAGTTTTAGATTTATACGCGTTTCGGATTATCTTATAATTGTGGCGTGCTATTTATGCATTTTCCGATTTTGCTGTATGGTATTTCATTATTTTGTTCCGTTTTATTACGCCAAGTTCATAATTAAACCATGTATTTACATTGCCTTTCGCGAAAGATTATTTTTCTGATTGTACATTTCTTTATAGTATTTTCAATATAGATATATATAGACATCAAGATTATCAATTTATTTTAAAACACCAATTATTTCATTTTTAAATAAACTTTTCTTTTACTTAAATACTTCTGTTATTATTTTTGTTGATTGCACCTGTGTTAGATTGTTTAATATCATGATCAGACATTTTATGTTCTTCACTGTTTACTGCAAATACAGTGCGGTTCATCAGGGTGCATACTTTATATTTCGATTCGAAAGAAAAGACGTTTGAAACAAAATGTAAGAGACATACAAATTCGAATGAATTTCTTTTCGAATCGAAATACAGAGTAAACCTACAGGATAGAATAAACACATTTAAAGTAAAAAAACTGTATAAATTTCAAATACAGATGAACAAAAAATTTAGTGTTGCAAGAAAAAATAGTTGATACTTAAAATAATTTAAAAATATTATAAAAATGGATTATAACGGTACATTTTCACTTTCCTCCTACTCAAGTATAAAATTTTTTAATTATTTTTTGGTTCAACAGAATAGCAAGCATAAAAAGCAAATAAAATTAAAATTACAGTTTGTGACTGCAGTTAGCTACAATATGGGAAGAAAAAGTTCTTAAAATTCGTCGGAAATGATCAAAATTGATGTTTACCATTCTGAAAAATTATTATTATCGCGAAATCGCTGGAGAAATCACAATGTGGCAATGAATTACATATAACATCGTGAAACATATAATACAAATTACAAAGGAGGTATTTGCACAGCTCTAACACCACGGGACAAGCAAAACATTCTTCGAATTGCCTCAAATTCAGCACATTTTAGGTATAACATTAAGCATTTAGCAGGAGTTAATGCATATAAATCAACAGTTTGTCGCGCTATTTTAAGCAGTGAACATTTCTGAGCCTGCATCACAGCAGAGAGGGAGTATTAAGGGCGGCGTTATGGTATGGGCTGCAGTTTTATACTACGGCACTATTAACCTTGTTATTCAATGTACTCGAATGACCGGAAATAATTACAAAACCCTACTAGAACAAACTTTCCAAACTTTGGATTTATCAACATGATAACACACCAATACGGCACTTGCAGTAAAATCGTAGATTTTCAGCCAAAATATTGACACCTTAAACTGGCCACCCTATTCACCCGACCTTAACATTATAGAAAATATTATTAGACTATTAAAAATCCCTATACGAATCAATGAAAAATAGTGAATATCGGTAAATGTACGCATTATTAAGATATAATATGCAAATTTGTTAGGGTAAAGAAAAAAACAATTTATTGTTTTCTTTCAAAGTAAAGTAAAAACAAAACAAAAATTTATAAATTTACATATAAAAACACAAAAGAAACATATCAAAACCTACTCTATTAATAATGTCAAGTACTAAAGAACATGAGTATTTATTTGCATTTTTTCTACATCCGCCCAATCTTATTTCTAAAATGTTTAAAAGGTAACTTAATAAAGGTTTAGTAAAGAAATTTGCAAACACCTTTATTAAATAACCACTTATTGACTTTCTGTCGTCAACATCATTTTCCCAATCTGCATCCGAAAAACCAAATAAGAAATCTTTTGGTTTTGCATCGTATAAACGTTCCATGTTACTTGTTTTTTTAAAGATATCTTAGAACTCTCGTTAAATGATTCCAGTGACAATCAGTAGCACAATTTTGAAAGCGGCTTAAATAACACTGTACAACAAAATCAAATTTTTTCAAAAATTACAAGGTCCGGGCTATAAATTCTGATAGAGGAGACAAAAAAAAGATATACGTGTATCGGCGTTTTGAAAGTTTACATCTGGATTTCATTTGAGAGGGGGTTAAAGTTTCCCAGCTCTGGCACATTCTTATTGTTAAACGGCATAAGAAACCATGTGACCCTTACATTTTAGGTAAAAAATGTGTTCAGCAAATTTATGTAAAATGTTAAGGAGAACATTTTTGTAGAAATGTTAACCCTCTAACTCCTCAAGATATGGGTCTTTTTTGTCCTTCTTTTAAAAAATAGCAAAAAACACCATTAAAACAGGGTTTTAGAGGGTTAAAATGTTCCACAAAAATGTTACCCGTTAAATTCTACTATAAGTCCCTGAATACACCAAAAAGAAAATTCAACTCTAAAGTCAGAAATAAGACGCAACAAAAGAGAGCTTAGGGTTAATTTCGCATTTATTAAGAATTTTGTTTTAAAGCAAATTTGGATAGCATTAATTACATTTTTTTTGAGCTTTAGGCAATTCCACTTCATTATCATACAATGTCCAGCATATTTCAGCGATAAGCGAATGAATGCTTTTACCTTTATAGCGTTCTTCAATGGGTGCGCATGTCTGATGAAATTTTTCACCATGCTCATCAGATTCTGTTGACAACTGGTTCTCAAAGTAATCCATATGGGAATTTAAAAAATGAATTTTTGTTGACATATGAACGCAATAAAAGGTTCCTGTTTCAGCGATGGTTCCATCAACATAATGACTAGGACTTCGAAGTTGTAGCACTGGGAGTTCGTCAGAATGCGGAAATGGCAGCATGGCTGATGGCACAGTTTTGAATACAAAACTCTTTCGCCTATATCTGTTCAATTTTAATATGGAAATATTTTGGCACACATAGCACGTAGCGTCATTATGTTCACCTGGATCTAACCACCGCAAAGGAATACCAAACTGCATTTTTAAAAAATAAGAAAAAAAAACATCAAGTGAAAAAATTGGAGCTCGCCCATATCTTCCGAGGTACGGAGCTTAGAAATTTTCCAATTTTTTGAAATATCAATATGGATATCATTTTAAAGCTTTTGAAAAGATCTTTAAGGAAATACCATTAAGAGCTGATGAAATTTTTATGTAAAATAATATATATGCAGTACCAATTTTTTTTTAAATCTCTGTCACCCCAATTTTTGCTTTTTTATTGGAATTACTTCTCTGAACTAGATTTACATTTACTATATAGTGAAGGGTATATAAGATTCGGCATAGCCGAATATAGCGCTCTTACTTGTTATTTACAATCTTTAAGGGGTGAAATAATTTTGCGAAGTAATTGGAAATGTATTTATGGCCTCAATAAGGTGTTGTTTTATCATTATTCTGGCTGAAAACAATTATTTTACGATTACAAAAAATACAGATTCAAAGGGAATACTCATATAATAAATTCCTAGGACCACTACTTCATAGAATTTAGTATTCTTCACATAATTTATATCCAAAACGAGAACTGAAAACAAATTTTTTTGGTTTTTGTTTTAAATGTAAATTGTATGTAGAAATTATCATTACTAATCTGTTAGTAAAATAAGCCTTTGCTGAATATGGTTAACACCATCGTTAATCGTTCTAGTTGGCAATCATGGAAGGAATGGCCCCGTTGATGGAACACTAAAATAATTTATAGAAAATATTTTAAAGCTTTTTCAAGTCTTTAAAATATGACTTGTAAAAATGGTTTAACAGTTTGTTATTCTAGTACCTGGTTTTGTTTAGGGACATTCCCAAATTTGTGGAATTTTAACAACCACAATTACTAATTACATTATTTTGTACATCCAAATTGACCTGGGGTGGAATCGTTACATCCGTGAACGTACAACACGTATCGTAAAAATACGTTTTTCGGATTATGACATACGTTAGCGGATGGTAATTAACAATAACGCAGATTATAACATACGTTATCGTATACATGAACGTACATTTTTTACGAACTGTCATACGTTAACAAAACTTAGTTCGAATAAGATGAAAAATGCAACAAATTCGCTAAAAAAAAGTGCGAATTAAACAAATTTAATTTTAGTTTATGATAAAGTTATTATTACAATAAGTTAAATCTAAGATTCATGAATGAACACAAAAATTTGGCAAAAAACATGCTTCCTAATTGGGCATATTAAAATCTAATGCTAACAGACTATGGGATGAGCTTTCCAAATGTATGGACGCACTAGTACCACCAGTTAATGATGTTATAATTTTAAAATAGGAAATTCGCAATTTATATTTTTGCAAGAAAATATTTATATTTATAATTTTGGCTGATCAAAAATAGGTATCAAGCAAAGAAAAAAGATTTTTGAAAAATTTCATCAGACATGCGCACCCATTGAAGAACGCTATAAAGGTAAAAGCATTCATTCGCTTATCGCTGAAATATGCTGGACATTGTATGATAATGAAGTGGAATTGCCTAGAGCTAAAAAAAATGTAATTAATGCTATCCAAATTTGCTTTAAAACAAAATTCTTAATAAATGCGAAATTAACCCTAAGCTCTCTTTTGTTTCGTCTTATTTCTGACTTTATGGTTGAATTTTCCTTTTTGGTGTATTCAGGGACTTATAGTAAAATTTAACGGGTAACATTTTTGTGGAATATTTTAACCCTCTAAAACCCTGTTTTAATGGTGTTTTTTGCTCTTTTTTAAAAGAAGGACAAAAAAGACCCATATCTTGGGGAGCTAGAGGGTTAACATTTCTACAAAAATTTTCTCCGTAACATTTTACATAAATTTGCTGAACACATTTTTTACCTAAAATGTAAGGGTCACATGGTTTCTTATGCCGTTTAACAATAAGAATGTGCCAGAGCTGGGAAACTTTAACCCCCTCTCAAATGAAATCCAGATGTAAACTTTCAAAACGCCGATACACGTATATCTTTTTTTTGTCTTCTCTATCAGAATTTATAGCCCGGACCTTGTAATTTTTTGGTGTGTTGTACAGTGTAATTACCACTAACACTGAGATCAAGTCGTGAGGTAAGCATTTAATACATTAAACATCATTAAACAAAGTTTATCTTTAGAATTTTTGGACAAAGAAAATTTTTGCTCCATTGGATAATTTTTGGTTCCACCACCATTGCAGTTTTCCATTCCAAAATGTTTAAGTAAATTTAATATAAAATGTCGTTGATTTATTTTGGTTTCAGTGATTTTAAAATTTCTTATTATTTTAACTCCTAAATACATTTAAATATTTCCTAAATCTTTCTCTGTAACTATCTGTAACTATTTTAATCTCAATAATATTATTTACAACAAGTAAAAGATCATCTACATATACACTTATATATAAACAATATATTCTGGTATGTGTTGAATTTCGATCGACTTCAAAAGTAAATCGAGTTTCCAAATCGATAAGAGTGTGATGAATTTCGATCGATTTCATTTTCCATTTTTGCCTTCAAACACAACTTTGACTTAAGTGACATACTACGAAGTGAACAGGTGAACATTGCGCAGCAATAAAAAAATTAAAAAGCATATGGAATGGGTTTTATTGGATTTGCCGGAAAACATGTGAGATAATTTTTATCATAAGATGACATTTTAATTTAATTATTTTTAGATTTATACAATGTTTTCGGCTCAATAAAGAAGAATTTATGATTGTCCTTAATAAATTCGAAAATATCTGGGAAGATATGTACGTCGATTCCAATTGTATTGCAATTGGCAGCTACACTACGATTTTTAG
This sequence comes from Gymnosoma rotundatum, assembly GCA_916610165.2. Taxonomy (NCBI): domain Eukaryota; kingdom Metazoa; phylum Arthropoda; class Insecta; order Diptera; family Tachinidae; genus Gymnosoma; species Gymnosoma rotundatum. The sequence goes on from OU744336.1 coordinate 112,039,727, forward strand.
CTGAAGGAAGTTTTCAACGATCTGTTGGAAAAGATATTAATATATCAATGCATCGTACATCAGTATCAAAATCGTTGAAAAAAAATGTTAAACTGCCTGGAAAGAAAAATTTGCCCAGTATTCATTAAATTAAAATCCAGCGAAGAAAATTTAAGAAAATCTAAACAATTTCTTTTTGAAAAATATGATTAACTTGGCGTTATAGGAATGTGTGTACCGTCTATACAACCAGTCAGCCAGAAATATTGTAGAGAGGACAATTGGGGTTCTGAAAAGTCGGTTTGAGTGTTTGTTTAGAACCTTGTGGTATAAACCGTGGAAAGCTGTTCAAGTTATAAATATTTGTTGTGCTTTGCATAATCTATGCAACTCACACACCTGAAATTGTTATTAAAGGCGTCAGCAAATAAAACTATAAAATAGATGGCGAAGAAGTCCCCATCGGTTCTGCCCATTAAACTGATGCTGTAACTATAAGAAATGACATAACTGGAAATTTTAATTCGATTTTTTTAAATATGTACATTTCGAAATGAATGCAAAAACTTAATTTAAAATTTTATTCGCATTTGTTTTAATAAAAAAAATTAAAAATGACATTCCATAAACTTTATGAAGGCATCCCTCCTGCCATAAATTTTTATGTTTTCCCCTTAAAAATCTACAACAAAAAATTATTTTTATTTTTATGCTTAAAAAAATTTAACTTTCATTTTTTTAAATCAGCATTTAGTGCTAAACCCATATCCATAATTACAACGTTATGTTTGCTTTATTGTTCTTGAATTTCTTCCTAAAACTCATTCTTGTTGTCCAGTTTCAGAATCTTCTATGATTATTTTATCTACATTTTTATCCCATACTTTCTACTTGATCTTCTGAGCCTACAGCTTCTTCAAATTGTTCGCCACTACCAATCAATCGTATTGTTAATTTCTTTTGATTTTTATTTAGTTTCTCAGAATTTGCAAAAATTTTCATTAAAGATGACATCTCTTGAGAACACAATATGTCGTTTATTATCATCCCACAATCTGTATCCATTTACACTGCAACCTACGATTATAAGTTTATCAGATTTAATATTTAGTATCTTCCGTTTTATATTTGGAATATGAGAATAAGCAATGCACCCAAAAATTCTTATATGTGATAGATTCGGCTTAACACCAAACTAAATTTTAGCTGGAGTTTTATTAATAGAGATAGGATTAGTTGGACTCCTATTTGTCAAATAATTTTAGCACAATAAACTGCTTCAGTCCATAAACATTTTGCCAGACCACACTTAAAAATTAAAGATCTTTTTTTAGATTAATGTAAGAATTATTCGCTCAGACGTTCCATTTTCTTCAGGAGTATATACATTTGTATATTGAATAGCTATTTCTGAAACTTTACAAAATTCCTTAAATGCAGTCGAAGAGTACTCAATGCCATTATCGCATCTAAATGAAGTGATTTTTGTATTATGTAAATTTTCAGCCATAGACTTAAAAACGTTAAAAATATCAAAAACTTCTTTGACATGATATAAACTGAAGTAAAATGAGAATTACCATCTATAAAGGTCACTATATCCGTTTACCTTTCCAAGATGTAACATTCATTGGACAGCAGACGTCACTTTCGAAGTTATTTTAAAAGACTTACGCGATTGCTTACCAAAGACATAAAATTTAAAGAAGGACTTTTCTCCTACAATATAATCCATACCATTAGCAATTGTGCTTAGCTTTCCATATCATGAAAATTTAGATGACCTAATCGTCGATGCCACAAGTCTTTAACATTGTAAAACTTTACAAAAAATTCATACAAGTTTGTTTTTCTTTCAGCACTTATCACTGGAGATTCGCCTTGATAGATATTAACACTATTATTCTGAAAAACTACCTTAAACTCTGCTTCTTCAATTCGTCGAATAGAAAATAAATTGCATTATAAATCCTTGTAAAATAATACATTCTCAATTTCTATTTGTAGTTTATTCCCTTTTACAGTTATGAAGCCTCGTACCGTACCGGTTTTATATGTTTGAATCATTAAAACACTGCCATATAATCGCTGGCACCGGAATCTACAATCCATTTCATACAGCTAGAAGTTTCAACACCGGAACAATCTTTATCTGCAGTAAAACTTACTTCTGTGTTTGAAAAATTCACGTTCTTTTTGGATTGTTCTCTTTTTCATTTAAAACAGTTTTTCTCTTTGTGGCCCGCTTTTCTATAATAATAACACTTAAACTTGAATGTAACTTTCATTGCTCTATTTTCAACTTTAGTTTTATTATTTACAACTTCACGTTTACGTTCTTCTTCCAGCAAGCGATTATTAACAAAATCCAATTCTAAATTATTAAGCTTTTCCATTTTGGCACCAGATTATATTAACTGCCTTACTAGTCTATCATATTTTAAGAAAAAGTCATTTAAACTTTCTGTTTCATCACATTTCAGCTTCTTCCTTAAAAATAATTGATTTAAAGTGCTTTTCTTTGCAAACACATTTATAAGCGCAAGCAACACTGCATAAGGACTTTCGTAATCCTTTACATACTTCAAATATGAATCTGCAATTCTTCTTTTATACTTGACAACAAAGAAAGAGAAAGAGTACCGTTATAATCCATTTTATACTATTTTTTGTGTATAAATTTATTTAAAGTTCCAACTATGTTTCTACAAAACTCATTTTTTTATTCCATCTGTATTTTCAATTTATGCAGTTTTTTTTACTTTAAAATGTGTTGGTTCTATTCTGATGAACCGCAGTGTACATAATCATAATCTCTTAAAGTTCTACAGTTAGCTGAGACTCTTTTATTTATTTAATGCCTGCCTTAATCCATTATTAGTTAAAATTTGCTGTACTCTATTTTTGTAGGTTCCATTCTAGTCTAGTCTATGTTAAAGTCACTAGCTATAAATGTATCTTTATTCTTTTCGGATATAAGCGTATCTAGATATGCGCTTCTCAAATACTTTGGTACTATTATTTTTTTCATTATTAAAGGTTAACCTCCAATTATTTTTAAAATACATCACACCTCCAGTTCGGCTTGAATTTTATATGCCATAGCAATTATATTCTGTCAAACTGTACTCCCGCTTTTCCACTTTATTGGTCTGGTGTGTTTCCATTAATATTATAAAATCCGGTATCGTTAAAATAGCAACAACTTCTACTTGGTTAAAGTTATTAATTAATCCTTGTACATTCGTATGTAAACCGCTTAAATTCCTTGGTTATTAAATATTTAAATCTTATTTTTTTATACTTATCTTATTTTCATGTACTGGACACGATCTGCTCTTTGTAAGAACTTTTTCATTCAAATCTAAATGAAGTTTGCTTTTCATTTAAAAACAGTTTATACTTTTTAATACAATTTTTCGTTTTATGTTTACTATGGCATTTATAACAAATTTCATCATTTCTACATTTGCTAGCCTTATGATCAAATCCTGATTTTTCCAGGTTGACATGACTAACATTTGTATTTTTGGTCTGTGTTGAATTCGATAGAAGTTAATAACGCCCCTTAAAAACGAACGTTTTCAAATCGATCGACTTCTATCACATACCTGAATATTGGATATTTTTAAAATTATGTTAAAACTCTATGACTGCACCAGATAAGCTATGGGTGACTATATATAAATAAATTTATAAAAAAAACATTTTCGAAGTTCATTGTATAAATAAATTCATATTGACAAATAAAAAATGGTAATTTAATTAGCTTTTTCTCCGTTGCATCAGTTATTATTTTACATTTATATTTACTTATAGTTAAAGTTTTTAGATTTACCTTGGGAAAGCATCAAAAAACCAAGTTCTTTTTGTATTTCTGAACACCACTCTTAGACCTGACATTAAAGGAGAATGAAGTATAACAGCTCCTACTTCGTGTCTAGTAGCAAGATCTACAGTAGGAACAGTTCCAATACTTTGCCCATATAGAATTATTGATTCCGGGCTTATGTTAAATCTAAATACAAAAAATTTTAGCAATATATTTTCATGTATAATTGATCAGATTACCTGGTACGCAAAGCTTGCCAGGCAGCTTCAATATCAGCATAGAGATTCTTTTCAGATGGTTTACCACCACTCATACCGTACCCAGAATAATCATATCCAAATATGTTGCAGTTGAGTTGTGAACCTAATGATATATAAAAGCTACTCATTTGGCCTAAATCTACAGCATTGCCATGCGAAAATAAAAGAGTATATTTAGCACTTTTACTGCAACGCACGTATATGCATGTAATTAGATTTCCACGAGAAGTTCGAGTAAAAAATGCTTCAACTTTCGACTTATCCCTTTCAGAAAATTGCCATTCGGCACGGTCGTAAAGATGTAGATTATATTTAACATTAGCATCGTCTGCTGGTGTTAATTTGTATGTTGGCTCAGGAGGTTGAAAGGCTAATTTTGCAGCTATCGGCCCAGGACATGGTGGGCAACAAAACATGCAGCACAGCTCACTTATACTGAACATAATGTCCACCCAACTTAATTTTATAGTTTTAAACTAACAATTTTATTGTGTTACTCAAACTTTTAGCTATTTTTTCTAATATTAATACACACAAGTTATAAAGTTGTTCAATTGCAATCATTTGGCATTGTAAACCTCCGTAATAAGAAAGATGCGATGCATATTTCACACATACTTTATACGGAAATAAAAAAATTAATCGAAGATTTTAAATTAAACCACAAAATATTAATTGTATTTTCATGTTCTCACAATTTTTACTTTTTAATAAAGACAAAATTGACAGAATCACAACGCCACCAATGATTATCAGAAATTTGTAAATTTCTAGGAACAAAGGTATATGAAACGTATTGCCAGACTCCGCGAAAATAATGTAAACTCGACCAAACCACACAAAGGCCCCTTTCAGATTAGGAAAGTTTACTTGCGCAAGTATAATTTCCACTTTTGTTTATTTTCTCTTGAACTTGCTTTTATGTTCACATTCGGCAACTTTGTTGAGCAAGTTTAATTTTCTTATGCTCGAATTTTCTTAATTCGTTGACGTTTTTGTAAACCATAAATTTCTTCCCGTTTTGGGATGTTTCGGCGTAAATCCGATAGGAAAAAAGAAATTCATAAAAAATAAAAAGAAAACACAAGATTTTTTTAATATCAAAAATGAATTTATATTTCTTTATTGGTTGTAAATATTGTTTACCTTTTTGCTAGTAAGAGCTCAACAAAACGAATGATATTTTAACTCGTTAGAAACTTATAAAAATGAAAAGTGGCAAACAATGTTTAAAACCCGTTAGCGGTTTACTCGTTGAAAGTACAAAAAGAGGATTTCCAACAAGGACGTAAATCAGAGGTAGTCTTAATTGACTTAAAAATACTACGAAAAATAATTATAACATATACACTAAGTTAACTGGTATTTAAACAGGTAGCTTAACAACACGCCGAAGAAGAAATAAAAGACAATGTAAAAAACTGAAAAATAATCCAAGACAAGAATGACAGCAGAAGCAGAATTGCCAAGTACAAGCAAGTCGGTACTCAAATCTCGGCAAGTCTTTCCCCTTCAAACCGACTTTTCTCACAACTACAAAGACAAGACTTGCGCAAGTAAACTTGCCAAATCTGAAAGGGGCCAAATAAACTATGTACGCAAGGGAAAAAACAAGACGAACTAAATAATATTATACTCACGGCGAAAACTAAAAAAAACACAACGAAAGAAATATGTACATGTTGTTTTTGTACAAATAGTTTTCGGCTATCAAAACCACACGAGATTATACATAACTTTTGACACTCAAAGAAGGAAATAACACAATAGTCACTTTTTTGTGTAATGTCTTAACTGTTCTCTTTGATTGCTGTTGAGTTGAATTCCTATAGGATTCTTAATTTATTTAAGAGCCTTAGAATCATAGTCGGCTCTACAGTATGGCAAAATTAAATGCTGAAGTTTTCTTGAGAAAATAAGAACAACTGTTTTGAGAGTCGGAATTATTTTTAATTTTATTTAAATTTTGTATCAGCTTATACATGATATAAAAATAGAAGGTAGTTCCACTCTCTCTTTTCATCGCCATATTAACGTTCTGACGTTTGCGGGAATTATGAAAATTTGTGCCGACATTCTGCGTAATAATATGTACGTAGACGACGTTTTAGCCGGCGCCCATACTATTTCTTCTGCTCTGTAAGCTAGAGACGAAATAACCAAAGTCCTTGAATCTGCTGGTTTCTCTTTACGTAAATGGACAGCAAACAGTGATTTGTTACTTAAAGGTCTGTCTACTGATCATCTACTAGATACGGAGTTTCTGAAACTTTCAGACTCTTGTACCACCAAAACTTTAGGCTTACGATGGAATGCTGGAAGTGACTATTTCTACTTTCGCCTAAAGAACTGTTTGATCCCGCCGGTTAGCTAGCTGCTAAGATAATCGTGGCAAAAATTATCACGCAGCAAATCTGGAAGGATGAAACAAACTGGGATGAAGATCTTAAACACCCAACTCTATCTCAGTGGCATAATGTTGTAGATGACTATGCGAACTTAGCAAATATAAAAATATCGCGATTTGTTGATTTTGAACCGACATTTTCCATCGAACTGCATGGTTTCTGCGATGCTTCAGAGAAAGCATATGCGGCAACGCTATATTTACGCGCAGAAAATATAGGTTTGGTTTCGACTCATTTAGTTCTTGCAAAAACGAAAGTGGCCCCAGTTAAATTTGTTTCATTACCTCGGAAAGAACTTTGTGCAGCCGAACTTATGGCTAAAATGATCGAATCGATCCAGTCCCAACTCAACCTTTGAAACTGTAACTTGTTCTTGTGGACCGACTCAACAATAGTCTTGGCATGGCTACAAAAACCCCCCAGTAGATGGAAAACCTTTGTGGAAAACCGAATTTCTTCTATTATCGAGAAGGTTCGAAATCAATCATGGTTTCATGTTGATTTCAAAATTAACCACGCTGATTTGGCAACTCGTGGACTTACAATCCTGCAGCTTATACTCGTATCTAACAACTTATGGTGGCATGGACTTACGTGACTTGGACTTCCGCCGAGTTAATGGCCTTAGAGTTTGCCAAATTTCTCGACCCAAGAAGAAGAAAAACCAATTTGGCCTCACTTAACTAAACTCCACAAAACAGAAATTTTTGCAAAGTTCTCAGACTTCCCGAAGGCCATGCGTGTTACGTACCAGATCGGTTTTATTATATGTGCAATGCAAGGTTACGACAAAGCTGGTGACGACTAATGAACATACAAAAGCTGAGTTGAATCACGCAAAAACACGTATGATAATTTCTTGCCAGAAGTTGTACTTCGAAAATGTATACAACTTATTATTTCAAGGCCTAGAAATACCCCAAAAAGCCCTTTTAACTTTTAACCCATTCCTAGACACTGCTGGGATTATGAGAATAAATGGTCGCTTATCTAACTTCCCGATTCTTTATTACATTAAAGATTTCCTATATTACTGCCGTATCATGGATGTTACACAAAGCTCTTTGTAACTTATCTGCACAAATATTCGACTCACGGCCAAAATGCTTTATTGATTAGACTTATAAGGCTTTATTACTACGTTCGATGTTAAAGGTTCTGATTAAAATGGCTGTCTTACCCTCAGAGAGGACAACACTTTCGCAACCCTTTACTAACACTGGAGTTGACTTTTCTGGCCCCTTTGATGTCAAGACATACGCTGGCCGCCGTTGTAAAATCACGAAAGATTACGTTTTGGTTTTTATTTTTTTCGTGACCAAGGCTATACATCTCGAAACCACAAGAGAAATCTCAACTCAAGCATTTTTAGCTGCGTTTGCACGTTTATTTTATCATCAGGGCTCGCCACCGCTATATATTCGGACAATGGTATGTACTGCATTCGTTGGTGCTTCACATATACTAGACACAGAAAAGACTCAGTTTTTGTCATTAGTACGCCGAAAGCTGCTTGATCAACAAAGTGTTGCTTCACTAGAATGGCACTTCATCCCGCCAGGGGCCCCTCACGTGGGTGGACTCTGGGAAGCTGGTGTAAAAAGCTTTAAGATGCATCTAAAACGAATTTCTTATAGCCAGAGTTTTGTCTTTGAAGAATTTTACAGAATGCTAGCCCGAATCGAAGCGTGTTAAAATTGTAGACCACTTAGCTCAATGAGCGAAAATCCTGCAGAACTATGTGCACTTACCTCCGGTCACTTCCAAATAGGCAACACGTTGCTGTCACCCCCAGAGCCTGACCTTTCGGATAATCCATTAAGTTATGCTAACCGTTAGCAGAAACTAAAGATCCTGCATCACTACTTTGCCCAACGGTGGAGGAAAGATTACCTCAAAGAGCTCCACAAGCGCGTTAAATGGACGACCCCCAGCGTGATTACGCAATCGGTGATCTTGTTATTATTAGAAAAGACAACCTACCCCCAAATCAATGGCGGCTCGGCCGAATAGAAAATGTTATCCGCGGCAAAGATAACAGAGTTAGAGTCGCCGAAATACGAACTGACATAGGCACCGTATCTAGGCCTATCGTAAAATTAGTTTTACTTTCCAGCCCTGCACAACCCCAATAACTTATCTTTGTATCTATTTCCAGCCCCAACAATGCCACGTTCTAACCAAAGAGGTCTCTCACCATTGAAATAAAGGAACCGTAACCATCACCAACGTAACTCTAGCCATCCACCTAACTCTTTTGACTGCCGTCTATGTCAGAAGGACCATCCACTTAGGAAATGCCTTAAATTCAAACATATGAATGTTTTAGAAAAAACGAAGTTCGTAAAGAGGTAGCAATATTGCGAAAATTGTCTAGCACACTCGCACAAGGTAAACCGTTGTCGCAATATCGATCGCTGTCGCCAATGCGAAGGAAAACACCACACTTTGCTACATCGTCACGAACGTCTGCGGGTCAGTAAATCAACAACTAACACCTCAAAGGACATAACTTGCAATACAATAATTGTGAAAGTAGAACTGGGCAAAGAACGGGGTCATGTCCGAGGAATACTGAACCCTTGCGAGGAGACAAGTTCTGTGGCAGCATTCCTGTTGAACTCTAGAAACTACCCGTAAAAAAGTGGGAGATGATCGGTGGTGCCAAATCAAAATCAGGCCTCGGTTTGACGACGGACCTATAATTGAAGTTACGGCGAAGGTTGATAACGATCTACCTCGTAAGCAGCCAAAGGAAAAAATCGATGAGCGATTTGCTTCCCTGTATACTAACTTACGTCTAGCTGATCCCAACTTTTTCAGGAATGATGACGTGAATATAGTGCTTGGGGCTGACGTGCATCCACGCCTTATAAAATTCAGCATTCAACCAGAATCGGTTGGTTCCCCTATGGCTCAAGACACCGTATTGGACTGGCCCATAATTGGCTGGTTTGGCGTATAATTGATATATTTTTTATGATACAACAAGTATTATCGTTTGTTCAATTACCTCAATAATTCATGAATTTTTCGATAGATAAAATATATTATTGATTTTCTTTTTTTTTTAGATAATATTATTATCATTATCATTATACTACCCTAAACTTGTATCACTTTATTATATATATTTTTGAATTTTTAAATTGAATTATCAATATATATGTCAACCAATTAATTTTAACGAACTTTCGGTTTCCTAAGTTTGCATAATAGCAAGGGGGCTGGGATGTTTATGTGTAATGAACAAGAACTTTATATCTAGCTAAGTCTCGCGCAGTGTATTAAAATAACACTGAGAAGAGCAACTCTATTTTGTCATTACCTCAATTCCTGTAATATTATAATGAAATTATAATAAAGCATTAAGTTGTAACATGTTAGTTTAGTTATTATTTTAACTACCCACGAAAAGGTTGGTAAAACATCAATAAATCTACATTTTTTTTATAAAGATTGTAAGGACCCGCATTATTTTTTCTTTTCATGAATATTTTGTCGCCACTCCATTCCAATAACACCCCAATAGTACCATTAAATGCAACTCTGTCAACAAAAGCTTTTTGTTCTTTTTGTTAACAGAATGCTTACAAAACTAAAAATCAAAACAAACAAGATGAACAGAAACGGCAGACACAACAACATACAATTAATAAAAATTAAAAAATTGTTTTAAATAATTAAAAGTGCCAACCAACCACCAAACAACACAACCAAAACACAGCTACATAATAGAACGAACAGAAGAAAAGTACTATTAAACACTTGGTAATACTTGGTATTGTTCTCTATAAAATGTATTTTTTTTTTACTAAATTTTCAATCCACAGTCAGTTCATCCACCCCACCATGGAATTCTACACCACCCTAAACAAAACTGTGGTTTCCAATTTAATGCAGAAACAACAGAGTAACGGGTGGCATAAGCACACAGAACAAAACAAAAAACATCATCCAGTGTAAAAACATCCTCCTACACCTTAGAGTTTTAAACACTACATCGGCGCTCAACGTAGGCTACACCCACGTTAATTCCCACTTCTTAAGAGTTAGCCGGGCAAGAACTTTGTAAAGGCAATGTATTTATCTCAAGGATTTTAACATCAGCAAGTATTAAATGATTGTTCGCTATAGGGTATAAATAAAAAAATAATCAACATAAACATCTAGACGGACACAGAATATATTTAATCAACTAGTTGTAAAAATTGCACTGGTTACTAAAACTAAACTATATCCTATGTCTATATTGCTTATTCCCCATTTCCACACCTAAATTGCACTGATTTTTTAGCCATTATTGTTTAATGTCCTTTGCGTGATAGACTTCTAATGGTGAACCTTGTAAGATCTCTAATTTATATAAATTATTGGCTAAAACTCTTAACACCCTACATTTAACAAATTTTTTACAAAATTTTGCATTTATATTTTTGGCAAAGTCACTTAATATAAAATTTCTTTTATAAACCTCTTGTCCTGGTACCAATCGTATTAATCGAGCTGCTTTATTATATAGCAGCGAACTTTTTCATAGACCTTATGCATGTTTTCTTTCATAGCATCACGAATTAAACTTATGCGATCTCTATCTTCTAATACAACTAATTCGCTATCGTCTAATGACTTAAACTTCCTTTGCCTGATTTGAACATAGTGTTGCGAAACAATGCTATAAAGGGGCTTACTCCTGTAGCTGAGTGAACCGAATTTCTCAATGCTAATTCAATGGAGGGTAAGTTTAAATCCCAATAGCCGCTAATATACTCTGGATTACTGGTTCTGCAGCGTTTGATTGTGGCGAATGAATAGCCCTTCGCATATGATGAATTTTATAATCGCTTATCATCTTACTGAATTCTTTTGTCACAAATTGCTGACCATTATCAGAGTGGTTTGTTTCCGGTACTCCAAAGTTGTGAAAAACTTGTTCCATCAAAAACTTAATTACGTTTTTAAGCCTCCTTCATAGCCTTATTAATAACAAATTTGTAAAGTGATCCAACACGATAAATATATATGCATTACCGGATTTTGAGCGTGGATATTTCCCAAGAAAATCAATATATAACTTTTGGAATGGTCGTAAGGCTACCACTTCATTCCCTATTTCTGGTGATAATATAATATTCACGGATTTATATTATTTACCTTTTATACAATTGTTATAAAGTTCTTAACGTGAATACCTATGTTTGGTCAATAGTATTTCGATCTCACATGAACCTGAAGATAAATCCCACGGGGATCGAGATTATCACCAGAAATAGGGAATGAAGTGGTAGCCTTACGACCATTCCAAAAGTTATATATTGATTTTCTCGATCTCGATCCCCGTGGGATTTATCTTCAGGTTCATGTGCGTTTTTAATTAGTTCGAGCGTCCATCTAAATTCTTCTAAGACATCGATATCAGATACTTGTTTCTTAAATACAAAGCTGTTTTCCACTTTCAAGTCTCGGAGTTTTTCTTGATTATTGTGTTTTTATTAACTCTCTGTATTAATCACATTCAAACTCTGTAGTTTCCAAACCAAGTACGTCTTCTGTTGATAAATTAACTTCTTCTACAGCTCAAGACAAAGTGTCGGCTACTACATTTTCTGAACATTTTCGATGCTCAATAATAAAATCATAGCTTTGAAGTTGCAGTGCCCACCTGGCTAATCTGCCACTAAGATTTTTCAACGACATTAGCCATTTTAAGCTGGCGTGGTAAGTTATAACAGTGAACGGCATCAATTCAATGTACGGGCGAACCTTTTTTATGGCTAACACTGCTGCCAAGCATTCCGTTTCAGTTACGCTGTAATTCATTTATGCGCTGTTAAGTTTCATTGAAAAAAAAGCTATTGGTCTCTCGTTGTTTTCACTATCCTTTTGAAAAAGGACAGCTCCTACCCCCGTTTGAAGCGTCGCATTGGACATAAAATCTCTTTTTAAAAGCTGGGTGGGCCAGCACCGGTGCAGATGTCAATGCTCTCTTCAGTTCTACAAAACAATTTATTGCCTCTTCTGTCATTTTAAATTTAACTCCTTTCTTAATTAAATCGGTTAGCGGTGCTGTGATACAAGAAAAAATTGGATAAACCGCCTATACCAATCTGCTATTGCAAGAAAACTTCGTATTTCCCTCACGGACTTAGGTATTGGTATCTGTCTGATAGCTTCTATTTTTGACGGATCAGTGCGCATTACTCCTCCTCTAATGATAAAACCAAGATATCTCAATTCTTTAAAACAAAATTTAGATTTTTTCATTCCGATTGTTAAATTTGCCCCTTTAACAATTTCAAGTGATTTTCAAAATCAGCAGATATGACTAAAAGGTCGTCTAAGTAGATAAAAACATTTGATTTCAGCTCTTGCGGAATTACCTTGTCCATGTCTACACAGTCTTTGCGCGGCGTTGCATAAGCCGAAAGGCATAACCATGTATTGGTATAACGGTCGACCAGATACTGTAAAGGCTGTGTAGACTTTGGACTTCTTTTCTAGGGGAATATGCCAAAAAGCAAATTTTAAGTCCACACTACTTATGTAAAATGTTTCATCTAGCCTACTTATTATTGCTTCAATATTCTTAATAGGATAAGCATCCTTAACTGTAACGTTATTGGTTTTCGCACTAAAGTACACCTATTGTTCTAGGGACTTTCACTTTCTTCCACAACTCCTAACTTCAACATCGCGTCTATTTCAACATATATTAAATCTTGGACTGCAGGTGACACAGGATAACATCTCTCTTTAACAGGTATCGCCCCCTCTACTAGCCCTTCTTATTTAAATGACTTAAATTTCTCCTTAACTTCTTCTAGTTGTTGTATTTGTTTTCCGGTTAATTCATGTTGCTTCACGTTATCGAAATCTAATGGCAAATCTTCAGCTAACTTTTAAACATCAAGTTCATTATTTTTAAATACTCGTAGTGCTAATCTACATTTTGTCCAAAAATCAACCCCTAAATAAGCCTCTTGAATTAAATCTGGACACAAATAAAAATCTATTTTGTTTATTCTCTGTTCAAACTCAACATAAACACTTACTTTGCCTAACACATTATGTTCTCTAGCCCCCTGCAGTTTTACTGTTCACAAAAACTGGTTCTATTTTCAAGTCTAATTTATAAACTATATCCTGAAAAATTTTCCCAAAAATACTAACAGAAGCGCCAGAATCTAGCAAGCCCTAAGTATTTTTTTTTCTAATTTTAATATCAGCAAAAGGTTTTGGATCATTTTCCCCCATTTTAACTACCGCTGAGCAAAACCTAACTGATGAGTTAATTCTATTATACATAGCCCTAAACCTATTTCTTACATGACGAATTTTTTTAAGTTTCAAAATGTTATTTTCTTCGTCAAATATATTTTTTCTAACGATATTATGATTCTTCAATTTTTTTTCGTATGAGTTGTTGAATTTTCCGTTTTTTTATAAACGTTATTACTTTTATTCAAGTCAATCGTTTTTTGGCTTTCTCTTTTCTTTATAAAAATTTTATTTTATCTTGCAGCCCGATCATTAAAATCTTTTCCATTCACTTGTACCTCTACGTTTCTAACATTGATTCGGGAGTTTGTGTGGAGCGTGTTTCTCCCGCCTTGGACACACTCCTCATACATATGTAGCAAAAAAGGTTTCTTTGCGCTAATGGACAATCTACAAATAAGTGACCTTGCAAATTGCAATTTCAGCAAATCAATACCACCGAATGCTTTTGTTGTTTGTTGCTTTTATTTTAACCCACTTCTTCCACACGCTCATGATATTTTTCCTGCGGTATATCAAACATTTCCTATACTGGCTTTTTGGGATATGTAAGTCGGATTGACGCGTGATTATCTCTTTTAAAATAATTATTTCTATCTCCTTACATTCGTCTCTTAGTTGTTCTACCGCATACATTTTCATTAAGATTTCATAAGATTTCTTTTCATGATTCGAATAACTTCATGGTCGGGCAGTGGTATTCTTAGTCGAGCTCTCAACTTCCTCATTGCTAAAAAATATGAGTCTATTGATTCACCAGGTAGTTGACGACGCTCTTCCAAATCCCGTATAAATTCATATTCACTCCGATTTGACCCATTTTGTTGTATTAAAGCTTCTTTTAAATCTGGCCATTTCCTTTTTCTCTTATAATCGACCAGTACCATTCCTTGGCTTCCCCTTTCAACAATCTATGGAAATCTCTCATTATTTTGGCCCATAAACTCAAAAATAAAATCCTCTATATTCAAATAGTCGGTATTGCCATCAAACGCAACATCCCATTTATCAATCCTTAACAATGATTGAACGTTGTCAAAACTCCTGAGATTATTTGAAAGCGAATCACTATTTAATGGAGCATTTGGAAAATCTAATCTTCTAGGTAACGTTTGTTGCATTTCTATTCTGTCCCTATCGAATAAACTATTTTCTTCCCCATTCGATTTATTTTCTTCAGAATTGTTTCGTAAGGCAATAGCTTCGGATGATTTATTAAGTATTGTATTTTTCTGCATTTCTTTTAGCATTTCAGCAAAACCACTTTTTAAACTTTCCTGTATTTTTGTTTCTATATTCTTTTCCAGGCTTTCATGGTACTCTTCATTGTATTCCCTAATTACGTTCTTAATTAAGTTGGCCAACTCTTTAGTATTGTTTTTCGCTGGATGACCCTTGTTCTTCGTAATTAATGGCGGAGGAAATCGATAATCCGGCTGTGGTTGACTAATATCTCGAGGAATTGTACCAGTAGCCCGCCCTTGTGACATAGGAAAATCTTGTATTCTAACAATCTGCGGTGTGTGAGAATTTGGTTCTATTATTGTATTTGACATATCTATAAAATCATTTTTTCTTCCCTGAGATCTCTGACTAGATAGTTTTTTGTTTGAATGAGCTACCGACATGTTTCTAATATCTCCACAAAAGTATTAAATTAATTAACTTTTTCTTCTATTAAACAATAAAACGAACAAACCCAGTTTATAAAAAAAATATTTACCGCAAGTAACAGACCACAAAAACTGAAACACACGAGTCCACACTATGATTTAAGCACACAGGTCAATGTTCTTTCTGTCCTTGAACTAATCTTGTCCACCTTTTTCGTTTTTTATCCTTCAGAGAACAAAAATTGAATTTTATTTTTCTTACTAAAATGTTGCACAACATTTTAAATATGGTCACCTCTATGTTATCATCAAAAGTACCATTAAATGCAACTCTGTCAACAAAAGCTTTTTGTTCTTTTTGTTAACAGAATGCTTACAAAACTAAAAATCAAAACAAACAAGATGAACACAAACGGTAGACACAACAACATACAATTAATAAAAATTAAGAATTTTTTTTTAATTATTAAGAGTGTCAACCAACCACCAAACAACACAACCAAAACATAGTTAAATAATAGAACGAACAGAAGAAAAGTACTATTAAACACTTGGTAAATATTGTTCTCAATAAAATGTATTTTTTTACTAAAGCTTCAATCCACAGCCAGTTCACCACCCCACCATGGAATTCTACACAACCCTCAACACTTTTCTATTTATATTTTGGTTTGTTTTTATTATTCCATGTATGTATGTTTGTGTATGCATGTTTAACTACATACACAAGCATACCTACCGTTTAAAAGTAAAAATATATATACAGTATTTTATATATATATATATATATATATATATATATATATATATATATATAAAATACTGTATATATTTATTTTTAATTCTGTTACATAATCCTCATAACTGTAAAATTTATCATCTGACATGGGTTCGGTTGGCATTGACGCTAATCGACCATACCACGAATGTATAATATGGAATCCATTCATCCCAATTGTATTGCTCCGTGAAAGAACGCATATATCCATTTAAAACTTTATGATTTCTTTCAATGCTACCTAACGTCTCGTGATGGTACGCGGTAGAAGTTATATATTTAATTTTCACAAGTGTACAAATTTTTTTCAAAAAATTCATTGACAAATTCAGTTCCGCTGTCTGTCTTTATAATGTTAAAACTTCCTTTTTTTAATATAAACTTCTCTACTAATATTCTACCTATTTCCGATGTTTCTTTAATTTCTAGTGGGAATGCGTCAATGTACTTTGTTATTTATATCCGTTTAATACTCTTAATGAACCTACGGTGTCTAATTGCATTACCTTAAATGGTCTTGTAGGTGTGTTAGTAATCTGAAATGGTGCCTTTGTATGTGTAATAATTTTATTTCTTTTACAAGATTCGCAATGACTGATAAAATCTTTAACCATCTTATACATGTTTTTCCATATGTATTTCTGTTTTATTCTAATGACTGTTCTGCGTACTTCCGCGTGTCCGCCATATGGAGTTTCATGAAATTTCCTTATAATTTCTTTTTGTCTATCCTTTTTCATAATTCATTCTGACTATTATATATTTTAATTAACTTTTCTTATTTTATATATTTAAATATTTTATCATCCTTCGCTAGCATTATTATAAATATTCGGTTATCCCGTAAGACCTTAGTTAACTTCTGCAAAACTGAACCTAAATTCGAGTATGCATTTCCATTACCCTATACTGTTACGTTATTTCCCAAAATTTCAAATCAAATTTTAATCTTGGGTACCCTTTTATCTATGAAAACGAAATGCTATTCCACATATAGAGGTGTACAGTCTCTGAGTCATAGCTATTTCCTTCTTTTTTATTCTCATCTTCTATCGTTGTAGTACTACTATTATTACTTTTCCTATTCCTATTCTCAGTCATATTTCTAGTCATTATATATTTCGATTTTGGCATCATCTCCTTTAAATCATTGGAATCCATTTTGATTCTTGATAATGCATCGGCATTAGTATTTATCTTCCCTTGTTTGGAAATGATCTCGAAATCATAATCCATGAGATCTTGTCTAATTCTCGTTAGTCTTGATGAAGGGTTTTTGTGGGTTAACAATGATGCTAGTGGTCTATGGCCAGTCTGCACTTTGAATTTCCACCGTATAAATATGGTCGAAAGTGAGTTATTCCCCAATGAATGGCTAGGAGTTCCTTTTCTACTACCAACTTTGTGAAAGTATTGCTCCTAACGTGAAATCTGATGCGTCAGTGTTGAGGATAAATTCATTATCAAAATCGGAGTATAGTAATATTGGTGGGTTCGTTACAATAGATTTTAATATTTCGAAAGTCTTTTGGCAATTTGCTGTCCAAACAAATTTCTAGTTCGTCTTTAGTAATTCATTGAGAGGTTTAACTATTTGACCAAAATTTTTAACGAAACGTCTATAATAATTGCAGAAAGCTACGAACCTCCTTGTGTCGTCTGCCTTTTTAGGGATTGGATAGGTTTCAAGTGCCTTACTCTTATTTGGGTCAGTCATTATTCCTTTATCCGTGATAAGATATCCTAGATAAACTACTTCTGGTATAAAAAAAAGCATTTATTCGGACTTAATTTGAGGTTGTAACTCCCTAACTTTTAAAAAACCTTTGTTAAGTTATCATTACGATGTTGCAAGGAACATCCAAAAACAAATATATCGTCTACGTATATAAAAGCATTTGAATCAAATCCAGTTAATGCTATTCTTAGCATCCTTTGAAAACTGTTGGAAGATATTTTGAGTCCAAAGGGCAGTCTTCTAAATTGATAGTGTCCATTGTTTGTGGAGAATGCAGTAAGTGGTTTGGAAGTAGGTTCTAATTCTGTTTGGTGAAAAGAACTTGTCATATCCAATGTTGAAAAATATTTTGCTCTTCCAATCTTATCCAACACATCATCTAATTGTGTTAACGCAATTTATCGTTAACCAATCTCTTATTTAACTGACGGTAGTCGAAAACCAGACTCCATTTCTTTTCCTTTTTATCATTATTCTTTGGAACGAAAAGTAATGCAGAATTATAAGGACTGGCAGATGGTTCAATTAAGTCTTCTTCTATTTATTTGTGGACTTTTGTTTTGATTTCTTCCTGCTGTGACTGTGGTAGTCTATAATTTCAAGTGTAGACTGGGGTATCGTCTATAGTTTGCAGTTTTTGCTGGTAGAAATTATTTGCTGTTAGTTGATTTGTTTCCAAATGAAAAATGGCTTGAAATTCACTACTTATCTTTTTTATTGTTTTCCTAGCTGCAGAATCGACTTTATCTTAACTCAGCAATTTTATTATTTTTTCCCATCTAGACTTTTGTTTGCTATCCGCAAATGTCTTTTTTTATTCAGAATGTTGTAATGGGTAAGGGTTTTATTTGCAAATCCAATTGTGATATTTGTACCTTCTCGTTTGGTGCATTCAAAATTCTAATATGTTTTGTTCAACATTTCGGAATTATTGTATTACCAATAAAAATATTGTTGCCGATTTGTTTTGCGCATACAACGCTGTCCTTTAACTGTACATTTATCGTTGTATCATTTTGTTCTAGGTGGTATTATAAACCTATTGGTGCTTGCTCTCATTGGTAAAAGGTATTCAGTTTCATTTATTATGATAGTTAATATATATCTATTTTTGCTGAATATGTTATGATCCTAACTCTGTATTAAAGCAAATATTATCTCGGCTATACATATACTCCTTACGAAGTCTATCTCATGGGTGTGAGGACCTACCTTTGCCCTAATCTCCATGACCATTACAATAAAAAAAAACTTCATCTAACATACACATATACTATCTCCACTGAATCACAACTAAACCAGGAGCAAGATTTTACGCTCCCGTTGCCCTAGCACTTCCATGGTCATCATTTTTGTCCATAGTCTGCGATAACGATAACATGTGCGGTACGTTACCAATTACCTCCCTTTAACCATCCAACTCAGGCAATTTATTCCTGCATTCTATAAAAAGAAAGATCAATAATATTTAATACTTAATCTATTTGACATATTATTTTTTTATCCAATATAGAAAAAATTACTTAAATATACTTTTACAACTCCTATATTTAATAATTTTTATAAGTTATATACTTATACACAAAATTTATTATTTTTATTATATTTTATATTTCTTTTTGGTGACAAATACCAAAATAATATGCTGACCTACACGTATTTCCTCATCCGCTAAAATTTTTCTAGTTAATTATTTTCCTTCCGATTCTTAAATATCCGCCTAAAACAGCTCTCTTAATACGGTTGAAATCTAGGCTACAATCACCGCCTGTTACAAAAAAAAATTACTAGCTGAATTAGAGATGAGCAAATCTTGTGGTTTTCGCAAACTGTTGTCTTAATATCTTGTTCAATAAAATGTTGGGTATTTCTCATTCATTAAAACTATCTTTCTAATTGGATTACATAAACACTGAAAACTTAATACACTAACACTTAAACATTCAAATTAAATGCTAACATTTCTAATTCTGTTAGTTTTAATATATTTTAACACTACAAAAAAAAAAGCTCATTGGATTTCTTAACCTAAATCTCGGTGTTAAAACTCCACTAATCAAATACTTTTCTGATCGGAATTCTCTTGTTAATATACCTCCTAATTTTTGCCACGCATTTTCTCTTACTAATTTAAAATGGGCGAATTTGTTACCTGAGGTAGTATTTTCTTGGCAGATTCGTTGGAGTTTTTAGCAGTATAATCTTTTAAAATTGATTCCTTCTTCCTTTCTACCCTCACTTAGCGCTGGCCACGCTAAAATTGGTTGAATTTTCTAGTTCTCTCACCATAAAATTATCCAAGCCTTTCTTCCCCAAAAAATCTATGGAAATATTTTAATTTACTTTATTATACACTTTATTTTCTAGTGGTTTTTTTTTACCTTTTTCTTTGTTCGTGAGGTTATGCTTTTATTTAAACTAATTTTTTCGGGTTATCAATTACTTAATGTGCCATTCTACAAAACAAAGCTTTAAAACTTTTTCTTTTTTTAATCTTTTTTTTTTAAACTTCAAAATTTTAAATTCCGGTAAATTTTTTTGTAACTCCGATATTAACTTCACACTCTTATCGAACAATCCGCTAAAATGGCGAACTAAAGATTCTATTTATACCCTGATATTCCAGAAAAAAATGTCTTCATGATCACTGTGTCATGTTTTATCCTTTCTTCATCATATTCTTGTTTCATATACATAGTTTTCATTCATAATAGTAGCAAGACAAAGCTAATTAAATGGAAAACAAGTTTTATAATATGTCTGATTTTCTTTATTATATTTTAAAGCTACTTTCACATCCTATTTGAGGGTAATGCTGTTAGCTACTCCCAATTTACAGAAGATTTTCGTTATATGATGAAATAACCCACGCAACAAAATTTCGGGATTTTTACCACTGCACGAAAATACCGGAGTACTTGGGCGCATTTGGTTCTTCGTGGAGAACTCCCATGCCCGGGCTTCTGTTATTGATGATGGCATATTCTGCTAAAAGAAAAAGATCATTACCAACTTAGAACGTCTTTGCTGTCAAAACTAGCATTACCAACATTCACCCACAGCAATTATTCCTAAGCACTTAAATTAACCTGCGGAGCGCACATCAAATTTGTTAAGTTCGACTCTTTAGGGAAGTATCCTACTTTTTTTTATATTTCTAAAGATACTTTCTGTTTTGTTTATTGGCGTTGTACGCAGAATGAAAACTTATCAATTTAGAATTGCAATTACTAGTTTATTAGTACAAGTACGACACATTTACAACAAATCGTGGATCTAATCTAAATTAGGTACACTGTTACATATCAGGATGAAATCTAAAAATATTTGTCAGAATATATACGCATACACATACATACGCATATACACATATACATACATATGTACATATATAAATATATATATATATATATATATGTACAGTCACCGCTGTAGCCGTTTGCCGCTGGCCTTACAGCCTATTTTTGTCGGGCCTGCGTCTCGAGGCTGCCGCCGATAGTTGGTACCGCCGCCTATACTACCGCAACCGCTCTTGCCGCTAGCCACCTTTGACCCCGTAGCGTTACTGCTTGAATAATACAACCAACGTAAGCGCATCAAAACCAACGATACCGCTGATCAACCTCACTGTCAACTTTGACTAAGTTACCCGACCATCAACCGTTATTAAATCGTCATTTACAGCGATTAAAAATAAAAACTTGGATTTAAGTTTTATAACGTTTTGTATAAACAAAAATTGTTTTCTTTGCGCGCCGACCTAGGACGGCAGACAAAACAGCAACGACCCTGGACTCCGCAGTAGCTATCCCAGCAACCAGCCTAGAACGCGTTGTTACATAGTAACTATCATAGATATTATTAATTTCTACAATAAGAATGCTCTGCCAATATCAATAAAATTCGTTAATGCTCCATTCTCTAATCCATTAAATTTTTATTTAAGGTACGACGTATCCAATTAAAGATCTTTTATTTTCTTGCTTAAATAACTTCAATATTTATATAATCTCCTACTTAACGCTTTTATCAGTTTTCTGGAAATTACATTGCTTAATTTAATATGTACCATCTGTTTTAACAGCTGGCCAAATGCCAAAGTGAAACTAAACTATAATTACATTGTGAACGCTTGTGTTTAGTTTGTTATACATCCCGCTTAAACACGTTGTAAACACATACATAAGTGTGAACGGCATATAAGACTAAAGGCCAGGTTTCACCATTATACTCAGGTGTACGATCTGGCAAAAATTGCATGTGTGCTCAAAATTTATGATAGTGTGGACTAAAAGCGTATGTATGTGACAGACTTTTTGACAGATCTGTACGAGCTAATAATCTTTTAAAATAATTGATAAAATATTTTTTTCTATGCGATCAAAGTTGATTTTTTAAATGAGGACAAAAAAACAATAAAATATTAAAACCATATGTTTTTTTGCATCTTATTTCTATAATAGTGTGGTACCAACGACGCCATTTTGAAACGATTTTTAAAGAATGACAGAATTCTGTCAGATTTTTATGTGATTAAATTGTACGATTGTGAATGACAGTGAATCCTGGCCTTAAGCAGCAAACTTTTATAATGAAAAAAAAAAACACTAATATTTTTAATTTTATTTTTTTGCTTATAAATTATTCCGCAAGCATATATAGTAACAATAGAGCACAGAAGTACGAATCGATGGTGGTATAGACTGTTTCTTGAAAGACTGTACTGTTATATATCCATCTATCTAAGCCCATGGTGTCATAACTGACTATATATAGTTTGGTAACTCATTAAATTGTAATATTGTAATTGTCATTACTTACTTATTACGTGCTTTTTGTTGTTACTTCTAAAACTAACATGGTGTCGGACACCAAGTATACAGAGGTGAAACCCTTAGCACACAGAAAACAATATAATCAGGTTTTCTGCTACTTCTCAAGAAAGAGACAAATATAGTGTTGTTTTATTATGAAGAAGGGATAATAAACAAAACAAAAACTAGATATTTAACAAGAAAACACAAAGCACAAAAAGATTTTGTCACAAAAAAGAAGTAATAAATAATCGTGAATATTAGAGATTTATTTTAAAATTGTTAAAAAAAAAATAATATGTTGTGTTGTTTTACGAGATAATCCCAGCATAAACATATTACTTTTTTAAATAATTTTTATTATATTAAATATTTAACTATTACTATATATGCTTGCGGAATAATTTATAAGCAAAAAAAATAAAATTAAACATATTAGTGATTTTTTTTTTCATTATAAAAGTTTGCTGCTTAAGGCCAGGATTGACTGTCATTCACAATCGTACAATTTAATCACATAAAAATCTGACAGAATTCTGTCATTCTTTAAAAATCGTTTCAAAATGGCGTCGTTGGTACCACACTATTATAGAAATAAGATGCAAAAAAACATATGGTTTTAATATTTTGTTGTTTTTTTGTCCTCATTTAAAAAATCAACTTTGATCGCATAGAAAAAAATATTTTATCAATTATTTTAAAAGATTATTAGCTCGTACAGATCTGTCAAAAAGTCTGTCACATACATACGCTTTTAGTCCACACTATCATAAATTTTGAGCACACATGCAATTTTTGCCAGATCGTACACCTGAGAATAATGGTGAAACCTGGCCTTTAGTCTTATATGCCGTTCACACTTATGTATGTGTATACAACGTGTTTAAGCGGGATGTATAACAAACTAAACACAAGCGTTCACAATGTAATTATAGTTTAGTTTTACTTTGGCATTTGGCCAGCTGTTAAAACAGATGGTACATATTAAATTAAGCAATGTAATTTTCAGAAAACTGATAAAAGCGTTAAGTAGGAGATTATATAAATATTGAAGTTATTTAAGCAAGAAAATAAAAGATCTTTAATTGGATACGTCGTACCTTAAATAAAAATTTAATGGATTAGAGAATGGAGCATTAACGAATTTTATTGATATTGGCAGAGCATTCTTATTGTAGAAATTAATAATATCTATGATAGTTACTATGTAACAACGCGTTCTACGCTGGTTGCTGGGATAGCTACTGCGGAGTTCAGGGTCGTTGCTGTTATGTCTGCCGTCCTAGGTCGGCGCGCAAAGAAAACAATTTTTGTTTATACAAAACGTTATAAAACTTAAATCCAAGTTTTTATTTTTAATCGCTGTAAATGACGATTTAATAACGGTTGATGGTCGGGTGACTTAGGCAAAGTTGACAGTGAGGTTGATCAGCTTTAGCGTTGGTTTTGATGCGCTTACGTTGGTTGTATTATTCATGCAGTAACGCTACGGGGTCAAAGGTGGCTAACGGCAAGAGCGGTTGGGGTAGTATAGGCGGCGGTACCAACTATCGGTGGCAGCGTCGAGACGCAGGCCGGACAAAAATAGGCTGTAAGGCCAGCGGCAAACGGCTACAGCGGTGACTGTACATATATATATATATATATATATATATATATATATATATATATTTATATATGTACATATGTATGTATATGTGTATATGCGTATGTATGTGTATGCGTATATATTCTGACAAATATTTTTAGATTTCATGATATGTAACAGTGTACCTAATTTAGATTAGGTCCACGATGTGTTGTAAATGTGTCGTACTTGTACTAATAAACTAGTAATTGCAATTCTAAATTGATAAGTTTTCATTCTGCGTACAACGCCAATAAACAAAACAGAAAGTATCTTTAGAAATATAAAAAAAGTAGGATACTTCCCTAAAGAGTCGAACTTAACAAATTTGATGTGCGCTCCGCAGGTTAATTTAAGTGCTTAGGAATAATTGCTGTGGGTGAACTGTTGGTAATGTTAGTTTTGACAGCAAAGACGTTCTGAGTTGGTAAGGATCTTTTTCTTTTAGCAGAATATGCCATCATCAATAACAAAAGCCCGGCTGTTGAGACTTCAGGGCATGGGAGTTCTCCACGAAGAACCAAATGCGCCCAAGTAAACCGGTATTTTCGTGCAGTGGTAAAAATCCCGAAATTTTTGTTGCGTGGGCTATTTCATTATATAACGAAAATCTTCTGTAAATTGGGAGTAGCTAAAAGCATAACCCAAAGTTGTAGTATAGGTGAACTATTTTACACGTCTAACTATGTAAGTATCCTTAATGAGAATATTTCAGTTTATTTTTTTTTTGAGCCTTTGTCGCCAATAAACTTACTTTTTGTCTCTTACTTTTTATGGTTGAAAACAAACTTTTGAAAATTACAAAAACTTTACCTGGCTATTTTTCTTGCTATGGCCCAGCGAAAGCTGATCTTTCGCTAATACGCCTACGTGCTAATAGCCAGCTGTAAGAAACATGGGTAACACCACTTACAAATTTTTTTAAAAGCTTTTAGACTATGTTTCAACTTACGTTTTTTTTTTATTAACTTAACTTTCTTATTAAATTTTTCTGCCACCAAGAAGATGTGCCTTTTCTTCTCGTTCTTTTACTTCATGGACACAATCTCTCCTGCCTTCTTCACAAAAAAACTACTATTATCCTTCTTCTAGGATCTAAAGTAATCAACACAAGCACCTGTATTTTTTCAAATAAAATTTTGAGACTTTAATTTTCACTCCGCTAGCTTTACTTACTTTGATCCTAAAAATGTTTTAAATCCACCTTTTATAATTTTTCCAGACAAAGCTTTTTGGCGGTTTATGCTATTAAAAATATAATACTTATATACACATTCTCGCTAAACCGAAAATTTTAGCGTCTCTTGCCTTATAATTAATTTTAATCGTTAAGATTTTTAAAATTTTTCCGCCCTTCGCCTTATATCATGTGCATACCTGTATGTAAAAGCTTTCTTCTGCTGTCTGCCTATCTTAATTTAGTTTTCCACAAAGAATATACAGCCTTGCCTTTGTTTTAAGCTTTATAATAATAAATCTCTAATAATAAATTATTGCTAACTTTGGGCACAGCCTTACCCAACACTGATTTCTGTACTGACACTACTATGTATACACCAGAGAACTGCAAACGTGTCTATTTTTAATACTCTAAGTATACTCATCTTAAATGCGGTTGCGGTGCGATCGCCACCTCATTTCTTTTGTGCGAGTATTTACATTGGTTTATTAAAATTACAAAAATAAAATGATCATGTTTAGATCAATATTTTTAATTGTTTGGTTATGTTTTATTGAAGTTTAATATATTAATCTGAATTCTTTAACAAAAATTTATGAATCTTATGCTTATAATTGCATTAAAATTATTATTACGTTTTTTAATAACTCTTACTAGGGATTAAAACAGTTTTAAGGATACAATAACTAAATAAATATATGTATGTTTCTATATTTAGAGAGAAGAAAAGCCTAATAATTTAAAATGAAATAAAAAATTTTTTATGTTAAGTTTGTTTTTAAACACCTTTTAAAAATGAAGGATGAATATTTAAATATTTTTAGCAAAAATAAAAATAAATTTTTCATTACCATTAAAATTTCACTGGCATTAGTTGAAATAATGAAAAAGGAAAAAAATAACTACGATATCATGCTAATAATTTTATTATTTTATTGTAATTGTTTTAATAATTGTAATGAAATGGAATTGCAACAAAAAAAAAAAAAATAATTGTTTTTATGAAAAATAAATTTATAATAACAAAACCTTAAACAGGACTATGCATAAAAAAATAAACCTTAACCATTTCGTAGATGGATATATATTCGAAAATTTTAATAATTTATTTAATTTAAATGAGATAGGAATAAACTTTGATGTCAGATATCTAAATTTAACTCACACCCGCAAATCTTATTACTTACTCGAAAACAAAAATATATTCTTATAGTGCCTAATGTTAAAACGTACATTATTCACCAGATTTTTGTGATAAAAATGCCACTTTAAAATATTGTTTTAATATGCTTTATGGCGTTTACTTAGTGTAAAAAGAAAAGGAGGAACGTCAGATGATGGCAATGCTTTAAATCTATTTAACTAATTATTAATCAAACTTTTTCATAAAAAAGCATTATCGCTAGTGAAAAAAGTGATAATGCTAACAAAATCATGTGCATTTATTATCATTCAATGCTAATGAAATTGTCAACGAGTTAGTCCATCTAATTAATTGCTCCCATTTATAATAAGAAACTTGAATTTTTTAAACATATATTTTTCAATCAGTTGTTTACGCAACACTACTAAGAGGTAAACTATACTATTATAATTTATATTTTCCGTTGTTAAGCTGACTGTTCTTTGGTAAGCAATTACAACGAGCCAGCCCACTTTACGCTTTTAATTTTTTCTATAAAACTTTTTAATAATTTTTATATTTCGAATAAATTTTACTCTCTATTTATTTACGCTGTATGACTTTTCTTTAATGTAGATAGATTTTTTAGTACATGTTAGAAATTTTGAGTGCACCAATAACATAAATAATTAATTATAACGCGTGTACTGATAATATCCTTTTAAGTGCATAGAAAATAAAAATTGCATTATTTAATATGTACATATATAACAGGGACAATATCATTACTGGGTGTATTTCTAGAAGTGTTTTCCCAACTTTTTTTTGTTATTGAAATTTTCGAAAATTCTATTTTTATGTACATATGCATGTACATATGTATGTAATAAACCTTTTTTTTATATACTAATTTTAACTTCTTAATTGAAAATCGTGTATGTAATTATGAGTTTTTATCAAAAAGGAATTATTTTTTAATAAAATATATAATAAAATTCCCTAATTAAATTAATTCTATCCTTATTACTCAACGCGCGACTGGACAACGATTTATTAACTTTTCAATTGTTTTTATAAAATAAAATTACCATTAATATTGCGAATTCTACCTTTAAGATCATATAAACTAATTACTAAAGCTGAACAATAATAATTACTATTCGGGTTATTACGTACGAAGTTAAAATACTGCTTATTAGTTCTCGCCTCTATCACAAGCAGCAAATATCTGTTTCACAAACAGATATATCCAAATACTCATGGTACAACATATATTTGAGAGTACAAAACTGATAATTTATCACTCTATGCAAAACCATAAACCATATTCATAGTGAGTACGCACAAGCGAAAGCATACAATATCAACTACACTCATGCGTTCTTTTGTATCTGTTGTAACTGATATGTATATGATATATCTATTTTTGCAATACTGTTGGATATACTAGTGCACGTCTTTATTCTAGACTTCTATTCCATATTTTTTAAATTTCACGCCACATTGCGACGTTACTTACTGAATAAAGCCTTTCAAACAATGACTAACAAACACAAAAAATTTACTGTCCAGAATATAAAGAAAGTTTCGCATTACGTAGTAGTTAGCTAAAAGTTAATCCATAAAAGTTAACTTGAAGTTGGATATTTCTGTAGTCAAATACTCATTGTCCGATTGGGAAACTAAGACTGAAAGAAAATTAGATTGGATGTTCAAAAAATAAGTTTTTAAATAAAATTAAAAATAAATTGTTATTTGGTTGCTAAAAAGTAAAAATTTAAAAAACTCTTCAAAATTTATATGTGTCTATGTATATTAGTATAACAAGAAAAACCTTCATATAGTCTTGTTATTATAAGGTACAAAAACCTTATTTGTACTTGCGATGGAAACATTAAACATGTGTAATAATTTGAAAAAAGTTGTATTAAGCTGAAAAACAGAATATAATTGTTTTTTTTAATTCTCTGTCACCCCAATATTTGTTTAACTAGATTTACATACATGTTTAAACTTATAATGTTATTTCAGATTTCTACTGAATCTAAGATACGCTATTGGTGTTACTTACTTAAAAATGTTTTTTACTTTTTTATCATAGGTGGCTTCTCAATTAGGCTTTCGTCTTCAATGATATTTCGGGTATAGCTTTCCTTCTGTAGACTGTTTTTATAAAATTAAGTGATAGGTTTTTATTTATTATAATATGGTAATACCCCATAACATTTTCAAATAAAAATGAAATTTTTTTTGGTGGGATAAGCAGGCCCCATAAAGTATATATATTCTGACTTCTTATGTATATCTATGTTAGTGTTGAAATTAGTGATTAAAAATGCTTAACTATTTTCAATGCATATGTAGTTGCTTAACTGTTGCTGTGGAAAAATGTGCAGCAGAAACAAAAAGCAAATGCAAAATAAGAGAAAGAGACGCATTTGTTTCAGCTGACTATGTGTTTCTTTCTGCAGCAAAGCAATCAGCAAAGAATGGTATGCAAATGGTATTAATAATTTACATTGTTTGCTATGTTTATTGACATTTGCGATGGCTAAAAATATAAGACAGTTATAAGAACTCATTTATACCACTTAAAGGGGATAGAAAGATGGGTTTAGCTCGAACTAAGCCTCGCGAAACTGTTATATTACCAAGTTGAATGATAACACGGGTGACCAAATTCTTCCGCAGAAATATTTTGGTTTCATGCTACACATTAGAAATATATGTTTAGTCAAATTTTCAAATAAATAAATATATATCTTACCTTCTGTGATTTAATTAGTAATTAAATATTTATCTTAAAAAAACAAAAAAAAAAAAAAATTGAAAGGTTTTACTACTTTTAAAAAAATCTCTCTAGAAAGGGCTTAGATATTTAACCCTTAATATAAAATATTTGCGCAATTACCTTTGTAAATCTCGTTTTTTATATGATATATTTTTATTATATATAAGATTTTAAGTGCCAGTTTTTGACTTTGTATTTAAATGTCATTTATATTTCAGTTTTATTTAAGTACAAAATTCAGTTTTTCAATGCACACTTAAATGAAACTTAACAGCCATACCTAAACAAGGGCGGAAAGCGTTTTTTTGCTGTCAAAAGTTCTCATGCTAGTACATTTTGTATGGAGCATACCGAAATAACGCGGCGGCAACGCTTTTCAATTGGAAAATCCGATTTTGACAAGGCGTTTAATAATAAAAAAATTAAAAATAAACAAAAACAAAACAAATTTGGGTATTTTTTTTATAAAATTTTCAATTTATACAACATAAACAGCAGAATTGTTATTATTTTTAAATATTTAGGGAATTTATAAATATTTTTGGAAAAATCTATTGCAGAAACGAAAAAAATTGTGTCCGGGGTGTAAAATTTTAAGTGAAAATTTTGGAGTTCACCTCTAGCTTCGGAGTTACGCACCTCCAACGTTTGTATGTATAATATGGTACATATTGAGTATTTAATGGGGGAATGGGACAATATGGGATTCATAGGAAAGGTAATTTATTGCTTAGATTTTCATTTACACCCCGTAGATAGCTTTATATCATTTTTGAGGTGCGTCGGTTAACTAGACTTAAGCCTTAATGTTTTTAATAACCCTGTTTTTTATCATTTTGACAAACTGTTGCCGCTTTTGTTTAGGTATGACATTTCAGCGTCAAAGCTATGCGGAAGAAAACGTTCCGCTTTCCGTTTTTATTTAGGTATGGCTGTTAATGACCAATCTGGCGCATTTAAAGTCCATTTAATTAATACAGTTTTACCATATGGTTATGGCATTTTTTTGTTGTTGTTTCGCAAAACTAAACAAAAGTAAACAAACTTTTTAGCCATTGATAGAACAATATTTTATGTTTTACACACATTTCATAATGAAAATAGTAATCAAAAACTTAAATTAATAAATAAAATAAGTTAAGGTAGTAAATACATGAGTATCGCTGGCATTTTTAATATATTTCAAATATTATTAACAAAATTTGCAATCCATTGTGTTTGTTAGCAGCTGTTTTTATAAACAAAGAAGATTTATTTTGATATATCGCAATGCTGCCATATTTTTGTGATATTTAAATGAGAACTTAAATTAGGACTGAAAAAATGAAGCTGCATTTAAATACAACTTAAATTTAAATGAAAATTAACTAAATGCGTATTTAAATACGTATTTAAATACGCCTTAAATATCTTAACTTATGTTAGGTAAACCACTGTTTTCGGCAGTTCTTTTCAATAATTACAAGCACCTAAGCTTGTAGGCAACCCAAGTGATTGCATCTAGAGCACCATCCGCCAGCAGAAGATTTTTTTGCTGTTTTTCTATTGTCTTAAACGCAAACTTCTATGTGTGTTCATTACATAAATTGGCGCCCAACGTGGCCCGAAAATATATTATATTAAATTTCCTTTGCTCTACACCAGATATTTCAATTTTTTTAAATTTCATTAACTTACAAATTGTTTTAGTTTATATGTTTATGGAAAACTACTTTTTAAATAATTGTGAAAATAGTTGTGAAATATAATCTTTTAAAAGTTACGCCTTACAGAAATTGTTTAATATTCTTCTCAGCTTCAATAAAAATTTTAGTAAAATTTTTGAAATTATTCCAAGCGTTTCAGAAGTTCATTTTCAGAATTTTTAGATACACTTAATATTTTTTAGAAAATAATTGAATTTTGTTCAATTATATGTAATTATTATTGCCAAATTACAATTACAATTACTTTTAATTTGTAATTAAGAATTTCCAATTACAATTACATGCAATGTGTAATTAAAAATGTTGAATTACAAATTACAAGCATTTGTAATTGAAATTTTTTCAATTACAATTACATATAATTTTAGTCCTTAATTTCAATTACAATTACTTGTAGTTTGTAATTGAAAATATTCAATTACACATTACGTGTAATTGAATCCCCCCAGGTCTGTTATATATAAATCTATATGTATTATTTGCAACTATTTTATTTGCAACATTTAGACAATTTTTTTTGGTAAATTTGGTTAGCTAGTTTCCTTAGGTACAGTAATGATTTCTAAGT
The DNA here is from genome assembly GCA_916610165.2 of Gymnosoma rotundatum. Taxonomy (NCBI): domain Eukaryota; kingdom Metazoa; phylum Arthropoda; class Insecta; order Diptera; family Tachinidae; genus Gymnosoma; species Gymnosoma rotundatum. The sequence goes on from OU744336.1 coordinate 112,071,422, forward strand.
AATTTGCTAGACATATTATTCGAATTCGTGTTCAAAATTTTTTTTAAAATTGTTAATAATTTTCGATTTTTATTGGATAATATCTTTCTTTTTATAAAAATGGAGACATAACCTCCTCATTAAGTTCAGGCCACGTCAATCAACGCAATGATGAGCAATCTTGTGCAATTTGCAATAACAAAAATTAATGCAATCACGCGTTTTATCGCAATTGCCTTGAGAACCAGTTTACTAATTCTACTGAATGTCCCTTTTGTAAAAGGACTTTTTCCTTGTCCGAACTGAAAACAACCCAAATATCCAATCATTTACCAATAGGAGAAAACCCTAAGAATATAAGTCAACGTGGTAAGCCCTGAGGGGCTATAACAAAGCAATAAAACATACGTAGCAATATAAGAGCATAGTTTACTGAGTCGCAAACTCCTTCACTAAATGTCAGTGTACAATCCTTGAATGAAAACCCATTGTCAGAAAATTCACCCAGTTTCCAAAGAAACGAAACAAATTCAAGTCGACAAAACTCACCTAAGTGTACTAGACCACCCGGTAATAATACATATACTGCACATCATTCTTCTCGTTTTGTTGGTACGTCTCAGCTTGATAGCATAATTATTAGTACGGTTACTCGTTTGTTGGAAAATCTCAATTTAGGGCAAATTTCTTAAGATAACCCCGGTATTGGAGGCTCATAACCACTACCGTCTAGACCTCAAGTTCACTCTCAAAGCACTCCAAGTTTTTCTTAAGCTCGTTACAATAGTCGTCCCATGTACAACAATGCATCTTTCGATGAAAATTTTGCAATACGAGCTGATAAAAGCACATAAATTATTCAAAACTGAATTATTAAATTTGAAGGTTCCAGTAATGGTACGAGGGCTGCTCTATATATTTCTGCCCTAATAGTGAAAATGCGAATATTTATAATCAAAAATGGTTTTATTGTTTTTCAAAGTATTCTCCAGCATGATTTATACACTTTTTCATGCGCTCAAACCAGTTGTCGAAGCACTTTTTCCACTCCGATTGAGACACCTCTAAAACATGGTATTTGAACACTTTAACAGCTTCTTTTGGCGACGAAAATCGTCGACCACGCATTTTTTTCTTGATGTGCGGTAACAAGAAGAAGTCATTGGGTGCCAAGTCAAGGCTGTACGAAAACGGTCTGGTTTAAGCCGATGTGTGAGAGCTCGCATTGTCATGGTGAACAATTATTCGTCTTCTCTTGTTGGTTTTTCGAATTTCTCCGATGACTTCAGGCAAACAAATTGTAGTGTACCACTCAGAAGTGACCGTCCTACGTTGCTCAAGCGGAACAGTCGCCACATGACCAGTTTTGAAGAAGAAACAGGCGACCATTTGCTTCGAAGTGCTTCTTCCACGAACAAATTTCGTTGGATTTTGCTCGTCTTTGAAGACCCACACGGTCGATTGTTGTTTCGTTTCGGGCTCATACGCATAGATCCATGATTCGTCACCTGTGACGATCTTTTAAACATCTTTTGAAGCACCGACACGAGCCTTTTTTTGAGCGAATTTCAAATTGTGCGGGATCCAACGAGAACAAACCTTTTTTACGGCCAGGTGTTCATGCAGTATCGAATGTATGCTGGTGGAAGAAATGTCCAAGGATGTCTCTATCTCTCGGTATGTCGCATGTCGATCTTGCATTGTGAGTTCACGCACGGCATCAATGTTTTCTGGCACAACAGCTGTTTTTGGACGACCTTCACGGAGTTCGTCTTTGAGCGAGCTTCGGCCACGATTAAATTCATTATACCAATTTTTCACAGTGCTATAGGATGGTGCTTCATCGCCATACAAAGATTTAAGTTCATCAATGCTTTCTTGTCGTGATAATCCACGTCGAAAGTTGTGAAAAGTGATGGCACGAAAATGTTCGCGAGTTAATTCCATTTTTTTCTATATTAATTTTTTCAAGTCACTGTTAACAACACAAATAATGGTCGTACGTCAAAACGTTTTGAGTACGATTATGCTTAAAAATGACAAATTTTTCAATGGAAATGTCAGATTGCACTTGGCAGCACTCAGTGTTGCCAGGCCAGAAATATATATAGCAGCCCTCGTATTAGTGTTGATGAATTTTTATACCGAGTAAGCTGTTTGTCTCGTGAAAACCTTAACAATGATTTTTCACTAATATACAAAAATCTTCATATACTTTTAGCTGGTAGGCACGTGATTGGTACTGGCGCTACCACAAACAGGTGGAAGTTATACAACGGAGTCATTTTTGTGAAGCCTTAAAATATCAGTATAAGGACTTTAGTTAGTACATGAAGAAATAAGGAATCGAAAAATGAAGCCTAACGAAACCTTTGAATCTTTTTATGAATCTGTTTGTGCCATGTTGGATAAACGTTGGACCAGATTCAGAATTGGTGGAAATATTAACCAGATATCTTCGACCAGAAATCAGGCATGAGTTGCTTTATGTTCCGGTATACTCTATCGCTCATCTTAAAAAGTTAGTTCAGATGCGAGAACACCTAATGGACTTTGATTCTTTTCGAAAAAAATTTGACTCTCCTCCGAATTTTGCAGCCAGATGTCAGGTGGCAGAAGTCAATTGCACTTCAGAACTTAGTGTCCCTAAAACTCAAGGTGAAAATGCACTTTCTATGGACGCAATTTAACAGTCATCACAGACTCTTAAATGTTGGAGTTGTGATCAACCTGGTCATCACTGGGAAGATTGTTTAGATACGCGGAATATTTTTTGCTATGGGAGTAGTATGAAAAATACTTATAAGCACCAGTGTAGTAATGTAACCACCGAAAACTAGAATATTAAAAAAACTTACTATTTATGAACAATACCCGGCAATTCCCGTAGAAAAACTCTGAAGGAAACTCCGGTAATACTTTTTTAAACCTTAAAACAACAACTAACATTTTAAAACGGAAAAATTTTTAGTATGGAAGTAATAATCTTAAAACCAATGAACAAATATGTCATCTAATAGTACCGTACCATGTTAGATTGCAAAATTAGTTAGAAAAACGGAGATTAATTTTTGCCTCGATTGCTATCGATTATTTAGCCCCAGAAATTTTTGATGATATAATTTGTTCTGCTGTGGGAGAATGCCCACCAAAAATCTTGTCTAGGTTATCCACTAATGATGAACTACAGCAGCTTGCTGCTATAGTTGCCTAATTGAGCACCGCGTCGATATTGGTAATGCCAAGCTCGAACAGCAGAGATTTTACCCTGTTTCACCGGCTATAGAAAAGTTAATGTTTCAAGAAATAAATTGTATGCTAAATTTAGTAGTTATAGAGCCCTGTACATCTTCTTTGAGCACTCCAATGAGACTTGTGTTAAAACTCAACAAAGTTAGGCTATGTTTAGATGCTCGTAAGCTAAATGAGGCCACGAAGAAAAATGCATACACTTTACTAATATTGAAGGTATATTCTCAAGGTCGCCTAAACCTAAAATAATATCTAAGTTAGACTTTAAAGACGCCCACTGGCAAATAGGTTTAACCGAAGAACCAAAAGCCCTAACTGTCTTCACAGTCCTAGGAAGACCCTTATACCAATTTGTGGTAATGTCCTTTAGGCTTTGCAATGCTCCTTCCATAATGTGTCGGTTAATGGATAATCTTATACCTCCAGATCATCGTCATTCTGTATTTGGATATTTGGACGATTTAATTATTGTGTCAGAAGGTTTTAGTTCTCATTCAACAGTTCTAGTTAGAATAGCTGAAGAATTTAAAAACGCTAACCTTACGATAAATATTTCCAAGTCCAAATTTTGTGTTACCAAAGTAAATTTTCAAGGCTATATAATTGGAAACGGAGAAAAAAAACTTATCCAGAAAAAGTTGAATCGATTAAAAATTGGCTTATCCCTAAGAATATAAAATAGGTTAGAGGTTTTCTTAGCTTAGCAGGATGGTACCGTAGATTTGTGTTAAATTTTGTGTTAACCGATCATTCTTCTTTCATGAAACAGCAGGATGTGATAGGAAAGCTTGCAAAAAGGGTATGGAAGCTTCAAAGTTACAAGTTCTCAATAAGCCACCGAAAAGAGAAGAATTACGTAGTACCAGCTGCTATGTCACAAATTTTGTTCGAAAAAATATCAGGTATTGGGATAACTGATCCCGAAATTGATTTATATTCGCCTCATTTTAATGATAATGACTATCGGATTTTGAAAAGGAAAATTATGGAAAATCCATCCAAATATCCAGATATAAAAGCCTTTGATAATTAATTTTATATTCGTACAACCCATTATACGGGAGAAGCCGAACAGAAAAATGTCTGCTGGAAACTGTGGATCCCACAGAATTTAAGAAAAAATGAATATCTAGATTTCATGACTCTCCATTAGCTGCGCCGAGACCGTATGTAGAATATGTGAAACTTGCAAAGAATGTAAAGCTCCAAATGTAGTGCTAAAGCCCAACATGGGTAATCAAGTGGTAACAACTAGAAATTTTCAGCGATTATACGTCGATATATTAGGACCATATCCACGAAGTAAAGTAGGCATTTTAATAGTACTTGACCACCTGACTAAGATCCATTGGTTATGCCTTCTCAAAAACTTTACTTCTTAAGTCATTCAAAAGTATCTTTTAGAACAAATTTCTCATGTTTATGGCATTCCAGAGATTCACAGTTTAAGTCCAAAGATGTTTAATGCGTTTTTAACAAAAATGGTTATTCGGCACACATATACTAAACCTATTCAAGTGTTTTATAATTCAAAATTCCGAGTTGTCAATTTTTTACCAAGTGCCCTAATCTTTTCTTTTAACTTATAATTTAATTAATTTAAAAATTCTTAAAAAAAAATATTAAGAATAAACATTGTGGCGCCCGAGCAGCGACCAGTGAAAAATAAAAATTAAAAGTGATTCTTAAAACAATTAAGTTTTATAATTAAAATAAAACCTAAAATTAAACGATAAACAGTTTAACAAACAAACCAGTGTTAAAATAAAACAATTTCGTATATTAATCACTGTTACAAGTTTTAAAACATACAAAACAAATAATATAAAACAAAACACAATCACACAAACTAAACTGTTTTAAACAAAACAAACATAAAATAGCATAGCATATAAAACACGAATAAACCATACAAATAAACAAGTGTTGGAAACAAGAAACAGTTACATTAAATTACAAGAATATAGTGATTAAAGATAAAAATGCACGAAAACGTAAACACAACAAGTAATTTCATCTTGGAATCATCCTACCCAGAAGTTTATTCAGATGCCCCCCCCCCGTTGCCGCTGTATCATCTGTAGAGCAGAGCGTAATCAGGGGAGTAACTCCGAAATAGAACCAGAGGTAAAAAGTGTAATGATTGTAATTTGTAAATTAATCAAATTTAAGAGATTTTTGTAAATTATTCAAAAATTAATTTCATTTTGCAAGTCGAACACAAAATATATTTATTACACTTAAATAAATGTGAAACATTTTATTTATTTGTTATATTTAAACAAAACCCACCCTTAAAAGTGAAACTCAACGCGAATGTTAATAATTTTGATAATATACAAACATACATACTTATATAATTTAATTTCTTTATTATTGAGAGATAAATTCATATTCTTTAATTGCCGTCGGTATTGCAATATCATTAAAATAATAATTAAAATTGCTTTGAAAAATACACGCGAGTGTTAATTGTCTTTATTTTAAATAAATAAATTAATACTATATTTGAATTTTCTTTTACTCTTACATTTGTTGTTATTAAATTATTAAGATCAGTGTTTCATTCCGAATGTTCCTATACCACTTGTATTATTATTTACTCTCAGCTAATAGCAGTGTGGTGCATTCACACTAGCATCGAAAAGTAAATTTTCATACAGTTTTAAAATATCAATTTGTTTGTGTGTTCACACTAGCTTGGAAAATTTTTATTTTATACATTTATAAGACAAAATTGCTTGCGTATGCACACCAGCAGATTATATTTTATAATACTTAGAAAATTAACGTATAAACGATTGTACTTGGTTAGATAAATGTTTTTATTAATTTTTGAATATTCTGATCAAAATTTACTATTTTTTTTTGCAAAATAAAAGTAGATCTAAAAACTGTAAAGAATCCGAATATCTTGTAACCGACGATAGAATAATATTTTAACATTCTTGTAGTCCAAAACATTTTTAATTTCTAATTTGAAATATAATTCAGTTAATAAATTAATTTGGTAAAAATAAAATTTGTTTTGAGGAATAAAGTAAAGTAGAAGTTATACAATGTCTAGTAGAAAACATCAAGATTCTCCTTCCAGATCGGAAACTTTGGAAAAACTAATGGCAAAGAAAGCAAAGGTTGTACAAAATATAGTTAGGATTCAGCAATCTATTAGGGAAAAGACGATATCTTTTAACCCTATAGAATTAGAATGTCGTTTGGACATTTAAGAACTTATATTGACAAAGAAATGAAGCTCAAGTCAGAGGTTGATAATTTAGTTCCCGATATTGCCGATAGAGCTGAGCTAGAGGACATTTGTGTGACAACAAAATCAATGTTTTTGAGTCTACTGGCTAAGAGTAGGCAGCCAAGCTTGCCTGAAATCTCGTTCAGTACACAGACACATCAGTCAAGACTCCCAAATATGAAGCTCTCCAATTTAATAGAAAATATTCTGATTATAAGAATTTTATGACGTTGACAGATATTGTGAACAAATTGATGCTGTAGGTGCCAGCACCACCTTTGTTTAGTTATTGGTGGTCAACGTTAAGGTGTGTTGATTAGATTATTATTATAATTTGCTCGAAATGAGCAAATTATAAGTGAGCAAGTTGGGGAAAAGAAATAAAAGAAAATTTCATAAATATTTCCTTTCAATAAACAAATATGTAATTTATTTTATTTTCACTATTCACCTTAACTTGAGCTATTACTTTTTTTTTTGGGGTTTTATAAATTCACTTTATGGGTTGAGTTGCCCGCACTGACCACCAGTTAAGAAACGAATGAATGTAAGTCTTTTAAAAAACCCACTACTTCGGCATTTTGAAATAAAAAATCTTATTGGAAAAAGCTTTTGAGACTTACACTCAAATGTCAGTGTGAGCAACTATACATTTTTTTTCTTAATATTAAATATGTTTATTTAAGGTTTTAAAGGAAGCTATATTATAAAATCAACGTAAAAAGATAAGTATACAAAGGGTAAGTGTATAAAGGTGTTTATTTAGAAGTAAGTATAAATGGTTAAAATCTAAAAGAAGGTATGTATAGCAAATAAACAATGGTAAGTATAGTTTTAAAAATATGTTTACACTTTCAGCAACTTACAATTGTTTATTTATTATAATTAGATAAAAATGAATAAAAAAATAATATATGTCCAATTTAGTTTGGACATATTGAAAAGTTTAATCATTTAATATCATGCTTGTCCGATTCAGCTTTAGGTACAGTAAAAGCTTTTCAGATTTCAGAAGAAAATTACCCCAAAGCATTAGGCAGCTTAAAGAAGGTTTATGACTATGAATGCCTAATATTTTTTGATAATATTGCAAAACTTTTTGACTTATAAGAGATCACAAGACCTTCGGCTTCTGCTTTGCGCAGCATGATTGATACGGTTTATACTATTTATGATTCGCTGTTGTCAATAGGAGACGATAATAAAATAACGAATAGCATATTAATACATATAGTGATGTCAAAAGTAGATCCAGTGACCAGGTCTAAGTGGAAAGGGCAGCTTGATTTTGAAAAGCTCCCTTTGTGATCAGACTGCGAAGCCGCCTTGATCAGCATATTTCTATTGACGAATCTTCTAGTTCAAGACCAAGGTTTAATAGTAATAATAACACTAATAAAACTGAAATTTCTAAAAAGAAACATTACAAAACATTCTTAAATTGTACAAAATCAGAACCATCTGATGTTAAGTGCTTGTTTTGCAGATCAAATCAGCATATAATAAATAATTGTACTTCTTTTACTGCTGAGCGCCTAACCCAAAGATTTGATTTCATAAAATCTGTACCAGCATGTATTCATTGTTTGAGAAAAGGTCATGCGCAGCTACTAACACTGAAAAAACGAGGAGGCAGATTAAGTCTAAATGGCATAAGTGTAACAAATTCGGTTTTCAAATCTTGTGTAAATTTAACTGTCACGTCGAGGGTTAATACCCTGTTCAGACATACGTTTTAATTTAGACAATTAAAATCTAAATTGAGCAATTAATTTTGGTGTTCACACATATCCAATTTAATTTACTCAATTAAAATTTGACAGTAGAATATAGTTCTGTTCAATAACAAGAAGTTGTTACGAATTGGAAAGTGGAAAGTGTTTACTTCAGTACTTAAAAAAGCAGCGAAAGAGTAAACAAAGAGTATAAGGTGTGAATGTTAATAAATTTGTTACTACTTTTGTTACTGGCAAGAACAGAACAGCTGATTCTTGTTCTGTTTTACAAAATAAGTTAATAAATATTAAATACTTTGAATTGAAGTGTTTATTAGCACTTCCCACGAAAATATTTACATCACATCGTTGCTAGACTAAAATGGTGTATCTTTTTTGCCATAATTTGTATGGCGATTTCAAAACCGAATATCTACAGCTGAAATTTTTTGCAACCACACAGCACAAAATATACATAATATTTATAGTTTTCGGTTTTAAATACAAAATATTGTGAATTGAAGCTAACGTTTGTATAAAACTTAGAAGATTTCTGAGAAAACTATATGCAAGTACACGCCAGGATAATAAAACAATAAATAAAAGAAATAGAATAAAATAAACTAAAAGTTTAACAAAAAAGACAGAAAAATTTTGGCAATATTGCAAATATTCGAAAAAAGGTATTCACAATCGATGACAAAGCTCCTGCAAATGTTAACTGTTGCAATACAAAATGCTCTAAGCATCGAACACCCCTTTTTTCTGTTTAAGATATATATTTATTTTTATGGCTGTTTGTTATTATCGTTAGTTCGGCTTTACTTAACAACTTTTTTTTTTTTCAAAAACGCGTTAATCCTTTTTTTTTTTTTATTTGGAATAGTAATGTTGTAAATATTTATTTTACTCTATCGTTGCTAGTTTCTGCCGGAAATTTATTGAACAGACCTAATTTTTACATTAAAAATTTGTGTTTGTATATTTGGAAGAATGAAGAGAAAGGCTTTAAAAAAAGTTTGCTTGCTTTTATTTGAAATATGGAACTCTTCCAGTCCGTACGATCAAGTTCTGACTGCATGATAGCTTTGAATCTCCATTAAATTTTCAAAAATTTTTCATTTCATTCAATTTGAAAATATTTTATTTTTCATTTTTATGGCACTTAGTTTTGTCATTGTATAAAATTTTCTCTCACTGAACACACAATTAATAACTCAATTAAGTACTAATTGAAAAATTTATTAATTAATTTCTTATATGGAAAATTAAATTCAATTAGGGCCTTAATTGCGTAAATTCCTTTATTGCGCAATTAAAACGTATGTCTAAACAGGGTATAACTCTAAGAACATTACTTCAAAGTTTTAGATATTGAGTCATATAACTAATTTTCAACCTGATCTTGGAATAAATACAACAAGCTTAAATATTCCTAAGAATATAGAATTAGCTAATCCTTGCTTTCATAAGCCACAAAAAATTGATTTATTGATTGGCGCTGAAATTTTCTTTGAATTGAATTGTTGGTCAAATAAAGTCTGGTCCGACCCTGCCAATTCTTCAAAAGACGTCGCTTGGTTGGATTGCAACTGGAAAATGCAACCAATGAAAGGGCTCGATCAATAACAACGTTTTTCATTTAAGTACTGTTGTATAAAACGAGAGCAATGTTGATTCAATAGTCAGGAAATTCTGGGAGTTAGAAGATCTTCCAAATGAGTAAAAAAATTATATTCTGAGGAACAGCAACAATGTGAGGAAAAATTTAGAAATTCAGTACGACGCTTAAAGTCAGGACGATTTGAAGTCTCACTGCCTTTCGCGAGAGTATAAAAGTTTCCATGGGAAGCATCACCAATGCTTTTTTGTGCCCACTCAGGATGAAGCGACTTTTCTCGAAAACGGCTGGGCGGAATTCTTGCACGGTTGGCAATTTTTGTTGTTTAAGATCTCTATTTTAACAATGTATGGCCATTTTGGGCGAGAGTGTGATAGTTTCCAGGGGAAACATCAGCAACGCTTTTTGTGCCAGGATGAAGCCACTTTTCTCAAAAACGGCTCGACGGAATTGTTGCACGGTTGACTAATTTTGTTCTATTTTAATAATGTATGGCCATTTTGGGCGAGAGTATGATAGTTTTCCTGGGAAACATCAGCAACGCTTTTTTGTGCCCACTCAGGATGAAGCCACTTTTCTCCAAAATGGCTCGGCGGAATTGTTGCACGGTTGACTGATTTTGTTCATTAAGGTCTATATTTTCATAATGTATGGCCATTTGGGGCGAGAGTATAAAAGTTTTCATGGAAAAAATCAGAATATTTTTAGTGGTCAGTAAAACGCTTTTTTATATTTTTGTTTTGTTTATTTATTTATAATTTAAATCAAATTTTTTTTTTCTAGATGCCAAAATTTATTCTAATACCGGGGAATTCAACTTCCTGGTTTTTTAATTCCCAAAACCAACGATATCTTGGCGCACGTAAGAGTCCTTCGTCTATTTCTAAAAGTTCGTCATTGTATTCTTGTATTACTGTGCATTTACTGTTCTTATTGGTCAGTAGTAGGAATATGCATGTATCCGTCTTGTTGTTTGTCTGACAAATGTTCAGTCCTAAATAATTTTTGCACTGGTTTACTAGCCCATTTTTATGGAAACAACAAAAGATGGCAAAATCGTAAAAATACAGAAATTTGTGTGAGGTAATCCTCTTTAATTGTGCATACTTGGAATTTTTAACAGCGCGAGTTGGAACGGGTTTTGGACATTTTTAAATTTTTAAAATTGGGTTTCTCTAAGGGATGAGCCCATTTTTATGGACACAACAAAAGATGGCAAAATCATAATAATACAGAAATGTGTGTGAGGTAATCCTCTTTAATTGTGCATACTTGGAAATTTTAACAGCGCGAGTTGGAACGGGTTTTGGGCATTTTTAAATTTTTAAAATTTGGGTTTCTCTAAGGGATGAGCCCATTTTTATGGAAACAACAAAAGATGGTAAAATCGCAATAATGCAAAAATGTGTGTGAGGTATTCCTCTCTAATTGTGCATACTTGGAATTTTTAACAGCGAGAGGTGGAACGGGTTTTGGGCATTTTTGAATTTTTTAAATTTGGGTTTCTCTAAGGGATGAGCCCATTTTTAGGGAAACAACAAAAGATGACAAAGTCGCAAAAATGCAGAAATGTGTGTGAGGTATTCCTCTTTAATTGTGCATACTTGGAATTTTTATTAGCGTGAGTTGGAACGGGTTTTGGGCATTTTTGAATTTTTAAAATTTGGGTTTCTCTAAGGGATGAGCCCATTTTTATGGAAACAACAAAAGATGGCAAAATCGTAATAATGCAGAAATGTGTGTGCGGTATTCCTCTTTAATTGTGCATGCTTGGAATTTTTAACAGCGCGAGTTGGAACGGGTTTTGGGCATTTTTGAATTTTTAAAATTTGGGTTTCTCTAAGGGATGAGCCCATTTTTATGGAAACAACAAAAGATGGCAAAATCGTAATAATGTAGAAATGTGCGTGAGGTTTTCCTCTTTAACTGTGCATACTTGGAATTTTTAACAGCGCGAGTTAGAACGGGTTTTGGGCATTTAAAAATTTTTTAAATTTGGGTTTCTCTAAGGGATGAGCCCATTTTTATGGAAACAACAAAAGATGGCAAAATCCTAATAATACAGAAATGTGTGTGAGGTAATCCTCTTTAATTGTGCATACTTGGAATTTTTAACAGCGCCAGTTGGAACGGGTTTTGGGCATTTTTAAATTTTTAAAATTTGGGTCTCTCTAAGGGATGAGCCCATTTTTAGGGAAACAACAAAAGATAGCAAAATCGCAATAATACAGAAATGTGTGTGAGGTATTCCTCTTTGATTGTGCATACTTGGAATTTTTAACAGCGTGAGTTGGAACGGGTTTTGGGCATTTTTGGATTTTTAAAATTTGGGTTTCTTTGAGGGATGAGCCCATTTTTATGGAAACAACAAAAGATGGCAAAATCGTAATAATACAGAAATGTGTGTGAGGTAATCCTCTTTAATTGTGCATACTTGGAAATTTTAACAGCGCGAGTTGGAACGGGTTTTGGGCATTTTTGAATTTTTAAAATTTGGGTTTCTCTAAGGGATGAGCCCATTTTTATGGAAACAACAAAAGATGGTAAAATCGTAATAATGCAGAAATGTGTGTGAGGTATTCCTCTCTAATTGTGCATACTTGGAATTTTAACAGCGAGAGTTGGAACGGGTTTTGGGCATTTTTAAATTTTTAAAAAATGGGTTTCTCTAAGGGATGAGCCCATTTTTATGGACACAACAAAAGATGGCAAAATCGTACTAATGCAGAAATGTGTGTGAGGTATTCCTATTTAATTGTGCATACTTGGAATTTTTAACAGCGCGAGTTGGAACGGGTTTTGGGCATTTTTAAATTTTTAAAATTTGGGTTTCTCTAAGGGATGAGCCCATTTTTATGGACACAACAAAAGATGGCAGAATCGCAATAATACAGAAATGTGTGTGAGGTAATCCTCTTTAATTGTGCATACTTGGAATTTTTAACAGCGCGAGTTGTAACGGGTTTTGGGCATTTTTAAATTTTTAAAATTTGGGTTTCTCTAAGGGATGAGCCCATTTTTATGGACACAACAAAAAATGGCAAAATCGCAATAATACAGAAATGTGTGCGAGGTAATCCTCTTTAATTGTGCATACTTTGAAATTTTAACAGCGAGAGTTGGAACGGGTTTTGGGCATTTTTAAATTTTTAAAATTTGGGTTTCTCTAAGGGATGAGCCCATTTTTATGGAAACAACAAGAGATAGAATAATCGTAATAATGCAGAAATGTGTGTGAGGTATTCCTATTTATTTTGCATACTTGGAAATTTTAACAGCGCGAGTTGGAACGGGTTTTGGGCATTAATAAATTTTTAAAATTTGGGTTTCTCTAAGAGATGAGCCCATTTTTATGGAAACAACAAAGGATGGCAAAATCGTAATAATGCAGAAATGTGTGTGAGGTATTCCTATTTATTGTGCATACTTGGTAATTTTAACAGCGCGAGTTGGAACGGGTTTTGGGCATTTTTAAATTTTTAAAATTTGGGTTTCTCTAAGGGATGAGCCCATTTTTATGGAAACAACAAAAGATAGTAAAATTGCAATAATGCAAAAATGTGTGTGAGGTATTCCTCTCTAATTGTGCATACTTGGAATTTTTAACAGCGAGAGTTTGAACGGGTTTTGGGCATTTTTGAATTTTTAAAATTTGGGTTTCTCTAAGGGATGAGCCCATTTTTATGGAAACAACAAAAGATGGCAAAATCGTAATAATGCAGAAATGTGTGTGAGGTATTCCTATTTAATTGTGCATACTTGGAATTTTTAACAGCGCGAGTTGGAACGGGTTTTGGGCATTTTAAAATTTGGGTTTCTCTAAGGGATGAGCCCATTTTTATGGAAACAACAATAGATGGCAAAATCGTAATAATACAGAAATGTGTGTGAGGTAATCCTCTTTAATTGTGCATACTTGGAATTTTTAACAGCGCCAGTTGGAACGGGTTTTGGGCATTTTTAAATTTTTAAAATTTGGGTCTCTCTAAGGGATGAGCCCATTTTTAGGGAAACAACAAAAGATGGCAAAATCGCAATAATGCAGAAATGTGTGTGAGGTATTCCTCTTTGATTGTGCATACTTGGAATTTTTAACAGCGTGAGTTGGAACGGGTTTTGGGCATTTTTGAATTTTTAAAATTTGGTTTTCTTTGAGGGATGAGCCCATTTTTATGGAAACAACAAAAGATGGCAAAATCGTAATAATGCAGAAATGTGTGTGAGGTATTCCTATTTATTGTGCATACTTGGAATTTTTAACAGCGCCAGTTGGAACGGGTTTTGGGCATTTTTAAATTTTTAAAATTTGGGTCTCTCTAAGGGATGAGCCCATTTTTAGGGAAACAACAAAAGATGGCAAAATCGCAATAATGCAGAAATGTGTGTGAGGTATTCCTCTTTGATTGTGCATACTTGGAATTTTTAACAGCGTGAGTTGGAACGGGTTTTGGGCATTTTTGAATTTTTAAAATTTGGGTTTCTTTGAGGGATGAGCCCATTTTTATGGAAACAACAAAAGATGGCAAAATCGTAATAATACAGAAATGTGTGTGAGGTAATCCTCTTTAATTGTGCATACTTGGAAATTTTAACAGCGCGAGTTAGAACGGGTTTTGGGCATTTTTGAATTTTTAAAATTTGGGTTTCTCTAAGGGATGAGCCTATTTTTATGGAAACAACAAAAGATGGTAAAATCGTAATAATGCAGAAATGTGTGCGAGGTATTCCTCTCTAATTGTGCATACGTGGAATTTTTAACAGCGAGATGTGGAACGGGTTTTGGGCATTTTTGAATTTTTAAAATTTGGGTTTCTCTAAGGGATGAGCGCATTTTTATGGAAACAATAAAAGATGGCAAAATCGTACTAATGCAGAAATGTGTGTGAGGTATTCCTATTTAATTGTGCGTACTTGGAATTTTTAACAGCGCGAGTTGGAACGGGTTTTGGGCATTTTTAAATTTTTAAAATTTGGGTTTCTCTAAGGGATGAGCCCATTTTTATGGACACAACAAAAGATGGCAAAATCGCAATAATACAGAAATGTGTGTGAGGTAATCCTCTTTAATTGTGCATACTTGGAATTTTTAACAGCGCGAGTTGGAACGGGTTTTGGGCATTTTTAAATTTTTAAAATTTGGGTTTCTCTAAGGGATAAGCCCATTTTTATGGACACATCAAAAGATGGCAAAATCGTAATAATACAGAAATGTGTGTGAGGTAATCCTCTTTAATTGTGCATACTTTGAAATTTTAACAGCGAGAGTTGGAACGGGTTTTGGGCATTTTTAAATTTTTAAAATTTGGGTTTCTCTAAGGGATGAGCCCATTTTTATGGAAACAACAAGAGATGGAATAATCGTAATAATGCAGAAATGTGTGTGAGGTATTCTTATTTATTTTGCATACTTGGAAATTTTAACAGCGCGAGTTGGAACGGGTTTTGGGCATTTTTAAATTTTTAAAATTTGGGTTTCTCTAAGGGATGAGCCCATTTTTATGGAAACAACAAAGGATGGCAAAATCGTAATAATGCAGAAATGTGTGTGAGGTATTTCTATTTATTGTGCATACTTGGAAATTTTAACAGCGCGAGTTGGAACGGGTTTTGGGCATTTTTAAATTTTTAAAATTTGGGTTTCTCTAAGGGATGAGCCCATTTTTATGGAAACAACAAAAGATAGTAAAATTGCAATAATGCAAAAATGTGTGTGAGGTATTCCTCTCTAATTGTGCATACTTGGAATTTTTAACAGCGAGAGTTTGAACGGGTTTTGGGCATTTTTGAATTTTTAAAATTTGGGTTTCTCTAAGGGATGAGCCCATTTTTATGGAAACAACAAAAGATGGCAAAATCGTAATAATGCAGAAATGTGTGTGAGGTATTCCTATTTAATTGTGCATACTTGGAATTTTTAACAGCGCGAGTTGGAACGGGTTTTGGGCATTTTAAAATTTTTAAAATTTGGGTTTCTCTAAGGGATGAGCCCATTTTTATGGAAACAACAATAGATGGCAAAATCGTAATAATACAGAAATGTGTGTGAGATAATCCTCTTTAATTGTGCATACTTGGAAATTTCAACAGCGCGAGTTGGAACGGGTTTTGGGCATTTTTGAATTTTTAAAATTTGGGTCTCTCTAAGGGATGAGCCCATTTTTAGGGAAACAACAAAAGATGGCAAAATCGCAATAATATAGAAATGTGTGTGAGGTATTCCTCTTTAATTGTGAATACTTGGAAATTTCAACAGCGCGAGTTGGAATGGGTTTTGGGCATTTTAAAATTTTTAAAATTTGGGTTTCTCTAAGGGATGAGCCCATTTTTATGGAAACAACAAAAGATGGCAAAATCGTAATAATGCAGAAATGTGTGTGAGGTATTCCTATTTAATTGTGCATACTTGGAATTTTTAACAGCGCGAGTTGGAACGGGTTTTGGGCATTTTTAAATTTTTAAAATTTGGGTTTCTCTAAGGGATGAGCCCATTTTTATGGAAACAACAAAAGATGGCAAAATCGTAATAATGCAGAAATGTGTGTGAGGTATTCCTATTTAATTGTGCATACTTGGAATTTTTAACAGCGCGAGTTGGAACGGGTTTTGGGCATTTTTAAATTTTTAAAATTTGGGTTTCTCTAAGGGATGAGCCCATTTTTAGAGAAACAACAAAAGATGGCAAAATCGCAATAATGCAGGAATGTGTGTGAGGTACTCCTCTTTGATTGTGCATACTTGGAAATTTTAACAGCGCGAGTTGGAACGGGTTTTGGGCATTTTTGAATTATTAAAATTTGGGTCTCTCTAAGGGATGAGCTCATTTTTAGGGAAACAACAAAAGATGGCAAAATCGCAATAATATAGAAATGTGTGTGAGGTATTCCTCTTTAATTGTGAATACTTGGAAATTTCAACAGCGCGAGTTGGAATGGGTTTTGGGCATTTTAAAATTTTTAAAATTTGGGTTTCTCTAAGGGATGAGCCCATTTTTATGGAAACAACAAAGGATGGCAAAATCGTAATAATGCAGAAATGTGTGTGAGGTATTCCTATTTAATTTTGAATACTTGGAAATTTAACAGCGCGAGTTGGAATGGGTTTTGGGCATTTTAAAATTTTTAAAATTTGGGTTTCTCTAAGGGATGAGCCCATTTTTATGGAAACAACAAAAGATGGTAAAATCGCAATAATGCAAAAATGTGTGTGAGGTATTCCTCTCTAATTGTGCATACTTGGAATTTTTAACAGCGAGAGTTGGAACGGGTTTTGGGCATTTTTGAATTTTTAAAATTTGGGTTTCTCTAAGGGATGAGCCCATTTTTATGGAAACAACAAAAGATGGCAAAATCGTAATAATGCAGAAATGTGTGTGAGGTATTCCTATTTAATTGTGAATACTTGGAATTTTTAACAGCGCGAGTTGGAACGGGTTTTGGGCATTTTTAAATTTTTAAAATTTGGGTTTCTCTAAGGGATGAGCCCATTTTTATGGAAACAACAAAAAAGATGGCCAAATCTTATTAATACAGAAATGTGTGTGAGGTAATCCTCTTTAATTGTGCATACTTGGAATACAGAAATGTGTGTGAGGTAATCCTCTTTAATTGTGCATACTTGGAATTTTTAACAGCGCGAGTTGGAACGGGTTTTGGGCATTTTTAAATTTTTAAAATTTGGGTTTCTCTAAGGGATGAACCCATTTTAATGGAAACAACAAAAGATGGCAAAATTGTAATAGCGCAGAAATGTGTGTGAGGTATTCCTCTTTAATTGTGCATACTTGGAATTTTTAACAGCGTGAGTTGGAACGGGTTTTGGGCATTTTTTAATTTTTAAAATTTGGGTTTCTCTAAGGGATGAGCCCATTTTTATGGACACAACAAAAGATGGCAAAATCGCAATAATACAGAAATGTGTGTGAGGTAATCCTCTTTAATTGTGCATACTTGGAATTTTTAACAGCGTGAGTTGGAACGGGTTTTGGGCATTTTTGAATTTTTAAAATTTGGGTTTCTCTAAGGGATGAACCCATTTTAATGGAAACAACAAAAGATGGCAAAATTGTAATAGCGCAGAAATGTGTGTGAGGTATTCCTCTTTAATTGTGCATACTTGGAATTTTTAACAGCGCCAGTTGGAACGGGTTTTGGGCATTTTTAAATTTTTAAAATTTGGGTCTCTCTAAGGGATGAGCCCATTTTTATGGACACAACAAAAGATGGCAAAATCGCAATAATACAGAAATGTGTGTGAGGTAATCCTCTTTAATTGTGCATACTTGGAATTTTTAACAGCGCGAGTTGGAACGGGTTTTGGGCATTTTTAAATTTTTAAAATTTGGGTTTCTCTAAGGGATGAACCCATTTTAATGGAAACAACAAAAGATGGCAAAATTGTAATAGCGCAGAAATGTGTGTGAGGTATTCCTCTTTAATTGTGCATACTTGGAATTTTTAACAGCGCCAGTTGGAACGGGTTTTGGGCATTGTTAAATTTTTAAAATTTGGGTCTCTCTAAGGGATGAGCCCATTTTTAGGGAAACAACAAAAGATGGCAAAATCGCAATAATGCAGAAATGTGTGTGAGGTATTCCTCTTTGATTGTGCATACTTGGAATTTTTAACAGCGTGAGTTGGAACGGGTTTTGGGCATTTTTGAATTTTTAAAATTTGGGTTTCTTTGAGGGATGAGCCCATTTTTATGGAAACAACAAAAGATGGCAAAATCGTAATAATACAGAAATGTGTGTGAGGTAATCCTCTTTAATTGTGCATACTTGGAAATTTTAACAGCGCGAGTTAGAACGGGTTTTGGGCATTTTTGAATTTTTAAAATTTGGGTTTCTCTAAGGGATGAGCCCATTTTTATGGAAACAACAAAAGATGGTAAAATCGTAATAATGCAGAAATGTGTGCGAGGTATTCCTCTCTAATTGTGCATACGTGGAATTTTTAACAGCGAGATGTGGAACGGGTTTTGGGCATTTTTGAATTTTTAAAATTTGGGTTTCTCTAAGGGATGAGCGCATTTTTATGGAAACAATAAAAGATGGCAAAATCGTACTAATGCAGAAATGTGTGTGAGGTATTCCTATTTAATTGTGCATACTTGGAATTTTTAACAGCGCGAGTTGGAACGGGTTTTGGGCATTTTTAAATTTTTAAAATTTGGGTTTCTCTAAGGGATGAGCCCATTTTTATGGACACAACAAAAGATGGCAAAATCGCAATAATACAGAAATGTGTGTGAGGTAATCCTCTTTAATTGTGCATACTTGGAATTTTTAACAGCGCGAGTTGGAACGGGTTTTGGGCATTTTTAAATTTTTAAAATTTGGGTTTCTCTAAGGGATAAGCCCATTTTTATGGACACATCAAAAGATGGCAAAATCGTAATAATACAGAAATGTGTGTGAGGTAATCCTCTTTAATTGTGCATACTTTGAAATTTTAACAGCGAGAGTTGGAACGGGTTTTGGGCATTTTTAAATTTTTAAAATTTGGGTTTCTCTAAGGGATGAGCCCATTTTTATGGAAACAACAAGAGATGGAATAATCGTAATAATGCAGAAATGTGTGTGAGGTATTCCTATTTATTTTGCATACTTGGAAATTTTAACAGCGCGAGTTGGAACGGGTTTTGGGCATTTTTAAATTTTTAAAATTTGGGTTTCTCTAAGGGATGAGCCCATTTTTATGGAAACAACAAAGGATGGCAAAATCGTAATAATGCAGAAATGTGTGTGAGGTATTTCTATTTATTGTGCATACTTGGAAATTTTAACAGCGCGAGTTGGAACGGGTTTTGGGCATTTTTAAATTTTTAAAATTTGGGTTTCTCTAAGGGATGAGCCCATTTTTATGGAAACAACAAAAGATAGTAAAATTGCAATAATGCAAAAATGTGTGTGAGGTATTCCTCTCTAATTGTGCATACTTGGAATTTTTAACAGCGAGAGTTTGAACGGGTTTTGGGCATTTTTGAATTTTTAAAATTTGGGTTTCTCTAAGGGATGAGCCCATTTTTATGGAAACAACAAAAGATGGCAAAATCGTAATAATGCAGAAATGTGTGTGAGGTATTCCTATTTAATTGTGCATACTTGGAATTTTTAACAGCGCGAGTTGGAACGGGTTTTGGGCATTTTAAAATTTTTAAAATTTGGGTTTCTCTAAGGGATGAGCCCATTTTTATGGAAACAACAATAGATGGCAAAATCGTAATAATACAGAAATGTGTGTGAGATAATCCTCTTTAATTGTGCATACTTGGAAATTTCAACAGCGCGAGTTGGAACGGGTTTTGGGCATTTTTGAATTTTTAAAATTTGGGTCTCTCTAAGGGATGAGCCCATTTTTAGGGAAACAACAAAAGATGGCAAAATCGCAATAATATAGAAATGTGTGTGAGGTATTCCTCTTTAATTGTGAATACTTGGAAATTTCAACAGCGCGAGTTGGAATGGGTTTTGGGCATTTTAAAATTTTTAAAATTTGGGTTTCTCTAAGGGATGAGCCCATTTTTATGGAAACAACAAAAGATGGCAAAATCGTAATAATGCAGAAATGTGTGTGAGGTATTCCTATTTAATTGTGCATACTTGGAATTTTTAACAGCGCGAGTTGGAACGGGTTTTGGGCATTTTTAAATTTTTAAAATTTGGGTTTCTCTAAGGGATGAGCCCATTTTTATGGAAACAACAAAAGATGGAAAAATCGTAATAATGCAGAAATGTGTGCGAGGTATTCCTATTTAATTGTGCATACTTGGAATTTTTAACAGCGCGAGTTGGAACGGGTTTTGGGCATTTTTAAATTTTTAAAATTTGGGTTTCTCTAAGGGATGAGCCCATTTTTAGAGAAACAACAAAAGATGGCAAAATCGCAATAATGCAGGAATGTGTGTGAGGTACTCCTCTTTGATTGTGCATACTTGGAAATTTTAACAGCGCGAGTTGGAACGGGTTTTGGGCATTTTTGAATTATTAAAATTTGGGTCTCTCTAAGGGATGAGCTCATTTTTAGGGAAACAACAAAAGATGGCAAAATCGCAATAATATAGAAATGTGTGTGAGGTATTCCTCTTTAATTGTGAATACTTGGAAATTTCAACAGCGCGAGTTGGAATGGGTTTTGGGCATTTTAAAATTTTTAAAATTTGGGTTTCTCTAAGGGATGAGCCCATTTTTATGGAAACAACAAAGGATGGCAAAATCGTAATAATGCAGAAATGTGTGTGAGGTATTCCTATTTAATTTTGAATACTTGGAAATTTAACAGCGCGAGTTGGAATGGGTTTTGGGCATTTTAAAATTTTTAAAATTTGGGTTTCTCTAAGGGATGAGCCCATTTTTATGGAAACAACAAAAGATGGTAAAATCGCAATAATGCAAAAATGTGTGTGAGGTATTCCTCTCTAATTGTGCATACTTGGAATTTTTAACAGCGAGAGTTGGAACGGGTTTTGGGCATTTTTGAATTTTTAAAATTTGGGTTTCTCTAAGGGATGAGCCCATTTTTATGGAAACAACAAAAGATGGCAAAATCGTAATAATGCAGAAATGTGTGTGAGGTATTCCTATTTAATTGTGAATACTTGGAATTTTTAACAGCGCGAGTTGGAACGGGTTTTGGGCATTTTTAAATTTTTAAAATTTGGGTTTCTCTAAGGGATGAGCCCATTTTTATGGAAACAACAAAAAAGATGGCCAAATCTTATTAATACAGAAATGTGTGTGAGGTAATCCTCTTTAATTGTGCATACTTGGAATACAGAAATGTGTGTGAGGTAATCCTCTTTAATTGTGCATACTTGGAATTTTTAACAGCGCGAGTTGGAACGGGTTTTGGGCATTTTTAAATTTTTAAAATTTGGGTTTCTCTAAGGGATGAACCCATTTTAATGGAAACAACAAAAGATGGCAAAATTGTAATAGCGCAGAAATGTGTGTGAGGTATTCCTCTTTAATTGTGCATACTTGGAATTTTTAACATCGTGAGTTGGAACGGGTTTTGGGCATTTTTTAATTTTTAAAATTTGGGTTTCTCTAAGGGATGAGCCCATTTTTATGGAAACAACAAAAGATGGCAAAATCGTAATAATGCAGAAATGTGTGTGAGGTATTCCCCTTTAATTGTGCATACTTGTAATTTTTAACAGCGCGAGTTGGAACGGGTTTTGGGCATTTTTAAATTTATAAAATTTGGGTTTCTCTAAGGGATGAGCCCATTTTTATGGAAACAACAAAAGATGGCAACACCGTAATAATATACAAATGTGTGTGAGGTAATCCTCTTTAATTGTGCATACTTGGAATTTTTAACAGCGCGAGTTGGAGCGGGTTTTGGGCATTTTTAAATTTTTAAAATTTGGGTTTCTCTAAGGGATGAGCCCATTGTTATGGAAACAACAAAACATGGCAAAATCGTAATAATACAGAAATTTGTGTGAGGTAATCCTCTTTAATTGTTCTTACTTGGAATTTTTAACAGCGCGAGTTGGAACGGGTTTTGGGCATTTTTAAATTTTTGGTTTCTCTAAGGGATGAGCTCATTTTTATGGAAACAACAAAAGATGGCAAAATCGTAATAATACAGAAATGTGTGTGAGGTAATCATCTTTAATTGTGCATACTTGGAAATTTTAACGGCGCGAGTTGGAACGGGTTTTGGGCATTTTTGAATTTTTAAAATTTGGGTTTCTCTAAGGGATGAGCCCATTTTAATGGAAACAACAAAAGATGGCAATATCGTAATAATGCAGAAATGTGTGTGAGGTATTCCTCTTTAATTGTGCATGCTTGGAATTTTTAACAGCGCGAGTTGGAACGGGTTTTGGGCATTTTTGAATTTTTAAAATTTGGGTTTCTCTAAGGGATGAGCCCATTTTAATGGAAACAACAAAAGATGGCAATATCGTAATAATGCAGAAATGTGTGTGAGGTATTCCTCTTTAATTGTGCATGCTTGCAATTTTTAACAGCGCGAGTTGGAACGGGTTTTGGGCATTTTTGAATTTTTAAAATTTGGGTTTCTCTAAGGGATGAGCCCATTTTTATGGAAACAACAAAAGATGGCAAAATCGTAATAATGCAGAAATATGTGTGCGGTATTCCTCTTTAATTGTGCATGCTTGGAATTTTTAACAGCGCGAGTTGGAACGGGTTTTGGGCATTTTTGAATTTTTAAAATTTGGGTTTCTCTAAGGGATGAGCCCATTTTTATGGAAACAATAAAAGATGGCAAAACCGCAATAATGCTGAAATGTGTGTGAGGCATTCCTCTTTAATTGTGCATACTTGGAATTTTTAACAGCGCCAGTTGGAACGGGTTTTGGGCATTTTTGAATTTTTAAAATTTGCGTCTCTCTAAGGGATGAGCCCATTTTTAGGGAAACAACAAAAGATGGCAAAATCCTAATAACTCAGAAATGTGTGTGAGGTAACCCTCTTTAATTGTGCATACTTGGAATTTTTAACAGCGCCAGTAGGAACGGGTTTTGGGCATTTTTGAATTTTTAAAATTTGGGTCTCTCTAAGGGATGAGCCCATTTTTAGGGAAACAACAAAAGATGGCAAAATTGCAATAATGCAGAAATGTGTGTGAGGTATTCCTCTTTGATTGTGCATACTTGGAATTTTTAACCGCGTGAGTTGGAACGGGGTTTGGGCATTTTTGAATTTTTAAAATTTGGGTTTCTCTAAGGGATGAGCCCATTTTTATGAAAAGAACAATAGATGGCAAAATCGTAATAATACAGAAATGTGTGTGAGGTAATCCTCTTTAATTGTGCATACTTGGAAATTTCAACAGCGCGAGTTGGAACGGGTTTTGGGCATTTTTGAATTTTTAAAATTTGGGTCTCTCTAAGGGATAAGCCCATTTTTAGGGAAACAACAAAAGATGGCAAAATCGCAATAATGCAGAAATGTGTGTGAGGTACTCCTCTTTGATTGTGCATACTTGGAAATTTTAACAGCGCGAGTTGGAACGGGTTTTGGGCATTTTTGAATTTTTAAAATTTGGGTCTCTCTAAGGGATGAGCCCATTTTTAGGGAAACAACAAAAGATGGCAAAATCGCAATAATGCAGAAATGTGTGTGAGGTACTCCTCTTTGATTGTGCATACTTGGAATTTTTAACAGCGCGATTTGGAACGGGTTTTGGGCATTTTTTAATTTTTAAAATTTGTGTTTCTCTAAGGGATGAGCTCATTAATTTTATGGAAACAACAAAAGATGGCAAAATCGTAATAATGCAGAAAAGCGTGTGAGGTAATCCTCTTTAATTGTGCATACTTGGAATTTTTAACAGCGCGAGTTGGAACGGGTTTTGGGCATTTTAAAATTTTTAAAATTTGGGTTTCTCTAAGGGATGAGCCCATTTTTATGGAAACAACAAAAGGTGGCAAAATCGTAATAATGCAGAAATGTGTGTGAGGCATTCCTCTTTAATTGTGCATACTTGGAATATTTAACAGCGCGAGTTGGAACGGGTTTTGGGCATTTTTGAATTTTTAAAATTTGGGTTTCTCTAAGGGATGAGCCCATTTTTATGGAAACAACAAAAGATGGAAAATCGTAATAATGCAGAAATGTGTGTGAGGTAATCCTCTTTAATTGTGCATACTTGGAATTTTTAACAGCGCGAGTTGGAACGGGTTTTGGGCATTTTTAAAATTTGTGTTTCTCTAAGGGATGAGCCCATTTTTATGGAAACAACAAAAGATGGCAAAATCGTAATAATGCAGAAATGTGTGTGAGGTAATCCTCTTTAATTGTGCATACTTGGAATTTTTAACAGCGCGAGTTGGAATGGGTTTTGGGCATTTTTAAATTTTTAAAATTTGGGTTTCTCTAAGGGATGAGCTCATTTTTATGGAAACAACAAAAGATGGCAAAATCCTAATAATACAGAAATGTGTGTGAGGTAATCCTCTTTAATTGTGCATACTTGGAAATTTTAACATCGCGAGTTGGAACGGGTTTTGGGCATTTTTGAATTTTTAAAATTTGGGTTTCTCTAAGGGATGAGCCCATTTTTATGGAAACAACAAAAGATGGCAAAATCGTAATAATGCAGAAATGTGTGTGAGATATTCCTCTTTAATTGTGCATACTTGGAATTTTTAACAGCGCGAATTGGAACGGGTTTTGGACATTTTTAAATTTGGGTTTCTCTAAGGGATGAGCCCATTTTTATGGAAACAACAAAAGATGGCAAAATCGTAATAATGCAGAAATGTGTGTGAGGTATTCCTCTTTAATTGTGCATACTTAGAATTTTGAACAGCGTGAGTTGGAACGCGTTTTGGGCATTTTTGAATTTTTATGGAAAAAACAAAAGATGTCAAAATCGTGATAACGCAGAAATGTGTGTGAGGTATTCCTCTTTAATTGTGCATACTTGGAAATTTTAACAGCGCGAGTTGGAACGGGTTTTGGGCATTTTTAAATTTTTAAAATTTGGGTTTCTCTAAGGAATGAGCCCATTTTTATGGAAACAACAAAAGATGGCAAAATCGTAATAATACAGAAATATGTGTGAGGTAATCCTATTTATTGTGCATACTTGGAAATTTTAACAGCGCAATTGGAACGAGTTTTGGGCATTTTAAAATTTTTAAAATTTGGGTTTCTCTAAGGGATGAGCCCATTTTTATGGAAACAACAAAAGATGGCAAAATCGCAATAATATAGAAATGTGTGTGAGGTATTCCTCTTTAATTGTGAATACTTGGAAATTTTAACAGCGCGAGTTGGAATGGGTTTTGGGCATTTTTAAATTTTTAAAATTTGGGTTTCTCTAAGGGATGAGCCCATTTTTATGGAAACAACAAAAGATGGCAAAATCGTAATAATGCAGAAATGTGTGTGAGGTATTCCTCTTTAATTGTGCATACTTGGAATTTTTAACAGCGCGAATTGGAACGGGTTTTGGACATTTTTAAATTTGGGTTTCTCTAAGGGATGAGCCCATTTTTATGGAAACAACAAAAGATGGCAAAATCGTAATAATGCAGAAATGTGTGTGAGGTATTCCTCTTTAATTGTGCATACTTAGAATTTTGAACAGCGTGAGTTGGAACGCGTTTTGGGCATTTTTGAATTTTTATGGAAAAAACAAAAGATGTCAAAATCGTGATAACGCAGAAATGTGTGTGAGGTATTCCTCTTTAATTGTGCGTACTTGGAATTTTGAACAGCGCGAGTTGGAACGGGTTTTGGGCATTTTCGAATTTTTAAAATTTGGGTTTCTCTAAGGGATGAGTCCATTAATTTTATGGATACAACAAAAGATGGCAAAATCCTAATAATGCAGAAAAGCGTGTGAGGTAATCCTCTTTAATTGTGCATACTTGGAATATTTAACAGCGCGAGTTGGAACGGGTTTTGGGCATTTTTGAATTTTTAAAATTTGGGTTTCTCTAAGGGATCAGCCCATTTTTATGGAAACAACAAAAGATGGAAAATCGTAATAATGCAGAAATGTGTGTGAGGTAATCCTCTTTAATTGTGCATACTTGGAATTTTTAACAGCGCGAGTTGGAACGGGTTTTGGGCATTTTTAAAATTTGTGTTTCTCTAAGGGATGAGCCCATAATGCAGAAATGTGTGTGAGGTAATCCTCTTTAATTGTGCATACTTAGAATTTTGAACAGCGTGAGTTGGAACGCGTTTTGGGCATTTTTGAATTTTTATGGAAAAAACAAAAGATGTCAAAATCGTAATAATGCAGAAATGTGTGTGAGGTATTCCTCTTTAATTGTGCATACTTAGAATTTTGAACAGCGTGAGTTGGAACGCGTTTTGGGCATTTTTGAATTTTTATGGAAAAAACAAAAGATGTCAAAATCGTGATAACGCAGAAATGTGTGTGAGGTATTCCTCTTTAATTGTGCGTACTTGGAATTTTGAACAGCGCGAGTTGGAACGGGTTTTGGACATTTTTAAATTTTTAAAATTTGGGTTTCTCTAAGGGATGAGCCCATCTTTATGGACACAACAAAAGATGGCAAAATCGCAATAATATAGAAATGTGTGAGGTATTCCTCTTTAATTGTGAATACTTGGAAATTTTAACAGCGCAATTGGAACGGGTTTTGGGCATTTTAAAATTTTTAAAATTTGGGTTTCTCTAAGGGATGAGCCCATTTTTATGGAAACAACAAAAGATGGCCAAATCGCAATAATATAGAAATGTGTGTGAGGTATTCCTCTTTAATTGTGAATACTTGGAAATTTTAACAGCGCGAGTTGGAATGGGTTTTGGGCATTTTTAAATTTTTAAAATTTGGGTTTCTCTAAGGGATGAGCCCATTTTTATGGAAACAACAAAAGATGGCAAAATCGTAATAATACAGAAATGTGTGTGAGGTAATCCTATTTATTGTGCATACTTGGAATTTTTAACAGCGCGAGTTGGAACGGGTTTTGGACATTTTTAAATTTTTAAAATTTGGGTTTCTCTAAGGGATGAGCCCATCTTTATGGACACAACAAAAGATGGCAAAATCGCAATAATATAGAAATGTGTGAGGTATTCCTCTTTAATTGTGAATACTTGGAAATTTTAACAGCGCAATTGGAACGGGTTTTGGGCATTTTAAAATTTTTAAAATTTGGGTTTCTCTAAGGGATGAGCCTATTTTTATGGAAACAACAAAAGATGGCAAAATCGCAATAATATAGAAATGTGTTTGAGGTATTCCTCTTTAATTGTGAATACTTGGAAATGTTAACAGCGCGAGTTGGAATGGGTTTTGGGCATTTTTAAATTTTTAAAATTTGGGTTTCTCTAAGGGATGAGCCCATTTTTATGGAAACAACAAAAGGTGGCAAAATCGTAATAATGCAGAAATGTGTGTGAGGTATTCCTCTTTAATTGTGCATACTTGGAATTTTTAACA
Organism: Gymnosoma rotundatum; assembly: GCA_916610165.2. Lineage (NCBI taxonomy): Eukaryota > Metazoa > Arthropoda > Insecta > Diptera > Tachinidae > Gymnosoma > Gymnosoma rotundatum. The sequence goes on from OU744336.1 coordinate 112,099,143, forward strand.
GCGCGAATTGGAACGGGTTTTGGACATTTTTAAATTTTTTAAATTTGGGTTTCTCTAGGGGATGAGCCCATTTTTATGGAAACAACAAAAGATGGCATAATCGTAATAATGCAGAAATGTGTGTGAGGTATTCCTCTTTAATTGTGCATACTTAGAATTTTTAACAGCGTGAGTTGGAACGCGTTTTGGGCATTTTAGAATTTTTATGGAAAAAACAAAAGATGTCAAAATCGTGATAACGCAGAAATGTGTGTGAGGTATTCCTCTTTAATTGTGCATACTTGGAATATTTAACAGCGCGAGTTGGAACGGGTTTTGGGCATTTTTGAATTTTTAAAATTTGGGTTTCTCTAAGGGATGAGCCCATTAATTTTATGGAAACAACAAAAGATGGCAAAATCGTAATAATGCAGAAAAGCGTGCGAGGTAATCCTCTTTAATTGTGCATACTTGGGATTTTTAACAGCGCGAGTTGGAACGGGTTTTGGGCATTTTAAAATTTTTAAAATTTGGGTTTCTCTAAGGGATGAGCCCATTTTTATGGAAACAACAAAAGGTGGCAAAATCGTAATAATGCAGAAATGTGTGTGAGGTATTCCTCTTTAATTGTGCATACTTGGAATATTTAACAGCGCGAGTTGGAACGGGTTTTGGGCATTTTTGAATTTTTAAAATTTGGGTTTCTCTAAGGGATGAGCCCATTTTTATGGAAACAACAAAAGATGGAAAATCGTAATAATGCAGAAATGTGTGTGAGGTAATCCTCTTTAATTGTGCATACTTGGAATTTTTAACAGCGCGAGTTGGAACGGGTTTTGGGCATTTTTAAAATTTGTGTTTCTCTAAGGGATGAGCCCATAATGCAGAAATGTGTGTGAGGCAATCCTCTTTAATTGTGCATACTTGGAATTTTTAACAGCGCGAGTTGGAACGGGTTTTGGACATTTTTAAATTTTTAAAATTTGGGTTTCTCTAAGGGATGAGCCCATCTTTATGGACACAACAAAAGATGGCAAAATCGCAATAATATAGAAATGTGTGAGGTATTCCTCTTTAAGTGTGAATACTTGGAAATTTTAACAGCGCAATTGGAGCGGGTTTTGGGCATTTTTAAATTTGTAAAATTTGGGTTTCTCTAAGGGATGAGCCCATTTTTATGGAAACAAAAAAAGATGGCAAAATCGTAATAATACAGAAATGTGTGTGAGGTAATCCTATTTATTGTGCATACTTGGAATTTTTAACAGCGCGAGTTGGAACGGGTTTTGGAAATTTTTAAATTTTTAAAATTTGGGTTTCTCTAAGGGATGAGCCCATCTTTATGGACACAACAAAAGATGGCAAAATCGCAATAATATAGAAATGTGTGAGGTATTCCTCTTTAATTGTGAATACTTGGAAATTTTAACAGCGCAATTGGAACGGGTTTTGGGCATTTTAAAATTTTTAAAATTTGGGTTTCTCTAAGAGATGAGCCCATTTTTATGGAAACAACAAAAGATGGCAAAATCGCAATAATATAGAAATGTGTGTGAGGTATTCCTCTTTAATTGTGAATACTTGGAAATTTTAACAGCGCGAGTTGGAATGGGTTTTGGGCATTTTTAAATTTTTAAAATTTGGGTTTCTCTAAGGGATGAGCCCATTTTTATGGAAACAACAAAAGATGGCAAAATCGTAATAATGCAGAAATGTGTGTGAGGTATTCCTCTTTAATTGTGCATACTTGGAATTTTTAACAGCGCGAATTGGAACGGGTTTTGGACATTTTTAAATTTTTTAAATTTGGGTTTCTCTAAGGGATGAGCCCATTTTTATGGAAACAACAAAAGATGGCAAAATCGTAATAATGCAGAAATGTGTGTGAGGTATTCTTCTTTAATTGTGCATACTTGGAATTTTTAACAGCGCGAGTTGGAATGGGTTTTGGGCATTTTTGAATTTTTAAAATTTGGGTTTCTCTAAGGGATGAGCCCATTTTTATGGAAACAACAAAAGATGGCAAAATCGCAATAATATAGAAATGTGTGTGAGGTATTCCTCTTTAATTGTGAATACTTGGAAATTTTAACAGCGCGAGTTGGAACGGGTTTTGGGCATTTTTGAATTTTTAAAATTTGGGTTTCTCTAAGGGATGAGCCCATTTTTATGGAAACAACAAAAGATGGCAAAATCGTAATAATGCAAATAATTGTGCATACTTGGAATATTTAACAGCGCGAGTTGGAACGGGTTTTGGGCATTTTTTAATTTTTAAAATTTGATGAGCCCATTAATTTTATGGAAACAACAAAAGATGGCAAAATCGTAATAATGCAGAAAAGCGTGTGAGGTAATCCTCTTTAATTGTGCATACTTGGAATTATTAACAGCGCGAGTTGGAACGGGTCTTGGGCATTTTAAAATTTTTAAAATTTGGGTTTCTCTAAGGGATGAGCCCATTTTTATGGAAACAACAAAAGGTGGCAAAATCGTAATAATGCAGAAATGTGTGAGAGGTATTCCTCTTTAATTGTGCATACTTGGAATATTTAACAGCGCGAGTTGGAACGGGTTTTGGGCATTTTTGAATTTTTAAAATTTGGGTTTCTCTAAGGGATGAGCCCATTTTTATGGAAACAACAAAAGATGGCAAAATCGTAATAATGCAGAAATGTGTGTGAGGTATTCCTCTTTAATTGTGCATACTAGGAATATTTAACAGCGCGAGTTGGAACGGGTTTTGGGCATTTTAAAATTTTTAAAATTTGGGTTTCTCTAAGGGATGAGCCCATTTTTATGGAAACAACAAAAGATGGAAAATCGTAATAATGCAGAAATGTGTGTGAGGTAATCCTCTTTAATTGTGTATACTTGGAATTTTTAACAGCGCGAGTTGGAACGGGTTTTGGGCATTTTTAAAATTTGTGTTTCTCTACGGGATGAGCCCATTTTTATGGAAACAACAAAAGATGGCAAAATCGTAATAATGCAGAAATGTGTGTGAGGTAATCCTCTTTAATTGTGCATACTTGGAATTTTTAACAGCGCGAGTTGGAATGGGTTTTGGGCATTTTTGAATTTTTAAAATTTGGGTTTCTCTAAGGGATGAGCCCATTTTTAAGGATACAACAAAAGATGGTAAAATCGCAATAATGCAGAAATGTGTGTGAGGTACTTCTCTTTAACTGTGCATACTCGGAAATTTTAACAGCGCGAGTTGGAACGGGTTTTGGGCATTTTTAGAATTTGGGTTTCTCTAAGGAATGAGCCCATTTTTATGGAAACAACAAAAGATGGCAAAATCGTAATAATACAGAAATGTGTGTGAGGCAATCCTATTTATTGTACATACTTGGAATTTTTAACAGCGCGAGTTGGAACGGGCTTTGGACATTTTTAAATTTTTAAAATTTGGGTTTCTCTAAGGGATGAGCCCATCTTTATGGACACAACAAAAGATGGCAAAATCGCAATAATATAGAAATGTGTGAGGTATTCCTCTTTAATTGTGAATACTTGGAAATTTTAACAGCGCAATTGGAACGGGTTTTGGGCATTTTAAAATTTTTAAAATTTGGGTTTCTCTAAGGGATGAGCCCATTTTTATGGAAACAACAAAAGATGGCAAAATCGTAATAATACAGAAATGTGTGTGAGGTAATCCTATTTATTGTGCATACTTGGAATTTTTAACAGCGCGAGTTGGAACGGGTTTTGGACATTTTTAAATTTTTAAAATTTGGGTTTCTCTAAGGGATGAGCCCATCTTTATGGACACAACAAAAGATGGCAAAATCGCAATAATATAGAAATGTGTGAGGTATTCCTCTTTAATTGTGAATACTTGGAAATTTTAACAGCGCAATTGGAACGGGTTTTGGACATTTTTAAATTTTTTAAATTTGGGTTTCTCTAAGGGATGAGCCGATTTTTATGGAAACAACAAAAGATGGCAAAATCGTAATAATGCAGAAATGTGTGTGAGGTATTCCTCTTTAATTGTGCATACTAAGAATTTTTAACAGCGTGAGTTCGAACGCGTTTTGGGCATTTTTGAATTTTTATGGAAAAATCGTGATAACGCAGAAATGTGTGTGAGGTATTCCTCTTTAATTGTGCATACTTGGAATTTTGAACAGCGCGAGTTGGAACGGGTTTTGGGCATTTTTGAATTTTTAAAATTTGGGTTTCTCTAAGGGATGAGCCCATTTTTATGGAAACAACAAAAGATGTCAAAATCGTAATAATGCAGAAATGTGTGTGAGGTATTCCTCTTTAATTGTGCATACTTGGAATATTTAACAGCGCGAGTTGGAACGGGTTTTGGGCATTTTTGAATTTTTAAAATTTGATGAGCCCATTAATTTTATGGAAACAACAAAAGATGACAAAATCGTAATAATGCAGAAAAGCGTGTGAGGTAATCCTCTTTAATTGTGCATACTTGGAATTTTTAACAGCGCGAGTTGGAACGGGTTTTGGGCATTTTAAAATTTTTAAAATTTGGGTTTCTCTAAGGGATGAGCCCATTTTTATGGAAACAACAAAAGGTGGTAAAATCGTAATAATGCAGAAATGTGTGTGAGGTATTCCTCTTTAATTATGCATACTTGGAATATTCAACAGCGCGAGTTGGAACGGGTTTTGGGCATTTTTGAATTTTTAAAATTTGGGTTTCTCTAAGGGATGAGCCCATTTTTATGGAAACAACAAAAGATGGAAAATCGTAATAATGCAGAAATGTGTGTGAGGTAATCCTCTTTAGTTGTGTATACTTGGAATTTTTAACAGCGCGAGTTGGAACGGGTTTTGGGCATTTTTAAAATTTGTGTTTCTCTAAGGGATGAGCCCATTTTTATGGAAACAACAAAAGATGGCAAAATCGTAATAATGCAGAAATGTGTGTGAGGTAATCCCCTTTAATTGTGCATACTTGGAATTTTTAACAGCGCGAGTTAGAATGGGTTTTGGGCATTTTTGAATTTTTAAAATTTGGGTTTCTCTAAGGGATGAGCCCATTTTTAAGGAAACAACAAAAGATGGTAAAATCGCAATAATGCAGAAATGTGTGTGAGGTACTTCTCTTTAATTGTGCATACTTGGAAATTTTAACAGCGCGAGTTGGAACGGGTTTTGGGCATTTTTAAATTTTTAAAATTTGGGTTTCTCTAAGGAATTAGCCCATTTTTATGGAAACAACAAAAGATGGCAAAATCGTAATAACACAGAAATGTGTGTGAGGTAATCCTATTTATTGTGCATACTTGGAATTTTTAACAGCGCGAGTTGGAACGGGTTTTGGACATTTTTAAATTTTTAAAATTTGGGTTTCTCTAAGGGATGAGCCCATCTTTATGGACACAACAAAAGATGGCAAAATCGCAGTAATATAGAAATGTGTGTGAGGTATTCCTCTTTAATTGTGAATACTTGGAAATTTTAACAGCGCGAGTTGGAACGGGTTTCGGGCATTTTAAAATGTTTAAAATTTGGGTTTCTCTAAGGGATGAGCCCATTTTTATGGAAACAACAAAAGATGGCAAAATCGCAATAATATAGAAATATGTGTGAGGTATTCCTCTTTAATTGTGAATACTTGGAAATTTTAACAGCGCGAGTTGGAATGGGTTTTGGGCATTTTTAAATTTTTAAAATTTGGGTTTCTCTAAGGGATGAGCTCATTTTTATGGAAACAACAAAAGATGGCAAAATCGTAATAATGCAGAAATGTGTGTGAGGTATTCCTCTTTAATTGTGCATCCTTGGAATTTTTAACAGCGCGAATTGGAACGGGTTTTGGACATTTTTAAATTTTTTAAATTTGGGTTTCTCTAAGGGATGAGCCCATTTTTATGGAAACAACAAAAGATGGCAAAATCGTAATAATGCAGAAATGTGTGTGAGGTATTCCTCTTTAATTGTGCATACTTAGAATTTTTAACAGCGTGAGTTGGAACGCGTTTTGGGCATTTTTGAATTTTTATGGAAAAAACAAAAGATGTCAAAATCGTGATAACGCAGAAATGTGTGTGAGGTATTCCTCTTTAATTGTGCATACTTGGAATTTTGAACAGCGCGAGTTGGAACGGGTTTTGGGCATTTTTGAATTTTTAAAATTTGGGTTTCTCTAAGGGATGAGCCCATTTTTATGGAAACAACAAAAGATGGCAAAATCGTAATAATACAGAAATTTGTGTGAGGTATTCCTCTTTAATTGTGAATACTTGGAATTTTTAACAGCGCGAGTTGGAACGGGTTTTGAGCATTTTTAAATTTTTAAAATTTGGGTTTCTCTAAGGGATGAGCCCATTTTTATGGAAACAACAAAAGATGGCAAAATCGTAATAATACAGAAATATGTGTGAGGTAATCCTCTTTAATTGTGCATACTTGGAATTTTTAACAGCGCGAGTTGGAACGGGTTTTGGGCATTTTTAAATATTTAAAATTTGGGTTTCTCTAAGGGATGAGCCCATTTTTATGGAAACAACAAAAGATGGCAAAATTGTAATAACGCAGAAATGTGTGTGAGTTGGAACGGGTTATGGGCATTTTTGAATTTTTAAAATTTGGGTTTCTCTAAGGGATGAGCCCATTTTTATGGAAACAACAAAAGATGGCAAAATCGTAATAATACAGAAATGTGTATGAGGTAATCCTCTTTAATTGTGCATACTTGGAATTTTTAACAGCGCGAGTTGGAACGGGTTTTGGGCATTTTTAAATTTTTAAAATTTGAGTTTCTCTAAAGGATGAGCCCATTTTTATGGAAACAACAAAAGATGGCAAAATCGCAATAATGCAGAAATGTGTGTGAGGTCTTCCTCTTTAATTGTGCATACTTTGAAATTTTAACAGCGCTAGTTGGAACAGGTTTTGGGCATTTTTGAATTTCTAAAATTTGGGTTTCTCTAAGGGATGAGCCCATTTTTATGGAAACAACAAAAGATGGCAAAATCGTAATAATGCAGAAATGTGTGTGAGGTATTCCTCTTTAATTGTGCATACTTGGAATTTTTAACAGCGCGAATTGGAACGGGTTTTGGACTTTTTTAAATTTGGGTTTCTCTAAGGGATCAGCCCATTTTTGTGGAAACACTAAAAGGTGGCAAAATCCTAATAATACAGAAATGTGTGTGAGGTAATCCTCTTTAATTGTGCATACTTGGAATTTTTAACAGCGCGAGTTGGAACGGGTTTTGGGCATTTTTGAATTTTTAAAATTTGGATTTCTCTAAGGGATGAGCCCATTTTTATGGAAACAACAAAAGATGGCAAAATCGTAATAATGCAGAAATGTGTGTGAGGCATTTCTCTTTAATTGTGCATACTTGGAATTTTTAACAGCGTGAGTTGGAACGGGTTTTGGTCATTTTTGAATTTTTATGGAAACAACAAAAGATGGCAAAATCGTAATAACGCAGAAATGTGTGTGAGGCATTTCTCTTTAATTGTGCATACTTGGAAATTTTAACATCGCGAGTCAGAACGGGTTTTGGGCATTTTTAAAATTTGTGTTTCTCTAAGGGATGAGCCCATTTTTATGGAAACAACAAAAGATGGCAAAATCCTAATAATACAGAAATGTGTGTGAGGTAATCCTCTTTAATTGTGCATACTTGGAATTTTTAACAGCGCGAGTTGGAACGGGTTTTGGGCATTTTTAAAATTTGGGTTTCTCTAAGGGATGAGCCCATTTTTATGGAAACAACAAAAGATGGTAAAATCGCAATAATGCAGAAATGTGTGTGAGGTATTTCTCTTTTTACTGTGCATACTTGGAAATTTTAACAGCGCGAGTTGGAACGGGTTTAGGGCATTTTTAAATTTTAAAATTTGGGTTTCTCTAAGGGATGAGCCCATTTTTATGGAAACAACAAAAGATGGCAAAATCGTGATATAGCAGAAATGTGTGTGAGGTATTCCTCTTTAATTGTGCATACTTGGAATTTTTAACCGCGCGAATTGGAACGGGTTTTGGACTTTTTTAAATTTTTTAAGTTTGGGTTTCTCTAAGGGATCAGCCCATTTTTGTGGAAACACCAAAAGGTGGCAAAATCCTAATAATACAGAAATGTGTGTGAGGTAATCCTCTTTAATTGTGCATACTTGGAATTTTTAACAGCGCGAGTTGGAACGGGTTTTGGGCATTTTTGAATTTTTAAAATTTGGATTTCTCTAAGGGATGAGCCCATCTTTATGGACACAACAAAAGATGGCAAAATCGCAATAATATAGAAATGTGTGTGAGGTATTCCTCTTTAATTGTGAATACTTGGAAATTTTAACAGCGCGAGTTGGAACGGGTTTCGGGCATTTTAAAATGTTTAAAATTTGGGTTTCTCTAAGGGATGAGCCCATTTTTATGGAAACAACAAAAGATGGCAAAATCGCAATAATATAGAAATATGTGTGAGGTATTCCTCTTTAATTGTGAATACTTGGAAATTTTAACAGCGCGAGTTGGAATGGGTTTTGGGCATTTTTAAATTTTTAAAATTTGGGTTTCTCTAAGGGATGAGCCCATTTTTATGGAAACAACAAAAGATGGCAAAATTGTAATAACGCAGAAATGTGTGTGAGTTGGAACGGGTTATGGGCATTTTTGAATTTTTAAAATTTGGGTTTCTCTAAGGGATGAGCCCATTTTTATGGAAACAACAAAAGATGGCAAAATCGTAATAATACAGAAATGTGTATGAGGTAATCCTCTTTAATTGTGCATACTTGGAATTTTTAACAGCGCGAGTTGGAACGGGTTTTGGGCATTTTTAAATTTTTAAAATTTGAGTTTCTCTAAAGGATGAGCCCATTTTTATGGAAACAACAAAAGATGGCAAAATCGCAATAATGCAGAAATGTGTGTGAGGTCTTCCTCTTTAATTGTGCATACTTTGAAATTTTAACAGCGCTAGTTGGAACAGGTTTTGGGCATTTTTGAATCTCTAAAATTTGGGTTTCTCTAAGGGATGAGCCCATTTTTATGGAAACAACAAAAGATGGCAAAATCGTAATAATGTAGAAATGTGCGTGAGGTTTTCCTCTTTAACTGTGCATACTTGGAATTTTTAACAGCGCGAGTTAGAACGGGTTTTGGGCATTTAAAAATTTTTTAAATTTGGGTTTCTCTAAGGGATGAGCCCATTTTTATGGAAACAACAAAAGATGGCAAAATCCTAATAATACAGAAATGTGTGTGAGGTAATCCTCTTTAATTATGCATACTTGGAATTTTTAACAGCGCCAGTTGGAACGGGTTTTGGGCATTTTTAAATTTTTAAAATTTGGGTCTCTCTAAGGGATGAGCCCATTTTTAGGGAAACAACAAAAGATAGCAAAATCGCAATAATACAGAAATGTGTGTGAGGTATTCCTCTTTGATTGTGCATACTTGGAATTTTTAACAGCGTGAGTTGGAACGGGTTTTGGGCATTTTTGGATTTTTAAAATTTGGGTTTCTTTGAGGGATGAGCCCATTTTTATGGAAACAACAAAAGATGGCAAAATCGTAATAATACAGAAATGTGTGTGAGGTAATCCTCTTTAATTGTGCATACTTGGAAATTTTAACAGCGCGAATTGGAACGGGTTTTGGGCATTTTTGAATTTTTAAAATTTGGGTTTCTCTAAGGGATGAGCCCATTTTTATGGAAACAACAAAAGATGGTAAAATCGTAATAATGCGGAAATGTGTGTGAGGTATTCCTCTCTAATTGTGCATACTTGGAATTTTAACAGCGAGAGTTGGAACGGGTTTTGGGCATTTTTAAATTTTTAAAATTTGGGTTTCTCTAAGGGATGAGCCCATTTTTATGGACACAACAAAAGATGGCAAAATCGTACTAATGCAGAAATGTGTGTGAGGTATTCCTATTTAATTGTGCATACTTGGAATTTTTAACAGCGCGAGTTGGAACGGGTTTTGGGCATTTTTAAATTTTTAAAATTTGGGTTTCTCTAAGGGATGAGCCCATTTTTATGGACACAACAAAAGATGGCAAAATCGCAATAATACAGAAATGTGTGTGAGGTAATCCTCTTTAATTGTGCATACTTGGAATTTTTAACAGCGCGAGTTGTAACGGGTTTTGGGCATTTTTAAATTTTTAAAATTTGGGTTTCTCTAAGGGATGAGCCCATTTTTATGGACACAACAAAAAATGGCAAAATCGCAATAATACAGAAATGTGTGCGAGGTAATCCTCTTTAATTGTGCATACTTTGAAATTTTAACAGCGCTAGTTGGAACAGGTTTTGGGCATTTTTGAATTTCTAAAATTTGGGTTTCTCTAAGGGATGAGCCCATTTTTATGGACACAACAAAAGATGGCAAAATCGCAATAATACAGAAATGTGTGTGAGGTAATCCTCTTTAATTGTGCATACTTGGAATTTTTAACAGCGCGAGTTGGAACGGGTTTTGGGCATTTTTAAATTTTTAAAATTTGGGTTTCTCTAAGGGATGAGCCCATTTTTATGGAAACAACAAAAGATGGCAAAATCGTGATATAGCAGAAATGTGTGTGAGGTATTCCTCTTTAATTGTGCATACTTGGAATTTTTAACCGCGCGAATTGGAACGGGTTTTGGACTTTTTTAAATTTTTTAAGTTTGGGTTTCTCTAAGGGATCAGCCCATTTTTGTGGAAACACCAAAAGGTGGCAAAATCCTAATAATACAGAAATGTGTGTGAGGTAATCCTCTTTAATTGTGCATACTTGGAATTTTTAACAGCGCGAGTTGGAACGGGTTTTGGGCATTTTTGAATTTTTAAAATTTGGATTTCTCTAAGGGATGAACCCATTTTTATGGAAACAACAAAAGATGGCAAAATCGTAATAATGCAGAAATGTGTGTGAGGCATTTCTCTTTAATTGTGCATACTTGGAATTTTTAACAGCGTGAGTTGGAACGGGTTTTGGGCATTTTTGAATTTTTATGGAAACAACAAAAGATGGCAAAATCGTAATAACGCAGAAATGTGTGTGAGGCATTTCTCTTTAATTGTGCATACTTGGAAATTTTAACATCGCGAGTTGGAACGGGTTTTGGGCATTTTTAAAATTTGGGTTTCTCTAAGGGATGAGCCCATTTTTATGGAAACAACAAAAGATGGCAAAATCGCAATAATGCAGAAATGTGTGTGAGGTAATCCTCTTTAATTGTGTATACTTGGAATTTTTAACAGCGCGAGTTGGAACGGGTTTTGGGCATTTTTAAAATTTGTGTTTCTCTACGGGATGAGCCCATTTTTATGGAAACAACAAAAGATGGCAAAATTGTAATAACGCAGAAATGTGTGTGAGTTGGAACGGGTTATGGGCATTTTTAAATATTTAAAATTTGGGTTTCTCTAAGGGATGAGCCCATTTTTATGGAAACAACAAAAGATGGCAAAATTGTAATAACGCAGAAATGTGTGTGAGTTGGAACGGGTTATGGGCATTTTTGAATTTTTAAAATTTGGGTTTCTCTAAGGGATGAGCCCATTTTTATGGAAACAACAAAAGATGGCAAAATCGTAATAATACAGAAATGTGTATGAGGTAATCCTCTTTATTTGTGCATACTTGGAATTTTTAACAGCGCGAGTTGGAACGGGTTTTGGGCATTTTTGAATTTTTAAAATTTGGATTTCTCTAAGGGATGAACCCATTTTTATGGAAACAACAAAAGATGGAAAATCGTAATAATGCAGAAATGTGTGTGAGGTAATCCTCTTTAATTGTGTATACTTGGAATTTTTAACAGCGCGAGTTGGAACGGGTTTTGGGCATTTTTAAAATTTGTGTTTCTCTACGGGATGAGCCCATTTTTATGGAAACAACAAAAGATGGCAAAATTGTAATAACGCAGAAATGTGTGTGAGTTGGAACGGGTTATGGGCATTTTTAAATATTTAAAATTTGGGTTTCTCTAAGGGATGAGCCCATTTTTATGGAAACAACAAAAGATGGCAAAATTGTAATAACGCAGAAATGTGTGTGAGTTGGAACGGGTTATGGGCATTTTTGAATTTTTAAAATTTGGGTTTCTCTAAGGGATGAGCCCATTTTTATGGAAACAACAAAAGATGGCAAAATCGTAATAATACAGAAATGTGTATGAGGTAATCCTCTTTAATTGTGCATACTTGGAATTTTTAACAGCGCGAGTTGGAACGGGTTTTGGGCATTTTTAAATTTTTAAAATTTGAGTTTCTCTAAAGGATGAGCCCATTTTTATGGAAACAACAAAAGATGGCAAAATCGCAATAATGCAGAAATGTGTGTGAGGTCTTCCTCTTTAATTGTGCATACTTTGAAATTTTAACAGCGCTAGTTGGAACAGGTTTTGGGCATTTTTGAATTTCTAAAATTTGGGTTTCTCTAAGGGATGAGCCCATTTTTATGGAAACAACAAAAGATGGCAAAATCGTAATAATGCAGAAATGTGTGTGAGGCATTTCTCTTTAATTGTGCATACTTGGAATTTTTAACAGCGTGAGTTGGAACGGGTTTTGGTCATTTTTGAATTTTTATGGAAACAACAAAAGATGGCAAAATCGTAATAACGCAGAAATGTGTGTGAGGCATTTCTCTTTAATTGTGCATACTTGGAAATTTTAACATCGCGAGTCAGAACGGGTTTTGGGCATTTTTAAAATTTGTGTTTCTCTAAGGGATGAGCCCATTTTTATGGAAACAACAAAAGATGGCAAAATCCTAATAATACAGAAATGTGTGTGAGGTAATCCTCTTTAATTGTGCATACTTGGAATTTTTAACAGCGCGAGTTGGAACGGGTTTTGGGCATTTTTAAAATTTGGGTTTCTCTAAGGGATGAGCCCATTTTTATGGAAACAACAAAAGATGGTAAAATCGCAATAATGCAGAAATGTGTGTGAGGTATTTCTCTTTTTACTGTGCATACTTGGAAATTTTAACAGCGCGAGTTGGAACGGGTTTAGGGCATTTTTAAATTTTAAAATTTGGGTTTCTCTAAGGGATGAGCCCATTTTTATGGAAACAACAAAAGATGGCAAAATCGTGATATAGCAGAAATGTGTGTGAGGTATTCCTCTTTAATTGTGCATACTTGGAATTTTTAACCGCGCGAATTGGAACGGGTTTTGGACTTTTTTAAATTTTTTAAGTTTGGGTTTCTCTAAGGGATCAGCCCATTTTTGTGGAAACACCAAAAGGTGGCAAAATCCTAATAATACAGAAATGTGTGTGAGGTAATCCTCTTTAATTGTGCATACTTGGAATTTTTAACAGCGCGAGTTGGAACGGGTTTTGGGCATTTTTGAATTTTTAAAATTTGGATTTCTCTAAGGGATGAACCCATTTTTATGGAAACAACAAAAGATGGCAAAATAGTAATAATGCAGAAATGTGTGTGAGGCATTTCTCTTTAATTGTGCATACTTGGAATTTTTAACAGCGTGAGTTGGAACGGGTTTTGGGCATTTTTGAATTTTTATGGAAACAACAAAAGATGGCAAAATCGTAATAACGCAGAAATGTGTGTGAGGCATTTCTGTTTAATTGTGCATACTTGGAAATTTTAACATCGCGAGTCAGAACGGGTTTTGGGCATTTTTAAAATTTGTGTTTCTCTAAGGGATGAGCCCATTTTTATGGAAACAACAAAAGATGGCAAAATCCTAATAATACAGAAATGTGTGTGAGGTAATCCTCTTTAATTGTGCATACTTGGAATTTTTAACAGCGTGAGTTGGAACGGGTTTTGGGCATTTTTGAATTTTTATGGAAACAACAAAAGATGGCAAAATCGTAATAACGCAGAAATGTGTGTGAGGCATTTCTCTTTAATTGTGCATACTTGGAATTTTTAACAGCGCGAGTTGGAACGGGTTTTGGGCATTTTTAAAATTTGGGTTTCTCTAAGGGATGAGCCCATTTTTATGGAAACAACAAAAGATGGCAAAATCGTAATAATGCAGAAATGTGTGTGAGGTAATCCTCTTTAATTGTGCATACTTGGAATTTTTAACAGCGCGAGTTGGAACGGGTTTTGGGCATTTTTAAAATTTGTGTTTCTCTAAGGGATAAGCCCATTTTTATGGAAACAACAAACGATGGCAAAATCATAATAATGCAGAAATGTGTGTGAGGTATTCCTCTTTAATTGTGCATACTTGGAATTTTTAAAGCCCGAGTTGAAACGGGTTTTGGGCATTTTTGAATTTTTAAAATTTGGGTTTCTCTAAGGGATGTGCCCATTTTTATGGAAACAACAAAAGGTGGCAAAATCGTAATAATGCAGAAATGTGCGTGAGGTATTCCTCTTTAATTGTGCATACTTGGAATTTTTAACAGCGCGAGTTGCAACGGGTTTAGGGCATTTTTAAATTTTAAAATTTGGGTTTCTCTAATGCAGAAATGTGTGTGAGGTATTCCTCTTTAATTGTGCATACTTGGAATTTTTAACAGCGCGAGTTGGAACGGGTTTTGGGCATTTTTTAATTTTTAAAATTTGGGTTTCTCTAAGGGATGAGCCCATTTTTATGCAAACAACAAAAGATGGCAAAATCGTAATAATGCAGAAATGTGTGTGAGGTATTCCTCTTTAATTGTGCATACTTGGAATTTTTAACAGCGCGAGTTGGAACGGGTTTTGGGCATTTTTAAATTTTTAAAATTTGGGTTTCTCTAAGGGATGAGCCCATTTTTATGGAAACAACAAAAGATGGCAAAATTGCAATAATGCAGAAATGTGTGTGAGGTCTTCCTCTTTAATTGTGCATACTTTGAAATTTTAACAGCGCTAGTTGGAACGGGTTTTGGGCATTATTGAATTTCTAAAATTTGGGTTTCTCTAAGGGATGAGCCCATTTTTATGGAAACAACAAAAGATGGCAAAATCGTAATAATGCAGAAATGTGTGTGAGGTATTTCTCTTTAATTGTGCATACTTGGAATTTTTAACAGCGTGAGTTGGAACGGGTTTTGGGCATTTTTGAATTTTTATGGAAACAACAAAAGATGGCAAAATCGTAATAACGCAGAAATGTGTGTGAGGCATTTCTCTTTAATTGTGCATACTTGGAAATTTTAACATCGCGAGTCAGAACGGGTTTTGGGCATTTTTAAAATTTGTGTTTCTCTAAGGGATGAGCCCATTTTTATGGAAACAACAAAAGATGGCAAAATCCTAATAATACAGAAATGTGTGTGAGGTAATCCTCTTTAATTGTGCATACTTGGAACTTTTAACAGCGCAAGTTGGAACGGGTTTTGGGCATTTTTGAATTTTTATGGAAACAACAAAAAATGGCAAAATCGTAATAACGCCGAAATGTGTGTGAGGCATTTCTCTTTAATTGTGCATACTTGGAAATTTTAACATCGCGAGTTGGAACGGGTTTTAGGCATTTTTAAAATTTGGGTTTCTCTAAGGGATGAGCCCATTTTTATGGAAACAACAAAAGATGGCAAAATCGTAATAATGCAGAAATGTGAGTGAGGCATTTCTCTTTAATTGTGCATACTTGGAATTTTTAACAGCGTGAGTTGGAACGGGTTTTGGGCATTTTTGAATTTTTATGGAAACAACAAAAGATGGCAAAATCGTAATAACGCAGAAATGTGTGTGAGGCATTTCTCTTTAATTGTGCATACTTGGAAATTTTAACATCGCGAGTTGGAACGGGTTTTGGGCATTTTTAAAATTTGGGTTTCTCTAAGGGATGAGCCCATTTTTATGGAAACAACAAAAGATGGCAAAATCGCAATAATGCAGAAATGTGTGTGAGGTATTTCTCTTTTTACTGTGCATACTTGGAAATTTTAACAGCGCGAGTTGGAACGGGTTTAGGCCATTTTTAAATTTTAAAATTTGGGTTTCTCTAAGGGATGAGCCCATTTTTATGGAAACAACAAAAGGTGGCAAAATCGTAATAATGCAGAAATGTGTGTGAGGTAATCCTCTTTAATTGTGCATACTTGGAATTTTTAACAGCGCGAGTTGGAACGGGTTTTGGGCATTTTTAAAATTTGTATTTCTCTAAGGGATGAGCCCATTTTTATGGAAACAACAAACGATGGCAAAATCATAATAATGCAGAAATGTGTGTGAGGTATTCCTCTTTAATTGTGCATACTTGGAATTTTTAACAGCGCGAGTTGGAACGGGTTTTGGGCATTTTTGAATTTTTAAAATTTGGGTTTCTCTAAGGGATGTGCCCATTTTTATGGAAACAACAAAAGGTGGCAAAATCGTAATAATGCAGAAATGTGCGTGAGGTAATCCTCTTTAATTGTGCATACTTGGAATTTTTAACAGCGCGAGTTGAAACGGGTTTTGGGCTATTTTAAAATTAGGGTTTCTCTAAGGGATGAGCCCATTTTTATGGAAACAACAAAAGATGGCAAAA
Organism: Gymnosoma rotundatum; assembly: GCA_916610165.2. Taxonomy (NCBI): domain Eukaryota; kingdom Metazoa; phylum Arthropoda; class Insecta; order Diptera; family Tachinidae; genus Gymnosoma; species Gymnosoma rotundatum. The sequence continues at coordinate 112,115,506 of OU744336.1, forward strand.
TCGTAATAATGCAGAAATGTGTGTGAGGTAATCCTCTTTAATTGTGCATACTTGGAATTTTTAACAGCGCGAGTTGGAACGGGTTTTGGGCATTTTTAAAATTTGTGTTTCTCTAAGGGATAAGCCCATTTTTATGGAAACAACAAACGATGGCAAAATCATAATAATGCAGAAATGTGTGTGAGGTATTCCTCTTTAATTGTGCATACTTGGAATTTTTAACAGCGCGAGTTGGAACGGGTTTTGGGCATTTTTGAATTTTTAAAATTTGGGTTTCTCTAAGGGATGTGCCCATTTTTATGGAAACAACAAAAGGTGGCAAAATCGTAATAATGCAGAAATGTGCGTGAGGTATTCCTCTTTAATTGTGCATACTTGGAATTTTCAACAGCGCGAGTTGCAACGGGTTTAGGGCATTTTTAAATTTTAAAATTTGGGTTTCTCTAATGCGGAAATGTGTGTGAGGTATTCCTCTTTAATTGTGCATACTTGGAATTTTTAACAGCGCGAGTTGGAACGGGTTTTGGGCATTTTTTAATTTTTAAAATTTGGGTTTCTCTAAGGGATGAGCCCATTTTTATGCAAACAACAAAAGATGGCAAAATCGTAATAATGCAGAAATGTGTGTGAGGTATTCCTCTTTAATTGTGCATACTTGGAATTTTTAACAGCGCGAGTTGAAACGGGTTTTGGGCATTTTTAAATTTTTAAAATTTCGGTTTCTCTAAGGGATGAGCCCATTTTTATGGAAACAACAAAAGATGGCAAAATCGTAATAATACAGAAATGTGTGTGAGGTAATCCTCTTTAATTGTGCATACTTGGAATTTTTAACAGCGCGAGTTGGAACGGGTTTTGGGCATTTTTAAATTTTTAAAATTTGGGTTTCTCTAAGGGATGAGCCCATTTTTATGGAAACAACAAAAGATGGCAAAATCGTAATAATACAGAAATGTGTGTGAGGTATTCCTCTTTAATTGTGCATACTTGGAATTTTCAACAGCGCGAGTTGGAACGGGTTTTGGGCATTTTTGAATTTTTAAAATTTGGGTTTCTCTAAGGGATGAGCCCATTTTTATGGAAACAACAAAAGATGGCAAAATCGTAATAATACAGAAATGTGTGTGAGGTAATCCTCTTTAATTGCGCATACTTGGAATTTTTAACAGCGCGAGTTGGAACGGGTTTTGGTCATTTTAAAATTTTTAAAATTTGGGTTTCTCTAAGGGATGAGCCCATTTTTATGGAAACAACAAAAGATGGCAAAATCGTAATAATACAGAAATGTGTGTGAGGTATTCCTCTTTAATTGTGCATACTTGGAATTTTTAACAGCGCGAGTTGGAACGGGTTTTGGGCATTTTTGAATTTTCAAAATTTGGGTTTCTCTAAGGAATGAGCCCATTTTTATGGAAACAATAAAAGATGGCAAAATCGTAATAATACAGAAATGTGTGTGAGGTAATCCTCTTTAATTGTGCATACTTGGAATTTTTAACAGCGCGAGTTGGAACGGGTTTTGGGCATTTTTAAATTTTTTAAATTTGGGTTTCTCTAAGGGATTAGCCCATTTTTATGGAAACAACAAAAGATGGCAAAATCGTAATAATACAGAAATGTGTGTGAGGTAATCCTCTTTAATTGTGCATACTTGGAATTTTTAACAGCACGAGTTGGAACGGGTTTTGGGAATTTTTAAAATTTTAAAATTTGGGTTTCTCTAAGGGATGAGCTCATTTTTATGGAAACAACAAAAGATAGCAAAATCATTGGGCATATTAAAATTTTTAAAATTTGGGTTTCTCTAAGGCATGAGCCCATTTTTATGGAAACAACGAAAGATGGCAAAATCGTAATAATGCAGAAATGTGTGTGAGGTATTCCTCTTTAATTGTGCATACTTGGAATTTTTAACAGCGCGAGTTGGAACGGGTTTTGGGCATTTTTGAATTTTTAAAATTTGGGTTTCTCTAAGCGATGAGCCCATTTTTATGGAAACAACAAAAGATGGCAAAACCGTAATAATGCAGAAATGTGTGTGAGGTATTCTTCTTCAACTGTGCATACTTGGAATTTTTAACAGCGCGAGTTGGAACGGGTTTTGGGCATTTCTGTATTTGTAAAATTTGGGTTTCTCTAAGGGATGAGCCCATTTTTATGGAAACAACAAAAGATGGCAAAATCGTAATAATGCAGAAATGTGTGTTAGGTAATCCTCTTTAATTGTGCATACTTGGAATTTTTAACAGCGCGAGCTGGAACGGGTTTTGGGCATTTTTGAATTTGTAAAATTATGGTTTCTCTAAGGGATGAGCCCATTTTTATGGAAACAACAAAAGATGGCAAAATCGTAATAATGCAGAAATGTGTGTGAGGTATTCTTCTTTAATTGTGCATACTTGGAATTTTAAACAGCGCGAGTTGGAACGGGTTTTGAACACTTTTAAATTTTTAAAATTTGTTTTTCTCTAAGGGATGAGCCCATTTTTATGGAAACAACAAAAGATGGCAAAATCGTAATAATGCAGAAATGTGTGTGAGGTATTCTTCTTTAACTGTGCATACTTGGAATTTTTAACAGCGCGAGTTGGAACGGGTTTTGGGCATTTTTGAATTTTTATAATTTGGGTTTCTCTAAGGGATGAGCCCATTTTTATGGAAACAACAAAAGATGGCAAAATCGCCATAATGCAGAAATGTGCGTGCGGTACTCTTCTTTAACTGCGCATACTTGAAATTTTTAACAGCGCGAGTTAGAACGGGTTTTGGGCATTTTTAAATTTTTAAAATTTGGGTTTCTCTAAGGGATGAGCCCATTTTTATGGAAACAACAAAAGATGGCAAAATCGCAATAATGCAGAAATATGTGCGAGGTATTCCTCTTTAATTGTGCATACTTGTAATTTTTAACAACGCGAGTTGGAACGAGTTTTGGGCATTTTTGAATTTTTAAAATTTGGATTTCTTTAAGGGATGAGCCCATTTTTATGGAAACAACAAAAGATGGCAAAATCGCAATAATGCAGATATGTATGCGAGGTATTCCTCTTTAATTGTGCATACTTGGAATTTTTAACAGCGCGAGTTGGAACGGGTTTTGGGCATTTTAAAATTTTTTAAATTTGGGTTTCTCTAAGGGATGAGCCCATTTTTGTGGAAACAACGAAAGATGGCAAAATCGTAATAATACAGAAATGTGTGTGAGGTAATCCTCTTTAATTGTGCATACCTGGAATTTTTAACAGCGCTAGTTGGAACGGGTTTTGGGCATTTTAAAATTTTTTAAATTTGGGTTTTTCTAAGGGATGAGCCCATTTTTATGGAAACAACGAAAGATCGCAAAATCGCAATAATGCAGAAATGTGTGTGAGGTATTCCTCTTTGATCGTGCATACTTGGAATTTTTAACAGCGTGAGTTGGAACCGGTTTTGGGCATTTTTGAATTTTTAAAATTTGGGTTTCTCTAAGGGATGAGCCCATTATTATGGAAACAACAAAAGATGGCAAAATCGCAATAATGCAGAAATATGTGTGAGGTATTCCTCTTTAACTGTGCATACTTGGAATTTTTAACAGCGCGAGTTAGAGCGGGTTTAGGGCATTTTAAAATTTGGGTTTCTCTAAGGGATGAGCTCATTTTTATGGAAACAACAAAAGATGGCAAAATCGTAATAATACAGAAATATGTGTGAGGTAATCCTCTTTAACTGTGCATACTTGGAAATTTTAACAGCGCGAGTTGCAACGGGTTTTGGGCATTTTTAAATTTTTAAAATTTGGGTTTCTCTAAGGGATGAGCCCATTTTTATGGAAACAACAAAAGATGGCAAAATCGCAATAATGCAGAAATGTGTGTGAGGTATTCCTCTTTAATTGTGCATACTTGGAATTTTTACCAGCGCGAGTTATTCCTCTTTAATTGTGCATAATTGGAATTTTTAACAGCGCGAGTTGGAACGGGTTTTGGGCATTTTTGAATTTTTAAAATTTGGGTCTCTCTAAGGGATGAGCCCATTTTTAAGGAAACAACAAAAGATGGCAAAATCGTAATAATGCAGAAATGTGTGTGAGGTATTCCTCTTTGATCGTGCATACTTGGAATTTTTAACAGCGTGAGTTGGAACCGGTTTTGGGCATTTTTGAATTTTTAAAATTTGGGTTTCTCTAAGGGATGAGCCCATTTTTATGGAAACAACGAAAGATAGCAAAATCTTAATAATACAGAAATGTGTGTAAGGTAATCCTCTTTAATTGTGCATACTTGGAAATTTTAACAGCGCGAGTTAGAACGGGTTTTGGGCATTTTAAAATTTTTAAAATTTGGGTTTCTCTAAGGGATGAGCTCATTTTTATGGAAACAAAAAAAGATGGCAAAATCGTAATAATACAGAAATGTGTGTGAGGTAATCCTCTTTAATTGTGCATACTTGCAATTTTTAACAGCGCGAGTTGGATCGGCTTTTGGGCATTTTTGAATTTTTAAAATTTGGGTTTCTCTAAGGGATGAGCCCATTATTATGGAAACAACAAAAGATGGCAAAATCGCAATAATGCAGAAATGTGTGTGAGGTATTCCTCTTTAACTGTGCATACTTGGAATTTTTAACAGCGCGAGTTAGAGCGGGTTTAGGGCATTTTAAAATTTGGGTTTCTCTAAGGGATGAGCCCATTTTTATGGAAACAACAAAAGATGGCCAAATCGCAATAATGCAGAAATGTGTGTGAGGTATTCCTCTTTAATTGTGCATACTTGGAATTTTTAACAGCGCGAGTTGGAACGGGTTTTGGGCATATTTGAATTTTTAAAATTTGGGTTTCTCTAAGGGATGAGCCCATTTTTATGGAAACAACAAAAGATGGCAAAATCGTAATAATGCAGAAATGTGTGTGAGGTATTCCTCTTTAATGTGCATACTTGGAATTTTTACCAGCGCGAGTTAGAACGGGTTTTGGGCATTTTTAAATTTTTAAAATTTGGGTTTCTCTAAGGGATGAGCCCATTTTTATGGAAACAACAAAAGATGGCAAAATCGTAATAATGCGGAAATGTGTGTGAGGTAATCCCCTTTAATAGTGCATACTTGGAATTTTTAAGAGCGCGAGTAGGAACGGGTTTTAGGCATTTTTGAATTTTTAAAATTTGGGTTTCTCTAAGGGATGAGCCCATTATTATGGAAACAACAAAAGATGGCAAAATCGTAATATTGCAGAAATGTGTGTGAGGTATTCCTCTTTAATTGTGCATACTTGGAATTTTTAACAGCGCGAGTTGGAACGGGTTTTGGGCATTTTCAAATTTTTAAAATTTGGGTTTCTCTAAGGGATGAGCTCATTTTTATGGAAACAACAAAAGATGGCAAAATCGTAATAATACAGAAATATGTGTGAGGTAATCCTCTTTAACTGTGCATACTTGGAAATTTTAACAGCGCGAGTTGCAACGGGTTTTGGGCATTTTTAAATTTTTAAAATTTGGGTTTCTCTAAGGGATGAGCCCATTTTTATGGAAACAACAAAAGATGCCAAAATCGCAATAATGCAGAAATGTGTGTGAGGTATTCCTCTTTAATTGTGCATACTTGGAATTTTTACCAGCGCGAGTTAGAACGGGTTTTCGGCATTTTTAAATTTTTAAAATTTGGGTTTCTCTAAGGGATGAGCCCATTTTTATGGAAACAACAAAAGATGGCAAAATCGCAATAATGCAGAAATGTGTGTGAGGTATTCCTCTTTTATTGTGCATACTTGGAAATTTTACCAGCGCGAGTTATTCCTCTTTAATTGTGCATACTTGGAATTTTTAACAGCGCGAGTTGGAACGGGTTTTTGGCATTTTTGAATTTTTAAAATTTGGGTTTCTCTAAGCGATGAGCCCATTTTTATGGAAACAACAAAAGATGGCAAAATCGTAATAATGCAGAAAAGTGTGTGAGGTATTCTTCTTCAACTGTGCATACTTGGAATTTTTAACAGCGCGAGTTGGAACGGGTTTTGGGCATTTTTGAATTTGTAAAATTTGGGTTTCTCTAAGGGATGAGCCCATTTTTATGGAAACAACAAAAGATGGCAAAATCGTAATAATGCAGAAATGTCTGTTAGGTAATCCTCTTTAATTGTGCATACTTGGAATTTTTAACAGCGAGAGTTGGAACGGGTTTTGGGCATTTTTAAAATTTGGGTTTCTCTAAGGGATGAGCCCATTTTTATGGAAACAACAAAAAATGGCAAAATCGTAATAATGCAGCAATGTGTGTTAGGTAATCCTCTTTAATTGTGCATACTTGGAATTTTTAACAGCGCGAGTTGGAACGGGTTTTGGGCATTTTTAAATTTTTAAAATTTGGGTTTCTCTAAGGGATGAGCCCATTTTTATGGAAACAACAAAAGGTGGCAAAATCGTAATAATACAGAAATGTGTGTGAGGTAATTCTCTTTAATTGTGCATACTTGGAATTTTTAACAGCGCGAGTTGGAACGGGTTTTGGGCATTTTAAAATTTTTTAAATTTGGGTTTCTCTAAGGGATGAGCTCATTTTTATGGAAACAAAAACAAATGGCAAAATCGTAATAATACAGAAATGTGTGCGAGGTAATCCTCTTTAATTGTGCATACTTGGAATTTTTAACAGCGCGAGTTGGATCGGCTTTTGGGCATTTTTGAATTTTTAAAATTTGGGTTTCTCTAAGGGATGAGCCCATTATTATGGAAACAACAAAAGATGGCAAAATCGCAATAATGCAGAAATGTGTGTGAGGTATTCCTCTTTAACTGTGCATACTTGGAATTTTTAACAGCGCGAGTTAGAGCGGGTTTTGGGCATTTTAAAATTTGGGTTTCTCTAAGGGATGAGCCCATTTTTATGGAAACAACAAAAGATGGCCAAATCGAAATAATGCAGAAATGTGTGTGAGTTATTCCTCTTTAATTGTGCATACTTGGAATTTTTAACAGCGCGAGTTGGAACGGGTTTTGGGCAATTTTGAATTTTTAAAATTTGGGTTTCTCTAAGGGATGAGCCCATTTTTATGGAAACAACAAGAGATAGCAAAATCGTAATAATGCAGAAATGTGTGTGAGGTATTCCTCTTTAATGTGCATACTTGGAATTTTTACCAGCGCGAGTTAGAACGGGTTTTGGGCATTTTTAAATTTTTAAAATTTGTTTTTCTCTAAGGGATGAGCCCATTTTTATGGAAACAACAAAAGATGGCAAAATCGTCATAATGCAGAAATGTATGTGAGGTAATCCTCTTTAATAGTGCATACTTGGAATTTTTAAGAGCGCGAGTAGGAACGGGTTTTAGGCATTTTTGAATTTTTAAAATTTGGGTTTCTCTAATGGATGAGCCCATTTTTATGGAAACAACAAAAGATGGCAAAATCGTAATACTGCAGAAATGTGTGTGAGGTATTCCTCTTTAATTGTGCATACTTGGAATTTTTAACAGCGCGAGTTGGAACGGGTTTTGGGCATTTTCAAATTTTTAAAATTTGGGTTTCTCTAAGGGATGAGCTCATTTTTATGGAAACAACAAAAGATGGCAAAATCGTAATAATACAGAAATATGTGTGAGGTAATCCTCTTTAACTGTGCATACTTGGAATTTTTAACAGCGCGAGTTGGAACGGGTTTTGGGCATTTTCAAATTTTTAAAATTTGGGTTTCTCTAAGGGATGAGCTCATTTTTATGGAAACAACAAAAGATGGCAAAATCGTAATAATACAGAAATATGTGTGAGGTAATCCTCTTTAACTGTGCATACTTGGAATTTTTAACAGCGCGAGTTGGAACGGGTTTTGGGCATTTTAAAATTTGGGTTTCTCTAAGGGATGAGCTCATTTTTATGGAAACAACAAAAGATGGCAAAATCGTAATAATACAGAAATATGTGTGAGGTAATCCTCTTTAACTGTGCATACTTGGAAATTTTAACAGCGCGAGTTGCAACGGGTTTTGGGCATTTTTAAATTTTTAAAATTTGGGTTTCTCTAAGGGATGAGCCCATTTTTATGGAAACAACAAAAGATGGCAAAATCGTAATAATACAGAAATATGTGTGAGGTATTCTTCTTTAATTGTGCATACTTGGAATTTTTAACAGCGCGAGTTGGAACGGGTTTTGGGCAATTTTGAATTTTTAAAATTTGGGTTTCTCTAAGGGATGAGCCCATTTTTATGGAAACAACAAAAGATAGCAAAATCGTAATAATGCAGAAATGTGTGTGAGGTATTCCTCTTTAATGTGCATACTTGGAATTTTTAACAGCGCGAGTTGGAACGGGTTTTGGGCATTTTAAAATTTTTAAAATTTGGGTTTCTCTAAGGGATGAGCCCATTTTTATGGAAACAACAAAAGATGGCAAAATCGTAATACTGCAGAAATGTGTGTGAGGTATTCCTCTTTAATTGTGCATACTTGGAATTTTTAACAGCGCGAGTTGGAACGGGTTTTGGGCATTTTCAAATTTTTAAAATTTGGGTTTCTCTAAGGGATGAGCCCATTTTTATGGAAACAACAAAAGATGGCAAAATCGTAATACTGCAGAAATGTGTGTGAGTTATTCCTCTTTAATTGTTTATACTTGGAATTTTTAACAGCGCGAGTTGGAACGGGTTTTGGGCAATTTTGAATTTTTAAAATTTGGGTTTCTCTAAGGGATGAGCCCATTTTTATGGAAACAACAAAAGATGGCAAAATCGTAATACTGCAGAAATGTGTGTGAGTTATTCCTCTTTAATTGTTTATACTTGGAATTTTTAACAGCGCGAGTTGGAACGGGTTTTGGGCAATTTTGAATTTTTAAAATTTGGGTTTCTCTAAGGGATGAGCCCATTTTTATGGAAACAACAAAAGATAGCAAAATCGTAATAATGCAGAAATGTGTGTGAGGTATTCCTCTTTAATGTGCATACTTGGAATTTTTAACAGCGCGAGTTGGAACGGGTTTTGGGCATTTTAAAATTTTTAAAATTTGGGTTTCTCTAAGGGATGAGCCCATTTTTATGGAAACAACAAAAGATGGCAAAATCGTAATACTGCAGAAATGTGTGTGAGGTATTCCTCTTTAATTGTGCATACTTGGAATTTTTAACAGCGCGAGTTGGAACGGGTTTTGGGCATTTTCAAATTTTTAAAATTTGGGTTTCTCTAAGGGATGAGCTCATTTTTATGGAAACAACAAAAGATGGCAAAATCGTAATAATACAGAAATATGTGTGAGGTAATCCTCTTTAACTGTGCATACTTGGAAATTTTAACAGCGCGAGTTGCAACGGGTTTTGGGCATTTTTAAATTTTTAAAATTTGGGTTTCTCTAAGGGATGAGCCCATTTTTATGGAAACAACAAAAGATGGCAAAATCGCAATAATGCAGAAATGTGTGTGAGGTATTCCTCTTTAATTGTGCATACTTGGAATTTTTACCAGCGCGAGTTATTCCTCTTTAATTGTGCATACTTGGAATTTTTAACAGCGCGAGTTGGAACGGGTTTTGGGCATTTTTGAATTTTTAAAATTTGTGTTTCTCTAAGCGATGAGCCCATTTTTATGGAAACAACAAAAGATGGCAAAATCGTAATAATGCAGAAATGTGTGTGAGGTATTCTTCTTCAACTGTGCATACTTTTGAATTTTTAAAATTTGGGTCTCTCTAAGGGATGAGCCCATTTTTAAGGAAACAACAAAAGATGGCAAAATCGCAATAATGCAGAAATGTGTGTGAGGTATTCCTCTTTGATCGTGCATACTTGGAATTTTTAACAGCGTGAGTTGGAACCGGTTTTGGGCATTTTTGAATTTTTAAAATTTGGGTTTCTCTAAGGGATGAGCCCATTTTTATGGAAACAACGAAAGATAGCAAAATCTTAATAATACAGAAATGTGTGTAAGGTAATCCTCTTTAATTGTGCATACTTGGAAATTTTAACAGCGCGAGTTAGAACGGGTTTTGGGCATTTTAAAATTTTTAAAATTTGGGTTTCTCTAAGGGATGAGCTCATTTTTATGGAAACAAAAAAAGATGGCAAAATCGTAATAATACAGAAATGTGTGTGAGGTAATCCTCTTTAATTGTGCATACTTGCAATTTTTAACAGCGCGACTTATGTAATAAATATTACAGTAAATATTATTTTAATAAAAACCCAACTTTATTGTTTTAAGTTTCTTATCAGACTAGAAAACTTAAATGAAAACTCTATATTATATATATTATATTTTGTTACAACAAATTCTTAACTTAACCTTATAAGTATTTATTTAAAGAGAAAATAAGAGAAAGTAAGTTAAACAAAAGTAAATAAATTCTGTGGTGAAAAGTACTTTTTAGTACGAAATCATAACTACTCCCCTACAAAAAATTAATAAACACTCCAGTGTTTTAAAATAATAATGATATAAAAACTTAATAGCTAATATTAAAAGATTAATTTATTATTTTTTTTTTAACAATTTATATAAATTTATATTCTATTTTAATTCATTAAAAATACAAAATCTTATTAACAAAGTGAATTTTTTTTTTTTTTTTATTTTTTTTATATAATGCAATTCAAATAACAAGGTTCATTTTTCTTCAAAATCTTCTGTATTAACTAAACCATTGTATTTCGTCGGCCGTTTTACGTTAGAATTATGAACATTTTGTAACTCACTTACTCGGAACTTTGGTTGTTCTTTATGCCTTAAAGCAAGATAATTCTTTATATATCCTTTTTTCCGTTTTTCGCTATAGTCTTCTCTATTACTATTTTTCTTACCTATATAACATTGTTTATTTTTCAAAATTTTTTCGTAAACTTTCTTTTTGTCACAATATCCAAGTTCAACCCTAATGGGCTTTTCTCTTATCACAGAATGGTAACTATTATTATAAAACTCAATAGCCTTGCTTATTTTGTCTTTTATTCCTAAATTGGATTCAATAGTCAAAATACGTACTTTTTCACATAAAGTACTATGCAGTCTCTCAATGTCAGAATTGCCGGTATGACTGTTTGCCTTTACCAAATGCAACTCGATGTTTTCATTTTTCAAATATTCTTTAATATTGACGCTTTTAAACTCATTATCAGTAACAAGTTTACGGAACTGACCTTTCTGTGATTTATATAATCTTAGTTTTTCTATTATCGTCTGATTAGTTCGGTCCTCTAAATAAAATGCTGTACCAAATTTTGAAAACTTATCTATAAATGTAAGAAAATTTGACTTGGAATTTGTATAAATGTCCATATGAATTATTTGATTTATATCAGCTGGAGTTTCAGTTATTTTAAATTTTGGTTTAATAGGATTTCGGTCAAATTTTGATCTACAACATGTATCACAGTTATCAATGTATTTTTGAATTAAAATTTTCAGGTTTGGATAGTATATTAATCTCCTTAGCCCCTCGTAATTTTCTTTAGTTCCAGTGTGGCAAGTCTCATTTCTGTGATAGTTGTGTATATTTTTGTATGTTTCTTCTTCAGAAGTCATATCTGTGGCATGGTATGAACACCTAACAAATTTAATAGCATTATTACCTTCAAATATGTCAATTATTTTTTTCTGTAAAATATTATATTTGTGATCATCAAGTTCTGTGTAAATTCCTACTTTGCCTTTTTTTAAATTTTGTAATAAAATATTTTCCAAATTATTTTCCAAATCGAAAGAACTAATATAAATTTTTTTTTTCCTAATATATTTTCAATATCCTTAGTCTTGTTATCCGTTAAAATTAACTGACTTTTAAATCTATTAACAATAGTGTCCAAAATCCCAATATGGTCATGTCTATCTTCATATTGAGAATGAACCGTAGCATCGTCATCAACATTATTGTACAGTGAGCCAGATGAACAAGAACGCAATGTATTTATAAGACCAGAGTCATTATTAATTCGACTGAGAAAATCAGCAACTTGATTGTCCTTTCCTTTCAGATAATTCACAGTTAAATTGAAATCACTAAGTTTTATGATCCACCTGTAAAGTCTAGGATTAAGCTCCTTACTCTGAGATTTCACAAACAACCATCTTAAGGGTTGGTGATCTGATAGGATTTCAAATCTAACACCATATAAATACGGCCTAAAATAACTAGTGGCCCACACTATTGCCAACAATTCCCTTTCAGTAGCTGAATAATTTCTTTCGTGGTCATTTAAAGTCCTACTTGCAAAGCACACAGGATGGCCACTCTGTTGCAAAACAGCACCAATGGAATTCAGGCTTGCGTCGGTTATTAGTTGGAACGATTTTGTAAAATCAGGAAACTTAAGTACTGGTGATTCAGTTATTATTCTTTTCAATTTCTCAAATGCATGGATAAAGTTTGGGTCATTCTTATTTAATTTAGTGTCTTTTTTCAAATATTTAATAATAGGGTACGCAACTTTCGAATAATCTTTTATAAATTTTCGATAATATCCTGTAACACCTAAAAATGATTTTATAGCTTTAACAGAAGTGGGAAGTTTAAGTTTTAAAATTGTATCAACCATTGCAGGGTTCGGTTAATATATGTCCTAAGTAAAGTGTTTCTTTCGAAAAGAATTTACACTTATTAATTTGTATTTTAAGATTTGCCTCTCTTAGCTTTTCAAATACTTTTCTGATATTTAAAACATGTTCCTGAAAACTCGTTGAGAAGATCAGAATATCATCCAAGTAGACAACACATATTTTATTTATATACTCACGGAGCACTGAGTTGATAAGTCGCTGAAAAGTGGCCGGAGCATTCTTTAAGCCGAAAGGCATTCGAAGAAATTCATAGTGGCCATAAGGTGTCGAGAATGCAGTTTTCATCCGGTCTTCTTTCTTTAAAAGAATTTGGTGAAAACCTTTGGCTAAGTCTATTGTAGAAAAATATTGCGAACGTCCTAACTTATCCAATATACTATCAATATTAGGAATAGGAAACTTGTCATTAACCGTAATTTCATTCAGCTTTCGATAGTCTATAACTATCCTCCATTTTTCCTCCTCGGAATTGTCCAATTTTTTAGGTACGATCCATAAAGGACTGTTATATGGGGAATTACTTTCCTTTATAATTCCTTGCTCTAACATCATGTTTATTTGTTTTAAAATCTCCTTTTCATGAACATGTGGATATCTGTACATTTTCATATAAACAGGTCTATCATTGGTAGTTTTTATTTCATGCTCAACAATTTCTGTAAACTCTAACTTCTGTCCTTCTAAATATATTAAGTCAGTGTAAGAATTCAATATACCATTCAAAGCTGAAATTTCTTCGTTATTTAATTCTTTGAACAAATTGTCAAGGACTTTTTCATTTATATTAATATTATCTAATTGACAAATATCTTCAACAGGATATGGGCAAAATTTCAAAAAGTTTATAATGCGACCGTTAATTTTCAAAATTTCTTTCCTCATATCAATAACGGCTCCTAGTGGTTTTAAAATATTTTGACCTAGTATTGCATCAAAATGTTTCTTTTGAAACTCCGTCAATTTCCAGGACATTGTAGCATTTTTACAAAATTCCAAGGGTAAATGAGTAATAATTTCCTCATTTATTATTGTTTTCCCATTTATAGATGAAAAAGAAATAGGGGTTTTCATTTGAAATCTCTCAAACTTTGGTAATTTTTTACAATCTAGAACTGAAGTTGTGGAACCTGTGTCAACAAGAACATTAAGTTTTTGATCACCAAATGTAAGTTTTACTATGGGAAGTGATCCATGTTGGCCATTAAATGAAAATTTAATTGTTCTTCGCTTATTTGATTATCGTCTTCTTCCTCTATATGATCAACTTCCATATTAGGATTATTATTTTTTGAACGGTAAGTTCTATGTGAGTTATTATAATAGTTTGTATTAGATCTAGGATTATTGTTAGAATTGTTTTGACTATAAAAAGAACTTCTGTTAAAGTGAGTATTCGAGTATGCGTTAGCATTTCGGGTGTTATGGCTTTAAAAATTATTTTTATTTTCCTTAACGTAATTTCTATTTATGTCATATCTTCCAGAAGAAATACCATGGCTATTATTTTCTCTAACCTTCGTATTTTTCTCTTTAACATTATTTCTTATTAAACCTTCTGATTTTAGTAAATTAAAAGCATCTCTAATTTTTTCGATATTTCTGTTTATAACTACTGAAGCTAAATTAACATCAATATTATTAATAAATGTTTTTAAAATAATCTTCTCTGCATGTGATGGACTAAATTCTATCGGTTTTTCAACATCATATTCATATTTTTCATTGATTTTACATAGTATATCTCTTAAAACTGTATAATAATTTTCAATATTAAAATTTCTTGCCTCAAAAGCTTGTTGATACAGCTCATGATAACTCTCTTTAACTCCAAAATTATTGATTAATGCTTCCTTTGTCTCTATCCAACTTGGGTTTGGTCCTAGTGTTCTTATCACATGTAATGCTCCTCCTTGTAGTTTATTTAATATTACTCTTTGATAAATATAGAACTTAGCATCAGGGTTGGTTTCCACAAGAGCGAGAACCATTTCAACTTCTCTTAAAAATGATGTCAAAGCATACGAATCATCACCGCGAAACTCGTGTATTCTCTGAGCATCTTTTAAGATGTCGTTCATCGATAATGTCCACGCTGACTGCATAACTTAATGTTTTTTTTTTATGTCCTTTTTTGTTTTTGTTTTTTTTTATAAAGGCAACGTTGCAATTTAACTGAATATTTTACAAACTTGTGATAAAATATTATACACTCAATTTAATTTTACACAAACAAGTTTCTGTTCTATGAAAAGTGTACTTGAAATTTTCAAGGTTATAGAAAAAACGGTTCATATATTACTTTTATAGTTGTAATATTTTGGGTATGTATACTATATATTTTCGTATTTAAATCTCTTTGTTTAAACTGTACTGCACTGATTTATTTTTTTTTTATTGTAATTTTTTATAGTATAATTTACATTATTTTGGCTTTATTTAAATTATTTTGTTTATAATTTATGTACATTAACATATTTTTACATATTGTTTTAACTCCTTTTTTTAAAAACTTAAAGTGTTTAGTTTGTTTTAAATTTTAGAAATTATTTTTTTTTATATTATTTAGTTTTATTTAAGAATTAAAATGAAATCTGAGTTTTTTAATAACTTATTTTAAATTTTTCTTCTTTTGTTTTTTTTTTTTTTAAATATTTATATATGTATATGGTTCGATTGCGACTGCGCCACTTATGTAATAAATATTACAGTAAATATTATTTTAATAAAAACCCAACTTTATTGTTTTAAGTTTCTTATCAGACTAGAAAACTTAAATGAAAACTCTATATTATATATATTATATTTTGTTACAACAAATTCTTAACTTAACCTTATAAGTATTTATTTAAAGAGAAAATAAGAGAAAGTAAGTTAAACAAAAGTAAATAAATTCTGTGGTGAAAAGTACTTTTTAGTACGAAATCATAACTCGCGAGTTGGATCGGCTTTTGGGCATTTTTGAATTTTTAAAATTTGGGTTTCTCTAAGGGATGAGCCCATTATTATGGAAACAACAAAAGATGGCAAAATCGCAATAATGCAGAAATGTGTGTGAGGTATTCCTCTTTAACTGTGCATACTTGGAATTTTTAACAGCGCGAGTTAGAGCGGGTTTAGGGCATTTTAAAATTTGGGTTTCTCTAAGGGATGAGCCCATTTTTATGGAAACAACAAAAGATGGCCAAATCGCAATAATGCAGAAATGTGTGTGAGGTATTCCTCTTTAATTGTGCATACTTGGAATTTTTAACAGCGCGAGTTGGAACAGGTTTTGGGCATTTTTGAATTTTTAAAATTTGGGTTTCTCTAAGGGATGAGCCCATTTTTATGGAAACAACAAAAGATGGCAAAATCGTAATAATGCAGAAATGTGTGTGAGGTATTCCTCTTTAATGTGCATACTTGGAATTTTTACCAGCGCTAGTTAGAACGGGTTTTGGGCATTTTTAAATTTTTAAAATTTGGGTTTCTCTAAGGGATGAGCCCATTTTTATGGAAACAACAAAAGATGGCAAAATCGTAATAATGCGGAAATGTGTGTGAGGTAATCCTCTTTAATAGTGCATACTTGGAATTTTTAAGAGCGCGAGTAGGAACGGGTTTTAGGCATTTTTGAATTTTTAAAATTTTGGGTTTCTCTAAGGGATGAGCCCATTATTATGGAAACAACAAAAGATGGCAAAATCGTAATATTGTAGAAATGTGTGTGAGGTATTCCTCTTTAATTGTGCATACTTGGAATTTTTAACAGCGCGAGTTGGAACGGGTTTTGGGCATTTTTGAATTTGTAAAATTTGGGTTTCTCTAAGGGATGAGCCCATTTTTATGGAAACAACAAAAGATGGCAAAATCGTAATAATGCAGAAATGTGTGTTAGGTAATCCTCTTTAATTGTGCATACTTGGAATTTTTAACAGCGAGAGTTGGAACGGGTTTTGGGCATTTTTAAAATTTGGGTTTCTCTAAGGGATGAGCCCATTTTTATGGAAACAACAAAAGATGGCAAAATCGTAATAATGCAGAAATGTGTGTTAGGTAATCCTCTTTAATTGTGCATACTTGGAATTTTTAACAGCGCGAGTTGGAACGGGTTTTGGGCATTTTTAAATTTTTAAAATTTGGGTTTCTTTAAGGGATGAGCCCATTTTTATGGAAACAACAAAAGGTGGCAAAATCGTAATAATACAGAAATGTGTGTGAGGTAATCCTCTTTAATTGTGCATACTTGGAATTTTTAACAGCGCGAGTTGGAACGGGTTTTGGGCATTTTTAAATTTTTAAAATTTGGGTTTCTCTAAGGGATGAGCTCATTTTTATGGAAACAAAAAAAGATGGCAAAATCGTAATAATACAGAAATGTGTGCGAGGTAATCCTCTTTAATTGTGCATACTTGGAATTTTTAACAGCGCGAGTTGGATCGGCTTTTGGGCATTTTTGAATTTTTAAAATTTGGGTTTCTCTAAGGGATGAGCCCATTATTATGGAAACAACAAAAGATGGCAAAATCGCAATAATGCAGAAATGTGTGTGAGGTATTCCTCTTTAACTGTGCATACTTGGAATTTTTAACAGCGCGAGTTAGAGCGGGTTTTGGGCATTTTAAAATTTGGGTTTCTCTAAGGGATGAGCCCATTTTTATGGAAACAACAAAAGATGGCCAAATCGAAATAATGCAGAAATGTGTGTGAGGTATTCCTCTTTAATTGTGCATACTTGGAATTTTTAACAGCGCGAGTTGGAACGGGTTTTGGGCAATTTTGAATTTTTAAAATTTGGGTTTCTCTAAGGGATGAGCCCATTTTATGGAAACAACAAAAGATAGCAAAATCGTAATAATGCAGAAATGTGTGTGAGGTATTCCTCTTTAATGTGCATACTTGGAATTTATACCAGCGCGAGTTAGAACGGGTTTTGGGCATTTTTAAAATTTGTTTTTCTCTAAGGGATGAGCCCATTTTTATGGAAACAACAAAAGATGGCAAAATCGTAATAATGCAGAAATGTATGTGAGGTAATCCTCTTTAATAGTGCATACTTGGAATTTTTAAGAGCGCGAGTAGGAACGGGTTTTATGCATTTTTGAATTTTTAAAATTTGGGTTTCTCTAATGGATGAGCCCATTTTTATGAAAACAACAAAAGATGGCAAAATCGTAATATTGCAGAAATGTGTGTGAGGTATTCCTCTTTAATTGTGCATACTTGGAATTTTTAACAGCGCGAGTTGGAACGGGTTTTGGGCATTTTAAAATTTTTAAAATTTGGGTTTCTCTAAGGGATGAGCCCATTTTTATGGAAACAACAAAAGATGGCAAAATCGTAATAATGCAGAAATGTGTGTTAGGTAATCCTCTTTAATTGTGCATAATTGGAATTTTTAACAGCGAGATTTGGAACGGGTTTTGGGCATTTTTAAAATTTGGGTTTCTCTAAGGGATGAGCCCATTTTTATGGAAACAACAAAAGATGGCAAAATCGTAATAATGCAGAAATGTGTGTTAGGTAATCCTCTTTAATTGTGCATACTTGGAATTTTTAACAGCGCGAGTTGGAACGGGTTTTGGGCATTTTTAAATTTTTAAAATTTGGGTTTCTCTAAGGGATGAGCCCATTTTTATGGAAACAACAAAAGGTGGCAAAATCGTAATAATACAGAAATGTGTGTGAGGTAATCCTCTTTAATTGTGCATACTTGGAATTTTTAACAGCGCGAGTTGGAACGGGTTTTGGGCATTTTTAAATTTTTAAAATTTGGGTTTCTCTAAAGGATGAGCTCATTTTTATTTAAACAAAAAAAGATGGCAAAATCGTAATAATACAGAAATGTGTGCGAGGTAATCCTCTTTAATTATGCATACTTGGAATTTTTAACAGCGCGAGTTGGATCGGCTTTTGGGCATTTTTGAATTTTTAAAATTTGGGTTTCTCTAAGGGATGAGCCCATTATTATGGAAACAACAAAAGATGGCAAAATCGTAATAATGCGGAAATGTGTGTGAGGTAATCCTCTTTAATAGTGCATACTTGGAATTTTTAAGAGCGCGAGTAGGAACGGGTTTTAGGCATTTTTGAATTTTTAAAATTTGGGTTTCTCTAAGGGATGAGCCCATTATTATGGAAACAACAAAAGATGGCAAAATCGTAATATTGCAGAAATGTGTGTGAGGTATTCCTCTTTAATTGTGCATACTTGGAGTTTTTAACAGCGCGAGTTGGAACGGGTTTTGGGCATTTTTGAATTTTTAAAATTTGGGTTTCTCTAAGCGATGAGCCCATTTTTATGGAAACAACAAAAGATGGCAAAATCGTAATAATGCAGAAAAGTGTGTTAGGTATTCTTCTTCAACTGTGCATACTTGGAATTTTTAACAGCGCGAGTTGGAACGGGTTTTGGGCATTTTTGAATTTGTAAAATTTGGGTTTCTCTAAGGGATGAGCCCATTTTTATGGAAACAACAAAAGATGGCAAAATCGTAATAATGCAGAAATGTGTGTTAGGTAATCCTCTTTAATTGTGCATACTTGGAATTTTTAACAGCGAGAGTTGGAACGGGTTTTGGGCATTTTTAAAATTTGGGTTTCTCTAAGGGATGAGCCCATTTTTATGGAAACAACAAAAGATGGCAAAATCGTAATAATGCAGAAATGTGTGTTAGGTAATCCTCTTTAATTGTGCATACTTGGAATTTTTAACAGCGCGAGTTGGAACGGGTTTTGAGCATTTTTAAATTTTTAAAATTTGGGTTTCTCTAAGGGATGAGCCCATTTTTATGGAAACAACAAAAGGTGGCAAAATCGTAATAATACAGAAATGTGTGTGAGGTAATCCTCTTTAATTGTGCATACTTGGAATTTTTAACAGCGCGAGTTGGAACGGGTTTTGGGCATTTTTAAATTTTTAAAATTTGGGTTTCTCTAAGGGATGAGCTCATTTTTATGGAAACAAAAAAAGATGGCAAAATCGTAATAATACAGAAATGTGTGCGAGGTAATCCTCTTTAATTGTGCATACTTGGAATTTTTAACAGCGCGAGTTGGATCGGCTTTTTTAAATTTTTAAAATTTGGGTTTCTCTAAGGGATGAGCTCATTTTTATGGAAACAAAAAAAGATGGCAAAATCGTAATAATACAGAAATGTGTGCGAGGTAATCCTCTTTAATTGTGCATACTTGGAATTTTTAACAGCGCGAGTTGGATCGGCTTTTGGGCATTTTTGAATTTTTAAAATTTGGGTTTCTATAAGGGATGAGCCCATTATTATGGAAACAACAAAAGATGGCAAAATCGCAATAATGCAGAAATGTGTGTGAGGTATTCCTCTTTAACTGTGCATACTTGGAATTTTTAACAGCGCGAGTTAGAGCGGGTTTTGGGCATTTTAAAATTTGGGTTTCTCTAAGGGATGAGCCCATTTTTATGGAAACAACAAAAGATGGCCAAATCGAAATAATGCAGAAATGTGTGTGAGGTATTCCTCTTTAATTGTGCATACTTGGAATTTTTAACAGCGCGAGTTGGAACGGGTTTTGGGCAATTTTGAATTTTTAAAATTTGGGTTTCTCTAAGGGATGAGCCCATTTTTATGGAAACAACAAAAGATAGCAAAATCGTAATAATGCAGAAATGTGTGTGAGGTATTCCTCTTTAATGTGCATACTTGGAATTTTTACCAGCGCGAGTTAGAACGGGTTTTGGGCATTTTTAAATTTTTAAAATTTGTTTTTCTCTAAGGGATGAGCCCATTTTTATGGAAACAACAAAAGATGGCAAAATCGTAATAATGCAGAAATGTATGTGAGGTAATCCTCTTTAATAGTGCATACTTGGAATTTTTAAGAGCGCGAGTAGGAACGGGTTTTAGGCATTTTTGAATTTTTAAAATTTGGGTTTCTCTAATGGATGAGCCCATTTTTATGGAAACAACAAAAGATGGCAAAATCGTAATATTGCAGAAATGTGTGTGAGGTATTCCTCTTTAATTGTGCATACTTGGAATTTTTAACAGCGCGAGTTGGAACGGGTTTTGGGCATTTTAAAATTTTTAAAATTTGGGTTTCTCTAAGGGATGAGCCCATTTTTATGGAAACAACAAAAGATGGCAAAATCGTAATAATGCAGAAATGTGTGTGACGTAATCCTCTTTAATAGTGCATACTTGGAATTTTTAACAGCGCGAGTTGGAACGGGTTTTGGGCATTTTTGAATTTGTAAAATTTGGGTTTCTCTAAGGGATGAGCCCATTTTTATGGAAACAACAAAAGATGGCAAAATCGTAATAATGCAGAAATGTGTGTTAGGTAATCCTCTTTAATTGTGCATACTTGGAATTTTTAACAGCGAGAGTTGGAACGGGTTTTGGGCATTTTTAAAATTTGGGTTTCTCTAAGGGATGAGCCCATTTTTACGGAAACAACAAAAGATGGCAAAATCGTAATAATGCAGAAATGTGCGTGCGGTACTCTTCTTTAACTGTGCATACTTGGAATTTTTAACAGCGCGAGTTGGAACGAGTTTTGGGCATTTTTGAATTTATAAAATTTGGATTTCTTTAAGGGATGAGCCCATTTTTATGGAAACAACAAAAGATGGCAAAATCGCAATAATGCAGATATGTATGCGAGGTATTCCTCTTTAATTGTGCATACTTGGAATTTTTAACAGCGCGAGTTGGAACGGGTTTTGGACATTTTAAAATTTTTTAAATTTGGGTTTCTCTAAGGGATGAGCCCATTTTTATGGAAACAACTAAAGATGGCAAAATCGTAATAATACAGAAATGTGTGTGAGGTAATCCTCTTTAATTGTGCATGCCTGGAATTTTTAACAGCGCTAGTTGGAACGGGTTTTGGGCATTTTAAAATTTTTTAAATTTGGGTTTCTCTAAGGGATGAGCCCATTTTTAGGGAAACAACGAAAGATACCAAAATCATAATAATACAGAATTGTGTGTAAGGTAATCCTCTTTAATTGTGCATACTTGGAAATTTTAACAGCGCGAGTTAGAACGGGTTTTGGGCATTTTTGAATTTTTAAAATTTGGGTCTCTCTAAGGGATGAGCCCATTTTTAAGGAAACAACAAAAGATGGCAAAATCGCAATAATGCAGAAATGTGTGTGAGGTATTCCTCTTTGATCGTGCATACTTGGAATTTTTAACAGCGTGAGTTGGAACCGGTTTTGGGCATTTTTGAATTTTTAAAATTTGGGTTTCTCTAAGGGATGAGCCCATTTTTATGGAAACAACAAAAGATGGCAAAATCGTAATAATGCGGAAATGTGTGCGAGGTATTCCTCTTTAATTGTGCATACTTGGAATTTTTAACAGCGCGAGTTGGAACGGGTTTTGGGCATTTTTAAATTTTTAAATTTTGGGTTTCTTTAAGGGATGAGCCCATTTTTATGGAAACAACAAAAGATGGGAAAATCGCAATAATGCAGAAATGTGTGTGAGGTAATCCTCTTTAATTGTGCATACTTGGAATTTTTAACAGCGCGAGTTGGAACGGGTTTTGGGCATTTTTAAATTTTTAAATTTTGGGTTTCTCTAAGGGATGAGCACATTTTTATGGAAACAACAAAAGATGGGAAAATCGCAATAATGCAGAAATGTGTGTGAGGTAATCCCCTTTAATTGCGCATACTTGGAATTTTTAACAGCGCGAGTTGGAACGGGTTTTGGGCATTTTTAAATTTTTAAAATTTGGGTTTCTCTAAGGGATGAGCCCATTTTTATGGAAACAACAAAAGGTGGCAAAATCGTAATAATACAGAAATGTGTGTGAGGTAATCCTCTTTAATTGTGCATACTTGGAATTTTTAACAGCGCGAGTTGGAACGGGTTTTGGGCATTTTTAAATTTTTAAAATTTGGGTTTCTCTAAGGGATGAGCTCATTTTTATGGAAACAAAAAAAGATGGCAAAATCGTAATAATACAGAAATGTGTGTGAGGTAATCCTCTTTAATTGTGCATACTTGGAATTTTTAACAGCGCGAGTTGGATCGGCTTTTGGGCATTTTTGAATTTTTAAAATTTGGGTTTCTCTAAGGGATGAGCCCATTATTATGGAAACAACAAAAGATGGCAAAATCGCAATAATGCAGAAATATGTGTGAGGTATTCCTCTTTAACTGTGCATACTTGGAATTTTTAACAGCGCGAGTTAGAGCGGGTTTTGGGCATTTTAAAATTTGGGTTTCTCTAAGGGATGAGGCCATTTTTATGGAAACAACAAAAGATGGCCAAATCGCAATAATGCAGAAATGTGTGTGAGGTATTCCTCTTTAATTGTGCATACTTGGAATTTTTAACAGCGCGAGTTGGAACGGGTTTTGGGCAATTTTGAATTTTTAAAATTTGGGTTTCTCTAAGGGATGAGCCCATTTTTATGGAAACAACAAAAGATGGCAAAATCGTAATAATGCAGAAATGTGTGTGAGGTATTCCTCTTTAATGTGCATACTTGGAATTTTTACCAGCGCGAGTTACAACGGGTTTTTGGCATTTCTAATTTTTTAAAATTTGGGTTTCTCTAAGGGATGAGCCCATTTTTATGGAAACAACAAAAGATGGCAAAATCGTAATAATTCAGAAATGTGTGTGAGGTAATCCTCTTTAATAGTGCATACTTGGAATTTTTAAGAGCGCTAGTAGGAACGGGTTTTAGGCATTTTTGAATTTTTAAAATTTGGGTTTCTCTAATGGATGAGCCCATTTTTATGAAAACAACAAAAGATGGCAAAATCGTAATATTGCAGAAATGTGTGTGAGGTATTCCTCTTTAATTGTGCATACTTGGAATTTTTAACAGCGCGAGTTGGAACGGGTTTTGGGCATTTTCAAATTTTTAAAATTTGGGTTTCTCTAAGGGATGAGCTCATTTTTATGGAAACAACAAAAGATGGCGAAATCGTAATAATACATAAATATGTGTGAGGTAATCCTCTTTAACTGTGCATACTTGGAAATTTTAACAGCGCGAGTTGGAACGGGTTTTGGGCATTTTTAAATTTTTAAAATTTGGGTTTCTCTAAGGGATGAGCCCATTTTTATGGAAACAACAAAATCGCAATAATGCAGAAATGTGTGTGAGGTATTCCTCTTTAATTGTGCATACTTGGAATTTTTACCAGCGCGAGTTAGAACGGGTTTTGGGCATTTTTAAATTTTTAAAATTTGGGTTTCTCTAAGGGATGAGCCCATTTTTATGGAAACAACAAAAGATGGCAAAATCGCAATAATGCAGAAATGTGTGTGAGGTATTCCTCTTTAATTGTGCATACTTGGAATTTTTAACAGCGCGAGTTGAAACGGGTTTTGGGCATTTTCAAATTTTTAAAATTTGGGTTTCTCTAAGGGATGAGCCCATTTTTATGGAAACAACAAAAGATGGCAAAATCGTAATAATGCAGAAATGTGTGTGAGATAATCTTCTTTAATAGTGCATACTTGGAATTTTTAACAGCGCGAGTTGGAATGGGTTTTGGGCATTTTTGAATTTGTAAAATTTGGGTTTCTCTAAGGGATGAGCCCATTTTTATGGAAACAACAAAAGATGGCAAAATCGTAATAATGCAGAAATGTGTGTGAGGTATTCCTCTTTAATTGTGCATACTTGTAATTTTTAACAGCGCGAGTTGGAACGGGTTTTGGGCATTTTTAAAATTTGGGTTTCTCTAAGGGATGAGCCCATTTTTATGGAAACAACAAAAGATGGCAAAGTCGTAATAATGCAGAAATGTGTGTTAGGTAATCCTCTTTAATTGTGCATACTTGGAATTTTTAACAGCGCGAGTTGGAACGGGTTTTGGGCATTTTTGAATTTGTAAAATTTGGGTTTCTCTAAGGGATGAGCCCATTTTTATGGAAACAACAAAAGATGGCAAAATCGTAATAATGCAGAAATGTGTGTGAGGTATTCCTCTTTAATTGTGCATACTTGTAATTTTTAACAGCGCGAGTTGGAACGGGTTTTGAACACTTTTAAATTTTTAAAATTTGTTTTTCTCTAAGGGATGAGCCCATTTTTATGGAAACAACAAAAGACGGCAAAATCGTAATAATGCAGAAATGTGTGTGAGGTATTCTTCTTTAACTGTGCATACTTGGAATTTTTAACAGCGCGAGTTGGAACGGGTTTTGGGCATTTTTGAATTTTTAAAATTTGGGTTTCTCTAAGGGATGAGCCCATTTTTATGGAAACAACAAAAGATGGCAAAATCGTAATAATGCAGAAATGTGCGTGCGGTACTCTTCTTTAACTGTGCATACTTGGAATTTTTAACAGCGCGAGTTAGAACGGGTTTTGGACATTTTTAAATTTTTAAAATTTGGGTTTCTCTAAGGGATGAGCCCATTTTTATGGAAACAACAAAAGATGGCAAAATCGCAATAATGCAGAAATATGTGCGAGGTATTCCTCTTTAATTGTGCATACTTGTAATTTTTAACAGCGCGAGTTGGAACGAGTTTTGGGCATTTTTGAATTTTTAAAATTTGGATTTCTTTAAGGGATGAGCCCATTTTTATGGAAACAACAAAAGATGGCAAAATCGCAATAATGCAGATATGTATGCGAGGTATTCCTCTTTAATTGTGCATACTTGGAATTTTTAACAGCGCGAGTTGGAACGGGTTTTGGACATTTTAAAATTTTTTAAATTTGGGTTTCTCTAAGGGATGAGCCCATTTTTATGAAAACAACGAAAGATGGCAAAATCGTAATAATACAGAAATGTGTGTGAGGTAATCCTCTTTAATTGTGCATACCTGGAATTTTTAACAGCGCTAGTTGGAACGGGTTTTGGGCATTTTTAAATTTTTAAAATTTGGGTTTCTCTAAGGGATGAGCTCATTTTTATGGAAACAAAAAAAGATGGCAAAATCGTAATAATGCAGAAATGTATGTGAGGTAATCCTCTTTAATTGTGCATACTTGGAATTTTTAACAGCGCGAGTTGGAACGGGTTTTAGGCATTTTAAAATTTTTTAAATTTGGGTTTCTCTAAGGGATGAGCCCATTTTTAGGGAAACAACGAAAGATAGCAAAATCTTAATAATACAGAAATGTGTGTAAGGTAATCCTCTTTAATTGTGCATACTTGGAAATTTTAACAGCGCGAGTTAGAACGGGTTTTGGGCATTTTTGAATTTTTAAAATTTGGGTCTCTCTAAGGGATGAGCCCATTTTTAAGGAAACAACAAAAGATGGCAAAATCGCAATAATGCAGAAATGTGTGTGAGGTATTCCTCTTTGATCGTGCATACTTGGAATTTTTAACAGCGTGAGTTGGAACCGGTTTTGGGCATTTTTGAATTTTTAAAATTTGGGTTTCTCTAAGGGATGAGCCCATTTTTATGGAAACAACAAAAGATGGCAAAATCGTAATAATGCGGAAATGTGTGCGAGGTATTCCTCTTTAATTGTGCATACTTGGAATTTTTAACAGCGCGAGTTGGAACGGGTTTTAGGCATTTTTAAATTTTGGGTTTCTCTAAGGGATGAGCACATTTTTATGGAAACAACAAAAGATGGGAAAATCGTAATAATGCAGAAATGTGTGTAAGGTATTCCCCTTTAATTGTGCAAACTTGGAATTTTTAACAGCGCGAGTTGGAACGGGTTTTGGGCATTTTTAAAATTTGGGTTTCTCTAAGGGATGAGCCCATTTTTATGGAAACAACAAAAGGTGGCAAAATCGTAATAATACAGAAATGTGTGTGAGATAATCCTCTTTAATGTGCATACTTGGAATTTTTACCAGCGCGAGTTAGAACGGGTTTTGGGCATTTTTAAATTTTTAAAATTTGGGTTTCTCTAAGGGATGAGCCCATTTTTATGGAAACAACAAAAGATGGCAAAATCGCAATAATGCGGATATGTATGCGAGGTATTCCTCTTTAATTGTGCATACTTGGAATTTTTAACAGCGCGAGTTGGAACGGGTTTTGGACATTTTAAAATTTTTTAAATTTGGGTTTCTCTAAGGGATGAGCCCATTTTTATGGAAACAACAAAAGATGGCAAAATCGCAATAATGCAGATATGTATGCGAGGTATTCCTCTTTAATTGTGCATACTTGGAATTTTTACCAGCGCGAGTTAGAACGGGGTTTGGGCATTTTTAAATTTTTAAAATTTGGGTTTCTCTAAGGGATGAGCCCATTTTTATGGAAACAACAAAAGATGGCAAAATCGTAATAATGCAGAAATGTGTGTGAGGTAATCCTCTTTAATAGTGCATACATGGAATTTTTAAGAGCGCGAGTAGGAACGGGTTGTAGGCATTTTTAAATTTTTAAAATTTGTTCTCTAAGGGATGAGCCCATTTTTATGGAAACAACAAAAGACGGCAAAATCGCAATAATGCAGAAATGTGTGCGAGGTATTCCTCTTTAACTGTGCATACTTGGAATTTTTACCAGCGCGAGTTAGAACGGGTTTTGGGCATTTTTAAATTTTTAAAATTTTGGTTTCTCTAAGGGATGAGCCCATTTTTATGGAAACAACAAAAGATGGCAAAATCGAAATAATGCAGAAATGTGTGTAAGGTATTCCTCTTTAATTGTGCATACTTGGAATTTTTAACAGCGCGAGTTGGAACGGGTTTTGGGCATTTTTGAATTTTTAAAATTTGGGTTTCTCTAAGAGATGAGCCCATTTTTATGGAAACAACAAAAGATGGCAAAATCGTAATATTGCAGAAATATGTGTGAGATATTCCTCTTTAATTGTGCATACTTGGAATTTTTAACAGCGCGAGTTGGAACGGGTTTTGGGCATTTTTGAATTTTTAAAATTTGGGTTTCTCTAAGGGATGAGCCCATTTTTATGGAAACAACAAAAGATGGCAAAATCGTAATAATGCAGAAATGTGTGTGAGGTATTCCTCTTTAATTGTGCATCCTTGGAATTTTTAACAGCGCGAGTTGGAACGGGTTTTGGGCATTTTTGAATTTTTAAAATTTGGGATTCTCTAAGGGTTGAGCCCATTTTTATGGAAACAACAAAAGATGGCAAAATCGTAATAATGCAGAAATGTGTGTGAGGTATTCCTCTTTAATTGTGCATCCTTGGAATTTTTAACAGCGCGAGTTGGAACGGGTTTTGGGCATATTTAAATTTTTAAAATTTGGGTTTCTCTAAGGAATGAGCCCATTTTTATGGAAACAACAAAAGATGGCAAAATCGTAATAATGCGGAAATGTGTGTGAGGTATTCCTCTTTAATTGTGCATACTTGGAATTTTTAACAGCGCGAGTTGGAACGGGTTTTGGGTATTTTTGAATTTTTAAAATTTGCGTTTCTCTAAGGGATGAGCCCATTTTTATGGAAACAACAAAAGATGGCAAAATCGTAATAATGCAGAAATGTGTGTGAGGTATTCCTCTTTAATTGTGCATACTTGGAATTTTTACCAGCGCGAGTTAGAACGGGTTTTGGGCATTTTTAAATTTTTAAAATTTGGGTTTCTCTAAGGGATGAGCCCATTTTTATGGAAACAACAAAAGATCGCAAAATCGTAATACTGCAGAAATGTGTGTGAGGTATTCCTCTTTAAATGTGCATACTTGGAATTTTTAACAGCGCGAGTTGGAACGGGTTTTGGGCATTTTCAAATTTTTAAAATTTGGGTTTCTCTAAGGGATGAGCCCATTTTTATGGAAACAACAAAAGATGGCAAAATCGTAATAATGCAGAAATGTGTGTGAGGTAATCCTCTTTAATAGTGCATACTTGGAATTTTTAACAGCGCGAGTTGGAACGGGTTTTGGGCATTTTTGAATTTGTAAAATTTGGGTTTCTCTAAGGGATGAGCCCATTTTTATGGAAACAACAAAAGATGGTAAAATCGTAATAATGCAGAAATGTGTGTTAGGTAATCCTCTTTAATTGTGCATACTTGGAATTTTTAACAGCGAGAGTTGGAACGGGTTTTGGGCATTTTTAAAATTTGGGTTTCTCTAAGGGATGAGCCCATTTTTATGGAAACAACAAAAGATGGCAAAGTCGTAATAATGCAGAAATGTGTGTTAGGTAATCCTCTTTAATTGTGCATACTTGGAATTTTTAACAGCGCGAGTTGGAACGGGTTTTGGGCATTTTTGAATTTGTAAAATTTGGGTTTCTCTAAGGGATGAGCCCATTTTTATGGAAACAACAAAAGATGGCAAAATCGTAATAATGCAGAAATGTGTGTGAGGTATTCCTCTTTAATTGTGCATACTTGTAATTTTTAACAGCGCGAGTTGGAACGGGTTTTGAACACTTTTAAATTTTTAAAATTTGTTTTTCTCTAAGGGATGAGCCCATTTTTATAGAAACAACAAAAGATGGCAAAATCGTAATAATACAGAAATGTGTGTGAGGTATTCTTCTTTAACTGTGCATACTTGGAATTTTTAACAGCGCGAGTTGGAACGGGTTTTGGGCATTTTTGAATTTTTAAAATTTGGGTTTCTCTAAGGGATGAGCCCATTTTTATGGAAACAACAAAAGATGGCAAAATCGTAATAATGCAGAAATGTGCATGCGGTACTCTTCTTTAACTGTGCATACTTGGAATTTTTAACAGCGCGAGTTAGAACGGGTTTTGGACATTTTTAAATTTTTAAAATTTGGGTTTCTCTAAGGGATGAGCCCATTTTTATGGAAACAACAAAAGATGGCAAAATCGCAATAATGCAGAAATATGTGCGAGGTATTCCTCTTTAATTGTGCATACTTGTAATTTTTAACAGCGCGAGTTGGAACGAGTTTTGGGCATTTTTGAATTTTTAAAATTTGGATTTCTTTAAGGGATGAGCCCATTTTTATGGAAACAACAAAAGATGGCAAAATCGCAATAATGCAGATATGTATGCGAGGTATTCCTCTTTAATTGTGCATACTTGGAATTTTTAACAGCGCGAGTTGGAACGGGTTTTGGACATTTTAAAATTTTTTAAATTTGGGTTTCTCTAAGGGATGAGCCCATTTTTATGAAAACAACGAAAGATGGCAAAATCGTAATAATACAGAAATGTGTGTGAGGTAATCCTCTTTAATTGTGCATACCTGGAATTTTTAACAGCGCTAGTTGGAACGGGTTTTAGGCATTTTAAAATTTTTTAAATTTGGGTTTCTCTAAGGGATGAGCCCATTTTTAGGGAACAACGAAAGATAGCAAAATCTTAATAATACAGAAATGTGTGTAAGGTAATCCTCTTTAATTGTGCATACTTGGAAATTTTAACAGCGCGAGTTAGAACGGGTTTTGGGCATTTTTGAATTTTTAAAATTTGGGTCTCTCTAAGGGATGAGCCCATTTTTAAGGAAACAACAAAAGATGGCAAAATCGCAATAATGCAGAAATGTGTGTGAGGTATTCCTCTTTAATTGTGCATACTTGGAATTTTTAACAGCGCGAGTTGGAACGGGTTTTGGGCAATTTTGAATTTTTAAAATTTGGGTTTCCTAAGGGATGAGCCCATTTTTATGGAAACAACAAAAGATGGCAAAATCGTAATAATGCAGAAATGTGTGTGAGGTATTCCTCTTTAATGTGCATACTTGGAATTTTTACCAGCGCGAGTTAGAACGGGTTTTGGGCATTTTAAAATTTTTAAAATTTGGGTTTCTCTAAGGGTTGAGCCCATTTTTATGGAAACAACAAAAGATGGCAAAATCGTAATAATGCAGAAATGTGTTTGAGGTAATCCTCTTTAATAGTGCATACTTGGAATTTTTAAGAGCGCGAGTAGGAACGGGTTTTAGGCATTTTTAAATTTTTAAAATTTGGGTTTCTCTAATGGATGAGCCCATTTTTATGGAAACAACAAAAGATGGCAAAATCGTAATATTGCAGAAATGTGTGTGAGGTATTCCTCTTTAATTGTGCATACTTGGAATTTTTAACAGCGCGAGTTGGAACGGGTTTTGGGCATTTTCAAATTTTTAAAATTTGGGTTTCTCTAAGGGATGAGCTCATTTTTATGGAAACAACAAAAGATGGCAAAATCGTAATAATACAGAAATATGTGTGAGGTAATCCTCTTTAACTGTGCATACTTGGAAATTTTAACAGCGCGAGTTGGAACTGGTTTTGGGCATTTTTAAATTTTTAAAATTTGGGTTTCTCTAAGGGATGAGCCCATTTTTATGGAAACAACAAAAGATGGCAAAATCGCAATAGTGCAGAAATGTGTGCTAGGTATTCCTCTTTAATTGTGCATACTTGGAATTTTTAACAGCGCGAGTTGGAACGGGTTTTGGGCATTTTTGAATTTTTAAAATTTGGGTTTCTGTAAGAGATGAGCCCATTTTTATGGAAACAACAAAAGATGGCAAAATCGTAATATTGCAGAAATGTGTGTGAGATATTCCTCTTTAATTGTGCATACTTGGAATTTTTAACAGCGCGAGGTGGAACGGGTTTTGGGCATTTTTGAATTTTTAAAATTTGGGTTTCTCTAAGGGATGAGCCCATTTTTATGGAAACAACAAAAGATGGCAAAATCGTAATAATGCAGAAATGTGTGTGAGGTATTCCTCTTTAATTGTGCATCCTTGGAATTTTTAACAGCGCGAGTTGGATCGGGTTTTGGGCATTTTTGAATTTTTAAAATTTGGGTTTCTCTAAGGGATGAGCCCATTTTTATGGAAACAACAAATGATGGCAAAATCGTAATAATGCAGAAATGTGTGTGATGCATTCCTCTTTAATTGTGCATCCTTGGAATTTTTAACAGCGCGAGTTGGAACGGGTTTTGGGCATATTTAAATTTTTAAAATTTGGGTTTCTCTAAGGGATGAGCCCATTTTTATGGAAACAACAAAAGATGGCAAAATCGTAATAATGCAGAAATTTGTGTGAGGTATTCCTCTTTAATTGTGCATACTTGGAATTTTTAACAGCGCGAGTTGGAACGGGTTTTGGGTATTTTTGAATTTTTAAAATTTGCGTTTCTCTAAGGGATGAGCCCATTTTTATGGAAACAACAAAAGATGGCAAAATCGTAATAATGCAGAAATGTGTGAGAGGTATTCCTCTTTAATTGTGCATACTTGGAATTTTTACCAGCGCGAGTTAGAACGGGTTTTGGGCATTCTTAAATTTTTAAAATTTGGGTTTCTCTAAGGGATGAGCCCATTTTTATGGAAACAACAAAAGATGGCAAATACGAAATAATGCAGAAATGTGTGCGAGGTATTCCTCTTTAACTGTGCATACTTGGAATTTTTAACAGCGCGAGTTGGAACGGGTTTTGGGCATTTTTGAATTTTTAAAATTTGGGTTTCTCTAAGGGATGAGCCCATTTTTATGGAAACAACAAAAGATGGCAAAATCGTAATAATACAGAAATGTGTGTGAGGTAATCGTCTTTAATTGTGCATACTTGGAATTTTTAACAGCGCGAGTTGGAACGGGTGTTAGGCATTTTTAAATTTTTAAAATTTGGGTTTCTCTAAGGGATGAGCCCATTATTATGGAAACAACAAAAGATGGCAAAGCGTTATAATACAGAAATGTGTGTGAGGTAATCCTCTTTAATTGTGCATACTTGGAATTTTTAACAGCTCGAGTTGGAACGGGTTTTGGGCATATTTAAATTTTTTTAAAATTTGGGTTTCTCTAAGGGATGAGCCCATTTTTATGGAAACAACAAAAGATGGCAAAATCGTAATAATGCAGAAATGTGTGTGAGGTATTCGTCTTTAATGTGCATACTTGGAATTTTTACCAGCGCGAGTTAGAACGGGTTTTGGACATTTTTAAATTTTTAAAATTTGGGTTTCTCTAAGGGATGAGCCCATTTTTATGGAAACAACAAAAGATGGCAATATCGCAATAATGCAGAAATGTGTGTGAGGTATTCCTCTTTAATTGTGCATACTTGGAATTTTTACCAGCGCGAGTTAGAACGGGTTTTGGGCATTCTTAAATTTTTAAAATTTGGGTTTCTCTAAGGGATGAGCCCATTTTTATGGAAACAACAAAAGATGGCAAAATCGTAATAATGCAGAAATGTGTGTGAGGTATTCCTCTTTAATGTGCATACTTGGAATTTTTACCAGCACGAGTTAGAACGGGTTTTGGGCATTCTTAAATTTTTAAAATTTGGGTTTCTCTAAGGGATGAGCCCATTTTTATGGAAACAACAAAAGATGGCAAAACCGAAATAATGCAGAAATGTGTGTGAGGTATTCCTCTTTAATTGTGCATACTTGGAATTTTTTTAACAGCGCGAGTTGGAACGGGTTTTGGGCATTTTTGAATTTTTAAAATTTGGGTTTCTCTAAGGGATGAGCCCATTTTTATGGAAACAACAAAAGATGGCAAAATCGTAATAATACAGAAATGTGTGTGAGGTAATCGTCTTTAATTGTGCATACTTGGAATTTTTAACAGCGCGAGTTGGAACGGGTGTTAGGCATTTTTAAATTTTTAAAATTTGGGTTTCTCTAAGGGATGAGCCCATTATTATGGAAACAACAAAAGATGGCAAAGCGTAATAATACAGAAATGTGTGTGAGGTAATCCTCTTTAATTGTGCATACTTGGAATTTTTAACAGCTCGAGTTGGAACGGGTTTTGGGCATATTTAAATTTTTTTAAAATTTGGGTTTCTCTAAGGGATGAGCTCATTTTTATGGAAACAACAAAAGATGGCAAAATCGTAATAATACAGAAATGTGTGTGAGGTAATCGTCTTTAATTGTGCATACTTGGAATTTTTAACAGCGCGAGTTGGAACGGGTGTTAGGCATTTTTAAATTTTTAAAATTTGGGTTTCTCTAAGGGATGAGCCCATTATTATGGAAACAACAAAAGATGGCAAAGCGTAATAATACAGAAATGTGTGTGAGGTATTCCTCTTTAATTGTGCATACTTGGAATTTTTAACAGCGTGAGTTGGAACGGGTTTTGGGCATTTTTAAAATTTGGGTTTCTCTATGGGATGAGCCCATTTTTATGGAAACAACAAAAGATGGCAAAATCGTAATAATGCAGAAATGTGTGTGAGGTATTCCTCTTTAATTGTGCATACTTGGAATTTCTAACAGCGCGAGTTGGAACGGGTTTTGGGTATTTTTGAATTTTTAAAATTTGCGTTTCTCTAAGGGATGAGCCCATTTTTATGGAAACAACAAAAGATGGCAAAATCGTAATAATGCAGAAATGTGTGAGAGGTATTCCTCTTTAATTGTGCATACTTGGAATTTTTACCAGCGCGAGTTAGAACGGGTTTTGGGCATTCTTAAATTTTTAAAATTTGGGTTTCTCTAAGGGATGAGCCCATTTTTATGGAAACAACAAAAGATGGCAAAATCGAAATAATGCAGAAATGTGTGTGAGGTATTCCTCTTTAACTGTGCATACTTGGAATTTTTTTAACAGCGCGAGTTGGAACGGGTTTTGGGCATTTTTGAATTTTTAAAGTTTGGGTTTCTCTAAGGGATGAGCCCATTTTTATGGAAACAACAAAAGATGGCAAAATCGTAATAATACAGAAATGTGTGTGAGGTAATCGTCTTTAATTGTGCATACTTGGAATTTTTAACAGCGCGAGTTGGAACGGGTGTTAGGCATTTTTAAATTTTTAAAATTTGGGTTTCTCTAAGGGATGAGCCCATTATTATGGAAACAACAAAAGATGGCAAAGCGTAATAATACAGAAATGTGTGTGAGGTAATCCTCTTTAATTGTGCATACTTGGAATTTTTAACAGCTCGAGTTGGAACGGGTTTTGGGCATATTTAAATTTTTTTAAAATTTGGGTTTCTCTAAGGGATGAGCCCATTTTTATGGAAACAACAAAAGATGGCAAAATCGTAATAATGCAGAAATGTGTGTGAGGTATTCCTCTTTAATGTGCATACTTGGAATTTTTAACAGCTCGAGTTGGAACGGGTTTTGGGCATATTTAAATTTTTTTAAAATTTGGGTTTCTCTAAGGGATGAGCCCATTTTTATGGAAACAACAAAAGATGGCAAAATCGTAATAATACAGAAATGTGTGTGAGGTATTCCTCTTTAATTGTGCATACTTGGAATTTTTAACAGCGTGAGTTGGAACGGGTTTTGGGCATTTTTAAAATTTGGGTTTCTCTAAGGGATGAGCCCATTTTTATGGAAACAACAAAAGATGGCAAAATCGTAATAATACAGAAATGTGTGTGAGGTAATCGTCTTTAATTGTGCATACTTGGAATTTTTAACAGCGCGAGTTGGAACCGGTGTTAGGCATTTTTAAATTTTTAAAATTTGGGTTTCTCTAAGGGATGAGCCCATCATTATGGAAACAACAAAAGATGGCAAAGCGTATAAATACAGAAATGTGTGTGAGGTAATCCTCTTTAATTGTGCATACTTGGAATTTTTAACAGCGCGAGTTGAATCGGCTTTTGGGCATTTTTGAATTTTTAAAATTTGGGTTTCTCTAAGGGATGAGCCCATTATTATGGAAACAACAAAAGATGGCAAAATCGCAATAATGCAGAAATGTGTGTGAGGTATTCCTCTTTAACTGTGTATACTTGGAATTTTTAACAGCGCGAGTTAGAGCGGGTTTTGGGCATTTTAAAATTTGGGTTTCTCTAAGGGATGAGCCCATTTTTATGGAAACAACAAAAGATGGCCAAATCGCAATAATGCAGAAATGTGTGTGAGGTATTCCTCTTTAATTGTGCATACTTGAAATTTTTAACAGCGCGAGTTGGAACGGGTTTAGGGCATTTTTGAATTTTTAAAATTTGGGTTTCTCTAAGGGATGAGCCCATTTTTATGGAAACAACAAAAGATGGCAAAATCGTAATAATGCAGAAATGTGTGTGAGGTATTCCTCTTTAATGTGCATACTTGGAATTTTTACCAGCGCGAGTTAGAACGGGTTTTGGGCATTTTTAAATTTTTAAAATTTGGGTTTCTCTAAGGGATGAGCCCATTTTTATGGAAACAACAAAAGATGGCAAAATCGTAATAATACAGAAATGTGTGTGAGGTAATCGTCTTTAATTGTGCATACTTGGAATTTTTAACAGCGCGAGTTGGAACGGGTGTTAGGCATTTTTAAATTTTTAAAATTTGGGTTTCTCTAAGGGATGAGCCCATTATAATTGAAACAACAAAAGATGGCAAAGCGTTATAATACAGAAATGTGTGTGAGGTAATCCTCTTTAATTGTGCATACTTGGAAATTTTAACAGCGCGAGTTGAATCGGCTTTTGGGCATTTTTGAATTTTTAAAATTTGGGTTTCTCTAAGGGATGAGCCCATTATTATGGAAACAACAAAAGATGGCAAAATCGCAATAATGCAGAAATGTGTGTGAGGTATTCCTCTTTAACTGTGTATACTTGGAATTTTTAACAGCGCGAGTTAGAGCGGGTTTTGGGCATTTTAAAATTTGGGTTTCTCTAAGGGATGAGCCCATTTTTATGGAAACAACAAAAGATGGCCAAATCGCAATAATGCAGAAATGTGTGTGAGGTATTCCTCTTTAATTGTGCATACTTGAAATTTTTAACAGCGCGAGTTGGAACGGGTTTAGGGCATTTTTGAATTTTTAAAATTTGGGTTTTTCTAAGGGATGAGCCCATTTTTATGGAAACAACAAAAGATGGCAAAATCGTAATAATGCAGAAATGTGTGTGAGGTATTCCTCTTTAATGTGCATACTTGGAATTTTTACCAGCGCGATTTAGAACGGGTTTTGGGCATTTTTAAATTTTTAAAATTTGGGTTTCTCTAAGGGATGAGCCCATTTTTATGGAAACAACAAAAGATGGCAAAATCGTAATAATACAGAAATGTGTGTGAAGTAATCGTCTTTAATTGTGCATACTTGGAATTTTTAACAGCGCGAGTTGGAACGGGTGTTAGGCATTTTTAAATTTTTAAAATTTGGGTTTCTCTAAGGGATGAGCCCATTATTATGGAAACAACAAAAGATGGCAAAATCGCAATAATGCAGAAATGTGTGTGAGGTATTCCTCTTTAACTGTGTATACTTGGAATTTTTAACAGCGCGAGTTAGAGCGGGTTTTGGGCATTTTAAAATTTGGGTTTCTCTAAGGGATGAGCCCATTTTTATGGAAACAACAAAAGATGGCCAAATCGCAATAATGCAGAAATGTGTGTGAGGTATTCCTCTTTAATTGTGCATACTTGGAATTTTTAACAGCGCGAGTTGGAACGGGTTTTGGGCATTTTTGAATTTTTAAAATTTGGGTTTCTCTAAGGGATGAGCCTATTTTTATGGAAACAACAAAAGATGGCAAAATCGTAATAATGCAGAAATGTGTGTGAGGTATTCCTCTTTAATGTGCATACTTGGAATTTTTACCAGCGCGAGTTAGAACGGGTTTTGGGCATTTTTAAATTTTTAAAATTTGGGTTTCTCTAAGGGATGAGCCCATTTTTATGGAAACAACAAAAGATGGCAAAATCGCAATAATGCAGAAATGTGTGTGAGGCATTCCTCTATAATTGTGCATACTTGGAATTTTTACCAGCGCGAGTTAGAATGGGTTTTGGGCATTTTTAAATTTTTAAAATTTGGGTTTCTCTAAGGGATGAGCCCATTTTTATGGAAACAACAAAAGATGGCAAAATCGAAATAATGCAGAAATGTGTGCGAGGTATTCCTCTTTAATTGTGCATACTTGGAATTTTTAACAGCGCGAGTTAGAACGGGTTTTGGGCATTTTTGAATTTTTAAAATTTGGGTTTCTCTAAGGGATGAGCTCATTTTTATGGAAACAACAAAAGATGGCAAATTCGTAATAATACAGAAATATGTGTGAGGTAATCCTCTTTAACTGTGCATACTTGGAAATTTT
The DNA here is from genome assembly GCA_916610165.2 of Gymnosoma rotundatum. Taxonomy (NCBI): domain Eukaryota; kingdom Metazoa; phylum Arthropoda; class Insecta; order Diptera; family Tachinidae; genus Gymnosoma; species Gymnosoma rotundatum. Next base: position 112,152,844 of record OU744336.1, read on the forward strand.
AACAGCGCGAGGTGGAACGGGTTTTGGGCATTTTTAAATTTTTAAAATTTGGGTTTCTCTAAGGGATGAGCCCATTTTTATGGAAACAACAAAAGATGGCAAAATCGTAATAATGCCCAAAACCCGTTCTAACTCGCGCTGGTAAAAATTCCAAGTATGCACATTAAAGAGGAATACCTCACACACATTTCTGCATTATTACGATTTTGCCATCTTTTGTTGTTTCCATAAAAATGGGCTCATCCCTTAGAGAAACCCAAATTTTAAAAATTTAAAAATGCCCAAAACCCGTTCTAACTCGCGCTGGTAAAAATTCCAAGTATGCACAATTAAAGAGGAATACCTCACACACATTTCTGCATTATTGCGATTTTGCCATGTGTGTGAGGTATTCCTCTTTAATTGTGCATACTTGTAATTTTTACCAGCGCGAGTTAGAACGGGGTTTGGGCATTTTTAAATTTTTAAAATTTGGGTTTCTCTAAGGGATGAGCCCATTTTTATGGAAACAACAAAAGATGGCAAAATCGTAATAATGCAGAAATGTGTGTGAGGTAATCCTCTTTAATAGTGCATACTTGGAATTTTTAAGAGCGCGAGTAGGAACGGGTTTTAGGCATTTTAAAATTTTTAAAATTTGGGTTTCTCTAAGGGATGAGCCCATTTTTATGGAAACAAATAAAGATGGCAAAATCGAAATAATGCAGAAATGTGTGTGAGGTATTCCTCTTTAATTGTGCATACTTGGAATTTTTAACAGCGCGAGTTGGAACGGGTTTTGGGCATTTTTGAATTTTTAAAATTTGGGTTTCTCTAAGGGATGAGCCCATTTTTATGGAAACAACAAAAGGTGGCAAAATCGTAATAATACAGAAATGTGTGTGAGGTAATCGTCTTTAATTGTGCATACTTGGAATTTTTAACAGCGCGAGTTGGAACGGGTGTTAGGCATTTTTAAATTTTTAAAATTTGGGTTTCTCTAAGGGATGAGCCCATTATTATGGAAACAACAAAAGATGGCAAAGCGTAATAATACAGAAATGTGTGTGAGGTAATCCTCTTTAATTGTGCATACTTGGAATTTTTAACAGCGCGAGTTGAATCGGCTTTTGGGCATTTTTGAATTTTTAAAATTTGGGTTTCTCTAAGGGATGAGCCCATTATTATGGAAACAACAAAAGATGGCAAAATCGCAATAATGCAGAAATATGTGTGAGGTATTCCTCTTTAACTGTGTATACTTGGAAATTTTAACAGCGCGAGTTAGAGCGGGTTTTGGGCATTTTAAAATTTGGGTTTCTCTAAGGGATGAGCCCATTTTTATGGAAACAACAAAAGATGGCCAAATCGCAATAATGCAGAAATGTGTGTGAGGTATTCCTCTTTAATTGTGCATACTTGGAATTTTTAACAGCGCGAGTTGGAACGGGTTTTGGGCATTTTTGAATTTTTAAAATTTGGGTTTCTCTAAGGGATGAGCCCATTTTTATGGAAACAACAAAAGATGGCAAAATCGTAATAATACAGAAATGTGTGTGAGGTAATCGTCTTTAATTGTGCATACTTGGAATTTTTAACAGCGCGAGTTGGAACGGGTGTTAGGCATTTTTAAATTTTTAAAATTTGGGTTTCTCTAAGGGATGAGCCCATTATTATGGAAACAACAAAAGATGGCAAAGCGTAATAATACAGAAATGTGTGTGAGGTAATCCTCTTTAATTGTGCATACTTGGAATTTTTAACAGCGCGAGTTGAATCGGCTTTTGGGCATTTTTGAATTTTTAAAATTTGGGTTTCTCTAAGGGATGAGCCCATTATTATGGAAACAACAAAAGATGGCAAAATCGCAATAATGCAGAAATGTGTGTGAGGTATTCCTCTTTAACTGTGTATACTTGGAATTTTTAACAGCGCGAGTTAGAGCGGGTTTTGGGCATTTTAAAATATGGGTTTCTCTAAGGGATGAGCCCATTTTTATGGAAACAACAAAAGATGGCCAAATCGCAATAATGCAGAAATGTGTGTGAGGCATTCCTCTTTAATTGTGCATACTTGGTATTTGTAACAGCGCGAGTTGGAACGGGTTTTGGGCATTTTTGAATTATTAAAATTTGGGTTTCTCTAAGGGATGAGCCCATTTTTATGGAAACAACAAAAGATGGCAAAATCGTAATAATGCAGAAATGTGTGTGAGGTATTCCTCTTTAATGTGCATACTTGGAATTTTTACCAGCGCGAGTTAGAACGGGTTTTGGGCATTTTTAAAATTTGGGTTTCTCTAAGGGATGAGCCCATTTTTATGGAAACAACAAAAGATGGCAAAATCGCAATAATGCAGAAATGTGTGTGAGGTATTCCTCTTTAATTGTGCATACTTGGAATTTTTACCAGCGCGAGTTAGAATGGGTTTTGGGCATTTTTAAATTTTTAAAATTTGGGTTTCTCTAAGGGATGAGCCCATTTTTATGGAAACAACAAAAGATGGCAAAATCGAAATAATGCAGAAATGTGTGTGAGGTATTCCTCTTTAATTGTGCATACTTGGAATTTTTAACAGCGCGAGTTGGAACGGGTTTTGGGCATTTTTGAATTTTTAAAATTTGGGTTTCTCTAAGGGATGAGCTCATTTTTATGGAAACAACAAAAGATGGCAAATTCGTAATAATACAGAAATATGTGTGAGGTAATCCTCTTTAACTGTGCATACTTGGAAATTTTAACAGCGCGAGGTGGAACGGGTTTTGGGCATTTTTAAATTTTTAAAATTTGGGTTTCTCTAAGGGATGAGCCCATTTTTATGGAAACAACAAAAGATGGCAAAATCGTAATAATGCCCAAAACCCGTTCTAACTCGCGCTGGTAAAAATTCCAAGTATGCACATTAAAGAGGAATACCTCACACACATTTCTGCATTATTACGATTTTGCCATCTTTTGTTGTTTCCATAAAAATGGGCTCATCCCTTAGAGAAACCCAAATTTTAAAAATTTAAAAATGCCCAAAACCCGTTCTAACTCGCGCTGGTAAAAATTCCAAGTATGCACAATTAAAGAGGAATACCTCACACACATTTCTGCATTATTGCGATTTTGCCATCTTTTGTTGTTTCCATAAAAATGGGCTCATCCCTTAGAGAAACCCAAATTTTAAAAATTTTAAAATGCCCAAAACCCGTTCTAACTCGCGCTGGTAAAAATTCCAAGTATGCACAATTAAAGAGGAATACCTCACACACATTTCTGCATTATTGCGATTTTACCATGTGTGTGAGGTATTCCTCTTTAATTGTGCATACTTGTAATTTTTACCAGCGCGAGTTAGAACGGGGTTTGGGCATTTTTAAATTTTTAAAATTTGGGTTTCTCTAAGGGATGAGCCCATTTTTATGGAAACAACAAAAGATGGCAAAATAGTAATAATGCAGAAATGTGTGTGAGGTAATCCTCTTTAATAGTGCATACTTGGAATTTTTAAGAGCGCGAGTAGGAACGGGTTTTAGGCATTTTAAAATTTTTAAAATTTGGGTTTCTCTAAGGGATGAGCCCATTTTTATGGAAACAAATAAAGATGGCAAAATCAAAATAATGCAGAAATGTGTGTGAGGTATTCCTCTTTAATTGTGCATACTTGGAATTTTTAACAGCGCGAGTTGGAACGGGTTTTGGGCATTTTTGAATTTTTAAAATTTGGGTTTCTCTAAGGGATGAGCCCATTTTTATGGAAACAACAAAAGATGGCAAAATCGTAATAATGCAGAAATGTGTGTGAGGTATTCCTCTTTAATGTGCATACTTGGAATTTTTACCAGCGCGAGTTAGAACGGGTTTTGGGCATTTTTAAATTTTTAAAATTTGGGTTTCTCTAAGGGATGAGCCCATTTTTATGGAAACAACAAAAGATGGCAAAATCGTAATAATACAGAAATGTGTGTGAGGTAATCGTCTTTAATTGTGCATACTTGGAATTTTTAACAGCGCGAGTTGGAACGGGTGTTAGGCATTTTTAAATTTTTAAAATTTGGGTTTCTCTAAGGGATGAGCCCATTATTATGGAAACAACAAAAGATGGCAAAGCGTAATAATACAGAAATGTGTGTGAGGTAATCCTCTTTAATTGTGCATACTTGGAATTTTTAACAGCGCGAGTTGAATCGGCTTTTGGGCATTTTTGAATTTTTAAAATTTGGGTTTCTCTAATGTATGAGCCCATTATTATGGAAACAACAAAGGATGGCAAAATCGCAATAATGCAGAAATATGTGTGAGGTATTCCTCTTTAACTGTGTATACTTGGAAATTTTAACAGCGCGAGTTAGAGCGGGTTTTGGGCATTTTAAAATTTGGGTTTCTCTAAGGGATGAGCCCATTTTTATGGAAACAACAAAAGATGGCCAAATCGCAATAATGCAGAAATGTGTGTGAGGTATTCCTCTTTAATTGTGCATACTTGGAATTTTTAACAGCGCGAGTTGGAACGGGTTTTGGGCATTTTTGAATTTTTAAAATTTGGGTTTCTCTAAGGGATGAGCCCATTTTTATGGAAACAACAAAAGATGGCAAAATCGTAATAATACAGAAATGTGTGTGAGGTAATCGTCTTTAATTGTGCATACTTGGAATTTTTAACAGCGCGAGTTGGAACGGGTGTTAGGCATTTTTAAATTTTTAAAATTTGGGTTTCTCTAAGGGATGAGCCCATTATTATGGAAACAACAAAAGATGGCAAAGCGTAATAATACAGAAATGTGTGTGAGATAATCCTCTTTAATTGTGCATACTTGGAATTTTTAACAGCGCGAGTTGAATCGGCTTTTGGGCATTTTTGAATTTTTAAAATTTGAGTTTCTCTAAGGGATGAGCCCATTATTATGGAAACAACAAAAGATGGCAAAATCGCAATAATGCGGAAATGTGTGTGAGGTATTCCTCTTTAACTGTGTATACTTGGAATTTTTAACAGCGCGAGTTAGAGCGGGTTTTGGGCATTTTAAAATTTGGGTTTCTCTAAGGGATGAGCCCATTTTTATGGAAACAACAAAAGATGGCCAAACCGCAATAATGCAGAAATGTGTGTGAGGTATTCCTCTTTAATTGTGTATACTTGGAATTTTTAACAGCGCGAGTTGGAACGGGTTTTGGGAATTTTTTGAATTTTTAAAATTTGGGTTTCTCTAAGGGATGAGCCCATTTTTATGGAAACAACAAAAGATGGCAAAATCGTAATAATGCAGAAATGTGTGTGAGGTATTCCTCTTTAATGTGCATACTTGGAATTTTTACCAGCGCGAGTTAGAACGGTTTTTGGGCATTTTTAAATTTTTAAAATTTGGGTTTCTCTAAGGGATGAGCCCATTTTTATGAAAACAACAAAAGATGGCAAAATCGCAATAATGCAGAAATGTGTGTGAGGTATTCCTCTTTAATTGTGCATACTTGGAATTTTTACCAGCGCGAGTTAGAATGGGTTTTGGGCATTTTTAAATTTTTAAAATTTGGGTTTCTCTAAGGGATGAGCCCATTTTTATGGAAACAACAAAAGATGGCAAAATCGAAATAATGCAGAAATGTGTGTGAGGTATTCCTCTTTAATTGTGCATACTTGGAATTTTTAACAGCGCGAGTTGGAACGGGTTTTGGGCATTTTTGAATTTTTAAAATTTGGGTTTCTCTAAGGGATGAGCTCATTTTTATGGAAACAACAAAAGATGGCAAATTCGTAATAATACAGAAATATGTGTGAGGTAATCCTCTTTAACTGTGCATACTTGGAAATTTTAACAGCGCGAGGTGGAACGGGTTTTGGGCATTTTTAAATTTTTAAAATTTGGGTTTCTCTAAGGGATGAGCCCATTTTTATGGAAACAACAAAAGATGGCAAAATCGTAATAATGCCCAAAACCCGTTCTAACTCGCGCTGGTAAAAATTCCAAGTATGCACATTAAAGAGGAATACCTCACACACATTTCTGCATTATTACGATTTTGCCATCTTTTGTTGTTTTCATAAAAATGGGCTCATCCCTTAGAGAAACCCAAATTTTAAAAATTTAAAAATGCCCAAAACCCGTTCTAACTCGCGCTGGTAAAAATTCCAAGTATGCACAATTAAAGAGGAATACCTCACACACATTTCTGCATTATTGCGATTTTGCCATCTTTTGTTGTTTCCATAAAAATGGGCTCATCCCTTAGAGAAACCCAAATTTTAAAAATTTAAAAATGCCCAAAACCCGTTCTAACTCGCGCTGGTAAAAATTCCAAGTATGCACAATTAAAGAGGAATACCTCACACACATTTCTGCATTATTGCGATTTTGCCATGTGTGTGAGGTATTCCTCTTTAATTGTGCATACTTGTAATTTTTACCAGCGCGAGTTAGAACGGGGTTTGGGCATTTTTAAATTTTTAAAATTTGGGTTTCTCTAAGGGATGAGCCCATTTTTATGGAAACAACAAAAGATGGCAAAATCGTAATAATGCAGAAATGTGTGTGAGGTAATCCTCTTTAATAGTGCATACTTGGAATTTTTAAGACCGCGAGTAGGAACGGGTTTTAGGCATTTTAAAATTTTTAAAATTTGGGTTTCTCTAAGGGATGAGCCCATTTTTATGGAAACAAATAAAGATGGCAAAATCGAAATAATGCAGAAATGTGTGTGAGGTATTCCTCTTTAATTGTGCATACTTGGAATTTTTAACAGCGCGAGTTGGAAAGGGTTTTGGGCATTTTTGAATTTTTAAAATTTGGGTTTCTCTAAGGGATGAGCCCATTTTTATGGAAACAACAAAAGATGGCAAAATCGTAATAATGCAGAAATGTGTGTGAGGTATTCCTCTTTAATGTGCATACTTGGAATTTTTACCAGCGCGAGTTAGAACGGGTTTTGGGCATTTTTAAATTTTTAAAATTTGGGTTTCTCTAAGGGATGAGCCCATTTTTATGGAAACAACAAAAGATGGCAAAATCGTAATAATACAGAAATGTGTGTGAGGTAATCGTCTTTAATTGTGCATACTTGGAATTTTTAACAGCGCGAGTTGGAACGGGTGTTAGGCATTTTTAAATTTTTAAAATTTGGGTTTCTCTAAGGGATGAGCCCATTATTATGGAAACAACAAAAGATGGCAAAGCGTAATAATACAGAAATGTGTGTGAGGTAATCCTCTTTAATTGTGCATACTTGGAATTTTTAACAGCGCGAGTTGAATCGGCTTTTGGGCATTTTTGAATTTTTAAAATTTGGGTTTCTCTAAGGGATGAGCCCATTTTTATGGAAACAAATAAAGATGGCAAAATCAAAATAATGCAGAAATGTGTGTGAGGTATTCCTCTTTAATTGTGCATACTTGGAATTTTTAACAGCGCGAGTTGGAACGGGTTTTGGGCATTTTTGAATTTTTAAAATTTGGGTTTCTCTAAGGGATGAGCCCATTTTTATGGAAACAACAAAAGATGGCAAAATCGTAATATTGCAGAAATGTGTGTGAGGTATTCCTCTTTAATTGTGCATACTTGGAATTTTTAACAGCGCGAGTTGGAACGGGTTTTGGGCATTTTTTAATTTTTAAAATTTGGGTTTCTCTAAGGGATGAGCCCATTTTTATGGAAACAACAAAAGATGGCAAAATCGTGATAATGCAGAAATGAGTGTGAGGTATTCCTCTTTAATTGTGCATCCTTGGAAAATTTAACAGCTCGAGTTGGAACGGGTTTTGGGCATATTTAAATTTTTTAAAATTTGGGTTTCTCTAAGGGATGAGCCCATTTTTATGGAAACAACAAAAGATGGCAAAATCGTAATAATGCAGAAATGTGTGTGAGGTATTCCTCTTTAATGTGCATACTTGGAATTTTTACCAGCGCGAGTTAGAACGGGTTTTGGGCATTTTTAAATTTTTAAAATTTGAGTTTCTCTAAGGGATGAGCCCATTTTTATGGAAACAACAAAAGATGGCAAAATCGCAATTATGCAGAAATGTGTGTGAGCTATTCCTCTTTAATTGTGCATACTTGGAATTTTTAACAGCGCGAGTTGGAACGGGTTTTGGGCATTTTTAAAATTTGGGTTTCTCTAAGGGATGAGCCCATTTTTATGGAAACAACAAAAGATGGCAAAATCGTAATAACATGTGTGAGGTAATCGTCTTTAATTGTGCATACTTGGAATTTTTAACAGCGCGAGTTGGAACGGGTGTTAGGCATTTTTAAATTTTTAAAATTTGGGTTTCTCTAAGGGATGAGCCCATTATTATGGAAACAACAAAAGATGGCAAAGCGTAATAATACAGAAATGTGTGTGAGGTAATCCTCTTTAATTGTGCATACTTGGAATTTTTAACAGCGCGAGTTGGATCGGCTTTTGGGCATTTTTGGATTTTTAAAATTTGGGTTTCTCGAAGGGATTTTTTTTTTTTTTTTTTTTTTTTTTTTTTTATTAATAATAAAAGAAAACAATTACAATTTGATCGATTACGAGCCTCAGCGCCATAAGGCATTATTGAGGCGAGTTGGCAAATAAATGCATATAATACAAGTTTCAAATATTAAAATTAATAAAAAAAATATATACAATAGATATATTTGTACATGAGTATATAGAATTAATATAAAAATACATCTTTATGAATTGATTTGCATAATTATGAGAGAAGTTCTTCAAGATTATTTAAAAGGTAATTCTTCACTTGATTTTTGAACATAGATATTCGGTTTATCGATTTCAAAGCCAATGGTAAGTTATTAAATTCACGGGTACCCATATATTCTACTCGCTGCTTTGTCAACTCCAATCTGCGTCTCGCAACAGCTAAATTACTGCTATTTCTCGTATTAAATACGTTTTGGTTCTGACGAAAATGTAATGTATGATGTCCGATGTTATGTAAACATCTGAAGACATACAACAAAATTTGTTTTTTGTAAAGAGCATGTATAGGCAAAGTTGATTTAAACTCAATTGAATACAACAAGTAGGTCGAAAACATAACAGGAAGATTAGATACTATTTTTAAAGCTTTATTTTGCAAACGCTGCAGGGATTTCAATTCCGTTGTCTTTTTCCAGCCATATAAAATAGCTAGGTAGTTAAAATGACTTTGTATCAAAGCATTATATAACATAAACTTGGTGGCGCGATTAAATTTGTTTTTAAATTTATACAAGAGTCCAATAGCATTTGATGTTTTTGACTTGAGACTTCGAATGTGCAGAGTCCAAGAGAGATTGTTTTGCAGCTGTATGCCCAAGTACTTCACAGAATCAACTTCGGTTATCTCTTTTCCATCAACATGGATACAAAAAACGTTGCCCATTATTATGGAAACAACAAAAGATGGCAAAATCGCAATAATGCAGAAATGTGTGTGAGGTATTCCTCTTTAACAGTGTATACTTGGAATTTTTAACACCGCGAGTTAGAGCGGGTTTTGGGCATTTTAAAATTTGGGTTTCTCTAAGAGATGAGCCCATTTTTATGGAAACAACAAAAGATGGCCAAATCGCAATAATGCAGAAATGTGTGTGAGGTATTCCTCTTTAATTGTGCATACTTGGAATTTTTAACAGCGCGAGTTGGAACGGGTTTTGGGCATTTTTGAATTTTTAAAATTTGGGTTTCTCTAAGGGATGAGCCCATTTTTATGGAAACAACAAAAGATGGCAAAATCGTAATAATGCAGAAATGTGTGTGAGGTATTCCTCTTTAATGTGCATACTTGGAATTTTTACCAGCGCGAGTTAGAACGGGTTTTGGGCATTTTTAAATTTTTAAAATTTGGGTTTCTCTAAGGGATGAGCCCATTTTTATGGAAACAACAAAAGATGGCAAAATCGCAATAATGCAGAAATGAGTGTGAGGTATTCCTCTTTAATTGTGCATACTTGGAATTTTTACCAGCGCGAGTTAGAACGGGTTTTGGGCATTTTTAAAATTTGGGTTTCTCTAAGGGATGAGTCCATTTTTATGGAAACAAAAAAAAGATGGCAAAATCGAAATAATGCAGAAATATGTGTGAGGTATTCCTCTTTGATTGTGCATACTTGGAATTTTTAACAGCGCGAGTTGGAACGGGTTTTGGGCATTTTTGAATTTTTAAAATTTGGGTTTCTCTAAGGGATGAGCCCATTTTTATGGAAACAACAAAAGATGGCAAAATCGTAATATTGCAGAAATGTGTGTGAGGTATTCCTCTTTAATTGTGCATACCTGAAATTTTTAACAGCGCGAGTTGGAACGGGTTTTGGGCATTTTTGTATTTTTAAAATTTGGGTTTCTCTAAGGAATGAGCCCATTTTTATGGAAACAACAAAAGATGGCAAAATCGCAATAATGCAGAAATGTGTGTGAGGTATTCCTCTTTAATTGTGCATACTTGGAATTTTTACCAGCGCGAGTTAGAACGGGTTTTGGGCATTTTTAAATTTTTAAAATTTGGGTTTCTCTAAGGGACGAGCCCATTTTTATGGAAACAACAAAAGATGGCAAAATCGTAATAATGCAGAAATGTGTGTGAGGTATTCCTCTTTAATGTGCATACTTGGAATTTTTACCAGCGCGAGTTAGAACGGGTTTTGGGCATTTTTAAATTTTTAAAATTTGGGTTTCTCTAAGGGATGAGCCCATTTTTATGGAAACAGCAAAAGATGGCAAAATCGTAATAATGCAGAAATGTGTGTGAGGTAATCCTCTTTAATAGTGCATACTTGGAATTTTTAAGAGCGCGAGTAGGAACGGGTTTTAGGCATTTTTGAATTTTTAAAATTTGGGTTTCTCTAAGGGATGAGCCCATTTTTATGGAAACAACAAAAGATGGCAAAATCGTAATATTGCAGAAATGTGTGTGAGGTATTCCTCTTTAAGTGTGCATACTTGGAATTTTTAACAGCGCGAGTTGGAACGGGTTTTGGGCATTTTCAAATTTTTAAAATTTGGATTTCTCTAAGGGATGAGCTCATTTTTATGGAAACAACAAAAGATGGCAAATTCGTAATAATACAGAAATATGTGTGAGGTTATCCTCTTTAACTGTGCATACTTGGAAATTTTAACAGCGCGAGTTGGAACGGGTTTTGGGCATTTTTAAAATTTGGGTTTCTCCAAGGGATGAGCCCATTTTTATGGAAACAACAAAAGATGGCAAAATCGCAATAATGCAGAAATGTGTGTGAGGTATTCCTCTTTAATTGTGCATACTTGGAATTTTTACCAGCGCGAGTTAGAACGGGTTTTGGGCATTTTTAAAATTTGGGTTTCTCTAAGCGATGAGCCCATTTTTATGGAAACAACAAAAGATGGCAAAATCGCAATAATGCAGAAATGTGTGTGAGGTATTCCTCTTTAATTGTGCATACTTGGAATTTTTACCAGCGCGAGTTAGAACGGGTTTTGGGCATTTTTAAATTTTTAAAATTTGGGTTTCTCTAAGGGATGAGCCCATTTTTATGGAAACAACAAAAGATGGCAAAATCGAAATAATGCAGAAATGTGTGTGAGGTATTCCTCTTTAATTGTGCATACTTGGAATTTTTAACAGCGCGAGTTGGAACGGGTTTTGGGCATTTTTGAATTTTTAAAATTTGGGTTTCTCTAAGGGATGAGCCCATTTTTATGGAAACAACAAAAGATGGCAAAATCGTAATATTGGAGAAATGTGTGTGAGGTATTCCTCTTTAATTGTGCATACTTGGAATTTTTAACAGCGCGAGTTGGAACGGGTTTTGGGCATTTTTAAATTTTTAAAATTTGGGTTTCTCTAACGGATGAGCCCATTTTTATGGAAACAACAAAAGATGGCAAAATCGTAATAATGCAGAAATGTATGTGAGGTATTCCTCTTTAATTGTGCATCCTTGGAATTTTTAACAGCTCGAGTTGGAACGGGTTTTGGGCATATTTATATTTTTAAAATTTGGGTTTCTCTAAGGAATGAGTCCATTTTTATGGAAACAACAAAAGATGGCAAAATCGTAATAATGCAGAAATGTGTGTGAGGTATTCCTCTTTAATGTGCATACTTGGAATTTTTACCAGCGCGAGTTAGAACGGGTTTTGGGCATTTTTAAAATTTGGGTTTCTCTAAGGGATGAGCCCATTTTTATGGAAACAACAAAAGATGGCAAAATCGCAATAATGCAGAAATGTGTGTGAGGTATTCCTCTTTAATTGTGCATACTTGGAATTTTTAACAGCGCGAGTTGGAACGGGTTTTGGGCATTTTTAAAATTTGGGTTTCTCTAAGGGATGAGCCCATTTTTATGGAAACAACAAAAGATGGCAAAATCGTAATAACACAGAAATGTGTGTGAGGCAATCGTCTTTAATTGTGCATACTTGGAATTTTTAACAGCGCGAGTTGGAACGGGTGTTGGGCATTTTTAAATTTTTAAAATTTGGGTTTCTCTAAGGGATGAGCCCATTTTTATGGAAACAACAAAAGATGGCAAAATCGTACTAATACAGAAATGCGTGTGAGGTAATCCTCTTTAATTGTACAATAGCACAAAAAAACGAATTTTTTAAAAAATTAATGAATATAATTATAAAAAAAATCCCGTTGTTTAAAATAGTTTAGTATTTGCAAAGTGCCCGGCATAAAATAAATTATCGTAGTGTTTTGTGATATTTTATTTTTCATCCTCTTTCAACTGTATAAAAGAGCAGAAAAAACTCTGCCTTATACAGCAGAGAAAGAAAAATAGAATTACTATTGGTTATTGTTGTTTTTGCTTAAACTTTGATTTTTGTCTTTGCTTTATTGTTTGGACAAAAATCTTTAGTTTATTTAAAATATTTGTCTGAAGTTTCCTGAAGAGTTAAGTAAGCGATAACGAAATGGGTTCGAGACGTGCTTTGACCCTCAATAATCAATATCGGTGATTTAAATAATAAATCGGGAAAATAGCACAAAAAAAAAGAATTTTTAAAAAAATTAATTAATATAATTATAAAAAAAATCCCGTTGTTTAAAATAATGAATTATCTTTTGTTTATTGAAGCAAAACAAATTTATTTCTTTAAAAAATGTATAGTTCATATGGAAATTTATAACTAAAAATTAAAAAGAAGCACTAAGTTCATGTATCACTTAAAATTGTATGTATCACTTAAAATCGTACACTAGTTAAATATGGTAATATCTTTGCATGATGTTGTTAATATTTTGCTGGATATCCTTTACTGCTTTTAATGGCCTGAAGCCGACGAGGCATAGAGTCTACAAGATTTTTCACATTTCGACTGTAATTTTGTTCCATTCATCGTAAAGAGCGATACGCAGATCATTTTTGTTAGACATAGTACGGCCTCTAATTTTTTTATCTAAAATTTCCCACATATGTTCAATAACGTTCATATCTGGTGATTGGGCTGGTGTTTGAATTACTTTAGGACAGTTGTATATTGCCTAAAGTCGAGCAACGTAGGATGAGTGTTTTGGGTAGTTATCAGCATATAACTTAAAACTTCTTAAAATACGAAATTTTTCAGCAGATTGTTTTAGGTTTTTTTTCAAAATTCTTAAATATGCATATTTATCCATGTTCCTATCCACTAATAGTAAGTTACCTGCCCCAGCAGCTGACATGCATTCCCACACCATTTATAAATCACTACCATGATTTACTGTCGATCGTATTTTGGTTTTATTTGGTTTTCTCCACACTGTAATCTTCCCATCAGAAGAAAATATATTAAATTTTGATATATTAAAATTTGATTCGATTAATATAATTATAAAAAAAATCCCGTTGTTTAAAATAATGAATTATCTTTTGTTTATTGAAGCAAAACAAATTTATTTCTTTAAAAAATGTATAGTTCATATGGAAATTTATAACTAAAAATTAAAAAGAAGCACTAAGTTCATGTATCACTTAAAATTGTATGTATCACTTAAAATCGTACACTAGTTAAATATGGTAATATCTTTGCATGATGTTGTTAATATTTTGCTGGATATCCTTTACTGCTTTTAATGGCCTGAAGCCGACTAGGCATAGAGTCTACAAGATTTTTCACATTTCGACTGTAATTTTGTTCCATTCATCGTAAAGAGCGATACGCAGATCATTTTTGTTAGACATAGTACGGCATCTAATTTTTTTATCTAAAATTTCCCACATATGTTCAATAACGTTCATATCTGGTGATTGGGCTGGTGTTTGAATTACTTTAGGACAGTTGTATATTGCCTAAAGTCGAGCAACGTAGGATGAGTGTTTTGGGTAGTTATCAGCATATAACTTAAAACTTCTTAAAATACGAAATTTTTCAGCAGATTGTTTTAGGTTTTTTTTCAAAATTCTTAAATATGCATATTTATCCATGTTCCTATCCACTAATAGTAAGTTACCTGCCCCAGCAGCTGACATGCATTCCCACACCATTTATAAATCACTACCATGATTTACTGTCGATCGTATTTTGGTTTTATTTGGTTTTCTCCACACTGTAATCTTCCCATCAGAAGAAAATATATTAAATTTTGATTCGTCCGTGAATATGACGTCATTCCAGAATTCTGTTGGATATTTTAGGTAGTTATTCGAAAGCAATAATCTCCTACGTCTTTTGCGGTCATTTATAAGAGGTTTGTTTCTGGCAATGCGGCCATGAAAATCATGACTACGAAGGGTTTTTCGGACTAGGGAGGCGCTAACATCTTTTTGCAGAAATAATTTAAGATCGGTAGCTAATTTTGGGGCAGAAATTCATGGATCTAGTTTAGCTTTTCTAATTATCCAACGTTCGTAAGAAGGACTTAGCTTTTTATTGGTACGTTTTCTCACAGTATTTGATATGCGCCCTTCTTTATTATAGCTTTTAATTATATACTTATTATATTTCAGCTATTTCTGACAAAGATTTTCCGTTCTTTTAATGAAAAAGATTCAAGTTTCTTTCACTAGTTTGTCTCATGTTTAAAGTTTTCTTTTATAAACATAAACTTCACTAAGACTACTGTTTTTCTACTAAATCACTTATTAACTGTAGCGTTGTTTTTCTTTGTGTTGATGGTGTTGCCCTATTTTAACGTTTTCTGCAATTGCAAATAGTAGTATTGTCATACCTTATAGTAAATATGAACATATTAAATATAAAACCAGCAATATAAGAGTTTTTGAAAACGTTTATAGATTTTAATTTAAAAAATAACTGGTATTAGTATGCTGTATGATTTTAAGTGACATTCACTGTATGTGCATTTTTATTAGCTTTCCAGGTAGAGTATTCTATATATTTACTTCTTACACGAACCTTCTTCTTACAAAAGAAGCACGTAATGCTACTCCAACTATTACCTTTATATTTCAAAAGTCAAAGCACATTAGCACCTTCAAAAACAATCTTTGACGAAACCCTTCTATAATTTTAGTACTTACCAGCATTGGTGTTAATTCTTTTTGCCATGCTCCCCCAATTCTGTTATAAGCCTATCATACCTGCTTGGAAGAGAGCCTAATATTGTGGCCGTCATTAAAAACTCCCACGGTAATACATTACCGAATGCCATAAGTTTTTTGAAAATTTCATTGAATTGGTTGACATTACTTCGCGAAGTAAACGTACTTTTATACATGGAGAATCACATTCGCAAAGTTCTTTTAGCGCATTCCGTATATGAAGAATTTGATCATCTCCAATACACAGCGTAGTAGTGGCGTGAGCCATTTGGTCAGCCTTTGTCCAACTAGCTGCATTTTTTATTCATATCCTCAACAATGGCTATCAATAACCCCTCGCGTTTTAAAAGCATCTCTATTTTAAAACGCAAATTAAAGTAGTTGGTCGATGTCAATTTTGATACTTGATAATTTCCATGTAATGCAGCTATATTTGCTTCTTGAATTTATCGTAAATAAAATCTAGGCAATCAGTGGGCCCAGAACCTTTGATAGAGCCTAGGATCAATACGCGGTTATATATTTTTTAAAGTAATATTTATTTTAATTCATAAATGTATGTTTAATTTAATTAACAATTAAAATATACTCTGATTTTAGAAGAAACGTTCTCTCAACGCGGGTGACAAAAAATTAGAGTATAGAAGAACAAAAGGAGTGAATTATAAAAAAATAATTTCAAAGTTGCCATATTCAATAATTATGTTTCAAAGATTAATATGTAATGTTATCACTAATAAGAAAAAACATGTAACAGGAATTTCTGCAATACCCATTTACGACCTGAGTTCTTTTCGAAATTTTTGCTATTGAAAATCAGTAAGAAAATACACGCCTGCCTCTAATTTTATACCCTTCACCACAAAAAGGGTGTAACAAAGTTTGTCATTCCATGTGTAATTTCAACAATATCCACTTCCTACCTCATAAAGTATATATATTGTGACTTCTTACGCATACGAGTCCGTCCGTCGGTTTTAGTGTTGATTTCACAAGAAAAATAAATAAGTACCTCAATCTATCAGATATAGTATCGAAAAAGGTGCTATTGGAAATCAGTATTATCGGCAGCGTGGTATCGATATTGGGACATACGAATTTGGAGAAAAAGACGAAAAGGAAGAGATTGAAGTATGTACCCCAGCAACAAACAGCGTTATAGACTTAAATTTAATGTTTGCCGCTATAATGAAGAAATAGAAGAAACCAACCAGAAGCAGGAAAACTAAAACCAGAAGCTTCAAGAAAGCTTCAAAGCAATGCAGGAAAGCTCTAGCGTCAACGGGGAAAGGCTTTTAGCGAAGGTAAAT
The DNA here is from genome assembly GCA_916610165.2 of Gymnosoma rotundatum. Classification (NCBI taxonomy): domain Eukaryota; kingdom Metazoa; phylum Arthropoda; class Insecta; order Diptera; family Tachinidae; genus Gymnosoma; species Gymnosoma rotundatum. Next base: position 112,169,555 of record OU744336.1, read on the forward strand.
GAGAAATTTAAAGAAATATCAGAAGTCTTAGACAAACGGGTGGACATCGTAGAAGAGAGGGTCAGCGGGTTTCATGAAAAATTGTGCGGCCTAAAGAGAGAAGTAGACAAAGAATTACATGAATCAAAAGTGCAGACTGGCGATCTTCAAAATAGAGAGGGACCGCGAGCTTTAACGGCAGCACACCTTTTAATGTTTTTAAGTTCCAGTTTGAAAGAGTGGCCAGCAAAAATAGATGGGAAAACGAAGAAAAAGCTATAGAGCTAATTCTGGCCTTAAAAGGAGCAGCAGCACAGATACTCGAAAGCTTACCAGCCGGTTGCAGAAATAATTATGAGGACATAATGGTAGCCTTACAACGCAAGTACGGTAGTGAGCGCAAAAAAAACTCTACAGAATGGAGTTACGAGGCAGGGTGCAGAAGGCAAATGAGACGCTGCAAGACTTCTCCACGGAAATTGAACGTTTAGTGTATGTGACTTACCCAGGCGAACATCATCCGTTTCTGGATCAGTATAAGATTGAAGCATTTGTGGATGGCATACGGGATCCAGATGTTAAATTTGCGGCTTGTGCTATGCAATAATCATCCTTTGCAGAAACCATCTCTTACGCGCTAGCCCAGGAGACCGCAAAAGTTATCTCTAAGCCACAGGAGTACAAGGTTGCGATGTATTGAGACTGATGCATGTTATCACGGAGACAAAAAGAGCGAAATAAAGGAGATGCTCGAAGAAATAATGGAGGAGGAAAGGGGCAAATCCCGCGCCAAATGCTTTAAATGCGGTAAGGCCGGTCATTTTCAACGCAACTGTAGATCCGCAAAGAGAAGGGAAAGATCTGCTTCGATGGCCCCACAATCTCCATTTCCATTGTGCAACAGAAAAATAGCAACCAAACTGTTAGCGGTCTTCTTAACGGAAGAAAGCAAGTCCTCACTATAGACACAGGAGCGTCTCAGTCCATTATAATGGCTGATCTAGTAAAAGGGCATTAGAGCCGTTAAATAATGTGCGACTGCGCACTGCTAATGGCGACTTAGCCACCGTCTATGGAAGAGCCAGGGTAAGACTGACTATTACAAGCATCAGCGCTGACCATGTATTTGTTGTTGCCGGTTAATGGATGAAGTTATCATTGGTGCAGACTTTATGATAGCCCACGATATTAATCTGCACATGGGCGAGCAAATAATGATCTGGCGCAATGTGGAGACACCCATGGATGTTGGATATGACAGCAGGACCACAGTTAGGAAGCTATTTGCCGATGAACGTCAGAAATTACAACCTCAGGCGGGTGGTGGAACCAAAAGAACTAAAAGACGATATTATAACAATAAAAGCCCTCGTGAAAATCTGCGACAATGGCAGAGTTCCTGTGAGAGTACTTAATCTGTCTAATAGCGAAAAAACTATTAACAGGAGTTTTGAGATGGGTCGATGTGAGCCAGAAGAAGCCATAATTAATTGTGCCACGAATACAGTATGTCCTAAAATAACAGCCACAGAAAGAGATTCATTAGCAGAACAGGTGCACAAATGGCTGGCAGGACTAACACCTCCTCACAGGAACAACGCAAAGCAGTTGCTGGGAAAACATGCCTTCGTCTTTGCCATAATTAATAAAAGCCAAGGTAGAACGGCAGCTGTTAAACATGAAATTAATACTGGCGAAGCGAGGGCTGTTAAACAAGCACCCAGAAGTGTTCCCCTAGCAAAGCGAAACGAGGTCAAAGAACTTGTCAGCGAAATGGAACGGAACGGAGTCATTGAGCCATCCTCGAGTAAATGGAGTTCACCAATAGTATTAGTCAAGAAGAAGGACGGCAGTACCAGGTTTTGTGTTGACTACAGGAAGATCAATGACGTCACCAAGAAAGACAGTTATCCGTTACCTAGAATTACCGACACCTTAGACACGTTGGCCGGAACGGAATGCTTCTCTATCTTTGACTTGCAGAGCGGTTATTGGAAAGTAGAGATAGTCGATAAATACAGGGAGAAAACTGCCTTTAGTACAAGTGGTGGTTTATGGCAGTTCAAAGTGTTGCCATTCGGGATCTGCAATGCTCCAGCTACTTTTGAGCGTTTAACGGAACGTGTGCTTAAGGGTCTTAATTGGAAGACATGCTCAGTATATCTGGATGACATAATCGTGATGGGGAAGACTTTTGACGAACACCTCAAAAACCTGGATGAGGTTTTCAAGCGTATAACAGTTGCAGGATTAAAATTAAGTGTTAAAAAATGTGCTTTGTTTCAAAAGGAGGTCAAATAACTGGGGCATCATGCAACAGCAGTAACAAGTGATGAAGACAAAATACTGGCAGTCAAGAACTGGCCTCGCCCACAAAATCATCATGAGCTGCGTAGATTTGTGCCAAACTTTGCTCAAGTGGCTGCTAGTTTGCATGAGTTGACTAGGAACTCGCAACCATACCACTGGAGAGAAACAAGGGAAGAAGCGTTTCAGGAGCTCAAGAAACTTTTGTGTACGGCACCAGTCCTCGCCTATCCAGTAGCTGGACAGAAATTCGTAATGGACACGGACGCAAGTGGCTATGGAAGAGGAGGAGTGCTTTCTCAGGTGGTTAATGGAACAGAAAAAATCATTGGCTACTACAGCAGGATGCTCTTCAAGCCTCAAAGAAATTACTACGTTACACGAAGGGAGCTTTTAGCAGTGCTGGAGTGTGTTAAACATTACCACAAGTACTTTTATGTTCAACATTTCATCTTAAGGACGGACCACTCCGCATTACGTTGGATGATGCAATTTAAGAACCCTGAGGGGCAGCTTGCACGCTGGGTTCAACGTCTACAGAGCTATGACTTTAGTATTGTGCATAAAAAAGGCGGAAAGCACAATAATGCTGATGACCTATCAAGACGGCCATGCAATGTAGAGTGCAAGCACTGCACAAAAGTAGAGAAAAAGGAGTGTGTAATAAATATGCGGCTTACTTAAAATGTGTCAAGAGAAGACTGGTCGAAGGCCCAGAATGACGACTTAATTTTGGCTAAAAATGTATTGGCTAAGCAAAACAACAGGAGACCGAAGAGAGGCAACTATCAAAGTCGTACTGGGCTCAGTGTAATAGTCTGAAAGTACAAAATGGCTGCTTATATCGATCTTGGGAAAGTACGGATAGCAAAACTACAATGGACTTAATTGTCGTGGCAACTTCTAAGAGAAGTGATATACTTAAGCAGTTCCATAACAGTCTCAGCAGCAGCCATACGGTCCTGTAAGCAAAAGTCGTGGCTAACTTCAACAGTACAACGCAGGTGCACCCTTTAAGCAGATAGCTATTGATATCACAGGTCCATTCCCTGTCAGTGATGCTGGAAACTGATATGTACTAGTGGTAATGGATTATTTTAGCAATTGGCCCGAAGTGTATGCCATTCCAAACCAAGGATCCAAAACAGTTTTATGACACACCCAAATTTCTACTGGCGTACCGGTCAGCTGTACACGATTCAACCTCACGTAGTCCAGCAAAAATCTTGTTTGGGACAGAACTAAAACTGACAGCAGATTTAGAATGTGGTGTTAAACCTGGACCAGCGCACGAAGGCAATGGAAACATTCTTCAGGCACAAGAAGACCTGCATGAACTTCATGAGTTTGTCCGTAACCGCATTAAAATGACCAGCGATAAGATGAAGGCCAGATATGATCGAGCAGCAAACACGGAGGGATTTACTGAAGGAAAAATGGTTCTACTATTTAACCCGCAACGCAAGAAAGGATTATCCACTAAACTGCAAACCCACTGGGAGGGACCGTACAAGGTCATAAAGAAATTGAATGACGTAGTTTACCGGATACAGAAATATCATAATCCGAGGTCTAAAATGAAAGTGGTTCACCTAGAGCGGCTGCCTAAATAGGGCAGAGGTAATGTTGAGCCTATTCGGGACGAAAAGGCTTAAGTGGGCGGCAGTGTTACAAAAATGCTTTATTAAAATCATAAAAAGATGTAAAAATAATTGAAGCCAAGAAAGTGAAACGAAATGGCCTATTGTGTTTGTTTTCAAAGCTATAAATTTCTACGAAACATCTTTATTACAAAACAAAAACAACTAACAAAAAGCGATGAGTAAACAAACACAATACACAAACATACACACACCTGCATTGTATAACAACTAAATAAAAATACACAACATGTATTTTTAAATAATGAACGTTCTAGAAATAAATAACAATGCTCACTAATGTGTCTGAGATAAAAGTGGCAATGCAGCATTTTCAACTACGTAGCAGATGGCGGTAGAAATTCTTGAATATTCAAGAACGCCTAAAAATAGGCTATATAAAAGCAACGCCAATACGTGCTGTTTCATTCTAATTATGAGCGTCATCTAGTTAAGATATGTGGTATAACAAGTAAAGTTGCCAGCATGTATTATTAATCGCGAATAGTTAAATCGTCAAATAATTTAAAAAATAAAGTGTGATTTAATTAAAACTCTAAAAGTTGTGTGTGTTGTTATTTTGCACATAAAGAACTCATAAATAAAACGTTTATAATTTAAACAAATAATAACAATATTTTATATTATTTTTAATAAGTTATAAAACTTTGGTTGTAGTTGGAATTTTTTTAAGTTAAAACCAACCATGTTACATTTTTAGTGCACAGTAACCATATAATCGTTAGAAGTTAACAAAAAATGTTTATCGTGGCAAAAGTTAATACAAAAACAAGTAAGAGTGCTATCATCGGCCATGCGGAATCTTGTATACCCTTCATCATATATATAGTTTAGTGAAGTAACTCCAATCAAAAAAACAAATATTGGGGTAACAGAGAATTAAAAAATATAAAAAAATCAAGTACTATATATTATTCTACAAAAAAATTCATCGGCTCTTAATGGGAAAAGCATTTTTAAAAATTTTAAATATATTCTGAAAGATCTCTTCAAAAGCTTTTGAATGACACCCATATTAATATTTTTAAGAATATGCTGCACAATCGTACTTTTATATGAAAAGTTCAGAGGCCCATGACTCGGAAAATATGGGCGATAGCCAATTTTTTACTGGATGTATTTTCCTCATTTTTAATTCTGTATCGCACTATATATTTGTTTTTTTTTTATTGGAGTTACTTCATTGTTTTAAAAGACATGGAAAAATTAGCGGCAGGCGTGATGTTTTGCGCTTTGCTTCGAAGGACATGAACCGATCTTGTTGATTTACAATAGCAAAATTTTTTAAACTATTCCTGATTGATTGGTGTATTTATATTTTCTTTAGATCATCTAATGCTTTGGCAAAGTTGATTTCAACACAAACACGGACCAACAGACGGAAATCGCTTAATTGACTTCGCTATGCATAAGAACTCAAAATATATACTTCATGGGGTCGGAAATGGATATTGTAGAAATTACAAACCGAATAACAAACTTAGATACACTCTTTTTTTCTACTTTTTGTGGAGAAGGGTATAAAAACGCATGGCACAGCGCATTTATGCTTAACTCATAACAATCGATATGAGACGGAAACAGTATCTGTAATGTTGTGAGGAAACAAATATGAATGATTAAAACCAAAAATTGAGTAATCATTTTGCCGTCATAGGGAAAGGTTGTTTACTTACTACGCAATTTTATAATCTGTACTCAAAACCAAAAACAAAATCATAAAAAGAACGAAGATTACGTTCATTCATTTTACAACAAATACTACTGAAGTGCATTCCATCAACCAACAATAAAATAATAAAAACAAGTGTAAAATTCTTTAACACAACAATAAAGTAATTAAAAGCAAAATTCTTTACCGTAACAACAAAATAGTTCAAAGTAAATAAAAAGCAAATAAGAACTTTACAAAATAAAAAAAAACTGAAAAATCATAAAACTGAACTGGAAAAATCTAAAAACATACCAATTTTATCTCCACCCCGTGCAACAGCTACACAAAAAATAAAAATTCTACCAAAAAATACCTCAAGACGCACAAGAAGTCAATTGAAAAACGAAGCAAAAAGAGCAAGAACATTAAAGGAAAGTCAGGATAGTGAAGAAACGGACAGCAATGTATTAGAAGAATAAGTTATGCTGATAAAGCATTCGACTGCTGTGGTCGGCTGGTGTTTCAGTCTCGGGACAGGCTGCCTTTGTAGTCCGTGCCGCGGATGAGATACCGGCTGTTCTAAACGCAGCCAGTGGCTTTACGTAAGAAAACTAGTAATTAAGACACATAATCCTTATCCTTATTAATCTATTATCTTTAATCTCATTATACAATGATGGCCCTAACTATTCTTCAATGGAACATAAAAGGATATAATAATAACTATAACGAACTAGTAATACTTATAAAAAAACACAATCCCCAAATTATAACTTTACAGGAAACCCACATCTCTAGCTTGACAAATATTATTACCCCAGTCTCATATAAATTGTATCACACAATACTTCCAGACAATTCAACTCATTACAATGCAGTTTCGGCTATCCTTATTCATAACTCCATCCAACATGAAAAGTTAAGATCACAAAATAATTTCGACTCAATCGGCCTGCTTATACATTCAAAGCAATCGTTTGTAGTATTTTCCACCTATTTTTCTCCAACGAAAAGTTTCCAACTTAGTGACCCTCTTCAACTATATTCTATTCGTCAACCAGTCTTTATCACTGGCGACTTTAACAGCTGGCATACTAACTGGGGATCGAATGCTAATAACAAGAAGGGAAATTGTTACGCGTTGTAAGTAAAGTAAAAAAAAAATTCTCAAATTTCAAAAAAAAAATTATTTTTTTCATGTTATTCTCCCGATTTATTATTTAAATCACCGATATAAACTAAAGATTTTTGTCAAAACAATAAAGCAAAGACAAAAATCAAAGTTTAAGCAAAAACAACAATAACCAAATGTAATTCTATTTTTCTTTTTCTGCTGTATAAGGCAGAGTTTTTTTTCTGCTCTTTTATACAGTTGAAAGAGGATGAAAAATAAAATATCACAAAACACTACGATAATTTATTTTATGCACAGGCACTTTGCAAATATAAAACATTTTAAACAACGGGATTTTTTTAATAATATTAATTAATTCTCAAATTTCAAAAAAATTTTATTTTTTTCATGCTATTCTCCCGATTTATTATTTAAATCACCGATATTGATTATTGAAGATAAAAGCACGTCTCGATGGCCATTTCGTTATCGCAGAAAAAAACTCTGCCTTATACAGCAGAGAAAGAAAAATAGAATTATATTTGGTTATTGTTGTTTTTGCTTAAACTTTGATTTTTGTCTTTGCTTTATTGTTTTGACAAAAATCTTTAGTTTATTTAAAATATTTGTCAGAAGTCTCCTGACGAGTTAAGTAAGCGATAACGAAATGGCCATCGAGACGTGCTTTGACCTTCAATAATCAATATCGGTGATTTAAATAATAAATCGGGAGAATAGCATGAAAAAAATATTTTTTTTTTGAAATTTGAGAATTAATTAATATTATTAAAAAAATCCCGTTGTTTAAAATGTTTTATATTTGCAAAGTGCCTGTGCATAAAATAAATTATCGTAGTGTTTTGTGATATTTTATTTTTCATCCTCTTTCAACTGTATAAAAGAGCAGAAAAAAACCCTGCCTTATACAGCAGAGAAAGAATAATAGAATTACATTTGGTTATTGTTGTTTTTGCTTAAACTTTGATTTGAACGAAATGGCCATCGAGACGTGCTTTGACCTTCAATAATCAATATCGGTGATTTAAATAATAAAGTATAAATGGAAAAAACTTGTTCATATACAAAAAAAATGATTAGGTTTTGTGATTGTTTTATGAATGAATTATAAGATCAGCAAAAGAAATATTAAGAGTAATTATATAACTAGATAAGAGTAATCAGTTAGTATGTCCCAAATATACAAACTACAAATTTATATTTTACTCACAATTGACATCTATGGAGATTTTTTTTTTCATGATGTTATTGTTGCTGGGTTTTTAATTTTTCTCTAAAAAAACAGAACTTAATATTTACATAAATATAATTTGTAGTTCCAATAGCTTTTGTTTTAGACTCATAAAAATTAACTACTCTTAGCATGTAATTTCTATAGTTTCAAAGTTCATATTTCATTAATTCCTTTTTATTTTTATATTAAGTAATTCTGTTGTTTTTTTAGTTTAGGTCTAAAATATATAAGTACCAGGTCTGCAAGTTTAAAATGTCGTTTATTTCTTAAAATATATACACAGTAATTTAAAAAAAAGTATAATATATTTTATTCAAAGTACTGGCGCTCGCTTTGTACACATTTTGTCCATCTCTCTGGCAAATTGTGGATACCATTCCAAAAGAATGCTTCATCTTTATTTGAAATCCAATCATCGAGCCATTTTCTTACATCCTCCAAATTGTTAAAGTGTTGCTCAGCCAATGAGTGTCCCATCGATGAGAAGAGGTGATAATCAGAAGGCGCCAGGTCAGGTGAATACGGCGGATGGGGTAGGAGTTCCCAACCAAGCGAAGAATTCATTTCCTTAGTCAATCTGGCTGAATGTTCAGGAGCGTTATCATGCTGAAGAATGACTTTGGCGTGCCTGTGAGCCCATTCTGGGCGTTTTTCGATCAATGTGACTCAAATTGATCATTTGTTGTCGGTAGCGGTCGGTATTGACTGTTTCGCCGGGTTTGAGAAGCTCGTAGTAGACTACTCCCTCCTGATCCCACCACACACACAGCATTGTCTTCTTCCCAAAACGATCCGGTCTTGCACTCGATGTGGATGGTTGTCCTGGCGTTACCCATGATTTTATTCGTTTGGGATTCTGAAAATAAATCCATTTTTCATCGCCAGTTACAGCTCGATGCAAAAAACCCTTTCTTTCGTGGCGTAAAAGCAGCATTTCGCACACATGCCGCAAATGCTCTTTATTTGGCTTAAAATTAGACATTTTTAACTCTAAGAAAGGTATGATACGTCCACGTAAACGACTTAAAAACAACTGACTTTTGTAAACAAATGACTAACAAACAAAATAGCGTTTAGAGATAAGCAAATCCTTCAATAGGCTAAGAGCCCATTCTATTGGAATTAAAACGACATTTTAAACTTGCAGACCTGGTAATGTGCTACTTGATAAAATACTTAGATTTAACCAATTTAGGTAGCTAGTTTTTGAAGTATTTCCAATCAGCTTATTAGTGCGTGGCTCAAGAAAACTTTAATATTTATGTAATTGGTTGATTTTCCCACTTTACACAAAACTTTAGGAATGTTTAGTCCAGCTTGGTGAATATTTTACGTGAAGTGGATATGACTTTTAATTTATTCATTTGGTCACACGGCACATCGATGTGAATTTTTTTTCCCTTCCTTAATTTACAGCTGACTTTTCGAATAAAGGATTGGCAACAAATATTAGATTTAGCTTCCTGGTTTTGGAATTTTATTGGGGTTGAATATAAATGAATATAGTAAAATTTACGTCTGCCTTTGAATAAGAATTTGGATGTTACAGGCCAATTACCTTTTTAATAATCTTCATATAAATACCTGGCGTAATTTTATTTCTCATTGGCTTCTTGGAAAACACTAAAACGAACAAGTTTTGCCGGGGCACTTCCACTATAACTAATGGACTTTTTAAACTTGTCTCTCTAAATTTTTTTAGTCATTGTTGTAATATTTAATTAACTTTTTGTTCACTTCACATTTAGTGCGCTTAGACTTTATATGACTATTTCTCACGACTATCATTGAACTAATAAAATGGTTGATCAGAAAAGTTAATGACGAAAGGTAAGGAACAAAAATCACTTTAAAAAAAACAAAGTCACGCAGTGAGAATACAAAAAATTGATTTAACTTTCAAAGTATGTGCAATTAATGCTCTGCAGAAAGCAAATGATATATATTGTGCAACAGTTATAAGAATAGAAAAAAAACTGGTAATCTTAATGAGTAAAATTGTTGATAATTTGCATATTGTCTGCTTACATTGAGTATATAAATTTACTCAATCAATAGAGCAACAATTTTCTACCATGCGAGGTTGAGGGAAGTTGTCCTAATGAACATAATGTATACTTACAATTATTACTAATTACAAGGTCCATGAAATCTGATCGTAACTGATGAACAATTTATATAATACTCCTTTTTTTTGCAGAAAATGAATCGTAACAAAATATATTAAATAAATTCATAACTCAATCAAGACTGACCATTCTTAATGACGGGTCGCCTACACACTTTTCTACTCGTAAATCTTTTACCAACATCGACCTTTCAATTGCTTCAACATCTCTTGTTATTTATTCCGATTGGAAGGTTGAGTCAGATTTATCAGGTAGTGACCATTACCCGATTATATCATCTCTTTTTCCAAACACTCAACCCAACCCTTATCTAAAACTAAAACCTCGCTGCAACTTAGACAAAGCCAAATGGGATGAGTTTACAGAACGTCCAAAAACCTTCAATGAAATGCGACCAATCAGTGAAAATATAAACAAAGAAGCAGCCAATATAAATAAGATTATTTTACAAAGCGCGAACGAAAGCATCCCACAAAATAGTATAACAAAAAAAAGCAAGCGGTTCCATGGTGGTCGAAAACTCTTGAGGTTCTCAAAACAAATCGTAACCAGCTTTGGAACAAATTTAGAAGAAATATTACGACTACAAATGAAATAAATTTTAAAAGAGCCAATGCCCTTTCTAAAAGGGAAATTAAAACTGCAAAAAGAAACTCGTTTAACAAATTTACTTCCGAAATCAATGCCTCAACTCCCCCAAAAACAATGTGGTCCAATATACGAAGACTTTGTGGACTCAAAATTAAAACTGGCATTCACTGTATAGAAATACCCGATAGTGCACGCAATAAAACAACAGAAAGTAAAAAAATTGCTGAAATCTTCTCAGAATATTGGTCAAGCGAATCTAACGGCTTAAAGTTTTCACTATTATTTCAGCAAAATAAAAACAAATTGGCTACAACACCAATATTTCTACTTCAGGGAAAAACTGCAAGTATTCTCGAAAAACACATAAATTTATTTGAACTTTCGATTGGGCTCAAAAAACTAAATGGCTGTACACCAGGCATTGACCGCATTTCATACCCGATGATTAAACATTTACATAAAGATGTTCTCAATAGACTCGTATATTTTTTTAATAATATTTTAGATAATTTTGCCCCTCAAATGTACAAACCGAGCCTTGTTATACCTCTTATAAAACCCAATGGTAACAAAATAGATTTACCCTCCTATCGCCCAATTTCTCTCAACCCATGCTGTTCAAAATTGCTAGACAAAATTATAGCCAACCGACTCTGGTGGTTTCTCAACGCAGAGAAACTTCTTGTCAATCATCAGTATGGATTCATTAAAGGTAAAGCTATATCTGACCCCTTAATATATATCGATTCTCAAATTAATTACTCTCTTAGTACAAAAAAACACATTTCATTAATATCACTCGACTTGGCATACACTCTATTTTAGAACAACTTATAGAATGGAATATTGGCCCGAAAATATATAATTTTATAAAAAACTTTTTAACTAATAGGAAAATTGTAGTAAGGTGTAACAACAAGCTTTCAAAAAATCGACCGCTTTCAAATGGTATCCCTCAGGGATCTCCACTCTCTGTGGTACTTTTTCTAATTGCCAACGACAAACTCTCTACAATTATTCAAAGATATAAAGAACTCGACTTTGTCGCATATGCTGACGATTTTATCATCATAAAAAAACTTAATAAACACAAAAACCAGAAAATAAATTTAAATATATTAATAAAAGACATTCAAGGCTGGTGCGACTATTCAGGGGCCCAGTTATCTTTTCAAAAATGTAAGCATTTACACATATGCAGAAAGCATGATTGTAACCCCATTCTACATAATAATAACACTCCAATTGAGTCCATCAACTCTATAAGAATACTCGGAATTATATTTAACAATCGGTTTCGATGGAATTCACACGTTGAAGCACTTAGCGCTTCTCTTTCAAAACGTCTAAATATAATAAAATGTCTTTCCTCAAGACGATCTGAATGCAGCACGTCGTCCCTTATAAACGTTCTTAAATCACTTATAATATCTAAAATCAACTACAGAATATACCTCTATGGTTTTGCACCCAAGAGCACTCTTAGCAAGATAAAAACAATTCTCAACTCAGCAATACGATTTTCTCTAGGTGCATTTAGAACAACTCCTATAAAAAACCTTATTTTCGAAGCTAATTGCATGCCTATAGAACAATTACGCGATTTTCAAACGGCAAAACTTTGCAAGTCAATTCTCTTAAAGGATTGCTTTCCGCTTTCAAAAATGTTAACCAAAAAACTTCGATCGAAGCATTTTTTAACCTCTGACTCAGTTTTAGCGCGTGTTCTTAATTTCTGTAAGATCCACAACGTTCCATTTAATAAAAGTCCGCGATTTCAAGCATACCTCCCATACTGGACTTTGGATTCGCAGAATTTCGTTAAATATCTTAACGAATTCACTAAATCATGTAACAACACAAGCATATACCAACAAAAATTTCTAGATATACAAAGTCAGCTAAGCGATCATACATTTATTTACACAGATGGATCAAAATCTAACAATTTAGTGAGCTACAGTATAACAAAGATTAGTACTACATTAAAAAATGCACTTCTACCCGAATACACTACTAGCTTCTCGGCCGAGCTTATAGCTATCTATGAGGCGGTAAAGAAATGTAAGCGCTCTCGGGGAAAATTTGCCATTTGTACAGACTCACTCTCCGCTATGGACGCAATATTTAACTGCAACAACAATAGGTTCTACCCCAATCAAATTCGACAAATGATAATCGAGAAACAACCAGACATTAAACTGGTATGGGTTCCCGGCCACTCGGGCATAAAAGGTAATGAAATCGCCGACAGAATCGCAAAGGATGCTCTACGCGCTCCTCTGATTGCCACTCCAAATTACTCCCAAGATGACATAATATGTTATATTAAACAATACTTCCATAACTCACAACTAAACAATTGGAATCTTACAACCGACTGGTACAAAAGAAGCAACCCTCTTAAATGGAGCGCCTCTCAAATTTTCAAAAAAACTAAAACTTTTTCTAGAAAATATCAAATTAATTTAACGAGACTTAGAATGGGACACACAAAATTGACCCACTCTCACATAATAGACAAGTCCGACCCTAAACCTTGCCCCTTTTGCAACAGCACCCCAGTAAACCTTAATCACATCTTTTCAAATTGTCCACACATTAATAAATTTAAAAGTAGCATTTTAAAGCAAAAAGATTTTTTTGACATTATCAATAATATTACGACATCCCATGACATCAAACTAATAGAAGACTTTCTAACAGAGAGCAACCTTTACAAACATATATAAGTATTAAACCTAACTGAGCTTAAGGCCGACGTTGCTATAGCTCCTTTTACTTCTACATTATACTAATAATTTAGTTATAAGTACAATATGTAAATAAAAAAAAAATATATAAAAAAAAAAATTGCATTCGTGACTCTACCGAAGGTTGGTGCAAAGCAAAAACAAATCTACAAGACTAGTTCTAAAGAGAACAGAGTAGAAATTCTTTAATTTGTGTGTGGATTTGGCTAAACAAATTAATATTGTATTAATATTCCTCGTATTTTTATTGACAAAGTTAGTTGTTTAAATAGATGATGTTTACAATGTACACAACCTAAGGTAGATAGATGCGAAGAATGGCGATGATGGATATGGTGCTCCAGAAAATGCAGCATTACATTCTGTTGGTGTCTAATTTTTTTTTGTTTTCTTTGGAAAACGTCCGCATACATATGCAAAATAATGTTTCTTCCTAAAAAAGGTTTTTAGGAATTAAAAAATTAACTTAAGTCAAAAATCAATTTCCATTCATTTATAATATCCTAGTTTCATAAAAATTAAAATAATAGTTTTCTTGAAATATAGTATTTAACAAATTCTTAACGGCATCTTTTTAGTAAATGGTGGCAATTAAACGAAATTATGAATAAAAGGGAATTGTCAAAATTGATTTGCAGCCAACATTGGGATTAAAATTTCGAGCGAGAAAGCAATATGTATTGCGAATACATTACTCGCCAAAAATCAAATAAGAAAAACAATAAAAACTGCATAGTTTGCATAAAATAAGTTTTCCTAATGTTACGGCCGCAGGCACCAAGGAGGTTTCCGACTAACGACAACATACCCCAGTCAGGTTCCTACTCTTCTCCTTGGGTACGCCGCATTTAAGAAATTCAACGACACAAGAAAAACTCAAACTACTCACCCAAACAAGATTATGTTAATACAACCACGTCCACACAAAGCACAAAATTTTGGATGTTACTCCTCAATTGCCCTCCCAACCGTGTCACAAAAAAATACTTCACCAAATCATGTTCTTCTTTGCGACCCCAAGTCCTCTCTGATACCTCTTTCCTTACCTTATCCTCATGCTATAACCTTTAACTACTAATCCATGATGTTTTTGGAAATTCAGTTTTATGATAAAAATTTATTCTACTTTATTTATAAAAAACACTTAAAAATTAAACTAGGATAATTCTTAAAACAAAAAAGGAAAACTAAGAATAACAAATATATTAAAATTTAAACTTAGGAATCTTTAACAAAATCTTTTAAATTTACTATCAAATACGTCCTGAATCAATTTTTTAATACGTTTTAAAATCTTTTCTTTGCAGAACTCATATCAATTGCTCACCTACTATACATACTATACAGAACTAATTCATAACCTGCAGGAGCTCCCTAGGGCTAGTGGCTTATTCCTCTAAATTTTTTTTTAGGAACCTTAATGTATAAACAAAAACTAATTGATAAGAGTTACTCAAGAAATATTAATAATACAAACTAAAACAATTTATTTCCTGTTTTTTTTTCTCTCACTACCGGAGATATATATAAAACACGTTATTCCCTATAACGGGCTGTTGCCAAAAAAACGTAACAAAAAAAAAGAAAAATAATTAAATCACTTAAATTAAACTTACTTCTTTTAGGCGCTAAGATAAAAAATATACAAATAAAAATCACAATAAACTAAGCTGCTAGTTATTTTATTAGAAATATAAAAAATATTAATAGATAACTAGAAAAATTAAAAAAAAAATTTAATTTTAAAAGAAGAATCTATTACAAAACTTAAAAAAACGCCGAGTTTTTGCTACGAAAACGCCAAACACATGTTTATAATTCTATTTTTTTTTTTTTACTCAAAATTTTCTAAACTTATATTTCTAAACTTTCTGAAATTTAACGTCATTTAAATGTTGAATAATTATTTGGGTAAATTATGACAATATTCATAGGAAACCGTTACCTGGCTATCTACGGCTAGTCTATAACGTTCCCAGTTTGGACTTCTTTGTTCGCACCTTTTCTGCCCAAAATTTCCATTTATTTGTGATGAAACTGCTAGTATGTTGCAAAAAATTTTTTTTTAATTCTAGCCTACTATAAAAAGAACACAAGAAAACTTATACATACACTTAAAAATTACAAAAACTATGTTACGTTATTTCTGTGTCAAAAAGTACATAATTTTCTTTGTTTATTAATTTCCACGATAATTCCTTAATTTGTTCTCCACAAAAAGTTTTTCGCTTGATGTCTTTAGACTGTGCAATTTAAAATAATAATTATAAAATTTACTCAAATAAAACTTAGAAACAAACTATATTCTTTTACCGCACACAATAATTGCATTTTAATATTGTTTGCTACTAACGCCATGTAGCCGATGCGAACACTTTCACTTTAACTTTTAAAATTCGTATAACAGTTTTCCTATTTAAATATCTAAATATTTTCCAAAATTGAGTGAGAAATTTTCCATAAAGTTCCAAAAAAATTTCCAAATTTTTCATTAAATCTTTTCTCGCCCATCAATTCATCTTTTTGGTTTTTTCTTGATCTTTCTAGAACATGCTATCAAATCGCCCTATTTTAGTTTCTCAATTTTTATTATTTTGGCAAAATTTTTCTTTCTCCATTTATTTATACATATGTTTATGCTTTCCTTAATCTTTTCCTATTGTGTCCTACCTCCCAGAAATACTAACTCAGGTATTAATAGCTGTTAAAGATTTTCCTTTTACCAGGATCTCGTAAAAAAACAATAAGATTTATTTTCATTCATGAATATAATTTTTAAATCTTTAAACTAACTAACTTCTTTTACCATGTCCTTTACCATTGTATATGTTAAATACAGTTCTATTCTTTGTACAAATCTTTTCTTTTTTTCTTACTTTCATATCTTCGTTCTTTATTTCGGCAACGTCTCTACTATTTTCCTTCCTGTATTGTGGCTGCTTTAGGGATGGGAAACCTCTCTACAATACTTTATTATAGTGAAGTAAGGGACCAAGAGAATGCTTGTCTATTTCAACTTAGAAATAATTCAATCTTAAGGATCTTTCAGCCAGTAAGTAGTCTGATCTTCATCTATAATATAAGCATTAGCATTAGCATCAGCTTCACCTGAACATAACCAGCTCTCTATCCTCTGAATAACAAATCAAAATTTTATTGCACTCATTCAATACAGTGTTGAATCACAGATTCAACTAATTTTGCACAAGGGAAACAAGGTATGTAATACAGTCTTATTCCAAACTTATCTCTATCAGGTACTAAATTATTATCGCAGACATTAAAAATAAAGTTGCTTAAACTATGAAGTATTAGGACATCACAACATATAACTTGTTTAATTTATAAAAATAATCATTCTCTTAAGTCCTAATGTTACACTTAATGTTTAAAACGAAATACTTGTTTAGCAGTTCAAACTTTCATGTCTTTTACGTGATAAATTCCTATTGTCTCTCCGTCTAACGTCTCGAGTTCATACATTTTGTTAGCTACAGGCCGGGACACTCTACATTTCAGAAAATTTCGCGTTAATGTTCTTTCCGAAAATGCTTTGCTTTATGTTTCTTCTGTAGACTTCCTGTCCACTAGTGCGATTCACTAACTTTTAACACTTTTATTCTTTGTACTAACCACTACGTGATTCACTAACTTATTTATAACCATGGTAAACAGTTTTATATTTCTCTCTATTCAAATTGATATTACACGGTAACTCTGCTAAGCGAAATGTCAAAATAATAGAAAATAACAAAGAAGAATACAAAAAAAAAAACAAAACAAAAACGTTGTGACTAATAAATTTTAAATAGTTTTCATAAATATGTAATATGAAATTTTGGGTTTTTGTTTTTATAATTTTTTTTTTAATTATAATTGCTTTTTTATTTTGACTATTTTTCTAATAAATTTTTTGCTTTGTACTTTATTATTTATATTTTATTATTTTTTTTAATTTCATTTAAATTAATTTTTCATTTTTTAACGTTATCCACTGCCAGTGTACAATTTTTTTAATAATAAATAAATTAACAAAGTCATTTTATTTCACAAAATTATTAAAAAGGGTTTTTTTTAATAAAATAAATCGCACACTAAATACTCCAAATCCATATTATTCAACGATTATTAGGTACACGGTAAGCAAACATTTTTTTAAACGGATTAAACCACACAAAAAATACTGCTGTTAATAAACCACAATTTGTTTTGCTAAAAATAACAGCTGACTGAAGCAGCTTGCTTTAAACACCAGTAGATATTGTTTAAAGCGTTAATGAATGGCAAAACGGTTAATTTTGTGGTTAACATTTTTAAACGAAATAATTCTGGTTTAAAAAGCATAGTGAATCGCACTACAGGTACAAACTGTACTATTCTCGCTCTTTTATTGCATCTTCCGGCACTTTTTTCATACGCACTCGTCAAGTTTTCTTTAAATCGGTTTCTTATACTTTCTATTTGTTCATCAGGCTTTGATAGAATGCAGTGATCAGGGGGTTACATAGTAACTCGATTCGAAAGGGTGAACAGCTCGAAAATTGTATTCGATCCGAATTTAAGCTCTTACCATCTAACAGTTTCGGATCGGACGAAAAGTGCTGCCACTAATTGAAATAAATTTTGAATGTATTATTCAACATTTGCAGCAAATTATGAAAATAAAAATAAAAAAGTAAACAATAGATATTTATGCATTATAAAAATGGATGCGGTTGCCATTTGGATGGAAAATGAAGTCTAGCGTAAAATCCTACGCGATGGTGTCGATTTTATGCAGTTGACGGATGTAATGTGTGTAAAAATTTATTTATTTTGTAGGTAACTAAATAATCACCCTTATTCTAGTTGTCGGAGTCGTCACATATCAATGTTGATATGCGTCGACGCATTCGATTTGTTATTCTACTTGTCGTTATTGACACCTATCGATAACTGCTCAAAGATTTTATGTATTCTACAACAAATGTGACGACGATATTGTATGGACGTGATTCTGTTTTTTGTCGGCGCTTCTTTGCATTTGGCTGGAATTGATTTAAACCAAACATAACATCAAAAATGTAAAAAAGTGAAGGTTACATATACAAATCAGTTTGAAAAATTGGTGGAAGAATTGCAGAAGAATCCATTTCTTGCAGTGGGTTTTCGCAGAGGTACTGCTCCATACAATTTTAAAGAAAAATGGGAGGAAGTTGGAAAAAATCTCTTGGTCCGTATAGAAGATTAGTAGATAAATGGCAAAAAGTAGTATATTTGTGGGGTTTCTGGACCACTTTTTCCATGCAAAATTCTGCTCATGCCTGGATAGGAGTATGCATAAATTCTAAATATTCATTTGTTTATTCAAAAAAGCTGCTCATGACTGGATGGGAGTATGCATACATTCTATTGATTTGTTTGTTTAAAAGAAGCTGGCGATATGTAGACCATTAAAGAATGACAAGTGTAAAATGAGTGTAGTTGTGAAGTGCAGGTGTGCATTGATCTTGTGTACGTGGAAGGAATGTAAATGTAATAATATTGTGTATGGACATTTAGAGGAAAGAAGGAAGTATGTTAATTTATGTTTGAGGTTTGATTGAAATGATCGTGATTTGAATATTTAAAAAGTGTTAATAGTAATTTGGGGAGTAGAAAATCTTTGTTCAATAAATACTAAAGGATTTTTTTTTTCAAATCTATTTTTGTTTTTAAGTGGATGGAATGTTTATGTAACGATCTTGTATGAACATTTAGTGAAAAAAAGAAAAATATCTTGATTTCTGTTTAATAATAATATTTAGGCGTAGAACATATTTATTGAGTAATTAATAAATGTGTTTTATGATTGTTTTGTTTTCATTAAGCAGAATCGCTATGTGATGAGAATGCTTAGGAAAAATTTTGTTTAGTGTAGGGTTTAATATTATTTATATATATAAAGAGAATAGCGAACAGTAAAAGTGTAGGTGAAGAGAGACAGACAGATAATAAAAATAAGAATTTGTAATTTTCTAATAAATAAAAATAAATAAGTTATATTCAATTTTCTAATGAAACTAGAGCGATAGATATTGCGTAAAGGTAATGATCTTGTGTGTGTGTGTGTGTTTGTGGTCAATTTACGTTTTCGGTTTGTTTGAAATGATCGTGATTTGAATATTTAAAAAGTGTTCAATAGTAATATTGGGAAATTAAAAGTATTTATTAAAGTTGTTCTTTTTAAAATGTATTTTTAGTTTTTATAGTTTTTTTAATCTACCTTCATTTTTGGAATTAAATATTTATGGTTTTTGTTATTTGGTTGAAATTTACAGCTGACCTAAATGTGTTAAACTACACATATGAATAGATTCCCAACTATACTATCAACCTAATGATTTAAACAAGGCATGAGACTTTTATAAATAATTACTGAGAATTGATTACATTAATTATTGTAGGAAATAATGATGATCATAAGTACGTATTTAAAGCTATTCTCTTTTAACTTAAAGAACTAGTTCAATTAAATGTAATGTGTTTTGTAAGCGAGTAGCAAAATTAACAAATGTGACGACGATATTGTATTGACGTGATTCTGTTTTTTGTCGGCGCTTCTTTGCATTTGGCTGGAATTGATTTAAACCAAATATAACATTAAAAATGTAAAAAAGTGAAGGTTACATATGCAAATCAGTTTGAAAAATTGGTGGAAGAATTGCAGAAGAATCCATTTTTTGCAGTGGGTTTTCGCAGAAGTACTGCTCCATACAATTTTAAAGAAAAATAGGAGGAAGTTGGAAAAAATCTCTTGGTCCGTATACAAGATTAGCAGATAAATGGCAAAAGATAACAAAATGAAGAATCGAATAGGGATTTGCAAAAAAGTTTGTAAAGGATTTTGTTTTTCAAATCTATTTTTGTTTGTAAGTGGATGGAATGTTTATGTAACGATCTTGTATGAACATTTAGTGAAAAAAAGAAAAATATCTTGATTTCTGTTTAATAATAATATTTAGGCGTAGAACATATTTATTGAGTAATTAATAAATGTGTTTTATGATTGTTTTGTTTTCATTAAGCAGAATCGCTATGTGATGAGAATGCTTAGGAAAAATTTTGTTTAGTGTAGGGTTTAATATCATTTATATATATATATATATATATAAAGAGAATAGCGAACAGTAAAAGTGTAGGTGAAGAGAGACAGACAGATAATAAAAATAAGAATTTGTAATTTTATAATAAATAAAAATAAATAAGTTATATTCAATTTTCTAATGAAACTAGAGCGATAGATATTGCGTAAAGGTAATGATCTTGTGTGTGTGTGTGTGTGTGTGTGTGCGTTTGTGGTCAATTTACGTTTTAGGTTTGTTTGAAATGATCGTGATTTGAATATTTAAAAAGTGTTCAATAGTAATATTGGGAAATTAAAAGTCTTTATTAAATAATTAAGTTGTTCTTTTTAAAATGTATTTTTAGTTTTTATAGTTTTTTTAATCTACCTTCATTTTTGGAATTAAATATTTATGGTTTTTGTTATTTGGTTGGAATTTACAGCTGACCTAAATGTGTTAAACTACACATATGAATAGATTCCCAACTAGACTATCAACCTAATGATTTAAACAAGGCATGAGACTTTTATAATTAATTACTGAGAATTGATTACATTAATTATTGTAGGAAATAATGATGATCATAAGTACGTATTTAAAGCTATTCTCTTTTAACTTAAAGAGCTAATTCAATTAAATGTAATGTGTTTTGTAAGCGAGTAGCAAAATTTTACAATCACAAAAGTATATCATTATATGACAAATACTTTCTAAGGTAATGTCTAATTGTTTGCTGGGAAATTTCAGCTCTCTTCTTAAGTTAGAGTTTAAGTAGGATAACTTTTGAATGTGGAGAATAAGTCTTAGCAAACATTCGTTGCTATAACATCCAATATTCTGGTAAAAATAACAAAAAAAATTTGTGAGATTTGTAAAAAAGTATACAAGTTAAATGAATAAAATTTTACTTTATTTTCGGCTTTTTGGTTCTTTTTATTTTAATTTTTAAACATTTTTAGAAAGAAAAATTATTTACAAATGTATGCGGACGTTTTCCAAAGAAAACAAGAAAAATTAGACGCTAGCATACATTTGTAAATAATTTTTCTTTCTAAAAATGTTTAAGAATTAAATTAAAAAGAACCAAAAAGCCGAAAATAAAGTAAAATTTCATTCATTTATAAGATCGATAGTTCAAATCCTGGTTGGGAAAAATTAAAAAAAATTGAAAAACAAACGCTAGGCACCGCGTATTTACATTCATACTTAACTCATAACAGTCAATATGATACTGAAACAGCGTCTATAATGTTGTGAACAAACAAGTATGAATAATTAAAAACAAAAACTTGCATTTCGTGGCTATCCAATGGCTAGCACAAAAAAGCAACAACAAATGTACAAGACGAGTTACAAAGAGAACGACAAAGAAAAAAGGTTTAAGTTGTGTGTGAACTTCGTCTCACCAAATTAACATTAAGATTAGTTGGTTAAATAGATGATGCTTACGACGTACATAACATAAGGTAGATAGATGCAAGGAATGCTGATGAAGGATGTGGCGGTCTAGAAAATGCTGCATTTCATTCTGCTAGCGTCTAATTTTTCTTGTTTTCTTTGGAAAACGTCCGCATACATTTGTAAATAATTTTTCTTTCTAAAAATGTTTAAAATTTAAATTAAAAAGAACCAAAAAGCCGAAAATAAAGTAAAATTTCATTCATTTATAAGATCGATAGTTCAAATCCTGGTTGGGAAAATTTAAAAAATTGTATACAAGTTAAGTTCATCATTAAGGAGACATATTCGATTACATCATGAGAAACCAAGCTCTTCGTTTAAATGTAAATCATGTAATACACAACGACACTCTGTAATAGGATGTGAAAGTGGGTGCGACGGCGTCGGTGATACAATTAATAAATATTGCAAGGATTGTAAAATTTATGTTCCAGATAAAAATTGGTATTACAACATCAGGACAAATAAACATAAAATTAATAGTGTTGTTGATCATGCTGAAGGAGGAGTAAAATGTATTGAATCAATATTCAATAATCGCATCATAACATATTCAATTGAAAATAATAATAAAACAGATTTAATATCTGAAGACTTCTTTTCCACAATTAGAGGTAAAGTGGTTGAATTGTTACATGATGTAACTCAAAAATATGTTAGCATCAAATTTAACATTGAACTATTTTGTGAGTACATGTTGCTTAAGGAAGAACAAGATTCATCCAACATTGAAATAAAGTCACATCCAACTAGAATGACCATTCTAAATATATCGATGACAAGAGATGATATTCTTAACGTTTACACCGACCAATGTGAAGTTATTCTAAAAAAAATGAGCGAATTTCAAGAACGTGATAGTGGTTGGACATTAACTGAAATATCACATATCGAAATTAATGTAAACAAGTATAAATGCATTAAAGGATCACAGTATATACCTTTACCACCAACAATACAGAGAAAGCATGCATGCATTAATGTGGAAAATAATGACGAATATTGTTTTAAATGGGCAGTCATTTCCGCACTCTATCCAATTAAAGTTCATTCCAACAGATTAACATCCTATAAAGTTAAGAATATACAAGATGAAATTATAACATTGGAAAATAATATTGTTTTAAATTTTCAAAACTTAAACTTTCCGCTACCAGTAAATAAAATTAAAGTGTTTGAAACTAACAATCCTGGAATAAGCATAAATGTGTTTGGTTTAGATGATAGTAGTAATGTAGTGAGTCCATACTACTTTAATACTCAGGAACAAGTTTATCATATTAACTTGTTACTTATTGAAGAAAGGGATAGATTTCACTACGTTTGGATTAAAAATATTTCAAGGTATGTAACTGAAAAAAAAAATATATATATATAAATATATATATATATATATATATATATATATATATATATATATATATTGTTCTTAGAATAATGATATACTTTTATCATTTACCTTATAGGTTGATAAAAAGTCAACAGACAAAGCACAGGTCATCCGTTTATGTATGTACTGAGTCATCATTAAGCAAACACAAAGAACATTGTAATAAAATTGTAACCAGTACCTCGTTTCTGTATTTCTCGCATCGTAAAAGTTTTCACATCAAGAGTGAAACAAAAAATTTCATCGTTTCTCGATTTGCGAGTAAAAAGTGTTTCTGGTTCTTAATGCGAAAACAGACAACACTGATTCTGTTTTTACTGGAATAATTCCAGTACTAGTGTCAAATAAAAACAAAACGTCAAAATAAAGAAATAAATTATCAACCAATATAGAAAAATAGTGAAAGTGTAGAAAAGAGTTAATAAATAAAATAAGTTTTAAATAATATAGCGAAAAAAAATGTATAGTACAGTGTGGAGGACATATAATCAATTAGCTTTTGCTGTTTGGAAATTCTTTTTATTTTCTAAATAAAAAGATATAAAACATGAATAAATGCATAAATGCTTACTGATAATACTTTTTTATTATTAAGTAAAATTGCTTTTTACCTTTTCGGCTGATTTAGACTCCATGTTTACACAATTTTAAAAATATTATTTAAATCTTACTTGTTCTCGCGCAGTTTTGAAATGTGAGTTATTTTGACAGTTCTTGCGTAAAACTTTTCACAAAATATTGGTACAGAAACACTTTTTCTCGCATACTTCCAATAACTGTTGGAAAATAACTTAAATGACATATAGTTCTCGCATTTTAAAGATACAGAAACACTTGTGTGAGAAAACCCATTTTTTGTTTCAATTTACATCGTTTTTCTAAAAATTTACTTGTTTCATGCGAAAACTTTTACGATGCGAGAAATACAGAAACGAGGTACAGGTTGCCTACTGCAGACAATAATTTAATAAGTTTTAAGAATTTTAAAAAGCAAATAAATGTGCCTTTTGTGGTATACGCTGATTTTGAATGTATTCTAAAATCAGTAAATATTCAAAATTCAACGAATATTAAATCTATACAAGAGCATAGTCCATTTGCATACAGTTATTATATCAAATGTATATATAACTCTAGTCTAGACATTTTTAGAATCTATCATGGGGATAACTCACCTAATCATTTTTTTATAAATTTGGATGTGGGAGATATCTATAAGAATTATTTAAGTGTAGTGAAACCAATGAATTCCTTAACACTACATCAACACATAAAACAAATAGAGGACCCAATTTGTCATATTTGTAAAAAATGTCTACCTGTTGAAGATCGTGTAGCTGATCATTGTCATTTAACGGGAGAATATAGGGGTCCCGCGGATAACAAATGTAATTTAGAGTATCAAACCCCAAACTTCATTCCTATATTTTTTCATAATTTTTCGGCATATGATTGTCATTTGTTTATTAGAGAACTTTCAGCTATTGAAGGTGATATAAATATAATTCCTTCAAATAAAGAATTATATGTATCTATATCCAAAAAAATTTTAGTTAATGATGATTATGATGAAAAAAAGACAATAGAACTCCGTTTTCTAGATTCTGTTCGGTTTATGCCATCAAGTTTAGAAAAACTAGCTAGGTACTTGTCCGATGATGATTTGTCAACTGTAAAATCAATTTATCAAAATGATGATGAATTCAGTTTAATGAAGCGTAAAGGTGTCTTTCCATATGACTATTTAGAATCAGTACATCGTCTCAAAGAAACACAGCTACCACCTCGATCATGTTTCTTCAATAAAATTACTAATGAGTCGTGTAGTGTAGATGATTATGAACACGCTAAAAAGGTTTGGCAAACATTTAAATGTAACACAATTTTAGACTATCTTTTATTATATTTAAAAGTAGATGTTTTATTGCTTTGTGATGTATTTGACAGTTTTCGTAAAGTTTGTAAAGACATTTATAATTTATATCCGTGTCAATATTATACTATCCCGGGACTATCTTATGATGCAATGTTAAAAACAACTCAAATAGAGTTGGAATTGTTGACTGACATTGACATGCACAATTTTATCGTGCAGGGTATAAGGGGAGGTATTGTTCAATGCAGTAAAAGACATTCGATAGCCAACAATAAGTACGTTAGTGATTATGATTCTAAGAAAGATTCGAATTTTCTAATGTACTTTGATGTAAATAATTTATATGGTTATGCAATGTCTCAATACCTACCCTATAAAAATTTTAAGTGGCTTGAAAACTGTAAAGACTTTAATATAGATAATATAGAAGAAGATTCTGAAATTGGATATATATTGGAGGTTGATTTGGAATATCCAACCGTACTGCACGATTATCATAATGACTTACCATTTTGTGCAGAAAACAAAAAATTGAAAGCATGAAACAGCGACAGTTAATCGCAAATTTAAATAATAAAACCAATTATTTAATACATTATCGCAACCTTCAACAATGTCTAAAACATGGATTGATTTTAAAGAAAATTCATAAAATTCTTCAATTTAATCAATCGAATTGGTTAAAAAAATTTATTGATTTAAATAATCATCATAGAACATTAGCTAAAAATTCATTTGAACAAAATTTCTTTAAATTGTTGAACAACGCAGTGTACGGTAAGACTATGGAAAATGTTGATAAAAGAAAGGATATTAAAATAGTATGTAAACGGGAGAGTAAAGGTAAGCGATTAGGGGCTAGAGCTGTTATTGCTAGACCTAACTTTCACGATGAAATGGTAGTAATTTAAATGAGTAGAGTGTGGACTGAATATAATAAACCCATTTACATTGGGTTTTCTGTTTTAGAGCTATCGAAATGGAAAATGTATAATTTTCATTATGATTACATGCTTCCAAAATATAAAAGCAATTTAGAACTTAATTGTATGGATACGGATTCCTTCATATATGATATAAGAACAAATGATCTATATGATGACATTCGTAATGATATTGTACATTACTTCGACACATCTGCATATCCAAAAGAAAACCCTTATAATTACCCACTCATGAATAAAAAAGTTTTGGGAATGATGAAAGATGAGTGTAATGGCCGAATTATTAAGGAATTCATTGGTTTACGAGCTAAAATGTAAGTATATAGGAACTGAGAGAATGAACTCACTTCCGGCCAAAAAGTGTATAAAATGTATAGAAATCATGCAAAAGCCATAAATCATTCATGCAGAAGCCATTAATGTCATGCAAAAGCAATTAAAATGTCATTTAATGGCTTTTTTATGCTAATGAGGCACGTGCTATACCTTTTTTTACTCTCCCGCTAATTTATTACCCATTAATGTCAAGTACGAGGGCCATTAAAGAATGACAAAGGTCGCATGACTGTAGTTGTGAAATGCAGGTGTGCATTGATCTTGTGTATAGGGATTTGGGGAGAAAAAGAAAACATGTTAATTTCTGTCTAAGGTTTTATTGAAATGATCGTGATTTGAATAATTAAAAATGCAGGTGTGCATTGATCTTGTGTAAGTGGATAGAATAGTATGATGATATGTACTGATCTTGTGTATAGGGATTTGTTGATGAAAGGAAAATATGTTAACTTCTGTTTTAGGTTTTATTGAAATGATCGTGGTTTGAATAATTAAAAAGTGTAAATAGTAATATTGGGGAGTAGAAAATCTTTAGTGAATAATTAAAGGTTTTCTTGTTTTCAAATGTATTATTTTTGTTTGTGCGTGGATATAATATTATTGTGGTGTGTACTGATCTTGTGTATAGGGATTTGGTGGGAAAAAAGAAAAATGTGTCGATTTCTGTTTAATAAGAATAATATTTGGGAGTAGAAAATTTGTATTGAAGAATGATGAGGGTTGGAAATGTAAGATGAATGCAGGTGTTAAGGTTATTGAATTTTGAATTTGGTTTTCAATAAGCAGAAGCGATATGAAAGAAAAAAAATTGTATAAGAAAAATTTTGTTTTTTAAAAATTAAAAAACTAAAAATTTCTATACAATAAGGATTGTATTTTTTTTTCAAAGGGTAATAAATTCTTCAAACTAATTGCTTAAATGTGAAGTGCTAGATGACGTGGGTTGGTATATTAATAAGTGTGACAATGTGATCACAAGTATATGGAAGGAATAGAGAAGCCAAACACAGCAGGTGTGTTGAGACCCAGTCATATTGATAAATGTAGAAAATGCTAACAATTATAGTTAAAGATAGCTAAGAAAATGCAAGTATTTTACACATTAGGAAAAATAAGCAATCTATGTAAAGGTCACTAAATTTTGATTTTTTTCATAGGAAAAAAAATAAATATACAAGGTAAAGATCACTATATTTTGACTTTTTCATGACGAGGGTTGAAAATGTAAGCTGAATGCAGGTGTTAAGGTCATTGAACTTTGATTTTTTTGTTTTCGTTAAGCAGAAGTAAGAATTTGGGTATATTGAATTTTCTAATAAAACACTATAGAGATAGATACTGAGTAAAGGTAATGATGTGTGTGTGTGTGTGTGTGTGTGTGTGTGTATTTGGTCAATTTACGTTTTAAGTTTGTTCACATTAGGAAATATAAGCAATCTAGGTAAAGGTCATTGAACTATTATTTTTTTGAAGCAGAAGTAAGAATTTGGCTGTATTCAATTTTCTAATGAAACTACAGAGATAGATACTGAGTAAAGGTAATGATCTTGTGTGTACGTACGTGTATGTGTTTGTATATGTTTGTGTGTGTGAGTGTGTATGTGTGTGTGTATGTGTGTGTGTGTGTCTGTTTATGGTCAATTTAAGTTTTAAGATTGATTGAAATGATCGTGATTAAAATATTTAAGAAAGGGTTAATAGTAATATTAGGGAATAGAAAATCTTTATTGAATAATTAATAATTAAAGGTGTTCTTTTTTAAATATATTTTTAGTTTTTGTTCTATACTCTTTATTTATATTATTGTTTGTTATTACCCGTGTTTAGTTTAATATTCATTATCATTTACGTATATGAAAAGAATTAAACGGATAGGTGTATAGAGACAGACAGATAAATTTTCAATATATTCTAGTTGTGCTTCAATATTAACAAGCCTATTTTTATCCTCTTCACTCATGATATTACTGAATGGTTTTAAAAATTTATAGATTTCTTTGATCATTTTGCAAGGATTACTTTATACTCATGTGAAGTTTTTGTGATTAGTCTTTAATATTGTTAATATTAATTTCTTTTTCAAATAACTCTTTTCAAAATACTTCAATGAAATCATCTATAGTAAAATGTTGTTGATTATCATGGAATTTCGGATTAGGGAGGGGAGAGGTTGTTGTTGTTGTTGGTAAATCGTTTTCTGATAGATTAACTGTATTCCTCCCACAGTCAGAGTTTGGTTTGGAAGTTTGTATATAAAGTTAATATATTTCACCATCTAATAAAATGGTTTCGTTTTCAATTTCTCCTTGATATTGTTGTTCTTGTTGATATGTTGAACCATAATAGGCTTGTATACTACTTCTTTCAATATTAAACAGGATAAATATATATTAAATCACAACAGTAACAATATAAACATCAGGGCAAACAACAACTATGAAAATATAATAAAAGATTTAAACATTCTTAACACAAAATTATATACTGCGCAAGTATTGCTATTGAGTTTTACAACGATACACGATTTTTGAAAGAAATTAACCACCAATACAACACAGAAGACAGATAGGAGGCTGTTTTAAAGTCGGAAGCCTTAAAAATAAATACGGAACACCCTAGAAGTATCTTTACCCACAATTTTTAACATGTTGCCAAAAAATATGCTATATATTTCAAAGAAAAACACGAGGAAAAAATTAATCAAGCGGTATTTTATAAGTTCTTAATGAAATCTCTTATTTTTTTATGTATTTTATTTATTAAGATACGAGCGAGTTTTTACTAATAATATGAAACTGTACATGTATTAAGTATATTTTTCTGCAGGCAAACAATTAAGCTTCGCGGAATTAATAATATATATTTTTAAATTTTTCTGTTAGATTAATTAAAATAAAGTAAGAAAGTAAAGTTATTAATATCGTGTAATTTAAGGGATAAGTCTGGTAAAAGTATTTTCTCAATTTAACCATTATTATGAATTCTTTCTGTTCAATTTCATGATATTCAAAACAATTTATTTTCAAGTATTGTATTTTTTTTATCTACTTTCATTTTTATAATTAAATATTTGTGGTTTTTATTATTTGGTTAGAATTTACAGCTGAAGCAAATGTTGGCGTTTACCTTAAAAACGAAATAAAAATAACAGTGTGGCATTACCGTTGTCGTTATCGAGATCAGTCATAGATATAACGGTATTCACCATTTTGAAATGAAGATAGTAACAACAATAAAACATTATTTCTCTGTCGACATCATTACCCAGCAAAAAATTAGAAATTACCTTAAAAAGTACTTACCATATTGACTTACATACAAAAGACATCACATTAGTTCGCAAAAAAGGAAGTTGTTATTGAACTAGTTATTTAAATACAAGCTAAGCTTATGATCATCATTATTTCCTACAATAATTAATGTAATCAATTCTCAGTAATTGATTATAAAGTCTCATGCCTTGTTTAAATCATTAGGTTGGTAGTCTAGTTGAAAAGACCTTCCGCCAAAAATGCTTAACTCTACACTTGATTACCTTTTCTAAAATTGTTTGCTGGGTATTAGCGACGAAGATCAAACGAACACAATAAATAAATTCAAAATAAAAAACAAGCTTATCACGGCAGTACGAAAATTTAGTTTTTGAAATGTAACAAAAAATCCCACTTACACTAAGGGTATTAATATCATTACCAACGCTTAGTTGTAGGATACTTGTGCAAAAAATCGCAAAATACTTGCTAGTTTACTGTTAGCGTAACTGCAGACTTTCGCATGTTACATTTCAGTTAAGGAGTAATATTCCAACACGTATTGGAAGGTAGTTTTATTAAGTCTGAAAATTCTTACAAATATTAAGAAATAAAAATTTTGATGTATACATACATTTTAAAATTGTTTTATAAATATGCATCTTCACTTGAACTTGAAGAATAACCATTAAATGGAATCTTTATTCATATTTATAAAAACTTCTACCTGTTGAAGATCGTGTAGCTGATCATTGTCATTTAACGGGTGAATGTAGCGAGCCCGCGCATAACATACTTATGTAATTTAGAGTATCAAACTGCAAACTTCATTCCTATATTTTTTCATAACTTTTCGGCATATTATTGTCATTTCTTAATTAGAGAACTTTTATCTATTGAAGGTTATATAAATATAATTACTTCAACTGAAGAATTATATATATTTACATATATAAAAAAAATTTAGTTAATGATGATGGTGATGAAAATCAAAGTTAATAGAACTACCACGAATACTACTACTACTAAAAAATCGTAAAAAATTTAGTTAATTGAAGCGTAATTGTGTCTTTCCATATGACTAACTAGATTCAGTAAATTGTCTCGAGGAAACACAGCTAACACCTCATTCATATATCTTCAATAGCATTACTAATGAGTAGTGCAGTGAAGATGATTATGAACACGCTTAAAAACATTGGCAAACATTCAAATGTAACACACTTTTTGGCTTTCTTTTATTATATTTAAAAGTAGATATTTTATTGCTTTTTTATGTATTTTAAAGTTTTCGTAAGGTTTGTAAAGACATTTACAATTTAGATCCATATCAATATTATTATAATATTCCGAGGCTATCTTGGGATGCAATGTTAAAACCAACTGAAATAGAGTTGCAATTATTGACTGATATTGACATACACAGTTTTACTGTGCGGGGGGATACGGGGAGGTGTTTTACAATGTTAGAGATTATGATTTTACGAAAAATTCGAATTATCTAATGTATTTTGATGTAAATAATTTATATGGATATGCATTTTCGCAATACCTACCCTATAATAATTTGAAGCGGCTTGAAAACTTTAAGGACTTTAATATGGATAAATATAGATGAAGATTCTGAAATTTGATATATACTTGTATATTAGAGGTTGATTTAGAATATCCAATCGCACAGCACGATTATCAGAAGAACTTGTTATTTTGTGCACAAAATAAAACAAAGAAATAAATGTAGAGCATGAAACAGCGAAAGTTAATTGCAAATTTAAATAATAAAACCAATTATTTAATACATTATATCAACCTTCTACAATGTCTTAAACACGGATTGATTTTGAAGAAAATTCATAAAAAAAAATTTATTTTATTTTAATCTATACATATAATAAAACAGTAACGAGGTCATTTCTATACATAATATATATTTTTTTGAAAATTATGTAGTTGGTAATCGATATAGAATGCAAAACACCTACTCTTTGAATTTTTATCTGTCTGTCTGTCTGTGTGTCTGTCTGTCTTTGTGTCTGTCTGTCTGTCTGTCTGTCTGTCTGTGTGTCTGTCTGTCTATATGTCTGTCTATCTGTCTTTCTGTCTGTCTGTCTATCTATCCGTTTCCCTGTCTGCTGTATTCGCATCATGTAAAAACTATTGGATGGATTTGAACAAAATTTTGTAAGGAGGCCCTTAGAACCTTGGCTTCAATATAGAATACTTTTTCTTCGCAATATTATGTTATTTCATAGACAAAATAGAGAAACAAATGTGAAAGCACCCAATTTTACGGGTATAATGATACTAACACAGTTGTCACCACTTTTTATTGTTGTAAATGGAAAACTTATAACACTATCTATAGAACTCTGGAATATACGTATAGTTAAATTTGAATTTTTAATAAAATTAAAAATTACACGCAGACGATGTGAGCATTGCTAGTAATCATAATAAAAATTTGGCTAAAAATTCATTTGAACAAAAATATCTTTAAATTATTGAACAACGCTGTGTATGGTAAGATTATGGAAAATTTTAATAAAAGAAAGGATATTAAAATAGTATGTGAGTGGGAGAGTAAAAGTAACCGATTAGAAGCTAGAACTCTTATTGCAAGACTTAACTTCCATAGTTTTGTCAAAATTCAAAACGAAATGATAGTCATTGAAATGAGTAAAGTGTGGACTGAATATAATACAGCCATTTATATTTGGTTTTCTGTTTTAGAGCTATCGAAATGAAAAATGTATAATTTTTATTACGATTACGTGTAACCTAAATACAAAGAAAATATTCAGCTCAATTATATGGCTACTGATTCCTTCATATATGATATAAGAACAAATGATTTATATATTGAAATTCGTTATGATATTATACATCATTTTGACACATCCACATATCAGAAAGAAATCCCTTATAATTTCCTACTCATGAATAAAAAAAGTTTTTGGAGTGATGAAAGATGAGTGTAATGGTCGAATTACTAAGGAATTTATTGGTTTACGATCTTAAATGTATTCTGTTAAAATAGACAAAGTTGATAAGCAAATGAAGAAAATAAAAGGAGTAAAACCACGTATAGCCAACGAACTAACAATAATAAATGATTTTAGGAAATGTTTGTTGAATAAAAAAAAAGCTTTACTCTAATGCAATGTATATATAGACCTAAGGTACATCAAATCTATACGCAATATACAAAAAAGCTATCATTAAGTTGTTTATATGATAAGAAATTTATCAAAGAAAATAAATTATAATTAAAACTTGCAATAAGATTAAAAAACTTGTTTTTTTTTTATTTCAAATTATATTTACTGTATAGAAATTCTAAGCACAAGTGATCGCATTTAAATGTATTGAATTTTTGTGTTCGTTAATAATTATATTTTATAGGCGATTTGAAATAGTTGGTGACTTCCAATGGTGGTTGTTAATCTCCAAAGCTATTAAACTATTCCTTATAGTTATAGTGCTTATAATGTGATACCTAATGTGTTGCAAGACCATTTAAATTATTAAAATGAACAATATTACATTCTTGTGCTAGAGTTTCTTAGTTAAATTGCTCCGCATTAAAGCACCTCTAAAATGTTCAAGTTTCAGGTCTTATACCCGACGATTAGGAAAATTTAAAAAGAATTGTTTGGAGGTGTTCTATAAAAGAGGCCATATGCAGTTTTATATGGTGTAACATATAGTCACTTTTAATATCATTGATTGCCATAACAATGGCAGATCCACGGTTGCTAAACCTTCAAGTTCTGATAATACTGTAAGAATAGAAACAAGTGGAAGAAATCCGCCTGCTATTTGTTTAACACAAATTAAGGGTTATTTTACTGTTAATATAATCTGTTAACTGTTTAAAGAAGCAGTTTAGCTGTTCAAAGAACCTATTTAGCTGTTCAAAAAAGCTGTTTAGCTGTTCAAAGAAGCTGTTTAGCTGTTCAAAAAAAGCTGTTTAGCTGTTCAAAGAAGCTGTTTAGCTGTTTTTAGATGCTGTTTATAGATCTCATACATTTTTTTTTAATAATTAAGATTGTTATACACAAACATATCTTAAAAAATATGGTACACAACATATTTTTTCTATATATAACTCAATTTTAAGATATGGCAACACCCTACCATCGGTCATGGTCGCATAATATAATATATAACACGTTACATTCTGCATCAAACAAACCAATTAACCAATAAAATAAACTGACCGACTGTAGCGTAGGCATGAACAGCTTTTTGTATGGAAATGGCTGATACAGAAACTAATATACTATTATGTATATAATAGTATATTTGTGGGGTTTCTGTATCAGCCATTTCCATACAAAAAGTTTTTGAATGGAAACGTCTAATTG
This sequence comes from Gymnosoma rotundatum, assembly GCA_916610165.2. Lineage (NCBI taxonomy): Eukaryota > Metazoa > Arthropoda > Insecta > Diptera > Tachinidae > Gymnosoma > Gymnosoma rotundatum. The sequence goes on from OU744336.1 coordinate 112,203,705, forward strand.
GTTTTATTATTTAAATTTGCAATTAACTTTCGCTGTTTCATGCTCTACATTTATTTCTTTGTCTTATTTTGTGCACAAAATAACAAGTTCTTCTGATAATCGTGCTGTGCGATTGGATATTCTAAATCAACCTCTAATATACAAGTATATATCAAATTTCAGAATCTTCATCTATATTTATCCATATTAAAGTCCTTAAAGTTTTCAAGCCGCTTCAAATTATTATAGGGTAGGTATTGCGAAAATGCATATCCATATAAATTATTTACATCAAAATACATTAGATAATTCGAATTTTTCGTAAAATCATAATCTCTAACATTGTAAAACACCTCCCCGTATCCCCCCGCACAGTAAAACTGTGTATGTCAATATCAGTCAATAATTGCAACTCTATTTCAGTTGGTTTTAACATTGCATCCCAAGATAGCCTCGGAATATTATAATAATATTGATATGGATCTAAATTGTAAATGTCTTTACAAAATATCTACTTTTAAATATAATAAAAGAAAGCCAAAAAGTGTGTTACATTTGAATGTTTGCCAATGTTTTTAAGCGTGTTCATAATCATCTTCACTGCACTACTCATTAGTAATGCTATTGAAGATATATAAATGAGGTGTTAGCTGTGTTTCCTCGAGACAATTTACTGAATCTAGTTAGTCATATGGAAAGACACAATTACGCTTCAATTAACTAAATTTTTTACGATTTTTTAGTAGTAGTAGTATTCGTGGTAGTTCTATTAACTTTGATTTTCATCACCATCATCATTAACTAAATTTTTTTTATATATGTAAATATATATAATTCTTCAGTTGAAGTAATTATATTTATATAACCTTCAATAGATAAAAGTTCTCTAATTAAGAAATGACAATAATATGCCGAAAAGTTATGAAAAAATATAGGAATGAAGTTTGCAGTTTGATACTCTAAATTACATAAGTATGTTATGCGCGGGCTCGCTACATTCACCCGTTAAATGACAATGATCAGCTACACGATCTTCAACAGGTAGAAGTTTTTATAAATATGAATAAAGATTCCATTTAATGGTTATTCTTCAAGTTCAAGTGAAGATGCATATTTATAAAACAATTTTAAAATGTATGTATACATCAAAATTTTTATTTCTTAATATTTGTAAGAATTTTCAGACTTAATAAAACTACCTTCCAATACGTGTTGGAATATTACTCCTTAACTGAAATGTAACATGCGAAAGTCTGCAGTTACGCTAACAGTAAACTAGCTAGTATTTTGCGATTTTTTGCACAAGTATCCTACAACTAAGCGTTGGTAATGATATTAATACCCTTAGTGTAAGTGGGATTTTTTGTTACATTTCAAAAACTAAATTTTCGTACTGCCGTGATAAGCTTGTTTTTTAGTTTGAATTTATTTATTGTGTTCGTTTGATCTTCGTCGCTAATACCCAGCAAACAATTTTAGAAAAGGTAATCAAGTGTAGAATTAAGCATTTTTGGCGGAAGGTCTTTTCAACTAGACTACCAACCTAATGATTTAAACAAGGCATGAGACTTTATAATCAATTACTGAGAATTGATTACATTAATTATTGTAGGAAATAATGATGATCATAAGCTTAGCTTGTATTTAAATAACTAGTTCAATAACAACTTCCTTTTTTGCGAACTAATGTGATGTCTTTTGTATGTAAGTCAATATGGTAAGTACTTTTTAAGGTAATTTCTAATTTTTTGCTGGGTAATGATGTCGACAGAGAAATAATGTTTTATTGTTGTTACTATCTTCATTTCAAAATGGTGAATACCGTTATATCTATGACTGATCTCGATAACGACAACGGTAATGCCACACTTTTGTTTTTATTTCGTTTTTAAGGTAAACGCCAACATTTGCTTCAGCTGTAAATTCTAACCAAATAATAAAAACCACAAATATTTAATTATAAAAATGAAAGTAGATAAAAAAAATACAATACTTGAAAATAAATTGTTTTGAATATCATGAAATTGAACAGAAAGAATTCATAATAATGGTTAAATTGAGAAAATACTTTTACCAGACTTATCCCTTAAATTACACGATATTAATAACTTTACTTTCTTACTTTATTTTAATTAATCTAACAGAAAAATTTAAAAATATATATTATTAATTCCGCGAAGCTTAATTGTTTGCCTGCAGAAAAATATACTTAATACATGTACAGTTTCATATTATTAGTAAAAACTCGCTCGTATCTTAATAAATAAAATACATAAAAAAATAAGAGATTTCATTAAGAACTTATAAAATACCGCTTGATTAATTTTTTCCTCGTGTTTTTCTTTGAAATATATAGCATATTTTTTGGCAACATGTTAAAAATTGTAGGTAAAGATACTTCTAGGGTGTTCCGTATTTATTTTTAAGGCTTCCGACTTTAAAACAGCCTCCTATCTGTCTTCTGTGTTGTATTGGTGGTTAATTTCTTTCAAAAATCGTGTATCGTTGTAAAACTCAATAGCAATACTTGCGCAGTATATAATTTTGTGTTAAGAATGTTTAAATCTTTTATTATATTTTCATAGTTGTTGTTTGCCCTGATGTTTATATTGTTACTGTTGTGATTTAATATATATTTATCCTGTTTAATATTGAAAGAAGTAGTATACAAGCCTATTATGGTTCAACATATCAACAAGAACAACAATATCAAGGAGAAATTGAAAACGAAACCATTTTATTAGATGGTGAAATATATTAACTTTATATACAAACTTCCAAACCAAACTCTGACTGTGGGAGGAATACAGTTAATCTATCAGAAAACGATTTACCAACAACAACAACAACCTCTCCCCTCCCTAATCCGAAATTCCATGATAATCAACAACATTTTACTATAGATGATTTCATTGAAGTATTTTGAAAAGAGTTATTTGAAAAAGAAATTAATATTAACAATATTAAAGACTAATCACAAAAACTTCACATGAGTATAAAGTAATCCTTGCAAAATGATCAAAGAAATCTATAAATTTTTAAAACCATTCAGTAATATCATGAGTGAAGAGGATAAAAATAGGCTTGTTAATATTGAAGCACAACTAGAATATATTGAAAATTTATCTGTCTGTCTCTATACACCTATCCGTTTAATTCTTTTCATATACGTAAATGATAATGAATATTAAACTAAACACGGGTAATAACAAACAATAATATAAATAAAGAGTATAGAACAAAAACTAAAAATATATTTAAAAAAGAACACCTTTAATTATTAATTATTCAATAAAGATTTTCTATTCCCTAATATTACTATTAACCCTTTCTTAAATATTTTAATCACGATCATTTCAATCAATCTTAAAACTTAAATTGACCATAAACAGACACACACACACACATACACACACACATACACACTCACACACACAAACACATACACGTACGTACACACAAGATCATTACCTTTACTCAGTATCTATCTCTGTAGTTTCATTAGAAAATTGAATACAGCCAAATTCTTACTTCTGTTTCAAAAAAATAAAAGTTCAATGACCTTTACCTAGATTGCTTATATTTCCTAATGTGAACAAACTTAAAACGTAAATTGACCAAATACACACACACACACATATCATTACCTTTACTCAGTATCTATCTCTATAGTGTTTTATTAGAAAATTTAATACACCCAAATTCTTACTTCTGCTTAACGAAAACAAAAAAATCAAAGTTCAATGACCTTAACACCTGCATTCAGCTTACATTTTCAACCCCCGTCATGAAAAAATCAAAATATAGTGATCTTTACCTTGTTTATTTATTTTTTTTCCTATGAAACAAATCAAAATTTAGTGACCTTTACATAGATTGCTTATTTTTCCTAATGTGTAAAATACTTGCATTTTCTTAGCTATCTTTAACTATAATTGTTAGCATTTTCTACATTTATCAATATGACTGGGTCTCAACACACCTGCTGGTTTTGGCTTCTCTATTCCTTCCATATACTTGTGATCACATTGTCACACTTATTAATATACCAACCCACGTCATCTAGCACTTCACATTTAAGCAATTAGTTTGAAGAATTTATTACCCTTTGAAAAAAAAATACAATCCTTATTGTATAGAAATTTTTAGTTTTTTAATTTTTAAAAAACAAAATTTTTCTTATACAATTTTTTTTCTTTCATATCGCTTCTGCTTATTGAAAACCAAATTCAAAATTCAATAACCTTAACACCTGCATTCATCTTACATTTCCAACCCTCATCATTCTTCAATGGCCTACGTGATTAAACTTTTTAAACACATTTATTAATTTATCAATACAAATTTTCTACTCCCAAATATTATTCTTATTAAACAGAAATCGACACATTTTTCTTTTTTCCCACCAAATCCCTATACACAAGATCAGTACGCACCACAATAATATTATATCCACGCACAAACAAAAATAATACATTTGAAAACAAGAAAACCTTTAATTATTCACTAAAGATTTTCTACTCCCCAATATTACTATTTACACTTTTTAATTATTCAAACCACGATCATTTCAATAAAACCTAAAACAGAAGTTAACATATTTTCCTTTCATCACCAAATCCCTATACACAAGATCAGTTCATATCATCATACTATTCTATCCACTTACACAAGATCAATGCACACCTGCATTTTTAATTATTCAAATCACGATCATTTCAATAAAACCTTAAACAGAAATTAACATGCTTTCTTTTTCTCTCCAAATCCCTATACACAAGATCAATGCACACCTGCATTTCACAACTACAGTCATGCGACCCTTGTCATTCTTTAATGGCCCTTGTGGGGGTTCAGGGGGGTTCTTCCACTTCGATGTGGGCGGGGTCGTCCCACAGAGTTGTGGGGAAAAATACTTAGGACTTACCCGTCTTGTATCAGCAACGATGGCGTTAATTGGTGGCTTTTACGGGAGGTGACCAAGGTGATTCCGGGCTCCTGATGTAACTCCTCCGCACTCTATCAAATTAGTTTTACCACCGTCTTTTGCTTGAACACTTTAGCTCTGTTTAATGAGAAAGCAGGCTTTTTTCTTGTTCCCTTTAAATTTAAACTCAAAATTTTTTTTTTATATGTTTTTTATATATTTTATTGGTTTGGATTTATAACTTTTTTCCAGTTAATATATATTTAAACGTAAATTTGTGTTATATAAAAACTTTAACATTTGATTTCAAAATAACACAGTTCTCCAACGTAAGATTTACAACAAAGCGTTGGATTGGTTTTAATTTTTAACGTTTGTTTTCTTTTACATATTTAAAGGGGTTTTTGTCTTTTAGTTATTGTTTTTATACAGGAATGTTTAAATATAGGATGTTTAATTATTTCATTAAATTATTTACATTAAGTTGTTTACTTTTAACAAACAGAACTTTTCTCTTCTAAAAATCACAAGCAACTGACTAAATTCTACCGCGCATTCTTTTGCCCTTTTTTTGTTTTCTGTTTCTCTCTTTTTTATTTACACAGAAGCAAAAAAAAGGGCAAAAGAGTGTTTACAACGCATTCTGCGTTGGCGCTTAAACATCCCGCCCCCCTTGCAGGACTGCAACTTAGAGTATAAAAATTCATATAAGTTCAAATTCAATAATTCAAAGATAGCTTAGATTAGGGTGTAATATAAGTATAAGTTCAATAAATTTATAAGTTCAATAAATGTATAAGTTCAATAAATTTATAAGTTCAATAAATGTATAAGTTCAATAAATGTATAATGTAAAAATGATGATTAGTCGTTGGTGGCACCTAGAGGCCAGACTTTCCCACTAGGACCCATCCCAAAGCTGTATCCTGTGCGAGGGGCGATGCAAGGCTGCCTGGTTGAAGACCGCTAAAAAGGCTTCCGTAGATATATCTCCAGTGGCTTCCAGCTGAATAGCTTCAGTGGCGAAGCAGACCCAGATTGCGACGTAACCTTTGGTGATTTTGCAACCGCGGCCCACATAGGACTTTATTTCGAAGGGCCCGGCGAAATCCACTCCAGTGTCGTAGAATGGGCGGGTGAGCGTAACTCGTTCGGGGGGTAATACAGCCATCATCTGCTGGCTGAGCGCACTTTTATGTCTAACGCATGTGAGACATTTAGAAATAGTTGATTTTATTAGATTTTTAAGACGAGGTACGTAGTAATGACATCGCATAAGACGGTGTAAAAGCGCATTTTGGCCATGTATGGAGTACATGTGTAGCCATTTGAGGAAAAGTTGAGTATAACGAGCGTGATAGGGTAACAAAATAGGGTACCGCTCATTATAGCTAAGAGTGGGGGAGTTTGCCAATCGGCCATTAATTCTCATGATTCCGTTAGAATCGAGAAAGGGGTTAAGAGTTAATAACGTACTTTTACGGGATATCGGGCGATTATTACATAATTCTTTATGCTCATCTGCGAAATGAAGTTTTTGACTCGAAATAATTAAACGTGATTTAACGGAGTTGATTTCGTCTGAGGTGAGATCATTAGAGTTAAATTTCTGATGATTTTTCAAGCGATGATAAAAACGAAATACGTAGCTAATAACTCGTAACGCTTTGGGTAAATCCGAAAAATTATGGAGTAGGTCTTCATATTTTACCGTGGTAGAGTGCACACAGAGTGGTCTGGACTCTTCGTCTGTTGTGAAATTTTCAGGGCATGACGGCCACTCAGCGTGTGGAAGTCTTAACCAAGGGGGACCTTGCCACCAGAGCGTATTCGACGCTAATTGTGATACGGTAAGGCCGCGAGATGCCAGGTCAGCTGGGTTATTTTTCGTATCAACATGCGACCATGGTTCGATTCCGACCTTTCCGATTATGGAGCTGACGCGGTTTTCAACGAATGTTTTCCATCGGTTAGGGGGACCTCGCAACCACGCTAAGACGATCGTGGAATCCGTCCACAAGAAAATTTTGTAATTTTTCAAATTAAGTTGAGCTGGTATTGTGTCCATCATTGTAGCCAACAACTCAGCACCACAAAGTTCTTTTCGGGGTATCGAAACAAATTTTACCGGCGCTACTTTGGTTTTTGCTACTAAAAGGTGAGTTGAGACAAAACCTTGGTTCTCAGATCGCAGATACAGAGTAGCGGCATAGGCCTTTTCAGAGGCGTCGCAGAAACCGTGTAGTTCGGTAGTGTATGAGGGGTCAAAATTAACAAAACGGGGTATTCTAATTTGTTCGATGTGTATATAATCATCAAGAAAATTATGCCAGTTATCTAGAGTAGGGGGTTGTAAATCTTCATCCCAGTCTGTACCATCCTTCCAGATTTGCTGCATTATGATTTTAGCCACAATTATTTTGGGTGATAGCCAGCCCGCGGGGTCAAATAACTTGGCTATTTCTGAAAGTACAGACCTTTTTGTGACTGCCTTGCGATCGGGGTGAGATTTCAATTTAAAATAGAAATAATCATTTCCTGCGTTCGACCGCAGTCCCAGCGTTTTAGTGATGCTAGAATCAGAAAGGGTCAAAAATTCTTCATCTAGTAGATAATTTGGGGGTAAATCATTGAGTAAAAGATTGTTATTCGCCGTCCATTTACGTAACGTAAAACCTGCTGATTCAAGCACGTTGCGGAGTTGATTTCTGCATTGTAAACTGGCCGTAATAGTATGGGAGCCAGCCAAAACATCATCGACGTACATGAAGTTTCGTAAAATGTCAGCTGCCAGGGGGTAATTTTCTTCGGCCTCATTGGCTAACTCTAGCAACGTTCTGATGGCTAAGTATGGGGCGCAGTTGACACCGAATGTCACAGTATTCAACTGGTAATCTTGAAGGGGCTCGTTCGGGGATTTTCGGAAGATAATACGCTGATATTGGGTCTGAGAGGGTTCTATAAGAATTTGGCGGTACATCTTTTCGATGTCCGCGTTAAATACGTAGCGAAAAAGTCTCCAGCGAAGAATTAAAATAGTTAAGTCGGCCTGTAATATAGGCCCGACGTGGAGCATATCGTTGAGACTGACGCCGTTAGATGAGGGGCTAGACGCATTAAACACCACACGTAGCTTGGTGGTAGCACTATCGGGTTTTAGTACTGCGTGGTGTGGCAAGTAGTAGTTTTCAGAGCCGTTGCTCGGGGGGGAAACTTTGTCCATTTGGCCTAGAGTGGCATACTCGGTGATTACTCGGTCGTAATCATTTTTGAGTTCGGGAATTTTTAGCAATCTTGTTTCATTGCGTAAAAATTGAGATATGGCGATGTTTCGGGAATCGCCTACATTAAGGGGGTTGGGGTAGTCGTGCTTAAAGGGTAGTGACACGACAAACCGACCATCAGGGTTTTTATGAGTCGATTTTTTATACAGCTCTTCACAATATATGTCTTCAGGGGTTGAACGGCGCTTCTTCGGAACTTCCTCCAGTTCCCAGAATTTTTGTAGTTGAGTTGATAGGGTGATTTCATTGAAAAATGAACGAATCGTAACACGATTTTGCGGGGTGTGCATTTTGCCGGTGAGTATCCAGCCAAAGATGGTATTTTGGGCAACCAAGGATTGGTTAGAGTCCCATTGTACGCCGTTTTTAATTATCTTGGGATAGACATCTCCTCCGAGTAGTAGGTCTACCTCAGTGCAGTTTTGCCTATACTTATCAGCCAGTTGAAGGCGTGAGAAGTTTGCATCCTTGAGAGCGGATACTGGGTAATACGGGAGTTGATCTGTTAGTTTATTGACGATATAGGCGTCAATACACATATTAATTGCAGGGTTGATTGGAGACCCTATGCGCACTTGACACATGTGAGTTGATGTTGCAGTTAATGAGTCATTTATGCCATGGACCTCAGCATGAGATGACTGAGTGTTGATGTGGAGTTTTCTTTGAAGACGCCTCGAAATAAACGATGCTTCAGACGCAGAGTCGATCAAGGCACGAATAGTGCATTTAAGATCATGATTATAAATATCTACTAGGGCGGTGCCCAATATAATAGAGGGGGTAGTCGCTTGTACCTGGGTTGAGTACGATTGCAGCGTTTTTTCAGCCGCTTCACGAGAAGTAGAGGGGGTTGCTTCTAGAGGGGGGTGAATACTAGTGGGGGGCGGAGCCCCGCGGGTAAAGTAGTTACCTCTATGTGATGGAGCAACAGGGGGTATAGTCGTGTTGTGCGGGGGGTTATGTGAGCGAATATTATCAGAAGGGTTAGGGGTAGATATAACGGGAGCAGCTTGGGGTGCTGCAGGGTGCCGTATATTTGAGGCTGAATTGCGTTCATGGCGGTGCAGCAGCGAATGGTGGCTTTGTCCACAAGCATTGCACACAAATTTGCTTTTACATTGTCTACGCTCATGGGAGGTAGCGAGACAATTTGTACAAAGTTTATGTTTTTTAACTATATTGTATCGATTTTCAAGAGACATACCAAGAAACACTGAACAAAATCTAATGGGATGTGAATGGGGACACAAAGGACATTTTTTGTATTTGTCGACTAACACGCTGGTATTAAAACTGTTAAGTTTTTTCTCATTGGAGTGCGGTTTTTTGTAATTCGGAACTTTATGCGCGTTTGAGACATTCGAGGGTGAAAAGGTTGAGCGGATATCTGCAACTGATTCTAATGTCTGAAACCGAGACGTCAGAAACGCATCCATTTGTTTCCAGGCTGGCAACTCTGTGCTGTGGGGCAAAGAGTGTTCCCACAAATTGAGCGTGGTATCGGGTAGACAGGTGGAACAGATATAAATAAAAATGGGGTCCCAATTTTTGGTGTCGATTCCTAACAGTGTTAAATTCGTAACGCAATCATTAATTGTGCGTTGCAAACGCCGAATATTGGGCCCAGTCTCTTTAGGAAGGGGGGAAATATTAAATAAACATTTTAATTGCGCGTTCACCAAAACGCGCTTATTTTCGTACCTTTGTACCAAGTGTTGCCATCCCATCTCGAACCCATCGTTCGTTATGGGGCAAGTTTTCAACAGGTCTCTCGCTTCTCCTTGTGTCTTCTTGAGTAAGTGGCACATCTTTTCCACCGGGGATAGGCGATTATTGTTCTTGTAGAGGGCCGTGAACATATCACGGAATGTTGGCCATGACTTATAGTCACCGTGGAAAATCTCTGTATCACAGGGGGGTACTGATATGAGGGGGTGTTGAGTTGCCTGTTCCTCCCGAGCAATATGTCGCTTCGTCTTGTTGCGCAGAGTCTCGATGGCTTCATTTATTTTGGCGATCATTTTGGTATAAACCTCAAAAGTTGAAAAGAAACGTTTTTTCAAAGTTTCGATATCGATGTCATCTCTCACGGGGTCAAATTTTTCGATAGCATCGTCGTATAGCGACGCGAAGGCTTCCCATAACCGTATAGCTTCTGTTTTCAGGACATCCCACGCGTGAATCGACTGGCCGTCAACCGCGCTCTCATCCATATGAACTGAAAGCTTCGTGATGCGATCAGAGACACGGATCAATGATTTGATTGATGCCATTTTATCGTTATTTTGCCCAAGTGGGGGGTATTTAGTTATCAAGAAAAAGACCGAGATGATTCGCGATATAAAAATTAAACGATTGTTGAGTAGAACAGTAGGGGGAATTCTCGCCAACAAGACAATAAAAGTGTTCAAATAGTGAATGGATTCAAATAATTGGTACAAATTAAAATATAAGAAAAATATATATTTTTTTTTTGGGTGCACCTCGTTTTTATGTGCCCGAACTGTTTGGGTTGACCCTCGTATACTTGTACCCGTTTCTTTTTTGGGTGACCCTCGTATACGATTGCCCGTTATGTCAAAAAGAACAAGGGACAGTGAAGAGCAGAATTTGTCGACGACAATAAAATTTGCAAATATTTGTTTTTTAAATTAATAAATGAAGTTTTATATTTTTTATAATAAATGGTTAATAAATATCGATTAAAATAATTTACGCCTAATGTACTTTTTTTTTTGCTTTGAATTTATTTTATTTATTAAAAACAGGGGGGTAAATTTTAAAGGGATATTATTTAATTTAATAATGTAATTTAATTTGAAATTAAATTTATTAAAATTATTTATTAAATTTAGTTCAATTCAAAAAAAATCCAACAATTTATTTCTAAGATGCACAATATTTTTCCGCTACTGTACTCGTATTTGTTTTCTTATTTTCAACCACCAAAATTACTTATGTTCCTAATACACAAGCTTATGCATGTACACATTAGTTGTTATTATATTCATGCGTATATTAATGTAGGTCAGTGAGACAATTTTTTTTTGACTTTACGCTTGTGTATTCTGCTTTAGTAATTTTTTTTTCTCTGGGTGGTGACGTCACAAAAGTGATCTCTTTAATCTATCAAATATGTGCTCTTAAAAAATGAAGATGGGTGCTTACAACCACACATAAGAATATTGTCTTTATTCTTTTTCTCTGCCGGCAGCGAATTTGCGACGGTCAAAGAAACTTCTCTGCTGTTTGTATTTAAGTATGTTTGTTTGCTTTTTTCTTCAAAATTGTGGGTACAAAAAATATGTACATACAAATTTGCTTCTTTAATTTTGTTATGTTAACAGCTCATGAATTTAACCTTGAGCAAATTTGGTGTGTACGTATGTATATATATGTATGTGCGCATGCCAACAATCATATATGCTTATGTATATAAATTTCGCGGTTTCTTATTTTTGCAGGTGCAGAAGAAATCGAAAAATAAGAAACCGTTGGAAATGCAAAAAACGCAAGTACCGCTAATAATGGTTTTTGCAAATTATTATGCAAATTTGAAAAAGGGTACAGTCACCGCTGTTTTTTCAAAAGGGTTATTTTTTGTTGTAAATATGGGGCCCAGCACGTAGTGCTTGGGATTTTCCTTTATGGGAGCACTAATAGGGGGTATGGGGTTTGTTTTCCTTTATACGGAGGAAAACTTTATTTATATAAAAACGTATAGATATGAGGTCCGGAATGGGAATCCGGTGGGGTTTTTTCTCCTTATGGAGGAAAATTTTAGGGGGTTTTTGGGGGTACCGGGTTGGATCCGGCTCGAAGGACCAAAAAATGTGGGGGTTCAGGGGGGTTCTTCCACTTCGATGTGGGCGGGGTCGTCCCACAGAGTTGTGGGGAAAAATACTTAGGACTTACCCGTCTTGTATCAGCAACGATGGCGTTAATTGGTGGCTTTTACGGGAGGTGACCAAGGTGATTCCGGGCTCCTGATGTAACTCCTCCGCACTCTATCAAATTAGTTTTACCACCGTCTTTTGCTTGAACACTCTAGCTCTGTTTAATGAGAAAGCAGGCTTTTTTCTTGTTCCCTTTAAATTTAAACTCAAAATTTTTTTTTTATATGTTTTTTATATATTTTATTGGTTTGGATTTATAACTTTTTTCCAGTTAATATATATTTAAACGTAAATTTGTGTTATATAAAAACTTTAACATTTGATTTCAAAATAACACAGTTCTCCAACGTAAGATTTACAACAAAGCGTTGGATTGGTTTTAATTTTTAACGTTTGTTTTCTTTTACATATTTAAAGGGGTTTTTGTCTTTTAGTTATTGTTTTTATACAGGAATGTTTAAATATAGGATGTTTAATTATTTCATTAAATTATTTACATTAAGTTGTTTACTTTTAACAAACAGAACTTTTCACTTCTAAAAATCACAAGCAACTGACTAAATTCTACCGCGCATTCTTTTGCCCTTTTTTTGTTTTCTGTTTCTCTCTTTTTTATTTACACAGAAGCAAAAAAAAGGGCAAAAGAGTGTTTACAACGCATTCTGCGTTGGCGCTTAAACAGCCCTCGTACTTGACATTAATGGGTAATAAATTAGCGGGAGAGTAAAAAAAGGTATAGCACGTGCCTCATTAGCATAAAAAAACCATTAAATGACATTTTAATTGCTTTTGCATGACATTAATGGCTTCTGCATGAATGATTTATGGCTTTTGCATGATTTCTATACATTTTATACACTTTTTGGCCGGAAGTGAGTTCATTCTCTCAGTTCCTATATACTAATGTATTCTGTTAAAATAGATAAAGTAGATAAGGAAATAAAGAAAATAAAAGGAGTAAAACAAAGTGTAACCAACAAACTAACAATAAATGATTTTAGAAAATGTTTGTTAGAGAAAAAGCTTTACCATAATTCAATGTATGTATTTAGATCTAAAGTACATTAAATCTATACACAATATATAAATAAGCTATCATTAAGTTATTTAGATGATGAGAGATTTATCAAAGAAAATAATGTTGATACTTATGCCTGGGGGCATTACAAAATAAATTATAATAAAAACCTTTAAAAAAATTTAAAAATTTCATTTTCATTTCAAATTGCTGGAGGTTTCTTAGATAAGTTGTCCCGCATAAAAACAGCTCTTAAATGTTCAAGTTATTTACAATTTTTTCGAAATATAGGTCTGCTAGCGGACGATTAGATTGATTTTTTTTAGTTTTTTTGGAGGTGTACTATAAAAGAGGTCGTATCTAGTTTAATATTGGTTGAGATATACTACTTTACCCATAGCGTTTAATTCCATGTGTCTATTGTAAGCGGACGCTTCTGATAATATATATCTATAATTTTTACTATCATTGATTGCCTTAACAATATCAGATCCACCGGTTGCTAAACATTCAAGTGCTGATAATGCTGTAAGAATAGAAACAAGTGGAAGAAATCCGCATGATATTTTGTTTAACACAAATTAAGGGATATTTTACTGCTAATATAATCGTTTAGCTTTTCAAAGAAGCTGTTTAGCTGTTTGAAGAAGCTGTTTAGCTGTTTGAAGAAGCTGTTTAGCTGTTTGAAGAAGCTGTTTAGCTGTTTAAAGAAACTGTTTTAGCTGTTTGAAGAAACTGTTTAGCTCTTTGAAGAAGTTACAAAAATTTCTTTAAATTATTGAACAACGCTGTGTATGGTAAGATTATGGAAAATTTTAATAAAAGAAAGGATATTAAAATAGCATGTGAGTGGGAGAATAAAAGTAAGCGATTAGAAGTTAGAACTCTTGTTGCAAGACCTAACTTTCATAGTTGTGTCAAAATTCAAAACGAAATAATAGTCATTGAAATGAGTAGAGTGTGGACTGAACATGAACAGCTTTTTGTATGGAAATGGCCAATATACTATTATGTATATAATAGTATACTATTATGTATATAATGGTATGTATATATGTATATAATAGTATACTATTATGTATATAATAGTATATTTTTGGGGTTTCTGTATCAACCATTTCCATACAAAAAGTTTTTGAATGGAAATGCCTATATCAGACATTTCCATACAAAAAGCTGTTCATGCCTACGCTACAGTCGGTCAGTTTATTTTATTGGTTAATTGGTTTGTTTGATGCAGAATGTAACGTGTTATATATATTATATTATGCGAGCATGACCGATGATAGGGTGTTGCCATATTTTAAAATTGAGTTATATATAGAAAAATATGTTGTGTATCATATTTTTTAAGATATGTTTGTGAATAAGACTATTAATTATTAAAAAAAATGTATGAGATCTATAAACAGCATCTAAAAACAGCTAAACAGCTTTTTTTTGAACAGCTAAACAGCTTCTTTGAACAGCTAAACAGCTTTTTTGAACAGCTAAGCAGCTTCTTTGAACAGGAAAACAGCTTTTTTTGAATAGCTAAACTGATTCTTTAAACAGTTAACAGATTATATTAACAGTAAAATAACCCTTAATTTGTGTTAAACAAATAGCATGCGGATTTCTTCCACTTGTTTCTATTCTTACAGTATTATTAGAACTTGAAGGTTTTGCAACCGTGGATCTGCTATTGTTATGGTAATAAATGATATTAAAAATGACTACATGTCAAACCATATAAAACTGCATATGGCCTCTTTTATAGTACGCCTCCAAACAATTCTTTTTAAAATTTACCTAATCGTCGGCTATAAGACCTGGAACTTGAACATTAAAGAGGTGTTTTAATGCGGAGCAATTTAACTAAGAAACCTCTAGCACAAGAATGTAATATTGTTCATTTTAATAATTCAAATGGTCTTACAACACATTAGGTAGCATATTATAAACACTATAACTATAAGGAATAGTGTAATAGCTTTGGAGATTAACAACCACCATTGGAAGTCACCAACTATTTCAAATCGCCTATAAAATATAATTATTAACGAACACAAAAATTCAATACATTTAAATGCGATCACTTGTGCTTAGAATTTCTATACAATAAATATAATTTGAAATAAAAAAACAAGTTTTTTAATCTTATTACAAGTTTTAATTATAATTTATTTTTTTTGATAAATTTCTTATCATATAAATAACTTAATGATAGCTTATTTGTATATTGTGTATAGATTTGATGTACCTTAGGTCTACATATACATTGCATTAGAGTAAAGCTTTTTTTTTATTCAACAAACATTTCCTAAAATCATTTATTATTGTTAGTTCGTTGGCTATACGTGGTTTTACTCCGTTTATTTTCTTTATTTGCTTATCAACTTTGTCTATTTTAACAGAATACATTTAAGATCGTAAACCAATAAATTCCTTAGTAATTCGACCATTACACTCATCTTTCATCACTCCAAAAATTTTTTTTAATCATGAGTGGGAAATTATAAGAGATTTCTTTCTGATATGTGTATGTGTCAAAATGATGTATAATATCATAATGAATGTCAACATATAGATCATTTGTTCTTATATCATATATGAAGGAATCAGTACCCATATAATGGAGCTAAATATTTTCTTTGTATTTAGGTTACACGTAATCGTAATAAAAATTATACATTTTCCATTTCGATAGCTCTAAAACAGAAAACCAAATATAAATGGCTGTATTATATTCAGTCCACACTCTACTCATTTCAATGACTATTATTTCGTTTTGAATTTTGACACAACTATGAAAGTTAGGTCTTGCAACAAGAGTTCTAACTTCTAATCGCTTACTTTTACTCTCCCACTCACATGCTATTTTAATATCCTTTCTTTTATTAAAATATTCCATAATCTTACCATACACAGCGTTGTTCAATAATTTAAAGAAATTTTTGTAACTTCTTCAAAGAGCTAAACAGTTTCTTCAAACAGCTAAAACAGTTTCTTTAAACAGCTAAACAGCTTCTTCAAACAGCTAAACAGCTTCTTCAAACAGCTAAACAGCTTCTTCAAACAGCTAAACAGCTTCTTTGAAAAGCTAAACAGATTATATTAGCAGTAAAATATCCCTTAATTTGTGTTTAACAAAATATCATGCGGATTTCTTCCACTTGTTTCTATTCTTACAGCATTATCAGCACTTGAATGTTTAGCAATCAATGATAGTAAAAATTATAGATATATATTATCAGAAGCGTCCGCTTACAATAGACACATGGAATTAAACGCTATGGGTAAAGGAGTATATCTCAACCAATATTAAACTAGATACGACCTCTTTTATAGTACACCTCCAAAAAAACTAAAAAAAATCTATCTAATCGTCCGCTAGCAGACCTATATTTGGAAAAAATTGTAAATAACTTGAACATTTAAGAGCTGTTTTTATGCGGGACAACTTATCTAAGAAACCTCCAGCAATTTGAAATGAAAATCAAATTTTTAAATTTTTTAAAGGTTTTTATTATAATTTATTTTGTAATGCCCCCAGGCATAAGTATCAACATTATTTTCTTTGATAAATCTCTCATCATCTAAATAACTTAATGATAGCTTATTTATATATTGTGTATAGATTTGATGTACTTTAGATCTAAATACATACATTGAATTATGGTAAAGCTTTTTCTCTAACAAACATTTTCTAAAATCATTTATTGTTAGTTTGTTGGTTACACTTTGTTTTACTCCTTTTATTTTCTTTATTTCCTTATCTACTTTATCTATTTTAACAGAATACATTTTAGCTCGTAAACCAATGAATTCCTTAATAATTCGGCCATTACACTCATCTTTCATCATTCCCAAAACTTTTTTATTCATGAGTGGGTAATTATAAGGGTTTTCTTTTGGATATGCAGATGTGTCGAAGTAATGTACAATATCATTACGAATGTCATCATATAGATCATTTGTTCTTATATCATATATGAAGGAATCCGTATCCATACAATTAAGTTCTAAATTGCTTTTATATTTTGGAAGCATGTAATCATAATGAAAATTATACATTTTCCATTTCGATAGCTCTAAAACAGAAAACCCAATGTAAATGGGTTTATTATATTCAGTCCACACTACTACTACTCATTTCAATAACTACCATTTCATCGTGAATTTTGACACAACTATGAAAGTTAGGTCTAGCAATAACAGCTCTAGCCCCTAATCGCTTACCTTTACTCTCCCATTCACATACTATTTTAATATCCTTTCTTTTATAAACATTTTCCATAGTCTTACCGTACACTGCGTTGTTCAACAATTTAAAGAAATTTTGTTCAAATGAATTTTTAACTAATGTTCTATGATGATTATTTAAATCAATAAATTTTTTTAACCAATTCGATTGATTAAATCGAAGAATTTTATGAATTTTCTTTAAAATCAATCCATGTTTTAGACATTGTTGAAGGTTGCGATAATGTATTAAATAATTGGTTTTATTATTTAAATTTGCGATTAACTTTCGCTGTTTCATGCTTTCAATTTTTTTGTTTTCTGCACAAAATGGTAAGTCATTATGATAATCGTGCAGTACGGTTGGATATTCTAAATCAACCTCCAATATATATCCAATTTCAGAATCTTCTTCTATATTATCTACATTAACGTCTTTACAGTTTTCAAGCCACTTAAAATTTTTATAGGTTAGGTATTGAGACATTGCATAACCATATAAATTATTTACATCAAAGTACATTAGAAAATTCGAATCTTTCTTAGAATCATAATCACTAACGTACTTATTGTTGGCTATCGAATGTCTTTTACTGCATTGAACAATACCTCCCCTTATACCCTGCACGATAAAATTGTGCATGTCAATGTCAGTCAACAATTCCAACTCTATTTGAGTTGTTTTTAACATTGCATCATAAGATAGTCCCGGGATAGTATAATATTGACACGGATATAAATTATAAATGTCTTTACAAACTTTACGAAAACTGTCAAATACATCACAAAGCAATAAAACATCTACTTTTAAATATAATAAAAGATAGTCTAAAATTGTGTTACATTTAAATGTTTGCCAAACCTTTTTAGCGTGTTCATAATCATCTACACTACACGACTCATTAGTAATTTTATTGAAGAAACATGATCGAGGTGGTAGCTGTGTTTCTTTGAGACGATGTACTGATTCTAAATAGTCATATGGAAAGACACCTTTACGCTTCATTAAACTGAATTCATCATCATTTTGATAAATTGATTTTACAGTTGACAAATCATCATCGGACAAGTACCTAGCTAGTTTTTCTAAACTTGATGGCATAAACCGAACAGAATCTAGAAAACGGAGTTCTATTGTCTTTTTTTCATCATAATCATCATTAACTAAAATTTTTTTGGATATAGATACATATAATTCTTTATTTGAAGGAATTATATTTATATCACCTTCAATAGCTGAAAGTTCTCTAATAAACAAATGACAATCATATGCCGAAAAATTATGAAAAAATATAAGAATGAAGTTTGGGGTTTGATACTCTAAATTACATTTGTTATCCGCGGGACCCCTATATTCTCCCGTTAAATGACAATGATCAGCTACACGATCTTCAACAGGTAGACATTTTTTACAAATATGACAAATTGGGTCCTCTATTTGTTTTATGTGTTGATGTATGTATGTATGTGATGTATGTGTTTATTACAATGTTCTTTGTGTTTGCTTAATGATGACTCAGTATGAAAATGAATCAAACAGGTATTACATACATAAACGGATGACCTGTGCTTTGTCTGTTGACTTTTTATCAACCTATAAGGTAAATGATAAAAGTATATCATTATTCTAAGAACAATATATATATATATATATATATATATACATATATATATATATATATATATATATATATATATATATATATATATATATATATTTTTTTTTTTTTTTTTTTTTTTTTTTCAGTTACATACCTTGAAATATTTTTAATCCAAACGTAGTGAAATCTATCCCTTTCTTCAATAAGTAACAAGTTAATATGATAAACTTGCTCCTGAGTATTAAAGTAGTATGGACTCACTACATTACTACTATCATCTAAACCAAACACATTTATGCTTATTCCAGGATTGTTAGTTTCAAACACTTTAATTTTATTTACTGGTAGCGGAAAGTTTAAGTTTTGAAAATTTAAAACAATATTATTTTCCAATGTTATAATTTCATCTTGTATATTCTTAACTTTATAGGATGTTAATCTGTTGGAATGAACTTTAATTGGATAGAGTGCGGAAATGACTGCCCATTTAAAACAATATTCGTCATTATTTTCCACATTAATGCATGCATGCTTTCTCTGTATTGTTGGTGGTAAAGGTATATACTGTGATCCTTTAATGCATTTATACTTGTTTACATTAATTTCGATATGTGATATTTCAGTTAATGTCCAACCACTATCACGTTCTTGAAATTCGCTCATTTTTTTAGAATAACTTCACATTGGTCGGTGTAAACGTTAAGAATATCATCTCTTGTCATCGATATATTTAGAATGGTCATTCTAGTTGGATGTGACTTTATTTCAATGTTGGATGAATCTTGTTCTTCCTTAAGCAACATGTACTCACAAAATAGTTCAATGTTAAATTTGATGCTAACATATTTTTGAGTTACATCATGTAACAATTCAACCACTTTACCTCTAATTGTGGAAAAGAAGTCTCCAGATATTAAATCTGTTTTATTATTATTTTCAATTGAATATGTTATGATGCGATTATTGAATATTGATTCAATACATTTTACTCCTCCTTCAGCATGATCAACAACACTATTAATTTTATGTTTATTTGTCCTGATGTGGTAATACCAATTTTTATCTGGAACATAAATTTTACAATCCTTGCAATATTTATTAATTGTATCACCGACGCCGCCGCACCCACCTTCACATCCTATTACAGAGTGTCGTTGCTATTCCGAGCAACCGGAAAAATGTGTATTACATGATTTACATTTAAGCGAAGAGCTTGGTTTCTCATGATGTAATCGAATATGTCTCCTTAATGATGAACTTAACTTGTATACTTTTTTACAAATCTCACAAATTTTTTTTGTTATTTTTCTCAGAATATTGGATGTTATAGCAACGAATGTTTGCTAAGACTGATTCCCCACATTCAAAAGTTGTCCTATTTAAACTCTAACTTAAGAAGAGAGCTGAAATTTCCCAGCAAACAATTAGACATTACCTTAGAAAGTATTTGTCATATAATGATATACTTTTGTGATTGTAAAATTTTGCTACTCGCTTACAAAACACATTACATTTAATTGAACTAGTTCTTTAAGTTAAAAGAGAATAGCTTTAAATACGTACTTATGATCATCATTATTTCCTACAATAATTAATGTAATCAATTCTCAGTAATTAATTATAAAAGTCTCATGCCTTGTTTAAATCATTAGGTTGATAGTCTAGTTGGGAATCTATTCATATGTGTAGTTTAACACATTTAGGTCAGCTGTAAATTTCAACCAAATAACAAAAACCATAAACATTTAATTCCAAAAATGAAGGTAGATTAAAAAAACTATAAAAACTAAAAATACATTTTAAAAAGAACAACTTTAATAAATACTTTTAATTTCCCAATATTACTATTGAACACTTTTTAAATATTCAAATCACGATCATTTCAAACAAACCGAAAACGTAAATTGACCACAAACACACACACACACAAGATCATTACCTTTACGCAATATCTATCGCTCTAGTTTCATTAGAAAATTGAATATAACTTATTTATTTTTATTTATTAGAAAATTACAAATTCTTATTTTTATTATCTGTCTGTCTCTCTTCACCTACACTTTTACTGTTCGCTATTCTCTTTATATATATAAATAATATTAAACCCTACACTAAACAAAATTTTTCCTAAGCATTCTCATCACATAGCGATTCTGCTTAATGAAAACAAAACAATCATAAAACACATTTATTAATTACTCAATAAATATGTTCTACGCCTAAATATTATTATTAAACAGAAATCAAGATATTTTTCTTTTTTTCACTAAATGTTCATACAAGATCGTTACATAAACATTCCATCCACTTACAAACAAAAATAGATTTGAAAAACAAAATCCTTTACAAACTTTTTTGCAAATCCCTATTCGATTCTTCATTTTGTTATCTTTTGCCATTTATCTGCTAATCTTGTATACGGACCAAGAGATTGTTTCCAACTTCCTCCTATTTTTCTTTAAAATTGTATGGAGCAGTACTTCTGCGAAAACCCACTGCAAAAAATGGATTCTTCTGCAATTCTTCCACCAATTTTTCAAACTGATTTGCATATGTAACCTTCACTTTTTTACATTTTTAATGTTATATTTGGTTTAAATCAATTCCAGCCAAATGCAAAGAAGCGCCGACAAAAAACAGAATCACGTCAATACAATATCGTCGTCACATTTGTTATAGAATACATAAAATCTTTGAGCAGTTATCAATAGGTGTCAATAACGACAAGTAGAATAACAAATCGAATGCGTCGACGCATATCAACATTGATATGTGACTACTCCGACAACTAGAATAAGGGTGATTATTTAGTTACCTACAAAATAAATAAATTTTTACACACATTACATCCGTCAACTGCATAAAATCGACACCATCGCGTAGGATTTTACGTTCCAATCGCTAGACTTCATTTTCCATCCAAATGGCAACCGCATCCATTTTTATAATGCATAAATATCTATTGTTTACTTTTGTGATTGTAAAATTTTGCTACTCGCTTACAAAACACATTACATTTAATTGAACTAGTTCTTTAAGTTAAAAGAGAATAGCTTTAAATACGTACTTATGATCATCATTATTTCCTACAATAATTAATGTAATCAATTCTCAGTAATTAATTATAAAAGTCTCATGCCTTGTTTAAATCATTAGGTTGATAGTCTAGTTGGGAATCTATTCATATGTGTAGTTTAACACATTTAGGTCAGCTGTAAATTTCAACCAAATAACAAAAACCATAAATATTTAATTCCAAAAATGAAGGTAGATTAAAAAAACTATAAAAACTAAAAATACATTTTAAAAAGAACAACTTTAATAAATACTTTTAATTTCCCAATATTACTATTGAACACTTTTTAAATATTCAAATCACGATCATTTCAAACAAACCGAAAACGTAAATTGACCACAAACACACACACACACACGAGATCATTACCTTTACGCAATATCTATCGCTCTAGTTTCATTACAAAATTGAATATAACTTATTTATTTTTATTTATTAGAAAATTACAAATTCTTATTTTTATTATCTGTCTGTCTCTCTTCACCTACACTTTTACTGTTCGCTATTCTCTTTATATATATAAATAATATTAAACCCTACACTAAACAAAATTTTTCCTAAGCATTCTCATCACATAGCGATTCTGCTTAATGAAAACAAAACAATCATAAAACTTATTTATTAATTACTCAATAAATATGTTCTACGCCTAAATATTATTATTAAACAGAAATCAAGATATTTTTCTTTTTTTCACTAAATGTTCATACAAGATCGTTACATAAACATTCCATCCACTTACAAACAAAAATAGATTTGAAAAACAAAATCCTTTACAAACTTTTTTGCAAATCCCTATTCGATTCTTCATTTTGTTATCTTTTGCCATTTATCTGCTAATCTTGTATACGGACCAAGAGATTGTTTCCAACTTCCTCCTATTTTTCTTTAAAATTGTATGGAGCAGTACTTCTGCGAAAACTCACTGCAAAAAATGGATTCTTCTGCAATTCTTCCACCAATTTTTCAAACTGATTTGCATATGTAACCTTCACTTTTTTACATTTTTAATGTTATATTTGGTTTAAATCAATTCCAGCCAAATGCAAAGAAGCGCCGACAAAAAACAGAATCACGTCAATACAATATCGTCGTCACATTTGTTATAGAATACATAAAATCTTTGAGCAGTTATCAATAGGTGTCAATAACGACAAGTAGAATAACAAATCGAATGCGTCGACGCATATCAACATTGATATGTGACTACTCCGACAACTAGAATAAGGGTGATTATTTAGTTACCTACAAAATAAATAAATTTTTACACACATTACATCCGTCAACTGCATAGAATCGACACCATCGCGTAGGATTTTACGTTCCAATCGCTAGACTTCATTTTCCATCCAAATGGCAACCGCATCCACTTTTATAATGCATAAATATCTATTGTTTACTTTTTTATTTTTATTTTCATAATTTGCTGCAAATGTTGAATAATACATTCAAAATTTATTTCAATTAGTGGCAGCACTTTTCGTTCGATCCGAAACTGTTACATGATAAGAGCTTAAATTCGGATCGAATACAATTTTCGAGCTGTTCACCCTTTCGAATCGAGTTACTATGTAACCCCCCTGATCACTGCATTCTATCAAAGCCTGATGAACAAATAGAAAGTATAAGAAACCGATTTAAAGAAAAGTTGACGAGTGCGTATGAAAAAAGTGCCTGAAGATACAATAAAAGAGCCAGAATAGTACAGTTTGTACCTGTAGTGCGATTCACTATGCTTTTTAAACCACAATTATTTCGTTTAAAAATGTTAACCACAAAATTGACCGTTTTGCGGTACATTTTTTCAATGTCCGCAGTGACAGCGTATTTCTGCAATCGAAACCGAAGAAGTGTGGAATATAACTCTTCTTGCACTTTAGGCCCAATCAGTAAAAGATCGTTTAGAGAAAGTTGTTTGGTAGTTCGACACGAAGCATCGAATACATTTCAAAGTTTTGTGGATGTACTTTGTGGACGTAGGAAACACTGACGTGGTATAAAATAGTGCGAAAAATTAGGAATCTTACCATCTGTGATAGTCATGTGTCCTAGTTCAATGTACTCTTTCATTAAATTATTATACTTCTCTTTCATTTTCATGTCTTTTAAAAGCCTTCGTTCGAGCGAAAGAAAATTTCGCCTAGCTGTGTCAAACCAAACCCAATTTATTTGGGTCTCCTTTGACAGGTAGCGACACTTGAAATCTACCAGATGGCAACTGTTTAATAGTTTTCATAAAATTTTCTTCGCATAATTGTTGTTCTAACGATAAAATACTAACTTCTTTAGGAACCTCCTCCAGTTCCCAAAATCTCTGAACTATTTTATGAAGAGTTTCTTCTGTGTGTACTAATATGACACGATTCGTTACCAGGATTTTTATATTGCTTATATTTACCGGACACAACCCAACCCAGAAGCGTTTTCTGAACTGTTGGAATGTCGGGACTCCTTTTTATTTGGCTAACACATAACAATTCGAAGAATATCTCAGCGCCGATCAACATATCAATTTTCTTCGGTTTAAAAAAGTATGTCTGGTTGATAACCGGAAATCGATCGAGACTTCACAGTGGCTTGAAACTTTAATTTAGCTGCGGAATTAGTTTTCCCTACACCGATAAGGCTGAGATTATTTTCTTCTTTTTCCAATTTTAATCTCTGCGACAGTTCCTCAGTTACAAAATTTATCTGTGAACCGGAGTCCAATAAGGCCCTAGCAAATACATATGGTCCTGATTTATCTTTTATATTTACCAAAGCCGTAGCCAAGATAACGTTGTCCCTACTAGAGGATGAAATATTAACAGACGCACGCGGAATGGTTGAAAAGGATGGGCAATTAGAGACGCAATGCCCTAACGACCTACCTTAAATGAATTTAATACTGTCTGGCTATGTTTTAACTTGACATGAAAACGATTTATTCTTATTTCAGGACTAATACTCATTATTTCCACGCGAAGGTCTATCAGTCTTCTGTACTGTATTAGAGGCTTCCTCAGCTGAAATATGCTGATATCTTTTATTTAAAGCCTTTCCACAGTCACTCCATAGGAGCACCTTATCATAATTGAGTTGCTTTTCTATTTTGATCGAGTGGCTGAATCGACTTTCATCATAACTAAATAAATAATTATCGCGTTCGTGGTAGCCTTGTCGTCACCAGTAGAGAGAAGTGAATCATATATAGCCGAAAGAGTGTCAATCATGCTCCTCATAGCGGACGACGAGGGTTTCGTTATCTCTGGCAAATTAAATAATTGTCTAATGTTGTCAAAAAATATAAAACATGGGTTATCATAAACCCGCTTCAAACTTGCTAACACTTTGGAATAGATTTGTTCAGTAACTTGAAGAGCCTTCACAGTACCTAGAGCTTCATCAGATAACCATGAAATTAAAGGATTGAATTTTTCTATTGCTTTATGAGATATATCATGATCAACAAGGCTCTCAAACAAACTTATAAAATTTTTGTACTCTGAGTACTTGCCGCTAAATTTCGGTAATTTCATTTTTGGAAGGCTGCTATGATGAGGTGCATTACCAGAAACGTTTTCATGTGAGCTTTGTCTTCTACCTGGAGCTAAATGTGCTAAAAGTAGACATTTTGTCGACACGCATAAATCTTCTACAGCAGATTTTTCGTCATTATTAGGGTCCAATATCTCAACTTTTGACTGGAAAACCATAGCCTGTTCGATATATGAATTAAATATATCTAGGCGACATTCCAATTCAATCAGATTAGACATCGCCGTACATGCTCAATATTATTTAAGACGGTATTTTTCTATTGTACTAAAGCCTCCATTGTAGACGGCTTAACATTTTTCTTACTAGCCTGCATTGTACTTAATATGCCTTTACGTAAAATAAATTCCAAAAATATATGGAAAATCTCAAGAAAATTATTTTGCTTCTAGGAAATAAGAAATTTTCGAGATCTTACCGGATTAAGCGACTTCCAAACGATTTAGTAATAAAAATATTTTCCAATAAATATTTTATTATATCAATTTAATTATTCGGGATGTAGCATAGATCGCTTCCACGTAGTGCATCCTGGGTAACGCTAACCGATATATACCTCCCCCCCCCCCCCGGCACGACCTTTTTCTGTCCAAGGACCTTTCTTTCCGATTTTTTTGGCACGTTTTTGTTTGACTTGGGCTGATGGTTATGGCTTCTGAACCTAGTAGCACTGGGGTGAAACCTTGTGGGAACGGCTTCAGTTTAAGGTCATAACTATCTCCGTCCCATTAACACCCTAGCAGGCCTCATAGTATGTTCGATACCCGTCACCGTTCAGTCGGTGGTGTAGGTTTGGTTGAGACTTACTCCCAAGTAGCAACGGTCGTGCTCTGAACACCTGTCCCCATGAATCGGGAATGTAGAAAACTCTTTAAAAGGGCCAAAAATGGTGGAAACTGGCTACCCTATAAGGATAAACAAAGGGAGTTTAAGTATGCCATACGAAGAACCAAAAGAGCCTCGTGGAAAACTTTCTGTGGTAATATAGAAAGCTCGTCCGGAACCAGCAGGCTACGCAGGATTCTTAGCACATCCCCGAGAGTTATTGAGAGTATTCAGAAGCCGAACGGTCAATGGACGGACTCTGTAATCGATACCTTGGAGACGCTGCTCGATACTCACTTCGCTGGTAGTGGGGGGATTGGCGAAGTGATGGGAACTGTGAATTCCGCGTCAGTTTTTCCACCCACTTTACGGGTGACCAATGCTCACATAGTGTGGGCCATCATGTCGTTTGATGCCTTTAAGTCTCCTGGAATTGACAATATTATTCCAGCGTAATTGCAACATGGCATGGACTTCATAAAACCATGGCTATTGCGAATCCACAATGCTTGCCTGGAAAATACTTACATGCCGATAGGTTAGCGTGTAGCCCGAGTTGTTTTCATCCCTAAAGTTGGAAAGACATCTCATATTAAATCCAAAGACTTTAGGCCCATAAGCCTGTCGTCCTTCTTACTTAAAACGCTGGAAAGGATCTTCAGATAAGAAACTCCATAAATCCCGCGCTTATATCTAGCTCGCAGCACACCTACACGAAAGGGAAATCTGTGGAAACAGCGCTGCACGTGTTAATATGCGATGTTGGAATAAGGAATTTACGCTTGAAGTGTTTCTTGACATAGAAGGAGCTTTCAATAACGTCTGCCACAATGCCGTTATAAAGGCCCTCTTGGATCTTGATGCAAATCTGGTGGGATTCATTGCGCAACTACTGAAGACACGTATCATCACGTCCACTTTGGGAAATGATCACGTTGAAAGGGTATTGAAAAGAGGCACTCCACAAGGTGGCGTATTGTCTCCCCTCGTCTGGAATCTGGCAGTCAAAACACTGCTACGGCGACTGGACCAAACGAGTAATAGTGTGATAGCTTATGCTCATGATATTTTTATCGCGGTCTCTGGAAAATACCTTACAACACTAACAGAACGGGTGAACTATTCGCTCAATATTCTGTCTCAATGGTGTTGTGAATTTGATATCGATGTTAACCCCGGCAAAACGGAGGTTATGCTCTTCACACGGTGATACAAGATCCCGATCTTCACTGCACCTAAGCTGAACGGCATTGTGCTCAGTGTAAGTAAAAGTGTTAAATACCTTGGGGTGATAATTGACCCTAAACTTCAATGGAAGGCAAACATTGCCTAAAGAGCTCGGAAGGCGGCCTGTACGCTCTATCTCTGCCGGAAAGCTCTAGGACCAAGATGGGGGCTTTAGTCTCGGATCATCTCCTGGCTCTATAAGGCAGTTATCGAACCGAATATTCTCTATGGTGCTGTTTCTTGGTGGCCCGCTCTCGAGACAATGGTCATTCAAAGGCCTCTTGATAAAGTCAGGAGGACAGCCGCCATTTTGATTACTGGTGCTCTCCGAACTACTTCGGCTCTGTATGGCCTTCTCCACTGGCTACCCACCAAACTCCTGGTATTGCAACAGGCCAAATGTTGTGCAGCCAGACTTAATGCCCTCTCACGCTGGCTTAGGCCCGATATAGGGCACTCTAAGATTATCGTTCGGGATGTGCCCATGCCATCAATGGTAGACTATATCTCTTTTACTCCTGCTCTGGACCACGGTTTTCAGATTCATATTCCGAGTAGGGAGGAATGGGTCTGTAACGAAGGGGTTGTGAGTAATACTGTTGACATCTATACCGATGGCTTGAAACTGGACGACAGAGTCTGTTGCGGAATCTTTTCCAAAAACCTTGGACTGAGACTTTCCTTTAGACTCCTGCTCTGGACCACGGTTTTCAGATTCATATTCCGAGTAGGGAGGAATGGGTCTGTAACGAAGGGGTTGTGAGTAATACTGTTGACATCTATACCGATGGCTTGAAACTGGACGACAGAGTCTGTTGCGGAATCTTTTCCAAAAACCTTGGACTGAGACTTTCCTTTCGACTTCCTGACTACTGCAGCGTCTTTTAAGACGAGGTAATGGCCATTCTGAAAACATCCGAAATAGCGCTTAGGATCTTTCTGGCCTTGCCATTCGAATATTTTCGGACAGTCAGGCGGCAATCAGGGCGCTTGCTAGTGCATAGAGTACATCTAAGCTAGTGCTGAGATGTCGCTCATTATTAAACACACTATCGGAGCGATCAGAGATTGACCTATTTTGGGTCCCTGGTCACAGGGATATCCAGCGAAACTGTGAGGCCGATGATCTTGCTAAATGGGGCACATTGCTTCCTAACGTCTCCTCGCTACCAGACGTTGGAATTCCTCTGGCAACGGTGAAAATGACCATAAAGAACCACTACCTCAATTTGTCAAATTATGGGTAGAGGAAAGTTCCTGTTGTGTCTCCAGACAACTGTGGACTATACTGGACCTCAAGCGGACCAGGCAGCTGCTCAGACTGGACAGGAAATACATAAGTATCACGCTCTCGGTACTTACTGGTCACTGTCTAATCGGCAGGCATGCTGAAAGACCCGGTCTGCCCTTTAATGATATCTGTCACAGCTGTGGCTCGGAGGATGAGGAAGAGACCGTACTGCACCTCCTGTGCCATTGCCTATCCCTGGCTCGAAGAAGACTAAGAATTCTGAGCTCTTCACTCTATAGGGGACATAGCGAATTTCATCCGGGAATTTTCATGGTTCTCGGCTAGGTAAGGGGAGTCGCGCCGCCTTCCTTGTGGTATCACAACGGGCCATTCGATTGTGCTCAAGTGAGCTTCGTCGCAAGAGGCTGCCACTTCTAACTAACTAACTAATTTAATTATTCACACCAAAAATATATTTGTTTGAATTTCACCAAAATTGTTTTCTGGGTTATATTGGCAAGAATACAATTATCTATAAACAATGGAATTTAAAATTTAAATACTGCAAAACTGGCTTAAACAAATAGTTCGAGGTTATTTTTTTTTTTAGGTATAGCCAACAATTCTTATGAATTTATTACGAAAATAAATTTTGCTAATTTTGCTTGTACTCAATCCTCTAGCTTTTAGTAAATATTTAGAGTACAAAAAATATAATTTTATTAATTATATTACTTTTCAGTACTTTAGTAAAATGTTACTTTATTTAATGTGTAAAATTATTTCACTTCAATCACTTTTAAAAATGTTTGCAGGGTTGTCACCTATTTATTCTGCTGACGTCACAAATATATGTGGCTGTCATACCAAATTTTATGTAATTTGAGATCAATCACAATAAATAGCAGCAGGTTAAAATAAAAAAACAACAACTATTAAACGAATGTTAATAGAAAGAAAAATGTAATATGTAGTTTGGTAAATGAATAAGTGAGTGGTAAGTATTATTTATTAATTTATAAATAATTTTATTTATTTTTTTACAAACAAATTTAAATAACTAAAGCGAGGAGAGCCGATTGTGTTTTGATTTTTAAATAAATTGTAAAAAATTTTCAAAATAAAAAAATGAGGAAAATGTTTTTGTGTTTTTATGCTTCACTTTCTCAAGAGTAATGTGTGTGGAATAAACTTGCGTGAATTTTAAAAATTATTTAATATGATTTAGTTAATTTATAAACGTTTTTATACTTCGCTAGTCTCACACCAAATTATTTTGTCTTGAATACCTGGCTGTTTTGTTGTTGCATTGAACTTCCCTTCTCTTTTAAACACAAGCAGCAGTTGGAATGCATTTGTAGCAAGCTCGATAGTAGTTTCGGGTTGAAAATTTGATGACTTCAAATTGTTGATGTTAAATTGTTTTTGTAGTTTTTATTTTGTTTATTTATAAACAATATTTTGTTTATGCATTAATTGGTTAACAATTTTAATGTTTTTAAACCGAATGTTTTACTAACGTTCCCGGCTTTATTAAACAATGTTTTGTTGTATTAACTTATCCAACACAATAACTTTATGTTTTTTGTTTTTATGGATGTATTCAACACAATCACTATATTATTTTTTTTATATTTTCATACCGTAAAGCAGTACAATTTTAGTATGCGATATTAAATTTATATTTTTTATTAATTCAGTCCCTGCTCGGGCGCCAAAATTTCAGGATTTTCACAATTTAAAAAAAAAAACTGATATTAAATAAAAAATCAATCAAAATACCGCTTCGAAAAAAATTATAAAATTGGTTCTTGTTCTTCTGATGATGAAGAAAACAGTAAACTTTATTTTTTTTTAATCAAGAATATACAATTCAATATAAGATAATTTCTTTTAATTTCCCAAGCCTAGAAGAAGTCAAGGTTGTAAAAATTATTACTTTCCTACGCAAACTTTTAAAATATTAGGGAAGTTTAAATTAATACAATTTTTTTATATTTTTAACAATTCACTTAAAATTATTTATTTTATTTATTATTTATTGAATTTAAACTTGTAAGAAATATGGCCAAACAACTTGTATTAATTCTTATCTATTAATAAACATAAATTTAACAAATACTTAATTTTCAGCGTGTAGTGTCGATATTTTGATTTATTTTAATTTTTTACATTTCATCTGTTAGCTTAACATCGAACGAGTACAAGTGCCAACTTTCGAGCGACTTTGCCATCTACATTCGATGTACATAGTGATGCACATCCGAAAGTAGAGTACGAGTATCCGATAATTGGATACGCAACCCGAAAGTAACAAATGTATTTACGAATTCAAGTTAGTTGATAGGAAAAATCCGTTTGCGTAATATTTAACTATCGAATAGAGTAACATAGTAACCGCCCAGAAATTGATTGTAGCTTTCTTTGCATTTTCCAATGTTTTGCAGCTAGGTTGATAAACAGTGGTTTTCATACGCTGAATTTTGTACGAGGAGATCAAATCCTATTTTTCGATGTAAACTACACCTCATTATCCGTATGAATAATTTCCGAAACTCAAAATTTGTAGAAAATTTTATGAGTCAGAAATTTCACTACATTTCCAGCGGTCGCCTCTTTCATCACTTTGATAAATGTGTATTTGATAAAGTTATCTAGCACAATAAAAACATAGCAATTTCCACTATTGATCATGGATGTTTACCTAGGAAATCTAAATATAGTTTTTCAAACTTGTGACAACTTGAGTCCCAATTCCTGGCCGCATTTTAAGATCAGATGATTTGCTTTCTTTATATGTTTGACAGTTAGCCATATAATTCTTTACTCCTCAACTTCTCCAGGGTTTTAGCAATTCAACCGTGTGCTGAAATTAAACTTGAATGGGCTTTTTCGATCACAGCCTGGGTTATATTTGGTGGGATCCAAATTTTCCACTAGTATTCTTCGCCACCACCACCATCAAAATCCATTCTCTTAAATACATAGTCTTAATTTTCTTTTATGTGTTTAATCAGTTCTAAATATTTTTCATCTTGGAACTCCGTTGTTTCAAAATCAAACAATTCTTCGAAATTCATCTCTTCTGCACAAAAATCTCCTCTTGCCCCAGAGAAGGCATCTCTGCTACAACGTTGTCCGAACCTTTTCTGTGCTCAATGTTAAAACCAAATGCTTGCAGTTGCAGTGATCACCCGGCTAGTCTTCTCGTCAGATCTTTCAGAGACATTAGCCACTTACGGCTAGCGTGATCTTTCACGATAGTAAACGGTATCATTTAAACGTACGGACGAAATTTCTTCACTGCCATTACAGCTGCTAAACATTCCATTTCTGTAATGCTACAGTTCTCTGGCATAAGTTTAATTTCTGGCTATAAACAGCTTTTTGATGCTCTTCACCACGATCATTGAGCTGATATAAAACAGCACCGATCCCGTAGTTATAAGCGTCGCACTGGATACAAGATCTTCTAGAAAAATCAGGATGCTTAAGCACTAGGACTTTCAAATGCTTCGATTGCTTCAGGTGTCATTTAAAATTTTTTTGCTTTCTTTAACAAATCTGTGCGAAGTCTTTTATGAAAAGACGATACCAGCCGGCCGTTCCTAAAAAGCTGCGCACTTTACGGGAAGATTTTCTTTTCTTACGCAGCTATCTCTTCTAAAATTTTTAAATGCCAAATCACCAAAAAAATCGTAAGATAATTGAAATCGTTTTACTTGAGTTTTTGCGGTATAACCTTGTCCATTAAACGACAAAGTCCCTGAGCCGTATTACACAGCCCGAAAGGCATTACGCGAAATCAGTAGAGTGGCCGGCATTCTACATTAAATGCTGTATTAGGGCCTACACTCTTGCTCAAGCTCGATCTGCCAGAAAGTAAACACTACTAATATATTAGTTTCATCGATTCTGCCTAAGATGCCGTCAATATTCTGTAAAGGATATGCATCTTTAAGCTATTTTATTTAATTTTCTGGTATCCAGAAAAAATTTATTTTTCCCTGGTTTTCTGACTACTGTTGTCCTTTTAGACCAGGGACTTTCGCTTTCTTCAATTACATTAAGGGCAAGCATATTATCTATTTCCCTATAAACGATCTCTTGAACAGCTGAAGATAATGGATAATGTCAGTCTTTGAAAGGATCGCATTTGAAAAATTTTAGGGGCCAGATTAAAAAACTTCCAGAAATCTACTCTTATACTTGTTGCTTTAAAAAGAGAACAAAATTCTCTCTGTTCTATCATCAAATGTAATATCAAGTTCTACTCTGCCCAATAACCTATGCTCTTTTCCAGCTGCTGTAGAAACTAGAAAGAATATTGGCTTAAACCTAATCCCTAATTTATCTATAAGTTCCCTACAACCCTTGTCTAGCAAACTAATCGACGCTCCTGTATTAAGCAATTCATGAATACGATGGTCCCCTATAAAAATAAAAATTTCTTCCTTAATTTTTGTAATCGATTTGAAATTGTTTTCCTTACGGCTACAGATTTATTAAAAATATTGTTTCTGACATTTTCGTAATTTGCTTTTCGTTCTTTAAAAGAGTATTTATGACGCATTTGGGGATTTAATTTATTAAAATTTTTGACGAATTTTATTAATTTTATGTTGTATTCTTTTATGGCCGTTCCACAGGGATATTTTCCAGGGAACGATGATTCCCTGCTGCTATCTCGGCCTTGTAAAAGCCTTACAGTTGGTGCAGTTTGGAGATTTAACGTCCGGTTTACCGCACCTATAGCAAAATAAGGTTCTCTCAGTTGCCTGGTTGTCCATAAAAAAGTGGCTATTTTTGCGACAAATCAACGGATTTATAACGGCTTGTTGCTGACTTTTGTCCCCTTGCAAAGCTGCCACTTCTTCGTATGGCTCAGTAAATTTAACCAACTTTCCGCAGACTTCATTAATCTGCCTTGTATATCTGTTAACTGGCACAGATAACAGATTTTAGGCTTTATCCGGAAAAATATTTTTTCCACCTCAACGCATTCCTGCCTCAACTCATCAATTGAAATGACTGTAATAGAGAAAACTATGTTCCTGGTGTCTCTTAAGTTCTTTTTGATAATTTTTATCATTTTCCTTTCAGGCAACGTAGCGATGATCAGAGAAAGAGTCTTCGGAGACCATGCAATTCTCAATCAAACATGCACGATGTGTATCAACAAGCATAATGTTTAGCACCTCCTGCCTATTAGATACTATGAAAGATGGTTTTGATCCTCTATTCGCTACTACTAGATTATTATGCACATAATGGTTGTACGCATTTGCAACGGCGCCTATAATGGTAGGTGTACTTCTCGCGTTCGCCGCGCTGATCATCCTCCTGACCAATGTGCCACGTGGTGGACCCATCTCGTCGTACCGCATGTAGGTAGCAGAAATCCGTGGCAATTAGCCACGTCCATATTCTGTGACGTCTTCAATTGGTCGCTGAGGTTTTCGGGGTTGGGTTTGTCATCACCTTGATAGCTGTTCAGTTTGACACTGTCAAATCCGTAAAAGATTTTGCCTTGCTTCTTTCGAGTGGTGACAACGATTCCTTGTTAAGGACTACAACCTCGTTTCTTATCAATCCTTCCGGTTCGGAAACCTTCACTACCTTCTAGTTACTGGTCGGCAGATCAGAATTTCCTCTCTGGATGAATGCCAGAATGGTCGCAGGGTTGTGTGGCTCCCTAGGTATAATCACGATGGATCTTGGTCTGCAAGGTATATCACTGTCCACGACTGCATCCAATCTCACGCAATTACAATTAACCAAGGGACGTGATTGCTTGCTTAACTTGTTAAATTATTTATTTATTTAGTAGTATGTTACATACTTTAAATTATCCTATATACTGAATTTTCATACATTTAATGGAATATTAGTGTTTATAAACTCTGCAATTTTTCTTCTAAAAATATTAATATTTCTCTCGTTTTTTATATGGTTCGGTAGTTGATTATACATATTCAAGCCTTTATAAAAAAGTGTCCTCTGCCTTGTGGTGGTTGCTACTCGCTGTACTCTAAAATCCTGGATGTTTCTTAAATTATAGGGTTGTACCTCGCCAACATACGCTATCTGCTCACATAAATATTGTGGTGCTGTCCCCATTTTCATTTTTTGAATAAAACAAAGTAAATTAAGTTCCAATCTTTGGTGAATATTTAGCCATTTAAGACAGTTTAACATATATTTTACTGGAGTATACCGGTTGCATTTCAGTATTGCGCGCATTGCCTTGTTCTGCAGTTTCTGAAGTCTAATTATTTGTTGGTGTGTGCAGCATGTATAAATTACTGATGAGCCAAACTCAAAATGCGGTTTAATCATTACATTATATATATTTAAAGCTGTGATTATTGATACTTTGTTTCTCAATCTTTTGAAAAAACCAATCTTCTTTCCGATTTTTTTACATATATAGTCTATGTGTTCTTTAAATTTTAAGTTTTTATCTATTAAAACCCCGAGATATTTAATACAATTCACTTTTTCAAGTTCTTCATTATTTATCTTTATTATTATATTATTGTTTATATTTAATTCCATAACTTTTGTCTTACTCTCGTTTAATTTTAATTTATTCATTTTTAACCATGTATTAACATTATCTAAATCATTAGTTAAATTATCATAGCATTTTTGATCCGTTTCACCTTCCGTAAAAATAAGTGTGTCATCGGCATATAGAACAATTTCACAATTATTAAGAATCAATGGTAATTCATTTATGTAAATAATAAACAATAGTGCTCCTAGAACTGATCCCTGAGGAACACCGTAATTATTATCAATTTCATCCGAACTTATATTATTTACTACAGTTGCTTGTTTTCTATTCTCCAAATATGATGCAAACCATTTTTGTTCTGTGCCTTTTACTCCATATTTATATAGTTTATTTAATAATATTTCTCTGTCTATGGTTTCAAATGCTCTTTTAAAATCTAGAAATATTGCTAAAATTTTATTATTCTTATCTATTTTTTTCCATCTATTTATAACATAATTCACAGCTGTTTCACACGAAAACGTCTTACGAAAACCGGATTGATATTTCGAAAATAAATTATTTTCCTCCATATATTGTTCCAACTGTTCTTTCACAACTTTTTCAATTATTTTTTCACATGTTTTTAATGTGTTGATCGGTCTGAACTCTTCGCATTTGTTAGTTTTAACTACTTTTTCAATTGGCGTTATCATAGTTTTCTTCCAACTATTGGGAAATATACCTGTTTCAAGCGATTTGTTTATTATATATAATATTGTCTTTCCAGTTATGTCCCAATTATCCACAATAACTTTTATTGATACTTTATTGAAGTCCGGTTTATTCTTTAAGTTCTTACATATATTTTTTAGCTCTAACATATTAATTGCACGAAATTTAAACGTTTTATTTATCATAGGTACTCGATTCATATATTGCACATATTCTATACTATTTCTGATGTTTATAATGCTATCTACAAAGTAATTATTAAATTGACAAGCTATATCACAGTTTTCTTTATACTCTATTTGGTTAAATATCACAGATTCTATCACAACGCGATGTTTCTTCAAAACAAGATCTTTAATTTCACTCCACATCCGTTTTTGATCTTTGGCAACTGTTATTCTTCTATTAATGTACTTATTTTTTTCATCAATTATTTTATTCTTATATACATTTCTTATTGTTCTCTAATTTGTTCATGCATTATTTGTATTTTCGATTTTAGCTATTCTATACTTTAAAATTTTATCTTGTTTCAGCATTCTTAATTCATTATTAAACCAATTGTAACTGCTTATGGCATTTTTTTTCTTTTTTGTAGTAAATTTTTTTATTGCTTCCTCTATGCATTTGTCAAAGAAGCTTACATTATTATTTATATCAATGTTTTCATCTATGTTCATTATCTCTAAAATTTCATTTCTAAACGCCTGCTTTCTGTATTTAAAACATTCTATTTCGTTATATTGTTTTATGTTTGGCTCGTGTTCATATTTAATACTTATTTCAATTGCTTCGTGATCTGAAATTTTTATTTTATTACTGTTTTTTACCGATATATTGTGCATATTAGTTATAATATAATCAATTAATGTTTGCGATCTTTGCGTAACTCTTGTGTAGTTCTCGACAATTTGTTTCAAATAGTTATCATTTAATGTACGTTCAATTCTTCTTTTGTAAACATCATCTTTTTACCAGTCTATATTAAAATCTCCCGCTATTATTATTTCGCATGTATTTTCACAAATTTCCTCTATTATTTCCTCAAGAATATCACAAAACTCTCCATCACTGCAGCTTGGTGATCTGTAAACAGCCACTACCATAAATTGTGCATTTTTATATTTAACAGTATAAGCACTTATCCAGTATTTAAAACTTTCAGCCCTCTCTAAAATTGGTTTTATTTTCCAATGATTTTTAACGTATACGCATACTCCTCCTGTTCTTTTTGAATTTGAAAAATTTATTATGTGTTTGTATCCATGTAGCGATATTTCATTATCCTCAATGTCGTGTGTGATATGTGTTTCTGATAGAATTATAAAATCAGGTCTTTCACTTTCTGCCATAATCTCTATTTGGTTAAAATTGTTTAACAAGCCTTGAACATTTGTGTATATCCCCTGAATGTATTTTAGTTGCTAACCGCTTAGTCCCAATAATTTTTTCTTGCTTTTAAGTTTATTTTGGTAAACTGGCCACTGCTTTATGCCTGTGTAGTGATTTTCATCGAGACCTAAATTAAGTTTTTGGTTACTACGTATACAATTTATGCATTTCTTTTTAATTTCATTATTACATTCTCTAGCTTTATGTGGTCCATGACATTTAAAACATACATCCTGATTTCTACATTCATGTGACATATGATTAAATCCTCCACATTTAAAACATTGCACTATTTCAGTACCATCAAAGACTCTACATTTTTCCCATCCAATATTAATTCTCTGTTCCTGCATTACTTTCTGATATGATACTTTGTCAACTTTTAGTTTTGCATTATAAAATGTTTTATTGTATATTTTATACTCAGAAATTTTTAACACCTTAATTTCGCCTTCTTGTAATATTGGGTTTTGTTTCTTTATTTCCCCAACAATTCGTTATCGCTGTATTTAAACGAGATGCCTGCTATATCCATCCTCATTTCAATTTTATCAGGGACTTTAACATCATATTTATCACTCATTTCATTTTCAATTGCTGTTTTCATTTTGTCTCGCTCTTCATTATTTTCAGCTTGAATTATCAATGTTCCGTTGCTTCTATTTTCTACATTTGCAATTTTAAAATTTACTGGATCAACTTTTTTATTCAGCTCTTCTCTGGTTTTTTCCGATCCCTGTTTTTCTCTTGGTTTTATTATCAGTGGTGCTTGTTTCATAACTTCTGGCATCATTGTATTGCTTCTTGCTGCTTGTGCATACGACATTTGTTTTGTTTTTATATTTGTTTCTTTTATCACTTTCTTAATTTCATTGCACATTTTTGCGTTATTGTCTTCTATCGAATTGTATATTTCTTTATTTTTATTTTCAAATTCATTTATTTTTGCATTAATATTTTCCACTTTTTTAATATTTTCATCACATTTTCTAAATGCATAATCTAGTTTTTTTATTCGCTCATCATATCTTATCTCAATTGCCTCTAGAAGTTTCTTCATTTCATTTTCATTATGTTTTAGCGATGTTTCAAATTCATGCTTATATTCTTTTAATTGTTGCTTATTTTTTTGAACTCCATTTTGGATATCTTTGAGTACCTCATCAACATTATGGATGTATTGTATACAATCATCACAAATGAACCTCACAAAATTATTTTTATTCAAAACTCCAATTGAATATTGATCTATATCCGAACATTTCGCAGCACAATGATATATTTTTCCACAAACACCTTCACATTTAATTCCGCTCTCACCCCTAATTGCTGATCGACACTTATTACATTCAGTCATCACTGAGTTTATTTATTTATTTTTTAATTATTAACGTTCTTTTTTTCTTTTTTCTTTTTTGATTTTGTACAAAAGTATTCTATTATTGGTTTTATAAAAGTCTTGTCTATTTTAACTACCACTTAATATTTTTATTTATTTATTTAAACAGAGCTTTTATTAACGCGCGTTGCTTTTGCCACGATCAAGGCAAATCCTCGTTTGAGGACGAGAGAAGCTTGATATGGCCATTATTTTGTGGCGCCAGTCCTGAGTTGGGTTCAATGAATTTGAAATACTCCTCCAGGAGCTTGATACGGATCCCATTTTTCACGAGAGATGGCTCCGTCGCTTCTGTCTATAATAGCTCTTATCAGTGGATTTTTAGCAACCTCACTGCAAGGTCTTTTAATGACTCTGGGTAGAGCTTGTTGGTAACTTGCCGTTTTTGGACGCTTGCTGTCCGGTTGTTGGTGTTGCAGTACCATCACTGATAGCACCAATTAATACAGTGTTGGCAGTCGCTCTCATTCTCTCTCTTAGTTTAGAGGTTAAGGTGTATAGGTTTAAGAACATAAGAATAATACAACAGTCCTTGACAATGCTTTACGAATAACACGTCTTTTATTTAAATTATATACTTCATTAAATAGAAGTATAATATTTCGACCGTGACATATATGTATATAAT
The DNA here is from genome assembly GCA_916610165.2 of Gymnosoma rotundatum. Classification (NCBI taxonomy): domain Eukaryota; kingdom Metazoa; phylum Arthropoda; class Insecta; order Diptera; family Tachinidae; genus Gymnosoma; species Gymnosoma rotundatum. Next base: position 112,243,186 of record OU744336.1, read on the forward strand.
TCTTGCAAAAAAAACCGACTTCAAAACAGATTTCACCTTGCGGTCTATAAAGATTCAAGAGTAAGGCCACATATATCAAATTACATTAACTTTTGGAACACCCTCACATTCCATTTCCAAACTTTATACTTGTTAAACTTTTCAGAAATATACATCAAATTAGAACAACTGCAGGGCCACCCCTTAATTTTCAAATTATTGAAGTAGACTTAGCCATCAGGTTCTTTGAAAATTTCAACCGTTTGTCTAAGCCGGTTCAACAGTTTGGCCATATACATCAGATTACATCAACTAATGTAAAATCCTTTAATTTATAATTTAAATTTTTTATTATACCAAACAAAATAGTGGAAATTCTGTCTAATTTTCAAGTGTCATATAGGCCACACATGTAAAATTATGTTAATTTTGGGAACAGCCTTTAATATATAAGTTCAAATATAAACTTATTGTTAAGGCAAACTTAGCAATACAGGTCCCTTGTAAGTTTCAGCTGTCTGTATACAACGCTTCGAAAGTTCGGCCACAAACATCAAAATACATTAACTATTGGGCACCCTTTAATTTATAATTTTAAATATTTATACTTGTTATTATAACGCTTATATTATTTGACGTTCTGTCAAGTTTTTAAGCGTTTGTCTTAAACGGTTCAAAAAGGCTCATATATGTCAATTTACGGCACTTATGGGGACACCTTTTAATTGTTAGATTCATTTTTGTATTACTTTTTGTAATTGGGAGCTGTAGTAAGTAACACGCAGTCATTCTGAATTTTAAAGAAGTGCCCTTTACAGTTCATAATACACGTAAAAAATATGTATGTTGTATGTGGACACCTTTTAATTTTTTAATATTATTATCTGTTTGTAAAAGTGGAGCAATCTGTAAGTATAATCTGTCAAGCGTATGTCTACAGCTGTTCAAAAGTATGGCCACATATATCAAATTACGTTAACTAATGAGGCACCCTTTAATTTATAATTTTTAATATTAATACTTGTTACTATAACGGTCATAGCAATTGATATTCTCTCCAATTTGCAATTATTTGTCTATAAGGGTTCGAAAGATAGGCCGTGTAATTCAATTTACATGAATTATGGGAACACCCTTTAATTTCTAAATTTAAATTATAAACTTGTTGATATAGCGGGCTTAGCAATACAGGTGACTTTTAAGTTTCTGGGTTCTGTCTATAACGGTTCAAAAGTTCCGCATCATACATCGTTTTAAATCAACTTTTGGGACACCCTTTAATTTCCAAATCCAAATTTTATGCTTGTTATTATAGCGGACATTTCAATACAGGTCCCTTGTAAATTTCAGCTATCTCTATAACGGTTTAAAAGTTTGGTCATATATATCAAATTACATTAACTATTGAGACACCCTTTAATTCAAAATTTTTAATGTTTATACTTGTTATTATAACAGTCATATTAGTTGACATCCTGCCCAATTTCCAGGCGGTTATCTATAACGGTTCAAAAGGAAAGTGCATATAAGTCAATTTACGTCACCTATGGGGGCACTCTTAAATTTTTAGATTTATTTTTGTATTACTTTTTACTATTGGGAGCTATAGCAATACGCAGTCATTTTTAATTTTAAAGAAGTGCCCTTTACAGTTCATAATATAACATTCAGTCAAATTGGAAACCTTCTTCTTTTTTTAAGTCGGTTAAAAACAGAAGAGTGTGAACTTTTTATTATAACCCCTGTTTACATTAGACAATGCTGTCATGACAATAACAATACATGAACTGTTTTTCACTGACACATGTACACATTTCAATTGTCTTTGCAAAATAATAAATAAATAATTACAATGAAATTTGATGAGCTAAAAGTTGAGCAGCTAAAAATGGAGCTGAGTAAGTTGGATCTGCCGACAGAGGGCAATAAAGCGGAATTGCGAAATGATTTCAAGCAGCGTGGTATCGATATTGATACATTCGAATTTGGAGAAAAAGAGGAAAAAGAAGAGATTGAAATATGTACCACAGCAAAAAACAGCGTTATAGACTTGAATTCAATATTTGTCGCTATAATGAAGAAAATCGAGAGAACAACCAGAAGCAGGATTACCAGATCAAGAAGATGGAAGAAAACAACTTGAAGCTCCAAGAAGCAATACAAGAAGGTACTAGCGTCAACAGGAAAAGGCTTTAGCAAAAGTGAACGACAAATTTAAAGAAATATCAGAATTCTTCGAAAAACGAGTAAACATCGTATAACAGAGGGTCATCGAGTTTGATGAAAAATTGTGCGGCCTAGAGAAAAAAGTGAACGAAAAATTAAATGAATTACAATCACAAATGGGCAATCTTCAAGCTAAAGGGAGTTCATTGAGAGTTATTTCTGATCACGCCGGTAAGATAAACACTCCGAGCTTTGACGGCAGCACATATTTAAATGTTTTAAAGTTCCAGTTCGATATAGTGGCTAGCAAACATAGATGGGACCGTGAAGAAAAAGCTATGGCGATAATTTTGGCCTTAAAGGGAGCAGCAGCACAGATACTCGAATGCTTGCCAGCTGGTTGCAGAAATAATTATAAGGACGTAATGATAGTCTTACAACGTGAGTACGGAGGCGAGTACAGATGAGAATTCTACAGAATGGAGTTACGAGGTAGGGTTCAGAAGGCAAGCGAGAAGCTGAAAGACTTCACCATGAAAATTGAACGTTTGGTGCAGCTGCCTTATCCAGGCGAAGATCACCCGTTTCTGGATCAGTTCAAGATTATAGCATTTGTAAATGGCATTCGAGATCCAGATATTAAATACGTGGTTTGTGCTATGCAAAAATCTTCTTTTGCGGAAACCATCAGGTATGCGCTAGCCCAGGAGACTGCAAAAGTTTCCTGATACTGACACGTATAACCGCAAAGACAATAGAAGCGAGATAAGGGAGTTAATCAAACAGATAATGGAGGAGGAAAAAAATAATTCTCTCATTAAATGCTTTAAACGCGGTAAGGCCGGCCATTTTCAGCGCAACTGTAGTTCCACAAAGCGACGATCAAGATCTGCTTCTCCAGTTAGAGACAACAAACGGATGAAAAAGACCAGGAGCAATGACTTTGGTATCTTGCATAGAAAAGGCGGAAAACACAATAACGCTGATGACTTTGTAAGACGGCTATGAAATGTAGAGAGCAAGCACTGCACAAATATCGAGAAAAAGGGGTGCATCATGTATGTGCGGCTTACCCAAATTGGGTTAATTGAGGACTGGTCGAAGGCCGAGAATGATGAACCAATTTTATCAAAAATTATATTGGCTAAGCAAAACAACAGAAGACCGAATTATAATGAAATGTCGGCAGAGAGCCAACTAGAAAAATCGTACTGGGCTCAGTGGAATAGCCTGAAAGTCAAAGATGGCTGCTTATATCTATCACGGGAAAGTACAGATGACAAAACTACAACGGACTTAATTGTCGTGCCGACTTCTAAAAGAAATGAAATACTAAAGAAGTTTCATAACAGTCCCAGCGGCAGCCATATAGGTATAACAAAAATTCTGGAAAAGATACAGCAGAGATTTTACTGGGTAGGCTGCCAACATTTTGTAGCCGATTGGATAGCTAATTGCGAACAGTTCATTACGGCCAACGGTCCTATAAGAAAAAGTCGTGGCAAACTTCAACAGTACAACGCAGGTGCACCCTTTGAGCGGATAGCTATTGATATCACAGGCTTAGGCTAGAAACCAATATGTACTAGTGGTAATGGATTATTTTAGAAAATGGCCCGAAGTGTATGCCATTCCAAACCAAGAATCCAAAACAATGGTAGACGCCCTTGTGAACAAGACAGTACGTCGTGAATATTTTGAAGACAGTAAATAAGATAGTGATTTGACGTATGCCGACAATTTTATTATAATTGAGTTAACTAAATGAAATTTCAAAAATTTTCTATGTATATAACAATAAAATTAGAAAAATAGCAGGAAGAAACGCTAAAGCTATTTGAAGTTTTTATTTATTTTATGGACGCTTACATTACAGAAGCAATTGGCAGCATTTTTGACAACTAATACGTATTATTTTAATGTTATGACAGCATTGTCAAATATAAACGAGGTGTTAAATTGAACATCTATGCAGTGCTGAAGGAGTTTAACATTCAGTAAAACTACCACATCACTTCGTTCAATTGTGTTCCACCTTCAATTGTACTCGTTCGTTCATGAACTACACCACCTATTCTAGTGTTGGGCTTATCTGCTCTTTTCAGCTTACCTCAATAGAACGAATTAGTTCGTTCATTTAGTTCAAAATTCAGTGAGCTCAAACAAATGATCGAATTCAAGTGACATGTTGACTCAATTGTTTTTAATTCAAAGGCTCAATCAGTGAGCGTATCCATTTGATTTATTAAGCTCACACAAATTAATAACATATTCACACATACTAATGAAAAATTGTGCAACTAAAAAACAATTTAAAGATTAACTATATGTAAGTATGCACTTTTAAACCTGAAAATAAAATTGGTTCATAAATTTATATATTCTGATTACAAAAAGATGTTTTTCCTTAACTTGTACCAAAATAAGTTAGGCTTTCACTCAAGTTGTAATTATATATTTCTTTTCATATGAATAATTATCAGCTATAAAAGCGCTTAGTAACTTAGCAAAAAGCTATTAACTTAGCAAAGAGCTTTTAACTTGGCAAAGAGCTGTAACTTAGCAAGGGCCAGTTTCACGATGTCGCATTCGTTCGTTCGCTCGCACAATTACACTCAAAACAAAAACAAATTCTAAAAAATTGTTTTTGTTTTAAATGTAATTATGCGAACGAACGAACGATTGCGACGTTGTGAAACTGGCCCCAAATAGCTAAGTAAAAACAGTATCCATATAGTTCAATTGACATCCGCACTCAATTGGTTTAGGTTGTTCACGAACTACACAACTCTAACCTATTCCTAAAAATGTTTAATTTTTTTGAAGTTGTGCCTTTAAATAAAAATATTAAATGCAAGAGTAAAATTATTTCGTACTGCAGCAATTCTACATACAAAGTATTTTGCAACATCGATGATGAAGTACAAATATTCTGGAAGGATTGGGAATGTGTAACTTTACAGATAAAGAACGTAAAGTTTTGTTGCATCCCAGAGTATACGGATTACATTATATTATTAAGTCAACATTCGATTAAGAGACAAATATATCTGCAAGTTTACAATGTTTCAATGCAAGTTGGTCATAAAGTTTCAAATTTAATCAGTAACTCTGTTCTTGAGTGTAATAGCCAAGTTACAGCCTTAAATTCGTTAAAATTATTCGAATCTGAACTTTTGATCTCAATCGGACTTCATAACGGATATATATATTTTTGTAAGAATTCACTGCAAAAAGAGATACCAGCTAGTGCTTTTAAATGTGTATATGTAACTACAAAACCAATCAAAGGGATTAAGTTTTTAAAAAATGATGAAAATATAAGCATGTTTGTTTGTTCTGATTCTGGAATATTTTGTTATTTAATATCGAGCAAATTGAGATTAAGTGAAACTAAGTTAACTTTAGACGAAGTTGACTCTTCCATTCATTGCATTACTTTAAAACCATCGTTCGATATAATTAGGGAACAATATTTAGTTATAGCTCGAGATGACGGACTTTATTGCTACACAGCTGAAGGTAGGGGACCATGCTATGCAATAGCTGGATTTAAGCAGGCCGTAGAGTGGCTTGGAAAACAGTTAATTGTTGTTTTAAAAACGAAAACATGTTTGAATTTAAACCGCATTATATCTGAAGTAATAATATATGATGTTGATAATAAAATTATTGTAATGTACACAGAATTTGATGAAGTCGCATGTCTCCTACCTTTTTCAGACCATTCTAATTGTTTAATTATACTTAGGAATGGAGATATATTAATATTAAGAGAACGCGATTTGAGATATAAATTGTCACATTTAATTAAAAAAAAATTGTATGATACTGCTCTAAAAATTTTGAAAGAATCTAAAGCTAAGGTTGATGTTACAGATATATTGGTTCAATATGGAGACTATTTGCTAGAACGAGGAGATTCAACTGGAGCTGTTATTGCTTATTGTAAAACTATTGGATACACACCACCTTTTTCGATAATAAAAAAATTAATGGATTTTCGTTACAATGACTTCCTAATACAATATTTATCTAAATTGGCTCAGACAGATTTTACGTTACCAGAACATTTAGAACTTCTTAATAATTGTTATGGACGTAAAAACTTGTCTAAAAGCGAGTTTCGTGGTATCGAAATAAAAGAAAAAAACTTCAACCAAGCCTTAAACCTGAATGCAGACGCGACGTTTTTTATCAATAGTTTTAAGCAAAATTTATATTTTTCTCCTAATTATCTTCGTGTACATACTAATACGGAAGTTATAAAATTTCTCTCTGAATACGGGTACTATTTGATAAAGGAATGTCCAAATGAATTAAAAGAGTTGATTAAATATTCGCTATCAGATCGACTTCGAAAAATTGATATGTTCAGTAGAGTATTACTTCCGATATCACTTATGGATAAGCTATGTACACTCTTATTTATTGATGACCTTATTGCGGATTGTGAAACGAACTCTTATAATATCGTAACAGAGCTGCTTTTACTAATGTGGTTTAAGGGCTATATTGAAACAAAGTTTGTGGTTGAATTCATCAAATCTAATCAGCCTGAAATATTAGTTGACAATGCTTTTGTGTTATGCCGACATTACAAATTTTGGCCGGGAATTAAAATGATTTTTGATAAAAATAGTATGGACACTCTAAGCACTCAATGTTTTCCAAAATGCTTTGAAACTTTTCCAGATTTCGTAAACATACATTTCGAAGGGTCTAGTACAAAATTCAATAAAATAATGATACAAACTCTGCAGAAAAGGAACCTAGCAATAAACTATTTAAAATATATCATTGACGTAATAAAAAAAATTATAAATTGCAACCCTTACTATATTTTAAACATACTTAATCATTTTGATACCTGCAGTCATATTTTAATTTTACATTTGGATGAACTTCTTCTGCAAGGAAAATTTTTAACATACTTTAAATGCGATGACATCAAAAATACTGTGTTATTTTTACAAAATCAGGTATTTCGAATGGAAGAAGTAGTCCATAATTATTTAAAACGACCAGTAGAGTTTCGTAACAGATCTTGCGATATTTGCAAGCAAGTAATAAAGCCTTCTTCCATATTTTTTTTATGTCAACACTCTTTCCACAAGGAATGTTTAATACAATGCGGTGAAATATTTGCGTGCATAATTTGCACGGATGTCCAAATTTCGAAGGTAAAAATAATAAATTCTTAGGAAAGCACGGTTAACAGCACTTATGGCAGTTAAAAACCTGTTGGTGGAAATGTAAAAGGTGTAAGAATATTGGAACTAATTAATTTTAATGAGTACAAAAGCTTTGTCATCCCACTTTAAAATTAAACGTACTACAAACCATACTTGTAATGAATGCTATGAATAATTAAATCCATTTTGCGGTAAATATTGTATTAAGTATATAAATATTTAAAGACTATTTCTTTCCGTTTTAGGTTACTCCGCTAACAGACCTTAACTTTTCCGGTTCATGCAGTAATGAATATTAAATGTATTATTAGTATATTTTATTACAAGTTGATTGCAAATAAATTATAATTTATCAAAATGAGTCGTTTAGTAATTTTATATGGTTAAGTTACGCAGCCTTATTACAGTTGTTGTGTCGAAAATCGTACGTTTTTTTACTCACTCTGTTATCGTTAAATATATAACTCAAAAAGGAAATCTATTACAAAAATCAGCATTCACCCATGTTCTGTTTGTCGTCGTCAACACAATACGACGTCGTTTTTCTTCGTTTGTTGTAATTCGGTATTCCCGTTGTTAATATTGTCATTAATCGATGACGGTCGACATTTGTTTGATATTTTCTAAGATTGTTATTTTAAACATTGCTCTATACTTTTTAATTTTCCTTTGCAGACAACACAAATCAACATTAAAAATGGTGACGACAAAGTAAATTGCAACATCAACATCAATCGTGCATAGAAAATACCAAACCTATGTCGACAGTCATCGATTAATGGCAATATTGACAACGGCAATACCGATTTACAACAAAAGAAGAAAACCGACATCGTTTTGTATAATTCGTTAATTCATTTATTTTTTCCAAAAAATCTTTATAAAAAATAGTAACTAAAACTAACAATTCATTAAAATAATTCCTTACATACTACAGTATATTTCAAGGACTATGTCCATTAACCAAATAAAAATTTTGTACATTTTTTTGCACAGCAATTTGAAATAAATAAAAAGTTAAAAAGAATTCCCCAAAAAAGGAAAAAAAAGGGAGGCAATTTACCCATATTTTGTATAGAAAAACAGAAAGTCTTATATCAAAAGCCAAATTGATTAAATGAGAACTCCATTGAATCAATAAGACAGAAGACAATAACAACTCAAAAATGTTCGATAAAAAAAATCTTTTTTGAAAGAAAATTTATTTTACAAATGTATGCGGACGTTTTCCAAAGAAAACAAGAAAAATTAGTCAACGTAACAGAAGTTGCCACACAGATTTTAAAAAATCTTCGATTTTAGACAAAAAATTTTCAAATCTGGTTTTTGGCAATTTGAGAGGCCAAAATCTGCAAAATGCATATAAATCTGCACTTCTGGCAACAGTGGTTATGAGTAAACAAGTAAGAATGACTAAAAACAAAATGCAAATGCAACGCTTTTTGTGCGCACTCAGGTGAAGCCACTTTTCTCGAAAACGGTTCGGCGGAATTGTTGCACGGTTGGCTTATTTTTTTCATTAAGGTCTGTATTTTAATAATGTATGGCCTTTTGGAGCGAGAGTGTTATAGTTTCCATGGAAAACATCGGCAACGCTTTTTGTGCCCACTCAGGATGAAGCCACTTTTCTCGAAAACGGCTCGGCGGAATTGTTGCACGGTTGGCTTATTTTTTTCATTAAGGTCTGTATTTTAATAATGTATGGCCTTTTGGGGCGAGAGTGTGATAGTTTCCATGGAAAACATCAGCAACGCTTTTTGTGGCCACTCAGGATGAAGCCACTTTTCTCGAAAACGGTTCGGCGGAATTGTTGCACGGTTGGCTTATTTTTTTCATTAAGGTCTGTATTTTAATAATGTATGGCCTTTTGGAGCGAGAGTGTGATAGTTTCCATGGAAAACATCAGCAACTCTTTTTGTGCCCACTCAGGATGAAGCCACTTTTCTCGAAAACGGCTCGGCGGAATTGTTGCACGGTTGGCTTATTTTTTTCATTAAGGTCTGTATTTTAATAATGTATGGCCTTTTGGAGCGAGAGTGTGATAGTTTCCATGGAAAACATCAGCAACGCTTTTTGTGCCCACTCAGGATGAAGCCACTTTTCTCGAAAACGGTTCGGCGGAATTGTTGCACGGTTGGCATATTTTTTTCATTAAGGTCTGTATTTTAATAATGTATGGCCTTTTGGGGCGAGAGTGTGATAGTTTCCATGGAAAACATCAGCAACGCTTTTTGTGCCCACTCAGGATGAAGCCACTTTTCTCCAAAATGGCTCGGCGGAATTGTTGCACGGTTGACTGATTTTGTTCATTAAGGTCTTTTTTTTTAATAATGTATGGCCTTTTGGGGCGAGAGTGTGATAGTTTCCATGGAAAACATCAGCAACGCTTTTTGTGCCCACTCAGGATGAAGCCACTTTTCTTAAAAACGGCCCGGCGGAATTGTTGCACGGTTGGCTTATTTTGTTCATTAAGGTCTCTATTTTAATAATGTATGGCCATTTGGAGCGAGATTATAATAGTTTCCATTGAAAAAATCAGACTATTTTAGTGGTCAGTAAAAATTCTTTTTTATATTTATTTTCTAAAATCACAAACGTTTTGTTTATTTATTTAGAATTTAAATCAATTTTTCTTCTTCTAGATGCCTAAATTTATTCTAATTTTATTTTTTAATTAAAAATATTCAATCCCGGGGAATTTTTCTTCCCGGTTTTTTAATTCCCAAAATCGACGCTATCTTGGTGCACGTTAGTTTGCATTCACCAACAAAGAAATACTGTGAAAATGGTAAAATTAATAATAAACTGGATTTGTAAACTACTTGATAAATAAAATAATAAAAATTTGTGTAAAAATATTAAACAAAAAGAAATAAATAAAGAAAAACATTAAAATTTATACTCACACGTTCATTGCATCAGCCATTTCTATGATTAATTTTTTGCTTTTATTTGCGCATAATATATTTTACTGCCATCCCTAAATTAGCGCGTAAGACGCAAAGCAATGTAATTCACACCTTTTGCGCTGGAATTTCATCCCTAAATAACAGCGTCAACTTTGTGTCGTTAACAGTAATGTTAACTCATTTTATTTTATAAAACCCGCTGTATAAGAATAAAGAAGAGATAAAACCGCTAGATTGCCTTGAAAATAACTAAATTGTCAATACTTTTCAACGATAACAAAACAAAACAAACAAATAAGCAGCCAACTTCACTTCCTAACGCACTGTCAAAATTGGATTTTCCAATTGCTAAGCGTTGACGCCGTGCTATTTAGGGATGCTTCATACATTTTGTATGTACATGAGAAATTTTGACAGTTATCTTGCGCTTTACGCGCTAATTTAGGGATGGCAGTTACTGATGCATATGAAAAGATGACATTTGCAGTGCTGCCACTTTTTGCATTTACGAACGTACTGCCCATCACAAGCAGTGCAGTGACGCATTTACAAACAGGCCCCTACTGAATGGATTTGTACTAAATTTTGTAAGGCATTCCCTTAAAACCTCGGTTCCAAAAAAAAACACTTTTTTTTCGTAAAAAGTCATTTCAAAGCGAAAAAAGAGATACAAGTGTAAGGGCACCCAATTTTACCATTACAGTGGTACTAAAACAGTTGTCTGCACATTTTATTTTGTAAATGGAAATTTTTTGTTTAATAACACATTTTTCTAAATTTGAATTTTAAGAAAATTACAAATAAGATACAAAAGTTTGCAAATTGAACTAAGAGCTAGTCGTTTTGTTTTTTGTTGTTATTTTTAAGTGTTGATTTATCTCCTAAAATGCTACTGCAAAAAAATTTCAATAAAAGTTTATGTTTTACTCTACAAAATATTTTATTGTCGAAATTTTACATAATCGGCCTTATTACGGTTGTCGAAAACAACATTCGAGAAGAGTCGTAGTCGTTAGTGATGTTTTTTAGTATTACGAAAAATATTTTGTAATAGATCAAAAAATAAAATTTTATTAATGTTTTTGCAGCAGCCTTTTAGGCGATAAATTAACACTTACAAATAACAATAAAAAACAACACGACTAGCTCGTAATGCAATTTGCAAACTTTATGTCATTTGTAATTTTCTTGGAATTCAAAGTTATAAAAATATGTTTTTAATTTTGAATATTAATTCGAGAGCTCTGTAGACAGTGTTAAAAATTTTCTATTTACAAAAATAAAATGTGCAGACAACTGTTTTAGTACCATTGAACGGTAAAATTGGATGCTTTCTTTTTTCTCTACGTAATGACTTATTTTTACGAAAAAAGTATTCTATTTTAGAATCAAGCTTCTAAAGGACCTCCTCACAAAATGTTGCTCAAAACCATACAGTAGTTTTTGTGACGCGTAAACAGACAGATAGAAAAATATTCCAAAAACAGGTGTTTTGTATTCTATCGATGACTATCTACACCAACATCAAAATTTTTCAAAAATATTTAATGTGCATAAGAAGATGGTGCATATACTCAATGTTTCGCCGGAATGCTAGCCAATACGTCGGGCACATTAAACAAATGGTCCCAGGTAGTGGACTATAGGCAGGGACTGTCTCTTATAAAACCCTCGGACCAAAACTGGCTCATCTTGTAAGGTTAAGGTGGTAAGTAGCAGTGCCGAGAACCTGAATAGCTACTTAGTGGTTAAAGACGACTAGTCACAAACAGCTCCCCTCCGACGTCAAGGCACGGGTTGGTTGAAATTATAGTTGCCTAGTCCATGTACGCCGTCACTGCATAGATACGCGATCCCTTTACGTGCCTACTCAGGGTAACCACATACCTAAAAAAACAACAACACAATTGGTGTGATAGGTACGTTACCCCGCCAAAACGGCAGCGAAACAAGACCGCAAAACAGTCTAAGACGGGCTTTTATTGAAGGGCGCGCAAGTTAAGGATGATGGTTAGTTTCAAGGCCACATTAAACTTTATCGTGCTCAAACAAGAATTCGGCACTGCAACTTTAGCAGGCAGTCACGTCCCTCGGGGAAGTGTGGCCCGGCGCGAGATTGGATGCGGTCCCGGTCAGTGATATACCTCGCAGACCGAGATCCATCGCGATTATACCGAGGGTGTCACACGACCCCGCGACCCTTCTTGCAGTCATCAGTCAGAGAGGAAACTCTGATCTGCCGACCAGTAACTGGAAATTAGTGAAGGTCTCCGAACCGGAGGGATTGAATCGTTGTAACCACTTCGAAAAAGGCAAGTCAAAATCTTTTATGGTTTTGACAGTGTCAAGCTGAGCATCTATCGAGGTAATGACAAACCCAACCCCGAAAACTGCAGCTCTTCTGGATTCCGATCCAGACGACGTCAACGTCACCGTCATTTATAATCCGGACCAAGAAGATGGTGAGAGTGATCCAAATCAATCTCCACCACTCTAAAGCTTCGACTGCTGCATTAATTGTTCGCCTGGCAGAACAAGGCGAAGGCATCGCATTGGTTCAAGAGCCGTGGTTAAACAACGGCAACATATGTGGACTCAATGCAAAAGGCTACAAATTACTGTGTGTCGCAACGTCAGGTAGAAACAGAAAGATTAGAGCCTGTATTTTGGCGAAAATTCACCTAAATATATTCATTTTATTTGATTACAGTGATGAGGAGGGCCTTCTGCAGTGGGACTGAGGGCTCTGCAGAGACGAGCAGGCTGCGTAAAATACTTGCAAAGCATCCATTAATTCCGAGGTACGTTTAGAAATTTGATGGCACTTGGACAACCAGTGCACAAGAGTCACTGGAGGTCCTGCTGGATACACGTTTCCCGGGTCGTCACTAGACAATGGAAATGCAGTATGAACCTATAGGGATGGACAGTGTGGGAAATACGGATACGGATTGATTACACTGGGCCATCAAGACTTTCCATCCGTACAAGTCTCCGGGCCCGGATGGGATTATTCCGGACAATCTTCAAAATAATTTGGATCTGGCCACCCTATGGAGAGGCTTATCGAGATCGACATGAGGATGAAAATCGATTGGAACCTTCTTTCTCCATCTCAATACTTCTACACAAGGGGTAGATCGGTTGAGACGCCTCTACACTCGCTCGTGGGTTATATAGAGAAATCATGCGAGCATAAGAACTACACCATTGTAGCCTCCATGGACATTGATGGGGACTTCAACAATATCGACCCAACTACGATCACTCAGGCTCTCAGAGAGCTTGCTAAACTGCAGGCACTTCTGGAACTGCAAAGTTCACTAGAATGGCGGTAAGGGGCACACCACAGGGCGGAGTTTTGTCTCCGCTATTGTGGAATGATGCAATTAACAGACTGCTTGCAGAACTGGATTCCATGTGCTTTAAGACTGTGGCCTACGCGGATGACGTGGCGGTAGCAGTGTCTGGGATATACGCTGATGCAGTGTCGGAACTTGTTCTATTCTCCAGAAAAATATAAACTTCCTTCTTTTGGTTTACCTAGATTGAATGGGGTTCCACTTAATCTATCCAAAAGCGCAAAATTTTTGGGCATCATCTTTGATAGTAAGCTGTCTTGGAAAGTAAATATCTAAGCCAGGGCTTCAAAGGCTATTCTGGCAATTGGCTTCTTAAAGTGGTGATTAGGCCGATTTTGCTCTACGGAGCTGTTGTCTGGTGGAAAGCACTGGACCCTGCAGCGAATTTCTTTATTTTGGGGAAGGTGCTGCGCAGTATAGGGATCTTAATGACTGGGGCCATTAGTTCAACGCCCACACAGGCGTTTTTCGCCATGCTCAACTGGCTGCCCGTAGACCTTTAAGCCGAGAGGGTGGCGCTGGGGACGGCAGTCAAACTGAATGTTATAGGCGCATAGAACCATTGATCATGGGGACATGCTAGCGTACTATGGATCACGGACTTATTGCTAATCTTGTGGATTACTGCACCCCAGAACCCTCCCTCACAAGAAGATTTCTCTTTGACCTGACGGAGGGCCACTCTCTTCCATCTCAAGCTCTCTGTGTATACACGGATGGCTCCAAGAGAGGGACGAGAGTTGGGGGTGGGGTATACATTAAGGAATTCGGGATTAGCAAGGATAAGAGGCCTCGCTTAGCGGATTTTTGTCTGCATTTTTCTCGGACCTTCTCCGTATTCTCATACCCGATGTTCTTTCTGTCTTTCGTGGATTCTAAAAATATGTCCGAACAGTAAAATAATTGTTGATTTTGATTTAACAATTCTTCTTGGCCTTGCCTTTCGAACCTTACAACCCTAGAGGGCCAATATTTTGAGCTATTCGCCGCGCACAATCACCTCGTCGTTAGGCTGAGCTCAAAGATCTTTCTTGGAATTTTAATTGGAAACCTTGTTTTTTGGACAATAAAGTCGATGTATGGCGGAAATGGTTGTAAAAATTATTTTGCTTGGAATGAAAACCTTCATTCCATTAAAGCAAATCCGAGTTCAACTAAGAAAAATGCAGTCAGATTTAGAAAGGAAGCATTTAGTACCTGGCAGTGCAATAAAAACGCAGGTACTGTTTCGCTACGCTAAAAGATGTGCGCCAAAGTAGTAGTAGCGCGTCTGTGCTAAAGTACTTGCTACTCCTCGGTCATTCGTTAAGAGGGTGAAGAATAATGCTAGTTCCTCAATTCCGCATCATTTAAGGGATGATCAAAGTTATAACGACCTGGTTAATAAAACTAACCTCTTGGCTCAAATTTTTGCAAGTAACTCCCACTTATCGGAAAGCAATCAACCACCGCCCGCACTGGAAAGGGAATCAGTAACTATGGCAGATATATGATTTCGAGCACGAATAGTTAAAAATGTTTAAGCGGGTCTCATCATAAATAAGGATCCTGGTCCGGATGGAATTTCAGTACTAGTCTTGAAGAACTTTCCAACATTTTGTACCATGTTGGTGAATTCCCATCATGTTGGAAGGTTGCTATTGTAACACCAATTTTCAAAAAGGGAGAGCCCAGTAACCCTGAAAATTTCCGTCCAATCGCAGTTTGCTCTTCACTTTCCAGAGTAATAGTAAATATGCTTAAAGTAGTAATTGAAGATATACTTAATTCTCATTTTGTAAAATATCTGGAGTTCAACAGCTTCCTTTTGAAAAAATGGTGTCAATCCATTCACCACTTTGGAAAAATTAAGGTGACGGCGTTTGATAAAGTGTGGCATGGTGATAGCTTCTCTCGATTTACATGGGACCTCATTAAATGAGTTCATAGTTACTTTAAGGGCACCGAAAGGTTCCGTTCCTTCTTCTACCCTATATCTTATTTTTCTTAATGATCTTCTATGTCAGACTCCCAACTCTATTATTTCTTTCGCAGATGACAGTAGCTTAATCTATTCATATTTATTTCGCAATAGGTCGGGCCTTCTGGAAACATGGACGATACCTTAAATCGCCTTGCATTGCCTTAGGGCCTTGCGAACAGGGTTCAATTTAATGCTCGTAAAATCCAGTGCTGAATATGTTACCTCGTCTCTAATTATGGGTGATATAGATATTAAAGAATCAGAAGCTCTCGATGTTCTTGGCATGAAGATCACATTGATGTTCGGTGGACAAGCATATTTTTCAGATCGCAAAAGAAGCATTTAAGTATCTAGGTTTTTTGAAACGGTGTAAGATATACTTCACTCCATCCGATCTACTCGCTATCAATGTCACATTTATCTGACCGAAAATGGAATACAACTCTTATGTATGGGCCGGTGCTTCAAAGGTTATTTTGGATTTACTGTAATTTCGTACGCGAAACGCACTCTGCATCACGAGCGCATCCCTTTTTGTTTGATTGGCAAGTGAATCGCACTACGTTCCTGCTGACCTTGGCAGACGGGGGCTGGCTCAGCTAAATTTAGGATAAAGTGAACTGTGGTGCAATGGCACAACTTCGTTGAACCATATAAGAAAACTAATGAAATTTTACTTTATTTTCGGCTTTTTGGTTCTTTTTAATTAATTTTCTAAACATTTTTAGAAAGAATAATTATTTACAAATGTATGCGGACGTTTTCCAAAGAAAACAAGAAAAATTAGACGCTAGCAGAATCAAATGCAGCATTTTCTGGACCGCCACATCCTTCATCAGCATTCTTTGCATCTATCTACCTTATGTTATGTGCAAATGTCGACACTGATATAGAAAGTCGAAAAGTAAGGTTCATGCTTTTTTTCGAAATATGAAGCCATTTTCGATAGATTTTCTTCTTTAGACACGGCCATGAGGAGAGTTATTGCTTACATATTTCTTTTTTCTACTCTATGCATTTAGCTCATAAAGGGCGCTTCAGATATGAAACGTGTTAGAAATTGCCTTCATTGTCGTATCGGGAACAGTGCTCTATTATTATAAGGTAAATTATTGGTTCGCGAAGCTTTTTGCAGAATTTAAACATTTATTTACAACTCATTGCAGGAATAAATTAATGTAACGAACCTACCGTTGTAATGGGTACCTATTACGAACATTAGACCGTTCTGTTATTCGTCGTCGCAAACGTTGTATAGTTGATAGACAACGTTCATGCAGTCAAATAATGGCCGCTCTTCCCCCTGAACGTAATAATTTAAATAGATAGCTTACGATAGCACACGTTGATTTTTCTCGACGATTTGAGGAAAACTTATAATAGATCTTTTAAGATTACGAAAGGGTACAAAGCGGTACACCTAGAAGCTGCGTCCGACTTATCCATTGATACATTTTTAGCGGCTTTAAATCGTCTTATTACTAGAAAAAGATGTCCTATTATCAGACAATGGTAAAAATTTGGCGCGTCGAAAAAAATTTCAAAAGATTTTAAAACTTTCCTATAAGAATACAAGGTTAGAATGTGTTCCACTCTTGTTCATAAAGGTGTATATGGCAATTAATACCGACGGGTTCCCCTCAGATGGATGGTCTTTAGGAAGCCGGTGTTTAGAGTTTCATTTGTTTTTAAAAGGAGGTGCGATCTTGTTCCTTCACCTTTGAAGAATAATCTGTGGTCTTGTCTAGAAAAAAAGCCCTTTATGCCCCATGCCTAATAATCCTAGCCAGCCAGTTGCTCCGACTCCTAGATATTTCTTGATTGAATCGGATATACTGATTCCGCAAGAACAATCTATGATAGAAGGATAAAGCCTTGAACAACAAATTTATTTAAAAGACGGAAAGAGAAATATCACGTAGATTTACACATTCGCTACAAATGGCAACATCCCCAAAAGGAGGTTTCAGTAAAGTTTTATCAATTTCAATTACCTTTCTTTTTTCAAGTATAATGAACTCTTGAGCCATGCAAGCTAAACTCTTCGATGATGGTTTATTGGATTATTAGGAAGCGATGGAAACCAATAATCCTATATATACATCAAATGTTGTTTCTGGCGATCACTTCATTTACTTCCAGACCACTTTTATGAGAACAGAAGAGGATTTTAAGGAGGAGGGTAAACACTCTTCGATTTTATTATCAATTCCGGGACATGAGCTTGATTCCATTTTGGAACCATTTCAGGGTTTCCTACGAGCTGAGCCAAACTTCCGTCATTAGGGCAATATTGCGTAAGCGTTGGGTCCCAAAGTAATGCCAGATCAGTCCAGGAGTTTCGCTTGCCCAATACAGGACTTTTAGGTGAGGTATCTTGAGCGTTTTACCGCATTAAGATTTTTTTTATAAATTGGTCATGCATAGCCGAGTAAACCGCTAACGGTTTTTAAATACTGATTGCTACTTTTCACCTAATAAATAAGTTTATTGCGAGTTAAAAATTACTCTTTTTTGGAAATTGCAAACAGCGCTACGCACTAAAGGTGATAATTATCTTAAATAAATAAAAAGCATAAAAATTTTTTATTTTTGATGAACTTCTCCCCAGAGCACAGTTGTCCAAATGCTCAATCTAGCTGGAAGAAAGTTATAACTCGCTTTTAAAAAGCCGCAGTGACATGAATCTTTGCATGTACATATATATTATCACTAAAAATACTCACCAAAAAAATGGGCGCAATCTGTAATGAGCGTGGCAGATTTTTTGTTAAATAAATAAAAACAAATAATATTCCTATATTTATGTAAAACAATATTTATTTATTTATCTAAAATTTTGAATTTTCATCACAAAAATTTATTAACATTAATGAATGAAATAACTGGGTTGTTCAAGGTTCGTTAGTTATCAAGTTATATATTTAAAAAATTATATTTTCAACAACAAAATATATAGTGACAAAAATAGTTTTCAATATAATTTGTTGTTGGAAAATATATAAAAATATATAATAAAAGGATAAAAGTCCAAAATTTAGGAAAAAAGTGAGAAAACTAGCTAAAATGTCTTCTGAATTCGAAATATACATCTGAAATTGACCAATTGACCAAGTCTCCAATAAAGGTGCAACTTTTGACCGCTTTGCTCTCTTACTTTTTTCTAAAAATTCTTTAGAAGGTCTGCCATAGCTTGATGATGACAGCCCATCCAGTAATCCGAGATGTGGAGGAAGGCTTAGGTGGAATTACAAAACTTCCATCTAGCCAATATTTATTTGTAGTCTCAAAAACCCTCTTTGTTCGATTGGCTTGAGCCCACTTCTTAGCCAGAAACCATACAAACGTTCGAACAGATTGCTTCACTTGTTTGCAATAGCTATTTGTTTCATTATTCTCAAGCTCGATTTTAGCAAAAACATATGATACAACAACATTAATTTTTTTATTTTGTTGTTTTTCACTACAAAAAGCATCAAATAGTTCCCTCTTAGTAATAAACATTTTAGATTGTAAATGAAATAAAAATCATTTAGGCAAAAACTGGCAGCTAATTTTCAAAATATTGACAAGCTACCATCATACAGAAATAACAGAATTAGAGTTTTATAGATTCCCATTCAAGACTCTAATTAAATTTGGACATTGAATAAAATGTTCACATATAAGACACACACGTAGAAAACTGCATTTCTTTTCTAAACAAAACATTTTATTTTATATATAAAAATAACAAAATTTCTTCCTACCTTTGTTAAATTAATTTCAGCAAAAAAATATTTTAAAAACTTTGTTCTGATTTTTTCACGACGACTTTAATTGCGGCACTAAACATCCACTGAGCAATTGATAGAAAAACACTACAGCAATTACTTGTGTTTAAAAGAAGAAAGCAAACCTGAAACAAAAGTAAAAATAAATAAAAAATGTACTGTTATGCACTGTGGACACTTGTTAACCCATTATCAAACTAAATATTTAATTTCGAAATAATAAAAAAAATTACTTTTTTCCGGCTAGATTGAGCATTTGGACCAATGTGCAGCGGATATACCACGAATCACATTTTTTAAAAAGTTTATTTCTATATCTAGAATTTTTTTCCTCTATGGTACGCGTTAATTCTTATTTATTCCATTATTTTTTAATTTGTTAGATATCACTTTTACTTGCATTCCTATAAAACCTATATTACCCCATCCCTCAATATACAGAGCTTATTCGGAAATACATTACTGCGCTGCATCTGATGCGCATGTATAATTTATATCTATACAATTTTACAAAAAGAAGCCATCGGCTCTCAATGGGTTAAGTATTAAAAAAAAATCTGTATTCCCTGAAATATCCGTTCAAAAGTTTTAAAATGATACACGTATTGATATTTTAAAAAATTTCATGGCCCCGTAATTTAGAAAATATGGGCGAGCGCCAGATTTTTCACGTGATGTTTTTTTTTATTTTTTAATTCTCTATCGCCCTATATATTATTTTTTTTTAATTGGAGTTACTTCCGTGTTTCAAATGGTATGAACAAATTAGGGGTAGGCGCGGTGTTTCGCCTGCTGCCTCGAAGGGCGTGAGTGGATCGTGCTGATTTCGAACAGCACTTCTTTCGACACTATGTTTGATCGATTGGCGCATAAATTTTTTCTAGCTGATCTTGTGCCTCTGCAAAATTGATTTCAACACTAAAACGGACGGACAGATGGGCATCGCTCAATAGACTGCGCTATGCATAAGAAGTCAGAATATATATACTTTATGGAAATTACACACGGAATGGCAAACTTAGATATACCCTTTTTCCAATTTTTGTGGTGAAGGGTATAAAAAAAGTCGTGTTATGTTGTTTGATTAATATTTTCTATTTTTTGATCTTGCGGTATTTTTTGTAGAACCGCTCTTACCTAGTGAAATAAATGCACCAGTAAATTAATTCGCCTTGTTAGAAACCAATACAAAAAATGTAAAGGCTTTAACAAAAATTACCAATAAAACACGTGTTTATTATACCCTTTATCAAAAAAGTGGAAAAAAGGGTATACCTAAGTTTGTAATTCCGTTTCTAATTTCTACAATATTCAGTTCCGACCCCATAAAGTATACATATATATTCTGAGTTCTTATGTTTAGCGAAGTCGATTAAGCGATTTCCCTCTATCCGTCCGTGTTAGTATTGAAATCAGAGTTCAGAAAGTACACACATCGTACACACAATGTTCTGTTCAAAAGTAACCAACACATATTTTTCTTTTCATAACAATTATGTGTGTTTTATTAAAATATTAATTTGCGTACACGTACGTGAATGTACAACTGTAGCTATTATTTTTGTACATGTACGGGTAAAAACGTACATAAAAACAGAGAAGTTTGAGTGAATTTTTTTATACATGAAACAAATGAAAACAAATTCGTGTATGGAAAAAACGTACATGAAAAAATTAAAATAAGTTTTTGTACGGACGGCAAAAAAGTACATGTACAATAGACAACAAATTATCTGTTTTGGACAAAATTAAACTCTTATTACTCCTGTTTTCTATTTTAAGGTTTGAGCAGTCGAGTAAGACAAAGTTTAATTTTGTTATTAATATATTAGAAATAGACTTTTTTGATAACTTAGACAGTAACTTGGGCAAGACTGTAACTTGGGCAAGACTGTAGCAAGTGCACTAAATGCACGTTCTCCAGATACTTGTGTTACAGGTACATCAAGTACCACTTCAAAGGCTGGCTTAATTTTGAATTGTGTTGACCTTTTTATTTCCAATACATTAATATCAAAGGGTTGCATTGGTTTTTTACATAAAGTAGATCTGTTTTTATACCCTTCCCCACAAAAAGTGTACATAGTGTATAACTAATTTTGTCACTCCGTTTGTAATTTCTACAATATCCTTTTCCGACCCCATAAAGTATACATATTCTGACTTCTTATGCATAGCGAATTCGATTGAGTGATGCCCTTCTGTTCGTCTAATGTCAGCCGATCAAATATAGTGTGGAAAGAGGTGCTATTGGAAATCAGTATGATCGGTCCATGTCCTTCGAGGCAGCAGGCAAAACATCATGTCTACCTCTGATTTTTTCATGTCATTTGAAACAATAAAGTAACTCCACTAAAAAATAAATATATGGGGCAATAGATTATTAAAAAATAAGAAAAAACATCAAGTGAAAAAATTGGCACTCGCCCATACTTTCCGAGTTACGGGGCTCAATTAGGGTATCATTATAAAGCTTTTGAAGAGATCTTTAAGAAAATACTAAAATTTTTTTAAATGCTTAACCTATTAAGAGCCGATGTCATTTTATGTTAAATTATATATATGCAGTACCAAACTTTTTTCTTATTTTTTAATTCTCTGTCACTCCAATATTTGCTTTTTTGATTGAAAATGCTTCACTATAGAGATTAACATAGATGGTGAAAGGTTTGTAAGATTCTATTGACGTGATTTTGTCCAAAACACTTGATTTGCTCAAATCAAGTGCTTTGATACTTGATTTTAGACACATTTTTCATGCTACCAAAACCACTTAAATCACTTGATTTACTTCAATGCATGTCAAAAATGTATTTTTTCGATCTTATTTTGCTCTTCAATAATGTGTTGTGTCTAGGATATTCCAGTTTAACTCCTTTCTGTCTATTCATATTGGATGTTATTATCGAAAATGTGATACTTACTTTTAAATTTTTTAAAACAATAATATTTTTTTTTACAAAAAATGTGTTGAAATTTTTTTTAAATTAATTTGAAAATAAAAACGATGTTTTACAAAAAAAAAATAGTTTTTCTTACTTCTATGCAAAAAATGTCAGTTCGAATTTACAAATCATTTCTGCTCAAAACTAGTTGATTTCAATTCAGCGGAACGCAATACAGGGTTACAGGCAGTTGTAAATAAACAACTAGAAAACCACTTCATTTTTCTGTTAATTTGCTTTGCTTTGCTAATGCGGCAACATTAAAACGAATGGATTAAATCTAGTTTACGGACACCACTCCAGAAAAAAAAAGTTGCCTACAGGGTGCAAAATGCAATTTTAAGCAAAAAATGTCAAGTGAAAAATTTGGCGGCAACCCTTAGTTTCGGAGTTGCATATGTAGAGTATTTGATGGCGGAATCGGACAATATGGGTATCATTGGAAATGGAATTAAAGATCCAATTTATTAAAGCAGGGAAAAAGTAAAACAAATTAAAAAAAATATGGTAAGAAAAAAAATTGTATATAAGGGATATAAACATAGCTTTCCTTAATAAATTAAGTAAGAAAAAATTTACATAAAGGGTGTAAAATGTAACTTTAGGAAAAAAATGTTAACAAGTAATTTTTAAAGAAACCCTTAATTTCCGAGTTACGGACCTCCCTAGTTTTTATTTATAATGTATACCTATAACGAGTATTTCCGTAATTTCGAAACTATAAGGCACTCTTTAATTTCCAAATTCATAGTAAAAACTATCTGTTGTAAAACACTTAGCAATCAAGTTCTTTGTAAATTTCCACCGTCTGTCTGCAACGGTTTATCAATTTGGCCATATACGTTGGACTGTATTAGCTATTGTAAAATCCTTTAATTTATAATTTAAAGCTTTTTTACTTCTTATTACACCAAACAAAGAAGTGGACGTTTGTCAAACTTTCAGGTGTTTGTATATAACGGTTCAAAAAATACGGCCATATAGGTCAAATTACATTAATTTTGGGAACACCCTTTAATTTATAAATTCAAACTATAAGCTTCTTGCTATAGCGGACTTAGCAATACACGTCCGTTGTACGTTAAAACTGCGTATCTATAACGGTTCAAAAGTATGGCCAAATACATCAAATTACATAAACTATTGGGACACGCTTTAATTTTCAAATTCAAATTATATACTTGCTGTTGTAGTAGACTTAGCAGTTAGGTTATTTGCAAATTTTAACCGCCTGTCTATAATTAATTTGTAGTTTGAAATATTAATACTTGTTACTTTAACGGCCATAGCAATGCCGGTTCAAAAGATAAGCCCATACAAGTAAATTTACATCAATTATGGTAACACCCTTTAATTTCTAAATTCAAATTATAGACTTTTTAATATAGCGGGCTTAACAGTGCAGGTTCCTTATAAATTTCAGCTGCCTATATATAAGGTTTAAAAGTTTTTTACATCAACTATCGGGACACCCTTCATTTCCAATTCAAAACTTTATACGAGCATATGCTGTGTTAGCGGACTTAGTAATACAGGTTCTTTGTACATAACATCCGCCTGTCTATTTTACACATTCGTCTAATTTTCAAGTGTTTGAGTAGGACGGTTGAAAAGACGGTATATGCGGTTAATTTATAATATTGAAAATTTTGGGAAAGGCCCATATAGGACAATTTACGTCACCTATGTAATTTTTAGAATTATTCATCTATTCTTTTTTGCTATTGGAAGCCATAGTGATACTCAGTTTTTTTAATTTTCGGGTGATGCCCTACAGGCTTCACAATACACTTAAAAAACAGGTATGTTCTATGAGGACAACCTTTAATTTTTAAGATTAAGAACTGTTTTTAAAACAGGACCAATCTATAAGCATAATCTATTAAATTACGAATAATTTTCAAAATCGATTCAGAAATGACGAGTTCTGCAGGCACAAACATAAAAAAGCAACGTTTAGTCTGTTGATTACCTCCTTTTTTATGTCGGTAAATAAGAAATACAAACTAACAATATGACCGCACGACAAACAATGAAACAAGTTTAAAGAAACATTTCTTATAGGAAAGTTTTAAAATCTCTTGAAATTTTATTCGACGCGCTAACGAAATTTGTAACATTGTCTGAAAATATGGTTTGAGGACATCTTCTTCTAGAAATAAGACGATTTAAAGCAGCTAAAAATGTATCACTGGATAACTCGCAGCTTTTAGGTGTAGAAAAGCATCCAAAAATACAAATGGACCCTTTCGTAATCATAACAGATCTATTAAAAGTTTTCCTCAAATCGTTGTCACCACTTCGAAAGAAGCAAGGCAAAATATTTTATGGTTTTGATAGTGTCAAGCTGAGCATCTATCGAGTTGATGACAAACCCAATCCCGAAAACTCCAGTGACCAATTGGAGGTGTCAAATTGGTGGAAGCCAGTTCGACATAAATGAACTCGCTGGCTCGGAGACGACAGAGGGCTCTCAATCAGACTCTTGCCTGGTGTAATAGCTCTTTGAGCACCTGAACGTTGCGGAGGACGGAGAAACTCTTTTGGATTCCGATCCAGACGACGTTAACGTCACCGTCATTTATCATCAGGACCAAGAAGATGGTTAGGGTGATCCAAATCAACCTCCACCACTCTAAAGCAGCACCTGCTGCACTAAAGATATCGCATTGGTTCTTGTGGACTTAATGTAAAAAACTACAAATTACTGTATGTCGTAACTTCAGGTAATAACAGCAAGATTAGAGCCTGTATTTCAGCTAAAAGTCACCTAATTTTCTTATTTTATCTGATTACAGTGATAGTTCGGAGACAGTGGCATGGAAGGCAAAGGAATCTGCGATGTAAATCTCTTCTACCTATATGCTGTTCGACCAGATGGGTCCTCCACCTAGTTCATTGTTCAGGAGGATGATCAGACCAGCGAAGGCAAGGGATACACCTATCATCATAGGCGCCGACGCAAATGAGCACCATCACCTCTGGGGTAGCTCCGACACCAACGACAGAGGTAAGTGTATCCTTGATTTTATGTTACATAATAATTTAGTTGTAGCGAAAAGGGGTTCAGAACCGACTTTCGTAGTATCGAATAGGCAGGAGGTGCTGGACATCACGCTTGATGATGCACACGATGCGTTCTTGATTGGAAGGTCTCCGAGGACTGTTCCTTTTCTGATCACAGTTATGTTGTCTTTGCTATTGTAAACAAGAAGAGCACTACCGCTGTTTATGTTAACAGACGCAGGACGAACTGGGAGGATCAAAACACGATCCTTATGGATGCATTGAACTATCCCATAGTCTTCAGGGACACGAGGGATATTGAAGATGCCGTGAGCAGACTTACCAGCGCTTTTAAGAATGCAATCAAAAGGTCTTGCAACGCACAATCTGCAGACCAACGTGGTGGTCCACGGAAATAGCCAAGTCTCGTAGGGCTTGCCGCAAACTCTTCAATGAAGCAAAGAGGTCGGGGAACTGCTCACCCTATAAGACTTCTTTGAACAGGTTTAAAAATCAAGAAAGAATTGCAAAGCTTAGATCCAAAAGGGCCTTCTATAATAGGATAGAAGGCTCTTTAGAGACTAGTAGGCTTTGTAAAATACTTGCAAAGCATCCGTTAATTCCGGGGTACATTCGGAAAGTTGATGGCACCTGGACAACCAGTGCATAAGAGTCCCTGGAGTTCCTGCTGGATACACATTTTCCGGGCCGTCACTTCACAATGGAAATGCAGTATGAACCTATAGGGATGGACAGTGTGGGAAATTCTGTAGCGATGGATATGGATAGATTACACTGCGCCATCAAGACTTTCCATCCGTTCATGTCTCCGGGCCCGGATGGGATTATTCCGGCCGATCTTTAAACTAATTTGGATCTGGTCACCCCATGGCTCTTACCATTGTACAGGGCCTGCCTCTTCTGCTCCTATAATCCGGATCAATTGAGGAGGTGCAACGTGGTTTTCATCCCCAAGGTGGGAAGGACATCGCACATATGGGCGAAGGACTTCAGGCTGATCTGTCTAACGTCCTTTCCGCTCAAGACACTCGAGAGGCTTATCGAGATCCACATCAATGAAAATCGATAGGAACCTTCTTTTTCCATCACAACACGCCTACACAAGGGATAGATCGGTTTTGACCGCTCTACACTCGCTCATGGGTTATATGGAGAACACACCTAAGCAAAAGAACTACACCCTGATAGCCTTTATGGACGTTGAGGGGTTTTCAATAATATCGACCCGACCGCGATCACTCAGGCCCTCAGAGAGCTGGGGGTCGACCATTCGATAATCACGTTCGTATCACGCTTGCCAAATTGCAGGATAATAACGTCTACTTCTGACACGCCGAGTGTCACTAGGACGGCGGTAAGGGGCACACCACAGGGCGGATTTTTATCACCGCTGTTGTGGAATGTTACAATTAACAGACTACTTGTGGAACTAGTAGACTGTCGCCTACGCGGATTACGTGGCGGTGGCAGTGTCTGGGATGCACGCCGATGCGGTGTCGCAAAAGTTGAAAACAGCGCTCAGGGCAATCTGCTCCTGGGTCGGCGGAGCGGACTGAGTGTCAATCTAACCAAAACGGAACTTGTTCTTTTTTCTAGGAAATATAAACTTCCCTCTTTTGGTTTACCTATACTAGGTGGGGTTCCAGTCTATCCAACAGCGCCAAACTTTTGGACGTCATCTTGGATAGTAAGCTGTCCTGGAAGATGAATATCCAAACCAGGGCGTCAAGGGCCATTATGGCAATATATTGTAATGTTTAAATAATACTCTTTAGCGTTCACAATTTATGATCAAGATTAATTGATACTTTATTTAAAATTTCTTTGCCTTATATACTACTTATGAGAATTTACTAGATTTACAATTGAGTGATTTTCATTATCGAGCTCAATTTTACTTACAATCTATTTACATGTATTGTATTCTTAATCTATCAGGTAATCAGAAATAATGAGTGAAATGCCATTTGCTCCAAAAATTATTGAGTTCATTTCAAAGTTCAATATTAAAGTCACTCATTACTTCAAATTCTTTGTTTACCAAAAAAAATTCTTCAAAGCGTCAAATATCCGAATTTCAGTCTAAACATTTTTCATTGTGTGACGTCACTTTGTTTCATACATTTTGTTTCTTATTGTGACGTATCAGTCAATCAGAAAAATAGAACGTTTACTAACGATAATGTATTTACTTATATAAATGTATTTGAGTGTGTGTGTATGTATGTCGTAAATTTCAAGTGTCCAGTATCCATAATTAAAATACTGCATGTAAAACATAATTGGTTCAAGTCGCTAGGGTCTTATTGCTTAGAACAATTTTTAAAGTTCATTAAATCGCTAAACAATTTTTTAAGTGCATTGAATTCAAACATTGTTAAATTAAGAGTCAAGCAATTCAATTACTGACCTATCGCAACACAACAATTTAGTTAAAGAAAAACGAATGAACTATGGTTTTTGTTTATACACTACACCCCCAATCTTTTAGTTAAAATTTTACAGCTTTGAAGAAGTTTTAAAATTTTAATTAAATATTTAATAATAAAGTTAAACATTTGGATATTTTTATAGTTTTTTTTTATAGAAATATTTTGTGATGATTTTGTGGATATTTTTATGTTTTTAATTAAAAAATTACCTTATGCATCTTATTTTATAGTTTAATAATAAAAAGTACATAAAAAAAATTTATATTGTAAAATTATTTTCTATTATATTTCTTTAATAAATTCTTATGAACAATTTTGTTTTTTCCATTCATTCTTATTTCTACATTTACATTGTCTATGTTTATAATTTCAAAGGGACCTTGATATGGTGCTTCATTTTTCTTTCTATTTGCTACTTTTATTAAAACTAGGTCTCATATATTAAGATCTATACTGTTAAATTTATAATATGACTCTAAACTTCTTTTTTCTTTTGCTACTTCTATAAGTTTTCTAGCGTTTTGTAATGAATTTCTTAATCTAGTCTTTAATTAAAATATATTATTATTATTTCCTTTTTTATTTCCTCATTTTGTATCATTTTTCTTTTCATATTTCCAGTTATCACCAGCGATTTCTTTACTGTTTCATCAATTTTATCAGGAACCATTGTTTTTAACATATCTGAGTTTAATTTTACTCTGGATAGTGCATCTGTGTTAGTGTTATTTTTACCTTTTTTGTAAATTATCTCAAAATCGTAATCTGACAGTTCTAATCGAATTCTTGTTAATTTAGAACTTGGGTTTTTATGTGAAAATAATGCAATTAATGGACGGTGATCTGTCACTACTATGAACTTTCTGCCATATAAGTATGGTCTAAAAATTTGTATGTTGCAGTATATATGAAGTAATTCTTTTTCTATTACTTTTGGCATTTAACGCTTCCGCAGGACATCTTTTGCCATATTTGCCGTCGCATTTTTTACAATAATGTTTTTGGTTATTTTAGCTGTTATAAAAATAGTTGGTTCTGTTTTAATCTCGATGAGATTTTTTCTGCGATTTTTAAGGCTTCAGAAAATGTATTTACCTGACTTGCGTCAATTGTGGATATTATTTGTGGATCAGTAAGACCATTTATAAATGCGTTGAATGCTATTTTTCTATTTTTTGCTATAATAGAGTCCCTCTTCGATTCTCCTTCTTTTGATATCTGTAATTCATTTAATTCCGCATGAGGTTTTCTATTAAATTGTAATCATTTTGAGATATTCGAGTTATTTCATTTAACAATGTATTTGAAGTTTTTAATGGTTTATATGTTGTTTTTAAAGTTTGTACCAGCTCGTCAATAGATGTTGGTACAGATATTTGTTTAACTCTATTTTGGACACGTAACTCTAATCTTGATTTAAAAATAAAATTAAAAAATTAATTTTGTTTTTCATTTGATATTGTTAAGGAAATTGTTTCCAAATTTGTACGAAATTCATCAGGCCTACCACTGAATTTTGGTACAAGCTTTGTTATTAATGATAATTCATTTATGTTGTTTTGTCTTTAATAGTTTTTAAAGCTTGTTTGCACAACGAAAAAAAAATGGTATTTTGTTTTTAAGCGAACTTTTACGATTAAGGGCACTGATTTTAAAAAGAAAATAGCTAAATTCGCGATCGAAAAAAGTACACAACCGGTCTTATTCTTGTTTAGTACAGGAATGATATTTTTATTTATAATTTGAGTGGTTGACAAATTTCATCATTTTTTTTACAATTAAAATTTCCCTAGCGTACTTGACATTTTTTTTGGGGCAAAATTTATTTTATTAATTTGACAGTTTAATACAATTTAAAAGAGTGAATTCACTGAATTTAAAAATAAAAAAGTTAAACAAAAAAAAAGTGATTTTAAATTACATAAAATGCCGAAACACCGGCCCCATTGAAGGACCTGCGGTCTTCAATTAAAAGGAAGAAGCGCCATTTTATGGATCGGCCTGGTCAGAACCCCGTTTCTAGTCCTGACTTGCGCTACTCTCATTTTGTTGTCTGCGCCATGGATTACCTCCTGAACTCGGCCGGTTAGCCACTGCAGCGGTGGAGTGTTGTCCTCGTGGACGACGACGAGCTTGCCGACGGCGAGGTCTTCTTCTTCGGCCCACTTCGTCTTGATTTGGAGGCATAATCTCTCTCCCAAGACCGCCAAAACGTCTGCTTGAGTGCGCAGATAAGCCGCCATCTGTTGCAACATGTCAGCTTGTCCAGACCGCCTTGATGCGATCCTTGCGGCAGCGCAAGCAGGCTCTCTCCTATTAGAAGGTGCGCTGGAGTGAGCACTTCTCCGTCGTTGGGATCGTTGCTGTGGGGAGCGATGGGCCTGGATTTCAATACTGCATCGATCTCTATCAGCACCGTCTGCAGCTCCTCGGCGGTTAGTAACACCTTGCCTACGGTCCTCATGAGCAGGCCTTTGGCAGATTTGACGGCCGCTTCCCACAGACCGCCGAAGTGTGGAGCGCATGGCGGGATGAAGTGGAAGGCCACCCCTTTGCTGGCAGCATACGACGCGACGTCTTTGGCACTGGTTTCCATTGCCTGTCGAAGCTCCAGTAGCTCTCGACTGGCACCGACAAAATTGGTTGCGTTGTTGCAGAAAACCTTCTCCGGGAGACCTCTCCTGCCGATGAACCTTTGAAGACAGAGAATAAAAGAATTTGAAGACAGATCAGTTACCAATTCAATATGTACAGTTTTTGAGGTAAAATACACAATAAAATACAATATAGCAACATACATTTTTACGGGTGGTCGGCCACGAATTTTGAGTGTTACATTAACTGGGCCGCAAAAGCCTACGCCGCATATCTTGAACGGGCGTAGAGCTCTCACCCTATCAGCGGGCAAATTCCCCATGATTTGATTCAATTATTTAGGTTTGTATCGAAAACAATGTAGGCACTTGCGAAATACTTTCGTACATTCTTCTCTAGCATTAATCAGCCATATTCTGTCTCGCAAAATAGCTACCAAAGCCTTTGCACCAGCATGACAGTTAGTTAAGTGCAAGTGTCTTAAATAAATGGTGATAAAATGCGATTTCTTTGACATCAAAATGGGAAATTTTGCATCGTATGCAATTGGTGCATTAAGCAATCGCCCGCCTACCCTGAGTAGTGAAAACGACGTTGCAAATTTGAAGGCAACTTCTGTGATTTGCTTAGCTTTTTCAATTCGTCCGCATAATCGATTTTTTGCAGGTATTCAACCAAATGAAGGAATGTCCATTTCATTTCCTTCGCTGTAGGTTCACCAAATTTGCGGCAGTTGTTTCCTCGAGCAATATCAAGAAAACGAAAAACGCAGGTAAGTACTCGAATCATTTTAGTGTATGATGAATAGCTCTCAATCACCTTCAAAATATAGGTATCGTTTTCCTCTACAGTGAAGAAAACACTTGATTTCCGCTTTTCAAGCGATTCTTCTTCAATTGTCAGGTTGAAGTGGTCGTTTACTGGCCACGTGTTACGCACTTGGAGTAGAAAACTAGGGCCATTAAACCAAATAGAATCAATTAATTCGTAGTCATTACTACCTCTCGAAACTATATCGGCCGGATTATCCTTAGTTGGAACATGTCGCCAAGTGACGTTGTTCGATAATTCTTGGATTTCAGAAACTCTATTTGAAACAAATGTCGCTAACGTTGATGGATGAGTCTGAATACAGTGTAATGTGATTTCTGAATCCGTCCACAATGTTACGCTTTCGACCTCAAACGAAATCATTGGTTTTATTTCAGAGGAGCAACTGTAGATTTGGCCGTTAACAAACGGCAAAAAGGTTTATTAGCAGCTCTATTCCGTACGTAAAGGCAGCCCGCATTGAGGCGTCAGAAAACCCATGAATTTGACATTTGGTTTTTGAAGTGGTCAAAACATATCTGGGAATTTCTATTACGTCAATTTTTAATAAATTGGACTTGAAATTCTCCCAAGATGTGTCCACATGCGTGGAGATTGATTCATCCCAATCCCACTTCATAAGCCATAGTTCTTGAAGAAGAACTTTGGCTTTAATAACCAAAGGGCACAAAAGTCCGAGTGGATCAAAGAGTCTTGCCGAAACAGATAATATGTTTCTTTTTGTTGCTCTTAATTCTTTGAAAGAATCATCTAAGTGGTATTTAAGTACATCACTCTTCGGACGCCAATAAGTGCCTAAAGTCTTCGTGAGATCCGGATCTATTTGTACTGATTTTTCAATTGTAACAGAATCGGGCAGATTATTATGATTCGTAAACCACTTAGTCAAATTGAAACCTGCCGATTGTAAAATATCTGTGACTTGGGTCCTGATTGTATTGAGTTCTTCAATAGAATCGGCGCCAGTTAGCAAGTCGTCAACATAAAAGTCACTTTTTATTATTTTTGATCCGATAGATAGCGTTTCTTCGAACAATTTGCTCAAGTGTGTCAGACATCGTATTGCCAGAAATGGAGCCGATGATGTACCATAAGTCACCGTATTCAATCTATAGACTTCAAGATTTTTTTATTGATCTTCACGCCATAATATCAATTGGAAATTTCTATCGGCCTCGTCTATCAAAACTTGACGGTACATTTTCTCAATGTCAGCTGTAATAGCATATTTATGCATACGAAAACGAACAAGCGTGGAATATAGTTCTTCTTGAATAGTTGGTCCAATCATTAACAGATCGTTAAGTGAAAAATTCGTAGATGTTTTGCAAGAGGCGTCGAAAACTACGCGAAGTTTGGTAGAAGTGCTTTGCGGACGTAACACGCACTGATGTAGAATGAAATAGTGAGGCGTATTGGGAATCTTGTTGTCTGCAATAGACATATGACCAAAGTTAATGTATTCTTTCATAAAATAATTATACATCTCTTTCGTGTGTGTTTCTTTTTCTAAGGACAAGAATCGTCTTCTAGCTGTTTCAAAAGTGAGACCCAACGCTTTTGGATCCGCTTTGAAAGGTAGCGCCATTTTAAATCTGCCTGATGCCAATCGCCGAACAGATCTTGAAAAACTTTCTTCACATTTCTGGTGTTCTATTGATGGAATTTTTGCCTCTCTTGGAACTTCCTCCAGTTCCCAAAATCTACGAACTATCATATCTAACGAGTCGTTGCTATCTCTTGTTTGACTGAAATGGCAGTAATAAGAATTAATTTCTCTAGGCTCTTTGTATTTACCAGAAACAATCCAACCTACCAAAGTCTTTTGAAGTGTTGGAATGTTTGGATTTTGTTTAATTTGACCAACGCATAATAACTCGAAGAAAATCTCAGCGCCGATCAACATATCAATCTTTTGAGGCTTATAAAAACATGGATCAGCTAACTCGATATTCCAAGGCAAGTTCCAACCTGAAGTCGAAATCGTTCGAACAGGTTGGTAATTGGAAATCGATCGAAGAATCCAGAATTCTGATGAAAATTCGTAGGAATTCGTTCGAGATCTCACATTTGCCTGAAGTTTATATTTGGCGCATGAATTCGTTCTCCCCACGCCAGTCAAACTGAGATTTCTTTGCTCTTTTTGTAATTGTAATCGCTGTGAAAGTTCCTCGGTAATAAAATTGATTTGTGAACCGGAGTCCAGTAAAGCTCTTGCCAGAACATTATGTCCAGAACTATTTCTTATGTTAACTAAGGCTGTGGCCAAAATGACATTGTCTTTTTTGGAAGACGAATGATTTACAGAAGCTCTGGAGGAAGTTGACGGCTGATTTGGATCAGAACTATTTGAAACACTTAATGTATTTTCACTTGTAGCATAAATGTGCAGCAGAGTATGATGTGAGCGACTACAAACTCGACACTTCGTCGACTTACATTTAGTAACTGTGTGCCCTTTTTTTAAGCAATTGATACAGGCAGGAACGCCTTTAACAAAGTCGAATATCTGCTGTACAGGCACAGCGGTAAAAAAAGGACAATTTGATAAATAATGCTGTGTCGATTTACAAAATAGGCATTTCGAATTTTGTTGGTTTTGCTGATTATCAGTTTGGCAAGAAAATGAAGAATTAGATTTTCTTCTGTTGGATTTGTCAGGTTTTTTATTAATGTTAGCATTAGGCTTAGCTCTTGAACACGAAGCTTCTTCAGCTGAAATATGTTGATATCGTTTATTCAAGGCTGCCTCGCAATCACTCCATAAGGGCAATTTTTGATAATCAAGTTGTTCTTCCCACTTTGATCTTTACCAAATGTATAAGAATGGCATTCGTAATTGCCTTATCATCACCAATTGATGATAGTGAATCGTAAATGGCAGACACAGTGTCTATCATGCTCCTCAAAGCGCTCGATGAAGCCTTTGGAATTTCAGACAAATTGAATAGTTGTAGAATATTATCAAAAAATATTAGGCAAGGATTGTCATAAACGCGTTTTAAACTTGCCAGCGCTTTGGGGTAATTCTCTTCAGTGACTTGGAAAGCCTTGACAGTACCCAGACCTTCGTGAGATAAACAGGAAAGTAAATGATTAAATTTCTCTATATTTGTGAGAGAAATATCATGGTCTACCAAACTTTCAAACAAGCTTATAAAATTTTTGTTCTCAGACTACTTGCCGCTAAATCTTGGCAATTTCATTAGTGGAAGGCTACTGCGATGGGACGAACATCCCACAGCAGTATCTTGAGTGCTTTGTCTTCTATTAGGGGATAAATATCCAAGAAGCAAGCATTTAGTTGACACACGTAAATCTTCGACTTCCAGTCTTTCATCATTTTCTGGATCTAATATATCAATTTCTGCCTGAAAAGTCATGGCTTGTTTGATATAAGAATTAAGGATTTCAAGGCGGCATTTTAATTCGATTGCATTGAAAGAAGTAGTTTTCTCTCGAAGTGATCGCCGAATCCTGTCAATATTGTTTAATACTTTAGTTTTCTGTTGTACTACAAGTTCCAAGCTATTGGACTTGCCAGATCTCTTACTGCTTTGCATTTTGTTTATTTATTTCGTATCGTTACTTCGATAAAATGTGAAATAACTTCTGGCAGAACCTCAGGAAAATTAATAACGATTAAAATTTTCGAGATCTGAAAACTTTCCGAAAATTCAGAAAATATACTAAAATTGTACTAATTTACGCGATTACTGAAATATATGCAGCAATCAAACGTTTTAGTTTGAGAATTTAATATTCTGCAACTCACCAATAGTGGTTTCTGAAATTCGAACAAAACTGTTTGCTGGGTTATATATATGAAACTCTATGTATTTCTTTAGAGGCAACACACTTGACCAAATATATTTATTTTTGATAATAATAATTTTTCATACAACCTCAAGATCAATATTAGTTTCTCAAATGTAATTAATTTACAAAATAATTGCCGCAAAAATATCTCGATTAAAAAAAATTCTTTTCATTTTTTTTTTAATACTGTAGCTCAATCCTCAAGCTTCAAGCAATAATTAATAATTTTTATTTAAACTCGATATATTTTATGCAATTTTGTAGTATTAAATGAAAATAAATTAAAATTTTATTTTTCGAAAAATTTATTCTCAAAAAACCAACTCACACAAAAATGCTTGCTGGGTTGTCTGTTTGTTTTTCTTATGTTTCTTTCTCTCCCATTCGTATGTAAATAAATTGACGCCACGATCAGCTGCGATATAGTGATGCCAAGTTAGAAGTAACTTTAATGAAATTAATGTAAAAACTAATCACAATAATAAATCGAATGGACGTATTAAAAAAACAAGTGATAATTAAACAAACGTCAGTACAAATAAACAGCAAACAACCAAAATGGAAGTATATATATTGGTGAGTGTTAATTATTAATTTTTGTAAATATTTTTCTATTTTCAGAAAATCTAACGCAATGGAAGCGAAGAGAGCAGCAGATACATTTAAGAGAAAACACGACAAGAGAACTCGATCGAGATTAAAGTGAAAATTTAATTCAAATGAGAAATAAAAATATTTATTGTGCTTTGACTAACTTGAAATAAATAAACAATCAATTTTGTATCACTATGTGTGTGTGTTTCACTACTTAGGGCATAAACGGATTGACGAAAAGAACAAATAATTCTTCGTGTGGAATAAAACTTTTGCTTTAAGCGAATTTTAAATTTAATTTTTGTTATTTAAAAATTAAACGCAAAGTCTCACACAAATTATTTGTTCTTAAATACCTGTTTCAAAAGAGAAAAAAAGGTTGATGTTTTGTTCACGTTCCTTTTTGCACAGCTACACCTGGGCATCTAGATGAATTTCCAAATCTTTTGGGGGTTGAAAGTGTTGATGTTGAGTTGTTGTTGTTTTTTATTTATTATTTTGTTTATTTACTTACAAACAAACGTTTATACCGGGTTGTTTTAGTAACGAACGCACGGTAATTTAATAAAGTTTTTTTTTTTTATTTAACAAATACGGTTTTGGTAAACGCGAATTTTTACACTTTTTAATTTATTAAAAATGTTTTGTCTTTAATAGTTTTTAAAGCTTGTTTGCACAACGAAAAAAATGGTATTTTGTTTTAAGCAAACTTTTACGATTAAGGGCACTAATTTTAAAAAGAAAATAGCTAAATTCGCGATCGAAAAAAGTACACAACCGGTCTTATTCTTGTTAAGTACAGGAATGATATTTTTATTTATAATTTGAGTGGTTGACAAATTTCATCATTTTCTTTTTACAATTAAAATTTCCCCAGCGTACTTGACATTTTTTTTTTTTTGGGCAAAATTTAATTTATTAATTTGACAGTTTAATACAATTTAAAAGAGGAATTCATTGAATTTAAAAATAAAAAAGTTAAACAAAATAAAAGTGATTTTAAATTACATAAAATGCCGAGATATATGTCTAAGTTCGCCATGGTTCTTTTTTGTGTAGACTCTAAAGAGTTTCTTTTCTTAGAATGTTGTTCAAGTAAATTAATTGCCTCCTCCTTAAGAACAGTAAATCTTTTTAATATTTCGTCTTCTTCTATGGAAAATTTGTTAAAAGCTTTTTCTATATTCTGTATTTCTAACTTATTCTCATTTATTGTATTTAAGCTATATGGTTTGTTTAATGATTTTTTGCATTTATTATTAACTGCTCTAATATTTTTAAAGATTCCATCATCCTTTACCAGTCGAGAACTTTTCTATTTTCATAATATTTATCTGCCTTTCTCATTGATAGTATCGTTTCTAATTCTACTGTTGTTCTGTAAATAATATCTTCTCTAGTAGGAGTACATTCTGTTCCTAAAAATTGCCAAAGTCTCGTTAGCCTTTTTATACCTGATTCTATTTCTTCTTCTTGAAATTATAATTTGATTGGTTTTTATTGTCCATTTTACATAAAGTTTTTATATTTTCATGTCTAAGACTGTAAACAATGGAATTAATATTAGTGCTAAAATTATCTAACTTATACATGCATGGTATATTTTTTGAACAATTGTACAATTCATTTTAAAAGTGAAAAAAATAGCTTTTTGTGAACAAGTAATTAATTAGTTTATGTATACTTCTCTTTTTTTTGTTTTTGTTTTTTTTTACAAATTAAGTTTTTAATTAGTTAATTAATTGGATTATTTCCAAAATTAATTTTATGGTTTTTATAAATTTAAAAAACATGTTTGTTGAAAAATGAACACTAACAATAGTAATATTAATTTTGTAAAAATGCCTTGTTTCATTTTATTTTTATTTTTGCTTTTTCTTTTGATTTTTCTTAATGTTTTTAATTGTGTTTTTCAGTTCTTCAATTTGTTGCCCTATCTGCTGAGCGTTATCTGTGTCGTATTTCTGTATATCCAAAAGCACTCTTAGCTCCTTTTTCATACGATTTAAACTACCTCCTCTGGATTTGTTGCAGTTTTGTACCGGGAATATGGGGTAGTTTACAGCTGATGCGGTCTTTCTTTTTATAGTTCGTGGTCTCGGTCCTTGTTGTAGGATTGCTGGCTTTTCTGATGAGCGTCCTTCTTCGAGGAGTCTAGCCCAGCGTTTTTCGGCCTCTTGAAGTTCCTTGAGGACCTCCTCCCATGGATGGTTCATTCGAAAAAAATGCTTCTAAAAAAATTCTAGGTCCTTCAATAGAATTCAGCTGCGCATAAGCTATGTTCTATTGTCCGTTTTTATTTTAGATGTAGCAGAAAGGATAAGCAAATTTTCTATATAGTCCTTTTTGCTGTTTTTCTAAAATAATTTAGGAAAGCAGGATCGCCATGTAATGTTTAAATAATACTCTTTAGCGTTCACAATATATGATCAAGATTAATTGATACTTTATTTAAAATTTCTTTGCCTTATGAGAATTTACTAGATTTACAATTGAGTGATTTTCATTATCGAGCTCAATTTTACTTACAATCTATTTACATGTATTTTATTCTTAATCTATCAGGGAATCAGAAATAATGAGTGAAATGCCATTTGCTCCAAAAATTATTGAGTTCATTTTAAAGTTCAATATTAAAGTCACTCATTACTTCAAATTCTTTGTTTACAAAAAAAAAAATTCTTCAAAGCGTTAAATATCCGAATTTCAGTTTAAACATTTTTCTTTGTGTGACGTCACTTTGTTTCATACATTTTGTTTCTTATTGTGACGTATCAGTCAATCAGAAAAGTAGAACGTTTACTAACGATAATGTATTTACTTATGTAAATGTATTTGAGTGTGTGTGTATGTATGTCGTAAATTTCAAGTGTCCAGTATCCATAATTAAAATACTGTATGTAAAACATAATTGGTTTAAGACGCTAGGGTCTTATTGCTTAGAACAATTTTTAAAGTTCATTAAATCGCTAAACAATTTTTTAAGTGCATTGAATTCAAACATTGTTAAATTATGAGTCAAGCAATTCAAATACTGACCTATCGCAACACAACAATTTAGTTAAAGAAAAACGAATGAACTATGGTTTTTGTTTATACACTACAATATGTGTGCAGGAGGGCAATTGGCAAAACCTGTGGTATCAACCCAAGGGGTGTAAATTGCCTTCTTGAAGCGGTGATTAGGCCGATTTTGCTTTACGGAGCTCTTGTCTAGTGGAAGGAACTGGAGTCTGCAGCGAATGAATCTATCTTGGAAAAGGTGCAGCGTAGTGTGGCGATCTTGATGACTATGGCTATTAGATCAGCACCCACAATGGCGCTTTTCGCCATGCTCAACTGGCTGCCTGTGGATCTTCAGGCCAAGAGGGTGGCGCTGAGGACGGCAGTCAGACTAAATGTTACAGGCGCATGGAACAATAAATAATATGGACATGCTAGCGTACCACGGATCACGGATGTTATTCCCGATCTTGTGGATTATTGTTCCCCAGAATCCTCTTTTACAAAGAAATTTCTCTTTGACCCGAAGAAAGGCCACTTTCCTCAATCTCGAACACTGTGTATACACGGATGGCTCCAAGAGAGGGACGAGAGTTGGGGGTGGGGTAGTCATTGAGAAATTTGGAATAAGGATGATTTTCAGACTCCCAAATGACTGTAGTATTTTACAGGCGAAAATATCTGCAATTAGAAAGGCGGTGTGCTGGTTGAGGTACTATAACATATCCAACAGGGATATTTTCATCGGTACAGCAAAGCCGCAAGAGCTTCTTTCAAAGGTGTGTTCACCACATCTGAACTTGTCTCCGAATGCCAGGCATCCCTTAACGGGATGGTGGAGGTTTCGACAGTCACCCTAAAGTGGGTAAGGGGACATGGGACCGTTATGTGTAACCTCGTTGCCGATGAACTTTCGAAGAGGAGTACAATGCTTGACGAGGGTGCCAGTGATATCTTATGTGGCATACCCCTCTCTGCTTGCGGACAGCGCATCGACGCTGCTATCTACGAACTGGTCCAGACCAAATGGTCGAACGAGTTGACATGTTCGACCGCTAGGAAAATCTGGCCCTGTTTGGATCGGGGCAGGGAAGCTTCTTTATTGCAGCTACCGAGGGTTCGACTGCATGACTT
Source organism: Gymnosoma rotundatum (assembly GCA_916610165.2). NCBI lineage: Eukaryota > Metazoa > Arthropoda > Insecta > Diptera > Tachinidae > Gymnosoma > Gymnosoma rotundatum. The sequence goes on from OU744336.1 coordinate 112,282,913, forward strand.
GGTGGCTCCGGTCACTGGGCACTTTCTATTCGGGACCCATGCTAGGATAATGGGCATCCCGTTCAACGACTTCTGCAGAAGTTGTCAGGAAGAGGAGATGGTATAAGACCTCTTTTCTCAATGCCCTGCGCTAAGGAGTATACGGCTGAGACATCTCGGGCAGCGGTAATATGAGGGCCTATCTGATATATCGTCAATGGGTCCAGGTAGGATAGGTTCTTTCTTAAGGTATAGTGGGTGGTTTACAGGCCCACAACCGGCCACTGTGACTCATTCAGGGGATAAGCGCACACTTTGGTCATCTGATATCACGTACCGAATTTTTCTCTACAATTTTCTTGGACCTTCTCCGCATTCTCAGACCTGCGGTGTTTTCGTATTTTCCGTCTTGTCTTTCTTATCTATTCATCTCCATTTCTGTCTCTCTCTCTAATTTCTACCTTCTCTTTGTTTCTTCTTCTATTTCCCTTCTAGCAGCAGGTAATACAAAGGGACCAATCATTGGACCCAAGTGGGCCGTGGCAACACGGCTGCCTCCCTAACCTAACCTAGCTTTATCAACTGGGTCGTTAAAAATTTGATGATTCCTTAAATGAGGCGGAATTGAGGAACTAGCATTATCCTTCACGCTTTTAACGAATTACCAAAAGCCAGACTACCCCGAGGAATACCAAATACTTTAGCACGAGGGCGATACTACTACTTTTGCACACACCTTTTAACGTAGCAAATCAGTACTTGCGTTTTTGTTGGACTGCCAAGCATTAAATGCTTCCTCTCTGGATCTGACTGCATTTTTCTTGGTTTTACTCGGATGTGTTTTGATGGACTGAAAGTTTTCATTCCAAGTAAAATAATGTTCACAACCATTTCCGCCATGCATCGACTTTGTTGTCCAAAAAACAAGGTTTCCAATTAAAATGATAAAAGAAATGTTGAGCTCAGCCTAACGATGAGGTGATTCTGCGCGGCGAATAGCTATAAATATTGGCCCTCTAGAGTTGTACGTTTCGAGCGGCAAAGCCAAAACGAACTGTGAAATTAAAATCACCAGAAACAATTATTTAACTGTTCGGGCAATTTTCTAGAATCCTCGATATCGAATCGAAAAGGGCATCGAAGCTGGGTACAAACTTATCACCTCCCGCCTTTGGGCTTCTGTATAAAAACCCGAAATGCACAAAGTCTTTGAATTTAATCCAAAGACAGTTATATTCAGGATCAGTCATGCCCAATAGATGCTGGCACTGGTGCACGACTTCATTGCAAATGTATAATGCTATACCATGAAGAGCACTAAGAAGAGGAAGAAGAAAACGCCCAGGCAAGTAAAAATCCTGTTGTTCGGCATCTTCAGCTACCTGGCTCTCACATAAGGCGAAAATAAAAGGCCGATTGAGACAACTGTATACATATACTGAGAAGAAATTCGCTCTTAGCTCACTTATGTTGCAGAAATCGATTCTATATCTTACTGTCATAACAAAAAGCAAAAAGTTAAATTTTCGTTACTATTGGTACAGATACGAAATAAACTAATGTTAATAAAAAAAAGTACTTGTATCATTATTTAAGGTAAGAACCTCTCTGACAACGGTTTTCTTAGCATATCAATTTAATAACAAAGGTTACATAAATGCAACTGTTATCAAAATCCCACATAAAAAATACTTAGCAATAAAGAAAAAACAAGTAAGAGTGCTACATTCGAATCTTATATACCCTTAACCATCTATGTTATTCTAGTTTAGTGAAGAAACTCCAATCAAAAAAGAAAATATTGGGATGACCGGGATTAATTTTACATAAAATGCCATCGGCTCTTAAAGGTTCTGTATGTATAGAAAGGAATTCTAGTGGATCTTAGTTCAAACGTTTTGTCAGAACTAACACTATCTTTTTATATCCTTTTTGTTCTTACAAGCACTTGAACCTGAAGAATAAAACATCTTGAATGCTTTAAAGTAATGGTTATTTAATTTCTTTATTTGTCATGCTTATATACTTAGTAAGAAGAATACATTTTTGCAAAATTATTGAACCTATTTTTTTTATATTAGAGTTAAAATATTAACTTCTGTTTTGTCAACAATAATGTTAAATGAAACTTAATACAAAATGTTTAGGTAATTGAACTTTAAAGAAAAAATGTTTAGTCAACAATAATGTTAATTGTCAACAACAATGGTTAATGAACTTAATATAAAATTGGATTATAAAATAAAGTGTTTAGTCAACAATAATAGTTATTGAATTTAAATATGGAAATTGTTCAATGTTTTTTAAAAATGATAAAATAATAAAAAAAAATAAAATTATTTTGATTAAGTATCAACAAAGAATTTAAAAAAATTAGTATTTCCTTAAAGATTTCTTCAAAATCTTTAAAATGATATCCATATTGATATTTAAAAAAATTTTTAAAAATTTAGGAGGCGCGTAACTCGGAAAATATGGAGTCAGAAATAAATATTGCAGAAATTACAAACTGAATGATAAACTTAGTTATACCTTTCTTCCAATTTTTGTAGTAAAGGGTATATAAAAAATTTAGTATTTCTCCATATTGATATTTAAAAAAATTGGAAGGCTTTAGAGCCTTATAACTTGAGAAATATGAGCGAGCGCCAATTTTTTTAGTAGAAGTTGTTTCTTATTATATCCTCTACCATAAAAAGTGGAAAATGTTAGGTCAGGCAGGCAGCCGTTTTACCACATCCCACTTGGGTCGCTTTGTGTTACCTGCTGTTAGAAGGGAAAGGGAAGAAGAAACAGAGATAGAAAATTAAGGCAGCAGTAATTAAAAGAAATGGGGATGAAGAGATGAGAAAGACAGAGAGGGAAATAAGAACCGCGAGTATGAGGATATAGAGATGGTCCGAGAAAAACCCAGAGAAGAATCCGCTAAGTTAGGCCGGTCGACCAAAGTGTGCGCTCATCCCCCTGAATGAGTCACGATGTCCGTTTGGGAGCCGGAATACCACCTGGAAAGTCCTACCTGGACCCATTGACGATATATCAGATAAGCCCTTATAGTACCGCTGACCAAGATTTTTCAGCCGTACACACCCCAGCGCGGGGCATTGACGGAGGAGTAGTTCCACCGTCTCTTCTGCCTCATTGTCTTGACAATTTCTGCAGAATTCGTTAAAAGGGATACCCATTTTCCCATTATGGGTCCCAAATAGACAGTGACCAAAGCAACCAAGTCACGTAGTCGAACCCTCGGTAGCTGCAATAGTGCACCAAAGAGGGCCAGATTGTTCTGGCGGTCGAACATGTCAACTCGTTAGACCATTTGGTCTGGACCAGTTCGTAGATAGCAGCGTCGATACGCTATCCGCAAGCGAAGAGGGGTATGCCACAGAAGATATCACTGGCACCCTCGTCAAGTATTGTACTCCTCTTCGACAGTTCATCGGCAACGAGGTTGCCCATAATGGTCCCATGTTCCCTTACCCACTTTAGGGTGACTCTCGAAACCTCTGCCATCCCGTTAAAGGATGCCCGGCATTTGGAGACAAGTTCAGATGTGGTGAACACACCTTTGAGAGACGCTATTGCGGCTTTGCTGTCGGAACAGATGAAAATATCCCTGTTGGATATGTTATAGTATCTCAACCAGCACACCGCCTTTCTAATTGCAGATATTTCCGCCTGTAAAACACTACAGTCATTTGGGAATCTAAAAATCATCCTTATCCCAAAATCTTCAATGTATACCCCACCCCAACTTTCGTCCCTCTCTTGGAGCCATCTGTGTATACACAGAGTGCTCTAGAAGGAAGAGAATGACCCTCCGTCAGGTCAAAGAGAATTCTTCTTGTGAGGCAGGGTTCTTGGGTGCAGTAATCCACAAGATCAGGAATAACATCTGCAATTCGTAGTACGCTAGCATGTCACCATGATCCATGGTTCCATGCGCCTATAACATTCAGTCTGATTGCCGTCCTCAGCGCCACCATCTTGGCCTGAAGATCCACGGGCAGCCAGTAGAGCATGGCGAAAAGCGCCTTTGTAGGCGTTGATCTAATGGCCCCAGTCATCAATATCGCCATACTGCGCAGCACATTCTCCAGGATAGAGACAATCGCTGTAGAGTCCAGTGCTTTCCACCAGACAAGAGCTCCGTAGAGCAAAATCGGCCTAATTACCGCTTCAAGAAGCCAATTTACACCCCTTGAGTTGATGCTCCAGGTTTTGCACTCCTGCACACATACATTGCCGTAATGGCCTTCGACGTCTTGGCTTGGATATTCACTTTCCAAGGCAGCATACTATCCAAGATGACGCTGTTGGATAGTTTACGTGGAACCCCATTCAATCTAGGTAAACCAAATGAAGGAAGTTTATATATCCTACAGAAGAAAACAAGTTCCGTTTTGGTTGAATTGCCACTCAGTCTGCTCCGCCGCCCCGAGGTGCAGATTGCCCTGAGCGCTGTTTCCAACCTTTGCTTCACCGTATCGGCGTGTATTCCATACACTACCACCGCCACGTCATCCGCATAGGCGACAGTCTTAAAGCACATGGAATCCAGTGGACGTATTGTTCTGCAATTAAGCAAGCGTGTTACGAACCCGATTATCGGCAGGTCGACCCCTAGTTCTCTAAGAGGCTGAGTAATCGTAGTTGGGTCGATATTGTTGAAGGCCGCTTTCAATGTCCACTAAGGCTACCACAGTGTAGTTGTTATACTCGAGTGAGTTCTCTATATTACCTATGAGTGAGTGTTGTAATGCATTTATTACACATCTCTAATAATTTATCGTTGAATCAGCTGTTTCATATATTTTAAGAATCAGCTGTGTTATTTATATTTATTATAAGTAAATAAACAATATTTTATGTAGGTATGTGTAAGCATGTAATTGCATGTAAATAGATAGAATAAGGATTACATTTAAGTACCGTTATTTTAGTTTATAAGAAGACAAATTTTGTCATAAAACATTCATTCTAAATAAAAACTCAGCCGAGCAATTGGCTCTTTCTTTACTTTGGATAACCACCAGCACTCCTAGCAGTGCTTTGCCTTGGCACTTGTTAGTGCCGGCATAAACAATAGTGCCAGTGGCGTTTCAAACGCCGGCCAACAAAACAAATATAAAATCAGAGATAGGGGACATTATATATATTTTTGTTTAAATGACTTCCAGTCATTACATTACAGAAGAAACTTCTGTGCCGGTCACAAAAAATAATTACACCGCAGCACCTACCAACAAAACAAAGGCTCCAGCAAAACAACAACCACAACCAATCACCATCGAGGAATATTTGAAGCGGCAGCAGCGCAGAATCGAAGAAAAATTGACTGCAATCCCGCCAACGCAAAAGCCAAAGAGAAGAAGAACAAATAAATTTTTTTTAAACAAATAAAATAAAAAACATTCAACCACACGCCATTATGTGGCATTAAAAATAAATTTTATTTTCATTTTTTTATTTTGCCAAAATACAAATAATATATTATATTTTAAAGAAAGAAAAACACAACACTTGATTTTAAGGTTTGAAGAAAATATTTAATTTAATTAAAAACTCTAGAATAATTTATTAAATTAACACTTGTTAAAAAGTAAAAGAAAAAGCACATTAAAAGAAAATACGAAAAAGTCATCTGCTGATCAGCAGACGAATAAATGTCAATCATCGCAGAGTTGCATCTTATAGATCAGCTAATCACTGAACAGGGTTGTATTACCCATACACTAAAAAAAAAACATTGAAGTAGAATAATATTTTTTTTTAAACTAATTTTATTTAGTTTAAAACAAATATGTGAATTAAATAACCTAATTTTTTGTAAATTAATACACATGAAGAAATTAAGGTATTAAATTAACAAAATTAATTAATTATATTTTTTCTATTATCATTTTTATAAATGAGTTTTATAAATGAATGTATTGAGGAGTTAGAAAAGCTCAAATTGAATATAAAAAAGAGCAAAAACAGAGTTTATGAGGAAAAATACAGGGAAAGTAAATTAGAAAGATTAGCGTTTCTAAAACAGAGCATTGAAAAGTTCACTAAAGATAGTGATGATAAAAATAGTGAAACACTTAAAACAAAATTTGAAATTTTGCACAAAGAATTAATTGAAATAATTGAAAACATAAATATAAAGAAGAAAGATACTGAACAGGATAGGCAAGAAGGTAATTTACCAAAAATGGCTAATTTTGATATTGGTATGGTTAGTAAAAACCTACAAGTTTTTAAAGGTTCTTACGAATACTTAGAGGATTTTATAACTCAATCAGAATTGTTACATGATTTGCTAAAACAAGAAGATAGAGAAATATTCGTTAAGTACATCTACAATTTTAAATTATCGGTACATGTACAAAGTATTTTAGGTCGTTCAAACCGACCAGTAACTTTTGATGATTTAAAAAACGCACTGGAAAGCGCTTTTCCTAATCCGAAAACGCTTCAACAAGTTCTGACAGAGTTAGGTACAACAAAGCAAGATAAGAGTAGCATATCTGATTTTAGGAAGAAAATTGCAGAACTTTCAGATCATATGAGTAATTTTGAAATTAAAAATTTACCAAGCCCTACACAAGAAGCTAAAGATGCTATCTACAAAGTGAGTGATAGTGTTGCGCTAAATGTATTTATTAAAGGTTTTAATGTTGAATATCAACCACTTTTATTGGCAAATATGCCAAAAACATTAAATGAGGCAGTTGAGAGATGCATGACGGCAGAAAGAAGTTTAGGAGCAGATAATATGAACCTATTTCGCATAGATAGCCGTTCAAGTAACAACTTTCGAAAAAACAATGATTCTAATAACAATCATAGAAACAAAAATGGTTTTAACAACAATTATAGAAACAATAATGGTTTTAACAACAGTTATAGAAACAATAATATTTCAAGTTACAACTTTCGAAAAAACAATGATTCTAATAACAATCATAGAACCAACAATGGTTTTAACAACAATTATAGAAACAACAATATTTCAAACAACAATTATAGAAAAAACAATGGTTATAACAACAATTACAGTAGCAACAATGGTTCAAACAACAATTACAGAAACACCAATGGTGAGAATAACTATTTTAGAAAAAATACCACTAGAAACAACGGTTTCAATGAAAATAACGCATACAAGTCTTTACACTACAATGCTGATGAGGGAAACTAAGGGGGCCGGGTAACAAAAAAAGTTGCCCAATGAGGCCAAAATTAACAATATATAAAATATCGAGCAACATAAATGTATACATAACTTTACTATGTTGTAATATTAATAGGAGTTTAAAATTTTTAGTTGATACGGGGGCGGATATTTCAATATGCAAAAATAAAAACTTCTGTAATATAAATACAACAGAAATTGTCAGATTAACCGGTATAACAAAAGAAGCCGTCGATTGTGTAGGCACAAAATCTTTAAATCTAAAAATTATAGAAGAAACTTTTCAACACAGTTTTCACATTGTGGAAAATGATTTTCCAATCCAAACCGATGGAATAATCGGACGAGACATTCTGGAAAAACACTTATGTAAGATAGATTTTGAAACATACACAATCACTTTTAATATAAATGAGAAGGAGGTTGTCCTACCATTGAATTCGAAGAAAATTCAACCAATAAACATAGTTGTACCACCAAGAACAGAGGCACTCATTCCTCTTGATGTAGAAGTAAATGAAGAGAGCATTGTGCTGAGTGAAGAGTTAGCCGAAGGTGTATTTTTGGGAAATTCCTTAATACCCGCGAAAGGCATAGCACATGTTAAAGTGCTGAATACTACTGACAACAATGTGATATTTAAAAGTGCTAGTTGCAAAATAAAACCACTAAAAAATTATAATGTACATTCGACAGGAAGATCAAGTCAGCCTAACGGTGACAGATTAGGTACACTTTTCAAAATTTTAGATATTGGGGGAAGTGACCCACATGCAGAAAAATCTCTAAGAGAAATTTTTAAGGAATTTCAAGATGTTTTCCATCTTCCAGGGGAAGAACTAAGTGTTAATAATTTTTATACACAACAAATACAGACAACAGATTCAACACCGGTATATATAAAAAACTACAGACTTCCACAGACACAAGTAGAAGAAATAAATAATCAGGTGGACCAATTATTAGGCGACAACACAATTGAGAATTCGGTTAGCCCATATAACTCACCACTACTCGTGGTACCAAAAAAGTCAACAGATGATACAAAAAAATGGCGTCTAGTAGTAGATTTCCGTAAACTAAACGAGAAGATAGTCAACGACAAATTTCCGCTGACTAGAATAGAAGATGTGCTAGACAAACTTGGTAGAGCCAAATATTTTTCAACGCTAGACATGACCAGTTCATTCCATCAAATAAAGCTACATAAAAATTCACGCCCTTTGACAGCATTTTCCACAGGAAATGGTCATTACCAATTTAAGCGATTACCTTACGGTTTGGAAATATCTTCAAACAGTTTTCAGAGAATGTAAACAATTGCGCTTAGTGGTTTAGATGCTGAAGCTTTTTTATATGTGGATGACATTATTGTATTTGGATGCAGCTTAAAGCACCACAACGAAAATTTGAAAAAAGTTTTTCAAAGATTAATGAAATACAATCTCAAATTAAATGCAAGCAGTTTTTTGAAACCAGAGGTAGTGTATCTTGGGCACCTCATAACAAATAAAGGAATTACAACAGATCCAGCTAAAGATGACGTGATAAAAAACTATCCAGTTCCGACAAGTGCAGATGAAGTAAGACAATTTGTGGCTTTCTGCAATTACTATCGCCGATTTATACCAAAATTTGCGGACATAGCTAAAAATTTGAATGCACTATTAAAGAAAAATATACCTTTTCTATGGAATAAGGAATGTCAAGACTCGTTCGAAATACTAAAAGAAAAGCTGATGAAACCACCAATACTTCGATACCCAGATTTTACAAAACCATTCATTTTAACCACAGATGCGTCAAATTATGCTCTTGGTGCAGTTTTATCGCAAGGTGAAGTTGGAACAGATTTACCAATTTCATACGCGAGCAAATCATTATCAAAACATGACCTTAACAAACCAACAATAGAAAAGGAGTTGTTAGCTATTCATTGGGGAATTAATTTTTTTAGACCTTACCTGTATGGTAGAGATTTTATCGTAGTCACCGACCACAGACCGTTAATTTCTCTATTTTCACACAAAAACCCGTCGTCAAAAATGACACGAATTAGAATGGATTTATCTGATTACAATTTCGAAATATAATACAAGAAGGGAAAAATGAATACAAATGCGGATGCTTTATCAAGAATAGTTTTGAATAGCGACACATTGAGAGCAATGATCCCAGAAGCGGACGAATCAGCTAAGAAGGTATTAGCAATAACCAGAAACAAGAAACAACAATTGGAAAATGAATATAACCCTGACATTACAAACAGTGCAAAATATGCGTCCGAACAAAGGCCTGATCAACTTTTTGTCTGGGACTGCACATCAATATCAGATTTACGTAAAACAAGAAAACTTAAGTTTCAAATACATAAAGATTTTAAAAATAATTTAATAGAAGTATCGGATAATGAAATCATAGCAAGATGCAGCGATAATTCATCGAGCACAACGTTAACGTTGAAGAAACTGTTATCAAAAATGCGTGATTTAGGAATAACCGAGCTAGCGTTGAGTAAAAACGATGAAATATTTAAAACCATGGCCATGGACAAATTTAAAAATTTTTACAACAAATTACAACTGGAAACGAAAACAAATTTAAAAATATTAATATATGAAGAACCAAAACGAATACCTTGTAAAGAAACGCAGATGAAACTTATCACTGAATACCACAATTCAACTCATGGAGGACATTTAGGTATCAGAAAGACGGTTTTGAAGCTGAAGCAGCGTTACATATGGAAAAATATGAGCAAAATGATAAAACAACATATTTTGAATTGCAAACAATGCAAAATAAATAAACAAACTAAACATACAAAAAAAAATGATGTTAACAGACACACCAGGAACTAGCTTTGAGGTGGTGTCTATCGATACGGTCGGACCCTTGCGTTTGTCAAACTACAACCGATACATACTTACAATTCAATGCGAACTTACAAAATACGTGGTAGCATTTCCTATGGAGACTAAAGAGGCTAGAACAGTGGCAAAAACACTGGTAGAACAATTTATTTTGAAATACGGTAATTTTAAAATCTTAAAATCAGATAAGGGTACTGAATTCACAAACGAATTAATGTCAGAAATATGCAAATTGTTAGATATAAAACAAATTTTTAGTGCACCTTACCATCATGAGACTTTGGGCTCAATAGAACGAAATCATAGAGTACTCAATGAATTTTTGTTAAACTTCTGTAAAGATAGTGAATGGGATAATTGGGTTCAATATTTCACATTCGCGTACAATACAACGCCACACATAGATACAGATTACACGCCATATGAATTGGTCTTTGGGAAGTTACCTTACATGCCAAATGATGAAATTAAAAGTAATAAAAAAATGTACAATATAGACAACTATGCAATGGAATTAAAGCAAAGATTAAAATTTTCTTTAGAGAAAACAAAAGAATATTTAGAAATAGCTAAAGTCAGTAGAGTAAATAAATTTCGAAATACAAAATCACTTAATTTAGAAATAGGAGAGCTAGTGCTACTAAGAACAGTGAATAGGAAGAAAAACCAGGCACCATATTGTGGGCCATACAGGATAATAAAAAAACAAGGAGTTAATTTTATTTTAGATATAGGAGGAGGTAAAATGAGAAAAAATCATAATAATATGTTGAAAAAATATAATTAAATAAATAAATAAAAAAAAATTTATATATAAAAAAAAAAAAAAATTTTTTTTTTTTTTGTCAATAAAGGGTGAGGGTGTAATGCATTTATTATACATCTCTAATAATTTATCGTTGAATCAGCTGTTTCATATATTTTAAGAATCAGCTGTGTTATTTATATTTATTATAAGTAAATAAACAATATTTTATGTAGGTATGTGTAAGCATGTAATTGCATGTAAATAGATAGAATAAGGATTACATTTAAGTACCGTTATTTTAGTTTATAAGAAGACAAATTTTGTAATAAAACATTCATTCTAAATAAAAACTCAGCCGAGCAATTGGCTCTTTGTTTACTTTGGATAACCACCAGCACTCCTAGCAGTGCTTTGCCTTGGCACTTGTTAGTGCCGGCATAAACAATAGTGCCAGTGGCGTTTCAAACGCCGGCCAACAAAACAAATATAAAATCAGAGATAGGGGACATTATATATATTTTTGTTTAAATGACTTCCAGTCATTACAGTGTAAAGCCATCTCAACTGATCTACCCCTTGTGTAGGCGTGTTGAGATAGAGAAAGAAGGTTCCTATCTATTTTCATCCTCATGTGGATCTCGATAAGCCTCCCCAGTGGCTTGAGCAGAAAGGACGTCAGACAGATCGGTCTGAAGTTCTTTGCCCATGTGTGCGATGTCCTTCTCCCCTCGGGGATGAAGACCACGTTGAACTTTTCGACTGGGTCGAGGGTCTAACCTGTACAACTACCGCAAGACTACCTGCGGCGCTAACCGAGGCACCTAAAGCAAGGGTTTCTGCTGGTCTTATGCCAGAATGGACTTTGGAAGTACCAGCCGAAAAGTAGAGCGGTACCTCGTTGTTTTTGGTCTCAGCATCATCAGATGACTGGACAGCTGGGGCTAAACTGCATTCAGTTAGCTTGGGTTTCCCCTGCTGACCTCCTGCCACACTAATTGTATTGTTGTTTTGTTTTGCCGTCGGAGGGAACTGTTCGTGACTAGTTATCTTTAACCATTCAGGTTCTCGGCACTGCTACCAACCACCTTAACCTTACAAGTGGAGCCAGTTTTGGTCCCCGGGTTGGATTAGAGACAGTCACTGACTGTAGGCCACCACCTGGGACCATTTGTTCAATTTGCCCTAGGTATTGGCTAGCATTCCGGCGAAACGTCCAGGCAATGCACCATCATGGGTGGATGTATGTATCACTTGGAGAATACCAGGGTCAGAGATTGGCAGATCCTTTCAATGACATACCACACCCTCAGGACCCCTTGTGCGGTGTGTACTCTGATCTGATATGCACATGAGCAATTGTTCAGCCATGGCTGCTACAAACCTGGCATTACCAAGCCGTGTGCGACCACGTAGCGGAAATCACAAGGCCTACACTCTGTCCGAGCTATGTCAGATGGCTAAAACCATAGTAGACATGTGTCATAGGTGCCTATCCACCACCTAGGGACGCGTCCGATGGAAGTCTGACAGAACTCCACACGTGTGGAGTGTGTAATTTCTACAATATCCATTTCCGACCCTACATATTTAAATATTCTGACTTCTTATGCATAGCGAAGTCGATTGAGCGATGTCCGTCATGTCATTTAGAACAAAAAAGTAACTCCAGTCAACGAAATAAATGTATTGGGCGATAGAGAATAAAAAAATAAGACAAAAACATCAAGTGAAAAAATTCATTCATTCACTTTAAAGCTTTTGAAGAGATCTTTAAGGAAATGCCAAAATTTTTTTGAGAGCCGATGTCATTTTTATGTATATTTTTTGACATTTAAATCAAAAATTAATATATGTAATTTGTATTAAAAACAATAAAATACGAAACATACAAAATAAAGCTGCCAGGTTTTTTAATCTTCTTTAAATTCACTGTCGTCGTAGAAAAAACTGACTAAACAACAAAATTGTCGATTTTGTTATTTAGTAAAACTTTTAACGATATTTGTTGTTACTAGAAACCAGCTGATGTAGTTACCAAGTTTCTCATCGTTAAGAAAGTGTAGTTACAATTTTTGTACACTACGCTATCATCTTGGGTACTTTTGTTTAATGTGCAAACAGAGAAATCGTGATTAAATGCACTCGCCCAGTGAACGTTGTGTCGGTTACATATTTTTCCACCATGACCACACATTAAACATATGGCACATTAGGTAGAGCCTTTATTTCCCCGAAATGGTCTTTTTCAAAAAAAAAAAGATACACATATTAAAAAAATATCTTATTTTCATTTTTCACGTTCCAAACATGTTGTCTGTCGAACTCTAATACAGCGCGTCATCCACATTAGACCGGCTCTTTATTGTACCTCCTAAAAAATTTATCCTCTAATATTTCAGTTGTCAATCGAGTTAGACCAAATCATAAATATTTTGCCATCTTTTATTTCGTGAGTGTTAAAGCAGAACTTTCTGTTCTTAAGAATTTTAATCGCTTCTTGGTAGTGATACACCGAGTTGGAGATTACTTTTTTTTAAGGGTACAATCTTTTTAACATAAAACGATCACCAATTAATCCAAAAAAAAGATGGGTTGAATCCCTTATTGTCGGTGAAACCAAGACAAATCTAATAAGGTGTAGTCATCGGCGAATTGATACAACAAAGGAACTTTTTTGTTCGTGTTCGTGTCAAAAACAAATGTTGAGGCGAATAAAATTGTATTATGCTTTAAAAAATATAAAATAAACACATTTAAAAGTTTCATAACAATAATAACAATATTCAACACACCAAAATGCACAATATAAAAAAAAAAAGTAAATTCCGATTTTTTTATAATTTCAACATTTTTAATAAAGAAATAACTTTTCAATAAAAATTACAAAAATTTGTGCTTAAGCTGCATAATCCTAGAGTACATTTCAAAATCTTTCATATTTATATTTTAGATTTTGAATTTGACCATTTATAATACTTTTCTTGCCCATTTTTCAGTAATGAATTATTTTCTACTAATTGTTTAATGTTTAAATAAAATGCGACTACTGGCAACAATATTAACAACGCAAAGTGTTGAATCCGCTTATGATGGGAACAAAATTACATATGTGAAGAAAATGGCTCAAGTATGCTTGTGACCTACTTTCGTAAAAATCAATAGGAATGTCAATATTTAGCAAGGAAACAAAATTGTTTGTTTTTTATTCCTTTTGGTATTAAGAAATTGAGTACATAAGAAACTGTATTGAAATAAAGGCTTTAAATGTTGTTTCTCAACATTTTTATCTTGAAACGCAATTACATCTTTATTTAAAATTGGATAAACATATAAAATATTACAAAACAAAATTTTTGCGGATATTTTATATAAAAATATAATAACTTTACTTTATTCGTGCTTGATTCCTTCAAATATAAATATTTCATGATATTCTCATGAAATATTTATTATTTTAAACTAAACTACAAAATGAAATGTATTACTGCGGGGAAAGCATATCCATATGGCCATTTCACTACTGCTCAAATAGCTCATCAGTGGATTTTACCCAAATTTTGTATAGAAAAACAGAAAGTCTTATATCAAAAGTCAAATTGATTAAATGAGAATTCCATTAAATCAATAAGACAAAAGACAGTAACAACTCAAAAATGTTCTACACAAAAACACAGCAAACATTTAGTAACTATTTTTATTTTTTCTTTCATTTTTCTACATAAGGGATCCCATTGGGAACCATTCATATGTATTTGAAAGATTCAATGAAAAAATAAAAATAAAAATTGAAAAACAATTTTTATTAATAAGCAAGGTGCACATGCAAATATATCAAAATGAAAAATTTATTATTCGGAATCTTTTAAAATTTAATTACTTTATTTTATTCGTGCTTGATTCCTTCAAATATAAATATTTCATGATATTCTCATGAAACTAAACTACAAAATGAAATGTATTACTGCGGGGAAAGCATATCCATATGGCCATTTCACTACTGCTCAAATAGCTCATCAGTGGATTTTACCCAAATTTTGTATAGAAAAACAGAAAGTCTTATATCAAAAGTCAAATTGATTAAATGAGAATTCCATTGAATCAATAAGACAAAAGACAATAACAACTCAAAAATGTTCTACACAAAAACACAGCAAACATTCAGTAACTATTTTTATTTTTTCTTTCATTTTTCTACATAAGGGATCCCATTGGGAACCATTCATATGTATTTGAAAGATTCAATGAAAAAATAAAAATTGAAAAACAATTTTTATTAATAAGCAAGGTGCACATGCAAATATATCAAAATGAAAAATTTATTATTCGGAATCTTTTAAAATTTAATTACTTTACTTTGTTCGTGCTTGATTCCTTCAAATATAAATATTTCATGATATTCTCATGAAATATTTATTATTTTAAACTAAACTACAAAATGAAATGTATTACTGCGGGGATAGCATATCCATATGGCCATTTCACTACTGCTCAAATAGCTCATCAGTGGATTTTACCCAAATTTTGTATAGAAAAACAGAAAGTCTTATATCAAAAGTCAAATTGATTAAATGAGAATTCCATTGAATCAATAAGACAAAAGACAATAACAACTCAAAAATGTTCTACACAAAAAAACACAGCAAACATTTAGTAACTATTTTTATTTTTTCTTTCATTTTTCTACATAAGGGATCCCATTGGGAACCATTCATATGTATTTGAAAGATTCAATGAAAAAATAAAAATAAAAATTGAAAAACAATTTTTATTAATAAGCAAGGTGCACATGCAAATATATCAAAATGAAAAATTTATTATTCGGAATCTTTTAAAATTTAATTACTTTACTTTATTCGTGCTTGATTCCTTCAAATATAAATATTTCATGATATTCTCATGAAATATTTATTATTTTAAACTATTATTTTAAACTAAATTACTGCGGGGAAAAAGAAAAAATAAAAATAGTTACTAAATGTTTGCTGTGTTTTTGTGTAGAACATTTTTGAGTTGTTATTGTCTTTTGTCTTATTGATTCAATGGAATTCTCATTTAACCAATTTGACTTTTGATATAAGACTTTCTGTTTTTCTATACAAAATTTGGGTAAAATCCACTGATGAGCTATTTGAGCAGTAGTGAAATGGACATATGGATATGCTTTCCCCGCAGTAATACATTTCATTTTGTAGTTTAGTTTAAAATAATAAATATTTCATGAGAATATCATGAAATATTTATATTTGAAGGAATCAAGCACGAATAAAGTAAAGTAATTAAATTTTAAAAGATTCCGAATAATAAATTTTTCATTTTGATATATTTGCATGTGCACCTTGCTTATTAATAAAAATTGTTTTTCAATTTTTATTTTTTCATTGAATCTTTCAAATACATATGAATGGTTCCCAATGGGATCCCTTATGTAGAAAAATGAAAGAAAAAATAAAAATAGTTACTAAATGTTTGCTGTGTTTTTTTGTGTAGAACATTTTTGAGTTGTTATTGTCTTTTGTCTTATTGATTCAATGGAATTCTCATTTAATCAATTTGATTTTTGATATAAGACTTTCTGTTTTTCTATACAAAATTTGGGTAAAATCCACTGATGAGCTATTTGAGCAGTAGTGTAATGGCCATATGGATATGCTTTCCCCGCAGTAATACATTTCATTTTGTAGTTTAGTTTAAAATAATAAATATTTCATGAGAATATCATGAAATATTTATATTTGAAGGAATCAAGCACGAATAAAGTAAAGTAATTAAATTTTAAAAGATTCCGAATAATAAATTTTTCATTTTGATATATTTGCATGTGCACCTTGCTTATTAATAAAAATTGTTTTTCAATTTTTATTTTTATTTTTTCATTGAATCTTTCAAATACATATGAATGGTTCCCAATGGGATCCCTTATGTAGAAAAATGAAACAAAAAATAAAAATAGTTACTAAATGTTTGCTGTGTTTTTGTGTAGAACATTTTTGAGTTGTTATTGTCTTTTGTCTTATTGATTCAATGCATTTCTCATTTAATCAATTTGACTTTTGATATAAGACTTTCTGTTTTTCTATACAAAATTTGGGTAAAATCCACTGATGAGCTATTTTAGCAGTAGTGAAATGGCCATATGGATATGCTTTCCCCGCAGTAATACATTTCATTTTGTAGTTTAGTTTAAAATAATAAATATTTCATGAGAATATCATGAAATATTTATATTTGAAGGAATCAAGCACGAATAAAGTAAAGTAATTAAATTTTAAAAGATTCCGAATAATAAATTTTTCATTTTGATATATTTGCATGTGCACCTTGCTTATTAATAAAAATTGTTTTTCAATTTTTATTTTTTCATTGAATCTTTCAAATACATATGAATGGTTCCCAATGGGATCCCTTATGTAGAAAAATGAAACAAAAAATAAAAATAGTTACTAAATGTTTGCTGTGTTTTTGTGTAGAACATTTTTGAGTTGTTATTGTCTTTTGTCTTATTGATTCAATGGAATTCTCATTTAATCAATTTGACTTTTGATATAAGACTTTCTGTTTTTCTATACAAAATTTGGGTAAAATCCACTGATGAGCTATTTGAGCAGTAGTGAAATGGCCATATTGATATGCTTTCCCCGCAGTAATATATTTCATTTTGTAGTTTAGTTTCATGAGAATATCATGAAATATTTATATTTGAAGGAATCAAGCACGAATAAAGTAAAGTAATTAAATTTTAAAAGATTCCGAATAATAAATTTTTCATTTTGATATATTTGCATGTGCACCTTGCTTATTAATAAAAATTGTTTTTTCAATTTTTATTTTTATTTTTTCATTGAATCTTTCAAATACATATGAATGGTTCCCAATGGGATCCCTTATGTAGAAATATGAAAGAAAAAATAAAAATAGTTACTAAATCTTTGCTGTGTTTTTTTGTGTAGAACATTTTTGAGTTGTTATTGTCTTTTGTCTTATTGATTCAATGGAATTCTCATTTAATCAATTTGACTTTTGATATAAGACTTTCTGTTTTTCTATACAAAATTTGGGTAAAATCCACTGATGAGCTATTTGAGCAGTAGTGAAATGGCCAGATGGATATGCTTTCCCCGCAGTAATACATTTCATTTTGTAGTTTAGTTTAAAATAATAAATATTTCATGAGAATATCATGAAATATTTATATTTGAAGGAATCAAGCACGAATAAAGTAAAGTAATTAAATTTTAAAAGATTCCGAATAATAAATTTTTCATTTTGATATATTTGCATGTGCACGTTGCTTATTAATAAAAATTGTTTTTCAATTTTTATTTTTATTTTTTCATTGAATCTTTCAAATACATATGAATGGTTCCCAATGGGATCCCTTATGTAGTAAAATGAAAGAAAAAATAAAAATAGTTACTAAATGTTTGCTGTGTTTTTTTGTGTAGAACATTTTTGAGTTGTTATTGTCTTTTGTCTTATTGATTCAATGGAATTCTCATTTAATCAATTTGATTTTTGATATAAGACTTTCTGTTTTTCTATACAAAATTTGGGTAAAATCCACTGATGAGCTATCTGAGCAGTAGTGAAATGGCCATATGGATATGCTTTCCCCGCAGTAATACATTTCATTTTGTAGTTTAGTTTAAAATAATAAATATTTCATGAGAATATCATGAAATATTTATATTTGAAGGAATCAAGCACGAATAAAGTAAAGTAATTAAATTTTAAAAGATTCCGAATAATAAATTTTTCATTTTGATATATTTGCATGTGCACCTTGCTTATTAATAAAAATTGTTTTTCAATTTTTATTTTTATTTTTTCATTGAATCTTTCAAATACATATGAATGGTTCCCAATGGGATCCCTTATGTAGAAAAATGAAACAAAAAATATAAATAGTTACTAAATGTTTGCTGTGTTTTTGTGTAGAACATTTTTGAGTTGTTATTGTCTTTTGTCTTATTGATTCAATGCATTTCTCATTTAATCAATTTGACTTTTGATATAAGACTTTCTGTTTTTCTATACAAAATTTGGGTAAAATCCACTGATGAGCTATTTGAGCAGTAGTGAAATGGCCATATGGATATGCTTTCCCCGCAGTAATACATTTCATTTTGTAGTTTAGTTTAAAATAATAAATATTTCATGAGAATATCATGAAATATTTATATTTGAAGGAATCAAGCACGAATAAAGTAAAGTAATTAAATTTTAAAAGATTCCGAATAATAAATTTTTCATTTTGATATATTTGCATGTGCACCTTGCTTATTAATAAAAATTGTTTTTCAATTTTTATTTTTATTTTTTCATTGAATCTTTCAAATACATATGAATGGTTCCCAATGGGATCCCTTATGTAGAAAAATGAAAGAAAAAATAAAAATAGTTACTAAATGTTTGCTGTGTTTTTGTGTAGAACATTTTTGAGTTGTTATTGTCTTTTGTCTTATTGATTCAATGGAATTCTCATTTAATCAATTTGACTTTTGATATAAGACTTTCTGTTTTTCTATACAAAATTTGGGTAAAATCCACTGATGAGCTATTTGAGCAGTAGTGAAATGGCCATATTGATATGCTTTCCCCGCAGTAATATATTTCATTTTGTAGTTTAGTTTCATGAGAATATCATGAAATATTTATATTTGAAGGAATCAAGCACGAATAAAGTAAAGTAATTAAATTTTAAAAGATTCCGAATAATAAATTTTTCATTTTGATATATTTGCATGTGCACCTTGCTTATTAATAAAAATTGTTTTTTCAATTTTTATTTTTTCATTGAATCTTTCAAATACATATGAATGGTTCCCAATGGGATCCCTTATGTAGAAAAATGAAAGAAAAAATAAAAATTGTTACTAAATGTTTGCTGTGTTTTTTTGTGTAGAACATTTTTGAGTTGTTATTGTCTTTTGTCTTATTGATTCAATGGAATTCTCATTTAATCAATTTGACTTTTGATATAAGACATTCTGTTTTTCTATACAAAATTTGGGTAAAATCCACTGATGAGCTATTTGAGCAGTAGTGAAATGGCCATATGGATATGCTTTCCTCGCAGTAATACATTTCATTTTGTAGTTTAGTTTAAAATAATAAATATTTCATGAGAATATCATGAAATATTTATATTTCAAGGAATCAAGCACGAATAAAGTAAAGTAATTAAATTTTAAAAGATTCCGAATAATAAATTTTTCATTTTGATATATTTGCATGTGCACCTTGCTTATTAATAAAAATTGTTTTTCAATTTTTATTTTTTCATTGAATCTTTCAAATACATATGAATGGTTCCCAATGGGATCCCTTATGTAGAAAAATGAAAGAAAAAATAAAAATAGTTACTAAATGTTTGCTGTGTTTTTTTGTGTAGAACATTTTTGAGTTGTTATTGTCTTTTGTCTTATTGATTCAATGGAATTCTCATTTAATCAATTTGATTTTTGATATAAGACTTTCTGTTTTTCTATACAAAATTTGGGTAAAATCCACTGATGAGCTATTTGAGCAGTAGTGAAATGGCCATATGGATATGCTTTCCCCGCAGTAATGCATTTCATTTTGTAGTTTAGTTTAAAATAATAAATATTTCATGAGAATATCATGAAATATTTATATTTGAAGGAATCAAGCACGAATAAAGTAAAGTAATTAAATTTTAAAAGATTCCGAATAATAAATTTTTCATTTTGATATATTTGCATGTGCACCTTGCTTATTAATAAAAATTGTTTTTCAATTTTTATTTTTATTTTTTCATTGAATCTTTCAAATACATATGAATGGTTCCCAATGGGATCCCTTATGTAGAAAAATGAAACAAAAAATAAAAATAGTTACTAAATGTTTGCTGTGTTTTTGTGTAGAACATTTTTGAGTTGTTATTGTCTTTTGTCTTATTGATTCAATGCATTTCTCATTTAATCAATTTGACTTTTGATATAAGACTTTCTGTTTTTCTATACAAAATTTGGGTAAAATCCACTGATGAGCTATTTGAGCAGTAGTGAAATGGCCATATGGATATGCTTTCCCCGCAGTAATACATTTCATTTTGTAGTTTAGTTTAAAATAATAAATATTTCATGAGAATATCATGAAATATTTATATTTGAAGGAATCAAGCACGAATAAAGTAAAGTAATTAAATTTTAAAAGATTCCGAATAATAAATTTTTCATTTTGATATATTTGCATGTGCACCTTGCTTATTAATAAAAATTGTTTTTCAATTTTTATTTTTATTTTTTCATTGAATCTTTCAAATACATATGAATGGTTCCCAATGGGATCCCTTATGTAGAAAAATGAAAGAAAAAATAAAAATAGTTACTAAATGTTTGCTGTGTTTTTGTGTAGAACATTTTTGAGTTGTTATTGTCTTTTGTCTTATTGATTCAATGGAATTCTCATTTAATCAATTTGACTTTTGATATAAGACTTTCTGTTTTTCTATACAAAATTTGGGTAAAATCCACTGATGAGCTATTTGAGCAGTAGTGAAATGGCCATATTGATATGCTTTCCCCGCAGTAATATATTTCATTTTGTAGTTTAGTTTCATGAGAATATCATGAAATATTTATATTTGAAGGAATCAAGCACGAATAAAGTAAAGTAATTAAATTTTAAAAGATTCCGAATAATAAATTTTTCATTTTGATATATTTGCATGTGCACCTTGCTTATTAATAAAAATTGTTTTTTCAATTTTTATTTTTTCATTGAATCTTTCAAATACATATGAATGGTTCCCAATGGGATCCCTTATGTAGAAAAATGAAAGAAAAAATAAAAATAGTTACTAAATGTTTGCTGTGTTTTTTTGTGTAGAACATTTTTGAGTTGTTATTGTCTTTTGTCTTATTGATTCAATGGAATTCTCATTTAATCAATTTGACTTTTGATATAAGACATTCTGTTTTTCTATACAAAATTTGGGTAAAATCCACTGATGAGCTATTTGAGCAGTAGTGAAATGGCCATATGGATATGCTTTCCCCGCAGTAATACATTTCATTTTGTAGTTTAGTTTAAAATAATAAATATTTCATGAGAATATCATGAAATATTTATATTTGAAGGAATCAAGCACGAATAAAGTAAAGTAATTAAATTTTAAAAGATTCCGAATAATAAATTTTTCATTTTGATATATTTGCATGTGCACCTTGCTTATTAATAAAAATTGTTTTTTCAATTTTTATTTTTATTTTTTCATTGAATCTTTCAAATACATATCAATGGTTCCCAATGGGATCCCTTATGTAGAAAAATGAAAGAAAAAATAAAAATAGTTACTAAATCTTTGCTGTGTTTTTGTGTAGAACATTTTTGAGTTGTTATTGTCTTTTGTCTTATTGATTCAATGCATTTCTCATTTAATCAATTTGACTTTTGATATAAGACTTTCTGTTTTTCTATACAAAATTTGGGTAAAATCCACTGATGAGCTATTTTAGCAGTAGTGAAATGGCCATATGGATATGCTTTCCCCGCAGTAATACATTTCATTTTGTAGTTTAGTTTAAAATAATAAATATTTCATGAGAATATCATGAAATATTTATATTTGAAGGAATCAAGCACGAATAAAGTAAAGTAATTAAATTTTAAAAGATTCCGAATAATAAATTTTTCATTTTGATATATTTGCATGTGCACCTTGCTTATTAATAAAAATTGTTTTTCAATTTTTATTTTTTCATTGAATCTTTCAAATACATATGAATGGTTCCCAATGGGATCCCTTATGTAGAAAAATGAAACAAAAAATAAAAATAGTTACTAAATGTTTGCTGTGTTTTTGTGTAGAACATTTTTGAGTTGTTATTGTCTTTTGTCTTATTGATTCAATGGAATTCTCATTTAATCAATTTGACTTTTGATATAAGACTTTCTGTTTTTCTATACAAAATTTGGGTAAAATCCACTGATGAGCTATTTGAGCAGTAGTGAAATGGCCATATTGATATGCTTTCCCCGCAGTAATATATTTCATTTTGTAGTTTAGTTTCATGAGAATATCATGAAATATTTATATTTGAAGGAATCAAGCACGAATAAAGTAAAGTAATTAAATTTTAAAAGATTCCGAATAATAAATTTTTCATTTTGATATATTTGCATGTGCACCTTGCTTATTAATAAAAATTGTTTTTTCAATTTTTATTTTTATTTTTTCATTGAATCTTTCAAATACATATGAATGGTTCCCAATGGGATCCCTTATGTAGAAAAATGAAAGAAAAAATAAAAATAGTTACTAAATCTTTGCTGTGTTTTTTTGTGTAGAACATTTTTGAGTTGTTATTGTCTTTTGTCTTATTGATTCAATGGAATTCTCATTTAATCAATTTGACTTTTGATATAAGACTTTCTGTTTTTCTATACAAAATTTGGGTAAAATCCACTGATGAGCTATTTGAGCAGTAGTGAAATGGCCATATGGATATGCTTTCCCCGCAGTAATACATTTCATTTTGTAGTTTAGTTTAAAATAATAAATATTTCATGAGAATATCATGAAATATTTATATTTGAAGGAATCAAGCACGAATAAAGTAAAGTAATTAAATTTTAAAAGATTCCGAATAATAAATTTTTCATTTTGATATATTTGCATGTGCACGTTGCTTATTAATAAAAATTGTTTTTCAATTTTTATTTTTATTTTTTCATTGAATCTTTCAAATACATATGAATGGTTCCCAATGGGATCCCTTATGTAGTAAAATGAAAGAAAAAATAAAAATAGTTACTAAATGTTTGCTGTGTTTTTTTGTGTAGAACATTTTTGAGTGTTTATTGTCTTTTGTCTTATTGATTCAATGGAATTCTCATTTAATCAATTTGATTTTTGATATAAGACTTTCTGTTTTTCTATACAAAATTTGGGTAAAATCCACTGATGAGCTATCTGAGCAGTAGTGAAATGGCCATATGGATATGCTTTCCCCGCAGTAATACATTTCATTTTGTAGTTTAGTTTAAAATAATAAATATTTCATGAGAATATCATGAAATATTTATATTTGAAGGAATCAAGCACGAATAAAGTAAAGTAATTAAATTTTAAAAGATTCCGAATAATAAATTTTTCATTTTGATATATTTGCATGTGCACCTTGCTTATTAATAAAAATTGTTTTTCAATTTTTATTTTTATTTTTTCATTGAATCTTTCAAATACATATGAATGGTTCCCAATGGGATCCCTTATGTAGAAAAATGAAACAAAAAATATAAATAGTTACTAAATGTTTGCTGTGTTTTTGTGTAGAACATTTTTGAGTTGTTATTGTCTTTTGTCTTATTGATTCAATGCATTTCTCATTTAATCAATTTGACTTTTGATATAAGACTTTCTGTTTTTCTATACAAAATTTGGGTAAAATCCACTGATGAGCTATTTGAGCAGTAGTGAAATGGCCATATGGATATGCTTTCCCCGCAGTAATACATTTCATTTTGTAGTTTAGTTTAAAATAATAAATATTTCATGAGAATATCATGAAATATTTATATTTGAAGGAATCAAGCACGAATAAAGTAAAGTAATTAAATTTTAAAAGATTCCGAATAATAAATTTTTCATTTTGATATATTTGCATGTGCACCTTGCTTATTAATAAAAATTGTTTTTCAATTTTTATTTTTTCATTGAATCTTTCAAATACATATGAATGGTTCCCAATGGGATCCCTTATGTAGAAAAATGAAAGAAAAAATAAAAATAGTTACTAAATGTTTGCTGTGTTTTTGTGTAGAACATTTTTGAGTTGTTATTGTCTTTTGTCTTATTGATTCAATGGAATTCTCATTTAATCAATTTGACTTTTGATATAAGACTTTCTGTTTTTCTATACAAAATTTGGGTAAAATCCACTGATGAGCTATTTGAGCAGTAGTGAAATGGCCATATTGATATGCTTTCCCCGCAGTAATATATTTCATTTTGTAGTTTAGTTTCATGAGAATATCATGAAATATTTATATTTGAAGGAATCAAGCACGAATAAAGTAAAGTAATTAAATTTTAAAAGATTCCGAATAATAAATTTTTCATTTTGATATATTTGCATGTGCACCTTGCTTATTAATAAAAATTGTTTTTTCAATTTTTATTTTTTCATTGAATCTTTCAAATACATATGAATGGTTCCCAATGGGATCCCTTATGTAGAAAAATGAAAGAAAAAATAAAAATTGTTACTAAATGTTTGCTGTGTTTTTTTTGTGTAGAACATTTTTGAGTTGTTATTGTCTTTTGTCTTATTGATTCAATGGAATTCTCATTTAATCAATTTGACTTTTGATATAAGACATTCTGTTTTTCTATACAAAATTTGGGTAAAATCCACTGATGAGCTATTTGAGCAGTAGTGAAATGGCCATATGGATATGCTTTCCTCGCAGTAATACATTTCATTTTGTAGTTTAGTTTAAAATAATAAATATTTCATGAGAATATCATGAAATATTTATATTTCAAGGAATCAAGCACGAATAAAGTAAAGTAATTAAATTTTAAAAGATTCCGAATAATAAATTTTTCATTTTGATATATTTGCATGTGCACCTTGCTTATTAATAAAAATTGTTTTTCAATTTTTATTGTTTCATTGAATCTTTCAAATACATATGAATGGTTCCCAATGGGATCCCTTATGTAGAAAAATGAAAGAAAAAATAAAAATAGTTACTAAATGTTTGCTGTGTTTTTTTGTGTAGAACATTTTTGAGTTGTTATTGTCTTTTGTCTTATTGATTCAATGGAATTCTCATTTAATCAATTTGATTTTTGATATAAGACTTTCTGTTTTTCTATACAAAATTTGGGTAAAATCCACTGATGAGCTATTTGAGCAGTAGTGAAATGGCCATATGGATATGCTTTCCCCGCAGTAATGCATTTCATTTTGTAGTTTAGTTTAAAATAATAAATATTTCATGAGAATATCATGAAATATTTATATTTGAAGGAATCAAGCACGAATAAAGTAAAGTAATTAAATTTTAAAAGATTCCGAATAATAAATTTTTCATTTTGATATATTTGCATGTGCACCTTGCTTATTAATAAAAATTGTTTTTCAATTTTTATTTTTATTTTTTCATTGAATCTTTCAAATACATATGAATGGTTCCCAATGGGATCCCTTATGTAGAAAAATGAAACAAAAAATAAAAATAGTTACTAAATGTTTGCTGTGTTTTTGTGTAGAACATTTTTGAGTTGTTATTGTCTTTTGTCTTATTGATTCAATGCATTTCTCATTTAATCAATTTGACTTTTGATATAAGACTTTCTGTTTTTCTATACAAAATTTGGGTAAAATCCACTGATGAGCTATTTGAGCAGTAGTGAAATGGCCATATGGATATGCTTTCCCCGCAGTAATACATTTCATTTTGTAGTTTAGTTTAAAATAATAAATATTTCATGAGAATATCATGAAATATTTATATTTGAAGGAATCAAGCACGAATAAAGTAAAGTAATTAAATTTTAAAAGATTCCGAATAATAAATTTTTCATTTTGATATATTTGCATGTGCACCTTGCTTATTAATAAAAATTGTTTTTCAATTTTTATTTTTATTTTTTCATTGAATCTTTCAAATACATATGAATGGTTCCCAATGGGATCCCTTATGTAGAAAAATGAAAGAAAAAATAAAAATAGTTACTAAATGTTTGCTGTGTTTTTGTGTAGAACATTTTTGAGTTGTTATTGTCTTTTGTCTTATTGATTCAATGGAATTCTCATTTAATCAATTTGACTTTTGATATAAGACTTTCTGTTTTTCTATACAAAATTTGGGTAAAATCCACTGATGAGCTATTTGAGCAGTAGTGAAATGGCCATATTGATATGCTTTCCCCGCAGTAATATATTTCATTTTGTAGTTTAGTTTCATGAGAATATCATGAAATATTTATATTTGAAGGAATCAAGCACGAATAAAGTAAAGTAATTAAATTTTAAAAGATTCCGAATAATAAATTTTTCATTTTGATATATTTGCATGTGCACCTTGCTTATTAATAAAAATTGTTTTTTCAATTTTTATTTTTTCATTGAATCTTTCAAATACATATGAATGGTTCCCAATGGGATCCCTTATGTAGAAAAATGAAAGAAAAAATAAAAATAGTTACTAAATGTTTGCTGTGTTTTTTTGTGTAGAACATTTTTGAGTTGTTATTGTCTTTTGTCTTATTGATTCAATGGAATTCTCATTTAATCAATTTGACTTTTGATATAAGACATTCTGTTTTTCTATACAAAATTTGGGTAAAATCCACTGATGAGCTATTTGAGCAGTAGTGAAATGGCCATATGGATATGCTTTCCCCGCAGTAATACATTTCATTTTGTAGTTTAGTTTAAAATAATAAATATTTCATGAGAATATCATGAAATATTTATATTTCAAGGAATCAAGCACGAATAAAGTAAAGTAATTAAATTTTAAAAGATTCCGAATAATAAATTTTTCATTTTGATATATTTGCATGTGCACCTTGCTTATTAATAAAAATTGTTTTTCAATTTTTATTTTTATTTTTTCATTGAATCTTTCAAATACATATGAATGGTTCCCAATGGGATCCCTTATGTAGAAAAATGAAACAAAAAATAAAAATGGTTACTAAATGTTTGCTGTGTTTTTGTGTAGAACATTTTTGAATTGTTATTGTCTTTTGTCTTATTGATTCAATGGAATTCTCATTTAATCAATTTGACTTTTGATATAAGACTTTCTGTTTTTCTATACAAAATTTGGGTAAAATCCACTGATGTGCTATTTGAGCAGTAGTGAAATGGCCATATGGATATGCTTTCCCCGCAGTAATACATTTCATTTTGTAGTTTAGTTTAAAATAATAAATATTTCATGAGAATATCATGAAATATTTATATTTGAAGGAATCAAGCACGAATAAAGTAAAGTAATTAAATTTTAAAAGATTCCGAATAATAAATTTTTCATTTTGATATATTTGCATGTGCACCTTGCTTATTAATAAAAATTGTTTTTCAATTTTTATTTTTATTTTTTCATTGAATCTTTCAAATACATATGAATGGTTCCCAATGGGATCCCTTATGTAGAAAAATGAAAGAAAAAATAAAAATAGTTACTAAATGTTTGCTGTGTTTTTGTGTAGAACATTTTTGAATTGTTATTGTCTTTTGTCTTATTGATTCAATGGAATTCTCATTTAATCAATTTGACTTTTGATATAAGACTTTCTGTTTTTCTATACAAAATTTGGGTAAAATCCACTGATGAGCTATTTGAGCAGTAGTGAAATGGCCATATGGATATGCTTTCCCCGCAGTAATACATTTCATTTTATAGTTTAGTTTAAAATAATAAATATTTCATGAGAATATCATGAAATATTTATATTTGAAGGAATCAAGCACGAATAAAGTAAAGTAATTAAATTTTAAAAGATTCCGAATAATAAATTTTTTATTTTGATATATTTGCATGTGCACCTTGCTTATTAATAAAAATTGTTTTTTCAATTTTTATTTTTATTTTTTCATTGAATCTTTCAAATACATATGAATGGTTCCCAATGGGATCCCTTGTGTAGAAAAATGAAAGAAAAAATAAAAATAGTTACTAAATGTTTGCTGTGTTTTTTTGTGTAGAACATTTTTGAGTTGTTATTGTCTTTTGTCTTATTGATTCAATGGAATTCTCATTTAATCAATTTGACTTTTGATATAAGACATTCTGTTTTTCTATACAAAATTTGGGTAAAATCCACTGATGAGCTATTTGAGCAGTAGTGAAATGGCCATATGGATATGCTTTCCCCGCAGTAATACATTTCATTTTGTAGTTTAGTTTAAAATAATAAATATTTCATGAGAATATCATGAAATATTTATATTTGAAGGAATCAAGCACGAATAAAGTAAAGTAATTAAATTTTAAAAGATTCCGAATAATAAATTTTTCATTTTGATATATTTGCATGTGCTCCTTGCTTATTAATAAAAATTGTTTTTCAATTTTTATTTTTTCATTGAATCTTTCAAATACATATGAATGGTTCCCAATGGGATCCCTTATGTAGAAAAATGAAAGAAAAAATAAAAATAGTTACTAAATGTTTGCTGTGTTTTTTTTTGTAGAACATTTTTGAGTTGTTATTGTCTTTTGTCTTATTGATTCAATGGAATTCTCATTTAATCAATTTGACTTTTGATATAAGACTTTCTGTTTTTCTATACAAAATTTGGGTAAAATCCACTGATGAGCTATTTGAGCAGTAGCGAAATGGCCATATGGATATGCTTTCCCCGCAGTAATACATTTCATTTTGTAGTTTAGTTTAAAATAATAAATATTTCATGAGAATATCATGAAATATTTATATTTGAAGGAATCAAGCACGAATAAAGTAAAGTAATTAAATTTTAAAAGATTCCGAATAATAAATTTTTCATTTTGATATATTTGCATGTGCACCTTGCTTATTAATAAAAATTGTTTTTCAATTTTTATTTTTATTTTTTCATTGAATCTTTCAAATACATATGAATGGTTCCCAATGGGATCCCTTATGTAGAAAAATGAAACAAAAAATAAAAATAGTTACTAGTGTAGAACATTTTTGAATTGTTATTGTCTTTTGTCTTATTGATTCAATGGAATTCTCATTTAATCAATTTGACTTTTGATATAAGACTTTCTGTTTTTCTATACAAAATTTGGGTAAAATCCACTGATGAGCTATTTGAGCAGTAGTGAAATGGCCATATGGATATGCTTTCCCCGCAGTAATACATTTCATTTTGTAGTTTAGTTTAAAATAATAAATATTTCATGAGAATATCATGAAATATTTATATTTGAAGGAATCAAGCACGAATAAAGTAAAGTAATTAAATTTTAAAAGATTCCGAATAATAAATTTTTCATTTTGATATATTTGCATGTGCACCTTGCTTATTAATAAAAATTGTTTTTCAATTTTTATTTTTATTTTTTCATTGAATCTTTTAAATACATATGAATGGTTCCCAATGGGATCCCTTATGTAGAAAAATGAAAGAAAAAATAAAAATAGTTACTAAATGTTTGCTGTGTTTTTTTGTGTAGAACATTTTTGAGTTGTTATTGTCTTTTGTCTTATTGATTCAATGGAATTCTCATTTAATCAATTTGACTTTTAATATAAGACTTTCTGTTTTTCTATACAAAATTTGGGTAAAATCCACTGATGAGCTATTTGAGCAGTAGTGAAATGGCCATATGGATATGCTTTCCTCGCAGTAATACATTTCATTTTGTAGTTTAGTTTAAAATAATAAATATTTCATGAGAATATCATGAAATATTTATATTTCAAGGAATCAAGCACGAATAAAGTAAAGTAATTAAATTTTAAAAGATTCCGAATAATAAATTTTTCATTTTGATATATTTGCATGTGCACCTTGCTTATTAATAAAAATTGTTTTTCAATTTTTATTTTTTCATTGAATCTTTCAAATACATATGAATGGTTCCCAATGGGATCCCTTATGTAGAAAAATGAAAGAAAAAATAAAAATAGTTACTAAATGTTTGCTGTGTTTTTTTGTGTAGAACATTTTTGAGTTGTTATTGTCTTTTGTCTTATTGATTCAATGGAATTCTCATTTAATCAATTTGATTTTTGATATAAGACTTTCTGTTTTTCTATACAAAATTTGGGTAAAATCCACTGATGAGCTATTTGAGCAGTAGTGAAATGGCCATATGGATATGCTTTCCCCGCAGTAATGCATTTCATTTTGTAGTTTAGTTTAAAATAATAAATATTTCATGAGAATATCATGAAATATTTATATTTGAAGGAATCAAGCACGAATAAAGTAAAGTAATTAAATTTTAAAAGATTCCGAATAATAAATTTTTCATTTTGATATATTTGCATGTGCACCTTGCTTATTAATAAAAATTGTTTTTCAATTTTTATTTTTATTTTTTCATTGAATCTTTCAAATACATATGAATGGTTCCCAATGGGATCCCTTATGTAGAAAAATGAAACAAAAAATAAAAATAGTTACTAAATGTTTGCTGTGTTTTTGTGTAGAACATTTTTGAGTTGTTATTGTCTTTTGTCTTATTGATTCAATGCATTTCTCATTTAATCAATTTGACTTTTGATATAAGACTTTCTGTTTTTCTATACAAAATTTGGGTAAAATCCACTGATGAGCTATTTGAGCAGTAGTGAAATGGCCATATGGATATGCTTTCCCCGCAGTAATACATTTCATTTTGTAGTTTAGTTTAAAATAATAAATATTTCATGAGAATATCATGAAATATTTATATTTGAAGGAATCAAGCACGAATAAAGTAAAGTAATTAAATTTTAAAAGATTCCGAATAATAAATTTTTCATTTTGATATATTTGCATGTGCACCTTGCTTATTAATAAAAATTGTTTTTCAATTTTTATTTTTATTTTTTCATTGAATCTTTCAAATACATATGAATGGTTCCCAATGGGATCCCTTATGTAGAAAAATGAAAGAAAAAATAAAAATAGTTACTAAATGTTTGCTGTGTTTTTGTGTAGAACATTTTTGAGTTGTTATTGTCTTTTGTCTTATTGATTCAATGGAATTCTCATTTAATCAATTTGACTTTTGATATAAGACTTTCTGTTTTTCTATACAAAATTTGGGTAAAATCCACTGATGAGCTATTTGAGCAGTAGTGAAATGGCCATATTGATATGCTTTCCCCGCAGTAATATATTTCATTTTGTAGTTTAGTTTCATGAGAATATCATGAAATATTTATATTTGAAGGAATCAAGCACGAATAAAGTAAAGTAATTAAATTTTAAAAGATTCCGAATAATAAATTTTTCATTTTGATATATTTGCATGTGCACCTTGCTTATTAATAAAAATTGTTTTTTCAATTTTTATTTTTTCATTGAATCTTTCAAATACATATGAATGGTTCCCAATGGGATCCCTTATGTAGAAAAATGAAAGAAAAAATAAAAATAGTTACTAAATGTTTGCTGTGTTTTTTTGTGTAGAACATTTTTGAGTTGTTATTGTCTTTTGTCTTATTGATTCAATGGAATTCTCATTTAATCAATTTGACTTTTGATATAAGACATTCTGTTTTTCTATACAAAATTTGGGTAAAATCCACTGATGAGCTATTTGAGCAGTAGTGAAATGGCCATATGGATATGCTTTCCCCGCAGTAATACATTTCATTTTGTAGTTTAGTTTAAAATAATAAATATTTCATGAGAATATCATGAAATATTTATATTTCAAGGAATCAAGCACGAATAAAGTAAAGTAATTAAATTTTAAAAGATTCCGAATAATAAATTTTTCATTTTGATATATTTGCATGTGCACCTTGCTTATTAATAAAAATTGTTTTTCAATTTTTATTTTTATTTTTTCATTGAATCTTTCAAATACATATGAATGGTTCCCAATGGGATCCCTTATGTAGAAAAATGAAACAAAAAATAAAAATGGTTACTAAATGTTTGCTGTGTTTTTGTGTAGAACATTTTTGAATTGTTATTGTCTTTTGTCTTATTGATTCAATGGAATTCTCATTTAATCAATTTGACTTTTGATATAAGACTTTCTGTTTTTCTATACAAAATTTGGGTAAAATCCACTGATGTGCTATTTGAGCAGTAGTGAAATGGCCATATGGATATGCTTTCCCCGCAGTAATACATTTCATTTTGTAGTTTAGTTTAAAATAATAAATATTTCATGAGAATATCATGAAATATTTATATTTGAAGGAATCAAGCACGAATAAAGTAAAGTAATTAAATTTTAAAAGATTCCGAATAATAAATTTTTCATTTTGATATATTTGCATGTGCACCTTGCTTATTAATAAAAATTGTTTTTCAATTTTTATTTTTATTTTTTCATTGAATCTTTCAAATACATATGAATGGTTCCCAATGGGATCCCTTATGTAGAAAAATGAAAGAAAAAATAAAAATAGTTACTAAATGTTTGCTGTGTTTTTGTGTAGAACATTTTTGAATTGTTATTGTCTTTTGTCTTATTGATTCAATGGAATTCTCATTTAATCAATTTGACTTTTGATATAAGACTTTCTGTTTTTCTATACAAAATTTGGGTAAAATCCACTGATGAGCTATTTGAGCAGTAGTGAAATGGCCATATGGATATGCTTTCCCCGCAGTAATACATTTCATTTTATAGTTTAGTTTAAAATAATAAATATTTCATGAGAATATCATGAAATATTTATATTTGAAGGAATCAAGCACGAATAAAGTAAAGTAATTAAATTTTAAAAGATTCCGAATAATAAATTTTTTATTTTGATATATTTGCATGTGCACCTTGCTTATTAATAAAAATTGTTTTTTCAATTTTTATTTTTATTTTTTCATTGAATCTTTCAAATACATATGAATGGTTCCCAATGGGATCCCTTGTGTAGAAAAATGAAAGAAAAAATAAAAATAGTTACTAAATGTTTGCTGTGTTTTTTTGTGTAGAACATTTTTGAGTTGTTATTGTCTTTTGTCTTATTGATTCAATGGAATTCTCATTTAATCAATTTGACTTTTGATATAAGACATTCTGTTTTTCTATACAAAATTTGGGTAAAATCCACTGATGAGCTATTTGAGCAGTAGTGAAATGGCCATATGGATATGCTTTCCCCGCAGTAATACATTTCATTTTGTAGTTTAGTTTAAAATAATAAATATTTCATGAGAATATCATGAAATATTTATATTTGAAGGAATCAAGCACGAATAAAGTAAAGTAATTAAATTTTAAAAGATTCCGAATAATAAATTTTTCATTTTGATATATTTGCATGTGCTCCTTGCTTATTAATAAAAATTGTTTTTCAATTTTTATTTTTTCATTGAATCTTTCAAATACATATGAATGGTTCCCAATGGGATCCCTTATGTAGAAAAATGAAAGAAAAAATAAAAATAGTTACTAAATGTTTGCTGTGTTTTTTTTTGTAGAACATTTTTGAGTTGTTATTGTCTTTTGTCTTATTGATTCAATGGAATTCTCATTTAATCAATTTGACTTTTGATATAAGACTTTCTGTTTTTCTATACAAAATTTGGGTAAAATCCACTGATGAGCTATTTGAGCAGTAGCGAAATGGCCATATGGATATGCTTTCCCCGCAGTAATACATTTCATTTTGTAGTTTAGTTTAAAATAATAAATATTTCATGAGAATATCATGAAATATTTATATTTGAAGGAATCAAGCACGAATAAAGTAAAGTAATTAAATTTTAAAAGATTCCGAATAATAAATTTTTCATTTTGATATATTTGCATGTGCACCTTGCTTATTAATAAAAATTGTTTTTCAATTTTTATTTTTATTTTTTCATTGAATCTTTCAAATACATATGAATGGTTCCCAATGGGATCCCTTATGTAGAAAAATGAAACAAAAAATAAAAATAGTTACTAGTGTAGAACATTTTTGAATTGTTATTGTCTTTTGTCTTATTGATTCAATGGAATTCTCATTTAATCAATTTGACTTTTGATATAAGACTTTCTGTTTTTCTATACAAAATTTGGGTAAAATCCACTGATGAGCTATTTGAGCAGTAGTGAAATGGCCATATGGATATGCTTTCCCCGCAGTAATACATTTCATTTTGTAGTTTAGTTTAAAATAATAAATATTTCATGAGAATATCATGAAATATTTATATTTGAAGGAATCAAGCACGAATAAAGTAAAGTAATTAAATTTTAAAAGATTCCGAATAATAAATTTTTCATTTTGATATATTTGCATGTGCACCTTGCTTATTAATAAAAATTGTTTTTCAATTTTTATTTTTATTTTTTCATTGAATCTTTTAAATACATATGAATGGTTCCCAATGGGATCCCTTATGTAGAAAAATGAAAGAAAAAATAAAAATAGTTACTAAATGTTTGCTGTGTTTTTGTGTAGAACATTTTTGAGTTGTTATTGTCTTTTGTCTTATTGATTCAATGGAATTCTCATTTAATCAATTTGACTTTTGATATAAGACTTTCTGTTTTTCTATACAAAATTTGGGTAAAATCCACTGATGAGCTATTTGAGCAGTAGTGAAATGGCCATATGGATATGCTTTCCCCGCAGTAATACATTTCATTTTGTAGTTTAGTTTAAAATAATAAATATTTCATGAGAATATCATGAAATATTTATATTTGAAGGAATCAAGCACGAATAAAGTAAAGTAATTAAATTTTAAAAGATTCCGAATAATAAATTTTTCATTTTGATATATTTGCATGTGCACCTTGCTTATTAATAAAAATTGTTTTTTCAATTTTTATTTTTATTTTTTCATTGAATCTTTCAAATACATATGAATGGTTCCCAATGGGATCCCTTATGTAGAAAAATGAAAGAAAAAATAAAAATAGTTACTAAATGTTTGCTGTGTTTTTTTGTGTAGAACATTTTTGAGTTGTTATTGTCTTTTGTCTTATTGATTCAATGGAATTCTCATTTAATCAATTTGACTTTTAATATAAGACTTTCTGTTTTTCTATACAAAATTTGGGTAAAATCCACTGATGAGCTATTTGAGCAGTAGTGAAATGGCCATATGGATATGCTATCCCCGCAGTAATACATTTCATTTTGTAGTTTAGTTTAAAATAATAAATATTTCATGAGAATATCATGAAATATTTATATTTGAAGGAATCAAGCACGAATAAAGTAAAGTAATTAAATTTTAAAAGATTCCGAATAATAAATTTTTCATTTTGATATATTTGCATGTGCACCTTGCTTATTAATAAAAATTGTTTTTCAATTTTTATTTTTATTTTTTCATTGAATCTTTCAAATACATATGAATGGTTCCCAATGGGATCCCTTATGTAGAAAAATGAAAGAAAAAATAAAAATAGTTACTGAATGTTTGCTGTGTTTTTGTGTAGAACATTTTTGAGTTGTTATTGTCTTTTGTCTTATTGATTCAATGGAATTCTCATTTAATCAATTTGACTTTTGATATAAGACATTCTGTTTTTCTATACAAAATTTGGGTAAAATCCACTGATGAGCTATTTGAGCAGTAGTGAAATGGCCATATGGATATGCTTTCCCCGCAGTAATACATTTCATTTTGTAGTTTAGTTTAAAATAATAAATATTTCATGAGAATATCATGAAATATTTATATTTGAAAGAATCAAGCACGAATAAAGTAAAGTAATTAAATTTTAAAAGATTCCGAATAATAAATTTTTCATTTTGATATATTTGCATGTGCACCTTGCTTATTAATAAAAATTGTTTTTCAATTTTTATTTTTATTTTTTCATTGAATCTTTCAAATACATATGAATGGTTCCCAATGGGATCCCTTATGTAGAAAAATGAAAGAAAAAATAAAAATAGTTACTAAATGTTTGCTGTGTTTTTGTGTAGAACATTTTTGAGTTGTTATTGTCTTTTCTCTTATTGATTCAATGGAATTCTCATTTAATCAATTTGACTTTTGATATAAGACTTTCTGTTTTTCTATACAAAATTTGGGTAAAATCCACTGATGAGCTATTTGAGCAGTAGTGAAATGGCCATATGGATATGCTTTCCCCGCAGTAATACATTTCATTTTGTAGTTTAGTTTAAAATAATAAATATTTCATGAGAATATCATGAAATATTTATATTTGAAGGAATCAAGCACGAATAAAGTAAAGTAATTAAATTTTAAAAGATTCCGAATAATAAATTTTTCATTTTGATATATTTGCATGTGCACCTTGCTTATTAATAAAAATTGTTTTTCAATTTTTATTTTTATTTTTTCATTGAATCTTTCAAATACATATGAATGGTTCCCAATGGGATCCCTTATGTAGAAAAATGAAAGAAAAAATAAAAATAGTTACTAAATGTTTGCTGTGTTTTTGTGTAGAACATTTTTGAGTTGTTATTGTCTTTTGTCTTATTGATTCAATGGAATTCTCATTTAATCAATTTGACTTTTGATATAAGACTTTCTGTTTTTCTATACAAAATTTGGGTAAAATCCACTGATGAGCTATTTGAGCAGTAGTGAAATGGCCATATGGATATGCTTTCCCCGCAGTAATACATTTCATTTTGTAGTTTAGTTTAAAATAATAAATATTTCATGAGAATATCATGAAATATTTATATTTGAAGGAATCAAGCACGAATAAAGTAAAGTAATTAAATTTTAAAAGATTCCGAATAATAAATTTTTCATTTTGATATATTTGCATGTGCACCTTGCTTATTAATAAAAATTGTTTTTTCAATTTTTATTTTTATTTTTTCATTGAATCTTTCAAATACATATGAATGGTTCCCAATGGGATCCCTTATGTAGAAAAATGAAAGAAAAAATAAAAATAGTTACTAAATGTTTGCTGTGTTTTTTTGTGTAGAACATTTTTGAGTTGTTATTGTCTTTTGTCTTATTGATTCAATGGAATTCTCATTTAATCAATTTGACTTTTGATATAAGACTTTCTGTTTTTCTATACAAAATTTGGGTAAAATCCACTGATGAGCTATTTGAGCAGTAGTGAAATGGCCATATGGATATGCTATCCCCGCAGTAATACATTTCATTTTGTAGTTTAGTTTAAAATAATAAATATTTCATGAGAATATCATGAAATATTTATATTTGAAGGAATCAAGCACGAATAAAGTAAAGTAATTAAATTTTAAAAGATTCCGAATAATAAATTTTTCATTTTGATATATTTGCATGTGCACCTTGCTTATTAATAAAAATTGTTTTTCAATTTTTATTTTTATTTTTTCATTGAATCTTTCAAATACATATGAATGGTTCCCAATGGGATCCCTTATGTAGAAAAATGAAAGAAAAAATAAAAATAGTTACTGAATGTTTGCTGTGTTTTTGTGTAGAACATTTTTGAGTTGTTATTGTCTTTTGTCTTATTGATTCAATGGAATTCTCATTTAATCAATTTGACTTTTGATATAAGACATTCTGTTTTTCTATACAAAATTTGGGTAAAATCCACTGATGAGCTATTTGAGCAGTAGTGAAATGGCCATATGGATATGCTTTCCCCGCAGTAATACATTTCATTTTGTAGTTTAGTTTAAAATAATAAATATTTCATGAGAATATCATGAAATATTTATATTTGAAGGAATCAAGCACGAATAAAGTAAAGTAATTAAATTTTAAAAGATTCCGAATAATAAATTTTTCATTTTGATATATTTGCATGTGCACCTTGCTTATTAATAAAAATTGTTTTTCAATTTTTATTTTTTCATTGAATCTTTCAAATACATATGAATGGTTCCCAATGGGATCCCTTATGTAGAAAAATGAAACAAAAAATAAAAATAGTTACTAAATGTTTGCTGTGTTTTTGTGTAGAACATTTTTGAATTGTTATTGTCTTTTGTCTTATTGATTCAATGAAATTCTCATTTAATCAATTTGACTTTTGATATAAGACTTTCTGTTTTTCTATACAAAATTTGGGTAAAATCCACTGATGAGCTATTTGAGCAGTAGTGAAATGGCCATATGGATATGCTTTCCCCGCAGTAATACATTTCATTTTGTAGTTTAGTTTAAAATAATAAATATTTCATGAGAATATCATGAAATATTTATATTTGAAGGAATCAAACACGAATAAAGTAAAGTAATTAAATTTTAAAAGATTCCGAATAATAAATTTTTCATTTTGATATATTTGCATGTGCACCTTGCTTATTAATAAAAATTGTTTTTCAATTTTTATTTTTTCATTGAATCTTTCAAATACATATGAATGGTTCCCAATGGGATCCCTTATGTAGAAAAATGAAAGAAAAAATAAAAATAGTTACTAAATGTTTGCTGTGTTTTTGTGTAGAACATTTTTGAGTTGTTATTGTCTTTTGTCTTATTGATTCAATGGAATTCTCATTTAATCAATTTGACTTTTGATATAAGACTTTCTGTTTTTCTATACAAAATTTGGGTAAAATCCACTGATGAGCTATTTGAGCAGTAGTGAAATGGCCATATGGATATGCTTTCCCCGCAGTAATACATTTCATTTTGTAGTTTAGTTTAAAATAATAAATATTTCATGAGAATATCATGAAATATTTATATTTGAAGGAATCAAGCACGAATAAAGTAAAGTAATTAAATTTTAAAAGATTCCGAATAATAAATTTTTCATTTTGATATATTTGCATGTGCACCTTGCTTATTAATAAAAATTGTTTTTTCAATTTTTATTTTTATTTTTTCATTGAATCTTTCAAATACATATGAATGGTTCCCAATGGGATCCCTTATGTAGAAAAATGAAAGAAAAAATAAAAATAGTTACTAAATGTTTGCTGTGTTTTTTTGTGTAGAACATTTTTGAGTTGTTATTGTCTTTTGTCTTATTGATTCAATGGAATTCTCATTTAATCAATTTGACTTTTGATATAAGACTTTCTGTTTTTCTATACAAAATTTGGGTAAAATCCACTGATGAGCTATTTGAGCAGTAGTGAAATGGCCATATGGATATGCTATCCCCGCAGTAATACATTTCATTTTGTAGTTTAGTTTAAAATAATAAATATTTCATGAGAATATCATGAAATATTTATATTTGAAGGAATCAAGCACGAATAAAGTAAAGTAATTAAATTTTAAAAGATTCCGAATAATAAATTTTTCATTTTGATATATTTGCATGTGCACCTTGCTTATTAATAAAAATTGTTTTTCAATTTTTATTTTTATTTTTTCATTGAATCTTTCAAATACATATGAATGGTTCCCAATGGGATCCCTTATGTAGAAAAATGAAAGAAAAAATAAAAATAGTTACTGAATGTTTGCTGTGTTTTTGTGTAGAACATTTTTGAGTTGTTATTGTCTTTTGTCTTATTGATTCAATGGAATTCTCATTTAATCAATTTGACTTTTGATATAAGACATTCTGTTTTTCTATACAAAATTTGGGTAAAATCCACTGATGAGCTATTTGAGCAGTAGTGAAATGGCCATATGGATATGCTTTCCCCGCAGTAATACATTTCATTTTGTAGTTTAGTTTAAAATAATAAATATTTCATGAGAATATCATGAAATATTTATATTTGAAGGAATCAAGCACGAATAAAGTAAAGTAATTAAATTTTAAAAGATTCCGAATAATAAATTTTTCATTTTGATATATTTGCATGTGCACCTTGCTTATTAATAAAAATTGTTTTTCAATTTTTATTTTTTCATTGAATCTTTCAAATACATATGAATGGTTCCCAATGGGATCCCTTATGTAGAAAAATGAAACAAAAAATAAAAATAGTTACTAAATGTTTGCTGTGTTTTTGTGTAGAACATTTTTGAATTGTTATTGTCTTTTGTCTTATTGATTCAATGAAATTCTCATTTAATCAATTTGACTTTTGATATAAGACTTTCTGTTTTTCTATACAAAATTTGGGTAAAATCCACTGATGAGCTATTTGAGCAGTAGTGAAATGGCCATATGGATATGCTTTCCCCGCAGTAATACATTTCATTTTGTAGTTTAGTTTAAAATAATAAATATTTCATGAGAATATCATGAAATATTTATATTTGAAGGAATCAAACACGAATAAAGTAAAGTAATTAAATTTTAAAAGATTCCGAATAATAAATTTTTCATTTTGATATATTTGCATGTGCACCTTGCTTATTAATAAAAATTGTTTTTCAATTTTTATTTTTATTTTTTCATTGAATCTTTCAAATACATATGAATGGTTCCCAATGGGATCCCTTATGTAGAAAAATGAAAGAAAAAATAAAAATAGTTACTAAATGTTTGCTGTGTTTTTGTGTAGAACATTTTTGAGTTGTTATTGTCTTTTGTCTTATTGATTCAATGGAATTCTCATTTAATCAATTTGACTTTTGATATAAGACTTTCTGTTTTTCTATACAAAATTTGGGTAAAATCCACTGATGAGCTATTTGAGCAGTAGTGAAATGGCCATATGGATATGCTTTCCCCGCAGTAATACATTTCATTTTGTAGTTTAGTTTAAAATAATAAATATTTCATGAGAATATCATGAAATATTTATATTTGAAAGAATCAAGCACAAATAAAGTAAAGTAATTAAATTTTAAAAGATTCCGAATAATAAATTTTTCATTTTGATATATTTGCATGTGCACCTTGCTTATTAATAAAAATTGTTTTTCAATTTTTATTTTTATTTTTTCATTGAATCTTTCAAATACATATGAATGGTTCCCAATGGGATCCCTTATGTAGAAAAATGAAAGAAAAAATAAAAATAGTTACTAAATGTTTGCTGTGTTTTTGTGTAGAACATTTTTGAGTTGTTATTGTCTTTTGTCTTATTGATTCAATGGAATTCTCATTTAATCAATTTGACTTTTGATATAAGACTTTCTGTTTTTCTATACAAAATTTGGGTAAAATCCACTGATGAGCTATTTGAGCAGTAGTGAAATGGCCATATGGATATGCTTTCCCCGCAGTAATACATTTCATTTTGTAGTTTAGTTTAAAATAATAAATATTTCATGAGAATATCATGAAATATTTATATTTGAAGGAATCAAGCACGAATAAAGTAAAGTAATTAAATTTTAAAAGATTCCGAATAATAAATTTTTCATTTTGATATATTTGCATGTGCACCTTGCTTATTAATAAAAATTGTTTTTTCAATTTTTATTTTTATTTTTTCATTGAATCTTTCAAATACATATGAATGGTTCCCAATGGGATCCCTTATGTAGAAAAATGAAAGAAAAAATAAAAATAGTTACTAAATGTTTGCTGTGTTTTTGTGTAGAACATTTTTGAGTTGTTATTGTCTTTTGTCTTATTGATTCAATGGAATTCTCATTTAATCAATTTGACTTTTGATATAAGACTTTCTGTTTTTCTATACAAAATTTGGGTAAAATCCACTGATGAGCTATTTGAGCAGTAGTGAAATAGCCATATGGATATGCTTTCCCCGCAGTAATACATTTCATTTTGTAGTTTAGTTTAAAATAATAAATATTTCATGAGAATATCATGAAATATTTATATTTGAAGGAATCAAGCACGAATAAAGTAAAGTAATTAAATTTTAAAAGATTCCGAATAATAAATTTTTCATTTTGATATATTTGCATGTACACCTTGCTTATTAATAAAAATTGTTTTTCTATTTTTATTTTTATTTTTTCATTGAATCTTTCAAATACATATGAATGGTTCCCAATGGGATCCCTTATGTAGAAAAATGAAAGAAAAAATAAAAATAGTTACTAAATGTTTGCTGTGTTTTTGTGTAGAACATTTTTGAGTTGTTATTGTCTTTTGTCTTATTGATTCAATGGAATTCTCATTTAATCAATTTGACTTTTGATATAAGACTTTCTGTTTTTCTATACAAAATTTGGGTAAAATCCACTGATGAGCTATTTGAGCAGTAGTGAAATGGCCATATGGATATGCTTTCCCCGCAGTAATACATTTCATTTTGTAGTTTAGTTTAAAATAATAAATATTTCATGAGAATATCATGAAATATTTATATTTGAAGGAATCAAGCACGAATAAAGTAAAGTAATTAAATTTTAAAAGATTCCGAATAATAAATTTTTCATTTTGTTATATAAAAATAGAAAAACTAAATTTTGAGTTGATTGTAAAAGCATCACAAAGTGACAGTAAGACCAACATTATCAATATAACCTGAATCGAAACAGACACAAATCAGGTTTTTATGATTCCAAATGAATTTCAAAGTATTGCACTTCATAAAAAGGTGAAAAACAAAGTGATGTTTCAAATAGTAAAGCCAATACTATAAAAAAGAGGTACTACGAGAAAAGTTTGGATTTCTTTAGTAGAGGCATGCATGAGTATACAACAAAGTATTTTCAAAACAGCTATACCATGGAAATACCATATACTACATGCATAAATGAGAGAACTGGTATAACCGATATTGTCTGCTTTTGATTTTACACACGCACTTATAACCATTTAAAGAGCAGCAGTTACATATTGTTCCATACAGTTAGTGAGAGAATTATCTGTTTGATATTCTCAATTACTTGTTGTACCACAAGTATTTTCGTTTACTTGTGGTTACAATAAGTATTCAAAGAGAGTTTAATAAGGACAATACTCCATGAAAGAAAAACAGAAATGTTGTGCTCTTTAATGATGTTTATTATTGTCCGTTTAGATTTTTGCTTTAAAATTTTTATGAAAAAAAAAATTATGTGTGTTTGGTAAACTATGTGATGAAAAAAGCATAATGGAAACGTTTTGTTTTTATTAATAATAGCCTCAAATTTTTAAATTAAATATGAAATATATCATACATAAATCAAAGTACGTAATTTGAACTTTAAAATTTAAGTTTTTAATTTTGTGAAACCTAAAGAAAATTTTGAGTAAGATAAATTAAACTTATAAATTTTATAAATAATTTTTAAAAATAATTTTTAAGGAGGTTTGATATTCAATTAGTATTAATTCTCATATGTAGTAAGTTGTTTTGAAATTTGAATATTTAAGGTAGGATTTTGTTAAAAAATCTGTTTAATACATACATACATACGAATATTTGCTATACCAGCATCTAGCGCACCTTCTGAAAGAATATTTTCGATTGCTCTTTCACTAATAACAGATAAACGATCAAAACTTGGCTTAAATGAAAAATCATTTAATGAAATTTTATTTGTAAACGTTAATTCCAAAGACTGATTTATAAATAATGTTTTTATGTAATTTAATTTTTTACTTTTTATTCTAATTTTTTATTGTTTTTATTTACTAATTACTCGTTTTATCATTTTATTATTTCTGGTTAAATATGAACTCCTGTTACTTTTATGAAAATGTTTTAGTTTTTAATTTTTATATAAACCTTTATAATTTAAGAAAATATAAACTGATGGCGTTTTCTTTTCTGACAAAAATGTTGCATATGTTTAACACTTTTTACACCTTTGTGTTCTTTTCTAAAAAATGTTCGATAGGGTAAATTAAAAGTATGTTCTTTTGAAAATATGTTGCACAAAAAAGTGTAAGATATGTTACATATTTTACCCTCAATTTTATGTAAGGGTAGTATGCTACACTTTTTTTTAGTAGTTTTTACTCTTGATAAGTACTGTTTGCTTTTGT
Source organism: Gymnosoma rotundatum (assembly GCA_916610165.2). Classification (NCBI taxonomy): domain Eukaryota; kingdom Metazoa; phylum Arthropoda; class Insecta; order Diptera; family Tachinidae; genus Gymnosoma; species Gymnosoma rotundatum. Next base: position 112,326,975 of record OU744336.1, read on the forward strand.
TGCTAAACCCAGTGTTATATTACTTTATGTTTGAAAAGCTAATTAAACATTACTGACATGTAAAGGAAGTTAGAAAAATTCAATAACAGTTTTTGTTCTATTGTGCTATAAAATGTTTAGCATATTTTCAGGGTGCATAACATTTTATGTGATTGTTGGGTAACATTTATTTTCAGAAAAGAAAACACCATGAATTACTTATATTTTTCACACCAACATAAATTTCTGAACTTGCTTTTTAAATTTATTCGTAATTCATAAGTTGATTGGTTTTATTTTGATTTCCGACGGGGTTATAATTAGAATTACCAAAAGAAATATGTGACGTGAGATGATGGAAATTCAATCAAAAGTAACTATCTTCTTATAATTTTATGAATCTGCATATCAGAGAACTGCACGAGTACACCGCAACCCATGAGTACACCGCATACTTGGTCTATACTTTTCATACTCGAGTATTTTAAACACGGCAATAAAAAGTTGCGGTGTTTATTTTACCCATTCCTGTAAAAACGAGTATCAAAAATATCGCAATCAGAATTTTAAGTATTTTTTATACTCGTACGCGAGAATTTTTTAATTCTCTTTATTTGTAAGCAACGTTGCCACATTTTTACCTTATTAAAGTTTTTTACTGCCGTTTTATGAAATACTGCATTGTATGCAGATCTATTTATAAACAATAAAAAAAAACAAAATTTGATCAAATCTATTGCTTAAACATTATAAGCAGAAAAACAGACAACAACCGTTTTCATAGGTGTGAAATACAACACATATTTAATGAATAATATGCAATAAAAACCGCTTAAAGGAACAGCTTTTGTACACTATTTAAAGCAGGTATACTTATTTTGTTGCTGTTTTTTATGAACAATTATTTTCAGTTTATCCGTCTTGTTGTCATAAACGTGCTACTAACGGTATTTAGGAAAACAAAATGATAAAATGAATCCTTGAATAAAAGGAAAATTACTGTATATACGCAGATGTAATATTGACTGAATAGACATAGACCTCATAAATAATTATAAATAAACTAAAGTTTTTAGTTAACATATTTTATTTTGTTAAATATAATTATTGCTTTTATACCTATTTATTAATTTTAAAAATCTATTTGCTTGACGAATAGAATTTTTAAATTTCTCTCCTGTGTGGCTTAAAAAAACCCTAACAAAAACGTAATATAATAAACAATGAACTATTCTTGAGTTATTAGTAAACTTTTGTTGTGTTTTTAATAAATGAAAATATGGCGAATTTTACGGGTTCTATTAAATTTATTTTCTGTTATATATTAAATAAACTTTCATAATTTCAAAGAAGTATGTATGTTAGCTAACTTAGACATTGGCGACTTTTGATATTGTGTTTGATTTAATAATTCTGATCTGATAACTCTGTTTTCCTCTCACTACACACGTTAAAATCTCTCTCTTGAGTATGAGTACGAATAAAGTAAAGCCAGCATCGCAAACATTTTACTTGAGTATGGTAGACACTTATACTCAAATGGAATGGGTATAGTATATACTCGCACAAAAGAATTGCGGTGGCGATCACACCGCAACCGCATTTAAGATGAGTATACTTAGAGTATTAAAAACAGACACTCTTGCAGTTCTCTGCTGCATATACATACATTTGTTTTAAAATTTTGTATAAAAATTTGTTTCATGAAATTACTATAAATGCAGTATATTTCTTCGGTAAAGGCCAAGATGTCTTTTCGTCATATATTTAATATTGTGTTAATAAAAAATTATTAACAATAATATATTTGTTTCGAAAAAAAACTTTTGCACAATAAATATTATTGAAATGCATAGGACACTTTTTTAAGTCATTTATTTGATGTCGTAAAAATTTTTTATTCGTTCCTTCACACAAACATATTCCCATGCAATTCACATATGCATTTTTCTTGTCGACATACAATAAGTACTTATGGTGCAAGCACCAATACCTATTGTATATGTTTCAAAAAATCGTAGGCAAACAGTTATTGTCATTCTCATTTTCTCATGACTCGCTCACACCATAACTGGTTTGAGAGAGTAACAATACCAACTTGTAACAGAAACACACACACTCACTCACAACAGAAAACAAATAAAAACTAGTGTGGTTGTAACTGTGCACGTCTTTATTCTTTAGATGCAGAGACTATGAAGGAATACGAGTACAAAGATGTTGGCGACAACGTGCATTTTCAAAATTATTTATTTCAACAAACAAATGATCCGCAAACTAATAGAACCGAAAGTAATACAAATGTAATTTCAACAGAAGCTTTGCAGCAAATTTTGGAGAAATTTACTTCATCCAGAGATGAATTTAAACCTGAAGTACACAGTATAAAGAGCATATCAGAAAAGCTGGTTATAGGAAAGCTCATAGGAAAGATTGCAAATGCTTTACAGGGGATGGAAATTTCTGAATCTGAATGCTAAGAATGTTTAGCTTATTTCTTGAAGGGTCTTGCGTTGACTGGTACAGTTCAATGGCAACAATGGAAAAACAATTTTTGTGACACTAATGCAGGCAAAAGTTGGAGTCCAGTGAGATATGCTATTGAGTATAAATACATAAACGGTTATTTGCTGAATTACGCACTTAAAAAAGAAAGGATGCTATTAGAAGTAAACAAATCATTAGAAAAACAAATTTTAATAGATTTAATTGCCATTGGAATTCCAAACTATGTATGTTGAACAATTTGAGTATTGCTTTGCAATAAACTTTATTTGTTTATTGTGTTGTAGGGTTGTAAGAAATTGATGATGATCTTAGGGTCTCTTATGTAAAGAATAAATACTTTTTATTTTAGAATTTCAAATAATTTATTTAATATAAATTTTAGGGTAAATATGAGTTAGAACGATGTTGTTCGTTTGGGTTCTAATTAGGAAGTGGCGTTGCTTAATGGATACAGTTTTAAAAAACGTTTCGTTATTTTTAAAGAAATTCGAACTAAGAAAAATTGACTACTGGAAATATTGAATTGATTGTTTTACCAGGTGGGCAACTTTATACATTTTAACATTTAGGCAAATATAATTATTGGTAAGTATAAAAGGTTAAGTATATTTAAGGGTTAGTATATTTAAAGGTAAGTATTCAAAGTATATTCAAAGATAGGTATAATCAAAGTATTCGAAAGTAAGTATAATAATGGTTAATAATGGTAAGTAATTCATTTACAGTATATATTATAACTATTTATATTTACAAATATTATGCTATATAAAAGCTAGAATAATCCATGTTTTGTTTAATTAAGTGTTCAAACATGGCATCAATCTTGCTCTTAGGCAGCAGATGCCGCCTTATCCGAGGCGCAAAGAACATTGGCAAGGACTTGATAGCCTCCGCTAGAATTTTTGCATCTGGGTGACAGGACTGTTGAGCTATTTTCTGCTCTGTTGATGATTCTGTTTTCTTTCGTTGACGTTTAAAAATAGTTGTAACAACCCTTGACTTTTTGGTATTCAGAATTTGTTTGTGCAGCAGCGTGTGGTAGAACTTATCACACTTCCTGCACGTGGCCATTGACGTGCAACCTTTCAGGTTGTGGCTTCTAGCAAGGCATTTTACACAATATCTGTGCTCTTCAACCATGGGTACTCTTTCTTGGACCGTCATTTTCCGAAATTTTCTGAAAAATCGTAAGTCATGAAATCGGTTACATAATACACATTTGTAGATGTCAGGATCACGGCGTTGTAAGCGACATTGGGTAGTACGGCTTTCGTTAAGTCATGTGGTAGCTAATCTTCTATTGGTTCTATTAAAAAAAGAAGATAACAAATTAGTTTTAAAAACGGAAGTAGGTAGAGGTTGAAATTTGATATCTAGCTATAAAATTGTTTGAGAATAAAGAATTTTAATCGCTTAGTTTAACAACAGATCGAGATGGTTTTTAAAAATGTGCTAATTTCGTCCTCATGTTTTTTGATAGCGCCTAAAAGGTTTCTGCCCTAACTAGATATTACCCCTTAGGGTAGGCCGCGCCTCCCAGCGAATCGAGCGAAAGGCACTTAAAACTCATGCACCGCTCCTGTACTGAAGTAAACGAAGACGCTAACCTATTCTCTATTCAAACTGGATCTGCGTAAGGGTGGAATTTTGTGCTAAAAAAGTAATGACCAATTGTATCTGTCCGGTGGAAACAGTGCACATGATTGAGTCTTGGTTTTACAGTGGCGAATAACGATTTTGACTCGGGGTTTTAGTCTAAAAATATATATTTCAGTTTGCTCTATTCGAATTATCTGACTGTATTCCGCATGGAATAACAGTTCGTGCAATTACGTGAAATACAGATGGCAAAAGCTGGAGCAAAAAGATCGGGTATGAAGGAGATATCCGAGCTGATTTTTCGTTTGCTCGTAAAACTGAGTTCGGGTATAAATGTGAGTTAAAAGTTTCAAAAGAACTTTTATCCAAAATACTCCATGAATTGCATAAGTACTTATATTCTTCGTAATAAGAAGTTCCTTGAGTTATAACAATCAGTCCCGTTTTAACAATTTTTTCCATCATGGGTTAGATGAAAAGAATCTGGTGAATTTGTATCGGCAGCCTTAGTTTCCACGAAGATCTGTCGGTGCTGCATGGAGATTTGTTAGCTACTGATGATACGGGCGATTTTTGAGCTTTATTTTGATTATTCGTCAATAAATTTAAGTTGGCGGCAGCACAATTTGTCGCGGTGATAACTCGTTTGTTCGCTGTTTGTCGGGTTTTGAGAGTATTCCACGCAAAAACATAATTATCACGGGAAAGTGGATACCGATTCAATGTACTACCTCTTGTCCTATTCCTTATGTGATACAACTTTGTGACGGCAGCACGTCTAATTCTGGCACTCTCTGAAAAAAGTTTTGACTGGGAGCTAGTTGATGTGTGGAGTAACAAGAGGCCGATCATAATCCAAGCCTCTCTAATCGAAACATTTTCAATAAATCCAGAATCTGTGCTGAAAAACGGTAACACGCTTCTGTACAAGCTTCATATTGTTCAGTGGATTCCTGTCTAAGTTCGGGTGTTATCTCAGTTCGCCTAGATAACATAACTTCTTTGTATTAATCATAACTCTGGCCCACCTTTAAGCTAAGTCGTTTAATTTCATTTTCAAAATTGACTAGCTGGGATCTTTTAGAGTTGCATTGAATCTCTCGCAATAGTTCATCAAGTGATTAAAGTGAAGTTGGAAGTATTCTTTGGGAGAAGGGAATGGGAATTTTGATATTTATGTAAAACAAGGATTTTGAAACGAGCTATTTAAAGTTTTTGAAACGATTAACTTCAGAGCGTTTATTGAGAGGAGTATAGGCTTAGCAAGGATATAAAACTAATAATGGAAGTCTAGTTTAGATTTTTAGCATATTTTTAGTTTCCGACTCTTTTATAATAAGGAGCTGTTGGATTGCAGCACTAGATATAAGTTCAAGTTAAAGGGTAATGTATGTAGAATAGCTAATTAGGCATTTAGGATTAAAAAAAGTGTTTTTATGGTGAGTTAGGGAATGCACTAAACATTTTAACAAAATGCTAGATATAAAGAAATTTTTCTTTTCTATATTGCATGTATGAGGCTATAAAATAATAGCACTAGAAGTGAATTTTAATTTTTAATCATGAATGTAGAAAAAACATAAGGGGTAAGACTTTACATCATTTGTTGAATAAGGGTTTTTCTTTTACGTAAAATCGTAGAATGTAAATTACAAAATTGGGACGGGTAAACAAAAAATTTCTTATGAGAATGTTAATCGAATTGGATTTTTAAATGCAATAAAAAACTTTTTGTTATACATTCTTAAATATATTTTTTAATTACTAAAATTTGCGAATATTTAGAGTAATTGTTGTCATTAAACCCTAGTGTGCTATTTTGCGTAAATTTTAATATGTACTAAGTTTTGCTCCTATTCACAAAATTTTATAATAATTATTGAATTAATTAATTATTGAATTAATTTAAACCTTATTTTTTAAGCCGTTTTATTTTATAAATTACCGTAGTTATTATTTTGGGTTTATAATTTTGGAGCGGACTGTAAATTTATCATAAAAGATGAGAAGCAGGATTGTCAATTCAGGGATTTCTCTTTTCCAAATTTGGGATGAACATTTAATTTTGAGGATTGAGGATATATTTTGGATTTGGGAATTTTAAAATTCTGTTTTCGATTATTGTAAATTGACTATTATTAAATAAATTTTAATTTTTTGCTACGTACAAGTTTTCATTGTTAAAATTTATGACACGTAAGTCGCTCTCTGTAAATTTGCAAAATTAATTCGCCTTTTTTCAGCAATGAACTCAATGAAAACTAATATAAGAAATAAAATGCAATACGAAGTGCTTGAATTTTTATTGAGAATTAATGCAAATTTTAAAAATAATACAATTTGTGTGACATTTTTTGTTCCATTTTTATAATTGCTTCAAATGTTTAACTCCAAAGATTGTACCAAAAAATTGCTTCAGACAATTCGATTTTATTTTTCAACCTGATTACTTAATATAATAATAAATAGTGTTATTTGTAGTGAAGATTTATAGGGATAGTTGGAATTGTTTTTTGGGGGATTGTGGGGATAAACTTTATCTAATTGGGGATACCACGCTAAAAAATCTGGGAACCGTGATAAGAAGTTCATTCAATTTTTAAAATTTCTCTCATTTTTTTTACCAATACACTCTCACTTTAAAAACTAGCTGAGAATTTGCTTTCAAATTTTTATTCAATTGAGTCTTTCAAATTACATTCAAGAAAACAGCTGATTGAAGTTTTTTCCTCTAAATAAATTTTATTTGTTTTCTTGACGACATCTTCTTGAAAACTTGCTTTAAAATTGCGTTCAACCTACGTCACAGCTTTCATTTTTTGTGAATTTTGACAAGCAGTATGAGTAAATTTCTTGAAAGAGAATTGAACAAAATCTTGACCGTGTGACTGCACTGTAAGTGAATTAGGCCAAATTTTCGTAACTTTTGATACAAACACGAAATTAAGTAACTGAAAGAGTATTTGTTTCAATTTTTTATGTAAAAATCTTACGAATGAATTAAAATTATTTTGGCCTTAGTTCATTTTTAATTTTTAAGAATCTTTTTAGAAAGAAAATTTATTATTTATCATAACAATCAATATGATACTGAAACAGCATCTATAATGTTGTGTAAACAAGAAAGACTTAAAATGAAAATTGCATTCGTGTTCAATCGATGATTGAAACAAAAGCAAAAACAAACAGTGAAGAAATACCTTGCTTTGTGTGTAAAATTTCGTCTAACCAAATTAATATTGATATGAATATATCTCGTATTCTTATTTACAAAGTTAGTTGGTTAAATAGATAATGTTTATAATTACACAACTACATTTGTAAAATAAATTTTCTTTCTAAAAAGATTTTTAGAAACAAAAAATGAACTAAGGCCAAAATAATTTCAATTCATTTATAATATTCACAGTACAAAAATTCTAATTTAATAAAAATTAAAGTAAATTAAACTTCAAAACCAAAAAGTGATATATGATGATAAAAGGATAAATTAAATTCGGCTTCCTTCTGTTCAGCTAGCAACTTTTGACATCAACATGGTGCTCTGCAACAACAAAATAAGATTAGGTTTTTGTTTTTGTAGCCGTGCGGCCACCTTATATTTAATTCTCCTTAATTTTATATAAATTACAATAAGTTACTATTTTTTTAAAGAAAATTATAAAATGTAACTTTTAATGAAAAAATTCATCTTTTTTTCTGTCTTTCTCTGGCAACAATAATGAAAAGATTACCAGCTGATTTAAAATCCGTCAGCAAAGTACTCATTGTGCCAACCTCATCCGTCGTTACTTTGACTTCTGGCGAATATCTTAAAGCACAACGTATGACGGATTCTGTGTGCCCCACCCTTCTGTTTGTAAGCAGTACGATTTCTTGCCATTTCTCATTCAAAAAAAAAAAAATTTAAAAATTGAAATGAATTTAAAAAAAATTTAAAAGATTTACAATACTTGTTTTTGAATATAATTTTAAACTGAATGGAACAAAAGTGTTTTAAATGTGACTGATACATTATTTTCGAAATTTGATGTCAGATTTCAAATTTAATTTTCTGCAGGTTGAGAAGTTTATAAAATATTTAGAGACTTTATTTACGCATTTGGTATTCATGAAAAAGTTTTTATAACTAATTTACCAATTTTCTTATATTGGCGACAAGCCAATTGGCGAGAACGTTCAAAAAAAAAAAACTGGCAACACTAATACTCACAGTATGTAAAAATAAGTAAACCAAGGCGAATTGATAACCCGGTGTTATCATCAGCATGAAGTACTGTACGATATAACGTCAAATTTTGTTTTGTTTTTCAATTCGGTTTGTTTTTCGTTTCCTGTATTTTCTTTATTTGTTTATATACATATGTACATACACTCTCGATCAAATGATTAGAACCACTTAAGTTTCCGTTTTTAGTACGCAATTTCTTTTTGTACAGAGCTAAATTTTACTACCATCGGAAACAGAATTTTTTTAAGATTCCAAAAATAACAACAATAAGATAAGAGTTTAAGGCAACTGTTTTCCCAAAAAAAAAATATATATATATACACAATTTTGTTCCCTTTATATGACCCATTTTAAACCCACTTTTCGTTTTTTTACCTTATTTCCAATTGTGTAGTCGCATTTAATTTAAACGTTAAACTACTAGAAAAAAAACTACTTTCTACTAAGATTAGTGAAAAATGGGCAAAAACATTATATAATAGTTAATGACCTATCAGGACATTGCGCATGAAATTGGGGAATGTCTCAAAACTGTGCTCGGAAACTTAAAGAAAAAATTTAAAACTGTGAAAAGAAATTCAAAGTGTTGCTATGTAAAAATAAATTTATATGTATTTTTAAGTGGTTCTAATCAACTGATCCAGAGTGTATAAATATAAACATAATAAATAAAAAAAGAAAAATATTGAAATTATTCTAGCAAAAATGTGTTTTGAAATATTTGCCGTATTCACAAGCTCTGCTAAGGTGTAGGTAGTATTGCATACTACCTTTTGTTTACTTCTTTGTGAACAACCATTGTATCAGTGTGCCATTGTACATTGTACTTCATACGTCAAAAAGTAAATAAGAAGAGGAAAAGTGCTATTCGTCATTTGTTATTTAGAAGCCAAATGGGGGAGAAAACAGAAAAAAGTAAATTAATAAATTTTTTGTGTGAGGATGAAATTCAAGACGTTTTTAGGATGAACCTAATGTTCTTGCTCTCCAGTCGCAGAATTATACATTTTGTTGCGGGCGAGGCAAATTCAATTGCAGGCAGCCGGCCGGAAAAAATTTTTTCGTGGCGGACCCCTATGGCAACACTTTCGGGAAGAGGCGGAATATAAAGCACAGATAATAATCTGTGATATAAAGCATGCCTCAAATCCCTCATAATAAATTCATATAATTGTAAGGGAGGGGCGTTTGTGAAAGTGGAGGCACCTACTCCTGCCCATGTCCCAGTGCTTTTCTAAAATATATCGTATTTTGTCTTAGTTAGAATAAGTTTTTGTGTTTAATGGGTTGGTGTTTTTTATTGTTTGCTAGCTGAAAGAAGAAAAAAGATATATATTAATATTGAATGAAAAAGGCTGAAAAGAAACGATACATATTTACCCATAAGTATCACTCACTTGAATTTATTATAATTTCTGAAAAAATAAGGAAAATATGTTAATATAAAAATTTATAAATGATACTTACATGTGCTCTGTTCAGCTGTCAGTCTAATATGAAATACATATATAGAAATAATCACAGATGTGTAGGTATGCTTGTGTTTTTTAGTACTTAAATAGTAAAAGTGTAGCCAATGCAAATATTCACAGTGTTGTATTTTCCATTCAAGAATTGGTTTTGTAATATTTGAAAATTAATTTGAAAAAAAAATGTAAATAGTTATTACTGGGCGGGAAAATGTATTTTATAACTAGTGACGATTTTTCGTAAATAAAGTTTAGCGGGAAAATTGAATATTATGTATTTTCTTTTACCGCGAAAGAATATGTAAAAGTATATAGCCGAACAAGAGTATTTAAAGTGCGGGATTATAGGAAAATAGACAGATACAGTCAGAAAGTTAACAAGTGTAGTGGAGTTTTATTTGAGAAAAAGTTCATCTAAATAAGTTCAGATTGAAAGTTTTTATTTAAGTGTTTGTGTTAAATTGAAAAAAACGTAAGTTTATTTAATAATAAAAGGACTCCATATAGTTTTGTAAAAATAAAACAAAAATAGAAAAAGTTTAGGCATATTTTAAAATATATTTTTTATTGTGTTGTGTTTTTAACAGCTGGCTATTCAACATATATGTATAGGGAACTGGAGATCGTTGTTGAAGGTACACCCCAGGAATAGCCAGGTAATAAAATCTTTGTTAAATTTTTGAAAAGAACAAGACGTACAAAAGTTGCCGGTTAAGTTATTCGATTTTTCTCAAATCTGTGGCAAGCAAATTAAATCAATTTCCAAAGTTTGAAGTCCACGGATTATTGATGTAAAAAGCAGAGAAGGAAGCAAAAGTTAAAATTATTTAGTAAAAAAAAATTATTTAGTGAAAATTTATAATATTCAAGTATTGCTGTAGTGTTTAAGAAAAAAACTAAAAAGAAATTATTATTATTTTTAAGTGTATATTAGAAGGGAGTGTAAATCTGTAGACGTTAAATTTGTGTGTAGTTTTGTGTTTTTTTTTTTGTATTAAAAATTATTAGTGTTAAGAAAATTTTATATTTATTTGTAATAAAATACATGCGCTAGGATAATTGTACATATATATATCTCGTGTTGAAGTCAGAGTGAAAGATAAGTGATATCTGTTTTTTTAGTGCTCAAATTTGGCGCGTAGTGTAGTGAGTATGGCGTCTGTATAGCTCAGACACAAGCGTATGTCCTTAGGGAGCTCCTTCAGGGGATAGAAAAAAAGTAAATATTCGCTCGTCCGGTATTAAGGATATTATATTTTTGAGTTCTAAAAAGGATACAAAGCAAATAAATAATAACGCTCAGTAAATTAAACGAGATATAAATATAAAACCATAGTTCCAAAAAAAAGGCCATTAAAAAAGAAAAGAGAAAACAGTTTTTTAATTTGTGTTCATATATTAATTTTTATTTTTGTAAATTTTCTTGTTATAAGTTTAAATATATATTAGTGTTTTATTTCTGTAGTATTTTGAATTATAAGATTTATTGTATAAATAAAATATGTTATCTAGTTAAGATTTAATCGGAAATAATGGCTTAAATTAATCAAGTTTTGGTAATGATAGATTGGTAAGTGGAAGAGTACGGTCGAGTGGAATTTGGGTCGTAATGTTTAAATTATATGAATTCTTATTACGACAAGGATGGGAGGGTAAGCGAGAGACCAACATCTGTCTCTAGATTCGTGTGTAGTGTGTTGTGATTTCAAGTTCAGTTTTTTTTGTGTTACCCTTTTTTGTGTTGCCGTCGCGACCCTGACGAGAGGGTTGGAACCTCCTGAGGTAAATGCCAGCTAGTCGGAAACCTCGTCAGGTGTATCACCGTAGACCGTAACATAAATGGCGCCCAAACAAATGCTACGACTTAGGATATAATCAAAATATATTTGGAGAAGGTATCCTAAGCCGTTTAAAAGAGACATGTAAAAATATCTAGACATGTAACAATAGTCCAATAGTTTTCTAAAATAGCCCAGAAAATTATTTTTCTATTTTGAGCAGTTTCGTAACCTCTGTAATTGGAAAGAGTTAGCAGAGTAGTATGAAAATTTTAGCTTGAGAATGAAAAATAATTTAATAAATGATTTTAAATGGAAGTGGCCGGCTATAACTTAACAGTAACTTGTACTGTTTTTAAATTGTATAGTGGTTGTTTCTAAGTTTTCAGTAAATGTTAAATAAAGTGTTTTGTTTAATAGTCCTTTGTGAATGTGGCAATGTAACATATCCTCTTGTGACAGTAATCATAAGGAATGTTGTATGTAATGTTAGCTGCCATATGTTGTAAACTCATTTGTCTTGTGAAATTTTGATCAAATGATGTACAACTAACCACAGGGCTGAACAAAAAGTTTGCAAACAAAATTTGATTTCATGCTACCCGTCGAATCAAAAACAAATATCGAAACCGCTGCGACCTCCATGTCCGTCTATCATTACCGAACTAAGAATAAATATAAAGAAAGTTCAAATACTTAAAATAAAAACATTTTTTGATTAAGTCTACTTGATATCAATAATCATATACATTTAATTTAAAGTAGTATTCGAAATTGTAGAATTGTTTATCTATTTAGTAGTAGTTTAGTTTAATAAAATATTGTTATTCATAATTGCATTTTTATTATTTCTAATAATTAACATATTAAAATATTTAAGTATACAATATAATAATAACATTTTGTTTTTAAATTTATAATTTAATTTTTTTTGTAGCACTTTTGTAGTTTTGTAGCATATTTTATACAACTTTTATTTATATATTTAAGTATAAAATAGAATATTACAATTTTTGGTTTCAATAATTTAATTGTTCAGTAGTAGTTATTAGTCTAATAATCTTTATATTTCAGTTAAACGTATTAATATATTTTAGTTTTTATTTTAACTTGTAGTCTTAAAATCTCACAATAATTTTTAACTTTGATTTCCTTTTATCGCATTTGTAATTTTTGGTGGTCAACAAGTTTTTGAGTCTTGAAAACAGACAAAAATAGTCCCTATAAATTCTCTTTACGAGAATATGAATGTTGAAACCCGATCTAGAAAAAGAGTTAGGCAAATTGATTTAAATCGATCTGTTCCTCACGTTTTACCCAAAGTCAGAAGAACCGATTTTAGAAATAGAAAAATGTCAAATCCAACCGAACAAAATCGTAGTCAATTTATTGATTTGTCTCACACAATAACGTCACGCAATCAGGCCCTTAATATGAACGCTAGTGGCTCGGGAATTACTAATAGTGCAGTCCCTGAGGAGGAAATTACTCCTGAGGTAAGAGAACTAGTCACTGACGAAGTCACCATGGTACAAAAATCATTGGAAAATAAAGTTAAGGAGATGGTACAGGTAGAAATGTCAGATGTCAGAAAGAGTATTGCGGAATTGACCAAATGTGTAGCTGATTTGGCAAAAGTCACGACGCAGAATCAGAATGCTATAGTCACCAATCAGCAGTACACAAATGCAACAAACAGTGATGCATCCCAGTTAGGTGGAAGGCTCAATATAAGATTAGGTTCTAACCATACATCTGAAGACTCCATTACAACAAACAACAGAAATATGTCTTTACCCCTCCAAAACGTTAATATCCCAGTTCATAGTCTGCAGAATTTAGATTTTGCGAAAATTAGAGTGGATAAGTTAGGTGTAGTATTTGATGGTAACCCTGCGCACATTAGCATTGATGATTTTATTTTCCGTCTAGAACACCTACAATCGCATTATCAAATACCTTGGGCAGAAGTTCTTAGGGATTTTCACCTGCTTGTATCTGGTTCAGCCAGAGAGTGGTACTGGCTGTATATTAAAACCCACGGAATAGTGGACTGGCCAGGATTAAGACACGCCCTATTAGCACAGTACCAAATAACTCGCTCAAATTTTGAAATTATGAGAGATTTGGTGGAACGGAAGCAACAAATTGGTGAAACTGTTGACAGTTATTTTCACGCGATGGGACAAATAAGAGCTAAATTAATACAGCCCATACCTGAATTTGACCTAATAAAAATAATCAAAAGAAATATTAAGGAGAGTATCGGAAGAATTGTATACCCCATAGCTGTTTCTTCAGTTGAACAACTTAGAGTGGAGTGCAACGAGGCCGAGCGAAATTTTCCCCGGAAAAAAACCCGACCTATGCAACCTACTTTGCGGCCCACAAAATATGTGAATGAAGTTTTCTGCGACAATGATGAGAATTTAGAATGTGTTAGAGCAATGGACAGCTATGAAGATTTGGCAGCGTTAAACGTAAAGCAACTGCCACGAAAACAACCAATTGTATGTTGGAATTGTAAACAGCAGGGTCATGTGTTTATGGAGTGCACGTCATTAGAAAGGTCACTGTTTTGCTACAAGTGTGGACGACCAAATGTCATTACACCTAGATGTCCTAATTGCCAATCGGGAAACCAATCCCGGAGCTTGGGAGTGAATGGGGACCCACGCATGTCCGGAATTCAATCCCCGAAGAAAAATTAAACAAATCCGAATCGATCGAGTCAAATTTGCCGGAAAATTTTGCACTAAAAAGGCATTATTTGTCCAGGGATATTAGGCAGCAAAATTATAATAGGGTAAGAGCTAGAATATTTAGTGAAAAAAGGCAGAAAAGTATTTCTAATAGAATTCTTAAAGTCCGAAAAAAATTTGCAGAACGTAGAAAATTAAAAAAATTAATGGTGGAATCAGTTAGTAGAGCAAATGAAGATGTAGGAGATAAAAGAATTTTTGCAGATGTGTTAATAGAGGGAAAAGCAGTCAAAGGATTGTTAGACACAGGAGCCTCTATAAGTATTTTAGGAAAGGGGTGTAGAGAATTAGTGCAGGAGCTAGATCTTAGTATTCAAACCATATTGACCAATGTGAAAACAGCCAGTGGTCAATATCTTAGAGTACTAGGCAAAGTAAATTTATCCGTATGGTACAAAGATCAAGAACACAAAATGCTTTTGTATCTTTGTCCCGATTTGGAACAAGATCTTTACCTAGGAATAGATTTCTGGAAATTATTTAAGTTAGCCCCGGATATTATAAGCATAGATGAATTAGATTTACAAAAGATAAAAGAAGAATTTAAAACAGAAGTAAATGAATATAAATTAAGACCCCATGAGTTAGATAATGAACAGAAAAAAATATTAGCTGAGATAATAAAAGAGTTTGATTCTTTTGAGGAAAAAGGTCTGGGAATGACTTCTTTAGAAAAACATACAATAAAGTTAATAGATGGTGCGGAACCCATAAAAGACCGTTTTTACCCAATATCACCGGCTGTTCAGGAGATAACTTACCGTGAGTTAGAGAAAATGTTAGAATTGAAAGTGATAGAGCCAAGTGAAAGCCCTTGGTCTAACAGAACTACAATTGTTAGGAAACCAGGAAAAAATCGTTTTTGTTTAGATGCGCGCAAATTAAATAAGCTCACTATAAAAGATGCTTACCCGCTTCAAAATATCGACGGGATATTGAGTAGGATCGATGAAACTCATTTCATCAGTAGTGTCGATCTTAAATACGCCTTTTGGCAAATAGAACTCGACGAAAATAGCAAGGCGTATACAGCTTTTACAGTGGCAGGAAAACCATTATACCAGTTTAGGGTCATGCCATTCGGCCTATGTAACGCGGCTCAAAGACTCTGTCGATTGATGGATAAAGTTAAACCTCATCGTTTGAAGGAAAATGTATTCACCTATTTGGATGATCTGTTGGTTATCTCTAGCACTTTCGAGGAACACATGCAGCTATTAAAAGAAGTGGCGAAATGTCTAAAAGAGGCCAATTTAACAATTGGTTTAAAAAAATCCCAATTCTGTTTTCAGGAGTTGAAGTATTTAGAGTTTATTATAGGAGGCGGTACACTCAAGACAGACCCGGATAGAGTTATGGCTATAAAAAGTATAAAATTGCCTAAGAATGTTAGAGAAGTGAGAAGCTTTCTAGGCACAGCGGGCTGGTATAGGCGCTTTATAAAAGATTTTGCAACTATCTCATCGCCGTTAACCGATACATTAAAAAAATCGGAGAAATTTATAATGACGCCTGCTGCTATAGAGGCCTTCGAAAAGCTCAAGAAAGCCTTGACATCTGCTCCTGTGCTACGCCATGCCGACTTCTCCAAGAGATTTTACATACAGTGTGATGCATCAGATTTTGGAATTGGTGCCGTATTGTATCAGCTGAATGGTAAAAATGAAAAGCATCCGATTGCGTTCTATTCCCAAAAACTCAACTCATGTCAAAAAAATTATACCGTCACTGAGAAAGAATGCTTGGCGGCAGTGATGGCGGTTCAAAGATTTAGGCCCTATGTAGAAATGATGCCCTTTACCATCATAACTGACCACGCCAGTCTTAAGTGGCTGATGACCCTTAAAGATTTAAGTGGCAGACTTGCCAGGTGGTCACTAAAACTGCAAGCGTTTGATTTTGAAATAGAACATCGCAAGGGTTCTGAAAATGTAGTAGCTGATATGCTTTCACGTGTACCACAGCATCAACATATCAGCGCGATTGAAAGAGAGGATTTATTGGAGTTTGAAACTACTGAGTTCGAATCCGAGGAATATTTAGATCTGATTAAACAAATTCAAAATAACATCGATAAGTTACCGGATATCAAAGTAGAAGATGGAAAAATTTTTAAGCGAACAAGTTGTGAACCCAATTTACAGAATCAGTTTCAATGGAAGTTGTGGGTACCACATAATCTTACTTACGAATTAATAGAAAAAGCCCATACGACAAAAACTTCTGCTCACGGTGGAACAACAAAAACCATAGAAAGGCTGAAGAGGTTGTTTTATTGGCCCAAAATGGTAGTACAAATTAAAGAATTTGTGAAAAATTGCCAGGTCTGTAAAGAAACGAAGCCAGCGAATAGAAACTTAATGCCGGAAATAGGTCAAGAAGTGAGTACTGAAAGACCCTTTCAAAAGTTGTATATTGACTTTCTGGGGAAATACCCCAGATCTAAAAGTGGCAACAGTTATATATTCGTAGTAATGGATCATTTTACGAAGTTCACGTTTTTAAAGGCCATGAAAGAAGCTACCACTTTAAATGTGATTAAGTTTTTAACACAAGAAATATTTTATAAATTCGGCGTGCCAGAAGTTATTCACAGCGACAATGGCTCTCAATTTGTTTCCAAAAGTTTTCAGGAATTATTAGAAACTTTCGGCATAAAACATATGAAAACTGCCGTTTACTCCCCGCAATCTAATGCCTCAGAAAGGGTAAACCACTCTGTATTAGCGGCGATTAGGGCGTACTTAAATGAGGATCATAGAGACTGGGATCTCTATTTGTCTGAAATCGAATGTGCCCTTAGGACTTCGATTCATTCGGCCACCGGTTTTACACCCTTTTTTGCGCTTTTCGGGTTTCACATGTTTACAAATGGGGCGGATTACAGGCTTGCTCGAAAACTCATGTCTCTTACAGATCATGAGATCACAAATGTAAATTCTCAGGAAAAGCTTGAACTAATTAGAGAGACAATTAAAAAAAATATGCATGAGGCCTACGAAAAGAGTGCTGCTAGATACAACAAAAGAGCTCGCAATATTAAATTTACACCGGGTCAGGAAGTTTTTCGAAGAAACACCGTCCTAAGTGATTTTAAAAAGAATATTAATGCCAAGTTTTGCCGAAAATTCTTAAAATGTAGGATAGTGAAACCAGTAGGGAACAATATGTATGAAGTAGAAGATTTACAAGGGAGGCCAATAGGTATATTTCACATTAAAGACATTAAAGCCTAAATATGACAAAGAACTTTGAATCTGAGATGAAATCAATACAAAGTGCAATATTAGGATAAATTTTAATTATTTATACAAATTATACGAATTTTATGTCTGTTATGTCCTAATATCTCACCTAGTACCTGATTTTTTTTTAGATTTAAAAGGTTCTGTGATGAAACGAAACCTATGTGCAATATTAGGATAAGTGAATTAGTTTTAGGAATGTGTTTTCATCTTTCGTAAATACTTTCATTAGTCCTAATATACCATTGTTTGTTTTGTCTAAATGTTAGTGTTAGGCCAATGCATTAATTTATTTACCTATGTGAATTTTATTTATTGCATATATGAGCTAGTATAGTCAATCCAAGAACTTTGTGGTCGGCCCTCGGCACTTGCTACCTTGTAAATATTTGTTGATAATTGCCTACAAAAGAAAAAAAACATTCACAAAGTAAAAGTTATTAGATTAATTTACATATTAATACTTCCCGTCACTAAATTGTCACATACGTAAGTATGTATATGCGCCAACTGTAGTGTTAGCTAGGTGAAATAGCTTTGCCCGGCTAGTTCAATTAATCAGGGTGTGGGAGTTCCCCACGTTGGGCTTTGGTTAATAAAAAGAATCCCACCCGCACACCGTCCCCTCTGATTGCAACCATCGAGACCGGAGTTTTGTTGCGGGCGAGGCAAATTCAATTGCAGGCAGCCGGCCGGAAAAAATTTTTTCGTGGCGGACCCCTATGGCAACACTTTCGGGAAGAGGCGGAATATAAAGCATGCCTCAAATCCCTCATAATAAATTCATATTATGGTGTTTTTTATTGTTTGCTAGCTGAAAGAAGAAAAAAGATATATATTAATATTGAATGAAAAAGGCTGAAAAGAAACGATACATATTTACCCATAAGTATCACTCACTTGAATTTATTATAATTTCTGAAAAAATAAGGAAAATATGTTAATATAAAAATTTATAAATGATACTTACATGTGCTCTGTTCAGCTGTCAGTCTAATATGAAATACATATATAGAAATAATCACAGATGTGTAGGTATGCTTGTGTTTTTTAGTACTTAAATAGTAAAAGTGTAGCCAATGCAAATATTCACAGTGTTGTATTTTCCATTCAAGAATTGGTTTTTGAATATTTGAAAATTAATTTGAAAAAAAAATGTAAATAGTTATTACTGGGCGGGAAAATGTATTTTATAACTAGTGACGATTTTTCGTAAATAAAGTTTAGCGGGAAAATTGAATATTATGTATTTTCTTTTACCGCGAAAGAATATGTAAAAGTATATAGCCGAACAAGAGTATTTAAAGTGCGGGATTATAGGAAAATAGACAGATACAGTCAGAAAGTTAACAAGTGTAGTGGAGTTTTATTTGAGAAAAAGTTCATCTAAATAAGTTCAGATTGAAAGTTTTTATTTAAGTGTTTGTGTTAAATTGAAAAAAACGTAAGTTTATTTAATAATAAAAGGACTCCATATAGTTTTGTAAAAATAAAACAAAAATAGAAAAAGTTTAGGCATATTTTAAAATATATTTTTTATTGTGTTGTGTTTTTAACAGCTGGCTATTCAACATATATGTATAGGGAACTGGAGATCGTTGTTGAAGGTACACCCCAGGAATAGCCAGGTAATAAAATCTTTGTTAAATTTTTGAAAAGAACAAGACGTACAAAAGTTGCCGGTTAAGTTATTCGATTTTTCTCAAATCTGTGGCAAGCAAATTAAATCAATTTCCAAAGTTTGAAGTCCACGGATTATTGATGTAAAAAGCAGAGAAGGAAGCAAAAGTTAAAATTATTTAGTAAAAAAAAATTATTTAGTGAAAATTTATAATATTCAAGTATTGCTGTAGTGTTTAAGAAAAAAACTAAAAAGAAATTATTATTATTTTTAAGTGTATATTAGAAGGGAGTGTAAATCTGTAGACGTTAAATTTGTGTGTAGTTTTGTGTTTTTTTTTTGTATTAAAAATTATTAGTGTTAAGAAAATTTTATATTTATTTGTAATAAAATATATGCGCTAGGATAATTGTACATATATATATCTCGTGTTGAAGTCAGAGTGAAAGATAAGTGATATCTGTTTTTTTAGCGCGTAGTGTAGTGAGTATGGCGTCTGTATAGCTCAGGCACAAGCGTATGTCCTTAGGGAGCTCCTTCAGGGGATAGAAAAAAAGTAAATATTCGCTCGTCCGGTATTAAGGATATTATATTTTTGAGTTCTAAAAAGGATACAAAGCAAATAAATAATAACGCTCAGTAAATTAAACGAGATATAAATATAAAACCATAGTTCCAAAAAAAAGGCCATTAAAAAAGAAAAGAGAAAACAGTTTTTTAATTTGTGTTCATATATTAATTTTTATTTTTGTAAATTTTCTTGTTATAAGTTTAAATATATATTAGTGTTTTATTTCTGTAGTATTTTGAATTATAAGATTTATTGTATAAATAAAATATGTTATCTAGTTAAGATTTAATCGGAAATAATGGCTTAAATTAATCAAGTTTTGGTAATGATAGATTGGTAAGTGGAAGAGTACGGTCGAGTGGAATTTGGGTCGTAATGTTTAAATTATATGAATTCTTATTACGACAAGGATGGGAGGGTAAGCGAGAGACCAACATCTGTCTCTAGATTCGTGTGTAGTGTGTTGTGATTTCAAGTTCAGTTTTTTTTGTGTTACCCTTTTTTTGTGTTGCCGTCGCGACCCTGACGAGAGGGTTGGAACCTCCTGAGGTAAATGCCAGCTAGTCGGAAACCTCGTCAGGTGTATCACCGTAGACCGTAACAATTTAGGGCTACCAAAATCATCGTTATGGCATAATCGGGTTTTAAGATACTTTGATGAAAACAGATTTCTTCATATGATACGACTACGGCCAGAGGAATTTGCTTATATATTCAACCCTTTAAAAAATGACGATGTTTTTCACACAATTGGCGAAAGGCTCCAACTACGCATTGACTTGCAGCTTAAAATTGTACTTTACTGCTTGGGATCTTCAGGAAATGGTGCTTGTGTTCGTAAGGTAGCATCTCTTTTTGGTATAGGTGATGGCGGTACCATACAAAATATTAGAAATCGAGTCATTAAAGCAATATTAAATCTTAAAGAACAGTTTTTATATTGGCAACTTTCAACTTTCTAATAAATCAGTCAAATCAATAAATTAAATAAATAAAACTAATAAAAATATCTTTTAATTCAATTTAATTTAATATAATTCACACATGAACACAAAAATAATAATTCATTTTAACATAAAACATTTAAACAAATACAACGTTTGAAAAACATATGAAAAAAGTACTAAGTGTTGTATCGCATGTTTGCATGAAAATTACCAACAACACAGCTAGCACCGTTGTAGTTTGTTAGCACTTAGCACGTACTAGGGGGATTGTGAATAGGGCAATTGTTTATTAAAAATGAAAAAAAAAATATATAAAAAACACAGAATTTATTTCTGTTTCGTTAAATATTGTGTTGTTTATTTTTTAAATATTGTAATTCTTGTTTTGAATTTTTTGACTGTTTGCTTTATATTTTTCAAAGCAAATTAAAATTTTATTGGCCCCAGCCACTGATTTTTGACACGGACTCGTACCAAAAAGTTGCTTTGTTGTAACAATTCACCGATGACTACACCTTGAAGTAAACTTTTTAATAAGCTGTGTTTAGAAGGCGTGTACAAGTCATATGGAATGTCAAAATTGGTATCCCTATTTAATTTGGTGTGTATGTCAAAATTAGTGTTTAACATACGGTTTATAATTTTCATGTTCAAACTTGCATATGCTACGTACATATGACATAACCTTTTTTTGTTGAAAAGAAAACTTAAATACTTAAAACAGTGTGGTGACTCTACATCATTGTTACAAGTTTACAACACTGTAACTACCAATTACCAGTTACATTTTTCTTGTATTCGTTTTTTTGGTTTGATAAAAAGGAAGTTAAGAAAACACGTTCTCAACCTCTGGTACGATCGATAGGTCTTCTAGAAAATTCATTTCTTTGCATTTTATTTGTCATTGATTAAAATTAATAAATATTTAATTTAGTTTTAAAATTAAATAAATTTGGTTTTATTGATCACTTCCCCCACAAATTGGTGACCCCGACGTGATCAGTGGCAAATCAACATGCAAACTGACGCCGAGAAAAACTCTGGAGAAACAGCCGTGGCAGTAGGTTCTAATATTGAACCTCCAACCATAAATCGCGTAGGAGTCAAGGTTCCACCTTTTTGGCCTGACCATGCCGAGGTCTGGTTGGCGCAGGTAGAAGCGCAATTTGCTGTTGCCGGAATTATGAGTGACTCAGCAAAGTTCAACACGGTCGTCGCTGCAATCGAGTCAAACGTCCTCGTGCAAGTTTCGGATGCCATTCTGAATCCTCCGGAAAACAATAAGTATGTCAACTTGAAGAAGTGTATCATTGAACGCTATTGCGAGAGCGAACAAAAGAAGACTCAGAAGTTGCTATCCGAAATCGACTTGGGTGACAAACGCCCAACGCAACTTTTAAACGAGTTAAGTACGTTGTCGAAAGACAAGGTAACCCCAGATTTTTTAAAATCGTTATGGATGCAACGCCTGCCAGCGCAAGTACGTGCTATACTGCAGGCTTCCGATGCAAATTTGGCTGAACTGGCGAAACTAGCCGATAAAATCATGGAAGTTGGAGAATTTCAAAATTTGGCAGCCGTAAGCACCACGCCCCGTGATTCTAGGTGTGACCTAGAGAGCAGATTGGAGCGTATCGAACAGCGTATCAACAGTATTTGCGACGGTAGAGGCAGACGTCCGAGAAGATCATGTTCCGCTTCTTCAAAGAGGAGAAAATCCGTAGACTCCTCAGCAAAAAAAGTTTCCGAGCAGTGTTGGTACCATCGTACATTTGGCGAGAAGGCCACTAAGTGTCGTGAGCCCTGTGCGTTTTCAAAACCTCAAAAAAACTAACTTCGTCTTTCGATTTCACGGGCGAATCGCAAGCTAAGTATCAAATAGCCCGTCTTATGGTTAGTGATAACTTGTCAAAAATAAATTTTTTAATAGACACAGGCGCTGATGTCTCCGTGTTACCATCTAGAGGTGCTAAGGGTGTTTGTGTGGGAAGGAAGAAAATCCTGTTTGCGGCTAATGGTTCCCCTATAGAAACCTGCGGTGAGAAAACTCTTAATATTTCATTGGGCCTCCGCCGAAATTTTGTATGGACCTTTTTGGTGGCAAACGTCAACTGCGCCATTATAGGTTCCGATTTTTTGAAACGTCATGATCTTTTGGTCGACGTTAAGGGTGGAAAACTAATTGACCGCACAACGCTACTCGAAGCGAAGGTTCACCCTACACGTGCGTCATATGTCCACGTGTTGTCATACGATACACAAAACAGCTACGCCCACCTTTTGCACCAATACAAGGACCTAGGTACGATCAGCGCTAACAAGCGTCCCGCCAAATCTGTGGTTACACATCATATCACAACGAAAGGGCCTCCTACATACGTAAGAGCCCGCCGGCTTGCTGGTGATAAACTTCAGGCTGCTAAGAAAGAGTTCGAGTATCTGATGGAAATGGGGATCTGCAGACCCTCCAAGAGCAGTTGGGCTAGCCCACTACACCTCGTGAAGAAGGCGGATGGTAGTTGGCGTCCATGCGGTGATTATCGCGCTCTGAACAATATCACCGTCCCCGACAGGTACCCGATACCTTTTTTGAGAGACGTTACAAGTATTCTGTATGAAAAAAAGATCTTTTCATCCATCGACCTGCAGCGAGCGTACCACCAGATACCGGTCGAGCCATGTGACATCCCAAAAACAGCCATAATAACACCGTTTGGGTTATTCGAATTTTCTTATATGACGTTTGGGCTCCGAAATGCTGCTCAAACGTTTCAGCGTCATTTGAACGAGGTTTTGAAAGGAATCGATTTTGCCTTCGCATACATCGATGACATACTCATCGCTTCTGCAACTGCAGAGCAACATGAAGAACATCTAAGAATTGTTTTCGACCGCTTGCGCAGATACCACCTTACAGTCAATTTTGATAAAAGTCAATTCGGTAAGTCAGAACTTGTGTTTTTAGGCCATAAAATTAATTCCAGTGGTCTTACACCCCCTGAGAGCAAAGTCGACGCCATCCGCAATTTCGAAAGACCCACTGTAGCGAAAAACCTCAACAAATTTTTGGGCATGCTCAATTTTTACCGCCCTTTCTTGCCACACGCAATGAAAAATCAAAGCTTGTTGTTAGAATTGATCTCAGGCAACAAGAAAAATGATAACAGCATTTTAAAGTGGACGCCCGAGTCAATTGCCGCTTTTAAAGAATGCAAAAATGATATTGCCAATGCTGCTTTGCTGAATTATATGGCCCCCGACGCCTTGTTAACGTTAACAACTGATGCCTCTGACGGGGCTGTGGGAGCCGTTTTACACCAGGTATTACAAGGTCAAGTACAACCACTTGGTTTTTATTCTAAGAAATTGACGCCATCTCAGAAAAACTATAGTGCGTATGACAGGGAGCTCACATCAATATATCAAGCTGTCCAGCATTTTAAATACGCTTTGGAAGGAAGAGAGTTCATCGTATTTACGGACCACAAACCGATTACTTTCGCCTTTAGACAGAAAAGTGACAAAGCATCACCCCGAAGAGCGCGTCAATTAGACTTCATTAGTCAGTACACAACAGACATTCGCCATTTACCTGGAGCGGATAACAATGTAGCCGACTTACTTTCGCGTATCAACGCCGTTGAAAATCAGCATGTTGACTTTGACGAAATGGCTGAACAGCAGAACACCGACGCCGAACTACAAGCGTTGTTAAACAGCAACAATACCGACATCTCGTTAAAACTGTCAAAATTTAAAATTCCCAGTTCTTCGAAAGAATTGTATTGCAACATAACCAAAGAAAAAGTAAGACCGTACGTGCCTAAGAAGTGTCGTGAAGCAGTGATGCAGAAACTTCATTCCCTGTCGCATCCAGGTATAAAGGCTACGAAACAACTGATTGCTAATCATTACGTTTGGCCGTCAATGTACAGAGATGTCGCTTCCTATGTCCGTGCATGCATTCCATGTCAGAGAGCAAAAATCCAGCGCCACACCAGGTCACCCTTAGGAGAGTACACCGCCACCGATGCCCGTTTCGAACACGTAAACATAGACATCGTAGGTCCATTACCGTCTTCAAATGGTTTTCGATACTGCCTAACTTGTATCGATCGTTTTAGCAGATGGCCAACAGCGGTACCCGTAACCGATATAACAGCTCAAAGTATTGCAGACGCACTCATAAGCGGCTGGATAGCAATATATGGCGTACCACTGCGCATAACCACAGATTTAGGAAGACAATTTGAGTCGTCCGTTTTTAGAGAGCTTACCAAACTATTGGGCGTTAAACATCTGAAAACTACTGCGTACCACCCACAGGCGAACGGCATAATTGAACGCTGGCACCGCACATTGAAGTCTGCAATCAAATGCATCGAGACAAATAACTGGAGTGCAGCACTTCCGCTTATCCTGTTGGGAATGCGATCCACTATTAAGAGTGACATTGGCTTGAGTCCAGCCGACATGGTTTTCGGTTCTTCGTTGCGAATTCCTGGGGCATTTCTCGTACCGACAAAAGGAACCGCCAATGAGACCGAATTCATACAGACGCTTCGGAAAGCTATTTCTCAACTTCCAATCACCAAGCCAGTCCGTCACGGAGCCGAACAAAGTTTCGTACAGCCAGCGTTGAGTGATTGTAAGTATGTTTTCGTAAGAGTGGATCACGTTCGAACACCATTGGAGCCCAGTTACGAGGGACCTTATAAGGTAGTGGCCAAGCGGGACAAATATTTCATCGTGAAAACTAATCAACGAGATGCTAAAATTTCAATCGACAGATTGAAGGCAGCTTACATATTTAGTCCGGAATCTGCACCAGCTGAAGCACCACCTGTGAGAAACGAAAACAGTCCTGCAGTTATAGAAAACGTTAGTCCAGACCAGGTAACAGTCGAAGTTTCAGAAAAGGTTTTACCCACTACATCTCAAAACACCACAGCGCAAAAACCTCGTCAAACTTCATCAGGACGACGTGTAGTGATTCCTTTGAGGTATCGTTAAGGTCTTAACTAGGAGGAGGGTATTGTGGTGACTCTACATCATTGTTACAAGTTTACAACACTGTAACTACCAATTACCAGTTACATTTTTCTTGTATTCGTTTTTTTGGTTTGATAAAAAGGAAGTTAAGAAAACACGTTCTCAACCTCTGGTACGATCGATAGGTCTTCTAGAAAATTCATTTCTTTGCATTTTATTTGTCATTGATTAAAATTAATAAATATTTAATTTAGTTTTAAAATTAAATAAATTTGGTTTTATTGATCACTTCCCCCACAACAGTAATGTCAACTATTCTTTACCAATAACTATTTAGAAAGAACAATGAAAAGCACAATATTGCCCTTCCTTATTATTATTTATATCACAATTTCTATGTTCCTTATAAGAACACGTCACTAGCTCAAACCTGCATGTTTGAAGTTGTTGGTTGCACTAATAAAGCAATTAACATACAATTCTTGCTTATTGTATACTATGTATGCAAGTGGTATTTATAAGTTGTAAAAAAGAAACCATTTTAAAAATTTCCATTGAAAAAAAATTACTGTTAGCAAATTCGTTTTTGCCGTATTTTTTGCAACGTTTCGGTACCTGTAAGGAGCAAACACGCCTTTATCTTTAAAAAATCCTAGCACCCTGGAAAAATTTAAAATTAACTCTTAAAAAACCCACATATATTTATTACAAACTCACAAAAAAAAAACTGACTATTTCACCAAAAAATTCTTCTTTCTACTACAGGGTGTTTTTTATAGACGTATAGAACTTCGAATTGAAATAAAACACAAGAAAATCGTTTTAATGTCCATCAATTTGGCTTTATTGGAAGGATAATTTTATGCCATTAATGTTTAAATATGATTTCGGGCATGTGGCCGCCGCGGCTGGCTCGAATAAAGTCAATTCTACAGGTCCAATTTTCAACCACTTTTATGAGCATGTGGGGCCGTATGTTGGCAATAACGCCACGAATGTTGGCTTCCAAGTCCCCTAACGTTTCTGGTTTGTTGGCGTAGACGAGCGACTTCACATATCCCCAAAGAAAATAATCCAATGGTGTCAAATCGCACGATCTTGGTGCCCAATTGACAGGTCCATTCCGCGAAATTATGCGCTCATCGAATGTTTCCTTCAATAAATCGATTGTAACGTGCGCTGTGTGGCATGTAGCGCCGTCTTGTTGGAACCACAACTCATGCACATTCATGCCATCCAATTGGGGAACAAAATAGTCGGTTATCATGGCTCTATACCGGTCTCCATTAACGGTAACTGACTCTCCAGCATTATTTCGGAAGAAGTATGGCCCAATGACTCCACCAGCCCATAGAGCACACCAAACAGTCAGTTTTTGTGCATGTAATGGCGTTTCAAGGGTCTCATGTGGATTCCCTTCACTCCAAATGCGGCAATTTTGCTTGTTGACGTAGCCATTCAACCAAAAATGAGCCTCATCACTGAACAAAATTTTGCTATGAAAATCAGCATCGAGATCAATCTCATTTTCGGCCCATACACCAAAATCACGACGCATTGCATGGTCTCGCGGCTTTAATTCTTGCACAAGCTGGATCTTGTAAGGTCGCAAGCCAAGATCTTTGCGCAAAATCTTCCATAAAGTTGATGGACAAAGCTCTAATTGCTGTGCACGGTGGCGAATCGATTCATTCGGGTCCTCTTCAACACTTTGCTCTACAGCGGAAATTGTTTCTTCGGTGCGCACTGTTCGACGTCTCTGCGGAGTAAACGTAGTGCGAAAACGATCCATGGTTAACCGAATTAATTGCTCTGATGGCCGATTATGTCGACCATAAAATGGACGGAGCTTGCTGTAAACTTCGCGAACTGAACCATTATTTTCGAAATAAATTTGCACGATTTGCAAGCGTTGTTCTTTTGTCAACCTATTCATGATGAAATGGCAAACCAAACTAAATATTAATCACTTGACAGCTGACAAAATGGCCGCCAGTTAAAAAAGTGATGCCAACTTAAAGTTCTATACGTTACAAATTTTTTCTTTGGAATTATTAACATTATTATTTTTTCGTTTACATATATACTCAAAAAAAAAAAAATTCAAAGACTCGTCGTACCGAGAAAAAGTTGACATGATTTTTGGAGTACACTTCCACTAAGAAAAAAAAGTATGAATTATAAGAGCAATAAGTCAAATTTCAATTCATTTTTTACCATAAAATAATTCGGCGCTAAGTTTAATTTGTTATTTTTATTCTTTAATCTCCGAATAATAAATTTTAATATTGCTTTTTTATCATACTACAAAAAGGTTTAAGAGCTTCTGTTTTCTCTGTCGTGGTTGACTTGTTTCTCGAAATGCCAAATATTATTTTTTTGCTTACGATAAATTTATATATTACCTACAAAAATTCAAAAAATATATTCTTTATTTTTAGAAATCTAACTTTTAACGAAAATATTTTGACCAGAAATTTTAAAAGTGGAAGTTAGTATCACTGAAAACATCTGTTGTCATATGGTTTTACATATCAAAATAGAGCGTGCTCTAAAGGTGTGTTTAGATGGCGTGTACAAGTCATATGGAATGTCAAAATTATTATCCATATATAATTTGATGTGTACGTCAAAATATCTGTTTAACATACGGTATACGTTTATGATGTTCAAACTTGCATATGTTATGTACATACAACATAACCTCTTATTGTTGAAGAGAAAACTTAAATGCTTAAAACAGTGATATCAACGGCCCTTTGTTTAACCAATAACTATTTAGAAAGAACAAAGAGAAGTACAATACTGCCTTTATTTATTACTATTTATATCAAAATTGGTATACATTAACTTTGCCATAATATAAAATATCACTTAGGCACTTATAAGAACACGTCACAAGCTCAAAACTGCACGTTCACTTCAGGTACTTGGCGTAGTTCGCTTGAAGTACATGGTACAAAATTAAAATTAAGGTACTCAGTATATTTGTTGTTGTTTATTTTTACATTTGAAGTTGTTAGTTGCCCTAATAAACCAATTAACATACAAGTCTGCCTTATTGTGCACTCAAAATAATAATATGTATGCAAGTGTTGTGTATAAATTGTAAAAAAAAAAGCACATTTAAAAAATTTGCAATGAAAAGATGTAGGAAAATTCGTTTTTCGCCTGTTTTTTGAACTTTTCGCTAACTGAAAGAGGCACACACACCTTTATCTTTAAAAAACCCTAGCACGTTGGAAAAATGTAAACTCTTAAAAAACCCATATATATTTATTACAAACTCATAAAAACTAATTATTTCCACAAGAAAATCTTCTACATTGGAACTGTCACTAGTATTATTTTTTATTTTACGTATGTACTTAGAGGCCTGCACAAATGTATTTAAACATCAAACACACCCTTATGTTTAAATGGTTTGCATACATATTCCTTGTATTACAACAACATAAAATACTGTCGTATACTGTTCGTACCACGAAGTAAATAGAGAAGTTCGTGTATAAGATTATTTTCAAATACTGTCAAGACAGTATTTGTTCCTAACAAGACATTTCGTGACAGTAGAAAAAAATTTCAAATGGTCCAAGTATTTGAAAAAATATAACTGACGATCAACATCTTCACTTTTAATTTGTGTGTTTTTTTAATACTTGTTGTTCTTATGTGTGTATCATATGAACGATTGGATGCTTTGTACAGGCCAATGCGATTAAGTTAATTTTAATTTTAAATTAATTTACATTGGTATTATTTTATAAATAAAAACTATTTCTTCTTGAATGCGGCCATAAAAGTTTACTAACTTTTGTCGTTTTTAAATAGAAATTTGCACACAAGAGTTTTTAATTAAAGAATTTTAATTTTTAGTGTTTAATAACTACCTAGATCTATTTATAATATGGAAAACGACAATATTTTTTATTGCAGAAATTATTATTTTACCTTTTTTACCATTTCCAAATGCAATTTTAACAGATTTTTTACAACCGCAGTTATTACCCTTTTTACATCACACTTGAAAACATTTTCACTTTCAACTGAAATTACTTACCTACTGCAATACCATTGATAAATATTCTAGTACCTGTTTTTATTTAGGGACATTCCCAAATTGGTGTAGTTTTAACCACAGATAAGTAACCAGATAAGACACGAAAAATTCAGTGTGGCCAGATTCCGGCTTTCGTTAGAAAGGGATAGTAACAGTTTCTTGCATTTTTTATATTACTACCTCTTTCTGATTATAGCTGGAATTTGACATTTTATTTATTTACAAAAATTTGTAAAGAAAATTTGGCGCAGATATAAAATATAAATATCTTTGCGACAAATATTGTATCATTAAAGTAATTAATTTTATTGGATGTGTTTTAATATCTGTGTTTTATTTGGGCTCTTAAAATAATAACATAAAATAAGGGTTGAAAAATCAACAAAAAAACTAACAAGTGCAAGTTTTTTAAGAAGGAAACAAGTCCAGCTTAGGGGCAGCGCTCCAACAGAAAAAAGTTGTCTACGGTGTGTAAAACGCAATTCAAAAAAATGTTAAGTGAAAAATTTGGTGCCAACCCTTAGTTACGGGCCTCCGAAGTTTTTATGTTTAATATGGCATATATCAAATACTTAATGGCAGAATGGGACAATACGGACATCATTAGGAAGGTAATTTAAGCGGCTATCTAAGGAAAAAGGTAAAAAATCTGCTAAGGGCCAAAAAACGTAAAGATTTTCTCCTCTATAGTATGACCAACACCGGCTTTCCTTTTTAAAGATTTTCTGCACAGCAGGCCTTCGGCCGGACGCAAAGATTTTCTCCTCAATGGTATGACCAACACCGGCTTCGCTTTTTAAAGATTTCCTGCGTAGCAGGCTTTCGGCTGAACGCAAAATTTTTCTGTTTTATGGTATGTCCATGCCGCGTAAATTACCTTTCCAATGATATCCATATTGTACCATTCTGCCATTAAATACTCAATACATGCCAACTATGGCAATAATAAATAAAACATAAAAACTTCGGAGGCCCAAAACTCCGGAACTAAGCGTTGCCGCCAAATTTTTCACCTAAATTTTTTGCTTAGAATTGCATTTTAAACCCCTAAGAAAATTTTTTCCTGTTGGAGCGGTGCCCGTAAGCTGAATTTAAGCCAGTGTTTCAAACGGATTAAAAAAACAAGTGCAAAATTACTAGAAAAAGTCCGAACTATTCCAGTTTTCAAAGATTTTTATTGTTGTTTTTGTTTTTAATTACTGAAAACTGGAAGTAGATCGATGAAATTAGAATGTTTAGTGTTGAAATATATATTAAAATCTTCTTTTTTTATTTTGACACAGATTGTAGCCATCCATTGCTAATTGCCGAGTTGGAAATCTATAATTGCTGGAATTATTTAAAAACTGCTCAAATAAAACATAAAATTTTGCTTTTTACAAATTGTTTCTTTTTATATTATATATGTAAATAAAATATATAAATATAACATTAAGTATGTTTTTTTATTTATATAAGACTTTTGAAATATAAAAGTAAGTATTATTATAATTGATAAAAATTTTTACTTTTATTCACTTGCTTTTGACTAAAAATCTTCTTGAAAATGCAACATTTATAGTGATTTAAAGATTCTGCTGTTTTCTGACTTGTTTTGCATTTTATAAATTTACCATTTGGCCAAAATATGGAATATGCTAATTTTCATATGCCATAGTTTATCTTAAAAATTGTTAAGGAAAATATTAACTGCAGCGGTTTGTCAATATTCTTTATATTATTCTTAATATTACGTAAACCAGTTGGCACTATACACTTGCTCATTGCGTTTCTTATTTTTTCCTCCGCCTTTTTTATGGACGTGAATTGTTTCCGACATCGCTGTTGCCCTAGATACCATATTTTTAAAGCCCCAACTGAACTGCCTGATACAACCTGATTTCCATCCGGTGATACTACTAAAGCCCGTACATTTTCCGTATGACCCCGCAGTTTCATATTTCGAGTGTAGGTATAGGGGTCCTATACTCTAAAAACGTTCTCTGTTGAGCCACTCGAAATAACTGTGCCGGCTGTTCATTGCTGAGTATAGGATCCTTGTAAGCCTTTTACAAAAAATTGTTACTGGTGTGTTATTACTAGCAGTTTGAGCTGTTAAAGTATTAACATTCCAAAAGAAAGATGGCTTTATCCAAAACAGCACTGGCCACTTGCTCGCGATCTTTGGCGTAGGCTAATGCTTGAACAAAATCACGGTGTGTTCGCTAAATCGACATGCAAAAGCCTTTGAGAGCGTTACATACCTTAACAGTAGTATTACAGCTACCACTTATTGCTAAAAAAAAACAAAAAACAACTTGTACGTGTACACAAACAAAAGTAGAACTAAACATACAAGTTCTACCATTACAGCAAAGAACAATGTCATTGACCCAATCGTTGTGATGTTCAATTGACTGTATATGTATACTATTCATTTGATTCGGAACGTGAGTTTCATACGCGTACAATCGCATCCCTGCCGGCAGAATAAAGTTTCATTGACTCCATTTCGATGGTGTTTCTCTTCCGCAGTAATGGCATTTTGTGTAGTTAAGACGCGATTATAATTTATTGTGTACGCTGTAACGGCTTGCCACGTCTAGTCCAGTTGTATCATTATCTTAACCGGGACCTAAAATAAAATAAATTTGGCGTAAATACATTAAATGGCCAATCTATTTTTACTCACCAATAAAACTACGTACGCTGTTTTGATTTTGTTTGCGGAGCCTCCAATGGAATTTTAGTGCATATAAGGCAAAACAATATTTTTTCAGTTTTTTTTGTACAATATGACATTATAACAACATTTTTAAATTTTTTTTTATTTATTTCTTTTATTAATAGTTATACTTTTTTAATTTTTCTTAAAAAACTAAATTTTTACCCCAATTTTGTTATACATTTTTTGGTTGATTAAATGAAAACATATGTTTGCAATAGGTATGTGTAGCGGTTTCTTCCCACTCATTGCTTTCAGCGTTTTTGAATATTTTTTTATTCACTTAAACGAAAGCCGGAAGAAAGTATGATAACTCACTTTTTTAAACGTCACTAGTGAGTAATCTGATTATTAATCTGTGGTTTTAACAACCACAATTACTAATTACATTATTTTGTACATACAAATTGACCTGATTTATCATAAAATTTTACTGCTTTTTCAAAATTGTTGCTCTAAATGAAACATTACCCTTTTAATGCTCAATTGAATTTTTTTATTTACCTGTTTTTTTTGGTCTATGGACATTCCCGAATTGGTTTTTTTTTTGTAGAACAGATTTTTTTAAACCACAATTATTATCCTTTTTCACACGTAATAAAATCTGGTTTATAAAAGGGCAGTAAGTAATAAAAATTTTGGTAAGATAGTCAAAACAATATTTTCTATTTGTATAAATGAAAGTGTCGATAACAGTTTTATAATCAGTTTTTAAAAGAGCCTGTGGTGTTAGACATACATATTAATTTTACATACATAATTTAAATTAAAAAAGTAACGATTTTTAACATTTAATATGACAGAAATAATGGTAAGAAAAAACTATTTTTAAAAATGTTACATTATTTAATAGTGCTTTCTTATTTTTGCTTCCACATTTAGAGTTCAACCCAATCCGGTTCCCATGAATTAATGGACAGTGCCATTATAAAGGAAAACATTTTGTCCGGTAAATTTAAGATTACTGCAAAAAGAGGCAGAAGCAAGGTTTGGGAAGTTTACGGAATGATAGAGAATAATGGCGTCGAGATAGAAAAAAAAGTTGCCTGCAGAAACTGTTTTTCCGTGATGAAGTTTGATCAGAGGAGCACATCAAATTTAGTGAAGCATAAATGTTATGCCGCTATTAAGGAAGCTAATGTTTCGAGAATACCAGTAAACATGGAAATAAAGAAGGAAGCATAAAAACTCCTTTTAAAATGGTGTATTGAAAATTACCGACCTTTCCACTTGGTAGAGGACAGTGGGCTCAAACAATACTCTGAGTTTTTGGTTTCGGTTGGAGCAAAGTATGGGACAAATGTTGATATCGACAACTTACTGCCGCACCCTACTACAATATCACGAAATATCGAAAAAAATATGAGACCGTTTTCGTCAATGTCAAAAATTAAATCGTATCACATTGCAAAAATGGATACGGATTGACGTTAGATATATGGACCGATAACTATTTGCGAAAAAGTTATATTTCGTTAACTATCCACTACATAAAAAACGGTCAATTATTTTCAAGACTGCTAGGCCTCAATTCCATGGATGGAGCAAATGTACAAGTAAGTTAAAATTTTTAATATTTATTTATTTTCTTACTTTGTTATAGAACAATTAAAATTGTCGTATTTATTTTATATCTTACGCTTCTTTTTAGGTGATATTATACGGTCAAAAATCGAAAACTTGCTAGGCAAGTATAACTGCAAACTGGAAGAAGCTGTCATGGTTACTGATAGGGGTTCGAATATAATGGCAGCTTTTAATACATATCCACGGATAAACTGTATAAACCATCTTTTTAATAACGTGATAGAAAAGGCTATAAAGCAATTAGAAGAAGTGTCAGAACTATGCAATTTATGCTCAAAACTAGTTAAGTATTTTAAAAAGTCTGGAGAAAATTGCAATTTAAGTAATTCCTTAAAGAGCCTTTGTCTGACTAGGTGGAACACGTTGTATTATCTGTTTGAATCTGTGGAAACAAATTGGATGGAAATTAGTAACGTACTTCAGCGTAAAAATGAGCTGCAAAGGATTGAAAAAATTAATATTAGCTACGTCAAATGCATCGTGAATATTTTAAAACCATTCGAACAGGCATCTAAAATATTAGAAGGTGAAAAATATGCAACATTACATCTCGTTTATGCCTATATCAGTGGATTAATGGACAGCTGCAAATCTGAAAACGACGAAATTGAAGTTATGAGACGATTTAAAGAAATATTGTACCATCATTTACAAACAACTGTCTTTTCCAAACTTACCACGTTACACAAAATTGCACATTTTCTTTTTCCACCTACTAATAAATTGTTGCAATTTTCTGAACAAGACAAAAATCTTATAAAGTCTGAATGTATAGAGGAACTAAAGAGATATTGGCGAAATGAAGACAATAAACCAAATAAAGAATCGCCATCATCTAATAATACAATTATCTCATCATATTTTAAAAACTTTGTTACGCCTGCATCAAACTTAAGTGCCGAAGATAAGGTTACTGAAGAAATACAAATATACCAAAATTTAAACATTCCATTTAAAGATAATTTTGACGTAATTAATTGGTGCCGAAGATAAGGTTACTGAAGAAATACAAATATACCAAAATTTAAACATTCCATTTAAAGATAATTTTGACGTAATTAATTGGTGGCATTTACAGCAAACGCAATTTCCTATACTATATAGGTTAAGTTGCAAAATATTGGCCACTCCAGCCAGTAGTGCGGCATCTGAAAGAGTGTTTTCAGTTGCTAGGCAACTGCTATCAGAAAAGAGGACGAATATGTCAGTAAGCTCCAAAACTTTTAAATATATGATGTATCTACATAGTAACACTGAATAAACAGCAACTTTTTAAAACAAAGATGATAAACTTTAAGCATTTTTCTTAACGTGTAATGTTAACATTAACTTATTTATTATGTTTTACTTTTTACTTTAAAAGGAAATAAAATTAATTTTTATAAAAATAAACAAGCAATTTTTTTAATTTTTCCCCTCTTAAATACCCGCATGTGTATATATGTATAAGATCTAAAATATGTATGATAATCTCTATACATTAAATCACTGTAAATGCTTATTAATAAATTTAAAAAATTAAAATTTGATGTTTATATGCACACATTTTGTACTAAATAAATTTTAAATAAAAAACTAAAGTAACAGTGGATTATGTTCCATAATTAATCCAATTTTAATCAACAATAAAAGACAAAAATAGCAAATATACAATTTATTCTTGTGTGTTTTATTTCACTCGCGTCTAATAAACATATGGTTGCAATGCTGTCTTCATAATTTACTCAACAAATGTTTTAAGACATCTTGAAACAACAAGACGTCTTGAAACATTTCAAGATATCTTGTTGTTTTCAAGACATACTAAGATACCAAGACATTTTTCAAATACACACAAGAAAGTGTTTGTGTTTTATTTCTACAGTATTTGTTTGTCGCGACCATACTTCAGCACACCAATTAAAAAATGTGCGATGTCTTGATTGTGTGTTCAAATGCATTTGTGCAGGCCTCTAAGTATGTACACAGGAATATTTAATAGAATTTTACTCGCCGTACAAAAAAATATGAATTATAAGATGGAAATAAGGGCAATAAGTAAAATTTCAATTCATTTTTTACCATAAAATAATTGGTGCTGAGTTTAAATTGTAATATTTGTTCTTTAAAAATGCAAAAAGCGGTAATAATCTCTATACTAAATTTTAATATTTCTTTTGCATTATATTAAAAGGGTTTCTGCCTTTTCTGTTGTGGTTGACATGTTTATGGAAATGCACAAATATTATTTTTTAGCGTATATATATTATCTACAAAAGCGCCGTAGTTTGGCTAATCTGATCTACAGAAATGACAGATTCAATAATAAAGCGTATACGGACGAGCCTGGTATAATAATAATTTTAGAAATTATAATCGTAACAATACTATCAATAGGCCGCAAGGAATGCAAGGCAGTAATTTTAGTATTTTAAAGGCTTCCCCCCAAAAGTCGTGGGGCTTTCAGGAAAATTAAATGTAAAAACAACCACCATTAACACAATATTCCATTTACATCTCAGTTTAAGTAGTTGTATTGATATATCTCTTCAAAATAACTTAACCGCATTTCTAGTAGATACCGGTGCTGATGTCTCACTAATTAAGGTCAGTGCTCTTTCCTCATTGAAATTCACCAATAAAACTATTATTCACATATCTGGCATCGGAAAAGGCATAACAAAATCATTAGGTACAATTGAAATTGATTTAAAATTAGAAAACTTCCAGATTTCTCACAGATTTTATGTAATTTCAGATACGTTTCCAATACGGGTTCGAGGTATTAATATATCTTAGACTTCTTTAAAACATATAATGCTAGTATCTAATATGGTCAAAGTGCAAATTCAAATCTACCTTTTTTTAAACCGTACAATCTTAACTATCCCTTCAAGTTATATTCCTATACTTGAAAGTTTAAGCGATGGTACAATAACACTTCGAGCTCGTTCAGAAGTTTTCAGAGCTATAAAAATAAACCATAAAAGTTCTGATTTAGTGATCTCGAATCAAACTACTGAAGATGAATTGTATGTAGGTAGATGCATACTTTCCAAAAAATATGAAAAAATTTTCTGAATATGAGGTTTTTAACCGTACAGAGGTCGATAAATCAAGAAACAAAAAAAATTTTGAAAAAGCTAACCAAAACTTGTCTTGAAATTGTTAAGTCCGAACTAATTCAATTATTTTCCAAATAAATTGATATATTCTCTTTGGAAAGCGATAAAATAAGCACAAACAACTTTTTTACGCAGAAGTTAATAGTTTCTGAAAAAATCCTGTATATATTAAAAATTATCGAACACTACACTCACAAAAGGATGAGATAACAAGGCAAGTTAAAAAACTACGGCAAGACGGAATAATAGAATCATCGGCATCCAATTATAATAGCACTTTTTTGCTCGTACCTAAGAAATCCCTACCAAATAACCCCGATAAGCGATGTTGTTTTATAATTGATTATCGACAAATAAATAAAAACAAATAATTGTCTATTTTCTCTTGCCTTCAAATTAGCTTAGTCGGAAGATATGTAGTTATAAGTTTTAGCTAGACGATCTTTCTTTTTTTCAATAGCAAAATTTTCGAAACTATGTCTGATGGATTGGCGTATTTAAATCAGATATAGTTCCGAAAATTTGGCTATTGAAAATTAGAAAGATCGGTCGATGTCACTTAAGGCAGCGGCAAAACATTTCTGCAGGTGATTGTGTTTATTGATAAAAAACTCATGAAAAGAAAAATTGATAAGCTCACATCAAGTTCGACGAGGCACTAGATCAGCTAAAGAAAATTTAAATACGCCATAGTGTCAAAAGAGCTGCAATAAGAAATCAGCATGACCAGTTCATGTCTTTCACGGCAGCGGGAAAAACACCACCCCTACCTCTAATTTTTTCATAGCATTTGGAATGAATTAACTCCAATAAAAAAAAAAAAACAAATATACGGGGCGATAGAGATTTTTTTTTTGATTGAATTTACTTCACT
The DNA here is from genome assembly GCA_916610165.2 of Gymnosoma rotundatum. NCBI lineage: Eukaryota > Metazoa > Arthropoda > Insecta > Diptera > Tachinidae > Gymnosoma > Gymnosoma rotundatum. The sequence continues at coordinate 112,365,006 of OU744336.1, forward strand.
AAACTAGATTTACATAGATGGTGAAAACCATATAAGATTCGGTATTGCCGAATATAGCACTCTTACTCGTTTTTCATAAAAATAAACAAAAAATTATCTGAGTTTAATATCAAAAACAAAAATCGGACTCTTAAACCCCAGCGAATATTTAATAACTCAATACATACAGAGTCGGACAAAATTATTCACACAGGCACCAACTTTATACTTAACCTTTCATATTTTTATATTAATAAGGCGCAGATTGATAAGTTTCCAACAAGAAAATTAATTACATGTCTTTTATTCAAAAAAAAAAAAAAAATCTAATAATTATGCTGTATAGCGAAGTTATAAAGCAAAATTGAATTCTAGGAGCGAATTCAAATGGACAAAATTATTCACACAGCACAATAAGTTTGGATGTAAAATCATATTTGAAGTTGTTTAATACTTTTTAACGTATTCTTTCTTTGTTATTACTTCTTTTAATATTGTTGGTAATGAAACAACTAGTTTTTTTTGGACTTTACTCCCAATATTATGCACGTCTTGTTTTAAGATTTCCTCAGGTTGGACCGTACTTAAAAAATTACACTTTTTCTCTCGTCAGTCCACTTTATCTCAAAGATGTTAAATTGTTGCATGTCGGACAATTGTGGTTGACGTGGTAAAACGCGGGAAACATGATAAATAGTACATATTCTAACATCATTGGCAGGGTATTTCGAGTCACTCTCATCTTAAAAGTAAAAATTGTCTACAGGAACCACATTCCAGACACTTTGAAATAAATTTTCCTTGGAACTACTTAAGCAAACACTTTCATATATAGTAAAGTTGCTGCTTGTGTAAATAATTTTGTCCGGCTCTGTATGTTATTGCATATGTATGTATGTCTATGCATTATTTAAAACTGAAAATGTTTCACATGTTTATAACTTTGCTTATTAAATGATGGCAAATATTATCAGTAAAGTTCAAGCTCGTTTTTATTGGTCTATAAAACTTCTGTATTTCAATTTTATTTTGTTAGTAGAAACATGGACGATCTTCGGAATGGTTGGTTTAGTGAAATTCAGCACGAGTTGTGGCCTGGGCAATGTTTTTCTTTAAAAGTTAAAAAGATACTTCATGAAGAACAGTCTCATTATCAAAATATTACAATAATTGAAACGTAAGAATTAATTTAAACAGTTATCAAGTTTTAATATGTATGTGTATAAATGCGAGTTAATGTCAAAAAAGATTGAAAAGCCAAAAAACAAAATATGGAACAAATTGTGTTGCGTAAAAAATATTGACTTGTGTTTTACTTGAAAATTGGAACAATTAACTGGTCTGTAACATTGTTAACATTCAACGCGGGTTTATATATTTGGTTATGCCAAATATTATATACCATTTACAAATAATGTAAATCTAGTTAAAAGAAGTAACTTCAATCAAAAAGACTAATTAATATTAGGGTGACAGAGAATTAAAGTAAGAAAAAATAAGTACATTTTATATTTAATTTCATATAGAAATGTCATCGGCTCTTAAACGGTTAAGCATTTTTTAAAATTTAGTATACCTTGAAAGACCTCTTTAAAACACTTAAATGATATCCATATTAATATTTTAAAAAACATGGCGCTCAATCGTACTTTTCTATATATTTTCTTATTTTTTAGTTCTCTATCACTAATATATTTGTTTTTATACCCTCTACCACAAAAATTGGAAGAAGGATATATCTATGTTTATCATCCCGTGTGTAATTTCTACAATATCCATTTCCGACCCCATAAATTATATATATTCTGACCTCTTATACATAGCGAAGTCGATAGAGCGATGTCCGTCTGTCCGTCCACGGTTATGTTATTTCACAAAAATGTAAATATGTCAATCGATCAGATACAGCGTCGAAAGAGGTGCTATTGGAAATCAACATGGTCGGCTACCACGCCTGCGTCTCTTTTTTCATGTCATTTGGAACAATAAAGTAACTCCAATCAAAAAATTAAACATATGGGGCGATAGAGAATTAAAAAATATGAACAAAATATCAAGTAAAAAAACATTTTCTGAGTTACGGGGCTCTGATATTTTCAAATTTTTTAAACTATCAATATAGGTATCATTTTGAAGTTTTTAAAGAGATCTTTACGGAAATGGTAAAATTTTTAAAAAATGCTTAACCCATTAAGAGCCGATGTCGTTTTTATGTAATATTATATATATGCAGAGCCATTTTTTTATGTTTTAATTCCCTGTCACCCGAATATTTGCTTTTTTGATTAGAGTTACTTCACTAAATTTACATAGATGGTGAATGGTATATAAGATTCAGCACAGCCGAATATAGCACACGTACTTGTTTCATGTCATTTGAAACAATAATGTAACTCCAATTAAAAAAATAAATATATGAGGCCATAGAGAATTAAAAAATAAAAAAAAAACATCAAGTGAGAAAATTGGCGCTCGCTCATATTTTCCGAGTTACGGGGCTCTAAGATTTTGAAATTTTTTGGAATATCCATATGTGTTTCATTTTAAAGCAACAGCCTTAAAATACAAACAACTTAACAAAATTAACTTTTCTTATTAAAACAGTCAAAATAATTTGAGTTTTTATTTTGTGTTTTAAATTTAGATTTTGTTTTCCCGTACTTTTATATAATTTTTTTTTCTTTATGAGAAAACAATGCTTGTTCTCATTTTCACGAAATGTACCCAAAAATTAAAGAAACAGACTTAATAATAATAATTTTTGTACTTCATAGAATTTATCTCATTTAAAAATAATGAATTTTTTCATAATAATAACTGATTTATAATAGTAACAGTTAATTTTATTTATAGTTTTTTTTTTATTTATTAAAACAACTTTTCTTTTGTAGTACGATGATGTTCTTCTTCTTCTGTTTCTTCAAAACCTCTTCCAAATCTGAGGCCGCTTCTTCTGATAACAGCCCAATAGGCTACAATGCCTTATTCTGCAAACTCCTGCAAATAGATTTTGTAACCAATTGATATTACTTCATTAATAACTTAACTTCGGTAGATAAAACAATTTCAGTTATTTCTGCAGCTAATATAGGATTAGAAAAAAATGTTTTGCTGTCGTGTTACCATAGTTGGTGTTTCCAAATCCAGTTTTCGATACATCCACAATTACCCCTAATCCGCTTCTAAATCTTACTTTCTTGGCAGAAAATATCTTGTTCTCGTATCTAAAAAAAATGTAAAACTTGTAAAAACCGGAGCACAGTATAAAAGAAGAAATCTTAAATTTTATACTGATGTGAAACATTTTTAGGATCTTGACTGCCTTTACTCTCAAAAACCTTTTTACATTTGTTTTTTTTTTCTTACGAGTATAAAAAAGTAAATAGAAAAAATTTTTTTTTAAATTTCAAACAAAATTTTTTATAATAAATAAACGAAATTTTTCTAAAATTTGATATTACTGTAAGCATAGCCTTTTATAGAAAAAAATTATAAAAAATCTTTATTCGGTTTGCCACAAAAAATATATTGCAAACCTCTTAAAGCCGTAAAAACTCAATAGAAACTTATGCAATTTACTCAACTTTCATAATTTTAACAGTGTCTCAAAACGACGAATCTAAAGCAAAAGCCTTGCAGAATTTTATAGTCTGTCGATCTGCGTATTTAAATTTCTTAAAAATTATCTTTGGCCTAATAACCAGCTATATGTGCGATGATACAAAAGGTTTAAATTCCTTCCTGCAGAAACAAATAACCGGTTGTTACGTAATAAGGTACATATTTGGTTGTTAATAATAAGGCTATAAAAATTCAAAGCTGCATTTACCATTTACAATATTATTTTACGTTTCGCATTCTAAGCCGCACAAAAATTCTTGGAGCAATTTTTTGGGTACATTGCCTTTCCTCCCGTCGGTTTCATGCTTTTTTTAGCTATGCTGATAATAAGCGCAGTTCTTGGTTTTTATTGTTTATAAACAGGACTGCAGGCTGCCGTAAGTAAAGTGGTAAGTACGTAGACTATAAATCTGGCTGCCCTTGGTTCAACCAAAGACTATAAATATACTAAGATGTTTCACTGCCGTACATTCTACATCCAGTGCATATTTTGTCGATGGACGTACTGCTACTGCCACTTTAAAGGCCGGGGCACATAGAATCCGTCATACGTTGAACTTTGACATATTCGCCTGAAGTCAAAGTAACGACGGATGAGGTTGGCACAATGAGTACTTTGCCGACGGATTTTAAATCAGCTGTTAATCTTTCCATTAGTGTTGCCAGGGAAAGACAGGAAAAAAGATGAATTTTTTCATTTAAAGTTACATTTTGAAATTTTCCTTTAAAAAATAGTAATTTTATGTTATTTGTGTAAAATCAAGGCGAATTAAATATGAGGTGGCCGCACGGCTACAAAAACAAAAACCCAATGTAATTTTGTTGTTGCACAGCACCATGTTGATGTCAAAAGTAGCTGGCTGAACAGAAGGAGGCCGAATTTATTTTATCCTTTTACCATCAATTGATACTTTAAATAAAGTTGTACCAGTTGTTTTCTTTCTCCGGCATATGCAGCAATATTTCATTTTATATTTCACTTTTGGTTTTGAAATTTAGTTTTATAAAATTTTTAAAATTATTTGAAAAATTTTAAATTCTAAAAACGTCGAACATAAACAAAAATTACTTGGGCTATTAAGACCACCTGTAAATAATGCGCCTTGGTATAAAATATAGTAAAAAGTTTTATTCTATATGTCAGGGAAAATAACAAGGAAACAAATTCATTTACTAAACAAAAACAAAACGAAAACAAAAAAGAATAACGTATGAAATTAGGACCCAATACTAATACTTCGGTAGTGAAAAGTGCATGCTCTCAGCGTTTAATAAAATTATTTAAAGTACATTTTTCTTTAAAACATTGAGCTTCCATGAAATTTACTACACTAAGTATGTTAAAAATGCCGTTATTAAAAATAAATTTGAGACTTATTTTCTTAAAATTTCAACACAAAATTACTGACAATTTTTCTGTAATATAATCCGGCACTTTCTGAAGGAATCTAAAGGGCAATTTTTTTCTAAATCGAGATATTGCTATGATTGTCAAATCTTTCAAGCAGAATAACTGAAGTTGCTACCAAGTTTGAACAGAACGCACGAAATGCAGCTCATATTATTTCCAAGTTGGGAAAAAATTGTGGTTTCTAAACTTGAAACATTTCGTGATTTCCCACTAACAGAAGAGAGTTAAACTTAAGCAATGTTATTTTTTGTTTATTTTAAACTAATTTTTTATATGGGATTTTGATTGCATTTGCAGGTAACCTTTGTAATTAAAACCGAATTGAAATGTTAAGAAAGATAGATATGTTAAATGAGACTTTTACATCAAATAATAAAAACAAGTAATCTTTCAGTGATATTACTTTATTTCGTGTTTGTATCAAAAGTTAGAAAAATTTAACTTAATATAATTTTTTTCCCTCTTATCTCTTACCCCCGCTACCTTGAAACTGCTCATAATTTTTGATTTTTTAAATGTTCAAAGTGCAACATCTTTATAAATTTATTGTCTTTGGTTCAACCCTTGCGGCAGTCAAAAAATGAAAATGTTTTTTTCTGATTAATGGTATATAAACATATTCAGAACAACATTAAACATGCAGCCTCCTTCGTCGGTACTTCTCCATAGCATATTCGCCGGCGAAGTAAAATAATTAATAAAATAGCCATATCTATCTCCTTTCACCAACTGTCTTCTCCCTCATCTATCCCGTTCCTAAAGAATGTAGCACGGTTACAAACTAAGTAGGTATTAATGCCTGAAGTGCTACATCTCTTTTACAAAAACAAAAAAAGGACATAACTTTGTTTTCCCAAGTTTATTTTTTTATTAGAGGCCTTCTTTTTGCTTCTTCAGCAGCTGCGAAGGAATCCTCATTGTTTTTTTTTTTTTAATTTCAATTTAATATGTTTCTAATTTTATTAATTAAAAGTGACTTATATTGCAAGGAAATGTAGTAAAGTTGTTGGCAAACATGGTTCTATATACGGTTGGCGAAGTTGTGGACCAAGGAAGATCTGCAAGATATAATATAAGAAAGCTTTCATTTCTGAGCCAATGTGGTTATTTATTTTTGGCCATAAGTTTTTTGTTATACTAGTGGTGAAAGCACCAAAGCTTTGACGAATATAGCAGTGTTAAGATCCTTCTAACACTTTAATGTGAGAGAAGGCACACCACCAATATAAATTTGATTTTTGACAACATGATAGCCTTCGTAATATTCAGTGTAGTAGATACGTGAATTCTAAAGTTTTTTGAGGTTAAATATTTATTTATAGATTGTCTACGCGTTTTATTTTAATATTGTATTTTTTACTGCCGTCCCTAAATTAACGCGTAAGACGCAAAGCAATGTAATTCCTAGCTTTTGCGCTGGAATGTCATCCCTAAATAAGAGCGTCAACTTTGTGTCTTTAACAGTAATGTTAACTCATTTTATTTTACTAAACCCACTTTTTAACCATAACAAAACAAACCAACAAGCAGCGAACTTCACTTCCTAACGCACTGTCAAAATTGGATTTTCCAATTGCTAAGCGTTGACGCCGTGCTATTTAGGGATGCTTCATACATTTCGTACCTACATGAGAAATTTTGACAGATATATTGCGCTTTACGCGCTAATTTTGGGATGGCAGTTACCGATATGAAGAATGGAACATTTGTCAGTTGAGAGTTTGGCGCCAATCGTCAATTTTTCTTAGGGATTCAGAGAAAATATTTTTAACTTTGTTTTGCCAATGTGTTTTATAATACATATTAATTATGTTTTGGGTTTTTTCCTTAATATTCAGTTGTCCAGTGGTTGCAAAATTACGTGCATACCGGTTCAATTAGACTTTTTCAAAATCAGTTGACAAAATACTAATGTGGTTCTTGGTGGTCCTTGTGGATAATATTGCAGGAATAGGAGGATGTGCCTTCTTTTCTCAAAAACTTGATTTAGTGTTAAAAAGCTATTAAGTTGAATAAAGTCGCCTAAAAATAATTTTTTCCTTAACAGATCTTCTGCACAAGGTGTTACACTTTGTGTATTAAATAATATCATCGTCGTTATTACTACGTTTGAAATTATGCTAAAGTCCTTGCTTTTCTTTTCTTTTTCGGAAACATTCAAGGTTAGAGTTCCACCATATTATTTGGGGTTTTGAGAATTTAGCTTTTGTTTGGGGAATATAACATTGTGGTTAAGTTTTTTGTAATTTTATATTTTAATACATTTTCACCGCACTTTTTCGACCAATTAGCTTTATCGGCTTTGAATTTTGGCTTCAAAACTGTACTGGAATAGTTTACATTATTCTCTACTATAAGTAATATCGGACAGTGGTCACTACCATCAAGAAAAGGTAGAGTTTCCCAGAAGCACAAATGCGCTAGTTGGGGGGAACACAATGAAATTGGTAAAAATAGCGTCACAGATGGTGTTCAAGATGGTGGAGGTAGTGGTATGGCGTGCTGTCGAACTTGTAATGCTAATTAGGATGTTGCTGTGGTATAGGATCGTTAAACCAGTGACTTTTTACATCTGCTTGGTTTATTAAGTGCTTGTGGTACTTGCCTTACCAACCTGGGCATTCATAGCTGGTTAAAATTTGTCCTAGTTCTTGTTGAGACATTTGCTGTTGCTGTCGAATTTGAGGTGGTTTCTATAATTTAATTTTGACGTTGTAATGAGTTTAGTTGCTGTTGGGATTGAGACGTTTATGACGTGGAAAAGCCTGGTTGCCTTTGGCCAGGATGCTGTAGGATTCCTACCGAAAAGGTGTGCCCGATCCTTTTTTGTATTTCCCAACTTTTCAAAACAGTTTTCACTTTACACCGTCAGTGCAACATTTCAACACTTACCAGGCTTTTTGTACTCCATCTATTTTGCACGTCTGTTTTAGTTTTAAAGAGCCGCCATGTTAACTGCGCAGACGCACATTGTTGCATTCCTATGTAAGGAATTATATGAGTTGCCACTTTGCCGGTAATTGCTCGCTAACGTCATTCAAATCAATTTATTTTAATTTTTTCATGTACTTTTTGTCCGTTCACGTACTGAAAATAAAGAACACTTACACAAACATTGGCTACAGTCGTACATTCACCTACGTGTACGCAAATAAGTGTTTTAATAAAACACATTAGTGGATGTGTACGGAAAATTTTAAAATTTAGAGACACACATAATTGTTATGAAATTGCATAATTGTCATAAAAATATGATGAGTATACTTACTGAACTCTGGAATTTATTGATAGTTATACAATATTAATAAAAAAAAATTTAATGCGAAAAAGTTAGTTTATAAATAAGAGCTGTTTTTGAATTTATCTGTTTGGGACAAAATTAAACTCTTGTTACTCACTGTTTTCTATTTTAAGGTTTGAGCAGTTTAATTTTGTTTAATATGTTAGAAATGTACTTTTTTGATAACTTAGATCTTTACTTGGTTAAGGCTGTTACAAGTGCACTAAATGCACTTCGGCAAGCTGGCTTTATTTTGTGTTTATCATTTTGTTTCCAATATTCCAATACGTTATATCAAAGGATTGCAAGAAAGAACAAACGCAAATTTAAAGAGCACGAAAACAATTGGACAAACAAAAAACCCAAATGAAAGTAATTATTATATGATAACAATAAACATCAAAAATTCCTTCCCTAGATATAATTGCAATAATGTTAAAGATTAGCAAATTATTACCCTTAAGCCTTACTTTTTATAACACTACTTATTCCACATTTTTATTAGCGAGCCATTCGTATGAACCGCACTTGAATATTTTCAAAAGCAAAATTCAGTAAAATTTAAATTTTATAACTTTAAAGCGAACTAAGCAATACAGGTTCGTTGTGAATTTCGAGCGTCTGTCTACTTGCTCAAAGTGTGGCCACATATATCAAATTTAAAGAACTATTGGCGCACCCTTTAATTTAAAATTTGTAATATTAATGGTTGTTATTATATTTGCAAGAGTTTGTCTATAACGGTTCAAAAGATAGGCATATATAAGTAAATCTTCATCAATTTTGGGCCACCCTTTAATTTTTAAATTCAAATTATAAACTCGTTGATATAGCGGATTTAACAATATAGGTCCCTTTTAATTTTCAGCATATGTTTAAAACGGTTCAAAAGTTTGGTCACATACACAAAATTACATATACTATTGGAACACCCTTTAACTTCCAAATCCAAATTTTATACTTGTTGTTATAGAGACTTAGTTATATAGGTTCTTTGTAAATTTCAATCGTCTGTCTACAACTGTTTAAAAGTATGGCCATATACCAAATTAAATGAACTATTGGTGCACCCTTTAATTTATAATTTCAAATATAATCAGCTGTTACTATAACGGCCATAGCAATCGCGTCAGATTTACAAGCGTTTGTCTATAACGGTAAAAAAGATAGGCTCATATAAGTTAATCTTCATCAATTATGGGACACCCTTTAATTTCTAAACTCAAATTATAAACTCGTTGATATAGCGAATTAAGCAATACAGGTTCCTTTTACGTTTCAGCGTTCTGTCTATAACGGTTAAAAAGTACGGCCATACACTTGAAATTACATCTACTATTAGAACACCCTTTAACTTTTAGAACACCCTTTAACTTTTAATTTGTATTGTTAATACTTGTTACTATTACGCCCATATCATTTGACATTCTGTCCAATTTGCAAGAGTTTGTCTATAACGGTTCAAAAGATAGACCCATATAAGTAAATTTAAATCAATTATGGGGGCACCCTTTAATTTTTAGTTTTTTTTGTATAACTTTTTATTATTGGGGGCGATAGTAAAACGCAGTCATTTTAAATTTTACTGAATCGCCCTTTACAGTTCATAATACACGTAAAAATATGTATGTTGTATGGGGACACCCTGTAATTTTTAAGATTATGAACTGTTTTTAAAACGGAACCAATCTGTAAGCATAATCTATCATATTACCAAACATTTTCAAACTCGGATCAGAAATGACTGAGTTCTGGAGGCACAAATATAAAAAAAGCAACATTCAGCCGAATTGTATAACCTCCTTCTTTTTTTTTTGAAGTCGGTTAAAAACGAGGAAAAACCCCTTTTTATTTTACACTTCAAGAAGTTGAAAGTAAACTATTTATTAGCCTCAAAAAAATAAGAGATGTGGAAAATCTTTTAAAAAGACAGATTGGGTTAAAAATCCCACGTTGAAATTTTATAAGGAAATTATCTATGAACAAAACGATGATGTGGAAGATATAGTGGAATACGAATGCCTAGATGAAGATATCGCTAATCATGTTTAATTATTATTTTTTATTTATCTTTCCATCTATTTTTAAGTTCTCTCTTAAAAATTGTTGTCACTAATTTACTGAATTGGATATATTGGATATAATATGTTATCACAGTTTTTATGCTTGGGTGTCCATAAACAACAATAAAAAACAAATTAAAAAATTGCAGATCAAAACGTTATTTTTTATTTCTGTATTTTCAAAACGTTGTTTTTAATTTTTGTTGAAACAAAACGTGGGATTTGCTATTGAAAAATCGTTTTATATCACGCACCTGCGATATTTATTGGGTGTTGTTTTGTGGTAGATGGACCTTCAGATAAGGAATAAATTTATTGCGATTTGCCGATTTATATTGTTTTTTAATGGGTAAACGACAAAAATTTTGCACCAATTCCACTTATAGCTGACATTGAACAATGGGTTCACAACATAAAAGATAAAACTGAAAAGGTAATAACAAGATCAGAAATAGAATCAATGAAAAAGAAAAGTTTATACTACTCGTAAATGCATACGAGGAACCAAGAAAAACACAACAATATCAAAACAAAAGTTCTTGAAGATTCATCAATTTTGTTTACTTGAAAACAATTACTTAACGTTTGATAACAAAATTAACCATCAATTACATGACATGCCTATAGGAAACCTATTATCGACAACAATTGCAGATATTGTATTGGACGCGTTACTAGACGATGTAATTGAATAAGAATAATTAGGACAAATAGGACAAATTTGTCATAAAACACATTTCATAGCTACATATTTTGTTTAAATTATTATTAAAATGCTAATAATTTATAATTTTCGTAATTGTTATAATGAAATTGAATTTATGACTCAAATAATATAAATTAAAGGCATTTTATTCTCACACTACTAAGCTAACAATGCACAAGATTTGAATACATAGCATAAAGATGTGATCAGAAGAAGCAGGCCCAGATTTGGAAGAGGTCTTTGAAGAAACAGAAGAAGAAGAACAATCCCACTACATCATCTTTGTAGTGCAAAAGAGAAGTTGTTTTAAATAAAATTTATTGCTAGTATTACAAATCAGTAATTATTTTAAATAAATTTATTATTTCTTATTTAAAAATTGTATTAGCTAATAATTTACAAAAATTTATTTTTTTTTTACTGTTGGGATTAGGCATCATAAAAGCTTAAAAATAATAATTTTTCGAAAATTACAAAAAAGGGAAAAAACAAAAAATAAGAAAAAAATTCAGACGAAAATTTCAGGGGTGGGATTGGAGGCATACATTTGCCTATCCATAAAAGTAAAAAAAATTTAGAAAATGGAATATTAGAGATTCCTTGGTCCATGTTTAGTTTTTTGAACTTTCGCTGAGTTGCATTTGTTAACCGGCTTTTTCTTTTTCAAGCGTACGACAATAAGAGATATTTCCGCCAAGTTTCATTGTAATAGGTGAGTTCGATAATATATTAGAGCTAATACAAACAAAAAACAAAAGTAATGTCCGACTAGATGTCCAAAATACCTCTATGTACGTTGTCCGAAGCGACATACTGGCTTATTCAAAATTGCACTGTTTTGGAAAAATAAAGAAGGATCAATATAAAGAAATCAATGTGCTTTTGAAAAAATTGTTTTCGAGAAACTTTAAAGGATAAAACAAATATTGGCAAAGATGGGTAATTTTTTCAAACCATTTCGTAGAAGAATTTTTTTTTTGCAATATTCTTTTTTGACGTTTTAAGTCATGTACTAAATATGTATATATTGAATAAATAAATGATTATAATATATTAATACCAATTTTATGTATCTAAATGTTTTTTATCTTGTGTTTTTAGGGAATCTTATGGCACTTGTCTTTTGTTAGATGGAATCATTCAATGTACATCAAAAGATGAATTTTCATATCAAGAAATGATATCCTTTTTACCTTTATGCTCACATCCGCATCCGAGAAAAGTGTTAATTGTGGGAGGAGGAGATGGCGGAGTTGCTCGCGAAGTATCTAAACATCCCCTGGTTGAAGAAGTTCATCAAATTGAAATAGATGAACGTGTAGTTGAACTGTCAAAAAAGTTTTTACCTAACATGTCTAGTGGATTTAATAATCCAAAAGTTACCCTAAATATTGGCGATGGATTTGAGTATATGAAAAAACACAATAATTCATATGATGTTATAATTACTGATAGTTCAGACCCGATTGGACCAGCTGTAAATTTATTTAATGAAAGTTACTTCCAACTAATGAAAACAGCTTTACGAGAGGGTGGCGTAGTATGTTCACAAGGAGGAAGTTTTTGGTTAGATTCTACTTACGTAAAGAAAACCATCAGTAATTGTCGTGTAAATTTCCCAAATGTTACATACGCCGTAACTTCGATTCCATCTTATCCTTGTGGACAAATTGGCTTTGTTATTGGGTGCTTGGATAGCTCACGTTGTTTGAAAACTCCCTTACATACTTTTTCCTCTGCTCAAATTGATGAAATGGAAATGAAATATTATACAAGCTCCATTCATTCCGCATCATTTGTTCTTCCAAGATGGATCGAAAAGTACTTTTATGAAACATGATATATTACTAAAATGTATTCAGAGGTTTTTCTTAAACTTATTTTCTATGTAAAGAAATAAATACCCAGAAGGCAATGAAATGTATGGGGATTAGATTGTTTCCTTTTTTAAATAGTGGTAAATGAATTTCAAGGGTCTAATGGAGCCATGGATGCAAATACGGGACCCACATAGAGGGCAGTAAACCCAGTCTTAAGAAATCCAGTGAATCACAGGATGGCTAATATACACTAAAACGCAATTTTTACTTTCTTGGTGGGTATGATTGTCTTACATCTGAAAAGCAATAGACTGCAGAAGCCATATGATGGTCCAAGAAATTTGGTCAGTAGGCCCTAGCGAAGGCTAATTCAACACTTTGAAATTCACAGAGACAGACAATAGACCAAATGAGCCTCAGAAGCCAATATAGCCAACGACCATTTGATTCTATAGAAGGTTAATTCAGATTGTTTTACTTTTGTACATACCAAGTTAAGACTCAGCGGACGCCAAGAATTACCCTCTGAAGACGTCAAGAGACCACAGAGCTAATAGCGTACCTTCTGGAAAACCCGCGGCGGTTAGTAAATTTTTAAAATGAAAACCGGTGGAATGTGGTATCAAATATTATTTCGTCAAATATTTCCATTGGTGAAGGTAATAATTAAGACACTTTTTTATAACGATATTATTAGGTGGTATTAACGAGTTCAAATTGAGTTTTGGTAAGTTCGAAAAACTAGTTAGCTGCTAAAATAACACCTATTTAAATTCATTGCAACGTAAGAAGCCACAAAAGATACTTTTTATTAGTAGCTCCTATTGGTTTTTTACACAAGATAAGAATATAAAAATTCAGTTAATAAAGTGGCTTTGAAATTGATTCCTCAGGCGCACTGCGGTCGGACTGTATATGTAGGTATATATAAACAATATTAAAGCAAATTATAAAAAATAATAATTTAGGCAATTATTTAAAAGGTTGTTATATAATATATATTTAATCCCATACTCCTCCAAGAAGCATAGGGCCATCAATTACGGTTTCAGCTATAGATTTGGTTTAAGATGAATGCCTGATTAGGCTAAAGCATCTGATCCCGGAGCTGGGACTGCCAGCAATATCTCAAGAGAGGCAACGGGCAGTGGATTTAGTCACCGCATCCTTAGGGTTAAACCGTCCAACTTAGGTCGGAAAAGCCTCGTTAGTTATCGGCGGGATGCTTTACGAAAAAGTGAGGTTTCCAATATGATAGGATAGGCTGTATAAATATTACGCTGCACTATCCCCATACATACCATTTAAAAAGTTACTGTTAGCTAATTAAACTAGAGAACGATTATAATTGCGGGATTCAAAAGAAACAAAACAAGGGATCTTATTGTAGGGCTTTTCCTATAAAAAGATTAATTGAGATAAGTGACGCTAATCTAGGTTTTATTAAACACTTTATTTGTTAGGTATCGTTGGAACGATGGAACATTTCTAACAATTGATAAGTATTTTTCAAGTAAATGGGTAAGTAAAACTTTTTTCTTGTTTTCAGAGGTTTCTTCAAAAATTTATTAATAAAGAATTTAGGAAAGATAAGTTATGTATCCTAAATGATTTGCAAGAAAACTGAACTAGGCATTGATTGTAAATTAAAAGATAAAATTTATATGTATCAACAAAAACATCCTTAGCGATATTATCGCTTACATGCCCTTAATCAATAGAAGGTGACCGTTCGTTGACGCAAAAACTTTTGAAACGATCTCATGACTTTTTCAATTGTTGAAACAGCAGTCTCCACATTCTTCTGTTGATGTGGTTAAAATTTTGATGTTGACAATGTCACAAAAGTTTGCACGTATTCGTCGATGTGCAAAACCACAGAACATAGTTTGAGCAAGATACACAGTTTATGCAGTGGCGATCAGTGATCGGCAATAAGTCGTTTTTTCGCTATTCATAATCACTTACAAAATTTTAAATTCAAGTGAGTATACATCATTTAAATTTTACTACTCAGATTTGTTCGCACTCACTATAAGAGTGATTCATAAAGACAAGTTGTATGATTATGAGAACTACGTCGACATCGAACTCATATATGTATGATTCGTGAAGTATGTCGTTTAGATTTATAATTTTAGAAAAATACTCTGAATACTTACAACTTATTTAACTCATTCAAGCCACTCAAGAAAAATTTACGGTTCTATTCTTTAGTACTTTACAAAAGGACGGCGATTGTTACATTAAAATATAGGGACAAAAATAAAAATATAAAATATTTTTTATCAATATAGAAGTGTGTAATAATCAATGAAAATGTAATAAATGAAAACTAATAAAATGTATAATCAGCAATACAAACCTTTCTTTTTTAAAAACCACTAGTAATAGGGCTCGTTACTGTATTTTTAAACTCTGCCTAAAACTTATAAAAAGTTTCAACTAAAAAATTTTCCTAGGAAAACTTTCACTAAGAACGTTGCCACGTAAAAATTTTCAATTAAATTTTCTCGAAAATTAATTTTCCCATAGAAATGTTTTCGAAATAGAAGAGATTTTCTTTAAAGCAGCTTTTGTTTTTTAAGCAGTTTTTTAAATGTAAAAATCTTTTTGGTTGAATTATATATGCAAGAGTTAAAAGGGTTCTACTTCGAAGCATTGTGAAAGTAAATCACATTCCTCTAAACATTATTCTAAAAACCTTTAAAGTTACTAAAATAATAAAAAAAAAAAACATCTCACACACCACTGTGAAACCTTCTACTGAAATAATAAAAAAAACATCCCACACGCCACTGTGAAACCTTCTACAGAGTATTTTATTTTTCGTTGGCGAATCATACTTATTTTGTATTGACTGCATATAATGAGTTAGTAAGAGCAGAGACAATAAATTTATAAAGATGTTGCAGTTTGAACATTTAAAAAATCAAAAATTATGAGCAGTTTCACGGTAGCGGGGGTAAGAGATAAGAGGGAAGAAATTTCTGTGAGCGCAACCAAAACTCAAGAGAGCACAATATTAGTTTTGTAAACAAGACAGATTCATACACACATGCGTTTTAAAATGTGTGTGGATGTTCATAAAGGAAAGTATTGAGAGACAAAAATACACATTTAACATATAGAAACGTACATACATACTTTCATATCTACATATAAAGAAGAATGTGCTTCATAAAATTTTATTTTTGAATTCTATTTTTCTCCTTATTTAAAAATTGTTTGTAAAATAACCTTAAAAACGAAACTATATGATTGCTCTTGTTATTGTAGGGTAATTATATATTTTTATTTATGTGTTTTTAAAAATATGCATAATCGCACCGAACTAATCATACCCTAAATTACGTAGTAATTTTTTTAGCATTTATTCTTGTGGATACTTAATATGTTTTTTAAGATATTTGAAACAATGGTATTAAAATATGTATAAGTTTATTTAACCTGCATATATGTTCAATATATATAAACCTCAATATGAATTTGCTAGCTGAATTTATAAATTAAAATTGCCAAACAAAATAAATTACTGGCGCTTTAGAATTTAGACTTTCCCAGTACTTCTTACTTTGCACTCATGTGTTTCCCATGAGCAATGCTTTCTTAGCAACATAAGTGTAAGCAAATTCAGAATTTCCAACCTGTTTTTGTGACAAGAGTTATTCTCGTCAAACCAGACATAATAATTTTAGTACACTATGCACATTGCTTCGTAATATATTTTTTATGTTTTTAGCTGCTGTTTTTACAAAATAGTATTTATAAGACCTTAATGCGTGTTTTTATAGTTCTTAGAACGGATATACATTTCCGATGGATATGTCAGAATTTGACAAGGTTTAGTTATATCTATTATTCTGCATTAATAGTAAGAAAATCGTTGAAATATTGCATTTTTCGCAATTTTCCATGTTTTACACCAAGAACTTTCTATTTTTCATTTGGAAAGCCATTAAGAAATAATTTTACCCAAAATTTGGTAAAAAAATTAATTTTAATCCTTAAAAATATTGTGCTAATATTTCCGAACAAATTATTAAAATCACCGATTTTAATTATTGAAGGTAAAAGCACGTCTCGATGGCCATTTCGCTACCGTTTACTTAGCTCTGCAGGAAAGTTTCACAAACGTTTTAAATAAACTAAAATTTTCGATGTCGATCGAAATTTACATTTAAATTCTATTAAAATTTCGATCGATATCGAGTGTCGTAATTTGCCACCTGCTTTTATTTTTCTTTATATGACTGTGTAAGGCTGACTTTTATCCCGAACAAATTATTAAAATCAGCAATTTTTTGATTTTTCTAATTTTCCGACTTTTCTGGAGGGATTTTCTTCCGTAAAAACCTTCTCATTGAAAATACGAGCTACTGACAAATAATGATACAGAAATCTGCACAGCTGTTCTCATTTTATGAATTACTATACCTTTTTTACACCATTTTTATATATAAGATTCAAGCACTACGTTCACTACAACTGAGACGCTAAACTAGTATTCTTCTTAGAATAGTGATAAAAGTTAATAAAATAAATGTTAATAAATGTTACTGAAACAAATTAATTAAATGTCAATAATTATGGTATTTAATTTATATGTATGTAGTAATTAAATTTAGATAATAAATGAATTTAATTTACTTTATGCGTGCTTGATTGCTTCAAATATAAATACTTCATGATATTCCCATGAAAAATTTTTTATTTAAAAGTAGAAATTGAAATGTATTACTGCGTCGAAAGTATATTCATATGGCCATTCCACTACTGCTATTTTAGCTCATTAGTGGATTTTACCCAAATTTTGTATAGAAAACTTGAAAGTGTTATATCAAAAGCCAAATTGATTAAATATTGATTCAATAAGAGAAAAAGACAGAAACAAAAAGACAGTATACAAAAACACAGCAAACATTCAGTAACTAAAAAGTAAAGTAAATTAAAATCGAAAAGGTTTCGAATAATAAATGTTCATACTGATAATAAATGAATTTAATATTCGGTGTAAATCCATGTTATTTCTTTTATACAACAACAAAACACATATTGTTACCATACAAATGCACAATCGGTAACATTGGTTTACGTTGGATATTTTATAATGTAAATATATACGCATTCGTATGCACGTAATATACAAATGAATTAATGTGAGATGAGAGTAACAAGTTTGCTGAGATTATCAATCTCTCTTTGGATTTTACTCTTAAAGTGGCAGTAGCAGTACATCCATCGACAAAATATGCACTGGATGTAGAATGTACGGCAGTGAAACATCTTAGTATATTTATACTGCCGTATTCATAGAAAATAAAATATCTTTGAAATGTGTTTTATGACAAATTTTTCATACAAATTTGTCCTAAAATATATTTCAAATCTATTTTGATTTTCTATGAATACAGCAGATAGTCTTTAGTAAGAGTCTAAATCATCAACATCATACATGTTGTTAAGTATGAATACTCAGAGTAGTTCAAACCTTTGAGTTGTTTGGTGTTTAGTGAGTCAGAAAAATGTATGAATGCGTATAAGTACAAAAAAATAAGAGTCATGATTCAACTCCACTTGTTTTTCCACTACTCATAACCGATCACTGGTGGCGATGCCTTTCAATCAATTCTTCCCGCTCTTTAATACTCATTTTCGTTTATAACACACACCTGTCCTGCCAAAACTATTGAATCAATTGCCTCTAGATACTACTTTAAAATATAGTAGAAACCGCTAACTAATAACGCTGACATAAACCGCTAAATATTGTATGAACAATTTATTTGTAAATACTGTTTTTTTAACCCTCTGCGACTGATTTGGTAGTTTAGCAGACACCAACAAATGCAAAAGAGTATTTTGTACCGCTATTTTCCACACATCTACTCTCTCGTTCTCTCATGAATCAAGAAAACAAGATTGCGCATTCAGCCGTTCAAAAAATATTTCTACTGCGCATCTACGTCACAATAGACCCACGTTGTGTTTGTTGTAAAAATATAAGAGATTTTTGGCTCTCTTACTTTAACTTTCCATACAAATAGTCTATTTCTACGTCACACAAAAGAGACAACAAACTAACGGACCTGCGCAATGCGCAATCTTGTTTTCTTGATTCATGTCGTTCTCTGTACCTTTCTTTTGTGTACTTATGCGCATGTTATTTTCTTTAGATCAGTGATGCCCAAAATATAAAATGTATTTGTATTGGTGAGAAATATAAAGTTACACTATGAGAAAAGTTGTTTAATAAAAAAAACGGTGTTCGTTAGTAATAATATAAAATATTGCACATAAGCATATAATATAAATTTAAAGTATTTTAAATTTAAGTTAAAAAATTTTAGTTTAAACAAAATTTAGCAGAATTATGTTATAACATAATTTTCATCTCTTAAACGTAAAAAAATTGATTAATGAAAAAAAAAAAAATACTGTTACTTGGTAACATTATAAAATAGTGCACATAAGCAATTAAATTAAAGTTTAATTTAAATTCAAGTAAAAATTATAATTCTTAAATGTAAGAAAAACTACTTAGTGAAATAGCAAGATCTAAGATGAATTCTTTTCTATTTCTTTAATATTATATGTATTATGAAAAGTTCAAAAATGCCTTTTTAAAATATCCTCTCTCTTTTTTTGAATGTTTTATAACATAAAAGGCATTGCATACCGCCAAAAGCATTTTCAATCCTAAAGTATTTTTGAAATGCCATACTTCGCTTTTTTGATGTAAAAAACTAAAAAATTTTTCTTTCAGTGTGTCAAAAGAAAAAATTCATACATCCGCGCACATGTGCATTCTTCGATGTTAAATCGGCGACTAAACAAAAGAGCATAAGAATGTGTGTAAATTATTTTTCCACAAATGTGGTATGGCTTGCGCATCAAGGCGAGTTCACCGGCAAAAATTTTTTTCCGAAACATTTTTTTTTTTATATGTAGTTTGACATTTTATTTTTTGAGAGAGAGAGAAACTACATATAAAAAAAAAAATGTTTCGGAACAAAATTTTTGCCGGTGAACTCGCCTTCACTGCTTTAGATCGATTGATGTAAGCACACGTGCCAGTGTAAGTGATAAAGTATCTGCAAGTCAACCACATCAATATTAAGGAATGTGTCTGAGAGACAATCACATCAGTATTTTTGTTATATTTTCATAGTGTCTCCTTAACAACATGTCAGTTAAATTATTACATTTTCCTAGTGTCTTGTAAACAACACGTCAGTAAAATTGTTATTTTTAGTTTTCTTATTATGGAGCATTCAAACATTTCGCAAGTTCGACACTGTTCTAAGAGAACGTCATCTGGAACTTTCAAAAATCGCGATGAGCTAATACGGTAGTGGTTGTAGGAGGAGAGTGAGCATGAGTTCAGCGATATGGATGATGAATGCAATGACCGCAATTTTCAGCCAGGAACGGAACTTTTAGATAATGAGGAAATTTCAAATGATGAAGACGATCAGGAACAATTTGCGACTACTTCTGAGCCACAACCTATTTCTGAAGAAGTGAGTCAAGACTCAATAAGCGACTATTACAGAGGTAAGAAGGGCTTTATGTGGAGTACAAGAGAGCGACCAAAAACATCCAGAACAGCATCTCACAACATAGTTAGATTACCAGGTCGTCTGCATACTTCTACCTTTGAAGCAGCTTTGGTCCAAAGTTTTTGACGAATCCATGTTTAAATGTTTAGTAAAATATACTAATCAAAAACTAAGTAGCTACAGAGCACAATTTAATAATACAACAAAAATAGAACTAATGGATTCACATGTGACGGAAATGAAAGCATTTATTGGTCTACTGTACTACAGTTCAGTTTTTAAATGTAATGACGAAGTTTTTGCTGTTAGTTGATGCTCGTACATACTACATATACAATGCTTATACTTATTATGGTAAGCATTCTGACGGCATTGGGTTAAATGAACAGCAGCGTAAACTGGCAGTACCAACTCAGTCTGTATTGAGACTTGTGAAAGTTGTCGAAAACTCAAATCGAAATATTTCGGCTGACAACTGGTTTAGCTCTATACCACTTATTGAAGTTCTGCTGAAAAAGGGATTAACTTACTTAGGAACTCTGAAAAAAATAAACGTTTCTTTCTTTCTTACCTTACGAAAGAGTATACCCTGCTGTCATATGTGCCGAAAAAAATAAAGCTGTTCTGCTTATTTCGTCTTCTCATCACTGTCAAGAAATAGATACCGACACAAAAAAAACCTGTTATAATAGTATAGTAGTTGATAAAAAGTATTCAATATATTCATGCAGCAGAAAAACTCGTCGGTGGCCTATGGCAGTATTTCAAAGACTACTAGATATGGTTGGTATTAATATCTTTGTTTTATATCAAATGTGTACTGACAGTGACGTAAAAATAAGAAGAAAAACTTTTATTCTCAATCTGGCAAGAGAATTGTTGCAAGACCAAATGAAACTCTGGGTATACAATGAACGGCTGCCACGAGAATTAAGAATGAGTCTCAGCAGGGTTCTAGGTAAAGATCTACCCCCTTTGCAACCAACTGTTCAATCTACACCACCAAGTGGAAGAAAACCGTGTTCAATTTGTCCCCCAAAGATAAAAAGAGTAACAAGGTATTGTTGATTGCTGATTGCTTGAAGCCTATTTGCCTCCAGTGCTCCAAGCCTCTTTGAGAAACCTGTCAGGAAAAGTCGTAGTTATATATATGATCTAAAGTCTTAACAATGATTAACTTTATTGCAAATAAAGCAAAATCTAAAACTACCGCATAATAAATAGTTTCATGAAATATTTTTTGTTTGTTAAGTTATAGGCTTTAATGTGCCAATTGAAATGTTTATATATATTTTTTTCAACCACTAAATTTTTATTTTTTTGTTATCAACTGATAAATTTACAGGTCTAAGTTTTTTATGGATGTGGATTAGTAGCTGAAAACACAAATTTTTGCTTTAAATTAGAAAAATACCTATATAGATAATAATTTACACTCATAAGGAATAAAAAATGGTTTTATTAGTTTTACAATGCGGATCTTTTAAAAATATAAGCCATGGAAATGGTGTCGGATAGTCAACCACGTCATTGGAATTGTGAGAACTATCTTACGTCAGTCGCAGAGGGTTAATATTAACTACCGTATTTCTAAAATACATTTAAACTTGGGACTTATAATGTAATTTGATTCGAAAGAAAAAAAATTACGAAATCGTACAAATCGTATTCGGAAATGTTTTTTGTAACCGTACGTTTTTTTCCCTTAATATGATTTTACGGTGCAGAACATAAACAAACAAACAAAAATTTCAATCCAAAAGATATTCCAATACTATGGATATTTATAAGTTTAAGGAATTACACACAGCAATAAATATTATAGCGACAAATGGATTTTATATTATTGATATCGCATTTAGCATCTTTGAAGAAAAAGATTACTTACGAAGTAATTAGGGTCAATTTACGGCATTCGATATCGATCAAAATTTACATTCTATTGAAATTTCGCATATTTTATTTGATTACCTAGCCGGGTCAACCGAACTAATACTAGTATATTTTCGAAAATCAATTAGAACAGCTGTTTTTATGAAATCGCAAGTGCTCAAAAACACAATCAAAACAAACAATCAATAACATAAAGAACATACTTTGAATTCATTATTTACGACCTTATTATTTAAAAATGAAAATAGTTTTTATGAAAAATAAAAAAGAAAATATTTATTTTAATTTTTGTATAATTGTACTGTTGTATTTAAGTTTATCTTAAGTAAAATTCTTAACTTCACATCAGTATGAGCTTGCGATTTGAAGTCGCCAAATTTCTTGCGATTGTGAACTACACAACACCTTTCATGCGATTTCAACTCGCATCGCAAGTTGTAGGCGATTTGCGATTGTCCATGTTCTGACAATTTTATTTTAAAAACTATTTTGGAAATTTTTATAATATTATTTATTTATTATGCTAATATATCATAACATTTTTAAATAAAAATGCAATTTATTTGTTGGTTGGAAAAGCAGGTATCTATACGTACTTTGCCGGTTGCTTTAGCCAGCTCATCAGGATAGTCTGCTTGGAAAACAAGTTGAAAATCAGATCAAGTTTCAAGAAAACACTGTAAGGCTTTTGTCTAAAATAGATCAGAACTTAAAAGGTTATTACAACATTTTAACGGAAGTTACATGGCGTTCACACTTATGTGCTTAAGCAAGTTTTAAGTGTTTAAGCCTAAAACAAGATGTTTTTTAGTTGTTTTTCTATACATTTATTTGTCTTGCAAAGCGCTTAAAATTGTCGCGTTTTTTATTTAACCCTGGAGTTAATGTCGACGTCGTTGACGGCGTTTCAACGCCGAAAAAGTTGAAACAGATTGAACTTTTACGGCGTTGCAACGCGTTGAGATTAACTGCTCTAAGCGGGCGAGAAGATAACAAACTAATCTCCGTGAAGATAACAAACTAGAATAACAAACTAAACTTGTTTCACTCAAATCAAAGAGAGGAAAATTAAATATGGCTTCCTTAGTCTCTCACACGCATAAAAAAATGAGTGCTTTACATTAAATTGAGTGCTACCAAGTAGAAATCCAACAAAATGTACTTAGATTTTATAAATTATATGGCAACATCTACATAAAGTACGCACTTTACAATGAATATCAGCTCTTCTTCTTTTATTTTTCATGGGAGAGGATTTTTAAGTTAACAAACTAACTTAACAAACCGGAAATGAAAAGTTTTATCGATTAAACAAATTTAATAAATTATTCAAATTTTAAAGCAATAAATTAAATAAAAATCGATATTTTATGAACAAAAACAAACCTTTTGTAAAAAAAAATAAAAATACGTTACAACTGCAACTACTACTTGCGCTATCTCTCATACTACATATGGGCTTATATCTCGAAAACTAAGAGTTGTTCCTGGATGGGACCAATTGTGGATGAAAGCCACATATATTGCCTATAATTTGGTATATATGTGTTATTCGTTGAGCATATTTTCTTGAACCAAGTTTAAAAAAAAAGAAATTTTCAACTTTCACTCATACTACATATGGCCTTATATACCGAAAACTAAGAGTTGTTCCTGGATGGGACCAATTGCGGATGAAAGCCACATATACTGCCTATAATTTAGCATATATGTGTTATTCGTTGAGCATATTTTCTTGAACCAAGTTTTAAAAAAAAGAAATTTTCAACTTTCACTCATAATACATATGGCCTTATATCCCGAAAACTAAGAGTTGTTCCTGGATGGGACCAATTGTGGATGAAAGCCACATATATTGCCTATAATTTGGCATATATGTGTTATTTGTTGAGCATATTTTCTTGAACCAAGTTTTAAAAAAAAGAAATTTTCAACTTTCACTCATAATACATATGGGATTATATCTCGAAAACTAAGAGTTGTTCCTGGATGGGACCAATTGTGGATGAAAGCCACATATATTGCCTATAATTTGGTATATATGTGTTGTTCGTTGAGCATATTTTCTTGAACCAAGTTTTAAAAAAAAAGAAATTTTCAACTTTCACTCATAATACATATGGGATTATATCTCGAAAACTAAGAGTTGTTCCTGGATGGGACCAATTGTGGATGAAAGCCACATATATTGCCTATAATTTGGTATATATGTGTTGTTCGTTGAGCTTATTTTCTTGAACCAAGTTTTAAAAAAAAAGAAATTTTGAAATTTCACTCATAATACATATGGGATTATATCTCGAAAACTAAGAGTTGTTCCTGGATGGGACCAATTGTGGATGAAAGCCACATATATTGCCTATAATTTGGCATATATGTGTTATTCGTTGAGCATATTTTCTTGAACCAAGTTTAAAAAAAAAAGAAATTTTCAACTTTCACTCATAATACATATGGCCTTATATCCCGAAAACTAAGAGTTGTTCCTGGATGAGACCAATTGTGGATGAAAGCCACATATATTGCCTATAATTTGGCATATACGTGTTATTCGTTGAGCATATTTTCTTGAACCAAGTTTTAAAAAAAAAGAAATTTTCAACTTTCACTCATACTACATATGGCCTTATATCCCGAAAACTAAGAGTTGTTCCTGGATGGGACCAATTGTGGATGAAAGCCACATATATTGCCTATAATTTGGCATATATGTGTTATTTGTTGAGCATATTTTCTTGAACCAAGTTTTAAAAAAAAGAAATTTTCAACTTTCACTCATAATACATATGGGATTATATCTCGAAAACTAAGAGTTGTTCCTGGATGGGACCAATTGTGGATGAAAGCCACATATATTGCCTATAATTTGGCATATATGTGTTATTCGTTGAGCATATTTTCTTGAACCAAGTTTAAAAAAAAAAAGAAATTTTCAACTTTCACTCATACTACATATGGCCTTATATCCCGAAAACTAAGAGTTGTTCCTGGATGGGACCAATTGTGGATGAAAGCCACATATATTGCCTATAATTTAGCATATATGTGTTATTCGTTGAGCATATTTTCTTGAACCAAGTTTTAAAAAAAAAGAAATTTTCAACTATCACTCATACTACATATGGCCTTATATCCCGAAAACTAAGAGTTGTTCCTGGATGGGACCAATTGTGGATGAAAGCCACATATATTGCCTATAATTTGGTATATATGTGTTATTCGTTGAGCATATTTTCTTGAACCAAGTTTTAAAAAAAAAAGAATTTTCAACTATCACTCATACTACATATGGCCTTATATCCCGAAAACTAAGAGTTGTTCCTGGATGGGACCAATTGTGGATGAAAGCCACATATATTGCCTATAATTTGGTATATATGTGTTGTTCGTTGAGCATATTTTCTTGAACCAAGTTTTAAAAAAAAAGAAATTTTCAACTTTCACTCATACTACATATGGGCTTATACCCCGAAAACTAAGTATATATATAAACTAAGTATATATAAGTATATATATATATATATATATATATATATATATATATATATATATATATATATATATATATATATATATATTATGTATAAATTTGTATTTAAATTTTTAATATTTTTAATGTTAGAGCATTAAATTTTTATTATTTTATTAGTTATTAATGTAATTTTAAAATAAATTTATTAATAAATTAAAAATTAGTCATTTTATTTTATAAATAAAATCATATCTAGATAATTTTTACAATTGTAATTTAATACTATAAATATTTATTTAAAAAAAAAAATTTTTTTATATAAATATTATAAATTATAAATATATTGTAAATATAAAGTTTTATTTTGGCTTATAAATTTATTATTAATTTAATTTATACGTAATTTTTTGTATGATATTTTATTTATTTAAATAATTAATAAATTTTAAAATATTCGCTATAATTAGTATTATTAATTTAAGAAATTTTGAAATAGTAATATTAAAGTGTATTCACTAAATTTGTGCCAGCAGTCGCGGTTATACGAATAATGCAAATAAAAATAAATAATATTAATTATAGTTTAATAGCATTGTAAAAGAAAATTGAAATAAATTTAAAAATTTTTATTATAAAAGAAATTTTAATTTATTGTACCTTGTGTATCAGGGTTTATTAAAAAAAGATTAATTAACTAATTTTCTCGATTTTAAAAGAGTTAATATATTATTTAAGTTAATGTTATAAAATTATTTATAATAATATATTGGAAATGAAATGTTATTCATTTTTAAAGGTATCTAGTTCTTTAAGAAATAAATTGAATTTAGAAATTTTATATTATTTAATTAAATTAATTAATAAAAAAATTATTTAATTTTAATATTCTATGGGATAAGCTGTAGAATTAATTTTTAAAAATTTAAATAAATTATTAATAAATGTAAGCTTAGAAATAGCTATTATTAATAAAAGTGTTATAATTTATTTTTATATGTAAATTATTATTTATTATATAATTTTAAATATTTATTAAAGTATTCATTTTAGTTTTATTAATGAAAAATTAGTATAATAGTTTGTGAAGATACTTATGATTGATAAGTTTTTATAAAGAATTCGGCAAAAATAATGTTCGCCTGTTTAACAAAAACATGTCTTTTTGTTTTTATAAAAAGTCTAACCTGCCCACTGATTTTTTTAAATGGCCGCAGTGTGCAAAGGTAGCATAATCATTAGTCTTTTAATTGAAGGCTGGTATGAAAGGTTGGACGAAATATTAACTGTTTCATAAAAATTTTTGTTAAAATTTTATTTTTTAGTAAAAAAGCTAAAATTTATTTAAAAGACGAGAAGACCCTATAAATCTTTATATTTAAATTATTAAAATTTTATAGATATTTCTATTATAATAATTAATAATATTTTATTGGGGTGATATTTAGTAAATTATAATTATTAATTTATAATATTTAGTAAATTATTATTTTTGTAAATGAATAAAATTAATTTAAACTATTTTGGCAGATTAGTGCGATAAATTTAGAATCGGGATATAAGGCCATATGTAGTATGAGTGAAAGTTGAAAATTTCTTTTTTTTTAAAACTTGGTTCAAGAAAATATGCTCAACGAATAACACATATATGCCAAATTATAGGCAATATATGTGGCTTTCATTCACAATTGGTCCCATCCAGGAACAACTCTTAGTTTTCGAGATATAATCCCATATGTATTATGAGTGAAAGTTGAAAATTTCTTTTTTTTTAAAACTTGGTTCAAGAAAATATGCTCAACGAATAACACATATATGCCAAATTATAGGCAATATATGTGGCTTTCATTCACAATTGGTCCCATCCAGGAACAACTCTAAGTTTTCGGGATATAAGGCCATATGTAGTATGAGTGAAATTTCAAAATTTCTTTTTTTTTAAAACTTGGTTCAAGAAAATATGCTCAACGAACAACACATATATGCCAAATTATAGGCATTATATGTGGCTATCATCCACAATTGGTCCCATCCAGGAACAACTCTTAGTTTTCGGGATATAAGCCCATATGTAGTACGCGGGAAAGCCCATATATAGTAGTTGTAAAGTATTATAGTCTTTTTTATAAAACCTTTTTTTTTTTCTAAAATATAGATTTTTATTTAATTTATTGCTTTAACTTTTGAATAATTTATTAACATTGTTAAATATTATAAAACTTTTTATTTCCGGTTTGTTAAGTTAGTTTGTTAACTTGAAAATCCTCTCTCAAAATAAAAAAAGAAGAAGAGCTGATATTCATTATTTATTTCGTAATAGAAGTTGCCATATAATTTATAAAATTAGCTACCTTTTGGTGAATTAAAACCTGGCAGCCAGGCCTGCCATATTTGACGATTTATCGGTATTTTGCCGATTTTTCGCCTTAAATTTATCAAAGTGCCGATTCGCCGATTTTGGCTCTAAAAATGCCGATTTTTTGATAAACACCGGAACAAGGTAACTTTATTGTTTTACAATAATTTATAACTTTATTTATTATTTGGGCAACACTAGAATACTTGTAACATTAGAAAGAGACAACAATAAGTCAGCACTTCTATTTGCGGTTATAAAAAAGTCGTTGGAAAAAACAGTTCTTAACTGTATGTAAGCTATTAAAAATTAAAAAGGCCTCGCTCTTGTGAATGATCAACAGATCTATGCAACACCAAGTCATTGTGTTTGGTTGTACGTAAATTTAAAATATAAGACTATTTCATCCGATTGTTAAAAGTAGAAAAGTTGAAAAAGATTAATGCTATGCTATGGTTTCTACAAATTGTATACAAAATCACAAGAACTACAAGTCACATTTGATAGGATTAGGCGCTGCCGTTATGACGGGCTCTAATAATGATATTCCAAATTTATCTGTTAGAAAATGTGTTTGGCACTCACTTTCATTACGTGCATTAAATACTTGTCTTTAATTAAATTCCGAATTTAAAACTCTATTTAGAGATATTTACAATTACGTATCAAATAGTCCAGAAAGACTTTATTAATTTTAATAATATTCAAAAACACCTAAAAATAAAACCAAACAATTACTGCACCAAAGTCAAACCAGATGGCTGGCGCGTGAAGCAGTAGTTGTTTGAATACTAGATTTGTATGAGGCGTTGAACATTTACTTTTCATTTGCTGGTTATGTTGATCAAATCGATACAGCGAAAACAATGATAAAAAATTTAAACCAACCAAATAAAATATATATATCCTCTTAAAATATATTCTTGAGTGAGTCAAATGATTTACAAAACTTAAGCAGCCAAATGGAAAGGCTTCTAAGAACTGTACTTAGTAATTTAAAAACGATGAAATTTATTTAGTGGAATTTTGGAAATTTGATGAGGCGTATTTGGTCTCATTGGATAAAGAGTTAATATAAGAATCAGAACATAACAAAAACGAAATAAGCTAAATAAATAAAAAAGTGTATTAATTTTTATATAGAACTTACAATTCAAATATTAAAAAGATTTTGATTTTGAACATAAATCTTAATATAAATTATGTTTATTTTAAATAAAATTATGTTTTATTGTATCCAAAATGTGTTTTTTAACTTTTTAATTATTTGCCGATTTTTTAAAATTAACCTTCATTAGGTCTTCGGGTCAAATTTGACCCATTTTGCAAGAAAATTGTATTTTTTTCCGAAAGTAGGGGGTTTAGATTTTAGATATTTTATGAATTTTATTTACTTTTGAATACTAATAACTATTTTTGGTTTTTATAAGAAAATATTGTACCAAAAAAAAATTATGCAGTTTTTAGCACTTAAGACCTTCGGGTCAAATTTGACCCGTAACAAAATCTTTATGTTTTTACACAGTTTTGTGAAAATAATTTATTTGTAAAGAAAAATGGCAAATGTTTTTTCACCAAAATTAAAAGTCAATATATCTGTCTCCTTTATTTTCTCCATTTTTGGTGAACATTACTGGTATGAAAAATGGGTCCCCATGTAAAAAGCAAAGCTTATTTTCTTATGCAAAACTGTTTTCAGTCATATAATAAACACGGAACTAATCTAACGTATCAACGTTATAAAGTGTCGAGTCTGTATTTCTTGTCGGAAAATGAATACTAGTGAAATAGAAAATTTGTTAAATGCACTATCGGACGAAGAGGAGATTTGTTCAGAATATGAAGATAACTTAGAATCGCGGAGACAACTGACAGTTTTAGTGGAAATGAAATTGATGTAGCAACAACTGCAGCAATGACAACAAAAGTAGGTGGAATAAGATATTCAGACAACCTCTTACAAATAGTCAAGGAAGATTCCGGAGCAAGAACATTATTAGCGGGAAACCACACCTCACCCGCTTCTCTTGTTCGATAAACACAAGGGAAGAAATTTCCACTTTTCAATTGTTTTTCCCGCCACCTGTAATAAACATTATTTTGAAATATACCAATAATAAAGGTAAACGTGTTTTTGATATGGATTGGACTGAAGTTGACGACACCTTTATGGGTACACTTTTGTTAGCTGGAGTGTAAAGATCAAATAATGAAAGTACAGAATGTGTATGGGACTCTGAGGAGGGAATACCAATTTTTAGAGCAATTATGCCATTGAGAAGATTCAAAAGTCATTCTAGAGTAATAAGATTTGACAATAAGGATTGAATTGACACCTAAGCTTTTGTCAACTAAAGGAAGACCGTTATTTTCATCATTTTTTTGCTTCACTAAGGACACTACTCTCGTTACATATATTCCAAAGAAAAATAAGTCTGTGAATCTTCTTAGCACTTTGCATCATAGTCCAGAAATAAGCAATCGTGAGGACATAAGCCGCAAATGATACTAGACTGTAATAAATGTAAAGGAGGAATTGATACTCTGGATAAAGTTGTTCATGTTGCACTTGCAAAAGGAAAACCAATGGATGGCCTAAAGTTGTATTTTGCAACATTTTAGATATATCAGCTTTCAATGCTTTTATATTATTTACATCTGCTAGTAATGGTTGGAAAGAAACCTGTTTTGCAAAACGTCGTTATTTTTTGGAATATTTAGGATTGTAGTTTGCCACGCCCTATATAAAACAGCAAAATTCCTTGCCAAGAACACAACTTTCTTTATTTAAAATAAATATATACATATATGAATTCGTAATAAATAAACAAAACGTGCAGCTTTAATATTCAAAACAAAGCCAAAAAAAAGTACTAACTTTAAAAACAAACTTAATTAAAGAAAACAAGTTTTTCTTATCGAATTTTCTAACTGGGTCAAATTTGACCCAAAGAACGTTAACGTAAGTAAAATTTGAGGACCTTATGAAGGTTAAAGAGCCGATAAAGCCGACTTTTGTGTGCAAAAGTGCCGATTTCTTATCAAAATTCCCTGGCACCCCTGCTGGCAGCACTTAATTATATCAAAGCTCCCATTTTTTTATATCGAAACCTCAGAATTGTTTTGGTCCAATAGCCACTTAAAAAATTAGTTAGGTATGGAATATATACTTGAATATACTATTTCTGACTTAAGTTAGTTTAATATTGTTTTGCCCCTAAAAGCAATGTTTAGACTATAAGGCAATATCGTACAAGAAAACATGATAATAAACAAAATTATTATTTTGCCTTATTACATACATAAAATTTAAGTTAGAACTGCAAATACCATTATTTTATTTGGAATGGTTATTTTATGTGGAACATCGTTTCTTTAAGAAAAAGTTTGATTTATGTATATGTTTTGACAATAAGTGCAAAAAAGAAAACATAAGAGAAGGACTGCAAAATTTTGTGATTTAAAAAAATGTAAGTTAAAATTTTTTTTACGTGTTTACTAATTTTATGTTTTAGTATTATGTATTTTTATGTTTCTTGAAGTATGTACTCGTTCATATGTATGTACAATTATAAAATGTATTAAGCAATAAAGTATAATAGTAAGTCTCTTGACTTTATGCATTTTTTAATAAAGTAATAAATAAAAATAAATGGAAGTTGCTACAAACACTGCACTTTCTCCTCCAAATAACATTAACATTTCATTTTAGTCATAATTTTAGAAAGGAAAAAAATTTAAACTTTATATGGATGTGAACAGAGCTAAATTAAAAAAAAATTGATAAAAAGCACAAAACAATAATTTTTATCATATCCAAACGTATAAAAACGTTCTTATTCGTAAAAAATATGTCTAGAAATTTATTTTTTATAAAAAAGATTGATAGGTTATATTTTGAGAAATTCTAATGTTAGTATTTTTGTCGTTTCTTGCTTTTTAAACATTCCTGAAGTGACGATATTATTAATATAATGGCCACACCTTTGGTTTGTAATTTTTTTCTGGCAACTATAATAAAAAAGTCAACGAATAACACATATATGCCAAATTATAGGCAATATATGTGGCTTTCATCCACAATTGGTCCCATCCAGGAACAACTCTTAGTTTTCGAGATATAATCCCATATGTATTATGAGTGAAAGTTGAAAATTTCTTTTTTTTAAAACTTGGTTCAAGAAAATATGCTCAACGAATAACACGTACATGCCAAATTATAGGCAATATATGTGGCTTTCATCCACATTTGGTCCCATCCAGGAACAACTCTTAGTTTTCGGGATATAAAGCCATATATAGTATGAGTGAAAGTTCAAAATTTCTTTTTTTTTAAAACTTGGTTCAAGAAAATATGCTCAACGAATAACACATATATGCCAAATTATAGGCAATGTATGTGGCTTTCATCCACAATTGGTCCCATCCAGGAACAACTCTTAGTTTTCGCGATATAAGCCCATATGTAGTATGAGTGAAAGTTGAAAATTTATATTTTTTTAATACTTGCTTCAAGAAAATATGCTCAACGAATAACACGTATATGCCAAATTATAGGTAATATATGTGGCTTTCATCCACAATTGGTCCCATCCAGGAACAACTCTTAGTTTTCGGGATATAAGGCCATATGTAGTATGAGTGAAAGTTCAAAATTTCTTTTTTTTTAAAACTTGGTTCAAGAAAATATGCTCAACGAATAACACATATATGCCAAATTATAGGCAATATATGTGGCTTTCATCCACAATTGGTCCCATCCAGGAACAACTCTTAGTTTTCGGGATATAAGGCCATATGTAGTATGAGTGAAAGTTCAAAATTTCTTTTTTTTTAAAACTTGGTTCAAGAAAATATGCTCAACGAATAACACATATATGCCAAATTATAGGCAATATATGTGGCTTTCATCCACAATTGGTTCCATCCAGGAACAACTCTTAGTTTTCGGGATATAAGCGCATATGTAGTATGAGTGAAAGTTGAAAATTTATATTTTTTTAATACTTGCTTCAAGAAAATATGCTCAACGAATAACACGTATATGCCAAATTATAGGCAATATATGTGGCTTTCATCCACAATTGGTCCCATCCAGGAACAACTCTTAGTTTTCGGGATATAAGGCCATATGAAGTATGAGTGAAAGTTCAAAATTTCTTTTTTTTTAAAACTTGGTTCAAGAAAATATGCTCAACGAATAACACATATATGCCAAATTATAGGCAATATATGTGGCTTTCATCCACAATTGGTCCCATCCAGGAACAACTCTTAGTTTTCGAGATATAAGCCCATATGTAGTATGAGTGAAAGTTCAAAATTTCTTTTTTTTTAATACTTGGTTCAAGAAAATATGCTCAACGAATAACACATATATGCCAAATTATAGGCAATATATGTGGCTTTCATCCACAATTGGTCCCATCCAGGAACAACTCTTAGTTTCCGGGATATAAGGCCATATGTAGTATGAGTGAAAGTTCAAAATTTCTTTTTTTTTTTAAACTTGGTTCAAGAAAATATGCTCAACGAATAACACATATATGCCAAATTATAGGCAATATATGTGGCTTTCATCCACAATTGGTCCCATCCAGGAACAACTCTTAGTTTTCGCGATATAAGGCCATATGTAGTATGAGTGAAAGTTGAAAATTTATATTTTTTTAATACTTGCTTCAAGAAAATATGCTCAACGAATAACACGTATATGCCAAATTATAGGCAATATATGTGGCTTTCATCCACAATTGGTCCCATCCAGGAACAACTCTTAGTTTTCGGGATATAAGGCCATATGTAGTATGAGTGAAAGTTCAAAATTTATTTTTTTTAAAACTTGGTTCAAGAAAATATGCTCAACGAATAACACATATATGCCAAATTATAGGCAATATATGTGGCTTTCATCCACAATTGGTCCCATCCAGGAACAACTCTTAGTTTTCGCGATATAAGCCCATATGTAGTATGAGTGAAAGTTGAAAATTTATATTTTTTTAATACTTGCTTCAAGAAAATATGCTCAACGAATAACACGTATATGCCAAATTATAGGCAATATATGTGGCTTTCATCCACAATTGGTCCCATCCAGGAACAACTCTTAGTTTTCGGGATATAAGGCCATATGTAGTATGAGTGAAAGTTCAAAATTTCTTTTTTTTTAAAACTTGGTTCAAGAAAATATGCTCAACGAATAACACATATATGCCAAATTATAGGCAATGTATGTGGCTTTCATCCACAATTGGTCCCATCCAGGAACAACTCTTAGTTTTCGCGATATAAGCCCATATGTAGTATGAGTGAAAGTTGAAAATTTATATTTTTTTAATACTTGCTTCAAGAAAATATGCTCAACGAATAACACGTATATGCCAAATTATAGGTAATATATGTGGCTTTCATCCACAATTGGTCCCATCCAGGAACAACTCTTATTTTTCGGGATATAAGGCCATATGTAGTATGAGTGAAAGTTCAAAATTTCTTTTTTTTTAAAACTTGGTTCAAGAAAATATGCTCAACGAATAACACATATATGCCAAATTATAGGCAATATATGTGGCTTTCATCCACAATTGGTCCCATCCAGGAACAACTCTTAGTTTTCGGGATATAAGGCCATATGTAGTATGAGTGAAAGTTCAAAATTTCTTTTTTTTTAAAACTTGGTTCAAGAAAATATGCTCAACGAATAACACATATATGCCAAATTATAGGCAATATATGTGGCTTTCATCCACAATTGGTTCCATCCAGGAACAACTCTTAGTTTTCGGGATATAAGCGCATATGTAGTATGAGTGAAAGTTGAAAATTTATATTTTTTTAATACTTGCTTCAAGAAAATATGCTCAACGAATAACACGTATATGCCAAATTATAGGCAATATATGTGGCTTTCATCCACAATTGGTCCCATCCAGGAACAACTCTTAGTTTTCGGGATATAAGGCCATATGAAGTATGAGTGAAAGTTCAAAATTTCTTTTTTTTTAAAACTTGGTTCAAGAAAATATGCTCAACGAATAACACATATATGCCAAATTATAGGCAATATATGTGGCTTTCATCCACAATTGGTCCCATCCAGGAACAACTCTTAGTTTTCGAGATATAAGCCCATATGTAGTATGAGTGAAAGTTCAAAATTTCTTTTTTTTTAATACTTGGTTCAAGAAAATATGCTCAACGAATAACACATATATGCCAAATTATAGGCAATATATGTGGCTTTCATCCACAATTGGTCCCATCCAGGAACAACTCTTAGTTTTCGGGATATAAGGCCATATGTAGTATGAGTGAAAGTTCAAAATTTCTTTTTTTTTTAAAACTTGGTTCAAGAAAATATGCTCAACGAATAACACATATATGCCAAATTATAGGCAATATATGTGGCTTTCATCCACAATTGGTCCCATCCAGGAACAACTCTTAGTTTTCGCGATATAAGGCCATATGTAGTATGAGTGAAAGTTGAAAATTTATATTTTTTTAATACTTGCTTCAAGAAAATATGCTCAACGAATAACACGTATATGCCAAATTATAGGCAATATATGTGGCTTTCATCCACAATTGGTCCCATCCAGGAACAACTCTTAGTTTTCGGGATATAAGGCCATATGTAGTATGAGTGAAAGTTCAAAATTTCTTTTTTTTTAAAACTTGGTTCAAGAAAATATGCTCAACGAATAACACATATATGCCAAATTATAGGCAATATATGTGGCTTTCATCCACAATTCGTCCCATCCAGGAACAACTCTTAGTTTTCGCGATATAAGCCCATATGTAGTATGAGTGAAAGTTGAAAATTTATATTTTTTTAATACTTGCTTCAAGAAAATATGCTCAACGAATAACACGTATATGCCAAATTATAGGCAATGTGTGTGGCTTTCATCCACAATTGGTCCCATCCAGGAACAACTCTTAGTTTTCGGGATATAAGGCCATATGTAGTATGAGTGAAAGTTCAAAATTTCTTTTTTTTTAAAACTTGGTTCAAGAAAATATGCTCAACGAATAACACATATATGCCAAATTATAGGCAATATATGTGGCTTTCATCCACAATTGGTCCCATCCAGGAACAACTCTTAGTTTTCGGGATATAAGGCCATATGTAGTATGAGTGAAAGTTCAAAATTTCTTTTTTTTTAAAACTTGGTTCAAGAAAATACGAATAACACATATATGCCAAATTATAGGCAATATATGTGGCTTTCATCCACAATTGGTTCCATCCAGGAACAACTCTTAGTTTTCGGGATATAAGCGCATATGTAGTATGAGTGAAAGTTGAAAATTTATATTTTTTTAATACTAGCTTCAAGAAAATATGCTCAACGAATAACACGTATATGCCAAATTATAGGCAATA
The DNA here is from genome assembly GCA_916610165.2 of Gymnosoma rotundatum. Classification (NCBI taxonomy): domain Eukaryota; kingdom Metazoa; phylum Arthropoda; class Insecta; order Diptera; family Tachinidae; genus Gymnosoma; species Gymnosoma rotundatum. The sequence goes on from OU744336.1 coordinate 112,401,564, forward strand.
TATGTGGCTTTCATCCACAATTGGTCCCATTCAGGAACAACTCTTAGTTTTCGGGATATAAGGCCATATGAAGTATGAGTGAAAGTTCAAAATTTCTTTTTTTTTAAAACTTGGTTCAAGAAAATATGCTCAACGAATAACACATATATGCCAAATTATAGGCAATATATGTGGCTTTCATCCACAATTGGTCCCATCCAGGAACAACTCTTAGTTTTCGAGATATAAGCCCATATGTAGTATGAGTGAAAGTTCAAAATTTCTTTTTTTTTAATACTTGGTTCAAGAAAATATGCTCAACGAATAACACATATATGCCAAATTATAGGCAATATATGTGGCTTTCATCCACAATTGGTCCCATCCAGGAACAACTCTTAGTTTCCGGGATATAAGGCCATATGTAGTATGAGTGAAAGTTCAAAATTTCTTTTTTTTTTAAAACTTGGTTCAAGAAAATATGCTCAACGAATAACACATATATGCCAAATTATAGGCAATATATGTGGCTTTCATCCACAATTGGTCCCATCCAGGAACAACTCTTAGTTTTCGGGATATAAGGCCATATGTAGTATGAGTGAAAGTTCAAAATTTCTTTTTTTTTTAAACTTGGTTCAAGAAAATATGCTCAACGAATAACACATATATGCCAAATTATAGGCAATATATGTGGCTTTCATCCACAATTGGTCCCATCCAGGAACAACTCTTAGTTTTCGGGATATAAGGCCATATGTAGTATGAGTGAAAGTTCAAAATTTCTTTTTTTTAAAACTTGGTTCAAGAAAATATGCTCAACGAATAACACATATATGCCAAATTATAGGCATTATATGTGGCTTTCATCCACAATTGGACCCATCCAGGAACAACTCTTAGTTTTCGAGATATAAGCCCATATGTAGTATGAGAGATAGCGCAAGTAGTAGTTGCAGTTGTAACGTATTTTTATTTTTTTTTACAAAAGGTTTGTTTTTGTTCATAAAAAATCGATTTTTATTTAATTTATTGCTTTAAAATTTGAATAATTTATTAAATTTGTTTAATTGATAAAACTTTTTATTTCCGGTTTGTTAAGTTAGTTTGTTAACTTAAAAATCCTCTCCCAAGAAAAATAAAAGAAGAAGAGCTGATATTCATTGTTAAGTGCGTACTTTATGTAGATGTTGCCATACAATTTATAAAATCTAAGTACATTTTGTTGGATTTCAACTTGGTAGCACTCAATTTAATGTAAAGCACTCATTTTTTTATGCGTGTGAGAGACTAAGGAAGCCATATTTAATTTTCCTCTCTTTAATTTGAGTGAAACAAGTTTAGTTTGTTATTTTAGTTTGTTATCTTCACGGAGATCTGCTCTAATACAATTTCAATCTCCGTGAAGATAACAAACTAGAATAACAAACTAAACTTGTTTCACTCAAATCAAAGAGAGGAAAATTAAATATGGCTTCCTTAGTCTCTCACACGCATAAAAAAATGAGTGCTTTACATTAAATTTAGTGCTACCAAGTTGAAATCCAACAAAATGTACTTAGATTTTATAAATTATATGGCAACATCTACATAAAGTACGCACTTAACAATGAATATCAGCTCTTCTTCTTTTATTTTTCATGGGAGAGGATTTTTAAGTTAACAAACTAACTTAACAAACCGGAAATGAAAAGTTTTATCAATTAAACAAATTTAATAAATTATTCAAATTTTAAAGCAATAAATTAAATAAAAATCGATATTTTATGAACAAAAACAAACCTTTTGTAAAAAAAAATAAAAATACGTTACAACTGCAACTACTACTTGCGCTATCTCTCATACTACATATGGGCTTATATCTCGAAAACTAAGAGTTGTTCCTGGATGGGACCAATTGTGGATGAAAGCCACATATATTGCCTATAATTTGGTATATATGTGTTATTCGTTGAGCATATTTTCTTGAACCAAGTTTTAAAAAAAAGAAATTTTCAACTTTCACTCATAATACATATGGCCTTATATCCCGAAAACTAAGAGTTGTTCCTGGATGGGACCAATTGTGGATGAAAGCCACATATATTGCCTATAATTTGGCATATATGTGTTATTCGTTGAGCATATTTTCTTGAACCAAATTTTAAAAAAAAAAGAATTTTCAACTTTCACTCATACTACATATGGCCTTATATCCCGAAAACTAAGAGTTGTTCCTGGATGGAACCAATTGTGGATGAAAGCCACATATATTGCCTATAATTTGGTATATATGCGTTGTTCGTTGAGCATATTTTCTTGAACCAAGTTTTAAAAAAAAAGAAATTTTGAAATTTCACTCATACTACATATGGCCTTATATCCCGAAAACTAAGAGTTGTTCCTGGATGGGACCAATTGTGGATGAAAGCCACATATATTGCCTATAATTTGGCATATATGTGTTATTCGTTGAGCATATTTTCTTGAACCAAGTTTTAAAAAAAAAGAAATTTTCAACTTTCACTCATAATACATATGGGATTATATCTCGAAAACTAAGAGTTGTTCCTGGATGGGACCAATTGTGGATGAAAGCCACATATATTGCCTATAATTTGGCATATATGTGTTATTCGTTGAGCATATTTTCTTGAACCAAGTTTTAAAAAAAAAAGAATTTTCAACTTTCACTCATACTACATATGGCCTTATATCCCGAAAACTAAGAGTTGTTCCTGGATGGGACCAATTGTGGATGAAAGCCACATATATTGCCTATAATTTGGTATATATGTGTTGTTCGTTGAGCATATTTTCTTGAACCAAGTTTTAAAAAAAAAGAAATTTTGAAATTTCACTCATACTACATATGGCCTTATATCCCGAAAACTAAGAGTTGTTCCTGGATGGGACCAATTGTGGATGAAAGCCACATATATTGCCTATAATTTGGCATATATGTGTTATTCGTTGAGCATATTTTCTTGAACCAAGTTTTAAAAAAAAAGAAATTTTCAACTTTCACTCATAATACATATGGGATTATATCTCGAAAACTAAGAGTTGTTCCTGGATGGGACCAATTGTGGATGAAAGCCACATATATTGCCTATAATTTGGCATATATGTGTTATTCGTTGAGCATATTTTCTTGAACCAAGTTTAAAAAACAAAGAATTTTCAACTTTCACTCATACTACATATGGCCTTATATCCCGAAAACTAAGAGTTGTTCCTGGATCGGACCAATTGTGGATGAAAGCCACATATATTGCCTATAATTTGGCATATATGTGTTATTCGTTGAGCATATTTTCTTGAACCAAGTTTTAAAAAAAAAGAAATTTTCAACTTTCACTCATAATACATATGGGATTATATCTCGAAAACTAAGAGTTGTTCCTGGATGGGACCAATTGTGAATGAAAGCCACATATATTGCCTATAATTTGGCATATATGTGTTATTCGTTGAGCATATTTTCTTGAACCAAGTTTTAAAAAAAAAGAAATTTTCAACTTTCACTCATAATACATATGGGATTATATCTCGAAAACTAAGAGTTGTTCCTGGATGGGACCAATTGTGAATGAAAGCCACATATATTGCCTATAATTTGGCATATATGTGTTATTCGTTGAGCATATTTTCTTGAACCAAGTTTAAAAAAAAAGAATTTTCAACTTTCACTCATACTACATATGGCCTTATATCCCGAAAACTAAGAGTTGTTCCTGGATGGGACCAATTGTGGATGAAAGCCACATATATTGCCTATAATTTGGCGTATATGTGTTATTCGTTGAGCATATTTTCTTGAACCAAGTTTTAAAAAAAAGGAAATTTTGAAATTTCACTCATACTACATATGGCCTTATTTCCCGAAAACTAAGAGTTGTTCCTGGATGGGACCAATTGTGGATGAAAGCCACATATATTGCCTATAATTTGGCATATATGTGTTATTCGTTGAGCATATTTTCTTGAACCAAGTTTAAAAAAAAAGAATTTTCAACTTTCACTCATACTACATATGGCCTTATATCCCGAAAACTAAGAGTTGTTCCTGGATCGGACCAATTGTGGATGAAAGCCACATATATTGCCTATAATTTGGCATATATGTGTTATTCGTTGAGCATATTTTCTTGAACCAAGTTTTAAAAAAAAGGAAATTTTGAAATTTCACTCATACTACATATGGCCTTATTTCCCGAAAACTAAGAGTTGTTCCTGGATGGGACCAATTGTGGATGAAAGCCACATATATTGCCTATAATTTGGCATATATGTGTTATTCGTTGAGCATATTTTCTTAAACCAAGTTTTAAAAAAAAAGAAATTTTGAAATTTCACTCATACTACATATGGCCTTATATCCCGAAAACTAAGAGTTGTTCCTGGATGGGACCAATTGTGGATGAAAGCCACATATATTGCCTATAATTTGGCATATATGTGTTATTCGTTGAGCATATTTTCTTGAACCAAGTTTTAAAAAAAAAGAAATTTTCAACTTTCACTCATACTACATATGGCCTTATATCCCGAAAACTAAGAGTTGTTCCTGGATGGGACCAATTGTGGATGAAAGCCACATATATTGCCTATAATTTGGCATATATGTGTTATTCGTTGAGCATATTTTCTTGAACCAAGTTTTAAAAAAAAAGAACTTTTGAAATTTCACTCATACTACATATGGCCTTATATCCCGAAAACTAAGAGTTGTTCCTGGATGGGACCAATTGTGGATGAAAGCCACATATATTGCCTATAATTTGGCATATATGTGTTATTCGTTGAGCATATTTTCTTGAACCAAGTTTAAAAAAAAAGAATTTTCAACTTTCACTCATACTACATATGGCCTTATATCCCGAAAACTAAGAGTTGTTCCTGGATCGGACCAATTGTGGATGAAAGCCACATATATTGCCTATAATTTGGCATATATGTGTTATTCGTTGAGCATATTTTCTTGAACCAAGTTTTAAAAAAAAAGAAATTTTCAACTTTCACTCATACTACATATGGGCTTATACCCCGAAAACTAAGTATATATATATAAACTAAGTATATATAAGTATATATATATATATATATATATATATATATATATATATATATATATATTATGTATAAATTTGTATTTAAATTTTTAATATTTTTAATGTTAGAGCATTAAATTTTTATTATTTTATTAGTTATTAATGTAATTTTAAAATAAATTTATTAATAAATTAAAAATTAGTCATTCTATTTTATAAATAAAATCATATCTAGATAATTTTTACAATTGTAATTTAATACTATAAATATTTATTTAAAAAAAAAAATTTTTTTATATAAATATTATAAATTATAAATATATTGTAAATATAAAGTTTTATTTTGGCTTATAAATTTATTATTAATTTAATTTATATGTAAATTTTTGTATGATATTTTATTTATTTAAATAATTAATAAATTTTAAAATATTCGCTATAATTAGTATTATTAATTTAAGAAATTTTGAAATAGTAATATTAAAGAGTATTGACTAAATTTGTGCCAGCAGTCGCGGTTATACGAATAATGCAAATAAAAATAAATAATATTAATTATAGTTTAATAGTATTGTAAAAGAAAAATTAAATGCGGGCGAGAAGATAACAAACTAAATGTAACAAACTAAAATTTTGACTCAATATGAAGAGAGAATTGCTCTCTTTCTCTCTCTTTATATTGAGAAGCAAAATGAGTGATAACTCTTTTTCTTAATGTAGGCAGCCAGACACAAACTTTTTTATTCGCATAACTATAGTTGCCAGAAAAAAATTACAAACCAAAGGTGTGGCCATTATATTAATAATATCGTCACTTCAGGGATGTTTAAAAAGCAAGAAACGACAAAAATACTAACATTAGAATTTCTCAAAATATAACCGATCAATCTTTTTTATATAAAATAAATTTCTAGACATATTTTTTACGAATAAGAACATTTTTATACGTTTGGATATGATAAAAATTATTGTTTTGTGCTTCTTATCAATTTTTTTTTAATTTAGCTCTGTTCACATCCATATAAAGTTTAAATTTTTTTCCTTTCTAAAATTATGACTAAAATGAAATGTTAATGTTATTTGGAGGAGAAAGTGCAGTGTTTGTAGCAACTTCCATTTATTTTTATTTATTACTTTATTAAAAAATGCATAAAGTCAAGAGACTTACTATTATACTTTATTGCTTAATACATTTTATAATTGTACATACATATGAACGAGTACATACTTCAAGAAACATAAAAATACATAATACTAAAACATAAAATTACTAAACACGTAAAAAAAATTTTAACTTACATTTTTGCAGTTCTAACTTAAATTTTATGTATGTAATAAGGCAAAATAATAATTTTGTTTATTATCATGTTTTCTTGTACGATATTGCCTTATAGTCTAATCATTGCTTTTAGGGGCAAAACAATATTAAACTAACTTAAGTCAGAAATAGTATATTCAAGTATATATTCCATACCTAACTAATTTTTTATGTGGCTATTGGACCAAAACAATTCTGAGGTGTCGATATAAAAAAATGGGAGCTTTGATATAATTAAGTGCTGCCAGCAGGGGTGCCAGGGAATTTTGATAAGAAATCGGCACTTTTGCACACAAAAATCGGCTTTATCGGCTCTTTAATTTTAAAAAATCGGCAAATAATTAAAAAGTTAAAAAACACATTTTGGATACAATAAAACATAATTTTATTTAAAATAAACATAATTTATATTAAGATTTATATTCAAAATCAAAATCTTTTTAATATTTGAATTGTAAGTTCTATATAAAAATTAATACACTTTTTTATTTATTTAGCTTATTTCGTTTTTGTTATGTTCTGATTCTTATATTAACTCTTTATCCAATGAGACCAAATACGCCTCACCAAATTTCCAAAATTCCACTAAATAAATTTCATCGATTTTTTTAAATTACTTAGTACAGTTCTTAGAAGCCTTTCCATTTGGCTGCTTAAGTTTTGTACATCATTTGACTCACTCAAGAATATATTTAAAAAGGATATATATATTTTATTTGGTTGGTTTAAATTTTTTATCATTGTTTTCGCTGTATCGATTTGATCAACATAACCAGCAAATGAAAAGTAAATGTTCAACGCCTCATACAAATCTAGTATTCAAACAACTACTGCTTCACGCGCCAGCCATCTGGTTTGACTTTGGTGCAGTAATTGTTTGGTTTTATTTTTAGGTGTTTTTGAATATTATTAAAATTAATAAAGTCTTTCTGGACTATTTGATACGTAATTGTAAATATCTCTAAGTAGAGTTTTAAATTCGGAATTTAATTAAAGACAAGTATTTAATGCACGTAATGAAAGTGAGTGCCAAACACATTTTCTAACAGATAAATTTGGAATATCATTATTAGAGCCCGTCATAACGGCAGCGCCTAATCCTATCAAATGTGACTTGTAGTTCTTGTGATTTTGTATACAATTTGTAGAAACCATAGCATAGCATTAATCTTTTTCAACTTTTCTACTTTTAACAATCGGATGAAATAGTCTTATATTTTAAATTTACGTACTTTGGTTGTGACTTGGTGTTGCATAGATCTGTTGATCATTCACAAGAGCGAGGCCTTTTTAATTTTTAATAGCTTACATACAGTTAAGAACTGTTTTTTCCAACGACTTTCTTTATAACAGCAAATAGAAGTGCTGACTTATTGTTGTCTCTTTCTAATGTTACAAGTATTCTAGTGTTGCCCAAATAATAAATAAAGTTATAAATTATTGTAAAACAATAAAGTTACCTTGTTCCGATGTTTATCAAAAAATCGGCATTTTTAGAGCCAAAATCGGCGAATCGGCACTTTGATAAATTTAAGGCGAAAAATCGGCAAAATACCGATAAATCGTCAAATATGGCAGGCCTGGCTGCCAGGTTTTAATTCACCAAAAGGTAGCTAATTTTATAAATTATATGGCAACTTCTATTACGAAATAAATAATGAATATCAGCTCTTCTTCTTTTTTTATTTTGAGAGAGGATTTTCAAGTTAACAAACTAACTTAACAAACCGGAAATAAAAAGTTTTATAATATTTAACAATGTTAATAAATTATTCAAAAGTTAAAGCAATAAATTAAATAAAAATCTATATTTTAGACAAAAAAAGGTTTTATAAAAAAGACTATAATACTTTACAACTACTATATACGGGCTTTCCCGCGTACTACATATGGGCTTATATCCCGAAAACTAAGAGTTGTTCCTAGATGGGACCAATTGTGGATGAAAGCCACATATATTGCCTATAATTTGGCATATATGTGTTATTCGTTGAGCATATTTTCTTGAACCAAGTTTTAAAAAAAAAGAAATTTTCAACTTTCACTCATACTACATATGGCCTTATATCCCGAAAACTAAGAGTTGTTCCTGGATGGGACCAATTGTGGATGAAAGCCACATATATTGCCTATAATTTGGCATATATGTGTTATTCGTTGAGCATATTTTCTTGAACCAAGTTTTAAAAAAAAAGAACTTTTGAAATTTCACTCATACTACATATGGCCTTATATCCCGAAAACTAAGAGTTGTTCCTGGATGGGACCAATTGTGGATGAAAGCCACATATATTGCCTATAATTTGGCATATATGTGTTATTCGTTGAGCATATTTTCTTGAACCAAGTTTAAAAAAAAAGAATTTTCAACTTTCACTCATACTACATATGGCCTTATATCCCGAAAACTAAGAGTTGTTCCTGGATCGGACCAATTGTGGATGAAAGCCACATATATTGCCTATAATTTGGCATATATGTGTTATTCGTTGAGCATATTTTCTTGAACCAAGTTTTAAAAAAAAAGAAATTTTCAACTTTCACTCATACTACATATGGGCTTATACCCCGAAAACTAAGTATATATATATAAACTAAGTATATATAAGTATATATATATATATATATATATATATATATATATATATATATATATATTATGTATAAATTTGTATTTAAATTTTTAATATTTTTAATGTTAGAGCATTAAATTTTTATTATTTTATTAGTTATTAATGTAATTTTAAAATAAATTTATTAATAAATTAAAAATTAGTCATTCTATTTTATAAATAAAATCATATCTAGATAATTTTTACAATTGTAATTTAATACTATAAATATTTATTTAAAAAAAAAAATTTTTTTATATAAATATTATAAATTATAAATATATTGTAAATATAAAGTTTTATTTTGGCTTATAAATTTATTATTAATTTAATTTATATGTAAATTTTTGTATGATATTTTATTTATTTAAATAATTAATAAATTTTAAAATATTCGCTATAATTAGTATTATTAATTTAAGAAATTTTGAAATAGTAATATTAAAGAGTATTGACTAAATTTGTGCCAGCAGTCGCGGTTATACGAATAATGCAAATAAAAATAAATAATATTAATTATAGTTTAATAGTATTGTAAAAGAAAAATTAAATAAATTTAAAAATGTTTATTATAAAAGAAATTTTAATTTATTGTACCTTGTGTATCAGGGTTTATTAAAAAAAGATTAATTAACTAATTTTCTCGATTTTAAAAGAGTTAATATATTATTTAAGTTAATGTTATAAAATTATTTATAATAATATATTGGAAATGAAATGTTATTCGTTTTTAAAGGTATCTAGTTCTTTAAGAAATAAATTGAATTTAGAAATTTTATATTATTTAATTAAATTAATTAATAAAAAAATTATTTAATTTTAATATTCTATGGGATAAGCTGTAGAATTAATTTTTAAAAATTTAAATAAATTATTAATAAATGTAAGCTTAGAAATAGCTATTATTAATAAAAGTGTTATAATTTATTTTTATATGTAAATTATTATTTATTATATAATTTTAAATATTTATTAAAGTATTCATTTTAATTTTATTAATGAAAAATTAGTATAATAGTTTGTGAAGATACTTATGATTGATAAGTTTTTATAAAGAATTCGGCAAAAATAATGTTCGCCTGTTTAACAAAAACATGTCTTTTTGTTTTTATAAAAAGTCTAACCTGCCCACTGATTTTTTTAAATGGCCGCAGTATTTTAACTGTGCAAAGGTAGCATAATCATTAGTCTTTTAATTGAAGGCTAGTATGAAAGGTTGGACGAAATATTAACTGTTTCATAAAAATTTTTGTTAAAATTTTATTTTTTAGTAAAAAAGCTAAAATTTATTTAAAAGACGAGAAGACCCTATAAATCTTTATATTTAAATTATTAAAATTTTATAGATATTTTTATTATAATAATTAATAATATTTTATTGGGGTGATATTTAGTAAATTATAATTATTAATTTATAATATTTAGTAAATTATTATTTTTGTAAATGAATAAAATTAATTTAAACTATTTTGGCAGATTAGTGCAATAAATTTAGAATCGGGATATAAGGTATGAGTGAAAGTTGAAAATTTCTTTTTTTTTTAAAACTTGGTTCAAGAAAATATGCTCAACGAATAACACATATATGCCAAATTATAGGCAATATATGTGGCTTTCATCCACAATTGGTCCCATCCAGGAACAACTCTTAGTTTTCGAGATATAATCCCATATGTATTATGAGTGAAAGTTGAAAATTTCTTTTTTTTAAAACTTGGTTCAAGAAAATATGCTCAACGAATAACACATATATGCCAAATTATAGGCAATATATGTGGCTTTCATCCACAATTGGTCCCATCCAGGAACAACTCTTAGTTTTCGGGAAATAAGGCCATATGTAGTATGAGTGAAATTTCAAAATTTCCTTTTTTTTAAAACTTGGTTCAAGAAAATATGCTCAACGAATAACACATATATGCCAAATTATAGGCAATATATGTGGCTTTCATCCACAATTGGTCCCATCCAGGAACAACTCTTAGTTTTCGGGATATAAGGCCATATGTAGTATGAGTGAAAGTTGAAAATTCTTTTTTTTTAAACTTGGTTCAAGAAAATATGCTCAACGAATAACACATATATGCCAAATTATAGGCAATATATGTGGCTTTCATTCACAGTTGGTCCCATCCAGGAACAACTCTTAGTTTTCGAGATATAATCCCATATGTATTATGAGTGAAAGTTGAAAATTTCTTTTTTTTAAAACTTGGTTCAAGAAAATATGCTCAACGAATAACACATATATGCCAAATTATAGGCAATATATGTGGCTTTCATCCACAATTGGTCCCATCTAGGAACAACTCTTAGTTTTCGGGATATAAGCCCATATGTAGTACGCGGGAAAGCCCGTATATAGTAGTTGTAAAGTATTATAGTCTTTTTTATAAAACCTTTTTTTGTCTAAAATATAGATTTTTATTTAATTTATTGCTTTAACTTTTGAATAATTTATTAACATTGTTAAATATTATAAAACTTTTTATTTCCGGTTTGTTAAGTTAGTTTGTTAACTTGAAAATCCTCTCTCAAAATAAAAAAAGAAGAAGAGCTGATATTCATTATTTATTTCGTAATAGAAGTTGCCATATAATTTATAAAATTAGCTACCTTTTGGTGAATTAAAACCTGGCAGCCAGGCCTGCCATATTTGACGATTTATCGGTATTTTGCCGATTTTTCGCCTTAAATTTATCAAAGTGCCGATTCGCCGATTTTGGCTCTAAAAATGCCGATTTTTTGATAAACATCGGAACAAGGTAACTTTATTGTTTTACAATAATTTATAACTTTATTTATTATTTGGGCAACACTAGAATACTTGTAACATTAGAAAGAGACAACAATAAGTCAGCACTTCTATTTGCTGTTATAAAGAAAGTCGTTGGAAAAAACAGTTCTTAACTGTATGTAAGCTATTAAAAATTAAAAAGGCCTCGCTCTTGTGAATGATCAACAGATCTATGCAACACCAAGTCACAACCAAAGTACGTAAATTTAAAATATAAGACTATTTCATCCGATTGTTAAAAGTAGAAAAGTTGAAAAAGATTAATGCTATGCTATGGTTTCTACAAATTGTATACAAAATCACAAGAACTACAAGTCACATTTGATAGGATTAGGCGCTGCCGTTATGACGGGCTCTAATAATGATATTCCAAATTTATCTGTTAGAAAATGTGTTTGGCACTCACTTTCATTACGTGCATTAAATACTTGTCTTTAATTAAATTCCGAATTTAAAACTCTACTTAGAGATATTTACAATTACGTATCAAATAGTCCAGAAAGACTTTATTAATTTTAATAATATTCAAAAACACCTAAAAATAAAACCAAACAATTACTGCACCAAAGTCAAACCAGATGGCTGGCGCGTGAAGCAGTAGTTGTTTGAATACTAGATTTGTATGAGGCGTTGAACATTTACTTTTCATTTGCTGGTTATGTTGATCAAATCGATACAGCGAAAACAATGATAAAAAATTTAAACCAACCAAATAAAATATATATATCCTTTTTAAATATATTCTTGAGTGAGTCAAATGATGTACAAAACTTAAGCAGCCAAATGGAAAGGCTTCTAAGAACTGTACTAAGTAATTTAAAAAAATCGATGAAATTTATTTAGTGGAATTTTGGAAATTTGGTGAGGCGTATTTGGTCTCATTGGATAAAGAGTTAATATAAGAATCAGAACATAACAAAAACGAAATAAGCTAAATAAATAAAAAAGTGTATTAATTTTTATATAGAACTTACAATTCAAATATTAAAAAGATTTTGATTTTGAATATAAATCTTAATATAAATTATGTTTATTTTAAATAAAATTATGTTTTATTGTATCCAAAATGTGTTTTTTAACTTTTTAATTATTTGCCGATTTTTTAAAATTAAAGAGCCGATAAAGCCGATTTTTGTGTGCAAAAGTGCCGATTTCTTATCAAAATTCCCTGGCACCCCTGCTGGCAGCACTTAATTATATCAAAGCTCCCATTTTTTTATATCGACACCTCAGAATTGTTTTGGTCCAATAGCCACATAAAAAATTAGTTAGGTATGGAATATATACTTGAATATACTATTTCTGACTTAAGTTAGTTTAATATTGTTTTGCCCCTAAAAGCAATGATTAGACTATAAGGCAATATCGTACAAGAAAACATGATAATAAACAAAATTATTATTTTGCCTTATTACATACATAAAATTTAAGTTAGAACTGCAAAAATGTAAGTTAAAATTTTTTTTACGTGTTTAGTAATTTTATGTTTTAGTATTATGTATTTTTATGTTTCTTGAAGTATGTACTCGTTCATATGTATGTACAATTATAAAATGTATTAAGCAATAAAGTATAATAGTAAGTCTCTTGACTTTATGCATTTTTTAATAAAGTAATAAATAAAAATAAATGGAAGTTGCTACAAACACTGCACTTTCTCCTCCAAATAACATTAACATTTCATTTTAGTCATAATTTTAGAAAGGAAAAAAATTTAAACTTTATATGGATGTGAACAGAGCTAAATTAAAAAAAAATTGATAAGAAGCACAAAACAATAATTTTTATCATATCCAAACGTATAAAAATGTTCTTATTCGTAAAAAATATGTCTAGAAATTTATTTTATATAAAAAAGATTGATCGGTTATATTTTGAGAAATTCTAATGTTAGTATTTTTGTCGTTTCTTGCTTTTTAAACATCCCTGAAGTGACGATATTATTAATATAATGGCCACACCTTTGGTTTGTAATTTTTTTCTGGCAACTATAGTTATGCGAATAAAAAAGTTTGTGTCTGGCTGCCTACATTAAGAAAAAGAGTTATCACTCATTTTGCTTCTCAATATAAAGAGAGAGAAAGAGAGCAATTCTCTCTTCATATTGAGTCAAAATTTTAGTTTGTTACATTTAGTTTGTTATCTTCTCGCCCGCACAATTTCATACGATTCAACTTTTTTTTTTACATTTGACGCCGTCAACGACGTCGACATTAACTCCAGGGTAAACTCATCGCAAAATACGTCAAAGTCAGGGTTCATATATGATCGTGAAGTGTGTTTAGTTGTTTTTTAGATTTTGGTGTTTCATTAAAGAGGATTTTTGATGGCGGAAAATCTAAAATTAAGCGTCGTGTCAAAAAGCGTAAACAAAGTAAATACATATGTACAAGAATATTTTTAAAGACATTAATTTGCAACTAGAAAAATGAATTTACCTATTACATTTTATTTTTGCTTATTGGAAAATTATTTAAATATAGTGGGCCTAATAACATCCAAGCTGTTTTGCGAAATTCTAGCAAACGTGCACAAACTGTGTGTATTCTGTAGGATCCTCTGCGAAGGAGGATACCAACTATTTTTTTTCAGTAATATTGTCGTCCGAAAGTGCGTTTGTTATTTTTGCAAACATCGCAATTTGTTGCAAAGTATTTAAGTTTTGTCGATTAACGCAAAAACAGTTTTTAATCCCTTCTTCACTTAGCATTTGACAATCGAATTTTAAATTCAGTTTGTGTGGTCCTAAGAATAATAAAATTATCTTTCTGATAATAGTAACTATTATAGATATTACCAATTTCCACAATAAAAATGCTCTTCTAACATCAATAAAATTCGCTGTTGCTCCATTCTCTAATCCATTACGTTTTTACTTAAGGCACAACGTCTCCAATTATAGATCTTATTTTCTTACTCAAATAACTCTTTAATATTAATTTTGTTGTAGTTTATTCTTTTATTTTCGATATTTCACTACACAATTATAAAATAAAATTAATTATTAGGGTCAAATAAATTATAATGTTTTTATAAACTATATTATTTTTTTTATTATATATAATCTTTGTGAATTAATTTTGATTATTTTTATTACCTTATTTTTAATTCTATTTTATAGGTTATATTATCAGTAAATTGATTTCTGTAAAAAAATATAAAAATTAATTCATGTTACATTATTCAATCTAATTGAAGTCAGTCTCTCTCTTTCAAGTTGGTAAGACGTTGATAATGGAGCCTCCGAAAACATTGTGTGCTAAGTGTTTTAAATCTTTAAAATCTAAACATATAGCCTGCCACATTTGCAGAGCTAAATTTCATCTTATATGTGCAAATTTAGATGAAAAAGTGGGTGAAGTTTTTAAAAATAACATAAACGGGTTTTTTAATTGTAGCGATTGCTTAAATTCTTCGGCAGAGTTAATTTCACATATCTCTGCTTTAACACAAGAAGTTAGAGAAATTAAAAACGTAATAACAACAACAAATAGTATTGCTGAAGATGTTTTTCTGCTTAAACAAAATGTTTCAAAATCTATAGAATCAATTGATTGTCTTTTAACAGTTATAACTGACCTAAAATATAAAATAAATGAGCTGATTGGAGTAAATAAGGTCACAATAGAGAAAAATAATGCACTCAAAAGCAAAATAAATAAATCTCGCGACAAAGATAATATTCTCTTAAAAAATTTTAATAAAGAAACACAAGGTCAATCTAATGACACCAAGTTTAATACAAATGCAGAAAATAATATTGATGTTCTTGATGTTGATTCTATTCGTTCTTCTATGTCTACAAATTCTTTGTGTGATGCATACATGCAGAGTTCGGGTTTGCTTCATCAAAAGAAAAGTGGCGAATGGAATTCAGTTAGTACCAAAAAACAAAAGAATAATAAAAAAAGAAGAAAATTTAACACAGTTACAATTAAAAACAATTACCGCGAAAATGTACAAAATATGTTTACTTACACTATGACAGTAGAGTTTACATTAATAAATTAAGGTTTTTTTGATTAAATTAACAATAAAAAACAATATTAAACATGAATTAACAAACACAAAATTTAATTTAAATTGTTTCTCAAACTAATGCGAGTTAATAACTGGCGCTTAAATTGTCTGTGTCCTCTTTAATGTTCATTGTTTTGTTTATTTTTTGTTGTATTCTTAAGCTTTCTATGGTGTATCTCTTTTTCTCGTTGTTTACTTTGTCTAGTATTTTTATATTGTCAAAATCAGGCTTATGTTTTGTTTGTGTTATATGCTGAGACAGTGCTGTGTTTTCTCTGTTTTTGTTGACATCAGGTTTGTGCTCGTTTACTCTTGTCTCTAAACTTCTCTTAGTTGTTCCAATGTAAATAAGATTGCAGTTATTATTTTCATCCCCTTTACATTGAATTTCGTAAACTACATTGTTTTGCTGTAGTTTTGTTATTGGTGTTTTTGTTTTTGTAAAAATTGCATTTAATGTTTTGTTTGGCTTGTATGCAAAGCTTATGTCAATTTTATTTATTGTTGTTTTTATACTGTTGTTGTCGGTTAGGCCAGGTATGTATTTTACACTGTAAAATTGTTTTTCTATGTTGGTTTTACCATTGTTGCTGTTTTGTATTGGTTTGTATGCTATTAATAGAGACTTTATTAATTTTATGGGGTAGCTGTTATTGATCAATATGTCGGTAATTTTTTGAATATTTTGTGGATGGTATATATTGTCGCTGATGTCCAGTACTCGTTGTATAAGAAACAGATTAGAAAAAAACTTTACAACCTTAAAACAGGTATTCAAAATTTTGTGACAACAGAAGACTTTGAAACATTTATAAAAAAAACAAACAGAGAGAGCAAGACACATAATGACAAATACCAAAGAAAAACAAATTAAAAAGTTAAAAACATGGACTATTTTTTAATGAACATTGGTTTGAAAATAGAACTAAAATAGAAATACCGTGGGAATGCAAGTGGCTATTGTCTCTTGGGAAAAAATTTGCTATACCCGTAAATAAACAAAGTTTTTCACCACTACATGTGATAGCAGATATTGAGCAGTGCATCCAACAAATTAAAGATAGCAGAGTTGGGGAAAAACAACTAACAAGAACAAAATTAGCAAACAGGGTCACACAATTTAAAAGAAATATAAACAACAATCAAAAAGAAAAGTTTATTTTAGCTGTTTTTGAAAAAACAAAAAAAATTTTACGCAAACATAAAGACATAATTCTAACACAAGCAGACAAAGGTAACAAAACGGTGGCAATATATGAACAAGATTATGTTAAAAAATGGAAAAATTACTAGAGGACAAGAACACATATCGAATTATAAGAATAGACCCTACTTCAAAACTAATAAAAACAAATAACCAGATAATAAATGAATTACATAAAAAAGAATATATAGACAACTGGAAAAAACACATGCTTACTTGTTCCGCCGCAACAGCTCCGAGAATTTATGGACTACCGAAAATACATAAAACCAACATGCCTCTCAGACCCATAGTGTCATCAGTTCAAGTACCATGTTACAAGCTCAGCAAATACGTAGGATCAATACTTAAAAACATAATTTCTGATAAATATAACGTAAAAAATTCTTTAAAAGTAAAACAACAACTTAAAAATATAAAACTGGACGCCAATGACACTATAGTTTCCTTCGATGTTATTTCACTCTTCACGAATATACCAATTAACACTGCTATCAACAATATAATGGATAAGTGGAACTTAATAAAAACAAAAACAAAAATACCACGTTCAAAATTTTTAGAAGTTTTAAAGTTTTGCCTGTATGACAACAATTATTTTGTATACGACAACAAAGTATATAATCAAATATTTGGTATGCCAATGGGAAACCCGCTCTTACCTACAGTTGCCGACATCGTATTAGACAATTTACTGGACGTAGCATTAGCCGAATTGAAGAGCAAAAATATTCAAATAAAGTACGTAGCAAAATACGTAGATGATATTTTAGCTATAATCGACGTTGACGACAAAGAAGAAATACTTGACACATTAAATAAATACCACCCCAAAATTCAGTTTACTATGGAAGTAGAGACGGACAATAGGATAACATACCTTGATATGATGCTGATTAAAAATAAAAACAAAATAACATTTGACTGGTATCAAAAAGAAATTTCATCAGGCAGGATAATCAATTTTAATGCAACACAACTAAAATCCCAAATAATAAACACGGCCAAAAACCTTATACAACGAGTACTGGACATCAGCGACAATATATACCATCAGCAAAATATTCAAAAAATTACCGACATATTGATCAATAACAGCTTCCCCATAAAATTAATAAAGTCTCTATTAATAGCATACAAACCAATACAAAACAGCAACAATGGTAACACCAACATAGAAAAACAATTTTACAGTGTAAAATACATACCTGGCCTAACCGACAACAACAGTATAAAAACAACAATAAATAAAATTGACATAAGCTTTGCTTTGGCTTGTATCCAAACAAAACATTAAATGCAATTTTTACAAAAACAAAAACACCAATAACAAAACTACAGCAAAACAATGTAGTTTACGAAATTCAATGTAAAGGGGATGAAAATAATAACTGCAATCTTATTTACATTGGAACACCTAAGAGAAGTTTAGAGACAAGAGTAAACGAGCACAAAGCTGATGTCAACAAAAACAGAGAAAACACAGCACTGTCTCAGCATATAACACAAACAAAACATAAGCCTGATTTTGACAATATAAAAATACTAGACAAAGTAAACAACGAGAAAAAGAGATACACCATAGAAAGCTTAAGAATACAACAAAAAATAAACAAAACAATGAACATTAAAGAGGACACAGACAATTTAAGCGCCAGTTATAAACTCGCATTAGTTTGAGAAACAATTTAAATTAAATTTTGTGTTTGTTAATTCATGTTTAATATTGTTTTTTATTGTTAATTTAATCAAAAAAACCTTAATTTATTAATGTAAACTCTACTGTCATAGTGTAAGTAAACATATTTTGTACATTTTCGCGGTAATTGTGTTTAATTGTAACTGTGTTAAATTTTCTTCTTTTTAATTAAATAGACGACCCCTTGAGAAAGTGAACAAAAAAATTCACGAAACGTTGGGGAAAAATGTAATAAAAATTGTTTTTTTAGTTACATGGATTAATTCAGGCCTCATTAGCTTAAAATATAAGATTATACATAAATAGAAATTTGGTGGCCAAATATAACAACAATAATAAAAGAATAATAACCCTAAAGTTATTTATGGGAATAACAATGATGATTGTCTTGAAGTTGCAGATCGAAAAAAATGGTTTCATTTATCACCAATTAAAGTATCGGTACGTGAAGATCAATTAATATCGTATGTGGAAAAGCAATTAAATATTGTTAAATCTCATATATCGTGCTATAAATTGATAAAAAAAGACACTCCATTAGAAAACTTAAAGTTCCTGAACTTCAAACTTGGTATATCTGTGCCTTATTGTAATGCAATTCTAAAACCTTCCGTTTGGCCAGCAAATATACGTATTCGCCCTTTCAAGTTTTTTCCAAAGTCAGTGCCCATCAATTACGCTACTAAATAAAAACTGTTTACTGCCTCCAAACAAAGTTAAATGTAAACACAATTTAAACATTTTCTTCCAAAATGCCTCTGGAATCCACACTAAACTTGCTGATGTTTTTAAATTTACTTCACAAGCTAATTACGATGTTATTGTTGAAACTTGGCTAAAATCTGATATATTTGATGGTGAATTCTGTGATTTAAAACAGTATCGAATATTTCGTAAGGATCGAAATTTTGAACATACTCAGAAGTGTCGTGGTGGTGGTGTTTTTATAGCTGTCAGGAGTTCACTAAATGCTTTTTTAATAAATTTATTTGATTCCAACCCAATTTTGGATCAACTTTGTGTATGTGTTTCTGGATTCAAAAAATTATACATATGCGTTTCCTACATCCCTCCCAAAAGTGAAGACTCAATCTATGCTACTCATGTTAATAATGTTGTTCATCTTTCAACTACTTTTGGGGAAGAAAACCTTTGTGTACTTGGTGATTATAATCTTAATGAAATAACTTGGAATAACTTATTTAATAAATGTAATCTAACACCTTCTAATGTAAATCGACCACATGAAATTAATCTAATTGATTCATTTTTAAGCATTGGTTTAGTACAAGTAAATTCTTATAAAAATATGTTGCATCGTACTCTTGATTTAATATTTATACCTGATTATTTAAAATTTTCTTTGTCAAATTATCCATTTCCTATGTGTACGGCAGATGTGCATCATGTTCCATTAATTTTAGTGTTATCTTTTTGTAAATATATTTCTGCTAGTATTAATAATGATGTCATTTATAACTTTAAAATCTGTGATTACTCTACTTTAGAATCTGTATTAGATACTACAAATTGGAATATGCTTTTTAAAAATAAAAATACTTCTAGTTGTTATGAAATATTTATCAGTACATTAAATGATATAATCAAACGTTTTGTTCCTCGTCTACCACGGAAGATTCACAGACTTCCTTGGTATACTAAAGGATTAAAAAAGTTAAAAAATCTTAGAAACAAGTACTATAATAAGTTCAAGGAAACTGGTGATATTAACCATAAGCAAAGTTACAAGCATTATATGAGGGAGTTTAACTTCCTAGATAAGTTTTTATATAAACAATATTTGCTTAATTATGAAAATTCTATTAAACATAACCCCAAAGTTTTTTGGAACTTTATAAGATCTAAAAAAATAAATTCTGCTTACCCTTCTAATATGCATTTCAACAATAAAATTGCAAACTCTGGACAAGACACTGTCAATTTCTTCGCGGAGTTTTTTAAATCAAATTTTGAAATTGATTCTGATTTTATACCACAAAATATTTCTAAATTTATAGAACCGATTGTTGATTTTGGTTTTGTTCAATTAACTAATGATGATATTTTAAATGGTATCAAAAGTATAAAGATTTCTCATAGTGTAGATATTGATGGGTTTAGTTCATTTTTTATAAAGAAATTGGCAAAATGCTTCTCATTGCCTCTTCAGTATATTTTCAATAAATCTCTTGCAAATGGCAGTTTTATCGACAAATGGAAAGTTGCTAGTGTTATTCCTATTTTTAAGGACGGTGATAAGACTAGTATTTCAAATTATCGTCCTATTTCAAAATTGACCAATATTTCAAAAATTTTTGAGCACATAATTAAAGAAAAAATGTTTTTCTCGCTTAAACGTCATATTTGTCCTGAACAGCATGGTTTCTACCCTGGGCGTTCAACAACTACTAATATTGCCGTATTCAATCATTTCTGCCTTTCTGTTTTTGAAAAACATAATCAAGTTGATACGGTTTTTTTCGATCTTTCTAAAGCTTTTGATAAGGTAGCACATAATATGCTTTGCCTTAAACTTGAATGTATAGGTTTCCATGGTATGTTTTTATGCTGGCTAAAGTCTTACCTCTTTGGAAGAAAATATTCAGTTAAGTTAGAAAACTTTGTATCTTTACCGTACACGGCTTCCTCAGGTATCCCTCAGGGCAGCATTTTAGGACCATTATTGTTTTTAATTTTTATTAATGACATAAAATACTTTATTTTAGGTTCAAACTTTTTATTATATGCAGATGACATTAAAATCTTTAAAGAAATTCATTCCGTAGATGATTCCCTTATTTTACAAAATTGTATAAATGGCATATCTACTTGGTGTTCGCTAAATAAATTATTTTTAAATATTGGAAAATGTTTTCAAATGACATTCTGTAAACCTTATATACATAATTGTATAGTTTTCAATTATAAATTATGTGATCTTGATCTGAATGTTGTCAATGAAATTTTAGATCTTGGTATTGTTTTGGACAGTGAGTTGAACTTCCATTCTCATTTTGATTACATTATTCCCAAAGTCTATTCAACATGGTCGTTTGTAAGAAGAAATTGTAAAGAATTTATAGATCCTTCAACAATAAAAATATTGTATACAACTTTTGTCCGTTCTAGAATGGATTACTGTTCCTTTGTTTGGAATCCGTTTTATGCTGTTTATGTCAACAGAATTGAAAAAATTCAAAAGAAATTTGTTAAATTTACTCTTCGTAATTGTAGTGTTATAACGACTTCTACTTATTATACTCGTTGCTTGCTTCTAGGTTTAAAGCCACTTTACTTGAGAAGGACAAATTATTCAATTATTTTCATTTTTGATTTAATCAACAATATTTTAGATTGTGATTATTTATTTAATTTAATCTCATTTTGTGTTCCATTTCGATGCTTAAGAATGAATAATCTGTTTTATATATCTACTAGACCTGTGCCCGGTCGTTCGTTCAATTCGTTCAATCGGTCAATTTGAACGAAATGAGCCAGATATTTAACCGGCTCCTCATCATCCGTTCAATTTAACCCGTACACTATTGAACGAAAAGACCGGATTAAAATGACCGGGTCATTCCGTTCACTTGATTGATTCGGTCAATTTAACCCGTTCGTTCGCGAACGACACAGCTCTAATATCTACTCATAGAACTAATTATGTAATAAATGAACCTGTTCTTCGTGCCTTACGTACATTAAATAAGATAAATTATAGTTTTAATTTAGATTTTTCTTTATCTAAGGATAATTTTAAGTTAAGTTTAAAAAATAAGATATTACAACAAATTTTGTTAAACTGATATTTTGCTAGCCTGTAAGAGTTTTTTCAAATTGGCGAAATAAATAAATAAATTTCAAGTTCAATGGTTTTCTGTTTCCAGTTTAAGCTTGTTAGGCCTAACATTCTTCATTTCAATAAAAATGCACTTTTTATTACATATTTTTTCCCGACGTGTCGTGAATTTTTGTTCACTTCTACAGGGGATAGTCTATTTTTGAACATTTATTTAAAAAGCATCAGTATATTACAAAAAATATCTATACATACGGTAAAAACTTACATTTTACTTAAATTGTAGACATGATTTTAATGATTTTAGAAAAATATTGTTCCTGGTTTTAAAATTTTTTGGATTTTATTTGTTTCTATTACAACACTGTATATCGCGCTTAAATTGTCTGTATCTTCCTTTTTGTTCATAGTTCTGCCTATTTTTTCTTGTATTTGTAAACTTTCTGTTGTGTATCGTTTTTTCTCGTTGCTTTCCTTGTTTAATTTTTATGTTGTCAAAATCTAGTGAATGTTTTGTTTGTGTTGTGTGCTTTGATAATGCAGTGGTTTCTTTGTTTTTTTATTTTTATATCTGCTTTGTATTCATACATTCTCGTTTCCAAACTTCTTTTAGTTGTTCCAATGTAAACAAGATTACAGGTGGTATTAATTAATTGGGTTTGTTCCGCCAGTAAATATTATACAGCTAATATTACTTCGGTGAAAACCGTTGTCTCTGGCTGTATACTTGGTACGTTTGGCGAGCGCTCTCGATGTGATAACCTCATTTTCAAGCCACGTTTTTCTTAGTATTGAAGAGATAGTGTTAAGAATAAAAAGTAATGGGCTTAGGTAATTTTGTCCGTTTAAATGGTATTATATAGGTAGATTGCTTGATATCTGTCATGTTATTATTATTACCTTTGCATGGAATTTTATATACTACATTATTTTTAACCGACTTCAAAAAAGGAGGTTATACAATTCGGCTAAATGTAGCTTTTTTTATATTTGTGCCTGCAGACCTGAGTCATTTCTGAACCGATTTTGAAATTTTTTGGTTGTGCCAATGTAAACAAGCTGTTACAGCTGTCATTATTATTACCTTTGCATGGAATTTCATATACTACAATATTTTGTTGTAATTTGTCGATTGGGGTTTTTGTATTTGTAAAAATCTGTTTGGTTTATATGCCAGGTTAATGGTACTTTTGTTTATTATGTTTTTTATGTTGTATTGTCCGTCAGGCCAGGTACATATTTGATGCTGTAAAATTGTTCTTCTTTCTTGTTGTGATTGTCATTGTTGATATTTAGTTTGTTTATGGGTTTTTAGCAGACCTGGGGGAAGTCAATTACATTTTGTAATTAATTACACATGCAATTACTTAATTCCATGTAATTGTGATTGAATTTTTCAATTACAATTACATATAATATTTGTAATTTAAAATGAATTTTTTTTTAATTACACATTACATGTAATTAAAAAATCAAATTACACATTACATGTAATTGCAATTACATAAATGTCAATTACACAAATTATGTAATGAATACTTTTTTAGTTATTTATAGTCAAAAATATTTAATTACAAAAATTATCAATTAAATGCAAAATATAATCAAATAATATAAAAGAAGATATAACACACACATATGTATATACGTAACATACTAAAAAAGTGCAAATTTAAACATAATTTTTATATGCTTTAAATAAAACTATTTTTTAATCTGTTAAGCTTTGTCGCCTAGGTGTTAAAATAATACTAGCGAATGAAAACAATCATTCAACTGGCGCTAAAGATGTTTAGGGAGTATTTGATCGTAGAAAAGCCTTTAGTATTGTAGGATAATTCTTAAGGCACTTAAGAGATGAATTCAGATCACGCAAGTAAAGGTTAAGTTCAAATTTTAAACTACTTTCTTCTCCACAATCGGGTGTAATATGACTATGGAATATAAAATGTTTTAATTGTTGCTAAGCGGTTATGACCTTTATTAACGTCCTCACCGTAATCGAAAATGGCAGCAGTTTTTGAATTGCTTGTTAGAACAATTCTGTTAGTTGTAACTGATTTAAACTTTTTGCACTACTCAATAAAAATGCTTTCTATATCTTCTTTAGTCTTATTTGATATAAAACTAACCGCTTTAAGCCATTTTAATTTCATGTTTGAGTAAGGCATTGATTGAAGCAACAATTGCATTATAACCTTCTTTAGTTAAATTGAAGATTTGCTGAAATCGCTTAAAAGAGACTTTCTTGAAGCAATTTTGTAGCTTGTTGTAAAAATGTTAGGTGTCCATTTATTACTTTATCGGTTTTGACTTAAAGATTAACCATTAAAGGGATTTATATTCCATAAAATACGTTGTTTTCGCCTTTTAAACAATCTAAAATTTCTGCAAAAGGCTTCACGACTTTTTTCATGAATATTCTCCTCCAAATTAATCAAATCCGGTACCGTAAATTTCTTTATATTCTTCTGAGCTTTAATACAAATTTTAATAAAATTGTTGAAATTATCCGAAATTTTCAGAAGTTAATTTTTCTAATTTTTGTTTTTTATTTTTAGCAATATAATTTAATTTTGTTCAATTACAAGTAATAATTATTGCCTTATTACAATTACTTGTAGTTGAGAATTTACAATTACATGTAATATATAATTGGATATTTTCAATTACAAATTAAAAGTAATTGAACTTTTTAAATTACAATTACATATAATTGTAATTGCTTTAGTCCCTGATTTCAATCACAAGTACTAGTAATTTTTAATTGAAAATATTCAATTACACATTACGTGTAATTGAAATGTAATTGAATTCCCCCAGGTTTGGTTTTCATAATAAATTAATTAAGAATATAGGAACGACAAAGATGAGATTCTGAACACACTAAATGGATATCTTCCGAAAATAAAGTTTACAATTGAAATGAAAAAAGAAAAGAAAATTGCGTAGCTTGATACAATTTTACACAGAAAAAAACAAGAGAATAATTATTGATTGGTATACAAAGGATATATCATCAGACCGAAGCATAAACTACAGCACTACGCAACCAAAGTCACAAATAATAAATACAGCAAAGAATTTTATAAGTAGAGTGCTTGAGGTAAGTGACCCACAATTCCATAGTACAAATATTAAAAAAAATTATAAAACTATTAAAAGACTTATATTTTATTTAATTTTTAAGCAATAGGTCTTTTTTATATATATTTTGGATATTTCGCTACTCCATTGTGTAGCATCATTAGGAAAAAAAATATTTTTTTAATTAACAAAAAACAACAAAATGTAATAATTTTTTTTTAGACAATAACTTTCCCATATTCTTAATTAATTTATTACTAAAAACCTATAAACATAAACTAAGCATCAACAATGGCAATCACAACAAGAAAGAAAAACAATTTTACAGCATCAAATATTTACCTGGCCTGACGGACAATAATAACATAAAAAACATAAAAACAAAAGTACCATTAACCCTGCATATAAACCAAACAGAACACTAGTTGCGATTTTTACAAATACAAAAACCCCAATCGATAAATTACAACATAATAATGTAGTATATGAAATCCCTTTTAAACTATGGAGTGCATATTAATATATTATTCATGTTAAAATCACCACTTTCTTATTATTATTATTTCTAATTGATGTATCTTCCTTTTCATTTATAGATATATTTGTATTAAATAGATATGCTGCTTTTTATCTATCGATAGATGTGTTTTCAGTTTTATTTTCGTTATAAACTTTAAAATATTTATCGCGCTTAGAAATTGCTTCATAAGGACCCGAATAAGGTGGATTTATAAAGTGGCGTAGCTAGGTTACCAAGGGCTCTGGGGCAAATTAAAAAATGAGGCCCTACTGCTACGTAAACTAATTAGGTTTTATAAAATAAAAATATGAAATATACAAATATGTACGTTAAAAATGTTAAGCTACTCTTTGTGCTAAGCTCTTTTGTGCACTGAAGGGCAGGTAGTATAAATATTAAACATTAAAAACATAAATTACAATTAATACTTGGTATCTGTTTGGCTAATAAAACGAAATAGAGAAGACTCAAAGGTTTATATAAAGGTCAGGCCTATCGACTGACTAAACAACATTTATATTTAAAATTTTTTTCTAGCTTTAATTTTCGCAAAAGTGTCAATGACTTCGTTTAAATCCAGGCTTGATGCGATTTTGTTTTCAATTGCTTTTAGCGATAAATGTCGGAGTCGAGTTTGGCCCATATTATTTCTTAAATAATTTCTTATTATTTTTAATTTGCTAAATGACCTCTCAGCTGCTCAGGGACAAAAATCGTAAAGAATAATAACATTGCTGTAAATACTATCGTAAGGTCGCATTCTAGCACTCCAAATTTGCTCATTATTTTCTTACATAATTGATAAACAGTCCATGGTCGAGTTAGTTAAACTAAAACTAGGTGGTAAATGTTAATAAATTGAAGTGAAAAACTGAGCCCTTTTATATCTGAGTAATTTCACACTGTTGTAATAAAGTTGCTTTATTACAAAAAAATCGAATATATGGCAGACTGCACTCATACCAATAAAACTCGTATCTAATTAAGATATAAGTGTGTCTAGTACATTATTGAAAATCTCAGTATTAGATATTTTTTATCGGTTTGGAAATCGGTGATCAGAAGCTAATTCTTCAAAATGTTTTTTAACTTTTCTTTGCCTGGTTTTCTTCAAAATGGGTATCAATACCATATTTTCTTGCAGTTTTACTGGCTTTGCAATTAATAATTCGAAATCATTTCTATACTTTTGCAACTTTGCTGTGGTCTCTGCTAAAACTTACTCGCCTCGCCCAAATTAATGTCGCATTATTGTAAATTTTTGGATACATAATTGATGTCGTTAAATACACTGTGCATGAATTCGCAAAGCAACAAGAACTCGAAATTAATCATTTTTGTTTTAATACTCTCTGCTTCACTACGATCCACTTTATTAGGACTCTTTAGAACTATTTCTTATAATGCCTTGATCTAGTCCTTCACGATATTTCGCGTTATACAATAAGCTGTAGCCGAAATCTATAGATTTGACACGATTTATTGACTTAACGAACATCAATATGAGTGGCAAAATAAAAAAAGAAAAAACAGTTTATTGACATTAGCTTACTAACTCCTGAACAGCATTAATTTTTTAACCGTTCATGAAAAAAAAAACTTAATTAGAATTCACAATAAAACGAACATCAATGAATAATAAAACGCACATATAACTATCCGTCAAATTCACAACACTGCGAACCTACAGAAAGAATTTAGGGGAATTCCCTAAGCATAACTTCTGAATTTTTCTTGAGTTATCATGATTAAAGTGGTTTCTGGTAATTATATGAGGGCCACTGCCCCGCATAGTGAGTACACGTTTTCATACCCTGTGACACAAAGATGCTTTTTTGTCTATGGTTTTTGTTATCCGCTGGTCTAATTTTTGCGATTGAATTCTTTAAGTCTTTGGCTATGGTTGTTGTTGAGTTTGCTTTTGGTATCTGTAGCAATAAATTCACCAGGTGAAACAATTGTGCTGGTGACACGTTAATATTTTCAGTTAGGGCTGTACTTAATCCTTACAAAATCCAGGGTAAGTTTTCATACCATTTCTTAGGATAATCTGAAGCTCTTATTGCTGTCTGTGAAATCTTTCAACTAAGCCGTTTGGGGGTAATACGTTGTAGTTCACGTACGGAGGTTGCCAAGGATGTGCGAAAGTTCTTTGAATAAACATGATTCAAATTGTGTACCTTGATCGGCGGTAACTGTGAGTGGATTACATATGAATCTAGAAATCCATTGCTGTATGAAGTGTTTTGCGCAGTTATGTTTTTGAGTGGTATGGCCTCTGACCAAGAAGAAAATCGATCTTTGATTTTTAAAAGATATGTGTACCCATTGGACTATGGTAAAGGTATGGTCGAATCTTGGAGTGTTAAATATTCGACATTTTGAGTAAGTATGATGGGTAATTTTTACTTTTTGGCAATTGATACATGTTTTTGCCTAGATAGTAACTTCTTTGGTCATATTAGGCCAAAAATATTTCAAAGTTAGTTATTTTTCGTGGTTCTAATACTGGGATGAGATAGATTGTGAATTTCATTAAAAATAGTTCTTCTTAAGCTGAAAGTCCATAGCATACGTTTTATACGTACACGCTTTATACGCGTCTGTTAAGAAAGTAGAATCAATATAAATATATGTGACAAGTTACACAGCACAAAGAAGTTCGTTTAAGCTGAAAGTCCATACAACGCTTTCTATGCGTACACGCTTTATACGCGTTTGTCAAAAAAGTAGAATTAATGTAAATATATGTGACAAGTTACACAGTACAAAGCGTAGAAAACATGAACGCGTAGAACGCAAGAAGTTTGTTTACTCTCTACTTTTCTACGCTTCGCAAGCGTCATGAAAAAATGTCGGCTGTTTTTGATATCTAAGGATGATAAATTATTATCAATGGTATCGATAAATATTGTTGTGTTAATGATTATTTTTTTCTGTTTTTGTTTTAAAAAGCCTTTTTAATAAAAAAAACTCTCTTTCAGTAAAGTTTAACAATAAATTCAGAAAAAAATACGTTAATTTAATAATTTACAACAACTCTTTCATCAACAAAACTAATGTTTTTGCTATCGATTACTTTTATGTACTTAGTTTCATCCCTAATACATATATTTAATTTAAAAAGTTTTTAATACAAATGAAAAAACCGTTCCCTTTTTTCTGAAGATTTTCATAGGTCCTTGTTACACAAAATATTATGTGCATAAACTCAATATATGCCATAAATTCTTTAAACATTACACTTTCCATTTTTCCAAAAATGATTTCTTTAGATAAAAATATTTACACTACAGCTGATCAAAACAAAAACTTGGCGCATAAAAAGCGTTGCATGTAACTTGACGTTTAAGAAGCGTAGAAAGCATAAAAAGTATGAAAAGCGTAAAAAGCGTGTACGCATACAACGCGTTGTATGGACTTTCAGCTTTAAGGTTATTGGTATTTTGTGCTCGGTAGAAAACAAATTATTTCTTTTTCTCCAACAGGCAGATAATTCTTTTCTAAAGTGTATGATTGTTTGTTCTTTTTTTGTGGATATTTTTCTAATATATCCTTAAGTTCTTCATCTTTTTTCTGTTCTTGTAATCATGTTTCGCTTTTAAGTACTGATTCGTCAATGATGTCAATTGATGCTCGTGAGAGTGCATCTGCTACGATATTTTTTGCTCCCTTTTATATATCTGATATCGTTAGTAAATTGAGCTATGTATATAATCTAAGTGTCGAGTCTGTCTTGGAGATTTTTCTGTCTTAGAATTTATTCCAGTTGTAAGTGGTTTGTGATATGTAAATATTATAAGCGCTTTTGCTTCCACGAAGTTTCTGAAGTATTTAGTGGATAGATATATGGCTAGAAGCGCTCTATCGAAGCTAGAGTATTTCTTTTTGGCATGTTTTAGTTTTTTTAGAGAAAGGTTCCCATTTCCCATTTGATTGTAATTTTTGTAGGACAGCGCAGTAGCATAATCTACCATATTACCAAAAATTATCAAAATCGGTTCAGAAATGACGGAGTTCTGCAGGCACAAATATAAAAAAAGCAATATTCAGTCGAATTGTATAACCTCCTTATTTTTTTGAAGTCGGTTAAAAAGCCGTTCCCTTTTCTTCTGAAGATTTTCATAAGTCCTTGCTACACAAAATATTTTGTGCATAAACTCAATATATACCATAAATTCTTTAAACATTACACTTTCCATTTTTCAATAAATAAACTTGTCTTGTACAAGCACTCGGATGTGCTAACAAAAAGTTTTTTGCGAAAGTGGATGTGATAACTTGGAAAGCTGTTTCATGTCATTCGGACTATAAAAACAGTTGTTTTTCATTTCTGTTTTCTTTGTTGGTTATTTTTAATAGATCGTATAGAGGTATTGGAATTTTTGCTATGTTTGGTATGAAACAGTGATAAAAAGTGACTATTCCGAGAAATTTCTTAATAGAATTAGGTGAACGAAAATCTTTAATATCTTTAACACCGAAAATTGACTTGTGTGGGTTAATTGTTATACCGTAAGTTTCTAGACGAGTGAAAAGTGAACGAAGATGTTTTTTATGTTCATCTTGTGATCTGCTTGCTACTAAAATGTTATCGACATAGCAGAAAATGAAATTAAGATTTGAAAGATCTTCATTTATAAACCTTTGAAAAGTTTGCGCTCTGTTTTTGACGCCAAAATGTACGCGTAAAAATTCAATAATCCAAAAGGTGTAGTAACGGCCGTTTTATATATATTGTAAGCCCTGACGAGATCAATTTTTGAAAAAATTTTTGATTAATGGAAGTTTAAGATAAATTATTGGCCCTATTCACGATCTTGTGCAAATGGTCTTGCATCATAGCATTTGCAAAATTGTGTAGCATACTTTTAGTTTACACCAACAAAACATATATGCCCTATTCACGATCTTGTGCAAATGGTCTTGCATCATAGCATTTGTAAAATTGTGTAGCATACTTTTAGTCTATACCAACAAAACATATAGTAATGAGTAAAATATGCTACACAATTTTGCAAATGCTACGATGCAAGACTATTTGCACAAGGTCGTGAATAGAGCTATTGTAAATTTGGTATTTGTAGAAAATTGTCGCCAATCATTTTTGTGCAGCAAAAGCAAAAAAAAAGAAACGCATTTGCTTTAGCTGACTATGTGTTTCTTTCTGTAGCAAAGCAATTACGTTTGCTGTTGCTTAAGCTGTCAGTTGTTCTTTATTTTTATTTTTCCTAATGCTTAACTCTTTACTATGAAGTCGTGGCTAACTACGATTTTTCTTGCTGTTAGTTTCTGCTGCTTTTCATCCCTTTTAACATTGGAAACGTATTTATATATTTATTAGTTACAATACATAAGAAAATACATTTTAAAAACGTTGTTTTTATTACACCATTAAATGGTGCAAAAGAAGAAACAGACATCAACTTATTTCTTAAGTAACAGCAAACGTTTTCGAAATAAATGCTTTGCTGCATAAAGAAACACACAGTCAGCTTAAGCAGATACGTTTCTTTCTCTTTTTTTGCATTTGCTTTTTGCTTTTGTTTTGTTTATTCTGAAATGTTTTATAAATGCTGAGACATTTAGTTTTTTATTTGCTAAAAAACATGTAAGCAAAGCAAAGACTTAAGTGCTGTTGCTATTTTTAAGCAAGAAATTTAAACCCTGATATACACATATATTATTTACTTAGGTAAATTTATTCTAGGTATCCGCAGTAGAATTTGAATATATAAATTTTTAATTCAGAGATATCAGACCAGACTAACCTTGCTGTTATTGAAATTGTTGCACGCGAAAAGTCGTGTTTTGCAGAAAAGTACGTTGATAATTTTATGGAACATTTTGTAAATTGTATTAATTAAAAGTGCTAAAATGAAGAGTTGGATATTGCTAAAAATAGTGCTAAGTGCTAAAACGGTAATTTTGCTGCTAAATCAAAAAAAAAAAAAGCTGAATCTAGCACCGAAAGTGCTATAATGAGCACGATGGTGGAAACTAAAATGATCCATGGCTTTTCCTAGTATTTATGTAGCAGTATCGCCATTTAAGTATTTTTGTTTAAAATATTGCCTATCCTGACAAACTCCATACCTGTGAGTAGTGACTGGCTCCGCCAAAGCGTCCATCAACGGCTCTGATAAACATTTCGTGATCACAGATCTTAAAGCAAAACTCAGGGTTTTACGTGTTGTCATGTTCACTTACTTTTTACTTACCACCAAATCATTGATACTATGATACTGAAAAAAAGGTGGTAATCTTCTGCTAGTCTAATAATTTCAACATGAGTACTGTCAATAGCTCCTATTATCCCAGGTATTCCACATTTTTGGAAAAAAAAATCGCTCGCCTCTCTTTTCTTATCGTCTGACATTTTGTGAATGGCTTTGCAAACCTCCGACATGCAAAGAGAAACTGCTGACTGAGAGAACCCTAGTAGACGATTTTGACCAATTTGTTGTTGATATTCACCTTGCGCCAAAAACTTAAGAGTTGAAGCCAATTTTTATCAGGATGAGATAGCCTGATAATATTATTTAAGACATACTTAAACGCTTCTTTACTAAACCTAAAATTTTTGAAAATACTAATGATATTTTTTAATTTAAAGTTATATGTTTATTTACTTATGTAATCAAGTAAATGTTAAGCTTTGTACAGACGGTTGTCATTGTCAAAAAATTGTCAGACTTCTACCTGACAATAATTTTGATAGATATCTTACAATTGTGTAAACGCTTTTATTTGCATTGTAAGAATATTGTCAGTATAAAATAAATAGTAATAGGTATGTTAGAAATTTTAAACATCTGACAACGATATCATTGTCAAATAAAAGTTAATGAAAAAACGTGTTTTAAAACAACTTAAATTAAAAAATAAAATTAAAACAGAAAAAAAACAAAGTTAAAAAATGGACAGCGACGGTATTTCACAGGATTATTTTAATGATGGGAAAAAACTTGCCTGTTTTCAAGAACTTTGAAAATGGCATACAGTTCTTCAGGAACAAAGCTCGAATAGTTGAAACTGGAATATGGATCAAGTATTGTAGTGACCGAAATTTTTTATGTAAATTGACCGTCATAAATAAACGCTTGAAATTTTGTCAGATAACTATGACCGCTGTAATAACAAGTATAAATATTCAATATAGAGATCATTTAATTTTATGTAAATATATGATGATACATGTATTTATTTCTTAGATGCCAATTTACAGATATGAATACGTATTCTCCAATCAGTGTTGCCAAAACTATTGAACCAATTCCCGCTAGATATTACTTTAAAAAACGCTAGAAACCGCTAACTAGTAGAAAAAAAACGCTGACATAAACCGCTAAAAAGTTTCTTAAACAATTAGTTTTTATACCCTTCACCGAGGCAAACTTGGTTTCACAAAAAAACAAATATGTCAATAAATCAGATATAGTGTCGAAAGAGGTGCTATTGGAAGATTATTACCGCTTTTTACATTTTTAAAGAACAAATATTACAATTTAAACTCAGCACCAATTATTTTATGGTAAAAAATCAAGGCAGATTTATTTTACTAGGTAGTGTCGTCCGCCCAGCTGGTTTGTAGTTGGAACTGTCAAAAGTTGGTTGTATTTTACATTGTTTGTTTACGAATTTCGAAAAACACTAACAACATGCATTTGCAAAACAAAGCAAGCACTAGTATTTAGAGCAAGCAAGCATTTGTATTTGGAGCAATTATCTTCTATTTATCTTTATGCTTTTGACATTTCCAACGCACAAAAAAACAATAAACGGCCATGTTGTTTTTGCAATGTTGTATTTGTTGTAGAGCCGCTACTACCTAGTAAAATAAATCTGCTTGGTAAAAAATGAATTGAAATTTGACTTATTGCCCTTATTACCATCTTATAATTCACATTTTTTTAGTGGAAGTGTACTCCAAAAATCATGTCCGCTTTTTTTTGTACGGCGAGTATTTAAAAATTCTACTAAATATTCGCGTGTTTATACTTAAAAGAAAAAATAGTAATTGTGACAGTTTTTAATTAATTAGTTTTTATGAGTTTGTATGTTGTTTGTGTTTTTTAAGAGCTTACATTTTTCCAGTGTGCTAGGGTTTTTTTTTAAAGATAAAGGTGTGTGTAGCGAAAAGTTGAAAAAACAGGCCAAAAACGAATTTGTGTACATTTTTTTCTTAATGGAAATTTTTAAAATGCGCTTCTTTTTTTATAACTTATACACAACACTTGCATACATATTATTATTTTGCTTGTACAGTAAAGGCCAGGATTCACTATCATACTCAGTTATACAATCTGTCAAAAATTTCATGTGTGCTCAAAAAGTATGATAGTGTGGATTAAAATTGTATGTGTGTGACAGAGTTTTTGACAGATCTGTACGATTTTATAATCTTTTGAAATAATTCATAAAATATTTTTCTCTATGCGACCAGGGTTGATTTTTTTAAGATGCTGAGGAGAAAAAACAACAAAATATTAAAACCATATATTTTTGCATCTTTTTTGTATAATAGTGTGGCACATACGACGCCATTTTGGAACGATTTTTAAAGTAGGACAGAATTCTTTCAGATTTTTGTGTGATTAAATCGTACGATTGTGTATGATAGTGAATCCTGGCCTTAAGCAAGACTTGTATGTTAATTGCTTTATTAGGGCAACTAACAACTTCAAATGTAAAAATCAACAACAAAAAATATGCCGAGTCCCTTAATTTTAAGTTCGTACCATGTACTTCATGCGAACTACACCAAGTACCTGAAATAAACGTGCAGTTTTGAGCTTGTGACGTGTTCTTATAAGTGCTTAAGTGAAATTTTATATTATGGCAAAGTTAATGTATACCAATTTTGATGTAAAGAATAATAAATAAAGGCAGTATTGTACTCGTCGTTGTTATTTCTTAACTGGTAAAAAAATGAGCAGTTGATATCACTGTTTTAAGCATTTTAGTTTTCTCTTCAATAATTAGAGGTTATGTCGTATGTACGTTACATATGCAAGTTCGAACCGAATGTTAAACACAGATTTTGACATACACACGAAATAACACATGGACAGCAATTTTGACAATTCATATGACTTGTACATGCCGTTTAAACACAGCATTAGCGAAGACACTGAATAATCATACTTCGTGTTTGATGAAGTTATACCTTTTAAACCAAATTGGGTTTCATTTTGAATAAACCAAAGTTCAGGTCTTGTAATCCAAAAAGGAGGAATTTTAAGAGACGCGAATTGTTGAGCTATGTTGATTGTCAGTGGTGCTTCAGGTGATGTCGCGTTGGAATTTAAAGGCAAGGGTTTTGTTTCTGAATTATTCGGATCGGCCTTAATGGTTTGTTTTTCTAACTTTTTACGAATTTACCGAAATAATTTAATTTAAAACGTTAAGGATGTCTGTTTAGAGTATTCACTGTGCTACTTCTAATAATGTTTATAACATGCTTAACAATAAATTACATACATGTGCACAAAGCAGAAATGTTTGTTTTAATTAATTATTGAAAGTTATTAACGGGCATACATATATTATAAAAATATAAAACTGAATTCATTTCAAGTACTTATAGCAAAAATAAAAAATGTTTTCTTTTGTGATTTTACAAAAAATTAGAAGATAATAATAATAATTAAAAGAGATTATCTGTGCAGACTGCAGGACGATGCTTATTGAAATTTGGTGATGATGATTATGATCCTCTTAATTTTAAATGCTGGAGACGATCATGTATTTTTGCCGTGATTTATTCTGAGGATGTATGTATATAAAAAAAAATTAGTGTACCTCTGCTTGAAATTTTGCAATGTTTCTCGTTATTTTGAGTACTTATGATTTATTTAATTGCTTTTTGTTCCTTTATGTCACCTGATATTTGATTAAATATATTCCATTAGCTATTTTTTGAAATGCGCTTATGCACCATGTGTATAAAAATTAAAATTATGACGTTTTGCCAAGTCACACTTAAATGCCATGCCACTCATTTCGTAATTTTTATTATCATGCTATATATAAATATAGGATGGCAATGATTTTTTTAAGGTGTTATGTATGTGATGAAGTGTCTTATCTATTGTGAAATTTTTATGTATGAATGCGTAATGTAGTATTTTATATAATCGGCAAATTGTTCAGTACACTTCACTTTAAAAGAAATTTTGTTAACATTATTCAATTTTAGGTTCGAATAACTTTTAATTATTAATTTTGCATTTTATTTAACTTATTAGAGTTCGAGGTTTATTGTACAACTTTTATAACAGAACTGAAACTTAACTTATATTAACTCTTAAGAACTAGTTGTAATCTTAAAGCTAACTAATATTTCTTAGAGATGTGGTGTTTCATTACATTCATTTACGTATTTATTTTCTCTTAATTGTATCCTTATAATATAAAATATTCGTGGTATATTTTGACTGACATACATATATATTTAATAATGCTTAAGCATTATTAAATATTTTATTTTAGCATCGGTGTGGCGTTGTCATCATTCCTTTTATTTAAATTAACAGTCTTTTTTCAAAAAATTTAGTTTTTCGATATAGTGTTTCTTTTTAAAGTTTAAATAAACTAAAGAAATGGCACCACCGAAAAAAGAAGCAAATTTTGTTGTATTTACAGAGAATGGATAAAATCGGTCAAATTGCAAAAATTCCTTAAGCCTTACAGGTGTATCTACTAGGAATCTCGGGCGCCACTTGAAGTCAAAACATCCTTCCCAGTCTCGATCATAACAGCGCCAGATACCCACAGCGTCAGCAGTTCAACAGCTTTTGCTAGCAGTACAGCATCCTTCAGCCGTCCTTTAGCACACAGCCTTCTGCTGGCGTACAGTTAGCATTACACCAACAAACAATAATAAAATTTGTTCGTAATCCTCCTTCCATTATAAAAGTACAACGAAAGGAAGCTATGGAAAATAAACAAAAACTGTTTTAAATTTATTTCAACATAAGATTTTTTATGACATCTATTCTTTTGTTATCTCAGGGCTGATAGATTACAGAATCAGTCAGTTTTAGCGAGGAAAACTTTACTGACTATACTGTGCAAATGAGCTGTTGCCGAATACACCATTACATCTTGTTGCAACAAACTTCTCTGTTGTTTCGGTTTGTCGCTTCCAAATAAGAGGAGCAATTGTAAATTTGGATTTGTTTGGATGAGTCTGTTCAGCCAACTCTAGACTAGGTTCTTTGAATATTTTTTTTTCTAATTTTTGTAATATTTAATATGTTCACACACAAACAAAGATGACGCATTTCTGCCATAGATCACAATTTCTGCGTTCAAGAATTACGTTTTCACTTGTATATGCTGAATTTATCTCATAAAACTATCACATTTTTAAGCAAAATAATAATTAAATTTTTTATTTTCATGACTAATAATTACTTTTTTTGTGGTAAAAAAACTTCTGGTGCTTTATGTTTTCTTGTTAAATATCTAGTTCTGTTTTGCTTTTTTCTTTCTTCATATTTCTCTCTCTCTCTCTCTCTCTCTTGAGAGCCTACAGAAAACCAGAATTTATTTTTTTCTGTGTGCCAAGGATTTACCTCTGTATACCTGTAATTTTTATAATTTGAAGAAACTCTCATACAATAAGGTTTTTGTTCAAATTCGTTCAATTGTTCAAATTGAACGATCGATGATTTGAACGAACGGATCCGTCTTTGATAAATAAACGAAAAAGACCAATCACTGAAACGACATAAGGGGCGTATCTCTACTAAATATACATACATACATATATTAAAAACATTTTTTTGCCTTGTGTGTTACCTGTTCAATTCATTCCCTTTTTATATAATAAATAAAAAGTTGAATAGTTTTTTTTGCTCATGAAAATCTTTGCATATTGTTTCTTATTTCATCTCTTCTGTTTTTTAAAGTATCACAAAAATTACTGTTAATTTTTGCATTACTAATTGCAAAAGTATTAGATGATTCGTTAGGGATTTCCAGAGAAGGCAAATCAACTTTAAATTGTACACAGATGTTGTATAAGGCACAACAAACATTTAAAACTAAAATAGCTTTTTTTTAGTGCATAATGTGATTCCCTTATCGACAGCAGACAACGAAACCTGGCTTTTAGAAATCCAAACGTTCTTTCAACTATGGATCCTCTTTTCGATTATTGGTCATAAAAATGCTTCTGCAAAATGTTCACTGGTATTTAGGTAAGGGGTAAAGTCCAAGGCTTAAGAAGATATCCAGAGTCTCCTAAAAAACCAAAAATTATTTCATACGGCTTAAGTGGAAGCCAGTTAGGACAGAATCCAAAAAATTTTGGAGCTTAATTAGAACAAAAAAAGTGCTTAAAAGTATTAAAAAAAATTTAAGTGCTAAAACATAGTGCCAAAATTTAATTGTCTTAATTTAAAGCAAATATTTTCTTAGAGAGTCTTAGAAATATTTATTTCTTTAAAAAAAAATTTCTTTATTTTACCTTTTATGTTTTATCATTTATTAAACATATAAAGTCTTAAAAACACAATAAAAATATAAATTAAATATCACCTACACTAGTGATTAAAAATGCTTGACTATATTTAATGCATATGTAGTTGCTTAACTGTTGATGTGGAAAAATGTGCAGGAAAAGCAAATGTAAAAAAAAACGCATTTGCTTTAGCTGACTGTGTGTTTCTTTCTGTAGCAAAGCAATTACGTTTGCTGTTGCTTAAGCTGTCAGTTGTTCTTTATTTTTATTTTTGCTAATGCTTAACTCTTTACTATGAAGTTGTGGCTAACTACGATTGCTTTTTCTTGCTGTTAGTTTCTGCTGCTTTTCATCCCTTTTAACTTTGGAAACGTATTTATATATTTATTAGTTACAATACAATACAATAAGTAAATTTATTCTAGGTATTCCCAGTAGAATTTGAATATCCAATTTTTTAATTCAGAGATATCAAAAAGTGATTAAAGAGGCTGAAAATAAATTATTAAATTATGTTGCCAGACTTACGTTGCTGTTAATGAAATTGTTGCACTCGAAAATTCGTGTTTTGCAGAGAAGTACGTTGATAATTTTATGGAACATTTTGTAAATTGTATTAACCGAAAGTGCTAAAATGAGCATGATGATGGAAACTAAAATGATCCATGGCTTTACCTAGTATCCATGTAGCAGTATCGCCATTTAAGTATTTTTGTTTAAAATATTGCCTATCCTCTGACAAACTCCATATGTGTGAGTAGTGACTGGCTCCGCCAAAGCGTCCATCAACGGCTCTGGTAAACATTTCGTGATCACAGATCTTAAACCAAAATTCAGGGTTTTACGTGTTGTCATATTTACTTACTTTTTACTTACCACCATATCATTGATACTATGTTCAAGTTTCCTCCTAAAAAAAGGTGGTAATCTTCTGCTGGTCTAATAATTTCAACATGAGTTCTGACAATAGCTCCTATTATCCCAGGTATTCCA
Organism: Gymnosoma rotundatum; assembly: GCA_916610165.2. Taxonomy (NCBI): domain Eukaryota; kingdom Metazoa; phylum Arthropoda; class Insecta; order Diptera; family Tachinidae; genus Gymnosoma; species Gymnosoma rotundatum. The sequence continues at coordinate 112,441,097 of OU744336.1, forward strand.
CATTTTTGAAAAAAAAAAAATCGCTCGCCTCTCTTTTCTTATCGTCTGACATTTTGTGAATGGCTTTGCAAACCTCCGACATAAAAGAGAAACTGCTGACTGAGAGAACCTTAGTAGACGATCTTGACCAATTTTTTGTTGATATTCACCTTGCGCCAAAAACTTAAGAGTTGCCGCCAATTTTAGTCAGGGTGAGATAGCCGTCAACCTTTCTGCTTGCCTCAAATCATCTTTAATATTATTTAAGACATACTTAAACGCTTCTTTAATTCTAAAACTTTTGAAAATACTAATGATATTTTTTAATTTAAAGTTATATGTTTATTTACTTATGTAATCAAGTAAATGTTAATGTCAGAAAAACCTTTGTCAAAAAATTGTCAGACTTCTACCTGACAATAATAGTGTTAGATTTCTTACAATTGTGTGAACGCTTTTATTTGCATTGTCAGAACATTGTCAGTATAAAATAAATAGTAATAAGTATGTTAGAAATTTTAAACATCTGACAACGCTATCATTGTCAAATAAAAGTTAATGGAAAAAAGTGAAAAAGTGTTTTAAAAAAACTTAAAATAAAAAATAAAATTAAAACGAAAAAACAAAGTTAAAAAATGGACAGCGACGGTATTTCACGGGATTATTTTAATGGTGCGAAAAAACTTGCCTGTTTTCAAGAACTTTGAAAATGGCATATAGTTCTTCAGGAACAAAGCTCGAATAGTTGAAACTGGAATATGGATCAAGTATTGTAGTGACCGAAACTTTTTTATGTAAATTGACCTATCTTTTGAACCGTCATAAATAAACGCTTGAAAATTTGTCAGATAACTATGACCGCTGTAATAACAAGTATAAATACGAGGGCTGCTCTATATATTTCTGGCCGAATAGTGAAAATGCGAATATTTATAATCAAAAATGGTTTTATTGTTTTTCAAAGTATTCTCCAGCATGATTTATACACTTTTGCATGCGCTCAAACCAGTTGTCGAAGCACTTTTTCCACTCCGATTGAGACACCTCTTAAACATGGTTTTTGAACACTTCAACTGCTTCTTCTGGCGACGAAAATCGTTGACCACGCATTTTTTTCTTGATGTGCGGAAACAAGAAGAAGTCATTAGGTGCCAAGTCAGGACTATACGGCGGATGACACATTAATTCGACGTTTTGGCCGGCCAAAAACGCTCTGGTTTGAGCCGATGTGTGAGAGCTCGCATTGTCATGGTGAACAATGATTCGTCTTCTCTTGTCGGTTTTTTGAATTTCTCCGATGACTTCAGGCAAACAAATTGTAGTGTACCACTCAGAAGTGACCGTCCTACGTTGCTCAAGCGGAACAGTCGCCATATGACCAGTTTTGCCGAAGAAACAGGCGACCATTTGCTTCGAAGTGCTTCTTCCACGAACAACTTTCGATAGATTTTGCTCGTCTTTGAAGACCCACACGGTCGATTGTTGTTTCGTTTCTGGCTTATACGCATAGATCCATGATTCGTCACCTGTGACTATCTTATAAACGTCTTTTGAAGCACCGCAATCGTATTTTTGAAACATTTCTTTGCACAAATCGACATGAGCCTTTTTTTAAGCGACTTTCAAATTGTGCGGGATCCAACGAGAACAAAACTGGTGGAAGAAATATCCAAGGATGTCTCTTTCTCTCGGTATGTCGCATGTCGATCTTGCATTATGAGTTCACGCACGGCATCAGTGTTCTCTGGCACAACAGCCGTTTTTGGACGACCTTCACGGAATTCGTCTTTGAGCGAGCTTCGGCCACGATTAAATTCATTATATCAATTTTTCACAGTGCTATAGGATAGTGCTTCATCGCCATACAAAGATTTAAGTTTATCAATGCACTCTTGTCGTGATAATCCACTTCGAAAGTTGTGAAAAATGATGGCACGAAAATGTTCACGAGTTAATTCCATTTTTTTCTATATTAATTTTTTAAAGTCACTGTAAACAACACAAATAATGGTCGTACGTCAAAACGTTTTGAGTACGATTATGCTTAAAAATGACAAACTTTCCAATGGAAATGTCAGATTGCACTTGGCAGCACTCAGTGTTGCCAGGCCAGAAATATATATAGCAGCCCTCGTATTCAATATAAAGATCATTTCTTAGATGCCAATTTACAGATATGAATACGTATTCTCCAATCAGTGTTGCCAAAACTATTGAACCAATTCCCGCTAGATATTACTTTAAAAAACGCTTTACCGAAGCAAACTTGGAAAGAGGTGCTATTGGAAATCAGCATGATCGGGTGATAGGTAATTAAAAAGTAAAAAAGAAATATTACCTGAAAAAATTGGCGCTCACCCATATTTTCTGAGTTACGGGGCTCTGAAATTTTCAAATTTTTTGAAATATCAATAAGGGTATCATTTTTAAGCTTTTGAAGAGATCTTTAACTTAGAGCCGATGGCATTTTTATGTAAAATAATATATATGCAGTACTATTTTTTATTTTTTAATTTCTGTTACCCAATATTTGTTTTTTTTATTGGAGTTACTTCACTAAACTAAATTTACATAGTGAAGGGTTTATAAGATTCGCCATAGCCGCAAATAGCACTGGTACTTGTTTAAAAATGTTTTTAAATACTAACTGCCGTATTCATAAAACAACTTTTTATTATTTTTTATTTACCATTTACCATATGCGCTTGCAATCGATTTCTGAGCTTTGATTTAGCTCTATTAAGTTGACTAAAAACTCGTTGCACTTCTGCATTAGACCATGGCATGCATATTAATCGCAAGGCAAACTCAGCTCTGTGAAAATTTTATTTCCAGCCGCATTTGATATTCAAAAACTTCGTACCAAAAATATGTAGTATCCATTAGATTATTCCATTTCAAAGCATTTATATTATTAAGCTAATTTTAAATTGTTTCGATTATTTCCGGGCTATAATCCAGTTGTTCCAAATATTGAGAGGCATCCCTTTTTTTCTTATAAATACGATATTTACTGATAATTTATCAGTTTTTTCTAAAATTTACAATTTTCTGGTAATCTTAAATGACATTTTCCATTAGTTAAAAAAAGCTTTAATTGGCCCAATTAAAATATATATCATCATTTACCTTTGGATTAATTATTTTAACAGTTAAAAAACAAGGCAGAGACGGATAATCTATATATTTTTATAAAGGCTTACAAATACATAGTGTAGCTTACTTTGTAACTAACAAAACTTATTGTAGCTTTAAAAATACAGAAACACAAAATAACATATCTATACTCACTCACAACAGAAAACAAATGAAAACTAGTGTATTTGGTTGTAACTGTGCACGTCTTTAGTATGTATGAAGAATGACAGTTGTGGAGTTTCGATTACCTCTTGTACGTTCGTCTTGATGTTTATGTGCTATTTTTATTTATAAAATAAATTTTAAATACGCGTATATATACTTACAGAGTTAAGCAAGTATCTGCCTTTATTTTGTGTTTTCTGTGTTTATGCCTATGTGTATGTATGAATGTCCATACATAAATACGTGTTTTACATTTTTGAATTTGTAGACATATTTAACAACTCAAAATTAATGTCGCCAATTTAACGATGAGCAACTTGTCCATATCAGCTTGTTTGTACTAACAGCGACAATTTTGTTGTTAAACCAATTTAACCAACCGATAATCGTAAAAAAAAGATAAGTAAAGTATGCGAAAAGATGACTAAAATTAAAGTCATGTTGTTATAATTATTAAAGTCAAATTAAAGTTCTTTAAACTATTTAAATATCTTATTATTTACTCAAAAATAACTTAAATCAATATTAAACGTTAATTACTTAAACCTTTATTAATAATTATTTTTATATACCAAAAAGTTGAACTACATTCTAATATATTGCAACCAAATAAAACAAAATGAAATAAATTTAAATAAACCTTAAATTTTATTTTTTCATATTAATTTAAAGTTTATATGTATGTAATGATAAAAATTTTAAATAATGTACAATTATTAATATAGAATATTAATTTTATCATTAATAAATTTGTTTACAATTATTCTTGTTATTTATGTTTATACAATATCGATTTTTTTAAATTTTCAACTTTTATGGTGAATTTACTCCTGGTCACTTCAGCATTTTATAAGGTCTCTTATACGGACTTTTTTTTAGCCTAGATTCTAATTTTATCAATACTAAATCTCCTTTTTTGATATTACTAATATTCGTGAATATGTCATATATTTGTTATGATTTGTGTTTGTCTATTTGTATCAGTTTTCTAGAGGTTTCTAATGATTTTATTTATATATTCAAAACAGTAATATTAAAGCCTTCACAGGCCAATTAATCTATATTACAGGTAAATAATTCCTGAATATAACAAAAAGGCTGTTCGCCTTTCTGTGTTATTCTACTAAAAGGGCGAATAAATATTATTCTGCGTATTTATGCTGTGTTCGGACGGCGTGTACAAGTCATATGAAATGTCAAAATTGCTGTCCGTATGTCAAAATCTGCGTCTAACATTCGGTTTATAATTATCATGTTCAAACTTGCATATGTTACGTACATACGACATAACGTCTAATTGTTGAAGAGAAAACTAAAATGCAATAACAATTTAGAAAGAACATACACAAGCTTTTACTTATTATTTATATCAAAATTACTATATATTAAAATTTTTTTTTTTTTTTTAAAGAGAAGTAGCAGGCATCAATACCTTCGCAACCGTGCTACATTCTTTAGGAAAGGGATAGATGAAAGAGAAGAAAGTTGGTGAAAGGAGATAGATAGAGCAATTTTATTAATTATTTTACTTCGCCGGCGAATATGCTATAGAGAAGTACCGACGAAGGAGGCTGCATGTTTTAATTTTAGATCTGAATATGTATATATACCATTAAACAGAAAAAAACATTTTTTATTTTTTGACTACCGCAAGGATTGAACCCAGGGCAGCTTGTTTGTAGTCAACGTGTTTACCACTTAGACTACGGCAGCCTTCTATATATATATATATATATATATATATATTTGCTATAATATAAAATTGCACTTAGGCTGTGTTCGTTATTAGAACACGTCACAAGCTGAATATTGCACGTTCAATTCATGTACATGGCGTATATATTACAAACTTAAAATTAAGGTACTCTGCACATTTTTCTTGTTTACCTTTACATTTGAGGTTGTTAGTTACCCTAATAAAACAATTAACATACAAGTCTTGCTTATTGTACATGCAAAATAAAAATATTCGTGCAAGTGTTATTTATAAGTTGTAAAAGAGGCAATCATTTTAAAAATGTACATTGAATAAAAAATTGTTGTAAGCAAATTCGTATTTGCTGTACTATTTAACTTTCCGTTACCTGTAAGGGGCACACACGCCTTTACCCTAAAAAAACCTTAGCACGCTAGAAAAATTTAAACTCATATTATTTACAAACTCATAAAAACTAATTATTTTCACAAAAAAATCTTCTCTCTGCTCTTTATTATAAGTTTCTACGTTGGAAGTGTCACTATTATTTTTTTCTTTACGTATGTATGTACAAAGTTAGTTAGGAGTGGCAGCTTCTCACGACGAAGCTCACTTGAGCACAATCGAATGGCCCGTTGTGACTCCGCAAGGAAGACGGCGCGACTCCCCTTACCCAGTTGAGAACCATGAAAATTCCAGGATGAACTTCGCTATGTCCCCTATAGGGTGAGATGATAGCTCCGTAAGAGTCGCGAAGAAAGAAGAGCCGAGAGTTCTAAATCTTCTTCGAGCCAGTCTTTCAGCATGCATGCCGATTATACAGTGACCAGTAAGCACCGAGACCGTTATACTTATGGATTTACTGTCCAGTCCAAGCAGCTGCCTGGTCCGCTTGAGGTCCAGTGTAGTCCGCGGTTGTCTGGAGATACAACAGGAACTTTCCTCCACCCATAATTAGCGAGCCAAATTGATGTAGTGGATCTTTATGGCCATTTTAACCGTTGCAAGAGGAATTCCAACGTCGGGTATTGAGGAGACGCTAGGAAGCAATGTGCCCCGTTTGGCGAGATCATCGGCCTAACAGTTTCCCAGGATATCCCTGTGACCAGGGACCCAAAACAGGTCAATCTGTGATCGCTCCGATAGTGTGTTCAGTAATGAGCGACATCTCAGGACTAGCTTAGATGTACAGTATTCACCAGAAGGCGCCCTGATTGCCACCTGGCTGTCCGAAAATATCCGAATGGCAAGGCCAAAAGGTTTGTCCCTAAGCACTATTTCGGATGTTTTCAGAATGGCCATTACCTAAACTTGGAAGACGCTGCAGTAGTCGGGGAGTCTAAAGGAGAGTCTTAGTCCAAGGTTATTTGTAAAGATTCCGCAACCGACCCTGTCGTCCAGTTTCGAGCCATTTGTGTAGATGTCAACAGTATTGCTCACAACCACTTCGTTATAGACCCATTTCTCTCTACTTGGAATATGGATCTGAAACCTGTGGTCCAGAGCAGGTATGGGCCCGTCCCGAACTATAACCTTGGAGTGGCCTATGTCCGCCGTAAGCGTGAGAGGGCATTAAGCCTGGCTGCACAGCATTTGGCCTGTTGCAACACCAGGAGTTTGGTGGGTAACCAGTGGAAAATATACAGAGCCTTTGTTGAAGTAGATCGGAAACCTCCAGTAGTCAAAATGACAGCTGTTCTCCTGACTTTATCAAGAGGCTTTTGGTTAACCTCTTTACCGAAAGCAGGCCACCAAAAAACAGCACCGTAGAGAATATTCGGCTCGATTACTGCCTTGTAGAGCCAGGAAGTGATTCGAGGCTGAATCTTGGAGTCGCCATATTGGTCCTAGAGTTCTCCGACAGAGGTAGAGCGCGTAGGTCGCCTTCCGAGCTCCTTTGACAATGTTCGCCTTCCATTGAAGTTAGGGGTCAAGTATCACCCCAAGATATTTCACACTTCTACTTACACTGAGCACAGTGCCGTTTAGCTTCGGTGCAGTAAAAATCGGAACTGTGTATTTGCGTGTGAAGAGCATAACCTCCGTTTTGCCGGAGATAGAATACTGAGCGAATAGCTCAGCCGTTCTGCAACAGTTGTTTGGTGTTTTCTCGAGACCTTGATAGCAATGTCATCAGCATAAGCTATTTCCCTATTACCCGTTTGGTCCGGTCGCCGTAGCAGCGTATTGACCGCCAGATTCCAGACGAAAGAGAGACAACACACCACCTTGTGGAGTGCTTCTTTCCACTACCCTTTCTACGTGATCATTTTCCAGAGTGGACAAGATGATACGTGTCTTTAAAAGTAGCGCAATGAATCCCACCAGATTTGCATCAAGATTCAAGAGGGCCTTTATAACGGCATTGGGGCAGACGTTATTGAAAGCTCCTTCTGTGTCAAGAAACACTGCAAGAGTAAATTCCTTATTTGAAAGGGACTTTTCAATATCGGATATTAACACGTGCAGCGCCGTTTCCACAGATTTCCCTTTCATGTTGGTGTGCTGCGAGCTAGAGATAAGACGACAGGCTTATTGGCCTTAAGTCCTTGGGTTTAATATGAGATATTTTTCCCGCTCTAGGGATGAAAACAATTCGGGCCACGCCCCTCTTTTTGGCATGTAAGAATTTTCTAGGCAAGCATTGTAGATCCGCAATAGCCATTGTTTTATGAAGTCCATGCCACGTTGCAAGTCCGCTGGGATGATATTGTCAATTCAAGAAGACTTGATGGCATCAAACGACATGATGGTCTACTCTATATGAGCATTAGTCACCTTGAAAGTGGTTGGGCAAACCGGCGCGGAATTTATAGTTTTTGTCACTTGGCTATTCCCCTCACTACCAGGAAATGAGTATCGAGCAGCGTCTCCAAGGTATCGATTACAAAGTCCTTCCATTCACTGTCCGGCTTCTGAATACTCTCAATAACTCTCGGGAACGTGCTAAGAATCCTGCGTAGCCTGCTAGTTTCGGACGAGCTTCCTATGTTACTACAGAAATTTTTCCATGAGGCTCTTTTGGATCTTCGTATAGCATACTTAAACTCCCTTTGTTTATCCTTATAGTGCAGCCAGTTTCCATAATTTTTTGCCGTATTGAAGAATTTCTGCATTCTCTGGGTATCTCCGCGATCTCCGTGTTCCACCAAGGGGGTTTCGGCTTACCCCTTGGCCCTATTAATATCGCAGTGGTCATAAGTCTCAAAGGGGACAGACCTTAGGCCAAGCTCTAAATTGGACCGAAATATATTCCAGTCCGTTTGCTTTATATTTATGTAGGAATGGGAAACTCCGGAACCTACTGATTCCAGATATAAATTATATGTTAAATACACTATAGACACTAAAATTTTTGACAATATCAGACAAGCCCCCGTGTGTCAGGGTAAGATCGGAGACGTCCCTTCTACTCGAAGTGACGAAGGTGAGCCCGCTTCCCCAATTGATAATACTCAAGTCATAGGATAGAATAAAATCAAATAGAGACTCACCTTGTTCATTGATGTCCGTGCTGCCCCACATATGGTGATGAGCGTTGGCATCGGCCCCAATGATGACCGGCATTTGACGGTTGTGAGCCGCTGCAAGCAGAAGCTTCAGCAGGTCATGTGGCGGCGAATCTCCATGATCGTGGGTCATTTATATTTGGAGACCACCCAGACATCCTTCGAGCCCGTCTCTCACTGCTTTGGCAACGCTGTCTCTGTCACTGAATCTACACTAAAAAGAGCGTTAATAATAAACTTTATCAAAATGCAGGCACTAGGCTTACCTTGACCTGTGACGTAGACAGTTTTGTAGCCGTCCATAAATAGTCCAGAAACCCGATCATTGACGACCCAAGGTCCCTGGACCAGACCAATATCCTCTCCTTTTTGTGACAGGCGGAGGAGTATGGAATGATGAAGGTTAATTTGCTTTTGGCCCTAAGGGTAGCGTCGGAGTCACCCTCGTTAGACAGGAATGACCCCTCGCTTTCTGCCAAATGTTGGGGTCCGAGCCTCATATAGAGGCCGGGGCCATCCGTATGGTCCCGTCACTTTTACCAGCGTCTATGATAGCCAAAACGAGGCTATCCCTAACTATCTCGCTAAGGGGACGTGAGGACATCGGTTTAGACGTAGAAGTCTTAGGCCGCTTAGGCAACTGAGGTACTGTCATGGCGGTTTCCTAAACCGACCTTTGTCATTTCTGGGATGCCAAGTTAGGTGGAGGGCGAGAAACCAAGTTCTGTTTGGCCCGTTTAAGTTTTGTCTGGTCCCCTTCAGATAAAGTGGTCGGATCTCGAACTTTTGCAGAATCCGAAGAGAGGAGGACGTGCTATGGCCCAGACTACCTGTTGTTTGGGCTGGCTTAACCGATGCTCTCCCAGCAGTAGTAGGACAGATATGCGGGGGAGCCCCTCTTTCATTCTGCTTTGTCGCAAGGGTAATTAAGGGGCTTGAAGAGGGCTCTACGCAACCTTTGGTGATTGTGGTGCGGGATGTTGAGGCAGACAATAGAGTCGTTGCACCCAACTGTTGTCTGGAGGTAGAGGTCTCAGACGAGGGTTGCTTTTGGATTGCTGGCTTTTGTCGTTTCAATACAGTTGGCTCCCTTTTAGGGTTGGCCTTTGTGGTCTTTTTTGTAATTTTTAAGCTTACAGTTTTGTTCATGCGAATTGCGTCTCCACTCATAGCCGCTATCTCTACCAGTATGTGTAGTCAACTTAAAGGTCCCATGTTTATCTATGCAAGCAGGGAGGATATGAGAGGGTTGGCACCAGCCTTCGTGGGAACAGGGGCTCAGAGCCAGACCTTTGCTAATTGGGAGTAAGTGTCAACCAAACCTACACCACCGACTTAACGGTGACAGGTATCGAACGTACTATGAGGCCTGCCAGGGTTTTAACGGGACGGAGATAGTTATGGAGCCGTTCCCACAACGTTTTACCCCAGTGATACTAGGTCCAGAAGCCATAATCACCAGCGCAAGTCAAACAAAATCGTGCCGAGAAATCGGAAAGAAAGGTCCTTGGTCAGAAAGAGGTCGTGCTAGGGGGGTGTTTATAGATCATTTACCGTTACCCAGGATGCACTGCGTGTCCAATAAGTCCAATTTCTATTCTTTTTTTATGATAAAATACTTAGTGCTGAATTTAATTTGAAAAATGCAATAAGCGATAATAATCTCCAAATACTAAATTTTAATATTTCCTTTGTATCATTATCTTTTCTAATATTTCAAACACTACGACAGTTTTTTAAATAAAAATATTGATAATTATCTTCTATTTTTTCAATATTTCGCCACACCGTTGAGTGGCATCTTTAGGAAACAGAAAACAATAATATTAATAATTAGTTTTTGCAAACATATCAAAAAAGATTTAAGGCTTTCTGTTTGTTCTGTCGTGGTAAACAAGTTTATGGAAATGCCCAAAAATAATTTTTTGTCTACGATCAATTTTTATCAATATATTCCCTACAAAAGTAAAAAAAATGATTTACTTTATTTTCAGAAATCTAACTTTTATCGTATAAATATTTTGAGCGGAAATGTTAAAAGTGGAAGTTAGCATCACTGAAAAAATCTGTTGTCATATAGTTTTACATATCAAAATAGAGCGTGCTCTAAATAAAAAACTGACACATGTTATAATACATAGGAAAATAACATATGTTATATTTCATGAGATTTACACGGTGTGTATTGACTTACATATGGAAAATCTGACATTCCATATGACTTTTACACGCCGTCTAAACACAGCATTACTAAATGGTTGTACTCCACTATATTATATATGTATATAAATAATAACCTTATCGCAGTTGGCTCCCCAGCCAAAGGAAAGAAATGATAAACACAAAGAAAGTAAATAAATAATCCCATCAGTAGATCTAAAAAATGCGAATTAATAATAAATGCGATAAGCTTAGTAATTTACTTAACAGAGGAAAATGAAACATTTTATTTGACATAGAAAAATGAAATTATACTATGATTTTATTTAGAAGGAAAAAAAAAAGAAAAAAATAATAAAAACAAATTTAAGTGTATGACTCATTTAAAAAGGTGATAATTTTTAATCGAAATCCGTTGTTCGCATGGGAAATAAACGTAGTTCATATGGTAAGTAGTTCCAACTCTGATTACAAATATTCGCTCAAGGGAGCAAGTTAGAAGAAGAATCACCCATGTGTACGAACTGAGACCTACCACATAGGTAGGGTAAAATAAGTGTGCAAGCCGAAGTAGAGAACCTAAACAAAATCTGTAACTTCTTAATCAAAACATAAAAATTAAGAATTATTAACGCCTTAGCCAAATTCAATGACACCATAACCGCAAATTAACTAGCAAAGAAGTAGTACTATGACCACGACGAAAGGCATATTTAGATGGAAAAATCAAGTTTCTAATAGAAAGCAAAATCTGATCCTTCATGATGTGCTTAACTACTATAGATAACGAAGGAAGAATCGATAAAGGTCTTAAATCCTGCATACCATAAACAACACGACACGGTATCGGCACAACACGAGCAGCTTTCCACGGGGAAGGAAAAGAAGACGAAGTCAAAATGAAATTGATATGATACGTAATAACACATGGAATGCCATCAGTACCTAAGGATTGCGAATGAACTTTACTCATAGCATTAAATACTTCAACTTCACTAACACAATTTAAAGAAAATGATTCACGTTGGTTAAGGAAGGAATCAAAAACAATCAAATTAATATTTAAAGCAGGAACAGCTACATTAACAAAATAACTGTTGGCTTCATCAATATCAAAATCTGCATAATATTCCATAACACTTGCAACACCACAACCCTTCGAAACCTTTCATATAGCCAGAAAATAAATTTAAGTAAAATCTCTTTCTTACTCTTCGAATAACACGCTTCGCTCTGTTTCTATATTTACAGTATATTTGCCTATCTGGCACAGATCTACATGCACGAAAAACCATAAAAGCTAAGTCCCTAAGAGAAGTTGCCAACAGAATGTCCCTAGATTTCATCCAAGAATCTCAACCAAAAAAATTTTTTCTTCTAACTTCAGGAACAAACACTAAGAGAGAGTCAAGCAATGAGTTGATAAGAGAGCTCTGAAGTTCAATATCGTCGGAGCCGTAAAAAGATTCAAAATCAAATGTAGATAGAAAAGCAATCAGTCCATCCATCAGTACTATTAAAATCTCTGTACACAAAAATTAAAGCATGGTGAGATATCGAAGGACACAAAACCTGATCCGAATAGTTCATACAAAAAGGATCACTTACCAGCCAAATATCTAATAAAGATGTTGTGTTATCGGCCACGTCAAGATAGTTAGGTTTACTATTATGAGAAACACACAAATTACACCTTTCACACATAGATCGGAATCAGGCACTCTTGACTACATCAAACATGTTGGAATTAAAATCACCAGAAATAATAATTTCTTGTCTCGAAAGCAATTCAGAATGAGAACTCTCAAACAAATTTAAGTCGCCATACGATAAATATACAACCCAAACATGATTCTAAGATCGCCAAAATTAAGGTCAACAAAAAGTGATTTAAACCAGGTGAAGAGATGTTTGCAACAACCGTTGCTCTTATTTGTTCAGAAGCAAAAATAGCAACCCCACCACCTCTAGAAAACTTTCTTATTATTTTGTAACCAGGAATTCCCGCTTCCTTAGAAGATATATGCGGCTTAAACCATGTCTCTGAAACCGCAATCACATCAAAATTTCCTCCAACAAAATTTTTAAACTCATCAAGTTTACAATTATTTGGAGAAGGTCGAATACTGTGGCAATAAATATGTGATATATTCAGCATATTTGAAAAGCTTCGCATTATTTCGTTTAGATAAACGCCACTACTAAAAAATTAAAAAGGAGGTGGGAAACCAAAGATATAAAGTTATGAGAGCAAAATATATTCTACAATATAACAAAGAAATATAAATACTATAACTCATTTATTTCATACATATCAGCCATCACGTAAAAAAAAGCAATAGTTTAAACACTTAAATGAAAAACCATGAACTGAAATACAAGTTAAAAGTAAATATAAAGATATGTTAATTTGCCGATCGACTGTACATACATTTTAAAAATTGCTTTGGAATATTTAATGAAAACGGATGATAATTTTTAGTTAGTATAAGTTACTAATTAACATAAGACAATAATCAAAATAATTATTTAAAAAATTTAATTAATGTTAACATAAAAGCAAAATAAAACTTGTTTTTACATTTTAGGCAATTTATAAAGCCAGTTTTTAACTTCATTAAATTCAACTAGTAATTGAATATTATTTAAATAAAAATTAAGCTGCATTTAAACTGAGCTTCAGCTTTAAATTGTGGAGAAAATGTAATACCATAACAAGATATCAAAATCGTTGCAAAACAACAAAAATAAAAGAAAAAGTATATTTAAAAATATGCTACCGATGTCCATATGGAAATTAAAAATACTAAAAAGCAAAAAACTGAATCTTATATCAAATACAACTTAAGATAATTACAAAGTACAAATCTTTAGCATTGAAAATTTAGATACAACTTTTACACATTCCTTAATAGCATGTTTACACAGGAATGTGAAGCACTTGCTTCGCTCTCTGAATCATGATTGCGAAACATGCCGTTTCCACGACACATACTACATGCTTCACATTGACTTCTGTTCTAAAATTTTGTTTTTCGTTTCAATTTTAGTGCTTGTAATTAATAAAATTTTAAATTATAATATAATTATTTGTTTTTATAGTAACACATATTCACACAGCACTTTTAATATTGGTTTACTTTTTTTGTTTACATTTATATACAGCTAGTTCAGATAAACTTGCGATAAAAATTAGGGAAGACAGAAATTTTTCATGCTTCGCAAGTAGATTCAAGCTGAATCGTCTCAAAGCAAAATGCTTCGCTCTCAAGATTTTATATGGCGAAGCACGTTGATTCGGTCGTAATTGAGCTGTGAATCATGAAATGAGAGCGAAGCAAGAATATTGGGCTCCGTGGAAACATAGTATAAAATCATAAACAGCTTCCTTTCCATCCTTTCCACAAAGTTAGCCTAGCGTTTACATGATCTGAATTTATAATTTTATATTTATTAATAAACTTTTCACGAAGCATCTTGCGGCAAAGAGCATTTAATCTGGAGGCGGCTGGAGAAAAATGGTAATTTAAGTAGACACGAGAGCCAATTTCTCCTCCAATGACATCTTTCACTTTCTAAAATGTTTCATGATGTTATTCCGAGTAGCGATACTGTTGAGCTTAACAAGTATTGTCTTATTGTTGTTCATATAGCAAATATGGTTGGTTGGTTGTATGTATGGGTTGGTTGTTTATCTTAATTTAATTTCATTATCCTTCTTTTCTATATCATAATATTTATTTGAACTTTGTATTTTATCTTTTAAAAATACAGCTAATTTAAATAATTGGTGTCAATATTAAGTGTCGTATTATATACAAACGTATAGTATGGTTACCATATTGTACACAATAAACATAATAATAACATTCCTATTTGAATAAAACAAGTAAGCCGAATATAGTACGGCTATGCCAATTCTTATTTACCCTTTACCATCTATGTACATCTAGTTTAGTGAAGTAACTCCAATTGTCATAAAATTAAATGTATTCTCCGTTGATTTTAAATTTATGAACTATATTTGAAAAAATAACTGTAATTCCTGCCTGTCAAGTTTTTAGAATGTGTTATTTTCTCAACTGCGTTGAGTTTATTTTGTTTGCTTACTTTGTACTAGTTAACGCCTTTGCAACACGTCAACATTAAATTTTGTATTTTTCTGGATATTTTAATAAGATATTGAATTTGTAATTAACTTAATATTTACATAAAACAATATACACTGCTTTTGTTTATTACCATACAAATTTGGTGTTGTTATTTTTGAGGCTCAACATTTTCCGACAAGAACGCTTTTATTTCGCGTTGAAAGCAGCAGAATGGTAGACGACGAAAAGAGACTTAGAAGGCCAAGATTTGCCGACAACGGTGATACATTGTATGAAGTCCCTGCCACCAAACCGAGTGAAATGGAACAGTTAAATAGTCTGGAAGGCAGCCAGCCAAGTAAAATACCATCAACGCAGCAGTCAACATGTCTTACAGGTACTGAAGTAGTAAATGCAACAGCAATATGAATGGTACGTATGGTAGTAGTTTTATGACAAATCCAATTATGAATTATGAATCAGCCAATATTAAATGATTTTATGCCGTCAAGAGTGCCTAATGCAAGGAACTTTAATCAGAATAGTTATATGTCCAGGAAATTACTAGATTTGCCTTATTTTAGCGGTGGGACTGAATTGTGGCCAATATTTTCGACATCGTATCGTCAGTCAACAAATGAATATTGATATTCAAGTTTTGAGAATTGTCAACGTCTTCAGAAGAGTCTCAAAGGCAATGCCTTTGAGGCAGTAAAATCGTTACTAATACACCTAGATAGTGTATCAGCCGTTATGGAACAATTGGAATTGCGTTTCGGACGCTCAGAGTAATTGGTCGCCAGTCAATTAAAAGAAATAAAGGAAGCCATACCCTAGTTTGATAGACTTCAGTCAATTGTTAAGCGAGACAGCAAATATATTATGTATAATTTCCAGTAATGAATTAGATCAGCCTGATCAGAAACGTAAGGTGGTACTACACACCAATGCCTCATTACAAACAAAAGTCTCTAGTTGTTTTTTATGTGGGCAAAAACATTAGAATTATAAATGTGGGACGTTTTTAAATAAAAATGTAGATGACAGGTGGTCGGAAGTAAAACGTCTTAAGTTAAGTTTTTCATGTCTAGCACATTGAGTGCCAAGCCGTTTTGATAAAAAACTTCGCAGAGTGCCAAACACTTTTTTGGTAAGAAATGCGTGTAATAGTGTTAAAAAATAATATCTGTGGCGTTCTCGTTCTATCTTATTGTTTATTTTAGATTTTATGTCTACTTTTATATATCGTACCTTTTCGGACGACATGGCACTCAACGTCTAAATAGAATTCGTAAGCGTCAGTGTCGGACAAAAATGTACGACGGTATTTTTTTCATTTGGCTTTAGTTTTGGCTTTAGTTTTCTATATTTATTTACTTTTCAGTTTTCCTTTCCGAGCTACAAGGTATAATTTACAACAACCCCTGTCGTACGAAAATGTACGACGTGGCACCCCAGGAAGTTTTAGGTGTCGTACACAAAGGTACGACGTGGCACTCAATGTGCTAGGTAAGGGACATTCAAGCCGTGAATGTAAAGTCAAACAGGAATGCATACATTTAGGCTGTAAAAAGATGCACAATAGATTACTCCATCAGAATCAAGAATCAAGTCCGCAGATGTAACTCCAAGTAGTAGTCAACCCGTACTTAATTGCACCACAGTAAGTAAAATATCAGAGGTTTTATTTAAAATTGCGCCCGTGACACTATATGGTCCAAGTGGAGTAATTTCAACATATGCAATAATTGATGATGCTTCAGCTGTAACTTTAATGAATAAATCTTTAATCGCAAAACTTTGATTAAAGGGTAGAGTCAGTAATCTCAATTTAGGTTGGCTCCGAGATGGTCTGGTCAAGGAGTCGACAACGGTCGTCAATGTTACCATTAGTGGGACAGCTGGAAGAGCGAAATATTTGCTTAAAGATGTACATGCCGTAAATGATTTTAGTTTACCAGTACACAGCCTTGAAGGCTCTGATTTGGAAAAAGCCATGCCTAATATAAATAATCTGCCGATTAGTGAGTACTCTGATGCGAGATCTGAGTTGCTGATAGGTCTTAATAATGCCCACCTAGGAGTTTCCACGTAGACCATAGAGCTTTGTGAAAAGGGATCATATGCAACCAAGACAAAGTTGGGGTGGATTATTTATGGTTCAACAAAGAATGGAAAAGGGACTCATCAGCCACATGTCTTCACGTTAACATTATCGATGAGCTAAAAATAGATAAAATGATTTTGGAGTATTTTTCAACTGAAAGTCTTAAAGTGCGCCCAGCTCCACCTACAGAAAGTGATGATGATGTTCGTACCCGAAATATTTTGAAAGCTTCAACTCAATATGTAGATGGCCAATTCCAGACAGGATTGCTCTGGAAGAAAGATGACGTCCAGTTGTCAGACAGCATTGCTATGGCCATAAAAAGACAACAGAATATCGAACAGAAGATAAATCGTGATTTTGCCTGTAAGTATAAAAGTGCTATTAAAAATTATATTGTACGCTCGACAGCTAACTCAGCCGGAAGTGAATGAATTTAAGCCGAAAACCTGGTACTTGCCACACTTTGCCGTTGTAAACCCCATTAAGCGTAATAAGCTATGCTTAGTGTATGATGCAGCAGCCGCAGTTGATAATGTCTCGTTGAATTCATACCTGCTGAAAGGTCCACAGAAATACCAACCCCTATCATCAATCCTATTTAACTTTAGAAGTGGATCAGTTGCCGTATGCGCTGCCATCAGGGAGATGTTCCCCCAAGTTGTCTTTCAGCCTGAAGACAGATGTGCACAAAGATTTCTGTCAAAATGGGTGTCAAGATTGTTCGCTTGAAATATACGACAATTCTACAGGAACATCAACTTAAAGTGGCTAGTGTATTGTTGTGGAGCAATTCATCCACTGTCATGAAATGGATTAAAACCGAAAATCGTAAATATAAACAATTCGTGGACCACAGAGTGAACGAAATTGTAAGTATCACCAATACAAATGATTGTAGATGGCTGCTGACAGAATATAACGTAGCTGATGAAGCCACCAGATTGCGCCATGGTGTCGAAGTCAGTTCCAGTAGCAGATGGCTTACTGGACCTCAGTTTTGAAAGAACATGCTCGTCTTTGGTCAACGCAGGTTTACCATGACCAGCATTCTGACGATGAAGAGTCGGAAGTAGTTGCAGATTACCTGTTGCTGACAATTGAAAAGCCCCTCTATAATGTAAATCGATTTTCGTTATATTCAAGAAAAGAACTATAGCGTAGATCCTCAGATTTATAGAAATGAGACCTAAGAATGAGTTTAAGACTAAATCCTTTTTTCTGATGAAATACATCGTGCTGAGGTGGTGATCATCAGACATGTCCAGTCACAGCTTTTTTTTAGCAGATATACAATTTCTTGGAAAAATTGGATCTCTACCAAGAAACTCCCCGTTACATAAGTTGATGCCGTATAAAGATTCCGACAATGTATTAAGGATAAATGGCAGATTAAATACTACTTCTAGCTACGTGGTTGCCGTATGATATAAAACACCCCATTATATTGCCAACAAAATGTGAAGAAACATTTTTCATAGTCAGTCAGTATCATTTGAAGATGTTACACCAGAATCGCGAGGCCACTATTTCTGAAATAAGACAACGCTTTTGGATACCTAGGTTCCGTCAAGTGCTGAAAAGAGTTATTGCAAAATGTATTAAGTGCAAAATTGATAAAGCAAAACCAGTAGTAAAGATCATGGTTTTTAACCGAAGACCGTGTGATGCCTTACGTGAGACCTTTCACATACACAGGTCTTGACTATTTTGGTCCAGTTTACATAACAAATGTAAGGAAGAAGAAAAAAAGGGAGGTTGCTTTATTCACCTGTCTCAGCGTGCATGCCATACATCTCGAAGTTGCGTATGATCTACTATGGATGCTTGTATTTTGGCAATTAGAAACTTTATAAATAGAAGAGAAATTTTTAACTGTGATCGAATCAATAGTGAATTGTCGTCAAAAAATATACGCAGGATATTTAACTGCCCGTTGAATCCATCAGAGGGAGGAGCTTGGGAGAGGATGGTCCAGTGCGTGAAAAGGGTCTTGAAACAAACCATGAACAATGTGTCGCCAAGAGAACACACGTTCCAAAAATGTAAAATAGAGGCAAAGAATGTTGTCAACTCTCGTCCTTTTACTTATGTGCCAGTTTCTTCGTGTGATGAAGATTCAATAACTCCGAAAAATTTGTTGTTGGGTGTGCCTAACACAGCTCAAACCCCTCCAGACGAATCTATACAAAAACAGCCTAAGGTCTTGCGAAAACAATGAAGAATATCACGACGATTAAGAGACCACTTTTGAAAGAAGTAGATGGCAGAATACCTACCAACCTTAACCCGTAGGGAAAAATTGTATGAACCTGCACAGCCGTTAAAGAAATGAGTGGCGAAAAGGAATCGTGCAGATGGTGTACCAAGGAAAGGATGGCATAATTCAAAGAGTTGATATTCGAACTTCCCATGGAGTCCTATCACGCCCTGTGTCTAAGCTGGCTATCTTGGATGTAGTCGGTGGTGAGTCCGATCGAATCACGGGGGTGGGGATGTCATAAAATTAAATGTATTTTCCGTTGATTTTAAACTATATTTGAAATACATTTGAAAAAATAACTGTAATTTGCCGCAAGTATATTCTTGCCTGTCAAGTTTTTAGAATGTTGTATTTTCTTAACTGCGTTGCGTTTATTTTGTATGCTTACTTTGTACTAGTCAACGCCTTTGCAACACGTCAACATTGAAGTTTGTATTTTTCTGGAGAAAAGTTGTGTTGCAACCGCGGTAACTATTTTTTACCAACACCAATCGAAGAGGCTAATATTCGGGTGACAAAGAATTAAAAAATAAAAAATAAATTGGTACTGCATACAAATAATATTACATAAAAATGACATCGCCTCTTAATGGGTTCAGCATTTTAAAAAAATTTGAATATTTCCTTAAAGATCTCTTCAAAAACTTTAAAACGATACCCATATTGATATATTAAATAGTTTGCAAATATCAAAGCCCCGAAACTCGAAAAATATGGGCGATCGCCAATTTTTTCACTTGATTTATTTATTTTTTTGATTGGTCTTACTTTATTGTTCCAAATGACATAAAAAAATTAGAGGTAATTGTTTCAAGTGTTAATAATACGACCTGATCTCTTTGATATCTGTTTAAAAACTGCTTTTATTTCTTTATTTCTTATTATCTAACAGTGTTGTCAACTATAATAATTACATACTCTTACAATCTAAGGGCTACATAAATACATCTAAGTACATAAATAAATACATATTGTTACATGCTCTCCTTTTTTTATTTTCATTTATTTTTTTTTTATCTATTGAGAACTTTCTAATAATGTTCCCTTTTCCCATACAGCTGTGGTCTGTGAACTACTCTTCCCGTACGTGTCACCTGTTCCTCCACCATATTAGGATTAGCCACACCTCTAGAATCATCAGTAGTATTCAAACTTCCGGCATCCTCATACTCTGAATCATTCGAACTATTCCCATTATCAATATTATTTCTTCCATGAACGATCTCCCGTTCCTCAACTACATTTTGAGCATCACTCCGATTATCAAGAACCAGTTCACTATTAGATAACCCATTATGATCTATGTAATCCATAACCCTCTCTTCTGCCTGGTTTCTCGTATTTCTCAAAAATCTTCTATTCCTTCTTTACGTATTACCACCTACATCCTTCACTATATATGACCTGCCAGAAACCGCCTCTACAATTATGTCATATTGCCATCCATTATCTTTCCAAAACAAAACTTTATCACTAGCGCTAAGTGTACCCAAGGGTTTGGCCGATCTATCATAATATAACTGTTGTTTATCCCTTTTCTTTAATATTCGATCTCGAATGTAGCACTCATCTTTATTCCTTTCACTCAATAAACTGTTAGATACTGGACGTTTTGTTTTAATAAATAAATGAGCTGGCGATAAAAGCATGTCCTGCAATGGAGTAACATTATACTCAAAAATCTGTTCCTGATAATCATACTTTCCTTCTAAGACATTTTTCTTTAAAATATTTTTTGCAATAGACACTGCTTTTTCCGCCAGACCATCGCTCTGTGGGTAATTTGGACTAGAAAACTTCAAATTCACAATATAGTCACTAGCAAAATTCCTGAATTCGCGACTATTGAAAGGAACATTGTCTGATCTGATCTCCGTCGGAAAACCTTTAATACCTTAATAATCTCACTAATTTATTTATTCCTTAGTTTCTCAGAGACCAACCAGCACAAGTATGAGTCAATAATTGCCAGGTAAGATGCCCCTAAATACTCAAAAATATCTATCGCTACCTGTTCCAAAGCATAAGAGGGCTCAGGGTGGAGTTGCAATATCAGCCGATAACCCTGGCCAATAATATAGTTCTCTAGCTCTCATTCGTGTTTTCTCAAGCCCCAAGTGAGCAGAAGGAACAACCAATTTATCCCTAAAAAATAGTAGGCCCTCTGCACCACTCAATTCCTTTTTGATTTTATGAAACTTCTTCATTCACTGTCAATATACAACAAATCTTTCACAAATTTTCATCAGCCTTTGTAGCCCGAACAAATTTCAATTTGTTTAGGTCTGACATACAAATCTTCCTGATCACCGAATGGACAACAAATTTCAAAACTTGGTCTTCGGGTACCGTTTCTGGTAAACTCGCTCGTGATAAACAGTCAGCTACTAATAACTCCTTTTCCGGGACATATTTTATCACCAATGCTTTCTATTTCAGTAATTGCATGAGCATTCTCTGAAGTCTAGCAGTGACCCTATCCAAATCGTTTGTCATCCAGGTTTTCAGCGGTTTATGATCCGAATGTACCTCTACATCTCGCCCATATATAAAGTAGTAAAACTTCTCACATGCCACAACAACTGCCAACAATTCTTTTTCTATTTGTGCGTACCATTTTTCAGATTTGTTAAGACTACGAGATGCAAAAGCTACTGGATCGCCATTTTGTAGCAACACATATACCATCCTTAGACGACTTGGCTAGTTGGCTCTCTGCCGATATTTCATTATGATTCGGTTTCCTGTTGTTTTGCTTAGCCAATATAATTTTTGCCAAAATTGGGTCGTCATTCTGGGCCTTCGACCAATCTTCCCTTGACCCAATTTGGGTAAGCCGCACATTAATAATGCACTCCTTTTTCTCGACTTTTGTGCAGTGCTTGCACTCTACATTACATGGCCGTCTTGACACGGCATCAGCATTATTGTGCTTTCCACCTTTTCAATGCACAATACCTAAGTCATAGCTCTGCAGACATTCAAACCAGCGTGCAAGCTGGCCCTCAGGATTCTTAAATTGCATCAACCAACGTAATGCAGAATGGTCCGTCCTTAAAACGAAATGTTGACCATACAAATACTTGTGGTAATGATTAACACACTCCAGCACTGCTAAGAGCTCCCGTCGTGTAACGCAGTAATTTCTTTTGGGCTTGGAGAGCACCCTGCTGTTCCATTAATCTCCTGAGAAAGCACTCCTCCTATTCCATAGCCACTTGCATCCGTGTCCAATATAAATTTTTGTCCAGCTATTGGATAGGCGAGAACTAGTGCCGTACACAAAAGTTTCTTGAGCTCCTGGAACGCTTTTTCCACTGCTTCACTCCAGTGGTATGGTTGCGACTTCCTGGTCAACTCATGCAAGCTAGCTGCCACTTGAGCAAAGTTTGGCACAAACTCCTGTAGTATTTGCAAAGTACCAGGAAACTACGCAGTTCATGAAGATTTTGTGGGCGAGGCCTGGTCTTTACTGCTAGTACTTTGTCTTCATCAGTTGATACGCCCTCTGCTGTTGTACTCATTTAGTTGAGCATAATATTGATGCTATGGATGCTGCTCCAATAAGGTCAAGGCATCATCCGATGTCACGACCCCGACAGCAGGAAGCGTACCAGGAAGTTGATAGACTGTTAAAAATGGGTGTCATTGAAGAGTCAAATTTGCCTTGGTGCTCACCGTACTAGTGCGAAAACCAGGGAAAGTGAGATTATGTGTGGATTCAAGAAAATTAATGCTCTAACCAACTCTTATCCACTACCACACATTAACAGATTATTCAGTCGACTCCATAACACATATTTTATTACATGGATAGATCTAAAGGATGCGTTTTTACAAATTAAATTAACCGAATCATCGAAAGAAAAGACAGCGTTTGATATACCGGGGAAACTACTGTACAAGAATGCCGTTCGGATTATGTAATGGACCACAAACTATGAGTCGTCTTATGGGCCGTAATATACCCTCAAGACTTCGAGCACATGTTTTTATATATCTCGACGACCTCCTAGTTTGCTCTTCGAATTTCGATACTCATATTAAAGTTTTAAAAGAAGTAGCATCTAGCCTTTGCAATGCGAAACTAACCATTAACGTAGGCAAAAGTAAGTTCTGTCAAAAGGAAATTCGTTACTTGGGCAAATGTAGGTAATGGGTGTTTAAAGGTTGATCTGGATAAAGTTAGGGGTATCAAAGATCCTTTACCAAAGACCCCTCGTCAGATTCGCAGATTTGTTAGAATGGCAAATTGGTATCGTTCATTTATTACAAATTTTTTCAGAAATTGCCGGTCCCTTGACCGATTGTCTTAAAAAAAGCTCAAAGTCATTTTTCTTAACGGAATCGGCAAAAACCTCTTCTGAAAAATTTAAGGAAGCACTTTCTACTGCGCCAGTCCTCTCACAACCCGATTTCCACCGTGAGTTTATTATTCAGTGCGAAGCTTCCAGAGTTGGTGTAGGCGGGGTACTTTTTCAATATGACAAGGATGGGAAGGAACAGCCTATATCCTATGTATCGCAAAAGCTAAATAAAGCACAGCGGAATTACACCGTAACAGAGCTAGAGTGTAAAGCGGCTATAGTTTGTGTGATTCGTTTCAGGCCTTATATAGAAGGGTTACCCTTTAAAATAATAACCGACCACTCAAGCTTGCGATGGTTGATGTCCCAAAAGGACTTAAGTGGCCGCCTAGCTAGATGGAGTTTGAAACTTCAAAGGTATGATTTTAGTATAAAACATCGTAAGGGTGTCTTAAATGTAGTCCCCGACTCGTTGTCCAGAATGGATGCCGTTGAAATTTCTATAAAAAACTTACCAGTTGAAGCCGATTTGTCTTCAGAAGATTTCAATAAGACTGAATACAATCACCCTCGGGGAACTGTGGAAAAGAATAAGGATTCCCTACCCGATATTTGTTTGTCAGATAGCTTCGTATACAAAAGGGTGAAGTTCAGAGAAGGTTCACAGGATGAAGAGGAAGGCTTGTGGCGGCTGTGGATTCCACAGTCCTTAGTAGAGACGATTTTGAAGACCACTCATTGCACAGCAACTACTTGCCACGGCGGATATGCAAAAACCTTGAACCGTGTTAGACAAAAATATTTCTGGCCAACGATAACACGTGACGTAGAACTTTTTGTGAATGGTTGTGATAAATGCAAATCAATTCAATCGTCAAATTAAATTTCAAGACCATTAATGGGAAACGCTTTTACAACTACAAGGCCATTTGAGCGGTTATATTGTGATTTTCTCGGCCCATATCCTGCTAGTAAACGTAAAAATACAGTTATTTTCATTTGCTTAGACCATTCTACAAAATACGTTTTCCTGAAAGCCTTTAGAACGGCGACCGCTGCAAATATAGTTCAATACCTTCAAGCTGAGATATTTCCTTCTTTTGTGGTGCCCAGATATATTCATAGCGACAATGGCAGACAATTTGTCGCAAAGGAAATTAAAGATTTATTGGATTTGTACGATATTATTCATATCAAAACAGGATTCTATGCACCACATTCAAACGCTTCTGAGAGAGTGAATGGAGAAATTGGTAAGAAACTGCGTTGTTTTCTTGAGGATCATAAGGATCACACAGATTGGGTAAATATGTACCAGAGATTTTGACCATATTAAGAAGCGATTATCATTCCTCAATTCGTTGTAAACCGTATTATGCTGCCTTCAGCCAAAATATGTGTCAACACGGCTCATGTTAAAAAATTCTTGACAAGCTTGGTTTAAACGATTCTAAAAATTTAAACATTTCCCTTCGCGTTGATAAATTATGTAAAATTAGAGAAAAAATACGAACTAGCTTAGATACCGCGCATGATAAAGCAAGCAAGAGCTATAATTTAAGATCGAGACCAAGGACCTTCCAGGTGGGTCAAACAGTTTATCGCAAAAATTATGTACTTAGCAATCTTGCAAAACCAATAAATTCAAAACTTTTACCGAAATTCTTAAAATGTAGAGTTAAAAAAAGAATTGGAAACAGCCTGTATGATTTAGAAAATACAAAAGTGAATTTCATTGGGAGATTTCATGCTAAGGATATTAAATCTTAGTTGCCCGGCTATAGGTGGGTCGTGCCCCACGTTAAGAAAAAAACAAAAAAATCTTCTATATAAAACATGGCATTATATAATCACCCTTATTTTGCGTTTCGATTACGTTCCCGCATTCAGTTACGCTCGAATCGAAAATAGGTATTCTACAAAAAAACCTAATCGAAAAAAAAAGAAGAAGAGAAGAGTGTGTTCAAACCAGCTGCTTTGTTACGAAACGTATGAAATAGAAACATAAAAAAATTTTGTAAACATTGTAATTGTTAAACTATAAATACAATTTTATCAATAAACAGTGATATATACATGTATTAGAAGTAAATATTGTGGAAGCTATAATTAAATAAACTCATCAGTTAAGTGCGGAAAAAAAGAAAATAGCCAACAGACTAAAAGCAAAGGGTATTTGTGGCCAAACTATTCCAGCGTGAGGAATCCTGAAGCGCCGGAGCGAAATTTTTATTTTCTACACATCATCATGTCATACTTTCTTTCCAGTTTTTTTTGTGGCCCTATTGCGTTATGTGCATTTGGAACTTCTTTCCAGAATGCCTATACTTCTTCCTTGGGACGCTTTTAATATCCAGACACAATACATATCAGCCTTCGTAGCCATTATACTAACTTGCAATAAATTAAATAAAGCTTTAAAATTACAAAAAAAAAAAAAAAAAAATACAAAATAAAGTTATAGCATTTTATACTCACATTTTATTAAATTTTACACTTTTTTAACTACAAAAACAAAAATCGAAAAACTTTCCGCTAGTAAGTAAACAACTTGAAAAAACGTAGCTACGATCGTAACGCAGAATACATACAATCGAAAAAGAGATCGAATTAATACGGGGAACGGAACACAGAATACCAAAGTTGACAAACTGAGTAATTTTCGATCCGAATCGAAACGCAGAATAAGGGTGAATATTCATATTCATTTTTTTTTATCTCAGGTAAAACACATATTTAAAACTTTTTTTAACAGATAGACTTTTCAACACAGATAGTCTTTTCAAAGGTTCTTTTAGTATACAAATTTTTATTGGAAAATGTTTTTTTTCTCACAGTACCTTTCCACTCAACATGACGAGTATAAAAATAAACAATTGCATATGGGTACGTACATACATATGTATATTTTTTTAAGAAAATCGTTGCTTATTCATCATTTAAGCTTTTGCTTAATAATGAAGCAGATTTGTTGCAGATTTTCCTAAACGAAGACGGTTCATTAAAATTATGTTAAGACATCAGCGTAGAGAAAACGCCGTTACCTTAAAATTTTTGTTTTTACCCATGGCCATCACTGGTGATTGAATTTGGATTGAGAACCCGGTTATTCGCCTGCTATGAATTCTTTTAGAAAACCACATTTTGTGCGAGACTTTTGGTTCACTTCCTTTTGTTAAGAAAACGTGATTAAGTGAAGTACAACTAAAAAATTCTTGAATACAAGAAAAACAAATATAGAAATCATAAGCACATTTTAAACATAGTAAACTATTTCGATTTTGCCGGTCTTTTATGAAAAAAATTATAATGTAAGTTACAGAAGATTATATAGAAAAAATTTTATTTTAAAATTCACTCCTATTCTAGACATCTGGTTCCGTAATAATTTATGGAAAAAAAACTAATCAAAACCAAATTTTTTGAAGTCATAAACTTGTCCACAGTTCCTGGCTATTGCAATTATTTGCCGAATTACAATCAAAATTGCACTCTAAAAAAGTAAAACGTGGAGTGCAAGTATAACCACGAAGTAGACTTGTTTTGGCAAAATATATATATATATATATATATATATATATATAAAATTCCCATAAATATTTTCATTGTCGAATTCATTCATAAAAAAATACAATGTTGAATTATTTAACACTGCCTCATCTATCAATTATTGCATATTGCCTTTAAGGTTTCCTGTTGAAAAATTACTATGGTTCCATGTCACTCCTTCACATAGATTTTTATTTCTTGTAATATCAATTGTTCATCTAACTTTTGTTAAATAAGTAGAACTAAACGCAGTCTTAATTCTTCCTTACTTCAATTCGTTGTTAAAGTTCGTCCCAAACATGTATTTTGGATAATTGCTTTAAATAATTGATTTTAATTAAAATGTAGTGATATATTTAAACCAAAATAAAAGGTTTATTCCGACATGAAAATTAACTAAATATTTAGTGACACAAATAAAAAAGTAATAGTCCAAGCAAGAAGAGAAAAAAAATCACTAAAACAACACGACAACAAACAATTATTTCTTTCATTAACAGAAGCTGAACTGCAATTATATGTGTCATCAAAGGCCTTTAATGACGTCATCGGAAGGAACGTACAATTAATATAAACTTAAAACTGTAAGTAAGAAACAAAGAAACATTAAATTAATAAGAAATAGTTATGTTGTTGAAGGTGTAAAAATAAAATAAAAAAAGTATAAATGTGTTTTTTTACAATTGCGGCGAATTAAGCAAGCCTCAAACATTCTTTCTCTTAAATGTATTTGGTCCTGAATTGTTCTCAAAATTAGTAAATGACTATATACAATTTTGTCATTACATTTTCCCCTCTTTTTAAGGTTGGCAAATTGAATAACTAAAAATATTTCTTAAAAACAATATAACAAATTTGTTATACATAATTGCTGATGAGGCAGACAAAAAACAAACTATTTTTGTAACTAAACATAAAAAGCAAAAGATCAAAAATTTAAATTAAAAAGGTTAGTTTTGTAAATTAGTATTCTTAATCCTAACGTAAACAAGTAGGAACTTTTTTTCATATATATATATATATATATATAAATAAATTTTTTTATTTAAGACACATGGATATAATGAAATATTAAATTTTAAAATAAAGAAAATGTTAACCTTCATTAGGTCTTCGGGTCAAATTTGACCCATTTTGCAAGAAAATTGTATTTTTTTCCGAAAGTAGGGGGTTAAGATTTTAGATATTTTATGAATTTTATTTATTTTTGAATACTAATAACTATTTTTGGTTTTTATAAGAAAATATTGTACCAAAAAAAAATTATGCAGTTTTTAGCACTTAAGACCTTCGGGTCAAATTTGACCCAGAACAAAATCTTTATGTTTTTACACAGTTTTGTTAAAATAATTTATTTGTAAAAAAAATGGCAAATGTTTTTTTCACCAAAATTAAAAGTCAATATATCTGTCTCCTTTATTTTCTCCATTTTTGGTGAACATTACTGGTATGAAAAATGGGTCCCCATGTAAAAAGCAAAGCTTATTTTCTTATGCAAAACTGTTTTCAGTCATATAATAAACACGGAACTAATCTAACGTATCAACGTTATAAAGTGTCGAGTCTGTATTTCTTGTCGGAAAATGAATACTAGTGAAATAGAAAATTTGCTGACAGTTTTAGTGGAAATGAAATTGATGTAGCAACAACTGCAGCAATGACAACAAAAGTAGGTGGAATAAGATATTTCAGACAACCTCTTACAAATAGTCAAGGAAGATTCCGGAGCAAGAACATTATTAGCGTGAAACCACACCTCACCCGCTTCTCTTGTTCGATAATCACAAGGGAAGAAATTTCCACTTTTCAATTGTTTTTCCGGCCACCTGTAATAAACATTATTTTGAAATATACCCCATAATAAAGGTAAACGTGTTTTTGATATGGATTGGACTGATGTTGACGACACCTTTATGGGTACACTTTTGTTAGCTGGAGTGTAAACATCAAATAATGAAAGTACAGAATGTGTATGGGACTCTGAGAAAGGAATACCAATTTTTAGAGCAATTATGCTATTGAGAAGATTTAAAAGTCATTCTAGAGTAATAAGATTTGACAATAAGGATTGAATTGACACCTAAGCTTTTGTCAACTAAAGGAAGACCGTTATTTTCATCATTTTTTTGCTTCACTAAGGACACTACTCTCGTTTCATATATTCCAAAGAAAAATAAGCCTGTGCATCTTCTTAGCACTTTGCATCATAGTCCAGAAATAAGCAATCGTGAGGACATAAGCCGCAAATGATACTAGACTGTAATAAATGTAAAGGAGGAGTTGATACTCTGGATAAAGTTGTTCATGTTGCACTTGCAAAAGGAAAACCAATGGATGGCCTCAAGTTGTATTTTGCAACATTTTAGATATATCAGCTTTCAATGCTTTTTTATTATTTAAATCGGCTAGTAATGGTTGGAAAGAAACCTGTTTTGCCAAACGTCGTCATTTTTTGGAATATTTAGGATTGTAGTTTGCCACGCCCTATATAAAACAGCAAAATTCCTTGCCAAGAACACAACTTTCTTTATTTAAAATAAATATATACATATATGAATTCGTAATAAATAAACAAAACGTGCAGCTTTAATATTCAAAACAAAGCTAAAAAAAAGTACTAACTTTAAAAACAAACTTAATTAAAGAAAACAAGTTTTTTCATATCGAATTTTCTAACTGGGTCAAATTTGACCCAAAGAACGTTAACGTAAGCAAAATTTGAGGACCTTATGAAGGTTAAACTATATAAAATGAAGCCTTAATTAGCGTTAGAGTGAAAAAGGGACGATTATAAGAAAAAACCTGGGCTGCTGTAATCGTCAAAGGCGTATGATCGAATCAATTGGGAAGGATCAATGCACCCTTGGTCAAAACATCTGACCAATTACCGAAAACAAATAACCATTAGACACTAAACCAATTTCTAAATAAAATATATATTTATAAAATATAAACACCTCACAAACTTTTAGGCAAATTTAAAAAAAAATTTACATGAAGAATCTTTTTTTATGCTGCGCGGTCTATCCTACAAATATAAAAACTCACGCCTTAGCCGATGTAAAATCAAACATGCCGCAGTGTATTTATAGCATAGTAAACTTAACGCGTAACAGACCGCTAGCAGTTAGGTTGTTATTTTTCTGTTGCACAATTGAAAGGAAGATTGTGGGGCCATCGGTTGTAGGAGCCAGCACTTGCCCTTAGTGCTAGCACGATTAATTTAACGGTGATTCTTGCGATTTGGTGTTGTTGGCCTGCTTGTTGTCCTTTACTGGCGAAGCAGATCTTAATCTTCTCTTTGCGGATCTACAGTTGCGCTGAAAATGACCAGCCTTACCGCATTTAAAGCATTTAGCGCGAGAATTACTTTTTTCCTCCTCCATTATCTGTTTGACTAACTCCTTTATCTAGCTTCTACTGTCTGTGTTATAAGCTTCAGTATCAAGACATCGCACCTTGTACACATGTGGCTTCGAGATGACTTTTGTGGTCTCGTGGGCTAGTGCATACGAGATGGTTTCTGCAAAAGATGATTTTTGCATAGCACAAACAGTATATTCAATATCTGGGTCCCGTATGCCATTCACAAATGCTTCAATCTTAAACTGATCCAGAAACGGGTGATCTTCGTTTGGATAAGTCAGCTGCACCAAACGTTTAATTTCCGTGGCGAAATTTGACAGCGTCTCATTTGCCTTCTGCTCCCTTCCTCGTAACTCCATTCTGTAGAGTTCTCTTTTGTGGTCGTCACCATACTTGCGTTGTAACGCTATCATTATGTCCTCATAATTATTTCTGCAGCCGGCTGGTAAGCTTTCGAGTATCTGTGATGCTGCACCATTTAAGGCCAGAATTAGCTCTATAGCTTTTTCTTCATTCATTCATTCATTGTCCCGTCTATTTTAACTGGCCACTGTTTCGAACTGGAACTTAAAAATATTAAAAGGTGCGCTGCCGTCAAAGCTCGGGGTGTTAATCTTGCTGGCGTGCTCAGAGATAACTCTCATCGGTCCCTCTCGAATTTGAAGATCGCTCATTTGCACTTTTAATTCAAGTAACTCTTCGCTTCTCCTTAGGCCGCACAATTTTTCATCAAACTCGGTGACCCTTTGTTCCACGATGTTTACTCGTTTGTCGAAGACTTCTAATAGTTCTTCGAATTTCTCAGTTACCTTCTCTAAAAGCCTTTCTCCGTTGACGCTAGAGCTTTCTTGCATTGATTTAAAGCTGTCTTGAAATTTTTCTTGAAGCTTCAGGTTATTTTCTTTTAACTTCCTCTGGTTCTGGTTGATTTCTTCCATTTTCTTCATTATAGCGGTAAACATTGAATTTAAGTCTACAACGCTGTTTTTTGCTGGGGTACATACTTCCATCTCTTCCTTTTCGTCTTTTTCTCCAAATTCGTATGTCCCAATATCGATACCACACTGCTTAAATTCATCTATTAACCGCTTTTGCAATTCCGCTTTATTGCCTGCTGTCGGTAGATTTAACTTACTCAGCTCCATTTTTAGCTGCTCAACTTTTAGCTCGTCAAATTTCATTGTAATTATTTATTTATTATTTTTCAATTTTACTTCTGACACCAGTTGTTACGTTTATTTAGATTATAAACGTTTTATTTATAAGTTCTTTATTTGCAAAATAATTACACATTCAACTTTTAGAGTTTTAATTAAATTACCCTTTATTTAATCATCATTTGACGATTTAACTATTCGCGATTAATAATACACGCTGGCAACTTTACTTGTTATACCACAAGATCTTAACTATATGACGCTCACAATCATAATGAAACAGCACGTATTTGCATTGCTTTTATATACCCTATTTTTAGGCGTTCTTGAATATTCGAGAATTTCTACCGCCATTTGCTGCGTTGCCACTTTTATCTCAGACACATTAGTGAGCATTGTATTTTACTTCTAGAACCTTCAATCATTATTTAAAAATACATGTTGTGTATTTTTATTTAGTTCCCAGTAAAAAATAGGATCATCCAAAGAGTAATCTTGGAGCGCTCCTTTGCAAGTAATGGATTACTCCATAAAACTCCGAAACACATCGGATTTTTAACATAGCATGTCCGCAGACACGAGTACTCCTTTTAAGCTCCTTATGGAGTACTCTCTTTGATCTTGAAAATGACGACAGAGGGAGTAATCGTTTTTGTCTCCTAAAAGAGCATAAAGGTGGTAAACATCCATATAAAATACAAATTTTTTTATTTTTACAAAAACAAGAAAATATTCATTTACTTAAAATTTTTTTTTAATGTTGCTATTTTTTTTTGCATTCGACGAGGTCGTAGTTTTTGTCAAGTAGGTCTTTTGGTAAGCAGTTGCTTTACAGTTACGAAATGCCACCTGGAAAGATTTTTCATATTCCGGGTATGTTGGAAACGTGTCTTTAAGTGCTTCTGCAAGAAAATTGAAGAAAAAATAACACGTAATAATATATTTAAGACATAATATTAAAAATTCAGCTATTACCGAAATAAAAAAAGTTAAACAATTTGTATTTGTTTGTTTTTATCCATCCCAATTTAATTTGACCAGCATATTTCGCCCATTATTTTGCGTATTGCTTTTTTAATTTTGATTTAATGTACGAAATCTGAAATAAATTAACATAAAAAAAAAGAATTTTGAATACTTGTTAAACTGATTGCATTAAAAACAAACTCAGTCTTACCATTTCTGAATCAGGCTCTGTTTTAATCAGCTGTTCTGCCGAATTTAATTCCTTCAAAGAATCAATTGGGAAAATTTTTATTCTTTAATTTGATGTCTTCTTCCACAAACCGTAATGAATTTGATAAGCTTTTATAAAGCGGCATTCCATCCACAATTATATCGATCAATAGTTCGGCATTTGCATCAGGTGATATGTATGTATGTATGTATGAACTGCATCATCAGTGCTTTTTCTAAACCACAATGAAAGTATTCACCTGGTGCCATATCTATTATTTCTGGGCTCCCTGTGAAGCAGCGTGGGTTTTCTGTATGCATTGCTTTTAACAATGTTTCCCTACATAGTAGAGCGTCCAACCTTCACTTTTTAAAATGTAGAGTAGTGAATTGCAGCATTCGTTCGAAACACGACCCAAGAAGCGAGCTTCTTTTAAAATTTTCACTGATATCATAATGAACAACAAAGTTTTCCATTTGGCTATCTGCATTTGTTAATTCATTGATTTTGTGAGGTACTGAAGCCTCTTGTTCACTTTAAGTCTCCCGATTACAATTTGAGAATTTTCTATTTTAACTAGTCGTCTTAAATAACGCTTAGAAACTAAATTTTCACACATTTTTAACAAATTTGTTACTATACCCTTACCTTTTCGCTTTTTTTACAAACACGTCTTTCACTTTTTAAAACTAAACTCGCTAAACATAAAAACAAAACAAAAACATCAACAATTAAAAGTTATGTCACAAACAAAAACGAACTGATACATCCCCCATTGATCCATTTGGAGTATTAAGCGAGGCATAAATAAAAACCAAAAAATAGTTTCGATAGCTCGCTTATTACTCCAAACGAATGAACAAGTCATTACTCCTTTATTGCTCGATTATGGATTAATTCATATATTTTTTACTGGGTTGTTATACAATGCAGGTGTGTGTATGTTTGTGTATTTAATGGAATGGAATAATATATTTTACAATTCTTTTTAATTACAAGGTAATTTTCAGAAGCATTTACAATGTTTAAGCTCATCATAAATATAATCTTTTTTGCAGTTCTAATAATTCTAATTAGATTTAAAAATATGTACATTAAAAATAATTAATTTTCTGCATTCGCATTTGAATAATTTCCAAAAAACCTAGGCCAGTTTATCGATGAACAAGGCGAACATTTTCCCCAGGAAATAATTACAACTTTTAGCTCGTCAAATTTCATTGTAATTATTTATTTATTATTTTTCAATTTTACTTCTGACACCAGTTGTTACGTTTATTTAGATTATAAACGTTTTATTTATAAGTTCTTTATTTGCAAAATAATTACACATTCAACTTTTAGAGTTTTAATTAAATTACCCTTTATTTAATCATCATTTGACGATTTAACTATTCGCGATTAATAATACACGCTGGCAACTTTACTTGTTATACCACAAGATCTTAACTATATGACGCTCACAATCATAATGAAACAGCACGTATTTGCATTGCTTTTATATACCCTATTTTTAGGCGTTCTTGAATATTCGAGAATTTCTACCGCCATTTGCTGCGTTGCCACTTTTATCTCAGACACATTAGTGAGCATTGTATTTTACTTCTAGAACCTTCAATCATTATTTAAAAATACATGTTGTGTATTTTTATTTAGTTCCCAGTAAAAAATAGGATCATCCAAAGAGTAATCTTGGAGCGCTCCTTTGCAAGTAATGGATTACTCCATAAAACTCCGAAACACATCGGATTTTTAACATAGCATGTCCGCAGACACGAGTACTCCTTTTAAGCTCCTTATGGAGTACTCTCTTTGATCTTGAAAATGACGACAGAGGGAGTAATCGTTTTTGTCTCCTAAAAGAGCATAAAGGTGGTAAACATCCATATAAAATACAAATTTTTTTATTTTTACAAAAACAAGAAAATATTCATTTACTTAAAATTTTTTTTTAATGTTGCTATTTTTTTTTGCATTCGACGAGGTCGTAGTTTTTGTCAAGTAGGTCTTTTGGTAAGCAGTTGCTTTACAGTTACGAAATGCCACCTGGAAAGATTTTTCATATTCCGGGTATGTTGGAAACGTGTCTTTAAGTGCTTCTGCAAGAAAATTGAAGAAAAAATAACACGTAATAATATATTTAAGACATAATATTAAAAATTCAGCTATTACCGAAATAAAAAAAGTTAAACAATTTGTATTTGTTTGTTTTTATCCATCCCAATTTAATTTGACCAGCATATTTCGCCCATTATTTTGCGTATTGCTTTTTCAATTTTGATTTAATGTACGAAATCTGAAATAAATTAACATAAAAAAAAAGAATTTTGAATACTTGTTAAACTGATTGCATTAAAAACAAACTCAGTCTTACCATTTCTGAATCAGGCTCTGTTTTAATCAGCTGTTCTGCCGAATTTAATTCCTTCAAAGAATCAATTGGGAAAATTTTTATTCTTTAATTTGATGTCTTCTTCCACAAACCGTAATGAATTTGATAAGCTTTTATAAAGCGGCATTCCATCCACAATTATATCGATCAATAGTTCGGCATTTGCATCAGGTGATATGTATGTATGTATGTATGAACTGCATCATCAGTGCTTTTTCTAAACCACAATGAAAGTATTCACCTGGTGCCATATCTATTATTTCTGGGCTCCCTGTGAAGCAGCGTGGGTTTTCTGTATGCATTGCTTTTAACAATGTTTCCCTACATAGTAGAGCGTCCAACCTTCACTTTTTAAAATGTAGAGTAGTGAATTGCAGCATTCGTTCGAAACACGACCCAAGAAGCGAGCTTCTTTTAAAATTTTCACTGATATCATAATGAACAACAAAGTTTTCCATTTGGCTATCTGCATTTGTTAATTCATTGATTTTGTGAGGTACTGAAGCCTCTTGTTCACTTTAAGTCTCCCGATTACAATTTGAGAATTTTCTATTTTAACTAGTCGTCTTAAATAACGCTTAGAAACTAAATTTTCACACATTTTTAACAAATTTGTTACTATACCCTTACCTTTTCGCTTTTTTTACAAACACGTCTTTCACTTTTTAAAACTAAACTCGCTAAACATAAAAACAAAACAAAAACATCAACAATTAAAAGTTATGTCACAAACAAAAACGAACTGATACATCCCCCATTGATCCATTTGGAGTATTAAGCGAGGCATAAATAAAAACCAAAAAATAGTTTCGATAGCTCGCTTATTACTCCAAACGAATGAACAAGTCATTACTCCTTTATTGCTCGATTATGGATTAATTCATATATTTTTTACTGGGTTGTTATACAATGCAGGTGTGTGTATGTTTGTGTATTTAATGGAATGGAATAATATATTTTACAATTCTTTTTAATTACAAGGTAATTTTCAGAAGCATTTACAATGTTTAAGCTCATCATAAATATAATCTTTTTTGCAGTTCTAATAATTCTAATTAGATTTAAAAATATGTACATTAAAAATAATTAATTTTCTGCATTCGCATTTGAATAATTTCCAAAAAACCTAGGCCAGTTTATCGATGAACAAGGCGAACATTTTCCCCAGGAAATAATTACAATTTAAAGACATTTTGAAGGAAACAAATAAAAATAATAAAAGAAAAACATGTAAGTAGGGTTTGGGATTTCCCGGACTTTTTCTCTTCCCGGGATTCCCGGGAAAATTTATAAATTTCCCGGGAATTCCCGGGAATCCCGGGTATTTTTTTTCTATTACAAAAAGTAATTTTAGGCAGTACATTTTTTTTTCATTTCTTTTATTTAAGATTAACAATAAAGTAGTAAATGATATGATATCAATTTTAAATAAAAAAAAAAAACATAACAAAATTTATAACATCATTTGGAAAAAAAGTAAGTTTTAAGTACGACTAAAGCATTTAGTAGCTGGCTTGAAGCTAGGTTTCGCACTTTTGTGGCAAAGTTGCCTGCAACGGAGAAAACTTGTTCACTGATGTTGGCTTTATTGTTAGCAAGGCATTATAGAAATTATCTAAATTTTTAGTTAGAAAGTTGCTCGCTTCATTCTTTTCTTAGTTGGTTTTGGTTGTTGGGGATTAGCCTTTGCATTGTCTATAGCATTTTTCAGTTTAATTTGAAAACATTCATTGCTTTAATTTTCAGATAGATCAGTATCAGTTTTTAGCACTTTCGTATTTACATCAGGAGATTTTAAATAATTTATTAATGCTATCACCTTTTCATCACGTCTTTGGCAAATTTTTTCTCGAATTGACGCAGCTATATTTTGAGAAAATGGTGTCTTTATTAACATAAGCTGAGCAAAAGAGCATTTATTATAGCATCAGCTACTAAAAGGTTACAGTATCGGTGACTAAAAGCTTCAACAGTGTCTTTTATGGGAGTTAGAACGTCGACTAACATCTCCAGGACGGGTACATATTGATCATTCCACAGATTTGCTAAATCGAAGTCGATTAGTGTTTTCTTTATAGCATTTTTTGCTTTCATAAATTAATAACTCATAGCCACCAAGGTATTCCATCTGGTTTTCACTTGCATTCTTTAGAGGACTCTTTTTAAATCCCTTCACGATTTGTCGTGCAGATTCCACTGCTTTTTTATAGTTGTTTTATAGTTGTTGTAAAATACAATTCTTAACCTACCTATAATGTTATGTGTTTCATATTCAAGATCATCGTCACTCAATTCACTTTCGTGCAACGGCGCAAAACCTTTTACATATAGAACTTCAATAACAGCTAGATGAATAGCGTAATTCCAGCAAAAAAAAAAAAACCATCAACATCTGTTACAAAGTTTTTCATAACGTTCGGCCCGTCTGAAACTGTTGCCACTATGTAATTTCGCAAACTTAATTTATACTCCATAAGTTTGTTTTTAATTAAGATTCTTATCTCAGCAGCACTACTTCTTCCTGGTATTAAAACCAAACCTAAATTGTAAAATGAATCAACTCCATGCAAGCATATGTTTAAGTATCGTTTTTGAGAGACACTCGTCCAATATTAAAGTAAATCTTCAATTTTTGCAGATTTGTGAATTTATTTCATTTGTCAATTGTTTCCTCAACAGTATTGTAGTATTTTAAAATAGTATTCTTAACATCAGTTTCGTGTTTTGAAAAGGGCATAATTCTGGCAGCAAAACTGTCTCTTATAAAAGAATTCTTCGTTATAGAGCGTATAGATAAGCCGTCAATTTAGATACGATTCTGGCATTGTTTTCACTACCATATAATTAATAATATTGCCAGAATTGCTCCGTTTGACTGCTGCATCTTTCATGCTAGCTGGAATGATGTCTTTATTTCTATTTCCTCCGTCGCTATGGGTAACAAGTGGACTGCTATTATATACAATATTATTATTCGAAGAAACATTATCAGGGAAAATATTCATTTTTATGATGTGGACAAAACTAATGTGCCTTTTAAGGCCACTGGTGCTTCCCCCTTTGATTGAAAGCCTTTTGAGCCTTATATTACATTGGGCGGCGTTTTCCACTTTATTAAAGTATTTTCAAACTTCCGACATCTTAAACTAGCATCATTGGAGTAAATAAAATTTATACATAATATATTTTTACTTACCTGTCTGTAATTTTCAATATAATTTTTTTTCAAATTTCCGCACAATTAATAATATTAACATTAAATTAACAAATTTGTATGTGTTTATAGATTTTAAGCATTTACTTTTGCAAACTGTTTTTCTTTTTGGTAATTTTCTTCAGTAATGACAAGTTGTAACGGCAAAAAGCGCCGGTGTTTTATAAACGTTGTGTTAAATTACAAACAGTGTATTTTAAAAATGAAAGTCCATTATTCTTTAAATTAATTTAACAAAAGATATTTTTACATAACTACTTAATTTTAATAAAATAAAAATAGGAAAATATTAAAAATGATTGTTACAAAATCCATTTAAAACTTTTCCCGTTTTCCCGGGAATTTTTAAAATATTTCCCGGGAATTCCCGACGAAGATTTTTCGAGAATTACCGGGAATTCTCGCCCGGGAATTCCCGTACCCCAAACCCTACATGTAAGTGAAAAATTTTTTACTATTTATTTTTGGTATAAATGTAAAATAATTTTTTTGGGGCTTTTTAAAATTTATAAAATCTTTTAAAAAATTGTGTTCATTTGTCAAGCATAAAAATAAAAACCAAATTCGGGAAGATAGTTTTGAACAATAATTTGCAAGTATCAATGTGCACTTTTTTGCACTTTTTAAGAAAAAATATTTCCTTTAGAGTACTTCTGTTTGAAAAATTCTGAACTTTTTAATATTTGGATGACAAAAAAGAAGAGAGGAGGTGAGGACATCCGAGCAGATATATGCCATCAGTTGTCAAAAACATGTCGGATTTTTCGCATTCATTTAACAGCAAAAAAGACAAAATGCCATAGACATTTGAACTTGGCTAAATTTAAAAACAATTATAAAAAATTAATACGACAATCCCTACTTCGGAAGCAGAGTGTTCCATTGACTCTAATTTACATGGAACTGGGCGTCCAGAACTGCCGTATTATGTGAAATCTGAACGTAGCAAAAGAAGGCACGCAGCAGACTTTTCAACATCTCAGAGCAACGAAACAGATCTGCTAATTCGGGCAGCAGCAATTTTCG
The DNA here is from genome assembly GCA_916610165.2 of Gymnosoma rotundatum. NCBI lineage: Eukaryota > Metazoa > Arthropoda > Insecta > Diptera > Tachinidae > Gymnosoma > Gymnosoma rotundatum. The sequence goes on from OU744336.1 coordinate 112,480,393, forward strand.
GCTTTCGGACACAAGGTCAGGTAGATTTAGCTGTCGTTTTAAAGCAAACAATCGATAATATTTGCGATGTACTTACTAGAGCCGTTGATACTTCTGACCCACTAGTTTTATCATTATGTTTAAGTACCCGTGCACACCAACGCAAACGTTTAGTTCTTCTAGCAGAAGTTGCACAACTATTATGCTGTGAAGACATTGCCGAAACTTTGGAGGACGAAGAAACTATAGAAAATAGTAAAAACCTATGCTTAAATTTAAACAAAGAATTTCACTAAGTATTTTATTTCCCACTAGTTTAACAGGCCGATACTTCGTTACGGGTATTTTTGTATATTGAAATATATCAGGATATATTATGATGGAAAATTAATTATTTCCTAATATATTTCTAAACAAAGGTTGGACAGGCCACCAAGGGGAAGAATTTTCTCCTTCATACCCCTCCCCGTAGGGGATATACAGATGTCTACTACTGATTAAGAATGCACATACCATATTTCAAGTTCCTAGCTTAAACGGTTTGTCCAGGAAGCAAAAGTGGAGACTTTTCTCCATTTTAGCTCCTATATTACCACGTTTCTTAGCAGAATTCCAAAAAGCACCATACCATGGAGTTAGGTTATGTCCCAATTAGCAAATGTTGGTAATTTCAGCTGTCTAGCCAAAGGCCTATACCATGCCTGCAGCGGTATAGGCTTGGCGTTTGTTTTTTGTATTCAAAAAGTTTTGGCCAAGAAAAGTGGTGCGCTGGACCCCAGTGCACTGTGTTATTGTTTAGATAGGGCTATGCTAGGTATTAATTGGAAAAAGAACAGAAAGCATTAGACACTAGCAGCATAAAATCCAATTTCTTGTACCCTACAACATTAGTCAACATTCTTCGTATCGATCTAAAAGGTGGTTATTAATTGTAAATGTGTCATCTACACAACTATTTGAAGAAATTTAGTTTTTATAGCATTTAATTTTTAAATATTAATTTATCTATAAAGGCTAATATTTTTTATAACCAATATTTGTAATCCTTATTTTAAGTATCTATTTTATGTTTGATATGTATTTTTTATGTTTAACACAACTGTGTTTAAATGTACTCGATGTATCCTTCGGATTCTAAAAATTCCAATTATAAGGATATTAATTACAATAATACTAATAATAATACAATTTAAAAATAGTAAAGAAATAAAAAACCAATAATTACTGCTACATCGCAGTAATACTAATAAAAAACAATGTAAATGTACGAGTTTTCTAATAGTTTAAACATACGTTTATCACATTATTTTATTAAATCATAAATTAAAATCAAGCAAAATACGCTGTAAATTCTGCATTTCAAAATTTGTCAACAGCACTGCTTGTAAAGAGACAACAAATCTATAACAGCTGATGCGTAAATAGTTGAGAATTTTAGTTTTAACAGGTTCGTCCGCAACGCAACGTCACGTTTACCAGAGTACCTATTTACACACAACCTAGGTAAGGACAACGGATCAGCTGATCCGCAACTTGTAGATTGTTGGAAATATCGCCCATTCACTTTTTGGTGTATTGGACTGCGAATACGCCAAAGATATGGCTGGTACAACTTCTCAAGTTAAGGAAAACGAAGAACATCTTCTCGTTCTCTTAAAAAATCAAACCTCAATTATTGACGCTACAACAAACATAATGAGATTAGATCAAAAATCAATAAAGAAAAAATTTGATCAAGTTGATTTCTAAATTGTAAAAAAAGTAAATTAAAAAAAGCGAAACAAAAAAGAATCTAATTTTAGTAGGCACAACTTTATTGTCCAAACGCTCAATCGATAATGATTAGCCTTGAAATTTCGCAATTTATTCAACTGCTTAGAAATGATAAATGTAATACATTTATGTTTTATGTATTACTTACATACTATTTAAATATATGTACATGTATTAAAGAAACTTGAGAAATTGAAGTGTCACTTAAATATATTTACATACATATATGAGAAACAAGATAAGAAAAAAAGGAATTAGGCAACAATTAAAGTAAAAGAGTGTGTTCTTTGAGTTATGAACAATAAATGTAAAATAAGACGTTATTCGTAATTATTTTGACGGAACATACTGCCCCCATTGTAGTGGTGCTTTGAGGGCGAAGAACAGGATGATGAGGTATAAAATAATGTAAATAATTTAAGCTATCAAAACTAATGGGTGACATATAACCAAGTCGAATATATTCCTCCATGAAATCCGATAACATTTTCCGTAGGTTTTCGTCCTTTGAGAATCGTTTTTCTAAATATAAAAATCGCCTACGAGCTGTTTCTATTGAGCTACCAAGTTGCTTTATAGATGACTTAAAGGGCAAACGAACTTGGACTCTTTCACTAGGGTCAAATATAGAATTTTTTATATAAAAAAGAAATAAAACGAAAAAATTAGGAATTTTGTTTAAACGTTATAAAACTTCTTTTATTTTAATTATATTTGGGGGTTGAAAAGTACAACGTACCTTGATCGGGATGCACAAGAGTATGAAATGTAGCTTAACAAAAGAAAATCTCTAAAGCGATGAGAAGTAGCCAAAAAGAATTTCATTAAGCTTACAATAGGTGAGTTCTTTACTTTGCACGTAAACATCCCGCCCCCCTTGCACGACTGCAACAAGAGGATCTAAGGAAAAAACGCACACGTAACTATTATAAATATACAATTTCAAAAATACATTTTACAAATTAATTGTTCTTAAAACTAATTAACAAATAGTAAATAAAAAAAATGTTACACAATGTCCCCCGAGTGGACATTAATAACGATCGTGGCGGGTTGGCCACGATAACCTCCGTAATTCGGCTGTTTTGGCTGGTAGTAGTGTTGTGGTTGTTGCTGTTGATAATGGTGGTGGCTCTGAATTTTCTGCTGGTGTCGTTTTTGGCGCTGCGCATGGTGTTTGTTCACTTGTTTTGGAACCCTCTTTTTATACTTCGTTCTATTTTGCTGTGGCGTCGATGTAGTATTAGATGTTCCTTGGCGTTTAAGCCGATGAAGCATAGTATGGTGCTCTTCCAAACACTCGGTACATCAATCTCGACTGTCACAGTTACGCAAAATATGCGTGGTCACAAAACAATTAAAACAATATTTGAGCCTTTTCACGGTTTTTATGCGCTCATCTATCGTCATTCTTTTGAAACGGTAGCATTTTCGAAGCGGGTGATCTTTTTTACACAACCTACATGCCGGTTCTCTACACGTGCTAACTTCCATTCATTCGGTGGTAAGTTGTCTTGACGGATAACGACAACATCTCCTACTTGAAACTCCCTTTTGGGATACTTCCACTTCACACGTCTGTGAAGCTCTTTCAAGTACTCTTCCTTCCACCGAATCGCAAATTGGTGGTGAAGTACCTTCAATTTTTGCCATCTGTTAGCGTGACTCAAAGATAGATCGGACATGTCAGGCTCAGGGGGAGTAAGTAAGGGAGCACCAATCAGAAAATGACCTGGTGTTAACGGAGTGATATCATAGGGGCTCTCATTCATAGGGCAAAGAGGCCTTGAGTTTAAACATTCTTCTATTCGAGTAAGCATGGTCGTAAATTCCTCATATGTAAACCGTTGAGCATTTAAAATTTTCTTTAAATGTGTCTTAAAACTTTTGACACCAGCCTCCCAAAGACCACCCATGTGTGGTGCACCTGGAGGTATGAAATGCCATTCAATCGCACTTAAGCTGTGTAGGGCATGAACCTTTTCTCTCAGGGCAGAGAGAAATGTTTTTTTTTATCAGCTTCAAGTAAATTTGAAGCACCAACAAACGCAGTGCCATTATCGGAATATAAATGGGATGGGCAACCATGTCGCGAGAAAAATCTACTAAATGCGGCTAAGAACGTTTCACACGACAGATCGTTAGTCGTCTCAAGATGTATTGCATTTGTCGCGAAACATACAAAAACAACCACATAACCTTTCGTTATTTTGCAACCCCTTCCAACGTAAGATTTAATTTCAAACGGCCCGGCAAAATCTAAACCCGTATGGGTAAAAGGCCTGGAAAGGATTGTTCTTTCGGGGGGTAATGAAGCCATTATTTGCTGGCTCGTTTCTTTTCTAAAGAGAATACATCTTTTACAATTACGAATCATACCACGAATAAGATTCTTTAAATTCGGGATCCAAAATTCCATTCGAATAAGACGCATCATCAAAGCCTGTCCACCATGAATCGTGCATTTATGGACATGTCGCACAAATAACTTTGTAAAAGTTGCTTCATATGGAAGAATAATCGGAAATTGTTCATTATATACCAGACCTGGTGCTTGTACAAGACGCCCGTTCATTCTAATAAGACCATTTGAGTCTATAAAGGGGTTTAAGGAAAGCAAACGACTTTTCGAGGGTAGTGGTATATCTTTTGACAAATACTTATATTCTTCAAAATAAGTCTGCTGACACATAAGAATTAATCGATTTCGTACAAATCTTACTTCAGCTTGCGATATTTCTAAAGTTGGATACAAACTGCTGCGCAAACGGAGAAAGCGCAGCAACCGAAACCAATACGCAATAACCCTGATTGCACGGGGTAGCTTTGAAAATTTTTTCAGTATATGAATTGGTTTTTGTGTTTCTGAATCCAATTTAACACATTCCAGGTGCGCATGAATGCTAACTAAATTTCGAGGCCATTCATTTACCGGTTTTGACAACCAATGAGGCCCGTGCCACCATAAGGAATTGTTTATTAAATTAAGCGCCAAAGATCCACGACTAGCTACATCAGCGGGATTATTTTTAGAATCGATGTGGGACCAACACTTGGTTCCTATACATTTAGTAATTAGTGCAACACTATTCGCAACAAAAGTTGGCAAATCACATGACTCTGTATTTAGCCATGCCAAAACTATAGTAGAGTCCGTCCATAGAAGAATTTTATCTTCGGGGAATTTTAGCTGACATTTTAATGAATCTACCATTTTTGCCAATAATACTGCTCCACAGAGTTCTAATCGGGGTAAAGATTCAAATTTTACTAGAGCTACTTTTGTTTTAGACGCAAGTAAATGCGTTTTAGTCTCAAACGGGGAAGAGACAAAGCGAACATAGATACTTGCAGCATATGCCTTTTCAGAAGCATCGCAAAATCCGTGGATCTCAATCTCATTATTTGGGTGAAAGTTTACCCATCTAGGAATAAAAATTTTCTCGACATTCGGGTAATCATCGAGAAGAGTGCCATTGAACCAACGTAGAAGAGTTCAAATACTCATCCCAACCTGTCTTGTCCTTCCAAATTTGTTGCATAATCATTTTTGCAACAACAGTTTTCCGAGAAAGCCAACCGGCGGGATCAAACAATTTAGCAATTTCAGACAAGACAGCACGTTTTGTGACCACACTTCTATTAGGCTGCGTTACGAGTTTAAAATAAAAACATCATTTTAAAATCATTTTGAGCATTCCAACGCAAGCCTAAAGTTTTTGTTGTGCTCGCATCTGAAAACTTTAAAAAATCTGCATCAAGCAAATTTTCATTCGGAATATTTTCTAAAAGACGTATATTATTAGCGGTCCATTTACGGAGAATGAAACCAGCTGAAACAAGAACTCCAATGAGTTCATCGTGTCTTTTTAAACAATCTTCTAGCTCATGCGAACCAGCCAATAAGTCATCGACGTACATATTGTCTGTTAACATTTCGGATGCAGCGGGACTGCGAACTTTGCAATCATTCGCCAATTGCCGTAAAGTTTTTATAGCCAAATAAGGCGCACAATTGACTCCAAAAGTCACTGTTTTAAGCTCGTAGTCCTTAATATCATCATCAGGATTACATCGGAAAAGAATCCTTTGAAATGTGGAATGATTGGGATGTATAAGAATTTGCCTGTACATTTTCTCGGCATTAAACACATAACGATAAAATCTCCAACGGAGAATTAAAATAGTGAGATCTGCTTGTAATATCGGACCTGGGTATAAAATACTATTTAGACTTAAGCCACTCGTTGATGGCGTTAAAAACTACTCGAAGCTTCGTAGTTACACTGTCTGGCTTAATTACTGCATGGTGAGGCATATAATAGCAAGTAGCCTCAGAATCTGGGGGACTTGTTTCACGCATATGTCCTAGTTCGATACACTCTTTAATAACGTTATCATACTGGGATTTTAAAACGGGATTTTTCAATAATCGCATCTCATTTCTTCTATATTGCGAGAGAGCAATACTTCGGGAATCGCCTAGAGACAAATGTTTTGGAAATTCTGGCCTAAAAGGTAAAGAAACGACATAACGGCCGTCAGAATTTCTATAAGAAGTGTTTCTGTAAAGCTTCTCACAGAAATCTTCTATTTCGGTTGTTCGGGTTACGGGGGGAACTTCCTCAAGTTCCCAAAAACGGGTCAGTTGAGTATTTAGCTCGATACGGTTAAAATACGTTAAAATGGGAACAGATGGTCCCGATCGATCGATTTTACCAGTAACGATCCAGCCAAATACTGTATTTTGCGCTACGAGATTGGCATTAGGATGTTTTCTGACTGCAGGACGTAAAATTTGCGAATAAACATCACCGCCTAGAAGTATTTCTACTTTAACAGATCTCACGCCCGCAGTTGATATTTCGGGGAAAAAGCCAAAATCTGTAGTCGGAATATAAGAAGGCAAACGCCCTGTAAGTTCTGCAACTACATAAGCCGCAGTTTGAATTTTAAAGCTTCTTCTGCAGTCTTTTCGAAATAAATGTTGCTTGAGAAGCTGGATCAATTAATGCTCTAGCAGAACCTATAACATCCTTAGTTCTAACTTGGCAATACGTAGTACCTAACAAGACGGTATGATCTGGATTTAATTCCACTTGGTTACTATACGTTTGAAAGGAACGAGTACCTGCCGAAGTAGACGCAATATTGTCAACGTTAGTGGGCATAGTAGCTTGACTAGAATTATGCGCATGAGAGTCTCTTGGTACAAATACGGGGGTGTTATCTATAGTAGTGTGTTGTACCATATTAGAAGTGAATCTAGTCGATTGATTATCCCTATGTAAGAGCGAATGATGTTTTTGTTCGCACATAAAGCAAACGTGTACACTTTTACAATTTTTAAATTCATGTGAAGTTGCTAAATAATTCGTACAACACTTAAATCGTTTTACTGTTGAGATACGATCTTCTCCACTTTGTCTTGAAACGGTGGGACACAATCTTAACGGGTGTTGTTCCTGACAAAGAACACAACGACTAACAGATTGTTTTGTATTAGCCTTATTCGCAAAACTATTAATTCTCTTTGAATCATTATGAGCTCTTTTGGAATTATTCGTGTTACTGGAATTTGAATTTTTATTCTGATTTGGTAACGGTTGTGTCCCTTTTATGTCATAGACGGATTCTAAGGTCTGATAACGAGATGTTAAAAATTTGTCCATCTAATCCCACTTTGGCATGTTCGCATCACGTTTTATAGATTGTTCCCAGAGTCCTAAAGTATGCTCTGGAAGCTTAGTTGAGCAAATATAAACAAAAATTACATGCCAACTTTCCGTATTAACATTTAACATTGACAAATTCGTTGCAGCCGTTTTAAATTTGGGCCGATTTCACGGGCAACAGGGGGAATATTGAATAAAATCTTAAATTGAGCGTTAATGAGAACTCGCTTGTTTTCTGCCAAGCTAGGGCAAAGCCATCATTTGTCAAAGGACAAGTTCGAATAATTTCATGGGCTTCACCTTTCGTTTTCTGCAGTAGATAATACAATTTCTCTACTGGACTTAACCGAGGGTTATTTTTATATAAAGCGGAAAACATATCCCGAAATATAGGCCAAGTTACATAGTCCCCATAGAAAATCTCCGTATCGCACGGCGGTAAATGGATATTTGGAACTATAACTTGTGTTAATTCATTGGCCTGCTTCTGAGAAATTGCCTTTAGACGCTCAAAATTATCGGAAATAAGAGAAATACCTTTCACGTAGGTACTATAGGAAGACATATGTTTCTGTTTAATTTCCTTCCGAAACTTCTTAGAATCCCCTTCGCCCAATAAATTATTATAAACTTGACGAATTTCTTCCCATAAACGATTTAGTTCTTTCTCATGGGTGGTTAACGTACCAACTCTATGTTCCGATTGAGGTATTAACGCTATAAAAGCCTCAAAATCGGCTAAACCATTCGCCATTTCTCAAAGTACTGGAGTTATAAGAAAAAAACCCGTTTTTCAATAAGAAATACTAAATTTTGATAAAAACGGGGAAAAATCAAATATTTTCTGGTATTTGAACTATATTTTATTATCAAAGCAATAGCTTTTCCAAAAAACGCTTAAATATTGAAAATTATTAAAGTGTAATTACACTGGCGCAGTTATTCGTATTAAATAAATCCGTAAAAAATATTAAGCACAGTGTAAAAGCACTTCTAATTAGGTGTACTTTTTTGCAGTATTTTTTACTTTATTTCCATCCGATAAATTAATTCGATAATAAATCAATTTAATAAAATAATATAAATCAATTTAACAAAATTCACTTAAAGATTACTTCAAAACCGAAAAAATTGAAGTAAGTTTATCCGTATAAAAATAAACTTCACGAATGCTCGATTATTCGTTCAATTAAATGTTGCAACTCTAATATTATTAAAGTGTGTAACACAAACATACATATGTATCAGTGATCGGTTATGAGTAGTGGAAAAACAAGTGGAGTTGAATCATGACTTATTTTTTTGTACTTATACGCATTCATACATTTTTCTGACTCACTAAACACCAAACATCTCAAAGGTTTGAACTACTCTGAGTATTCATACTAAACAACATGTATGATGTTGATGATTTAGACTCTCACCAAAGACTATAAATTTATAAAGATGTTGCAGTTAGAACATTTAAAAAATCTAAAATTATGAGCAGTTTCATGGTAGCGGGGGTAAGAGATAAGAGGGAAGAAATTTCTGTGAGCGCAACCAAAATTCAAGAGAGCACAATATTAGTTTTGTAAACAAGACAGATTCATACACACATAGGTTTAAAAATGTGTGTGGATCAGCGTTGCCAAAATGATGATTTTATCATATTTTTGATGATTTTTGAACCAAAATATGATTTGATGATTTTTTTTCTTATATTACGATTTCTAATTTATAAAAACTATGATTTTTGTATTTCAAGTGTGTAGTACTTTCATCGTAATTGTACTACATAGTGAAGTTAAGTTTTGTATCAGCTTGTTGTAAACAAAACAAAATTTTTCAAAGCTCAAATCGTCCTGTCAAATATATAGAATGTATGCGGAAATTTTAGACTGTTTTATACAAACAGAATATTTTGGGAATTTTTATAATATTATTTATTATATTATGCTAATATCCCATAACATTTTTATATAAAAATGCAATTAATTTGTTGGTTGGAAAATCAGGTATCTATACGTATATATGTCGAACGAATATTCTCAACAGTTAGTTTAAACAAAACTAAATAAAGAAATAATTTAGATAACAGCACTCACGAAGGTATCTTATACGCAAAATATACTTAGCAATAAGAAACTGTTCCTGCTTTTATTTAAAAATTAACCAAGATATAATTAAAAATATTAAACCCTGTATATATTATAGTAAAAGTTCTTCGTAAAACTTCATACACTCTTAACAATAATAATTTAAATATATACAATGTATGTTAATATATATATTTTATTGATAATTTTTAAATAAAATTTTGTATTGAAAACATGATGATTTTTTTCCATAAAATATGATTTTTTTCTGCCTATAATGATGATTTTCTTCTCAAATCTTCTGGCAACGCTGGTGTGGATGTTCATAAGAAATGTTTTTTAAAGGAAAGTATTGAGAGACAAAAACACACATTTTACATATAGAAACGTACATACATACTTTCATATCTACATATAAAGAAGAATGTGCTTCATAAAATTATATTTCTGAATTTTATTTTTCCTACTTATTTAAAAATTGTTTGTAAATTAAGCTTAATAAGCTTAAAAACGAAACTATATGACTGCTCTTGTTATTGTAGGGTAAATATATATTTTTATTTGTGTATTGTAAAAAATATGCATAATCGCACCGAACTAATCATACCCTAAATTACGTAGTAATTTTTTTTAGCGTTTATTCTTGTGAATACTTAATATATTTTTTAAGAAATCTCAAGCAATGGTAATAAAATAAGGCACTAATTTATGTATATTTATTATTAAATTTATTTTTAAGTTTATTTAACCTGCATATATGTTCAATATATATAAACCTCAATATGAATTTGATAGCTAAATTTATAAATTAAAATTGCAAACAAAATAAATTACTGGCGCTTTAAAATTTAGACTTTCCCAGTACTTGTTACTTTGCACTCATGTGTTTCCCATGAGCAATGCTTTCTTAGCAACATAAGTATAAGAAAATTCGGAATTTCCAACCTGTTTTTGTGACAAGAGTTTTTCTCGTCAAACCAGAGATAATAATTTTAGTACACTATGCACATTGCTTCGTAATATATTTTTTATGTTTTTAGCTGCTGTTTTTACAAAATAGTATTTATAAGACCTTTATGCGTGTTTTTATAGTTTTTAGAACGGATATACATTTCCTATGGATAGGTCAGAATTTGTGAAGGTTTAATTATATCTATTATTCTGCATTAATAGTAAGAAAATCGTTGAAATATTGCATTTTTCGCAATTTTCCATGTTTTACACCAAGAACTTTATATTTTTCATTTGGAAAGCCATTAAGAAATAATTTCACCCAAAATTTCTTACAAAAAATTAATTTTAATCTTTAAAAATATTGTGCTAATTATTCCGAACAAATTATTAAAATCACCGATTTTAATTATTGAAGGTAATAGCACGTCTCGATGGCCATTTCGCTACCGTTTACTTAGCTCTTCAGGAAACTTCTCACAAACATTTTATATAAACTAAATTTTTTGTTCAAACAATAAAGTAAAGACAAAAATCAAAGTTTAAGCAAAAACAACAATTATCAACACTGGGGGCAAATTACGGCATTCGATATCGATCGAAATTTACATTTAAAATCGATTGAAATTTCGATTGATATCGAGTGTCGTAATTTGCCACCTGATTTTATTTTTCTTTATATACTGTATAAGGCTGACTTTTTTTCGGCTCTTTTATACATTTAAAAGATGAAGAAAAATAAAATTAAGACAACAAATAAAATATCACAACACGCCACGATAATTTATTTATGCCTTTTATATGGGCACTTGCAAGTTAATAATTAAAATTAAATTGCGGGAATTTTAAATTAAATTATTTATCTTTAAAAAATATATTGTGCTAATTATCCCGAACAAATTATTAAAATCACCAATGTTTTGATTTTTCCAATTTTCCGACTTTTCTGGAGGGATTTTCAAAAATTTTCTTCAGTAAAAACCTTCTCATTGAAAATACGAACAACTGACAAAAAATGTTACAGAAATCGGCACAGCTGTTCTCATTTTATGAATTACTATACATTTTTTGTACCATTTTTATATATAAGATTCAAACACTATGTTCACTACGACGCACAGAGGAGTATTTGACCCAAAAAGCTGGCCAAAATTATTAAGCGTGGTTTTTCTTTTAAAAATTTAACTTTTTTGATAGTTTTAGCTTTAGTTTGATAAAAAAAAGGTAGTGGCAAATTATTATTGGGTCAGTGTTATTTTTGACACCCCCCACCCACCAACCACCCACCCAACCACTATTTAGAACTTTGTTTTTTTTTTTCATTTTTAAGAGAATTTATTTTTATATATTTGTTGTGTATTTTTAGAAAAATTATTTATTATTACGTATGCCCTCGCATTCCGCCAAAATTTGATTTGCAACTGTACTTTATTCTAAGAGCAAGTCAAATTAAATTTAGATAGTCGAACTATTGTAGTTGTGTAGATACAGGAAAATAAAACATAGCTTTTTATGGATTTTACAATGTCTTCTTTCTCAAAATTATAATATATCCAATATTAAATATTTATAAAAATTGGTCTCGTAGCTTGGCTTCCTATAAGGAATAAACAACCAAATAAGCAAAAACATGTTCACTTTTATATTTATTTTATATTATTAAATACAATGGATATACATTTTTGTTGGCATTGTATTTCATATTGGTTTTTCGTGAGCTCAGCATTTTTAAACAATGCTAAAGCACCCTCCGCTGAAAACTTATTGACTGTGTTGACTTCGGAAGTTGTTAACGATCACTTGTAAATTTTTGCTTCTCTTGGAGATCGTGTTATATCCATTATTAATTTAGCCGCATCTGGCTCATTGATGCAGTAAATGTAATCTCCTCTGTTGTTAATTGCTGACGAACTTCTTCGTTTTCTCTTTCACTTGTTTTATTAAATAATATTTTTGGTCGCCCTGAAGATGAACTGCCAAATACTGGTATTGTCACAGTTCCTTCCAGCCATTTAGCATACGTGCTTAAAAATCGGTCCTCTTTTCGTTGTGCTAAACCCCAATATCTTTTGAAACAATTTTTGAAATTTATAACACACTGCATTACTGCTTGTATATCCCCATCTCATTGACATTCTGAAATCACACACAATTTACTAGCTAAAAACTGCAACTTCTCGTCAATGATTCTAGCATTAGATTCCTGTACTATTTGGAATAACTCAAATCTTGTGTAAATTTTTTCCATGTTATCTCTCAAAGTTGCAAAACTCTTATAATAAGAATTTTGGGCAATAAGCCATATACGTATATTTTTCAAAGTGCATTTTTCCGTTACTTAGTTAATAACCTGATACTTGGGTGCATTTTTTATATACCTGAACCGTTTTTAAATGTAATTTTGATTTGTAACCCTTTTAAATTAGGTATGTTTATAGCTAACTATATTTTCAGAAGAAATAAAGTGTCCTAAAGACGATGAAGTGTTACATAGACCGCTGGTAAACAAAAACAGTTTAATAGGTGTGTATGCGTGGGTTGACTTACAGTTAGTAAATTTGAATTTATAAAGTAAGAACTGAATTCTAAGAAATTCCTCTTTAAAGGCAGGTAATCCATCATGTTGGTACTCGTACTTGTTAAAAGTGATTAAATAATAATTCTCATCAATAATTCGAAAAACACAAAAGTTTATGACGACAATAAAGTATAAGAAAAAGTGCCTTATGAGCAAAAATATAAAAAAGGTAAAATTTTCAAAGAATCACCAAAAATAATGGCGCAAACTTGCGCAAACTTTTTTTCTTTTTTCTTAAATTAGAGATTTCATATTTTATTGTGGTATATAACATTATTTGTACAACAGCTACCTTCACTTTCAAAAAGCTTTTCCTTTTTTGTTTTTGGTAAGAATTTATATATTTAAATACATAGTTTATTTTTATAATTAAAATTTTAAAAATAAATATTCGGGATAATTTTTTCTTTTTAAATATTGAAAATAACTGCTGATGAAATCTTTCAGGCAAAAAAAAATCAATGTAATACCTCTATTCGTTTAGCCATAAAAAAATATCATATAAATATCTTGAAATCGAAAAAATTCAATAAAAACGCATACAATTTTCATCACTTTCCTGACTTTAACAGTGTCCCACAACTACAAATCTTAACTTACACCCTTCAAAATGCACGATATGATGTAGAATTTTGTTCTCTATCGATCTGCGTAATTTGTTGTTAGGATTTCATCAAATTAATTTTTGCCTTTTTGGCCAGCTTTTTGGGTCAAATACTCCTCTGTGCGACGCTAGAATAGTGTGTTCTTAAAATAGTGATAAAAGTTAATAAAATAAATGTTAATAAATGTTATTGAAACAAATTAATTAATGTTAATAATTATGGTATTTATTTTATATGTATGTAGTAATTAAATTTAGATAATAAATGAATTTAATTTACATTATTTGTGCTTAATTGCTTCAAATATAAATATTTTATGATATTCTCATGAAACATTTTTTATTTAAAAGTAGAAATTAATATGTGTTGCTGCGTAGAAAGTATATTCATATGGCCATTTCACTACTGCTATTTTAGCTCATTAGTGGATTTTATCCAAATTTTGTATAGAAAACTTGAAAGTCTTAAGCCAAATTGATTAAATAAGAACTCTATTGAATCAATAAGAGAAAAAGACAGGAACAAAATTCATTCAGTAACTAAAAAAGTAAAGTAAATTAAAATCGAAAAGGTTCCGAACAATATATTTTCATATTGATAATAATTGAAGTTAATATTCGGTGTAAATCGATGTTATTTCTTTTATACAACAACAAAACACATATTGTTACCATACAAATACACAATCGGTAACATTAGTTTATTTTGGATATTTTATAATGTAAATATATACACACTCGTATGCACGTATATACTAAAGAGCTGCACAAAATGTTTTGAAAGTTCTATGTTCTAGTGTACACTACTTCCAAACACAGAATTTCAGTGTAAATATAAATATCATAACAAGCATAACAAAACATGGTTTTCACTAAAACAAAACAAGCACCATTCGAAAAGTTTCTCTTTACAGCTTTGTTAGTGCTTGTGTTTTAAAACAGAGTAGAGCATCAAAACAAAAGGCGACAACGAAGTAAAAAAAAACTGTAAATCATAGTAGAAACATCGAGTGCACTAGACATATAGAAAAATGCTCACGATAATAAAGCAGTGTTGTTAAATAATGCGATTTAAGGCTGTTGAAAGAAAATACTTTTATACAAGCAATTTTTGTACGCATATGCTATTTATATATTTAAGCTATTTAAATTAGTTAAGTTTTTAAATAATAGTAACATTTTGAAATGCTCCTTTTATAATTCTGTGCTAATAAATAATAATAATAATGTTAACTCGGCTTAGCTCGAAATTAAATAAAATGCTATTTGAAGCGTAAACCAAATCAATTAACCAAAAAAAAAAAAAAAACCATCGGTTTTTTGCGATTAAATTTTAGTGCTTTAAAATTTTAAAGTTAACAACTATCATAGAAAAAAAATTTTGGTCTCATTTTAAAAAGTTTTAAACAGAATTTTTAAAAATAATGTGCAAAAATGATATGTAAACACACAAATTTGTTTTTTTATTACAGGCTGTTTTTTAATACGAAAATATTATACTTCTGATAAAAAATAAATTTTTAAAACATATATTCATAAAAAGATAAATACTCCCACGTATTATTAATTTTAAATCCTTACTATCAATCGCTGAACTCTTTTTAAAAACTTTTGTATAGAACTTGTAAAAAAAATTTATCTGGTATGATCGAATACATACAAATTTGTTGTATTTTTATTTTTGTTAAGTTTCATTACTATTCGTTTTTCTGAAAACCCCGAAATGTAAAAGACAATTTTACTATTATATTTTTAATATAAAACTATTGAACTTGTTTTGAAAAAGTAATTAAATTAACATTTTACATTAACATTATAATGTTTTTTTTTCTCCATTTTTAGGCGTTTTCAAATCTTAAAGTTGACGACACTCATATTGAGAAAAACGAAAATTATTGTAGTTTCTCTTTAGCCTAATTCTGCTATCAAAAACTTCAAGCATGTTTTGAATGTTCTACTTCAGTTTTGATATTCTATTTCATTTTTGTTCTAGTTCAGTTTTGTTTTGCTTCAATGTTGTTCTAAAACACTTTTGTTCTCTTATTCTATATTTTGATAGCAAAGCAAAACATTTGTGTTTGGAAGTATGTGTTTGAAAATGAGAGTGTTCTATACACACACTACTTGAAATTTACGTGATTGCTTATAAGACATTTTTCTTATGCTTGTGCAGCCCTTTAGTATATACAAATGAATTAATGTGAGATGAGAGTAACAAGTTTGCTGAGAATAATAATCTCTCTTTGTAAATTACTCTTAAAGTGGCAGTAGCAGTACGTCCATCAACAAAATATGCACTGGATGTAGAATGTACGGCAGTGAAAATTTATTACTTTATTATTCCAAAAATTCATTATACATATGTTTCTTAAACTACATTTCTTATATAAATTTCTTAACGTATTACAACTTTTCTAAGACTAATTTGCACTTAATTAATTACATTACAGATATGCTGTATACAGTCATTTATTAATTATTACATATGTTTACATTTCCAAAAAAAAGGATAAAAAGGAACACACTCGTTTGTTTTTAAAATTTTACTTAAAACTAATAACTTAAACTATCCTACAAACTAAATAACACTTAATATTTAAAACAAATAAAATAAGCGATATATAATATCTATCACAAAGTCCTTCTAAAAACTACTGTGCGGTGTTGTACACCAAGTCAGTTATGTCAAGGGTTTTCACCCTTCTGTGATAAAATAAGAGGCCTGCATCCCCAAAGAGAAGACCTCCAGTATTCAAAGCCAAAAGGCTAACTGGGGAATGGTACTTATTTCTAAGCAAATTCTCCAGATCAGGGGCCCGGTGAAAGCATCCCCCTACTAAACTATTATTTAATGAGGATGATTTGTCAAGAAACCTGAGTGCAGATCTCATGAGAAAAACATCAATCCTCTCAAAATTTATACTACTATAGATTTTTCTACAGGACGGTTTTCGAAAAATGCCATCAGGGCCTACCCTGGGGTGTAGCCGTAGGCAGGAGCAGAGAACACGTCTCTCCCATGTCCTAAGCCTTTCCATCTGGTGGGAAGATATTCCAAACCAGACTGGAAAAGCGTAAGAAATAATAGGTCTTATAATCTGACGGTAAATAAGAAGCCTGACATTGGTACTTAGACCACCTCTGCGGCGTAAAATTCTATGGTACAAAAAATAAACCTTTTTAGCTCGTTCTATTATGAAATCTAGATGTCTATAGAATTCAAAGTTCTCATGGAATACTACCCCTAAATACTTCATCCTATCAGAGGTACTGATACGTTCGCCAGCAATACTTAGGCTTGGCACAAAACTTCTTGCATTTGGGTAGAGATTACCACGCCTACCCTTAATCATTACCCCATCGGTCTTTTGAATATTTAATTTCAGGCCCCATTTCATGAAGTATTCATGAAGAATGTTCAGGTAATTGTTGACCCTGTTATTCAAATTTTTCGCCCTAGGACCATTAGCAGCAATCAGTATATCATCAGCATACATGAGCAAAAGATCCCCGCCAGGTGGCTGCGGGATATCAGAAACAAAAATATTGTACAAAATCGGCCCCAATAAGGAGCCTTGAGGAACACATGCCACCACTGTCCTGATATCTGATAATTCAGTTCCTACTTTTACTTTAAAAGAACGATCCTTAAGAAAATCAGCTACCATCCTACATGTAGAGCGTTCAAAGCCTAAGCCCATCATTTTGAAAACAATCCCCTGTTGCCAAGCGGTGTCAAAAGCCTTTGAGAAATCAAGACTTACCGCAAGAGTTGGGTACCTTTTGTTCAAGCCCCTGGTCACGAAGTCTGTGAAGACCATTAGGGCGTGTGATGTTGAATGGCCTCCCTTAAAGCCAAACTGACAGTCATTAAGTACACCACCATCTGTAATTTCACTTCGTATCCTAGATAACAAAAACCATTCCATCAGTTTCCCAAAAGAGGATAGTAGAGAGATAGGTCTATAACTGCTAGTTTCCCTAGGGTCCAAGCCGGACTTTGGAATGGGAACTACTACTGCCTCTTTCCATTTTCTAGGAAAATAACCAATGTTGAGGCAATGGTTGAAGATTATTGCCAAGTAACGCCATGTAGTAACATCCGTCTTTCTCAGGATAAAGTCAGGAACTCCATCACCACTGCTAGATTTCTTATTTGATCTTAATTTTAAAGCACATCCTACATCGTAAGATGTAATTAAATTAGGCCTTGTTTGAAAACCGCCATCCATTAACCTGCCATCAGCCATGATTTCCTGCCCGAAAGTCAGGGATGGCAAGTAATCTGTTAATGCGGATACTTGCTCTGAAACCATACTCTCAAAAGAAGGCGATCGTAAGTTATCGCCTCCTCTGTGAACTTCACAGAAGTGATTAGCCAAGATATTGGCTTTATCACAATCTTCTGTAATAAAAGAGTCCCCAGCAGCCCTCAAACTAGAGATAGGCATCCGTCTCTTAAGACCGGCACCACTTTTTACTTTCTGGAATGTCTTACTATTAAGGCGAATATTTTGCAGAAAATCGGTCCAATAAAGTTCCTCAAATTTTGCGATGGCCCCTTGAATAATTCTATCTAAGTTTCTAATATCGGCTTTTAAAATTGAGCACCTGCTAGGATCAACAGTACGCCACAGAATCCTTCTCAGTCTCTTTTTCTCAGAGATAAAATGTAGGATATTATCCGGAAGTCTTAGTAGTCCCCTATTACTCGCAGCGATTTTTGGTATCGTTCCATTCATAGCATTTGAAAATGCTATGCTCATAGATTCTATACAGTCATCTATTTCATGGGATGATACATTGCGGTCAACTGGAAGTTGACTATGCGAAAGGTCCCGGGCCAATAGTCTGTTAAAGCTATTAATATTCAAACGACTAAAGTCAAAAGATTCAGGCAGTATTGTTCTTCGCACGTTTCCTATCTCAACAACAATTTCTACTGCAAGATGATCAGACTGGAAATCCAGTGTTTTTAGTCCTGCAACTGCTACCGGTAAGATATCAGTTGATGACATAACTATGTCTATGTATGAAGATGCAGTTCCGGAAACTCGTGTCGGACCACTGGTGGGGTGTATAGTTATATCAGGGCACGTCAGCAGAAACTCACGAAGGGTGTTACCTTTAGGGTTACACACGTTTCCCCCCCAGTATGAATGCTTAGCATTTAAATCAGCGCCTATTAAAAGCTCCTCCCCATTAGATAAATCCATTAATGGATCTAAATTTGCAAGTGTGAATGTACTCTGTGGGGGTGAGTACATCGAAACCACAATCATCCTACTGCCATCAGTCTTGTTTATCCTGACAGCTGTATTCTCAATAGGGCCTAAGTCGACAGTAACCCTGTTACAACACATACTATCCTTTACAAAAATGGCAGTTCCGCCGCCACGTCCATTTAGCCGATCCTGCCTAAAGATCTTATAACCCCTAAAATCCAAAACATGTCTTGGTGAAAGTTTATGCTCTACTACTAAAAGAACATCCGGCCGATGTTCGCTAAGAAATAAATTCAAGTAATGCCTCTTGTGCCTAGAGACAATAGAATTTACATTAATAAATATGCACTTTATCGAATTAGTCATCGTGCTGTAAAGATATTAACATCCCTAGTAGTGCCCGAGATTTTTCACCATCATTATTAAGCGCCCTGTATTCACGAGCAAAACCTTTCATCCTTTCCAGACAGCTTAGTAGATCACCGCCGAAAAATCGCTTGCAATCTTTATCAAGAACATCAAAACTAGCCATTGCAGACTTGACAGATATGCCAGCTCTCTGAGTGCTGGCGACTTTTGGTTGGGTGTTCTTTGTCACTGCTGTTTTAGCAGCAGCGGCATATGATACACCACTTATTGTTGTAGAAGGGACTATTGGGGTGGGACGTCTCACCGGAGCCCTTACACCCTTTTCCGCAGTCTTTCTTTGAAGAATTTGTAAACGTTTTGGACACTCCTTTGAACTGGCAACATGTCCCTCTGTTCCACAATTTACGCATTTTACGGGTAAGCCGACCTTTACTACTGCTTGACCTGTGACTGGATCAGTCATACGTGTCTCGATATTGTTTTCTCCTTTTGAAGGAACCTGACAATTTTTTGGGCCATGAGAAGCCCCACACTTAACGCATCTGAAGGGCATGTTGCAATTAATAGCGACATGTCCAAAGCGTTGGCAATTGTAGCATTGTACTAAATCTCTTCGATTGTGCTTTTCTATGTGCACCCTACAGTGAAGAATGTAGTTTATATTCCTAAAACTTCTCAAATCAGATTCTTTAGATAATTGGAAAATCCATCTATTCCCTCCTATCTTGTGAAGCCCCATAATCTTCACGTTAATCTTTATGCCCTGCATATACTCAAGTACATCACTTGAATCAAAAGTATTAGATAGACCCTTAATTACAACAGAAAAAGGTCTTTCAGCTTTTGGTGTATGGGTATAATAATTAACCCCCTCTTGCTTTAAGAATTCCTTCAATTTAGAAAAGTCCTCCAAGGTGCAGACCCCTATGTTTGTCACATTTTTACCTAACATTTTCATATTATAATCCTTGTGACCTAACACTTTACCTAACTTATTACTAATAATTTTCACATCAATATTATAAGTAGTAACTATCGGTACAGACTTACTTTTTTTAATTATTCGGCTGGTGATAGCTTCGTCCTTCTTTTTTGAGCCACAAGTTTCCGCTGCTTTAGGCTGAACTTCTTTTTTTTCTGCTGCCGGTTCGGCTCGACATTCCATTTCGCTTACTGTACCCGCGGATGGTACAATTTCTTCTTCCTCCACTGACATCTCCTCTTCACTGGATGTCTCGCTATCATCGCTTTCATCGTCGGTCGGTGAAACTTCGTCAAGTTTTTTCTGTAGCGCCTTATTTTCTTCGGCCATTTTTAAAATATTCATATTAAGAAGTTTATTTTCCTCCTTTATTGCAATAAGTTCTTTTTGCAATTCGGCAATTGCAATTGCAGTCCTCGCCCTCTTGTGTGGATTAAGGCTCTCATCATCCTCCATTTTATTAAGCGCGTAGTAGTGATCCAGTTTCTGCTACGCAGGTACCAACACTTTGCCTGTTTGACAGGTATAAATGCAAGCACACAATTTTTTTTCTTCTGTTTTTTGTTTTTTTTTATCACTTTATTTTTTTTTTTTTTACTATCCGTAAACACGTTCTTTACTGCACGACAGTCACAAGCAATCAACTGACTGTTCAATGTACGGCAGTGAAACATCTTAGTATATTTATAGTCTTTGCTCTCACTAACTCGTTATATGCAGTCAATACAAAATAAGTATGATTCGCTAACGAAAAATAAAATACTCTGTAGAAGGTTTCACAGTGGCGTGTGGGATGTTTTTTTATTATTTCAGTAGAAGGTTTCACAGTGGTGTGTGAGATGTTTTTTTTTTATTATTTTAGTAACTTTAAAGGTTTTTAGAATAATGTTTAGAGGTATGTTTATTACTTTCACAATGCTTCGAAGTAGAACCTTTTTAACTCTTGCATATATAATTCAACCAAAAAGATTTTTAAGTTTAAAAAACTGCTTAAAAAACAAAAGCTGCTTTGTGCGAACAAATCTGAGTAGTAAAATTTAAATGATGTATACTCACTTGAATTTAAAATTTTGTAAGTGATTATGAATAGCGAAAAAATGACTTATTGCCGATCACTGATTTATATATATACACCAACAACCAGTAATAAAATTTCAGCTCTCTTATATTTGCTCCTTTAACAGAATATATGTATATATGTAATTTAGGCACAACAAATTAATTTTTTAATACAATTGTTAAAGAATATAAAATAAAAAATACACAGCACTATTTTTATTTGTGTTTTTTTTTTGTTTTATTTAATTTGTTTATTATTTTGTATATTATTTTTAACAAACTCAAGCTGTAAAAAAACGGAGTAATAAAAACAGCGTTAAGAGCGGATTAACCGAACAAAATTAACACTTTAAAGAGAGTTGTTATTCTTTTTATTCAAAAACTAAAGAGTAAAAATTGGCGGCAATTAATTATAGTAGTTTTTTATGCACTGGTTTTGTTGGTAACTTTAAAAAAATGTTTTAAACAGAGAATATGTACATATGTATGTATTTTGCTTATGTAGTCACTGCACTTTATTATTTTGCTTTTATTTATTGTTCACAAACAATATGTTTATTTTTTTACCACTTAATATGCACTTTTTTCGCACTAATAATTTTAAAACACATACCTTTTTTCCAAAAAATAAAATTAATAAAAAATTGATATTATTCAAAAAAATAATCGTAAAAAGGGTTTTTTTTTCTAAAAATTAAATAATTTTCGAAATAAATTATTTTACTCTTCGAGTGAATAAATTTATCCGGTTCGATTGGACCAAAAAATGTTTTTCTCGCAAAATAATTTATTTTGGAAAATTATATAAAAAAGAAATAAAACGAAAAAATTAGGCATTTTGTTTAAACGTTATAAAACTTCTTTTATTTTAATTATATTTGGGGGTTGAAAAGTACAACATACCTTGATCGGGATGTACAAGATTATGAAATGTAGCTTAACAAAAGAAAATCTCTAAAGCGATGAGAAGTAGCCAAAAAGAATTTCGTTAAGCTTACAATAGGTGAGTTCCTTACTTTGCACGTAAACATATAGTATTTTGTAAAAAATGCTCTTCACACTGTTGCTCTTCTTCAGCAAAAATAGGTGAACGTTGATTAAATTCTTCAATTTCACAGAACGATTTTAGCAATGAATCCAAATCTTCGCTTTTGTATAATATTACACGATAATGAACGTTGAGGGCGATGAGCGTTTACACTTCCTCCAACAACCCATCCTAGAGACGTATTTATGAAACAGGGTAGTCCACTTCCTAGAGAAATTTTGTCATCGAGGAGTAATTCAAAGAAAATTTCTGAATTTATTAAAATCTTGATTCGCTGAGGTACATGAAATTTTGGGTCTGCCAGTTCAATACCAATTGGGACACTCCAGTTTGATACTCGAATTTGTTCAGATGGATGTTGCGATGAAATTGATTTTGTGACCAAAAAACATGATGTCCATTCAAATTCAGAAACACGCGATTTAATTGTAGCCGTAACAAAATGTTTTAATTGCGTAAGAATATTAGAAACACCAAAAATTTATTGAGGTTTTTATTTTGCTTTAAACGAAGACGACTAACAGCTTCCTGTGTAATTAAATTGACCTCTGAACAAGAATCAAGTAAAGCTCGAAAAGGTTGTAAATTACCAAACGAATCTTTTACAAAATCTATAGCTGTAGGGAGCAAATTAATTCGACAACTGCGTGTAACAAATGAAGAAAATTTAGGTAAATGAGATGAGGCTGCGTTGGCCTGTGTTGGCAATGACGATTGGTTTGACGATGAAAATGTTGGTTTAAACGATGATGCATGTGGGTTTTGAGCCGACAAATGCGAAGAAGAGCTATGTTGAAATGATGAATTCAAAGGAGACTGGTGTTGATGTGAAGAAGTATTTGAATTATTTGCTAGTTTTAAGCTTCAGTAGTGTAGTGATGTCATACTCAAACTCTACAAGTTCGACAACGAGATTTCGAGGGACATTGGAAAATAATGGCCTTTTATAAGGCAGTTTATACATAGTTTTGAAGTTTTAACGAAATCGAAGCGACGGGATGTTGGTAGTGAAAGATAATTGGAACAGCTTCCAACATAATGTTCTTTAGATTTACAATACTCACGAAGTGTGTGTTTAGACACCTGCTTAGATCTGCTATCACGAGCTTGAAATGAATCTACTTATGCGTTACAGCTTTCTAAAAATTGAAAACGACGGCCCAGAATTGCGAGGCATTGATCTCATGATGGCAAAGACTTGAAGTCTTGTTTTTCGTCATAAACCTTTTTTGACTCTTCATTAATTTTCGCTAGAACTACTGTGAGCGTCAAAATAAAGTGTACACAAACATTTTCTTTAAATTAGTTTTTATTTCAGTCTTTAAAAATAATATTTTATTTAACATTTTATGTTTTTTAAATTGTTATTCAGTTTTCTACTTGAACTTAAAAAAACAACAAAAAAAATTACAACAACAAAAGTTATAAAACAAAAACAAAATCTATTCCATATTTTACGCGTCAAAATAAAGTGTACATCTTATTTTATAGCATTTTAGCGAAGTAGAATCGCAAAAAATACCGTTACGTTTTGTTGTTTATTTACTTTCTTGCATTCTTTAAAATCACTACTACTGTTTTATAATAGACAGTCGCAATTTTCGGACTATAACTTCTTTGCAGAAAGAAATTTATTATTTTATTAAAAATGGGTAGACAAACATCAACAGAAGTCATAGAACTTGTGATAAAACTTTGAAAAGACGGTAAAACTTTTCGTGAAATCGGGTCTGTTATAAACAGAAGCCATAATACAGCAAAGAGAATAGTTGATAAGCACGAAAAATTCGGCAAAGTAGAAAATCGTCCAGGTGCAGGCCGACCAAGAGCTTGAAGTAAGTCTGAAATAAGGTCTATTTTGAGTGATGTGAAGAAAAATCCATTTAAAAGTGCTGTTAAAATATCGGAGGAAGTTTCAGCAACAAAAAATACCAACGTTAGCGCCAACTCAAAACGAAGAGCTCTACACGCAAATGGTCTATATGGTCGGTTGCCGCCAAAAAAGCCACTTATATCGTTAGTAGATCAGAAAAAACGTATTGAGTATGCAAAAAAGTACGAAACTAAAGATGGTTCTTTCTGGAATAACCTTTCATTTAGTGATGAGAGTAAATTTGAGATAGTTGGCCAGAAAAAACCTGTAAAAGTATGGCATACAAAACATACAGAGTATGCTGAACAAAATCTAATATCTACGGTTAAGCATGGAGGGGTTCGGTGATGGTGTGGGGATGCATTGCGGCAAGTGGAGTGAAAAGCTTTGTTTTTATTGAAGATACCATGAATAAAACGGACTACTTAAACATTTTTAAAAACAATTTGTCATGTAGTGTGGATAAATTGGGCTTCAAGGGACCTTGGATCTTTTAACAAGACAATGATCCCGAACATACGGCAAAGATAGTAAAAGAATGGCTCCTTTATCATACTCCTAAGACATTAGATCATCCTCCCCAATCACCGGACCTTAACCCGATTGAGCATTTGTGGGAGCATCTTGACTGGCAAATACGAAAGAGGACAAATACTAACAAGGATACGCTTAAATCCCTTATAATGGAGAAGTGGCAGAAAATTTCATCTAACATAACCATTAAACTAGTTGAATCGATGCACCGAAGACTAAGTGCCTTTATTAAAGCTAAAGGAAAAGCAAACAAATACTAAATCATACTAACTTTTATAATAAATTATATGTGTACACTTTATTTTGACGCGTAAAATATGGAATAGATTTTGTTTTTGTTTTATAACTTTTGTTGTTGTAAATTTTTGTTGTTGTTTTTTTAAGTTTAAGTAGGGAACTAAATAACAATTAAAAAAACATAAAATGTTAAATAAAATAGTATTTTTTAAGACAGAAATAAAAACTAATCTAAAGAAAATGTTTGTGTACACTTTATTTTGACGCTCACAGTATATGTATGATGAAAGCGTTCATTATATCTAGTTCTGAACCCAATGAGAGCAAAGAGTTGTGTAGACCATTAACATTATCGAGAATTGAACGTAACGAAGAAGCACTTGGTTTAGTCATGGGTGATATTGAAAACAGTGAATTGATATGATCGATAAATATTAAGGACTTATTATCATATCGCTCTATAAGACTGTCTAAGGCCTTCTAGTAATTCATTGCGATAACTTGAAAGGGAGCTATAAGTGCCAATGCTTGGCCCGACAAACAATCAAGAAGATAATTTAATATATCTATTGTAGGAATACTAGATTCGTTATGTACTAATGTATTAAACGTGCTCAAAAACCGAGAAAATTCCGAGTACTTTCCGTCAAACTTGGGTAATTTAATTTTAGGCAAACGATGTTGATGTGGTATTAACGATTGGATTGCACTTAAAAAGCTTTGCTCGACATCACTAGAACTACGTTTCTTATTCATAAAACTTACCAATGGAGCCTTGCCAGAAATAAAAAGTTCTTCAATGTCAGATCGATTATTATCGGACTCATTTAACTTCTCAAATTGTGACTGAATGTGGTTAATTGCTTAAAATATGATTCCAGTATCTGAAGTCTGCACTCAAGAATCGTAAAGTCTGAGGAGGCACCGTCTTTCTCGATTTTTGTTTTCATTTGCGTTATATTCCTTTTCTTGGTTGAGCGTTGTTGTTTTAAAGAAGCATGTGGGTTGGCTCCAGCTTCGGTTTGATGATGATTACCAAAACTTTTTTGACAAAAGGCCAAACGTTGTTAAAAAAAGGTACCAAACGTTGTTAAAAGACCCAACACTAGTATAAGTGCCAACATTAATTGCAACTTATTATTATGTGAGTATGTATGTATGAAGAAAACAAATAATGTGAGCGACAACGAAAGAGAATTTAAATGATTTCACTTACTTGCTTTAATGACGAAGAATTGAATGTTGTTGTTTGGTAATAGTGATAACTTACTGCGTTTGTGAACATAAACTGCGGCAGAGTGCGAAGACTAGCAAATGACGTTGACGATGGTAATGATGATTGCGTGTTACTGATCAACACAGCAGCGAAGAAATGATGATTGATACAAATATAAAATGACTGCGATGATGATTTTGTTAAGGCGATGATGATGATTGTGTGTATTCTAAACGACGAAGAGACCGATGATGAAAATTCCAGTAGCGACGACGATTATGTGGTGAACTTAGCTGTCGGTTTACAAGCGATGACAATGATGATGTTCTTGAATCAGATTTGATAATTTTTGTATGGGCTTCCCTATAAATTTTATTTTTTTGTTGGGCATAAAATGTCTTTAATTTAGTTTTAACTTCCACTTCTATTAGCAACTTGTTACTTATTATTAAAATGTTCTTAATATTCTTGTAACAAGTCCTGTCCTGGTCGCCAGAAATTATGTGTGGTTAAAAAAAGTAAATTAAAAAAAGCGAAACAAAAAAGACTTTAATTTTAGTAGGCACAACTTTGTTGTCCAAATGCTCAATCGATAATGATTAGCCTTGAGATTTTGCAACTTATTCAACTGCTTAAAAATGATAACTGTAATACAGTTATGTTTTATGTATTGCTTATATACTATCACTATTACTACAAATATATGTACATGTATAAGAGAAATTTGAGAAATTGAAGTGTTACTTAAATATATTTACATACAAATATGAGAAACAAGATAGGAAAAAAAAGGAATTAGGCGACAATTAAAGTAAAAGAGTGTGTTCTTTGAGTTACGAAAAATAAGATGTTATTCATAATTATTCTGACGGAACAGGCAGCAAGAAAAGATTTTCCGTATTTTTCTGTCGTTGTGCATACAACTAACAATTACAGCAGCAAAGCTTCAACAGACACAATTATCAATACTTGATATTTTAACAAACACTCACCATGGTCTAATAAGCCCACTGTAATATGTTCAGTGTAATAGTTTAGTTTCGAGTTAAGTATTACTGAGCACTTCTGCCGTTTTGCTTCCGAGCATCAAAATGCCCTTTTTGTGAGAATTAACAAGTCTATTTGAATTGCAAATTAATTCTGTCGTTATTAAATAAAAATGGCGGCTTATATAGTACAATTTTGTATTGGTCATCATTTTCACAATATTGCTATATATCCAATAAAAAAATTTATAAACAAAAATGGTATTTGGTTACCATCCAAATTCTCACGATCAACAAAAATATACTTATACATTAAACTTGCATTTTCTGCTGACCATACATAAATTTCCTTTGATTAATTTTTATTTGAACAATTTGTATTTTTGGTTTTATGTTGCATACAGTCTTGCTCATATGTCTACGAGCATATACCTATTATTACAGTGTTGCGCATAAGTGCACATACACTACACCCTTGTTGGTTTTGGGTATTATTAAAAATAAAAAAAAAATGGTATAGAAATATTCTTATTATTTATGTGTTTAAGATTTCTTAATATCTAATTATATTTTTTTAACTGTTGTTATAATTTTCGGTAAAAACCTTCGTCACTGGCTGTGTACTTCGTCCGTTCGGCGAGCGCTTTCGATGTGATAACATCATTTTCAAGCCACGTATATGTTGAAACTGAAGAGATAGTGTTAAGAATAATAGGTGGTGGGTTTAGGTAATTTATGTCCGTTCAAATGTTATTATACAGGTGGATTGCCTGATATCTGTCCTATTTATTTGGGTAAATAGTTTAATATTTGGGTCTTTTATTATTGGATAGGTAAGTGTGACCGTCTGTGGGTGTTTTTCGTTTGTAAGAGTGTTTTAGTAATTTTAGTGGTGTAAAAATCGTGTCAGAGGTTGTGTTTACCTGTTCGTTAATAATGTCTCCGTTAAATGTTCGTGTTTTGTAAAGTTCCATGTTTTCAAGAATATCTAGTCCTCGTCCTTTTTTACTTGGGTGTAATACTGTCATACATTCATCTATTTCTCTTGGTTCGTGTCTATGTGTGTTAAGGTGTATTGCGAAATTGGAGTCTTCCCTTTTCCTTTTGTATGATCGTATTTGTTCTGTAAACCTTGTTTTTAATGTTCGTCCAGTTTGTCCGATGTATGTATGGTTGCAGGTGCCAGTAAGTCTGTATACTCCACTGGTGCTAAATTTATCGGTTGTTTCTGTTGATGTCTTGAGATTGTTGCGTAGAGTGTTGGTTGTTTTTGTGTTGCGTGTAAACCTTCTTTCAGGAAAAGGTTAGTTAATCTATATATTTCTGATCCTGTGTAAGTAAAGATATGTCGTCGTGTTGTATCGTTTGTTTCCTTGTCTTCTTTCTTCTTGTTTTTTTTTTGTATTGTCTGAGTAGTTTGTCGATGGTTGTGTGGTTGTAACCGTTATTTTTAGCTATAGTGTAAATTGTATCGAGTTCTTTGTTGTATTTATCTGGAGCAAGTGGGACTATTTTGAGTTTGTGAATCATATGTCTAAATGCTGCGAGTTTATGTTGAGTAGGATGGTTTGAGGAGCTGTGGATAGTTGTGTCTGTCATGGTTGGTTTTCTATAAATGTCAAAGTTTAAGGTATCAATTCCTCGTGTTATTGATATGTCAAGATAATGTAAAGATCTGTTTTGCTCTTTTTCCATTGTGTATGTGATATTGTTATGTACTCGTATTATGTTTAAGTCTGTAAGACTTTTTGACGAACAAAAAACTACTAGATAGATAAAGGCAAAACTTCGGAATAATAATCTATAACTACTCGCTATCTTCACTCAGAAGAGGGTGAGTGGGGAACAAGTTTCCCACGATGCTATCAATCTTTCTCGCTCTCCAGATGTGGGATGGTGAAGTTCATACCTAACTTTTTCGCAACGATTTTATAACCGAGTCCCCATGGATTGCTGTTAAGATCGTCGCGGACTTCCTCCCATTTTGCCCTCTTACTGCTTATGATCGCCTGTTTTAGCGCCTTTCGAGATCGCCTGAATGCTTCTGCTTCTATCGGAGCTACACCACCTCGCCTAGCTCTAGTGTACCTCCTTCTGTCGCGGATGCAGACTCTTCTAAACTCAGCGATCTCTGATGTCCACCAATACACTGGCTGTCTTCGGGAATGTTGCGATAGACGGGGCATGGATGCGTCACAACTTTGGACTATACGATGCATCATTGCATCCGCCAAAGAGTTGACGTCACTGTTGGTGTTTGCTGTTGAGGCCCCATCGAAGTTAGCGATAAATGTATCTGCGTTGTGTCTACACACGTTCCACTTGCGTGTGCTGCTCCTTCTGGGCGGCGGAAAGGAGTTTGTTCGCATTGCTGTTTGGAAGGTATTGTACTGGTGATCACTTCCGGTGTAGTCCTCCAGCACTTTCCAACCTTCAACGGTTGCAGCCAGGTTTTCAGTCACTAAGGTAATATCTGGTGTGGTGTATTCACACCCCGGCCTTCTAAAAGTAGTGGCGTAGCCAGTATTCGCCACAAGATGGCCCAGCCTAGCGGCCATATCCAGAATATATCTTACACGTGTGTTCGTAGTCGGGGCTCCCCATTCGACGGCTTTGGTGTTAAAGTCCCCAGCTACTATAAAAAATCCACCTACTTCACGAATCTCATCTTCGATGAGATCTAGTTTTGTCTTGAACTGCTCCATATTATCGCTAGGCGTAAGGTAGCAGCTCATCAATGTGAACTGTTCTGTTTGAACGTACGTGTAGCAGCAGCCAATCCCATGTTTCGTAACCGCAAGCTTACTGCCGGTAGGTAGCCACAGTGCTGCCGTGTCTGACTTATCAGCGTGCCAAGACCCACAAAGTATTCTTCCGTTCTGTTCGCTGATGATTACTACGTCCACCTTTTTCTCAAGCAAAGCGTCTGCCGTCCGGTATCTGTGCATGTTTGACTGGAGTACTATAATCATAATTTTGCTAGTGGGCACTTAATCGAGCCTGGCAAGTGGTCAGTGCGGTCACGTTTCGCGTCCACGCAGTGCACTTACAGCTTTTCATTTTGTACCCAGATTCGCCACATCTAATACAGATGTCTCTTCTGTCCAAGACGGAGCAGTTTTTTTGGGTATGCCCCATCCAAGACAACGATAACATCTTCTGGCGTCTTCACATGCTCGCATCCTTGCTCGAATCCGTCTGATTTTGATGTGACCTGCTTTAATGAGTTTGCGCCACTTTCTGCTGGCAGTGTGACAAAGGCTCGTACCTCCTGCTTTGCATTCGGCGCAGTGACTCTCGTCTGGATCTGCTCATCTGGGTTAGCCAACATATCCCGGATTGCTTTCTCTACCTCATCTACCATAGTCATCGAATCAAGATCACGTATCTCGATTGTGGCTCTTGGTTTCAACTCCGTGACGGAGGCTGCGTCACGTATGGTGCTCTTCAGGTATTTAACGAAGTCCGGCATAAGCTTCTGCCCTCTCCCGAACTCCACGAGGATGGCCTCAGCCTGCGTTTTCCTGACGGATTTTATTTTAACCGAATCGTCGGTCATTATATTACTCCGCAGATCTTTCAGCACATCTGCTGCGATCTCGCACGGATTTAATTATTACCGCCTCCTGTTTCGTGCGTTGCGGTCTTGTCCTCTTTTTCTTGCCTGGTTAAGTTGGCTTTCGCATTCTCTTATAGCCTTTTTTGGTAACAGCCTTCCAGTTCTCTTGTTCTTTTCCCGGAGGTTCTAATGTTTCCTTACTTCTTTTGATGTTTCCCTGTTCTTTTGATCTAGCTTTCTTGCCGGTCTTGGGGGGGCTTCGCTGGGCTCTTTCGACCTAGCCTTCTGGCTAGTCTTTGGGACAGCCGGACCGGTAGCCATTCGCTTCGAATTCGTAGTTACAGGAGTCGAAACAGGAGCAATCTGTTTGGTAGCGGCCTTTTTGTTCTGAAGTGCTCTCTCCTCTTCTGCCGTCTTCCACGATCGCCTATAGTTCAAAGCATCATCCAACAGTTCAAACATTTTGGCAACCCCAGCCTTGACCTAACTGTTTATATTTTTCTGGCGGTTGAAAGCTTGCTGCATGTCGCTTATTATCGATTTGCACTTGGAAATTGCATCCTCCTCCATTTTTCTCACCCTCTTGAGCGCCATACGAGGAGAGCTCTCTACTGAGTTACCTGTCGTGTTCTCTCCTTCGGTAGATAATACTGCGCAGGCTGTGCTTTTGCCCGTTGGGGCGGTAGTAGTAAGTGGTGTTTGCGATGTAATGCAGATAGGTGTTCTCTGCACCATCCCTGTCAACCAATTTTTATCAGTTGGACCATCCTCCTTCTGAGCGTCGGTGCTCGCCTGCAGACGGTCGCAGGGTATGGCATCGCTATTCACTGTGCTAGCTCGCGCAGTGTCACTTCAGTAATGTTCGGGGTATTCCCTGTAAAGGCTATACCCGCAGCATCATCACAGTCATTTAGCCTCTCCGTATTTACTTCTCCTAATCCCCTCTCGGTGATCTTTTTTTGTTTGGTGTTCGTTTTTGATTCGATTGGGTCCCCGCTTGGAGCCGCTATCCTTATGCGTTTGCTTGCAGTGAGGTACACGCGAGGGTTGACACAGAGCCTTATGAGCACCTGTGTACAGAGCCAGGATCTCGGCGCAAAAAAAAAGGAGTCATCTCAACTGCAGTATTAGTCGCGACGCATGTGGAAACTCCCTTCCCGGAACCACTTTCTGCATTACTTCGGGAAGGGCCCAGAACGACATCCTAGAAAAGGATCAGTTTTCTACTCTCCCACGCCTGGGACCACCATATTTGTAGCCAGCATCATGCTATTGGCTCGCCTTCTTATGTCTCTGGTGGGGGGGCCTCGATTTGCGATGCGTTGAGGTCTCTCTTCTTTTTCCGAAGGATGCACTCGCAGTACCTTTTTACAGCGTTCCATCCGTTCTCATACTCGAGCATTTTGTCAACTGTGTTGGTTGGAGAAAATTCCCCAATCTGCTCTTCCAAGGTGTCCCTTTCAGCGTGCCATCTTATGCAGCTGAAGAAAGTGTGCTCAGCGTCATCGGTTGGCGTATCGCAGTAGATGCACCTAGGGTCATTCACCTTTCGCATGTAGAGTAGATACTTTCGGATGTATCCGTGAACCTAGAGGAACTGGGTCAGGAGGTAGTTAACCTCAGCAAAATTCCTCTGAGTCCATCTTCCTACGTCCGGTATGAGGGTCGCCGACCATCTTCCGACCGTCTCCGCATTCCATCTGTCCTGCCATCGCTGGATTGTTCGCAATTTTCGCTCGCTACTTCCAGCTCTGTCCTCCCTTGTGTCTCATGCCTCCTTCCGCTCAAGGACCAAGAGGTCGACGTGTATTTCCCCACTAATTACGAAGACTGCCGCTCCCGAGACAGTGCGGTAGGCTGATGCAACTCTGAATGCGGATGTGCGCTATACTGCTTCCAGTGCCTTGCGCTTGCCCTTCGATCTTAGCGCATCTCCCCAAATTTCACTGCCATACAACAGTGTGGAGTTTGTTGTTGCCATGATCAACTTTCGTTTGCTCTGCGTAGGGCCGCCAATATTCACCACCCTTGCTGTCTTGTTGGCCACGTACTGTATCTGGGCACAGTAATTGTTCATACCGCCCATCCGCATGCCAACCTCAAGTGGCATGTGGCCTCATGTCATCAGTATAATCTCGGTCTAGTTCGTGGCAAGCTCCAGACCATGGTCCTCAAGCCATATACGAGTCCTTATCATGACCTGGTTTAACTTTCTCCTGGCATCGTCCATGTCCCATGCTGAGCTGACCGCCGCTATATCATCTACGTACCCTACGAGATGTGTATCCTCCGGCATATCTATGCCCAGGATCTCGTCGTAACTCAGATTCCATAGATCTGGACCCAAGAAAGATCGTTGCGCCGCGCTAGACGTGATCACCCTAGCCCGTTGTCCCTCTGGTGTGTCGTAAAGGAGCACACGGTCGTTCAGGTAACTCCGGAGAATCCTCAGTAGGTATCCGAGGATGCGGAATCATTCCCGTAGTGCCCTTATTATATCCGCCCATCGTAAGCTGTTAAAAGCATTTCTTACATCCAGAGTAGCCAAGACAATTATGCGCTTCGGATAATAGCGTCGGCCTTGAGCGCCCTCAAAGTGCCTTAATACGTCCTAAATTGCGCCAAATGCCGATATACCGGGTCGGAAACCGTGTTGCCTTTCCGACAGTCCTCCAGCAATCTCGACGGAATCTGATAACCTGCCTTAAAGCAGTTTCTCCAGCAGTTTTCCGGCAGTGTCCAGCATGCAGAGGGGGCGAAATGCTGACGGCTGTGCCGGATCGCCTCTACCCTTGTTGATCAACGCAAGCCTCTGTATCTTTCACTGTTTGGGAAAGATACCCTGGGCTATACAGGAATTGTAAACTTCCAGCATCGCATCTGGTCGGTTTTCGGCATCGCGCCGCAGCCTTGAGCTCCCGTTCTGTGAAGGGAGTATGCATTTCACCAACCTTTGCCTCCCGTTCTTCGCATAGCGGAGGGCGCATGGGGAACAGAGTTCCAACAATGTTGCCACCATCCTCACCTCCCAAGTGTGGGACGGTGGAGTTCCCACCTAGCCTCTCCGTAACGATCCTATAGCCGAGCCCCCAAGGGTTGCTATTCAGATCACTCAGAAGTTCCTTCCATTTCGCCACTTTCAGTGCCTTTCGCGATTGCCTAAACACTTCGGCCTCCAAAGGTACCTCACCGTTCTGCCTAGCCCTGGTGTATCTTCTTCTCTTGCGGAGGCAGACCTTCCTGAGTTCAGAAATTTCTGGTGTCCGCCAGAAAACAGGTCGTCTCCTAGACTGGCGCGCTATACGCGGCATCGTTGCGATACAGCCCCGAATTATGCCCCGCATTATCGCATCTGCAAGGGAACTAGCATCATCGGTGACGTGTGTAATCGGGGAAGAATCGAAATTAGCCAGAAATGCTCCAGGATTCAGTCTAGACACGTTCCACTTGCGTTTGCCTCCCTTTCTTGATGTCAGAGCAGGACTGGCTCTCGCTGCGATCTAGAAGTTAATATACTGGTGATGACTCCCACTAGAGTCCTCCAGTACCTTCTATCCAACAATTGCCCCGGCCAGGCTCTCGGACACCAGAGTGATATCCGGCGTGGTGTGTTGACACCCCGGTCTTCTGAAGGTAGCGACGTTCCCAGTGTTCGCCACGACCAGACCAAGCCTGGCGGTCATGTCCAGGATGTACCTTCTCCGCGTGTTATTTTTTGGGGAGCCCCATTCGACCGCCTTGGCGTTGATGTCCCCAGCCACTATAAAGGGTCCGCCCATTTCATGTACCCTATCCTCAATAAAGTCCAGCTTCGATTTAAACTGTCCTATGCTGTCACTAGGGATGAGGTAGCAGCTCATCAGCGTAAAATACCCGGTTCGCACATACGTGTGGCACCAACCGGCTCCGTACTGCGTGACCGCGAGCCTTCAGTTGCCAGGCAGCCAAATTCCAGCTGTACCTGTTTCATCCTCGACCAGGCGCCTCGGGATATTCGTCCGTACTGTTCGCTGATAATAACCACATCCGATTTTTATTTGGCCAGCTTTCCTGAGCCTCGCGGCACCTTCCGCGGATAGCGTGACAAAAGCCCGTACCTGCTCCCGTGCGTTCGGTATCGTAATCCTAATTCGCATCTACTCCCCAGGTTCAGTGAGCAGCTTCAGGATTGCCGCCTCCACTTCCTCCTTAAGAGTCATGGAATCAAGGTCCCGTATCTGTATCGTAGCACTTGGCCTAAGCTCCGCAATGGAGGCCGTTTCCCGAACAGTAGTCCTCAATTGTTGGACGAACTCCGGTCTAATTTTCTCCCATCTCTCAAGTTCCAAGAGGCTAGTGGCCACTGGTTTTGGGTTTGCGGTCAGGGTAGTGGGAGCATCCGAACTATGTCGCACAGCAGCCTTCCCTCGTAAGCCCGTGCGGATACTGTAGTGCATCTTTACTTAGTAAAGGCACTGTAAGAATATTATTTAATATAAGTTAATTGAACTTGAAATTCAATCCATATTTGTTTACAATAAGTATTTTTAAGAATTTAGTGAAGTAAAATTATGAATTGAATTTGTGCTTGGTCAGCATAAATAAACATTAAACTTTTTGTGGTAAACTGTTGCCATAGGAATAATGTATATGATTTTTGTAATGTAATATGATTTTTGAATATTCTATAAATAATTGTTTTCACGCGCCAACAAATTATGGTAACTAAAAAAAAAAGAAATAAAGAATTTGTCAAAAGTGCAAATTCCCGTGGGAACAGCTTAAAGAAAAACAGGTCTTTCTTTCTCTTCTCATTTGGAAATCGGCACTGTTGGGTGCTGAAGAAAAACGGCTGCAGAGCTTAGCAAATACTGAAACAAGTCCTTTTGTTTTTTTTTTGTTGACTGTAAATAAACTCATTATATGGCGATCCTGCCAATCTAAAAAGAATCCTATAAATAAACAGGATAAAATTGTTTTTTTTTGAGGAATTTTTTTTTTTAATTTTTTCCCTTGACAGAGAGTTCTACAATTTTAAATGACTCAACAAGAGGTAGACGAAATTTTTGAGAAGTGGAAAAAATATCTGCACGAAGAATACGTTCCAGAAGGAACATCAGTTGAAGAACCAACCACCTATATACCCACATCAAAGTCTGCTGGCCCTAAGCCAATTACAACAGAGCAGTATCAGACTAGACAGAAGAATCAGAAACTACAACTACAAAACTTTAGAAACCAAGCCACAAGTAAAAAGAAGAAAGGAGGAAAGAAGCTAAAATTTCAGAAAGCCTGCAAGGACCTGCAGCGTATAATAGGCATCAGTGAGGGAAGACAAAAACAACGATTGATACAGCAACTGATAGAACTCAGGAAGGCCGGTTGGAGAAACCATAATAAAATATAAAAAAAAATAAAATAAAATAAAACATTCTTCTAGGATTTTGATGTAACATTAAAATTGCACTTTAAAGATTTTGTATATATATATTTTTCGTAAATATGTATAGAAAAATAAGAAAAAACCCAAGAAAATTTTGATAAGTGATGAATCTAGAATTACATACTTTTCAGATAACAGAGGAAGATAGAATAGAATATACATTAGAACAAATCAAAATGGGTATCGCAGATGCAAAAGTAGAGGGCCATGTGATTGCCAACGCTACAAATACAAATAAAATAACAATAGACCAGGAAATAATAATAATTCTATTATTAATTTTGTAGTAGTAGTAATATTCAAGTTTCTACAACACTATATAAAAAACAGGTTGTAAGAAATTCTGTACAAAATGCATAAATAATAAAACAAAAATTAAAAAAAAAAAAATTTCAATGGAGCAGGAATTCAATAACTAGGAAATCAATAACAAAAAAATATACAAATGAAACTATACAAGAAAAACTAAAGTTAATAGAGCAGTTAAGTAAAAAATTCGGAAAACTTGTAGGACATTTATAGATTCCCTTAAGAGACGAAAAGATTATTCAATTTAGAGACTTGAGAGAAACAGCAATTCAGCTATTGACAGAACATAGAGAGGAAAAATTGAAAATAGAGGAAAAAGTTGAAAATCTTAGAATCGTCGAACTTTGACTGTAAAAAGGCTTAGGAAACAATACCAGTTTTTGACGGAAATCCAAAACATGTTTATATATTCCTTTCAATGATAGAAATGGTTCATTCTGAACTTAATGAGCAAGGAAGAAAGAACCTGATAAAATATATATTCGCAATAAAATTAGTAAACAAAGTCAGGGACATTTTGATTATACAAAATACGCCTGAAACTTTCGATGAGCTGAAGACAGCTCTGGCAAAACATTTCAAATCAACAAGAACGTCAAGCAGCATACATTATGAATTAAGAAATACAAGACAAAAAGGAAATGTACTTAATTACAAAGAACGTATTAACACTTTGATAGCAGACTTGACATTGGTACAAATTTCGGAACTTGAGGACAGTTCAAATCAGGTAGCTCGATCTACGATTAAGACTATGAATGAAAAACTAGCTTTAGAAATTTTTCAAGAAGGTTTATATAAAGATATAAGAACAGCTGTAATAGCCGCACAACCCAAGACCTTGTCACAAGCCTTTAATATTGCAAGCACACAGGAAAGATCACTACAAATATCAGATACATTTACAACATTACAAATAAATAATAATAGACGAAACTATTACAATAACAAAAATAGAAACAATTTAGGTTTTAAAAATAACAGAAATACAAATTATATTAATCCACAGATGGATAGGAACTTCAACAATATAAGGAATAACAGAAACTATAACAACAATAACAGAAATTATAACAATAGCAACAGAAACTCTAACAGTAGCATTGGAAACCATAGCAACAATAACAGAAACTACAAAAATAACAGTACTATAACAATAAAAACAATAAAAACAATAAAAACAATAATTACAACGGCTATAACAATAACAGAGGTAATAGAAGCAATAATAACACAAGAGGAAGAGGCCACTCCAATGTTCATACTATACAACAACAGGGAAAGGTACAAACCCTGGAGACTCATTACGAATCTCCGAACAGGGAAAACTAAGAGTATATACACTAAATATTGGAACATCAAATTTTCTTTTCCTATCAGTAAAGAACATCAACTATCAATTAACATTTTTAATAGACACAGGCTCAGAGATATCACTCTGTAAAGAAAATGTAATATACAACTATTACAAGAATACTGACAACATTTGCCGATTGAGTGGCATTACAAATGACTTCAAAGAAACGTTAGGAACTACTGATTTACAAATAGTACTAGGAGAACAAGTATTAACACACAGATTTCAATTAGTAGAAGAAGACTTTCCTATCAGTACTGATGGAGTTTTAGGAATAGATTTTTTCTGTAAATACAATTGTCAGATTAACTATGAGACACTAACTTTATACTTGCATAGAGGAAGAGAAAATAATAATCCCAATAGAGATTAACACAAAAAGAATACATAATATAACCATACCCACGAGAACAGAGAAGATAGTACCCATAAACATTGACTTAAAAGAAGATAGTGTGATATGTAGTAAAGAAATAATAAACGGAATATTTTTAGCAAACTCTATAATACCCAAGAATGGTCAACGCCATGTTAAAATCTTGAATACATTAGAGGAACCAGTACGCCTAGAGAAGTTGGGAGTCACAAAAATACCATTAAAAAATTACACAATTTATAAAACTAACATCCGCAATAACAATAAACACTCAGAGCAAAGATTTCAGAGATTACTAGAAGATCTAGATTTCAAGAACCTTGAAGAAGAAAATAAAAAAGTCATATGTGATATTCTACGACAATATCAAGAAGTATTTCATCTTAAAGGTGAACCATTAACGGTAAACAATTTTTATAAACAAAGTATTGAATTAAATAATAATACACCCACTTACATTAAAAATTATAGACTGCCACAAACACAATTAGACGAAATAAATGAACAGGTTCAAGAGTTGTTAGACTAAGACGTAGTAGAACCGTCTATTAGTCCATATAATTCTCCATTATTATTGGTACTAAAAAAGGGTCAAAACGACACAAAACAATGGCGTTTGGTTGTAGATTTCAGACGTTTAAACGATAAGATAGTAAATGACAAATTTCCTTTAACCAGACTTGAAGATGTATTGGACAGATTAGGTAGAGCTAAATATTTTTCCACTTTAGACATGACAAGCTCGTTTCACCAAATAAAAATTGAACCAAAATCAAGACCACAGCATTTTCAACACCAAACGGCCACTTTCAATATACAAGATTACCATTTGGTTTAAAAATATCATCTAACAGTTTCCAAAGAATGTTGACAATAGCATTGGCTGGTTTAGAGTCGGAAGCATTTTTATACGTTGATGACGTCATTATTTTTGGATGCAGTTTGAAGCACCACAATGATAACCTTATAAGAGTGTTGAAAAGACTAAAACAATATAATTTGAAACTGAATCCAGCGAAATGTTGTTTCCTAAAACCAGAAGTTTTGTATTTGGGACATTTAATTACAAAGAATGGTATAAAAACCGACCCGACGAAATACAAAATAATTGAACAATATCCTGTTCCAAAAAACGCAGACGACGTTAGACGGTTTATAGCCTTCTGCAATTATTACAGAAGATGCATTCCAAACTTCGCCAAAATAGCAACTTGCTTAAATAATTTATTAAAAAAAAAGTAACTTTCAATTGGACGGAGGATTGCCAAATAGCATTTGAGACTCTAAGAGACAAATTAAAAAACCCGCCTATACTACAATATCCGAACTTTGACGAACAATTCATTCTAACCACAGACGCTTCAAATGTAGCTCTGGGAGCAGTCCTATCACAGGGTGAAATCGGTAAAGATCTACCCATATCTTATGCAAGCAGAACGCTTAACAAACATGAAAAGAACAAATCAGTAATTGAGAAAGAATTATTAGGTATTCATTGGGGAATACAATTTTTTAGACCATATCTATATGGTAGAAAATTTACCGTGGTCACAGACCATAGACCACTTATTGCTTTATTTACTCATAAAAACCCATCTTCAAAATTAACCAGAATTAGACTAGAACTATCTGATTATGACTTTGATATAAAATACAAAAAAG
The DNA here is from genome assembly GCA_916610165.2 of Gymnosoma rotundatum. Lineage (NCBI taxonomy): Eukaryota > Metazoa > Arthropoda > Insecta > Diptera > Tachinidae > Gymnosoma > Gymnosoma rotundatum. The sequence goes on from OU744336.1 coordinate 112,520,245, forward strand.
GAACAAATAATACGAACGCAGACGCTCTATCACGCATAAACATAATTTCACAAATATTAAGAGACATGATTCCAATCTATATTGATGAAAAAGAAAGGAAAACCTTAGCAATAACACGAAGTATGATAAATAAAAGTAGTGATGAAAAGAAAAATATATGTGATGAAGATAATAATAGAAAGAACGTTCATAGAAAAGAAAATATTATTAAAGACTGCATATCTCAAAAAGAGACTGATCACCTCCTGATGTGGGAATGTACGTCAATAAATTATATTAAGGGTACCCAAAAGATTGAATTTATATATGATAATAAGCTGCAGCAAGAATTAAGAAAAGAATTGAAAGAGAAAAATGATAAAATAACGCGAATAATATGCAATAAAAGCGAAAATCCTATGTTTTCAGGAACATTTTTGGAGAAAGTTTTATTGAGATTAAAGAAATTGAAATTCAAGAAGTACGTACTATATGATAATGATGAAAAATTTTGATACTATTGTAATGGACACAGTTGGACCATTAAAACCATCTGGACAATTTAGATACATACTTACTATGCAGTGTGAACTGACAAAATATGTTGTTGCTTGTCCGCTTGAGTCCAAAGATGCCAGAACTGTCGCAAAAGCTTTAATAGAACATATAGTCTTAAAGTACGGTTTATTTAACATTCTCAAAACAGATAAGGGAACCGAATTTACCAATAAATTAATGAAAGAGATTTGTGTATTATTAAAAATAAAACAAAATTTTTCAACACCTTACCATCATGAAACTTTGGGCACGTAGAACGAAATCATCGCGTTCTGAATGAATATTTTCTAAATTTCGTGAATGACAATAATTGGCATGAATGGATACCATATTATACTTCTGCTTTCAATACGACACCAAATGTCGATACAGACTATTCACCATTCGAAATAATTTTTGGTAGACTTCCTAGACTCCCAAACGACGTTTTAGGTGATTCCAGAAAGATTTATAATATTGACAACTACTTAAATGAACTAAAGATTAGACTTCATCACTCATTACAAAGAGCAAGAGAAATAATCCTCGAAGTAAAAAGAAAAAGAAGTATAGAATCTGAAAGGAAGCAGAATAAAATAGATCTTAGAATAGGAGATTTAGTCTTAGTTAAAGTTTTAAATAGAAAAAAGTATGAAGATCCATACAAAGGCCCATACAAAGTATTAGATTTAGAAGATTTAAATGTACTTTTAGAAATTAATAAAACTAAAACAAAACAAGTACATAAGAATTTGCTAAAAAAATATTTAAATTGACAAAAACAATATAGATAAGAAACATAAAGATAAGAATTTCAATGTAACAATATAAATACCAAACACAATTTAGAAGTAAAAAAAAAAAAAAAATATATGTGCACATAACGCTTAAAATAAGCCTTAATTATAATTTTTTTTTCTGTTTCATTTTTAATAATACCTAAAAGGGTAAGGGTGTAGTGGATCTATACTTAGTAAAGGCACTGTAAAAATATTATTTAATATAAGTTAATTAAACTTGAAATTCAATCCATATTTGTTTACAATAAGTATTTTTAATAATTTAGTGAAGTAATATTATGAATTGATTTTGTGCTTGGTCAGCATAAATGAACATTAAACTTTTTGTGGTGTACTGTTGCCATAGGAATAATGTATATGATTTTTGTAATGTAATATGATTTTTGAATATTCTCTAAATAATTGTTTTCACGCGCCAATAAATTATGGTAACTAAAAAAAAAAGAAATAAAGAATTTGTCAAAAGTGCAAATTCCCGTGGGAACAGCGAATTCACTATAGATTGGTTATTGTGCCAAATTAATGCTGACCATAGAATAAATTAGTATATAAGTTGAAAATTTAAAAAAATAAAGACAGAATTGATTGAACAGCTTAAAGAAAGACAGGTCTTTCTTTCTCTTTTTATTTGGAAATCGGCACTGTTGGGTGCTGAAGAAAAACGGCTGCAGAGCTTAGCAAATACTGAAACAAGTCCCTTTGTTTTTTTTGTTGACTGTAAATAAACTCATTATAATACATTCCTCCTCTGCTGTCTTCCACGCGCGCCTGCTGATGTTTTTTTGGCGGTTGAACGCCCGCTGCATGCTGTCTGTCTTCAATCTGCCTTGGGATATCTTATCCTCCTCCATTCTCCTCACTTTCCGGATCAGCTCGAGCCGAGGAGAATACCCTGTTTCCACGCCTGACCCGCCATTTACTCTGGGAGCCGTTCCTATAGTGGCCGCGCTACTGCTTGCAAAGGTGGGAGTGGCAAGCTGTTCCCTCGTCTCGTTGGTTCCAGTGGGTATGCGCTGCACGGTCAGTGTGGTTCCAGTTCCGGTACTGGAAGAATCTTTGCTCCGACTTTCGCCATCCGTTCGCAGCCCACCATCGATGGGGATTTCGGGTAAGGCCCCGGCATTCATGCTCCCAACATGAGCCGCTTCACTTCCAGTCATGCCTGGTGTCGGTGCGCACCTTGCCGGTGGCGACCTTTGCAGCAAGCTGCTCCTTCTAAAGGCCCCTCTTTGAGCAGCCGCGTCAATCTATCTCTTCGCTCTATTATCGTCTCTGATATTCCTCTTAGGTTTTCTAAAAAGTGTCTTCATTTCGAAGCGGTTGGGTCCCGACATCAGGCCGCTATTCCCATACGGAAGTACAATTTCCCTATAAGTCCCCATGGTTATCTATGAAATCAGGGAGGCCATGCGAGGGTTGACACCGCGCTTCTTGGGCAACGGAGTTCAGAGCCAGGATGGGAACTAATCAGGATTCCTCAACTGAACCTTCACCACCAACCTAATGGTGACGTATGGGGAACGTACCTGAAGGCTTGCCAAAGTTATAACAGGACGGAGGCGGCTGCAGCATTAGCCCAACAGCTTTTTTAGCAAGATGCCACTCTTGCCTACTAAGGTGATGGATTACTGCAGTCGTCAGCCCGTGGCATCAAGTCAAAATCCATGAATCAGTGCCTCATGTCCTATCCGCTCCATGTCCATTACCTTCAGTTCCACCAGACATGGCGATCAGCTGCCCAGAACTTTGGTCCACGGGTGGTATTTACCGCCTTCTCCGCTGGTCCAGAATGACCAGCAGAGAGTTCCACTATCTGCCACCTGTGGACGCGTCCGATGGGAGACTGAGAAAACTCCACACGGAATTATTATTATTATTGTTATTGTTATTATTTTTTTTTTATTATTATTATTACTACTATTAATGCATGTGATTCAAATTTTTGAGAAGAATGATTAAGGCAAAAGCTTCTGTTTGTCATACGGTTTAATGAGAATCATGCTCAGGCTAAAAGCTATTTTGTATGAGAAGAATGTTTATGTTAAAAGTTTACTTCTAGAGCATATAAACAATGCAAATAGTGATTGATTCTCATTCTTTGTTTGTAGGTTAGCATGAGATGTCAACAGGAAGAAGGTTTACTAAACGACTAGGCTCCGTGGTGACGATAGTCGCCGTTGCTTGCTTGACAGTTTCGTTGTTGTTGGACGCGATTGTGTCTGCAATAAACGGAAACCCTTGGTTTCTCATCCATTCTCATTCTTTGTTTGCAGTGAAAACTTGAAAATATCTTGTATTGAATTATACAAAAAAATTATACAAATTATACTTATAAAATAAGACTGTGTTACATTTTTTATTATTGAAAATTTGTTTATGTTTGATATTTGTTTTGGTGCTGCAAGAAATATGCAATTTTATCATATTTCTTTGATAAAACTAGTATATAAGACTAATGGCCAGTTTTTGACTTCATATTTAAATACGCATTTAGTTAATTTGCTTTTCATTTTAAGTAGTATTTAAATACAGTTTCAGTTTTTCAGTCAGTTATGATCGGTCTCGTTTAATTATGATAAAATATGGCAGCATTACGAAATAACAACATAAATCTCCATTATTTATGAAAAACAGCTGCTAACAAACACAATGGATTCGAAATTTTGTGAAAAATATTTTAAATATAGTAAAAAATGTCAGCGATACTCATGTATTCACCACCTAAAGTTATTTTATTTATTAATTTAACTTCTTAATTATTATTTTCATTAAGAAATGTGTGCAAAACATAAAATATTGTTCTATCAATGGCTATAGTGTTTGTTTAGTTTTGCTAAACAACAACAAAAAATGCCATAATCATATGGTAAAACTGTATTATTTAAATGGACTTTAAATGCGCAAGATTGGTCATTTAAGTTTGACGTAAGTGTGCATTGAAAAACTAAATTTGGTACTTAAATAGAACTTAAATATAAATGACATTTAAATACGAGGTCAAAAACTGGCACTAAGAAAATTCAAAATAAAATAACTCTTATTTTAAAACTGAAAGAAACGGTCTTTTCTAATTAACAGCAAGCAACACGGTGCTGATTTGCGCCAACGAAATTCATACACAAACATCAAAATTCTTCAGGTTTATGTGCCTGCAAGAAAATCATTAGTTTCAAAACATTTAAGTAATCTTTCCATTTCTTTGAGCTACAAGTGCTTGGAAGAAAGCCCAAGGCGGAGATTCTTAACAATAAACACAAGTGAGAGTATTATATTCGGCTATGCCGATTCTTATATGCCCTTCACCATCTATGTATATACAAAGAATAAAAATATAAAAAAAAATTGATTTTTTATATATATAATTTTACATAAAAATGACATTTTAGTATTTCCTTAAAGATCTCTCTCTTCAAAAACTTTAAAATGATACCTTTATTGATATTTAAAAAATTTTTAATTTCACAGCCCCGTAACTCGAAAAATATAGGCGAGCACCAATTTCGATCTGATCGTTTGGCATATTTATTATTTTGGGAAATCAAATTTGCTTTGGCGGACAGACGGACATCGCTCAGTTGACTTCGCTTTGAATAAGAATTTAGAATATATATACTTTATGGGGTCCGAAACGGATATTGTGGAATAGCACACGGAACGCCAAACTTATATATACCCTTTTTCCACTTTTTGTGGTGAAGGGTATAACAAGTAAGAGTGCTATATTCGGCTATGCCAAATCTTATATGCCATTCACCATCTATGTAAAAATGTAGTTTAGTGAAGTAACTCCAATCAAAAAGCAAATATTTGGGTGACAGTGAATTAAAAAAGAAAAAAAAAAATTGGTACTGCATATATAGAATGTCATACAAAACTGACACGGCTCTTACTGAATTTTTTAAAAATTTTAGTATTTCCTTAAAAATCTCTACAAAAGCTTTAAATTGATACCCATATTGATATCCAAAAGAGTTTGAAAGAAGAAAAAAATGTTGCGCGTTTTTGCGCCTTACCCACTATTTACTGGTATAAGACCCATTTCAAAAAAAGTGATTAGCTTTCTTTCATATTTTCCGCTGAAGAGAATTTAGATGCGGATGAGGTCCTTAAAGAATCAGACGAAGAAGGACCAGGGCAATCATTATCATCTTAGTGCAAAGAAGTTCTTTTAATAAATTAATTGTAACAATTTTAAATAAAATGTTAAGTTATATTATGAATAAATCTATATATACATATACAAATAAGTTGTCCTATATTCGTGATTTTATAACTCAAGACCCACACAACCGATTTTCAAACGAGTACATGAGTGGGAAAGGTGTACTTTCACTGATTGTGTATTAAAACATCAAGAAATTTCTACAAATATGAATTATTGTTGAAAATGAAAATACTATATCAAATCTGATTTCATAGTTTCATTTCTTTTATAGCAATGACTTAACTGTCATTGAGTATAATAGTTTTTATTCTTTATACACAAAAATACTTTTACTGTGTAATTAGTCTAGTCTAGTCGTTTAAATAAAACTAACAGGTTATGAGCAAAGCAACCTTCCACTACGCCGAATTTTTAACTGCCAAAAAAAAAAAAAAATAGAAACCAATAGAAAATTAAATAAATTACAAAGAATTTGAAATATTTCAAAAGCAAAGCAGAATTTTTTTTATTTAAAAAAAAAAAAATCGAATACTTAACGTCATAGAAAACAGAAGATGAGCTATGCGACGGGTTAAATCGAACCTTTAAATAAGGAAAATTTTGATACGTGGAAAATTCAAGTGCAAGCACTTTTGGTGAAAAACGAAGCATGGAAATACGTTTGTGGCAAATGTGTAAAACCAGAAGATGCGGCAGAAGCTCTTTTATGGCAGGAAAACGATGAAAAGGCCAAGTCGGACTTAATATTATCAATTAGTCCATCCGAACTGCAAGGAATAAAAAATTGTGCAACATCAAAAGAGGTCTGGGACAAGCTACATTCCATTTATCAATCACGTGGCCCTGCTCGTCAGGCAATGTTGTTAAAGTCGCTTATATTAACTAAGATGAAATGCGGCGATGATATGAGGGATCACGTGCACAGATTTTTCGAAATAGTTGATAAACTTAAAGAAATGCAGCTGGTAATAATAGATGAACTATTAACCATACTTTTGTTGTACAGCATTCCAAACGAATATGAGACTTTCCGAATTGCGATCGAATCACAGGAAAAATTGCCAACAGCTGAAGTCTTAAAAGTAAAACTTCTTGAAGAATTTGAGGCACGCAAACGTAATAGTAACGAAAGCATCGAGGGTGCAATGTATTCCCAAAACAAGAAAAGTTCTGCAAGATACAACAACATAAAAAATGACAACAGTGAGAAAAGTAAGTTTAAATACGCCTGTCACACATGTGGGAAAATTGGTCACAAAGCACGGGATTGTAAATCTAAAAACTTTGTGAAGAAAAAACCAAGCTGCACAAACGAAGTTTCTTGTAACATAAGTGAGGTACTTAACAATGTACAAGACTATTACGGTAAGTGGTGTTTAGATTCCGGCGCTTCTTCGCACATGTGCTATGACGAAAGTAAATTCAGTGAAATTTTTAACACAAATACAAAAACATTAGTATTGGCAAATAACAAAACAACCGAAATTCGGGGTTCCGGCAGCGTAAAGTTAGAAAGTGCCAATTGCAAAATAAATTTAAATGAAGTGCTGTTCGTGCAAGATCTAAGAACAAATTTGTTATCTGTCTCTAAAATCACTCAGAATGGTTTGGAAGTAATTTTTAAGGAACATGAAGCCATAGTTCGAGATCCTAAAAACAACAAAAAGTTATTTGTCGCAAAGCGTGATACAAATTTATATTATGTAAACGAAAGTTTTGAGAGCGCACGTATTTCACAAATAAAGGAAAAAACTTTTCAAGATTGGCATGAGGTATTTGGTCACCTCAATGAAAAAGATTTAAAAGAAATGTTGAGAAAGGAAAAGGTCATCGGCAAGCGGACAACAGACAACACAAATTTCTCAACTTGTGACGTTTGTATTCAGGGGAAGCAATCCCAAACACCATTTAAGCCATCTACTCGAAGAAGTGAAGAAATATTAGCTTTGGTTCATAGCGACGTTTGCGGACCAATGCGAGTAAAGTCATTCGGTGGTAACAGATATTTTGTCACATTTATAGATGACAAAAGTCGATGGTGTGAAATATATTTTATGAAGCACAAAAACGAAGTTATTGACAAATTTACAGAATACAAAAATATGTCTGAAAGAAAGACTGGGATGAAAATAAGGTGCCTCCGTACTGATAATGGCACTGAATATGTCAATAACCGTATGAAGGACTTATTGAAGAACCACGGAATACGACACGAACTAAGTGTTGAATATACACCACAGCAAAATGGTGTTTCAGAAAGGAAAAATAGAACTTTATTAGACATGGCAAGGTGTATGCTGATCCAGTCCGGATTACCTACAAGTTTTTGGGCTGAAGCAGTTTTTACGGCAAACTATATTAGAAACCGTTACCCATCTCAATGCTTAAGCGGTGAAATTCCCTTCAAAATTTGGACGGGTAAAACTCCGATTGTCAGTCATTTTCAGAAATTCGGTTCTACAGCATACATGCTGGATAAAATACCAGGTAAGGGAAAATTCGAACCCAAGTCGATAAAATGTACTTTTATAGGATACTCCGAGATGTCCAAAGCCTACAGATTATGGGACAATGAAGCAAGAAAAATACGTCGAAGCCGTGACGTTATATTTTTGCCATCCTCAAACAAGAACCAATATGAAGAATTTACCTCAAGTGATATAGAATTGCATTTTAACCAAAAATTTAACGAAATGTCCCAACACAATACGCAGAATCAAGAGCAAAGCCAGGTGGATGGTAGCGAAAGAATATATGAAACGGAAAAAGACAATACAAAGGAAGATTTAGTTAAGCAAGTCGGTCGGGGTCGCCCCAGGAAAATCCTAACAGGAAAAAGAGGCAGACCCAGAAAGGCTAAGAATTTGGTAACACATAACGATGACAACAGGGATAAGTCCGTTGAAACAAACGACGAAGAATACCATTCAGCAAATCTTATCGTACCTAGCGATCCGAAATCTAGTATCGAAGCTCTTAACAGTTCTGAAGCCGAAGAATGGCGTAAAGCTATGATAAAGGAATATGAAACCCTGATAAAAAACGAAACTTGGGAAATAGTTAATAGACCAGTAGGAAGAAAAATTGTCGAATCCAAGTGGACATTACGAACAAAATACAAAATAGATGGTACAATCGATTGTAGAAAAGCTAGACTTGTCGCAAAGGGATTCACTCAACATCCTGGTATCGACTACAATGAAACCTCTGCTCCAGTGGCCAGAATGAGTTCCATACGTTTTCTGATAGCAATCGCTGCTAAAGTAGGATTAGAAGTTCACCAGCTCGATTTTGTGGGAGCATTTTTAAACGGAGTTATAGAAAAAGAAATCTATATGGAAATGCCTAACGACCTGCACCAAGTCTTACACTCAGAGGAAGCTTCAAAATATAAAAATAAAGTATGTCTTTTGAAGAAAGCAATTTACGGCCTGAAGCAATCTGGAAGATTATGGTACGAAAAACTTAACAAAAAACTTATGGAAATGAATATGGTTGCGTCACAATGTGATCCATGTGTATACATGTACAAAAATGGCCCCGATATTGCACTAATTGCAATTTACGTAGATGATCTAGTTGTAGCATCAAATAACCAAAGTATGATGAGAAATATCAAAGAAGAACTGGCAAAATCGTTCGAGATGAAAGACTTGGGACCAATTAAATTTTGTTTGGGAATTGAGTTTAATCAAGATTTGAAACAAAAAACAATTTCCATGTCACAATCAAAATATATGTAGCAACTACTAGAAAGATTTGGAATGGAAAAATGCAAACCTGTGAAAACGCCAATCAACGTAAGTGAAAAACTTTGTAAACAAATGTGTCCCAAAGATGAAAATGAAAGAAATAAAGCAGAAAAGTATCCATACCAGAATTTGATCGGGTCTCTTATGTATCTTGCCGTTTCCACCAGACCTGATATAGCACATGCCGTAAGCATTTTAAGCCAATTTAACACGAATTATGGAACAGGACACTGGATAGCAGCTAAAAGAGTACTTCGTTACTTGAAGCATACACAAAATACTGGACTTTTATACTCAGCTAACAACAAACCAATAGAAGGATATGCTGATGCAGACTGGGGCTCAAACGTAGATGATAGAAAATCATATACTGGATATGTTTTTACATTCGCAAGTGGTGCAATTAGCTGGGAGTCCAGAAAGCAAAAAACCGTAGCTGTCTCCAGTACTGAAGCTGAATACATGGCACTTTCAGATTCTGTAAAAGAAGCTATTTATCTCAAGCGATTTGCAAATGAAATATTCGAAACCAACAACCCAATTCGCATCTACAATGATAATCAGAGTGCAGAGAAACTATGTCACAATCCGATATTTCACAACAGAACGAAGCATGTTGATATCCGTCACCATTTCATACGTAACTGCATTGAAAATAGAGAAATTGAAGTAAAATACTTGAGAACAAACGATATGCCAGCTGATGTTCTAACTAAGGGCTTAGTGACCCCAAAACACAACAAGTGCATTGAATCTCTAGGATTAAAAAATATTTAATTTTTACATTAAACCTTTTTAATATGAATTCAGATTTGAGGGGAAGTGTTGAAAATGAAAATACTATATCAAATCTGATTTCATAGTTTCATTTCTTTTATAGCAATGACTTAACTGTCATTGAGTATAATAGTTTTTATTCTTTATACACAAAAATACTTTTACTGTGTAATTAGTCTAGTCTACTCGTTTAAATAAAACTAACAATTATAAGCACACTTTCCCTATATATAAAATGTATTTTTTTTTTATGAGAATAAGATTTTGTCGGTATTAGGCTCTGCTTGCTCGCTCATTTGACTTATTTAATTTCTGCGTGTTATTGATTGTAATTTAAGTTTACAGTGCGAGCATTGACATTTTTAACCGACTTAAAAAGAAGAAGGAGGTTATACAATTCGGCTGAATGTTGCTTGTTTTATATTTGTGCCTCCAGAACTCAGTATTTCCGACCAGATTTGGAAATTTTTGGGAATATGATTGTCTAAACAAATATTAGACATTAAAAAAAATTATTAAGAATTTTTATAATTTTCAAATCAATGTCATGAAATGTAACATAACTAATTATAAATACAAAGCAAAATCGATGTTGAGTAGCACACACTGCAAATTTAGTACTTTCCAATTATCAAATAAAAACATCTTCGTTTTTTCTTTAAAAGAGAAACCGAGGGTTCCTGAAAACAAAATGAATTCACTTCCTTTTTACTACTTACTTTTTTCAACAACTCGTGTAGCAACTCAACATTGGATCTGCTTACATATTTTATTCCTGAAAAATTCAACATTTATACATTTTTTATAAAAATCTACATCCAAAAAATCTACACATTTATTATTTTAAAATCGCACTTAGCTTGGTAAGCAACCAAATTTCTGAATTGTACAATAAATTTACATAATTGCATATGTACATAAATATATTGAAAAGAAAACTAATTGCCTTTCTATTTTATCTTTACCCAAAACTATAATAATTATTCAACATTGAATAATTATTGTTCTATTTTTCAACCCTAATTATTTAGGATTTTTTCCTAAGAACCTTCGAACAACTATCGGATTTGCAAGAAAGAGTCTCTGGTGTCCACCATATACCAGCCCTAATACAAATCTCTCAATAATTCCCAATTTTATACAATGATAGATTATGCTTATGGATTGGTACCGTTTTAAGAACAGTTAATAATCTTAAAAATTAAAGGACGTCCCCATACAACATACATATTTTTTACGTGTATTATGAATTGTAAAGGGCACTTCTGTAAAATTTAAAATGAATGCGTTTTACTATAGCTCCCAAAAACAAAAAATCATACAAAAATAAATCTAAAAATTAAAGGGTGCCCCCATATTGATGTAAATTTATTTAGGTGGGCCTATATTTTGAACCGTTATAGAAAAACGCTTGCAAATTAGACAGAATGTCGATTGCTATAGCCGTTATAGTAACAAATTTTAATATTACAAATTATAAATTAAAGGGTGCGCCAATAGTTTATTAAATTTGATGTATATGGCAATACTTTTAAACAGTTGTAGACAGACGATTCAAATTTACAAAGAACCTCTACAACAACAAGTATAAAATTTGGATTTGGAAATAAACGGGTGTCCCAATAGTTGATATAATATGGTGTATGTGGACGGACTTTTGAACCATTACAGATAGACAGCTGAAATTTGAAAAGGACACGTTTTGCTCAGTCCGCTATAACAAGAAGCTTATAATTTGAATTTAGAAATTAAAGGGTGTTCCCAAAATTTATGTATTTTTTGAAAAATTGTATACAAACACCTTAATTTTAGACAGAATGTTCACTACTTTATTTGGTATAATAAGAAGTATACAAATGTTATATTATAAATTAAATGTATATGGGCAAACTGTTGAACCGTTATAGACAGACGGTTGAAATTTACACAGAAGCTGATTGCTTAATCTACTACAACAGCAAGTATATAATTTGACTTTTGAAATTAAAAAGTGACCCTATAGTTGCTGCACTTTAATGTATATTGCCAAACTATTGAACAGTTGGAAAAGTATAAAGTTTGGACATATAAGTGTGTCCCAAAGTTAATGGAACCTAATTTATGTGGCCATACACTTGAGCTGTTATAGGCTGACAGATGAAATCTGTTTTGAAGTCGGTTTTTTTAGCAAGAATTATTTAATTATTTATTTGTAATCTTTCAGTTAAAATTAAAATCTTTTGCAGCAAAAAAATAAATTAAAAAAAAATTATTCAACAATGCCGCAACGAATACGGTCATAAAAAAATGCTTGGAAGAGTGGTCGTTGTACGATAATTCTCATGGGGTAGCGAAGCGATCCGAGAACAACTAGTTATTTATAAATATTATAACTAAAATACTATAAAGTGGCAAATTACAAACATATCGTTTTAATAATATTCTTGGGAGGCGGTGATTGGTAAGGCATTGGAAAGATTAATAATAAATATTTTTAGGAAATTTCACAGAGACGTTTTTGGTGCTAGGATTGGAGGAAGACGTCCCTCTGAACATATTTTTTTGTTTTCTTTTATTTACAATCTATTTTACAATATTAAGCAAATTTAATAATTAAAAAAAATATCACTACATTAAGTTTAACAAACTATATGAAATACATATGAATGAATATGCATACATACAGTAGTTAATATTTTTACGGTTCTTTTTTTATAGTTTATTTTCTATATTGGAGATCTAGAACATGAAACCTATTTAACCTTCTAATCTCATTTGTTTCATCTAGTAACGCAATTGCCAATGTATTTTGATGGTTGCTTAGCCTAGGAATGTGGGGAGACGTCCCTCTGTACATATAAATTAGATTCTGGTTTTAAGCTTAATGAAATTCATTTCCTTTAATAATTACATTCTTTTTTCAAATTATATTTTATTTTACCGTCCACAAAAAGAGGCGGGGCAAAAATAGCATTTTAAAATCTCTGGAGTCCAACTTTAAGTTTTTAAAAATTCCTTAACAATAAAAGTGGTAATTGCTAAACAAAATAACTTGAAAATTAAAAAAAAAAAAATGTTTTTTTCTCCTTGGTCTGATTTTTCTTGTTTTCTAGCTTAAACAGAATTCCCTGCCAAGTGTTAATAATGTAGGTGCACTTAGTAAATTTTTACTTTTTTTGTCCGGTATGCATAAGAATTCAAAATATATTTACTTTATGTGTAGGAATTGGATATTGTTGAAATTACACACGAAGTGGCAAACTTAGATATACGCTTTTTCCACTTTTTTGGTGAAGGGTATAGAAAGTAAGAGTCCTATATTCGGCTATTACACATCTTATATACCCTTCACCATATTACATATAATCTAGTTTAATGAAGTAACTCCAATCACATGTACATATATAATTTTACAAGAAAAGGTCTCGTGTTACGCATGCTACTAAGAGTAAGGTTAAGTTTGGGGTTTCTTATGCTGCTGCAGCTGGGGCAGCGCATAAAGTACCTGCGTCAGTACCCAGGACCAACACGACCGGACAAACACATTCCGGAAAATCAGAAATGTCTGTGGAAGTCGCTATGGCTCAGTATGATTTGATTGACAAAGACTGTAAACGCTTTTTTGGCGGTGGACTTTTGAACTGCCTCAGCAAAATTGGTGGTTTTGCAGTTAATTAACGCGACTTGGACGATGACGAGGACAGATCTCGTGCTTTGCTTGGTATGCTACTGAAACTTAGACATGATGGATAACTCATTCAAAATTATTTTTATTAATGTCAACTAAATTGTCTCAAGACACAAGAGGCAATATTTGAGTTTATTCCTGACACGACAAAAATCGGACGTTCTATTTATAGCTGAGCACCGTCTAAGTGCTCGACATAAGTTTGACATGACTATCCAGTCATAGAGTTTTTAGGCGTGACCGACAGAATGGAAGAGGAGGAGGGACGGCTGTCCTCGTTAGGGATGATTTGCATTGCGAGGAAACTGTACTACGCACTGGTTCGGTTGAGAATACGGCTGTCCGTATTCAAAGGCTGAATAGTCGATTTGATTGTCATTTTAATGTACCTTAAACTCAGTGACACTTTCACTGCGGAATGCTTTGATGAAATGCAGCCATTGGTATGTAATTGTAGTGCGGTAATTGGTGCAGACTTTAATGCAAAGCATCCCTACTGGGAAACTCCAAACTCTCACTCTAGAGACGCACTCCCTAATCACGGAGTTCTCTGAGGATCGCGCGCCTTCCAGGAATTTCACAGGCAATTCCACCATGTAGGCATCCATGCGCGCAAAATCAATTGCACTATAGATTGACTTACATGATGGCCTGCGAATCTCTCCATTTGGTCCTAAGTATGGCCTTAAGCCGAGGCAAGCAGCCAAAATCATTCTCTCCCATCGCCTAAGCCTCTCCATCTGGTGAGAAGAAATACCAATCCAAGCTGTAAAGGCATAGGCGATGACAGGGCGAATAACCTGGCGACAGAACAGAAGACGTACTCTCCTATCAAGACCTCCCCTACGCTTTAAAATACCCTGATATGAGGAGTAGATACGCTTGGCCTTTTCGAGAATATCGTCAATGTGCCGATAGCTCTCGAACTTCTCGTGAAAGGTGACACCTAGGTATTTAAGCCTGTCCGATGTCCCAATCAGTTCTCGCCCGATAGTCAAACTTTGTATGTATTGTCTGCAATTTGGGTAAATATATTTCCGTCTTCCCTTAAACATTACGGCCACGGTCTTCGCAACGTTCAAGGTAAGACCCCATTTTGTAAAATAGTCCGTCAAGTATCGGTTCAGTTTTTCCTTTGTATTCCTTGCTCTTGCACCTGATGAGGCAATCAGAATATCATCGGCGTACATAAGTAAAAGATCTTCTCGTGGCGGTTGTGGTATGTCACAGACAAAGATATTGTAAAGCACAGAGCCCAATAACGAACACTGTGGCACTTCAGCAGATATCAAGCCCTCGTCAGACCTTACGTCACCCACACGTACTCTAAAAGATCGGTCCCTTAAGAAGTTGTCCACTATGCGGCAAATGCGCACACCAAATCCCATGCTCATCATTTTGAACACAAGGCCATCGTGCCAAAATGTGTCAAAAGCCTTGGTAAAATCCAGGCTAACAGTTATTGTTGGACACCTTCTATTCAGACCCCTGGCAACAAAGTCCGTCAGTACCGTCAGTGCGTGCGTTGTCGAAAGTCCGCTCCTGAATCCAAATTGGAAATCTTTCAAAATGTCCTTGTCAATTATTACGTCACTTATCTTTGCCTAGAGAAAGAACTCAAATAGCTTTCCGAAGGCAGACAGCAGGGAAATGGGCCTATAGCTTCCGCATGCACCAGGATTAGATCTGGGTTTCAGAATAGGAACGATGAGGGCCGATCTCCACGCCTTCGGAAAATAACCAATGTTATAGCAATGGTTAAAAACTGTAGCTAGAAATTTCCATGCCACAACATTGGTTCTCTTCAGCACAATATCAGATATCCTGTCCACACCACAGGACCTTTTATTTGATCTACGCCTCAACGCATTGCCTACAGATGCAGAGTCAATGAAACCTAACCTGCCTACGTTAGCATTTAAATCAATCAGTCCTCCGTCAGCTCTTGAGTCCTGCCGAAAACTGTCAAAGGTGTCGTCCTGTCCAAAGACGAGACAACCGCCCGCACATTCGTACTGAATGAATCTGAAGGAGCACTTTGAACCGAATGGCTTACCTGAAAGAATTGCCTTGCCAACAGATTAGCGATTCCAGTACTGTCAGAAACAATCGTACCATCAGCATCCACCAAGTTTCGAATTACGGGTCGATTGTAGAGTCTCGCCTGTCGTTAAGTCGATATTTTTGAAGAAAATTAGTCCAGTGGTCACGTTCAAAAGTAGCTATGGCTCCTTGTATAATTCTGTCCAAATTTCGAACGTCTGCTTTTAAAATATTTCGTCTGAATCTTCGCATCTATGCAATATTCGTCTTAGTCGTTTCTTCTCGTCAATGAAATGAAGAATGTCTCGTGGCAGCTTTCTAACCCTTTACCTCCTGCGGAGACTTTCGGTATGGAATGCTCCATAGCATCTTGGAAGGCCCTCTCCATGGCTACAACACATTCATCAATTTCCGCCTCTGTTACATTTCTGTCCAAAGGTAGTCCACACGTTTCCAAGTTTAGAGCCAGTCTGCTAGTAAATCGTCGTCTGTCCATTTGATAATAGTCATACTTAGTGGGGCGTTCTCGTGTTATAAAGTCACTAGTCATGATTTCTATCACTACAGCCTTGTGGTCCGATTCATAGTCCAAGGTCCTAAGGTAGTGCGTACTTGCCGTAGTGATGTCCACAGATGTCAGGAAAAAGTCAATGAAGGAAGAGGAAACGCAATTAATTCTTGTCGGTACGTCAGTTTGTTGTATTTCTATGTCAGGCCTCGAGAATAAAAATTCTCGGAGGTTGCGCCCACTTGCGTTTTTATAGCGGATCTCCCCTGTAGGGATGCTTTGCATTAAGGTCAGCACCAATTACCACACTACAATTACGTACCAATGGCTGTATTTCATTAAAGCATTCCGCAGTGAAAGTGTCACTGGGTTAAAGGTACATTGAAATGCTAATCAAATCCACACTATTCGGCCTTTGAATACGGACAGCCGTATCCTCAACCAAACCTGTGCGTAGTACGATCTCCTCACAATGCAAATCATCTGTAACGAGGACAGCCGTCCCTCCTCCTCTTCCATTCTGTCGGTAACGCCTAAAAACTCTATATCCAGTCATGCCAAACTTATGTCGAGCCCTTAGACGGTGCTCAGCCATAAGTAGAACATCCGGTTTTTGTCGTGTCAGGAATAAACTCAAATAGTGCCTCTTCTGTCTTGAGACAATTGAGTTCACGTTAATAAAAATATTTTTAACTGAATTATCCATCGTGTCGCAGAGTCATTAGCATGCCTAGAAAAGCACGGGATCTGTCCTCGTCATTGTCCAAGTCACAGTACTTAACTGCAAAACCACCAATTTTGCTGAGGCAGTTCAAAAGTCCACCGCCGAAAAAGCGTTTACAGTATTTGTCAATCAGGTCATATTGAGCCATAGCCACTTCTGTCTTGAGACAATTGAGTTCACGTTAATAAAAATATTTTTAAATGAATTATCCATCGTGTCGCAGAGTCATTAGCATGCCTAGAAAAGCACGGGATCTGTCCTCGTCATTGTCCAAGTCACAGTACTTAACTGCAAAACCACCAATTTTGCTGAAGCAGTTCAAAAGTCCACCGCCGAAAAAGCGTTTACAGTATTTGTCAATCAGGTCATATTGAGCCATTGCCACTTCCAAAGAAATTTCTGATTTTCCGGAATGTGTTTGTCCGGTCGTGTTGGTCCTGAGTACTGACGCGTACTTTACGTACTTTACGCGCTGCCCCAGTTGCAGCGGCGTAAGAAACCCCAAACTTAACCTTACTCTCAGTAGCATGCGAAATGCGTGTACTGGGTCCAGCTCTGGTAAGCTTCCTTTCCTCCTGCCTGCGAAGCATTTCTAGCTTGCGTGGACACTCCCGTGAGCTAGCTTCATGTCCTTCGCTACCACAATTGCAGCACTTGACAGGGAGCCCAATCCTCTTTGACACCTGCCCAGTAACTGGTTTGGTCACCAAAGTCTCCTGCACATTCTGGTCTCGAGGAGGCACTTCACACTTACCAGGGCCATCAGAGCCAGTACACTTAACACATCTATAAGGCATACGGCAGTTTGAGGAAACTTGTCCATACCGGTGGCAGTTGAAGCACTGCGTAATACCTGTTCGTCTAAATTTCCTTATGTGTATTTTACACAGGAGTACATATCGGACAGCAATAATCTTCTCAATGTCCGAGTCTCTCGTCAATCTGACAACCCATTTGTCACCTCTAAGTCGAACCAAACCAACTATGTTTACATTAATTTGGAGACCGTTCAAATGCTCCAGTATTTCCCGCTCTTCAAAATAGTCGGGAAGACCCTCAATCGCCAACGTATATGGACGCAGACTCTTAGGAGTATAGGTGTAAAAGTACACCTTTTCCTTCTCCAATAAAATCTTGACCTTTTGAAAGTCTTCAGGAATGCAGACCTCTATGTTTGCTACATTCTTTCCACTTTTATGCTATAAGTTTTTTTACCACTTAACACTTTATCAATCAAATCAACAATATTCTTAACATTAACATCATAAGTGGTAATCACCGGTAAAGATTTGCTTACTCTCTTTTCAGCTCGGTTTCCAGAAATTTCCTGCCTTGGCCGCAAAGCTGCCCTCTTACTGGTTAATTTAGCTTCGTTCGTTGCCTTGTCTTTATTTACTGCAACAGAACTCTTCACCGGAAGCTCTTCCAGTTCTTCAAGCGAAGAATTGCTATTGGCATCTTGACTATTATATTCTTGCATTTTCACATTGCATTCCACCTTCTGTTTTAAACTGTCATTCTCGTAGACAAGAAGACCAATTTTTCTTCCCGCATCATCAAGCTTCTCCATCAGCTTGGAATTTAGCTTCACTAGCATCTCCATATCAACTTTCTCGTCGGATGTGGGTAATTTCCCTGCAGGGATTTTCCGCTTTTTATTAGCGGTAAGTTCCTCCTCCTCCATTGAGATCCATTTTTAGTTTTTATATGCCCAAAGGGCTCAATAAATTAAAAATTTGTACACAAACGTAGTTGTAAGAATACTTGGAAATAACACTTGTTGGAAAAAACACTTGCTGCCTTCTATAGGCTTCTCAAAAACTCAATTTTATAAAAATATCCAACAAAATTTTCTCAAAAGGTCTATGCGCCACTTTGTGTGTACACCACAAACACAACCTTTCAGTACGAAAGGCAAACAGTTACTGTAACTAAATTTTGTACTTAAATAGAACTTAAATATAAATGACATTTAAATACGAAGTCAAAAACTGGCCCTAAGAAAATTCTAAATTAAAAAACTCTTATTTTAAAACTGAAAGAAACGGTCTTTTTTAATTAAGAGCAAGCAACACGGTGCTGATTTGCGCCAACGAAATTAATTTACCTTTAGGTTAAAGTGCTTGAGAGATCATACACAAACATCAAAATTCTTTAGGTTTATGTGCCTGCAAGAAAATCATTCGCTGTCAATACACGACTTGACTTCAAGTTTATTTTCCCAAATATTTACAAATACAAATTTTAAAAATTAAATTAAAAATAAACAATCAAAAAACAAAATTTATTACATACTAAGGTATTTCTTAAGCACTTCCTACTTCTAAACTAAAAGTGCGTATTCTTTTGCACATCTCTCAAAAAATTAAAATACAATTTACAAAATTTCCAAAAAATGGGGTTATAAAAGGAGGCGCTCAAAAACGTACTTAAAAATAAAAATGCTTACAAACTAAAACTTAAAAAAATAAATAACAATAACAAAGAACAACAAACAACATAATAACAAAAATAAAAAAGTAAAAAAAAATTATGAATTTACAATCAATATAAAAAATTATTTAAAAGGATTTAAAAAAAAACAAATTCATATAAATATAAAAAAATATGAATTAACAATTATATGAAACATAAAAATAAATAAATACAAAATAAACTATTGAGCAGTATTGTGAACAGTGCTCCCTATATCAAATGAGTGCAGCCTCCTATGGTAGAGCATGAGGTCTTCATCCTAAGAGTAAATAGGTCTACAGGAGAAAGATACCTTGACATTTGAACGGTCTCGTAACTACCTACTCTGAAGAAGCACTCCCTTACCAGGTAGTTCTCTGATGATCGTGCGCCTTCTAGAAATTCCACAGCCATTTTCACCATGTAGGCATCTACGCGCTCAAAACCAATTGCGCTGTAGATTGACCTACATGATGGCCATTTGGTCCTAAATATGGTATCAAGCCGAGGCAAGCGACCAAAACCCTTTTCTCCCATCTCCTAAGCCTGTCCATCTGGTGAGAAGAAATTCCAAACCAAGCAGGAAAGGCGTAGGAGATGACAGGGCGAATGACTTGGCGATATACCAAAAGAAGCACTTTCCTGTCAAGACCTCCAGTACGCTTCAATACCCCCTGGTAAGAAGGATAGATTCTCTTGGCTCTTTCGAGAATATCATCAATATGTCGATAGAATTTGAAATTCTCGTGAAAGGTGACACCTAGGTACTTAAGCCTCTCCGAAGTCCCAATCCGTTCTTCTCCAACAGTCAAACATGGAATGTATTGTCTACAATTTGGGTAAATATATTTTCGCCTTCCCTCAAATATTACGGCTACGGTCTTCGCAATGTTTAAGGTAAGATCCCATTTTGCAAAATAGTCCATCAGTAACCCCAGATATCGGTTCAGTCGCTCGTTTGTGGTCCTTGCTCTAGCACCTGAAGAGGCAATGAGAATAACATTGGCATAGAGATTAAAAGATCCTCCCGTGACGGCTCTGGTATGTCGGACATAAAGATATTGTAAAGCACAGAACCTAGCAAAGAGCCCTGCGGCACTCCAGCAGCAATCACTCCCTCGCCAGACCTATCAACACCCAAACGTACCCTGAAGGATCGGTCCCTTAGGAAACTGTTCACGATACGGCAAATGCCAATACCAAATCCCATACTTATCATCTTGAACATAAGCCCATCATGCCAAACCGTGTCAAAAGCCTTGGCAAAGTCCAAACTGACAGCTATCGTGGGGCATCTTCTGTTCAATCCTCTCGCAATGAAGTCCGTCAATACCGTCAGAGCGTGCGTTGTCGAAAGTCCACTTCTAAATCCAAATTGAAAGTTCTTTAAAATGTTCTTATCAATTACAACGTAATTAATCTTTGCCAGGAGAAAGAATTCAAATAGCTTTCCAAAAGCTGATAGCAGGGAAATGGGTCTATAGCTTCCACACACTTCAGGATCCGACCTGGGTTTCAATATAGGAACAACGGCAGCCGATTTTGGACAATAACCAATATTATAGCAATGGTTGAAAACTATGGCTAGAAATCTCCATGCAATAACATTGGTTCTTTTCATTACAACATCAGCTATTCCATCCATACCACAGGATCTCGTATTTGCCCTACGCCTCAACGCATTGCCTACAGATGCAGAGTTAATGAAACCAAGCCCGTCCTCATTCACCAACTTTCCGTCCGCTCTTAGAGTCCTGCAAAAAAACGTTAATGATGTTGCTCTGTCCAACGACGAAACAACCGCCCGCACATTCGCTCCGAATGAATCTAAAGGCGTAGTCGGAGCAGAATGACCAACCTTAAAGAACCGGGTTGCTAACAGATTTGCCACTCCAGTACTGTCAGAAACGATTGTGCCATTAGTGTCCTTCAGGTTACGAATAGCAGGTCGATTGTAGAGTCCTGCAGCAAACTTAATATTCCTAAATGTCCTGTCATTAAGTCTATTTTTTGCAGAAAATTAGTCCAGTGGACACGCTCAAAATCTGCTATGGCTCCCTATATAATTTTGTCCAAATTTCGGACGTCCTCTTTCAAAATATTTCGTCTACCAGGTTCGTCACACCTATGTAATATTCGTCGTAGTCTCTTCTTTTGGTCAATGAAATGAAGAATGTGCTGGGGCAACTTCCTTAATCCCCTACCTCCAGTGAAGACTTTCGGTATTGCATGCTCCATAGCATCTTGAAAGGATCTTTCCATCGCCTCAACACATTCACCAATTTCCGCCTCCGTCACGTTTCTGTCTACAGGTAGTCCACACTTTTCGAGATTTGTTGTCAGGCTGTCAATTAATCTGCGTCTGTCCATTTTGTCATAGTTAAAACTGGTGGATCGCTCACGCATTACAAAGTTAGTGGTAAAAAACTCTAGCATCGCAGCCTTGTGGTCCGATTCGTAGTACAATTTCCGAAGATAGTTCGTACTCACTGTAGTGATGTCCACTAATGTTAAGAAAAAATCAATGAAGGAAGAGGAAATTTCATTTATCCTTGTCGGACCGTCAGTTCGTCTTATTTCCATGTCAGGGCTTGAGAATAAATATTCCCGGAAGTTACGCCTACTACCGTTTGTAAGCGGATCTCCCCAGTAGGGATGCTTTGCATTAAGGTTTGCACCAACTACCATACTACAATTACGTACCAGTGGCTGTATTACATCAAAGCATTTCGCAGTGAAAGTGCCACTGGACTTAAGGTACATCGATATGGCAATCAAATCCGCACCGCTCAGCCTTCGAATACAAACAGCCGTATTCTCAACTGAACCTGTGCGCAGTACGATCTCCTCACAATGCAAATCATCCCTATTGATGACTGCCGTCCCTCCACCTCTTCCATTCTGTCAGTCAGGCTTAAAAACTCTATATCCAGTCATGTCAAACTTATAGCGGGCACTTAGACGGTGCTCAGCCATAAGTAGTGCATCCGGTCTGTGTCGCGTTAAAAACAAACTCAAATAGTGCCTTTTGTGTCTCGACACAATTGAGTTTACGTTGATGAAAATTATTTTAAATGAATTATCCATAGTGTCGCAGAGTCATTAGCATGCCTAGCAAAGCACGGGATCTGTCTTCTTCGTTGTCTAACTCGCGATATTTTACAGCAAATCCACCAATTTTTCCGAGGCATCTCAAAAGTCCGCCACCAAAAAACCGTTTGCAGTCTTTGTCAATAATGTCATATTGAGACATAGCCACTTCTAAGGTTACCTCAGTCGTATTTGAACGTCCATGTCCTGTGGCATTAGTTTTTGTTACCGTTGCAGGAATTTCACGAGTTACCGCTGCTCTAGCTGCAGCAGCATAAGAAACTCCCAACTTAATCTCCTTCTTTGTAGCTTGAACATGTGCACCAGGTCCAGCCCTAGATAGCTTGATTTGCTCTTGCTTACGAAGCAGTTCTGGCCTACGTGGACACTCCCGTGAGCTAGCCGCATGTCCTTCGCTTCCACAATTGCAGCATTTAACTGGGAGCCCAATCCGCTTTGATACCTGACCAGTCACGGGATTGGTCACCAAAGTTTCCTGCACATTCTGGTCGCGAGGGGGCACTTCACATTTTCCAGGACCATGTGATCCCGCACACTTGACACATCTATAAGGTATTCGGCAGTTGGTCGAAACGTGCCCGTACCGCTGGCAGTTAAAGCACTGCGTAATACCTGTCCTTCTAAACTTCCTGATGTTTACCTTGCATCGGAGGACATATCGGACGGTATAAAATTTTTCAATGTCCGATTCTCTGGTCAATCTGACCACCCACTTGTTACCTCCCAGCTGAACCAAACCTATGACATTGACATTAATCTGGAGATCGCTCAAATACTCCAATATCTCATCCGACTCAAAAGAGTCGGGCAGACCCTCCACAACGACCGTATATGGACGCAAACTCTTAGGGGTATAGGTATAAAAATTAACCTTTTCCCTCTATAACAAGGCTTTAACCTTTTGAAAATCACCGAGAATGCAGACCTCGATGTTCGCTACATTCTTACCTAAAATTTTGATGCTATAATTTTTATGTCCTAATAACTTATCTTTTAAGGCCACAATACTTTTACATTAATATCATAAGTAGTTAGGACAGGAACAGATTTGCTTACTTGCAGGTTATCAGCTTTCTTCCCAGTATTACTCCGCCTTGGCCATAAAACCGCTCTCCTGCTAGATACCGCAGCTTCCTTTCCTGCCTTATCATTCTTAACCGCTGGAGCTGAAACGGTAACTTTCAATTCTCCGGCATCTTCAATTGAAGAAATGCTTCAGTCATCGTCAAGCATATTTTGCTGAATCTTGACCAAAGACGCCAGCTGTTTCTTTAAGGCGCCATTCTCATGTGCAAGAAAGCCAATTTTCCTACCAGCATCGTCAAGCTTCTCCATGAGCTTAGAATTAAGCTTAACAATCGCCTCTATATCACATTTTTCATAAGCTGTTACAGCTATCCCTCCTGGAATTTTCCTCTTGTTTCCAGAGGTGACTTCCTCATCATCCATAGTGGACGAATCCATTTTAAATTGTTTTTAGGTGCCCAATGAGCTCAACAGGTTTTTAAATTATTTACACAAAAAATAAAATATATTTTTTTATGCACTTGTTTGAAAAATACTTGTTTGCCTTCTAGGCTTCTCAAAAACTCGATGTTTTAAACAATGTTCAAAAAATCTCTTTAGAAAAGCGTCTTTGCACTTCAGTTTTTATTTATATAAGTGTCTTTGCACTTTTTAATATATAAATATTTATTTTATTTGTCACACACACGACCTTTCAGCTCGAAAGTCTACACACAACTCTGGAATAACACACGGAACGCCAAACTTATAAATAACTCTTTTTTCCACTTTTTGTGGTGAAGAATTTCAAGTTTTTTTTTTTTTTCGAATTTCAAGTTTATTTTCCCAAATAATTACAAATACAAATCTTAACAATCAAATTAAAATAAACAGTCAAAAAACAAAATTTCTTACATACTAATGTATTTTTCAAAAACTTCCTACTTCTAAACTAAAAGTGCGTATTCTTTTGCACATCTCTCAAAAAAAAAAATTAAAATACAATTTACAAAATTTCCAAAAAAAAGGGGTTAAAAAAGGAGGCGCTCAAAAATGTACTTAAAAATAAAAATGCTTACAAACTAAAACTTAAATAACTAAATAACAAAGAACAACAAAAAAGAAAAAATAATAACAAGAATAAAAAAGTAAACAAAGCAAATTCATATTAAACAAAACATTATGAATTTACAATCAATACAAAAAATTAACTATTTAACAAGATTAAAACAAAAAAACAAATTCATATTATTATATAAAAAAAAAACATGAATTAACAATTATTTAAAAAATAAAAATAAATAAATACAAAATAAACTATTGAGCAGTATTGTAAACCGTGCTCCCTATATCAAATGAGCGCAGCCTCCTATGGTAGAACATGAGGTCTGCATTCTCGTAGAGAAGGCCAGCTCCCCTAAGAGTTAATAGGTCTACAGGGAAAAAATCCTTGACATTTGAACGGTCTCCAAACCACCTACTCTGGAGAAGCACTCCCTTACCAGGGAGTTCTCTGAGGTTCGTGCGCCTTCTAGAAATTTCACAGCCATTTTCACCATGTAGGCATCTACGCGCTCAAAATTAATCGCGCTGTAGATTGACCTAAATGATGGCCTGCGAAATTCGCCATTTGGTCCTAAATATGGCCTCAAGCCGAGGCAAGCAACCAACACCCTTCTCTCCCATCTCCTAAGCCTCTCCATCTGGTGAGAAGAAATTCCAAACCAAGCAGGAAAGGCATAGGAGATGACAGGGCGGATGACTTGGCGATAAACCAAAAGACGCACTTTCCTGTCCAGACCTCCCGTACGCTTCAATACGCCCTGGTAAGAAGAGTAGATTCTCTTGGCTCTTTCGAGAATATCATCAATATGTCGATAGAATTCAAAATTCTCGTGAAAGGTGACACCTAGGTACTTAATCCTGTCCGAAGTCCCAATTCGTTCTTGTCCAATAGTCAAACATGGAATGTATTGTCTGCAATTTGGGTAAATATGTTTCCGCCTTCCCTTAAACATTACGGCTACGGTCTTCGCAATGTTTAAGGTAAGACCCCATTTTGCAAAATAGTCCGTCAGTAACGCCAGATATCGGTTCAGTCGGTCATTTGTGGTCCTTGCTCTAGCACCTGAAGAGGCAATGAGTATATCATCGGCATAGATAATTAAAAGATCCTCCCGTGACGGCTGTGGTATGTCTGACATAAAGATATTGTAAAGCACAGGGCCCAGCAAAGACCCCTGTGGCACTCCAGCGGAAATCGCTCCCTCGCTAGACCTAACATCACCCAAATGTACCCTGAAGGATCGGTCCCTTAGGAAACTATCCACGATACGGCAAATGCCAACACCAAATCCCATACTTATCATCTTGAACATAAGCCCATCATGCCAAACTGTGTCAAAAGCCTTAGCAAAGTCCAAACTGACAGCTATCGTGGGGCATCTTCTGTTCAATCCCCTGGCAATGAAGTCTGTCAGTACCGTCAGAGCGTGCGTTGTCGACAGTCCACTTCTAAATCCAAATTGAAAGTCCTTTAAAATGTTCTTGTCAATTACAACGTCATTAATCTTTGCCAGGAGAAAGAATTCAAATAGCTTTCCAAAAGCTGATAGCAGGGAAATGGGTCTATAGCTTCCGCACACTTCGGGATCCGACCTGGGTTTCAATATAGGAACAACGAGAGCCGATTTCCACGCTTTTGGAAAATAACCAATATTATGGCAATGGTTGAAAACTATGGCTAGAAATCTCCATGCTATAACATTGGTTCTTTTCAGTACAACATCAGCTATTCCATCCACACCACAGGATCTCTTATTTGGCCTACGCCTCAACGCATTGCCTACAGATGCAGAGTTAAGGAAACCAAGTCCGTCCTCATTCCTCAGCTCTCCGTCCGCTGTTAGAGTCCTGCAAAAAAACGTTAATGGTGTTGCTCTGTCCAACGACGAAACAACCGCCCGCACATTCGCTCCGAATGAATCTAAAGGCGCACTCGGAACAGAATGACCAACCTGAAAGAACCGGGTCGCTAACAGATTAGCCATTCCAGTACTGTCAGAAACGATTGTGCCATCAGTGTCCTTCAGGTTACGAATAGCAGGCCGATTGTAGAGTCCTGCAGCAAACTTAATATTCCTAAATGTCCTGTCATTAAGTCGAATTTTTTGCAGAAAATTAGTCCAGTGATCACGCTCAAAAGCTGCTATGGCTCCCTGTATAATTTTGTCTAAATTTCGCACGTCAGCTTTCAAAATGTTTCGTCTACCAGGTTCGTCACACCTATGTAACATTCGTCGTAGTCTCTTCTTTTGGTCAATGAAATGAAGAATGTGCTGGGGCAATTTCCTTAATCCCCTACCTCCAGTAAATACTTTCGGTATGGCATGCTCCATAGCATCTTGAAAGGATCTTTCCATCGCCTCAACACATTCACCAATTTCCGCCTCCGTCACGTTTCTATCTAAAGGTAGTCCACACGTTTCAAGATTTGTTGTCAGTCTGTTAATAAATCTGCGTCTGTCCATTTTGTCATAGTTAAAACTGGTGGATCGCTCACGCATAACAAAGTTAGTGGTAAAAAACTCCAGCACCACAGCCTTGTGGTCCTATTCGTAGGCCAATGTCCGAAGATAGTTCGTACTCACTGTAGTGATGTCCACTGATGTTAAGAAAAAATCAATGAAGGAAGAGGTAACTTCATTTATCCTTGTCGGACCGTCAGTTCGTCTTATTTCCATGTCAGGGCTTGAGAATAAATATTCCCGGAGGTTACGCCCACTAGCGTTTGTAAGCGGATCTCCCCAGTAGGGATGCTTTGCATTAAGGTCAGCACCAATTACCATACTACAATTACGTACCAGTGGCTGTATTACATCAAAGCATTCCGCAGTGAAAGTGTCACTGGGCTTAAGGTACATCGATATGGCAATCAAATCCGCACCGCTCAGCCTTCGAATACGAACAGCCGTATTCTCAACCGAACCTGTGCGCAGTACGATCTCCTCACAATGCAAATCATCCCTAACGAGGACTGCCGTCCCTCCTCCTCTTCTATTCTGTCGGTCACGCCTAAAAACTCTATATCCAGTCATGTCAAACTTATGGCGGGCACTTAGACGGTGCTCAGCCATAAGTAGTACGTCCGGTCTGTGTCGCGTTAAAAACAAACTCAAATAGTGCCTTTTGTGTCTCGACACAATTGAGTTTACGTTGATAAAAATTATTTTAAATGAATTATCCATCGTGTCGCAGAGTCATTAGCATGCCACCACATTCACCACCCAGTCGAACCAGACCTATGACGTTGATATTAATCTGGAGACCGTTCAAATACTCCAGTATCTCATCTGACTCAAAAGAATCGGGAAGACCCTCCACAACGACCGTATACGGACGTAGACTCTTAGGGGTATAGGTATAAAAATGTACCTTTTCCTTCTCTAACAGGTCTTTAACCTTTTGAAAATCATCGAGAACACAGACCTCGATGTTTGCTACATTCCTACCTAAAATTTTGATACTATAATTTTTGTGACCTAACAACTTGTCTATTAAGACTACAATACTTTTAACATTAATTTCATAAGTGGTTATGACAGGAACAGATTTGCTTACTTTCACATTGTCACCTTTCTTCCCAGTATTATTCTGCCTTGGCCGCAAAATCGCTCTCCTGCTAGATACCGCAGCTTCCTTTCCTGCTTTATCCTTCTTAGACGCTGGAGCAGAAACCTTATCTTGAAATTCTTCGATATCTTCAATTGAAGAAATACTTCTGTCATCCTCAAGCATATTTTGCTGAAGCTTGACCAAGGACGCCAGCTGCTTCTTTAAGTCGCCATTCTCATGTGCAAGAAGGCCAATCTTCCTACCAGCATCATCAAGCTTCTCATTGAGCTTAGAATTAAGCTTAACAAGCGCCTCTACATCGCATTTTTCATCAGCTATCCCTCCAGGAATTTTCCTCTTTTTTCCAGAGGTGACATCCTCATCATCCATAGTGGACGAATCCATATTTAATGCCTTATATGTGCCCAAAGGGCTCAACAAAATTTTAAATTATTATTTACAAAAATTATTATTTACACACTTGTTATAAAATATACTTGTTTGCCTTCTATAGGCTTCTCAAAAACTTAAAGTTATTGAAAATTTTTCGAAAAAATTCTTTATGAGTGTCTTTGCACTAGATTTTCTATTTATATAAGTGTCTTTGCACCTTTATATTTATATTATTTATTATTTTTTCTCTTTATCACACACAACCTTTCTGTTCGAAGGTCTACACACAACTCTTGTGGTGAAGAAGTCGTGCTTGTGCTTTTAAAAGGAAAGCACGTGTTAGAGCGAGTGAAAAATATTAAATAATTAATACTGTGGTGTAAAAATAAAGTCTCAAAATTTTGAGAAGTGCCTAGAAGGCAAACAAGTGTTTTTTCTTTTGAATTTTGAACAAAAGAGCAATTATTGAAAACTTTTATATTTTTTTGGCCCAAAGGGCAATAACTGATATTATAATAAAAAATAGAGGATGAGGATGATTCTTCCTCTGTAAAGAAAAGAAAGATGCTGCCGGGTGGTTCCTTTGAGGAGGAGAGTAAAAGCCTGGATAAAATTGTAAGGCTAAATAAAGTTTTAATGGCCAAGTTAGATGATGCAGGTCGGAATATTGGCTTGCTAGTGTACGAAAATGAAGCACTTAAGAAAAAACTGGAGTGTTTTGCTAAATGCTAGATGCGGATGAGGTCCTTAAAGAATCAGACGAAGAAGGGCCAGGGCAATCATTATCATCTTAGTGATGAGAAGTTCTTTTAATAAATTACTTGTAACAATTTTAAATAAAATTTTAAGTTATTTTCTATTTTCTTAAGCTTTGGGTCCTTATATTTTTTAATAATATTTTATTTCAATATTTCGGTACTTTCTGCGTACCTTCTTCAGGAAACAAAATTAATATATAACCAAAATAACAAAATTAATTAACAATTGAAAAATTTTTTTGTCATAATGAAGTTAAAAAACAATGTTTCAAAAAATTTCCAAAAAAACAAAAATATAAAAAAGTGTTTTGTGTTACATACATATATTAAGAACAAAAACATTTATGTTATTTTGTGAATTAAGTGTCTGTATATATGAGCGACATTATCTGTATCTGCTTTAAAATTAATTCTTTTAGTCAATGGAGTATTTACAATGTGTAACATTTCCAAAATATACCGTCTCTTATAATTTTTTTCAATACTAAGAACTGAAGCTTTTTCAAAGTTAGGATAGTGACCTAAGTCAAAACAATGAGTGGATAATGCTGTTTTTTGTGAATTAACATATCTTAAGTCCGACTTATGTCCAGCAATTCTAGTCTTTAGTTTATTTTTTGTTGTACTAATATATACCTTATTGCAAATCTCCTGATCACTACCTTTACAAGGTATTTCATAGACTACATTAGAAATGTCAAATTTATTAATTCTATCTTTAGTCTTACTAAATAATCTATTCAGTGTATTATTTGTTTTAAAAGCCATGTTATATTTTTCCTTATTGAAGATTTTTGAATTCTTTAAACGTTCTGAAAAACCTTGTACATAAGTTAAAGACTTATAAATCTTAGGTTCCAATGTGCTTATCTTAATTGTATTTCTTTTATGTCCGTATTGTCTAATAAATTTATAAATAAGTCTTTTTGGAAAGCTATTGTCCGCTAGTATATTTTTAATCTTTTCTTTATTCTTTTTATGAAATTCTTCATCACTTATAGTTAAAACTCTTTCAATTAAATTTTTAGCTGTATTAATTACACTGTACAACACACCAAAAAATTACAAGGTCCGGGCTATAAATTCTGATAGAGGAGACAAAAAAAAGATATACGTGTATCAGCGTTTTGAAAGTTTACATCTGGATTTCATTTGAGAGGGGGTTAAAGTTTCCCAGCTCTGGCACATTCTTATTGTTAAACGGCATAAGAAACCATGTGACCCTTACATTTTAGGTAAAAAATATGTTCAGCAAATTTATGTAAAATGTTATGGAGAACATTTTTGTAGAAATGTTAACCCTCTAACTCCTCAAGGTATGGGTCTTTTTTGTCCTTCTTTTAAGAAATAGCAAAAAACAACATTAAAACAGGGTTTTAGAGGGTTAAAATGTTCCACAAAAATGTTGCCCGTTAAATTTTACTATAAGTCCCTGAATACACCAAAAAGGAAAATTCAACCATTAAGTCAGAAATAAGACCCAACAAAAGACAGCTTAGGGTTAATTTCGCATTTATTAAGAATTTTGTTTTAAATCAAATTTGGATAGCATTAATTACATTTTTTTTTTAGCTCTAGGCAATTCCACTTCATTATCATACAATGTCCAGCATATTTCAGCGATAAGCGAATGAATGCTTTTACCTTTATAGCGTTCTTCAATGAGTGCGCATGTCTGATGAAATTTTTCACCATGCTCATCAGATTCTGTTGAAAACTGGTTCTCAAAGTAATACATATGGGAATTTAAAAAATGAATTTTTGTTGACATATGAACGCAATAAAAGGTTCCTGTTTCAGCGATTGTTCCATCAACATAATGACTAGGACTTCAAAGTTGTAGCACAGGTACTGGGAGTTCATCAGAATGCGGAAATGGCAGCATGGCTGATGGCACAGTTTTGTATACAAAACTCTTTCGCCTATATCTATTTAATTTTAATATGGCACACGTAGCACGTAGCGTCATTATGTTCACCTGGATCTAACCACCGCATAGAATACCAAACTGCATTGAATTTCGTTGACCTTCAGCGAGAGTTCAAAAATTAAACTATAGTTTTAGAACAAAAAAAATTTTATTACCTTTGGACCACAAAATTAAGCCATTATAACAAATAAAAAATAAGAAAAAAACATCAAATGAAAAAATTGGAGCTCGCCCATATCTGCCGAGGTACGGAGCTTAGAATTTTTCCAATTTTTTTAAATATCAATATGGATATCATATTAAAGCTTTTGAAAAGATCTTTAAGGAAATAGCATTAAGAGTTGATGAAATTTTTATGTAAAATAATACATATGAAGTACCAATTTTTTTTTAATTCTCTGTCAGTCCAACATTTGCTTTTTTATTGGAATTACTTCACTGAACTAGATTTACATATACTATATGGTGAAAAGTATATAAGATTCGGCATAGCCGAATATAGGGCTCTTTCTTGTTATTTATAATCTTTAAGAGGAGAAATAATAATGATAAAATAAAAAAATAATAATAATAAAACAACACCTTATTGAGGCCATAAATACATTTTCAATTACTTCGCAAAATTATTTCTCCTCTTAAAGATTGTAAATAACAATTAAGAGCGCTATATTCGGCTATGATGAATCTTATATACCCTTCACCATATATTATATGTAAATTTAGTTCAGTGAAGTAATTCCAATAAAAAAGCAAATATTGGACTGACAGAGAATTAAACAAAAAATTGGTACTTCATATGTATTATTTTACATAAAAATTTCATCATCTCTTAATGCTATTTCCTTAAAGATCTTTTCAAAAGCTTTAATATGATATCCATATTGATATTTAAAAAAATTGGAAAAATTCTAAGCTCCGTACCTCGGCAGATATGGGCGAGCTCCAATTTTTTCACTTGATGTTTTTTTTCTTATTTTTTATTTGTTATAATGGCTTAATTTTGTAGTCCAAAGGTAATAAAATTTTTTTTGTTCTAAAACTATAGTTTAATTTTTGAACTCTCGCTGAAGGTCAACGAAATTCAATGCAGTTTGGTATTCTATGCGGTGGTTAGATCCAGGTGAACATAATGACGCTACGTGCTACGTGTGCCATATTAAAATTGAATAGATATAGGCGAAAGAGTTTTGTATACAAAACTGTGCCATCAGCCATGCTGCCATTTCCGCATTCTGATGAACTCCCAGTACCTGTGCTACAACTTTGAAGTCCTAGTCATTATGTTGATGGAACAATCGCTGAAACAGGAACCTTTTATTGCGTTCATATGTCAACAAAAATTCATTTTTTAAATTCCCATATGTATTACTTTGAGAACCAGTTTTCAACAGAATCTGATGAGCATGGTGAAAAATTTCATCAGACATGCGCACTCATTGAAGAACGCTATAAAGGTAAAAGCATTCATTCGCTTATCGCTGAAATATGCTGGACATTGTATGATAATGAAGTGGAATTGCCTAGAGCTAAAAAAAAAAATGTAATTAATGCTATCCAAATTTGATTTAAAACAAAATTCTTAATAAATGCGAAATTAACCCTAAGCTGTCTTTTGTTGGGTCTTATTTCTGACTTAATGGTTGAATTTTCCTTTTTGGTGTATTCAGGGACTTATAGTAAAATTTAACGGGTAACATTTTTGTGGAACATTTTAACCCTCTAAAACCCTGTTTTAATGTTGTTTTTTGCTATTTCTTAAAAGAAGGACAAAAAAGACCCATACCTTGAGGAGTTAGAGGGTTAACATTTCTACAAAAATGTTCTCCGTAACATTTTACATAAATTTGCTGAACATATTTTTTACCTAAAATGTAAGGGTCACATGGTTTCTTATGCCGTTTAACAATAAGAATGTTCCAGAGCTGGGAAACTTTAACCCCCTCTCAAATGAAATCCAGATGTAAACTTTCAAAACGCCGATACACGTATATCTTTTTTTTGTCTCCTCTATCAGAATTTATAGCCCGGATCTTGTAATTTTTGAAAAAATTTGATTTTGTTGTACAGTGTTATTATACCTTTGTTGTGCTTTGAAAAATAGTTAATAATTCTTCCTGATGCTGTCGGTTTTTGATACCAATCCATTAATATATTATTACCTCGTCGAATCAATAAAGTATCTAAGTAAGGAAGTTTGGAATCGCATTCCTTCTCTATTGTAAACTTAATATTAACATCAAAAGAATTGAAAATCTTTAACATATCATCAATTGCACTATCAGAAATAATACAAAATAAATCATCAACATACTTAGTAATAACTTTTGGTTTTATAATTAGTTTTTCTAAGCAAAAGTCCAATAATTTCTCCATAACAATGTCTGCAACAATTGGAGATGCCGGAGATCCCATCGGAAGACCCTGTTTCTGAACATATATTTTTTTATCATACTGAAAATATCTATTATCCTCTATGCAAAATTGAAGAATACGTAAAAATAAATCTTTATCAATTTTAGTGTGTGGTCTAATTATATCCCACTTTTCTTTTATTGTATCAATAGCTAAATCTACTGGTATACTAGGAAATAGAGATATCACATCTAAAGAAACTAATTTTTCATTATTTTCTACTTTAAGTTTTTTTATCTTATTCTTAAAATCTAAAGAATTCTTTACGTTATATTTTGAAAACTCAAATATGTGACAGATATTTTGAAGAAAATCACTGAGTTTTCAAAATATAACGTAAAGAATTCTTTAGATTTTAAGAATAAGATAAAAAAACTTAAAGTAGAAAATAATGAAAAATTAGTTTCTTTAGATGTGATATCTCTATTTCCTAGTATACCAGTAGATTTAGCTATTGATACAATAAAAGAAAAGTGGGATATAATTAGACCACACACTAAAATTGATAAAGATTTATTTTTACGTATTCTTCAATTTTGCATAGAGGATAATAGATATTTTCAGTATGATAAAAAAATATATGTTCAGAAACAGGGTCTTCCGATGGGATCTCCGGCATCTCCAATTGTTGCAGACATTGTTATGGAGAAATTATTGGACTTTTGCTTAGAAAAACTAATTATAAAACCAAAAGTTATTACTAAGTATGTTGGTGATTTATTTTGTATTATTTCTGATAGTGCAATTGATGATATGTTAAAGATTTTCAATTCTTTTGATGTTAATATTAAGTTAACAATAGAGAAGGAATGCGATTCCAAACTTCCTTACTTAGATACTTTGTTGATTCGACGAGGTAATAATATATTAATGGATTGGTATCAAAAACCGACAGCATCAGGAAGAATTATTAACTATTTTTCAAAGCACAACAAAGGTATGATAATTAATACAGCAAAAAATTTAATTGAAAGAGTTTTAACTATAAGTGATGAAGAATTTCATAAAAAGAATAAAGAAAAGATTAAAAATATACTAGCGGATAATAGCTTTCCAAAAAGACTTATTTATAAATTTATTAGACAATACGGACATAAAAGAAATACAATTAAGATAAGCACATTGGAACCTAAGATTTATAAGTCTTTAACTTATGTACAAGGTTTTTCAGAACGTTTAAAGAATTCAAAAATCTTCAATAAGGAAAAATATAACATGGCTTTTGAAACAAATAATACACTGAATAGATTATTTAGTAAGACTAAAGATAGAACTAATAAATTTGACATTTCTAATGTAGTCTATGAAATACCTTGTAAAGGTAGTGATCAGGAGATTTGCAATAAGGTATATATTGGTACAACAAAAAATAAACTAAAGACTAGAATTGCTGGACATAAGTCGGACTTAAGATATGTTAATTCACAAAAAACAGCATTATCCACTCATTGTTTTGACTTAGGTCACTGTCCTAACTTTGAAAATGCTTCAGTTCTTAGTATTGAAAAAAATTATAAGAGACGGTATATTTTGGAAATGTTACACATTGTAAATACTCCATTGACTAAAAGAATTAATTTTAAAGCAGATACAGATAATGTCGCTCATATATACAGACACTTAATTCACAAAATAACATAAATGTTTTTGTTCTTAATATATGTATGTAACACAAAACACTTTTTTATATTTTTGTTTTTTTGGAAATTTTTTGAAACATTGTTTTTTAACTTCATTATGACAAAAAAATTTTTCAATTGTTAATTAATTTTGTTATTTTGGTTATATATTAATTTTGTTTCCTGAAGAAGGTACGCAGAAAGTACCGAAATATTGAAATAAAATATTATTAAAAATTTTAGGACCCAAAGCTTAAGAAAATAGAAAATAATTTAATAAAAAAGGGTCAAATAATCATTATTAAACTAAAATTTTAAGTTATATTATGAATAAATCTATATATACATATACAAATATGTTGTCCTATGTTCGTGATTTTATAACTCAAGACCTACACAACCGATTTTCAAACGAGTACATGTGTTGGAAAGGTATACTTTCACTGATTGTGTATTAAAAACATCGAGAAATTTCTACAAATATGAGTTATGCGCACACTTTCCCTATATATAAAATCTATTTTTTTTATGAGAATATGATTTTGTCGGTATTAGGCTCTACTTGCTCGCGTCATTTGACTTATTTAATTTCTGCGTGTTATTGATAGTCATTTAAGTTTACAGTGCGAGCATTGACATTTTTAACCGACTTCAAAAAAAGGAGGAGGTTATACAATTCGGCTTAATGTTGCTTTTTTTTATATTTGTGCCTATAGAACTCAGTAATTTCTGACCCGATTTTGAAAATTTTTGGTAATATGATAGATTATGCTTATAGATTGGTCCCGTTTTAAAAGCAGTTAATAATCTTAAAAATTAAAGGACGTCCCCATACAATATACATATTTTTTACGTTTATTATGAACTGTAAAGGGCACTTCTGTAAAATTTAAAATGACTGCGTTTTACTATAGCTCCCAAAAACAAAAAATTATACAAAAATAAATCTAAAAATTAAAGGGTGCCCCCATATTGATGTAAATTTACTTATGTGGGCCTATATTTTGAACCGTTATAAAAAAAAGCGCTTGCAAAATGGACAGAATGTCGATTGCTATAGCCGTTATAGTAACAAGTTTTAATATTACAAATTATAAATTAAAGGGCGCGCCAATAGTTCATTAAATTTGATGTATGATGATTGAAATTTACAAAGAACCTCTACAACAACAAGTATAAAATTTGGATTTGGAAATAAACGGGTGTCCCAATAGTTGATATAATATGGTGTATGTGGACGGACTTTTGAACCCTTACAGATAGACAGCTGAAATTTGCAAGGGACATGTTTTGCTAAGTCCGCTATAACAAGAAGCTTATAATTTGAATTTAGAAATTAAAGGGTGTTCTCAAAATTAATGTATTTTTTGAACCATTGTATACAAACACTTTAATTTTAGACAGAATGTCCACTACTTTATTTGGTATAATAAGAAGTATACAAATGTTATATTATAAATTGAATGTATATGGGCAAACTGTTGAACTGTTATAGACAGACGCTTGAAATTTACACAGAACCTGATTGCTTAAATTACTACAACAGCAAGTATATAATTTGAATTTGGAAATTCAAAAGTGACCCTATAGTTGCTGCAATTTGATGTATATTGCCAAACTATTGAACAGTTGAAAAAGTATACAGTTTGGAGATATAAGTGTGTCCCAAAGTTAATGGAACCTAATTTGTATGGCCATACACTTGAGCTATTATAGGCAGACAGATGAAATCCGTTTTGAAGTCGGTTTTTTTCGCAAGAATTATTTATTTATTGATTTGTAATCTTTCAGTTAAAATTAAAATCTTTTGCATCAAAAAAAGAAATTAAAAAAAAAACATTTATTCAACAATGCCGCAACGAAGACGTTTATAAAAAGAATGCTTGGAAGAGTGGCCGTTGTACGATAATTCTCATAGGGTAGCGACGCGAGCCGAGAACAACTAGTTATTTATAAATATTTTAATAATTAGTGTAACTAAAATACTATAAAGTAGCAAATTACAAACATATCGTTTTAATAATATTCTTGGGAGGCGGTGATTGATAAGGCATTGTAATAGTTAATAATAAATATTTTTAGGAAATTGACAAAAAAAATTAAAAAAAATTTTATAGAGACGCTTTTGGTGCTAGGATTGGAGGAAGACGTCCCTCTGCACATATTTTTTTTTGTTTTATTTTATTTACAATCTATTTTACAATACTAAGCAAATTTAATAATTTAATAAATATCACATGAGTTATTAAACTACATTAAGTTTAACAAACTATATGAAATACATATGAATGAATATACAAGTTAACACAAAATATGTTTAAACACAAACATTTATTAAATCTTTGTTCGTTCCCACCAAATGCTGACACTATGTCTGAGTGTCGCATTTCTTCATTGCATTCCAAAATTTAATTCTCATCAAAGGTGTAACACGAGCCAGAATAGAATGGCGTGATCATTAAAATCTAGAGCTATGAGTTAGGATAGATTGTAAGAAATAAATCACTGTTGATTTTACATTCAAATAAATAAGTAGAGCTGTCAGTTAAAAGCAGACACTCAACAATAAAATATATTTTTTTTAAATACAATTTATGTGTATTTAATTAGCGCCCGAGCAGGGACCCTTCGAAAAGGTACATCGGAAAAACAGTAAATCGCAGTCAAGCCTTGGCAGGCTCCTCAGTAGTTTAATTACAAACCGGTTTGCGCGTATAAGCCAACGCCTGCTAAGCTCGCGAAAGCGAAACCTAGTTTAGATTATAAAAAACTTGTGAAAAAGTAAAAAATAAAAAATAAGGAACCAGATTTGTGAAAAAAAAACTTAAACTGTTAAAAAGAAACTTTAAGTGGAAAAAATTGATAAATAAAGACTGTTAAATAAAGAATTAAAAATTAATAAGAAACCCTAAGTGGAAGTGTATAATTGAAGAAAAAATTAAATAAACAGAATTTGTGAAATTATAAGAAATTAGTTAATTGGTGCATTGAAGAAAATTTTTTTATAACTAAACAGAACTAAAATTTAATAAACAAATTGTTTTTATGTGTGTGACTACAAATAAAATTAAAATAATTAAAAGAACATCTTGAATTATAGCTGAACAGAACTAAATAAAGGAAAGTACTAAAAATTAAAAAAACTAAAGAAATTGTTCACATGTGTGTGACTACAAATAAAATTTAAATAATTAAATTAAAAGAACATCTTAAATTATACACTGGAAATTTAAATAAAGAACCAAACCAACAGACAGAAGCTGTATAAGAAAACCTCTACAACAGAAGATAAAGATCCTGATGCTGCTAGAGTAAGTTAATTTTAAGAAAATTTTGTAAAATTAAGAAAAATACATTTTGAAATTTTAATCAGAAAAATTAAGTTTTATAAAAAGTGTATTCATTGCTGCCTCCCAGTGATATAAAAATTTAAATTTTTTATTCTATCATTCAATATCCTTTAAGTATAATTTTGAGGAAATTTTATAAAACTAAGAAAGAACACATTTTGAAATTGAAATCAGAAAAACTAAGTTTTATAAAAAGTGTGTTCATCGCTGCGTCCCAGTGATATATTTAAATTTTTCATTCTATCCTTCAATATCCTTAAATAAATTCATGCCGGACGATTCAATTGACGAAATAACACAAAGAATCAATAGGGCTCTTACGCTGATGCAACCAAACGGATCTTCTGGTTCGACCGGTTCTTCCTGTCTGAATGAGACACAAAAAAAACAGATTAAAGAAACAGTTGAGAATATGCTTAGGGAAAGAAATGACAGTATTATGGAGGAAGACGCTGACCAACCAGTAGGTAGCAGAATTAGAAAATGTCTAATGATGCACTACTCAGACAAGCGAGATATTGGGACTCTAGAGTACCAAATGACTTCTCTGTGTCAAGGAAATAAAACAGTAAACGATTTCTATCAAACAGTTTACCAACATCTCTCTTTAATTCTTGACAAAGTTGATTGCCTCGACCTTAGTGAGGAAACTTTGTGCGGACAATTTTTTAAGGGGTCTTAATGCGGACGTTTCCCGACTTTTAAGCACTTCATTACCACAGGCTCTACACGTCTGCCTTTAGTTAGATAACATGATTTATTGGAAAAATTACGCTCAATTTCAAAGCTCAAAATTAAACGGACAAAAAAAACTAACTCCGTCTAGTGGACGAGCATTTTATCCTGAACTCGTTCATACAGGATTTATCAGACCACCAGTACCACAGCGATACCGCCCTACAATAGATTGTAATAGCCAGAATCAAAATTTTATGCGTCCAAATTGGAATCCTCCTAGACCTCAGTTTAATCAAAATAGATTCACAGGACAACCATACACATATAACAACTATCAAAAAATCCCAGGAATAGAACCTATGGATATCGATCGATCGATTCAAACGAAACAAGTTAATTATATGAACCAACCAGCAATAAACCAAAACCCAAAAAGATCCGCGGGTAGCTCTTTTCAAGGACCCGTCCACAAGATGCAAAGGAATTTCCTTATAGACGCCGACTATGTACCAGAGGATGAGTGGTATGAATGGGCAAGTTATCCACCTGAAGGAAATAAAGTCGATGTTCAACTAGCAAATAATGAAGCAGCCAACGTTCAAGAATATTTACAAAATATTCCTGAAGAAAATGTGGTAGAAACTCAGAAGGATCAAGTTGACGATATTCAGATTGCCGTTAATTTTTTAGGTTAAATTGTTCCTCATTGCCGTATTTTGATTCAAAAATGAGGAACGGGGATATACTTTAATTTTTACTAGATACAGGAAGCAACAAAAATTAAATTAGGCAGGAAATAGTAAAAAACCTAATAGATACCAACCAAATCTTTTATGCAAAATCTGCCAGTGGTGGAATTAGGATAACACAACATACACTTTTGACATTTTCAGGATTTGAGGATACTCCACTTAAATTTTATTTATTACCAGGTTTTGACTCATTCGATGCAATATTAGGGAATAATAGTTAAACGAATTGTCAGCCGTTATCCACATTGCCGAAAATTATTTTACTATAGGAAATGGACAAAGAATAAATATAAAATAGCGTATTTTACAAAGTGTGAACAATATCGAATTACGGACTCAACATTTAAGCGAAAACCAAAAGATTTCACTGAGGAAAATTGTGGAGCACCATAGCCAATTATTCGCAGAACCAGACGAGAGACTAACCTATTCCACTGTAGTGGAAGCAGATATAAGGACGGAAAACTACACACCAATATACGCCAAACGCTACCCCTATCCGATGGCATTGAGAGACGTCGTGGAAGAAGAAATAAATCGGCTCTTACGAGATGGTATAATAAGACCATCACGATCTCCGTATAATTCTCCAATTTGGGTGGTTCCCAAAAAGGAAGACCATTCAGAAAAAAGGAAATTTAGAACAGTTGTGAACTTTAGAAGATTAAATGCGGTAACAATCGCAGAAAAATACCCCATTCCAGACATTAATTACGTTTTGGCGAATTTGGGTGGAAACCAATACTTTACTGTACTAGATCTTAAAAGTGGTTTCCACCAGATTAATCATAAAAAGGAAGACAGGGGAAAACAGCTTTTTCCATCAATAATGGTAAATATGAATTTACCAGAATGCCTTTTGGCTGGAAAAATGCCCCGTCTAGTTTTCAAAGGGCACTCGATGACATATTGCGACAATTTATAGGAAAAACGTGCTATGTTTATGTGGACGATATTATTATTTTCAGCAAGGACGAACAATCACATTTTAAACATGTGAATCAAGTATTCGAAACATTAAAACGGGCACATATGAAAATCCAACTATATAAATGTGAATTCTTTAAACGGGAAGTAGAATTCCTCGGATTTATAGTAGCAAAAGAGGGAATAAAAACAAATCAGAAAAAAAGTTGAAACGATATTGAAATTCGATTACCCTAAGACATTAAAAGAACTTCGCTCATTCTTGGGCTTATCGGAATACTACAGGCATTTTATTAAAGGGTACGCTGATATTTCAAAAACACTTACAGTCCTCTTACGAGGAGAAGAAGGAAGAGTATCGAAAACGACATCCTCCCAAACTAAAATCAATTTAGATTATTCGGCCAAAAAGCTTTTGACGACCTAAAAAATGCTTTAATTTCACGAGAGGTAATACTAGCATATTCTGACTTTAACAAGGATTTTCAATTAACAACCGACGCATCAAACTACGCTATTGGAGCAGTGCTCAGCCAAGATGCTAAACCCATTAGTTTTATCTCCAGAACACCAAAACTGAAGAAAGTTATGCAGCAATTGAAAAAGAAATGCTTGCGATTATATCGTCATTGACTTCACTAGGAAATTACCCTTAAGGCTAAAAAAAGTAATAATTTATACTGACCATCAACCACTTACGTACGCTCTCAATAATAATAATAGTAACTCCAAAATGAAAAGATGGAAATGTAATTTGGAAGAATATAATTACGAACTAAGATATAAGCCAGGTAGAACTAACTTAGTGGCCGACGCATTATCTAGAAATCTCTCAGGTTTAAATGTCTTTCAAGAACAATCAAGCTCTTCCACCATGACTCAACACAGTGCTGAAAGCTCAGGTGAAAATCTTATACCAAGCGTTGAAACTCCAGTTAACGTATTCCAAAATCAATTATTTATAAGCACAGGAGAAGTATCTTCATATGAATTTAAAATTATCTTTCCAGGATATCATCGACATATTATAATGGAAGCAAGTTATGACGAACAGAAACTTATAACAATTCTTAAGAGATATCTTAATCTATCAGTAATAAATGGCATTCAAACTCCAGAACCGATAATGGGTAAAATTCAAAACATTTATGCAGATCATTTCTCAAATTATAAATGTAGGTTTACACAGCTAGTAATCGAAGAAAAATACTATTTTCCATCTATGGCACGGAAAATAAAAAGAATAATCGAATTGTGCTCAATATGCAAAAATAAATAAATACGAAAGATATCCAAATAAACCAAAACTTGGAGAAACACCGATACTAACATATCCTGTTCATACAATTCACATAGACATATTTTCAACCGATAAAAAACTGATACTGACTTCGATCGACAAGTTTTTAAAATACGTTTAAGTAAAACAACTTAGTGGCAGATCAATTGATACCGTTTGGTACGGGGTACCAAAAAATGTAGTAATGGACAACGAACCTTCATTAAATTCCCCTTCTATTATATTTATGATGAAAGACGACCTAAAAATAAATATTTTTACTACCCCTTCCTATAAAAGTGAACCAAATGGACAAATAGAACGTTTCCACTCGACCTTGGCAGAAATAATGAGATGCCTGAAGGAAGAGGGAACATCTAGAGATTCTGAAGAGTTATTAGAAAGATCTGTGAATGAATACAATCATTCTATTCATTCTACTACGAATAGGAAACCAGTGGACTTATTCTTTGGACAAACAGTTGACTTTTCGCCACAAGATTATGAGACAACAAGGCTTTCAAATGTTGAACGACTTAAACGCAAACAAAAAAGGACCTCGTTTACCACAATAAAAACAAAAAGCCGACTAAAGAATACGTACCCGGACAATTAGTTTACGTAAAGACCAATAAAAGATAAGGTACTAAATTAAGTAACAGGTTTAAAGAAGAAATAGTAAAAGAAAACCACGGTACTACTATCGTTACAGAAAGCAGTCGGGTTATTCATAAAAGCCATATAAGAAATTCATGAAGTAAAAGAAAGTAAACAGTTATAATTTCCTTTCAAACATATTTTTAGATTATTATTGGCGACTGTTATGGCCGACCTTAGTATTCTCGACTACTCTAACACGAGACTTGTAACAATTCATACTGGGATAGCAATACGACAAAATGGAACATTTAAAGTTGTACATACAATCAACATCGATCAGTACAGAGATTTGTTAGAAAATCTGGTGTCCGCATTAAATAATAATATTGCGTATAGTCATCCGATCAGTCCGTTTTAAATACAACAAACCCTTGATATAAAGGGCCTTCTGAAACGCCTAAGTCCGAAAAAAATAAAAAGATCAATAGATGCCATTGGCACCGCATGCAAGTGGATTGTGGGTACACCCGACAGTCATGTTTTCGAAATTCTGACACAAAAAATGACAAACCTTCTGGAAAACAATAATAGACAAATTATAAGAGATATCCAACATTACTAATGATATATTGAAGGTTATATAAAAAATAAAAATAAATAAATACAAAATAAACTATTGAGCAGTATTGTAAACAGTGCTCCCTATATCAAATGAGCGCAGCCTCCTATGGTAGAACATGAGGTCTTTATCCTCGTAGAGAAGGCCAGCTCCCCTAAGAGTCAATAGGTCTAAAGGAGAAAGATACCTTGCCATTTGAACGGTCTCTAAACCACCTACTCTGGAGAAGCACTCCCTTACCAGGGAGTTCTCTGATGTTCGTGCGCCATCTAGAAATTTCACAGCCATTTTCACCATTTAGGCATCTATGCGCTCAAAACCAATTGCGCTGTAGATTGACCTACATGATGGCCATTTGGTCCTAAATATGGTCTCAAGCCGAGGCAAGCGACCAAAACCCTTCTCTCCCATCTCCTAAGCCTCTCCGTTTGGTGAGAAGAAATTCCAAACCAAGCAGGAAAGGCGTAGGAGATGACAGGGCGAATGACTTGACGATATACCAAAAGACGCACTTTCCTGTCAAGACCTCCAGTATGCTTCAATACTCCCTGGTAAGAAGAGTAGATTCTCTTGGCTCTTTCGAGAATATAATCAATATGTCAATAGAATTCGAAATTCTCGTGAAAGGTGACACCTAGGTACTTAAGCCTGTCCGAAGTCCAAATCCGTTCTTGTCCAATAGTCAAACATGGAATGTATTGTCTACAATTTGGGTAAATATATTTTCGCCTTCCCTTAAACATTACGGCTACGGTCTTCGCAATGTTTAAGGTAAGACCCTATTTTGCAAAATAGTCCGTCAGTTTTACCAGATATCGGTTCAGTCGGTCGTTTGTAGTCGTTGCTCTAGCACCTGAAGATGCAATGAGAATATCATCGGCATAGATAATTAAAAGATCCTCCCGTGACGGCTGTGGTATGTCGGACATAAAGATATTGTAAAGATTTGAACCTAGCAAAGAGCCCTGCGGCACTCCAGCAAAAATCGCTTCCTCGCCAGACCTATCATCACCCAAACGTACCCTGAAGGATCGGTCCCTTAGGAAACTGTCCACGATACGGCAAATGCCAACACCAAATCACATTCTTATCAGCTTGAACATAAGTCCATCATGCCAATCCGTGTCAAAAGCCTTGGCAAAGTCCACACTGACAGCTATCGTGGGGCATCTTCTGTTCAATCCTCTGGCAATGAAGTCTATCAATACCGTCAGAGCGTGCGTTGTCGAAAGTCCACTTCTAAATCTAAATTGAAA
Source organism: Gymnosoma rotundatum (assembly GCA_916610165.2). Taxonomy (NCBI): domain Eukaryota; kingdom Metazoa; phylum Arthropoda; class Insecta; order Diptera; family Tachinidae; genus Gymnosoma; species Gymnosoma rotundatum. The sequence goes on from OU744336.1 coordinate 112,564,954, forward strand.
GTCCTTTAAAATGTTCTTATCAATTACAACGTCATTAATCTTTGCCAGGAGAAAGAATTCAAATAGCTTTCCAAAAGCTGATAGCAGATAAATGGGTCTATAGCTTACACACACTTCAGGATCCGACCTGGGTTTCAATATCGGAACAACGGCAGCCGATTTCCACGCTTTTGGACAATAACCAATATTATAGCAATGGTTGAAAACTATGGCTAGAAATCTCCATGCAATAACATTGGTTCTTTTCAATACAACATCAGCTATTCCATCCATACCACGGGATCTCGTATTTGGCCTACGCCTCAACGCATTGCCTACAGATGCAGAGTTAATGAAACCAAGCCCGTCCTCATTCACCAACTCTCCGTCCGCTGTTAGAGTCCTGCAAAAAAACGTTAAGGGTGTTGATCTGTCCAACGACGAAACAACCACCCGCATATTCGCGCCGAATGAATCTAAAGGCGCACTCGGAACAGAATGTCCAACCTGAAAGAACCGGGTTGCTAACAGATTAGCCATTCCAGTACTATCAGAAACGATTGTGCCATTAGTGTCCTTCAGGTTACGAATAGCAGGCCGATTGTAGAGTCCTGCAGCAAACTTAATATTCCTAAATGTCCTGTCATTAAGTCTATGTTTTGCAGAAAATTAGTCCAGTGGACAAGCTCATAATCTGCTATGGCTCCCTATATAATTTTGTCCAAATTTCGCACGTCCTCTTTCAAAATGTTTCATCTACCAGGTTCGTCACACCTATGTAATATTCGTCGTAGTCGCTTCTTCTCGTCAATGAAATGAAGATTGTGCTGGGGCAACTTCCTCAATCATCTACCTTCAGTGAAGACTTTCAACACATTCATCAATTTCTGCCTCCGTCACGTTTCTGTCTACAGGTAGTCCACACGTTTCAAGATTTGTTTTCAGTCTGTAAATAAATCTGCGTCTGTTCATTTTGTCATAGTTAAAACTGGTCGATCGCTCACGCATAACAAATTCAGTGTTAAAAAGTCTATCACTACAGCCTTGTGGTCCGATTCGTAGTCCAATGTCCGAAGATAGTTCGTACTCACTGTAGTGATGTCCACTGATGTCAAGAAAAAATCAATGAAGGAAGAGGAAACTTCATTCATCCTTGTCGGACCTTCACTTTGTCTTATTTTCATGTCAGGGCTTGAGAATAAATATTCCCGGAGGTTACGCCCACTAGCGTTTATAAGCGGATCTCCCCAGTAGGGATGCTTTGCATTAAGATCAGCACCAATTACCACACTACAATTATGTACCAATGGCTGTATTTCATCAAAGCATTCCGCAGTGAAAGTGTCACTGGGTTTAAGGTACATTGAAATGGCAATCAAATCCACACTATTCAGCCTACGAATACGAACAGCCGTATTCTTAACTGAACCTGTGCTCAGTACGATCTCCTAACAATGCAAATTATCCCTAACGAGGACAGCCGTCCCTCCTCCTCTTCCATTCTGTCGGTCACGCCTAAAAACTCGATATCCAGTCATGTCAAAATTATGGCGAGCACTTAGACGGTGCTCAGCCATAAGTAGTACGTCCGGTCTGTATTGCGTTAAAAACAAACTCAAATAGTGCCTTACTCTTTTTAGCATGCACACGTGCACGGGGTCCAGCCCTGGATATCTTTGGAAGTCTTTAAAAATGCAGACCTCTATGTTTGCTACATTCTTTCCACTTTTATACTATAAGTTTTTTGACCTAACACTTTATCAATCAAATCTACAATATTCTTAACATTTACATCATAAGTGGTAATCACCGGTACAGATTTGTTTACTCTCTTTTCAGCTCGGTTTCCAGAAATTTCCTGCCTTGGCCGCATAGTTGCCCTCTTACTTGTTGGTTTAGCTTTGCTTGGAAGAAAGCCCAAGTCGGAGAATCTTAACAATAAACACATGAGAGTGATATATTCGGCTATGCCGATTCTTATGTACCCTTCACGATCTATGTACATCTAGTTTTATAAAGTAACTCTAATCAAAAAAGAAAATATTGGTGACAGAGAATTAAAAAATAAAAAAATTGATTTTATATATATATAATTTTACACAAAAATAACATTTTAGTATTTCCTTAAAGATCTCTTCAAAAACTTTAAAATGATACCTTTATTGATATTTTAAAAATTTTTTAATTTCACAGCCCCGTAACTCGAAAAATATGGGCGAGCACCAAATTCGATCTGATCGATTGGCATATTTATTATTTTGGGAAATCAAATTTGCCTTGGCGGACAGACGGACATCGCTCAGTCGACTTCGCTATGAATAAGAATTCAGAATATATATACTTTATGGGGTCCGAAACGGATATTGTGGAATAGCACACGGAACGCCAAACTTATATATACCCTTTTTCCACTTTTTGTGGTGAAGGGTATAACAAGTAAGAGTGCTATATTCGGCTATGCCAAATCTTATATGCCATTCACCATCTATGTAAAAATGTAGTTTAGTGAAGTAACTCCAATCAAAAAGCAAATATTTGGGTGACAGTGAATTAAAAAAGAAAAGAAAATTGGTACTGCATATATAGAATGTCATACAAAACTGACACGGCTCTTACTGAGTTAAGAATTTTTTAAAAATTTTAGTATTTCCTTAAAAATCTCTACAAAAGCTTTAAATTGATACCCATATTGATATTCAAAAGAGTTTAAAAGAAGAAAAAAATGTTGCGCGTTTTTGCGCCTTACACACTATTTGCTAGTATAAGACCCATTCCAAAAAAAGTGATTAGCTTTCTTTTATACTTTACGCTGAAGAGAATTTAGATGCGGATGTGGTCCTTAAAGAATCAGACGAAGAAGGACCAGGGCAATCATTATCATCTTATTGCAAAGAAGTTCTTTTAAATAAATTACTTGTAACAATTTTAAATAAAATTTACCGTTTTAATTCATAATAAGTTATATTATGAACAAATCTATATATACATATACAAATAAGTTGTTCTTTGTTCGTGATTTTATAACTCAAGACCCACACAACCGATTTTCAAACGAGTACATGTGTTGGAAAGGTGTACTTTCACAGATTGTGTTTTAAAAACATCGAGAAATTTCTACTAATATGAGTTATAAGCACACTTTCCCTATATATAAAATGTATTTTTTATGAGAATAAGATTTTGTCGGTATTAGGCCCTGCTTGCTCGCGTCATTTGACTTATTTAATTTCTGCGTGTTATTGGTTGTCATTTAAGTTTACAGTGCGAGCATTGACATTTTTAACCGACTTCTAAAAAAGAAGGAGGTTATACAATACGGCTGAATGTTGCTTTTTTTATATTTGTGCCTCCAGAACTCAGTCATTTCTGACCCGATTTTGAACATTTTTGGTAATATGATTTTAAAAACAGTTAATAATCTTAAAAATTAAAGGACGTCCCCATACAACATACATATTTTTTACGTGTAAAATTTAAAATGACTGCGTTTTACTATAGCTCCCAAAAACAAAAAATTTAACAAAAATAAATCTAAAAATTAAAGGGTGCCCCCATATTGATGTAAATTTACTTATGTGGGCCTATATTTTGAACCGTTATAGAAAAACGCTTGCAAGTTGGATAGAATGTCGATTGCTATAGCCGTTATAGTAACAAGTGTTAATATTACAAATTATAAATTAAAGGGTGCGCCAATAGTTCATTAAATTTGATGTATATGGCCATACCTTTAAACAATTGTAGACAGACGCTTGAAATTTACAACGAACCTGTATTGCTAAGTCCGCTATAACAACAAGTATAAAATATGGATTTTGAAGTTAAAGGGTGTTCCAATAGTTGATGTAAAATCCGCTAAATCAACAAGTTTATAGTTTGAATTTAGAAATTAAAGGATGTCCTATAATTGATGAAGATTTACTTATATGAGCCTATCTTTTAAACTGTTATAGACAAACGCTTGCAAATTGGACAGAATGTTGATTGCTATGGTCGTTATAGTAACAGCTGATAATATTTAAAATTAAAAAAGGGTGCAGGAATAGTTCATTTAATTTGAAATATGGCCATACTTTTAAACAGTTGTAGACAGACGATTGAAATTTACAAGGAACCTCTACAACAACAAGTATAAAATTTGGATTTGAAAATAAACGGGTCCCCCATTAGTTGATATAATATGATGCATGTAGACGGACTTTTGAACCATTACAGACAGACAGCTGGAATTTGCAAGGGACATGTTTTGCTAAGTCCGCTATAACAAGAAGCTTATAATTTTAATTTAGAAATTAAAGGGTGTTCCCAAAATTAATGTATATTGCCGTATTTTTTGAGCCATTGTATACAAACACCTTAATTTTAGACAGAATGTCCAGTACTTTATTTGGTATAATAAGATGTATACAAATGTTATATTATAAATTATATGTATATGGGCAAACTGTTGAACCGTTACAGACAGACGGTTGAAATTTACACAGAACCTGATTGCTTAATCTACTACAACAGCAAGTATATAATTTGAATTTGGAAATTAAAAAGAGACCCTATAGTTGCTGCAATTTGAAGTAAATTGCCAAACTATTGAACAGTTGAAAAAGTATAAAGTTTGGAGATATGTGTCCTAACGTTAATGGAACCTAATTTGTATGGCCATACACTTGAGCTGTTATAGGCAGACAGATGAAATCTGTTTTGAAGTCGGTTTTTTTCGCAAGAATTATTTAATTATTGATTTGTAATCTTTCAGTTAAAATTAAAATCTTTTGCATCAAAAAAAGAAATTAAAAAAACAATTATTCAACAATGCCGCAACGAAGACGTTTATAAAAAAATGCTTGGAAAAGTAGCCGTTGTACGATAATTCTCATAGGGTAGCGAAGCGAGCCGAGAACAACTAGTTATTTATAAATATTATAATAAATATTATAACTAAAATACTATAAAGTAGCAAATTACAAACATATCGTTTTAATAATATTCTTGGGAGGCGGTAATTGGTAAGGCATTGGAAAGATTAATAATAAATATTTTTGGGAAATTGACAAAAAAATTAAAAAAGATTTCACAGAGACGTTTTTGGTGCTAGGATTGGAGGAAGACGTCCCTCTGCACATATTTTTTTTTGTTTTCTTTTATTTACAATCTATTTTACAATATTAAGCAAATTTAATAATTTAAAAAATATCACATGAATTATTAAACTACATTAAGTTTAACAAACTATATGAAATACATATGAATGAATATACATACATACAATAGTTAATATTTTTACTGTTCTTTTTTATATTTTATTTTCTATGTTGGAGATCTAGAACATGAAACCTATTTAACCTTCTAATCTCGTTTGTTTCATCTAGTAACGCAATTGCCAATGTATTTTGATGGTTGCTTAGCCTAGGATTGGGGGGAGACGTCCCTCTGCACATATACTTTAATTTCTATGGTTTTAAGCTAAATGTAATTCATTTCCTTTAATAATTACATTCTTTTTTCAAATAATATTTTATTTTACCGTCCACAAAAAGAGGCGGGGTAAATAGCATTTTAAAATCTCTGGAGTCCAACTTTAAGTTTTTAATAATTCCTTAACATTATAAGTGGTAATTACTAAACAAAATAACTTGAAAATTAAAAAAAACTTTTTCGCTTTTTTCTCCTTGGTCTGATTTTTCTTGTTTTCTAGCTTAAACGGAATTTCCTGCCAAGTTTTAATAATGTATGTGCACTTACTAAATTTTTACTTTTTTTGTCCGGCTAGATTAGCAAAATACCTCTTTGTGAGACGGACAGACGGACATCACTCAATCGACTTGGCTATGCATAAGAATTAAGAATATAGTTACTTTGTGTGTAGCAATTGGATATTGTTGAAATTACACACGGACTGACAAACTTAGATATACGCTATATAGATATATATATATATATATATATATATATATATATATATATTTTTTTTTTTTTTTTGCTTTGTGCATAGGTTTTCCTTTTACTTGTTAGTTAACGGATCATCACCAAGGGCTGATAGTTCTACGGTCCTCATCTTGACCGCGGTCCGCCAGTTGGAGACCCCTGCCCTAGATATTCCTATTCACGTCTAAAAAATGCATTTGTCTACTTGGATATTCATATTATATTTAGATAATCTTTGAAAAATGTTGATAAATAATGAAATATGTTCTTGAAGAGCGGTTGATAATACTAATATATCATCTAAATAAACAACGCATATATTATTAATATTGTTGTATTATTAATATTGTTGCGAATAATAAAATCTGACAACCCCTGTAGTTGTTTCCGTATGAGTGTGGTGAATAAAGTTAATTCAACAACCAATGGTGTGTTTACGGAATAACAAAACCACAAGTTAGCCAACAAAAGCTGAGCAGCCTCAATGGCTGCGTTGGTAGAGGTGCGTACTACAAACCAGGGGGTCCGAGTTCGATACCGCATGCGGGCATGCGTGCAACGATAAAAATAATAATTGTTATAAACAATTAAAATTAATAAAACAGCAGTACAAACCTCCCGAGAGGCAAAAGGCAGTTATTGTGTGAAGCCATGGCAGATAATTTAGTGGAGACGTCTAATTTAATAAAAGGAGTAACAGATAATTGTCAAGAAGCCCTGTATAATAAAAAGTAAGAGCAATAATGGTTGCGTGGGAAAGTGTAACAGCATAACAACAGTGTATGGCAGACGTGTGTTGTGGCTACTAGATTGAAAGGAGATGACTGGCTTGGATAAAAGGAGTAGTGGAGATGTCTGTGGATGGTTAAGGTTACTAAACAAGGCATCGAGTAGTTCATGTCTCGCCGGAGTAACACAGTAGTGTAGCGTGGATGGCTGCGTTTGTGGTGGTAACGCATGTTTAGTAAATACGAGACCAAGGGTTCACAAGACCGGTAGGATCGAGAAGTATAGCCAGAGAAAGCCATAAAGTTTGAAGACAGAATTTAGCCACAGCGGTATTTGCAATCAAAAGAATCCGTACGTTTGCCGGTTATCTAAAAAGGGTAAAACGTAACATTGGTGTCAGAAGTGGGATTGCAAAAATAAACCACAAATGAAAGCCGTACACTAGTTGTGAACATTTGAAAAAAGCGGACAAGCAATTATCCTAAAGAATAAAAATTGTGCCTATTCGGGACGAACAGGCTTGAGTGAGGGATAATGTTACGAATAATAAAATCTGACAACCCCTGTAGTTGTTTCCGTATGAGTGTGGTGAATAAAGTTAATTCAACAACCAATGGTGTGTTTACTGAATAACAAAACCACAAGTTAGCCAACAAAAGCTGAGCAGCCTCAATGGCTGCGTTGGTAGAGGTGCGTACTACAAACCAGGGGGTCCGAGTTCGATACCGCATGCGGGCATGCGTGCAACGATAAAAATAATAATTGTTATAAACAATTAAAATTAATAAAACAGCAGTACAAACCTCCCGAGAGGCAAAAGGCAGTTATTGTGTGAATCCATGGCAGATAATTTAGTGGAGACGTCTAATTTAATAAAAGGAGTAACAGATAATTGTCAAGAAGCCCTGTATAATAAAAAGTAAGAGCAATAATGGTTGCGCGGGGAAGTGTAACAGCATAACAACAGTGTATGGCAGACGTGTGTTGTGGCTACTAGATTGAAAGGAGATGACTGGCTTGGATAAAAGGAGTAGTGGAGATGTCTGTGGATGGTTAAGGTTACTAAACAAGGCATCGAGTAGTTCATGTCTCGCCGGAGTAACACAGTAGTGTAGCGTGGATGGCTGCGTTTGTGGTGGTAACGCATGTTTAGTAAATACGATACCAAGGGTTCACAAGACCGGTAGGATCGAGAAGTATAGCCAGAGAAAGCCATAAAGTTTGAAGACAGAATTTAGCCACAGCGGTATTTGCAATCAAAAGAATCCGTACGTTTGCCTGTTAAAAAGGGTAAAACGTAACAATATAATCTTGCAGCATTTCGTTCATTATTCTCTGGAATGATGCTGGACCATTTTTAACCAAAAGAAACTTTTGTAAATTCATAATGTCCATGAAGAATTTTATGAAATCCTTAAGCTAAATCAATAGTGTTAAAATATTATGAATTTTCTAGTTTCGACAATAAATCTATAGTCATGGTATATAATTTTCGGTAATCTTTTACTACTCTAAGCTTTTGTTTGCCGGAGTTATCTACTTTTTTAGGAACAACCCAAATATGTGCATTATTCCTGACAACATTTCATTAATCTATCTTTCCACTACTTCTTTGTAAGTTACTGGAAATCTATATATTTTTAATATATTGGGATTTCATTAATTGTTGGTATTTTATGCCTATATTTTACTTTACTTGATAAATTTTCGCCCTCTATGTAAAAATATTTTCAAATTTTCTAACTAATTTTGTCAACTCCTTAATTTCTTTACAATGTAAATCTTGTATTCTCATCGTATTCTTCAAATTAGTTTCTTTTATGTATATGTTAATAATATTTGTGGATTTGCAGCTATCAATAAGTTTTCTTTTAAATCTATTTTTGTTTCTAATAGTTTTAAAATATTGCATCCGAAATGTCGTCATAATCACTTAATAACTCTGCTTCTAGCATCTCAACTTTTGCATTAGGGATATTAAATTCTTTAAAGAATGGTATTGTTATTTTTGTAAAAGCTGCTGATTTAGAGCAATAGTGTTTAGGATAATTGGAAATTTAAGTTCTGTTCTAAAGGACTTATGAAATAAATTTATTCTCACTAGTGACGTACCTGATCCTGTATCTACTAATAATTTGATAGGTACAGTTTTTGTTTTTACTACTGTTGTTGGTATTGGGAATTTGTAAAATTATAGTCATTAGCCTTAAGACTCCTAAAAGTATTTGGTATATATTGACTTTTATTATTATTGCTTTCATTGCCTTGATAATTTTACTCTAGAATGAATCATTTGTATTTTGATCTGATTGAAAGTTTTTACCCTTAAAATTTAATGGGGAAGTATTATTTGATCGGTTAAAATTTCTGTATAAAATTTTTTTTGTGTTAGTGTTACAAAAATTAAATAAAAAATATTTTAGATTTTTTGTGTAGAAATATTATATTTCTATTTCTTTTATTTAGATTTTTTTACATATTATATCACTTACAATTTTATTTCTAGTAGCCTCAGCGTCTTAAAGACATTATTGAGGCGAGTTGGCAAATTCATTTCATAGTTTGATTATTCTATTCATTATATTATTAAGCACAACATTTTAAATATTAACTGCCGCATACATAAACTATTAAAATAGATTTGAAATGTACTTTTGGACAAATTTGTATGGAAAATTTGTCATAAAACACATTTCAAAGTTATTTTATTTTTTATGAATATGGTAGTAAAAAGATAAAATAGAATATATATATATCTATATATATATATATATATATATATATATATATACACATACAGTGCTGTTCCTACGCTAAGCAACTCACACTGTATTTAAGGAAACTGTTATTTTACTCTCAAATAAGAAGACCTTACGAACTCATTATAATATTCATTTATGACTTATATGAAACAAAACAGTTTATAAAAAATAACAACAAAAACCTTTTTTGATATTTCAAAACAAAACTTACTCTATGAGAGGCTGTGCCTACGCTAAGCAACTTATTAAAAGAGAGATCGAAGAGTGTAGAGAAGAAGGAAGTTTTTGGTTAGCTGTCGCCGAAAACAGAAGTAAAAGTTGTGTATTCTAAGTTGAAAAGTTGTTTCAAGTCGGACGGACAGAATTATAAACGTTTTCCTATTAAACATTTTCTAAAATATATAAACCATCAGTGTTATTAACGATTTCTTCATTTAAATAAACTTGAATTTTCTATTAAACATTTTTTAAATATATATAAACCATAAGTGTTTAATTTAACCTTTACTACATGTGTGTACATACAATATTAAAAGTGGTAGTTTTGCTGATTTCTTACCTCATTTTTGAGGGTTGTCTACTGGGTGTGTTTATTGCCTTACTTCTCAGGGAGCGATTTTCTTTTACGGTTCGAAATGACCATGTAGAAATTTGGGCTTTAGTTGAGTGGACTGTAGATGAGATTTGCCAAATATTCTTTAAAATTGTATTTCCTCGAAAACTCAAGGAATTACATTAAGAGATTTGATAAATTAAATAATTAAATTAGTAATGTATATGAGTTATGCAAGAGTGTGTTTGTGTGTGTGAGCTCACCTTGTGTTTTGTGTAAGAGTGTACCAATATAAATGTGAACGTAGGTGAATTCAATTTCAATAGAATAATTTATTTAATACAATTTTGATTTAAACTAATGTATAAAGGTTTTATTTAGATTAAGTTTTAACTAACCAAATTTTAAATTTTACTTAGAAAAATTTGTTAAAGATAAGTTAAATTTAAAGTAGCCAATTATATACTTATTTTAATTAGCAATTTGTTAACAATTCAAGTTAAAAGGTTTTTAAGTATATAATTTTACAAAACTTTTAACTGATATATTAGGTTCGCCTTTGCTGACTGTAAAAGGCTAATTGAATATTCATATCTTCATTTCAAGATTTGTAGCTGTTAAATTAAGTAAATGTTGCTCTTGATTGTATCTTTGAATTTGTGCAATTCACAATAGTATTCGTTACAATTAATTTAATATTAGTTACTCGTTCATTTAATTCATTTATTACGATAAATTCAAAAGCACAAAAAAGAAGTAACAAATATGATTTATGACATTTTTGGTATAAAATCATACGATTTTATACAGGGTGTTTCAATAGTTAATGTAATTTTGTGTATGTGACCAAACTTATGAACTGTTATAGACAGAACGCTGAAACTTAAAAGGGACCTTTATTGCTAAATCCGCTATTACAAAGTGTTTATAATTTGAATTTAGAAATTGAAGGGTGTCCGATAATTGATGAAGATTTACTTATATAAGCTTATCTTTTAAACCGTTATAGACAAACGCTTGCAAATAACAAGTTGGCTCTGCTCTTTGCGCAAGAGAGCCAAAAGAGCAGAAAAGAGTTGATCTGCGCTGCGCAATTACTTACTCTGGTATTCACTGCCAAAATTTATTTTATTTCTTTATATAACTTTTGAATTATTATTTTAATTAAGAAATGTGTGCAAAACATTAGATATTGTTCTATCAATGGCTAAAATGTTTGTTTACTTTTGTTAAAACAACAACAAAATATCATGACTATGTGGCAAAACTGTATTATTTAAATAGACTTTAAATGCACACGATTGGTCATTTAAGCCTGATGTCAAGGCAAATGTGGTCTACATATGTTTGATGTTTTTCTATGCGGGTTATCAAAACTGCTACTCTTCTTCTTATTGTATGTGTTTATGTGTGGCCATGAGTATTGTATGTATGTGTTCATTTGTTTGCTTATTTTTCACAAACATATACACACATATTGCCAGACGTTTTTGACAGCGCAACAAAATTTTACAAAAACAAAATACACGCAAAAGCTAATGCAGTCACCTGTATCAATGTGTCTTGCCTGAGGGCCTGTTCGTAAATGCAGCACTGCGCTGCATATTATGGGCAGTAAGTTCAAAATGCAAACAAATGCAACACTGCAAATGTAACACTGTCGAAAATGCAACACAGCTGTTTATTATGACTAAACGACTGTAAATACTAATCACAAAAACGGCTGATGCAACGGAGAAGTAAGTACTTAAATGTAATTTTTTTCTTATTTTTTTTTTAACTTTTATGTATTTAATGACACATTCGATGAAGGATAACTAAGTAAGCTTTTATTTGCAATTAATTCCTAACTTATGACGTTCGTAATTGCGAACAAACAATTGTGAAAATAAAAACATCATGCACAGCTGATTAGCAAAATCATCGCATAATAATCATTTTATGCAGCGCAGTGCGGCATTTACGAACAGGCCTTGGTACTCTGTTCGATTTTGTGAAAATTGCTGAGCAACATTGATTATTTCATGTGGAAAATGTATCATTTAAAATGTGGTGTCTATCTCGCGATTTAGAAGAATTTAACGTTTTATTGTTTTCACGTGTACCGTATTATTTTAAAAATGTAAGCAAAAGACATATGATCAGCTGCTGTTTGAAAAATTTTCAATAAATAATGCCTACTTGCTTTATTTCACAGCTTTGATAAAATGTTGCAAGAAACATTTCATATGATTTTCCGCAGTAAAAACAGAGTACTACTTCTGCAAGATTTTTTCATGACTTTTTTATAACAATTTTTTATGTAAGTTATTTGCTAAACTTCTACATGAAAAACTGAAAAGAGTACCAGGCTTTAAGTTTCATTTAAGTCTGTTGCGGGGATACAGGAAATAACGACTAAGTCCCAAGCAAAAAAATTTTAATAAAAGACACTGGAATATTTTAAAAAAATTCATATAATTTTTATAAAAAAAACTTCGAGCTATTTTTAAATTATCCCGATTTAATTAATTGCCGATATTGATTATTGAGGGTCAAAGCACGTCTCGATGGCCATTTCGTTACCACTTACTTAACTCTTCAAGAAACTTCTGACAAACATTTTAAATAAACTAAAAATTTTTGTCCACACAATAAAGCAAAGACAAAAATCAAAGTTTAAGCAAAAACAACAATAACCAACAGTAATTCTATTTTTCTTTCTCCACTGTATTACGGCAGACTTTTTTCTGCTCTTTTATATAGTTGAAAGAGGATGAAAAATAAAATATCAAAACACACTACGATAATTTATTTCTATGCGCAGACACTTTGCAAATTATTTTATTAAAGACATGGGAATGTTTTTTTAAATTTATTTAATTTTTATAAAAAACTTCGAGCTATTTTTAAACTATCCCGATTTAATAAAAAAAAATTTTGCGCGGAAAAGCCAGCAAGAGTGCGTCGGGAGGAGGACAAAATTGTCCGATGCCTCGAGTCCCTAAACAATATTTTTTAAATAATTTGGAGGGCTTATTAACAATAAAACAATGGGAGCGCAAATCCCTAGCCGAGTCCCCAGACGCATTAGCATTTTGTTTTATGTAATATTGTGTACCTGTAAAAGAGAGAAATAAACAATTTATTACAATATAAATAAATTAAAATTGAGAACGATACATACTATACCAGTTTTTTGCTCAAGTCTATTCATCATAATCCTAAAAATGTCCTGAAAATAAAAATAAATTTTAGCTGAACAAATTATACATACCACCATATTGAAATATAAAAACAGATGTAGTCAATGAGTGTCATTTAATACGTGTATTCATGTGTGTTGCTGCAGTGTTTAGTACACTTGAAACATAAACAAATAGTACTGGCAACCTGCACGTAAATACAGTGAAGAAAAAATTTCATTCAGATAATTCTGTAATGATTTTACGTTTGTTTACGGAATAACATTTGTTTATGCAAGTTGTGAAAATTGCTCAAAACGCATACACGTACTAATTTTTATGATCCCCTGGTAGTATAAAAAGAGTTAGATATAGAAATAGGAACGAATCTGCAAAAATAAGAAAATATGGAGTAGTGGAGAAAAACATCTGTATATCTAATGTATATAAAGAAATATCTAGAAACCATGAATACCGTAAGATTTGGCAAGAAAAAGGCAGCAAAATGTTTACCTAAAGCAATTGGATTTTTAAAGTGATGAAGTAAAGTTAAAATAAGTGAAATAAAACACATATTTATTCAGTACAAGTCTGATTTAAACTAATGTATAAAGGTTTTATTTAGATTAAGTTTTAATTAGCCAAATTTTAAATTTTAATTAGAAAAATTTATTAAAGATAAGTTGAATTTAAAGTAGCCAATTATATACTTATTTTAATTAGCAATTTGTTTACAATTTAAGTTAAAAGGTTTTTAAGTATATAATTTTACAAAACTTTTTACTGATATATTAGGTTAGCCTTTGCTGACGGTAAAAGGCTAATTGAATAGTCATATCTATTTTCAAGATTTGTAGCGATTAAATTAAGTAAATGTTGCTCCTAATTGTATTTTCGAATTTGTGCAATTCACAATAGTATTCGTTACAATTAATTTAATATTAGTTACTCGTTCATTTAATTCATTTATTACGTTAAATTCAAATGCACAAAAAAAAGAAGTAACAAAAATGACTTATGGCATTTTTGGTATAAAATCATACGATTTTATACAGTCCGGGCCCAGGCGCAGAATTTAGGTTTGTTGGTTTTGTTGTGTGCACAGAACTTGTGCCAAAGACTTTATTGCTTCGGATATAATACGATGGTCCGGTGCTGACTGATTAGTTGCAATGTTACTGCTAGACGGTGGTTTTTGGTTACGTTTGATTTTGCTTGAAGATGTTGTAACGCGTCGACTGTTGTTCGTTGATTGTGCAGAGCTGTGACGCCTTGATCGTTTCTTGTTAAGCCGGCTTCGAATTCCCGGATGTAGTATGGTATGATGATAGCTGCCGCATCTCCTGCAAGTATCCATCGAAGGGCATGTTTTTAGATCGTTGCTTTTCGCCAATCAATTAACGCAGTAATTATGCTTTTTAACAACATGATTTCTGGATTTTACGGTCATGTTTAGGAAACGTCTGCAAAACCGGATTGAGTGGAAGTAGTTGCACAACATACACTGATATAAGTCAGAATCTCGTTTGGTCGTACGACGATTGTGTGTTGAGTGTTTTGAGCTGTAAATAAATACAAGAATTAAAAAAAGAGAAAGGAAAAAACATTTGATTAGTAAATAAGTTATTGGTGCAGCTTCTTTTTTATTTTTGGTTTATTGTCAATTAAGAGCCTGTTGAGAAGTTATGACCCTGCGATAAATTTTCATCGATAAGTGGTAGGTAACAGAGTTTTTTGGTCTTTTAATAAGTCTGGCAGAAGTTCTTACATTCACAATTCTTGCATGGTCGTCTGTACCAGGAAGGGTGGTCTCTATTCTCCCCAGACGCCATTCGGATGGGGGAAGTAAGTCATCCATGACTACTACCAAATCACCAGCTTTTAAATCCCTGGAAGGATTTTTCCACTTGTAGCGTTTGTAAAGAGATTTTAAATAGTATTCCTTTTATCGTATGGCCAACTTATGATGTATCGCTCTTAGCCTTTCCCACCGATTAATGAGTCCTATTTCCAAAACGTTCTGGTCGGGAAAACTCTTAAAAAATGTCCAGGCGTAAGACCTGATAAGTCGGCGGGATCCTCTCACATTGCTGGAATTGGGCGTGAATTAAGAATCCCTTCAATTTGAGCCATAATTGTGGAAAATTCTTCAAAACTAAATTTATACGATGATCCCGTTACGCGTTTTAAATGGAACTTTAAACTTTTAACAGCAGCCTCCCACAAACCTCCCATGTGCGGAGCATGAGGTGGGTAAATACCCATTCGAACCCGTGAGAGGTATATTTTCTAGTTATGTCTGCTGAAGAAGATTTAATAAAGAAGTTAAATTCTCTTTTTAACTGTCGGCTAGCTTCAATAAAATTCCGACCATTATCAGAGTATAACCTGTAAGGTAGTCCCCGCCTACCTACGAAACGAGAAAATGCTGCTCGAAATGCTTAAGTGGAGAAATCAGAACATGCTTCTAGATGTATGGCCTTTGTACTGAAGCATACGAAGACGCTTACGTAGCCTTTAATTAAGGCAGCATTCTTAAGCGAAGAACTTTTTAGATCAAATGGACCAGCAAAGTCTATACCAGTTATCTGAAACGGAGCGGTGAAAGTGCATCTATCCGGAGGCAAGGCGGCCATGATTTGAGAATACGGCTTTTGTTTATATATGATACAAGTTTTGCAATGTCTTATTATCTTCTTTACTCGAGCCTTTAATCGGGATATGTAGAACTCTGTTTGCACCATTCGAATCATTTGATTGCACTCAGCGTGAGCTAGAATTGCGTGCAAATGTTCCAAATAGAGTTGGCACAATCTTGAATTTACTGGCAGAATTATGGGATAGCGTTCATTATACGTGAGTGGTGCATCTGAGAGGCGACTCTTAAGAGACTATTTTTATCTAATATAGGGTTCAGTGTGTTAAGAGAACTTTCAGGAGATAATTTCAGAAAATTTGAGATGTGTTTAATTTCATCCGCATAGTGGGATCTTTGGGCTAGTGTTATTAAACGATTTTTTATATAATTAACTTCTTTCTGAGTAAGGTCTATTTGGCGTTGTGCTTTTCTGATCTAAGTTTACAAAGACTATGATTATAGAATCGAAAAACATAAGATAGAACTTTTAAGGCTTTATTATAAGAGGAAAACCTGTCCAATATATCATCTGACTGAGTAGAGGTTTTGAGGCATTCGACATTTTTATTGCTATCATAAGTGTTAACAAGGGTTCTTTTAGGCCATTCAGATTGTGGCTTAATAATCCAAGCTGGCCCGTGCCACCATAAAGGATTATTTGCTAGCTCCTGTGGTTTGCATCCACGAATTCCGAGATCTGCCGGATTATTATGTTTTCGCACATGACGCCAATTTGCGCAAGGCAGAGAACTATGAATTGGAGCCGTTCGATTGGCAACGTAAGTTTCCCAAGTGCATGGGGGCTTGGATAGCCATCCGATATCAATTGACGAGTCTCTCCATAAGAAGATTTCATACTTAGAAAATTTAAGGGATTCTAAAATATATTTAACTAGTTTTGTTAAAAGTACAGCACCACATAGCTCTAGGCAAGCATATGGATTGAAGGGGACCACTTTACTTTTGGCTCCTATTAAGTTAAAGTGTGTTGCCCAAGATGAACTTTGACACCGTAAATAAACTGTCGCACAGTATGCCGATTTAGATGCATCCGAGAAGCCATGAATTTGAATGGCATCTGTGGGTTTGTATTTTAACCTTCTTGGAATTTTAATCATATCTATTTGGGAGAAATCTATTAGTAATGTGTTCCATTTGTAGAGTACCTCTGAGCTAACTTTGTCGTCCCACTGGAGCCCTTCAAGTCACAATTGCTGCATGAGTAGTTTGGCTCTGATATTATTTTTCTTGTTGTAATGCTTCTAGACTCAGAAATTGGACAAAAGGAGTAACTAAACGTACCTGTTAGAGCATTCCATTTGATCCCTAAGGTTTTCGTTGCGCTAGTTTCCGGAAAGCGCAAAAGATCTGAATCGTAAAGATCTTCGGTTGGGATATGAGTAAGCAATCGACCATCATTGGATGCAATCTTTTTTAAGTTGAATCCAGCAGAATTAAGATATTCAATGGTTTGAGACTGGGATTCTTGAGCTTCTTGTAACGTATGGCCACCTGATAGTATATCGTCGACATATGTCTCTTGGCGTAAGATTTTTGCTGCTCTGGGATATTTTTTCTGAGAGTCTTCGAAGAGTTGGTGAAGTGTACGAATTGGCAAAAAGGGAGCACAGTTTACACCAAACGTGACAGTCTTTAGTTGGTAGTCTTTAAATGGACAAGTATGATTTCTCTGATATAGGATGAGTTGAAATTTTATATCGGCGGGGTGATCTAAGATTTGGCGATACATATTCTGAATATCGCCGCTAAAGACATACTGATAGATTCGCCATGGTGAGGTAAATAAAATGAGAAATATTTACCATCAGAAACGATTTCCCGAGATGTTGATGGTACCATTTGGTTAAGAGTTAAATATTTGTTTAGAACATTGTTATATTCCTCCTGAAGTTCAGGAGTTTTTAAAAGGGACTGGGCTATTCTAGAATATTGAGTAAGAGTTCACAACCGAGAGGACCCGAGAACCACTGATTTGGGAAATTCTAGTTTTACTGGAAGTCTTACCATGTAACTTCCACTTGACTCTCTTGTTGTAGTTTTTTTGTAGAAAACTTCACAGTAGTGCTCTTCTTCCGAAAAAATGGGTTTTTAGGGCAGTTCCTCCTGTTCCCAAAATTTGCACAAAGTGTTATTAAGAGTAGCGGTTTCAGAATGTGTTACTGTAGTGGTAAACGTATGCACGACACTGTTCTTTGTTGGGGCGCCTAAAACCCATCCAAATATTGTGTTATAGGCCGATGCTTGACCACAAACTTTTTTCTTAATTCCTTCAATATTTATTAAGTGTTCCGAATAATTTCCGAGAATCAGATCAATTTGAGAAGATTGACTAAAATGGGGATCTGCAAGATCGAGACTTGAGAGCTGAGTGAGTTCAGGAGGTTCAAACGAGACTGGAGGAATTTGTTTTGTGAGTTTTGGGAGTATTATAGTGGTAAGGGTAAACTTTAAATTAAAACGCTTGGCAAAAAGGGTGATATTGCATTCCTTATTTGCAGATTGTGTTTGGCCACCTATTCCAACTATTTCGACGTGAGATTTATGGTAAGGTGATTCTAATAGAGATCTAACTCTCTCTGATAAAAACGTTCTCTGCGAGCCTAGGTCAATTAAAGCTCTAACTGTTACAATTCACCTCTGTTCGAAGTAGAATAAAATCATTATTCATAGAGAAATTTGCAAGAATTTGAGAATATCGGGAAGTTGACGGCTTGTCTTGTCCGCTTTCATTTCTAGGACTTTTCGGAGGTTCTTTTAAAATTTTTGCTTGTTCATTATTACAGACTGTTTTAGATTTGGGCAGATGCAATAGAGAATGGTGATCAGATTTGCAAATAAAATAAGTCTTCGTGCTAGAACAATTTGTTTTAAAATGGCCTGACGAAAGACATTTATTGCATATTTTGTTTTGAAAAACGTAGTCTATTCGTTACTATACTGTGTATTTTCGAAATTTGCTGCATGTTTTTAAATGATGATTTTCCTTGCAAAGTCTGCAGGTATACGAAAGTTTTTCTTGAGAGGAGCATGAGTGTATTTTAGCCAGAGACTTTGCGGGTAGAGTATGTTGGTTTTTTGAATTCTTAATGGATGATATTCTTTCTAGTACTTCGTAATGGTTGATGAGAAATTCTTCCATTTGTGCCCAAGTTGGCACTTCTCGTTGATTTTTGAACGATTGCTCCTAGAGACATAGAGTATGATCGGGTAATTTAGTTGAAACTAGATATAAAAGAATGGGGTCCCAACCATCAATTCTTACGTCAAGAGCCTTGAGCGCAGTTAAGCAGTCGGTTACTGTCGAATGAATTTTTTGAACGCACTCACTATTTTCTAAGGAGGCTGCAGGGATGTTAAAGAGTGTTTTTAGCCTGTTATCCATTAACATTCTCTTGTTGTAGAATCGAGATTTGAGGGCATTCCATGCATGGTCGAAATTCTCATCACAGTGTGTGTATCTTTTAACAATGTCACCAGCGCTACCACTTGTTTTTATCCTCAAGTAGAGTAGCTTTTGGGCCTTCGAGATTTCATTGTTTTCAATACATGCGGTAGTAAAAAGGTCACGAAATATTTGCCATTTTTCATAACTACTTGAGAAGGTCTCAATATCACAAGGTGGAAGTTTAATGAAAGATGTTCTGTTTTGTAGCGGAAGAATTTGTGGGAGAAAACCTGCTTGAGGTGTGACACTTTGAGGTTCGGTAGTTCTAGAGAGTTTAAGAAGGTCTAGAATCTGTGATTTGCATGTATAATATTGTTCAAAGCATGCATTAAAAGTCACTTTAGCCTTTTCTTTATATTCTTTGCTATTTTCAGAACTTGAGGAGACCATAAGAGCTTCGAATGATGTTTGCAATTTATGCCATCTATTCCCTAGTTCTTCTAACTTTGTTTCTTACATGGAATCCGTTTGATCTTCGATATCAGATGCGGTAAACTTTGAACAAAATGAAATTAAGTAATAGCAATTAAAAACAAACATATCGTGCTTTCGTTTTCCGATGTATTTTTTGAAGATGATTGCATTTTGCCTTTATACTATCAATTGCAATGATTGGTTTAAATAACGAGTTGTGGAGTTTGAGTTAGGTAAAAAATGGTATAGTAGGAAAGAGTTAATAATAAGCATCCAGAGTGTGTGTCGCAGAAATTTTATACATATTACCATAAATTTCCCTTTAAAATTAGAAGTGGCTCCACTTATAAGAGATTAAGTTGCAAATTGATAGTACTAGAATAAGGAATTTTCAGTACGGGTAAATGCAACGGCAGAGTAATATGCGATTAAACAAATTGATGAAAAGTACGATTGTTTTTAAAGATACCTTTTACGTTAGAATATGTTAAACACGCGGGAAATCTTATGCAAATATTGTCAGAATTTATCGTTATTTAAATATTTTAGTGCAGTAATATTGTTATAATTGTAAATGTTTAAAATTTTTTAAATTTTAACTTTACCTTGAAATCGCTTTGATGCAATATGTAAATTAGTATATGACGTTACGTTAATACGCTCGTAATTGTGAAAATTATTTTTTAATTTTATTTTGTTTTACGTTGAATCACGTTTACGTCGGGTAATCAACCCACAAGTTTATTTACTTGCATGTGTTAAAACTTTAATTTTGTTTTGTTACAGCTTTTACGTTTTTCTTTCTAGTACCGATTCACTTTGCGTTCTACTTATTTACTTTTTTTCATTTATTTTTCTATCTTTATATTGTTATAAAAATAATTTATAAAGTTTTGTAAAATTTAAATAAAATGACAAGATTAATAATGTATAACGTGTATATTTTGTATAAATGATTTATACAAAATATTATCAATAATCACAATAAAAATGTATGCTTTAAGTAATTGTGCTTTAATTTGATAGTAATTGCGTTAACGATGTTAAGTTTATTACGTTTGTTAATAAGGCAATGTTCTACTTAAATTCTTTGTTTTACGTTGCATTACGTTCGCGCTCGCTAATTGACTTATAAGTTTGTTTATTTTCACATGTTAAACTTCAGTTTTGTTACAGTTTTTTTTTACGTTTTGTTGCTTAAGCTTGTTCCTTTTAATAACGATTTATATTCTTTTGTTCATGTTTGCTTTTCATCCTCCAAAAAAATAAAAAAGAAATTCACCACGTTTGTACATATTTTCTTTTTTTGCTTTAGTTTTTGCTGTTTTACTTTTGTAATTTTGTTCTTTGATATTGATCTATTTTGTTTGATATTTGTTAAGAATGATTCGGAGTCACACAGATGTATGTATATACTTTGATGTTTAGTTTAAAAATTAATTTATTAAAAACTTTTGGAAAAAATATGCTGTTAGATATGCTTTATGTTACATGTACTTTTAATTTTTCTTTCTTTGTTATGTTATCGACGTATATTTTGGTACTTTTTATAATCTTCTATATGGACACATACACCGTTTTTATGTACATTCGAAAATAAAATATATGAAAGAGGCAAAAATATATGAAAGAGCGAGAAACCAAATTATATACAAGTTACGGTCTTTAGGTGTTAAAATTTTGTAACGGATATTTTTTGGTGGTATGTAGAACTTGCTAGACTAATTCCCGTTGTACTTTTTTATATATAATAACTTTTTACGTACCTATAATTGGATTTTTTAGCGGAACTGTATACTGTTATGTATAATAGCTTTTTACGTATAATTTGATTTTTTAACGGAAGTTTGTTTTCGTTCTTTGTTTGTTTGTTTGATGTATTTATGTACATTTTTCGCGCACATATATTTTGCCGTTTTAACGGTTTTTTGCAAACAATTGCACGCGTAAAGTATTAAAGTAATATAAACTAATTTTCCGTTTTAACGGAGTTTTCGAATGGCCACAATTGCACTAATATTAATTATTTTATTATTTTTGGCGTTTTAACGGAAATATTTTGCACACAGTTTGCAATGATATTAATTATTTTTACCGTTGTGCACTTGATCACTATTTATTGCACTTCTGTATGTTTAGTATTTTTATTTAAGGTTTGAATTTCTTATTTATTTGTCTTTTTTATTATTTTTTAACACTTTTAGTATTTTTTTGTTGTTTTTTGTATATTGCTGTTAATAATTTGTCACTTGTTTTTGTTTAAAAGAAATTATTATTTTAACACTGTCCTGACGCGCTTGTTACTGATCTTAAAGTTATTAATATGCTGCTGTTCCTGATATACATATGTGTGTATGTACAAACAATATTAAAAGTGGTAGTTTTGCTGATTTCTTACCTCATTTTTGAGGGTTGTCTACTGGGTGTGTTTATTGCCTTACTTCTCAGGGAGCGATTTTCTTTTACGGTTCGAAATGACCATGTAGAAATTTGGGCTTTAGTTGTGTGGACTGTAGATGAGATTTGCCAAATATTCTTTAAAATTGTATTTCCTCGAAAACTCAAGGAATTACATTGAGAGATTTGATAAATTATATAATTACAAAATAAGCTGTAAACATTTCGAAACGTATTTTTTTCAAACATCTCAATTTTGCTCCTATACTTTTCTTCTTCTCTCGCTGTGTACTTTTGACTTATTGTACTGCTTCTTCTCTTGAGCAAAACAATTGCAAATACAAATAGGGAGAGTCGCAGTCATTGCTTTTGTTTTGTTTTGGATTTACTCACAGCAAAGAGTAAAAACTATAGTCTGGTTTATTTTCACACTCTGATTTCAAAATATTTTTTGCATGGATCGTGTCTATATTACGTGCTGTTTCTTTATTACAAGTTTTCATTTAGTCTGAAAAATTTGTTTAGAAATGAGACAAAAAAGTGATGTGCGATAAAATAACGGCAAAGCTGTAATCATGGCCATAGCTGTATTGTTCCAAAAATGCTTCATTTAAGTCATTAAAAGAAATAATAATGTATATGAGTTATGCAAGAGTGTGTTTGTGTGTGTGAGTTCACCTTGTGTTTTGTGTAAGAGTGTACCAATATAAATGCAATAGTTTATATAATATGGTGTATGTGGCCGGACTTTTGAACAATTATAGACAGACAGCTGAAATTTACAAGGGACATGTTTTGCTAAGTCCGCTATAACAAGAAGCTTATAACTTGAATTTAGAAAGTAAAGGATGTTCCCAAAATTAATGTAATATGTTCTATATGGCAGCATTTTTTGAACCGTTGTATACAAACACCTTAATTTAGACAGAATGTCCACTACTTTATTTGGTAAATAAGAAATATAAAAATGTTATATTACAAATTAAATAGTCGATATAATCTGATGTATATGGGCAAACTGTTGAACCGTTATAGACAGAACCTGATTTACACAAAACCTGATTGCTAAATCTACAACAACAGCAAATATATAATTTGAATTTTGAAAATAAATTGTGACCCTATAGTGCTGCAATTTGATGTATATTGCCAAACTATTGAACAGTTGAAAAAGTATAAAGTTTGGAGATATAAGCGTGTCCCAATAGTTAATGTAACCTAATTTATGTGGCTATACACTTGAGCTGTTATATTCAGACATATGAAATCTGTTTTGTAGTCGTTTTTTTCGCAAGAATTATATAAATATATTTAGTGTCAGGGCATGAATTATAGTTCACAATATAGTCTCGTGTCTCAGGGAGCTCTTTTAGGCGTGAGTGGATTTTAATTAGTTGACCATACAGGGTGTTCCATAATTTCCGGCTCTGGAGAGAAAATTTTAATTGTAGTAAATATATTTATATTAATTTAGAGAAAAGGTTTTGTAATTTATATTTCTTTATTTTATTATGTAGTGTAAATAAAATTATGATAAGGTTATGTTTGAGTTATTGTATACCTGACTGTATTATTTATGATAGAATGAAACAAAATAATTGCATTTCAAAAATGAATATTTGTGAGTAAACAATTAAATAGAGAAGAAGGCGACGGAGACGGGTCATGGGGACTGTAGGTAAATCCACGGTGGAGTAGTGACTACGGCCAATGTTGGAAACACACAAGCACACAAATCAAAGAAAGGCATTTTGCAAAGAAATAGTTAACTTTGGAAAACAGTTGCTGAATATTTGCTGTGTTTTTTGTATTAACCAGTTGTGAGTTGTTATTGCCTTTTTGTCTTATTGATTCAATGGAGTTCTCATTTAATCAATTGGACTTCTGATATAAGACATTCTAGTTTTCTATACAAAATTTGGGTAAAATCCACTGATGAGCTATTTGAGCAGTAGTGAAATGGCCATATGGATATGCTTTCCCTGCAGTAATACATTTCAGTTTTTACTTTAGTTTTAAATAATAAATATTTCATGAGAATATTATGAAATATTTATATTTGAAGGAATCAAGCACGAAAAAAATAAATTAAAATATAAAAGAGATTCCGAATAATAAATTTTCATATTAATAGAAAAATAATTTTGTAAAAATTTACCTCCGCATACTTTAAAACTGATGCATTGAAATTTGTCATATAAAAAAAACACTCATTTATAAAGTACAAAATAAGCTGTAAACATTTCGAAACGTATTTTTTTCAAACATCTCAATTTTGCTCCTATACTTTTCTTCTTCTCTCGCTGTGTACTTTTGACTTATTGTACTGCTTCTTCTCTTGAGCAAAACAATTGCAAATACAAATAGGGAGAGTCGCAGTCATTGCTTTTGTTTTGTTTTGGATTTACTCACAGCAAAGAGTAAAAACTATAGTCTGGTTTATTTTCACACTCTGATTTCAAAATATTTTTTGCATGGATCGTGTCTATATTACGTGCTGTTTCTTTATTACAAGTTTTCATTTAGTCTGAAAAATTTGTTTAGAAATGAGACAAAAAAGTGATGTGCGATAAAATAACGCCAAAGCTGTAATCATGGCCATAGCTGTATTGTTCCAAAAATGCTTCATTTAAGTCAGTAAAAGAAATAATAATATTATGCCACCAAAAAAGTAAAACCAAATTACCTATTGTGTCTGTTTACAAAGCTAGAATTTTCTACAACAATTCTTGGTCACAAAAAAAAACGAATGTTACAAAACAATACACTACTAAAAGAACACCTTCATTGCAGAACAACTAAATAACAATGCGAAATAATAATGGAAAATTCTACAAGTAGATGGAGTTGAAAAACTTCAGCATATTTAAAATCCCTAACATTTGGATATATGTATGTATAATAGCAAACGCGTTACCACTTACCGTCATCGCCTAGTTGTAGTATTAATATGTAACTACTACGTCAAACTAATATTCATGTCATGATTAAAGCGGCTATTAGACGATCAAACTTCGCCTGTGTGCACGGCCTGATGACAAGCTATCAAACTCGTGTAATAGGGTACATTTCGTGTTTGTCAGCGGCGCTGGATGAAAATCAAAATTTTTTGATATTTTGTGTTTGTCATCATGCCATCATACTCTTTTATAGCGAGTTTGTCAAACACAGTGTAAATTTCATTTGTGTTTTGCAAGCGAATCGTGAAGATGGCATGGCTAGAGCGCAAGAGTTAAATATAAAGCGAAAAAAGATAGTATTAATTGAGAAATTATTAGAAGTAATAGGTAAATTATATTACATTGAAATTCTTATTAATTGCTAGGTTAAAAGTAAAATAAAATTAATAATGCGATACAATAAGAGAATTTTTTTATAATAATAAAAGTTTGAATATAAATAAACACAATTTAATTTGTAAGTTTAGTTTAAAATCTTAGATAAAATATAAAACAAATAAACAATAAAATAGTATATTTCTTTTTGAAATAACTGAAAAACATTATTTTATTCGCGTTTTAAAAGAATTTATTAAAGTATATGAAAGTTTGCCGGAATTATGGCAGATAAAAAGTGATGTTTATGATAATAATATAAGTTTAAAACAAAAGTCTTAAAAAAAGCTTTTAGAAAAATTGAAAAAACTACAGCCAAATGCAACTATTAAAGTTGTAAAATAAATAAATCACAAATTCAAACTTTACTATTCAGAATCTGCTTGCGCACTGATGTTTGACAAACTTGGCATGATCATGTAATAGCAAAACACTCTCTCTCATCAGGCCGTGCTTACAGGCAAAGTTTGATCGTCTAATAGCCGCTTATGAAAGTAAATCAATATTCTTTAATATTCGCCGTAACAGTTATGGATATAGCGTTATGGCACTTCACTACTAATTACTACTATGTTTCCCAAATCACTTAACACACTCCTTGCGAAGTTGTAAATAAGAATGTGTCATTTCTAGGCAACGTGTACCATTTTCGGCGCACGGTAACCACTTTAATATTTTTCTATATATACATATTTATTATTTTTTTTTTTTGTTTTTGAAAGAATGAATATTATTTTCATAATTATAGATATTAAAAGGACACTGCTCACAAATTACTGTAGAAAATTTATATAGGAATCACTCAAAAAAATGAGTTCTTTTCATACAAATTTTCTGGACGAGTCGCTCGCTTGTAACATAGAAACAGCAGATAAATTCGAGAAACAGCTTGGCGTATAAATGAGGCTTCGTGTGTACCGTTTTCGGCACACGTGGCAGGGAACGTGTTTAAAACCTCAATGTTCGCTTTAGTATAAAAAAGTTTGAAAGGTTTTATCAAAGACTATACTCGTAAATATACCAAGATGTTTCACTTACGTACATTCTACAGCCAGTGCATAATTTGTCGATGGACTTACTGCTACTGCCACTTAAAGAGTAAAATCACAAAGATATGCTATAAGCACAATCAAAGGTTACCGACCATCGACTACCGACTACAAAAGTAGCTGGCAACAAAAATAGCCAAGTGGCTACCTACTTAATTGTTTTAACGACTACCGACCAATAACTACAAAAAATAAACATCTGTTTTGACATATATATTAAAGGTTACCAAAACAAAACAAACTTGATTTTTTTAAGCGAATTTGTGTAAAAAATTTTTTTTAAATACTTCAAAAAAATTTAATTAACTTTATAAGTACTATTGCTAAAATAGTGGAAACAAAGACTTCAGTGTATGAAGTGTCCACGTCCATATTTGCATGTAAATTGAACTAAACATTTACAATAAACAATATAATAAATACATATAAACAGTAAAAATGACTATTATATACTTACCAATTTCAATAAAAAGCCCAAAAAATAAATATAAATGAAACAAATTACAAATTGATAAAAAAAAACTAAATGGAAAATTTCACAAACAAAAAGTAAATGAAAAATGCGCCAAATAAATAGTAAATGAAAAATGTAAACAAATGAACAGATGATTATTATTTTTCAATGGTTCCACTATAAAAGTTTTCGCGTTTTTAATAGCGATATTTAATGTATTGCGTTTTTAAAACCACCATTTCATTCATTTATTTTATTGGCAGCACTAAACTGTTTTTTGTAGCCAAGAAAAATGGAAATTAGCCTAAGTTGGCCACGGACTACAAAAGTAGCTATGTAGTCGTGTAGCGGCTAAAAGAATTATTCTCATAAGCACGCATGTATTCTATTTTTGACATCTTGTAGTCGATGTTCGGTGAACATGATAGTGTTTATAGCAATAGAATATTATTCTCAGCAAAATGGTTATTCTGATCTCACATAAATTCATTCATATATGCGAGCATACGCGTGTGTATATATTTACATTTCCAAATATCCAACGTAAACCAATGTTACCGATTGTGTATGTGTATGGTAACAAAATGTTTTTTGTTGTTGTACATAAGGAATTACATCGATTTATACGGAATATAAAATTCATTTATCATCTAAATTTAATTACTACATACTAATTAAATACCATAATTATTAACATTAATTAATTTGTTTAAATAAACGTTAACATTTATTTTTTAACTTGTATCACTATTCTTAGAAGAATACTAGTTTAGTGTCTTAGTTATAGTAAACATAGTGCTTGAATATAATATAACATAAAATAGAAAAAAATTAAAATTAATACCTTAATAAAAACATAAGCAATGACTGTGACTCTTGCTATTTGTATTTGCATTTGTTTTGCACAAGAGAAGAAACAGTACAGTAAGTCAAAAGTACACAGTCAGAGAAGAAAAGTATGGGAGCAAAATTAAGATGTTTGACAAAAATAAGTTTCGAAACGCTTACAGCTTATTTTGTACAGGTATCCGTTCTACTACACGGTCAATAGGTTCTAATAATATGACTTATTATTTGAAACTATGCTATAGAAGACTAGAATCTGGTACTAAAACAGGGGTTAAGTTCCAAAAAAAATATTTTAATGCCACAGAAGAATCTTTATTTCTATTAAAAATAACAATATAAAAAAAATCCAATTAAATATATAATAAAATATATAAATCCACGTCAATACATAAAAAACAAACAAAAGTTGGCGTAAATATCTCTGTGGTTTTCACGAATAACAGCCTATGTTCAAATTTTCACATTTCGAGATAATGATACCAAATTGTTAGATTTTAAATGATTTTTTAAAATGTAAAAAAAATTAAAAATATGGACCTATATCCCCCTTTTTTCTTCACACAACAACACAACTTCTACATTTTTTCAAATTAATTTCACTAATAACGTAGCATGTTGACAAACACTAGCTTCTTTTTAAATTTCTTTCTTATAAAAAAAACACAGCGCCAAATACGCTGTTTTATCTGAACACATTTCAAACAATGTTTTGAATTTTGTTTAGTTAAAAACAAATCATATTCACGTAAGTGTTTGTTTTTGGTCTTTTATGGTTAACTATGCTTTCTACGGTGTTTTTTCTTTTTCCATGTAATCTTAGCTGTGCTGTTGAAAAAAATTTAAAAGTTTCGCATTTTATAACATTTCTATTCTATTTTTTTTTAATTGTGTTAAAAGTTTTTAATATACATATATATGTATGTTATTTTATTATATGAGGTACCTAATCTTTAAGTTCGTTACTTACTTGTGTAGTCGCATTCTTTTTGTTCAGCGAAAATCATTTACATAGACATACTCTGTTTTGTCAAAACACAATTTCGATGTTTAAAATGGTTTGTTATTTTCAAATTGCTCTGGGATCTAATCCATAAGGAAATTATCCCTAAAAATTAGTTGGAATATTGCTTAAACCTACACTTACATTACTGTATAAAAAAAAGTGGAAAAGTTTTGATACCAAGACCGCAGCTTCAAAAATAACTAGTTTTTGCTCTACTGAAAAGTTTGATTTTAAGACACGCGCTGTTATTCATGAAAACCACAGATAAATGAATGAATGTACATATATTATGAATTAAGTTTCGTAATTTTCGTCTGAATAATATCATCTTTACTTTCTGAACTTGCATTTATATTTTGTTTGCCTGCTGATATCTTTAAAAAAATCTGTAATATTGCCTTCTTTCCTTGTCCGTTCAAGGTTGTTGTAAATTTCTTTATATGGTGATAGGCAATTTTGTATTTCCAGTTTGAATTTTCGGCTTCTTTCAGCACAAGGGTCTGCATCCAAAAACAATAATTCCAATTTTTTGGCCAAGTCTAATCCTTCCTGTAATTGTTTTTAGGTCAAATTATTAACTTCATTATCTTCATCAAAGCTGGAATCGATTTCATTCACTTGGGGTTCGGATGCCTTTTCTACCAAATCTGCTTCCCCAACTTCTTGTTCCACTTATAAGTCTTGCACATCTTTAATAGCCATATCCACAAACCGTTCTCCTTCGATCGACCTAGCAAGTTCTAATATGCCACCAATTTCATTTTCACCTGATTCATTGACGTTTTCTATCTCAACTACTGCTGGCCATATCTTTT
This sequence comes from Gymnosoma rotundatum, assembly GCA_916610165.2. Classification (NCBI taxonomy): domain Eukaryota; kingdom Metazoa; phylum Arthropoda; class Insecta; order Diptera; family Tachinidae; genus Gymnosoma; species Gymnosoma rotundatum. The sequence continues at coordinate 112,594,483 of OU744336.1, forward strand.
TCCAACATCGATTTAATGTTGTAATTTTCAGATCTTTCAGCGATAGATATATGATATCGATTCAGTCTTTAATTGAAAATTGCTTCCAAGCTTCCTTTACATCAATAAATTTTGAATCAGTTATGTTCAAAATCCAATGTAATGATCTTCTTATGTAATAAGTCTTAAAGGTTTAAAAAATACCTTGATCTAAAGGCTGTAGCAATAAAGTGGTATTAGGAGGTAGAAACACTATTTGGACGTTAGGATGACATGAGTCTTGCGGGTGACCTGGCGCATTATCTACTAGTAATAGCGCCATGAAATCTAAATTATTGCGCTTTAAATCAGTTCCTACTTCTGGGAAAAAACAATTTAAAAACCAATTTCTAAATAAATCAGCAGCTACCCAAGCGTCTTTATTTATGCCTTTAAGTGCACGGGGATTTTGTCATATAACCTCCCGAGGCATTACTGCACAAAAATAACGTTACACGATCTTTTGATACCTTAAATCCAGGTGCAGTTTTTGCAATTCTTGATATAAATGTTCTATTGGGATTTTTTCCACCAAAGCCCAGTTTCATCGGCATTAAAAACATGTTTTGTTGTGTATCCTTGCTCTTCAATTATTTTTTTAACTTGTACTGATATGACCTGGCAGCTTCATTATCTGCTGATGCAATTTCACCTTGAATTTTTATATTGTGAAGTGAAAAACGCTTTTAAAATTTCTCAAGCCAACCTTTACTCGCTAGGAAATCTGGGTTTATAGAAGATTCTCCATTTTGTTTAAGATGGTTATAAATTTTAAGAGTTTTTTGCCTAATTATATTACTGTCCAATCTTTTTCTGACAGTTATCATCATTCCAAATGCTAAGTGATTTTTCCATTTTTTCAATTGTTGGCACACGGGGACGAGCTGAAAGCTTTCCGGATTTCGAAGATCCTGCAACAACGGCGCTCCTAATTTCCTTCTCACTTTTATTAATCGCGCGGGCTGTCGCCTCATTTATATTTAGGGTTTTTGCGATGTGTGATGCTTCTTCTCCTTTTAGCAGACGATCTAAAATTTGTATTTTTACTTCTAAAGAAATAAACTTTCTTTTCCGAACTGTTTTTATATTTTCACCAGACATAGTTTAGAATTGAAATTTGTTTTAAAAAAACTATCGTTCCTTAATTACAAAAAAATTAACTCCTTATTAATTACATCAAAAAATTTTATTAAGTCGATTCCTCTTAAATTAAAATAAATAAAAATAAGGGTATTTCCAAATTTTCTTAAAAAACAGTGTTGTAGAAGTACCGTGTTATAAGAGATTTTCGGAAATTTTTTAATCGTGTTAGAGAAAAGTCGTGTTGTGGGATACCGTGTTGTAGGAGGGATACCTGTACTTTATAAATGAGTATTTTTTATATGGCAATTTTGAATGCATGAGTTTCAAAGTATGCGGAGGTACACTTACATATGTATATACATATGTATGCAAAAATAGTCTAAAACTGTAATAGAAGGAGTTTACATTAAGGGCATTGTATCAGCTACAAAAGTCATGATGCAGAAGTTTGTTGGCAAGAGGTGTAGATAAGCTTACGGAGTAGCAAAAGTAGTACGAAATGAATATTCATGACTCTTTTCAGTTTTTTCTCTCATTCCTGTTTCTCTCTTTCGTTTTTTGCAGTTCTATGCTTGAGCGGTGTTACCAAAGGGATGTTTTTTCTATATTGTTCAAAAATTGTTGAAAAATTTATGCATTTAGTTTATGGCAACACTTAAAAAATTGATTGATAAAACATCATAAAATTCTCTCACTTGCTACAAAAGAGTCATAATGTAAACGCTTGATGACTTACGGAGATGCTCCAAAATAGAAAACAATAAAAGAGTCAGCTACAATGCCCTTAATGTAAAACCGCTCATAGCAGTAAATTTTTTCAAAATTATTTTTCTATTTTTTTTTAACACACAAGCACACAAATCAAAGAAAGGCATTTTGCAAAGAAATAATTAACTTTGGACTTACTGCCAGTCCCACGATATCGCAAGCTATCGTTCGTTCGCGTAATTACATGTAAAATACAAACAATTTTTTAGAATTTGTTTTTTTTTTGTATGTTATTGCGCGAACGAACGATAAATTGCGATATCGAGGGACTGGCAGTTAATCTGAATAGGACTTTTATGAGGACAAATTTCGTTTATAATTTCTTCTGTGCAATATATGCCTTAAAACATAAGTTATAATTTTTTAATTGATATATTTTTGCATAAATTACCATTAAATTAAAGCCAAGAAAAAACGCGGCAGAATTATATCAACAACTGTCTTTTATTATAAAAATGATCGTATTTACTATCAAAAACGCATTAATAGCATCATAGGAATATATGATTTTTCCTCCTTAAGTGATTTTGGAATCTAGGTATTTGTATTAAAAAAAATACTAGAAAAATAATTTTGAAAAAATTTACCTCCGCATACTTAAAAACTCATGCATTGAAAATTGCCATATAAAAAAACACTCATTTATAAAGTACAAAATAAGCTAAGCTGTAAACGTTTCGAAACGTTGTTTTTAAACATCTCAATTTTGCTCCTATACTTTTCTTCTTCTCTCGCTGTGTACTTTTGACTTATTGTACTGTTTCTTCTCTTGAGCAAAACAATTGCAAATACAAATAGGGAGAGTCGCAGTCATTGCTTTTGTTTTGGATTTACTCACAGCAAAGAGTAAAAACTATAGTCTGGTTTATTTTCACACTCTGATTTCAAAATATTTTTTTGCATGGATCGTGTCTATACGAGGGCTGCTATATATATTTCTGGCCTGGCAACACTGATTGCTGCCAAGTGCAATCTGACATTTCCATTGGAAAGTTTGTCATTTTTAAGCATAATCGTACTCAAAACGTTTTGACGTACGACCATTATTTGTGTTGTTTACAGTGACTTGAAAAAATTAATATAGAAAAAAATGGAATTAACTCGTGAACATTTTCGTGCCATCATTTTTCAAAACTTTCGACGTGGGTTATCACGACAAGAGCGCATTGATGAACTTAAATCTTCGTATGGCGATAAAGCACCACCTTTAGCACTGTGAAAAATTGGTATAATGAATTTAATCGTGGCCGAAGCTCGCTCAAAGATGAATTCCGTAAAGGTCGTCCAAAAATGGCTGTTGTGCCAGAGAACATTGATGCCGTGCGTGAACTCATAATGCAAGATCGACATGCGACATACCGAGAGATAGAGACATTCTTGGACATTTCTTCCACCAGCATACATTCGATACTGCATGAACACCTGACCGTAAAAAAGGTTTGTTCTCGTTGGATCCCGCACAATTTGATAGTCGCTCAAAAAAAGGCGCGTGTCGATTGGTGCAAAGAAATGTTGCAAAAATACGATTGCGGTGCTTCAAAAGACGTTTATAAGATCGTCAGAGGTGACGAATCATGGATCTATGCGTATGAGCCCGAAACGAAACAACAATCGACCGTGTGGGTCTTCAAAGACGAGCAAAATCCAACGAAAGTTGTTCGTGGAAGAAGCACTTCGAAGCAAATGGTCGCCTGGTTCTTCGGCAAAACTGGTCATGTGGCGACTGTTCCGCTTGAGCAACGTAGGACGGTCACTTCTGAGTGTTACACTACAATTTGTTTGCCTGAAGTCTTCGGAGAAATTCGAAAAACCAACAAGAGAAGACGAATCATTGTTCAGCATGACAATGCGAGCTCTCACACATCGGCTCAAACCAGAGCGTTTTTGACCGGCCAAAACGTCGAATTAATGGGTCATCCGCCGTACAGTCCTGACTTGGCACCTAATGACTTCTTCTTGTTTCCGCACATCAAGAAAAAAGTGCGTGGTCAGCGATTTTCGTCGCCAGAAGCAGCTGTTGAAGTGTTCAAAAATCATGTTTTAGAGGTGTCTCAATCGGAGTGGAAAAAGTGCTTCGACAACTGGTTTGAGCGCATGCAAAAGTGTATAAATCATGCTGGAGAATACTTTGAAAAACAATAAAACCCTTTTTGACCATAAATATTCGCATTTTCACTATTAGGTCAGAAATATATAGAGCAGCCCTCGTATTACGTTCTGTTTCTATATTACAAGTTTTCATTTCGTCTGAAAAATTTGTATGGTAATGACACGAAAAAGTGATGTGCGATAAAATAACGCCAAAGCTGTAATCATGGCCATAGATGTATTGTTGCAAAGATGCTTCATTTAAGTCATTAAAAGAAATAATAATATTATGCCACCAAGAAAGTAAAACCAAATGACCTAATGTGTCTGTTTACAAAGTTAGAATTTTCTACAAAAATTCTTGGTCACAAAATAATAACGAATGTTACAAAACAATACACTACTAAAAAAAACACCTTCATTGCATAACAACTAAACAACAATGCATCATAGCATGTATGCGAAATAATAATGGAAAATTCTACAAGTAGATGGGGTTGAAAAACTTCCAGCATATTTAAGAACCCCTAACATTTGGATATATATATGTACATATAATATCAAACGCGTTACCGCTTACCGTCATCGCCTAGTTGTCCTACTGTGTCAAACTAATAGTCATGCCATGATTAAGGAAGTAAATCAATATTCTTTGATATTCGCCGTAACAGTTATGCATATGGCGTTATGGCACTTCACAACTAATTACTACTATGTTTCCCAAATGACTTAAAAACATCAATATTCGCTTTTATATAAAATAATTTGAAAGGTTTTATCAAAGACTATAAATATACCAAGATGTTTCACTTCCGTACATTCTACAGCCACATCTATCAGAAATGTATGTATGTCCATTTTAAGAACTATAAAAACACACATAAAAGTCTTATAAATACTATTTTGTAAAAACAGAGCAGCTAAAAACAAAAAAATATGTTACGGAGCAACGTGCAAAGTGTACTCAAATTATTATGTCCGGTTTGACGAGAATAACGCTTGTCACAAAAACAGGCTGGAAATTCCGATTTTGCTTATACTTCTATTGCTAAGAAAGCATTGCTCATGGGAGACACATGAGTGCAAAGTTACAACTACTGGAAAAGTCAGAATTTTAAAGCGCCAGTAATTTATTTTGTTTGGCAATGTTAATTTAAAAATTTAGCTATCAAATTCATTTTGAGGTTTATATACACATTAATCGGTATATGCACATAGGTTTAATAAACTTAACAAAAAATTTAATAATAAATATACATAAATAAGTGCTTTATTTTATTACCATCGTTTGAAATTTCTTAAAGAACATATTAACTATCCACAAGAATAAATGCTTTAAAAAATTACTACGTAATTTAGGGCATAATTAGTTCGGTGCGATTATGCATATTTTTAAAAATACATAAATAAAAATATATATTTACCCTACAATAACGAGAGCTTCGTTTTTAAGTGAATTTTACAAACAATTTTTAAATAAGTAGGACAAATAGAATTCAGAAATAAAATTTTATCAAGCACATTCTTCTTTATATGAGCCAGTTTACATTAAGGGCATTGTAGCTGACTTTTTTATTGTTGTCTCTTTTTGAGCATCTCCGTTAGTCATCACGCGTTCACACTATGTCTCTTTTGTAGCAAGTGAAAGAATTTTACGATGTTTTATTAACCAATTTTTTTAAGTGTTGTCATTAACTAAACGTATTAAAACAGCCATTTTGGTAACACTGCTCAAGAAAGAAAAAACTGAAAAGATTCATGAATTTTTATTTCGTGCTACTTTTGCTACCCGGTAAGCTTCTCTACACCTCATGCCTAAAAACTTCTGCATGATGACTTTTGTAGCTGATACAATGCCCTTAATGTAAACTGCCTCTACGAGGGCTGCTCTACATATTTCTGGCCTAATAGTGAAAATGCGAATATTTATAACCAAAAATGGTTCTATTGTTTTTCAAAGTATTCTCCATCTAAGAAGTCATTAGGTGCCAAGTTAGGGCTGTACGGCGGATGACCCATTAATTCGACGTTTTGGCCGGTCAAAAACGCTCTGGTTTGAGCTGATGTGTGAGAGCTCGCATTGTCATGGAGAACAATGATTCGTCTTCTCTAGTTGGTTTTTCGAATTTCTCCGATGACTTCAGGCAAACAAATTGTAGTGTACCACTCAGAGGTGACCGTCCTACGTTGCTCAAGCGGAACAGTCGCCACATGACCAGTTTTGCCGAAGAAACAGGCGACCATTTCCTTGTTGTTTCGTTTCGGGCTCATACGCATAGATCCATGATTCGTCACCTGTGACGAAGCACCGCAATCGTATTTTTGCAACATTTCTTTGCACCAATCGACACGAGCCTTTTTTTGAGCGACTTTCAAATTGTGCGGGATCCAACGAGAACAAACCTTTTTTACGGACAGGTGTTCATGCAGTATCGAATGTATGCTGGTGGAAGAAATGTCCAAGGATGTCCCTATCTCTCGGTATGTCGCATGTCGATCTGGCATTATGAGTTCACGCACGGCATCAATTTTCTCTGGCACAACAGCCGTTTTTGGACGACCTTCACGGAATTCGTCTTTGAGCGAGCTTCGGCCACGATTAAATTCATTATACCAATTTTTCACAGTGCTATAGGATGGTGCTTCATCGCCATACAAAGATTTAAGTTCATCAATGCACTCTTGTCGTGATAATCCACAAAGTTGTGAAAAATGATGGCACGAAAATGTTCACGAGTTAATTCCATTTTTTTCTATATTAATTTTTTCAAGTCACTGTAAACAACACAAATAATGGTCGTACGTCAAAACGTTTTGAGTACGATTATGCTTAAAAATGACAAACTTTCCAATGGAAATGTCAGATTGCACTTGGCAGCACTCAGTGTTGCCAGGCCAGAAATATATATAGCAGTCCTCGTATGTAGATATGAAAGTATAAATGTATGTACGTTTCTATATGTTAATATGTGTTTTTTGTCTCTCAATACTTTCCTTTAACGCACCATTCCTTCTTCCACACACTTTCTTATACGCATGTGTATATGAATCTGTCATGTTTATTGTGCTCTCTTGAGTTTTGGTTGCGCTTACAGAACATCTTCCCTCTTGTCTCTTACCCCGATACCTGAAACTGCTCAAAATTTATGATTTTTCAAATGTTCACACTACAACATCCTTATAAATTTATTGTCTTTGGTTTAATATTGTAATAAGATCACAGGTATAATTTCGCTTTATAGTTCCAGTTGACAAGCTGCAGGGTTTGTAAAAACCTACCGCATATGTCAGGTTTGGGATGGAGTCTAAAAAAAAAAAACAATTTTTTACACATATCCAAGGCAGATTAATATACTAGGTAGTGGCAGTAGATCAGTTGAGTTTCTTGTTTATGTTTTCAGATGTCATATTTTGTTTACACTTATTATTTTTTTTTTCCTACAAAATTTTTTTTCTTACAGTGGTGTTGTGGAAATATTTTTAAAATTTTCATAAAACAAAATTGTTTCACACACTTTTTGAAACTGAATTTTATTTACAAATTGTAGGCTTCGCCTCTTCATGATTTTGTTTGCTCATTTTATATGTTAAACGCAAGAAGTTTGGTACAAAATGTGTTTATACACATTTTTGATTTTTACATATAAAAAATAAGCTGACATAATCACGAGGTTTAGGAAGCTCCTTGAATATATGCATGTAAGTAGCATCAAAGGAAAGCTTATGACGTCTAGATTAATAATATTCTAATTATTTTTTTCGAGCTACATTTTCAAAAACTGAAAAAATCATGTTAAGATGGGTTTTTGAGAAATTAAATATCGGGCTATTCCTACAAAATTTTTAAGTAATACAGCTAAAAGTGTTTGTAATCAAATGGTAAAATAAAATTTAATTTAAAGAATACTACCTTTTTGCGGAAAGTCCTTAAAAAACGATATTTTTTACATTTTCTTAATCATAACTTTAAACTTGTTTATTTTAAATTTTATTAATAATGTAAAAAATGTCTTAAAGTAATAATCCGATAATTAATAAGCGTACTACGCCAAAAACACTAAGTTAAGATAAGCTAAATTTTAACATATTTTTATAGACATTTTCAAGGTTTGATTAAATTTAAAAAATCTTAACATTTGAGTTAAAAATAAACTTCTTATCACATTTGGGTACGTTAGACATTTAAAAAATACTGCTCTGCCTCTATAGAATTTCGTTGAGATATATTAAGTGGTTTATATGATACCCAAATTTGCCAAAAAAAAACTTTTTCAAACCACTGTGCTTTATTTGAATTTGACATCTGAAAATATATTTTACACAAACAAAATACATGTTGTTTACTTATTGTTGTAGTTGTTTTAGAACTGCTATTACCTGTAAAATTAATGTGCCTTGCACATATCCATGTTACCGGCCGTCATGTAAAAATGTGTTGTACAGAAAATCCCAGCAAAATCGCCCCTATAATATAAGTTAAGCAAATAACTAGCAGTTATAAGATTGTTTATTTTTTCTACATCAGTTATGCTCGGCAGAATTTAAGTAAATTGTATAAAGCCAAAAATGAAAATATACAAGAAACTTTCCCCGCCCGTTTTTAATATGAAGACTACAATTTACATTTTGCTTTTCTGAATTTTAGTTTAGAATAATTATATACGATGGAAATTATTACTTTCATTTTTTTCCCTAAAAAAAAACCCATAAACAAAATTGATTTTCGGCCTTTACACTGTATAATATATTAATAACACTGTACAACACACCAACAAATTACAAGGTCCGGGCTATAAATTCTGATAGGGGAGACAAAAAAAAAAGAGATACGTGTATCGGCGTTTTGAAAGTTTACATCTGAATTTCATTTGAGAGGGGGTTAAAATTTCCCAGCTCTGGCACGTTCTTATCTCCCTGAGACACGAGACTATATTGTGAACTATAATTCATGCCCTGACACTAAATATATTTATATAATTATTGCGAAAAAAAACCGACTTCAAAACTGATTTCATCTGTCTGCCTATTACAGCTAAAGTTTATGGCCACATAAATTAAATTGCATTAACTATTGGGACAACCTTATATCTCCAAACTTTATACTAGTTCAACTGTTCAATAGTTTGGTAATATACATCAAATTACAGCAACTATAGGGTCACCCTTTTATTTCCAAATTCAAATTATATACATGATGTTGTAGTAGATTTAGCAATCAGGTTCTGTGTAAATTTCAACCGTCTGTCTTTAACGGTTCAACTGTTTGCCCGTATACATCAGATTATATCAACTATTTAATTTATAACATTTTTATACTTCTTATTATACCAAATAAAGTAGTGGACATTCTGTCTAAAACTAAGGTGTTTGTAAACAACTGTTCAAAAAATACGGCCATATAGAACAAATTACATTAATTTTGGGAACACCCTTTAATTTCAAATTCAAATTATAAGCTTCTTGTTATAGTGGACTAAGCAAAACATTTCCCTTGTCAATTTCAGCTGTCTGTCTATAACGGTTCAAAAGTCCGGCCACATACACCATATTATATCAACTATTGGGACACCCGTTTATTTCCAAGTCCAAATTTTATTATTATTGGTATAGAGGAGTTAGTCATACAGGTTCTTAGTAAATTTCAATCGTCTGTCTACAACTGCTTTCAAGTAAGGCCATATACCAAATTAAATGAACTATTGGTGCACCCTTTAATTTATAATTTTAAATATTATCAGCTGTTACTATAACGACCATAGCAATTGATATTGCGTCAAATTTTCAAGCGTTTGTCTATAACGTTTCAAAAGATATAAGTAAATTTACATCAATCATAGGGGCACCCTTTGATTTTTAGATTTATTTTTGTATAACTTTTTGTTATTGGGAGCTATAGTAATATGCAGTCATTTTAATAACAATAAATAATAAACGTAAAAAATATGTATGTTGTATGGGGACACCCTTTAATTTTTAAGATTATGAACTGTTTTTTAAACGGAACCAATATGTAAGCATAATCGGATCAGAAATGACTGCGTTCTAGAGGCACAACCTGAATTGTATAACCTCCTTCTTTTTTGAAGTCGGTTAAAAATATTGGTTTTCACTGTCTTTAGCCTTAATGACATAAACTTTAACGAATGTTAGGTTAGGTTGGGTTTGCTTTTAATTTTGTGGTCATTCGAAATCCCTTTTTGCCATTTTCTTTATTATATGCGTGTAAAAATTATTAATACAAATTGTAATACTTTAAGGGTTTTTAATTAGCAGCTGTAAAAATGGATAGTCGAATACAAACCAATCATTTATAAATATTTTGTGAGAATATTATAAAATGTTTTTTCTTTGGAAGGAAATAAATAGCACGATTCATGTAGATAATGCTAATCATGCATAATTTAAAATTATAATATTAATTTTATAATATATTTTACATCAGGGGGCAAATTACGGCATTCGATATCGATCGTAATTTCAATAGAATGTAAATTTCGATCGATATCGAACGCCATAATTTGCCCCCTGATTATGGTTTGAACTCTGAATATTATAAATGAATCGAAATTATTCAGGCTTTAATTCATTTATTTTAATTTCTAAAAATCTTTTTAGAAAGAAAATTTATTTTACAAGCGTATGCGTACGTTTTTTAAAAAAACAAAAAGAGCACCAAGCTAAAAACCTTAAATTATCTTGTTGCTAGTAAAAATGTTCAGAGATAAATTAATTGGCTGTAGTTGTTTTAGAAACATTTGTTTAACTAATACAAACTCGGTATACACGTACTTATGGCAGTATAATACATTGTATACAATAGCACAAAGCAAAATAAAACCGAAATATATAACAACAAAATAAAACATTTTTATACGAATGAAATTTGTGATGTCATTAGTTTAATGGGGCCTTTTTTAGTTATAAACAAGTACATACACTAACCATCTATGTAAATTTTGTTTTGTGAAGTAACTCAAATTAAAAAAGAAATAAAAAAAAAATTTGGTACTGCATATACATAACTTTACATTTTAAAAAAGTATTTTCTCTCCAAAATCTTTAAAATGATACCCACATTGATATTGTAAAAAAATTAAAAATTTCAGAGCCCCGTAACTCGGAAAATATGGGCGAGCGCCAATTTTTTCACGTGTTTTTTTCTTATTTTTTAATTTTCTATCGCCTCATATATTTATTTTTATTAATTGGAAATTGGCCTGCTGACTCGAAGGACATGGACCGATCTTGCTGATTTCCAATAGCACCTCTTCGACACTATATCTGATCGATTTACATATTTATTTTGTTTGTGAAATCAAGTTTTCCTCGGCATACTTGACTTCAACACAACAGACGAACATCGCTCAATAGACTTCTCTATGCATAAGAAGTCGGTATATATATACTTTATGGGGTCGGAAACGGATATTGTAGACATTACACACGGAATGACAAGCTTAGATATACCCTTTTGCCACTATTTATATTGAAGAATATAACAAGTAAGGTGACTATATTCGGCTATGCCGAAACTTATATACCCCTCACCATCTATTTATATCTAGTTTAGTGAAGTAACTCTAATCAAAAAAGCAATTATTGGGCTGACAGAAACTTAAAAAAAAACTGCATCTACATATATAATTTTACATAAAAATCACATCGGCTCTTAATGGGTTAGGCATTTTTAACAGAAATTATCACTTCCTTAAATATCTCTTCAAAAGCTTTAAAATGGAACCCATGTTGAAATTTTTAAAAAATTTAAAAATTTCAGAGCCCCGTAATTCGGAAAGTATGGGTGAACGCCAATTTTTCACTGGATGTTTTTTTTTAATTTTTAATTCTCTATCGCCCCATATATTTATGTTATTGATTGAAGTTACTTTATTGTTTGAAATTACATTAATAAAAGTTTGAGGTAGGTAGGTGTGGTGTTTTGCCTGCTGCGTCGAAGCATAGACCGATCATGTTGATTTCCAATAGAACCTCTTTCGACTCTATATCTGATCGGCAAACTTGATTTTAACACTAACATGAACGGGCAGACGGACATCGCTCAATCGACTTCGCCATGCATAAGAAGTCAGAATATATCTGTGGCAATATATTATAACATCTTAAGTCGAGTTAAGTCAAAATTGAGTTTGCGTCATATTACGCAATTTCTACCTGCTATCTATGTGTCATTCAATCCGTTTTTAAATATTCCGATTTTCGAGTAACTTTTCCAGATTAATTTTTTAACCCTAATAGTTTTTTTTTATTATATTTCAAAAGACACAACATCTTAAAACATCTTAAGATTTTTAACATGTCTTATAAGTTGTTAAAGAGTTTTTCATAAAAACTTGTTTTTTCTTAAACTAAACAAGTACTTTCCATTTCTTATCAATTTTAATATATTTAAATCCATATGTCTACTTAAGCGTTTATGTGTAAAATTACTTTTCATATTTTCACCACGTAGATGAACTTAGGTGCTTATTATAAATTTGATATCATTAAAAATACAAAAAACGTAGTTTTTTAAAATATCCTAAGTTTACTTACAATACTTTGCTGAATTTCAGTTGGACGGTAACGGTATTTTATGTGAACATAAGCATGTTTTTGCTTGTGTTCTTTTCGTTTCTTCTTCAAGGTAAGCTGTTCAGTTGATGACAGACTGTTGAGGTGTAACGAATAAGACATGGAAAGCGAAAATTTGTTTGATATTAACAATATCAGTAATGCTGATTTTTCCAGTGATGATTCAGTTGTTGATCCTAACTTTAATATAAGTAATTGTACTTCTCCCAGTTCAGGTTCAGAAAACTAAGTTGTAAGTGTTGTAAAAAATCTAATGTAATACGTGGTTGCAATACAAACATACATGCATATATATGTTTGTTTTATATTATGGGTGAATTCTAGAATTGTTTCGAAAGAAGTGGTGTCAACAGAAATTTCTCAATCGTCCCCAAAAAAATTAAGAAACCTCGGAGAAAGTTATGTATCAAAAACTGGAAAAGTTGTTGCTGCTCGTGTTATCCGCCCTTTGGAGTCTTGCAGAAAACGATGCGCTGGTAGAATAACGTTCAAAGAACAACAACTCATATATAAGCATAAGCATATTGGAAGCAAGGTTCTTATAACTTTCGTAAAGCATATGCTAAAGGATTGATTGAAGTTCAAGAAACGAGCACTATGAAAAGAGTTAAATATGACAGAAATCCTGGAAATAGTACGAATTCATAGCATTATTTTTTAGAGGTTAATGGGAATAGAGTTTCAGTTTGCCAAAAATGCTTTAGATTTACATTATCTGAGACAGAACAATTTATAAAAACGGTTGTGAAGACAAAACTAGACGGATGTAGTGCAAATGAGGCGTGGAAAGTATACATGTGCCAGAAAATTGTCTACGGCAAAAGAAAATCAAATTTTAGATTTTATTAACCCGCCAATGGTGACCTACTGGTCTCTGAGACCGGGTGTGTTAAAAAATTTGAATAACTTTATTGTCCCTTATTGTTTTTTGTTGCAATTTATAGTAGCTGCCGCATTCTATGTCCCCTATCATCAGTTCGCATCGAAACTGCTAAGTGAGCACATGTAGTGTATTTTTTTACTACACCGGTGCGTGAGACCGTGTGTTACAGTGTGTGTAAGTAGAATAATCAAAGATTAATTATTTTTTATTGGCGTATTTTACCTAATTTATTATTATTTTTATTTTTTTATTATGTTATATACATATGTATGTATATCTATATATTTTTATAGGTGTATATGTATGTGTTTCATATTATAAACCTTGTTACAGCATGTCTTACGAAAGAAAACAGCGCCATCTTGAATATCCTTTACAAGAAGTAGAAATTGATGAGGAGAGATAACTAAGTTCTTCAGATAGTGAATCCCAGAACGATTATAAACCAGAAGAAATACAAAATTCAAACAGCGAAGAGGAATTTAGTGACAGAGATCCTTCAGGTAACAACTCTTTATTTTATATTGGAAAAGATAAAATTACGAAATGGAGTAAGGAACCTGCACGCCAATCTGTTCGTACTAAAAGTTCCAACATAGTTTCACAGTTACTGGGACCACAGCATGTTATAGATAATGAAAAAGATCTTCTTGAAATGTGGAGGCACTTTTTTGATGACTCTATTATTCACATAATTGTCAAGTATACCAATCAATATTTTGCTACCGTGAAAGATAAATTTTCAAGAGAAACATATGCTAAAGAGACTGATTTCAAGGAAATAAATTGTCTGATAGGATTGCTCCTTTTAGCTGGTGTTGAAAAATCTAATCATCTGAACGTTGAAGAGTTGTTTCGAACGGATGGTGGTTCAATTGAAATCTTTCGACTTTCAATGTCTGCCCAGAGATTTAGATTTTTACTGCGAGTTTTGAGGTTTGATGATGGTACTACGAGGACAAATAGAAAGCTATTCGACAAAATCTGCCATAGACAATACATACCAAACAAACCCAATGCGCATGGCATCAAAATTCAAGCCCTTTGTGGCACCCAAATTTTCTACACATAAAATATTGAAATTTATGCCGGAAAACAACCACAAGCAGGTCCGTACAATTTCGACAATTCTGGCTTCGCAGTTATTCAAAGATTATGCGAACCGATTTATAATACGGGTCGCAACGTCACAACTGATTATTTGTACACCAGTATTCCTTTAGCTGAAGCATTGCTGCAAAAAGGTTTAACAACTGTCGGAACAATAAAGAAGAATAAGAAGGAAATTCCTATAGACTTTAACATATTGCGCGGTCGGTATGTAAAATCCAATATGTTTGGTTTTCGTGACAATATGGTTTTGGTGTCACATGTTCCAAGAAAAGGAAAAAATGTTCTTCTTCTTCGATGCCGAAACTCATAAGCCCGATGTAATTATGAGCTACAATAACACCAAGGGCGGCGTGGATGTTGTGGGTCGCTTATGTGCGAATTATAATTGTGCTCGTGCAACAAGGCGATTGCCGATGGTAGTCTTCTACGCTATGCTTAATGTCAGAACCATAAACAGCCAGGTGATACATACAGCCAACAATCAAGACACAAAACTACTACGTGGTAATTTTATTAAGAATTTGGCTATGAAACTAATTGAATCCCACATAAGAGATCGGCAAACCCACTTGAACTTGCCACGATCAATGAGACTAAGACTGTCGGAAATTTTACATATAGTTGATGCTCCTGGGTCATCGGGTCGTTCAAGAATTGGGCGGTGCTATGAGTGTGAACGAAAAAAACAGAAAAACGAAGTACTGTTGCCATAAATAGCAACAATATTTGTGTCTTGAACACGTAGTGCCATATTGCAGCAGCTGTTCACGTGAAGAAATTTAGTTTTTGACATGTATTTTTTTATTATTTTGTGTTTAAAAGGATACAAATTTTTGTTTATTTTGTAAAAGTTCCTAATGTCGAAAGACTGAAAAACGGTATTTTCCCTAATGAATATATGATTTTTTATTTTATTCTTAATTTTTAAAGATGTATTACTAAAAAAGTGGTTGTTCAATCTATTGAACACTTAAATTATAAACTTTAAGTATTTTTATATTAATTGAAGATTAATATAAGCTACTAACATGTAGTTAATTTCTTTATGTGTAAAAAATTAACATAGAAATTTAGTACAGCGAATTTTTCGCTTTAAGAAATCTAAAATGAAGTCTTTTTTAAGCAAAATATAATGAAATACAGTCACTTACCTTTCAGCCATCAGTTAAACCTCTTTTCTACGCGGAATATTATAAACAATTTTTAAATTAAATACTTACCTAAACTATGTACTATATTTAATTTTACTTATACCTACATACATACCAGAACTACTATATTTAATATTACTTATAACTACATACTTACCTTAACTACTGTATTAAATATTACAAATAAATACATACTTACCATTTGTGAATTGCTGAAAGAAAATACTAAGTTTGGTTATTTTACTGAAGAAGGAAGAAAATCATCCAAGCATCTAAATCTCAGTGGTTATTTTCAATGCTCTTATTAAACAATTTTAATATTGAAATAAAAGAGCTTAAATTTGTTAAATATATTTGTTTTATTGTTAAAGAGCATAAATATGAAAAAAATATGAACTTTTAGTAACAGGTTTCAAATAATCTTCAGTTGAAAACCCCGGTGCGTGAGACCGGCGTCGCCATCGATCAAAGTCAAATTTGCTTCACCATTGGAGGGTTAAAAGCTTTCCGTCATATGAGTCACATTATACTCGCCGTGATACCTCTTAACGTCATCTGCCGAGTAATTTAAGTGTAGCTGAAATGCATCGTCTTTATGGAAAAAAATACAACCATTCTGTCCCGCTGTCAAAATTTGCTCAATTGTTTAACATACTTAATTTAAAATTTAAAAAAACCTACACTTGACACTTGTCACAAGTGCGACTTGCTGCAAAGCAAATTACAGGTTGCTAAATCTGGAGAAATTTAGTCTCTAAAATCAGAGCAAATGGAACATCTTAACACAGCACAGCGAGCTTATGATTCTAAAAAAATGATAAAGAAAAAGCTTTAAGCGATACTAAACTCCAAGCAGTGTCTTCCCACACCTCTGTTGCGGACTTCGCTATCATTTTATAAAAGACCTTTGTGGACCTTTAATTTAACCATACATGATTGTGCCACAAGTCAATCAACACGTAACATGTGGCATGAAGCAATAGCCAAGAGAGGTGGAAAGGAAATAGCTTCATGCGTTTTTGCCTACTTTTGCAATTAAAGGCCAATGTTAATCATGTTGTTTTTTACAGTGATTGCTGTCCCGGTCAAAACAAAAATTCTTTCGTTGACACTAAGTTTGTGATTTATATGAATTTGGAAAACAGCGTAAGCATTATAGATAACAAATTCATGGTCCCTGGTCATACACACACGCAGTACGATAGTGACCATGCTGCTTTAGAAAAAAAAAGAAAAAGAAATCTTCGCTAAAAATCCATCATCCCCGTGATTGGTACCAATTCATAAGAACAGTCGGAGTAAAGAAAAAATTTTGGGTTAATGAAATGGATCAATCAAATATTTACGACTTTACGCACGCTTCGAAAAATTTATTTACTTGGCGGAAGGTAAGGACAATGGTGATAAATTCAGTTGGCATGACATTAACCAAGGAATATGGTACCATATACTTTAAAACATCTTTAAATGAGGAGGATGCTTTCAAAAGCATAAAAATAACAAAGCGACGAATCAATTGTGTTAAAATTAAAAATTGCTACGATTTACCATTAAAAATAAGCAACAAAAAGAAAAAACCATCTCATAGATATGTTGCCGTTAGTGGATGAAATTTATAGAGGTTTCCATATGAATTTTCATCGGAAGACATGCTGGATTGTCACTCAGATTTTACTGTACGAGAAGAAATAAACGAAAACAAAAATTTTTCGAACTTTAATGGAAAACTTGAACCCTTTTTTTTTTCATTCTTGTATCAAATATTGTTAACTTTTCATTGTTTCAAGCCAAATTTGCTTAAAGAATTAAATTACTATTTAAATTCATAATAAACATATACATACTAAATTACCTCCCTTCTTTATAAATTTTGGTATTCTAGAACGAACATTTGTATATATTCTACAATTATGAGCGGTAATTTGCCAAAAAAAATTGAATTAGTATTATTTTTTACTTACACAGATAATATTTGTAACTTTCATTATTTTAAGTGCAATTTGTTTAACTGAATTGAATAAATATAAACAAACAAAAAATCATTTGCCCATTTATTAATACGTATCAATCTTAACACAAGCTCTTATCTCCATTTACCAATTTTAAAACTCTTGGTTGCTTGTCGTGACAAAATCTTAAGTCTACTTAAAGTATACTATATGTTTTTATTCAGTTTTACAAACCAACGTATATAAAAAACAGTCAAAAAATAAAGTTGCAAGTGAAATATTTTTGAAAATCAATCTACGTTGTCCTAAAAAATTTAAAAACTTCTTCTGGGATAAAAAATTGTTTAAAATTCCATCACAACCGATTATACACTAAATCGTTAATATCTCGAAAGTCGATTTTTAAACTTAAGATGTTATGATAAAACGCCACAGATATATACTTTATGGGTTCGGAAATGGATATTGTAGAAATTACACACGGAATAACTAACTTATATATACCCTTTTTTCCCTTTTTGTGGTAAAGGGTATAAAAACCTCATAAGAGAAATGGAACAATAGTGATGCAGAGAGTGAAAATGGCGAAGAACGTGAAAAAATCAAAAGCATAATTCAAGATAAAATAACCGAAAATTATGAAATCAAAGTTCCTAATACAGGAGAGTATAAATTAAAAATTACAGGCATGGATTTTGAATATAATGATAATGAAATAATTAAGAAAATAAAAAAACAGAATTCTAATTTGACCAGCTCTATTTTTAAATTTATTATTTTATAAAAGAAATAATAAAAAATATATATGTGATAGAAAATTAAAAATTGACAGTTGACAGTGAGTCATATGATAAAAATAAAAAAAAGGTTGGAAATGATGTAGAGTTTATTATGGAAGTCACACAATGTTTCAAATGTAAAGGTTATAATCATTTGGCAAAGGATTGTAAGAACCAGGAAGTATGTTTAAAATGCAACGGACAGCATAATACTAAAGATTGTGAGAACCAAGACCGAAATATGAAATTCATCAATTGCGTAAAGGTTAACAGGAAACTATACATCGGATTGGATGAGAATAATTTTACATATGATGGAGAATGTCTGATGTATCGAAATAAACTGAAAAATAAAATGAGAATTATTGGCCTGTTTGTATTCGCATAATGTATACAAATATACAAGGACTTATAAATAATTAACCATCTCGAAATTATGGAAGCAAAAGAGGGACCAGAGTTTATTATTTTATCGGAAACTTATATAACTCATATAAATGAGGAACAGGAATTACAATTGGAGGATACAACTATATTTTATATACTTTAAAAGTCATTGGAATATTACTAAAATAATTTAAAAGATAGATAATATAAAGCACTGGATTTTATTTTGCAGAGTGAAACTATGGGGCAACATTTGGGGCAATTTATAAATCACCTAGTCATACCGAATCTGAGTTTTGTTCTGTATGTGAAGAAATAATTAAGGCAATCTGTGATAATTACTTAAAAAACTTTGATGTTTTAATAACCGGTGATTTTAATATAGATTATATAAAAAAACTACTTATATAAGAAAAGAATTAAGAGTAGCCTCTACGACAACGGCAAATTAGTACATGAATTCACGCGTGTAATAGACAATTCTAAAACAATAATTGACCATGTAATAACAAATAATTTTAATATGTTAGTAAATAATACTGGAAAAAGTAAGATGTCAGACCACGAAATTTTGAATATAAAAAATCCTAATGTGCATAATCTAATAAAAAGGAACAAAAAATAATCGAAATATTTAAATATAATAAAGGGAAATTAAAGTAAAAATAGTTACTGAATGTTTGCTGTGTTTTTTGTAAAAAACATTTATGAGTTGTTATTGTCTCTTTGCCTTATTGATTCAATGGAGTTCTCATTTATTCAATTTGGATTTTGATATAAAACTTTCAAGTTTTTTATACAAAATTTGGGTAAAATACACTGATGATTTATATGAGCATTAGTGAAATGACCTAATGGATATGCTTTCCCTGCAGTAGTATATTTCAATTTGTAGTTTTAAATAAAAAATATTTCATGAGAATATCATAGAATATTTATATTTGAAGGAACCCAGCACGATTAAAGTAAATTAAAATCAAAAATATTGCAAATAATAAATTTCCATATTGATAATAAAGAAAATTTTAATACAGAGTTTCTTTTTTCAATGTCCATCTTGTGTTCGTTCATTCTTGTATGTAATTATCTTTTTGTTGTGCCTATGTATATGCGATCACAGTTTTGCTCTTCTGTTCCCTTACAACTTATTTCGTACACAATGTGGAGAAAAAACGTTTCATAATTGAGAGCTTACATATACAAAAAAAAAGTCATTTGTAAAATTTTTTTTATTGTTTATTTTTAAATGTGATATTTCTTAATTTATTGTAAGTTCTGATTGTTGTTTTTTTGTATATACATTTTGTTAACTATAATTTTATTAAATACAGACGAAATCCCTTGAAAAAGTCAGCAAAAAATTGACGAAACGTCGGGGTTAAGAAATGTAACAAATTTGGTTTTATTACATTTATCATCAACAGGCCCAATTAGCTTATTAAAAACATTAACGCAATCAATACTGTATTGGCCAATAAACACATAAACAAGAAAGCCTCAATAGATTATTGGTATTTTGTTAAAGCTTTGATGCTTGGTGCTTATCAATTTTTTGTCCACTTCTCAGTTGGAAAAAAAATTTTTTTAACGTAATAGGTAGCTTTAGTTTAACTATTTAAGGACAGCTTTTAACCCGTTGGTACTAAAAATACAAGCAGTTTTCGAAATCTGAAAGTCATATGACCTTCTTACGAAGTCCTGGAAGAAATTGCTTATAAGCAACAATTGTCCATAGTGGTTAATAAAAATAGGGTATTTTTACGAATATAGTCCATATTTTATTTAGCAGTTTTTTTTGTATAATGTAATACTTGAGTATGGTATAAAAGAAAGCAATTCTTGCTTGTGTTCGAACACAAATAAACTAAACATTTGGAAAGCGGAGTTTCAGTTTTACAAAGACGGCAGCGACCGTTTTGACCCCATACCACCCAGTGTCGTTTTTCGTCATATCGTAGCGTTTTGGCTGGATCTGGGGTATACTTTCGTTTTAATGAAGGGCTGTAAGCACTGCCGGATGATGAAGGCAAGGTTGATGGTGAGGTTTGCTGGGTGTAAGAGGCCTGTGCGTGTGAGGGGTTTGTAGTAGGACGTCCTCTTGCGCTCATAGTGGCGTCAGAGGAAGTTGAAGCGCTAAGTAGCGATTGCGCTATATCCAATTGAAAATATATTAGTGGCATTGGTTTAGACTTTTGTTTGGCAGCTTTTAAGTCTCTGCGATAGAGTAGCCAGGCGTTTGAGTTTTTAATTCTTTGCCACACCAACGCTTACAGGATCCCAATGGTTGGTCAGACATATAGGTAGACAACAGCTGCACACCTTTGTTATCAATCCAGCGGACTGCAGTTATGTTATGAGTTACCTCGCATTTCATATCAAACGAACCTCTACCACGTTTTTTTAGTTCGGCTTCAGACAGAAGTTCACATTTAGCCATTCATTGAGCTACTAGAGCTACTATAAGGCGGTGAACCTATTATCAAAACATAGTTTGTAATTTTCGTGTTTGGGAATGGTTGAAGCCAATTACAAACCAATATCTGATCATATGCCAAGCCCGTATGTTGGACATGTTACTTAATTTTTTCAAATCTTGAAAAATTTAAGTCAACTTCTTTGACCAAATCATCCTTGTTCGAGAAATTTTATGATACCCATATACAAGAGTACCCCGATATAACGTCGTATTTCATATGCTAAACATTTCAGTTCTGTCGCAAGCATTTCCATTGCATACGATTATAAATTGCTTTGCGAAGTCATTAGTTCAAATATTTCCTCATCAAAAAATTTTCCAAAATACTCTATCGGAGTTTTTCCCATACACCTCATTATATTCAGCATTTCCCCTCTATATTACATTTCCAGGCAACATATCCTGCCTCCTCCACTTCAATGTTGACGGATCTATTTTCTCAAAACTAGCCTCAGTACTTAACTCTTCATCATCACAGCAGTTTATATTGCCATCATCCTTCAGCAAGTTGTCAATGATTTCTGCTTCCACCTCCTCGCCCCTTACTATAATTGCCTCAATCGCCTCGTCCACAAAATCAGGATCACCTGCATCCTCAGCAGCTTCATCTTCATCATCTGACATGTCCCAATCAAAGTTTACAAGAGCTTCGATTTCAGCATCAGTCAAGCCTTCCCTCTGTGTAAGCTTTTCTGCAAACGTAATTAATTTTTACTTTTTCTATATCCAAAGTTGCTTATGTTGATTTTTTTTTTAACTAAAAACATAAATAAATTTACTTACCCTTGTACTTTAACATTTTGTTCACTTTAATTTTTTCAGCTATGCAGAAATATTTAAAAATATTTTTTATTTATTAGCAAATTTATCGTGTACTGATTGCGCACATGAAATCACACTGAATAACTGCGTAAAGCAAAAAACGTAAGCACATTACTGCATTTGCTTTTCTCTTTTACTGCACACAGAGCATCATTTTGTTGCTTGGTGTTTACCGTTATAATACAGTGTGTCCCAGAAGAAGAAGTTGCTTATAAGCAACTATTATCCTCAAAGGGTTATCTAAAATATGGTAGAAAGTTCCCTGATGAGTTGAGTTAAGCAATCAACCAAATGCAATAGGAACTAGCTTTAGCAATAATAATCAATATTAGTGATTTTATTTCAAAACATTTAGGTTATTAGCAAACTAAAAAGTGAACTATTAAAAAATGTCTCTCTTTTGTTTGCTTGTTTTTAAACTAGGTATAAATTTTTTATTTTAAATGATATTTTAAGTTGTGCAGTTATCGTCATTTAACAGAAGAACAATATGCAATTTATGAGAATACTACAAATAAAAAACAACCTCTGGTGGGAAACTAATGGCGTTTTCTTTTCTGATAAAAATGTTGCATATGTTTAACACTTTTTACACCTTTGTGTTCTTTTCTAAAAAATGTTCGATAGGGTAAATTAAAAGTATGTTCTTTTGAAAATATGTTGCACGAAAAAGTGTAAGATATGTTACATATTTTACCCTCAATTTTATGTAAAGGTAGTATGCTACACTTTTTTTAGTAGTTTTTACTCTTGATAAGTGATGTTTGCTTTTGTTGCTAAACCCAGTGTTATATTACTTTATGTTTGAAAAGCTAATTAAACATTACTGACATGTAAAGGAAGTTAGAAAAATTCAATAACAGTTTTTGTTCTATTGTGCTATAAAATGTGTAGCATATTTTCGGGGTTAAGGCAACATGCAAAACATTTTATGTGATTGTTGGGTAACATTTATTTTCAGAAAAGAAAACGCCATAAGTTTTAAAAATAAATAATAAAACAATAAATTTTAAAAAGAGTTTAAAAGGAAAAACAATTATTTATCACTCTTTAATTCACAAACTTTTTTTCACTGCTTTTTATTTTCTTTCGCTTTGTTTTGTATGTAAATAATTGTTGCGTTTGTTGTACGTACGAATACTGAATGCGCACGAAATCAAACTAAAAATGAATTCTTTACTGGTTATTCAACATGTGTACGTCAAAAGCGCGAGTTAATTACGATCACAGCTATACTTAGCGCCAGTTTTTGATTTCGTATTTAAATGTCATATTTTTAAGTTCTATTTAAGTACAAAATTCAGTTCTTCAATGCACAGTTAAATGAAACTTAAATGGTTAGGGCATTTTTTGCTGTTGTTTCGCATAACTAAACAAAAGTAAATAAACATTTTAGCCATTGATAGAACAATATTTTATGTTTTGCACACAATTCTTAATGAAAATATCAATTAAAAAGTTAAATTAATAAATAGAATAAGTTTAGGTGGTGAATACATGAATATCACTGACATTTTTTAATATATTTAAAATATTTTTTACAAAATTTGCAATTCATTGTGCTTGTTAGCAGCTGTTTTTCATAAACAATGGAGATTTATGTTGATATTTCGTAATGCTGCCATATTTTTTATCATAGTTAAATGAGAACGATCATAAATGACTGAAAAACTGAAACTGTATTTAAATACTACTTAAATTTAAATGCTAATAAACTAAATGCGTATTTAAATATGAAGTAAAAAACTGGCCATTAGACAAATATTTTACAACAAGGGTCAACGCATTATAATTAAAAGATGCAGACAGACCATAAAATATAAGATAAGAAGAATCAACAAACACACGACATCGTGACACCAGACTTAGGGATTCATATTTACCATAAAATATGAGACAGGACTAACCATAGCCTAAGCAAATATTGAAAACAATAAACAACATATTTTCAGCATAAATGACCAAGTGGGAAAACCTGCAGACTTATTCTGTAATTCTCGTAGCTAAATCAAAGTATCGGTCGCTAAAAAGCTAAAAATAAATTACAGCAAATATTTTAGCTGTAACTCCAAATTTGTATTCTTTATATACAATCGCTTAGTTAAAAATTTATATTTTCACCGTAGCTAATTTGCTCTTGAAATAAACAATTAAATGAAAATTTTAAAAAGTTATTTTGAAAAACATGCAAAAAAATTTTCTCTTTTTAACCGACTTAAAAAAAGGGGGACCTTATCAATTCGACTGAATATCGCTTTTTTATGTTTGTGCTTGCATAAATCAGTCACTTTTGGACCGATTTTGAAATTTTCTTTATTAGAAAGGGTTTGCTTAGAGGCTAGTCCCTTTTTAAAAACATACAACATATTTATTTTTTAAGTGTATTATGAACTGTATAGGGCACCACTCTAAAGTTAAAAAAAAATTGAGTATCACTATAGCTCCCAATAGTAAAAAATAATAGAAAAATAAATCTATAAATAATAATGTGAGCCCATAGGTGAAGCAAATTAAACTATATAGGCCTATCTTTAGACAAACGCATGCAAATTGGACAAGATTCCGATTACTGAGACCGTCATGAAAACATGTACAAATTTTTAAAATTATAAATTAAAGGGTACTCCAAGAGTTCATATGATTTGATGTATAAGGCCATACTTTTGAACAGTTATAGTTAGTAGTGGACTCAATAAAGAACGCTTGAACAAGTAGCTATTTCTTTAATAAAAACTAAACTAAAACAGCTAGAAACCTTTTTAATGATAAAAACACAATAAGTGCTGTAATAAATAAACTCAAAAACACGGCTAAAGGTGAATCAGTGGAAGTAATAACCGCCAAAATGATGAACATAATGCAAAGTAATAAACCGGCTAATGCATATTGGTATGAAATAGAAAATCTGGCAAGGGCATTGGAAAATGTTAATATATCAGACGTATTATCCAGTGAATTGGCTACGAAATATTCCACAAGCAGCTGTAAAAACCATTACCAAAAATTGCATAATTGACAAGGTTAAACTTATAATGGAAGCCGGACAATTTAACAACATGAACGAAGATGTCAGCAACTGGGCAGTAAAATGCCATATTGTTCTACAAACCAGGAACAAGTTTAAATAATTATCGTGGAAAATGAAAATACAGAACAAATGGTACAATTTTTGGTAGATACAGGTGCTGATATTTCATTAATAAAACCAAACTTTCTAAATAAACACAAACTATATTAAAATAGATTCACAAATTAAGGCGCAATAGGATAAGGCGAAAAAAAACTTTTAATACCATATGAATTACAGGTAGTTAACAATGACTTTACAATACCTTGTGATGGAATCATTGGTATAGATTTCATTGCATTTAAATTGCATTTAAAATTTTTAAGAGGACAATTGTTGCTTAATCTTACTTAAAATGTTTAATAAAGATACCCATTACTTGTAACAGTGACATAATTATTTTACCACCAAGATCAGAAGTTATACGTCAAATAAAAATTAAATCTTTAGATAAGGAATGGTCACAACCAATAGAGCTTTTATTCGAATCGTTAACACAACAAACAAAACTATCAAAATTAACACAGAAATTATTTCAGATTATAATATATTCAAGTTAGTTCTAAGAAGAAATTAAATAAAATCACTGAAGTTCTAAAAATTTGAAAGAACAATTTTCCTGAACAATTCAAAGATACATTAAAACAACTTTGTGTTACATACTATGACATTTTCGGCTTAGAAACAGAACAAGTAACTGCTAATAATTTCTATGAACAAAATATAACATTAAAAGATACAGAACCAGTATACATGAAAAATTACAAAATACCGCATAAACATAAAAAAGAAATAAATAAACAAGTACAAAAACAGATAAAAGATAAAATAATTAAACCCTCACAATCAGAATATAACAGCCCAATTCTTCTAATACCGAAAAACCACTTCGCAATTCAGAGAATAAAAGATGGAGACTTGTAATAGATTACAGACAAAAAAAAAAAAAAAATTAGCATCCATTACCTAGAACAGATGATATCTTAGATCAACTGGATCGAGCAAGATATTTTTTATATTTAGATCTAATGTCTGGATTTCATCAAATAGGTTTAGAGGAAAACCGTAAAGACATTACGTCATTCTCCACAAATAATGGTTTTTAAAGATTTATTAGATTATATTATGGACTGAAAATAGCACCCACCTTGCTTTTAGTGGTTTAAAATCAAACCAAACCTTTTTATACATGGACGATTTAGTAGTACTAGGATGATCAGAAAAACCAATGCTTTGCAACTTCATAGATGTCTTTGAATTATGTAAAAAATATAATCTTAAACTTCATCCAGAAAAAATACAAATGCACTGATCACGGAACACTCAAGACATTTGACTGAGTTTACAAAACAAAACACTAAATTTGAATGGACTAAGAAAAAAGCACTACTACTTTTGTGGAAACTGTGCTATTTATTAAAACCAAATTACTTATAAATATTTTAATTATACTTTTATTTTGAAATATTTACTAGTGTATCTAATCTATTTATACAAAGTGTTAAGTTGAAATGGATTTGATCAAAAATACTGGTTTTGCATGTTTTGCCATAAAACGGTTTAAGTACTCAAATTAAATTGGAGAATGCATTTTGCTACATATTGAAATCTCTTCTTTTTTTCTTAAATCTCTCGAAATCAGAAATTTTTACTTGTTTTAAGGTTTAATATATTTTGCTCAATTTTACAATATGTATTTATATATATATATATATATATATATATATATATATATATATATATGTAACAATTTCAAATACGATTGTACAATGGCTTTTGTCTTATATTTTGATTTAAAACGATCTCTTTTTTCTTTTGACTTTAAAGCATACAGTTTGTATTATAATAATCGCTGATAAAATAAATTGTCTTTTTTTCAACTGTACTTAATACAAAATTAGTTCTTTTACAAATAAAATTCTGATAAAACTCAAAAACTACAGTATCCAGATTTTTCAAAAGAATTTTGTTTAACAACTGATGCAACCAAACTGTCGCTGTTGGACACAAGAGTTTTCTGGAGAACACTTACCTATAGCATAGGCCTCTAAGGCATTTTGTCAAGGAGAAAGTTATAAATCAACTATTCAACAAGAACTAACCGCAATACACTGAGCTATAAAATATTTTAGACCATATATTTACAGAAAACATTTTCTAGTACGTATTGATCACAGACCATTAACTTTTTTTGTTCTCAATGAAGAACTCAAGCTCCAAATTAACAAGGATAACACTAGATCTAAAGGAATATGACTGTACAGTAGAATATTTAAGAGAAAAAGATAATCACGTAGCAGACGCCCTATCACGAATAACAGCTCATGATTTGAAAGAAATGAACAATAAAGTCAATAACGTTTTTAAAATAACAAGATCAATGAAAAACAAGTAAGAGTGCTAAATTCGGCTATGCCGAATCTTATATACACTGATAGAAAAAATCATCGTTGGTTTGATGACGCTATAACATCAAAATTTAAACATCAATGTTATGAAAGATGTCATCAATAAGGTATAAAATGGCATCAATGCAATGACGCACATCATCATAGAAATTTGTCATATTTTAGATGTCATCTAAGTTATGACTACAATATCATCAACTTGATGCAATATTTCGTATACGATATTTCGTAAAATATATATTTAAGAAAAAAGTAAATAGAGTTTTTATAATTCCAGTTAGCATTTTAATTGCAACTTGATTATTTTTTTTTCATAAAGTTTATTTTTAAAAGCGTTTTTATGAATTTAAAAAATAAAATCACATTGATGTAAGTTCATCATCATTATTATGACCAAACAAATATATAACTAAATATGCACGGCCTTTTGAAAACAATACTTGAAAAGCAAAAGCATATATACAACGAAGATGATGACACATAATTATGATTATAATCATCAAATTTGGCGCCAACGTAAAAAGTAATGAGAGGAAACTGCTAAACACAGAGAATTTTCTCATATTTATTGGGAGTGATGTTAATATGTCATCAGATTGATGAACTTTTAGCATCATATTGTTGACACAAGAGATGACAAAATAAGCAAATAATGACATGGTTGACATCACAACAATGACAAGTGTCACGGGGTCAAAACCGAAGACATTTGTCATTGAATTGATGTTAAATTACTTTAGCGTTATGATGATTTTTCTATCAATGTACCCTTACCATCTATGTAAGTCTAGTTTAGTGAAGTAACTCTAATCAAAAATACAAATATTAGGGTGACAGAGAATTAAACAATAAAAAAATTTTGGTACTGCATATATATACTTTTACATAAAAATAACATCGGCTCTTATTGGGTTAAGAATATTTAAAAACTTTTAGTATTTCCTTAAAGACCTCTTCAAAATCTTTAAAATGATACCCATATTGATATTTAAAAAAATTATTTAATCGCAGAGGCCCGTAACTAGGAAAATATGGTGAGGCCAATTTTTTCACGTGATGTTTTTTTCTTATTTTTAAATCTCTACCGCTCAAAAAAATAAATATATGATTTTTTTTTTTTGTTTGATTGGAGTTACTTTATTGTTCCAAATGACATGAAAAAATTAGAGGTAGGCGTAGTAGTTTGCCTGCTGCCTCGAAGGAAATGCACCGATCATGCTAAATTGCAATAGTACCTCTTTCGACACTATATCTGATCGACTGACATATTTATAGAATAGACTAGATATACCTTATACTTCAGAAATTACACACGGAATGTCAAACTCGTATCTCTTTTCTCTACACAGAAAAAAGAGATCCGTCGTGAGAACCTAATTGTTGCTTCTTTTCGTTTTATAAGGTTACTGATTGCACATTTTTATTAATGAGCCATTCATACGACCCTCGCCTAAATTTTCAAGGAACTACACTTCTTACTAATGATTAAAAACAAACTGCAATTGTAGGCTTAAATTTTCAACTAAAAAACAATAATAATAACAATAAAAATGCTATTATATTTTGTCTATCGTACATGTACTTTTTGCCGTCCGTACAAACAGTTATTTTTATTTTTCCATGTACGTTTTTTTCGTACACGAATTTTTTAATTTTTTATTTATTTATTCTTGAAAATACAGTACAGCAAGATTTAATCTTATATAATAGTACCGCGTAGATTTAGGCGGACATACTCTATAATTCAAAAAGTAGGTTTTGTTTATAACTGACTGATTATCATGTGCCATTCTCAAAATGTCCTGGATCATTTGGTGTGGTACCCATAACTTCCAACAGAGATCGTCATGAAGTTGCTCACCATTTGCGTGTTCTCTCCTTCTGTATACCAAGTTGTCTAAAATCTTTAAATCGGGGAGACTGTTTTGATTTTTTTCAACATTTTTAAAAAGTTCTTTGTATTCGTCCGTAAGAAAATATGGCACTTTATGTCAATAAATACCCTTTCATCATCAAACAGACTACTAATGGCTAAATCCGGTGAACTGTCGGACGGACATTGAATTGAATCGTCTGGAATGGTGCGAGAAAGTGCATCGGGGACAATGTTTTGGCTGCCTTTTCTATGTAAAATTTTGAAGGTATAGCCTTGAAGTTTTAATATCCATCTTCCGAGTCTGGAACTTAAGTCATTTTAGGACATCAGTCACTTTAGCGATGCATGATCGGTCACTACAGTAAATTCATGGCCTTCAATGTAGGGACGAAATTTTTTTATACTTAACATACCAGCTAAGCATTATTGTTCGCTTACGGAGTAATTTCTTTGGGATTTATTAAGCTTCTTTGACATAAATGGCACAGGAACTTCATCACCCTCCAAATTTACCTGCGCCAGTACTCTTCCTATGCCTGTCTTGCTAGCATCGCAATGTACAAAGAATGGCTTAGCGAAATCTGGACTACGCAAGACAGGTGCTGAGCTCAACAGACATTTCAACTCTTCAAAAGATTTCTCAGCATCGCTATTCCAAACAAAGTTTCTCTTACTTTTAAGAAGATCAGTCAGCGGAGTCGTCAATGAAGCATTCCAAGAAAACGTCTTACAACTTTAACTGACCTGGGTGTTGTATACTCTATTACTGCAGAAATTTTGTCAAAGTCAGTTCGAATGACTTCATTTCCTAACACGTGTCTGAGATATTTTACTTCCTCCCTACAAAATTTACTTTTTTCCACATTTATAGTCAATCCCGCTTTACGTAAAAGATCAGCAAGTTGCGCAAGTATAAAAACACTTCATTTCGAAGGTGCGCAGGTATTACCTTGTCCATCAATCGGGACATAGCTTGGGGTGCGTTACAGAGACCAAGAGGCATTACTTTGTATTGATACAATGGACGCTCTGAAATCGTAAGCGCTGTTTTGTCCCTAGAAACAGGATCTAAAGGAATTTGCCAAAAGGCATCTTTAAGATCCAGGCTGGTAATAAACTGAGCTTTCGGAAGTCTGCTTAAAATCCCTTCAATATTAGGTAGAGGATAAGCGTCCTTTACTATCACTTTGTTAAGCTTTACACTGTCCAGGCACAAACGGATTTTGCCCGGTTTTCTGACAAGGACAACGGGGGAACTCCAAGCACTGCTTTATTCTTCTATTATTCCTACGTTTATCATTCTGTCTACCTCAACGTACATCATTTTCTCTATGGCCGGTGAGACTGGGTAGTGACGTTGTTTTATTGCTTTTGCGTCGCCTATATCTATGAAATGACTAACTAAAGAAGTTCTTCCTTAATCTTCGTTCGAAAATGAAGCAAAATTTTACTTTTACTTTTTTGCTGATACTCGTTTAAAATACATGTTCTGAAAGAGCTCTTTATAGTACACACTTTATATGATAATAGCGAAAATGCGGTAAGAAAATTTTTAGGAAGAAGATTAAAAGATTTCCAAAAATCTATTCCGAGGTAAAGCGATTGCGACAGAGAGGGAATTATATAAACTTCTATACTTTTTTTTATAGACCTGAAAATAATTTCTGTTTTGATAAAACCAACAATGCTTTGGATGGAATGCCATCAGCAGTTCGAACTTTCGAAGTTTTTTTCTTATATGATTCTAGAACCTTGGCAGCTAATTCACCTCCTATACAACTAATTGAGGCTTCTATGTTTAAGAGTACGGACACTTTTTCCCCAAAAATTATGACTTCAGCATAAGGCCGAAGATCATTCCTACCTCCTACTAAACAGGTCGATACCACTTTACGTCTGTGCAGACCTACTGGTTTTACTTAGGTCTGATGGGCCATTGAATATTGTTTCTTTTAATTTTTTGTAATTCTCCATTCTAACATGAAAAGGTATCAAAGGTCTAATTTGTCTTAATTGGGAAATATGGTCTACAATGCCCGGCATTTCAGCTTTTCTATCAGGAATTAAGAAAGATCTGTGCCCGAACTATTGTTCTCCTGTTTGGAGCTGGTAAGTTTTTTGACGAGTTGCATGTACGACATGTAGGTTTATAAATATTGGCAGCACCACAACCATAACAAATAATATTTTTCTCTGACATGCATTCTTGATAACGATGTCCTACTTTACCGCAATTTCAGCAGCTGAGACCTAATTCTGAGATAACACAGCCGGTTTCTTCAGTGTCATCAGCATGGTCTTCACTCAGTGGTTCTATGAGCTCCGAGACGCATTTAGGAAAGTTTAAGCCTCGCTTCAAATTATTTTTTTTCTAACGTCCTGTAGGAAATTTTTTTCTACCAATACTACGTAACTCACTGACTGAAGATGTAGCGATATTCAATATTTCATGTTGTATCTCAGGAAGCAAATGTTTATGCAATATTTCGACTAGAGAACGCTCATATATACTCTGCTCAAGACGATCTGTTAGTTCTACAATAGACTCATAGAAGAAGTCGAATCTCTCCCCAGCTTTTTGTTTCCTATCTCTTATCATTTTCTATATCTGTTCTTGTATCTCTATACTGACTGCGTAGAGCGGAGCAAAGATCGGGCCACCTTATTTCTTGCACAGACTGATGGTAACGCCAAAACCATGTATTTGCTTTGCTCTCAAAAAGTGTAATAGCATTGTCGCAAAGGAAATCGAAATCGTCCAAGGTCTGATCTGTTAGCGCTTCAACCCTATAGAGAAAAGCATCAACTGATAATCCGTATAAATTTCCTGAAAATTTCAATTTCCAATTACTTATTATCTGGCTTAATTTGTCAGGTCGTAAAGACAAATCCCTAGCTGATCCTGAACGCAACTGTCTTAAGTTAGGACTTGCATTTATATGTGCATTATGGTTTGTTTGGTTATTGATTGTAGGACGAAGACCTAATAGCTGGCTGAGTATCTGATTTACAATTAGAACAGAATGGCTTCTATTACTCTGCGCTGGAAAATTAATATTGAGAGCCATATTAGATAAATTAGTCGCATTTTGTTAATCGACGAAACCTTGCTTCTATATTTTTTTCAACTAATTGGGCTAAAGTTTGATTTAAAGAAGGCAGCATTTTAGCCTGTTGTGCATCCACAGCGGCTGTCACTAAATTCCTTATCAGCCTTCTATTATCCTCTGAGGTACGCTGAGTAGATTCTGATAAATTTTTTGTATTAACGGGAGATTGATTATCATGAGATATCGAAAGGTCAGTTGTTCTGTTTGCGTCGAAAGTATTTCTACGAGTTTGCTGCCGAGTGAGCATAGAGCTGGGATTAGTCAGCTTGGTATTTTTAGGTATTTAAATTTTCAAACAACAATTAGAGCAGCCAGATTTATTATTAGCTGATTTAGAAAAACAGGATTTATAAAATACATGGTTGCACACCGTACGAATCGAATTTTCTTTAACTGTTATATTATTTTTACAGACCTCATAAGTAAGGGGCTGTGGAGTGGCCACCGGCAAGGGTGGCGGACAAGACGAAATAGAACCTTGCATTGCTGCCAAATTCTCGTTGCTATGTCGTAAAGGCATTTTAAGCAACAACTTGACCGACTCACTAAAAAGCAGTTATAACAGTAATGTTTAGAAATTTGGTACGAAATACTACTCAATTCCTAAGGCAAAAATATTTAATCATATTAAACAACGGGAATTTTTTTAATTATATTAATTAATTTTCAAAAAATCTTTTTTTTCGTGCTATTTTCCCGATTAATTGTTTAAATCACCGATATTGATTATTGAGGGTCAAAGCACATCTCGATGTCCATTTCGTTATCGCTTACTTAACTTTTCAGGAAACTTTTCACACACCTTTTAAATAAACTAAAGATTTTTATCAAAACAATAAAGCAAAGACAAAAATCAAAGTTTAAGCAAAAACAACAATAACCAATAGTAATTTTATTTTTCTTTCTCCGCTGCATACGGCTGAATTTTTTTCGGCTCTTTTATACAGTTAAAAAATAAAATATCACAAAACACTGCGATAATTTATTTATATGTTTTATAATAACAAAGGAAAAAACCCGGCAGTTGATATGCTTCTCAGAAAGTTTTTTATTCAAGTAATAAAAAAATATTTCACAAGAAAAATTATTTAATTATTTTATATTTATAAAACAATGATTATGAGATATACAAAACTTAAGGTTTTAACAAGTGACAAATTAACAAGTTAATATTTTAACCCCCTCTCTCAAAAAGATAACTTAAGATTCTTTCTAATTGCAATAAAACTGGTCAAACCCAAAGATTTTGTAAAAACATCTGCAATTTGGTTTTTCGATGGTATGTATTCAATCTTAAGATTTCCTTTTTGAATATGGTCCCTGATAAAGTGATATTTTATATCGATGTGTTTTGATCGTTTGCTTTCCAAGTTCTTGGCCATAGCAATGCATCCTGCATTGTCTTCATATAGTGTAAACGGATAATTTTCTGAAGCAACCTTTACATCTCGTAGAATCCCTTTGATCCAAATGCCTTCAGAAACAGCTTGACTTAGAGCAACATATTCTGCCTCGCTAGATGATGTTGCTACAATTGTCTGTTTTTTACTCGACCACGATATTGGACATCCGTACACGTAGTATATATAACCTGTTGTAGACTTGCGATCCTCAGTGCTAGATGCCCAGTCAGCATCAACGTATCCAACCAGAACTTCATCCTTGATATTTCGACTAAATCTGAGTTTTAATTCCTTTGTTCCCTTTATATAGCGTAAAATTCTCTTTATTGTTATCCAATGTGTTTCTTCAGGGCTTTGCTGAAATCTACCCACATACCCTACAGCATAGCATATATCAGGGCGAGTACACAGCATCAAGTACATTAAGCTCCCTAAAAGTTCGCGATAAGGATTAGATGTTGCTTTATCTTTTTTAAAAGACAACTGTAGACTCTTCTCCATTGGCGTATTGCTATCATTACAATTAAACATGCCGAATTTCTCCAAATTTGATTTTATCGTACTCAATTTTAATACCAAGGTAATGTTGCAAAACTCCAGAATCTGACATTTCAAATGATAACGACAATTTCCTTTTTAGATCTTCAATCTCAGATAACTTATTGCCAGCTATTAAGAGATCATCAACATAAAGTATTAAAAATAATGTACTCTCCATAGAAAACTTCATGTACAGACAGTAGTCGTGACGAGATCTTTCAAAACCTAGGTTCAATAAATAGCTGTTGAATTTTTCATTCCAATATTTTGGACTTTGTTTCAAACCGTAAAGGGATTTGACCAACTTTAGAACCTTCCCTGTTTGACTTTCCATTCCATCAGGAATTTTTAAATATATTTCTTCTTTTAATTCCCCATGAAGAAAAGCAGTTTTTACATCCAATTGATGAAAGTAAAAACCTTTGTGTACTCCTATTGCAAGAATAATACGAATGGTTGCCATTTTAGCAACTGGGGAAAAAGTATCTTCATAATTAACACCGTGTTTTTGTAAATAGCCTTTAGCTACAAGTCTAGCTTTGAATCGTATCGGATCTCCACACGCATTTTTTTAATAGTGAAAACCCATTTAGATGTCAGAGGCTTAATCCCCTCGGGCATACTAACAACTTCCCAAACTTTGTTCTTACGCATCGAGTTTAGTTCATCTCGAACAGCTGCATACCATTCTCTACTTTCTGTGAATTTTTCGATTTCAGAATAATCTGATGGAATTTTTAATACATTCTCATCTGTAATAGCCTCGAACAACGACATATAAAAATCAGAAAACTTACTTGGTCTCTGAACTTGTCTATTGCTACGTCTTAGCTCAAGAGTTTCATCATCGTTTGCTGGTATTGTGATGCCGTGTTCCTCTGAGGGTATGTTTTGTGTGATATTACCTACAGATTGTTCATCTTCTGTTCTGCTTTCATTCAATGGCTCAGCTTCAGTTTCAGGAACTAAAAACACATCTTCTGCATTTTCAACATCGACGATTCTGCTATCTTGAGTAACGATCCAATCAGTTAACTTCCTCTCTGGACGGTTCGGTCTACATTTAAGTTATCAAATTGTCCTTTGGCATATTTATAAGGAAAACAACTTTCATCGAATTTCACATCCCTCGCTGTAACGATTTTCATATTGTTTTTGTCCCATAGCCGATATCCATTTGAGCAATAACCAACCATTATCAGAGCTTTGCTTTTAGTGTCAAGTTTACTTCGCTTTTGACTAGGTATCCAAGCAAACGCTCGACATCCAAAAATACGTAGCTTCGAAAGATTAGGTTTCTCACCAATCCACATTTCCGCAGGCGTCATTTTATTTGATAGAGCTTGTGTCGGACTCCTGTTTATAATATATACAGCTGTATTTAGAGCTTCGCTCCACAAGATTTTTGGATCTCCAGCTTCTTGTAACAGTGCTCGAATCTTTTCCTTCAACGTTTTGTTAAAACGTTAAGCAACTCCGTTTTGTTGTGGAGTGTAAGCAATAGTTTCACTAATTTCAATTCCTTTCTCTTTACAGAATATAACCATTTCAGTTGATTTATATTCTCGATCCTGATCTACTGTGAGTTTCGATATACTTAACCCAAATTTCGCAGTAACGACAGCTTCAAATTCTTTGAATTTTTGAAAAGTTTCGCATTTTCGTTTCAGAAGGTAAACATGCGCAAAATGAGTGAAATCATCTATCATCATCATCGTTTTAAAATAACGACTTCCATCCCATGATATCGGGCTTATTGGTCCACATAAATCTGAGTGTATGTGTTCTATTGGTCGTCTCGCTCTTATACGAGATTAAGAGAAAGGCTCTCTACATTGCTTACTCTTCACGCATATTTCACATAGATTGTCCCGTTTAGTCTTTGGTAAACCAACAACCATATTATTCCGCACAAGTTGATCCATACCTTGATTACTGATGTGTCCCATCCTTTTATGCCATATTTCACCTTCCTCACGTCTGCTTATATTTGCGATGTTCTTTGTAATTTTAAGTTTCAGCTCAAACAAATTTCCACATTTACTTGCTATAGCGATCACGACTCCCTTCTTTTTAATGACCGCATAGTTGTTATTAAACTTTACGTCGATTCCTGCTTCAACCATTTTAGTAACAGATAAAAGATTCTCTCTGAATTGCGGACTTATATCATCGTATCTTTTAAACAGAACACAATCAGTATTTTTTAACGATGCATGGTCCGATAGAATAACCGTTAGTAGGGGAGTGCCACAAGGTTCTATTTTAGGTCCTCTTTTATTTTCATTGTATGCAAATGATTTGCCAAAACAACTTACCAAATGTAAAATTCATTTATACGCAGATGACGTGCAACTCATATTAAGTAGCCCAGTTCAGAATATTGCTTCAGGCATCTCAGATCTGAATAATGACTTAAACAGAATCTACACTTGGGCTAGTGCAAACGGTCTTTGTTTGAATCCGAGGAAATCTAAATGTCTAGTTATATGTAAAAAACGGATAAATCCGGACATTTCTGGAGATATTGTTTTAAATGGAGAAAAAATTGAAATTGTTAAAACAGCAAAAAATCTTGGTATTACATTCAATAGCAATTTGACTTGGAATGATCATATAAACTCACTGGTGGGTCAAAATTATGTAAAACTAAGAGCTGTCTGGCACACACAATATTTCACTCCTTTTAAAATAAGGCATTAATTGCTAAAACATACCTGATTCCCTCTCTTCTTTATGGGTGCGAGTTATTTGGAAATTGTGACGCAGTTAGTAAGCGGAAACTAAATATATTGTTTAATAACATCATAAGATATATGTATGGTTTGAGGAGATTTGTTCATGTCTCCTCTGTTTCTAATACTCTGTACGGAGTCTCATTTGATAATCTATTAAAAATTCGCACTCTTACTTTTTTGCATAAAATAATATATAGTCAAACACCCAGGTATATATTTGAACAAATACGTTTTTCTCGATCAAGTCGAAACCGAAATATAATAATACCTCGGCATCGATGCCTAATGTCTGAATGGCAGTTCTATGTGCATGCCGCACGTCTTTGGAACAATCTTCCACCAATTCAACAAGTAAATAGCAATGCTAATAGTTTCAAAAAATTTTTATTTAATTTTTATAAATAATCTGAACAAAAATAATATTTTCATGCTGTTTTATTTTTTGTTTTTATTTTTGATAATATTGTATACTTACATATGTATTAAGTTTATGACGTTAATTCAAATATTGTTACGTAATGCGTTCCTGTACTATAAATATAAGACCTGGTCTTGTTGTGCAGGAAATATAATTAATTGAATAAATAAATAAATAAATAAATAAAGTACATGCTGTAAATTTATTTGTATTCCTTTATTGCGGATTCCATTAATTTCTCCTATTTTCGAAACCGAAATATGCTGGTCTTCTTTTGTGACATTGATATTCTTTGCGCAGTCTAATTGTTGAATTTTGTTAAAAATATCATAATCATTTACAAAATGATCCGTTGCGCCTGAATCCAGAGCAAAAATAGCATAGTCGGTATTATTCTTATAGTTATAGTCAGATAAATCTGCCATAAAACTAACACCGCACTTTGATTCATGCGCGTATTTAATATTTTTGCATCTACAATCCTTTTTCATGTGCCCATATTTTCCGCATTTATAAAACTTACCATTAAATCTTGCAGAAAGCATCTTTTTCGTAGAAAACGAAGTAATTTTCTCTGCTTCTTCCATTCCAAAACGATTTCTCTTCTTTGACTCTTCAGCCAAGAGGCGCGGCTTTATCAGAGCTAAAGTGAGTTCCTCTACCTTTAAGTTTTCCAGTGCTGTAACTAAAGGATCATACTCTTCCGGTAGTGTGAGAAATAGCTGTGAGACCAAATCTGCCTCTTCCGGCTTCGCTCCTGCTGTCTTGAGCTGACGCACGAGTGTGTCAAATTTTAGGAAATGACTACTCAGATCGTCTCCTATAAACTGTAATTTAGCTAACTCTTTTCGGATAATTGTCTGGTTTTGAGGTGATTTTCGTGCAAACCCAGCTATCAACGCGTCCCACATTTCCTTAGCTGTCAGCTTGTCTCGAAGATATTCGAGATAATCATCACTTACCAAGTTAGTAATAATGTCCTGCGCTCGAGAGTCCTTTTTCTTAAACTCAGCTTCTTGACTCGTACTTCTTGACGACGCCGGAGCTGACTCAACAACAGCTTGGAAGCACCCTGCAGCATCTAAATCTTTTTCCACCCGAAATTTCCAATTCTCGAAATTTGTTCCTCGGAACTGAGCTATACCAGTTTTCTCGGTGGTGCCCATAACTTTTTATAATAACAAAGGAAAAAACCCGGCAGTTGATATGCTTCTCGGAAAGTTTTTTATTCAAGTAATAAAAAA
This sequence comes from Gymnosoma rotundatum, assembly GCA_916610165.2. Taxonomy (NCBI): domain Eukaryota; kingdom Metazoa; phylum Arthropoda; class Insecta; order Diptera; family Tachinidae; genus Gymnosoma; species Gymnosoma rotundatum. Next base: position 112,633,396 of record OU744336.1, read on the forward strand.
ATATTTCACAAGAAAAATTATTCTATTTTTTTATATTTATAAAACAAAGATTATGAGATATACAAAACTTAAGGTTTTAACAAGTGAAAAATTAACAAGTTAATATTTTAACAATATGCACGGGCACTTTGCAAATATTAAATTATATTAAACAACGGGAGTTTTTTTAATTATATTATTAATTAATTTTCGAGACGTTCTTTGACCCTCAATAATCAATATCGGTGATTTAAATAATTAATCGGGAAAGTAGCACAATAAAAAGATTTTTAAAAAAAATTTAATTTTTATTTTATCCCCCAACTAAAAGATTGAAATTCAATTAGAGTAATTTGATTTCTTCGTGGTAGGGATGATCTTTGTAGTGGCATGTAACAGATGGCTAAACACAAAATAAAATAAAAAAATAAGCAAAAAAAAGCAAATTCTCTCAAAAAAATATCAAAGAAAAAGGTTAGAATGCACATGAAAATCTAATTTTATTTTAAATAATACGAATAAAATCAGGATTTTCAAAATATTTAAGCTATCATAGCATATGTTCTGTCTGCAAGATCCAGAAAATTCCCCAGAGTCTAGATTCCATGACAGAAATAAGAACACACGTAAATAGAAAAAGAAAAGTTTTATGTTGGTAATAACTAGAATGTTGTCTTCCAGAAAATTATTTCCAAACACAACAATTAATATAGTGATTGATTTACTTTATATTCTTTAGGGTATAAAAACATTATATACATTCCTATATTCCATTTAAAGTAGAAAAGAGAAAAAAAGACATAATGAGAGAATTTGTGGAGGTAATTGTGAAAAAATAGGAATAAGAAAAGCAGAAAGCTCACTAGGGACCCACTAAACAAGTTGATGAAAAAAAGTAAAGTAATAAGCATTTATGTGGGCCCTACGTTGGTTGCCAAAAATATCAATTCTCTGTAGCATATAGCGAAGGAAAGTTACAATTATTTTAATAAGGCTAAGTTAGGTACTGGCATGCATGAACCCGGCTCTAGCTCGTCGGCTATTAGGGGGTGTTCGTAGTCCTTGATACTACCTACACAAGAATCATATATATTAATATGCATGCGAAATAAAAGGAACATTTCGCTTTTCAACTATTGAAATGAAAATAAACAATGAATACTGGATCAAAAACAATCGGAAACTAAATTTAAAAAAAATTATTATGTGCACAAATTTAATTTATATTAGCCATCAATCCTCGTTGCTCGCTGGTGTAATTTGAACAACATGTTGCCCTCCCAAGCATGTTTATAATTAAATTTTCCGTAGTTTTATAATCGATGAACATCCTCATCCTCAACCTCTTGAAATCAGATTTCGGATAATTTAGAAACTTATTCTACAGTTTTATTTCATCAATACAATTAAATTCATAACCTTTTTTTCTTCAAATATATATAATAATAAGAAAATTTATTATTCGGAATCTTTTAAAACTTAATTTACTTTTACTTGATTCCTTTCAATATAGGCAATATTAATCATGTACATAATTTAGCAATAATTGACATAAGTAATATAAAATCTAGAATAATTATACACAGATTGTAATTAAGTAAAAGTTTATATAATTAAATCGACAAGTTTTTGTTTCGTTTCAAGTTTATTATTACCCAAATATTTACAAATACAAATTTTAACAACTAAATTAAAAATAAACAATCAAAAAACAAAATTTCTTACATACTAAGTTATTTTACAAGAACTTCCTACATCTATACTAAAGGTGCTTATTCTTTTGCACATCTCTCATAACTAAAAAACAATTAACAAAATTTCCGAAAAAGGAGGCGCTCAAAAATGTACCTTAAAATAAAAAAGCTTACAAGCTAAAACTTAAAAAACTAATTAACAAAGAACAACAAAAAAATAATAACAAGAATAAAAAAGTAAACAAAACAAATTCATATTACACAAAAAAACATGAATTTACAATCAATATAAAAAATTATTTGAAAAGATTAAAAAAAACAAATTCATTTTAATATACAAAAATATGAATTAACAATTATATAAAAAATAAATAAATACAAAATAAACTCTTGAGCAGTATTGTAAACAGTGTTCCCTATATCAAATGAGCGCAGCCTCATATGGTAGAACATGAGGTCTGCATCCTCGTAGAGAAGGCCAGCTCCCCTAAGAGCCAATAGGTCTACAGGAGAAAGATATCTTGACATTCGAACGGTCTCCAAACCACCTACTCTGGAGAAACACTCCCTTACCTGGGACTTCTCTGAGGTTCGTACGCCTTCTAGAAATTTCACAGCCATTTTCACCATGTAGGCATCTACGTGCTCAAAATCAATCACGCAGTAGATTGACCTACATGATGGCCTGCGAAATTCGCCATTTGATCCTAAATATGGTCTCAAGCCGAGGCAAGCGACCAAAACCCTTCTCTCTCATCTCCTAAGCCTCTCCATCTGGTGAGAATAAATTCCAAACCAAGCAGGAAAGGCGTAGGAGATGACAGGGCGAATGACTTGGCGATATACCAAAAGACGCACTTTCCTGTCAAGACCTCCAATACGCTTCAATACGCCCTGGTGAGAAAAGTAGATTCTCTTGGATCTTTCGATAATATCATCAATATGTAGATAGAATTCGAAATTCTCGTGAAAGGTGACACCTCCCAAATCGTTCTTGTCCAATAGTCAAATATGGAATGTATTATCTACAATTTGGGTAAATATATTTTCGCCTTCCCTTAAACATTACGGCTACGGTCTTGGCAATGTTTAAGATAAGACCCCATTTTGCAAAATAGTCCGTCAGTAACGCCAGATATCGGTTCAGTCGGTCGTTTGTGGTCCTTGCTCTAGCACCTGAAGAGGCAATGAGAACATCATAGATAATTAAAAGATCCTCCCCTGACGGCTGTGGTATGTCGGGCATAAAGATATTGTAAAGCACAGGGCCTAGCAAAGAGCCCTGCGGCACTCCAGCAGAAATCGCTCCCTCGCCAGACCTATCATCACCTAAACGTACCCTGAAGGATCGGTCCCTTAGGAAACTGTCCACGATACGGCAAATGCCAACACCAAATTCCATACTTATCATCTTGAACATAAGCCCATCATGCCAAACCGTGTTAAAAGCCTTGCCAAAGTCGAAACTGAGAGCTATCGTGGGGCATCTTCTGTTTAATCGTCTGGCAATGAAGTTTGTCAGTACCGTCGGAGCGTGCGTTGTCGAAAATCCACTTCTAAATCCAAATTGAAAGTCCTTTAAAATTTTCTTGTCAATTACAACGTCATTAACTTTGCCAGGAGAAAGAATTCAAATAGCTTTCCAAAAGCTGATAGCAGGGAAACGGTTCTATAGCTTCCACACACTTCAGGGTCCGACCTGGGTTTAAATATAGGAACAACGAGAGCCGATTTCCACACTTTTGGAAAATAACCAATACGAGTATTATAGCAAAGGTTGAAAACTATGGCTAGAAATCTTCATGCCATAACATTGGTTCTTTTCAATACAACATCAGCTATTCCATCCATACCACAGGATCTCTTATTTGGCCTACGCCTCAACGTATTGCCTACAGATGCAGAGTTAATGAAACCAAGCCCGTCCTCATTCACCAACTCTCCGTCCGCTGTTAGAGTCCTGCAAAAAAACGTTAATAGTGTTGCTCTCTCCAACGACGAAACAACCGCCCGCACATTCGCGCCGAATGAATCTAACTAACCTAAAAGAACCGGGTTGCTAACAGATTAACCATTCCAGTAGTGTCAGAAACGATTGTGCCATCAGTGTCCTTCAGGTTACGAATAGTAGGCCGATTGTAGAGTCCTGCAGCAAACTTAATATTCCTAAATGTCCTGTCATTAAGTCGTATTTTTTGCAGAAAACTAATCCAGTGGTCACGTTCAAAAGCAGCTATAGCTCCCTGTATAATTTTGTCCAAATTTCGCACGTCCGCTTTCAAAATGTATCGTTTACCAGGTTCGTCACACCTATGTAATATTCGTCGTAGTCGCTTCTTTTCGTCAATAAAATGAAGAGTGTGCTGGGGCAACTTCCTCAATCCTCTACCTCCAGTGAAGACTTTCGGTATTGAATGCTCCATAGCATCCTGAAAGGATCTTTCCATCGCCTCAACACATTCATCAATTTCCGTTACCGTCACGTTTCTGTCAACAGGTAGTCCACACGTATCAAGATTTGTTGTCAGTCTGTTAATAAACCTACGTCTGTCCATTTTGTCATAGTTAAAACTGGTGGATCGCTCACGCATAACAAAGTTAGTGGTAAAAAAGTCTATCACTACAGCCCTGTGGTCAGATTCGTAGTCCAATGTCCGAAGGTAATTCGTACTCACTGTAGTGATGTCCACTAATGTTAACAAAAAATCAATGAAGGAAGAGGAAACTTCATTTATCCTTGTCGGACCGTCAGTTCGTCTTATTTCCATGTCAGGGCTTGAGAATAAATATTCCCGGAGGTTACGCCCACTAGCGTTTGTAAGCGGATCTTCCCAGTAGCGATGCTTTGCATTAAGGTCAGCACCAAGTACCATACTACAATTACGTACCAGTGGCTGTATTACATCAAGGCATTTCCCAGGGAAAGTGTCACTGGGCTTAAAGTACATCGATATGGCAATCAAATCCGCACCGCTCAGCCTTCGAATACGAACAGCCGTATTCTCAACTGTACCTGTGCGCAGTACAATCTCCTCACAATGCAAATCATCCCCAACGAGGACTGCCGTCCCTCCTCCTCTTCCATTCTGTCGGTCACGCCTAAAAACTCTATATAAAGTCATGTCAAACTTATGGCGGGCACTTAGACGGTGCTCAGCGATAAGTAGTACGTCTGGTCTGTGTCGCGTTAAAAACAAACTCAAATAGTGCCTTTTGTGTCTCGACACAATTGAGTTTACGTTGATAAAAATTATTTTAAATGAATTATGCATCGTGTCGCAGAGTCATTAGCATGCCTAGCAAAGCACGGGATCTGTCCTCGTCATAGTCCAAATTGCGATATTTTACACCAAATCCACCAATTTTTCCGAGGCAGCTTAAAGTCCGCCACCAAAAAACCGTTTGCAGTCTTTGTCAATAACGTCATATTGAGCCATAGCCACTTCTAAGGATACCTCAGTCATATTTGAACGTCCATGTCCTGTAGCGTTAGTTTTTGTTACCGTTGCAGGAATTTCACGAGTAACCGCTGCTCTAGCTGCAGCAGCTAAGAAACTCCCAACTTAACCTCACTCTTTGTTGCTTAAACACGTGCACGGGGTCAAGCCCTGGATAGTTTGATTTGCTCTTGTTTACGAAGCAGTTCTAGCCTACCACGACACTCCCGTGAGCTAGCCGCATGGCCTTCGCTTCCACAATTGCAGCATTTAACTGGGAGCCCAAACCGCTTTGATACCTGACCACTCACGGGATTAGTCGCCAAAGTTTCCTGCACATTCTGGTCGCGAGGAGCCAGTTCACACTTTCCAGGACCATGTGATCCCGCACACTTGACACATCTATAAGGCATTCGGCAGTTGGTTGAAACGTGTCCGTACTGCTGGCAGTGAAAGCACTGCGTAATACCTGTCCTTCTAAGCTTCCTGATGTTTACCTTGCATCGGAGGACATATCGAACAGCATAAAATTGTTCAATGTCCGATTCTCTGGTCAATCTGACCACCCACTTGTTACCACCCAGTCGAATCAAACCTATGACATTGACATTAATATGGAGATCGCTCGAATACTCCAGTATCTCATCCGACTCAAAAGAGTCGGGCAGACCCTCCACAACGACCGTATATGGACTCTTAAACTCAAACTCTTAGGAGTATAGGTATAAAAATTAACCTTTTCCTTCTCTAGCAAGGCTTTAACCTTTTGAAAATCATCGAAAATGCAGACCTCGATGTTCGCTACATTCTCACCTAAAATTCTGATGCTATAATTTTTGTGGCCTAATAACTTATGTATTAAGGCCAGAATACTTTTAACATTAATGTCATAAGTAGTTATGACAGGCACGGACTTGCTTACTTGGGGTTTTCAAGTTTTCTCTCTAGTAACACTCTGTCTTGGCCGCAAAGCTGCTCTCTTGCTAGATGTGGCCGCTTCCTTTGTTGTCTTGCCTGCTTAGCCACAGCAGCAGAAACCCTATTTTCGAATTCTTCTGTATTTTCAATTGAAGAAATACCTTCCTCATCTTCAAGCATATTCTGCTGCATCTTGACCACACACTGAAATTGCTTTTGCAAGGCGCCATTCTCATGCATAAGAAGGCCAATTTTTCTTCCAGCATCGTCAAGCTTCTCCACATGCTTAGAATTTAGCTTAAAAAGCGCCTCTATGTCATATTTGTCATCAGTTGTAACCGCTGTCCCACCAGGAATTTTCCTCTTTTTGACAGAGGAGACTTCGTCATCATCCATAGCGGACGAATCCATATTTAATGTCTTTTATGTGCCAAAAGGGCTCAACAAATTTTTAAATTTTTATATATAAAAATTATTATTTACATACTTGTTATAAAATATACTTGTTTGCCTTCTATAGGCTTCTCAAAAACTTGAAGTTATTGAAAATTTTTCAAACAAATTCTTTTATAAGTGTCTTTGCACCTTTATATTTATATTATTTATTATTTTTTATCTTTTATCTTTTTCACACACAACCTTTCTGTTTGAAGGTCTACACACAACTCTCACAAGTTTTTGTTTCCATTAAAGTTTCTTTAATAGAAAAGCAGAAGTTCCAATAGTAACCACTAAAATTGATAAAGTTTTCATGAAAAATTTAGGTTTTGATATAAAGATAAATTTTGTAGTGTTAAGAATTAAAAATGTTAGAATCAATTCCAAATGTACAATTTTAGCAACCATATTATGCGGAAATGTCTAGTTAACATACCTAACCATTGGTATGAATCAACAATTATAACTAATTATATGTTTAGGAATGTAATAATTTATCAATAAATTTTAAACATTTTAAAGCTGTAAGTAAATGATTTATATACTGAGTTGTATATGAAAGAAACCAAAAAGCAGCTATAAATTTTTGTTATTTATAAATCTTAATCGGTTGCAAATTTTACTTTAATTTTTGTCACTTTTCTTTAAATTTTGTCTCTTTCATTTACACTTTCCATAACTTTGTTAAAATCACTTACTTAATGGAGTTTTTTTTTATAAAATGAACAATCACTCACATTAACAATATGGTTGTTTTTAAGTAACTCGAGTTTAGTTTTTTTTTATGTTCTTCACTTTTCTTTTGTAAACTTTTATAATTATATAATTTATAAATCTTATAGAATTAATATTAGTGATAATTACAAGCAAAAATGTGTAGTAAGAATAACAAAAAAACTTGACTTATTTTTTTCCTCTTGTTTCTCTCACGATTAATGTACATTCAGCTAATGGGCGTATGTAAGTTGAGGGGCTAAGATAGAGTGTGAGATATTAATTTGGTGATCAATAGTTTTTTTATGTTTTTCTATTTGTTTTACGTTTTCATTTAATAAATGTTTATATTATATTGATACTCCGCAACATGGTTTAGCATCTTTGTGTAACAAAATTTATCAATGAATACCAACCTACCCCTTCATATATATATATATACAAGTATATATATTTTTACTGCTTTGAGCATATATTTGTGTTTGACTTTAATGATTTATGCGAGTTTTTAACAAGATTTGTGGTATTAAAATTTTTTTAATTTCGTGGGATTTGCCCAGTCCAGACTATATTGTTTCCGAACATGAAATTTGCAGGTGCAAAAAGTGTCGTTTGTTCCACGTTAACGTTGAATTGAAATATTGTGTGATAAAGAATATCTTACCCGTTTGGGGATTAGGCACCAATTTGAACGAATAGATATTACAACTATGTGTTAATGGTATAGTCCTGATTTTAAAGTTAAAATGAGTATTTATTTGAAATATGTGGATATCATTTTAATTATTATTTTTCTTTTTAATTTACCTTTTCTTAAGAATTTTACACAAATTTGGCATTTACAGTTGCACTTTAGGTTATTTTGTTAAAAAGAAATTTTAATACTGTAAGTCCACGTGAAAAATTGATGCCATAAGCAGCGTTGCCAAAATGATGATTTTATCATATTTTTGAATATTTTTGAACCAAAATATGATTTGATGATTTTTTTTCCTAAATTATGATTTCTAATTTATAAATACTGATTGTTGTAAACAAAACAAAATTATTCAAAGCTCATCTTCTCAAATACATAGAATGTATAAGGAACAGCAACGCCTTTACTTAAAAATTCAGACAATTTTATACAAACAGAATTTGTGAACATGAGTCTCAATAACGACCTTGACTTTAAAAAAAAGTCTAGTTCTACACAACGAAACGGTCTATCTGGGGGTTTTTTGTTACACAAAAAATTTCTAGCTCAAAGCTCACTGCAAATAAAAAATGAAATTAGTGAAAATTGTATAGCATTTTAAATTGATTTGATTTTAACGACACGTTTTTAAAAGAGCTTTCATGTCTTGAGCCTTTGAAAATTATAAATAGAAAAATTGATTCTTTGATAGTCTTAATAAACAATTTATCAAATTTAATTAGTGAAAAGAATATTCAAAATTTAGATAACGAATTTAGAGAACTCCGTCTTATAAAATTAAGTGATCATTTTACAACTCTAGATAATCTTAGCTGTGAGGAATTTCAAAAATAACTCGTGCTGACAACATTCCAGCTTTTCCGGGGTTGTCAAAATTTGTTCAAAACTTTCCATTTCTTTTGCAATTGTCGAACGAATATTCTCAACAGTCAATTTAAACAAAACTAAATACAGAAATAGATTAGACAACAGCACTTCTCGAAGGTATCTTATATGCAAAAGATTACTCAGCAATAAGAAACTGTTACTCCTTTAATTTAAAAACTAACCAAGATATTATTTAAAATATGAAATCCTGTATATGTTATAGTAATAGTTCTTCGTAAAACTTCGTACACTTTAAACAATAATAATTTAAATATACAATGTATCTTAATATATGTATTTAATTATAATTTTTAAATAAAATTTTGTATTGAAAAATTATGATTTTTTCCGTTAAATATGATTTTTTTTCTGCATATGATGATTTTCTTCTCAAAGCTTCTTTCAACGCTGGCCATAAGTTTGACATTACTTCTATTTAAAGCATATTTAAAGAACTGGGATATTGGCTTATGAGTGGCGTAATTAACAAATGCAAGTACAATAGATTAGCAGTGACATCTACAATTTTGTAGCTAGTGGGTATTTAAAAATATATGTTGGTCAAGAATAAGTGAGGCCTATTTTATCATGAATGGTAGATTTTTCAGTTAAAGTTTAAATAGCCTTTTTTTAATTGATAGCGCCTGTAAAATGCGATATATGATCTCTCCTTGAAATTCCATAGATGTATCTGGCGATTATATGCTTATTTTTGCTTATAGAGTTGCAGTTTGAAAAAAGTTCACATCCGTACTGTTAAGACGGGCAATATATACGTTTTGGCAAGCAGCATGCGAATGCTTGTTGGTGTAAAGGACTTTGTCATCCATATGTTTCGAAGCATAATGTATATTTTAGTACACATGGTGTTTATATGGTTTTACCAAGTGAGAGTATTGTTAAAAATTATCCCAAGGTTTTTGGCTTGTTCAACTAATTCAATGGGAGAGTTGCCAATACATATTGGAGGCAAATGATATTGCAAATTACTGGTTTTACTAATCACTTTTGCTTTTAATTTTTTGCATTTAGACAGAGTCCATTAGCTGAAGCCCATCTAAATACGTTGTCAAGATCATCGTTCAATTTACTGATACAAGTATTAATATCGGATGGCATACAGCTGATGGTGAGTTGAACGTCGTCAGCATACATCTGGACATCACAGGGGCAAGTTTGAGTGGTAAATCATTAGAATTAGTATGGAACCTTACGGAACACCCCTTAGCACTAAACAGCTAGTCGATTTGTTGTTAATAGCATATACTGACTGACTGCTATTAGCTAAATATGAGGAAAGCAATTTCACAGCAGTATTTCAAAAATGACACACATACTTAAGTTTTTGGCATAAGATAGTATGTTCAACGGTATCAGACGCTTTAGAATGATCGAGCAATACCAAAAACGATATGAAGTTACTATCCAATTCAGAAAGTATCCCTTCGCAGACCTCAATAAGGGTTGATGTGCAGCTGGGTTTGGGTCTGAAACTTGATTGCCTCTCAGACAAAATGTTATTTTTTTATAAATATTTGGTCATTTGAGTATGAATCAGCCTTTCAACAATTTTAGATAAATATGGCAGTATTGCCATAACTTTTGTCAGGTTTGAGGACAGGTATAATTTTTGCGCACTTCCAACAGGATGGGAAAGTTGAAGTTGTTATTATAGTATTGGCTAAGTGTGTGATTTGTGGCAATATGTGACCTATTATTAGCTTGACAAATTTTGGGTGCATGCCATCATCACCGACAGAATTTGATGCTTTTCAGGACATTGTCTTGAGTGACAAATTCAAATTGAAAATTTATGTAATTTTATTGTTCTTGATATTAAGACAGCGAAAATCATCTGAAGAGCTGTAGTAACTAAGTTTTGCTTCCGGCATTGGTAAATTGGCAAACTCTAAGTTTAATTTGTTAACATCAATATAACGTTCATTTTCGGAACTGCTTTTCATTAACCCCATCGACCGAATTTTTCTCCATTTCTTTTCCGAACAAACAGCCAATTGAAAATTTCCTTCATAATATTTGGATTTAGCGAGCTTGGTTTAAGAATTTGTTTTTATTCTGCAATCCTTAAAGTAATTATGAAATTTGGGAGTTTTGAATCTTTTCCACCTTGCATATGCTCTATTCCTTTCATTAATTAATACTTTGATATCATTAGAAAACCAAGGATTATAATTTTTTACTCTTTTAGTTTTACGCAAATATATTTTTCATACAAATATTGTATATTGGAGTGTATGAAATCGACTTGTTCATCCACCGAGGGCATAAAAAAAGTTTCATTCCATTTAATTGCGATTAGTTCAGATGACAAAGATTATAGATCAATGTTTTTGAAATGTCTAAACGTTATTGTCTTGTTTAGTGTTGTAATTAAAAAATCATAAGAAATGAAAATAAGATCATGTTTAGAGAAAAAAGAAGCTCGCAGTTGATCAAATAATAACATTCCAGTGTACTGGAAGTAGATGTGAAATGTGTTGTCAAAGTATCATTTACTAAAGTCATACCAATTTCAGTCATTTCCTCCATTAGACTTCTATCACTTAGAATATTGGCATTGAAATCTCCAGTTAAAATAATATCAGTGTGGCCGAGAGTAAGTGTTAATAATTTATTAATTAATGACTTGTAGTTTGTTCTCTTATTAGACCTGTATATAACACCCAATAAAATTTTTTGATTTTTATTGAAAACTTCAGAAACAGTTGTTCTATTGCTTGAGTATCAGAGGCTGGTTCATTATTGTTGGTGAATGATGTTGTATTATATCTTATTCGATCATCAACAACCTTATCAGTAGTTTGGCATTTAAAAAAGCTGTAACACTATCAAACCCAATGAGGTTTAAACGTAGAACGTCCTTTTTAGACCTTATAGAAGAAGTTATTGATTTCAAGATAAAGTTTCTTTCAAAGGGGCTTTCAAATTTGATGATACTCGCATTATCAGTAACATCTTTATTTAGTCGTTTATTATTATTTTTAGGAAAAGGATTTTTATAATTTACACGAAAAATAGCTTTTATATTAGGAAGATCAATATTTACTGACTGGCATAGGAGATTGTACATATTAAATAGATTTTCATCCTAATTAAAAGGTACACCATTTACACGTAGTTCACTCGCCACAACAGAATTTTCTTGTTTCCTAAAATAGTTTTTCAATCACAATATTTCTTTCTTTAATTTATCAGTTTTACTGGTTAATTCTATGATATTGTTCGTTGCTGTATTACTTATTTCATGCATAGCTGTTTCTATTTTTGATACTTTTTCAATAACATTATCAATCAATCAATCTCATTTAAGAAGCGCTCTTATTTTCAGAACATTGTTTGCAAGTTTTCTGTCAGTTTCTTAGTTAATTTGTCAAATCTTTTATCCATTATTTGCATTCAATTTCACTTCAATTCTGAAACCCGCGGAGTTTTTGGTCTATTTTCAAGTAACGAATTTTGAGTTATTTCTCTTAATCTTTTTTGTGTCAGAGAAGACATGTTCAGTTCGTGTTGTTCTTGTTGGCTATTTTTTTCTTCGTACACGATATTTTTGTTTTGGCTTCTTAATTTATACTATACATTTATTTTTGGTATTGTTTTATTTCTGTTTAGCTTTTTATGCTTCTTATTTTTATTTTGTAAATATTTGGCAAGATGTAAACTGTTTAACAAGTTTATGATTTATCACAATAAAATAAAAGTTTTTGGTTAATATTATCAAGCAAAATTTAATAAAAATCGCAGTTTATTTAAATAAAAATATGCAATAAAATAGAGCAAAGAAAAAACACGTCCGATCAACAATAAAAACGAGTTGATTGAATTTATTGTCATTTTTCATGTACTTTTTTTTCGTACACGAATTTATTTTCATTTTTTCTGTACACGTACTGAAAATAAAGTACACGTACATAAACAATAGTTACAGTACGTATAAGCAAATAAATATTTTAATAAAACACATTAATGGATGTGTACGGAAAATTTCTAAATTAAGAGACACACATAATTGTTATGAAAAAGAAAATGTACGGGTTTAGTTTTGGTTGTGTGTTTTCCGTTTAAGTACGAGAATTTTGTACAGTGATTGTACTTTTCTGAACTCTGTTTTTTTTTCTTACCTTTTAATTCTCTATCGCCCCATATATTTATTTTTATGATTTTAGTTACTTTATTGTTTCAAATGACATGAAAAAAATTGAGGTAGGCATGGTGTTTTGCCTGCTGCCTCGATCGATTGACATATTTATTTTTTTTTTTTTTGTGAAATCAAGTTTGTGTGTAGCATTTATCCATTAAAAAATATGCCTGTACAAGCAACAAGTGATCACACAGTAAAATTAGTTAACAAAGTTAGCAAAGATATCACACAGCTAGTGTATTTTAATTATTATAAGGTAAAGTTTTATTGCAGAAATCTATTCCTTAACCTAAGTACATAATGTTATTTACCGTACAGAAGAAGAAGGAGGGCTTGACCACAACCATTACAAGGCAGTTCAAAAAATTTAAATCGGCGCATTGAAAGAAAAATTTTGAAAATCATTGACGAAAATCCACATTTTAGCACAAGAGGAATTGTACTTGAGATCAATCGTGAATGTGATATAAGTGTCTCCCATCAGACCGTTGAAACGTGCTGCAGAGCCATAAATACTTTTGAAGATTCGCCAGGATTAATCGTCTGCTCTCCACCCTAAAAATTTAAAAAAGATATAAATTTGCCATTGAACATATTTCTCTTCCTCCGGAGTACTGGGTTGTCCTGGTTACTATATAATTGAATAGTAATTGATATCCCAACACAAAGCCCCGGCCTAAACCCAACAGAAAATTTGGGGGTCCTCTTTAGGAAAAAATTGGGAAAAAGGTCCACGAAAAACAAAGCACAATTAAAACGATTTATAAAAGAAAAGGTTAAAAATTCTCGGTGATTTCGATGTACCAAAACTGATCTATTTAATGTGTAGACGATTGGGAGCTGGAATTGATTCTAAAGGAAGACACACAGAGTATAAGCAGCAAAAAATATTTCTTTTAAGCATATATAAACTATGTTCTTCATTATCATATAATTTCTATTCATTTATAATTTTGAAAACATTTATTTTACAGCGTCCAAAGTGAACTATTTTTTATTAAATTTTTTTTTTTGCTATTAAATTAATTAAATTGTGAAACATCTTTAGAAACATCTACAATCACGTAAATAAAAAACAAGTAAGAGTGCTATATTCGGCTATGCCGAATCTCATATTCCCTTCATCATTAACGTATGTAAATCTTAAATTTCAGAGACCCGTCACTTGGAAAAGCGGATCGGAAATGAATATTGTAGGAATTACAAACGGAATGACAAACTTATCACACCCTTTTTTCACCTTTTGTGCTAAAGAGTATAAAAATTAAGTACTACAAATATATATATATATATATATATATATATATATATATATATATATATATATATATACAAAAAGTGTTAATTTAATTTATATATATATATAGGTTTTTACTCTTAAATTAACACTTTTTGTATTCAAATTAAATTTTTTTCAAATCAAACTCAATTTTTTTTAAAGCAACTTCAATTTTATTCAGAATAAATTAAATTATTTTCAAACACATATTCATTTTTTTTCATTTCAAATTAATTTTTTTTCTTTTAGAATTAAATTTTATTTTTTCAATTCATTTTTTTCCATTACGAATTAATTTGTCCACGAATTCAATGCAGAAAGGGTTTTAAACTTGTTTTTTTCTTTTATTCGTGATTCCTTTTCTATTATTGAGTTATTTATAATACTGGAAAATATTTTCCAGTACAATAATAAAAAACAGTTTGTAACGGTAAACATTAAAGTGCTTGAATACTGAATCAATTAGTTGGTAGATAAAGTGAAATTAAAGTTCTTACAATTTTAAAGAAGTTCAGAAAGTATTCACGCTGCTAGTTCTGGTATATCGAACGTACGAAATTATAATCGGCTTCAGTTTCTAACAGATAGTCCATCCGAGGAAAATATATGTGAAATAACATCGGCTAATCGTCATCGCGGAAGACGTGGAAAATATAACCATATCAGCGTAGATAAAAAAAAATATTTTGATCAAGTTTTATAACGAAGGAAAAACCATTGTTGAATCAGCCGAAATAGCTGGTATAAACAAAAATACAGCTACATCCATTATAAATCGCTACAAGAACGAAGGATGCGTTATCATGAAAAACCGTCGTGGAAGACGTCACTCCAAATTGACTCCCGAAATATTGGAAAATATTGAAGAGATTGTAGAAAGAAATCCATGTATAACATTAAAAGGCATTCGCAGAAAGATTCTAGAAATTCATAATGTGGATTTAAGTACAACGAGCATACATACTGCATTAAAGTCTATGCGAATTACCTTAAAAACTGCGACAATTAACATAGATCGTTTTAATTCCGATGCTACAATTCAACGACGTATACCGTATGCAATGAATTTTGCCCAAAACGCTCCAGAAATAAGAGAAAAAATAATATTCATTGACGAATCCGGTTTCAATTACCACCTTCGGAGAAACAAGGCTAGATCCAAAGTAAATACCGCAGCACATGTAGTTGTTCCTACCGTTAGAGGACGCAACGTTTCCCTTATTGCAGCTATGAACATACGTGGCATTTTACATAAAAAAGTAATTGCTAATTCCTCGGTTAATACCAACATTTTCACATCTTTCCTTGAAGAATTATTCGATATATTAGCTGAATTCAACATCACAGGTGGTTGGATGATCCTTGACAACGCAAAGATACACAAAACGCAAGTGGTGAAAGATAAAATTGCTGAGTCCGGTCACATTTTACTTTTTCTTCCTCCATACTCCCCTATGCTCAACCCAATTGAAAAAGTTTTCTCAAAAACTAAGCTCTGCGCTCGTAATATGCTAGCTGATCCAGAAAGTAATATGGACTTGGTCACCATAATTAACCGATCAGTAGAATCCGTAACACCTTCAGATTGCAATAATTATTATGTTGATATGACTATGAATTTGTCATTAGCTGCAACTGGAGAACCGCTATATTGAAAATATTGTATTGCAAGTAATTGAAGCTTATTCTATACTTAATTTTGTATAAATAAAAATAATTTTTTAAGTATTTTGCGTTATTTAAAAACAATTAATTTGAAGTTAGAAAAATTAATGCAAAATGAATAAAATGAATTTGAAATGAAAAACATTCAATACCATTTGTAAAAAGTTTAATTTATATTGAAAGTAATTTAATTTGTTTTGAATAAAATTGAAATTACTTTGAAAAGAATTGAGTTTGATTTGAAAAAGTTTGAATTTGAATCGAAAAAACGTTAATTTGAGAATAAAAACTTATATATATAATGCCATCGGCTGTTAATGGATTAAGCATTTTAAAAAATTTTTAGTATTTCCTTGAATATCTCTTCAAAAACATTAAATTGATATTGATATTTATTCAGAGGCCCGTAAAATATGGGATCGGAAATATTGTAGAAATTACAAACGGAATAAGAAACCTAGTCATACCATTATTCCACTTTTTGTGGTGAATGGTATAAAAATTAAGTACAACATATGTATATATAGTTTAACATAAAAATGCCATCGGCTCTTAATGGTAAAGCATTTTTAAAAATATCTCTTCCTTAAAGATCTCTTCTTGGAAAATTCGGACCGGAATTAGATATTGTAGAAATTACAAACGGAATGACAAAGTTATTCATACCCTTTTTCCACTTTTTGTGCTGAAGAGTATAAAAATTTATTACTACAAATATATAATTCTACATAAAAATGTCATCAGCTCTTAATGGTTTTTTTTTTTAATTTTAGTATTTCATTAAAGATCTCTTCAAAACCTTTAAATTGATATCCATATTGATATTTTAAAAATTTTTAAATTTCAGAGGCCCGTAACTCGGAAAATATAGGCTAGCGCGAATTTTTTCACTAGATGTTTTTATTATTTTGTAATTCTCGCTCGCCCCATTTATTTACTTTTTGGATATTAGTTACTTTATTGTCCCAAATGACATGAAAAAATTAAAGGTAGGCGTGGTGTTTTGCCTTACTTGTTTCGCAAAGTTGCGTAAATTGGGGGTTTTTTTTGAAAAGTTGCGTTTACAGAGTCACTAATGTTAAGAAATTGGGTGTTGCGTTAAGCGAGGGGTTGCGCATATTAAGGGTTGCATTCAACGAGGATACACTGTATAATAAAAAGAGAAACAAAAAGTACTAAAACTACTGCATAAAAAAGGGTTTTTTAATAACAAAAATAAAAGTAAAAATAATTATACTAAAGATTTAAGTAGTTCAAATGTGGTCTCTCGTGCTGCAGTATGCACCTTACTTGTAATGTGATTACAAATTACATTTGATAGCATCGAATACACCTTACCTCGCAAACTTTTTGTTAACGAGAGGCTTCCCGCTATTACCAAACTTATTTCGGAATTGCTATTATACCTTGACTCTACAACGATAAAAACGTACCGCAATACATTTACAGAATAAAATTATAAAAAAAATAATAAATTAACTCATATTCAAATAAATTTCTAATTCTTAAACCGGATATACAAATGAATATTTATAATATTATCACAATGATTTCGGGCTATTTATCGAAGCTATTCGTACATGCTTAGATATTACCCCAACAAACTAAGTAACACTAACATCACCACATTACACATTTTTGTTATACAGAGATAGATGTTCTCTCCTTTTTCGCCCTCCCAATCTAGTCGCTATTTTACATACGGGATGTTTATAAACGACCCAAATACCACCTGAACCACTTACCACTCCATCATTCTATTCGATTAAGCTAACATTGAAAGTATAAAATTCATTTTAAAGATAGAATATTATTTATTTAAAAAAAAAGAAAAAAGATATATCTACAGTTATTAGGATATTATATGAAAAGAAACTTATTTCTAAATACAAAATTTCCTATTAATTTTATTTTCTCTTCTTTGATCTTATGTTCCATTCACTAAAGAAGCTCCTTAGGGAGGTTTGTCTGCCTCTGTACAGACGGTATAAATAATATTTTTCGCGCT
Source organism: Gymnosoma rotundatum (assembly GCA_916610165.2). NCBI lineage: Eukaryota > Metazoa > Arthropoda > Insecta > Diptera > Tachinidae > Gymnosoma > Gymnosoma rotundatum. The sequence continues at coordinate 112,651,254 of OU744336.1, forward strand.
TCGCGTTAGCCTTAAGTAAGCACAATCTTTTCTTTTTACTTTTTCTCCCTTTCTTTTTATACTTTTGTGTTTTTTTTTGCTCTCACTTAAATAAACACCTTTTTATACCCTTCACCACAAGAAGTGCACGCAGAAAAGAGATTGGTAAAAAATCAGTTAAAACATTCAAAATTCAACTAGTAACACCATAATTAAATTTTAATAATCAATAAAGCATAATCTCGACATATTTCTTGTATTATGAACTTGTAGCATGATTGCATTATTTTACTTCACATATATGTGGCACGATTACATTAGGTGTGTTCATTTACTTTACTGGTAAAAATTTGCAACGAGAGAGTAACAAGAAATTTTCCAAAATTACTCTCAAAAATGTGAAAAAGTAAATGAACACTTTACTAGCTAAAATTTGCAAGTTAAAACAGTGTTGTAATGTATAGGAACATATGAGTACTCTATAACTACCCCTATATTTTTTGGAAACATTATACATATATATATATGTATAGAATAATGAAAAGTTTTGCAATTTTATTTAATCTAGTAACGGATGTAGTCGAAATACGCTATATACGATAAAGGTGATTAACTACTTTTGAATGAAATTTATGAATAAAATATCTATTTTTAAATAGTTTATACGTTATAACCCAGTTAGATTGTTTTTACAGAAATCACCAAAGTGAGTCTTTTAAGACTACCCAAGATGACTTAAAACTGATTAATCAGTTGTGCGTTTAAAAAGAGACTCGAATATAATTTCGACAAACGCACAGAAAGCGACTTGTTTAAAAAACAAAAAGTACAAAAAGCAAAGGCTTGTTTTTAGAATTATTTTAGAGACATATTCAACGCAGCCTAACGATGAAAAAATTAACAAATACATATTTTATTTTTAATTTTCGTAAAAACACATTGTACATATGTCACTTCGTAAAGAAAATAGAGACACAAATGTAAAATGAATTTTTTTTAATTTTTTTAAAATTCATTTTTTTTAATTTGGATTTTAAGAAAATGTAACACTACGTCTTGACGAGCAATTGATTGGTTCGCATATGAACAAAACGTCAGCAAAATAGGTTACTAACATTTGTTCATGTTTGTCTGCGTGGAAAAAACTTGGCGATGTTAATGCTTCGTTTTCTCGGTGTTTGAACACGACATGATATCGACAACGATGGCCTACACAAGCCATTTATATGTGTGCTCATGAAATTGTTTAATGTTTGAACAAATCAATGGCTCGTCAAGACGGCGTGTAATAAAAAATATGCAAAACGTTGTTTGAAATGCTTCATTTGGAGAAAATATAATTAGAAATGTTCGTATCAAGGCGAATTGAATACTAGGTAATCGCATGAGTACAAAAACAAAAAACGCATATATTTTGTTAGTGTAAATTTACGTGTACATGTTTCTTAACAAAGAGGAAAAATATAAAAAAAAAACAGAAGAAAAAGAAATTTCATAAAAAATGAATTTACATATAATAATTTGCACACCATAGACTCCAATAAGTGAAAAAAATTTAGGTAGTTGTTTATTGTCGCAAGCCGCACAATAACAAATTTTTCAAATATTTTATTTATAAACTTTAAAAATGTTTCTCAAAGAAACGTTTTCTTTTTTAAAAAAAGTTTTGTTTAGTTTATTTTATATTATATTTTTCTGCACTTCTTGGATACACACACACTTTTCACATAACGCACAGAGGAGTATTTGACCCAAAAAGCTGGCCAAAATTATTAAGCGTAGTTTTTGTTATAAAAGTTTAACTTTTTTGATAGTTTTAGCTTTAGTTTGATAAAAAAAAAAAGGTAGTGGCAGATTATTATTGGGTTAGAGTTATTTTTGACACCCCCACCAACCACCCACCCAACCACCATTTTGTTTATTTTTTTTCATTTTGAAGAGAATTAATTTTTATATATATGTTGCGTATTTTTAGAAAAATTATTTATTATTACGTATGCCGGTCTCCTTCTCGCATTCCGCCAAAATTTGATTTGCAACTGTACTTTATTCTAAGAGCAAGTCAAATTAAATTTAGATAGTCGAACTATTGTAGTTGTGTAGACACAGGGAAATAAAACATAGCTTTTTATGGATTTTACAATGTTTCCTTTCTCAAAATTATAATTTATCCAATATTAAATATTTAAAAAAATTGGTCTCGTGGCTTGGCTTTCTATAAGGAACAAACAACTAAATAAGCAAAAACATGTTTACTTCTAATACTCGTATTTCTTTTATATTATTAAATACTCATCACATGAAAGAATTAAACTAATTTAAAAAGTCAAAATTATGATAATATCATACGTATTTCATCATGCATGGGCATCATCATCTGTATCAGGAAATAGTAGTAGAATAGTATCTGATAAAAAAGGTTTTTCATCTTTCGTGTATTTTGAGTGTTGCAGCTTAAAAAAGGATCACTGCTTAAAAACTTTTCCAGAAACTGAAGTTCTTTATAATCCAACTGCTGTAATACATCATCAAGGTATATACATAAGCGTGTTGCTGTGTGGTCGAGGAGAGATTGGAGCTTCACTTCCGCTAAAGTCATTTTTTAGCAATGAGTAGCATAGATATACATTTTTGTTGGCATTGTATAATATTCATATTGATTTTTCGTGAGATCAGCATTTATAAACAGTGCTAAAGCACCCTCCGCTGAAAGTTGACCTCAGGAGTTGTTAACAATCGCTTGAAAATTTTTGCTTTTCTTGGAGATCGTGTTATATCCATTATTAATTTAGCCGCATCACTATGCCCCGCTGCTCTCTGGCTCGTTGATGCAGCAAATTTGATCTCTTCTCTTGTTAATTGCTGACGAATTTCTTGCGTTTTTCTTCGTTTTGTTCTTTCACTTGCTTCATTAAATTATTTTTTGGGTCGCCCTGAAGATGAACTGCCAAATACTGGCATTGTCACAGTTCCTTCCAGCCATTTAGCATACGTGCTTAAAAATCGGTCCTCTTTTCTTTGTGCTAAACCCCAGTATCTTTTAAGACAATTTTTGAAATTTACAACACACTGCTTGTATATCGCCACCTCCTTGGCATTCTGAAATCGCACACAATTTACTAGCTAAAAACTGCAACTTCTCGTCAATGATTCTAGCATTAGATTCCTGTACTATTTGGAATAACTCAAATCTTGTGTAAATGTTTTCCTTGTTATCCCTTAAAGTTGCAAAACTCTTATAATAAGAATTTTGGGCAATAAGCCATATATGTGCATTTTTCCGTTACTTAGTTAATAACCTTATACTTGGGTGCATTTTTAATATACCTGCACCGTTTTTAAATGTAATTTTGATTTGTTACCCTTTTAAATTAGGTATGTTTATATCTAACCATATTTTCAGAAGAAATAAAGTGTCCTGAAGACGATGAAGTGTTATATAGACCGCAGGTAAACAAAAACAGTTTAATAGGTGTGTGCGTGGGTTAACTTACAGTTAGTAAATTTGAATTTATAAAGTAAAAACTGAATTCAAAGAAATTCCTTTTTTAAGCGCAGGTAATCCATCATGTTGGTAGTTGCTAAAAGTGATTAAATAATATTTTACATCAATAATTTGAAAAACACCAAAGTTTATGACGACAATAAAGCATAAGAAAAAGTGCCTTATGAGCAAAAATAGAAAAAAGGTAAAATTTTCAAAAAATCACCAAAAATAATGGCGCAAACTTGCGCAAACTTTTTTTCTTTTTTCTTAAATTAAAGATCTCATATTTTATTGTGGTATATAACATTATTTGTACAACAGCTACCTTCACTTTCGAAAAGCTTTTCCTTTTTTGTTTTTGATAAGAATTTATATATTTAAATACATAGTTTTTTTATAATTAAAATTTTAAAAATAAATATTCGAGATAATTTTTTCTTTTTAAATACTGAAAATAGCTCCAGATAAAATCTTTCAGACAAAAAAAAATCAATGTAATACCTCTATTCGTTTAGCCACAAAAAAATATCTTATAAATATCTTGAAATCGAAAAAATTCAATAAAAACGCATACAATTTTCTTCACTTTCCTGACTTTAACAGTGTCCCACAACTACAAATCTTAACTTACAACCTTTAAAATGCACGATATGATGTAGAATTTTGTTCTCTATCGATCTACGTAATTTATTCTTTGGATTTCATAAAAATAATTTTTGCCTTTTTGGCCAGCTTTTTGGGTCAAATACTCCTCTGTGTAACGTTTAATTCGCGAATTCTGTACTATCAACAAATTAATTATTTAATAATATTTTCTTGATTATGAAATTGAAAATTTTTTCGTTTTTTAAATGGCGCGTCAACAAAATGTAAACAAATTTTGACGCTGTTTCGTAAAAATGTGTAAAGCGAATTCGATCACCTGCGCTACTAGTTTTACCTAGTATTCAATTTGCCTTGGTTCGTATAATATGCTAACTGGGAACAGCCTGCTTACACATAGAATTTTTATTTCAAGTATCGGAAATAACGACAGAATAAGGTCGCAGAAATGTTTATTTCCAACTTTGTGATTTATTTTCCAAGCAATTTTCATAAAATGGTGTTTTTAATGCGTGGTAGAATAAGCATGCGTTAATAGATATAATTATTTTGTGTTATTATTATTATTATAATTATATAATATTAAGTATTTTGTAATGTGATTTTATAAAGAACTATTTATGTAAATAAACACTAATAAGAAACTATGTACATTAAGACGCAAACAAATGTGAGTTGAAAAGGAGAATTTTTGTTCGTTATTGTCTAACGTTAATACTCCGCTTTTGCAATAGTTTCCAAAATATAAAAATAAACAGCCGGCGAAAAACGGGTTAAATATATTTTTTAAAGAAAACAAATTTAAGCAATTTTCATTTTCATTGTAATAAAAACTTTATCCAAAATAAATTATCAGAAGCAGTAGAAAAGTAATTTAATAAATAATGTGGTGATTTAAATTTATATGCAAATATATATTTGAACTAATTGAATTATTTGCCTGCTTAGTGTAAATTACCGAGTAGCTACCTGCTCATAATATTTACAACACTAAGATTAACAGCCGGTCTGTGAAAATTAAAGAATACATTTCAATTCAATTTCATTAGACATCTTATTTTGCTTCTGTTGTTCCTAAAATACACGAAAATAAATTTATCTTATACATTTACTTACAATTTCTTAAATTTTCTAAAATATTTTCATTTTCAACTTAATTTGAAATATTTTTTGTAAACACAAACGCAAAACAGCTGTTTGAAAAATTATTGAAAGTAAAAATTTTACTTGTAAAAACTTGGAAGAATTTGTCTTTCTCTCAATTTTTTACGCTCTTTCGACGCTCTCTCGTTGCAAATTTTTTGGGTTAATGAACGCTTTCTAGTAACAATTGTTACAAGTTTGTACAAATTTTTAGTAAATGAACACACCTATTATTTTACTTAATTTGTTTATGAAATATTCATATTACAATTTTATTCCTATGCACTTGAGGAACCACAAGACAAAATATTTGTTATTGAAATATTCATGTTACACTTCTTATTCCCATGTACGCGAGGAGCCACAAAACTAAATATTTGTATAAGTTATATATTGTTATAAGTTATAATAAAATGTAAACAATAATGAAATATTTCTAAAACCGTTTGTAACCAATTGTAAAACCGTGAGGCAAGCTCCCTACTATTTCTTCTCATTATTAGTATACACGCATTTTAAAGCTTTAAATAAAGAAAGAATTATAATTGAATTAATAAATGCGCCTGTGTCTTTCATTTCATTGAAAATACATTACATTGCGATCCTGCCAGCTTTAGCTGAAAACAATTAAATAACATATAGCAATACTTGCTAATATTAAATTGTTTAAAAAGTTAGACTGATATGAAATAATCCAACCCACATCGCTTATGCGTAGTTAGACAAATTTCTTTTCTATCTTTTTTTATTACAAAACGTATGGCCCAATCCTTGGAAGAAATACTGCAGGAGTTAAAGGAAGCCGAAAAACGGTGGTATAAACTACTGGCAGCTGAAAAAGAAGATAAACCAGCCATCCTAAGCCTTGGCCCAAGACCATTATATTTGCCCAAAAAGAAACCAGAAGAACCTAAATTCGAAATTTTTTCCCTACCAAATTTTAAACAATCGAGAGGTGGAAAATTAAATAGGATCAAATAGGACCTAAAAATTTTGGCGCACGTCTTAACTTACGCCAAAGAAGAAGAAATCCCAAAAATTAAAAAGAGAATAAACGAACTTAAGAAATCACTTAAGCAAGTGAGGAAAGAGAGAAAGTTGGGAACTCCAAAAAAAAAACACAAAAAAAAACAAAAACAAAAAAATTGTTATTTAAATTAAAACTATAATAATAATGAATATGTAGTTAGGAACATTCAATAATAAACACTATCAAAGCAAATCAAAATATTATTTTTATAATTATTTTTATATTATTATGTATAAAAGAAAACTTAAACCAAAAAATCCTATTAACTGGGACCAAAAGAAACAAAAAGAACTAACTGAAGAGAAACAAATAGAATTCTGGTTAGAATATTGCAAAAATATAAATATGTAGTGTATCTATCAATAATACAATACATCAACATGCAAAATTGTTTAAACATTTCACTCTTTCAAATAAATCGTTAGATTAAGTCAGGTCAGTATCTAAAGAATTGTGAGACGTTTTGGTTATTCATTTAATTTTAAAATTATTTTTGATGTAACCTAATATTTAAAATAAACAAACTTACTATTCTATTTTTTTTGTATAAGCTCTAGCCTATGTGAATTAAATTTTGTTAACGCAGCATTTATATTTTGTTATTACCGAAAGCGTGTGAACTAATTCAACCAGATATTTTTTTTTGTATTCATATTTCTACTGATAAGCTTAATTAAGCTAAGCTAGGGAAGTTTCGCAAAAACACAAAAAGCGAACTTCTCATAAGTAGTTGATAAGGAAAAGAAATCGAAAATAAAGATTCATTCTAATTTTGACAATTTACAAACACACATCAGTCCATTTATTCTACATGGCGATCCTGCCATAATTCAGAAAGTGCCTATAGCATATCTGAAAGTGCCTGCAGCATATCAGAAAATGCCTATAGCATATCTGAAAGTGCCTATAGCATATCAGAAAGTGCCTGTAGCATATCTAAAAAAGGATCAAAAGAAAAAGTCCAAAAAGTGCATTGGCACGTTTGGCAAAAAATAATAAAAATATTTTTTTTATCCTCCTCAAATCCTAAGGACACATTTCATCCTCCAACATATGACTGAACCACTGTCAGATATCCTCGAAGAATTAAAAGCCGCAGAGGACAGATGGCAAAAAATTCTCAATGAGGGAACGGGAGAAGCAAAACCTGACATCCTCAATATTGGACCAAAACCATTATTCCTAAAAAAAAAAAAAAACACAACGTATAGAAGAGCCAAAAGTACCATTCGTAAACACCAAAATAGCTACAAAAAGCAACAGACGAGATTTCGTGTCACGACAGAAGATCCAGCTAAAGATCCTGAAGGACGAGATTATAAACTCTTCCAGCGCACAACACAAAAACTATTTACAAGAAAAAGTATTAGAAATAAAAAAATCTATAAAAGTCTTTAAAAAAAAAACAAAAAAAAAAATTTTAAAAAAATAAAAGAAAATAAAATCTTATAAAAAACAAACTTCCGCTATGGGTGGAACAAAATCAAAATAGAAAATCCTAATGCTAACGTTGTAAATAATGTTAGAATAATTGATCACACAGAACACTTAAATACACTATACATATTATTACTAATACTTGTTATTTTAGATGCAATAAATTTACTAATTAAACTGTATCAGCTACATAAAAAATCATTGAAAAAGAAATATGTTAGTCGTAGCGACAATTTAGACAAAATATAAAACTAAAATATGAAATTAAAAATAAAAACATTGCTTTATGGACTGGCAAAACATATTAATAAAAATTAGAATAATAAAAGAAAGATTTGATAAATCCTACAAATGCCTCAGTGTCAACAGACCTACGAAAGAAGACACAATTGAAAAACATATCAAAAATTTATTTTTTTGTTTGGAAGAAATCAGAGTTATACTTAACGTACATTACCATCGACTGACTAACGCACATAAAATAGCAGCTGAAGCATTCTTCACTGACCTTAGGGAAAAGTTGTTACAAATAATTGCAAAAAAAGGCTTAGATCTAAAATTACCTACATCTTTACATGAAAAAATAGTTTACACGACAAAAGGGATAGAAAATATTCAATTCACCAAGATGAATACGACAGATTTGGCTTCGATATCAAAACTTATTCCAATTTTTGGAGGAAGAAGAGAAGAATTAAGTAATTTTATTTCTAATTTGGAATTTATAGAAAATACACTTGAAGACACCAAAAAACCAAGTTTTTTCCAATTCGTTTTAAAAACAAGATTGGAACAAAGGGTACAAAATCGAATTAAACAAAATTCCGTGCCTACAAGTTTACAAGAGTTAACCAATGAATTAAGAAAGTGTTACAAATCTAAAGAAACACCAAATAACATACTTAACAATTTAAACAAAATAAAACAACAAGGTGACGTTCGAAAGTTTGCAGAAAAAATCGACAGTTTAATAACTGAACTCAACGAGCTACAAATCTCAAATATTGGTGAAGCAAATAGGAATGCAATAATACAATCAAACAATATAATTGCATTCAATGCATTTAAAAATGGACTAACTGATAGGGACATAGCAAAATCAATAGAAGCTAGCAGAGTCAAAACTTTCTCTGAAGCATTGGAAATTGCAGAAGAAGCCATTTCCTCTAATACACAGCACAACATCATGTACCAAAATGTTAGACAGAAACAAAATAATAGAAACATTTATTCTAGAAATAATAATTCATGGAATAATAACAATAACAATAATACAAGGAACAATAATAACTCCCACTATCTTAATAGCAATCAGTACAGAAACAATACTAACATACACAACAATAATAGAAATAACTATAGAAATAATACGCATAGACAGAATATCACAAACCTCGACAGACGAAGATCAAACTACAATAATAACAACAATAATGTAAACAGAAACAGAAATACTAATAACACATTTAGGAACATTAATCAAATAAATAACCAGGAAAACTACCAAGTTCCGGAGAACATTCACGGAATTTCTCCGGAAGAAACAAATTAAGAAAAATATGTAACATAACCACAACTTTTCAAAACTATATAAAATTAAAAGTACTAAATACGGACAGAGAAATAACATTTTTAATAGACACAGGAGCTGATGTTTCCTTATGTAAAGAAAATCTTCTAAATCAATATGACGAAAACCCTGATGACTTGAATTTCTAAAGACCAAATTAATACATTGGGATCTGTTTTAATAAGAATAAATGTGGAAAATAAAATAATTGTTCAAAAGATTCAACTTGTAAATAATGATTTTCCAATAAAGACTGACGGAATACTAGGAATTGATTTCTTTAACAATTATCGATGTAACATAGATTATGATAGATATATCTTAACAATGCGTATAGAGAACGAAACCATTGAAATTCCAATTGAAAACAATTCAATTTGTATAAATCGGGTGAGAATACCAGCAAGAACAGAGATAATAACACCATTTAACTTAAATATAAAAGAAGACAGTTTAATACAGAGTAGAGAAATATCGGAAGGCATCTATTTGGCAAATGTTATTGTACCTGCGAAAGGACACAAACACATAAAGTTGCTAAATGCAACGGAACAGGATATAGTTTTAGAGAATTTAAAAATTCAAGTAGTACCATTACACAAGTATGAGATTCTACAATTCCAAAAGAAACACAATCAAACAAAAGATCCCTCTCGTTTTAATAAAATTTTAAAAGGTCTCTCATTAGACAAAAGTAACAACAATGATGATAAAGATAAACTCTTTTCTATTATTGACAGATTTCAGGATGTATTCCATCTAGAGGATGAAGAATTAACTACAAATAATTTTTACACACAAAATATAGAGTTGCATGATTATAATCCAGTTTATATAAAAAATTACCGATTACCACAGGCCCATACAAATGAAATAAATTCAAAAATAGAAGAAATGCTTAAAGATAATATAATAGAACCATCGATTAGCGCTTACAATTCGCCACTCCTTCTAGTTCCTAAAAAGGGACAAACTGATTTAGCAAAATGGAGACTGGTGGTGGATTTTACATCACTTAATAATAAAATTGTAAACGATAAATTCCCATTAACAAGGCTAGATGACATTCTTGATAGAATAGGTCGCGCTAAATACTTTTCAACACTGGATATGACAAGTTCTTTTCACCAAATTGAACTTGATCATAAATCTCGACCATATACAGCATTTTCAACTCCAACTGGCCACTATCAATTCACACGATTACCATTTGGTTTAAAAATATCTTCTAACAGTTTCCAACGCATGTTAACCATAGCACTCTCAGGTTTGGAGTCAGAAGCATTTATATATGTGGATGACATAATCATTTTTGGATGTAGCATACAACACCATAACAATAATTTGATAAAGGTCTTAGAAAGACTAAAAAAATGCAATCTCAAACTAAACCCAAAGAAATGTTGTTTTCTGCAACATGAAGTCATATACCTTGGACATTTAATAACTTCGGAAGGTATCAAACCAGATCCTCAAAAATTTGAAGCTATAAAAAATTATCCAATTCCAACAAATGCAGATGACGTAAGGCGCTTTATAGCATTTTGTAATTATTATAGACGATTTATTAAAGATTTCGCTAAAATAGCAGAATGCTTAAACAAGTTATTGAGGAAGAATGTAAAGTTTGAATGGACAGGAATCTGTCAAGAATCTTTTGAAGAGCTTAAATCAAAATTAATGAACCCTCCCATACTTCAGTATCCAAATTTTAATGAAAATTTTGTACTAACCACAGATGCATCTAATTTTGCTCTTGGCGCTGTATTATCACAAGGTATAATAGGAAAGGATTTACCGATATCATATGCGAGTAGAACTCTAAATAAACATGAAAAGAATAGATCAGTAATAGAAAAGGAATTGTTAGGAATACATTGGGCTATAAATTTTTTTAGACCTTATCTATATGGTAGAAAATTTACTGTAATTACGGATCATAGACCATTGATAGCACTTTTCTCACACAAAAATCCCTCATCTAAATTGACACGAATAAGACTTGAACTGTCAGACTATGATTTTGACATTATTTACAAAAAAGGAAAAGATAACACTAATGCCGACGCATTATCACGAATCAAATTAGACTCGTCAATGCTAAAAGAACTAATACCGACTGAAAATGATACAAGTATAAAGAAAACATTAGCAATTACAAGAAGCAAAACTAAAAATGATATAAAAAAGAACAAAATAAAGGCCTCAGAATGCAAAACCTCAAAAGAGTCTGATCAACTCACAATTTGGGATTGCACTTCTTTAAACGATATTAAGCATGCAAGAAAAATTAAATTTATATTAAATAAAAAGTCGACAAAAAGAATAAATATAGAGGAAAATGACTCAATGAATCAAATATGTATTATGTGTAGCGATAATCCTACTTACTTAGGTAACTTACTGGAGAAACTCACATATATAATAAAATGCCATTCTAAATGTAAAAAATTTGCTCTCTGCAGAGACGATGACATATTTGAAATTATAACTCCGGAGAAATTTAAAAATATATTAAATAGAAAGTATGATAATGTAGAAATATTACTTTATACCAGGCCAAAAGAAATAAAAGATAATATAAAACAAAATGAATTAATTGACTTATACCACAAAAGTCCAAGTGGAGGTCATTTCGGTATTAGAAAAACTTTGCTGAGATTAAAAAAGAAATATATATGGAAAAACATGACAAGAAAAGTAAAAGACTATATAAATACATGTGATCTCTGCCAAAGGAATAAACAAGTAAAACATACCAAAGAACCCTTAAACGTTACAGATACGCCTACAAACGCATTTGAAACAATTGTAATTGATACAGTAGGACCACTACGTCCATCAGAAAAATTCAGATATATACTTACCATGCAATGCGAACTAACAAAATACATTATCGCTTGCCCATTACAAACAAAAGAAGCCAAGCAAGTAGCAAAAGGATTAGTTGAAAATCTTATATTGAAACATGGTATATTTAAAACATTAAAATCCGACAGAGGTACTGAATTTACAAATGAATTGATTAAAGAGATATGTAAACTACTTGGCATAGAACAAAGTTTTTCAACACCTTACCATCACGAGACGGTTGGTACTATAGAAAGAAATCATCGAGTGTTGAATGAATATTTTTTATCATTTGTGCAAGACGAAGATTGGGATGAATGGATTCCATATTATTGTTTTGCATACAATACCACACCTCACGTTGATACAGAATACTCACCTTTTGAACTAGTTTTTGGTAAACTACCCAACTTACCAGGTGAACAGATTACAAACAATGACAAAATTTATAACCTTGACAATTACGCAAATGAACTAAAAATAAGACTAAAAAATTCGTTAGAAAATGCAAGAAAATTAATAGAAGCAACAAAATTAAAAAGAAGTCTAGATTCGGAGAAAAATAAAAATAGCATAGACATAAGTATAGGAGACTTAGTTTTAATAAAAATAGAAAATAGGAAGAAAAATGAAAAACCATATCATGGCCCATATGAAATAATAAATATAGATAATGTAAACGTAGAATTAAATATAAATGGTAAAACTAAAATTATACATAAAAATCTACTTAAGAAATATAATAAGAAATAAATATAGTACATACCAATAAAAAAAAAAAAAAAAAAAAAAAAAAAAAAATTTATTGTAACATAACATAAAACTAAAAACAACTTAATTTCAAAATTTTTTTTTAACAAAAAATTTATGAAATTTTTCTAAAAGATTGAGGGTGTAGTGTATCTATCAATAATACAATACATCAACATGCAAAATTGTTTAAACATTTCACTCTTTCAAATAAATCGTTATATTAAGTCAGGTCAGTATCTAAAGAATTGTGAGACGTTTTGGTTATTCATTTAATTTTAAAATTATTTTTGATGTAACCTAATATTTAAAATAAACAAACTTACTATTCTATTTTTTTTGTATAAGCTCTAGCCTATGTGAATTAAATTTTGTTAACGCAGCATTTATATTTCTACTGATAAGCTTAATTAAGCTAAGCTAGGGAAGTTTCGCAAAAACACAAAAAGCGAACTTCTCATAAGTAGTTGATAAGGAAAAGAAATCGAAAATAAAGATTCATTCTAATTTTGACAATTTACAAACACACATCAGTCCATTTATTCTACATCACTTAAGCAAGTGAGGAAAGAGAGAAAGTTGGGAACTCCAAAAAAAACACAAAAAAAAACAAAAACAAAAAAATTGTTATTTAAATTAAAACTATAATAATAATGAATATGTAGTTAGGAACATTCAATAATAAACACTATCAAAGCAAATCAAAATATTATTTTTATAATTATTTTTATATTATTATGTATAAAAGAAAACTTAAACCAAAAAATCCTATTAACTGGGACCAAAAGAAGCAAAAAGAACTAACTGAAGAGAAACAAATAGAATTCTGGTTAGAATATTGCAAAAATATAAATATGACAAAAACTCCCACAAAGGAAGAAATATTATACAACAAGGATGGCTTTACGGAAAAGATAACGATTAGTTCCATTAGACAGGTAGAAAAATATTAGCAGAAGACAAATTAATTAATTGAAAAAAAAAACACAAGAAATTAAATATGGGAAAATCTCAGTCTAAAGTAAAGAACCCAAACGCAAACGTTATAAACAAAGTTGAGGTAGTAGAAGAAAAACTTAATTTGACAACCATTGAACTTTGTTTAATTATAACTGTAATATTGTTAATATTGAAACTTTTATTGCAAATATACAAAACACAGAAATTTAAAGAAAAATATATAAGTAGAGCCACTGACCTAGATAATGTTTAAGCCATCAATCTCAATGGAATATAGATAGACCAATAAAAGATAAAACTTTAAAATATCATTTCCAAAATCTTTTTGAGAATCTCGAAAAAATACGAGTCCTAATTAATGTAAATTATCATCGACTAACAACAGCTCATTAAACAGCAGCCGATGCATATTATTTAGATCAAAAAAAAACAGAATTTTTAAAATCGCTGATAAAAAGGCAATACTAATAGAACTACCAAACTCAATTCACGAAAATACTCCTTACAGTATAATTACCAAACATACAGAATTGACTACACAGAACGCCACAATGACGCAAACTGTAGTAGAATTTCGAAATTCAAAACTTCTTATAAACTTTGAGGGCAAATCGGAAAATCTACGTTTGTTTATTGATTTCTTAACATTGATAGATTCAATTAAGGGCACTCATGAAAGTACAGCGATATCCCTCATTAAAATAAAGCTTAAGGGAAACGCCCGCAATTTAATTAGCAATGAATCAACAATCACAGATATAATAAACAAACTAAACAATAGCGTTAAAGGTGAATCCACCGAGATATTAACTGCAAAAATAATGAATATTAGACAAAATAATAAAACTGCTAACACTTACTGCAGCGGAATAGAAAATTTGACTAAATCCTTGGAAAACGCATACATTTCAGACGGGCTAACATGCGAACTAGCAACCAAATATTCTATGCAAGTTGCTGTAAAAGCACTTGCTAAGAACTGCTCTATTGATAAGATAAGACTTATCATGGAAGCAGGACAATTCATTAGTATGAATGATGCTATTAGCAAATTTGTCAATAGTTGCACAGAAGCAACTGGGCAACAGAATGCTATACTACATCACAGACAGGGACAAAATAATCGGAATAATAATTTCCGTATATATTATACAAATTTCCGTAGAAGGAATAATTACCCAAAAAATAATAACAATAAGCACACTAATAATTATAACAACAGGTACAACAATAATGGCAATAAGAATTACAGACAAAAACCTAACAACAGCCATAGAAACAGAAATTATGTTAGAGCAACGGAATCAAACGATATTGATTCGGAAAACTAGGATCTTCCCATAAGACCAAGTAAATAAACAACAAGATATACCACTTGAACCTCAATTTATGTTTCACTGTTCAACTAAGAATAAGCAATACTACCACCCCAGTAACCTTACTAATTGACACAGGAGCCGAATTTTCACTAATAAAAATAACACATTTCAAGATAAATCAAATAAATACTAATAAAAAAGATTTTTAGAAATTAAAAATAAATGAACTTAAGCCAAAATAATTTCTATTCATTTATAAGATTCACAGTTCAAATAATTAATAAAAAATTAAATTATAAGCACGCAAGGCACAGCGAGCATTCATGCTTACTTTATAACGATCAGAATGATACTGGAACAGCATCTATAACTGCCATCCCTAAATTAGCGCGTAAGACACAAAGCAATGTAATTCTTAGCTTTTGCGCTGGAATGTCATCCCTAAAAAAGAGCGTTAACTTTGTGTCTTTAACAGTAATTTTAACTTATTTTATTTTATAAAACCCGCTGTGTAAGAATAAAGAAGAGATTAAACCACTAGATTGCCTTGAAAATAAGTAAATTGTCATTACTTTTCAACCATAACAAAACAAAACAAACCAAAAAGCAGCCAACTTCAGTTCCTAACGCACTGTCAAAATTGGATTTTGCAATTGCTAAGCGTTGACGCCGTGCTATTTAGGGCTGCTTCATACATTTTGTATGTACATGAGAAATTTTGACAGATATCTTGCGCTTTACGCCTTAATTTAGGGATGGCAGTAATGTTATGAGTAAACAAGTAAGAATGACTAAAAACAATCGATGATTGAAACAAAGCAAAAACAAATGTACAAGACGAAATTCAGAGAGAACAGTAAAGAAATACGTTGGTTTATGTGTAAATTTCGTCTAACCAAATTAATGTTGATATGAATATTCGCGTATTCTTATTTACAAAGTTAGTTGGTTAAATAGATGATGTTTATAAAATAGATGCAAAGAATGCTGATGAAGGTCGTAGCGGTCCAGAAAGTGCAGTATTTCATTCTGCTAGCGTCTAATTTTTCTTGTTTTCTTTGGAAAACGTCCGCATACATTTGTAAAAATAAATTTTATTTCTAAAAAGGGTTTTTAAAAATTAAAAATAAATGAACTGAAGCCAAAATAATTTCTATTCATTAATAAATGAAAACTTAATTAATTATAAACATAAGAAATGAAAATAATAATAATAAACAAAAAATAAGAGAATCTTATTTTATAAAAAAATTTTTTGAAACAAAGAGATGTATATGAAAGAAAACTTTTTATAATTACGTAAACAACCAGAGTTATAAGAGAATGTATTTTAATTTTATAATAATCAAAATTAAATTTTTATTAAATTATTGCGAATATTCAATTCATTAATAATCAAAATTGTAAAAGAATGTCCATAAAACATTAATGTTATATGAACATTTTTGTGTAAAACGAGAGACAGTGGAATCTAAAGTGTAAAGCATAAAAGCGTGAGGAAATGTGAATGCTTAGCTCTGAGGCAAAAGTTATTGTTGCAGTTAAGATATGTATTATTTGTTTTCCCTTTTTTAATCCTTGGTTTAGGTTTAGATTTATAGAGCCTTTATATAAAACTAACATTTTTATGAGTAAGAAAAGAAAACAAGAAAATTTAGGACTAAAAAGTATTATCCTAATAAAAGAACAAATCAAACAGTAACCTACTTACAACAATTTGTTTTAAATAATTAAAGAATAACAGTAAATATTTATTTACATGGTTGAAAAAAAAACTCATAGCTTAGCTTAATCCTAAATAGATACAAATATGAAAATGTTAAGTTGTTTTATTTAATTCACAATAATATTTTTTATCGACTAACGAATCAATTTTTAAAATAGCTGGAAGTACCGTTGTAGTGTACTTATTATAAGCAGACAAACAGTTAAAAGAAACAGACCACACAAAAGTAACAAAATACTTGACACAAAAACACATTGAACCACTTAAGCAACTGAAATAGAAATTATCAATAACCAAACTGTAATATTATCAATCATTTAAGCAATTGTAATGTAGAATTATGACTAAAGATTTTTGTATAAATACTGGATGTAAATTGTCAATAAAATCAGAGAAAAACATTTGTTATTCTTAATAGTAAGGTGTTTTCTCTATATTCTAATCCAGCACCTTAAACAGTGCAGGAGTGAATTAAAAAGTGTCTGCAGCTAAGTGCAGCATTCTAAATAAGCTTAGCAATTCCTCAAATAAAATAATAAGATTAAGTCTAATAATATAAACATTTTACATACTTAATATGGTGGCGATCCTGCCAGATTTTGTGTGAAACATTCACACTAGCACTTACCTTGAAAGATGAGGATATAATCATACCTATGAAATCATGTATAAACAAAGACTATTGTATAAAAGTAGAAAACCGATCAGAGACTATTCATCATATAAATCTGGATATTTGCGAAGATAGTATCGTTCTTAATAAGGAGATTCAACCGGGCGTATTTATTAGCAACACAATAGTACCAGGAAATGGTAACTGTCACGTCAAAATATTGAACACAACAGATGATGACGTAACATTGAAAAATATAAACTTTGAAATGAACCATTGAAGAATTACACATTGATAAAACAGTCATATAAACCTATAAAAAAACATGATCCGGACAGATTAAGAAGACTTCTTGACATCCTTAGAATTGACACTGAAGATATTAGAGGTAGAAAGGAATTGACAGAAATTTTTAAAAATTATCAAGACATTTTTCATTTAGAAGGAGAGACGTTGACTACAAATAATTTTTATACACAGACATTAAAAGTTTCTGATAATACACCAGTATATATAAAAAATTATAGACTACCTCATACACAGTATGATGAAATAAACAGTGCAGGATCGCCATATTAAGTATGTAAAATGTTTATATTATCAGACTTAATCTTATTATTTTATTTGAGGAATTGCTAAGCTTATTTAGAATGCTGCACTTAGCTGCAGACACTTTTTAATTCACTCCTGCACTGTTTAAGGTGCTGGATTAGAATATAGAGAAAACACCTTACTATTAAGAATAACAAATGTTTTTCTCTGATTTTATTGACAATTTACATCCAGTATTTATACAAAAATCTTTAGTCATAATTCTACATTACAATTGCTTAAATGATTGATAATATTACAGTTTGGTTATTGATAATTTCTATTTCAGTTGCTTAAGTGGTTCAATGTGTTTTTGTGTCAAGTATTTTGTTACTTTTGTGTGGTCTGTTTCTTTTAACTGTTTGTCTGCTTTTTGTTGTGTGAATTATGTTTCGTCATATTTGTGTGGTCTGTTTCTTCTAGCTGTTTGACCGTTCAGGGTTTTAAATATCAAAGAAGTAAAGTTATTAATTGCTGCGACAAGTATAGTGTGTTCCCTTATAATAAGTACACTACAACCGTATTTATTCAGTGCTCTTAACCGAATTTCAATTCACACAGAATAGACATTTATAAATTTTTAAAATAAATAAATATGTATAAAAGCAATGTAACAAAATAAAATATGTGAATTAAAAACTTTATTGTAATTTCATATTTGTAAGGTCTAATGGGATTCATTCAGGGCATTATAATATCTTCGTATCTACAGTTTTGTTAACTCTAAAACAATTAAATAATTTTCCTTTAATTCAGGAATTGATATCGGCTCTAATTGGGTAAAGCATTTAAAAAAATAATTTAGTATTTCCTTAATCCTTTGTTGCAGAGCATTGCATTTATGTAATGTTAACTTTTCTGCTTTTTATTTTACAGTTACTTTTTTTATTTGTCTCTTTTACTTTTAAATGTTAATTTCGTGGTGTCATTTGACTAATATCTTAGAAAATATATGCAAATAAGCTGAGAAAGAAATAATTGTTTTCGGTACGTAGAGAAATTAAGTGGTTTTCTTTTAATATTCTGAAATGAAAAGAAATGAAATTAACCCCATTTTCATGGACATATGTATAAAATTTTTACTTTTACATCATTTACTCAAGCACTGTGACGTATCATATCATATGTGCAGGTTTATGCGTTATGGTAGATATGCATTGACATTGCATATATGCTGTATTGTTACGTATCTGCATTTTTATGCATTTAACTCTAATGTAATACTCCTATGCCACTATCTGATAAAGATAAAAATAACTGAAAGTTGGGAAGAAAGTGAGGATGATTACTTTGATATTGCGATGAGGACATTTATATTGAATCCAAAGCAAATCGCTGCAAAAATGTGGAAGAGGTGGCAAGTACAGAAAAAGAAATAAATTCAGTGAAAAAACTACATCTGATGAGAAGGTCTATAGGAGAATAATTTCTGATGTCCGATCTTTTAAAGAAAGACACGACAAAATTATATGGAAATTAAAAGATTTTGATGCTAACTTAGATACTGATTTTAAGGGCAGATAATTTTAATTTAAATGGACCAAGCAGTTTTTTCACTTACTTTTTTTCTGACGATCTTCTGAAGTCTATTTTTAAACAGTCCAACTTATATACTTGTCAGAAAAATCCAGAAAATCGTGAACAGATAGATGAATTAGATTTTCCGAAATTTTTTGGCATATGCATCCTTAATATCTGTGGGCACCTTTTGCATATAACAAGCTAATACAGAAACTATGTCTCTAAATAGGTTCGAAAAAATGAAGTCAATGATGACCTGAAACCAAGAAATGATCCGAACTTTGAGCGCCTTTTCAAAAAACGGCCTCTAGTAAATCATTTTCTAACCATGTACGTCGTAATTTCATTCATTTATGATATCAATGGTTCAAATCCTGATTGGGAAAAATTAAAACAAACGCAAGGCACCGCGTGTTTACATTCATACATAACAGTCAATATGATACTGGAACAGCATCTATAATATTGTGAGCAAACGAGTATGAATAATTAAAAAATAAAAATTGCATTTCGTGGCTATACCTAAGGTTAGTACGAACAGCAAAAACATATGTCCAAGACGAGTTATAAAGAGAACGACAAAAAAATTCTTTAAGTTCTGTGTGGACTTCGTCTCACCAAATTAGTTGGTTAAATAGATTATGTTTACGACGTACGTAACATAAGGTAGTGCTGATAAAGGATGTGGCGGTCCACAAAATGCTGCATTTCATTCTGCCTAGCGTCTAATTTTTCTTGTTTTTCTTTAGAAAACGTCCGCATATGAAGCAAAAAGTAAATTTTCATTCCTTTAAGTCTTACTTTTGTTTCCAACAATCTTGGTTTTATAATCGAAAGTGGAATGTTAAAAACGGATTCCAACAAGGTAAAAGCAATAAGAGAAATAAAGATTACAAACACTCCGAGGGAAGTCCGTAGTTTTCTGGGTACCGCAGGATGGTATCGCCGTTCAATTAAAGACTTTTCATCAATATCAGCACCTCTAATTGGCACTTCAAAGAAATCTAAGAAGTTCATAATGGCAGCAGAGGAAATAGAAGCATTCGAAAATCTTAAAAATTGCTTACCTTACGTTTCTTTTTTTAAATGTGTGACCACAGGATAGGTGCGGTACTATATCAGCTAATCGAAAGCTACAAAAAACACCCAATAACACTTTTCTAACAAAAAAAAACCAGTGACAAAGAAGGAGTGCGTAACAGAGAAGGAGTGCTTAGTTGCTGGCAGTAAAAAATGTTCACCTATACGTAGAAATGATGCCCTTTACCCTTTACTACCTTTATAAATCACGCTGCTGGTCATTGCAGCTTCAACCTTTTGATTTCTAAATTATGCACAGGAAAGTTTCCGACAATATAGTTCTGATATTTTTTTTAGTCTGATATGTTATCAAGATTACCGAATAATAAAAATGTTGGGGAAATTAATGTCAAAGATATACATATTTGATTTTGAGAGTTTACAGATATTGTGCAAGAAAATAATGAACAATTACCAGGCTCAAGGGTTGAAAATGGAATGGTTTTTGAAAAGATGGAGAATAAGATTGCAAGTTGAAATTGTGGGCTCCGGCTTTAATCAAAAAAACACACACTACGTTAATGTCACCTCATGACGGTGTTCCTTAAGGTTAAAAAGGGTTTTATATTAAACAAAAATGTCATTCCAAGTTCAAATGTTTACAAAAAATTGTCAAACGTGCAAGGAAACGAAACCAGTTAAAAACAAAATGCGACCAGGAATTAGGAAACAAGTAGTTACAGAAAGACCGTTTCAGAATATATAAATTGATTTTATGGGAAAGTGCACAAAGTCTAAAAAAGGAGCATTTCTCAAAATTTTCTTTTTTAAAGGCAATGAAGGCGAGAGCTTTGAAAATTTAATAAAATACAGCACATTTATACAGCTGTATATTTGCCCTAAAGCAACGCAAGCAAACGTATTATGCACCAGTCAGTCCGGTCAGTTATGCTCTTTAAAGAGCATACCTAACATATGATCAACGAGATTAGGATCTTTATTTATACAAAATATGATACGCACTCAGATCGCCTGTGTATAGGATATTCACCGTTCTTCGCTCTCTTAGATATCACATGTGCACAAGCGGAGTTGAGTATAAATTGGGAAGAAAATTGCAGTCACTTACCGATCATCGGATTTTAGAACTAAGTAGAGAAATACTTATAAATGTATACTGTACAAGAGCAAATAAAGAATGACTTGCAATAAGCCTATGAAAAGAGTTCTGAGAGATAAACAAAAGAGCACGCATTGTAACCTTTAAGCCCGGTAAAATGTCTGTCGCCGAAACACCATCTGATGTGACTTTGCAAAAAACCGATATTTTGTAAAAAAAATTTCTGAAATGTAGAGTGGTTTGACCCGTAGGTAATAATATTTATCTGTTAGAAACTTTGCGGGGAAAATCATTAGGGGTTTACCACATAAAAGAAAACTGTAAAGAAACACAACCAAACAATATAAACAGGAGTATTAGGATAAGACGATTATTTTATTCATTTATTTTATTATTTTTTTTTTTTTTGATTATACAATTTGTATATGCGTGTTTGCAGGTCTTTCATGCTGCGAAATTAAAATCTCTGTTAAAACAAGTACCTGATATTTTGAGATCAGATTAAGACTGCGATACAATTGGTTAGTTGTAGTGAACCTCGCGCATTATTACCTTTAGGAAACCGTGCTTCTATTTTATTCAATTCTGTAATAATAGTTCTAAGTTTGTAACGTACATTTCTTTGTAAGACTTAAGCCTGTTTATAAGTGCAATATAGATGTATAGTCTAAGGTGGATTATGAATATGTTGAGTCTGAAAAATCAAAGGGAAATAGCAAATAAAGATTCTTAAACCAATGAAATTTGCTGAACAATGAATTTTATATCAGTACATCTCTGGATCTTTGCTAACAAAAAGTATTGGAGCATTGGAAATAAATAACGGAGGCGTAACCCTTAAATTTGTCTTAATTTTTGCTTTAAATTTGTTGTTTTGTTCAAAGATTTATTTTAATTAATAACCTTTTTTTTGGAAAAATTTTTCTTAAATAAGTTTGTACATATATGTTTTAAATGTTTTAGTTATTTGTTACTATGTAATTTAAACGTTTCAACCACTTTACACATATTTTTTTGTCTGGATTCATTAAAGTATAAATTCACGGTTGCCATTTAATCACCCTTATTCTGTTTGGCGTTGTCAACATCGTCGTCAATTTTGAGACAACATCAACTTAACACAACATCAATACTAATTTGGTATTCCCTAACAAACTAATGACGACGTTGACGATTTATCGATAATATAAAAAAATAAAACACACATATCTAATATTTGAGTCAGTTGATTCAATTTGTTTTCTATTGTGTTAAGTGTTGTGGAAAATTTAAATTTAAAAAAAAAATAAAATACCTTTAAACAATAAAATAAGCAAAACCATTACAAACAATTAAAATAAATAGTCAAAGGGCCATTACTACAACTTGTCGTAAGTTAAAGGTAGGATTTTTTCTGCCTGACAAATAGCTTTGTAATATTAAAACTCCCAATTTTTATTGATATTCTTATTAATAATAATAAATAAAATTTTTAGAAAATAATAAGTGAAGTTTTTATAATGCAAATTGACTTGTCTGTCCGACAAAATCCTGCCCTTACTAACTGCCTTTTTTCATTAGGATGGATTCTTTCTAACTCTTCCGCCAAATTTTCAAATTGGCAGAAGTTGGTAATTTTAGTTTTTCCATTTCTTTTTTATTATGTTTTATATTTCTTACTTTGTTATTTTAACATTGCTGTATACTTTTTCATTTTTTTTTTAATTTTCCTTTGCTCACAACACAACTCAACATCAAAAATGGCGACGACAAACTAAACGGCAGCATCAACATCAATTGTTCTTAGAAAATACCAAACATATGGTGACAATCATCGATTAATGACAATATTGACAACGGGAATACCGATTTACAACAAACGAAGAAAAACGACGTTGTTTTGTGTTGCCGAACAGAATAAGGGTGAATACTTTTTAAGTTTCACCTCAAGTCGATTTTAAACTCTCAAGTTGATTGCTAATTCTCAACTGCCCGTTGGCTTTTTATTATTAATTTTATTTTCTAGTTTTATTTTTGTTTACCATGATGTTATTTTAAGTATTAAATTTATTGTTACAGTGTTGTATTTTATGAATGCAGGTTTCGGTAACACTATACTAGAACAGTTACACTAGTACAGTGGAAAGCAATTTATTTCTACTGCCTTCCAGGATTTATTGAACACTTTTGGGATAAAACATGTAAGAACACCTAATCATGCTCCACAAGCAAACGCAAGCGAAAGAGTAAACCAGTCGATTTTATTCGGTATCAGAAATTTTCTTCAAAATGATCAGTCAAGATGGGACGAGAATCGTAGCAAATTTGAATGTTCCTTAAGATATAGTGTACACTCATCGACAGGTCTTACGCCGTATTTTGCGCTGACTGGTTACAACATGATAACACATGCAGGTGCTTACGAAATCATAAAAAAATAAATGCAATCGAAGATGGCGATCTACAAGTATTACCAAAGTCAGACCAAACGCAGCTTACCCACCAAAAAATGAAATGAAAATGCACGAATCATATCAAAGAAATGTTAAATTATACAAGCTACTTAGTAAACCAATTACATATGGAGAAAGACAAGAGATATACTGCAAAACTTTACGCAAAGTAATTTCGCGAAGGGCATCAATGCGAAGCTATGTAAGCCTTGGCTTAAGTGACGCATACGACGAAAGATTGGATAGATTCAGTATAAGGTAGAAAACCTAAAAGGACAGCTTATTGAAACGATACACGCACAACATTTGAAGCAAAAAAACTACACACTTTTTAAAAATCACTTACACATACTCTTCGTTCAGTTCTTATAAATAACACCTCCTGACGCCATAGCACGGTGTTCTGGTTCTCTGTAGATAGCGCTTAAGATAATTAATAGGTTTAAAATTACAATAATTTTTATTTACTAATTTAAAGAAATTTCTATAAAGTTAAAACACAATGCTTCAGCGCATCATTTCGTACTAAACTTACTCAGTTTAAATTTATACTTTCACTATTTTAATAAATCTTTTTTTAGTCATTTTGCACTTGTTTTTTTTTTTAATCTGTTTAAAACACTTATTAACACACGCACTTTTTTATTTTAAAATACCTTAATTTTTTCTGATTAGGAGAAACACTCTCATATACTTTTTAAAGCTTGTATATGTTTGCTAAGATAAAATCTTATCAAACATACAATTCCAATTGTCTAGGATCGAACTAAATTTAATAACTTCGCCTGTGAGCACGGCCTGATGACAAGTCATCAAACCTGGGTAATAGAGAAAATTTCGTGGTTGTCAGCCGCGCTGGATGAAAATCAAATATTTTTTATATTTTGTGTTTGTCATCAGGCCATCATACTCGTTTAATAGCGTGTTTGTCAAATACAGTATAAATTTTATTTGTGTTTTTGTCGGCGAACAGTAAAGATGGCTTGGTTAGTCCCAATTTTCACTAGGCAATTCTTATCGGCTTATCTCTTTTGCTTGTCGGTGAGGGCGACAAGAGGAAAAGAAACGAGTACACAAGCTGATGTACTCGTTCAATTCGTTTTGCTTTCTTATTCGTAATTTTTAGCTGATTAAGGGCCCGATTACGGTTTACAACAGTTGTAATTTAAGTGTTGTATTTTTGAAAAAACGATTATGGTTAACAACTGTAGTCAGCTTTGTTGTATAAAGAGTTGTCTATGTAAATTTTTTACTGATTACGGTTTACAACATGTGTATTTATGTGTTGTCAGTACTGTCAAAAACTTACAACTGCTAACTACCTGTTGTTTTAAAGTGAAAATTTAAAAACATAAAATTGAGAAAATTTGTAAGTATTTTTTTACTTTATTTTGTAAAGCTTTAATAATTAGGAACTTTTTTCAGGAAAATATCTAATAAAAACAAACGTAAAAACTAATAGACTTAATGAAAAAAAAAATCCTGAGGTTAGTCGAAGCTACATTTGGCATTAGCAAAATGCAGCTCAAGTAAAAATGGAAAAAGTTTTTTGATGGGTTCAATTTTTTGGGACCACCGAGTCGCAAAAGAATGGGCTTACAAGCTCAAGAAAATTCGGATGCGGAGAAATCAACCACTGAGGTCGAGCCATCACCAGGTACAAAAAAGTGAGCTGCTATTGCCCAGAAGCCGTAAAATAAAAAATAATGCTAATATATAAGACGAATGGTTAAAAATTTTAAGAGAGCAAGCAAAAAACCTCTCGAAAAAATTGTACAAAAACTACAAAATAAATAAAAAATTTATGATTAAAAAATGAAAAAAGTAGATATGCAAATAGACTTATTAAAAGCAAAAATGGAATTAACCGGTAAAAAATTAGAATAATATATTATTGTTTTTGGTTTAGCATTTCATTTATGTACATACGTTTTATTTTATTTTTTGTTATTTTAAAAATTAATATTCGGCCTTATTACGGTTGTCGAAAACGACATTCGAGAATAGTCGGAGTCGCTGTCGATAGTTAGTTTTTTTGGTACTATGTAAAATTTTCCACAATAAAATGCTTTGTAATAGATCAAAACATAAAATTTTAATAAAAAATTTTTGCAGTAGCATTTTAGGCGATAAACTAACACTTAAAAATAACAATAAAAAACAAAACGACTACTCTTAATTAAATTTGGAAACTTTTGTATTTCATTTGCAATTTTCTTAAAATTCAAATTTAGAAAGATGTGTTTTTAAATAAAAAAATTTTCCATTTACAAAAATAAAATATGCAGACAACAGTTTTAGTACGATTATACAGGTAAAATTGAGTGCTCTTACCTTGTATCTCTTTTTTCTATACAAAATATCTTATTTTTATGAATAAAATGTATTCTATATTGATATCAAGGTTCTAAGGGACCTCCTTACAAAATTTTGTGCAAATCCATACGGCAGTTTTTACATGATGTGAACACTGACACAAAAAATTCCAAAACTAGGTGTTTTGTACTTGATATAGCGATTACTATCTACACCAATATCAAAATGTTTTAAAAAATATTTCATGTACAGAAATGACTCCGTTACAGTTTTATCATATGTATAGGTTAAGAAAAAACTTAAAATTTCTAAAATTAAGAAAAAACTTGAAGTTAGTGTAGAATAAAACGTACTCTGCCTTTAAGTTCTTCTAATTCAATTTTACGTTTTTTTTTAAATATTTCATCGGACGTAAGTTTTAGATGATGTTTTTATGCTCTTCTTTTTCTAAGTTTCTTTCCTTGATATGTATCTTTTTCTATTAAATCTTTCAATTTCTTTTAACGTCTTCATAACTTAAGTATACAATTCTGATTGAATGCTTAATTTTGTTGCTAATTTTTCCAATCAAAAAAGCAAATTTTGGGGTGACAGAGAATTAAAAAAAGTGGTTCTGCATATATGTTTATATATAATTTTACATAAAAATACCATCGGCTCTTAATTGGTTAAGCATTTTTTAAAAATTTTTGTATTTCCTTAAAGATCTCTTCAAAGGCTTTTAAACGATACCCATATTGATATTTTAAAAAATTTTAAAATTTCAGAGTCCCGTAACTCAGAAAATATGGGCGACCGCCAATTTTTTCATTGATGTTTTTTTTCTTAGTTTTTAATTCGCTATCTCCTTATATATTTATTTTTTTGGTTGGAGTTACTTTATTATTGAAAATGACATGAAAAAATTAGATGTAGGCGTGGTGTTTTGCCTGCTGCCTCGAAGGACATGGACCCATCATGCTGATGTCTAATAGTAGCTCTTACCACTCAATGTCTGATCGATTGCCGTATTTATTATTTTTTTTTTTTTGCAAAATTGATTTCAACACCAACACGGACTGACAGACGGACATCGCTCAATTGACTTCGCTATGCATAAGAAGTCAGAATATACATATATACTTTATGGGGTCAGAAATGGATATAGTAGAAATTACACCCAGAATGACAAACTTACCCTTTTTCCACTTTCTGTGATGGTATAAAAACAGCATGCAAAAAATTAATTAAAATAAGCATAATGTAAAAATCAAAAGTAAACTTATCTTTTGTTAGCGTTCGTTTTAAAAATTTACGAAAAAAAATTTTTGTCGTGTACATAAATTTCAACGACAATATTTGAACAAGTTATCATTCGAATAACACAAACGTAATACCGATTTTTGTAATAGATTTGTTTTTCGAGTAACATATTAAACGATAACGACGTGCGTAGTACCATTTAAAAAAACGTAGGATTTTCGACACGAGAACGACAACCGTAATAAGGCTGATTGGTTTTTTAGTTAAAAAAAATGAATTACGATTCTTTAGTTAGATATTTTTAAAATATATTGCGATTTTTATCCTTTTACTAAAATGAATTACAGGCTGTGAAGAAAATAATACAAAGAAAGGGAGCATCCAAGCCACTGATAGTGGTCCATACACTGAAATAAGCCTGAGTTCTTTAGAGCAGACGACTATTGAAGTGGTGTCGATGCAGTCGCAGGTTGACCCAAGTCGGTCTGCATTGGACTCGCAAGCTTTAAAGAGTCCGGTTTAGAGCAGTTGCAATTAATTTTGAGCCACCGTCATTAAGCTCTGTACGCAATTACCCTCATCATCATCTAAAAAATCGACACTTGTTTTAAAATAATTTTAAACATGTGCGTGTAATTGTTCTATTGTTGACAGTTTTCCATATGAAGAGATGTAATTTTGTGAATATTGTTTGCTGCAATAAAAAACAACCCTGTGACATACTCAACATGAAGATGTTGTAAACCATAATCGAAACAAATATAAATGTTGTGTTGTAGCCAAGACAACACAACATTTAAGTGTTGTGAACCATAATCGGGGCCTAAATGTTATATGTGTTTATACACAAATTTAAATTTGTTGTTGTTTGTTGTTAAACCGCAAAAACAATAAGCTAATAAGCTAAGAATTGTGAAAACGACAAGGCAAGTTTAAAGAAGAAAAAGTGATAAGTTTATTTATAAGAATTGCTTCGTGAAAATTGGGACTTAGAGCGCATGAGGTAAATAAAGATAATATGTATTGACAAATTATTAGAAGTAATAGGTAAATAATATTACACTCAAATTCTTATTGATTGCTAGGTTGAAAGTAAAATAAAATGTCAACAATTTAAAACTTGCTTTACTATAAATTAATGAATTTTTTATAATAATGCAAGTTTGAATATAGGTAAACATAACTTAATTTGCAAGTTTAGCTTTAAGTTTTATCTTCTTCCGTTAATATCTTAATAAAATCTTAAATAAAACAAATAAACAGTAAAATAATACATTTCTTTTTGAAATAACTAAAAAAAACATTATTTAATTTGAATTTTTAAAGAATTTATTAAAGTATATAAAAGTTTACCGGAATTATGCAAATAAAATGTGATTTTTATAATAATAGAAATTTAAAACAAAAGTTTTTAGAAAATTGAAAAAAGTACAACCAAATGCAACAAATAAAGTTATAAAATAAAATAAACATGTTGCAACTAATTCATACGGTATCACAAATACGAACTTCACTGCTCAAAATCTACTTGCATACTGATGTGTGACAAACTTGGCCTGTACCTCGTTTCTGTATTTCTCGCATCGTAAAAGTTTTCACATCAAGAGTGAAACAAAAAATTTCATCGTTTCTCGATATGCGAGTAAAAAGTGTTTCTGGTTCTTAATGCGAAAACAGACAGCACTGATTCTGTTTTTACTGGAATAATTCCAGTACTAGTGTCAAATAAAAACAAAACGTCAAAATAAAGAAATAAATTATCAACCAATATAGAAAAATAGTGAAAGTGTAGAAAAAGAGTTAATAAATAAAATAAGTTTTAAATATTATAGCGAAAAAAATGTATAATACTGTGTGGAGGCCATGTAATCAATTAGCTTTTGCTGTTTGGAAATTCTTTCTATTTTCTAAATAAAAAGATATAAAACATAAATAAATGCATAAATACTTATTGATAATACTTGTTTATTATTAATTTAAATTGCTTTTTACCTTTCGGCTGATTTAGACTCCATGTTTACACAAATTTAAATATATATTTCAAATCTTACTTGTTCTCGCGCTGTTTTGAAATGTGAGTTATTTTGACAGTTCTTGCGTAAAACTTTTCGCAAAATATTGGTACAGAAACACTTTTTCTCGCAAACTTCCAATAACTGTTGGAAAATAACTTAAATGACATATAGTTCTCGTATTTTAAAGATACAGAAACACTTGTGTGAGAAAACCCATTTTTTGTTTCAATTTACATCGTTTTCCTAAAAATTCACTTGTTTCATGCGAAAACTTTTACGATGCGAGAAATACAGAAACGAGGTACTGATCGTGTAATAGCAACACACTAATGAAATGAAAATTATATACAAACTTACTTGGCCAGATTTTTCGGGAACTAATGAGCTTCTCTCCTTTGGAACAACCCATTATACAGCGGCGACTCCTGAATGAAACCAAATAATTTCATTAAAATCTAATTACATTAAAAACAACTTTTTTCAACTCACATCTTTCCTGTTAGATTTTTTGCTTCATTGTCGTAGTTGATTTTCAACCCTTATTTTATATTACTTTAAGAGCACACAAAAAAAAACACATCAAATAAAATTAATCACTTTAATTATAGATTAATAGTCAAACATTAGACACATATTTGGCGCAAAGAGAATTATATTTTAAAACTTCGCCAAATTTTCTTTACAAATTTATGTAAATAAATAAAATAGCTATAATCAGAAAGAGGTAGTAATATAAAAAATGCAAGAACTGTTACTATCCCTCTCTAACGAAAGCTAGAATCTAGCCACACTGTGTTTTTCGTTTCTTATCTGGTTATTCATCTGTGCTTTAGAAATCGTAGAATATACTGTATTTGTCGAGGAGAAGATAACAAACTTTTTGGCAACCATTTTTCTTTGTTTTGTCAAACTTTTTTCAGAGTTACATGGAAAGTACTTTTTCATATGTGTGTGAGCTGTTTTTTGTGCTTTTTTGTAGTTGTATTTAGTGTCACGTGCTTTCATGTTTTACATAAAAAAATGTAAACAAACTAAGGCAAAAATAGCATTTTTTAACTGGATCACAATTCGTTAATTTAATTTTAATAAAAAAAAAATTAACTAAAAGCCTACAGATGATTGAATCAAATTTTGGAACTGTCACTTTTGATAATTAAGATATAAAGGTGGTACACATCAAGCTATTTAGAGTATTTTTTCATTCATAACTCGAAAACTATTCCACGTGCACATATAACGCTATATACGATTGATAGAGGATTAAAATCCGAATCGATCGTGGTACAGTTTGTTTCTTGAAGGACTTTACAAAACAAGTTATTAAGCGGCAAACTTTAAAAATTTAAAAAAATCGCTGAAAAATATAAGTTTAGTTTTCCTCTTATATCTCGGTCTCTATTCCGCGTGCACACAAACTGCTATAAGCAATCGAAAGAGGGAAAAAAAACTTTTAAAAATTAAAAAAAAAATCGATAAAGTAAGTTTAGTGATCCGCGTGCACTTATGCCGCTATATACGATTGAAAGACGATTGAAATAGTACTCGATCATATTTCTTTAAAGTTTGTACGAAGAAAGTTATTAAGCAGCAAACTTTCAAAAATCGAAAAAATTAAAAAAAAAGGTGAAAAGTTTAAAACTAATTAAAGTTTACTTCTACTTAGTATAAAACAGTCAGTAGCACTAATCAATGGAGATCGAAAATAAGATTCAGAAGATATACCACAGCAAATTCTTGCTAGTTAAAAAAACACAGCGATGTCGGTAATGGTGTTTATACAAACACACATGAAAAAATGTAAACAAACTTTTGAAAAAATATTGCGTTTTTAAATGTTACAAGAATTCGTCAATTTATCATACATTTAAAAACAAAAGATATTTTTTAGAAGCTTCAAGGCTGTAGAATCAGATTTGCCGGTTGTCACTTTCGCCACTATAAAAATAAAGGTGCTGCACGTCCTTGATCGAATGGCTAAAAATTATACAAATAGATTGTTAAATATTACAGCTAAGTTATTCGTGATATCATACAGCGACTAGTACCAGTTAATAAAGGAAAATATTACCTTTTAAAATTGGTATACATTTGGTTTCTATTCTGCTTATGGGCATACTTTATTGTCCTTCCAGTTCTTATACAATAGTGGTTGCACAGTATTATCAAAAATTTGCTTAATTTGTTATGAACTGCTTTAGGCACATCGGTTTTTACTAAATTTTTATTACTGTCCATCTTCTGAATGCCAGTATTTCAAAAAATATATTATATTGTCGTGTGCACCCAGTGAAAGCTTTAAAGCAGAGCGAGAAAGGTAAGGCAGGGTGATATGATAAGACCGTTAAAAAGAGGACTGTGTTATTAATGGGGAATGAATAATGCTGGCAAGAAGGGGAAGGTAGAAAAAAAGAATTACAAATAATAGAAAAATTAGGCTTTCAATACCTGAAAAGCCAAAAAAAATGGATTGAAACGGGGCTTGGACGACATATTGTGGCGTCTACGAGGTTTATTCAGTGAAAGTAATTAATCAGCTTTTTTTCTCTGATAACAATTGATAGAGCGACAAGGTGTGCCGGAAGAAGTTTGAAAATTATTAAAATCTGAACTGTGAGTGGCCGGAAAGTGATACTTACCAGTGGTTTGCATTAAAATAGAGTGAATTAGGGATTCACTTAATAAAATTTTCTATTCATTAATTTATTTGGATTGGTAGATATAAATTTTAAATAATTAAACAACAAAATAGAGATCCTAGTGAAATCAACAAAAATACATATGTAAAATAGCACAAAATCTGTAAAGTGTAAAAAATATAAAATTTAAAAAGAAAACTAAAAGGTAACAACTTGATAAAAATAGAAGTTTTTAAACAATTTATATAAATAATATATATAATGAACGAAAAGGAAAAATCTAACTGATTAAAGTTATTGTTTAAATAAAAGTATTCAAAATAAAAACGTAATTAAATTATTTAAACCTGCAAGGCACCACCTTCATCGCTGTCGCCTCCACCGAGGGACTTGTCAACCGGAGAGGAAGACACCACCACTCCTGGTATGTCAGGTAACAGCCATTAGACTGTACCACGTACGACGCACGTACTGAAAATACAAATTTTATATATTTAGCTCTAGCCATATTGATCATTATTTATGGAAAATACTTTTGTAAGCAACCTCATTCCTCTTGGTAGGGGTTTTTTCAAGAGTGCGAGGTTAGGGTTGAGCTCAAGCCTATAGTTCGTCTCGCGTCTAGGGAATTTTAACCCACAGTGTTTTCGTTAACATAGAAAAGAGAAAAATTAAGGCAAAGTAAAATAGATAGATTGTCAATTGAATACTTACGCACCTGAACGTAGAACGTAGAATACGTCACGTAATGACGGCAGTTCATGCACCAGATTGGGAACATTTCATTCGCCTAGAAGTCAGGGAGAAAACCTTAAAAAATGCCAGAAGAGATCTGTTTAAATATTAAATCAATGTTTTAAATATGTAAATTTCCTTTTATTAAAAACATCTGATATGTTTCTTTAAATTAATTGTTCTTTTTTTAATGTTTGAAATTAATTTTTTCCAAATAATTTAATAATTGTTTTGTTATAAATTTTTTTCGGGTTTTTTCTTAATTTAAAATTTTGTCATTTTCCTTTTAAATCAAAAGTACAATTTTTGAATTAGTTTTTTTATCATTATTTTGCCATGCATCTATTTGAAATATTGTAATTTAAACTCTAAATTTTATTGCAAATTAATAAACAAAATGCTTGTATTTTTATACTCTAAATGAAATTTTTAAATTTTTATTAATTATGCCGGGTTAAATTTATAAACACAAGCGGTAAGTAGGGAAATAGGAGAGTAAAGGGAAGGTAGTGTGTGTTCCATTCTCACTAAAATTATTTTTTTTCTTCCTTGTATTATAAATTATTATATATGTATGTAAAACACAGTTGGTAGTTAATTTTGTATTTTGCTTTATATTTTAGTCTTAAGTTCTAAGCATGTTTTCTTTTACACTTTTCGTTGTATCAAAAATTAATTGTTTTTAATACGGTTTTTTTTTTTTTGGTATGTAACTGACCTATACTAATTTATTTTCAAGGTCTTAAAAAGTAAAAATGAAATTTTGCTTGAAATGCAAGAAACAAAATTTTGTGTAGCTGCGCTAAATTACGCTGCAGAAGTAATTTAATATTAAATTTAAAATGAATTTTTTAAACATGAAAATAAAACAACCAAAATTGTTTGTGCAAACCAAGCAAAAATTATTTTTCCTTATTTTTTTTTTAACGCATGGCGCTAACGCGACATGGTTACATATGTTTTTATATTTGTGCAAAATTAAAACGTAAGGGATTTAGAAATTGTCGTATGCTAGCGACACAAACATGAATAAACTGCAATTTAATACAATAAGTTTGTTTTAAGTTTCAAATATGCACAAATTTTTATTATTGTTTTCGTTATGGAAATTTCATGAGTGTAGTTAACAAATTTGCCGTATTCACAAGCCCCCTAGTAAGTGCTAACAAAATACAACGGTGCTAGCTGTGTTGTTGGTAATTTTCATACAAACATGCAATACAACACTTAGTACTTTACACATACATATACATATGAAGTTTTTCAAACGTTGTATTTGTTTAAATGTTTTATGTTTAAATGAATTATTATTTTTGTGTTCATGTGTGAATTATATTGAATTAAATTGGATTAAAAGATATTTTTATTAGTTTCATTTATTTAATTTATTGATTTGATTGATTTATTAGAAAGTGGAATAGTCATTTTATTTACAAATGTATGCGGACCTTTTCCAAAGAAAACAAGAAAAATTAGACCCTAGCAGAATGAAATGCAGCATTTTCTGGACTGCCACTTCCTTCATCAGCATTCTTCGCATCTATCTACTTTATGTTATGAACACCGTAAACATCATCTATTTAATCAACTAATCTTAATGTTAATTTGGTGAGACGAAGCCCACACAACTTGTACTAGCCTTTGGATAGCCACGAAATGCAACACTTCTGTAAAATTTAAAATGACTGCATTTTACTATAGCTCCGAACAACAAAAAGTTATAAAAAAATGTAAAAATTAAAGGGTATCCCCATAATTCATGTAAATTTACTTATATGGGCCTATCTTTTGAACCGTTATAGACAAACGCTTGAAAATTGGACAGAAGTTCGATTGCTGTGGCCAAGGGTGCCCCAATAGTCAATTTAAATTTACGTTTATAGCCATACTATTTAGCAGTTGTAGACAGACGCTTGAAATTTCAACGAACCTGTATTGCTAAGTCCGCTATAACAACAAGTATAAAATTAGGGTTTAGAAGTTAAAGGGTGTCCCAATAGCTGATGTAATTTCAAGTATGTGACAAAACTTTTGAACCGTTATAGACAGAATGCTGAAACTTAAAAGGGACCTGTATGTCCGCTATATATTTATTTATATGGGACTGTCTTTTGAACCGTTGAAGACAAATGCTTGCAAATTGGACAGAATGTCGATTGCTATGGTCGTTATAGTAACAAGTATTAATAATTATATTAAATTGTAAATAAAAGGGTGCCCGATTAGTTTATTTTATTTGATGTATATGGCCATACTTTTAAACAGTTGTAGATAGACGCTTGAAATTTACAACGAGACAGCTATAACAATAAGTATAAAAGTTGGATTTGGAAGTTAAAGGGTGTCCCAATAGTCTATGTAATTTCAAGTGTGTGGCCGTACTTTTGAACCGTTATAGACAGAACGCTGAAACTTGAAAGGGACCTGTAAGCCCGCTATATCAATGAGTTTTAAATTTAAATTTAGAAATTAAAGGGTGTCCCATAATTACTGTGTATTTACCTGCATAGACCTAGCTTTTGAACCGTTATAGACAACCGCTTGTAAATTTGACGCAATGTCGATTGCTTTGGCCGTTATAGTAAAAGCTGATAATATTTAAAATTATAAATTAAAGGGTTGGTATGTGGCCATACTTTTAAACAGTTGTAGACGTACGATTGAAATTTACAAAGAACCTGTATTACTAACTTCTCTATAACAACAAGTATAAAGTTTGGATTTAGAAATAAACGGGTGTCCCAATAGTTGATGTAATTTGGAGTATGTTACCGAACTTTAGAGAGAACGCTGAAACTTAAAAGGGAACTGCATTTTTAAGCCCGCTATATCAACGAGTTTATAATTTCAATTTAGAAATTAATGACAAGCCTTAACATTTCTGTATTGGCTTCTAAAATAACTCTCATGTTGTTTTGAAGTTTTTAAACTTAAAAGAATGTTTTTGGCTTTTCGAAAAATTTGGATAAAGGTTTCCTGTTGAGCTGGCTTTAGCAACCGGCCAAATACGTGTAGATACTTGCTATTCCAAACGAACAAATATATTGCATTTTTATTTGAAATTGTTATGGGTTGTTAGCATAATATAATAATTAATACTTAAGTAGTTTTGTTTTAATATCGTCTTTGTAATGTTTCCTTAATAATATGGTGAGGTGTTTGGCCAAGTTATATGCAGGTGCAAGTTTGTAATTTACAACAGTTCTGATTGGTATATTTTCTTTATGATTTTTGGATTTTGCTCTGAGTGTAGGGAAACCTGGATTCATGTATATGTATAACTTTCCGTCAGTAAGAGTTTTGCAGAGTTTTAGTAAGCTTTGGAATGAATCGGTTGGGTCATTCTTGAATTTTGTGAATTTTGCCTGTTGTATGAATTGTTGTGTTTTTTTTATATAGTATAATATTTCTTGTACATTATTACAGTTGTGTTCCCTTTATCTGCTTTAGCAAGTAACAGATTATTATTTCTTAGTTTTGTCTTTAGCTGTCTTGTAGTTTTTTATTCGTTAGAATTTGTTTTAGATGCAGTGTGTTCTTTTATTGTTTTTTCAAGTACATCGGCTATCTTGTGTCTCAGGTGTTCTTGTCGGTCAGTTGATAAGCGCGTAATAGTAGCTTCGGCGTCTACAATTTAGGTTTCAATTATTTTCTATATTTTGTCAAAAGGAAGATTATATTTAAGTCCCTTCTCCATTAGCTTCGTTTAATTGTGGGTAATTGTATGTTTGTAAGGTTTTTGACTCGAGGGTAGAGTTCTGAGTTTGTATGTTTTTCAGTTTGTTTTGTGAGTTTTGTAAATTTTCTATCCATCCGCTTGTATTTGTCAGTCATCTGATTTTGGATTCTTTCATGTAAAATGAGTAAAATTGTGGGAAATAAATGGGAAATTTTATCAGGCATGTTCTGAATCCAACACGAAATTTTCACTTCAAATTTTTAGAAGCACAATTTTTACAAAAACAATTCGTGTGGAATTCAGAACATGTCTGTATTTTTTGTCAACAAGTCTGTTACTTTTAAATAATATTATAAATTTCCTTATTGAGTTGTACGGCATTTACACTATGCAATTAGCATGAAATTTTTGTTTGTTTGTGAAGCAAGAGGAGTAAGCAATATGGTATTGCTTGAGTTTTCAGGGGATGTTACTGGTGCTAATGTTTACTTTTAGATAATGCATAACGCTATAACTTATATATAAAATTGAGAAAAAAATGCCTCAAAAAATTGCATAGTGTGAATCTGGACTTGGTATTTTTTAATGTAAAGTAAGTGTCTTTATCCATGTCATTTGGCTACACGCTTTGCGCGTTGGGAAGCGTATTGTTGGGACGTAATATAAATTGTTATGTAACGTGAGGCAATGTTTTTGTTGACATTGTTTGTTGTACCGTATGTTTGCTAATGCCTTGTGTAGTTGTAGTGTCTTATAGAAAATCTAAGTAACAGTACCTTAGCTCAACTAGCTGTATTTGGTATTAGGTTAACTGGGTTTGTTTCGTCAGTAAATAATATAATGTTATTGTTGTTGTCTTTTAGTGAAAACCGTAGTCACTGGCTGTTTATTTGGTATGTTTGGCGAGTGCTTTCGATTTGCAAACATCATTTAAAGGGCACGTTTTTGTTTGCACTAAACACTGATTTGAGGAATCCATCCAAAAAGTTTTCGCATTGTGTTGTTCCGCAAAGTAAACTGTTGAAATTGACTTAAGATGGCATTAAGATTCCCTTTAAAGACAAGATTAAGTACCATGGTGTTACTTTTAGTAAGCTCTTAAAATTTAATGAACATGCACGAACGGCAATAATTAAGATTCAGAAAATTAAAAATATGTTTGCGAAACTGTTGACTAACAGCCACCTAGACTGGGGTGAGAGCTTTTGATATACATGATAAGTATCAGGCCTGTACTGATATATGAATTCTCGGAGTGGTTCACCATTTCTCCTACGGTAACACATTTTCATATTAATATTTAGTTTTTCATATCATTATTTCTCTTATTATCAGTGTTATTATTATAATTATAATTTTTTTGTATTTTTTTCCCATTCCAATAATTGTAGTGCCGGGAGCAAGCATATTTATTTCTCTTCATTATCTTGATAGCTTTTTGTATCCAAATTTTTTCTTATAGCATGACGCGGTTTTCTGTTTATATTATTAGAACATTCCCATAGTTCTACGTTTTCAATTCTTACCCATACAATATTATAAAATCAAGTCTGCAATATTAGTTTTTTAAACCTTAAAAAAATCAACTTAACTTTATATTTAAAAACCTAAAATTAAGAGAGAGAATCTAGTTTAAGAGCCGCTTTTCAACTTTAGTAAGATAATTCTGTAGCAAAAAGCGTCTTATTGAGTTAATTAATTGTAATGTATCTAGCTCTACATTCTGATAATTTTCCAGAAATCGTAATCCCTAAACATAGTCTTACTTCTGAAAATCCTATAACTTGACTTTAGAGCGCTTGTGAATACAATTTGAAAGAGTCCGGAGAAGATGAGGCTTTTTCCACTCCAGGCTGCAGAAGTCGTTAGATATCAAGGGTCTGTCAATATGTCTGAAAACTCTGATATGCTCGTTTCTTTGCGCAACACTGTCTTATTCCCAAACTTTAAAGAAATGGCGCAGCAGTACTATAGTTTTCAAAAGATTTCGTTTTCGTGTAAGAGATGTTTCTTTGCAAAATACATTTTTCTTCTTAAACAAAAATCATATTAATAAATATTCACTTTCAATACGTACAATCTATAACCCTGTAAATTGCAGTTTATTTATTTGACATTAATTAAGATAAGGAACCCTTATGGTTACCAGCACTGTTGCCAGTTTTATTAGCTTTCTCGCTAAATAACTTGTCGAATATTGCCAATTATCGACAGTATATAAAAAATTTATTAGTCATATTTTATCAACACGAATAGTGAAATATTAAAAGTTGAGATAATTTACTGCACCTACCGTAAAGCATTGAATAATTACAGTGTTTAAAATAATCTAATAAAAGTTTTTATTAAATAAAAAATTAAGTTCTTTTGTAAAACGTACGAACATTGGTTGTATATAACTTTTAAAAAATCATAAAAATAAATAACTTAGTTTAAAAAATAACATCAATGTATATGATTTAAGTAATTTTTGTAATAAATTAATAAAAATAAAAAAAAAAAATGATTTAAGAACACAAATAAGTTATTGAATTATACTTATTAGTTTCAATGTTACCATTGCTCTGATATTCTTACTGAAATACATTTCTTTTGTATTAAATCTATTTAACATTTCTTCTCTAGGAATAAATGCTATTAACTTTCACAAAGGTTTTTTGCCAGTAAAAAATGTCTTTTTTTATTTTGTTTTAGAAATTTAGTATTTTGAAAACTTAAAAAATTAAAATAAAAAATAGTTAGATTGGAAATATTTACAGATATACAAAATCCCCTTACAGAGCTCTCAAGTATAACTTAAAAAATAATAATAGATTTATTTAGTAAATAAATAGTTCATTTTTTTACTTTCAAGAAAAATATTTGCCCTATTCACAAGCCCCCTAGTACGTGCTAAGTGCTAACAAAATACAACAGTGCTAGCTGTGTTGTTGGTAATTTTCATGCAAACATGCGATACAACACATAGTACTTTTTTCCATATGTTTTTCAAACGTTGTATTTGTTTAAATGTTTTATGTTTAAATGAATTATTATTTTTGTGTTCATGTGTGAATTATATTAAATTAAATTGAATTAAAAGATATTTTTATTAGTTTTATTTATTTAATTTATTTATTTAACTGATTTATTAGAAAGTGGAATAAGTCATTTCTATTGTATATAGTAGGAGTGGGTATATTGGAAACATATCTTAAGGTTTGTTCTCTGCCAATATAAAAACTGTTCTTTAAAATTTAATATTGCTTTAATGACTCGATTTCTAATATTTCGTATGGTACCGCCATCACCTATACCAAAAAGAGATGCTACCTTACGAACACAAGCTCCATTTCCTGAAGATCTCAAGCAGTAAAGTACATTTTTAAGCTGCAAGTCAATGAGTAGTTGGAGCCTTTTGCGAATTGTGTGAAAAACATCGTCATTTTTTATAAGGTTGAATATATAGGCAAATTCCTCTGGCTGTAGTCGTATCATATGAAGAAATCTGTTTTCATCAAAATATCTTAAAACTCAATTATGATATAATGGTGATTTTGGTAGCTCTATATGTATACTTCTGCGACTGGAGAGCAGGTATATTAGGTTCATCCTAAAAATGTCTTGAATTTCATCCTCATCTTCTTCATCACCTGTAATAATTTTTTTCATTTAAAATATGTAAACAAAATAAGGAAAACGGTTATAACTTACTTGAGTCAACCATTAATATATCGAAACTATATTTTTCACACAAAAAATTTATTAATTTACCTTTTTCTGTTTTCTCCCCCATTTGGCTTATAAATAACACATGATGAATAGCACTTTTCTTCTTATTTAGTTTTTGACGTATGAAGTACAATGTATTATGGCACATTGATACAATGGTTGTTCACAAAGAAGTAAACAAAAGGTAGTATGCAATACTACATACACCTTAGCAGAGCTTGTGAATACTGCAATTGAATATTGCAAATGTAAAAGACCGCTGAGTGTTCCTTTGAAATTTTCATAACAAAGATGTTTTTTTTTTACTTTGAAATATTCTAAAATAAAATCTATTTCAGTATTTTAGGCACTTTAATAATAATTAGCTTTTGTGAAAATTCCGAAAACCTACTGCTTTTAAGTGAATATTGCACAATAAAACTTTATTGCATTAAAAAAATAAGTCTACTTTTAATTGAAAACAAAAACATTTTTTAAAAGAACAGGAAAAATTAGTGTGGGCTTTAATAGAATGTAACGCGTTTTCTTCATTGTGCATACTTCTCCAATACCATTCTTTTCTCGTGTTATGTTTTTTTGTTTGATTTTTGGTTTTGTGGAAGAAATATTCTTAGCATATAGATAATTATAGCAAAGTACATTATTTGCTGAAAATTTCGATATTTTCTTTTACTACCGTTATTTTTACTCATTTTTCTTCATGTTTCTTTACACTTTTTTTCATTTTATAATTCCTTGGTGTATTCCCCTTTCTGGCTGTATATTTTCATAATATTCATTTTTTCTCATGTTCGTTAATATTTTTCTATTATTTCCCTTATGTGACCCTGTGGTCTTTTTCATCCTTTCTATTTACTTATATATTTCATCCTTTATCGCCTTCATTTCCCCCTTTGGTTTCGAGCCAAAGTATCTAGGATCAGGAATTGGGTGGCTGATACACTTCGTAGCGTATTATACATTTTTCGTTTACTGTATGACATTTTTTCTTTTTTAACTCATCAACCTTTGTTCAATTTTGCCTATTTGCTGCTACCCTTTCATATTTTACCTCGAAATGTTTCTTCGCATACCCCATGGCACCTGCCGTCAGTTGAAATCGTATCGAATTTTCGCACTAAGTTCAATGTTTCAGGCAAATTACCGATGGCGGTGTAGTAAAGTAACTAAATCAGTGTATATTGAGTAACTTACTTGTACTTCCGTTTAAGTCCTTTGTAGTTCTAGTTTCGAGCCGAAATAAACAGAAAAAAACGGAGTAACTGATACTCTTTAAACTTAACAGAAGTAAAAAAAATCCTTTACAAAAAATTGCCCTTTTTAGTTATCCGCAATCTAACCCCTTGTACCCTGCCACCTTTTATAAATTCTTTATTTTACTGGTTTTATCAAATTATTGTGTCGGAGTTCCTTTGTCGTATTCTTACATTGACAGGCGTGGATACTCCCGTGACTTCATAGGGACTCAACCATATAGGTGAAAATTTATTTTTTCGCGCTTGGTTTCTTAGCC
Source organism: Gymnosoma rotundatum (assembly GCA_916610165.2). Lineage (NCBI taxonomy): Eukaryota > Metazoa > Arthropoda > Insecta > Diptera > Tachinidae > Gymnosoma > Gymnosoma rotundatum. The sequence continues at coordinate 112,693,252 of OU744336.1, forward strand.
ACACCATTTGTCCGATCTTAAACTGTCTAGTCTTTGTGCCCTTGTCATAATATTTTTTTAAATTTTTCTTTTGCCCTAACCTGGTTCCGTCTCACCACTTCGTTGAATTTTGTATTTAAGGATTTTCCTGTAGTCATCTGTGTAATAGAGAGGCGCTGGCTGTTATTTTAGGCTGACAGTTATTTCAAATTCGAATCCGTACAGTACCTTGTTGGGTGTTTGCTTAGTAGACGAATGTGTTTTGTTATTGTGTACATGCATGGCATGATGCAGCCAATCATCCCAATTAGTTTCGTCAAGTTTCACAAAACTTCTTAAATACTCTGCAAGAGGTCTATGGGTCCTTTGCATGGATCCATTGAATTGAGGATGATATGGAGTTGTTTATATGTTTTTTACTCCAAGCATTTTGAAAACTTGCCTGAATAATTTCGAATTAAAGTTGCTTCCATTATCTGTCACAAGAATTTTGGGGATGAAAAATCGTGCGATTATTTCTCTGAAGAACTGCCTTGCTACCATTGCCGCTTCCATATCTGGGATAGCTGCGCAGGCTAGGTATTTTGAAAAATCATCCAAAAAGGTAACTATATATTTGTTACCACGTGAGGATTCGGGTAAGGGCCCAACAATATCCATGAAAATTCTTTCAATAGGCATATTGAGGGTTGTGGTCAGGGTAATTGGCATCCTGTCTATCCTTGAACTTTTATTTTGCTGGCAAATTTTGCAGGAGGCTACATACTTTTTAATTTGACTTTGCATTTCAGCCCATTTGTATTGTGCCTTGTGCCCAGTGGCGTTGTAATAACCTTCTTTATATCTTACGCATCTGTTAATATTATCTTCTTCATGATTTTTACTCGTCTCCACTGCACTTTCCCTATTCAGGGTTTATACAACTTCTGATTGTGCTCTCGTTTTTACACCTATGTTTACTTCTTCCGTTGGAAGGCGACTAAGAGCGTCTGCATTTTGATTCATCTTGCCTGGTTTGTAGCGAATCTCAGAATCGTATTCTAACAATTTTAGTCTTAAACGACCCAAAATACCTTCCAGATCCGTTTCAAGGGTTTGTGGTCAGTGAATACCGAGAAATATATGGTCGCAAAGTTTTTGTGGCCCATACAATGGCCAGCAATCCCCTTTCTATTGTGGAGTATCATTTTTCTGTATCGCTTAATACTCTGCTAGCGAAATAAATTGGTAGGACACTTCCTGGCTCTCCTTGAGAGAGCATTGCTCCTAGAGCTCCACTACTGGTGTCTGTTGTCAAAATGAAAGGCTTGCTAAAATTAGAATATTAGAGGAGAGAAGGGTTGGTCACAGCATCCTTCAACCTGTCCATTGCTTCCTGGCACTCTTGTATCCACTCTAATTTTGTATTCTTACTCAACATTTTGTTAAGAGGTAATGAAATTCGTGCTGAGTTTGTAATGAACTTCCTGTAGTAATTCATCAGCCCCAAAAATGCTTGTAGCTCCTTTTGATTTTTAGGGGGTGATATATCTTTCACTGCCCTAGTCTTATTTGGGTCTGGCAGAACCCCTTTTTCTGAGCACTGGTGGCCAAGATAGATAATTTGTCTCTGCAGGAAATGACATTTTTCGGGGTGTAATTTTAGGTTTATTTTATTAAGACCTCCAAAACTTTCATTAAACGTTAATTATGGTCCACTAAGTTTCTGCCATAAATAACAATATCGTCCAAATAAACGAAACAGTCAATTCCTTGTAGCCCGGTTAGTATTGAATTCATTATTCTTTGAAAAGTAGCTGGTACACCTATCAATCCGAAAGGCATACGGTTAAATTCATAGTGCCCCAAACTGGTACTAAAGGCAGTTTTTTGTTTGTCATTAGGATTCATTAATACTTGATGGTATCCACTTGTTAAATCGAGTGTAGAGAATCTACGACCAATCGCCACTTTTTTTCGCCGTGTTGTCCTGCTTTTTTGGGTACCAAAAGAACCGGGGAGTGCCATGGAGAATTGCTGGGTGTTATGACATTATCCTTGAGCATTTGGTCTACCTGTCTGTTAATATCAGTTCTGTGGACTTCCGGTAGTCTGTATTATTTAATGTTTATTGGTGGTGTACTTGCTTCCGTGGATATTTCATGTTTCAATACAGTAGTGTAGGTAAGACTGTCACCAGGCAGTTGGAAAATATCGTCGTATGTCTTCAAAGTATTATCGATTGAAAACCTCTCTTCTGGGTTAAGACTTTGGCTTAGTTTCACCGTTTCCAAAAGCAGTTTTTCTCTTTTCAACCTTTCTCTAGAATCTATTATATTTATTGTTGCTAATGGCTTCATCTTTCGAAGCTCAGGCTTATTTTTTCACTTATATTTATGGCCGTGTTATTCGTGTTCAGAAAAGGTACAAAAACTGCTCCGGCTTTCACTGTTGCTAGAGTTGCACCCATGAAAACATCTGGCAAAATTTCTGACTTATTTATCACAATGTCACTATTAACGGAGCTTACCACAACTGATGCAATTGTTTGTGAACGCTCTTTGATAGAAAATTGTCCAGCTGAGTATATTTGTGCTGATTTCACTTCTGGGACAATTGGTAGTGAAATCACTTCTTGTCCGTTTTTTAAAAATCTTACATTTTTATTAATTGTGTCTGTCACTGATCTGTCCCACATCATATCTCATCATCTGCTGGAAGTTTGGTTCCTTCGGGCACCACGTGCATATGTAGTGAAAAATCTTTCAGGCCTTCGAGCTGAGCAATTATCGTCCCCTTTGATGTTATATTTCCTCCGAAGGCTCCTAACTCACTCTTTTGATTTCGTTCGTCTATTTTAACGTGGGGTGCCAAAGCCTCTGCCCTCAATAATGTAGTGTCTACTCCTGTATCTACCAGCAAAGACAAACTTCTATTTTCTCTCCACCTGGCATGACCTTTGACACAAAAGCAATTTATTTTCTTGGGCGCTCCTTTCTGTGTCTTCTGATGCTAATGTCTTCGAAAGAAGGCAAGAATTTCCGGCATCCAAGCCTCTTAGTTTTGACTGGGCCGGCTTGAGTTTCTCGAATTATTTCGGGTTAATTGTAAACCGGGCTCTCCTTCGTCCGGAAGTAATTTGTATTTCGAGGGGTAGAATTATTTTGACATTCTCTAGCAAAGTGGCATGATTGACCGTATCTGTAACATTGTCGTGTTCTACTTAGGTTTCCGTTCCTTTCCATCACACTGTCATTTCTTCTATTGAAATTCCTGTCTGAGGGTATCCTGTTGCTGATTGGTCTATTGTTTCGCCGCTGGTTTGGATCATTTCGCTGTCGTTGACCATAAAACTGATTTTCCTTAGGGCCAGTCCTCATGTCCATATATCCCACAGTTAATGCAATAGGGCGTATTCAGTCTCTTTTTGTAATTTGACCTTTCGTGACCTTGCTCATTGCAGAAACTGCAAGGTGTCAGAGAAGATATCGCGTTTATTGTATGCTGTCCTTCTCCAAGAATTACTTCCGCTTCTTCCACCAGTGATACCAAAGAACTCAACTTGTTCTTTTCCTGCCCAATAAATCTTACCTTCAGTGCCTGGTCTCTCAGTCCCTTAAAAAAGCTTTTAACCGCAATCCTTTTAAAGTCGGCGATCATTATGTTTCGACCTGTTCCTTTTGGCCATTCACTATCAATTGTGACAATAGCTTCATTCAGTAAGCTCTCTAAATGCTCTCAAAACTTACTTGCCGTTTCCCTTACGCTCCGTTTACTGTTCATTATTAACTCTCTAATCTGGTCAACATTTTTCCTTTTCAGGTACAATTTTTTTAATGTTATCACAAAAAGCATTTATTGAGTTAAAGTTACATTGCGATAACTTTGAGTAAGCGGAACTCATAAGTCTTAATTTAAGGCACTGAAGTTAGTCCCGTATCAGCTTGAGTTAAACGTTCTCTCTCTATCATCTTGCACCCCTGAATGTATCTGAATACTTCAGATGACAAGTCGGGCCCTACAGTACCAAAGAATAAAGGAACATTGTTGTTCACTATCTTTATTATTTCTGATAAAGCTGGCATTTTCTTTGCTCGAAGTTCAGGTAAAGGAGATTGTGACCGTCTTTCTAAGATCTTTTGTGCTGTCTCTAGAGAAGTCTTGAAGTCCTCCAAAATATGTACGTCAGTGATGGACAACTCTTCGAATGACTGTCTATATCCTTCCAGCTCGGTTAGCTTTCTGGATTTTGTTTCAGCCGTGTACTCTCTACCGCCGGCTTTCTTAGCGTTTCTCAACACAGTTTTTACCTTCGCCAAAAGCTCCTGTCCTTGTGCCTCCTTTGCTTGAGCTTCAGTTATATCAATTGAAGGTATTCCAGCACCTTCTAACTTTACGCTCAACGAAGGGGTCCGTGATCTTGCCCTGTGGATGGTATCTAATTCTCGCCTCGCGTTTTCTAATGCAGTCTGCAGTCATGTGTGGTATCGTCTTTTGTGTTTATCAGCTGCTTTTGCTCTAACCGTTTCCCAATTTCCTTTTCGCTTAATCCTTTTTGTTTAAAAGTGTCCACTAACTCCGCGTTTTTCGCTACAACTTGTTCTAATAAATCGTCTGTATAATTTATCTGCTGTCTCAGTTTCCTACTCTGATATTCACACAACCTCTTTGCCTCCTCTAATTCACTTATGTTATTTTTTAAGTCTGTCGATTGGTCCACATTTAGTTATCCTATCAATTGTATCAAATATCCTACTTTATCCAATTTTGTTAGTTTATTCTGTCTGATTATGTCCCTATCTCTGTTTATAAAACCATTGTCTGAATTTATGCGTCTTAGTTCTTCCCACGTTAAAACCTGTAGGCTGTCCACAGAATAATTATGTTTGATTAACTTATGTATAAGTTCGTTGGTCTTAGTTTGAGGATTGTCCATGAAAGAAAAGAAAAAAAAATATTAGAATTTACTTACCATAAATCTAAAGGCTGTCATTATTTTTCTTCGTGTTAATATAGTTATTTGAAAGTTTATTATAAAAAATTAAATTATGAAATGTTTTTTCCCTTTTGTTAAATATTAGACGCGAAACTTATTTAGCAAATATGTTACCGGATTTTCCAATAGTTGCACAAGCTTAAGGCAAGCCGAAAGTCTCGTGGCTTAAACCAATCTGCCTGACCCTGTGCATTAGCCGTCAGTCTTATCGCCCTACACCACAGCACTAGATAATTTGAAGGTAGCTACTATTTAGTCTTTTATCAGATTATCCTGTGCTATGACGCAGGATGATTGAACCAACTTTGTTTGAAACTTTTTATTGTTTATTATTTTATACGGGTGTTGTGTACGCAATGCAGTCTGCAGTCTTTGTATAGTATCGTCTTTTGTGTTTATCAGCTGCTTTTGCTCTAACCGTTTCCCAATTTCCTTTTCGCTTAATCCTTTTTGTTTAAAAGTGTCCACTAACTCCGCGTTTTTCGCTACAACTTGTTCTAATAAATCGTCTGTATAATTTATCTGCTGTCTCAGTTTCCTACTCTCATATTCACACAACCTCTTTGTCTCCTCTAATTCACTTATGTTATTTTTTAAGTCTGTCGATTGGTCCTCATTTAGTTATCCTATCAATTGTATCAAATATCCTACTTTATGCAATTTTGTTAGTTTATTCTGTCTGATTATGTTCCTATGTCTGTTTATAAAACCATTATCTGAATTTATGCGTCTAAGTTCTTCCCACGTTTAAACCTGTAGGCTGTCCACAGAATAATTATGTTTGATTAACTTATGTATAAGTTCGTCGGTCTTAGTTTGGGGATTGTCCATGAAAGAAAAGAAAAAAAAAATATATGAATTTACTTACCATAAATCTAAAGGCTGTCATTATTTTTCTTCGTGTTAATATAGTTATTTGAAAGTTTATTATAAAAAATTAAATTATGAAATGTTTTTTCCCTTTTGTTAAATATTAGACGCGAAAGTTATTTAGCAAATATGTTACCGGATTTTCCAATAGTTGCACAAGCTTAAGGCAAGCCGAAAGTCTCGTGGCTTAAACCAGTCTGCCTGACCCTGTGCATTAGCCGTCAGTCTTATCGCCCTACACCACAGCACTAGATAATTTGAAGGTAGCTACTATTTAGTCTTTTATCAGATTACCCTGTGCCATGACGCAGGACGATTGAACCAACTTTGTTTGAAACTTTTTATTGTTTATTATTTTGTACGGGTGTTGTGTACGCAAGTCACAAACTGAAGAAATATCAGTTGGCCAATCGTGCACAATCCCTATTTGGGCCTTATGTTTCCTTCAATGCAGGACAAAATAATCCAAAGATAGCTATTATTTACTCTTTTATTGGACCGCTATTATCATGCACCTTAGGAATACAAAACCCAGTTAGTTCTTAACCCGCGCAAAATTTCGTAATTTAAAATTCTAAATACAATTTAATAATTTATACGAAAAATTTTTTCCGCGGTAACCGGCTGCGCCAAATGTTATGTTTTTATTTTATTGTTGTCTTTATTTATATTGTAGCCGTCCAGGGATCAGCTTGTAGGCTAGTGTATGTCAGGCTTGATTATTTTGTTTATTAATAAAGAACACTCGGGTTAGTTTTATTATTTTATTGACAGACTTCCTTTATTTTTTATAAACTGTGAAGCAAATGTTGAGGTGTGTTGTTTTACAAGACTCAATTACCATACCAATCTTAACAAAAGCTTATCAACTATTAATACTAAATTATTAATAAATAAAATGCTGACTTAATTCAGGCGGCATTAATCAATTACAATTATGCTGACTCAAATGTGACAATTTCTTCACTCGTCAGCATAATTGCTTTTAGTAAATTACAATTTGTGAATAACCTATTTTAATAAAAAATAAACCACAAGGGTTGGTCACAACAGCTGTAATATTTAACAAACTATTTGTATAATTTTAAGCCAATCGTCAAATTTTTTGAGTTATGACTTCTGAACGTAGTATTCCCGGAAATAATCGATACCAATACGGAATGGTATTTTTATTCTACATCAATTGATACAAATTGCTGTGTTGTACTGGTTTTAATTAAGATTTAATAACTCAATAACTATCTCGATCAAGGTCAAAGTATCTTACGTGCAGCTCCTTAATTTTTATAAGGGTGAAAATGACAACTACAGCCTTTAAGCTTCTAAAAAACATAGTTTGTTTTTAAAAATATGATAAATTGACGAATTCTTGTAACGTTTAAAAACGCAATATTTTTTCAAAAGCTTGTTTACATTTTTCCATGTGTGTATGTATAAACGCTATTACCGACATCGCTGTTGTTTTAAAACTTTGTGTTTTTTAATTAGCAAAAGTTGGCTGCGGTATATCTTCTGAATGCAAGCGTTTTAGAAACTTATCCACACACATAATCTGGAAGGTTTTTTCGATCTCCATTGATTAGTGCTACCGACTGTTTTTTTTATACTCTTTCGATCGTATATAGCGGTATATCTGCACGCGAAATAGTTTTTGATATATAAGCGAAAAACTAAACTGATTAATTTCAGCTATTTTTTAAAATTACAGAAGTTTGTCGCTTAATAACTTTTTTCGTACAGTCTTGCAGAAAACAAGCTATACCACGATTCGTATTTTTATCTTCTTTCGATTGTATATACCGGTATATGTGCACGCGGAATACTTTCCAGGATATAAGCGAGAAACTTAACTTATATTTTTTAGCGATTTTTTCTACCATTTAAAGTTTGCTGGCTTATATTTTTTTACAGTCTTTCAAGATCTAGCCGCTATCGATTGGCGTTGATCGCTTTTAGTTTGTTTTTTATATTTAAAAACCATCACAATTAATGACTACCTGTTTGAGGTGTAGCACCCTCATTTTTAAAATGGCGAAAGCAAAAACCTGATTCTGCAAGCTTTTTCTATTAAAAATTGACGAATTTTGACCGTTTCTAAAAAGTCTTTTTTTGTTTTTTGTCCAATATTTTTACAAATACGCTTTTTTTACAACTCTGTAAATGTTTGAAGTTTCTAAGAGTATGTTATCTTCTCCTACGTACTTTATTTATGACTATGATTATGGATCATAATATTTATCTTGGTTTACATGGTTTTCTTCATAAAGAAAGCTTAAACGTTTATCTTTTATTGTTTTATACAGGATGTTATGATATTAATAATATATTGTCGTTTTAGATATGTTAATATAATACTTTTATAATATTGAATGTTGAACAGGGGTAGAATAAAGCTTTTAATTTTTGCTGTTGTGGAAAACCAGGTTTTAAATCAATATTAATTATTATATAACTTTTTGCTTGTTTAAATATCATAATTATAAAACACAGGTTTTCTTTACAAAAGCGGCCTGAGCCCTCTAGGAGGTTATCATATAAAAGAAAATTTACGATATATAACAGTTCGGACACGCTCCTATTAACTAATTATACGATATCTGCCAAGTAAAGAGCACATAATACATACTAATCTCAACACGTTCAGCAACCAAAATGTAAGATAAAATAAAACAACCAAAGCAGGGTAAGCACATACATATTTATTTATCATTTTGCTAAGAAAAAAAGGAATATGTCTATACATACATATATATATATATATATATATATATATATATATATATATATACAGTATTGGGCAAAACCTAAGAAACGTTGTCCAATATTAGCTTCTGAGTCAAATTATGTTTAAACGAACATATTTCAATTCAATCTTTTAATGCAGTTTTATTAGTTTCTGTGTCATACAATATTACAAAAAAAAAATTTGTAATTATCTCTCACCTAACTGATCTTTTAGTACAACAACAAAAATTACTCAAAAATTCATTGGGCAAAACCTAAGAAACTTTTTGCTTTTGTACAATAAATTTGTTTTTTTTTAAGATAACGGTAACTTCTTATTTTTTTCGATGATTTCTTATGAAAAAGTGATCTAGTATGCATTTAAAAGCGTGTAACGAATAAATATCGCATTTAAAATTAAAATAAAATGCAACGTAAAAAATATTGTGAAGCATTTAAATTGAATGCTATAACGCATTATAATGCAGGCAAATCACATAGATTTGATTAAGTTATCAATTGTTTTTGGATCTATGCGTATCCATTCATCTTCCAGACACGAAAATCAATCGTCTCTGTTGGAGAATCGTTTCGATCCAACATTCCTCTTCAATATGGAAAATAAATTTTCGATTGGGTTCAAATCGGGCGATTGGGCCGGCCAATCAAGCAATTGAATCCCTTTCGATTGTATCCAGTCCTTTACCAACTTCGATGAGTGTTTCGGATGATGAGTGCTTGACAGTTTTTTTACAATATCGGGGTTTAAGCCTTTCACCAGTATTGCGTCTCACACGACATATGCCATCCGAGTTGAACAAATTAAATTTGCTTTCGTCGCTAAAAAGCACACTTTTCCACTTTTTAACTGGTCAATCAAGATATTTTTTGCAAATTCGAGCCTAAAAAATCAGGCATTAATGGTTGACTTGTAAGCTTAAAAATACTTACCGTTTTTTTGCGTGACGTTTTGTAAGAAGAGGTTTTTTGGAAGCTTTATAACTTTTCAATCCAGCCTCTCTCGCCCGTCTGCGGACTGTGCTGGCATCAACACTTAAGCCTAATTCTGACACAATTTTTTTTGACGAGATGAAGGGGTTTTTTTATTATTTTCTTGATATTTCTATCATCACGAACTGATGTTTTACGAGGTCTACCTCCAGGATTAATATTGAGTACAGTTCCTTTATCTTTATAAAGGTTTATCCATTTGGAAACCATTGATTTGCTTACTTTTAACAAATTTACAATTTCAGCCTGTGATTTGCCTGCATTATAATGCGTTATAGCATTCAATTTAAATGCTTCACAATATTTTTTACGTTGCATTTTATTTTAATTTTAAATGCGAAATTTATGCCGCGTCGGTGCGCCGCAGTAATAAAAAATAAGGGTTATTATACAAAATATTAAAAGTTTCTTAGGTTTTGCCCAATGAATTTTTGAGTAATTTTTGTTGTTGTACTAAAAGAACCGTTAGGTGAGAGATAATTACAAATTTTTTTTTGTAATATTGTATGACACAGAAACTAATAAAACTGCATTAAAACATAGAATTGAAATATGTTCGTTTAAACATAATTTGACTCAGAAGCTAATATTGGACAACGTTTCTTAGGTTTTGCCCAGTACTGTATATATATATAAGAAAAGAACCCGTCACTTAAAAAGATCTCAATTCAAACCTTTGTGAGTAAGCCCTTTAATATAGAAAACCGTTAAATCGTTGTTACCTTCACCGAAAACTTCATGATCAACACGTGTTGTATAATTTTATGTAGAATACATGATCATAATAAATAACCAATAAATAAATAAACCAATACATAAATAAATAACTAAATAAATGAATAAATAATTAAATCAATAAATAAATAAAACTATACAAAAGTAAACAACTAAATATATAACATAATAAATAATTAAATCAAGAAAATAAATAAATAAATAATTAAATAAAATAACATAAAAATAAATAATCAAACAAATAATCCAAATAGCAAAAAAAAAAAAATAATAACTAGAAGTTAGTTACAATACATTTAAGTGTTAGTTAATCACATATATGAAGCGATATCTTTGTTAACCACTCATCAATGTCTTGTTCCGTAATATAATTAGGCTACTACGAAATTTAAATTTGTAACTTGGTACTTGTAATTAACCAAAAAAAAACAAAATATTTAATATGAGAAAGTTGTTTAACTGAAAAAAAAATGGAAGGCTAAGAAAACCATAGGTAACGATGTGAATTGAGAGGCAGTGGTAAGTGTTACTTTTAGGGCACCTAATAAAAAAGTAAATGCACACAATTAGGAGCCAAAGATAGCTGAAACGATGCTATTTTAGGGGAGAGCACCCTGCACAGACACCAACGCCTTCATTTGGCGATGCTTGTAAAACTTGCGTCTAAAAAAAGGTTATAGGTATACTGAAAGATGTTTTTTTACAATGGTGGTTACGTCCAATATTCAACATCACTGGATTCAAAACAAAGCAGGAATTATTAAATGTTCACAAACCTGGTGGAAAAGAATCACACCCATTTCTGACGAGGTAATGCCGTGCGTCGGTCACCGTGTCATTTCCACAATGAACATCGAGGTTTTTTATATAGCTCATTACCTATGCTATCAGAATATAATAATATATATATATATAAGAATATATAATTCATGGGGTCAAAAATGGATATTGTAAAAACTACACACGGAATGACAAACTTATATACATATACCCTTTTTCCACTTTTGTGGTGAAGGGTATAAAAAGAACAGTAAACTTTAGATACTAGCAACATAAAATCCAATTTCTTTTTCCCTGCAACCTTGGTTACCATTCTTCGTACCTATTTAAAAGGTGGCTATTAATTGTAAATGTGTATATTTATACAACTATTTAGAAGAAACTTATTTTTTATAGCATTTAATTTCTAAATATTAATTTATTGACAAAAGTTAATATTTATCATAACTAAAATTTACACACACTACCAAAAACTATACTATACCAGTATTTATTTGTAATCCTTATTTTAAATTTCTATTTCATGTTTTATATATTTTTTATTATGTTTAAAGCAACTGTCATAAAACGTACTCGATGTATCGTTCTCTTTCTAAAGGTACCAATTGTTGTAATAGTTATAAAGATAATTATTACAATAATACTAATAATAATAAAATTTAATGATAGTAAAGAAATAAAAAACTAATAATTATAAAATTACGGTAGTAATAATTGTAATCGCAGTAATACTTATACAAAACAATATAAATGTAAGAGTTTCCTTATAGTTTTACATACATTTGTCAAATATATTAATTAAATCATAAATTAACATCAAGGGAAATACGCTATAAATTATACACTTTAAAATCTGTTGACAGCACTGCTTATAAAGAGACAGCTGACACGTAAAAACGTGGAGAAATTTAATTTTAACAGTTTCGTCCGCAACGCTACGCAACGTCACGTTTACGAAAGAGTACCTATTTACAAACAACCTAGGTAAGAAGAACGGATCAGCTGATCCGCAATGTGTACGTTTACGTAAGAGTAACGAGGCTTAACTAGCCAACGTTGAAGCTATCCGCAACGTTTGCGTGTTCGCAACATTTACCTAAGAGTAATGAAGCCTTAACAGGTTCGTCCGCAACTCAACGTCACGTTTACGAAAGAGTACCTATTAAAAGGCCTCATTACTCTCACCTAAATGTTGCGGACACGTAAACCTTGCGGATGGCTTCAACGTTGGCTAGTTACTGTTTACACGTAAACGTTCCATATGTTTCTCATTTGTAAAAAAAAGCCATTTTGAGGAGGCAATCGCGATTACCAAGAAAAACTTCTTTTTACTACAAAAAATGTAAAGTACTTAATTTAAGTTTTTGTTTCTTATGTGTTCTACATAAAAACATGACTTTACACATTTATTTTGCCCAAAAAGTTTTTTAATAAATTGTTTTGATTTTTAAGCAAGATTGCTTAAAACAATGTTGTTAACTAATATACTACAATATAAACGCTAATTTAAGTAGTAATGTAAAAAAGTGATATAATAAATAAATATATAACCGATTTTGGGGATTACAATTTGTAATAATTTACACATGCAATTACTTAATTTCATTTTCATGGAGTTTTTTAATTACATGCCATTTGTAATAGTCATTAAAAAAATTCAATTAGATAATAAAGTAATTAAAATAAAATGATGTAATGTTTTTTTAATTTTTAATAGGTAAAAATTATTTATTTATAAAAATTATCAATTATATATACATATGTACATACATTAACATGTAAAAATAATAAAATTCCTATGTATTGTACTTAAAAACAAAAACGCAGTGAAAATAGTTTCTACAGCGTTTAGAACTTGAAAAGTCTCACCGCTTTTAGTATAGATGGAATCGCAATTGATTTTACTTTTGCTTTGTATAAACGTATGAAATTTTATAGATGTTTTTCGGAAAATTTTACTTCATTCTATAATTGAAATTCCAATTTTAATAAAATTTTTTTTTTGCTGCTGATTTGTACAACATTTCTTAAACTTCTGAAGTAAGAAGTTTAAGAAGTCCATTTGTAGAATTTTTAGCTACACTTACTATTTTCAAGAATATAATTGAATTTTAATAAATTAAAAGTAATGAATATTCCCTAATTACAAATACTTTTTATTTGTAATTAAAAACTCGCTACCTGCCTACTACTGCTACTATAAATGAATGTATTAATATATGTATATATAAATATCATCATTTCTAATTAATTATTATGCAGATACGGCTAAGTTGGTTATTAATTTTAAAGAGAAGAGTAAACATAAGATATTTGCAGAATAAAATTCACTTTGTGGTTCCCTACGACCTTAGACAGCATTCTTTGTATTTATTTATCAATTGTAAATTTGCTATTTCTACAACTATTTAGAAAAAATGGGATTCCAAAAGTACCAATTACAATAAATTTATAATAAAATTTATTACAATAATACTAATAATAATACAGTGTAAGAATAATAATAAAGAAATAAAAATACTAAGTCAGAGTGCGCGCTATAAGCGAAGCGATGCTAGAAGCTAAAATATTCATGCTATACTTATACTACAGGATGTCAGAATGCTTACTTTATTAAACAAAACGAATTGTTGTGTTTTTAAAATATTTTTTTTTTATTCAGTCAATCTTTTTTGTTGTAATTCTTGCGAAAAAAAAACCGACTTCAAAACAGATTTCATCTGTCTGCCTATAATAGCTCAAGTGTATGGTAACATAAATTAGGTTACATTAACTTATATCTCCAAACTTTATACTTTAGACACACTTATATCTCCAAACTTTATACTTTTCAACTGTTCAATAGTTTGGCAATATACATCAAATTGCAGCAACTATAGGGTCACTCTTTAATTCCCACATTCAAATTATATACTTGCTGTTATAGTAGATTTAGCAATCAGGTTCTGTGTAAATTTCAACTTTCTGTCTGCAACAGTTCAACAGTTTGCCCATAGACATCAGATTATATCAACTATTTAATTTATAATATAACATTTTTATACTACTTATTATACAAAATAAAGTAATGGACATTCTGTCTAAAGTTAAGGTGTTTGTATACAACGGTTCAAAAAATACGACCATATAGAACAAATTACATTAATTTTGGGAACCCCCTTTACTTTTTAAATTCAAATTGTAAGCTCCTTGTTATAGCGGACTTAGCAAAACATGTCCCTTGTAAAATTCAGCTGTCTGTCTATAATGGTTAAAGTCCGCCCACATACATCATACTATATCAACTATTGGGACACCCGTTTATTTCTAAATCCAAATTTTATACTTGTTGTTATAGAGGAGTTAGTAATACAGGTTCTTTGCAAATTTCAATCGTCTGTCACCAACTGTTTAAAAGTGTGCCCATTTACCAAATTAAATGAACTATTGGGGCACCCTTCATTTTATAATTTTAAATATTATTAGCTGTTACTATAACGGCCATAGCAATCAACATAGCGTCAAATTTACAAGTGCTTGTCTATAACGGTTCAAAAGATAGGCCTATATAAGTAAATCTACAAACTATAAACTCGCTAATATAGCGGATTTAGAAATACAGGTCTCTTTAAGTTTCAGCGTTCTGTCTATAACGGTTCAAAAGTTTGGTCACATGCATAAAATTACATTAACTATTGGAACACCATTTAACTTCCAATTCCAAATTGTATGCTTGTTGTTATAGCGGACTTAGCAATAAAGGTTCGTTGTAAATTTCAAGCGTTTGTCTACAACTGTTCAAAAGTATGGCCATATACATCAAATTTAATGAACTATTGGCGCACCCTTTAATTTATAATTTGTAGTATTAATACTTGTTACTATAACGGCCAAAGCACAAAATACATTAACTATTGGAACACCCTTTAATTTCCAAATCCAAATTTTATATTTGTTATTATAGTGGACTTAGCAATACAGGTTCGTTGTAAATTTCAAGCGTATGTCTACAACTCTTCAAAAGTATGGTCATATACATGAAATTTAATGAACTATTGGCGCACCTTTTAATTTAAAATTTGTAATATTAATACTTGTTACTATAACGGCCACAGCAATCGACATTCTGTCCAGTTTGCAAGCGATTGTCTATAACGGTTCAAAAGATAGGCCCACATAAGTAAATTTACATCAATTATTGAGGCACCCTTTAATTTTTAGATTTATTTTTGTATAATTTTTTGTTTTTGGGAGCCATAAAAAATATGTATGTTGTATGGGGACACCGTTTAATTTTTAAGATTATGAACTGTTTTTAAAACGGGACCAATCTGTAAGCATAATCTATCATATTACCAAATATTTTCAAAATCGGATCGGAAATGATTGAGTTCTGGAGGCACAAATATAAAAAAAGCAACATTCAGCCGAATTGTATAACCTCCTTCTTTTTTGAAGTCGGTTTAAAAATGGATGAAGAATTTTTTATTTCTAATTATACATATAATTTTATGTTTTGACTCTGACATCTTTTGAGCATTGATGTAAGAAAACACAAGCAGAGGTTTGTAGCGCATTGTAGTGCGATATTATAGCATCGCTTATAGCGCGCACTCTGACATCAGCCTAATAGTAATGTTACAGCAGTAATAATTTTAATCGCACTAATAATAATAACACAATATAAATGTACACGTGCTTCTTCTAGTTTTAATATACATATATCAAATTTATTAGTTTAATTAAAATTAACATCAAGCAAAATAGGCTTCAAATTCTACATTTTTAAATTTGTTGACAGCACCGCTTATAAAAAGACAACAAATCTATAACAGCTGATACGTAAAAACGTAGGCAGTTTTCAATTTTATTAGGTTCGTCCGCAACGCAACATTACGTTTACACCTAGGTAACGCTACGTTTACATTAGACAATGCTGTCATGACAATAAAATAATACACATTAGTTGTCAAAAATGCTGACAATTGCTTCTGTAGTATAGGCGTCCAGACAATAATTATGACAATTCATTATGAGCACGTTCTCGAAAATTTTAAAATAGCTTTAGAGTTTCTTCCTGCTATTTTTCCATTTCTATTGTAATATGCAAAGAAAATTTTAGTAATTAAAATAATAATTTAATTAAAATTTCATTTAGTTAAAGCAATTATAAAAAAAAATTTGTCGGCATACGTCAAATCACTGTCTTGTTTATTGTCTTCAAAATATTCAAGACAGTAATTCAGACAGTTGAAATGTGTACATGTATTAGTGAAAAACTGTGCATGTATTGCTATTGTCATGACAGCATTGTCTAATGTAAACAGGGGGTAAGGAAAACGGATCAGCTGATCCGCAACGTTTAAGTTTACGTGAGAAACGAGGCCTTAAGGACAGGATTCACTGTCATACTCAGTCATACGATCTGTCAAAAATTGTATGTGTGCTCAAAAAGTAAGATAGTGTGGATTGAAAGGGTGTGTGTGTGACAGACTTTTTGACAGATCTGTACGATTGTATAATCTTTTGAAATAATTAAAAAAATATTTTTCTCCACGCGATCAGGGTTGAATTTTTTACATCAACTATTTTATTTTTTTTTTAAACTAATGAAACGTGTTTTCTTTACCAAGAAGTAATTAGTACTCAATATAAGTCGATATTTGGTTACGGAGTGGAGCATTTTAAATAACAGGGCGCCACATGTATCTTAACACAACTTAAGTAAGGAAAACGGATCAGATGAGCCGCAACATGTACGTTTACGTATGAATAATGGAGCCTTAACTGATTCTTAACTACTGTGCTACTGTATGCGTATAATTCCGATAAGCCGCCAACGAAAGTCTTGCTAACGGCGTATTCACATTCTTGAGACATTGATCATAGACATGTGCCCGGTCGTTCGTTACAGTGAGCAGTCTTTTCGGTCAATTATCAAAGACTGATTCGTCAATTTGAACGAAATGAGCCGGTCAAATAAGCGACTCATTTCATTCAATTAAGTCAACCGTTCAATTTAACCCGTACACTATTGAACGAAAAGACCGGATTTAAATGACCGAATCATTCCGTTCACTTGACTGATTCGGTCAATTTAACCCGTACGTTCGCGAACGACACAGCTCTAATTGATCAATCATATTTAATTGAATATACATACATTTATTGTTGGGTTTTTAAATGATGAAAATGGTTTCGAAGAACAATGATGTATCTTTCGCAGAAGATGAGATTGGAAAAAAATTGGATAGGTGCATAACAGATTCTATTATTAAGTTTTGTAAGTAAAAAATCACCATAAGAAATATGTAATCACTCGGTGGCGAATTTCGTCGCATCCTAACAGTTATATCATCGATGATAGAAGGGCTGACTTCCAAAATGTATTAATACAAAGTTTGTATACAGTTTTGCTGCGGTATGTAGATCTTGTACATATACAAAGTTGCGATACAAGGCATCAACTGAAGCGCTAGTTGCTCGGCTGCAACGTTTCTAATACTTGTCTTCGATATTTTGAAATGGTATTCATTGTGAACATTTAGTACCACGGCATTATGAAACACAATACATTGTTCGAAAACAAAGCAACTGACGTTTTGGGAGTCAGCCATGCTGAACAAATCTAGTTTACGGAGGCAGCTCAAAAATTAAGTTGTCTACGGGGTGTAAAATGCAGGTTAAAGCAAAAAATGTAATGTGTAAAATTTTCGGAGTTTTGACATCCAAAGTTTAGGCGTATAATATGTACCAAGTGTTTTATGGCAGAATGAGACAATACGAGAATCGTTGGAAAGGTAATTTTAGTACCTATTTAATTGAAAAGGAAAGTCGTAAAAAACTGCAGGTAAGGACAAAAAAAGGAAGGCTTAGCGGCAATAGTACGCAAAAAAAGATTCAGCGGAAATTCTTAAGTAAGCGAACCTGATTGCTAAATCTACTATACCGTAGAGGAGAAAATCATAGCACCCAGCAAAAGGCCAGCTACGCAGGAAGTCTAGTAATCGAAGCTGGTATTTTGTTATACCACGGAAGTGAAAATCCTTGCTGAAGACCTGCTTTGCACGGAATCTTTAGTAAGCGAATCCAGAGAAGAATCTCATTGCGCCCGTCCAAAGGCCGGCTATGCAGGCGACCTTAGTAAGCGAAACCGGTGTTGGTCATCCCATAGAAGAGAAAATCTTTGCGAGTGGCCACAAGCCGGCTGTGCAGAACGTAGCTGGCGTTGGTGCTGTTACTGAGGAGAAAAATATTCCGCCAACCCAAAGGCCGCGTATGCAGGGAATCTTTAGTAAGCAAAGCCGGTGTTTCTTATACTACAGAGGAAAAAATCCTCTTCCCCGGTCCCGAAAAACTTTAATTTAATATTTTTTGTCAAAATTACATTTTACACCCCCCTGAACAATTTTTTTTTGGTGTGGTGTTATGAATTTTTTAATTTTCTTTTACTCGTTTTCTTTTCAATTAAATATATATTAAAATTACCTTTCTAACATGTATACTATTGTCTCATTCCCCCATAAAATACTCGATACATGCCATATTTTACATACAAACTTTGGAGGTCCCTAAAGGTACATTTAGCCGAACGTAAATGTAGAAATGTAGATGTGTCAGCTGATCATTTTTGATATACGAAAAGCTATGCAAATCCTTAGCCGACTGAAATGTCACTTAGCCGTAACGTTTGAACTAGAGATGAGCGATATTTTAGTACCTGTGATTAAATCAAACTTAAATTTAATTTTACCTTGTGAAAGAGAAATATAAGTACTCTGGACTCTTTCATATGTATATCAAAGCAGCTTCTTTGCTGTGTAGCTTTTTCTTGCTACTATGTTGTGTGTTTTTTTATTTGAACCTATAATCAATCAGTGTTTCGAATTCTATATTTCTAGGCAAGTTAAATTACACCTGCTTTTAATGTAGAAATCAAAATACCTTTTTCCTTGTGATTACTGTTTACATAAAATATTATTTAGTGTTGTATACTTCCTATATAAAAGTTAATGTTTAAATAAAAAAGAACCGCAAACGGTGATCACGGTAACTATTTGAAAGAACGGTGATTTGAAAATCACGTTCACTGGTAACGATGTTCCTCAAAAATCACGGGATCGCTCATCCTTAGTTTGAACCTGCTGAAAATAGAATTTCAATTCAAGGTTACGTGACAGATGTAGCCAGTGTTGGTAAATACTATCATAAATTGAAGTGAAGTACAATATCCCTTTTCAAGTACTTATTTGTGATCGTTTAAGGCCAGGATTCACTATCATACTCAGTCGTACGATCTGTCAAAAATTTCATGTGTGTTCAAGAAGTATGATAGTGTGGATTGAAATTGTATGTGTGTGACAGAGTTTTTGACTGAACTGTACGATTTTGTAATCTTTTTAAATAATTCATAAAATATTTTTCTCTATGCGATCAGGGTTGATTTTTTTAAGATGATGAGGAGAAAAAACAACAAAATATTAAAACCATATGTTTTTGCATCTTTTTTGTATAATAGTGTGGCACATACGACGCCATTTTGGAACGATTTTTAAAGTAGAACAGAATTCTGTCAGATTTTTGTGTGATTAAATCGTACGATTGTGTATGATAGTGAATCCTGGCCTTTACTAAAACCTTTAAGTTGTTAAATTATATGACAAACAATATAATTTTAAATAAATTATTAAGTTTTGTTTTCAAAATTAAATATGTTATACATATAATGTTTTGTGTTATTGTTAGGCTGAGCATAATTTATGCAAATGTTATATTTTTCATTATTACAATAAAATATAATTTTTAGTACGATTGAAATATTTACGTACTTTTTACACAAAATTGCAAAGTGGCCATCATTGGTTTGAACAGCTTTGTGTTTTTATTTATTTATAAACTCAAACATAGAAAAAAAATAATGGACGACAAAAAATTAATGATTCTTGTTCAGGCGAATGAATGTCTTTACAATAAACATTTTCCAGGATATTAGAACCCAGAAAAAAATAACATTAACGCAAGAATTTTAAACTAATAAACAAATCTTTGGTATCCATTATAATTTAAAAGCATACACAAAATAAAAAATAAGACAAAACACAACACAGTTTTATTTAATTTTTTGCTTATGTCAAAAACACATGAGTTTTTACACATTCTATAAGCACAACTACATTTACTGTACAGCTACATTTACATTACATTTACAATTTCAACCGTCGCACTGTGGTCAATATTTTGAGATAGCGGCCAAAACTCCTTTTGGTTTTTGTTCTCCGATTTTAAAGTTATTAGACTCACATGAAAGTAGACAGTAGTAAACCTCGGGAGCCAAAAATTTGGAACTCTACTTCAACTATTTCACTGAGAACAGGGTGGTCCAAAATGGGCTTTTCAGAATTTAGTAAATTTATGATATTTTTAGTTAATTTTTAAAGTTTAAATGATCATAACTTTTTTGTTTTTCAAGATTTTTGTGTTATAACCTAACTTATTTCCTATTACTGGTAAAAAAAATTGAAGCTCTAGTGTTTTCAGACAATTTAAATATTTTTTTAAAAAAAGGTCAAATTTCTCGGAAATTTCCTACTTCATAAAGCACAACTCCTGTGAGTCAAGCTGAGTCAAAACACAAATTTACTATTTTGTAGTCCTAACTCTCCCCTACATTCCTATATATACATGTTCATGCATCGGGACTGCACTTTTTGAGCTACAGCAATTTTTCTGATCCAAGGTAAGATATTCGGTACAAATGCACGTCATATATTTTAAGAAGTTATTTGTATGTGAAGGTGGCTATTATGCATATATTTTGATGAAATTTTGTACAAGAGTTCTTATTGGCCCAAAAAATAATTCTGTTGAAATTAGGAGAAGTTGGCCCAAATTAGGAGAAGTTGGCCCACATAGAAGGGTGTATCAAAATTTTGACAAAAATTATAATAGAACTCTCAAATTATGTGTTATTGCCATCTAGTATTATTATATTATGTTTCAAAGAGGAAAAAAAAGATCATGTTGAAACTTCGAGCAATAGTATATTAATCCATGTATTAATTTTTTCTTCATTATTGTTTAAACATTTAGTTATAGTGAAAACGGCATTGTAATACATATAATGAATAATCCATTCTTCAAAATATGCGACAAACAAGAAATTAAAATTCATAACTTAAAAATAAAAAAAATTTTTAAATACTTTAAGAAAACGGTACAATAAATGTTCCAGAAACAAGAAATTGTTTTACTCACGCAACCAAGAATGGCTAAGAAATAAACTTATTTTTAAAAGCCATCAGTAACTACCACGGAAACTGGAAAAGGTGGTCGACCAGCAAAGCCAATTGATAATTGTAGTGAAAGATCACGAAGACGCAAGCTTTAACATATCAATGAAGAAGTTTCTTGTAGCATCATAAAGGATTCATTTCTGCATCAAATTCAACCATCGAAAACTAAAAAGAGTAAAATTGCTATCATAAAAAAATAGTGGAAGCAAGCCCCAGACGCACATAAAGGATTTTAGAAAGTATGCCGACACCAACTGAAGAAAATAAATTTACTCCAGAAGAAGCATTTGCACTATTTTTGGATTTGAAAATGACTAAAAACCAATATACAGAATTGCGGAAGTGAACCAATGAAAAAAATTGTGGAATTTTTCCATCATATCGAGATATACCTTCTGCCAAAAAAGATTGCTTACCTTCACCAACTGCTATTAGTGTAACTTCAAGTTCAGCAGAAATAAAATTGCAGGATCTTCTTGAACACACTGCAGAACGATTATTAACCCTCTAGTACCCAAATTTTTCGTCCGCATTTCACAACTTTCTAAATTTAAACGATCGTGTTAGCTACCCAAAATGCCACTATAAGTTAAAAATATATAATAATATATAAAAAACAATTTTTTGGACCTCTCCGAATTATACAAAATGCAAAAAAAAACAACGGTATTTGGAAAGCAAATAAGTGAGTAACGAATTTAGCCCGTCTACAGGCGGTCTTGGGTACTAGAGGGTTAAAGACATTTGATGCTGACTATTAAAAGAAGTTTAAAAATTGCAGCATGACTTTAATTTCTAAATGGGGATCTGATGGGTCCTCTGGCGAGAAACAATAGAAACAATGTAATGCGGAAAATTCATCAGATGCCTATTTATTCATGATTTCTTTCGTTCCATTACGTTTAACAAAAACTTATATTGGTTCAGAGCCGTCAACTAGTAGAGCTGCAGAGATTGATGTATGGAAGAATGAAATTCCCTCGTCAATACAAGAAAAATTTGCAGATATTGTACTAATGAAGATCTTATTAATATTTTGTTGTGCACATCAGACCCATATATGTCCAGTATTCGACAAAAATCGAAATCAACCTCATTAGAGTTAGATGAAGAATTTAAACAACTACTGCAAAATGAAAATCAAAGCTATTTGTAAGAAATTTTTACTAATATTGTTTAACTAATACTAGTTTAAAGATTATAATTTGTTTCTAATTTTAGTATAAATTTTTATTAATACAATTAAATAAAATATATGTGCACTTTAAATCAATAGTAAAAGTTTACTTAAAATTTAATCGAAGTTGTGTTCTGTATATAATATATAAAAATGGTATTGATATTGTTGGAAATTTCAGTGTTATTTTTAAGTTTAATCCTCACAAGAATTAGCTTTCTTCCAAAAAAAACCAACCTTTGGCCCCTGTGAATATTTAGACCAAAATAAATGTCAGGGGCCAAGTGTTGGCATTTTCTGATCAAAATTAAGTTTAGGAATAATAAATAAGTATTGGTTGTAAAATACGATTGAAGAAAATAAGAAATTATAAAAAAATACCTATTTAAAATGTCAAAATATTCAACTTTTACATGGAAACTCAACAAAAAATTAAAATGCATTTTTAACTCCACATTACTTACGTTCCTATCAGTCGATTTTTACGTTTGAACACGCAAATTGAAGCTTAAAGTCCCTCCTATTAAACAAAATAAATTGCGTAAAAAAATACCAATCCGGTCAAAAGTTATAGAGTTTTGACCGCTATCTCGCGAAATTGACCACTGTGCGTCGGCTAATTCTGCCTTAACTTCGAAACTAAGGGTCAGCTTTAAATTGTTCACTTAACATTTTTTGCTTAAGATTGCATTTTTCAAACCGTAAACAACTTTAATTTTATTTTTGAACTACGTTCGTAAACTTGATTTGTTCAAAAAATTAAAAAACTCCGGTTACAACGAAAAAAATTTTTTTTCTTATTATATTAATTGACGTGCTTTCAGCCTGAATAATCAATATGGGTGATTCAAATAATTAGTCGGAATAATAGAAAACAGCATATAAATAAATTAACCTAGTGTTTTTTGATATTTTATTTTTCATCATCTTTTAACTGTATAAAAGAGCCGAAAAAAAGTCAGCCGTACATTTGATATTTGTTGATTATTGTTTGTTTAAACTTTTATTTTAGTCTTTACTTTATTGCTTGGACAAAAAGTCTTGAGTTTATTTAAAATGTTCGAGGTAATAGAAAATATCACGAAAAAGACTTTTTTAAAAATTAATTAATTGAAAATAATATTAAATAACAGTTTTCCGCCGATGGGCGCAAGGATTTTCTCCTCTGTAGTATGGCCAATGCTTGCTTCACTTATTAAAAATTTCCTGCATATCCTGCCTTCGATCGGGAGCAAAGATTTTCTCCTCTATGGTTTGACCAATGCAGTTTTTACCGACTAAAGTCACCCTGCATAACCGGCTTTCGGCCGTGCGCAATCATTTTCACCTCTTACTAAGGATTTGCTGCAAATACAGGCTTTGGCCTGTCGTAAGGATTTTTTCCTCTATGTTATAACAAACATTGATTTCGCTACCAAAATTTAGTATAGAAAACCTAAAGTTGTGTACAGATTTTGTCAGATCTTACAATATTGGCAGACATAATGTGCAGGAAATGAAAAATTGTCCCCAAAATGTAGATTGGCAGTTAACATTGTAAGACAATTATCTGACAATAAGTTTATCTGACAACATTGTCAGACAAAAATTGTTAGTTTACACGGTAGTAAGAATTGCCAAGTGGCACAAATTTACACCTCTATTGTCATAATTAAAACAATTCAAAAGACAATTTAATTTTTCTTTTTTAATGTAAATTACATATTATAAAAGTTACAAATTAATATTATAAATCTGGATATTAAAAAAACCGATTAAACTGCTGTTATAATTAGAGCAGAAGCAGTCGATGTGAAAAGTTTTTTTATTGTGCTTTTGAATGCGTTAGTAAGAAAGAAAAACACACAAGCAATGTCTTTGGTTTTGCAAGTTGTCAGCAGTCGCAGCCCGAAAATAATAATTCTTTTAATTGCATAAGATACATTTTTTATCTTCTTTTTTATGTGTATATGCTTGTTTATATGTTTACAATCCCCAATTTTTATTGGAAAAAGTATATATATAAATATGTAACACTAGAAGCAAAAACAAAAATAATTTAAATACGGATACATAAAACACAAAACACACAGTAGCATTTGCTTCTGCGACTATTCTATTTTCTACCCTGCAAGAACACTACAGATTAAATAACGCGTTATATATTAACCCTTATCGGACGCGACTTTTCACACGTTTGATTCTCATCAGGTTGTAGTTATTTTTAACAAATATGAAAAAAAAACAATAGTATGTTATTATACATTTATATTCATTTCTTTTCAGTTTTGTTACAAATTATTTATTTTTTGTACAACTACTGCATGTCTGAGTTTCTGATATCTATTTATATACTGGTAGACAGTATGTTTCGTCATAATTCGCCTTGTCACTTCACACGTGCCATACGACCGTTGCAGAAAAGTACTGTTGTCACGTCAGAGGTGACTTACGACCGATAAGGGTTAAGTACTCATAACCAAAGTATTGGTAGGAAATTGTAAAACTTCCAGTTTTTTTGTATAAGGCTTTGGGAAAAAACTAACCTATTCTATTATGTACGTGTGATATTATATCTCTTTCTTTCACCTTATTGTTTAGAAGAGAAAACACTATAGTGTTCTCGCTCGTACACATCAGTACTAACGTGTATATAACTGCTTATATAACCGTAGCGATACCGGTAGTATTACATTTTAAATAACCCTTTAGTTAACCGGTACACATAACCGTTATTACTACTTAATAAGTAACTCGTTATTTAACCGCTTGATATACATATATAGTTGTCCGTTATTAATATTGGTTAGTGCTACTGAATACTACCAGTTATTGTATTCATAAAAATTGGTTATTGTTACTGTAATACACTTTAATGTTTTCAATTTATTTTATTATGAGAAAAATAAAGCAAATTTTTTAAGAATTCATAACAAATCAAAAAGAAATATAATAAAACAACTAATTTATTTAAGCTTAAATTTCATTTAAAAAAAATAGAAAAATTGTTAAAAAATATAATAATAAAAACAATTTAAAGCTTGTTACGAGATCAAAAATTAATAAAGAACGTATTTTATAATAAAACTTATTTCTTAACGAATTTACGTTGCTTATATCTGTTGTGGCTTAGTTCGATGCTTTTTTTAATTCCTTTTCAAAAAAAATTTCGCCCCTCTGTTGCAAAAACATCTGAAAACATAAGAAATTATTATACTTCATCCACCGTTCCTTTGCCACCTTTGAGATGGAAGAGATATGACTTCTGTAAATGGAATATAAATTTAGTGTTAGTAGAAGGCAAATAAAGTATGCATAAATTTTAAAATATCATTGCCTCGCGGTATTCCGGCTTTTCCAACTTCTCCTTAACGTCAATAGATGACAATGGTAATGTAGCCCCAATTTCTACATGCAGCACATTTTCATCCTAGCCGTATATAATTATTTGGGACAACATTCCCTACTCCTTCAATGTTTCCTAACATACATATCCACTTCATGATCCGAAATACCTGAATTTTCACTCGCGGACGGAGAACTGTCTACACTTTCTTTTCTATCAACATTTGCAAATCTGCTTATACATCTGTATACTTCAACTCTTTAAATTTCTTTTTTTTCAACGCTTAAAGCATTTTGTTTTGTTTTTTTTTTATTCATTTTAATTTTCATTTTAACACTTTTACTTAAATTTTTTCACATTTTTCACGAGCGTCTTCAATTTTTTTATATTTCTTCTCATTAGTGCCGCCAACGTCTTAAGTGAGAAAAAGAGTACGGAATAGCACGCTTCTTCGAAAAGTCTATTTCTTTCTTACTTAAAGTGCTTATGGAATATAAGTGTGCATATGTATTTGTTGATATTTAAAATTCTTTAAATGTATTGGTGTATCGGTTAGGCAGATTTTGTAGGGTATTTTCATCGGCAAAAGCCACTGAATGATTGACTTTCCGATGTATATAGCCTTTCTATATTGTCTTAGGCCTAACAAATACAAAATCATGTATATTACTAAAGAAAAAAACTTAAAATTTCGTTACCTTCCAACAATCAGAAACAATAACTGAACCGGGTAAAATATATTTTTTAATTAGCGGGACTAACGTTTGGCTGTCTCTGGTATCTACCGGAACCATAAAACATTTTTCGCTTATCCTTACCCAAATAGTCTGGAAACTGCCTCCCTACAAAAGATGTTCCAATATACACGCTAAATTTGAATTTTTAAGCCATAAATACGAAAATAATAAAATTTGGCCAACGCTTAGATGGGACTTGTCAAAAAAAATTGCTTTTCTAAATGACACTTTTGCGTTGCACTTCCTTATGCCTTTCGTGGCATTATTTGCTTTACCCTAGAAACTAAGAATATCCAAAAATCTCTTACTATTTTAAAAATAAATATACTTTACTTACCGCTATATTTATCCATCGATTGTGTCGTAAGGCACTAGTTTTAAAACATGGCCGTTGGGGCAAAGATATTCCCCTTCTCTTGCAATTACACACCAATTAACTAGAATAGGTATCGCTTTTTCTAGTACTGGTCCTTTTAAATTGATTAAATAAATCATATATTTGTGAACTTCTATTTATTTGCATTATGATTTTTTAAACTTAATTATTCACTACTAAAACACAAATAGATTTAAAATTCAATGTGTTATAAGCAAAAACATTTTCGTTAAAAAATTGAAGATCAACTGAACTGTTATTTTAAAAATATTTAACCCATGATTGCTCGCACGGAGTCAAAACATTCTCATTTTAGCATAAAACTAAAAAAATTCTTTTAAATTTTAGTTTAAGGAATTGCACTCTGTACTGTAGTTTTTTTTTAGCCTAAGGAAGCGTTTATTTTATTATAAATTAATAAATTAGAAATTTATATTATAAATTAATAATTAAATAGTTAAATAACTTGAAAATTACCAAACAGTGTTAGCATATACAAACCACTTGAAAATCTGCCGGCCGCAAAGATTTTCTCCTCTATGGTATCACCAACACCGGCTTCGCTTTCTAGAGATTTCCTGCGTAGCTGGCCTTCTGCCGGTCACAGAGATTTTCTACTCTATGGTATGAATAACTCCGGCTTCGCCTTCTAAAGATTTCTTGCGTAGCCGCGCAAAGATTTTGTGCGTTATGGTATGTCTAACACCGGCCTCGCTTTCTAAAAATTTGGAGGTCCGGAACTCGGTAACAAAGGGTTTTCCCGAAAATTATCACCTGATACTTCTTGTTTAAAATTACATTTTAGACATTTCATATAAATTTTTTTGTAAAGAATTTCAACTAAACTATATAATTTTAAGTAAATTTACGTTTAAATGAAAAAAATTATTTTTTGGTCTTTAGCACGTTTTTTTTTAATTTTGTTTTTTCTTTTTAATTAGATAGGCGCTTAAATTACCTTTCCAATGATATCCATATTGTCCCATTCTGCCATCAAATACTCGATATATGCCATATTAAACATTAAAACTTCGGAGGCCTTTAATTCTGGAACTAAGAGTTGGCGCCGAATTTTTCACTTAATCTTTTTTTGCTTAGAATTGCATTTTTATTTCATTTATTTGTTATAATCGAGCCATAAGCCATATATGATTTCAACGATTTACAATAGTAAAAAATAGTGAAAAATAGTACAAGAATACAATTGTGAAGATTTTAAATAATCCTTTGTCTGATAAAAATGAAGCAGGTGCATAAAAAACGACTTAGTTAATAACTAAAATTAATTACATTATTATGCATATGCATTTTGTAACAAATGTTTAAATCTATAAATAGAGAATTCAAAGCTTCTTAATCTAATTGAGAGGTAGTTGTAAAGTCTACACGATCTTACAACGAAAGACTTCAAAAATGGAATTATTAATTTGAGGTATAATAAGCTGCTGATTACGACTAGTTCTGGTAGAACGGTATAGCGATTTTAGGTATGGATTTGTATTGTGTTTAAGAGTGTTGTAAAGAGTACATAAGATTCTTATTTTTACAAAATCATTGAATGAGTTCCCTAAAAATGTCTTGACAAATTCAGAGATGTGATTGAAGATTCTCAAGTTATAGATATACCTTATAACATGATTAACAGTTAGCCTTACTTGGCGAAGGTTGGTTGATGAGCAACCACTGTAGATTTCTTAGCAGTAAATAATGTGAGTCATAAGGAGTGAATAAGCTAGTTGAGATTAACTTTTCTCAGTAAAAAGCAATTAAAAGAATATAAAGATCTTAGCATGCTGTTTATTTTTATAGCAACATTGGTGATGTGGCCTTCGTACGTTAATTTACTGTCAAGAATTAAACCTAAACAATTTATGGTATCTACGAATGGCACATGAACTCCCTCAAATGTAATTCGAACTGAAGTGTGATTGAAGTATCCAGATCCAAAGGATATAGCTTTTGTTTTCGAAGGATTAAAATGGAGTTTATTATTTCCAGCCTAGTTCGAGACTAAAGAGAGTATGTAATTAATCGCAGCCTCGTGGCAATCAAGGATTTGTGGCTCGCCGCTGAATAAGAGGCGGAAGATTGGGAAGTGCCAATAAAATTTACAAAGTCATTTATATAAAATAAAAACAGTAAAGGTCCTAGAACGGAACCTTGCGGCACACCACTTAAACACCTTAAAATGGAGGATCTTTTACTAGTAACCTCAACAAATTGTTTCCGATCAGCTAAATAAGAGTACAGTAAGCTACATGAAGAGTTAGAAAAATTAAACTCTAAAGCTAGTTTGTGAGATAAGACGGAGAAGTTCATAGTATTAAAAGCCTTACTAAGGTCAAGAGATAACAAAGTTGAAATTCGTTTATTGTTACATTGGTTTCGTATGCGTTCAGTTAGGTTTATAAGCAATGAGGAAGGGTCGAAATCCATAATGACAAGTACTTATCTAATTATAAGAATTTATATATTCCAATAACTGATTTTTTTTAACTATTTCAAATATCTTAGTTAGGCAAGGAAGAATACTAATAGGACGATAACCCTCTGGGCCATTGTATGTTCCCTTCTTCTTAATAGGAATTACTCTAGAAATCTTCCAGGAGCTGGGAGTGGAGTTCATGATAATTGTGTTAAAAATATGCAAAAGTGACTTCCGTATAAAAGGAAATATTGTTTTTATAAAGTTAAAAAGGATATTATCATACCCTAACGCATTCTATTTTATCTTAATACAAGACGAGATCATTATAATTAATGCAGCTAAAATTAAAACCAGTTCTAGAAAATTCATCAAAGTTCGGTCTGATTGTATCCGTGGTAGTTTGAGAAGCAATAAAATGGCGATTAAACTCTTCTCCATCAACAGAGTCCGTAAAGTGTGAGCAATTTTTTCTCTCTTTATTAATAATATTTCACATATCCCTGCTAGTGCAACAATTGAATTTTGCTTCCCAAAATTTTGCGTTATATTTTCTCAAAATACTTTTAACTTTATTCGTGTGCTTGCAGTAGGTTTTCCAACTAGCCTCATTCCGATTTTCCTTATAAGCTCTAAAAGCTAAATCTCTTATATTCCTTGCTAATCTATCTTAATGTCAGAGGAACTTCTATTAGAACGTTCCCGAACTTGCTTAACAGGCACAGTTACATATAACTGGTTTAGGAGTTGATACAATGTTTCCGCTTGTGTATCAACATTATTAGTTAAATAGATAGAATTCCAACGACCTTCGGATAAAATACTATGAACAGAATCCCAGTTAATTTTCCCATAAACCCTGTATTCCGCACACTTACTAGAGACCTTCGGTGTGATATCAACACATATAAATATGAAGCAATGAAGTGAAAGAGAAGGTACTAAGAATTGACCCAAACGTTTTACGAGGGCTGCTCTATATATTTCTGGTCTAATAGTGAAAATGCGAATATTTATAATCAAAAATGGTTTTGTTGTTTTTCAAAGTATTCTATAGCATGATTTATACAATTTTGCATGCGCTCAAACCAGTTGTCCAAGCACTTTTTCCACTCCGATTGAGACACCTCTAAAACGTGGTTTTTGACCACTTCAACAGCTTCTTCTGGCGACGAAAATCGTTGACTACGCATTTTTTTTCTTGATGTGCGGAAACAAGAAGAAGTCATTAAGTGCCAAGTCAGGGCTGTACGGCGGATGACCCATTAATTCGACGTTTTGGCCGGTCAAAAACGCTCTGGTTTGAGCCGATGTGTGAGAGCTCGCATTGTGATGGTGAACAATGATTCGTCTTCTCTTGTTGGTTTTTCGAATTTCTCCGATGACTTCAGGCAAACAAATTGTAGTGTACCACTTAGAAGTGACAGTCCTACGTTGCTCAAGCGGAACAGTCGCCACATGACCAGTTTTGCCGAAGAAACAGGCGACCATTTGCTTCGAAGTGCTTCTTCCACGAACAACTTTCGTTGGATTTTGCTCGTCTTTGAAGACCCACACGGTCGATTGTTGTTTCGTTTCGGGTTCATACGCATAGATCCATGATTCGTCACCTGTGACGATCTTATAAACGTCTTTTGAAGCACCGCAATCGTATTTTTGCAACATTTCTTTGCACCAGTCGACACGAGCCTTTTTTGAGCGACCTTCAAATTGTGCGGGATCCAACGAGAACAAACCTTTTTTACGGCCAGGTGTTCATGCAGTATCGAATGTATGCTGGTGGAAGAAGTTTCCAAGGATGTCTCTATCTCTCGGTATGTCGCATGTCGATCTTGCATTATGAGTTCACGCACGGCATCAATGTTCTCTGGCACAACAGCCGTTTTTGGACGACCTTCACGGAATTCGTCTTTGAGCGAGCTTCGGCCTCGATTAAATTGATTATACCAATTTTTCACAGTGCTATAGGATGGTGCTTCATCGCTATACAAAGATTTAAGTTCATCAATGCACTCTTGTCGTGATAATCCACGTCGAAAGTTGTGAAAAATGATGGCACTAAAATGTTCACGAGTTAATTCCATTTTTTTCTATATTAATTTTTTCAAGTACTGTTTTGAGTACGATTATGCTTAAAAATGACAAACTTTCCAATGGAAACGTCATATTGCACTTGGCAGCACTCAGTGTTGCCAGGCCACAAATATATATAGCAGCCCTAGTATAGTTGATATATTGCTGGTAAAACAGTAGTCAATTAATGAGGATGAAGAGAAACGGAGATCCAGATGAGTAGGTAAACTGTTATGAACATAAATTATTAACGCGACATAGATCCCGTATCATTACAGCTTTTGGTAAACAAAAAAGGTTATTATTAAAGTCACCTAGAATATACGAATGCTCATAACGACAGCAGAAATCACTAAGAATTTCATTCAGATCTAAAAGGTTGCCATGGGGTGAATAAACAACGCCAACTAAAACTTTGGACTGTTGGCTATTAAGTTCAATAAACAAGCATTCAAAGCTAGAAGGTTAAGACCTCTTAAAAATAATCCTAATAGAAATTCCAACGCGAACGTAGAAAGCAACGCCACCACCTCTCATGATTGCACGATCATTTCTTAATATGTGATAGGAATATTTACTGTGCCGTCAGAAATATGTGGTTTCAGCCAGGTTTCTGATACTGCCAAAATATCAGTATATTATTCACTAATATTATGTTTGACTTCATCGAATTTTGTATTTTTTGGAGAACAAATTAAGCTTTGAATATTGATATGTGCAAGGTTTAAACATTTGTTATTAAAAAAATTGTTTTTTAGAACACTATTGTCACTTACAATAGGACCGCAATTTAACAGCATAGGATCATTATTAATCATTATCAATAGGAATATTCAGTATATCGCACCTGTTCAACTAAAGGGCTTCAACTTAAAATTTTCAATTTTTCAGTAGAGACAAAAAACTGTATATGATAATATTAAAGGAATATAATAAAAAGAATTATGGCCTCGTAAAAATAATTTGTTAACTTTAAAATAACACTCGATTTCTTATTGTTTTGTTGATACAAAAGAAAGTACTCGGAAAACATGGTGAGCGACATAACGGTTTTTTTTTAAAGAAAGAATAGTCAAAAGAATGGGAAAAGTTTACAGTGGTTAGAGTTGGCATATCGTTTTTTAACAAAAAGTGAAAATTTTGAGTTGACGCTCTTAGTTGAACAGGTGCGATATATAAAAAAGAAAACGATAACGTAATGGCTAAAAAAAAATACAAAATTGCCATTTGAGATCAAATGTTAACTATAGGAATAATAACTGTTAAAAAAACATATATATGAATGTAAAAATCAGTAATAGTTTTCGAAAAGTGATGTTATACAACATCATTCACATTGAAGAATACGCAAAACTCATCAGCATTAAAATTTTGATACTATTATCAGGTAGTGTTAATTTGACCCTGAGAATATCCGAGTTTAGCAAACGATATTTTGAAATTCTTTTATCTTTTTGCAGTTTTCGGCATTGGAAAAGAAGCCTCCCAGCCTTTGGTGTGTGATGATCGTTTAGAAAGACTCGTTTGTTAACATCAGTGTTATAATCGACATCAGGTTTAAATCTCTGGTTCTAAAATAATTTCGCATAGACAGGTTACGTTTGCATACATTATTTAGCTTAAGCAAAACAGTATTTGCATTGTTAATAAAGTGTACGATCACACGCTTTAATCTTCACCCTAAGTAAGCTGAATATTTTAATAATAACGTCGTTGATATTGTCTTGATACTTGGGCAATCCATTTATCAAAATATCATTTCTATTAAGCCAATTTTGTAATGCATCGTTTTGTCCTTTCTAAATACGTAATTTATTATTTGTTGATTTTTCTATGTGTTCTAATCGTTTGTTGCAGTTGTCAAAGTCATCTTTTAAATGGGAAAATTCTGAGCTCAGCTCATCTTTGACACTAGTCAAAATTGCATCAAATTTAGTTTTTATTTCTTAAATACCACTGCGCAGTTCATCACGAAGAGAGCATGCGTTAATGTGGTTAGACTTACATGACTCGCATACAAAGTTTAAAGAGCATTTTGCTTTAGCAAGAGCAGCCAATTGTTCGGCATTAATGCCCACACAGCTAGCATAAACCCACTTGGCACAAAAAGGACAAGATGTGCTCCCTTGGGTCTTGGTAATATTCTTCCCGCAAGTTTCAAAAGCAAAAACGATAACATCAGAAGGCATTATTAAATAATATCGACACTATTTGTATTTAGATATAAAAAAATGTTAAACAATTGCCAGTAATTGAGGTTATGTAACATAGTTGTACACAGTTTACGAATGGATACTTTATGTTTGATTATTATAAGGCAATCCAAAAATTTATATTTGCAACAGAACGTATTTCATTTTCTTTGTTGAAAAATCATTTTTTTAAACAGTTTCTAGTAATTTTGAAATTTAATTCAGCCAAGAAATTTTTTTTACCAACTTTTCATTACAGCTTTTAAATGATACCCATATTGATATCTTAAAAAATATGGTGCACAATCGTACTTTTCTATGAAAAGTTCAGAGGCCTATGACTCAGAAAATATTAGCGAGCACCAATTTTTTCACTAAATGGTTGGAGTTACTTCATTGTTCCAAATGATAAGGAAAAATTAGAGGCAAACGTGGTGTGTGCCCGTTGCCTCGAAGGAACTTGCTGATTTTCAATAGCAAAACTATCGAAACTATGTCTGATCGATTGCCGTATTTGAATTTTATCTAGCTTGTCTAGTGCCCTTGCAACCTTGATTTCAACACTAACAGGGACTGAGAGACGGACATCGCTCAATTGACTTCGCTATGCATAAAAACTATGTGCTTTATGTACAATTACATTCGGTCATTCTTATTGGAATGTAGATCTGAATCTTTTCAGTCGTTGTTTCGATCGACATTTTATTTGTGCGCTAACCATTTGATTTTTTACTTGCCATAAACCTGCATTGTATGTTATTGTTACAAAGTTACTTCTATGCAAATCATTAATTTTTTTATTTACTTATGGAATTCGGTATCTTTTATTGGAATGTGAAGTGGCCATATGTTTTTTACATCTCGTTCGAATTTATTTCATTCATTTCGATACTTTTGGTCTAAACATGAAGAAATAAACATCAACTTATTGCTTAAGCAACAGCAAACGTTTTCAAATTAATTGCTTTGCTGCAAATAGAACAGAAAGTCAGCTTAAGCAAATGCAGTTAAGCAACTGCATATGCATTGAAAATAGTCAAGCATTTTTTTCATTGCTCTTAATCGCTAACAATATTTTGAACAAACTGGACCAGGGTATCGAAAAATCAAAACCTTTTAATTTTAAAATGCTTATAACTGGATAATTTTAAAACATAATTTGCAAAAGAAGCACAGTCTTGTAGGCACTAACTCAACCTTTAAGAACATGTAAAATATTTAAAAATTAGACAAAAAGAAGTGCCAAACATTAGAAAAATTTGCAAGTGTGAAGTAGCCAACTTGTGAGACAACATAGCGCCACTCCTGGAAAGTAGGTGGTACCAAGCTGCAAAACTAGTGCTTAGATAACCTTCTGCTATGCTTTTCTCAAATTTTGGATTGATAGCCCTAGCCTTTTATAAACGGCCAAGTTATTTTAAAAAATATTTCGATTCTCTTCTACTGTACATCGGTCATTTTAAACTTTATTAAACATTATGACTTGCGCTCTTTAAATATCTGACACCTTCATTAAAATCCTGTCTTGGGTGTCAGTAAATTGTGTGATTTGTTAATAATTCACAATGATTTTATACTCGTATGCGAAATTGTAAATTAAAAACCTTTTAAAACTAATTAAAATAAAAAAGGCGAGCAATATAAATATCAAGCTGAAAAAGTTTTGATGAGACAAAAAAAAATAAAGATTTAATGGAAAGCTACAATGTACTGATAGTGGCAAGGCAAAGAAAAAATGTAACCACAATTGAGGTTGCAAGGCATTTGTCAGAAAACTAAAAATTTCATTGTAGGACAATTATCTGACAATAACTTTATCTGACAACATTGTTACACAACAAATTGTTAGTTCACACAGTAGTAAGAATTGCCAAGTGTCAGAATTAAAAAATTCAAAAGAAAATTATTTTTTTTTTGGAATGTAAATTATTATAAAAGTTACAAATTAATATTAAAAATATTTACCAAAACAAATGTATACTAATCAAAACGAAGAAAGTGCAACGACCCTAACCGCTTACATTTTTAGCGAGGATCAAGAATAATAATTCTTGCAAAAATACCGACTTCAAAACAGATTTTTGCTGTTTGTCTATAAAGGTTTAAAAGTTTAGCCACATACATCAACTATTAAAATGCCCTTTAATTTTTAGTTTTACCTATTTATAATTCTTAATACACCATACAAAATAGTGGACATTTTGGGCCAGTTTCACGATGTCGCAATCGTTCGTTCGCATAATTACATTTAAAACAAAAATATTTTTTTAAAATTTGGTTTTGTTTTGAATGTAATTGTGCGAACGAACGAACGATCACGACATCGTAAAACTGGCTCTTTATCTAATTTTCAAGTGTTTGAATAAAACGGTTCAAACGATATATGTCAATTTACATAAGTTATAAGCACACTCTTTAATTTCTAAATTCAAATTGTAAATTTAGTTGTCTGTCTATAACCGTTCAAAAGTTTGATCACATAAATTAAATTACATCAATTATTGAAACACCCTTAAATTTTAAATCCAAATTTTGTACTTGCTGTTATAGAGGACTTAGCAATACAGGTTCTTTTAAATATCAATCGTCTGTTTGCAATCATCATAAACATAAAATTTAATGATCTATTGGGTTACCCTTTAACTTGTAATTTTGAATATTTTTGTTATTATAACGGTCAAAGTTATTGATATTGTTAAATAAAACAGGAAAAAGGTTATGGATAGTTAATTAGAAAAACGTGTTTTATTCAGAAGAGTTCAAACTTGACTGACTTATGCGTATGTATTACAAAAAAAAGAATGATTAAAAATATGCAAACAGGATAAACGTCAAATGGCAGAAAAAGGGTTGCCATTCGAAATACTTCGTCATTCCAATACC
Organism: Gymnosoma rotundatum; assembly: GCA_916610165.2. NCBI lineage: Eukaryota > Metazoa > Arthropoda > Insecta > Diptera > Tachinidae > Gymnosoma > Gymnosoma rotundatum. Next base: position 112,729,785 of record OU744336.1, read on the forward strand.
TCCCCTCGAAGTAGTGAGAATTATGAATCTATTTGACCACCGGCTTCGTCATACCCAATGCAGCAATACATTTTGCATGCTTGGCGATGCACAAACCTTTTGTCAGGACATCTGATGGCATATCTTCAGTTGGTAGATATTCAAGGCTGATATCACCATTTTGTTGCTTTTGTTTTATGAAAGGATGTCTCACGTCAATATGTTTTGTGCGTGAGTGAAAACCAAAATTGTTTGCTAGCTTCTGTGCACTCTGACAGTCATTGTAGATTTTTATAGAACTGCATTTTAGCCCAATGTTACTTAATAATTCTTTTAAATATAAAGGCTCTTTAGTAGCTTCCGAAATAGATAAGTATTCGGATTCAGTGCTTGAAAGGGATACTGTTCGCTGCTTGCGGGGCCTCCCAACTTATCGCAGCACCCGACAGAATAAATGCAAAGCCTGAATATGATCGCCTGTCGGTCATGTTCGCTGCCCAATCCGCATCAACCACGCCATATACCTCCGTATGATTCTGTTGATATACCAGCCCATAATTTATTGTACCTTTAAGATATCGTAAGACTCGTTTAGCAGCTTGCCAATGTTCTTCACGGAAATTTGTATTGAATTGACTTTTTAAGAAATTGACGGAATACGCTATATCCGGACGAGTGTTCACTGCTAACAACATTAGAGCACCAATTAGATTTTGGTATGGATATTTTTTCATAACATCTTCGTCACAAATTTCAGGTTTCTGCAATTTACTATTTGTAGCCATAGGGGACTAAACTGGCTTGCAATCGCTCAGGTTAAATCTCTTCAAAATTGTTTTTATATATTCGTGTTGACTCAAAAAAACCGTATGATCAGCAACGTTTTGCTTGAATTCAACGCCTAGGCATACCTTGATTTTTTATTTAAAGCGATTAACAAATCGTCCGCATATACGGTCACAAGATTGAGGTTTCTATTTTCCTTCTTTATAAATAAACATGGATCTTGCTTTGACGGCTTTAGATTCAGTTGTTGTAGTTTTGACGCTAACATTTGGTACCATTTTAAACCGGACTGACGTAGACCATATAATGCTTTCACTATTCTACATACCGGATATTTGCAAGAATCCAACGACTTCAACCACCTTGCTGCCACTGCTCTAGCTTGATGGGACTTAACCTTGGATGATCCAACTATTTCATTTGAGTTAATTTTGTTCAACACTGTATATAAGATTTCAGGAATTTCCATAAAAACATTTTCACCAAGTTCACCGTTAAGGCAGGCGGTCACTACGTCCATCTGATGGATTTCAAGTTCCATTTTTGCTGAAAGGGCTGAAAGTAATCTAATCGAGGTTGAGCGCACCACTGGCGAGTAAGTCTCGAAAAAATCTTCTTCATAACGCTATGAACATTCTTTTGTCACAAGCCGTACTTTTTTATTTCCGTCTTCTTTTGTGCGGAATACAAAACGATTTCCAATAACTTTTCTGTTTTCAGGGCGTTCGACGATTTCCCAGGTATTGTTCAGTAGATGTGCTACATACTCATCTTCGATAGCCTTCAGCCATGATTTATCATCATTTTGCAGTACTTCAGCAAGAGTGACAGGATCTTCAGAAGTCATCAAATTACACTCTTCAAGATCTGACTGGTCATCAATATTGCTTTTTGCACCGATTGAGAAACGAATAGGTGTTTTTACTGTATCTTCGTTAATTGAAACTTTTTCATCGGCATCGTCGTAAGTTTTTGATTGGAATTCTATTAATTCTTCATCTTCTTCTTGACACATATTTTCATATTCATTTTTAAAATACATTTGATCTAGTATTTTCACATCGCGGCTTACTATGGTATATCGCTTGCGTGGATGTCACAGTCGATAAGCCTTAGCCTCATTAGAATAACCCACCATTACACACTTCTCCGACTTTGAGTCAAATTTGCCATTTAAACCGCTTTTATTTAAAACATATGCTATGGAGCCAAATATTTTTATGTGTTTTATAGATGGGGTTTTTCCGAAATATAGTTCGTACGGAACTTTGCCCTTTAGCGATTTTGTTGGGTAACGATTTCTTACAAAACAAGCAGTATTTATTGCTTCTGCCCAAAACTTCGGTGGGGCGCCCGCATGTTTCATCATGCACCGGGCCATCTCTAAGAGAGTTCTGTTTTTGCGTTCAGAAACGCCATTTTGTTGCGCTGTATGAGGGCAGTTAGACGTCTACGTATACCACATTCTTCCAAATAATTATTAAATTTATTATTAATATACTCACGGCCATTGTCTGATTGCAGTATTTTAATTTTTCTGCCAGTTAAATTTTCTGCTGAATTTTACAAATGCGTCCAATACATCAGATTTTTACTTTAATATGAATACTTCAGAATATCGTGTAAAACCATCCGTAAAAGTTACAAAATATTTTGCACCGGAATGAGAGGCAATTTTCATTGGTCCACACACGTCGCTGTGGACAATTTCCAGTAAATTGGTCGTACGGTGGTTACTGCTTTTAGGAAAAGGTAGACGAGTCTGTTTTTCGCTTAAGCATACTTCACAAGTAGATAATTTTTCTTTTGCGTTAAGTTTCATACCATTAACTAAATTGTATTTATGCATGTTCTTTAAGTCATTTTCGTTTAAGTGTCCCATCTTATAATGCCATTCATCTAAACTGCTTCGTTTTAAATTTACAGCGGCTGCAAAATTCAAATTATTTTCTAAATAATACAAATTTCCAATACGATTTGCTGTATATAAAACTTGTCCTTTTTCCAAAATGTCTGCTTTATTTCTATGAAAATGTACCCCATTGTTATTTTTGAAACAGAGAGTAAATTTTCTCTCAAATCTTCCACACAGAAAACTTCTTGTAAATTTATACGCTCTCCTTCTTTATTCACGCCTATTTTTACGTTTCCAACACCACTTATTTTTGTTGTATTTGTGTTTGCCAAATTTAACGTTTTTTCTATTTCTTTAAAATGTTCAAATTTGCTTTTGTCGGCACACATATGGGCGGTACTACCACTATCAAGACACAAATAACTGTTTTTATGCGAAGACATCAGCGTAGATTCCATTGTATTATGCATTGCTTTTTCTTTAACTAAGCACCCGTTTGTTTGCTTGGTTTGGCAATTTCTAGCAAAATGCCCAAGTTTAGCGCATTTAAAACACGTGAATTTCTTGTTTTCTTTTTGGTTACTTTTGTTGGTATATTTCCGTTGGTTTTTGTTTTCTGCATATAATTCCCCGAACTCATTTCTTTCATCTTTTGATCCTCTCGATTGATCTTCTAAGATTTTTACTGTTAATGTTTCTGGACTTGGCAACTCGTCTCTTGTTTCTAAAGCACATCGGAATGTTTCATAAGAGCTTGGTAGGCTATATAACAACAAGATTGCAAGTAAGTCGTCTCCAACAGCTATCTTTATTTCTTTGAGTTTTGAAACGGCATCAAAGAAATCATTTAGATGCTCTCTTACATTATCGCCATCTTTCATACGCGCCAATGCGACTTTCTTCAATAAAGTGGCTTTTCTTGCTGGCCCTTTTGACTGAAAAGTAGATTCTAATTTTTGCCACATTTCAAATGAGGTGGCACAATCAGCAATAAAACCTAATTCGGACGGAGTAACAGACAGCATGATATCGGCACTTGTCTTTTGGTCAAGTGTTTCCCATTTACGTCGTTCAACAGCATCGACTGCTGCAGGTATTTGGATCTCTCCATTTGCGTAAGCCCAAAGATCATTCTTAATGAGAACCGCTTTCATCTATAACTTCTAGGTGTCATAATTATCAGCGTTGAGCAACTGAATACGCCCGACTATACCCGACATATTTCATACTTTTTTAGAAACGTTTCTCGACACCGAAAAGTTAGTTTATTTTTATTAAATAACACACAAAATCGTCACTTCAATCTTTTCTTTATTTTGCACAGGGCTCTCTGGGCCCATAAACTGTTAAATAAAACAGGAAAAAGGTTATGGATAGTTAATTAGAAAAACGTGTTTTATTCAGTAGAGTTCAAACTTGACTGACTTATGCGTATGTATTACAAAAAAAAAAATGATTAAAAATATGCAAACAGGATAAACGTCAAATAGCAGAAAAAGGGTTGCCATTCGAAATACTTCGTCATTCCAACAGATATTCTGTCGAATTTTCAAGCGTTTGTTTATAAAGGTTCAAAAGATATGACCATATAGGTCAACTTACATGAAAACTTTCGGGCACTACAATACTTCTTCCGTTTTCGGGTTCAACTACTTCGAGCATTATTCCTAATGTGGTAGATGCCATTTCCTGAATGTTTGTAAACAGTTGAGTTCTTTCTCACCTTCAAAGTCGTCTCGTGAATTGCGGTCGCTGCCCGTGTCGTCCGCCCATTGTAGTTGTAAATGTTTTGTAGTTGTAAATGTTAAAAGTTGTTTGTATTTTACTTTGTTTGTTTACGAATTTCGATAAACACTAACAATAAGCGTTTGCAAAACGAATCAAACATTTGTATTGAGAGCAAGCATTTTTTATTTTTCTTTCTGTTTTTGACGTTTCCAGCGCACATAACAACAATAAAAAGCCATGCTGTTTTTGCCAATGTTGTATTTGTTGTAAAGCCGCTATTACCTGGTAAAATAAATGTGCCTTGCTTACTTTTATCTGACAATGATATCGTTGTCAGATGTTAAATTTTTAAACATTATACAATTTATTTTAAACTGACAATTTCTGGCAATGTTCTGACAATGGAAAATAAAAGTGTTCATACAATTGTACGAGGGCTGCTATATATTTTTCTGGCCTGGCAACTCTGAGTGCAGCCAAGTGCAATCTGACATTTCCATTGGAAAGTTTCTCATTTTTAAGCGTAATCGTACTCAAAACGTTTTGACGTACGACCATTATTTGTGTTGTTTACAGTGACTTGAAAAAATTAATATAGAAAAAAATGGAATTAACTCGTGAACATTTTCGTGCCATCATTTTTCACAACTTTCGACGTTGATTATCACGACAAGAGTGCATTGATGAACTTAAATATTTGTATGGCGATGAAGCACCATCCTATACGAGGGCTGCTATATATATTTCTGGCCTGGCAACACTGAGTGCTGCCAAGTGCAATCTGACATTTCCATTGGAAAGTTTGTCATTTTTAATCATAATCGTACTCAAAACGTTTTGACGTACGACCATTATTTGTGTTGTTTACAGTGACTTGAAAAAATTAATATAGAAAAAAATGGAATTAACTCGTGAACATTTTCGTGCCATCATTTTTCACAACTATCGACGTGGATTATCACGGCAAGAGTGCATTGATGAACTTAAATCTTTGTATGGCGATGAAGCACCATCCTATAGCACTGTGAAAAATTGGTATAATGAATTTAATCGTGGCCGAAGATCGCTCAAAGACGAATTCCGTGAAGGTCGTCCAAAAACGGCTGTTGTGCCAGAGAACATTGATGCCGTGCGTGAACTCATAATGCAAGATCGACATGCGACATACCGAGAGATAGAGACATCCTTGGACATTTCTTCCACCAGCACACATTCGATACTGCATGAACACCTGGCCGTAAGAAAGGTTTGTTCTCGTTCGATCCCGCACAATTTGAAAGTCGCTCAAAAAAAGGCTCGTGTCAATTGGTGCAAAGAAATGTTGCAAAAATACGATTGCGGTGCTGCAAAAGACAGGTGACAAATCATGGATCTATGTGTATGAGCCCAAAACGAAACAACAATCGACCGTGTGGGTCTTCAAAGACGAGCAAAATCCAACGAAAGTTGTTCGTGGAAGAAGCACTTCGAAGCAAATGGTCGCCTGTTTCTTCAGCAAAACTGGTCATGTGGCGACTGTTCTGCTTGAGCAACGTAGGACGGTCACTTCTGAGTGGTACACTACAATTTGTTTGCCTGAAGTCATCAGAGAAATTCGAAAAACCAACAAGAGAATACGAATCATTGTTCACCATGACAATGCGAGCTCTGATTCATCGGCTCAAACCAGAGCGTTTTTGACCGGCCAAAACGTCGAATTAATGGGTCATCCGCCGTACAGCCCTGACTTTGCAACTAATGACTTCTTCTTGTTTCCGCACATCAAGAAAAAAATGTGTGGTCAACGATTTTCGTCGCCAGAAGAAGCTGTTGAAGTGCCCAAAAACCATGTTTTAGAGGTGTCTCAATTGGAGTGGAAAAAGTGCTTCGACAACTGGTTTGAGCGCATGCAAAACTGTATAAATCATGCTGGAGAATACTTTGGAAAACAATAAAACCATTTTTGATTATAAATATTCGCATTTTCACTATTAGGCCAGAAATATATAGAGCAGCCCTCGTAGCACTGTGAAAAATTGGTATAATTAATATTATCGTGGCCGAAGCTCGCTCAAAGACGAATTCCGTGAAGGTCGTCCAAAAACGGCTGTTGTGCCAGAGAACATTGATGCCGCGCGTGAACTCATAATGCAAGATCGACATGCGACATACCGAGAGATAGAGACATCCTTGGACATTTCTTCCACCAGCATACATTCGATACTGCATGAACACCTGGCCGTAAAAAAGGTTTGTTCTCGTTGGATCCCGCACAATTTGAAAGTCGCTCAAAAAAAGGCTCGTGCCGATTGGTGCAAAGAAATGTTGCAAAAATACGATTGCGGTGCTTCAAAAGACGTTTATAAGATCGTCACAGGTGACGAATCATGGATCTTTGCGTATGAGCCCGAAACGAAACAACAATCGACCGTGTGGGTCTTCAAAGACGAGCGAAATCCAACGAAAGTTGTTCGTGGAAGAAGCACTTCGAAGCAAATGGTCGCCTGTTTCTTCAGCAAAACTGGTCATGTGGCGACTGTTCTGCTTGAGCAACGTAGGACGGTCACTTCTGAGTGGTACACTACAATTTGTTTGCCTGAAGTCATCGGAGAAATTCGAAAAACCAACAAGAGAATACGAATCATTGTTCACCATGACAATGCGAGCTCTGAATCATCGGCTCAAACCAGAGCGTTTTTGACCGGCCAAAACGTCGAATTAATGGGTCATCCGCCGTACAGCCCTGACTTGGCACCTAATGACTTCTTCTTTTTTCCGCACATCAAGAAAAAAATGCGTGGTCAACGATTTTCGTCGCCAAAAGAAGCTGTTGAAGTGTTAAAAAACCATGTTTTAGAGGTGTCTCAATCGGAGTGGAAAAAGTGCTTCGACAACTGGTTTGAGCGCATGCAAAAGTGTATAAATCATGCTGGAGAATGCTTTGAAAAACAATAAAACCATTTTTGATTATAAATATTCGCATTTTCACTATTAGGCCAGAAATATATAGAGCAGCACTCGTAATATATCTGACAATATTTTGTCAGGTAGAAGTCTGACAATATTGTCAGACAACAATTCTAAATTCACACGATTGTTAAGCGTTTTCTGTATATTGTAAGAACTGACTACCGTCTGTACGTAGCTTGATACTATTTTTAACATGCAAATATATATCTCAATCAAATTTTGTATTGGACCTGATAGGTGATGCCTCTTCTGAGATATTTTAGTTGTATCCGAAATTACTTTTTCTATTAAAAAATATTGTTTCTCATGTGTCGGAGGCAATATATTATACAGTGCACAAAAAGCTCTAAAACTAGAACCAGTCGACGCAGAGTACAACTAGCCAGTAAACATATACATACTAACGTACTTAACAATGTTTTAATACAAATAAAGTTAAAAAATTAAAAAGAAAATCCTTCGGCTCTTAATAATTTAAGGGCATTAAAAAATTTGTATTTCCGGAAAGATCTCTTTAGAAGTACTTAAATTAAATAATATAAGCCATTAAGGCTAATAAACTTAGGTTAGGTTAGGCAGGTTGGCGTGTGGTCACAGCCCACTTGGGTCCATTGATTGGACCTGCTGTCAGAAGGGAGTGAGAAAAAGAAATAGAGAGAGAGAGAAGAGAAAAGAGGACATAGAAAAAAGAAATGAAAATAAGGAGAAGAGAAGAGAAGATAGAGGAGGTGTTTCATCGACTCCTATTCCTCCTCGTCCTGACAACTTCTGCAAAAATCATTAAATGGAAGACCTATTCTCCCAGCAAGGGCCAAGAAACACTTGTAGAATTGTAAAATAAAAGCTAAGGGTCGACACCCTAAGAAAAAATTATACAAATTACAAGTAAATGAGAAATTTAATTAAAGTCGATTTTTTTTGATTTTTTTAATACAAATTAGTGCGAATAACCACAAAATTGTTGAATCTTTAACATAAATTAACATTTTTCGTTTTATTTTCATTATTTAATTTTTAAATATGTGAATACCTTCACATTCAATAAACCTGTAATGAAATATTTTTAAAAAATTTTGTTGTAGATATTAATCGATACGAGTATGTAGTACAAAACACTTATTTTGAAATTTTTCTCTGTCTGTCTGCCCGTCTATCTGTCGCTGTTCGCATCATTTTGTGAGGAGGTCCCTTAGAATAAAATGTAATTTCCTAGAAAAAATAAATATACGAATATGAAAGCACACAATTTTAGCGTTATCATGGTTCTAAAAACACTGTCAGCAATTTTTTTTTGCAGATGAAAAATTTTTAAACACTACTTAAGAAAATTTAGAAAAGGTGATTGATAACAATCAAAATATATTATCGGTATATATTAGATTACCCATAATTGCAAAAGTATTTAAAATAATTTTTGAAATTTTCACATGTTTCTTGGGTACTCATATAAATATTAACACATCTGTATAATTTGTTAAGATAACTTTGTGAAAATAATTTATTTTATTTAAAAAATTAATGTAAAGTTATTATTAATATTTAAGCATTTTGAATAATAATAAATAAGTATTGTAAAATTAATATCACAATTTATACAAGAATTTGTAATTGAACAAATCGTAGATTACAAGTACAAGTTTTAACCCAAAAATGTTTAAATCTGCACTTCTGGCAACAGTGGCATTGATTCAAAGCAAATTTACTTACAAGGTACATTTATTTCACTAGATTGTGTCGTCCGCCAAGCTGGTTTGTAATTGAAAATGTCAAAAGTGGTTTGTATTTTACTACGTTTGTTTACGAAATTTAAAAATAACAAAACAAGCATTTGCAAAACAAAGCTAGAATTTATATTGAGAGTAAATATCTTTAATTTCTCTTTTTTACATTTCCAACGGACAAAGCAACAATAAAGAGCCATGTTGTTTTTGCGATGTTGTATTAGTTGTAGATCCGCTACTATCTAGTAAAAAAATGTACCTTGTATGCAGTTTGAAATCAGGGTTCCCAGATTTTTTTCAAGTCGTATTCCGAATTAGATAAATTTTATCCCCAAAATATCCCAAAAAACAATTTCAATTCCCCAAAAATCCCCACTACCACTAAAACTATTTAAATATTTATTTTGCAAATTCAATTTAAGTATTAACATTCGATTTATAAAAGTATTTACAGTGTTTTTAAATAACTTAAGTCGAAGTAGGAAAAATCATAATTTTTAACTTTTCATTGCTTTCGTAGTTTTTAACAGTTTAAATTAATTCTGCTTATGCTTACGGAAAAAAGCAGTTGTAATTAAAGCAGAAGCAGTCGATGTGAAAAGTTTTTTTATTGTGATTTTGAATGCGGTTAGTAAGAAAGTCAGCAGTCGCAGCCCGAAAATAATAATTATTTTTATTTTACAAGAAACATTTTTTAATCTTCTTTTTATGTGTATGTGCTTGCTTATATGTTTGCAAACCAAATTTGTATTGCAAAAATATATATATATATAATGAAGAAACACTAGAAGCAAAAACAAAAAGCATTTAAATACGGTTACATAAACACAAAAATCAAAAATGAAATATCAAAAGCAAATAAAATCCAAACCTAAAGTGCTGCTTATTTTTTCAAAAATTGTTTTTTGATTTTGCTTTAACTGAACTGCCATATTTTTTAGAAGCATAAGCAAAACCAAATGAAATGAAACTTATTTTAATTTTTTAAACACTGTGTATTTGTACAAGATATATGAGTATATTACGTATTAGCATTGCCCACGATTTCTTCAGCGTGTCATTTCTAATTTTCTTAAAATTCAAATAGAGCGAATGTTCCCAAGTTTGTTGAAGTTTGCATTAAATTTGATGTATCACCCTTGAACATCTAGAAACGTCCAACGGATAAGTATTTTCAAAAAGAAAATAAAACGATATGCAAATAAGTCGAAGCCACATTAGAGGGTATTTTATATACTAGAGATCATTTGTTAGTTAACAAACATTTGAACCGTTTATTTTGAAAGTGGAAAAATCATTTTGCTTTTAAGCTGACACATATATTTAAAGTATTGTGTTTCAAGGGCTTTAAAAGTGTTGATGCTAAATCTCGAGAAAACTAACTTGCACTTTTTAACACAGGATGCTAATTTTTCCCCATCAAAACATTCCCAACATACCAACTAGCAATCAAACTACAACACAACTTGTGAATAAGCTTGTATGAAATAGTTGTTTTTCAAGCTTTTCTTAATTTCGCTTATATTAATATTTATAAAATTAAAATTTATAAGTTGTAAAACTTAACCTATACATAACTTTATGATAAAACAAAACGTTAAAATTAATTCTGATTTATAACCTGAAGCAAGTAAAAATATTGGTCACAAATAATAAATTTATAAATTTAAAATTGCTTCATCATGCCTCAAAAAAATACATCACAGTTTGTTTGTCATTTAAACATCGCTAAAAGTCAACATAGCGATGGGTGCAGTAAATGTGGGACTTTTCAACATAAAGATTGTGCAGGTGTTTCTGATGAGAGGTTAAATTCAATTTGCAAGAAGATGGATAACTATTTGTGTAAAAGCTGTGAAATTGGAAGAAATAACGAAACAAATATCGATATGATAAAAAGAATTGAGGAAATTAAGTAATCTATCGAAAAGAAGATTGAAGACACAAGGAAAGATATCGAATGACGTCGAATGGATAATGAATGAATGAATAAATTGAAAGTAGACCGTCTTATTGATAATGTTCGTAAAGAAGTTAATATGGAAATATGTAAGGTTAAGTCAGATGTAGCTAATTGTAGCTAGTGATATTAAGTACAATAAACTTCAATATAAAAATAACATGCTGGAGAGACGCTAAACAGATCCGACATTCTGGACAGTGGTTTGACCTGCTGCATAGAGAATATTCGTGAAGATATGATAAAAACTGCTAAATATGTTGGAGTTGATATTTCTAACACAGATATTTACCATTGTTGTTACATAAAAGCTACAAAATATTTCATTATCAAATTCAACTCTGTTCAATTGCGAGATGCCATTATGAAAAGCTATTTCAAAATGCAGCTTAAATAAAGTATTTGATGGAACTATTGAATCCAGAATATATCTCAATGATAACTTATCATCAGCGTCGAGTAAACTGCATTACCTCTGTCGTAAACTTTTATCAGAGAAAAAGATTAAAAAATTTCGCATCACAAATATGGACAATCCAAAAACGAGTATTGTGATGCTTGATGGGAAGAATGCTATGTTGGATATTCAGCAGTGACATATGCATACCGTAATTCATGAATTTCATGAATTGTAATATGAATATGACATAAACATTTATTTTATTTTCTTTGTTATTGCATTCCTATTTTTCTTAAGTCGAAAAATTAAAAGAAATTAAACACTTTGTAATATCAGCATATTTCATGAGAACATTTATAACATAAATTATTCTTAAAAGAGAAAACATTATTTTTGTTTGACGTAATGTAAAAACAGCATATTTTGTGAGAACCTTTATGATGTTAATTATATATAAAATGTTTTTAATAAATAAAAGATTCAGTTTATGAATAAAACTCAAAGTACAAACACTGTATTTTACTAGCGCAGTCGGTAGGATCTGCGAAAAAGATCCTTAAAACGAACCTTAACGTTTAATAATTTAATAAGTAAAATAAAAACTACAAAATTTAAGATGTATTAACAATCAAAAGAAAATTAATACTTTTAACTTTGTTATAAAATTGTCGTTGAACAAATAGAATAAAAACTTTGTGACAGTGACTGTTTAAAATAAAAGAAAAACTCTGTGGCGCTGTTTATTAATCTTGCAATCTTACAACGCAAAAACAAAAATATATAATAAAGTAAATCAATGAAAATATCACAAAGCGTTCTAAATACTTCTAAATAACTTTTCATCAGCCTATGGATGAAGTAATCCTTAATTTCGGGCAACTATCAGTTAACAACAGAAGAGAAACAGGTGCTAATAGTGATAACGATAACAACAGTGTAAACAACAGTATGGATGAACCGAAGAGCTTTATCATCCAAAACTTGAAATTAGTCCATCCTTTTATTGGGGAAAAGGATAAATTGTGCCTCTACATTAATAGCATAGAAAGCATATTACCCAACATTGTGGGCCTGCCTAGAAATGACAGGGTGTTATTCTTCAATTGCATATTGAGAACATTAGACGGAGATGCCCTAAATTTAATCAGAAGAGAACAACCAGAGGACAGGAGCGCATTGACGCGACTAGTGGTACAAGACTACGGTGAGCAACAACCAATTCCGACACTGATTTTAAAATTAAGTAATATTATATTTAAGGGTAATCTAAGAAAATTGTGCGATGAAATTAACATAAGCTTGTGTAGAATACACGATACAATTAGATTAAGTGATGAAAGTAATGAAAAAAAAAAACATTTTATAAGAATGAAGCTAACTCCCAGGCCCTAAGAATACTAAAAAAAGAACTACCAAATCATTTAACCGTACTTGTTAATGCGAATTCAGCAGCAGATTTTAAGTCAGCAGTAGATATTCTCAGACGAAATAATGAACTAGATAACAGACACTTTGAACGAAGAATGACAAAAGTACTCAGAACCGATCAATCCCGTCATTATCCTCAAGTAGTGAACAATAAATACTAAAACATATACACCCCAAATCGAAGTACTAACTCTTTAAATCACCCAAGTTTTAGGAATAACGGTAATGAAAACTTCCAGAATAATTACAATAATAGTTATAGAAATAATGGACAAAATATTAACACACACAATAACAATAATAGCCCAAACAATAATGACTTTTACATTAATAATAGATTTCCTAATAGTTCACGTCCTTACAAACGCCAAAGGATAAATGACTCAATCCAATCTCGCATTAAACGTTTCGGCCATGCCGAGCCCATGGAAGTCGAAAATTTTCACTTAGCGGCCTCAAACCCCTTCCTATCATCTAACAATACAGGGTAGAGCTTATAAATTCTTGATTGATACGGGATCCTCAATTAGTCTTCTTCGTCCAGACGCTTTGTCAGTTTCCCCAAATAAAGTACATCCCGTTTGTGTTAGAGCAGCTACTGGGAACATAGTTCTCAATGAGACCTTAGAAATCTTTAGCCCCATAACAAGAGTTAGATTAGTGTTTTATGCGTATAGGTTTAGTAACAATTATTCGGGCCTGCTGGGCTTTGATAATTTAAGCAAATTAAGGGCACAACTAAATATTCCAGCGGGATTTGTTGTCCTAAATGATATTAAATATATTTTTTTTAACGAAAATCAAGAAGGAAATGAGGAAGTAAAAAACTTTCCAGTTAATAAAAATGCTTAATTTGATTCGGGGATCAGCCAACCCGAGTTTAAGCAAATTCGAGGTAATAAAATTAATCCACGCATAATAGTCACTCGAATATTAAATATTTTTTTTTTTTTTTTTTTTGAACGAAAATCAAGAAGAAAAAGAAGGAATAAAAAGCCTTCCACCTAATAAAAATATTATCCCTGATTCAGATATCAATCAGCTTGAGTATAAACAAATTTAAGGTAGTAAAATTGATACCCCGCATAGAGGCAATCCAAAATCCTTGAATTGTATTGATTACGAATGTAAAAAAATGTTTAAATTGGACCACCTCAGTAGAGAGGAATTCACAAGCTTAAAAGTGTTGTTACAGAAATATAGCATTTTTAGCATTTTTTATAGGGAGGGAAATAAATTAACCTTTACTAATGTTGTTAAACATAAAATCAACACTATCCACGAAGATCCAATATATTGCAAAACGTATCGTTACCCTCAAGTTCATAGGGACGAGGCAAACTCAAGAAATGCTGGACCAGAATATTATATGCCACAGCCAGTCACTTATAATGCACCAATCTGGGTTGTACCTAAGAACTCGATTCGACTGGTAAACAAAAATGGCGCATCGTTGTCGGATTCCGGTTATGGATGACATTTTAGATAAATTGGGTAGGTGCTTATATTTCACTACCCTTGATCTTACAAAAGGGTTTCATCAGATCGAAATGGAACCTTCTGATCGAAAAAAGACAGCATTCTCCACACAGAATGGTCATTACGAGTTTTTGAGGATGCCGTTTGTTCTCAAAAATGCGCCATCAACCTTTCAACATTTCTGGGAGACCTTATAGGAAAAGAATGCTTGGTCTATCTGGACGATATAATAATCTTTAGTACTTCTCTCCAAGAGCATATCAACTCAATAGAGAGGGTGTTCAGTAGGCTTTCGGATGCCAATTTGAAGGTGGAGCCTGATAAAAGGGAATTTTTAAAAATGGCAACCACCTTTTTGGGACACATTATCACACCTGATGGTATAAAGCCAAACCCTGACAAAGTTAAAGCCATCTTGTAATATCCAATTCCTAAAACTGAAAAAGAAATTAAGCGATTTTTGGGATTGGCCGGATTTTATAGGAAATTTTTCCAGAATTTTTCCAAAATAACAAAACCATTGACACTTTGCCTTAAAAAAAAGATAAAATTAATTCATCGGATAAGGATTATATTAATGCAGTCGATACTATTAAACTCTTAATCGTTAATGAACCAATATTGATCTTCCCAGACTATGAGAAGCAATTCACGCTGAAAACGGATGCTTCTAATTCTGCCCTTGGTGCCGTCCTTAGTCAGAGCGGACACCCAATTTGTTTTGCCAGCCGCATTATAAATGATCACGAATTAAATTATTCTGCTACTGAGAAAGAGTTACTAGCCATTGTGTGGGCAACAAAGTACTTCCCCTATTTGTACGGCAGAGGATTCGTGATCAATAGCGATCATAAACCATTACAGTGGTTGCAAAACCTTAAGGAGCCAAACCAAAAGCTTCAGAGGTGGAAAATAAAATTGAATGAATTCGATTTTGAAATCAAACATATCCCCGGAAAGGAAAAATACGTTGCGGATGCACTATCCTGTGCAAGAAAAGAGAATTGTATTTTCAATGAAGAAATTGAAGAGAACGGTGAACCAGCCGATGAGGCTGATAGAGTGGAAGATATTTCATCTGTAGCCGCAACAATTCACTCCGCTGATGAAGATAATTCCTCGTATATACCAATAACTGAAAAACCCTTAAATATATTTAAGAATCAGATCAAACTTGTTAGAGGAAATCAAAATAGAATCTTTACAAAGAAGTTATTTTTCAATCACGTCACATAATTAAAACATATTTACTTGATAAAAAATAACCCTTTATATGCCGGACGACGGCGATTTCATCAAATTTCAGAGAGTTTATGTTCAAATCATTTCGAATGACAAAAACAGGACTCTGAGATCGACCAAACTTCTGGAGAATTTAACAAATTACCCTGATTTTAAAACAAAAATTTTAGAAATTCATTTGAACGAATTACATCAGGGTATAGAAAAAATAGTCAGGGCATTTAAAACATTTAAAAATATTACTTTCCGAACTATGTTAAGGAAATATCTCGTATTATAAACGTGTGTGAACTTTGTAATCGTTGTAAGGCGGACTACATAGACTATAAATTGCCATTTAAAATCACACCTCCTGTTTACGAAACAAGAGAAAAATATGTGACAAACTTTTGGCAATGGAATAAAGAATACTATCTAACTTGTATAGATTTGTTTTCAAAATTCACCATAGCTGAACCAGTAAAGTCATTAAACTGGATCGAAACCAAAAGAGCTCTTTTGAGGATATTTAACACAATGGGTCCTCCAAGGCTTTTGAAGATAGACCAGGATCAGGGAATTAATAATATTAACATAAAAAATGGTGTGAAGAGTTGAATATAAAATTGGAGGTGACTACAGGAAAAACAGGTATTTCTGATATTAAACGATTACATGAAACACTCAATGAAACGCTTAGAATTATTAATACTTCAAATGACAAAGAATTGATTTGCATGCAAATAGAGCAAACAATCTTTACATATAATCATACCATAGTTCATTCTACTACAGGAGAGACGCCGTATAATGTATTTTTTAACAAACTCCAACCTCAAACAAATCCACAAGAGGTTAAAGAAAACAGAATAAACAGTATAAAAATTACTAGGGTAGAGAAAGCAATAGATGTTAGGTACTTAAACGCTGACAATTCAAGAAAACTATTGAAAAAGATTGAAAACCCTTTCAAGAGAGTCGAGGTCGTAGAGGCCGCAGACGATAATGAGCATTATGTTGTTAAGTGCAAGGATAGGCACGTTAGAAAATATAAATCACAGTTTAAATAGAAGAAGGATCATGGTCGAAACTAACAAGAATCAATTTTTTCAGGTACATTAAAATCTAACAAACCTAAACTTTAGAAGCTCTCTACCATTCTCTTGTTGCTGCTTTTCTCAGAGAATACAGGAGTCGGTGGCCAGGCGATCGAAATAAACAGCGTATAAAATAATTATGGCTTCGCAGTTGTTGAGCAGGGTACCTCAGATTAACTAATAAATTACAAATATCATATCTTGACTGTTAAAAAACTTATCTTGACCTGACCTATAATAACCTTATCGAACAGTATAACTCAAAAAAATATTACCAAACGGACACAGTTGGAAAATACCTTACACTAGCGTTTAAAGAGAAACAATTATTTTCGTTTAGACATAGACGCGGATTGGCAAATGTGGTGGGCGACGGTTTAAAATTTCTTTTTGGGACTCTAAACGAGGACGATAAAAGAGAGTTGGAGAGCAAGTTTGATGACTTAAAAGCGAACATAATAACAACAAACGAATTCAACGATCTGATGGACCACGTGAATAATGAAAGTAGACTGTTGCGAGAGCTGGAGTCAGACGTATCAAGATTACAGAACAAGATCACGGAAAGAATCTGCACAGACATATTTTTAGATAATGTAAAAAGATATCTTGAACATATCGAGGATATCCAATTAGCAATGCAGTTGGCTAGACTGGGCATTATAAACCCAAAACTAATCGATTTGCAAACCATGACGAATTTAACTGTTCGAGAACATAAAAACTTCAATTTGGTTAGAGGGAAGTTTAATTTATTTTATACTTCTCATTCCTATTGAATTCGATAAATATAAAAGAATAAAAGTAATCCCAATGCCAGACGAAAACAATGATGAGTTAGTACTTGACGAAAAAGTAGATTATGTAGCCAACCATAACGTAGTGTACCAATTGCTGGATAATAAGGTAATAACAATAGGAGATAAATGTATCAAAAATTTAATAAATAATAATAAAACAAATTGTCAATATAAAGAAAATAAAGAATCAAATTTTTTGTATTTCATTGAACCAAATATAATAGTTACAAAGAAACTAAACGAAACGGAAATAAACCAAAATTGTAATGATTTGAATATAAAAATAAAAGGAAATAATATCATAAGATTAAATAATTGTAAATTAAAAATTGGTAATTTTGAAATCAGTTTGAAACAAAAAATAGAAGATTAAAACATACTACCTACTGTAAAAGACCTTGAAAATTTGGTAAAAGAAAATATATCGTTGCCAAAACTAAAGAAACATATAGACATAATAAATAGTAAAACGAACGAATCCTATAAGTTAATTAACTTTTATTTTAATAATATTACTATTAATTGTAAGCTTATGCATTAGATTTAAGAAGAATATTTTTATAAAAAGCCGAACTAACGAAGAAACAGTCAATGAGGACATCGACTTATCTGAGGTGGGGAGGAGTGATATATGCATACCGTAATTCATGAATTTCATTTCATGAATATAACATGAACATTTATTTTATTTTCTTTGTTATTGCATTTTTATTTTTCTCAAGTCGAAAGATTAAAAGAAATTAAACACTTTGTAATATCAGCAATTTTCATGAGAACATTTATAACATAAATTATTCTTAAAAGAGAAAACATTATTTTTGTTTGACGTAATGTAAAATCAGCATATTATGTGAGAACCTTTATGATGTTATTTGTATATGAAATGTTTTTAATAAATAAAAGTTTCAGTTTATGAATAAAACTCAAAGTACAAACACTGTATTATATATATATATCACTTCTTTGTATTTTTAACTTTGCAAGTTTCTGGCACGCGAACGCGTATTCCGTACGGGCTTTGAAATGTCTTTTGATATTCACATTATTTGTGTAACAAAAAAAAAACTTTTTGCAGTTTTTGTTATCTCCTTTTTCTACTTCAGCATGATATTTCGAAATTTGTGTGGAGTATGTATTTGCGCTCCTTGAGGTTATTGGGTAGCGGCTCAAACTTGTTTGCCTTGTTAATAAGCAGACATATATATATATATACATATTTGTTCAGTGATGCTAACGTGTTCTGTTTATTTCGATACGAAATCGTAGAGAAATTCTTACTTACATTAATAACCGCTTTATTATTAAATCATATTTAGCAAAGCATAACACATTTTAAAAATATTTATAAAGCCCATATTGGTTATGAGATCAAAAAAATCTCCACGTCAGTTTTTTTTTATTATTTTATTGTAAAATAATGGTTGCGATTTATTTTGTTTAATATCTACTTTTTTTTCACTTTATTTATATAAAATTAAATTGCTGTTTACTTTTCACGTGTGTAATTAAGTAATCAATTACACCAAAAGGTCTTATAAAAAATAAATTTTTTTATTATGCTTAAAAATTCTATACGCCTTTGTGTAGCGTAAGCCTTGAAAAGATGATGTAAGCGAGTAATGTGCAATAGTAAGTTTTTCTCAAAAATAACCATTATGTTCAAATATTAACGGACCGTTTGTCAAATCGCAAAATATTATCAAACCATAACACAAATCACTAAATATTAGCAAATAATAAGTCACAGCGGTAGTATCATAGTATGAAAAATGTGAATATTTTTAACGCTATATCGTCTCTTCATTTATAACTCATTCAGCTTAATTAGAATATGATCATTCTTAACTTAATTATTTCAATGAAATGTAGCACAAGAATATTTATTGCTAAGAATATTAAAAAAATTAACCGGTAACACGCATTTCACTTTGTGATTTTAAATCGCCACAGCAATATTCATGTTTTGTTATGAAGTTTTAACTGATCATACTGCATTTCCAAATTACCAAATTAAGAAATGTGTATATAACACAAGATATAAATAAGTAAAGCATTATTCAAATATCTTGCTGAGACTAGCAAGAGATAACGAATTCACTTATTCTGTGATCCAACGTTTTCAGTTACTTAAAGAAGTCATAATTTAGATTTTTGTTTCAGCAGATAAATGAATTGCATTAAAAAATTATTATTTATTTGGAACTGAATGGCAGAAAATATTCATCCTTACATTAAAGAGCTTTTAGTCCATATTCCAGATATTTTCTTAATTATTTCCTCGTTTATAAAAAATTTACTTATTAAAAAAACTGGCCTTATTAATATTTTATTATTATATAAAGAACACATTTTTGTATTTCTTTTGTTTTGGATTCAAGTAAAACGTTACGTATTATAAGTACAAAATTCAAAAGCTATCTGTCGGCTAAACAACAACTCGTATCTGAGACATAAACGTTGCGTTTTGCTGCTAATCTAGTGGGAGCTTTGTATACAAATTATACAACTTGCGTGCAAACACACACAGTACAACTTTATTTTATAAAAAAAAGTCATTGTCTATAAAAGTACGCATTTTATCTGAATCTTAAGTATATCTTTCTTAAAATATGTTTTCTCTATATATGTAAATGACCTTTACGTTGCGTTTTGCTATGTTGTCGCTACGAAAATAAAGGACAAAACTGTACAACCCCTCAAAATATAAAAACTATTTGATCAGTCGTGCAACCAACATACAGCAATATGGAACAACCTTACTAACATTGTAATCTTTTCCACAAACTTCTCAACTGGTACAATAGTTCAAAACATGTTTGGCTTGCATTACAATATATGTATATACCATCCATACATAAATTATCATACAAATTAAATAATTTTCCTTCATAGCTTTAATAAAAAGCAATTTTTAATTTTAAAAGGTGAATAAAACTAATTTTAAAACAAAATTGATTTTTTATATGCAAATAGTTTATAGCTCACCGTAACTATATACATTTTATTTTTTGGCTATTTAAAGACAAAGTAAAAAGTTGTCAACACTATTAGATCAAATCTGCAAACCAACGCGAATTAACAATTCGCCTTGTCTGCAAACATGTTAGCATGGCGAATAAATTTGCCTTGCATTTTACAAACAGTGTTGCCAGAACTATAGTAGGTAAAATCTGCGAAATCCAACAATATTTCGCGAAAAAAGCTGCAAAATCTACACCTTATTTTAAAAATCTTCAATAAATCTTCAAATGCATTTTTCAGTCTATTTCTATACAATATATCCGAATATTTATTACTTAAAAAGGATTGTATTTGCTTACAGGATAAATAACTTGTGTTAAAGTTACATGCTTACATATGTAAAAGTTCTATAAGATGTTATGAACTTTATATAAAATTTAATTAAAATTTGCTTTCTGAGTTTTGTTCATGAATATCACATAACATGTTTTTCAGCAAATCTTTATTTGGATTTTTTTTTGCTGAAATTAACTAGTCATTTCTATTTCATTTAGTATATCTTTAAAATCTAATATTTTTAACTCTCTAAACTTTAAGTCCTGTTTTTTATTTTCTTTAAAAAATCTTTGGAAAATTTTCAAACTGATTTTTTTTATTAAATTTGTGCTTATACGCCTAGCGATTTCATTATATTATAGAAGTCAAAAATTCAGTATAATATTTTATACAATCGTCAACTATTTTGTTTTAATTAAAATGTTTCAAAGCGAAGAGACAGAGATTCGTATTTTATATAAGTAAATGGCAAAACTATTAAAAATTGTAATAAGTAACTTATTAAAACAACATTTAATAAAAATTATTGAAATTTTTGCTGTAGATTATAAGAGCCCTTAAAAACTTTCATTATTATGAAAGCGCATATCTAGGCATTTATGCAGCTGAAATAATTTTAAGCACAAATCTTGACCAGTGTGATATTAACAAAATGTGTGATGATTTTATTAAATTTTATGTTAATTTATTGAATAATGGACTATTGATTTTTATGATATAGTGAATCGCTAGGCGTATTAGCCCAAATTTAATAATAAATGGTAAAACGTAATCAGTTAGCGACTACTCTAAAAATTTTCCACAAGTTTTTTTTAAGAAAACAAGAAACAGGGCTTGGATTTGGAGTTTAGATAAATAAAACTATTAGATTTTAAAGATATACTAAATGAAGGAGAAATGAATTTAGTTAATTTCTGGAAAACAGTATTCCAATTAAAATCTACTGGTTTATGGTACTGCATATATATAATATTACTTAAAAATTACGTGTTTGAACACTTATGTATATACTCATATCTATAGATTTGCTAAAAATGTTATCATCTGATATGAACATAACTGAAAAAAATTAATAATTTTTAATTATAAAATTTATAACATTTAATAGAACTTTTACATATGTAAGAATGCAACTTTAGCAAAAATTATATATTTTGCAAGCAAATAAAATTCATTATAAGTAATAAATGTAATTGTATTGTTTTTGGATTTTTTACTATTTTCTTCTTTTTATAAAATAAAAAAAATGAAAATTTTTATAAAATTCTTAATAATTTTAATAAAATGTTCCAAAACAAAGCGACAGAACTAATTAAATGTAATGAGTAACTTTTTAAAACAACCATTAATAAAAACTACTGATATTTTTGACATAGATTACAAGAACTCTTAAAATTTTCTTAACTATGAAAGCGCATATCCAGGCATTTATGCAGGTAAAACATTTTAAAGCACAAGCCTTGAACAGTTCGATATTAAATTTTAATTTAATGATTAAAAAAAAAAGAACAGAAGTTTATAAAATTTAAAGATTTTAAAGATATACTAAATGAAAAAAGAAATGAATTTTGTTTATTTCTGGAAAAAAAAGTTTTCCACAAAAGACGTTCTGGCTCTGATTCTGCTTTTCGAATCTTTCACCGTTCGTCCAGAATGTAACGACTTTATCCCACTCACCGACAGATGTCATGAGAATACTTGGTCAGGTATATTCAAATACAACAAAACTTCGCAATTGCGTAGAAAATGCATTTTTAGTAGGAACATTGTTTTAAAAATATTATTTAAAACCTAAAACTTTCATATGTTTCGACACACATATCTACAAATTTGTTAAAAATTATATCAACTGATATTTATGAAGAAAACTTAGAATTTTTTTTATTATTTTCATATACTTAAATTCGGATATATATTATAGAAGCAATTGTTATTTTTAAAATAAAAAAATGCATTTGTAGATTTATTGAAGGTTTTTAAAATAAGGTAAGATTTTACAGATTTTTTGCGAAATATTGTTGGATTTCACAAATTTTACATCTTAAATTTCTGGCAACACTAAAACAACCTGAATGTCTTGCCTGTTCTTTGCAAGGCGATATAATAACAGGTGGCCTTAACAGCCCAGGGACTATTTTGATTTTTCCTTCTTCGAGTGTCAAAAGTTTTAACCTCCTTTGGTTTTGACAGCCGAAAACGATTTGTACAATAACAAAATGTACACGTTTCTTTTGCAGTGTTGTATTCATTGTCGCCATGAGTATACCTGTTATGAATTCGCCTTGAATTATATGTATCCATCAACAAATCTGTTTCTTTGCAGAAGTGTTTCTGCAAAATTATTAAAACTCGTATCAGAGAACTGCAAGAGTGTCTGTTTTTAATACTCTAAGTATACTCATCTTAAATGCGGTTGCGGTGTGATCGCCACCGCATTTCTTAAGTGCGAGTATTTACTATACCCATTCCATTTGAGTATAAGTGTCTACCATACTCAAGTAAAATGTTTGCGATGCTGGCTTTACTTTATTCGTACTCATACTCACAACAAACACCAAGAGAGAGATTTTAACGTGTGTAGTGAGAGGAAAACAGAGTTATCAGATCAGACTTATTAAATCAAACACAATATCAAAAGTCGCCAATGTCCAAATTAGCTAACATACATACTTCTTTGAAATTATGAAAGTTTATTTAATATATAACAGAAAATAAATTAAATAGAACCCGTAAAATTCGCCATATTTTCATTTATTAAAAACACAACCAAAGTTTACTAATAACTCAAGAATAGTTCTTTCTTTATTATATTACGTTTTTGTTAGGGTTTTTTTAAGTCACACAGGATAGAAATTTAAAAATTCTATTCGTTAAGCAAATAGATTTTTAAAATTAATAAATAGGTATAAAAGCAATAATTATATTTAACAAAATAAAATATGTAAACTAAAAACATTATTTTATTTATGAGGTCTATGTCTATTCAGTCAATGCAATATTACATCTGCGTATATACAGTTTTGTTAAAACTAAAAAAATTAAGTAATTTTCCTTTTATTCACGGATTCATTTTGTTTTCCTAAATACCGTTAGTAGCACGTTTATGACAACAAGGCGCATAAACTGAAAATAATTGTTCATAAAAAACAACAACAAAATAAGTATACCTGCTTTAAATAGTGTAAAAAAGCTGTGCCTTTAAGCGGGTTTTATTGCATTTTATTCATTAAATATGTGTTGTATTTCATACCTATGAAAACGGTTGTTGTCTGTTTTTCTGTTTATAATGTTTAAATGATTTGATCAAATTTTTTTTTTTATTGTTCATAAATAGATCTGCATACAATGCAGTATTTCATAAAACGGCAGTAAAAAACTTTAATAGGGTAAAAATGTGGCAACGTTGCTTACAAATAAAGAGAATTAAAAAATTCTCGCGTACGAGTACAAAAAAATACTTAAAATTCTGATTGCGATATTTTTGATACTCGTTTTTGCAGGAATGGGTAAAATAAACACCGCAACTTTTTATTGCGGTGTTTAAAATACTCGAGTATGAAAAGTATAGAGTAAGTATGCGGTGTACTCAAGAGTTGCGGTGTACTCGTGCAGTTCTCTGACTTGTATTGCAAAAAGGCGCGCTTATAATGTCAGAGTCTTTATTGTTGTAACGCCGTCAAAACAAAAAACAAACGTAATTTTCCGCAATTTTTTTATCATAAGTATGGCAACACTAAAACTAATAAAAAAATATTGAAATCGATTTATATCGCATTTATTGGGTGTATATTGACCAAAACGCATTTAATTTGTGTCATTTATATATAAAGAAATCAATAAATGGTAAAATTTGCAAAAAGGAAAAAAATGTCCTCAAAGTAACATGTCCTCAAACTATGCGGAAGGCATATAAAATTTCGAGGACTGTCCTCAAAGTATGCAGTGGCTCGAAAAACTGTTCTTAAAGTATGCCTTAGGCATATATATATAGGTAAAAGTGAACACATTTATTTCTTTAACATACCAATTTATTACTAATTTTATTCTTGCAGTTTTATTAAATCATTCTTTATATATGTATCTATATATTATAACCAAAAATTTTGGCTTCGATTCTTAATTAAATTTAAAATAAAAATCACTTAAATATATACTGAAATACTGCGAGTGGTGATATAATGAATTTCGAGCTTGTTGGGGTGATTTTTGGAATTTAACAGTGTATAGAAATTAAAAAAAATTAATAAAAATTATAAAAAGAAGCGGAAATGTTAAATAATGAGATATACATACATATGCATTTATATTATAAGTAAACTTATTTCTTACGTATCTTTCAATTCCTTTTTACTATAAATAACGATAAAATATCTTTTGATTCTTTTATACTTATGTGCTGCATCTTTTACGGTTGATTGATTGTGGGGTTGTGTGGCGGCGATTTATGTTTTCAAAGACGTAGTGTTTTAAGATAATTTAACCAACATATTTTGCTTTTGCAGACATGATTTTCTTTGCTACGTCTCTTGGTAATCGGTGGACCATAAAGAATCCAATACTTTTATTGAATTTACTGTAACAAATTACATGAGAATCGTATTTCTAAGTCTACCTTATCGTACAATTTTTGGTTTTCTCATGGCCTATTTAACTAGGCATCTTCCTTGCCTTAATACAAAAACTTTAATATTTTTAATCAGAGGGGTAACTATTGTTTGCACACAAGACTTATTTTTTGGTTCTAATGGATTCGGTTGAAAATTTAGGGGAAATAGTCTCGGATAGTAAGAACATTAATTCTGTAGTAAACTCTGGGAATTTAAATATATTACACTTTAACGCCCAGAGTCTAGCACCAAGGGAGAATAGTACAAAGTTCGATGAGGTTAGAAGCTTAATGGAAGGTTGTTCGGTGTACGCATTTGGTGTAACTGAAACATGGTTCATTTATGATTCTGCGGTTTCTATTTCTGGCTATAATCTTTTTAGAAAATATAGGAGTGGTTATAGCGGGGCCGGTGTTTGTATGTGCGTGACTGTCTGAAAACTGGTGTGGTCTTCGAAGTTCAGTACAATGTAAATGTTGAATCGCTGTTTGTAGAGGTTTTCTTAAATGACGATACAGTAGTTTTGATTGAAGTAGTTTACCTTCCTATCTTGCATTTTGATTGTTGTGAAGAAGTTCTTGATAGTTTCTGTACTAGATATAGTAATGTAATAGTGATAGATTTTAATATGAATCTTTTTATTAGTGGTTCTTATGTTAAGGAAAGTTGTTATCGTTTATCTTTATCTGTGGTTCATAACTCTTTACCAACATACTATTCTCCCCAATACCATTCATCTTCGCTTATCGATTATTATCTTCTCTTTGATATAGAACTAGTCACACGTAAATGCCGGTTTCTAATACCTGTTCTCAATTCACACCACGCGGCGATTTTTCTATCATACAACGTAACTCCAACCCACTCTTCAGGGTTGGCTTTAATTTCGATAATGTTAATGAGAATGACGTGTTGGATGCAGTGTTTAGTATTAGATCTCAGGCAGTGGAAGCCGATTTCACACATTTAAGATTTTTGAAGTTTTTTATAATACCTGTTCTTAGTCATTTGACTTTTATTATTAATAAAGTTATAACTACGTCTACTGTACCTAGCATTGGGAAGTTGGTAGAATTGTGCCTATTCCTAAGATAAAATCACCTAAAAGTTGCTCTGATTTTCGTCCCATTAGCATTTTGTCTGTTTGCTCTAAGGTCTTCGAGATAATTATTAGGAAACAGATGTTATCCCATTTAAATAGTACTAATGATATTAATCCATATCAGTCGGGATTTAGAAAAGGACATAGTAAAACAGGCGTATTATTAAATATTACTGAATCTATTAGGGAGAATATGGACAAGGATCTGGTTAGTATTTTAATTTTTCTGGACTATTGTAAGGCTTTTGATTCTATAAGTCATTCTTTATTGGTTGAGAAGCTTTCTCGTATATTTAAATTTAATTTAAGTGCTTGCAAACTTATTTACTATTTCTTATCTGAACGTACTCAGTATGTTCAAGTGCAACAGGGGACCTACTGTATGATCTCAAGTCGTGGAGTACCACAAGGTTATATTTTAGACCCTTTACTATTTCTTTTGTACGTGAATGACTTGCTTAGATGACATACAATTACTTGCTGGATTTGATTTCTTTTCTTTGCCAACTTTTGAAAGACATAAAAACCATGAACTTTTAAAACTACTTGCATTTTAAAAAAATCAATCGAAGTGAACGGTCGTTTTCTTGTGAAAATAAATTAATATAAAAAAGAACATTTGAAAGAAAAAAGTAAATTTGATTTCATTTAAAAATCATTAATTTTGAGTGTGTTAGAAATAACAAAAAGTTTTTAATTCGCGTTTATATTAAGGACAGATTTTTGTATACTTACGTATACGTTATTCTTTGTTTTCTTTTATTGGTGAAAACGTATTTTAACCATGGAATCCTCCTCAGGGGGAAATTATTATGCTCTTTTGGATCCGGATCCACACATCAAACGTAAAAAACAAATAGCAGTTTAAATATAAATAACTCTTTTGATTTTCCAAAAATTGGCGATAAAAAAAAATAATAAAAGGGAATGCCCAAAATATGTCGTTATGCAAAGTAAAAATGCCCAAAAACCAATTCAAAATTTTAACATCTTTTTGGTTTAAAGAATCATTAGAAGCAGTTTCAAATGAACCACCACAAAAAGTAAGTTTTACAAGGGACGGAAATCTACTTATCCTTACTAAGAATGAAGCACAAGCCAATAAGTTTCTGAAGACAGTGTGTCTGACAGGGTTATGTACAGTAGAAAGTTTTTTACATCCATCACTTAATATTATCAAAGGTGTGGTTTTTGCTCCATCCTTGCGTGAGCTATCTGAACAAGATATCAAAGGTGGACTTAAAAACCAATGTGTCGTTGACTGCAAATAAATTGCTTAATTTCAGGATGGAAAAATATTGAATACACCTCTCCACATATTGCATTTTAATCAATACTGTTTGCCTAAAGAAATGAAATTTTTTTTTTGTAAAGTCGAACCATATATACCATCCCCGATACAATGTTAAAATTGCTTCAAATTGGGCCATACAAAAAAATATTGTAAAAACAATCCTAAATGTGAAGTATCCTCGTCATCAGATCATGATCCTATATCATGTGAAAAAGTACAATGTGTCAACTGCATCGCCGACACAGATCAAACAATAAATAATGTCCCGTTTTTCAACATCGCCAAAATATTTTAAAATATAAAACTGTTAATAAATGCACTTTTAAAGAAGCAACTACTAAAGTACCAACAATAAATACACTTGCTATTCCATCAGAAGAACTCGATAAAGCGATTGAAGAAAGAAAAAATAAAATTAACACCCAAAAAAATAACAATATAAATAACATAAACCAATCAAATGTATCAACAAACCCAACTTTAACATTACTAACAAACACTACTATAGAACAAATTAAAAACAATAATTCTAAAAAGCTTTCAACCTCTACAAATAACAATACATTCAACTCAAATCAAACTAAACTCAATAGCTCATTCAATAAAAAAAAATCAATAGCTATAGCTACAGTGTCCAACGAGACAACTATTTCACCACATTCAAGTGATTCACTATCAAACCCTTCTTTATTATCAACACCCAAAAAAATTTCAAGGAGGCAACATTTAATTGATAGTTAAGAAGACATGGAGAATTAAAATTTTAGCCCTTATTTTCATTATGGCAGCATTCAATTTGATTCAATGGAACATAAAACGATTTTTCAATAATTACATAGACCTACAGCTCATCTAAAATGAACACAAGTCACATTTTGTTTCACTGCAGGAGACACATTGCGCATTTAATCAGACTCCCTTTCCTTCAAAACAATATTGCGCTTATTTTCAAAATGATCCATCAAATGTGACTGCAAAAAGCGGAGTCGGAATATTAATTCGAAATAACATACCTCATAAACGCCTTATTAATACATCTAAATTGCTGAATATTTCTATAGAAATTATACTTAATAAAAAAAATTACAGTTATATCTATCTATATTCCACCAAACGAAACTTTTCCTATGCAAGACTTTAATGACCTCTTCAACAATATACATACTCCAATCATCTTAGTTGGAGATATGGGGTTCAAGGTGTAATAACTCACGAGGAAATATTATTGAAAATGCTCTTATGCAAAACAACTTATGTATTGTTAACGATTGAAATCCTACCCAACTCTCGACCCATAGCACTTTTACACACGTAGATATAACTGCTTGCTCACCATCTTTACTTGCATCAGTCTGTTGCAATACACTTGATGATTTACACCATAGTGACCATTTTCCCATTAAAACTACAATTTCTATAGAAAAAAATTGTCCTAATAAAATTCCTGTACGTAAGTTCAACCTTAAGAATGCTGACTGGAAACAATTTGAATCAAGGATTATTAATACTGTGGAGCATGTTGAAATATTACGAGGGCTGCTATTTATATTTCTGGCCTTGCAACACTGAATGCTGCCAAGTGCAATCTGACATTTCCATTGGAAAGTTCGTCATTTTTAAGCATAATCGTACTCAAAACGTTTTGACGTACGAATTAACTCGTGAACATTTTCGTGCCATCATTTTTCACAACTTTCGACGTGGATTATCACGACAACAGTGCATTGATGAACTTAAATCTTTGTATGGCGATGAAGCACCATCCTATAGCACTGTGAAAAATTGGTATAATGAATTTAATCGTGGCCGAAGCTCGCTCAAAGATGAATTCCGTGAAGATCGTCCAAAAACGGCTGTTGTGCCAGAGAACATGCCGTGCGTGAACTCATAATGCAAGATCGACATGCGACATACCGAAAGATAGAGACACCCTTGGACATTTCTTCCACCAGCATACATTCGATACTGCATGAACACCTGGCCGTAAAAAAGATTTGTTCTTGTTGGATCCCGCACAATTTGAAAGTCGCTCAAAAAAAGGCTCATGTCGATTGGTGCAAAGAAATGTTGCAAAAATACGATTGCGGTGCTTCAAAAGACGTTTATAAGATCGTCACAGGTGACGAATCATGGATCTATGCGTATGAGCCCAAAACAAAACAACAATCGACCGTGTGGGTCTTCAAAGACGAGCAAAATCCAACGAAAGTTGTTCGTGGAAGAAGCACTTTGAAGCAAATGGTCGCCTGTTTCTTCGGCAAAACTGGTCATGTGGCGACTTTTCCGCTTGAGCAACGTAGGACGGTCACTTCTGAGTGGTACACTACAATTTGTTTGCCTGAAGTCATCGGAGAAATTCGAAAAACCAACAAGAGAAGACGAATCAATGTTCACCATGACAATGCGAGCTCTCACACATCGGCTCAAACCAGAGCGTTTTTGACCGGCCAAAACGTCGTACAGCCGTACAGCCCTGACTTGGCACCTAATGACTTCTTCTTGTTTCCGCACATCAAGAAAACAATGCGTGGTCAACGATTTTCGTCGCCAGAAGAAGCTGTTTTAGAGGTGTCTCAATCGGAGTGGAAAAAGTGCTTCGACAACTGGTTTGAGTGCATGCAAAAGTGTATAAATCATGCTGGAGAATACTTTGAAAAACAATAAAACCAATTTGGTTATAAATATTCGCATTTTTACTATTAGACCAGAAATATATAAAGCAGCCCTCGTATGAGGTAACACTAATAAAGACAATGCTAAATTTATTAAGACTATAAGAAGTG
Source organism: Gymnosoma rotundatum (assembly GCA_916610165.2). Classification (NCBI taxonomy): domain Eukaryota; kingdom Metazoa; phylum Arthropoda; class Insecta; order Diptera; family Tachinidae; genus Gymnosoma; species Gymnosoma rotundatum. Next base: position 112,760,271 of record OU744336.1, read on the forward strand.
CAGCCAACTGTTATACCCCCAAACCTCACCACACCAAGAACGCTTTGTCCCATGGTGGAGCCCTTTATTAACACATCTACGCATTGATAAAATGAAAAAGTGGCAAAACTTTAAAAAACATCCTTTAATGGAGAACCTTGTTTTATATAAAAAAGCAAACTCAAAATTCAGATTTGAATCCAAAAAGGCCAAAGCACTTTGCTTTGAAAATTTCAGTAAAACTAAAAACAGGGATTCCCCATTATCCTGTTTATGGAAAAAAATAAATGCTATTTCTAGTCACAATACATATAAACCAATAACTACAATTGAGACCGATAATGGATTTATTACACACCCCATCGAAATTGCTAATTTTTTTGTGAATTAATGGTGTAATTAGTCTTTAGATAAAATTTTTTTATCAGAATTCATTGCAGCCAAAAGAAATTCATTAAAGTACATAGCAGCAGAAACAAGAAACTACAATGCTCGTATTATTAATTCTAAACTAACCATGTCTGAACTGCTTATAACTGTAAACAAAGTTAAAGGCACAACACCTGGGCACGATCGTATAGTATATCGCATCAGATTATAAAACATTTATCTAGTAAGAGCAAAATTTTGCTACTCAAACTGTACAATGAAGTTTTTGATTCATGGAAAACTGCATTTATTGTAACTGTACCCAAGCCCAACAAAAACCCTGCTTCATTTACCGGATATAGACCAATTTCTCTTTTACCATGTCTATCTAAAATAATGGAAAGGATAATTGCTAATCGAATTAAATGTTACATTGAAAAGAATGTTCAATAGTGGCACATGACCTACGTGTAAACGGTATTCCGCGTAGCAATAATGAAAATCTTTTCGAAATGTATCGTTTAATTTGTGAGACTATTAAAATTAATCCTCCTGAAGTTAAAGAAATTTTCCGTGTACAAATAAACAAAAACAACAACTACATAAGTAATAAAAAAATAGTACGCCAGATGCTGCAGTAATCATTAAATTTAACGCCATTTTGCATTAATGAAAATCTTACACCTAATAATCATAGATTCTTCGTTAGAGCACATCGGCTAAAAAAATAAGGCACTATCTGCAGCGTTTATTCACCGTGGAATCGTTTATGTTAAAACCTTTGAAAATGATGAAACAAAACGGATTGATGAACTAAATACATTAAACCAGTTTTTTCCACCGCATACTTTTCAAGAAACTAATTTTATCACATAAAACATTAATTTTGCTGCTTGCCATTGTATTATTTGTAATTTCCTTATTTCTAAAATTCATAACTAAAATCAATATAAATGTATTTGCTTCCATTTGCTTTAATTATAATAACAAGAAATGTTTAGTGCGTCTTTATTACTTCATATACTCTTGCATTGTTGAGAAAACTATATTATATAATGATATTAAATCCAAGTAATACGAGGGTTGGCTCTAGAGAAAACATGATCAAAATTCTTTCTAAGAATGTGTCAGGATTAAAAATCTGTCATATAAATGCTCAGAGCTTGAATAATAAGCTTGACGAATTTCGAATTGTGTTTGAAAACAGCAACACCGATATAATTATCATCTCAGAAACATGGTTTTTCCCAAATGTCGATAGCAGTATGTATCATTTAAATGGTTATCGTCTTTTTCGATCTGACAGATCAACAAACGGTGGTGGTGTTGCAGCATACGTAAAATCAAATATTCCATGCAAAGAGAAAAGTAAAAATGATGCAGGGGCGAACATTGAATATATTTTACTAGAAATTTGGAACAACAGTGAAAACATATTAATTGAAACTATATATAGACCCCATAAAAGTATTAATATGGAGTCTTTCTTAGAAAATCTGAGCATATGTACTCTTGCATACAGCCATATAATCTTAACAGGTGACTTTAACTCAAATATTTTGGAAGATAACAGCCTTGTAGAAGACATGTGCTCTATTGGATTAACTTTAGTTAATAATAGATTACCAACTCCCTTTACGACTACTTCAAGTGCCCTTCTTGATCTTTGTTTTGTTAACAATGCTTCTCGTCTGCTATTATTCGACCAGTTATCTGCATCTATGTTCTCACGTCATGATCTATTGTTTGTAGCTTACTATTTTAAAATCCACAACAACTCAAAACCGCAAATACTAGAATATAGAGACTATAACAATATAAACAGTCAGTGTCTTAGTACGGAATTATTTTCAACAAATTGGAACTATGTTTTTTGCATATCTGCTGTTGATGACCAATTTTTTAGATTGCAAGCTGAAATACATTTTGATAAATACGTGCCTTTAAAATCAAAAATTATACGTAATAAGAACCCTTGGTTTACACCTGCAATAAAATCTTTAATTGAAGACAGAAATCAAGCATACGAAAGGTGGAAACGCTTTAGAACTCCAGAACTTTATGCCATCTTTAAAAACGCAAGGGCATTGGTTAATAGGAAAATCAGAATGGCTAAGTTTATGTTTTATCAAGTCAGGCTCCAAGCGTCTGTTGACTCACGGAAATAATGGAGGGAAATTCGTAAATTGTGTTTAGTAAATCCTAACAGCTCTAATACACATGACATTGATGTAAACCAGTTAAACCAGGAGTTCGCAGGTATATGGACCCCCAATATAAATATTAATTTTTACAACAATGACTACTCTAATCAACATCAGATACCTAAATTTAATTTTGCACACTTTACGAAGGAATATGTACTTGACTCATTTCTTCGCATAAACGGCATGGTTGTGATGGTATTCATCCAAAGTTTATTAAGCTCACACTTCCTTATACACTAGTTTACTTCACCCATTTTTATAACACGATTTTAACTACGTCCCAACTATTTGGAAACATGCCAAAATTATACCAATACCGAAACCAGATAAAAGTTATCGACCTATTGCAATTTTGCCTTATCTGACAAGGGTATTTGAAAAATTAATACACTCACAAATAAGCAATTACTTACATACTAACTCATTACTTAATGCAAGGCAATCTGGATTTAGGCCAAAACATAGCTGCCTTACCACGCTAATTGACGTATCTGAAGAGATAAGGCGCAAATAAAGCATTGTCAAACACAAATGTATGCTGATGATGTACAACTGCACATAAGTTGTAATGTATCAGACGCATCTAATTGTGTACAACTTATTAACCAAGATCTACATCAAATTTATCTATGGGAATCTGCAAATGGCTTGAGTCTAAACTTACGGAAATCTGTTGCTTTAGTGATTAAATCATCAAGACACCTTACAACGTATCTTCCGCCAATTTAAATTAATAACACAACTATAATTTATGTAGACACTGCAAAAAATCTTGGTGTAACTTTTAATAATGAACTTAACTGGTCAGATCATATTAAAATCAACTGTGGAAAAACTTTCTCTATGTTAAGAAACCTATGGATGTCGCAACATTTTACACCGACACACATCCGAATGCTACTAGCCAAAACATATTTTCTGCCTATTGTAATGTATGGTTGCGAGCTATTTGCTAGTTGTAATGCTGAATGTAGACGAAGGCTGAATGTAACATATAATAATATTGCAAGATATATTTTTGGTATTAGAAGATACGAAAGCATTTCACGATATGCCAATAAAATTTATAATATCACCTTTGATAATTTATTAAAGTGCCGAACACTTATCTTCTGGCATAAAATAATATACAACCGACAACCACCATATCTCTTTGAAAAAATAACATCCTTAAGGTTGAATAGAAAATTGGATTAAGTATACAAAAGCGATATCTGAGCAACACTTTTTCATTAATTCAATTCGTCTTTGGAGCCAATTACCATCTGAAATACAAATTATTTGCAATGCAAGCCATTTCAAATCTGCGTAATTATTTTACTGTCTAAATAACCACTTTTTGCCTTAATTTTTTATCTGTTTTTTGTTATGTTAATTATAAATATAATAAAATTGTTAGTTATTATTATTTTTTTTTTAATAATTATTATAATTGTTTAAATTTACTATAATATTTAAATATCTATAAATATGCGAAATAACTAATAACATAAGTAATAAATAAATAAATAAGGTGAAATAATGATAACTCAAAAACCATTGACATACTTAAGACAGTAGTTGCCGACATTGAATCTTGGAATACCGTTTCTGGAGCAAAAGTTGCCCTTGAAAAACTATCCGTGCTGCATGTATACCGAAAACACCATTGTCAACTTGGTAGTATAACCGTAAATATCATAACTATACCTAATGTCTCAACCCAAAAAATACTGGGTGTCATATTTGAAAAAAATTACCGTTGGCAAGAACAAATGCTGGCGTTAAAAAAATCTCTCGTGCCTAAAACAAATTTTCTTAGATACCTGGCTACAAGAAGCTTCACTCATACTAATATTCTTACTTATCTTGTCAAGATACTTATTCTAAGCAAAATTGATTATGGCTTATTTCTTTTTGGTAACATCTCAAAAGCGAAATTAAATATTATAAAAACTTTATATCATTAAGTAATCAGGGCTAGCACATACGCCTTCAGGACAACGCCCATTCAAATTTTATTAATTTCATTAGAAGATAAGATTTCTGAATCATTAAACAGACTCCTCCCCAAAATTTCGTCGTTCAGTAAATCTTTTATAGACGCTGATGTTGCTTCCGTTTTTTCATCAACAAAAAAACCAAAAGTTCAATCAGCGTTATATAAAATTATTAAAAGCAATATTCTCAATTATACAGCCCAATTATGAATATTCTCACGGAATTTCTTTCCCACGGAAAAAATTTTTCTCGAGAAAAGATTCCTCCAATTATGATTTCCGTGGGGAAAAACAATGAAAAAGTGGCATCACAGTAATTTGAAGGGAGTTTGTTTTGTTAATTTTCATATAATTTTTATTTTATAATTTAGAATACCTACTTTTTTCCCCCGGATTTTTTTCACTTTCCGCAGTCAATCATAAGGGGAAAAATTTATAATTGGAGAAAAGGGAAAAGTGAAAAAACTCGCACGGAATTTTTGTTTATAATTGGGCTGATAGTGATAAACTTCCAAAGTTCAAAATTTATCATCCCAATTGGTTATTTAACACTAAATCGTGTGACTTATCTCCTTCTGTCTTAAAAAAACAAATCACACCTAATGATGTTTATTTACGTTTGTATAATGAATTAATATCAACATTTGGAGAACAAAATGGCAGCATATTTTTACAGATGCCTCAAAAGATAAAGAAAACGTAGCGTACGCTGTGGTAGATCAATCGGGAAACATACTCTCAACCAAACAATTGTCCAATATCTCTTAAATTTTTATAGCGGAAGCTACAGCAGTCCTGCAAGCAATATGTATAGCGATCAAATCTAAAAAGAACTCCCTTATTTTCTCAGATAGCCTTTCAGTTTTAACAGCTATTTCAAACCCTTCTAATACCACATGGGAATTGGTTAATAAAATTCGTGATCTATTAATTGACAATAATAATCAAATAAAAATAATTTGGATTCCAGGCCATGTCGATATAAGGGGTAATAATTATGCTGATACTGCAGCAAAAATTGGATGCCGTGCGCCAATTTTAATGGATGCTACAACTGAAAAGAATGATCTTCGCAACACAATTATAACTAATCTGCAGATCCAAAGAATCAATAAACTTAAAGAATATCATCATCCCCATTTTTCTCAAATAAATCAACATATCACACCTACAAAATATCCAACAAATATATGCAAATACAAAATTAAAACCTTTTCAAGGTTACGTATGGGACATACTTTCACAACTCATTTGCACCTACTTAACAATCATTTTACCAACTTATGTGTGTATTGTGGATCAATAAACTCCGTAAATGATATTATCCTTGCCTGCCCTAAGTTAAAAGAGTGCTATGACAAATACCTTTCAAATAAAGGAATTAATCTACTCATCGATCCTTCAGAAAGTAATATAAATATAATATTTAAATTTATTTCCAAACTAAAAATTAAAGTTTAAGATAATTTCAAAACTAACACAAATGATAGTTGATGGCCAAGTAGCCAATGCTTGTATTTGTATTTAATTTTAATTCTATATTAATATAGTCTTACAGCCCGATTCTGTGCACTTGATAAGTTCAAAACATTGAGTATTTATCAACTTTTGAATATTTATCAAGATTTGGTATTCTACTACAAAAAATAAAAGCTTTTAAGTTGATAATTTATCAAAGTCGAATTTGGTATTGATAACTCTTTTTTATTTTGTGTGTGTGTATTTAAATTCGGTAAATGGTGCACGCTTCAAGTAAATATCAACATAATAGATTCTTTTTTAAAATACGTGAACAAATTTACGTATCCTTTTAGAAAAATAGAAGAAGAAATAATTGTGTGAAATATTTCGGTTTCTTTTACGGGTTAATGAATTATACAAATCTATACGTTTATTAATATTCTTTATAGCCAATTAATTTGTAATAATTCTTGCAAAAAAAAACCGACTTTAAGACAGATTTCATCTGTCTCCCTATAACGGTTCAAGAGTATGGCCACATAAGTTACATTACATTAAATATTGGGACACTCTTATATCTCCAAATTTTATACTTGTTCAACTGTTTAATCGTTTCGCAATATACATCAAATTACAGCAACTATAGAGTAACCCTTTATTTTTAAAATTCAAATTATATACTTGCTCTTGTAATAAATTAAGCAATCAAGTTCTTTTAAATTTCACTCGTCTGTTTATAACGGATCATTAATTTGCCCATACACATCAGATTATATCAACTATTGTTAAACCCTTTAATTTATAATTAAACATTTTTATACTTATTATTATACCAAACAATGTAGTGCACATTCAGTCTAAAATGCAGGTGTTTGTAAACAACGGGTCAAAAAATACGGCCATATAGAACAAATAACATTATTTTGGGAACACCCTTTAATTTCTAAAATCAAATTCTATTCTTCTTGTTATAGCAGACTTAGCAAAACAGGTTCCTTGTAAATTGCAGCTGTCTGTCTACAACTGTTCAAAAGTGTGGCCATAAACATTAAATTAAATAAACTCTTGGCGCACTCTTTAATTTTTAAATTTTAATGTAAATACTTGTGTCTATAACGACCATATCAATCAAAATTATGTCAAATTTGCAGTGGTTTGTCTATAACGGCCCATATAAGTAAATTTACATCAATTATGGGGCACCGTTTTTTTTTTAAGATTTATTTTTGTATTACTTTTTGTTATTGGGAGCTATAGTAATGCGCAGTCGTTTTGAATTTTACAGAATCGCCCTTTACAGTTCGTAATACACGTAAAAATATGTATGTTGTATCGGGACACCCTTTAATTTTTAAGATTATGAACTGTTTTTTAAATGGGACCAATCTGTAAGCATAATCTATCAGATTACTAAAAATTTTCAAAATCGGCGCAGAAATGTCTTAGTTCTGCAGGCACAAACATAAAAAAACAACATTCAGTCGAATTGTATAACCTCCTTCTTTTTTTGAAGTCGGTTAAAAGTACTTAATTAGTTGGTGTATCCATATTTTTGCTTTTCCCAATAATTTAAATTAATAAATTTAATTTAAATCAACTGTCAATAGAAATTCACCACACTGGTGAATTTCAAAAGCTTTTTATTTATCAATGTTTCCACAGAATACCAACCGAACTTTTAGTTGATAAAAATCTTGACAAAATATCTTGATAAAAAATTTATCAAGAATTCACAGAATCGGGCTGTTAATATCATGTAAATAATAAATAAAACTACTTGATTTGTCAACTCGCAATTTTCTTAAATTAAATCCCTCGAAGTGCAAACTAAACTGATGGTGTTTTCTAAACATCCTATTAACATTAATATTATGCTTGGTGACGAATTGTTACAAGTTGTTAATCATTATAGAACCCTTGGTATTATATTGAATGATAAATTAACTTTTGACTTGCAGATTACCTCTGTTATATCACGCATCTCCTGGACGTTGCGAAAATCGTATAGTATTGCTTACTATTTGCCTCTGTCAATAAAGCGTCGTATTGCCTTGCCATTATGCCTGCCATTACTAATATATGGAATTGAAGTTTACTCAGGTACATCTCTCATGAATATGAACAGTTTGAAGGTATGCTTTAATAAAGTCTTGCGTTAGATTTATAGACTTCATATAAACGACCATGTTTCGCATTATTATGAAGAGGTTTTAGGATGTACTTTTTATCAGTACGTTCGTTTGAGGCAAATAATATTTTTTTTATAAATTTATTAAATTTGGTGCGCCAAGTTACTTACTGAATAAATTCAATTTCTCTTTAATTTTTTCTATGCATTCCTTCTTGGTAATGCACAGGTCGTTTGGTGTTAACATAGCTCGTTTATGGAATAATATAATTCCCTATCAGGAGAGGAGATTTTCTAATACAGTTTCAACATTTAAAGGCATATTTTTAACAAATTTGCAAGGCTTTGATAATTTTGTTTTGTTTAATTAATAAACTGTTCCTGCCATTTTCCTGATTTTCCTATACGATCCATCAACAAATGTGTGCAAACTTTATATTTTTACCTATAGATAATAAGGTAGCATTAAATTTTTGTAATTAGTATAAGTCATATTTTTGTATTGTAGTCTAGGCCCATAGGGCCTAATTGTTTCTTGACAAATTGTGTTTACAAAATTATACTTCTGAAAAAATTTTCGTTTTGTTTGTCGCTATGTATAATTTTATTATGTATTACTTTTATTATTGTTTTTATTATTTATTCTCTAGATTGGAGTTACTTCACTAAACTAGATTTACGTAGATGGTGAAGGCTATATAAGATTTGATATAGCCGAATATAGTACTCTTGTTCATATTAGTTTTGAATTTCCTAATAACAATATAACATTTTATATGAAATTTGCAATAGTGATGGTGTCAAATTCCAAATTTGTATTATTTTTTAAAAGTATGTTAATACTGAAAAAAAATATTTTATATTTTTTTTAAATTAATATCAAAGTTGCCAGGAAGTTTTCTTTGATTTACTTAAAATTACGGAAATGATGTGTGACACGTATAATAACTAAAGCATTCAATTGTTTACGTCTTTTTGGTCAAATATTGATTTAGCTGACCGCACCTTAATACTATTAAAATTATATAAATAAATATACATACATATGTATATACAGTGATGGACTTAAGTATAGACACAAGAGTAATTTTAAGAAAAACTGCTGTTTTATTCATATAAGGAAACCTGAAATATTTATTTTATGAATTAATTATAGGTATAAAACTTATAAATTCAAATAATAACCATGAAAATTATAATTACTTTCTATGCAAAAAAATTATACAAAAAACATTAAAAAATTCATTAATTTTCTGGACAAAAGTATAGGCACAACTATTTATATTATAATAAAATATACTTAACATTTATCTAATACTTTGTTGCTTGATAACGGCCTTAAGTCTGTTTGGCGTGGAGTGGACTAACTTTTTAGTTATTTTTTCGCCTATGTTATGCCAATCTTCCACCAAAACTGCTCTTAGCTCAGTTCTATTCAAAATTGCGCGATTTAGAATTCTTCACTCAACTCTTCCCACAAATGTTTAATGGGGTTTAAGTCTGGTGACTGCGGGTGGTGTGGCAAAACATGAGCCGTTTTATATGCAAGCCACATCTTTACGTCACTAGCTGTTTGTTTCGGATCGTTGTAAACGACTCGAGCAAGTTTTGCTTTTCTGCACTTTTTTTGACATATATTAAAATATTAAAGTAAACTATTTTCATCATTAACCCCTCAGAAAATACAAGCTCTCCCACACCCGCATACCAAAAGACCTCCGCCACCATACTTTACCGTTGGTTAAAGATTTTTTGCTGCATATACAGTGTTACGCTTGTGCCAAACCCTAGCGTGTCCATAAGATCGAAAAATATTAAATAAATCGCATAGCCTATTTTCAAATTGTTTGGTATATTCTACTCTCTTTTTTTTTTTTTTTTTGGATAACAGAAGTTATTCACGGTTTGCGTCTAGCCACACGTGAGTTATATCCAGCTTAACGTAACGTTATCCGAACGGTTTTTGGGTGTACATCTTTGCCAAAATGTTTTCTTGTTTTAACTCTGAGGCAACCTGAGATGATGTAATTTTTGGATCAACTCTTACTTTTCATATGATTTTAGCACGTTCTCACAGCGACTTGCATTTTTGAGGTTTGTTTCGCCTTTGAACCGTATTACAATAATCCGTATGGTAAAACGACTGCAGTTCATCAATTTTCCGATTTCACCAAACGATTTGCCTTGGTTATGCAAATGTAAAATTAATTTGCGCTGAGATTAAGTAGTTTCAGATTGTTAGGACCCATTTTAAAAATATTACAAGAAAATAAGTATTTTCTAAACTTTTGGCACTTTTCAGTTACTTGAATAAATAAAAATGTGTCAAATGTAATATTGTTGCCAGATCATTAAATTATCTGGCAACGGACTAATTCATTTTTCAACACAAATATAACTGCCTTGAAATGTACAGCAGACTGTAATAGATTACTAGTATTATTAATATAAAAAATATTCCTTCTGCTTTAAATGCTACATGTAGACGATTAAATATAGTGGTAATATAATTTTATAATAAGTATGCGCTACAATATTACTAAAAAGTAAGAAAACAATTTTGCAAAAAACCTTTATAAACAAATTTTTTGGTTTACGATGAAAAGTCAACGTTTTACTTAAAATTATTATCAGACAAGCTTATTGATATGTATGAAATCAGAGTAAAGACATCTTTTTTTTTTTTAATTCATTGTTTTACAAGTTCAACGTAAGCTAGTTTATGTAGTCGTTGGAATAACAATGTGCTGATGTAGACCAGACTGGAGCAGCGTAAAACATTATTGCCTTAAATATTAAGATTTTGTTGTTTATGTTAAGTGTGGAGTTCCTGTTCATTAACGGATATAATAACGTGTTTAAATTGCTGACTTTATCAACAATAAAAAGCACGTGATTCTTAAACTTAATTTTGGGGCCAATACGATACTGAAGTATTTTACCTTATTCATCCATGGAATAGGAGTGTTATTAAATGAAATAGGGTTTTGAAGTAAATAGCAAGATTTTAACCTTCTGGAGAAGAACATAGCTTGAGTTTTCTGTGGATTTACAAGAATTTTCCATTTTATAAAGTAGGAATAAGTCCAGTTTGTAATCTACTTAACACATCAGTTGCGAGTATTTCTGAACTATGAATAGCCGTATAATCTGCGAATATAGAAGTTAGGCAGCCGTTTATCGTAGGAAAGGCCACTGTGTAAATGTTGTATAATAAGGATGACAGACACAAGCCCCGCAGACAGCCTGCTGCTATTTAGCTTGAGTGGCTTGAACCAATAAATACACTAAAGCTACGATTTGACAGAAAGCGGAATATTCGGATTAATGTTGGTGGAAAATTTAACCTTATCATTTTATAAATCAAACCACTGCCACACAGAACCAAAAGCGACCCTGATATCTAACAAAATCATTCCAGTTGATTTTCCTAATTGCATATTAGAGCTTAAATAATTACGTATTTATTTATTTATTTTTGGTAATTTCATAACATTTTTATACCAAAAATTTTTTGTATGTACACATTACATAAATTTATATATATTTACAAAGATCGTATCGAAAAAAAATTTGCGTTCAAAACAAGAAAGAAATACAACAAAAACAAATCTTTACTTAACTTTACACTGTCAATAAACTCTTTGCAAAATTTCACTGCAAGTGGACAAGTCTTAAATTAAGTTCGAAACTTTTTAATATTTGCTATGAAACCTTCAGCATCTAGTACACTTTGTAAACGATTTTTCATTGATTCTGTGGTACTTTTTGGCACTGTTCTAAAATTGCAGTTTTAAGCGATGCCTTATTTTTTGGCTGGCGTTTAGCCAACTTGGGTTCCCGTTTTTTACTTGCATGTGTTATGTATTTACATATTGTTACATTTTGCACTCTAATTATTTCACTTTCTGTTTAGTTTATCCGATGAAAAAATAGTACACCACGCTATACGAAATGAACTTTCAGTATTACTTACGGACAACGACTTTATAGTAAAGGATGCAAAAACAGAGACCTATTACTGCTGCAAAGAAATCATTTTCAGTTTGCAGTCAGTGGGTAGAGAGGAATAATTTGGATATCCAGGATATTCTTTTGTTTTATTCTATTAGCAAGCACAAAATTGTTTAACGCTTTTTAATAAATTATAGTATGTGTGTACATATTAGTTATTTAATTCACTTAGCTAACTTATTTTAATAATTTAATATAATAATTAAAAATAATAATTTGTTGTTGGTTTTTTAGTTTCTTAACTTGTTCTTTAGACCTGAATTTTTTTGTTGTAAATAAAAATGCCTTTAATTTACAATTGTTCCCGACGTTTCGTAGTTCTTTTGTCTACTTTTTCAAGGGATCGTCTATTAAAATAATAAAAACAATTATTACAATAAATTTTTTGCAATGAAACAACAAATTACTTACAAAATTGTGGGATTTTACATTTAAACAAAATTTAAAACATATGTGTAAATATTTGGACTTTTAAATTTTTTTTAAAAACAAAACAAAAACAACAAACACATCTTAAAATTTAATATCACAATTTATTTTAAATTATTGCTTAAAACCACTCTGTAGCTTGCGTTTATGTTGTCCGTATCTTCTTTCAGGTTCATTGTTTTGTGTATATTCTGTTGTATACGTAAGCTCTCGATTGTGAAACGCTTTCTCTCAATGTTCTCTATGTCCAGTATTTTAACATTATCAATATCTATTGATGTGTTTGTTGTTTTTGTTTTTAAAATTTTTTTTAAAAGTCCAAATATTTACACATATGTTTTAAATTTTTTTTAAATGTTTTTATTATTTAAATAGACTATCCCTTGCAAAAGTAGACAAAAGATCTACGAAACGTCGGGAAAAATTGTAAATTAAAGGCATTTTTATTTACAACAAAATAATTCAGGTCTAAAGAACAAGAAGTTAAAAAACTAAAAAACCAACAACAACGTAAGTGGCCAAATGAATACACAATAATAATTTGTTGTTTTTTAATAAATCATAGTACAAGGCATGTATGTACAATTTAATTTACTTAGATTATTTCAATATTTTCCCCTACTATAGTCCTGAAACCTCGATAATCCGACCATCCATAAAACTATATCTGTCCGGATTGTCGAAGTTCCAATTTTTTAATAGAAATCTTTCTATACCCCTCACCATGAGAACTTTGTCATTCCGTTTCTAATTTCTACAATATCCATTGCCGACCCCATAAAGTATATATATTCTGAGTTCTTATGCATAGCAAAGTCGATTGAGCGATGTCTCTGTCCGTCCGTTTAGTGATAAAATCAAGTTTGCCAAATATGAAAAATATGGTATCATGATATTTTCATTATATATTTATTACTTAAAACTAAAAAATGAAATGTATTGCTGCGGAGAAAGCATATCCATATGGCCATTTCGCTACTGTGGACTAAAGAGTCTTAATCAAAAGCCAAAATGGTTAAATTATGAATTGAATCAATTAAGCAAAAACTAAAAAAAACTCGAAAATCTTTTATACAAAAGTAACCATTGAGTAACTATGTTTATTTTTTCCTTCATTTTTTTACATAAGGGAAACCATTCATACGTATTTGAAAGATTTGATGAAAAATGTAAATCAAGGCATATTGAACAGGTGAATGCATTAGATCATGCGGTCAACATATGTTTGCTGTTTTCCCTTGCGAGTTGTCAAAATTGTTGCTCTTTTTCTTATTGTGTGTGCATATATTATATGTATGTGTGTGAAGATAAATACGTCAAGTTAAATACGTTTTTTAAAAAATGTAGCATGCGATATTTTTTTTCTCCCATACATACAGTACAATTTGTATAGTAAATTCCGGACTTTTTTAACGAATACGACTACAGCTACAAAACCCTACGATCTCGGAGAATCAAACCTATTGGGAAATCAAGAGCACATATAGAGCTATTAATCTGTAAACACAGTTTAGTCAAATTGAATTTGAGAAATTTTTTATAAGACGCGGAAAATTGACTTAGTGCAATTTTCTAATATACGATGAGTTCTGTGAGGGATTTTGTCAATGTGGCCAAACCCTTCGATCTCGCGGAATTACACCTATTGGGAAATTAAGAGCACATATAGAGCTATTAATCTGTAAACACAGTTTATTCAAATTGAATTTGAGAAATTTTTTATAAGACGCGGAAAATTGACTTAGTGCAATTTTCTCATATAAGATGAGTTCTGTGAGGAATTTTGTCAATGTGGCCAAACCCTTCGATCTCGCGGAATTACACCTATTGGGAAATTAAGAGCACATATAGAGCTATTAATCTGTAAACACAGTTTAGTCAAATTGAATTTGAGAAATTTTTTATAAGACGCGGAAAATTGACTTAGTGCAATTTTCTCATATAAGATGAGTTCTGTGAGGGATTTTGTCAATGTGGCCAAACCCTTCGATCTCGCGGAATTACACCTATTGGGAAATTAAGAGCACATATAGAGCTATTAATCTGTAAACACAGTTTAGTCAAATTGAATTTGAGAAATTTTGTATAAGACGCGGAAAATTGACTTAGTGCAATTTTCTCATATAAGATGAGTTCTGTGAGGGATTTTGTCAATGTGGCCAAACCCTTCGATCTCGCGGAATTACACCTATTGGGAAATTAAGAGCACATATAGAGCTATTAATCTGTAAACACAGTTTAGTCAAATTGAATTTGAGAAATTTTTTATAAGACGCGGAAAATTGACTTAGTGCAATTTTCTCATATAAGATGAGTTCTGTGAGGGATTTTGTCAATGTGGCCAAACCCTTCGATCTCGCGGAATTACACCTATTGGGAAATTAAGAGCACATATAGAGCTATTAATCTGTAAACACAGTTTAGTCAAATTGAATTTGAGAAATTTTTTATAAGACGCGGAAAATTGACTTAGTGCAATTTTCTCATATAAGATGAGTTCTGTGAGGGATTTTGTCAATGTGGCCAAACCCTTCGATCTCGCGGAATTACACCTATTGGGAAATTAAGAGCACATATAGAGCTATTAATCTGTAAACACAGTTTAGTCAAATTGAATTTGAGAAATTTTTTATAAGACGCGGAAAATTGACTTAGTGCAATTTTCTCATATAAGATGAGTTCTGTGAGGGATTTTGTCAATGTGGCCAAACCTTCGATCTCGCGGAATTACACCTATTGGGAAATTAAGAGCACATATAGAGCTATTAATCTGTAAACACAGTTTAGTCAAATTGAATTTGAGAAATTTTTTATAAGACGCGGAAAATTGACTTAGTGCAATTTTCTCATATAAGATGAGTTCTGTGAGAGATTTTGTCAATGTGGCCAAACCCTTCGATCTCGCGGAACTACACCTATTGGGAAATTAAGAGCACATATAGAGCTATTAATCTGTAAACACAGTTTAGTCAAATTGAATTTGAGAAATTTTTTATAAGACGCGGAAAATTGACTTAGTGCAATTTTCTAATATACGATGAGTTCTGTGAGGGATTTTGTCAATGTGGCCAAACCCTTCGATCTCGCGGAATTACACCTATTGGGAAATTAAGAGCACATATAGAGCACAGTTTAGTCAAATTGAATTTGAGAAATTTTTTATAAGACGCGGAAAATTGACTTAGTGCAATTTTCTCATATAAGATGAGTTCTGTGAGGGATTTTGTCAATGTGGCCAAACCCTTCGATCTCGCGGAATTACACCTATTGGGAAATTAAGAGCACATATAGAGCTATTAATCTGTAAACACAGTTTAGTCAAATTGAATTTGAGAAATTTTTTATAAGACGCGGAAAATTGACTTAGTGCAATTTTCTCATATAAGATGAGTTCTGTGAGGGATTTTGTCAATGTGGCCAAACCCTTCGATCTCGCGGAATTACACCTATTGGGAAATCAAGAGCACATATAGGGCTATTAAACTGTAAACGCAGTTTATTCAAATTGAATTTGAGAAATTTTTTATAAGACGCGGAAAATTGACTTAGTGCAATTTTCTAATATACGATGAGTTCTGTGAGGGATTTTTTCAATGTGGCCAAACCCTTCGATCTGGCGGAATTACACCTATTGGGAAATCAAGAGCACATATAGGGCTATTAAACTGTAAACACAGTTTATTCAAATTGAATTTGAGAAATTTTTTATAAGACGCGGAAAATTGACTTAGTGCAATTTTCTAATATACGATGAGTTCTGTGAGGGATTTTGTCAATGTGGCCAAACCCTTCGATCTCACGGAATTACACCTATTGGGAAATTAAGAGCACATATAGAGCTATTAATCTGTAAACACAGTTTAGTCAAATTGAATTTGAGAAATTTTTTATAAGACGCGGAAAATTGACTTAGTGCAATTTTCTCATATAAGATGAGTTCTGTGAGGGATTTTGTCAATGTGGCCAAACCCTTCGATCTCGCGGAATTACACCTATTGGGAAATTAAGAGCACATATAGAGCTATTAATCTGTAAACACAGTTTAGTCAAATTGAATTTGAGAAATTTTTTATAAGACGCGGAAAATTGACTTAGTGCAATTTTCTCATATAAGATGAGTTCTGTGAGGGATTTTGTCAATGTGGCCAAACCCTTCGATCTCGCGGAATTACACCTATTGGGAAATCAAGAGCACATATAGGGCTATTAAACTGTAAACGCAGTTTATTCAAATTGAATTTGAGAAATTTTTTATAAGACGCGGAAAATTGACTTAGTGCAATTTTCTAATATACGATGAGTTCTGTGAGGGATTTTTTCAATGTGGCCAAACCCTTCGATCTGGCGGAATTACACCTATTGGGAAATCAAGAGCACATATAGGGCTATTAAACTGTAAACACAGTTTATTCAAATTGAATTTGAGAAATTTTTTATAAGACGCGGAAAATTGACTTAGTGCAATTTTCTAATATACGATGAGTTCTGTGAGGGATTTTGTCAATGTGGCCAAACCCTTCGATCTCACGGAATTACACCTATTGGGAAATTAAGAGCACATATAGAGCTATTAATCTGTAAACACAGTTTAGTCAAATTGAATTTGAGAAATTTTTTATAAGACGCGGAAAATTGACTTAGTGCAATTTTCTCATATAAGATGAGTTCTGTGAGGGATTTTGTCAATGTGGCCAAACCCTTCGATCTCGCGGAATTACACCTATTGGGAAATTAAGAGCACATATAGAGCTATTAATCTGTAAACACAGTTTAGTCAAATTGAATTTGAGAAATTTTTTATAAGACGCGGAAAATTGACTTAGTGCAATTTTCTCATATAAGATGAGTTCTGTGAGGGATTTTGTCAATGTGGCCAAACCCTTCGATCTCGCGGAATTACACCTATTGGGAAATCAAGAGCACATATAGGGCTATTAAACTGTAAACGCAGTTTATTCAAATTGAATTTGAGAAATTTTTTATAAGACGCGGAAAATTGACTTAGTGCAATTTTCTAATATACGATGAGTTCTGTGAGGGATTTTTTCAATGTGGCCAAACCCTTCGATCTGGCGGAATTACACCTATTGGGAAATCAAGAGCACATATAGGGCTATTAAACTGTAAACACAGTTTATTCAAATTGAATTTGAGAAATTTTTTATAAGACGCGGAAAATTGACTTAGTGCAATTTTCTAATATACGATGAGTTCTGTGAGGGATTTTGTCAATGTGGCCAAACCCTTCGATCTCACGGAATTACACCTATTGGGAAATTAAGAGCACATATAGAGCTATTAATCTGTAAACACAGTTTAGTCAAATTGAATTTGAGAAATTTTTTATAAGACGCGGAAAATTGACTTAGTGCAATTTTCTCATATAAGATGAGTTCTGTGAGGGATTTTGTCAATGTGGCCAAACCCTTCGATCTCGCGGAATTACACCTATTGGGAAATTAAGAGCACATATAGAGCTATTAATCTGTAAACACAGTTTAGTCAAATTGAATTTGAGAAATTTTTTATAAGACGCGGAAAATTGACTTAGTGCAATTTTCTCATATAAGATGAGTTCTGTGAGGGATTTTGTCAATGTGGCCAAACCCTTCGATCTCGCGGAATTACACCTATTGGGAAATCAAGAGCACATATAGGGCTATTAAACTGTAAACACAGTTTATTCAAATTGAATTTGAGAAATTTTTTATAAGACGCGGAAAATTGACTTAGTGCAATTTTCTAATATACGATGAGTTCTGTGAGGGATTTTTTCAATGTGGCCAAACCCTTCGATCTGGCGGAATTACACCTATTGGGAAATCAAGAGCACATATAGGGCTATTAAACTGTAAACACAGTTTATTCAAATTGAATTTGAGAAATTTTTTATAAGACGCGGAAAATTGACTTAGTGCAATTTTCTAATATACGATGAGTTCTGTGAGGGATTTTGTCAATGTGGCCAAACCCTTCGATCTCGCGGAATTACACCTATTGGGAAATTAAGAGCACATATAGAGCTATTAATCTGTAAACACAGTTTAGTCAAATTGAATTTGAGAAATTTTTTATAAGACGCGGAAAATTGACTTAGTGCAATTTTCTCATATAAGATGAGTTCTGTGAGGGATTTTGTCAATGTGGCCAAACCCTTCGATCTCGCGGATTTACACCTATTGGGAAATCAAGAGCACATACAGGGCTATTAAACTGTAAACACAGTTTAGTCAAATTGAATTTGAGAAATTTTTTATAAGACGCGGAAAATTGACTTAGTGCAATTTTCTCATATAAGATGAGTTCTGTGAGGGATTTTGTCAATGTGGCCAAACCCTTCGATCTCGCGGAATTACACCTATTGGGAAATCAAGAGCACATATAGGGCTATTAAACTGTAAACACAGTTTATTCAAATTGAATTTGAGAAATTTTTTATAAGACGCGGAAAATTGACTTAGTGCAATTTTCTAATATACGATGAGTTCTGTGAGGGATTTTTTCAATGTGGCCAAACCCTTCGATCTGGCGGAATTACACCTATTGGGAAATCAAGAGCACATATAGGGCTATTAAACTGTAAACACAGTTTATTCAAATTGAATTTGAGAAATTTTTTATAAGACGCGGAAAATTGACTTGGTGCAATTTTCTAATATACGATGAGTTCTGTGAGGGATTTTGTCAATGTGGCCAAACCCTTCGATCTCGCGGAATTACACCTATTGGGAAATTAAGAGCACATATAGAGCTATTAATCTGTAAACACAGTTTAGTCAAATTGAATTTGAGAAATTTTTTATAAGACGCGGAAAATTGACTTAGTGCAATTTTCTCATATAAGATGAGTTCTGTGAGGGATTTTGTCAATGTGGCCAAACCCTTCGATCTCGCGGATTTACACCTATTGGGAAATCAAGAGCACATACAGGGCTATTAAACTGTAAACACAGTTTATTCAAATTGAATTTGAGAAATTTTTTATAAGACGCGGAAAATTGACTTAGTGCAATTTTCTCATATAAGATGAGTTCTGTGAGGGATTTTGTCAATGTGGCCAAACCCTTCGATCTCGCGGAATTACACCTATTGGGAAATTAAGAGCACATATAGAGCTATTAATCTGTAAACACAGTTTAGTCAAATTGAATTTGAGAAATTTTTTATAAGACGCGGAAAATTGACTTAGTGCAATTTTCTCATATAAGATGAGTTCTGTGAGGGATTTTGTCAATGTGGCCAAACCCTTCGATCTCGCGGAATTACACCTATTGGGAAATCAAGAGCACATATAGGGCTATTAAACTGTAAACACAGTTTATTCAAATTGAATTTGAGAAATTTTTTATAAGACGCGGAAAATTGACTTAGTGCAATTTTCTAATATACGATGAGTTCTGTGAGGGATTTTTTCAATGTGGCCAAACCCTTCGATCTGGCGGAATTACACCTATTGGGAAATCAAGAGCACATATAGGGCTATTAAACTGTAAACACAGTTTATTCAAATTGAATTTGAGAAATTTTTTATAAGACGCGGAAAATTGACTTAGTGCAATTTTCTAATATAAGATGAGTTCTGTGAGGGATTTTGTCAATGTGGCCAAACCCTTCGATCTCGCGGAATTACACCTATTGGGAAATTAAGAGCACATATAGAGCTATTAATCTGTAAACACAGTTTAGTCAAATTGAATTTGAGAAATTTTTTATAAGACGCGGAAAATTGACTTAGTGCAATTTTCTCATATAAGATGAGTTCTGTGAGGGATTTTGTCAATGTGGCCAAACCCTTCGATCTCGCGGATTTACACCTATTGGGAAATCAAGAGCACATACAGGGCTATTAAACTGTAAACACAGTTTATTCAAATTGAATTTGAGAAATTTTTTATAAGACGCGGAAAATTGACTTAGTGCAATTTTCTCATATAAGATGAGTTCTGTGAGGGATTTTGTCAATGTGGCCAAACCCTTCGATCTCGCGGAATTACACCTATTGGGAAATTAAGAGCACATATAGAGCTATTAATCTGTAAACACAGTTTAGTCAAATTGAATTTGAGAAATTTTTTATAAGACGCGGAAAATTGACTTAGTGCAATTTTCTCATATAAGATGAGTTCTGTGAGGGATTTTGTCAATGTGGCCAAACCCTTCGATCTCGCGGAATTACACCTATTGGGAAATTAAGAGCACATATAGAGCTATTAATCTGTAAACACAGTTTAGTCAAATTGAATTTGAGAAATTTTTTATAAGACGCGGAAAATTGACTTAGTGCAATTTTCTCATATAAGATGAGTTCTGTGAGGGATTTTGTCAATGTGGCCAAACCCTTCGATCTCGCGGAACTACACCTATTGGGAAATTAAGAGCACATATAGAGCTATTAATCTGTAAACACAGTTTAGTCAAATTGAATTTGAGAAATTTTTTATAAGACGCGGAAAATTGACTTAGTGCAATTTTCTCATATAAGATGAGTTCTGTGAGGGATTTTGTCAATGTGGCCAAACCCTTCGATCTCGCGGAACTACACCTATTGGGAAATTAAGAGCACATATAGAGCTATTAATCTGTAAACACAGTTTAGTCAAATTGAATTTGAGAAATTTTTTATAAGACGCGGAAAATTGACAGTGCAATTTTCTAATATACGATGAGTTCTGTGAGGGATTTTTTCAATGTGGCCAAACCCTTCGATCTCGCGGAATTACACCTATTGGGAAATCAAGAGCACATATAGGGCTATTAAACTGTAAACACAGTTTATTCAAATTGAATTTGAGAAATTTTTTATAAGACGCGGAAAATTGACTTAGTGCAATTTTCTAATATACGATGAGTTCTGTGAGGGATTTTTTCAATGTGGCCAAACCCTTCGATCTCGCGGAATTACACCTATTGGGAAATCAAGAGCACATATAGGGCTATTAAACTGTAAACACAGTTTATTCAAATTGAATTTGAGAAATTTTTTATAAGACGCGGAAAATTGACTTAGTGCAATTTTCTAATATACGATGAGTTCTGTGAGGGATTTTTTCAATGTGGCCAAACGCTTCGATCTGGCGGAATTACACCTATTGGGAAATCAAGAGCACATATAGGGCTATTAAACTGTAAACACAGTTTATTCAAATTGAATTTGAGAAATTTTTTATAAGACGCGGAAAATTGACTTAGTGCAATTTTCTCATATAAGATGAGTTCTGTGAGGGATTTTGTCAATGTGGCCAAACCCTTCGATCTCGCGGAATTACACCTATTGGGAAATTAAGAGCACATATAGAGCTATTAATCTGTAAACACAGTTTAGTCAAATTGAATTTGAGAAATTTTTTATAAGACGCGGAAAATTGACTTAGTGCAATTTTCTCATATAAGATGAGTTCTGTGAGGGATTTTGTCAATGTGGCCAAACCCTTCGATCTCGCGGAATTACACCTATTGGGAAATCAAGAGCACATATAGGGCTATTAAACTGTAAACACAGTTTATTCAAATTGAATTTGAGAAATTTTTTATAAGACGCGGAAAATTGACTTAGTGCAATTTTCTAATATACGATGAGTTCTGTGAGGGATTTTTTCAATGTGGCCAAACCCTTCGATCTGGCGGAATTACACCTATTGGGAAATCAAGAGCACATATAGGGCTATTAAACTGTAAACACAGTTTATTCAAATTGAATTTGAGAAATTTTTTATAAGACGCGGAAAATTGACTTAGTGCAATTTTCTCATATAAGATGAGTTCTGTGAGGGATTTTGTCAATGTGGCCAAACCCTTCGATCTCGCGGAATTACACCTATTGGGAAATTAAGAGCACATATAGAGCTATTAATCTGTAAACACAGTTTAGTCAAATTGAATTTGAGAAATTTTTTATAAGACGCGGAAAATTGACTTAGTGCAATTTTCTCATATAAGATGAGTTCTGTGAGGGATTTTGTCAATGTGGCCAAACCCTTCGATCTCGCGGAATTACACCTATTGGGAAATCAAGAGCACATATAGGGCTATTAAACTGTAAACACAGTTTATTCAAATTGAATTTGAGAAATTTTTTATAAGACGCGGAAAATTGACTTAGTGCAATTTTCTAATATACGATGAGTTCTGTGAGGGATTTTTTCAATGTGGCCAAACCCTTCGATCTGGCGGAATTACACCTATTGGGAAATCAAGAGCACATATAGGGCTATTAAACTGTAAACACAGTTTATTCAAATTGAATTTGAGAAATTTTTTATAAGACGCGGAAAATTGACTTAGTGCAATTTTCTAATATACGATGAGTTCTGTGAGGGATTTTGTCAATGTGGCCAAACCCTTCGATCTCGCGGAATTACACCTATTGGGAAATTAAGAGCACATATAGAGCTATTAATCTGTAAACACAGTTTAGTCAAATTGAATTTGAGAAATTTTTTATAAGACGCGGAAAATTGACTTAGTGCAATTTTCTCATATAAGATGAGTTCTGTGAGGGATTTTGTCAATGTGGCCAAACCCTTCGATCTCGCGGATTTACACCTATTGGGAAATCAAGAGCACATACAGGGCTATTAAACTGTAAACACAGTTTATTCAAATTGAATTTGAGAAATTTTTTATAAGACGCGGAAAATTGACTTAGTGCAATTTTCTCATATAAGATGAGTTCTGTGAGGGATTTTGTCAATGTGGCCAAACCCTTCGATCTCGCGGAATTACACCTATTGGGAAATTAAGAGCACATATAGAGCTATTAATCTGTAAACACAGTTTAGTCAAATTGAATTTGAGAAATTTTTTATAAGACGCGGAAAATTGACTTAGTGCAATTTTCTCATATAAGATGAGTTCTGTGAGGGATTTTGTCAATGTGGCCAAACCCTTCGATCTCGCGGAATTACGCCTATTGGGAAATTAAGAGCACATATAGAGCTATTAATCTGTAAACACAGTTTAGTCAAATTGAATTTGAGAAATTTTTTATAAGACGCGGAAAATTGACTTAGTGCAATTTTCTCATATAAGATGAGTTCTGTGAGGGATTTTGTCAATGTGGCCAAACCCTTCGATCTCGCGGAATTACACCTATTGGAAAATTAAGAGCACATATAGAGCTATTAATCTGTAAACACAGTTTAGTCAAATTGAATTTGAGAAATTTTTTATAAGACGCGGAAAATTGACTTAGTGCAATTTTCTCATATAAGATGAGTTCTGTGAGGGATTTTGTCAATGTGGCCAAACCCTTCGATCTCGCGGAACTACACCTATTGGGAAATTAAGAGCACATATAGAGCTATTAATCTGTAAACACAGTTTAGTCAAATTGAATTTGAGAAATTTTTTATAAGACGCGGAAAATTGACTTAGTGCAATTTTCTCATATAAGATGAGTTCTGTGAGGGATTTTGTCAATGTGGCCAAACCCTTCGATCTCGCGGAATTACACCTATTGGGAAATCAAGAGCACATATAGGGCTATTAAACTGTAAACACAGTTTATTCAAATTGAATTTGAGAAATTTTTTATAAGACGCGGAAAATTGACTTAGTGCAATTTTCTAATATACGATGAGTTCTGTGAGGGATTTTTTCAATGTGGCCAAACCCTTCGATCTGGCGGAATTACACCTATTGGGAAATCAAGAGCACATATAGGGCTATTAAACTGTAAACACAGTTTATTCAAATTGAATTTGAGAAATTTTTTATAAGACGCGGAAAATTGACTTAGTGCAATTTTCTAATATACGATGAGTTCTGTGAGGGATTTTTTCAATGTGGCCAAACCCTTCGATCTGGCGGAATTACACCTATTGGGAAATCAAGAGCACATATAGGGCTATTAAACTGTAAACACAGTTTATTCAAATTGAATTTGAGAAATTTTTTATAAGACGCGGAAAATTGACTTAGTGCAATTTTCTAATATACGATGAGTTCTGTGAGGGATTTTGTCAATGTGGCCAAACCCTTCGATCTCGCGGAATTACACCTATTGGGAAATTAAGAGCACATATAGAGCTATTAATCTGTAAACACAGTTTAGTCAAATTGAATTTGAGAAATTTTTTATAAGACGCGGAAAATTGACTTAGTGCAATTTTCTCATATAAGATGAGTTCTGTGAGGGATTTTGTCAATGTGGCCAAACCCTTCGATCTCGCGGAATTACACCTATTGGGAAATTAAGAGCACATATAGAGCTATTAATCTGTAAACACAGTTTAGTCAAATTGACTTTGAGAAATTTTTTATAAGACGCGGAAAATTGACTTAGTGCAATTTTCTCATATAAGATGAGTTCTGTGAGGGATTTTGTCAATGTGGCCAAACCCTTCGATCTCGCGGAATTACACCTATTGGGAAATTAAGAGCACATATAGAGCTATTAATCTGTAAACACAGTTTAGTCAAATTGAATTTGAGAAATTTTTTATAAGACGCGGAAAATTGACTTAGTGCAATTTTCTCATATAAGATGAGTTCTGTGAGGGATTTTGTCAATGTGGCCAAACCCTTCGATCTCGCGGAATTACACCTATTGGGAAATTAAGAGCACATATAGAGCTATTAATCTGTAAACACAGTTTAGTCAAATTGAATTTGAGAAATTTTTTATAAGACGCGGAAAATTGACTTAGTGCAATTTTCTCATATAAGATGAGTTCTGTGAGGGATTTTGTCAATGTGGCCAAACCCTTCGATCTCGCGGAATTACACCTATTGGGAAATTAAGAGCACATATAGAGCTATTAATCTGTAAACACAGTTTAGTCAAATTGAATTTGAGAAATTTTTTATAAGACGCGGAAAATTGACTTAGTGCAATTTTCTCATATAAGATGAGTTCTGTGAGGGATTTTGTCAATGTGGCCAAACCCTTCGATCTCGCGGAACTACACCTATTGGGAAATTAAGAGCACATATAGAGCTATTAATCTGTAAACACAGTTTAGTCAAATTGAATTTGAGAAATTTTTTATAAGACGCGGAAAATTGACTTAGTGCAATTTTCTCATATAAGATGAGTTCTGTGAGGGATTTTGTCAATGTGGCCAAACCCTTCAATCTCGCGGAATTACACCTATTGGGAAATGAAGAGCACATATAGGGCTATTAAACTGTAAACACAGTTTATTCAAATTGAATTTGAGAAATTTTTTATAAGACGCGGAAAATTGACTTAGTGCAATTTTCTAATATACGATGAGTTCTGTGAGGGATTTTTTCAATGTGGCCAAACCCTTCGATCTGGCGGAATTACACCTATTGGGAAATCAAGAGCACATATAGGGCTATTAAACTGTAAACACAGTTTATTCAAATTGAATTTGAGAAATTTTTTATAAGACGCGGAAAATTGACTTATTGACTTTCTAATATACGATGAGTTCTGTGAGGGATTTTTTCAATGTGGCCAAACCCTTCGATCTGGCGGAATTACACCTATTGGGAAATCAAGAGCACATATAGGGCTATTAAACTGTAAACACAGTTTATTCAAATTGAATTTGAGAAATTTTTTATAAGACGCGGAAAATTGACTTAGTGCAATTTTCTAATATACGATGAGTTCTGTGAGGGATTTTGTCAATGTGGCCAAACCCTTCGATCTCGCGGAATTACACCTATTGGGAAATTAAGAGCACATATAGAGCTATTAATCTGTAAACACAGTTTAGTCAAATTGAATTTGAGAAATTTTTTATAAGACGCGGAAAATTGACTTAGTGCAATTTTCTCATATAAGATGAGTTCTGTGAGGGATTTTGTCAATGTGGCCAAACCCTTCGATCTCGCGGAATTACACCTATTGGGAAATCAAGAGCACATATAGGGCTATTAAACTGTAAACACAGTTTATTCAAATTGAATTTGAGAAATTTTTTATAAGACGCGGAAAATTGACTTAGTGCAATTTTCTAATATACGATGAGTTCTGTGAGGGATTTTTTCAATGTGGCCAAACCCTTCGATCTCGCGGAATTACACCTATTGGGAAATCAAGAGCACATATAGGGCTATTAAACTGTAAACACAGTTTATTCAAATTGAATTTGAGAAATTTTTTATAAGACGCGGAAAATTGACTTAGTGCAATTTTCTAATATACGATGAGTTCTGTGAGGGATTTTTTCAATGTGGCCAAACCCTTCGATCTCGCGGAATTACACCTATTGGGAAATCAAGAGCACATATAGGGCTATTAAACTGTAAACACAGTTTATTCAAATTGAATTTGAGAAATTTTTTATAAGACGCGGAAAATTGACTTAGTGCAATTTTCTAATATACGATGAGTTCTGTGAGGGATTTTGTCAATGTGGCCAAACCCTTCGATCTCGCGGAATTACACCTATTGGGAAATTAAGAGCACATATAGAGCTATTAATCTGTAAACACAGTTTAGTCAAATTGAATTTGAGAAATTTTTTATAAGACGCGGAAAATTGACTTAGTGCAATTTTCTCATATAAGATGAGTTCTGTGAGGGATTTTGTCAATGTGGCCAAACCCTTCGATCTCGCGGAATTACACCTATTGGGAAATTAAGAGCACATATAGAGCTATTAATCTGTAAACACAGTTTAGTCAAATTGACTTTGAGAAATTTTTTATAAGACGCGGAAAATTGACTTAGTGCAATTTTCTCATATAAGATGAGTTCTGTGAGGGATTTTGTCAATGTGGCCAAACCCTTCGATCTCGCGGAATTACACCTATTGGGAAATTAAGAGCACATATAGAGCTATTAATCTGTAAACACAGTTTAGTCAAATTGAATTTGAGAAATTTTTTATAAGACGCGGAAAATTGACTTAGTGCAATTTTCTCATATAAGATGAGTTCTGTGAGGGATTTTGTCAATGTGGCCAAACCCTTCGATCTCGCGGAATTACACCTATTGGGAAATTAAGAGCACATATAGAGCTATTAATCTGTAAACACAGTTTAGTCAAATTGAATTTGAGAAATTTTTTATAAGACGCGGAAAATTGACTTAGTGCAATTTTCTCATATAAGATGAGTTCTGTGAGGGATTTTGTCAATGTGGCCAAACCCTTCGATCTCGCGGAATTACACCTATTGGGAAATTAAGAGCACATATAGAGCTATTAATCTGTAAACACAGTTTAGTCAAATTGAATTTGAGAAATTTTTTATAAGACGCGGAAAATTGACTTAGTGCAATTTTCTCATATAAGATGAGTTCTGTGAGGGATTTTGTCAATGTGGCCAAACCCTTCGATCTCGCGGAACTACACCTATTGGGAAATTAAGAGCACATATAGAGCTATTAATCTGTAAACACAGTTTAGTCAAATTGAATTTGAGAAATTTTTTATAAGACGCGGAAAATTGACTTAGTGCAATTTTCTCATATAAGATGAGTTCTGTGAGGGATTTTGTCAATGTGGCCAAACCCTTCGATCTCGCGGAATTACACCTATTGGGAAATTAAGAGCACATATAGAGCTATTAATCTGTAAACACAGTTTAGTCAAATTGAATTTGAGAAATTTTTTATAAGACGCGGAAAATTGACTTAGTGCAATTTTCTCATATAAGATGAGTTCTGTGAGGGATTTTGTCAATGTGGCCAAACCCTTCGATCTCGCGGAACTACACCTATTGGGAAATTAAGAGCACATATAGAGCTATTAATCTGTAAACACAGTTTAGTCAAATTGAATTTGAGAAATTTTTTATAAGACGCGGAAAATTGACTTAGTGCAATTTTCTCATATAAGATGAGTTCTGTGAGGGATTTTGTCAATGTGGCCAAACCCTTCGATCTCGCGGAATTACACCTATTGGGAAATTAAGAGCACATATAGAGCTATTAATCTGTAAACACAGTTTAGTCAAATTGAATTTGAGAAATTTTTTATAAGACGCGGAAAATTGACTTAGTGCAATTTTCTCATATAAGATGAGTTCTGTGAGGGATTTTGTCAATGTGGCCAAACCCTTCGATCTCGCGGAATTACACCTATTGGGAAATCAAGAGCACATATAGGGCTATTAAACTGTAAACACAGTTTATTCAAATTGAATTTGAGAAATTTTTTATAAGACGCGGAAAATTGACTTAGTGCAATTTTCTAATATACGATGAGTTCTGTGAGGGATTTTTTCAATGTGGCCAAACCCTTCGATCTGGCGGAATTACACCTATTGGGAAATCAAGAGCACATATAGGGCTATTAAACTGTAAACACAGTTTATTCAAATTGAATTTGAGAAATTTTTTATAAGACGCGGAAAATTGACTTAGTGCAATTTTCTAATATACGATGAGTTCTGTGAGGGATTTTTTCAATGTGGCCAAACCCTTCGATCTGGCGGAATTACACCTATTGGGAAATCAAGAGCACATATAGGGCTATTAAACTGTAAACACAGTTTATTCAAATTGAATTTGAGAAATTTTTTATAAGACGCGGAAAATTGACTTAGTGCAATTTTCTAATATACGATGAGTTCTGTGAGGGATTTTGTCAATGTGGCCAAACCCTTCGATCTCGCGGAATTACACCTATTGGGAAATTAAGAGCACATATAGAGCTATTAATCTGTAAACACAGTTTAGTCAAATTGAATTTGAGAAATTTTTTATAAGACGCGGAAAATTGACTTAGTGCAATTTTCTCATATAAGATGAGTTCTGTGAGGGATTTTGTCAATGTGGCCAAACCCTTCGATCTCGCGGAATTACACCTATAGGGAAATTAAGAGCACATATAGAGCTATTAATCTGTAAACACAGTTTAGTCAAATTGACTTTGAGAAATTTTTTATAAGACGCGGAAAATTGACTTAGTGCAATTTTCTCATATAAGATGAGTTCTGTGAGGGATTTTGTCAATGTGGCCAAACCCTTCGATCTCGCGGAATTACACCTATTGGGAAATTAAGAGCACATATAGAGCTATTAATCTGTAAACACAGTTTAGTCAAATTGAATTTGAGAAATTTTTTATAAGACGCGGAAAATTGACTTAGTGCAATTTTCTCATATAAGATGAGTTCTGTGAGGGATTTTGTCAATGTGGCCAAACCCTTCGATCTCGCGGAATTACACCTATTGGGAAATTAAGAGCACATATAGAGCTATTAATCTGTAAACACAGTTTAGTCAAATTGAATTTGAGAAATTTTTTATAAGACGCGGAAAATTGACTTAGTGCAATTTTCTCATATAAGATGAGTTCTGTGAGGGATTTTGTCAATGTGGCCAAACCCTTCGATCTCGCGGAATTACACCTATTGGGAAATTAAGAGCACATATAGAGCTATTAATCTGTAAACACAGTTTAGTCAAATTGAATTTGAGAAATTTTTTATAAGACGCGGAAAATTGACTTAGTGCAATTTTCTCATATAAGATGAGTTCTGTGAGGGATTTTGTCAATGTGGCCAAACCCTTCGATCTCGCGGAACTACACCTATTGGGAAATTAAGAGCACATATAGAGCTATTAATCTGTAAACACAGTTTAGTCAAATTGAATTTGAGAAATTTTTTATAAGACGCGGAAAATTGACTTAGTGCAATTTTCTCATATAAGATGAGTTCTGTGAGGGATTTTGTCAATGTGGCCAAACCCTTCAATCTCGCGGAATTACACCTATTGGGAAATGAAGAGCACATATAGGGCTATTAAACTGTAAACACAGTTTATTCAAATTGAATTTGAGAAATTTTTTATAAGACGCGGAAAATTGACTTAGTGCAATTTTCTAATATACGATGAGTTCTGTGAGGGATTTTTTCAATGTGGCCAAACCCTTCGATCTGGCGGAATTACACCTATTGGGAAATCAAGAGCACATATAGGGCTATTAAACTGTAAACACAGTTTATTCAAATTGAATTTGAGAAATTTTTTATAAGACGCGGAAAATTGACTTATTGACTTTCTAATATACGATGAGTTCTGTGAGGGATTTTTTCAATGTGGCCAAACCCTTCGATCTGGCGGAATTACACCTATTGGGAAATCAAGAGCACATATAGGGCTATTAAACTGTAAACACAGTTTATTCAAATTGAATTTGAGAAATTTTTTATAAGACGCGGAAAATTGACTTAGTGCAATTTTCTAATATACGATGAGTTCTGTGAGGGATTTTGTCAATGTGGCCAAACCCTTCGATCTCGCGGAATTACACCTATTGGGAAATTAAGAGCACATATAGAGCTATTAATCTGTAAACACAGTTTAGTCAAATTGAATTTGAGAAATTTTTTATAAGACGCGGAAAATTGACTTAGTGCAATTTTCTCATATAAGATGAGTTCTGTGAGGGATTTTGTCAATGTGGCCAAACCCTTCGATCTCGCGGAATTACACCTATTGGGAAATCAAGAGCACATATAGGGCTATTAAACTGTAAACACAGTTTATTCAAATTGAATTTGAGAAATTTTTTATAAGACGCGGAAAATTGACTTAGTGCAATTTTCTAATATACGATGAGTTCTGTGAGGGATTTTTTCAATGTGGCCAAACCCTTCGATCTCG
Source organism: Gymnosoma rotundatum (assembly GCA_916610165.2). Lineage (NCBI taxonomy): Eukaryota > Metazoa > Arthropoda > Insecta > Diptera > Tachinidae > Gymnosoma > Gymnosoma rotundatum. The sequence goes on from OU744336.1 coordinate 112,791,372, forward strand.
CGGAATTACACCTATTGGGAAATCAAGAGCACATATAGGGCTATTAAACTGTAAACACAGTTTATTCAAATTGAATTTGAGAAATTTTTTATAAGACGCGGAAAATTGACTTAGTGCAATTTTCTAATATACGATGAGTTCTGTGAGGGATTTTTTCAATGTGGCCAAACCCTTCGATCTCGCGGAATTACACCTATTGGGAAATCAAGAGCACATATAGGGCTATTAAACTGTAAACACAGTTTATTCAAATTGAATTTGAGAAATTTTTTATAAGACGCGGAAAATTGACTTAGTGCAATTTTCTAATATACGATGAGTTCTGTGAGGGATTTTGTCAATGTGGCCAAACCCTTCGATCTCGCGGAATTACACCTATTGGGAAATTAAGAGCACATATAGAGCTATTAATCTGTAAACACAGTTTAGTCAAATTGAATTTGAGAAATTTTTTATAAGACGCGGAAAATTGACTTAGTGCAATTTTCTCATATAAGATGAGTTCTGTGAGGGATTTTGTCAATGTGGCCAAACCCTTCGATCTCGCGGAATTACACCTATTGGGAAATTAAGAGCACATATAGAGCTATTAATCTGTAAACACAGTTTAGTCAAATTGACTTTGAGAAATTTTTTATAAGACGCGGAAAATTGACTTAGTGCAATTTTCTCATATAAGATGAGTTCTGTGAGGGATTTTGTCAATGTGGCCAAACCCTTCGATCTCGCGGAATTACACCTATTGGGAAATTAAGAGCACATATAGAGCTATTAATCTGTAAACACAGTTTAGTCAAATTGAATTTGAGAAATTTTTTATAAGACGCGGAAAATTGACTTAGTGCAATTTTCTCATATAAGATGAGTTCTGTGAGGGATTTTGTCAATGTGGCCAAACCCTTCGATCTCGCGGAATTACACCTATTGGGAAATTAAGAGCACATATAGAGCTATTAATCTGTAAACACAGTTTAGTCAAATTGAATTTGAGAAATTTTTTATAAGACGCGGAAAATTGACTTAGTGCAATTTTCTCATATAAGATGAGTTCTGTGAGGGATTTTGTCAATGTGGCCAAACCCTTCGATCTCGCGGAATTACACCTATTGGGAAATTAAGAGCACATATAGAGCTATTAATCTGTAAACACAGTTTAGTCAAATTGAATTTGAGAAATTTTTTATAAGACGCGGAAAATTGACTTAGTGCAATTTTCTCATATAAGATGAGTTCTGTGAGGGATTTTGTCAATGTGGCCAAACCCTTCGATCTCGCGGAACTACACCTATTGGGAAATTAAGAGCACATATAGAGCTATTAATCTGTAAACACAGTTTAGTCAAATTGAATTTGAGAAATTTTTTATAAGACGCGGAAAATTGACTTAGTGCAATTTTCTCATATAAGATGAGTTCTGTGAGGGATTTTGTCAATGTGGCCAAACCCTTCGATCTCGCGGAATTACACCTATTGGGAAATCAAGAGCACATATAGGGCTATTAAACTGTAAACACAGTTTATTCAAATTGAATTTGAGAAATTTTTTATAAGACGCGGAAAATTGACTTAGTGCAATTTTCTAATATACGATGAGTTCTGTGAGGGATTTTTTCAATGTGGCCAAACCCTTCGATCTGGCGGAATTACACCTATTGGGAAATCAAGAGCACATATAGGGCTATTAAACTGTAAACACAGTTTATTCAAATTGAATTTGAGAACTTTTTTATAAGACGCGGAAAATTGACTTATTGACTTTCTAATATACGATGAGTTCTGTGAGGGATTTTTTCAATGTGGCCAAACCCTTCGATCTGGCGGAATTACACCTATTGGGAAATCAAGAGCACATATAGGGCTATTAAACTGTAAACACAGTTTATTCAAATTGAATTTGAGAAATTTTTTATAAGACGCGGAAAATTGACTTAGTGCAATTTTCTAATATACGATGAGTTCTGTGAGGGATTTTGTCAATGTGGCCAAACCCTTCGATCTCGCGGAATTACACCTATTGGGAAATTAAGAGCACATATAGAGCTATTAATCTGTAAACACAGTTTAGTCAAATTGAATTTGAGAAATTTTTTATAAGACGCGGAAAATTGACTTAGTGCAATTTTCTCATATAAGATGAGTTCTGTGAGGGATTTTGTCAATGTGGCCAAACCCTTCGATCTCGCGGAATTACACCTATTGGGAAATTAAGAGCACATATAGAGCTATTAATCTGTAAACACAGTTTAGTCAAATTGAATTTGAGAAATTTTTTATAAGACGCGGAAAATTGACTTAGTGCAATTTTCTCATATAAGATGAGTTCTGTGAGGGATTTTGTCAATGTGGCCAAACCCTTCGATCTCGCGGAATTACACCTATTGGGAAATCAAGAGCACATATAGGGCTTTTAAACTGTAAACACAGTTTATTCAAATTGAATTTGAGAAATTTTTTATAAGACGCGGAAAATTGACTTAGTGCAATTTTCTAATATACGATGAGTTCTGTGAGGGATTTTTTCAATGTGGCCAAACCCTTCGATCTCGCGGAATTACACCTATTGGGAAATCAAGAGCACATATAGGGCTATTAAACTGTAAACACAGTTTATTCAAATTGAATTTGAGAAATTTTTTATAAGACGCGGAAAATTGACTTAGTGCAATTTTCTAATATACGATGAGTTCTGTGAGGGATTTTGTCAATGTGGCCAAACCCTTCGATCTCGCGGAATTACACCTATTGGGAAATCAAGAGCACATATAGGGCTATTAAACTGTAAACACAGTTTATTCAAATTGAATTTGAGAAATTTTTTATAAGACGCGGAAAATTGACTTAGTGCAATTTTCTCATATAAGATGAGTTCTGTGAGGGATTTTGTCAATGTGGCCAAACCCTTCGATCTCGCGGAATTACACCTATTGGGAAATCAAGAGCACATATAGGGCTATTAAACTGTAAACACAGTTTATTCAAATTGAATTTGAGAAATTTTTTATAAGACGCGGAAAATTGACTTAGTGCAATTTTCTCATATAAGATGAGTTCTGTGAGGGATTTTGTCAATGTGGCCAAACCCTTCGATCTCGCGGAATTACACCTATTGGGAAATTAAGAGCACATACAGGGCTATTAAACTGTAAACACAGTTTATTCAAATTGAATTTGAGAAATTTTTTATAAGACGCGGAAAATTGACTTAGTGCAATTTTCTAATATACGATGAGTTCTGTGAGGGATTTTTTCAATGTGGCCAAACCCTTCGATCCCGCGGATTTACACCTATTGGGAAATCAAGAGCACATACAGGGCTATTAAACTGTAAACACAGTTTATTCAAATTGAATTTGAGAAATTTTTTATAAGACGCGGAAAATTGACTTAGTGCAATTTTCTAATATACGATGAGTTCTGTGAGGGATTTTGTCAATGTGGCCAAACCCTTCGATCTCGCGGAATTACACCTATTGGGAAATCAAGAGCACATATAGGGCTATTAAACTGTAAACACAGTTTATTCAAATTGAATTTGAGAAATTTTTTATAAGACGCGGAAAATTGACTTAGTGCAATTTTCTCATATAAGATGAGTTCTGTGAGGGATTTTGTCAATGTGGCCAAACCCTTCGATCTCGCGGAATTACACCTATTGGGAAATTAAGAGCACATATAGAGCTATTAATCTGTAAACACAGTTTAGTCAAATTGACTTTGAGAAATTTTTTATAAGACGCGGAAAATTGACTTAGTGCAATTTTCTCATATAAGATGAGTTCTGTGAGGGATTTTGTCAATGTGGCCAAACCCTTCGATCCCGCGGATTTACACCTATTGGGAAATCAAGAGCACATACAGGGCTATTAAACTGTAAACACAGTTTATTCAAATTGAATTTGAGAAATTTTTTATAAGACGCGGAAAATTGACTTAGTGCAATTTTCTAATATACGATGAGTTCTGTGAGGGATTTTTTCAATGTGGCCAAACCCTTCGATCCCGCGGATTTACACCTATTGGGAAATCAAGAGCACATACAGGGCTATTAAACTGTAAACACAGTTTATTCAAATTGAATTTGAGAAATTTTTTATAAGACGCGGAAAATTGACTTAGTGCAATTTTCTAATATACGATGAGTTCTGTGAGGGATTTTTTCAATGTGGCCAAACCCTTCGATCCCAATAGGTGTAATTCCGCGAGATCGAAGGGTTTGGCCACATTGACAAAATCCCTCACAGAACTCGTCGTATATGAGAAAATTGCACTAAGTCAATTTTCCGCGTCTTATAAAAAATTTCTCAAATTCAATTTGAATAAAGTGTGTTTACAGATCAATAGCTCTATATGTGCTCTTGATTTCCCAATAGGTGTAATTCCGCGAGATCGAAGGGTTTGGCCACATTAACAAAATCCCTCACAGAACTCATCGTATATGAGAAAATTGCACTAAGTCAATTTTCCGCGTCTTATAAAAAATTTCTGAAATTCAATTTGAATAAACTGTGTTTACAGTTTAATAGCCCAATAGGTGCAATTCCGTGAGATCGAAGGGTTTGGCCACATTGACAAAATCCCTCACAGAACTCATCTTATATGAGAAAATTGCACTAAGTCAATTTTCCGCGTCTTATAAAAAATTTCTGAAATTCAATTTGAATAAACTGTGTTTACAGATCAATAGCTCTATATGTGCTCTTGATTTCCCAGTAGGTGTAATTCCGCGAGATCGAAGGGTTTGGCCACATTGACAAAATCCCTCACAGAACTCATCGTATATGAGAAAATTGCACTAAGTCAATTTTCCGCGTCTTATAAAAAATTTCTGAAATTCAATTTGAATAAACTGTGTTTACAGATCAATAGCTCTATATGTGCTCTTGATTTCCCAATAGGTGTAATTCCGCGAGATCGAAGGGTTTGGCCACATTGACAAAATCCCTCACAGAACTCGTCGTATATGAGAAAATTGCACTAAGTCAATTTTCCGCGTCTTATAAAAAATTTCTCAAATTCAATTTGAATAAAGTGTGTTTACAGGTTAATAGCTCTATATGTGCTCTTGATTTCCCAATAGGTGTAATTCCGCGAGATCGAAGGGTTTGGCCACATTAACAAAATCCCTCACAGAACTCATCGTATATGAGAAAATTGCACTAAGTCAATTTTCCGCGTCTTATAAAAAATTTCTGAAATTCAATTTGAATAAACTGTGTTCACAGATCAATAGCTCTATATGTGCTCTTGATTTCCCAATAGGTGTAATTCCGCGAGATCGAAGGGTTTGGCCACATTAACAAAATCCCTCACAGAACTCATCGTTTATGAGAAAATTGCACTAAGTCAATTTTCCGCGTCTTATAAAAAATTTCTGAAATTCAATTTGAATAAACTGTGTTTACAGATCAATAGCTCTATATGTGCTCTTGATTTCCCAATAGGTGTAATTCCGCGAGATCGAAGGGTTTGGCCACATTAACAAAATCCCTCACAGAACTCATCGTATATGAGAAAATTGCACTAAGTCAATTTTCCGCGTCTTATAAAAAATTTCTCAAATTCAATTTAAATAAACTGTGTTTACAGATTAATAGCTCTATATGTGCTCTTGATTTCCCATTAGGTGTAATTCCGCGAGATCGAAGGGTTTGGCTACAGTGACAAAATCCCTCACAGAACTCATCGTATATGAGAAAATTGCACTAAGTCAATTTTCCGCGTCTTATAAAAAATTTCTGAAATTCAATTTGAATAAACTGCGTTTACAGATTAATAGCTCCATATGTGCTCTTGATTTCCCAATAGGTGTAATTTCGCGAGATCGAAGGGTTTGGCCACATTGACAAAATCCCTCACAGAACTCATCGTATATGAGAAAATTGCACTAAGTCAATTTTCCGCGTCTTATAAAAAATTTCTCAAATTCAATTTGAATAAACTGTGTTTACAGTTTAATAGCCTTATATGTGCTCTTGATTTCCCAATAGGTGCAATTCCGTGAGATCGAAGGGTTTGGCCACATTGACAAAATCCCTCACAGAACTCATCTTATATGAGAAAATTGCACTAAGTCAATTTTCCGCGTCTTATAAAAAATTTCTCAAACTCAATTTGACTAAACTGTGTTTACAGATTAATAGCTCTATATGTGCTCTTGATTTCCCAATAGGTGCAATTCCGCGAGATCGAAGGGTTTGGCCACATTGGCAAAATCCCTCACAGAACTCATCTTATATGAGAAAATTGCACTAAGTCAATTTTCCGCGTCTTATAAAAAATTTCTCAAATTCAATTTGACTAAACTGTGTTTACAGATTAATAGCTCTATATGTGCTCTTAATTTCCCAATAGGTGTAATTCCGCGAGATCGAAGGGTTTGGCCACATTGACAAAATCCCTCACAGAACTCATCGTATATGAGAAAATTGCACTAAGTCAATTTTCCGCGTCTTATAAAAAATGTCTCAAATTCAATTTGACTAAACTGTGTTTACAGATTAATAGCTCTATATGTGCTCTTGATTTCCCAATAGGTGTAAATCCGCGAGATCGAAGGGTTTGGCCACATTGAAAAAATCCCTCACAGAACTCATCGTATATTAGAAAATTGCACCAAGTCAATTTTCCGCGTCTTATAAAAAATTTCTCAAATTCAATTTGAATAAACTGTGTTTACAGTTTAATAGCCCTGTATGTGCTCTTGATTTCCCAATAGGTGTAAATCCGCGAGATCGAAAGGTTTGGCCACATTGACAAAATCCCTCACAGAACTCATCGTATATTAGAAAATTGCACTAAGTCAATTTTCCGCGTCTTATAAAAAATTTCTCAAATTCAATTTGAATAAACCGTGTTTACAGTTTAATAGCCCTATATCTGCTCTTGATTTCCCAATAGGTGTAATTCCGCGAGATCGAAGGGTTTGGCCACATTGAAAAAATCCCTCACAGAACTCATCGTATATTAGAAAATTGCACCAAGTCAATTTTCCGCGTCTTATAAAAAATTTCTCAAATTCAATTTGAATAAACTGTGTTTACAGTTTAATAGCCCTGTATGTGCTCTTGATTTCCCAATAGGTGTAAATCCGCGAGATCGAAAGGTTTGGCCACATTGACAAAATCCCTCACAGAACTCATCGTATATTAGAAAATTGCACTAAGTCAATTTTCCGCGTCTTATAAAAAATTTCTCAAATTCAATTTGAATAAACCGTGTTTACAGTTTAATAGCCCTATATCTGCTCTTGATTTCCCAATAGGTGTAATTCCGCGAGATCGAAGGGTTTGGCCACATTGAAAAAATCCCTCACAGAACTCATCTTATATGAGAAAATTGCACTAAGTCAATTTTCCGCGTCTTATACAAAATTTCTCAAATTCAATTTGACTAAACTGTGTTTACAGATTAATAGCTCTATATGTGCTCTTAATTTCCCAATAGGTGTAATTCCGCGAGATCGAAGGGTTTGGCCACATTGACAAAATCCCTCACAGAACTCATCGTATATTAGAAAATTGCACCAAGTCAATTTTCCGCGTCTTATAAAAAATTTCTCAAATTCAATTTGACTAAACTGTGTTTACAGATTAATAGCTCTATATGTGCTCTTAATTTCCCAATAGGTGTAATTCCGCGAGATCGAAGGGTTTGGCCACATTGACAAAATCCCTCACAGAACTCATCGTATATTAGAAAATTGCACCAAGTCAATTTTCCGCGTCTTATAAAAAATTTCTCAAATTCAATTTGAATAAACTGTGTTTACAGTTTAATAGCCTTATATGTGCTCTTGATTTCCCAATAGGTGCAATTCCGTGAGATCGAAGGGTTTGGCCACATTGACAAAATCCCTCACAGAACTCATCTTATATGAGAAAATTGCACTAAGTCAATTTTCCGCGTCTTATAAAAAATTTCTCAAACTCAATTTGACTAAACTGTGTTTACAGATTAATAGCTCTATATGTGCTCTTGATTTCCCAATAGGTGCAATTCCGCGAGATCGAAGGGTTTGGCCACATTGGCAAAATCCCTCACAGAACTCATCTTATATGAGAAAATTGCACTAAGTCAATTTTCCGCGTCTTATAAAAAATTTCTCAAATTCAATTTGACTAAACTGTGTTTACAGATTAATAGCTCTATATGTGCTCTTAATTTCCCAATAGGTGTAATTCCGCGAGATCGAAGGGTTTGGCCACATTGACAAAATCCCTCACAGAACTCATCGTATATGAGAAAATTGCACTAAGTCAATTTTCCGCGTCTTATAAAAAATGTCTCAAATTCAATTTGACTAAACTGTGTTTACAGATTAATAGCTCTATATGTGCTCTTGATTTCCCAATAGGTGTAAATCCGCGAGATCGAAGGGTTTGGCCACATTGAAAAAATCCCTCACAGAACTCATCGTATATTAGAAAATTGCACCAAGTCAATTTTCCGCGTCTTATAAAAAATTTCTCAAATTCAATTTGAATAAACTGTGTTTACAGTTTAATAGCCCTGTATGTGCTCTTGATTTCCCAATAGGTGTAAATCCGCGAGATCGAAAGGTTTGGCCACATTGACAAAATCCCTCACAGAACTCATCGTATATTAGAAAATTGCACTAAGTCAATTTTCCGCGTCTTATAAAAAATTTCTCAAATTCAATTTGAATAAACCGTGTTTACAGTTTAATAGCCCTATATCTGCTCTTGATTTCCCAATAGGTGTAATTCCGCGAGATCGAAGGGTTTGGCCACATTGAAAAAATCCCTCACAGAACTCATCGTATATTAGAAAATTGCACCAAGTCAATTTTCCGCGTCTTATAAAAAATTTCTCAAATTCAATTTGAATAAACTGTGTTTACAGTTTAATAGCCCTGTATGTGCTCTTGATTTCCCAATAGGTGTAAATCCGCGAGATCGAAAGGTTTGGCCACATTGACAAAATCCCTCACAGAACTCATCGTATATTAGAAAATTGCACTAAGTCAATTTTCCGCGTCTTATAAAAAATTTCTCAAATTCAATTTGAATAAACCGTGTTTACAGTTTAATAGCCCTATATCTGCTCTTGATTTCCCAATAGGTGTAATTCCGCGAGATCGAAGGGTTTGGCCACATTGAAAAAATCCCTCACAGAACTCATCTTATATGAGAAAATTGCACTAAGTCAATTTTCCGCGTCTTATACAAAATTTCTCAAATTCAATTTGACTAAACTGTGTTTACAGATTAATAGCTCTATATGTGCTCTTAATTTCCCAATAGGTGTAATTCCGCGAGATCGAAGGGTTTGGCCACATTGACAAAATCCCTCACAGAACTCATCGTATATTAGAAAATTGCACCAAGTCAATTTTCCGCGTCTTATAAAAAATTTCTCAAATTCAATTTGACTAAACTGTGTTTACAGATTAATAGCTCTATATGTGCTCTTAATTTCCCAATAGGTGTAATTCCGCGAGATCGAAGGGTTTGGCCACATTGACAAAATCCCTCACAGAACTCATCGTATATGAGAAAATTTCACTAAGTCAATTTTCCGCGTCTCATAAAAAATTTCTCAAATTCAATTTGACTAAACTGTGTTTACAGATTAATAGTTCTGTATGTGCTCTTGATTTCCCAATAGGTGCAATTCCGCGAGATCGAAGGGTTTGGCCACATTGACAAAATCCCTCACAGAACTCATCTTATATGAGAAAATTGCACTAAGTCAATTTTCCGCGTCTTATAAAAAATGTCTCAAATTCAATTTGACTAAACTGTGTTTACAGATTAATAGCTCTATATGTGCTCTTGATTTCCCAATAGGTGCAATTCCGCGAGATCGAAGGGTTTGGCCACATTGGCAAAATCCCTCACAGAACTCATTGTATATGAGAAAATTGCACTAAGTCAATTTTCCGCGTCTTATAAAAAATTTCTCAAATTCAATTTGAATAAACTGTGTTTACAGTTTAATAGCTCTATATGTGCTCTTGATTTCCCAATAGGTTTGATTCTCCGAGATCGTAGGGTTTTGTAGCTGTAGTCGTATTCGTTAAAAAAGTCCGGAATTTACTATACAAATTGTACTGTATGTATGGGAGAAAAAAAATATCGCATGCTACATTTTTTAAAAAACGTATTTAACTTGACGTATTTATCTTCACACACATATTATATGTATGTGTTCAATTGCTTGCTTATTTTTCACAAATCCATACACAATTTCACAAAAACAAAATACACGCAAAAGCTAATGCAGTCACCTGTATCAATGTGTCTTGATGTAAATACTACCCGCTTGTTCGGCAAAACTGCTATTTACGTTTTTTCTGTAATAAATTTGTCACTCACAAATGCCAGTAGCTACTTGGTGTACCCTTATATTATATGAATTCGTTGATCATATGTAAGCAAGCGAGCAAACTTCTTTTTCTGTCGTATTCTATTATTTACATTGAAAAGAAAAAATGTGTACAATAACAAAGCGTCGGCGTCATTTCGGGGTTGACAAAAATAAAACACAAAATAACAATTATTCTATGTTTTGATCAACAAGTACGAAGTCGAAAATTGTGAAATAAAAAAATTGGGTTATTTTAGTTTTTCTTGGAAGAAAGTGAATTTGTATATGTATATCAGAAGTCTTTTTATTTTATAAAATAAAGGTAACGAAAATGATAAGTAAAAGACACTTAAAAAGAATAATAAAAAATGAAAAAGCTAGAAAAGATGATAAAGGTGGGCATAGAAAATTTAAATGTAACGACTCAAAGTGACAATATTGAAATTTGTGACAGTCTAATTTTGTCCAAAACGAACAAAAAAAAATGGAAACATTTTCTGACAATAATAGCTTAAAGGAAGAGAGTGGGAATTTAAGTATCAGCCAAAAATTAATAAAGTGGAATGCGAAACATATACCTTCTCGAAGTTGCGTTAAAGACTTAGGGCCAGTTTCACGATGTCGCAATCGTTCGTTCGTTCGCATAATTACATTTAAAACAAAAACAATATTTTAGAATTTGTTTTTGTTTTGAATGTAATTGTGCGAACGAACGAACGATTGCGACATAGTGAAACTGGCCCTTAATGGAGATTCTAAGAGAAGAAAATATAATTGTCACTCCATTCTACAAGTTTTATTGTTCCAACAAACCGATAGTAGAGAATGTTACAGGTGGATCATGTAACACATTGGTATGCCAAAAAGCTTAAAGAATATAGCCAATGTCATTAAGCTACATGATAACATTATAATTGATGTTAGTGTAGAAGTGCTCCTCTTTAAAAGTTCAAAGGTACAACTTTGGCCAATTTTAATAAGACTGACCAATGTAGAAGATTGATCAATATTCCCAGTTGGAGTTTTTGTTGGTAAAAGCAAGCCAGCAACATGTGAATAATTTCTTTTGAAATTTGTTGAAAAAATTTACTTTCAGGTAAAAAACACTATATTTCGACTGAATGGTAATTGACAATAAATTGTTAACCACTTTAGAAGCAGTCTCAAAGACCAATATTAACAGTGTTGAGCCAGCGGATGAACACATCCGAAAAGCAATACAAATGCAAAAGAGGCGCATATTCAAAAAAATTTCGCTGGAGAGGAAAGCTAAAAGAAAGAATGACATATAAATTTTAGTTTTTTGTTTGTTAACTGTTGATGTGAATTAATGTGATTTTTTTTGTTTTATATAAATTTAACTTTTTTTGATTGCTCTTGTTTTTTATAAAAAGCTTTATGATATTCACCCCTATCGTAAACAAATGTGAAATTTTTATTCCCCATGAAGGGAATACAAATTAGAAAGAAGAAAATATAAGTAGGCAAAAAAATGTTCCAAATTGTTAACGATTGGTGCTATTGTGTTGTTGCAAGAGGAGGAGGAGGAGACGCTTAAAAGCCCTTGAAGCTATCATAAACACGAAAGGTCCAATCAAGGGACCCAAGTGGGCAGTACGGCTGCCTGCCTAACCTACCCTAGACATTGCTACTGACACATTTTAATAAAATAAATTTTTGTATCTGATCATTTAAAAAATATTTTTAATAAAAAATCTTCATAAATTTATAACCAATAGATAGATCTTTTTTTTTTACATCTTGACGAGCATAATTTCAGTCTGCACTGCAGTAACTGATATTGAATTAAAACAATGTGTTATTAATGAAATATTCTTATTAAAACATATAAAAACTGGCATAATGTATGCAGTTCCCCAGCAAAATTTTAATGAACAAATCTAAGGGAAAAGAAAAAAATTTCGAGGGAAAAAATCAATCCCGATAAGGGGAATTTTTGTTTAAGTGAAAAATTGTTTATGTGTTTTATTCAAGATTCCAATTGGGGAAAAGGGAAAAAAAGGTGATTGTTTTTTGTGAATTAATTTTTTTTTCTATTTTTAATGTTAGTTTTATAAGACTGAGAAGACTGTAAGCGCTGTGAATTTAAAAATACAATATAATATATAATCATAAACCTTTAAAGACATTTTTAATATATAATTACTAACATTTACGAATTATAAATTATCCAACGTTAACGAAACCGTTAACTATGGCTTCAGTGTTCTTTTCATCATAGTATTTTTGTGAATGAAAACTTTGATGAATATTCGTCACTGTTTTGTCAACGGAATGTAAGCGACAGTGTGGCGATTGTATACTTCCAATGATATTCCCATATTAAATTCATCACTCAAACACACTGTATGTATTGTCGTGCAAGTATAGGTTATTGCTTTGTGCATAATGGTATAATGACTTATAGAATGTATCTGCGGACAAGCGGGATAATTGTAAACAATTATTACACTTAAGCAACGTGCACATACAAATACTTTAATAAGAAAATTTATTATTATGAATCTTTTTTATATTAATTAACTTTATTTGTGTTTGATTCCTTAAAATATAAATATTTCATGATATTCTCAAGACATATTTGTTACTTAAAACTAAAATTAAATGTATTACTGCGGGGAAAGCATAGGGCCTGATTACGGTTCACAACAGTTGTAATTTAAGTGTTGTATATTTAAAAAATCGATTATGGTTTACAATTGTTGTCAGCTCTGTTGTATAAAGAGTTGTCTATATAAATTTTCACTGATTACGGTTTACAACATGTGTATTTATTTGTTGTCAGTACTGTCAAAAACTTACAACTGCTAATTACCTGTTGTTTTAAAGTGAAAATTTAAAAACATAAAATTGAGAAAATTTGTTAGTATTTTTTTTTTATTTTGTTAAGCTTTAATAATTAGAAACATTTTTCAGGAAAATATCTAATAAAAACAAATGTAATACTTCTTGCGAAAAAAACCGACTTCAAAAGAGATTTCATCTGTTTGCCTATAACAGCTCAAGTGTATGGCCACATAATTTAGGTTACATTAACTTTGGGACACACTTATATCTCCAAACTTTATACTTTTTCAACTGTTTAATAGTTTGGCAATATACATCAAATTGCAGCAACTATAGGCTCACTCTTTAATTTCCAAATTCAAATTTATATACTTGCTGTTTTAGATTTAGCAATCATTTTTTGTGTAAATTTCAACCGTCTGTCTGTAACGGTTCAAGAGTTTGCCCATAGACATCAGATTATATCAACTATTTAATTTATAATATAACATTTTTACTTCTTATTATACCAAATAAAGTAGTAGACATGCTGTCTAAAATATGGCCATATAGAACAAACTACATTAATTTTGGGAACACCCTTTATAAGCTTCTTGTTATAACGGACTTAGCAAAACATGTCCCTTGTAAATTTCAGCTATCTGTATATAACGGGTGGGACACCCGTTTATTTCCAAATCCAAATTTTATACTTGTTGTTGTAGAGGTTCTTTGTAAATTTTAATCGTCTGTCTACAACTGTTTAAAAGTATGGCCATATACCAAATTAAATGAACTATTCGTGCACCCTTTAATTTATAATTTTAAATATTATCAGCTGTTACTATAACGATCATAGCAGTCAACATTCTGTCCAATTTGCAAGTGTTTGTCTATAACAGTTCAAAAGATAGGCTCATATAAGTAAATCTCCATCAATTATGGGACACCCTTTAATTTCTAAATTTAAACTATAAACTCGTTGATATAGCGGATTTTGCAATACAGGTCCCTTTTAAGTTTCAGCATTCTGTCTATAACGGTTCAAAAGTTTGGTCACATGCACAAAATTACATCAACTATTGGAACACCCTTTAACTGCCAAATCTATATTTTATACTTGTTGTTATTGCGGACTTAGCAATACAGGTTCGTTGTAAATTTCAAGCGTCTGTCTACAACTGTTTAAAAGTATGGCCATATACATCAAATTTAATTAACTATTGACGCACCCTTTAATTTGTAATATTAATATTTGTTACCATAACGGCTATTGCAATCGACTTTCTGTCCAATTTGCAAGCGTTTTTCTATAACGGTTCAAAATATAGGCCCACATAAGTAAATTTACATCAATATGGGGACACTCTTTAATTTTTAGATTTATTTTTGTATAATTTTTTGTTTTTGGGAGCTATAGTAAAACGCAGTCATTTTAAATTTTACAGAAGTGCCCTTTACAATTCATAATACACGTAAGAAATATGTATGTTGTATGGGGACGTCCTTTATTTTTTAAGATTATGAACTGTTTATGTAAGCATAATCTATCATATTACCAAAAATTTTCAAAATCGGATCAGAAATGACTGAGTTCTGGAGGCACAAATATAAAAAAAAGCAACATTCAGCCGAATTGTATAATCTCCTTCTTTTTTTTTTTTTGAAGTCGGTTAAAATCTAATAGACTTAATGAAAAAAAATCCTGAGGTTAGTCGAGGGAAGCTACATTTGCCCTGAGCAAACTGCAACTCAAGTAAAAATGGAAAAAGTTTTCGGTCAAGTTCAATTCTTTGGGACCACCGATTAGAATCGCAAAAAAATGGCAAAGAGTATTTCTTTTTTAAATTTAGTTCAAAGTTTATTTTTGTTTTTTTGCTTGTTTTTAGGCGTGGTCTCACTATAAAGCCAATTTAAAACGGAAATTAGCAACAATAAAGAAAAATTTCCAAGACACTGGTGGATACGGCAGAGCTACTGTCTATGCAGACGCAAATAAATCCATATGGATCTGCAATGGGCTTACAAGCTTAAGAAAATTCGGATGCGGGGAAATCAACCACTGAGGTCGAAAAAAACAATCGTACAAAAACTACGAAATAAATAAAAATTTTATGATGTAAAAAAGAAAAAAGTAGATCTGCAAATAGAGTTATTAAAAGCAAAAATCGAATTAACCCGTAAAAAACTAGAATAGTATATTATTGTTTTTGGTTTAGCATTTTATTTATGTACATAGGTTTTATTTTATTTTTTTTTTATTATTTTAAAAATTAATATTGGTTTTTTATGAGTTTTTTAGTTAGTTATTTGAAAAATATATTGCGATTTTTATCCTTTTAATAAAATGAACTACGGGCTGTGAATATAGAAGAAAATAAAGTTTATTCATTTAAAATTGCAACCATTAAATTGTTCTAATTTCACGCGCAGACTCTTCCAAGTTTGTTTCTGCAGCTTCTCCAGTTTCTACTTTGGTGTTTGATGGGAAATACATTTCTTCCTGATATTCCGTATTATAATGTCGGCTTATGTTGTGCAATGCACAACAAACATTTTTTATTTGAGTGGCTTTTCCAGGACTATAATGTAAACAGATAGCAAGCATCGAAATTTGCTTTTGAGAACTCTAATTGTCCTTTCAATAATGTTTCTTGCTTTTGTACCCCTTCCTATTCAAATATAAAGGTTTCACTTCTTTTGGAGGAGCTACTTTCGTACGTGTGTTCCATCTACACAACGAATTATCCGCGGAAAGTGTGTTCTTGCAAAAAAAGACTCTTTTTTTTTCTTCCTCAGTCATCCGAACGTTGATCCACTTCTAGCACATTTTTTTTTAATTCTATTACTTCCTTTAAAATACAGCAAACAGTTGTTTGTGAAAATTCAATATTACAATCTTCCCCGCTACTTCTTTGATAACTTCTATCTGCAAAAAATCTAAGCGCGCAACATAGCTTGAGATTCAGAAGCAAAAAAGAAAAACCATCTTTGTTTATACGGAAACATTTTACAAAACTGCAAAATATGCATGTTTATGTACATAAGTATACTTACTTAAAAATTTGTTAATTCCAAAGGGTTAGAACTGTCTCTCATTCTTTTACGGATACGTGACATGTGAGTTTTCTTTCTGTCTTCTCCATCATCATTGTCATGGAAAAAAAGATCTACGTTTATAGCTATGTACATTCTTTGCACTTAATGTTTTACAACCGTTTTTTAAATGAAATTATTTTCTTTTCAACTTAAAATTTTTCTTACCCAGGAATGTATTTTTATGGACAATTCCATTACAATCAAAATGCAACCCTGAGACGTATACAACATCTAGATGTTGTAATACATAATCACAAAATCAACATTTAGATGTTGTAAACCATAATCGGGCCCATAGCATATAAATATTAATATTTGAAGAAATATTCTTGTTTTAATGTGCACAGGCAGATCGTTTACATACGGTATAAAGAAAAAGAAAACAGGAGGGGTCCTAAAACAAATCCCTTGGGAACATCTGAATCAACGAATTGATATCTTCTATGAAAGTACGAACAGATCACTATACAAGCCGTTTTAGAACAATTAAAAAATTCTCTTAACTTTCTAATCAGTTATTACTAAACCAGATTTGCTTTCTTTTCTTTGGTGTCATGTAAGAATTGAGTAATGATTAATGGTCTAAATTCTCATTGATAAAGGAAGTTAATTTTTTCTCGAAGGCTTTTACTAATTAGTGATTCCTAGCAGACAACGTTATCAAGATTCAATAGCGAATTTTAACGGTACGTGCCGCTTACGCAGATAATTTCACTTTAATATATGTAAATGCAAATAATTTTACTACGTGTCGTTATAAACTAGACCTGCAGCAGTTTCCTATTAACGATTTATTTATGAAACAAGATATGATGCTAGAGATACTTTGGTTGGCAATTCCTTAGCTGCTTTTAGACATGTTTTTTACATATGGCTTGACAGTTTGAAAATACATATATGGTTTAGCATTTCTATAAAAGTTCTTAATTTACAGACAACTTTTATTTATTTATTAACGGTTTAAGTGTTTACACTATGTGTACACGTCATATGGAATATCAGATTTTCTGTATGTATGTAATTTAATACACATAATGTAAACCTCTTGAGACATATTGTATATTGTTTTCCTATAAAGATATGTAAAACTATATGACAAGAAATGTTTTCAGTAATGCTAACTTTTACTTTTAAAGTTTTCGCTTAAAATATTTTTAGAATACAAAAGCTCCGTCGTTGTCGACATACCAAACACATTTACCTTCGGCTCTGTATTAATATAATTTGTTCAAACTGCTTAGAGCCAGCTTACATTAAGGGCTTTATAGCTGACTTAATTGGGAGTAGTTACGTAAGGCTTAAAGAGTTGTATTATGACCAGTGTTGTCACGACTAAAAAAAAATTAAAACCAAGTATTCTAAAAAATGTAACAAAAAAGGGGAAACAAATAACTAAAATTATAAATTATTTTGATTTATTTAAATTAAATTTGCTCTCTATTTTATTTCACATTTTGATATAAAAAAGTTGTACTACACATCTGATTACTTATGCACGCATGCATATATATGTATATATTATGTATGTATATATTATGTATGTATATATTATAATATATATCAAGTTTTTTACTTATAATAATAAAATAAATAAACAAATTTGCAATTTTATTTTAAACAAATGTAGATTCATACATACGAGTATAAAGTAACAGCTTACAAATAATTTTAAACAACTAAAATATCAGTTCATATTCATTTTAAATAAATTAAAAATTTGGGTTTAGATTCAGTTCAAAATTTTAAATTAATTTAGAACTGAATCTAAAAATAATAGTTTTTAATATTTCATTGTATGTTATTAGCTAAAAGGTGTTCCATTTGCAATTGTTCTTAGTGTTGTCGAGAAGGTGAAATAAAAACCACGTACATTAAAGAGCGATTTGGAAAAATAGCAAATAAAACACAATGTTATATAAGTTAACGTCCCTCACTTAGGTTAAATATTTAATTCATTCAAAGTTCTATTTTCACACAACTTAAAGAGATAAGTAATTTACAATTCTGGATTTTAAAACATTTTTCTGAGTACTACACTTTGGATCGTGTTGCAATTGTTTTAATTTGATTGGCTAATTTGCCAGAAATTTTGCGTGTCGGTTTTGCTGGTTAAGCTAAGGTTTTGGGTTTTCTTCCCTAAGCATTTTGGTTTTTAAGAAAAATTTTATTGTAAAAAAGTTCAGTTGTAGTACAGCTTAACAGCTCACATAGTCGAGCAAGTTTGAATTAAATAATAAATAATTTTAATAAAAATAAAATAGTGGGATTGATCCCACGTTAGTTTAATTGGCGCCCAACACCAAAGTCACCATAGGTGAGAATGAATTTAAATTTAAAAGAAATCAAAAAAATAAAAAATACTTAAAACTAAGAAAATTAAGAATAAAAGCAAAAATTTTAAGAAAAGTGAAGTGACGAAAATAAAGTACTGTTCAAAACAAAAAAAAAACAACAAAGTCTTAATTTAATTAAAAAAGAAAAACAATAAACAAAAAACTGCACATATTAACTAACTGTTAATCAACAGTCATTCAGTTTCAACAAAAATTCTGAAAGTAACATTAGAAGAGAGCCAAGGAAAGAATTTAAGCTTCGACAATTTCTTAGCACCTGGAGAAATTGACATTGGAAGAAAAAAGCAGAAATCAACATCGTCAATCATCAACAACAACAACAACTGCTGGGAAGCAATATAGAAATTTATGTGTAAGAACTATAATTAAGATTTGGTGTTATTTTTTATCATTATTAAGTTTTAATTAGGATTTTATATTAGCCTACAATCTTTGGGGAAATTAAATTAAGAGTTTATAAAAATACCGTGAAATAGTTTTAATTTTCGAGAGTCCATGGACAGTAAGGAAATTATAGAAAGATCAAAAGAACTTTTGGCAAAGTTGAGAGCTTTAACAATATCTGACAGACAAGTGGTGGACGCGGCAAGAAACGGAAATAATATCGACGCGGCAAATTTAAGGGTGCTTCTTGACACTGCCATTAATCAGGCTGTTCAAAAAGCCAAGAATGAATTTCAAACGGCAATCAATGATTTGACCACCAAAGTTAATAGTTTACCACCACCATCAGTTGTCGAAGAATTTTAAAAAAGAAATAAGAGCTAACGTACAGTGTGACGAAACTCTAGAATAGTGAAGTCGGTACCTGAGTTCAGGGGTGAATCGCAAAGATATGTTTCTTGGCGCCAGGCCGCCATCACAGCGCACAAGCTGTTTGAACCTTACGAGAGTAGCTCTTAATACTATAAGGCAGTAGCAATCCTGAGAAATAGAGCTCTTGGAAGCGCATACACTGTACTAAGCGCCTACAATACGGTCCTTAATTTTAAGGCCATAATTGCTAGACTAGATTTCTATTATAATGATGGACAAGAAGTCCATATTTACGTTAAAACAGGAACTGTCCACGCTAAGGCAGGTTCAAAGATCATTCAGTTTTACGACGAACTAGAGAGCAAACTAACTGCCATTGTTAATAAGGTTATAATGTCCCACGAAGGCGATGATGCCTTTATTAAGTCTGTTAATACATAATTACATGCATATATTAATATTCTTGGTTTCTTTTATTTTTTGTTTTTGTCTACAAAAGTACATATACATAGTATGTATTGTTGTCTGCCTTTTTTTGTGTCCGCAATTATTTTGACTGCTCCCACAGGAGTGTTTAATTACAATAGTACTTGATACCTGTATATTTATTTGCGTGAGAACTTGTGGTTTTTATTGTTTTGTCAACACTACACTTTTATTACATTTAATTTATTTATTTTTGTCAACACTACACTTTCATAACATTTAATTTAATTATTTGTGTGAGAACTTGTCCTGTAATTTATTGTTTTGTAAACACTACACTTTAAAATTTAGTATATAAGCTTGAAAATTAAAATAATAAAATCACTGAATTTGAACAACAAAGTAAAATATACCATTCAATTCAGTTTGAGTGCTGAAATTGAACAATAAAGTAAAATTATACCAGTCAATTCAGTTTAAGTGCTAAGATTTACCAACAAATTTAATATTGTAGTAACTCAGTCAAGGTGCCGTTGTTGTTAACCCAGAGTGGACAAACGAGTCAAACTAGCAAAGTCCCTTAACCAAAAAGATTGGAATGACGCTCTGCGAGTTTTTGTCTCCGGGCTTAGGAAGCCGTTATGCACTATTACACTATTCTCCTGTAAGCCTTCAGATCTACCAAATGTGTTGACCCTATCCCAAGAGCTGGAAACTAACTAAAACCAATACCATTTTGCATCTATTTATAATCAAGGCCTAAGTAAGAATCTGCCAAATCCCTTTCCTCAACTACCCCCAAGACAAAACCTTCAACATGCCGTACAAAACTCTTTTAATCAACGACTGGCCCTTCCACGAGCCATTCCAGGCTACTTTGTGCAACCGAATTTGCCACATTTTCAAAATCGGCCTCAGCAACTGTTCAATCAGGCACAACGTTATAAAGCCACAAATTCCAAGGTTCACCCAGATTTTCACGCTTTCATGCAGAACTCAGCCCAAAACACGAACCAACAGGGTCTCAACCCTACGTCAACTTCTCAGCCAGTCGATACTGATGTAAGCATGCGGACGGTGCCAAGTAACAGGTTTCAGAGTTTTCAAGCGCAGAAAAGAGATATTGCATCCGATAGACGGAATTCCTGCAAAGACTTAACAATCTTAGTCACGAATTCCAACAAAGTGAATTTCGTGAGGAAGTTTACGGTTATCAAGGGGACTATAACATTCAACCTTATCAGGATTTGCTAGAAAACCAAACCCAAGCAGATCTAGCCATTGAAGATGAAATTAATTTTTTAGAGAAGGATCAGTACTTCCCTATGTCGAGAGAATGATAGGTGGTAAAAACATAAAACTCCTAATTCACTCTGGCACATCAAAAAGCTATATTACGAACGTTATCGGACTTAAAGGCATAACAAAATTAGAAAACCCCTTCTTAGTAAAATCTATTCACGGAGCCGACATGGTCAATAACAAAACATTACTTGATGTCTTTAATACAACCGAAACCTTTTTATCCTTCTAAACTTATCCCTTTTTGACGGCATTATTCGATTTTGCTTTATAAAAAGCATAAAAGGTGTTATCGACACTGAAAATGAAATTATCCACTTTGAAAAAGGAAAAATTGTGAATAGGGAAGTAGGAGAACTTTTAAAGACCGTCTCGATCACCCTATAATAGCCTAGTTTGGGTTGTCGATAAAAAGGGTTTGGATGAAAATGGCGAACCCAATAGGCATCTAGTATTTGATTTTACTAAGCTCAACTCTAAAACAATCCCAGACAAATACCGAATGCCCGACCCATCTGTTATTTTATTAAAACCTCTGTGTAGTATTTGGGTTTCATTGTTTCAACCGAAGGAATAAGGACCTGTCCGAAGAAGGCAGAAGCTATTGTAAATTACGAGGTTCATAGGACGCTAAGAAGCCTAAGGTATTTCCTGGGCTCGGCAGGGTGTTATAGGAGATTAGTCAAAGACTATGCAGCTATCGCGAAACCGCTGACTAGATTTTTGCGAGGCGAAAATGGACATGTTGGTACTAAACTACGAACGAGCGCGAACTTCTCGCTATTGTGTGGGCTTTAAAAAGCCTAAGACATTATCTTTATAGGGTTAGTAACCTCAACATATTTACTGATCATCAACCGCTCACATTTTCATTTTCCGACAAAAATGCAAATTCAAAATTGAAACGGTGGAGAGAGAGCCTTCATCGAAAAATATTCTTCACAATTTTTTTATAAACATGTCAAGGACAACGTAGTCGCCGATGCACTTTCAGGCAATTTGTCCATGTTATAGAGGATTCTGTTTCTACGGTTTCTCTTCAGGCATGCGGAAGTGAAATCTTACTTACCGAAGTCATTCCTACTGTCGACAATCCGGTTAACTGTTTTAGGAACCAGATTGTCTTTACCGAATGTCCTGAATGTAAGAAGGTACCTAAGATTATTTTCAAAGGACGTATTCGACATAATGTGACATTCGACGAAATTCAAAAACTCTTAGCCACAGTAAAATATTGTGTAAATCCACAGGTAGTTAACGCTATTCATTGCGAATTGGATACGCTAGGTCGAATTCAACATCTCCTCGTTACAAACTATCCATCTGTGAAGTTCCGGTACACAAATAAATTCGTGACTGACATCTTCAATCCTGACGATCAAGTCGAAATTCTAACAAACGAACACAATAGAGCACATTGCTCTGTGACGGAAAACACAAAGCAAGTCCTTCAAGATGACTATTTCCCTGATATTAAAAAGAAACTCAAAGAAATTACAAAAAACGGCAAAATTTGTCATCTAGCAAAGTATCAGAGACATCCTCAAAGACATAGAATGGGCGAAACCCTCATACCTTCCTTTCCGGGTGAGATACTTCACATCGAGATTTACAACACAGACAACAAATTTTTTTACCTGCCTGGATAAATTTTCAAAATTTTCAATTGCCTAAAAAGCCATAATTAGGGATAGAACGATATTTTACTCGATACAATATAGATCGAAAAATATCGATACGTACTCAACATCGAACAAAAAGTTTCGATACCTACTTGTATCGGTCAAATATTTCATAAAATTAAGGCAAAGAAAAATAAAAATACATATCGCTGGTCCCATGCAGCGTGACCGTTGTTGCTACTAAAGTAGCAAATTGCTATTTTTTCGAATGTTTGACCCTTGTAGTGCCCCCCTTTTCAAAAAGAGCTTAATCTGCCACTTTTTGATATATTTCTTCCTTTTCTGCACCTTTTTTGTTATATGGCACTTAAGTAATTTAAGTCTGTTG
This sequence comes from Gymnosoma rotundatum, assembly GCA_916610165.2. Taxonomy (NCBI): domain Eukaryota; kingdom Metazoa; phylum Arthropoda; class Insecta; order Diptera; family Tachinidae; genus Gymnosoma; species Gymnosoma rotundatum. The sequence continues at coordinate 112,814,435 of OU744336.1, forward strand.
CAGTAGAAATTATTAGAATTGTTTAAAATTTTTAAAAAAAATTCTCAAAAATAAAAAACATATACTTTCTTAATATTTTGTACTTTAAGGATATTTACGGCATTTACACTATGCAACTTTTCATGAAACTAGCATGAAATTTTTGTTTGTTTGTGAAGCAGGAGGAGTAGGCAATATGGTATTGCTTGAGTTTTGAGGGGATGTTACTGTTGCTAATGTTTACTTTTAGACAACGCATAACCCTGTAACTTATATAGAAAATTGAATTGAATTGCATAGTGTAAATCTGGTCTTGTTAACATACATACTTATTGGTTATGATATTAAAAGCAAAATGTTAATATTTTATCAAAAACAACTACGAGTGCTATATTCGGCTACGCCGAATCTTATATACCCTTCACCATCTACATAAATCTAATTTAGTGAAGTAACTTCAATCAATCAAGAAAGAGAATTTAAAAAAAATGGTACTGCATAACTATAATTTTACATATAAATGCCATCGGCTCTTAATGGGTTAAGCATTTAAAAACCATTTTAATATTCCCTTCAAACGCTCTTTAAAAGCTTTTAAATGGTACCCATATTGATATTTATAAAAATTTGAAAATTTCAGAGCCCTGTAACTCTGAATATATGGGCGAGCCCCAATTTTTTTACTTGATGTTTTTTTTTTCTTATTTTTTCTTAATTCTCTATCATCCCATATATTATTATTTTGGATTGGAGTTACTTTATTGTTCCAAATGACATGAAAAAATAAGAGGTAGGCGTGGTATTTTGCCTGTTGCCTCGGAGGATATGGACCGATCATGCTAATTTCCAATAGCACATCTTTCGACACTATATCTGATCGATTGACATATTTATTTTTTTGTGAAAAGAATTAATGCTGTCTATATTCAAAAACCAATTTTTTTTATATGAAGTTTGACATTTCCTGCAACGGCGAAAATGAATAAATTCACCACTGCCACCACCTGGTACATGATTTTGCCATGGTACGACCCATTTTTTGGCTTGTATATATAAGTATATATTAATTTTAGAATTAAAAATAAGAGCGTAAAGGCGCCTCAAGAAAAGGTAATAAGACAAAAAATCAAAATTGGTAAAATTAAAAGAGATATGGCATTGACAACAACGAAAGTTTTAATAGATAGATTTAATAGGTTTTTGAATATAGACAGTATTGATTTTTGCACAAAACTTTAAACTGAATTGAACAAGTCTGTTTTTAATATAACTGATACGTTAATTTTACAAGAAAGTTGTTTTCTATATTTAAAAAAGTTATTAATTGAAATGCTTGATCAACTTCCAAAAAACATGTCTCTTTTCGAAGTTTATTATAAATTTTCAATTTCAAAATGCCGTCACTCTGTATCTCAAATTAAATATTTCTGCAGTTGAAGAAGTTTTTTAAAGACTTAAAGACCATCTTGGCACTTATAAAACACAAGTAAGACTCAATATTTCGATTAAAAAAAAAGTGCCAAAAAGTCTATTCAAGTTCTGGCCTATTAATTTTTAACCGTTTTACCACAGATAAATAATTATGCACTTTATTATATTTTACCGATACCTACTTGGTACTCGATGGTATAGTATCGATGCTAAAAGTACTTGGTATCGAGAGGAAAGTATCGAATATGTACTTGTATTTACTCGTATCGTTTCATCCCTAGCCGTAATTGACGCCATAGAAATTTTGAATTTTTTTAAAGGAACTAGACCATATAGCCCTGTCCATGGCTTTGGGAAAGATGCAAATAATCAATCCCATTTTGCTTGATAATTCTGAAATAAATTTCATTTTAAAATCCAAATTATATTCTGACTTTAGTGTAAGTGAAATAATTGTAAATTCAAAATTAAAAATCCTACAAAGTAAAAATATTATCACATTCTTGATAAAATTCTCTAAAATTGTAAAATTTTGCGAGAAGAAATTAATATTACCTGTTATTAACCATAACATTTAATTGGCATTTGAAACCAATGATGTAGCAAAATGTGACTTTAAATAAATTATGTTAAAAATTGTAAAAGGAAATCCATAACCTCATTTTGTGAAGTGTTAAGCCACGAAAACGATTCGTGTCTCAGAAACTTATTGAACAATTACACAGCTGAACAGAAATAAATAACGTCATTCGTGACATTGAGCAGACGGGGACGTCTCCATCTTAAAGGGGGGAGTAGTTAACGTCCCTCACTTAGGTTAAATATTTAATTCATTTAAAGTTCTATTTTCACACAACTTAAAGATTTAACTAATTTACAATTCTAGATTTTAACACATTTTTGTCAGTATGAAACTTTGGATCGTGTTGCAATTGTTTTAAAATGATTGGCTAGCCAGAAATTTTGTGTGTCGATTTTGCTAGTTAAGCAAAGGTTTTGGGTTTTCTTCCTTAAACATTTTGGTTTTTAAGAAAAATTAAATTGCAAAAAAGTTCAGTTGTAGTACAGCTCACAAAGTCGAGCAAGTTTGAATTAAATAAAAATTAATTTTAATAAAAATAAAATAGTGGGATTGATTCCACGTTAGTTTAATTTATACATTACGCTGCATATTATAATTTTGGTGAGAAAGTAACCCAAATTAAGAAATAGTACACATCTACACATCAGAGATAAAAATAATCTATTTTAGTTAAAAGTAACCAAAAATGTTAACGCTGATTATGACTCCTTTGTTGCAAGAGTGAAAAATTTTTTTTTATGGTTAATCAACCAATCTCTCAACTTATTTATACGTAAAAGTGTTGCATAAACTAAAAGTATTAATTTTTCAAAAATGTTTGAACAATATAAAAAAGAGCCATTTTGGCAAGAAGAAAGACGAATGAAATAAAACCCACAAACTTCTGCATCATGACTTTTGTAGCTGACACAAAGCGCATAATGTAAACTCTTTGTCGTGCACTAACAAGCAAAATATACCGTTAGGTCACAATAAAAACATTTACCCTTAAAATGTTTTTGTTGTAAATTGTTTAATATTTTTAGGAAGTTCGAACGTTAAATGCGAATGGTGTGCATAACTCATCTTCAACAAGTTTCTGTTCTAAATAAACTTTTAATGTTAAAAAGGTATTACGAATTTTTATGGCTGTTACAAAATTTTTGAAATCTTAAGGCAATCTACACGATACCATTACCCAGCGAAAAAGTAGACATTACCTTAAAAAGTACTTGACTGGAAAGTCCTTCTGCCAAAAATGCTTAAATCCACACTCGATATCCTTTTCTAAAATTTTATGCTGGGTATGCCAAAAATATCTTCCTGCAACTGTATTTCTACATCAGCTAGTTTTTTCCATTCCTTGAACACTTCAATGTGAAGTTGTACGCCAGTGCCTTCCTTCATTTGAAGGCCAATCAACATTTTCTAAAGTGACACGTCTTTTATAGGGCAAGTTGCCTTTAACCTTTGCTACCCTTCGAAATGTGTTTTGCAGGAATCTGGGTTGGCTTCACACCTAACAAAATTAATGTCATCGCGTTTTCATCATCAAATTCCCATTTTCTGTCTTCTGGTCATTATATGCTAATTCCCTTTTAAATCTGCCCGGTACCAAGTGCCAAAAACCTTCATGTATCAATGCACCTTTCATATGCACCGTCCTTCTCATTTTTTTTTTTTTTTTAAAAAGTGGGCGAAAAAAATAATTAGAGGAGACTACAAGAAGTGTCTTTATTTAACTCGATTAGTCAAATATATTATTAGTTGTTTTTGCATTAAGTCATTATTTATAAGGGATTTTCATCTTAATAAATGAGTTTTATATTAATAACTAATGTTTTCTAAATTGTTTAACATATTTTTTATAAATATGTTTCTTACAAAAAAAATGAAAAAATACTTATAATATTCGTGTTTTTAATTTTGATTTTTATTTTAATTTTTAGCTGGTGGACTCGTACTTGGATCTGTTATATCCCTTTTATTTTTTAAACGAAAAGCTTGGCCAATGTTAGTGGGAACAGGATTTGGCACTGGAGTCGCATACAGAACTTGCCAAGAAGATTTAAATATGTAAAATGGAGAAGAAAAGCAAAAAAAGTTTTTATTAAAAATTTGTTATGTTCACGCTCTTTATAACTAAATAAAAGTTAAACAAATGAAACTATTGCTTCTTAAAATTTGACAAACAATTAATTTTACACATTTATAATTTAAACCACATTGTCATCACGGTTAACTAACATCACACTATTATTAATTAGATAATTAGTGAAGAACAAAGACGAGACTGAACAAACAGGTACTACATTAAAATAGATAAAGCTAATAAAAATATGAAGTTGTGAATCCCGTAATTTCGGCAAGTTTTTCCTTTTCATTTTGGCAGTTTTCCGTTTGGAATATTCTTAAATATTCTTAAATATTCCAAACGGAAAACTGCCAAAATGAAAAGGAAAAACTTGCCGAAATTACGGGATTCACAACTTCATTTTTTTATTAGCTTTATCTATTTTAATGTAGTACCTGTTTTTTCAGTCTCGTCTTTGTTCTTCACTAATTATCTAATTAATAATTTTAGAAAGTTCAAGAGTTTGCCTGTTTGTTCAGTCTCGTCTTTGTTCTTCACCAATTATCTAATTAATAATTTTAGAAAGTTCAAGAGTTTGCCTCTGACGGTTTCTAAGATACAGCAAACTAGTAAAATTTTATATAATAATTGATAAAATGGTCTTTAACATTTAATTGTGAAGTCTATACAATGTAAGCTATATAATAATATACTAACTTTGAGTGTTTATCTATTATATTGTGGCTACGAAAATATAGAAAAATTTCAAAGTACATAACCTGATAGAATACCCTTTAATTTTTTTTAGCATTCGCCACTGTGACCTTTAAAATACTGCATTATATAAAAAAAAATCAAGAGTTTTTTTACTTACTCTTTCCAAGATACACCTATATTTCAATATTTAATTGTTAATACTAAATAAAAGCCCGTATCACACTAATTTACTGAGTATTAATATTTGTCAAATACCTACATAAATATTATGAAAAAGTGTGATAGTGTGAAAGCAAATTTAATGTATATGTATGTCAAATAATACGGAAAGGAATTTGACATCACATAATAAAAATTTAATTTTAGAAATTTTTCTTAACACTCTGATTTTTCATTTGATCAGAGTTGTTTTGCTTCTCATAAGCCACCTAACTATTAAATGAATATTCCGAAAAGACTCTGACAAGAATCTACCTAGAGTAATATTTCTGAGCATGCCTTAAAATGGTTCACTCTATGACTCCTACATGGTATCCAAATGTGTGGATCTTTAGAGCTATAAATTTAAGAGCTCATTAAGAGACAAAAAATCTATTTAAAATAGTCGTTCTGAAATAAATTAAGCTGAACCAGTTTGGCAGAAAAAATTCCTCATTTCTGCAAGTTTTCGGATGATAAATGATTATTTTTTGTACATATAAAAATATGAGAAGTTAGTAAAGCTTCCTTTCGCATTCTTATGGTTTGCTGGGAATTTTCATTTTACTTTAAGTGGGATAGTGTAGAAACAAAATGTATGTTACGTTAGATTTTATTGACAATCACAACAATACTCATTAGATTTCTTTCTTATGCTACGATTACATTAGACAATGCTGTCATGACAATACAATAATACATATTACTTTTCAAAAAACCGACAATTGCTTCTGTAGTGTAGGCGTCCAGACAATAGTTATGACAATTCATTTTAAGCAAAATGGCAAATGTGAGTGTTGAAATTCAAGTTGCTGCAATATGTGTTTTGCGCGAACTATATAAATTAAAAAATAAAAGAAATAAAGAAAAGAAAAAATCGTTTATAAAGCAAATGTACTAGGTGAAACCGTTTTTAATCAAGAGAAATGAGCACAGCCTAGAAGCGCATTTATTAAAGGACATACTATGGGAAGATGATGATAAGGACTACCAGAATTTCACTCGACTTTCCGTAAATGAATTCGAAGAAATTTTAGGTTTGGTAAGAACACTTAGAAACAAACCAAACAAAAAAAATATATACATATATATAAATGGAAATATATTAAAATTAGGTAACTGTATGTATAACAAAGCAAAATACTGTATTGCGGGATGCAATTACTCCCAGGACAAAACTGGCCATAACTCTAAGATACTTAGCAACAGGAAACTCTTACAAGTCGTTGGAACTTCTCTCTAGAGTTTCAAAGAGTACTATAAGTGTATTTGCAGTGTTGCCAAAACGGCGGTTTTGCCGCTAGATCTGGTGTTTTTTTGCTATTAAAAGCGGGAAGTTTGAAAAAAAAAACAGCTAAGTGTTTTTTTTAACGGGGAAAATTTTAAATGGCAAGTTTTTAGCGTTTTCTAAGCTACAACAAGTCTTGTTTGTTACAAAGTAAGCTCAACTATGTATTTGTAACCTTTTATATAAATATATAGATTTTCCATCTCTTCCTTGTTTTTTAAACAGTTAAAACAATCCAAAAGTAAATAACGAAATATATTTTAATTAGGCCAATAAAAACTTTTTCTAACTAATGGAAACTGTCATTTTAGATTACCAGAAAATCGGGACATTTAAAAAAACTGATAAATTATCAGCAAATAATTCAATATTTGGAACAACTGGATTATAGCTCGGAAATAATCGAAACAATTTTAAATCAGCTTAATAATATACATAAATGCTATAAAATGGAATAATCTTATGAATACTACATATTTCTGCTACGAAGTTTTTGAATATCAAAATTCGGCTGGAAATAAAATTTTTAAAGAGCTAGCTGAGTAAGCCTTGCAATTATTTTGCATGCGGTGGTCTAATGCAGAAGTGGAACGAGTTTTTAGTCAACTTAATATAGCTAAATTAAAGCTCAGAAATCGATTGCAAACCAATATGGTTGATGCTATTTTAACCGTTAAGTATGTCAATTCCTCAATGTTTTTTATTTGCCTCTTTATAATTACTTTGTTGTCTAGATATGGTCTCTGTCGGCATAAAAAATACTTCTATGATTACAAGGTTCTAAACTTAATCAGAACCTCTTATATTTATTTGAGTTCTCAAAACGAAACTTCTATGTATAGATAATCAAAATCTTAACTAAAGATGAACAATTATTGCCATATTCATGAAAAAAATTTAATTTTATGAATACTACAGTTAGTATTTAAAAACAGTATTAAACAAGTAAGAGTGATATTTTCGGCTATGCCGAATCTTATATACCCTTCACCATGTAAATTTAGCTGAAGTAAGTCCAAACCAAGTTAGCCTCGGTAAAGGATATAAAAATAAATTTTTCAAGAAATTTTTTAGCGGTTTATGTCAGGGGTTTTTTTCGACTATTTAGCGGTTTTTAAACTAATATCTAGCGGGAAATGGTTCGATGGTTTTGGCAACACTGTGTATTTGACCTTCTGTGTTACGAGCAATATACCAAAGTCTGCAAGCGGAGTATTTGGTAGTAAGTAAAAGTAAAAGCATAACCACAGTTTTGCAAAACAAACACGATAAAATTCATTGTAACAAAACTTTATTACATACATATATAAATTTGTTTTTCGATTTTTTTATATCAAGCACAAATAAAGTAAATTAATTATAAAACATTATTGCTTTTTATTCATTAACCAAAAAAGTTTTCATTATCAAAATGAGTCTCGCCACTGTCATCACGACGTATATCTGCGTCAGACATTGCCGTAAATAAAATGTGCGAATCGGGAGTTTCTGGCGAAGACGTTCTAATATCTTGAAATTTTGCTGTAAAACGGTTTTCAGAAAATTTTCTTTAAAACAACAAAGCTGGCATTTCCGACATTGCTCTGCATGCATCTTTTTCGGGCATTGACCTAAGTTGCATAGAGATGCATTCGGCAAAAGCACTGTATACATCATTTGTAGGTTTTGTTAAGTTTACTAACTTATCTAAATCCTCATCAATTTTTGCTGCATCTTCACTTTCACGCTTGCGCTTGGAAGTAGATGGTGTAAAGCATAATGCCGACTCAATTGATTGAGATGTCGTTGTGTCGTCTATATCAGTAGACTCATCTGACATAACCTGAAATTATACAGACTTCCTAAACGCAAGTTGCAATGCATATTTACAATGCATACACTTCGTAAATGCATATGTAAACTTTTTGACAACGTACAATGTTCCTAATCGTTTGGCAACTCACTTTAATGAGTATCAGAAATCAAAATCACGCATCATTTTTATTTTGTATGCAAACATTTGAGCTGTAATGCCTAAGTATTTTATTGTTTATTTTTAAAATGAAATGTGAATGAAAAATGTCATCATCCATTAATTCAATGAATTCTTAAAAAAATATTTATTTTTGATCACTTGTTCCCGGGATTTTTATTGTCCTTAACAAAGGTGTCTTTTTTTTTCTTTTTAATAGGTTTTTATAGCAATTCAATATTTTTTGAAAGATTTGACCTGAGATAATTCCTCAGCACTTGCCAACAAAATGGATAAATAATTTTGTGTAACCTCTATTTTTCTAAAAAAAAAATGTATTAAATTTTATACCATGTTTTTGACATTTGTTTTATGTATGAGTTTCATAGCGACGTTCCTAAATGCCGATAAAACGCAAAGAATGTCTTTGCAACGCAAGTTTGCACTTAAGTCGTGTTTAGCATTGAATACGCATTTTATTCAATTATGCATTGCAACAGGCGTTTAGGAAGTCGGCCATAATATTAATTTAAAAACATTCAAGTTTAAAATGCTTATTGGTAGTAAATTAACAATTCTTAATTAATGTATCCAGGTTCTATCCACCGAAATGGAATGGCTGCAAATCGCTTCGGATTTCAACAATATTTGGCAATTTCCACATACGCTGGGTGCTTTAGATGGAAAGCACATTCGCATAAAAGCCCCAGCAAACTCTGGATCATAATTTTATAACTTCAAGGGCTTTTATAGTATAATCTTGTTTGCTTTAGTAGATGCAAATGGAAGATTTTTATTTACCTATGTTGGCTGCAACGGAAAAGCGTCAGATAGCACTATTTTTCAAGATGGTTATCTGTACAAAAGCTTAAAAGATTCTTCATTGAATATTCCAACTGCCAATACACGACATGTTTTTTACATCTGACATGTCAAATTTCCCACTGTTAAGCACATACAGTAGCTCACAGCTTATTTCGTGCAGGCGCAAAATAAAACTTTTCAACTTTATAGAATTAAAATCATTTATAATACCAAAAAAATTTTGGTTTCCAATGTTAGCTGTTTATATTTGAAATAAAATGCATAACTTAGAAAATCTGAAAATTTTGTCTTTCTTTAGTAATGATCAAAAAAGTTTATTTCTTAGAAAAATTCATATGTAGGTTCTGATCAGATTACCATTACTTTTCATTTTATTTGGTGTTTTCTTTTGCTATTGATATGCGTATAATTTAATTTCAACTCCATTGAAAAGGATAAACAAGTGCTTTTTGAAAGATGGGTTAGCAGCCTAGCTTAGAAAAGCGAGAGTTGGTTTTACTGTATTTTAAAAAAGGTAAAAGTCAGCGAAAATAGCTGAGATAGTAGGGCTGAGTGCTAGTACAGTCCAATATATTATTCAAAGGTATGAGCGCGAGAATCGAGTGACGGACAAGGGCAGAAATGCTCCAAACAAAATTTTTACAGATGCTGATAAAAGAAAAATTGTCCGAAAAATTAAGGAAAACCCTAAAATATCGGCTCCAAAATTGATGGTGAAAAGTCAAAATAAAATGGGTAAAGTATACTCCACCGAAACAGTGCGCCCTGTGCTGCGCGAACATGGTTTCAATGGCCGAGTAGCTCCCAAAAATCCGTTTATATCTAAAAAGAATATGCAACGTCGACTTCAATTTGCCTAGGAGCACGTGACAAAGCCAATTTCATTCTGAGAAGACGTAATATTTGCTGATGAGTCGAAATTCAATATTTTTGGCTAGGATGGCATAAATTACGTGTGGCGTCAAGCTAACACAGGGCTCCATAATAAACACTTAAAGCCAACTGTCAAACACGGCGGAGGAGGTGTGATGGTTTGGGCTTGCATTGCTGCCTCAGGAGTGGGCAACATCGTTTTTATCGAAGGCACAATGGACAAAAATATGTATTTAAACATATTGAAACAAAATTTGTGTGAAAGTGCCGATGCTTTGGGTATACGCGATCGATTTCGGTATTACCAAGCCAACGACCCGAAACATAAATCGGGTATTGTGCAATCATGGCTGATATGGAACTGCCCACACCTCATGAATCCACCTCCACAATCACCCGACTTAAACGTTATCGAAAATTTGTGGGCAATTTTGGACTCGGCTATACGAAAAAGGCAAATTAGGAAACTGCATGAACTAAAAACTGCCCTGGTTGAGGAATGGCAAAAGATTCCGCGCGAAAGTACTCAAAAACTTGTTGCTTCGATTGAAAGTCGCCTTAAGGGAGTAACTAAAGAGAAGGGAAGCCATACAAAATACTAAGCATAGTCCATGCAAGTTTTTTCTAAGGCTGCTAGAAGTGCACGAAATAAGCTGTGACCTGAATTTTTTATATATCTTAAGTTTTTTTTAATTACTTTTGCATATAGTTATAAATATGAATATAAACTTCTTGTTTAAATAAAGGAATGTTTTTATAAAAATTGCGCGTTTAAATTTTTTTGATATCATTTACAGTTTATTTAGTGTAGTCCTTCAAAGTTGTGGTTTGAAGCTGCACGAAATAAGCTGTGAGCTACTGTACATGTCGTGTAGGGCCGTTGAAATATTGCTTCTATACAATACATGTGAAAAGTCGTCTGACAAAATTTCGTTTACAACGTGTTCTATTTTGATCTGACAAACCATCTGATAGAGTTGTGTCGTTCGCGAACGAACGGGTTAAATTGACCGAATCATTCAAGTGAACGGAATGATCCGGTCTTTTCGTTCAATAGTGTACGGGTTAAATTGAACGGATGACTTATTTGAACCAGAACCAGATAATTAACCGGATCCTTTCGTTCAAATTGACCGATTGAACAAACGAATCAGTCTTTGATAATTGACCAAAAAAGACCGGTCACTGAAACGAACGACCGGGCACATGTCTACCATCTGACATCAGCTGTTTTTATAATTCTAAAAAGTATTGCCAAAACCTATGCCGTATGAAAACAATCAACGGCGGTTGACCGTTGGCGGTAGCATTAACCGGCTGATGGTAATATTTCATATGACCAAAATCTGAAATTGCTTTTAACTATTTGATAATAATTATGTTAAATCTGTATCATTCAGTGTTGCTAGAGAAAGCCAGGAAAAGGTTACGCTTTTCCTTCAAAAAAGTTACATTATACAAAATATAAATAGTTTTATTCCATATTTCAGGAAAAATAAGAAGGCAACAAATTCATTTACTGAACAAAAACAAAACAAAGAAAAACGGATAAAAAAAATTTCATACCAATGATATTCATGAGGATTTAAATTAGGAGCCAATACTAATATTTCGGTATGGAAAAGTGCATGATCTCGACATTCAATAAAATTAGTTAAAGTACGATATTTGTAATAAATCCTTTATAACTTTTTCTTTAAAAGATTTAGCTTCGGTAGAATTTACTACTCTAATTATTTTAAAAATACCGTTATTAAAGACAAATTTGAGCCTTATTTGCTTAAAACTTCAAAATATAGTCCGGCACTTAAAATTAGGGCATTGGTACGGTTGTCAAATTTTTCAAACGAAATAATTAAAGTTGCTAACGATTTTTTTGCAAGTTTAAACAGAATGCTTAGTTTTCCGCACGAAATGCAGCTCATATTACTTCACAGTCGGAAAGAATTGTTGCGAGAAACATCTTGCTGTTTTTAAACATGAACCAAGAAACCTTTTGTGATTTCTCACGAATTGAACTGCAGCAAAGTTTTTTTTTGCTTATTTCAAACTAATTTTTTATAGTGGAGCCTTCAAAAGTTACAAAAAATGTAAAAAGTATAACCAAACGGCAACAGTGATATCATTATTTAATGCAAACTGATCTTGTTCACATTTAGAGTAAAATGAAAATAATTAAAATTGACAAGTCTTTAGTAAATCCGAAACACAGGCAAAAATATTTTAAGACGACTACAAGGCATTTTGAAACCGGACGGCTTGGATATCTGTACAGAGAAAAAAGCGAATTTGATCAGCTGTTGTTAACAAATAATAATTATGTCAAACGTAATTACACATATACATTTGTGACCAAATATTACAAGTCTTTTGTAAAATACCAATTTAAACACACATGCAGAATTACACATGACTTAAGCGCTAAACACTTAGACGACAGCAGACTTCACAACTTCACGGCTTCAAATGCTGCTCTGTAGTGCGATTCACTATGCTTTTTAAACCACAATTGTTCGTTTAAAAATGTTAACCACAAAATTAACCATTTTGCTATTCACTAACACTTTAAACGATATCTACTGGTGTTTAAAGCAAGCTGCTTCAGTCAGCTGTTATTTTTAGCAAAACATATTGTGGTTTATTAACAGCAGTAGTTTTTGTGTGGCTTAAACCGTTTAAAAAAGTGTTTGTTTGTGTACCTAATAATCGTTGAATAACATTGCCTTGGAGTATTTAGTGTACAATTTATTTATTTTATTAAACAAAACCTCTTTAATGATTTTTTGAAATAAAACGACTTTATTAATTTATTTTTTTATTATTGAAAAAAATAAATAAAAAATAAATTAAAAGATAAACCGTTCAATGGAATTAAAAAAAACAATAATAATAATAAAAATAATAAAGTACAAAGCAAAAAATTTATTAGACAAATAATTAAAATAAAAACAGCAATTACAATTAAAAAAATAAAACACAATAACCAAAAATTAAAAATACATACATATATGTGTACATATTTATGAAAACTATATAAAATTTATTAATCACAAGGTTTTTGTTTTGTTTTTTTGTATTCTTCTTTGTTATGTTCTCCTATTTTGACATTTCGCTTGGCAGAGAGAGAGAGAGAGATAAATATAAAACTGTTTACCATGGTTATAAATAAGTTAGTGAATCACATAGTGGTTAGTGCAAACAATAAAATGTGTGGTTAAAGTTAACCACCTTTTAAAGTGTTAAAAGTTAGTGAATCGCACTACTGAAGTCAGCTTCATAATTATTTTGAAGACAGCAACAACAGCTGTTTATTTTACCAACACAAATTTCAGGGATACCACATAAAAATTTTTTAATGAATAAAATTAAAGTTATTAATAAAAACTATAAAAACATATAAATTTATTTTCTTATTGTATTTTTGTAATGTTCTTTTATGTTAAATATTAAAAAAAAAGTTTTTGTTATCATTTTTCCAATTTATATGTACAATGGTAACATTATATTTGTTTATTGCTGCCTGTCAAAATAGAAAATAGCCTAAGTTGGCAGCAGCAAATGCTGTCGTGTAGTCGTGCTGCTGTGATGTCATTAAAATAATCAATTTCATTTAAACACATGCATACTATTTTTGACAGTTTGCTGTCCGCTGCCTGCTGTCGTCTAAGTGCTTAGTACTTAACACAGTTAAAAAGTCAGATGTAAAAAACATTTCACAGCTTTACAAAATCAAATGCAAGTCGTGAGTGCGAATGGGCCTTAACTGATAGAATAAATACTTTTCAATTCAGTGTAATTTTGTGTAGAAATCAGAGTTTTAATCAAGCGGATTTTAATAAACTGAAGGAACACAACTTGGACGAACGACGAAGTTTTGGTCGCGAATATTCGTCGCTAAAAATAAAACACATTTGTGTATATGAAAATGCACACAATCATGACGTAAGACGAAATTAGTCATACACGGCGAACTATGCAATAGAATTAATTTCTTACGCCGGCGAACGACGAACAAATCAGTACAAAGTGACCATGTTTGACTTTAGATTCGAAGTATTTTAATTAATAAAGTAATTTTACTTAAAAAATTTATGTATTTTTATATTGCAGCATTTATAATAAGCGTAGAGATTATAAGTTAAATATAAAAATAGTTTTAAGTTATGTTTTTTCTAATGTTTAACTTTTTAAATATTATTATTTTGATGGTCACCTTAGCAGCTTACAAAAAGTATACAACTTCAAAAATTATAACAGCTGTATTTTTGGTCGTTATTGTGTTTCATACAACGAATTTTTGACGACGTGTTTAGGGATAGAACAATACCACTAGGGTATCGATATTTTTACTCGATACAGTATCGATCGAAAAATATCGATACGTACTCAATATCGATCAAAAAGCATCGATACCTACTCGTATCGGTCGGCTATTTCATTAATACCATGTTCACATTACAATTCGAATGACGTTATTCGCTCTCTGAATGACTTGTGCTATTTTGAGTGTTCACATTGCATCTAAGTAATTGGGTTTGGCAGTTGTTTGTTTATTTCGTAGCAAACACGTTGGACTGTAAAAAAGTTTTGCCATTGCATTTTAAACAACAAAAACAACCATTTTATTTTAAAACAACTATTTTGTTTACCTTTTTTGGTCTCTTCCAGTACTTTAGCCGTAGCTAGTAGGCGCCTTGACATTACAATTTTTTATGATATTTTTATTTATTTATTTATTGATATATTTCTTTTCCATATTTATTTAAATTTTTAATGGCCTATATAACTTTTCACTTTTTTCTTTGTTTACTGTTTATTATTTTAACAGTTGTTCAGGTAAAACTTCCATAAAAATTAGATATGACACTGATTTTTTCGTAATTGGCGTGTTAATTCAAACTCGATTACCTACAAAATTGGTAATTCGCTCTCAAAAATTTGTATGGGGAATTACGTTATTCAGTTGGTAATTAGAGGCTGAATTACGAATGGGAGAGCGAATTACGAAAAAAGCTGCAATGTAAACATGGTATAAATTAAGGCAAAGAAAAATAAAAATACATATCGCTGGTCTAACTTGGGTGTCAGACGATCAAGTTTTCATTCAATTTTTAAAATGTCTTTCATTTTTTTTTACCAATACAATCACACCTTAAAAATTTGCTGCGAATTTGCTTTCAAGTTTTCGTTCAATTGAGTGTTTTAAATTACATTCAAGAAAACAGCTGTTTGAAGTTTTTTCCTCCAAATAAATTTTATTTGTTTTCTTGACGACATCTTGTTTAAAAACTTACTTTGAAATTGCGTGCAGCCTACGTCACAGCTTTCAATTTTTGTGAATTTTGACAAATTTCTTGAAAGAGAGTTCAACAGAAACTTGACCGTCTGACTGCACTGTAATGCAGCGTGACCGTTTTTGCTACTAAAGTAACAAATTGCTATTTTCTCGAAATATTGACCCTTTAAAGCCCTCTTTTTAAAAAGAGCTAAATCTGCCACTTTTTGATATATTTTACCCTTTTTGGCCCATTTTTTGTTATATGGCACTTTCTGTTTGATTTTTAACTTAGTTGTTGTATTTTGAGTCTGTTGCAAGATGAACACTGGAGCAATGGTGAATTTTGCAACACTTTTTTGTTTGTACACAGTTAGAAGAAAAAAAAATGCCTCCAATATAGAAAAACATTCAAGAAGGTTTCTCTTCTATAAGTAAAAGTTATTTAAAATTTTTGTTGTTTATTCTTAAAAGCATGAACAAATTCAAGACAAATTTTCGAAGTGCGTCTTTTTAGATCATATACATATATTTTGTTTCCTCCAGCAAACACATTTTTTATTACTGTTTATAAATTTTCTAAAAAAGAATACTTATATATTATTTTTTAGAAAAGTCTCAAAAATAAAAAACAAATATTTTCCTTATATTTTGTACTTTAAGGATATTGTTGACATACATACATATCGGTTATGAAGCTGAAAGTACAATATGTGCTGAAGAGTTTTCTAAAATTTTTATAATTGATATTAAAAGCAAAACATTAATATTTTATCAATGCAGAATCTTATATACCCTTCGCCATCTACATAAATTTAGTTTAGTGAAATATTGAGGTGTCAGAGAAATAAAAAAAAAAATTGGTACTGCATGTCTATAATTTTATATAAAAATGCTATCGGCTCTCAATGGATTAAGCATTTTAAAATTCCCTTAAAACACTCGATTCATATATTTATTTATTTATTTTTTTTTTGAAAAAAATCAAGGCTGTCTATATTCAAAAATCAATTTTGTAAATGTTTTCCTCTTATGGATTAAGCATTTTAAAATTCCCTTAAAACACTCGATTCATATATTTATTTATTTATTTATTTTTTTTTTTTGAAAAAAATCAAGGCTGTCTATATTCAAAAATCAATTTTGTCCCGTTTAAAAAACGGTCCATAATCTTAAAATTTAAATTGACTAAATATTACTATGGCTCCCAATAACAAAAAGTTATACAAAAATAAATCTAAAAATTAAAGGGTGCCCCCATAATTGACGTAGATTTACTTATATGGGCCTATCTTTTGAACCGTTATATACAAATGCTTGCAAATTAGATAGAATGTCGATTAATATGATCGTTATAGTAACAAGTATTAATATTAAAATTGAAGGGTGCTCCAATAGTTCATTTAATTATGTATATGGCCATAATTTTAAACAGTTGTAGACAGACGATTAAAATTTACAAAGAACCTGTATTACTAACTTCGCTACAACAACAAGTATAAAATTTGGTCCATAATCTTAAAATTTAAATTGACTAAATATTACTATGGCTCCCAATAACAAAAAGTTATACAAAAATAAATCTAAAAATTAAAGGGTGCCCCCATAATTGACTTAGATTTACTTATATGGGCCTATCTTTTTAACCGTTATAGACAAACGCTTGCAAATTTGACATAATGTCGATTAATATGGTCGTTATAGTAACAAGTATTAATATTAAAATTGAAGGGTGCTCCAATAGTTCATTTAATTATGTATATGGCTGTAATTTTAAACAGTTGTAGACAGACGATTAAAATTTACAAAGAACCTGTATTAATAACTTCGCTACAATAACAAGTATAAAATTTGGTTTAAGAAATAAACGGGTATCCCAATAGTTGATTTAATTTAGCGTATGTGGCCGAACCTCTTAACCGTTATAGACAGACAGCTGAAATATACAAGGGACCTGTTTGGCTAAGTTCGCTATAACAAAAAGCTAAGAATTTGAATTTAGAAATTAAAGGTTGTTCTCAAAATTAATGTAATTTGACCTATCGTATTTTTTGGCCCGTTGTCAAGGCGAATTAATACAGGTGACCGCACGGCTACAACAATCCAACAACACAAAAAACAACAGGCAATTTGTTGCTACAAAATTATGTATGTTGTCAAAAAAATATTGTAAAAAAACAAACAAAATAAAAAAATATATTTGATGAAAAAAAGTGGTTGTAATTATCAGAATAAGAAAATTATAAAAATTAAGTTACATAAAAATAAAAATACAGAAAAAGTGACCAAAATTCTTTTGTACCACTAGTTTGCCCAAATCACATGCATCGTTCCATTCTTGCACGTTGACCATTTGAAGACTAACATAATCTTCCACAAAAAAACCAAGAAATTATATATGTGTTAACAATAATTTCACTTCTTTTTACGCATATTTTGATTATACACAGCAGGAACTGCAAATACGGTTCCAAGTTGTGGTAGTTTTCTCTAGGAATTTCAATAGTTTGTTTTCTATTAGCAATCAAAAAAAATTAAATTAAAAAAATTTTACAAATTATTTATTTTTGAAAAATTTTTTTGACAACTGCAATGTATACAGCTGATGGACTTTTTCGCCCGTGCGTTCACCTGTATTATTTCGCCATGGCCCGTTGTATACAAACACCTGAATGTTAGACAGAATTTCCACTACTTTGTTTCGTATAATAAGAAGTATAAAAACTTTAAATTATAAATTAAAGGGTTTTACTATAGTTGATATAATCTGGTGTATATGGCCAAACCGTTGAACCGTTATAGACAAGCGGTTGAAATTTACACAGAACCTGATTGCTAAAGCTATTACAACAGCAAATATATAATTTGAATTTTGAAAATAAAGGGTGAGCCTATAGTTGCTGTAATTTAATGTATATTGCAAAACTATTGAACAAAATTAAAGTTTGGAGATATAAGGTGTCCCAATAGTTAATGTAATCTAATTTATGTGGCCATACTCTTGAACCGTTATAAGCAGACAGATGAAATCTGTTTTGATGTCGGTTTTTTTTTGCAAGAATTATTAATTCTAAAATTAAGATATACTTACCAGGTAGTGGTAGTGGCGAATTTATTCATTGCTGTCGTTGCAGGAAATGTCAAACTTCATACCCAAAAACTCAGCGTCAAATTTTTATATGAAGTTTGACGTTGCCTGCAACGTCGAAAATTAATAAATTCGCCATTGCCACTATCTGGTACATGATTTCGCCATGGTACGACCCATTTTTTTTTGCCTAGTTTATATAAGTATATATTAATTTTAGAGTTAACACTCAGAGGGTAAAGACGCCCCGAGAAAAGGCAATAAGACAAAAAATCAAAATTGTTAAAATTGTATGAGATATGGCATCGACAGCAATAAAGTAAATATCGATGAATGAATACAAAATTTAAAGAGGAAAAACTTTTACAAAATCGATTTTTAAATATAGACATCATTGATTTTTGCACAAAATTTGAAACTGACCTGAACAAGACTGTTTTACATATGTATAACTGATACGTTAATTTTACAAGAAAGTTGTTTTCTATATTTAAAAAAGTTGTTAATAGAAAGGCTTGATCGATTTCCAGAAAATATTTATATTTTCGAAGTTTATTGTAAATTTTCAATTTTAAAATGCCATAACTCCGTACTTAAAAAATTTTTGCAGTTGAAAAAGTTTTTTAAAGATTTAGAGACCCTCTTGGCACTTATAAAATACAAGTTAGACTCAATATTTCCATTAAAAAGTACCAAAAACTCTATACAAGTTTTGGCCTATTAATTTTTAACCGTTTTACCAAAGATAACTATTTATGCACATTTCCTAAAGAGTGTAATGGAGTCACGTTCAATATTAACTTCAAGTCAATATGCAACGAGTATTTTTAACCGATACCAGTACTGTTTTATCGACACCTACTTGGTACTCAGTGGTAAAGTATCGATTCTAAAAGTACTTGGTATCGAGAGGAAAGTATCGATATTTACTTGTATTTACTCGTATCGTTTCATCCATAGACGTATTCGTTGTGTTGGACGAAATTCCTTGTTCGTCCCAGTTGTGCTCCAAGCAATACGTTGCAGCTTACTAATAAAACGTTTTTTTAATTAAACGGCGTGCTCTTATCCGAATTCGGCTTTATACTTATGAAAAAATGTATTGGCAAAACATTAAGTTATTTTATTTTGGTACAGAATTGAACCCCCATTCATGAAATAATTCGGTAGTTTTTCTCTTAACTAAATTGTGTTGTCTGTACTTCTTCGTGAATAAAATGGTCGGATGGACCGTAAGGGCTCTTTTCCTCTAACTCCAACTAATGATCGCCACTCACCATCTTTTGTCAGTTGCCATCTTGTCCCTCCCTATTAATAAAGTTATTTAGACAGTAATATTTTTGTTGATCGTTCAACATGATAAAATTGTGTAACAAAAGGCAATCAAAAACAACTGTCTCACATAAGTCTGGCGAAGCTTTAAGAGTTGTCAAGAGTATTCTCAAACTTGCAGATAAGATTCCAAAACTATTTTCAATTACTCCACGGGCCCGCGAGAGCCGATAATAAAATATATTTTTTCTTCTTTCTAAATTTGATCCAGAGTAGGGACGCATTAAGTGGAAAAACAGCATCCCAAATAAGAAAATGAGGAAACCATTTATCGGACGATTGTGGCAATACCTTGCTAGAAGGTCTACTATTTTTCCGTTCATAATTGCTTCTCCAAATGGTAGCAATCCAATATACCTGAAGGTGTTTATTAATTTCAAAAATATATATATGTGCCGTGTGAAAACCATCATTAAAAGTTATTTGTTATGTATTACCACCATCGCCTTGACTGCCATAACTTCCAACACTGATGCTAATCACACAATGCTGAAAAACTTTTTGTAATTCAAATACATGGAGTTAGAGTTCGGAGGGTATTTAATGGCGATATGATTGCCGTCTATAGCACCCACACAATTTGACATATTGTAATTTTGATAAATGTCGTTTGCAATATCTTTGTATTGTTTTGTTGTTCGCGCACTCACACATATTGAGGAAAGCAACCTCCGCAAAGTACCAAACGTCTCCAAAATAATTATTCTGACAGTAGATTTTCCAAGTTTGCTGCTCCGAGCAATGCTTTCCATCGAAACTCAATGAGCTAGATACCCTTGCAATAAAAATCCATACAGTATAATTCGCTTATATCCACCATCAAATTTGCACACAAATTTTGGACTATAGCGCCATTTGGACTATAAGCACAATTTTTCTATAAGCCAATTTTTTCTTATAGGTGAATTCATACACAATTTTTCTTTTTTAATATATAAAAAATATAACAAAATGCCAATATTTGCATAACAAAAACAAAAAAAGAAAAAAACGTTTCTTTATTTGATAATAGAATTTTATTTACTGAAAGCATTTAACTAGATACATATCTCCATACTTATTGCATGTATACATTTACACATACATACATACTTATTTGTGATGTAAGTTTTCTTATATTATTAAGTAATTTTTTATTTTTGATTGATTTAATTTTACTGAATTTTTATGAACTTTGTCCTCTATCTTTTCAAATATGTTGTCAAATCTTACATCATTTTCTAAACAAAAAGCTCTTAAAATATTTGCCGATTTCAATACTTCGGCATTTGAAGGACAAATTGTATTTGCTTCTTCGAATTTTTTTCTCATTTGAGTTTATATCCGGTATTTCTTAATTTTCTTTGTTAACAGTTTATTAAATTTCTTCTTCACTAAGTGCTTCAAAACAATCGAGGTCATCATCGCAGTGTAAATACTCAGTATTTTATTGAAATAAGTCAGTTTGTTTAATTGAACAACATTAAAAGGAAAATCACTTGATTTTTGTATTAAAGTGTCAGAATAATACTGGGTTGCATATTAAAATTTTTCAATTGGACTATATGGGAGAAAGTTCGCACTTATTTAATTTTTTTTGCCTCACATATAGATGGCGTATAACGGAAAATGGACTATATTGATAATGGATTGAATAACGAATATTTTGTATGAATTTCGTTAATATATGGCAGAAAGTGAACCTTTTTTTAAAATATATTGCTAATTTTACTATAAGCGGTGTGGCTTATAAACGAAATATACTGTATTACCTTATTTATTTATTTGTGTTGTTCCACACACAAGACTGTAGGTCTTATTTTGCAGAGTAGAACTGATTATATAAACTGACAAAAACATATAAAATTTGACAAAAAAAAAAAAAAAAATACAAAAATAATAACTTATAATTAAATATAATAATATTATAATGTGTATAAAAAACAATAAAAATTAGACCATAAAATTGTTTTAATAAACTATTTCAGTAAGAATTCTAACATGAATCAACGACATATGTATGTATTAAAATAAACATAAATATGTGCACATACATGTAAAAACATACCTTTATACATACATATGTACGTACAGAACACTAAAACAAGTAAAAAAAAGAGTTGTAAAACATTTAAAAATTATTTCTATTATTACTATTATAAAAACTAAGTAATTATTCTGGAAACAGCTTCATTAGATTCACCTTAAATTGTCGCGCGTTACTTAAGATTTGGGAGCTATAAGGAATCGAATTCCAGAGATTTACCGCGAAAACAAAAAAATGCCATTGTGAAATCAGAGTTTTATATGACAGAGTTCTAGTTCTTTTGCCTCTGCAATTGTGTGCAAACGAGAGTCTATTGTATAGGTATTCTGGCTGCTGGGAATAAATAATTCTGTGCAAAAACATTAAAATTCTTAGGTTAATCAGGTTTTCAAAACTGACACCGAACAACAATGGGGAAAAAGCTGACACTCTAGAGTGTCTTTTTAGACCATAAACATAACGGATGATACTATTAAATGTGACGTTTAATTTCCTTTTACTAGCAGCGTCGCATCTAGCGAAAAGCTCACAACCGTACAATAAAATGGGGACTAAGTATGTTTTGGCAAGGAGAACTCTAATTTTCAAAGGAGTGCAGTATTGAGTTGGCCAAATAGATCTTAACATACCGAATGTGCGACCGCAAGCATAGTTAACGTGATCGGACCAAGAAAGAGTACTATTGAAAATGATTCCAAGATTTTTAGCCGATTTTACTATTTCAATAGCTTGATTATTAATAGAAATATTCGGTGTGACATTAATTTGCGATGATCTCTTTTGAACAACAATACATTTTGATTTTTTCGGGTTAATTTCTAATCCATTTGCATTTGCCCAATTATTGATGTGAACCAGTTGTTGATTTAAAGAGTTAATACTGTTATTAATTGTCTTTTCGCAACAACTTGTGTAGATTTGCACATCATCCGCATACATTCTAATCTGGCACTCATTAAGGATATTAGGAAGGTCATTGGAATACATACAAAAGAGTAGAGGGCCAACTATTGAGCCCTGCGGAACCCCTCTCGTCACGGGAAGTACTTTTGACTTTCTGGTTTGAGTTTCAACATACTGGTGTCTTTTGCAAAGATACGTTGACAATAATTGTACAGCCGTCGATGAAAAGTTAAAGAACTTGCTTAACTTATAACAAATGATTTTATGGTCAACAGTATCAAAGGCCTTGGAATGGTCTAATAGAACTAGAAAGGCAATTTTACCCTTATCAACTTCCTTTCGAATTTCGTCGGAAACATCTGCCAGTGCTGTTATACAACTATGTCCCTTTCTAAATCCAGATTGCCTGTTGGTGAGCAGTTTATTAGTGTCAAGAAAAAGAGTAATTTGGTTGTGCATAATTCTTTCAAATGCTTTAGATAAGAATGGAAGTATGGCAATAGGTCTGTAGTCGACGCTTGATTTCGGAATAGGTACAATTTTAGCAGTTTTCCATTTTGAAGGAAATTGACATCTGATGAGTATATTATTAAAAATAACATTACCTAAAAACCAATAATATAGTTACAATATCGTAATTGAGAGTCTTTCTTCAGTTTTAATTCTCTGTTTAAGCTTTATTAACGAACTCGCTAAAAGTTCTTATAACAAACCAAACAATTTGCGGGACATACGAGTGTGCAAGGAGAATTGTTCCACGTCTTTGCTTTTTATATTAAAAAAAACCTTTCTGTGATATCCTCCTTTAAACCAATCTTTGTTTATTGGACGCACATTTCAACGTCGTATGCGATGTTTTCTTTTAAGATGGTTATATTTTATACACAAATAACAAAAACGTAATCTAGCTTAGGTTAGGTTGCACAGGCCGTCGGCGCAAAAGAAAAGACCGACTCACTTGGGTCCCTAAGGTCCCATTGTGTCACCTGGAAACAGGATGTGCATAGATCAGATTAAGGTCCCTACGGCACTATCAAAGATCCACATCCAAACCACCCCGATAAATGGATAAACAAGTTTATCCTAGCAACATCGCAGACAGATAAGTCTGCAAGACCATGCAGTCTCGGACTGCCGAAGATAGCCGCTCTATTCCCAGAAAGAGCCGGGCAGTGGCACAGTAGATGCTCCACCGTTTCCTCCTCTTCTTGACAACTTCTACAGTAGTCATGATGCGGAAGATTTAGTCTCCTAGCATGGGCACCAATGACACAGTGCCCCGTCAGCACATCCACCAGTGTGCCCAGCTGCCCCCGAGGAAACCTCAGTAGATTTGCGGATCTCCCACTATCGTACTGAGGCCACAGTGTCCTCGAGACCCTACAGGTAGCCTCTTCAGAGCATCTAGACTGTGCAGCCCTAAAGAGTTTCTGCCGAAATAAAGCTTTACAGCGCTTAATGGGACTTCCACCAGTGGATCTCTCTCTCGGTCTTCCAACCGGGCTCCAAATCTGGCGAGTTCGTTCGTGACCATATTTCCGGGTATGCTCGAGTGAGCTGGCACCCAAAACAGTTCCAGGTTGGAATGTCTCGCCATCTCGTTAAGAGATGTCCGGCATTCACGAACCAATCTGGATGTCGTATAGACACCTCATAAGGAGTTCATCGCGGCCTTGCTGTCAGTACAAATCCGGATATCCTCTCCGTATATCCCGTGGTACCTCATCCAGCAAGCCGCCCTTCTAATGACTGAGATCTCAGCCATCAAGGCCGAAGTGCACAGTATCCTGTTCAATATACTGCAACTCGCCAATCTGCCCAGTGCGGGCCACCATACGAGGTCCCCATACATTAGTATGGGTTTTATCACCGTGTCAAAGAGCCAGTACGACGTTCTGGGGTTGTTACCCCAGTGTTTGCCTATGGCCCTTCTATACATATACAAAGCCACTGAGGCCCTATCCGCCCGAAATCGGACATTGGAGGTCCACGACAGTTTAGAGTTCAGGATGATATCCAGGCACTTCGCCCTGTCAGACAACCTAAGCTCCACTCCATTAAGGAGTGGTAGCGGAAAAGCCGGAATCTCGTTTCTTCTCGTGAAGAGCACAAACTCCGTTTTCCGAGCGTTCGCGCTAAGCCCGCTCTCGGTACACCACCTACTGACGCAACCCAGCGCCGATTGCAGACATGGAGATAGCGTGTCAGGAAATTTTCCTGACTCTGCAACCGCAACGTCATCCGCATATGCCACAGTCCTGAACCCCTTGCAGTCCATTTTTATTTCTTTATTTATTTTATTTTTAATGACCCTATTAGTCAACAGATTCCATACAAAGCTTATTATCGACCGACTTACGTCCTTCCAGGCTCACCGTAATGGCCTCCGGTTTCACATTGTTGAAGGCCTCTTCTATATCTAGAAAGGCATCCAATGCATATTCCTTAAGCTCTAGGGATTTCTCTATGTACCCCACAAGCATGTGTAGTGCCGTCTCAATAGATCTGCCCCTGACATACGCATGCTGAGAGGCGGAGAGTCGGTCCGGATTAATCGTCCTTCTCAAGTGGAGGTCAATTATCCGTTCCAAAGTTTTCAAAAGGAAGGAGGATAGACTTACAGGTCTAAAGTTCTTCGGTTCAGTGTGCGAAGTCTTCCCTCCCTTGGGAATTAAGACCACAGAGCAAAAAGTCCACGGTTCCGGGATATACGACCATGCAATGCATGCTGTGTATATCGGAATTAACCATGGTATAACAATATCCGCATTATGCTGTAAATCAGCCGGTATGATGCCATCAGGCCCCGCTGATTTAAACGGGTCAAAACTACCCAGATCCCACATAATTCCTTCTCTGTTTATAGGGAAGGGAATTGTTGCACGGTAGGCGCTGCTCGTCTCGGAGGAACCTTCCACTCCACTGTATAAGGATCTCCAAGACCTTTGCTTCGCATTTCTTACCATGTTCTTGAATCTATTCACTGACGACTTATAAGCCGACCAGTTTCCTGATCTCTTAGCCTCATTGAAAAGCCTATGGGAGGCTTTTCGTGCCTTCGCAATATCCGAGCTGCACCAGGGTGGTTTGCTCTTGCCTCGTCAGATATTTAATCTGCAAGATTCCGAAGGCGCGCGTTCAAACGCATTGGTTAATGAATTCACCGCGGTTTCAATGTCTCGCCGATTTTCTTTTATCGGTGGGCTCGAAAGAAAACCAGAAAGGGGGGACCGTTGACACTCCCAGTCCGTTTTCCTTCTGTTCCGTCAGGGAATGACCCCATGTACCCGATTTACCACATCGAATTCAATATACCTATGATCAGAGAACGAGCAGTCATTAGAGACCTTCCATGCCCTAATCAAATCTGAGTGCTTAGTACTAACTAGCGTAACGTCAAGAACCTCCCTTCTATTCACTACAACATAAGTGGGCTCTGACCCAACGTTTACAACGTCTAAATTATTACAAAGAATGAAATCAAAAAGAGACCCACCCCTTGCATTGGAATCCGAGCTACCCCACACGACATGTTGTGCATTGGCATCTGCTCCAACAATAACCGGCAGGTTCCGTGTGGCTGCCATCTTAACTACTTTGCGAAACATTGTGGTGAAGGTTTACTTGAGTCACCTTCACCACCCCTGTTCGCGGATATGATTGTGACGTTAGCGTCATCTTGTGCATTGGCATCTGCTCCAACAATAACCGGCAGGTTCCGTGTGGCTGCCATCTTAACTACTTTGCGAAACATTGTGCGGTGGTGCTTCGCATTCATGCGCCATGTAGCTGGAGACTATTATGACTCTTCCGCCCTTTATCTCCCAGGCAGCTGCTACCGTATCTTCATCGCTGTAATCAGAGATAATGAAGATATTCAAATTACTCTTAGCCACTATGCATGATCTGATCTTACCTGGACCATTCATATATAGCAGCTTGATGCCAAGCCCGCAAACCTTGCCCCGATGAAGCCATGGTTCTTGGGCTAATACAACCTCCTCCCCTCTCTCTGAGATGCGGAGGAGTAGTGCAGCGGAAGCTGCTTTAGAGTGGTGAAGGTTTACTTGAGTCACCTTCACCACCCCTGTTCGCGGATATGATTGTGACGTTAGCGTCATCTTGGTCCGAGTCCAAGAGGGCGTCCTCGTCAACTGCCTCGTCCATTCTCTCAAAGAATTCACCCACAAACTCATAGTTTGATAGGGTGCCTTCCTCAGAGATCAGACTGGCAGTTTCCTCATTCACCACATCTTCCGGGGTAGGCTCATCACCCTCCGGAGTCAGGTTACCCCTGTCGTCGCCTCGATAGACACAAAGAAGGATCGTTTCGAAACCGTAATTGATCCTTCCTCGTCTCTCCCGAAGCGGCGCCAGCGATTCCTGACTCAGCAGGACAACGATCCGTCTGAATGGCCTCCAGGTTCGGAAACCTTTGCTACCTTCCAGTCACTGGTTGATAGTTCAGGATTTCCTCCCCGAATGAGCTCCATTATATCCTTTGGTTCGTCAGGTTCGTCAGGTTCGTCCGGTATTCGTGCCGTGGCTCTAGGCCTGCGGGGTATCTCTTCAAGAGGTACCACGTCAAGCTTCGCTCCTTCCCATAGGCCTTCCAAAAGAGCGACAGCCTGCTTTAACAACATAGCCGAACGCTCGTTTGAACATGCCATGAGTTTCGCACTCACCATGAGCCCCTCTGGCATGGGTGTCCCTACCAGCACGGCCTACACGGATCATTGCACTTAAGCCTCTGCATCACGTCAAGATGACTGCCCGTCGCAGAGGAAAACGTAATCTAATTAAAAGTCGTTTCATTGAAATAATTTTTCATGAATATGTATACCACTTTAAATTTTTAAAATTTTAAAATTTCAAAATCATATGGAACATTTACGAATTATCAGTAAACCGAAAACGCTGAATTCGAACGTTACATTTATGTAGCCGCAACATTTACGTAAGAGCAATGGAGCCTTTAAATTTAAAAAAAAAAATGAAGGAGCGTAGCAATTCGTCTGAATATTGCTTTTTATATACAAACAATCGTGTGTATCGTACATCAATCGTGTGTTTACTACACTTTCACGAACTTCAAATATGTGATATATGAAATGACTTATTTGATGTAAAAGTTTGAGTGAAAGCTGGCAGAAACGTGATATACTTGTAATATTATAGGGAACCGTTCATTGTATAGAAGGTCTGAGTATGCTAATCCAAATGGATTCAGGGATGTTAGGGAGCTTTTATTTGACATTATTTTTGAATTACACAAACACTGATACTCTTCGTAATAATACGCTTTTGTATGTTAGAATAATGATTTGGTTTTTACAATTTTAACTTCGTATTCAGTTAAATTTCCCCTAGTAATTTTTTCATTATTAGGTCTTTTGTTTTTAGGCATTTGCTTAAAAACCTGAAAATATAACTTACTATACGTAGCGCTTTATTATACAAAGAAAATATGTATAAAATATCATTTTCCTGAAATTCTGTGTGTAGGGAATGGGCGGCCTTTTTAAAGTTTGCGATCAATTGTATGGGACTCTCTCTAATAATGGTTTAGTTAGCCATGATGATTCATGCCAACGTAGGGAATTATGTAATAGATGCTGCAGCTTGCAGCCACGAGTTCCAAGATCTGCTGGATTGTCATGAGTTGAACCGAGTCGCCATGTTTCGTTAGGCACTACTCCATTTGCAACGCAAGTTTCCCATAAAGAAGGGAGCTTCGAAAGCCAACCTAGAGGAATAGTTAAATTTGTCCACAGGTATAAGTCGTAAGTATTAAGATTGAGAGATGAAATTATATATCGAATCAGATTAGCTAGTAAAACTGCACCATTCAATTCTAGACGTGGAAGATAAGCCGTTTTTATAGGAGTAACCTTACTTATTGCAATCTAATCGATTACATGGAGATTACACTGTAGCACAATATGCTGCTTTTGAAGCATCTGAGAAACCGTGGATTTGTACCGAGTCTAAATGTGAATATTGCAACCACCGAGGAATTGTGATTGTTTCGATTTGTGGTAGATCTTGAATGAGATTGTTCCAATTTTTCTGAGCTTCCGATGAAACTTTCTTATTCCATTCTAATCCTTTAAGTCATAACTGTCGCATAATTAACTTTGAACTGATGACTATGGGAGTAAGTCATTCAGGAGGATCGAATAATTATGCGACGGCCGATAGAATCTTACGTTTCGTAATTATCTGGGAATGACTTATTGGACCAAGCGTGTACATAATTGAGTCGGTGTGCGCATTCCATTTAATGACAGGGGTTTTCGCAGAGCTCGTGTCTTGGAAGCGAAGAAAATCTGAGTAGTATAAATCATCTTTGAGTAAATGAGAAAGTAATTGTGGATCATTTGAAGTGATATTTTTTAAATCAAATCTAGCGTACTTTAAAGTGTTATTTAGCTGAGATTGAGCTGTAACAGTTTCTTCGACTGTATAATTCCCAAGTTATCTATATATATAAAAATGAATGTCTGTCTGTTTGTTTGTGCTTTATAGGAGGCCAACCCTTGGACCTATCTTCCTGAAATTTTCACAGCATGTTACTGTGACTCTGGAAGGAATAATAGGCTATATGAAGTTTTAATTGAACAAAGGGGCGTGGCACCGCCCATATAACCCAAAAATTTAAATCGCCATATTTTGGCCATTTTTTGACCTACGTCGACGATATTTGGTACATATGGTGTTGGCATAATTAGGAATACGTACCAGGAGAAAAGTGGGTGGGACCCCGCCCCTTTTTAGAAAAATTAAAAATCGTAATATAGTCTTAACTACTGGACCAATCGTCATTAAATTTTCGCAATAGGATATTCTTGACTATATAAAGTTGGGAGTGGACAAAGGGGCGTGGCCTCGCCCATATAACCCAAAATTTAATATCGTCATATCTTGGGCATTTTTTGACCTACGTCGACGATATTTGGTACATATGGTATTGGCATAATTAGGAATACGTACCAGGAGAAAAGTGGGTGGGACCCCGCCCCTTTTTAGAAAAATTAAAAATCGTAATATAGTCTTAACTACTGGACCAATCGTTATTAAATTTTCGCAATACTTTTAATTTTATTTAATAACGAGGGGGGTAGCGAAGCACACCGGGTTCATCTAGTATGTATATAAAATTAGTAACTTACAATTGTTGTACTTAATTTTATATTACTCGTAAATTGTATAAAATATTAAAAATGTTTTACTATTTGAAGTTGTTTGAGTTTTTTGTTACTTTTGATAACTATTAATTTTGTATTTGGTTTTTCAAAATAATTGCTATCATTTTTCTTCAAACAATATACATACATTCTATATTTAAAAATTATTAATAGAAAAATATAACAAACTTGAAAAGAAATAAAATTTAAAAACAATTTTTCCATTAAAAAAAATTATGAAATAAAATTTAAAAATTTAACCAGAAATGGTGGAGAGCAAACAATTTTAGTGGCGCAGTCGATTCACCAGAATAAAAGTTCGAATTGGATTTTAGTGAATTCCTTTGAAAAGTTTTAACATTTTATAATTTCTTAAAATTCTTACAAAGAGAAAAAGCAGCAAAGTTAAAACAGTGATACAAGAAACCTGAAGAATTACAGGAAAGGCTTTGAGAAATAAAATTGAAAATAGTTCTGAAAAATAACAGTCAACCAAGCAAAATATTCAATTCCTATTATAGAAATATACGTACAAATAGAAGCTGCAATGACAAATTTTGGTAACAACATTTATCAATAATAACTTTCAACGCTTTCAATCTTGTGGATGGTATTTCAGCGTTTGATGGCAAAGCGGTAGGTCTTGAAATGTTTGTAAAAAACTTTGAAGAAATTCGTAAGTGTATTGATTCTTCTTTACTTACGTTATTTGATTTAAGAGTTAGAAATAAGATTATTTGCTATTTTATACTTATAAATATTAATAATCCAATTAACGGGGACGAGGTTAAGGTAGTATTAAGAGTTAATTGTAACATTTCAGAATAGAATCTATTGTAAATAAAATTAAAACAGCAGAATTTAGAAACGACAGCAGTGAATTATTTGAACATATGTATGTAAAAACTTTTGACTAATTTTAAGGACCAGCACAGGTAGATTAAATGACCAATGGTATAATTGTAAAAATAATGAAGCTATGGTTTTAAAAATTTTTATATCTAAACTGCCTAATGAGTTAATACTTTATTCGATAAATCCATACGAGTATTCATTATTAAAAGCGAAATTGATGACCGCTAAGCACAAATTTAAAGAGCACAATAGCAATGTTTTTATTTCTGACTTTCTAAGTAGAGAAACAATGGATTTGCTTAAATATGCCAAGGCGTTAAGAAATGTTGGTTTCAACCATGTGTATGTAAGAAATAGCAAAGAATACTACAAAAGAAGTGATACTTCGAAACCTCAAGTAATCAGATCTGAAAAAGATAATGATCAGATATTGTTAAAAGCTACAACGAGAAATACTTGGACACGTACATTATTAAACCATAATGCAGCTGCTGGTCCAAGTAATGAGTGTGATAATGATGGTAAAGGTAACAATATTGTAGGGAAAAGAACAAGCCAAGAATAAACAGCAGTTCAGCTCGTGTTCAGTTGCCGAAGAGTAAAGAATATCATCCTTATTCATTTTTTTAATCTAATAAATTAATTAATAAACTTTTAATTGAAACTAAAAAAACCAATTACCCTATTTTGGGGGCTCTCCCGTGAATTGAAATTATAGTGCGTTTCCATTGACGTGATTTTGTCTAAAACACATGATTTGCTCAAATCAAGTGTTTTCTTACTTGATTTCCCATACATTTTACATGCTACAAAAACCACTTAAATAACTTGATTTGTTTGAAATCATGTCGAAAATTTATTTTTTCGAACTAATTTTGCCTTTGCAACACTGTGATGTGTCTAGGATATTCAAGTTCAACTCCGAGTTATCTATTCATATTGGATGTTTTTATCGAAAAAGTGACAAATAATTTTAAATGTTTGGAAGCAATAATGTTTTTTGTTAAAAAAAAGTGTTTAAAAAATATAAGAAGAAAAATATATAAAAACAAAAAATAACATAGTTTTTTTTCTTTTACGCAAAAATATGTCAGTGGAACGTCATAAATTCGAATTTAGAAAACACTTCAGCTCAATGGAAACACTTCGAAGTGTTTTTCTCAAACCTAGTTGATTTCAAGGCAGTGGAAACGCAGTATTAGAAAGAAGGGTTTTACGTTTTAAAAATAATAAAAGTTTAAATATAGTACATATTAAATGTAAACGACGACGATGTGCTTGTGTATTGAAGTGATTTTGAATATAGAGTAAAAAAGATGTTGAATAAAGAGTAAAAAACGAGAAAAACACAAGAAAAACACAAGAAAAACACAAGAACAACAATAAGTGTATTAGAAACAGTAACGGCGGGTATACATTTATATTTCATTTTGTAACGCTGGACGACGCGGTGGAGCAAACAACGACGTGTTTTTATGTGTATATAAATTTTTGTTTGCTATGTACATTGTTGAAGACTTGTAACGACGTGTTTTTTTATTTGTGAACAAACCTGAGTGCATGCATTTGTTAATACATAAGAAAGAAGCAAAGGCGCAAACATAATAATATAAACGAAATGCTAAAAGAAGGACTGACTGTATTTTGAGCAAAGAGAGACATAACCACAAAAAAACAAAAACATAGAAACAAAAGCAAACATGCCATCGTTACGTAATTCTACGTCGGTGAGCAACAGTTTAAAAAGTGACAAAAAATCAGTTGTTGCCATGCATAAACTTATTTATGGTGAAGATCATTACGGACCGTTAGAAACAACAAGTAAGAGGTATAAACACATTTTTACTCTCATTGATGCACTCACGAAGTTTTGTTGGCTTTACCCCACGCGTACAACAGCCTCAAACGAAGTTATCACACGCCTTACGAATCAAAGCCTAGTATTCGGTAATCCAGCATATATCGTTTCCGACAGAGGTACTGCATTTACCTCCGAAGACTTCAGGAAGTACTGTGAAGGCGAAGGTATCCGGCATTCTATCATAATGTCAGGTTTGCCAAGAGCAAATGATTAAGTTGGGCGTTTAAACGCTACTATAATAGCTGTTCTGTCAAAGCTTTCTGCACACGAACCGTCAAAGTGGTATCGACATGTCAACGATGTTCAACAAACTGTCAATTCAACGTACTCTAGAAATATAAACACCACCCTATTCGAGTTAATGATTGGCGTAAAGATGCGTATCAAGCAACATTAAGAAATCGCAAAACTTATTGAGGTTATCGAGTTATTCAACAACGATCGACAAGCTACCACAAGAAGCCAAATCACAAATATCCAAAGTACAAGATAAAACCGTAAACGTTACGATTCCCGACGGAAGCCGCCAGATGAATACCTACAATCAGATCTCATTGCCATTAAGCGTACCCAGTTTGGTCCTGGCCTCAATTAGGGGGTAAGTACCTAGGTCCATTTTATCTGGTAAGAAGAATGACACCTATGATGTTACTAAAGTTGGTATATCTGAGGGTCCGAAGTATACAACAACTTGTGCAGAATACAGGAAGCCGTGGTCAGCTTACCTAGATGAAAATAAATTCGAGGCGAATTCAGCGCAGGATGGCCGAATTGTAGGAAAGAGAACAAGCCAAGAATAAACAGCAGTACAGTTCGTGTTCAGTCGCCGAAGAGCAAATATGATTCTACCTCAATATCATTTTTTATTCATTTTTTGAAACTAATATATTAAATAATAAACTTTGAAAAGCAATTACCATAATGTGGTGTTACTTCTCCGTCCTAAAATATATTTTTGAATATTGTTTGTTGTTTTACACATATGTATATTACTATTTCTTTTTGTAAATGATTAATAATCAATATTTTCATAAAATTTCAAAATTAAATTAAAAACGTTCGAAGCACTTCATCTATTACGAATAATCATCATCTTATTATTATTAATAAGTGTAAATCATTAATTGCAAGCCTTTCAAGTCTACCTAATGTAGTTGCGATCCAAGAGACTTCGTTTGATGAAAACTTGTCCCAGCTTTGTGCATTGTTGTAAGACTGATATATATGGAGGAACTTTGCTTTATGTAAGGGAAAAATTACAATTTACAGTAGAAAAATGCTAAAGTGAAAGTTTTGTAGAGTATGTATCTATCTTAACACATAATTTTCGCATAAATGCTAGTAAAACTTCCACTGATCAGGTGTATAGTAATATATTCGAGAGAATATCAGTTGATTCAGTTGAGTGCTTACTGACGGATCATAATTTAATTTGTAATTAATTTGATGTAAAATTTAATTTGTTGTAAAATCCAAGGTGAATGCGTTTCAAATATTTATGTTGATAAAAATCAAGTTAGATGTGATTATAAATAATTCTTGCGAAAAAACCGACTTCAAAACAGATTTCATATGTCTGCCTATAAAAGCTCAAGAGTATGGCCACATAAATTAGGTTACATTAACTATTGGGACACACTTATACCTCTAAACTTTATACTTTTTCAACTGTTCAATAGTTTGGCAATATACATCAAATTGCAGCAACTATAGGGTCATTCTTTAATTTTCAAATTCAAATTATGTACTTCCTGTTGCAGTAGATTTATCAATCAGGTGCTGTGTAAATTTCAACCGTCTGTATGTAACGGTTGAACAGTTTGCCCATATACATCAGATTATATCAATTATCTAATTTATAATATAACCTCTTTATACTTCTTATTATACGAAATAAAGTAGTGGACATTAAGGCGTTTGTATACAACGGTTCAAAAAATACGGCCATATAGAACAAATTACATTAATTTTGGGAATGCCCTTTAATTTCTAACGAAACTTTGACTATCCTACGTAACACACTTTCCAACTTACACGACAATCAATATATCAACGAAAATAATGGATATTGCAAAGACGATATTAAAACAAAATTACTTTAGATGCAGTAATAACTTCTATAAACTACCTGATGGACTCGGCATGGGAAACCCAACATCCGCAATCTTCACAGAGATTTTAATGCAACATTTAGAACAACTACACATCAAAAACACACTGGTACACATCACAACACTGGTAAAAAAAAACACACACTTTTTGGTTGGGTTAAAGACAGTTTTTAAACTTTTAAAATTTTTGAGATAAAAGCTACTTGTAAAACTTGTAACTTATTTGAGTTTTAAAGCTAAGTCTGTTTTGTCATAAATTATTAAAAAATGCCTGGAAAAGGACGGAGAAGTTTAAATAAAGCTAAATTATTTTGTGGTCAATGTAAAAAAATTGTTAAAGAAGAGAGTGATAATTATATAGAATGCGACAAGTGCGAAAAAACTTACCACTTTAAATGTACTCAACTTAACGAACGTGAGTTTGATCACTTTATAAATAATGAGAAAGCTGTTTTCGAATGTCATAATTGTGAGGAAGGAGATGAGAGAGACATAAAAAATGAGCTTTTAGAAATAAAAACAAAACTCAATAAATTAGATCAGCTGTCTGGAATTCAAGAATCGATTCAATTTATGTCAAAACAATATGATACAATTTTAAAAGGTATTACAGAAAACAAAAAAAAGGTAAATGAACTCGAAAAAGAAAATCGATCTTTAAAAAATGAAATTTTTAATTTAAAATCATCTGTAAAGATTATTAATGATGAGCGTGTTAAAAACAACTGCATTGTTAAGGGTTTAGATGTCCGTGAAGGTGTTACTGCTAAACAAACTATTGTTGAGTTATCAAAAGGTGTTGGTGTTGCAATGGAACCGCAACATATTGATGATGCGTATTTTATTAAGAACAATAGAAAAAATAGCTCAAATCAGAAGAATACAGTTGTTGTAAAGTTTTCGTCCAAAGTTTCTAAAAACAAATTAATGGAAGCTAAGCCAAAGTTAAAAGAAAGCAACAGCGATGTGTACGTTTTTGACTATTTGAGCAAAGAAACATTAAGTTTGCTTCAATATGCAAAAACATTGAAAGAAATTGGTTATAATCAGGGCTGCCGTTTTTGGTTATTTCTAACCAAAAGTGGTTATTTTTTTCTTTAATGTGGAGATGTGAATATTTTTCTCATTTTGGTTATTTTTTCTCCAAAATAATAATACACATGTACATATTTTTTATGTTATATTTTTTAAGCTTTTATATTCTTCAATTTTTCGAATTGCTACCAAGACAACTGAAAATAAAACAGCTGTGACTAAAATCGCTAGTGCAGCCACCTGTTATGAATTCGCCTTTATTGCTACTCATTTGCTTATAATACTTTTCTTTTACAACACTTTCAACAGCTAACAGCATTTTGCTAAATGTGAAATTTCACTTCAAAATGCAATGAACTTTTAATAAGTAAATCTGTGGTCTCAAACTATTATACTGTGAACTGAAAGTTTTGTTTACTTTGTTTTAAACAAACTTTTATTTTTTTAAACATACGTGTACAATCGCTACTTATTAAATACATACATATGTAGGTAAAAGAATTTTATTTTTGTTATTATTATTAACTGAATTTAAATCACATTAGTTACACTATAAATATGTATCCATTTTAAATGTTATTTAATAAAAATACTACATATTGAAATTTGGTTATTTTTTTCTCATTTGGTAACTTTTAAAGCAAATTTTGGTTGTAAAAATTTTTTGGTTGTGGCAGCACTGGTTATAATCATGTTTATGCGAGATATGGTAGAATTTACATCAAAAGAAGTGATATATCAAAACCTCAAATTATTCGTTCTGAAGAGGATGTTGATCAGCTATTTTTAAAAGCTTCAGCTACGACGTCTGGTGTACGTTCAAGATTTAGAAATCTAAATGCTGATAAACCTCATGATGATGATGTTGAAGATGATGACTTAGTTTATGTTTCCCCTTCATAAATTGATATATTGTTTGTAGTTTATTTTTTATTTCTCTATTTGTCAATGATTGCAAATCAGTATTTTCATAATATATAAAATTATAATAAATACATTTATACTTTAAATACTTCATTTTTTAATATAATAAGTGTAAACGTAAGAAGCATTTCAGCTATATCAAAATTTAATAAGTTTAAATCCTTAGTAGCGAGTCTTTCAAGACTTCCTGATGTATTAGCAATCCAGGAAACATGGTTTGATGATAAATTGGGCCAGATATACGCCATTGAAGGATACGATTATGCTCATTGCTGCAGGTCCGATGGATATGGCGGCACTTCGTTATATGTGAAAAATAACTTGCATTTTACAGTAAAATATTGTAAAAGTGAAAATTTTGTGGACATTGTTTGGAAATTGTTTCTATTTATCGTTCGCCTAAATGTACAGTTAATGAATTTTTAGTTATTGTTGAACTATTTATGAATTCTTTTACTCATAATTCATTGGTTGTAGTTGGAGATACAAATATTGATTTGTTGAATAGCCCACATTTTTCTGATTTTATTGTTGAACTATGATTGTCATAACTGTCATGGACTTGTAACGAGGCCTGCTACTAAAACATCTATTGATCAGGTGTTCAGTAATATTATTGATAGAATTTCTGTGGACTCTATTGAGTGCATGTTGACGGACCACAACTTAATATCTTGTAAACTTCACTGTGAATATGAATCAAATAACTTCGTTGATGTAAAAAAAGTTAGTTGCAATTATCAATTAGTTGAGGAGCTACTTAGTGAAAGTTTAAATGGATTTGAGCGTGTAGACGATCCCTTGGTATTAACCAACAATCTTATATCTTGTATCAATAATGCGGTTAATGAGTCAACAAGTACGTCTGAATATAAGAAATCATTGAGATTTGAAATGGAGCCATGGATAAACCAAGATCTTCAATCTTTAATATTGTACAAAAGGAAAATTTTGACTAAACGAAGAAAATCTAAAAGTATTAAATATGATTTTTTGCTAAAAAGACTGGGGAGAGTTATCAAGATGGCCGTTAAAAGTTCTAGAGATAACTATTACTGTTTTAATTTAAATAAAATTAGCACAGATCCAAAAAAGACTTGGAACTTTATAAATAACACCCTTGGAAGAAATAAAAAACAAGATATTAATTTAAGTACCACTGAAGGCATAGTGATTGAAAATGATAATATAAAAGCAAATATGCTTAATCAATATTTTGTTCAATCAGTTATTCAATTAAAACAGAAAATACAAACATTCCCAGAAGACAACTGCAATTCGTTAGGAACCTTGTGCAGAACATCCAGTCGTTTTATTCTTCAGCCAATTTCTCTAAATGATATGTCTAATGTCATTATTAATTTAAATATAACAAAATCTACTGGTTATGATAATATTGCACCGGATTTAATATATAGGTGCAAGGATACAATTGCTCCAATTCTAGTCTATATTTTTAATCAAATACTTCGAACTGCAAGCTATCCTGATTGCCTAAACATAAGCAAAATTGTCCCCATACCCAAAGTCCCAAAAGCTTCTATAGTCAGTGATTTTCGCCCCATATCATTACTATCCACGATTGACAAAATTTTTGAAAAATTGATCCATGAGAAAATTCTAGCCTACTTTGACAATAATAATTTTTTGTACAAATATCAGTACGGATTTAAAAAAGGTTGTGGCACAGAGGATGCTGTAATAAATGTTATTAATTATGTTTGTAGTGGAATTGACAATGGCTCGTGTGGTGTTGCAGGTATATTTCTAGATTTTACCAAAGCTTTTGATCTAGTTGATCATAAAATACTAATGCAGAAGTTGGAGTACTATGGTGTTGTGGATGAAGAGTTGAAGTTATTCGAAAAATTCTTTAAAAATAGAAAGCAATTTGTTCAGTTAAAGAATGTCAGAAGTGATTCATTGGACGTAGAAAGTGGAGTACCTCAGGGTAGTTGCTTGGGGCCTTTGCTCTTTTATATTTATATAAATGATCTATTTAAGTTAAATCTAACTGGGAAATTAATTATGTTTGCCGACGATGTTTGCTTGTTTTATCCATACAAATATGATCAAGTCTTGAAAACATATATGGAACGAGATGTAGCCTTGATTTTTGAATACGCTCGGATTAATAAGCTGATTTTTAATGCAAACAAAACAAAGTTAATTAGATTCAGACCGCGTTCATATATTTTAAATACTAACTTCAGTATTTTCGTTGATGGAAATCAAATCTTCGAGACTGATGAAGTAAAATATTTAGGAGTAATTTTACAAAGCAATCTATCGTGGAATTCACATATTAATAACGTCAAACGAAAAATTGCACCTGCTATTGGAATTCTATTCAAGTTGAAAAATAAACTTAATTTACAATCAAAACTTTTGATTTATCAGGCATTGATTCAAAGTCATTTAAACTATATGGTTACCATGTATGGCTATAAAAACACAAATGAATTAAAATCACTACAAGTATTACAAAACAAATCTTTAAAATTGATTCATAACTTGCCTGTAGTCTATCCAACATTGACACTTTATGAAGATATTTGTAAGCCGATAATGCCTATTTGTGCGCAATATAAATATAAACTTTTAATTTATATGTTCAAATCTATAAATAGGATTGGATACCACACTATCGACTTTGCTCAAAACCAAATGATATTCAATACCAGAAGTCTGAGTAATTTGTATACCCCAAGATGCAGATTGGAGACAACAAAGCAAAGGATTGAGTATGCTGGAAGTCTTGAGTTTAACAGACTGCCTACAAGGTTAAAGACGATTACCGCTATATCAACGTTTAAACGAGAATTAAAACAATTTTTATTTGAAAGTCTTGAAATGCTTTTGCGTACATAAATGTACTTTTTAATCATCTTATATAAAGATCTTTAGTTTTAAATTATAGATATAATTACATTTCTTTAAAGCTATCTAGTTGCCAACATGTCTCAACAATGCCCATTGGGCGCTGGGCACTAATAATGAATTGTATTAATGTGAAATGTAAATAAAATCTACTTATAAAAAAAAAAAAAAAAAAAAAAACTGATGGAAAAACATAAAATAACCCATTACTACAGATGCGTAGACGATATAATAGGCATCCTCGAAAGAGACAACGCTGACTTATAGACTTAAACATAATACATAACAAAATCACATACACAATGGAAAAAGAGCAAACCAGGACTTTACATTATCTTGACATGTGAATAACACGAGGAATTGATACCTTAAACTTTAACATTTATAGAGAACCAACCATGACAGACACAACTATCCACAGCTCCTCAAACCACCCCACTCAACAAAAACTCGCAGCATTTAGACATATGATTCACAGACTTAAAATAGTCCTACTCGCTCCAGATAAATACAACAAAGAACTCGATACAATTTACACTATAGCTAAAAATAACGGTTACAACCACACAACCATCGACAAACTACTCAGACAATACAACAACAAAAACAAAACGAAAGAAGACAAGGAAACAATCGACACAACACGACGACACATCTTTATTTACACAGGGCCAGAAGAATATAGATTAACTAACCTTTTCCGGAAAGAAGGTTTACACACAACACCAAAAACGACCAACACTCTACGCAACAATCTCAAGACATCAATAGAAACAACCGATAAATTTAGCACCAGCGGAGTATATAGACTTACTTGTACCTGCAACTATACATACATCGGACAAACTTGACGCACATTAAAAACAAGGTTTACAGAACACATACGATCATACAAAAGGAAAAGGGAAGACTGCAATTTCACAATACACCTTAACACACATGACACGAACCAAGGCAAATAGATGAATGTATGACAGTATTACACTCAAGTAAAAAAGGACGAAGACTAGACATTCTTGAAAACATGGAAATTTACAAAACACGAACGTTTAACAGAGATATTATTAACGAACTCTTTGGCAAGTCAGCAATTTATTTAAATTATTTATTTTTAATGCTATAAACAGAATCATGTCCACCGACCATCGACTACAAGATGTCAAAAATAGAATACATGCGTGCTTATGAGAATAATTCTTTTAGCAGCTACACGACCACCGACTACACGGCTACTTTTGTAGCCCGTAGCCAACTTTGGCTAATTTCTATTTTTCTTGGCTACAAAAAACAGATTAGTGCTGCCAATACAATAAATGCATGAAATGGTGTTTTTAAAAACGCAATACATTAAATATCGCTATTAAAAACGCGAAAAACTTTTATAGTGGCACCATTGAAAAATAATAATCATCTGTTAATTTGTTTACATTTTTCATCAGTTTATTACTTTATCTCGAAGGGGGAACATCTGCGTGCGAGCAGATTTTTTTTAAAAAAAAGTGAAGTTATAATTGAAGTCGCAACGCGCACAGTTTTTATTCAACAGGATTTTCCACTTCCTATACGAAGGTATAGGTTGATGTGCAGTTCCTGGAGAGACTAGTTATATCAAAATACTTGTGGGATACCCTGGCGCTGTAGTTATATACTCCTGCCATTATTAAATTAAGATTAAAAAAAAATACATTTTTCATTTACTATTTATTTGGCGCATTTTTCATTTACTTTTTGTTTGTGAAATTTTCCATTTAGTTCTTTTTTCATAAATTGCTAATTTGTTTTATTTATATTTATTTTTTGGGTTTTTTATTGAAATTGATAAGTATATAATAGTAATTTTTACTGTTTGTATACATTTATTATATTGTTTAATGTAAATGTTTAGTTCAATTTACATGCAAATATGGACGTGGACACTTCATACACTGAAGTCTTTGTTTCCACTATTTTAGCAATAGTATTTATAAAGTTAATTAAATTTTCTTGAGACATTTAAATTATTTTTTTACATAAATTCACTTAAAAAAATCAAGTTTGTTTTGTTTTGGTTAACTTAAATACATACATGTATGTCAAAACAGATGTTTATTTTTTGTAGTTAGTGGTCGATGGTCGTTAAAAGAATTAAGTAGCTGGCAACTTGGCTATTTTTGTAGCCAGCTACTTTTGTAGTCGGTAGTCGATGGTCGGTAGCCTTTGATTGTGTTTATAGCATAAGAAATGCTGTTTCTGTTTAATCAGCATTTTTGGCGTTAAGAATTTAGTATAAATAGTGATGAATAATTATTAAAACAGTGAGTTGTGAACTAGAAGTAAGACCCTGCAGGTTATAAATAAATAAAATTAATATAGATAATAGCCTGAAATTCCTACGGGACCCTGCAAGCTATATAAATAAATAATATTATAAAATAAAGAAATCAATTTGTTTTGCTTGTGAACAAAATCGGTAAAGTCGGTGGCAAAGAAAAATTTAAAGAAACCACTAAGTATAGAGGTGAATTCCTAGGGGTCATTAAGAATCTGTATACCAGTACGCCTTTGGGATCTTTGCCAAAATACAAAGTGGTGGAATTAAAAAGTAACTGTCACAGGCCTAAGCCAAATTAAGCAAGGCAAATTTAAATTTTGTATGGTGTAAACGTCGCGATCAGTACTTTTGAAGGCAATAGCGGAAATGTTTTTGGTAAGTATGCCTTTAAAATTTTTAGGTTTGTAAATGGACAACCCGAAATCAAGGACGGACGAATTACTATCTAAGATCAATAAGTACAACTATTCGGTTGACAGTCTGCAAGTTCTCGCATGGACAGAATTAAATAGTTTGAAACAAGGAAAGGAATTTACAGAAAGACACAGGGACAATACAAGGCACCAGAAACTAGCAAAATTAGAGGAAGTTGATTATGTGCTACAATTGATAGGAGACCTTTATAAGAACCAGTCGGCAGATTTTTGTAAAAGAATAGAAGAATTGGAGGTCACAAAGGGACTTTTAGAAAAACAGAGCCGCAAATTACGGAAACAGAATAATTATACGGACAGTTTATTAGAGCAGGCAGTAGAAGAAAACGCATCCTTGGTTGAAAAATTGAGACAAAAGGGGTTAAGTGAGAATGAATTTAAGAAACAACTGAAACAACAACAGCAAATAGACGTACAAGACGACACTGTACAAAGATTACAAACAACCTTAGGAAATGCAAAGCGTGAACTCGACATTATACACAAGACTAGGTCACCCACTCCATCAATTAGGGAAGAATTGGCAGAAGAGGATTCCAGAGTTCCTTATTTAACAATAGGACACACATACGGCAGTTCTACGGCTACTGACGAGCAGGCAGAGGAGATTAATCATAAGGATACTCGTATAGAGGAGAAAGAAACGGCTCGTGACCTGATATCCAAAACTCGGAGCATCATAATAAATGCAAAAAAAGGCAGGGAGCAGAGGCTATACAACAGAGACGACATCTAAAAAATTTAGCAAGCTAGCACAATACAAAGAAACATTCGACGATTTGAAGAGGACAGAAAGGATAGACAGCACATTAATTGAAGAATTTGATACATTGGGAGCATCGGCACACGAAATTTAGAAGAGGCGCTCACCATCGCCGAGAGAAATACAAACTACAGACAGAATAAGTGAAGAAATTTCAACCAACAATATGACGTCTTTTACGGAACTTTTGAAAAATGTATCATACATGGCGCCAATTTTCTACGGTGCAGATGGCCCAGAGCTTACGACAGAATCAAATAAATTCATTGAAGGCTGTATGATTCCGAAAGATAAACTTTTGGAAGCAGGTAGTGTAGTCGACCTGCTAAAATGTATAAAAACAAGACTTTTTGGGAATGCCTACTCATATTTGCACAACAAGGATTTCGGAACCATAGAAGCCCTATGTTTAGTTGTCAGAGAAAAATTTATAAAGGCCAAAACCCTTAATGAAATACAAGAGTTAATATTTAGCAGTAAGCAAGCATTGACGAAAAGCGCGTATGAATTTGGCGAAAGATTACAAAGGCTTTTTAAAATGCAACAGAATTAATTGCTGCACAATGGCAGGATGCATCGCATCGGAAATCTATGATGGACCACTGCAATCAGTCAGCGGTAAGAAGTTATATAAGGGGCTTACGTGACCCGAAATTAGTATCCAAGTTCATTGGGCATGAAAATGACAAATTATCTGAATTGTTGAAGATCACAAAGGATGCACAAAACCTGTTAGGCGCCAACATGCGACTGTCAAATGTAATGACAGTGCAAGCCCAGGAAACGTTGTACGAAACAGTTCAACAATTAGTGAATGAAGTTAAACAACTCTCACTAAGACAGCAAACGGTTAACAACTCAATGCCTGTGGATTACACACAAAGAAATTCTGTGGGTTCCCCAAAATTCTGCAATTTTTGCCATAAACAGGGACATTTGTTAAACGAATGTTTTAGTCGGCAAAACAACACTAACTTTAATCAGGGAAGATGCCAAGAAAAATCCAACAATAATATTAATAGAAGTCTCAGCCCTGACCGTAGAGGTAGAGCGCAAAACTCATTGCAATCATCAAGTCAAAACCAGGGCAATAATCGTTTTGGTGACATGAATAAAAGAGAGCAACGGTGCTGCAATTGTGATGGACTTGGACATTTTGCGTCAAGGTGCCCGGAAAATTACTATCATGATAATATGTTTAACAGAAGTGGAGGAAGAAGAAACATCAGCAATAGGGGCAATAGAAATAACAACGTACGAGAAGTGGCCACCAACCGAAATAATTCGGGAAACTCAAGGCGGCCCAGCCAAAACTAAGAGGCTAGGATGCCGAAAATTCTTACTTACTTTCGAAGACTTTAGCATCTAAAACACCAGAAAATATGTTTAACAGAAGTGGAAGAAGAAGAAGCATCAGCAATAGGGGCAATAGAAATAACAACGTACGAGAAGTGGCCAACAACTGAAATAATTCGAGAAACTCAAGGCGGCCCAGCCAAAACTAAGAGGCTGGGATGCCGGAAATTCTTACTTACTTTCGAAGACTTTAGCATCTAAAACACCAAAAGACGCAGAAAAGAGCGCCCACAAAAACAAATTGTTTTTCAGGTCTATGGTCACGCCAGGTGGGGAGAAATGTAGACGGAGCACCACAATTAAAAATAACAAAAAAGTACACTGGAGTGAGAATATACACACGTACATTTCAGAGACCTGCACAAACTATTTCACTTTCAAATCAGAGTCACAAAAGAACGATGCATTCATAAATTTTCCTTGCAGGGAAGCAGTAAATAGAAGTCTGTCTTTGCTGGTAGATACAGGAGCAGACACTTCATTAGTGAGGGCAGAGTCTTTGGCACCCCACGTCAAAATAGATGAACGAAATCAAAAGAGTTTGTTAGGAGTCTTCGGAGGAAATATAATATCACTATAAATGCAC
Organism: Gymnosoma rotundatum; assembly: GCA_916610165.2. Taxonomy (NCBI): domain Eukaryota; kingdom Metazoa; phylum Arthropoda; class Insecta; order Diptera; family Tachinidae; genus Gymnosoma; species Gymnosoma rotundatum. The sequence continues at coordinate 112,859,260 of OU744336.1, forward strand.
GTGGTGCCCGAAGGAACCAAACTTCCAGCAGATGGTTTGCTAGGAAGAGATATGATGTGGGACAGATCAGTGACAGATACAATTAATAAAAATTTAAGATTTTTTAAAAACGGACAAGAAGTGATTTCACTACCACTTGTCCCAGAAGGAAAATCATCACAAATTTACTTAGCTTAACAATTTTCTATCAAAGAGCGTTCATAAACAATTGCATCAGTTATTGTAAACTCCATTAATGGTGACATTGTCATAGATAAGTCAGAAATTTTCCCAGCTGTTTTCGTGGATGCAACTCTAACAACAGTGAAAGTCGGAGCAGCTCTTGTACCTATTCTGAACACGAATAACACGGCCATAAATATAAGTGAAAAAATAAGCCTGAGGTACGGAAGCTACAGGGACTATAAGATGAGACCATTAGCAACAATAAATATAACAGATTATTGAAAAAGGTTGAACAGAGAAAAACTACTTTTGGAAACAGTGAAACTAAGCCAAAGTCTTAACCCAGAAGAGAGGTTTTCATTCGATAATATTTTGAAGACATACGACGATATTTTCCAACTGCCTGGTGACAGTCTTACCTACACTACTGTATTGAAACATGAAATATCCACGGAAGCAAGTACGCCACCAATAAACATTAAATAAAACAGACTACCAGAAGTCCACAGAACTGAAATTAACAGACAGGTAGACCAAATGCTCAAGGATAATGTAATAACACCAACTCTCATTGGCACTCACCGGTTATTTTGGTACCCAAAAAAGCAGGACAACACGGCGAAAAAAAGTGGCGATTGGTCGTAGATTTTAGAAAACTGAACGAAGCGACAGTAAAACAGGTTTTCCCAATACCAAGAATCGATGAGATTTTAGACCAATTAGGGTGCAGCAGGTATTTCTCTACTCTCGATTTAGCAAGTGGATACCATCAAGTATTAATGGATCCTAATGACAAACAAAAAACCGCCTTCGGTATCAACTTAGAGCACTTTGAATTTAACCGTATGCCTTTCGGATTGACGGGTGCACCAGCTACTTTTCAAAGAATAATGAATTCAATACTAACCGGGCTACAAGGAATTGACTGTTTCGTTTATTTGGCCGATATTGATATATATGGCAGGAACTTAGTGGACCATAAGTCACGTTTAATGAAAGTTTTGGAGGTCTTGAGAAAATACAACCTAAAATAACATCCCGAAAAATGTCATTACCTGCAGAGAGAAATTATCTATCTTAGCCATCAGTGCTCAGAAAAAGGGGTTCTACCAGACCCAAATAAGACTAGGGCAGTGAAAGATATACCACTCCCTAAAAATATCAAGGAGCTACAAGCATTTTTGGGGCTGATGAATTACTACAGAAAGTTCATTCCAAACTCGCCACGAGTTTCATTACCTCTTAACAAAATGTTGAGAAAGGATACAAAATTAGAGTGGACACAAGAGTGCCAGGAAGCAATGGACAAGTTGAAGGATGCTGTGACAAACCCTCCTATCCTCCAATATCCTGATTTTAGCAAGTCTTTCATTTTGACAACAGACTCCAGTAATGGAGCTCTAGGAGCAATTCTTTCTCAAGGAGAGCCAGGAAGTGACCTACCAATTTATTTCACTAGCAGAGTATTAAGCGATACAGAAAAACGATACTCCACAATAAAGAGGGAGATGGTGGCCATTGTATGGGCCACAAAAACTTTTCGAACATATCTGCTCGGCAGATATTTCACGATATTCACTGATCACAAACCCTTGAAAGATATAGCTAACCTAAGGGATCAGGAAGGTAGATTGGGTCGTTTAAGACTGAAATTATTAGAATACGATTTTGAGATTCGCTACAAACCAGGCAAGACGAATCAAAATGCGGACGCTCTCAGCCGCCTTCCAACGGAAGAAGTAAACATAGGTGTAATAACGAGAGCACAATCAAGAGGTGTGGAAACTCCGAATAGGGCAAGTGCAGTGGAGACGAATAAAACTCATAAAGAAGAAGATAATACCACATATTTAACAGATGCAGAAGATATAAAGAAGATAATTACAACGTTCCATGACACGCCATTGGGAGGCCGCCAAGGTGTGCTAATACAAATGGGCTGGAATGCAAAGTCAAATTAAAAAGTACGTAGCCTCCTGCAAGATTTGCCAGCAAAATAAAAGCTCGAGGATAGACAGGATGCCAATGACCCTGGCCACAACCCCCAATATGCCTTTTGAAAGAATTTTCATGGATATTGTTGGGCCCTTACCCGAATCATCAAGTGGTAACAAATATATAGTAACCTTTAAGAACGATTTTTCAAAATACCTAGCTTGCGCAGCTATCCCAGACATGGAAGCGGCAACGGTAGCAAGGCAGTTCTTTAGAGAAATAATTGCCCGATTTTTCATCCCCAAATTTCTCGTGACTGATAGTGGAAGCAACTTCAATTCGAAATTGTTCAAGGAAGTTTGCAAATTGCTTGGAGTAAATAACATATATATATATATATATATATATATATATATATATATATGTAAACATATATACAACTCCATATCATCCTCAATCCAATGGATCCCTGGAAAGGACCCATAGACCTCTTGCAGAGTATTTAAGAAGTTTTATGAAACTTGACGGAACTAATTGGGATGATTGGCTGCTTCATGCCATGCATGTACATAATAATACAAGACATTCGTCTACTAAGCAAACACCCAACAAGGTACTGTACGGATTCGAATTTGAAATACCTGTCAGGCTAAAAAAGCAGCCAGCGCCTCTCTATAATATAGATGACTACAGCAAAATCCTTAAATACCAAATTCAACGAAGTTATAAAGTGGTGAGACAGAACCAGGTTAGGGCAAAAGAAAAATCAAAAAAATTTTATGACAAGGGCACAAAGACTAGACAGTTTAAGACCGGACAAATGGTGTGGCTAAAAAACCAGGCGCGAAAAAATAAATTTTCAACTATATGGTTGGGTCCCTATGAAGTCACGGAAATACCCACACCTGTCAATGTAAGAATACGACAAAGGAACTCCGACAAGGTTTATCATAATAATTTGATAAAACCAGTAAAATAAAGAATTTATAAAAGGTGGCAGGGTGCAAAGGGTTAGATTGCGAATAATTAAAAAGGGTAATTTTTGGTATCAGTTACTCCATTTATTTTCTGGTTATCTTAGCTCGAAACTAAAGCTACAAAGGATTTAAGCGGAAGTACAAGCAAGTTACTCACAAAACACTGATTTAGTTACTTTACTTCACCGCCACATTTAAGAAAAGATGGAAATCTACAAAACACGAAAGTTTAACGGAGATATTATTAACGAACGGGTAAACATAACCTCTGAAATGATTTTTAAACCACTAAAATTATTAAAACACTCTTACAAACGAAAAACACCCACAGATGGTCACACATTTAAACTATTCCATTGCTTGGACTAAATAAACGAGTTCAAATTTGTACGTCTACCTGGTTCAATTTTAAAGTAATGGTGAAAAAAAAAATTAGTTTGTTAATAAAAATACTCATACAAAATTTTTAACACGTAGAATTTAAATTAGCAATGCCGTCAAAAGCGGCCGAGCGGCAATGTTGAATTTAGTTTAAGTTCTTGTTTTCTTAGTATTCTTTTTCTCACTAAATCGTTTTTCATTTTATTTATTTTTCCTTTTAAAATTTTTAGCAATTAAATTTATTTATTTTTGCGTCAAAAAACTAAAAATTTTTTATATATTTTACACAAGTTTCTACTTCAAGAAGACGCGTTCATTTGCCTATGTAAAATAAATTCAAGCGGAAAAAACAGCTGATTGCCGCCCGCGTCCGCATGTCACTTACAATGGCTTTTCACTATATGTTTTGTGCTTGAACTACTACATGATATATTAAATTGCACGTATATTGCATTGTTCACTGTTTCTGATGATATTAATGAAACAAATTAAAATATGATATAAAACGATATTCACTTTTTGGCTTTATTCCTGATATAAAGAAGAGATAAAAATGAACAAAAAATTTATTATATGATCACTTAATCGATGTGTTACTGGTAAAAAACATTGAATAGACTTCCCTGTGTTGATTTATAGATTTAGATATACAACAAGAATGAATTGAAAACCCTTATATTGTCTTTAACAAATGTCATAATAAGAAAACATGATAAATACTTTTGTAACTGTATTATAACTTATATAAGTATACACAACTGAATTTTATTAATAAAGTAATCGTTATTGAAATAACATCCTAACAGAGGTTATGGGCCCAGTCTTCACGTGGACGGGAATTTAAAAGAATAACTACTGTATAAAATTACTTTGAAGGATGTCTGGATCTGTGGCGCAAATTGAAAAATTGTCTGGTGGCAATTATAGTACTTGGGCGATTCAAATGAAAAGTTTGTTAGTTAGCCAGGACTTGTGGTCCGCTGTTGTGTCACAATGCAAGCCAGATGCGTCAACGGGTGAGAAAGCCGCTTGGGCAATACTGGACCAAAAGGCATTGGCATCAATAATTTTAAGTGTTAAGCCATCGGAACTATTGCATATTAAAAAGTGTAATGCAGCAAGTTCGGCATGGACGGTTTTGTCTAGTTTATACTAGGCGAAAGGGCCTGCTAGGAAAGTTAACTTATTTAAAAAGTTAGTTCGTTTCCGTTTTGACAGTGGGCAGAAGTTGGCTGAGCAAATCAATAAATTTTGCAGTACAATTGATGATCTTAAGGAAATAGATGTCGAAATATCAGATGATATACAAAGCATATTATTTCTATGCAGCTTGCCGGAAGACATGGATAATTTCGTGGTAGCTATTGAAGCTCAAGATGTACTGCCGAAGCTAGAAAATCTTAAGGTAAAAATTCTTGAAGAAGAACATAGGAGAACTGACAGAGAAGAAAAGGTTGATAATGTTTTTGCAGTTAAAACACATGGTAAAGTTTTAAAAAGTAACCACTATCAATCCCCAAGCAACGAAAAAGTGGAAGTTCATCTTTGTAATAAAAATGTAAGGTTCTATAGCTGTGGAAGAAAAGGGCACATTAAATCCCAATGTAAAAACGTAAGTACAACAAGTACAAACAACAGGCATGTAGCAGTTGCTTTTACTTCAAGTCATGGCGAATTCGTTAACAGTAAAGAGAGCTGGATTCTCGACTGCGGCGCGTCGTCACACATATGCAGAGATTATTCTGCTTTCACAAACATAAAACGAATGGAGCAAAACGTCATGTTAGCTACAGGAAAAAACGTATCAGCTACGGGCATTGATAATGTTATGCTTACATCAAATTTTGCTAACATCACACTCAATAATGTTCTTTATATACCACAACTACACACAAATATTTTATCTGTGAGTAAAATGTTAAGTAAAGGTCTTACAGTAAATTTTGCCGGTAATAAGGCTATAATCTCAAAAAATTGTAATCCTGTATTTGAAGCAAATTTAAAGTGTGGAATATTTATTGCAAAATTTATATATGAAGAAAGAGTAATGGCAATTAATGAAAGTAAAATGACAAAATGTCAAATATGGCATTCGCGCTTCGGTCATTTAAATTATAAAGATTTGCAGAATCTACAAAAGTACAATCTTGTTGACGGTATAAATACTAATTTAAATAAAAATACCAATCCGTGCAAAATTTGTGGTTTATGCAAAATTACAGCCAAACCGTTTAAAACGTATGCAAACATACGAACAAAAAGTTTGCTAGAAATAGTTCATACGATTATTTGTGGCCCGATCCGAGTGAGTTCACTAGGTGGTTCTGTGTATTTTATAACCTTCATCGATGATTTTTCTAGGTATATCAACGTTTATTTTATAAAAAGAGAAAATCTGATGCATTGAGTGTGTTTAAATTATACAAAGAAATGTGTGAAAATCAAACTGGCTGTAAGGTTAAAAACCTACGAAGCGACAACGGAAAAGAGTATATTAACAATGAATTCCAACAATTTTTAAATGAACACGGTATTAAACGACAGACTACTGTAAGTTATACTCCCCAACAAAACGGAGTGGCCGAGAGGGCAAATAGAACCCTAGTAGAGATGTCAAGATGTATGCTTGAAGAAAGCAAATCTCCTTTATTTTTATGGGCTGAGGCCATTAATACCGCTGCGTATATACGCAATCGTTGTCCCAAAAAATTAGTTTCACATGTTACACCTTTTGAATTGTGGAACGGTAGACGACCCAGCGTCAAGTATTTTCGCCGTTTTGGCTGCAGTGCAATCGGTTTTAATAAAAAGGCAAAAGCAAAATTTCAACCAAAAGGTAAACAATGTGTGTTTGTGGGTTATTCTGATGAAGCAAAAGCTTACAGATTGTACAACAAAACAGAAAGAACTATAGTAATTGCAAGAGATATAGTTTTCCTTGAGAATGATTTTGACAAGTCGGAAACTGAAGTTTTGAGTAACGATTTTGATTTATTTACAGCCGATTTAAATGTTCACAACAGAAACACAAATAATGAAATAAAAGTAAACGTGGATAAGTGTGGTGAAAATAATGAACATGAGTATGAAGAATCGGAAAATGCAGATGATAAAAATAATGATGAGAAAATTTCGGCACATAATAGTAAAACTGATACCGGTGAAACAAATGAAAGTGGTTCAGAAAGCAGCACTAACGAAGATTTTGAAAGCGCAGATAGTACGCCTAATGTTGGTCGGGGAAGACCGAAAATCATTCGCACAAGAAGAGCAGGTAGGCCTAGAAAAATTTATAATTCTATCAATGTATTACAAACTTATGATGATGGTATAATTATACCAATGTGTGTGAATGAAGCATTAAATAACAAATATTCTTCTGAATGGCTTAAGGCTATGCAAAAAGAATACCAAGCACTTTTAAATAAAAATACGTGGACGTTAACAAGCTTACCAAAGCGTCATAAACCCATCGGTTCTAAGTGGGTATTCAGCTTAAAAAGAGATAAAAACGGTGAGATTAGGCTTGCCAGATCACAAAAGCCTGAAAACTGAAAAACGTAAAATTTGCGCCTGGATTTTAGAAAAAAAACTGAACCTGTTTAAAATGCACTTGTTGTTCCAAAAAGTGAAATTTTATTAAAAATTAAGAAAAAAACACACGTTAACATATCAATTTAATTTTATATTAAGTACATATTTATACATAGGTACATAGTATATGTCTTTTGCCACATATATTTTGAATTTTTATTTACAGAATTTACTAACTCTTTTGCTTTATTAGTATGCAAAAAAGTTTGAAAATTTTTGCAACTTTCATCAAAGTTTAATCTTATTAAAATTTCAGCCTTTATTAAGTCGAAAGAAATTCTATGTCTCTCTTGAGAGTATAAATTATTTAAAATACTAAAGATCCTTTCCCAAAAAGCATTACTTATTGGAATGGAAAAAACGAATGAGACCAATTTATACAGATTTTGTACTTTATTTTTATCACATTTTTGAAAAAAGACGGACCATATCTTATCGATTGGAATAGTTTTTTGGCAAATTATTAAATCTGCTTCGCAGACAGCAGAAGTAAAATGGTAATAATTGGAGTTAGAAAAAGATAAAATCTAAACATTTGCAAATATAGTTGTAATTTCATTGTATTTAGAACGCAATTTTTCTGTACAAAATATTAATTTCCTTATAAAAGAATATAAAATATGAAAAAACTGGACTGTTTGCATTTTTCCTGGAAACTGGACCAGACATAAAAAACTGGAAAATTCAGGCGAATCCAGGCCATCTGGCAAGCCTAGGTGAGATTGAAAAGTTCAAAGCTAGGTTGGTATCTGTTCCCAAATGTATGGCTTAAATTACAAAGATAATTTTTCTCCCGTTTTAAAGTATTCTTCAATTCGTCTACTATTAGCACTTGTTGTAGAACAAAGTATGTACTTACATCAGATGGATGTCTGCACAGCATATTTAAATGGAGAATTGCATGATGAAGTATACATGCGGCAGCCTGAACATTTTGTAGATGTTGACAGACCAGATGTTGTTTTGAAGTTGAACAAAGCTATTTACGGTTTAAAACAGGCAGGCAGGGAGTGGCACACAAAATTATACTGAGTATTAAAATCGATTGGCTTTAAATAGTAGTAATGGTCGTGTGGATTTAATTGGAATCTACGTAGATGATATTGTTATTGCCAGTACATCAATTGATAATATTCATGAAATTAAGAAATACATATCAAAACACTTTGAATGCGTTGATAAAGGACCCTTACAGTATTTTTTGGGAATGCAAGTAGAGCGAGATGGTGATTTAGGTGATATTTATTTAAGCCAAAAGCAATATATATATAATTTGTTACAGCGGCATGGATTGGAAAGATGCAGATCGGCATCAACGCCCTTGGATGCAGGGTTCCAAGTTCATTGCGACAACAAAAACTGCATTAGAGTTAACTCAACGGTATACCAAGGAATTGTTGGTGAATTAATGTATATTGCTATTTCTACTAGACCTGATATTATCCACTCAATCTCTAAATTGGCACAACGTAATAAAGAGCCACATAAAGAACATCTAGCAGGCCTCAAACATGTAATGCGGTATCTATCCACTACTATTGATTTTAAGCTACATTATCGTAAAACCGGAAAACATATTATAGGTTTTGTTGATGCTGACTGGGGTAGCAACGTACTTGATCGAAAGTCATATACAGGTTTTGTTTATATATTAGCTGGTTGTGTTTTTAGTTGGGAGTCCAAGAAGCAGGGTTGTGTAGCGTTGAGCAGTACTGAAGCTGAATACGTGGCGTTGGCGACAGCTGCAAAAGAGGCCGTATATTTAAGAACCCTGATTTCTGAGATTGGTATAATGAACACGAAAGACCCAATTTTAATAAACAGCGACAACTTGAGTGCTCAACAAATAGCGAAAAATCCTACTCATCATGCAGCCAGCAAACACATCGACATTAAATATCATTTTGTAAGAAATTTATTATATGAAAAAATTATTGAACTACATTATGTAAACACAAATGATATGATAGCAGACATACTAACAAAAAATTTGCTTAAAGTAAAACATTTGCATTTCATAAATCTTATGGGATTCAAACATACAAATTAAATTATTTCTGTGTAAACATAAACATTCTTGTTGAGCGGAAGTATGTTGATTTATAGATTTAGATATACAACAAGAATGAATTGAAAACCCTAATATTGTCTTTAACAAATGTCATGATAAGAAAACATGATAAATACTTTTGTAACTGTATTATAACTTATATAAATATACACAACTGAATTTTATTAATAAAGTAATCGTTATTGAAATAACATCCTAACACCCTGGCAACAGTTGTAAGTACAGATGTTAGTTATCTGTGGTTGTATGTCAAATTAAATGTTACCAGACCAGGAGCTACAATAGTAATATTTGTAAGAGAGAGAGAGAAAGGGAGGAAGAATGATGGACAATACAGACTTTGATGTACTCGCAAAGTTGCTATGATGTTCCTTCATTGCTTATACACAGTTGTATATAAGTACATACACATATTTTCGTGTTATAAGCACCACATACAAAACGGTCAAAAACTAGGAACGATCAAAGAAAAAAACAAAAATTTGTAAAAGAAAACATTTTGTGTCTGAACACCAAAGTTTAAAAGAAAATTAACAAAACTTTGTCTAAGATTTGAACAAAACTACGAAAGAACACCTGACTATAAAGAAATTTGGAACTCAAAGATCATTAGAACTAAATGAGCGCTGAACTAAAAATTGAAGTAGCTGTTTTTTAAACTTTGAGCTAAATTAGCTGTCACTAAATAAAGGGCACAAGTCTATTTATCAAAGTTTTTATTAATAGACGATAAGTTATTTTTACTTCTGCGTATAAAGGCAGAATTAGCCGACCGTCGAAATCGTAAATGTAATGTTAATGTAGCTGTACAGTAAATGTGTAAGAAATGTGTAAAAACGTGTCATGTGTTTTTGACACAATCAAAAAATTAAATACAACTGTGTTGTGTTTTGTCTTATTTTTTATTTTGTGTATGCTTTTAAATTATAATGGATACCAAAGATATGTTTATTAGTTTAAACTTCTTTCGTTTATGTAAACTTTCGTAATTTTTTCTGGATTCTAATATCCTGAAGAATGTTTATTGTAAAGGCATTCATTCGCCTGAACAAGAATCATTAATTTTTTGTCGTCCATTATTTTTTTCTATATTTCAGTTTATAAATAAATAAAAACACACAGCTGTTCAAACCAATGATGGCCACTTTGCAATTTTGTGCAAAAAGTACGTAAATATTTAAATCGTACTAAAAATGATGTATTGTAATAATGAAAAATATAACATTTGCATAAATTACGCTCAGCCTAACAATTACGCAAAACATTACATGTATAACATTTTTAATTTTGAAAAGAAAATTTCATAATTTATTTAAAATTATATTTTTTGTCATAAAATTTAACAACTTAAAAGTTTTAGTAAATAAGCACAAATAAGTACTTAGAAAGGGATATTGTACTTCACTTCAATTTATGATAGTATTTATCATCACTGGCTACATCTGTCACGTAACCTTGTATTGAAATTCTATTTTCAGCAGGTTCAAACGTTACGGCTAAGTGACATTTCAGTCGGCTAAGCATTTGCATAGCTTTTCGTATATCAAAAATGATCAGCTGACACATCTACATTTACATTTCTACATTTACGGTCGGATAAATGTACCTTAACTCAGTGTACACTACAAACTTTAGGTCTAACTTAATACCTTAAATGACTTTTTTATATTTGGTGACTTAACCGCCATCAAACTTAATTGAACTGTGTTTTAAACAACTCTTCACCAGGTTTGGTCAATATTTTTAATTTGTTCATTCTTCTACAGTAGACATTTTGCTATCGAACTATAGCTTTTTCGGCCTGGGAAGCTCATCCAAATATTTGGAATTCATGCCATATTCCACTCTCGAGTTTTAATATGGCACATTTTCAATTAAAAAAATTTCTGCTCCTTCGTACAATTAAGCGGCTTGTCCAGCCATTAAAGACTAGGTGCCACCACATTGATCGAGTCGAAGAAAACACTAATAAAATACTTAAGGTGCGTTTAGACTGTGCTAATATTTGTGCAAAATCATAAAAATTTTGTTTGTCCTAGTGTAAACACTCGAATTTGTTAGCCAACAAATATTTTTCGACTGTTTGTTGGCTAAAAAAATCTTTGTTTGTGAATAAAGCTTTGCATAATGTAAACACTTTGTCAGCACGTCGTTACAAATATTTGGCTCGATATTTTGTTTGTTCTCGCAATATTTTTGGCGAAACAAATAGCGACAAATAATTGTAGAAACGTGGGCTGCCAACAGTTATTTTTGACAGAGCTTAACATATAAAAAATGAAATAAATTGAAATGGCAATATTGGTCAATTCGTTTGACAGATTAGTAACTAAAAAGCGCTTTTTTGTAATTCTTTATGATAAAGCATATTTTTCTGAAAGAAAATGGACAACATCAATTATTGAATCGCCACCATCTGCCAAAAAAATCAAAAGGAAGAGGACGACGCACGATTGGAGTGAAGAAAATATATTTAAATTGATCGGCGAAGTGGAATTCCATCCTTGCATTTGGAATGCATCAAGTGCTGACTACCATTAAAAACCCATGCGGTATAGCGCATGGACTGAAATTGGCGATATGCTTAATGTTACAGCGGAGAAATTTTTCACAAAATGGTCGAATTTGAAGATTCAGTACATCAAAAAAAAAAAAAAAAAAAAAAAAAACAAACAAATCTGGACAAGGTGCAAACAATGCATCAAAGTGTAAATATTTCGACTCCATTGCTTTTGTTGGACGCGCGGAGGTTAGCCAGCAGCAACCAATAACAACAAATTTAGATATTTTATCTGAAAGCGAAGGTATCAAGTAATAGAAGTCATTTATGCAGCGAAGGTTCTTCAAAACTTAGTTCCTTCAGAAGTTTTTTGCAACATCCCTCCATTTTATGACGCTGCACCCACGCTCGAACCCACATTCTTCTGGATCTTTTTTTTTTCTTTTTGCTGGGTTTTTGAAAGTGCCATAGCTCCAGCAGTTATTATTAATAAATCTTCAATATCACTGTCACTAAACATTTTAATTTTTCACGTTGCTTCACAAACACAATTTGATACTATTTAGCAGATGGATTTCATAAACATAACAACAACATTATTTAACAGATGTTTGTTCATACACACCGGACAAATAAAATTATTTGTGCAGTGTAAAAGGGAATACAAATATTTGTACCAAACATGGCTGATACAAAATCTTCTGTTGTTTGTGCAAATAAAATTCAAACAAATATTAGTGCAATCTAAACGATTGCCCAAATATTAGTCACAATACCTACTATTAGCCCAAACCATTATTTGTTGTGTTTGGACAAATATTAGCATAGTCTAAACGTACCTTTAGATATGGCACTAAATCAATTATATTCTATTGTCAAACAGGTTATAAATCTAATACCAGTTGGGCAAAAAAATCTATGGCTGAGTGATATATCTAATACATATAAAATTAGAGGCGTTGTTCCTTAAAACATGCCTGATTGTTATTTTGAAACACTAAGTAAGATATTTAATGGTTGCATAAGTATTGGCTATTTTCTCCAAATTTTTAAAAAGGCAAAAGTTATTCCAATATACAAAACTGGAAAAGATCATAAAATTCCAACCATTTAAAGATCAATTAATATTCTAAGCTTATTAGACAAAGTTTTCGATATATATAAGATTCACCTATGCCGAACCTTATATACCCTTTGCCATCTATGTAACTGCCATCCCTAAATTAGCGCGTAAAGCGCAAGATGTCTGTCAAAATTTCTAATGTACATACAAAATGTATGAAGCATGCCTAAATAGCACGGCGTCAACGCTTAGCAATTGGAAAATCCAATTTTGACAGTACGTTAGGAAGTGAAGTTGGCTGGTTGTTAGTTTGTTTTGTTTTGTTATGGTTAAAAAGTAATGACAATTTAGTTATTTTCAAGGCAGTCTAGCGGTTTTATCTCTTTTTTATTCTTATACAGCGGGTTTTATAAAATAAAATGAGTTAACATTACTGTTAAAGACACAAAGTTGACGCTCTTGTTTGGGAATGACATTCCAGCGCAAAAGCTATGAATTAAATTGCTTTGCATCTTACGCGCTAATTTAGGGATGGCAGTAAATCTAGGTTAGTGAAGCAACTCCAATCAAAAAAGTAAATATTATGGTGACAAAGAATTAAGAAGTAAAAAAAGTTTGGTACTGCATTTATATTGTTACTGCATATATATTATGCCGTCGGCTCTTAATGGGTTAAGCAATTTAAACAAATTTGAGTATTTCCTTAAAGATCTTGTTGCGGTGGCTGTATTAAGGCAATAATATGGACAATCTATGTATGCGTCGACTACATATTTTAAGTATGTTGCTAGGACGTTAGTCAGGGGGTGTTAACCTTGCCACAGTTAAGATTGAATTTTGGAAAATGGTATGGCTATGGTTTGGAGTCGTAGTGGTCTACTTTGTGTTTAGCAAGGATGGCCAGTCCGCAATAAACCAATGGCTGTGAGGGAAGCCTTGCTTTTGCAATCGTTCAAACTCACGAAGCGCAGTTAATCCCCACAATTTATATCTGGAAATAAAAAAAAAAAGAAAAATACGATAAATTATAAAATTATATAAAAAAAAAACCAGAACGATACTTTCACGATGACACCAATTATTTTGTGAGCATGTGTATCATAGAACATATGGTCATGAGTGTTGAAAAGTGATTTTAGACATACAAGTTATTGTGAATTTATTTACCTTGTTAAAAAAATTTCTGTTATACAGTGGGCGAAATAAGAAGCTAGTGTTAAAGCTAGTAAGGGACAAAGATAATCATGTTTAAGCTGGATCGTAAAATTAGACGAATATAGGGAATAGAGTAGTTATTTTGTAGATATCTATTAAAAAGATGGCGGTCGAGGGGATAAATGTGACTAAGCTAGGATAAGCCATTTGGCGCAGACAGCATTAACAGTCAAGTGGTGAACGTGCAGGGCAGTGATCATAGTCAAGCTGATACGTGTGTGGATAGAAATTCACAAAGGGAAATTTTAAAACTAAAAAAGTGACCAAGATTAACCATATGGTGAAGGCTATCGGGGATAGAAATATTAGTGAATCTGCAAGGTATGTTACTTCTTGGTGTTTTGGGTGTGCAGGGTAGTGTTAATTATACATTTGCATGTTTGATCAGGTATTTGAAGGATAGTCCAAAATACGTAGTAACTCCTGGAAAAATTATAGTTTTCGTTGAGAAACGTAAGTTTTACCTATGAGTAATTAATGTTGTACTGAAATAAAAGAGGTTTCTTTAAAGTAGGAATGCTGGTCTCCTACTGGTGTAGTGTCAAAGCAATTGTGTATCGGGCAGACCACGAGCTTCCTGGGAAGCAAAGAAGTAAAGTTCACCAACGAAAAGCGAACAACAAAATAAAGTAAAGAAGAATTAGTGAGGAACGTCTCCAGGTAAAAGTAGTTAGCCTAACCTTCAGAGTAAGCCATTTTGAAAATCAACTGGTAGAATAAATAAAAAAAGGAAAAGAATATTGCACAGACGTCCATTTTTTTTATTAAGTACGCGTGGGATTAAGCGCCCCAATTAATACGGAGGGATAGAATATTTCTTTTTTTTTTTTTCAAAATTCCCAAAACATAAACCTAGAGGATAAGAGTATTTGTTTGTTATATTACAATTTATTTGCTATTTCTTGTTTTGTACGTATTTGTTTTTTTTATATAAGTAGGCGTAAGTAGATTTAAAAACAAGAAAAAAAAGAGAAACATTTTAAAAAGGTGTAAATCAGAATTCTAACGGGCAAACTGATATAGGTGGTAGATTTTTTTTTGTGAGGAATAAAAATTTCTTAAAGGTTTACGAGAACTCTTTCAAACCTCGCATAGTTTTTTTATCTGGCAATTCTTTCTGTATTGAGCCGGAAGCAGGCGGAAAGAGAAAAATCAAACTACTTATCCAGTGTATTGTAAATGTGACTGTTAGAATTTTGGTCTGTAGTATCTCTGTAAAATCAGTATGTTAAGATTTTCATTAGGTCAGTATTCTCGTTTGTGTATTTATTCGAAAACAACCGGGTACTCTATTTAAGTTTAGGTATAAGGTATAAAGTATATGTTCACAATAAAATAAGCATGTCTTTTTTTTAGATAAGTTCTTTTGTTTAATAAAGTATGTATTACGAATTTAAAGATATGCTGGCTTAAGGTTTTATAGATAGGGGTTGGAAAGGGGTGTAAGTGGTGAGACGGTGTGAAAATTTATGGGGTCCTAATTGACAAGAGTGGTGAACTGGAGACTATGGTTGGGAAGGGCGGCTGAGGAAAAATATCATCCTCCTACTGTGTTGGTGTTTGTTGGTGTTAGTTTCTGTGTTACTTTTTTTTCATGAATACTATTGCTACTGTCCTGGTATTAGGGTGAAGGGTGGAACCTGCGCTGATATGAGTTCAAGCAGAGGCTAGTCTGAGACTTTTCAGCCTAGTGCCAAAATGGACTCGTAACAATATGGCGCCCAATTTAAAACAAAGGCGTTTTACGCCTGTATTGATATATTCTGTGTAGTAAACCTAGACACAGTGTAATAAACAATTAAATAAAAGAACCAATAGACCATACTGTGCATTGATTAGTTTAAATGATTCCCAAGCGCCTGTAGCCGTTCTTCAAGACAATTTTAGAAGCCGCTGTACAGATATGTAAGGGTAGTTATTATGTAAACAATGCATAGCAACATCATATGGGTGATATTATGTTCATAAAGGTGTAACTGAGCAGCTTTATTCGTACAATTTTATCAACCCGTTTTACAATTTTACAAATATAGTGTACTACAGATAAGCTTTAGTTATAAACCTAGGGAATATAACTTGATAGCCGCTTAAGACTAATGCTTGAGGTCCGATGTATCAAATTAATTCGTACTAGGCCGTTGACAGTATAGGCAAACGACTGTTAAAAGATTAAGTAAAGCTATAGGACTTTGTTTTTTATAATGAAAATTAGAGGCAGCAACCAGTAATTCTCATAAGAGAAAACCAAATTGTTTTTTTATACACCTCACTACCTACGTTTCCCGACCCTAAATCTAGCAATACATTAAAACAATTTTAAGTAATTTTGAAAAACGTAACATAGTCAGTCTCGTAAATAATACAAAAAAATCTTTTTGAATATAAAGTTTGGTGGTAGAAAATTAGGTATTATTTTTTTGATATATTATTCTAAGTAAGATTTTATATAGCCTAAGGCAATTAACAAATAGGTTTTTTGTTTTTTTTTTTTTTTTGTTTATGTTTTGATTTTATATATTTTTTTTTTTTTTTGTATTTTTATTTAAGTTTAATTTCTTGTACTTAAGTCTTTACATATATTCAACGGCAATTTTCTGGTTTCATTTATTCTAGATTCCTTATAGATATAATTATAATTTTTTTTTTGCTACCAGATAGGCATCCAAGATAAAAAAGAAAGTAACAAAAAAAATTAAAAAAAAAAGGATTGATTGTGATGAACTTAGAAATCATAACGCAATCTATAGGGATCGTGAAGTTCAGAAAAATAGAAAAAGGAATAGATTACCTGAATTTGATTTAAATAGGTCAGTGGTGTAGGTTCCCGAGTTATTGATTTGTCAGCAACTATTATGTATACGTCGAAAGGGGTCGACA
Source organism: Gymnosoma rotundatum (assembly GCA_916610165.2). NCBI lineage: Eukaryota > Metazoa > Arthropoda > Insecta > Diptera > Tachinidae > Gymnosoma > Gymnosoma rotundatum. Next base: position 112,876,038 of record OU744336.1, read on the forward strand.
GGCCTGTTGATCAGTCTCAGAACATAGGGTCGCGTACCCAACCAGTAATGGCAAGTAAGCCGAATGATGATATAGGACCTGGGGTTAAGGAGTTGGTAATGGATGAGGCTTTAGTTGTCCAAAAGTCTTTAGAAGACAAAGTAAAACAAATGGTCTCGGATGAAATGAGAGATGTAAAGAAAACCATAGGAGACCTGGCAAAAGCTGTACAAAGTCTTACAAGGATAGCATCTTTTAATCAAACAGGTATGCAAAATACATCAGATCACCTAAGAAGCTTTATCGGAAATGAACATGTCTTATTAAATCCGCAGAGTAGCGCATATGCCCGAGATAGAGATCAGGCGCGAACTTGTCCTCCTGAATAATCTACGCGTGAGGGTCCCAATTATATGAATCGAAATGATAGGGTTGTATATGATAGAAGTGAAGCCTATGATTTTCGTCAAATAAGAGTGGGTAAGTTAGGAGTAGTATTTGATAACCGATCAATGAGTATTGATGACTTTATCTTTCGTGTAGAACATTTAAAAATTCAATATAATATTTCTGATAGAGAAATTGCAGAGATTTCCATTTTTTAGTTTCGGATGCGGTGAAAGATTGGTACTGGTCTTTTATAGGTACTCACGGCCTAACATCTTCCAACTTCGAAGTAATGAGAGACCTAGTGGAGAGAAAATAATGAGACCATTGATTTGTTCTTTTTAGCAATGAGTAAATTGAGATCGAGACTGACACAACCAATGTCAGAGTTTGATATGATTAAAATAATGAAACGTAATGTCAACTCATACCTGGCCAGAATCATTTATCCTATAGCTGTGTCCTCAGTAAAACGCGAAGTTGCTCGAATGTAACGAGGCAGAACGCAACTTTCGCAGAAGAGAAATCAGAAACATAATACAACCACAGCGCACGAACAAGCAAATAAACGAGATTTATTGTGGTCAAGATGATAACCCATTTATTGGAGAATTCTTAGACCAAAATCTTTTAGAGGTGGAGGCCATTCGCATAAATCAGCAATCACAGCAGCAGAAACAACCTTTAATATGCTGGAACTGCAGAGCAACTGGACATGTCTTTATGGAATGTCCGATCGAACAGAGATCGCTGTTTTGTTACAAATGCGGTAAGCCGGATGTCACAACTCCAAAGTGTCCGACATGTCAACAGAAAAACATGTGGAACGGCGTGGGAATACCAGGGGACTCACGTCAGAAGGAAAACCCTGCATCAAGGGAGTAAAATCCCCTGGGAAGGAAAACTATTTACGGCACCAGATTAAGTATGCGAATATAGGATCAAATATATCTCAAATAAGACATTATTTACCAAGACAGGTTAGACAGGAATTATACTAAAATGCTAAAACAAGAATATTTGGATCTAATTTCACAGGAAAAAAAATTATCAAATAAAATCATAAAAACTAGGCAAAAATTTAGTGAACAACGTAAAATAAGAAAAAAATTTAGAAACATTTCTAAAAACGACGAAACTAGCTGATGATCCGAGGATTTTTATTAACGTTGAAATATGTGGGATAAAAATTAAGGGATTATTGGATTCAGTAGCATCAGTCAGTATTTTAGGGAAGAATTGTAGGGAACTAGCAACGAAAATAGGGCTCGAAGTATATCCTATAGGGACTAGTGTGAAAACTGCCAGTGGTCAACATCACCGATTACTAGGAAAAGCAAAAGCATCCATAAAGTTCAAAGATCAAGAACATATCATGTTATTATATCTTTGTCCTGACTTGGAACAGGAATTGTATTTAGGTATATATTTTTGGGTATCTTTTGGTATAATGCCCGATATAGTTAGGATAGATGAGATAAACGTTGAGCAGGTTCAAAAGGATTTCGTAGATAAAGGGACAGAGAACAAAATGAAACCCCAACTACTAACAGCTGGCCAGCAAGAGGAGCTATATAAAGTGATTAAGCTATTTAAAACATTTGAAGAGAATGGTTTGGGTGTGACTCATGTAAAAAAGCACTCGATTAAATTGGTCGAGGGAGCAGAACCAGTTAAGGAGCGTCATTACCCGATATCACCTGCGGTGCAAGAAATAACGTTTAAAGAAATTGATAACATGCTTAAACTAAACATAATAGAAGAAAGTGAAAGCTCGTGGAGCAATCGAACAACATTAGTACGAAAACCTGGAAAAACTCGTTTTTGTTTCGACGCGAGAAAATTGAACAGTCTGACCATAAAAGATGCATACCCATTGCAAAATATTAAAGGAATCTTAAGCCGTATATATAAGCGGCATAGACCTAAAATATGCATTTTGGCAGATTGAACTGGACGAAGAAAGTAAACCGTATACCGCCCTTACAGTGCCAGGAAGGCCTCTGTACTAGTTTAAGGTTATGCCTTTTGGGCTATGCAACGCAGCTCAGCGCCTTTGCAGGTTAATGGATAAAGTGGTTCCACAGCGTATAAATCAGAACGTATTATATATCTTGACGATCTCCTGGTCCTTTCCAGTTCTTTTGAGGAACATTTGCGGTTGCTAGAAGAAGAAGCTAAATGTTTCGAGGAAGCAAATCTTCCTATCGGGCTTAATAAATCAAAATTTTGTTTCCAAGAAATTAAATATTTAGGTTTTATTATTGGAGGGGGAATGCTTAGAACAGACCCAGAAAAAGTCGAGGCAATACGAAATATAAGAGTCCCAAGGACGACAAGAGAAGTAAGGAGTTTTCTCGGCACAGCTGGCTGGTACAGGCGTTTTATTAAAGATTTTGCTAATATCGCTGCGGCGCTTACAGATACGTTGAAAAAATCAAAAAAATTTGTGATGACACCGGAGGCCCTTGAATCATTTGAAAAACTTAAAAAGGCCTTGCCATCAGCACCTGTGCTAAGACATCCGGACTTCACGAAACGTTTTTACATTCAGAGCGACGCTTCAGATTATGGTATTGGAGCAGTTTTGTACCAGCTTAATGCGAACGAAGATGAACATCCCATAGCGTTTTATTCATACAAGTTAAATTCTTGCCAGCCAAAATACAGCGTAACAGAAAAGGACTGCTTAGCAGCTGTTATGGCCATAAAGAAATTTAGGCCTTACGTGGAAATGATGCCGTTCACCGTGCTCACAGACCACGCGAGTTTAAAATGGCTTATGACGCTAAAAGATTTAAGTGGAAGATTAGCGCGTTGGTCACTACTTTTACAAGCGTACGATTTTGATAACCAACATCGTAAAGGCGCGGATAACATTGTTGCAGATATGCTATCGAGAGCTCCCCGGGATGGTAAAATGGTTGTTGAAGAAATAAACAATGAAGATATTTTAGATTTCGAAACTACAGAATTTGACGGCGAAGAGTATGTCGATTTAGTTAAAAATATTCTGAAAAATGCAGATCAACTTCCAGACCTAAAAGTGGTTGATGGAAAAATGTATAAAAAACCCTAAAAAATTCATCTTTAGAAGAACAGTATACATGGAAACTGTGGATTCCAGGTAATCTCACCTCAACTTTGATTGAAAAGGCTCACAACGAGAACACAGCGGCTCATGGTGGTATAGTAAAAACCTTAGAAAGACTGAAGCATTTCTTTTATTGGCCTCGAATGGCAATTCAAGTGAGAGAATATGTCAACTCATGTCAGGTTTGCAAAGACGTCAAGGCGGCCAATCAGAATCTTATGCCTGAAATAGGTCAGGAAGTTGTAACTGATTGACCATTTCAGAAATTGTATCTAGATTTTTTAGGAAAGTACCCTAGATCAAAGAATGGCAATTCATATATTTTTATAATTGTAGACCACTTTACGAAATTTATATTTCTTAAGGCAATGAGGGAAGCTACAGCAGGAAATGTCGTTAAATTCTTAGTAAATGAAATATTTCATAAGTTCGGGGTACCTGAAATAGTACACACTGATAATGGTGTGCAATTCGCGTCAAAGGCCTTTCAGGAAATGACTCAGATTTATAGAATTCACCACTTAAAGACAGCCTTCTACAGTCCTCAGTCAAATGCAGCGGAAAGGGTTAACCAATCCGTGCTAAATACAATTCGAGCTCATCTTGACGAAGATCATCGCGACTGGGACATGTATTTGTCTGAAATAGAGTGCGCCCTGAGAAATTCGGTTCATTCCGCAACAGGTGTAACTCCGTTCTTTGCCTTATTCGGGTACCATATGTTTCTGAGCGGATCGGATTATAGGTTAGCTAGGAAACTTAAGTCCTTATCAGAGCATGAAATAGATAATATAAACACGAATGAAAGACTCGAAATTATTAGGGAAAAGTTAAAGCTAAATATGCATAAAGCATATGAGAAAAGTGCTGAAAGGTACAATAAACGGGCAAGACATACTAGATTTATACCTGGGCAGGAAGTATTCAGAAGAAACAACGTTTTAAGTAACTTTGAGAAAAATAGAAATGCTAAGTTTTGTAAAAAGTTTTTAAAGTGCAGGATAAGGAAACCGGTGAGCAACAACAGATACGAACTTGAAAATGAGCAGGGGAAACTGATAGGAGCGTATCATGCGAAAGATAAAGAAATGTAGTGAAAGGGAACAAATCTATTATAAAATTTATTAAGTGCAAGGCTAGGCTAGGAGAATACAATTCATGTGAAAATTATAGGAAAATAGAATAATCTGTGTTGTTGAGGTCATGTGATATGTAGTTTGTGTTTTCAATAGTTTGTAGTATAAGCACCTAGTACCTGTTTTTGAAATATCTACGACTGTGCACGTCGTATTTCTTACCTTAGTTTTAGAACTGCTGTGTTAAAGATGACCTGGTCTGGGAGGTTAAGAAATCGTGTTTCTCTGAAACGGAAAATAAAATAACCACAAAGAAAAATAGCATTTGACAAGAAATCTGCATAAACTTATCTAAAACTTTCCTAGGTGAAAATCGTTAGTTTGTGGGTACGCTCACGGGGCAATGAATGGGTGCAATATTTCCATCCAGGAATTCAACTCGAAGAAGTAGGGCAACATATTGCTCGTATGTCTTAGTGGAAAACCAAATCCGTATCAAATGAGGCTCAATTGAGATAAAATTTCCCGGAGGAAAAAAATATAAAAATAGGTGGCCCGAGCGTGGCTCATTATCTTGATGACCGGACAAATATTCGGGAGGAACCTGTTATACAGCAACGGGATTACTTTACCCCGGATGCATGTGTGCAGGAAAATGTTTCAGTTAGGTTGCCCGGCTATGAGACGTCAGGGTGTGGGAATTCCCCACGGTGGCATCGGGAAAACGGCCGCCACGGACACCGTTCTTGCACACTCGTTGTAACAAGCCCGGTGTTATGTTGCGGTGGCTGTAGTAAGGCAGTAATATGGCCAAGCTATGTATGCGTCGACTACATATTTTAAGTATGTTGCTAGGACGTTAGTCAGGGGGTGTTAACCTTGCCACAGTTAAGATTGAATTTTGGAAAATGGTATGGGTATGGTTAGGAGTCATAGTGGCCTACTTTGTGTTTAGCGCGGATGGCCAGTCCGCAATAAACCAATGGCTGTGAGGGAAGCCTTGCTTTTGCAATCGTTCAAACTCACGAAGCGCAGTTAATCCCCACAATTTATATCTGGAAATAAAAAAAAAATAAAAATACAGTGATAAATTATAAAATTATATAAAAAAACCAGAACGATACTTTCACGATGACACCAATTATTTTGTGAACATGTGTATCAAAGAACATATGGTCATGAGTGTTGAAAAGTGATTTTAGACATACAAGTTATTGTGAATTTATTTACCTTGTTAAAAAAAAATTCTGTTATACAGTGGGCGAATTAAGAAGCTGGTGTTAAAGCTAGTAAGGGACGAAGATAATCATGTTTAAGCTGGATCGTAAAATGAGACGAATGTAGGGAATATAGTAGTTATTTTGTAGATATCTATTAAAAAGATGGCGGTCGAGGGGATTAATGTGACTAAGCTAGGATAAGCCATTTGACGCAGACAGCATTAACAGTCAAGTGGTGAACGTGCAGGACAGTGATCATAGTCAAGCTGATCCGTGTGTGGATAGAAATTCACAAAGGGAAATTTTAAAACAAAAAAAGTGACCAAGATTAACCATATAGTGAAGGCTATCGGGGATAGAAATATCAGTGAATCTGCAAGGTATGTTACTTCTTGGTGTTTTGGGTGTGCAGGGTAGTGTTAATTATATATTTGCATGTTTGATCAGGTATTTGAAGGATAGTCCAAAATACGTAGTAACTCCTGGAAAAATTATAGTTTTCGTTGAGGAACGTAAGTTTTACCTATGAGTAATTAATGTTGTACTGAATTAAAAGAGGTTTCTTTAAAGTAGAAATGCTGGTCTTCTACTGGTGCAGTGTCAAAGCAATTGTGTATCGGGCAGACCACGAGCTTCCTGGGAAGCAAAGAAGTAAAGTTCACCAACGAAAAGCGAACCACAAAATAAAGTAAAGAAGAATTAGTGTGGAACGTCTCCAGGTAAAAGTAAATCAACTGGTAGAATAAATAAAAAAAAGAAAGGAAAAGAATACTGCACAGACGTCCATTTTTTTATTAAGTACGCGTGGGATTAAGCGCCCCGATTAATACGGAGGGATAGAATATTTCTTTTTTTTTTCAAAATTCCCAAAACATAAACCTAGAGGATAAGAGTATTTGTTTGTTATATTACAATTTATTTGCTATTTCTTGTTTTGTACGTATTTGTTTTTTTTATATAAGTAGGCGTAAGTAGATTTAAAAACAAGAAAAAAAGAGAAACATTTTAAAAAGGTGTAAATCAGAATTCTAACGGGCAAACTGATATAGGTGGTAGATTTTTTTTTTGTGAGGAATAAAAATTTCTTAAAGGTTTACGAGAACTCTTTCAAACCTAGCATAGTTTTTTTATCTGGCAATTCTTTCTGTATTGAGCCGGAAGCAGGCGGAAAGAGAAAAATCAAACTACTTATCCAGTGTATTGTGAATGTGACTGTTAGAATTTTGGTCTGTAGTATCTCTGTAAAATCAGTATGTTAAGATTTTCATTAGGTCAGTATTCTCGTTTGTGTATTTATTCGAAAACAACCGGGTACTCTATTTAAGTTTAGGTATAAGGTATATAGTATATGTTCACAATAAAATAAGCATGCCTTTTTTTTAGATAAGTTCTTTTGTTTAATAAAGTATGTATTACGAATTTAAAGATATGCTGGTTTAAGTTTTTATAGATAGGGGTTGGAAAGGGGTGTATGTGTTGAGACGGTGTGAAAATTTATGGGGTCCCAATTGACAAGAGTGGTGAACTGGAAACTATGGTTGGGAATGGCGGCTGAGGAAAAATATCATCCTCCTGTGTTGGTGTTTGTTGGTGTTAGTTTCTGTGTTAGTTTTTTTTTTCATGAATACTATTGCTACTGTCCTGTTATTAGGATGAAGGGTGGAACCTGCGTTGAGATAAGTTCGAGCTGAGGCTAGTCGGAGACTTTTCAGCCTAGTGCCAAAATGGACTCGTAACAATATGGCGCCCAATTTAAAACAAAGGCGTTTTACGCCTGTATTGATATATTCTGTGTAGTAAACCTAGACACAGTGTAATAAACAATTAAATAAAAGAACCAATAGACCATACTGTGCATTGATTAGTTTAAATGATTCCCAAGCGCCTGTAGCCGTTCTTCAAGACAATTTTAGAAGCCGCTGTACAGATATGTAAGGGTAGTTATTATGTAAACAATGCATACCAACATCATATGGGTGATATTATGTTCATAAAGGTGTAACTAAGCAGCTTTATTCGTACAATTTTATCAACCCGTTTTACAATTTTACAAATATAGTGTACTACAGATAAGCTTTAGTTATAAACCTAGGGAATATAACTTGATAGCCGCTTAAGACTAATGCTTGAGGTCCGATGTATCAAATTAATTCGTACTAGGCCGTTGACAGTATAGGCAAACGACTGTTAAAAGATTAAGTAAAGCTATAGGACTTTGTTTTTTATAATGAAAATTAGAGGCAGCAACCAGTAATTCTCATAAGAGAAACCCAAATTGTTTTTTTATACACCTCACTACCTACGTTTCCCGACCCTAAATCTAGCAATACATTTAAACAATTTTAAGTAATTTTGAAAAACGTAACATAGTCAGTCTCGTAAATAATACAAAAAAATCTTTTTGAATATAAAGTTTGGTGGTAGAAAATTAGGTATTATTTTTTTGATATATTATTCTAAGTAAGATTTTATATAGCCTAAGGCAATTAACAAATAGGTTTTTTGTTTTTTTTTTTGTTTATGTTTTGATTTTATATATTTTTGTTTTTTTTGTATTTTTATTTAAGTTTAATTTCTTGTACTTAAGTCTTTACATATATTCAACGGCAATTTTCTGGTTTCATTTATTCTAGATTCCTTATAGATATAATTATAAGCCAGTTTCACTATGTCGCAATCGTTCGTTCGTTCGCACAATTACATTCAAAACAAAAACAAATTCTAAAAAATTGTTTTTGTTTTAAATGTAATTATGCGAACGAACGAACGATTGCGACATCGTGAAACTGGCCCTATATTTTTTTTTTTGCTACCAGATAGGCATCCAAGATAAAAAAGAAAGTAACAAAAAAAAATTAAAAAAAAAGGATTGATTGTGATGAACTTAGAAATCATAACGCAATCTATAGGGATCGTGAAGTTCAGAAAAATAGAAAAAGGAATAGATTACCTGAATTTGATTTAAATAGGTCAGTGGTGTAGGTTCCCGAGTTATTGATTTGTCAGCAACTATTATGGATACGTCGAAAGGGGTCGACAGGCCTGTTGATCAGTCTCAGAACATAGGGTCGCGTACCCAACCAGTAATGGCAAGTAAGCCGAATGATGATATAGGACCTGGGGTTAAGGAGTTGGTAATGGATGAGGCTTTAGTTGTCCAAAAGTCTTTAGAAGACAAAGTAAAACAAATGGTCTCGGATGAAATGAGAGATGTAAAGAAAACCATAGGAGACCTGGCAAAAGCTGTACAAAGTCTTACAAGGATAGCATCTTTTAATCAAACAGGTATGCAAAATACATCAGATCACCTAAGAAGCTTTATCGGAAATGAACATGTCTTATTAAATCCGCAGAGTAGCGCATATGCCCGAGATAGAGATCAGGCGCGAACTTGTCCTCCTGAATAATCTACGCGTGAGTGTCCCAATTATATGAATCGAAATGATAGGGTTGTATATGATAGAAGTGAAGCCTATGATTTTCGTCAAATAAGAGTGGGTAAGTTAGGAGTAGTATTTGATAACCGATCAATGAGTATTGATGACTTTATCTTTCGTGTAGAACATTTAAAAATTCAATATAATATTTCTGATAGAGAAATTGTCAGAGATTTCCATTTTTTAGTTTCGGATGCGGTGAAAGATTGGTACTGGTCTTTTATAGGTACTCACGGCCTAACATCTTCCAACTTCGAAGTAATGAGAGACCTAGTGGAGAGAAAATAATGAGACCATTGATATGTTCTTTTTAGCAATGAGTAAATTGAGATCGAGACTGACACAACCAATGTCAGAGTTTGATATGATTAAAATAATGAAACGTAATGTCAACTCATACCTGGCCAGAATCATTTATCCTATAGCTGTGTCCTCAGTAAAACGCGAAGTTGCTCGAATGTAACGAGGCAGAACGCAACTTTCGCAGAAGAGAAATCAGAAACATAATACAACCACAGCGCACGAACAAGCAAATAAACGAGATTTATTGTGGTCAAGATGATAACCCATTTATTGGAGAATTCTTAGACCAAAATCTTTTAGAGGTGGAGGCCATTCGCATAAATCAGCAATCACAGCAGCAGAAACAACCTTTAATATGCTGGAACTGCAGAGCAACTGGACATGTCTTTATGGAATGTCCGATGGAACAGAGATCGCTGTTTTGTTACAAATGCGGTAAGCCGGATGTCACAACTCCAAAGTGTCCGACATGTCAACAGAAAAACATGTGGAACGGCGTGGGAATACCAGGGGACTCACGTCAGAAGGAAACCCCTGCATCAAGGGAGTAAAATCCCCTGGGAAGGAAAACTATTTACGGCACCAGATTAAGTATGCGAATATAGGATCAAATATATCTCAAATAAGACATTATTTACCAAGACAGGTTAGACAGGAATTATACTAAAATGCTAAAACAAGAATATTTGGATCTAATTTCACAGGAAAAAAATTATCAAATAAAATCATAAAAACTAGGCAAAAATTTAGTGAACAACGTAAGATAAGAAAAAAATTTAGAAACATTTCTAAAAACGACGAAACTAGCTGATGATCCGAGGATTTTTATTAACGTTGAAATATGTGGGATAAAAATTAAGGGATTATTGGATTCAGTAGCATCAGTCAGTATTTTAGGGAAGAATTGTAGGGAACTAGCAACGAAAATAGGGCTCGAAGTATATCCTATAGGGACTAGTGTGAAAACTGCCAGTGGTCAACATCACCGATTACTAGGAAAAGCAAAAGCATCCATAAAGTTCAAAGATCAAGAACATATCATGTTATTATATCTTTGTCCTGACTTGGAACAGGAATTGTATTTAGGTATATATTTTTGGGTATCTTTTGGTATAATGCCCGATATAGTTAGGATAGATGAGATAAACGTTGAGCAGGTTCAAAAGGATTTCGTAGATAAAGGGACAGAGAACAAAATGAAACCCCAACTACTAACAGCTGGCCAGCAAGAGGAGCTATATAAAGTGATTAAGCTATTTAAAACATTTGAAGAGAATGGTTTGGGTGTCACTCATGTAAAAAAGCACTCGATTAAATTGGTCGAGGGAGCAGAACCAGTTAAGGAGCGTCATTACCCGATATCACCTGCGGTGCAAGAAATAACGTTTAAAGAAATTGATAACATGCTTAAACTAAACATAATAGAAGAAAGTGAAAGCTCGTGGAGCAATCGAACAACATTAGTACGAAAACCTGGAAAAACTCGTTTTTGTTTCGACGCGAGAAAATTGAACAGTCTGACCATAAAAGATGCATACCCATTGCAAAATATTAAAGGAATCTTAAGCCGTATATATAAGCGGCATAGACCTAAAATATGCATTTTGGCAGATTGAACTGGACGAAGAAAGTAAACCGTATACCGCCCTTACAGTGCCAGGAAGGCCTCTGTACTAGTTTAAGGTTATGCCTTTTGGGCTATGCAACGCAGCTCAGCGCCTTTGCAGGTTAATGGATAAAGTGGTTCCACAGCGTATAAATCAGAACGTATTATATATCTTGACGATCTCCTGGTCCTTTCCAGTTCTTTTGAGGAACATTTGCGGTTGCTAGAAGAAGAAGCTAAATGTTTCGAGGAAGCAAATCTTCCTATCGGGCTTAATAAATCAAAATTTTGTTTCCAAGAAATTAAATATTTAGGTTTTATTATTGGAGGGGGAATGCTTAGAACAGACCCAGAAAAAGTCGAGGCAATACGAAATATAAGAGTCCCAAGGACGACAAGAGAAGTAAGGAGTTTTCTCGGCACAGCTGGCTGGTACAGGCGTTTTATTAAAGATTTTGCTAATATCGCTGCGGCGCTTACAGATACGTTGAAAAAATCAAAAAAATTTGTGATGACACCGGAGGCCCTTGAATCATTTGAAAAACTTAAAAAGGCCTTGCCATCAGCACCTGTGCTAAGACATCCGGACTTCACGAAACGTTTTTACATTCAGAGCGACGCTTCAGATTATGGTATTGGAGCAGTTTTGTACCAGCTTAATGCGAACGAAGATGAACATCCCATAGCGTTTTATTCATACAAGTTAAATTCTTGCCAGCCAAAATACAGCGTAACAGAAAAGGACTGCTTAGCAGCTGTTATGGCCATAAAGAAATTTAGGCCTTACGTGGAAATGATGCCGTTCACCGTGCTCACAGACCACGCGAGTTTAAAATGGCTTATGACGCTAAAAGATTTAAGTGGAAGATTAGCGCGTTGGTCACTACTTTTACAAGCGTACGATTTTGATAACCAACATCGTAAAGGCGCGGATAACATTGTTGCAGATATGCTATCGAGAGCTCCCCGGGATGGTAAAATGGTTGTTGAAGAAATAAACAATGAAGATATTTTAGATTTCGAAACTACAGAATTTGACGGCGAAGAGTATGTCGATTTAGTTAAAAATATTCTGAAAAATGCAGATCAACTTCCAGACCTAAAAGTGGTTGATGGAAAAATGTATAAAAAACCCTAAAAAATTCATCTTTAGAAGAACAGTATACATGGAAACTGTGGATTCCAGGTAATCTCACCTCAACTTTGATTGAAAAGGCTCACAACGAGAACACAGCGGCTCATGGTGGTATAGTAAAAACCTTAGAAAGACTGAAGCATTTCTTTTATTGGCCTCGAATGGCAATTCAAGTGAGAGAATATGTCAACTCATGTCAGGTTTGCAAAGACGTCAAGGCGGCCAATCAGAATCTTATGCCTGAAATAGGTCAGGAAGTTGTAACTGATTGACCATTTCAGAAATTGTATCTAGATTTTTTAGGGAAGTACCCTAGATCAAAGAATGGCAATTCATATATTTTTATAATTGTAGACCACTTTACGAAATTTATATTTCTTAAGGCAATGAGGGAAGCTACAGCAGGAAATGTCGTTAAATTCTTAGTAAATGAAATATTTCATAAGTTCGGGGTACCTGAAATAGTACACACTGATAATGGTGTGCAATTCGCGTCAAAGGCCTTTCAGGAAATGACTCAGATTTATAGAATTCACCACTTAAAGACAGCCTTCTACAGTCCTCAGTCAAATGCAGCGGAAAGGGTTAACCAATCCGTGCTAAATACAATTCGAGCTCATCTTGACGAAGATCATCGCGACTGGGACATGTATTTGTCTGAAATAGAGTGCGCCCTGAGAAATTCGGTTCATTCCGCAACAGGTGTAACTCCGTTCTTTGCCTTATTCGGGTACCATATGTTTCTGAGCGGATCGGATTATAGGTTAGCTAGGAAACTTAAGTCCTTATCAGAGCATGAAATAGATAATATAAACACGAATGAAAGACTCGAAATTATTAGGGAAAAGTTAAAGCTAAATATGCATAAAGCATATGAGAAAAGTGCTGAAAGGTACAATAAACGGGCAAGACATACTAGATTTATACCTGAGCAGGAAGTATTCAGAAGAAACAACGTTTTAAGTAACTTTGAGAAAAATAGAAATGCTAAGTTTTGTAAAAAGTTTTTAAAGTGCAGGATAAGGAAACCGGTGAGCAACAACAGATACGAACTTGAAAATGAGCAGGGGAAACTGATAGGAGCGTATCATGCGAAAGATAAAGAAATGTAGTGAAAGGGAACAAATCTATTATAAAATTTATTAAGTGCAAGGCTAGGCTAGGAGAATACAATTCATGTGAAAATTATAGGAAAATAGAATAATCTGTGTTGTTGAGGTCATGTGATATGTAGTTTGTGTTTTCAATAGTTTGTAGTATAAGCACCTAGTACCTGTTTTTGAAATATCTACGACTGTGCACGTCGTAACAATCTTTTCAAAAGCTTAAAATGATATTTAAAAAATTGGACATTTTCGAGCCACGTAGCTCGGAAAGTATGGGTGTGCGCAAATTTTTTCGCTTGATTTTTTTCTTAGTTCTTAATTCTCTATCGCCCCATATATTTATTTTTTTAATTGGAGCTACTTTATTGTTCCAAATTACATGACAAAATTGGAGGTTGGTTTTTTGCCTGCTGCCTCGAGGGATACTGATTTTTAATAACACCTCTTTCGACACTATCTGATTGATTGACGTATGGACAGACCGACACCTTTTTCCACTTTTTGTGATAAGTTACTTTCTTTGTTATTGAGAAGGCAATTGATTCTATCTGGCATGATGGTTTGTTGTACAAAGTTAATATCAATACAAAGTTATCTGTGGTTAATAGTTTTAATTTTCCTCTTTATTTACAAAAATAGTTCAAAGCTTTTCAAATAATCGATCATTCATCATCATTCGATAGGAATTACTGTAGTGAAAAGCAAATACTAGCAGGTTTACCACAAGGTTCTGTTCTTTCTCCCACGCTGTGAAATACCTTGAGTATAAATATTCGTAGAAGTCAAGAAGCAGCTTTTTATGCTGACGACAGTGCTTTTGTATGTTGCGGCAAGGTATCAAAAAAAAATATTTTAAAAAATGTAAAATTTATGTTAACAATAATAAAAGCCAAGCTATCATATTTTCATACAACAAATCTTCGAAACGAGTTCCTTCAAAAAAAGTCTACTTCACAAAGAAATGTTATTCCTATTAGGAAAAATATTAATCATTTAGGCATAATTTTAGATAAAAAACTTTTGTTTAAACAACGTGTTAAATACTTAAGTATTTGACAAATCAATAAGGTGTGGTTGTGCATCCTTTATTAAACAGGAGGAGGAGTCTTAACTTAAAAAACATAATATTGTTATACGAAAGGTTTATCAGACCGATTTCGACTTGTGGTTGCCAAGTCTGGTATGGCAAAATTTACAAAAAAGCTTCGAAACATACAGAACAAAAATTTTAAATAATGCATAACCTTCCCTACTGACTTACTACATTCAAATGTTGAACATATAAGATTAGTTGACGCTGTCCTTATAAAAAATGCAGATCGTCTAATTCTTAAACTATAAGAAATTTACTTAGCAATCACCAAAATTCATATTTAAATGTCATTTATATTAAAGTTCTATATAAGTACAAAATTTAGTTTTTCAATGCACACTTAAATGAGCAATCTTGTGCATTTAAATAATACAGTTTTACCATATGTGTTTAGGTTGAACTGTTCGGTTTTTCAATTAATCATAAATTTTATAAAATTTTTCATTTGTCACTCTGGTGACTTTGTTAAAATCTAAATTCTACTCCTTTAGTAAACCGTGTATTTTTTGGGAGTATTTACTTTTAATTGCATTGCTTAAACCGTTAACGGTTCAACTAACCTTTGTTTTCGCCATCTTCCTTTTTGCCTTTGTAAAAAACTTTCTTGTCTTTTATATACTTAAAGAGAACACACTTCGTATTTTAAGGTAAAATATTTACTAATAAAAATTTATTTACAAAATAATAACAATTGTATTTTTTCTTTTTCTGCCTGACACACCCCAACATTTTGGTCCTTCGAGCCGGATCCTGAGAATTTATTCTGAGAATATTAATATTCTTTTTTTTCTTCAAAGGATCATCACCTTTCTTCATCACTTCAACACTTATTTTCTACACTCCTTTAGAAAATTTCAATTTGATTAAAGGTGCGTAATTGTTTCATTTTAAAATATTTTTAAAAGTGAATAAAAGAAAAAGTTTAAAGGTAGAAAAAGTGTATATACATATGTACATATCTAATGAAGAAATACATTGACAATTGTTGTTTGTGAATATTTTTTACCTATTGTGATTGATCGTGTAGCAACCCTTGTGTTTTGTAGAGAATAAATCAACCGCAGACAATAAAAAATATAATAAAATATTTTCGCAATTTTTATATTAAAATAGAATATTTAGTGCGTGATTAATTGAATTAAATAAATAAATAAATAATAAGTTGATTAAATAATTACAAAGTGTAATAAAGTTCATATATACATAAATACGTATATTTTTTGTTATACACTTATAATCAACTAGTTTTTTCTTTAATAATATTTGTTGTTGTCGTAAAACCGACTGTAACCCAACAGACAATTTGACTAGGGTTAGTCGACGAGAGTTTTGGTGATATTTTGCGGTAAAAAGTTTTAATTTTTCTTGGACTATTTGTGAATAATTTTTTGTAATTCGGTTTGTTGGTACATTTAATTAATTTTTATTGAAAATTTTTCTATTTTCAAACAAATCGTAATTAATTGAAATTATTATATTTAGGTGAAAAATTAAAATATTTTTGCTTAAGATAACAACAAGAATTTTCACGTGGATTAATTATTAAAGAAAGAAAAATGTCAAAATCACCACTAAATAAATTTATAAGAGCATCGGATGCGCTTATTAAATTTGAATCAAATTTTTGCGAGTTTCGTGACGAAATGCATACCATTTATACACTGGAGATTCAGGGTGTCGAATTAAAGAGTTTATGGGAAAAAGTTAAGTCTTCGTATGAGGCTTGTTTGGACTTTTTTGAGGACAGTGCTAAGGTGGAGCCTACTGATGTAGAGGTAGCTTCGTCTAAGTATCAGTCCACATATGTAGCGTATTTGAAATGTTCGGCTGCTATAAATGAAAAAGTTCATAATTTCCAAGCGGCGCCAAAGGCGGGTTGTTCTACTGCGATGAATTCCAATACGGGTAGTTTTGACCATAATTTGTCCTTGCCTCCTTGTGATGTGAAAACATTTGAAGGTGATTATATTGCTTGGCCCGCATTTAGGGATTTATTTACCGCAATATATATTAATAGTTCGCGCCTTAGTAATGTTGAACGGCTTTGTCATTTGATACGTAAGACCGCCGGTGAAGCGAATGAGATAGTGTCGAAGTGTCCGTTGAGTAATGAAGGGTTTGACGTGGCGTGGCAAAATTTGAAAGAGGCATATGAGAACCCTCGTATGTTGGTTAATAACCAATTAAAATTGTTATTTAACCTTCCTTCGGTAGATAAGGAATCTAGTGCCGGGCTTAAAACTCTTCAACGCGGAATTAATAATTGTCTAACTTCGCTTTCTATATATCAGGTGGCAACGGATAATTGGGATCCAATTTTGATTTTTATGTGCATTCAGCGTCTGCCTACGTCTACTGTTAGTCTCTGGGAACAAGGTGTTCGTAATAAATCGGTCTTGTCTACTTGGAAAGAGTTTGATGCTTTTCTGACGGAAAGAATTCAGACTCTAGAGTGTGTTCGTGATCTTAAGGATTCACAGCCATCTGTAAAATCTTCTGGACAGAAGGTCAGGGCTCATGTTGTGAATTCAGCCTCATCATCCTGCGTTTTATGTCGGTCTTCAGGTCATTTTTTGAGGACTTGTAAACGTTTTAAAAATCTTTCGATTTCGGAAAGATTTTCAACTGTGAAGAAATTTCACTGTTGTGTGAATTGCTTGTCGCGGGAACACGAGGTGAAAAATTGTAAAAGTGCTTTTAATTGCACGACGTGTAATAAAAGGCATCATACGTTACTACATCGTAATGAAACAGGTTTAGAAGTTTCGGCTAGGGATAATTCGGCACCGGCTTCGGGTAACGTCGCACAGGGTGCTAATGTGAACTCTTCCCTACCTTCTACATCAAGTGGCGTATATCATGATGGCAACTCTAATCGACAGGTTTTTCATGTCTCTCAGAATAGAAATGTGCTTCTGGGAACGGCTATGGTGAATATTATTCATCAGGGTATGACATACCCCGCTCGCGCTCTTATTGACCCTGCTTCAGAATCTTCTTTTATCTCTGAGCATTTACGGAATCGATTGAAACTATCGGCACATTCGACGAATGTCAAAGTTTCTGGTATTAACCAAACGATTTCTGCTGCAAGAAAGGTTTGCGCTTTAAAAATTGGTTCTCCTTTAGATAAATCTATTCTATTGGAAACCATGGCCCTGATATTACCCAATATATCAGGCAATTTGCCCTCTTTCATATTGGGATCGAGTCTTCGGGACAATTTTTCAGATCTACAACTAGCTGACCCCCGGTTTTATCAATCCAGACCGGTTGAATTACTTCTTGGGGCGGATTTATATCCTCAGCTAATTTTGGGCGGAATTCGTCGTGATGTTTTAGGGACATTGCTGGCTCAGAATACCGTATTTGGATGGATCGTTACGGGATCTATTCGAGAATCACGCGTGCAAGTGTATGCGACTACTGTAGGGATTTCTGCAGGGGGCGATTTGAATAAAAATCTGCTTCGCTTTTGGGAACTTGAGGAAACCCCTAAAACGAAAATATTATCACCAGCTGATGAATTTTGTGAGGACAATTTTAGGAGAACTACGCGACGCGACTCCGACGGCAGATATGTAGTGACGCTACCCTTTAGGCCAGAATTTCCTCATTCTATTAAGTTGGGCTTTTCAAGACAGAATGTTATGGCACAATTCTTGAGAAATGAGTCCTCACTTTTGCGGAAGCCCAATGTTAAGTCATTATATGATAGTGTTGTTAACGAGTATTTGAGTTTGGGTCATATGAAGCCTGTAGTACGTACTTTTACTGGTCCTTCATTCTCCTGTTATCTTCCTCATCACCCGGTATTTAAGCCAGATAGCAAAACTACGAAATTGCGTGTCGTATTTAACGCATCAAATAGAACCTCTAATGGAAATAGTTTGAATGATTGTCTTTATGTGGGACCCACTTTGCAATCTGATTTAGTTCTACTTATTCTGCGTTGGAGGCTATTTCGATTTGTTTTTAATTGCGATATTACTCAAATGTATAGACAAATTCGGTTGGATTCTGCTCATACGCCATATCAGCGTATATTTTTTCGATCTTCTCCGGCAGAAGAGGTTAAGACATATGAATTGCAGACTGTGACTTTCGGTGTTAACTGTGCTCCTTATCTGGCGATACGGACACTGTTACAGCTCGCAGAAGACTCAGAGACGGAGTACCCTCTTGCGGCTAATATATTGCGCAAGGATATGTACGTTGACGACGTATTAACAGGGGCTCATGATGTTTCGTCTGTATTGAAGGCACGGAATCAGCTTATATCTGCTTTGTCTTCAGCTAAATTTGAGTTAAGAAAATGGACTTCAAACGACATTGAAGTTCTAAAAGGCCTTCCATCGGAATATCTTGTAGATTCTAAACTTTTGGTATTTGTTGAATCTAGTAACTCGAAAACATTGGGTATTCAGTGGAATGCTCAATTGGACTCCTTTTACTTTCGTGTAGAGCCCATAGCCGAGAGGGCACGTTACACGAAAAGGGAAGTGTTGTCTGTAATCGCCAAATTGTTTGATCCTGTAGGATGGATAGGTCCGGTAATCGTTACTGCTAAGATTATTATGCAGAGTATCTGGCGAGATAATATTGACTGGGATGATTTTTTAGTCCCTTCTACGGACAGGGAATGGAGAAAATTTGTCAACTTTTATACGGAAATAAATGACGTCCGGATACCCAGATGGGTGCACTATGCACCTGGGACATTAGTGGAACTTCATGTTTTTTCTGATGCCTCAGAAAAAGCATACGCGGGGGTGATTTATGTTCGTGTCGAAGCATATGACCAAATTTATACTTGTTTGCTCTCTTGCAAAACTAAAGTGGCTCCAATCAAATCGATTTCCCTACCTCGCTTAGAACTTTGCGGTGCAGTTTTGGCCTCAGAGCTGTTAAAAGCTGTTATTGGAGCGATTGATATTCCGATAAGGCAAGTGTATTGTTGGACAGATTCCACTATTGTTCTGTGTTGGTTGAGAAAAACACCGGATAGCTGGACAACGTTTGTGGCTAATAGGGTTTGTCGGATTCAGGAGAATGTAGGGAAGCATAGTTGGTACCATATTAGATCGGAAGAAAATCCAGCGGATTTAGGCAGTCGGGGACTTTCGCCCTCAGATCTGGCTAAAAGTGAACTCTGGTGGCACGGACCCACGTGGCTTCGTGAGCCTAAGTCTGAGTGGAAGATTCATGATCTCTCCCCGTTGGACACAGATGTCGAAGCTAGAGCTGTTAGAGCACACGCCTCTTTTTTTTCGAATTATGAGGATATTCTTGACCGGTTTTCTAAACTTGACCGCGCTCTTAGGGTAATTGCTTACATGTTTCGATTTTTTGTTATGACACATTCTTCGCTTAGAGGCAAACAATCTTTTGATTCTTCTACCATTTCAAGTGATGAGATAACAAAGGTTCGATTGCGTTTAGCAATTTTGGCTCAGAAGGTTCATTTTGTGGAAGAATATAAATCTCTTTTAGCAGGAGAAACCATTTCATCGAAAAGTTCGCTTAGTTCACTTAATCCCTTTTTAGATGATAAAGGAGTAATGAGACTAAATGGTCGTTTGGTAAAATCGCCATCTTTATCTTACACGGAGAAACATCCGATTATTCTACCTTATTCGTGTCGGTTTACTGTTCTTTTAGGGGAATTCGTGCATTTAATTTCTATTCATGGCGGTAATCAATTGATGTTAAGGATTATGCGCATTGAATATTGGGTGCCTCGACTTAAGGTTCTACTACGGACTATAATAAATCGTTGTAAGCGTTGTGTATTGGATAAAAAACGCTTATGTTCTCAAATAATGGCTGCTTTACCTCCGGAACGCACTACTTTAGAGCGACCTTTTACAACTACGGGTGTTGATTTTGCAGGTCCCTTTGATTTGAAAAGTTTTACTGGTAGATCCTGCCGGATAACGAAGGGCTATGTGTGTATCTTCGTTTGTTTTTCAACTAAAGCAGTCCATTTAGAAGCCACGACTGATTTAACGTCAGATTCGTTTTTGGCGGCATTACATAGATTTATTGCTAGACGTGGTTGTCCACTGACAATATTCTCTGATAATGGAACAAATTTTGTAGGAGCTTCTCGTGAGATTGAGAGAGATTTTCGTACTTTTCTGACAGAGAGCCAGGCTCGACTGTGCTCTACTTTTGCCGTTCAGGGCCTTTCATGGCGGTTTATCCCTGCAGGTGCGCCTCATATGGGTGGCCTATGGGAAGCTGCTGTTAAAAGCTTTAAACTTCATTTTAGAAAGGAGGCTCAATCGGTAAAATATACTTTCGAAGAACTTTCTACCATACTTGCGCGGATAGAGGCTTGCTTGAATTCTCGACCCTTATGTCCTATGTCTGACAATCCAAACGAGCCTGTAGCCCTGACTCCTGGTCATTTTTTAATAGGCGGTCCAATATTAGCACCACCGGAACCATCTATTTATGAGTCACCTATAGGTTTAGTGAATCGATACCGCAAAATGAAGGCATTTTCTCATGATTTCTGTCGCCGATGGAAAGAGGAATATCTTCATACTTTGCATAAACGCTACAAATGGAAATTTCCAGACCGAGACATAGCCGTAAACGACTTGGTTGCTATTCGTCATGAACAGTTGTCTCCAACTTCCTGGAAATTAGGACGCGTAATTAAAACGTATCCAGGAAGTGATGATCATGTGCGCGTCGCCGACGTGCGCACAGAAAACGGGGTTGTGAAACGACCAATCACGAAACTGGTCATTTTGACCAATTAAATTTACTACTCTTTATTTATCCATATTCTTTCCTAGCACAATGGCCACTTTGTCAACAATTTTTGAAGATGCCTTGCTAGAAGACTACGAGGAGGATATGGAAGTGTCAGATCAGGCTACAGTGGCACCTAAAACTCAATCTGCGACTGGGGCTTCGATGGCTTTGGAATCTCCACCACCTAAACCTTTATCCATAGTGGATGAGCCTGTCGCTGTGGTACCGGCATCAACGGATCCTGCACCAACTGGATCCTCCAGCTTAGTGGACAGCTCTGACCCGGAAAATGATTTGCGAGCAAAGGCGAAGACAGGCACCAGTGTGCTCAACTGCAGCCTCTGCAAAAGACCTCACCCCTTAAGAGCGTGCTTTCGGTTTCGGCAGCTAAGTCATGAAAAGAAATTGCGTCACGTGCTGATTTGGGGCCATTGCTCACGTTGTTTGGCCAGCAATCACACGTTGAAAGACTGTCGAAGCGTCCGGAAGTGCAATATATGTCAAGGAGATCATAATACTCTACTGCATTCCCCCAGGCAAGTTGAAGGAAAGAGCACAAAGAAAGGAAAGAAATCCGGAAAACAAAATTTAAGAACTAGTGTGCCTTCACCCATGGCCAGTGTAGCTACTTTGTCACTGCGCCATGTCGTGAACTTTTCGCCAACTTTGCAGGGGAAGCTTATTCTTGGGGATCGTCAAGTACAGGTGCGTGCGGTAATAGATCTGTGCTGTAGCGGAAGTTATATAAGCGAACAGCTAGTAAGATCATTAAAGATTTCCGTTACTAGCTCCTATTGCCGCATAACCCTCAGATCTTTGTATGATCCGTTAAAAAGAATTTCCTTGACAGCGAAGGTTACTAAAATGCAGGGTATAAAAACGCCAAAAGAAAACGTTGCGGAGGTTGTTCGGGAACAATTTCCTGGTTTGCAGTTGGCGGATCCAACTTTTTATCATTCTGGTCAGGTTGCGCTTGTTCTTGGTCCAGAGCTAAGTTCCCAAATTATTACGGGAAAAATTTATTCTTGTCCGGGCTGTCCACTAGCTCAACACACAATCTTTGGGTGGGTTATATCTGGCCAATCGCCTATATAATTCAGTCCTAATTGTGCTACGATAATCAGTTCATGGGTCTGTACAAAACCATCGCTTATTTGGGTTCAGTTTATGGATCTGTTGTAAAAACCATATTTTATTGAACTTGGAAAAAATAATACAATAAAAAAAAAAAAACCTTCATTGATTAAATTATTTCTTATGTTTATTGCATCTAACTTTGTTATTGCAAGGCGGCCGGCAATGTTTAGGTTGAACTGTTCGGTTTTTCAATTAATCATAAATTTTATAAAATTTTTCATTTGTCACTCTGGTGACTTTGTTAAAATCTAAATTCTACTCCTTTAGTAAACCGTGTATTTTTTGGGAGTATTTACTTTTAATTGCATTGCTTAAACCGTTAACGGTTCAACTAACCTTTGTTTTCGCCATCTTCCTTTTTGCCTTTGTAAAAAACTTTCTTGTCTTTTATATACTTAAAGAGAACACACTTCGTATTTTAAGGTAAAATATTTACTAATAAAAATTTATTTACAAAATAATAACAATTGTATTTTTTCTTTTTCTGCCTGACACACCCCAACAATATGGTTATGGCATTATTTGTTGTTGTTTCGCAAAAATAAACATAATAAACAAACATTTTAGCCATTGATAGAACAATATTTTATAGTTTGCACATATTTTTCAATGTAAATAGAAATTATAAAGTTAAATTAATAAATTAAATATGTTGAGGTGGTGAATACATGAGTATCGCTGGCATTTTTAATATATGTCATATAATTTTAACAAAATTTGCAATTCATTGTGTTAGCAGCTTGTTTTTATATACTATTGACAAATATTTTGATATTTTGTAATGCTGCCATATTTTTATCATAGTTAAATAAGAACTTTTAAAGATGACTGAAAAACTGAAACTGTATTTAAATACAACTTACATTTAAATGCAATTTAACTAAATGCGTATTTAAATATGAAGGCAAGAACTGGTCATAAGTTGCTTATTGGTTTAACAAATTTCATTTTAACTTTTTACTTGTCATAAGGTTTTTTGAAATAAACTTTTCCCTAACACTGTCTTTTTAAAAGTAGATTAAAATTGTTGTAGTATTTTTAAGTAAATTCACATACTATTTAACTTATATATTTTAAGTTGATTGCTAGTAATTTTCACAATAATAATAATAACAAAAGCTTATCTTTTTTTTCGCAAATTGATGGTATTTATTGATCAATTTAAAAAGGCTATAAATTATAAATAAGTATAATGTAAAACAATCGCAACAATGTCAAAAAATACAGTGTAAGCGAACTAGGTTTCGAAAAGGATATAATATCAAATTTAGTAGACATCGATGTATTGTAAATACGCTATTAGACAGCATATAAATTAAAATAGTTTTGTGCAATTTTATTTACATAGATGTAAATTTTATTTACATTGTGCAATGAATAAGAAAATGACTCCTTTTTTCAACTCTGTAAAAAAATATTTTTCAGAGTTTCAAGGCGAATTAATAATTATAATATGAATTCAACTCAAGGCTGGTAGAAACGAATGTCAATCTTCATATATAAAAATAGTACACAGATTTTTTATATATGGAGTTTGGCAGTAGTGTTCACGGCAGCGTTGCCGCTTTGGTCCAATCGGACCAAACTTGGTAGTTTTTCGTTTTTAAAAAACAGTTTGGTAGTTTGGTTGGTTTGTTGCATTTTTTTTAAGTTTTTGGTAGGTTTTCCTCCTTTAGCAATTTTTTAGCTATAGTAAATTTTTCACCCTAAAAATTCAGAACATAAAATAAATAAAAATGTAACCTTGAATTAAAAAAACAATAACTTTGAATAGTCTTACCACTGTTTTCAAAAACTGTTTTAGATGTAATAAAAAACATCTCTGCCATCTCTGGTTTAGGAAACGCGAACAATATTATTAAATTGAAATTAACAATATTTTTGAGTGAAGGTTTATTTTCAAGTGTATGTATTAAAAAAATTAACAGACGAAATGGAAAAGTAAAATACTTTTTTAATTGTAAATATATACCTAATAATTACATAAATATTTACTAATATTGCATGTACTTTTTTTTAGATTTTAATAAAAACTCCAAAACTAAATGAAAATAATATAATTTCAGAAGACGACATATTTAAATTATATAATACTATTAGTGAACATTGTAAAGAAACAGTCAAAAGAAAATTTAGAACCGAATGGTTGAGTGAAATTGATTAGCTCCGGGAAAGGGATGGGTGTTCATTCTGCATAGTATTCTCTATAACTATTTTAAATCATAACACCCATTTTAAAATCACCAAAAGACAAACTTCCATCTCAACAATTACGGGAAAAAAACAAGTGAGTATAACAGGTTTTATGTGCAAGAAATGCATTTTTAAATTTTTGGTAGGCTGTGAACCATTTTGGTAGGATTTTTGAAAATTATTGGTAGGAAGTCAATTTCTTGTGTGGCAACGCTGGTTCACGGCAAAAATTAATGAATTCGCTTACGCTGCCACCTGGTAAATGATTCGCCTTGGGTCAACTTGGGAGAGTTTGTTATCTTCTCTTGTACAGTAGAACATTTGCGCTCTTAAAATGTCAAGTTCAAAAATATAAACCAAATTTTTATAAAAGTTGTTTTGGTTACAAAATTTTAACTCAATATATAATCGCTCAATAGAGAAATAAACAAAAATGTAAAAAAATGGAAGTAGTTTGGATAGTTCTATTAGGTATTATAGTAACAATATTAATTATTTTTTTGTATTTATATATGAGAGCTCTCCATGAATGTGTTAGAAAAGCAAGAGTCAAAAAGCCAGCATGTGTATCCAAAAAAAAAGGAAGTTTAAAAAATGTGGGCGTAGACGAATATAAAAATGTGACTGTAGAGGAATATAAACAGGCTCCTGGGCCATTGCCATGGCCAATTTTAGGAAATATAACTTTGTTATGCCGTTATGCTGTGCCATTTATAGGATTTGCGGAGTTGTCGAAAGAGTTTGGTAGTGTTTATTCATTAACACTGGGTACTACCCGTTGTCTGATTATCAACAATTTGGATTTGATGCGCGAACTATTAAATAAAAACGGAAAATATTTTGGTAACCGACCAAATTTTCTTCGGTACCATTTGCTTTTTGGAGGCAATAGAAATAATTGTAAGTGATTTTAACTATAACACATCAATCTTACTATAGTTATGTAGAAGTAATAAAATTATAATAATAGAGGGGGTATGAGTTCAAACATTTTGGACGATTGACGTAATTATTTTAAATATATTTTTTGTAAGCAAAATTGCGTTAAATAAGAACAAAAATATTTTATAAATAGTTAACAAAATAAGCATAATAATTTTGCAAAAATATTAATAAAATTTAAATATATCATACCACAACCAGTGAAGCAAGTATTGCTGCTCAAAGCCGGCTAAAAGCCGCCGATTTTTTTGTTAATAATAGAGCCGCCGCCGAGTAGTGCGACTTGTCACGACTCAAAAATTTTAGCCGACTGCAAAATGTTAGCCAGCAATTTTTATACTTTAAAATTAGTTTCAGTTATTTTAAATTGATTCTTAATTGTTAAAATATATCATAATCGGTATGGATTTTCTACTAAATATTCCAAGGTTTTTGTTTTTGACGACTTTTATTTAGGTCAAAAACAGTTTTTTTTTTCGATTTCTCGAAAAGTTAAAACTTTGAGAAATAGTTATATTAAAAGAATATGAATAATAAAATTTATTAATATTTCCATATAAAGTTTTGGTAAAACCACATCAACTCGACGTTAAATCTATAATTTCTAAAAACGCTGCTATTACAAAATGTGCCTTAAATCCGACTTCGGTAAAAAACGACAAATTTATAAATGCATACCAGGCAGGAAATGATCACATTTATGACTAAATCCCATACAGCTAGACACACTTTGGAATATGAGATTCAAAAATACCTTGCCATAAAAGTTTTTGAAAGGTGTTTTGTTTATATAAATTCAAATAATACTTCTAAATTTGTATTTCCATACGTGTTTCCCAATTTGGCTAAACTAGCCAACATGTATTTTAGTATACCAGCAACGTCAGCATAGAGCTGCAAAACTATCGATGGCACTATCGATAGTATCGATTGTTTTGTTTTAAGCAGACTATCGATAATATTTTTTCGATAGTGATACTATCGACAAAAAAAGGCTACTAAAAATAAAGTCAATAAAAACAGTAAGACGACGACTGTGAAATGCAAAATGTAGCATCCAAATTTCGCCACCTGTAAACCTTTTATAATAATGGTTTTCATTACATATATACTTATGTATATAAAGTGAAAATCTATTAATTATTTGTTGCAGATTTTCACAATAAGCTAGCTAACGTAGTTTATTATTATTTTTTATTTTTTTTTTGTTCTGACGCCTTTTCAGCAATTAAACAATATATAAATATGTACATAGGTAAATAATCAAATGTGATCTCCTTCTTAAATGACTTCAAAATAAAAGAAGGATGTCATCAATTCGACTGCAGTTTTTTTTTGGTGTTTGTGCCTCCAGAACTCAGTTATTTCAAAAACGATTTTGAAAATTTTTGGTAGTATGATTAAATATGCTTACAGACTGATTTCGTTTTAAAGTAAGTTCATGATCTTAAAAATTAAAGGGTGTCCCCATACAACATACATACTTTTTACTTGTATTTTGAACTGTAAAGGGAACTTCAGTAAAATTTAAAATGACTGCGTATTACTATAGCTCCCAATAACAAAAAGTAATACGAAAATAAGTCTAAAAATTAAAGGGTGACCCCATAAAAGATGTAAATTTACTTAGATGGGCCTCTCTTTTGAACCGTTATAGACATATGATTGAAAATTGGACGGACTGTCGATTGCCAAATTAAAGGGTGCGCCAATATTTCGTTTAATTTGATATATATGGCCATACTTTTGAGCAGTTGTAGACAGACGCTTGCAATTTACAACGAGCCTGTATTGCTAAGACCAAGTATTGAATTTGGATTTGGAAGTTAAAGGGTGTCCCAGTAGTTGATGTGATTTCAAGTATGCGTCGGAGCTTTTGAACCGTTATAGACAGAACGCTGAAACTTAAAGGCACTTGTATTGCTGAGCCAGCTATATCAACGAGTTTATAATTTGAATTTAGAAATTAAAGGGCGTCCCATAATTGGTGTAATGGGACAGAATGTCGTTTGCTATGGCAGTTATACAGGGTGTTTTTTATAGACGTATAGAACTTCGAATTGAAATAAAACACAAGAAAATCGTTTTAATGTCCATCAATTTGGCTTTATTGGAAGGATAATTTTATGCCATTAATGTTTAAATATGATTTCGGGCATGTGGCCGCCGCGGCTGGCTCGAATAAAGTCAATTCTACAGGTCCAATTTTCAACCACTTTTTTGAGCATGTGGGGCCGTATGTTGGCAATAACGCCACGAATGTTGGCTTCCAAGTCCCCTAACGTTTCTGGTTTGTTGGCGAAGACGAGCGATTTCACATATCCCCAAAGAAAATAATCCAATGGTGTCAAATCGCACGATCTTGGTGGCCAATTGACAGGTCCATTCCGCGAAATTATGCGCTCATCGAATGTTTCCTTCAATAAATCGATTGTAACGTGCGCTGTGTGGCATGTAGCGCCGTCTTGTTGGAACCACAACTCATGCACATTCATGCCATCCAATTGGGGAACAAAATAGTCGGTTATCATGGCTCTATACCGGTCTCCATTAACGGTAACTGACTCTCCAGCATTATTTCGGAAGAAGTATGGCCCAATGACTCCACCAGCCCATAGAGCACACCAAACAGTCAGTTTTTGTGCATGTAATGGCGTTTCAAGGGTCTCATGTGGATTCCCTTCACTCCAAATGCGGCAATTTTGCTTGTTGACGTAGCCATTCAACCAAAAATGAGCCTCATCACTGAACAAAATTTTGCTATGAAAATCAGCATCGAGATCAATCTCATTTTCGGCCCATACACCAAAATCACGACGCATTGCATGGTCTCGCGGCTTTAATTCTTGCACAAGCTGGATCTTGTAAGGTCGCAAGCCAAGATCTTTGCGCAAAATCTTCCATAAAGTTGATGGACAAAGCTCTAATTGCTGTGCACGGTGGCGAATCGATTCATTCGGGTCCTCTTCAACACTTTGCTCTACAGCGGCAATTGTTTCTTCGGTGCGCACTGTTCGACGTCTCTGCGGATGCGTATTATCACATAGAGTAAACGTAGTGCGAATTTAATTAACCGAATTAATTGCTCTGATGGCCGATTATGTCGACCATAAAATGGACGGAGCTTGCGGTAAACTTCGCGAACTGAACCATTATTTTCGAAATAAATTTGCACGATTTGCAAGCGTTGTTCTTTTGTCAACCTATTCATGATGAAATGGCAAACCAAACTAAATATTAATCACTTGACAGCTGACAAAATGGCCGCCAGTTAAAAAAGTGATGCCAACTTAAAGTTCTATACGTCTATAAAAAACACCCTTTAGTAATAAGTATTAATATTTAAAATTATAAATTAAAGGGTGCCCAATAAATAAATACCTTTAGAACCTGTATTACTAACTCCGCTATTACAACAAATTTGGATTTAGACATAAACGGGTGTTCCAATAGTCGATGTAATTTGGTGTATGTGGCCGAACTTTTAAACCGAAATTTACAAGGGACCTGTATTGCTAAGTCCGCTATAACAAAAAGCTTACAATTTGAATTTTAAAATTAAAGGGTGTTCCCAAAATTAATATAACTTGTTCTATATGGCTGTATTTTTTTAACCCTTGTATACAAACACCTTAATTTTAGACAGAATGTCCACTACTTTATTTGGTATAATAAGAAGTATAAAAATTTTAAATTATAAATTAAAGGGTTTGACAATAGTTGATATAATCTGATGTATATGGCCAAACTGTATAACCGTTATAGAAAGTCGGTTGAAATTTACACAGAACCTGATTTCTAAATCTATAATTTGATGTATACTGCCATTTGAACAAGTACAAAATTTATGAATATAAGGCTGTTCCAATAGTTAATGGAATCTAATTTTTGTGGCCACTCTCTTGAACCGTTATAGCCGACAGATGAAATCTGTTTTGAAGTCCGTTTTTTTTGTAAGAATTAAGTTAAATCAATTCTTTTTAGTTAACTACAGTAGTTGAAAGAATTTTTATACCCTTCACCACAAAAAGTGAAAGTCCCATAAGTTATATATATATTCTGACTTCTTATGCATAGCGGAGTCGATTGGGCGATGTCCGTCTGTCTGTCTGTCCGACCGTTTGAGTGTTTTGATTTCACATAAAAAAGTGTCAAAGTGTAGTGTCGAAAGAGGTGCTATTGGAAATCAACATGATCGGTCCATGTCCTTCGAGGCAGCAGGCAAAACTCCACTCCTACCTCTAATTTTTTCATATCATTTGAAACAATAAAGTAACTCCAATAAAAAACAAATAAATATATAGCGCGATAGAGAATTAAAAAATAAGAAAAGTGAAAAACTAGCGCTCACCCATATTTTCCGAGTTACGGTGCTCTGAAATTTTCAAATTTCTTTAAATATCTATATGTGTATTATTTTAAAGCTTTTGAAGAGATCTATAAGGAAATACTAAAATTTTTTTAAAATGCATTACCCATTAAGAGCCGATGTTACTTTTATGTGAAATTATATATATGCAGTACTAAATTTTTTTTTTTTTAATTCTCTCTCAAACCCAACATTTGCTTTTGTTAATGGAGTTACTACACAAAACTAGATTTACATATATAGATGATGAAGTGGATATAAGATTCGGCATAGCCGAATAAAGCACTCTTACTTGTTTAATTTTTTTTCCTTTTAATTTATTTTTTATTATTCTATATGTTTTGTTTGCCATGCTATTTTCTACAGAATTATATTTGTTTTTTTTTGTTTTTTTATTAAATATTAATGTATGTAAACACATGTCTGTATATTAAAAACAGTGATATCAGCTTTCTTTTTACTTTAAGGAATGTTTAAAGATATTATATAAGAAAAATACATAATTGACATTTTTCCAAGAATCAAAAACTATCGATAGTATCGATGGCATCAAAAAATACTATCGAAACTATCGAATGGCGCCACTATCGATAGTTTTGCAGCTCTACGTCAGCATCATCAGAACCAACTTTTTCCGCTTCAGGCGCATGTATTAACGAAAAAAGGAGTCGATTAAATCCTGCAACTGCAAAGAAATAAATATTTGTTCACGACAACGAAAAAATCGTTGAACCATACTTATAAAAATAAATGTTTATTTTACACGTCCTAACACAATACACAAGATCACCAAACTATCAAGGCGTTAGCCGACTTACAGTCGCCGCCGACAATTTTTTCGATCAGCAGCCGCCGCCGAGTTTATATCTTTCTCTGTATAAACTTAAAGCCCAACTATAATGTGCATAACACAACTTATGCAAGGCTTGCATTGCAAGCTTATACAACTGTGCAAATACATTAAATTGTATGTGGTAAACTATAATGTACATAAGATAACTTTTCGTCAAGTTTCGTCAAATTTCATTTCTTTATGCAGGGTACGAAACTGATCGTACTTTCCGTACGGAAACAGCTGATTGTGCTTTGTGTTATACATTGATAAGGAAAAACTTTAACTAAGACCCAAATTGTTAAATTTTTAATTCAATAGAAAAAGTAGAAAAAACAACATTTTTCTTTATGGCTAATTTTTTACAAATATAATATATTTAAATTAAATATGTTGTTTGGCGTAGATCCGAGCAAATTTTCCAATGTAAAAGAGAAATAACACAAATTAATTAAATTCAATATCAAATATTGGAGAACAAGTTCCCTTCTTTTTATTTATGAAAGATTAGTTATAATTTATATTTACCTTGTAAAGGGCTTACACGTAGTGTTCTTCTAAGAATGTTTCAAACGAATGAAATTTTATGTATAATAAAACTAAGAAGTGGCCAACAACACTTAAATACCGTTAGCGGTTTACTCGTTGAAAACAAATGTTTTCCAACAAGGATGTAAAATAGGTATCAAGTAGACACTTAAAGAAAACTTTATAAAACCGAAAACTCAAAAGGAATTTATACCTAAACATTGCCGGCCACCTTGCAACGTTAAAAGATGTTGCAATAAATTTAAATACATAAAACGAATGGAAATCAAAGTAAATATGTATAAATATCTGAGCCAGTAAGGGCTCCTTAAAAGTATAAGTAATGAATACAATTATATATATTTTTTCTTTTATTTTTGAGTCATGAAGGACTCCTGCGGACTGTATATATATGTACACAATAAGTTTTTTTTTTTTTTGTTGGTGGGTCATGAGGGACCCTTGGTGAGCCATGATGGGCTTCTTTTGCGGCCATAATGGGCCGTTGATTAATACGGCGATAAGCCCGAGATAACCCATCCAAAAATGGTATATTGGGCAAGTGGAAGCCCAAGACTTGCCTGTATGCGTCCCTTAATGATAAGCGGAATGACTTCAGGGCCTAAAACCAGCGCAACATTTCCGGAATGATTAAAATTCGGATCTGCTAACTGTAGGCCCTGGAACGATTCTAAAATCGCATCCGTGACCGTCGTAATTGGCGTTTTGATTCCACGCATTTCGTGTACCCGAGCGGTAATAAAAATACGTTGAGACGAATCATAGATGGATTCAATCTCAATCTTGGAATAGCGCTCTGACCCCACTTTCGTTGAAGGCAATTTTAACTTGTCAACAAGTTGGGAGCAAATATAACTGTTCTGGCAACAAGCATCTAGCACCGCTCTTACCGGAATTTTTAAACGATTAAAACATATTTTGAGCCGAAGAGTTGGTGAAAATGATACCGCCTGGCGAATCGCCATATTGACAGAAACCGAAGCCGGTTTGGCGCCAGTCTTGGGCACCTTTTTATCGTGCAGCCAGGTGTTGTGTTTTTGCTTGCAATGTTTGCAAGTTGCCGTACTCATGCAGTTCTTTTCTACATGATCACTGCACAAACATCGACCACAAAGACGGTGTTCGACAACCATGCGCAACTTTCGCTCAATGCTCATGTTTCGAAATTTTAAACAAAAACGGACCGGATGATTTTTACTGCAAATTTTGCACTTCGGACGTTTCACAACATTCGTGGCGGGAGTGGCCAACCTATTTTCTAGATTATGTGCCAGAACAACCGCAGTTAAAGAAAGGGCTTCCACTTTCCCAGTGGTTGGGTTATTCGGCGATACCATTACGGTTGATTCCGTAATATTACCCGCTAAAGGCGGAACAGGCTGTGGATCAACAACTGCCACCGTTTCCCCGAAAGGTCCAGATGCCATATCACCAACAACCTCGTTAATATCCATGGTCTCTTCGTAATCCAACAGACCATCGTCGAACAAGTCTGTAGCAGCTTGAGTGGCTTTAGTTTGAGGGTCCATGATTCTATGAAAAATATAGGTTAGCATTGAAAGATTGATAAAAGTGACATGAAATTATTATTCAATTAAAACAACAAGTTTGGTTATTGGACGATTTATAATCCCGTTTTGAGTACGAATATCAGCTACGCGAACGTGACCGTCAGTACCAGTATGGATTTTCTCAACAATTCCTAACTTCCATGAAGTGGCAGGGAATTGCTCATTTTTAACAAATACTAAATCGTTTACAGCAATTTCCCTCTGTGGATATTTCCACTTATAGCGTTTATGCAGTTCTACTAAATATTCTTCCTTCCATCTCTTGCAAATTTGGTGAATCAACGCCTTAACTTTACGATAACGATTCACTACGCTAATTGGTCAATCGAAAATCGTCGGTTCTGGCGGAGCCAGAATTGTCGATCCTATTAAAAAATGCCCCGGTGTGAGGGCAATAGGTTCAGAAGGATTATCAGGCATACGACATAATGGACGAGAATTCAGACACGCTTCTATCCTTGCTAGCACAGTAGACAGTTCTTCAAAGGTGTATTTGCAAGACTGCATTTCTTTTCTAAAATGAAGTTTAAAACTTCTAACGCCAGCTTCCCAAAGACCGCCCATATGGGGTGCGCCAGCTGGTATAAATCGCCATGTTAAACCTTTGTGTCCATAAATCGAACACATTCTTGCTTGGCATTCTTTAAGAAACGTTTTAAATTCTCTAGCAATTTCATTTGACGCGCCGACGAAGTTAGTCCCATTGTCCGAAAACATGGTCAGAGGACAACCTCGTCTCGAAATGAATCTATTAAAGGCAGCTAGAAATGTATCAGTTGACAAATCTGAGACTGCTTCTAAATGTATTGCTTTTGTAGAAAAGCATACAAATATGCAAGCATAACCCTTTGTTATCTTACAAGCTCTACCATTGTAATTTTTCACGTCAAAAGGCCCAGCGAAATCAACACTAGTAGTGGTAAATGGCCTATCTAACGTGGTACGTTCAGCTGGAAGAGCAGCCATTATTTGACTGCTTGTGCGTTTTTTGTCAATTATACAACGCTTACATCGGTTTATTACCGTACGAACCAATGTCCGTAACCTAGGCACCCAATATTCACAACGATAAATTCTGCAAACCGACAACCATACGGCAAAATTATCGGATATTGCTCACGATATGATAATGATGGTGACTTGACAAGTCGACCATTTAATCTCATTACCTTTTCTTCATCCAAAAATGGATTTAGCGGCAATAAAGAACTCTTAGATGTTAGAGGCTCCCTATCTAAGAGACTTTTGTACTCAACAATTCCTAACTTCCATGAAGTGGCAGGGAATTGCTCATTTTTAACAACTACTAAATCGTTTACAGCAATTTCCTTCTGTGGATATTTCCACTTATAGCGTTTATGCAGTTCTACTAAATATTCTTCCTTCCATCTCTTGCAAATTTGGCGAATCAACGCCTTAACTTTACGATAACGATTCACTACGCTAATTGGTCAATCGAAAATCGTCGGTTCTGGCGGAGCCAGAATTGTCGATCCTATTAAAAAATGCCCCGGTGTGAGGGCAATAGGTTCAGAAGGATTATCAGGCATACGACATAATGGACGAGAATTCAGACACGCTTCTATCCTTGCTAGCACAGTAGACAGTTCTTCAAAGGTGTATTTGCAAGACTGCATTTCTTTTCTAAAATGAAGTTTAAAACTTCTAACGCCAGCTTCCCAAAGACCGCCCATATGGGGTGCGCCAGCTGGTATAAATCGCCATGTTAAACCTTTGTGTCCATAAATCGAACACATTCTTGCTTGGCATTCTTTAAGAAACGTTTTAAATTCTCTAGCAATTTCATTTGACGCGCCGACGAAGTTAGTCCCATTGTCCGAAAACATGGTCAGAGGACAACCTCGTCTCGAAATGAATCTATTAAAGGCAGCTAGAAATGTATCAGTTGACAAATCTGAGACTGCTTCTAAATGTATTGCTTTTGTAGAAAAGCATACAAATATGCAAGCATAACCCTTTGTTATCTTACAAGCTCTACCATTGTAATTTTTCACGTCAAAAGGCCCAGCGAAATCAACACTAGTAGTGGTAAATGGCCTATCTAACGTGGTACGTTCAGCTGGAAGAGCAGCCATTATTTGACTGCTTGTGCGTTTTTTGTCAATTATACAACGCTTACATCGGTTTATTACCGTACGAACCAATGTCCGTAACCTAGGCACCCAATATTCACAACGATAAATTCTGCAAACCGACAACCATACGGCAAAATTATCGGATATTGCTCACGATATGATAATGATGGTGACTTGACAAGTCGACCATTTAATCTCATTACCTTTTCTTCATCCAAAAATGGATTTAGCGGCAATAAAGAACTCTTAGATGTTAGAGGCTCCCTATCTAAGAGACTTTTGTACTCAGCAGCATAAAATGCTTTTTGAGCAACAATAGCCAAACGTAATTTGACTTTATTAAGTTCGTCACTCGAAATAAGTACAGATTCGTATTTGAACTGTCCTTTATATGATCTATGCAAAGCGTGAAAAAATCTAAAAATATATGCAATAACACGTAATGCTCTATCAAGTGACGAAAATCTATCTAAAATATCTTCAAATTTCAAAAAAAATGAAAAAAAAATGAAGCATGAACTTTAATTTTGCGACTTTTTATATCTGTATCAAGATTTTCAAGACTGTGTATATACCAGTTGGTTTTATTCTGACTCAGCCATTCAGGGCCGTGCCACCAAAGTTCACTTTGCTTTAGGCCAAGTGGTTCTACCCCCCTGCTGCCTAAATCGGCAGGATTATCTTCTGATCGTACGTGAAACCAATTATGACTACCTGTATTCGCTTGAATACGACAAACTCTGTTTGCTACAAATGGAGTCCACGCAGAAGGGGTTTTACGTAACCATGCCAGGACGATGGTTGAATCCGTCCAACAATAAACTTTTGATATCTTGATTTCTATTTCACTAAGAATATTTTTAAGCAACTCAGATGCTAATACCGCACCGCACAATTCAAGGCGTGGTAATGACACTGATTTTATTGGAGCTACCCTTGTTTTAGAGGTTAATAAGTTAACCTGAATTTTTCCGCATGGGGAGGCAATACGACTATAAACTACCCCCGCGTAAGCTTTTTCCGATGCATCGGAGAAAACATGAATTTCCGTAATGGAATCTTCGTAATAATTAACCCATCGTGGTATTTGAACGAAGTTCACTTTGTCAAAATATTCAACAAATTTAATCCATTCCTTTTCTGTGGAAGAAGTAAGACAATCATCCCAGTCAATATTGTCAAGCCAAATGCGTTGCATAATAATTTTAGCTATGACAATGACCGGACTTAACCAACCAACCGGGTCAAAAATTTTTGCTATCGTAGATAGCACTTCTCTTTTTGTGTAGCCTGATTTTACCTCTAAAGGACAGACTTTAAAGAAGAAGGAATCTGACTGAGCGTTCCAAAAAATCCCTAAGGTCTTTGAACAGCTAGACTCCTCAAAGGTAAGTAATTTCGAATCAACCAAATGATCCGATGGCAAGCCTTTTAAAATGGGCGCATTATTCGATGTCCATTTCCTAAGTTCAAATTTCAAAAAAAATGAAAAAAAAAAATGAAGCATGAACTTTAATTTTGCGACTTTCTATATCTGTATCAAGATTTTCAAGACTGTGTATATACCAGTTGGTTTTATTCTGACTCAGCCATTCAGGGCCGTGCCACCAAAGTTCACTTTGCTTTAGGCCAAGTGGTTCTACCCCCCTGCTGCCTAAATCGGCAGGATTATCTTCTGATCGTACGTGAAACCAATTATGACTACCTGTATTCGCTTGAATACGACAAACTCTGTTTGCTACAAATGGAGTCCACGCAGAAGGGGTTTTACGTAACCATGCCAGGACGATGGTTGAATCCGTCCAACAATAAACTTTTGATATCTTGATTTCTATTTCATTAAGAATATTTTTAAGCAACTCAGATGCTAATACCGCACCGCACAATTCAAGGCGTGGTAATGACACTGATTTTATTGGAGCTACCCTTGTTTTAGAGGTTAATAAGTTAACCTGAATTTTTCCGCATGGGGAGGCAATACGACTATAAACTACCCCCGCGTAAGCTTTTTCCGATGCATCGGAGAAAACATGAATTTCCGTAATGGAATCTTCGTAATAATTAACCCATCGTGGTATTTGAACGAAGTTCACTTTGTCAAAATATTCAACAAATTTAATCCATTCCTTTTCTGTGGAAGAAGTAAGACAATCATCCCAGTCAATATTGTCAAGCCAAATGCGTTGCATAATAATTTTAGCTATGACAATGACCGGACTTAACCAACCAACCGGGTCAAAAATTTTTGCTATCGTAGATAGCACTTCTCTTTTTGTGTAGCCTGATTTTACCTCTAAAGGACAGACTTTAAAGAAGAAGGAATCTGACTGAGCGTTCCAAAAAATCCCTAAGGTCTTTGAACAGCTAGACTCCTCAAAGGTGAGTAATTTCGAATCAACCAAATGATCCGATGGCAAGCCTTTTAAAATGGGCGCATTATTCGATGTCCATTTCCTAAGTTCAAAACCTGTAGAAGCTAATGCTGTAGACAATTGGTCCCTTGCTAATATGGCGCTTGATATGTCATGTGCTCCAGTTAACACGTCATCAACGTACATACCTTTTCTTACAATGTTTGAAGCCAGCGGTAATGCTTCCTCGCAATCATCGGCCAACTGTAATAAGGTCCGAATCGCTAAATAGGGAGCGCAATTCAACCCAAAGGTAACCGTCTGTAATTCATATTCCGTCACTTGCTCATCAACTGAACTTTTATAAAGAATCCCCTGAAATGGTATGTGAGATGGTTGCACACGTATTTGTCTATACATTTTAGAGATATCGCAATTGAACACAAATTTGAAAAGTCGCCAGCGTAGAATTAAATTTACTAAATCTAATTGCATAGTAGGCCCTACGAAAAGACAGTCATTTAAACTTCTGCCATTTGAGGTTTTATTTGAGGCATTGAAAACGACTCTCAATTTTGTAGTGGTCCTTTCAGGCTTAATCACAGGATGATGTGGTAAGTAGCACGATTTGGTCACCGCTTGCGGCCCTGATTTAACAGGTCGCTTGTGATCCAATTTCAAGTAATCCACTATGACGTCGTCATACATGCTTTTTATCTCAGGCTTGCGTAAAAGAGAAGATTCAATTCGTAAGAATTGTTTTATAGCACTAGGCTTTGACAACCCCAAATAAATTTCACGAGGAAATTCGGGTTAAAAAGGCAGTGATACAATATACCTGCCTGAAGAATCTCTAGTGGTGGTCTTTTTATAAATTTCCTCACAAAGTCTATCTGATGGAGAAAGAATGTTTCTTTTTGGAGTTTCCTCTAATTCCCAAAACTTTAAAAGGTTTCTGTTTAGATTATCTTCCTCAGAAAAAGATATAGATGTTGAAAAAACGTTGACAGAATTATCAGCAGAAACATTAATTGGCCCTGTCAGAATCCATCCAAAGACAGTTTTCTGAGCCATTAAAGTTCCCAAAATTTTTCTACGAACTTCACCAAGAATTATATTAGGGTATATGTCAGCGCCAAGTAACATATCTATTGGTTTGCTTTGATAAAATTTTCTATCTGCCAATTGTATACCAGGTATATCACTTTTTATATCCGATGGACAAATAAAGGAAGGTAAATTACCAGAAATAGAAGGTAAGACGAGTGCAAAAGTTTCCAGATCAATTGACGCATCCATTGGGGAACCGACTCGAATGTTACAAATTTTTTTCGAAATAGTAGAAGTTCCTTTATTCACGCCGGAAATCTTTACATTCGTAGAATGTGACGGAAGTCGCAATTGATTTCGCAAACGCTCGGAAATAAATGAAGCTTCTGATGCAGGGTCAATAAGAGCCCTTGCAGGATACGTAGTATCATGGCATTTAATAGAAACCATAGCAGTTCCCAATAACACTGACGAATTTTGTGAAATATGATAAACTTGACGATTAAAGTTAGACTGAGCAGCAGCAGATGTCGTTGGCCTCTGTAATTCAACTGAAGTAGATTGCATTGTTGGCCTTGAATTCGAACTATTCGATGTAGATAATGAAACTGCATTGTTAATTGAAGAATCACGATGAAGTAAAGTATGATGTTTTTGATTACATGTGAAGCAACGATGTTCACTTTTACAATCTTTCACTTCATGTGACCTTGAAAGGCAATTCACACAGCAATGAAATTTCTTTATATTAGAAAAGCGATCAGATACAGATAAATTTTTAAAACGTCGGCAGAATCGTAATAAGTGGTTTTGTTTCGGACACAAAATACAAGTATTAGATGAACCTGTATGAGAAATGTGAGCCTTTACTTTACGTTCACCAACTTTTTTATCACTTTCTAAATTTGTGAGATCACGAATACAATCTAAAGTTTAAATTCTTTCCGTTAAAAACGAATCCAAATCTTTCCACAGAGATATAGCAGTTTTATCTCTAATACTCTGTAACCAAAGCGTTACTGTTTGGGATGGTAAACGCTGAATACAAATAAACACTATTATCGGATCCCAATTGTCCGTTGAAATATCATATACTGACATAGCAGTCAAGAAACTATTAATACCGCGTTGTAAATTTTTC
Source organism: Gymnosoma rotundatum (assembly GCA_916610165.2). Lineage (NCBI taxonomy): Eukaryota > Metazoa > Arthropoda > Insecta > Diptera > Tachinidae > Gymnosoma > Gymnosoma rotundatum. The sequence continues at coordinate 112,915,473 of OU744336.1, forward strand.
AATGCTGAACTAGTTTCTTTTGAGACCGACTCTAAATTAAATAAACATTTTAATTGGTTATTCACCAGCATACGCGGATTCTCATATGTATCCCTAAGTGACTTCCACGCCACCTCAAACCCAGAGTTTGTAAGCGGACACTTTATTACAATTTCCTTAGCCTCCTTGTCGGTTCTTTTAATTAAATAACATAGCCGTTCAATATTACTTAAACGTGTATTATTTATATACAACGCTGTGAAAAGATCCCAAAACGTAGGCCAGGAAATATAATCACCATGGTGGAAGTGGCATGTTGTGACAAATTTTATCGGATGCCGGCTCATTGTTGTCAAAAACCAGTGCTTTCGGTTTCGAAGTAGCCTCCAACTCATCACATTTAAGTCTCATTGTTTTTATGCAACGAGCGTAAGTAGTGAGTGTGCTCTGGTATTTTCCTTCAGTTACTTCGAGAACCTCTGATTTTACTTTTGTTGAAGACTTGAAGTATTCGATACACTCTTCATATGAACTTTTGACTTTTGCCCACAAGGATTTTAATTCATCACTCAAAACCTCTATAGTGTAAACGTGATGATCTTCGTCACGAATTTTGTTAAAATTCGCTTCAAATTTAAAAATGGCATCCGAAGCGCGAGCAAAAGTTTCAATCGTGTTCGACATCCTTCCTAACAAATCGACCAACAAATTCACAAGCGAATTTATTATCAAAGGTCAAATATTTCAATAAAACAAAACGACTAACTTTAGATAGGTTGAATCTACCGGCCGTAGGGTGACCACTTATAAACGCGGAAGAAGAGGAATGAATAAATCTTTTATACAACGATAATATATGTGTAAAGCAATAAAAAACTGTTAATAAAACTTCACCAATCAGTTTCAGAATAATAAATAAACAAATAAAATTATTGCAATAAATAAAGCACCATACAAATATCAATAGTGCACCTGTTGAACAAATTAACACCCTTGCACAATATCTTAATTGTATCCAGATCTTTTACTATTGCTTTACACAAACCTCACAAAATTTATTTGAAACAAAATGACGCAGCAATAAATAAATTTATTTTTATTCCGGCTTTGTTAAATTTTATTTTATTACACAACTATTACTATCGGATTAAAAAATTTTTATTCTGTAGCCGTCCGTCCGCGTAAACAAACTCAGCCTTGACAAAATTAGTACTTATTAAAATGCAAAGTACTGTATAAAACAAGCTAACACTGGGATGAAGTATAAGGGCGAATTCAAATAATTCACAATATATATATTCTTCCAATAACCACTTGTTTTACTTCTTTTTGTTATTACACACACACCAGTATAATAACTGATTTTATTTTTCTTTAATAATTTCACTTTTTTAATAAGACACTTTTAACTCAACCACTAACCTTATTTTTCCGTTGATTTTATTTACCAGACCGATGAAGGAGACTTGCAGTTTTTACCTTGAAACTTGTTCTTGTAAAAGGCATCCGGCTCGAAGGACCAATGTTTGGCGTAGATCCGAGCAAATTTTCCAATGTAAAAGAGAAATAACAACACAAATTAATTAAATTCAATATTAACTATTGGAGAACAAGTTCCCTTCTTTTTATTTATGAAAGATTAGTTATAATTTATATTTACCTTGTAAAGCGCTTACACGTAGTGTTCTTCTAAGAATGTTCCAAACGAATGAAATTTTATGTATAATAAAACTAAGAAGTGGCCAACAACACTTAAATACAAAGGGTTTCCAACAAGGATGTAAAATAGGTATCAAATAGACACTTAAAGAAAACTTTATAAAACCGAAAACTCAAAAGGAATTTATACCTAAACATATGTATTTATACACACATATGTATACGATATAAGCGATGAACATCGTTGCAGTTTTTAGTACGGTTGGCCACAAACACAAAACAGAAAATAACTTGTAATATTTTTTTTTAACTTTTAACATGAACCAAAATATGTAAATGTGTATGTAAATGTTATTGAATATATAATATATCATCTTTAAAGCCTTTTCGTTTTAAAATTTTGTTCATTTATATCGAAATTATTTTTGGCAAAAGTACGAATCAAACATAAGTGTGCAACTGTGGCAAATAAGTTACTAAATTTATGTAGGTACATTATAGCCACATAAATTTCTTTAATAAGTAACCTAAGCATTTGACAGGCTTTTCGTTGGATTTTTGACATAAGCTAAAGCTAGCTAATGCACATTATAGTTGGGCCTTTACATAGAAATGATTTTTTTATGTCTGCAGCACATCAGCAATGCCAAGGAAAAGTTTTTTTTTTTTAATTTCTGTTGTTTTAAGTTCTGTTTGAACTTTCGGACTTTCAATGTCGATTTTAGAAAATAAGAGATATATTTGTTTATTCCGACGTTTCGTTGGATAATCCTTTCATCGGGGAATTTTTATTTTGTCTGGTAACAAAAAATGTACAGCGGTCAAAAAAAGTATTCGACATGAAATCTTATTTTTAAAAATCATTTATTGTGTTACATGCGGACAAGAATTTGAAGCATTAAGCTGTAATTTTTTATTACAGTGGAGGTAATTTCTTATTAAAAGTTACAAAGATTAATAATATTTGAGAATGTGAGATAATTGTGCATATTATATAAAAAAAAACTCTAAAATTGCAAAGCAAAAAAAGTACACTCATTACTCATTTTTGTCGCCTTTGCGTTAATATGTTGACTTGCTTGTTGTTGTTATTGTTAATACTGTTAGGAGTTTAGTTCCAAGCTTTCTTCATGCATTGTTTTCATTTAGTTTCACGTGGTTACAAAGGACGAGAAACCTCTATTAAAATAAGAAATTTAATAACCCACCATTTTGAATTAGGCAAATCGGAAATTTCTATATCAGAAATCGTTGGAAGACCACGAACTACTGTCCATTATATAATAAAAAAACACAAAGCTGCAAAAACAGTTCAAAATAAGCCCAAGTATGGTCATCCACGGAAACTTACAGAGGTACATAAAAAATACTAAGGAATACGTAGGCACTGAAGATACTCCCCGAACAATTAGAAATGTTTTAAAAAAGCATCAATTTCATACACGATCAGCTAGAAATAAGCCTACATCCCAAAGAAAAATCGAATTATGCGATTAGAGTTTGCTAAAAAGTATGTAAATGAGCCAGAAGAGTACTGGATGAATGTAATTTTTGCTGACGAAAGCAAATATAATCTTTTTGGATGTGATGATATGGTTCTAGTATATCGAAAAGCAAATACAGAGTTGGAGGAAAGAAATCTGGTGCCAACGGTTAAACACGGTGGAGGTGGTGTTATGGTCTGGGTATGTATGGCGGCATCAGGAGTTGGCAATTTATCATTCATTGATTGAATAATAGATCATTTGAAATATATTGTCCTTTTGAAGGAAAATTTGCGTCCTAGCGCAAAAAAAAGGACTTGCAGGCAAATTTTTAGTTCTATCAAGTTAATAATCCAAAACACTCCGCAATGTATACAAGACTATGGCTACACTGCAAGTGATAAAAATGCAGCCAAAATCTCCGGATCTTAAACCAATTGAACATCTTTTTGGTCATCTGGAGAAAAAATAAGATCTCGTGCGTTTTCAAATAAAAACCAAATTTGGGCAATATTATAGGACGAATGGTATAAAATTGAGCCAGGATATACAATGTCATTAGTAAAGTCTATGCCCGAGCGTTTAAAAGAGGTTATACGGCGCAAAGGAAGAGTAACTCGTTACTAGAATGTCAATAAGAGTTTTACTTTATAATAGTTTTTGATATGTCGAATACTTTTTTTGTTTCTGTTTTTAGCTTAAGTTGTAAATGTTGTGTTTTTTTGTTTTATCAGTTGTAAAGATCTCATTTTTTTTACTGAAATATATTCTTTGTTCCTTCATATATAAAATTTTGTGTGAATTTTACCACTAAACAAAAACTAATTATTTTTATTGAAACACAAATAAAACTTTATATAGATGTCGAATACTCTTTTTGACCGCTGTATAAACAAAACAGATTAAACAGATAAACAATTATGAAATCTTATCTTTTTTATAACAGAAAACAATCCCTTTACTTAAATAATATTTTAATTTTAACACAACAAAAATTTTCAATATATTTAACATTTAAAACGACAAATTTTTTTTTTTAAATAAACAAAATTTAAACATCAAATAATACTGCTGTTGTGTGTTTTTGTTTTTAATGACAGATTCGTGTTCACATTTTCTTGTATTTAATTTTCCTTTTGTTGTTCCTACATAAACTTTGTTGCAGCTTTCTGTTGAGTTTCCAAGACACCTAATTTGATATACTACTTTGCTTTGCTCAGTTTTTGTTTTTGTAAAGAGAGAATTTATTGTTTTGTTTGATCTGTATGCCAATATAATTTGGTTTCTCTCAATTACTGTTCTTATTATGGAAGGCTATAAAATATGACGTTGCCAGATGTGTTGTTATTTTCTGTGTTTTTATCCTTGGTTTTTGCTTTATTAATAAGGTTTTCAAATATATGTTTCGGAAAGCTGTTTTTCCAAAGTGTTTCTCCAATAATTGCAATGTTCTTCGTTACGAACGGCTTGTCACTGATTTTAAATAATTTATCTATGAAATTTAGAGTTGAATTTATTTTTTGTTGTATTAGTTGTTTCGAATGATGATTTATAAGACGTCAAGATGAAATTGACTTTGTGTACCAATCATTTATGAGCTTGTTCTGCTTGTTAAATGTTTTTAAAATAATTTCCGCCTCATTTTTTCTTATAATCGCAAATAGGTCATCGACATATTTCGTGATAATTTTTATATTTATGTTTTTCTTTTCAAAGTCTTTCGTTACTGTTTATAATAATTTATCCAGAACTATGTTTGCTATCGTAGGGAAAAGGAGGTTTCCCATACGCATACCATATGTCTGACAATAATACTTATTTCCATATACGAAGTAATTGTTATTATTTAGACAGAGTTTAAGTATTTTTAACCGACTTCAAAAAAAGAATCTGTTCCGATTTTGAAAATTTTTGGTAATATGATAGATTAGGCTTACAGATTGGTCCCGTTTTAAAAACAGTTCATAATCTTAAAAATTAAAGGGTGTCCCCATACAACATACATATTTTTTACGTGTATTATGAACTGTAAAGAACGATTCCTTAAAATTTAAAATGACTGCGTATTACTATGGCTCCCAAAAACAAAAAATATTACAAAAATAAATCTAAAAATTAAAGGGTGTCCTCACAATTGATATAAATTTACTTATATGGGCCTATCTTTTGAACCGTTATTGACAAACGCTTGCAAATTGGACAGAATGTCGATTGCTATGGCCGTTCTAGTAACAAGTATTAATATTACAAATTAAAAATTAAAGGGTGCGCCAATAGTTCATTCAATTTGATGTATATGGCCATACTTTTGAACAGTTGCAGACAGACGCTTGAAATTTACAACGAACCTGTATTGCTAAGTCCGCTATAACAACAAATATAAAATTTGGATTTGGAAGTTAACGGGTGTTGTAATGGTATATGTAATTTTATGTATGCGACCAAACTTTTGAACCGTTATAGACAGAACGCTGAAACTTAAAAGGGATCTGTATTGTTTAATCCGCTATATCAACAAGTTTATAATTTGAATTTAGAAATTAAAGGGTGTCCCATAATTGATGAAGATTTACTTATTTGAGCCTATCTTTTGAACCGTTATAGACAAACGCTTGCAAATTGGACAGAATGTCGATTGCTATGACCGTTATAGTAACAAGTATTAATATTAAGAATTATAAATTAAAGGGTGCGCCAATAGTTCATTTAATTTGATGTATATTGCCATACTTTTTAACAGTTATAGACAGATGCTTGGAATTTACAACGAACCTATATTGGTAAGTCCGCTATAACAACAAGTATAAAATATGGATTTAGAAGTTAAAGGGTGTTCCAATTGTTGATGTAATTTCAAGTGTGTGGCCGTGCACCAATAGTTCATTTAATTGTGTATATGGCCATACTTTTAAAAAGTTGTAGACAGACGATTGAAATTTACAAAGAACCTGTATTTCTAACTTCTCTATAACAACAAGTATAAAATTGGATTTGTCCCAATAGTTGATATAATATGGTGTTTGTGGCCGGACTTTTGAACCGTTATAGACAGACAGCTGAAATTTACAAGGGACATGTTTTGCAAAGTCCGCTATAACAAGAAGCTTATAATTTGAATTTAGAAAGTAAAGGGTGTTCTCAAAATTAATGTAATTTGTTGTATATGGCCGTATTTTTTGAACCGTCGTATACAAACACCTTAATTTTAGACAAAATGTTCACTACTTTATTTGGTATAATAAGAAGTATAAAAATGTTATATTATAAATTAAATAGTTGATATAATCGGATGTATATGGGCAAACTGTTGAACCGTTACAGACAGATGGTTGAAATTTACGCAGAACCTGATTGCTAAATCTACTACAACAGCAAGCATATAATTTGAATTTGGAAATTAAGGAGTGACCCTATAGTTGCTGCAATTTGATGTATATTGCCAATCTATTGAACAGTTGAACTGGTAAAAAGTTTGAAGATATAAGGGTGTGCCAATAGTTAATGTAACCTAATTTATGTGGTCATACACTTGAGCTGCTATAAGCAGACAGATGAAATCTGTTTTGAAGTCGGTTTTTTTTCCCAAGAATTATTTTTAATTCCATTGAAATTTAACTATATTTACAGCCCGATTCTTTGAATTCTTGATAAATTTTTTATAAAGATATTTTGTCAAGATTTTTATCAACTAAAAGCTCGGTTGGTATTCTGTGGAAACATTGATAAGTAAAAAGCTTTTGAAATTCACCAATGTGGTGAATTTCTATTGACAGCTGATGTTAATTAAATTTTTAAAATTAAATTACTGGCAAAAGCAAAAATATGGATACACCAGCTAAGTAAGTATTTTTAACCGACTTCAAAAAGAGATGGAGGTTATACAATTTGACTGAATGTTGCTTTTTTATGTTTGTGCCTGCAGAACTAAGACATTTCTGCACCGATTTTGAAAACTTTTGGTAATATGATAGATTATGCTTACAGATTGGTCCCGTTTAAAAAACATTTCATAATCTTATAAATTAAAGGGTGTCCCCATACAACATACCTATTTTTTACGTGTATTATGAACTGTAAAGGGCACCGAAATATGATCGGCTGCAAGTCTGCAATTAATTGCCGAGCAAGAACACGACTCAGGCGAAAATTTTTTGTAAATTCTGCTTTTAACGACTAAAAAAGATCGCTTGAGTCACGTAATCTTTGTAAGTCACACCATCGCCTTATTTCGTATTTTCTTCGTCTTCACAAATCAGCATTTACAAATTTATTTCTTCCATTTTTCTAAAAGGATACGTAAATTTATTCATTTTAAAAAAGAATCCAGTATGTTGATATTTACATGAAGCTTGCACTATTTACCGAATTTGAATACACACACAATAAAATAGAGTTATCAATAACAAATTAGACTTTGACAAATTATCAACTAAAAAGCTTATATTTTTTGTAGTAGAATACCAAATCTTGATAAATATTCAAAAGTTGATAAATACTCTAATGTTTTAAACTTATAAAGTGCACAGAATCGGGCTATTAGTGTCAATGAATTTTTTTTAAGGAACACAGCTAGTTTACGGGCACCCCTCCAAAATAAAAAAGTTTACTACGTGGTTAAAAATGCAGTTTTAAACAAAAAATGTAAAAAAAAAATTAAATACTACTAAACCTCGAGAGGCAAAAATTTAGAGCTCTGTTCTAACTATAACACACTAAAGAGGGTGATCCAAAATAGGCTTTCCGAATATTTTGTTAAAATGAATTTTTATTTAGTAAATTCTAATATTCAAATAACTATAATATTTTTGTTTTAAAAGATATAAAATCAAAATAATTTTTTTTAGCTTAAATCTAGTTTACGGGCACCACCCTAAGTTTATGTTTTTATATATAATATGGCATATATCGAGTAGTTGATGGCAGTGTTGCAATAAAAGGTTGCGCTGAATTCTCTTTAATTAACTTTATTTAAAAAAGTAATTTTAAAAATCCTAAGAAAATACAAGTTATATTAATCCAATTATAATAAACATGTGACTATTGTTTCACTTCAGTATAGCTTCAAATTTGATTTGTTTAAGACCCACGTGCTTCAAATTGCTTAATCCTTTCTTCAATCCACACGTCGCTTGCTAATATTGTGAATGTATTTCATTCTGCACCGATTACTTGGTTATTTCGGTTGGGGTTGCCGAGTTTTTCTTTTCAACACTACCCCCGGTATGTCCTGCTTCGGATCTACCTCGTAATTCAAAAAAAGCGCGGCAATTTTCGTGGCAGGCCGCTCGTACACTCCTGTAGTTTTTTTTAACAAAGGCACTTCGGACTTAACGTTTATTATCTTACCTCTAGGCCAACAGTTACGTTGATTGTCTGGGCCGGAAATGTATGCTAAATCTTCAACCTTGATAGGTTCTACGTTTTGGAACCACTTGGTGCGGCGCGTGATTGTTGGTAGGTATTCTTAACCCAAGACTCCAAAATGCATTTGATATTTGTTGACCTGTTTTCCAACCACGTCGCAAGGTAATAGATTTCCCCTCAGGCTTTGATAGAGGCTTCATTCCATTGGAACTACCCAGCAAGAAGTGATTTGGTGTCAGGCCCTCGTCTTCTCCGGGTTCGATGGGTATGTACCATGATATAAAAATAGAAGGTAGTTCCACTCTCTCTTTTCGTCGCCATATTAACGTTCTGACGTTTGCGGGAATTATGAAAATTTGTGCTACCATATAAATTTGTAAGAACCCGGTTTTCTGTTTTGTTTTTTTTTTTAACTTATATGAAATTTTAAAAGAAAGAAATACCTAATATAAAAATCATAAACAAATTTTATTAAATAAAAAAAAAAAAAAATAAACAAAATTTAGCAAAAATGTTGCCTTTTTTCAGACTGCATTAGTAAAAGACGTTTCTGCAAGAATTCTGTAAGATTTTTCAAACTTCGAACAATTTGATTTGCCAAATGCATCTTTAGTGTGGTCGTTGCATTTTGGGAAAAATGACATTGTTTTGGACAAAAAAAAAATGTACTATTGGAAAAAGTGTTTTACCAGACTACAAAAGTTAAAATATGGAATAAAATTTTTAATTTCAGTTTTGCCTTAAACAAGTACAGGTTTCGGTCTTATTTGTAAAGGTAAAATAACACTTTTTATTCAAAGTAACGTCTTAATTAATTAGGTAATGAAACAAAAGTGATAGATTTTCAAGATAACTAATCGAGTTTTCACATGTAGACGAAACTTTAAGCCTCGAAATATATAATATAATTAGCAAAATACTGGTTAGTGAAAAAAAAACAAATGGAAGTAAGTTACTTTATTTTGTTTTTCGGCAAAATTTACATTTTATCACTAGCTAAAGCAACAAGGAGAAAACGAGCATATAAATCTTTTAAATAAATAGGATGGGATGGACTTGAAAACTTTTCGGGATATATTACTTCAAAATGCGGTTAAAGGAATTGGATTCTCAAACCTTTGAGGAAAGCGATCAAAATTATATAAACGGGAATGTTTTATCTGAGGGTTGCCTTTATATCTATATTTAGCTTTTCTTAAAATTAATGCCACTGACTAATTTACTGGCCCCCATATGCAAAAATTTAATGTTAGATACTAATATTACAAAAATATTTTTTTTTTTTGGGAAGAAAATTTTTTCGTATTCGCTTTTCGAACAGAAAAATGTAACATTGTGTAGAAAGATAAAAAACTGTTTATTAATAAAACTTATTCTGTTGTCGCGTTTTATTAATTTAAAAAACTTGTAGTTAGCTAATGCTAAGGACTTAAAAACTTATATTAACAATATTGATATCATTATAAAACGCTCTGAAACACAGTTTGCTTAATGAACTTGTCAGGCATGTCACAGAACACTAAGCATACAGAGGTGACACGAGAATATAGTCATCTCGTTTTTTCTATGCATCTCTTTCTTGACTTCCTATCGACTTCAATTTTGTTTTGATTTGTGTTTCTCGGGCAAGAAAAAAATTACACTTAAATACATTTAAATAAAATGGTGGACATTAAGCATTTTTTAAAAATAATCAAAATCGAATGAAATCTGAAGAAGGTAAAACAAAATCGATCGGAATTGTTAATACGGAATTAAAACCATTCCGATCGGAATTTGTGACATGCCTGTATATTTAATTATTAATTGCGTGAAAATAAATATTAATCTTTGAAACTTTTATTAATTAAATTGGTTAATTCGGTAAAAATCTTACTCTACAATTGTATTTTTAATAAATTATGATAATAAGCAAATTTTTATAATTTATATTTATAGTAAATAGATTTGAGTTTTCTTTACATTTTTATACAAATTACACATATTTTGTTAAATAGTTCCAACATATTTTTTTCTTATTTATATCTGTGGCAACGCAAATTGTGTTATTTACAAAAAATACATTTCAAATAATTTCCGCAAACGTCATAAATTTTTGAAGTGGAACTACCTTCTATTTTTATATCATGGTATGTACGTAAGTGGGCGAGAATTCACTATATTCTCACACTCAGCGAATGCCGCTCTTAACAAATCATCTGTAACTCGGTACCTTGGGAGAATGGACCTGACCAGCCTTTTGCATGACCCCCCATATGCGGAGAAGATGGCGGGATGAAATTCCACGACATATATGAGTTCGTGAAGGCTTTGATAATTTCATTCTTATCCATTAAATCAAAGGCCTCGCGCAGTTCTCTTTTGGTGCCATGAAAGTTGGTACCATTATTGCTCCACCATTCTCGGGGATTTCCTACACGAGATGTAAAACATCTTATGGCCATTTTGCAGGAGTCTGTGGATAACGAATACGCCATCTCTAGATGTATCGCTCTGGTTGTCAGGCAAGTGAAAAGCACGCTGCAACGTTTTTCTGCGCTACGTTAAATCACCACTGAAATTGGGCCGAAATAGTCAACGCCTATGTGTGTGAATGGTCGGCGAAATGAAACCATCCTGGAAGGTGGCAGCGCGGCCATTTTTGGGGGTTTGGCTTGACGCTTTGAGTACGGCATTTCTGACACGACTTTCGTATCTTTTTTAGCACACGTCTTAGTTTCGCAGCCCTTGTTTGATCTAATTCACCACCGTCTCGTGATTTTGGTGTAGAAATTTTACATGATAATCTTTCACTAAAAGTTGTGTTACGTAGTGGGTGCGTGGCAGGATAATTGGGTCACTGCGTCCGCTTGTGTAAACTCTGCTTCCCATTTTTATTAAACCATTAGGTATTCTGATAGTTTGTATAAGGAGTTTAACGATGATAAAGGACGATTTTTAATTAGTAGTATTATATCATCTGCAAACGATTAGGATTTTGTACATTTCCAGATCAACGTTTCGGCAGACTTGATATCTTCCTGTATTTTAGTATACATGACAGTTTATGTTCTGCTTTGCACCGTATAATTCGAACAGCTTGTAGCAATGTTGCACCAGCGAATCTAGTCCACCGTTAAAACCGTTCGGGTGTTACAAGAAAGGTAACTTTCGACATTGTTTGATGAACACCTACGTACTTGGACCGTAATTCTTCGGTTGTTTGTTCGTTAGGATGCTCTTTCCATACAATGTTCTGTTTAATCAGAAACTCAGGGCCTTTACACCAGCAGCTGTTCGCTGAAAAGTGCGGTGTTTTTTGCAATTTGGTTGCTTCATCTGCCACGTTCTCAACTGAAGGAACCCACTTCCACTCACTCGCTTCACTTATACTCACTCACTTGGAAGGCCATGAACTGCGAGTACTTGCGATGGGCAGATCGTATCCATGAGAGGACAGTTTTAGAGTCAGTCCAAAATATTTGCTGAAGGAATTTCAATTTTAGTGATGAGTTGATACTTTGTGTTAGTCGGGCCACCAGTAGAGCAGATTGGCGCTCCAATCGGGGAATTGACAGCATTTTAATGGTGCCACCTACATTTAGCTTCACCATCAACCTGATATCGTACGTACTGCTGCGAAATCGTCTTCCGAGGTGTCATCAAACGTGTGAAGCTCCATGTTGGTGGTACTGGTGTGCCTCCCTAGAAAATGGTGTCTTCGAATACTGAGTTTTTCAATGTCTTCCAGATGCTGACACCATCGTATCCATTTAAAAAATTCTGGGTCCCTTACAGGCTCGGCCCAAGAGCAGCCACTTCGCCAAATTTCTTGTAAAACCACTTTTACATATATAACGTCAAAACCAACATGACCTAAAGGGCCGAATATGCTCATGACAGTACTCAAGACTTGCCGTTTGGTTGATCTGCTACTACCGTTTAAGTATTCCAAGCCCCTTTTCGACACCTTGAAAGTCAGACAATCTTCGGAGGCTACCCACCACATGCCCAGAACCTTTTCAGCTCCCATGGCTTTATCAATATCCATGTTTAGGTTTGCTGGTTCAGCGTTAAGTTCTTGCATAATTTTCATCGAATTCGATCTCCAACCTCGAATTAAAAAACCACATTGGGCGTATATAAAACAAAAATTATTTGCAATTCTAGTGCACATAATGGCTGTCGACTATTGCGTTGACCGCGCGAGGATGTGTAGCGATAAAGTTCTCGCCGTTAAGGTTTTTTATGAATTGTGCCGTGCTGGGTGAGCATGTTGCCCCGAAGGTCATGACAGTAAGCGCGAGCTTAGTCGGTTCTTTATTTCAGTTTTTATACCATAAAAAGCGTTGATAATTTGGGTCTTCGGGGTGTATTTTTATCTAATGGTACATTTCTTTGACGTCGCCGCTGATAGCGAAACGACTTTTACGAAACCGCTCAACACATTCAAAAGAGGGCTCGTCAGGTCCATGCCTTTCAGCAACATCGAGTTGAGGGACACTTCCTTCACTTTGGCAGCTGCATCCCAGACTATCCGCAGTTTTCCTGGTTTATTGGGATTTTTACTGGGAATATAGGCAGATACCAGCAGTGGTCAGATGGGGCATCGTGGGGAAGCCAGATGGCATAACCTTTTTCCAGATAATCTCTTATTTTTTCGTCCATCATCGATTGCAACTTAATTAAATTTCGATGATACGCACAATGCCCTCTTTTTTGCCATGGAAAAGCTTTCTGGAAGCTGCTCTCTTGGCTGTTTCCATAATAATCATGTCTCATACCTCTCTCCTATTTTACGAGTACTCTCTTAATTGCTGCAAGCATTCAACATCTTCCGCAGGCTCTATGATTTTGTTGTTTCTGCCTACATCCATGCTGTCGAAAATTATGTATCGCTTTCCCGCTTCCAATAGTTCCTGGCATTGGTTGGCATTGCCGCATGTGTGGAATGCGTTATAATCGACGCGAATATCTCCAAACTTACATTGGCCTTTAACAGACCACCCTAAGCGATTTTTTTAGCGACTGGGCCGAAACTTGTACGTTTCTTGTTTTCAGTCTTGCGCTCAACCAACTGTTGTGCAAGTCAATTAAAATTCTTGGTTTTGCATTAATATATGAGGCTAGCTGAACATTCTTTAGATAACTGTATTCTTGCTTGAGTTGGCACACGCCTAAGCTCTGCTTTGGAAGATCTAACGTTTTAGCGGTGTGTACGTTGCGCAAATCGAACATTTTTTATGGGGTCAGCAGGTATTTTTAAATTAAGCACTTGAGAATCGTCCTCATACCGACGAGTGTCGGCTGTCCATTAAATACATAAAGGACTAGGAGTGCCCTTCACATTTAAATCACCTAAGAGGCTATCCTCCATCAGAGTAAGTGATGGCCCATCATCGAAAAAGGCGTATGTTTTAATTTTTTTACCATTTCCGTACAACACTACTGGCATAATTCGGAACAAGACTGCATTTTCAGCCTTTATAATGACGTTGCAGATACCATGCGTCTTTTTGTCGACTCCACACGATTGGTCAGAATCGCATTCCGTTATAGGATGACGCATTAGAAACCTTGTAACTGCATTTCATTCTCCTAGCCTCTAATTTTTCTTGTTTTCTTTGGAAAACGTGCTCATATATTTGTAAATAATTTTTCTTTCTAAAAATGTTTAGAAATTAATTAAAAAGAACAAAAAAAAAAAAAGCCGAAAATGAAGTCAAATTTCATTAATTTATAAAATCGATGGTTCAAATCGTGGTCAGGAAAAATCAAAAAATTAAAACAAACGCTAGGGACAGCGTATTTACATCCATACTTAACTCATAACAGTCAATATGATACTAAAACAGCGTCTATAATGTTGCGGGCAAATAAGTATGAATAATCAAAAATAAAAAGTTGTATTTCGTGGCTATTCGAGTTACAAAGAGAACGACAAAGAAAAAGCTTTAAGTTGTGTGTGAACTTCGTCTCACTAAATTAACATTAAGATTAGTTGGTTAAATAGATGATGTTTACGACGTTCATAACATAAGGTAGATAGATGCAAAGAATGCTGATGAAGGATGTGGCGGTCCAGAAAATGCTGCATTTCATTCTGCTAGCGTCTAATTTTTCTTGTTTTCTTTGGAAACAGTCTGCATACATTTGTAAATAATTTTTCTTTCTTTCTTTTTGAGAACATCAAACTCATTGAGTAACTATTGGTTGTACTCGACTAAGAGTGTGTTAGGTGAGTATATATTCTTTTTTTTTTCTCTTACTTGCAAATGCTTTCTACGAACATGTCGAGTATCATGCGACAGTCAAACTTCACTTGATACTCGCAGTACTAGGTGAAGTTTGGCAAATATTTAATTAAATTCATTTGTTTTGAATCTTCCTTTTTGATCTGCCAAACTGCCAAAAATATATAAATAAATGAGGTAAGTTAATAACATAGTTTATTTAGATATTTTTTAATTATTTATAACTATGTTAAAATTAAATAAAATAAAAAATAATATAATAATGACACGTATAGATATATGTATATATATATATATATATATATATATATATATATATATATATATATATATATATATATATATAATTTTCATGGTTTGTATTTCTTACTCCTCTATGTTAACGACAAAAATATTATTGTAAGCTTCATTATAAAGAAGGCAAAAAATACTTGCAGTACCATATGAAGTGAACATATTTTTTTAGGTACTTCATTTTTTGGTACTTGCATTCTTATATGCTAGTTTTTTCGGAACATCTTAACTTCGGCTTATTGCATATTCGTTTTTGCCGAACAAACAATCACTACTCTTCACTGCTTGTGCTCTCACTGAGAGAACAAATATAAACGATGTTTAGGAGCGAGTTTCACATATTCACAAAAAAGTTACTCGTTGCAGATGTCTAGTTTTAATACAAAATATTTTGAATTGAAGCTAACGTTTGTATACTGAAGAAAGAAAACTATATACGAGTAAACGCCATGATAATAAAATAATAAACAAAAGAAATAGAATAAAATAAACGAATAGTTTTACAAAAAAGACGGAAATTTTTTGGCAATTTTGCAAAGGAATAAAAAAAGCTCTTTCAAATGCTAACTGTTGCAATACAAAATGCTTTAAGCATCGAATACCGATTTTTTTTTTTCTTATTTAAATATTTATTTTTATGGTTGTTTGTTATTATCGTCAGTTCGCCTTTACTTTGCTATTTTTTTTTAAATGCGTTTATTACCTTTATTCATTTGGAATAGTAATGTTTTAAATTTTTATTTTACTCTATCGTTGCTAGTTTCTGCCCGAAATTTTCAAAAAGGTTTAAAAATACTTTATTTTTAATTTTTATGGCATTTAGTTTTGTCATTGTATAAAATTTTCTCTCCTGAACACACTTCACAAGGGATGTATGAGGAAACTAAATTGAGTTCAATTAGGGCTTAATTGCGTAAATTCCTTTATCGCGCAATTACAACGTGTGTCTGAACAGGGTATTACTTGTTTTTATTAATATTGTATAACTACTCGTATTAATAAATTATTGCTATGAATAAATTTTTATATTTTTTTAAATTAATAAAACAATTGTTTTTATTTGTATCTAATAGAATTTTCTGATCTCTAACAGATAATTTTTTGTCTCTCGTACATGTACTTTTTTGCCGTGCGTACACGTAGTTTTTTATTCTTTCATGTACATTTTTTTAGTACACGTACTTTAAATAAAGTACATTCAAACTTCCCTGTCTTTCATATATGTTTTTAGCCGTACACGTACATGAAGACTAGTACAATCGTACTTTCATGTAAGTAAACGCAAATAAAAAATTTAATACAACACGTTCATGTATGGAGGATTTCAAAATTTAGAGCCACACATAATTTTTATGAAAAGAAAAATATGTGTTGTTACTTTTGAACAGAACGTTGTGTGTACTCGTACTTTCTGAACTCTAACGAATAGAGTAAAGTGTCCTACGCAACTTCAGTAAAGTTGGCAAACTATATTTAAGCGCCGTTAACGGTTAACTCGTTGAAAAGAACAAAAAGGCCTTCTAACAAGGATGAGAACATGAATAATTAGACATGTTTTTTGTATTAGCTGAGCAAAACCATTAAATAATTAATTATTTTTGCTGTACAATAAGAACACTAAGAGTCGCATATACGTACATAATTATATAAATTTTGCAACAGTTGGCAGTTGCTGCTTCTTACAGAAATTCAGCGCAAATATTCTTGTTTACATATTGAAGTCTGTTTTGCAGTGAATTTTGTGATTGTTGTTTATAGAATTTATGCACTTGAAACGAAATGACAAGGAAAAAAGAGTGTTGTTTGTGTTCCTACAACAAAAATATTACTCAAACACAATGTAGTTTTTGATACTTCCTATGTGGAAGGTTCTTTCATATAAGCTGTGTTAAAGTTTCAGCTAAGCAGCATAAACTTTTTTGTCAAAACAGACCGGTGTTTCATTATTTTGTACCTTTTTTGCACCGCAATTTCTAGTAATAAACGTAATACTAAGTGGTCAGTGTGTACTAGTAAAAGACAGAATGAATCACACCACATCCCCATAGACATTGAAACGCATTTTCAAAAAGGATGTAAAAGACAGCACATCAGCCCTTGAACTTAAGATGCTGGCATTGTTGAATAAACTTCGTCCAATGTTTTCCTTACTGATCATTTGACTCCTGCAGCGGCTAAACTTTTGTCAGTATGAATAAATCTTCGTTCAAAAAAACAAAATTCATAATTATAAATATATTAATGCGGATGTACCTAAAGCTAAAGTTACGTTGCCTAATGACGTTTAAAAAGGTTATAGCATGGCGCAATGTGTTAATCTGCTGAATGATGTCTCGAATCTTGAACCTGTTTCGTATGGTTCTGTTGATGTTACACTTACTGAAACACTAAACTAGTTGTTAAAATATTTGGATTTGGGAGATCATTACAGCAAAATGAAAGTGAAATTAAAACATTATTGGAAGCTATCAAAAGGCGTTATGATGAAAGATATAAAAAAATGGATTATATTAAAAAAACAATGTGAAAAAATATGCAAGAAGTTAGGAATTTTTTTGGAAATGTAAGTGAAATTGGAAACAAAAACAAAGATCCGTGTAAAAAATGAAATAAAGAAAATGATCAAAAATTCTAGAGTAAAAACAAATGTATCATATGCGCAAACAGTTTCAAATAACAAAGTGATGCCAAATGTATCGAAATATGTCCCCTTAATTATCAGAGAAAAACAAAGTATTGAAAAAACTAAAGCGGTACTAAATAAAAAGGTTGATCCAATTAACTTTAAAATAACTGTTAATACATACTTTGTTACTTTGCTATTTTAGAAAATTTACATACATACTTTTTATTTTGTCTCAGTAATAATTGCAACTTAATTCTTAATATTTGTTTTGTTTTGTAAATTCAGCTTATTTTGCACACTTTTATTTTTTTTGTTAATAATTGTAACTTAACTCTCATACCTTTTCATCTATTCAGCTTATTTTAGAGTTCATTGAATTGCATACCTTTTATTTTTGTCTTATTCACAATTGCAACTTGATATTTTGTTTGGTTTGTTTTAGAATTTTTTAACTTTAATTAATTACGCTTATACAGTAATTTATGAGTTTCAAGGTTATTTGTTTGGTAAAAATCTGGTTCAATGTACTATTAGTTTATAACTAAATATAATGTAAGCATATTTTTTACGGCAAATGAGGCAAATATTTTATTGTTAAATTAGTATATAAGTTGGAAAAATTAATCAATAAAAACACTCTTATTTTGAAAGTATTACAAGTCTTTTATTTAAGAGTAAACAACACAGTTTCAAGTGCTGTTGTTGTATCAAACCACCGAATCCAATATAGTTTAAGTGCTATTATTGGCAACTCCAGTTACTCAAATCCAGTCCAATATAGTTTAAGTGCTATTATTGGACAAATCCTAGTGGTTGAACCCAGTTCAATAAGGTTTATGCACTTTTATTGAACATTATTTTGGTGATCCCGACGTGATCCTGTAACAAGGCACAGGGTTCTAATAGATAGAACAGTAAGGCGCAATCCACAATGGCATCAGAAGGAAGTAGGAGAACGGATTGAAACAATCATCCGCAACTTCAAAAAGGATTCCGCCACAAGGAAAACTTCTATTGAATATTTCCAAGAGAGGCTTCGAAGGCTGGATGAAGAATGGACGAACTTCGAATCCAATGACAACAAAATTCGGCTAATGGAAAACATTCAGTTAGATCACAGGTACTTCTCTGAGGACTATTACAATGCCATCATGAATGCCGTACAACAATACAAGGATATATTTGAAGCGTCTATCATGAAGGTGTCCCAACCTTCAACAAGAAGCCAAGACGCACTTCCACAGCAGAAACATGCAGCATGCTCTGACAGAATGCCAACTGATACAGAGCAAATATTGAGACTCATTCGGAGACAATCTGCAATAATGGCATCTCTTGAGCGTTTGTTAAAAAATGATCTGACAAATCAGGATGTGCCAATCGCCACAACACTATGGCAAAATATTGAAGAAATACATCTTCAAATATATGAAACATTTGTCGAGCCTGTGAATCAAGGCTACGACATTGGTCGATTCATCAAGTTGGAAAGCGATGTACGGAAAGCATTGAGATCCGTCACCAACGACACAGCAACTCAACCAAACTCTGGACATACCAATACGAATCCAGAGTCTATACCAATTCCAAAAATTACGTTACCAAAATTTGACGGTAATTATTTAAAGTGGCAAGAATTCCACGACTTATTTTCCTCGTTGGTAGTAGGCCAACAAATTCCAAAAGTCCAGAAAATTTGGTACCTAAAAACACATTTAGTGGGGGAAGCTTCAAATCTTATAAAACACTTCTCTGCCACCGGCGAAAACTTTGATGACGCATGGACAACCTTAGTACATCGCTACGACAACAAGAGGCTATTAGTCAGGAAGCTGATACATGAGCTAGTAGATGCTCCAACTAAAACAACAGCTGACAACTACAAATCGCTCCACGACAAAATCCAAGAGTGTCTCCTATCCCTTAAAAATTTAGATATTGACACTTCATCGTGGGATCCACTTTTGCTTCATTTACTACTCAAGCGATTAGACCAAACCACTCGCCTACAATATGAGCAATCCTTATCACAGCCAAGAGAGGTTCCAACAATTAAGGAATTTTTAAAGTTTTTAGAAAGACATTTTCAGTCCATGGAATCAATGACTGAAAGAGAAAAGGGTGCACAATCCAAGTCAAGAGTGTGCACTTCCATAACGTCAAATTATCAAGACAGCTTGAACTGCATTATGTGCAAAGGTCGAAACCATCCTTTATTCGCGTGCAAAGTATTTCTTCAACAACCACCTTCATTAAGACTTCAATTTGTTCAAAAACACAAACATTGTGTGAACTGTCTTAAACCTGGTCATAACGCAAAGGCGTGCAACCTAAGAAGTTGTATGAAATGCAGTAAAAAACACAACACTTTACTGCATCTCGAAGGCGCCAATCATAATCAAGCAGCACCAGTATCGAAAGGGCCACATAATCATAAGTCAGAAGAAAGTAGCAATCAACTGTCGGTAGCATCAGCCATCAGTACAGCACCAATTAATCAAAACGCAACATCGCTTGCTGCATCCAACCATTCTCAAGAAAGTAGCTACATTCTTCTTGGCACCGCAATGGTCAAAGTCCAAGCAAACAGTAGGGAGGTCCAATGCAGAGCAATCCTTGACTCAGGATCGCAGCTAAATATCATCAGCGATCGACTAGTTAAACGTCTTGGAATCTTACCAAAACCAGCTTCGATACGCCTCAGCGGCATCGGCTCAACTAACACCAGAGTACAACATCGAGTAAACATAGTCTTACAATCACAACAACTTTAATACTCGACTAGAGGCTGCAGTCCTATCACATATCGTGACTCCTCAACCATCACAATCAATATTGAGCAGTGGCCAATGCCGAAAAATATAGTGCTTGCCGATCCAGAATTCAATCGTCCTGATAAAATAGATATTTTACTGGGTGCAGAATTTTACCACCAATTAATGTCAGCAGGGCAGATCAAACTGGGAAATGATTTGCCAACTCTCCAAAACACATTATTGGGTTGGGTTATTGCCGGCAAGGTGGGAGGACATGAGCCATCAACTGCATTGTGTGGCATGTGCACAGACGACGACACCAATCTCGAAGATGCCATTGCTCAACTTTGGGATCTGGAAAATCTAAGTCAGGTTGACAAAATCTTATCAACCTCAGAAAAGTACTGCGAAGATCATTTTGCCCAAACAAATACAATCGACAAGAGTGGAAGATTCATGGTAAAAATTCCATTTTGTGACAACCCTGACACATTGGGAGAATCACACCACATCGCAGTCAACAGATTTCTTGCGCTGGAAAGACGTTTATCCAAGGAACCTGAAATAAAAGCACAATACACAAGTTTTTTGAAGGAATATGAAGCATTGGGTCATATGACACAAATAGATGTGAATTCCATTTCATCTCCAAATTATTTTATCCCTCACCACTGCATCCTTAGACCGGAAAGCGCTACTACAAAACTTCGAGTGGTCTTTGATGCTTCTACAAAAACTTCAACTGGTACATCCCTGAATGATATAATGCACACAGGACCTACAGTGCAAAGTGAGCTCTTCTCCATACTACTTCGTTTCCGTTTACCGCGGTTTGTATTCACAACTGACATAGAAAAGATGTATAGGCAGTTTATCATGCATCCGGAAGATAGAAAGTTCCAAATCATCATCTGGAGGGAAAACCCAACAATGCCAATTAAATATTATCAGCTAAACACCATCACATATGGAACTCGTTCGGCACCCTATTTAGCAACAAAATGTCTACAAACAATTGGTAAATCAAATACAGCGAGATACCCGTATGGAGCACAGTTCCTGCTGAAAAATTTTTATGTGGATGACGGAATCGGAAGAGCTGATAGCTTGCATGCAGCTTTGACAATTCAAACGAAATTAAAACACATACTAAGCCAGCATGGTCTCAAACTACAAAAATGGACTGCAAATCACCAACAGCTACTACAAAACACTGCAGAACAACAACAAGAAGTAAATATTGATTTTAACAACGAGAACCAAACTGTAAAAACCCTAGGCTTAACATGGATGCCAAAAACTGACAAATTCTGTGTCAATGTCTCCCTCAGGGAAATTAAACACATTACCAAACGCATAGTAAGCTCAGATTTAGCCAGGCTATTTGATCCGTTGGGTTTACTATCACCAATTGTAGTCACCGCTTAACTTAAACTAGGCTGGGATGATGAGCTACCAGAAGACCTTCGGGCGCGGTGGATGACATTTCGCAATGAATTAAAACATATAGACAATCTAAAGATACCTCGACATATGTTTGAAGGACACATAACATCAAACATACAAATTCATGCCTTTGCAGATGCTTCAGAAAAGGCATATGGTGCTGCGGTTTACATAAGATCAGTTATAAAGAACACTCAAGTAATCGTAAGACTATTAGGTACAAAATCACGTGTAGCACCCTTAAAACATCAAATCCTACCTCGCCTCGAACTATGTGCAGCATTGTTAGCTGCTCAGTTAACATCAAGAGTCAAAAAGGACTTAAACTTTGAAGACACTCCCACATACTTATGGACAGATTCAGAGATCGTTTTAGCCTGGATCCATTCACAATCATCATTATACCAAACTTTCGTGGCCAACCGAATAGCAGCAATTCAAGAAATATCCATCACTGAGCAGTGGCGACATGTGAGATCAAAAGACAATCCTGCAGACGTCTTGTCACGTGGTCTATCCCCAAAAAAATTAAGCGAACACCCCCTATGGTTCTACGGGCCTGTGGGCAAAAGGAAAATTGGCCACAAAAATTCGCAAAGACTGAAGACAGCCGTCATGAGCATGACATGGAGCGGAAAAGGGTGACCGTAGTTACAGCCGCAAAGGATACCTCAGTAGATATAATCTACAACATAAAACACAACGGTTCATTTCAAACACTCCAAAGGGTTGTAGCTTACATGCTACGATTCATCAATCACACAAGAAAGATTAACCAACATAAGGAACTAAACTTAGAGTGCCAAGAATTAGAACAGGCTCTCACACTCATTGTGCGTGTAATGCAACGATCGGATTTTGAAGAAGATTTGAAGCATTTGAAACGGCACGGCGAAGTATACCGAGGAAGTCCATATAGCAATCTCACCCCCTTCTTGGATACTAACGGCATCATCAGAGTAGGAGGACGGTTGAAATCATCAACACTGCCATACGACGCAAAACATCCAATGCTAATTCCCTACAATGACCCAATAACAAAATTGATACTGCGAATGACACATGAGAAAAATCGGCACTGTGGGCCTCAAGCACTCTTATCACATGTAAGACAAAGGTATTGGCCAGTCAAGGGTAAAACAGCGGCACGATCAATTGTCCAACACTGCGTACGATGCTCCAGAGCCAAACCACACTTACTCAGTCAAATCATGGGTAACTTACCTGCAACCCGCGTTACACAAGCTCGACCTTTCATCAACTCCGGTGTTGACTTTTGTGGTCCGCTTTGGATTCATTATAAGTCACGAGGCAAAAGACCCCAAAAGGCATACATTGCTGTGTTTTGTTGCTTCGCCACTAAAGCGGTTCACCTAGAATTGGTTAGTGACTTAACCACCGAAGCCTTCATGGGAGCACTAAGACGATTCACCAGCAGGCGAGGTCATTGTAAAGAGCTATACTGTGACAACGCAACTAATTTTGTGGGTACAAAAAATCAACTTACAGAATTATCAGATTCGATTTATTCAATTTCGGCCGCAAGTAAGATCAGCAAAGAATGTTCATCCAGAGGTATAACGTTTCACTTCATACCACCACGCGCACCACACTTTGGCGGCTTATGGGAAGCTGCCGTCAAGTCAGCCAAAAATCTTTTGCTCAAGAGTGTAGCAACAGCATCTTTGACATACGAGGAACTAGATACCATTGTAATAGAAATTGAAGGCATTCTCAATTCACGACCAATTACTCCCATGTCAAACAACCCCAATGATTTGGCCGCATTAACACCTGGTCACTTTCTAATTGGGGAACCACTGAACTCCCAGGTAAATTTAAGTGCTAAACAAACAAAGATGAGTCTATTGACAAGGTGGAAATTGGTTACCTACTTAAAGGATGAGTTTTGGAAGCGCTGGTCACGGGAATACTTGTGCGAACTACAGTATCGACATAAGTGGAAAACGCGAAACGCCAACGTACAGCCCGGTGATATGGTCATAGTGAAGGAAGACAACACATCTCCCCTGAAATGGCCGTTGGCTAGAATAGTAAAGGTGCATCAAGGGGATGATGGTCTGGTCCGAGTGGCGGATGTTAAAACAGCATCTGGTGTCTGCAGAAGACCAATTGCACGGTTGGCACCGTTGCCAATTCACGGCACTGAGTCCGATGAAACTTCCGATCATGGAGATGTCGATATGGATGAAAGTAATATGCCAGAGAATACCAGAAAGAAAAGGCGGATGTCCAGGCCTATTAATATGATGACTACCTTAATCTCGCTAGTGTTGCTGCCATTAGTCCTTGGAGCACAAGTTCATAACACGCAGTTTGGTGCTCAGCTTGGCATACATTTTGAAGACATTGGATCAGCATCCATTTCATCCTCAGATTGGCAGATCTTAATTTATTATGACTTGCAGGAATTTTGGTCCGAATTGGCCATATTTGCAAATGGGACCAGGGCTTTAAGCGGTTTATGTGACGACATGGAAGAAAAATCGACATGTCAGAACCTAGTAAAATATTTTGAACATACTAAAAATGAATTACATATGAGTAGCACTCTACTGTCAGGCAGAAGACATAAAAGGGGGGCAATCGATTTAGTGGGGAACATCGCACACTCACTATTTGGCGTACTCGACTCAAAGTATGCAGAAGAAATGGCAAACACAATCTCACAAGTTAAGGAAAATGAAGCACATCTGCTCAGCCTTTTAAGAAATCAAACGTCAATTGTAGACTCTACCATGAATATCTTGAAGTCAGACCAAGGGCTAATAAAAAAAAAGTTTGATCAAATCGACCAACAAATCTCACAAGTATATAATAAGATACACAACGACAGTAAGGAATTATATCAGGAAAGAATATACCGAATTTTGTCATCACTATGCATTCAACTAACAATCACTGCGTCAAATTTACAACACACGCAGTCTTCAATACTGGATATTCTTACAAATACTCACCACGGGACTATAAGTCCGCTCATCCTCACTCCGTATCAATTGCAACAGGAAATAGAAAAAATAAGAATGCATTTGCCCGAGTCACTCGAATTGCCTGTAAAACGGAATGATGCATTACGATTGTACAAACTGATGAAAGTTCAAGGTGGACTCACGAATAACACAGTACTATTTCGGATCAATTTACCATTAGTCAACCGGAACCAATTTGTATTATTCAACCTTGTACCAGTGCCAAATTGGATTAACAATACCTTACTATCAATAAAACTATGCTCTTCCCTTCTGGCTGTCAATGTTATCCGTCGTCAGTATTTCACCATGGATAAAAGTGAACTTAATTTATACTCTGTTATTGAAGAAGATAGATTTGTATGTTCCAAAATGCAGATCCAACATGAATCAGGTTCACCAATATGCGCCTGCGAAATTAGTTTATTGCACAATGAAACTAATGCTGAGTGTCCAGTGAAGCAGATAAACGACGCTAATGTTTGGATACCTCTCCACCAGCAGAATAAATGGATTTACGCATTACCCACGGCAACTCATACAACGGCTGTGTGTAAAAGAGATATCACTCAATTTACCTTAAAAGGGTCAGGCTTACTTTACGTGGAACCAGAATGCACTCTTAAAAATAAGTTCATATCAATACAAGGCCAACAGACATTATCCAGTTCGCTTAAGGCATCATACACCACGCTTTGGCCAATTACAGAACAAACCCATGCAACACATCTAAAGTCAATTCTCAATAAAATACATACAAGCGAGTAAAGTCCACCCATACAAAACCTAACTGACTTGCAAACCTCACTAAAGGCGCAGGAGATACTCCAGCTACCAAATAGAATTGAGTCCCATAATTACCATCACATGACTGTCGGTTATTCAGCCTTAACAATTGCTTGCTGCCTTTTAATATATCTAATTGTTAGGCAAAAATGTAAACACCCCCAATTCCAGCACCTCGCAAACAACATGCAACATCAGACTTCACGGTGCATCTTTGATCAACATCAGTAACAGACCCTCATAAGGCTACAACAGAAATCCACACAGTGATACCAATGCAGCAGACTCCAACATCAACTCTATATTTTGAGCTGCGCTCAACGGGGGGAGAATGTTAATACATACTTTGTTACTTTGCTATTTTAGAAAATTTACATACATACTTTTTATTTTGTCTCAGTAATAATTGCAACTTAATTCTTAATATTTGTTTTGTTTTGTTTTGTAAATTCAGCTTATTTTGCACACTTTTATTTTTTTTGTTAATAATTGTAACTTAACTCTCATACCTTTTCATCTATTCAGCTTATTTTAGAGTTCATTGAATTGCATACCTTTTATTTTTGTCTTATTCACAATTGCAACTTGATATTTTGTTTGGTTTGTTTTAGAATTTTTTAACTTTAATTAATTACGCTTATACAGTAATTTATAAGTTTCAAGGTTATTTGTTTGGTAAAAATCTGGTTCAATGTACTATTAGTATATAACTAAATATGATGTAAGCATATTTTTTATGGCAAATGAGGCAAATATTTTATTGTTAAATTAGTATATAAGTTGAAAAAATTAATCAATAAAAACACTCTTATTTTGAAAGTATTACAAGTCTTTTATTTAAGAGTAAACAACACAGTTTCAAGTGCTGTTGTTGTATCAAACCACCGAATCCAATATAGTTTAAGTGCTATTATTGGCAACTCCAGTTACTCAAATCCAGTCCAATATAGTTTAAGTGCTATTATTGGACAAATCCTAGTGGTTGAACCCAGTTCAATAAGGTTTATGCACTTTTATTGAACAATAACGAATGTTGAAAATAGAAAAAATGGTTACTTTAGTAATTCAAAGTGAAAATACCTAAGAAAGTGAAAAAATTAAAGAAGCAATACAGAATGAAATAAGTGAAAATTATGAAGTGAAAGTTCCAAAACAAATAGAGATGCAAATAGTAATTACACATGCACTCCAAAATACCTGAAAGAGATTTAATAGATAAACTAAAAAAAACAAAATCAAATACTTAAACATAATCAAATTGAAATAATAAAAATATATGAAACAAAGCAATATAATAAAACAATTTTCAATGCAAAACTAAAGATTGATAATGAATCCTATAAGAATGTGATGGATGGACAGAAACTTAATATTGGATGTGATAGATGCAGAGCATAGATCGGTTTCGGTTGAGTAATTTTCGAGTCTACTTAAACAAGCACTTAGTTTTTTATGAGTCAATCGTTTTTGTTCAAAAGCAAAAAACACTTGTTGAATAAACCGTTCGTTTAAAACATTCATTTTATGTACTCGCCATTTTGCGCGAACATGAATGTTCTGATAGTGTTGTTTAAGGTTTGAATGTATTTTTGCATCAAAGCCAACTTGTTGTTAGCGAAACAAGTGTTTTATTCAGTTGTAAATTAATTTTCTACTCGATGTTTTCTTCTCTTGTTGTTATTACGTTTTTTTTACATTTTTAAATTCTTTTTCAATAAATTTTTGTGCTTAATATCCAAACGTTTATTGAATACACGTTGAACTTCTTTTCTTTTTTTTTACCATGAATTGCAACTTATTTTGTTTCTTTTTCCTTTTTTATATTAATTTTTGTAAATATTTTTTAATTAAGATTTTGTTATGTCCTTTTTATTGTTTTATAAACAATTTTTTCATGAAAATGTTACTTTTTTTAGTTATTATATAATTTACATAAATAATTTTTTTAGAAAATAAAGTCTGAAAATTAAAAAAAAAAAACAAATTATATGCTTTGCATTTCATTATTTATATTTGGAGCAAAAATTATAAAAATACATACTTTTACATTTATTTACATAGTACATGTGTAAATATGATAGTAACAAAAATTGTTTTTGTAAAATATTTTATTTGTATAAAATTTTGTTTTCACCTTTAAAGTGTTTCTATACCCTACGAATAAATAGAAAATGCACATCTGTAGGTTTTTCTTATTGTTTTTATATTTTTCTGCATAGCGCTTTTTTACTTTCAAGTGGCTCGATTGTTTTGTGTAAAACTCCAATCAGATCATGTACAATAAATACGTTGTGTAAAAAAATAACTTCTTGTTAACGAGACTTTTTTGTTTCAATACAAATCTGTTCGAGTCTAATGTTGAAAATGATTTACACTTGTCGCATTTTGTGTTTGCGTATAAAAAGCAACAAGTATTAAATTGATGTAATACTTGTTCGTATTGTTCTTAAAATTCAACTACTGTGAACAAGACGGCTCGATCATACAAGTTGCAGGTCTCTGATGCAGAGTTTATGACGGTACAATGTCTAAGATGTTTAGGATATAACCATAAAGCTTCGAAATGTAAAAATGATGAAGTATGCTAGACTGTAACAAAGAGGTAGTAAATAAATGTTTAAATTGCATTAAAGAAAATAAAAGGCTGAATTTAGATCTAGATGAAAACCACAGCACACATTATCGCAATTGTCCAGTATATCAAAATAAACTTAGTTTAAAGACGAAGAGGTTAGGATTGGCCGTCTAGCAATCAAGAAGCATACGTGGTATATATACTAATATTCAGTGTTTAACAAATAATTTTAATCAGCTTGAGATAATAGTACACACGGTCAATCCAGAACTTATAATACTTTCGGAAACCCATCAAACCGACCAGATCAATGAAAATGAAATTGAACTAGTCAATTATGAACATTACTATCTACTATCAACTTCATCTAGAACTGGAGGAGTAATTATATATTTTAAAAAACATTGGCAGATAATTGAAATAAAAGAATATATAAAAGATTCAGATTATTGAATAGGTGCATTTCTGGCAAAGTATGGGAAATTTTCAATTATAATAATAGCAATATACAGATCACCAAACAGCCGTTAAGCAGAATTTTGTGAATACCTAATGGAATTTCTAGATGAGATCTGTGAAAAAAATTATGAAATTATAATAGCTGGAGATTTCAATATTGACTGGCATAAAGACTTTTATAAAGTTAGAATCGAAAGCATATAAATAATAACGATTTAAAACAAATAATAAATGAATTTAGTAGAATAGAAAAAAAATCGAAAATTCGAAACGAATCAATCGATATATTTATTGGATGTGAAAATTATGAATATGAATCCACAAATAATGATTGTGTCATTTTTAAATATAACAAAAACAATTTTAGTTGAGATCGATTTTGATATGTGAGGAATTAAATGACTTAAACGAATATGTATGTAATTTTGGCTTTCATGGTACAGTGCAACATTTTACAACTACAATAAGAGTAAGCAAACAAAGTAAAAATAAATGGTTTAACAATGAATATAAAGTATTAAGAAAAGACAATGAATTAAAAGTATTAAAAAGCGGTATTCGAAAACTCTGATAGTACGTGGAATAATTATAAAACAACAAGAAATGTATACATAGTTAAAATCGACAATGCTAAAAACAACTATGTAAATAGCAAAATAACAAATACGAATAACCAAAAGGAAATGTGGAGCAGAATTAAAGAATTAGTACTAAAAACCCCCAAAAATGTGATATTTGGAATCGTGGAATATTCTGATAATTTCGAAATTGCTGAGAACTTTAATACATATTTCTTTGACAGCATTAAATAAATACGTAACTCTATTGTCACTGTACAATATGAAAACAAAGTACATGCTATAAACTACAAGTTTAGATTTCGTGTAATATCTTTGATAGAATTAAAAAATATATGTAAAAATATGAAAAAAGCACGACTACAAAGGAATATCAAATACCATTATATTAGATAATTGAAACACAGTTGGAAAAATATTACTTAAAATTATAAATAAATCGCTGGAAACAGGAATTTTCCCAGAGATCTGAAAAGAATCGATGATAGCACCGGTTGAAAAAATTTAAAAAAAAAACTAATAAATGTGAATAATACCGACCGATCAATACTCTTAAAACGTGTGACAAAATTATTTAAAACGTTGTAAAAACGCAACTATAAGAGTATTTAGAGCAACACAATCTGCTATCGAAGTACCAATCGGGTTTTAAAAAGAAATACTCATGTGAAACAAGAATTAACTACGTGATAAATAGATGGAAATTTAAAAAGAGTGACTGAAGTACTGGCAATATTTTTAGATTTGAAAAGAGCATTTGAGATAATAGACAGAGATATTATGTTACAAAAACTTTTTAAGTACGTTGGACACCGTCCAAACTAAAATGGTTTCGAACATATCTAACAAAACGCATACAGATAACAAAAGTATATAACGTTGAATCAAATGTAAAAGAGAATGATTTTGGTGTGCCACAAGGCCCAATATTCGGAGCATTATTATTTTTAATATACATAAATGATATTAAAAATGTAATTAAAAAATGTGAAATTGTACTATATGCCGACCAAACTCTTATTTTCACTGAAAAAAACATGCGAAAAATGTTATGAAAATCTAAACTTGGACATGGTTAAAAATGAACAAGCTTAAGCTAAATGAAAATAAAACTAAGTTAATGGAAATAAATATGAATACTAATAGAATATTTTGAATAAATAACGTGATAATAGAAAAAGTTAAGAATATCAAATATCTAGGTTTCCTTATTGACAGAGAACTAAAATTAAAAGAACACGTTGAATACGTTTGTAAAAAATTGTTAAAAAAAATAGGATTTTTTAAACGATTAAGAAATAAAATCTCAAAAATAACATCAACAAACATATGTATAAAACACTCATAAAAGCACATTTTGAATATGGATCTACTGTTTTATACACATGCTGTTCCGAACCACAAATATCAGGACAGAGTAAAGCAGTGCGCGCTATACTGTAATGCAACAGATTTATCCCGATTACATTAATGCTGAATACACTAAGATGGCTTAATGTGCGCCAAATATTAATGTTTAATACCCTACTACTTATAGTAGTATCTCTTTTTGTCAATCTTATTACACATTTGAATATTCCTACTTTTATTAAGAAATATTTCAAGTTGTTTATAAACAGTAGATTTTAATATTTATAATTTTTATTGAATTAAATTTTTGATCGAAATTCTTTTGAAAAGTTTTGAGTTTTGGTTATTGCTTTTTATGCTTATTAAAATAAAACGTGCAGATAAATTATGATTATTATTTTATTTTAATTCTTAATATTTTTCTTTCTTTTTTTTGCTTAGTAGTTATTTTAATTATCTGTTTTTGGTGCCTATTATGAGCAACTTTCGATCTTCGACTGTAGTCGAAAGAGCTGGGGGGTTACTATGTAACTCGATTCGAAAGTTCGAACAGCTCGAAAGTTATATTCGATCCGAATTTGAGCTCTTACCATGTAACACTTTCGGATCGAGTGAAAAGTGCTGCCACTAATTGGAGCTAGTTTTGGCAGTACTTTCGAATGTATTATTCAAACTTGGCAAAATTTCCTACGCAAAAATGTCAAAAATATCAAAAAATCAAAATAAAAGTTAACAAGAAATATTTGTTTATTATAAAAATGGATTCGGTTGCCCTTTGGTTAGAAAGTGAAGATGAAATGAAATGAAATAAAAAACAATTTATAACAAAAGTTAAAGTTTTTTATTTTCAACGTCCAATTTAAGTTCATGGTCGAATTTCCTTTTTGCTAGCTTATAATTTTTCTCGTCTATATCTACTTGCCTTCTTTTGTATTTAACTAGAGATTTTAAACTAGTACTAATTTCTTCTAACACTGATATGGAGCGCTTG
The DNA here is from genome assembly GCA_916610165.2 of Gymnosoma rotundatum. Lineage (NCBI taxonomy): Eukaryota > Metazoa > Arthropoda > Insecta > Diptera > Tachinidae > Gymnosoma > Gymnosoma rotundatum. The sequence goes on from OU744336.1 coordinate 112,947,046, forward strand.
TGGTACTCCATTTGATTAGTAACTTGCTGTTCCAGCAATGTTTGCTTTGTCAGCGATTGAATGGTGCTCGTGGAGTGATGGGTGTGCGAGCAGTTGATGAACAACGCGGTGGGGAAGGGGCAGATACCAATTCATCTGTCTCCCCCTTATCATGTTGGTTACACATGTAATCATGTACAGTGTAAACATCTTGCTCGGCGTTGTTACTGGTTCCCGTAATGTGGTTCTTCCGCAATTAGGCCTTAAGGTGGGTCTTGTGGTTTGCCCAAACCTAATCAGAAAAAATTAATTTAATTTATGGACAAACTATTTATTACTTACCTTTTTCCAATCGACCACTTCCCGCATTGGTGGACCGGCTGCATTTAGGTCTTCTACCAATGGTGCCCATAAATCGTTGGTGTCTTGTTTGGCGTCCGTAGCTTTTATGTACCCCTTAGCCAACTGTGGATGCTCCGTCATAAAGTTGACCATGATCTCAAATTGGCTTTGCTTGGTATTAAAATTTTTCGTAGTATTTTTCTTATTGAAAAAGACTTGAATTAACATTTATCAATCAATATATATATATATATATATATATATATATATATATATATATATATATATTTAAGTAATCAGGCATGTTCTGAAAATCACAAGATTTCAAATCACATGTGATTTTAAAATCACAATTGTGGTTTGATGGTGTTCTGAAAACCACAAAAGTTTTAACTTTTCGTTGTGATTTCACCTCTTCGAAAACACAAGAAAACAGCTGGTATTTTGTTTTAGTTTGACAAATTTTTTATGTATTGAAAATTATTAGTGTTTTTCTTAAAATATAAAGTGAAAATAAGTTAAAAGTATTGTTTTTATAAAAAACTAAAAAAAACTGATAACAAAAAAGTAAATGCAAAATCACAAAGCAAATAACAATATTTCTTGCAATAGAAAGTGTCTTTAATTTTTTCATAATTTTATAAATTCTTTGGTGCCAATTGCTAATTTTGCTATAAAAATCAATAAAAAACATTTTAAGGTATTCATATTATTAATTTACTGCGAAGTTCAAAATAAAGTGGTTGAAAAAATAACCAAGTGATACTAAATCGGCAGACATTTAGCTGACTGGTCTAAAATCACAAAAATTTTAAAAGTTTTGTATGCAGAACAGCTTTCTTGTGATTTTAAATCACTTTCACAAAAAGTGATTTTCAGAACATGCCTGAATACTTACATTTTTAGCGTCTGCTATCGTTGTTTTGATTTTTTAAAGATTTGTTTATGTATCATCCGTTAACGTAACATCAAACGACTACAAATTTCAACTTTCGACCGACTTTGACATCTAAATTCGAAATACATAGTGATGCAAATCCGAAAGTAGAGTATGAGTATCCGACAATCGGATATGGCAACTCGAAAGTAGGAAATGTATTTGCGAATTCGAGTTAGTTGGTAGAAAAAATCCGAATTCGTAATATTTAACTTTCGAATCGAGTTACATAGTAACCCCCCTGATCGAACGAATTTTCATTTGGTATTATGGCGCACATTTGATAAAAATAGTGCTATTGTTAATTTTACTCAATTGGATTATTCACAATAGTACATGTTTATCAGCTGTCACTCTAAAGAAATGTTGTGTTACTAATTTATAAACAAAAAATTATTAATTAAAATGACTACGATGGAATTATGGTTCGATCATTCGTTGGAGTTTAGCTCCTGTGTAATTCTTCCCACCTTTTTGCCGCATGAGCTTTTGTGCATATTCATTGCATGTAATTAAAATAATTTTAATTTAGTTTTACAAGCTGAAACAAACCATCCAATGCTAAATTGTGTTCGATTGAGAATTCGTTGCACAACGAAATTTTCGACAGTGCTACCAACTCATAATACCAATTTGACAATCTATTTTCCCTCGCCAGCGAAGATCGAATATCGAATGCAACTCATAACAAGGGCCTTTGTTTTTGCTAGCTGATTTTTGATTTTGTCAATTTATTTACTATTATTTTTTTTAAGGATGTCAGTCTAGATCTTGGTCCTGTTGTTTCAAAGCCCGGTTGAGCCATCTGAATCATAACCTTAATATTGGCCGTTCAAATTGCACTGGCTTAAACCTAAAATCTAATTCTAATGGTTCAACGATTATTGGAGACTCGCTTCTTAAATGCTTTTGGAGTGAGTGAAACTTGGCTATATCTGATAGGGTTGTGTCTCTCCCTGGATATTATTGCCCTAGAAATGATTGCAAAAGTAGAGGTGGTGGAGTAGCTCTTTATATTTTGAGTGTTATTACGGGTGATTCTTAGAGGTTCCTCCTATGGTCAGGTTGAGTTATTGTTCGCTGACCTTAGCTTAGCTTTGGGAATGTCAATGTTTTGGTTGGAGTTGTATATGTACTTCATGGTGATTTTGTCTCCTTAGAAAGTGAAATAAGCGATTTACTTGAAAGGTACTCTAACACCGTTATTATGGGTCATTTTAACAATGATTTATTGTGTTCCGGCTTAATCCATGTTAGTCAGAATGGGTCTTTCGATTGTGCGTAATTCTATTCCTACTCAGTATGCTTCAACCTCTTACTTGGATTACTTTTTTATTTTGTTGCCCAAGTTCGTGGTTAAATCTAACTTATTTCAGTGTGCGGGTGTTATGCGCCATTCAATAATTTTTCTTTCACTAAAAGTTACAGTGTTGCCTGTGAGACAGTTTTATAAGTACTATTGCTACAAAGTGGTTTAAGTTGACACTTGAGGCTATGTTATTTCAATGCAGCTTTGATGATATGTATTTAACTAGTAATGTTGATAAGCAGTTAACGATTTTAAATGCTAACTTACAGTTTTAGCATACTGCTCTGCTTTTGAAAAGACAGATGAATAGATTACATTACGATGATTGGATGAATGCTCCGGATATAAATTATTAGGTCTAGAAATCTAGCGTACAAGATGTATTTACGCTACAGAACTTGTGAGAATTGGAAGGTTTTCTGTCAGCGTAGAAACAAAGTAAAAATTGTTATGAGGAAATGGTTCAAATTTTGAAAATAAGGATAGTAGGCAGATTTGGTCAATCCTGAATATGAATGGAGTCGGATGTAGTATTACGTAGTTTTATTCCGGATGAATTAAATAATTATTTCTCTTTGAATCAATTAGAGCATAGTAACGTTGGTGTAGATATTTCTAGTATTCCCCGGGTTGGTTTCTCATTTCGCAATGTTGACCATTGTTAGTTGTTTTCCGCTTTTAACATGATTAAACCCAAGGCTATTTGTCATGATGGCTTTATCCTAGACTTTATTTGTCTGTTATTCACGGTAATAGGTAATCACATATTATAATTGATTAATACTATTTGGAATACATCTAACTTTCCACTTTTATAGAAAATAAGAAAAATTGTTCCCAATTGGTGGTATTGACGATTTGAGACCAATTTCCATATTACCAATTTTTCCAAGATGGTTGAGCTTATTATTAAGATTCAACTTGTTACGCATGGTGATAATAATAACCGGTTCAGGTGTAATAGAAGTACTACTTCGCAGTTGATTGGTTTAACAGACAATATTAGAAGAACAATATCTAAAAAGGATTTTTGTGCGCTGCTATCTTTGGAGTTAGCAAAAGCTAGTTTCTAAGCTACATAGATTCTGCATGTGAACTTATACCTTCTTTCTTTCTGATAGAAAGCACGATGTTGTTAGAGGAAGTTCTAGTTCTAGGTTGCTTTCGGTTAACAGTGGGGTGCCTCAAGGTTCAGTCCTTGAAACTTTGCTCTTCATAATGTATCTTGAGCTTTTTCCGACTAGGATAGTACCATGTGTCAACCATTCGCATTTGCTGATTATGTGAAACTGTTATTTAAAGGTAGTTCAATTTTTCCTCATATTATGCAGAACATGATTATTATGTAACTGGATATCTGATGGTCTTGGTGATTTTACTAATAGCAATGTTTATTTATTGCTTTGAATGACAATTTTATTGTATTTGTAGAAAAACTTGTCTCCTTGGCCTTATTATTGATTCTAAATTAAGTTTTGAAAATCGTACTGATTCGGTCGTTTCTAAGGTTTGTTTTACTTTGAGAAAACTATATAGTTTAGATTTAGTACCTTAAGCTCCATTCTTAAGAAAATAGAATTTGTTTTTAATAGAGTTGTAAGATGTATATGTTTTCTTAGATTAAGACACAATGTCTCCCCTTATGTTGTAATATTTTTGGGTATTTCTGTTGTTGATTTTTTCAAGTTTAGAAACTTGCTACATTTTTATAAGACCTTTAAGTTACAGGTGCCGGAATACTTAATTCATTTTTTCAATTTCGAAGATCTATTAAAATAGAAAGCTGATGATTCCATAGTTAACACCTATTTTGGAAACGATGGTTTTGTGTTAGGGTCTCCAGCGAATTTAAAAAATTGCCTTTGTCGTTAAGAACATTTGACTTTTCTACTAACAGCTACAGGAAGAAACTTTTTCTTTTTCTGTCCTCAATATCTTATTGCTTATAAATATTTATGTATAATGTTGTCATTTTATGGTTAGTATGTTTCTTTTATCGGGTTTTGTTTAAGCTCTTCATTTTGCAATAAATGTTGTTACATTTTTATATGCATATTCTTTTTTGTTATATAGTTATACAAAAAAATATTTTATTTGTAGTTTTGTTATATCTCTATTTTTTCATATAATTATATTTTCATTGTATGTGGATTATTATACAATTTCATCATAGAATGAATGAATAAAATAAATAAAAAGGTTATCAATTCGACACTTAAATAAAATTTGTAACAATCGTAAAATTAACAACTTGACTTAAAGAATAGTAAAATCTTTTAAAAAATGCTTAACGCGTTAAAAGCCGATATCATTTTTATGTAAAATTATATGTATATATATACAGTACCAAGATTTTTTTATTTTATTATTTTTTTTTTTTTTTTGTGAACAGAAAAACTTAATGCTAGGAAAAGATTTCTTATGCCGATTTTTATGTACATACATGGTATTATACATGTATGGTGAAGGGTATATAATATTCGGCATAATCGAATATTGCACTCTCAATTGTTTATATTGTAACTTGTACTTTTTAATAAATAAAAATAATAATAATCTTATTGTTATTATTATTTTTATTATCTATATCTTTAATTTTGTTAACAAATCGTTCTGCCTTTCCCACTGTGTCTGTTATGAACTTTTCTCCGCTGTAATGTTGGTTTCGGTGCAAATAGTCGTTAATGAGTGATACTAGTTTTGTTCTTTGCATTTAAATAAAGAGATTGTTTTCGTGATTTTGTTTGCTTTATGGTAATTTAAGCTTTTTCTTAAGTGAAAGTAGCCACTGTATATTTCTCAGTGTTTTTTTAATTACCCAATCGCCTTTAAGGTTTTCGAACTTTATTTTATAAACGCTTCGGTTAATCCAAGAAACTTGCCAAAATGTTTTTCAGTTTTTACTTGTTTTCTGCTTTTCGTAGAATTTTTTCACCATTAAATCAAATGCAACATTACAAAAAATGGTTTATAAAATATGTATATTTAATAAAAATGGGGAATTTAACTACATCGATTTCGGAATATTCATGTCAAACAATTAAGTCCAATAATTTACTAATATCATTCAAATTCAAAGTGATGTAAAGACAGATCCAATAGGAAATTATATTTATGACTTAATGTGCACTTTAATTCGATGAACTTTTTTATTTTCATACAAGACGAGCGTCTGAAATTAGCATTCTTTTTTTTTCAGCTTTGGCGCTTTGCGATTGGTCCCAACTTCAACAAAAACGCAGAAATTTAGCTCGTAAGCACTGCTCTCCTCGCGATGAAACTTCATTTTATCAAAAAATGTCAGATATTGGTTGTTATGAGGTTAATGAATTTTTAGATCGTTTAAGTATCACCTTGGGAAACGAGACAAAGGAAATAGCTTTAAAGCCTATTATTCAACAAACTTGTGCTAACATGTTTAATCAGTATATGTGCTCCGTACGTTTTGAGTATGACGATAAAGAATTTCAAACTATTGTTCGTTGTTTTGATGAAATATTTTGGGAGATTAATCAAGGATATGTTGTGGATTTTTTACCATGGCTCAGTCCATTATACTTCAGTCATATGAATAAAATTGTTTATTGGTCAACAACGATAAGAAAATTTATTTTGAAACGCATTATCATTGATCGTGAAAGAGATATCGATGTTGATGCACCGGAAGAAGATCTTACTGATGCTTTGTTGAAAAATCTTGCCGTTAACAATGATATATCTCGCGAAACTATTTTATTTATGTTAGAGGACTTTATTGGCGGACATTCTGCTATAGGAAACCTTGTTATGCTTGCACTAGCGCATATAGTAAAAAATCCTGAAACTGGAAAAAAAATTCATGCGGAGATAGAAGAGGTCCTCGGAAAAAATCAAAGACATATTTCGCTTATGGACATTGATAGCATGCCATATACTATTTCAACTATTTACGAAGTATTGCGTTATTGTTCTTCACCAATTGTACCACATGTTGCGACTGAAGATGTTGCTGTTGGAGGCTATGGCGTTACCAGCGGTACTATTGTCTTCTTCGATACTTATACGCTTAATACCAGCCCTAAATACTGGTCCGAACCAGAAAAATTTAAACCGGATCGTTTTATTATCCCTATAAAACCACATAAAATCGATCCAGTTTCAAAAAGAGTGCAAAAGGTACAAATTAAAAAAAATATGCCACATTTTTTACCATTTAGCATTGGAAAAAGAGCTTGTATTGGACAGAACTTAGTAAAATGCTTTGGGTTTTTAATGCTTGCTAACATAATGAAGAAATTTGATGTTTACAGCAGCGATTTATCACAAATAAAAACATATCAAGCTTGTGTAGCACTGCCTCCCGAGACGTTTTTACTCACACTTAAACCACGATTATATTCAAAGACAATCTAATGTAAGCCATAAATGAAGACAGAATTTACCTAATTATTACAGTTGCTAAATGTTAAAAATTATGATATTTTTTATTTTTAGTTCCAGTATTTTTCATACACTATACACCACACGATTAAAAATATAATATTATTAGAACTTAAATATATAAAAGTATTTTAATTACACAGTTTTGCAGAGGGTTGAACGTTGCTAATTAAAACATTCTTTCATGTTAATATGGTTCACGATAACCGGAAAAAGGTTTTTCTGAGCTAAAATTATTCCAAGTTATCTGATACAATTTTTCAATCTGACTTAAGCTCTGTACAGACGGTTGTCAGATCTTACAATATTATCAGAAAAATATACAGAAAACGCCTAACAATTGTGTGAACGTACAATTGTTGTCCGAAAATTGTCAGACTTCTATCTGACAATAATATTGTTATATATCTTACAATTGTGTGAACGCTTTTGCTTGCATTGTCAGAACATTATCAGGCATTGTAAGTATAAAATAAATTGTAATATGTTGGAAATTGTAAACATCTGACAACGATGTCATTGTCAGATTTAATAAAAAGCAAAAAAGTAAAAAAGTTCTTTAAAAAAACTAAAAATAACAATTAAAATTAAAGCAGAAAAATGGACAGCGACTGTATTTCACGGGATGATTTTGATATTGGGAAAAAACTTGGCTTTTTTCAAGCACTTTGAAAATGGCATATAGTTCTTTAGGAATAAAGCTCGAATATTTGAAACTGGAATACGGAACAAGTATTGTAGTGACCGAAATTTTTCATGTAAATTGACTTACATGATCCTATCTTTTGAACCGTCATAAACAAACGTTTGAAAATTGGACAGAATATAGATAACTATGACCGTTGTAATAACAAGTATAAATATTCAATATAGGGATCATTTAATCTTATGTACATATATGATGGTTGTAAAAAGACGATTGCTAAGTCCTCTATAATAGCAAGAATAAAATTTGGATTTAGAAATTTAAGGGTATTCCAATATTTGATGTAATTTAGTGTATGTGACCAAACCTTTGAACGGTTATAGACAGACAACTGAAATTTACAGGGAACTTGTATTGCTAAGTCCGCTAAAAGAGCAAGTATACAATTTGAATTAATAAATTAAAGGGTGTGCTTATACCTTATGTAATGTTACATGTATATAGCCCTATCTTTTGAACCGGTTTATACAAGCACTTGAAAATAAGACAAAGTGTCCACTAATTTTTATGGTGTATTAAGAAATATAAATAGTTAAAACTAAAAATTAAGGGGCGTCCCAATAGTTGATGTATGTCGCCAAACTTTTAAACCTTTTTCGACAAATAGTTAAAATCTTTTTTGAAGTCGGTTTATTTTGCAAGAATTATTCCTTTTGATCCTCGCTTAAAACGTAAGATGTTAGAATCGTTGCAGTTTCTTCGTTTTGAATAATATCTATTTGTTTTGATTAAGATCTATAACATTAATTTGTAACTTTTATAATAATTAACTTAAAAAAAATAAATATTTGAATTTTTTAATTCTGACACCTGGCAATTCTTACTACCGTGTGAATTAACAATTTGTTTTCTGACAATATTCTCAGATAAAGTTACTGTCATATAATTGTCTTACAATGGAATTGTCAGTTTTCTGGCAAATGCCTTGCAATCGTGTGAACTGACATTCTACAATTTGGTTAAAATTTTTCATTGCCTTGTCGTTGTCAGTATATTGTTAGGTCTGACAATATTGTAAGATCTGACAACCGTCTGTACAGAGCTATATTAGTCAAAAAAATAAATTTTCATGTAAAATTTAAAGATATTTGTTGTTGGTTTTAATTTTTTTACTTCTTGCTGTTTAGATTTGATTTTTTGTGATATATATAAAAAAATATTGATTTAGAATTTTTACATGAAAACCACAAATGACTTAAAAATTTTAAATGAATTTCTAAACATTGTTAGATATTTCGTTTGCTTTGAGCTATTTAAAAGCTATACTTCAAGATCTGCTTTTTCAATATTATCATGTTATACAACTTATGTGCATATTAAAACATTCAGTCCTTTGTAACCGAAGACGGTCATTCTAAAATCTGTTAAATTATATACAAGGTACAATAGTATGCGAATTTACTTAAAAGTATTACAACAATTATAAACTACTTTTACAAAGACAGTGTTACGGGAAATTATTTCCCAAAAAAATCTGGTGATTGCTTTGTAAATATCTTATAGCTTCTAAATTTGAAGATCTGCATTTTTCATTAAATGACAGTAAAGTCCCTTACAAATGAATTTATAATTTTGTGTTTAGAATTCGAATGTAGTAAGTCAGTGGGGAATAGGTTGTGTTTTATTTTAAGTTTTTATTCGGGATAATTTGATGCTTCTTTGTATGATTTTAAGCAGTTTTGCCATACCAGCCTTGACAACCATAAGTCAAGATGGTTTAGATACATTTTGTATAACAATGTTTTGTTTTTTTTTTTGTTAAGTCTTGATCTGCTGTTTAGTAAAGAATATATTACGCAACCACTTACTTGACTTGTAACAATGTATGTATTTAAAATATTGCGTTAGAGTGAATAAAAAGGCAGTTTATACTACATAGTACTAGTACTAGCTTAAACTTTTCAGTACTAGCAAGGCTAAAAAGTATAAACTACAAAAAGTGTGAATAAATTTTTGCTACTACTAGGTAGCTAGTAATAAAAAGTGATAGCTTGTACATTTTCGCTTATAAATTTTAAGTAAAACTTGTAGTAAAATTTTTCGGTAACACTATAAGTTTGTTGTGATTATTTATTATATATAAGGTATTTATTATATAAGATTGTTTTGATTACTCATTATCACGATGGGTGACAAAAATTGTGCAAATATTTTTGATGTGCTCCAAAAGCATGAAATTATATTTAACTCGAAAAATATGGGCGAGCGCCAATTTCTTTACTTGATGTTTTTATTTTTAAATTCTCTATCGCCTCATATATTTTTTAATGGAATTATTTCACTTAACTAGGTGTGTTCCAAATGATATGACAAAAAAAAAAGCCTGTTGTTTTGCCCGCTGTCTCGAAGCAAAATTTTCAACACTATGTCTGATCGATTGTCGTATTTAAATTTTCTCTAGCTCATCTAGTATCTTGGCTTGATTTCAACACTAACACGGTCAGACAGACGGACATTGCACAATAGACTTTGCTATGCATAAGAAATGGATATTGTAGAAATTACAGACGGAATGACAAACTTAGATATACCCTTTTTCCACCTGTGGTGAAGGCTAAAACAAACGACAATAAACCAAGAATAAATTTATTTTCAGCACCACAATAACATGCTTACAAAAATTTAAGTTGAAACTAGTAATTTTAAGTTTTTATTCACACATATTTTAAGCAAACACTGTACTACTTAGCTTGAACTAGGCAACAAAAAGCTCTAGCTTTATCTGAAAATTTTATTCACCACAAGACTAGTTTAAACTTAAGATTTGCTAGCTTTAGCTAGAACTACATTTTTATTCACACCGCCCATTGTTTAAACAAAAGTTTTTTATCTAGCATAGTACCTAAGTTTTTATGTATGGATAAAATGTTAAAATATATTTGAAATGTGCTTTGGGACAAATTTGTATGGAAAATTTGTCATAAAACAGAAGTTATTTTATTTTTTTATGAATGTGGCAGTTAATATTCTATTACAAGAGACTACAAGTTTTGTGAAGGAATAAGTTTTTCGAAACTTGGAGGAAAACAGCTAATACTTATAAATATTTTACATATTGTTCCAAAAAATAATCAAGATTGTTTTTAAGAACAATGTTAATAATTTCATCATACTTTGGCTTTATTATCTTTTAGATTTAACTTCAATGTTAATACTATATTATTACCATTGTATAGGGATTCATTGTCAAGACGTTCAAGGTAATCCGCAACGCAATTATTTATAAATGATTACTAATAGTAATAGTGTGAGAATTAGCATATGCGTCAGCAATTTCGTTTGCTTTATTTACACCAGTTTTTAGAATGCCACCGATTATATGCAAATCAGAAAACGGTAAATTCTTGCCTTTAGGTGCTTAGTAAGTAAGTAATCTTCAAAATCTTTTTAGAGCCGGGAGGCAACTTTGGAATAATTTTTGATCAGGACCCATTTTTATCCCTGTTTAGGTGAAAATCGATAAGCCTGTTCAAGTGACTAAGTTTCCTAAATGATTTCTAGTTTGGGTGCCCACATCCCTGAAATTCGCGCAGTATTAACGTATTACAATAGAATATAATTGGCTTAATACCATATCTAAGATTCTCTTTTACTCGATCAATGTTGTAGTGTCTAATTTTGTTATCTATCCAGTGTCAGTCAAAGGCTCAGATTTGATTTTAATTACAAATCTCCCTTGATAAAACATTAGATTGGAACATAGTCTAAATTCAAAATATTTAGATGGGATTCCAAGGCAGAAAAAGATATACTGATTGATCTGTAGAAGGTTGACCAGATGAAAATTTCTTACCAAACCTGGTAAATGGTGGAGGCCAATCAACATCACAATTTCTTGAAATAACTTGTTGTGCAAAGAGGTCTTGCAGCAATTCTTGGCTGTATGCCATGTGGTACCGTCTTGTTGATACCACATATCAATTAAGCCTAAAGCATGCAGTTGTAGCGTTAAAAAGTTTTCAATCATATCACGATATCGCTACCCATTCACAGTTATCATTACGCAGTTTTTGTTTTCAAAGAACGTCCAATGATTCCTCCTGACCAAATTGCACACCAGACTGTCACTTTTAATGGATGCAAAGGTGACCTGTGGATAATTTGAGGGTTTTCCATTGCCCAGAAATCACTCGATTTTTTTTTATGAAAATCGGGGTTGTCATGGGCGAGCTGTAACATTCTACGAGGGCTGCTTATATATATTTCTGGCCTGGCAACACTGAGTGCTGCCAAGTGCAATCTGACATTTCCATTGGAAAGTTTGTCATTTTTAAGCATAATCGTACTCAAAACGTTTTGACGTACGACCATTATTTGTGTTGTTTACAGTGACTTTCAAAAATTAATATAAAAAAAAATGGAATTAACTCGTGAACATTTTCGTGCCATCATTTTTCTCAACTTTCGACGTGGATTATCACGACAAGAGTGCATTGATGAACTTAAATCTTTGTATGGCGATGAAGCACCATCCTATAGCACTGTGAAAAATTGGTATAATGAATTTAATCGTGGCCGAAGCTCGCTCAAAGACGAATTCCGTGAAGGTCGTCCAAAAACGGCTGTTGTGCCAGAGAACATTGATGCCGTGCGTGAACTCATAATGCAAGATCGACATGCGACATACCGAGAGATAGAGACATCCTTGGACATTTCTTCCACCAGCATACATTCGATACTGCATGAATACCTGGCCGTAAAAAAGGTTTGTTCTCGTTGGATCCCGCACAATTTGAAAGTCGCTCAAAAAAAGGCTCGTGTCGATTGGTGCAAAGAAATGTTGCAAAAATACGATTGCGGTGCTTCAAAAGACGTTTATAAGATCGTCACAAGTGACGAATCATGGATCTTTGCGTATGAGCCCGAAACGAAACAACAATCGACCGTGTGGGTCTTCAAAGACGAGGAAAATCCAACGAAAGTTGTTCGTGGAAGAAGCACTTCGAAGCAAATGGTCGCCTGTTTCTTCGGCAAAACTGGTCATGTGGCGACTTTTCCGCTTGAGCAACGTAGGACGGTCACTTCTGAGTGTTACACTACAATTTTTTTGCCTGAAGTCATCTAAGAAATTCGAAAAACCAACAAGAGAAGACGAATCATTGTTCACCATGACAATGCGAGCTCTCACACATCGGCTCAAACCAGAGCGTTTTTGACCGGCCAAAACGTCGAATTAATGGGTTATCCGCCGTACAGCCCTGACTTGGCACCTAATGACTTCTTCTTGTTTCCGCACATCAAGAAAAAAATGCGTGGTCAACGATTTTCGTCGCCAAAAGAAGCTGTTGAAGTGTTAAAAAACCATGTTTTAGAGGTGTCTCAATCGGAGTGGAAAAAGTGGTTCGACAACTGGTTTGAGCGCATTCAAAAGTGTATAAATCATGCTGGAGAATACTTTGAAAAACAAATATTCGCATTTCCACTATTAGGCCAGAAATATATAGAGCAGCCCTCGTATTGGCATATGTACGCTCTTGTGGAAGAAGCTCTTGTAACAACTTGTTGATAAGAGTATGGAGAGGGGCTTGCGGCCAATATCGGTATTTCTTTTTTCATTTCAAAGAGTTATGGTTAATGCTAATGAAAAGGTTTATGTGCATACATAAGTATGCAGTGTTGTTGTTGTTATTTGCCATGGAAAGGAAAAAGTAGAGTGAAATTAATTATGTTTGTTGAAAATATACAATTGGAGCGATGCTTTTCTTGCCAATAAGCGTTATTGTTCAACAATAAGCTGACTTTGAAAAGTAATAAGAATTAATTAGTAAAACAATAAGTTGTACTTGCATGTGCTTCGTTGAAAACCAGAATGTAGAATGAGTATGCATTGTAGGATGTGGATAAAACAGAGTTGTATAAGGCTAAAATTTATGTTCAAGGTTGGCAATAAAATTTAAATAATATACCGGTAAAATTCAAAGTAAAATAGTTAAATTGAAAATGTATGGAGTTAAATAAAAGATTGGGAATTACATGGGACTGAGTGAAAAGTGAGGTGTTGATTGAACGGTGAAATAATAAGGGTAACAGAAATATCGCAAAGTTGTATGAAGATGTCTAAAATCCTAATGAAGTATTTAGGGATTAAAACGAAAGCCAGGCTCTATACGCTTTTTCATATATGTATGTACACGATATGCGGTGAGAGGCGGGAAAATTTTGAGTGTTTTTTGCGGATGTATTCAGGCAAAAGGTGAGAGGCGGAAAATTGTTTGGTTTAGCGAGAATATTTATGTATATAAGGATCATATTTTATAGCATAAGCCGCAAATATTTTTTTGCAGAAAACAGTATAAAAGGTGGAGTTACATTATTTTTGGAATTAAGGCAGTGAAGTGAACATTTAAGTCCTAGAATTTTAATAAAAAAAAATTTTTTAAGTGTTTGTAGTGATTAGAAGAAGAAGAAGAAGTATAGTGTTCTCTAAGTGGAAGGACGAGGATTTAAATGATTGTAAAAAAAGGTAACTGAAACTTGGAAAAGAATCATGTTTTCTTTACAGGTGGCTATTACCACGTAAGCGCAAATCAATTTAAAAAATTATCGCAGAGGCACTGCTTCATGCAATTTAAAACAAAAATTTGATTCAATTAGAAAAATTCTAAATTCTCTTGGTCTGCCTAGAAGATTAGCAGATGAATGGCAAAAGGTAACAAAATAAAGAATTGAATAGGGATTTAAAAAAGGTGGGACGAAATTTAAAATTAAAAGTGAAAAAAGATGGTTGCTAATAAAGTGGAATGTAAAGCCACTGGCGGCGCAATCTTTAAACAATTTTCACTCAGTCCGCTGGAAGAAGCTGAGGAAAACCTTCTTAACCGTCAGAAGCATTTGAATTCTGAAGGAGGAGTTCAAGTGGTTAACATGGGAAACGATTCTAATGACATCGAACTTGCTGAAGCCGAATTTGTCCTTGAAAGCACAGCCAGGAGCAGGCAAAACATATATACATACTTGCGATACGGAAAATTAAAAATATTACAATTCTACCTAAGAGGTTTTCTTTCCAATACAAGTTATTGTGTTTTCAAGCTTTTATCGTCAATTCAATCAAATTTGTCTTCACTTATAGAAAATATTTTACCATAAAAGTATTAAACAGAAATAAAATTTTACAAAAAACTTGGGGATGTGCATTTTTATTTTATAAAAATCGATAAACTGTCGACGTTGAATTGAATTGACGTCGACATTGATACGAAGTGATATTGATAATAAAACGGCGACGATGCCGACAATTAGAATAAGCGGAAATATTTAAATTTATTGTTTGACAAAATTTGTGTAAATTATCACCTTAATTTTTTTTTTAATTGTAACTGTGTTGATTTTTCTGCTTTTAATAATTAAATAGACGACCCCTTGAGAAAGTGAACAAAAATTCACGAAACGTTGGGGAAATATGTAATAAAAATTGTTTTTATTTACATGGATCACTTAAAATGCACAATTATACATACAAAAATCGTAACTTGGTGGCCAAAAATAACATTATTATGAATTTTTATTGATTTTATTAACGTACATTTTTGGGTTTAATGCGATGAAAACCTGATTTTATATCTTTTGTATGTTTGGAGATATTTAAGGTAAAAATTCATTCGCAAAATTTCCCTTTCGCACTTTTGTAGCGGTATTTTTTATAGCTTTTATTTATTTAAAAAACTACTACGAAAAAATAAGCACAGCTGGATAGTAGAGGTAATTACATATCCACTGATATACTATCACAAAAAAAGAAGAAACGAATTTATGGAGCGATAAAGAATTAAAAAAAAGGATTGGCCTCGCCCATATTTTCCGAGTTATGGGCCTCAGAAGTTTTTATAGAATGTTACGATCGTGATTATATTTAAAAGTTTTTAAAGAGATCTTTAAGGAAATACTAAAATTTTTAAAAGAATGCTTAACCCATTAAGAGCCAATTATATTTTTATTTAAAACTGTATATATATATATAAAACCCTTCTCCATTTATGTAAATCTAGTTTAGTGAAGTAAGTACAATAAAAAAAAACTGATGTGATATATATATATATATATATATGTAGTACTTAATTTTTTTCTTATTTTTTAATTCTTTGCCACACCAACATCAGTTTTTTTATTGTACTTACTTCACTAAACTAGATTTACATAAATGGAGAAGGGTTTATAAGGCATAGCCGTATATAGCGCTCTTGTTTTTACTAAAATAATGAGATTCGGAACGAATTAAATGAAATGTGTGAAAAACTGTGATTCGGTTTGCGTGTCGTTTTTCCAGTCCCAATTAACGACAATAAACGGTTTATGAGTGTAGTTACTACGTAATTTAGGACTAATTAGTTCTGCGCAACTACGCATGTTTTAAATAATACACCAATAAAAAAGTTTATTTACCCTACAAAAACAAAAACAGTCATACACGTTTCGTAAAGTAAATCTTACAAATAATTTGGAAAAATAAAATTAACAAATAAATTTTAACAAGCACTTTCTGGTTCATATGTTTGAACCCATGAATGAATATTTTTTTATTTACAATACGTGTTTCTTTTAGTTCTCGATACTTCCCTTTAAAAGAACATAAGATATGTTCTAACATATGTTGTAACATCCACACACACATTTATATACCCATGTGTGCATGAATCTGCTCATGTTTACAAATATAGTATTGCGCGCTCGTAAATTTTAGCTGCGCTCACAGAACATTGACCCTTACCCTCGATATCTTGAAACAGCTCCTAATTTTTGCTTTATTTAATGTTCAGAGTGCAACATCTGACCGGTACTATATTATATTGGTATTAGTAGTAGTGGTGGAAGTCGTGTACCAGTGCCACTAACCATTAGGCACGAGTGATCTTGAATTTAACTGTGTTTGGGTTAAAATCAAAGTCTGGTCACACTTTTTGCAGTTGTAACGAAGTTTGTCGTTACATTAATAAAATTTCATTATATTATCATTTTTTATATATATATATTTTATTTATGTTTTACTTGTAGTTTTTTCTATAATTCTTTTATATAATTAGGTTTTATACCTTTAATTATCATTCTGTTTGATTAATTTAACGTAAATATCAATTACTTTTATGATCATTATTATTTTTTTATTCAGCATACTGAGCTACAAAAGAGTGGTAGGTCAATATTTGTACTCTTGTACGTTATGAAATTCTAGAAGCTCTTTTCTGGATCAACCGCTGAACGTTACCCACTGTACACGGATAACCCGCGCCACTAGTTTTCTTGCTCTGGATGCTGAAGTAAAAATATATTTTTTGTCTATCTGATACATAATATAATAAATTATATTAATACAAATTATAAATAACTGTGGAAAATGGATGCCTTTAATTTAATATTTTTATCGAACCTGAACAAGCTGACACTACTCAGTTATCACTGTTATAAATGGCGCCCGAGCAGGGACTGTGAATTTAAAGAAAATTTTATGAAAAATAACAATCCCTTTCAAATTTGCATAAAGAAAAAAAAATAAATAACTAAACTGAAATTTATTCATTGTTTAATCTGAAAAATATATATTCTAAAATAAAAACAAAAAAAAAACATGAGTCGCGCTTTTATTAATTTAATAAAGAAGGAAGGTATAACTGAATGCCTAGAAGGTCTTGGACTATGCAGCGACGGTACTTTGGAGGAGCTGAGAAGTCGTTTCCGGAATTTCTTAGATAAAGGTAATCATACTCGCTATCAAGAGGCCCTTATAAACAATCTGAGACAAAAATACGATCCATCATTAGAAAAAGAACTGAAAGTACCCATAACAGGTGTCTCGCGGAGTTCGTCGCCCGTAGTCTTCACAGGCGAGAGTGACAATTGTATTTAAAGTGACTCTGAGGTTTGTGATAAAGTTAGGAAGTGGGGTGTAAAATATGATGGTGGTAAGGACCCATCGTACTTTCTTGAGAGAATCGAAGAACTCACCACTTGCTATGCTATACCTCAAAATGCGTTGTTAAATTATATGCTAGAACTTTTTAAGGGCGATGCTTTGTCCTGGTATCGGAATAATAAGAAAAACTGGAAGTCATATTCCGAATTTGTTGAGGACTTTAAATTATTTTTCTTGTCCCTACGTTTTTTTGAAACTCAGTTTATCTAATCAAGAGCAGTTAGAACGCATATATAGGAATTGCCGAGCCGATTATAAAGTTTATATAAAGAGACTAGAGTTTTCAAAGTTACAAGATTTGATTGTTCTAGCTAAAGATTATGTAAGCATTCGAGCCGTAGAAATTTCTCAAAATAGAGTCGTCCGCCACGTGCAAACAGTAGTTGCTAACGGTCATAAAAATAGTAAGTGTTATCGCTGTGGGCAAACTGGTCATAATCGAAACACATGTTCGAGGCCCCATGTTCTTTTCCGTTAGGACTGTGGGAAAAAAGGCACTAAAACAATAGATTGCTGTAGGTCGGGTTCGGGAAACTCCGAGGGAGATCACTCTACAGGGGAAAGAGAGTAAGGTCTCTTAAAGTCAAGCCTTTCCCTATTATTACTACCCCTGATGACGACTAACGCTTACGTATATGGCTCACGATAAATAAAAAAAATATTCAAGGAATTATCGATCCAGGAGCTACTCATTCCTGCATAAACTCCGCCGGGGTACAAGAGCTACATGTTCCAATCGCAGCCGCGGATATTTCTACAATACAACTAGCAGATAAAACTATAGTTACAGTTTAAGGATCTGTTACTTACATTTTTAGTATTGGAATCAACCATTGATCTAGTAATTATTGGCATGAATTTCATTGTACAGGCAGGTTGTGAACTTCATATTATTGCCCATAAAATCGCCAAGAGCACCAACGTTTCTTTAGTAACTACCCTACACGCAACCTTCTCCGAGGATTGTAAGTTAGACACCATACCTGACCTACGTATCTTAGAATTTCTTGAAAAGGAGCTGTCACGTTTTGACTCAATTTATGTGATTACTATGAAACATTCACGCCCAATTCGCCAACGCTATTCCCCAGAAACCCTGCTATGCAAAAGATCAATTGATGAACAAATTGATGACCTTCTAGTTGACGGCCGAATCGAACCATCAAAAAGTCCATACAGCTCCCCCATAGTTTTAGCCCGAAAGAAAAACAACGAATGGCGGCTCTGTGTCGACTATAGGTAGATAAATGAAAACTCAACTCGAGACGCATATCTCATTCCTCAAACAAACGTCATCCTTGAGAAGCTACGAAACAGCAAATTTTTCAACACTATTGATCTCAAGAACGGGTACTGGCAAATCCCCATGGGCGTAAGAAGCAAGATTTACACTGCCTTCACGGTGCCAGGAAGAAGTTTATTTTAGTGGCGTGTTATGCCTTTTGGCTTAAATTCAGCTTCAACGACTTTCTAGAGAGCCCTCGATGCTGTAATCGGTCCAGAATTAAATTCTGTTGCGTTTGCTTATCTGAATGATATCGTTGTTCTTGGAGGTAATTTGGAAGAGCACCTTAAAAATTTAAAATTCGTTTTTAATCGTCTTATAGCAGTTAATATGTGGATTAATAAAGATAAATGTTCCTTCGACAAGAGAGAAATTCGATATTAAGGGCATCTAATCAGCGAAAATGGTATCCACACGGACCCCGAGAAAGTGAACGCTGTTTTAGCTCTACCACCTCCAACTACGCTTAGAGAGCTACGATCTTTCCTTAACACTGCAACCTGGTATAGGCGTTTTGTGCCTAATTTTTTAACCTTGACCAGCCCTTTCAACAGCTTATTAAAGAGAAGAAAAAATGGGAGTGGGGACATCGAGAATATGTGGCTTTTGAGCAAATTAAACACGAACTAATAAAGGGACCGGCATTAACGTTCCCCGATTTTACCAGAACTTTTGTGTTACAAACAGATGCTAGCGACGCACTGTGGTCAATATTTTGAGATAGCGGCCAAAACTACTTTTGGTTTTTGTTCTCCGATTTTAAAGTTATTAGACTCATATGAAAGTAGACAGTAGTAAACCTCGGGAGCCAAAAAATTAGAACTCTATTTCAACCATTTCACTGAGAACAGGGTGGTCCAAAATGGGCTTTTTCAGAATTTAGTAAATTTATGATATTTTTAGTTAATTTTTAAAGTTTAAATGATCATAACTTTTTTGTTTTTCAAGATTTTTGGACGAAATAAATTTTGTGTTGTAACTTAACTTATTTCCTATTACTGGTAAAAAAAAATTGAAGCTCTACTGTTTTCAGAACAATTTAAATATTTTTTCTTAAAAAGGTCAAATTTCTCGGAAATTTCCTACTTCATAGAGCACAACTCCTGTGAGTCAAGCTGAGTCAAAACACAAATTTACTATTTTGTAGTCCTAACTCTCCCCTACATTCCTATATATACATGTCCATGCATCGGGACTGCACTTTTTGAGCTACAGCAATTTTTCTGACCCAAGGTAAGATATTCGGTACAAATGAACGTCATATTTTTTGAGAAGTTATTTGTATGTGAAAGTGGCTATTATGCATGTATTTTGATAAAATTTTGTACAAGAGTTCTTATTGATCCAAAAAATAATTCTGTTGAAATTAGGAGAAGTTGGCCCATATTTGGACCTAGTCCACATAGAAGGGTGTATCAAAATTTTGACAAAAATGACAATAGAACTCCCAAATTATGTGGTATCTAGCAATTAATTTGGAAAAGGTAAAAAATGATTTTATTGCCATCTAATATTACATAACTTAAATACCTGAAAATTGCAAATAAATTTAAAACCAATGGAAGTAAGTGGTAAAACCAAGTACCTGTTAAATTATTACCAGTACCTGTTAACTCTCAAATTATGTGGTACCTAGCAGTTCATTTGGAAGAGGTAAAAAATGATTTTATTGCCATCTAATATTACACAACTTAAATACCTAAAAATTGCAAATAAATTTAAAACCAATGGAAATAACTGGTAAAACGAAGTACCTGTTATATTATTACCAGTACCTGTTAACTCTCAAATTATGTGGTATCTGGCAATTCATTTGGAAAAGGTAAAAAATGATTTTATTGCCATCTAATATTACATAACTTAAATACCTGAAACTTGCAAATAAATTTAAAACCAATGGAAATAACTGGTAAAACCAAGTACCTGTTATATTATGTTTCAAAGAGGAAAAAAAGATCATGTTGAAACTTCGAGCAATAGTATATTAATCCATGCATTCATTTTTTTTCTTCATTATTGTTTCAACAATGGCTAAATTCAGTTATAGTGTTCTATCTGATATATATTTTGAACGGAAAGATGAAAACGACATTATTTTACATATAATGAATAATCCATTCTTCAAAATATGCGACAAACAAGAAATTAAAATTCAGAACTTAAAAATAAAAAAACTTTTTAAATACTTTAAGAAAACGGTACAATCAATGTTCCATAAACAAGAAATTGTTTTACTCACGCAACCAAGAATGGCTAAGAAATAAACTTATTTTTAAAAAGCCATCAGTAACTACCACGGAAACTGGAAAAGGTGGTCGACCAGCAAAGCCAATTAATAATTGTAGTGAAAGATCACGAAGACGCAAGCTTAAACATATCAATGAAGAAGTTTCTTGTAGCATCATAAACGATTCATTTCTGCATCAAATTCAACCATCGAAAACTAAAAAGAGTAAAATTGCTATCATTAAAAAAATAGTGGAAGCAAGCCCCAGACGCACAAAAAGGATTTTAAAAAGTATGCCGACACCAACTGAAGAAAATAAATTTACTCCAGAAGAAGCATTTGCACTATTTTTGGATTTGAAAATGACTAAAAACCAATATACAGAATTGCGGAAGCGAACCAATGAAAAAAATTGTGGAATTTTTCCATCATATCGAGATATAGTTTCTGCCAAAAAAGATTGCTTTCCTTCACCAACTGCTATTAGTGTAACTTCAAGTTCAGCAGAAATAAAATTGGAGGATCTTCTTGAACACACTGCAGAAGGATTACTAAAGACATTTGATGCTGACTATTTAAAGAAGTTTAAAAATTGCAGCATGACTTTAATTTCTAAATGGGGATGTGATGGGTCCTCTGGCCAGAAACAATACAAACAATGTAATGCGGAAAATTCATCAGATGCCAATTTATTCATGATTTCTTTCGTTCCATTACGTTTAACAAAAACATTTATTGGTTCAGAGCCGTCAACTAGTAGAGCTGCAGAGATAGATGTATGGAAGAATGAAATTCCATCGTCAACAAAATTTTGTAGACCAATAAAGTTTGCTTACAAAAAAGAAACTAAAGATATCATAACTGAAGAAGTTGGCAAAATAAGAGATGAAATTAAAGAACTTAAACCCGTGATATTTGAATTTAATGATCAATGCATCGAAGTTAACTTTAAAATGTCACTTACAATGATCGATCGACAAGCTTTAACCGAAACAAAGTCTTCGTCAAGCTGCACCATATGCCAAAAAACATCAAGTCAATTGAGCCAACCACCAACACAAGACGATAGTTTTAATGAAGCATATGAATTTGGAATGTCACCTTTTCATGCTAGAATTCGTTTTATGGAGCATATTCTTAAATTGGGATACGATTTGGAATTTGGCCCGTTAGGCGAAACAGTGAGAAACAACAAAGAAAATTTGGAAAAAAGAAAGCAAAAAAAAAAGATATTCAAGAAAAATACCGTGAGATAGGCCTTATAATTGACCAGCCAAAGCAAGGAGAAGGAAATTGTAATGATGGAAACACAGCAAGGAGATTTTTTTCCGATCCAGAAACTGCAGCTTCTATAACTGGAGTAGATTATGATTTAATACGACGATTCCAAATCATATTAGAAGTTATAGCATGTAGCAAAAAGATAGATGCAAAAAAATTTGGTCAGTATGCTAATGAGACAGCAACCCTTTATAACCAAAAATATTCTTGGAGACATATGCCAACCACAGTTCACAAAATTTTGTTCCATGGGGAACAAATAATTCAGCACAATATGCTTCCAATTGGAGATCTCTCAGAAGAAGCGCAAGAAAAAAGGAACAAAGACTACAGATTCTTTCGCGAGCACAATACAAGAAAAATTTCCAGATATTGTACTAATGAAGATCTTATTAATATTTTGTTGTGCACATCAGACCCGTATATGTCCAGTATTCGACAAAAATGGAAATCAACCTCATTAGAGTTAGATGAAGAAGCTAAACAACTACTGCAAAATGAAAATCAAAGCTATTTGGAAGAAATTTTTACTAATATTGTTTAATTAATACTAGTTTAAAGATTATAATTTGTTTCTAATTTTAGTATAAATTTTTATTAATACATTTAAATAAAATATATGTGCACTTTAAATCAATAGTAAAAGTTTACTAAAAATTTTATCGATGTTGTGTTCTGTATATAATATATCCAAATGGTATTGATATTGTTGGGAATTTCAGTGAATATTGAGACTAAATAAATGTCAGGGGTCAAATGTTGGCATTTTCTGACCAAAATTAAGTTTAGGAATAATAAATAAGTATTGGTTGTAAAATACGATTGAGGAAAATAAGAAATTATAAAAAAATACCTATTTAAAATGTAAAAATATTCAACTTTTACATGGAAACTCAACAAAAAATTAAAATGCATTTTTAACTCCACATTACTTACGTTCCTATCGGTCGATTTTTACGTTTGAACACGCAAATTGAAGCTTAAAGTCCCTCCTATTGAACAAAACAAATTGCGTAAAAAAATACCAATCCGGTCAAAAGTTATAGAGTTTTGACCGATATCTCGCGAAATTGACCACTGTGCGACGTTGGCCTTGGTGTTGTACTGACCCAGCAGTTTGATGACGGTGAAAAAGTAATTTCATATGCTAGCCGTACCCTTATCGCCCCTGAACGCAACTATACAGTCACGAAAAAGGAATGTTTGGCTATTATCTTGGGAATACGCAAGATGAGACATTATCTCGAGGGTTATCATTTTGTAATTGTGACGGATCATCAGTCGTTAAAGTGGCTCAACTCCATCCAGTCACCATCTGGTAGAATCGCACGCTGGGCATTAGAGATGATGCTATACGACTACGAAATCAGGTATAGAAAAGGAAAGTTAAACGTAGTGGCAGATTGTTTATCACCCCAAACCAATCAGACAGCAGTTCTTGAACTATTAAGAAAGTTGTTAACTCCAAAGACCCTTGGTATGAAAACAAAATTAACATCGTAAGAAATGATTCTGATCGATGAAAATCAAAACTTACGGAGACTCATATTTGGCACATCGGCTCATAACGAAGAAGATCCAGTTCCATGGAAACTGGTGGTACCAAACAGACAGGGAACGAGTCCTAAAAGAATGTCATGATGATGCGACAGCAGGTCATTTGGGCATAAATAAAACCATAGCAAGGGTTACAAAATTGTACTATTGGTCTGGAATATTTAGAGACGTTACCTCATATGTCAGGCAATGTCAGCGTTTTTAACCATTACAACAGGCTCCTGCTGGCAAAATTCATACCTCCCAGGTATATCAGCCATGGCACACCATATGTTGAGATTTTGTAGGCCCACTGCCATGTTCTATTCATGGAAATAATACATTAATCGTTTTACACGATAAATTTAGTAAATGGTCCGAGTTCGTTCCTGTAAGACAAGCAACTTCCAAGACATTCATTAAGGCATTTAGGGAGAGAATCCTGTCACGTTTTTGTGTTCCCCATGTTTTACTAATATTTTAAATGATTGCCCAATATGCCGACTCAAATCACCCCAAATGGGATGAACACTTATCAGAATTAACACTAGCAGTAAATTCCGCTAAATAGAGTTCAACAAATTATAGTCCGGCGTATTTGACTCAAGAAAGGGAGTTACGCCTTCCTAACTCTTTGTTCTACGAGAAAACGAGTGGTAAAAGTACTAACCTAATTCAAACACTTGAAGAAAAGACCCAGCACATGAAAGACGTTTTTAAGATAGTCAAAACTCATCTACAGACCGAACCAGGCTACACACTACAATCTAAGGCGAAGAGAATGGGCCCCTAAAAGAGGTGATCTAGTGCTTCTAAGAACCCATGTACTTTTAAATTAGGCTTTTTCATTTTCTTTCTATCTCTCCCTCATTTATAGACATTGCTCGACTCAGTTATATTCACCACTTAGTTGTCTCTTTTATTGCTCACTCTCTGAATTTATCACAACAAATACTCTCGCAGGTACCTTGTGTCATAGTTTTAGTATATCCTATGTTCTATTTGTCTGTGTACTACTCCACTGGTGTCAATTGTTTATGTTGTCGAGCTCCACTACATACGAGGGCTGCTCTATATATTTCTGGCCTAATAGTGAAAATGCGAATATTTATAATCAAAAATGGTTTTATTTTTTTTTCAAAGTATTCTCCAGCATGATTTATACACTTTTGCATGCGCTCAAACCAGTTGTCGAAGCACTTTTTCCACTCCGATTGAGACACCTCTAAAACATGGTTTTTGAACATTTCAACAGCTTCTTCTGGCGACGAAAATCGTTGACCACGCATTTTTTTCTTGATGTGCGGAAACAAGAAGAAGTCACTAGGTGCCAAGTCATGGCTGTACGGCGGGTGACCCATTAATTCGACGTTTTGGCCGGTCAAAAACGCTCTGGTTTGAGCCGATGTGTGAGAGCTCGCATTGTCATGGTGAACAATGATTCGTCTTCTCTTGTTGGTTTTTCGAATTTCTCCGATGACTTTAGGAAAACAAATTGTAGTGTACCACTCAGAAGTGACCGTCCTACGTTGCTCAAGCGGAACAGTCGCCACATGACCAGTTTTGCCGAAGAAACAGGCGACCATTTGCTTCGAACTGCTTCTTCCACGAACAACTTTCGTTGGATTTTGCTCGTCTTTGAAGACCCACACGGTCGATTGTTGTTTCGTTTCGGGCTGATACGCATAGATCCATGATTCGTCACTTGTGACGATCTTATAAACGTCTTTTGAAGCACCGTCTTTTGTGCGGGATCCAACGAGAACAAAC
The DNA here is from genome assembly GCA_916610165.2 of Gymnosoma rotundatum. NCBI lineage: Eukaryota > Metazoa > Arthropoda > Insecta > Diptera > Tachinidae > Gymnosoma > Gymnosoma rotundatum. Next base: position 112,972,744 of record OU744336.1, read on the forward strand.
CTTTTTTACGGCCAGGTATTCATGCAGTATCGAATGTATGCTGGTGGAAGAAATGTCCAAGGATGTCTCTATCTCTCGGTATGTCGCATGTCGATCTTGCATTATGAGTTCACGCACGGCATCAATGTTCTCTGGCACAACAGCCGTTTTTGAACGAATTCGTCTTTGAGCGAGCTTCGGCCACGATTAAATTCATTATACCAATTTTTCACAGTGCTATAGGATGGTGCTTCATCGCCATACAAAGATTTAAGTTCATCAATGCACTCTTGTCGAAAGTTGTGAAAAACGATGGCACGAAAATGTTCACGAGTTAATTCCATTTTTTTCTATGTTAATTTTTTCAAGTCACTGCAAACAACACAAATAATGGTCGTACGTCAAAACGTTTTCACTACGATTATGCTTAAAAATGGCAAACTTTCCAATGGAAATGTCAGATTGCACTTGGCAGCACTCAGTGTTGCCAGGCCAGAAATATATATAGCAGCCCTCGTATTTAGTTGGGTTTGATCTGTCATAGTGAGCGGACAGCCAGCACAAGCGGTATAGCTTTGCCCGCAGCCGTTCACGAAAACAGATAAACCCATCTCAATGTAGTAGTGCAGAGGGCCTATACTGTTTCGTAATGGTAATAGAAGCCAGGCAATAGTAGTAGTGCATAGGGAATAAACTGGTGGTGAACGCAATTTATCCCAGGCGTGTCGGTACTAAAAAAAAACTAACACCCTTACAATTTTGACCACAAAAGGGCGTTTTGAAATTCTAGCTGTCTTTTGGATCAACCGCCGAACGTTACCCACTGTAAACGGATAATCCGCGCCACTTGTTTTCTTGCTCTGGATGCTGAAGTAAAAATATATTTTTTGTAAATCTTATACATAATATAATAAATTATATTAATGAAAATTATAAATAACGTGAAAAACGGATGCCTTTAAGTTAATATTTTTATCGACCCTGGACAAGCTGACACTACCTGAGGTATCACTGTTATACAGTTCAGGTTTTCATATAGAAGCCCAAACGCAGGAAGGGATAAATCTACCTCGCGCAATCAGTTAATGGTGGCAAAAACACAATATTCTTGACCTCTTTCATACTTAACACACTGATAACTGTTCGTGAACTCTCGGTAGCTCAGATCAACGCACCATTTCCGCCTCCTTTTCAGTACCGAAAATTCGAACGTTTCAAAAATGGCCACGGAACGTTTAAAATATATGTTACTGTCACTAGTCGGACAGCAATCAACCACTGCCCGTACTGGAAAAAGTATCAGTAACAAGTCGCCTGGTCCAAATGGAATTCCATCACTGGTCTTAAAGCACTTTCCAATGCGATTGAAGGTATACTTAACTTTTATCTTGTGAAATATCAAGGAGTCCAACAGCTTTCTTAGTTACCGTCAGTACGCCTTCCAAAAGGGACGCTCTACGTGTGACGTACTGGCCTTTCGAAAAAATGGTGTCAATCCCTTCACTATTGCGGTGAAAGTAATGCGCTGGCTCTCGATACTTCCAATACGTTTGATAAGATATGGCTTCAACAATATCAAAACTTATTGCTTTTGGTAATAGCTTCTCTCGATTTGCATCGAGCTTTCAAAGGGATCGCACCAGATAACGCACGAGTACACCGCAACCATGAGTATACCGCATACTTACTCTATATTTTGTTAGCGATTTTAATAACGGCCATGTCCTTTTTTGCGATTTTTTACTATTAAGTTATTGCAACCCTGGGCTGGCAATAGAAAATGCAACTCTTCGGGATGACGTGTTGATGGAAAGACAACGAATGGTTAACACGTGATAAGACTCGGGGATAATTCGTGAATACGAAGAACTTAAGAGGCAAAATGCCGGATATAGAAAAAAAAAGATGGGAGATGAGTTTTTTTGGGTGTGAAGAAAAGAGTAGATTTTTGGGTGCGCGTAAAAAAAAAACATATTTAAAGGAAAAAAAAAACAAGAAAAGCCTTAAAAGAAATTAAAATATGTACAGTTGGCTTTAAAAACGATGAAAATACTGTCGATGGTTCCGTAAAAAGGGAACATTAAGTTGAGCAAATTAAACACGACATTTTAACTTGAATGGCATGTACAAAAAAAAAATCGTGCTTGGCTGTGTATGCAGAAAATTATCTTTCGCTTTAGTGTAGTGAAAACAACAAACAATTAATAATCACTAAAAATGAAAAAACTCATTGTCTAAATGAAAAAATAATTAAAAGTAATTAAGTATCCTTATTTAAAAAAAAAAGAGAATCTATACACACCCACCTGTAAATCTACATTAAACCAAATACATTTAAATAGAAAATGTAAATCAAACATAAAAATATTAATGTTTAATTATATTGAAAAAAAAAAAAGTAAAAAAAAAAAGATATAAAAAAACCAAATATATATAAGCTTATAACAATTATTAACTTTATGTGGTCATTTTTTTCCTTTTATCATGAACTCATAAAAAAACAATATAAGAAAATAACTTTTTTCTTCCCTACATCCGTAATTATACGGAGTAATATATATATATATATGTATATATATATATATATACCGATATTCAAGTACCCACAAAATTGTACATATAGGTGGTACAGTGACACAAAACACCTATAACAATTAGTGAGAAAGCGGTAATAACAAAACAATAGCAAACAAAAGTTAACACCCAAATTAAATGCAAAAATAAAAAGAAATAAAAATAAAACGCTAAAAAAATTTTTTTTTAATATAATTAAAACAAAACAAAATTCTACTTATAAACTAATGCATCAGCATCAACAGTATCAACAGCAGCGGCAGCATCAGTCGCAGCGGCATCAACAGCATCAACAGCAGCATCATCAACAGCAATAACAGAGGCAGCCCTTGAGCTTTGACCGACGTATAAATTGATGTAAGCGAGTACCAGTTAATATTAATAAGTTATATATATAGGTATATATAGATACATAAATTGTTATTTAATATTATTAAGTATTATTATTAGTGCTACTATTATTATTAATCCTACTCTTATTATCTTACATTCTACTTACTTAAGTATATATAGAGGTATATATTTATGTAGTTGTAAATATATATATATATATATTGAATTTGTATTTAAGTGGATTTTTTTTTTTGTAATATAAAATGAATAATATACTGAACATGAATTGTAATTAGAATTTTTTTTTTTGAGAGAAGGTTAACCGTCCATGGGTAAGTCACTAGCAAGGTGAAAACAGGGGTGATCCGAAAATTATGGTTAAGTAATCACATATCATCCCATACAGTCGATACTTATTCACTGTCACCTTCTGCTAGGGAACCGCCATCATACACTTGCTTTTGAGATATTCGCTTCGTGGCCAAAGTACAATTATAAATTGTTTGATTAAGCATGTTTAGTTAATGCTTACGCGGGGAACCCTTGGTTCATGAACCATCACGCCACTGAGGGCAGAGCTAGCCTAAATTCTTTTTATATAACATGCTACTGACCGAGAATTAATTTATTCAGATAAGATCCACGCGTAACATAATGGCGCCCAACGTTAAGCTGTCTTTTGTAGACAGACTTTGTTTTTTTCTCTGAATACAGAGATACAAGTGGATGTTTGTGAGTTCCCAACCTTTTTTGTTTGTCTCGACAACCGCGAGATTAATATTTTCACAGAAGAGAAAAAATAAATAAAGATAACTTGGGTTTTCTGCCGCAGTGTCGAAGTTAAGTAATCCTATATATATCTAACACTATCAAGCTTAGCAGAACTGCCTGGAGGATCCATAAGTCCAAGCGTTATGGAATTATATAATGTTCTCCACCTTGTGAACGATGGGTTTTGCAGGCTTTTCTTCTGTGTAGGGAAAATTCCTCTAATTCTTGCAAGTCTTATAATTTTTATAATTTAATGATCAAAAATAGATTTAAAATAAAGTAATGCGGCGAGATGTTGAGGACCCTACTTTAAAGACATTCGCTTTAGAAACCGGTTCTTATTGGTCAAAAAGTTTCCACAGAGTAGTGAAAGCTTTGCATTGTGGCAGGAATCGGACTAAGCAGATGCGTTAGATGATTTTTTTTGGGATTCACAAACAGAAAAGAAAGAAAAGGAGGAGGACAGATTTTCTTTTACTATGTTATGGTACTCGGAAACCCCAATGTATGATTATGAACGTGACACATATGTAGAGGCGGTTAAAATAAGGTAGCGAATGATCTGTCTATTTACTTTGCCTACATACGTGTCAGAATATCTGCTTGCTTGTAGACTGCCTAACGGTTAACTAGATCTCAAAAAGGACAAACAAAATTATATTTTTTTTTAATACATATTTTTTAACGAAAAAAGGCCAACCATTTTGAAGTGCTGTTTATGTAATCGATGATTATTATTTTTTTTCCACATACACCTCGCACAGATTTTTTTTTTTTCCTACCCATAACCATCTGACTTGTCTTGATTTTTTTTCTATCATTATTACTTGGCTATCATTCGGTACTATTAGGTCATGAACACACGAAGCTCTTCCAGGAGAGTTGCAAATCGCGTTGATACCAGCCAAGACGAACAGCTAGAAAAAACCATGTCGTTAGACGACCTGTCTTCATTACCTTTCGCAGGTAGGCCAAAACTGATCCGCTCACCTCCTTCAGGACCTAGTGTTTACATAGGGTCCAGCTCGCCTATCCGGCAGGAAAACTTGCTGGAGTTAGGTACAACACTAGAAGAACTTCCAAAACCTGATAATAAAGCAGAAGAAGTTGCTTTGGAAATGGCAGATGGAACCGATTTTAATAACCCAATACCACCTAATCCGGGACTGACCGCTAAAGTAGACGACAACTTATTAACGGCAGTACAGCAAGCGATACAGGCCTCACAGACTGAAATGCGCTCGGAAATCAATTCTTTAAAATCGATGTTAGAGCACTTGAACTTGAATCAAAATCCCAACCCCTTGGTAAGTCCCCCAGATGAATCTATAGAAACACCTTACTCAATGACCGCACATGACAATGTCAAACTTGAAAAATGGAAAGTCTGTTTTGATGGTACGGGTGAGGTGTTGAACTTTCTTTTCAAAGTCGATACCCTAGCTAAAAGAAATCGTTGTTCAGATAGTCAATTACTTCTAAACTTTCATATTCTTCTAAGCGGTAGGGCTGAGGAATGGTACTGGACTTTTATCAAACAAAACGTAAATCCAACCTACCCTTTTCTTAAGTTTTCAATCTCGCAAGAATTTGGCGCACTAGAGTCAGATGATGACATTTTGTTAAGTATACATAGGAGGAAGCAACAGGCAAAAGAGTCCTACGATAGTTTCCATTCGACGATAGTAGTCATGAATTCTCGCATGAAAGAGCCCATGAACGAGCTCAAATTGATTAATATCATGTTGAAGAACATTCACTCAAATTTACGAGTAATGCTTTTCCATACCAATCCCCATAGTTTGAATGCATTACGTAATCTGGCTCGAGAGGCAGAGAAGATTATTTCGGAAAGTAAAACCCCCTTTATGGATGGGAAACCATTTCGTAGCGTAAACGAAATTAATGCGAATACTCATGAAGGGGAAGATGACAGTGACGATATGGACCCTCAGGTAGAAGCTTTGCAAATTCCGCGTAGTGACACTAAACCAGATTACTCAAAATTAAAATGTTGGAATTGTCTAGGCATAGGGCACTCCTTTATCTATTGCCCAGAGGAAACCAGAACGCGGCGTGGTGACTCCCAAGTGTAGGAACTTCCATGGGGGAAACCGGAAGCGGAGCGAGATGGCCACCGGGGACTCTCGTTCCAAAGTATTTTCCCCGAGTCATTAGCTGATCAGTCGAGACTTCTTCCGCAGGAAGAAGTGTCGAGATCAAAACCCTCAGAGGGAACCAACATTATAAACCTATCTACCCGTAAAGAATCTAAAATATTCGAACCCAGTTCAAGACTCATGAAATGTAGAGCCCGTTTTAAAAAAAGAAAATATTTTCGGAAACTAATTGAATCTTCAAGTTTAAGTAAGGAACGAGATGAAAGACCATTTGCTAGGATTAAAATTTGTAACAAACAGATTTATGGTTTACTAGACTCAGGTGCCAGTGTATCGGTTTTAGGCAAGAATAGCTTGAATTTCATTGCAGATTGCGACGTTACCTTACGGCCATTTCGTACCCATATTTCCACTGCCGATGGTTCGAAAAACCCGGTTTTAGGCCATTGCAAATTGCCAGTAGTATATAAGGGTATCACCCGATTTATCAATTTCTACGTGGCCCCATCGTTAACCCAGGAAGCGTACCTAGGTCTGGATTTTTGGCGGGAATTTGCTATAGCACCGAATATTATACCCATTGTTGAATCGGTTGATGTACCCTCTGTACCCGAAAATGAGGTACACTATCACAAGTTGTCAGCAGAACAAAAATTTCGTCTCGACCAAGTTATTTCAGAGTTTCCTGCTTTTGAAAAATTAGGCCTTGGTTGTACCGATCTTTTAGAGCACCATATTGACACTGGAAACGCCATTCCGATTAAATGTAAACACTACCCACTTTCACCTCCCAGACAAGTGGAAGTATATCAGGAACTTGATAGGTTGCTAAAATTGGGCGTCATAGAGGAATCGAACTCACCGTGGTGTTTTCCTGTAGTGAATGTTCGTAAGCCGGGAAAGGTTCGTTTGTGTCTAGACTCTAGGAAATTAAACGCCATCACCAAAAAGGACTCTTACCCCCTTCCCCATATCAATGGTCTACTTAGTCGATTGAAAGATACCCAATTTATAAGCGGTGTAGATTTGAAAGATGCATTTTTCCAAATTAGGCTTACCACAGACTCCAGGGAGAAAACGGCTTTTGCGGTTCCAGGTAGACCTCTCTATCATTATCGTGTAATGCCATTTGGATTGTGTAATGGTCCTCAAACCATGTCCCGACTGATGGACAAAGCCATCCCTTCACGTCTTAGGGAAAATGTATTCGTTTACCTGGACGATCTTTTAATCTGTAGCGCCACTTTTGATGATCATTTATATTTACTGGAACAAGTCGCAGAATGTCTAAGAAGCGCAGGACTTACCATTAATGTCGGGAAGAGCAAATTTTGCCAAAGCGAAATTAAGTATTTAGGTTATCGTATTGGAAAGGGGTGTCTTAAGGTTGATCCTGATAAGGTCTTAGCCATAGTAGATTTTCCGTTACCTAGAACCCCACGCCAAGTTCACCGATTTATTGGCATGGCAAATTGGTACAGGTGTTTCATCCAAAATTTCGCTAGTTTAGCTGGTCCTCTTACAGACTGTTTACGTAAACGTAACAATCACTTTCCCCTAACTCAAGATGCAATAGACAGCTTCGAAAAACTCAAGCACGCTTTATCTAGTGCCCCAGTACTTGGTCAGCCTGATTTTGCTAGGGAATTTATTGTACAATGTGATGCTTCACGTGTCGGCGTAGGCGGAGTGCTATACCAAATAGATGACCAGAATAGGGAAAGACCCATATCTTTCGTTTCACAAAAACTGAATGGTGCCCAAAGGAACTATACGGTCACTGAGCTTGAATGTTTTGCAGCAGTGGTCTGTGTAAAGCGATTTAGGCCATATATCGAGGGACTACCGTTCCGAATCATCACCGATCATTCAAGTCTCAAATGGTTGATGACCCGAAAGGACTTGAGTGGCAGATTGGCTAGGTGGAGTTTAGAACTACAAGGATTCGACTTTAGAATGGAACATAGGAAAGGTTCGCAAAACATAGTTCCTGACACCTTATCTCGCTTTGACGTTGACGCTTTCACGGCTGCTCGTAATACCCCAGAAATAGACTTGGACGCAGAAGATTTCGATACGACTGAGTATAAGGACCTTAGGCATCATATTATGAACAAGAAAGAGGACTTACCAGATCTTTGTGTAGAAGGGAAGCATATATATAAGAGGGTTAACCTTCGCCAAGGTATTGACGGTGAGGAGGAGAATTTGTGGAGGTTATGGCTACCTTCCTCATTAACGGGTAGAGCCATTGAATTGGGACACCAATCCAACTGTCACGGAGGATATTATAAGACCTTGGCGAGGATACGTCAAAAATACTTTTGGCCCTCAATGGCCAATGATATTAAACTCTACGTAGGCAAATGCGATGAATGCAAAATGATTAAGGTTCCTACACATTTACTTCGGCCTCCAATGGGCGACGAGTTCAAAACCTCTAGACCTTTTCAACGTTTATACTGCGACTTCTTGGGACCATACCCTTGCTAAAAGTCCAAAAAACTCGCACTTATTAATCGCCATTGACCACTTCACCAAATTCCTGTTTCTCCAGCCCTTGAAGTCAGCCACCTCACACAGTGTAATTGATTTTTTTGAACGCTATATTTTTAATACCTTCGGTGTTCCACAATATCTTCACAGCGACAACGCGAAACAGTTTGTTTCCAAGGATATGCAAGATTTTCTTATTTCGCTAGGCATAACTCACATTAAAACGGGATTATACTCTCCTCAAGCAAATGCGGCAGAGCGCGCTAATCGCGAAATCATTTCTAAGATCAGACTTTTTCTTAAAGAGGAAACAGACCACCTTAACTGGGACGCGAGTATACCACGCATATTACAAGTTCTACGCAGTGATTTCCATACAGCTATTCAATGCTCACCCTATTACGCACTATTTGGGCAAAACATGTGTAATCATGGCTCCTCTTATAAACTACTGGAGAGACTTAACATGTTACAGGACGACACCGTCATAACGCGAGCTGACAAACTTAACCGTATTAGGAACAGAATAGTGCAGAACCTAGCAAAGGCCCATGAAAAGGCCACTAGAGCTTATAACACCCGTACTAAACAGATCAGTTATAGAGTAGGTCAAGAAGTGTTCCGTAAGAATCATAGCCTAAGTAATTTTCAGAACGCAATAAATGCCAAATTTTTACCGAAGTATGTTAAGTGTCGTATCAGGGATAGAGTAGGGAATTCTCTATACGAAATTGAGGATCTGCAAGGAAGATTAATAGGCAGATATCACGCGTCGGATCTCAAACCATAGCACTACCTTATAGTTTTGTTACCCGGCTTGCTTTGGGTCGTGGGTCGTGCCACACGTTTACATATTCTTTAAAATCTTTTCCTGTTCGTTAATCGAGTAACCCCTTCTTAACGAAGCAGTTTTGTTAGCGATTTTAATAACGGCCATGTCCTTTTTTGCGATTTTTTACTATTAAGTTATTGCAACCCTGGGCTGGCAATAGAAAATGCAACTCTTCGGGATGACGTGTTGATGGAAAGACAACGAATGGTTAACACGTGATAAGACTCGGGGATAATTCGTGAATACGAAGAACTTAAGAGGCAAAATGCCGGATATAGAAAAAAAAAGATGGGAGATGGGTTTTTTTGGGTGTGAAGAAAAGAGTAGATTTTTGGGTGCGCGTAAAAAAAAACATATTTAAAGGAAAAAAAAACAAGAAAAGCCTTAAAAGAAATTAAAATATGTACAGTTGGCTTTAAAAACGATGAAAATACTGTCGATGGTTCCGTAAAAAGGGAACATTAAGTTGAGCAAATTAAACACGACATTTTAACTTGAATGGCATGTACAAAAAAAAAATCGTGCTTGGCTGTGTATGCAGAAAATTATCTTTCGCTTTAGTGTAGTGAAAACAACAAACAATTAATAATCACTAAAAATGAAAAAACTCATTGTCTAAATGAAAAAATAATTAAAAGTAATTAAGTATCCTTATTTAAAAAAAAAGAGAATCTATACACACCCACCTGTAAATCTACATTAAACCAAATACATTTAAATAGAAAATGTAAATCAAACATAAAAATATTAATGTTTAATTATATTGAAAAAAAAAAAGTAAAAAAAAAAAGATATAAAAAAACCAAATATATATAAGCTTATAACAATTATTAACTTTATGTGGTCATTTTTTTCCTTTTATCATGAACTCATAAAAAAACAATATAAGAAAATAACTTTTTTCTTCCCTACATCCGTAATTATACGGAGTAATATATATATATATATATGTATATATATATATATATACCGATATTCAAGTACCCACAAAATTGTACATATAGGTGGTACAGTGACACAAAACACCTATAACAATTAGTGAGAAAGCGGTAATAACAAAACAATAGCAAACAAAAGTTAACACCCAAATTAAATGCAAAAATAAAAAGAAATAAAAATAAAACGCTAAAAAAATTTTTTTTTAATATAATTAAAACAAAACAAAATTCTACTTATAAACTAATGCATCAGCATCAACAGTATCAACAGCAGCGGCAGCATCAGTCGCAGCGGCATCAACAGCATCAACAGCAGCATCATCAACAGCAATAACAGAGGCAGCCCTTGAGCTTTGACCGACGTATAAATTGATGTAAGCGAGTACCAGTTAATATTAATAAGTTATATATATAGGTATATATAGATACATAAATTGTTATTTAATATTATTAAGTATTATTATTAGTGCTACTATTATTATTAATCCTACTCTTATTATCTTACATTCTACTTACTTAAGTATATATAGAGGTATATATTTATGTAGTTGTAAATATATATATATATATATTGAATTTGTATTTAAGTGGATTTTTTTTTTTTTGTAATATAAAATGAATAATATACTGAACATGAATTGTAATTAGAATTTTTTTTTTGAGAGAAGGTTAACCGTCCATGGGTAAGTCACTAGCAAGGTGAAAACAGGGGTGATCCGAAAATTATGGTTAAGTAATCACATATCATCCCATACAGTCGATACTTATTCACTGTCACCTTCTGCTAGGGAACCGCCATCATACACTTGCCTTTGAGATATTCGCTTCGTGGCCAAAGTACAATTATAAATTGTTTGATTAAGCATGTTTAGTTTATGCTTACGCGGGGAACCCTTGGGTCATGAACCATCACGCCACTGAGGGCAGAGCTAGCCTAAATTCTTTTTATATAACATGCTACTGACCGAGAATTAATTTATTCAGATAAGATCCACGCGTAACAATTTTTCATACCCGAGTATTTTAAATACCGCAATAAAAAGTTGCGGTGCTTATTTTACCCATCCTTGTAAGTGTTTTTTGTTGTGAGTATATTTAAAACAAAGACCGTAAAAACGAATCTCAGAAATATCGCAATCAGAATTTTAAGTATTTTCTATACTCGTACGCGAGAATTTTTTTACTTCTCTTTATTTGTAATCAGCGTTGCCACAATTTTATCCTATTAAAATTTTTTACTGCCGTTTTATGAAATTCTGCTTTCTATGCAGATCTATTTATAAAAATAAAATTTGATCAAATCTATTGCTTAAACATTATAAGCAGAAAAACAGGCAACAACCGTTTTCATAGGTATGAAATACAACACATATTTAATGAATAAATTGCAATAAAAACCCACATGCACCACATACGTAAACAACGTAGATTTTCATATTCCATTGTTTTGAACAGCTTTTTAAAGCAGGTATACTTATTTTGTTGCTGTTTTTTATGTACAAATATTTTCAGTTTATGCTACTAACGGTATTGAGGAAAACAAAATGATAAAAAATAAAATAAATTTATTTTTCGTATCCATGAATAAAAGGAAAATTACTTAATTGTTTTAGTTTTAAACAAAACTGTATATACGCATATGTAATATTACATTGACTGAATCTCATTAGACCTCATAAATAAAAAATTGCAATAAAGTTTTTAATTTACACATTTTATTTTGTTACATATAGTTATTGCTTTTATACATATTTAATAATTTAAAAAATCTATTTGCTTAAAAAATTTAATTTTTAAATTTCTATTCTGTGTGATTTAAGAAAAAGCCTAAAAAACCGTAATATAATAAACAATGAACTAGTCTTGAGTTATTAGTAAACTTTTGTTGTGTTTTTAATAAATGAAAAAAATGGCGAATTTTACGGGTTCTGTTCAATTTATTTTTTGTTATATATTAAATAAACTTTCATAATTTCAAAGAAGAATGTAAGTTAGCTAATTTAGGCATTGGCGACTTTTGATATTGTGTTCGATTTAAAATTTCTGATCTGGTACCTCTGTTTTCATCACACTACACACGTTTAAATCACAGATAAATAACCAGATAAGACACGAAAAATTCAGTGTGACCAGATTCCAGCTTTCGTTAGAGAGGGATAGTAACAGTTCTTACATTTGTTATTTACTATCTCTTTCTGATTATAGCTGGAATTTGACATTTTATTTATTTACAAAAATTGTAAAGATATTGTGGCCACAGATAACTAATTATAATTATTAATCCGTGGTTGTGTCTAAATTGAATAATTAAAGTTATTAATTTCATTTTAATCTTTATAAGAAATCTTAAAGTAATTGATTTTATTTGAAGATTTTTGTTTTTTTTTTTTTGGTTAAAAATCATAAAAAATAAGGGTTGAAAAATCAACCATCGTACAAAGCAAAAAATCTAACAAAAGATGTAAGTTGAACAAAGTTTTTTTTCATGTAAATAAGATTTTAATGAAATTATTTGGTTTCTTTCAGGAGTCGCCGCTGCATTATGGGTTGTGACGAAGGAGAGAAGCTGCACCAGTTCCCGAAGAATCCGGTCAAGTAAGTTTGCATATAAGTTTCATTAGTGACATGCTTGCGGCAGGTTTTGTACATTAGAGGAACTGTGTTCCTTTTCAATGTACAAAATCTTATTTAGTTTGATTTCAAGATAATTGGAATTGTATGTTTGATAAGATTTTATCTTAGCAAACATATACATATAAAAGTGATTCAGTAGTCTTTCAGAGATTCAGTAGTCTAAAATAGAAACAAGATCGCACTCTTCCAGTTTTCAAATATTTTTATTTTTTGTTTTTAATTACTGAAAACTGGAAGTAGATCGATGAAATTATGTTTATTAAAATAAAGGTATATAAAAATCTTTCTTTTTATATTTTACACAGATTGTAGCGATGCATTGCTAATTGCCCTGAAATGGAAATCAATCAAAACTGGTGAAATAAAACATAAAATTTTGCTTATTATAAATTGTTTCTTTTTTTATTATACACTTAAATCATATTATATATACTTAAATAATAAAGAATAAAAACCGTAAAATTTATCATTAAAGTTAACAAATATTATAACAAAAATTGTGTGTTTTTTTCTTTATATAAGATTTTTAAAATATAAAAGTAAGTATTATTATTATTGATTAAAAATTTCACTTTTATTCACATATTTTGAATCTGTTAATTTAGTGGCTAAAGCATGTGTAAATGTTTTATACCCTCTTCCGAAAGTTTCTATTGTTTTAAATTGCTAATATATCGTTGTAATCAGCGTATGCTATCGACACAATCGGTTTTGCGTAAAAGCATCAATTTTGTTAATTCAAATTCTTTGTATAGCTTTAGAATATCTAAACAACGATCCACATCAGCGCGTTTGTTCGAGCTTTTCTTGGCCGTTTTGCTTTAGGTTCTGGAGTTGTTATACCTTAAAAAATATAAAAACACAAATATTAGTTTTGTTGCAGTACCCTAGAATATTATAACTAATTTACCTTCTGTGGTTTTAATATTATTAATCTGTGATTGCAATTCCTTCATATACATTGAAGGTCCGGCAGTAGAAATTTTTTCAGAATTTAAACCTGGCTCACGGTGTATACTTAAAATAATAATCTTAATGGTGGACACTATAGAGTCCATAATTTGTTGCAATATTGTACTTATTAGAAGATCTGCTTGTTTCATGGATTTAGCAATGTCCTCCTTAGCTGTTGATTGGGATTTATCAAATTGCTGTCCCAAATCTTGTAACATACGTCTCGTAGTATCTTTGAAGTAAAATAGAGTATTTGCCAAAAATGTATTTTGGATTTGTTGTGTATTTGGCAAATCAACTACTTGCACAGAATCTGGACCCAGTTTTATTTGGGACTCTTATTTTGTATAAAATTCTTTACTGCAGGATATAAAAACTGCCGCTACTGCGTTACTTAGTCATGCATCTACTAGATCAGCACTATGTTCCGAAGAATCTACTCTTATGAAGTTATCAACAGTTTCATTGTTGAGTAAATCCACACCAGCAATACACTTTCAAATTAGAACCGCACTTACTTATATAGCCTGTCTCTAAAGGAATAAACAAATCGTCATCAAACAGAAAGTCATTATTTAACCTTTGCTCCAACCCACGAACAGAACTAAGTAATTTACATAAACCTTCTTGTAAAGTTTGTGTTATATGAGCTGGACGTTCCTTAAAAGATTTTCTTAAAAGATCTTGCACTGTTTGCCAAAATCGTTGACTAATTGTTTGTTCGGCCTTAGAATCTGCTGACCCAAACTGTTGGACTTCTTCTAAAGCCTTTTTGAGCAGTTGTATTTGAGTACAACACTCACAAAGTTCATCATAAAGTAACCAATGTAAAGACTTCTAAAATTTGGCCAGCGTTTAAAAAGCTACTCTAAAAGTAGCCGTAGCGACAAAAAAAAGCCTACTTTTTAAGACACAAATTTGTTAAAAATAGTAGCCAATATCCAGCTACTTCTACTGCTGAAGTCATATTTAAAGAGCAAACCATAACATACAGCTCCAACTTTTTCAAGTAGAAGTAGCGGTAGACGCTGTTTTTTTCCGAAGCATTAAAATTTTTGAGCTACAGCTACTTTTCAAAAAAATAAAGCGGTAAGTAGAAGTAGCCTCTTTGCTACTTCAGTTAAAGTATTGGTAGGAGTACAAAAAGCAAAAATATTCTACTTCATTTTTTGCTGCTATTTGAAAAGTAGCCAAAAACGAAAACATTATTTCTGGCTACTTTGTGTTGATAATGAACATACTTTTTGGCTACTTTATATGAATACTTTATGCTTTGAGCTACGCAATACAAATATTTGCTTCTAGCTACTTACCGACAATAAGAAGAACGAAGAAAGAACGTGTGTTATTTTGTTTGGTTTTTTCTTTTGGAATTTGTTTCACACTCTCGACAATGGGGCAAAATAAAGTAAATTCGTAAACAATTAAAATAACATGTAATACTATTACAGTTTTTTTTTTAATTTAAAATAAATAAATTTTTTAATTTAAAACCGAATTCAAAATAGATTTCATCTGTCTGCCTATAACAGTTCAAGTGTATTGCCACATAAATTAGTTTACATTAACTATTGGGACACCCTTATATCTGCAAACTTTATACTAGTTTAACTGTTCAATAGATTGGCAATATACATCAAATTCCAGCAATTTCAAATTATATACTTGCTGTTGTAGTAGATTTAGCAATCAGGTTCTGTGTAAATTTCAACCGTCCATCTGTAACGGTTCAACACTTTGCCCATATACATCAGATTATATCAACTATTTAATTTATAATATAACGTTTTTATACTTTTTATTATACCAAATAAAGTAGTGGACATTCTATCTTAAATTAAGGTGTTTGTATACAACGATTCAAAAAATACGGCCACACAGAACAATTTACATTAACTTTGGAAACACCCCTTAAATTTCTCAATTAAAATTATTAGCTTCTTGTTATAGCGGACTTAGCAAAACATGTCCCTTTTAAGTTTCAGCGTTTTGTCTATAACGGTACAAAAGTTTGGTCACATACACAAAATTACATTAACTATTGGAACACCCTTTAACTTCCAAATCCAAATTTTTGTTGTTATAGCAGATTAGCAATACAGGTTCGTTGTAAATTTTCTTCAACTGTTCAAAAGTATGGCCATACACATCAAATTTAATGAACTATTGACGCACCCTTTAATTTTAAATTTGTTACAGTGATGGAAAAGTTGTTACGATCGTACTTTTTTTTATACTATTTGATTTAAAAAAATACTGTGTTACTCCTCTGTAACAGTTGATACTCTCAGTGATACGTCTGCAATTTAAAACCATTGATTTTCTTAAATTAATCTGTTTTAGCATTTCCCTTTCATCACTTATAGTTTACGAATATTGCAACTCTAGTTCTTATCGTGTCTTATTATTTGGTTTTACATATTAGTTTTGTTTTCTCACAATGTACATAGGGTAGCTACAAAAAAACAACTTTTACGTTTTTTGTATATCTTTTGATAGAATTGTCAATCTTAATACAAACAAGTAAGAGTGCTAATTCGGCTATGCCGAATCTTATAATTACTTCACCATCTATGTTAATTTAGTTTAGTGAAGTAACTCCAATCAAAGAAGCAAACATTAGGGTGACAGGGAATTAAAAAATAATAAAATTTCGTGCTGCATTTCAGTGATGGGAAATGATATTTTCATTTGGTGTAGATTTGGGCTTATTTGACTTTAATGTGATGAAGAAAGTTTTTTATTGGAAATGTTCTTAAAATGTAAGAGAAAATTGCTTTTGAAGTAAGCCCAAATCCATTCTATTGGCGCTATTCATCTAGGGGCTATTTCAGTTTAAAGTGATATACCTTAAAAAGTACAAAATAAATTAAAAAAATTTGTTGTTTATAGGTAAAAAACTTTTTATATATCGTCAAAAGGGCGTAGCAACGCTTCATGATATTAAAAGAGTGTAAAACAATTTTCAAAAGAAAAATAAAAAAAAAAAAAAATAACACGTTCTTTCTTCGTTCTTCTTATTGTCGGTAAGTAGCTAGAAGCAAATATTTGTATTGCGTAGCTCCAAGCATAAAGTATTCATATAAAGTAGCCAAAAAGTATGTTCATTATCAACACAAAGTAGCCAGAAATAATGTTTTCGTTTTTGGCTACTTTTCAAATAGCAGCAAAAAATGAAGTAGAATATTTTTGCTTTTTGTACTCCTACCAATACTTTAACTGAAGTAGCAAAGAGGCTACTTCTACATACCGCTTTAGTTTTTTGAAAAGTAGCTGTAGCTCATAAACTTTAATGCTTCGGAAAAAAACAGTGTCTACTGCTACTCCTACTTGTCGCTTTATTTTTATGAAAAGTAGCTGTAGCTCAAAAATTTTAATGCTTCGGAAAAAAAACAGCGTCTACCGCTACTTCTACTTGAAAAAGTTGGAACTGTAGCCGTAGCTGTATTTAAAAAAAAGGTAGGTAAAGTAGGAATTTAAACACTGAATTTGGCACGAAAGTTCTGCGTAGTTGTTAACTGCGGTACTTTTCCTGGTCCTCTTAACGCAACAGCAGGCCATGCTGAATAGCCTTTTACTTTGGCAAAAACCAAATCGCCAATACTAAAAGTTTTCTTCTCTTTTGCCATTTTTGCGGCTCCTAAAATATAATAAATTTCGCATAAACACGTTTAATAGCCATTTTTTTACTTACCAATTAAACCACGCACGCTGTTTTGTTTTTTGTTTGCGATGCCTCCAATGGAATTGTAGTACAATCTGAAGTTATAAGGGAAAACAATATTTTTTTTTGTTGTTTTTTTATCAATTTCTTTTAGTGAAATATATACTTTTTTTAATTTTTCTTAAAAAAACTATATTTTTACCACAATTTTGTTATACATTTTTTGGTTGATTAAATAAAAACATATGTTTGCAATAGGTATGTGTAGCGGTTTCTTCCAACTCATTGCTTTCAGCGTTTTTGAATATTTTTTTATTCACTTAAACGAAAGCCGGAAGAAAATATGATAACTCACTTTTTTAAACGTCACTAGTGAGTTATCTGATTTAATCTGTGGTTTAAATCATGAATCAAATACGCAATGACTCTTCTCTTTCTCTGTTCATGACGTAATAAAAATAAGTCTTTGTGTAAAAATGCAGTGACGGTACGGTTTAAGTGCTTTTTGATGCTAAAGAAAAAGTACTAAAGTGATGTTTTTACAAATTCTAATTAATGCTTTTAGTAAAACAAAGAATTTTTTTTTAATTTGTAAAAAAGTAATAAAAAAAAGAATTTTGAATATGCATATTTATATTATACAATTATTTTGGAATATTTACGTTTTCGCTTAGATTTTCATCTGCTATTATTTGGTTAAGCTTTCTTATTTAGAAAAACATTCGCGCACGGAAGAAAAGTGTTTTTGCCTTAACGTCTACATTTGTTAAATTTGACTCGTTTAAATGTTCTTTTATGTAATTAGTAGCGACCATTAAATTTTCCCCATTCAAATTTTTTCATCTAAACGAGATGATATTAACCATTCTTTTCAAATTTTTTTTTTCTTTTGCGAAATAAAAAAATTTAAGCTTGAGTTTTTATTTTTAGTATTCCCACAATTATCTACACACTGCATTTTTTATTTTTACACTTTTTTTAACTTCAATAATATATAACTACTACTTTTAAGCGCAATTTACTATGATGAAATAAAAAAACCGTATTTTAATTTTAAAGCTTCTTTTGAAAAATACGCGTTTTTTTCTTAGATGTGGTGCTATTTGAAATAAACTTTTATGACGTCACCAGAGAATTTTACTCTCACGGTTTTAATAAAAAAATAACGGGACTGCTGTTTGCGTAATATTATTTTATTCATGCGTTTAAATGTCTTTCTTGGTTCGTATGAGTACGAATGCCGAAAGTGAGAAAACTTTTTTAGGAAGTAAAGTAAAGCCAGCATCGCAAACATTTTGCTTGAGTACGCTAGAGACTCAAACTCATCAATACTTAAATGGAATGGGTATAGTAAATACTCGCACAAAAAAATGCGGTGGAGATCGCACCGCAACCGCATTAAAGATTAGTATACTTAGAGTATCAAAAATAGACATTCTTGCAGTTCTCTGGATCGCACCATTCAAGTGGCTATGGATGGGATTGCATCAAACGATGATTTCATATTTTTCTTAACGAACTTCTTTGTCAAACTTCTAACCCTATCTATTCTTTCACAGATGACAGTAGCATATGCCATTCATGCCGATGCAAACTTGATTTTACAAAAAAATAAATATGTCAATGATCAGATATAGTGTCGAACGAGGTGCTATAGGAAATCAGCATGATCTGTCCATGTCCTTCGAGGCAGCAGGCAAAACACCACGCTTATTTCTAATTTTTTCGTGTCATTCGGAGCAATAAAGTAACTCGAATCAAGAAAATAAATATATAGGGCGATATAGAATTAAAAAAAAAACACCCGATGAAAAACATTGGCGCTCGCCCATATTTTTCGTGTTACGGGACTCTGAAATTTTTAATTTTTTAAAAAATCTTTAAGGAAATAATAAAATTAAAAAAAAAATGCTTAACCCGTTAGAAGCCGATGTCATTTTTACGTAATAATGCAGTAACAAGATTTTTTAGTTTTTAATAATCTATCACCCCAATATTAGCTTTTTTGATTGCAGTAACTTCACTAAGCTAGATTTACATATATGGTGAAGGGTATATTAGATTGAGCATAGCCGAATATAGCACTCTTACTTGTTTTCTTTTATGAATGTCGTAAAAAAAAGTAGAGATATTTTTGGAGTACACTACCACTAAGAAAAAAATGAAACTAAGATGGTAATAAGGGCAATAAATTAAATAATTTATTACCATAAAATAATTTGGCACTGAGTGTAAATTGTAATATTTTTTCTTTAAAAATGCAATAAGCGGTAATAATCTTCAAATACTAAATTTTAATATATTTTTATACCCTTCACCACAAAAAGTGGAAATAGGATATATATAAGTTTGTCATTTCGTGTGTAATTTTTACAGTATCTATTTCCGACCCCTTAAGGTATATATATTCTGACTTCTTATAAACAGCGAATTCGATTGAGCGATGTCCGTCCGTCTTAGTGTTGAAATCAAGTTTGCCCAGGCAAAAAAAACATATGTCAATCGATCATATGTAGTGTCGAAAGAGGTGCTATTAGAAATCGGCATGACCGGTCCATGTCCTTCGAGGCAACAGGTAAAACACCACGCCTACCTCTAAATTTTTCACGTTATTTGAAACAATAAAGTAACTTCAATCAAAAAAATAAACTATATCAAGTGAAAAAATTGTCGCTCACCCATATTGTCAGGGTCTTAAATTTTCAAATTTTAAGAAATATCAATATGGGTATCATTTTAAAGAGATCTTTAAGGAAATACTAAAATTTTAAAAAAATGCCAAACCCATTAAGAGCTGATGACATTTTTATGTAAAATAATATATATGCAGTATTATTTTTTTTAATTCCAAATATTTGCTTTTTTGATTCGTGTTACTTCACTTAACTAGATTTGCATAGATAGTGAAGCTTTTATAAGGTTCGGCATGGCCGAAAATAGCACTCATACTTGTTTTTGTATTAAGCCTGGTACTCTGTTCGAATTTGTGAAAATTGTTGAGCAACATTGATTATTTCATGTGGAAAATTTGACATTTAAAATGTGGTGTCTATCTAGATTTTTAGAAGAATTTAACGTTTTCTTGTTATCAGGTAAACAAAAGACATATGATCATAATTTAATTGTTTATTAAAATATATTAAAATATTAAATTCGTGTTGATTTTATCAATCTTTTGTCATAAAAATTTAAGAAAATAAACAATGAATGACAAAATAATTTTAGCAGCTTGTGTGGCATAATATAGCAGTTGCCGCAGAAGTTCTTCTGGATGACAAAAGGACATCAACAAGTCCATACCTCAAAGAAAGGAACGAAAAAGGAAGGTTTGCTTCAGATGTAAGTAAATTTGATCAAAATATTGCAAGTCATATCCATGTAGCCCATATAGATAGGTAAATGAATAAACCAATAAAGTGCGAGCCAGAATCATACACTTAGGGTTTCTTACTACGTTAAATATATTGTGTTATAGATATATGGAACCCTTAAAACTGACCTGCTGCGCTTATCGGTAGTATATTTAAACTTACCAGGTTTGCCGATTTCATTGGCGATTTCTTTCCATGCTGATTTCATTGCGTTCCTGTTGCTATGAAACTTATGGGACTTATCCCAAATAAGTTTTCTTTCTTTAACTAATGAGATTAGTTGCCGCTTCTCCACTTCACTAAACTTAACTTTTTCTTTTTCACAATAATCCATTTTAGTTTTGATTTTTAATATTTTTTTTTATTTTAAATATAATTTTAACCGCCTAATCAGCTGTTGTTTAAAAAATTCCACATGAAATAATGCCTATTTGCTTTATTTCACAGCTTTGATAAAATGTTGCCAGAAACATTTCATATGTTTTTACAGTAAAAACAGAGTACTATTTCTGCAAAATTTTTTCATGACTTTTTCATACAAATTTTTTATGTATGTAGTTTGACAGCATTCCGTGTGAAAAACTAAACAGAGTACCAGGCTTTATATAAAAAATATTTATATTTAGAGCGTGCTCTAAATAAACGCTTCACCGATCTAATCGGTACTAATTCCTGTTTTATTTATTTCAAATATACTTTATAAAATTAATTTATAAAATATACAAACTAAAGCGCCGGGTGACTAGACCATGTGTGCATGATTTAACATCACATAAAATACATTTACATATATATGATATAATGATTGTGTTAAATAATATCTTCGCGGGCTGGCGATCCTATGGAGGATTTGGTCGATGGATATTGGTCCTAGATGTCAAGAATGTTGTGCTTTCGTAGGCTATTAATTATCTCAGATAGATAGCAGTCAGTAGTGCAACTAAGAATACTATCAAATGAAGCATTCAATTTGGATTTTGGGCATTCTGCAAGTACATGGTGGATAGTAAGAGCACTATTACAGAAATTACATTTTGGGGGCTCCGTTTTATCATAATAGTGTTTGCTTATTGAATATAGCTTTACCAACTCTCACACGGGCTAGCGTAACACATTGATTTCTAATCAAATTTTTTGCATACTGAGGTCTCATGTTACTGGGATTTTGCTGTTTTTGAATAATTTTGAATTGATTTGTAATCCCTTTGTAAAAACAAGCTGAATTTTTTATTTGCGAAAAATTTACTGCTTCCCTGGCTGCAATATCAGCTTTTTCATTACCAAGAATCCCAATATGTGATGGAATCCATAGTATTTGAATTGGAAAATATGTTCTCTGTGGTAAAATATTATCGAAAATTCCGTTTTTGTTATTTTTTAAGGCCATAACGGAACTAAGACTATCTGTGCAGATCGTGGCAGAAATGTTTTTGCTGATAGCCCAAGAAACTGCTTCCATAATAACTGTTATTTCTGCAGTTGAGTTGAGCGTAGCAAACCTGAAGCGGATCTGAAACAATTATTTAAAGAAACATTTATTTTTTCAATATTTTCCTTAGATGTCCACCCATAAAGAGTAATACCGTGCAACAAAGCACCAGTTGTTAAAGATCTACAGATGTTTAAAGCAACTTCTATATGAGGACCCTTTTGCCTCGAACAAATTAGTTTAAGAAAGTTATTGATCTTGCTCAGTTTTGATGTGACGTGTTTAGTGTGAGCATTCCAACGGAGATTTTTCGTAAAAATTAAGCCGAGAACTCTCATTTGATCTAATACCTGAAAGCTTACATCTCTGATAGTGACGTGGTTTGCTGAGCATTTTGATTTTCTGCATACATGAAGCAATTCTGACTTTTCGGCAGGAACTACAGCTCCTCTACTTTTTGAACAGTTATGAACTTTCGTATCTAAAACATTCAAATTTGCCTGAACATCTTCGGGGCTTCCAGCAGCCACTGCAAATATGTTGTCAGCGTAGATGCCTACAAAGTCGATGCCTGGTAAGTTTTCTATAGCCTTTGCTAGGGAATTGGCATACACGGAATAGAGAACAACTGACAAGGGAGATCCCTGAGATACTCCGTTATCTAAGGTATAAGTGGATGACAGGAATCCATCAACTTTGACTATTATTTTACGATTTTTCAAAAACGATAAAATTGTCCACAATATTGCAGAGAGTATACCCCATTCATGGAGTTCCAGAATCACGTATGTTGATACAACTCTGTCAAAAGCTTTTGCAATATCTTCCGATAGAACAAGGGAATGTTTACCCTTAGATAGATTGACGCGCATCTGGTGCTCAAGTTGATGGCAAAGACTGTGAACCCTATGTCTGGGGATGAAGGCATGTTGCAGTTTTGAAATATTTTTTCTTGTAAACTTCCAAAAACGTTTTGCTAATATTTTTTAAATTTTTGATAAAACCGGTAGTAAAGAGATTGGCCGATAACCTTCAAGGTGGTTTGGGTTCTTGCCGGGTTTTGGTATTGGGGCTAAAATTGCAGTTTTCCAATCATGGGGAAAAACACCTGTGGTTAAAACGTTATCATATAATTCACAAAGTCTTGACTTAAGGCCATTTGGGGCATTCTTGACCATTGCATAGGTAATTTTGTCCAAGGCAGGTGTGGAACCTCTAAGAGTTTTTAAGGTCTCATTTAATTCATTAATAACTATTTTGCTCTTCAATATATCATTGCCATTGCTATTAGAAATTAGATTTGCGACATTGAGATTTACTTTATCTGTAATTATTTGTGGATCAAAAGGGCGTCTGAACTGAGTGAGCTCCAAAAATTTGCAAATTTGTTAGCGATGTCTTTTGGGTGTGATATGTTAGAACCATCTATTATCATATTCGGAAAATTGCATGACTTATTAGATCTCAAATTTTTTATTTTGTTCCACAGGTATCTAGTGTCCATTGTAGGGTTTAAGGAATTGAGAAAGTTTTCCCTTTGTCTTTTTGCAACATTAGTCTTATTTCTGTGCCTTTTAAACTTAATCCATGATTGTTGTCTTAAACGGATTAATATTGCTATGTCAGTATTGAACCATACTGGACTATTTTTATCCCTGGGCTTCTTGCTAACAACCATTGTTTCGTTTGCTGTTATACGAATTATACGTTTAATTTGAGCAGCTTCTTGATTTACGTTGGGGGATTGAATGTATATATTTGAAAATGATTCTGCTTTTTTCCTAAATTTTTGCCAATCAGCCTTATTTTCGAGAAACCTAGGTATAAATTTCTTTAAATGGGATGCTTTGTTGTTGAAAATTATTATAGGGAAGTGGTCTCCAACCTCTGGCATGTCCAACCGTGACCAAGTCAGACTTTGTGCCAGGTCGGCACTAGATATAGAAACATCTATGGCAGTTAGTGTATTCCTTGTATTTAATAGTGTAGGGGAGCCGTCATTTAATATTACAAAGCCATTGTCGTCAGCGTAATTCTCCCAAATTCGTCCACTGGGCGAATTGGTAGAGGATCCCCACAAAACATTTTGTGAATAAAGATCACCGATTAAAAGATGATGTACATTTTGTGGTAGTGAGATTTCTTGAACCATAGACTGAGTTAAGTTTGAGTCCCATTCTTTATAGACATTAGTTATGCACAAATCCCTGCCGCAGCTTATTTTAATGGTTTGAAAAAGTAGGTCGCCCACAGATGTGGTGTGTAGTGTCACGTTTATATTGCTTTTGACAAAAATGGCAATTCCTGATTTAGCGTATGTGTAGTCTTTATTGTGGTGGTAGACTTTGTAGCCCGGGAGATGTAAAAGGTGTAAGGTTTTTTTAATTATATGTGTTTTCTGTAGTGCCAAGATATATGGTTTATGTTTAGCTAGGAGCTGTTCTAGAGCATATTTGATTTAAAAAACCTTGCATATTCCACTGAAGAAGATTTATTTTGAGACCAAAATCCATTTTTAATATTAGAATTTTATTTATTTTTGTTCTTTTTTGTTAAGGTTTTTGTGGCGTTTTTAGTCGTTGATTTTTTAGTATTTTTTAAGGTGTTAGGGGTAATTATTACATTGAGTTCGGGGAATTTGTTGTACAATTGTGTACCTGATGTCATTTCAGCATTGGACTAATTGTGTTCTTTCTTGGAGGTGTTGATAAACCTAAACTGTCTGTAACTTCCATTAAAATACTGTCTCCAGAGAGATTTTTGTCAATGGGCAAATTTGTGAGAATGTTGTCGTTGGAAAAATCAGAAAAAATCTCTTCATCGAAAGTGTTGTTGATAACAGTACCTTCAGATGTTTTCTTATTATTTGTTGAGTCATTTACAGAAGAAAAAGAGTTGTCGAGTGAGTAATTTTGAGTTATTAAATTATCTGAGAGAAGTTCATTATCTTGAGTGGAGTTATTGATGTTGTTGTCATGAGGTTATGAGTATTTTGATTGGGAGAGTTTATTGATTTAGATTTAACGGCTTGTGTTGATGTATTTGTTGTTTCTTGTGCTGATGATTTGTTTCTATTTTCTGTTGTATGATTTGACTGGTTTTGTAACGGTAATGTAAAACTGTTATTCAAAATTTGTGCGTATATACGTTTAGAAATTCTTTGAATTGGTTGCAAAGTGTTGAGAGTGGGATTGTCATTAAATATAGCCCAAGCCTGTCGAGTAGTGCATTTTCTTGTAATACGTAGATAATTAACGGATTTGTGTTTCCAATAGGTAGGGCAAGTTACATCATATGAGGTATGCGTTTCTATTTGACAGTTAATAAAAAATTTGCGGGAGCATATTTCATGTGGTGGAGGGAGTCCACATTCTTTACAGAGTGGAATGTTTTTGCATCGGTTTTTGGTGTGGCCTAATTTATGGCAAGATGAGCACTTCATAGGATTTGGGATATACTCCTGTACTTTGACTCTTTCCCAGCCAATTTTCAAAAACTCGGGCAAATGGATAAGGTCCAAAAGTGATGATTGCGGCATTAATTGCTTCTCCTTCTTTTCTTGTGATTTTGCTAACTTTCGTAACTTTTTGATCTTTAAGACATTCTAAAATTTCTTTTTCATTAATGTGTATAATTTTTCTTGAAAAGATGCGTCCCTGGATTGTATTCAGTGTCTTATGGAGTGTTATCTTGACTGGAATTAAATCGATCACTTTGGCTTTTAAAAATTTTTCTGCCGTTTTGCTGTCCGGTACTTTAATTAAAAGATCTCCGCTTCGCATCTCACTAACTTCAGAATAATCCCGAGAAATATGGTTAAGTCCTTTTTCAACTTGAAACACATTATATGACGATAACGGACGGCTTTCACTAGGATCATTTAAAGATATTTCTGAAGCAACCAAATAACGCGGACGTTGTCGTTCAATGAATTGTGAAGTGGTTAGCGGAACAAAATCTTCTGATCTTGGTCTCTTTTTGTTCTTTCCGGTCTCGGAAAGCTCACGAAACCGGTTATAATTAGGGGGATGAACCCCGTTCATTTTTACGAAAAAACTATTTATACTCTTTTTATTATTTTTATAAACAAAAACAATACAAGAAAAAATTAGTAGCCCTTGTGCGTAATTTTCTTTTTTTCCCAAAAAAAATAAAACACGCGCTCGCTCTCTTATAGAAAAATGCCTTTTAGTAAACCGAAACGAGATTAAAATCGATGTGCGCTCGGCGACTGTCTGACATAGACTGTGATTTCTGTTTTATTTTTTAATGTATTTTTTATCTTTATTATGCTCATAATTAACCCTAAAAAATCGGCATTTAAACTTTACATGTTATAAATTTTAATTGAACTTTATTGAATTTCTTTATATCTTCTGACATGTATGTTCAGTGTATTTAAGTGCCATTCAAAATAGCAAAATTCAATCGCTTTTTAAACTGCATCAGCTGGGCTTTGAAATTCTGAAAGAGCATGTATTGGGTTCTGTACTTTCTTCTGTGATCCTTTACGAACTTTTGCTCGGACCTCCTCTGGCTTTTCTGGTCTCACCAAAGGTTTTTTTTCTGGAGCTTTCATTTTCCACACAACTATAGGTGACTAAAAAGGGAGATAAAAATACTTTAGATATAAAAGATCAGGGGGCAAATTGCGGCATTCGATATCGATCGAAATTTACATTTAAATTCGATTGAAATTTCGATCGATATCGAATGCCGTAATTTTCCCCCTGTTGACTGTAAGCGCATTCAATTAATAAAAAATATAAGTATACCAAAGATACAAAAGTACAGTGTTCACTTACCGTGACGGTGCCCTGACGTGTATATTTAGTAGAAGCAACGTATGAATATTTAACAGTTAAGACGACTGCGTTCATTAAATTTTTCGCTGCCTGAATTAACGAAGTTGCGCTGTCCAGCTTTAAAGAGAACTTTGTTAAAAATATTATTTAAAAATCATTTTGTTAAACATACGCCAGAAACAATTAATTCGCCACTAATGTTTTGAACATCCGCCTTTACTTTAGACGTAATTTGTATCTGATGGCAATATAGGGCAATGCGTTGTAAGTAAGCTAATAAATCCTTTTTGGTAGAACTTTCAGGACACTGTTCAGCTATTTCTCGAGTTAACTTGTCTAATTTAGTACCAGCCTCAGAAATTTTTTTTGCCGCATTAATTACATCCATAGTAGTTTTCAAAGGGCCACGACCACTTAAAATTATACAAAAAAAATTTTTTTTTCATGGCACTTAAAGAATAAATATGATAATAAGAACAAAAAATGTAATCTAGTGCATATTAACAATGGTGCATACATAAATGATCGTAATTGCACATCTCCTGTTTGAAAATCTTAAGTGAAAAGAAGTTAGTCTGCTTTAAGTTTTATTTTTATTATTTTTATTAACTTTCTGTACCCGGCGTTGCCTGGGTCTAGGGCCTTTCTAGGCACAGTATAGTATGGGTGAGTTCCAAAACGTCATTTGCAATGCAACTTAACAAAGTCATGCATTCCTAAACGCAACCATTAAAACATTGACAATGTTACGCATCCCTAAATGTGTAATAAAAGTTATTGATACGCAAACAAAAGCAAACTGTGCATCACTAATTTTGTTACTGCTTTCTCGATATTTAGTGCAAAATAAATTACAAGCACATCAATCATGGCGGAAGAAAAGTAAGAAAATTTAATTTTAAATTGAATTATTATTTAAACAGAATTTATTTATATCTTCAGGGACAAAAAGTGGACTTTTGAGTGGAAGCAGCTTTTGTTAACAACACGTTTGCAAAATGAAAGCGATTTTGCCTCTAAGAAAAAGAAAAAATTTGTTTAATGGGAAAAGGTGCTCCGGGAAATTAAAACCATTGACTGGGACTTTTTATGTATTTTTGTACAATTTTATAATTGCTTTGAGATGTTTCGTCCAATAATCCCATCAAGCTTTTTTAAGATTATAGTTTTAATTGTTGACATTGCAAAAAAGTGTTTCTAAATGTAAAAAATTTGCAAAGTTATTTTTTACAAAGTAAACAACATAGTTGGTTACTTTGTATTAAAACAGTAGCAAAACCGCATCACTGCAATGTGTTTTGACGTTTTGGAATTCACCCTATATTATACCCTTGCTTACTATGTGGCTCCAATATTTTATTATCTAAAGAGTAATTTGGAAAATAAGATATAAAAGATCTCAGAAGAGGTCCAATCTATCAAGTCTGTGACTTGCATCTTCAGAAATAAAATTTTTATTTTTATCAAAAAAATTACTATAAAGAAAATATTTTTGTGCAAATCCGCACACGAACCTTGACTTTATTATAAATGACTTAGTAAGTCACATAATGTACTATCGCCACCTAAAAACATTTCAAAACACGATTTGAATAAACGCAGGACAATCGCTCAATAAAGTTTAGCATTTGTTGACCACTGGTAATAGTGCTCGGTTACAATATACTGAACGTTTTATTATGTGAAGCAATTTTTATTATTGTCACCGCGAACGGACGTGTTTCTAAATATCCAGATTTGAATTATAAATCACAGATATTAATTATTGAAGGTGAAAGCACGTCATTGCTGATTATTATTGTTTTTGCTTTAACTTTGATTTTTGTCTTTACTTTATTGTTTGAAAGGAAATTTTTAGTTTATTTAGAATGTTTGTAAGAAGTTTCCTGAAATGAGCTGTAGCGTAATGGCCATCGAGACGTTCTTTCACCTTTAATAATCAATATCGGCGATTTATAATCCAAATCGGGATATTTAGAAATTAGCACAATAATTTTTTTTAATAAATTTATATAATAAATAATTCTCGTGTTTTTTAATTTAATAATTTAATTGCGAAGTGGCTGTGCATAGAAATACATTATCGTGGTGTTTTATGATGTTTTATTTTTCATCCTCTTTTAACTGTATGAGGTTAGGTGATATTGGTTCAGGTTCATACGGTGATACTGGAATATGTATTAAGGGTCTTAAATTTACAATATTTTCACATTCGATTAAAAGTCTTATAAAAACATCCAATCTAGGAATAATATTTCCTAGTAGTATGGAAAGCGTCTTCTTTACTGACTGTATCCATCGTTCTCAAACACCACCAGAGCTTGGATCATAAGGCGTGTTGAAAATCCACTTTATTCTTAAGGGTGTTGAACTGCACATTATTTCATTGTAATCCATATAAAACAGCTCGTTTTGAAGTTCTTTTTTTATCCCTACAAAATTTTTACCATTATCGCTTCTAATTTGGATGAGTGTTGACAAATCAGTTACAACTTCAACATGTATTGCATGAATTGTGAACATGTAAAAATAAGACAACGACGTATCTTAATATCAAACTGTCCAAAAAGAACAACACCAGCATAGGAAAAATGCTTAATAAAGGGAGTTACCCTATCACCTGGCAGGATACCCACCTGAGGTTGAATTGGCTTAGCTTTTCTTATCCTACAAACATTACACTTATTTTCAATAGGCCGAATTAGGCTTCTTAAAAAAGAATCTAATATTTTTACGTATGTCTCCCATTACATTACCGATATTTTGATGACAATTTTTTGTGCGATAAAATTCTACTAATAGACGGAAAAACCTTTCGTTTTTCGGAAGTATTACAGGTGGTTTGGTATAACTAGAAAGTATGGAAGCATTATCTAAACGACCACCAACTCGTAGTTATCCTGTTTCATCGACGTAAGAATCTAATGTTTTTAGATAACTTTTGATGTTAGCTTTTTGCATTCATTAGAATAATGTTTTTTCTGAATGTAGCGTACAATTTTATTTTAAGCTTCAGATAATTCATCCACAGTCAGTTCTTTTTTAATTTTTCTTCCAGAGTTAATCGGTAGTGTTGTAGTTTAAGTTGTCTATGTCAATTTACTGCGAATATCGTTCACAACATTTGCAAGTATGTGTTGTAAGAAAATTTACATCTGATTATTAATGGTTGTCTTGT
Organism: Gymnosoma rotundatum; assembly: GCA_916610165.2. Classification (NCBI taxonomy): domain Eukaryota; kingdom Metazoa; phylum Arthropoda; class Insecta; order Diptera; family Tachinidae; genus Gymnosoma; species Gymnosoma rotundatum. The sequence goes on from OU744336.1 coordinate 113,002,822, forward strand.
TACCACGGCAAGTTGAAGTTTAAAATGGAGAAAAATTTGTAAGTAAATATTTTTTTGTTTATTGCAAATATAACTACAATTTTTCAGAAAAATTACGAACAAAAAGCAAATGGAAATGCTGGTAGAGCTGAGTAAAATTCAGAGTACGTAATTAATTTACAGAATTATACGAAATTATGTATTATTTTTTATAGGTATGGACTTACTATAAGGCAAATTTAAAAAGAAAGCTAGCTGCCAATAAATGGAGCATTCAAGCTGCTAGTGGTGCTCAATACACTGAAATAAGCCTGAGTTCTTTAGAACAGACGACTATTGAACTGGTGTCGAAGGTTGACCCAAGTGGGTCTGCAATGAGCTTGCAAGCTTTAGAAGAGTACGATGGAGACCAGTTGCAAGCAAATTTTGAGCCACCGTCAACAAGCGCTGTACGCAACACCGAGCAGCGTCCACCAAAAAGCCGCACCCGATCAAAACCAGAAATGGAAACAGAGCGTTAAGCGTTATAAAAACTCTTGAACAACTGAAAGAGGCTGTGATGAATTTTTTTTTTTTTTTTTTTTGTCATATTGCCGACTTTTTGTACAAAGTGAATTTGAGAAGTTAAATCTGATTCGCTTACGGATGGCAATAATCTAACTTTTGAATTTGCGATTTAATCAATTGTTCTGGGCGGCCAAACATCTCTGACAAAGTTTTAGTAATTGCATTAACATTTTTCGAGCTGACTAACATTGATTCAACTGATTCTCGCGCATCTCTCTCAAGTCTATCTCTAAGGCGAATTATATTATGGAGTTTCGAATACTCGAATTCTTGAGTTGAAGTTACAAACGATTCATAAAAAGTTTGCCAGTCTTCTGGTAACCCCGAAAATTTTAGAAGAGGGTAAATTTTTTTGCCGATGATTGCTTAACAATTTCGATGAACTTGTTTGTGTTGAATGCAAAGCAAATGGTGAGGCATGCACTATAGGCTGAGAGTTTACAAAAGAGGAACCGGAAGGATTTGAATTGGAAATATGAATATTTGAACTCAATGCATATGATGTGCTTAATAGCATTGAACCAGAAGCCATAATGCTACTTAAAGCTGTAGAATTTGTGATGGTTACAATATTATTAGCCGATGTATTAGAATTAATTAAAGATATTTCTAAAAAAAAATCGAACAACATTTACTTCACAGTTCGTAAATTTGCTCTTAGAGCCGTAATTGAATTCTGGGTGTTTAAATTATTTGTGTCCATTAATCTTTGCATACTTCTCATTTGAGTTAATAAAAGATTTTGCATATCTCCTGAACGTTTATCAATTTGAGATGCAACCTGTTCTTGACTGTTCTGCATACCCTTTAAATGCTTATCAATTACATCTGTTACCTGTTCTGGACTCTCTTGAATTTGGTGTATGCCTTCTGGATTAGTATATGTAAACGTGTTTCAGGTTCATTATCGTTACAGTTTGCAGAAGTTTAAACGATAGTTGAAAATGGCGATCTTGTCTTTGGCATAGTCAAGAAAAGTCTTTGAAGTCTTCTACTTTTTCTCATAGATTTTTATGCGCTCAAAAAAATATAATTCAGTTCTCAAAAGGGTGACTTGAATGAGAATGCGTAAACACAGTACTTAACAAATTGATTTAATTTGGTTCTCTAAATTAAACACAGAATGAAAGACACCAATTAGTTCCAAAGGAGTAAAAAATTTTAATAAAAAGACGGTAATTGAATTCACTGAAAATATTACAATTTCAATATATTTGATAAATTTACAATTATCATAATTTTTACAATTTTGTGTGCCTTTATCAAGAAGTTTTCAACTAGCAAAAATTTTCAAATGTTATTTTCCAAAGGTTTGAATATAAATTTAAATCGATTTCAAAAATAAAATTAAAATACAAAGTGAAATAATATACCAAAGAACATTTTATGAATCAATTATGGACAGCAACCCAACTTTAGTTGCGTTGTCAATGGGCAACGTAACTGATAAAAAAATTCATATTATGGATGGCAAATTTTTTCAGTTGCCAAGAAGTTATCGAAATCGTTATTTTGACATATCAGCAACTGAAAATAAATGTAAAAAAGCATACAATGCAATAAATAGAAAAGTGGTAGAAAGCTTTAAAATATAGAACTGAGTTTAAATATAAAATAAATACAAATAAGAAAACAAAAATAAGTGAAAAAAATAGTTTACAAATTGGTAAAAAGTAAATAATTTTTTTTGAAATGCTAAGTTCCGTGAACTTATCTTTCGTCGACCAAGAGAACCAAGAAGTCGTGAACGTGGCATCAATTAGACGGCGCTTGAGGGACAATTCGAATCCCATTGAATTACCACCTGTTCCGTGAGTATATATTTATATATGCATTTAAAATTACTTTCAACAAACATTTCTTGTTTAGCTTTAAGGGGCATATTTTCGTCTGCCAAAAGATGCAGTGACGTACATAGTGGACACTTTGTATAAGGACTAAAAACAAATTCATAGATCCACAGTAATACCCCACTGTTAAAAGTTGGCGCTGCTCTAAGATTTTTTGCGGAAGGCAGCTTTCAAAAATCACAAGGTAATGATTTCAATCACCCTTATTCTGCGTTTCGATTACGTTCCCGCATTCAGTTACGCTCGAATCGAAAAAAGGTATTCTGACAAAAAACCTAATCGAAGGAAAAAGAAGAAGAACGGTGTATGTTTAAAATAAGTTGTTTGTTGTGAAACGTGTGAGATAGAAACAATAAAAATAAACAATTTTGTAATAAAACTTTAAAATTAGTGAAAAAAGCAATAAATAAAATTCATAAACAAATAAAAACTAAAGCTTGTGAAAACAATAATTAAATAAAGTTAAGAACAACAATTAAATAAGAAAAGAAAAATGTGTCAGAACATACATATCGCACTTGATCAACAATAGGGTATTAACTCAAAATTTTTGAAATATCACTTTTTTCAAGAAATCAGCTAACAACATCAATATCTATCTACTGTAAAAATTTCAACGTATTCCGTACACTCTTTCATCTCGAAAACCACTTTTGAGACCATATTCATGATAATGTAGTGATAACGTTTATTTCAACAAAAAGATATTATTTCGAGTTAATACAAAAGCTAACATGGAACTGATTCGTAAATTTTCATAAAAAAGGTATTATTTTGAGTTGAGTCTCTTTCAATTTGGTTTTATTTTGAGTTGATACTGTCTTGTTTCAGAAAAATGGTATTAACTCAAAAAATTGATTTTTTTTGCAATACTTGCACAGATTTCTAAGAAAAAAGATGTAAATATATTTTTAAATGGAATTTGCTTCCTATGGTATATTTGAATTTTTAAATCCTGTTAAAATGTGGCCACAAACAGTTTTTTGACTCTACTGAAAATTTTAAAATTTTGAGTTAATACCCTCTTGTTGATCAAGTGCGATATGTGAGTAAGTGGAATTTGTGGTCAGAATATCAGTTTGAAGAATCCAGCCGCGCCGGAGTTGATACTTTAATTCTTTTACATCGTTGCGGGCCAAAAAATTTATTTTTCTTAACAAAATGGAATCAATAGCAGCGGCGGTATTGTTGGAAGAGGAAAACAACGCACTCCAGAATGCAGAGTTAAGAATTGAAAGGCAGAGGATGAGAGACAATTGTAATCCATTCGAGATGACTCATTTATTGTGAGTCTTTTGTTTATATACATACTTATATGTGAAATTATTACTTTAGCTTTACAGATTTCAAAAAAAACTTTCGCCTGAATAAAGACGCATTTAAATATGTGTTAGACACTTTTGCTGCAGAAGCGCACTGAACGACATTAACATTTTCGTCACCATTGAACCGAGTTGTAGCTGCTTTGAGGTTTTTTGCTGAAGGAAGCTACCAACACGGAGTGGGTGCAGATTACAACGTTGGGATGGCTCAGTCCACGGTGTCAAAATTATTGTCGTTTTTCCTTGACATAATGCAGGCGAGACTGTGCTCGCAATGGATAAAATTTGACCAGACTGAGGAGGAAAAGGCACAGGCAAAACACAGGCTAGCTTTCCTGGGGTAAAATTAAGCTTAGCAGTTTTTAGTACTGCTGATATGTTGTTGTTTTCGACCTTTAAAAATTAAAGATTTGAAATTTAAAATAAACAAAAAATGGTTACAAAATAAAATTATTGTATTTTATACTTACATTTTTTTTAGTTTTACCCTTTTTTTTAAAGAAATCCAACAATAATTAAATATTTTCCGTTAGCACACACACAACTTAGAAAAACGTAGATACGATCGTAATGCAGAATACACACAATCGAAGAAACAAATGGAAATGAAAAGAAACTGAACACATAATACCAAAGTTGCCAAACGGAGAAAATTTCGATCTGAATCGAAACGCAGAATAGGGGTGAATATAGGAATGGCGCAACCAACGTTGTCCACAGTTTTGAAAGAGATTGTTCTGTTAATAGAAAAAAATGTGTCTGGTGGTAATTTTGACCATTTTGTAATCTACAGGCATAAAATAAATTTAAATTTTCATTAAACAAATAAATTAATAAAAGAAAACATTCTTACTTTTCCGTTTAACAGCTTTTTTTCAATTGAAAACACTTCAAAGCAACCAGAAAAACACGGTTGCCAATATTAATATTATTTGGCAACTGAGGTTGCCAGCCTTCAGTTGCCAGTTGTTATCCGTAATATAGTTTTGGCAACTGGCAACGCAACTGAAGTTCGGTTGCCATGCATAATCGACATATTAACATCATAAAAACACAAATAACATGAATAAATAAGTCAGCCCAGGGATGTCGTTGGCGTGTTTTATGTTTTAATTAAAAGAATCAATTGAGTGATTTTTTTCCGTTATATACTAGATAAAAAGGCAATCAAGAACAAAGTATCTTCTGAACTGTCAACAGACCCTTAAAACAGGCAACGGATCTCCAAAATGGACACTTAACATCGGTTTGAGCTGATAAAAGGAAAGGTAATAGCCCCTTTGGTGCGGAACAACGAATTTATATTACGGGTCGAACCCATTTACAGACAACAGACGCCGGTTCAAAAAGCAATAGACATCCGTTACAGAAAATAAGTTATCGGATATAAAAGAAGACTCCATCCCCTAAAAACTCAATATTTTAAGAATATTGCAAGTTTTTCTTTGTTTTTACTATTTTAATCCGACTTTAAAATAAGAAGAGTTCATTCATATTATGAAAAGGTTTTGGTTATCTTAATCTTTTTACTAAGCTTCTTTTAAAAATAACAGCCTACATTTTTTTTAAATTATAATTCAATTCATAACTTTTATAAGTTTTAAAATCTTGCGTTAAAATATGATAACTTTGTGTACTAAAGCATGGGAACTCTGCACATATACAGTCAGGGACTAAAGTTTAAATACAACCCAATAATTGTATGTTTAGAGAAAAGTAAACGTTTCAGAAATACTTAAAGTATGAAGTTTTATTTAGTTTCCTAAATAACAAAAAACAATCACAAAAAATATTAACTTCATTCAAAACATAACGGTAAATCTCACAATAACTACAAAATGCAGCAGACAAAAGTTTAAATACATCTTGCAAAGCAAAGAATTCTCTTGCTTTTCTTAAAAACAAAATACAGTTACATTTTATATTTCGATGAAATTCTTTTATTATAAGCCAGCACTTGTTATTAGTAGCATTCTTGCCTTCTTATTAGTGTTTTTTCTTCGAAAATTATGGGCAAAGGTAAAGAAATTGAGTCCAACATTAAATATTTAATAATAGTAAATTTTAATGAAGGCAAATCCTATAGAGAAGTAGGAAAACTATTAAATTTGCCATTTTCAAGTGTTCAAAATATAATTAGAAAATATAAAGCAAATGGTTCAGTTGCAAATATGCCCAGAAGCGGTCGTCCGAAAAAACTAACCAATCGTGATGTTAACCACATCGTAAGAGAAGTGAAGAAAAATCCAAGAATAAGCGCCCCAAAACTTGTAAATGATATCGCTAATAACTTTAACAAGCATGTTCACCCAAAAACTGTTCAAAGAGTGTTGCGAAAAAATGGATACAGAAGTCGAGTTCCCCGAAAAAAGCCACTGATAAGTGAAAAAAACAGAAAACTAAGACTGGAATTTGCACATAAGTATAAAAACAAAGGCGCTGAGTTTTGGAGAACAGTTCTATTTACAGACGAGTGTAAATTTAATTTGTTTGAAAGCGATGGACGTGCAAAAGTTTGGCGCAAGCCAAACACTGCTCTTCAAAAGCAAAATTTGGTTCCTACAGTAAAACATGGAGGTGGCAATGTAATGGTTTGGGGAGCTATTGGAGCAGCGGGGGTTGGAAATTTGGAGTAAATTGATCGCATAATGAACCAACATACATACAAGAGTATATTGGAAAGAAATTTGCAAGCATCCGTCGACATCTTAGGCCTTGGACTTCATTGGATCTTCCAACAGGATAACGATCCAAAGCACACTGCACTTTCTGTGAAAGAGTGGTTGCTGTATTATGCTCCCAGACAGCTGTATAGCCCACCCCAGTCACCAGCTTTAAACCCAATTGAGCACGTTTGGGATTTAATTAAGCGCAAATTACAATCAACTTCAGTAACGAGCAAAGATTTGCTTAAAGAAGCTCTTAAAAAAATATGGTCAGAAATATCGCCTTCTGAAACAGAAAGCTTGGTACTTTTGTAGTGCATATGGTATAAAGATGCATACCCAAACAAACAAACATGTGGTATAAACATGCATACCCAAAATATAAAATAAATATCAAAAGTAAATGACCCACAAAAAATGCAGTTAGTAGAAAATGCAAAGTCAAGTGTTGAATGAAATATTGTAATTTAAGATTTTTAATAAATATATGAACAATAAGTAGGAAAAAAAGATAAATATATATGTAAATAATAAACATAGAAATTATTGATTATGAATAGGAGAAATGATTATTCTTTAAGAAAACATAGAATAAGAAATAGTATATAAGCTAAGGAAAATTGTAAATAAAATCAGAAATAATTCTGACTTTAAGCAATAGAGTTGTTTTATTCCTCAACAAACTTCGGCAATTAACTTTGCCATCATATAGAGCCGCCTTCTACTCTAAGGCTCTTTAATAAAACAAGAGTACTATAGATACAACATTTTAAACAAAACATTTACAAACCTTCACTTTCTATGCCACGCCGCTTGCAGGCAGTTATTGATAGTCATGGCGGTCCAACAAAGTATTGAAATGTTTTCCTTTTTTTATTTATTTAAAAAATGTGCTAACATTCCAAGATGTATTTAAACTTTTGTCTAGTGCATTTTATCGTATTTTTAAGGATTACCGTTAAGTTTTGAATGAAGTTAATATTTTTTGTTATTGTTTTTTGTTATTTATGAAACCAAATAAAATTACATACTTTAAGTTTTTCTGAAACGTTTACTTTTCTCTAAACATACAATTTTTGGGGTGTATTTAAACTTAAGTCCCTGACTGTATATAACCAAAAATTATAAAATAATGAATGATGTTTTAAAAATGCAATATATAAAATTTAAATTTCTCATACCCAATAGTTAACCCTTATCGGTCGTTAGTCACCTCTGACGTGACAACAGTACTTTTCTGCAACGGTCGTATGGCACGTGTGAAGTGACAAGGCGAATTATGTCGAAACATACTGTCTATTGATGAGATTTGTTTTTAAAATGCATTCATTTCTTCAATTTACCGTTACCATTTGAAAATACGTATTTACCGTTACCGTTTGAGCATAAGAATCTTTTCAGTTTGTCGTTATCAGCAGAGCATTTAACTTGTGCAATAAACTTTCAATTCTTTTTTTTAATGTCTGAATTTATTTTTTGCCCATAAAATGAATAAAGAAAATATTATAAATATCAAAGAAATTTCTGAAAGTGATTTTAGCTCTAGTGATGAGTTTAGCAATAACGCTTCGTTATTTTCTAAGAAAAGAAGAGTTATAGTTCCTATACAATACTCAAGTGAAGAAATAATAATAAATAATTATCAGAAACTCAGACATGTAGTAGTTGTACAAAAAATAAATAATTTGTAACAAAACTGAAAAGAAATGAATATAAATGTATAATAACATACTATTGTTTTTTTTTCATATTTGTTAAAAATAACTACAACCTAGTGAGAATCAAACGTGTGAAAAGTCGCGTCCGATAAGGGTTAATAAATAAAAATTTACAATTGATAACTATGTACTTTCTTTGTAGATTGATACGGAGAATGCTGTGGAAGGTTGGAGCAAAACCGAATGTACATTTCATTTTGATAAAATTTACTGTTCTTTTATTACTTCAGACAAACCAAAATATAACAATTGGTGCATATAAATAGTGAGTTTACAGATACAGATTTGTTAAATTTAAGGAAAGTGGATCATATATCGCACACCTAGTTTAAAAGTGACACAACTCAAAATTTTAACTTTTCAGAAATCGACAAAAAAAAACTATTTTTGACCTGAATAAAAATGGTTAAAAACAAAAACTTTGGCCTACTGAGTAGAAAATCCATACCGATTATGACATAAAAGGTTATTTTTATTTGTTTAATATTCATACACTTGATAATGAACAATTTAATTAAATTTTGTGTTGTGTCACTTTTGAACTAGGTGTGCGATATATGTATGTGAATTTGAATTTCTTACCGTGTGAAATCTGTCATCTCCATCATTATCATGCACATGTGTTTTGCCAGAAAAATTATGTCGTTTCCAGTATCATCCCATTTTGCAACCTCAGAATCAAATGTAAGTTTTTCTCGACGAAATAGTTCTACCTGTTGAGCAATTTTCTGCTTATCCTCTTCAGTCATTTTGCGCATAGCTTCCTTTTGTTAAAACGATAAGAATTATTTTGAACATTTTATAATACATTTAAGATACTTTTTGAGAGTAAGTTAAATAGTTTTAATAATAAGTAAAATAATTTCTTTTTTATACTTCAACTCACTTAACGATAGTAAAAAAAAATTTTTTTATTAATTTCGGGTTAAATTCAATAACTTTTAATCAAATTTACAATTTTTCCTCCATGTATAACCAAAACCATACAATTTTATTGCCAAGTTTAGGTTTTTTTTTTTAAATATCATTTCTGTACTTTTTCAATTTTCATAATTACAAATTATTATTTAGCTAATAATTTTTAGTTCAACCATTTTTGTTTTAGATCTTATAAGGGCCATAAGTAATATAAGTTATATAAAAGAACATTATCCCCTTTCGTTAATTGTATAACTTCTTTAGGTCGCAAATACCATTATTTTTCTTTCATTTATTTTATTTCCACAAACTCTTGTTTAAAAAACGTCTGCTTTAAAAAATCCACGCAGCTATCCATCCACACCACAATATTCTGTAATTAATATTGAATAATTTTTGTTATTCTTCAGACCATGCTCTTATTCGCTTGTTTAATAACAAAAAATAATTTTAAAAATTTCTTACAAACTATTTAACCCTTTGACGCGGGAATTTTTATAGCTTTTTTAAGGCTTAAAAAGGCATTTTAATGTAAAATCTGCTTCAATCTAAAAACTTTTTCACTTTATTTTATTTTTTATTTGCTTAATATACATATCGCACTTGATCAACTCAAAATTTTAAAATTTTCAAAAAACTGTTTGTGGCCACATTTTAACAGAATTTAAAAATTCAAATATACCATAGGAAGCAAATTCCATTTAAAAATATATTTACATCGTTTTTCCTAGAAATCTGTGCAAGTATTGCAAAAAAATCAATTTTTTTAATAATACCATTTTTCTGAAATTTTTCGATCATAAATGAAACAAATTTTATCAACAAGACAGTATCAACTCAAAATAAAACCAAATTGAAAAGAGACTCAACTCAAAATAATACCTTTTTTATGAAAATTTTCGAATCAGTTCCATGTTAACTTTTGTATTAACTCGAAATAATACCTTTTTATTGAAATAAAGATAATCACTACATTATCATGGATATGGTCTCAAAAGTGGTTTTCGAGATGAAAGAGTAAACGGAATACGTTGAAATTTTTACAGAGATAGATATTGATGTTGTTAGCTAATTTCTTGAAAAAAGTGATATTTCAAAAATTTTGTGTTAATACCCTATTGTTGATCAAGTGCGATATGTACATAAATAAAATAAAACATTTATAATAAATTGATCAAAAAAATAAGCGAGAAAATCCTTTTTTTGTTTTTTAATTTGAAAATAAACTTTTACATATAAGGGGCTGCGTCGATGATGACTAAACAAAATATATAAAACTAATCTCAAGCGGTCTAGAAATTTTACAGCCTCTTTAGAGTTAACATCACAACGAACCTGTAACTGCAAATTACTGGGTTGATAATATCGACGTACATTATAATGTATGCCACGCATCAAAGGTTTAAGGGATCTCAGGCTAATCCTGCCTCAGTTTAAAATAAAATTTTCGCAGTCTTTTTCAAGATCGAATCTTAAACATACAGCTGTAAACTTGAAAACAGCATAAGCCAATTTTTCCAAATTCAAATAAATGTTTTTCTAGGAGCAAAGACAATAAAACTGGTACGCTAAATAATTCTAAGAGATTAGTAGATCACCCAAGAAATATGTGGATATTTGTGACATAACTGTACGAAGGAGGCTACTGGAAAGAAATTTATCGGCTTATAGTCCAAGAAAGAAGTCACTCCTTACAAAAAAAAAAAAAAAAATGTCTTTTTCTTTTCTTTTCTGACAAAAATGTTGCGTATGTTTAACACATTTGTGTTCGATAGTGTAAATTAAAAGTATGTTCTTTTGAAAATATGTTGCAAGATATGTTTTGTTAAAATATGTTGTGAGATATGTTACATATTTTACCCGCAATTTTATGTAAGGGCAAGATTGCTACACTTTTTTTAGTAGTTCTTACTCTTGATAAGTGATGTTTGCTTTTGTTGCTAATCCACGTGTTTGAAACGCTAATTAAACATTACTGACATGTAAAGATAGTTGGAAAAATTCAATAAATTTATTATTCTATTGTAGCTATAAAATGTGTAGCAATTTTTCGGGGTTTATGCAACATACAAAATATTTTATATGATTGTTGGGCAACATTTATTTTCAGAAAAGAAAACACCATTACTCTACTACAGTAATTACTTTTCGTTTAAACCAAGTGTCTGAATTGTACTGTTAAAGCTGTCTCCGTTCTGTGTTCTTAATATAAAATATTGGCTTTACACTTTACAAATGGCCGCAAGCATATTTGATGCACTCCAATATTGCCAGAAGCTCTTCACGAGTTAAGCCATAGTTACCTATGTTTGTCTGTCGCATTTCCTACTTAGGAAAGCAATCCTTCTATTTTATATTTGCCTTTTAACACTATCTAGAACAAATTTTTATTCAATATTTGGACATTCTGGAACAGATACCATATATCAAAAATTTATGAACTAGTTGAGTATTTTTAATACCCGTTCTATTAAACGCTCAAAGGTAGCTGAAGTGTTACAGCGACTAAACGGCATAGCGATAAACTCCCACAAACCACTGAGAGCACTAAAAGTAGTTTTCGTTTTTTATCTCTGTAGGCAATCTCAACCAATGACCGTCAATTTCAACGAATAAATATCCTTTTTTGCAACGTCGTCAGGTTTTCTGTAGTCAAAGAAGAGAAAGTGATGCTACCATCTGTCTTCCTCATTTTAACTTTTTCAAGGACATGAAACGGCTTGATGACTCCATGTTGAATATGTTTAATTTATGCATTCAAAATTCAACAGCCTGGTTACTTTTTAGCTTTTGGCATTTTATTTTATACCTTTTTTTTATCATTCTTATCTGTTTTAAAACTTTTTAAAGAACACAAGACTTTAATAAAAGAACAAATTATAATCATATTTAAATAAGAAATCACTTCGTTTTTAAACAGGAACCCAGCGGAAAATATAAGTTATCGACTTATTAACAGCTTTAATTAAAATTAATTAAACTAATTAAGAACTTCAGCGGCAAAACTCGATGAAAGTAACTATTTCACGTGGAAATTTAAAATGGAAATACTATTGAGTAATTAAGGTGCCTAAGAAGTCTTAACTACAAAAGAATCGGAAGCAAATGCAGATGCGTGGACAAAGAAAGATAACAATGCTTGAGCAACAATTTCACTGGCGGTAGAAGAAGGTCAATTACATATCATAAGGCAGTGCAAAACAGCAGGTGAAATGTGGATAAATTTGCAGAATTACCATGAAAGAAAATCATTGGGTAATAAAGTTGGTGTCATGCGGCAGATTTGTAACATGCGTTTGGATGATAATGGGGATGTAAAAGTGCATATAGGTGTCATGAGGGATTTGTTGAACTTGGGTGAGAATACTTTTAGTGAAAAATGGAATATTGCAACGCTCTTAAGTAGTTTACCGGCAAGTTACAACAATGTGATTACTGCTCTTAAATTACGTAATGAAGAAGAAATGACAATTTACTATGTTGAACCAAAACTGATTGAGGAACATTGCAGACGTAGAGGCAGAAAATAAAAGATTGCGGATTTAATAATAGTTGCTGTGAAATTTGCCCAGTTGGAAATCAAACGCGTACACCGTTTCTTAAAAAAAGAGGTAAATTCAGAAAACACGCTTTATTTAATTCATACCGATTTGTGCAGGCCAATTAAAATAGTTACCCCAAGTGGTCACCTTTACATTTTACATTGTAGCAGATATTGTCACATAAATTTACTACGACAGAAGTCGGAAGTGCCTGAAAAATTAAAAAACTGTTTCCTTTATTCGAACAAATTTCGACAAGTAACCAAAACTACTTAGAGCTGATCGTGGAAAGGAATACATTAACCGGGAAATAATTCAATTCTTAGAAAGCGAAGGCATACAAATGTAGAATACATAGTCCATAGGCTATAGTCAAGAACACAACGGGGTCGCAGAACGAAAGAACCGGTCGCTTATTGAGATGGTAAGGTCGAAGCTAAGTTGCCTGGTGATTTGTGGGGCGAAGCCGTATCTACAGCGAATTTTTTACAGAGTAGAATTATATAACCCGAACCACAGGAGTTACACCTTATGAATGAATGTTGAACAAAGTTCTAGTTTTAAGCCATTTGAGAATTTTTAGTAAAAATGGATTCGTTCTCGTTCCAAAAATAAAACGAAAAAAATGAAATAAAGTGTCAATTAAAATGATTTTTGATGGTTATGATCAACAATCTAAGGTTTATCAAATGGTTGATGAAAACCGTAAAATTCAAATTTTTCGATATGTAAAGTTTCTAGAAATATCGAAGGATTTAAGGAAAACAATAATATATGTTCTAAGGAACTCGAAATTTTATTTGAAGAAACTGGTGAGTCGAAAGAAAATAAAAGTGACGATAAGTCTGATGATTCGTTTAAACCTCTTGATGATGATGATACTAGTGGTACAGATAATGTACAAAATCTAAGAAAACCTGAACGTAAAACAAAGAAAAATTAACAGCAATATTTTTAAGATTATATACCCAAGACATATGAGTAAGCAATGCAAAGCGAGGAAAAGGATGATTGGCAGGCACAAGGCTATGGAACGAGAATTTGAATCAATGAAAAACAATGAAACTTGGGTATTAGTAAAAACACCAGAAGGAAAAAATGTTATCAGCTGTAAATGCGTTAATAGAAAAAAACTTACGACAATATTGAGCGATATAAAGCCAGGCTAGTTGCAGGAGGAAGATATGTATGTCTTTTAAAGAAATCTATATATGGGCCAAAACAATCAGCGATATCGTGGAATCAAACTATTCACGAGGTTTTACTAAAATCTGAATTTCATCAAAGTAAATTTGATCCGTGAAAGGGAAGAATCAACTATTTTCTCACTTACGTGGACGATATACTTATAGCTTCAAGAGACGAGTCTTTAATACAGAGGGCTAAAAATATTTTTTAACGGGTTTTTAAGATTCATGATTTGGGACCTATAAGGTTTTATCTTGGTCTGCAAGTAGAGCGTTCACTCAAAACCATCTTCAGTTCTATTGGATGTTTCCTATGGAAAATCAGGGAAAAAACAAAACCCACTGAGCAATAATAAAAACTATCACAGACCTATTGGAAGCTTGCTTTACATATCGCTACATTCGAGACCAGATATTACAGCGGCAGTCAATATATTAAGTCAAAGGACTAGTAATCCAAATGAAGAAGGGAACCGTCAATATGAAATTGCATATAACACCAAGTGACGACGAAATTCCATCCGGGTTTTCAGACGCTAGTTGGGGCGAAAATCATTTAAATAGAAATTGTAATAGTTGCTACTTGTTTAAGATTTATGGTGCTGTCGTTTCGTGGGCTTGCCGAAAGCAAACGTGTGACACATTATCTTCCACTGAGAAGCACTACAAAAGAAGTATTAGGGCTGAAAGAGGTAATTACAGAATTCTGAGAAGACATTTCTGGTCCTATTACCATAAAAGAAGACAACCAAAGTTGTAGAAAAATCGTTGAGGGATTTAAAATGAATAATAGAACAAAGCACATTCACATAAAGTATCATTTTGTCAAGAAGGGTATAATACGATGCGAATATTGTCCAACCGATAACATGCAAGCAGAGCTACTTTCTCCACACGAAATAAGGAACTTAAGATCTAGATTTAATATATCAGACAACTAAGAATGAAAAGGGTATTTAGTACAGTTTGTCAAAATAATTTTTGCATTAATTTTTGACATAAGTAATTTACTTTTTTATTTTCTTTTGTAATATAGATCTTATATACATGTATTAATATAATAAATTAAAAAGTTCGATTTAAATAAAAGTATTGTAATAAACCAAAGTGAAAATTTATTATTCGGAATCTTTTAAAATTTAATTTATTTACTTTATTCGTGCTTGATTCCTTCAAATATAAATATTTCATGATATTCTCATGAAATATTTATTATTTTAAACTAAACTACAAAATGAAATGTATTACTGCGGGGAAAGCATATCCATATGGCCATTTCACTACTGCTCAAATAGCTCATCAGTGGATTTTACCCAAATTTTGTACAGAAAAACAGAAAGTCTTATATCAAAAGCCAAATTGATTAAATGAGAACTCCATTGAATCAATAAGACAAAAGACAATAACAACTCAAAAAAGTTCTATACAAAAACACAGCAAACATTCAGTAACTATTTTTATTTTTTCTTTCATTTTTCTACATAAGGGATCCCATTGGGAACCATTCATATGTATTTGAAAGATTCAATGAAAAAATAAAAATAAAAATTGAAAAACAATTTTTATTAATAAGCAATGTGCACATGCAAATATATAAAAGTGAAAATTTATTATTCGGAATCTTTTAAAATTTAATTAATTTACTTTATTCGTGCTTGATTCCTTCAAATATAAATATTTCATGATATTCTCATGAAATATTTATTATTTTAAACTAAACTACAAAATGAAATGTATTACTGCGGGGAAAGCATATCCATATGGTCATTTCACTACTGCTCAAATAGCTCATCTTTGGATTTTACCCAAATTTTGTACAGAAAAACAGAAAGTCTTATATCAAAAGCCAAATTGATTAAATGAGAACTCCATTGAATCAATAAGACAAAAGACAATAACAACTCAAAAAAGTTCTATACAAAAACACAGCAAACATTCAGTAACTATTTTTATTTTTTCTTTCATTTTTCTACATAAGGGATCCCATTGGGAACCATTCATATGTATTTGAAAGATTCAATGAAAAAATAAAAATAAAAATTGAGAAACAATTTTTATTAATAAGCAATGTGCACATGCAAATATATCAAAGTGAAAATTTATTATTCGGAATCTTTTAAAATTTAATTAATTTACTTTATTCGTGCTTGATTCCTTCAAATATAAATATTTCATGATATTCTCATGAAATATTTATTATTTTAAACTAAACTACAAAATGAAAAGTATTACTGCGGGGAGAGCATATCCATATGGCCATTTCACTACTGCTCAAATAGCTCATCCAATGGGATCCCTTATGCTTTTGATATAAGACTTTCTGTTTTTCTGTAAAAAATTTGGGTAAAATCCACTGATGAGCTATTTGAGCAGTAGTGAAATGGCCATATGGATATGCTTTCCCCGCAGTAATACATTTCATTTTGTAGTTTAGTTTAAAATAATAAATATTTCATGAGAATATCATGAAATATTTATATTTGAAGGAATCAAGCACGAATAAAGTAAATTAATTAAATTTTAAAAGATTCCGAATAATAAATTTTCACTTTGATATATTTGCATGTGCACATTGCTTATTAATAAAAATTGTTTTTCAATTTTTATTTTTATTTTTTCATTGAATCTTTCAAATACATATGAATGGTTCCCAATGGGATCCCTTATGTAGAAAAATGAAAGAAAAAATAAAAATAGTTACTGAATGTTTGCTGTGTTTTTGTATAGAACTTTTTTGAGTTGTTATTGTCTTTTGTCTTATTGATTCAATGGAGTTCTCATTTAATCAATTTGGCTTTTGATATAAGACTTTCTGTTTTTCTGTACAAAATTTGGGTAAAATCCACTGATGAGCTATTTGAGCAGTAGTGAAATGGCCATATGGATATGCTTTCCCCGCAGTAATACATTTCATTTTGTAGTTTAGTTTAAAATAATAAATATTTCATGAGAATATCATGAAATATTTATATTTGAAGGAATCAAGCACGAATAAAGTAAATTAATTAATTATATTGTAATAAACATTTGAAAAAAAATTCAATGTCTGTGCTGTCAAATAAATGTTTGCATACGCGACAAAATATTTATTTTATTGTTAATTTCTGGGTTTTAAGTTGCTAATATTTTGTGTGACCACCTCAAGCATCATTTACTGCTTGCAAACGTCTGCGCATTAAATTAATAAGCTTTAGAATATTATATTCTCCCACTCTCCTTTAATAAATCTAATCAGTTCGTATTTATTTTTTGCGATCTTTTTCCGACTTTTTTCTTTAGATGGACCCACAAATTTTCGATCGGGTTTATACCTGGACTTTGGGCAGGGGTATCTTTGCTAAAGTTGTGTAATAAATAAGATTTATGTTTCGGATCATTCAGGCATGTAGAGAATTCCACAAGAAAAATTAACTTTAAATTTTTCAAAGCATTGTTGCTGTAAAATTATTTTTTACAAAAAATTTGCCTTGAAAAATTTGAGGTGAAAATTTGGTGTAGAATTCAGAACATGCCTGATTATTTTGATACAATTTGTATTTGAACTTATTACAATTTTCCGGATCAATTAATTCGAATTTTCGTATACTTGAGCGTAATTAGTTTTTCAAAACATTAAGATAGATGTCTTTGGTCATTATTTCATCTAAAATCCTAATATCTCTCTATACAACCCCATACCATAACTGACAGTTTTCCAAACTTTACTGTTGGAATTATATTTTTATTTTCTAATGCTGTCATCAGAGGTTTTATCCAAACTTTTTGGGGTCCATCATGATAACACACGATCAGTTTTGTGGCATCACAGAAAATTACGTCATCCCAGTACTCTAGTGGGAGCAGTGTTGCCAAAACGGTGGTTTTGCCGCTAGAACATGAACAGTAAGATTGCTTTTTCTCTGCTTCAACAGAAGTGTTGATAGTAAGACCTTTGGTTGTGGGATCTAGCTCATGCCTCGTAGTAATATGCCCTTTTTAGCTTAAGTGTGATTCCCTTAATGTATTTATACTCAAGTGGTGCAGTAGATGTGGCGGAGTTACTTTGTGCTTTACATTTCCGCTACAATGGTAGACATTATCGTATTTGTCTTGCCTTGTTTTTCGTTAAGACTTTCTTAAGTGATTCTAGTACTTGCTTGTGTTCATTGCTTTTTTTATAAAGAGAAGCCATTAATACACCTACTTAGTTTTGTAACCGTGCTACATTCGTTAGGAAAGGGATAGATAAGATAGAAGACAGGTGGTGAAAGGAGATAGATATAGCCATTTTATTAATTATTTTACTTCGCCGGCGAATATGCTATGAAAAAGTACCGACGAATGAGTCTGCATGTTTTAATGCTGTTTCTGAATATACCAATAAACAGAAGAAAATATTTTTATTTCTTGACTGCTGCAAGGGTTGAACCCAGGGCAGCCAGATTTGTAGTCAACGTGCTTACCACCTTGACTACAGCAGCCTCATTGTATTATCCTCACCCTCAGCAGCAACTTTCAATATGCGAAACTTGTACGATTGCCGTTAAGAAAGAAGAAAAAAAATTTTGCTAAGTTCATTCTGCGTGTGGGTGGCGGATGCCGTTCACCAACGCTGCAATTTTGAATCCATCCAGCACTAAGTGGACTTCGCCCGGATAGGTTAGCTGCACCAACCGATCAATTTGAATACTATACCTCAATCAAGGTTTCACTGCATTTCTACAATCTTCTTCGTAATCTTGCAGAATTCCTTTTTCTGTTAGCAACAATAGTCTCTGCTGTTCCCTTAAAGGCAAGAATCAGGTTTTTATTCATTGCCCCCTACGACTCTTACTGATCTTTTAATTATGAGGCTTTTCGACGCCGCGGGTTTACAAAATCAAAAATTTCTTAAAGGCTTTGACTAGTTTCAGGTGCTCGTGTTAATAAAACTTTAGGAAACAACTATATTTTTAGCGTATCTTGCGTTGGAAAAAACTAACTAAGGGTTTAAAAATAAAGCAATAATTTGTAAAAAACGCAAAATTACAAATTATTGCTTGTTACCTAAGCTTTGGTGTTTACGATTACTAATTTCTTCGTCCGTATTTCTTATTTGGTTAGTTAAATTTTTAAACATAATGACATAATTTACATTAAAGGTTCCCTGTTGAGTTAAGCAATCAACAAAATGGTTATAAGAACTAGTCAATAATAAATTTCAGTTAGTTAATTTTAAAACAACTTTTATGTTATAAACACAAAATTGTAAATTTTTAAAATTCAAATAAATTTTATTGCATAAAACTTACCCTAGCTGTACATATTCCACTGATATCTGGGTATTCGTCCACTGTTTGATCCCCGGTATGAGCGCTAGCTATTGTTTAAATTGTAAAATATTTCAATTAAAAAATATTTTACATTTATAGAAGGTAGTAAGTTGTTCCTATTTTATTTTAAATATGTTAAAATAGACAACTCAAGGATAAAAAAATCAATAAAATATGAAACGTAATAATGAAGCAAAAAAACATATCTAATTACATCGACTACGCGTCTCCAAAGTCAAGTCTTCCATCGGTTCAAACTCAGTGTCTGTATCCAAATCTTCAGAGCTCTGTAATAAAAAGAAGTTCGAAATTGTTAAGGAGTTAAATGTTTTTAACTGTAAACATGCAGGATGCAAAAAGGATAGTGCCGAAAACTATAGCGACTGAAATAGATTTAACAAGCTCTTGTGGAACGTCAACATCGTTGCCGTTTTCTTTAATTTTAACCAAATTTGATTATATATTTTTTTATCTGTATACTTTCTTATGAAATGCAAAAAAAAATGCATGTCCTGTTTAAATGGTGAATTTTTAACAATTGAAAAATGTTTAGTTATGAGACATTACAATTTCAACGCTAGTGGCATTTTTAAAAACAGCACAGCAAATGCCAGAAAAAAAAAACGTTTAGGAAGTCATAAAAAAAATGTTCACAGAAATATGTTAGGCACTTGCGGAGAACAACACATAATACCTATTTTTTACACAGCGCTTTTTCCCTTGGTTGTATAAACATTACCGTTATCGTTTTATCTACCCTCTAGGCCAAAGTTTAAAAAAATACGTAGCCGACTGTGAACTTTCTAAGTAAAGATCTAATTATGTTAAATTTTATTAATACTGGTTACTAAATACAACATTCTATTAAGAATATATCAAAGCAAACGACTGCATATTTGGTTTTTCGTGAAAAACCAAAGTAAAGTAACGAATATGATGCATGAGGAGGGCGTGTGCATGGTAAATAAAAGCTGGAACTACGAGGGCGGTTCGGAAATTTTATTTTTCAATATAATCTCCGAAACTTCAATGCACTTAGTCCAACGCTTTTCTAGCAATTATATCCCTTGATTAAAATAGTTTTCCTCAAGGTCTTCAAAATAGTGGTTTACAACTGTAATTGCATCTTCATTTGAGGTAAAACGCTTGCCACCAAGGAATTTTTTTAGATTTGGGAACAGGTAAAAGTCACTGGGAGCTAAATCAGGAGAATAAGGTGGGTGGTCAAGCATTTAGCCATTGTTAAGACACTCTTTTGCGCTGCTGCGTTGTCTTGATAAATAATTATTTTTTTGTGCCAGGACGTTTTTCTCGAATTTGTACATTTAATTGATCCAGAAGGTTGCAATAGCACTCTGAAGTTATTGTTTTACCCTTTTGCAGATAGTCAATCACACAACCCGCTCAACTCCTCACAATAGATAAGTGGTCGATTCCCAACAATATAGTATTGGCTGACCCAACCTTTAACCGTCCAGACAAAATAGACATTTTGTTAGGGGCGGAATTTTACCACCAGTTACTTGCTATAGAACAAATCAAACTGGCTAACGATTTTCCAATATTACAAAACACAACGCTTGGCTGGATAGTATCAGGGAAGGTTTCAGGTGAACACTCATCAGCAAAATGCGGTATTCTAACTGAAGAGGATAAAATGAATATGGCTATTGAAAAATTTTGGAAACTCGAGGAAATCGAAAGCAGACAGCAACAATTATCTCCTTACGACGTACAGTGTGAGACACATTTTAATCAACATACTACTCGTGGCAAAGAAGGACGATTCGTAGTACAACTTCTCTGCTGAAACATCGTTATTGGGAGCTTCAAATAGTATTGCCTTCAACCAATTCCTCTCACTAGAACGTCGATTGTCAAAAGACGCTTCACTGAAGGAGCAATATGTGCGATTTAAGACAGAGTATGAAACGATGGGGCACATGTCGAAAATCCAAATAGACGAAGTAAAGGTTCATAAATACATTATCCCTCATCATTGCATTTTACGACCTGAAAGCAGCACTACTAAACTTAGGGTGGTCTTCGATGCTTCTGCAAAAACAGCGTCAGAGAAATCTTTAAATGATATTTTGCATACCGGGCCACCACTACAAAATGATCTGTTTACGGTTCTTGTACGATTTCGGCTGCCGCGTTTCGTGTTCACTGCAGACAAAAAAAAAATGTACCGACAAATATTGATCCACACCAAAGATCGTCAGTACCAGATAATTCTGTGGCGAAATTATACTTCTGAACCCATCAGTTATTTTCAATTAAATACAGTCACATATGGCACTAGGCCAGCTCCATATGTGGCAATCAAGTGCTTGAATGAAATAAGCCATGGCAATAAAATCCAATTTCCGCTCGCCGCCAAGTTTATCGAACAGAATTTTTACGTCGGATTGATTAGGATTCCATTGGACTCCATTTAAGAAAATGGTGCGCCAATCATACCCAACTGCTTCGAAACATCCCCAGTGATGATCAAGACGAAGCAGATTTTACAAAAACGTTAGGACTTGTATGGCTACCGAAAGATGACCTACTTAAAATCAAGGTAAACATACAACCAATCAAGGCGGTGACTAAAAGAACAGTTACGTCGGATTTAGCGCACATTTTTGACCCACTCGGGCTACTGTCCCCAGTAGTCGTCAGAGCAAAAATGTTTTTCCAGGAATTATGGACTTTGAATATTTCGTGGGACGAGGCGGTGCCGTCACAATTTGATTCACGCTGGCGAAATTTTCGTAGTAATCTAAATGAACTTGAAACCTTTCAAGTGCATCGACATGTCTATAAAGGAGTTGTTCCTGGCATGACATGTGTTTGCAGATGCATCCGAAAAGGCATATGAAGCTGCAATATATGTCAGAATACTTCTACCAAATACAACGGTCATCGTATACTTGCTATGTGCGAAATCACGAATAGCCCCTCTCAAATAGCAAACACTCCCAAGGTTAGAATTATGCGCTGCTCAATTGGTCGCAAACTTAGCCGCAAAGGTCAAGCTGGATTTGGACATGAATACGACGCCCACATTCTACTGGACCGATTCGAAAATAGTCTTAGCATGGATAAATTCAAGATCTTCCTCGTTTCATACATTTGTTGCGAACCGAATCTCTTCAATTCAAGACAGCACGGTACCCGAGCAATGGCGGCATGTGAGTTCTAAAAATAACCCAGCAGACATACTATCTAGAGGCCTGGATCCACATCAGTTACAGCATACACCCAACTGTTATATGGGCCATTATTTCTTCATGTAGACGGGAAACATTGGCCTCCTTCCTGGGATCGATTAGAAGCATCCCCTTTGTCTTTTGATGCCAAACACCCTATGCTACTGCCCTATAATGATACAATAAGCAGACTGATATTTGAGTCGATACACAAGAAAAATAAAGCAGTTCTCCAAACGACGCAAATAAAGGTGCACCACGTTGTGCTTTATCACCAACAAGCCTGTTGATGCTCCTAGCACTATTCTTTCCATTTGTGATATGCCAACAAGTAGCTTTTACTCAGGTCACTAGCAATCCTGGCTTACATTTTGAAAATATTGGTCAAGTTAATCCAATTATAGCAGAATGGAAACTTCTTATTTATTTTGAACTGGCACCTTTCTATAAAGAATTGAAGCTTTTAATTAAGGGTACATCTGCCTTGAAAGGGGCCTGCAATAACCCATCCTTCAATAATCATTGCGATAGTCTACTAACCCATTTCCAAAATGTTAAGAACGAAATGGAGTCTGGTCTAGAAGGACTCACAAGAAGAAAAAAGCGAGAAGCAATAGACATCGTTGGGAACGTAGCGAATTCCTTGTTCCAAGATTTGATTCAAGATAGGCAGAAGAAATGACCAATACTATTAATAATATGAAATCCAGTGAAGACTACTTGCATAGTCTTCTGCGGAATCAAACGTCGTTTCTAGATTCTACTCTTAATCTTATGAACCAATCTTAAAACCGTACGCAAACCACCTTCGAAAAAATCAATTTCAAAATAAGCCAACTCGTGAACTTGACAAATAATGACAATAATCATCGACCGTAGATCATCCTCTCTCTAAGCGTCCAATTACTTATTGTTACTGATAATTTGAAAAAAAATGCATGGCTCCATGATCAATTTGGTAGAATAAGCCCAATTCTACTAACTCCACAACAATTTTCTGCTGAAGTTGACAACATAAAAGCAAACCTTCCAGCTGATCTAACTTTACCAGTCACAGATATCATTCATTTGTATGGTATAGTGACAACAGCTCACGCAGCAATTTCAAACCAACATATTATCTGCACCTTAGCCATCCCATTATCACATCAGAATGAATATGATTTATTTTATATTACGCCGTTTCCGCAACTTTTAAATAATTCTTTAGTTGCTATCATACCAACTTCTAAAATGATGGCTCTCAACGCTCATCGGGACGAATATTTCCCTATAGATAATACTAAACTGCTGGACTGCAATACACTTGAGCTGATACCTTTCTATGTCCGATCATTCAAGCTACATATTATAAAGGTTCTCCAATCTGCCGCTGTGAAATTCATTTATTCAATAATGAATCTAACGTTACTAACTTGTAACGTAGAGTTAACCGGCAGCAAAACTGTATGGTACAAACTCTATAAAAAGAACCGAAAAGACCGAAATGTCAGCTACAAACTGACAACCCCTCCCATTCCTCCTGTCCCTGAACCCAACATGAAGGTTATGAGCATTTCAGTGGACACTGACGCCCGTTAACAGCATTGGGGCTAATTATCGTCCGATCATATCCCATTTCTTGCAAGGTGATAAGAGAATACTACTAGGTGATTTCAATGCTCATCATGAGAGTTGGTATTCTTAACTACCAGAAGACCCTCGCGGTATTCAATTTGCAGAACATATAGACGAATCGGACTTTGCCGCAATAAACGAAGACTTCTCCACAAGCTCACCAGACATCCCTTCGTCAATTACCCAACCCACTTGGGTTAGGAAGGGAGAGAAAGTTTTCAGGCAAACTCTTCTCAGGGCAGCAAGGCGTTTCATACCAGCAAGCAGAGTCCCAAATAATAGACCACATTTTCCAACTACAACTAGTGCAACGCACATAGCTCTAAAACGCAATCGTTTACGCGCCTGCAACCCAGCAAACGTGCGAATTGAACATCTGACCGCCTAGATAAATACACTCGTCAATGAACATCGCCGCTGCAAACGGTTGGAACACCTTAACAATTGTTCAATAGCTCCAAAAAGCTTTGGTCTACTATTAAGTCTATCTGGCTCAAACTGCAACAAAAACCTTGACGCTATAGGATTCCATGACATTCAGCATACAGATGCAAAGAAATGCGCATAATTATTCTGCCGACAGTTTGTCGAACACCCCACAACGCGGAGTAGGGATAAAAGAGCCATAGTACGGCGAACCAAGAATCTAAAACGAGATTCGGTGCCCATTTCCTTCAGTTCCGATGAATATTATCTCCAAATCAAAACCCTCAAAAGCTCTTGCCCTGATGGCATCTCAATGCTAATGTTGAAAAAACTTGACCCAGTGTCGCTTAAATATCTGACGCGCCTTCCAGAAATTTCGATTCGCCATTGGTGATTCCGGATATGTGGAAGGTTGCCTGGATAATTCCCTACAATGGGTGAGTTTTCACTTCAGCAGTAGCCAATAGAAAGCGACTGGGAAGTATGTTTCGTCGTAATCGATACCTCTTACTTGGGATTAGCCTTTCACCACAAGTCGGGCTTTATACCTATCGACTCCGCCCTTTAGGGTTCCTTTTTACCTTGAAAACCTACTTGGAGTCTATAGCCTTTCTTCCAGGAGGTAAATCTGTGAGCTGCCAAATATCATTTTCCAATAAAGCTCTATATTTAGACTTCATTGCCTCATTCCTTTCTTTAGCGTCTGAGCTGCTCAATGCTTCACGAACGGTCAAAGGCTCAGTAAAGTTTGTAACTGCTGCCAGCAGCCCAATGTTCGAAACTTCACTCATTGCTTGGGTATAATTTTCATCACCAGAAATCTGAATAACTGACATTTCACTTACAACTGCTTTGAAGTCTGCAACACTTGATGAATTATGTTGAGGATTCCCTTTACTGACGCTATAACTAACACCCTCACTGAATCCCAAAAAATCTGATTCATCAGTAGAATCATTCTGACTTCATTAAGTAAAATCGAAGTTTCTAGTTGCGCGGTGTTCTCGTTTTTATTTGGTTCCATAAGTAAATTCTCGATTAGTTTAGTTACAAGATCACCATTGTAATTTGAATAGCCCTTACTTAATCCGAAAGATTCATCATCGTCACTGGAATCGTCATGTGTAGTATTAGCATTAACTTTGGCTTTTTTGCATTTGCCTTTCGTTTTGTTGGTCTGAATGTGTAACTATTAGAAGTTTTGCTTTTTGCAGACAGCTTTTCGCTCTCGAAAAATGTTACGTCACGACTTATTACTAGTTTGTTTGTTTTGTTGTTAAACAATTTGAACGCCTTCGATTGTTTTAAAGGATATACAAAAACTTTACAGCTGAAATCTTCAATAAACGTTAATAAATATTGAGAACCACCAATCGACGCCATTGACATCGGTCCGCAAACGTCCGTGTCGCACGCATGATCCATTCGCCCATGCCACAAGTTACGATGCGAAGTAGCAATTAGTGCTATTTGAATTGGTTCCGTTGTACATTTTAATCGATATAAATCGTTACTTAACGGAACAAACGCCAATTTTTAACAAAAATGCGGCAATTTACGTCATTAAAAACAAGTGTCTTACCTTGTTTTGCCATTTTACTAACTGACATTAAATTCGCGCAAATATTTGGTATACATAGCACATCTTTTACGACTACCTGTTCGTTGTTTGCTTTTCCGTCGGCTGAAATTGGCATTCGCACTTCACCCGCACATTCTAGTTTCAAACGTCCGTTATAACCTACAATTACTTCGTTGGATTTTGCTTCACGCAGTTCAGATAAACTTTTTGAATTCATGGTCATGCACCAGAATATATATACCATTCGTTAAGAGTTGTTTTGTCTACAAGAGAAGTTGATACTAATAACTAATTGTTTGTTGTTGTCTTATGGCGTTTTCTTTTCTGAAAATAAATGTTACCCAAAAATCACATAAAATGTTTTGCATGTTGCCTAAACCCCGAAATATTGCTACACATTTTATAGTTACAATAGAACAAAAATTGTTGTTGAATTTTTCTAACTACCTCTAATTGTAGTAATGTTTAATGAGCGTTTCATAAATAACGTAATATAACACTGGGTTTAGCAACAAAAGTAAACATCAAGAGTAAAAACTACTAAAAAAAAAGTGTAGCATACATACCCATACATAAAACTGAGGGTAAAATATGTAATATTTCTTATATTTTCAGCTAATCAGGCCTGAATTAATCCATGTAAATAAAAAACAATTTTTATTACATTTTTCCCCAACGTTTCGTGAATTTTTTGTTCACTTTCTCAAGGGGTCGTCTATTTAATTAAAGAGGACACAGACAATTTAAGCGCCAGTTATAAACTCGCATTAGTTTAAGGAACAGTTTACATTAAATTTTGTGTTTGTTAATTCATGTTTAATATTGTTTTTTATTGTTAATTTTATCAAAATTCCTTAATTAATTAATGTAAACTCTACTGTCATAGTGTAAGATAACATATTTTGTACATTTTCGCTAATTGTAACTGTGTTAAATTTTCTTCTTTTTAATTAAATAGACGACCCCTTGAGAAAGTGAACAAAAAATTCACGAAACGTTGGGGAAAAATGTAATAAAAATTGTTTTTTATTTACACGGATTAATTCAGGCCTGATTAGCTTAAAATATAAGATTATACATAAATAGAAATTTGGTGGCCAAAAATAACAACAATAATAATATTTCTTATACTTTTTCGCGCATCATATTTTCAAAAGAAAATACTATTAATTTACACTATCGAACATTTTTTAGAAAACACAATGGTGTAAAAAGTGTAAAACATATGCAACATTTTTGTCAGAAAAGAAAACGCCATTAGTAGTCAGCGTTTTTCCACTGTTTGCCAGTGCGATTACATTGGCCGGTAATCATCAGGCAAACCACTCAAGATAATTTGTGCGACAATATCATCTAGAATTTTTGTGCCAGACTTATCTAACTTTTGTTGAGTGCATGGTAACAAGATAACATATTTCTCCATTGATGCACAATCCGACAATTCCAAACGCATTATGTATTTTAATAATTTCATACGACGTAGAACACCATTGTCTTCAAAAACGGCTTCTAACGCATCCCATGCGGCTTTTGCTGTCGTGCAATTTTGTACATACGAGTAGTTCGATTGCTCTATAAGCAATCAGAGTGCTGATATTGCATGTAAATTTTTAATGGAAACACCCTCCGATCCCTCAATGCATGGCCAATACGCCTTAAGCACAAGATAAGAATTTGCAGCAAAAATCCAAATATCGTAATTTTCTCTTATCTACAAGATAATTCTTAAAGTAAGATTGTTCTCGAGCGAATTAAGTTTAAATTTAATACAAAGTTATTTGCGATAAAAACAGCGAAGAGCTGTTGCAAGACCTTTCCCTTTAAACTAAATATGGACGATTTAACAAAAAACGTGAGGCCTATAAACTGTTAAATTTATGTAGAAAACACGTCTTGCTTCGATGAGAAAATTATGAAGAGTAGTTGTTAACGAAGAAGTAAAAAAAAATTATAAGTATAGTACAGGGTTGGCAGTTATGAATTGTAAATCTAATGAATGAGTAATCGATTATAACATTTAGTTACAACACTTTACTTATGCACACAGAAGTTGTTGAAAATTAAGCGACTTGAATTAAATCACAAGAAAATACTGTCTTTTAATTTCATATATGTCGAGCGTAGTACATGTAGTAGGGACACAAAATACAAGTAAGAAAATGTTTTTTTTCTTCAGTTTAGTAATATAATTCTTAGAATAAAGCTACGAAGATTGCTTCAATAGTATGCCCGTCGGCATATCTGAATTCCCGAATAAATAATTCTTAATTATTATATTGATTAGCACGCTTAAAATTAAATAATGTTAATCTACAAAGTGCCCTTGAAATAAACAGTTAAAATAATTATCATAGTGTATTTTGAGTTTTTTTTTCCAATATCTTTTATCTGCATATAGCGCAAAAAAGTCAGCCGAATCCATTCGCTGGATATTGTATGATTTGTCTTTACTTTTTTACTTCTTTATTCTCATTTAGCCTAACTAACCTAAAAATTTGTGGGAAGTATTTCGATTAGCATTTAACGGTAGCAAAATTACCATCGAGACGTGCTTTCATCTTTAGTAATCAATAACGGTGAATTTAATTGCTAATTTCGCACATTTAATCATGTAAATTCTACATTTCTATGATTAGTTTTTAATAAATTTAAATTAATTAAAAAACTATCTTTATTTTTTACCAGCAACTTACCCTATTCATAAGTACTGCACGCCTTATTTCACGCACACCGTCATATACCAAACGTGATGCGTCAATAAAATCGTTCTCATCGACATCTTTATTAGAATTAGATGAAAGTGCATTGACTGCTGCCTCAACACGTTGATCAAACTTTGACATAACTTAGAAAATAATAATATAAAGTAAACATGTTATAAAATTGGTGCTTTAAAATACCTTGATCCCTTAGAACTTTTACAGCTTCAAGCACACGTTTTGTATATATGCATGGTTCATAATTATCCATTTCTGCTTCAACTACATTACAAACTCGAGATGATCTTCCCTGAATCGCCCCAGCAGTTGTTCTTAAATCTTCAGCGTCGCCTACTTGTAAGGCCATTACACATTTGTTCACATCTTCTAATATATGGTTTTCAGAAACTGCCAAAAAGTCGTCAATTGTAGTAATGTCGTCCACAGCCTCAGTCAAAATGCGAACCTGAACTTCCCAGGCTTGACGATACGCGGTCATATTTTCTTGCGCTACTTTTGAATTAGGTCGAACAGTTAGAATCGATGCAGCATTTATGACTTGAGGACATAAACTTTCGATTTGTGCAGCAGCATAGCGCACCATTTTTACGCCGTCTTCATTATTAGACATACTACATACCAAATTAGCAACTTCTACTAATTTCTCGGCATGTTTAGTAAAAATTTCTGCTTTTTCACGTACCCTTTTTTCGTTACCCGTTTTCGCTGCCTCAATAAGGTCTACTAATGGAGTTGTTGTTTCTAGGAACGAATCTGAAACATGATCGACTACGGCCTTACGCAATTGACGTCTTAAGTCTCGAGTTTTTCGACACATTTGATCAATAGCCCTATCAAGCCCTGGACTATTTTGCTTTTGTCCCATCTAAAAAATTAGAGCAATAATAAACAAGTAAGAATGCTGTATTCGGCTATGCCAAATATTACCCTTCACCATCTATGTTAACTTAGTTTAGCGAAGAAACTCCAATCAAAAATGCAAATATTTGGGTGACAGAGAATTAAAAAAAATAAAAAAAAATTTTTGGTACTGCATATGTATATATAATTTAACATAAAAATGTCATCGGCTCTTAATAGGTTAAGCATTTTAAAAAGTTCTAGTGTTTCCTTAAACATCTATTCAGAAGCTTTAAAATGGTACCCATATTGATATTAAATAAATTTAAAAATTTCGGGGCACCGTAACTCGGAAAATATAGGCGAGCGTCAATTTTTTCACTTGATGTTTTTTATTATTTTTTAATTCTCTATCACCACATGTATTTTTTTTTTTTTATTGGAGTTACTTTATTGTTCCAATTTACATGAAAAAATTAGAGGTAGGCGTGGTGTTTTGCCTGATGCCTCGAAGGACATGACTGTTCATGCTGATTTTCAATAGCACCACTTGCGACACAATATCTGATCGATTGACATATTTATTTTCAACACTAACACGGATGGACAGACAGACATCGCTCAATCGACTTCGCTATGCATAAGAAGTTAGAATATTTATACTTTATGGGTCGGAAATGGGTACTTTCGAAATTACACACGAATTACAAACTTAAATATGCCCTTTTTCCACTTTTTGTGGTGAAGGGTATAAAAACGAAAAAGTTTGGCGTAATGCTGTTGTTTTCTTACATTTGACATGTATTCAGATAATAAATCCTGCAGCGCTTGCCTTACAGCGTTGCACTCTGCAACAATACGCTCCCTTCGCTCATCTCTTGTGCAATCTGCATCTGCCATTAATGCAGCTGCACTGATTATGCTCTCTAAGCGTTCTTCTAACAACTGGCGAGAGCGTTTTTCGCTATACGTCATAGGATCCATAACAATGCCCTCCTAGTAAAAACGGACTAATTTTGTGAATTTTGTAATATTACAATACTAATTAACTATTTAGCTTAAGGTCACAATATTCTTTACATTATTTATTATTTTCGTTTTATAGAAGGAATATAATATCAGAAATAAGCACAAAAGCAAAACGGAAAAAATAACAAAAAATATTGTAATCTCAAGTCCAAATAATTAATTAAAACATATAAAAAAGGAAAAGTTTTTATAAATTTTCATTTATAATAGTGTTAAGACTAATAAGCTAAAAAAATACGTCAAAATCATCCAAAGCTGCTGCTAACTCTCCCGCTCCGTTATAAATATCTGTTGGTTTGCAAGATTTTCCCTGTGCTACATCACCGATGGTATTGACAGCATCACAAACTTGCTTAAGAATAAAGTCACGGTTCACTTTAGCCAAATCTAGTTCTGGGTGACGAACATAAACTTTTGATGCTGTAAGCAGCATAGTGGAATGTTTTTTAAGCATTGCTCTAGCGGCAGCTAAATCATCCCGAAGTTGTGGATCTTTTAGTTCTTGCTGCCGTTTAGCTGCTTGCTTAATGAGCTCGTTTGCGTTTCGTCCAAATTGCTAAAACGCATATGGAAGTTAAAGTGTTTTTTTTTTTTTTTTTTTGTTAAAATTGCGATAATTACCCTCATGTTATTCAACAACTCATCTTGGCTTGATGCGTTTTTGAGACGATTCAAGTCGTCTTCTACAACATGCAATGATTTCAGCAACAAATGTACATCAACCATGTCGGCTAATATCAAAAGCCGAGTAACTGCTGATAATAAGTTACGAGCAGCACGTACCATATTTCCTCGTTTAAGCGAACTACAAGGATCTTCAGAAAACTCTCTAGCTGCGATGCCCATTGTATCACCAGTTTTACGTACTTCGTCTACAGCGGCCAACATTTCTTGAGTAATATCTGGATTTTCATATGCAATTTGTTCCCCTTTTTGAATAAAATTTTCCGTAGCTTTTTCAACAGCAGCCACCAAAGCGCTAGCTCTTTTTGATTTCCCTAAAATCAAAATAATATTCAATTAAAAACTAATTTATTTAGTTGCAATACAAAAAAGTCATCAATACAACTTTACATTTATTGTCGTTTAATGTGGAATGTCACAATGGATATCCATATGTAATTTATTGTGTATGTCAAAGTCTGTGTTTAACATACGGTTGATAATTATCATGTTCAAACTTGCATATGTTACGTACATACGACATAACCGCTAATTGTTGAAGAGAAAACTAAAATGCTTAAAGCTGCTATTTAAAGAGAACAACGACAAGCACAACACTGCCTTTCCTTATTATTATTATTTATATCAAAATTGCTATATATTAATTTTGCCATAATATAAAATTGCACTTAGGCTGTGTTCGTTATGAGAACACGTCACAAGCTCAAAACTGCACTTTCAATTCAGGTACTTGGCGTAGTTCGTATGAAGTGCATGTTACAAACTTAAAATTAGGGTACTCCGAACATTTTTCTTGTTTATTGTTAAATATTTTGTACAATTAGTCACACGTATCATGATGCTTATTAAAAATTTCATTCCTATTTATATTTATTATATTATATTATATTATATTATATTATATTAAATTATATTATATTATATTATATTATATTATATTATATTATATTATATTATATTATATTATATTATATTATATTATATTATATATTATATTATATTTATAATTTAAATTTAAATA
Organism: Gymnosoma rotundatum; assembly: GCA_916610165.2. NCBI lineage: Eukaryota > Metazoa > Arthropoda > Insecta > Diptera > Tachinidae > Gymnosoma > Gymnosoma rotundatum. The sequence goes on from OU744336.1 coordinate 113,034,978, forward strand.
TATATATATATATATATATATATATATATATATATATATATATATATATATATATATGTATGTATATAAAAAAATATTGTTTACAATTAGTCATACATATTGTGGTAACTATTTACCAACTTGTTGTATTAATTTCAAGTTTTTGAAAAACAATTTAAATCAAATTACATTGTTGTAATTTTTCAATAGTTTTTATTTAAAATAAAAATTTAGTCTGTTAGTATTTGTAAAAATAGCAAGTTGTTTCAATCAAACACCTATAATTTGGTGACGCCGATATGTGTACAACACATTCACCTACTCGTGAACGTAATGGAGATGCAGCTTCAGGAAGTTCTCAACCAAGGCACCCTTTTGTTGAACAATGTGAACCAAATAATCCAGAAGTCTCTGCAGTCGTTTCAAGCTTGCAGAAATTGCCACATTTTTGGTCTGAAAACTCGCAACTATAGTTAATCCAAATTGAGAACATTTTCTCTTTAGCACGTATAACGAGGGATGAAATAAAATTTTCACATGTAGTAGCAAATTTAGATCCAACATATTTAAAATTTGTGGGTGATATTTTAATTTCTCCGCCTCAAAATGCGAAGTACGATGCTATTAAAGAACGGCTTATCTCGTCATTTGCTATTTCAGAAGAAGCCAAATTTAAAAAATTATTTAGTGGTTTGGTAATAGGTGACCAGAAACCATCACATTTTTTACAGTCAATGAAAGCTTTAGCAGTTGGTAATAACATTGGTGACAATGTGCTTAAAACATTATTTCTGGATCAACTTCCAGACAGTATATGTTCGATCCTTGTAGCAAGTAATGCAGGTCTTACGGAAATTTCACAACAAGCCGATAATATAATGGATATCGCTTATCCTCAGGTATCAACTGTATCGGTTTATGATAATGTTTTCCAGCAATTGTCAGCAAAAATTGAAGTATTGGAGAAGAAGATTAATGCATCCGGCAGGAGAAGAAGTGGTTCTCATGATGCTGGCAATCAACGACGTCGCAGCAGAACCCGTAACAGAAAAACAGATTGGTGTTGGTATCATAATCGTTTCGATTCTAGGGCAACAAAGTGCATATCTCCATGCGCGTATTCTTCACAGTCAAAAAACTAAAAAATGTTTCGGATATAGCGGCTACCGAAACATTAGCGTCTTCAACAAGCCGCCTAATAATTAAAGGCCGTATTAGCAAATGGAATTTTTTAATTGACACTGGTGCTGACGTTTCTGTAATTCCGTATTCTAAAAAAATTTTAAAATCAAAATTAACGTGCCCCTTCAAAATTTATGCTGCAAATGGCACTGAAATTCGGACGTATGGTACTGAATTACTTGATTTTTATCATAGCAAATGTTACTCGTCCAATATTGGGTTCGGATTTTCTAAAGTATCATCTTTTACCTGACCTTCACAATCGAACTTTAGTTGATGGTAAAACATTACTAACATCATCTGCTCAACTAACAAATTCATCATCTACAATGATCTCTCATATAATTAAGAATGATTCCGTAAATCACAAACTTCTTCAGCAATTTCCTGAAGTTGTAAGCATTAATTCATCCCTTCGCGCGTTTAAAGATACTCAAGCATTCCATTTTATTGAAACCACTGGAAGGCCTGTAACAGCAAAAGCAAGACGACTGGATCCAAAACGTTTGGAAATAGCAAAAAAAAGAATTTAAATTTATGATGGAGCAGGGAATAATTCAACCCTCAAAAAGTGAATGGTCAAATCCTCTATACATGGTTCCAAAAAGCAACGGCGATTGGAGCCCGTGCGGTGATTACCGTTTCCTAAATCAAAAAACGGTTCCAGATAAGTATTCTATTCCTTTCATTACAGACTTTAATTCTAATTTAGAAGGATGTACAATTTTTTCTAAATTGGATCTTGTTCGAGCGCACCACCAAATAAGAGTTTATCCTGCAGATGTACCTAAAACAGCTATAATTACGCTTTGGTCTCTTCGAGTTTCTTAAAATGCCTTTTGGACTCCGAAATGCAGCTCAGACTTTCCAACGATACATGGATGAAGTATGCAGAGGTTTAAGTTTCGTTTTCGTTTACATAGATGATGTCTTAATTGCGTCAAAAAATGAGGAAGAACATTTTCTTCATCTGCGTGCATTACTGGAACGGTTCAGAGTACGGAATTTTAATTAACCCTGGAAAGTGTATATTTGGTATAAAGGAAATTGATTTTGTTGGATTTCAAATATCAGTGAATGGTATATCACCAATGAAATAAAAAATTCAAGCTATACTCGATTTTAAAAGACCTAGCACAATTAAAGAGTTACGAAGATTCTTAGGAATGTTGAATTTCTATAGAAAGTTTCTAGTAAATGGGGCTAAGATTCAAGCAAGACTCAATGATCTCATTAAAGGTGCTGTTAAGAATGATAAAACAATCATTTCATGGAATTCTGAGTTTGAGGATGATTTCCAGAAATGCAAGGCATCATTAGCAAATGAGGCTGTATTAGCACACCCAGTGGCAAATGCAGATATCTGTTTAAAAGTAGATGCTTTAGATGTTGCGATAGGCGCTGTTCTCGAGCAACGAGAAAAAGAAATTTGGCGACCTTTAGGATTTTTTTCGAAGACATTAACGGTAACGGAACGTAATTACAGTACATATGACCGCGAGTTATTGGCTGCATACAGTGCCATAAAATTTTTTAGATATATGCTCGAAGGCCATAAATTTGTATTGTATACTGATCAGAAACCTCTTATCTTCGCTTTTAAGCAAAAGCCTGAAAAAGCTAGCCCACGCCAACTTCGTCATCTAGATTACATCGCTCAGTTCACAACTGATATACGTCATATTTCAGGTGTGCGGAATACTGTTGCGGATACCCTCTCTAGAGTTGAGGAAATTTCAGTAGTTAATTATGAAGAAATAGCTGAAGCTCAAAAATCTCATAAAGAACTACAAAGCTTTTTGAAAACATCATCATCTGGCCTAATTCTCAAACTTGTTCAATTGCCTAACTCAAATGTAGAATTATATTGCGATTTTTCAGCTAAAAGCGCAAGACCTTTTTTACCATTAAAATTCCGAAGAACAGTTTTCAACAACATTCATGGATTGTCTCATCCTGGTAGGAGAGCGACGCAGCGTTTAGTTACTCAACGGTTTGTTTGGCCCTCAATTAATAAGGACTGTATTCAGTGGGTAAAAGCATGCCAAAACTGTCAAGCATCAAAGATTACCCGACATACTAAAACTCCTTTTGGTTGTTTTCCTGCTGAAACCCAGCGGTTTTCAAATATTCATTTAGACTTAGTAGGTCCACTTCCGTCATCAGAAGGTTTTCGTTATTTGCTAACAATGATTGATCGCTTCACAAGATGGGTGGAAGTTGTTCCATTGGAGGAAATCACATCTGAAAAAGTTGCTAGAGCATTTTTTGAAAATTGGATTTGTCGTTTTGGATGTCCACAGAATATTATTACAGACAGAGGCAGACAGTTTCATTCAAAGTTATTTTGTAATTTAGCAAAACTTGTTGGTGCACAATTACAACAAACTACGTCTTATCATCCACAATCAAATGGTATGGTTGAAAGGTTCCATCGTACGTTGAAGTCAGCTCTTATTGCACATAGAAATCAGCAATGGACAAAAACGTTGCCAACCGTGCTTCTTGGTTTGAGAACTGTGATTACAGAAGACATCAAAACCTCACGTGCAGAGCTGGTATATGGGGAGACGCTACGTTTGCCTGGAGATTTTTTTAGGAAAAGTGAAAACCAGGAAGATCTATCTGAGTTTCTTTCAGATTTGCGTCAAGCAATGGATACAGTTCGGCCTAGATTGGTCAGCCATCATTCCAAACAATCTCATTTTATTCACAAGGATCTTTATAAATGCACACATGTTTGGATAAATGAAATGAATTTAGAAAACCAATAAGTCCTAGGTATAGTGGACCATATAGTGTTGGAGCGGCACCAGAAATATTTTAAACTTGAAATTGGTTCCCGAACGGATACTGTTTCTTTAGATCGTCTTAAGCCTGCATTTTTCCAACCTTCAATTGAGTATATATCTTCAGTAGTCTGTTAGTATTTGTAAAAATAGCAAGTTGTTTCAATCAAACACCTATAATATCATATTGCTTATTATAAAAAAAAAATTTAGTGTTATTTATATTTTAAATTGATATATATATTCCTTTTCTTGTGTGGCATTTTTCTTCTCTTTATTATTGTTTAATCTATAGTTTTCGTACAAATGCTTATAATTATTTTTCATTATATTTTTTTTAATAAGTTTTTGTGTACAACTTTGTTTTTGTTTTTTATTTTAGTTACATTTAAATTATCAATGAAAATTACTTCATATGGACCTTGGTATGGTGATTCATTCTTTTTTCTATTTCCAACTTTCAGTAGAACTAAATCTCTTATTTTAATATCAATGATATTAGTTTTGTCTAAGGAATCTAAACTTCTATTTTCTTTTACTTTCCGAAGTAATCTTCTGCCATTTTCTAAAGAATATTTCAGTCTAACTTTTACTTCATTTGCGTAATTTTAATAATTATAAACCGTGTCATTGTTCATTATATTTCATTCATTAGTTCAAATGGTGAATAATTAGGGTCTATATGTGGAGTTATGATGATGATTTCTTTCAACAGTACCTAAGTTTTCATGATCATATGGTGTTGAAAATTTCTGTTGTATTCTTAAAAGTTCACTAATTCCTTTCATCAATTCATTTATAAATTCCGTACCTCTATCAGATTTCAAAATCTTGAATGGTCCATACTTTAGTATAAGATTCTCTGTCATACATTTTGCTATTGACTTGGCTTCTTTTGTTTCCATTGGGGCAGCTATTATGTATTTTGATAATTCACATTGCGTGGTAAATATATATCGATAATTCCCCGATGGACGTAAAGGTCCAACTATATCGATAACAATAGTACTAAAAGTCTGTGTTGGTGTATCTGTAACTTGTAATGGTTCCTTAGTGTGTTTTATTTGTTTGTTCCTTTGACAAAGATCACACGTTGATACATATTTCTTTACCATTTTGTACATATTTTTCCATATGTATTTCTGTTTTCATCGTAGCAGTATTTTTCGCACACCGAAATGTCCTCCGCATGGTGTATTGTGATATAACATTATTAATTCTTGCTTCTGTTCATCATTTAATATTTTCTGAGAGTCATTGTATAGAAGAATTTTGACGTCTTTTGTTTTGCTTTTATTAACTTTATTTTTCATACCTTCATGGCTTATAATACTGAATATGTTATCACTTCTCCTGAGTGCATAACTCTTGTAATTCAATTTCTCTAGGCTTGATAGAAGTTTCTCCAAGATATTATCTAAATGATATGGATTATCGCATCACATCACCTTAATTATTTCTTTGGTTAACCTTTTCTCTAATATAAATCTTAATTTTGTTTCGCGTCTTATATCATTCATAGATGTACGTTCCCACATTTTGAGTTGATCAGGCTCAACTTGAGAAGCATCTTTATTTTTCTCCATTTCTATCCTTGATAACACGTCTGCATTTGTGTTGTTAGTTCCTTTTTTGTAACTATCTTGAAAATCGCAGTCAGATAATTCCAAACGAATTCTTATCAGCTTTGAACTAGGATTTTTGTGCGTAAATAGTGCGACAAGTGGACGATGATCACAACTATAAATTTTCTCCCAAACAAATATGGCCGGAAAAATTGTATACCCCAGTGTATACCAAGTAATTCTTTTTCTATAACCGCTTTATTTCTTTCGTGTTTACTTAATGAACGGCTTGCATATGAAATTAGTCTGTCTTCCCCAACTTCACCTTGTTACGATACGGCTCCTAATGCAAATCTGATGCATCTGTTGTTAGTGTTGAAGTATTTATGTAGTACACTACATTTAAAACGCACATTCAAATTGCTATGTTGACAACACATTTTTTCTTCAACTGTTTTACAATGTAATTTGACATTCTCTTTATTTCTTCTTCCTTCTTCCGTTTTTGCTTATATAAACTATAAGATCATAAATAAATACTCTGCACTATTTTCTTAAATTAAACAAAACATCCTAGTGTTTTTCTATAGGTTATGGGCCCAGGCACAACAGTTAAAGTTTATTGAAGTTGTCATCAAATAAAAATAAAATTTAAGGAAAATGTCGACTGAAATGAAAACATCAATGGTCAAATTAAATAGCGAAAATTTTTTCACGTGGAAATTCAAGATGGAGATGCTGTTGATTAAAGAGGGCGTATGGGATGTTTTAAGTAAGGCAAAAACAGAGAAAGATGTAGACGCTTCGGTAAGAAGTGACAATATAGCAAGAGCAACAATATCATTATCGGTTGAGGATGACCAGTTACACCTTATAAGGCAATGTGATACGGCGGCGAAAATGTGGCAAAATTTGAAAAACTACCATGAAAGAAAGACACTGAGCAACAAAGTAAACGTGATGAGGCAGATTTGCAGTATGAAACTGGACGAAAATGATGATGTTAAGGCTCACATCGGTTTAATGCAAGATTTATTTTTAAAACTTCAAAACTTAGGTGAAAACGCATTTAATGAAAAATGGAATATAGCAATGCTTTTAAGCAGCCTGCCAACAAGTTATAATAATTTAATTACCGCGTTTGAATCACGCACTGAGGAACAATTAACTATTCCATATGTAGAGTGGAAACTGATCGAAGAGTACACTAGACGTAAATGTGATAAAGTTGATACGCAAAAGGCGATGATGATCACAAATAAGAGACACAAGTCAAACGTTGAATGTTTTTTCTGCCAAAAAGGGGCATATAAAGAAAAACTGCACCCGCTATATTGAGTGGAAAAAGAAACAACCACAACAAAATTTCAATGCAGTCTCAAATGGTAATTTTTGTTGTATCGCTACAAAAGGTGATCACTGTTTCGTAACAACTGACGGCATTAAGAAGTGGATCGTTGACTCTGGTGCCTCATGCCATATTTGCAACGATGAAAAAGTTTTTGTAAATTTAGACACAACAATAAAAAAGACAATAATTCTTGCAAACAATGAAATGGTGGTTGTTGTGTATTTATAGACACTAAAAACAAAAGAAATGGAAAAAATTGGTTCGGTAACAAAAATAAATTTGAGTGCATCCAATATGGCCGTTGAGTGGCGAAATTGGCTTGAACAGTTTAAGATTTTTGTGACTGCTTCAAATCTGGACGGGGAGACGGATAAGAGGAAAGTGGCCCTACTTATCCACCACATGGGTCCTGAGGCATTTCACATTTTTCGATCATTTGATGAGAATGCTGAAGAGGTTAAGTATATAGACCTTATAAAATTATTTGACAACTACTTCATACCGAAATCAAATACGGCAATGGAGCGCCATGTTTTTTTTTTACCAGAAAACAAAATGGTGCAGAAAGCATTGATGAGTATCTAACAGCATTAAAGAATTTAAGTCAAACATGCGAGTTTGGAGATCTTAGAGAAGATCTTGTAAAGGACATCTTTATATGTGGTATTTCATTAGAGTTTCAACACATTAAAGAAAAACTTTTAAGCGAAGGTTCAATTAAATTGGAAAAGGCAATAACAATTGCAAAAAGTATTGCTGCTGCCCGTGAGAATGCTAGTCAGATGGACGGCCTGGGGTTGAATGTGCTGCAAAGTAAAGGTAGACATTCAAGTACTGCTACTCAACGAAGTTTTATACAAAAGTCTTGTGCTAAGTGCGGTCAAGTACACAAACACAAATGCCCGGCGGAAAATGCCCAGTGTCACAACTGTAATAAAAAGGGCCATTATGCTAAAATGTGTTTTGCTAAAAAGCAACAAAATGCTGACAATTTTAAAGGTTATGGTCGTCAAAAACAAAAACAACAATATGGTTATAAAAAGTATGTTAAAAATTTAGCAAATATAACTGGCATAAACGAAGACAATGAATTGTTTATTGGAACGTTGTCTTTTTGTCATCAAGAACAACAAATAAAATTGAAGCTGTTGTTAAACAACCTATTATTGGTAAAAAACAACAGTATAATCAAGATGATTACGTTCAACAGCAACAAGTTAATCATAATGATGGTATTCAACAACAACATAAAATAAAAACTGAAGCTGATAGTGGTCAACAACAAAATCTAATTTGTACATTGGCTGATACTCAACAAAATAAAACAACAAACAACGGCTGGAATATAGAAGTGCTGATTAACAACAAATGTGTAGAGTTTCAAGTCGACACAGGTGCAGATGCCAACATATTATCCCAAGACGCTGCCAAAGGTTTGGGTTTAGCTGGCCGTGTGATAGCAACAAGTACAAAAATCAATACATTCAGTGGTGAGAGGTTGCCGATTAAGGGTAAAGTTGAAATTACTTTTTTCTACAATAAGAAAAAATATAAAGATTATTTTTATATAGTAAACTTAAAATGTAAAAATATAGTAGGCCTTAACTTGGCAATGAAAATGAGTTTGATAAAAACTGTAATAATATTATCGGCTGATTGTGTCGTAAAGCAGAACACTGATATTTTTGAAGGTTTAGGTTTAATAAAAAATGAATGTAATTTGATGCTTAAACCTAATGTTAGTCCAGTTGTGGATGCTCCAAGGAGAATTCCTTTTTCATTACATGAAAAATTAAAATCAGAGTTGGATAGAATGGTTAGTCTAAATGTCATACAGGTTGTTGAGGAACCTACGGAATGGGTGAATTCAATAGTTTTGGTGTCAAAACCGGATGGCAAAATTAGACTTTGTTTAGATCCTAGAAATTTAAACAAAGCTATTTTACGACCACATTTCCAGTTCCCTAATATAGATGATTGTAAAGCAAAGTTGAGTGGTTCTTGTGTTTTTAGCACATTAGATGCAAACAGCGGGTTTTGGATGATACCCCTTAATGAAAGATCATCTAAACTATGCACCTTCAGTACTCCTTTTGGGAGATATAAATTTCTCCGTTTACCCTTTGGAATAAATGCCGCTCCTGAGATTTTCCATGCGGAAATGATCAAATTATTTGGTAATATCGATGGCTTATTGATATACATCGATGATTTTTTGATTTATGCGAAGTCGGTTGAGGAACATAATAATATCTTGAAAAAGGTACTGGAAAGAGCAAGAAAAGGGGGATTGAAATTTAATAGGACAAAATCAAAATTTTTACTTAGTGAAATTAAGTTTATAGGTCATGTTTTTAATAAAGAAGGAGTCAGACCTGACAAGGAAAAAATAAGAGCCATTTTAGAAATGCCAACACCACATAATGTCACGGAGCTACAAAGGTTTTTGGGAATGGTTAATTACCTAGGTGGCTTTATTGATAACCTGTCATTAAAAAACAGGCATTTGAGGGAACTTCTGAAAAAAGATATTTCTTGGCATTGGAATGATATAATTCAAAGAGAATTTGAGAATTTGAAAATTGAAATTACCAAAACTCCAGTATTAACGTATTTTGATCCCGGAAAACAATTGATTTTAACAGTCGATGCATCTAGGTATGCAGTGGGGGCTGCAATATTACATAGGAAAAATCCCATCGCTTATGCCTCAGCGTCTCTGACAAATGCTCAGATGAATTATGCTCAGATCGAAAAAGAGCTGTTTGCAATACTGTTTGGTTGTGTGAGATTTCATCAGTACACTTATGATACTCGTGTACACGTTGAAACCGATCACAAACCATTAGTATCATTATTTGATAAACCCTTGTATAAAATTCCTGGAAGGTTACAACGTTTTATGTTACGATTACAGCCGTATAATTTGAGTGTGGTATACAAACCTGGGAAATTTTTTTATATCGCTGACACACTATCAAGATGTCCTCTAAAGGAGAAAGTTTTGGTAGAATTTGATGATGAGGTTTCATTACATTGTAATTTTTTGAAAACAAATATGGAAATTCCATTCTCCAATGTTAAGGAAATTCAACAACAAATTAGACTTGATATAACTTGTCAGAAAATAAAACAGTATATAGAAAATGGGTGGCCTAAGAGCCAAAAATTGGTTGATAAAGAGGTTGTACCCTACTTTAGAATTAAAGATGAGCTGACAGTTTTAGATGATTTGATTCTAAAGGGGAATCAAATTTTAATTCCTAAGGTTTTACGCCGTAAAATGCTTGAGACACTACATGAAGGTCATATGGACATTCAGCGATGCCAAAGTTTAGCTCGCAAAACCATTTACTGGCCCAACATTTACAATGATATTCTGAACATTGTTAGTAACTGTGAAATTTGTTTAAAGTATCGAAATGCAAATACAAAGCTCGAAATGATTCCACATGAAATTTACGACATTCCGTGGTTTAAAGTCGCTTGCGATATTTTCGAATTTAGTAAAAATCAATATTTAATGGTAGTAGACTACTATTCAAAGTATTTTGAAATTGAGATATTAAATAATGGGTATTCAAGTGCGAATGTCATAGTTAAGCTTAAGTCTATTTTCGCTCGACATGGAATACCTCAGATTTTATCTCCGTATAACTCGAAAGAATTTAGAAATTTTTGTAGTGAGTGGGGCATTGACCACAAGACCTCAAGCCCATATTTACCAAGGTCAAATGGCCTTGCTGAAAGGTCAATCCAAACAATGAAGAAGATGTTGTATAAGTGCACGGAAAATGGAACAGATCCATACATTGCTCTCCTACACTATAGGACAACCCCGAAGGATAACATGCCAAGTCCAGCAGAGTTATTAATGTCTAGGCATTTAAGGACAAAATTGCCATCAGTTACAGAAAATTTTCAATCAAAATTAAATAATACTGAAGAGTATAAAAGAAAATTGAAAAGTAGAACAATGAAATCAGCCGAACAATATAACAAAAATGCAACAAGTAGGAAAACCATTAAACCAGGTGATGGTGTGATGTTTAGAAAAAATGATCACTCGTTTTGGTTTCATGGTGAGGTAGTAGAAGACTGCAAGGAGCCAAGGTCATTTCTAGTTAGGGATGATGAGGGTGCATTGTATAGAAGAAGCGAACAACATATATCATTAAAAACTGAACCATCATCAAGCTTAAAAACAGAGAAAACACAAACAGTTGAAAATGAAAAACTTGATATTAAGAATTCGAATGATAATGCTTATGTAACAAGAACTGGTAGAAAAATTAATCCACCCTCAAGATACGATTGCTACAACAGACTCGATTAAAATACAGTTTTTATGAATCTCTTTTAATACATGTATATCTTAGTTATTAGTCGAGAAAACTTTAAAATAAAGAACAAAAATAATTTAATGAATTTAATGTATTATATTATTATATTTATCTTTTTATAAAAAGGAAGATGTTGTGTATTTATAGACACTGTTAATAAGCAACACAAATGTAATATATGAATCACCCTATTTATAAAATAGTAATAAGTATTAAGACAAATAAATGCATTCTTTACTCAGCATTACAGTGGTGTCGAGTGGAGAAGGCACAATAAAAGTTAAACTGATGAGAGATGATAAAAAATATAACGACGTAACACTTAAAAATGTTTTATTTGCCCCTGCAGTTAACACCAATATAATATCTGTGAAACAACTAACGGATAAGGGTTGCCGGGTTGATTTTTATAAAGAAAAATGTTTGGTGTACAAAGATGGCAACACAGTATTTATTGCCCAAAGTGAATCAGGTTTATATGTTTGCAAAATTAATGAGCGCTTAAATGTTTTAAATCTGTGCGGAAATAACTGTATTCATTATTGGCATAAAGTGTTAGGCCATCGCCAGGCAGAAGCTATTAAAGTTATGGAATCAAAACAACTGGCAGCTGATCTGAACATAAAGTCATGTGTCAATAGTGATAATTGTGAAATTTGTCCTGTCGGAAAGTCATCCCGATTGCCTTTCCCTAACAAAACTAGTGTAAGTGCAGAAAAACCGTTCGATCTGATTCACACGGATTTATGTGGACCTATGTAAACTTCAACACCCAGTGGCAACCGATATATACTCACCTTCATTGACGACTACAGTCGATATTGCCATATTCATTTAATAAAAAACAAATCTGAAGTTGCACAAAAATTAAAAAGTTATGTTTCATTGATAATTAATGATTTTGAAAAGAAGCCCAAAATAATCAGGTCAGATCGAGGCAAAGAATACGTGAACAAAGATATAGCAACCTATTTAGAGCATGAAGGTATTCAGATTCAATATACGGCTGGATACAGTCCGGAACAGAACGGCGTTGCCGAAAGAAAAAATCGTTCACTTATCGAAATGGTTAGGTGTATGCTCGCGGAGTCTAAATTACCAAAAGAACTTTGGGGCGAAGCTGTCTGTACCGCAAACTATCTTCAGAACCGAATTGTAACTAGAACTACAGGTGTCACACCATATGAAAGAGAAATTCGGAGAAATTCGAAAAACCAACAAGAGAAGACGAATCACTGTTCACCATGACAATGCGAGCTCTCACACATCGGCTCAAACCAGAGCGTTTTTGACCGGCCAGAACGTCGAATTAATGGGTCATCCGCCGTACAGCCCTGACTTGGCACCTAATGACTTCTTCTTGTTTCCGCACATCAAGAAAAAAATGCGTGGTCAACGATTTTCGTCGCCAGAAGAAGCTGTTAAAGTGTTCAAAAACTATGTTTTAGAGGTGTCTCAATCGGAGTGGAAAAAGTGCTTCGACAACTGGTTTGCGCGCATGCAAAAGTGTATAAATCATGCTGGAGAATACTTTGAAAAACAATAAAACCATCTTTGATTATAAATATTCGCATTTTCACTATTAGGCCAGAAATATATAGAGCAGCCCTCGTAAATGGGTCTATTGAAGGGAATACTAATTTGTCATAATGATAAACTATATATATATATATATTCTTTTTTTATTAAATTTTATTACTTTTCTGCCCTTTTATTGTCACGAATAATTTGTAAACCATTCATTGGCAGGATACATGTTTGTTGCCGACTCACTTCAACAACAAAAACATCTCTGGTTGATTACTTTCTAGTTTCTGATAGAGTTAGTTACATACCACTGTAAATTTCAAATTCCGGTATTGAATTCATATCATGCTGCAATTTTCCTATCTTATAATGTCTATGGCAGTTACAGCTCCAATAAATTTTATTATAGAGATTATAGAAGCCTAGATATTAATAATTGTTTTTGTCAGATTCAGTCTTCTAACTTTGAAAGTATATACAGTAGCACAAATATAAATGATGGGGTTGACTGCTTTAATTAAATTTTACAGAGAATTTTTGACGATAATGTACCAACTCGTAGGGTAGTTAGGAATAGTGGCAACGACTGGATTAGAGATAATCGTATACGCAGCGCAAAGCGAGAGAGGGATTTAGCATACCGAGCCTCTAGGGAAAATAGAACTCAGGAAAATTTAAAAACTTTTTGTAGATATATAAACAGACTGAAATTTGTCATGCGGAAGGTGCGTAGGAATTTCAGCTTAAGATTTTTCTAGGCTTGTGACAATACGAAAATGTGGCGGAAAATACGGCAGATTAGTGTAGTTGAATCATCCAAGATTAGACAGTCTCCAATCGATTTGTATGAATTTAACCAGTTTTCTAGAATGCCTATGCTATTGGGACTGACCCTAGTCAATACTCCGTTAAGGAGCGGGTTTTCGTTTAGTAATGTTAATGAGATTGATGTTTTCAGGGCTATTTCTATGATAAAATCTCAAGCCGTAGGACCTGATAATATGCACATCAGATTTTTGAAGATTATTTTCCCTATGAGGGCGTATGGGATGTTTTAAGTAAGGCAAAAACAGAGAAAGATGTAGACGCTTCGGTAAGAAGTGACAATATAGCAAGAGCAACAATATCATTATCGGTTGAGGATGACCAGTTACACCTTATAAGGCAATGTGATACGGCGGCGAAAATGTGGCAAAATTTGAAAAACTACCATGAAAGAAACACACTGAGCAACAAAGTAAACGTGATGAGGCAGATTTGCAGTATGAAACTGGACGAAAATGATGATGTTAAGGCTCACATCGGTTTAATGCGAGATTTATTTTTAAAACTTCAAAACTTAGGTGAAAACGTATTTAAGGAAAAATGGAATATAGCAATGCTTTTAAGCAGCCTGCCAACAAGTTATAATAATTTAATTACCGCGTTTGAATCACGCACTGAGGAACAATTAACTATTCCATATGTAGAGTCGAAACTGATCGAAGAGTACACTAGACGTAAATGTGATAAAGTTGATACGCAAAAGGCGATGATGATCACAAATAAGAGACACAAGTCAAACGTTGAATGTTTTTTCTGCCAAAAAAGGGGCATATAAAGAAAAATTGCACCCGCTATATTGAGTGGAAAAAGAAACAACCACAACAAAATTTCAATGCAGTCTTAAATGGTAATTTTTGTTGTATCGCTACAAAAGGTGATCACTGTTTCGTAACAACAGACGGCATTAAGAAGTGATAAAGATACTCAGTCCAACAAGAAACAACAAAATCTCCTTGCATATACTTTACTTAATACCATTTGGTGCTTTAAATAAAGTTATACCAATTGGCTTCAATTAGCAAAACCTCATATTATATTATATTTTTGTTTTTTTAAATTTTATTTTTTTTAATTTTTTCAAATTATTTGAATTAAAATTTGTCGAGGAAAAGATAAAAAACATTGTAGGGAATTTTTTGTTTTGGTTAAATGTTAACAGAGTTGCATAAAAAGTTCATGTGAACACGTTTATGTTAATAAGGAGTGTATGATTGCAATGTGGTTTGCCTTTTTTACATAAAAAACGTAAACAAACTGCAAGGTACATTTATTTTAGTAGATAGTAGCGTCTCTGCAAAAAATACATAGTTACAAGAACAACAGGAATTATTATTGCTGTTTTGTCCATTGAAAAAATCAGAAAGAGAAGTAATACAAAAACATATTGCTTAAAATACATATGCTTCTTTTGTTTTGCAAATGCTTGTTGCTGGTGTTTTTGAAATTTGGAAACAAACGTAGTAACATATTAACAGCTTTTGACATTTTCAACCAGATACCTGCTCGGCGGACGACACTACCTAGTAAAATAAACTTTTTTGTATGGAGTTTGACAGTAATGAACCAGCAAAAATAATGAATTCGCCGAAATCATTACTGCTAAACTCCATAAATAAAAAATATAAATTTTTCGTATATGGAGTTTGGTAGTACAGCGAAAAATAATGAGTTCGCCTACGCTGCCACCTGGTAATTGATTAGCCTTGGTTACACCCATGGTGAAATGATACAGGTGGTCGCGATGGCGAATTCATTAATTTCGCTGTAAACGCTAAATGTTTATCTCCATATATAAGAAATATGTATAATTTTTTTCATATGGTGTTTGACATTTAGCATATACGGCGAAAACTAATGAATTAGCTATTGCAACCACCTGGTATTATTTCGCCATGCATAGAATGATAAAAACTACGGCGAAATTATATTAGCTCAGTCGTTTTGTTTATTTTTTTATTCTAAAAAGCTCAAAATTTATTTAAGCATTTGTGAAATTTTTTAAAGCTTTAAATTTTTACAAAGACCAAGAGCCAGTTTTTGACTTCATATTTAAATACGCATTTAGTTAATCTGCATTTAAATTTAAGTAGTATTTAAATACAGTTTCTGTTTTTCAGTCATTTATGATCGTTCTCATTTAACTATGATAAAAATATGGCAGCATTACGAAATATCAACATAAATCTCCATTGTTTATGAAAAACAGCTGGTAACAAGCACAATGAATTGCAAATTTTGTGAAAAATATTTTAAATATATAAAAAAATGTCAGCGATACTCATGTATTCACCATCTAAACTTATTTTATTTATTAATTTAACTTTTTAATTTTTTTTCATAAAAAAGTGTGCGCAAAACATAAAATATTGTTCTATCAATGGCTAAAATGTTTGTTAACTTTTGTTTAGTTTTGCGAAACAAAAAAAAAATGACATAACCATATGGCAAAACTGTATTATTTAAATGGACTTTAAATGCGCAAGATTGGTCATTAAAGTTTTATTTAAGTGTGCATTGAAAAACTGAATTGTGTACTTAAATAGAACATAAATATAAATGACATTTAAATACGAATTTAAAAACTGACCCTAATTTCACCAATTATATTGCAAGTTTGTTACTTAAAACAATTCGTTCTTGTTCTGTTATTTTTAAGATACTCAGTAAACAAGAAACAACAAAATCGCTTTGCATACACTTTACTTAATACCATTTGGTGCTTTTAATAAAGTGATACCAGTTGGCTTCTATTAGCAATACCTCATAATATATTTTATTTTTGCTTTTTAAATTTTTATTTGTAAAATTTTATTTTTTTTTATTAAAATTATTTGAAAACCTCTTTTACAAATGCTTTTAAAGTTTTGACAACGCTGAACATAAAAACCAAGGCGAATCAATTACCAGGTGGCAGCGTAGGCAAATTCATACATTTTCCTAGTGATAGCTACTGTCAAACTCCATATATAAAAAAAAATCAGAGTATATTTTTTATATATGAAGTTTGACAGTAATTTTTACCAGCAAATTGCATTGAATTCACCTACGCTGCCACCTGGTAATTGATTCGCCTTTGTAAAAACATGCTTTCTTTTGTCGAGAAAATGATAAAAAACTTTGTGGGGTATTTTTTTTTTTGGTTAATTTTTTTCAGAGTTGCATGAAAAGTGCACGTTTTTGTGTTTTTTTGGCGTGTATAAGCGGAAAGTGATTTCCTTTTTTACATAAAAAAATGTTAACAAACTGTGCAAGGTACATCTATTTTACTAGATAGTAGCGGCTATGCAAAAATACAAACTTAGTGGCTTAGTAAAATAAATGCTCCTTGCAAACTGTGAAAAAAATAGTGCTTTCGAACTCGATTACAGCTCGTTAATTTAATTTTATTGCAAAAGAATAAAATTAAAAGCTCACAGATAATAGAACTAAGTTTGCATACTGCCACTTTTGATAATTACGAAATACAGGTGATACACATGAACCTAATAGGAGTAAAGGGTGTTTCACTAGTTGACGTGATTTGGCCAAACTGTTGAACAGTATAAGAAAGACAATTGAAATTTACAAGGAGCTTTAGTGCTAAGTCCGCTTTGACAACAAGGATAAAATTTTGATTTTTTCTATATGCTATAATATCTAAAAAATTAACAAAATTTTTTTTATAAAAATCTTTGAAAAAAATCATTGCTAACTTATTCTGAACCACACAGTACAAAAACTGAAGCAGCAAGGACGAAAAAACTGCCAAACACTCGTACATACATTGATATTTACAAACATATAAGTTCGAGTATGTATGTACATATAATAACATTTATGGTGGATTATAAAAATTGCATGACATCTTTATCCAAATTCAGGCGCTGCAGTATTAATTTGTATTTTGATATTTTATTACTGATAGCTTTTAATTTGGTTAATAATAAGTGTTTTTTCTTTTTAACCGACTTAAGAATAAGAAGGAGGTTGTCAATTCGACTGAGTGTTGCTTTTTTATGTTTGTGCCTGCAGAACTGAGTCATTTTTTAAAATATTTTGAAAATTTTTGGTAATATGATAGTTTATGCTTACAGATTGGTTCTGTTTTAAAAACAGTTCATAAAAATTAAAGGGTGTCCCTATATAACATACATATTTCTTATGTGTATAAACTGCAAAGAGCACTTTTGTAAAATTTAGAATGACTGCGTATTTTTTTAGGTCCCAATAGCAATAAGTTATATAAATCTCAAAATTAAAGGGTGTCCCATAATTAATGAAAATGAACCGTTATAGACAAACGCTTGCAAACTGGACATAATGTCGATTGCTATGACCGTTATAGTAACAAGTATTAATATTACAAATTATAAAATAAGGGTGCGCCAATAGTTCATTAAATTTGATGTATATGGCCATACTATTGAACAGTTCTAGACAGACGCTTGAAATTTACCACGAACCTATATTGCTAAGTCTGCTATAACAACAAGTATAAAGTTGGGATTTGGAAATAAACGGGTGTCCCAATAGTTGATGTAATTTGTGTATGTGGCCGAACTTTTGAACCGTTATAGACAGGCGGCTGCAATTTAAAAGGGACATGTTTTGCTAAGTCCGCTATAACAAGAAGCTTATGATTTAAATTTAGAAATTAAAGAGTGGTCTCAAAATTGATGGAATTTGTTGTTTGTAATCAAAATTATGTGGCCATCCTCTTGAACCGTTATAGGCAGACAGATGAAATCTCTTTTGAAGTCGGTTTTTTTTGCAAGAATTATTTAATATATTTTTTATTTGTTTTTATTTTTTAAGATACAAGCGAATTATAAATATTTTTACTAATAATTTCAAATTGTACACATATTAGGTATATGTTTTGAAGTCGCTTTTTTTTGCAAGAATTATTTTTCATGTAGTACAAAATTTTTATGCTGAAGAATAAAATAATAGTAATATAAATAAAAACGAACAGCTGTTTTCGAAATTAACTTAATTGCCAAATAAACACTTTTGATTTCGTTCGTAATTTCAGCTTGACATTACTTAATTTCTTGGCAGCCTGAGCGGGCTCTTAGTCCACTTACATTAAAAACGATACGATTTAATCATCATGTCGTACATTTATCATCATCCCAAAGAAACAACAGTTTTCTTAGCAAATTTTTGCTAGTAAAGCGTTCCGTTACTTTTTTACATTTGGGAGAATAATTTTAAAAGTTTTTTTACTCTCTCGTTGGTAGTTTTTGCTAGTAAACTTACTGAACAGACAATTAATCGTAGAGTTCTTTAAAAAGGCTGTCACACACATACAGTTTTAATCCACACTTAATTTAAAACAGTCAAATTATTAATAGATGCTGTTATAAAAACAAAAACTTTACGTAATTGTCGCTAAAAACCGACCATACAAAGTAAGCCGGATTTAATTTATACTTCTACCATAATTTAATACTTTAAGTAAGGTATACCAGTTGGCTTATTTTATTTTTTCTTTTATATTTTATTTTGTAAAATATCAATTAACTTAATTGTGCTTGATTCCTTCAAATAATAAATTTTCTTGCCAAAGTATTTTGTAAAATATATATATGTATTTTTTATTTTTTTAATTTATTTGAAAACTATTTCTTTTACAAATGCTTTTAAAATTTTGATAACGCTGCACATAAATATAAACCAGCTAGGCTGATGCTTGTTAATGAATTCGCTTTGATTTAAAATATATTTTTATGCATGGTAATACCCCGTTTACATTTGACAATGCTGTCATGACAATTAAATAATACGGATTAGTTGCCAAAAATGCTGATACTTGCTTCTGTAGTGTAGGCGTCCATACAATAATTATGACAGTCCATTATGCGAAAAAACCTCACGTTCACGGAAAATTTCAAATAGCGTTAGCGTTTCTTTCTGCTATTTTTTCATTTCTATTGGTTTATGCAAATAAATTTTTAGTAATTAAAATTATAATTTAATACAAATTTCATTTGGTTTTAACAATTTTAATAAATTTGTCGGCATACGTCAAATCACTGTCTTCCAGACAGTATTTCAGACAATTGAAATGTGTACATGTATTAATGAAAAACTGTGCTAGTATTGTTATTGTCATAACAGCATAGTCTAATATAAACAGGGGGTAAAATAATACAGGTGGTCTCGATGGCGAATTCATTGATTTTCGCCGTAAACGCTAAATGTCAAACACTAAATTAAAAAAAAAATTATACATATTTTCATATATCGCACATCTAGTTCAAAAGTGACACAATTCAAAATTTAATTAAATTGTTCATTATGTAGTGTTTAAATATTAAACTAATAGAAAGAACTTTTTATATCAAAATCGGTATGGGTTTTCTACTTAATAGTCCAAAGTTTTTGTTTTTAAATATTTTTATTCAGGTCAAAAACATTTTTTTTTTCAATTTCTGAAAAATTATAATTTTGAGTTGTGTCACTTTTGAACTAGGTGTGCGATATGGATTTCGGCATTTAGCATTTACAGCGAAATTGTATTATTTCGCCATGGTTTCATGTTTTTTTTTTATCGAGGAGAAGATAAAAAACTTCGTAGGGATTTTTTTGTTTTAGCTAACTTTTTTCAGAGTTGCATGGAAAGTACATGTGAATACGTTTAGGTTTTTTGGGACTGTATGAGTGCAATCAAGATACATTTTTTTACTGGGTAGTGTCGTCCGCCCAGCAGGTTTGTAGATAGAAATGACAAGTGTTGTTTGTATTTTACTTGTTTTTTCAATTTTTTGGTTTTTTACTTTTGTTTAGAATAAAAAAAAAATCTAACAACAAGCATTTGTGTTTCGAGCAAATAACTAGACTTGTGCCATTTAGTTAAAAGTTTAAAAATGAACTAGTTCTATTTTTAGTACAATATGTATTTTTAGTTCATATGATCTTTAAGTTCAAGGCGCCTTTAGTTCAAATGATCTCTCGCGGTTTTGTTCTAATCTTAACAAAAAAGTATTACTACTGTTGCTTCTGTTCTGTTAACATTCTGTTTGACTTACAATTGCTGCAGCAATCTATCTATTTTACAAGCAACACATTGATTAAGTGATAGCATAATAAAATTTATATTCATTTAATTTCTGATATATTCTATTATTTATATCAGCAATAAAGGCAAAAAGTAATTATCGTCTCAAACTATATTTAAATTTATTTCATTATTAGTGTCAGAAACACTAAACAACGAAATATACGTGCGCTTTAATCTATCATGTAGTAGTTCAAACACGAAGCATAGTTAAAAAATGAACTAAATAGACGTTCAAATTTAAACTAGTTCACTTAGTTCAAGCAATGGATTAGTTCAATTGAACAACTCAAGTCTACAATTAACTTTTATTTCTCTATGTTTTTAACATTTCCAACGGACAAAACAACAATAAAAAGCCATGTTGTTTTTGAATTGTAGAATTTGTTGTAGAGCCGCTACTACCTAGTAAAATAAATGTACCTTAAGTGCAATGTGGTTTCCCTTTTTACATAAAAAAATGTAAGCAAACTGTAAAAGGTACATTTATTTTACTAGATAGTAGCAGCTCTCCAACAAATCAAAAGTTGCAAGCACAGCATGGCTTTCTTTGTTGCTTTGTCTGTTGGTAAAGCAGAAGGAGAAATAAAAAAACAAAACATAATTGCTATTAATATACCTGCTTGTTTTGTTTTGCAATGCTTGTTGGTAGTGTTTTTTTACAATTCGTAAAAAGACGTACTAAAATATAAACAACTTTTGATATTTACAACCCCATACTAGCTGGGCGAACGACAGTACCTAGTAATATAAATGGTCTTTACAAACTGCGATAGAAAAAGTCAATTTTAAACTCGTTCACAACTCGTTAATTTAATTTTAATGCAAAAGAATACAATTAAAAGCTCCCAGATAATAGAAACAAATTTTGATATTTTTTGAGCCTACATGAAATTTTTGACAGCTTATGCAGACATGCAATTTTGCTTCTTAATTTTTTTTAAATTCTCTTTCTGAATCTCGTTTGTTTCGACACATTTAAATTTTGTTTCTGCAATTTTGGCCTTGATTTTTTAAATATTGTTTTTTATTAAAACGACGAATAAAAAAACAAAGGCGAATTAATACAGGTAACCGCACGGCTACAGCAATCCAACAACACAAAAAAACAAGCAATTTGTTGCTACAAAATTTAGGTATGTTGTCAAAAATATTTAAAAAAAAAAAACAAAATAAAAAAATGTATTTGATGAAAAAAAGTGGTTGTAATTTTCAGAATAAAAAAATTATAAAAATTAGGTGACATAAAAATGAAAATCCAGGCAAAGTCTGACCAAAATTCTATTGTACCACTAGTTTGCCCAAATCAAATGCATCATTCCATTCTTGTACGTTAACCATTTAGAGACTAACATAATCTTCCACAAAAAACCAAGAAATTATAAATGTGTTTACAATAATTTCTCTATCTTTTTACGCAAATTTTGATTATAAACATCAGGAACTCCAAATACGTCTCTAGGAATTTCAATAGTTACTTTGTTTTCTATTAGCAATCAAAAAAAATTAAATTAAAAAAATTTTTAACAAATAATTTATTTTTGACCTATATTATTTCGCCATGGTTACACCTGTTATTTCGCTGTGCAGAGAATGATAAATACCACGGCGAAATTATATTAGCTCAATGGTTTTGTTTATTTTTTTATTCTAAAAAGCTCAAAATTTATTTAAACATTAGTGAAAACTTTTAAAGCTTTAAACTTTTATAACGATTAATTTCGCGAATTAAACTGAAAGTTTGTTACTTCAGAGAATTTGTTCTTGTACTTTGTTCTGTTATTTTTAAGAACTCAGTCCAGCAACAAAATCGCTTTACAGACACTTTACTTAATACCAATTGGCTTCTATTAACAATACCTCATATTATATTTTATTCTTGCTTTTTAAATTTTATTTTGTAAAATTTCTTTTTTGTTTTGTCAAATTATTTGAAAACAAATGCTTTAAAAATTTAGACAAACATAAATCAGCTGGGCTGATGCCTGGTAATAAATTCGCTTTGATTTAAAATATAATTTTATGCTTTTTTGTCAAAAAGAAGATATAAAACAAAGGCAGGTTGGCCTAACAGACCAGGTGATTATTGTGATTTTTCCTTTTTCTATTGTCAAAAGTTAAAGTCTCCTTTGCTTTTGGCAGCCGAAAACTACTCGTGAGTGCAGAGTACTTCCATGATTTACATAAAAAATACGGTAAACAAACTGACAAAAAAAGTATTATTTAACTAAAACTAAGTAGAATAAAAAGCCTACTGATGATAGAATCAAAATTTTCTACTGTCACTTTTGATAATTAAGAAATAAAGGTGCTGCACATTAAGCTATTTAAATTAATGTGGTGTAGCTCGTTTCTTGAAAGACTAAGAAAAAAGTTATTGCAAAAATCGAAAAAAAACTCAAAAAAATGTTAAAAACTAAACTTATATATTTGAAAAGTTTGCCGCCTAATAACTTTTTTCGTGCAGTGTTCAAGAAGCGACGTATATCACGATCGAATCGTATTTCAGTCCTCTATCGATCGTATGTAGCTGTATATGTAGACGCGGAAAAGTTTTCGACATATAAGCGAAAAACTAAACATACAAATTTGAGCGATTTTTATACATTTAAAAAGTTTACCGCTTAATAACTTTTTTAGTACAGTCTTCTATTGATTGTATATAGCGATATATATGCACGCGGAATAGTTTTCAAGATATAAGCGAAAAGCTGATTTTATAAATATTAGCTTTTTTTGTATTTGAAAATTTTCCCGCTTAATTTCTTCTTTCGAAGAGTCTTTCAGGAAAAGAGCAATTCCACGGTTGAATTGTATTTCCGTCTTCTATCGATCGTATAAAGCGGTATATATGCACGCGGAATAGTTTTCGAAATATAAGCGAAAAACTAAGCTTATATATTTGAGCGATTTTTTACAATTGAAGAGTTTTTCGTACAGTCTTTCAGGAAACGAGCTATACCATGGTCGATTCGTAGTTTAGTCTCTTGTCGATCGTATATATATAAGCGAAAAAATAAACTTATATATTTGAGCGATTTTTTACATTTGAAAAATTTGCCGCTTAACATCTTTTTTCGTACAGCCTTTCAGGAAACGAGCTATGCCACGATCGATTTTTATTTTAGTCTTCTATCGATCATATAGCGTTATATGTGCAGGCGGAATAGTTTTCGAGATTCAAGCGAAAAACTAACTTTAAAAACATTAGCGACTTTTTTTTTGCATATGAAAAGTTTTCCGCTTAATAAGTTTTTTCGTATAATCTCTCAAGAAAAAGGGTATGCAAAGATCAATTCGTATTTTTAGTATTTTTCATACTGACTGATGCTAATCGCTAAAAAACCATAATTTCTAAAATGGCGAATGTTACAACCGAGAAATCTGATTATACAAGCTTAGAGCTTCTTAATTCAAGTTTTTATTTTAAAATGCATTTGAAATTGACGAATTATGAACGCATTTAAATACACTTATTTTTTGTCAAATTTTGTTTACTTTTTTGTTATGTACATCAGAAATACTACGTTTTTGCAACTCTGCTAAATTGTTGTGTAATTATCTGAGTTTGATTTCTTTTCTTGCGTTTTTTTTTTGTTGTTTTTAGAGAGTGGATGAGTGCAATGTGGTTTCCCAAAGTGCAAAGTTGCAAGAACAACATGGCTTTTGATTGTTGCGTTGTCCGTTGGAAAAAACAGAAGAGAAAAAAAATACAAAACATAATTGCTCTTAATACACAAGCCAAGGCGAATCAATTAGCAGATGGCAGCGTAGGCGAATTCATTTATTTTTGCCGTGAAAACTACTGTCAAACTCCATATATAAAAAATCTGTGTATATTTTTTATGTTAAGTTTGACAGTAGTTTTTACCAGCAAAAAATAATTAATTCGCCTACGTTGCCACCTGCTGATTGATTCACCTTGACACAAGCTTGTTTTGTTGTGCAAATACTTATTGGTGGTATAGTAAAACATTAACAACTATTGACATTTAATTTTAATGCAGAAGAATAAAATTAAAAGCTAACAGATGATAAAATCAAATTTAGATACTGCCACTTTTGATAATTACGAAATAAAGGTGCTACACATAAGCCCAATAAGAGTATCTTCTCATTTATAATTCGAAAACTATTTTGCGTGCATATCAAAATGCGAACCGATCGTGGTATAGCACGTTTCTTGAAAGACTACGAAAAAAGTTAATAAGCAGTAAACTTTTAAAATGAAAAAATCGGTAAAATTTCTAAGTTTATTATTTCGCTTATATTTCTTGTTCCTCGCGAACGTATCAGGCTACATACGATCGATATACGATTAAAACACGAATTAATAGTAGAATAAAAAGGAGTTACCACTTATGTTAATCACTTTATTTATATTTGTTTACCGCAGCCATTTTTTTGTTTTCGTAAAAAAAAGAAAATTTCAGCCAACCAATTTATATTCAATTCTCCAAAATAAAAAAATCAGAGTCAAATTTTTTTTTTTATGAAGTTTGACATATCCTGCAGTGGTGAAAATGTACAAATTCACTACTGCCACCACCATGGTTTGCTGGAATATATACTTTTTAAATTTTGCTTTGTGTAATTTAACCGCTATTTGACATCTGAAGCTACCAAAGCAACAACAAAATCCATGTAGTTTTTTATTGTTGTGTTTGTTATAGCTTTCAAAACTCAAAATAAAAACCGTTTTCTTCGTCAGAAATTATTTTTAAATCAGTGTCCTTAATGGCGTATCATTAACAAGTGGACTCGGTGGCGAATTCATTAGTTTTCGCCGAAACACAAAATGTCAAACTCTATATATAAAAACATGTATATTTTTTATGTATGGTGTTTTACCGTTTATGTCGAAAATCAATGATTTGTCTTGATTTAATTTAATTTTTAGTGAATTCGCATTGTTATTTTGCTTTGAATTTTTTTAAAAGCTTGCTTTATTTTTTCAAAGCAAACTAAAATTTAATTCGCCTCAACCACCTGGTTGGTAATATGATAATAAACCTACAGTTTTTGACGCCGTTGAAACGAAAATTTCCGCCATGTCCCAAAACAAAGCGGAAAGCACATTAAATTTTTGTGTCCAGTCCCCAATCTACACGAATGTCCGTAAATCCATCGGTATATATAAATAGTATGATAATAAACCTGCAAAAATATTGTTGACGCCGGTTAAACTAACATTTTTAAAGGAAGTATGGTAACGCTAAATCAAAATATTTTTTCAAATTTATACAATGTCCTCAAATAGACATGTCCTCAAACAAAGCGCAACACATATAAAATTTCGGGGACAGTCCCCAAACTACACGAATGTTCCTAAATAAATCGGTATATAGAAAAAATGTCCTTAAATTAAGCGCTGTGCATATATATATATATATATATATATTCTTTTTTTATTAAATTTTATTACTTTTCTGCCCTTTTATTGTCACGAATAATTTGTAAACCATTCATTGGCAGGATACATGTTTGTTGCCGACTCACTTCAACAACAAAAACATCTCTGGTTGATTACTTTCTAGTTTCTGATAGAGTTAGTTACATACCACTGTAAATTTCAAATTCCGGTATTGAATTCATATCATGCTGCAATTTCCCTATCTTATAATGTCTATGGCAGTTACAGCTCCAATAAATTTTATTATAGAGATTATAGAAGCCTAGATATTAATAATTGTTTTTGTCAGATTCAGTCTTCAAACTTTGAAAGTATATACAGTAGCACAAATATAAATGATGGGGTTGACTGCTTTAATTAAATTTTACAGAGAATTTTTGACGATAATGTACCAACTCGTAGGGTAGTTAGGAATAGTGGCAACGACTGGATTAGAGATAATCGTATACGCTGCGCAAAGCGAGAGAGGGATTTAGCATACCGAGCCTCTAGGGAAAATAGAACTCAGGAAAATTTAAAAACTTTTTGTAGATATATAAACAGACAGAAATTTGTCATGCGGAAGGTGCGTAGGAATTTCAGCTTAAGATTTTTCTAGGCTTGTGACAATACGAAAATGTGGCGGAAAATACGGCAGATTAGTGTAGTTGAATCATCCAAGATTAGACAGTCTCCAATCGATTTGTATGACTTTAACCAGTTTTCTAGAATGCCTATGCTATTGGGACTGAGCCTTGTCAATACTCCGTTAAGGAGCGGGTTTTCGTTTAGTAATGTTAATGAGATTGATGTTTTCAGGGCTATTTCTATGATAAAATCTCAAGCCGTAGGACCTGATAATATGCACATCAGATTTTAGAAGATTATTTTCCCTATGATTCCTACACATTTGACATTTATCATTAATAAGCCTTTAACAACATCTACTGTTCCAAATATTTGGAAGGTTGGGAGAGTTATACCTATCCCCAACATAAAAAATTCTACCTGTTGCGGCGATTATCGTCCTATTAGTATTCTGGCAGTTTGTTCCAAGATCTTGGAGATTATTAAGAGGGATCAGATGTTGTGTCATCTAAGCAGTAATAATTTAATTCATGCCAACCAGTCAGGATTCCGTAAGGAATATAGCACAACGGGGATATTTTTGGATATCACCGAGAAAATAAGAATAAACTGCGATAAATCTAGGGTGAGTGTCAGATCTTTCTAAATTTTAGGAAGACGTTTGGCTCTATAAGTCACAATATTTTGCTTGATAAACTTGCCCGGCTATTTGGTTTCAGTTCTAGCGGCTGCAAGCTTATATCGTGCTTTTTGTCAGGGCGTAAACAATTCGTACATGTAGGCCAGCAAGTCTCGGGAAATATTCCGGTTTATAGAGGTGTACCTCAGGGTTCCATTTTAGGGCCACTATTAATCCTTTTATATTTCAATGATGTGTTCGGTATGCAAGTTTTTTAGAAGCGTTTACTAGATGCTATTAGCATCTTGTGGAACAATGTCCGCCAATGTTGTTGAGGAAAGAATAAACAGTGATTTGGCGTGCATTGAGATTTGGTCAAAAGAAAACTTCTTGTAGTTACCCCAACTAAATGTAAAATTATGATATTTTCCAAGCATCAAATTACTTTAAACATCGTAATTGGGAACGAAATAGTAGAAATTGTTCCTTATAAAACGCTGGGGGTAATTTTATGGCGTTTTCTTTTCTGACAAAAATGTTGCATATGTTTAACACTTTTTACACTTTTGTGTTCTTTTCTAAAAAATGTTCGATAGTGCAAATTAAAAGTATGTTCTTTTGAAAATATGTTACACGAAAAAGTGTAAGATGTTACATATTTTGGCTTAAATCTAGTTTACGGGCACCGCTCCAAAATAAAAAAAGTTGCCTATAGGGTGCAAAATGCAATTTTAAGCAAAAAATGTAAAGTGAAAAATTTGGCGGCAACCCTTAGTTTCGGAGTTACGGCCCTCCAAAGTTTTTATGTATAATATGGCATTTATCGAGTAGTTGATTGCGGAATGGGACAATATGAGTATCATTGGAAAGGGAATATAAGAGGCTATTTATTGAAGTAGGAAAAATTGAAAAAATAAATAAATAAAAAAATCTGGTGCGGAAAAACATTTTTTTACAAAATAAATTAAGTTATTCGGAAACCTTTAGAAAGTGAAGCCGCTATTGGTTATACCATAGAGGAGAAAATCCTTTCGTCCGGCCGAAGGCCGGCTACGCAGAAAACCTTTAGAAAGCGAAGCCGGTGTTGGTTATACCATAGAGGAGAAAATCTTTGCGCCCGGCCGAAGGTTCTTACTCTTGATAAGAAATGTTTGCTTTTCTTGCTAAGCCCAATGTTATACTACTTTATGTTTGAAACGCTTATTAAACATTACTACATGTAAAGGTACGTAGTTAGAAAAATTCAATAACAGTTTTTGTTCTATTGTGGGTATAAAATGTGCAGCAATTTTTCGGGGTTTAGGCAACATGCAAAATATTGTTGTGATTGCTGGGTAACATTTATTTTCAGAAAAGAAAACACCATTAGATAACAGGTTAACATTTAACTACCACATAAACTTTATTATTTCCCCGTATTTCTTGAATTTTGAAAAGATTATACAATATTGCTTATTTCTTACCTTTAACAGTAAGAAAAAAGTGGCTATGACCTTATCAAGGCGAATTAATACAGGTGACCGCACGGCTACAACAATCCAACAACACAAAAACAACAGGCCATTTGTTGCTACAAAATTATGTATGTTGTCAAAAAAATATTGTAAAAAAACAAACAAAATAAAAAAACATATTTGATGAAAAAAAATGGTTGAAATTATCAGAATAAGAAAATTATAAAAATTAAGTTACATAAAAATAAAAATACAGGAAAAGTGACCAAAATTCTTTTGTACCACTAGTTTTCCCAAATCACATGCATCGCTCCATTCTTGCAGGTTGACCATTTGAAGACTAACATAATCTTCCACAAAAAAACCAAGAAATTATAAATGTGTTAACAATAATTTCACTATCTTTTTATGCATATTTTGATTATACACATCAGGAACTGCAAATACGGTTCCATGTTGTTTTAGTTTTCTCTAGGAATTTCAATAGTTTGTTTTCTATTAGCAATCAAAAAAGTTTAAATTAAAAAAAAATTTAACAAATTATTTATTTTTGACAACTGCAATGTATACAGCTGATGGGCTTTTTCGCCCGTGCGTTCACCTATTTATTTCGCTATGGTCCTTATGCATGCCTTTCTTTAACTACGGTATGGAGATTTTTTGCTGTACATCAGCTCTAAACTTGGATGGACTTTTAATCTGTTTCAACAGTCACTCATTACATTTTTGAAATTGGTTTTAGAGAACACGTTTCTCACTATCAAATGGACTTACTTGGTTGCAGCTTTGATCAATACACCAAACTAAGACGGATATTATTCGTTTACAAAACTATCAAATATGGCTGTCCATCATATCTAGCAGGAAAATCCCACTTTAGCGTCTCTAGCAGGACGCAGTCTGTTGTATGCCCTATGTACATGTCGTTGTTTATGGATAGATCCTTCCTTGACATCCTAATATACTGAGCATGTGCTGATTGGTAGGTCTTTCTTTAATTTTTTATATATATATATATTAAAGAGCTGCACAAAATGTTTTAAAAGTTCTATGTCCTAGTGTACACTACTTCCAAACACAGAATTTCAGTGTAAATATAAATATCAAAACAAGCATAACAAAACATGGCTCTCACTAAAACAAAACAAGCACCATTTGAAAAGTTTCTCTTTACAGCTTTGTTATTGCTTGTGTTTTAAAACAGAGTAGAACATCAAAACAAAAGGCGACAATGAAGTAAAAAAACGGTAAATCATAGTAGAAACATCGAGTGCACTAGAACATATACAAGAATTCTCACGAAAATAAAGCAGTGTTGTTAAATAATGGAATTTAAGGCTGTTGAAAGAAAATACTCTTATACATACATATATAGAAATGATATGCAAATACAAAACTGTTTTTTTATTACAGGCTATTTTATTGTTATATTTTTAATATGAGAATATGAAACTTTGGATAAAAAATTAATTTTTAAAAAATATTTTTATAAATGGATAGATACTGAACCACGTTTTATTAATTTTAATTCCTTACTATCAATTGCTGAACTCTTTTTAAAATATTTTGTATAGAACGTATAAAAAAATATATTTGCCGTATTCACAAGCTCTGCTAAGATGTAGGTAGTATTGCATACTATCTTTTGTTTACTTCTTTGTGAACAACCATTGTATCAGTGTGTCATTGTACATTGTACTTCATACGTCAAAAAGTAAATAAGAAGAAGAAAAGTGCTATTCATCATTTGTTATTTATAAGCCAAATGGGGGAGAAAACAGAAAAAAGTAAATTAATAAATTTTTTGTGTGAGGATGAAATTCAAGACATTTTTAGGATAAACCTAATGTACTTGCTCTCCAGTCGCAGAATTATACATTTAGGGCTACCAAAATCATCATTATGGCATAATCGGGTTTTAAGATATTTTGATGAAAACAGATTTCTTCATATGATACGACTACGGCCAGAGGAATTTGCCTATATATTCAACCTTATAAAAAATGACGATGTTTTTCACACAATTGGCGAAAGGCTCCAATCACGCATTGACTTGCTGCTTAAAATTGTACTTTACTGCTTGGGATCTTCAGGAAATGGTGCTTGTGTTCGTAAGGTAGCATCTCTTTTTGGTATAGGTGATGGCGGTACCATACAAAATATTAGAAATCGAGTCATTAAAGCAATAATAAATCCTAAAGAACAGTTTTTATATTGGCAACTTTCAACTTTCAACCTTAACTTTCTAATAAATCAATAAATTTAATAAATAAAACTAATAAAAATATCTTTTAATTCAATTTAATTTAATATAATTCAATTTAATTAAATATAAACATAAAACATTTAAACAAATACAACGTTTGAAAAATATATGAAAAAAAGTACTAAGTGTTGTATCGCATGTTTGCATGAAAATTACCAACAACACAGCTAGCACCGTTGTATTTTGTTAGTACTTAGCACGTACTAGGGGGCTTGTGAATAGGGCAATTATTTAGTACGATCGAATACAGGCAATTTTTTTTATTTTTGTTAAGTTTTATTACTATTCGTTTTTTTGAAAACCCTGAAATGTAAAAGACAATTTTACTCTTATATTTTTAATATAAAAATATTAAATTTCTTTTGAAAAAGTAACATTTTAAATAAAACATTTAACATTAACATTTTAAATAAAACATATATTATAAAGTTTTTTTCTCCGTTTTTGTGCGTTTTTAAATCTTAAAGTTGACGACACCTCATATTGAGATAAAACGAAAATGATTGTAGTTTCTCTTTAGCCCAATTCTGCTATCAAAAACTTCAAGCATGTTTTGAATGTTCTACTTCAGTTTTGATATTCAATATCAATTTTGTTCTAGTTCTGTTATGTTTTACTTCAATGTTGCTCTAAAACACTTTTGTTCTTTAATCTCTATTTTGGTGGCAAAGCAAAACATTTGTGTTTGGAAGTATGTGTTTGAAAATGAGAGTGTTCTATAAGAGGGGTTTAGACGGTACGACTTTACGTACGTAAAATCCAAGAGAAAATAATATAAAATTCCATCCGTATTTTAAAACTGAGAGTAAAAATCTTACGACAGATAATTTTTGCGTTTACACAATTGGTATGAGTAAAACACAAAAAAACTAAAATAGCTGTTTGCAGAAAAATACATCCCTGATCTAATGATTCGTACTTGTCTTTTGAAAATTTCCAAAAAACAAAGAGAGCCATACGACTGTCAAATTTTCATCCGTATTTTCTCTCAATTTGTGCAGATTCATTACGTATTTTGTTTAGTCGATCCCACTGGTACTATTCTGCACAAAAATATGACATGTCGTAAGACTTCTGTGACCATGTAAACCGCCCTATACACACACTACTTGAAATTTACGTGATTCCTTATAAGACATTTTTCTTTAGACATGTGCCAGGTCGTTCGTTTCAGTGACCGGTCTTTTTCGGTCAATTATCAAAGACTTATTCGTTCGTTCAATTCGTTCAATCGGTCAATTTGAACGAAAGGAGCCGGTTAAATATCTGGCTCATTTCGTTCAATTAAGTCATCCGTTCAAATTAACCCGTACACTATTGAACGAAAAGACCGGATGTAAATGACCGGATCATTTCGTTCACTTGATTGATTCGGTCAATTAACTCGTTCGTTCGCGAACGACACAGCTCTATTTTTTTTATGCTTGTGCAGCCATTTAATATATATGCCTAAGGCATACTTTGAGGACAGTTTTTGGAGCCACTGCATAGTTTGAGAACATTTGCATACTTTGAGGACAGTCCTCGAAATTTTATATGTCTTCCGCATAGTTTGAGGACATGTTACTTTGAGGACATTTTTTTCCTTTTTGCAATTTTACCATTTATTGATTTCTTTATATATAAATAACACAAATTAAATGCGTTTTGGTCAATATACACCCAATAAATGCGATATAAATCGATTTCAATATTTTTTTTTATTAGTTTTAGTGTTGCCATACTTATGATAAAAAAATTGTTTTCACGGCGTTACAACAATAAAGACTCTGACATTATAAGTGCGCCTTTTTGCAAAACGAGTTTTAATAACTTTGCAGAAACACTTCTGCAAAGAAACAGATTTGTTGATGGATACGTATAATTCAAGGCGAATTCATAACAGGTATACTCATGGCTACAATGAATACAACATTGCAAAAGAAACGTGTACATTTTGCTATTGTACAAATCGTTTTCGGCTGTCAAAACCAAAGGAGGTTATAACTTTTGACACTCGAAAAAGGGAAAATCAAAATAGGCACCTGGGCTGTTAAGGCCACCTGTTATTATATCGCCTTGCAATGAACAGGCAAAACATTTAGGTTTTTTTCAGTGTTGCCAGAACGTTAAGGTGTAAAATTTGTGAAATCCAACAATATTTCGCAAAAAATCTGCAAAATCTTACCTTATTTTAAAAACCTTCAACAAATCTACAAATGCATTTTTTTATTTAACAAATAACAATTGTTTCTATAATATATATCCGAATTTAAGTATATGAAAGTAATAAAAAAAAATTTCCAAGTTTTTTTCATAAATATCAGTTGATATAATTTTTAACAAATTTGTAGATATGTGTTTCGAAACATGAAAGTTTTAGGTTTTAAATAATATTTTTGAAACAATATTCCTACTAAAGATGCATTTTCTACGCGATTGCGAAGTTTTGTTGTATTTGAATATACCCGACCAAGTATTCTCTTGACATCTATCGGTGAGTGCGATAAAATCGTTACATTCTTGACGAACGGTGAAAGATTCGAAAAGCAGAATCATAGCCAGGACGTCTTTTGTGGAAAACTTTTTTACAGAAATTAACAAAATTCATTTCTTTTTTCATTTAGTATATCTTTAAAATCTTTAAATTTTATAAACTTCTATTTCTTATTTTCTTTAAAAAATCATTAAATTAAAATTTAATATCGAACTGTTCAAGGCTTGTGCTTCAAACTGTTTTAGCTGCATAAATGCCTGAATATGCGCTTTCATAATTAAGAAAATTTTGAGAGTTCTTGTAATATAGTCAAAAATATAAGTACTTTTTATTAAATGTTGTTTTAAAAAGTTACTCATTACATTTAATTAGTTCTGTCGCTTCGTTTTGGAACATTTTATTAAAATTATTCGGGGTTGTCATGGAATCCAATTTCTGGAGGCACAAATACTAAAAAAAAGCAACATTCAGCAGATTTGTATAAATTCCTTCTTTTTTTGAAGTCGGTTAAAAAACACAACTTTTAGCAATATTTTAGTACAATTTGGAAAATTTTGTAAAAGAAAAAAAAAATACACTAAAATGTAAACAAAAGATCAAAAACAGAAAACATCTGATTCGAATATTAGTTTTATTTCCAATCGAAAATAACAAAACCGACATGTTTTCATGACATCAAACGAATCCAATATCGGATTTCAAAAGCGATAATTATCAAATCCGACTTGGATTTCATGACAACCCCGATTAAGAACTTTATAAAAATTATTAAGCAGAAAATAGTAAAAAATCCAAAAACAATACAATTACATTTATTACTTAAAAGAAATTTTATTTGCTTGCAAAATATATAATTTTTGCTAAAGTTGCATTCTTACATATGTAAAAGTTCTATTAAATGTTATAAATTTTATAATTAAAAATTATTATTTTTTTTTTTCAGTTATGTTCATAGCAGATATCATTTTCAGCAATTCTATAGATATAAGTATATAAGTGTTCAAACATGTAATTTTTAAGTAATATTATATATGTATATGCAGTACCAGAAACCAGTAGGTTTTAATTGGAATACTGTTTTCCAGAAATTAACTAAATTCATTTCTCCTTCATTTAGTATATCTTTAAAATCTAATAGTTTTATTTATCTAAATTCCAAATCCAAGTTTCTTATTTTCTTAAAAAAACTTGTAGAAAATTTTTGGAGTAGTCCCTAATAGATTTCG
The DNA here is from genome assembly GCA_916610165.2 of Gymnosoma rotundatum. NCBI lineage: Eukaryota > Metazoa > Arthropoda > Insecta > Diptera > Tachinidae > Gymnosoma > Gymnosoma rotundatum. The sequence continues at coordinate 113,069,602 of OU744336.1, forward strand.
TTTTACCATTTATTATTAAATTTGGGCTAATACGCCTAGCGATTCACTATATCATAAAAATCAATAATCTATTATTCAATAAATTAACATAAAATTTAATAAAATCATCACACATTTTGTTAATATCACACTGGTCAAGATTTGTGCTTAAGACTATTTCAGCTGCATGAATGCCTAGATATGCGCTTTCATAATAATGGAAATTTTTAAGAGCTCTTGTAATCTACAGCAAAAATTTCAATAATTTTTATTAAATGTTGTTTTAATAAAATGCGAATCTCTGTCTCTTCGGTGTGAAACATTTTAATTAAAACAAAATAGTTGACGATTGTATAAAATTTTATACTGAATTATTGATTTCTATTTTAATAATAACAAAATCAGTCTGAAAATTTTTCAAAGCTTTTTTAAAGAAAACAGGACTTAAAGTTTAGAGAGTTAAAAATATTAGGTTTTAAAGATATACTAAATGAAATAGAAATGACTAGTTAATTTCTGGAAAAAAGTATTCCAAACAAAGATTTGCTGAAAAACATGTCATGTGATATTCATGAAGAAAACTCAGAAAGCAAATTTTAATTAATTTTTATATAAAGTTTATGACATCTTATAGATTTTTAAAATAAGGTGCAAATTTTGCAGCTTTTTTCGCGCAATATTGTTGGATTTTGCAGATTTTACCTACTATAGTTATGGCAACACTGATTCTAAAATGCAAGGCAAATTTATTCGCTATGGTAACATGTTTGCAGACAAGGCGAATTGTTAATTCGCGTTGGGTGGCAGATCTGATCTAATAGTGTTGACAACTTTTTACTTTGTCTTTAAATAGCCAAAAAATAAAATGAATAAAGTTACGGTGAGCTATAAACTATTTGCGCAAAAAAAATCAATTTTGTTTTCAAATTTGTTTTATTTACCTTTTAAAATTAAAAATTGCTTTTAATTAAGGCTATGTAAGAATATTTATGTACAAGACAAACATGAAAAGATTACAATGTTGGTAAGGTCGTTAGATAATGCTGTATGTTGGTTGCACGACTGATCAAGTAGTTTTTATATTTTGAGGAGTTGTACAGTTTTGCCCTTTATTTTCGTAGCGACAACATAGCAAAACGCAACGCAAAAGTCATTTACATATATAGAGAAAACATATTTTAAGAGAGATGTACTTAAGATTCAGATGAAATGCGTACTTTTATAGAATTTTAGAAATGTATTCAAGATTGTAGAACTGAAGAAATGAAAAATATAAAAATAATAGCTTTTGCTATAATATTCGATATCTTTACTTCAATGACTTTTTTATAAAATAAAGTTTTACTGTGTGTGTTTGTACGCAAGTTGTATAATTTGTATAAAAAGCATCCACTAGATTAGCAGCAAAACGCAACGTTTATAGCCCACATAAGAGTTGTTGTTTAGCCGACACGTTTTAACTTGAACGTTTTACTTGAATCCAAAACAAAAGGAATACAAAAATGTGTTCTTTATATAATAATAAAATATTAATAAGGCCAGTTTTTTGAATAAGTAAATTTTTTATAAACGAGGAAATAATTTAGAAAATATCTGGAATATGAACTAAAATCTCTTTGATGTAAGGATGAAAATTTTCTGCCATTCAGTTCTAAATAAATAATAATTTTTTATTGCAATTCATTTATCTGCTGAAACAAAAATCTAAATTATGACTTCTTTAAGTAACTGAAAACGTTAGGTTTTCTGTACAAAATAAGTGAATTCGTTATCTCTTGCTAGTCTGAGCAAGATATTTAAATAATGCGATATTTATATATATCGTGTTTTATACACACATTCCTTCTTTTGGTAATTTGGAAATGCAGTATGATCAGTTAAAACTTCATAACAAAACAGGAATGTTGTTGTGGCGATTTTAAATCACAAATAGGTGCACAGGGCCAGAGTGCAACGATAAGTACAGTTTCGAATAGTTCGATAAACTGGTGGAGCCGATTATACGTACTTATAGGGGAATTTCTTTATTTCCTTTTGTTGCGCCCATTAGAAACGCTTAAAGCAGTTTTATAAAACAAATCATTAGGTTAGTTTTTCTGAACTCTCTCCCATTGGATTTGGAGACAAATTCACCAGCGGTATTTTTCCCTCTTCTTTTATTGGAACAAAATTCTTCTGAGAAATTCGTTTTACGAAAAATATATTTCTTCGCTGCACTGTTTAATCAATTTATAATAATATTCAGGATTACATAAGCAATTCTACTTTTTCAGTTCAACTTTTATTAATTCATAATGAAGATAATTAGGTAGGAAATTATGTCAGATACAAAAAATTTATTATGTATCATTTTCATATCATTTACCGATTGTAATCTAATTTTTTGAATCGTCTTAGCTTGAAGCATTTTCATAAATGGTTTATTTTTGAAAATATTATTAAAATCACAATCAATAATTTTAGTTTAAAGCAATGTTGGGTGAAGGAATTGAACAGCTTATTTTATTTTGACTTACATCACTTTCATTAATAAGAATACCATTTTACAGGAAAGAATGAACTTATATAAAAAAATTGCCGTGCTTTAAGAGCTTATCAAAAAAATCGGCATTTGTAGAACTAAAATCGCCAAAACGGCACTTTGATAATTTTGAGGCAAAAAATCGCCAAAATGCTGATAAATCGGCAAACATGGCAGGCCTGCTCTCAATGAACATGCAAAACATTCACGTTATTTTCAGTGTTGCCAGAACTTTAATGTGTACAATTTGAGAAATTCAACAACATTTCGCAAAAAACCTGCACCTTATTTAAAAAACCTTTAATAAATATTCAAAAGCATTTTTCCTTTATTTTAAAAATGACAATTTATTTCTAAGCTTTCTACAATATATCCGAGCATATACGAAAATAGTAAAAAATCCAAAAGCAATACAATTACATTTTTTACTCAAAAGGAATTTTATTTTCTTGCAAAACATATAAATGTTGTTAAATTTGCATTCTTACATATGTAAAAGTTCTACTAAATGTTATAAACTTTATAATTAAAAATTATTAATTTTTTTTAGTTTTGTTCATATCAGATGATATCATTTTTAGCAATCTATAGATATAAGTATATAAGTGTTTAAACATGTCATTTTTATGTAAAATTATATATATATGTAGTACCAGAAACCAGTAGGTTTTGATTGGAATACCGTTTTCCAGAAATTACCTGAATTCATTTCTCCATTATTTAGTATATCCTTAAAATCTTATAGTTTTATTTATCTAAACTCCAAATACAAGTCCTGTTTCTTATTTTCTTAAAAAACTTGTGGAAAATTTTTAGAGTAGTCCCTAACTGATTTCGTTTTACCATTTATTATTAAATTTGGGCTAATACGCCTAGCTATTCACTATATCGTAAAAATCAATAATCCATTATTCAATAAATTAACATAAAATTTAATAAAATCATCACACGTTTTGTTAATATCGCACTGGTCAAGATTTGTGCTTAAAACTATTTCAGCTGCATGAATTCCTAGATATGCGCTTTCATAATAATGAAAATTTTTAAGGGCTCTTGTAATCTACAGCAAAAATTTCAATAATTTTTATTAAATGTTGTTTTAATAAGTTACTTATTACATTTTTTTAATAGTTTTTTCATTTAGTTATATAAAATACAAATCTCTGTCTCTTCGCTTTGAAAAATTTAATTAAAACAAAATAGTTGACGATTGTATAAAATATTATACTGAATTTTTGACTTCTATAATATAATGAAATCGCTAGGCGTATAAGCACAAATTTAATAAAAAAAAAAATCAGTTTGAAAATTTTCCAAAGATTTTTTAAAGAAAATAACAACAATAACAAGACTTAAAGTTTAGAGAGTTAAAAAGATTAGATTTTAAAGATATACTAAATGAAATAGAAATGACTAGTTCATTTCTGGAAAAAAGTATTCCAAATAAAGATTTGCTAAAAAAGATGTCATGTGATATTCATGAACAAAACTGAGAAAGCAAATTTTAATTAATTTTTATATAAAGTTTATAACATCTTATAGAACTTTTACATATGTAAGCATGTAACTTTAACACAAGTTATTTATTCTGTAAGCAAATACAATCCCTTTTAAGTAATAAATATTCGGATATATTCTATAGAAATAGACTGAAAAATGCATTTGAAGATTTGTTGAAGACTTTTAAAATAAGGTGCAGATTTTGTTTTCAAATTTGTTTTATTCACCTTTTAAAATTAAAAATTGCTTTTTATAAAGGCTATGAAGGAAAATTATTTAATTTGTAAGAAAATTTATGTATGGATGGTATATATATTATAATGCAAGCCAAACATGTTTTGAACCATTATACCACTTGAGACCTCTGCTATGGGCAGTCATCTTGACGTGATACAGAGGCTTAAGTACAATGACCCATGTAGGCCGTGCTGGTAGTGACACCCATGCCAGAGGGGCTCATGGTGAGTGCGAAACTAAGAACTGCCCCCCCCCAGTGCCTGATAGCGTCTGTTCCGCTATGGGGCGGCTATCAGCTACCCTGTACGAATGTTTTCCCTTTCAATGAGACTGGACATTCTGTCAGAGTACGTCCGTTCTTCTGGGTCAGCTAGACCCACGGTCCACTGTCCGAAACCCACCAGCGTCTGTTCACCATTGGGGCGGCTTGGTGGTCTGCCTAGTCCATACTAGGCAGCAGTTATAATCACATGGCAGCATGTATAAAATGCAACTTTTTAACTACCCCTAATGAAAAAGAAAAAATGCCCTAAGTATCCGGTCGGGGGCTTCATAATCTCCGGAGACCCTATTCCCGCGGTGACGATTTCAGGCTGCGGTGAATCGAATGTTACTGAGATCCAGGCTAGTCAGGTTGGAACGCCAGGCGTGACTGGTCTGCAAGTTACTGGTGTCACCAAAAATGCAGGAGGAGACTCTGGGAAACCGGGGTCATCCAAATGCGAACTAAATGCACGAAATAGTGCACAAAAAGGCAGCGAAGTGCCTCTGGATTTCACTCCAAGCACTTCCAAAGCAGCCAAGGTCCGTGCCGCTAAGGCTAGAACCCCTGTTTCGGGCGCTGTAGGAACACAGCAAGGTTCCACAGCCAACCCAGTGCCGGCTGTGAGCAGCGGAACTGCGAACCAGATTTCGGGTTCCAATGTCTCACCTCCCCCCACCAGCAAGGTAACTGCGAACAAGATTTCGGGTTCCCAAGCTGTGCCTCCAGCCGCAAAAGGCAAAACTATACCCCCACGGCACGCCCCACCTGCCAGAAGGGCCTTTTTTAAACGGCGTGCTGCCGAGAAATGTGTGGATCAGTTAGGCAAAAAGCCAGCTGAAACCCTTACGAAGGAGGAATCTACCTCATTGAAATGGGCAAGATTTTATCTGGCTGGCCTGCAGAAGCCCCCTTCTACATCTACGGATGGGCCTAAACGGCAAAGATCTGAGGAGGAGGCTCAAGCGCAGAGTCAGCAGCCCGCTACAAAGCGTCCAAAACATAAATCTATGGACACAAGCTTCAGTGAGGTTGCAAAAGGCAACCTGGTACGCGCCGTCATTGATCGGAATGACGCGGATAGCTCCATCTCCCACGCTAACTGGGAGGTGGTACGCAAGAAGTTGATGGGAGTGTTCTGGAGGGTCATTAAAGACAACCCAGGCCCCTTCCCTCAATGCGACGATGCAGGTTGGTTTCGTGGACGTGTCAAACTCATGGCATGTTCAAACGAGCGTTCGGCTATGCTATTAAAGCAAGCCGTCGCTCTTTTGGAAGGCCTATGGGCAGGAGCGAAGCTTGACGTGGTACCTCTCGACGAGATACCCCGCAGGCCTAGAGCCATGGCACGAATACCGGACGAACCTGCCGAACCTAAGGATATAATGGAGCTCATTCGGGGAGGAAATCCTGAACTACCAACCAATGATTGGAAAGTAGCAAAGGTTTCCGAACCTGAAGGGGCATCCAGACGGATCGTTGTCCTGCTGAGTCAGGAATCGCTGGCGCCGCTTCGGGAGAGACGAGGAAGGATCTATTACGGTTTCGAAACGATCCTTCTTCGTGTCTACCGAGGCGACGACAGGGGTAACCTGACTCCGGAGGGTGATGAGCCTATTCCAGGAGATGTGGTGAATGAGGAGACTGCCAGTCTGATCTCTGAGGAAGGCACCCTATCAAACTCTGAGTTTGTGGGTGAATTCTTCGAGAGAATGGACGAGGCAGTTGACGAGGACGCCCTCTTGGACTCCGGGCTGTGCTCCTTCTAGGGGAGAAGGAACAGCCATTCTTGACAGCCGTGCATCAGTTCCCTTTCCTATAAACAGGGAAGGACTTATGTGGGCTCTTGGTAGTTTTGACCCGTTTAAATCAGCGGGTCCTGATGGTATCATACCGGCTGATTTGCAGCATAATGCGGATATTGTCATACCATGGTTAATTCCGATATACACGGCATGCATTGCATGGTCGTATATACCGGAACCATGGACTTTTTGCTCTGTGGTCTTCATTCCCAAGGGGGGGAAGACCTCACACACTGAACCGAAGGACTTTAGACCTATAAGTCTATCCTCCTTCCTCTTGAAGACTCTGGAACGGATAATTGACCTCCACTTGAGGAGGACGATTAATCCGGACCGACTCTCCGCCTCTCAACATGCGTATGTCAGGGGCAGATCTGTTGAGACGGCACTACACACGCTTGTGGGGTTTATAGAAAAATCCCTAGAGCATAAGGAATATGCATTGGTTGCCTTTCTAGATATAGAAGGGGCTTTCAACAATGTGAAACCGGAGGCCATTACGTTGGCCCTGGAGGGACTGAATGTAAATCAGTCGATAATAAACTTTATAAGGAATCTATTAACTAATAGGGTCATTACTTCCAGTATGGGGCTAGCTACCATATACAGGGTAGCTAAGCGAGGTACACCACAGGGGGGGGGGGGGGGTATTATCTTCCCTTCTCTTGAACCTCGCCATGAACGCATTGCTGACAGAAATGGACTGCAAGGGGTTCAGGACTGTGGCATATGCGGATGACGTCGCGGTCGCAGTATCAGGAAAGTATCCTGACACGCTATCGCAATGTCTGCAATCGGCGCTTGGTTGCGTCAGTAGGTGGTGTACCGAGAGCGGGCTTAGCGCGAACGCTCGGAAAACGGAGCTTGTGCTCTTCACGAGAAGAAACAAGATTCCAAATTTTCTGCTACCACTCCTAAATGGAGTGGAGCTTGGGTTATCCGACAGGGCAAAGTATCTGGGTGTCATCCTGGACTCAAAACTGTCGTGGACCCCCAATGTCCGGTTTCGGGCGGATAGGGCCTCAGTGGCTTTGTATGTGTGTAGAAAGGCCTTGGGCAGACACTGCGGCATAAATCTCAACACGTCGTACTGGCTCTTTAACAAGGTCATAAAACCCATACTCATGTATGGGGTTCTTGTATGGTGGCCCGCACTGGGCAAACTTGTGAACTGCAGTATGCTGTATAGAATATTGCGAACTTCGGCCTTGATGGTCACCGGGGCAATGCGCACCACTCCATCGAAGGCCCTTTTTACGATGCTGCACTGGCTACCGGTCGATCTCATGGCCAAGCGGCTGGCTATGAACTCGGCGGTTAGACTAAATGCAGCGGCGACGTGGAAGTCAGGGGACTTTGGACATGCGACCATTTTAGGCTGCTCCTCAGCCATCCCTGACAACATCGATTATTGCACGCCCACCCCCATGTCTGATATTGGTTTCGGGGTATCAACGTCGGGCACATCGAATATGCGTGGGGATGTGCTTGATGTTTATACTGACGGGTCAAAGTCGGACACGGGGGTCGGGGTGGGGGGGCGTCTTCATTCCTAGATTTCGAATCAGAATGAAGTTTAGGCTACGGGATCAGTGTAGCGTGGTACAGGCTGAGATTTCAGCCATCAGAAGGGCGGCTTGCTGGATGAGGTACCACAGGATATACGGAGAGGATATCCGGATCTGTACTGACAGCAAGGCCGCGATTAACTCCTTATCGGGTGTCTATAGGACATCCAGATTGGTACGTGAATGCCGGACATCTCTTAACGAGATGGCGAGACATTCCAACCTGGAACTGTTTTGGGTACCGGCTCACTCGGGCGTACCCGGGAATATAATTGCGGACGAACTCGCCAGATCGGGAACCCGGTTGGGAGACCGGGAGACAGATCCACTGGTAGGAGTCCCATTAAGCTGCTGTAGAGCTTTACTTCAGCAGGAACTCCTCAGAGCTGCACAGTCTGAGGAGGTTACCTGCAGGGTCTCGAGGACATTGTGGCCTCAGTACGATAATAGGAGAACCGCAAATCTACTGAGGTTTCCTCGGGGGCAGCTGGGCATACTGGTAGCGGTGCTGACGGGGCACTGTGTCATTCGTACCCATGCTAGGAGATTGAATCTTCCGCATCATGACTACTGTAGAAGTTGTCAAGATGAGGAAGAGGAAGAAACGGTAGAGCATCTGCTCTGCCACTGCCCAGCTCTTTCTGAAAATAGAGCGGCCATTTTCGGCAGTCCGAGACTGCATGGTCTTGCAGACTTATCTGTCTGCGACGTTGCTAGGATAAACTTGTTTATCCGGTCCTCGGGGTGGTTTGGATTGGGATCTTTGACGGTGCCGTAATGGCCTGAATCTGATCCCCTACAAATCCTGTTTCCAGGCAACACAACGGGACGTTTGGGACCCAAGTGGGTCGGTCTTTATGCCGACGGCCTGTGCAACCTAACCTACCTACCGCTTGAGAAGTTTGTGAAAATGATTACAATGTTAGTAAGGTTGTTACATAATGCTGTATGTTGGTTGCAGGTCTGATCAAATAGTTTTTATATTTTAAGGAGTTGTACAGTTTTATCCTTTATTTTCGTAGCGACAACATAGCAAAACGCAACGTAAAAGTCATTTACATATATAGACAAAACATATTTTAAGAAGGATGTACCTAAGATTCAGATAAAATGCGTACTTTTATAGACAATGACTTTTTTATAAAATAAAGTTGTACTGTGTTTGTACGCAAGTTGTATAATTTGTATACAAAGCACACACTAGATTAGCAGCAAAACGCAACGTTTATGGCCGACATAAGAGTCGTTGTTTAGCCGACACGTTTTAACTTGAACGTTTTACTTGAATCCAAAACAAAAGGAATACAAAAATGTGTTCTTTATATAATAATAAAATATTAATAAGGCCAGTTTTTTGAATAGGTAAATTTTTTATAAACGAGGAAATAATTTAGAAAATATCTGGAATATGAACTACAATCTCTTTAATGTAAGGATGAATATTTTCTGCCATTCAGTTCCAAATAAATAATAATTTTTTAATGCAATTCATTTATCTGCTGAAACAAAAATCTAAATTATGACTTCTTTAAGTAACTGAAAACGTTGGATTTTATGTACAAAATAAGTGAATTCGTTATCTCTTGCTAGTCTCAGCAAGATATTTGAATAACGCTTTACTTATTTATATCGTGTGTTATATACACATTCCTTCTTTTGGTAATTTGGAAATGCAGTATGATCAGTTAAAACTTCATAACAAAACAAGAATATTGTTGTGGCGATTTAAAATCACAAAGTGAAATGCTTGTTACCGGTTGATTTTTTTAATATTCTTAGCAATAAATATTCTTGTGCTACATTTCATTGAAATAATTAAGTTAAGAATGACCATATTCTAATTAAGCTGAATGAGTTATAAATGTTGAGACGATATAGCGTTAAAAATATCCACATTTTCATACTATAAGACTACCGCTGTGACTTATTATTTGCTAATACTTTGTGATTTGTGTTATGGTTTGTTAATATTTTGCGATTTGGCAAACGGTCCGTTAATATTTTAATATAATGGTTATTTTTGAGCAAAACGTACTATTCCACATTACTCGCTTACATCACCTTTCTATAGAATTTTTAAGCATAACAAAAAAAAATAATTTTTTAAAAGACCTTTTGGTGTAATTGATTACTTAATTACACACGTGAAAAGTAAACAGCAATTTAATTTTATATAAATAAAGTGAAAAAAAAAAATAAAAAGTAGATATTAAACAAAATAAATCGCAACCATTACTTTATAATAAAATAAAAAAAACTAACGTGGAGATTTTTTTGATCTCATAATCAATATGGGCTTTATAAATATGATTTAATAATAAAGCGGTTATTAATGTAAGTAAGAATTTCTCTACGATTTCGTATCGAAATAAACAGATCACTTTAGCATCACTGAACAAATATGCACAATCTTGGCGGCAAGATAATTTTGCAAAATGTGCAAAACATCTGGCAATAATTTTTTCTTTCTATATTACGTATAGAATGGGGACAGGTCCCCTTAATATGCGCAAGCTTGAAAAGTGTCCTTAAAATATGCGTTAAATAAAATAAATAGCTCTGAACCGATTTGAAGAGGATCAAGTGAAAGAATATCGTGATATATAAATCGATTTTTATGAATTCAGCTTAATTATCATAGAAAAAGGCAACAATTTTTGTGTCTCCAAACTATGTCTTAGGCATAGATAACTTTTTTTGTAAAGTATTCCTATTAGGCTTAAAGATCTTGAGTAAAGATATGTTTCTATGGAAAAAATCGTTTTTTGGCGACTTACTTGATTTTTTTTTATTTTTTTTTTTTTATTTTTTTTTTTATTTTTTTTTTATTTTTTTTTTAATTTTTTTTTTAATTTTCTTTTTATTTTTACTTTTTTCATATTAACTTGAATAGGTTCTTAAATTCCCTTTCCAATGATACCCATATTTTCCCATTCAACCATCGAATACTCGATATACCTATGCCCTATTAGATACAAAAACTTCGGAGGTCCGTAACTCCGAAACTAAAGCATGAAAATTAGAAAAAATATTCACTAATTTGTATCGTATATTTAGAAATATAAATAGTTAAAACTAAAATTTAAGGGATGCCCCAAAAGTTGATGTATGTGGCCAAACTTTTGAACCTTTTTATACAAATAGCTTAAATCTGTTTTAAAGTCGGTTATTTTTTTCGCAAGTATTATTCCTTTTGATCCTCGCTAAAAACGTAAGATGTTTGAATCGTTGCAGTTTTTCGTTTTGAATATCTATTTGTTTTGATAAAGATTTATAATATTAAGTTGTACCGTTTATAATAATTTACATAAAAAAAATTAAGGGTGTAAAGATAAATACGTCAGATAAGTACTTCCTACAAAAATGTCAAATGCGTTCCATATAGTGCTAACTGCGCTGTTAAAGTTACATGTACATTAAAAAAACCATATAACTATAAATTATAACAATTTAATATAATTATTTATTTAAAAATTTTACAAAAACCGCCTTCGGCCCCATCAGAAATTTTAAAACATATTCACATAGCATATTTTGAGTGGAAAAGGTGGGTATTTAGAGAAGACATGAATCGCGTCACCGGCGTAGTTGGAGTAGCCTAGGACTAGTAGATGCCAGCGGTGTACAATATACGTCTGGATTCAGCCCGATATCGGAGATATGCAGTTTTGAAAATATTGCTTTTAGGGAAAATTAATATGAAAAAAATGCATATTTTGAAGTGGAAAAAGTGGGTATTTAGAGAAGACATGAATCGGGTCACCGGCATAGTGGGAGTAGCTTAGGACTAGTAGATTCCAGCGGTGTACAATCTACTTCTGGATTCAGCCCAATATCGGAGAAGTAAATTTTTGCTTTTAGAGAAAATTAATATAAAAAAGGGAAAAAGTTAGTATTCTTGTGTTTCTAAGCTCACATCAATTACACGCGCTCTACTCTCTGCAACTATTTCAACAATTCGGCATATCCGAATATAGCACTCTTACTTGTTTTATAATGTGGCAGATATCATTTAGTTGTTAGGCTTAAGGTCTTGTTATATCTTTTATATGAAAAGTTTCAATAAAAAAAGGTAGGTTGTAAAAATGTATTTTAAAAAGTTCTTTCGCCCATATTTGTCAAATTATGCACCACTGAACCTATCAGGACAATATTGTCAACATTAATAAGGATGCAAAAATGACACTAATATTGTCTTATTCTGCCACAAAATACTTTGTACGGGAAAACTACTTTAACTTTTTTTCCTTAAAATTACTTTTTCTATCCCTCAAATTTTTGGATTAGATTTCTTTTACCTATTGCAACATTAAAACTTACCCTTTTTCTTCTTACTCGGGCCTTTGGTATTAACAAGTGTTGTTACTTGTAATACTAAGGGTTCCAGTGTCTTTTCTACTGACATTGTCCGTATTTCCAAATTTTTGGGATCCCACTTCATTGCTATTTGGCTAAAATCGGATAAAGTTCCCATAGTAGCTTTTGGTTGGTCCTCAGTATAGATTGAATTTACTAGCAGACACTTTTGTAGATACACAAATATTTAGAACGGTATTATACGTTGAAAAAAATTGTCTTCCGTGTTCGAAACAAAAATTATACAAAGTTCACCTTAAAGAAAAGGTTTTGTTAGCTGTTGCCATTCAACGGTTTCATTCAAAATATATGCTTATTTCTTTTTTCTTGAAAAAACTTGCCTGGTTTCCTTGGAGCAAAAATATTCAGTATTCTTTGTCAGAGATGTGCGCCAAGTGATTTTGGTAGGTGACGGCTGCTCAAAATTCGCCGCTGGCGGCTAAGACCCGGCTGCCACGCAATACTAGATCAGGATCAAGGCGAATTAATACAGCTGACTGCACGGCTACAACAATCCAACAACACAAAAAACAACAGGCAATTTGTTGCTACAAAATTATGTATGTTGTCAAATAAATAATGTAAAAAAAACAAACAAAATAAAAAAATTTATTTGATGAAAAAAAGTGATGTAATTATCAGAATAAGAAAATTATAAAAATTAAGTTACATAAAAATAAAAATACAGGAAAAGTGATCAAACTTCTTTTGTACCACTAGTTTGCCCAAATCACATGCATCGTTCCATTCTTGCACGTTGACCATTTGAAGACTTACATAATCTTCCACAAAAAAACCAAGGAATTATAAATGTGTTAACAATAATTTCACTATCTTTTTACGCATATTTTGATTATACACATCAGGAACTGCAAATACGGTTCCATGTTGTGGTAGTTGTCTCTAGGAATTTCTATTGTTTGTTTTCTATTAGCAATAAAAAAAAAAAAAATTAAATTAAAAAAAAATTTAACAAATTATTTATTTTTAACAAATTTGTTTGACAACTGTAATGTATACAGCTGATGGGCTTTTTCGCCCGTGCGTTCACCTGTATTATTTCGCCATGATCAGGATCAAGGCGAATTAATTACCAGGTGGCAGCGTAGGCGAATTCATTAATTTTCGCCGTGTACACCACTGTCAAACTCCATATATAAAAAATCTGTTTACCATTTTTTTTATATGAAGTTTGACATTCGCTTCTACCAGCCTACCTATAAGTAGTAGTCATCGGCGAATTGATACAACAAAGCAGATTTTTTGTACGAGTCCTTGTCAAAAAAAGCGGTTCAGGCGAATAAACCTTGGTTTTGCTTTGAAAAATATAAAGCGCAGTCAAAAAAATAACAATATTTAAAAAACCAAACAACACAAAATATAACAAACAAAAATAAAATCGTTTTTTTTAATATATATCATTTCTAATAAAAATTAAAACTTCAATAAAGAAATAACATAACAAGAAGTTTTGGAATCATGAAACAAAAACATATTTTTGCTGGAATAACTAAAGAAAAATTATTTATTGTGTTTATATATACGTACTTATGGATCAGATGATTAGAACCACTTAAAAATACATATAAAATTATTTTTACATAGCAATACATTGTATTTCTTTCCATAGTTTAAAATTTTTTCTTTAAGTTTCCGAGCACTGTTTTGAGACATCGCCCAGTTTCATGCGCAATGTCCTAATAGGCCATTAACTGTTATACTATTCTTGCCCATTTCCCATTTATCTTTGTGAAAAGTACTTTTTTTCTACTAGCAGTTTAATGCTTAATGCTTTTTTATGGAAAAACAGTTGCCTTAAACTCTAATCTGATTGTTGTTATTTTATGGAATCTTAAGAAAATTCTGTTACCGATGATATTAAAATTTAGCTCTGTACAGAAAGAAATGGCGTACTAAAAATGGAAATTTAAGTGGTTCTAATCATTTGATCGAGAGTGTATGTACATATGTATATAACAAAATAAAGAAAACACAAGAAACGAAAGACAAACCCAATTGAAGAAAACTAAACAAACTTTGACGTTCCGATCTGATCCGGCGGTTACAAAAAACTTTCAGCTGCGACTTAAAATCAGCTGAAAGTCCAAAGTAGTACATACATTCCAAGGCGAATCAAGTACCAGGGGGGTTACTCTCTATTGCGATGCGAAAGGTAAATGCGTTAATAGTACAAATTGGTACTCTTTATCGCTCACGCATACGCTTTCACAAAATGATTTGAAAAAGAAGCAACACTGGCACCACAAAAAAAACAACAGCGAAGAATGACAAAATGAAGTGTCAAAACTTGTGAACAAAAACATTTGAAACAAATTTTTTCTGCAGTTTATGTTTTTGTGAAAAATTAAAAAACAAAATAAATAGTGATGGATTCGGTGCCGTTATGATTTGAGGAAGAAAGTGAAAATATTAAGCGTTAACTAGGTGACAGCGCAGGCGTATTCATTAATTTTCGCCGTGAACACTACTGTCAAACTCCATACATAAAAAATCTGTGTACTATTTTTTATATATGAAGTTTGACATTCGTTTCTACCAGCAAAAAATAATAAATTCTCTAACGCTGCCACCTGGTAATTGATTCGCCTTGATACATTCCTATGTAGCAAGGCGAATCAATTACCAGGTGGCAGCGTAGGCGAATTAATTTTCGTCTTGCACACTACTGTCAAACTCCATATATAAAATATCTGTGTATATTTTTTCTACATGAAGTTTTACAGTACTTTTTACCAGCAAAATAATGAATTCGCGTACGCTATCACCTGGTAATTGATACAGGTGACTGTATTAGCTTTTGCGTGTATTTTGTTTTTGTAAAATCTTGCTGAGCTGTCAAATACGACTGGCAAAATGTGTGTATGTCTTTTTGTCAAATAAGCAAGCAATTGAACAAATACATACAATACACATGAACACACAATACACAGTATACACATAAAATAAGAAAAAGAGCAACAATTTTGACAACTCGAAAACAGCAACCATATGTTGACCACATGAGCTAATGCAGTCACCTGTTCAATTTGCCTTGGGCTCCACGTAACATTTGACCAAATTTTCGTCACTTTTGGTACATACACCAAATCAAGTTATATTACTGAAAAAATACTTGTTTTATTATTTGAGTCAAGAATCTGCTGACAGCCGTTCTTCCTAATTTTTGATTTCGAATTTAATATAACAGATAACACACTTGCATGCTTTAAAAAATCCTACTTTAACTAACTTTATTGAGTGGAGATAGCGTGTCCATATCGAAATATTCGTATTGAGTCCTAATTTAAATCCTCCGCCTGAAATTTTTTTCAAACGTTCGTCAACAATAAATCAATTAGTTGCCTTGTTAATTTTCCTGAAATAAGGAAGCAACCTTTAACTAATCCTATTTGATATAAAAAAATTAATTAGTATTAATTAAAGAAACATTTTGAAATGTAACTTTTAATAAACAAATTTAACTATTTAACGGAAAACCGTAACTTTTTCCTGTCTTTCCTTGGCAACACTGTTAGGTACATACGTTTTAACCTTTTTTTTTCTTATTAAATAACTATCACGTACATATATGCTGGAAATCTATCGGTTTAAAATAGTGTTTTTTGAATTTTTATTTTAGTTTTAATAAATTTATTTTTAAAGTTTTTTTTTTGTTTTTCGTTTGTGTGCTTAGTACGTACGTTAAAATGTACAAGATTTTTATACCCTTTACCACAATACAATAACATTTCCGACCCCATAACGAACAGTAGCTCCAAGCGAAACTCGTACACTTTAGACTAATTTTTTAACTATCTTATAATATTAAGTAAGTAGCTCTTAACAAATAAAACTGTATTTATTTTATTAGTGCATTTTATAATTTTATATATTTTTTTAATAAAAATATAAAATGATAGAAATTTCTGTGACAAAGCCAAACTCGTACACCACATTTTAATCAAATATTATTTTGGTGGTTTTAAATATTAATATTTGGTGTGCATGCCTTTATTTTATATCACCATTTTTAATCTATTTGGCATACTGCGCACAAGGTTTTCGCAAAAACTTGGTTCAATTTTACCGCATTCGTCCTTTTAAGCATCCTTAGAACTTATTGTATGACTACGAATTTTACGATCGAGATAGCTCCACAAATTTTCGATTGGGTTTATGTCTGGACTCTGGGCTGGTGTATCCATAACATGTGAACAATTATAAAGTAGTCATGATCGCACATTGTAAGCCTTATGCTTAGGGTTGTTGTATTGGTAAAAATAAAAGTTTTCACCAAGACAAAGTTTCTGCTTACAAACTGGCAAACTTTCTTTTAAAATGTTCAGATACATATGCTGATCCATGGTACCATCGATAAAGTGTAAAACACCGGGCCCAGATGCAGAAAATGATCCCCAAACCATTACTGACCCACCAAGGTGCTTAACTGTTGGTTTCATGTTTTTGGCAAGCAACTTCTCATTGGATTTCTCCATACATAAGGTCTTCCATCTAAACCAAACAAGTTGAATTTACTTTCATTTGTGAATAATACCTGCTTCCAAAATGAAAAATCCTTTGTTTCATGTTCCTTGGCGAATCGTAACCTTGTCTATTGATTTCTCTTATTAATCAGTTTAACTCTTGTCCTTATACCATTGAAATTAGCCCTTTTTAATATGTTTCTTATGGTCTGTTGGCAGCATTTTTTTAAGTCTTTTTCAACAATTTCTATGACTTTCGGAGCCCTTAAAAATGGGTTCTTTTTATTTGACGTTAAATATATAGCTTGTCTTCAGCAGAGAAAACTTTTGTTATTTGCACTTTTCTTCTTGTTCGCAATCCTCTCTTCCATTTTACACCTTTTTATAACATATTGCACTGTTGATCGGCTTCTATTAACTATTTCAGATATTTTTCGCATCGATTTATTATTATTATGACGTAGAATTATTAATTTTCTTACTTCAACAGAAGTGTGTCCTCTCTGTCTACCCATTTTGTTCTCCTTTGTAACTCTTTCAAACAAAAGCTCAAATAAATGACAATAAAAAAGGTGATAATGGGGAAAGTCCCTATTTTTAAATTATTTTTACGAAATATACCGAAGTTAGATGCAAAGTAAAAGAATGTTGCTGAATTAAATATGGCTGTACGAGTTTGGCTTTGGCGTCGAAAGTTGCCACTTTTTAAAATATTTATCTGTATTTTAATAAAAAAAGATGTATTCAAAATTTTGTTTCTTATATTTAATTAAGTAGATAGTTTTGTACTAAAATTAAGTAAATTTCTTTAATTAGCCTATTTAGTTTTAGACATATAACATAAAGAAATTTGTTTTCATAGGTGTACGAGTTTCGCTTGGAGCTACTGTACATATATTCTGACTTCTTATGCATAGCGAAGTCGATTGAGCGATGCCCGTCTGTCCGTACATGCTAGTATTGAAATCAAGTTTGCCTCTGCAAATATGGCAATCAATCAGATATAGTGTCAAAAGAGCAGCTATTGGGAATCAGCGTGATCGGTCCATGTCCTTCGAATCAGCGGGCAAAACACCACGCCTACCTATAATTTTTTCATGTCATTTAGAACAATAAAGTAACTCCAATCCAAAAAATTAATATATTGGGCGAAGAAAAAAATTGAAATTTTCAATTTCTTTAAATATCCATATCATTTTAAAGCTTTTGAATAGATCTTTAAGGAAATACTAACATTTTTTAAAAATGCTTACACCATTAAGAGCAAATTTAATTTTTCCCTAATTTTATATATATGCAGTACCAAGTTTTTTTTTTTATTTTAATTCTATGTCACCCCAATATTTGTTTTTTTTTTTTTTTGGTAGGAGTTAATTTACTAAACTAGATTTACATCGATGGTGAAGACTATATAGGATTCAGCATAGCCGAGTATAGCACTCTTACTTTTTTTATCAAGGGTGTAATGAATTGTTTGTTGGATATGATAATTTGACCAAAATAGTTCTAAACCTTGGATCCACCAGATTTTTGTTTTTTCCTTATTTTCTACTTTCGATTTGAATATGTTTTCATTTTATTTATGTCTTTCTCGTATTCACTTTTTCCACTGTACCATTGTATAATGGGTTTATTTACAGTCAAAAAAAAAAAAACAAAAGGACTTGTTTCAGTATTTGCTAAGCTCTGGAGCAGTTTTTCTTCAGCACCCAACAGTGCCGATTTCCAAATGAGAAGAGAAAGCAAGACCTTTTTTTCTTTAAGCTGTTCAATCAATTCTGTCTTTATTTTTTTAAATTTCCAACTTATATACTAATTTATTCTATGGTCAGCATTAATTTGGCACAATAACCAATCTATAGTGAATTCGCTGTTCCCACGGGAATTTGCACTTTTGACAAATTCTTTATTTCTTTTTTTTTTTAGTTACCATAATTTGCTGGCGCGTGAAAACAATTATTTAGAGAATATTCAAAAATCATATTACATTACAAAAATCATATACATTATTCCTATGGCAACAGTTCACCACAAAAAGTTTAATGTTCATTTATGCTGACCAAGCACAAATTCAATTCATAATTTTACTTCACTAAATTCTTAAAAATACTTATTGTAAACAAATATGGATTGAATTTAAAGTTCAATTAACTTATATTAAATAATATTCTTACAGTGCCTTTACTAAGTATAGATGCACTACAATTGTCTTATTCCGAACTTTTATAGTTAAAACAAGTAAGAGTGCTAAATTCGGCAATGCCAAATTTTATATACCCTTCACCATCTATGTAAATCTAGTTTTATTTTCTATCGCCCCATATAATTGTTTTTTGTTAATTCATTGTTCCGACATATAGGTCAGCGTGTTGTTGTGCCTGCTGCCTCGCAGGACACGCTGATTTCCAATAGCACCTTTTTCGACACTATATCTGATCGATTGACATAATTACTTTTTTTAGTGAAATCAAGTTCGCCTCGGCAACACTAACTTGGACGGACAGACGGATGTCGCTCAATCGTCTTCGATATGCAAAAGAAATCAGAATATATATACTTAATGGGGTCGGAATTGGATATACTAGAAATTACACACGGAATGACAAAGTTAGATATACCCTTTTTCGACTTTTTGCGGTGAAGGGTCAGAGAAACAAGCCGAGGCCTATTTAACGGCGGCGGCGGCGCGTACTATTTCATTCGGCGGCGGCGGCGTTTGAAAAAGTCAATCGGCGCGCCGGCTGCTTGTGTAAAGTTTTAATGTGACAAATAAGCTTCTAAAACCAAAAAATATACATATTAATAAAGATTTTTACACCTAAAATTGAACAAAGTTATCGAAATCACAGTTTATTTATTAAAAAAAAATCAAAGAAAAAGTTTAAATATTTAAACATTTACTTTAAAACTCATCTTATTGAGTTATACACAATTTTTTAACATTTCGTATTCTGCAAAACTCATACGATATCAATATTTTATTTAATAACAACATTAAGGACTAGTTGTATTAAACTTGCTGTTGTTTAAGAGTAAAAATTTGTGTGCCCGATAAATAGCTTTGCATTATGTAAACTTCCATTTTTTAATTCTATTATTTAAGAAGAAAATTTATTATATGATATCGTTTTTATATTAATTTACTTTAATCGTGCTTAAGCAAAAAACCACGACTTCAAAACAGACTTTATCTGTCTGTCTATAACGGTTCAAGAGTATGGCCACATACTTGTAATTCCATCAACTATTGGGACACCCTTTAACTTCCAAATCTAAATGTAATATTTGTTGTTACAGCGGACTTCGCAATTCAGGTTTGTTGTAAATTTCAAGCGTCTGTGTACAACTGTTAAAAAGTATGGCCCTATACATCAAATTAAATAACCCATTGTTGCACACTTTAATTTATAATTTTTAATATTAATACTCATTACTATAGCGGTCATAGCAATCGATATTCTGTCCAATATTCAAGCGTTTGCCCATAACGGTTCAAAAGATAGGCCCATATAAGTAAATTTACATCAATTATGGGGGCACTTCTAATTTTTAGATTTATTTTTGTATAGCTTTTTGTTATTAGGAGCCATAGTAATACGCAGTCATTTTACAGAACCGCAATTTACAGTTCATAATACACATAAAAAATATGTATATTGTATAGGGACACTCTTTAATTTTTAAGATTATGAACTGTTTTTTAAACGGGACCAATCTGTAAGCATAACCTATCATATTAGCAAAAATTATCAAAATCGGTTCAGAAATGACTGAGTTCTGCAGGCACAAATATAAAAAAAGCAACATTCAACGGAATTGTATAACCTCCTTCTTTTTTTGAAGTCGAATAATAAAAATAGTTACTCAATGGTTACTGTGTTTTTGTATTAAATTTTTTGAATTTTTTAAGGCTTATTTCCTTATTGGTTCAATGGAGTTCTCATTTAATCAATATAAGACTCTAAGATTTTCTTTACAAAATTTGTAGAATCTACTGATGAGCTATATGACCAGTACCGAAATGGCCATAAGGATATGTTTTTCCCGCAGTAATACATTTTATTTTGTAGTTTTAAATAATAAATTTTTCATATCGTGAAATATTTATTATCATGATATAAAATATTTATAATTATTAATAATATTTAATGGATAAAAATAAATTGAGTGAAGGTTTTATAATGTAAACCTATATATCGGTCCGAGAAAATCCTGCTTTTAAGCTCTTATATCCGGCGGCTAATTTTGAGCCGGCACAAATCGGCGGCGGCGTGAAAATTTTAATTTTCACTGTGAAGGGTATAATAATTTGTAATTTTTTGGCGGCGTGCCTCAGCCGACAAGAGACGACTATACTTCGGCGGCGACGGCTGTTGTCAGCGGCGCAACTCAGCAGGCTTACAGCCGTTCGGCGCAGGTCTCTGGTCAGGGTTGGCGTTTTTCTTTTGACGAAATTCGTCAAAACAATGCCCGTAAGAAATGAGTGAAACTCAAGGCCACTAAGCATACAGAGGTGAAACCCTTGGCATATGAAAATAATATAATCAGTGGTATTACCAGGTTCTCAAGAAAGAGACAAACATAGAGCTATATTGTTATGAACAAGGCATAATAAACAAAACAAAAAGTAGGTATTTTACAAGAAAACATACAGCACAAAAAGTTTTTGCCACCAAAAAAATATTTTTTATTATCGAAAATAAAGAAATCATTTACGAAATATTTTTAATTTATAAAAAATGTGATATGCTGTGTTCATTGAAGATAAAAGAAGTGAAAAAGTGAGGATCATATTATTTTGTTAAGAAAAATGAAAACAAATGAACTATTTCCTTTTCAGTGGTGGTGTTTGCTTGCGTCCAAGTAAAGATATGGATTTATATCGTGGTAGCATGGCCGGAGCAGCTGTATGTGTAGCTGCCATACTACATTCCGCTGTTATACCCTTGTGTGAAAATATGCCCTCGGGCATGGCTTGTAAGCCTGGTGATGTTGTGACTTTACTTAATGGACGAACACTTGCTATACGAGTAAGTTATGCTGGTTTATTTAAAACTTAAAATAGAAATTAAAATAAAGTAAATTTCTTATAACGACAGGATACAGACAAGGCCGGTGTTGTGGTAATGGCTGATCCCTTATTATACGCTCAGACAGCTTATAAGCCTCGTTTAGTTGTTTTACTCCTAAAATTAAAAAAATATAAACTTTTATTAAAAAGACAAATTTTAAGTTTTGTATGTTGCATACTTACATGTTGTTCGCCAATTGAATGTAGTTTTCTAAACAATTAACAAAAATAGAATTAGAAATACACACAAATATAAATATTAAAATGTACTTACCTTAAATATAATTGGATTTTGCTACAAAAAAAAACATATAAATATTACTTTTTTTTAATTTTATTAATTTTCGCAAAACCCACCCTTATTTTTGCCTATAATAAAACATTTAATTTTTTCTTGCGCCAGAAACACAAATCAAAACAAAATTGAAGTGGCTAGGATGTCAAGAAAGAGATGCATAGAAAACACGAGACGACTATAGTGTCCCTCTGTATACTCGGTGCTCAAGGCGAATTCATAACAGGTATACTCACGGTGAAAATAAATACAACACTTTGATAGAAACATGTACATTTTGTTTTTGTACAAATTGTTTTCGGCTGTCAAAAGCATAGGGGTTGATGACTTTTGACACTCAAAGAAGGAAAAATCACAAGTCACCTGGGCTGCTGACACCTGTTGTTAATTCGCCTTGAGTGAAACTTATTCATACACAATTTTCTACTAACCCATTTGCAATAACTCTAGACTGTTACTGCGTTGCCGTTGTACAGCTTTTGTTATTAAATTAAGTTGAATTATTTTTTTGTTATTTAAATCTTAGTTTTAGCTTAACAAAGTTCAAAATGCAGTGTACAAAAAGTTTTGTAACTAAATATTTTCCAAAGATAATGAAAAATTTGCATAATATTTTTTGTAAAAAAAAGTCACTGGCGACGTTGTTTGCTATAGACATCACACGTATACAAATGTTTACATTGTCTCATCAATGATTTGTATTCCCTTTTTAATTTTCCTATGAAACTTTCTTGTACGCAGTAATGGATATTTCCGTCATTAGTGATTGTCATTTGATGGATCAAATGATAGCCCCTGCTCTTATAGGGATGTCAAAAATCGTAAAAAAAATTAATTAATTAAAAGACATTGTGCTAGAATAATAAATTAAAAAATAAATAATTAAAAAGGTCAAATAAAAAACTATATTAAAATAATAATAATCAATAATTATTCTATTTTTCTTTATCCATTGTATACGGCTGGCTTTTTCTCTGTCCTTTTATACAGTTAAAAGATGATGAAAAATAAAATATCATAAAACACTACCGTAAGTGATTTTAATGCACGGACACTTTCGACGAGATATCGCCATATCTGCCATCCCTGCACTTGATCAGCGGCCGATTCAATACTCAATACTTGTCCGACTCAATACTAGAAAGACGGAAAAACTGATATTTCTTGAAAGCCGGGTAAACGTCAGTTGACTACCCTTACGTATTAGTAGAGAAATGTTTCATTTGAATTTCAAAATTTAGCTTTAGCATTTTTTTCATTAAAATATTTTGCCTATTTCATTGCCTTTTTTTCACATTCAATTAATCTGTTCCGTACAGTAATTCATATTTAATTCTATATACTTACATCTTATTGACATTGCTTTTTTCTTTGTCGCTGAATGGGGCCTTAACTTTGATAATCGAACTTTGATTTATTTTAAGTTTTTTACACTTGGGGAGCCTATACCTATACATACTTATGTATACTTAACTATTTTTTAAGTACATACTTTTTATTTTAGTATTAATCTTATGTACGCTTTTGATCTCTGGTAAAGTATTACTAGGTAATATTGTTTTGGCCATGAAGGAAGCCAGAAAAACAAATGCGAAAATCAGACATACGTTACTCACAAAATTTGAAAATAACGGTTATTTTTATATCAGACCTCGTATATTATGAAATAAATAAATAAAATATGCAACACAAGTAAAAGTGCTATATTCGTCTATGCCGAATTTTATATACTTTTCACCATCTGTATACAGTGCTTGACAAAACAATTGAACCTTTTCTTAAAATTTAAGGCTCAACTATAATGTGCATCAGCTACCTTTAGCTTATGTCAAAAGTCCAACGAAAAACCTGTCAACTGCTTAGGTACTATATTAAAGAAATGAAGGTGACTAAAACGCACTTTCGTAAATTTAGTAACATATTTGCCACAGTTACACATTTATGTATAATGCTTACTTTTGCCAAAAATAATTTCTATATAAATAAACAAGATTTTAAAACGAAAAGAAGAAGATATTTTATAATTTTTTCATAAAGTTATTTTCTGTTCTGTGTTTGGGGCTAATCATGCTAAAAAATGCAACGGCGTTTATCGCTTTTACCGTATGCATATGTGTGTATAAATACAAATTTAATATTAATTTACTATATTTGTTAAAAATTGACCAGGAAAATGGTCTCTTTGTTCTACATTTTCTATTAATTAAAAACTACAAATTTAACACTGTGGGTCTTAATTACAATTTTTCTTTATAAAAATATAACACAATGCACAATCAGCTCTTTCCATACGGAAAGTGCGATCAGTTTCGTACCTTTCTTAGAGAAATAACATATAACGAAAATTGACGAAAAGTTATTTTATGTACATTATAGTTTACCACATATAATTTAATGTATTTGCACAGTTATTTAAGTTTGCTTAAGTTATTTATGCACATTACAGTTGGGCCTTTACTTCCTTAAGGTCCAACTATAATGTGCATAAGATAGCTTTAGCTTATGTCAAAAATCAAACGAAAAGATCGGCGTGAAGAAATCATACTTTTGCAGAATACTTTTTTACACAGTTGCAAAAAATAAGAACTACGTACTAATGAAAAAAAAGTAGTTAAAAAAAGTAGTAATTAATGTTTTTTTTCATGCATTCCTAGTTGGAATAGATGAAATGAAAATACATATTATACAGCTTATTTAGTTGCCAGATTGTAATTTAAAAAAAAATCGTCAAACTGAATTGAAATTTTTAAAATATTTTAGCATAGTTTTTTTGTCTAATTTTAATTTTCTTTACATGCAAATTCATATTAGGTGACTGCATCAGCTTAAAAAAATTGCATTTACAAAATTCACTTGTTATCGTTTTGCCTTGCTTTTTAGTAACGGTTAGCTAGCTTACTTTACTAAGAACTTCTAGAGGCCATTAGTAAAGATGTCTTTGGACCCGAAATTTTCATGGAGCTATTAAAAATTTCAATCCAACAAAAACAAAAAGGCATAAAAGTTTGATTAGTAATTTTTTAAATAAAAAGAAATATGAAATATGTTATAATGAAAGTGAGAAATAAGTTTTACTTGTAGGGTTAATTTTTTGCTATTGAAATAATTAGGTGATATCGTGATTTAAACGTTTCACTTGTTAGAAAATCTCTTGGACTGTTGTAACGGCAAAGTAATGTATGTGTAGAGTTCTCGATGTGATAAAACAAAAAATAGAAAATTATATTATAATCCAAATTCAATTAAGAGTGAAGCATACAACTATGTATTAATAGACAAGAAAAGAATGAAAAAAACTACTAAAAGTGTTAACGAGAAGGCGATTTGCTTAAGAATATGCCAGTAGTCGCAGTAAAACTGAGTTTATTTGTATAATTTTTGAAAAGTCAGTTTTATATATTTCTGATTGCTTTTTATATGTATTTATTTTTATTTAATTATATCTAAGTTTGTCATGCCGTTTATAATTTCTACAATATCAATTTTCGACCTCATAAAGTATATATATTCTGAAATCTTATGCATAGCGAAGTCGATTAAGCGATGTCCATCTGTTCTTCCATGTTGGTGTTGAAATCAACTTTACCAAGATACCAAATGCGCTAGAGAAGATTTAAATACGCCAATCGGTCAGACATAGTTTCGAAGTTATGGGCCTCTGAACTTTTCATAGAAAATTACATTTGTGCAGTATGTTTTTTAAGATATCAGTATGGGTATCATTTATTAAACTAGATTTGTACATATAGTCAAGGGCATGTAAGATTCGGCATGGTCGAATATAGCACTCTTACTTCTTTTTTAAATATCCTTTACTGTTTGGTAAAATGTTTTTATAGCCTGCACCACAAAAAGTGGAAAAAAGGGCATATCTAAGTTTGTCATTCCGTTTGCAATATTACTTGTTCTTAACTATGTTGTTCACTATTCTTTATTGGCCTAAAAGGGCTTTATTTTTTAATGAATTGAAATTAATAAATAAAATCTATAGTATAGCAAAGGCATATGAATACCTTATTTTTAAAACGTGTTAAACAAAATTTACGTAGTTTTTAGTAAATCAAAGAAAACTTCCTAGCAACCTCAATATTAATTTTAAAAACCTAATGAAAGTTATTAATATTTGTAATATTTTGTTATACATATATGTTTTTTTCAATATTGACATACTTTTAAGAAATAATACATATATTGCATTGGACACGTTTTAATACTAAACGACCATCATCATCATATTAAATTTCATGTAAAATGTTATATTTTTATTAGAAACTTCAAAGGTAACATGAAAAATTAACTTATAAAGAATATGATATTATTGCTAAAGATGTAAAGAGTTACTGAAAATAAAAAATAGCTTAATAAGTAAAAAATTCAAAATTAATTTTCTGGTTGATTATACTGTACCAGTTTAAAAAAACGATAAGCGGGTAAAGCTAATTCTAACCGCTTATTTAGATTGGGTCTAATTTTCGAGACATAGCGTTATCTCGAAAGCTGCTCAATTGATTTTTCGGGAAATAGCTTATAAAAATAACAGAAAAGTTAACTGCATAAATCTAAATAAATTAATCACGAAATAGTTTTATTTTTAATTTAATATTCCAAGGTTATTTTATAATACGTTCCCACTGACTTTATAGTGCGTTTCCATTGACGTGATTTTGTCTAAACACTTGATTTGCTCAAATTTGCAAAAATTAAATTTATTATTTTAAGGCAAGAATTGAAAATGCCCGGAGCATTTGTATTAAGTTACAATTATAAATAATATAAATAAACTGTGATCGCCATATTAAAAATTTACAGAAATTTTGTGTTTTGGTGAAAAATTTGTTTTTAAATTAGATTTGTTAAAATTGAACTTTTGTTGTTAATTTGTGTTTACAAAAGATACTTCGTATGTGCGTTTAAAAGTTTTACCAAAAAAAGTGTTTTTATTCATGCACCTAATTTTCGTCAAGCTTGAGGCAAGAATATGAAGCAATTTTAGAGTGTTTTTAAACAAATTTTTTATAATATAAGATACATTAAAATGTATTTAATTTTACTAAGATTAAAAATAAAGACTTTAAATTTTTTATTCCAATAGTTCTTTACTTAGGTTTTCAGTCATTTTTAAGAATATACTTGGTTTCGATTTACTTTCGACCAGGTTTGTTTACTCGATTTTGAAACGAGTAAAATTGTGTGAATTCGGTTTATAGAACTCCAAGAAAATGTGAATTCGTTTTAAAACGGGAAATTTACTCGGATTCGTTTTACAGAACAAGACCGAATGTTGCGAAAACAAAACCAGTTCGACATGTTTAGGTGGTTTGGTGAAATGAACTGTAGGATTTGATCAAAACCATATGTTTTCATGAAAAAAGTCAGTGTAAACATTGTTTTAGACTTTCTGTTAAAGTGTAGCGTAATCGAACAATCACTTTAATCAACAGCATGTAGCAAATATTAACAGCCTTCATTGCCAGTATATTATAAATTCTTTAAACAAAATAATTGTACGAAAAGATTTGTAACATTAATAAACAATGTTCATTTGACACCACTCATTTAAAATAGATATGTGGCAATAACATCGCACTTGGCAAAGGTTTGTGTTTTGATTACAATTAAATGCTCTAACGTTTATGCATATGAGTATGATCTGACAAACTGTTGAGACGCACGCCTTACTTTTGCCTAGGGAAAATAACTGTACACAGACTTAAGAATCAAATAACATTTATTTTCCAATGGCAAATATTTATTAGAGTTAAATATTAAGAGTGGTTTCCTACTCAATTATGATTTTTGTAAAGCTCCTAAAAATCATGATTGCCTGGTTAAATATAAATTTATTACTTATAAGATAGAGTTAAGACTTTGAGTTAGATTTTAGAACTCACTCATTTGAGTCGTCTAGTACTTCTCAAAGTTAGTATATAAGCTGACAAATTTTATGTTAGATTTTAAGCTGTAATTTGCCTTCAGTCGAGCGCCACGATTAGGTCGCTCCTATCAATAAAAACAGCAATTTAAACCTGAAGAAAACTTTGGTCTACTTATTGCTTACATGGCGATCCTGCCAGTTTTATTAGAGTGCTAAAAAAAAATAATGCACCTAATAAAATAAAGATTCAAAAAATAAAAATAAGGATTTAAAAAAAAAAAAATTTTTTTTAAGAGCCTGGCGAGATCAGCCAAAACGATCTGCCAGTAGCAAGAAGGAAGATCCTGTCTGGCCAAGAGGCAGTGAAAAGGAGTGCACAAATTAAATAAAAGCACACTTCCAATAACCTTGCCCACTACAGGAAATGGAACAAGGACCAAAACCTCTGACCATAGAGGAATATAAGAAGCGCCAGTAAAAGCAACAGAAGCCAGAGGAAATAAAAATCCCAAAGGTAAAGAAGCCGAAAAGAAGAGGCGGCTATCTATGCCGACTTAAGAGGGAAAGGTCGCAACTTATCCGCCAAATAAATAAAGAGACACCTCCAACCTGGAATGATGCCACTAGGATGTGGAACAGGATTAACGAATTGGAGAAATTAATTCATTTAAAAACGAAATGAAAAAAAAAAATAAATAAATAAAAGAAAACACACACACACACAATATTATTAAAGGAGTGCACAAATTTATGTGCACCTTTAGGCTGGTAGGCGTTAACCGCCGTTGGCAAACATTTTTTTTAACACATATTCAATCTATTTTTTTATTGTTACTTAATTAGAATTTTTTTTTCTTTTCTACGTAAAACTCAATATGGTATTTTTAATATAAAAAAATAAATATAAAATTAAAGCTATTATTATACAAAATAAATAAGAAAAGCCCAATGCAAACGTGGTCAACAATTAAGAAATAATTGATCACAAAGAAGAAATTAATTCCTTGTGGACACTAATGCTCATCCTAATAATAATAACGGTAATTAATCTTTTACTTAAAATCTATTTATTGTTCTATTTTCTATTTCTATTTCTATTTTGTTAGAATCATCGGCATGGATTTCTTTAAAAAGTACAATTGCATACTAGATTTCAATGAGAATTACGACTACATTATCCTACGTCCGATTAATATAACACATCCAATAAAAATACCACTTACGAATAATTGCGACGACATTATTTTACCACCACGAGCAGAAGTAATACGACAATTTAAATGCATATACTCAGAAGACGAAGCATTTATTCCAAATCAGGAAATTGCACCTGGTGTTTTTATACCAAATACGTTGGTAAAAACTGACAAAGCATTTATTCGTATATTAAACACAAATGACACTATTATTAGAATTAATCAAAATAGCGTAAAAACCGAAAGCATCAACGATTATAAAATAGTACAGAGCAAATATACGCAAAAAGAAAATAGAAAAGCTGAAGTATTGAAAATATTAAAAAAAAATTTTCCAAATCAATTTAAAAACACACTAGGCAAACTCTGTACTTCATACAGTGATATTTTCGGTTTAGAAACAGAAATGATAACTACAAATAATTTTTATGAACAAAGGTTAAGATTGAATGACCAACAACCGGTATACATAAAGAATTATAGAATACCACATGCTCATAAAGATGAGATTAATAGACAAGTCCAAAAACTTCTAAATGATAAAATAATAGAGCCATCATACTCGGAATACAACAGCCCAATTCTATTAGTACCAAAAAAGTCACTTCCTAATTCTGAAAAGAAACGATGGAGACTTGTTATAGATTATAGGCAAATAAATAAAAAACTAATAGCTGATAAATTTCCACTACCTAGAATAGATGATATCCTAGATCAGCTGGGGAGGCAAAATATTTTTCTTGCCTGGCCTAATGTCCGGTTTCCACCAAATTAGCTTAGATAAAAATTCAAGGAATTATACATCCTTTTCAACAAATAATGGGTCGTACAGGTTTACAAGATTGCCTTATGGTCCAAAAATAGCACCAAATTCGTTTCAAAGAATGATGACACTGGCATTTAGTGGTTTAAAAGCAGATCAGGCCTTTTTGTATATGGATGACTTGGTTGTATTGGGATGTTCTGAAAAACACATGCTTTCCAATTTAAAAGATGTCTTTGAATTATGCAGACAACATAATTTAAAACTGCATCCGGAAAAATGTTCATTTTTTATGAGGGAAGTAACTTATCTCGGACATAAATGCACCGATAAGGGAATTCTCCCCGACGAAAGTAAATATTCAATAATAGAAAACTATCCAATCCCAAAAGACGCAGACAGCGCAAAAAGATTTGTTGCATTTTGCAATTATTATAAAAGAAAACACAGAGAAAACACAGCACTGTCTTAGCATATAACACAAACAAAACATAAGCCTGATTTTGACAATATAAAAATACTAGACAAAGTAAACAACGAGAAAAAGAGATACACCATAGAAAGCTTAAGAATACAACAAAAAATAAACAAAACAATGATCATTAAAGAGGACACAGACAATTTAAGCGCCAGTTATAAACTCGCATTAGTTTAAGAAACAGTTTAAATTAAATTTTGTGTTTGTTAATTCATGTTTAATATTGTTTTTTATTGTTAATTTGATCAAAAATCCTTAATTTTTTAATGTAAACTCTACTGTCATAGTGTAAGTAAACATATTTTGTACATTTTCGCGGTAATTGTTTTTAATTGTAACTGTGTTAAATTTTCTTCTTTTTAATTAAATAGACGACCCCTTGAGAAAGTGAACAAAAAATTCACGAAACGTTGGGGAAAAATGTAATAAAAATTGTTTTTTTATTTACATGGATTAATTCAGGCCTCATTAGCTTAAAATATAAGATTATACATAAATAGAAATTTGGTGGCCAAAAATAACAACAATAATAACCAATTATCGGATAGCTTGCCGAAGAAAACGACTTCATTTAATTAGAATCTGTTTTTTAGCACTGTTACTTTTATAAACAAAAATGAATAATTTTTTCCGAAACATAATTTTCAAATATGATGGTGAGACTTGCAAAACTATGAAGGAATACTGCAACGAGATAAAAAGACTGGCACAAAAACAACAAAGACTTCAATTTTTACTATCCTGTAGGACGTATGGTTTAGTACCTAATCACACCAAAAACATAACAACACAAGTCACAAAATTGTTCACATGTGGGACTGTCAAAGGTAAACTGACAAAAATTAAATACAATTTTAACAAGAAAATTCTTAATCTCAAAATATCACAAACAAACACTGATTTGAAACAGATTAGAAGAAAACTTTACAACCTTAAAACAGGTATTCAAAATTTTGTGACAACAGAGGACTTTGAAACATTTATAAAAAAACAAACAGAGAGAGCAAGACACATAATGACAAATACCAAAGAAAAACAAATTAAAAAGTTAAATACACTTAAAGAAAAACAATTTAAAAAACATGGACTAATTTTTAATGAACATTGGTTTGAAAATAGAACTAAAATAGAAATACCGTGGGAATGCAAGTGGCTATTGTCTCTTGGGAAAAAATTTGCTATACCCGTAAATAAACAAAGTTTTTCACCACTACATGTGATAGCAGATATTGAGCAGTGCATCCAACAAATTAAAGATAGCAGAGTTGGGGAAAAAGAACTAACAAGAACAAAATTAGCAAACAGGGTCACACAATTTAAAAGAAAAAGAAAAGTTTATTTTAGCTGTTTTTGAAAAAACAAAAAAATTTTTACGCAAACATAAAGACATAATTCTAACACAAGCAGTCAAAGGTAACAAAACGGTGGCAATATATAAACAAGATTATGATAAAAAAATGGAAAAATTACTAGAGGACAAGAACACATATCGAATTATAAGAATAGACCCTACTTCAAAATTAATAAAAACAAATAACCAGATAATAAATGAATTACATAAAAAAGAATATATAGACAACTGGAAAAAACACATGCTTACTTGTTCCGCCGCAACAGCTCCGAGAATTTATGGACTACCGAAAATACATAAAACCAACATGCCTCTCAGACCCATAGTGTCATCAGTTCAAGTACCATGTTACAAGCTCAGCAAACACGGAGGATCAATACTCAAAAACATAATTTCTGATAAATATAACGTAAACAATTCTTTAAAAGTAAAACAACAACTGAAAAATATAAAACTGGACGCCAATGACACTATAGTTTCTTTTGATGTTATTTCACTCTTCACGAATATACCAATTAACACTGCTATCAACAATATAATGGATAAGTGGAACTTAATAAAAACAAAAACAAAAATACCACGTTCAAAATTTTTAGAAGTTTTCAAGTTTTGCCTGTATGACAACAATTATTTTGTATACGACAACAAAGTTTATAATCAAATATTTGGTATGCCAATGGGAAACCCGCTCTCCCTACAGTTGCCGACATCGTATTAGACAATTTACTGGACGTAGCATAAGCCGAATTGAAGAGCAAAAATATTCAAATAAAGTACGTAGCAAAATACGTAGAAGATATTTTAGCTATAATCGACATTGACGACAAAGAAGAAATACTTGACACATTAAATAAATACCATCCCAAAATTCAGTTTACTATAGAAGTAGAGACGGACAATAGGATAACATACCTTGATATGATGCTGATTAAAAATAAAAACAAAATAACCTTTGACTGGTATCAAAAAGAAATTTCATCAGGCAACGCAACCAAAATCCCAAATAATAAACACGGCCAAAAACCTTATACAACGAGTACTGGACATCAGCGACAATATATCCCATCCACAAAATATTCAAAAAATTACCGACATATTGATCATTAACAGCTTCCCCATAAAATTAATAAAGTCTCTATTAACAGCATACAAACCAATACAAAACAGCAACAATGGTAACACCAACATAGAAAAACAAGTTTACAGTGTAAAATACATACCTGGCCGAACCGACAACACTATAAAAACAACAATAAATAAAATTGACATAAGCTTTGCATACAAGCCAAACAAAACATTAAATGCAATTTTTACAAAAACAAAAACACCAATAACAAAACTACAGCAAAACAATGTAGTTTACGAAATTCAATGTAAAGGGGATGAAAATAATAACTGCAATCTTATTTACATTGGAACAACTAAGAGAAGTTTAGAGACAAGAGTAAACGAGCACAAAGCTGATGTCAACAAAAACAGAGAAAACACGGCACTGTCTCAGCATATAACACAAACAAAACATAAGCCTGATTTTGACAATATAAAAATACTAGACAAAGTAAAAAACGAGAAAAAGAGATACTATGGCTTAGTACAACAAAAAAAAAAAAAAAAACAAAACAATGAACATTAAAGAGGACACAGACAATTTAAGCGCCAGTTATAAACTCGCATTAGTTTAAGAAACAGTTTAAATTAAATTTTGTGTTTGTTAATTCATGTTTAATATTGTTTTTTATTGTTAATTTGATCAAAAATCCTTAATTTTTTAATGTAAACTCTACTGTCATAGTGTAAGTAAACATATTTTGTACATTTTCGCTGTAATTGTTTTTAATTGTAACTGTGTTAAATTTTCTTCTTTTTAATTAAATAGACGACCCCTTGAGAAAGTGAACAAAAAATTCACGAAACGTTGGGGAAAAATGTAATAAAAATTGTTTTTTTATTTACATGGATTAATTCAGGCCTCATTAGCTTAAAATATAAGATTATACATAAATTAAATATATTATATTTGTTAAAATTGGCCATAAAGAAAAATGTTGTCTTTTCTACATTTTCTATTGAATTTAAAACTAAAAATTTAACAATTTAGGTCTTAATTAAAATTTTTCTTTACCTATGTATAACACAAAGCACAATTAGCTGTTTCCGTACGGAAAGTGCGATCAGTTTCGTACATTGCATAAAGAAATGAAATTTAATGAAACTTGACGAAAAGTTATCTTATGTACATTATAGTTTACCACAAGGCGAATCAATTACCAGGTGGCAGTGTTAGAGAATTTATTATTTTTTGCTGGTAGAAACGAATGTCAAACTTCATATATAAAAAATAGCACACAGATTTTTTATATATGGAGTTTGACAGTAGTGTTCACGGCGAAAATTAATGAATTCGCCTACGCTGCCACCTGGTAATTGGTTCGCCTTGGTTTACCACATATGATTTATTGTATTTGCACAGTTGTATAAGCTTGCTTAAGTTGTTTTATGCACATTATAGTTGGGCCTTTACTGTTGGAGGTCTAAAATCTGTATTATTTCTTGAAAAAAGTAATAAGTGTTTCAGTATTTTATTTTATAGATTGTTTTTCACTTACATATTTACTAAAATTAAATAATATTAAATATTATATATTGAAAATTATGAAGCGAAAATAAAAGTATTCAGTATTAAGGTGTTGTAAATCAAGTTTAGTGAAGTAACTCCAATCTAAAAAGCAAATATTGGGGTGACAGAGAATTAAAATTAAAAAAGATTAAGTACTGCATATATATAATTTTACATAAAAATTCCATCGGCTTTTAATGGGTTAAGCATTTTTTTTAAATATCTCTTCGAAACAAGTAAGAATGACTTAAAAAAATTTGCATTCCTGTTCAATCGATTTTTTTTTAAAGACAAGTAGCACTTCAGGCATTAATACCAACTTAGTTTTTTTTTTTAACCGTGCTAAGTTCTTTAGGAAAGGGATAAATGAGAGAAAAGACAGGGGGTGAAAGGAGATAGATCTAGCCATTTTATTAATTATTTTACTTCGCCGGCGAATATGCTATGAAGAAGTACCGACGAAGGAGGCTGCATGTTTATATGTTAATTCTGATTATGTATTTATACCATTAAACAGAAAAAACATTTTTATTTTTTGACTGCCGCAAGGGTTGAACCCAGGGCAGCCAGATTTGTAGTCAACGTGCTTACCACCTAGACTACAAACAAAAGCAAATACAAATGTACAAGACGTAGTTCAGACAGAACAGTAAAGAAATACGTTGGTTTGTGTGTAAATTTCGTCTAACCAAATTAATGTTGATATGAATATTCTCGTATTCTTATTTACAAAGTTAGTTGGTTAAATAGATGATGTTTATAAAATACACAACTAAGGTAGATAGATGCGAAGAATGCTGATGAAGGTCGTAGCGGTCTAGAAAGTGCACCATTTCATTCTGCTAGCGTCTAATTTTTCTTGTTTTCTTTGGAAAACGTCCGCATACGTTACAAAATTAGAAATAAAATGAAGTTAAGCCATAATAATTTTAATTCATTTATAATATTCACAGTTCAAATAATAATTTAATAAAAATAAACTAACAGAAATTTTTGTAATATTAAAGAAAGCGCAAGTATTTGACAATTTAAAAAAACTAAACAAGTACAAATGCTATAATCTGATATACCCATATATATATATATATATATATATATATATATATATATATATATATATAACACCAATCAAAAAAGCAAATATTGGGGTGATAGAGAATTAAAAATAAGAAAAAATTAAGTACTACATATAATTTTATATTAAAATGTCATCGGCTCCTAATGGGTTACGTATTTTTAAAAAATTGTATATTTTCGGAAAGTTCTCTTTATAAGCTTTTAAATGATACCCATAATAAGATCTTAAAAAAAATGATGCACAGTCGTACTTTTCTATAAAAAGTTCAGAGGCCTATAACTCCGATAATATGGGCTAACGTCAATTTTTTTACTTGATGTTTTTTATTTTTTAATTCCCTATCGCTCCATATATTTGTTTTCCTGATTGGATTTACTTTACTGTTCCAAAAGACATGGAGAAATTAGGCGTGATATTTTGTCCGGTGCCTTGAAGTACATGGACCGATCTTGCTGATTTACAATATCAAAGTTTTGGAAACTATGTGTGATCGGTTGGCGCATTTAAATTTTCTCCACCTTATCTAGTGCTTTGGCAGAGTTGATTTTACCCTTAACAAGAACGTACAGACGGACATCGTTCAATCGACTTCGCTATGCATAAGAACTCAGAATATATATACTTTATGGGGTCGGAAATGGATATTGTAGAAATTACAAACGAAATGACAAACTCTTTTTCAACTTTTTTTGGTGAAGGGTATAAAAAAACTCAGGTAACAACAAAAAAAAAACATATACACAGCTCTATCAACTAAATTAAGTTAAGCGGCATTTTTTCATTTATGATAAAAGAAATATTAGAAGTCCGTCTTTCTAGTATTAAATTTATTTTAAAGTAATATACCATGGTACCTTGTATAATGCATGAATCAAAAAACAAGATTGCGTAGGTCCGCTAGTTTGTTGTATAGTGTTTTCTCTTTTATTTCTAGATTCGAAAAATTAGTGCGGATCTAAAAAAAGAAAATTTATTGAAATAAAAAAATCAAATTAAATTTTAAACATTTTGGTTTTAGTTTTATTTTGAAAAACAAATTTGCTGCATGGAAAGGGTTATTTTACTTTCAGTTATTGGGTATTAAGGTCAGTAATAATTATTATAGATTTCCTTTAGAAAAATATTAAACTAATAAAAAAAAACTTCTCAAATATATAATTTTTAATAAGAATTTTCATATAAGCCAAAATTTCAATCTTTGGTAGATCGAGATAGATAGGTAGGCAATATTTTTTCTTGATTCAAGCATTAAAATCATTCGAGACAGCAGATACCGACTGCAAAATGTCAAAAATAGACTACATGTGCTTAAATGAGAATAATTATTTAGAGAACAGCAAGGCAACCAGGTGGCAGGTTGTCGTCTTTGCTGGTATTACCGCTGCAGTCGAAATTAAACAATTTTTTTTTAATTCTGAATTTAAAAAATACATAATAGTAATTGATTTGGAATACAACATACCTGTTTTTGGAATTTTTTGTCTGTCTGGGTTCGCATCACGTAAAAGCTGCTGGATAGATTTGAGTAAAATTTTGTGAGGAGATCCTTTAGAACCTGTAATAATATATAATATATATATATATATATATATATATATATATATATATATATATATATAAATAATAATACATATGGAAGTTTATATATAGAAATTTCTGCACATATATATACATATATATACGAAATGTTGTAAGGAAGAAGAGAGCGAATAAAAAAAGTTCATAAACAACGACCGCAAGAGAATCGATTGAAACGACAAAACTGCACGCGTCAACTTCTATTATTCCAGCAAAACTCACCCTTCAATCTACTCTGCACTCTGGCAACTTGTTAATTTGGGCACGACTAAGGTGCGCGGGCATGGGCAGTGGTCCGTTGCAGTGTAGATATCACAGGTACAAATAAGGTTGTGCCAGTGAAAGTAGTACAAGTAGACACTAGGGCTCAGATGAAATGGCCCTCACTTTTCCCTCCCCTAACCGTGGTATTCCTGCGTGACATGTTCGAAATACCCCTAATACATACATCACCGTTGATCACTTACCTCTTTGTTCTTTTACCCTGCTAAATGAAAATTCATAATACATACTCGTATATTACTTCAAAATAAAAAAACGTTACATTATATTTTCCTTTTGTTAACCTTCAATATCTTGTTGTTGTATAATAAATTTATCCTATTGTTGTACAACAATTTCTTAATATGTAATTGACTTCTGCTACATATATGGTTTATTGTGCCTTTATCAAGATTGGCTTATCTGGAGAAGGCTTCTAGTACCTCTTGCTGTTTTAAATTGATTCGGTACTATTCAAGCGCTAGCACCTCGCCTTTCTCCACGTAAACTAACGTTCTGTTTAATTGGCATCTTTCTTATATTAACTTTTAATTACAGTAAATTTCTAGGTTTAAAAATCTTAAGGTAAGTATTTGGTATATATTTTCACTACCGGTAAGTACCGGTAATCTTTCATAATATTGTATATAAATAGTGGATATCAATTTTTGAACTTAAGTAAGTATTGAGTATTTGTTTTATTTTAAGGTAAGTACTATATTTTTTTTGGATTTTAATTTTATTTAATCATAGGTAATGTAATATATTTTCTATTTTAAATTTCGGTTAAGTATGGTTTTATTTTTATTTAACGGGAAGCATTTGAGATTGGTTTATATTTCACGGCAAGAAAACGTATTTTTGTTTTTTTTGCTTTGAATCTAAATATTTTCAAATTTCATAGAAGTATTTTGTTTTAAATTTCATAAAATTATATTTTTAAAACTTCAGGAAATTATTCATACATTTCAGGAAATTATTTTTTTCTTTATACTTTAACACTAGAACTACCAAGACCGTCATTTTGACGGTTTTCAAATTACATGCTTATAAATTTGATATAATTTATATAATTTTTCTAGAGTTTTATTACGACTTTTAATAAAATATAAGAACAGTTAATTATCACTATTCAATTTCCCCTCAACGACTTTAATTTCCATAATCAGTATGACCTATACCTATTTATACCAGCACCCGTCAAAATGACGTTTATAATAATTTATATGTATAGCCTGGTACTCTGTTCAGTTTTTCATGCGGAATGCTGTCAAATCACATATATAAAAAATTTGTATGAAAAAGTCATGTTGCAGAAGCAGTACTCTGTTTTTACTGTGGAAAAACATATGAAATGTTTCTGGCAACATTTTATCAAAGCTGTTAAATAAAGCAAGTAGGCATTGTTTCATGCGGAATTTTTCATACAACAGCTTATCGTATGTCCTTTACTTACGTTTTTAAAACAATGATACCACACTTTAAATGTCAAATATTCTACATGAAATAATCAATGTTGCTCAACAATTTTCACAAATTTGAACAGAGTACCAGGCTTATATCATCAAAATTGAAATCATATCAAAATTGAAATTTAGTTTTTGTAAACCCTATGCAACAATGAAACGATTTCCAGGAAGCAAAAATGTTTTTGAAGAATTCAAAAAACTCACTAATATAAATGAAGACTGTTCGGATACTAATTCAGGTAATAATGTATTGGACATATCTTGCGTGGAAAATAAAACTGAATTTTTAGATTCTGAAGAATCTTCAGATGAAATTGAAGTGCAAGATATTGAACAAAGTGAAGAAGATGAATATCAAAGTCAAGATTCAGTAAGCGAAGAAGAAATTCTTCAAAAGAGCCAGAAACGCAGAAAACGGTTGAGAATTTTTTCAGATACTGAATCGGATAGCGAAGCAGAAACCCAAGAAAAACCGCAAAAAAGCATTGCTGTCGACGGTACTGAATGGGAAGAATTAGGGAATGGTTGTGTTGGTAGACTGCCATCACATACTATATTCAAGGATACTTCGGGCCCAACTGGTTATGCGAAGAGAAAAATTATGCTTGGTAATGTTAGTAGTGCATTTCGACTTATAATTGATAATCGAATGATGAATCACATAAAAGCTTGCACTGAGCTACAAGCCAAAACCATTTTGCAGAAGGACTGGGAAATTACTATAGACGAATTATATGCTTTTATAGCCATTTTATATGCTCGAGGAGCCTATGAAGCAAGAAACATGAAGTTATCATATTTGTGGTCCAAAAAATGGGGTCCTTCTTTCTTTCACGAAACTATGAGTAGAAACAGATTTTCAGAAATTATGAAATTCATTCTTTTTGACAAAAAAAGCGAGAGGAGTGTTCGTTTACAAACTGACAAATTTGGATTAGTTTCCGAAGTGTGGAAGTCCTTCATTGATAATAGCCAAGCTTGTTATAATCCAGATCAGAATATAAGCGTAGATGAACAACTGTTTCCCACAAAGGCAAGATGCAGATTTCTGCAGTATATGCCCAATAAACCGGACAAATTCGGAATTAAGTTTTGGTTAGCTACAGACGTGCGGAGTAAATATCTTATAAGTGGCTTTCCCTACTTAGGCAAAGATGAAACTAGACCATCAGGAGTACCTTTGCATGAATTTGTAGTTTTGAATCTTGTAGACAACTATGTAAATTGTGGGAGAAACATAACAACAGACAATTTTTTTACAAGTGTTCAACTTGCAAAGAAGCTATTGGCCAAAAAAACAAGCCTTGTTGGAACTATGCGGGCAAATAAAAAAGAATTACCGAAAATAGCTAAAGTTAGAAAAGATAACATGCCTCTTTTCTCCACAAAGCTCTACAAATCAAATGATATTGTTCTAACAATTTACAAAAGTAAGTCTCGCAAAAAAGTACTACTTCTTAGTACTAAGCATAAATCGGTAAAAATTGCTTCTAATCGAAAACAAATTCCTGAAACTGTATCTTTTTACAATAAAACAAAGTTTGGAGTAGATGTAGTTGACCAAATGGCCCGCAAATATAGCGTAAAAGCAGGCTCACGTAGATGGCCTCTGCAGGTATTTTATAATATTTTGGACTTGGCAGCAGTCAATGCGTGGTTTTTATATAAAGAGACTTGTGATGAAAAAATAACTAGAAAACAATTTTTATTTCAATTATCCGAAGAACTCTCCAGTGAATATAGTCGTTGCAGAAAAGAAGCCTCCTCCAAAAAACAAGAACAGGCAATGGATTGTACTCCAGAAAACTCAAAAAAAACTCCTTATGAACGCAAATCTTGCCAAATTCGATTGTGCAATAAAAACAGAGCGATTTATACTTGCAATGCATGCAACAAATATGTTTGTGGCAAGTGTTCATCTAAGATAACATGTACATGTAAAATATGTGCCTCATAGTTATTTCATACATGACAAATTTGCTATAATATAAATTGAAGTAGAAACTGTTTTTGTTTGTTTTTTTATATATAATTAATGAATTATTATATTAAGTGTTGTTATTGCTAAATTGCATTCTTTTATTTACTTAAACTAAATCACAAGTTACTATGAAAGCCATAATCAAAAATCCGTCAATTTGACGGGTTCGGTAAAACTAGGTATATATTTAACATCGGTAGTTCTAGTGTTAATTTAAAGAAATTATTTCGAGCTTTCAAGAAATTAATAGGTTTTTATTTCAAGGTGTTTAATTGATACGTTTTCAAATAAGTATTTAAAATTTTCAGGAAATGAATTTTAAATTTCAGGAGATTGTTTTTAAAAATTTCAGGAAACTATTTTTAAATTCCAAGGAAGGATAACTAGACAAATTTTCAATTTCGGGTTTTAAATAAGCAAATATTTGGATAATTGATTTTAGAATTTTGGGAAAAGAATTTCTTGAATTTTCAGAAAAAATTTAGATTTGGAAAAAAATTTTGGTATTGGAAAAAACTTATCTACTTTATTGGAAACCGGGCTATTGTTTTGCTCCAAATCGAGCGAAGCGCGATGCTTGCTAAAAGGGTTGTGTGCCCAAAACACACGTGGTCAAGTATAGGTGAACTTTTTCAGTTTTAATAAGGCAAAGAAAACGTACAAAAGAAACTTAAAAAAACGGACAACGCAAAACTAGATTTAAATTTTTCGAGTTTACGTATATGACATACAATTTTCCTGGGCTACAATTTTTAATATAATTTTATCTAACACTAACTACTGTACTTATCTTCGAGGGTTAAAGATGATGGAATGGTGGTTTTCGGAGGCTTTGTTGTCGTTGCCAGAATTTCAAGATGGTGGTCGGATGATGATACTGTTGCTGTTGTTACTGGTTCCTATTTTTGTAGTTATTTGTTGTTGCTGGTGTTGAATTAAAATGGTTGTCTAATGTAGATATTGATGCTTTACAATATTAAAACGGGCTGGTGATGTTTACTGCTGTTGTGGCCGTTGAAAATGATGGCAATTGGTAACAAAAATGGTGAAACAAACTGTTGCTATTATGGTTGAAAAATTATGTCGATTCTATGAGCTGGTGCTAGTTGTTGTTGTTCCAATCGTTGTTGGTTCATTGATATTATGGGTGAAATTTAATTTTTGTAGTTGCTGACATTAGTATTGGTGTGCTGAGGCTACGTTTTATTT
Source organism: Gymnosoma rotundatum (assembly GCA_916610165.2). Classification (NCBI taxonomy): domain Eukaryota; kingdom Metazoa; phylum Arthropoda; class Insecta; order Diptera; family Tachinidae; genus Gymnosoma; species Gymnosoma rotundatum. Next base: position 113,111,536 of record OU744336.1, read on the forward strand.
TTGTTTGCGAAACGGCACGATGCGTGTTGTAATTAAGTTGTTGTTAAGGCATACTTTAACCAAATTTATTATTTGTCCATTTATGCCGTTGATGGATTTTGAAGCTGCTATTTTGTTGCTAGAGGACAAGAACACATATCGAATTATAAGAATAGACCCTACTTCAAAATTAATAAAAACAAATAACCAGATAATAAATGAATTACATAAAAAAGAATATATAGACAACTGGAAAAAACACATGCTTACTTGTTCCGCCGCAACAGCTCCGAGAATTTATGGACTACCGAAAATACATAAAACCAACATGCCTCTCAGACCCATAGTGTCATCAGTTCAAGTACCATGTTACAAGCTCAGCAAACACGGAGGATCAATACTCAAAAACATAATTTCTGATAAATATAACGTAAAAAATTCTTTAAAAGTAAAACAACAACTGAAAAATATAAAACTGGACGCCAATGACACTATAGTTTCTTTTGATGTTATTTCACTCTTCACGAATATACCAATTAACACTGCTATCAACAATATAATGGATAAGTGGAACTTAATAAAAACAAAAACAAAAATACCAAGTTCAAAATTTTTAGAAGTTTTAAAGTTTTGCCTGTATGACAACAAGTATTTTGTATACGACAACAAAGTTTATAATCAAATATTTGGTATGCCAATGGGAAACCCGCTCTCACCTACAGTTGCCGACATCGTATTAGACAATTTACTGGACGTAGCATTAGCCGAATTGAAGAACAAAAATATTCAAATAAAGTACGTAGCAAAATACGTAGATGATATTTTAGCTATAATCGACATTGACGACAAAGAAGAAATACTTGACACATTAAATAAATACCATCCCAAAATTCAGTTTACTATAGAAGTAGAGACGGACAATAGGATAACATACCTTGATATGATGCTGATTAAAAATAAAAACAAAATAACATTTGACTGGTATCAAAAAGAAATTTCATCAGGTAAAGCAACCAAAATCCCAAATAATAAACACGGCCAAAAACCTTATACAACGAGTACTGGACATCAGCGACAATATATCCCATCCACAAAATATTCAAAAAATTACCGACATATTGATCATTAACAGCTTCCCCATAAAATTAATAAAGTCTCTATTAACAGCATACAAACCAATACAAAACAGCAACAATGGTAACACCAACATAGAAAAACAAGTTTACAGTGTAAAATACATACCTGGCCTAACCGACAACAGTATAAAAATAACAATAAATAAAATTGACATAAGCTTTGCTTACAAGCCAAACAAAACATTAAATGCAATTTTTACAAAAACAAAAACACCAATAACAAAACTACAGCAAAACAATGTAGTTTACGAAATTCAATGTAAAGGGGATGAAAATAATAACTGCAATCTTATTTACATTGGAACAACTAAGAGAAGTTTAGAGACAAGAGTAAACGAGCACAAAGCTGATGTCAACAAAAACAGAGAAAACACGGCACTGTCTCAGCATATAACACAAACAAAACATAAGCCTGATTTTGACAATATAAAAATACTAGACAAAGTAAAAAACGAGAAAAAGAGATACACCATAGAAAGCTTAGTACAACAAAAAAAAAAAAAAAACAAAACAATGAACATTAAAGAGGACACAGACAATTTAAGCGCCAGTTATAAACTCGCATTAGTTTAAGAAACAGTTTAAATTAAATTTTGTGCTTGTTAATTCATGTTTAATATTGTTTTTTATTGTTAATTTGATCAAAAATCCTTAATTTTTTAATGTAAACTCTGCTGTCATAGTGTAAGTAAACATATTTTGTACATTTTCGCGGTAATTGTTTTTAATTGTAACTGTGTTAAATTTTCTTCTTTTTAATTAAATAGACGACCCCTTGAGAAAGTGAACAAAAAATTCACGAAACGTTGGGGAAAAATGTAATAAAAATTGTTTTTTTATTTACATGGATTAATTCAGGCCTCATTAGCTTAAAATATAAGGTTATACATAAATTAAATATATTATATTTGTTAAAATTGGAAAAATTTTGTCTTTTCTACATTTTCTATTGAATTTAAAACTAAAAATTTAACAATTTAGGTCTTAATTAATTAAAATTTTTCTTTACCTATGTATAACACAAAGCACAATCAGCTGTTTCCGTACGGAAAGTGCGATCTGTTTCGTACATTGCATAAAGAAATGAAATTTAATGAAACTTGACGAAAAGTTATCTTATGTACATTATAGTTTACCACAAGGCGAATCAATTACCAGGTGGCAGTGTTAGAGAATTTATTATTTTTTACTGGTAGAAACGAATGTCAAACTTCATATATAAAAAATAGCACACAGATTTTTTATATATGAAGTTTGACAGTAGTGTTCACGGCGAAAATTAATGAATTCGCCTACGCTGCCACCTGGTAATTGATTCGCCTTGGTTTACCACATATGATTTATTGTATTTGCACAGTTGTATAAGCTTGCTTTTGTTTTTTTATTCACATTATAGTTGGGCCTTTACTGTTGGAGGTCTAAAATCTGTATTATTTCTTGAAAAAAGTAATAAGTGTTTCAGTATTTTATTTTATAGATTGTTTTTCACTTACATATTTACTAAAATTAAATAATATTAAATATTATATATTGAAAATTATGAAGCGAAAATAAAAGTATTTAGTATTAAGGTGTTGTAAATCAAGTTTAGTGAAGTAACTCCAATCTAAAAAGCAAATATTGGGGTGACAGAGAATTAAAATTAAAAAAGATTAAGTACTGCATATATATAATTTTACATAAAAATTCCATCGGCTTTTAATGGGTTAAGCATTTTTTTTAAATATCTCTTCGAAACAAGTAAGAATGACTTAAAAAAATTTGCATTCCTGTTCAATCGATTTTTTTTAAAGACAAGTAGCACTTCAGGCATTAATACCAACTTAGTTTTTTTTTTAACCGTGCTAAATTCTTTAGGAAAGGGATAAATGAGAGAAAAGACAGGGGGTGAAAGGAGATAGATCTAGCCATTTTATTAATTATTTTACTTCGCCGGCGAATATGCTATGAAGAAGTACCGACGAAGGAGGCTGCATGTTTATATGTTAATTCTGATTATGTATTTATACCATTAAACAGAAAAAACATTTTTATTTTTTGACTGCCGCAAGGGTTGAACCCAGGGCAGCCAGATTTGTAGTCAACGTTCTTACCACCTAGACTACAAACAAAAGCAAAAACAAATGTTCAAGACGTAGTTCAGACAGAACAGTAAAGAAATACGTTGGTTTGTGTGTAAATTTCGTCTAACCAAATTAATGTTGATATGAATATTCTCGTATTCTTATTTACAAAGTTAGTTGGTTAAATAGATGATGTTTATAAAATACACAACTAAGGTAGATAGATGCGAAGAATGCTGATGAAGGTCGTAGCGGTCTAGAAAGTGCATCATTTCATTCTGCTTGCGTCTAATTTTTCTTGTTTTCCTTGGAAAACGTCCGCATACGTTACGAAATTAGAAATAAAATGAAGTTAAGCCATAATAATTTTAATTCATTTATAATATTCACAGTTCAAATAATAATTTAATAAAAATAAACTAACAGAAATTTTTGTAACATTAAAGAAAGCGCAAGTATTTGACAATTTAAAAAAAACAAAACAAGTACAAATGCTATAATCTTATATACCCATATATATATATAACACCAATCAAAAAAGCAAATATTGGGGTGACAGAGAATTAAAAATAAGAAAAAATTAAGTACTACATATAATTTTATATTAAAATGTCATCGGCTCCTAATGGGTTACGTATTTTTAAAAAATTGTATATTTTCGGAAAGTTCTCTTTATAAGCTTTTAAATGATAACCATAATAAGATCTTAAAAAAAAAAAAAAATGATGCACAATCGTACTTTTCTATAAAAAGTTCAGAGGCCTATAACTCCGAAAATATGGGCTAACGTCAATTTTTTTACTTGATGTTTTTTATTTTTTAATTCCCTATCGCTCCATATATTTGTTTTCCTGATTGGATTTACTTTACTGTTCCAAAAGACATGGAGAAATTAGGCGTGGTATTTTGTCCGGTGCCTTGAAGTACATGGACCGATCTTGCTGATTTACAATATCAAAGTTTTGGAAACTATGTGTGATCGGTTGGCGCATTTAAATTTTCTCCACCTTATCTAGTGCTTTGGCAGAGTTGATTTTACCCTTAACAAGAACGTACAGACGGACATCGTTCAATCGACTTCGCTATGCATAAGAACTCAGAATATATATACTTTATGGGGTCGGAAATGGATATTGTAGAAATTACAAACGAAATGACAAACTCTTTTTCAACTTTTTTTGGTGAAGGGTATAAAAAAACTCAGGTAACAACAAAAAAAAAACATATACACAGCTCTATCAACTAAATGAAGTTAAGCGGCATTTTTTCATTTATGATAAAAGAAATATTAGAAGTCCGTCTTTCTAGTATTAAATTTATTTTAAAGTAATATACCATGGTACCTTGTATAATGCATGAATCAAAAAACAAGATTGCGTAGGTCCGCTAGTTTGTTGTATAGCGTTTTCTCGTTTATTTCTACATTCGAAAAATTAGTGCGGATCTAAAAAAAGAAAATTTATTGAAATAAAAAAATCAAATTAAATTTTAAACATTTTGGTTTTAGTTTTATTTTGAAAAACAAATTTGCTGCATGGAAAGGGTTATTTTACTTTCAGTTATTGGGCATTAAGGTCAGTAATAATTATTATAGATTTCCTTTAGAAAAATATTAATTTACAATAACTAATAAAAAAAACTTCTCAAATATATAATTTTTAATAAGAATTTTCATATAAGCCAAAATTTCAATCTTTGGTAGATCGAGATAGATAGGTAGGCAATATTTTTTCTTGATTCAAGCATTAAAATCATTCGAGACAGCAGATACCGACTGCAAAATGTCAAAAATAGACTACATGTGCTTAAATGAGAATAATTATTTAGAGAACAGCAAGGCAACCAGGCGGCAGGTTGTCGTCTTGGCTGGTATTACCGCTGCAGTCGAAATTAAACAATTTTTTTTTAATTCTGAATTTAAAAAATACATAATAGTAATTGATTTGGAATACAACATACCTGTTTTTGGAATTTTTTGTCTGTCTGGGTTCGCATCACGTAAAAGCTGCTGGATAGATTTGAGTAAAATTTTGTGAGGAGATCCTTTAGAACCTGTAATAATATATAATGTATATATATATATATATATATATATATATATATATATACATATGGAAGTTTATATATAGAAATATTTGCACATATATATACATATATATACGAAATGTTGTAAGGAAGAAGAGAGCGAATAAAAAAAGTTCATAAACAACGACCGCAAGAGAATCGATTGAAACGACAAAACTGCACGCGTCAACTTCTATTATTCCAGCAAAACTCACCCTTCAATCTACTCTGCACTCTGGCAACTTGTTAATTTGGGCACGACTAAGGTGCGCGGGCATGGGCAGTGGTCCGTTGCAGTGTAGATATCACAGGTACAAATAAGGTTGTGCCAGTCAAAGTAGTACAAGTAGACACTAGGGCTCATATGAAATGGCCCTCACTTTTCCCTCCCCTAATCGTGGTATTCCTGCGTGACATGTTCGAAATACCCCTAATACATACATCACCGTTGATCACTTACCTCTTTGTTCTTTTACCCTGCTAAATGAAAATTCATAATACATACTCGTATATTACTTCAAAATAAAAAAACGTTACATTATATTTTCCTTTTGTTAACCTTCAATATCTTGTTGTTGTATAATAAATTTATCCTATTGTTGTACAACAATTTCTTAATATGTAATTGACTTCTGCTACATATATGGTTTATTGTGCCTTTATCAAGATTGGCTTATCTGGAGAAGGCTTCTAGTACCTCTTGCTGTTTTAAATTGATTCCGTACTATTCAAGCGCTAGCACCTCGCCTTTCTCCACGTAAACTAACGTTCTGTTTAATTGGCAGTCGAAATTAAATAATTTTTTTTTATTCTGAATTTAAAAAATGGCAGGGGTACATAACCACAGTGCCAGGATATCCCACAAGTTTTCAAATATAAGTAGCCTCTCCAGAAACTGCACATCGCCCTATACTTTCGTATTGCAAGTGATAAATCCTGAACAGGATATTGAAATATAAATAACTATGTATCTTAATTTGCTTACACGATGGCATTTTTATAAAAGCCAGGTGAAAAAAAGAGCGCATTGCGTTTTTGAAAAAAGAAAATAAGTGCTTAAAATCTCTTATTATGAAAAAGAAAAGAACAATAAGGATTTAAAATACAAATAATAATAAAACTGTAACAGGATGCTTTCTGTACATGAAATATTTTAGGAAACTATTGTTAATGGTGAGGACAGTAATTGATTTGGAATACAACATACCTATTTTTGGAATTTTTTGTCTGTCTGGGTTCGCATCACGTAAAAGCTGCTGGATAGATTTGAGTAAAATTTTGTGAGAAGATCCTTTAGAACCCGTAATAATATATATATATATATATATATATATCTTTCTATTATGTTCTACTTATGTAAATATACACATGGAAATTTATATATAGAAATTTCTGCACATATATATACATATATATACGAAATGTTGTAAGGAAGAAAAAGAGAGAGAATAAAAAAAGTTCATAAACAACGACCGCAAGAGAATCGATTGAAACGACAAAACTGCACGCGTCAACTTCTATTATTCCAGCAAAACTCACCCTTCAATCTAATCTGCACCCTGGCAACTTGTTAATTTGGGCACGACTAAGGCACGCGGGCATGGGCGGTTGTCCGTTGCAGTGTAGATATCCGAGGTACAAATAAGGTTGTGCCAGTGAAGGTAATACACGTAGACACTAGGGCTCAGATGAAATGGCCCTCACTTTTCCCTCCCCTAACCATGGTATTCCTGCGAGACATGTTCGAAATACCCCTAATACATACATCACCGTTGATCACTTACCTCTTTGTTCTTTTACCCTGCTAAATGAAAATTCATAATACATACTCGTATATTGCTTCAAAATAAAAAAACGTTACATTATATTTTCCTTTTGTTAACCTTCAATATCTTGTTGTTGTATAATAAATTTATCCTATTGTTGTACAACAATTTCTTAATATGTAATTGACTTCTGCTACATATATGGTTTATTGTGCCTTTATCAAGATTGGCTTATCTGGAGAAGGCTTCTAGTACCTCTTGCTGTTTTTAATTGATTCCGTACTATTCAAGCGCTAGCACCTCGCCTTTCTCCACGTAAACTAACCTTCTGTTTAATTGGCATCTTTCTTATATTAACTTTTGTTGGGTTTTTGTGGAATTAGATCCCTGAATTATGAAATTTAAATGAATGGCTTGGCAACACTGTAAATATAAGTAGCCCTTTGTATAAAGGGAATTGAAGCAAATAAAATGTAAAAACACTAAGCACGGAGTCTTATTTAGTAATTTAATAATTGGCGACGAGAAACAAAAAAGAAATTTAACATATCTATTTACAAAAAACCTATACATACTTTAATTGAGAAGACAAACTTAAAGAAGAAAATCTTGGTGACACGTGCGAAGTGTTAGCGAAAATGGCGACAACCGCAAATACAAATACAGCAAATACCGCAATTTTTAGTTTGGAACCTTTTGATCCAGAGCGGTCTACATGGTCACGTTGGGTAACTCGTTTTGAAACAGCCTTAAAGATATATGGATGCGACACCGGGAAATATAAAGAATACGTTTTACATTTCATGGGGATTGGTACTTACAACTTACTTTGCGATAAATTGTTGCCGGAAAAGCCGGAAGAAAAAACCTACGATCAAATAAAAACTGCACTCAGCGAGCACTATGACCCCAAACCAAATGAAATACTAGAAAACTATAGGTTCCACTTACGTAAGCAAAAAGAGGAAGAAACTTGTGAGGAGTACCTAATTGCCTTACGGAAATTAGCGTTATACTGCAACTTTGGCGCGTACTTAAACACAGCATTAAGAAATCAGTTTGTTTTTGGATTAAACAATCAAAAAATACAAAGCCGTCTGCTCGAGAAAAACGATATAACTTTGGAAGTTGCTATTTCAACCGCAAAAACATACGAGAGTGCGGAAAAAGGAGGGGTGGAGTTACGCCAACCAAAGGAGGAGATGTTAGTAGATATGGTAGCAACAAACTCTAGATCAAAAAGAAAAAATTTCGAAAAGGGGCCCAGGGATGCTGGTAAGGGGTCATGTTATCGTTGTGGAAGCACTCAACATTTAGCGAATGAGTGTCGTCACAAGGAGACTGTGTGTAACTATTGTTCGATTAAGGGTCACCTACGTCGAGTATGTTTAAAAGAGAAGAGGCAAGTGAATATTATAGATGATGACGGAATGCATACGGGGCAAGAGGATATGTACCATATTTACGAGGGGGAGGTAAAACGGGTAGATGATAAAATTTATTCAAATCGTTCCAAATTAATTTGTAGATTAAGAGTTAATAATCATTTACTTGATTTTGAAATCGATACAGGTGCGCCAGTAACTACTGTAAATGTACGTGATGCGAGGAAATATTTTGGCAAATCAAAATTGTACGAGAATGACACAAAATTATACAGCTACTGCAACAACGAAATTGATTGTCTCGGGTTCTTACTGGTCACGGTCCAAGTTAGTCCCACCCTTAAAATTATACGTAGTCAGATCAAAAAGGGGACCATTGCTCGGTCGAGAATGGTTAAAAGAGGTTAAGTTAAATTGGTCAAATATATTAAACAAGGGGTCCTCAAAAATAAATCAGATATCTCAAGACACAATGCAAGATGTAAAAACAAAACTTCAAGCTATACTCAAAAAGTATCCCACACTTCAGTAACCCTCCGCTGGAAAGATCGAGGGCTATCAAGCAAGAATAAACATAAAAGAATCAGCGACTTCAAAATTCTTCAAATCCCGGAGAGTGCCGTTTGCTATAATGAATGCAGTTGAACTTGAATTAGAAAAACAAGTTTCGGAAGGATTGCTTGAAAAAGTAGAATCGAGCGAATGGGCAACTCCCATCGTGGCAGTGCCTCAAAAGGACGGACGTGTACGTATATGCGGTGACTATAAAATTACAATAAACCCCCCCAAATGATAGTCGATGAACACCCGCTACCTACGATCGAAGAATTATTTAGCACGATGTCTGGAGGGGAAAAATTTACCAAGATCGATTTAGCCCAGGCATATTTACAATTGAAGGTACACCCACACGATCGGAAGCTGTTAACTATAAATACACACAAAGGACTAATCACTCCAACTAGAATGATGTTTGGGGTTGCATGCGCCCCGGCGAAATGGCAACGCTTCATGGAGTAGCTTCTTCAAGACATCCCGGGGGTCTCTGTTTTCCTTGATGATATTAAAATAACGGCAGAAAACGATGAGTGCCATCTGGGGAGAATCGACGAGGTATTACGTCGGCTAGAGAACCATAACATGCGAATTAATATTGAAAAATCTTACTGGATGCAGGATGAAATTGAGTACTGTGGGTACGTAGTTAATAGACATGGAAAAGTAAAAAGGAAAATTGATGCAATACAAAATATGAAGATACCTGCTACAGTAGAAGAAGTTCGAGCCGTTGTGGGGATGGTTAATTACTACGGGCGATTCATAGAGAATTTGAGTACTATCCTGTACCCAATAAATAATTTATTGAAAAAGAATGTACCTTTCGTGTGGAATAACAGTTGTGAAAAATCGTTTAGGGAGGTCAAAAAGCAAATGATGTCGGATAAAATTTTGGCGCGTTATAATCCAAGATTGCCGCTGGTTCTAGCTGTTAATGCAAGCCCTTACGGTGTAGGGGCAGTACTCAGCCACCGATACTCAGATGGCACAGAACGCCCGATACAATTCGCCTCATAAACCTTATCTCTCACTCAACAACGGTACAGCCAAATAGACACGGAAGCGTACGCCATTATTTTCGGTATCAGGAAATTCTACCAGTATATTTTCGGCAGGAAATTCATCTTAGTTACAGACAATAAGCCAGTTGCAAAAATATTTTCTCTCAGCCACTAGAATGCAGCATTATGCTTTATATTTACAATCGTTTGATTACGTAATCGAAATGAAAACCTCAAAAGAAAACGGGAATGCCGATGCTGTCTCCAGATTGCCCCAAAATATTATAGAAAGTCATGAAGATGAAATTAATGCAATCGAATTAGAAAAAATACAGAATCTACCTATAGGAGTTAAGGAACTGGGTAAGGAAACTATTAAAGAAACCGAAGTAAAGACCTTAATTGATTCTTTAAAATGGGGGCGGCAATGCCCAGACAATTTTCGTTTTGGTATAACTCAAACAGAATTCAGTTTACAACAAGGATGCTTACTTCGTGGTATACGTGTATATATTCCGAAGGTGTTGCGGAAGAGAGTCTTGCAGGAATTGCATTCGGCACACTTCATAATGAATAAGATGAAGACTTTAGCGAGAGGTTATTGTTGGTGGCCAAAATTAGACGAAGACATTAAAGATATGGTACAAAACTGTGCACGATGCCAAGAAGTAAGACCGGAACCTGCAAAACAACTACCGGTTCATTGTTGGAATTCAGCAAGGGAACCATTAGAGAGAGTTCATGTAGATTTCGCGGGACCAATTTTTGGCAAATACTTATTTATACTGGTGGACGCGTTTACAAAATGGCCTGAGGTGATGGTGATTAACGACATCTCTGCAGAAACTACCATTGGAGTGTGTCGTGAAATTTTCGCAAGAATGGGGATACCAAATATAGTAGTTAGTGACAATGGTACACAGTTCCATTCTACTATATTTCAGAAATTTCTGGCTGATAATGGAGTAAAGCACAAACATGGAGCACCCTACCACCCAGCTACAAACGGATTAGCTGAAAGGTCTGTGCAAACGCTGAAAAACAAATTCAAATCATTAAAATCTACACCGAAAAGTTTAAAAACCGATATAGCGAAAATTTTTTACTGGCTTATCGTAGATCTATTCACACGGGAACTGGCAGTTCTCCGGCCATGTTGATGTTTGGTCGTCAAATTAAAAATCGTCTAGATTTACTATTGCCGCAGAATTTAACAAGCAGTAATAACGAAAATTTGAAAGTAAAAAAGTATTTTGGTGAGAGAGAGACAGTCGTAGTCCGAGACTACTTGGCTAAGGACAAGTGGCAGTTTGGCAAGATAAGACAACGGAAAGGTGAGTTAAGCTATGAAGTATTGCTGGATGATGGCAGGGTGTGGCAAAGCCATGTAGACCAGTTGAGAAAGGTGGGTGAAAGAATATGTGTGAAAGAAAATAAATGCACAGGAGAAGGTAGGATTCGTGAGGAGGATACGCGAGAAGTGCAAGGGGCTTGGGCTGAGTCGGCGACAAAAGAGGAACAATACGATTTTGATTTGCCGGAGATTTCCGATGCAGCACCACTTCCTAATGAGTCGAATGATGCAAGGTCATCAGATGATGAAGATAAAGGAACTAGGTTTCCAGTTAGAATCAGAAGCAAACCAAGATATTAGGAAGACTTTGTGACCGATTAAAAAGGAAAAAACAAACAGATATATATTTTATATTACTTATCATTATATTAATTATATTGTGTAACATCAATTGATATCCTATGGGAATTTATTGAATATTGTTAGGGGGGAAAAGCTGTTGGGTTTTTGTGGAATTAGATCCCTGAATTATGAAATGTAAATGAATGGTTTGGCAACACTGTAAATATAAGTATCCATTTGTATAAAGGGAATTGAAGCAAATAAAATGTAAAAACACTAAGCACGGAGTCTGCTACGGGCAGTCATCTTGACGTGATGCAGAGGCTTAAGTACAATGACCCATGTAGGCCGTGCTGGTAGGGACACCCATGCCAGAGGGGCTCATGGTGAGTGCGAAACTAAGAACTGCCCCCCCCCAGTGCCTGATAGCGTCTGTTCCCCAATGGGGCGGTTATCAGCTACCCTGTACGAATGTTTTCCCTTTCAATGAGACTGGGCATTCTGTCAGGGTACGTCCGTTCTTCTGGGTCAGCTAGATCCACGGTCCACTGTCCGAAACCCACCAGCGTCTGTTCACCATTTGTGCGGCTTGGTGGTCTGCCTAGTCCATACTAGGCAGCAGTTATAACCTCATGGCAGCATGTATAAAATGCAACTTTTACCTACCCCAAATGAAAAAGAAAAAATGCCCTAAGTATCCGGTCGGGGCTTCATAATCTCCGGAGACCCTATTCCCGCGGTGACGATTTCAGGCTGCGGTGAATCGAATGTTACTGGGATCCAGGCTAGTCAGGTTGGAACGCCAGGCCTGACTGGTCTGCAAGTTACTGGTGTCACCCAAAATGCAGGAGGAGAATCTGGGAAACCGGGGTCATCCAAATGCGAACTAAATGCACGAAATAGTGCACAAAAAGGCAGCGAAGTGCCTCTGGATTTCACTCCAAGCACTTCCAAAGCAGCCAAGGTCTGTGCCGCTAAGGCTAAAACCCCTGTTTCGGGCGCTGTAGGAACACAGCAAGGTTCCACAGCCAACCCAGCTGTGAGCAGCGGAACTGCGAACCAGATTTCGGGTTCCAATGTCTTACCTCCCCCCGCCAGCAAGGTAACTGCGAACAAGATTTCGGGTTCCCAAGCTGTGCCTCCAGCCGCAAAAGGCAAAACTATACCCCCACGGCACGCCCCACCTGCCAGAAGGGCCTTTTTGAAACGGCGTGCTGCCGAGAAATGTGTGGATCAGTTAGGCAAAAAGCCAGCTGAAACCCTTACGAAGGAGGAATCTACCTCATTGAAATGGGCTAGATTTTATCTGGCTGGCCTGCAAAAGCCCCCTTCTACATCTACGGATGTGCCTAAACGGCAAAGATCTGAGGAGGAGGCTCAGGCGCAGAGTCACCAGCCCGCTACAAAGCGTCCAAAACATAAATCCATGGACTGAAGCTTCAGTGAGGTTGCAAAAGGCAACCTGGTACGCGCCGTCATTGATCGGAATGACGCGGATAGCTCCATCTCTCACGCTAACTGGGAGGTGGTAGGCAAGAAGTTGATGGGAGTGTTCTGGAGGGTCATAAAAGACAACCCAGGTCCCTTCCCTCAATGTGACGATGCAAATTGGTTTTGTGGACGTGTCAAACTCATGGCATGTTCAAACGAGCGTTCGCCTATGCTATTAAAGCAAGCCGTAGCTCTTTTGGAAGGCCTATGGGCAGGAGCGAAGCTTGACGTGGTACCTCTCGAAGAGATACCCCGCAGGCCTAGAGCCATGGCACGAATACCGGACGAACCTGCCGAACCTAAGGATATAATGGAGCTCATTCGGGGAGGAAATCCTGAACTACCAACCAATGATTGGAAAGTAGCAAAGGTTTCCGAACCTGAAGGGGCATCCAGACGGATCGTTGTCCTGCTGAGTCAGGAATCGCTGGCGCAGCTTCGGGAGAGACGAGGAAGGATCTACTACGGTTTCGAAACGATCCTTCTTCGTGTCTACCGAGGCGACGACAGGGGTTACCACACTCCGGAGGGTGATGAGCCTATTCCAGGAGATGTGGTGAATGAGGAGACTGCCAGTCTGATCTCTGAGGAAGGCACCCTATCAAACTCTGAGTTTGTGGGTGAATTCTTCGAGAGAATGGACGAGACAGTTGACGAGGACGCCCTCTTGGACTCCGACCAAGATGACGTCAACGTCACAACCATATCCGCAAACAGGGATGGTGAAGGTGACTCAAATAAACCTTCACCATTCTAAGGCAGCTTCCGCTGCACTACTCCTTCGCATCTCGGAGAGAGGGGAGGAGATCGTCTTAGCCCAAGAACCATGGCTTCATCGGGGCAAGGTTTGCGGGCTTGGTGTTAGAGGCTTCAAGCTACTGTATATGAATGGTCCGGGTAAGATCAGATCATGCATTGTGGCGAAGAGCAATCTGAATATCTTCATTCTCTCTGATTACAGTGATGAAGATACGGTAGCAGCTGCCTGGGAGACAGACGGCGGTACGGTTATAATAGTCTCCAGTTACATGGCGCATGAATGCGAAGCACCGCCGCCAATGCTTTGCAGAATAATTAAGATGGCAGCCACTCGAAACCTGCCGGTTATTGTTGGAGCAGACGCCAACGCACACCATGTTGTTTGGGGAAGCTCGGACTCTAATGCAAGGGGTGAGTCTCTTTTTGATTTCATTCTTTGTAATAATGTAGACGTTATAAACGTTGGGTCAGAACCCACTTTTGTTGTAGTAAATAGAAGGGAAGCTCTTAACGTTACGCTAGTTAGTACTAAGCACTCAGATTTGATTAGGGCATGGAAGGTCTCTAGTGACTGCTCGTTCTCTGATCATAGGTATATTGAACTCGACGTAGTGATTCGGGTACATGGGGTCACTCCCCGACGTAATAGAAGGAAAACGGATTGGGAGCGGCAACGGTCTCTCCTTTCCGATTTTCTTTCGAGTCCACCGAGAATAGAAAATCGGCGGGACATTGAGGTCGCGGTGGATGCATTAACCAATGCGTTTGAACGCGCGACTTCGGAATCCTGCAGAATGAATATCTGCCGAGGTAAGAGCAAACCACCCTGGTGGAGCTCGGATATCGCGGAGGCACGAAAAGCCTTCTGTAGACTTTTTAATGCGGCCAAGAGATCAGGAAACTGGTCAGCTTATAAGTCCTCAGTGAACAGATTTAAGAACATGATAAGAAATGCGAAGCTAAGGTCTTGGAGATCCTTCTTCAGTGGAGTGGAGGGTGCTTCCGAGACGAGCAGACCTCGTAAGATTCTATCGGCTACGCCCATTGTCCCTAGTTTCGTTAAGAAACCATGTGGCAATTGGACCTTGAGTGCACAGGAGACCCTAGAGGTTCTCATGGAAACTCACTTTCCGGGCTGTGCTCCTTCTAGGGGAGGAGGAACAGCCATTCTTGACAGCCGTGCATCAGTTCCCTTTCCTATAAACAGGGAAGGACTTATGTGGGCTCTTGGTAGTTTTGACCCGTTTAAATCAGCGCGTCCTGATGGTATCATACCGGCTGATTTGCAGCATAATGCGGATATTGTTATACCATGGTTAATTCCGATATACACGGCATGTATTACATGGTCGTATATACCGGAACCATGGACTTTTTGCTATGTGGTCTTCATTCCCAAGGGGGGGAAGACCTCACACACTGAACCGAAGGACTTTAGACCTATAAGTCTATCCTCCTTCCTCTTGAAGACTCTGGAACGGATACTTGACCTCCACTTGAGGAGGACGATTAATCCGGACCGACTCTCCGCCTCTCAACATGCGTATGTCAGGGGCAGATCTGTTGAGACGGCACTACACACGCTTGTGGGGTTTATAGAAAAATCCCTAGAGGAATATGCATTGGTTGCCTTTCCAGATATAGAAGGGACTTTCAACAATGTGAAACAGGAGGCCATTACGATGGCCCTGGAGGGACTGAACGTAAATTAGTCGATAATAAACTTTATAAGGAATCTATTGACTAATAGGGTCATTACTTCCAGTATGGGGCTAGCTACCATATACAGGGTAGCTAAGCGAGGTACAACACATGGGGGGTATTATCTCCCCTTCTCTGGAACCTCGCCATGAACGCATTGCTGACAGAAATGGACTGCAAGGGGTTCAGGACTGTGGCATATGCGGATGACGTCGCGGTCGCAGTATCAGGAAAGTATCCTGACACGCTATCGCAATGTCTTCAATCAGCGCTTGGTTGCGTCAGTAGGTGGTGTACCGAGAGCGGGCTTAGCGCGAACGCTCGGAAAACGGAGCATGTGCTCTTCACGAGAAGAAACAAGATACCAAATTTTCCGCTACCACTCCTAAATGGAGTGGAGCTTGGGTTATCTGACAGGGCAAAGTATCTGGGTGTCATCCTGGACTCAAAACTGTCGTGGACCCCCAATGTGCGGTTTCGGGCGGATAGGGCCTCAGTGGCTTTGTATGTGTGTAGAAAGGCCATGGGCAGACACTGGGGCATAAATCCCAACACGTCGTACTGGCTCCTTAACACGGTCATAAAACCCATACTCATGTATGGGGTTCTTGTATGGTGGCCCACACTGGGCAAACTAGTGAACTGCAGTATGCTGAATAGAATATTGCGCACTTCGGCCTTGATGGTCACCGGGGAAATGCGCACCACTCCATCGAAGGCCCTTTTTACGATGCTGCACTGGCTACCGGTCGATCTCATGGCCAAGCGGCTGGCTATGAACTCGGCGGTTAGACTAAATGCAGCGGCGACGTGGAAGTCAGGGGACTTTGGACATGCGACCATTTTAGGCTGCTCCTCGGCCATCCCTGACAACATCGATTATTGCACGCCCACCCCCATGTCTGATATTGGTTTCGGGGTATCAACGTCGGGCACATCGAATATGCGTGGGGATGTGCTTGATGTTTATACTGACGGGCAAAGTCGGATACGGGGGTCGGGGGGGGCGTCTTCATTCCTAGATTTCGGATCAGAATGAAGTTTAGGCTACGGGATCAGTGTAGCGTGGTACAGGCTGAGATTTCAGCCATCAGAAGGGCGGCTTGCTGGATGAGGTACCACAGGGTATACGGAGAGGATATCCGGATCTGTACTGACAGCAAGGCCGCGATTAACTCCTTATCGGGTGTCTATACGACATCCAGATTGGTACGTGAATGCCGGACATCTCTTAACGAGATGGCGAGACATTCCAACCTGGAACTGTTTTGGGTACCGGCTCACTCGGGCGTACCCGGGAATATAATTGCGGACGAACTCGCCAGATTGGGAACCCGGTTGGGAGACCGGGAGACAGATCCACTGGTAGGAGTCCCATTAAGCTGCTGTAGAGCTTTGCTTCAGCAGGAACTCCTCAGAGCTGCACAGTCTAGATGGTCTGAGGAGGTTACCTGTAGGGTCTCGAGGACATTGTGGCCTCAGTACGATAATAGGAGAACCGCAAATCTACTGAGGTTTCCTCGGGGGCAGCTGGGCATACTGGTGGCGGTGCTGACGGAGCACTGTGTCATTGGTACCCATGCTAGGAGATTGAATCTTCCGCATCATGACTACTGTAGAAGTTGTCAAGATGAGGAAGAGGAAGAAACGGTAGAGCATCTGCTATGCCACTGCCCAGCTCTTTCTGAGAATAGAGCGGCCATCTTCGGCAGTCCGAGACTGCATGGTCTTGCAGACTTATCTGTCTGCGACGTTGCTAGGATAAACTTGTTTATCCGGTCCTCGGGGTGGTTTGGATTGGGATCTTTGACGGTGCCGTAATGGCCTGGATCTGATCCCCTGTAAATCCTGTTTCCAGGCAACACAACGGGAACTTTGGGACCCAAGTGGGTCGGTCTTTTATGCCGACGGCCTGTGCAACCTAACCTTACCTAAGCACGGAGTCTTATTTAATAATTTAATAACTTTTAATTACAGTAGATTTCTAGGTTTAAAAATCTTAAGGTAAGTATTTGGTATATATTTTCACTACCGGTAAGTACCGGTAATCTTTCATAATATTGTATATAATTAGTGGGTATCAATTTTTGAACTTAAGTAAGTATTGAGTATTTGTTTTATTTTAAGGTAAGTACTATATTTTTTTGGATTTTAATTTTATTTAATCATAGGTAATGTAATATATTTTCCATTTTAAATTTTGGTTAAGTATGGTTTTATTTTTATTTAAAGGGAAGCATTTGAGATTGGTTTTTTGTTTTTTTTGCTTTGAATCTAAATATTTTCAAATTTCATAGAAGTATTTTGTCTTAAATTTCATAAAATAATATTTTTAAAATTTCAGGAAATTATTCATACATTTCAGGAAATTATTTTTTTCTTTATACTTTAATTTAAAGAAATTATTTCGAGCTTTCAAGAAATTAATAAGTTTTTATTTCAAGGTGTTTAATTGTTACGTTTTCAAATAGGTTTTACAAATTTTCAGGGAAGCGTTTCAATTCTTCAGGTAGGTATTTTAAATTTTCAGGTAAGTGTTCTTAATTTTTTAGGTAAGTATTTAAAATTTTCAGGAAATGAATTTTAAATTTCAGGAGATTGTTTTTAAAAATTTCAGGAAACTATTTTTAAATTCCAAGGAAGGATAACTAGACAAAATTTCAATTTCGGGTTTTAAATAAGCAAATATTTGGATAATTGATTTTAAAATTTTGGGAAAAGATTTTCTTGAATTTTCAGAAAAAATTTAGATTTGGAAAAAAATTTTGGTATTGGAAAAAACTTATCTACTTTATTGTAAACTGGGCTATTGTTTTGCTCCAAATCGAGCAAAGCGCGATGCGTGCTAAAAGGGTTGTGTGCCCAAAACACACGTGGTCAAGTATAGGTGAACTTTTTCAGTTTTAGTAAGGCAAAGAAAACGTACAAAAGAAACTTAAAAAAACGGACAACGCAAAACTAGATTTAAATTTTTCGATTTTACGTACATGACATAAAATTTTCCTGGGCTACAATTTTTAATATAATTTTATCCAACACTACCTACTGTACTTATCTTCGAGGGTTAAAGATGATGAAATGGTGGTTTTCGGAGGCTTTGTTGTCGTTGCCAGAATTTCAAGATGGTGGTCGGATGATGATACTGTTGCTGTTGTTACTGGTTGCTATTTTTGTAGTTATTTGTTGTTGCTGGTGTTGAATTAAAATGGTTGTCTAATGTAGATATTGATGCTTTATAATATTATAACGGGCTGGTGATGTTTACTGTTATTGTGGCCGTTGAAAATGATGGCAATTGGTAACAAAAATGGTGAAACAAACTGTTGCTATTATGGTTGAAAAATTATGTCGATTCTATGAGCTGATGCTAGTTGTTGTTGTTCCAATCGTTGTTGGTTCATTGATATTATGGGTGAAATTTAATTTTTGTAGTTGCTGACATTAGTATTGGTGTGCTGAGGCTACGTTTTATTTTTGTTGGCGACACGGCACGATGCGTGTTGTAATGAAGTTGTTGTTAAGTCATACTTTAACCAAATTTATTATTTGTCCATTTATGCTGTTGATGGATTTTGAAGCTGCTATTTTGTTAACCACATTTATTTGCTGTTGATGTTGTGGCTGAGCGTTTTTTTTCTTTTTTTAACTCGCTTAGTTGATGTTATTTGGAGTATGTTACCGAACTTTTGAACCGTTATAGACAGAACGCTGAAACTTAAAAGGGACCTGCATTTCTAAGCCCGCTATATCAACAAGTTTATCATTTGAATTTAGAAATTAAAGGGTGTCCCATATCTTTTGAACGTTAGAGACAAACGCTTGCAAATTGGACAGAATGTCAATTGGTATGGCTGTTGTAGTAACAAGAGTAACAGAGTTCCATGCCTTAAGCTTATCCATACAGAGAGCATCTTCAAATAACTTATCCTTCATCAAGCGACGGATATCCGGTCCATTAAGTATTCCTGTAAAAAAAACGAATTATGAAAAAAATTTTTTTACATATTAGTATAAGATAAATTAATACAAACCTTCTTTTATTTTCATGCTACTTAATCTTGGAAAAATACGACATTATCCGTTAAACAAATTTCCATCCGGATTAAGTACTTTAATAAAATTTTTCACAGTGCCTAGTTATATATATAGAGCGGCAGCAACAAAACTTTATTAATTGATACAACTGGATATTAATTTTTTTCGCAATTAAACTGTTTCACGTTGAGGCCAGTCATGTTTTATATACTGATCACCACTATATCGTGTATCACATAAAACAAATATTCATAGTGTAACTCGTTTACATACCGTCTTTAAAGTACTTTGGCGACAAATTTTAAATCGCGAATATCGCAAATACGATATTGCGTACTTAAATTAACTTTACCAGGTAGGTGTCCAACTTGTTAAAATTTGCGACTAGCACAGTGTTATTTTTGTGCATAATCTTACTTTTCCCATTAATTTTAGTTTCTACATTTACATCATCTATACTAACTACTTCATAAGGACCATTGTATGGTGGTTCATTTTTCTTTTTACTCATTTTTCTATTTTTATCATGATTCTAACTTCCTATCCTTTTTTGCAATTTCTATAATTTTCCTGGCATTTTCTTTTGAATTTTTCAATCTTATTTTCAATTTATGTGCGTTATTTTCGAAGTGGGTAGTTTTCCAAATACTAGCGCAAATGGTGTGTTTCTACATGTGGAGTTGTATTATATGCAAAACAATAATAAGGAATCCAATCACTCCAATGTTCATCTTTTACAAACGATAAAAAGTATTCATTTATAACTCTGTGATTCCTTTCCACGATACCATGTGTTTCATGGTGTTAAGGGATGTAAACTTTATGACTTATTTTTAGCAAAGCACATATTTCTTTCAGAAGTTCATTCAAAAATTCCATACCTCTATCCGATTAAAGAACTTTAAATATACCATATTTCAATAATATGTTTTCAACTTAACACTTTTCCACTGATTTAGCTTCTTTGGTTTCCATTGGAGCTGCCACTACATATTTGGTCAATTCACATTGCATAGTCAGTATGTACCTATAATTTCCAGATGGGCGTAATGGTCCCACTCTATCGATAACTATAGCATCGTATTTGGCGTATCTGTAGTAAAAAAGGCTCTCTGCTGTGTCTTACTTGTTTATCTATCTGACACAGATCACACTCCAACACATACCTTTTTACCATTTTATTCATACTTCTCTTTCCATCTTATCAAGGGTTATCTTATTACAAAATGTCCTCCGCATGGTGTACTGTGATACAATTCAATTAGTTTCTTTTTTCTTTCTTCATCTACTATTCTCTGAGGATTTTTGTACAACATAATTATGACGTCATTTTCTCTACTCATACTTATTTTTCTTTTAAACTTTTGCAATTATGTCTGCCTAAATCACAAGATAGTTTCTCCAACATATTATCTAAATATCGGGATTAACGCTACATTTGACGTGTAGTTCATTTAGAGCAGTATTATTTTCAACTCGTATTTCTTTAGTCGACTCATCCAATATAAACTTTAATTTTCTAGCTAGCTTTGTATCATTCATGGATGTACATTCCCATATTTTGAGTTGATTAGGCTCATCAGGATCTGTATTACCATATTTTTTATATATTTCTTTATTTCCCTCATTTCCTTTATTCTTGTCTTTATATTCCTTATTCTTGTTATCAGCAGCGATTTCTTTACTGTGTCATAAATTTTATATGGCATTATTGTTTTTAATAATTTGGAGTTTAAGCGAATTCTTAACAATGCATCCGCATTGTTATTGTATTTGTATTTATTAATTAGAGTTTCTATGACGCAATATTTTATAATTTACAGTAGAATCAAACAATTTAAATTAAACAAATTGAGTTGAATATTTAAAACTAAGCTCGAGAAATAATGAATAACCAAATAAAATAGTTACATAAATAAAATAATTTTTCGTTAAGAATTAAACAAACAAGTATTACAAAAAATATTCTTATAGTAATTTTCTAAATGTTATTGCGTTGCTAGTGGTTTGTAAATTATTTGGAAGTTGATTCCAGAGACGTATGGTTAATTTAAAGAATTGACATTCAGATGCATCATGGTCACGGTGACAAAATTGAAGTATACCTTTTCCCCTGAACGATCTCGTAAACCGTAAACGTTTTAAAGGTAAAAAAGGCTATTTAGTCATTAATAATTTTGCAAAGAAAAATAAGATTTTTAAATTGTAAATAGTTTAAAAACGATATACTGAAAATAAGACAGGAATATTGTGATACATTACCGAACCTTTTTAAAAAGAATATATAGCGGATAATGTTGTTGTACTTAACGGTAAGTTTTTTCATGTCCTTTGTGTTACAACCAGTAAAAA
Organism: Gymnosoma rotundatum; assembly: GCA_916610165.2. Classification (NCBI taxonomy): domain Eukaryota; kingdom Metazoa; phylum Arthropoda; class Insecta; order Diptera; family Tachinidae; genus Gymnosoma; species Gymnosoma rotundatum. The sequence goes on from OU744336.1 coordinate 113,133,462, forward strand.
TTTTAGACGAATACAAAAGTTTAGACAAGAGATAAGTACAGTGCTGAGTGGCATATAAATTACGCAACATACCGTATACGCTTCAGTAATGTGATTTAACCAAGTCATATGTTTATAAAATATTACTCCTAGATTTCTTACTGAATCCGTGAATTAAGACCTAAAGCCCATGTATATATTTTGTCAAAATGATGATTTAATTCTTGTATTCTTGTCGTAATTGAATCTCTGTTGCTACTAAGATACAGTTGAATGTCGTCAGCATTTCAGAATATCTGATTTGTTTGAGAAGATCGTTAGCATATAAAGAGTATAAAGAATAGAGCCTTGAGGGATACCTCTTGTTACCTGTAAAGATTGTAATGAAGAACCATTGTTTGTAACTGAATGTTGAAAAATTAATTAGTGTTGAAAAATTAATTAATAGTGATACTTTCTTTTATCCTGCTTAGAGCTTCTTGGCACTCCTTTGTTCAGATGAATTTGCAGTTTCGACAATTTAATGCATAATATTAAGTGGTGTACAGCATCAAAGGCCTTTGAATTGTCTAATAACACAAGGAACGTTAATTTATTATCATAAAAATTATTTCGAATTTCCTTCATTACATCAGTTAGTACTGTAATACAGCTACGTTGTGGTCTAAATTCAGATTGGCAATCTGTTAAAAGTTCTTAGCATTGACATGCTAATATACTTTCAAAAACTTTAGGAAGATATGGCAGAACTGCAATTGGAAGATATTCTGATCTGGTTTTAGGTATTGGAACCTTAAATTTTAAAATTGTTTATGTCTTTTTATTGCAAGCGGCTCAATTCCATTCCAACCTTAAGAAAAACTTATCTACTATTTATACTAAATTATTAATAAATAAAACGCTGACTTAAAGCAGTCGGCATTAATCAGTTCAATAAACTTGTGACCTATTTAGTTTGACCAAAAGCAATTATGCTGACTCAAATGTGACAAGTTCTTCACTCGTCAGCATTAATGCTTTTAGCAAATTATAATTTATAAATAAACTATATTACTCTAACTAAAAAATATAACCTACGAGGGTTGGTCACAAAATCCTTCCCCTCCTAGCGAAAATAATAGTATTCTTTAAGATTGAAACCTCGTTGAAGTCGTTAACAGATAGTTATATTTGTTTGTTGTAGACGTGTGTTATGCAGTATTTAGAGTATGTCTTGAATTCTGATGATTATGACTGCAGCAGCTGCAGATGCTACGAGATTGATTGTAGTGGTTGACCGATGATGATTAAATTTTTGTCTGCCGTAAAACCATCTGATGCCTGCATTACTGTTTTGATAACAGTGTTGTTTAACTTCCAGTCTTTGGTATACCTTGGTCTCTGCTCATGAGCTCTTTGTGGTGATCTGCCATTAACTTGGGTTTTGTTGCCCGCCAGATCTTGTCACGACGTGTGTACGAAACTTTTCACCGCCAGTCTCCTAAAACCTCTTAGTTTACCTGCTATCCACATTGCTCCATTCATTCGCTTACTTAATCTAAAGTTTTTGTCTTTAGATACAGCTTCTTTATTGCGCTACATAGGGCATCCACTGTACCAAAAGACTGGGGTGATATCTGTACGTATGCAGATCCCATCAGTCGTAACTTAAGACACTCTATGACATCTACAGTTATTGCCCTGTTATTGTTAGTAATCCTTGCCAATTTATTATTTACCGTTCCCGCCGTATATCGTCTGTTTATAGTTTTTCTTGCGTTTGACAATACGGTTCTAACTTTGTCAAAAATTTTAAACACTTTTCCTCCTTCTGGTTCTTCCTGCTACGTATGCTCAACAACTATCGGCCTTTGTGTGCTTAAAATTTTCTCTTTTCTGCGTTCCGATGTGGTTGGAGATCTTGATCTATTTGGAATATCCAACTCTCTTGTTGCCCTCGCCAAGGCGAATGATAATCTTTGGATTTTGTCGTCTTTTTCTCTATTTAACTGTTGTAACTTGGCTCTTTCTCGATCAGCTTTTTTTGACATAACTGTAACCGAAGCTACTGGTTTTCTTTTTCTTGATTCTCTAATTACTTATTCGTAAACTCTATTTGTTCTCCTAACTTCTTATTATACTCCTCCAAAACTCTTTTAGTCTCTTCTAAACCCTTTATCCGACTCTCTACTTCTTTCGATTTGTTGTCATTAATTTCACTAACTATATCTAAAACGTATTGCACCTCCTCTAATTCTGTCAGTTTGTTATTTTTGATTGTCTCCTTATGGTTTTCAATAAATTCCTTACATGAATTTAATTTATACAGTTCTGTCCAGGCATGAACTTGCAAACTGCCAACATTATAATTATAGTCCCTTACTGGTAATGCACGAGCATTATTTATTAAATTATTACTATTAAATTAAGTTCAATAAACTTCAGCCTAAATTAATACATTTTTTATTATGTATTAAATTGTTTTAGTTCAATAAACTTCAGCACAATTGGCCTAAATTAATCATTTTTATTATTTATTAAATTATTTAAGTTCAATAAACTAGCACACTTGGCCTAAATTAATACACTATAATTGCAATATATTTTAGCTTATTACTTTCTATGTACAATTGTAATGTTATATTGCACACTTGTCCCAAATTTTTATTTTTTTTTATTACAATTTATTTTTACTTTATTATTTCCTACAATTGTAATTTAATGTGACACACTTGCCCTATATTAATATATTTTTTATCATTGCAAATTTGTTTATGTTTGATATTTGTTTTGTTGTTGCAAGATATATACAACTAATCATATTTCTTTGATAAAAATAGTATATAAGAATAAGAAAATTCGAAATAAAATAACTCTTATTTAATAATTAAAGAAACGGTATTTTTTAATTAAGAGCAAGCAACACGGTTCAAGTGCTGTTGTTGCGCTAACGAAATAAATTTACCTCCAGGTTAAAGTGCTTGAGAGGTCATACACAAAAATTCAAAATTCTTTATGTTTATGTGCCTGTAAGAAAATCATTAGTTTCAAAACATTTAAGTAATCTTCCCATTTCTTTGAGCTGCAAGTGCTTGGAAGAAAGCCCAAGGTGAAGATTCTTAACATTTTGGTGACCCCGATGTGATCCTGTTACAAGAGCAGGACGTCTAAATTTGTTGAGCCCGCAGTGTTCTGCATATCACCAGTTGAGCAACACATTATTCGAGTGGAAATACTAGCAGCAGTGGTAGCCAGCTAAATATCATCCACAATGGTGTCATTCGAAGAATCGACTCAAAGGCAAAAGGTGCTTCCTCTATAATGAAGGTAAAGTCAACTTCATACAAAAATCCGCCAAAAGAAGGCTGTGATGTGTTAGCAGCTGAGACTAATGAGTTCATAAAGCTCAAACGTCGACAAGCGGTAATGATGTCTTCTTTAGAACGGTTGATCAATGACGAATATACTCATCAGGACCGAAACATCGCATTAAACAAATGGCAAGGCATCGAAGCCCTACATTTCCAAATATTTGAGCTCTATGACAACCCAGAGCAACTAGGGTACGACTCCGTGCGATTTATACAACTCGAGACTAAGCTTCGAAAGGTTATTAAAACAGTAGGCACAATTGCACAGTCCCAGCATAATATAAAATTCGCACTACCAAAATTCGATGGAAATCACCTCAAGTGGCAAGAATTCTATAATATATTCTTGTCTCTGGTGATAAGGCGATCAGTGCCTAAAATTCAAAAAATGTGGTATTTAAAAACACAGCTAGTAGGAGAAGCAGCAACTTTGATAAAGAACTCAGTGCCACTGAAGAAAATTTTGACGCTGCATGGACCATGGTGGTGGACCGATATAACAACAAAAGATTATTGGTCAACAAGCTTTTGCAAGAGCTAGTAGACACCCCAATTAAAGGCTATACTGACAACTACAAGTCGCTCCATTACAGAATTAAGGAGGGTCTTTTAGCGCTTCAAAATCTTCAGGTGGATAAGAAATCATGGGATCCAAAATTATGTTACCTACTCCTCAAGAAATTGGACCAAGCAACGCGTCTCCGGTACGAGCAAGCACTGAAGAATTCTCGGGAGGTTCCGACAATCACAGAGTTCCTGGAACTCTTGGAAAGAAATTTCCAATCAATGAAAGCGTTTTCTGAAAAATCGCCGCATTCAAAATCACGGGTGTGTACTTCCATCACCACAAAGCAAGTGTTATGTACAAAAATGAAAATCATCCGTAATTCGCATGTACCAATTTTCTTCAGTTGTCGACATCAGCGCGACTACAATTCATTAAAAAACACAGATACTGTGTTAACTGTTTAAAGCCCGGTCACAATTCTAAAGCCTGTATGTCAAGGGGTTGCAAAGAATGCAGCAAAAAGCATAACACATTGCTGCACTTGGAGAGCTCAAATCAAGGCAATAACCCAGCAACAAACATTTCAAACAACAAATATCTGCAAGGCGATCACTCATCATCTGGAAATAAAAACGCCATATAGCTTACAACGTACAACTAATCCAAAAGACTCAGCTATGTTCTTCTGAGAACAGCAATGATAAAAATACGAGCACATGACAAGGAGATACAATGCAGAGCACTTCTCGATTCAGAATCCCAACTGAACCTTGTCAGCGAACGTCTAGTAAAACGTCTCCATATTTCAACTAAACCAACATCAATCTCCATCAGTGGCATCGCTTCTAGTGACACTAGGGTAACACGCCGAGTCAACGTAGCATTACATTCAAGAATCAATAATTATACCGCACGGCTTAAAGCAGCGGTCCTTCCGCACATAATTTCACCTCAACCATCACAGGTTATCAATATAGATCATTGGCCAAGTCCAATAAACATTATGCTAGCAGACCCACAATTCCATCGTCCTGACAAAATAGATGTTCTACTTGGGGCAGAATTTCATCACCAACTACTGTCAGGTGGGCAGATTCAAGTAGGCAACGATTTTAAATAACACTCTACTTGGATGAGTAATTTCTGGAAGAATTGGAGGACATGAATTATCAAGTGCGGCATGCGGAATATGTACTAAAGACGAAGTTAATTTGGAAAAAGCTATTGCTCGGCTCTGGGAACTGGAATCTATCAGCACATCTGACAGATGTCTTTCGGTGGCTGAAAGACAATGTGAAAACAATTTTTGCAAACTCACACCATTGACAAAAATAGAAGATTCGTGGTTAAAATTCCATTCTGCACTAGCTCAAATACTCCTGCCGAATCCCATGGAGTAGCTTTTACCAGATTTCTATCATTGAAAAGGCGGTTATCAGAAATTTAAACTCAATATATAAATTTCATGAAAGAATACGAAGCATGCCTCAACATATGGCCGAAATAGGCGTAAACTCTATACAAACACCAAATTACTTCACTTCTCACTACTGTGTACTTAGACCTGACAGTCTAACAACAAAATTACGAGTAGTTTTTGATGCCTCAACTAAAACGACTAACGGAGCTTCGTTGAACGACATAATGTATACAGGACCCATAGTAGAGAGTGAATTGTTTTCTATTCTACTACGCTTTCGGTGTCCACTATTTGTCTTCACAACCGACATAAAAGATGTACCGCCAAATAGTAATGCTGACAGTCGCCACTTTTCTGTTATGATGCTTAGCAATATTTGCTAGTTAATGTTAGCGTTATTGCAGACTTTCGCATGTTGCATTTCAGTTAAGCAAGTGTTCTGCGATTTTTTGTATAAGCATCATATAACTAAGTGTTGATTATGATAATAATACCTTAAGTGTAAGTGGGATTTTTGTTACATTTCAGAAACTAAATTTTCGAACTGCCGTGATAACCTTTTTTTCATTTTAAATTTATTTATTGTGTTCGTTTGATCTTCGTCTCTAATACCCAGCAAACAATTTTAGAAAAGCTAATCAAGTGTAGAATTAAGCTTTTTTGACGGAAGGACTTCCCAGCTAAATTACCAACCTAATAATTAAAACAATGGATGAGACCTTTGTAATCAATTACTGAGAATTGATTACATCAGTTATTGTAGTAAATAATGATTATCATAAGTTTGTATTTAAAGAACTAGTTCAATTACAACTCTCTTTTTTTTTGCGAAGTAAAGTAAGTCATCATATGGCAAGTACTTTTTAAGGTAATGTCTAATTTTTTGCTGGGTAATGATGTCGACAGAGAAATAATGTCTTGTTGTTGTTATCTTCATTTCAAAATGGTGAATACTGTTATATTTATGACTGATGTCGATAACGACAACGGTAATGCCAACATTTGCTTCAGCTGTAAATTCCAACGAAATAATAAAAACCACAAATATTTAATTATAAAAATGAAAGTAGATTAAAAAAAAACAATACTTGAAAATAAATTGTTTTGAATATCATGAAATTGAATGGAAAGAATTCATAGTAATGGTTAAATTGAGAAAATTCTTGTACCAGACTTATCCCGAGAATTACACGATATTATTTACTTTACTTTATTACTTTATTTTAATTAATCTAACAGAAAAATTTAAAAATATATATACATTATTAATTCCGCGAAGCTTAATTGCTTGTCTGCAGGAAAATATACTTAATATGTGTACAGTTTCAAATTATTATTAAAAATATTTATAATTCGCTCGTATCTTAATAAATAAAATATATAAAAAAAATGAGGGATTTCATTGAGAACTTATAAAATATCGCTTGATTAATTTTTTCCTCGTGTTTTTCTTTGGAATATGTAGCATGTTTTTTTGGCAACATGTTAAAATTTTAGGTAAAATTACTTCTAGGGTGTCTTTCCGTATTTATTTTTAAGGCTTCCGACTTTAAACAGCCTTCTATCTGACTTCTTTCGTTGTATTGGTGGTTAATTTCTTTCAAAATTCGTAAAACTCAATAGCTATACTTGCGTAGTATATAATTTTGATGTTAAGAACGTTTAAATCTTTTATTATATTTTCGTAGTTGCTGTTTGCTCTGATGTTTATCTTGTTACTGTTGTGATTTAATATATATTTATCCAATTTAATATTGAAAGAAGTAGTATACAAGCCTATTATGGTTCAACATATCAACAAGAACAACAATATCAAGGAGAAATTGAAAACGAGACCATTTTTTTAGATGGTGAAACAAACAAATATATTAATTTTATATATAAACTTCCAAACCAAACTCTGACTGTAGGAGGAATTTAGTTATCGATTTTTCTTGATCTGTTAGAAACCGATTAACTAACAACAACAACCTCTCCCTCCCCTAATCCGAAATGCAATGGTAACTAACAACATTTTACTGTAGATGATTTAAATGAACTATTTCGAAAAGAGTTAATTAAAAAGGAAATTAACATTAACAATATTAAAGACTATTCACAAACACTTCACATGAGTATATACTAATCCTTGGTTGTTAATATTCAATCACAGCTAGAATATATTAGCAATTTATCTCTCTGTCTCTATACACCTACACTTTTAATTCTTTTCATATACGTAAATGATAATGAATATTAAACTAAACGTGGGTAACAACAAACAATAATATAAATAAAGAGCATAAAACAAAAAACTAAAAATATATTTGAAAAAGAACACCTTTATTAATTATTCAAAAAAGATTTTCTATTCCCTAATATTACTATTGACCCTTTTTTATATATTTTTTAATCACGATCATTTCAATAAAACCTAAAGCTTAAATTGACCACAAACACACACACACAACACACACAAGACATCAAAAGGAGTTTGCAGAAGACCAATTTCTAGGCTGGAACTATTAACAATTAATAATTCTGAAGTTGATTAAATCCCTCAACAAGATGACTTGATTTGCACAAGCATTCATCAAAACTAAAACCTGAAGGTGATAAAAAACGGAGAAGAATATCGATAAGCCAAAACATCTTCACTATTATGATGGCGATCATATTAATGCCACTAGTATTAGGGGCACAAATACATAATAAAAGGTTCGAAAATCGTCTAAGCATGCATTTTGAAGGAATTGGATCCGCCAAAATTTCCACTACAGAATAGCAATTATTAGTTTACTACGACTTAAAAGAATTTTGGACTGCAGAGGCAATTTTTTCGCAATGAACACAAACCTTAAACGATCTATGCAAGCAAATGCAGGACAAAACTACATGCACAAGCCTGGTCAAGCATTTTGAACACACAGAAGCTGAATTAAAATTAGACAGCACTCTGTTATCTGGGCGGATTAAAAAGAGAGCAGCAATATATCTAGTTGGAAATATCGCCCATTCACTTTTTGGTGCATTGGACTTCGAATACGCCTCTTGAAAAATTAAACCTCAATCATTGACGCTACAATAAACATAATGAGATTAGATCAAGAATAAATAAAGAAAAAGTTCGATCAAATTGATTTCCATATTGTACAAGTACGCAATATGATAAACGACGAACTGCAACAAGAAAAGATTTACCGTATTTTTTTGTCGTTGTGCATACAATTAACAAAAACATATGAAGCGAAGCTTCAACAGACACAATTATTAATCGTTTTGACGAACGTTCCAAAACTTTGGTCAGAAGCTGCCGAGTAATACGACATTGGTTCATATCTAATTTTTCGGGTGGCAACTGGATACTCAAACCTTTACTGAACCTTTTCATACAAAAGCCTGCGTGTCGTATGGTGCAGATACCACAGTATACACAGTATATGATTCTTTTCTCCGATACTACACTTAAAGTACAGTGGTTTTGGTCGATTACCTGCGATTACCTGTCGCTCTTCGGATCCTGCCGATATTTCTTTCATTTAAGGGATCAAGAATCCAGTCAGGATCAAGTTAGTGCTGTTTAAAACTGTGCACTGAAGACATGTACCTGTTCTGCCTGGAAAGGTGTGAGGATCGTGTTGAGTACCCATTTCATGAAGATGTCAATGTGGTGGTTACTTAACCACTTATTATTCATTATTTTTCTGCAATCGGAATATGCAAGTTCCAGAGTCCTGGTCTTCTTTTGAAAACTGCAAAACACTTCATTCATCTTGTTGGAAGAATGACTACTTTTGTTTTACGATAAACATATGTATGAATATATAGTTATTTTTTTATTTGGTCAACTCTTTTACCTATTGGCCTCTTATTATGAAAATTATTGATATTATATTTTAAATGTCTTTAGTTCTATAAACGTAGTTAAAATCTTCTACAAGCATATTCTTTTCTGTGTACCTAAAGAGATTCGAATGGATTTTTTATTGAAGTAGCGAACTCAGATGTTAGTAATCTGAAATAAAATTAAACGTGGGCGAATATAGAAGCGAGGGAGTTCGAGTTTAAACATACAGATGTAGTTAACAGTGACTTATTCAATAATTTACCAATTTACCTTTCTAAGTAAGAAAAGAAACCCCAGGCTAAAAAATTAACGTAGAAACTCACAAGGTAGCAAAACAAGTAAGGGAGAGAAAACATTTTGGGTTGTGGGAGTGGCGGTGGTGGAGGTATGTTAGAAAGGTTTTGTAAGCAAGTGCAATTGGCTTCTTGTGTCTAAAAATTGCGCCTTATTACGGAACTTCTAGCTGTGTCTCTCGACTAGCCTTATGGGCTTCCAAATACCCTGGTGTCTGCCTAGAGGTGAGTCATGGAAGCTTCTTAGAACTTCTTCGATGTCCTTTCTGTTAGTTAAAATTTCAAGGGCATCTCTCTGTTCCAGTTTTCTGCAGTCTTTCTCTCTGAGAAATCTTCCTTGCTTGGGCCTTCATTACCGGGTGTTTCATCTAACTCCTTTTGCTGAGCTCTGATAACAACCTGTATTTTCTGGTCTTCTAATGGAAGTTGACTCGGTGCATCAGTATTTAAATGGGTTTTCCCGGATTGTAAGCAATGTCGAATTCACTCTCCGACAATTTGTGCCTAAACCGGGAAAGCCTCGACGTTTGGTCCTTTATGTTTGCAATAGTCCTCAGGAGTTGATGGTCCCGACCCAATAAACAGGGACGAAAGGTGCGTGTCGCCCATATTATGCTTAACATTTCCTTTTCAATTGTTGAATACCTTTTTTCGGTGTCACTCAAGGTCCTGCTCGCGAATGCTATGGGGTGGTCCTTGCCATCCCTTACTTGCGATAGTACTGCTTCCAGTGCTTCGTTGTTAATACCCGTGGTTAAACAGAAAGGTTCATTGAAACCTGGGTAAAATAAAATAGGTGGACTAGTGATACTTTATTTTATCCTGCTTAGAGTTTCTTGGCACTCCTTTGTTCAGATGAGTTTTTCTGAGTATGCGGAATATTGGTGACGCCAGCTCTGCTATTCCCTTTACAAATTTTCGGTAGTAGTTGACTACCCCTAGTAGGGCTTAGACTTCTTTATACCTCTCGGAGGTTTTATATTCTTGACACTTTCCACTTAAGCAGGATCGGGGAGTGCTCCCTTTTCTGAGCACTTCTGCCCCAAGCAAACTATATCTCTCCTTAGCAAATGACACTTTTCCGTATTCAGTTTAAGGCTGCTTTCTCGCAGACAAAATAAAACATTAGATCCTTTCCTTTCATGGTCTGCCACATATCTTCCGTAAATGGCTATGTCATCGAGGTAGACAAAGCAATCCAAACCTTGGAGGCCCGTCAATATTGTGTTCATGAACCTTTGAAACATGGCTGGAGCGCCTGTAAAACCAAACGGCATTCTATTGTCTGTGCTGAAAGCCGTTTTTTCCTTATCTTCCTTATCCAGTTGCACTTGATGATACCCACTTCCCAGATCTAGATAGTGAAATATCTACTGTACCCCAGTATTTCATCGATTCGGGGGAAAGGGAAGACCTGCTTATTAGTGACGCCATTCAGTTTCCGAAAATCTACCATCATTCTAAACTTTTTGTTCCCATCCTGCGATATCTTAGGTACCAGCAGCAGGAGCGAATTCCATTCCTTGGGCGACTACATGAAGGGTCCATGGAGCGTTCCTTCCAACCGCATCTATCTTCACTATGCCCAACGTTGAAGCACTGCCTCCAAAAGCTTCAGCTAATTTTTTTACTTCTCCCTTAGTTCCGTTCTGGAAGACATTCATCGCCTCTTCTTTCACTATGCTGGAATTTGCCCCAGTATCCTCAAGTAGGACCAGTTTTCCTTCCTTCGCCTCTTGGCACCGAAGCGTGATTAAAACTGTATTCACATTGCCTGGTAACTCTATTCCGCTGCTACTTATGTATATTGATTTGGCTGTCTTCGAATATGTTTCTCTTATGGGCGGTACCTGTGATTTGTTTTCCTGTCATTCTGAAATCGGTGCCATTGCCAACAAGTGCGATCTGTTCTCTTTCCTTAACATCTTGGCAAGAGCGCGTGGTGGGAACTGTGCCTACATTGCTTGGTGACTTTTTAACCCCTCTTAGCTTTTGTACTACTTCGCCTTTCTGTTTCGTATCAGATGTGTGTTCTGCAAAATTCTTGTTTATTGTAGCCTTTTGCTCTCTTTGTAAGTTTCCAGGTTCTTCATTTGCTCCACCTCTAGATTTATTATGATTTATTATTTGATACGTTCTGTATACTTTTATGTTGTCGTAATTTATTAATTTTTTATGAACCTGCTCCTTTTGCTGTTTCTGCTAAATTATTATGCTATTTATTTCTGCTACCCCAGTTATTAACCGTAATTGGGTCGATTGCCGTTTCTCGAATTATTTGTGGGCTTATTGTAAGCCGGGCTCTCCTTCGACCGGAAGATAGTTTTTGGTTCGAGGGGTAGAATTATTTTTACATTTTCCAGCAAACTGATTTTCCTTATGGCTAGTGGTTCGACACACTCTGCAATATAATAATCCCAATCTTAGTCTGCATGATTCTATTGTTTGACCCTTTTTTCCACAGTGCTCTCAAGTCACCTTGCTATTGATTTTGTTTTAGAACCGACCCCTTGTCCATATATACCACACTTCAGGCAATATGGCGTGTTTAACCTCCGTTCGCGTTTTGCTCTATTGTGGCCTTCCTGATTACAGAAACTGCACGGCATTGTCATGGTCACAGTATTTATACCACTCTTTCTCCAAAGAGCTGTTCAGCATCTTCAACCACTTGCACTAATATTTGCAAATCTTTGTTCTCATCAGCTACGAACCTTGTCCTTAATGCCTGGTCCCTCAGACCTTTTATAAAACTTTTCACCGCCAGTCTCCTAAAATCTCTTAGTTTACCTGCTATTCACAATGCTCCATTCATTCTCTGCAATGCCTCTTGCTTCATTAAGTAAAGTTTCTATACGGCTACCAAATTGGCTTGCGGGTTCTTTGATCCACTGCTTGCATGATAAAATAAGTTCCCTTACTTGGTCTAAAGTTTTTGTCTTTAGATACAGCTTCTTTATTGCTATGAGATTCTGAAGCGTTTTCCGGGTTTCCTCTAAACAATTTTCGAAATCTCTTTTAATCTGGGCGGTTTAGTATCAAGCTTTTCAAATTCCTTTTCGTATTCCAGTAAACTTGCCAATTTTTTATTTACCGTTTCCGCCTGTTTATAGTTTTTCTTGCGTTTGACAATACGCTCCTAACTTTGTCAAAAATTTTAAACACTTTTCCTCCTTCTGGTTCTTCCTGCTACGTATGCTCAACAACTATCGGCCTTTCTGTGCTTAAAATTTTCTCCTTTCTGCGTTTCGATGTGGTTGGAGATCTTGATCTATATGCAATATCCAAATCTCTTGTTGCCTTCGACAAGGCTAATGATAATCTCTGGATTTTGTCGTCTTTTTCTCTATTTAACTGTTGTGACTTGGCTCTTTCTCGCTCAGCTTTTTTTGACATAAGTGTAACCGAAGCTCCTGGTTTTCTTTTTCGTGATTCTCTAATTACTTATTCGTAAACTCTATTTGTTCTCCTAACTTCTTATTATACTCCCCAAAACTCTTTTAGTCTCTTCTAAACCCTTTATCCGACTCTCTACTTCTTTCGATTTGTTGTCATTAATTTCACTAATTCTGTCAGTTTGTTATTTTTAATTGTCTCCTTATGGTTTTCAATAAATTCCTTACATTAATTTAATTTATACGGTTCTGTCCAGGCATGAACTTGCAAACTGCCAACATTATAATTATAGTCCCTTACTGGTAATGCACGAGCATTATTTACTAAATTATTACTATTAAATTAAGTTCAATAAACTTCAGCCTAAATTAATACATTTTTTATTATGTATTAAGTTGTTTAAGTTCAATAAACTTCAGCACAATTGGCCTAAATTAATCATTTTTATTATTTACTAAATTATTTAAGGTCAATAAAGTAGCACACTTGGCCTAAATTAATACACTTTAATTGCAATTTATTTTAGCTGATTACTTTCTACAATTGTAATTTAATATTGCGCACTTGTCCTAAATTTTTAATTTTTTTTATTACAATTTATTTTAACTTTATTATTTCCTACAATTGTAATATAATATGACACATTTGCCCTATATTAATATATTTTTTATTATTGCAAATTTGTTTATGTTTGATATTTGTTTTGTTGCTGCAAGAAATATACAACTTACTTATATTTCTTTATTAAAAATAGGGTCCTGTTCGTAAATGCATCAGTGCTCTGCATAATATGATTATTCTGCACTGCCACTGCTAATCAGCTGTTGCGTATGCTTTGTTTTGCTCATTTTAGTGTTTGCATTAACGAACGAAGAAATACTGTGAAAATAGAAAAGTTGATACTAAACTCGATTTGTCAACTAGATGATATAAAAATGATAAAAATTTGTGTAACATACTAAAAAAAAGAAGATTAAAGAATAAAAAACTAAATTTAATTCTATAAAAATTATTTAACAGAAAAAGACGTTCATTGCATCAGCCATTTTTATGATTAGTTTTTTGCTTTTATTTGCGCATAATATACTTCAGTGATGCATTTACGAACAGACGACATTTGCAGTGCTGCCACTTTTTGCATTTACGAACGTACTGCGCATCATATACAGTGCAGTGATGCATTTACGAACAGGCCCTAGTATATAAGAATAAGAAAATTCAAAATAAAATAACTATTATTTAATAATTAAAAAAACTGTCTTTTTTAATTAAGAGCAAGCAACACGGATCAAGTGCTGTTGTTGCGCCAACGAAATAAATTTACCTCCAGGTTAAAGTGCTTGAGAGGTCATACACAAAAGTCAAAATTCTTCATGTTTATGTGCCTGTAAGAAAATTATTAGTTTCAAAACATTTTAGTAATCTTCCCATTTCTTTGAGCTGCAAGTGCTTGGAAGAAAGCCCAAGGCGAAGATTCTTAACATTTTGGTGACCCCGATGTGATCCTGTTACAAGAGCAGGACGTCTAAATTTGTTGAGCCCGCAGTATTCTGCATATCACCAGTTGAGCAACACATTATTTGAGTGGAAATACTAGCAGCAGTGATCATCCACAATGGTGTCATTCGAAGAATCGACTCAAAGGCAAAAGGTGCTTCCTCTATAATGAAGGTAAAGTCAACTTCATACAAAAATCCGCCAAAAGAAGGCTGTGATGTGTTAGCAGCTGAGACTAATGAGTTCATAAAGCTCAAACGTCGACAAGCGGTAATGATGTCTTCTTTAGAACGGTTGCTCAATGACGAATATACTCATCAGGACCGAAACATCGCATTAAACAAATGGCAAGGCATCGAAGCCCTACATTTCCAAATATCTGAGCTCTATGATAACCCAGAGCAACTAGGGTACGACTCCGTGCGATTTATACAACTCGAGACTAAGCTTCGAAAGGTAATCAATACAGTAGGCACAATTGCACAGTCCCAGCATAATGTAACTGATTAAGAATCCTGGCCAATGCCAAAATTCGCACTACCAAAATTCGATGGAAATCAGCTCAAGTGGCAAGAATTCTATGATATATTCTTATCTCTGGTGATAAGGCGATCAATGCCTAAAATTAAAAAAATGTGGTAATTAAAAACACGCTGCTATACTGACAACTACAAGTCGCTCCATTACAGAATTAAGGAGGGTCTTACTTCCATCACCACAAAGCAAGTCAAGTATTGTGTGCAAAAATGGAAATCATCCGTAATTCGCATGTAACAATTTTCTTCAGTTGTCGACATCAGCGCGACTACAATTAATTCAAAAACACAGATACTGTGTTAACTGTTTAAAGCCCGGTCACAATTCTAAAGCCTGTATGTCAAGGGGTTGCAAAGAATGCAGCAAAAAGCATAACACATTTCTGCACTTGGAGAGCTCAAATCAAGGCAATAACCCAGCAACAAACAGTTCAAACAACAAATATCTGCAAGGCGATCACTCATCATCTGGAAATCAAAACGCCATATAGCTTACAACGTACAACTAATCCAAAAGACTCAGCTATGTCCTTCTGAGAACAGCAATGATAAAGATACGAGCACATGACAAGGAGATACAATGCAGAGCACTTCTCGATTCAGAACCCCAACTGAACTTTGTCAGCGAACGTCTAGTAAAACGTCTCAATATTTCAACTAAACCAACATCAATCTCCATCAGTGGCATCGCTTCTAGTGACACTAGGGTAACACGCCGAGTCAACGTAGCATTACATTCAAGAATCAATAATTATACCGCACGGCTTAAAGCAGCGGTCCTGCCGCACATAATTTCACCTCAACCATCACAGGTTATCAATATAGATCATTGGCCAAGTCCAATGAACATTATGCTAGCAGACCCACAATTCCATCGTCCTGACAAAATAGATGGCAGAATTTCATCACCAACTACTGTCAGGTGGGCAGATTCAAGTAGGCAACGGTTTGCCTATTTTAAATAACACTCTACTTGGCTGAGTAATTTCTGGAAGAATTGGAGGACATGAATTATCAAGTTCGGCATGCGGAATATGTACTAAAGACGAAGTTAATTTGGAAAAAGCTATTGCTCGGCTCTGGGAACTGGAATCTATCAGCACATCTGACAGATGTCTTTCGGTGGCTGAAAGACAATGTGAAAACAATTTTTGCAAACTCACACCATTGACAAACATAGAAGATTCGTGGTTAAAATTCCATTCTGCACTAGCTCAAATACTCCTGCCGAATCCCATGGAGTAGCTTTTACCAGATTTCTATCATTGAAAAGTCGGTTATCAGAAATTTAAACTCAATATATAAATTTCATGAAAGAATACGAAGCATGCCTCAACATATGGCCGAAATAGGCGTAAACTCTATACAAACACCAAATTACTTCACTCCTCACTACTGTGTACTTAGACCTGACAGTCTAACAACAAAATTACGAGTAGTTTTTGATGCCTCAACTAAAACGACTAACGGAGCTTCGTTGAACGACATAATGTATACAGGACCCATAGTAGAGAGTGAATTGTTTTCTATTCTACTACGCTTTCGGTGTCCACGATTTGTCTTCACAACCGACATAAAAGATGTACCGCCAAATAGTAATGCTGACAGTCGCCACTTTTCTGTTATGATGCTTAGCAATACTTGCTAGTTAATGTTAGCGTTATTGCAGACTTTCGCATGTTGCATTTCAGTTAAGCAAGTGTTCTGCGATTTTTTGTATAAGCATCATATAACTAAGTGTTGATTATGATAATAATACCTTAAGTGTAAGTGGGATTTATGTTACATTTCAGAAACTAAATTTTCGAACTGCCGTGATAACCTTTTTTTCATTTTAAATTTATTTATTGTGTTCGTTTGATCTTCGTCTCTAATACCCAGCAAACAATTTTAGAAAAGCTAATCAAGTGTAGAATTAAGCTTTTTGGCGGAAGGACTTCCCAGCTAAATTACCAACCTAATAATTAAAACAATGGATGAGACCTTTGTAATCAATTACTGAGAATTGATTACATCAATTATTGTAGGAAATAATGATTATCATAAGTTTGTATTTAAAGAACTAGTTCAATTACAACTCTCTTTTTTGCGAAGTAAAGTAAGTCATCATATGGCAAGTACTTTTTAAGGTAATATCTAATTTTTTGCTGGGTAATGATGTCGACTGAGAAATAATGTTTTGTTGTTGTTATCTTCATTTCAAAATGGTGAATACTGTTATATTTATGACTGATGTCGATAACGACAACGGTAATGCCAACATTTGCTTCAGCTGTAAATTCCAACGAAATAATAAAAACCACAAATATTTAATTATAAAAATGAAAGTAGATTAAAAAAAACAATACTTGAAAATAAATTGTTTTGAATATCATAAAATTGAATGGAAAGAATTCATAGTAATGGTTAAATTGAGAAAATTCTTGTACCAGACTTATCCCGAGAATTACACGATATTATTTACTTTACTTTATTACTTTATTTTAATTAATCTAACAGAAAAATTTAGAAATATATATACATTATTAATTCCGCGAAGCTTAATTGCTTGTCTGCAGGAAAATATACTTAATATGTGTACAGTTTCAAATTATTATTAAAAATATTTATAATTCGCTCGTATCTTAATAAATAAAATATATAAAAAAAAAATGAGGGATTTCATTGAGAACTTATAAAATATCGCTTGATTAATTTTTTCCTCGTGTTTTTCTTTGGAATATGTAGCATGTTTTTTTTGGCAACATGTTAAAATTTTAGGTAAAATTACTTCTAGGGTGTCTTTCCGTATTTATTTTTAAGGCTTTCGACTTTAAACAGCCTTCTATCTGACTTCTTTCGTTGTATTGGTGGTTAATTTCTTTCAAAATTCGTAAAACTCAATAGCTATACTTGCGTAGTATATAATTTTGATGTTAAGAACGTTTAAATCTTTTATTATATTTTCGTAGTTGCTGTTTGCTCTGATGTTTATCTTGTTACTGTTGTGATTTAATATATATTTATCCAATTTAATATTGAAAGAAGTAGTATACAAGCCTATTATGGTTCAACATATCAACAAGAACAACAATATCAAGGAGAAATTGATTTTTTTAGATGGTGAAACAAACAAATATATTAATTTTATATATAAACTTCCAAACCAAACTCTGACTGTGGGAGGAATTTAGTTATCGATTTTTCTTGATCTGTTAGAAACCGATTAACTAACAACAACAACCTCTCCCTCCCCTAATCCGAAATGCAATGGTAACTAACAACATTTTACTGTAGATGATTTAAATGAACTATTTCGAAAAGAGTTAATTAAAAAGGAAATTAACATTAACAATATTAAAGACTATTCACAAACACTTCACATGAGTATATACTAATCCTTGGTTGTTAATATTCAATCACAGCTAGAATATATTAGCAATTTATCTCTCTGTCTCTATACACCTACCCTTTTAATTCTTTTCATATACGTAAATGATAATGAATATTAAACTAAACGTGGGTAACAACAAACAATAATATAAATAAAGAGTATAAAACAAAAAACTAAAAATATATTTGAAAAAGAACACCTTTATTAATTATTCAAAAAAGATTTTCTAATATTACTATTGACCCTTTTTTATATATTTTTTAATCACGATCATTTCAATAAAACCTAAAGCTTAAATTGACCACAAACACACACACAACACACACAAGACATCACACGGAGAAGAATATCGATGAGCCAAAACATCTTCACTATTATGATGGCGATCATATTAATGCCACTAGTATTAGGGGCACAAATACATAATAAAAGGTTCGAAAATCGTCTAAGCATGCATTTTGAAGGAATTGGATCCGCCAAAATTTCCACTACAGAATAGCAATTATTAGTTTACTACGACTTAAAAGAATTTTGGACTGCAGAGGCAATTTTTTCGCAATGAACACAAACCTTAAACGATCTATGCAAGCAAATGCAGGACAAAACTACATGCACAAGCCTGGTCAAGCATTTTGAACACACAGAAGCTGAATTAAAATTAGACAGCACTCTGTTGTCTGGGCGGATTAAAAAGAGAGCAGCAATATATCTAGTTGGAAATATCGCCCATTCACTTTTTGGTGTATTGGACTTCGAATACGCCTCTTGAAAAATTAAACCTCAATCATTGACGCTACAATAAACATAATGAGATTAGATCAAGAATCAATAAAGAAAAAGTTCGATCAAATTGATTTCCATATTGTACAAGTACGCAATATGATAAACGACGAACTGCAACAAGAAAAGATTTACCGTATTTTTTTGTCGTTGTACATACAATTAACAAACACAATTGAAGCGAAGCTTCAACAGACACAATTATCAATCGTTTTGACGAACGTTCCAAAACTTTGGTCAGAAGCTGCCGAGTAATACGACATTGGTTCATATCTAATTTTTCGGGTGGCAACTGGATACTCAAACCTTTACTGAACCTTTTCATACAAAAGCCTGCGTGTCGTATGGTGCAGATACCACAGTATACACAGTATATGATTCTTTTCTCCGATACTGCACTTAAAGTCCAGTGGTTTTGGTCGATTACCTGCGATTACCTGTCGCTCTTCGGATCCTGCCGATATTTCTCTCATTTAAGGGATCAAGAATCCAGTCAGGATCAAGTTAGTGCTGTTTAAAACTGTGCACTGAAGACATGTACCTGTTCTGCCTGGAAAGGTGTGAGGATCGTGTTGAGTACCCATTTCATGAAGATGTCAATGTGGTGGTTACTTAACCACTTATTATTCATTATTTTTCTGCAATCGGAATATGCAAGTTCCAGAGTCCTGGTCTTCTTTTGAAAACTGCAAAACACTTCATTCATCTTGTTGGAAGAATGACTACTTTTGTTTTACGATAAACATATGTATGAATATATAGTTATTTTTTTATTTGGTCAACTCTTTTACCTATTGGCCTCTTATTATGAGAATTATTGATATTATATTTCAAATGTCTTTAGTTCTATAAACGTAGTTAAAATCTTCTACAAGCATATTCTTTTCTGTGTACCTAAAGAGATTCGAATGGATTTTTTATTGAAGTAGCGAACTCAGATGTTAGTAATCTGAAATAAAATTAAACGTGGGCGAATATAGAAGCGAGGGAGTTCGAGTTTAAACATACAGATGTAGTTAACAGTGACTTATTCAATAATTTACCAATTTCCCTTTCTAAGTAAGAAAAGAAACCCCAGGCTAAAAAATTAACGTAGAAACACACAAGGTAGCAAAACAAGTAAGGGAGAGAAAACATTTTGGGTTGTGGGAGTGGCGGTGGTGGAGGTATGTTAGAAAGGTTTTGTAAGCAAGTGCAATTGGCTTCTTGTGTCTAAAAATTGCGCCTTATTACGGAACTTCTAGCTGTGTCTCTCGACTAGCCTTATGGGCTTCCAAATACCCTGGTGTCTGCCTAGAGGTGAGTCATGGAAGCTTCTTAGAACTTCTTCGATGTCCTTTCTATTAGTTAAAATTTCGAGGGCATCTCTCTGTTCCAGTCTTCTGCAGTCTTTCTCTCTGAGAAATCTTCCTTGCTTGGGCCTTCATTACCGGGTGTTTCATCTAACTCCTTTTGCTAAACTCTGATAACAACCTGTATTTTCTGGTCTTCTAATGGAAGTTGACTCGGTGCATCAGTATTTAAATGGGTTTTCCCGGATTGTAAGCAATGTCGAATTCACACTCCGACAATTTGTGCCTAAACCGGGAAAGCCTCGACGTATGGTCCTTTAGGTTTGCAATAGCCCTCAGGAGTTGATGATCCCGACCCAATAAACAGGGACTAAAGGTGCGTGTCGCCCATATTATGCTTAACATTTAGTTTTCAATTGTTGAATACCTTTTTTCGGTGTCACTCAAGGTCCTGCTCGCGAATGCTATGGGGTGGTCCTTGCCATCCCTTACTTGCGATAGTACTGCTTCCAGTGCTTCGTTGTTAATACCCGTGGTTACACAGAAAGGTTCATTGAAACCCGGGTAAAATAAAATAGGTGGACTAGTGATACTTTATTTTATCCTGCTTAGAGTTTCTTGGCACTCCTTTGTTCAGATGAGTTTTTCTGAGTATGCGGAATATTGGTGACGCCAGCTCTGCTATTCCCTTTACAAATTTTCGGTAGTAGTTGACTACCCCTAGTAGGGCTTAGACTTCTTTATACCTCTCGGAGGTTTTATATTCTTGACACTTTCCACTTAAGCAGGATCGGGGAGTGCTCCCTTTTCTGAGCACTTCTGCCCCAAGCAAACTATATCTCTCCTTAGCAAATGACACTTTTCCGTATTCAGTTTAAGGCTGCTTTCTCGCAGACAAAATAAAACATTAGATCCTTTCCTTTCATGGTCTGCCACATATCTTCCGTAAATGGCTATGTCATCGAGGTAGACAAAGCAATCCAAACCTTGGAGGCGCGTCAATATTGTATTCATGAACCTTTGAAACATGGCTGGAGCGCCTGTAAAACCAAACGGCATTCTATTGTCTGTGCTGAAAGCCGTTTTTTCCTTATCTTCCTTATCCAGTTGCACTTGATGATACCCACTTGCCAGATCTAGATAGTGAAATATCTACTGTACCCCAATTGATCCAGTATTTCATCGATTCGGGGGAAAGGGAAGACCTGCTTATTAGTGACGCCATTCAGTTTCCGAAAATCTACCACCATTCTAAACTTTTTGTTCCCATCCTGCGATTTCTTAGGTACCAGCAGCAGGAGCGAATTCCATGCTGATTGTCTCGTCCGAGAACTCCGTCGCCTGGAACTCCGCTTCCTTGGGCGACTACATGAAAGGTCCATGGAGCGTTCCTTCCAACCGCATCTATCTTCACTGTGCCCAACGTTGAAGCACTGCCTCCAAAAGCTTCACCTAATTTTTTTACTTCTCCCTTAGTTCCGTTCTGGAAGACATTCATCGCCTCTTCTTTCACTATGCTGGAATTTGCCCCAGTATCCTCAAGTAGGACCAGTTTTCCTTCCTTCGCCTCTTGGCACCGAAGCGTGATTAAAACTGTATTCACATTGCCTGGTGACTCTATTCCGCTGCTACTTATGTATATTGATTTGGCTGTCTTCGAATATGTTTCTCTTATGGGCGGTACCTGTGATTTGTTTTCCTGTCATACTGAAATCGGTGCCATTGCCAACAAGTGCGATCTGTTCTCTTTCCTTAACATCTTGGCAAGAGCGCGTGGTGGGAACTGTGTCTACATTGCTTGGTGACTTTTTAACCCCTCTTAGCTTTTGTACTACTTCGCCTTTCTGTTTCGTATCAGATGTGTATTCTGAAAAATTCTTGTTTATTGTAGCCTTTTGCTCTCTTTGTAAGTTTCCAGGTTCTTCATTTGCTCCACCTCTAGATTTATTATGATTTATTATTTGATACATTCTGTCTACTTTTATGTTGTCGTAATTTATTGATTTTTTATGAACCTGCTCCTTTTGCTGTTTCTGCTAAATTATTATGCTATTTATTTCTGCTACCCCAGTTATTAACCGTAATTGGGTCGATTGCCGTTTCTCGAATTATTTATGGGCTTATTGTAAGCCAGGCTCTCCTTCGACCGGAAGATAGTTTTTGGTTCGAGGGGTAGAATTATTTTTACGTTTTCCAGCAAACTGATTTTCCTTATGGCTAGTGGTTCGACACACTCTGCAATATAATGATGCCAATCTTAGTCTGCATGATTCTATTGTTTGACCTTTTTTCCACAGTGCTCTCAAGTCACCTTGCTATTGATTTTGTTTTAGAACATCGGGCCGACCCCTTGTCCATATATACCACACTTCGGGTAATATGGCATGTTTAACCTCCGTTCGTGTTTTGCTCTATTGTGGCCTTCCTGATTACAGAAACTGCACGGCATTGTCATGGTCACAGTATTTATGCAACTCTTTCTCCAAAGAGCTGTTCAGCATCTTCAACCACTTGCATTAAAATTTGCAAATCTTTGTTCTCATCACCTACGAACCTTGTCCTTAATGCCTGGTCCCTCAGACCTTTTATAAAACTTTTCACCGCCAGTCTCCTAAAATCTCATAGTTTACCTGCTATTCACAATGCTCCATTCATTCGCTGCAATGCCTCTTGCTTCATTAAGTAAAGTTTTTATACGGCTACCAAATTGGCTTGCGGGTTCTTTGATCCACTGCCTGCATGATATAATAAGTTCCCTTACTTGGTCTAAAGTTTTTGTCTTTAGATACAGCTTCTTTATTGCTATGAGATTCTGAAGGGTTTTCGGGTTTCCTCTAAACAATTTTTGAAATCCCTTTTAATCTGGGGCGGTTTAGTATCAAGCTTTTCAAATTCCTTTTCGTATTCCAGTAAACTTGCCAATTTTTTATTTACCGTTTCCGCCGTATATCGCCTGTTTATAATTTTTCTTGCTCCGAACTTTGTCAAAAATTTTAAACACTTTTCCTCCTTCTGATTCTTCCTGCTACGTATGCTCAACAACTATCGGCCTTTCTGTGCTTAAAATTTTCTCCTTTCTGCGTTTCGATGTGGTTGGAGATCTTGATCTATATGCAATATCCAAATGTCTTGTTGCCTTCGACAAGGCTAATGATAATCTCTGGATTTTGTCGTCTTTTTCTCTATTTAACTGTTGTGACTTGGCTCTTTCTCGCTCAGCTTTTTTTGACATAAGTGTAACCGAAGCTCCTGGTTTTCTTTTTCGTGATTCTCTAATTACTTATTCGTAAACTCTATTTGTTCTCCTAACTTCTTATTATACTCCCCAAAACTCTTTTAGTCTCTTCTAAACCCTTTATCCGACTCTCTACTTCTTTCGATTTGTTGTCATTAATTTCACTAATTCTGTCAGTTTGTTATTTTTAATTGTCTCCTTATGGTTTTCAATAAATTCCTTACATGAATTTAATTTATACGGTTCTGTCCAGGCATGAACTTGCAAACTGCCAACATTATAATTATAGTCCCTTACTGGTAATGCACGAGCATTATTTATTAAATTATTAATATTAAATTAAGTTCAATAAACTTCACCCTAAATTAATACATTTTTTATTATGTATTAAATTGTTTAAGTTCAATAAACTTCAGCACAATTGGCCTAAATTAATCATTTTTATTATTTATTAAATTACACTGTACAACAAAATCAAATTTTTTCAAAAATTACAAGGTCCGGGCTATAAATTCTGATAGAGGAGACAAAAAAAAGATATACGTGTATCGGCGTTTTGAAAGTTTACATCTGGATTTCATTTGAGAGGGGGTTAAAGTTTCCCAGCTCTGTCACATTCTTATTGTTAAACGGCATAAGAAACCATGTGACCCTTACATTTTAGGTAAAAAATGTGTTCAGCAAATTTATGTAAAATGTTACGGAGAATATTTTTGTAGAAATGTTAACCCTCTAACTCCTCAAGATATGGGTCTTTTTTGTCCTTCTTTTAAAAAAGAGCAAAAAACACCATTAAAACAGAGTTTTAGAGGCTTAAAATGTTCCACAAAAATGTTACCCGTTAAATTTTACTATAAGTCCCTGAATACACCAAAAAAAAAATTCAACCATAAAGTCAGAAATAAGACGCAACAAAAGAGAGCTTAGGGTTTATTTCGCATTTATTAAGAATTTTGTTTTAAAGCAAATTTGGATATCATTAATTACATTTTTTTAGCTCTAGGCAATTCCACTTCATTATCATACAGTGTCCAGCATATTTCAGCGATAAGCGAATGATAGCGCTCTTCAATGGGTGCGCATGTCTGATGAAATTTTTCACCATGCTCATCAGATTCTGTTGACCACTGGTTCTCAAAGTAATCCATATGGGAATATAAAAAATTAATTTTTGTTGACATATGAACGCAATAAAAGGTTCCTGTTTCAGCGATGGTTCCATCAACATAATGACTAGGACTTCGAAGTTGTAGCACAGGTACTGGGAGTTCGTCAGAATGCGGAAATGGCAGCATGGCTGATGGCACAGTTTTGTATACAAAACTCTTTCGCCTATATCTATTCAATTTTAATATGGAAATATTTTGGAACACGTAGCACGTAGCGTCATTATGTTCACCTGGATCTAACCACCGCATAGGAATACCAAACTGCATTTTTTAAAATAAGAAAAAAAAACATCAAGTGAAAAAATTGGAGCTCGCCCATATCTTCCGGGGTACGGAGCTTAAAAATTTTCCAATTTTTTGAAATATCAATATGGATATCATTTTAAAGCTTTTGAAAAGATCGTTAAGGAAATAGCATTAAGAGCTGATGAAATTTTTATGTAAAATAATATATATGCAGTACCAATTTTTTTTTAAATCTCTGTCACCCCAATATTTGCTTTTTTATTGGAATTACTTCACTGAACTAGATTTACATATACTATATGGTGAAGGGTATATAAGATTCGGCATAGACGAATATAGCGCTCTTACTTGTTATTAACAATCTTTAAGCGGAAAAATAATTTTGCGAAGTAATTGAAAATGTATTTATGGCCTCAATAAGGTGTTGTTTTATCATTATTCTGGCTGAAAACAATTATTTTACGATTATAAAAAATACAGATTCAAGGGGAATACGTACTCATATAATAAATGCCTAGGACCACTACTTCATAGAATTAAGTATTCTTCACATAATTTATATCCAAAACGGGAACTGAAAACAAATTTTTTTGGTTTTTGTTCTAAATGTAAATTGTATGTAGAAATTATCGTTACTAATCTGTTAGTAAAATAAGCCTTTGCTGAATATGGTTAACACCATCGTTAATCGTTCTAGTTGCCAATAATGGAAGGAATCGCCTCGTTGATGGAACACTAAAATAATTTATAGAAAATATTTTAAAGCTTTTTCAAGTTTTAACAGTTTGTTATTCTAGTACCTGGTTTTATTTAGGGACATTCCCAAATTTGTGGAATTTTATCAACCACAATTACTAATTACATTATTTTGTACATCCAAATTGACCTGGGGTGGAATCGTTACATCCGTGAACGTACAACACGTACCGTAAAAATACGTTTTTCGGATTATGACATACGTTAACGAATGGTAATTAACAATAACGCAGATTATAACATACGTTATCGTATACATGAACGTACATTTTTTACGAACTGTCATACGTTAACAAAACTTAGTTCGAATAAGATGAAAAATGCAACAAATTCGCAAAAAAGAAAAATGCGAATTAAACAAATTTAATTTTAGTTTATGATAAAGTTATTATTACAATAAGTTAAATCTAAGATTCATGAATGAACACAAAAATTTGGCAAAAAACATGCTTCCTAATTGGGCATATTAAAATCTAATGCTAACAGACTATAGGATGAGTTTTCCAAGTGTATGAACGCACTAGCACCACCAGTTAATGAAAATATTTATATTTATAATTTTGGCTGATCAAAAATAGGTATCAAGCAAATAAAAAAGTTGTTTTTTTTAATTGAAAAACCAGAATGAAGGAAGCCTTTATGAAGAAAAGCTGCTGGTGCCAAGTGAAGAAGTGTTAATTGAAGCAGCAGTCCTTGAATCGAGCGCTATAGGCAAAAAATCGGTTTTGACCTTTGGAAACAACAAAATTTGAAAAACTAACCAGCCTGAATATTCTTTCTTTAGCTTTAGAATATTTTAATTTCAAAACTATTGTGACTCATTCAAAAAATTACGATCAGTTTACAATCGTATGTCATAATGCCATTTAGTTCATACGATTAACGTATCACGTAATTTTTTTCGTACGATTGTCGATACGAGCACGGATGTAACGATTCCACCCCTGATTTATCATACAATTTAATTGCTTTTTCAAATTTGTTATTCTAAATGAAACATTTTCCTTTTAAATTTCAATTGATTTTTTTTTATATTTACCTGCTTTTTTGGTCTATGGACATTTTCTAATTGGTTTTTTCTAAAACAGATTTTTTAAAACCACAATTATTATCCCTTTTCACACGTAATAAAAGGTATATAAAAGGGCAGTAAGTAATAACAATTTTCGTAAGATAAATGTAAAAGCATTCATTCGCTTATCGCTGAAATATGCTGGACATTGTATGATAATGAAGTGGAATTGCCTAGAGATAAAAAAAATGTAATTAATGATATCCAAATTTGCTTTAAAACAAAATTCTTAATAAATGCGAAATTAACCCTAAGCTCTCTTTTGTTGCGTCTTATTTCTGACTTTATGGTTGAATTTTCCTTTTTGGTGTATTCAGGGACTTATAGTAAAATTTAACGGGTAACATTTTTGTGGAACATTTTAAGCCTCTAAAACTCTGTTTTAATGGTGTTTTTTGCTCTTTTTTAAAAGAAGGACAAAAAAGACCCATATCTTGAGGAGGTAGAGGGTTAACATTTCTACAAAAATGTTCTCCGTAACATTTTACATAAATTTGCTGAACACATTTTTTACCTAAAATGTAAGGGTCACATGGTTTCTTATGCCGTTTTACAATAAGAATGTGCCAGAGCTGGGAAACTTTAACCCCCTCTCAAATGAAATCCAGATGTAAACTTTCAAAACGCCGATACACGTATATCATTTTTTTGTCTCCTCTATCAGAATTTATAGCCCGGACCTTGTAATTTTTTGGTGTGTTGTACAGTGTTATTTAAGGTCAATAAAGTAGCACACTTGGCCTAAATTAATACACTTTAATTGCAATTTATTTTAGCTTATTACTTTCTACAATTGTAATTTAATATTGCGCACTTGTCCTAAATTTTTAATTTTTTTTATTACAATTTATTTTAACTTTATTATTTCCTACAATTGTAATATAATATGACACATTTGCCCTATATTAATATATTTTTTATTATTGCAAATTTGTTTATGTTTGATATTTGTTTTGTTGCTGCAAGAAATATACAACTTACTTATATTTCTTTGATAAAAATAGGGTCCTGTTCGTAAATGCATCAGTGCTCTGCATAATATGATTATTCTGCACTGCCACTGCTAATCAGCTGTTGCGTATGCTTTGTTTTGCTCATTTTAGTGTTTGCATTAACGAACGAAGAAATACTGTGAAAATAGAAAAGTTGATAATAAACTCGATTTGTCAACTAGATGATATAAAAATGATAAAAATTTGTGTAACATACTAAAAAAAAGAAGATTAAAGAATAAAAAACTAAATTCAATTCTATAAAAAATATTTAACAGAAAAAGACGTTCATTGCATCAGCCATTTTTATGATTAGTTTTTTGCTTTTATTTGCGCATAATATACTTCAGTGATGCATTTACGAACGTACTGCGCATCATATACAGTGCAGTGATGCATTTACGAGCAGGCCCTAGTATATAAGAATATGAAAATTCAATATAAAATAACTATTATTTAATAATTAAAAAAACTGTCTTTTTTAATTAAGAGCAAGCAACACGGATCAAGTGCTGTTGTTGCGCCAACGAAATAAATTTACCTCCAGGTTAAAGTGCTTGAGAGGTCATACACAAAAGTCAAAATTCTTCATGTTTATGTGCCTGTAAGAAAATTATTAGTTTCAAAACATTTTAGTAATCTTCCCATTTCTTTGAGCTGCAAGTGCTTGGAAGAAAGCCCAAGGCGAAGATTCTTAACATTTTGGTGACCCCGATGTGATCCTGTTACAAGAGCAGGACGTCTAAATTTGTTGAGCCCGCAGTATTCTGCATATCACCAGTTGAGCAACACATTATTTGAGTGGAAATACTAGCAGCAGTGATAGCCAGCTAAATATCATCCACAATGGTGTCATTCGAAGAATCGACTCAAAGGCAAAAGGTGCTTCCTCTATAATGAAGGTAAAGTCAACTTCATACAAAAATCCGCCAAAAGAAGGCTGTGATGTGTTAGCAGCTGAGACTAATGAGTTCATAAAGCTCAAACGTCGACAAGCGGTAATGATGTCTTCTTTAGAACGGTTGCTCAATG
Organism: Gymnosoma rotundatum; assembly: GCA_916610165.2. NCBI lineage: Eukaryota > Metazoa > Arthropoda > Insecta > Diptera > Tachinidae > Gymnosoma > Gymnosoma rotundatum. Next base: position 113,162,214 of record OU744336.1, read on the forward strand.
ACGAATATACTCATCAGAACCGAAACATCGCATTAAACAAATGGCAAGGCATCGAAGCCCTACATTTCCAAATATCTGAGCTCTATGATAACCCAGAGCAACTAGGGTACGACTCCGTGCGATTTATACAACTCGAGACTAAGCTTCGAAAGGTAATCAATACAGTAGGCACAATTGCACAGTCCCAGCATAATGTAACTGATTAAGAATCCTGGCCAATGCCAAAATTCGCACTACCAAAATTCGATGGAAATCAGCTCAAGTGGCAAGAATTCTATGATATATTCTTATCTCTGGTGATAAGGCGATCAATGCCTAAAGTTAAAAAAATGTGGTAATTAAAAACACGCTGCTATACTGACAACTACAAGTCGCTCCATTACAGAACTAAGGAGGGTCTTACTTCCATCACCACAAAGCAAGTCAAGTGTTGTGTGCAAAAATGGAAATCATCCGTAATTCGCATGTAACAATTTTCTTCAGTTGTCGACATCAGCGCGACTACAATTAATTCAAAAACACAGATACTGTGTTAACTGTTTAAAGCACGGTCACAATTCTAAAGCCTGTATGCCAAGGGGTTGCAAAGAATGCAGCAAAAAGCATAACACATTTCTGCACTTGGAGAGCTCAAATCAAGGCAATAACCCAGCAACAAACATTTCAAACAACAAATATCTGCAAGGCGATCACTCATCATCTGGAAATCAAAACGCCATATAGCTTACAACGTACAACTAATCCAAAAGACTCAGCTATGTCCTTCTGAGAACAGCAATGATAAAGATACGAGCACATGACAAGGAGATACAATGCAGAGCACTTCTCGATTCAGAACCCCAACTGAACTTTGTCAGCGAACGTCTAGTAAAACGTCTCAATATTTCAACTAAACCAACATCAATCTCCATCAGTGGCATCGCTTCTAGTGACACTAGGGTAACACGCCGAGTCCACGTAGCATTACATTCAAGAATCAATAATTATACCGCACGGCTTAAAGCAGCGGTCCTTCCGCACATAATTTCACCTCAACCATCACAGGTTATCAATATAGATCATTGGCCAAGTCCAATGAACATTATGCTAGCAGACCCACAATTCCATCGTCCTGACAAAATAGATGTTCTACTTGAGGCAGAATTTCCTTACCAACTACTGTCAGGTGGGCAGATTCAAGTAGGCAACGGTTTGCCTATTTTAAATAACACTCTACTTGGCTGAGTAATTTCTGGAAGAATTGGAGGACATGAATTATCAAGTTCGGCATGCGGAATATGTACTAAAGACGAAGTTAATTTGGAAAAAGCTATTGCTCGGCTCTGGGAACTGGAATCTATCAGCACATCTGACAGATGTCTTTCGGTGGCTGAAAGACAATGTGAAAACAATTTTTGCAAACTCACACCATTGACAAAAATAGAAGATTCGTGGTTAAAATTCCATTCTGCACTAGCTCAAACACTCCTGCCGAATCCCATGGAGTAGCTTTTACCAGATTTCTATCATTGAAAAGACGATTATCAAAGACCCCAGAAATTTAAACTCAATATATAAATTTCATGAAAGAATACGAAGCATGCCTCAGCATATGGCCGAAATAGGCGTAAACTCTATACAAACACCAAATTACTTCATTTCTCACCACTGTGTACTTAGTGTCAGGTCTAACAACAAAATTACGAGTAGTTTTTGATGCCTCAACTAAAACGACTAACGGAGCTTCGTTGAACGACATAATGTATACAGAACCCATAGTAGAGAGTGAATTGTTTTCTATTCTACTACGCTTTCGGTGTCCACGATTTGTCTTCACAACCGACATAAAAAAATGTACCGCCATATAGTAATGCTGACAGTCGCCACTTTTCTGTTATGATGCTTATGCAAAAAATCGCAAAATACTTGCTAGTTAATGTTAGCGTTATTGCAGACTTTCGCATGTTGCATTTCAGTTAAGCAAGTGTTCTGCGATTATTTGTATAAGCATCATATAACTGTGTTGATTATCATAATAATAATACCTTAAGTGTAAGTGGGATTTTTGTTACATTTCAGAAACTAAATTTTCGAACTGCCGTGATAACCTTTTTTTTCATTTTTAATTTATTTATTGTGTTCTTTTGATCTTCGTCTCTAATACCCAGCAAACAATTTTAGAAAAGCTAATCAAGTGTAGAATTAAGCTTTTTTGACGGAAGGACTTCCCAACTAAATTACCAACCTAATTATTAAAAGAACGGATGAAACTTTTGTAATCAATTACTGAGAATTGATTACATCAATTATTGTAGGAAATAATGATGATCTCTTTTTTTTGCGAACTAGTGTAATGTCTAGTGTAATAATCATAAAAGTAAGTCATCATATGGCAAGTACTTTTTAAGGTAATGTCTAATTTATTGCTGGGTAATGATATCGACAGAGAAATAATGTTTTGTTGTTGTTATCTTCATTTCAAAATGGTGAATACCGTTATATTTATGACTGATGTCGATAACGACAACGGTAATGCCAACATTTGCTTCAGCTGTAAATTCCAACGAAATAATAAAAACCACAAATATTTAATTATAAAAATGAAAGTAGATTAAAAAAAACAATACTTGAAAATAAATTGTTTTGAATATCATGAAATTGAATGGAAAGAATTCATAGTAATGGTTAAATTGAGAAAATTCTTGTACCAGACTTATCCCGAGAATTACACGATATTATTTACTTTACTTTATTACTTTATTTTAATTAATCTAACAGAAAAATTTAAAAATATATATACATTATTAATTCCGCGAAGCTTAATTGTTTGTCTGCAGGAAAATATACTTAATATGTGTACTAGGGTGACCGGATCTCATAGGGGGAGAAAAAAATGTCGGAATTTTTTTCGTCTGGACCCCACAACACGATTCCCCTTTCCAGACATTGAGATAGCCGAAATTTGAGCTCGGTTAAACGACGTTAACCCGTGCCGCTCGTCGCTCAAAGTTTGAAAAATTCCAAATTTTCGCTCAAAAAGCTGACAAATGGAACTATAACTCCAAAACGGTAAATAATTGAAACACGCTGAGTATCTCAAAAGAAAGCTAATGTTGTTCTCTAAAATTTATATTTTATACATAGTTGTTGTTACATTAAGTCAAACCGAGTTACAACAGCCTTTAGGCCCAAAAACATGACTTGGCACTACTAGGAGCATACTTCGTACTCGTATATTTTGTTTTTAAGTGATAAATTTTGCTTCTTTCTGGTATATTTTTGACCTTAAAGTAGAAATATAATAAAAAAAAACTATTAATACTGATAAGTCTAATAACATTTTTTATTTAAAAATATAAAAATCTGGTATATAATACACACATAACACATAGAAAAGATACAGATGTAGTGCCTACATGAGTTGATAATTTTACGTAATTATCTAGTCTATTCTAGAGCTTTTGTTAAAGTAGTTTTTGAAACGTCAGGATATAATAATCGGCACTTGCTTACAACTTTCAGAACAAATCGCTTTTGGTCTTCATCTTTTGTCAGAAGGTCGTTAAAGTCGGTTATTAATTTAACACCGCGTTCAGCCATATCATTAACTACTTTTAATGTTTTGACAATTTTCAATCCTTCTTGAGTTTTTGGATGTTGTCTTAGAAAATCTGTTTTATATTAAATAGCTCAAATAATATAAACGATTCTTTGGTAAGTAAATTTACCAATCCTCCATCAACTATCTCTTTTAATTTAACTTTCGTTACTTTTGGATTTACAACCCTATCGTGGTCTGATGGTTCGCTCATCTGTGGTACTCTGCAATTTATTAGCCATTAACAACTCTTCATCTTCTGTAATGCTGGGGTCGAAAAACGATAATCCCACCGTTTTTGGATTCAAATACCACAAATTATTCGACAATTTGGTCAGGGCTATTTCTGCAATGTCGTTGTCATATTCTTTATACGAGGGCTGCTCTATATATTTCTGGCCTAATAGTGAAAATGCGAATATTTATAATCAAAAATGGTTTTATTGTTTTTCAAAGTATTCACCAGCATGATTTATACACTTTTGCATGCGCTCAAACCAGTTGTCGAAGCACTTTTTCCACTCCGATTGAGACACCTCTAAAACATGGTTTTTGAACACTTCAACAGCTTCTTCTGACGACGAAAATCGTTGACCCCGTTTTTTTTTCTTGATGTGCGGAAACAAGAAGAAGTCATTAGGTGCCAAGTCAGGGCTGTACGGCGGATGACCCATTAATTCGACGTTTTGGCCGGTCAAAAACGCTCTGGTTTGAGCCGACGTGTGAGAGCTCGCATTGTCATGGTGAACAATGATTCGTCTTCTCTTGTTGGTTTTTCGAATTTCTCCGATGACTTCAGGCAAACAAATTGTAGTGTACCACTCAGAAGTGACCGTCCTACGTTGCTCAAGCGGAACAGTTGCCACATGACCAGTTTTGCCGGAGAAACAGGCGACCATTTGCTTCGAAGTGCTTCTTCCACGAACAACTTTCGTTGGATTTTGCTCGTCTTTGAAGACCCACACGGTCGATTATTGTTTCGATTCGGGCTCATACGCATAGATCCATGATTCGTCACCTGTGACGATCTTATAAACGTCTTTTGAAGCATCGCAATCGTATTTTTGCAACATTTCTTTGCACCAATCGACACGAGCCTTTTTTTGAGCGACTTTCAAATTGTGCGGAATCCAACGAGAACAAACCTTTTTTACTGCCAGGTGTTCATGCAGTATCGAATGTATGCTGGTGGAAGAAATGTCCAAGGATGTCTCTATCTCTTGGTATGTCGCATGTCGATCTTGCATTATGAGTTCACGCACGGCATCAATGTTCTCTGGCACAACAGCCGTTTTTGGACGACCTTCACGGAATTCGTCTTTGAGCGAGCTTCGGCCACGATAAAATTATACTAATTTTTCACAGTGCTATAGGATGGTGCTTCATCGCCATACAAAGATTTAAGTTCATCAATGCACTCTTGTCGTGATAATCCACGTCGAAAGTTGTGAAAAATGATGGCACGAAAATGTTCACGTGTTAATTCCATTTTCTTCTATATTAATTTTTTCAAGTCACTGTAAACAACACAAATAATGGTCGTACGTCACAACGTTTTGAGTACGATTATGCTTAAAAATTACAAACTTTCCAATGGAAATGTCAGATTGCACTTGGCAGCACTCAGTGTTGCCAGGCCAGTAATATATATAGCAACCCTCGTAGTCTAACAGACTATTCAAAATACCTAGATATTGCTTTGGTGCAAGATAAGCCTTTGGTGCATTAACCAAGCTTTGCAATAAATTTTAACTAAAAAAACAGAAATGGTACGTACAGAACTTTTTTCTTCTTTAGACATTTTGAATTGACGACGAAAAATTAACATTTTTAAGCAGTAAATAGCCTATGCCATCCACCTAGCGTGATGAATGGCTCCTGGAGTTCTAAAACCCACAATATTGCCATCTAGCGATCCAACAAATACGAGAACCAATTGCAAGAGCTCCTTGTAGTCATCTCTGGGGTGACTCTCAGTTGATTTGGCCTCGAATTCAGCAGTAACATTCGCAATTACTTCTGGAGTTAGCTCCTTTTTAATTATATTCTCACTAAAACCTGTGTCATATTTTCTTTTGTCTATCTTCGGCCACGCAGTGAGGAATCTTTTGAAAATGTCTGGATGAGGTCCAGTAGTTGATCCCATTTTTGTGGCCAATACGCCTTTTAACACAATTTTCAAGATATGATGACGGTAAGCTAGGTATAACAATTCTCTGCCCAACATTTGCTCCAATATGACGCATGCTTCTTTGAGTCTTCCCGTGTTGGATGCTGTAGTGTCGAAACACATCGCCTTGACGGTCTTAAGAAGACCCCATTTATGTAGGCATTCGTATACAGCTACGGCTTGATCCTCTCCAGAGCTGTTGGCTGTTACAGGAACTCCCGGAAGCTGTTCCTTTTCGCCATATAAAATAGCAATAGCTATTCGCTCAATTTGTTCATTTTTTGCAACACCCGGTAAAAGTATACTATCCCAATGGACAACCCCAGGGTCTTTTTCAGGAATGTTTACTTTATCTAAAACTTTTTTAGTATATTGGTTTCTGAACATTTCCCTTCTATAATGTAAAAAAGTTTTCGAGGCTTTGTACTCAAGAGGGTCAAGGTTTAGTGCTTCTAGAGTAGCAACTAAAATTCTGGTGGCATTTCTGTCGGAGACAATACAACAACAAAAAGAAAAACAGACACTTATTGTATGGTAAACTTCAAAACACAATTAATTCAAGCACTTTTTTCTTACCCTTTTTAATAACGTTTTCAATAAGCTTTGTCTTTTTAAATTGATTTAAGACTTGGTACAATTTTTTTAATCAGCTGCCGCAATGATGCCACCTAGTAAAATTAATTCGCTTTGGTCGGTAATACCAATATAAAAAAAGATTAAATTTGAACAAAAGGCTCTTTGTGTTTAGTTCCAAAATACTTTTTAATTAAAACAATGTTAATACTCAAATACATTATGTAAAAACCCGTAAAATTCTTAGAATAATACCTGTCTCCTACTGATACCAAGACACTTTTTTCGGGTTAAAGGCTCTTGTAACTTGGTTTGACTTAATGTAACAACAATTATGTACAGAATATAAATTTTTATGAACAATATTGAGATACTTTCTTTTGAGATACTAAGCGTGTTTCTATTATTTACGGTTCTGCAGTTATGGTTCCATATATCAGATTTTTGGCAAAAAATTTGGAATTTTTCAAACTTTGAGCGACGAGCGGCACGGGTTAACGTCTTTTAAGCGCGCTCAAATTTCGGCTATCTCAATATCTGGAAAGGGGAATCGTGTTGTGGGGTCCAGACGAACAAAATTCCAACATAAATTTTTTGTGGTCACCCTAATGTGTACAGTTTTAAATTATTATTAAAAATATTTATAATTCGCTCGTATCTTAATAAATAAAATATATAAAAAAAATGAGGGATTTCATTGAGAACTTATAAAATATCGCTTGATTAATTTTTTCCTCGTGTTTTTCTTTGGAATATGAAGCATGTTTTTTTTGGCAACATGTTAAAATTTTAGGTAAAGTTACTTCTAGGGTGTCTTTCCGTATTTATTTTTAAGGCTTCCGACTTTAAACAGCCTTCTATCTGACTTCTTTCGTTGTATTGGTGGTTAATTTCTTTCAAAATTCGTAAAACTCAGTAGCTATACTTGCGTAGTATATAATTTTGATGTTAAGAACGTTTAAATCTTTTATTATATTTTCGTAGTTGCTGTTTGCCCTGATGTTTATATTGTTACTGTTGTGACTTAATATATATTTATCCAATTTAATATTGAAAGAAGTAGTATACAAGCCTATTATGGTTCAACATATCAACAAGAACAACAATATCAAGGAGAAATTGAAAACGAGACCATTTTTTTAGATGGTGAAACAAACAAATATATTAATTTTATATATAAACTTCCAAACCAAACTCTGACCTTGGGAGGAATTTAGTTATCGATTTATCTTGATCTGTTAGAAACCGATTAACTAACAACAACAACCTCTCCCTCCCCTAATCCGAAATGCAATGGTAACTAACAACATTTTACTGTAGATGATTTAAATGAACTATTTCGAAAAGAGTTAAATAAAAAGAAGATTAACATTAACAATATTAAAGACTATTCACAAACACTTCAAATGAGTATATAGTAATCCTTGCAAAATGATCAAAGAAATCTATAAATTTTTAAAATCATTCAGTAATATCATGAGTGAAGAGGATAGAGATAGGCTTGTTAATATTCAATCACAACTAGAATATATTAGCAATTTATCTGTCTGTCTCTATACACCTACCCTTTTAATTCTTTTCATATACGTAAATGATAATGAATACTAAACTAAACATGGGTAACATTAAACAATAATTTAAATAAAGAGTATAGAACAAAAAACTAAAAATATATTTGAAAAAGAACACCTTTATTAATTATTCAATAAAGATTTTCTATTCCCTAATATTACTATTGACCCTTTTTTATATATTTTTTAATCACGATCATTCCAATAAAACCTAAAACTTAAATTGACCACAAACACACACAAACATGTACAAACACATAAACACACGCACACACAAGATCTATACATTTACTCAGTATCTTTCCTTGCAGTGTTTCATTAGAAAATTGAAATTATTTATTATTATTTTTATTTATTGGAATACATTATTCAATATATCAAAATTCTTACTTCTGCTTAATGAAAATAAAAAAAATCAAAGTTCAATGACCTTAACATCTGCATTCATCTTACCGTTTTCAACCCTCGTCATAAAATATCAAAATTTAGAGATATTTACCTTGATTGTTTATTTTTTTCCTATGAAAAAAAAATATATTTTCTTTGCTATCTCTTCTTTGCAAATCTCTACTCAAGATCAGTACACACCACCATACTATTACATCTACGCACAAAAAAATACATTTGAAAACAAGAAAACCTTTATTAATTATTAAATAAAGATTTTCTACTCCCAAGTATTACTATTTACACTTTTTAATTATTTAAATCATGATCATTTCAACAAAACCTAAAACAGAAATTAACATATTTTCCTTTCATTACCAAATATCCATACACAATATCATTACATACTATCATACTATTCCATCCACTTATACAAGATCAATGCACACCTGCATCTTCAATTATTCAAATCACGATCATTTCAATCAAACCTTTAACAGAAATTAATATGTTTTCTTTTTCTCACCAAATCCCTATACACAAGATCAATGCACAGCTGCATTTCACAACTACAGTCATCTTACCCTTATCATTCTTTAATGGCCTACATACTTGACATTAATGGGTAATAAATTAGCAGGAGAGTAAAAAAAAGGGTCTAGCACGTGTCTCATTAGCATAAAGAAGCCATTAAAAGTGACATTAATGGCTACTGTAACTTGATTTATGGCTTTTGCAACATTTCCATACATTTTGACTGGAAGTGGTTAAGAACGCACAGTTCCTCAGGCACTCTTATCACACACAAGACAAAAATACTGGCAAATCAAGGGAAAGTCAATGGCCCGATCAATCATCCAGCATTGCATAAAATGCGCTAGAGCTTAACCAAAACTTCTTACTCAAATTATGGGAAATCTGCCATCTACAAGAATCGTTTCAGCTCGACCCTTCATTAACTCTGGAGTTGATTTTTGTGGTCCATTTTGGGTCCACTATAAGATCAGAGGAAAGAAGCCTCAGAAGGCCTAGATCGCAGTATTCTGCTGTTTTGCTACCAAAGCAGTGCATCTAGAAGTACTTAGCAGTTTAATAACAGATGCATTCATAGGGGCATTAAAAAGATTCATAACCCGAAGAGGCCATTGCAAAAACTTATACTATGACAATGCTACCAACTTTGTTGGGGCCAAAAATCAACCGGCAGAGTTGTCAGAAGCAGTTTACGGATATTCAGCTATCAAAAAAATAGATAAAGAATGTACAGCTCGAGGCATCATGTTTCATTTTATACCACCAAGGGCACCTCATTTCGGAGGCTTATAGGAGGCGGCAGTAAAGTCGGCCAAACATCTCCTTGTACGAAGTGTATCAACAGCATCACTAAAATATGAGGAACTTGACACAGTGGTCATAGAAATAAAGGAATTCTTAATTCCCTACCCATAAGTCCGATGTCAGATAATCCGAACGATTTGGCGGCATTAACCCCTGGCCATTTTCTAATAGGACCACCACTCAACTCCCAAATTGACGTAGCAGCCACCGAACACCGAAAGAATCTTCTCACCAGATGGAAGTTAGTAACACACTTAAAATCAGAATTTTGGGGGCGTTGGTCAAAAGAGTGTCTATCAGAACTCCAACACAGACACAAGTAGAACAAACAACAGGATAACATTAAATCGGGAGACATGGTAATAATAAAGGAGGGCAACACAATTCCTCTACAGTGGCCTCTAGGAAGAATTCTAAAAACACAAACATTCATTCGAGTAGTTGATGTCAAGACATCAAAAGGAGTTTGCAGAAGACCAATTTCTAGGCTGGAACTATTACCAATTAATAATTCTGAAGATGATGAAATCCCTCAACAAGATGACTTGATTTGCACAAGCATTCATCAAAACGAAAAACCTGAAGGTGATAAAAAACGGAGAAGAATATCGATGAGCCAAAACATCTTCACTATTATGATGGCGATCATATTAATGCCACTAGTATTAGGGGCACAAATACATAATAAAAGGTTCGAAAATCGTCTAGGCATGAATTTTAAAGGAATTGGGTCCGCCAAAATTTCCACTACAGGATGGCAATTATAAGTTTACTACGACTTAAAAGAATTTTGGACTGAAGAGACAATTTTTTCGCAAGGAAAACAAACCTTAAACGATCTATGCAAGCAAATGCAGGACAAAACTAAATGCACAAGCGTGGTCAAGCATTTTGAACACACAGAAGCTGAATTAAAATTAGACAGCACTCTGTTGGAAGTATCGCCCATTTACTTTTTGGTGTATTGGACTTCGAATACGCCTCTTAAAAAATCAAACCTCAATCATTGACGCTATAATAAACATAATGAGATTAGATCAAGAATCAATAAAGAAAAAGTTCGATCAAATTGATTTCCAAATTGTACAAGTACGCAATATGATAAACAACGAACGACAGCAAGAAAAGATTTGCTGTATTTTTTGTCGTTGTCCATACAATTAACAATTGAAGCGAAGCTTCAACAGACACAATTATCAATACTTGATATTTTAACAAACACTCACCATGGTCTAATAAGCCCACTACTCTTGACTCCTCACCAATTACAGCAAGAAGTAAGGAAAATCAAAATGCATCTCAGCGATTCACTGGAACTGCCTGTAAGCCAGGAAAATACGTTACAGCTATACAAGGTTAAAAAGTAATAAAACATTTCTTTGCTAATCAGATCAATTATAAAAACTTTATTTTCTCCTTTATCTACCTTCTGTATTAGTTTAAGTTTTTTTTGTGTTAAAATTTACAATTATATTTTTCTTTTCAGACTTCCCGTTGCGATTGTTTAAGTAAAAAGGATCGTCTATGCTATCAATAGTAATTTAAACACTAATAATTTTTGAGAAACTTATTATCTTTATTGGCTGGTATTAAACCAATGCCAATAAACTGATATTTCACGTCGTCATTTTTAAGTAAAGGGATTTCTAGTTTCAATTGACTAGTTTCCTTTTTTGACTTTATCCAATCGTTTTTTGTTTTCAAATATCCATGGACATTATGTACTCCACCAATAGGCATTGTGTCACACTACGATGCGACATAATGTCCATCAACATGGAGTTATAACGTACATGGATATTTTGGTTATTAATTACGGTATTCTATGTAAAAATGTCATAGTGTCCTAGGACATAATGTCAAGCCGGTGATGGTCACTAAATAGAGGACAAAATCTTTTTTAATTAATATATTATTGTTTCAATAAATAAGAAAATTTTATGTCTATTCTTAATTAAATATTTAATTAGGTAAATTACAAATTTATTTAAATTTTAATCTGAAAACAAATCAAACCTCAAATAGGCACCAAAATCTTTTTATTTATACGCAAGACAATATCGAATAAAAGAAAGTTATAGTAAAACCTTCGATAGTTTGCTTAAAAACTATCAACAAAAGACGATATAGAAGATAGTAAATATTGGTGGCAATTTTATAATAAATTTTTATTTAACGTGTTTTTAAAAAGTATTTTGCAGTTATTTTCTAATAAAAAAACATTAATTAATTTCAATAACACATATTTATTTCATTATAAAAGTCACAAAGTATCAAAATATGGTAAATTGTTTGATTCAATAAATCAATCATATAACATACATACATAAATACTAAAGAAGAGAATAAGAAAATACCTAAACAACTTCGTTAGCCGGGTAATATGGATGAACACCACTGAGACGGCAAACTAATCTCAACCACAAGCAAAAATATGTATGTAAATAAAATGCTTTACATTTTTTTTTAACTCCTAGGTCATTTTCAAAAGCGTTTAAGGTGTCTAAGCGTATCACCAAGATATATATTCTTTTGCAATTAGTTTTAATAAACATTCTTATCGTGATTTTTATGTAAAAAATATTTTTATTACAAACAATCAAAACTTCATACATGTGTATAATTTATTTATAATTGTGCATAAAAAATGTACTAGTCTTATTAAATTTAAACGGAAAAGAGGACATTGTATTTAATGTTTCATCGCTGGCTTATTTACTTTTTATTCAAAACAAAAAAATAATTAGAGTGCTATATATGAACTCTATTATGAAGTAACTCCAATGAAAAATGCAAATTTAGGGAATCCAGAGAAATAAAAACTCTAAAAAAACATTGGTACTGTATATATGTATGTATATAATTTTAGATAAAAATGACATCAGCTCGTAATGTGTTAAGCCTTTTTAAAAAAATGTTTGTATTTCGTCAAAGATCTCTTCAAAAGCTTTAAAATAATATCCACATTGATATTTTAAAAAAATTGAAAATTTCAGAGCCCCGTAACTCGGAAAATATGAGCGAGCGCCAATTTTTTCACTCGATGTTTTTTTCTTACTTTTCAATTCTTTATCTTTCCAAATGAAATGAATATTTATAATGTGGGCGTGGTGTTTGGCCTGCTGGCTCTTAAGACATCGACCGGTCATGATGATTTCCAATAGCACTTCTTTCGACACTATGTCTGATCGCTTGATAAACGCAAGAGGTAAGTATGTCACAATAAAAACTTTGACAGCGCTTAATTGTTGTTTGCTTACGTAAAAAGTGGGTAGTAGTTTTTACATTTTCCTTAAAATAAAATTTAAAATTGTTATTGTAGGACATATTGGAATGGGTTCTAATCGTTATTTAAACGAATGAAGCTTTAGAGATGTTAGAACAAGCTCCAATGCATAAAGAATTTGTTACTTTTAAATGAATCAGTTTTACTTAAAAAATAAATAAATTACAAATAAAATAAGAAATAAAATTAAATTATTTCAAATATAATATACATATGTATAAACGTACATATGCCATTTCCATTAATACAACAACACTGTTTTGTTTAAAGTTTCTTAGCTTGAAACAAAAATTAATACTTTAAAAACTAATACTGTAAGCAGCTCAATTTTTAATCGATCTTGCACTTCTTCCGAATTTTTTAAAGACATTTCGTTAGCATTTGCAAGAAGGCACTATTTCTGGAAGGAACCTTTTCAGCTTTTGCAGCACTAACGTCTTCAATGGTTCCATAAAGGTGATCAAATCGCTCAAGCGATTCAATGCCCAAACGCTGACGTTTTGTACTTTTCGTGCTTATCGTTGTTGTTCATAAAGCACCACTGCGCTTTCTCTTCAGCAGCGGCTCCCGACTTTAACTTACTGGCGGACATCTCACGAACAAAACAATATTCCTCTGTGAAAAATAAAAAATTGCAAACAAGATAACACTCCGAATGGAAAACGCAATACCTGACACTGCCGTTAAAGTAGCCATTGCCTGCCAAGCTGGATCCTCTAGATACTTGTTTCTAAATAACGTCGAATTCTTGTCGATTAGACATGGGTGCATTTTCATTGCCTCTATAAGTTTTTCTTCCATAATTTTCTAAAAAATAATATAAGAATAATATTTAATAAAAGAAATAATATATTAAAATACTTACCTCTTTTTACGTTCGATTTTGCCAAAAATAATATACAAGCTGATTGTCAAAGCGCGCTAAAAGATGAGTGTTGCCCAAGTTTGCGCTTTGCTATGCGTTAAAAGTGCTTTATGTGATATATTTCATATAACTTCGTGCATTTTATCTTAGAATCAGGAAAACAAATATATGGAGCGATAGGGAATTAAAAAATAAAAAACATCAAGTGAAAAAAATTGGCGTTAGCCCATATTTTCGGAGTTATAGGCCTCTGAACTTTTTATAGAAAAGTACGATTGTGCATCATTTTTTTTTAAGATCTTATTATGGGTATCACGTAAAAGCTTATAAAGAGAACTTTCCGAAAATATACAATTTTTTAAAAATACGTAACCCATTAGGAGCCGATGACATTTTAATATAAAATTATATGTAGTACTTAATTTTTTCTCATTTTTAATTCTCTGTCACCCCAATATTTGCTTTTTTGATTGGTGTTATATATATGGGTATATAAGATTATAGCATTTGTACTTGTTTTGTTTTTTTTTTTAAATTGTCAAATACTTGCGCTTTCTTTAATGTTACAAAAATTTCTGTTGGTTTATTTTTATTAAATTATTATTTTTACTGTGAATATTATAAATGAATTAAAATTATTATGGCTTAACTTCATTTTATTTCTAATTTCGTAACGTATGCGGGCGTTTTTCAAAGAAAACAAGAAAAATTAGACGCTAGCAGAATGAAATGATGCACTTTCTAGACCGCTACGACCTTCATCAGCATTCTTCGCATCTATCTACCTTAGTTGTGTATTTTATAAACATCATCTATTTAACCAACTAACTTTGTAAATAAGAATACGAGAATATTCATATCAACATTAATTTGGTTAGACGAAATTTACACACAAACCAACGTATTTCTTTACTGTTCTGTCTGAACTACGTCTTGTACATTTGTTTTTGCTTTTGTTTGTAGTCTAGGTGGTAAGCACGTTGACTACAAATCTGGCTGCCCTGGGTTCAACCCTTGCGGCAGTCAAAAAATAAAAATGTTTTTTCTGTTTAATGGTATAAATACATAATCAGAATTAACATATAAACATGCAGCCTCCTTCGTCGGTACTTCTTCATAGCATATTCGCCGGCGAAGTAAAATAATTAATAAAATGGCTAGATCTATCTCCTTTCACCCCCTGTCTTTTCTCTCATTTATCCCTTTCCTAAAGAATTTAGCACGGTTAAAAAAAAAAAACTAAGTTGGTATTAATTCCTGAAGTGCTACTTGTCTTAAAAAAAAATCGATTGAACAGGAATGCAAATTTTTTTAAGTCATTCTTACTTGTTTCGAAGAGATATTTAAAAAAAATGCTTAACCCATTAAAAGCCGATGGAATTTTTATGTAAAATTATATATATGCAGTACTTAATCTTTTTTAATTTTAATTCTCTGTCACCCCAATATTTGCTTTTTAGATTGGAGTTACTTCACTAAACTTGATTTACAACACCTTAATACTGAATACTTTTATTTTCGCTTCATAATTTTCAATATATAATATTTAATATTATTTAATTTTGGTAAATATGTAAGTGAAAAACAATCTATAAAATAAAATACTGAAACACTTATTACTTTTTTCAAGAAATAATACAGATTTTAGACCTCCAACAGTAAAGGCCCAACTATAATGTGCATAAAACAACTTAAGCAAGCTTATACAACTGTGCAAATACAATAAATCATATGTGGTAAACCAAGGCGAATCAATTACCAGGTTAAATAAAAGGTAAGTAAATATTTTAATATGTGTTGATTTATTGCTTCAAAAGGTTTAAAATTCTTAGGGTAAGTATTATGTTCTTCAAGTTGTTGGTGAGTAAAATAATCTTTTACACATAAGTAGGTAAGTTTAAAGTTGTAATTTACAGGTTTCTTAGGGTAAGTATTATTTTCTTCAAATTGATGTTATCTTCACAAACGTTTGTATAATAATAATATCCGCATTTAAAAATTTGCCTTAAAACTTTGGTGGCAAAAAAAAAAAACGTTAGCTTAGCTTTGTCGCTTACGACCAGTACTAAATTCAAGGTTGCCAGTATAAAGTTTTAAGCTTTCCAATATAGTTAAATTAATCCATGTTTTATTATCCAATAAAAAAAATATACATTTTGTATTATATTGTGTTAATTGGTGTATTCGTGAATAGTGAAATAACGTCAAAAGAAATAATATTGTTTTTTATTGTTATTTTATCAAAAATCTTTAATTTATTAATGTAAACTGTACTGTCATACCGTAAGTTAACATATTTTTGTACATTTTCGCGGTAATTGTTTTTAATTGTAACTGTGTTAAATTTTCTTCTTTTTATTTAAATAGACGACCCCTTGAGTAAGTGAACAAAAAATTCACGAAACGTTGGGAAAAATATGTAATAAAATTGTTTTTTATTAACATGGATCAATTTAGCCCTTATTAGCTTAAAATGTAAGATTATACATACAGAAATCAAAATTTGTTGGCCAAAAATAACAACATTTTTTTTTGGAGCAGATGGCATTTGTATGTAAAATAATGCAGTTTCAATTTTTTAATTCTCTGTCACCCCAATATTAGCTTTTTTGATTTGTATTACTTCACTAAACTAGATTTACATAGATGGTGAAGGGTATAAAAGATTCGGCATAGTCGAATATAGCACTCTTACTTGTTTTTCAATAAAATATTAATTTTTCTTTCTATTCGACTAATCATTGTCTTTCGCTATGTTAGAAACTGCCAGCATTTCAGGTGTGAAACTGTTATCCGGAGATATCTTTATAGAATAATGACAGACCAAAATTTACCAAATCTTGATTATTTGGAAAATAACTGTGGCACTACTGATGATGATTTGAAAAGAAAGAAAGAAAGGAAGACAATTTTTTAAAATACAACGAGTCTTGGCTAGAGGAAGCTTTCGAACTTCCTTTAGAATTATTGAAACGACCGGGCGGCCTTTGAAAACTTTTGATAAAGCAAGTGAATGAACTAAGCGTCGAAAATCTGAAAAAATTAGGCTAAATGTCGAAGATGACGTTATTGTCCAGTCTTAAGAGTACAAGGAAAAAAATCTTAAAGAAATAACAATTGATCCCGCTCGAGCTCACGAATATAAAAAATCAGTCGAAGAAAAACAAAATAAAGATGGTGTAACTCCTTTGACACCATTACTAGTTCTGACAAAATTCTTCGAGGCTGACCTTACAAGACGTCAGTACGAAATCATCCGAAACATAAATAAGGCATTTTATTACCTTTTGTAACAAACAAATCAAGAATGCTTTCGACCAAAGAAATGTTTGCGGGTCACGAGCACCTGTGCAGTGAGCAGCTTACAGAATCTTGTCAATAAGACCGTTAAAAGGTTATCAATTTTCTTGGAAAAAGTTGGCGACAGACATAACCGGTATAAACTGCGAGTTAATTTATGGATTAAAAACACGAAAAATACAGCAAAGAAACAGCAAAAATGTATATAGACTTATATGGAAGGCACTCTATGACACCGAATATGCATAAAATTTTAATACATGGAGCAACTATCATTGAAAAAGCTTTGATACCAATAGGGCACTTGTCGGAGGAGGCTGCAGAGGCACGTTATAAATATTTCCGCGTATATCGTCAGAACTTCGCTAGGAAATTTTCTAGAGAACACTGCAATCTAGATGTTTATCAAATATTACTATTGAGTTCGGATCCACTGATAAGCAGTCTGAGACCCTAAAGACTTCTATATTAAAAAGTTTTTGTCCTGAAACAATTGCAATGCTATTGCCGGCAGATCCCACCTCCGAACTCGATTCAGATGGCAAGCAGGATGACTGCGTATTTGAGTAGAAATATAAATACTGTACATACGTACAGGTATTATTATTATTTTTTATATTAGTTTTCTAGAAAATAGAATCTTTTAACTTCAAAATAAAATATATCCTGTTTTTTTACTGAATCCGAGGACGTTTTTTTTTATTCTAATTTTTTATTAACATTTAACCAAAAAACTGGTGTTTAAACAAAAAAAATTCTTAAATCTACAAGTTTCTGAAGGTAATTTTGGCAACATTTACTAAAAGAGGGATGGTACT
Source organism: Gymnosoma rotundatum (assembly GCA_916610165.2). Taxonomy (NCBI): domain Eukaryota; kingdom Metazoa; phylum Arthropoda; class Insecta; order Diptera; family Tachinidae; genus Gymnosoma; species Gymnosoma rotundatum. The sequence goes on from OU744336.1 coordinate 113,180,099, forward strand.
TCAAAATAAAAAAGAAATAAACACGAAGTTTAACGGAGAAATAAAACAAATTAACTTTTAAAGTTTAAATATGCTGCAAAAGTTGTCAAAGAAAACACTCTTTGTTATATACTACGTATTTATATTAGTTTTGCATTGTGGCTAAGCAAGTGAAGGTGCTATATTCGGCTATGCTGAATCTTGTATACCCTTCACAATCTATGTACATCTAGTTTAGTGCTTTTTTGATTGGAGTAATCAAATAAGCATTTTTAAAAAATGTTAGTATTTCCTTTAAGATCTCTTCAAAAGCTTTAAAATGATACCCACATTGATATATTAAAAAATTTGAAAATTTCAGAGCGCCGTAACTCGTAAAATATGGGCGAGCGGTAAATTTTCACTCGGATGTTTTTTTTTCTAATTTTGTAAGTCTCTACCGCTCCATATATTTTTTTGATTGGAGTTCCCTTATTGTTACAAATGACATGAAAGAATTAGGCGTAGTCGTGGTGTTTTGCCCGCTGCCTCAAATGGCATGGACTGATCATGCTGATTTGCGACACTATATCTGATCGATTGTCATTTTTTATTTTTTGTGAAATCAAGTTTGCCGACACTAACACTGATGTACAGACGGACAAAAGGACATCGTTCAATCGACTTCGCTATGCATTAAAAAGACGACAGAATATATATATACTCTAAGGGGCCGGAAATGGATAATGTAGAAATTACACACGGAATGACAAACTAAGATATAACCTTTTTCAACTTTTTGTGGTGAAGGGTATAAAAATAATACCTGGGTTATCGAAATCCATCACCTTCACTTCAAAAACTGAAACTGGAACAGAAATATTTAAGTTAAAATCTTTGGTTGCTTTAAACACTGTGATCCCGAAGAAGAACGCTCTGGTTGACGGTCAAGTTCCATCTACCTCTTCACGCTCGAGATGTTGGGGCATGGTTATAACGGGTATTTCACCTACAATTTGTTTTAAATGATTACCGTTCGTTTTTAAAATCCAATTTTGGACGCGTATATCGCTAAAATTGACCTCTGTAGGTTGTTAGATATATATATGTATTTGTTAGATTTAGAATATATAAGTAAATCTGTTCTTAAAGAAAATTAGTGAATAATTGTCTCTTTCTGCAAAGTAAAAATATCACTTTTCCACTTAATTAACACTTATATGTACGGAACAATTTGAATAGTAGATAATCGTCAGGATATTAGAAATTTTTAAACGTCATACGTCAATATGTGTTGTTTTTGGAAAAAATCGTCAAAATCACGTAAAATCGACTCATCTAACATCCTTTAAATATGGCTGTTTGACAATATCAAAACAAAGCGTTTGGATCTTTTTTTATAAAAAATTTTATAGTGTTGTTAATTCACTAAAATTTCTTAAGGTACGTTCTCATTAGTCAAATATTTGACTAAAAGCGGCAAATATTTGCTTGCCGTAGTCTGACCACAAACTATTTTTTAGGAGCAAAAAACACCACAGCTGATTTTGGGCAAATAAAATTATTTGCCAGCAAACAAAAATTCTTCTAATGAGAATATAGTGTGACCACTCGACGGCAAATATTTGACTCATTTTTAGGCAAATAAATATTTGTTCTTACAAAGTTTTTGTAAGAACAAACAGAAGCAAATAACAGCTTTATCATCAATGTTGCCTAGTATTTAAACTAAATTTCGGAGAAACTCGCTTAACATTTTAAATTTATGATATATGGGAATTAAATTAAAAATAAAAAAAATAAAGGTCACAACTAAAAATAAAATTATAGGTTATAGTGAATAAAATGCATATTTTGGAAGGGAAGGAAAATTAAAAAAGTTGTCAAGACACATATTTTTCCAGTTATATATCCAAAGTATTTTAAGTATAGAATTTGGTATATTTCGATTAAGAATGGAGCAAATGTTCAAAATTTTATGTAAAACAGTTGTTGCTTTAGCGATTATTAAGTTTTCTTTTATACATTTTTAGTAAGTATTGGTTATTTACTCAAATTTTTTTTCTTGAAATAGTTATTCCTACAATGTAAGTTAGTTTTGTTTTCATTTTGGAATTCTATGCTAAACTATCTTTACTTCTACCGAGGGCAAGTTATCCTGCCGGAAGCCATTTGTTCGGAAATTATACAGGATTAAAGTTGTAAATTACATAAACTAATAAATTAAATTATATATCTGCACATAAAGCTATGATCAGGTTTAAACGCATTTTGTTTTAAAATGCTTATAAATAAGTAATAGAAGTAATATATGACAACAAGAATTTCTCTTTTGCTTCAAGAATCGATATTGATTAAGTTCAACCAACATAAATTATACTTTCATTACGATTTGCAAAGTGCTTAAAGAGACGAAAAAAGTCCGTTGTGTGCAGCAAATAAAGCAAAGTTGTTCTTTCGCCCTACTCGATAATCTATTTTAAGCACCTAATTTTTTCCTGCATAACTTTCGACTTGAAATTTAAAGAGTTATGTGCTATAAGTCCTAAGCTAAAAGCTTACATTTGCAATTAATTTAAACTGACTTTTTTTCATTATATATTCGTTTGACCGCAAGTTAAAAAAATAAAAAAATTTTAAAAACCATATACAAATGTTTTTCCTTTATTTTTCGAAATCTGAATTCTTAAAAATTTCAGGACTTTTGGTCCCAATTATAATTTTTGATTCTCTGTGAAATTGGCTTTTTAATTTAAACAACTTTTTATTTAAATATATTACTTCTCTACACTTACTTGTATGTAAAGTAAACAAACAGGTTTAGTATGAAAGTTATATTAAATGAAATAGAAATTTAAGAAAAAAAAAATATATAATCAATGAAAAATTTTGTTAAGAAGTGGAATATTATTCTTATTTAGTCTCATCCCCTAATTGTGCGATAAATTTATATTAAACCGGGATTAAGCAGGCTTTCAATACAAATTAAACCTTAATTAAAATTTGCAAAGTGCCAGCGCATTTAAACTACTTAAAGAGACGAAAAGATTCGGCTATATGCAAAACAAAAACAAAATTATTCTTCCGCCCCACTCGAAGCGTGGAAAAAGAGCTAAAGTCCTTGGTGATAATCCATTTTAAGCACCTAAATTATTCTTGAATAACTTTTGATTGAAAGAGATATGTTCTATAAGTCCTAAGCTAAGAGCTTATTTTTGCAATTAATGTAAACTGATTTTTTTTTAATTTTTCATTATATATCCGTTTGAAGGTGTGTTTTAATGTAACAATTTTAAAAACTATGTACATTAAAAATTCGGGGACTTTCTGTCACAATTAAAGTTTTGCATATTTACAGTTTGATACATTGGAAAATTGGCGTTTTAATTTAAACGGCTTTTTATATTGTTACAAAGATGCTTTATTTAAATCATAAAAAAATGTTAAAAATAATTGAGGCCAAGAAAGTAAAACGAAATGGCCTATTGTGTTTGTTTTTAAAGCTAGAAGTTTCTATAAAACATCTTTATTGCAAAACAAAAACAACTAACACAAAGCGATGACTAAACAAACACAATACACAAACACACCTGCATTGTATAACAACTAAATAAAAATACACGACATGTATTTTTAAATAATGATTGAAGGTTCTAGAAGTAAATAATAATCCTCACTAATGTGTCTGAGATAAAAGTGGCAACGCAACATTTTCAACTACACAATAGATGGCGGTAGAAATTCTCGAACATCCAAGAACGCCTAAAAATAGGGTATATAAAAGCAACGCCAATACGTGCTGATTCATCGAGAGAACGCTTGTGACTGTCGTGCAGTAAAGTACGTGTATACGGATAGTAAAAAAAAAATAAAGTGATAAAAAAAAACAAAAAACAGAAAAAAAAATTGTGTGCTTGCATTTATACCTGTCAAACAGGCAAAGTGTTGGTACCTGCGTAGCAGAAACTAAATCACTACTACGCGCTTAATAAAATGGAGGATGATGAGAGCCTTAATCCACACAAGAGGGCGAGGACTGCAATTACAATTGCCGAATTGCAAAAAGAATTGATTGCAATAAAGGAGGAAAATAAACTTAATTATCTGAATTGTATAAAAATGGCTTAAGAAAATAAGGCGCTAAAGAAAAAACTTGACGAAGTTTCACCGACCGACGATGAAACCGATGATAACGAAACATCCAGTGAAGAGGAGATGTCAGTGGAGGAAGAAGAAATTGTACCATCCGCGGGTACAGTAAGCGAAATGGAATGTCGAACCGAACCGGCAGCAGAAAAAAAAAGAAGTTCAGCCTAAAGCAGCGGAAACTTGTGGCTCAAAAAAGAAGGACGAAGCTATTACCAGCCGAATAATTAAAAAAAGTAAGTCTGTACAGATAGTTACTACTTATAATATTGATGTGAAAATTATTAGTAATAAGTTAGATAAAGTGTTAGGTCACAAGGATTATAATATGAAAATGTTAGGTAAAAATGTGACAAACATAGGGGTCTGCACCTTGGAGGACTTTTCTAAATTGAAGGACTTCTTAAAGCAAGAGGGGGTTAATTATTATACCCATACACCAAAAGCTGAAAGACCTTTTTCTGTTGTAATTAAGGGTCTATCTAATACTTTTGATTCAAGTGATGTACTTGAGTATATGCAGGGCATAAAGATTAACGTGAAGATTATGGGGCTTCACAAGATAGGAGGAAATAGATGGCTTTTCCAATTATCTAAAGAATCTGATTTGAGAAGTTTTAGGAATATAAACTACATTCTTCACTGCAGGGTGCACTTAGAAAAGTACAATCGTTGCCAACGTTTTGGACATGTCGCAATTAATTGCAACATGCCCTTCAGATGCGTTAAGTGTGGGGCTTCTCATGGCCCAAAAAATTGTCAGGTTCCTTCAAAAGGAGAAAACAATATCGAGACACGTATGACTGATCCAGTCACAGGTCAAGCAGTAGTAAAGGTCGGCTTACCCGTAAAATGCGTAAATTGTGGAACAGAGGGACATGTTGCCAGTTCAAAGGAGTGTCCAAAACGTTTACAAATTCTTCAAAGAAAGACTGCGGAAAAGGGTGTAAGGGCTCCGGTGAGACGTCCCACCCCAATAGTCCCTTCTACAACAATAAGTGGTGTATCATATGCCGCTGCTGCTAAAACAGCAGTGACAAAGAACACCCAACCAAAAGTCGCCAGCACTCAGAGAGCTGGCATATCTGTCAAGTCTGCAATGGCTAATTTTGATATTCTTGATAAAGATTGCAAGCGATTTTTCGGCGGTGATCTACTAAGCTGTCTAGAAAAGATGAAAGGTGAATACAGGGCGCTTAATAATGATGGTGAAAAATCTCGGGCACTACTAGGGATGTTAATATCTTTACAGCACGATGACTAATTCGATAAAGTGCATATTTATTAATGTAAATTCTATTGTCTCTAGGCACAAGAGGCATTACTTGAATTTATTTCTTAGCGAACATCGGCCGGATGTTCTTTTAGTAGCAGAGCACAAACTTTCACCAAGACATGTTTTGGATTTTAGGGGTTATAAGATCTTTAGGCAGGATCGACTAAATGGTCGTGGCGGCGGGACTGCCATTTTTGTAAAGGATAGTATTTGTTGTAATAGGGTCATCGTCGACTTAGGACCTGTAGAGAATACAGCTGTCAGGATAAACAAGACTGATAGCAGCAAGATGATTGTGGTTTCGATGTACTCACCCCCACAGAGTACATTCACACTTACAGATTTAGATCCATTAATGGACTTATCTAATGGGGATGGGCTTTTAATAGGCGCTGATTTAAATGCTAAGCACTCATACTGGGGGGGTAATGTATGCAACGCTAAAGGTCACACCTTTCGTGAATTTCTGCTGTCGTGCCCTGATATAACTATACACCGCACCAGTGGTCCGACACGAGTTTCTGGAACCACATCTTCGTTCGTAGACATAGTTATGTCATCAACTGATATCCTACCGGTAGCAGTTGGGGGGCTAAAAACACTGGATTTCCAATCTGATCATCTTGCGGTAGAAATTGTTGTTGAGATAGGAAACGTGCGAAGAACAATACGGCCTGAATCTTTTGACTTTAGTCGTTTGAATATTAATAGCCTTAATAGACTATTGGCCCAGGACCTTCCGAGTAGTCAACTTTCAGTTGACCGCAATGTGTCATTTCATGAAATCGATGACTGTATAGAATCTATGAACATAGCATTTTCAAATGCTATGAATGGAGCGATTCCTAAAATCCCTGCAAGTAATAGGGGACTACTAAGACTTCCGGATAATATCCTACATTTTATCTCTGAGAAAAAGAGACTGAGAAGGATTATGTGGCGTACCGCTGATCCTAGCAGGTGCTCAATTTTAAAAGCCGGTATTAGAAACTTGGACAAAATTATTCAAGGGGCCATTGCAAAATTTGAGGATCTTTATTAGACCGATTTTCTAGAAAATATTCGTCTTAATAGTAGGACATTACAGAAAGTAAAAAGTGGTGCCGGTCTTAGGAGGCGGATGCCTCTTTCTAGCTTGAGAGCTTCTGGGGATTCTTTTCTTACAGAAGATTGTGATAAAGCCAATATCTTGGCTGATCACTTCTGTGAAGTTCACAGAAGAGGCGTTAACTTACGATCGCCTTCTTTTGAGAGTATGGTTTCAGAGGAATTATCCGCATTAACAGATTACTTGCCATCCCTGACTTTCGGGCAGGAAATCATGGCTGATGGCAGGTTAATGGATGGCGGTTTTCAAACAGGGCCTAATTTAATTACATCCCACGATGTAGGATGTGCTCTAAAAATAAGATCAAATAAGAAATCTAGCAGTGGTGATGGAGTTCCTGACTTTATCCTGAGAAAGACGGATGTTACTACATGGCGTCACTTGGCAATAATTTTCAACCATTGCCTCAATATTGGTTATTTTCCTAGAAAATGGAAAGAGGCAGTAGTAGTTCCCATTCCAAAGTCCGGCTTGGACCCAAGGGAAGCTAGCAGTTATAGACCTATCTCTCTCCTATCCTCGTTTACAAAACTGATGGAATGGTTTTTGTTATCTCGAATACGAAATGAAATTACAGATGGTGGTGTACTTAATGACTGTCAGTTTGGCTTTAAGGGAGGCCATTCAACATCACATGCCCTAATGGTCTTCACAGACTTTGTGACCAGGGGCTTGAACAAAAGGTATCCAACTCTTGCAGTAAGTCTTGATTTCTCAAAGGCTTTTGACACCGCCTGGCAAGAGGGAATTGTTTTCAAAATGATGGGCTTAGGCTTTGAACGCTCTACATGTAGGATGGTAGCGGATTTTCTTAAGGATCGTTCTTTTAAAGTAAAAGTAGGAAATGAATTATAAGACATCAGAGCAGTGGTGGCAGGTGTTCCTCAAGGCTCCTTATTGGGGCCGGTTTTGTACAATATTTTTGTTTCTGATATTCCGCAGCCACCTGCGGGAGATCTTTTGCTCATGTATGCTGCTGATTGATTGCTGCTAGTGGTCCTAGGGCTAAAAATCTGAATACCAGGGTCAATAATTACCTGAACATCCTTCATGAATACTTCATGAAATGGGGCCTGAAATTAAATATTAAAAAAACCGATGGGGTAATGATAAAGGGTAGGCGTGGTAATCTCTACCCAAATGCAAGAAGTTTTGTGCCAAGCTTAAGCATTGCTGGCGAACGTATCAGCACCTCTGATAGGATAAAGTATTTAGGGGTAGTATTTCACGAGACTTTTGAATTCTATAGACATCTAGATTTCATAATAGAACGACCTAAAAAGGTTTATTTTTTGTACCATAGGATTTTACGCCGCAGAGGTGGTCTAAGTACCAATGTCAGGCTTCTTATTTACCGTCAGATAATAAGACCTATTATATCTTATGCCTTTCCAGTCTGGTTTGGAATATCTTCCCACCAAATGGAAAGGCTAAGGATATGGGAGAGACGTGTTCTCTGCTCCTGCCTACGGCTACACCACAGGGTGGGCCCTGATGGCATTTTTAAAAACCGTCCTGTAGAAAAATCTATAGTAGCATAAATTTTGAGAGGATTGATGTTTTTCTCATGAGATCTGCACTCAGGTTTCTTGACAAATCATCTTCTTTAAATAATAGCTTAGTAGGGGAATGCTTTCACCGGGCCCCTGATCTGGAGAATTTGCTTAGGGATAAGTACCATTCCCCAGTTAGCATTTTGGCTTTGAATACTGGAGGTCTTCTCTTTGGGGATGCAGGCCTCTTATTTTATCATAGGAGGGTGAAAACCCTTGACATAACTGACTTGGTGTACAACACTGCACAGTAGATTTAGGACTTTGTGATAGATATTATATATCGCTTATTTTATTTGTTTTTAATATTAAGTGTTATTTAGTCTGTAGGGTAGTTTAAGTTATTAGTTTTAAGTAAAATTTTAAAAACAAACTAGTGTGTTCCTTTTTATCCTTTTTTTTTTTTGGAAATGTAAACAAATGTAATAATTAATAAATGACTGTATACAGCATATCTGTAATGTAATTAATTAAGTGCAAATTAGTCTTAGAAAAGTTTTAATACGTTAAGAAATATTTATAAGAAATGTAGTTTAAGAAACATATGTATAATGAGTTTTTGGAATAATAAAGAAATCGCAAAATCGTGCTGATTCATTCGTATTGTGAGCGTCATCTAGTTAAGATCTTGTGGTACAACAATTAAAGTTGCCAGCGTGTATTATTAATCGCGAATAGTTAAATCGTCAAATAATTGATTAAATAAAGTGTAATTTAATTAAAACTCTAAAAGTTGTGTGTTTATTTATTTTGCAAATAAAGAACTCATAAATTAAACGTTTATAAGTTAAATAAACGTAACAATATAAATATATTATTTGTCTACACTTTTATGAATTAACAAATAAACAGCTATAGTTTGAAAACTATATAAAATAATTTTTTTTTTTAGAAATTTTAACAAAAAAGAAAAAAAATAATGAATGAGTATTAAAATTTTTTATTAAGAAGTGGAATCTAATTCCTATTTAGCTTCAACCTCTTATTGTGTTTCTTCTTGAGACAATTTTTGCAGCTTTTTTATAGCATAGAATATGAAAAATTTTATATGCTTGCATGGCTTTGTTTATTTGGAGCTTTCATACATGGGAGTTATTTATAATAAATTTTTTTCTCACATTGCCTTAATGTGTGAAAGTTATTTTAATTGTCATCTGTATACATACATCCAGGTACAGAAATATAATATTAGCCATCATTACTTGAGCAACTTTTATTTATTTTACTGCCATCAGTGGTGGATTTTTTCTTTTTATATAAAAACTTAGATTATACTCCTCGTACAAAGTATAGGAAAAGTATATTATAGGAAAGGAATAAAAACTTGTTTTGGGACTTTTAAAAAGATGCGCCCAGAGTCTGCCTAGATGGGAAAATTTTTCCTCCATTCGTATATTTTTTTCCGACTACAAATGGTTATTGTTTGTCTGTTTGTTTTGAACTTATATTGTACTACAATTAAAGATTAATTTATTTTTCATTGCTTGTAGTTAGCATTTATTAATATTTAAACGTTTTTTGCAATAACTATGAAATAATGCCGAATAAATTAAAAGACAATGAAGACATCCCATGCCCAGCAGTTTCTGAGCAAATAAATTTATGTTTTTTTTTACAGTTTGATCAAATATATTTTTAAGGCAAATTTTAAGTGTGACCGGACATAAAACACGATTGCTTGTATTTTATTTTACATTATTTAATAACTGTTTGAACAAATAAAAATAGGCAAATAAATGTGCGTAGTGTGACCACAAACCAAATTTTGTATTGTTTTGAAACAATTTAGGGCAAATGTTTGTTAAATGACACCGTACCTTTATGCTTTTGGTCGGAAAATAAAACAAAAATTGGTTTTCGGAATTTATAAAGATTATATCAGTAACTACGGAAAAATATTTAAATTAAAAGATAGCGTAATGAAGCTTAGGGATACAGTTGGTTTTAGATGATTTCAACAATCTTTCAGGTAGAAATATTTTTGTTACCTTTGGTTTATTTATTGTAAATTATAAGCTGGTAAGGCCTAATTCCTTTCATGTCGATACAAACGCAGTTTTTTTATTACATGTTTCTCCAAATATTTCGTGAATACATAAATAAAATTAAAAACATCAACCGTACATTAAAATAAATAACAATCTAGAATAAACATTTACATTGTGTATGTTGTGAACTAATGTTGTCGGTGTCTTCTTTTTTATTCATTGTTCTCTTTATTTTCTGCTGTATTCTTAAACTTTATATTATGTATCGTTTTCTTTCGTTGTTTTCTTTTTTTTTTGATATTTTTGTATTGTCAAAACCAGGTACGCATTTTGTTTCTATTACATATGTAAGTATATGTTTAGCAAGTCAGGACTTTCTTTGTTTTTATTTATGTATGTCTGCCTTAATGTGCGAGACATTCTTGTTATTAAACTTCTTTTTATTGTACCAATGTAAGCAAGGTTACAGCTGATGTCCTTGTGTCTAATGCATTGAAGAAACATTTTTGGTTTATGGTTAACCCTGGTTTAAATACAAAGAGAATAAGAAAATTCCTGAACAACTCCGTTAGCCGGGTAATATGGGTGAACACCAGTGAGACGGCAAACTAGTGTCAACCACAAGGAAAAATATGTACATAAAATGCTTTAATTTTCTTTTAACCTCTAGGTCGTTTTCAAAAGCGTTTAAGGTGTCGTCTAAGCGTATCACCAAGATATTTTTGTTTCTGCAACTAGTTCTAATAAACATTCTTATTGTGATTTAAATGTAAAAATATTTACATTAAAAAATCTAAACTTCAGACATGTGTATAACTTATTTATAATTGTACATAAAAATTGTACTAGTCTTATTAAATTTGTACAAAAAAGAGTACATTGCATTAAATGTTTCATCGCTGGCTTATTAACTTTTAATTCAAAAGAAAAAATAATTAGAGTGCTATATACGGCTATGCCGAATCTTATATACCCTTCACCATCTATGTAAATCTAGTTTAGTGAAGTAAAAAAGCAAATATCGGATTGACAGAGAAATAAAAAATGAGAAAAAAATTAAGTACTATATTGGTCCGTTTATTTAAATTTATAAACGTTTTATTTTATGAGTTCTTTATTTGCATAATAATTACACACACAACTTTAGGAGTTTTGATTAAATTACACTTTATTTAATCAATTATTTGACGATTTAACTATTCGCGATTAATAATACACGTTGGCAACTTTACTTGTTATACCACAAGATCTTAACTAGATGACGCTCACAATACGAATGAATCAAAACGTATTGGCGTTGCTTTTATATACCCCTTTTTTAGGCGTTCTTTAAGATTCGAAAATTTCTACCGCCATCTGCTGCGTAGTTGAAAATGCTGCGTTGCCACTTTTATCTCAGACACAATTAGTGAGCATTGTTATTTACTTCTAGAACCTTCAATCATTATTTAAAAATACATGTTGTGTATTTTTATTTAGTTGTTATACAATGCAGGTGTGTGTACGTTTGTGTATTGTGCTTGTTTACTCATCGCTTTGTGTTAGTTGATTTCTTTTGTAATAAAGATGTTTTATAGAAACTTTTAGCTTTGAAAACAAATACAAAAGCCATTTCGTTTCACTTTCTTGGCCACAATTTTTTTTTATCTTTTTATGATTTCAATAAAGCATCTTTGTAACAATATATAATATTACATGAAAATATCCTCGACTCTTAATGTGTAAAGCATTTTAAAAAAATTTAAGGATTTTCTTCAAGATCACTAAGGACATGGACCAATCTTTCTGATTTTCAATAGCACCTCTTTCGACACTATGTCTGATCGATTGGGGTACGGACAGACAGACATCGCTCAATCAAGATTGCTATGCATAAAAACTCAGAATATATAGACTTTATGGTGTCGGAAATGGATATTGTCCACTTTTGGTGGTTTGTATAAAAACAAAATCATATCAATTTTTTTGTTGCTGTATACTCCCCTAAATTAAAGAAAAACAAGTAAGACTGCTATATTCGGCTATGCCGAATCTTAATATCCTTCATCATACAAGTAAATCTTATTTAGTGAAGTAACTCCAGTCAAAGAAGCAAATATCGTTAATGCTTTGTTAACGAGATTTATTGTTTAATGTAAATGATTGTATTATTTTATTTTTTCTTAAATGATATGTCACTATTGGACCTAGTGCTAATTTATAAAATTGGCTGGCGGCCACTAACATGTAAATAAACTAGTACATTGTTTTCTGTATCATAGTAATTATTCTTAACTAGTTTTTTAAGTTTATGTTTTTGTAACTACATGGATTAGTCTGTAATATTTATCTTGGCCAATTGTGGCTTTTAATGTTACTAATGGATAAATAAATAAAAAAAATAAATAAATATCGGGATGTCAGAGAATTAAAAAATATTAAGTACTACATATATAAAATTTTACATAAAAGTATCATCGGCGCATCATGGGTCAAGCACTTTTGAAAAATTTTAGTTTTTTTCTTAGAGATCTCTTCAAAAGTTTATAAATGATACCCATATTGATGTTTAAAAAAATGTTAAAAATTCGGAGGCCAATAACTCGAAAAATATGGGCCAGCGGCAATTTTTCACTTGAGATTTTTTTATTTGTTAATTCTCTATCGCATTATATATTTGTTTTTTTGATTGGAGTTATTTCATTGTTCCAAATGATATGGAAAAATTATAGGTAGGCGTGGTGTTTTGCCCGCTGCCTCTCCCTGAAAATTTTTTAAGTACGTAAAGACGTTCTTAGTAATTAGTAACAATTTTAAGTTACTGAACATTAATTTTTTTACAACTCAAATATTAAAAAAATTTGACTTTAAGGTATTTTCGATTAACCACCAGCAGTGCATGTACATACATATTTCGCTTTAATTTGTTGAATACAATTGAATACGAACGCTCAGTTTTCTACAACCCAGTCTGATTTCCCAGTAAGACTTTTAAATTGTTTGTTTTGCTGTTCTATATACTTTCAGTTCTGAGCAAGCAGTCAAATAGTTCAAAATGAAGACTAAAACTAACTATTTACAGCACAGTCGCCACACAGTCATAAATGAGGAAATAATACTTCAGTGTCTTTTTTATTATCATTAAACTAGGAAATAGGAATTTTTTATATGAAAAATGCATTAATGTTTATATAATTATCGGCAGGTATGATAATAATAGAATATTTTTTTTTTTTTTTTTGTAAAATATTATGCTTTTGAATTTCGATTTTTCATTACGGCTTCAGTTTATGACTTTTAAACATGGATTCAGTTAGTGTGAATCTGGGGCCTGTTGTTAGCGACAATCAGGATATTAAACGTTATTTATATAATCCTTTATCTACTTTAAATGTTGGTCATTCCAACTGTCAAAGCATAAAACCATGAATTGGTTGAATGAATGAATTAAGTAACATTGTACAAGAATCATCATTTGACATATTCGCATTATCTGAGACTTGGCTTAAACCTCATGTCTCAAGTAATTCCGTAAACATAACGAATTACAATTTTTGCAGAAATGATCGGACGGAAGGAAGGGGTGGTGGCGTAGGCATCTACGTGTCACGAAAAATTCGATACAAACAAGTCGCAGTAGTATCACATTACGGTGAATGTGAAGTTCTTTTTATTGAACTTAACGTTGACGGTATCAGTATTTTATTTGGAGTTATTTATTTACCACGAGGCAATTTAGATATTTTTGAACATACAGTAGGCGACATTTTTGACAAATATGATCACATAATAGTCGTTGGGGATTTCAATAATAACTTATTCAATAGCACAAACGCTAATAAATTTCGATCTTTATGCGAACGTCTCAACTTATCTGTTGCTCATAAGAATTTGCCTACTCACTTTGATGTTCAACATAACACAACATCGCTTTTAGATGTTTTTCTTGTTAGTAACATATGTACGTTAAGCAAAACTGGTCAGGTTCAATGCTCATTTCTTTCCCACCACTCGTTAATTTTTGCTTCGTTTAACTTTGGCCATGTTCGTACCTCTGAAACTGACAACAGTTATGTACAATACCGCAACTACTCTCTAACCGATATGGATGGTATAACTTCGTATTTGGCGGATTATGACATTTCATCATTCTACAATTCTACTGATGTGAACTATCAAGTTTCAGAATTGAATCGTTGATTTCAAGCATGTTTTCTTTTGTACCTATTTGCACGTTCAATACAAAACAAAAAAAGATAGAGTGGATGAAATCAAGAGAGATAAAGTATGCAAACTCTCTAAGAGATATTGCGTATAAAGCCTATACGAAAAATAGAACTGATGTTAATTGGAAAATTTTTTGTAAACTCAGGAATAAAGCTAAAGCCATCATTCGTAAAGTAAATAAAAGGCACTTTTCGAAAAAATTTGAGAATATGAACACCAAAGAAATGTGGACCCATTTAAAACATGCTGGCTTAAAAACCTCTGATTCTGCAGCGAATAATTTGAATGCTAATATAATTAATAACTACTTTTGTGAAAATTTGAGTTCGAATTTCAGTAGGGAGTTTGATGTCAACAGTACGTTATTTGATAATCATCAAGGAGGTTTTTCTTTTATGCGCATTTATATATCTGATCTTTATATGGCATTTGGGAAAATCAAAACTAATGCATGTGGTGTGGACGGAATACCATTCAAATTTTATAAATTGGTTTTTCCCCTAATATCAACTCACATTTTGCATATATTCAATACCATTTTAACAACATCAGTTTTCCCAGATAGATGGAAATGTGCGAAAGTCATTCCAATTCCAAAAACTGAATCAGAAATAAGTTTATCAAACCTGAGGCCGATAAGTATCTTGCCTGCACTATCTAGGGTTTTTGAACATATTTTACAATTTCAAATTTATCAATACATTTCTCATCATTCATTATTAAATGATAGACAAACTGGTTTCCGAAAGAACTGCAGTACGTCTTCGACGTTATTGGGCATTACAGAAGCAATAAGAGATAGCATTGATGCAAACGAATCTTGTATTTTAGTTTCCTTGGATTTGTCAAAAGCATTTGATCGCATTGATCATGTAAAAATGTTAAGTAAACTAAACCTAGAGTTTAAATTTACTCGTTCATCTTGCCGACTTATGCAATCATATTTATGTGGACGTAAACAATTTGTCAATTTCAATGGAAGTCAATCAAATTTGAGACATATATATTCTGGTGTGGCTCAAGGCTCAGTGCTTGGACCATTGCTATTCTCAATGTACATGAACGATTTATTTTGCTTACGTGGATTAGAATCGTGCGAATCTTTTGCTTTTGCAGATGACATTCAGCTGCTGTTTTTCGGAGAACGTTCACTTAACATACTTCAAGAAGTAGTCAATAATACTCTAAATGAAGTAGAAACATGGATGGTGACGAATAGTCTTTCAATAAATTCATCAAAGACGAAGGTCATGAAATTTGGTCGATTGGCTTCTCAAGAATTTCTAGTACACCTAAATGATGAACGCATTGATTGTGTTGACCGAATAAGAGTTTTAGGTGTAGTTATTGATGATAAACTTAGTTACGCTTTTCATATAAACAAGATCTATTCAAGTATTAATTTTACACTCCGACGATTATATTCCTTAAACGTATATTTACCATACAATGTAAGATTTAAGCTAGCGCATGCTTTACTTATGTCTCAGTTGTCATATTGCTTGGAAATTTTCTCGCGTACATCTAATACAAATATAAGAAGGATTGAACTCTTAATAAACAAAATCATACGATTTGTATTTCAACTCCGACATCGCGATCATATATCAATGTATGTTAACCAATTTCTGAAGTGCTCGTTCTCTAATTTCCTAACTTTAAAGCTCCTTTTATGCTTTTATAAAATTATGAGAAACTCAACTCCCACGTTTTTAACTCAACGCATTCAATTTATCCATTCGTCAAGAAATTTACAAATTTTCATACCTAGAATATATACCTCCTTCCTCGAAAAATCATTTATTGTTCAAACAGCCCGTTCATGGAATCGATTACCAGCTACATTAAGATCATTCCATTTTTCTGTTGCGGTCTATTATAAAAAGCTGCTTGAATATTTTAATATTTCTTAAATATTGCTTTCCGATATATTACGTCGTTAACATTGGGCTTAAGTTCTTCACACTGTTGCTATTGTAATTTTGATGGTTATAAATTCACAGAAAAAACTGGGAATCACAAAATGCCTACAATTTTTTTTATCCAAAATATTGAATTATTTGATTAAAAATATAGTTGAATTGATAGTAAAATTAGTTGAAATCGTTCTTCTAAAAAAAAACTAACAAATCGATTTATTAAAGGATTTGTCATTTTAAAACTAATTTTGATTAAAAAATTAATTTATTGGATAAAAAACCATAATTCCTCTATTTGCTGTTGTTACTATGCTTAAGTTCATATATATGTATGTATACACATACATAAATTTACATAAATGCGAATTGATAACTTATAAAATTATTCCCTACATTTTTTTGTTTTTTAATAAAATTAAATACCTTAAGTATATTCATTTAATAAGTTACCTTTGCATAAAAAGTAAAAAATTAAAGTCACAAAAAAAAAAAATAAAAGTAGTGTTTGTTTTTTTTGTGTTGAAAAACTATAAAGTTTTTATATTAAAAATATATAAAGTGAAGAAACATTTATTATAAATTTTTATTGTTCGGAAGGAAATCGCATTAGAATGGTAAATGTATTTAAGTGTTCATTTTGTTATGAGGCATTTTATTCTGCACAAGTTTTTTTGTACACTCGAAAACCCATTGAACACCCTTCGAGACCCATTTCGTTTGCAAATTTGGAGAATGTTACCAAGATTTAAGCCTATTTAAAAGCTATCTGAGTGCAAAATTTTATAACCTACTTCATTACCCAATGATAATACAAAAATCTGGGCCGTTACAACAACTCCTTCAGAAAGAACATTTATTAAATTAAAGAAATTTTATCACAGCATTTACTAGAAAAAAATAATTTTAGGAAACTTTGCAACCTGCCCAATCTACAGGATGACATGTAATTTCTCTTAAAGGAATGGAACCTCGACCATCTGTACGAACATTTTATAGGTAAGTATTTGTCAGATATTAAAAATAAATTTATTATTTCTTAATCATTGCAGAACATCGTATTACGATCAACGTTCTTAAGATCTTTAATTCAAAGTATATTGATACATATGCTGTTTTATGGCCTTCAAACAACTGAAACAACATCCAATGTAGAAAGTCCAGCTTCTTGTACATACTGTAATCAATGAAATTTTAAACTTATAGAATATAAAAATATATTGTAATGGTACTTTGGTAGAATTAAAAAAATTAACAAAGTAAAATAAATGATATTACAATAAACAAAAGAAATGATATTACAATAAATGTTTCTTATTTTAGTTTAGGTGGAAAGAAAAGTATAATATTGGTAAAACTTTTTGTCCAATCATGGTAGATTTCAATAAAAAAAAATTATTGGTTTGATAAAGTTTTCAATCAAAATTTTTTACTACTCAATTAATAAAATAATCAAGTGAACAATTTATTTTATCAAAAAGTCCTTTTCATTTAATAAAACCATTTTTTGGTTTGATAAAATGTTTAATCAATATATTTTTATTGTTCAACAAATATCACAATCAAATCAACAAATGACTTTATTAGGAAATTCATACTATTCAACAAATTTATTGTAGAAATTAAGTTATATTTCAACAAATTTCGTCATTCAAATAATAAATCTATAATTGAAAAACAAATTGACAAACAGCATACAAATTTTTTAGTCAGTATGACAAAATCGTTTATAGGCTGGAAATTGAAAATTTTTTTGTTTGGATCTGCGTTTTTTGTTGTCAAATATGATTTTTATTTTTTTCTGTGTTGATGCCGTAAATGAAAGGGGGAAAAAAGCACATATATATATATATATATATATATATAAATTTATTTTTATAAATGTTATGTTACCATAGGGTTATTTTTGGTATTAAACTATAGAATCAATTGTAATATATTATTTTGGCCGAATAAAGGCTTGTATTATTACAGAACTTGAACTAAATAAAAAAAAAAAAAGTCACAACAACAAACTTTAAATAGATTTTGAGTAAATCAAAGAACATTTATTTATTGAAAAATTTTTAGTAGTGCCGATAGAGGTTACCATTCTAAACTTTCATAAGCTTCACTAAATAAGCGACTGTTTTCAGAGTAGAATTGTGAGAACCAAGTACGAAATAATTTAACAGATACTTCTTCCTTTACTAATTGTGGCTGCCTTCGAAATATCTTGTGACTCCATATACTCATGTCACGCTCAAACTAAAAAAAAGGATTTTTCTTCTAATTATATGTTAAAAATCTAATTTTATATTTACCATAATGCTTTCCCCGAACAATGTAAATTTCACGAACGGAGCCAGGATCCTTGGAGCATAAAATCGGTGGACAACTTTTTGTAACATGGGTTCAATGGGCGTAACCGTTTGTAAAACTTCAATGCGGCCCATTTTCGGACACTTCATGTGCAACTGAACATATGATGGACCAATCTACAATACAGAAAAAAACATACATATACATATAAATATTTTTATAATTTACATATTTAAGGACACAGATTGACATATTTCCCTATCAATTTTAAAAACGGCTAATATTCTTTCATAATAATGCTTTTATTGTAAAGTGTAATCAAACGAAATTTTCGTTTTTTTTCGATCTTTTGTGCTGTTTATTTCTTTATTTCACTTTAAACTTATAATTTTGTTTGCTTTCCACAAAAATAAGGCATAAAAAAGAGTTATTTGATAACTAAATGGATGCATTGCAGGGTTAAAATATAAACACTTAATCAGATGATTAGAATATCTTTAATTTCTGTTTTTATCTTCTTAAGTTTTTGGTCGACAGTTAAGGCAAAATCAATAAATTTATAAAAATATTGCACATACAAGCAGAGTTGGGTTTATTGCGTTGGATTTTATTTTCCACTACTTTTAGTGGTAGTGGAAAAAATAGTGCATTATCGCTCCTAATACTTAATAGTAGTAGAAATTTAATGCACTAAAACACGATTTCAGTAGAAGTTTAATGCATTAATTAAAACGATTTCAGTGGTAGTTTCACCAAGTGAAACGACTTTAGTGGTCTGTTAAATTTAATGCACTAAATAAAACAATTTTAGTTTGGTGGACTTTTATGAATTCAAACATAATTGCTTTTGGCTCTTAAAAGTATTAAATTTTCAAAGTTAAAAAGCCAATGCAAGTTAACACTTAAACGAAGATTACTAAATACTCGAACTCCAGCTTCCCTAACTAGAGAACCTGCGGATAGCACGAAGCGAGAACTGAAGCTGTATTTGATGGACATGGATACCAGCTTAGAATTCCTTAAGCGTTTCCCAAGAATTCGTGAATTTCTTAAAAATAATACGGCAATCCCCTCTTCAGATCCAGTAGAACGGCTTTTTTCATTTGATGGCATTATTAACAGTCCACGCGGTAAAAATCTGACCGATTTCAATTCTGAAAATTTAATACTTTTAAGAGCCAATAATAATTGTTTCTTAATATTAAATAACGGAAATTTTGAATTAAATTTTTATCTTAAAATATAGTGCTAATTATCCCGAACAAATTATTAAAATCACCGATTTTGATTAATGAAGGTGAAAGTTTCGCTACCGCTTACTTAGCTCTTCCGGAAACTTTTTACTAACATTTTAAATGGCTATTTCGGGATAATTAGCACAATATTTCTAAAGATAAATAATTGTTTCAATTCATAAATAAAGAAATGTATATACTAACCTAGCTGTTATAAATTCATAAAAATTTACGTAATTTAAAACAAAAACTTTTTCAAGGTTTCCTGTCAAGGCACATTAATTTTACAGGTAATAGCAGTTCTAAAACAACTACAACAATAAGTAAACAACATGTATTTTGTTTGTGTAAAATATATTTTCAGATGTCAAATTCAAATAAAGCACAGTGGTTTGAAAAAGTTTTTTTTTTGGCAAAATTGGGTATCATATAAACCACTTAATATATCTCAACGAAATTCTATAGAGGCAGAGCAGTATTTTTTAAATGTCTAACGTACCCAAATGTGATAAGAAGTTTATTTTTAACTCAAATGTTAAGATTTTTTAAATTTAATCAAACCTTGAAAATGTCTATAAAAATATGTTAAAATTTAGCTTATCTTAACTTAGTGTTTTTGGCTTAGTACGCTTATTAATTATCGGATTATTACTTTAAGACATTTGCTACATTATTAATAAAATTTAAAATAAACAAGTTTAAAGTTATGATTAAGAAAATGTAAAAAAATATCGTTTTTTAAGGACTTTCCGCAAAAAGGTAGTATTCTTTTCTTTGCTTATGTAATTTAAATTTACTTCAGTAGTAGCAAATTTGTTTAAACAATTTTAAAGAAAAGCTAAAGCAAAATAAGGTCAACAATTATAACGGTTCCCCTCCAGCCCTTTCCAACATTGCCAATTTTGGAACAAAATTTTAAAATTATTGTAAAATTCCTCGGAGTGCAAAGCACCGATTAAAAAAGGTAAACGGTAAGTCTCCAAATTTTGGCTACATACAACCATTTGACAGCCCCGTGATTATCTAAGGCCTCTTTAAAAAAAAAACAATTTTTTGGGACATTTTCTCCTTTCCGGGAATTTATATGGTAAAACAAAAAAAATTAAATTTTATTTTACCATTTGATTACAAACACTTTTAGCTGTATTACTTAAAAATTTTGTAGGAATAGCCCGATATTTAATTTCTCAAAAACCCATCTTAACATGATTTTTTCAGTTTTTGAAAATGTAGCTCGAAAAAAATAATTAGAATATTATTAATCTAGACGTCATAAGCTTTCCTTTGATGCTACTTACATGCATATATTCAAGGAGCTTCCTAAACCTCGTGATTATGTCAGCTTATTTTTTATATGTAAAAATCAAAAATGCGTATAAACACATTTTGTACCAAACTTCTTGCGTTTAACATATAAAATGAGCAAACAAAATCATGAAGAGGCGAAGCCTACAATTTGTAAATAAAATTCAGTTTCAAAAAGTGTGTGAAACAATTTTGTTTTATGAAAATTTTAAAAATATTTCCACAACACCACTGTAAGAAAAAAAATTTTGTAGGAAAAAAAATAATAAGTGTAAACAAAATATGACATCTGAAAACATAAACAAGAAAGTCAACTGATCTACTGCCACTACCTAGTATACCACACCAAAAATTGTTTTCTTTATTCAGGTAGACTTTAAATTAAAGAAATAATAATGATTACTAATACATATGGTTCAAATTATATGATAGTTCATCCCAGCCGGCTTTTCGATTATATAAATATAATCTCCAAGACTTACTGGAAACTTACAATTGTAAAGGCAGAATAAGCCGACCGTTTAAATCGTAAATGTAATGTAAATGTAGCTGTACAGTAAATGTAAATGTAGTCGTGCTTATAGAATGTGTAAAAAACGTGTCAAATTAAAAAGCAAAAAATTAAATAAAACTGTGTTGTGTTTTGTCTTATTTTTTATTTTGTGTGTGCTTTTAAATTATAATGGATACCGAAGATTTATTTATTAGTTTAAACTTCTTGAGTTTATGTAAACTTTCGGCATTTTTTTCTAGATTCTAATATCCTGGAGAATGTTTATTGTAAAGGCATTCATTCGCCTGAACAAGAATCATTAATTTTTTGTCGTCCATTATTTTTTTTTTATATTTCAGTTTATAAATAAACAAAAAAAAACAGCTGTTCACACCAATGATGGCCACTTTGCAACTTTGTGTAAAAAGTACCTAAATATTTACATCGTACTAAAAATGATGTTGTATTGTAATAATGAATAATTCTTGCGAAAAAACCGACTTCAAAACAGATATTATCTGTCTGCCTATAACAGTTCAAGTGTATGGCCACATAAATTAGATTACTTTAACTATTGGGACACCCTTATATCTCCAAACTTTATACAAGTTTTACTGTTCAATAGCTTGGCAATATACATCAAATTACAGCAACTATAGGGTCACCCTTTTACTTCCAAATTCAAATGATATACTTGCTGTTGTAGTAGATTAAGCAATCAGGTTCTGTGTAAATGTCAACCGTCTGTCTTTAACGGTTCAACAGTTTGCCCATATACATCCGATTATATCAACTATTTAATTTATAATAAAACATTTTTATACTTCATATTATAATAAATAATACCATTCTGTCTAAAATTAAGGTGCTTGTATACAACGGTTAAAAAAATACGGCCATATAGAATAAATTACATTAATTTTGGGAGCACTCTTTGATTTCTAAATTCAAATTATAAGCTCCTTGTTATAGGGGACTAAGCAAAACATGTCCCTTGTAAATTTCAGCTGTCTGTCTACAACGGTTCAAAAGTCTGGCCACATACACCATATTATATAAAACTACTGGGACACCCGCTTATTTCCAAATCTAAATTTTATACTTGTTGTTATAGAGCAGTTAGTAATACAGGTTCTTTGTAAATTTCAATCGTCTGTCTACAACTGTTTAAAAGTATGGCCATATACCAAATTAAATGAACTATTGGTGCACCCTTTAATTAATAATTTTAAATATTATCAGCTGTTACTATAACGGCCATAGCAATCGACCTTGCGTCAAATTTACAAGCATTTGTCTATAACGGTTCATAAGATAGATATAAGTAAATCTACGGTAATTATGAAACACCCTTTAATTTCTAAATTCAAATTATAAACTTTTTAATAAAGCGGACTTAGAAATACAGGTCCCTTTTAAGTTTCAGCGTTCTGTCTATAAGGGTTCAAAAGTACGGCCACACACTTGAAATTACATCGACTATTGGAACACCCTTTACCCTCTAAATCCATATTTTATACTTGTTCTTATAGCGGACTTACTAATACAGGTTCGTTTTATATTTCAAGCGTCTGTCTATAACTGTTAAAAAGTATGGTAATATATATCAAGTTAAATGAACTATTTGCACACCCTTTAATTTATAATTCTTAATATTTATACTTGTTACTATAACAGCCATAGCAATCAACATTCTGTCCCATTTACAAGCGTTTGTCTATAACGGTTCAAAAGATAGGCTCATATAAGTAAGTCTTCATCAATTATGGGACACCTTTTAATTTCCAAATTCTAATTATAAACTCGTTGATATATCGGATTTAGCAATAGGAGTCCCCTTTAAGTTTCAGCGTTCTGTTTATAACGGTTCGAAAGTTTGGTCAGATACACAAAATTAAAAGAACTATTGGAACACCCTTTAACTTCCAAATCCAAATTTTATAATTGTTGTTATAGCGGGCTTAGCAATACAGGTTCGTTGTAAATTTCAAGCCTTTGTCTACAACTGCTCAAAAGTATGACCATATAAATCAAGTTTAATGAACTATTGGCGCACCCTTTAATTTATGATATTATTACTTGTTACTATTACTCCCATAGCAATTGACATTTTGTCCAATTTGCAACCGTTTGTCTATAACGGTTCAAAAAATAGGCCCATATAACTAAATTTACATCAATTATGGGGACACCCTTTAATTTTTTTAGTTATTTTTGTATAACTTTTTGTTATTGGGGGCTATAGTAAGACGCAGTCATTTAAAATTTTACAGAATCGCCCTTTACAGTTCATAATACACGTAAAAAATATGTATGTTGTATGGGGACACCTTTTAATTTTTAGGATTATGAACTGTTTTCAAAACAGGACCAATCTGTGAGCATAGTCTTTCATATTACCAAAAATTTTTAAAATCGGATCAGAAATGACTGAGTTCTGGTCGGTTAAAAAATATAACATGTGCATAAATTATACTCAGCCTAACAATTATACAAAACATTACTTGTATAACATATTATTACAAAGATGCTTTATTAAAATCATAAAAAGATGTAAAAATAATTTAGGCCAAGAAAGTGAAAGGAAATGGCCTATTGTGTTTGTTTGCAAAGCTAGAAGTTTCTATAAAACATCTTTATTGCAAAACAAAAACAACTAACACAAAGCGATAACTAAACAAACACAGTACACAAACAAACGCACACCTGCATTGTATAACAAATAAATAAAAAAATACCCAACATGTATTTTTAAATAATGATCGAAGGTTCTAGAAGTAAATAACAATGCTCACTAATGTGTCTGAGATAAAAGTGGCAACGCAGCATTTTCAACTACGCAATAGATGGCGGTAGAAATTCTCGGATATTCAAGAACGCCTAAAAATAGAGTATATAAAAGTAACGCCAAGACGTGCTGATTCATTCGTATTGTGAGCGTCATCTAGTTAAGATCTTGTGGTATAACAATTAAAGTTGCCAGCGTGTATTATTAATCGCGAATAGTTAAATCGTCAAATAATTGATTAAATAAAGTGTAATTTAATTTAAACTCTAAAAGTTGTGTGTGTAATTATTTTGGCAACAAAGAACTCATAAAACGTTTCTAATTTAAATAAACGTAACAACTGGTGTCAGAAGTGAGATTGCAAAATAATAAATAAATAATTACAATGAAATTTGACGAGCTAAAAGTTGAGCAGCTAAAAATGGAGCTGAGTAGGTTAAATCTGCCGACAGCATACAATAAAACGGAATTGCAAAAGCGGTTAATAGATTAATTTAAGTTGCGTGGTATCGATATTGGGACATACGAATTTGGAGAAAAAGACGAAAAGGAGGAGATTGAAATATGTACCCCAGCAACAAACAGCGTTATAGACTTAAATTCAATGTTTGCCGCTATGATGTAGAAAATGGAAGAAAACAACCAGAAGCAGGATAACCAGATCAAGAAGATGGAAGAAAACAACCTGAAGCTCAAAGAAGCAATACAAGAAAGTGCTAGCGTCGACAGGGAACGGCTTTTAGCAAAAGTGAACGAGAAATTTGAAAAAATATCAGAAGTCTTCGACAAACGAGTGAACATCGTTGAACAGAGGGTCAGCGAGTTTGATGAAAAATTGTGCGGCCTAGAGAGAAAGGTAGACGAAGAGCTACATGAATTAAAAGTGTAAATGGGCGATCTTCAAATTCGAGAGGGACCAGTGAGAGTTATTTCTGAGCACGCCAGCAAGAATAACACGCCGAGCTTTGACGGCAACGCACCTTTCAATGTTTTTAAGTTCCAGTTCAAAACAGTGGGCAGCAAAAATAGATGGGACAATGAGGAAAAAGCTATGGAGCAAATTCTGGCCTTAAAGGGAGCAGCAGCACATATACTCGAAAGCTTACCGGCCGGTTGCAGAAATAACTATGACGACATAATGGTAGCGTTACAACGCAAGTACGGTGGCGAGCACAAAAGAGAACTATATAGAATGGAGTTACGAGGCAGGGTGCAGAAGGCAAATGAAACGCTGCAAGAATTCGCCATGGAAATTGAACGTTTGGTGCAGCTGACTTATCCAGGCGAAGATCACCCGTTTCTGGATCAGTTTAAGATTGAAGCATTTGTGAATGACATATGGGATCCAGATATTAAATATGCGGTTTGTGCTATGCAAAAGTCATCCTTTGCAGAAACTGTCTCGACACGCTAGCCCAGGAGACTGCAAAAGTCATCTCGAAGCCACAGGTGTACAAGATGCGGTGTCTCGATACTGAAACTCATAACACAGATAGTAGAAGCGAGATAAAGGAGTTAGTCAAACAGATAATGGAGGAGGAAAAAAGTAATTCTCGCGCTAAGTGCTTTAAATACGGTAAGGTTGGTCATTTTCAGCGCAACTGTAGATCCGCAAAGAGAACAAGCGGGCCAACAACACCAAATAGCATGAGTCACCGTTAAACTAAATCGAGCTAGCAGTAAGGGGCAATTGCTGGCTCCCACAACCGATGGCCCCACAATCTCCATTTCCATTGTACAACATTAAAATAGCAACTTAACTGTTTACGGAAGTAAGCAAGTCCTCACCATAGACACAGGATCATCTCAGTCAATTATAAGGCCCGATTTAGTAAAAGGGGCAGTGGAATCGTTAAATAATGTACGACTGCGCACTGCTACTGGCGACTTAGCCACTGTCTATGGAAGAGCCAGGGTAAGAATGACCATTGCAAACATCAGCGCTGACCATGTATTTGTTGTTGGCGATATAGTGGATGAAGTTATCATTGATGCTGACTTTATGATAGCCCACGGTATTAGTCTGCATATGGGCGAGCAATTAATGATCTGGCGCAATGTGGAGATACCCATGGATGTTGGATATGACAGCAGGACTACAGTAAGGAAGCTATTTGCCGTTGAACGTCAGAAATTACCACCTCAGGCGGAAACTATAGTATGGGCACGTGTGGAGACAGATTGTGAGGATAACCGGTTGTGAGTGGTGGAACCAAAAGAACTAAAAGACGATATCATAACAGCAAAAGCCCTCGTGAAAATCTGCGACGATGGCAGAGTTCCTGTTAGAGTACTTAATCTGTCTAATAGCGAAAAAACTATTAACAAGAATTTTGAGATGGGTCGATGTGAGCCAGCAGAAGCCATAATTAATTGTGCGGCGAATACAGTATGCCCTAAACTAACAGCCACAGAAAAAAATTCATTAGCAGAACAAGTGCAAAAATGAGTGGCAGGGCTAACACCTCCTGACAGAAACAAAGCAAAGCAGTTGCTGAGAAAACATGCCTCCGTCTTCGCCCTAAATAATAAAAGCCAAGGTAGAACGGCAGTTGTTAAACATGAAATAAATACTGGCGAAGCGATGCCTATAAAACAAGCACCCAGAAGTGTTCCCCTAGCAAAACGCAACGAGGTTAAAGAACTCGTCAGCGAAGTAGAACGGAACGAAGTCATTGAGCCATCCTCAAGTCCATGGAGTTCACAAATAGTTTTAGTAAAGAAGAAGGACGGCAGTACCAGGTTTTGTGTTGACTATAGGAAGCTCAATGACATCACCAAGAAAGACAGTTATCCGTTGCCTAGAAATGAAGATACCTAAGATACGCTGGCTGGAACGGAATGGTTCTCTACCTTGGACTTGCAGAGCGGCTATTGGCAAGTAGAGATAGCTGATAAAGACAAGGAGAAAACTGCCTTTAGCGCAAGTGGTGGCTTATGGCAGTTTAAGGTGATGCCATTCGGGCTCTGCAACGCTCCAGCTACTTTTGAGCGGTTAATGGAACGTGTGATTAAGGGTCTCAATTGGAAGACGTGCTTAGTGTATCTGGACGACATAATCGTGATGGGGAAGACTTTTGATGAACACCTCAAAAACCTAGATGGAGTTTTTAAGCGTATAACTGATGCAGGATTAAAATTAAGTGTTAAGAAATGTGCTTTGTTTCAAAAGGAGGTCAAATACCTGGGGCATCGTGTAACGGCAGAGGGCGTGTCAACTGATGAAGACAAAGTACTGGCAGTAAAGACCTGGCCTCGCCCACAAAATCTTCATGAGCTGCGTAGTTTCCTGGGGCTTTGCACATACTACAGGAGATTTGTGCCAAACGTTGCTCAGGTGGCTGCTAGCTTGCATGAGTTGACCAGGAAGTCGCAACCATACCACTGGAGTGAAGCAGCGGAAAAATTGTGGCAGGAGCTCAAGAAACTTTTGTGTACGGCACCAGTTCTCGCCTATCCAACAGCTGGACAAAAATTCATATTGGACACGGATGCAATTGGCTATGGAATAGGAGGAGCGCTTTCTCAGGAAATTAATGAAACAGAAAAGGTGATTGGCTATTACAGCAGGGTGCTCTCCAAGCCTGAAAGAAATTACTGCGTTACACGAAGGGAGCTTTTAGCAGTGCTGGAGTGTGTTAAACATTACCACAAGTACTTATATGGTCAAAATTTCATCTTAAGGACGGACCATTCTGCATTACGTTGGTTGATGCAATTTAAGAATCCTGAGGGACAGCTTGCACGCTGGGTTGAACGTCTGCAGAGCTATGACTTTAGTATTGTGCATAGAAAAGGAGAAAAGCACAATAATGCTGATGCCCTTTCAAGACGGCCATGCAATGTAGAGTGCAAGCACTGCACAAAAGTAGAGAAAAAGGAGTGCGTCATTGACGTGCGGCTTACCCAAACTGGGTCAAGGGAAGATTGGTCAAAGGCCCAGAATGACGACCCAATTTTGGCAAAAATTATATTAGCTAAGCAAAACAACAGGAGACCGAATCATAATGAAATATCGGCAGAGAGCCAACTAGCCAAGTCGTACTGGGCTCAGTGGAATAGCCTGAAAGTAGAAGATGGCTGCTTATATCGATCATGGGAAAGTACAGATGGCAAAACTATAACGGACTTAATTGTCGTGCCAACTTCCAAAAGGAATGAGATACTTAAGAAGTTCCATAACGGTCCTAGTGGCAGCCATATGGGTTTAACAAAAACTCTGGAAAAGATAAAGCAGACATTTTACTAGGTAGGCTGCCAACAATACGTAGCCGATTGGATAGCTAATTGCGAACGGTGCATAAAGGCCAAGGGTCCTGTAAGAAAAAGTCGTGGCAAACTTCAACAGTACAACGCAGGTGCACCATTTGAGCGGATATCTATTGATATCACAGGTCCATTCCCTGTCAGTGATGCTGGAAACCGATATGTACTAGTGGTAATGGATCATTTTAGCAAATGGCCCGAAGTTTATGCTATTCCCAACCAAGAATCCAATTATGGTATCAAAAAGACGAGAACTACACCGCTGCATCCACAGTCTGATGGAATGGTGGAAAGATTCAATCGTACCTTAGAAGAATATCTCAGAAAAGTGGTCAGTTCACACCAAAAGGATTGGGATGAGCATATAACCAAATTTCTACTGGCATACCGGTCAGCTGTACACGATTCAACCTCACGTAGTCCAGCAAAAACCTTGTTCGGGACAGAACTAAAACTGCCAGCAGATTTAGAATTTGGTGTTAAACCTGTACCAGTGCACGAAGACAATGGAAACGTTCTACAGGCACAAGAAGAACTGTATGAGCTTCATGAGTTCGTCCGTAACCGCATTAAAATGACTAGCGATAATATGAAAGCCAGATATGATCGAGTAGCAAATACGGAGGGATTTACTGAACGACAAATGGTTCTACTATTTAACCCGCAACGCAAGAAAAGATTATCCCCTAAACTGCAAACCCACTGGGAGGGGCCGTACAAGGTGATAAAGAAATTAAATGACATGGTTTACCGGATACAGAGATATCATAATCCGAGATCTAAAATGAAAGTGGTTCACCTAGAGCGGCTGGCTGAATATTGCAGAGGTAATGTTGAACCTATTCGGGACGAAAAGGCTTAAGCGGGCGGCAGTGTTACAAAGATGCTTTATTAAAATCATAAAAAGTATTAAAAATAATTTAGGCCAAGAAAGTGAAACGAAATGGCCTATTGTGTTTGTTTTCAAAGCTAGAAGTTTCTATAAAACATCTTTATTGCAAAACAAAAACAACTAACACAAAGCGATGACTAAACAAACACAGTACACAAACATACACACACCTGCATTGTATAAGAACTAAATAAAAAAAATACCCAACATGTATTTTTAAATAATGATCGAGGGTTCTAGAAGTAAATAACAATGCTCACTAATGTATCTGAGATAAAAGTGGCAACGCAGCATTTTCAACTACGCAATAGATGGCGGTAGAAATTCTCGAATATTCAAGAACGCCTAAAAATAGAGTATATGAAAGCAACGCCAATACGTGCTGATTCATTCGTATTGTGAGCGTCATCTAGTTAAGATCTTGTGGTATAACAATTAAAGTTGTCAGCGTGTATTATTATCGCGAATAGTTAAATCGTCAAATAATTGAATAAATAAAGTGTAATTTAATTTAAACCCTAAAAGTTGTGTGTGTAATTATTTTGCAAATAAAGAACTCATAAATAAAACGTTTATAATTTAAATAAACGTAACAATATTTATACCCTGTTCAGACATACGTTTTAATTTATACAATTAAAATTTTAATTGAGTAATTAATTTTGGTGTTCACACCAGAGATCGGTTTCGGTTGCGTAATTTTCGAGTCTACTTAAACAAGCACTTAGTTTTTTATAAGTCGAATCGTTTTTGTTCAAAACTAAAAACACTTGTTGAATAAACCGTTGGTTTAAAACATTCATTTTATGTACTGGCCATTTTGTGCGAACATGAATGTTCTGATAGTGTTGTTTAAGGTTTGAATCTATTTTTGCATCAAAGCCAACTTGTTGTTAGCGAAACAAGTGTTTTATTCAGTTGTAAATTAATTTTCTACTCGATGTTTTCTTCTCTTGTTGTTATTACGTTCTTTTTACATTTTTAAATTCTTTTTTAATAAATTTTTGTGCTTAATATCCAAACGTTTATTGAATACACGTTGAACTTGTTCTCTTTTTACCTTGAATTGCTACTTATTTTGTTTCTTTTTCCTTTTTTATATTAATTTTTGTAAATATTTTTTAATTAAGATTTTGTTATGCCCTTTTTATTGTTTTATAAATAATGTTTTCATGAAAATGTTATTTTTTTTAGTTATTATATATTTTACATAAATAATTTTTTTAGAAAATAAAGTCTAAAAATTAAAAAAAAAAAAAACAAATTATATACTTTGCATTTCATTATTTATATTTGGAGCAAAAATTATAAAAATACATATTTTTACATTTATTTGCATAGTACATGTGTAAATATGATATTAACAAAAATTTTGTTTGCTTGTAAAATATTTTATTTGTATAAAATTTTGTTTTCACCTTTAAAGTGTTTCTATACCCTACGAATAAATTTTTTCACTGTCAGCTAGAAATAAGAAAATGCTCATATGTTAAATAGATAGAAAATGCACATCTGTAGGTTTTTCTTATTGTTTTTATATTTTTCTGCATAGCGCTTTTTTACTTTCAAGTGGCTCGATTGTTTTGGGTAAAACTCCAATCAGATCATGTACAATAAATACGTTGTGCAAAAAAATAACTTCTTATTAACGAGACTTTTTTGTTTCAATACAAATCTGTTCGAGTCTAGTGTTGAAAATGATTTACACTTGTTGTCGCATTTTGTGTTTGCGTATAAAAAGCAACAAGTATTAAATTGATGTAGTACTTGTTCGTATTGTTCTTAAAATTCAACTACTGTGAACAAGACGGCTCGATCATACAAGTTGCAGGTCTCTGGTTCACACATATCCAATTTAATTTACTTAATTAAAATTTGACAGTAGAATATAGTTCTGTTCAATAACAAGAAGTTGTTACTAATTGTTATTGGAAAGTGTTTACTTCAGTACCTCAAAAAAAGCAGCGAAAGAGTAAAAAAGAGTATAAGATGTGAATGTTAATAAATTTGTTACTATTTTTGTTACTGTCAACAACAGAACAGCTGATTCTTGTTCTGTTTTACAAAATAAGTTAATACATATTAAATACTTTGAACTGAAAGTGTTTATTAGCACTCTCCACGAAATTATTACAACCACACAGCAAAAAATATACATAACATTTATAGTTTTAGGTTTTAAATGCAAAATATTTGAATTGAAGCTAATGTTTGTATAATAGTTAGAAGAAAGCTGAAGAAACTATGTACAAGTAAACGCCAGGTTAATAAAACAATAAACAAAAGAAATAGAATAAAACAAACTAAAAGATTTACAAAAAAGACAGAAAATTTTTGGCAATTTGCACACAATCGATGAGAAAGCTCTTGCAAATGCTAACTGTTGCAATACAAAATGATTTAAGCATCGAACACCGCTTTTTTGCTTTTTTAGATACATATTTATTTTTATAGTTGTTTGATATTTTCGTCAGTTCGCCTTTACTTTGCTATTTTTTTTCAAAAATGCGTTTATTCCTTTTTTTTATTTGGAATAGTAATGTTGTAAATTTTTATTTTACTCTATCGTTGCTAGTTTCTGCCGGAAATTTATTGAACAGACCTAATTCTTACATTAGAAATTTGTGTTTGTAAATTTGGAAGAATAAAGAAAAGTTCGGCTTTAAAAGAAAGTTTGCTTGTTTTTATTTGAAGTATGGAACTCTTTTAGTTTGTAAGATCAAGTTTTGACTGCACGCTAGCTTTGAATTTCCAATAAATTTTCAAAAATTTTTCATTTCATATAATTTGAAAATATTTTAATTTTTATGGCATTTAGTTTTGTCATTGTATAAAATTTTCTCTAACTGAACACACTTCACAAGGGTTGTATGAGGAAACTTAATCAATTATCGATTTAATTAAGTACTAATTAAAAATTTTTAAAATTAATTTCTTATATGGTAAATTAAATTCAATTAGGGACTTAATTGCGTAAATTCCTTTATTGCGCAATTAAAACGTATGTCTGAACAGGGTATTAATATAGAAAAGCAAACTTCATAATTTATTTAAAATTATATTGTGTTTCATAAAATTTAACAACTTAAAAGTTTTAGTAAATAAGTACAAATAAGTATTTGATAAGGGGTATTGTACTTTACTTCAATTTATGATAGTATTTACCATCACTGGCTACATCTGTCACGTAACCTTGTATTGAAATTCTGTTTTCAGCAGGTTCAAACGTTACGGCTAAGTGACATTTCAGTCGGCTAAGCATTTTCATTGCTTTTCGTATATCAAAAATGATCAGCTGACACATCTACATTTACATTTCTTCATTTACGGTCGGCTAAATGTACCTTAAGACCCATGTTTATTATAATTATAAGGCATACTTAGCAAAGTAAATATGCAGCGCAGAGCAGCTCTTTTGCGCTAAGAGCAGAGCCAACTTGTTACTGCGAATTGCTCTGCGCCAATATGTTTGCTCTGCGCAATGAAAGGGCAGCGCATTAAAAAGAGCAATGCGCTTGGTTTTTTTTTGTGCTGCTTCTTTTTTGTGCACAATGCGCAAAAGAGCCAAAAATGGCTCTTTTACTGTGGCACAAAACATATTATTTTTATCATCAAGATTAAATTAATTCAACAAATAAATTATTTGATTTATGTGTTTGGGAAAGTGTTTGAGACAGTTTAGAAGATTGATTATCGTTTTTAAATGTAGCTATTCAAATGAAGGTTGGAGGAACATACATATATGTATGTATATTTATTTTATTTATATTATTGTCTGTTTATGTATGTATATGCGTATAGATATGTTTACATTTACGGTCGGCTAAATGTACCTTAAGAACCATAGGGATCGCAATGTCTCTCCTTCATGTTTGCCAATCTTGCTTACTTATACTTATTTTTAAATAAAGCAAACGATAATTATAAGGCATACTTAGTGTGATGCTACTATTTTACTGTTGATGGCCGGTGTATGCATGTTGGTTGATATTCATACACACACAGCTTGTTACAACAACCACGCAGACCATTAATATTGTTGTTCATTATTATTTAAGATAAAATTAATTTACATATTAAGCGGTCTATTCACGATTAAAAGGCTGGCTCTCAAGTTCATGTACGTGTGCTGCGCGCTTTTTGATGTACACATATTGAATGACCAGCCAAAAATTCATTTTTACTTTGATTTTAAGCCGTCAACATCGCGCTTGGACTATTACGAAAATGGCACTAGCGAAAGAACATTTAATAGCTTCAAAAAGAATAACACAAAATGCATTATTTATTTATTTTCCACGAATACTCACTTTAAATGTTGTTATGGACGCACTTGGAGTCTCAACGTCTCTTAAAAAACTAATGGCATCAAAATAGTAGAGGGTTGTCTCATAGGAATCAGCACCACCTCCATTTTTTTCCAAATTGTTTTTTCTTTTTAATTCCCGCTTAAAATTCGTGCGCTTTTATTATTTTTTTCACATCTTGAATGTTTCCCTCCGGATGATGTTTTTTTTAGAATTCCAACAAAATGCACTTCTTATGTCCCAAAGTGAAGGCAATGACTGGTTAATTTCGATAAATTCCAAGATTTCTTTTTTTCCTTCCGACATTTTTGACAACCCCACAACTTGCAATTTCATTTAAAATGAAAAATTTGTACATGCTTGAAGAACTAACACAATACACACAACAAAAGGTGACATCTAGCATGCCAAAAATCTGAACTTTTTGATTTTTAATCAATCATCGTCTCTGTTACACATACTAATACATTTTCACAAATATTCAAAGGATTTCTTTGTTACAGTATGTTAAAGTTATTTCTAATTGTATCAAGCAGAGGTAATGGTCCATAATCATAGTCAAACACTAAAGTCCATTTCTCTTAGAAACAACTTGAATTTTAAAACTTGTTTTTAACTTTTTTAATACTATAGTAAAAAAAAGTATATTTTATGTTGAACCGGGTGACACCTTAAATAATTAAAAAGTTTGCACACAATGTGTAACAAAATACAATTAAATAGATTATCCATCTCTCATCGGCTGCTACAATTTTTGTTTTTTTTTTTTCATTAATTAATTATTTATTGAATCTTCAAATATATTTTTGAACTAACAATAATTACTCATATCTTAAGCCTAAAAAAAAAAATAAATATACTTATTATGTCCAGCCAATGCTAGACAAAAAAGATGTATGTTTCACGGTTGCTTCTATCATTGTGGGTTATCCCTCTGATGTTCGGGTGAGAGAATAAATATCCCTCCTTCTTAAGCGACTGTAACCACGTTCATTTAGCATGTTGCGAGCTAGCGGATTTGGATGTGTTTCAAGTTTCTGCAAATACGTTACTGCAAATTTCGCTATTTCTGCTTTTACTGATTGCACGTTTAGATCTTTGTGGATGTTCGAATTTCTTATGTACCAGGGAGCAACTGTAATCATCCGTAGAATCTTATTTTGGCGCCTTTGGATTTTTTCTATATTGCTTGCAGAGGCAGTCCCCCATAATTGAATGCCATAACACCAAATTGGTTTTAAAATTGTCTTGTACAATAAAAGTTTGCAATCTAAAGCGAGAGTGGAATTTCTGCCGATAAGCCAGTTGAGTTGGACTGCTTTTAACTTCATTTGTGTTAACTTTGATTCTATGTGGCGTTTCCAAGTAAGGCGCCGGTCAAGATGTATGCCGAGATATTTTACGTCTGAAAGCTGCGGTATTGTTTGGTTATTTATGCGAATAGGGGGGCACGATTCCCTACGCAGTGTGAAAGTTATGTGACTACATTTTTGTTCATTCACCTTAATTCTCCATTTCTTTAACCACTTTTCTAGAATTAATATATGGTCTTGTAAATATCGTGATGCTACTTCGGGACTTTCGTGAATGCTTAAAAAAGCTGTGTCGTCAGCAAATGTCGATGTGTGGATTCGGACACTAGTTGGCATATCTGAAGTATACAACAAGTATAAAATGGGCCCCAATATACTACCCTGGGGGACTCCGGCTTCAATTGGCTCAGGTGAGCTTAGAAAATTGCTTATATAAGTTTGCGGGCAAATTCAGTTTTAACTTATATTTTAGGCCATCGTGCCATACCTTATCGAACGCTTGAGAAACGTCGATAAAAAGCGCAGAGCAGTATTTTTTTTCTTCAAAGGTCTTCTTAATTACGTTAACTAACCTGTGAGTTTGTTCAATTGTACTATGTTTTTTTCTGAAGCCAAATTGATGGTTCGGAATACATCCTTTGTCGCTTAGAATGGGGTTCAGCTTATTTATTAACATCCTCTCAAACAGCTTTGACATATTTGATAAAAGACTTATAGGCCTGTATGATTCAACTTTTGTGTGGTCTTTTCCTGGTTTAGGAATCATAGTTATTAGGGAAACCTTCCAGTCTGGAGGAAAGTACTCAAGACGTAGAATGGCGTTAAAAATAAAAAGAATAATCTTGCGAGCTATATGGGGTAACTCGAATAACATCTTGTTACTGGTTTTATCAAAGCCAGGGGCTTTCTTGGTGTTTAAATCAGTTATTGCCCTTTCTACATCGCTAAAATGAAATCTTAAATGTACTGCATCACTAGCTTCGACAGTTGGCAGCTCAACTGCATCAGTCAATACATTTGGAGTAAATACCTTTTTCAAATGTTCACCAAATAATTTGCCCTTTTCTGTATCATTTCTTGCCCAGCCTCCAGACAAAGTTCGCAAGGGAGGCTTTTGTACAACTGGTCTTTTAAGGTTTCTACACGCTCGCCATAATGAATAATCTGATTGAGAAGTTTGGTCAAGATTTTGTAAATAGTTTTTCAGGGATGCTACTCTTCGAGATTCTAGTAACTCTCTTAGCCGTTTCGTGCATTCTTTAAGTCTGCTTTTAAGTTGAGGAGATCTGTGCGATTGCCACTCTCTGCGAATTTTTCTTCTCTCAGCCAAAAGTCTCTCGATGTCAGCAGAATGAATTTGATTGTGTCTTATTAGTTGCCGGGTTACTGTTGCATGTTGGGCAGCTAATTTAAGGTTTTTATCTAAATTAGTAAGACTTTGCTCTACGTCTTCTGGAGTTCTTAGCGGGATATTTTCTGAACAATGAGTACTAAGATATTTTTTATATTTCAACCAATTTATGCTTGTACTAGTACTTGGTGACACGATATTTTGCTGGTTGAATATATAGACAATTGTCGGTGAATGATCAGAGGATAATTCAAGTGACGCTTCGACTTCGATTATTTCTCTTGAAATACCTTTAGTTACGCCAAAATCAATAACATCTGGTATTTTTTGATAATCAGTAGGCCAATAGGTGGGTTGTCCACTCGATATCACATTCAGACTCATTTTTGAAATTGTGTCAAACAAAACTCGACCTTTTGGAGTAATTAGTCTTGATCCCCAAAACGTATGTTTAGCGTTGTAGTCGCCTGATGCTATGAAACAGGGACCTAGTGATTTGAAGAAATCGCTGTATTGACTTTCTGATATTTGAAATCTAGGGGGTGAGTATATCGAGGAAATAACGAAGTTTTGATGAAATTCTTCAATACAGATGTTTGTTGCTAGAAGGTAGTCTTCACAAAAGTCACACAGTAAATGATGTTTGATTCGAGCCTTTATTAGTATTGCTGAACCACCACATGCTCTGCCACGCGGGTCTTTGGTGTCATATAAAATATAGCCATTTATTTTAAAAAAGCTATTTGTTGTTAAGTGAGTCTCTGCAACCAGCATGACATCAATTTGTTCCTTCTTTAGGAAGTACTCGAGTTCGTTTTTGTGTTGGCGCAAGCCGTTTGCGTTCCAGAAACATATTTTTAAACAGTTCATGTTTTGTTGAGTAACGCCTGCAACATAGTAGATTGCATGCGTACCATTTCTTGCATCATGCTGCTCATAGAGCTCATAAAACTGTTTAACGAGTGCACTAATGTCTCGATGCTTGCTTCGAGACGATTAAAATTACCTGATGGTGTTTGTTGTTTAGGTTCTGGTTGCAAATTTGGCATAGAACTAGCTGTCAGAGTCGCTTTGTTCGCTGAAATATTATTGGATTTTAACATATCCGCGTATGAGACATGTTGGGTTGTTGGTTGAGCCAACTGAGGGAAATGCACATTTGCTCGATATTGTGGTTGCTTAGCAGGAGTATTTAATTTTTGAGATGACTTCCTTACTATGGAAAAAACTGGACAGCCTCTGTAGTTAGCAGTGTGGTTTCCGCCGCAATTGCTACATTTTTTAACAGTGGTGTCATTCCTAGGTTTATCACATTGGGCGGAACAATGTAACTCGCCACACACTACGCAAACTGGTGACAACTTACAATATGCCCTAGTATGGCCATATTCTTGACAATTTAAGCACTGGACGGGTCCTGAGCGTTTATGTGGTTCCTCCACTGTTATTTTGCGGTGTAATAGGTACTTCAAATTGTATATGGGGTGCGTTTCATTTTTCTTTAATTTGATGTCGCCTGGTTCCAGTTCAACTCGGAAAAGAGGTTGGGGCACCCGTTCTCTATTTCTAAGGTTATCTACATGTTTAACCTTAAATCCCGCTTTTTGGAGGCCAGCTAATATCTCCTTTGGATCCACATATGAATCTACCCCTTTAATGACTACCTGTAGACCTTTGCTGCTCTTGAGTTGGTAGGTATAAAAATTTTTTTTGCATTTTTCAAATTCATCTACTGTTTTACGGTAGCTGGTTTCGTCATTTACTTGAATTTTAGTCTCGTTGATGTTACCACGTTTGACAGAAACCACATAGAATGAATTCTCCCCAATAACTGAAATTAATTTCTTGATAAGTTCGTTCGAGTTTTTCTCCCTTAAGAAAATTGGAGGAGGTTTCGACGATTTGGGTGCCGTTTTCGATTCGGTTGTTTCACTATCTAAAATAGCAAAACGATTGTGGGAATTTATACCGTTCGAATCCTTTTCCTTGTGGAACTTAGAAATTGGTGCTAATTGCGAGGATTTAGGGCTTCGTCCTCTTTTTAATACCGTCACGTATCGATCCATACCCACTTGCGTCTTGGGTTTTTGTGCACTTACCGTTATTGGTTTGGGCGTACTGATTTCAGGTGACGAGGATGTATTTGTATTTTTTTTATTGCCACTACTTAGCAACAACGGTGAACAAGAACGTGTTCGATAAATTAGCTCAGCATTTAAGAACGCATCAGTTTTTTTGTTTTCATTTGTTTCAATGTTTTTTTCACTATTTGTATCCGCATTTAGTATAAAATATGCATTTCTACTGCTTATTTTCGCACTTTTCTCAGAAGGATTTAACTTAAAATTTGAGTGACTCATTAGAGAGCCCTCGTACTGTTTTTTTTGTTTTGTCTTATTATACACTTGATACTTCCGTTGCAAAAAAAATAAAAAAATTGAAAAGAAAAAAAAAAAAAAACAACAACTTTGTTGTTTTGTGCAATCAGGTTTTATTGTTTTTGTCGTTTGTTTATTAAAATTCACACACTCACAAATTTTATTTGTAATAGGTCTATTTATTTTGCGAGTTTAAAAAAAATACACGTCCGATTGATTTGACGATTGAAAGCAAACTGACAATTTTTGTTGAAAATAAAAACCGACTTTATCAATACAATGCTACGACATAAACTTACCTTTAAAGCTTTCCTGTAAAATTTTTTTTTTCTTTTGTTTTTTCATAAATTTGCAAAAATTGAGGAGAAACTTCAGCATTTGTTTATTTCTTAAATTAAAAAAATTTTCCTTTTTACATTTATTTTTTTTTTTTTACAATTTTTGTTGAAAATAAAAAATAAATGTAAAAAGGAAAATTTTTTTAATTTAAGAAATAAACAAATGCTGAAGTTTCTCCTCAATTTTTGCAAATTTATGAAAAAACAAAAGAAAAAAAAAATTTTACAGGAAAGCTTTAAAGGTAAGTTTATGTCGTAGCATTGTATTGATAAAGTCGGTACTAAGTCATGTAAAAACAACTTTAGCTGGTTTTCAATTTAAACTCGACTTTTACCTATAAGATATACTTTTACGTGTCTATAGTACACAAAAAGTACACTTTAAAGAAAAGTGAGCTTTAGAACTCGTAGAATATACTTTATTTATGACTATGATTATGGGCCAATAAGTCTGATAAAGGGCTGTCTAACAAATTTATATTGCCATTTAAGACTTCCGTTGTGTGGTAGCAGTCGGTTAGATTTATAAAATAAAATACTCTTTTGTAGTAGTCTATGATTTTGATGTCCTTTTCTTTTATTGGGATATAACCTACGTTATCCCAAGGTCTTGTATGTTTATTTTCTGCGTACGTCGAATGTAGTGCCAAAACTAGAGTCAAAGTTATTGATAACAGTTTAATCTGAAAAGAAATGCATATAGTCTTATTTTATGCTGTCTATCCGTTATTTGTTAAGTTGTGAAATTTCTTCTTTCTTTTAATGTCATATTTGTAATGTTTCAGTTTGTAACAACATGATCATCATCTAATTTGGATACTACTACTTTCCAAAATTTTGAGTGGTTTTTCCTACCTCTTTCATCTTTTTAATAAACTGGTACTAGTTGTACGTCTACATTTTCTCTTTGTTTAGTTAGTTTCTCTACTGTTCTCTCTTTTAGCTTAATGATTTTTTCCCTATTTGAAGGGTATTCTGAACTATTTATATTACCGTTTCTAAAATCTATTGGTTTTTTACCAGTAGTAAAGTGTTTGGAGTTATTATAATATATCATAATTCTATAAATTTTTTCTTCGACGCTTTCTATGTCTCTATTTGGTCATGTTTTTAAATAGGAATGTGTTTATTTATAGTATTGAGAAGTCTTCTATATCTCCATTCGAAATGTGAATATAGTTAGAAGTGTAGTAAATATCTATATTTTGTTCACTTAAAAATTCCAATAGTGGTAAAGCTTTAAATCCAAGTTCATTGTCAATTATCAATTTTTTTATAAGGCCCATTATAGAAAGGTATTGGGTTAGTGCTGTTTTGAATTCAATCCATGATCTGCTCTTAATTTTTATAGCCTGAGCATATGTAAAATACATAAACATGACTTTCCGGTGTTTCAGTTAATTTAAATTGTTGCTTTAGTGGTTTATCATCATATTTTTCCAGATTACAAATATTACAGTTATTAATGAATTGGTTGATACGCAAATTTAAATGTACATGTTAAATTTCGGTTTCTAGTTTAGCAAAATTTACATTAATTCCTCTGTGGGTGTTTCCCACATGAGTTGTTTTTATTTTGTTTGCAAGTTCTGTTTCATCTGTGATATCCAAAAGGATTGTTTTACATCTAGGAATTTTACAAATTTTATTTTCCGTAAAGAACCCACTTGCAACTTCTTTTATATTATCAAATATTTTTTCGTTGCCTTGTCTTCTTCGGATATAGTTTTTCTATTATTTTTGAAAATGTTTTCAATATTTATTCTGAGTGATCTTGATGTGATTAATTTGAACACTATTTGTCTTTTGTAAAATTTGAGAGTATGACTTGTCTCTGTACAATATTTTGTTGTAATTCTTTGTGTTTTCCGTTAGGAGTATTTTGGCTCTTGATAAAGCGTCTGCGAGAAATTGTGTACCAAATGGGTATGGCCTAAAATATTTCGTGATTTAGGCTATTGCAAGAAGTTCTTTTTCTATGTTCGACTTGCGAAACAAATAGGATGGCCCTTTTGGAACAAAATTGCTTCAAGAGCGTAATTATTTGCATCGGTTTGGAGAACATATTTTTCATTTAAGTCGGAATATGCTAATACTGGTGAGTTTATCAAAAGTCTTTTAAGAACTTCGAAGCTTTTAATGTACACTACTTTTTTATGTTGAGTTTCGCATCCTTCTTCTAGTATCTAGTGATATGGCGAGCTATTTGCGAATAGCCATTTATAAATTACCCCAGGAATTGCTAAATTTCCTTTTGCGTCTTTGGTTGAAGAAATTTCCAAATACATTCTATTTTGCCTGAGAAGCTTGTTTATCTTTTAAGCAACCCGCTTTTTTCTACTTGAATTTTCTGATTTACTTCCTTTAAACGTTATAGAACCCTTGTCAAAGATTCAACATGTTCTTGCAAAGAAGTGCCAAATATAATTATATCATAAAGATATACCAGGCATATTTTGTTTATTATTCATCAAACGGTGGAAGGTTGATGGGGCTGTTTTCAGCCCAAATGGCATACGAAAAATTTTTGGTATATTTTTTATGGATTTCAATTTGGTGAAATCCTTTAGCCAAATCCGGTGCTGTGAAATATTGGCAGCGTCTGAGCTTTTCCAATATTTCGTCTATATTTGGTATGGCATACTTGTCGTCTGTAGCAACTTAAGTTTTCTATAATCAACGACAAGTCGCCATTTCTTTTACCGCTGGCGTTGAATTTTTTTGGGCACAATCCAGACGGGAGCAGAATATGGAGAGTGAATGGGACGTATAATTCCCTTATCCA
Source organism: Gymnosoma rotundatum (assembly GCA_916610165.2). NCBI lineage: Eukaryota > Metazoa > Arthropoda > Insecta > Diptera > Tachinidae > Gymnosoma > Gymnosoma rotundatum. The sequence continues at coordinate 113,222,002 of OU744336.1, forward strand.
GCATCTCCTGTATTTGCCATTGTACCTCTTGTTTATGAACATACGGGTACCGATAAGATTTAGCGGTGATGTGTATATTATTAACCATTCTAATTTCGTGTTTTATGACATTTGTGATAGAGAAGTCGCTTTCCTCTGAATAAAATATGTTTTAAAATTTGTGTAGTACTTCTAGAATTTTCTATCGTTCTTCTTTATCTAAGAAGTTTAATCTTACATTTTTTATTTGGTCAATTAAAGTTTATTCATTTTTTCAATGTTAAAAACACTTTCCTGTTTTTCCGTAGAACTATTTAAAAATTCATCTGGATATTTAAGAATAACTTTTTTTAATTATCAAAAGGTTCTCCCTCAACTTAACAATAGCTTTTAAGTTTTTTAGGATATTATTTTCTATTAGTCCATCATAGTGGTTAGGTAATTTGCAAATTAAAAAATCGTTTTTGGTGTTTTGAGTTCCGCCACATTCTTGAAAAATTGGTACAGAAACTATTTCTTTTATTTTTATAGTATTTGATAAAGTTTTTCGGATTACACATCCCTGGGTTTATGACGGACTGTGTCGCCCCCGTGTCTCTTACAAATTTTAACTGACCAATCTTTGATATAATTACTATATATGGCAGTTTTCCATATAAGGAGCTAGCCGAAAATTTTCCGCAATATTAGTTTCCATAGGTTCGGCTGCTTGATGTTGATTTTGATTGTTTTGCCAACGTGGAATTTGTTGTATAGTTTGATAGAACTGCTGTTGTTCGCTCTGTTAATTTTTTCTGGCGAAATATTGGTGTTCTTCTTGAAGGTTTCTTTTGTAAAAATTATTTCCGTTATAGTTCCTGGTCTGAAACTTTTGTGGTATAACCACGAGATTGTGAATTGTTTCTATACTTTTGATTATCTCTGGCCACTTTGCGTCCAAAGTAGATTCGGCTATATTTTCCTATTATATCGTAGAGAATGTTAATAGCACTTTCGAGAGATTGGGGGTTTCTGCTAGCAAGAACCGTTTTCATGGGTTCCGGAATTTTGCTTCCGATTTATTATTTAATCGTCTCAATCTATATTTGATATTGTTGTAAAAATCTATTGTGTTTGTTTTAAAAGTAACTGATCTTAAATCATCATGTTGTTTAGAACTTTTTTATTTTGATTCCATGATTGTGCTTGCGTGTTTATTTCAAGAATTTCTTTAGCTTTGTCCGTAGGATACTTTTAATGATATTCGAAAAAACTAACTGTGATAGAGCGTCATAGGCCGCAAGGATAGGATGGATTCTGTTGAAAAGTTTTGTAAAGGCTGGCAGTTCGTTTATGTTATCCAAAAATTGTGGTAGGTTATTAAGATATTTCACGGGATCTACTTTGATTTTTTGGGGTTTGCCATTTTAATTTTTGGCATATTTTTTTTTTTATACTTTTAATTTCGAAAGCAAAAATATATCCTTTTCAAACAGAAAAAAAGATGAATATTTGTATAAAAAGTTTGTATTGCAGAATTAATTTAAAATTTAAAGGGGAAAAAATTTATTGCTCCTGAATTCTGTACAGGTTTTTATTTTTATTATTTCTTTATATGAAAACACTTTCAGAAAAAAGAAATTTTACTTTTGTTCAAGTGAGTATTCATTGACAATTTATATTTATTTAGCTTTTTATTTTTTTTTCTACTTAATATTTTGTTTTTTTTTATTCTAATTAAATAATATGTATAAATAATAATAATATGTATAAATAATAATAAGTTCCCAATAACAAAAAGTTATATAAAAATAAATCTAAAAATTAAATGGTGTTCTCACAGGTGAAGTAAATTGACCTATATGGGCCTATCTTTTGATTCGTTATAGACAAACGCTTGAAAATTGGACAGAATATCAATTACTATTAAAATTATAAGTTAAAGGGTGTTCCAATAGTTTGTGTAATTTTACATATGTGGCCAAACTTCTAAACCGTTATAGACATACAGCTGATTTTTAAAAGGAATTTGTATTTATAAGGTAAATGGTATAAATACATATTTAGAATTAACATTACAACAGAAAATAATACTTATTTTTTTAAATGTTCTAAAAATTGGTCCAAGTATATAGCATACTTCGTAGAAATTTTTAGTCGTGATTGCTTCTTTTTATAAACCGAAAGTATTGGTATAATTGGAATACAATTTAATTAACTTTTCTTTAAATTGATATTTGAAGTTTTTACTTAAATTATTTAATACCTCATTTTCTCTATTCTTATTTTTATTTTTAGTTTTGTATTGTTAAAAGTTATAATTTTGCAAAAAAAAACCGACTTCAAACCAGATTCTACATCAAATTACATTAACTATTGGTATACCCCTTAATTTTCAAATCCAGATTATATACTTGCTGTTATAGCGGACTCAACAAAACAGTTTGTAAATTTCAACCGCCTGTCTACATTAATTATTTGTATAATTATATATATATATATATATATATATATATATATATATATATATATATATATATATATATATATGTATATGTATATTTAATGAATAAATTAGAGGGTGCCTCAATAGTTCATTTAATTTGATGTATATGGCCATACTTTTGCACAGTTGTAGACAAACGCTTGAAATTTACAAAGAATCTGCAAAGAATCCTAAAGCCGCTTTAACAACAAGTTTAAAATAAGAATTTGGAAATTAAAGTATGTTCCCAAAAATAATGTAATTAGACCTACATTTCCGTATCTTTTGAACCGTTGTATACATACAAACACTTGAAAATTAGACAGAATGTCAACTAGTTTGCTTGGTATAGTAAGAAGTATAAATATTTTATATTAAAAATATAAATAGAACACTCTTTTTACAATAGTTGATGTAATTTGATGTATATGGCCAAACTGTTGATCCGTTATAGACAAACGGTTGAAATTAACAAGAAGATATGGTGCTAAGGGTGTCCGAATAGTTAATGTAATTTGATGTATGAGGCCAAACTTTTGAACCGTTATAGGCAGACAGATGAAATCTGTTTTGAGCTCGGTTTTTTTTTTTGCCAGAATTATAATATGTAAACTCGATTTTCAGTTATTTCAGGAGTAATTCGATTCCAGCATGTTTGTAAAGCTGTTTTTAAGGACTCCTTGTTGGTTATAATTTAATGCTATAATTTCTAATTTTTCTTTTTCAAATATTCCAAATCTGCTCGATAGGGTTTAGATTTGGTGATCGGGGAGGGGGTTTAACTGCCTTAGTGCATAATAAATCAACCAATCTCAAACAATGAGCGCTATATCTTTGAAATCGCTGTCCAGTCCCAACATATTAAATGATGGCTGCAAATTGCATTTTATAAACTGTTTACAACAGTATCGATCCATAATACCGTTTATTTTACTACAGTAAATAAGAGTATAAAATATTATACAAACCCTAGAAAAGTCCTGTAATAAGATTGAGGCAACGCCGGGCACAACAAGCTAGCTATAAATCAGAAGATAATCCTTCATAATTTTTTTTTATACCCTTTACCACAGAAAGTGGAAAAAGGGTATACCTAAATTTGTCATTCCGTGTGTAATTTCTACAATATCTATTTCCGACCCCATAAAGTGTTTATATTCTGATTTCTTATGCATAGCGAAGTCGATTGAGCGACGTCCGTCTGTCCGTCCGTGTTAGTGTTGAATTCAAGTTTGTCAAGACGAATTTAATTTCACAAAAAAATCTATGTGTCAATCGATCAGATATAGTATCGAAAGAGGAGCTATTGAAAATCAGGATAATTGGTCCTTCCACTTTGAGGCAGCAGGCAAAACACCACGCCGGCCTCTAATTTTTCCATTCAAAAAAATAAATATATGGGTCGATAGAGAATTCTAAAAAAGAGAAAACAACAAGTGAAAAAATTTGTTCAAAAAAATGCTTAACTCATTAAGAGCCGATGTCATTTTTATGTAAATTAATATATATGCAGTAACAATTTTTTTGTTGTCTGTTATTTTTGGCCAATTAAAAGTCATTGTTTTCTGTGTCTAGTTTAAGCGTGTTAGGCCTAACATTCTCCATTTCAATAAAAATGCACTTTTTATTACATATTTTCTCCCGGCGCACAGTGGCGCCCGTAGAGCAAACGAGGTTGAAAAAACCAAAATTTTTATGAGCGCCCACGAAGTTTTGAATAAACCCATGTTATAGGAAACTTTTGAACGATTTCAAATATGCCACTCTTAATAATATCACATTTTTAGTTTAGAAGATATAACCGTTCAAAGGTGAACGACTTTCGTTTTTTAAAAAAACACACAATTTTTAGTCATTTGTTGCGATTTCAGGTATAATATCAAGAAAAATAGGTAACGAATCGCTATATTTTTTGTTTGTATTGATTGATGTATTTATTAAATGTGTAATGATAAAAAAAATTACCTGTTTGCTTTGTGTTTCTCCTGGTAAATCACTATTTAAAAACTATCCGTTTTTTCACTATTTTTCAACTTTGACGGAAAATAAAAAAAATCTATATTTTTCTATATTTGCCATATTTGCAAAACCTGTTCTTTGATTATTTCTTTACATAATTCAAAAGGTTTTATCTGCCCGTACGTGCCCGTTTGGCTTCAAGAGGTAAAAAAGTTTAAAAAGACATTGTTGCAGAAATTGTATGGCGTCCATCCCTTATATGTTTTGACTGACAGTAGTAAACCCACCACATCAACCAGAGGAGCAAAAGGAAGGCCAAAAAAAAGTATTGAGGAGTGTTCAATTTTCACAAGAAAGAGGAAACTTGCCGATGCCACCAATGACTTGACCACGAAGCATTTATCGGACGTGCTAGCTATTAAATAAACAAAGGATAGTGAAAGAGTTAAGTCTCAGATAACCAAATCTGTTGCTGATGCAAGCCCACTGGGACTAAAAAGGATTAAGGAAAGCATTCCCACGCCCACGAACGCTCACATTAAAAAGTATGGTTCCGAAGAAGCCTTGGCCTTGTTTATGGACTTAGAACTTCCCAAAGAGAAAAATGAGAAACTACGGGCATCTTTAACGCGACACGGCGCTGACGGTTTACCCGGATACAAGCATATTACGCAAGCCAAAATAAATTCTCGACCACTACATACGGAGTTTACGGAAGTCTCTGCGAAAGCCAATCTGCAGGATCTCGTGGGCCATACAGTGAAACGGTTGTTGGAGAGTCTTCCTGAAAATGAGGTGAAAATTCTTCCTGAGAAGTTGACATTGATCAGCAAATGGGGCTGCGATGGATCATCCGGACAAAGCGTTTATAAGCAAAGGATATCTTCTGATGAGGCTACAATATCGGACGGAAATATGTTTATGGCATCTGTTGTTCCTTTGCGGCTAAAATCGGATGTTTCCCTACACTAGAGAAATCCACGTCCGTCATCAGTGCATTATTGCCGACCAATAATGTTTCAGTTTGCAAGGGAATCGGCAGAACTCATAAGGACCACGGTGAAGGACATTGAAGAACAAATAAGCAAGATTAAGCCTTCAGAGCTGCAAATTGGAGAAGGAAAATATATTGAATGCAATTACGAGTTCCACCTGACCATGGTTGATGGAAAAGTCGTAAACGAACTGACAGGAACAAAATCAACAATGTCATGCCCGATTTGCAAAAAGAGTCAGAAGAACTTTGGTAATTTAAACGATTCTACAAATGAAGAGAATTACGAATATGGAATGCCACCATTGCACGCAAGGATTAGATGTATGGAGTTCTTGCTAAAATTGGCGTATACCCTACCACAAGAGGAGGAAAACTTCGATGAAAATACATTAATAAAGGATAAGGAAAAGATCAGAAAGAAGAAAATACAGGATGCTTTTTTTAAACAAGTTGGACTAAAAGTAGACTGTCCCAAGCACGGATATGGTAACTCAAACGATGGAAACACTTCTAGGAGATTTTTTGAACATGATGAGGCAGTAACTAAAATCACTGGAATTGACAATCAAATCGTGAAAAGATTGGGAACGATCTTTGATGTTTTAAACTGCAAAGAAAATGTCAATTCTACAAAATATGGAGAATATGCGTCAAAAACTGAGTCTCTTAACAAATTTTATAAAAAATATAGATTGCAGAACACATTCAAAACATCAAGGGTAAGGCAAAATGAGGACCTCTTCAACATGTTGGCAGCATCTTCCGATCTACTTATTTCTTCCCTGCGGCATGTGAAGTCACGAAAAGAGTTAGAAAATAATTATAGTTTAGAAATGCTTAGCATTTTAGATATACCTTCTCTTACGATTTGTGATGAATATTTTACAGAAAATTGAAAAAATTAATTTAAAAAAAATTATTTTTTTTAATTTTAAAAAAATTATTTTTTTTAATTTGTTGGGTAATAATTTAAAACATAAAACCCTAAAGAAAAAAAATAAAAACTATTTAAAAATGTAAAAAAAAAAAAATTTAAGTTACCATAAAATTGATTTTTGCACTAATTTTAATTTTGATAACCCATAACTAGGCCCCTACAAAGCGTAGCCCCCTTTCCAAACGCACATTTCTTAGGCTGAACAGTTATCTATCATATGCTGTTTAAACTTTTTAATTATCTTATTAGGTTAAAAAGATATGATTTTTGCAACGAAAAAACTTAAATGACGCCACTGTGCGGCGTTTCGTGAACTTTTGTTCACTTCTTCAGGGGATTTGTCTATTTTTGAACATTTATTCAAAAACATTGGTATATTACAATTATTAAAAAGATATTTTTCCTGGTTTTAAACTTTAGCGAAATTTTTTTTTATCTTCCTTTTTGGGAGACATTTGCAGAAAAGATAAATGCCCATGGACCACAGGAAGCGCCAGTAAGTGGAAGAAAGTGTGTATTTTTTTAAAGTGATTTATTAAAATTCCGTAATACATTCACATTATCTGTACAGTGAAATATTTATTTACGTTATTTTCACTTATTTATTTCAGGTATGGGCATATGTTAAAACTTGTAACACAAAGGGACCGCCAAGCACTAGAGAAATAGTCCTCGATGAAACTCCTACTAGAAGAAGCCACAATGTAGCAGTTGTTAATCCGACATCGTGTGCTGTGAAAGAATCACCACAGTCAGAAGAGTGTTTCCCGCAGGAGTGGGAGCCCACAACAACATCAAAAATGGTAGTACCGGAGTCGTATCGCAAGATAAGGCCCATAACCTCAACACCAAAACTAGAAATCTCAACAAACAAAAGAAAGCGGAAACACACAGATAATACCGCCGAAGGACAAGGACAGCTTAAGCATCTGCGTCAACAATATGAAATTCAAGCGGAGACACTGGAAACAATTAAGTCGCAAGCCAAAGAGACCAAAGAGTGTGTAGCAGCCATAAAGGGGTGCTCAGAGGCATAACAATCGCAGTCCGTGTCGCTAAAAATAATGGCCGAGTCAATGCAGCTGATGACCAAGGCGATGTTTGATGAGGTAAAGCATTTTACAGAAGAAAATAAGTAACAAGGTGTAAACTTTATTTAAACAATTTTGTTAATTTTTTATACAAGGCTTTTTTTAATCTTTAATTTTTATAATTTACATACTGTTTTCAAAACAGTCGTAGTTTAGCAGAAATCAATTTACATATTTTTATTCTAAATAGTAAAGAAAGAAGAAGTAAAATTTCTTTAAATACTATGGTTCAAAATAAAATACAAAGTACCAAATTGTCATAGATTTAAGAGAAACGAATTTATATAATTTAATACTTAATTATTTTGTTTTAATAAATTATTATCTAATTTTAGAAAAATTTTTGTCTTTTTATAAACTTCTTGCAATTTGCAATTTCTTCTGTTTCCTCCTCTTCATTCGGCTCGTTTGTGGGTGCAGGCTCATATTGTGACCAGTTATTTTTGTAAATGGTACACATATTGTTCAAAGCACAACAAACATTTACCATTTTTTCACCTTTGTTGAAGCATAATGTAGACCCCTGGAGCCAATTAAGCATCTAAATCGATTTTTTAGAACTCTAAAACAGCGTTCGATTACATCTCGAAGCCGACAATGTCTTTCATTAAACTTTCGTTCATGAGCAGCTGTTGGATATCTGTAGGGCTGCAATTCGTAACCACCAACAAATAAATATAAATAATAATTAGCGGGAAAATACCTAGAATCCAAGTATTTCTTTTGCCTTTTAAATATTCAGACTTGAAATGCTGGTGTGCCGCACTTTCCTCCCATACGAATGGGTCATGATTACGACCAGGATGTCTGGCGTCTACATAAGTTATGATCATATCATGATTACATATCTCTAAATAGTTAAAAGAAAATAATGATAGAAAATATGTACATATGTAATATATTCATTTAAAATATAGAAAGTATAATTACTGCCATAACATTAATGCTGTAAAATCCCTTGTAATTGTGGTATAAATGCATTAAATTTTTTACCAGGGACTTGATGGGAATTTGAGTGTCGTCAACACATCCTACAACACCGGGTATACCACCTTTATTAAATAAACTTTCTTTAACAATATTTTCTTCCTCTATGCTTTTAGTAAAAGAAATCCATTTGGAGCACAAATTTTCTTCAAAAATATCTACATATTCCTCGATTATTTTGGAAACTTGTAACGTCGACATTGATGAGGACCATTCGTTGCCTACAGAAGATTGATACCCACCGGTGCCAAGAAACCTCAGGAAGGTTGCCAGTGCATTTGTTGGCAAGATGTGGGTGTTCCTGTAAGAAACTTTCAATTTAGGGCTCAAGCCATCGAGTAGCACCTTGAAAATTTCTTTGCTAAAGCGCAAGTTAGCTACATAACAATATAATAGAAATTAATAAAGGATTAGAATTTTTTTTTTATAAACGGGTTAATTACGTTTCTTCTGGCAAATCAACAACATTTCAAGTTTCTTCTGGTTGAACGGGTGTCCTCCTTATCACTCTCGCTGGAGTCAGTAGAAAACGCAAGCTAAACAGATCCAAACATTTCGATTTCTAAAATATAAATGAAGTTAATACTGTAGGGCAACTGTCCATCATAACACTTTAAAAAAAAAATTATACATACATTTACAGTACACTTACACTTTAAAAATTATTATTTATTTTTAAACTGTTTTATTTATTTATTGTTTAAACTTTTTTACTTGCACAACTTTTTTTTACAGATTGATTGTTTGATAATCTTGTTTTGTTTATTAAACTCAGCTCAACTATTGCTAACATTGTTCAGCATTGGCTGAACTGAATAACAGAAATATCAAAATAAAATACGTTACAAAATACGTAGATGACTTTTTAGTTGTGATAAACATTAACGACAAAGATGAGATTCTGAACACACTAAATGGATATCATCCGAAAATTAAGTTTACAGTTGAAATAGAAAAAGAAAACAAAATTGCATATCTTGATACAATATTACACAGAAAAAACAATAGAATAAATTTTAATTGGTATACAAAAGATATATCATCGGGCCGAATCATAAACTACAACACTACACAACCAAAATCACAAATAATAAATACAGCAAAAAATATTATAAGTAGAGTGCTTGAGATTAGGGACCCACAATTCTATAGTACAAATTAAAAAAAAAAAAAAATATAAAAATAATAAAAGATAATAGCTTTCCCATATCTTAATTATTTTTTACTGAAAACCCACAAGCATAAACTAAATATCAACAATGACAATCACAACAAGAAAGAAGAACAATTTTATAGCATTAAATATGTACCTGACCTGACGGACAATAATAACATAAAAAACATAATAAACAAAAGTACCATTAACCTGGCATATAAACTAAACAAAACATTAATTGCGATTTTTACAAATACAAAAACCCCAATCGACAAATTACAACAAAATAATGCAGTATATGAAATCCCATGCAAAGGTAACAACAATAATAACAGCTGTAATCTTGTTTGCATTGGTACAACAAAAAGAAGTTTGGAAACGAGAATGTGTAAACACAAAACAGAGATAAATTAAAACAAAGAAACCTCTGCATTATTAAAGCACATAATACAAACAAAACATGTACCAGATTTTGACAACATAAAAATATTAAACAAGGAAAGCAACGAAAGAAAACACAACAGAATGTTTACGAATACAAGAAAAAATAAACAGAACTATGAACAAAAAGGAAGATACAGACAATTTAAGCGAGATATACAGTGTTATCATTAGAAATAAATAAAATCCAAAAAAAAAAAAATGTTAAAGTTTCAAACCAGGAAAAATATCTTTCTAAAATCATTAAAATCATGTCTACACTATAAGTAAAACGCAAGTTTTTGCTGTATGACTAGATAATATTTGTAATAATCCTGATGTTTTCAAATAAATGTTTAAAAATAGACAAGTCCCCTGAAGAAGTGAACAAAAATTCACGAAACGTCGGGTAAAAATATGTAATAAAGCGTGCATTTTTATTGACATGGAGCATGTCAGGTCTAACAAGCTTAAACTAGAAACACAAACAATTTTTTATTGTTTGTTAATTCTCTGTTACCTCAATATTAGTATTTTTGATTGGAGTTAATTCACTGAACTAGATTTACATAGATGGTAAAGGGACTATAAGATTCGGCATAGCCGAAATAACTTATTTCTACAGACACACTCATCGTTTTTTTTAATTTTTGAGTGTTTACCACTTGATTAGCATAAAATGATTATTGTTGAATGTAAAATGTTTAAAGAAACTAAGTACCATATATGTAAACAATATTAATAAGAAATTTTAAATAAAAATATATTTTTGCATTTATAAGCTATATGTTTTTTAAGCAGAAACTTACCTGTTCACCTTCAATGTCCATTTCAAAGAAGTGTAATTTTTTAGTGAGTTCCACAGAATGTTTAAGTTTTATCCTTGAAATATGTTTTGCAGGAACTTCTGATGGTTTCCACCTTAAAAAGACAAGCCACGGTTATATCTCGAAATTAAATATAATGTTGTTCGAGTTGCAATATGTCATTATAAAATCAAACAAGAAGCGCAAAGGAGAAGAAATCAATCTAGTACAATGAGTAATTACAAGTCACAAAGGGCGGCAAGAAAATGTTATGGAAATACTTTCTTTAATAACTTTTAATATAATAAAAAGTGTTTTTTATTTGAAACAAAGATCAAACAAAGTGATGGCTAGTTCTTTAGAAAACTTAAGTACTGAAATCAATCGTTACGTTTATCTCTAAATGACGAACCTTGCTCAGGACGTTAATTAGGGATGTTACTCAGAGATCGTCGATAAAATTCGCTGTCTAGATATCTACATTTTAGTGCGTGCAAATCAGTTAAGATAAAATTTTAATTAACAATTAAAAAAGTAAAACTGCCGTTTGTTATTCATTAGTAGTTTTTAAGGTTAGAGATATAGACCCATAATCATAGAAACATACTAAAGTGGGCTTCTCAAAAAAACAACTTTAATTTTAAAATTTATCATTTACAAATGAAGTAAAATTACAGCTAAGGTTCCTTTTCAATTTAATTTCTAAAAATTTTTTAGAAGGAAAATTTATTTATAAATGTATGCGGACGTTTACCAAAGAAAACAAGAAAAATTAGACACTAGCAGAATGAAATGCAGCATTTTCTTGACCGCCACATCCTTCATCAGCATTCTTCGCATATATGTACGTTAGGTAGTTGTAAACATCATCTTTTTCACAAACTAATTTTTATATTAAATTAGTTAGACGAGGTTCACACACAACCTAAAGCATTTCTTTGTCGTGCTCTCTGTAAATCGTCTTGTACCTTTGTTTTTGTTTCGAACCTACCTTCGATATGGCCACGAAATGCAGTTTTTATTTTTAATCATTTATATTTGTTTGCTCACAACATAATAGATTTATTATTTCCTTTTTTTATACTACAGTAAAAATAAAGTCCGTAATTAGTGACAAAACAAAGTTAAATAGATTATCCATCTCTCAATTTCAATAAAAAAAATATTTTGAATATTTTTATTACAAGAGAAGAGTGTAAAGAATGTTAGTAAACTGCCTCTCTTATTTTTATACTGCTATATTAATTTTATTTACAACTTATTGCAATGCAAAATAATTTCAAACTGCTTAAATCCAGACGATATCGAGTTAGCAATTGTGGAACTTTTCACAAAAAAATGACGCGCAATCCATATGGCTTTTAAAATGCTTCTGTGACCATACTTGTAAATGCACGAAATGAGAATAAAACAATATAATTTCTCCACAAATAAAAACTGAAAAGCTAGACGACTTATTGCCAGTTTTTTACTTTATATTTAAATACGTATTTAGTTAATTTGCATTTAAATTTAAGCTGTATAGGGTCCGCAATCTAACGTTTTTTTTTCAACTAGTGCTTACTTTGTGAATGGTAACAGTTAGCTCATGTCTGATTTGACAGATAATTAGTGTTGTCCTTCCGCTGAACGCTCAACAACGCTCGAAAAAATTGCGACATTACTTTGAAAATCATGGTAATCTTGCAGAATGTGTTCGAAAATTGCGTACGGATTTTGGAAGAAGAGAAGCACCGTCAGTTCCGTATGTTCGTTATCTTGTGAAAAAAAAATGAAGGAAACTGGCATCCTTACCGATAAACCAAGCGTGAAAAGCCAAAAACAGTGCGTACACCCTAGAATATTGCTGCTGTGGCAGAAAGTGTACGTGAAGCGCCCTCAACATCAATTCACCGTCGTTCTCAGGAATTGAACATTTCGGAGAGATCATTAAGACCTTGGTATGACGCTATACAAAGTCCAATTGGTTCAGTAGTTGAAGCCAAGTGACCATCCAATACGTTTTTTTAGCTTTTTCAAAAACAAAAAAAGTTAAATGGCGGATCCTATATTTAAATACAGTTTAGCTTTTCAGACATCTTTGATCGTTCTCATTTGACTATAATAAAAATATGTCATCAGTTCAAAATATCAAAATAATTATCAATAGTTTATGAAAAACAGCTGCTTACAAACACAATGAATTGCAAGTTTTGTTAAAAATATTTGGACTACGTATATAAAAAATGCCTGCGATACTCATGCTTTCGCCACACAAACTTATTTTATGTATTAATTTAACTTTTTAATTACTATTTTTATTAAGAAATGTCTGCAAAACATAAAGTATTGTTCTATCAATGGATACAACGACCAATAATTCCATAACCATATGGTAAAACTGTATTATATAAATAGACTCTAAATGTGCAAGATTAGTCATTTAAGCTTCTTTTAAGTGTGCATTGAAAAACTGAATTTTGTACTTAAATAGAACTTACATATAAATGACATTTAAATACGAAGTAAAACTGGCTCTAACATTTGCAAAGTGCAAAATCTGAATTTTTTTAATTTTTCATTATATATTTAATGTAACAATTTTAAAAACTATGTACATGTGTTTTTGCTCTAGTATTCTAAATCTGAAACATATAAGTTTCTTAAAAATTCAAGCACTTTCTGTGCCAATTAAAATTTTGCATATTTACAGTTTCATAAATTGGGAAATTGGCATTTTCATTTAAACCGCTTTTTATTTAAATATATTATTTGTCTACAATTTTATGAAATAAAAAAATAAACAGCTATAGTTTAAAAACTATATATAATAAATATAAATTTTTTTTAGAAAATTTAACAAAAAACAAAAAAAAAAACATAATGAATGAGTATTAAAATTTTTTGTTACGAAGTGGAATTTAATTCCTCTTTAGCTTCATTCTCTTATTGTGTTCCTTCTTGAGAACACTTCTTGCAGCTTTTTTATAGCATATGTTAGGGTGTGTATATGGGGCTAAGGCTATATGATGACCCTAAGATGTTAAGAGGTAACTTCTCTTGTTAATTTCTGATGATTAGGGGTAACTTCCTCGTCTACGGAAATTAAGTGGTGTTTTAAAACAGCCCTCGCAAATTATTTCCACTAAGAAATAAACAAACAAGAATTTTAAAGTTCTAGGGGACTTTATTCGAGCCTCATGCTCTTGTGCGAATCCAGTACCTAACTAATATATTAAAGTTAAATTCAATTTCATAAATGTACATAAATAGTACATATTTAATTTCAAAATAAAAGTAAAAACAGGAAATCTAACGGTTAATGGTATTAAATTCTTTACTCGTTTCTTTAAATAAAATTAAAGTTAAAAAAACAAAATTTTAAAAGAAGACAAGAGATACATACATATTTATATATGTATGTAAATAACTAATTTTGTACTCTCATTTAAATGGACGTACAAAAATTAATGAAAAAAGATATAAGAAAACAAAAGGAGTTAAATCTTGTTAACAAAAATATGTATGTAATTCAATTTTGTTGAACGGGTTTCAACATACTCCGGCCACAGAATTGTTGTTTTATTCCTCTAGTGGAGCTTTCTTATCATCTAGTGTAGATGTTTCGGCTTCTTTATTGGAGTCCTCGGAATCAGAATTGGAGATGGGAACATTGTAATCCTCAAAGCTGTCTGAAAGGGGGTTAAGTCCTGGGCGATGAAGGAGCGTATGGTGACGACCATTACATAGCCTGTCAAATCCCTTTAGGATGTCGCATCGATGTCTGGAGGTACACCATTCACGAGTGTGGAAGTGTGCAAGGCAATTAAGGCAATACCCTTATTTTGAAGTGAAAAACGCCGCCTTTCCACACTCCATGACATCATATTGATGGTTTTTTCTGCAAATGTGGCAGAGGGCGTCTTCCTTCCATCGTGTAGCTGGTGGCTATAGTTTTTCTTACCCTTTCTGTTGAATATTTTTTCAAGCGATATTTTTGTAGGTTAATGCTGTTGGATTTTTATTTGTTTTTCTTTTATATGCGTTGGTGCTGCACTTAAAATATTTAACAAAAAATTTACCACTGTTTAAATATTAATTTCTTCTTGATTTTTTATAGTTTAGTGGTGCTCAAATTTTTTTTTTATTTTCTTATTAAGTTCTGGTATTTAATTTTGTTTTTTGGTTTTTTAATGCTTTTAATCCTCGCCACGGCTTTTTAATAACTGTCCAGTTTCATTGTTTGCTTCTTGATTCTTCCTTGTAAAATTTAGAGGAAAGTGTGGAATGTGAAACGTTGATATTACCAAAATTGTATTTCTGAGAGAGAAAGTTATATTTTTATTTTCATAGAGATGTTTAGTAGATAAGACGCATGGGGGCCGTTATGGTTTCAGCTGGAATAGAAGAAAAAAAAGGGAAAAATACGCACAGTGCAAAATGAAATAAATTGTACGACTACCAGGGTTTATTATATACATTATTGTTGTGATTTTATTTTCAACATTTTAAATAACATGAGGTATAAAGTAGACAGTGGAATTTTTTTTAATTTTTGAAAAGTTATTGGATATATTCTGGGACAGATGGTGTATTTGTCTGGATGGGAAGCAGGCAGAGATTTACTATTGAGCGCCGAAGAATTTCACTTTGAATTAAGATATTAGCTACTCGAACCTTGCTGTCTTTTCCATAAATTACATTTACAACCCGTCCAAGGCGCCACTCAGTGTGTGGTTACCCGTCATCTTTTATTATGACAATATCGTTTGGTTTAATGTTATTTCTTTCCTTTTTCCATTTATAGTGGCGTTGGAGTTCGGTAATATATTCGGACTTCCACCTTTGAGCAAAAATGTGTTACATAGCTTTTAAACGGTCCCATCGTTTTAAAGCGGATAAATTTACATGTGTTTTATTAGTTGGGGAGCGATGATGGGAGCACCGCGCAAGAAGTAACCAGGAGTCAAGCGCAATATCTCGTTTAAATTTTCATGAATTGGTGGCAGGTTTCTCGAATTTAACACTGCTTCAATTCTTACCAGCAAAGTGGTAAATTCTTCGAATGTAAATGAGTATGAATTAGTTACCTTTTTTAAATGAGTTTTCATACTTTTAACAGCGGCCTCCAAATTCCACGCATATGAGGGGCATATGGAGGAATGAAAGACCAAACAAATCCTGACGAGCTAAACTTGTTTACCAACGCTTTTTCTGCGGTTTTCAAAAATTCATTATGGCTTTTTAGTAGGGCGTAATTTGCTCCAACAAAATTTCGTCCGTTGTCTGAAAACATCGTCTTGGGAAAACCTCTTCGTCTCGCTGAGACAGGCGAGAAAAGCTTCTGTGGAGAGATCAGAACAAGTTTCTAAATGAACCGCGCGTGTAGAGGAACACACAAAAACTGCAGCATAGCCTTTCGAAATTTTTGCATTTTTTAATTGGGAGGATTCAATACTGAACGGTCCTGCAAAGTCAACTCCAGTATAAGTGAACGGCAGGGGAAAATTTACTCTTTCTGGAGGAAATGCAGCCATGATTTGATTCTGGAACTTTCGTTTGTAAATTGTGCGTGATTTGCACCTTCGGTTGCATTTTCGAACAAGATCCTTGAGTCTAGGAATATAGAAACCTTGTGTAATCGCACGTACCATTACGTGATGCTCTGAGTGGAGTAAAATGCGATGAGTGAAATCAACTAAAAGTTTTGCGAAATGCAACTTTCCGGGTATTATTATGGGATGTTGTTCTGCATAACTAAGTCCAGAGCAATTTAGTTTTCCTCCGATTCTTAAAAGATTTTTTTTATCCAGAAATGGATTTAACGATAAAAGCCTGCTTTTTGGGCAATGGCATTTTTTTTGCCAAACATTTATATTCTTGTGAAAAGTATAGTTGTTGAGCAACACTTATCAACGTTCTTTTAGTAGCAGTGATTTCGTCGGCTGTTACGTAATTTTCTTTTGGAATCGTTTTTTTCATTATACGATGAAGAAATCTTATCCTATAGCTGATAATTCGAAGAGCTCGTTCAAAGGATGAAAATTCTTCTAACACATTATACTTTACATTATAATTTGAAGTTAATGTGCAAACTGGGAATCAATTTTTATATGAAAATTAAGACTTCGTTCTTCCTGGCAATTTACATTTCGTGATGAATTTTCCTTGATTTCTAGATCTGTTGGATCGAAGGTTCGAGGGGTTGGCCAATCAGTCATTGGTTGTTGTAGCCAAGTGGGCCCATTCCACCAGAGTGCATTATGGCAGAGTTATTGTGATACACCAAAGGTTTTTAAAGTATTTGGATCTTTCTGCAGCCAACCGAGTACTATTGACGAATCCGCCCACAAAAAAGGCTGTGAGAATATTTTGTGTAATTGACGAAATGTTGAATTAACTTCCTGAGCAAAAGTGCTTCACATAATTCGAGTTTAGGAATGGTGGTCCTTTTTATGGGAGCAACTTTCGTCTTTGCTACTAGCAAATTACTGCTGATAGCACCTTCTGTTTTCTCTGTTCTCATAAAAAGCATGGCGCAGTAGGCCTTCTCGGAGGCATCACAGAATCTGAGTACCTGCATGCTGTATTGAGGGGTAAATTTTATCCACTTAGGAAATTTGATGTTTGATATATCAGATATTTTCTCCACAAATGAATTCCATTTATAAAAAATTGTTTGCGAGACGTCTTCGTCCCAATCAACTTTTTCTTTCCACAATTCTTGCACTAGGATTTTTGCTGGTATTATGATTGGGCCTACCCAACCTAGTGGGTCAAATAATTTTGCTATTATTGATTAAATTTTTTTTCGTAATGGCAGGTTCAATCTCAATTGGATAAGTGAAGTAATAAAAAAAGTCTTCTTTCGTATTCCAGCGGATCCCTAAGATCTATACTGCAGTCATTAAATTTTAAAAAATCTTCATCCAGAAGATCTTCCCGCCGCAAATGTTGAAGTAAAAAATGATCATTTTCTGTGACCTTTTTATTGGAAATCCCGCTGCATTCAATGCTTTACAGAGCTGTAGTTTTTTAGTTTTAGCTTCCTCTAGGCTATGACCACCTGATAAAATATCATCTACGTAAATTTCATTCTTCAAAATATACAAGGCTTCAGGATATAAAAACTTGCAGTCGCTGCTGAGCTCATGTAGAGTCCGAATGGCCAAAAAGGCGGATGTCCCCGGTAAATACGTACTGGTAGCGTCGCCACCTTAGAATGATTTGCATTAGATCGGTATGGAGCGAAGGACCCTGGTGTAAGACATCATTTAAAGAAAAGTCGCTGCTAGTCTTCTTTGAGGCTTTCAATACCACACGGATTTTAGTGGTCTTGCTTTCAGTCCGAATCACAGCGTGGTGCGGTAGATAGAAAGAAAATAGTTTTTCAGCTTGGGGCTCGAAATGCATTACTGGTTCAATATGACTTAAATCGATGTATTCTTGGATTACCTTTGAGTATTCTTCTTTAAGGTCAAGGGATTTTTCAAGGTTTTTTCTATTCGGTAGTATTGGGCTAGGGCCGAATTCCTTGAAACCCTAAGAAATATCTGCGGGTAGTTTTCTTTAAATGGCAGCCGAACAACATATCGGCCATCGGGTCGGCGGATGGTAGTCCGTTGGTAAAATTATTCGCAGAATGAATCATCCCCAGAGCCTGAGTAAACTTTTTCGGGTTCTTCAAATTCCCAAAATTGTTTTAACTGATCTTGCAGATCCATATCATTGGACGAATTAACCACTATTGAAAAAGAGTGGATTTCATTGTATGGTACTGGCCTCGATGCTGTCGAGATTGATAAGTGGTAAATAGTCACTACCAATAATCGTATCGACAACAGCTGGCTTATAGAAATATGGATCCGCTATATCTACACAATTCAAATTTCATAAATTGTTACCTTTTATATATCTAGAGGGCAAAAGGTGAGATAACTTTGGTACAATAAGAGCCTGTAATTTAAGCCTTAAATCAAAAAAATGTGCATATTAAAACAACCGAACATCTCCCCTTAGAATTACCGGCCATCGTTCCACCAAGTCCTGATATTTTGGAATGATGCTTGGTATTGAAAAATTGTTTGAATTCTAGTAGAGATAAATGATTTCTCTGAACCTGCATCTAACAGGGCCCGAATTAAAAATTGTCGCCAAAATGTTCCACATTAACCAACGCAGTAGGTAAGATAGTCGTTCGCTCATTACGAGAAAAATAATTCTGGGCTACAGCAGGTTGATTAACACTAGAAGTAGTAGACAGTGGTTGAGCTGCAAATGAAGAATTTGGTTGTGTGCGTTAGATATTGAAGATTGAATGGTGAATATTGTTTGGCTGCTTCTCGTCGGGTTTTTCTGCAGCATTGTATGATGTTTTTGATTGTATAGGGTGCAAAGATTTTTGCTTGGGCACTTGGACTTAAAATGCGAAGATGACAAAAAATTAACATAATTTTTGTTGGATAATACGTAATTTATTCTGTCTCCAACCGACGGTAAAAGCGCAAGGAGAGTTTTGCTTACATTTTTTGCAGGTGAACTGTGGCTTTTCTTGACTAGAGTGGGAATGAAATGCCTGACCGTTACTGACATGACTTTCTTTGTTGTGAGGTTTTCTCATGTCTGAAACCGTTTCTAGCATTTCGATTCTTTGAGATAAATAGTTAGACATCTCCTGCCAAGTGGGCCAATTTTTGTGGTCAGTTAATATGTTCTCCCATTAACGCATGGTTTCTTCAAGCAGTTTCGAAATGCACAAGTAAATTAATATCGCATCCCAGTTAGTTGTGAACTTAAGTGATTCAAAAATAACCAAACTCTCACTTAGGGTACTTTGAATATTTCTAATACCTTTTGCAGATTCAGCATGAACTGGTTGAACCCCAAACATCTGCTTCAATTGTTGATGCGCCAAAATTCTTGAATTTTCAAAGCGATTTTTTAATTCCTCCCAAGCCAAGCTGAAATATCATATCCCTTAACGCTAGCCATTTTGTATATCCACCATCGAATTCCTCTATGTCACATGGTAGTAACTTTAGTAACATGGAAGACTGCTGACTCTCTGTCCTTTCTCTCTGATTTCCCCCCCTTGATGTTGCCATTAAACCCAATATTTTTGCCTTAAGTTTTTGTGACCTATTTCATCTTTTTTGAAACTTTGGGATATATCGTTATTGTAGTCAGGTTCACCCTGCTTTCCGTCATTAATTATATAATTTTTAATATTTCATATCTAATTCATTTGCCGTCACCTTCACGTATGAATGCGTAAAGACTTTTTGTGCCGCAGCTTCCTAAATATCGCAAAAGGCTTTCATCTGGTTGAATTCGAACTTGCATTTTCTTCCAGGTTTTACTCATTTGCTTTATTCTGTTGTATGGAGTAGCACAACTTTGTGAACAAATTAGCCTGTCTACCAGTTCAGGAATGTCGAAGGACCATATATTAGGGTGTGTATATGGGGCTATGACCATATGATGACCCTAAGATGATATGAGATAACTCCTCTTGTTAATTTCTGATGATAAGATGTAACTCCTCCTCCACGCAAATTAAGTGTTTTTTTAAAACCGCACTCGCAAATTATTTCTACTAAAAAATAAACAAAAAAGAATTTTAAAGTTCTAGGGGACTTAATTCGAGCCCTTGCTCTTGTGTGAATTCAGTAGCAAACTAAAATATAAAAGCTAAATTCAATTTCGTAAATATACATAGGAATTACATTTTTAATTTCAAAATAAAAGTAAAAACAACAAAGCTAACCGTTAACGGTATTAAATTCTCTACTCGTTTCTGTAAATAAAATTCAAGTTAAAAAAACAAAATTTTAAAAGAAGACAAGAGATACATACATATTTATGTACCTATGTATGTAAATAACTAATGTGTACATATATACATGTTGCACTTTTATTTAAATGGACGTATAAAAATTAATAAAAAAAGAATTAAGAAAATAAAAGGAATTAAATCTTGTTAACGAAAATATGTACATATGTAATTCAATTTTGTTTAACTGGCTTCAACAGCATAGAATATGAAAAGTTTTATATTCTTGCATGGCTTTGTTTATTTGGAACTTTTATACATGGGAGATATTCATTATTAATTTTCTTCCCACATTGCTATTATGTGTAAAAGATATTTTAATTGTAATCTGTATACATTACACATGCGTGTTCATAGACATAATATTACCCATCATTACCTGACCAACTTTTATTTATTTTATTGCAATCAGTGGTGGATATTTTCTTTTAATTTATAAAACTAGGATTTTACTTTCCGTACAAGTGTAGGAAAAGTATGTTATAGGAAGAGAATTAAAACTTGATTTGGAACTTGCAGTAACAACAGATATGAAATAAATCAAATAAAATTCAGGCAAACATGTTTTGTGTGCAGTCACACTTAAAATAATATTTGCTTTAAAAATATAAGTGATCAAACTGCAAAAACACATAAATTTATTTCCCCAGAAACTGTTGCGCATGGGATGTCTTCATTGCCATTCGATTTCTGCGGCATTATTTCGAAGTAATTAAAAAGAAAACTTTTGAAATATTGTTAAATGCTAATTACACATGATGAAAAATACTTGCACCTTTTAAATCTTTAATTGCAGTACAGTATACATAAGTTGAAAACCAACAAACAATAACCATTTAAACTGTAAATATACAAAATTTTAATTGGGACAGAAAGTCCTTAATTTTTTTTAAGAAACTTATTCACATGTTTTAGATTTGGGAAGATAGAAGAAAAACACTTGTATCTCGGGGTTTTTAAAAATTGTTACGTTATCACTTACAGTCAAACGCATTTGTATGTATTAACAAAAAAATTCAGTTCACAGTAAATTGCAAAAATAATTGTTGCTAAAAAAAACGACTTCAAAACAGATTTTATCTGTCTTTCTATAACGGTTCAAATTAGATTACATTAACTATTGGGACACTCTAATGTATCGAAACTTTATGCTTGTTCAACTGTTCAATAGTTTCGCAATACAAAGTACAGCAACTATAGGGCCCTTTATTTTAAAAATTCAAATTATATACTTGCTCTTGTAATAGATTAAGCAATCAAGTTCTGTGTAAATTTCAATCGGCTGTTTATAACGGATCATTAGTTTGCCCAGACACATCAGATTTTATCAACTATTGTTAAACCCTTTAATTTATAATTTAAAATTTTTATATTTCTTATTATACCAAACAAAGTAGGGGACATTCTGTCTAAAATTCAGGTGTTTGTATATAACGGATCAAAAAATATGGCCTTATAGAACAAATTACATAATTTGGGAACACCCTTTAATTTGAAAATTCAAATTCTATTCTTCTTGTTATAGCGGACTCATCAAAACAAGTCCCTTGTAAGATTTAGCTGTCAGTCTATAACGGTTCAAAAGTTCGGCCACATACACCAAATTACATCAACTATTGGGATACCCGTTTACTTCCAAAACCAAATTATATACTTGTTGTTGTAGCGGAGTTAAAAATACAGGTTCTTTGTAAATTTCAATCGTCTGTCTAAAACTTTTTAAAATAATGGCCATACATATAATTAAATGAACTATGGGGAACCCTTTAATTTATAGTACTAAATTTTAATACTATAACGACCATATCAATCAACATTTTGTCAAACTTGCAAGCGTTTGTCTATAACGGTTCAAAAGATAGGCCCATATAAGTAAATCCATATCAATTATGGGAAACCCTTTAATATCTAAATTCAAATTATATAGCGGGGTTATAAATCCCTTTTAAATTTCAACATTCTGTCTATAACGGTTCTAAAGTTTGGTCACATAATTGAAATTGCATTAACTATTGGGACACCCTTTAACTGCAAATCCAAATTTTATACTTGTTATTATAGCGGACTTAGTAATTCAGGTTCGTTGTAAATTTCAAGCGTCTGTCTCCAACCGTTCAAAAGTATGGCCATACACATCAAATTAAATGAACTATTGGCGCACCCTATAATTTATAATTTTTAATATTAATACTTGTTACTATAACGGCCATATCAATCAACTTTATGTCAAATTTGCGATGGCTTGTCTGTAACGGCCCATATAAGTAAATTTAAATCAATTATGGGGGCACCCTTTCCTTTTTAGATTTATTTTTGTATAACTTTTTGTTATTACTTTACAGTTCATAATACACTAAAGGGGACACCCTTGAGTTTTTAAGATTATGAACTGTTTTTTAAACGGGACCGATCTGCAAGCATAATCTACCATATTACCAAAATTTTTCAAAATCAGTTCAGAAATGTCTGAGTTCTGCAGGCACAGACATAACAAAAGCAACATTCAATCGAATTTTATAACCTTCTTCTTTCTTTTTTTGAAGTCGGTTAAAAAATTTTTTAGCTGAGTACTTATAGAAAAGATATATTTTTTAATTTTTAAAAAAACTTTGGGCTATTTTTTAAAATTATCCCGATTAAATTAATTACCGATATTGATTATTGAGTTTTAAATAACGACTCGATGGCTATTTCGCTACTGCTTACTTAGCTCTTCAGGAAACTTTTGACAAACATTTTAAATAAGCTAAAAATTTTTTTCCAAACAATAAAGTAAAGACAAGAGTCAAAGTTTAAGCAAAAACAACAATAACCAATGATAAGTCTATTTTTCTTTCTCCACTGTATACGACTGACTTTTTTCGGCCTTTTTATACAGTTGAAAGAGGATGAAAATAAAATATCAAAAACACTATCATAATTTATTTCTATGCACAGGCACTTTGCAAATTATTAAATTAAAGACAAGGGAATATTACCAAAATGTTTAATTTTCAAAAAAAACTTTGTACTATTTTTTAAATTAATTAATTAAAATAATCTTTTATAATCGTCTGATTAAAATGGATCCTCATTTAAGAGCTATAGATTCTTAACGCTAATCCCTCACTTCGGGTGATATGAAAGTGTAAGATTGTTTTTCTTCTGCATGCAGCCAACCTTTTTCGGCTCTTTATGCAGTTTAAATGCGCGGGTACTTTGTGAATCTTAATTAAAATTAAATAACGGGAATGTTAAATTTATGTTAGTTAATTCAACCGTTCAAAATTCTCGATTAAATAATGTAAATTAATCGATATTGATTATTGAAGTAAAAGCACGTGGCTTGTTGTTATATTCAACCGTTTTTAAAAATTATTTGTAAGCATTTTGTACGTACACTCAAAATATATGAACATTAACTGTTTGCAGTTTATTTAAGAAATTTTCAGTAAAGTTAAAAATAAATGAAAATATGGTTGTTTTGGGAAGAACATTTTTATTTAACTTTTTTTGACTGTTGTTAGAAAAACAAACGACAAAAAATACTGATTTTCGGTGCAGTCAAAATTATCAATTAATTTTTGTTTCAGTAAAAATGAAATACCTAACAGCCATACCTAAATAAAAACGGAAAGCGGAACGTTTTCTTCCGCATAGCTTTTACGCTGAAATGCCATACCTAAACAAAAGCGGCAACGGTTTGTCAAAACGATAAAAAACAGGGTTATTAAAAATATTAAGGCTTAAGTCTAGTTAACGGACGCACCTCACAAATGATATAAAGTTGTCTGTTGAAAATCTAAGGAAAAAATTACCTTTCCTATGAACCCATATTGTCTAATTCCGCCATAAAATACTCAATATGTGCCATATTATATATACAAACGTTGGAGGTCCGTAACTCCGAAGCTAAAGCCAACCCCAATTTTCACTTAAAATTTTACACCCCGGACATAATTTTTTTCATTTCTGCACTAGATTTTTTCCAAAAATAAATATAAATTCCCTAAATATTTTAAAAAGAATAACAATTCTGGTGTTTATGTTGTGCAAATTGAAAATTTTATAAAAAACCAAAATTTGTTTTGCTTTTGCTTATTTTTAATTTTTTTTTATTATTAAACGCCTTGTCAAAATCGGATTTTCCAATTGCAAAGCGTTGCCGCCGCGTTGTTTCGGTATGCTCCATACAAAATGTACTAGCATGAGAACTTTTGACAGCAAAAAAACGCTTTCCGCCCTTGTTTAGGTATGGCTGTAATTCAAAAAAAAAATTCGTCAGTAGAAAAGCACTCTTTTACAATAGTTTTAAAATATAAAATAAAAAAATATAAACTGTTGGAAAATATGTCAGTTACAAACAAAATTTAAAACAAAATAATTTATGTAAGAAAAATATCAAAAAATATTGGTAAGTATTTTACATAGTATTTAAAATTTGCATTATGTTAAAAAAAAAATATGTTCCCTTTTTGCACGTGAAGAATAAAGAAAATAAATTCTGTACTCTTTACGCGGGAAGCCGTGGTGCCACAGCATATTTGGGTCCATTGTTGGTCCCAAATTAAGGTCAGTTATATACATTTTTTAATTACAGATATATCGCTTATTTAGTAATATAACGTCATAACTGGAAATTTAAAATTTTGGTATGAATCATGCAGATTTTTTCGCCATATTATTTATGCGTTTTATACTTTTCACTTTTGAAGAGAATGGGCTGTTATTTCATTTCATGTTTAGAAACTTTGTTTGTCAATAAGAACAACACATTTTAGTTGTGGAGTAAACTTCATAACGTTAAGATCACATCGCTTTCTAAAACATCGTAACATGTCGTTTTGTGACTGTACATATGAAAAAGTGATCTTTTTAAATTGTATCGGCTTTTTTCGAACAAAGTAAAGCTCTTTCTGCTCGTTCTTCTTTTCATAAATGACGACACATTTTAGTTTATGACACGGTATTTTTACAGCAATAAAGGCATAATTATAACATTCCACTTTGTTTGTGCAAAACATCCTCTTTAATATAAATTTGATGCAAGTTTTCTTAAATTTACTTTTTATTTCTGAATAATTTTACAAGTCTAAAGCTTTAACTGCGATTATCTCGCAACAATTTTTTTGAGTTAAGACATTCTAGTAGTAAATGAGTGATATGTACTTTAAGAATTGGTTGCACAAATATAAACAATATTTTAAAAGTACATTTTTTCCAGCATGGAATAATCCTGAAATCAAGAAGGAACGAAAATAAGAAGAAAAAATAGCATTTTTGTGTCAAAATATGTAGAATAAATAATCATTAAATAAAGTAATAACTTTAATTGTTTAAAATAAATAAATAATCTGTAGTTTTTATTGTTTTGGTAGTTTACGAGTATTTTTAGAGAGTTGAAATAAAAGAAAAAGCAGTTAATGTTACTGTTTTAGTAGGTTAAATTTTATACATTAAAATAAATACAGAAACAGTTATTAATAATGTTTTGGTAGGTACTTATCACTCTTCTGATAGTTTATTTTTCGTGCGTTGGAGTAAAAGAAAAATTACTTGTTTTTACATATTTTGTTAGTTATAAAATCAACATTCAAAATCAATTGTAAATTACATTTAATTTAAATGAAATGTAAGTGGACCGTTTTTTAAATGAAAAAGTAGTTGTTAAAAGTGTGTTTTCATTTAAATTTACCTATATAATATTTTGAGTGTACAATTTTGAAACTTTGGTCTATTCCAATGCGGGAATGTCAAAATATACCAAATTATATTGCGTTACCAACAAATTTTTTTTAATATACCTCTTTTTCTAAAAATTGTATTTTGTTATTACAATTTCTATAATTTTCAGCGATTTTTCCGAAACTGAATAATTGAGTTTAAATACTAGGCAACATCGATGATAAAGCAGTTATTTGCCTCTTTTCTTACAAAAACTTTGTGAGAACAAATATTTATAACTTAATTTTTATTAAATTATTTTTAATTCCTAAAAATCCTTTTTAGAAAGAAATTTTATTTTTACAAATGTATGCGGACGCTTTCTAAAGAAAACAAGAAAAATTAGACGCCAGCATCATGAAATGCTGCACTTTCTGGACCGCTACGACCTTCATCAGCATTCTTCGCATCTATCTACCTTAGTTGTGTATTTTATAAACATCATCTATTTAACCAACTAACTTTGTAAACTTTTAACCAACTAACTTTGTAAATAAGAATACGAGAATATTCATATCAGCATTAATTTGGTTAGACGAAATTTACACACAAACCAACGTATTTCTTTACTGTTCTCTCTCTATTTCGTTTGTACATTAGTTTTTGCATTGTTTCAATCATCGATTGAACACGAATGCAAATTTGTTTTTAGTCATTCTTACTTGTTTACTCATAACATTATAGATGCTGATCCAGTATCATTTTGATTGTTATGAAGTAAGCATGAATGCTCGCTGTGCCTTGCGTGCTTATAACTTAATTTTTATTAAATTATTATTTGAACTGTGAATATTATAAATGAATAGAAATTATTTTGGCTTAAGTTTATTTATTTTTAATTTATAAAAATCTTTTTTAGAAAGAACATTTACTTTTACAAATGTATGCGGTCGTTTTCCAAAGAAAACAATAAAAATTATACGTCAGCAGAATGAAATGCTGCACTTTCTGGACCTTTTATTTTAAAATGGGTCATAAAATTTGCCTTGAATAAATGATTAAATTGTTCATCATAAGTAAATAAGATCAAATCATCTACATAAAGCGCTAAAGAAGTAATTTTATTACCTGTAATTCGATAATAAATACAAGAATCAAGTTCAGCACGTGTCATACCGTATTTTTGTAGAGCGTCATTTAATTTGTGTGGAGTGTGGTGCGTAAATTAACAAGTTCTAAGTTTGTGAAATATATCAAAATGAAAAATTTATTATTCGGAATCTTTTAAAATTTAATTACTTTACTTTATTCGTGCTTGATTCCTTCAAATATAAATATTTCATGATATTCTCATGAAATATTTATTATTTTAAACTAAACTACAAAATGAAATGTATTACTGCGGGGAAAGCATATCCATATGGCCATTTCACTACTGCTCAAATAGCTCATCAGTGGATTTTACCCAAATTTTGTATAGAAAAACAGAAAGTCTTATATCAAAAGCCAAATTGATTAAATGAGAATTCCATTCAATCAATAAGGCAGAAGACAATAACAACTCAAAAATGTTCTACACAAAAACACAGCAAACATTTAGTAACTATTTTTATTTTTTCTTTCATTTTTCTACATAAGGGATCCCATTGGGAACCATTCATATGTATTTGAAAGATTCAATGAAAAAATAAAAATTGAAAAACAATTTTTATTAATAAGCAAGGTGCACATGCAAATATATCAAAATGAAAAATTTATTATTCGGAATCTTTTAAAATTTAATTACTTTACTTTATTCGTGCTTGATTCTTTCAAATATAAATATTTCAGGATATTCTCATGAAATATTTATTATTTTAAACTAAACTACAAAATGAAATGTACATTTCATTTAATTTAATTATTTTACTTTATTCGTGCTTGATTCCTTCAAATATAAATATTTCATGATATTCTCATGAAATATTTATATTTGAAGGAATCAAGCACGAATAAAGTAAAGTAATTAAATTTTAAAAGATTCCGAATAATAAATTTTTCATTTTGATATATTTGCATGTGCACCTTGCTTATTAATAAAAATTGTTTTTCAATTTTTATTTTTTCATTGAATCTTTCAAATACATATGAATGGTTCCCAATGGGATCCCTTATGTAGAAAAATGAAAGAAAAAATAAAAATAGTTACTAAATGTTTGCTGTGTTTTTGTGTAGAACATTTTTGAGTTGTTATTGTCTTCTGCCTTATTGATTGAATGGAATTCTCATTTAATCAATTTGGCTTTTGATATAAGACTTTCTGTTTTTCTATACAAAATTTGGGTAAAATCCACTGATGAGCTATTTGAGCAGTAGTGAAATGGCCATATGGATATGCTTTCCCCGCAGTAATACATTTCATTTTGTAGTTTAGTTTAAAATAATAAATATTTCATGAGAATATCATGAAATATTTATATTTGAAGGAATCAAGCACGAATAAAGTAAAGTAATTAAATTTGTGAAATATAGTTTATGTTTGTTAATAATATAATTTAATAAAACACTTATTAAATAAAATATCTGTGTTTGACCACTTATTTAGGCGGTATTACATTGGCGACGAGTGGTAAATATTAAATATTATATATGTTTAAAAAAAATTGAGCAAGTGCAGGCATTATGTTTTTTTGTATTTTTTTTTATTGTTCGTTTAGTTCTGAATAGCGTTGCAAAGAAATAAAATAAACAGCAATCAGAAAAAGGAAGAAATCACTTTAAATTGTGTCCAGGAGGTGAAATACATTGCATTGAAAGTATCAGTAAATCGATCAGGAAGAGGTTTATATTAAATTGGAAAACCGAGGGCACATTAAATTGTGAAGCGATACCACATTAGATTGTGGAAATAAAGTCACAGTAAATTGTGAAATTGGGAGCACATTCAATTGTGGAACTGACGCACATTAAAATAAATGAGAAAACGTTTGAAGTTAGTAGTACATCAAATTGTGCACTGGTATGTAAATTGGTAAGTTTAAATGGGGTAGCACCTGGCTATAAAATATTTTTTTTCTGGTTGTTTTTCTGGCATACTATAAGAAGCGTTGGTTGTCGTAAATAACAACAATGTCTGACATAAAGCCCTTTATGTGTGAGAATATTGAGAAATCGCTAGTGCGATTAGAATGGGAAAAGTGGTTCCGTTCTTTTAAGCTCTATCTTACGTCAGAGGAAATAGACGATCCAGTCAAAGAAAAAAAAAACAAGTTGCTTCATTTAAGAGGTCCACAAATACAAGAAGTCGTCTAGAATTTCCCAGGGGAATTAGTTGACACTACTATAATAGCTAACGAAACCGTATTTACGATATTAGTCAAAAAGTTAGACGAATATTTTTCTCCCAAAAGAAATTCAACCTTTGAAAGACACATTTACAGAAATCAAAGACCTTCCGAGGGGGCATCTTTAAAAAAAAATTTTATTACGTTTAAGGCAACAAGTTGCGAAATGTTCCTTCGGGCGACCAAACCAGAAATAGAAGAAATCTGTATTAAGGACAAAATCATCGATTCATGGGCTCCTGAAAGAGCTGAAAAAGAGGCTATTGAAAAAAGAGCAGAACCTTAATGACGTCATTGAAGCTTGCTGGCAAAAGTCGACGAGGAAATTGTCAATAAAATTACGTAAAAAAAAAGATTTTCTCAAAATTCTGAATTGGAATGCTTCAGATGTGGTCGAAATACAAAGTGCAACAAATGCTCCCTTGTAGGTAATTTTGCTGCCAAGTGTAAAACCAAATACTTGAAGAGAAGATTTTCCGAGTATGAAGATAGTGCTGGTAAAAAGCACAAAGTTAAACAGGCAAAAGTACGTTGTATACAGGACGAAGAAGGAAATGGTTCAGGTGATGAAGACGCATTGAATGAATTTGCTTGTTTCAAAATCGATTACAACTGCCAATATGATGAAATAATAGAATGCCGCGTGGGGGGTAAACTTCTGTTATTGGTAATCGATTCAGGGTCACGATTCAATCTCGTAAGTGAAAACGATTGGATTATGTTGAAAAATAAAAAAAGCGGTTATGTGGAATACCAGACCTAATTCGTCCAACCAATTTAAGGCTTATGCATCTAATAATATCCTAAACGTTATTTGCGCTTTTGACTCTCCAATTACAGTAAACAACACTTCGGAGATGATTGCTACATTTTACGTTACAGAAAATGAAAGTCAGTCACTACTAGGTCGGGAGACAGCAATCAAAGTTAATGTACTACAACTTGGGTTAAATGTTAATCACATTGAAATAAAAAAACCATTTCCGAAAATGAAGAACATTCAGGTAAAATTGTCCATCGATAGCTCTGCTAAACCTGTGCAACAACCACTTCGAAGAATAGCAATTGTTCTTGAGGAAAAAGTAGCAGACAAGCTAGAGGAGGCAATTAATCTAGACATAATTGAGCCTGTTAACGGACCAAGTCCATGGATTTCGTGTTCAAGGGGAATGGTGACATGAGGTTATGCATTGATATGCGGCGATCTAATAAAGCGATTTTGAGGGAAAATTATCCTTTGCCGATATTTAATTCTGTGCTGACAAAATTAAGAGGTGCGAATTTCTTTTCAAGGTTAGATCTTAAAAGTGCGTACCAAACTCCATCGTCTCTTAGAATCACTGTTATATCGCAGAAAAGTGCAGAAGATGAAGAAATTAGAAATGTTATAACACATATCCAGAATGAGTCGTGGGATTCAGACAAAACAAGTAATTTTTATCCGTTCCGAGCTTTCGTCTATTGGTAACATCCTTTTGCGAGGAACTCGTATAGTCATTCCTAGGGCACTGCGTGGAAAAGTACTTCAGCTGTCCCATGACACCCAGGAGAATCAGCCATGAAACGTAGACTAAGGGCTAAAGTCTGGTGGCCAATGATAAGGAAGCCGAAAATTTTGTAAAGAATTGTCGTGATTGCTTGCTTGTTTCACAAGTATCTAATCAACCCCTTATGCAGAGGCATACGTTTTCAAACGGTCCATGGCAGTGCGTGGCAACGGATTTACTGGGACCACTGCTAAATAATGAATATGTTCTGGTTTTAATAGACTACTACTCACAATACCAGGAAGTTGTGTTCTTAAGAAACATATCCTCTGAGAAAATAATTAAAGCGATGGAGAAAATATTTTGTAGACTTGGTTTGCCCAAGTCTTTACGGACAGATAATGGTCGACGGTATATTAGTTCCGAATTTGAAAACTTCTGCAAAATGAACAATATTACACATATTACTACACTACCATATTGGCCGCAAGCAAACGGGGAGGTTGAAAATATGAATAAGTCTCTTGTCAAGCGGTTGAAGATTGCTAGCGCCAACAAGGCCAACTACAAACAGGAAATACAAAAATTTATTCTTATGTACAATGTAACACCACATGGTACGACAGGATCACCTCCGTCTGAGCTAATGTTTAATCGAATTATACGGGATAAAATACCAAGTATATTGGACATAACAGATGGCATGATAGATTCGGCAGCTAGTGATTCAGATTGCATTAATAAACAAAAAGAAAAAGAAAGAGGTGACAAGAGAAGAAAAGCTAAAAAATCAGAAATTGCTGTCGGTGATAAAGTGCTTCTTAAGAATGTAGTTTTTTCACACAAACTGACAACAAACTTTGATGTAACGGAATACGAAGTAAAAGACATAAATGGGAATGTAGTGGAAATTACTGGCAAGGGGAAAACATTTAAAAGGAACGTCAGCCACTTGAAAAAGATACCAACGTCAACCACTTGCACAAATGCGCTTCAAGGACATTTAACTCCTTCACAGAAACCGCTATCAACATCAATTTCTCCTACAGATGCAGCTATAACTCATCAATCTTATTTACAGGAACCTTCTCCAATGCCTAGTAATACAGCGATACGGGATTACCCAAGCGAATCACCAGAAGACTTAAAGCAACAAGGTGATCCCGTGATAAAATTGAAGCTTAAAAAGATAGGAGGGATGTGGCAACACTGATTTACATCTTGTGTTGTTGGGCATCGGTGGCAACACTGTAGTTGGATATGTGAGTGTGGTGCGTGAATTAATAAGTTCTAAGTTTGTGAAATATAGTTTATGTTTGTTAATAATATAATTTAATAAAACATTTTCATTAAATCAACTTGAGACAAGGCGGTAAATTGTTCTACATACAAACTGTGTCTTGCAGCTAAAGCAATTAAGAAACGTATTTACGTATAACGATTAGCCGGGCAGAATATTTCCTCACAGTTAATCCCTTCTTTTGAGAGTCTGGCATTGTAGCAAATTGTATCATATTAATCCATATTTTTCTTAAAAAGCCATTTTTTCTTTATAACATTGTAGTTACCTGATTTGGGAACAACTATCCATGTTCTATTTTCCTCTAATGGTAATAATTCAGTTTTCATAGCTTCCAGCCAGTTATCACTTTCAATTGATGATGATGCTAATAGGTTTATCTTCTATCTATCAACATTTTGGCAAGTATTCTTTGAAATTATTTTTTGGTATTCATCTATATTGTAGTACTTCTCAGTTACTTTCTGTTAAAGACTATCGCCCACTTAATTTGCATTCACGGAATTTAATAACAAAGAACTAACATTAGATTCATTGTCTTCATCAATGATGCTCGAATTTACAGGTCTGCATTCATCTAATATATTTTGATTTTTAAAAAAAGAATATTCTTCGTTGTGTGATTGCAATAAAAATAATCCTTCCTATTTTCATCAAACTTTACATGACTGTATTCATTTTACTTACATCATATATACGATATCCTTTTGTGCTAATACCATATCCAACAAAAACACCCTTGGTGATAGTGGGTCCCAGCTTTTCCGCGTTTTCTTTGAGTTGACGGAAAATGCTAAACAGATAAATATTTTAAAATGACTTACGTTTAGTTTTTTTCTTGACCATAATTTTCCAGCTGTGCATTTTAATAATTTATGAGGTGATCTATTCACAATATATGCAGCAGTGTGCACTGCGACTAACATCAGTATTTACCATCTCCAAAAATCTCAACGCTCTGTTTCCTTTATTAGGAAATTTCAATTTAACGTGCATACCACCAGCACAACCCTCACACAAATCATTACTTGGTGAATCCAAACCCTTTACCATTCCTTTTCTTAAAACTTTTGAGATGTGCAAAACGGTTGAATTTATAATTTTTCACCCATTTTATCGAACACTACACGATTGCAAGCACTGCACAACTAAATTAAAGATAATAAATCTTAATTAATATCTGGAACATATAAGATATTTTAAACTGGAAACAAATTATCATCAAATTCGCCACCAATGTTAATTTGTACACCTACTAACACATTCATGAATTCATTCCATGAATTCTTTGTTGTTGTTGTAGTCAAGCATCTTGAAGAAGTTTCATTTAATAGAATCCAGTGTTATTTTTGTACTACAGCTTTCTACGGGAATTATCATTGGCCTAGAAATTTTCGGCAATCCTATCAACAAGCAACCCAACAACAATTGATCCCAATTTTTGATGTGTAGATAAAATTTAAGATACGTAGTCTTCAATTGAATTACAATCTTCTACCTGAATTGAATATAACTTTTGCAACAATCCAACCTTTTGATCTGAGCCCGAATCCTTAAACAAATCCCCTAGATTCTTCCACACTTGACTTGTTTTCTTACAGTCGCTAACATAAACATACGAGATTTATCCAAAGGTAAAATATCACGGCATCTTGCTTTTTCTTCAACGTCTTTTTTATAATCTAACGGCTCCAGATCAATGGACATCAATAATTCTCTAATCGCAATTGGGTCTGCATAGCAAAGCTCTATGTTATTAAATTATCCGAACCAAAAAGTTTTTAAAATTTCTTGATATTTGCAAACGTCATTTTTTAGAATTAGTTAATTCCAATGTTTTATTTTTCCTTTCTTTATGTCCTTATATCTTTTTGGCCTTACATCTTTCTTTAAAATCTGGTTTGTAATTATTTTGTGTTGCTGAGCCCCTCATCTTTTAATTTAGTGGATTTAAAAAAAATAAAATTATTTATTGCAAGTCAATTCTAATGCTCTTGTTTGTCCCAAATTGTTTCAAAAGAATACAAAATTAGTTTTGTGGTCACACTACGGACATTTAAACAGCTGTTAAATTATGTCAAATAAGTTACAGGCAACTATGTTTTATGTGCGGTCACGCTTAAAATAATATTTGCCTTAAAAATATAATTGATCAAACTGCAAAAATACATAAATTTATTTGCCCAGAAACTGTTGCGCTTGGGATGTCTTCATTGCCATTCGATTTCTTTGGCATTATTTTGAAGTAATTGAAAAGAAAACGTTTAAAACATTATTATATGATATTGGAGTACATAATACATAAGTTCAAAACAAACAAACAACAACCATTTGCACTCGGAACAAACATATACAAATGTAGAAAAAGTTTTCCAATCTAGGCAGACTCTGCGCGCATCCTTTTAAAAGTCGTAAATCAAGTTTTTATTATATCTATGAACACTAGGGATGAGCGATCCCGTGATTTTTGAGGAACATCATTACCACTGAACGTGATTTTCAAATCACCGTTCTATTAGTTATCGTGATTACCGTTTGCAGTTCTTTTCTATTTAAACATTCATGTTTATATAGGAAGTATATAATACAAAATAATATTTTATGTAAACAGTAATCATAAGGAAAAAGGTATTTTTGATCTCTACAATTAAAGCAGCTGTAATTAAATTTGCCTAGGTTAAAAAAAATAACAACAACAACATTTTTTGTTTTTTTGCTACATATGTATATATGTGAGAAGTTTGGAAAAAAGAAAAGTTGTTGTTAATAAGTAGAAGCAAGAAAAAGCTATAAAGCAAAGAAGCTGCTTTGATATATATGTATGTACATATGAAAGAATGAAAAATCCAAAAGTACTTCTATTTCTCTTTCACAAAGTAAAATTAAATATAAGTTTGTATGTGTGCAAATATAAAAGAATGTTCTCACGCAGAACTGTTATTTGATCAACTCAGTCACTAATTGCGGCCCGCAATGCACTATTCGCACTTAGTTATCCAATCGGCTACGAATTGTTGGCATCCTACCCAGTAAAACTCTGCTTTATCTTCTCCAGAGTTTTTGTTATACCCAGATGACCGCCGCTGGGATCATTATAGAACTGCTTCATTATCTCCATTTATTTAGAAGCTGGCATAACAATTAAGTCCGTTGGGGTTTTGCCATCCGTTCTTTCTTTATAAACAGCTATCTTCCACTTTCAGGCTATTCCAATAAGTCCAGTACGATTTTGCTAGTCGGCTTTCTACTGATATTTCCTTATTGTTCGGTCTTTTGTTATTTTGCTTAGCCAAAAAAATTTTTGCCGTAATTGGATCATTATATCTTAAAATAAATAAAAATGATCATCATTATTTAATACAATAATTAATGTAATCGATTCTCAGTAATTGATTATAAGTCTCTTGAGTTGTTAAAATCATTAGATTGGAAATCTAGTTGGGAAGTTTAATGCCACACTCGATTACCTTTTCAAACAGTGTTTGCTGGGCTCCAGCAGTGCTAGAAGCTTCCATCGTGTAACGCAGCTGTTATACGCTTAAGTACTTCATCCATGTTTTTGAAGTGTTCATCAAAACTCTTTTCCGTCCCGATATTGTCATTTAAATACACCAAGAATGTTTTCCAATTGAGACCATTAAGCAAACGTTCCATTAAATGCTCAAAAGTAGCTAAAGCGTTGTAAAGCACAAATGGCATCACCTTCAACTGCGATAAACCATTACTTGTGCTAAAGGCAGCTTTCTCCTTGTCCTTATCGGTTATCTCTACTTGCCAATAGCCGCTCTGCAAGTCCAAAGTGTAGATCCATTTTCTTTCTACTAACATGTCGAAGGTGTCATCAATTCTAGGCAGCAGATAACTATCTTTTTTGGTGACGTCATTAAGTTCCTGTAGTCAACGCAAAACCTGCTACTGCCGTCTTTCTCCTTTACTAAAACTATTGGCGAAATCCAAGGACTCGAAGATGGCTCAATGAATCCGTTATGTTCCATTTCGCTTACAAGTTCTTAGACTTCATTTCGCTTTGCTATGGGAATACTTCTGAGTGCTTATTTTATAGGCATCGATTCGTTAGTATTATTTTCATGTTTCACAACTCCCGTTCTACCTTGGCTTTTCTTATTTAGGGCGAATACGGAGGCATGTTTTCTCAGCAATTGCTTCGCTTTGTTTCTGTCCGCAAATATCATTTTCTCTGGCTGTTGTTTTGGGGCATACTGAATTTGCCGCACATTTAGTTATGGTTTTTGCTGGCTCACATCGACCCATCTCAAAGTTTCTGTTTATAGTCTTTTCTTTATTGGACAAATTAAATACTCTTACAGGAACTCTTCCATCGTCGCAGATTTTTCTTTTGGTTCCACCACCCACAACCGGTTATCCACAATATTATTACATATACACTCTATCCTCTTACACAAGATCAATGCACACCTGCACTCAGCCTACCCTTGTCATTTTTTAATGACTTACGTACTTGATATTAATGCGTTTTTTATGTTAATGACCAACGTGCTAGACCCTTTTTTACACTCCTGCTAACTTAGAATTTAGGAATACTCCTGTTCAGGTACGAGCAGCTTTTTTGAAGCAAACAAATCAATGTACACTTCTATCCAGGCATGAGCAGGCCCTTTGTATGAAAAAAAGAGAAACAGGAACCCCACAAATACACTATTAATAGTGAATCAAGAACATGGTTTTATTTTTGAATTAGAATTATCATAACAAGTTCTAAAAAAAATATTATGCAAAAAAGCATATGTTACACAATTTGAAATTGTACATACTGTCTTTTTCCTGTTACTACATAATACATTCCCGAGGATACTTCCTAAGCCTTTTTTATACCCTTCACCACAAAGAAATGGAATAAGGGTATACTAAAGTTTGTCATTCCGTTTGTAATTTCTAAATTCTTGTGCTTAGCATAGCCGATTGAGCCATGTCCATGTGTTCAGGTTGAAATCAACTTTGCACTAGATGAGCTAGATAAAATTTAAATACACCAATCATCAAGATCGGGCTATGTTCTTCCAGGCAGTGGAGAAAACACCAGACCTGCTTCTAATTTTTTTTACATCATTTGGAACAAATCTAGTTTAGTGAAGCAACTTCAAACAAAAACACAAATATATGGGGTAAAAAAGAATTAAAAACTAAAAAAACATCAAGTGAAAATATTGGTGCTTGTCCATATTTTCCGTTTTATGTGCCTCTGAATTTTTCATAGCAAGGTACGAATGTGCACCATATTTTTGAAAATATCAATATGGGTATTATTTAAAAGCTTTTGAAGAGATCTTTCAGTAAATACTAAAGTTTTAAAAAAATGCTTGACCTATAAGAGCCGATATATTTAGTAAAATTTATATAGTATTTGTGCATATAAATAATAAATAAAAATAGTGTGTGGGCTCAGCTAGTTTGCTAGTCGATGATTATTTTGCCGGGCGGGTTAACCGGGACAATTCTACGTGATAACGCAAGCACCTAAACTTGGTTATCATGTAGCTTAGAAATAACGTAAGCACTTGAAGTTGGTTATCTTGGTAGAATAATACAACCGTTTTGTTTGTTAGTTAAATTGATACTACTTTTTTTAAATTTAATTGATGTCTTAAGTACTAATTTATTGCTGACGTGCAATAAATGTTTCTTATTTTATTCATTAATAATATATCTGTATTTATATAAATGTTTTTTATAATGTAATTTTTCTTCTGCCAACGGAAGTTCCCAGAGGAAACATGAAACGCCAGACAACAAAACAGTGTAAGCAAAAATTATAATAAACTTAAACATAATTTCAAGGTTGTTGTTAAATTAAGGCAAATAACAAAAATTAGAGTAATACGAATTAAAAATAGCAAAGAATGCATAAAACAAACAAAATGCAGGAAAGTAGTAGTTTAAAGTAATAATTTCGTGCAGGCATATGTATGAAAATATGCTAGTATAAATCTATTACTAGATTTATATAAACGTATTTATGTATATAAGAAAGAAATTCATTGTGAGAGTTTGAACATAAATTTAAACAACTGATACTTCAAATTCTGGAGTTGAAGAGTGTAGATGTGGTGCTGGACGTTGGGTTTGTTGATTTGGTTTCATTCCGTTACCACGTACCTTTTTCCAGATAACCGTCATGCAGATTATGGTTGCGAGCACGAGGGCAACGTAGGCAATGCTCCCCTGGTGACATATTATATGTTTGATTTGTGATGGAAATTCCGCAGATACCTTCTAGTGAAATTTGCTATGTATCTCGAAGATGTTTTTAGTTTGGTCAGCATAAACCTTGTTGCAAATACGTTCAAATTTAACTTCATTCAGAAAGATGATGTCACTTATATTGTGTAGAAAAATAATTCTTAAATAATAAATAAAATTCTTAAATATTGAACCTCACTAATAAATTCTTTCTTAATCCATTATTATCTCTCATTCTTATTGTATGAGTTTTTTAAACAAAAACAATGTTACTGTTTTTACATTATATACTTGTGCATAACTGTCTATAACATTCTAGTCACAAGAAATGTATAATTATAAGTTAGAATTAGTGGACAATTAATAAAGCTCGAGTGCAGTTAATCATTTGATGTACGGTAAATCGAATAGCGTTTATTTTTACATAAAGATTTTTTACATGGTGCCGAAACCCGGGACTTTTACAGCCAAATTATAAATTAATTGGAAAATTAAAGGACATAAGATGGAGTCGGTATATCGGGCATCGTGCCGTACGTAAGTTACAAAACTGTGCAATGCAATTATGGATCACTTAAAAACATTTGAAAGTGTTGATTTAGCAGGGGCGATGAATTTAAGCGGTGTGGAATCACAAGTAAAAATATTTCTAGAGAGGCTACGTAACGCTCATTCTAATCTGAAGAAAGCGGACGAAGCCCTGAGACCATTAATAAGAACCGAAGATTTAGCGAAAGAATGTGAAGCAGTCATTGAATATGACGTCAAAGCCATCACCATAATAGCGCAATTGGAGCACATATTACGTGTTCGTTTTAGACAGCCCAGCGAACCATCAAATAATGAAAGTGAACAGCGCAACAGAACAACAGTAGTAGAAGAGAGCAATTTCAGTGGAATAAAACTTAAACCATTTACATTAAAGAAGTTTGATGGTAATTTTGAAACACTTTTGGGAACAGTTTAAACGAGCTGTTCATGAAAATAAACAACTTTCAATAGCTGCAAAATTCAATTTTTTGAGCGATTCGTTAGTCGGAAAAGCCGAAGCAATTATTGCTGTTTTTACACCAACAGAGAAATGTTATAAAGAAGCTATTGAATTGTTGTTGGAAGAATACGGTCATACCGAAAAAATTATTGAAAAATTTGTACAGAAACTGATGAACTTAAAACCAGTACAGTCAACTAACGATGTACGGGGTTTACGGTATTTGTACAACGAAGTAGTCTCTACCACGAGGACGTTGTCATCGTTTCAAAATATCGATATAATGGTACAATCCATTTTATTAAAATGTATACCAGCTGCAATGCGTGTAGAATTTCATAGAAAATTAAACAAAGGTAATACATCAAGTACATTATTGAATTCTAGCGTCGACAGTGCAATAGAACGATTAAATGGTAACGCACAAGATGAAAGGCAATTAAAAATCTTAGTCAATTTTATTATTACTGTACGAATGTAATAAGCAATGACCCGAAAAAAAAGAACCAAAAGCGAGAAACAGTACAGCGACCTCGCTGCACGTTAGTACCAACAACACTCCGTACTGTGTTTTTTTGCAAGAAAAACAATCACTCAACACCATATTGCAAAAACAAATTTACTATTGAATACAAAAAATCCATACTAAAAAAGGAAGGAAGATGTTTTAGATGCACTAACAAAAACAATAACTCAAAGTTTTGTAGAGTGTCATATATAAAATGCGGGTTTTGTAGCGGTAGGCATCAGCGTTGCCGCTTTGGTCCAATCGGACCAAACTTGGTAGTTTTTCGTTTTTAAAAAACAGTTTGGTAGTTTGGTTGGTTTGTTGCATTTTTTTTTAATTTTTGGTAGGTTTTTCTCCTGTAGCAATTTTTTAGCAATAGTAAATTTTTTACCTTAAAAATTCAGAACATAAAATAAAAAAATGTAACTTTGAATTAAATCAACAATAACTGTGAATAGTTTTACCACTGTTTTCAAAAACTGTTTTAGGTGTAATAAAAACATCTCTGCTTTTTTGCGTAAAGATGATTAAAGCTGTAGCCATCTCTGGTTTAAGAAACGCGAACAATATTATGAAATTGAAGTTAACAATATTTTTGAGTAAAGGCGCATTTACAAGTGTTTGTATTAAAAAAATTAACAGACAAAATGGAAAAGTAAGTAAACTTTTTTAATTGTATATATGTACCTATTAATTACATAAATATTTACTAATATTGCATGTAAAGAAACAGAAAAAAAAATTTAGAACCGAATGGTTGAGCGATTTTGATTGGCTCCAGGAAAGGGATGGGTGTTCATTCTGCATAGTATGCTCTAAAACTATTTTAAATCATAACATCCATCTTAAAAATCACCAAAAGATAAATTTCCATCTCAACAATTACGGAAAAAAACCAAGTGAGTATAACAGAGTTTATGTGCAAGAAACGCATTTTTAAATTTTTGGTAGGCTGTGAACGATTTTGGTAGGATTTTTGAAAATTATTGGTAGGAAGTCAATTTCTTGTGTGGCAACGCTGGTAGGCATGTATCATCAATGTGTGAGCGTGTGAAAACAGAAAACAGGCAAACAGATCGAGAGAAATATAAAAACACAGCAGAGGCTGCCGATGAGAGTAGGCAAATACAGAACGCAGCGACAACAACATTAAATGTTAGTGGTATTATAGGTAATCAAATTTTTTTACAAACAGCGAATGTAATAATTGGCAGCGCTAACAACTGCAATCAAGTGTTCTCAAGAATAATAACGGATAATGGTAGTCAGCGTACATATTACAGAAAAAGTGAAGAAAATATTAAACATAAAATCACATAGCGTAGAAAATATAAACATAACAGCATTTGGGTGTAACAAACAAAATGCAAGCGAGTATGAAATAGTAGAAATAAATTTACAAAGCCAATATGGAGCCGAAGTAATGAAGATAAAAGCGATAGTTGTGCCGCCAATATGTGTTGATAATCTTCCTAGCGCGACAACAATAAATAATTTGGCAAAGCATATAAAAAACGAGCTTGCCGATAACTCAATTACACTGTACAACACACCAAAAAATTACAAGATCCGGGCTATAAATTCTGATAGAGGAGACAAAAAAAAGAGATACGTGTATCGGCGTTTTGAAAGTTTACATCTGAATTTCATTTAAGAGGGGCTTAAAATTTCCCAGCTCTGGCACATTCTTATTGTTAAACGGCATAAGAAACCATGTGACCCTTACATTTTAGGTATAAAATGTGTTCAGCAAATTTATGTAAAATGTTACGGAGAACATTTTTGTGGAAATGTTAACCCTCTAACTCCTCAAGATATGGGTCTTTTCTGTCCTTCTTTTAAAAAAGAGCTAAAAACACCATTAAAACAGGGTTTTATAGGGTTAAAATGTTCCACAAAAATGTTACCCGTTAAATTTTACTATAAGTCTCTGAATAAACCAAAAAGGAAAATTCAACCACAAAGTCAGAAATACGACACAACAAAAGAGAGCTTAGGGTTAATTTTGCATTTATTAAGAATTTTGTTTTAAAGCAAATTTGGATAGCATTATTTACATTTTTTTAGCTCTAGGCAATTCCACTTAATTATCATACAATGTCAAGCATATTTCAGCGATAAGCGAATGAATGCTTTTACCTTTACAGCGTTCTTCAATGGGTGCGCATGTCTGATGAAATTTTTCACCAAGCTCATCAGATTCTGTTGACACCTGGTTCTCAAAGTAATCCATATGGGAATTTAAAAAATGAATTTTTGTTGACATATGAACGCCTAGTTTTTCAAAAGCTCTAAGCATGGTGTCTACGTATATTTAAGCAGTAGGAGAACGATTTTTGCCTAAGACATTGTTTATCACTTCCTTAATGCTTTTTCACGCATCAAGCGCAATTGGTGAGAGCGTTTAGCATTAGCTTTCTTATATCTGGACCAACAAAAACACCTGTTGGTATGAAACCAATTTTAAGACTTTTAACAATAACAACGACTTGAAGAACATAAACATACCTTCTTTAATCTTTGCTTCACTTAATTTTGAAAACATTGTTTTCAGAAAATTAAGAGCCAGTTTCACGATGTCGCAATCGTTCGTTCGTTCGCACAATTACATTCAAAACAAAAACAAATTCTAAAAAATTGTTTTTGTTTTAAATGTAATTATGCGCACGAACGAACGATTGCGACAATGTGAAACTGGCCCTAAATGCTGATCCATTTATATCCAGACATTTAATAAAAATTTTTATGCTTGACGTACAATATTGTGCTCTCCTAATGTTTCCTCAGCTCTCAACTTCCATTGTTTTTTGGAATATTGGTCACTCTTCCATCTGCTATCCCAAGTGCATAAAAAGCATCCGTACTTAACGTAACCGGCCTGCATACCTGAAAGAAAACTAGCGACTTTTAAGTCACAGCAGATCCGCCACTTATGGTCTTCATATTTTACGGAGTCCAGTATTAGTTTTATAGAATCATAGCTTTCTTTAATGATCATTCCGTAGGCAATTGGAATTGGATTTTTAGTATTATCGTAATACAGAAGTACAGCTTTTAGACTCTTCTTAGATGAATCAATAAATATACGCCAGTCCTCGTGGTTATACTCAAAATTCATTGTATTCAATATTCCTTTAATATCGTTGCAATAAGCAAACGTGTTATCATCGTTTACTGAAAAGAACGGCAGAAAGCTGTCTTGATGCTTACGAAAGCTGGTAACATTGACACCAGGTTCAAGTAGATGAAGACCTTTTAAGTCTGCAGCTAAAATTTCTGATTTGTTTTTAGACAGATTCAGTCTCCGAACCAATGCATTTAAATGCTCTTGAGACATTAATATTGGTCTTGGGATAACGTCAATTCCTGTGTAATCACTATCTGCGCAATAAAAGGTTCCTGTTTCAGCGATGGTTCCATCAACATAATGACTAGGACTTCGAAGTTGTAGCACAGGTACTGGGAGTTCGTCAGAATGCGGAATTGGCAGCATGGCTGATGGTACAGTTTTGTATACAAAACT
This sequence comes from Gymnosoma rotundatum, assembly GCA_916610165.2. Classification (NCBI taxonomy): domain Eukaryota; kingdom Metazoa; phylum Arthropoda; class Insecta; order Diptera; family Tachinidae; genus Gymnosoma; species Gymnosoma rotundatum. The sequence continues at coordinate 113,265,603 of OU744336.1, forward strand.
CTTTCGCCTATATCTATTCAACTTTAATATGGAAATATTTTGGCAGACGTAGCACGTAGCGTCATTATGTTCACCTGGATCTAACCACCGCATAGGAATACCAAACTGCATTGAGAGTTCAAAAATAAAACTATAGTTTTAGAACAAAAAAAAAAAATTAATTACCTTTGGACCACAAAATTAAGCCATTATAACAAATGCGACAGCAATGCTTCGGCGTCCACAGTTCATCCGGAGAAACTTCTAGCTCAAAATACCTTTTATAGATGTCTTCAACTTTACTATTGAAAAACGTAACTTTATATTCCGGTATGGTATGTTTACCACAGATATAGCAAAACAAATCTAATTTTTACAAACAATTGGACATTTTTGCCAAAATAAATCTAACACGTAAACTGAGTTTCTTTCTTAATTAATTTAGTATTACTATGATATGGTCAATCTTTTGAAACTTGAATGCAATTGATGCTGTTAACAAAATTATTTGAATATTTAAACGGGCAAGAAAATACACAGAAAAGGACTCAATTTGCGTAGAAGGGGAGTGTTTAACTAAAACATTTTAACAAATAACTACCTAGTTCTATTTATAATAAGGAAAACATCGATATTTATTATTGCAGTAATTCATACATACATACATAATTACTATTTAACGTTTTTTAAAATTCCGAAATGCAATTTTAACAGATTTTTACAACCGCAATTATTACCCTTTTCACATCACATTTGAAAACATTTTCAGTTTCAACTGAAATTATTTACCTATTGCAATACCACTGATAAATATTCTGGTACCTGGTTTTATTTAGGGACATTCTGAAATTTGTGGAATTTTAACAACCACAATTACTAATTACATTATTTTGTATATCCAAATTGACCTGATTTATCATAAAATTTAATTGCTTTTTCAAATTTGTTATTCTGAATGAAACATTTTCCTTTCCTTTTAATGTTCAATTGAAATTTTTTTATATTTACCTGTTTTTTTTTTGGTCTATGGACATTCTCGAATTGGTTTTTTCTAAAACAGATTTTTTAAAACCACAATTATTATCCCTTTTCACACGTAATAAAATCTGGTTTATAAAAGGGCAGTAAGAATAACAATTTTCGTAAGATAAAGGTAAAAGCATTCATTCGCTTATCGCTGAAATACGCTGGACATTGTATGATAATGAAGTGGAATTGCCTAGAGCTAAAAAAAATGTAAATAATGCTATCCAAATTTGCTTTAAAACAAAATTCTTAATAAATGCGAAATTAACCCTAAGCTCTCTTTTGTTGTGTCTTATTTCTGACTTTGTGGTTGAATTTTCCTTTTTGGTATATTCAAGGACTTATAGTAAAATTTAACGGGTAACATTTTTGTGGAACATTTTAACCCTCTAAAACCCTGTTTTAATGGTGTTTTTTGCTCTTTTTTAAAAGAAGGACAGAAAAGACCCATATCTTGAGGATTTAGAGGGTTAACATTTCCACAAAAATGTTCTCCGTAACATTTTACATAAATTTGATGAACACATTTTATACCTAAAATGTAAGGGTCACATGGTTTCTTATGCCGTTTGACAATAAGAATGTGCCAGAGCTGGGAAATTTTAAACCCCTCTCAAATGAAATTCAGATGTAAACTTTCAAAACGCCGATACACGTGTCTCTTTTTTTTGTCTCCTCTATCAGAATTTATAGCCCGCACCTTGTAATTTTGGAAAAAATTTGATTTTGTTGTACAGTGTAATTATTCTTGTTTGAACGCTTTACAAGTGCCACAAAAGTTTTTTAGAATTAACCACATTTTATTTATTTCGGTACACGCAAACAACAAGAAAATGTAAATTAAATCTTTAATAAGTTTTATGCAAATTAAGTAATTAATATTAAACTTAGTGCAAGGTAAATTATTAATTGTTTTCCACATTGCTGCAGATAAAGACTTTTGTAATTTTCGGTAAATGTATTCTGATCAAAAGCAAGTGGCTTAGAAAAAACTTTCTGACAATAAATCTTCAATCAAGAAAACTGGAGGACGTCATTTTGACGAAAAACCGCTTAATGTTGCTGTTGCTGGTTTACAGAAAGTCCGGACAATCGGATCCCAAAATCAGCAACACAAAGAAATAGATGACAACACCACAGTTTCATGTGAAGAAAGTGATGATTTAATCGAAAAGCTAATAGATACATTTGAGCAAGATGATACTTTAAAAAAGACTGTAGCAGTGCACTGCGATTCCTCATCTGCAAAAAAAGAGCCGAGGGCAACAAAAACAATTTTGTTAAAAAAAATATATGTGCAACGGAAACTTACCACAATGAAGTTTTAAAAAGACTGGATAAAATAATAAAAATTAAAGAAAAGAAAATGGAAATGTCTATGGCTTAGAAAAAACTTTCTGACAATAAATCTTCAATCAAGAAAACTGGAGGACGTCATTTTGACGAAAAACCGCTTAATGTTGCTGTTGCTGGTTTACAGAAAGTCCGGACAATCGGATCCCAAAATCAGCAACACAAAGAAATAGATGACAACACCACAGTTTCATGTGAAGAAAGTGATGATTTAATCGAAAAGCTAATAGATACATTTGAGCAAGATGATACTTTAAAAAAGACTGTAGCAGTGCACTGCGATTCCTCATCTGCAAAAAAAGAGCCGAGGGCAACAAAAACAATTTTGTTAAAAAAAATATATGTGCAACGGAAACTTACCACAATGAAGTTTTAAAAAGACTGGATAAAATAATAAAAATTAAAGAAAAGAAAATGGAAATGTCTATGGACATTAAGAGGATAAAGCTAAATATACGAACAAAAGAATTGGAGCAGCAAAACAAAAATTAGTATGAATTACTGACATTAGAGTTTAGCATATTTCTTTTAAGTATTAATTTATTAAGAATTGTTTTTTTTTCGTATTGAAGTTTACCTTTCTGTTTCTTGTTCGTAAATAAAATTTACAATAATTATAAATACATTAGTTTTAAATTATTATCTTAATTTTTTTGTTTTATTTTCTATAAATAGGAACTTATCTAAATTGAGAATACAACATTTAGTTATTTTATTTGTTTATTTTAGTTATTTGTGTGTCCGTTTCAGTGTCAAAGTTTACAGCCGCTTCATCAATATTTGTTTGCTGGACATCCTCATAATTGGGCACCTTAAATTTTATACATAAATTATGAAGTGCGCTGCAAACATTGGAATATTTTGCAACTTTTTGAGGAGTTTATCTGCTTCTTATGTCGTGACACAAAATTTCCATCTGGCTTTCAATATTCCTATAGTTCTTTCAACTATACATCTGGCTTTTGCATAAGTGTCATTAAATTTTAATTCCCTCGAGCTTTCTTGCGGACTTCGGTAAGGTGTGATTAGCCATGCTTGGAGAGGATAACCAGAATCACCTTGAATGCTAAGATTTTTTAAAATAAATTTTGAGATGAATGAAAAGATGTACAACCAGGCTTTGACCTTGATAGAATAAACATGTGTTACCTCATGGGCAATTTGTTGGTCAGGTTAGGAATGCCATCGCCAAATTGTCAACTAAACATCGCTTTAAAAAAAATACAGCGTGATTTTGAATACGACACGATGATGAAAGATGAAAATGTTAACGTGTTTTTCGTTGATGCGCCTGGTGATACTAGCAAAAAATTCCTCATCTCATTGATTTTGGCTAAAGTTTGTGCAAGATCAGAAAATGGAGTAGAAGTTGCTTTTTTTGAATAGAAGCAACGATGCTTTATGGTTCCGAACCGCTCAGTCGGCATTAAAATTCCCATTTTATCTTCAAGCGGTTGAAGGACCAACACTTAGAACTGCTAAGCATTCATTGCCTCAAATCATTGACATTATGGCGTTATGTGAAGACAAACATTCGAGTTGCATTTCATAACGATTCATCGGCCCAAGATTTCTCTAATCAACGGCTAACTATTGGTAATGGTCGAATTTTTTACTTTTTAAATGCTATTTGTTTAAACTCTCACAGTGAATTTCTTTCATATATACATAAGTGTGTTTTTTTAAATCTAGTAATAGATTTATCTTAATTTAACAACAACCTTGAAATTCTGTTTAAGTTCATTATAATTTTTGCTTAGATTGTTTTGCATTGTCTGGGGTTTCATGTTTCCTCTGGGAACTTTAGCTGGCAGAAGTAAAATTACATTATAAAAAACGTTTATATGCTCATCACAAAATACAGGTATATATTTGAAACAGTAGTAAATGAAACATCAAAACCACCATTGGATACTATCTAACAAAACACCAATAAGGAGCCTGCTGCACCTACAAGAACATCTTTGATGTTAACTTTAATAAAATCTTTAATACGAAGGCAAAATGTCATAATGTAATCACAAAAGCGTCTTCTAGCTACGGACCCTGGACCATCAGCTGCTGCTATCAAAAAATTGCATAATACAACAAAAGAATGTCTACATACACTTAAAAATATTGGATGTGATACAACTTCGTGTTATCCAACTTCGTGTTTCACATATTGGTTAAAAAACTCGATCGGGGTACTTTTATTCTATATGAGAGGACTATCAGTAATCCAAATGAACTGCAAAATATCAAGGAACTCTTTAAATTTCTAGAAAACTGCTTTCAATCCCTGAAAGCCATTAACAAGATAGAGAGGTTTTTAAAGGTTTACGTTTCTGCCACCTCAGCTAAACAGGCAGGAATCATGTGCCTATTTTGCAAAACCCGCTTTCACAAATTGTAACGGTGTCAGAGTTTTCTACAACTGTTGCCATCAAACCGCCTAAGCTTCGTGCGAAAACAAAACATCAATGGAATCTGGGACTCTTGCGCCTAAACAAGGCACCGAGTCAACGTGGTCTAGTGTTCTCGAAATAATAGGTATTCAACGCGCCTGGAGACAATTATCTTACCTCGAATCATAGCAGCACAACCATCAAAATCTATCGACATTGATGATTGGCCACTACGGACAAACCTTATTTTAGGTGATCCAGCGTCAAATAGGTCAAATTAAATCGATATATTTATGGGTACAGAGCACTATCACCAACTGCTTGCAATTGGGCAAATACAATTATCTCCACAGCCTCCTATATTACAGAACACAGTATTTTGCTGGATTATAGCGGGAAAAATAAATAGAGAATAACCAACAGATGCATCCTGTGGAATGTGCATCGAAGATGAAGCGCTTGAAGCTTCCATTGCTCGACTCTGGCAACTAGACGAAGTTAAACCAACTAAAAGGCCGCTGTCAATTGCTGACAGACAATGTGAATAACACTTTGCACAAAATAGAACTACATAACACCAAGGCCGCTTCATAGTCAAAATACCATTTCATCAATACCCCAATACTTTAGGCTAATCACATGCAATTTCTCTTAATCTATTTCTTGTTCTATAACGACGACTTCAAAAGAATCCGGCATTTATGGGTAAAACAATGACACACATGACAAAAAGACGCATCCGAAAAGGCTTATGGAGCTGCGGCCTATATTCGATCAGTCTTTTAAGATCGTACTATCATGATACACTTAGTCTGTGCTAAGTCCCGCATAGCTCCACTTAAACGGCAAAAAATACCACGGTTGCAACTATGTGCAGCCACACTTGGAGCCCAACTATCCATAAAATTCAGATCTGATCTTCGATTCACGAGCTCTGTGTGGTTTGGACCGTTTCAGAAATGGTTCTTAATTCATCATTAGCGTCATTCAACACATTTGTAGCAAATTGAATTTCAACAATCCACAAAGAAACCCAGGCAGAACAGTTGCGTCACGTAAGCTCCAAGTGCAATTCAGCAGATATATTGTCTCGTGAAATGTATCCAACAAATCTCGAAAAAAAGGAAAAGCGACTTGAAGCACGAGCAATGATCACAACTGAACCTGCCTTTGTTTACAAACAATTCACAAACATTCATTTCACCGTCTACTGCGCATTGTCGGTTACGTTCTGCGTTTTATTGCTCACACCAGATTTCGAAAACAGATGCGAAAATCTTTCTTAACGACCACGGAATTCAACCGAGCATTGATTCCCATTATTTCACAAGGGTAACTTTCAGAAATTAAGGAAGAAAAAAACCAACTGATAAAATTAAAAAAATTACAAGGAGCTAGCACCATTCAAAGTCTAACACTTTTTTAGGACAAAAACGGGCTAGTTCGAGTAGGCGATCGGCTGGACGCTTCTTAATTAGCATACGACTCCAAACATCAACTTCTACAATTATCCCATTTTAAAATAGATATTCAACATAGTTCATGAAGATTACAAACACTGTGGCTCGCATACATTGCTAGGAATTGTTCGACAACGGTTCTGGCCTGTTAAAGGAAAAAAATGGCAAGGGCTACATACGCGTGTCACACCAGCCCTGGCGTTTATTAATACTGGAGTCGACTAATGTGGCCCTATTACAGTACATTATAAACTTCGGTGAAAAAGATCGCACAAAGCCTACATTGTTGTATTTTGCTGCTTTGCTACAAGAGCAGTACATTTAGAACTGGTGAGCAATCTCATAACTGAAGCATTTATAGGTGCAGTCAAAAGTTTTATATCATGGCGAGGACATTGCCAAAGTTTATATTGCGACAATGCAACAAACTTCGTTGGAGCAAAAAATAAATTGCTTGAACTTTCCACAATAATACATCCATCAGAAGCACAAGAAGCCATTACGAATGTTTGCAGTTAAAGGGGTATGCAATTTAACTTTATTCCACCACGAACGCCGCGCTTTTGTGGCCTACGGGAGGCAGCTATGAAGTCAGCAAAATATCTTTTGGTAAGGTCATTGGGGAATGCATCTTTAACCAACAAAGAACTCGAAACCATAGTTGTCGAAATTAAAACAACGGTATTCCAGACCTATTTCACCTATGTCTAATAACGCAAACGACATAGGCGCGATGACTCCATGACATTTTTTGATAGGCGAGCCACTAACCGCCCAAAATGATGGTCAAGCAAAGCCAACAAACCTTAAATTGGAAACGCGATGGAAATTAGTTTCTCATCCCAAGCATGAATTTTGGAAGAGATGGTCACGAGACTACCTACGTGAACTGTAATACCGACGCAAATGGCGAGAATAATAAAAAAATCTGAAACCAGGGGCAATCGTCATTATAAAAAAAGATAACGTTCCAGTCATGAAATGGCATTTTGGTGCGTAGTAAAACATATAATTAACACGACGAGGTTGTAAGGGTAGCAGATGTTCAGATAGCTTCCGGCACCCTTAAAACACAATTCAATAATAGCAAAGGAAAAGCAACCGTATCAACAAACCACACCGTCATGCGATGGAAGGTCACACACCAAGAAAAGGCGGACTGTGACAACTCAATCTTGACTGCACTACTCACAGTCTTGCTATTATTACCACTCGTGACTCCAGATAAAATTGAAATAACACAACTTTAACCCAATATTGGCTTATACTTTCAAGGTATTGGCAAAACACGAGTATCTCGGTCAAAATGAAACATCATTCCCTACTAGAACTTAAATCCATATTGGCAACAAATAGCTAGCTTCACGAAGGAAATAAAGGCATTGCAACTCGTATGCAACCTTCTTATTCAAAAGACGATTTGTTCGAGCGTTCTCCAAGCAGTTGAATTGGGCCTAGCAGATCTAAAGGACAAAATCTCTTGCTTAAGAGGAGGGTTAAACGAGCCGCTATTAACGTTTTTGGTAACATTGCTAATTCTTTGTTTAGCGTTCTAGGTTCGAGTTACGTTGTTACGTTGAGTTGAAAAAATGTCAAACACCATCAACGCAGTTAACGCCAATAAAATCATCTAAAACAATTCCTCATGAATCAAACATTAATTGTTGATGCAACACTAAACATAATTAAACAAGATGAAGAGAAATAAGAAAAAGGTTCAACAGCTAAGATGATAAACTAACAGATGACACGAAAATGAAAAGGAACAATACCAAGCTAGGCTGATGCGCATCTTTATGTTACGTTCTGTCCGACTTTTTTAAGATCAGCAAGGTTACACCTAATTCAATCAGAAATTATAGCAGCATCGACGGATTCGCGCCATGGAAAAACCAGCCCAATGCTCTTGTCACCGTCTCAACTTCAAGCCGAGCTAGTGCAAGTAAGAAATTATCATTCAACATCCCTAGAATTACCAGTCAGCAAGGATAATATTCTACAACTATACAAAAAGTCGCTTACACAGTTGGAATACAGCAATCAATGGCTGTAGACTATGTAGCAACCTTCCCTTATTAGTGCCGTGTGTGGGCAGGAAAAATCACAGCTAAACTTAAAAGGATCTGGCCTGTTAAAAATATCAACAGATTGTGAACTTAAGTTCAACTCAATCACCATGAAAGGTCATCAAACTGTCTCCAAATCTCTTCAGATATCTTACACAGTAATGAGCAATACGTAAAAAATCTTTACTTAAAAATAAACGCTATTCGATTTACCGTACATCAAATGATTAACTGCACTCGAGCTTTATTAATTGTCCACTAATTCTAACTTATAATTATACATTTCTTGTGACTAGAATGTTATAGACAGTTATGCACAAGTATATAATGTAAAAACAGTAACATTCTTTTTGTTTAAAAAACTCATACAATAACAATGAGAGATAATAATGGATTAAGAAAGAATTTATTAGTGAGGTTCAATATTTAAGAATTATTTTTCTACATCCTCCGCCCCCCGGGCAGTTATCTCCAATGGGTAGAGCAATTGTACCGGCCTTTTTAAGACTTGTCGATTTTTAACTCTAACGTCACACGCTCTTACTCGTCCATCTCTGCCTTGATATGTTTGTTAAACTACAGCAAGTCTCCACAATAATCTAGGCTGGTTGTCTTCATGAAGCCAAACGACGTCACCAACTTTAACGCTTTTCGCTAATTTAGTTTTGTTGTGATGTATGGATCTTAACTGACATAAATATTCGTTACGCCAGCGTCGTTAATAATTTTTAAGTATAGCCTGTCGTAAAGACCAGGACTTCGCTATAGTAGAACCATCGTTTTTGAAATCTGTGGAGAGCAAGATACATTTGCAATTAGTCAAAAAATTATTTGGAGTTATGAGTGTCGCTAACTCATCTAAAGTTAACTTCGATTTTCCGATAGCAGCTTTCAAACAATTTTTTACACTTCTCACAAGTCGCTCCCAAAAACCGCCTCACCAAGCTGCTCTTTCTGGAATATACTTCCATGTTATAATGTGAGCGTCAAAATAAAGTGTACACAAACATTTTCTTTAGACTGGTTTTTATTTTAGTCTTTAAAAACACTATTTTATTTAATATTTATTGTTTTTTATTTGTTATTCAGTTCTCTACTTAAACTTAAAAAAACAACAACAAAAATTTACAACAACAAAAGTTATAAAACAAAATCTGTTCCATATTTTACGCGTCAAAATAAAGTGTACATCTTATTTTGTAGCATTTTAGCGAAGTAGAACCGCAAAAAATACCGTTATGTTTTGTTGTTTATTTACTTTCCTGCATTCTTTTAAATCACTATTACTGTTTTATAGTAGACAGACGCAATTTTCGGACTATAACTTCTTTGCAGAAAGAAATTTGTTATTTTATTAAAAATGGGTAGACAAACATCCACAGATGTCAGGAAACTTGTGATAAAACTTCGAAAAGACGGTAAAACTTTTCGTGGAATCGGGTCTATTATAAATAGAAGCCATAATACAGCAAAGAAAATAGTTGATAAGCACGAAAAATTCGGCAAAGTAGAAAATCGTCCAGGTGCAGGCCGACCAAGAGGTTTAAGTGAGTCTGAAATAAGGTCTATTTTGCGTGATGTGAAGAAGAATCCATTTAAAAGTGCTGTTAAAATATCGGAGGAAATTTCAGCAACAAAAAATACCAACGTAAGCGCCAACATAGTACGAAGAACTTTACACGCAAATGGTCTACATGGTCGGTTGCCGCGAAAAAAGCCACTTATATCATTAGCAGATCAGAAAAAACGTATTGAGTATGCAAAAAAGTACGAAACTAAAGATGGTTCTTTCTGGAATAACTTTTTATTTAGTGATGAGAGTAAATTTGAGTGATTTGGCCAGAAAAACGCTATAAAAGCAGGGCGTACAAAAAATACACAGTATGCTGAACAAAATCTAATATCTACGGTTAAGCATGGAGGAAGTTCGGTGGTGGTGTGGGGATGCATTGAGCCAAGTGAAGTGAAAAGTTTGGCTTTTATTGAAGATACCATGAATAAAACGGGCTATTTAAACATTTTGAAAAACCATTTGCCATGTAGTGTGGAGAAATTGGGCTTAAAGGGACCTTGGATCTTTCAACAAGACAATAATCCCGAACATACGGCGAAGATAGTAAAAGAATGGCTCCTTTATCATACTCCTAAAACATTAGATAATCCTCCCCAATCACCGGACCTTAACCCGATTGAGCATTTGTGGGAGCATCTTGACCTGCAAATACAAAAGAGGACAGTTACTAACAAGGATACGCTTAAATCCCTTATAATGGAGGAGTGGCAAACATTTCATCTGACATAACCAAAAAGCTAGTTGAATAGATGCCTCGAAGACTAAGTGCCGTTATTAAAGCTAAAGAAAAAGCAACCAAATACTAAATAATACTAATTTTTATAATGAATTATATGTGAACACTTTATTTTGACGCGTAAAATATGGAATAGATTTTGTTTTTGTTTTATAACTTATGTTGTTGTAAATTTTTGTTGTTGCTTTTTTTAAGTTTAAGTAGAGAACTGAATAACAATTAAAAAAACATAAAATGTTAAATGAAATAGTATTTTTAAAGACTGAAATATAAACTAATTTCAAGAAAATGTTTGTGTACACTTTATTTTGACGCTCACAGTATATTGATTAGCGGCCATATTTTGAACATCACTAGTTTTTAATAACTCTTCAAGTTTTCTTAGCTCTAAGTCGACTCTCTTGAAAGTTTTCGCGTTATCAGACATTATTTGTTTTGATGTACCTCTTCTGGCGATAGATTTTCGCAATGCGTTCATACAACTGCTCGTGGTTAGATCTTCTACTAACTCTAAATGCACTGCTCGTATGGCTGCGCAGGTAAATAGCATAATGTAAACTTTTCTTTCACCTTTATCGTTATTTGTTTTTATTTGCAGCGGGCCGGCGAAGTCCACACCTGTAGTTTCGAATGGCCGGGAAGTAGTTACTCGTTCGGAAGGTAATACCATCCAAGGTACCATTGCGCTTTTGCCGTGAAGACGTAAACATATGACGCAATGCACCAAAACTCGCTTAATTAATGGTCGCGCTTGAACAATCCAATATTTTTTTCGAATATATGCCAAGATCGCTGAAATACCACCATGATGTGTCTTACAGTGAGCATCTGAGACTATAAGTTGGCTTAGGACTGACTTTTTTGGTAAAATTATTGGATTTCTTGTGTCCAACAAAAATTCACCTATAAAACCAGGCGGCCTTCAGGTAATCTGCAACTGGCTTTCAATAACTCATTTGAAATGATGGGATTTAATGATGATATTTTCGAATCTCCTGGTAGTTTATTATTTTTCTGCAACGCTTTGACTTCCTCGCTGTAGAACCGCGCTTGCTCCAATTTTATTTAATAATTTCGGCTTTTTGTAATTCGTTGGCAGTGATATGCCCATTATTGCTATCAGCAGCTTCAGCCTCAGTTCGTGATGCATTTTTAACATGTTGTTTGAATCGCAACACGTACGCTGTAACTCTTAATAGGTTTTTTAGGTTACTAAACCTTTCGATTTCAATAACGGATGTTGATGCCCCAATTGAAGGCTCTGCATTGCTAATAAGTAAATTTATTGAATTTTCAATTTACTTTTGTTTTGGCCAATTAGACTCGTGTTTGGACAACCACTCAGGTCCGTATTTTAAGCCAAATGATTTAATTAATTCAACTGCTTTTATGCCGGGTGTAAGAATATCTGCTGGATTGGATTTCCCATCACAATGCCTCCAGTCGTAAATATTCGTTAAATTATTTATTTCGCTTACCCTAGCTTTTACGTACTGATTGCATTGTTTACCTTGGCCATTATTCCAGCTCAATGTGATAAAAGAATCTGTCCACATGGTAACAGAGTCTAATTTGAAATCCAATGCATTTATTATAAATTGTTTTAATCTTGCAGCTATCAATGCTGCCGTCAGTTCTAACTTCGGAAGAGTGATTTCTTTATTTTCTTGTTTCATTGGACTCACCCTATTTCGTGAGCATATTAAATTGGTTGTGTTACATGTGGAATATACGCTACTGCGCCAAAAGCTCTTGGACTAGCATCCGCAAAAATGTGTAAACCATTTATGGTTTCGCTTGAATAAGAAAGACATCTCTTTAAGTTGAATTCACTCAGAGTACTTAATTCGTTTTGCCATTTGTGAAATTCATTTAAAACTTCACCTTTTAATTGTTCATCCCATTCGCTATTCTCTTTCCATGTAGATTGCAGTATTAATTTAATTCTTACTGTAAATGGTCCTGAAAACCCCAATGGATCGTATATTCCTGCCATGGCTCTCAACACATTTCGCTTTGTAGGCCTTAAATTTTGTAGATATCGTAACTTACTATCCACGTCAACGCTTATTAAATCGCTAGCAGTACACCATTTTATTCCTAAAGCTTTTTGTTGTATGAGTCGTTGTTGCTGATTGAAAACTTTGGCCACGTCTGCATCGTTTGTGTTCCATTTGCGTAGGTTAAAAGTGGCCGCTCCCATGATATTAATCGCTACCTCAAATATACGTTTAGCTTCTTCTTGATTATTAACGCTTAAAATTAAATCATCAACATAAAACGATTGTTGTAATTTATTACAAATTATATTATACTTATCTTTGTATTTCTCCAGATGATAATATATATCACTGCTGACAACAAAAAGGGTCTTGACGTAGCACCGAAGGTTACCCTTGCCATACGATATTCTTTTACCTTAGGAAGTGGTTGATCTTTCTGTGGTGTAGTTGCGTACCATAATAATCGATGTGAGTTACGATCTTCTTCCGCTATCGCAATCTGTAGAAAAGCCTTTTCAATATCTGCTATCATTGCAATTTTATTAGACCGAAATTTTAAAAGTGTTGTTATTAAATCTGCTACTAGATTATTCACTGGACTTAAGTGATCGTTCAGAGACGTAAGTCCCGTCTCGCTTGAAGAAGCATAAAAAACTATACGCAGCTTAGTAGTTGTCTTGTCCTCGCGGTAAACCGGTTTGTGGGGCATATAATAAATCAACCGGTCCTTCCTATGATTAGTCACCATTTCCGCTATCCCACTACTCAACATCCCTCGAATTTCGCTGTCATATTCTGCAACTTTATTACCGGTAGCCATTATTCTACTGTATAGTCGCTTTTCTGCAACGAATTTGTTGTCAGGTAGTGGTTCCTTAATATTCCTCCATGGTAAATTGACAACATACCGGCCGTTCACAAATTTTATAGTTTTCAACGTTCTTTCATACAAATTGTTCTGATCCGAACTCGGCTTTATGCCAATTGATTCTAAACTCCAGAATTTAGCTACATCAAACGATTCGTTGCTTTCATTTTCTGTCACATTCAATACATACTGCATGTTATTAACTTTACCATGATTGTAATTGCCTTGAATTGTCCAGCCAAAAACAATTTTTACAGCTATCAAATTTTCACTTACTTTCTCAATTTCATTAGTATTAAATTTCCAGTAGTAGTCTTGACCAATAAGTAAGTTAATCTCACTCTCTAATGTCTTGTTAATAACACTGTACAACAAAATCAAATTTTTTCCAAAATTACAAGGTGCGGGCTATAAATTCTGATAGAGGAGACAAAAAAAAGAGACACGTGTATCGGCGTTTTGAAAGTTTACATCTGAATTTCATTTGAGAGGGGTTTAAAATTTCCCAGCTCTGGCACATTCTTATTGTCAAACGGCATAAGAAACCATGTGACCCTTACATTTTAGGTATAAAATGTGTTCATCAAATTTATGTAAAATGTTACGGAGAACATTTTTGTGGAAATGTTAACCCTCTAAATCCTCAAGATATGGGTCTTTTCTGTCCTTCTTTTAAAAAAGAGCAAAAAACACCATTAAAACAGGGTTTTAGAGGGTTAAAATGTTCCACAAAAATGTTACCCGTTAAATTTTACTATAAGTCCTTGAATATACCAAAAAGGAAAATTCAACCACAAAGTCAGAAATAAGACACAACAAAAGAGAGCTTAGGGTTAATTTCGCATTTATTAAGAATTTTGTTTTAAAGCAAATTTGGATAGCATTATTTACATTTTTTTTAGCTCTAGGCAATTCCACTTCATTATCATACAATGTCCAGCGTATTTCAGCGATAAGCGAATGAATGCTTTTACCTTTATCTTACGAAAATTGTTATTCTTACTGCCCTTTTATAAACCAGATTTTATTACGTGTGAAAAGGGATAATAATTGTGGTTTTAAAAAATCTGTTTTAGAAAAAACCAATTCGAGAATGTCCATAGACCAAAAAAAAAACAGGTAAATATAAAAAAATTTCAATTGAACATTAAAAGGAAAGGAAAATGTTTCATTCAGAATAACAAATTTGAAAAAGCAATTAAATTTTATGATAAATCAGGTCAATTTGGATATACAAAATAATGTAATTAGTAATTGTGGTTGTTAAAATTCCACAAATTTCAGAATGTCCCTAAATAAAACCAGGTACCAGAATATTTATCAGTGGTATTGCAATAGGTAAATAATTTCAGTTGAAACTGAAAATGTTTTCAAATGTGATGTGAAAAGGGTAATAATTGCGGTTGTAAAAATCTGTTAAAATTGCATTTCGGAATTTTAAAAAACGTTAAATAGTAATTATGTATGTATGTATGAATTACTGCAATAATAAATATCGATGTTTTCCTTATTATAAATAGAACTAGGTAGTTATTTGTTAAAATGTTTTAGTTAAACACTCCCCTTCTACGCAAATTGAGTCCTTTTCTGTGTATTTTCTTGCCCGTTTAAATATTCAAATAATTTTGTTAACAGCATCAATTGCATTCAAGTTTCAAAAGATTGACCATATCATAGTAATACTAAATTAATTAAGAAAGAAACTCAGTTTACGTGTTAGATTTATTTTGGCAAAAATGTCCAATTGTTTGTAAAAATTAGATTTGTTTTGCTATATCTGTGGTAAACATACCATACCGGAATATAAAGTTACGTTTTTCAATAGTAAAGTTGAAGACATCTATAAAAGGTATTTTGAGCTAGAAGTTTCTCCGGATGAACTGTGGACGCCGAAGCATTGCTGTCGCATTTGTTATAATGGCTTAATTTTGTGGTCCAAAGGTAATTAATTTTTTTTTTTTGTTCTAAAACTATAGTTTTATTTTTGAACTCTCAATGCAGTTTGGTATTCCTATGCGGTGGTTAGATCCAGGTGAACATAATGACGCTACGTGCTACGTCTGCCAAAATATTTCCATATTAAAGTTGAATAGATATAGGCGAAAGAGTTTTGTATACAAAACTGTACCATCAGCCATGCTGCCAATTCCGCATTCTGACGAACTCCCAGTACCTGTGCTACAACTTCGAAGTCCTAGTCATTATGTTGATGGAACCATCGCTGAAACAGGAACCTTTTATTGCGCAGATAGTGATTACACAGGAATTGACGTTATCCCAAGACCAATATTAATGTCTCAAGAGCATTTAAATGCATTGGTTCGGAGACTGAATCTGTCTAAAAACAAATCAGAAATTTTAGCTGCAGACTTAAAAGGTCTTCATCTACTTGAACCTGGTGTCAATGTTACCAGCTTTCGTAAGCATCAAGACAGCTTTCTGCCGTTCTTTTCAGTAAACGATGATAACACGTTTGCTTATTGCAACGATATTAAAGGAATATTGAATACAATGAATTTTGAGTATAACCACGAGGACTGGCGTATATTTATTGATTCATCTAAGAAGAGTCTAAAAGCTGTACTTCTGTATTACGATAATACTAAAAATCCAATTCCAATTGCCTACGGAATGATCATTAAAGAAAGCTATGATTCTATAAAACTAATACTGGACTCCGTAAAATATGAAGACCATAAGTGGCGGATCTGCTGTGACTTAAAAGTCGCTAGTTTTCTTTCAGGTATGCAGGCCGGTTACGTTAAGTACGGATGCTTTTTATGCACTTGGGATAGCAGATGGAAGAGTGACCAATATTCCAAAAAACAATGGAAGTTGAGAGCTGAGGAAACATTAGGAGAGCACAATATTGTACGTCAAGCATAAAAATTTTTATTAAATGTCTGGATATAAATGGATCAGCATTTAGGGCCAGTTTCACATTGTCGCAATCGTTCGTTCGTGCGCATAATTACATTTAAAACAAAAACAATTTTTTAGAATTTGTTTTTGTTTTGAATGTAATTGTGCGAACGAACGAACGATTGCGACATCGTGAAACTGGCTCTTAATTTTCTGAAAACAATGTTTTCAAAATTAAGTGAAGCAAAGATTAAAGAAGGTATGTTTATGTTCTTCAAGTCGTTGTTATTGTTAAAAGTCTTAAAATTGGTTTCATACCAACAGGTGTTTTTGTTGGTCCAGATATAAGAAAGCTAATGCTAAACGCTCTCACCAATTGCGCTTGATGCGTGAAAAAGCATTAAGGAAGTGATAAACAATGTCTTAGGCAAAAATCGTTCTCCTACTGCTTAAATATACGTAGACACCATGCTTAGAGCTTTTGAAAAACTAGGCGTTCATATGTCAACAAAAATTCATTTTTTAAATTCCCATATGGATTACTTTGAGAACCAGGTGTCAACAGAATCTGATGAGCTTGGTGAAAAATTTCATCAGACATGCGCACCCATTGAAGAACGCTGTAAAGGTAAAAGCATTCATTCGCTTATCGCTGAAATATGCTTGACATTGTATGATAATGAAGTGGAATTGCCTAGAGCTAAAAAAATGTAAATAATGCTATCCAAATTTGCTTTAAAACAAAATTCTTAATAAATGCAAAATTAACCCTAAGCTCTCTTTTGTTGTGTCGTATTTCTGACTTTGTGGTTGAATTTTCCTTTTTGGTTTATTCAGAGACTTATAGTAAAATTTAACGGGTAACATTTTTGTGGAACATTTTAACCCTATAAAACCCTGTTTTAATGGTGTTTTTAGCTCTTTTTTAAAAGAAGGACAGAAAAGACCCATATCTTGAGGAGTTAGAGGGTTAACATTTCCACAAAAATGTTCTCCGTAACATTTTACATAAATTTGCTGAACACATTTTATACCTAAAATGTAAGGGTCACATGGTTTCTTATGCCGTTTAACAATAAGAATGTGCCAGAGCTGGGAAATTTTAAGCCCCTCTTAAATGAAATTCAGATGTAAACTTTCAAAACGCCGATACACGTATCTCTTTTTTTTGTCTCCTCTATCAGAATTTATAGCCCGGATCTTGTAATTTTTTGGTGTGTTGTACAGTGTTATTTTTTACTTTTTAACAAAAACAATAAACCGTTAAGTTACTCGTTAGAGTTTGTGTAAAAACTCCTTTACAAAGGTGCAAAATAAGGGAGTAATAGAAAAAACAACGAAAATCTATATGAATAATTAATTAATATAACAATTAAAGTCTTAAATAAGCACTTGTTATCCAACGAACTATTTAAAAATAAAATTTCGACACCAAATTTGATATCGAATAAAACTAGCACGGTTACATTCGATGGCACACTCGCTATCGAGTGCCATCATAAAAAATTTTCGATACAACTTACTCGATAGCGAGTACGAGATTCCCGAAATTAAAAAAAAAAATCCAACTTTGAGTAAATTTCGCACGGTATCGACTGCGAGAATTAGCCCCCAGTACGTACATGTATGGTCGTTAATTTATGTTCAATTATGGATTTATTACTTCCACCATTAGTAAAAGCCTAAAATGCGTGTGCTATCGGAATTGGTTTGCCAGTATCTTCCTGTTTAGGGCTCCGTAAGTCTGTTCATTTGCGTCTGTTGGAATTCAAAGTTCTTTGGTGAAATCTTGATACCAGATAGTATTGGTTTCTTTCAATATTCAAATGTATTGTCCCAACATTTCGTCCATTTAGACAGGACGGTCTTGTAAGAGGTCTCGGATATTAAACAAAATTTTGAATAAATCTTCGGAGTTGGATTGTAGCCTATAGAATTTCAATGAAGTTGAAATTATCAATCATCAATTTTACTTTACTTTTATTAAACTCAAACTTTGTAACACACTCGGATTTATCGATTCATCGATTTAACTATATAAACACAAACAAACTTTGTAGTAAAATCTGGTAAAAGGAGCAGTGGAACCTATTAAATAATGGACCACTATGCACAGCTAAGGTTTCAGCCACTGTCTATGGGAGAGCCAGGGTGAGGCTGACTATCGCAAAGATAAGCAGATAAAGTTATTGTCAGTCCAGAATTCACGATAGCTCACGGAATTAATCTGCACATGAGTCAGCAAATAATGATCTTGAATAATGTCGAGACACCCCAGAATTTCAGCCACAGTATGGATGCTATTTGCAATTCAACTCCAGTAAATTCCTACCTCATGTACTGACACGTGTGGAGGTAGATTGTGTGTATAACCCGTTATATATGGTAGAACCAAAATGACCAAAATACGACATTATAACAGCTAAGTCTTTTAAGAGGATTCCTTATGTGTCCAATAGCAAAAACTAAATAAAATTGGAGCCATAACTAGTAGTGCGGCGACTTCAGTGTGCCACAGAACAAAAACAGGTGTTCACAAAAAAATTAAGAAAAAAAAATAATATAGAATAATATAAAAAGCACACAAAAACTACAAAATAAAATAAATTAAAGAATCAGTAATAATGTAATTTAAAGTAATGTTAAAAATTTGACCCAAATCGGACAATTCTTAAAGCCTAATTTAACAATAAAAATTACTAAATATATGTATTCTTTTTTATTCATATGCTAAGCTTAGGTTGTTTTCTGTCTTAAATAATTAACCCTCACAAGGCCTTGGGTCAGAAATGGCCCATTATTTAGAATTTTTTCCAACACTCTTCGCTTAAATAATATTTGTAAATGGTTCACTATTTTTGTAATTGCTTTTACTTCAACGTTCTAGTTTATTTCCTTATAATCTTCCAATTTGCGAAAAATTTTTATATTAATTAGTGGGGCTAATGCAGCATTTGAAGACATTACCTAAAAAAGTACTTGCCATATAATAACTTACTTTTGTGAAGGCCACATTTTGCTACTCGCTTACAAAACACATTACATTAGTTCGCAAGAAAGGAAGTAGTAATTAAGCTAGTTCTTCAAGTTAAAAGAGAATACCTTGAAATACGTCCTAATGTTTAGCATAATTTCCTGCAATAATCGATGTATTCAATTCTCAGCAACTGATTATAAAACTGTCACTACTTAAAATTAAATCATTAGCATTAAATGGTATTTGATTTTTTTTGCATTGTCATTACTTAATAATGCGAGTGTATTTTCAGTAGTAACGAAAAAAAACCAAAGTATCATAATAATACTCACTTTTGTAGAAAAATAAAAATTCCAAATATATTGTTACAAAGATGTTTTATTTAAATCATAAAAAAATCTTAAAAATAATTGAGGCCAAGAAAGTAAAACGAAATGGCCTATTGTGTTTGTTTTCAAAGCTAGAAGTTTCTATAAAACATCTTTAATGCAAAACAAAAACAACTAACACAAAGCGATGACTAAACAAACACAATACACAAACATTCACACACCTGCATTGTATAACAACTAAATAAAAAAATACCCAACATGTATTTTTAAATAATGATCGAAGGTTCTAGAAGTAAATAACAATGCTCACTAATGTGTCTGAGTTAAAAGTGCCAACGCAGCATTTTCAACTACGCAATAGATGGCGGTAAAAATTCTCGAATATTTAAGAACGCCTAAAACTAGGGTATATAAAAGCAACGCCAATACGTGCTGATTCATTCGTATTGTGATCGTCATCTAGTTAAGATCTTTTGGTACAACATTTAAGGTTGCCAGCGTGTATTATTAATCGCGAATAGTTAAATCGTCAAATAATTGATTAAATAAAGTGTAATTTAATTTAAACTCTAAAAGTTGTGTGTGTAATTATTTTGCAAATAAAGAACTCATAAAATAAAACGTTTATAATTTAAATAAACGTAACAACTGGTGTCAGAAGTGAAATTGCAAAATAATAAATAAAAAGTTAAAATGAAATTTGACGACCTAAAAGTTGAGCAACTAAAAATGGAGCTGAGTAAGTTAAATCTACCGACAGCAGGCAATAAAGCGAAATTGCAAAAGCGGTTAATAGATGAATTTAAGCAGCGTGGTATCGATATTGGAACATACGAATTTGGAGAAAAAGACGAAAAGGAAGAGATTGAAGTATGTACACCAGCAACAAACAGCGTTATCAGCGTTATAGACTTAAATTCAATGTTTGCCGCTATGATGAAGAAAATGGAAGAAAACAACCAGAAGCAGGATAACCAGATGAAGAAGTTAGAAGAAAACAACCTGAAGCTTCAAGAAAAATTTCAAGACAGCTTTAAAGCAATGCAAGAAAGCTCTAGTGTCAACGGAGAAAGGCTTTTAGCGAAGGTAAATGACAAATTTGAAGAAATATCAAAAGTTTTCGACAAACGAGTAAACATCGTAGAACAAAGGGTTACCGAGTTTGATGAAAAATAGTGCGGCCTAAAGAGAAAAGTAAGCGAAGAGTTACATGAATTAAAAATGCAAATGGGCGATCTTCAAATTCGAGATCGACCGGTGAGAGTTATCTCTGAACACGCCAGCAAGATTAACACCCCGAGCTTTGACGGCAGCGCACCTTTTAATGTTTTCAAGTTTCAGTTCGAAACAGTGGCCAGTGGACAATGAAGAAAAAGCTATAGAGCTAATTCTGGCCTTAAAGGGAACAGCAGCACAGATACTTGAATGGTTGCCAGCTGGTTGCAGAAATAATTATGAGGAGATATCGGCTTCGCCAGCTACAGAGAATAAACGGGCGAAAAAGACCAAAAACAATGACGTTGGCATTTTGCGTAGAAAAAGGGGAAAACACAATAACGCTGATGACGTTTCAAGACGACCATGCAATGTTGAGAGCAAGCACTGCACAAATATCAAGAAAAAGGAAAGCATCATTAATGTGCGGCTCACCCAAATTGGGTTAAGCGAGGACTGCTCGAAGGCCCAGAAAGACGACCCAATTCTGGCAAAAATTATATTAGCTAAGCAGAAAAACAGGAGACCGAATCAGAATGATATATCGGAAGAGAGCCAACTAGCCTAGTCGTACTGGGCTCAGTGGAATAGCGTGAAAGTGAAAGATGGCTGCTTATATCTATCAAGGGAAAGTACAGATGGCAAAACTACAACGGACTTAATTGTCGTGCCAATGTCTAAGAGAAATGAGATACTAAAGCAGTTCCATAACGGTCCCAGCGGTAGCCATATGGGTATAACAAAAACTCTGGAAAAGATAAAGCAGAGGTTTTACTGGGTGGGTTGCCAACAATACGTAGCTGATTGGATAGCTAATTGCGAACAGTGCATTACGGCCAAGGGTCCTGTAAGAAAAAGTCGTGGGAAACTTCAACAATACAACGCAGGTGCTCCCTTTGAGCGGATAGCTATTGATATCACAGGTCCATTCCCTGTTAATGATGCAAATGACCCGAAGTCTATGCCATTCCAAACCAAGAATCCAAAACAGTAGCAGACGCGCTTGTGAACAATTGGGTGTGTCGATATGGTGTTCCACTAGAACTACAGACCAGGGACGAAATTTTGAATCGGCTATATTAAAAGAGATGTGCGACGATTATGGTATCAAAAAGACAAGAACGACACCAATGCATCCACAGTCTGATGGCATGGTGGAAAGATTCAACCGTACCCTAGAAGAATATCTCAGAAAAGTGGTCAGTTCACACCAAAAGGATTGGGATGAGCATATACCCAAATTTCTACTGGCGTATCGGTCAGCTGTACACGATTCAACCTCACGTAGTCCAGCAAAAATCTTGTTTGGGACAGAACTAAAACTGCCAGCAGATTTAGAATTTGGTGTCAAACCTGGACCAGCGCACGAAGACAATAGAAACATTCTTCAGGCACAGGAAGACCTGCATGAGCTCCATGAGTTTGTCCGTAAGCGCATTAAAATGACCAGCGATAAGATGAAAGCCAGATATGATCGAGCAGCAAATACGGAGGGATTTACCGAAGGACAAATGGTTCTACTATTTAACCCGCAACGCAAGAAAGGATTATTCCCTAAACTGCAATCCCACTGGGAGGGACCACACAAGATGATAAAGAAATTGAATGACGTGGTTTACCTGATACAGAGATATCATAATCCGAGGTCTAAAATGAAAGTGGTTCACCTCGAGCGGCTGGCTAAATATGGCAGAGGTAATGTTGAGCCTATTCGGGATGAAAAGGCTTAAGTGGGCGGCAGTGTTACAAAGATGCTTTATTTAAATCATAAAAAAATCTTAAAAATAATTGAGGCCAAGAAAGTAAAGCGAAATGGCCTATTGTGTTTGTTTTCAAAGCTAGAAGTTTCTATAAAACATCTTTATTGCAAAACAAAAACAACTAACACAAAGCGATGACTAAACAAACACAATACACAAACATTCACACACCTGCATTGTATAACAACTAAATAAAAAAAATATTTTTAAATAATGATCGAAGGTTCTAGAAGTAAATAACAATGCTCACTAATGTGTCTGAGGTAAAAGTGGCTACGCAGCATTTTCAACTACGCAATAGATGGCGGTAGAAATTCTCGAATATTTCAGAACGCCTAAAACTATGGTATATAAAAGCAACGCCAATACGTGCTGATTCATTCGTATTGTGAGCGTCATCTAGTTAAGATCTTGTGGTACAACAATTAAGGTTGCCAGCGTGTATTATTAATCGCGAATAGTTAAATCGTCAAATAATTGATTAAATAAAGTGTAATTTAATTTAAACTCTAAAAGTTGTGTGTGTAATTATTTTGCAAATAAAGAACTCATAAAATAAAACGTCTATAATTTAAATAAAC
Source organism: Gymnosoma rotundatum (assembly GCA_916610165.2). Classification (NCBI taxonomy): domain Eukaryota; kingdom Metazoa; phylum Arthropoda; class Insecta; order Diptera; family Tachinidae; genus Gymnosoma; species Gymnosoma rotundatum. The sequence continues at coordinate 113,288,781 of OU744336.1, forward strand.
GTAACAATATTATTAAAAAAAAACTTCTCATATCCTAATCCTTCTTAATAGTTGTGTTAATAGAAAGTGCATTTCATTCTGCTGTAATCTAAATTTTACTGTACTGTAAGAAATAGAATCTGTTATTTAACAACGAGAAGCTAAAGTAATATTTATTTTCTCGGCTTTCCAATTATAATCATGTCTAAAATGTTCTACGTTTAGTTGTTCTCTCAGGGTTTACTAGCCAGTTTTGATTAGTTTCTCAATTCTGTTCATTTAAAAAGTTTTAAAGTTACATTTGGTAATGCTATTGACATTTTTAATTCTATAATATAATCTCTTTCCAGGTCGCTTTAATCAAATTTTTAAATGCGTTTTCTACTACTCTACGACAGATAGACGAAGTATATGTCATTTTTGCTTTAATCAACTTTATCTTGGAAAGAGTACTGTTTTAACAAACTTCGAATAAAACCGCTGAAACTTTAATGTTTGACGAAGTTCCTAATAAAAACTTCTTCGGTAATTAATGGGAGGTTTTTTTTATGCAAAAAAAAAAAACAATGTCAAATCTACATAAGTTTGCTTATTAAATTTTTCTTACTGTAACCAATTGGATCTATTACTTGAAATTTGAGATTAAAAGTTTCGTAGATGTTTTTGGTAAAACATGTTAAACAAAAGTTTTCTTCGTTTTATCCATAAGAAATCAATTTAAATTATGCCAAATAAGAATTGCATTACTAAAATTTTTTTTGTAATAGAAAAATTCATTTTTTAAAATTATAAGTTTCGTTATTTTTATTTTATAGTTTAAAGGACCAACTATAATAATGTGCAAAAAATAACTTAAGCAAAAAAAAAAAAAAAAAAAAAAACAACTGTGCAAAAACATTAAATTATATGTGGTAAACTATAATGTATATAAGATAAATTTTCTTTTAAGTGTCATTTGTTCACGGGGTGAACGGAAGTTCCAGCAAACAAAATGCTGGAATACATTCGAAAACTTTCTTCAAAAGCGCTTGTGTTATTTATATTAAAAAAAAAAATAAAAACTATGTGAAGTTATAATTGAATAATTGTAAAAATTTAGAAAAAAGAGCAAAACAATTTAAAAAAACCTTAATTTATATTGTGATTACGAAGACAATACGTAAACGTTAATAATAGTGGAAAATACTTAGCTGAAATTTATATTCAAAAAGAAGTAAATTTTAAAATATTAATTAAATGATTGATACTTGCCCTTAAATACTTACCTACAACCGGAGAATTAAATAACCTTATTAATATTTACCCTGAATTACTTACCTACTCATAACCTAAAAATAAGAATTTATATGAATATAATATTATATACATACCTTTTTAATTGTACCTAAAAAGAAACCATAAAAGGTGAATAAACTAATGTATGTTTTATAACGTTTTGGAAAAAACTAGAACTTTTTACTTATTTACTTGGATAATACCGCTTAACCAAGAATTGAAATAGTGTTGATTCATTCTAACCCGTTTAAACATTGGTCCTTTCGAGCCTTAAGAAAAATATATATATATATACAGAAACACTCATATTCTACCCAAACCCAAAGCATAAATAGACCAAGTGGCTCAATATGCAAACTTTGTAAAACAAAACACACACTGAGAGAGTGTCCTTCATTTATTTCAACGGGAGTAAGTGAGAGGATAAAATTTATTCAAAATAACGTCTGCTATTATAACTGCTTGACTATTTCTCATAGTGTCAAATAATGTACGAGTACCTTTACATGTAGATATTTTGGAGGGCGACCCAATACGCTTCTTCACAAACTCACATCGAATTCCACTTCAAAACCCGAAGAACTTAGCACATCATCACCGCAGAGTACAGCTCAAGCGTTTTCAACTTCAACAGAGCAATCTGCATCAACATTAGATGATCGAAAGAAGCTTTTAGGAAGAAGTTCATGGTTCTTTATTCCGTGCACATGTAGGCGAAAATTAAGGCTACCCACAAAATCCATTATAGCTTCAATGAAGTAGTTTCGGCTCGATCAAACAAAATGTGTTAAGTAACTTGAGGTCCAATACCCAAAAAGATTTTAGTTTAGAAATACAAGCGATAGTAATAAAAACCCTTATCCGAGCCCTACCCACCCAAATTATAACCCAAAACCAAATACTTTTTCTAAATTAACAAATATTCAGTTAGCAGATCCTAACTTTTATGAAAGTAGGCCTATCAACTTCATTACAGGATGTGATTTATATTTACAAATCTTAAGACCCAGTGTCAGAAAAAATGTTCTCGACACACTTATTGCTCAAGATACTGAATTTGTCGTAATAAGTGCTTAACTAGATTTTGGGAAATTGAAGATATACCACGAATACCCACAAAATCCGTTGAAGAAGCTTTATGTGAAAAAATATTCACTGAAACTACGCAATACGAGTACTTACCCAGTGGCTGTTATCAAGTCGATCTTCCTTTTCGGACCCCTTCACTCGAATTAGGAAACTCCCGCCATGTAGCGTTGGCGCAATATTTAAGAAATGAGAAGATGTTATTCAAAAAAGATTATGATAAAGTACTACAAGAATATATTGACTTAGGTCACATAAAACCGATTAATTTCAACCCAAAAGATTCTTCTACAGGTTATTATTTTCTACCCCATCATGTTGTTGTCAAACCCGATCGTGTTACGGCAATAGTTCGAGTTTTATTTAATGCATCTAGTAAAACCTCGAACGGCAACAGCATAAATGATGCTTTATACACTGGTCCTACACTACAGCAACACATAGTCATGCTTATTATTAAATGGAGCTTTTATCAGTTCGTTTTTAATGCTGACATTACCAAAATGTACCGGCAGATCTTAATGAATCTTACCAACACTCCGTTTCAGCGAATACTATTTATTAAAGGCGTTAATGAACCCATAAATGTAACGTTTTGAGTTAATTTCGCACCCTATCTAGAAATTAGAACTCTTCTTTATGTAGCTAAAAAAGTTGAAATTACCCACCCCAATGTTTCTCACATATTGAGCAATAATATATATGTCGACGATGTTCTATCTGGCGCTCATACTAGTGAAGATGCCAAATTCGCCCAAGAGGTATTGATAACAGTGTAAGAATCTGCAGGATTTCCGTTAAGAAAGTCGATTTCAAAATCACCAGATCTTTTAAACACCCTACCCGAAGACCATTTACTCGATATATTTATTTACTCACCCTATCGATTAATGCCAAAACCCTGGGCATTCGATGGAATGCAAAAGAAGATTTGTGCTTTTTTAATGTATCCAACATTAAAAAGAAAAAATCTTACACAAAGCGAGCAGTGTCTGACATTGACCGTCTTTTTAACCCGGCAGGCTGGTTAGCACCAATAGTTGTCTCTGCGAAGATCATCATGCAACAAATATGGCAGGACAACACAGACTGGAACGAATGTCTAAAGCCACTCACACTAACAAGGTGGCAGAAATTTTTGGGACTTTATAATCATATAAATAAAATTTGAATTCCACGTTGGATTCATTTAACAACGTCAATTAAAATTGAATTCCATGACTTTTCTGATGCATCAGAAAAAGCTTACTCAGCAGTTTTGTATGCACGAGTTACTACAAGTGTTGGCCAAAACTCAGTTACAATATTATTTGCGAAAACGCGAGTTGTGCCTCTTAAAGTCTTATCTATACTTAAATTAGAATTGAGTGGTGCAGTGTTGCTACCAAATATGGTGCACAATATTCTCATCCAGATGAACTTAACACATCATAAACTATTTTTTTTTGACAGATTCTACAATTGTTTTATCATGGTTAAACAAACACCCAAAAACATGTAGCCAATCGAGTGGTGACTATTGCGGACACCGTTGGAGTGGAAAACTGGAGACACGTGAAATCCCATGAAATCAAGCTTATTTGGCAAGCCGCGTATGTACAGGGGTTGAACTTATGGGCAATAGTTTATTGTGGAATGGATCCACATGGTTATCTGAATCTGCTGCTAATTGGCCAAATAAGACACAACTCTTTGTAACTAAAGCCGAAATTATTCAAAGCTATGCAAACACAGTAACAACCCAAGTAGACATTCTTAAAGATTTTTCAAAATAGTCTAGAGTTCTTAGAGTCTTGTCATATGTTTATTGCTTCTGTGATCGTACCTCTTTTACCCGCAGAAATTTGAATCGCCATCAGAGAGTAGTCCTTGATCAGGGACAAAATTCTGAAACCAGATCTAGACTGCAAATCTTACTTGTGCACCGAAGCATTCAATTTGAAGCAGAGGAGATAAACACAACAAAGAACAGACTTTATATTACCCAGAAGAAATGGCTCCTTTACAGAGTAAAACTCAGATACCCGCAAAGAGTACACTTATTACCCTTACACACTTTATAGACACAAAATGCATAATACGTGCAAATGGTCGCTTAGAAAAAGCCAGTTGTTTATCATATGATGAAAGACATCCAATAATTATACTCTACAGGAGCTCTTTTGCTAAATTGTTAACAGACCATGTTCATTTATTTAGCTTGGAAGGAGGAAATCAGGCTATGCTACGTCTTATTAGATCAGGTTTCTGGATTCCAAAGCTAAAAAATCTAATTCCATATGTTATTAACACTTATACTCAGTGTACAAGATACAAGCAGCACCAAGCTATCCAATTAATGGCTACTTTACCTCCAGAACGTACCCAATTGTCAAGATCCTTCTGTAACACTGGAATAGATTTCGCTAGACCGTTTGACATAAAAACGTATGCTTCCCGATCGTGTAAAGTAACTAAAGGTTACGTTTGTGTTTTTGTGTGCTTTGCAACAAAGGCAATCTATCTAGAGCACACATCCGACCTATCTACCCAAGCCTTAATGGCTGCTTTCGTCCGGTTTTTTTCGAGGCGGGGATGCCCTGCCGCCATATACTCGGACAACGGTACTAATTTCGTTGGCACAAGTCAGTTGCTCAAAAGCGGCAGGAATTCTTAAAACAACTCAAAAGCACGGTTATTGCTGCAAATAGTTTTCAAAACTTGGTGTGGCGTTTTATTCCACCTAGAGCTCCACACATGGGAGGATTGTGGGAAGCTGGTGTTAAAAGCTTTAAAAGCCATCTTAAGAAATCTGTTACCACAAAACACACTTTTGAGGAGCTGTTTACCCTACTAGCCAGGATAGAAGGATATCTTAACTCGAGACCACTCAGTCAATTAAGCGAAAATCCTCAGGACTTAAACCCATTAACCCCGTTTCATTTTTTGATAGGTTCACCTTTGCTGACTCTTGCTGAACCTGACCTTAGTAATGGAAACATTTCTATGGCAAACATATGGCAAAAATTGTGAATTCAACATCACTATTTCTGTAGAAGATGAAAAGATGAATATCTCAAAGAATTACATAAAAGATTTAAGTGGAGATACCCCAGAAGAGAAATTACAGTTGATGGTTTTTATTATACAGGAAAATTCGCCACCAAATTGGGTAGAGTTAATAAAACTTTTCCCGGTTCCGATGAAGGAGTTCAAGTCGTGGAACTCCGAACTGCAACAGGAAGTTTGACTCGTCCTATAACGAAAATTGTCGTACTATCCGCTAGTTAGTCTACTACTACTGCACCTAAGTATCATACACTTACCCAATACTTACCAACCCGTTTTACTAATTAAAATAATGTTTCTACTTATTAACTCACCACACTTTACTTAGAATTAACCTTAACATACTAATAATTATTTTCATTACACATTCAATAACATTTCACTCATATAGACAATGGCAAATTGATACAGAACCAATAGGGATCGGTCTACAAAGCCCATTTCTAAGACAACACCGATGGCTATAAAGCGTCAGAATCACAATCGTTCGCGAAACAACAACAACAATAAATATGTTGGGTGCGAGTTGTGCAAGACTTATCATCGTATTGTCTCGTGCAGGACAAACAAAAAGCTGGAATACATTCGAAAACTTTCTTTAAAAGCGCTTATGTTATCTACATTAAAAAACAAAAAATAAAATAAAAAATTTGTGAAGTTATTATTGAATAATTGTAAAAATTTAGAAAAAAGAGCAAAATAATTTAAAAAACTCTAATTTAGATTGTGATTATGAACACAATACGTAAACGTTAATAATAGTGAAAAATACTTAGCTGAAATTTATATTGAAAAAGAAGTAAATTTTTAAATTTTAATTAAATAAGTTCAAGTTTATTTCCCAAATATTTACAAATACAAATTTTAACAATTAAATTAAAAATAAACAATCAAAAATCTAAATTTCTTACATACTAAGGTATTTCTCAAGAACTTCCTAACTTCTAAACTAACGGTGCGTATTCTTTTGCGCATCTTTCAAAAAATTAAAAAGCAATTTACAAAATTTACAAAAAAAGGGGTTAAAAAAGGAGGCGCTCCTAAATGTACTTACAACTAAAAATGCTTACAAACTAAAACTTAAAAAACTAAACAATATCAAAGAACAAAAAAAAAAAAAAACTAATAACAAGAATAAAACAGTAAACAAAACAAATTCATAGTAAACAAAAAACATGAACTTACAATCAATATAAAAATTATTTAAAAAGATTAAAAAAAACAAATTCATATTAATAATAGTGTCTTTTGTGTCTCGACACAATTGAGTTCACGTTGATAAAAATAATTTTAAATAAATAATCCATCGTGTCGCAGCCCGCCACCAAAAAACCCTTTGCAGTCCTTGTCAATAACATCATATTGAGCCATAGCCACTCCTAAGGATATTTCAGTCTTATTTGAACGTACTGTCCTGAAGCGTTAGTACTTGGTACCGTTTAAGGAATTTCATGAGCAAACGCTGCTCCAGCTGCAACAGCATAAGAAACCGCCAACTTAACCTCACTCTTTGAAGCATGTCCACGTGCACGGGGTCCAGCACTGGATAGCTTGATTTGCCGTGCCCGTACCGCTGGCAGTTGAAGCACTGCGTAATGCCTGTCCTTCTAAACTTCCTAATGTTTACCATACATCGGAGGACATATCGGACAGCGTAAAATTGTTCAATGTCCGAGTCTCTGGTCAATCTGACCACCCAGTCGAACCAGACCTATGACGCTGATATTAATCTGGAGACCGGTCAAATACTCCAGTATCTCATCCAACTCAAAAGAGTCGGGAAGACCGTCCACAACGTTCGTATACGAACGCAGACACTAAGGGGTATAGGTATAAAAATAAACCTTTTCCTTTTCCAAAAGAGCTTTAACCTTTTGAAAGTCATAGAGAACGCAGATTTCGATGTTTGCTACATTCTTACCAAAAATTTTGATACTATAATTTTTATGTCCTAACAACTTGTCTATTAAAACTTCAATACATTTTCATTAATGTCATAAGTGGTTATGACAGAAACCGACTTGCTTACTTAAGGTTTTCTAGTTTTCTCTCCGGTAATACTCTGTGTTGGCCGCAAAGCTGCTCTCTTGCTACATGTCGGCGCTTCCCTTGTTGCCACATCTTGCATAGCCACTGGAGTAGAAACCCTATCTTCAAATTCTTCTACATCTTCAATTGAAGAAATACCTCCCTCATTCTCAAGCATATTTTGCTGTATCTTGACCACAGACGCCAATTGCTTTTTTAAGGCGCCATTCTCATGTATAAGAAAGCTTAACAAGCGCCTCTATGTCATATTTGTCATCAGCTGTGTCCGCTGTCCCTCAGGAATTTTCCTCTTTTTGACAGAGGAGACTTCGTCATCATCCATAGCGGATTTAATTATTATTTACACACTTGTTATAAAATATACTTGTTTACCTTCTCAAAAACTTGAAGTTATTGAAAAATTTTGAAACAAATTCTTTATGAAAGTATCTTTGCACTAGTTTTTCTATTTATATCAGTGTCTTTGCACCTTTATTTTCAATTTATATTTATTTTCCAACAAATTTTACAAAAAAGAAGCTTAAGCACTAGTAAATCTAACAAAAATTATTCTTCGCAGACATAAGTATTTTTCAAAGACTTTCACATTTACATAAAAATTGTACAGTTGCATTGAACATCACTGGCATAAGGTATAACAAAATTTGCATTTAATTCCCCATAAAAAGGATAAAAAAGGGAAGCTCTTAATAACTCAAACCTATTAAACAAAAAAAGGTACAAAACAAAAACAATAAGAAGAAGTAACAAATTCATATTAAACAAAAAAAAAAAAAACAAATATGAATTAATACAATTAAAATAAAATAAAACTATTGGGCCGTATTATATACTGTATTCTGGGTACGCAAAGAATGCAGCCTTTAATGATAAAATAAAGAGATAAAATAAGAGATATGCATTCTAGTAAAGAATTCCAGCTCCCTTAAGGGTCAACAGATAAACCGAAGACAAATACCTTGACATCCGAACAGCCTCCAGATTTCTCGACGCAGAGAAGCATTTTCTCACCAAGGAATTCTCTAAGGATTGTGCGCCCTTTAAAAATATCACAGCCATTTCCCGCGAAAAATCAATTGCGCTGTAAATTGATCTACATGATGGCCTGCGAATCTCGCCGTATGGTCCTATATAAGGCCTAAGCCCCAGACGTACAGCCAAAACCAGTCTTTCCCATCTCCGTGGCCTCTCCATCTGCTGCGAAGAAATCCCGAAGCAAGCCGAAAAGGAGTAGGAGATGATAGGACGGATAATTTGCGGTGCACTTTCCTATCAAGAACCCCCTTACGTTTGAGTACTCCTTGATATGCGGAGTAAATCCTCTTGCTTCTCTCAAGAATATTGTCAATGTGACGATAGCTCTCAATTTTCTCATGGAAGGTGACACCCAGTTACATAAGCCTGTCCGAAGTCCTAATCGGCTCTTGTCCGACAATCAAACATGGTATGTATTGTCTACAATTCAGGTAAATGTACTTGCGCTTACTTTTGAACATTACGGCGACGGTCTTCGACATGTTCAAGGTAAGACCCCATTTTGTAAAACAGTCAGCCAGTACCGTCAAGTACCGGTTCGTTCATTTATATTCCTTGCTCTAGCACCCGATGAGGTAACCAGAATATCATCGGCATACATAAGAAAAAAACCTCTCGCGGCGGTTGTGTCGGAAACAAAGATATTGTATAGCACAAGGCTTAGTAACGAGGCCTGTGGCACTCCCGCAGAAATCAAGCCCTCGTCAGACCTTACATTACCCATGCGTACCCTAAAAGATAGGTCCCCTAAGAAGTTGTCTACTATACGGCAAATGCCCACACCAAATCTCATGCTTATCATTTTGAATACAAGACCATCGTGCGAAACTGTGTCAAAAGCGTTGGCAAAGTCGAGGCTGACAGCTATTGTAGGGCATTTCTTATTCAGCCCCCTGGCAATGAAGTCCGTCAGAGCGTGCGTTGTCGAAAATCCACCTCTAAATACAAATTGGAAGTCCTTTAAGATGTCCTTGTCAATTATTGCGTCATTTATCTTTGCCAGGAGAAAGAACTCAAACAACTTTCCAGAGGCAGGCAGCAGGAAAATGGGTCTATAGCCTCCACATACACCGGGATCCGATCTGGGTTTCAGTATAGGAAGAGAGCCAATCTCCACGCTTTCGAAAAATAACCAACATTATAGCAATGATTAAAAACTATGTGGTCCCGTTCAAAAGTAGCTATGGCCCTCTGTATTATTTTGTCCAAATTTCAAACGTCCGCTTTTAGAATATTCCGTCTACCTGTGTCATCGCACCTATGCAATATTCGTCTTAGTCGCTTTTTATCGTCAATAAAATGAAGAATGTGTTGTGGATGGTTCTTCAATCCTCTAGCTCCTGTGGAGACTTTAGGCATAGAATGCTCCATAGCATCTTGGAACGCCCTTTCCATTGCTCCAACACACTCACCAAATTTCATCGCTGTCACGTTTCTATCAATAGGTAGTCCACACGGGTCAAGATTTAGAGCCAGTGTGGTCGTAAGTCTTTGTCTGTCCATTTTGTCATAGTCAAACCTAGTCGGGCATTCTCGAATCATAAAGTCACTAGTCAAGACTTCTATGACTACAGCCTTGAGGTCAGACTCGTAGTCCAATGTCCTAAGGTATTTCGTACTTACTGTAGTGATGTCTACATATGTCAAGAAAACGTCAATGAAGGAAGAAGAGACATCGTTAATTCTTGTCGGTCTGTTAGTTTGACGAATTTCAATATCGGGACTAGATAACAAAAATTCCCGGAGGGTTCGAACATTCGCATTCGTTAGTTGATCTTCCCAATAGGGATGCTTTGCATTAAGGTCAGCACCAATTACCGCACTACAATTACGTACCATTGGCTGTATTTCATCAAAGTATTCCACAGCGAAGTGGGCCTTAATTACATTGAAATGGCAATCAAATCCACACTGTTCAGCCTTCTAATAAGGACAGCCGTATTCTCAACCGAACCAGTGCATAGTACGATTTCCTCGCAACACAAATCATCCCTAATGACGACAGCCGTACCTCCTCCTCTTCCATTGTGCCGGTCACGTCTAAAAACTCTATATCCAGTCATGTCGAATTTATGGCGAGAACTTAAACGGTGCTCAGCCATTAGTAGTACGTCCGGTTTTTGTCGCGTCAGAAATAAACTCATATAGTGTCTCTTATATTTTGAGACAATCGAGTTTATTTTAACAATAATAATTTTTATAGAATTAGCCATTATGTCTCAAATTCATGCGAGTAAAGCCCGCATTCTGTACTCGTCATTGTCCAACTCGTGGTGTTTAACCGCAAACACACCAACTTTGTTAAGACAGTTCAAAAGTCCGCCACCGAAGAAGCGTTTACAGTCCTTATCAATAATGAGAAATTGGGCCATAGCCATACCAATGTATATTTCTGTCTTGCTAGGTCTCTTTTGCCCTAAAGGTAAAGTTCTAGGGATCTCCTGAACTGCAGCAGAACTAGTTGCAGCAGCATACGATACACCATAGTTAACCCTATTCTGTCCAGGAACACGAGAACTTGATCTAGCACTTGCTAATTTTTTAGCCTGAAGCTTATGAAGTAGTTCAATCCTACGCGGGTACTCCTTCGAGCTAGCCGCATGACCCTCCACACCGCAAATTACACATCTTACAGGCAGGGCAATCCTTCTCGTGTCTTCTCCAGTAACAGGATTAGTTACGAAGGTTTCCGCAACATCCTCTCCGCGAGGAGGCACCTCGCACTTACCCGGACCATGTTCTCCCCCACACTTAACGCACCTATAGGACACATGGCATTTCGAATATACACGTCGGTATCCCTGACAATTAAAGCACTGTGTAATACCAGTGCGTCTAAACTTTCTTATATTAACACGGCGCCTCAATATGTATCGTATAGCATACAATTTTTCAATGTCCGAGTCTCTTGTCACCCTAAGAACGCACTTGTCACCTCCCAATCGAACTAAGCCAATAATGTTTGCATTAATCTGGAGACCGTTTAGGTATCCCAAAATCTCCTCAGATTCAAAAGAATCAAGAAGACCCTCAATAAACGCCGTATAGGCCCGGAGACTCTTTGGCGTATAGGTGTAAAAATGCACCTTAAGATCTTCGAGCAGCACCCTCACCCTCTGATAGTCCTAGAGAATGCAGACCTCTATATTCGCTACATTATTTCCTAGCACTTTAATGTTGTAATTTTTGTGCCCAGCAAAGTATCAATAGCACTAATAATAGTTTTAATGTTTGCATTATACGTACTTAATACTGGAGCAGTCTTACTACACCTCTTACCCTCTATATCAAAATTCTGGCGCTGCTCCACCTGATTATAGTCTTAAATTTTTATTTATTTTTGTAGTACTTGCCGTGGCAGCAACCACCCTCTTTTTCTGACTTTAATTTTCTTTTACCAACTCATCACTTTGTTCAATGTGAATCGATAACAAGCTTTCAACATCTTTACTGTTCACAAACGATTCTAGCTTTTTCTTTAGAGCTTCATTTTCGTGAACTAGCAGGCCAATTTTTCTACCTGCATCATCCAATTTACTCATTAAGACTGTATTTAATCTTACAATATCATCAAGGTTTTTCTTTTCATCCTCCACTGAACCACCCGACGGCATCTTACTCTTCTTAACAGAGGAAGAATCATCTTCATCTTCCATTGGAGATGAATTTATCATCAGCTTGTGCCCCTTGGGCCACCAATTAAAAAAGTTTTTCAATAAATTGTTTTTGTTTTAAGCAACATACAAAAAAACACTTGTTTTCCTTCTAGGCACTTCTAAAAATTTCAAAACCGGTTGAAAAATTTAACAACAGTAATAAAAAAACTTCCTGCTTTTTCACTTGTCGTATTCAAAAATATTTTTATTCCGCTCTAACACACAACCTTTCAGCTTAAAAGCACTTTGAGCACTTCTCAGCTTGAAAGTCTACACATAACTCCTTTAATTAAATAATTAATACTTACCCTGAATAACTTACCTACTCATAACCTAAAAATGAGAATTTATATGAATATTATATTATATTACATACCCTTTTAATTGTACCTAAACAGAAACCCTAAACGGCCAATAAACTAATGTACGTTTTATAACGTTTTCAAAAAAAACTAGAACTTTTTACTTATTTACTTGGATAATACCGCTTAACCAAGAAGTAAAATAGTGTTGATTCATTCTAACTCTTTTAAACATCATTTCTTTATGCAAGGTACGAAACTGATCGCACTTTCCGTACGGAAACAGTTGATTGTGCTTTGTGTTGTACATTTATAAAGAAAAATTGTAATTAAAATCTACAGTAGTAATTTTTTAGTTTTTAATCCAATAGAAAATGTGGAAAAACCAAAATTTTTCTTTCTGGCCAATTTTTAACAAATATTAATATTAATTACATTAATATAAATTTGTATTTATACACGTATATGCATGCGATATAAGCGCTGATACACCGTTGCATTTTTTAGTATGGTTGGCCACAAACACAGAAAAGAAAATAACTTTTAATATATTTTTTTAATTTATCTTAGAACATGAACTAAAAAATGTAAATGTGTATGTGAATGATATTAAATATATAAAATATCTTCTTAAAGCCTTTTCGTTTTAAAATTTTGTTTATTTATATAGAAATTATTTTTGGCAAAAGTACGAATTAAACATAAATGTGCAAGTGTGGCAAATAAGTTACTAAATTTGTGTAAGCACATTGTAGTCACCTACATTTCTTTAATATAGTACCTAAGCATATGACAGGCTTTTCTTTGGATTTTGGACATAAGCTTAAGCTAGCTTATGCACATTATTGCTGGGCCTTAAAAGTTTTATGAAAAGTCCAAGATAAGCAAAAACTGTAATGTTAACTTTATGATTTATGATACTATTTTGAAACTAATGTAAATGGGCGTTTAGAAAATAAATATTTAAAAAAATCGAGTGTGATTATTTGTGCTAATTATAAATTATCCTAAACCGCATATACATATACATTCGATCATTGGTACTTACAATGGTATCCAATGATGTCGTCCAGCATTTTTTAATACACTATTCCTGGTTAGTTTTCCTCCTGCCAAAACACTGTCGGTATGTATTGCTTTAAAATGTGCCAAATCAGCACCATTTTCTGGGATTTCTTGTATATGACAATTCACATAAAATTCGTTTCTTCCGTGATATACAAACTTCTTTGACTCAATTTCTGTTATTACTGGAAGAATCCAAGGCTTCTGATTATATTCAGCATGGTACCAAACAAATATATTGTCATTTATTTCACGTGATATCCATTTTTTAACCTTTGAATTTTGTGGTGCTGTTATGAATATAGGATAAATGAAAAACTAAAAAAATGTTATTTTTATATATTTACCACAAGTGCTGTAAGGTATATGGTCACACTTTCCATCGCTTCCACGAAAACTCCATTGGTGGAAAGGGCACTCTATTGTGTCCCCAATAACTCTACCACCAACTCCTAGATTAGCTCCCATATGTGGGCAGTACGCATTCAACACAAACACTGAATTATTCATTGTTCGAAAGACAACAAACTGTTCACCTAGTGCGGAGATACTTTTAGATTCCCCTGGTTTAAGATCTGTTGACTCCATCAAACTATACCAACCATTTGGATATGGCGGTGGTAGCTCGTGCATGCCAAAATTACGTTGTTTCCGTAATCTATTTTCAGAATCCTGTTTTCTTACAACATTTAAATTTCTTCTCTCTCGAAGGATAACGTTGCATCCAAGATTATCAGTGCTCTTAAGTAACAAAAAAAGGTATATTTTAAAATAACATTAAAGATTTTTTACAAAATTATACAGAAAAGTATTTGCATATATTATTAAACAGTTTATTAATCTTGTTATTAGTTTCCACAGGTGGTATAGGTTTGCATAGCAACTCCATTTCATTTTCTTACAATATCATTCGTATATATGTACTTGTGTCTCAACAGGAGGAAAGAACGGTTTAACGATAACACAGGTCTGCGATTAAAAAATTGTCTGTAATAATAGGGTGACTTTGTGGTATTTTTAGCACTGATAATTAAAAAAAAGGTGGTTCAAATTTTATATTTAATTTTTATGAATTTTTCTTTAGAACAAATATTAGATATAAACTTGTAACCATAAAATAATACATGAAATATATTTATATTTCACTTTATATGGATTGAAAATATAAAGTGATAATTTCGTGTGGAGTTCAGAACATGGCAGTTTATTTAAATATTTTTAAGGTACAACCAATTATAAGCCGTAGTTGTCTAGTTCTAGTTCTATTTTATGCATAGTTTGTTTGACTCTGTATTTCTATTCATTTTATTGAAAACGAAAAAATTTTTAAATTAAAGGCACGGGAATATTTTTCAAATTATTTAATTTTCATAAAAAACTTTGTGCTATTTTTTAAATTACCCTGATTAAATTAATTACCGATATTGATTATTGAGGATCAAAGCACGTCTCGATGACCACTTCGCTACCACTTTCTTAGCTCTTCAGGAAACTTCTGACAATAATTTTAAATAAACTAAAAATTTTTGTCCGTACAATAAAGAAAAGACAAAAATCAAAGTTTAAGCATAAACAACAATAACAATAACCATATACAATCTCCACTGTATACGGCTGACTTTTTTCGTCTCTTTTATACAGTTAAAGAGGATTAAAAATAAAATATCAAAAAACACTACGGATATTTATTTCTATGCAAAGGCACTTTGCAAATTATTAAACTAATGACATGGAATATTTTCGAAATTATTTAATTTTCATAAAAACTTTCATAAATTTTGATTTTTGTCTGTGCTTTATTGTTTGAACAAAAATCTTTAGTTTATTTAAAATCTTTGTCAGAAGTTTTCTGAAGAATTAAGTAAGCGGTAACGCAATGGCCATCGAGACGTGATTTGACCCTCAATAATTAATATCGGTAATTAATTTAATCGGGATAATTTAAAAAATAGCACAAAGTTTTTTATAAAACAGAAAACATTTTTAATCGAGTTCAAAAAAAGAAGAAGGTTATCAATTTTACTAAATCTTGCTTTTTTATGTAACTCAGTACTTTTTGGATTGATATATTTTTTTTTAATTGAAAGGTTATGCTTACAGATTGGCCCAGTTTTAAAAATAGTTAATAACTTTAATTAATTTTAATAATTAAAGGGTATCCCAATACAACGTATATGTTTTTACGTGTTTAAAATAATGTATAAAATTTGAATTTGGAAATTAAAAGGTATCTAAATAGTTAATTTTATTAGATGTATTTAAAGACTTTTGAAACGTTACTTATCTAAAGTTTGTTTTGTAGTCGGCATTTTTTTGCAAGAATATGATAAGGACTTATAGACACGAGAACTATGATATATATTTACATCAGTTACAAAGTGTTCTTGTGCAGTGAACAACAACAACATTTTCTGGATCCTTAATTTTTCCTTTCTTTAAAGATAAACATAAAACTCCATAAAAATAAATTTTCCTTCTTAATAAATATAAAAATTAAAGATAAGTGAACTTAAGCCGGATTAATAATTATCTGTTTGTTATAACACTAAAATAGTTCGATAATATATAAAATAAAAACTTTTTTAATATTTATATTTTTTGCATGGCACCGTGTATTCACATCTCCTTTGCAGCAATCAGTGATACTAGAGCAGAATTAACTGTAATGCGAAGAAAAATTATTTAAAAATGAATTAAACCGACCGATACAGGAAGAAAACATAAATATATCTTACCATTAATAAAGAGAAAGCATTGGGTTGCATGTGGGTTTCGTCTAACCAGATATGGCTTGTGCCATATCTGCGGCTGCACTCTGAGAAGGGTCGATATTTGTGCAGAATACTGTAAGAGACGCCTGTAATTTTATATAGATAATTCTCATGGCCTTAAAAAAAATTTATTTTTTCAATTCCTTTTTGTATGTCTTGTTTTAATGTTATTATAAGGATAGACTTGAAATCAATTCTTTGGATTTTAAACGTAAGAATTTAGAAGAAAGAAAGTTGCTTGACAGCCAAAAAATATATTTAAGAAAATTTATTAGAAGAGTTTTAATCGGCTTTTGAAAATAATATAGAAACAGAACCACATGTACAACATTTTATTAATACACACATTCTCCTATTTCGTGTCCTCCATACCGTATTTCACCAGTAATGAAAGAAAAACTTAAAAAGGAAATTGCTGATATGCTAAAAAATTAAATAGTAAAAGATGAAAAATCACCCTGGACGTTTCCAGTTGTGATTTTTAACGTCATAACTGTTACAGACAACTGCCCGCTTCCTAGAATGCATGGTTTGTTACAAGCTGCAAAAGTTTTGTCTTTCATCTCTACTATGCGCCTAAAGCGGGAAACTGGCAGATTAAATGCTTGATAAAGATAAACTGAATACCGCTTTTAAAACTCCTCCTTTTTATGTTTTAATAGAATACCGTTTGGACTTAAAAATGCACTGGCAAAATTTGAGGACTTATCGAAAAATTTCAAACTGGTTTTTTGCCGAATTTCGATGACATAACTATTTGCCCAAAAGATTTGCAAACAACTTATTGCGAGCATAATTCTTACGTTAAGAGTTAAGGTTATTTATTGATACCAATTTACAAATATATTAATGCAAAAAAGATATTGGGGGATTTAACACAAATCAGTCGGAAAAAATTCTACAGTGTGGCAGCTCCTATAGTTTTTGTGAGAATATACAGAGTAAACATGAAAAATTCCGTTATTTTCCCATATTTGACTTCTTGAACAAACAAAAATTCAAGTGCAGAAAGTCAAAACTAAAAAAAATTAAAAATATTATAAAATGAAAAAAGGAAAGAAATACAACATTTCGTTCGTCATTTAGTGGTAAAACTCAGAAATGAAAACAAACAGTAAAATTTAAAAAATAGTGAGCTTACGTCATGATACTGTACAAACTTATATAAAAAATAGCACTGAAAATAAACCAAGATTTGGTAGGGAAAGTAAGCTTTCAAGTCGAAATGAGCGAAGTAATCTTAAAGAAGTGCACAAAAATCCACCATTAGGAACACATTTTAAACATTTTGCATCAAAACGCCGCGAAAAAAACCACTGAGAACAAGTATAATATTTTTGGGGACGACGGCCGAGCAAATGTGCGGAGAAAACTTAATTTTGCACTTAAACCGAAGAATATAAGACGTACGGTGAAACATGGTGGTGGTAGTGTTATGGTTTGGGGAGCTATGCATCATGTGGGGTGAGTCGTTTGATTTTTGTCGATGGTATTATGAACAGACATCAGAATAAAAGTATACAGGAACAAAATCTGAAACCATCCGTCGGAAGCTAGGGTCTTGCAAATCGTTGGTCTTGGAACCGCTCACATAGTTCAAGACTGGCCCCTTTATTATCCACCAAAACAGCTGATTTCCCCACCTCACGCACCAGATCTCAACCCGATCGAGCACGTTAGGGATGCTTTTAACGGTTAGTGCGAAAATATGACAATACAAGTCGAAAGACTTCAAAACCGCATTAATTCGTGCAAGAGCAGAAATTACTCCAGATATCACTGAAAATTTAGTGATGTCAATGCCCGCCGGCTTCAGGAAGTAAAAGATGCTCAAGGTGCTACTATTAAATATTACAAAAATAAATTTTACCTTTGTTTTAGTTCAAAAGCTTTAATAACTTATAGCTTTTATAGCTCTATGTTGACTTTTTTCTTGTGAATATTATATGTTCTTGTTATTTTTATTGTTCATATGCCTAACATCCTATGGAGTATGCTAGTCGTTAACTTCTATGCGCCGCACAGTGGCGCCATTTGAGTTTTTTTGTTGCAAAAATCATATCTTTTGAACCGAATAAGATAATTAAAAAGTTTAAACAGCATATGATAGATAACTGTTCAGCCTATGAAATGAGCGTTTGGAAAGGGGGCTACGCTTTGTAGGGGCCTACTTATGGGTTATCAAAGTTAAAATTAGTAGAAAAATCAATTTTATAGTAACTAAAAATTTTTTTTTTTTTACATTTTTAAATAGTTTTTATTTTTTTTCTTTAGGGTTTTATGTTTTAAATTATTACCCAACAAATTAAAAAAAAATAATTTTTTTAAAATTAATTTTTTCAATTTTCTGTAAAATATTCATCACAAATCGTAAGATAAGGTATATCTAAAAGACTAAGCATTTCTAAACTATAATTATTTTCTAACTCTTTTCGTGACTTCACATGCCGCAGGTAAGAAATAAGTGGATCGGAAGATGCTGCCAATAAAATATCAAAAAACACTACGGATATTTATTTCTATGCAAAGGCACTTTGCAAATTATTAAACTAATGACATGGAATATTTTCGAAATTATTTAATTTTCATAAAAACTTTCATAAATTTTGATTTTTGTCTGTGCTTTATTGTTTGAACAAAAATCTTTAGTTTATTTAAAATCTTTGTCAGAAGTTTTCTGAAGAATTAAGTAAGCGGTAACGCAATGGCCATCGAGACGTGATTTGACCCTCAATAATTAATATCGGTAATTAATTTAATCGGGATAATTTAAAAAATAGCACAAAGTTTTTTATAAAACAGAAAACATTTTTAATCGAGTTCAAAAAAAGAAGAAGGTTATCAATTTTACTAAATCTTGCTTTTTTATGTAACTCAGTACTTTTTGGATTGATATATTTTTTTTTAATTGAAAGGTTATGCTTACAGATTGGCCCAGTTTTAAAAATAGTTAATAACTTTAATTAATTTTAATAATTAAAGGGTATCCCAATACAACGTATATGTTTTTACGTGTTTAAAATAATGTATAAAATTTGAATTTGGAAATTAAAAGGTATCTAAATAGTTAATTTTATTAGATGTATTTAAAGACTTTTGAAACGTTACTTATCTAAAGTTTGTTTTGTAGTCGGCATTTTTTTGCAAGAATATGATAAGGACTTATAGACACGAGAACTATGATATATATTTACATCAGTTACAAAGTGTTCTTGTGCAGTGAACAACAACAACATTTTCTGGATCCTTAATTTTTCCTGTTTTCTTTAAAGATAAACATAAAACTCCATAAAAATAAATTTTCCTTCTTAATAAATATAAAAATTAAAGATAAGTGAACTTAAGCCGGATTAATAATTATCTGTTTGTTATAACACTAAAATAGTTCGATAATATATAAAATAAAAACTTTTTTAATATTTATATTTTTTGCATGGCACCGTGTATTCACATCTCCTTTGCAGCAATCAGTGATACTAGAGCAGAATTAACTGTAATGCGAAGAAAAATTATTTAAAAATGAATTAAACCGACCGATACAGGAAGAAAACATAAATATATCTTACCATTAATAAAGAGAAAGCATTGGGTTGCATGTGGGTTTCGTCTAACCAGATATGGCTTGTGCCATATCTGCGGCTGCACTCTGAGAAGGGTCGATATTTGTGCAGAATACTGTAAGAGACGCCTGTAATTTTATATAGATAATTCTCATGGCCTTAAAAAAAATTTATTTTTTCAATTCCTTTTTGTATGTCTTGTTTTAATGTTATTATAAGGATAGACTTGAAATCAATTCTTTGGATTTTAAACGTAAGAATTTAGAAGAAAGAAAGTTGCTTGACAGCCAAAAAATATATTTAAGAAAATTTATTAGAAGAGTTTTAATCGGCTTTTGAAAATAATATAGAAACAGAACCACATGTACAACATTTTATTAATACACACATTCTCCTATTTCGTGTCCTCCATACCGTATTTCACCAGTAATGAAAGAAAAACTTAAAAAGGAAATTGCTGATATGCTAAAAAATTAAATAGTAAAAGATGAAAAATCACCCTGGACGTTTCCAGTTGTGATTTTTAACGTCATAACTGTTACAGACAACTGCCCGCTTCCTAGAATGCATGGTTTGTTACAAGCTGCAAAAGTTTTGTCTTTCATCTCTACTATGCGCCTAAAGCGGGAAACTGGCAGATTAAATGCTTGATGAAGATAAACTAAATACCGCTTTTAAAACTCCTCCTTTTTATGTTTTAATAGAATACCGTTTGGACTTAAAAATGCACTGGCAAAATTTGAGGACTTATCGAAAAATTTCAAACTGGTTTTTTGCCGAATTTCGATGACATAACTATTTGCCCAAAAGATTTGCAAACAACTTATTGCGAGCATAATTCTTACGTTAAGAGTTAAGGTTATTTATTGATACCAATTTACAAATATATTAATGCAAAAAAGATATTGGGGGATTTAACACAAATCAGTCGGAAAAAATTCTACAGTGCGGCAGCTCCTATAGTTTTTGTGAGAATATACAGAGTAAACATGAAAAATTCCGTTATTTTCCCATATTTGACTTCTTGAACAAACAAAAATTCAAGTGCAGAAAGTCAAAACTAAAAAAAATTAAAAATATTATAAAATGAAAAAAGGAAAGAAATACAACATTTCGTTCGTCATTTAGTGGTAAAACTCAGAAATGAAAACAAACAGTAAAATTTAAAAAATAGTGAGCTTACGTCATGATACTGTACAAACTTATATAAAAAATAGCACTGAAAATAAACCAAGATTTGGTAGGGAAAGTAAGCTTTCAAGTCGAAATGAGCGAAGTAATCTTAAAGAAGTGCACAAAAATCCACCATTAGGAACACATTTTAAACATTTTGCATCAAAACGCCGCGAAAAAAACCACTGAGAATAAGTATAATATTTTTGGGGACGACGGCCGAGCAAATGTGCGGAGAAAACTTAATTTTGCACTTAAACCGAAGAATATAAGACGTACGGTGAAAGATGGTGGTGGTAGTGTTATGGTTTGGGGAGCTATGCATCATGTGGGGTGAGTCGTTTGATTTTTGTCGATGGTATTATGAACAGACATCAGAATAAAAGTATACAGGAACAAAATCTGAAACCATCCGTCGGAAGCTAGGGTCTTGGAAATCGTTGGTCTTGGAACCGCTCACATAGTTCAAGACTGGCCCCTTTATTATCCACCAAAACAGCTGATTTCCCCATCTCACGCACCAGATCTCAACCCGATCGAGCACGTTAGGGATGCTTTTAACGGTTAGTGCGAAAATATGACAATACAAGTCGAAAGACTTCAAAACCGCATTAATTCGTGCAAGAGCAGAAATTACTCCAGATATCACTGAAAATTTAGTGATGTCAATGCCCGCCGGCTTCAGGAAGTAAAAGATGCTCAAGGTGCTACTATTAAATATTACAAAAATAAATTTTACCTTTGTTTTAGTTCAAAAGCTTTAATAACTTATAGCTTTTATAGCTCTATGTTGACTTTTTTCTTGTGAATATTATATGTTCTTGTTATTTTTATTGTTCATATGCCTAACATCCTATGGAGTATGCTAGTCGTTAACTTCTATGCGCCGCACAGTGGCGCCATTTGAGTTTTTTTGTTGCAAAAATCATATCTTTTGAACCGAATAAGATAATTAAAAAGTTTAAACAGCATATGATAGATAACTGTTCAGCCTATGAAATGAGCGTTTGGAAAGGGGGCTACGCTTTGTAGGGGCCTACTTATGGGTTATCAAAGTTAAAATTAGTAGAAAAATCAATTTTATAGTAACTAAAATTTTTTTTTTTTTTACATTTTTAAATAGTTTTTATTTTTTTTCTTTAGGGTTTTATGTTTTAAATTATTACCCAACAAATTAAAAAAAAATAATTTTTTTAAAATTAATTTTTTCAATTTTCTGTAAAATATTCATCACAAATCGTAAGATAAGGTATATCTAAAAGACTAAGCATTTCTAAACTATAATTATTTTCTAACTCTTTTCGTGACTTCACATGCCGCAGGTAAGAAATAAGTGGATCGGAAGATGCTGCCAACATGTTGAAGAGGTCCTCATTTTGCCTTACCCTTGATGTTTTGAATGTGTTCTGCAATCTATATTTTTTATAAAATTTGTTAAGAGACTCCTGTGCTTCTTCAGAAAGCTCTCCAATTGGCAAAGACTGGAACTCAATTATATCTTTGCTATCCGCCAATATTTTATGGACGGTCGGGATCAACTTCTTCTGTGGATACATTTCTGCTAAAAGGGATGCAGTTTTCGACGCATATTCTCCATATTTTGTAGAATTGACATTTTCTTTGCAGTTTAAAACATCCAAGATCGTTCCGAATCTTTTCACGATTTGATTGTCAATTCCAGAAACATTATTGGTCGGCAATAATGCACTGATGACGGACGTGGATTTCTCCAGTGTAGGGAAACATCAGATTTTAGCCGCAAAGGAACAACAGATGCCATAAACATATTTCCGTCCGATATTGTAGCGTCATCAGAAGATATCCTTTGCTTATAAACGCTTTGTCCGGATGATCCATCGCAGCCCAATTTGCTGATCAATGTCAACTTCTCAGGAAGAATTTTCAACTCATTTTCAGAAAGAATCTCCAACAACCGTTTCACTGTATGGCCCATGAGATCCTGCAGATTGGGTTTCGCAGAGACTTCCGTAAACTCCGTATGCAGTGGTCGAAAATTTATTTTGGCTTGCGTAATATGCTTGTATCCGGGAAAAACGTCAGCGCCGTGTCGCGTTAAAGATGCCCGTAGTTTCTCATATTTCTCTTTGGAAAGTTCTAAGTCCATAAACAAGGCCAAGGCTTCTTCAGAACCATACTTTTTAATGTGTGCGTTTGTGGGCGTGGGCATGCTTTCCCTAATCCTTTTTAGTCGCAATGGGCTTGCACCAGCACAGATTTGGTTATCTGAGACCTAACTCTTTCACTATCCTTTGTATATTTGTGTTCAAGTCATTGGTGGCATCGGCAAGTTTCCTCTTTCTTGTGAAAATTGAACACTCCTCAATACTTTTTTTTGGCCTTCCTTTTGCTCCTTTGGTTGATGTGGTGGATTTATCTACTGCCATTATAGCCAGGATGGTGTCTTCATTAAGCCAGTCCTCGTATTTGGAGTTGAAGTTCTGAATGGTTCGATTAGATTTCACCCATTTTGCCTTAATATTTGCATATATCAGATAAAAATTATTTGTTATAATTTCGTTTCTCTCAATATTTCCGTATAAGCTATCAAGTTCTTCTAAAGCAGCTTCCGTGAAAAACTTTGGTGTGGTTGACTTTCAGAACAGTTCAAATAATTTTAAATTGTTCAACGCCATGTTTTCAGTACTTAAATTCTTTAATGGTTTCAGTAATTGTTGCGCCAACTTTGAGTCGTAGACTAATCCAAGCATTGTGCTTATTTTGCAATATATAGGCTTATGCTACCATGCCTAAAAATTTACTACTACAAAAAAAATTTAAACAAAAATTGACTACTAAAAAAAACTACTGTCAGTCAAAACATATAAGGGATGGATGCCATACAATTTCTGCAACCATGTCTTTTTAACCTTTTTTACCTCTAGAAGCCAAACGGGCACGTACGGGCAGATAAAACCTTTTGAATTATGTTAAGATATAATCAAAGAACAGGTTTTGCAAATATGGCAAATATAGAAAAATATAGATTTTTTTTAAATTAATGAAATTTTACTTTATTTACGGCTTTTTGGTTCTTTTTAATTAATTTTCTAAACATTTTTAGAAAGAAAAATTATTTACAAATGTGTGCGGACGTTTTCCAAAGAAAACAAGAAAAATTAGACGCTAGCAGAATGAAATGCAGCATTTTCTGGACCGCCACATCCTTCATCAGCATTCTTTGCATCTATCTACCTTATGTTATGTACATCGTAAACATCATCTATTTAACCAACTAATCTTAACGTTAATTGGGTGAGACGAAGTTCACACACAACTTAAATCTTTTAGTCATTCTCTTTGTAACTCGTCTTGTACATTTGTTGTTGCTTTTTTGTACTAGCAATTTGATAGTCACAAATGCAACTTTTTTTTATTTTTAATTATTCATACTTGTTTGCTCACAACATTATAGACACAGTTTCAGTATCATATTGACTTTTATGAGTTAAGTATGAATGTAAATACGCGGTGCCTAGCGTTTGTTTTTTTTTTTAATTTTTAATTTTCACCCTGACCAGGATTCGAACCATCGATTTTATAAATTAATGAAATTTTACTTTATTTACGGCTTTTTGGTTCTTTTTAATTAATTTTCTAAACATTTTTAGAAAGAAAAATTATTTACAAATGTATGCGGACGTTTTCCAAAGAAAACAAGAAAAATTAGACGCTAGCAGAATGAAATGCAGCATTTTCTGGACCGCCACATCCTTCATCAGCATTCTTTGCATCTATCTACCTTATGTTATGTACATCGTAAACATCATCTATTTAACCAACTAATCTTAATGTTAATTTGGTGAGACGAAGTTCACACACAACTTAAAGCTTTTCTTTGTCATTCTCTTTGTAACTCGTCTTGTACATTTGTTGTTGCTTTTTTGTACTAGCAATTTGATAGTCACAAATGCAACGTTTTTTAATTTTTAATTATTCATACTTGTTTGCTCACAACATTATAGACACTGTTTCAGTATCATATTGACTTTTATGAGTTAAGTATGAATGTAAATACGCGGTGCCTAACGTTTGTTTTTTTTTAATTTTTAATTTTCACCCTGACCAGGATTCGAACCATCGATTTTATAAATTAATGAAATTTTACTTTATTTACGGCTTTTTGGTTCTTTTTAATTAATTTTCTAAACATTTTTAGAAAGAAAAATTATTTACAAATGTATGCGGACGTTTTCCAAAGAAAACAAGAAAAATTAGACGCTAGCAGATTTTTTTTATTTTCCGTCAAATTTGAAAAATAGTGAAAAAATGGATAGTTTTTAAATAGTGATTTACCAGGAGAAACACAAAGCAAACAGTTAATTTTTTTATCATTATACATTTAATAAATACATCAATCAATACAAACAAAAAATATGGCGATTCATTACCTATTTTTCGTGATATTATACCTGAAATCGCAACAAATTGACTAAAAATTGTATGTTTTTTTGAAAAACGAAAGTCGTTCACCTTTGAACGGTTATATCTTCTAAACTAAAAATGTGATATTATTAAGAGTGGCATATTTGAAATCGTTGAAAAGTTTCCTATAACATGGGTTTATTCAAAACTTCATGGGCGCTCATAAAAATTTTGGTTTTTGCAACCTCGTTTGCTTGCTGTGCGCCGTAGGGATCTATTCTACATCGGAGCGAGAAGTGTTAGCTGTTAATTGGACTGCTAAAAAGTTTCGTAGCTATATCGAACGATTATAATTTTTAATTTTATCAGACCACCAACCGGCGAACATGGCCGTGATCGGACGTGTTTTTTGAGAGCTCTGCATTTTAATTTTTTGTTCGGTAATAAATACGGAATATTTATAGGAAATTAAAAATAACTTTATATTTAATACTTCTATTTGTCTTAATATAGTATTTTAAATATAAAAGCCATTAAAAACCCTTAAGCAGTATACGAGACTTTTTAATAAACTCGAAAACAAAATATACTCTGCAAAACTTTTTCTTGAGCAAAAACATTCTTGATATTAAATATTAACAATACTCGTAACAATTTATGAACATGTGCTTTTGCATTAGAGCCCTGCACAAATGCATTTGCTATTAAAAAGTACATATGATTTGCAAAACATGAACGCTTGCTTGAGGTTATTATAAAAACGATGAACATGTTTTTGAGAACATCAAACTCATTGAGTAACTATTGGTTGTACTCGACTGAGAGTGTGTTAGGCGAGTACTTGTTCTTTTTTTTCTCTTACTTGCAAATGTTTTCTACGAACATGTCGAGTATCATGCGACAGTCAAACTTCACTTGATACTCGCAGTACTAGGTGAAGTTTGGCAAATATTTAATTAAATTCATTTGTTTTGAATCTTCCTTTTTGAACTGCCAAAAATAAAATAGAAATAAATAAGGTAAGTTAATAATTTAGTTTAATTAGATATTCTTTAATTATTTATAACTATGTTAAAATTAAATAAAATAAAAAATAATATAATAATGATACGTATATATATATATGTATACAATATATAGAAACAGAAAACAGTAACACAGCTTAAAATAAATGAATATAAAGCAAATTTATTACTTTGTTTTTTATTTAATCAAAATGAGTAGTAGTTTTAATAAAGCTATATATATACATACATATATTATATATATAAATATTGTTTAAATATTTTTTATATGCATAATATATGTATGTATATATATAGCTTTATTAGAACTACTACTTATTTTTATTAAATAAAAAGCAAAGCAATAAATTTGCTTTAAATTTTCATGGTTTGTATTTCTTATTCTTCTATGTTAACGACAAAAACATTAAAATATATTCACTATAAAGAAGGCAAAAAATACTTGCAGTACCATATGAAGTGAACATATTTTTTAGGTACTTCATTTTTTGGTACTTGCATTCTGATATGCTAGTTTTTTTCGGAACATCTTAACTTCGGCTTATTGCATATTCGTTCTTGCCGAACAAACAATCACTACTCTTCACTGCTTGTGCTCTCACTGAGAGAACAAATATAAACGATGTTTGGGAGCGAGTTTCACATATGCACAAAAAAGTTACTCGTTGCAGATGTCTATTTTGCATGCTAACAAGTATTTCAAAATAAGTTCTAACATGTTGCATACCAAATACTACAAGTATAAATGGCAAAATGAGTATGACTGTTATTAAAAAACTTCGCTCATACTCTACTAACATACTCTACTAAAAACACTAATCGTTTTACTTTTCTTCCTATGTGCAAGACAACATAGTGTTGCCAAGAGCTGTACAATTTTAATTTTTAAATGACTACAATTCGATCATTTTAAACATAAACATGCAGATTTTTTTTAGGTACGGACTAGGCCTTTAAGACCATGTATAATTTTTAAAAATCAGACAAAAATTGAAGAGACGCCAAGCATTAGAAAAAATTTGCAGGTAAGAGGTGCCCAACTTTGACAGCACATAGCGCCATCTCCGGAAAGTCGATCCTGGTCCATTTGTTAGTAGTTTTTGTTAAAGCCTTTACATTTGTGTATTTGTTTAAAAAAAATAACTCTCACTCTGGATTTCAACGCCGAATCGGAGCGAGAAGTGTTAGCTGTTAATTGGACTGCTAAAAAGTTTCGTAGCTATATCGAACGATTATAATTTTTAATTTTATCAGACCACCAACCGGCGAACATGGCCGTGATCGGACGTGTTTTTTGAGAGCTCTGCATTTTAATTTTTTGTTCGGTAATAAATACGGAATATTTATAGGAAATTAAAAATAACTTTATATTTAATACTTCTATTTGTCTTAATATAGTATTTTAAATATAAAAGCCATTAAAAACCCTTAAGCAGTATACGAGACTTTTTAATAAACTCGAAAACAAAATATACTCTGCAAAACTTTTTCTTGAGCAAAAACATTCTTGATATTAAATATTAACAATACTCGTAACAATTTATGAACATGTGCTTTTGCATTAGAGCCCTGCACAAATGCATTTGCTATTAAAAAGTACATATGATTTGCAAAACATGAACGCTTGCTTGAGGTTATTATAAAAACGATGAACATGTTTTTGAGAACATCAAACTCATTGAGTAACTATTGGTTGTACTCGACTGAGAGTGTGTTAGGCGAGTACTTGTTCTTTTTTTTCTCTTACTTGCAAATGTTTTCTACGAACATGTCGAGTATCATGCGACAGTCAAACTTCACTTGATACTCGCAGTACTAGGTGAAGTTTGGCAAATATTTAATTAAATTCATTTGTTTTGAATCTTCCTTTTTGAACTGCCAAAAATAAAATAGAAATAAATAAGGTAAGTTAATAATTTAGTTTAATTAGATATTCTTTAATTATTTATAACTATGTTAAAATTAAATAAAATAAAAAATAATATAATAATGATACGTATATATATATATATATATATATATATATATATATATATATATATATGTATACAATATATAGAAACAGAAAACAGTAACACAGCTTAAAATAAATGAATATAAAGCAAATTTATTACTTTGTTTTTTATTTAATCAAAATGAGTAGTAGTTTTAATAAAGCTATATATATACATACATATATTATATATATAAATATTGTTTAAATATTTTTTATATGCATAATATATGTATGTATATATATAGCTTTATTAGAACTACTACTTATTTTTATTAAATAAAAAGCAAAGCAATAAATTTGCTTTAAATTTTCATGGTTTGTATTTCTTATTCTTCTATGTTAACGACAAAAACATTAAAATATATTCACTATAAAGAAGGCAAAAAATACTTGCAGTACCATATGAAGTGAACATATTTTTTAGGTACTTCATTTTTTGGTACTTGCATTCTGATATGCTAGTTTTTTTCGGAACATCTTAACTTCGGCTTATTGCATATTCGTTCTTGCCGAACAAACAATCACTACTCTTCACTGCTTGTGCTCTCACTGAGAGAACAAATATAAACGATGTTTGGGAGCGAGTTTCACATATGCACAAAAAAGTTACTCGTTGCAGATGTCTATTTTGCATGCTAACAAGTATTTCAAAATAAGTTCTAACATGTTGCATACCAAATACTACAAGTATAAATGGCAAAATGAGTATGACTGTTATTAAAAAACTTCGCTCATACTCTACTAACATACTCTACTAAAAACACTAATCGTTTTACTTTTCTTCCTATGTGCAAGACAACATAGTGTTGCCAAGAGCTGTACAATTTTAATTTTTAAATGACTACAATTCGATCATTTTAAACATAAACATGCAGATTTTTTTTAGGTACGGACTAGGCCTTTAAGACCATGTATAATTTTTAAAAATCAGACAAAAATTGAAGAGACGCCAAGCATTAGAAAAAATTTGCAGGTAAGAGGTGCCCAACTTTGACAGCACATAGCGCCATCTCCGGAAAGTCGATCCTGGTCCATTTGTTAGTAGTTTTTGTTAAAGCCTTTACATTTGTGTATTTGTTTAAAAAAAATAACTCTCACTCTGGATTTCAACGCCGAAAAAGTTGAAACAGATTGAACTTTTACGGCGTTGCAACGCGTTGAGATTAACTGCTCTCATACAATTTCATACGATTCAACTTTATTTTTGACATTTGACGCCGTCGACTACGTCGACATTAACTTTAGGGTCATGTTCGAGGTTTGTTCTATATCTATAGATTTTCTGCAATTAGACTCGACAGACTTAAGAAAAGCACAACTTGAAGACACTGAAATTAAAACTTTTATAACATCTTTTGAAGTCGATGATGTAATGTAATGATGATTTGATGTAGCCGTTCACTAGCCGTTAATACCTAATGATTGATGGAGTATTGTATTGTTATTGCTAGGATCAAGATTTAGAAAATGGAGGATGGTCGTACCAAAATCAATACAAAGCAGAATCACAAGAAGATTTTACAACGATTCCACTGCGGAACACAATGGCTTAAAACGACTATCTCTCGCATTGTTTCTCACTATTGGTGGCAGTTCATTGTAACGAAGGGAATCCGTAACATGAATTATCTTTATTTATATTATTACTTTATTTTTTTATTACAAATATTTCCCATTTTTCGTCAAATTATAAAACGAATAAACTGTGTTATATTTATGATACTAATATTATACTCATAATTATTCTCCTATTAAAACTAAATTTGTCATTTATTATCTCTTGTTTATTGATTCATTGTATTCATTAACACCCAGTTTACAGAACACAATTTGCCGATTAGACGCACAAAAACGTTACCGTTTCCCATGTTTGGATTTTTAAAACGCGAATGTCATTTCGTTTTGTAAAAAAACGTAGCAAATGGCCATTGTTTCTGGTTTATGTATCGCGCATTGTAGTGTCAGACACGTCGAAAATGAGCGAAGAAAAAAAAAAACCATTCGTCAGGAGTTAATATTGTTGGGCAACTGCCCATCATAATACTTTAAATTATTAAGAAATTTTTAGTATTATACATACATTTTAATTATTGTTTATTTTTATAACTATTGTTAAAACTTTTTTATTTTCACAAATTTTTGTTTTCAGATAAAAATTTTTACTTCATTGTTTGATAATTTTGTTTTGTTTATTTAACTCAGCTGTTTCTTTTTAAGCGCCGAAGCAGGCTTACCATCATTTAGGGAAAAAACAAAAAATGTATAAGAAAAAAAGGTAAATAAAAAACATTAATAAATACATTGGCAATACTACGATTTGATACAACATTTATTTACACGAAACACAACGTAAGTTAAACGAAAAAACCGGAACGCAGACGCTAATTATTACGTATTTGTCCATATGCCATCCGGTTTCGTTTCGCTCTTGACGTGTTCTATAGACAGGCTGTAAAACTCTTTTGTAGCAATGCTAGGAAGACAACTGGGACGAACGTCGAAATTCGTTTAACACGACGAATACATATTCGTCCATATCGTATCCAATATTAGTTGTGTAAATTCGTCGTTTGAAGCACAATAACGTCGAAAAAACACAGCTGTTATAAGTTTAAAGTTGTTTATTTTTTGTAATCTGCTAAGGTGACCATAAAAAAATAATTTTTAAAAAGTTAAGCATTAGCAAAAACACAACTAAAAACTATTTTTGTATTTAACATATAATCTGTAAACTTATTATAAATGCATCAAACTAAAAATACATAAAATACTTCGAATCTAAAGTCAAACATGGTCACATTGTACTGATTTGTTCGTCGTTCGCCGGCGTAAGAAATAGAACTAGTTATATTGCGTAAGACGAATTTCGTCCCACGTCATGATTGGGTGCATTTTCATATACACAAATGTGTTTTATTTTTGATGACGAATATTCAATCCAAAAAATTATTTTTGAAACTTTTGACAGAAATACCTCACAGCTAAGATTATCTGGAGATGTTATATGATCAGTGAGTTTTATAAAACAGAGTTCTCTAAATTCGTTATCTTAATTTTGAATATCCTCTTCACTAATTAAATTTGGAAAATTGTGTATTAAGCCTGTAGGAGAATTAATTTTTCTATTTATAAATTTAAATTTAAATCAAATCGTTTTAATATTTGTTTACATAACTCAATGTTAAATAAATAAATTAATTTTTTTCATTTGTAGTGAGCTTTTATCTAGAAATCTTTTGTTTAACAAAAACACCCAGATAGACTTCTACGTTGTGTAGAAATATACTTTTGTTTTCAAACTATCCACGCAAAAAAACAAGTAAGAGTTCTATGTTCGGCTATGCCGAATCTTATATACCCTTCACCATATATGTAAATCTAGTTAAGTGAAGTAACTCCAATCAAAGACACAAATATTGGGGTGACATAGAATTAAAAAATAATAAAAAAAAATGTTGTTACTATATATATTTTTACATTAAAATGACATCGGCTCTTAATGGGTTAAGCATTTAAAAAAAAATTTTAGTATTTATACCCTCAAAAGCTTTAAAATGATACCCATATTGATATTTAAAAAAATGTTAAGTTGCAGAGCCCGTAACTCGGAAAATATGGGCCAACGCCAATTTTTCACTTGATGGTTTTCTTATTTTTTAATTCTCTATCGTCCCATATATTTATTTATTTTTTTCATTGGAGTTGCTTTATTGTTCCAAATGACTTGAATAAATTAGATGTAGGCGTGGTGTTTTGCTTGCTGCCTCGAATGACATGGACCGATCATGCAGATTTCGAACAGCACCTCTTTCGACACTATATCTGATCGATTGAGATACTTATTTTTTTTGTAAAATCGACAAACTTGATTTCAACACTAATACGGACGGACAGACGGACATCGCTTAATCGACTTCGCTATGCATAAGAAGTCAGAATCAGAGAACTGCACGAGTACACCGCAACTCATGAGTACACCGCATACTTACTCTATACATACTCTATACTTTTCATACTCGAGTATTATAAACACCGCAATAAAAAGTTGCGGTGTTTATTTTACCCATTCTTGTAAAAACGAGTATTAAAAATATCGCAATCAGAATTATAAGTATTTTTTATACTCGTACGCCAGAATTTTTTAATTCTCTTTATTTGTAAGCAACGTTGCCACATTTTTACCCTATTAAAGTTTTTTACTGTCGTTTTATGAAATACTGCATTGTATGCAGATCTATTTACAAACAATAAAAAAAAAACAAAATTTGATCAAATATATTGCTTAAACATTCTAAGCACATATTAAATTAATAAAATGCAATAAAAACCGCTGAAAGGCACAGCTTTTGTACACTATTTAAAGCAGGTATACTTATTTTATTGCTGCTTTTTATGTACTAATATTTTCAGTTTATACGCCTTGTTGTCATAAACGTGCTACTAAAATAAATCTGTGAATAAAAGGAAAATTACTTAATTTTTTTAGTTTTAACAAAACTGTATATACGCAGATGTAATATTGCATTGGCTGAATAGACATACACCTCATAAATAATAATAAATAAAATAAAGTTTTTAGTTTACATATTTTATTTTGTTATATATAATTATTGCTTTTATAACTATTTGTTCATTTTAAAAATCTATTTGCTTAACGAATAGAATTTTTAAATTTCTATCCTGTGTAACTTTAAAAAAAACCCTAACAAAAACGTAATATAATAAACAATGAACTATTCTTGAGTTATTAGTAAACTTTTGTTGTGTTTTTAATAAATGAAAATATGGCGAATTTTACGGGTTCTATTAAATTTATTTTCTGTTATATATTTAATAAACTTTTAAAATTTCAAAGAAGTATGTATGTTAGCTAATTTAGACATTGGCGACTTTTGATATTGTGTTTGATTTAATAATTCTGATCTGATAACTCTGTTTTCCTCTCACTACACACGTTAAAATCTCTCTCTTGGTGTTTGTTGTGAGTATAAGTACGAATAAAGTAAAGCCAGCATCGCAAACATTTTACTTGAGTATGGTAGACACTTATACTCAAATGGAATGGGTATAGTAAATACTCGCACTTAAGAAATGCGGTGGCGATCACACCGCAACCGCATTTAAGATGAGTATACTTAGAATATTAAAAACAGACACTCTTGCAGTTCTCTGGTCAGAATATATATATACTTTATGGGGTCGAAAATGAATATTGAAGAAATTACACACGGAATGACAAACTTAGATATACCCTTTTTCCACTTTTTGTCATGAAGGGTATAAAACAGAAATTAACTCGAAATGTGTGTTTGGTAAACAAAACACCATTATATACATTTTGTTTCCATGCCCACATTTCAATTGATTTATATACACTATATAACTAAATTTAAGGCTGCTGTAGTCAAGGTGGTAAGCACGATGACTAGAAATCTGGCTGCCCTGGGTTTACAAACTAAATAGGTCTTAATGCCTGAAGTGCTACTTTTCTTAAAAAATGAAAATTCACAAATAATAACAAGTATTTATTTTATCAGCTGGAGGCTACAACTATCTTTGAACTAGTTTTTAGTTTCTGTGTAGTAACAACTTTAATTACGAATTGTGAATATGCGCTATTGCCATTATTACTAATATATATAAATGGAATTCTGCCTGTTTACTGGAAAATATATTTGACAATGCTAACACAAACATAAAAAATAAATAAATAAATAAACAAATAAAAAACTATACTAAATAATTTTTGCGAAAAAAACCGAGTTCAAAACAGATTTCATCTGTCTGCCTATAACAGCTCAAGTGTATGGCCACATAAATTAGGTTACATTAACTATTGGGTCAAACTTATATCTCCAAACTTTATACTGCTCAATACTTTGGCAATATACATCAAATTACAGCAACATCAATTTTGGAAACACCCTTTAATTTTAAATTTAAATTATAAGCTTCGTATTATAGCGGACTTAGCAAAACATGTCCCTTGTAAATTTCAGCTGTCTGTCTATAATGGTTAAAAAGTTCGGCCACATACAAAAATTATATCAACTATTGGGACACCCGTTTATTTCCAATTCAAAATTTTATGCTTGTTGTTATAGAGGAGTTAGTAATACAGGTTTTTTGTAAATTTCAATCGTCTGTCTACACCTATTTAAAAGTATGCCCATATACGAAATTAAATGAACTATTGGTGCACCCTTTAATTTATAACTTTAAATATTATCAGCTGTTACTATAACGGCCATAGCAATCTACATTGCGTCAAATTTACAAGCGCTTGTCTATAACGGTTCAAAAGATAGGCCTATATAAGTAAATCTACAGTAATTATGGGACACCCTTTAATTTCTAAATTCAAATTATAAACTCGTTAATATAGCGGACTTAGAAATACACGTCCCTTTAAAGTTTCAGCATTATGTCTATAACGGTTCAAAAATACGGCCACACACTTGAAATTACATCTACTATTGGAACACCCTTTAACTTTTAAATTCATATTTTATACTTGTTGTTATAGCGGACTTACCAATACAGGATAGTTGTGAATTCCAACCGTATGTCTTTAACTGTTAAAAAGTATGGCAATATACATCCAAGTAAATGAACTATTGGCGCACCCTTTAATTTATAATTCTTAATATTAATACTTGTTACTATAACCTCCATAGCAATCGAGATTCTGTCCAATTTGCAAGCGTTTGTCTATAACGGTTCAAAAGATAGGCTCAAATAAGTAGTAAGTTCAAAAGTATGTCCGTTTACATCAAATTTAATGAACTATTGGCGCACCCTTTAATTTATAACTTGTAATATTAATACTTGTTACTATAACGGCCATGGCAATCGACATTCTGTCCAATTTGCAAACGTTTGTCTGTAACGGTTCTAAAGATAGACCCTTATTAGTAAATTTACATCAATTATGGGGAACCCTTTAATTTTTAGATTTATTTTTGTATAATTATTTGTTGAAATGAAATGAGGCACAAATATAAAAAAGCAACATTCAGCCGAATTGTATAACCTCCTTCTCTTTTTGAAGTCGGTTAAAAATAAATTATTTTTCTCCAATTTCTAAATGAATTAAATTCTTAACTTTTCCTTACTAGTACGCGCTTATACTAAAATTGTGTTTTAATTAAAAATCTAATTTTTTTTTGTCGATATGAAGTAAAAAAGAAATAACAGTTATTTTTTTTAGCAAAGATAGG
Organism: Gymnosoma rotundatum; assembly: GCA_916610165.2. Taxonomy (NCBI): domain Eukaryota; kingdom Metazoa; phylum Arthropoda; class Insecta; order Diptera; family Tachinidae; genus Gymnosoma; species Gymnosoma rotundatum. The sequence goes on from OU744336.1 coordinate 113,324,404, forward strand.
AATAATTGCCTCACGCAGAAACAACACACCCTTTCACACCCTATTGTGTTAATTAATTGTGAAATTGCTTTCTAGATTCCAAAGGAATACATTATTTATTTTTGTAAAATAATATATTATATATTTAGTTATATAGTTTTTATTTTTTCGCTGGGAACCTACAGTCTACAACTACAAAGAAGTTCTATTGAGATTCTCTCTGCCATTCATACGCCTAAAGGTACTGTTGTGGTGTTTTTGCTTTTTAACCCTAGAAAACTAAACCTTTTTTAAACGCTTTAACCTCGTCTGTGAGGCTACGTTTTTTTAAATTTGTATACGTTTTTTTTCTTTTTAATAAACAGTTTATATTTACATTTGTGAATTTTTAATTATAAAATAAAAAATAATTCATTAAGTTTTTTTAATAGTCATTAAAATACAAACTTAAATCCACTTCAAGTACTTCTTTATCAAAGAGATCAAATGTTTGAAAAAATTTTTAAAATTTAAAGAAAAAAAAATTAAATTCACATTTTTCTTATAGCTATTTGTACTAGTATTCATAAGAATAAAAATATTAAAAATATCATTTATATTTTGGTTTGTACATAAAAATTACTTCATGCTTTCTTCCGATAACACATTGATAGCAATTTGGAGATCGATGCTCAATACAATATGTTTTATTGCATTTTGCGCAATAATTAGACGCTCATACGCTTTTTGCTCGATGGACAGTAGATTCTTTTACCTTTTCTTTGTGGGTCAGTGTTTTTTTCCTGCTCTTCAACAGTTCCAATCGAGTCGATTATTGCCTGACGAACACATCTGATCGTAGGTGTCAACAGCACCTTTCGTTGCATTGTATGACTCAACAATTACAGGTTTTTCGATACTGAGTTTACGGTGGGTTCATTGTGCATAGTTGAGATTAAAAATACAGTTTTTTGAGGCTTTGCTTTGTAGCTAACCAGACTTAGCTTGTCATGGAAACCAAACATAGATGTGCCAATAAGACGAGATGCTTTGTGCTTGAACTCTTCTGGAATTTCTTTCTTGTTAGTTTTTAAAGTTTCAATTAAGGTTAGTTTATAAGGATCTTCTAAAAGCTGTTCTGCTAATAGTATAGAAGAAAACCAGTTATCTGCAGTTATATTTCGGTTTGTTGCATATATCGTTCTAGTAAGAAGCTTACAATAATAAGAACCTAAAGGCTCACTAACTGCAACGTTATCATTTTTTCCCAAATATGCAGAGGCGTCGATCATATATGGTTCTAGCGTCACAGATTAATACAATTTTGATTCCGTATTTCGCCGGTTTGTTTGGAATGTACATCCGAAAAGGACATCAACCTTTGAATGCTAGGAGCTGTTCATCTATTGTCACATATGACCCCGGTTTGAAATTATCTCTACATTGCTGAATGAAAATCTCCAATAAATTTCTAATCGGGGCAAACTTATTCCTCTTCCTTCTATCTTCTCGTGTACTTCGATCATCAAAATGGAGGCAATTTAGAAGAAAAACAAAACGTTCCATACTCAATGTAGCAATGTTTTGAGATCCACAAAGCAGGGGATCAAAAAGCTCTTTGGTGGATAAATGAATATTTTTGAGCGCACCACTTAAAACTAAAATTCCTACAAGAGCATGAAGTTCTTCTAATCTAGTTAATGATGTAGTGGTAGTTTGCTTTTTGTACTTATTTGCTTTAATCTGAATATCTTCATTAGTGCGAAGAAGAATTTCTTCAAACATATTTGATGTGAAAAACTTTTTAAATAACTCTATAGGCTTGATTATACATCTTAATTCTTTTTTTGATCCTGGTACAATATGTACAATATTCCTCGCTGGAGTTCTGTTCGAGGTTTTTCTTGCAAAAGACGGTTCTGTTGACCATATATAGTGGTCCCTACCTCTTACAACAGTCTCTGAAGGCTTGATTATTAGAGAATCATTGCTCTGTTCCTTTTTTTGTGGATTGTCTACATATGAAACTTCAACTATATTTTCTACTTCATCCTCCGATTCGACTTGAGAATTTGGATCTACTTGACTGTAAATTATCCTCTACTTCACTTCCATTTAACGAAAGCTCTTCCAACCATTTTTCTATTTGGGAATCAGATGTGCACATATCTAAATAAAATAAAAGTCCAAATAATTTTGCAACCAAAAAAAGGATCTATCGTTTAGTCAAAAATATACCTTTAACACTAAACCTCGCCTCTCAGGTACCACGAAGTCGTATATCTCCGCAACAAACAAACTTTTTGCAACTACCGTCCACTGACGGTTCTAGGGTTAAAATGGCTGAACTTTTACTTTTAAAATGTTAAGGTACGTTTATTAAGTAGACTCAATTGCAATTCCCCTTTTAACAAAAAACTTATCAACTATTTATACTAAACTAATACTAAATAAAATGCTGACTTTCATAAATGTTGGACATTGTTAAGTACAATAAACCTTTGACCTATTTAGTTTGACTAAAAGCATTATGCTGACTCAAATGTGACAATTTTTTCACTCGTCGGTAATAATGCTTTTAGCAAATTACAATTTATAAATAAGCTATTTTAATTTAACTATAAAATATTATCTACGAGGGTTGGTCACAACATCCCTCCCCCCTTAATGGAAAAGAGACTTGGTGGTTGGGTGGAAAAGGTTGTGGCAACTGTTGTTGGTTGTTAGTAGCTTCTTCGTACAGGGCTTATACATGGCATGAAACTTGTCTGTTTTGTACTGTAATCGGTTGCCCAAAGTACTGTGAACATTGACATCGAATAAGTAAGGCATCGATAAAACCAACATAATGAATTGCTACTGTTTCAAAAGCAAATGGTATGGACAGCGTCATATCGTCCAAAAAAATTAGCTGAGACTGTTTCAGTTGTTAGAATTTTTAGTGTTGCTTCTCAGTTTACAGCTTATATGACCGGAGTATCCCCCTACCAGCGAAAATAGCAATATGAAAGAAAACATCATTCTTCGGTTGTTCGGTATGCAATGAAAGCTCTTTTGATAGGTTCTGCTCTGGCTTTTATTCTTAAGCATCCTTGTTACTTCAATGCCCTTTTCCTCCTTTCATGGTTGATCCTTTGGCGGTAAGCAACCCTTTTCCTAAGATGACCCTGTTAGAATATAATTCTTGAGTATTTTGTATTTTATAATAAAAATTAATTTATTAATTTACAGCAAGATATTTTTTATCGAACTGACATAATTTCCAAAAAACACAACATAAGTAAAATATATAAACTACTATCATGTAAAATTTATATTGAACAAGTAGAAAGTAGCAAAGTGTTTCCAACAAATACCCCCTCAACATAAATTCTACATTTACATATAAAAAAATAATAAATCACAAATTCAATAAATAATTACAACATTTTATATGTTTTTGATAACAAAGGCATTTAGTTAAAAAATCTGCGAGATTCGCCTCAGTGGAAACATATTTCAAACCAATTTCGTTTGCATTGTATTTCTCTGTGATGTAATGGTAACGAATGTCGATATGCTTACTTCGCTTTAGAGTCATGTGACTTTTAGTTAAAAATTGAGCACCTTGATTGTCACAACATAACATTGTTGGTTTCTAAGAATCTAAGAATCCCAATTCTCTCAGAAGACTTCGGTAAAAACTAATTTCCTTCACTGCTTGACTCATCGCAATGTACTCTGCCTCCATCGAGCTTAAAGCAACAATATTCTGTTTTTTCGACTCCCATGACAAGGGCCCACCTACGAGAAAAAAAAACATATCCACTGTATGACTTTCGATCAATTACATTTGATCCCCAATCAGCATCAGAATAACATATTAAATCATTTTTATCTTTTGTATAGTTAATAGAAAATTCTTTGTTTTTTAAGTATCGCAAGACATGTTTCGCTGCAGCAAAATGTTCCTTGTGAGGATGAGAATTGAACTGTGCTAAACTTGAAACAGTATGTGCGATATCTGGTCTTGAAATAGTTGATAAATACATTAAACTTCCAATAAGTGATTGAAACTTCTTTACCTCCACTATTTTACTACAGTTTTCTTCTTCACATTTTAACAATACTGTTCCAGGATCACAAGGTGTCTTAGCAGGCTTACAATCTTCCATATTCCATTGTTTTAAATTTTTCACAAAATTATTTCGATGAATTTTACGATTTCCTCTTGGATTCTTTCTTATGATTTCTATTCCCAAATAATACTTAGCTTGACCACGATCAGTAATTTGTAAATGTTCTTTTAACTTTTTCAATAAATTGTTTAAAGACTTTTTCGATGAACATGCTAACAAGATGTCATCAACATATAGAGCAACGATATTAACTTTATTTTTATTACGGTTAATATACACGCAACTATCCGTTTTACATTGCTTAAACCCAATTTCTAGCAAGAAATTATGGTTCCACTCCCTTCCAGCTTGTTTGAGTCCATATAGTAACCTCTCAAATTTGCATACTAAGTGTTCTTTACCTTTATTGATAAACATTTCAGGTTGTTTCATATACACTTCTTCCTTTAAGTCTCCATTTAAATATGCGGCAACACGTCTACATGTTTAATTAATAAACTGTACAAAATTAAACGTATTGTGGAATGGCGTATAACAGGCGCATATGTTTCACAATAGTCTTTTTTATATTTTTGCTAACATCCCTGAGCAACTAAACGAGCTTTATATTTTTCTACAAAAACTGAGCACCTTGATTGTCACAACATAACATTGTTGGTTGTTGGTCTTTAACAAATCTAAGAATCCCAATTTTCTCAGAAGACTTCGGTAAAAACTAATTTTCTTCACTGCTTGACTCATCGCAATGTACTCTGCCTCCATAGAAATGGCGTATAACATCCCTGAGCAACTAAACGAGCTTTATATTTTTCTACAGTACCATCTGGAAAATATTTCTTTGCAAAAATCCATTTGCTTTCAATAATATTTTTGTCCGGAGGTCTCTCAACTAACTCCCAAGTTTTATTTTTTAATAAAGATGTATATACCTTACTCATAGCTTCTGATCATTCTTTAGATTCATCACTGTCTAAAGCTTGCTTTACACTTGCAAGGTAAGAACAGTAATCATTTATCATGTTCAATTCAGTGTCCATTTTAAAAAATTTTTTGCCAGGTTTTCTTGTTCTTAAGACACGAGGCCTAGCCCTCTTTCGCTTTCCATTTACATTACATGTTTTTTCAAGATCTTGTTCAGAGTCTCCCCCTTCAAAATCACGAAATTCTGATTCTTCACTAGAATACATTTCATTTTTACCTGCACTTCTGTAATCTCTTGCGTTTTGATTTTCAATGCCATTTTCACTTCTTAAATTATCTACTAAAATATTAGGATTTTGTATGCTAGTTTCTTGTTCTGTTTTCGGATTATTTAATATATTTGAGCAATCGAGGACATCTTCATTAGAATTTTCAGGATCTAAAATTGTTTTAAATTCATTTTCAAACAATTTTACGTCTCTTGAAATTACTATTTTCTTCCTTTTTAAATCAATCAATCTATAACCTTTTGTATTTGGTTGATATCCAATAACCTTTCTTTCCAATTTTGATCTGCCAGGCTTCTTATCTAAAACTATTGCTTTGCAACCAAAAGTTTTAAAATATGATACACATGATTTCCTTTCACTCCATAATTCAAATGGGGTTACATTATACAAAATCTTAGTAGGTGATCGATTTTTAATAAAAACGCTTGTACAAATCGTCTCGGCCCACAGAGCTTTTGGTAATCTTGATTCATCTAACATACATCTGACCATTTCTACCAACGTCCTATTAGCTCTTTCAGAAACTCCATTTGGCTGAGGTGTATAGCTTACTGTTGTTTCATGAACTATACCACGCTCTTTAAGAAAATTTTTAAAATTCGTATTTACGTACTCCGTGCCGTTGTTACTTCTTAATCGCTTTAATTTATTACCAGTTTGTTTGTCAGCCATATTTAGGTATTCTTTAAATGCACTTAAAGCGTCTGATTAATTTTTTAAAATATTAACTGTAATGTATTGGGAAAAATCATCAATAAAAGTAATGAATATAAAGCACCACCATAGGTCCACAAATGTCTGTATAAACCAGCTCTAGCAAATTTTGAGAAAGTATAGCACTGTTCGTGTTAAAATGCTTTTTTGACTTCTTACACAATGAGCATGTTACACAGGTAAATTCATTTACTTTACCTTGTAGACCACAAACCATATCCTTGCTTGCTAGTTTCTTCAAATCACTGAAGTTAAGATGACCAAAACGCCTGAGCCAAATGTTATTTTCAGCAAATTCTATTTTGTTAATTGAATGGTTTTGTAATTATGATTTTATCCTGTAAATTCCATTAACAATTTTGTTTTAAACTGAAAATTATCCTTCTTAAATATTTCAACATCATTATTTTTAAATTTTCAGTATATCCTCTTTCAGCCATCTTGCTAACTGATAAAAAAATTTGTATTCATATCAGGAATATATAAAACTTTTTTTAAGTTATAACATTTGTTGTTGAATTTCAATTTCACATCACCAATTCCTTTTACAGTAAATTTATCCCCAGAAGCTAGTACTACTTGGCTATTATATTCTTTTATAGATGAGAATAAAAATCTTTCTCAACACACATGCGAAGAGGCTCCACTATCTAATAACCAATCATCCAGATTATTATCTTTTATACACGAATTAAGTATTACCATCGCGCTTTCTGAAGTTCCATTGGTTTTACTTTTGAATTGATACTGAGAACGAAAATGACATTCAAAACATATTACATTTTTAAATTTATTTTGATTATTTACGTTAACATTTTTATTTACGAAATATTTATTTTTGTTCTTGATTGCAAATATTTTCTCCTTATTCGCATGACAAATTTCACTTCTTCTTTTTTCTTCTTCTAATATTATGTTCTTCAGTTGTTCCAAATTTGATAATGAATCACGACATTCAATTACGTCAACGAAATTTTTCAATTCAGGAGGCAAACTACACAATAAAAATATAGAAAGCAACTTACTTGGTATACTTATATCAGCATCTTTTAAGTCGTCTGCTATTCTACAAAAATCATTCATTTGATCACTATATTTTTCATTAGACACAAACTTAAAACGCACAAATTTCTTAAACAAATGAACTTTTCTTGCTGGATCCTTTGCTCTGTAAATGTTTTCTAATTTGTTCCACGCTTCCCTTGAAGTTCTGCAATTCTTGAGGTGAATCAGTTATGTTGTTCTTACTGACAGGGTTATTGTTGCCAGCGCCTTCTTGTCTTTAATATTCCAGTAGCAGATTCATCCAGAACAATCTCAATAACGTCCCAATAGTCCTGCGTTATTAACAAACTTCGCGTCTGTATTGACCAAGATGCATAATTTTCCGCACACAGCTTATCAATTTGAAAACTTGAGTTTGTTATTTTAAATTATTTTAGTTATGTTCACTTTTTTTTATCAATACAGGATACACAGCTTAACTTATTCTTTTCTCAGAACCCTAATAGCAATCCTGGGCTCATAACCAATGTTAGAATATAATTCTTGAGTATTTTGTATTTAATAATAAAAATTAATTTATTAATTTAAAGCAAGATATTTTTTATCGAACTGACATAATTTCCAAAAAACACAACATAATACCCTGTTCAGACATACGTTTTAATTTATAGAATTATTATTGTTCAATAACAAGAAGTTGTTACTAATTGTTATTGGAAAGTGTTTACTTCAGTACCTCAAAAGAAGCAACGAAAGAGTAAAAAAGAGTAGAAGATGTGAATGTTAATAAATTTGTTCTGTTTTACAAAATAAGTTAATGAATATTAAATTCTTTGAACTGAAAATATTTACATCACATCGTTGTGGATTTTTTGCCATAATTTATATGGCGATTTTAAAACCCAATATCTACGCTGAAATTTTTTACAACCACACAGCAAAAAATATACATATCATTTATAGTTTTCGGTTATAAATACAAAATACTTGAATTGAAGCTAATGTTTGTATAATAGTTAGAAGAAAGCTAAGGAAACTATGTACAAGTAAACGCCAGGTTAATAAAACAATAAACAAAAGAAATAGAATAAAATAAACTAAAAGTTTTACAAAAAAGACAGAAAATTTTGGGCAATTTGCACACAATCGATGAGAAGGCTCTTGCAAATGCTAACTGTTGCAATACAAAATGATTTAAGCATCGAACACCGCTTTTTTACTGTTTTAGATACAAATTTTTTTTTATGGTTTTTTGTTATGGTAAGTTCGGCTTTACTTTGTTATTTTTTTTCCAAAAATGCGTTTATTCCGTTTTTTTTATTTGGAATAGTAATGTTGTAAATTTTTATTTTACTCTATCGTTGCTAGTTTCTGCCGGAAATTTATTGAACAGATCTAATTTTTACATTAGAAATTTGTGTTGGTAAATTTGAAAGAATGAAGAGAAGTTCGGCTTTAAAAGAAAGTTTGCTTGTTTTTATTTGAAATATGGAACTCTTCCAGTTTGTACGATCAAGTTTTGACTGCACGCTAGCTTTGAATTTCCATAAAATTTTCAAAAACTTTTCATTTCATATAATTTGAAAATATTTTATTTTTCATTTTTATGGCATTTACTTTTGTCATTGTATAAAATTTTCTCTAACTGAACACACTTTGTTGTTGGAGTAAACTTAATCAATTATCGACTTAATTAAGTGCTAATTGAAAAATTTTTTAATTAATTTTTTATATGGTAAATTAAATTCAATTAGGGTCTTAATTGCGTAAATTCCTTTATTGCGCAATTAAAACGTATGTCTGAACAGGGTATAAGTAAAATATATAAACTACTATCATGTAAAATTTATATTGAACAAGTAGAAAATAGCAAAGTATTTTCAACAGACCCTCTTCTTTCCAACGATACGGTTGTGTCAGTGGTAGTCATGAGAACTTAAGACCAACACTGAAAATATTACACCAAACTTCTCCTTGCTGTGAAGTTGCATAAAGCAATGAAGGCGATACTGAACTCTTGTTATTCTAAATTTATTTTTGGTACCCGATATAGAATAACTGTTATTTATAAATTTGTGAATAGACTTAATATTATTTGTTTTTTTTTCTTTTTTTTTAAATAAGAACATTAGTCTCTTTTAAAATATGCATGTATATTGATGTAGGCGAAAACTATTATCAATATCTTTAACTAATTTTTAAGTATTATTATTTATAATTTTTTACCAGTTCTAGTTTTTTATAGCCACATAAAGTGTTAAATATTTTTATTGTTGTACAGTTTTAATAGTTTAAATTGTAAATTAATTTTTATATTTATAATGTTTTTTTTTTTCTTTTATTCAAAAAAAGTTGGTTTTTTTATTTATTAGCTTACTATATAAAAACGATTTCTGTTCTATTGTTAGTTTGCTTATATTTTTATATTTCAATCTTAAGGTCTTGGTTTGGTTTTTTTTTTTTTTTGTTTTTTTGTATTTACATAGTATACATTGATATTCTTTTTGAATAATTAAAAACATTTTTTCTTGTTATCAAGAACTCATTTTTAATTAATTGTGTTGAATAATGGTTTTATATTTTGTTTTTTGTATATGTAACTGACCTATACAAAATTTTTTCAAGGTCCTAAAAAAAAATGAAAAATTATTTTTTGTTTTTCTTATGTCTAAGAATTTATTTTAAATTTAATATTCAATTACTTCTGCGGAGTAATTAACGCGCTAAAACACGTTTCATTTTAAGCAAAAACTAATTTTTACGTTTTTTTTTTGTCGCTTTAGCGCCATGGTTTTTTTCCATTTTAAGCAAGATTTCATTAATACTTTTTTTTTTAAGTAGAGCCGCTTTAGCGCAAGGTTACATATGTTTAAATATATGTTAAAAATGCAACGTAAGGCACTTAAACATTGCCGTATGCCAGTGACACAAATACGTGTGAATATCAAAAATATACTGAAACTTAATACAATAAAATTGTTTAAAGGTTTTAAATTTTATTGTTTTTAAATATTCATACCTAGTTAAATTCTGAAATGGACAATCAGGAAAATTTAGTATTTCTACAATAATTTTATGGAGGATTTTCCTGATCGGCCTACTTTAACCTGTAGGTTTTTTTTACCTATTTCTTCGTCTTTTTTCATTCCATTTCCCCTTTTCCAGTTTGTCTTCATGTCTATCAAAATTCTTGTGGCTATGTCTACTTCTCTTTCGGAAGAACTCTGGTTACTCCTTCGTTTCGACCAACATTCCAAAAATTTGGTCTGAAGCTGCCGAGTAATACGACATTGGTTCATATCTAATTTTTCCGGTGGAAACTGGATATTAAAACTCTTACTTTTCATACAGTAGTCTGCGTGTCGTATGGTGTAGATACCACAATCTACTGTATTGTTCTGTTGGGGAAATTTTGCATAGACTTAGGGGACTTCCTCTACCGGGTAACCTATGAACTTGTACAACATTTGTATAGAAACCGCAGGTGTCTCCAAATTGTGAGGCATGAGGGAGTCGAAAAATATGAATCTTTTCTCTGATACTACTCCCAAGGTCCAGTGGTTTTACTCGATTACCGGCAAAAACACAAGAGATTTTTTTTTGGTGGGCGAGGTAGGGTTTAAAATGCCTTCGCATATATAGCGACCGTCGATAGCTGAGTCATGTGGTGTTCACTCCACTAAAACAATCCCTCCTTTCTACTCTCCCACGTCTGGGACCACCATATTTGTAGCCAGCATCATGCTATTGGTTCGTCTTCTCATGTCTCTGATGGGGGGGCCTCGATTTGCGTCGAGGTCTCTCTTCTATGTACGAAGGATGCACTCGCAATACCTTTTCACAGCGTTCCATCCGTTCTCACACTCTAGCATTTTGTCAACTATGTTGGTGGGGGCAAATTCCACAATCTGCTCTTTCAAGGTTTCCCTCTCAGCGTGCCATCTGATGCAGCTGAATAAAGTGTGCTCAGCGTCATCGTCCGACGTCCCGCAGTAGATGCAACCAGGTTCCCCATGCGGTTGTAGTGTATCCCATCAGTAGCTGGTGCATACACAATGTAGTGTGTCTCACTGGTCATTGACGCAAGTACAATGCATAAAACAAGCCAATAACAGGGTATTGGATAACAAACACTTATCGTCATATACATTGTGCTGAGTTATCAGTAATTGAGTGACACACTTTGTATTGAGTGCATTCTATTGTAGTTGCACTACGATTGGTTGGGATCAATTTGTAATTCAACTCCTTTGGATTTCCATGGTGCCGACAGAGACAAATGTAATATTACAATAAGCTAGAATAAGCTAGAGAGACTAAGTTTTATTCTCATAAGTAGTATATAAGACCTTGCAAATTTAAATAAAATAAGGAAAAACTGATAAAACAGAATCGGCATAACTGCCTTGTTTAAATTCAAAATAACATATCTGGCAGTTCCTTTGAACGCCTCAACATCAAGCTGATCCCCGTACAGCTGTATAAAAATAGAACCGGGTTATAGGAAAAATTATAACGAAAAACCTTACATGGCGATCCTGCCAAAACACGGCAAATTATTTTACATTTTTGACAACATGGCCAACCCGGACCATTTCTGAGAAATCAACAATACATGTCCGCAGATATAGACGAAATTGTATCCCGCTGGGAGAAATACTTGGAGCAATACCATCCAGAACAAGTTCCGGAGTCAACACCAGTATATGAGCCCACCCCATTAACAGCAGGCCCTAAAGCTATCAATATAGAGGAATATAAAAGAAGCACGATAAGAAAAAAGGACCAGTACCAACAAATTATCACAAAAAAGAAGAAACGCGCTGGAAAAAAGTTCCAGAAGAAAAAGAAACTAGCAATACTATACTATGAGTTAACCATAGCAGATACCACTGAAAAAAAAATAAACCTAAAAAGAAAAATAAAGGAAACTAAATTAACTTAATTTAAAAACAATAGACTTAATCTAGTAAAATGACGTGGTGGAAAAACATTTTAAGAACCATCCCAGCGTTGTTTGCGGCATACGAAGTAGGCAAACACGAAAATGAACAAGACAAAAACAACAAAATTATAGAATACATGAAACCAGATATACAGCATTTAGAAAAAGAGGATGATATAGACACATTCGAAATCATCATAATTGTTATGTTAATTCTAATGACTATTGCCTATATTATAAAATCAATACTATCAATAAGGAATTAAATTGTAATATTTTATCATTAAATCAAATTTTATATATATATATATATAGATAAATAATGTACACAAAATTAAGCATAATACTATTCATAATCTTTTTCACATTATTTAAAATCTTCAATTTGTTGTATAATCTAAGAAACATTAACAAGAATAAAATACCACAAATGACAGAAGTCTAAATGGAAGAAAAATTATTTGAACTTAAAGAAATACTGAAAAATTTTAAGAAAAGTCCAAAAAGAACATATTCATCTAAAACTATACAGATAAAACTAGATCTAATACATAATATAAGAAAAGAATTTGTGATAGCAGAAACTGAGAAAGAAGATGAAGAAGAAATAATAGCACTGAAAACAGAATTTAATAGCATTTTTAAAATTATTACTCAATATCTAAAACAGCCAGAAAAAGAATTAATAACAGAAATGACAGCATTTAATTTAGACACAGTTTCCAAAGCTTTACCACTCTTCAATGGCAAATACGAAGAGCTAGAAAGTTTCATTGTAACAGCGGAACTAATTGAGACGACTCTAGCAGAAACAGCTAAACAGGATTTCTTAAAATATGTCTACCATACCAAATTGACTTCAGGGGTAAGAACAGCGATAGGTTGTTATACAAAACCAGAAAACTTTAATACACTAAAAAATTACCTTCAAAAAAGATACAAATCAAATACTTTCGGAAGTATCCATGACCCGAGAGAAACTTGTTCAGGAAGTAGTTAACTTCCCCAATATTCCTCTGTGACCATCTTCCCAAGTGCAGGATGAGGGTCGCCGTCCATCTTCCGACCGCGTCCCCAGTCCATCTGTCTTGCCATCGCTGGATTGTCCGCAATCTTCGCTCGCTACTTCCAGCACTGTCCTCCCTTGTGTCCCATGCCTCCTTCCGCTCACGGGCCAAGAGGTCGACGGGTATTCTACTAATTACGAAGGCTGCCGCTCCCGAGACAGTGCAATATGCCGATGCAACCCTGAGTGCGGCTGTGCGCTGTACTGCTTCCAGTGCCATGCGCTTGCCCTTCGATCTTAGCGCATCTCCCCAAATTTAACTGCCATACAACAGTATGGAGTTTATTGTCGACATGATCAATTTTCTTTTACTCTGCGTGGGGCCGCCAATATTCGCCATCAGTCTGCTCAGCATACCTGTCACCCTTGCTGCCTTGTTGGCCACGTACTGTATCTGGGCCAGTAATTGAGCCTACAGTCCAGTCTGCAGCTCAAGTATTTCACCACCTTCTGCGTTACCAGGAAAACATCGCCCATCCGCATGCCAACCTCAAGTGGCATGTGGCCTCGTGTCATCGGTATAACCTCGGTCTTGTTAGTGGCAAGCTCGTGGAACAGAGTCCCAACGATGTTGCCAACCTCCTCGCCGCCCAAGTGTGGGAAGTTTGAGTTCCCACCTAGCCTCCCAGTAACGATCTTATAGCCGAGCCCCTAAGGGTCGGTATTCAGATCACTCCGAAGTTCCACCCAGTTCGATTTTTTGGCCGTAAAATTGCCACTTTTAGGGCCTTTCGCGATTGCCTAAACTCTTCAGCCTCCAAAGATGCCTCACCATTCTGCCTAGCCATGGTGTATCTCCTTCTCTTGCAGATTGGCGCGTTATACGCGGCATCGATGCGTTACAGCCCCGAATTATGCGCCGCAATATCGCATTTGCACGAGAGATAAATATAGATAAATCTACCGTATTTGTCGCTTTATGGATCCTGCAGATACTTCTCTAATTCAAGGGATCAAGAATTCAAAGTTTAAGTGATGTATAAAACTGTGCACGTGTACCTGTTCTGCCTGGGAAGATGTGAGGGTCGTGTTGAGTACCCATTTCATGAAGATGTCAATGTGGTAGTCGCTTAACCACTAATTATTCTTTATTTTCCTGTAATCGGAATATGTAAGTTCCAGAGTCCTGGTCTTGTTTTGATAACTGCAAAACACTTCATTCATCTTGTTGGAAGAATGACTACCCGTGGTTTTGATATGTGTATGAATATATAGTTATTTTTTTTGTCAATTCTTTTACATATTGGCTGCTGATTATAAGGATGGCTTTATATTTTATTTTAAATGTCTTTAGTTCTATAAACGTAGTTGAAATCTACTACAAGCATATTCTGTTCCATGTACCTTAAGAGATTAGAATGGATTCTTTATTGGGTTAGTGGTCTAGAATAAAATTACACGTAGGTGAATATAGAAGCGAGGGAGTTCAAGGTTAAACATAAATGTAGTTAACAGTGACCTGTTCAATATATTACTAATTTCCCCCTCTAAGTAAGAAAAGTAGGGGAAGAAACCCTATGCTAAGAGAGTTAACGTAGAAACACACAAGGTAGGAAAACAAAATGGACAGAAAGGATTTAGGATTGTGGGAGTGGCGGTAGTGGAGGTATGTTAGAAAAGTTTTGTAAGCTAGTGCAATTGGCTTCTTGTCTATCAAAATTGCGCCTTCCCAGCAAAAATTTTTTAAAAAGTTAATCGAGTGTGGAACTAAGCATTTTTGGCAGAAGTACTTCCCAACTAGGATGCCAACTTAATGATTTTAACAAGGCATGAGACTTTTATAACCCATTACTGGAAATCGATTACATTAATTATTGTAGGAAATAATGAGTACCATTAGTACGGTCGTCTCTTTTAACATAAAGAACTAGTTCCATTACTACTTCCTTTTTTGGAAAATAATGTAATGTGTTTTGTGAGCGAGAAACAAAATATGGCAATCACAAAAGTAAGTCATTATATGGCAAGTCCTTTTTAAGGTAATGTCTCATTTTTTTCTGGGTTATAACGGAACTTCTAGTTGTGTCTCTTGTTATTCTGTTCTCTGTTATTTTTACCTTGAACTTCCCTTGTTGTTTGCATAGTATTATTACGGTAACCACTAAACCCACTAGTAGTATAATGGTTGTTATGCTCATGGCTGTCCTTACAATCTTGTCGTAATAGACTTCTTCTATCTTTCTAATATTTGTTTTCTTGATTTAAAACTATGTCCTCGAATATGAGGGGTTTTTCGGTGCAAAAATTGGTTTCCCTGGGAGGTATTGCGAAACTTTGTTCAACCCTTTTAAGTCTGTTTCTTGCCCGATTGGATGGTACAATTATTGAAGTAAAGGTAGTAGTGTCCTTGGAGACTGAAGACTCAGCTATCGCAAGTGCTCTTTAAACGGGTGAAATTCGCACTACGTCATAACCCCTTTCCCGACCATTCGGCATGGCTGTCTAACTATACAATTTCTTGTCTCTGTTAGGTCATAAATTGCTTTTTCCTTCCCGAAAGTGTACATTTTGTTCCCCATTATTATTTCCGCATTTTCCTCTATTTCTAGATTATCTTTATTTGGAACGGGGATGATAAGTGACTTACCCACAGAAACCTCTTGCGCTGGTATTTTTTATCAGTAAACTAATTGCTCGTTCCTCACTTGTCACTACCCCTTTTCTGATGTTTTTTAGTTTTTCCATGTCTATCTTGAATTTCTCTATCTCTTCTTTAGTTAGAAGTGACGGCAAGAAAATTCTTAGCCTTGCAGATGCTATAGTCTGTTATAAATTTTCTACCCTTATCTTGAGTATACTAATTTTAAAGAGTTGAGATATGGCTAAGTTCTCCTTGATCAATCGTGTTCCCAGGTCACTCACTTCATTGATTTTTTCTCTATTTCCTGTCTGTCTAACAATATAACAGGTTTTAAGATTTAAAGCGATTTGTTAAAGTTGTCGTTAATGGCTATTTGCTGGTTAAGTCCTTCTATTAATTGATTTTCTCCTAAAATTTTTTGGTGCTCCTCAACATTCTGTCGGTCCTCCTCGTCCAGTGTTCCAAAAACAAACTCCATCAGAGCACTTTCCGCGCTTATTAAGCCTCTTGCCTTTTTTCTTGGAAACAGAGTGTGTAGTTCTTTGGTCTTTGGCTACTTTTTGGTGTGGAGATTCTCATATAATATTAAGATTATGATGGAATGTTTTCACCACTCCCACGACGTCCTCTAAGTTGATTAAGTGTAATTATACCTTGTTGTTAACTTGGTGGTGCCAGTATGAATTTCTGTGAACCCATTTTGCACTTGCATCGCAGGAGGCAACCATTGATCCTCTTTTGCAAAACTCCTTAGATATTCCGCTAGTGGTCGATGGCTTCTTTCCAACGACCCGTTTGCTTGAGGGTGATGTGAATAAATATGTTGCTTCTTTATTCTCAAAAGTTTACAGACACTTCCGAAAAGCTTGGAAGTGAAATTCGTGCCATTGTCAGTGATTAATTTTGTCGGTATACCATACTTGGTTATAATTTCACTGTAAAAAACTCTTGCCACCGTTTCTGCCTCTGCATCTGGCATGGGTGCACAAATAAAAAATTTCGACAAATCGTCCTGAAATGTGAGAATGTATTTGTTGCCTGCAGTGGTTGCTGGCAAAGGGCCCACCATGTTCAATAAACCTTTTCAAAAGGTCTTTACGGTGTGTCGGTTAAAACCATTTGTTCTTTACCGACTGGCCCGCACTTATTTTTCTAGCACTTTTGATGTCCCGTTGCATGCCTTTCCATCTGTATTACCTCCCGACTCGCCTTAATGTCTTCCAAATACCCTGCTGTCTGCCTAGAGGTGAGTCATGAAAGCTTGTTTTTATTAGTTGAAAGTTTAGCGGCATCTCTCTGTTCCATACTGACATTCTCCTCTGCACTCTTTCCCTCTAAGGAATCTTCCTTGCTTGGGACGTCATCACAGGGTTTTACGTCTAGCTCCTTTCGCTATGCTCTGGTAACAACCTGTATTTTCTGGTCTTCTAATGGAAGTCGACTAAATGCCTTGGCATTTGTGCTAAACCGGGCAAGCCTCGAAGTTTGGTTCCTTAGGTTTGCAATACCCCTCAAGGGTTGATGGTCCGTGAATAGAGTGAAACCCCGATCCAATAAATAGGGACGAAAGGTGCGTGTTGCCACCGTTTCTGCCTCTGCATCTGGCATGGGTGCACAAATAAAAAATTTCGACAAATCGTCCTGAAATGTGAGAATGTATTTGTTGCCTGCAGTGGTTGCTGGCAAAGGGCCCACCATGTTCATATAAACCTTTTCAAAAGGTCTTTACGGTGTGTCGGTTAACACCATTTGTTCTTTACCGACTGGCCCGCACTTATTTTTCTAGCACTTTTGATGTCCCGTTGCATGCCTCTCCATCTGTATTACCTCCCGACTCGCCTTAATGTCTTCCAAATACACTGATGTCTGCCTAGAGGTGAGTCATGAAAGCTTGTTCTTGTTAGTTAAAAGTTTAGCGGCATCGCTCTGTTCCATACTGACATTCTCCTCTGCACTCTTTCCCTCTAAGGAATCTTCCTTGCTTGGGACGTCATCACAGGGTTTTTCGTCTAACTCCTTTCGCTATGCTCTAGTAACAACCTGTATTTTCTGGTCTTCTAATGGAAGTCGACTAAATGCCTTGGCATTTGTGCTAAACTGGGCAAGCCTCGAAGTTTGGTTCCTTAGGTTTGCAATACCCCTCAAGGGTTGATGGTCCGTGAATAGAATGAAACCCCGACCCAATAAATAGGGACGAAAGGTGCGTGTCGCCCGTACTATGCCTAACATTTCCTTTTCAATTGTTGAATACCTTTTTTCAGAGTTGCTCAAGGTCCTGCTCGTGAATGCTATGGGGCCGCTTTTTCGCAGGCGAGATAAAACATTATATACCGTCCTTTCATGGTCTGCCACATTTCTTCCTTAAACGACTATGTCATCGAAGTAAACGAAGTAATCCAAACCTTGGAAGCCCGTCAATATTGTATTCATGACCCTTTGAAACGTCGCTGGAGCGCCTGTCAAACCAAACGGCATTCTATTGAACTCAAAATGACCTTTGTCTGTGCTGAAAGCCGTTTTTTCCTTATCCCCTTATCCAGCAGCGCTTGCCAGATCTAGAGTAGTAAAATATCTTCTGTTTCCCAATTGATCCAATATTTCATCGATTTGGGGGATATGGAAGACCTGCGTTATAGTGACGTCTTTTACTTTCCGAAAATCCACCACCATTCTGAACTTTTTCTTCCCATTTTGCGATTTCGTAGGTACCAGCAGCAGGGGTGAATTCCATGGCGATTGTCTCTTCCTTGGGCGACTGCATGAAAGGTCCATGGAGCGTTCCTTCCGACCGCATCTATCTTCACTACGCCCAACGTTGATGCACTGCCTCCAAAAGCTCTAGCCAATTTTCTTACTTCTCCCTTAGTTCCGTTCTGGAAGACATTCATCGCCTCTTCTTTCACTATGCTGGAATCTGCCCCAGTGTCCACAAGTAAGACGAGTTTTCCTTCCTTCGCCCTTTGACACGGAAACGTGATGAAAACTGTATCCATATTGCCTGGCAACTCTATTCCGCTGCTACTTATATTCATTTGGCGCGTTTCCCTTATGAACAGTACCCGTGATTTGCTTTCCTGTCATACTGAAATCGGTCCCATTGCCAGCAAGTGCGATCTGTTCTCTTTCCTTGGCATCTTGGCACGAGCGCGTGGTGGGACCTGTGTCTACATTGCTTGGTGACTTTTTAACCCTTCTTATGTTTTGTATTACCTCGTCTTTCTGATTCATATCAGATGTGTGTTCTGTAGTATTCTTGTTTATTGTAGCCTTTTGCCCTCTTTGTAAGTTTCCATGTTTTTCTGTATGTATTGTTGCCTTGTGTACTATTTCCGTTGGTTCCTCTGCCTTCGAGTCATCCTGATGCTCTTGCTCATAATCTTCATTTTCTCCACCTCTAGACATATATTTATTTATTATTTGATACATGCTGTCTACTTTTATGTTATCGTAATCCATTAATTTTTCACGAAGCTCTTTATTTCTGCTACCCCAGTTATTGGCCGTAACTGGGTCGATTGCCGTTTTCCGAATTATTTATGAGTTTATTGTAAACCGGGCTCTCCTTCGTCCGGAAGTAATTTGTATTTCGAGGGCTAGAATTACTTTGACATTCTCCAGAAAAGTGGCCTGATTGACCGCATCTGTAGCAATACCATGATGTCAATCTTAGTCTGCATGATTCTACTGTGTGACCCCTTTTCCCACAGTGCTCACAAGTCACCTTGGTACTGATTTTGTTCTCGCACATCGGGCCGACCTAATGTCTCTATGTTCCACACTTCACGCAATATGGCGTGTTGAACAATTACATTTATGCTTACTTTTTTTTTTATTAAAACACAAAGTTTAATTTTCAATTATTTTCAATTTATTTTATTTAATTTATATTTATTTTAATTTTAGGGTCCTTTGGAGTCCTTTTTACAGAATTAAGAGGGATATAATATCTTTTTGTTTTTAATAATTTTAATTTACACTTTTTTTAGTTTTAATATCACGCTTCTTATTTTAAAATAAAACTGACTTCTTTTATCAATGACGCACTGGCTTATATTCAAAAAAGAATCAATAGAACAATTAATATATATGTATGTAACTGATCGTAATTTTCCATGCCTAGTAACTAAATATTACTTTAAAATTGGGCATGCAGAAAGATGATACGTTTCCTAAAACAGAAAGTTTTCATACCACTGCAGCCTATTTCTGCTTATGTATCTTACATATACTTGTGTATATTTAAGAAAGTATACATACATGACTGTGCATGCTCAATCATGATTTGTTTTTACGCTTAGTAACAAGCTTTTTATAAGAATCAAAGTCACTTTCTCACGTACAGCTTGTATGTACGTATGCAAGTAAACAAGAATCTGCATGCTTCTGCATGATTGGTGTAATTTGCATAGTAACCAAAGTAGGTATTTAATATATTGTAAAAAACGTCATTAGGGTGATTAATTTTTTTTATATTAGTTTTTATATTTAGTATATATGTATGTATATATGTACATAAATACGTATGTACTATATGGACATATAACTCCCCGACCGTTTGATTGAAGCTCCGGCGAGATTTTTTTTAATGAAAAAAAAGTGTGTAAATACAAATATACTACATATTTATGCTTTAATTAGTATTTTTTTATACGGGAATATTCTTAATTCATAGTTTTATACATTTATGTATAAATTAATATTTAATTTTATTTGTGAGCAGGTATTGTGACGACCAAAAGTCGCTGAACTTGTTTTTGGGCACACCTAATAAAATGAACAACGGTTTTGCATTCCTCAACAAACAAACAAATGCCTTTGTAGTTGTTTTCTTTTTTTTTTACATAATAAGGTTCTATTATTTATATGAAGTATTTTATATTTTTTTTTGTATGCTGGTTGAGCCACACAAAGAGAATTTCCTGAATTATACTCTTTAATTTAAGTTTACTCATTTTGTTGTTTGCTTTTTATGCTTTAAATAAGGAATATTTATTTGCGTTATTGTTTTTATAATTGTTGTTTTGTAAAAATTACATATGTATTCGCCTACTTCACGTTTGAGTGGATCATACTTCGTGTCATTATACACTCAAGAGTGGAACATCGGATGGCATAATATTTGTATTTTCTCAGCTACACGAGAAACCGAATGTTTTATGCGTGTGCGCAAATTAGTCTGTTGTAACTGAAGTTGATTTTAAGAAGTTAGTCAGTTGGCAGCTATTGAACTGAACAGTCGGATCATTTGATCGTGCGTATGCCATCGAATGCTAAGACTTGATCAGTGGAGAAGAGATCTGATATCGAAGTTGTGCGTATGCCACTTCAATAAAAGATCAATTCCTCCTTATAGTTTCCAACCCAGAAATCAACTCGGTTACTTCGGCTGGCTTGAAGTTCGGTGTTGCCGTCTCCTAGCTAGACCGACGTGTACGCTTTGACGACTCCTGTTTTTTTTTTATAAGAATTAATTTCGTGGACAAAACGGTCAGGAATCGCTAAAACTTGGGCCGCCTGGACGTAGATTGTGCGTATGCCGTCAAGGTTCTCGCTGCCCAGTGGAATAGGTTTACCCTTGTTGGTCGTGCGTATGCCACCGCAGCTTTAGATCGCTTCCTGCTTAGCTCTTACTGGCCGATTCTCCAAAAAAATTAATTGACTCACGTGTGGCTGGGCTAACTAAGTTTTTTCCTTGTAATCGAATTTAATTTTCAAGTTCTATTTTCTGTAATTATTTAAAAGTTAAATTTAAGGAAAAAAACAAAATTATAATAAAATAAATCTTATAACGTTAAACAAAACAAAGGTGTTTGTGATAATTGGTTTTTTATGTAAGACACTGGACATCCGCTGACCTACCCCGGCTAGAGCGAGAACGTGGCGTTACATTGGCGCCCGAGCACTTTTTTTTTAAAAAAGTGCCTACAGAAAAAAAAAGAAAAAGCAATTTTAATTAAAAAAAAAACAATTTTAATTTAAAAAAAAAGCAATTTTAATTTAAAAAGAAAATAACTGGGAAAGAAATAATAGAGAGACGCTTGGATATTTCTATGAAGCCACACCATTAAAAAAGCCGAATTGTGTTTTGGTTCATTGTACGTCATGGTGAAGACAAGTTGGATCTGTACACTAAGAAAAGAAGAATTAGGGCAATACCTGTCCCAGTGCAGTTTGAACACCGATGGCACGGTCGAGAAAATGCGTAAGAGGCTGGCGAAGTACGTCCTCGGCGAACATGACGAGAGGGAAGCCATTGTCATTCAAGAATGGCAGAACAAACACGAGGCGACCAACATTCCCGTAACACCAGTTACGAATTTAGCCGTACCCACCGCAATGTTTCTGACCTCCGGAGAACAGTCGAGTCCGAAAACTACAGTCGCTTTGCAACCCACTACAGGTCCATCGAGTGCAGAGGATACTCTGGCTGCGATGGAGATAATTCGTAAATGGGGCCTTAAGTTTGATGGTGGTAGGGACCCATTAGGATTCCTTGAACGCGTGGAGGAGCTAGCGGCGCTGTGTGAGCGCGACCTAAAATGCGTTTGAAGGTAATGCCGGAACTTTTTCGCGACAAAGCGCTAATCTGGTGGCGCAACAATAATAAGAGATGGGAGAGATGGGCCACATTCAAAAACGATTTTTGTACTTTCTTTTTGCCACCAAGATATTTCGAGAAGCTGGATGATGATATCCGACGTCGCGTCCAACGACCAAGAGAAAATTTTCGCAATTATGTGCTCGCTTTACAAGATCTGATGCGCCATTATAAACTGAGCGAGGAACAAAAAATGGAAAGGATCTTTCGAAATCCGCTTCCAGACTACCAATGGTTCATACGTATGAGAGACTTTAAGACGCTCGATGAGCTGATTACGCTTGCGGTCGAAATGGAGAGTATCCCTCCTACAGCCCCCCTAGGTAGAGGCGAACATCATCGGATGATCAAGAAAATGATCCCACCAAATTACAATCATCAACGGCACTCCGAAACCCTATGTGCGCCAAAAACCTCAAAACAGTCAACCCAATTGGTGTGGGAGAAGGACAAACTTCGAGCAACCATTTTGGTAGAGAACGAACCTATAAACGCAATCGTGGACACGGGGGCTACATGCAGTTTTGCCACGTCCTTTTTTGTAAACCAGGTGTCAAAGAAACCACACCTAGCTCCAGTAGCCATGGACGTGATCCTTGCTGACGGTTCATGAAAGCAGATCACCACCGCCTGTCGCTACCGCATCACGCTAGGGAACATCACCACCACTCATGACTTTTTGATCATGGATGAAGCCACGGAACCACTGATTCTGGGAATTGATCTGCTTCACAAACTGGGAGCTACTATCTCTTGCGCCGGGTTGGTCGCTCGACCACCAAACCCCGGTAACCAGAATGTTAATCAGGTACGAGCCAGTATCCAGCCAGTGACTAAACAACAAAAATTTAAACTACAAAATTGTCAAGAGCACTCCACCCAAAAACGTATTCCTTTTAAAATCCGCTACGCCTCTAGAAATCCCGCTATGCAAGACATCATAGACGAGGAAACGAAATACTTAGACCACGTAGTCACCAGAGACGGCATTAAGACTGAACCGAATAAAATCGCCGCAGTCGCACAAATACTGCCGCCCACCAACGTTAAAGAAATCCGTCGATTCTTAGGAATAACATCGTGGTATAGGCGTTTTGTCCCCAATTTCGCAGAAGTTTCACAACCCCTAACACAACTACTTAAAAAGGGCAAACACTGGAAATGGGGCCAGAAACAACAGTCGGCATTCCTCCATCTAAAAGAGCAACTCGCAAAAGCATCAAACTGATGCCAGCGATTATTGGGTTGGTGCCGCGTTAACACAAGAAAGTGAGGGAACAGAACGGGTTATCGCCAGTAGACATCTGAATGCAGCTGAGAAAAACTATTCCGCGACGGAGAAGGAGTGTCTCCCCATTTTATGGGGCATCCGGAAAATGCGAGCATACCTGGAGGGATATGAATTCCGGGTAATCACCGACCATTTGGCTCTAAAATGGTTAAACTCCATAAATAACCCTACCGGACGATTAGCTAGATGGGCCCTTGAACTCCAACAATATAAGTTTTCTGTCTGTTATCGTAAGGAAAAACAGAATGTAGTCGCCGATACGCTCTCACGGAACCTAATCGCCAAAATCACGCTGGCAACAACACAGAAGCCTCCGCGCTGTCTCTGGTTGGAAACCAAAATAAAGGAGGTCCGGCAGAATCCTGGAAGCTTCCCAGACTACGTAATTGAAAACGGAAAACTGTACCGCCACTTAACGCGGGAAATTAATGACGACGACACTACACCATGGAAATTGTGTGTAGCTGCCCCTCTACGAGAACAAGTAATGCAGGAAAACCACTATCAGGTTGCCGGTGGGCACGTAGGAGTTCGGAAGACATTAAATAAAATTGCAACCTGCTACTACTGGCCAGGGTTGTCTCGAGACGTAAGACAATACGTTCAGAAATGTGGCGCCTGTCAGCGGTACAAAAGTGTACAGCAGAAGCCCGCAAGAAAGATGCCTTCACGGCTTCCTGAGGAACCCTGGTCAATTGTATGTAACCAACCATCCCTTAACCCCCCGACCATTCGCCGAGTCATGTTCCGACCCTTCCTGCGATCAGCTCCCAGCAGAACTACAGGCAACCTTAAACGCAGCGCTAGCAACCCAAAATCCTTAGAGTCGCTTACGGTTCGTAATCCAACAGGCCCCGTATCTCACTACAGAATGACCGTCCAACCGTCTCCGCCCCAATACCTCCCGCCTAAACTAGGAAAGTTTGGGAAAATGGGAGGGGGTAGTGTGAAGACCAAAAGTCGCTGAACTTGTTTTTGGGCACACCTAATAAAATGAATAACGGTTTTGCATTCCTCAACAAACAAACAAATGCCTGATGCATAATGTTCTATTATTTGTATGAAGTATTTTTTATTTTTTTTTTTGTATGCTGGTTGAGCCACACAAAGAGAATTTCCTGAATTATACTCTTTAATTTAAGTTTACTCATTTTGTTCTTTGCTTTTTATGTTTTAATTAAGGAATATTTATTTGCGTTATTGTTTTTATAATTGTTGTTTTGTAAAAATTACATATGTATTCGCCTACTTCACGTTTGAGTGGATCATACTTCGTGTCATTATACACTCAAGAGTGGAACATCGGATGGCATAATATTTGTATTTTTTCAGCTACACGAGAGACCGAATGTTTTATGCGTGTGCGCAAATAAGTCTGTTGTAACTGAAGTTGATTTTAAGAAGTTAGTCAGTTGGCAGCTATTGAACTGAACAGTCGGATCATTTGATCGTGCGTATGCCATCGAATGCTAAGACTTGATCAGTGGAGAAGAGATCTGATATCGAAGTTGTGCGTATGCCACTCCAATAAAAGATCAATTCCTCCTTATAGTTTCCAACCCAGAAATCAACTCGGTTACTTCGGCTGGCTTGAAGTTCGGTGTTGCCGTCTCCTAGCTAGACCGACGTGTACGCTTTAACGACTCCTGTTTTTTTTTATATAAGAATTAATTTCGTGGACAAATCGGTCAGGAATCGCTAAAACTTGGGCCGCCTGGACGTAGATTGTGCGTATGCCGTCAAGGTTCTCGCTGCCCAGTGGAATAGGTTAACCCTTGTTGGTCGTGCGTATGCCACCGCAGCTTTAGATCGCTTCCTGCTTAGCTCTTACTGGCCGATTCTCCAAAAAAATTAATTGACTCACGTGTGGCTGGGCTAACTAAGTTTTTTCTTGTAATCGAATTTAATTTTCAAGTTCTATTTTCTGTAATTATTTAAAAGTTAAATTTAAGGAAAAAAACAAAATTATAATAAAATAAATCTTATAACGTAAAACAAAACAAAGGTGTTTGTGATAATTGGTTTTTTTATGTAAGACACTGGACATCCGCTGACCTACCCCGGCTAGAGCGAGAACGTGTCGTTACAGTATATATGTATGTATTTAGTTTATACGATTTTTCTATGTAATGTTCTTACACATAGGTTTTTTAAATATAAATTTACGTAAATAGTGCGTATAAACTTTAAACTATTACTAAAACTTTAATTTGTTTGAATAGATATTCCATGTCTTTTTTTTTTAATTTATATATTTAAAATTTACTTTTAATTGCTCAGATTTAATTTAATGTTTTTATAACAATGTGTTCTTTCTATAATTTGTTATTTTTTTATTTAAAAGTACTTTTTGTGTTTCCCTTTCTTGTTTTCTTTTTTTTAATATACTTAAAAAGTTTTTATGCATTTTAAACATTAAAGAGATTTTTATTTTAATGCATAATTTAAACATAATTCTATAAAAGCTTATTATTTCAAAATCTATTGTTATGGTGTGTTTGTTTGTTATGTTTGAAGAAATGAGTTATGCATTAATTTGCAAAAGTTTGTTTCTTTTAATATCAGATTTATAATACTTACATATGTCTTGTTTGTGTTAAAACTATTTAATTTGACCTTTCTAAACCTGGCGTGATTTTTTCCACCTCTCTCTTGTTTTAAATATACTTCACCAGTTTGAGCTATGCAATCTTCGCGATTTTCGTTTAATTTTGATGTTGCTTTTCCTTTTAACCTATTCATTCTTTCTTTTATACTTGGAGAATCTTCCATAGTTATTTCACCATTATAGAATTCTATAGGTTTGTACCCTGTACTTGAATGGACGGAATTATTGTAAAACGTGATTACTTTATAGATTTTTTCCTCAACCGAGTCTATGTCTCTGTTTGGATAATGACGAAGGAGGCGAATGTGCTCATTCATTGTATTATGTAGACGTTCAACGTCTGCGTTTGAGGTATGATTATTGTTAGATGTGGAATAAATTTCAATATTCCTTTCTCTCAAAAACTCCATTAATGGTAGTGCTTTAAATCCGAGCTCATTGTCGGTCGCAATTTTTCCAATATTGCCAATGAAACTTAAGTACTGAGTTAGAGCTTTATTAATTTCAACCCATGATCTATTTTCAATTTTTATTGCCTGTGCAAACTTTGAAAACTTGTCAATAAAGGTAAGAAATAACGTTTTCTGTAAATGACATAAATATGTATTAATTGTCTGGGGGTATCAGGCGTTTCTGTAATTCTTAACATTTGCTTAATAGGTTTTCGATCATACTTTTCGATATTACATATGTGACAATTATTGATAAATTGCTGTATTCTGAGCTTTAATTTTGGGTGATATATTCTGGTTTTAAGTTGTTGGAAATTTTCGTTGATACCACGATGATTTTTTCTGTGGTGTTCATTACGAATGTGATTCTTAAGATCATTCTCATCTAGAATGTCATTAAGAAGTTTATTGCATTTTGCAATTTTTATTCTTGAATTTTTAAAATATCTGAAAAAAGTGTTTTGAAATAGCTCGTAAAGGTTGCTATCGCTTATTAAAATTACATTTACTTTATTTAAAATGATTTTTGGAATAATTATATCTATGTAGAAATGTAAGCAAAAATAAAATCACTATTGATTATTGGTATTTTGTTTCAGCTTTGTGGCTTGTGTTTATTATTTATTTTTGTCCACTGCTCAGTTGTTTAAAAAAATTTTTAAATATTATAGGCAGCTTTAGCTTATCTAAAATATGGTAGAAGGTTCCCTGATAAGCTGAGTTAAGCAATCAACGAAATGGCCATAGGAACTAGCTTTACCACTAATAATCAATATTTGATTTTATTTAAAATATTTGGGTTATTAACACACTGAAAAGTGAACTAATATAAAATAATTATTCCAAAAATCATTTTAAATAAAAACTGCAAGTGCCTGTGCAAAAAAGCTCTGGCAACTCACTATATTTTTGAGTTTATTATTAACACAAATGTATGGTGCTGCCATTTGGTTTTTATTTTGATTACTTCTAACAACTACACGTAGAGTTGGAAAAAACCAACCACGTGTATGTAGAAATGTAAGCAAAAATAAAATCACTATTGATTATTGGTATTTTGTTTAAGCTTTGACGCTTGTGTTTATTAATTTTTTGTCCACTTCTCAGTTGGTTAAAAAATTTTTTAAATATAGTAGGCAGCTTTAGCTTATCTAAAATATGGTAGAAGGTTCCCTGATGAGTTGAGTTGAGCAATCAACGAAATGGCCATAGGAACTAGCTTTACCACCAATAATCAATATTTGATTTTATTTAAAATATTTGGGTTATTAACACACTGAAAAGTGAACTAATACAAAATATTTACTCCAAAAATCATTTTAAATAAAAATTGCAAGTGCCTGTGCAAAAAAGCTCTGGCAACTCACTATATTTTCGAGTTTATTATTAACACAAATGTATGGCGTTGCCATTTGGTTTTTATTTTGATTACTTCTAACAACTACACGTAGAGTTGGAAAAAACCAACCACGTGTATGTAGAAATGTAAGCAAAAATAAAATCACTATTGATTATTGGTATTTTATTTAAGCTTTGATGCTTGTGTTTATTAATTTTTTTTGTCCACTTCTCAGTTGGTTAAAATTTTTTTTAAATATAGTAGGCAGCTTAAGCTTATCTAAAATATGGTAGAAGGTTCCCTGATGAGTTGAGTTGAGCAATCAACGAAATGGCCATAAGAACTAGCTTTACCACTAATAATCAATATTTAAGTTTATTTAAAATATTTGGGTTATTAGCACACTTTAGTTGGGTGGAAATAATTTTTTATAATAGCTATCATATCGTTATCTTCAAAGTTATTTGCTGTAATGGTTTTTCTATTATTGTCAAAAACTTTGTTATTAACAATTTTAAGGAGATTAGTTTTTTTCTATAATAACCTGGTATTGATACGCTTTTAGAGAAAGGTTGCTTTGAATAATGAAGTTAGAGTTATGATGCTCCGCTAAGTTTTCTTGTGGCTCTATTCGGGATAATGCGTCCGCGTTTAAGTTGTTGATTCCGCGTTTGTAAAATATTTCAAAGCCATACTCTTCTAGCTGCAATCGCCAAAGAATTAACCTAAAATTGGGTTCTTTGATTGAAATTAACCAAGAAGCATTTTTAAAGTTCGGAAACTGTCTATATATTCCGGATCGTTTATATTCATTTTAGTGTTTTTCTTTAGATATTTCGACAATGGTTTTGCAATTTTTGAATAATCTTTGATAAATTTTCGGTAATAACCGTTGAGACCTAGGAATTGTTTAATTTGCTCAGGTGTTTTAGGCAAGGGATAATTAGATACACATTCTACCTTTTTTGGTTTGATTTTATTCCTTCTTGTGTGACAACTTGTTCTACGAATTCCGTTTCTCTTTTCATAAATTCACATTTGTCTGCTTGAATTTTTAAGTTGGCTTCTGAAAGTCTATCAAGTACAAGACGAAGAGAATTCATATGTTCTTGTATAGAAGTAGAGTAAATGATGATGTCATCTAAATAAACTAAGCACACTTTATTAACTAAATCGGATAAAATGTGGTTCATTAATCTTTGAAACGTGGCGGGTGCTGTCTTAAGACCAAATGGCATTCTTAAAACTCAAAGTGCCCACCTTCAACCGAAAACGCTGTTTTGTGGGTGTCCCTTTCATCGATTTCGACTTGATGGAACCCTTTCGATAAATCTAAGGTGGTGAAATATAAAAATCTTCCAAGTGTATCTAAAATTTCTTCGATGTTTGGTATGGGAAAACGGTCATCTATATTTTTCGTTCAACTTTCTATAGTCGACTACGATTCGCCACTTTTTTTGGCCACTAGCATCATCTTTCTTGGGGACAATTCATATCGGAGCTGAATACGGAGAACTCGAAGGCCTAATTATTTTACAATATAATATTTCCTGTATTTGTTTTCTGACTTCTTGCTTGTGAACGTAAGGGTATCTATGTATATGTTTTGGAAAAGACAGGTATATCATCTTTGGTAATAATTCTATGTTTTATTGCATTAGTGAAGGACAAGTTCGAATTTGTTTCGTAAAATAAGTGTCTATAGTTTTGGAAAAGATTGAGTAAATTAAATTTTTCTTCGGAATTCAAGTGTTCAGTTCTTATATGTTCTATCAACGGTTGTTTGCTACAATTTGTGTGTGAAAATTTTTCCTCGACTAGAAAGTAGTTTTCCTAAGAAACTGGCCATGAATTATGTTTGGACATTTGGCAGTGGTTTCTATCCAACTTTAAAATTGTGCAAGTTGTAAACTCCTTCATTAATAATAGTTGTGGCATCATTTTCATGTTTCTTAATAAAAATTAACCCGTTTTCAATATTTGAAATAAACTGAACCGTTTGCATTTTATTTTGAGTTAGCAACGGAATATTGTTTTTGTTGATTTTTAATTGATTATTTTTAAAATCAATAACAGCTTTGTATTTACGTAGGATATCATTACCTATAATACCATCATAGTGATTGTGAAATTTGCATTCAATTAATAAAATGTTGTCATTATTATCTCCTAATTCAGGAAACATTGGAACTTGATATAAAACGTCAGTGTTTACATTGCCTTGTAAAGTCTTTAAGTTCAATCTTTGTGATTTAATTTTCCATTTTGGGTTGCATATTCCTAAATTCACAATTGAATGTGTTGCTCCAGTATCCACTATAAATATGAGACAATTTTTTAATTCAATATATGGTAATTCTCCGGAGAGGCTTGAAAAGGAAAATTTTGTACAGTGCCATTTTGGTTTAATAACTCTAATTGGGGATTTTTAGTACCTTTTGAATTGCTACCAAGAGAAACATTTTGTGGAATGGGTGATGCCACTAATTTATTGGAGTTTTGTACTATATTAATGTCCATAGGCTCTGGAAGAGTTTGATGATTCTGAGAATTTGGAAAATTGTTCATAAAGTGGCGACCGTGATTATTATTATTGTAGTAAATATTATTTCGATTGGTACGTAGTGTTATTACTTGACATATTTACATTACCCTGGTTAATTTTCGTATCAATTCTGTGCCTGTATTGGTTATTTCCGTTTGAGTTAAAATGGTGACGTGTTCTATTGTTTCCATTTGATTATTTCTAGCATTTGAGTTATCAAATTTCTTGGAATAGCTATTTTTATTTTCGCTACCATAATTAGCATACTCTGAGGTAAAAAAATTTCCATTGTATCTTCAAGTGTTTCAGGATTTCTACAAGCTAGAATTGATCTCATGGGTTCTGGCGTTTTTTTTTTAAATATGTTTAGTGCTGTACGCGTATTATTCTTAGCAATTTGTTTACTATTTTAATTGACTCCTAAATCAGAAGAAGTTCTATTATTTAAACTTCGAAGTTTCTCCTTTATTTCATTATAGAATTCAGTAATATTCGTTCTAAAAACTACTGCCCTAAGTCTATCATATAACTCCTCCTCCCCAAAACTATTCGTTAGAATTTTTTTAATCTCTTTCCATGACTGAGCATGGAAATTAATTTCTACTATGTCTCTTGCCTTGCCTTTGAGCTTTAATAAGATCAAAAAATAAAACTTGCGAAAGTTCATCATATTGGGTTAGAGGAGGGTTAATTCTGTCAACAAGTGCAACGAATGAATACAAATCATTTCTATTTCTAGAAAATTCGGGTAATTTTTCAAGAAATTTTAATGGATCTACAGTTAAAGTACGTGGGGCGCTATATTCTTGAGCCATAATAAAAAATAAATATATATATGTAATAAACTTTGTATAACTTTTTCTCCTAGTTTACAATAAAAAGTTTTAATTATACAACTTATGCTGGTTTATTACTTTTTTTTTCAAGTACATTTATTTTAATTTTTAAAACCAAAAAAAAAAATTTAAATAATAAATTTTCGACTCAATTTTTTAAAATTGTAAAAAAAAAATATATATATATATATATATATACTCGTCAAGATAAAGGCCTTGAGCCTTTATCGGGTTCCTTCCAAAATAGCTGCACAAAATTCAATGGACCTTAGATATTTTAGCACGTTTCTGCAAATGAGCCGTCCATCACTAAGCTTTTTATGAATATGTTTTAACACTAATGTACAACAAACACCCTCTTTTATTAGGATAATTTTTTTATGTCCTTTATAATTTTTTTGTTTAGTTTGGTATTTTATTGGCAATATGTTGTCCAAGCTTATTATTTTTAAAAAGAAGTGTCTTTTTTGGAATTGTTTTTTTTTTAACGTTTTCTTCGAATTGTTTTTTTTTTCTGCTTGAATGGTAATTGTTCAAAAGAAGAAAAAAAATTTTTTTTATTGGTAATATGTTCTCCAAGCTTTTTATTTTTAAAAAGAAGTGTCTTTTTTGGAACTGGTTTTTTAACGTTTTCTTAGAATTGCTTTTTTTTTTCTTCTTGAATCGTAATTGTTCAAAGGAAGAAAAAAAATTTTTTTTTACTTCCTTGTAAGAAAATCATAAATTGTTTTCGACAATTTTTAAAGTTAAAAAATTTTTTATATTGTTCAAATGTTTTCTTTTAAGGTTTGTTTAAGTTATTAATTTTAGTTTTAACGTTCTTGGTTTTTCTTCGCAATATTATTAGAAAAGCACTTGTATATTTTTGATAAGAAATAACTTTATTTATTTGTATTAACACATGTTCACATTTTATTTCGTTTATTAGAAAATATCCTTCCTTTAACTTTGTTTTCTATTCTTTTTTGATGCCCGCTAGGACATTAAAATGTCCACTACCGCTTTTGTTAAAAAATTTAGCAAGGATACCCGGGCAGTCCTATCGACTGTACCAATTACGTCTATGCTTACTTAATTTATTATTTTTATTTAATATTTTTAATTTATTTTATTAAATTTTAATTTATTTTAATTTTAGGGTCCTTTGGAGTCCTTTTTGCAAAATTAAGAGGGATATAATATCCTTTTGTTTTTAATAATTTTAATTTACACTTCTTTTAGTTTTAATATAATATAATTTTAAAATAAAAACTGACTTCTTTTATCAATGACACATTGGCTTACATCCAAAAAAAGAATCAATAGAACAATTAATATACATGTACTGTGAGCGTCAAAATAAAGTGTACACAAACATTTTCTTTAGATTAGTTTTTATTTCGGTCTTTAAAAATACTATTTTATTTAACATTTTATGTTTTTTTAATTGTTATTCAGTTCTCTACTTAAACTTAAAAATTTTTAACAACAAAAGTTATTAAACAAAAACAAAATCTATTCCATATTTTACGCGTCAAAATAAAGTGTACATCTTATTTTGTAGCATTTTAGCGAAGTAGAACCGCATAAAATACCGTTATATTTTGTTGTTTATTTACTTTCTTGCATTCTTTTAAATCACTATTACTTTTTTTTAGTAGACAGACGCAATTTTCGGACTATAACTTCTTTGCAGAAAGAAATTTGTTATTTTATTAATAATGGGTAGACAAACATCCACAGATGTCAGGGAAATTGTGATAAAACTTTGGAAAGACGGTAAAACTTTTCGTGAAATCGGGTCTTTTATAAATAGAAGTCATAATGCAGCAAAGAAAATAGTTGATAAGCACGAAAAATTCGGCAAAGTAGAAAGACGTCCAGGTGCAGGCCGACCAAGAGCTTTAAGTGAGTCTGAAATAAGGTATATTTTGCGTGATGTGAAGAAGAATCCATTTAAAAGTGCTGTTAAAATATCGGAGGAATTTTCAGCAACAAAAAATACCAACGTAAGCGCAAACAAAGTACGAAGAACTCTACACGCAAATGGTCTACATGGTAAGTTGCCGCGAAAAAAGCCACTTACATCGTTAATAGATCAGAAAAAACGTATTGAGTATGCAAAAAAATACGAAACTGAAGATGGTTCTTTTTGGAATAACTTTTTATTTAGCGATAAGAGTAAATTTGGGATATTTGGCCAGAAAAAACCTGTAAAAGTATGGCGTACAAAAAATACACAGTATGATGAACAATATCTAATATCTACGGTTAAGCATGGAGGAGGTTCGGTGATGATGTGGGGATGCATTGCGGCAAGTGGAGTGAAAAGCTTGGCTTTGATTGAAGATACCATGAATAAAACGGACTACTTCAACATTTTGAAAAACAATTTGCAATGTAGTGTGGAGAAATTGGGCTTAGAGAGACCTTGGATCGTTCAACAAGACATCGATTCCGAACATACGGTGAAGATAGTAAAAGAATGGCTCCTTTATCATACTCCTAAAACATTAAATCATCCTCCCCAATCACCGCACGTTAACCCGATTGAACATTTGTGGGAGCATCTTGACCGGCAAATACAAAAGAGGACAATTACTAACAAGGATACGCTCAAATCCCTTATAATGGAGGAGTGGCAGAAAATTTCATCTGACATAACCAAAAAACTAGTTGAATCGATGCCCCGAAGACTAAGTGCCGTTATTAAAGCCAAAGGAAAAGCAACCAAATACTAAATCATAATAATTTTTATAATGAATTATATGTGTACACTTTATTTTGACGCGTAAAATATGAAATAGATTTTGTTTTTGTTTAATAACTTTTGTTGTTGTAAATTTTTGTTGTTGTTTTTTTAAGTTTAAGTAGAGAACTGAATAACAATTAAAAAAACATAAAATGTTAAATAAAATAGTATTTTTACAGTCTGAAATAAAAACTAATTTAAAGAAAATATTTGCGTACACTTTATTTTGACGCTCACAGTATGTAACTGATCGTAATTGTTCATGCCTAGTAACCAAATATTACTTTAAAATTGGGCATGCAGAAAGATGATACGTTTACTAAAACAGAAAGCTTTCATACCAATGCATACGCAGCCTGTTTCTACTTATCTTACATATACAAAGTATACATACATGACTGTGCATGCCCGATCATAATTTGTTTTTACGCTTAGTAACGAGCTTTTTATAAATCAAGATTGGGAATGCAGAATCAAAGTCGCTTTCTCACGCACAGCTTGTATGTACGTATGCAAGCAAACAAGAATCTGCATGCTTCTGCATGATTGGTGTAATTTGTATAGTAACAAAAATAAGTATTTAATATATTGTAAAAACGTCATTAGGGTGATTCATATTTTCTTATATTAGTTTTTATACTTAGTATACATAAATACGTATTTACTATATGTACATATAACTTTTAACCTCCTTTCGCAGTTTGTTCTATTGTGGCCTTCCTGATCACAGAAAGTGCACGGCATGGTCGTGGTCACAGTATTTGTACCAATCTTACTATCCCCAAAAACCTGTTCAGCATTTTCCACCACTTGCACTTATATCTGCAAGTCTTTGTTCTCATCACCTATAAACCTTGTCATTAATGCCTGATCCCTCAGACCTTTAATAAAACTTTTTACCGCCACTCTCCTGAAATCTTTTAATATGGTCTGCCTGCTGTTCACTTCGCTCCATTCATTTGCTGCAATGCCTTCTGCTACGGCTACCAAATCGGCTTGCAGGTTCCCTGACTCCTTGTCTGCATGATATAATAAGTTCTCTTATTTGGTCTAAAGTTTTTGTCTTTAAATACAGTTTCTTTATTGCGTTACACAGGGCATCCACTGTACCAAAAGACTGGGGCGCTATTTGTACGTAAGCCGTTCCCATCAATCGTAACTTAAGACACTCTATGACATCTGGAGTTATCGCTCTGTTATTGTCAGTAATCAGCTCTCGTTCCGCTAACTTACATCATTGAACAAAACGAAAAACCTCCTAAGTCAAATCTGAACCTTCAGTGCCAAAAAATGTAGGGACAATATTGTTAACTAGTTTTATTATTGTTGAGATTGACGCCATGTTTTCCGTGTTCACAACTTTTCAGTCTAACGTAGGGGGTATTATGAGATTCTGATGCGTTTTCCAGGTTTCCTCTAAACAATTTTCGAAATCCCTTTTAATCTGAGGTGGTTTAGTGTCAAGCTTTTCAAATTCCTTTTCGTATTCCAGTAAACTTGCCAATTTCTTATTTACCGTTTCCGCCGTATATTCCCTATTTATAGTTTTTCTTGCGTTTGACAATACGCTCCTAACTTTGTCCAATATTTCAATCGCTTTTCCTCCTGGTTCTTGCTGCTGTGTATGCTCAACTACTATTGGCCTTTCTGTGCTTAAAATTTTCTCTTTTCTGCGTTCCGATGTGGTTGGAGATCTTGATCTACATATATGCATCATCCAGCTCTCTTGTTGCGTTCGACAAGGCGACAGATAATCTCTGTATTTTATCGCCTTTTTCTCTATTTAATTTCTGTGACGTTACTATTTTCACCTTATCCTTCTCGCTCAGCCCTTTCTGACAACTGTAACCGAAGCTCCTGGTTCTCTTCTTCTTGATTCTCTAATAACGCATTCGTAAACTCTATTTGCGCACCTAACTTCTTATTATACTCCTCCAAAACTCTCTTAGTTTCTTCTAAATCCTTTATCCGATTCTCTCCGATTTATTGTCATTAATTTCACTTACTATATCTAAAACGTATTGTAGCTCCTCTAATTTTGTCAGTTTGTTATTTTTAATTGTCTCTCTATGGTTTTCAATAAATTCCTTATTCGAATTTAATTTATGCAGTTCCGTCCACGCATGAACTTGCAAACTGCGAACATTATACTTATAGTCTCTTACTTTTTCTATTAGTTCGTCTGTCCTTTTCTGCGTATTGTCCATTAAAAAAGTTGTTTATTCTTACCATCTTTCTGCTTCGATTTTTGTAGAACAGATGGAGACTAACACCTGAGCTAGATTCGTATCCCGATTTATATTTTAATACCTTCTTAACGCGGTCGAAATCAATGGAAATTACTCATAACTCCACTACTTTATATTTCGACAAAGATACTAAAGACGTACCGGAATGCGGCTGCTTCAGACCTTCAAAACTTCGCTTCTATACTCAGTGGTTTCCTTAAATTTTCGTTTCCGCTTTTCATTCTTCCACTTTTGAAAATCATAAAAAAAAATCGGAAAACGTTATAATTCAAATAGTTTTCTTTATCATCTTGGAGGGTACCGTGGATTCGCAGGAAAGTATTAGGAAACTAGTCGCTTCAGAATAGAGCAAAGTTTCCAAACATTATGTAAAACAGTTGTTGCTTTGGCGATTATTAAGTTTTTTTTTTTTTATAAATTTTGTGTAAGTATTGGTTATTTACTCAACACTTTTTTCTTGAAATAGTCATTCCTACAATGAAAGTTAGTTTTGTTTTCATTTCGAAATTATATCCTAAACTAGACTGAAGCAACATTATCTTTACTTCTATCGAAGGCAAGTTATCCTGCCGGAAACCATTTGTTCGGGAATTATATAAGTTTAAAGTTGTAAATTACATAAATTAATAATTAAATTATATATCTGCACATAAACCTATGATCAGGCTTAGACGCATTTTGTTTTAAAATGCTTATAAATAACTTTTAAATGAAGTTATATATGACAACAAGCATCACGCTTTCACTTCAAAAATCAATATCGATTAAGTTCAACCAACATAAATTAAACTTTCATTAAGATTTGCAAAGTGCCCGCACATTTAAACTGTTTAAAGATACGAAAAAAGTCATTTTAAGTGTGATCGCACATAAAACATGTCTACCTAAATTTTTTTGACGTTATTTCGTAGCTGTTTGAACAAATAAAAATAGGCGAATAAATGTGCGTAGTGTGACCACAAAACAAATTTTGTGTTGTTTTGAAACAATTTAGGGCAAACAAGAGCAAAGAAATTTTAGGCAAATGTTTGCCAAATGTAACCGTACCTTAATGACAACACATTTACCAAACGAAGCAATAACTTTATCGTTCCCCTATCGAGATTAGCAATAAGTATGTTAAGCAGCAAAGCAGTAAGTCAAATATTGTTGTTTTTATTGTTTTAGTTAAAAACAGAGTTCAGAAAAGTCGTACATATGTGTTAACAAACACAATTCAAAAAAACACACATTAGGTTGGCTTTTTTTTACGCTTAAAAATTTGAGCCAAATGCTAAACCGCGCCACACTGAGGTCAAAAGATCAAATTCATATTTATTTTCGCAAAAAGTCATTAATGCACATCTGTGTTTCTTATTTAACAATAAAAATTACTAAACATATTTCTTTTCTATTCCTGTGTTAAGCACAGGTAGTTTTCTGTCTTAAATGATTAATCCTAATAATACCTTGGTTTAGAAATAGCTCATTATTTAGAATTTTCGTTTTTAACTTTTAAATTTTTAGAAGTACGTATTTGTTCTATAAAGAAACAAATATATAAAAGAATCAATAAATAACCAAACAAAATTAATAGTTAACAAAATAAATAATTAAAAATTTAATAAGGAACCAATAAAAAATGCGATAAATCGCACTTCTATGCGAGAGGTGTTAAGAGCTCAGCAAGGATATTATTCAAAAGTTTAAAGCAATAGATCAACCACTTTCAATACATTGGGACATGAGGTTTCTAAATAACGTAACCGAAAGACGGAAGATCGTTTGACAATTATAACTGCCGCACCAAACATTGAACAAATTTTAAATATGCCTTATATTCCTTCTGGAATAGGTCTGTCTTTGACACGTTGGATGAACATAGTATTTTAGATAAAAATAAGGCATTTGTTTTCGATACAATATCATTAAACTGGAAGATTGAAAAGGGTCATGCACTTTACTAGAAAAAAGATTTGGCCGTGACATTTTATATATGGACTACACATCTATCACATTTTCGAAATAGTTCTGTCTGCTATGTTTTTTTTTAGTCAAGTATTACAGGCTTGGCATCAAATTCAGCAAGACATGAAGAAATAATTGCTTTTTGTAACAAAGAGCTATTGAAAGCATTTCCGAGGGATGATTGCAAGGAATTTTTGGAGCTAATTGTAATTTTTTTGGTGGCACTACAAGGTATTTCGATTAAGAAGCCTGGTGCATTTCATTAAGCTAGGTAGATGTCTAAAGTCATTTGCTGCCTCAAAATTTTGCTTTTTCGAAACCATATTTCTGAACTCAGTGGTTGCGAGTTCTTTGTTTGACTCTTTAAATGCTTCCATTGGAATATCCGAAGAATTTTTGAAATGCAAAGAGTGCGTTTTTTGAAAACTTTTACCAGAAGCAAAAGATTTAAAACATTTTATTGATAGAGATCATACAATCATTTTTGAAGGACTATTTTCTTCAAATACCAAAAACTTATTTAAGCGTTCCAACATTTCTGATATAATTTTAAAATCTGAGCCAAGAATATAGGAACGGGAAACACAAGATTGACAGTGCAGAAAGGGATATAAAATGAATTCAGGAATAACATTAAAAATTAACCAACACTATAGGCACCAATATTCCAAAAAATCAACTTTAAAGGACTTATTTACTGAATTCGAACTATAGACGTTTCTTTCATCTTTAAATATATACATATTTAGTTTCTTACTTCAGATGGGTTAATTTATTTTTGCTATGCTTTTTATTGGTTTCTTAAGGAATTGTTTGTTTGGTTTTATTTTTTTACCAAAAATATTGTTTGGTTATTTATTGTTTTTCTTGTTTGTGCGTACTTCTTTTTAAAAAAATTAAAAGTGCAGTTAAAAACAAAAATTCTAAATAATGGGTCATTTCTGACCAAAGGCATTGTTAGGGTTTATTATTAAAGACGGAAAACTACCTGAGCTTTACATATGAATAAATAATTAAGTGGTTTTTATGCTTAAATTATACACATATTTCAAATGAATTAAAATAGATTTTGGCTTAAGTTCATTTTTGATAAAATTAGAAAAAAAAGAAGAAATATGTGCGGATGTTTACCAAAGAAAACAAGAACAATTAGACACCAGCACACAGTAGCTTGAAAGCAATTTTGTTGGACAAAATTCGGTATTTCATAAACTACTCAATATATCTTAATGAAACTTAACAGAGGCAAAGCAGAGATCTTTCTCAGAAAACCTACGAACGGTCGGCCACCTAGAAAGAAGGGGGTGGGTTATCGGTAAGCCTCCAAATTTAATTAGATCTTGAAAATATCTATTAAGAATGTGCTTACATATCTGATATTTCTTTTAGTTTGGGAATAAATTGGCTTACAATTTTTTTTTAATTTTGGGCGACCTTATATAAGTATAAATGGCGCAGTGCCCTTACTAATGATTGAATTATTACTTTAAGACATTTGATATATTCCTAATGAAATTTAGAATACAGTATAACCCGTTTAATTACCCCACACTTAAATGCCTTCTATGCTTATTTAACTCCAGTCGTTAATCCCTGTGTTTTTTATCCCCTTTTTGAACATAAGTCCATGTTTATTTACGATACGCTTACCTTCATAATTTGGCAAATGCCTTAAAATTAAAAATCCCAAAATCAAATTTCTTATAAAATATCTTTGTTTAAATGCCTTAATACCATTTTAAAGATTTCTGAAAGTAATTTTGAAGGATTACTTGTAATTTATACGTAAGCACTTATAAGTAGGCTTTTGTCTATTTGTACGCCAAATTTGTGGTTTAAGTCAAAGTATATATATATCAAGTACATGCAACAGCTCAGGTGTTTGCTTTGTGTTTTCATCACAATATATATGATAAAGTTTGTTTATATTTTTGATAGCGTTTGTTTATATTATTGTATTTTAATCTCCGTTTCCTTTTTTTAATTTCTTTGTGTTTTTTCCAGAGAACGAAATATTCGAATTAGAATTTTGAAGCTCAAATTGAATTAAATATACATACATTTCTTGTTTTAATTAACATTTATATAGTTATAAACCGATCATTGCGTTAAATTTTTGTTATCATTATTTAGCAAATTTGGTTTCATATCAATTATTATTAAAAAAATGTACAATCTGAGATCTAGGTAGCTGCCGTTTGACACAATGGGTGATTTTTATACATGTACTTGATATGGATATGCTTTAGTTTAAGTGTTTTAAATGTTTTTTTTTTTATAATTTACTTTAATTCTGCTTGATTCCTTCAAATATAAATATTTCATGATATTCTCATGAAATATTAATCAAATGCATTACAGAGGGGAAAGCATATCCATATGGCCATTTCGCTACTGCTCATATATAGCTCATCACTGGATTCTACACAAATTTTTTAAGGAAAACCTCAGAGTCTTATACTTAAAGCCAAATTGATTAAATGAGAACTCCATTGAATCAATAAGGCAAAAAGCCATAAAAAAGTCAAAAAATTTTAATACAAAAAACACAGTAACCATTGAGTAAATATTTTTATTTTTTCTTTTTTTTTTTAATTATATGGATC
The DNA here is from genome assembly GCA_916610165.2 of Gymnosoma rotundatum. Taxonomy (NCBI): domain Eukaryota; kingdom Metazoa; phylum Arthropoda; class Insecta; order Diptera; family Tachinidae; genus Gymnosoma; species Gymnosoma rotundatum. Next base: position 113,365,204 of record OU744336.1, read on the forward strand.
AAGTGGAAAGTAAGCCTATTTGAATGTTTATTATGAAAAAATGGTTCCACGGAATATAGCCTTAACAATGAAGCAGAAGTGCCTTAGCCGCCATAAATAAAAACGTTGAGTTTAAGCGCTACCGTAAATCCATTCATACAAATGTTGGAAAAGCCATCACAATTTGGTGCAATTAAATTAACTTCGGATTTCAAACCAAACAGTGTTTGGTTATCGAGGTGGCAGAAAAGAGAAAATACCGAACTTTGAAACAAAATTTTAAGGTTATTGTGAAATTCCTCGGAGTGCAAAGTACCAATTAAAAAGAGATAAACGGACTTTAAAGTCCCCAAATATTATATATGTAGCTGACCAAACGTTATTATTAACATTTTTAGTTTTTACATATAAAATGAGCAAAAAAATCATAAAGGTAACGTATTTTGAAGAGCGAGTTGTATTTATAATATGTATTTGCATGTTACGTGTTATGTATTTTTCGTGCAGAAAAGGTGATCACGTTTTACAGTGCGTGAGGCAAGAAATGTAAATAAATAATAAATGTTAATTAAATTAAACTACACATATGAAGATTTTGTTATTATTTTGTAACAGAAGCATCACATATTTAAATTATGTGCAAATATTTTAAAATGCACAAAGCATTTTTGTGTTTTTGTAAGATTAATGTGGGTTTTTACTAGTTCAATTGGTTTAACCGAAAAAATATAATTTGGAGAATGAGGCAGATTTGGAAGAAGACGATATATATGTGATATGCCTTCTTTTGCTTTTGCATCGCTGATTCTAGAAAGTATGCTCTTAATGTACAGAAAGCCTTCACATTTTTTTGTTCATTGCTTTAACAACAACTTTCATTAGACTTACAGCCATTCCTAAACAAGGGCGGAAAGCGTTTTTTTGCTGTCAAAACTTCTCATGCGAGTACAACTCTTTACAATTGGAAAATCCGATTTTGACAAGGCGTTTAATAATAATAATAATTAAAAGAAAACAAAAAAATTTTTTTTTATAAAATTTTACACAATTTACACAAAACAAACAACAGCATTGTTAATCTTTTTAAAATAATTAGGGAAGTTATATATATTTATATATTTTTTAATAACCCTGTTTTTTATCATTTTGACATAGCGTTGGTGCTTTTGTTTAGGTATGGCATTTCAGCGTTAACGCTATGCGGAAGGAACTGTTATACTTTCCGCTTGTATTTAGGTATGGCTGTTATGTATTTTTATATGAAGAGGCGGTAGAAAATTTTTTTCTCCTGGAATAAAATTTACTCTTGCCGACTAAATTTCAACTAGTACAACAAGTTTTATTTATTACAACATATTTTCGGTAGCCAATTTTTATCTTTTTCATCGATAGGAAATCCAAAATATAGCTTATAAGCATCTTTAACCTGGTTTTTGTTTACTGTTAAGATCTTAAAGGTAGATTGCCACACACAAAAAAAATTTGGAGAATTCTTATAAATCCTTGAAATTTTGCAATTTGAAACAAAATTTGACACAAAACTATTATTTCGTTTCTTCATTTAAATATTTTTAATTACAGTACTTACCAAAATTGTATGTATAAAATGATCACTGATGATGATGAGCACTTTTTGTTTAATGCTTTTACAGGATATTTTACAGCGGACATGACTTGGTTTTACAAGCAACTGTCGTATGACAATTTTGAACGAATAACCCGACTTTATAAAAAAATACTGAAATACTGATCAATAACAAAGAATTTTTTAAATCCAAGAACCATACAAAATACGCTTTTGGCTACCTGCCGTAAATTAAGAATAAAATTCCCCTATGTTAATTGATTTTCATGATTTAAACCTTATTTTTTTTTTTTGAGGTAGGTATTTAAATAATTCCAAAACGATAAAATATAGAACAAAATTATATATCCCTTTCACTGTACACAAAGGGTAGGTAAAAATATTTTAAAAAGAGAGTTTTATTTATAAATATCTCATTTTTTTATTTTTTATGTGTTTACATGTTACGTGTTATGTAATTTTCGTTCTCTTATAAGTTTACTTATAAAATTTATTTGTGTTTACGCATGCAGAACAGGTGATCATGCTTGACAGAGCGGGAGGCTAGAAATGTAATTATCATTATTTTGTGTAAATAAAACTAAATATAGATAATATATTTAAAACATGTGCAAATATTTTTATATGCACTAGGCATTTTTCTGTTTTTATAAGATCAATGTGGACCTACATATATGCATAGCATGGGTTTCTACTAGTTCAATGTATCTTGGTTTCAGCAAAAAAATATAATTTGGAGAATGAGACAGATTTGGAAGAAGTCCTCAAAATAATGTGCGATTTATCCGATGTTGAAGACGACAGCTTGTCTGATGAATTTGAGGATGAATTGCTCCTGCGGCCCTGCATTCCGATTATGACGCTGAAAGCAGTACAGAAGCAGAATCAGTCGACGCACGTACAAGTGTCATCGAAGCCAATTCCGCCGTTGAACCAATAAAAAGTCCATTATTTTGGAAAAGGTGAACGTTCAACTCTCTTAATATTTCACTGCGTGATAATTTTTTTAAGCTAATATTGTTTGTTTTTACGCTTTTTATTAATAAGATTTTGGGAAAAACCAATGAATTGTTTTTTTATATTTTGTTTTTTATATTTTCATTATTAATTTTTGAAATATGAAATAAAATGTTTATGTTTATCTCCGTGGAAAAAAAGTTTATATTTTGTAAAAGGGAAATCCCAAGCTACGCATATGTGCAGGTCATATTTATAAAGACATGAGCTTCGTATGAATAAAAAAATTCAGTTTTACGTTATTTTAGAATGAACTGTCATATACCAAAAATTTCGTTGAAATACGCCAACTTTAAATTAATTACTTGGGACTGAAAGGGCTATTGTGTTTATCAGTCCCAAAAAATTGTTTTTTTCACAAAAGATGCTACCCTGCCTTTGTTAGTCATGGGGCTATCAAATCCTTTTTGAATTATATAACTAACAATTGGGGACCTAAAAGCCTTTTTACCTTTTTTTATTCGTTGCTTTGCACTCCGAGGAGTTTTACAATAATTTTTAAATTTTGTTTCAAAAATTGACCATGTTTGGATAGGCCTGGAGGGAGAACCGTTACAATTTCTGACCTAATTTTTTTTGTTCGAATTTCCTATAGGTTGTCTTTAAAAAATTTGCGAATTAAATTTAAATTTAGCAAAAAATGAATACCACCTTTTTGTGGAAAATTCTTAAAAAAAAATGTAATTTTTTGCATTTTCTCAATTCAGATGCTAGTAACTTTTTTCTTTCTAAAAAAACATTTTTAGAAACTAAAAATAATTGAACTTAAGCCAAAATAATTTCTATTCATTTATATAATATTAAAAGTTCAAATAATAATTTAATAAAAATTAAATTATAAGCACGCAAGGCGCAGCGAGCATTCATGCTTACTTCATAACAATCAAAATGATACTGGACCAGCATCTGTAATATTGTGAGTAAACAAGTAAGAATGACTAAAAACAAATTTGCATTCGTCTTCAATCGATGATTGAAACAAATCAAAAACAAATGTACAAGACGTCTAACCAAATTAATGTTGATATGTTAATATTGTCGTATTCTTATTTACAAAGTTAGTTGATTAAATAGATGATGTTTATAAAATACACAACTAAGGTAGATAGATGCAAAGAATGCTGATGAAGGTGGTAGCGGTCCAGAAAGTGCAGCATGTCATTCTGCTAGCGTCTTGGTTTCTTTGGAAAACGTCCGCATACATTTGTAAAAATAAATTTTCTTTCTACAAAAAAACAAAATTTTAGAAATTCAAAATAAATAATTTCTATTCATTTATATAATATTCAAAGTTCAAATAAAAATTTAATAAAAATTAAATTTTAAAAAAATTATATGTCTAAGTTACACAACCTTGGTGACCTACCCAGAAGCACCCTTCACCCTATAGGGCCGACCGTTACTTAGAAACACCTCAGCTTTGCTTCTGTAAAATTTAATTAGGATATCTCAAGTAGTTCATGAGTTACCGAATTTTATCCAAAATAATTGTTTTCGAACCACTTTGCAGCAAAATGTAATGCTGCGTTTTATGGATCGCTACATCCCTCATCAGCATTCTTTGCGTCTATTTACCTTAGGTTTTGTACATTGTAAACGCCATCTATTTATCCAACTAACAAATACGAAGATTAATCATTGTTAGTTATTAATATTAATCAATTTCAACACTTGAATTAGAACCGTACTAATTGTTTTTTTTTATTGTTTTAGCTTCAAGCACTTGTAACTTGAAGACAATTTATCAGAAAGTTAAACACTCAAGAATTTTTTAGCTCACTGAAATTTTAATTTAATTTAATTATGATACTTACACTAAATTATTAACAAAAAAGTGATGAGCTTATGTCTACAGAAACTTAAAATTTATGAGAAATTAATGCAATTTAATACGTTCTATTTTTGCTTTCGCGTTGAACAGATGTGTGTTGTCTTAGGTGAGTTGACTAGGAGTTACCACATAGCCTAAACGTCTAGGATGAACCTAAGTGGTTGCTGACGGGGTCTTGGTGTACGTTTCAAGTCATTGAACGGTGGTTCTACCGATTGCAGTTCAATAGTTTTGTTGGTGCCTTCAAGAGGCCTTGTTGTGTGGGTTTTGATAGTTTCTATACGTTTTATTTGGACTACATTTTGTGCCGTTTTGTTGTTGTACGAATTGATTTCACACTTGCAAATTTCTGAACCATAATTGTAGCGAATATGAACGTTGTTACGCAAAAATACGTATTGCTTTATTTTATAACAAGCTCTTAGATCTGCCTTCATAAGAAAAATATACTGCCCTTGATAGGCACATGGTTTAATAGCTGCCATGGTGTGATTCATCATGTTAGGTAGGAGAATCAGCTGGAACATCTTAAATTATTCAATTTCCATTATTAGGCAAAATGAATGCCTAATTTTATTCCTAATTTCAACTGACATTGGTAACAGCACAAGTATTGTAATTAAGCTTAGAGCCAGGTGTGTTGATAGAACCCTTTTGCTTTTAATCCTATGCTCCTGAATTGATCATAAGTACTGTTGTTGCTAGTTGAAATGTTATCATCAAATGTGACAGATGTTTCGTAATCTGGTTCGATCGATAAGATAGCGATTCGATGTATTGATCGTTTGAAAATTTCTTTAGCTGTTTTAACCTTTACAACTCTCATTATATTTTCACAACCAGGATGTGTTTTGATTATTCTACCCAGGACAGACTTCATGATTGGTAGATTATCTTCCTTTATTATTATCATATCACTAATCTTAAGGTTGTCAAAGAGATTATTGAACTTATGGCCTTGCGGTAATTGATTTAAATATTAGGTGGACCATCTTTTCCAGAACTCTTGTTTGAGATGGTATACCAGCTTTCAGTGTTAAAGTCTTGATGAATTTACTGTTGTTACGCTGCTATCTTCTTGCGATACTTGCTTCGCCAAGCAAAAAATGACCAGGAGTCAGTGCTTCAAGATTGTCAGGATCAATTAACAAAGGTGTTAGTGGGCGAGAGTTGAGTATTGCCTCGACCTCTGCAACGATAGTCCCTATTTCTTCCTGGGTCAATGATGCAGCTGCCATGTTTCGGAGTAAAAGATGCTTTCCCATAATCCACAAAAATGGAGCGCAAGTGGTAAGATAAAATAAAAATGTATTCCCTTTGAGCTGATTGACTCCTGTCCCTTGTCGGAATAGATACTTCCCGCCAGTTCTGACAATTGGTTCTCTGCTCTATAAAATTAGTAGCGTTGTCTTAATATATGTTCTGACAACGACTCGACGGCTGATGCATCGTTTTGGGGCCCCAATGAATGCCTCAGTTGTAAGATCGGTTACTACCTCAAGATGAGTCACCTTGGTGGCAAAACAACACAATACGACTATATACGCTTTTAATGGTCTTTTTCCTCTAACCTTGTGATAGATCCACACTGGGCCACAATAGTCAACTACCGTGTGAATGAATGGTCAGGCTGGAGTCACTCTAGTCTGGGGTAAGCTACCCATTATTTCTTGGCACAGTTGAGGTCGTGCCTTAGCACATCCGACGCTCCTTTGTACAGTTAGGCGTGCTGCAATTTTGCCTTTTATTAGTCAAAATCGAAAACAAAAGCCTTATGATAGGGTCATCATATATTATAAGACTAATAATGGAGCTGTTTTTGTCGACTTCTTTTAGTTCGAAGATTGTTGATTTCTGATGAAAAATCGGACATCTGAACTGTTCTAACAACGGTATATAGTGCATTGTTTAATCCTGCTGGAAATAATGATTTATGTACAGGACACTGTTGTTTTTTCATACGTGAATCAGTATGCCACAAATGTATGGTAAAGAAGAATTGGGAATTTATCCAGGAAAGTACTGTTTCGGAGTCCGTCCTGAAGAACATCCGTTGATTTTTGGGTTGAAGGTCCATTTTGATGCATTAGCTAGGCAGCCATAACCGCTGCACATAACTCCAACCGAGGCAGTGTATGCTTTTTTGATGGAGCTACCCTTGTCGTGGCACAAAGTAATTGCACAATAACTCTTTTTTTCCTTAAGAGTTGCTCGAATAACGGCGACTGCACCAAAAGCTCTTTCAGAAGCGTCTGAGAAAACATGCAGTTTCGCATCTCTGGGAGTTCAACCTTAAAAATGTGCCAAGGGATTTTGAAGTTATTCAAGCTATCTAAATATTACCTGAAATTGGTCCAGAGTACTAGATGGTCCTCGGGCAAAGGCTCATCCAGTCTATCCTTTACTGCCCCAACTATTAGATAAATATCTTGTATTGATGATAACAGTTGCAAGTAGACCAAGTGGATCGAATAGTCTTGCGAGATCCGATGTTGCTGTACGTTTTGTGATATTCTGTACATGATTCATTTTTACCTTGAATTAAAAAAAGTCAGTATTAGGCAGCCATAACAACCCTTACGTTTTTATAGTATCAGCGATATTACTATTGAAATCCAAATTTAGCACTTGATCACCGAGTGGAATATTCTTCAGTAGTTGCGGGTGGTTTGCACACATTACTTTTTTTATTCGGTTGTATGCCATCGAATGAGATTCTCCTAACGCAGTTAGGTTTTCACGAAAAGGAAGACTGACTTTAAAGCGACCCTCTTAGTTGGTGTGAATATGTTGGGTAAAATGTGCTTTACATTGTTTTTTCTTCCATTTTCCACAAATGCTCTATGGCTTGGTTTTCTTCTCCAGTAGGACGCGGCAGGTGTCTTCTCTTAGTTTCCCTTTCGTGCGTCACAAAAATAAAAAATGCCTTTTCCCGGAAATAGTTTTAAAAAATATGGCTTTATATCTCATTTGGGGAAAAATATGGATATATCTTTTAATTCACAAAATTTTAAATATAACCTTACCTCTCAATGATTGGGACATAAGGCTATATGGCTTTATCTTCCATCCAATTAAGCAATAAAGCTAACATGGCCTTATCTCACATGGCTTGAAAACACCCACCAATATTTACTTGTGAGTCAGAGTCTAATAACGCTTTTAACTCGTTTGATATACCATTTGAAGCCGGAATGATAAATCATGCCGTTGCTAGAAATACATGACCCTGGCGGCGCACACTGATATTGGTGTTTCCGCTGCAACCGCTGCTATTTCTGAGATAGGCGGCCTTACTTCTGGACTCGAATTTGAAGCTGAATATGGAGTTGGTGATCTTTTCGTTATATTATTGTGTTCTTTCGCTCACCTTTTGCAGCTATCGAATTACCAGTTTTTAAACCATGATCACTTCCGAAGCACATAACCTCTTTCGTTGTACCCGTCCTGCTTCTGATAGGCGCAGGATTTTACTGCAGTGGTACAGTTTGTGGTCACTTTTATTGACAGTCTGCATATATAACTATTGCTTCCTTTGGCTATTATAATTGTTGATGCCACCTTGGGTTCCTTCAAATTTAGTAAGCGTTATCTTGGGGGTCCATGAATCTGGCTGCTTATTTTGGGGCATGGAGTAGTCTTGATCATTTATACTATTTCCTATAGTTTTAATCGCCGTTCGCAGCTTCCTTTCTAACTTGATAATTCTATCCATATAATAGCCTTGTTTGCTTATGCCAGCACACAATTCTGCAATCTGTTAATGCAAGCTTTCAATATTTTTTCACAAATTTGTTGCGGGTTCGGTGTCTTCTCTTATGAAGCTATCTTCTAAAAGGCGCTCCAAAGATAATATCATGGCGGTTTGCCTCCGCATGAACTTAACTGGCTCTTGTTGATTTACTGATTTGTCAGTGGTAAGTATAGTTGGCTCTGATCCGACTGATTGAATTTGTTGCTTGCCGGTAGATTCAGTATTTTTTGTTATTGAAATTTTAAAAATCGCCTGATATTGGTTTACGATATTTATAACTGCGGTGTACTAGTCTTCAGTGAAATACTAATGTTCCATTGGAAGGTTTTCAGTGAGGCGAATCTTGGTGTCATTGGTCTCGAATTCTGACCAGTCGGCATCCAGTCGTCTCAACCTTTCCGGGAAATAATCATTAGGATCCTTTCTTGATGTAGGATCCTTCTTGAAATTTTTGATTGTGATTTCAATTTTGTTGCCAAATAGTTTTTAGTTGATTTCACGAAAGAAGCCATGATTTAATCGTTGTTGTGGGTAACGAAAATGAAAGGGAGTCAAACTTTTAATAGTGTCCACTCCTGTTTACCTTTTTATGATATAGGAATTGTTGGTATTGTCCATGATGACCGTTATTTTTACTTTCGTATTTTCACTTGGCAAACTGCTTGGATTGACTCCAAATTAAAAAAAAAAATTATATATAACAAATTTTAGGTTAATTATTGGCCCACAAAGTTTGCTAAAAATGCTATTTTTTTCATTATGCCTCGGTTTATTTGTTCATAATTTCAGTAATATTTATTTTAGAGAAAAACTTCTAGGGCTATATCTGATAAAGAATTTTGCCCTATATAAGTTTTCTTTAACATTAATATTTAATCCTGAAAAAAAAAAAAACAAATTGAAAAATAAAAGCGAACTTTTCACATATCTACACATTCTTTGCATACAAACCTATTTGTTTAGTATATGTTTATTGCTTTTGCTTATCTACGTTATTTTTTTTCTCAATCATCATTATTAAACAAATCAAAAACAAAATATAATAATAATAATTATGAGTAACAATTGTTGTGGATTTCTCGCGAATTATTTGCAACAGTTTACCGTTAGTACTTACTGAGTAGCAGAGCAGAATATTATTATTGTCGTGCATTGAAAGAAATAAGACATGTTGTCAAGAATTTTGCGTGAAAAAATTTATTTGTTAGGCTATTTTTCTCCTTCCTTTAGTGGGTGTAAACTACCTTCTAACAAAGAAGTTCTGAACGTATTATTTTTTAATTAACGAGCAGTAAAATTAAATTTACGTGAGATTGCTAAATTAGTGGTCGAAGAAGTGAACATTTTCTTGATTAAAGCTCGAATCCCCACTAGAACCAAGCAACACTGCATAACAAAGCTTGAAGATTTATATAATGCATGGAGGAAAGTTAATAAAAATTCTAAAATTAAATCGGAAACGCAAAGAGAAAGAGATGAGGCATGGAAGTCGAAGTTAGATGACTTATTTGATATAGCAAATGTAAATGCACTGGATCTTATTAAAAATTCATTCAAATTGTTTTTGGAGAATCAAAGAAAGAAAGGAAGACCGGAATTTATGTATGGCAGCAGTAAGTGAGGAAGGAATGGAAAAACCTCAACAAAATCATTTAAAAGGGAAAGAAAAGAGCAATCGTGCATTAGCTGCTTCTAGTAAGAAGAAATTGTATATTATTTTTAATATAAGTTGTATAACATATATTTCTTTGTCTTTATTGAGATGAAACAACTGAACTTTCTTCCTGCAGTTCGCACAGCGATATTAGCAAATTCGCTGCTAGCTATGAGGTAAGTTTAAGGTTATAAATTATAAGTAAAACGTGAGAATGAAACTATAAATAACGTAGATGAAAAATTACGAGCAGAACAGCTCAAAAATATAAAAGAACGTTTCAACAAGTACGAATTTGGTGCAATTTGTTTGCTGTTACCAGCTCTTACTGGGAATGAAAAAAGTTGACGGACTTCCAGTCATAATTTCATGCGGGCGTACGAAACAACTACTAGAAGTGCCCGCACTTCAAAGTGGAAGTGGCAGAGAACAGGCGTCTGCTGTGTGTATAGCTTTATTTGAATGGGGACTTTAAGATCATATAAAAGGCTTGGTATTCAACACAACTGCCATAAATACAGGCTATTTTAATGGAACCTGTACAACTATTGAACACAGTCATCAAAAGCAGCGTCTTTGGCCTCCTTGCCATCACCTCATTTTGGAAGTCGTATTAGAAAGTGCCTTTGAAGTTAAGATGAGCAAAGCCGAAAGCTCAAATGTAAAAATATTTATGTGCTGTTTCTGTATTACAGGCGATCAACTCGTCTGAAAAATTTATATGAAAAACACTCAGTTTTTTTTAGATATTTCCATATAAATTTTTCAGATGAGTTGACCGCCTGTAATATAGAAGCAGCACTTTAGGCATTTTAATGTGCCTAAATTGCAAGCGAGCCACTCGTCTGAAAAATTTGTATAGCAATTACTCAAAAAACTGAGTGCTTTTTATACAAATTTTCTAGACGAATCGCTCACTTGTAATACGGAAACCGCACATGAAAATACATGGGGAAATGCGATGCGATCAAAACTAAACAGCCAAGAGATTATTACAGGCAGTTTCCTGAGCTAACACTTTTTGCAATGCAGCTTTTCGTACCCTTGCGGCTGTCCACCACGCGAGATGGATGTAAAAAGCTGCTTAAAAATATTTTTATTTCGACGTGAATTCGATTTTGCAATAAAAGATAGAAAGCTTTGCGTAATATATGTATTTTTATTGTTTCGCTATATGTTGAGATGTGGTTCCTGCCTCTTCTGCTGTTCAAGCACCATATAAAAATTTCCAGCTTTATATATCTCAAGTTGCATTACACAAATTTTAAAACCACTTATGGTACTTGAAATCTGAATGTGTGGCTTTAGCATTTTTTGAGAACAGTGTTTCTGTTGAGTCAAAAAAAGAGATGTGAAGGCATTGAGTCGTTTGACTTTACATAAAGACATAAAACACGCCTCAATTCAAAATTTAAATGTTATGCAAGTTATCGAAGACAAAATAGATCACTTCATTTCTTCTGAGACAACAGCTTTTCAAATTGTTAATAACATTAACGTGGTAAACGATACAGAACGAGCGGTGAAATTAATGCAAGACTACAACCCAAGGCACACAAAAGACGAGGAACATAAACAGTATATATTGCAAGTAATCAAAAACTATCAAAAATAATTTCCTATGAGCACGAAGGAGATTTTATTACAAAACTTTATATAATTACACCATTTAATAAAACAAATAATCACAAGGCAAAAAATGCGAAGCTATGCGAAAATTTCGCTGTTATTTGCTGTTTTTCTCTAGAATTAATATTACTGAAGTTATGAATAACTAAAGCGAGCCATAGTGAAAAAAACAGCGCTTTTAGCAAACTTTGTTGGCTCAAGGCATGCTCAATAATTATGCAATCGATCTAAAATTTTGTATATATAATTTTTTTCTAATTCGGAATCAATGTAAGAGGTTGGCCAAGTGAGAACACGAAAAAAGTTGTTTATATAACTTGCGGTCACACTAATTGTTAATCAAGAGCTATCTGCACAAGCACAAGTGTTTATTCCCGGCAATGAAAGACTTTAGTATGCGGGATTATAACTAGCAACAAGTTTTCAAAGTGTGCCAATTGAAGCTCAGAATGATAATATTCCATTATTTCGGAAAACAATAATGAGGTCCTGAATACCTTGATGCAACAGTCGATGAAAAATACCCAAGCAGGGTTTCGAAAAGAACTGAACTTGATAAAAGATAGTATTTCTAAAATTGGCACTGTCAATGAATCAAACAGTGTGGAACCATTAAAAATGCCTCACCAATTTCCAAGAGTGAATGTACCATACTTAGGTATTAATCCATCTTCTAATGATATAGGTGACCCATACAGAAATGTGGGAGATAATGTCAAATTATAGAATGGAAGATATCCTTTGACGGACTAGGATGTGTTTCTGACTTTCTGTTTAAAGCTGAGACCCTTTGCTCTCGTTCTAAGTGCTCGGACGAACACTTGCTATCGAATTTTCACGTCCTTCTGAAAGGAAAAGCTGAAAATTGGTATTGACCTTTCACTAGGTGAAGTATTGACATCATTTACCTTTTATTACGTCAGGCTTTAATGAAGGAATTTGGTCTTGAGTCTAACTATGATAAAATATTAAAAACCTCCTTACGTATAGAGTTATTTAAGGAGTCAAAGGATGATTTTGATTTCGCAATTGTATCAATGAACCTTAGGGTCAAAAATCCATTACCGGATGCAACTTTGATAGATATACTTAAGAAAAACCTGAATTTAAATTTAAAATATTTGTTGTTTAGCGCAAAGTCTAGAGAGATAAATGGATTTAGAGATACAGCACGAAAAGCTTAAAAAATATCCTAAAGGACACCAAATTTCAAAATTCTAATTTTTTACCCCGTAATGATAGTGAAATTGATACTGATATTGAAGCCCTAGCTTTTAAGCAGGGAAGACAAAAACGTGATTACTCGGAGCTTCAATGGTGGAACTGTACTCGTTATGGACATACATATATCAATTGCTTAGAAGTGATTAAGAAGTTATTCTTCTTCAAATGTGGTACTAAGGGTGTTTTGACTGCAGCTTGTCCAAATATTCACAGTATGAAGGTAAACAAGAAAATGGGCGAACTCGCCACCGGGGCACTCGTCTATCCCACTAAACCCCGAGTTATCATGCAAACCAAGTTTTTCACTTAATCCTTATAATTCTTCCGGAAAATCGGTGTTAGTTAAAGTGACTTCTATTTCTACATAATAATATTATTTAAACTTTGCCAGAATTTTAAAATAATTTTCCATTGATAAAATGGCCTAATTTAAAGATCATGTAGTGTAAAATTCGATACAAAAAGCGTAAACATTTTAGAAAAATTGTAGAGTCTACATGTATCTTTGGTTCAAATGACAGGCCTTTTGTTAAAACGCAAGTTAACGACCAAACTTTGATTTAGTTTCTAGATTTAGGAGCAAATATGTCAGTTTTGGGAAAAGATTGTTTACAGTTTTTGGAGAAGATTAAAATACTATATAAACCCATCAAGTCTTCAATTAAAATGGCAAATACTTCTTAATAATGCGTTATTGGTTTCTGTACGTTACCAATATTCTTTAAAGGCGTTACGAGGGCTGCTACATATATTTCTGGCCTGGCAACACTGAGTGCTGCCAAGTGCAATCTGACATTTCCATTGGAAAGTTTGTTATTTTTAAGCATAATCGTACTCAAAACGTTTTGACGTACGATCATTATTTGTATTTTTTACAGTGACTTGAAAAAATTAATATAGAAAAAAATGGAATTAAATCGTGAACATTTTCGTGCCATAATTGTTCACAACTTTCGACGTGGATTATCACGACAAGAGTGCATTGATGAACTTAAATCTTTGTATGGCGATGAAGCACCATCCTATAGCGCTGTGAAAAATTGGTATAATGAATTTAATCGTGGCCGAAGCTCGCTCAAAGACGAATTCCGTGAAGGTCGTCCAAAAACGGCTGTTGTGCCAGAGAACATTGATGCCGTGCGTGAACTCATAATGCAAGATCGACATGCGACATACCGAGAAATAGAGACATCCTTGGACATTTCTTCCAACAGCATACATTCGATACTGCATGAACACCTGGCCGTAAAAAAGGTTTGTTCTCGTTGGATCCCGCACAATTTGAAAGTCGCTCAAAAAAAGGCTCGTGTCGATTGGTGCAAAGAAATGTTGCAAAAATACGATTGCGGTGCTTCAAAAGACGTTTATAAGATCGTCACAGGTGACGAATCATGGATCTATGCGTATCAGCCCGAAACGAAACAGCAATCGACCGTGTGGGTCTTCAAAGACGAGCAAAATCCAACAAAAGTTGTTCGTGGAAGAAGCACTTCGAAGCAAATGGTCGCCTGTTTCTTCGGCAAAACTGGTCATGTGGCGACTGTTCCGCTTGAGCAACGTGAACGGTCACTTCTGAGTGGTACACTACAATTTGTTTGCCTGAAGTCATCGGAGAAATTCGAAAAACCAACAAGAGAATACGAATCATTGTTGACCATGACAATGCGAGCTCTCACACATCGGCTCAAATCAGAGCGTTTTTGACCGGCCAAAACGTCGAATTAATGGGTCATCCGCCGTACAGCCCTGACCTGGCACCTAATGACTTCTTCTTGTTTCCGCACATCAAGAAAAAAATGCGTGGTCAACGATTTTTTTCGCCAGAAGAAGCTGTTAAAGTGTTCAAAAACCATGTTTTAGAGGTGTCTCAATCGGAGTGGAAAAAGTGCTTCGACAACTGGTTTGAGCGCATGCAAAAGTGTATAAATCATGCTGGAGAATACTTTGAAAAACAATAAAACCATTTTTGATTATAAATATTCGCATTTTCACTATTAGGCCAGAAATATATAGAGCAGCCCTCGTACTAATTATATTGATTTTTATTTGATTTCGTCGCTTATTCAACACGCACACTTCGGAATAAATTTTTGGAGCGACTTTGCCTTAGCTCCCGAAATAATCCCAACTAGTTACCTTAAGATTGCTGAGTTGTATTCTGAGTGAAGCAAAAATTCATTTTCATAAACTTACAGTAGAAGAAAGAATTATATTCAAGCAGACAATTTTCCTCTTTTGAAAAATTGTGTCTAGGTTGCACAGAACTGCTAAAAAATCACATAGATACTAGTGACGCAGTCCCAATTAAAACAGGCATTATCCACTGTCACCTCCTAGCTTCATATATCTAGACAACTTGCTCGTACATATAGTCCAGATTTTCAGTCCAGCCAAATTAAAAATAAATTTCAGCAAAAGCAAATTTTGTCAAAAGGAAATTAAAAATTTAGGTTACATTTTCGGTAATGGTTTGTTGGAATTTCCCTTACCCAAATCTGCGAAGCAGGTTCGGAGGTTTATTGGCATGACTAATTGGTACAGGTCCTTTATAAGCAATTTTTCAGGCCTTGCTGGTCTACTTGCGAACTGTTTAAGAAAAAAACGGAGCCCCTTCCATTTAACATATGTTGCCAAATCTTAAAGATATTAAAATAGCTTTTTCATCTGGCCCTGTTCTTGCTCAGCCTAACTTTGAAAAAGAATTTATAATAGATTGTGATGCATCTATAATGGGTGTATGTGGAGTTCTACTTCAGCTCGATGACGAAGGTAAAGAACACCCAATGCAACTATACGGTTACAGAGTTTGAATGTCTGGCAGCAGGATTTTTTGTGTCAGAAAGTTTCGGGCATATATTTAAAACATACCTTTTTATATTTTAACGGTTCATTCTCCTTAAGATAGGTCGTGTCTCAAAAAGGTTTGACTTTTCAATTGAGCACAGGAAAAGATCTTTATAAAATAAATTTATCATCAATGACTATATTGGAAAAAAGGAATTATTGTCAGATCTTCAAGTTTGTGAAAACTTTGTTCTTAAAAGGGAAAATTTTAGGCTTAATGTTGAGAAAAAAAAACCTCCCTTATGGCGTCTTTGGGTTCCTAAACCTCTCTCACAGGAGGTTATTAAATTAGCTCATGATTTAGATGTTGTTTGTCATGGTGGCTTTCTTAAAACGTTATCAAGGATACGGCAGAAATACTTTTGTCCCACAGTGCCCCTAGATGTTAAATCTTTTATAACTAACTATGATATTTGCAAATGTATAAAATCATCAAATAAGATTTCAAGACCTTTAATGGGGAGCCAGTTTATAACAAAGATACTTTTTGAAACACTTTATTGGGACTTTCTTAGTCCCTACCCACCCACAAAAGCCAAAAATTTGGTAGTTTTTATATGTTTAGATCATTTCACTAAATTGTTGTTTTTAAAGCTTTAAAGGCAGCCACTTCAGACAATGTCATATTGTTTCTTTGAATGGAAGTGTTCCCAACATGTGAAGTTTCAAGGTCTTTACACACCGACAATGGTAAACAATTTATTTCAAAAGAAATGAAACACTTTCTTAAAATGAATGAAATTGAACATATAACCACTGGGTTTTATGCACCTTATTGTAACACTTCAGCGCGAGCTAATCTTGAAATTATTAAATAAATAAGATACTTTAAAAAATCAGAAGCAGCATAGCGATTGAGACAAATTCATTTTCCAAATTGTATCTACTTTAAGAATTCAACGCTTGCTCAAAATATGGTCTTGCATGGCTCTTGTTATGAAATATAAAAGGGGCTCGGGTGTATATATGGCGAAGATAACAATATTATGAAAATGCTGACAAGTTAAGAATAATTAGGGAAACCATCAAAAAGAGTTTGAACAGTGCATATGAAAAGGCAATAAAAACGTACAATCTAAGAAGTAGGCCGATAGAATTCCGCTAAGGTCAAACAGTGTAAGGGAAACATTATATTCTTAGCAATATGCCAAAACGAATAAACCAAAAATGTATGCCAAAATTTATAAAGTGCAAAATAAAGGAGAAGATTGAAAAGAACTTACATATCGCTGGTCTAATGTAGAGAGGCCCTAACTCGAATTTTTACGAAATTGAGTTTTTCGTGATTCTAATACTTTTCACACAGATACACCTCGTCACAAAATTTGAATGCAATAGTTTCAATAATAACGATTTTATAAGCATTTGCATTTTTTATATTATATTGTGATAAATGCAGTTTCTATTTTGTTTTCCTTCTCCTGCAAAGTTACAAATATACAAGTTAGGGCCTTTCTAAACGAGATCAGAGGATATAAATGGCAAATTCATTGGTAAATACCACTCTTCAGATCTGAAATCCAAGTCAAATAATAAAAATTGTTTTACTATGTCCAAGAGAAAAAAATCGTTTTCCTATTCGTCTTTGAATTTTCAAACCATAATAAAGGATCGAAACAGTTTTGTTACGTTTTTTTTTTTGGAGTTAAAAAATTTATTTAACAATGTGTTTTCCTGTAACGAGCAAAAAGTTAAGAGCACTATTGTATTAACTTTGGTATCTTTCCCCTACGATTCAAGAAGTCTTTACAACAAATGCAAACAAACCAAAAATATACCTTTGATGTTTTATCCACAAAATTGTAAGTATTCAGAGAGAGTTAAAAGTCCACTTAATTTTTACGAATAGTTCTATTGAGGCAATTGGAGCTGTTACAGCTTAGAATTATAACGTCATTTAAAATTACAGTTCCGCTTGGTATATATGAGCAAATCGTTAACTCTTATTTTTGGCCGGCTAATATTCTAATTCGAGAATATGAATACAGAGAACACCGGAAAATAGCTAACATGGTTCGCATTTCGACAAATCAAAATGGAAATTCAAAAAACTAGACCTTATTTCCGATTTACAAATATCTGTTTTGTATCAAAATGTTCGAGGATTAAACTTTAAATTATCCAAATTGTATGTAAAAAGTTTTGGTTTTACACAACATGCAATCATTTTAACTGAAATCTGGTTGAGCAAAAAAATTTTTAATGCTGAATTATTATGTAATGATTTTAAGACTCGATAGAAAAATTGAAACGATTGGTGGAGGTGTTCTCATAGCTATATCTTCGCTATTTTCTTCGGAAGAAATTAAATTTGAAAATCCACAAGGAATTGAATTTGTTTGCGTGGTGATTAAGCTTGGTCATAAAAATATTTATATAATATCCCTCCATGTTATGAGCAATTGATTTATACTGAACATACAAATCAATTGAAAAAGTTATTTATAAGGCGTATCCAGATGACCACATTCTTGTGTTTGGTGATTTAAACCTACCATCAATAGAGTGGACATATTTTACTGATGGTTTTTATTTTATACAAACTTAAGCAAGCGATTGGATTGATGACTTTGTAAATAATTTATCTGACTTATGCTTATATCAAATAAATAGAATTCGTAATTCTCATGATAAGCTGCTTGATTTAGTACCGGCTGGACGTGTTAACCCTACACTACCTGAGTACCCTTATCATTCAACTATAGAACTTAATTTTTGTATACCATCTAGCTATCAACGTAAACTTATAAACCTATGATTAGAACTTTTTGCTTTAAACTTACCGATTATGACACTTTAAATCAGTATTTATGCAATACGAACTGGTTGGATTTGCTATCTATACCTAATGGTTCTTCTGATTCTATTAATGCAATGGTGAGATTATTTAATAAAACCATCTTTGGATATTTTAAGGTCTTGGTCAAAACATATTCTGGACCCCGATGGAGTTCTAAACTGTTGGCTCGAACCAAAAACAAGAAAAGTAAACTATACAGAATTTACAAAACAACTGCTTTAGTTACAGGTTATGGAAAATATCCTAGAGCTCATGTTGAATACAAAATATTAAATACTGAATTATATAGGATATACTTAAATAACATAAAAATCAAGTTTCAAAGATCACCAAAATATTTTTATAAGTTCGTTAACTTAAAACGAAGAGTAAGTAAATACCCTACTCTTATGAAATACTTAAATAATGATTCTGTCGATGATTTCGTCATAAGTAATATGTTTGCTGATTTCTTTGGCACCACTTACTCTAAAGTTCAATACGATAACTCAAGTGATTATCCTTTTCCTAACTTAATCTAGCTAATATCATTTCCACTCATACACACAGCTGATACCATAAACAATTTAAAAAATTTCCAATCTTCATGCAGCATCAGGACCAGATGGCATTCCTAGCAGCCTATTAATTAATTGTGCACAAGCTTTGGCGACGCCGTTAACTGTTATGTTTAACATTTCACTTAAATACGGCTTTTTACCTGATTTATGGAAAGAGTCTTACATTATTCCGTTATTTAAATCAGGAAATAAGTCAAGCACTGTAAACTACAGAGGAATTGTAAAATTAAATGCGATTCCCAAGCTTTTCGAAAAATGTCTTACCCATGCATTGTGTCATCAAATTTCAACACTTATGACTCCTTCTTAACATGGCTTTCCTAAAGGATGCTCAACAACAACAAATCTGCTACAACTTTCAAGCGAAGTTATCCGAGGATTCACTATTGGTAAACACGATGTCATTTACACTGATATTAGTAAAGCGTATGGCGATGAAGCACCATCCTATAGCACTGTGATAAAAGATAGTATTTCTAAAATTGGCAAACAGTCTAGAGAGATAAATGGATTTAGAGATACAGCACGAAAAGCTTAAAAAATATCCTAAAGGACACCAAATTTCAAAATTCTAATTTTTTACCCCGTAATGATAGTGAAATTGATACTGATATTGAAGCCCTAGCTTTTAAGCAGGGAAGACAAAAGCGTGATTACTCGAAGCTTCAATGGTGGAACTGTACTCGTTATGGACATACATATATCAATTGCTTAGAAGTGATTAAGAAATTATTCTTCTTCAAATGTGGTACTAAGGGTGTTTTGACTGCAGCATGTCCAAATATTCACAGTATGAAGGTAAACAAGAAAATGGGCGAACTCGCCACCGGGGCACTCGTCTATCCCACTAAACCCCGAGTTATCATGCAAACCAAGTTTTTCACTTAATCCTTATAATTCTTCCGGAAAATCGGTGTTAGTTAAAGTGACTTCTATTTCTACATAATAATATTATTTAAACTTTGCCAGAATTTTAAAATAATTTTCCATTGATAAAATGGCCTAATTTAAAGATCATGTAGTGTAAAATTCGATACAAAAAGCGTAAACATTTTAGAAAAATTGTAGAGTCTACATGTATCTTTGGTTCAAATGACAGGCCTTTTGTTAAAACGCAAGTTAACGACCCAACTTTGATTTAGTTGCTAGATTTAGGAGCAAATATGTCAGTTTTGGGAAAAGATTGTTTACAGTTTTTGGAGAAGATTAAAGTACAATATAAACCCATCAAGTCTTCAATTAAAATGGCAAATACTTCTTAATAATGCGTTATTGGTTTCTGTACGTTACCAATATTCTTTAAAGGCGTTACGAGGGCTGCTACATATATTTCTGGCCTGGCAACACTGAGTGCTGCCAAGTGCAATCTGACATTTCCATTGGAAAGTTTGTTATTTTTAAGCATAATCGTACTCAAAACGTTTTGACGTACGATCATTATTTGTATTTTTTACAGTGACTTGAAAAAATTAATATAGAAAAAAATGGAATTAACTCGTGAACATTTTCGTGCCATAATTGTTCACAACTTTCGACGTGGATTATCACGACAAGAGTGCATTGATGAACTTAAATCTTTGTATGGCGATGAAGCACCATCCTATAGCACTGTGAAAAATTGGTATAATGAATTTAATCGTGGCCGAAGCTCGCTCAAAGACGAATTCCGTGAAGGTCGTCCAAAAACGGCTGTTGTGCCAGAGAACATTGATGCCGTGCGTGAACTCATAATGCAAGATCGACATGCGACATACCGAGAAATAGAAACATCCTTGGACATTTCTTCCAACAGCATACATTCGATACTGCATGAACACCTGGCCGTAAAAAGGCTCGTGTCGATTGGTGCAAAGAAATGTTGCAAAAATACGATTGCGGTGCTTCAAAAGACGTTTATAAGATCGTCACAGGTGACGAATCATGGATCTATGCGTATCAGCCCGAAACGAAACAGCAATCGACCGTGTGGGTCTTCAAAGACGAGCAAAATCCAACAAAAGTTGTTCGTGGAAGAAGCACTTCGAAGCAAATGGTCGCCTGTTTCTTCGGCAAAACTGGTCATGTGGCGACTGTTCCGCTTGAGCAACGTGAACGGTCACTTCTGAGTGGTACACTACAATTTGTTTGCCTGAAGTCATCGGAGAAATTCGAAAAACCAACAAGAGAATACGAATCATTGTTGACCATGACAATGCGAGCTCTCACACATCGGCTCAAATCAGAGCGTTTTTGACCGGCCAAAACGTCGAATTAATGGGTCATCCGCCGTACAGCCCTGACCTGGCACCTAATGACTTCTTCTTGTTTCCGCACATCAAGAAAAAAATGCGTGGTCAACGATTTTCTTCGCCAGAAGAAGCTATTAAAGTGTTCAAAAACCATGTTTTAGAGGTGTCTCAATCGGTGTGGAAAAAGTGCTTCGACAACTGGTTTGAGCGCATGCAAAAGTGTATAAATCATGCTGGAGAATACTTTGAAAAACAATAAAACCATTTTTGATTATAAATATTCGCATTTTCACTATTAGGCCAGAAATATATAGAGCAGCCCTCGTAATAATTATATTGATTTTTATTTGATTTCGTCGCTTATTCAACACGCACACTTCGGAATAAATTTTTGGAGCGACTTTGCCTTAGCTCCCGAAATAATCCCAACTAGTTACCTTAAGATTGCTGAGTTGTATTCTGAGTGAAGCAAAAATTCATTTTCATAAACTTACAGTAGAAGAAAGAATTATATTCAAGCAGACAATTTTCCTCTTTTGAAAAATTGTGTCTAGGTTGCACAGAACTGCTAAAAAATCACATAGATACTAGTGACGCAGTCCCAATTAAAACAGGCATTATCCACTGTCACCTCCTAGCTTCATATATCTAGACAACTTGCTCGTACATATAGTCCAGATTTTCAGTCAAGCCAAATTAAAAATAAATTTCAGCAAAAGCAAATTTTGTCAAAAGGAAATTAAAAATTTAGGTTACATTTTCGGTAATGGTTTGATGGAATTTCCCTTACCCAAATCTGCGAAGCAGGTTCGGAGGTTTATTGGCATGACTAATTGGTACAGGTCCTTTATAAGCAATTTTTCAGGCCTTGCTGGTCTACTTGCGAACTGTTTAAGAAAAAAACGGAGCCCCTTCCATTTAACATATGTTGCCAAATCTTAGAGATATTAAAATAGCTTTTTCATCTGGCCCTGTTCTTGCTCAGCCTAACTTTGAAAAAGAATTTATAATAGCTTGTGATGCATCTATAATGGGTGTATGTGGAGTTCTACTTCAGCTCGATGACGAAGGTAAAGAACACCCAATGCAACTATACGGTTACAGAGTTTGAATGTCTGGCAGCAGGATTTTTTGTGTCAGAAAGTTTCGGGCATATATTTAAAACATACCTTTTCATATTTTAACGGTTCATTCTCCTTAAGATAGGTCGTGTCTCAAAAAGGTTTGACTTTTCAATTGAGCACAGGAAAAGATCTTTATAAAATAAATTTATCATCAATGACTATATTGGAAAAAAGGAATTATTGTCAGATCTTCAAGTTTGTGAAAACTTTGTTCTTAAAAGGGAAAATTTTAGGCTTAATGTTGAGAAAAATAAGCCTCCCTTATGGCGTCTTTGGGTTCCTAAACCTCTCTCACAGGAGGTTATTAAATTAGCTCATGATTTAGATGTTGTTTGTCATGGTGGCTTTCTTAAAACGTTATCAAGGATACGGCAGAAATACTTTTGTCCCACAGTGCCCCTAGATGTTAAATCTTTTATAACTAACTATGATATTTGCAAATGTATAAAATCATCAAATAAGATTTCAAGACCTTTAATGGGGAGCCAGTTTATAACAAAGATACTTTTTGAAACACTTTATTGGGACTTTCTTAGTCCCTACCCACCCACAAAAGCCAAAAATTTGGTAGTTTTTATATGTTTAGATCATTTCACTAAATTGTTGTTTTTAAAGCTTTAAAGGCAGCCACTTCAGACAATGTCATATTGTTTCTTTGAATGGAAGTGTTCCCAACATGTGAAGTTTCAAGGTCTTTACACACCGACAATGGTAAACAATTTATTTCAAAAGAAATGAAACACTTTCTTAAAATGAATGAAATTGAACATATAACCATTGGGTTTTATGCACCTTATTGTAACACTTCAGCGCGAGCTAATCTTGAAATTATTAAATAAATAAGATACTTTAAAAAATCAGAAGCAGCATAGCGATTGAGACAAATTCATTTTCCAAATTGTATCTACTTTAAGAATTCAACGCTTGCTCAAAATATGGTCTTGCATGGCTCTTGTTATGAAATATAAAAGGGGCTCGGGTGTATATATGGCGAAGATAACAATATTATGAAAATGCTGACAAGTTAAGAATAATTAGGGAAACCATCAAAAAGAGTTTGAACAGTGCATATGAAAAGGCAATAAAAACGTACAATCTAAGAAGTAGGCCGATAGAATTCCGCTAAGGTCAAACAGTGTAAGGGAAACATTATATTCTTAGCAATATGCCAAAACGAAAAAACCAAAAATGTATGCCAAAATTTATAAAGTGCAAAATAAAGGAGAAGATTGAAAAGAACTTACATATCGCTGGTCTAATGTAGAGAGGCCCTAACTCGAATTTTTACGAAATTGAGTTTTTCGTGATTCTAATACTTTTCACACAGATACACCTCGTCACAAAATTTGAATGCAATAGTTTCAATAATAACGATTTTATAAGCATTTGCATTTTTTATATTATATTGTGATAAATGCAGTTTCTATTTTGTTTTCCTTCTCCTGCAAAGTTACAAATATACAAGTTAGGGCCTTTCTAAACGAGATCAGAGGATATAAATGGCAAATTCATTGGTAAATACCACTCTTCAGATCTGAAATCCAAGTCAAATAATAAAAATTGTTTTACTATGTCCAAGAGAAAAAAATCGTTTTCCTATTCGTCTTTGAATTTTCAAACCATAATAAAGGATCGAAACAGTTTTGTTACGTTTTTTTTTTGGAGTTAAAAAATTTATTTAACAATGTGTTTTCCCGTAACGAGCAAAAAGTTAAGAGCACTATTGTATTAACTTTGGTATCTTTCCCCTACGATTCAAGAAGTCTTTACAACAAATGCAAACAAACCAAAAATATACCTTTGATGTTTTATCCACAAAATTGTAAGTATTCAGAGAGAGTTAAAAGTCCACTTAATTTTTACGAATAGTTCTATTGAGGCAATTGGAGCTGTTACAGCTTAGAATTATAACGTCATTTAAAATTACAGTTCCGCTTGGTATATATGAGCAAATCGTTAACTCTTATTTTTGGCCGGCTAATATTCTAATTCGAGAATATGAATACAGAGAACACCGGAAAATAGCTAACATGGTTCGCATTTCGACAAATCAAAATGGAAATTCAAAAAACTAGACCTTATTTCCGATTTACAAATATCTGTTTTGTATCAAAATGTTCGAGGATTAAACTTTAAATTATCCAAATTGTATGTAAAAAGTTTTGGTTTTACACAACATGCAATCATTTTAACTGAAATCTGGTTGAGCAAAAAAATTTTTAATGCTGAATTATTATGTAATGATTTTAAGACTCGATAGAAAAATTGAAACGATTGGTGGAGGTGTTCTCATAGCTATATCTTCGCTATTTTCTTCGGAAGAAATTAAATTTGAAAATCCACAAGGAATTGAATTTGTTTGCGTGGTGATTAAGCTTGGTCATAAAAATATTTATATAATATCCCTCCATGTTATGAGCAATTGATTTATACTGAACATACAAATCAATTGAAAAAGTTATTTATAAGGCGTATCCAGATGACCACATTCTTGTGTTTGGTGATTTAAACCTACCATCAATAGAGTGGACATATTTTACTGATGGTTTTTATTTTATACAAACTTAAGCAAGCGATTGGATTGATGACTTTGTAAATAATTTATCTGACTTATGCTTATATCAAATAAATAGAATTCGTAATTCTCATGATAAGCTGCTTGATTTAGTACCGGCTGGACGTGTTAACCCTACACTACCTGAGTACCCTTATCATTCAACTATAGAACTTAATTTTTGTATACCATCTAGCTATCAACGTAAACTTATAAACCTATGATTAGAACTTTTTGCTTTAAACTTACCGATTATGACACTTTAAATCAGTATTTATGCAATACGAACTGGTTGGATTTGCTATCTATACCTAATGGTTCTTCTGATTCTATTAATGCAATGGTGAGATTATTTAATAAAACCATCTTTGGATATTTTAAGGTCTTGGTCAAAACATATTCTGGACCCCGATGGAGTTCTAAACTGTTGGCTCGAACCAAAAACAAGAAAAGTAAACTATACAGAATTTACAAAACAACTGCTTTAGTTACAGGTTATGGAAAATATCCTAGAGCTCATGTTGAATACAAAATATTAAATACTGAATTATATAGGATATACTTAAATAACATAAAAATCAAGTTTCAAAGATCACCAAAATATTTTTATAAGTTCGTTAACTTAAAACGAAGAGTAAGTAAATACCCTACTCTTATGAAATACTTAAATAATGATTCTGTCGATGATTTCGTCATAAGTAATATGTTTGCTGATTTCTTTGGCACCACTTACTCTAAAGTTCAATACGATAACTCAAGTGATTATCCTTTTCCTAACTTAATCTAGCTAATATCATTTCCACTCATACACACAGCTGATACCATAAACAATTTAAAAAATTTCCAATCTTCATGCAGCATCAGGACCAGATGGCATTCCTAGCAGCCTATTAATTAATTGTGCACAAGCTTTGGCGACGCCGTTAACTGTTATGTTTAACATTTCACTTAAATACGGCTTTTTACCTGATTTATGGAAAGAGTCTTACATTATTCCGTTATTTAAATCAGGAAATAAGTCAAGCACTGTAAACTACAGAGGAATTGTAAAATTAAATGCGATTTCCAAGCTTTTCGAAAAATGTCTTACCCATGCATTGTGTCATCAAATTTCAACACTTATGACTCCTTCTTAACATGGCTTTCCTAAAGGATGCTCAACAACAACAAATCTGCTACAACTTTCAAGCGAAGTTATCCGAGGATTCACTATTGGTAAACACGATGTCATTTACACTGATATTAGTAAAGCGTATGGCGATGAAGCACCATCCTATAGCACTGTGATAAAAGATAGTATTTCTAAAATTGGCAAACAGTCTAGAGAGATAAATGGATTTAGAGATACAGCACGAAAACCTTAAAAAATATCCTAAAGGACACCAAATTTCAAAATTCTAATTTTTTACCCCGTAATGATAGTGAAATTGATACTGATATTGAAGCCCTAGCTTTTAAGCAGGGAAGACAAAAGCGTGATTACTCGAAGCTTCAATGGTGGAACTGTACTCGTTATGGACATACATATATTAATTGCTTAGAAGTGATTAAGAAATTATTCTTCTTCAAATGTGGTACTAAGGGTGTTTTGACTGCAGCATGTCCAAATATTCACAGTATGAAGGTAAACAAGAAAATGGGCGAACTCGCCACCGGGGCACTCGTCTATCCCACTAAACCCCGAGTTATCATGCAAACCAAGTTTTTCACTTAATCCTTATAATTCTTCCGGAAAATCGGTGTTAGTTAAAGTGACTTCTATTTCTACATAATAATATTATTTAAACTTTGCCAGAATTTTAAAATAATTTTCCATTGATAAAATGGCCTAATTTAAAGATCATGTAGTGTAAAATTCGATACAAAAAGCGTAAACATTTTAGAAAAATTGTAGAGTCTACATGTATCTTTGGTTCAAATGACAGGCCTTTTGTTAAAACGCAAGTTAACGACCCAACTTTGATTTAGTTGCTAGATTTAGGAGCAAATATGTCAGTTTTGGGAAAAAATTCTTTACAGTTTTTGGAGAAGATTAAAGTACAATATAAACCCATCAAGTCTTCAATTAAAATGGCAAATACTTCTTAATAATGCGTTATTGGTTTCTGTACGTTACCAATATTCTTTAAAGGCGTTACGAGGGCTGCTACATATATTTCTGGCCTGGCAACACTGAGTGCTGCCAAGTGCAATCTGACATTTCCATTGGAAAGTTTGTTATTTTTAAGCATAATCGTACTCAAAACGTTTTGACGTACGATCATTATTTGTATTTTTTACAGTGACTTGAAAAAATTAATATAGAAAAAAATGGAATTAACTCGTGAACATTTTCGTGCCATAATTGTTCACAACTTTCGACGTGGATTATCACGACAAGAGTGCATTGATGAACTTAAATCTTTGTATGGCGATGAAGCACCATCCTATAGCACTGTGAAAAATTGGTATAATGAATTTAATCGTGGCCGAAGCTCGCTCAAAGACGAATTCCGTGAAGGTCGTCCAAAAACGGCTATTGTGCCAGAGAACATTGATGCCGTGCGTGAACTCATAATGCAAGATCGACATGCGACATACCGAGAAATAGAAACATCCTTGGACATTTCTTCCAACAGCATACATTCGATACTGCATGAACACCTGGCCGTAAAAAGGCTCGTGTCGATTGGTGCAAAGAAATGTTGCAAAAATACGATTGCGGTGCTTCAAAAGACGTTTATAAGATCGTCACAGGTGACGAATCATGGATCTATGCGTATCAGCCCGAAACGAAACAGCAATCGACCGTGTGGGTCTTCAAAGACGAGCAAAATCCAACAAAAGTTGTTCGTGGAAGAAGCACTTCGAAGCAAATGGTCGCCTGTTTCTTCGGCAAAACTGGTCATGTGGCGAGTGGTACACTACAAATTGTTTGCCTGAAGTCATCGGAGAAATTCGAAAAACCAACAAGAGAATACGAATCATTGTTGACCATGACAATGCGAGCTCTCACACATCGGCTCAAATCAGAGCGTTTTTGACCGGCCAAAACGTCGAATTAATGGGTCATCCGCCGTACAGCCCTGACCTGGCACCTAATGACTTCTTCTTGTTTCCGCACATCAAGAAAAAAATGCGTGGTCAACGATTTTCTTCGCCAGAAGAAGCTATTAAAGTGTTCAAAAACCATGTTTTAGAGGTGTCTCAATCGGAGTGGAAAAAGTGCTTCGACAACTGGTTTGAGCGCATGCAAAAGTGTATAAATCATGCTGGAGAATACTTTGAAAAACAATAAAACCATTTTTGATTATAAATATTCGCATTTTCACTATTAGGCCAGAAATATATAGAGCAGCCCTCGTAATAATTATATTGATTTTTATTTGATTTCGTCGCTTATTCAACACGCACACTTCGGAATAAATTTTTGGAGCGACTTTGCCTTAGCTCCCGAAATAATCCCAACTAGTTACCTTAAGATTGCTGAGTTGTATTCTGAGTGAAGCAAAAATTCATTTTCATAAACTTACAGTAGAAGAAAGAATTATATTCAAGCAGACAATTTTCCTCTTTTGAAAAATTGTGTCTAGGTTGCACAGAACTGCTAAAAAATCACATAGATACTAGTGACGCAGTCCCAATTAAAACAGGCATTATCCACTGTCACCTCCTAGCTTCATATATCTAGACAACTTGCTCGTACATATAGTCCAGATTTTCAGTCCAGCCAAATTAAAAATAAATTTCAGCAAAAGCAAATTTTGTCAAAAGGAAATTAAAAACTTAGGTTACATTTTCGGTAATGGTTTGTTGGAATTTCCCTTACCCAAATC
Organism: Gymnosoma rotundatum; assembly: GCA_916610165.2. Lineage (NCBI taxonomy): Eukaryota > Metazoa > Arthropoda > Insecta > Diptera > Tachinidae > Gymnosoma > Gymnosoma rotundatum. The sequence continues at coordinate 113,393,802 of OU744336.1, forward strand.
TGCGAAGCAGGTTCGGAGGTTTATTGGCATGACTAATTGGTACAGGTCCTTTATAAGCAATTTTTCAGGCCTTGCTGGTCTACTTGCGAACTGTTTAAGAAAAAAACGGAGCCCCTTCCATTTAACATATGTTGCCAAATCTTAAAGATATTAAAATAGCTTTTTCATCTGGCCCTGTTCTTGCTCAGCCTAACTTTGAAAAAGAATTTATAATAGATTGTGATGCATCTATAATGGGTGTATGTGGAGTTCTACTTCAGCTCGATGACGAAGGTAAAGAACACCCAATGCAACTATACGGTTACAGAGTTTGAATGTCTGGCAGCAGGATTTTTTGTGTCAGAAAGTTTCGGGCATATATTTAAAACATACCTTTTCATATTTTAACGGTTCATTCTCCTTAAGATAGGTCGTGTCTCAAAAAGGTTTGACTTTTCAATTGAGCACAGGAAAAGATCTTTATAAAATAAATTTATCATCAATGACTATATTGGAAAAAAGGAATTATTGTCAGATCTTCAAGTTTGTGAAAACTTTGTTCTTAAAAGGGAAAATTTTAGGCTTAATGTTGAGAAAAATAAGCCTCCCTTATGGCGTCTTTGGGTTCCTAAACCTCTCTCACAGGAGGTTATTAAATTAGCTCATGATTTAGATGTTGTTTGTCATGGTGGCTTTCTTAAAACGTTATCAAGGATACGGCAGAAATACTTTTGTCCCACAGTGCCCCTAGATGTTAAATCTTTTATAACTAACTATGATATTTGCAAATGTATAAAATCATCAAATAAGATTTCAAGACCTTTAATGGGGAGCCAGTTTATAACAAAGATACTTTTTGAAACACTTTATTGGGACTTTCTTAGTCCCTACCCACCCACAAAAGCCAAAAATTTGGTAGTTTTTATATGTTTAGATCATTTCACTAAATTGTTGTTTTTAAAGCTTTAAAGGCAGCCACTTCAGACAATGTCATATTGTTTCTTTGAATGGAAGTGTTCCCAACATGTGAAGTTTCAAGGTCTTTACACACCGACAATGGTAAACAATTTATTTCAAAAGAAATGAAACACTTTCTTAAAATGAATGAAATTGAACATATAACCATTGGGTTTTATGCACCTTATTGTAACACTTCAGCGCGAGCTAATCTTGAAATTATTAAATAAATAAGATACTTTAAAAAATCAGAAGCAGCATAGCGATTGAGACAAATTCATTTTCCAAATTGTATCTACTTTAAGAATTCAACGCTTGCTCAAAATATGGTCTTGCATGGCTCTTGTTATGAAATATAAAAGGGGCTCGGGTGTATATATGGCGAAGATAACAATATTATGAAAATGCTGACAAGTTAAGAATAATTAGGGAAACTATCAAAAAGAGTTTGAACAGTGCATATGAAAAGGCAATAAAAACGTACAATCTAAGAAGTAGGCCGATAGAATTCCGCTAAGGTCAAACAGTGTAAGGGAAACATTATATTCTTAGCAATATGCCAAAACGAATAAACCAAAAATGTATGCCAAAATTTATAAAGTGCAAAATAAAGGAGAAGATTGAAAAGAACTTACATATCGCTGGTCTAATGTAGAGAGGCCCTAACTCGAATTTTTATGAAATTGAGTTTTTCGTGATTCTAATACTTTTCACACAGATACACCTCGTCACAAAATTTGAATGCAATAGTTTCAATAATAACGATTTTATAAGCATTTGCATTTTTTATATTATATTGTGATAAATGCAGTTTCTATTTTGTTTTCCTTCTCCTGCAAAGTTACAAATATACAAGTTAGGGCCTTTCTAAACGAGATCAGAGGATATAAATGGCAAATTCATTGGTAAATACCACTCTTCAGATCTGAAATCCAAGTCAAATAATAAAAATTGTTTTACTATGTCCAAGAGAAAAAAATCGTTTTCCTATTCGTCTTTGAATTTTCAAACCATAATAAAGGATCGAAACAGTTTTGTTACGTTTTTTTTTTGGAGTTAAAAAATTTATTTAACAATGTGTTTTCCTGTAACGAGCAAAAAGTTAAGAGCACTATTGTATTAACTTTGGTATCTTTCCCCTACGATTCAAGAAGTCTTTACAACAAATGCAAACAAACCAAAAATATACCTTTGATGTTTTATCCACAAAATTGTAAGTATTCAGAGAGAGTTAAAAGTCCACTTAATTTTTACGAATAGTTCTATTGAGGCAATTGGAGCTGTTACAGCTTAGAATTATAACGTCATTTAAAATTACAGTTCCGCTTGGTATATATGAGCAAATCGTTAACTCTTATTTTTGGCCGGCTAATATTCTAATTCGAGAATATGAATACAGAGAACACCGGAAAATAGCTAACATGGTTCGCATTTCGACAAATCAAAATGGAAATTCAAAAAACTAGACCTTATTTCCGATTTACAAATATCTGTTTTGTATCAAAATGTTCGAGGATTAAACTTTAAATTATCCAAATTGTATGTAAAAAGTTTTGGTTTTACACAACATGCAATCATTTTAACTGAAATCTGGTTAATGCTGAATTATTATGTAATGATTTTAAGACTCGATAGAAAAATTGAAACGATTGGTGGAGGTGTTCTCATAGCTATATCTTCGCTATTTTCTTCGGAAGAAATTAAATTTGAAAATCCACAAGGAATTGAATTTGTTTGCGTGGTGATTAAGCTTGGTCATAAAAATATTTATATAATATCCCTCCATGTTATGAGCAATTGATTTATACTGAACATACAAATCAATTGAAAAAGTTATTTATAAGGCGTATCCAGATGACCACATTCTTGTGTTTGGTGATTTAAACCTACCATCAATAGAGTGGACATATTTTACTGATGGTTTTTATTTTATACAAACTTAAGCAAGCGATTGGATTGATGACTTTGTAAATAATTTATCTGACTTATGCTTATATCAAATAAATAGAATTCGTAATTCTCATGATAAGCTGCTTGATTTAGTACCGGCTGGACGTGTTAACCCTACACTACCTGAGTACCCTTATCATTCAACTATAGAACTTAATTTTTGTATACCATCTAGCTATCAACGTAAACTTATAAACCTATGATTAGAACTTTTTGCTTTAAACTTACCGATTATGACACTTTAAATCAGTATTTATGCAATACGAACTGGTTGGATTTGCTATCTATACCTAATGGTTCTTCTGATTCTATTAATGCAATGGTGAGATTATTTAATAAAACCATCTTTGGATATTTTAAGGTCTTGGTCAAAACATATTCTGGACCCCGATGGAGTTCTAAACTGTTGGCTCGAATCAAAAACAAGAAAAGTAAACTATACAGAATTTACAAAACAACTGCTTTAGTTACAGGTTATGGAAAATATCCTAGAGCTCATGTTGAATACAACATATTAAATACTGAATTATATAGGATATACTTAAATAACATAAAAATCAAGTTTCAAAGATCACCAAAATATTTTTATAAGTTCGTTAACTTAAAACGAAGAGTAAGTAAATACCCTACTCTTATGAAATACTTAAATAATGATTCTGTCGATGATTTCGTCATAAGTAATATGTTTGCTGATTTCTTTGGCACCACTTACTCTAAAGTTCAATACGATAACTCAAGTGATTATCCTTTTCCTAACTTAATCTAGCTAATATCATTTCCACTCATACACACAGCTGATACCATAAACAATTTAAAAAATTTCCAATCTTCATGCAGCATCAGGACCAGATGGCATTCCTAGCAGCCTATTAATTAATTGTGCACAAGCTTTGGCGACGCCGTTAACTGTTATGTTTAACATTTCACTTAAATACGGCTTTTTACCTGATTTATGGAAAGAGTCTTACATTATTCCGTTATTTAAATCAGGAAATAAGTCAAGCACTGTAAACTACAGAGGAATTGTAAAATTAAATGCGATTCCCAAGCTTTTCGAAAAATGTCTTACCCATGCATTGTGTCATCAAATTTCAACACTTATGACTCCTTCTTAACATGGCTTTCCTAAAGGATGCTCAACAACAACAAATCTGCTACAACTTTCAAGCGAAGTTATCCGAGGATTCACTATTGGTAAACACGATGTCATTTACACTGATATTAGTAAAGCGTATGGCGATGAAGCACCATCCTATAGCACTGTGATAAAAGATAGTATTTCTAAAATTGGCAAACAGTCTAGAGAGATAAATGGATTTAGAGATACAGCACGAAAAGCTTAAAAAATATCCTAAAGGACACCAAATTTCAAAATTCTAATTTTTTACCCCGTAATGATAGTGAAATTGATACTGATATTGAAGCCCTAGCTTTTAAGCAGGGAAGACAAAAGCGTGATTACTCGAAGCTTCAATGGTGGAACTGTACTCGTTATGGACAAACATATATCAATTGCTTAGAAGTGATTAAGAAATTATTCTTCTTCAAATGTGGTACTAAGGGTGTTTTGACTGCAGCATGTCCAAATATTCACAGTATGAAGGTAAACAACAAAATGGGCGAACTCGCCACCGGGGCACTCGTCTATCCCACTAAACCCCGAGTTATCATGCAAACCAAGTTTTTCACTTAATCCTTATAATTCTTCCGGAAAATCGGTGTTAGTTAAAGTGACTTCTATTTCTACATAATAATATTATTTAAACTTTGCCAGAATTTTAAAATAATTTTCCATTGATAAAATGGCCTAATTTAAAGATCATGTAGTGTAAAATTCGATACAAAAAGCGTAAACATTTTAGAAAAATTGTAGAGTCTACATGTATCTTTGGTTCAAATGACAGGCCTTTTGTTAAAACGCAAGTTAACGACCCAACTTTGATTTAGTTGCTAGATTTAGGAGCAAATATGTCAGTTTTGGGAAAAGATTGTTTACAGTTTTTGGAGAAGATTAAAGTACAATATAAACCCATCAAGTCTTCAATTAAAATGGCAAATACTTCTTAATAATGCGTTATTGGTTTCTGTACGTTACCAATATTCTTTAAAGGCGTTACGAGGGCTGCTACATATATTTCTGGCCTGGCAACACTGAGTGCTGCCAAGTGCAATCTGACATTTCCATTGGAAAGTTTGTTATTTTTAAGCATAATCGTACTCAAAACGTTTTGACGTACGATCATTATTTGTATTTTTTACAGTGACTTGAAAAAATTAATATAGAAAAAAATGGAATTAACTCGTGAACATTTTCGTGCCATAATTGTTCACAACTTTCGACGTGGATTATCACGACAAGAGTGCATTGATGAACTTAAATCTTTGTATGGCGATGAAGCACCATCCTATAGCACTGTGAAAAATTGGTATAATGAATTTAATCGTGGCCGAAGCTCGCTCAAAGACGAATTCCGTGAAGGTCGTCCAAAAACGGCTATTGTGCCAGAGAACATTGATGCCGTGCGTGAACTCATAATGCAAGATCGACATGCGACATACCGAGAAATAGAAACATCCTTGGACATTTCTTCCAACAGCATACATTCGATACTGCATGAACACCTGGCCGTAAAAAGGCTCGTGTCGATTGGTGCAAAGAAATGTTGCAAAAATACGATTGCGGTGCTTCAAAAGACGTTTATAAGATCGTCACAGGTGACGAATCATGGATCTATGCGTATCAGCCCGAAACGAAACAGCAATCGACCGTGTGGGTCTTCAAAGACGAGCAAAATCCAACAAAAGTTGTTCGTGGAAGAAGCACTTCGAAGCAAATGGTCGCCTGTTTCTTCGGCAAAACTGGTCATGTGGCGACTGTTCCGCTTGAGCAACGTGAACGGTCACTTCTGAGTGGTACACTACAAATTGTTTGCCTGAAGTCATCGGAGAAATTCGAAAAACCAACAAAAGAATACGAATCATTGTTGACCATGACAATGCGAGCTCTCACACATCGGCTCAAATCAGAGCGTTTTTGACCGGCCAAAACGTCGAATTAATGGGTCATCCGCCGTACAGCCCTGACCTGGCACCTAATGACTTCTTCTTGTTTCCGCACATCAAGAAAAAAATGCGTGGTCAACGATTTTCTTCGCCAGAAGAAGCTATTAAAGTGTTCAAAAACCATGTTTTAGAGGTGTCTCAATCGGAGTGGAAAAAGTGCTTCGACAACTGGTTTGAGCGCATGCAAAAGTGTATAAATCATGCTGGAGAATACTTTGAAAAACAATAAAACCATTTTTGATTATAAATATTCGCATTTTCACTATTAGGCCAGAAATATATAGAGCAGCCCTCGTAATAATTATATTGATTTTTATTTGATTTCGTCGCTTATTCAACACGCACACTTCGGAATAAATTTTTGGAGCGACTTTGCCTTAGCTCCCGAAATAATCCCAACTAGTTACCTTAAGATTGCTGAGTTGTATTCTGAGTGAAGCAAAAATTCATTTTCATAAACTTACAGTAGAAGAAAGAATTATATTCAAGCAGACAATTTTCCTCTTTTGAAAAATTGTGTCTAGGTTGCACAGAACTGCTAAAAAATCACATAGATACTAGTGACGCAGTCCCAATTAAAACAGGCATTATCCACTGTCACCTCCTAGCTTCATATATCTAGACAACTTGCTCGTACATATAGTCCAGATTTTCAGTCCAGCCAAATTAAAAATAAATTTCAGCAAAAGCAAATTTTGTCAAAAGGAAATTAAAAACTTAGGTTACATTTTCGGTAATGGTTTGTTGGAATTTCCCTTACCCAAATCTGCGAAGCAGGTTCGGAGGTTTATTGGCATGACTAATTGGTACAGGTCCTTTATAAGCAATTTTTCAGGCCTTGCTGGTCTACTTGCGAACTGTTTAAGAAAAAAACGGAGCCCCTTCCATTTAACATATGTTGCCAAATCTTAAAGATATTAAAATAGCTTTTTCATCTGGCCCTGTTCTTGCTCAGCCTAACTTTGAAAAAGAATTTATAATAGATTGTGATGCATCTATAATGGGTGTATGTGGAGTTCTACTTCAGCTCGATGACGAAGGTAAAGAACACCCAATGCAACTATACGGTTACAGAGTTTGAATGTCTGGCAGCAGGATTTTTTGTGTCAGAAAGTTTCGGGCATATATTTAAAACATACCTTTTCATATTTTAACGGTTCATTCTCCTTAAGATAGGTCGTGTCTCAAAAAGGTTTGACTTTTCAATTGAGCACAGGAAAAGATCTTTATAAAATAAATTTATCATCAATGACTATATTGGAAAAAAGGAATTATTGTCAGATCTTCAAGTTTGTGAAAACTTTGTTCTTAAAAGGGAAAATTTTAGGCTTAATGTTGAGAAAAATAAGCCTCCCTTATGGCGTCTTTGGGTTCCTAAACCTCTCTCACAGGAGGTTATTAAATTAGCTCATGATTTAGATGTTGTTTGTCATGGTGGCTTTCTTAAAACGTTATCAAGGATACGGCAGAAATACTTTTGTCCCACAGTGCCCCTAGATGTTAAATCTTTTATAACTAACTATGATATTTGCAAATGTATAAAATCATCAAATAAGATTTCAAGACCTTTAATGGGGAGCCAGTTTATAACAAAGATACTTTTTGAAACACTTTATTGGGACTTTCTTAGTCCCTACCCACCCACAAAAGCCAAAAATTTGGTAGTTTTTATATGTTTAGATCATTTCACTAAATTGTTGTTTTTAAAGCTTTAAAGGCAGCCACTTCAGACAATGTCATATTGTTTCTTTGAATGGAAGTGTTCCCAACATGTGAAGTTTCAAGGTCTTTACACACCGACAATGGTAAACAATTTATTTCAAAAGAAATGAAACACTTTCTTAAAATGAATGAAATTGAACATATAACCATTGGGTTTTATGCACCTTATTGTAACACTTCAGCGCGAGCTAATCTTGAAATTATTAAATAAATAAGATACTTTAAAAAATCAGAAGCAGCATAGCGATTGAGACAAATTCATTTTCCAAATTGTATCTACTTTAAGAATTCAACGCTTGCTCAAAATATGGTCTTGCATGGCTCTTGTTATGAAATATAAAAGGGGCTCGGGTGTATATATGGCGAAGATAACAATATTATGAAAATGCTGACAAGTTAAGAATAATTAGGGAAACTATCAAAAAGAGTTTGAACAGTGCATATGAAAAGGCAATAAAAACGTACAATCTAAGAAGTAGGCCGATAGAATTCCGCTAAGGTCAAACAGTGTAAGGGAAACATTATATTCTTAGCAATATGCCAAAACGAATAAACCAAAAATGTATGCCAAAATTTATAAAGTGCAAAATAAAGGAGAAGATTGAAAAGAACTTACATATCGCTGGTCTAATGTAGAGAGGCCCTAACTCGAATTTTTATGAAATTGAGTTTTTCGTGATTCTAATACTTTTCACACAGATACACCTCGTCACAAAATTTGAATGCAATAGTTTCAATAATAACGATTTTATAAGCATTTGCATTTTTTATATTATATTGTGATAAATGCAGTTTCTATTTTGTTTTCCTTCTCCTGCAAAGTTACAAATATACAAGTTAGGGCCTTTCTAAACGAGATCAGAGGATATAAATGGCAAATTCATTGGTAAATACCACTCTTCAGATCTGAAATCCAAGTCAAATAATAAAAATTGTTTTACTATGTCCAAGAGAAAAAAATCGTTTTCCTATTCGTCTTTGAATTTTCAAACCATAATAAAGGATCGAAACAGTTTTGTTACGTTTTTTTTTTGGAGTTAAAAAATTTATTTAACAATGTGTTTTCCTGTAACGAGCAAAAAGTTAAGAGCACTATTGTATTAACTTTGGTATCTTTCCCCTACGATTCAAGAAGTCTTTACAACAAATGCAAACAAACCAAAAATATACCTTTGATGTTTTATCCACAAAATTGTAAGTATTCAGAGAGAGTTAAAAGTCCACTTAATTTTTACGAATAGTTCTATTGAGGCAATTGGAGCTGTTACAGCTTAGAATTATAACGTCATTTAAAATTACAGTTCCGCTTGGTATATATGAGCAAATCGTTAACTCTTATTTTTGGCCGGCTAATATTCTAATTCGAGAATATGAATACAGAGAACACCGGAAAATAGCTAACATGGTTCGCATTTCGACAAATCAAAATGGAAATTCAAAAAACTAGACCTTATTTCCGATTTACAAATATCTGTTTTGTATCAAAATGTTCGAGGATTAAACTTTAAATTATCCAAATTGTATGTAAAAAGTTTTGGTTTTACACAACATGCAATCATTTTAACTGAAATCTGGTTAATGCTGAATTATTATGTAATGATTTTAAGACTCGATAGAAAAATTGAAACGATTGGTGGAGGTGTTCTCATAGCTATATCTTCGCTATTTTCTTCGGAAGAAATTAAATTTGAAAATCCACAAGGAATTGAATTTGTTTGCGTGGTGATTAAGCTTGGTCATAAAAATATTTATATAATATCCCTCCATGTTATGAGCAATTGATTTATACTGAACATACAAATCAATTGAAAAAGTTATTTATAAGGCGTATCCAGATGACCACATTCTTGTGTTTGGTGATTTAAACCTACCATCAATAGAGTGGACATATTTTACTGATGGTTTTTATTTTATACAAACTTAAGCAAGCGATTGGATTGATGACTTTGTAAATAATTTATCTGACTTATGCTTATATCAAATAAATAGAATTCGTAATTCTCATGATAAGCTGCTTGATTTAGTACCGGCTGGACGTGTTAACCCTACACTACCTGAGTACCCTTATCATTCAACTATAGAACTTAATTTTTGTATACCATCTAGCTATCAACGTAAACTTATAAACCTATGATTAGAACTTTTTGCTTTAAACTTACCGATTATGACACTTTAAATCAGTATTTATGCAATACGAACTGGTTGGATTTGCTATCTATACCTAATGGTTCTTCTGATTCTATTAATGCAATGGTGAGATTATTTAATAAAACCATCTTTGGATATTTTAAGGTCTTGGTCAAAACATATTCTGGACCCCGATGGAGTTCTAAACTGTTGGCTCGAATCAAAAACAAGAAAAGTAAACTATACAGAATTTACAAAACAACTGCTTTAGTTACAGGTTATGGAAAATATCCTAGAGCTCATGTTGAATACAACATATTAAATACTGAATTATATAGGATATACTTAAATAACATAAAAATCAAGTTTCAAAGATCACCAAAATATTTTTATAAGTTCGTTAACTTAAAACGAAGAGTAAGTAAATACCCTACTCTTATGAAATACTTAAATAATGATTCTGTCGATGATTTCGTCATAAGTAATATGTTTGCTGATTTCTTTGGCACCACTTACTCTAAAGTTCAATACGATAACTCAAGTGATTATCCTTTTCCTAACTTAATCTAGCTAATATCATTTCCACTCATACACACAGCTGATACCATAAACAATTTAAAAAATTTCCAATCTTCATGCAGCATCAGGACCAGATGGCATTCCTAGCAGCCTATTAATTAATTGTGCACAAGCTTTGGCGACGCCGTTAACTGTTATGTTTAACATTTCACTTAAATACGGCTTTTTACCTGATTTATGGAAAGAGTCTTACATTATTCCGTTATTTAAATCAGGAAATAAGTCAAGCACTGTAAACTACAGAGGAATTGTAAAATTAAATGCGATTCCCAAGCTTTTCGAAAAATGTCTTACCCATGCATTGTGTCATCAAATTTCAACACTTATGACTCCTTCTTAACATGGCTTTCCTAAAGGATGCTCAACAACAACAAATCTGCTACAACTTTCAAGCGAAGTTATCCGAGGATTCACTATTGGTAAACACGATGTCATTTACACTGATATTAGTAAAGCGTATGGCGATGAAGCACCATCCTATAGCACTGTGATAAAAGATAGTATTTCTAAAATTGGCAAACAGTCTAGAGAGATAAATGGATTTAGAGATACAGCACGAAAAGCTTAAAAAATATCCTAAAGGACACCAAATTTCAAAATTCTAATTTTTTACCCCGTAATGATAGTGAAATTGATACTGATATTGAAGCCCTAGCTTTTAAGCAGGGAAGACAAAAGCGTGATTACTCGAAGCTTCAATGGTGGAACTGTACTCGTTATGGACAAACATATATCAATTGCTTAGAAGTGATTAAGAAATTATTCTTCTTCAAATGTGGTACTAAGGGTGTTTTGACTGCAGCATGTCCAAATATTCACAGTATGAAGGTAAACAACAAAATGGGCGAACTCGCCACCGGGGCACTCGTCTATCCCACTAAACCCCGAGTTATCATGCAAACCAAGTTTTTCACTTAATCCTTATAATTCTTCCGGAAAATCGGTGTTAGTTAAAGTGACTTCTATTTCTACATAATAATATTATTTAAACTTTGCCAGAATTTTAAAATAATTTTCCATTGATAAAATGGCCTAATTTAAAGATCATGTAGTGTAAAATTCGATACAAAAAGCGTAAACATTTTAGAAAAATTGTAGAGTCTACATGTATCTTTGGTTCAAATGACAGGCCTTTTGTTAAAACGCAAGTTAACGACCCAACTTTGATTTAGTTGCTAGATTTAGGAGCAAATATGTCAGTTTTGGGAAAAGATTGTTTACAGTTTTTGGAGAAGATTAAAGTACAATATAAACCCATCAAGTCTTCAATTAAAATGGCAAATACTTCTTAATAATGCGTTATTGGTTTCTGTACGTTACCAATATTCTTTAAAGGCGTTACGAGGGCTGCTACATATATTTCTGGCCTGGCAACACTGAGTGCTGCCAAGTGCAATCTGACATTTCCATTGGAAAGTTTGTTATTTTTAAGCATAATCGTACTCAAAACGTTTTGACGTACGATCATTATTTGTATTTTTTACAGTGACTTGAAAAAATTAATATAGAAAAAAATGGAATTAACTCGTGAACATTTTCGTGCCATAATTGTTCACAACTTTCGACGTGGATTATCACGACAAGAGTGCATTGATGAACTTAAATCTTTGTATGGCGATGAAGCACCATCCTATAGCACTGTGAAAAATTGGTATAATGAATTTAATCGTGGCCGAAGCTCGCTCAAAGACGAATTCCGTGAAGGTCGTCCAAAAACGGCTATTGTGCCAGAGAACATTGATGCCGTGCGTGAACTCATAATGCAAGATCGACATGCGACATACCGAGAAATAGAAACATCCTTGGACATTTCTTCCAACAGCATACATTCGATACTGCATGAACACCTGGCCGTAAAAAGGCTCGTGTCGATTGGTGCAAAGAAATGTTGCAAAAATACGATTGCGGTGCTTCAAAAGACGTTTATAAGATCGTCACAGGTGACGAATCATGGATCTATGCGTATCAGCCCGAAACGAAACAGCAATCGACCGTGTGGGTCTTCAAAGACGAGCAAAATCCAACAAAAGTTGTTCGTGGAAGAAGCACTTCGAAGCAAATGGTCGCCTGTTTCTTCGGCAAAACTGGTCATGTGGCGACTGTTCCGCTTGAGCAACGTGAACGGTCACTTCTGAGTGGTACACTACAAATTGTTTGCCTGAAGTCATCGGAGAAATTCGAAAAACCAACAAGAGAATACGAATCATTGTTGACCATGACAATGCGAGCTCTCACACATCGGCTCAAATCAGAGCGTTTTTGACCGGCCAAAACGTCGAATTAATGGGTCATCCGCCGTACAGCCCTGACCTGGCACCTAATGACTTCTTCTTGTTTCCGCACATCAAGAAAAAAATGCGTGGTCAACGATTTTCTTCGCCAGAAGAAGCTATTAAAGTGTTCAAAAACCATGTTTTAGAGGTGTCTCAATCGGAGTGGAAAAAGTGCTTCGACAACTGGTTTGAGCGCATGCAAAAGTGTATAAATCATGCTGGAGAATACTTTGAAAAACAATAAAACCATTTTTGATTATAAATATTCGCATTTTCACTATTAGGCCAGAAATATATAGAGCAGCCCTCGTAATAATTATATTGATTTTTATTTGATTTCGTCGCTTATTCAACACGCACACTTCGGAATAAATTTTTGGAGCGACTTTGCCTTAGCTCCCGAAATAATCCCAACTAGTTACCTTAAGATTGCTGAGTTGTATTCTGAGTGAAGCAAAAATTCATTTTCATAAACTTACAGTAGAAGAAAGAATTATATTCAAGCAGACAATTTTCCTCTTTTGAAAAATTGTGTCTAGGTTGCACAGAACTGCTAAAAAATCACATAGATACTAGTGACGCAGTCCCAATTAAAACAGGCATTATCCACTGTCACCTCCTAGCTTCATATATCTAGACAACTTGCTCGTACATATAGTCCAGATTTTCAGTCCAGCCAAATTAAAAATAAATTTCAGCAAAAGCAAATTTTGTCAAAAGGAAATTAAAAACTTAGGTTACATTTTCGGTAATGGTTTGTTGGAATTTCCCTTACCCAAATCTGCGAAGCAGGTTCGGAGGTTTATTGGCATGACTAATTGGTACAGGTCCTTTATAAGCAATTTTTCAGGCCTTGCTGGTCTACTTGCGAACTGTTTAAGAAAAAAACGGAGCCCCTTCCATTTAACATATGTTGCCAAATCTTAAAGATATTAAAATAGCTTTTTCATCTGGCCCTGTTCTTGCTCAGCCTAACTTTGAAAAAGAATTTATAATAGATTGTGATGCATCTATAATGGGTGTATGTGGAGTTCTACTTCAGCTCGATGACGAAGGTAAAGAACACCCAATGCAACTATACGGTTACAGAGTTTGAATGTCTGGCAGCAGGATTTTTTGTGTCAGAAAGTTTCGGGCATATATTTAAAACATACCTTTTCATATTTTAACGGTTCATTCTCCTTAAGATAGGTCGTGTCTCAAAAAGGTTTGACTTTTCAATTGAGCACAGGAAAAGATCTTTATAAAATAAATTTATCATCAATGACTATATTGGAAAAAAGGAATTATTGTCAGATCTTCAAGTTTGTGAAAACTTTGTTCTTAAAAGGGAAAATTTTAGGCTTAATGTTGAGAAAAATAAGCCTCCCTTATGGCGTCTTTGGGTTCCTAAACCTCTCTCACAGGAGGTTATTAAATTAGCTCATGATTTAGATGTTGTTTGTCATGGTGGCTTTCTTAAAACGTTATCAAGGATACGGCAGAAATACTTTTGTCCCACAGTGCCCCTAGATGTTAAATCTTTTATAACTAACTATGATATTTGCAAATGTATAAAATCATCAAATAAGATTTCAAGACCTTTAATGGGGAGCCAGTTTATAACAAAGATACTTTTTGAAACACTTTATTGGGACTTTCTTAGTCCCTACCCACCCACAAAAGCCAAAAATTTGGTAGTTTTTATATGTTTAGATCATTTCACTAAATTGTTGTTTTTAAAGCTTTAAAGGCAGCCACTTCAGACAATGTCATATTGTTTCTTTGAATGGAAGTGTTCCCAACATGTGAAGTTTCAAGGTCTTTACACACCGACAATGGTAAACAATTTATTTCAAAAGAAATGAAACACTTTCTTAAAATGAATGAAATTGAACATATAACCATTGGGTTTTATGCACCTTATTGTAACACTTCAGCGCGAGCTAATCTTGAAATTATTAAATAAATAAGATACTTTAAAAAATCAGAAGCAGCATAGCGATTGAGACAAATTCATTTTCCAAATTGTATCTACTTTAAGAATTCAACGCTTGCTCAAAATATGGTCTTGCATGGCTCTTGTTATGAAATATAAAAGGGGCTCGGGTGTATATATGGCGAAGATAACAATATTATGAAAATGCTGACAAGTTAAGAATAATTAGGGAAACTATCAAAAAGAGTTTGAACAGTGCATATGAAAAGGCAATAAAAACGTACAATCTAAGAAGTAGGCCGATAGAATTCCGCTAAGGTCAAACAGTGTAAGGGAAACATTATATTCTTAGCAATATGCCAAAACGAATAAACCAAAAATGTATGCCAAAATTTATAAAGTGCAAAATAAAGGAGAAGATTGAAAAGAACTTACATATCGCTGGTCTAATGTAGAGAGGCCCTAACTCGAATTTTTATGAAATTGAGTTTTTCGTGATTCTAATACTTTTCACACAGATACACCTCGTCACAAAATTTGAATGCAATAGTTTCAATAATAACGATTTTATAAGCATTTGCATTTTTTATATTATATTGTGATAAATGCAGTTTCTATTTTGTTTTCCTTCTCCTGCAAAGTTACAAATATACAAGTTAGGGCCTTTCTAAACGAGATCAGAGGATATAAATGGCAAATTCATTGGTAAATACCACTCTTCAGATCTGAAATCCAAGTCAAATAATAAAAATTGTTTTACTATGTCCAAGAGAAAAAAATCGTTTTCCTATTCGTCTTTGAATTTTCAAACCATAATAAAGGATCGAAACAGTTTTGTTACGTTTTTTTTTTGGAGTTAAAAAATTTATTTAACAATGTGTTTTCCTGTAACGAGCAAAAAGTTAAGAGCACTATTGTATTAACTTTGGTATCTTTCCCCTACGATTCAAGAAGTCTTTACAACAAATGCAAACAAACCAAAAATATACCTTTGATGTTTTATCCACAAAATTGTAAGTATTCAGAGAGAGTTAAAAGTCCACTTAATTTTTACGAATAGTTCTATTGAGGCAATTGGAGCTGTTACAGCTTAGAATTATAACGTCATTTAAAATTACAGTTCCGCTTGGTATATATGAGCAAATCGTTAACTCTTATTTTTGGCCGGCTAATATTCTAATTCGAGAATATGAATACAGAGAACACCGGAAAATAGCTAACATGGTTCGCATTTCGACAAATCAAAATGGAAATTCAAAAAACTAGACCTTATTTCCGATTTACAAATATCTGTTTTGTATCAAAATGTTCGAGGATTAAACTTTAAATTATCCAAATTGTATGTAAAAAGTTTTGGTTTTACACAACATGCAATCATTTTAACTGAAATCTGGTTGAGTAAAAAAATGTTTAATGCTGAATTATTATGTAATGATTTTAAGACTCGATAGAAAAATTGAAACGATTGGTGGAGGTGTTCTCATAGCTATATCTTCGCTATTTTCTTCGGAAGAAATTAAATTTGAAAATCCACAAGGAATTGAATTTGTTTGCGTGGTGATTAAGCTTGGTCATAAAAATATTTATATAATATCCCTCCATGTTATGAGCAATTGATTTATACTGAACATACAAATCAATTGAAAAAGTTATTTATAAGGCGTATCCAGATGACCACATTCTTGTGTTTGGTGATTTAAACCTACCATCAATAGAGTGGACATATTTTACTGATGGTTTTTATTTTATACAAACTTAAGCAAGCGATTGGATTGATGACTTTGTAAATAATTTATCTGACTTATGCTTATATCAAATAAATAGAATTCGTAATTCTCATGATAAGCTGCTTGATTTAGTACCGGCTGGACGTGTTAACCCTACACTACCTGAGTACCCTTATCATTCAACTATAGAACTTAATTTTTGTATACCATCTAGCTATCAACGTAAACTTATAAACCTATGATTAGAACTTTTTGCTTTAAACTTACCGATTATGACACTTTAAATCAGTATTTATGCAATACGAACTGGTTGGATTTGCTATCTATACCTAATGGTTCTTCTGATTCTATTAATGCAATGGTGAGATTATTTAATAAAACCATCTTTGGATATTTTAAGGTCTTGGTCAAAACATATTCTGGACCCCGATGGAGTTCTAAACTGTTGGCTCGTACCAAAAACAAGAAAAGTAAACTATACAGAATTTACAAAACAACTGCTTTAGTTACAGGTTATGGAAAATATCCTAGAGCTCATGTTGAATACAAAATATTAAATACTGAATTATATAGGATATACTTAAATAACATAAAAATCAAGTTTCAAAGATCACCAAAATATTTTTATAAGTTCGTTAACTTAAAACGAAGAGTAAGTAAATACCCTACTCCTATGAAATACTTAAATAATGATTCTGTCGATGATTTCGTCATAAGTAATATGTTTGCTGATTTCTTTGGCACCACTTACTCTAAAGTTCAATACGATAACTCAAGTGATTATCCTTTTCCTAATTTAATCTAGCTAATATCATTTCCACTCATACACACAGCTGATACCATAAACAATTTAAAAAATTTCCAATCTTCATGCAGCATCAGGACCAGATGGCATTCCTAGCAGCCTATTAATTAATTGTGCACAAGCTTTGGCGACGCCGTTAACTGTTATGTTTAACATTTCACTTAAATACGGCTTTTTACCTGATTTATGGAAAGAGTCTTACATTATTCCGTTATTTAAATCAGGAAATAAGTCAAGCACTGTAAACTACAGAGGAATTGTAAAATTAAATGCGATTCCCAAGCTTTTCGAAAAATGTCTTACCCATGCATTGTGTCATCAAATTTCAACACTTATGACTCCTTCTTAACATGGCTTTCCTAAAGGATGCTCAACAACAACAAATCTGCTACAACTTTCAAGCGAAGTTATCCGAGGATTCACTATTGGTAAACACGATGTCATTTACACTGATATTAGTAAAGCGTATGGCGATGAAGCACCATCCTATAGCACTGTGATAAAAGATAGTATTTCTAAAATTGGCAAACAGTCTAGAGAGATAAATGGATTTAGAGATACAGCACGAAAAGCTTAAAAAATATCCTAAAGGACACCAAATTTCAAAATTCTAATTTTTTACCCCGTAATGATAGTGAAATTGATACTGATATTGAAGCCCTAGCTTTTAAGCAGGGAAGACAAAAGCGTGATTACTCGAAGCTTCAATGGTGGAACTGTACTCGTTATGGACATACATATATCAATTGCTTAGAAGTGATTAAGAAATTATTCTTCTTCAAATGTTGTACTAAGGGTGTTTTGACTGCAGCATGTCCAAATATTCACAGTATGAAGGTAAACAAGAAAATGGGCGAACTCGCCACCGGGGCACTCGTCTATCCCACTAAACCCCGAGTTATCATGCAAACCAAGTTTTTCACTTAATCCTTATAATTCTTCCGGAAAATCGGTGTTAGTTAAAGTGACTTCTATTTCTACATAATAATATTATTTAAACTTTGCCAGAATTTTAAAATAATTTTCCATTGATAAAATGGCCTAATTTAAAGATCATGTAGTGTAAAATTCGATACAAAAAGCGTAAACATTTTAGAAAAATTGTAGAGTCTACATGTATCTTTGGTTCAAATGACAGGCCTTTTGTTAAAACGCAAGTTAACGACCCAACTTTGATTTAGTTGCTAGATTTAGGAGCAAATATGTCAGTTTTGGGAAAAGATTGTTTACAGTTTTTGGAGAAGATTAAAGTACAATATAAACCCATCAAGTCTTCAATTAAAATGGCAAATACTTCTTAATAATGCGTTATTGGTTTCTGTACGTTACCAATATTCTTTAAAGGCGTTACGAGGGCTGCTACATATATTTCTGGCCTGGCAACACTGAGTGCTGCCAAGTGCAATCTGACATTTCCATTGGAAAGTTTGTTATTTTTAAGCATAATCGTACTCAAAACGTTTTGACGTACGATCATTATTTGTATTTTTTACAGTGACTTGAAAAAATTAATATAGAAAAAAATGGAATTAACTCGTGAACATTTTCGTGCCATAATTGTTCACAACTTTCGACGTGGATTATCACGACAAGAGTGCATTGATGAACTTAAATCTTTGTATGGCGATGAAGCACCATCCTATAGCACTGTGAAAAATTGGTATAATGAATTTAATCGTGGCCGAAGCTCGCTCAAAGACGAATTCCGTGAAGGTCGTCCAAAAACGGCTGTTGTGCCAGAGAACATTGATGCCGTGCGTGAACTCATAATGCAAGATCGACATGCGACATACCGAGAAATAGAAACATCCTTGGACATTTCTTCCAACAGCATACATTCGATACTGCATGAACACCTGGCCGTAAAAAGGCTCGTGTCGATTGGTGCAAAGAAATGTTGCAAAAATACGATTGCGGTGCTTCAAAAGACGTTTATAAGATCGTCACAGGTGACGAATCATGGATCTATGCGTATCAGCCCGAAACGAAATAGCAATCGACCGTGTGGGTCTTCAAAGACGAGCAAAATCCAACAAAAGTTGTTCGTGGAAGAAGCACTTCGAAGCAAATGGTCGCCTGTTTCTTCGGCAAAACTGGTCATGTGGCGACTGTTCCGCTTGAGCAACGTGAACGGTCACTTCTGAGTGGTACACTACAATTTGTTTGCCTGAAGTCATCGGAGAAATTCGAAAAACCAACAAGAGAATACGAATCATTGTTGACCATGACAATGCGAGCTCTCACACATCGGCTCAAATCAGAGCGTTTTTGACCGGCCAAAACGTCGAATTAATGGGTCATCCGCCGTACAGCCCTGACCTGGCACCTAATGACTTCTTCTTGTTTCCGCACATCAAGAAAAAAATGCGTGGTCAACGATTTTCTTCGCCAGAAGAAGCTATTAAAGTGTTCAAAAACCATGTTTTAGAGGTGTCTCAATCGGAGTGGAAAAAGTGCTTCGACAACTGGTTTGAGCGCATGCAAAAGTGTATAAATCATGCTGGAGAATACTTTGAAAAACAATAAAACCATTTTTGATTATAAATATTCGCATTTTCACTATTAGGCCAGAAATATATAGAGCAGCCCTCGTAATAATTATATTGATTTTTATTTGATTTCGTCGCTTATTCAACACGCACACTTCGGAATAAATTTTTGGAGCGACTTTGCCTTAGCTCCCGAAATAATCTCAACTAGTTACCTTAAGATTGCTGAGTTGTATTCTGAGTGAAGCAAAAATTCATTTTCATAAACTTACAGTAGAAGAAAGAATTATATTCAAGCAGACAATTTTCCTCTTTTGAAAAATTGTGTCTAGGTTGCACAGAACTGCTAAAAAATCACATAGATACTAGTGACGCAGTCCCAATTAAAACAGGCATTATCCACTGTCACCTCCTAGCTTCATATATCTAGACAACTTGCTCGTGGCAAATTCATTGGTAAATACCACTCTTCAGATCTGAAATCCAAGTCAAATAATAAAAATTGTTTTACTATGTCCAAGAGAAAAAAATCGTTTTCCTATTCGTCTTTGAATTTTCAAACCATAATAAAGGATCGAAACAGTTTTGTTACGTTTTTTTTTTTTGGAGTTAAAAAATTTATTTAACAATGTGTTTTCCTGTAACGAGCAAAAAGTTAAGAGCACTATTGTATTAACTTTGGTATCTTTCCCCTACGATTCAAGAAGTCTTTACAACAAATGCAAACAAACCAAAAATATACCTTTGATGTTTTATCCACAAAATTGTAAGTATTCAGAGAGAGTTAAAAGTCCACTTAATTTTTACGAATAGTTCTATTGAGGCAATTGGAGCTGTTACAGCTTAGAATTATAACGTCATTTAAAATTACAGTTCCGCTTGGTATATATGAGCAAATCGTTAACTCTTATTTTTGGCCGGCTAATATTCTAATTCGAGAATATGAATACAGAGAACACCGGAAAATAGCTAACATGGTTCGCATTTCGACAAATCAAAATGGAAATTCAAAAAACTAGACCTTATTTCCGATTTACAAATATCTGTTTTGTATCAAAATGTTCGAGGATTAAACTTTAAATTATCCAAATTGTATGTAAAAAGTTTTGGTTTTACACAACATGCAATCATTTTAACTGAAATCTGGTTGAGCAAAAAAATTTTTAATGCTGAATTATTATGTAATGATTTTAAGACTCGATAGAAAAATTGAAACGATTGGTGGAGGTGTTCTCATAGCTATATCTTCGCTATTTTCTTCGGAAGAAATTAAATTTGAAAATCCACAAGGAATTGAATTTGTTTGCGTGGTGATTAAGCTTGGTCATAAAAATATTTATATAATATCCCTCCATGTTATGAGCAATTGATTTATACTGAACATACAAATCAATTGAAAAAGTTATTTATAAGGCGTATCCAGATGACCACATTCTTGTGTTTGGTGATTTAAACCTACCATCAATAGAGTGGACATATTTTACTGATGGTTTTTATTTTATACAAACTTAAGCAAGCGATTGGATTGATGACTTTGTAAATAATTTATCTGACTTATGCTTATATCAAATAAATAGAATTCGTAATTCTCATGATAAGCTGCTTGATTTAGTACCGGCTGGACGTGTTAACCCTACACTACCTGAGTACCCTTATCATTCAACTATAGAACTTAATTTTTGTATACCATCTAGCTATCAACGTAAACTTATAAACCTATGATTAGAACTTTTTGCTTTAAACTTACCGATTATGACACTTTAAATCAGTATTTATGCAATACGAACTGGTTGGATTTGCTATCTATACCTAATGGTTCTTCTGATTCTATTAATGCAATGGTGAGATTATTTAATAAAACCATCTTTGGATATTTTAAGGTCTTGGTCAAAACATATTCTGGACCCCGATGGAGTTCTAAACTGTTGGCTCGAATCAAAAACAAGAAAAGTAAACTATACAGAATTTACAAAACAACTGCTTTAGTTACAGGTTATGGAAAATATCCTAGAGCTCATGTTGAATACAACATATTAAATACTGAATTATATAGGATATACTTAAATAACATAAAAATCAAGTTTCAAAGATCACCAAAATATTTTTATAAGTTCGTTAACTTAAAACGAAGAGTAAGTAAATACCCTACTCTTATGAAATACTTAAATAATGATTCTGTCGATGATTTCGTCATAAGTAATATGTTTGCTGATTTCTTTGGCACCACTTACTCTAAAGTTCAATACGATAACTCAAGTGATTATCCTTTTCCTAACTTAATCTAGCTAATATCATTTCCACTCATACACACAGCTGATACCATAAACAATTTAAAAAATTTCCAATCTTCATGCAGCATCAGGACCAGATGGCATTCCTAGCAGCCTATTAATTAATTGTGCACAAGCTTTGGCGACGCCGTTAACTGTTATGTTTAACATTTCACTTAAATACGGCTTTTTACCTGATTTATGGAAAGAGTCTTACATTATTCCGTTATTTAAATCAGGAAATAAGTCAAGCACTGTAAACTACAGAGGAATTGTAAAATTAAATGCGATTCCCAAGCTTTTCGAAAAATGTCTTACCCATGCATTGTGTCATCAAATTTCAACACTTATGACTCCTTCTTAACATGGCTTTCCTAAAGGATGCTCAACAACAACAAATCTGCTACAACTTTCAAGCGAAGTTATCCGAGGATTCACTATTGGTAAACACGATGTCATTTACACTGATATTAGTAAAGCGTTGGACAATGTTAACAATGTTTTATTATTCAAAAAAAACTTCATTTATTGGGTTTCACCAAAAACTGTTTGTACTAGATAAGCTCATATCGAACTGGCAAATGTTAACGGTTGTGATTCAGAATTTTAATATCTAAATATTTTGTTGTGAAATCGGGTGTTCCTCAAGGTAGCAATCTTGTCCAATTTTATTTACGCTTTTCATCAATGATTTACCTAATGCTATCAAGTTTTCAAATGTTCTAATACACGCTGACAACCACAATTCCCTTTAACAGGATCCAGACAGCTTTTTGTTTGGTGCACGATGAACTCAATACAGTTAAATTTAAACAAATGCAAACATATGGACTTTCCCAGAAGAATTGTTACATACAATCCGTTCTTTTTTGAGGGTTATCATTTGGAAATTGTTGATTCGATTCTAGATTTGGGTATTTTATTAGATTCTAATTTCCATCAAAGGATGGACCAAGGAATTCACTGATATTCACATTACCAAGCAGCTTTATACATCTTTAGTAAGGCCAATTTTAGAATATGCATCCGTTGTTTGGGACCCACAGTATGTCGTGCATAGTAATAAAATTGACCCTGTTTAAAAACAATGGGCGACTTCCTAAACGCCTGTTGCAATGCATAATTTAAAAAAATGCGTATGCAATGCTAAACATGTTTTAAATGCAAACTTGCGTTGCAGAGACATTTTTCGCATTTTATCGGCATTTAGGAACGTCGCTATGCAACTCATACGTAAAGCAAATGTCAAAAACACGGTGTAAAATTGAATAATTTTTTTTTGGAAAAATAGAGGTTACACAAAATTATTTATCCATTTTGTTGGCAAGTGCTGAGCAATTATCTCAGGTCAAATCTTCCAAAAAATATTGATTTGCTATAGAAACCTATTAAAAAGAAAAAAAGAAGAGACAACTTTGTTAAGGACAATAAAAATCCCAGAAACAAGTGATCAAAAATAAATATTTTTTAAGAATTCATTGAATTAATGGATGATGGCATTTTTGGCTTAAATCTAGTTTACGGGACCGCTCCAAAATAAAAACAAATTTGACTACGGGGTGCAAAATGAAATTTTAAGCAAAAAATGTAAAGTGAAAAATTTGGCGGCAACCCTTAGTTTCGGAGTTACGGCCCTCCAAAGTTTTTATATATAATATGTTATTTACCGAGTAGTTGATGGCGGAATGAGACAATATGAGTATCATTGGAAAGGGAATATAATAGGCTATTTATTGAAGCAGGAAAAATTGAAAAAATAATTAAATAAAAAAATCTGGTGCGGAAAAACATTTTTTTTACAAAATAAATTAAGTTATTCGGAAACCTTTAGAAAGCGAAGACGCTATTGGTTATACCATAGAGGAGAAAATCCTTTCGTCCGGCCGAAGGCCGGCTACGCAGAAAACCTTTAGAAAGCGAAGCTGGTGTTGGTTATACCACAGAGGAGAAAATCTTTGCGCCCGGCCGAAGGCCGGCTACGCATGAAACCTTTAGAAAGCGAAGCCGGTGTTGGTTATACCATAGAGGAGAAAATTCTGTGGTCCGGCCGAAGGCCGGCTACGCAGGAAACCTTTAGAAAGCGAAGCCGCTGTTGGTTATACCATAGAGGAGAAAATCCTGTGGTCCGGCCGAAGGCCGGCTAATTAGGAAACCTTTAGAAAGCAAAGCCGCTGTTGCTTATACCATAGAGAAGAAATTCTTTCGTTTTTGAGTAAAGTTATGTTTATATGGAAAAAATAGTTTTTTTGGAGCCTGACCTGATTTTTTTATTTTATTTTTACTTTTTTTCTATTTAATTGAATAGGCCCTTAAATTCCCTTTCCAATGATACCCATATTGTCCCATCCTACCATCGAATACTCGATATGTGCCTTAATAGATACAAAAACTTCGGAGGTCCGTAACTCCGAAACTAAGGGTTGCCGCCAATTTTTTCACTTTATATTTTTTGCTTAAAATTGCATTTTGCACCCCGTAGTCAACTTTTTTTAATTTTGGTGCGGTGCCCGTAAACTAGATTTGTTCCGCATTTTTTATTCACATTTCATTTTAAAAATAACATTTTTAAAATGTTTGCATACAAAATAAAAATGATGCGTGATTTTGACTTCTGATACTCATTAAAGTGAGTTGCCAAACGATTAGGAACATTGTACGTTGCCAAAAATTTTAGATATGCGTTTACGAAGTGTATGCATTGTAAATATGCATTGCAACTTGCGTTTAGGAAGTCGGCCAATTTCTGTTGTTTTGCTTACGAAATGTGTACTAAAATAATTTTTAAAGTTTACCGTCATATAAAACCAGACTTGCTGAAATTGGGCTACCGTCTCTACAAAGCCGAAGAACTATGCTTAAAGTCACGTTTTTATTTAATTTGATAACTGAAGATGTTTGTTTGGACTACCTAATGGGAAACTTATACTTCAACATTCCTGTAGGTCCAACCAGAAATTTTATACCAAATCAGATTCAATTTGTTCGCCAAAATTATGCCTACGACGACCCATTTAGAAAACTTTGTTGCGATTTTAACAATCTTTATAGTGTAATTGATTTTTCTTTTAATATAAAAATTATTAAATGCAATATAGTATTGTTTTTTAATGCTTAATTTAAATATTTTAATATTTAAATGTAATTTTTGGTAATGTAATTTAATGTTGTAAATTGCAAAAGACCATATGTATGTATGTCAGTCTGTAGATATAGACTGAGATAATAAAAAAATTTAAAAAATTTTATTGTATAGTAATTGTTTATTTATTTTTAACAAACTTTTTACTTTGAGTGTAACTGAACCCAAATGTAACTTTTATAGTATTATCCAAGGCGAATTAAATATAAGGTGATAGCGGTGGCGAATTCAATTTTTTTCCCTGGTATTCTAACTGTCAAACTCCATATATAAAAAATCTGTACAACAGTTAGATAAATTTTTTATATATGGAGTTTGACAGTTAGAATACCTGGGAAAAGAATTGAATTCGCCACCGCTATCACCTTATACTTAATTCGCCTTGGTATTATCATTAATATGTATGAAACACTTTTTTTCGCCCCATATATTTGTTTTTTTTTTTTATTGAAAGAGTGTATTTTGGGCTATTTAGTCAGATTTGCTACCGATGCGAATAAAAACGTAACCCATCTTTTTCCCAACGTTTCGTCGGCTATTTTCGACTTCTACAGGGAAGTATTTTTATTATTAATTTGTAATTTGTTTTTAATATAATTGTTTTTTGACCTAGTCCTTAAAAAATTAGAACAGGAAATAGGTAATAAAGTTTAATTTGAAAAACGTATGTATAATGAATAATTAAAATTATGGACAGTACGATGCATTAAAAGATGTGTATAAAATAATCAACGAAAAATTAATAATATCACAGAAATTTTTTTTTTCAAACATACATCACAAAACTTTATATTTATTTTTTCCTTTTTTCTGACCTTTTTCGTTTAAATTTAATTTCTGTTGTTTTAAGTTCTTTTTGAACTTTCGGGCTTTAAAGTTCGATTTTAGAAAATCAATGATTTATTTATTTATACCGTCGTTTCGTTGGATAATTCCAACTTCATCAGGGAAATTTTATTTTTTCTGGTAACAATAAAAGTATAAACAGAACAGAATAAATACATAATAAACAATTATCAAATATTATCTTTTTTATTAAAGAAAAATAATCACTTTACTTAAATAATATCTTAAATTTTACACATCAAAAAATTATCCAATATATTTAACCCTCAAAACGAAAAAATTTTTTTAAAAAATAAACAAAATTTAAACATCAAATAAAATAATATATGAGAACAGTGGTGTGCTACTATATTTATGTTTTTATTTTTTTGATGTTTAATTTTTTTTTTAATAAAAACGATAAGATTTGATAATTGTTTATTAGATATGTATTTATTCTGTTCTATTTATACTTTTATTGTTACTAGATAAAATAAAATTTCCACGATGAAGTTGGTATTATCCAACGAAATGACGACGTGTTTTCCCGCTGCCTTGAAGGACATGGACCGATCATGCTGATTTCCAATAGCACCTTTTTCGACTATGTCTGATCGATTAGTGCATTTAAATTTTCTCTAGCTGATTTAGTGCATCGGCAAACTTGATTTCAACACTAACACGGACGTACTTTTGCTTCACTAGATATGTGACCTATTATAGGAAATGATTGATAATCGTATACTAAATCGATAATACATCTAGTTAATAACAAGGAGGCTAATTATTTAAAACTTATAAACCAAACTTTATAAATATAATTTGACTAACTTGCAAATTAAGTAATAAAGATTGTGCACAGATTTTTGATGCTGGGTGTATGTATTGAAAACTAATTTTATTCCCAGATTGTTTTATTTTTAAAAATTTTATTGATTTATAATACTCGTTTTTAAAGAGATTACAAGGATAATCATAAAGTTTTTACATACATACCTTCTTCCAGTTGCACGGTATGTAAAACAACCAATACAATAATGCAATTCCAATAATGGTGCTGCAAAATTTAAAGGCACTAAGAAATAAATTGCCATCTACCAAACAAAACTTCAGCATGTCAACAATATCCATCATATAAACTGTATCTAAGATAAGAGTTTTATGTATGTACATATACAGTAAATATTTTATTTTCCAGGGGCATATAAATAAGTAAAAGACAAATTCGTTAAGTGCACATTACTTTGTATACTTTTTATGAGTATCTCGCTTTTTTAAAAATTTTCACTTTTTGTAACATATTTAAACATTTGGTGCAAACATCAACAAGTTTTTTTTTTTTTTTTTTTTTTTTTTTTTTTTTTTTTTTTGTTGTTAAGCAATCAACATGTACAAATATTTAAAGAGTTTAAGATAATATTTTATTATTGAATGAAAGAAATTTAAATTTTCCAAAGGCCACACGGATTTTGCATCAGAACACTTTTTTATTTTCAACAAGTATGACTAGTTTTTAGGTTTAAATAATTGTTTGCGAAGTTTGAGATAAATTTTTTATTAAAGTTCGTGATTGCTCTTACTGTTTTTGTGCAGATAACTAACATTTTCTATTGAGAAATTTATCATTACTTCTGCGTCATTTATACGATTTAAAGCGATTGTTTCTTTCATTTTAAAAATGCTTAAATTGGAATACGAATAAACATTTATGCAAATCAAGTCATATGCATACATGTACCTAAATCGCATTTTAATAAATAGAACTATTTTTGAAAAGCAAAAGGCAACATAAGGAAATAACTTAAATTGAAACCAAAATAAACTTGTGAAGATTTCTTTAAATAATTATGTGTATATATATATTTTTTTTTGTTAAATATGTATGAATCTTGTTTTTAAAGTCTATGGTGTGGATCAGCAAACTAGAATTTAGATCTGCACTACCTTGTATTATTTTCCTTGAATAATAATAAATGTATCAACTAAAATATTGGTTGCTGTAGGAAATTCGTTCCTTAAAAGATTTTATTATACCCTTCACCAAAAAAGTGCAAACTCCGTGTGTAATTTCTACAATATCCATTTCCGACCCCATAGAGTATATAGTCTGACTTCATATGCATAGCGAAGTCAATTGAGCGATGTCCGTCCATATTAGAGTTGAACACAAGTTTGCCAAACAATCTCGATTTTATAGAAAAAAAATAATAATAAACATGTGAATCAATCAGATATAGTGTCGGTAGAGGTGCTATTGGAAATCAGCATGATCGATCCATGTACTTCGAGGCAGCAGGCAAAACACAACGCCTACCTCTAATTTTTTCATGTAATTTAGAAGAATAATGTAATCCAATCCAAAAAATTAATAAATGGGGCGATAGAGAATTAAAAAACAAGAAAAAACATCACGTAAAAAATTTGGCGCTCACCCATATCTTGCGAGTTACGGGGCTCTGAAATTTTCAATTTTTTAAAAATTTTGATATGGGTATCATTTTAAAGCTTTGAAAGAGAGCGTTCCTACTATGCTTTAATTTTCTATTAAAGTATAATTGCTTCATTTTGGACGGTCTAAACATATGTATGGAGTGACTTCCGCTGCTGCATTCACTTCACGAATTCCACATGTGTGGAAATGTTCTTTTGGCCTCTTTTCTTCTTATCCGTTGATTAAACTGTATGTACTTGGCACACAGCACTCTCTCAATCACGGTGCAGACCTCTCTTAAACAACGAGTCATTGACTGTTGAGATAGCCCCAAAAGATAGTCTTGACTAATTTGGTGCTGATATACTCCTTGCCCAAGCAATTTTAATGAAGCGAACAGTTCTACAACACTTGGAACTGCTATGGATCTTCTTAGAGCTTTCAGCTCGGACTGAATAGCGACTAACACATAAATTAACGCTTCCTTGTTTAAACGGAAATTTTGTAAAAGGCTGAAACAAACAATATTTTGAAACAGTTTCCACAATCGATTTATGTTTTCTTACTTGCGGTGATTTAAGGAGAATATGTCGAATATATCTCTTAATAATCTTCTAGTAATTCTGTCTATATGTTCGTTTTCGTCTTCCAACCATAAAGGTATGGAATCCTATGCAGTTTATTTTATTTTATTTCGTAGTTTCACTTTTTGGCGCTATACGTCTTAATTTGGCTGAGAAATCTAACTCCATCCTTACTTCCTTTGCCTTAGAAATAAAGAATTAACAGGCGACTTTATAGGTACTAGTAAAAACCTATGCTGCTGTGGTGGCCAGATATTTAGAGATACTGGCACTCATTTCTGTATAAATATTGGTAGTTTTAGCAACTGTAACAAAAAATTATTTATTAATTGTTTTACAGTAGCTCACAGCTTATTTCGTGCAGCTTCAAACCACAACTTTGAACGACTACAGTAAACAAACTGTAATTGATATCAAAAAAATTTAAACGCATAATTTTTATAAATACATTCCTTTATTTAAACAAAAAGTTTATATTCATATTTATAACTATATGCAAAAGTAATTTAAAAAAAACTTAAAATATATGCAAAATTCAGGTCACAGCTTATTTCGTGCACTTTCAGCAGCCTTAGAAAAAACCTGCATGGACTATGCTTAATATTTTGTATGGCCTCCCTTCTCTTTAATTACACCCTTAAGGCGACTCTCCATCGAAGCAACAAGTTTTTGAGTAGTTTCGCGCGGAATCTTTTGCCACTCCTCAACCAGTGCAGTTTTTAGTTCATGTAGATTCCTAATTTGCCTTTTTCGTATAGCCGAGTCCAAAATAGCCCACAAATTTTCGATAACGTTTAAGTCGGGTGATTGTGGAGGTGGATTCATGAGGTGTGGGCAGTTCCATATCAGCCATGATTGCACAATACCCGATTTATGTTTCGGGTCATTGTCTTGGTAATACCGAAATCGATCGCGTATACCCAAAGCAGCGGCACTTTTACACAAATTTTCTTTCAATATGTTTAAATACATATTTTTGTCCATTGTGCCTTCGATAAAAACAATGTTGCCCACTAATGAGGCAGCCATGCAAGCCCAAACCATCACACTTCCTCCGCCGTGTTTGACAGTTGGCTTTAAGTGTTTATTCTGGAGCCCTGTATTGGCTTGACGCCACACGTAATTTATGCCATCCGAGCCAAAAATACTGAATTTCGACTCATCAGCAAATATTACGTCTTCCCAGAATGAAATTGGCTTTGTCACGTGCTCCTGGGCAAATTGAAGTCGACGTTGTATATTCTTTTTAGATATAAACGGCTTTTGCGAGCTACTCGGCCATGGAAACCATGTTCGCGCAGCACACGGCGCACTGTTTCGGTGGAGCATACTTTACCCATTTCATTTTGAATTTCCACCACCAATTTTGGAGCCGATATTTTAGGGTTTTCCTTAATTTTTCGGACAATTCTTCTTTTATCAGCATCTGTAAAAATTTTATTTGGAGCATTTCTGCCCTTGTCCGCCACTCGATTCTCGCGCTCGTACCTTTGAATAATATATTGGACTGTACTAGCATTCAGTCCTACTATCTCAGCTATTTTTCGCTGACTTTTACCTTTTTTAAAATGCATTAACACCAATTCTCGCTTTTCTAAGCTAGTTCGCTTGCCCATCTTTAAAAAAGCACGTGTTTATCCTTTCCGATGCAGTTGAAATTAAATTAAATAGCAAAAATACAAATAAAATATAATGTATCGGTAATTTAAACAGCGCCTACTTATGTATGAATACAAAATCTCCAGTTAAAGAGAGTGCACGAAATAAGCTGTGAGCTTTTTTTTCTAAGAAATAAACTGTTTTGATCATTACTAAAGAAAGACAAAATTTTCAGATTTTCTAAGTTATGCATTTTATTTCAGATATAAACAGCTAATATTGGAAACCAAAATTTTTTTGGTATTATAAATGATTTTAGTTCTATAAAGTTGAAAACTTTTATTTTGCGCCTGCTCGAAATAAGCTGTGAGCTACTGTATATAATTATTGTTTTTTAATTTTTTAAGCACTAGGTCAGTTTATAAATTATAAAAACTTTTATTTATATTTTCAATATTTCGCCACACCGTTGGGTGGCATCATCAGGAAACAGGAAACAAAAAATATTAATAATTAGATTTTCTTTTTTTGAATAACAAAATTAAAATGAAATTATTTATTTCAAACAAAAACAGAAAAATCAAAAACCAAACGACAAAAAATTCAAATATTTAAACATTTACATTCTTATAAATTTAAAACTCAAAAAACATTCAAGTAAAATAACTCAAAAATTTTAAACATTTACATTCTTATAAAAATTAAAAAAAAAACAGAAAACATTCAAATTATTTAAAAAATTTTAAAAAACATAATACAAATACATTTACATAAACTTTCACGATAGAAATGTTACAAGCAATTATATACTCTCAAACGTTAAATATTTTTATGCACTAAATGTCTATAACATTGCGCAACATTATCAGTATCAGCCTTAAAGTTCATTCGTTTTGTTGCTGGTACTTTAATTATTTGTAACATCTCTAAAGGCCAGGATTCACTATCATACGCAGTCGTACGATCTGTCAAAAATTTCATGTGTGCTCAAAAAGTATGATAGTGTGGATTAAAATTGTATGTGTGTGACAATTTTTGACAGATCTGTACGATTTTATAATCTTTTAAAATAATTCATAAAATATTTTTCTCTATGCGATCAGGGTTGATTTTTTTAAGATGATGAGGAGAAAAAACAACAAAATATTAAAACCATATGTTTTTGCATCTTTTTTGTATAATAGTGTGGCACATACGACGCCATTTTGGAACGATTTTTAAAGTAGGACAGAATTCTGTCAGATTTTTCTGTGATTAAGTCGTACGATTGTGTATGATAGTGAATCCTGGCCTTAACATATACCGACGCTCATAATTAGTTTCTATATTTAAAACAGATGCATCTTCAAAGTTAGGATAATGATCAAATCTGGCACAATGGGAAGATAATGCAGTTTTTTGTGAATTATTAACGTCCCTGTATCTTTGACCAGACTTATGTCCAGCTATTCTATTTTTTAGTTTATTTTTTGTTGTACCTACATATTCGTTATTACAATTCTCACTATCATTACCATTACAAGGTATTTTGTAAACTACATTTGACATGTCCCATTTTATAATCTTATCTTTTGTTTTACTAAATAATCTATTTAAAGTATTATAAGTTTTGTATGCCATTTTATATTTCTCCCCATCAAAAATTTTTGATTTTTTAATCCTTTCTGCAATTTCTGGTACATAAATTAAAGACTTGTAAACTTTAGTTTCTGTAACATCTCTTGTATTATTTGCTCTTCTAAACCTTAACTGGATAAACAAACTATTTATCACTCTCATTGGAAAATTATTATCAATTAATATCTTTTTAACCTCATCTTTATTGCTTTTGTGAAATTCCTTATCACTTAGCTTAAGTGCTTTTTCTATCAAATTTTTTCCCGTATTAATAATTATTCTTTTGTTCATAAACTAGATTTGTTCCTTTATTATACATGGGATTTTTTCGTAACTATTGAAATGTCATTGGCATTGACCAAAAAAATTGATAACCATTTAATGAAACTAATTAGGTTAATCATAATTGGTTATACTAATGGTAATGAAATTATATTGAAATCGTTTAATTACTAATTACAACTGAAAAAAAAATGTTTAATGAAACATAAAATAATGATAGCAGAAGCTTTAGAAAAACTATGCATAACATGAACAATCCTTTACACTTTTTAGATGACTATACATTTGAAAAATTTTAATATGTACTTATTAATTTCTGTTAGAAACACTTAATGAATATATTTCTGTTTTTCGTAAAATAATTCCGAATAGTCGTAGAGTTAGATGGATTCTAGTCATATAGTACTTGCCACCTCTCTAACCGAGTTGGCTCATTCTGCGTACCGAACATCTACAACTGATACTAATTGGTACCCTTTTAGGTTCTTCAAGTCTGCTTGTAAACTAGTATATTCCTACTTGGGAGAAAGGAACCAGTTTGTTGACCACTGCTCTTAAACTATATGTGAACGATCTTTCAGAATACATTGCTAGCACTGTCTGCACCTCTTTCTTATATGCTGACAATGTATTCCTCGTATTTAGGGCCAGTTTCACGATGTCACAATCGTTCGTTCATTCGCATAATTGAACAATATAGCTTAGATGTTCTCGAATTAAATGTGAATTATAGTCTTCAACGGCTTGTGCAGTGGTCTTCCCTTAATTTTAAGATGACTGCTATACTCTTTGGAGCTACTGCCAGGAATCTCCCTATATTAAATGTCTTTATAAATGGTAATAGATTAACTTTCACTGATTGAATCAAGTGTTTGGGGTTACTTATTGATGATCGGCTTACTTTTGAGGGACATGACCAGATATGCTGTAAGGTGTTTGGAATTCTGCGTAAAATTTATTCGAATAATATTTTTTTGCCTTTAATGTGAAGTAAAGGCTGGTATTTGCTAATATAGTGTTAGGCGCAGAGTGCATATATCTAGCTGTCGATGACTTTTTAGGTTGTACTTTTGTTCGATTCATTTTGTATCGTAATGTATCACTTTTCTTTCGAGTTATTAAGTTGAAAAGCCACCCCAATTATGCTTCAAATTCGACATCTTGCACTTAACACGAAATCCTAAAGTTGTTATCCCAAGAATAAGATGTAGCACTTTTGAAAGATCGTTTGTGGTTTGAGTGGCTAGATGTTGGAATTTCTTTCCTATTGAACTTCACTTATTCTCCCATTCTAATAATGCCTTTCGTCTGAAACTATTGACATATTTGTTGGTCCTTTATTAGTACTATTACTAGTGCATTTTTTTCGTGTATTCTAATATGTTCTTAGAATTATTGACTAAGAAAATTAGTCTCTTTTATTCGAACCACTTCCTTGTGGGATCTTTTTGTTTCTTTTGTTAATTTTTTCATTGGCTGGGGAGCCAATCTTTACACTAATATCTTTCTATTTTATATTATATTGATTATCTTCACTGTTATTTTGGGAATTTATTCTTTGTAATATAGTTTAAATTCGCCTGAAGAGGCTTTTTATGTTATATTACTTATATTGAAGTAAGTAAATAAAATAAATAATTTGAGATGTCTGAGATCTAATACACTCTAACACCATATTACTTACAAGAAAACTTTTTGTACGGAAATACATGTTTAAAAAAACTGTATGAAAAAAAATAAATTTCTTCTTTCCTATTTCTTCTAAAAACTAAATAAAAACACAGTTGTCATACTGATTTTACAATGGAATACTTGATCTAATATCGGCAGTAGTGATCTGCTCAGGAATTTCAACAAATGAGTCATTTCTGGCCACTCCCAAATGAATGGCAATCATAAAGCTTTCATACCAAAGTGCACATCTGTGAAAAACCCCTCCCAGAGTACTCAATTTTTATCTCAGGGACAGTTAATAGCTTCCCTTTAATAGTATCACTGTAGTTGCACGTTTCTTCCTGAACGGGCATACTAATTAGATAAAAATTTGATATCATTTGAGACACATTTCAACGCCTTGAAGTAACGATATAGTAACTTTTCGATAGAAAATTCTTGCAGGGGCGTAATTGAAAAAAAGGCACACACACAAATAGGCAAATTATATTTATGCTAGTTTTATCTTTTATAAGAAACTTATTTGTTTAAATGTTTTTATTTTGTTTTTACTGTTTGATGGTTCTAGACTTGTTTAATATACTTCTAATTACTGACTAACAATCAAATTAACCTTTATTATTATTATTTATTAATAAATGACAATAAGCCTTAAAGGCCCAAGCTATTATAAATATACATTTGGCAATACCAATTTTAATTTGTTCATTTTTAGCCAGGTGTTAACATTATTTATGTCATTTATCATATTTTCTCGACACTCTTCGTTTGTGGACTTCTTTATTTAAAATACATCATCACACCTCCAGTTCGGCTTGAATTTGATAACATTCCAAAGCATTTATACACTGTTAAACTGTACTTCCGCTCTTCTACTTTAATAGTCAGGTGTGTTTCCGATAATATTATAAAATTCGGTCTCATTATTTCGGCAAAAATTAACTTTTACCATTATTGGCCACCCTCGTGGCACAGTGCGACATCCCTTTTACCTTAAACCTTTTTTTTTTAGTTAGCAAGAGTTTGCTGCGGTATATCTTCTGAAGCAAGTGTTTCCGAAACTTATCCACTTATCTAAAAGGTATTTTTGATATCTATTAATAAGTGCTACCGACTGTATTATACTAAGTAGAATTAAATTTTAATTAGTTTAAAACTTTTCACCAATTTTTTGTATATTTTTTTTATTATTAATCGACTGAATGTTGCTTTTTTTTTGTTTGTGCCCGCAGAACTGTCATTTCTAAACCGATTTCGAATTATTTTTTAAAGGTGATGCTTACAGATTGGTTCCGTTTTAAAAGCAGTTCATTATCTTAAAAATTAGAGGGTGTCCCCATACAGCATACATGCTTTTTACAAGTATTATGAACATTAAAGGGCACCACTTTAAAATTTAAAAACTGGGTATCACTATAGCTTCCAATAGCAAAAAGTAATACAAAAATAAATCTAAAGATTAAAGGGTGTCTTCATAGGTGACGCAAATTGACCTAGTAAACTGGACAGAATGTCGATTGCTATGACCGTTATAGTAACAAAAATTAATATTCAAAACTATAAATTAAAGAGTGCCCCAATAGTTATTGTTATGGGGGATTTTAATGTGAATATATTTTGTCCTTCGAGCTCTATTTTTATTCGTTCTATGTGTCAGCGATTGGATCTCACTTATCAAAACAATTGTTTGCCAACGCATTGCCATGCGTTTTCCAATTCAAATTCTTTGATAGATTTTTTCCTTTTGAGCAACACAGCTTCTTCAAAATCCTCTGGTCTGATACAGTGTCCTGGTGTGTCTTGGCATTCCTTCATTTTTATTGCTGTGAACTTTCGTAGTTCTAATAATCAGCATTTTGTTACATACCCAGATTAAAAGGCAATACGTATAGAAGAGTTAGAAGCTGTTGCTCAGAATTGTGATTTAAGTGATATCTTTTTGACTAACGATACTAATTTACAACTTGAAGCTCTCAAATATAAGAAATATACGATCTGGTCCCAATAGTTCGTCGAAAATTTCTATTAAAAAGAAATAATTAGTTTGAGGACTCCGAAATTTCCTTTCATGTGTCGTTGAGAGATTTAGCTTACAAATATTATCTCCAATGTAGGACACCTGATAATTGGGCAATATATTGTTTCGCCAGAAATAAAGTTAAGAGAATTATACGGAAGTTAAGGAAGCGTGCACACAGCAATAATTTTGAAAAATAATGATTGCTTGAATACAAGGGAAACATTAATCTACCAGATCCCGAAGAAATAAAATCTTTTTCATGTATTGACATTTTGACACTAGGAATGGTGCTATTTAGAATAAAATCTAATGCAGTTAGATACGATGCCTTATTACGATTTTTGAAGATTGTTTTTTCATTCATTTCTAGTCATTTGCTTCACCTGCTGGAAAATAGCAAAGGTTATCCCTATTAGAAAGGAATGTGCCAGTCTTGAAAATTAGATAATCTACGTCCCATTTCGGTACTCCCTGTGCTTTCAAAAGTGATGGAGTATATTTTGAAAAACCAAATGATAGTATATGAATCTCTGAAAAACTCCTTCCAATCCGGCTTCCAGGCCGATTTCTCTAAAACTGTTGATAGTGTTATACATTCCAAGTTATTGAAAAAACTATGTAAGGAGTTTAAATTCTCCCGTCCGGCTTGTGGTTTGATTAAGTCCTGCCTCAACGAAAAATATCAATTTGTTTCATTAGTATCATCTTCTTCACAAATGCGATGTTTACCAAGTGGTGTACCACATGGTTTCGTAATTGGACCATTGTTATTTATGGTATATGTAAATGATCGTTTAGAAGTTGTTAGAGGGGTTTCTTGCTATGCCGATGTTGAGTTTATACAGTATCGGCCAAAATGATAATTTCTTTAAGAAAACAAAGTTATTCACCCCTATTCTGCGTTTCGATTCGAATTGAAATTTTCTCCGTCCATCAACTTTGGTATTCTGTGTTTCGATTCCGCTCAGTTTCTTTCGATTGTATGTATTCTGCATTACGATCGGAGCTCCGTTTTTCTCATGAATCAAGAAAACAAGATTGCGCATTGCGCAGGTCCGTTAGTTTGTTGTCTCTTTTGTGTGACGTAGAAATAGACTATTTGTATGGAAATTGTAACAGAATTAAAGTAAGAGAGCCAAAAATCTCTTATATTTTTACAACAAACACACGTTATAATTCTATTGTGACGTAGATGCGCAGTAGAAATATTTTTTGAACGGCTGAATGCGCAATCTTGTTTTCTTGATTCATGCGTTTTTCTCAGTTGTCTTTTGTAAATATAAAATGAGATAAAATATTCAGAAACGATTTAAAAAAACAATTACCATTACTTTTAATTAATTTATTTAATTAAATTATTTCTTTTATATAAATTGTTAATTTTTGTACCCGAATCTGATGTGTTTTTTTATGTAAAAAAAAACAACAACACCAGAACAGTAAGAAAAACTGGCAAATTTAATGGCATCTAAAGCAGACATCCCATAATTAAAATCTGTTCCAACTCCGCTTTGATAGCTATCTTCCTCAAAGAATCCAAAAGCGGCCACAACTCGGTCAAGCGGTCAAAAAGAAGTCAAAGAATTTGGCTGCACCTTGAGCAAAAATGTGTTAAACATATTTGATCGCGTCTTTTTTTAAACGAAAGTTATTTTTAAATCTGTAAGAGTAAATTATTTTACAATATTTTAATATTTTATATAGCAATAAAACTACAATTGACAAACTTACAATTGATCAAATGGATTGCAACTGCTCCTAATTTTGAACTTTTCAACCCTTGCCTTTGCTGCTATATACTCCATTTCTCCTTGAAATTTAAAAAAATAATTGCAAACACACTGAATTAATCCCCTACAAAAAAAGAAAAGACAAGATTACGAACAAAAGATGAACGAAATCATTCATGACATGTGCACGTTTAAAAAGACACCCAACATCGACAATACAAAACAAAGCTAATATGTTTGTTGAAAAATTACATAAATTGGACATAATAACAATCAACGAGAAAAATGTATTAACAAATAGAACAGCAATAGCACCAAGAATATACGGTCTGCCAAAAGTACACAAAGAGGGTACACCTTTAAGACCTATTTGTTCCTCACAAAACTCTCCTTCCTATGACCTATGCAAGTACTTAGCATCAATCTTAAAAAACCTGACGAAAGAATCAAAATATAACATCAAAGACGCAATAAGTTTTAAGTAACGGATAAATAATACTCTCATAAAGGAAGATGAAATTATGGTATCTTTTGACGTCTTATCTCTTTTCCCAAGCGTTCCCATTAACTTAGCATTAGAGATAATTGAGAGAAATTGGGAACGATTAAAAGAGTACACGAAAATAACTAAGACATTGTTCATGGAACTTTTAACTTTCTGCATAAAAAGAGGCAGATACTTTCAATATGAAAATAAAATTTATGATCAACGCAAGGGCATGCTAATGGGATCACCTTTATCTCCTGTTATTGCTGACATTGTAATGGAAGAGTTACTAGATTGGACAATTAGAAACCTTGGATATGAACCTGAGATTTTAACAAAGTACGTGGATGACATTTTTATAATATTAAAAAGAGATAAAGTAGAAGAAGTACTTAATAATTTAAACTCATTCAACAGGCAAATACAATTCACAGTTGAAAAAGAAGAAGAAAACAAAATACCGTATTTGGATACTCTAGTCATTAGACAACAGAACAAAATATTACTGAATTGGTATCAAAAACCAACCGCATCTGGACGACTGATAAACTTGTATTCTAAACATCCTAGAAAAATTATTATAAACACAGCCACAAATATTATCAGAAGAGTTTTAGACGTTAGTGATGCGGTTTTTCACAAAGAAAACAAAAGCAAAATTATGGACATATTAAAATTGAATGATTTCCCAATAAGAACTATAAAAGAATTGATGAAAAATGTTGAAGAAAAAAGGACAAAAATAGACAAACCGCCAAAAATTTATAAAGGATTAACCTATATATCTGGACTATCAGAAAGATTAAAAGGCTGTGATATATATGACGCGGGAAAGTACCAATTAGCCTTCAGGACGAGTAACTCAATACAACGATTGTTTAGTAATATGAAATCGAAAATTGACAAAGAAGACAAAAGTAACGTTGTGTATAGTATAAGTTGTAACGGAAACGAATCCAGTAAGTGTGATATGATTTATGTTGGGACAACTAAAACAAATCTAAAAACTAGACTCGCATCACATAAATCTGACTTAAAAGCTATACACAAACCGGTGGAGCAAAAAACAGCACTTGCTATCCACTGTGCAACGAAAAATCATATACCGAACTTTGACGATGTAAGAGTATTAAAAGAAGAGAAAAACTATTGTAGAAGATTTACTTTAATATAGTGTAAGCCGACAGAATTTTTTGCTATTTTACATTTTTTATTTTATATACATATGTACATAGTTTTAAGCATAACCAATGAATTTCTTTGTTTTATAATTCCTTTAAATATGCATGTTCATTATTAATATAATCATTCTTAAGTTGACAGTGAGACAATAAACATCTTAAAATATTTAAACTCTAATTTGTGTGCGTGTGTTTTTAATAGTTACATATAATTGATGTTCCATCAAATAAGAGATTAAATTACGAACAAGACATCGAAAAATGCGCTCAAATTTACAGAAATATTGTTAGTAAACAAAAAAGATCAACTTAGCTGTTAGTAGATAAGTGTTTACTACACAATATATACGCGCCCTTTTAAACATTGATAGTTTAATTTAAAAATAAATAAATAGTGTTTTAATTACCCAAAACGACCTTAAGCCAAACAAAGAATTTAAATCAAGTATCTGTTATCTTCAATACAAAATTTTAAAATTCGTGAAAATAACCATTTTATATCCCTGTATTACGTTCCATTTTTCTTCTATAATATTCACTACCAAATCAACAGGTATACTTGGAAATAATGAGACTACATCAAAAGATACAAATTTTTCATCATTCTGAACATTTATGTTCCTATTTCAAACGTGTTTTTAAATCAGCTGTTTATTTTTTCAGAAAAAACTTGAATTAAATTAAATTTTCTTTGTGAATTCATTAATAATGTCTTTCTCGATTTAAAATGCAGAGATCTGTTAATAATAATCGGTTCCAGATGCTCTCTGATCTAAGTTTAAGCGTTGAAAGTGAAGTCGCCCACGAGGTTGTTAAAATTCCACCAATAGTTGTTGACAATTGTTATAAATTTACTGAGGTTATAAATCTTATTGGTAAAATATGTAAATATAAAAGAATTTCCATCGGATAGACATAGTTTACATAAATGAAACATTCCTTAAAGCTAATCTCAATCTAAAATTAAGAAACTTTAAAGTCTATAGAGACAACCGTACTACACATGGTGGAGGGGTTTTGATTGCAATCAAAAACTCTATTCCCCATTAACGCATTTCAAAATTCACAAGTCTGGCATAGAAAGCTCTCCAGTCAAACTTTATTTTTAATTTCGCAAAGAAATAAATTTAGACGAAAACTTCAACGTTCAAATAATTACTCAGAGAGAAACATAATTACTTCTTTATTAAAACAGCTGACATAAACAATGACAGAAATAACAGCTGGTACAAATATATACAAAAGCTGCCAACAGGCAATAAAAAGTTTTGGATCTTGACGAAAGCAATAAAAGGCAATAAAAAAAGCGTTTGTAGTGTAACAATAGATGGTGTTGTAAAGCATAACAATAAAGAAAAAGCTGAAATAATTTCGGAAGTGTTCGAAAATTTTTACGGAACAACATGCAATATGATTTCCCCAGTAGATAATATGGTAGAAAAACACATAGAATGGTTGAATGCTCAAAGTATCACAAATTACATGCAGCAAAACTTGACGTCAGCGGAAGAAGTAAAATTCTTCATATGTATACTGAAAAACTCAAAATCACCTGGATTGAATGGAATAAAGCCCGTTGTATTGAAAAATATGACAAATACTTTTTACACACTAATTACTCAAATTTTCAACTGGTGTTTGACAAAAGGTTATTTCCCAAAAATTTTTAAAACAGCCAAAGTAGTCCCAATTTTAAAACAGGGAAAGGACGCAAAATCACCTAAAAGTTATCGTCCAATAAGCATGTTAAATTGCTTAGATAAAGTTTTCGAAAATATCGTGTTACAGAGAATAAATACATCGAAACGAATAGTATAATACAAAAAGAGCAATTTGGTTTTCGAAAAGA
This sequence comes from Gymnosoma rotundatum, assembly GCA_916610165.2. Classification (NCBI taxonomy): domain Eukaryota; kingdom Metazoa; phylum Arthropoda; class Insecta; order Diptera; family Tachinidae; genus Gymnosoma; species Gymnosoma rotundatum. The sequence goes on from OU744336.1 coordinate 113,435,079, forward strand.
ACATTCAACTGTGCACCAAGTAAAGAGAATTGTAAGCTTTATCTCAAATAACAAAAGTAACCGAAAAAGTACTGGAATAGTGCTGTTAGACGTAGAAAAAGCCTTTGATTCTATATGGCACAATGGCTTAATTTTTAAACTCCATAAGTTTGGTTATCCAATTTACATACAAAAGATGGTACAAAGTTTTCTGAATTAGAGATAATTTGTAGTGAATATTGATACTGAATAATCCACCCAGCGAAATATCCCTGCGGGAGCCCCCAGGGCTCGGTGTTATCACCTGTCTTGTACTCAATGTATACATCGGATTTTGAAATACTCAAAGATCAGTCAGTTGCACTGTACGCAGACGACATCATAAAAACAGGTAAAGTCCAAATTTTATGCTTGTTGTTATAGAGGAGTTAGTAATACAGATTCTTTGTAAATTTCAATCGTCTGTCTACAACTGTTTAAAAGTATGCCCATATACCAAATTAAATGAACTATTGGTGCACCCTTTATTTTATAATTTTAAATATTATCAGCTGTTACTATAACGGTCATAGCAATCTACATAGCGTCAAATTTACAGGCACTTGTCTATAACGGTTCAAAAGATAGGCCTATATAAGTAAATCTACAACAATTACGGGACACCCTTTAATTTCTAAATTCAAATTATATACTCGTTGATATAGCGGGCTTAGCAATACAGGTCCCTTTTAAGTTTCAGTATTCTGTCTATAACGGTTCAAAAGTTTGGTTACATACTTGCAATTTCATCAGCTATTGGGACACCCGTTAACTTCCAAATCCAAATTTTGGATTTGGACTTAGCAGTACAGGTTCGTTGTAAATTTCAAGCGTCTGTCTACAACTGTTAAAAAGTATGGCCATATATGAAATTAAATGAACTATTAGCGCACCCATTACTTTATAATTTTTATTAATAATACTTGTTACTATTACGACCATAGGAATCGCCATTCTGTCCAATTTGCAAGCATTTGTCTGTAACGGTTCAAAAGATAGGCCCATATAAGAAAGTCTATAAATACAGCTTTTCTTAATTTTTAAAACCATAATTGGTATAAAAACCTCTGTGTACTGAAATTTAGTGGTTGCAATTCTATTTATCAAATACTTATATCAATGTAAAAATGCATAAACTTATTAATGTGATGGTAGCAAATGGTTATTATTTATTTGAATATATATTTAAAAGTTTCTCATGCTACCTTTTATTCCTTATATGTCATGCTAGAAAAATTGTAGTTTCAAAAGAGAAACCTTTATAACATTTTTAGATACCTGTATCAATTAACAATATCAAAAGAGGAAAAAATGAGAACATATGAATTGGTAGATTGATGATCATATAATTTGTCTTTCTTATTCATTAACCTAATTGCAAGCACTTCCATTGTCATTAAACTCTCCTTGAAAATTGCATAATTTTACTATGTACATTCTTCTGCATTAAGCCGCTATTTAATACACATTTTTGCCAATCTCAGATCATTGCTGAAGTGTTGAGTGATAAAGTGCTTTTTTTTATTTAAAATTTCTTGAGAAAAAGAAAGTTTTCTTTTTATTGCATACAGTATTATTAAAATTATAAAAAGATTCTTAAAATTTTTCTTTTCTAATTTATTAAGCACTAGGTCAGTTTTATAAATAATAAAGTTTTATAAATAATTGAAAATATAAATAAAAATTTTTTATTATTTATAAAACTGACCTAGTGCTTAATAAATTAGAAAAGAAAAACTATGTAAAAAGGTCAAAAAAACATTTATATATGATTCTTAAAATTAATAAATTAAATAATTTAGTGTTTTTTTAAACCTCAAAAGTGGGATTAAATTAAAACCGGTGAATCAGGAACATAAAGTAAGAGCTTTAAGAATTTTTTTGGGTGCGTGACTGTACCTTAATGACCTTTTTTATTTTTCCTAAGAATTTAAATATCCATGTGGCGCTGTATGGTCATTATCTCCTTCGAACACTGTTCCATGGGGTGACACAAAAGCCACCGTGAAAAAAGAAGAAGACACAATTTATAAACCAGATTATATCATACACACAAACTATTCATCACCCATAAGTTTGGCTAAATGATCAACGAGAAAAATTAAGATGGAAAAATTCGACCAACGTAACCTGCACATTACCCATATAAATTAGCATCGGATGATAAGTTCACGTGTATTTTACTTGAAGCCACGAATACGACATAACCTCTAAATAACCTTAAAATCTAAAGTGACATTACACGTTCTACTTAACCTTAATTTAACCTTCTAACTGTAATGCATTAAATAACCTAATCTTTTTTTCACTTTAAGCCACAAATTATAAAAATGTATACTTACATTATAACCATCTAAGTTTGTACATATATAATTTAAAGAAAATTAAAATATTGAAAATTTTAGTTCTCTAAACTAATTATTATTTTTTTAATTATATACATATATAGTTATATATAAAACATGTAGCACTAACAATAATTTCTTAATTTTTCTCATATAATTTTAGCTACTAATATTAAATATTATAATATTTATATTTTTACTATGCAATAATTTATTATTTTTAACTAACATTTTTCCTCTAGTGTAAACTAACGAGAGTATTTATATCTTTTGTTTGTACTACATTTCATTGGTATTTTTTAATTTTAAAATTATCATTTCATTCATTCTAAAAGCAGAGAAAAATCATCAGAGTAAAAAAAAATTTTAATTACAACAACACAACACGCATTGACTGCTGGGCCCAAAACAAATCAATCGTCGTGGATTAATTTCATTCATCAATTTCTGTAAGTGATGATTATTCTTTGATTTATTATTATATTTTTATTTACTTTATTTCAACTCTCAATGTAAGTCAGTCCGATTCAATTCCGTTCCCCGTCCGAATATATTAATGTAATAAACATTAAGTATGAATGATACATTTACTTTATATATTAGTTTGAATTTCTCGTTTGTTGAGTAAAGATCAATTATGATATCGCACTTGACCAACAATAGGGTATTAACTCAAAATTTTTGAAATATCACTTTTTTCAAGAAATCAGCTAACAACATCAATATCTATCTACTGTAAAATTTTCAACCTACTCCGTTCACTCTTTCATCTCGAAAACCACTTTTGAGACCATATTCATGATAATGTAGTGATAACCTTTATTTCAACAAAAAGATATTATTTCGAGTTAATACAAAAGTTAACATGGAACTGATTCGTAAATTTTCATAAAAGAGGTATTATTTTGAGTTGAGTCTCTTTTCAATTTGGTTCTATTTTGAGTTGATACTGTCTTGTTGATAAAATTTGTTTCATTTATGATCGAAAAATTTCAGAAAAATTGTATTAACTCAAAAAATTGATTTTTTTTTTGCAATACTTGCACAGATTTCTAGGAAAAACCGATATAAATATATTTTTAAATGGAATTTACTTCCTATGGTATATTTGAATTTTAAAATTCTGTTAAAATGTGGCCACAAACAGTTTTTTGACTCTACTGAAAATTTTAAAATTTTGAGTTAATACCCTCTTGTTGATCAAGTGCGATATGTATGAATTTATTTTTTTTATTTTCTCTTTATCTCTAATAAATATTTTTGTACGTGAATTTTAAAAAAATGAAACAATAAGAATTTCGTTTATAAGGGAAGGACAGGCATAATCAATATCTATGAGTAAGTAAAACAACAGTCATTTTAAGGGACAGATTACAAACATAGGGTACTTAATCTCTCATAGGAGTTTTTTTATTCAATTGGGAGGAAGAATTGTACCCCAAGTGGTATCCCAACTAACCGCATATTTTAGCATGTACTTTCGTCATGTATTATTTTCTTTATTACAGAAATACCATTTTCGCATATTCCATGGGTATGAGGAGTGTGTTATATGTATACGCGTCAAGACAGTGTTGAGAACCACAATTGCTATAAAAGTAGCTAGCCGGAAGATCTTTTTTTTTCATGCCCCTTAACAAATGTTTTGATTGGCTATTGTGTTATTTAAGAAGTTCAATATTTTGCACAGTTAAGCCGGCGCGTAACATATATGGCGCCCAACGTAAAAGCCAACAAAAAGGCCAACGTTAAAGCCAACGTAAGGCCAATGTAGAAGCTACAGTAAGGCCAACGTAAAACCAACGTAAAGGCCAACTTTAAGGCTATAACATAGATTTTTTGTTATTTTCCAAAATTAAAAATTTTAAATTTTAATTTCGAGATAATATCACCAATTGCTTAATTTGTATGTTATAAGTCCTAGTATTTAAATAGCAAAAATAATTTTAATGTAGAAGCTATACTTTAAAATTTTGCATTTACCAGTTTAACTTATCTTTATTAACGCTGTCTCAGATAGTCCTTATTCCGACTTATATCCATTTACAATTTAATTTTTAATCAGTTGTGAAACTAAAAAGTAAATACATTTATTTTATCAAATCTTATAAGTGTTCTTATTTTTCTGCTTTGAAACAATTAAAAAAAAAACAATATTTAGTGAAATTGAAGTTTTTAAAACAATCTCTTGTTTTAAAAATAATTTTTGTTTGTTTATTCTCTATGAACACTATGAACACTCGGTCTCAAGGCAATAATACTTTAAGAGGACGTCGCGGAAGTTCTTCATCTTCACGCAATAATATATCTATCGAGTTACAAGATATTCCAACGACTTCTAAGCCTCGAGTTGTGCATTCACCTGCGGTGAAAACTGCACAAAAGATAACCCAACAAGTTCCTCGCACACAAATTTGCAATAATAATTCAACAAATTCAGATTTTCAAAATATATCCATAATGAGTAACCCTGATTCTTTACCTCAACCACCTTTTTCTTTAGAAGTTTTAAATCCCAATGCTACACCAAGTTTGCATGAACAGGCAGGATCGAACAGTAATGAACCTAACTCAAACTCAGCTACACCTTCTGAAACGTTATTTACACTGATGGAACAAACAATGCAAAATACCAGGGAAGAATTTGGGAGAGAACTGTCTTCATTAGGGATAGCATATCACGAATAGGTAATGCTAGTAGTAGTTCTGGTTCTCAGCGACAACCTTCTAACTCACATACAAATTATCCGAATTCTCAAAACGGTAATTTACGTAGAGATATTTCATTAAGTGACGCAAGCATAAAATTAGAAAAATGGAAAATTTCATATGATGGCACAAGTTCAGTATCAGATTTTTTGTTTAAAGTGGAAACTCTCAGTTGTCGCACACGATGATCAGATGACCATCTTTTATCGAATTTTGACGTTCTCTTAGAAGGAAAAGCGGAGCAGTGGTATTGGCTTTTTATGGAGCAAAATCGTGATGTGACATATTCAATTTTACGTTGTAACTTAATTAAAGAGTTTGGCTATTTGGAGTCGGAACACGATATATTGCTAAAAATTTCATTGCGAAAGCAACAATATAAAGAGTCATACGATGATTTTCATACCGCAATCATATCAATGAATTCTAGATTGCAAAGTCCCTTACCCGATTCAACCTTAGTTGACATAATAAAAAGAAATTTGCAACAGAATTTAAGATTCTTATTATTTAGCTCGGAAACTAAAACTCTGAATGACTTTAGAGATATTGCGCGAAAAGCTGAGAAAGTCCTTAAGGAGAATAAATCGTTAGCATCCAACCATGTTGCGGGTCGCAATGTAATTGAGCTTGGGTCACAAGAAATTAAATCTGATGTGTTAGATGTGTGCGATCCACAGCTAGAAGCATTAAATATTTTTAAACAAAATAATAACCAAAATTCTAGATTTGATTATTCAAACATAAAGTGCTGGAATTCTTTGTCACATGGACATTCATACATCTATTGTGACAAAGAAATATCTGAACGCTTTTGTTTCAAGTGCGGACAAAAGGGCGTACTAACACCTTCGTGTACAAATGGCCACATATTTCAGGGAAACAAAAGAACGGGCGAAATGACTACCGGGGACTTTCGTCCAACCTCCAAAACCCCGAGTTTAAATTAGAGCTGAACATAACGGGTAAAACAAATGAACTTAAAAATAATAAAAGAACTCAGAAATATCATAAATCAACACAGACTAAATCTATCTTTAGCTCAAATATTGAGGAAATTTCTAAAAAGCTTTACTCTTTTCATAAAAATGTATCTAGAAATATTATGAAGTGTAGACAACGTTATAAAAAGCGAAGATTTTATCGTAAATTGCTTGAATCAACTATTTTACATAACACAGATGATCGCCCCTTTGTTAAGGTAAAAGTATTGAATGAATATATAGTAGGCTTGCTCGACTCTGGAGCCAACGTTTCTGTTCTGGGAAATAATTGTCTTAAATTTCTAGAGCGCAATAATATTGCATATACGGCGATAAAATCATCATTGTCAGTTGCAAGCGGTGCTAAGCAAAATATATTAGGTTTTTGCAGTTTACCGGTGCAATTCAAGGGTAGTACTAAGGATATTTTATTTTATCTTGTTCCTTCGCTCAATCAAGAGGCTTATTTTGGAAAAAATTTTTGGCGTGAGTTTGCACTCGCACCAGATATAATTCCTTCTGTTTCTTCGTTGTTAGCCAACTCTTCCAGTAGGAAGCAAGAGGCCAAATTTCACAATCTTTCACCAGATCAAAAACTGATTTTGGAGAAAACAATTCTTGAGTTTCCTTCGTATGAAAAAATTGGTTTAGGAAGTACAGACCTTTTAGAACATGATATAAACACTGGAGATGCAGCTCCTATTAAATGTCGGCATTATCCCTTATCTCCACCTCGCCAAGAGGAGGCGTTCAAAGATATAGAACGACTTTTAAGTATGGGAGTAATAGAGGAGTCAAATTCGCCCTGGTGTTCACCAGTTGTGTTAGTGCGAAAACCTGGCAAGGTTCGCCTTTGCATTGACTCCAGAAAGCTTAATTCGGTAACAAAAAAAGACGCTTACCCCCTTCCCCACATTAATGGTTTTCTAAGCAGGTTGAAAGATACGTTTTTCATTTCCGGTATTGCTTTAAAAGATGCTTTTCTTCAAATAAAGTTGACTCAATCTTCCAAAGAAAAAACTGCTTTTGTTGTCCCAGGGAAGCCATTATACCACTTCAAATATATGCCATTTGGATTATGTAATGGTCCTCAAACCATGAGTAGGTTAATGGATAAAGTAATTCCTTCGCGTTTTCGAGAAAATGTCTTTATCTATTTAGATGACTTGCTCGTCTGCAGTGCCGATTTTGAATCTCACATAGCTCTTTTAAAGGAGGTAGCTCATTGTCTAAGGGCTGCAAGGTTCACAATAAATGTGGGTAAAAGTAAATTCTGCCAGCGTGAGATTCGTTGTTTAGGATATATTGTGGGAAATGGTACAGTACAAGTTGAAGAAAAAGTGGAATCGATAAAAAATTTCAGTCTGCCCCGAACACCTAAGCAAGTTCGTCGATTTGTTGGTATGGCCAACTGGTACAGGGCTTTTATAAATAACTTTGCCGATTTGGCTGGTCCGCTCACGGACTGCTTAAAGAAAACAAACAAACCATTTTCCTTAACAGAAATAGCAAAATTATCTTTTCAGAAATTAAAAGAAGCGTTAAGTTCTGCTCCAGTATTAGCTCAACCAAACTTTAATCGCGAATTTATAATTCAATGCGATGCTTCTAAGGTAGGAGTTGGTGGTGTCTTGTTTCAATATGATGATGATGGTAACGAGCATCCTATTGCGTTTGTGTCCAAAAAACTTAACCAGTCTCAGAGAAACTATACGGTTACCGAGCTTGAATGTATGGCCGCAGTCGTTTGTGTTAACCGCTTCAGACCATACATAGAAGGATTACCCTTTAAGATAATTACTGACCACTCTTCCTTAAAATGGCTGATGTCTCAAAAGGATTTGAGTGGGCGACTAGCACGGTGGAGCCATAAGCTACAAAGTTATGATTTTAAAATTGAACATAGGAAGGGCTCGCTAAATATAGTCCCAGATTGCCTATCACGATTGGATATAGAAGGACTATCGCTATCTAGCGGGCCACCGGAGATTGATTTAGCATCCCCATATTTTGATAATGAAGAATATATAACTCTTAGGCAATCTGTTTCTGAGAAAAAGGATTTATTACCAGATTTGATTGAATCTGACAACTTAGTATTGAAGCAGGTTAAATTTAGAGAAGATCATGAGAATGACGAAAAGAATTGGCGATTGTGGATTCCCACGTCCCTATCAGAAACTGCAGTTAAAGCGGCACATGACTCTATTGTATCGTGTCATGGAGGCTATGCTAAAACTCTAGCACGAATTTGCCAAAAGTATTATTGGCCCACAATGGTAACTGATGTCAAAAATTATATTGACAGGTGTGAAAAGTGTAAGAGCGTTAAGTCTTCAAATCGAATTTCAAGGCCACTTATGGGAAATCAGTTTAAAACTAATAGACCCTTCGAGAGACTCTACTGTGATTTCTTAGGTCCCTATCCATTAACAAAAGGAAATAATTCTGTCATTTTCATCTGCTTAGACCAATTTACCAAATTTCTATTTTTAAAATCTTTAAAAGCAGCAACAAGTGCAAATGTTATTTTATATTTAGAATGTGAAGTGTTTCCTACATTTGGTGTACCTAGATTTTTGCACAGCGACAACGCTAAACAATTCATTTCCAATGAGATGAAAGACTTTTGTAGGTTATATGAAGTTGAACACATTAGAACCGGCTTTTACGCTCCCCAAGCTAACGCATCAGAACGTGCAAACAGAGAAATAATAACAAAAATTAGATGTTTTTAAGAAGACCAAAAAGATCATAGTAATTGGGACAGGTACATTCCTCAAATTTTATCAATACTCAGGAATGATTACCACGCTTCAATTAAATGCTCCCCGTAATATGCAATGTTTGGGCAAAACATGGTGCAGCATGGATCAGCCTATAAAAATTTGGACAAGATAGGATGTTTAACTGGTGAAGATTTTGAAATTGCTGTAAATGCAGAAAAATTACAAAAGCTAAGAAGTAAAATACGAGAAAATCTAAGCCAAGCTCATGAAAAAGCATCAAAAACTTATAATTTGAGAGCCCGGCCGATACAATTTGAAAGAGGTCAAGTTGTTTTCAGGAAAAACCATATTTTGAGCGTACAATCTTATGTTTTCAGCTAATAAGGCCTAAATTTATCCATGTAAATAAAAACAATTTTATGTTACATGTTTCCCCAACGTTTCGTGAATTTTTTGTTCACTTTCTCAAGGGGTCGTCTATTTAATTAAAAGAAGAAAATTTAACACAGTTACAATTAAAAACAATTACCACGAAAATGTACAAAATATGTTAACTTACAGTATGACAGTACAGTTTACATTAATAAATTAACGATTTTTGATAAAAATAACAATAAAAACAAAATTAAACATGAATTAACAAACACAAAAATTTTAATTTTAACTGTTACTTAAATTAATGCGAGTTTACAACTGGCGCTTAAATTATCTGTGTCCTCTTTAATGTTCATTGTTTTGTTTATTTGTTGTTGTATTCCTAAGCTTTCTATGATGTATCTCTTTTTCTCGTTGTTTACTTTGTCTAGTATTTTTATATTGTCAAAATCAGGCTTATGTTTTGTTTGTGTTATATGCTGAGACAATGCTGTGTTTTCTCTGTTTTTGTTGACATCAGCTTTGTGCTCATTTACTCTTGTCTCTAAACTTCTCTTAGTTGTTCCAATGTAAATAAGATTGCAGTTATTATTTTCATCTCCTTTACATTGAATTTCGTAAACTACATTGTTTTGCTGTAGTTTTGTTATTGGTGTTTTTGTTTTTGTTTTTGTAAAAATTGCATTTAATGTTTTGTTTGGCTTGTACGCAAAGCTTATGTCAATTTTATTTATTGTTGTTTTTATACTGTTGTTGTCGGTTAAGCCAGGTATGTATTTTACACTGTAAAATTGTTTTTCTATGTTGGTGTTACCATTGTAGCTGTTTTGTATTGTAAGAACAAAATTAGCCAACAGGGTCACACAATTTAAAAGAAATACAAATAACAATTAAAAAGAAAAGTTTATTTTAGCTGTTTTTGAAAAAAAAAAGTTTTTACGCAAACATAAAGACATAATTCTAACACAAGCAGACAAAGGTAACAAAACGGTGGCAATATATAAACAAGATTATGTTAAGAAAATGGAAAAATTACTAGAGGACAAGAACACATATCGTATTACAAGAATAGACCCTACTCCAAAATTAATAAAAACAAATAACCAGATAATAAATGAATTACATAAAATTCGCCCTGGTGTTCACCAGTTGTGTTAGTGCGAAAACCTGGCAAGGTTCGCCTTTGCATTGACTCCAGAAAGCTTAATTCGGTAACAAAAAAAGACGCTTACCCCCTTCCCCACATTAATGGTTTACTAAGCAGGTTGAAAGATACGTTTTTCATTTCCGGTATTGCTTTAAAAGATGCTTTTCTTCAAATAAAGTTGACTCAATCTTCCAAAGAAAAAACTGCTTTTGTTGTCCCAGGGAAGCCATTATACCACTTCAAATATATGCCATTTGGATTATGTAATGGTCCTCAAACCATGAGTAGGTTAATGGATAAAGTAATTCCTTCGCGTTTTCGAGAAAATGTCTTTATCTATTTAGATGACTTGCTCGTCTGCAGTGCCGATTTTGAATCTCACATAGCTCTTTTAAAGGAGGTAGCTCATTGTCTAAGGGCTGCAAGGTTCACAATAAATGTGGGTAAAAGTAAATTCTGCCAGCGTGAGATTCGTTGTTTAGGATATATTGTGGGAAATGGTACAGTACAAGTTGAAGAAAAAGTGGAATCGATAAAAAATTTCAGTCTGCCCCGAACACCTAAGCAAGTTCGTCGATTTGTTGGTATGGCCAACTGGTACAGGGCTTTTATAAATAACTTTGCCGATTTGGCTGGTCCGCTCACGGACTGCTTAAAGAAAACAAACAAACCATTTTCCTTAACAGAAATAGCAAAATTATCTTTTCAGAAATTAAAAGAAGCGTTAAGTTCTGCTCCAGTATTAGCTCAACCAAACTTTAATCGCGAATTTATAATTCAATGCGATGCTTCTAAGGTAGGAGTTGGTGGTGTCTTGTTTCAATATGATGATGATGGTAACGAGCATCCTATTGCGTTTGTGTCCAAAAAACTTAACCAGTCTCAGAGAAACTATACGGTTACCGAGCTTGAATGTATGGCCGCAGTCGTTTGTGTTAACCGCTTCAGACCATACATAGAAGGATTACCCTTTAAGATAATTACTGACCACTCTTCCTTAAAATGGCTGATGTCTCAAAAGGATTTGAGTGGGCGACTAGCACGGTGGAGCCATAAGCTACAAAGTTATGATTTTAAAATTGAACATAGGAAGGGCTCGCTAAATATAGTCCCAGATTGCCTATCACGATTGGATATAGAAGGACTATCGCTATCTAGCGGGCCACCAGAGATTGATTTAGCATCCCCATATTTTGATAATGAAGAATATAAAACTCTTAGGCAATCTGTTTCTGAGAAAAAGGATTTATTACCAGATTTGATTGAATCTGACAACTTAGTATTGAAGCAGGTTAAATTTAGAGAAGATCATGAGAATGACGAAAATAATTGGCGATTGTGGATTCCCACGTCCCTATCAGAAACTGCAGTTAAAGCGGCACATGACTCTATTGTATCGTGTCATGGAGGCTATGCTAAAACTCTAGCACGAATTCGCCAAAAGTATTATTGGCCCACAATGGTAACTGATGTCAAAAATTATATTGACAGGTGTGAAAAGTGTAAGAGCGTTAAGTCTTCAAATCGAATTTCAAGGCCACTTATGGGAAATCAGTTTAAAACTAATAGACCCTTCGAGAGACTCTACTGTGATTTCTTAGGTCCCTATCCATTAACAAAAGGAAATAATTCTGTCATTTTCATCTGCTTAGACCAATTTACCAAATTTCTATTTTTAAAATCTTTAAAAGCAGCAACAAGTGCAAATGTTATTTTATATTTAGAATCTGAAGTGTTTCCTACATTTGGTGTACCTAGATTTTTGCACAGCGACAACGCTAAACAATTCATTTCCAATGAGATGAAAGACTTTTGTAGGTTATATGAAGTTGAACACATTAGAACCGGCTTTTACGCTCCCCAAGCTAACGCATCAGAACGTGCAAACAGAGAAATAATAACAAAAATTAGATGTTTTTAAGAAGACCAAAAAGATCATAGTAATTGGGACAGGTACATTCCTCAAATTTTATCAATACTCAGGAATGATTACCACGCTTCAATTAAATGCTCCCCGTATTATGCAATGTTTGGGCAAAACATGGTGCAGCATGGACAAGATAGGATGTTTAACTGGTGAAGATTTTGAAATTGCTGTAAATGCAGAAAAATTACAAAAGCTAAGAAGTAAAATACGAGAAAATCTAAGCCAAGCTCATGAAAAAGCATCAAAAACTTATAATTTGAGAGCCCGGCCGATACAATTTGAAAGAGGTCAAGTTGTTTTCAGGAAAAACCATATTTTGAGCGTACAATCTTATGTTTTCAGCTAATAAGGCCTAAATTTATCCATGTAAATAAAAACAATTTTTTGTTACATGTTTCCCTAACGTTTCGTGAATTTTTTGTTCACTTTCTCAAGGGGTCGTCTATTTAATTAAAAGAAGAAAATTTAACACAGTTACAATTAAAAACAATTACCACGAAAATGTACAAAATATGTTAACTTACAGTATGACAGTACAGTTTACATTAATAAATTAACGATTTTTGATAAAAATAACAATAAAAACAAAATTAAACATGAATTAACAAACACAAAAATTTTAATTTTAACTGTTACTTAAATTAATGCGAGTTTATAACTGGCGCTTAAATTATCTATGTCCTCTTTAATGTTCATTGTTTTGTTTATTTGTTGTTGTATTCTTAAGCTTTCTATGATGTATCTCTTTTTCTCGTTGTTTACTTTGTCTAGTATTTTTATATTGTCAAAATCAGGCTTATGTTTTGTTTGTGTTATATGCTGAGACAATGCTGTGTTTTCTCTGTTTTTGTTGACATCAGCTTTGTGCTCATTTACTCTTGTCTCTAAACTTCTCTTAGTTGTTCCAATGTAAATAAGATTGCAGTTATTATTTTCATCTCCTTTACATTGAATTTCGTAAACTACATTGTTTTGCTGTAGTTTTGTTATTGGTGTTTTTGTTTTTGTTTTTGTAAAAATTGCATTTAATGTTTTGTTTGGCTTGTACGCAAAGCTTATGTCAATTTTATTTATTGTTGTTTTTATACTGTTGTTGTCGGTTAAGCCAGGTATGTATTTTACACTGTAAAATTGTTTTTCTATGTTGGTGTTACCATTGTAGCTGTTTTGTATTGTAAGAACAAAATTAGCCAACAGGGTCACACAATTTAAAAGAAATACAAATAACAATTAAAAAGAAAAGTTTATTTTAGCTGTTTTTGAAAAAAAAAAAGTTTTTACGCAAACATAAAGACATAATTCTAACACAAGCAGACAAAGGTAACAAAACGGTGGCAATATATAAACAAGATTATGTTAAGAAAATGGAAAAATTACTAGAGGACAAGAACACATATCGTATTACAAGAATAGACCCTACTCCAAAATTAATAAAAACAAATAACCAGATAATAAATGAATTACATAAAAAAGAATATATAGACAACTGGCAAAAACACATACTTACTTGTTCCGCCGCAACAGCTCCGAGAATTTATGGACTACCGAAAATACATAAAACCAACATGCCTCTCAGACCCATAGTGTCATCAGTTCAAGTACCATGTTACAAGCTCAGCAAATACGTAGGATCAATACTCAAAAACATAATTTCTGATAAATATAACGTAAAAAATTCTTTCAAAGTAAAACAACAACTGAAAAATATAAAACTGGATGCCAATGACACTATAGTTTCTTTTGACGTCATTTCACTCTTCACGAATATACCAATTAACACTGCTATTAACAACATAATGGATAAGTGGAACTTAATAAAAGCAAAAACAAAAACACCACGTTCAAAATTTTTAGAAGTTTTAAAATTTTGCCTGTATGACAACAATTATTTTGTATACGACAACAAAGTATATAATCAAATATTTGGTATGCCAATGGGAAACCCGCTCTCACCTACAGTTGCCGGCATCGTATTAGACAACTTACTGGACGTAGCATTAGCCGAATAGAAGAGCAGAAATATTAAAATAAAGTACGTAGCAAAATACGTAGATGATATTTTAGCTATAATCAACATTGACGACAAAGAAGAAATACTTGACACATTAAATAAATACCATCCAAAAATTAAGTTTACTATGGAAGTAGAGACGGACAATAGGATAACATACCTTGATATGATGCTGAATAAAAATGAAAACAAAAATCCCAAATAATAAACACGGCCAAAAACCTTATACAAGGAGTACTGGACATCAGCGACAATATATACCATCCACAAAATATTCAAAAAATTACCGACATATTAATCAATAACAGCTTCCCCATGAAATTAATTAAATCTCTAATATCAGCATACAAACCAATACAAAACAGCTACAATGGTAACACCAACATAGAAAAACAATTTTACAGTGTAAAATACATACCTGGCTTAACCGACAACAACAGTATAAAAACAACAATAAATAAAATTGACATAAGCTTTGCGTACAAGCCAAACAAAACATTAAATGCAATTTTTACAAAAACAAAAACAAAAACACCAATAACAAAACTACAGCAAAACAATGTAGTTTACGAAATTCAATGTAAAGGAGATGAAAATAATAACTGCAATCTTATTTACATTGGAACAACTAATAGAAGTTTAGAGACAAGAGTAAATGAGCACAAAGCTGATGTCAACAAAAACAGAGAAAACACAGCATTGTCTCAGCATACAACAAAAACAAAACATAAGCCTGATTTTGACAATATAAAAATACTAGACAAAGTAAACAACGAGAAAAAGAGATACATCATAGAAAGCTTAAGAATACAACAACAAATAAACAAAACAATGAACATTAAAGAGGACACAGATAATTTAAGCGCCAGTTATAAACTCGCATTAATTTAAGTAACAGTTAAAATTAAAATTTTTGTGTTTGTTAATTCATGTTTAATTTTGTTTTTATTGTTATTTTTATCAAAAATCGTTAATTTATTAATGTAAACTGTACTGTCATACTGTAAGTTAACATATTTTGTACATTTTCGTGGTAATTGTTTTTAATTGTAACTGTGTTAAATTTTCTTCTTTTAATTAAATAGACGACCCCTTGAGAAAGTGAACAAAAAATTCACGAAACGTTGGGGAAACATGTAACAAAAAATTGTTTTTATTTACATGGATAAATTTAGGCCTTATTAGCTGAAAACATAAGATTGTACGCTCAAAATATGGTTTTTCCTGAAAACAACTTGACCTCTTTCAAATTGTATCGGCCGGGCTCTCAAATTATAAGTTTTTGATGCTTTTTCATGAGCTTGGCTTAGATTTTCTCGTATTTTACTTCTTAGCTTTTGTAATTTTTCTGCATTTACAGCAATTTCAAAATCTTCACCAGTTAAACATCCTATCTTGTCCAAATTTTTATAGGCTGATCCATGCTGCACCATGTTTTGCCCAAACATTGCATAATACGGGGAGCATTTAATTGAAGCGTGGTAATCATTCCTGAGTATTGATAAAATTTGAGGAATGTACCTGTCCCAATTACTATGATCTTTTTGGTCTTCTTAAAAACATCTAATTTTTGTTATTATTTCTCTGTTTGCACGTTCTGATGCGTTAGCTTGGGGAGCGTAAAAGCCGGTTCTAATGTGTTCAACTTCATATAACCTACAAAAGTCTTTCATCTCATTGGAAATGAATTGTTTAGCGTTGTCGCTGTGCAAAAATCTAGGTACACCAAATGTAGGAAACACTTCAGATTCTAAATATAAAATAACATTTGCACTTGTTGCTGCTTTTAAAGATTTTAAAAATAGAAATTTGGTAAATTGGTCTAAGCAGATGAAAATGACAGAATTATTTCCTTTTGTTAATGGATAGGGACCTAAGAAATCACAGTAGAGTCTCTCGAAGGGTCTATTAGTTTTAAACTGATTTCCCATAAGTGGCCTTGAAATTCGATTTGAAGACTTAACGCTCTTACACTTTTCACACCTGTCAATATAATTTTTGACATCAGTTACCATTGTGGGCCAATAATACTTTTGGCGAATTCGTGCTAGAGTTTTAGCATAGCCTCCATGACACGATACAATAGAGTCATGTGCCGCTTTAACTGCAGTTTCTGATAGGGACGTGGGAATCCACAATCGCCAATTATTTTCGTCATTCTCATGATCTTCTCTAAATTTAACCTGCTTCAATACTAAGTTGTCAGATTCAATCAAATCTGGTAATAAATCCTTTTTCTCAGAAACAGATTGCCTAAGAGTTTTATATTCTTCATTATCAAAATATGGGGATGCTAAATCAATCTCCGGTGGCCCGCTAGATAGCGATAGTCCTTCTATATCCAATCGTGATAGGCAATCTGGGACTATATTTAGCGAGCCCTTCCTATGTTCAATTTTAAAATCATAACTTTGTAGCTTATGGCTCCACCGTGCTAGTCGCCCACTCAAATCCTTTTGAGACATCAGCCATTTTAAGGAAGAGTGGTCAGTAATTATCTTAAAGGGTAATCCTTCTATGTATGGTCTGAAGCGGTTAACACAAACGACTGCGGCCATACATTCAAGCTCGGTAACCGTATAGTTTCTCTGAGACTGGTTAAGTTTTTTGGACACAAACGCAATAGGATGCTCGTTACCATCATCATCATATTGAAACAAGACACCACCAACTCCTACCTTAGAAGCATCGCATTGAATTATAAATTCGCGATTAAAGTTTGGTTGAGCTAATACTGGAGCAGAACTTAACGCTTCTTTTAATTTCTGAAAAGATAATTTTGCTATTTCTGTTAAGGAAAATGGTTTGTTTGTTTTCTTTAAGCAGTCCGTGAGCGGACCAGCCAAATCGGCAAAGTTATTTATAAAAGCCCTGTACCAGTTGGCCATACCAACAAATCGACGAACTTGCTTAGGTGTTCGGGGCAGACTGAAATTTTTTATCGATTCCACTTTTTCTTCAACTTGTACTGTACCATTTCCCACAATATATCCTAAACAACGAATCTCACGCTGGCAGAATTTACTTTTACCCACATTTATTGTGAACCTTGCAGCCCTTAGACAATGAGCTACCTCCTTTAAAAGAGCTATGTGAGATTCAAAATCGGCACTGCAGACGAGCAAGTCATCTAAATAGATAAAGACATTTTCTCGAAAACGCGAAGGAATTACTTTATCCATTAACCTACTCATGGTTTGAGGACCATTACATAATCCAAATGGCATATATTTGAAGTGGTATAATGGCTTCCCTGGGACAACAAAAGCAGTTTTTTCTTTGGAAGATTGAGTCAACTTTATTTGAAGAAAAGCATCTTTTAAAGCAATACCGGAAATGAAAAACGTATCTTTCAACCTGCTTAGTAAACCATTAATGTGGGGAAGGGGGTAAGCGTCTTTTTTTGTTACCGAATTAAGCTTTCTGGAGTCAATGCAAAGGCGAACCTTGCCAGGTTTTCGCACTAACACAACTGGTGAACACCAGGGCGAATTTTATGTAATTCATTTATTATCTGGTTATTTGTTTTTATTAATTTTGGAGTAGGGTCTATTCTTGTAATACGATATGTGTTCTTGTCCTCTAGTAATTTTTCCATTTTCTTAACATAATCTTGTTTATATATTGCCACCGTTTTGTTACCTTTGTCTGCTTGTGTTAGAATTATGTCTTTATGTTTGCGTAAAAACTTTTTTTTTTTTCAAAAACAGCTAAAATAAACTTTTCTTTTTAATTGTTATTTGTATTTCTTTTAAATTGTGTGACCCTGTTGGCTAATTTTGTTCTTACAATACAAAACAGCTACAATGGTAACACCAACATAGAAAAACAATTTTACAGTGTAAAATACATACCTGGCTTAACCGACAACAACAGTATAAAAACAACAATAAATAAAATTGACATAAGCTTTGCGTACAAGCCAAACAAAACATTAAATGCAATTTTTACAAAAACAAAAACACCAATAACAAAACTACAGCAAAACAATGTAGTTTACGAAATTCAATGTAAAGGAGATGAAAATAATAACTGCAATCTTATTTACATTGGAACAACTAAGAGAAGTTTAGAGACAAGAGTAAATGAGCACAAAGCTGATGTCAACAAAAACAGAGAAAACACAGCATTGTCTCAGCATATAACACAAACAAAACATAAGCCTGATTTTGACAATATAAAAATACTAGACAAAGTAAACAACGAGAAAAAGAGATACATCATAGAAAGCTTAAGAATACAACAACAAATAAACAAAACAATGAACATTAAAGAGGACACAGATAATTTAAGCGCCAGTTGTAAACTCGCATTAATTTAAGTAACAGTTAAAATTAAAATTTTTGTGTTTGTTAATTCATGTTTAATTTTGTTTTTATTGTTATTTTTATCAAAAATCGTTAATTTATTAATGTAAACTGTACTGTCATACTGTAAGTTAACATATTTTGTACATTTTCGTGGTAATTGTTTTTAATTGTAACTGTGTTAAATTTTCTTCTTTTAATTAAATAGACGACCCCTTGAGAAAGTGAACAAAAAATTCACGAAACGTTGGGGAAACATGTAACAAAAAATTGTTTTTATTTAAATGGATAAATTTAGGCCTTATTAGCTGAAAACATAAGATTGTACACACAGAAATAGAAATTTGGTGGCCAAAAATAGCAACAATAATATTTTGAGCAATATGCCGAATGCCATTAATAAAAAGTTCGTTCCAAAATATGCAAAATGCAGAATTCGGAAAAAAATGGTAACAATCTTTACGATATAGAAGATCTTAAGGGAAATTTTATTGGCAGATTTCAAACATCTGATCTTAAAATTTAATTTAACATAAATTTTGTCAAGTCCCTCAGTCGCAATATCAACTTTCATGTGAAGGATGTTGCCCGGCTTTCGTGGGTCGTGCCACACGTTCAAAATAGAAAAGCATTAAAATAATTTTTTTTAAATTCTTTCCCTGTTCCCCCTCAATTAGGAAAATTTCGGAGTGAAGCAGGTTTGTTACGAATTTAGTATATTCAGAAAAAAGTTGATATAAATACAGTTTTTCTTAATTTTTAAAACCATAATTGGTATAAAAACCTCTGTGTACTGAAATTTAGTGGTTGCAGTTCTATTTATCAAATACTGATATCAATGTAAAAATGCATAAACTTATTAATGTGATGGTAGCAAATGGTTATTATTTATTTGAATATATATTTAAAAGTTTCTCATGCTACCTTTTATTCCTTATATGTCATGCTAGCAAAATTGTAGTTTCAAAAGAGAAACCTTTATAACATTTTTAGATACCTGTATCAATTAACAATATCAAAAAGAGGAAAAAATGAGAACATATGAATGGGTAGATTGATGATCATATAATTTGTCTTTCTTATTCATTAACCTAATTGCAAGCACTTACATTGTCATTAAACTCTCCTTGGAAATTGCATAATTTTACTATGTACATTCTTCTGCATTAAGCCGCTATTTAATACACATTTTTGCCAATCTCAGATCATTGCTGAAGTAAGTGTTGAGTGATAAAGTGCTTTTTTTTATTTAAAATTTCTTAAGAAACAGAAAGTTTTCTTTTTATTGCATACAGTATTATTAAAATTATAAAAAGATTCTTAAAATTAATAAATTAAATAATTTAGTGTTTTTTTTAAACCTCAAAAGTGGGATTCAGGAACACAAACTATTCATCACCCATAAGTTTGGCTAAATGAACAACGAGAAAAATTAAGATGGAAAAATTCTACCAACGTAACCTGCACATTACCCATATAAATTAGCATCGGATGATAAGTTCACGTGTATTTTACTTGAAGCCACGAATACGACATAACCTCTAAATAACCTTAAAATCTAAAGTGACATTACACGTTCTACTTAACCTTAATTTAACCTTCTAACTGTAATGCATTAAATAACCTAATCTTTTTTTCACTTTAAGCCACAAATTATAAAAATATATACTTACATTATAACCATCTAAGTTTGTACATATATAATTTAAAGAAAATTAAAATATTGAAAATTTTAGTTCTCTAAACTAATTATTTTTTTAATTATATACATATATAGTTATATATAAAACATGTAGCACTAACAATAATTTCTTAATTTTTCTCATATAATTTTAGCTACTAATATTAAATATTATAATATCTATATTTTTACTATGCAATAATTTATTATTTTTAACTAACATTTTTCCTCTAGTGTAAACTAACGAGAGTATTTATATCTTTTGTTTGTACTACATTTCATTGGTATTTTTTAATTTTAAAATTATCATTTCATTCATTCTAAAAGCAGAGAAAAATCATCAGAGTAAAAAAAAAAATTTTAATTACAACAACACAACACGCATTGACTGCTGGGCCCAACAAATCAATCGTCGTGGATTAATTTCATTCATCAATTTCTGTAAGTGATGATTATTCTTTGATTTATTATTATATTTTTATTTACTTTATTTCAACTCTCAATGTAAGTCAGTCCGATTCAATTTCGTTCCCTGTCCGAATATATTAATGTAATAAACATTAAGTATGAATGATACATTTACTTTATATATTAGTTTGAATTTCTCGTTTGTTGAGTAAAGATCAATTATGATATGTATGAATTTATTTTTTTTTATTTTCTCTTTATCTCTAATAAATATTTTTGTACGTGTATTTTAAAAAAATGAAACAATAAGAATTTCTTTTATAAGGGAAGGACAGGCATATTGAATATCTATGAGTAAGTAAAACAACAGTAATTTTAAGGGACAGATTACAAACATAGGGTACTTAATCTGTCATAGGAGTTTTTTTATTCAATTGGGAGGGAGAATTGTACCCCAAGTGGTATCCCAACTAACCGCATATTCTAGCATGTACTTTTGTCATGTATTATTTTCCTTATTACAGAAATCTCATTTTTGCATATTCCATGGGTATGAGGAGTGTGTTATATGTATACGCGTCAAGACAGGGTTGAGAACCACAATTGCTATAAAAGTAGCTAGCCGGAAGATCTTTTTTTTTCATGCCCCTTAACAAATGTTTTGATTGGCTATTGTGTTATTTAAGAAGTTCAATATTTTCCACAGTTAAGCCGGCGCGTAACACATAAACTCGTTCATATAGTGAGCCTAGCAGTACAGGTCCCTTTTAAGTTTGAGCGTTCTGTCTATAACGATTCAAAAGTTTCGCCACGTACTTGAAATTAAATTAACTATTGGGACACCCTTTAACTTCCAAATCCAAATTTTATACTTGTTTTTATAGCGGACTTAGCAATACAGGTTCGTTGTAAATTTCAAGCGTCTGTCTACAACTGTTCAAAAGTATGGCCATATACACCAAATTAAATGAACTATTGGCGCACCTTTTAATTATAATTTTTAATATTAAAACTTGTTACTATAAAGACCATAGCAATCGACATTCCGTCCAATTTGCAAGAGTATGTCTATAACGGTTCAAAAGATAGGCCCATAAAAGTAAATTTACATCAATTATGGGGCACCCTTTAATTTTTAGATTTATTTTTGTATAAGTTTTTGTTATTGGGAGCTATAGTAATAAGCAGTCATTTTAAATTTTACAGAAGTGCCCTTTACAGTTCATAATACAGATAAAAAATATGTATGTTGTATGGGGACACCCTTTAATTTTTAAGATTATGAACTGTTTTTAAAACGGGACCAATTTGTAAGCATAATCTATCATATTACCATAAATTTTCAGAATCGGTGCAGAAATGACAGTTCTGCAGGCTCAAATAAAAAAAAAGCAACATTCAGTCGAATTTTTTGAAGTCGGTTAATAAAAATATATGTGTGGAAATTAACAAGTTGTGATAATTGTTTCATAATTTTTTAATTAAATTTTGCAAAAAATAATAATATGTGTGTGGAAATTAGCGAAGGCTCTTGATATTTCTCTACAAGTACGTTGTCTCGAAAAGGGAACAACCATATGAAGCTCCATTCTAAGGATTAAAAAATAAAAACAACGCATTATATAATAAAAGAGACAGCACATTTAAACCATAGTTTTAAGAAAATTAAAAATTAACAGAATTACAAAAACATAAAAAACAAGGAAAATCAAATGCGAAAATAATATATCCGCAATTTAATAAATTAAGAATTTAAAATATAATAAAAAAGGAAATCCTAAGTGATTTACAATAAATGAAATGTAATAATTTTTTTTGTTTTATTCGGAGCTTAGTATGAATTAAAATATAAAATTAAATATGCAAAATCATGAATATATGTACATATAAACAAGATTCTTTGGGTTCCACAATAAAGTTAAAAAATGAAACGAGAGAAAAAGAAAAAGTAACCAAAAAACAAAAGAAAGCGAAGAGAAATAAATCTTAAGGATTTATCTTCATTTTCACCACAACAAAAAATAATTATAATTTTTTCCACGATCACGAGCCAAGTCCGTTAAAAAAAATAATAATAATGTACGCATATTAATTTCATGTTTTTCATTTTAGGCGATACATTAAAAATCAACTAAATTTAAGAATAATTAAACCTTAATGAATTCCTCGAAATATTTGTAAGTATAATCTGTTCAGGATTTAATTCTTTAGCTCAGGTGAGTGCTCGGATTCTCTTCCTCTTGAAATATTTTTTTAATTTTTTGATTGAATAAGCTTGAAAAAGTTATAAAGGAATTGTAAATTTTACGGAAATTTTGTGCTACATTGGTTAAAAAATAAAAAAAGTTAAAACCTGAACAATTATTTAACAAATTGTAAAACCTCCTTCTTTTTTTGAAGTCGGTTAAAAATCATTTTTAATTTACCCAGAAGATACTCAACAAGTAGACTGCATCAAAATTTTCAACAAGATTTGCTATAATCAGTAATATTTAATTTAACACAAAGATTTGCGTGCTGTTTCTGTATTACAGGCGATCAACTCTTCTGAAAAATTTGTATGAAAACCACTCAGTTTTTTTAGTTATTTCCATATAAAATTTCTAGACGAGTTGATCGCCTGTAATACAGAAACAGCACATTGAAGTTCGAAATAGAGCTTAAAATTATGATATAATAAGGAATTTGTAATATTAATTTTTTTCTTCAACTTCAGCAATGAAGCTGATAGAAGGATTACTTCAGAATTTCTTTAAATCTTTACTAGGTTTTTCCTTATATTTTTTTTCCTAACACTTCGTTAATGTAAATACTAAATCTAAGATATTTTTACACAATAAATTAAGTTCATATTTGTTGCAATACTTAATTAAGTAAGATCTCGAAAAACGTAATTATTGTAAATATTTTAAATGTATTAATGATATTTATAATAAATAAAAAAAAAACTATTTTTATATTGTTGTGGGATAGTTGTTTGTAGTATGTTATTAAATAAGTAACCTGTTTTTGACCGATTTTGATGAGTACTTAATCATATTGTACTAAATCTTGTCTAAACCTAGCGTTTCGCTGTTTCGTTTATTTAAAGTTGAGTGGAATTCAGTATTATTGGTATTGCTATCTATAATTTTGGTCTTCTCGCTAGGTCTAAGGTGGATTACATTACGTTTAAAAACAGATTTATTTTTACAAAATTTTAATTGATGAGTTTTCAGACCAGAATTTGGCCACTTCATGGGCAATATTGGTTTCATCTATTAAATTATTTGAATGTATAGACTCTCCTTGTGAATTCTTGAATTCACAAAAAGTTCTTATGTTTCTCCATATTTTCTTTGACGATGAGTTGGGTTGATTTCTGAAGTAAAAACATTCAAGACTTGACGTTTGGCGTACTTAATTTCTCTTTTTAATAAAGCACTTGACCTTTTATATTTGAACATATTAACAGTGTTAATATTTCTGCCAAATATGTAGTAAAGTCTATTCTTCTCTCTTTTTAGGTTCTCGATAATGTTGGTTCCACCATGGCACAGAAAGGCGTCCATTGATTAGTTTTGATTTTGGGATTGATTCATTCGCAGCCTGCATATTGATTTTTCTTATATTAGCTGCTTCCTTATTTACAATAATATTTGGCTCTCTTTGTGTTTCATATAAGATGCATTTACTATTGAATAATTTCCAGTTTGCTTTGTCTTCGGCTTAAATGCCTGATTGTTTGAACAATTGTTGTCAAATAGTTTTAAGACTATGGGGAAGTGATCGCTTCCCCATAAGTCAGATTAAGTTGACCAATGGGAATGTATGCTCAGCTCCGGTGAGCAGAAAGGTAGATTTTATCATTTAATAATATCAAGTATAAGTTTAGTAAAAAATTGGCAAGGATATTTCCTCTTTGGTTATTCCTGACTGATTGCCAAGAGTAATGTCAGGTATTGAAATCGCCGGTTACTAAAGATGCTAGCACACAGTTGCATAAAACACTTCGAAGGTTGTCGTAGCTAAAGCTGACGGATGGTGAAATATATGCAGAAATAATATTAAATTTTATTTTTGAAAGGTTTTTTAAACATTTTGCTTCAAAGTCGTTATTAAGTACAACTTGTCTGTGTTGGACTGAATTGTGAACGAGCAGTGATACGCCGCCATATGAGTTAGAGCTGTTGTGGTAATATAAACGGAAATTGTTAGGAATGGGGACATTAGGGTTGTTAGAGACTCACTTTACTTGTAACTCACTATAGTTATTATTGTAGAATATTTAGCGGTGATATATTTTTAAAATATAAAAAAAGAAAAAAAAAGTAGTTGGCAAAGATAAAAATAAAGTTTTAGTTTGTTATAACTATAGTATAAAAGTATATCGGGACCCTACCTACATCTTTTTTTTCTTTATACTTTTTATAAAGAGACTATCCCCTTTTTTCTTAAGAAAATTGGACATGATTTATCAACGCAATGCGTGTTTATTATTCTCTATCTTAATAATAATGCAATTATTACATATCACAGGGTTGTTGCAAATATCATAATCTTCTTCATTATGATATGCAAGAGTACAGAGAGGACAAATTTTTTTATTAACACATGCTGTTGTTGGGTGTCCGTAACGAAGACAATTTCGGCATCTCATAGGGAATTGACGAATCTTTACTCTTTCGTACCCAATAAATAAATTTTCAGGCAGCACAAGAGAGGCTTTTGTAACAATGATCAGTCCAGTCTATTAAGGTTCCTTGTTAACTTTCTTTAATATTTTCTTGATATAAGTGACTTTTTGGTTTTTGAGTTCTTGAAAAATTTCGTTTTTGATAACACTGTTCTGCACGAAAATCCTCCTTTAAACCAAAATATGCTTTTTTACTGTTTTCAAATGTGCTGAACATGAATTTGAAGTCAGATTCTGTCTATCACGCACAGTTTCTTGAGAAAATCTAGTGAAAAAAATTCAAAAGCCCGATGATTTTGAGCGAGTTAGACCAGATTTACACTATGCAATTTTTTGAGGCATTTTTTTCTCAATTTTCTTTTTTTTAGAAACAGCGCTATGCGTTATCTAAAAGTAAATATTAGCAACAGTAACATCCCCACAAAACTCAAGCAATACCATATTGCTTACTCCTCCTGCTTCACGAACAAACAAAAATTTCATGCTAGTTTCATGAAAAATTGCATAGTGTTAATGCCGTATTAATTTCCAATTATAGGAAATGAGTAAAAAAATATATTTTCTTTTTTTCTGCACCAAAAAATGTGCGTTTCTTTATTAAATATACTCTTAAGACTATCTATACTATTTTTCTTAGCATCTATTTATATTAATAATTATGTTTAATGTTTCTTTGTCCTAACTCAAAATATGTTTTTCTTTGTTTAGGTTACTAGTACCTTTTTTTATCAGTAACAAATGTTTTGAGTTATTTGTATTAAGTTAGAAAAGAAAGAATGTGTTTCTTATCGTTACAATAGTTGTATTTATGATGTTTGTCTTATCTCTAGCTTAGAATAGTTATATTTGAGTTTATGGATTTATCATCTTTTATTACTATCTTTGTTATATTTGAATTTATGGATTTGTTATTACTATCTTAAAATAAGAGATGTTAACTCTCCTCCTTCTTAAAAAAAAAACGTCCTCGTTTTAAACTGTATATTGTCTCTGTCGGAGCTTGAGAAGTTCTATTTCATATAATTCGTCGATTTTTTTCCTTTGTGTTTCTATTTTCTTTATCCTGTAGCATTCGCAGAATTTAATCATACCATAAGTTAGTAATGCTAATGTACATAGTCCCAATACGAAATAAAATGTGTATTTGACTGGATGTTCTTCGATGGGTATCAGGAAGGTTGATATTTCTTGGATATTGTTAAATTTGTAATTACCATTAGATTCTAAGATGCGCATTATTTGTAATTGTTCGTCGTGTAGGTTATGTATGGCATCTTTCAGTGCTTGTTGGTGGTTGTAGTATTGTTTTCCATCTAGATTTGTTGAGTAATTGAATTGTATTAGTTTAGGTCCATTTATTTTTACGTTATTCCAGGTGTGTTTGTAATCTGTAATGATTTTCTACTTTCGAGTACTTGTAGCGGTGCGTTATTTTCATGTATTACTTCGCATTTGGCTGGCCTGTTTTCTAATACATTAATAGTACAGTTGTCCGGTTTCTTAATTTTGCATATAAAGTTTCCTAGATAATTTTTACATTTTTCGATACTTGTAAATTTATTATTGCATTTTGCTATTCTAGAGTCTAGTAATAGTTTTCCGTGCTTAAATGCTAGTGGATACAAATTTAATAGCTTACATTTCGTTTTTAATAATGGGTATTTATAGGTGTTTACAATTGTGTGATGAAAATAAAAAACATTAATATCGGCATATTCTAATATATTTATTATAGGTAGATCTAACGCTTCATTAGACACTATTTGTTGAATATCTTTTAAATTTAAAGTTCCGGAATAAAAGTTTCCGTCTTTTGCGAAATTAATCATTGTAGCGATAGAATGTAGTTCGTTGTATACTTCGGTAAGTATTAAATGTTCTGAAATAGATTCGGGGCTAATTCTTTCTAATATTTTTTCAAATTCAGAGTTGATTTTCTTTTGTTTATTATTATTTTCTATTAGCATATTCAATCCTGTCTTGATTTCGATTAGGTCATCGTGGTCAGGTGTTCCTGTAATAAGTTTGAGGGCTGATCCTAGAAAATTAAGTGAACGTTTAGTTCTGGAGATTCTAGGAAGTAGTTGTGACTTCAGATTTTCTATTTTAGTTATCAACAAATATTCTGCAGAGTTTTGTTCTAAATTATATGCAAATCGTACTATATTTTCGTAGGGTGTCAAGATTCTAGAAAGGTTTGTCATATGGTATAAGAACGCTGTGTCCTGAAAAACGTATACAGGGTCAGCCTCTATCATTATATATTTTTTGTCTTTTAAGTCTATTAGTCTGTTACCGAATGCGACAGATATATATAATAATATTATTATTCTTTGCATGTTTGTATTCGTATATTATCCTTATGTATAACAATATTTTTGTTTGTAATTATTGTGTTACCTTTATCTTCCTTTACAATGTGTTTTGAGTATTTCCTTACGCTTTTATTGCGTCGGTGCGTTTTGGAGTATATAACGTCCCCTGCTTGGTATGTGATGTTCTTACGATTTTTGTTGTGATATAGAAGTATTTTCTGTTGGTTTATTTCGATTTTTTCTTTAATATCAGGATGTGCTCCCCGGTTAAAAAACACGTCCTCGGGTTTCTCTCCAATGACTGAGTGTATTGTTTTGTTGTATTGTCGAACGGCATTAAAGATTTCGTCTCCTGGTGAAGAATTGTGTTCTTGAGCTAGGACTCTAGAGAGTTCGATCAGCGTGCTATGAGTGCGTTCCACTTGACCGTTTGTTGTTGAATGGTATGTTGGCGTTAGCGTGTGCTCAATATGTAGTTTTTCATAAACCTGTTTTACGCATATACTTGATAATGCTGCTTCGTTGTCAGTCATTATGAATCTAGCATTTGGATAGATTTGCGATAGTATTTCTTCGATGTATTTGTGTATGCTTTTCTTATTTGGAATTTCTCGTATATAGCAATATTTTGAGTACTTATCAGTTGTGGTGATGTATGTGTTTCCGTTCATATAAAATAAATCTAAGTGTATGTGCTATCCCACGTGATTTGGAATCGGTGTTGCTCCAATTGGTTGTTTATTTGGTCTTCTTTCGTATTTGTTTGTAAGACAGATTTCACAGTCTTGTGCTTCTTTTTTACACATGGTGCGTATGTATTTCTTGAGCGTTATTTTTGTAATTTCTGAGTGCTCGTCTATGTGCTAGTACTACGATTTCTTTTTGTCTATCTATGTTTTCTATATCTTCTGTCATTTTCTGAGCTACTACAATTTTTACATTTTGAAAAGAAGAAATGATATTATCTTCGACGTGGAATAGAGTTTCTTCCTCTATTTTTATAGCATTTGTTACTTTTGGGTTTATTATTTGTTCTAATCTGTCTAATAAATCGTTCTTGGTTGAATAGAAAAGTGTGTGTCGTGCATATGAGAAAATATTTTGTGAAGATATTTGCACTAAGTTATCTGTGTTATAGTGAATAATTATTTGATTCTTAAATGCATTTAATGGTTGTTTCACGCGTTTCAATTTTTCGATTGGCGAACTTTGTGCTGAATGTTGTGAACAACTCGAAGTATTTTTAATCTGTTGACGTGACAATGCGTCAGCGACGACGTTTTGATTTCCTGGTTTATATACTAATTTAGCGCCATATTCTTCGATGAAATTTTTCCATCGTTTCAATTTTGTGTTGGGATTTCTATCAGATATAGAAAAAATGAGTGACTGGTGGTCCGTGTAAATGGTTAAGTCTGCTATACCGTAAAGGTAATTTCTTAATTTTTGAATTGACCAAACGATCGCAAGAAGCTCTTTTTCGTTTGTGCTATAGTTTTGTTCGGTTTGGTTAAGGGTTCTAGATATAAATGAAATATGTTTCTTATTCTGAGAAAGTACAGCTCCTATTGCATCAGTTGTTAGTTCGAAGGGCTTGTTAAAATCTGGTTGAAATAATTCGACTTGTGCTTGTAACATATCTTTAATTTTCTCTATCGCTTCGAGTGCTGGTTTATCTAGATTAATTAATAGTTTTGTGCTTTGCTTTTTGTTTACACCGCCATTGTCTCCGCGTAAGAATGTAGTAAGGGGTTTTACTATTAAAGCGAAGTTTTGTACAAATTTCCTATAATAACTAGCTAGTCCTAAAAATGACCTTAATTCTTTTAAATTTTTAGGTATTGGGTAATCCTTTATTGTTTGGATCTTACTAGGATCTACAGTTATTTTATTGTGTTTGATTACGTGACCAAGATATTCTACTGAGTCTTGGAAAAAATGTGATTTCTCGTCAGAAATTTTCATATTTGTATTATGTAATGCGTTTATTATTATTCGAATGTGCTCCATGTGTTTTTCAGGCGAAGAAGAATATATAAGCACGTCCTCGATATAAACGTAAGCGAACTTACCAATATATGGGCGCAGAATATCATCTATACATCGCTGAAATATAGAAGGTGCGTTCTTTAAGCCGAATGGTATTCTAAGAAATTCGTATTTTGCTCCATTCACACTGAATGCAGTCTTTTCTCTGTCTGATTTTTTTTTATCAAGATTTGGTGAAATCCTGACTCTAAGTCTAGTGTTGTAAAGACTTTTGCTTTTCCTAAATTTTGAATAGTCATTGCTACATCTGGGATAGGGTACCTGTCGGTTATAGTCTGAGCATTTAGCTTTTGAAAATCTATTACCATACGTTTTTTTGGTTTCCCTTCCTCATCTGTGCCTTTTTTCGCAACGGTCCATACTGGAGAGTTGTATGGGATTTTGCTAGGTTGTATTATTTGGTTGTCTAATAATGTTTGAATTTCTTTATTTATAAATTCATTGTCTGCTATTGGATACGAGTACTGTTCCACCCAAATAGGATCTTCTGATTTTGTCCTAATTGTAGCTTGTACAGTGGTTGTAAAGGGCAGAATTTCGTTGGTTTCGTCATTTATTCTCATTATATTTTCAATTTCATTTTTATATTTGTCATTATTGACTGTGTAATTCACTTTTTGTTTGCTAATTTCATCTTTTTTTTTTTAAATTTATACGTGATTTTATACTCAAATAAGTTAATTTCTGCTTTTATGGCTCTGAGACCATGTTCCCCGAGAAGCATATCGAACTCTTCTAAGGCTTCAGTTTCGAAAAATATTAAATTGTGGCCTAATAGTGTAATATTTTTTTTTGCTTTCGTTAAAGAGTATCCGTGAAGCGTTTTTACCTTAACTGGTTTTATTGGAATAGATTTTCCTATGTTGCACTTAGATCTAATATAATTGTTTGTCGCACCTGTGTCGATTAATATATTAACGGATTTACCTGTTGTTTGGCAGTGCCTCTGTAGACATGGCCATCCGTTTATTCGCCTAAAAAAGCGCTGCCGGTTTCGTAAGTATCTTCGGTGTGTGGTACAAGTGATTGTATTTCTTCATCTCTCGTCTGGTTTACTCGTTGAACTTTATTTGGATTATAATTTTTTGATGAAGGCATTCTATCCCTTTTTGTTGGTTGTTGCTCCCTTCTGAGTGGGTTGTATTGCTGCTGTGGAGAATATTGTGTTGAACGTCTAAATTGTTGCGAACTATCCACTTCCATGGGTTCCTGCCGTGGTTGATGATTAAGTTGAGCTTGTACATTGGGATTGTACCTCCTTCTATCTTCGTATCGTTGTGGTCCGAAGTTTGGTTTTTGGTTGTATAATTGTGTTGTAGCCAGTGTGTCGAACTGCATATTTGCGTTGTCATGGTATATGGTGCTTGCGATTGCAAATGCAGTTTCTAATTCCTTTGGGTGATGGCTATATAATGTACCGCTTGTGTATTTACTGTTGAGTCCTGTGATGAATGTACGGAATGCTTCCTGATTTGCATATTCCGCCATGGATGCAGATCCCTTATCACCTGAGATCTCTATTTTCGAAAGTGCGAGGTTCAGTGCTTTGCTGATTTTGCTGTGGAATTCTGAGAGTGTTTGTCTTCCCTGTTTATGTTTCTTCGTTTCCTCGAGAAGTACGTATAATGGTCGTTGATCTGCGTAAGTGTAGTCAAGCCTGTTAATTATAGAATAAAAGTTCATCTTGGTGTTGTGGTTAATGAGGATGTCTGCTGCTTCTCCAACAATTTTTGAATGCAGTATCGTGAATGCTGTGTAGTAATTTGGGTGGTTGGAAAATTGTTTGATATTTTCCATGAATGTCCATGCCCTTTTCCGCAGGATCTATATTGGTTTTTATCTCCACTGAAGCACGGTATAGCTTCGAATGTTTTTAAATTTATCTGAGTTGCATCCTTTATATTTGGTGTGAAGTCACTATGTTGTTCCTGCGTAGTGATTGTATGGGGAGATCGTTCCGCCTCCAGTGTATTTACCTTCAATTGAGTATTCTGTAGAGTTTGTGTGAGTACCTCTATTTGTGCTCGTAAAGCTGCGATATCTTGATTCATTGTGTCGGTGTCTTTTCCTATAGATCGTAGGGAATTGGATATTTTCTGCCGTTTCTGACGTTGTTCCAGCGTGGTAATTTCTCACTTTTTCAGAGATTGGTTTGCTTTTCTTCAAAGCCGTGGAATTTTTATTTAAATATCTTGAATATCAAGAATATTTGGCTGTGGTCAAGAGTTTAGACCGGCTTGAGCCCCCAGTTAATTTCCAATTATAGGATATGAGTAAAAAAATATATTTTCTTTTTTCTGCACC
The DNA here is from genome assembly GCA_916610165.2 of Gymnosoma rotundatum. NCBI lineage: Eukaryota > Metazoa > Arthropoda > Insecta > Diptera > Tachinidae > Gymnosoma > Gymnosoma rotundatum. Next base: position 113,467,062 of record OU744336.1, read on the forward strand.
AAAAAATGTGCGTTTCTTTATTAAATATATTCTTAAGACTATCTATACTATTTTTCTTAGCATCTATTTATATTAATAATTATGTTTAATGTTTCTTTGTCCTAACTCAAAATATGTTTTTCTTTGTTTAGGTTACTAGTACCTTTTTTTATCAGTAACAAATGTTTTGAGTTATTTGTATTAAGTTAGAAAAGAAAGAATGTGTTTCTTATCGTTACAATAGTTGTATTTATGATGTTTGTCTTATCTCTAGCTTAGAATAGTTATATTTGAGTTTATGGATTTATCATCTTTTATTACTATCTTAGTTATATTTGAATTTATGGATTTGTTATTACTATCTTAAAATAAGAGTTGTGAACTAGCGCAATAAAGTATATTTGAAAAAAAAAATAAATTGATGGGAATATTACAAGTGGTTATAGAAATATGGCTAAAAGTTTTTTTCCTGTATGTATAATCTTACAATTTTTTTTTAAATTTTTTTTATGGTGGAATCCTTTTCATTTAAATCCCTACCAGCCCCCCTTTCACTCCCCCCTCCCACTCAACCGCTCTCTAGTCACTATTTTCTTCTAGGATTTGATCAGTACTCTCGAGGCTTTCGCTCCAAGTTTCTCCTCTTTTCTCTCAAAATCAAAGGGTGATAGAATTTTTCTGAGTTCAGATTCGGATTCAGCACACCTGAAAACATGAGAAACAGACAAAATTGTTCAAGGGAGAGGAGAAAAGTTTTTTTTGCAGAACAGTGTAAGAAATGGAAAAAAGCAATTGCCAGTGTATCGTTGCTGTTTGTTCAGCTTACGAGCAAATATTTGGGGCTAGAAGGTATTTTTATCCACAGAAAAAAGAGGCTGATGTTTTGCAATCAGCCTGTCCGGCGGTGTGGAAATTTTTCTTCTGGCTTATTGTTCTTAAGTAAATTTAATTTATACCCAAAAGGATTTGCGCAAATAAAAAGTGTTAAAAAGAAAAAACAGTAGTTTTTTAAAACTAAAGTGAATTCAAGAGATTATTTCTGTTTCAGTATCCACGCGGAGGTAAATCAATCACGACGACCGTCAATGCAGAAAAAGCCTCCGCACGCATTAACTTACAAATTGCAACAATCAAATAATATTATTGGTGATTTAATTATTCTTTTTTAATTTTAAAAATAGTTTTTTTTAATATCTGGTTCATTGTTGTATGCAACACTATACGTAAATTGTCATATAATATGACATGATGTTGCCTGCGGTAAATTGAGAATAAATTCCCCATTTGTTAACCGACTTTCATGACTTAAACCTTATTTTATTCTTGAGATAATTAGCTCTCAGAAAAACGTGCAAAATAAGAGATATTTCCTTTTTCTTTCTTTATTTCAATTTTAAACTTAAAAAATAAACGAATTTTGTAAGAAAAAAAATTTCCTCTTTAAATTTTTAATAATTCCAAAACAATAAAATATAGTAAAAAATTATATAGAACTAAATTTTTTGACGCATCTTTTGTTTTTGTTCTCTAATTAGGCTGAAATATGTCCGCGAACCTGACTAATTTAAATGAAAAATTTTGCCACTCCCATTCAAACAAAACCCTACTTGATGGAGAAAATCCGAAAACTGATTTGAGTTTAGCACATTAAAACCCATATAGTCCATACAGTTTTATTTAAAGGAGAGCCAAAAAATAATTATTTACCGAGCAGTGGTTTTATTAGCAAAATTTTCGAAACTAAGCCTGATCGATTGGAGTACTTAAGTTTTCTCTAGCTCATCTAGTGCCTTGCCAAAGTTTTAATCTGAACACGGACGGAGAGACAGATATTGCTCAATCGACTTAGCTATGCATTGGAACTCAGAATATATATACATTATGGGATCAGAAATGGATATTGTAGAAATTACAAACGGAATGACAAACCTAGATGTAGCATTTTCTACTTTTTATAGTGAAAACAAAACGACAACATAGGCGAAAATAAAATAACAAGTAAATCGAGCAGTACATAATCATGCGTGGTAGGTGTTTGTGTTTTAAATACAATGGCCCTATTCACGATCTTATGCAAATGCTCTTGCATCATAGCATTTGCAAAATTGTGCAGCATACTTTTAGTTTACACCAACAAAACATATACTAATGAGTAAAATATGCTACACAATTTTGCAAATGCTATGATGCAAGAGCATTGGCACAAGATCGTAAAAAGAGCTAATAAATGAAAGTTTGCAATTGATACTTAAAAAAAGCTTAATACAAAAAATATAAATACACATTTTCCCTCCTTCTCCACAAGCCACTTTCAAGTCTAGGATGTCTACCATGACATACCGATTGGTCAACGTTGGTGATGGAGTTGCTGTTGCATTTTAAGCATATATAATTAAAAGATAAAAGAAGTACCGGGAGTATTAAGAGCAACAGTAGAGTATAACTTACTGCTTGTTAATGTTGACTGCTCAATAGTCGCCACACTCAGTTAATTTTTGAGCTTGTGCGTTAGATCTTTGTCAGTCGAAAGTTGATTATAAGTTGTGGTAAGAATGCTCTTTATCTACTGTGGTAAACCTATGTAGTTAAAATAATTTCTGTTAGAATGGGGTGGAATAGCCGTCACAATATATTTTTCATCCAAGGACTCGGAAGGAAATTGCTCTCTTTTGTTGATATTATCTTAAACAAATAATAGTGCTATATATGGCTATGCCGAATCAAGTTTGCCAAGACATTAGATCAGCTAGAGATGGTTTAAAAACGCCAATCGAATAATCGAAAAAGGTGCTATTGGAAATAAGCAAGATCGGTCCATGTCCTTCGAGGCAGTAAGCAAAACATCGCGCCTACCTCTAATTTTTCTATATCATTTGGAACAATGAAGTAACTCCAATCGAAAAACAAATATGTGGTACGATATAGTATTAAAAAATAAGAAAAAATACTAAATGAAAAAATTGGCGCTTGCTCATATTTCCGAGTTACGGGGCTCTGAAATTTTAAAATTTTTTTAAATATCAATATGGGTATCATTTTAAAGATTTTTAAGAAATACTAAAATTGTTTGAAAATATTTTTATGCAAAATTATATATATGCAGCACCAAATTTTTTGTCTATTTTTTAGTTCTCTGTCAACCCAATATTTGCTTTTTGATTGCAGTTACTTCACTAAGCTAGATTTACAGAGAAGTTGCAGGGTATATAAGATTAGGCATAGCGGAATATAGCACTCTTACTTGTTTTTTTTTTCTTTATTTTTTAATAATGCCAACCCATTATTTGCCTTTTAAATTGGAGTTAATTCACTAAACTAGATTTACATAAATGGTAAAGGGGATATAAGATTCGGCGTAGCCAAATATAGCATTCTAAATTGCCTTTTTTTAGTTCTGTCATTAAATTTGCATTTTTTCTTCGTCAGAATTTTTTTTTTTAAATTGCTCGGTTTTTTCATCTAAACTCATTTTTAAAGCAATTTTATTCTGCAACTCACACAAATTTACTGTTGCCCAGGAATTTACTTTAGACATTTTTTATTAAATGAATACCCGTAAAAATGTTTAATGAATGATCAATTCCATTTGTTGATCGCAATATATAAATCTACAGTTACAGATACTTGAATGTTTTATTATTTGAAACAATAATGTGACATATTTGTGACATTTCCTGCTAGGGGCATCGCAGTTACTTTCACTCTAAAAACTTCTTCTTCTCAAAGCAACATCGTTTTCATATATGTATCTTTATTTTATTAAGTCCACAGCTCTTGAATTAGGTACCAAATCAAACTCTTTTTTACGATTTAGCTACAAGTTAAATTTAAAATATTTTGCTCTAACAGTTTTTTTTTTTAACAGTATATATTAACCAAAATAGGCATCATTTTCTTATAAAAAAGAATTTCGTAGCACCCAGTCCATGGCAGATTAGATAGTGAAAAGTGGAATATCATCCCACAAGTTTAAATACGTAATACTACGTTCGTCCATATTAAGAAGAGGCGGCTATACCACAGATAACTAACCAGATAAGACACGAAAAATTCAGTGTGGCCAGATTTCAGCTTTCGTTAGAGAGGGATAGTAACAGCTCTTGCGTTTTTTATATTACTACCTCTTTCTGATTATAGCTGGAGTTTGACATTTTATTTACTTACAAAAATTTGCATAGAAAATTGGGTGCACCCCAACTATAAAATAAAAATTGTTTTTTTTTTTTGCCAAATTTTTTACTTAAATGTAAATTATTAAATAGAAAATCGATTGTGTGTATAAGCTCGGTGGTGTGCAGTTGTGTGTGATTGAGGTAATAATCAGTGCCAAAAAAATAAGGGTTCAAAATCAACAACCACAACAAAATATGTAATAAGAAATATAAGAGGAAAGATGTAAGTTCACCAAAGTGATTTTTTTTAATTTAAATTAGTTTTTAATAAAATCATTTCGTTTTTAGGAGTCAGCGCTGTATAATGGGTTGGTTCCAAGGGAGAAACTGCACCAGTTCCCGAAAAACCCGGCCAAATAAGTTTATATTTGTAAGTAATTTCATTAAGCAGCTAAATGTTTGCCGGCAGCTTTTGTACATTAGGGGAACTAGGTATGTTATTTTTTAATGTACAAAATCTTATTTAATTTAGTCAATTGGATTTTTCTTAGCAAACATATAAAATTACAATTTTTCAGACAGTGTGTGTGTTAATCAAGTGTTCAAAACGGATATTATAAAAAGCAAGTTAAAAATTACTAAAAACTTTGTATTAAAATAGTGATAGTGGCATCTAGGATAGTTTGAAGAGGTCATACAAAAATCCAGGAGTAAGTGTGGCGAACATTTAAAGCTTCCCCTCACTTAAGACCGTCATGCGTGGTGAAGAGCCACATCCTTCATGAGGTGCTGCTGTTTTTAACAAAACATGACGGATCTCGACCAGATAAGGTCGAAAAAAATCAACTACTAGAATTCAGTGGTTAAAAATGAAATTAAAACAAACTCTTTCAGTTTTCAAAGCTAGCTAAAAAACTATTTGTATTTTTTATTTTTTTTTTTGTAATTACTGGAAACTGGAAGTAGATCGAAGAAATTATAATGTTTAAAGATAATTATAATCTTTAAAGATGTATTAAAATCTTTCTTTTTATATTTTAACACAGATTGTAGCCATACAATGGCTTGAAATGGAGACTAGCAAATTTGGCCCCATGGGACTGAGGCATCTTTTTTATTGGAAATAAATAAATAAAATTTTGCATATTTTAAATGATAATTATTTCTCTATATTTATTCCATAATTTAAGAACAAAAACTGTAAAAGTTTTACAATAATAATCACTAAAGTTAAAAAATTTTATTACACTAAATTGTATGTTTTTTTTCTGGAATTTAAAACTAAGTATTGTTATTAATAAAAATGTTCACGTTTTTTAATTTCTTCCTCCGCCTTCTTTATGGACGTGAATTGTTGGCGCACGTCGCTGTTGCTCTAGATTCCTTATTTTTATAGTCCTATCTGAACTGCCCGATATAACCTGATTTCCATCCGGTGATACTACTAAAGCCCGTACATTTTCCGTATGACCCCAAAGTTTCATATTCCGAGTGCAGGTACGGGTACCATACTCTTAAAATTTTCTCTGTTGAGCCACTTACAATAACTGTGCCGGCTGGATCCATTGCTGAACTATAAATGCAATCTTTTAATCCATTAAGACTAGAGGCTAGTGAAAAAAAATGCAATTAATACAGGGGCCTTGTAAACTTTTTACAAAAAATTCTTACTGGATACTGTTATCACTGGCAGTTAAAGCTCTTAATGTATTAACATCCTCAAAGAAAGATGGCTTTATTCAAACCAGCACTGGTCACTTGCTCACGATTTTTGGCGTAATCTAATGCTTGAACATAATCACGATGTGGTCGTAAAATCGACAGCCAAAAGCCTTTGTGAGCATTCCATACCTTAATAGTAGTATCACGCTAGCACTTATTACTAAAAAAAACACAAAATATTTAAGTACGTGTACAGAAACAAAAGTAGAACTAAACATACAATTTCTACAGTAAAGAACAATGTCATTGACCCAATTGTTCTGATATTCCATTGACTGTATACGTATATATTTGATTCGGGACGTGAGTTCCATACACATATAATCGCATCCCTGCCAGCAGAATAAAGTTGACCGTTTTTCGGATCTAATTGCATCGCATTGACTCCATTTCGATGGTTTTCTCTTCAGCAGTAATGGCATTTTGTATGATTAAGACGCGATTATAATTTATTGTGTACACTGTAACGGCTGGCCACGTCTAGTCCAGTTGTATGGAGGTATTATCATTATATTTACCGGGACCTAAAATACAATTAATTTGACACATTTAATGGCCAACTTGTTTTTACTCACCAATAAAACCACGTAAGCGACTTGTTTAAAAAACAAAAAGTACAAAAAGCAAATGCTTGAAATTCCACTGTTTTTAGAATTATTTTAGAGACATATTTAACGCAGTCTAACGATGAAAAAATGATTCAAACAAATATTTTATTTTTATTTTGTAATTTTCGTAAAAATATATGTATGTATATGTATGTCACTTCGTAAAAAAAATAGAGACACAAATGTAAAATGAATTTATTATTTAAAAATTAACTGCCGTATTCATAGAAAATCAAAATATATTTGAAACATATTTTAGGACAAATTTGTATGAAAAATTTGTCATAAAAGATATTTCAAATTTATTTTATTTTCTATGAATACGGCAGTAAAAATTTAAAGTAAAATGAATTTTTTCAAATTCTTTAAAAATTAATTTTTTTAAAATTTGAGTTTTAAGAAAAATAAGAATAACATGCTAACGAATGCAACAATACGTCTTGACGAGCAATTGATTTGTTTGCACATGAACAAAACGTCAGCAGAATAGGTTACAAACATTTGTTCATGTTTGTCTGCGTGGAATTTGTTGTTAATGCTGCGTTTTCTCGCTGTTTGAACACGAGATGACATCGACAACGATGGTCTACACAAGCCATTTTAATGTGCGCACATGCAATTGTTTAATGTTTGAGCAAATCAATGGCTCGTCAAGACGGCGTGTTATAATAAATAAGCAAACCGTTGTTTGCAATGTTTCATTTTGAGAAAATATATTAGAAGTGTTCGTATAGTATGGTTCGAAGAAGACTCGCATACGGCTAGTAATATGATTAAAAGTTGACTCGAAAAAGTATCGTATTTGATTATAAGTACGATTGAAAACAGTATCGAAACTGAGTCGAAAACGCGAGTCATAAGGGACTCGTTTAGAAGAGTCGCGGCTAGGGTACCATTTTCTACCGACAAAACAATCATTTTCGACTCCAGAACGAGCGCATAAGCGATTATTTTAATCGTATAGAAGAGTTAAAAAAGACTCGAACTCGATCAATAATTCAAAAAAATGCTAACTGGGATGTATCGAAAAATTTGAAAAGTTGCCCATCTGGAAAAACAATGATTTCAATATTGTCAATTTCAATCGCTCTGGCTGCCATATGCTCCTACATCAACTAAAGTAAAGGTGTAGTTAGTGTCACAAGCCGTAAATAAAACCTTTAAAAAGAAGTCATTTTAACCATTTTGTAAATTAGAAATCTTAAAAAAAATACTTACGATGCTACAAAATTTTTTATAATAAAAAAATTGTGAACCGGAATTCGGTGGACATTTTATTCTCATATGTTTTTCATCTATTGCTCCTAGGCAATGTGGTAACTAAGTAGTTCGATAAAAATCGTTCGCTATTTTCACCCACTCTTGAGTATTAGGTGGACTTACGTAAATTCTTCTTAATACACGCCACAACACCTCGCAAGTTGCATAATAATGCTTCGAGTTGTTTCCAGACCTAGATAGAACATGGAGTGCGCTACCATTAGCTAAAAAGCTGTTTTCACATACTCGCTGTAAGGTAATGAACAACCTTTGTTCTGGTTTTTCGACTAAAATGTTAATACCTGTAGAATAAAAACCAAATGAATCCCGACTTTTAAAAAGCTTTTGATTTCCTTGACGTCTATGTGCCATCATCCTTAACACTAATCAATTTTCGAAGTCCTCTAAATCTATTAACCTATTAATTTTTGTTTATATAATTTTAAATTACACAACACAAACAGCAGACATGTTATTCCTGGTAAAATTATATGGGATGTTATAATTATTTTTATAATAACGTTGTTTTAATTGTTTTAACATAGCGTTGGCGCTTTTGTTTAGGTATGGCATTTCAGCGTTAAAGCTATGTAGAAGCAATTTCGCCTTTTGTTTAGGTATGGCTGTAAGGTCTGCAGTGACGGAGGAGCTGGCATATATCCAACATCATTGCAGAAGCTTAGCTTCTGAAGTATAGCCACAGATGAATAATCATATAACTCATTAGTGAAGTTTAAAAAAGTGTGTTATCATATTTTCTGCCATCTTTCGTTTAGGTGAATAAAAAAATATTTAAAAACGCTAAAAGCAATGAGTAGGAAGAAACCGCCACACATACCTATTGCAAGCACATGTTTTCATTCAATCAACCAAAAAATGAAAACAAAATTGGGGTAAAATTAAGTTTTTTCAGATAAATTAAAAAAAGGGTAAATAGTAATAAAAGAAATTAATAAAAAAAATTGTGAATGTTTTTATAATATCATACTGTACAAGAAAAACTGAAAAAATATTGTTTTGCCTTATAATTTCAGATCGTACTACAAATCCATAGGTGGCTCCGCAAACAAAAACCAAAACAGCTTACGTGGTTTTATTGGTGAGTAAAAACAAGTTGGCCATTAAATGTGTCAAATTAATTGTATTTTAGGTCCCGGTAAATATAATGATAATACCTCCATACAACTGGACTAGACGTGGCCAGCCGTTACAGTGTACACAATAAATTATAATCGCGTCTTAATCATACAAAATGCCATTACTGCTGAAGAGAAAACCATCGAAATGGAGTCAATGCGATGCAATTAGATCCGAAAAACGGTCAACTTTATTCTGCTGGCAGGGATGCAATTATACGTGTATGGAACTCATGTCCCGAATCAAATATATACGTATACAGTCAATGGAATATCAGAACAATTGGGTCAATGACATTGTTCTTTACTGTAGAAATTGTATGTTTAGTTCTACTTTTGTTTCTGTACACGTACTAAAATATTTTGTGTTTTTTTTAGTAATAAGTGCTAGCGTGATACTACTATTAAGGTATGGAATGCTCACAAAGGCTTTTGGCTGTCGATTTTACGACCACATCGTGATTATGTTCAAGCTTTAGATTACGCCAAAAATCGTGAGCAAGTGACCAGTGCTGGTCACTTGCTCACTTGGTCGTAAAATCGACAGCCAAAAGCCTTTGTGAGCATTCCATACCTTAATAGTAGTATCACGCTAGCACTTATTACTAAAAAAAACACAAAATATTTTAGTACGTGTACAGAAACAAAAGTAGAACTAAACATACAATTTCTACAGTAAAGAACAATGTCATTGACCCAATTGTTCCGATATTCCATTGACTGTATACGTATATATTTGATTCGGGACGTGAGTTCCATACACGTATAATCGCATCCCTGCCAGCAGAATAAAGTTGACCGTTTTTCGGATCTAATTGCATCGCATTGACTCCATTTCGATGGTTTTCTCTTCAGCAGTAATGGCATTTTGTATGATTAAGACGCGATTATAATTTATTGTGTACACTGTAACGGCTGGCCACGTCTAGTCCAGTTGTATGGAGGTATTATCATTATATTTACCGGGACCTAAAATACAATTAATTTGACACATTTAATGGCCAACTTGTTTTTACTCACCAATAAAACCACGTAAGCTGTTTTGGTTTTTGTTTGCGGAGCCACCTATGGATTTGTAGTACGATCTGAAATTATAAGGCAAAACAATATTTTTTCAGTTTTTCTTGTACAGTATGATATTATAAAAACATTCACAATTTTTTTTATTAATTTCTTTTATTACTATTTACCCTTTTTTTAATTTATCTGAAAAAACTTAATTTTACCCCAATTTTGTTTTCATTTTTTGGTTGATTGAATGAAAACATGTGCTTGCAATAGGTATGTGTGGCGGTTTCTTCCTACTCATTGCTTTTAGCGTTTTTAAATATTTTTTTATTCACCTAAACGAAAGATGGCAGAAAATATGATAACACACTTTTTTAAACTTCACTAATGAGTTATATGATTATTCATCTGTGGCTATACTTCAGAAGCTAAGCTTCTGCAATGATGTTGGATATATGCCAGCTCCTCCGTCACTGCAGACCTTACAGCCATACCTAAACAAAAGGCGAAATTGCTTCTACATAGCTTTAACGCTGAAATGCCATACCTAAACAAAAGCGCCAACGCTATGTTAAAACAATTAAAACAACGTTATTATAAAAATAATTATAACATCCCATATAATTTTACCAGGAATAACATGTCTGCTGTTTGTGTTGTGTAATTTAAAATTATATAAACAAAAATTAATAGGTTAATAGATTTAGAGGACTTCGAAAATTGATTAGTGTTAAGGATGATGGCACATAGACGTCAAGGAAATCAAAAGCTTTTTAAAAGTCGGGATTCATTTGGTTTTTATTCTACAGGTATTAACATTTTAGTCGAAAAACCAGAACAAAGGTTGTTCATTACCTTACAGCGAGTATGTGAAAACAGCTTTTTAGCTAATGGTAGCGCACTCCATGTTCTATCTAGGTCTGGAAACAACTCGAAGCATTATTATGCAACTTGCGAGGTGTTGTGGCGTGTATTAAGAAGAATTTACGTAAGTCCACCTAATACTCAAGAGTGGGTGAAAATAGCGAACGATTTTTATCGAACTACTTAGTTACCACATTGCCTAGGAGCAATAGATGAAAAACATATGAGAATAAAATGTCCACCGAATTCCGGTTCACAATTTTTTTATTATAAAAAATTTTGTAGCATCGTAAGTATTTTTTTTAAGATTTCTAATTTACAAAATGGTTAAAATGACTTCTTTTTAAAGGTTTTATTTACGGCTTGTGACACTAACTACACCTTTACTTTAGTTGATGTAGGAGCATATGGCAGCCAGAGCGATTGAAATTGACAATATTGAAATCATTGTTTTTCCAGATGGGCAACTTTTCAAATTTTTCGATACATCCCAGTTAGCATTTTTTTGAATTATTGATCGAGTTCGAGTCTTTTTTAACTCTTATATACGATTAAAATAATCGCTTATGCGCTCGTTCTTGAGTCGAAAATGATTGTTTTGTCGGTAGAAAATGGTACCCTAGCCGCGACTCTTCTAAACGAGTCCCTTATGGCTCGCGTTTTCGACTCAGTTTCGATACTGTTTTCAATCGTACTTATAATCAAATACGATACTTTTTCGAGTCAACTTTTAATCATATTACTAGCCGTATGCGAGTCTTCTTCGAACCATACTATACGAACACTTCTAATATATTTTCTCAAAATGAAACATTGCAAACAACGGTTTGCTTATTTATTATAACACGCCGTCTTGACGAGCCATTGATTTGCTCAAACATTAAACAATTTCATGTGCGCACATTAAAATGGCTTGTGTAGACCATCGTTGTCGATGTCATCTCGTGTTCAAACAGCGAGAAAACGCAGCATTAACAACAAATTCCACGCAGACAAACATGAACAAATGTTTGTAACCTATTCTGCTGACGTTTTGTTCATGTGCAAACAAATCAATTGCTCGTCAAGACGTATTGTTGCATTCGTTAGCATGTTATTCTTAATTTTCTTAAAACTCAAATTTTAAAAAAATTAATTTTTTAAAAATTTGAAAAAATTCATTTTACTTTAAATTTTTAATTTTTAAATAATAAATTCATTTTACATTTGTGTCTCTATTTTTTTTACGAAGTGACATACATATACATACATATATTTTTACGAAAATTACAAAATAAAAATAAAATATTTGTTTGAATCATTTTTTCATCGTTAGACTGCGTTAAATATGTCTCTAAAATAATTCTAAAAACAGTGGAATTTCAAGCATTTGCTTTTTGTACTTTTTGTTTTTTAAACAAGTCGCTTTCTTTGCGTTTGTCGGAGTTATATTCGAGTCTGTTTTTAAACGCACAACTGATTAATCAGTTTTAAATCATCTTGGGTAGTCTTAAAAGACTCACTTTGGTGATTTTTGAAAAAACAATCTTCCAAATGCTAACTGGGATTTAAGGTAAATATAATTTTTGGTAAGTATATATAGGTGAAGTATATTTTTGTGTAAGTATATTCAAAGGTAAGTATATTCAAAATGTATAATAATAAAGACTGCTGAAATTTCTTCTGTTGTTCTACTGATGATAACACACATTTAGGGTAGTCAGGATCACGGCTTTGTAAACGACGTTGCCTAGTACGGCTTTAGCGGTGTGGTAGCCAATAATCTATTGTTCCTATCGAAAAAAGTTAACAAATTAGCCATAAAAATTTAAGCAGATGGAGGTTGCAATATGATGTCTAGCTATAAATTTAAACGAATAGATAAATATACAATACAGACTTAATATTAGGAATAAGATAAACTGTATAAGTAGGGTTTAAATAAGAAATTTTCATCGCTCAGGAATGTTAGGCAATAACAATCAGAGACGGGTAATTTTTACCATTACGGAATGACAGATAGCAAAGTTTGACGGTGGGAGAGTTATAGTTCGAATTCTATGCCAATGTCAGCACTATATGCTATGTACGTTGTAATCCGTACCGAGGTAAGTCTTCTCTATTCTACTCAATCGAAGTTCTTACGGTGGTTGTAAGTCTTCTATCACAACCAATAAATTCCCTTCCTACATATTACGAACCGAGTGCTTCCATATACATATATCTTTTATGCAATGATTTGAGATAGTCTTCTTCCCATTGAATAGAAAATTGATGATGAATGACTTTTAACTTTTCCCATCTATTGACGAGAGACATGCTGTCAAGGCCATTAAGGGAATTCCTTTTACAAAATGGCTAGGTATCACGGCCGTCAAATCTGTCTGGTCTTCAGCTAATGCATATTTTAGGCGAAAGTTGAGTACACCGTCAATGGGGGCTAAAATGATGGAAAATTCTTCAAATATGAATCTTTGAGAACCAGAAGTACGTTTCAAAAGAAATTTGTAACTTTTCACGTTGGCCTCCCAAAAGCGGCCCATATAAGGAACGTACGGAGGTATAAATTTCCATTCAAACCTATACGCGACGTATTTATGTGTTGTATCTCGAGCTGCGTTGTTTACGAAATTTATTTCTGCCATTATAGCTGACTACCATTTGGCGGGAACGCCGCCGAAGATAAGCCTGAAAAGAGTTCTAAATGGATAGCTTTCGTACTGAAACAAACGAAAACACTTACATATCCTTTCACTGTCCAGAAAAATCCATACCTGTAATTAAGAAGGGATGAGACAAATTACTTCTCTCTGGAGGTAAAGGAGCCATTATCCTGCCTGTTGTTTTAAAATGATGTAGGTCTTACAATTGAGTATTATTATACCCTTCATCACAAAAAGGGTATATCTAAGTTTGTCATTCCCTGTGTAATTTCTTCAATATCGGATTCCGACCCCATAAAGTATATATATTCTGACTTCTAATGCGTAGCGAAGTCGATTGAGCGATGTCCGTCTGTACGTCCGTGTTAGTGTTGCAATTATAATTAATATGTTAATGAAAAAATTGGCGCTCACCCATATTTTCCGAGTTACGGGACTCTGAATTTTAAAATTTTTTGAAATATCATTTTAAAGCGTTTGGAGAGAGCTTTAAGGAAATACTAAAATTAAAAAAAATCTTAACCCATATAAAGACGATGACATTTTTATGAAAAATAATAAGTATATGCAGTATCAATTTTTTTTAAATTTTTAATTCTCTGTCGCCCCAATATTTGTTTCCTTGATTGAAGTTACTTTACTTAACTAGATTTGCATAGATTGAAGGGTGTAAAAGATTCGGAATAGACTTTAGCACTCTTACTTGTTTTGTAAACGTGGTTTAAGTCTGAAAAAAAAAATCAGTTTGTACCATTCGACACATTTGAGAGCATTCAGCATGGCGTAGATATTCGTGTAAATAGGTGAGATATAGGTGCTAAAGTCGGTTGCCGGGTAAAATAGTAGCTTGAAAGTTTAACAAACATTGATATTCCTACGAATTAAAAGTTTTTTGAGCTATAACTAGAAGTCTAATTTTTACTAATTTCAAATCCCTTTGTGTAAATTTATTTGAATTGAAGTGATGATCATTTAGCGTGATATTTTTATACCCTTCACCGCAAAAAGGGGAAAGGGTATATATAAGATTGTCATTACGTGTGTAATTTCTACATTTCTGACCCTATTAAATGTATATATTCTGACTTCTTATGCATAGCGAAGTCGATTGAGCGATGTCCGTCTGCTCGTCTGCCCGTCCGTGTTAGTGTTTTTAAAATGCTTAACCCATTAAGAGCCGATGTAATTTATATGTAAAATTATATATATGCAGTACCAAATTTTTTTATTTCTTAATTCTCTGTGACCCCAGTGCTAGCTTTTTTGATTGGAGTTACTTGAGTAAACTTGATTTACATAGATGATGAAGGGTATATTAATTTCGGCTTAGCCGAATATAGCACTCTTACTTGTTTACGCTATTATTGCAAAATCGGGAGACGTAATTTAAGATCTATTGTTTATAAATGTCCTTAAAGATTTCTGTATAACACGGAGGTAATTTTATATGGCACTTGTGTTTCTTGGACAAAGGTTTGACCGTTGATTTGTGAAGTACCGAGAAGTTGATTGAAATAAAAGGTTACCTAGGTTATCCAAACGCAATAATTTTAACCAATTCAGAATCTGGAAGGAGCTACTGTAATACGGCAAAACCGAATGTGTCATTCTTACTAGGTTTTAATTAGATGAATACAAATATAAGCGTTTAAAATACTTTTTTTTTGTAATATTTTCTTTATCATCTCGCAAATATGGATAATGAAAACAAAAAATCAATAAATTATGATTATTTCTTTCTTTAAACTGTCATATTAAATATAATATTATTCTTATATTATGAAATGAACAATTGGGAGATTTATAGCAAAATTCAGTAATAACGTTCTCCTGTCTGTCCTTCTGGCTCTCTAAATATAAACTCTTTAAATAGAAATAAGGGCCAGTTTCACGATGTCGCTATCATTCGTTCGTTCGCATCATAACATTTAAAACAAAAACAATTTTTTGAATTTGTTTTTGTTTTGAATGTAATTAAGCGAACGATTGAACGATTGCGACATCGTAAAACTGGCCCTATAAAAATTAATAGGATTGTGCAAAAAAAAAAAAAAAACATGTGTTATCAGACCAAAAATAAAAAAATTATATGTATTGGTCTTTCTCACACAAAGTTCCTTAAGTGAGGCGAATTTCGTTTGGATAATTAAAAAAAATCAAATTTCCAAGAAAAAAGTAAAAAATTTTCAGTAGTTTTGTTGTCCACACGATTTAAATAAATAAACATAAATAATTCTTACAAAAAACCGACTTCAAAACAGATTTCTGCTGTCTGCCTATAACGGTTAAAGACTATACAATATAAATTATATTACCTTAACTATTGGGACACCCTTATATCCCCAAACTTCATAATTATTCAACTGTTCAATAGTTAGACAGTATACATCAAATTACAGCAACTATAGAAGCATACTTTATTTTCCAAATTCAAACTAATATTTGCTGTTGTAGTCGATTTAGCAATCAGGTCCATGTAAATTTCAACCCTCTGTCTATAACGGTTTAACAGTTTAGCCATATACATCAGATTATATCAACTATTGTTACACTTTTTAATTTATAATTTAATTTTTTATACTTTTTTTATATCAAAGTAGTGGACATTCTGTCTAATTTTCAGGTGTTTGTATATAAGAGTTCAAAAAATACGGCCATATACATAAGTCAAATTACATTAATTTTGGGAACACCCTTTAATTTCTAAGCTCAAATTATAAGCTTCTTTTTATAGCGGGCTCAGCAACACAGGTCCCTTGTAAGTTTCAGCTGTCTGTCTATAACCGTTCAAAAGTTCCGTCACATACAGCAAATTACATCAACTATTGAGACAACAGTTTATTTCTAAATCACGTTTTATGCTTTTTGTTATAGCGGAGTTAGTAATACAGGTTCTTTGTAAATTTCAATCGTCTACCTAAAACTGTTTTAAAATATTGTCGTATACATCAAATTAAAAGAACTATTAACTATTAGGGCACCCTTTAATTTAAAATTTTAAATATTAATAGTTGTCACAATAACGGCCATAGCAATTGTCATTCCGTCCAATTTGCAAGCGTTAGTCTATAACGCTTTAAAAGATAGGCAAATATAAGTAAATCTATATAAATTATGGAGCAACCTTTAATTTCTAAATTCAAATTAAAAACTCGTTGATATAGCGGGCCTAGCAATATAGGTTTCTTTTAAGTTTCAGCATTCTTTCTATAACAGTTCAAAAGTTTGGCCAGATACATGAAATTACATTAACTATAGGGATACCCCTTAACTTCCAAATCCAAATTGTATACTTGCTGCTACAGCGGACTTAGCAATACAGGTTCATTGTAAATTTTAAGCGTCTAGATAAAACTGTTCAAAAATATGGCCATATACATCAAATTAAATGAACTAGTGACTTACCCTTTAATTTATAGTTTTTAATATTAATACTTATTACTACAACAGCCATAGCAATCGACTTTCTGTCTAATTTGCAAGCGCTTGTTTATAACGGTTCAAAAGATAGGCCCATATAAGTAAATCTACATCAAAAGTTTGGCCACATGCTTAAAATTACATCAACTATTGGGAAACCCTTTAACTACCAAATCCAAATTGTATACTTGTTGTTATAGCGGACTTAGCATTACAGGTTGGTTGTAAATTTTAAGCGTCTGGATACAACTGTGCAAAAGTATGGCCATATACATCAAATTAAATGAACTAGTGACTTACCCTTTAATTTATAGTTTTTAATATTAATACTTATTACTACAACAGCCATAGCAATCGACATTCTGTATAATTTTCAAGCGTTTGTTTATAACGGTTCAAAAGATAGGCCCATATAAGTAAATTTATATCAATTTGGCGCACTCTTTAATTTTTACATTTATTTTTGTGTAAATTTTTATTAATGGGAGCTATAGTAATACGCAGCCACTTTAATTTTTACAGCAGTGCCCTTTACAGCTCATAATGCAGGTAAAAAATATGTATGTTGTATGGGGACACCCTTTAATTTAGGATTAATGTCTAAGATTATGAAGCGTTTTTAAAACAGGACTAATCGGTTCAGAAATGACAGTTCTGCAAGTTCAAACATAAAAAAAGCAACGTTCAGTCGAATTGATAACCTCCTTCTGTTTTTGAAGTCGGTTAAGAGGATTCCTAATAATATATTTTAATATTGATATCGTTTATGCCAAAATTCAAAAGATTTAATTATATCTTTTATTTTGTATACATAGCAAGGTAATCGTGGCGCTATGTAACCAATGAAATATGGCTTTGACGTCGTTGAAACAGTCGGCACTGTCATCAAAAAATTTTCACATGCTTGGTATTGTAACAACCATGAACAAAATAGTTAGTAAAACCCAAGAGAGTTTAAAACTTTCTGTGATATACTAGCAATACTGGTTTTTTCTAAGACTCCCTGGAAGAGTGACGCATAAGAAGCTTGTAGCATAGCTAAATAAGCTAATTAAGTCCTTACTATGCTATAATAAGATCGTGGCAATATTCAAATGGAGTGGATGTTAGATGACATCAGAAATTTTCTAAATCTCAGGTTATAGTGAGAAAGTACGCTTCAAACCCCGCCCTTTACCATGATTCTAGTGGCGAAACTTATATAGTAGACTCCCGCTATTTCCTTATCCTTAACCCGCACAAATCAGTTCATGATTGAAAACAACTTCCTATAAATTACGAGTTCATTTTGTGACATTTTTTTTCAATTTTTTTATTTTAGCTGGTAAATTCGACTTCTAAGGAAACCGAATACATAATACTTCTGACAATACATTAAAGAATAATACTAAACGTTTGTACCTCTAATGAGATATTAAAATAGCAACAAAAAAATAGTTCAAGATAGTATAGAATGCTCTGGTACCCAATAGTGCGCTGGTAATAAAAAAATTTATGTGCGGTTTCGGTATTACAAGTGAGCGACTCGTCTAGAAAATTTGTATGAAAAGCGATACATTTTTTGAGTGATTCCTGTACAAATTTTCTGACGAGTCGTTCGCTTGCAATACAGAAACCGCGTATTAGTTTAAATACTTCACAACTGAGTCTGGAATAAATTTTGCAAGCGTATAAGAAAACAAATGCAATAGCTCTGTACTAGGTGAATAATTGATATTGATGAAGGCCAGGATTCACTATCATATACAATCGTACGATTTGATCACACAAAAATCTGACAGAATTCTCTCCTTCTTTAAAAATCGTTTCAAAATGGTTTTAATTCTTTGTTGTTTTTTCTCATCATCATCTTAAACAAATCAACCCTGACCGCATAGAGAAAAATATTTAATGAATTATTTTAAAAGGTTATAAAATCGAACAGATCTGTCAAAAGGTCTATTACACACATAGTCCTTTAATCCACACTATCATACTTTTCGAACACACATGCAATTTTTGACATATCGTACGACTTAGTATGATAGTGAATCCTAACCTTTACATTGTTCTATTCCAATGTATAAAAATAATGTACATTTACAACGAGTTGACCTTTAACACGTTAATGATTAAATAATGACGAGTGATTGTTAGTTCTATTTATGCCTGGTAGTTATAATTTTAGCTTGATGACACACGTACGCAAAAGTTAATATAGTGCAGGCTAAGAAAACACGTAATTAAAATAAAAAAATCTGCAACGCAAATTAAAGATAATTGGTGAACTTCTTTGTGATATTAAGTGAAATGATCAATAAAATAATTAATCTATTGATCTCCAGGAGTAAGTTACTTCGTAAGATTAATTTTGTGGTATTTTCCTCTATTTCTTTTTCTGCTATATTCGTTATTAAAATCTGGACTAATGGAGGTTGTTGTAATAGCAGTGGATAAGATTAAAGAAGAAGCAGTCAGAAAACTACGCAAAATCAGCAAGAAAAAAGTGCTATGCAATCTACATTTTGACAGTTGGACATTGGAAATGTTACGATGAATGAGAGTATGAAATAACACCGTCGATAAGGCCTCCTCGTTTGATGCAAATCAGCGCTAGGGGAAATTTATCAAAATACCTAAAGTCCCGCATACGTTAATAATATATATAACTTAAAACAAAGCCTGTACCTAGTTAAAACAAAAACGCGATCAGTGTTGCAATTTGATTTTGCAATACAAGTTTGATGTACTTAAAATATGTCAAACGTAATTATTAAGGGTGTTAACTCCACCCCGTTCAAATATCAGCGTTCCGCTGATTTACTCATTCCATAACGGTAATTTTAGGCTCCTCACCTGAAGGAAATTTAAGTTTTCCGAATATTTATTCAATAGGACTACAACAATACCAGCAACTATAGTTAGTAAAAGGTAACCAGTTATATGTGACCAAAATGAAACTTTTAAGTGGTATTTTAGGTACCCGATATGCTCATTATTCTTTTCGTGGAGCTCCGGCAACAAGTTAACATCAAGTTGTTAACATTGGTTTTTAATTCTTTTACAACCTCATTGGTTTTTTCGAATAGCTTGTTGTTAACGACATACTGGTGTTTACTATTTTCTATCAGCTTTTCTTGGCTCTGTAAGGCCTGATTCCAATCCGCCACATCTGAATTACCTACAATCCATTTCCTTGCTGAACCAATTCAATCTATAGATCTTCTGTTCCTTGTGATACCAATGATAGACTATATTCTTTCAGAGCACTTGCGAAGGTAACACTCGAATGTTTCTTGATTCTGTTTATTGTTTTTTAAGGATGAAAAAACTTCTTCTGTGGTATGAAGTAAACCTTCCAATTTTTGTGGATCTATTACGTGAACAATGTTAAGGTATCCATTAATTATCAACCGTCTCCTATTTTTACCATTACTAGTAGTTTTCGGTATTCAGAGACTTAATAGGCTCCGGTAATAGCGAGTGATAGAAGTACATAATAAAGACGTGCACAGATATATCTGTTTATATCAGTTTTTGTGTGTCTACTCTTATGAGTGCGTATAGATAAGTACATTTGTGTTTCTGATATAAGTTGATATTGTTACTTTTTCTCTTTGGATAGATACGAATGAGTAAAGAGAGAATGAGAGTAACATATCTGTTCTCCTATGTTTTGCACAAACGGGTATAAACAGATATTGATGGTTGTACCATAAGTACTTATTGTGTGCTGCGAATTAATATCCATTCATACTTACATATGCATTGGTTTATTAAAATTAAAAAATAAAATTATTGTTTCTAAACATGATCAATATTTTTAAATGTTTTATTGTGTTTTATTGAAGTTAAATATACAAAACTGAATTCTTTAACAAAAATTTATGAATCTAATGCGTATAATTGTATTAGAACACTATTATGTTTTTTTAACAACTTTTACCAACAATTACAATACTTCTAAGGATACAATAACTAAATAAATATATGTATGCATGTTTCTATATTTAGAGAGGCGAAAAGCCTGATAATTTAAAATCAATTAAAAAATATGTTTATGTTAAGTTTGCTTTGAAATACCTTTTGAATCCAATCTATTTTTAAAATTTAAAAATGAAGTATGAATATTTAAACATTTTTAGCAAAAATAAAAATAAATTTTTATTACCATTAAAATTGCATTGGCATTAGTTGAAATAATGAAATAGGAAAAAAATAACTACGATATCATGCTAATAATTTTATTTTAATTATAATTGTTTTAATAATGGTAATGAAATGGAATTAAAACTGGAAAAAAATAATTGTTTTTATGAAAAATAAAATTATAATAGCAAAACCTTAAAAAGATCTATGCATAAAAAATAAACCTTTACCCTTTCGTTGATAGATATGCATTCGAAAATGTTAATAATTTATTAAATTTAAACGAGATAGGAATAAAACTTAATGTCTGATATCTAAATTTAACTCAAACCCCAGCTAGCAAATCTTATTACTTACTCGAAAAAAAAATATATTCTTATAGTGCCTAATGTTAAAACGTACATATTTCACCAGAATTTTGTGATAAAAATGTCACTTTAAAATATTGTTTTAATATGCTTTATGGCGTTTTCTTAGTGTAGTAAAACGTATGTTTTAAAGCCATGTAACTAATTATCGATCAAAATTTTTCATAAAATTACCGCTAGTGAAAATAGTGAAAATATTAACAACATCAAAAGCATTTATGAAATTGTCAACGAGTTAGTCCATCTAATTAATTGCTCCCATTTATAGTAGGAAACTTGCATTTTTTAACAATTTATTTTCCAATCAATTTATTATATATTCTAATTAGTGGTTGACAGTCACTTATTTACGCACACTAGTAAGAGATATACTATACTGTTATATTTTATATTTACCGTTGCTGACTATACCTTGGTAAGCAGTTACAACGAGCTTGTCCATTTTACTCTTTTATTTTTTTCTTTAAAACTTTTCAACAATTTTTTAATTTTGAATAAATTTTACTCTCTATTTATTTAAGCTGTAGGACTTTTCTTAAATGCAGAAAAGAGGTTTTTTTTAGTAAATGTGAGAACTTTTAGAAATTTTTAATGCACAAATAACATAACTATAATATCCTTCTAAGTGCATAGAAAATAGAAATTGCGTTATTTGATACGTACATATAAAAAAGGGACAATATTATTACTGGGTGTATTCTAGAAGTGTAAATGTTTTCTCTATTTTTTTTTTTTTATTGATATTTTTCGGAACTTCTATTTTTATGTACATATGTTTGTACAGATGTATGTAATATAACTTTTTTTATATATTATTTTTAACTATTTACTAGTATTTATCAAAGAGGAATTAATATTTTTAAATAAACATACAATAAAATTTCTTAATTGAATTAATTCTATCCTTATAACTCAACACGCAACTAGACAACAATTTATTAATTTTCCATTTGTTTTTATAAAATAAAATTATCATTAATATTATAAATATTGCTAATTCTACATTTAAAATCATAAAAACTAATTACTAAAGCTAAACATTAATAATTACAGTTCGGGTTATTACTACGAAGTTAAAATACTGCTTATTAGTTCTCGCCTCTATCATAAGCAGCACACAAGTATCAAAAATATCTGTTTCATAAACAGATATATCCAAATACTCATGGTACAACAGATATTTGAGAGTAAAAAACTGATAATTTGCTCCCTCTATGCAATACCATAAACAACTGTATGTGTTTATATCCATAGTGTGAGTACGCACAAGCGAAAGCATACAATATCAGTTTTTGCCATACTGTTGGATATACTAGTGCACGTATTTAGTACATAATCTTAAGTCGTACAATTTAAGTAAATACAAATGTAATATTAGATTTTTATAACAATTTAAAATGAAATTTAAAATAATAAAATATTTAAAAGATATTATGGAAGCATTTGGCAAGTTGGCAATTAGTTTAAGCACAAAAATATTAATTCAGAATATGTTATTTCTGTTATAGTTTCTTCCTTATTTTTCTATTGTATTTCAAAAAGTATAATATACTATTCACTTTTGATATGATTCTACATTTTGAAAGTGATATTTTTAACTATTTAAGTATAACATTTTTGAACTTCATTTTAATTTTAACATGAGTTTTTCTTACTCTAAGTGCTCATATGTAAGTGCAAGGATTATCCCGTTTTTTTTTTTATATGGGATTTATGATATTTAAAAAATAAAAAGATTCGCGATTGTTAACGAAAACTTTGTGCTTCTTAAATAATGGTTTGTTTTAGTTTTAATTTGTTTATTCCTAACAATAACGCCACGGATATCTTGATTTACTTGATCACGGAAATGAACTAGTTGTTCGTAATTAAATCTTTCTGAACTATTAAAAATATAGCAGCGGGTTTTTTCTTAGTAACAGAGTGTATCGTGTTATTTTAGCGGTACACGACAATAATTATCATATCTTTGGATTTAGATTTTTTATTTCTTTGGACACACAACGATATATTTCTAAAAACGTTGAGTGAAACCTTTCAACTGGACCGTGGGGTTTTCTGAGTAGAAGTTAAGTTATATTCAATATTAAGGGATCTAAGAAAGTTTAATATTGTGGGTGTTAGGAGGCCTCTCTCATTGTTTGACACGAGTATACGTGGGATTGGAGTAGTGTTCTATCTTTTGTCCCGTCCGCACGCGCTTTTGTTTCGTCGTTGTTTATTAATTTATCGTGCAGAAAAATATAGTGTTAATTGTTTATTAAATGTGCCAAAATTAAATAAAACAGAAAAAATAAATAAATAATAATAATTATAAACCACAATAACATTATGAGAAAAATACTTAGACTAAAATCCAAAAATAATTACATACAAACAAACAGACAGAAATAAATTCAAAATAGTTACAAAAAAAACATAAAAATAACTTTAAAAATAATAAAATCCAATATTTACAACAACACTACATCGAAATCATCACAAAAAAAAAAAAACACATCAACAAAACAAAATAAAAAGATATCAAAAATAAACAGTGATGGCACCATGTCGAATGTGACCAGATCAGGGCTTTTATGGCTCTTTATAATGCAGTTTGTACCGCGATTTTTTTTCCTTTCCTTTTCCTAGTATTTATTTATTTTTCATATAGTAGCAGTAATTTTATTTTATTTGTACCTTTGTGACAACTGCTTTTGTTTAGTCAGTGGCGAAGGTATAACACTGGTCACTGTCTGGTCATAAGAGCATCAGTTTTTACAGAGGAGTTGGTAATATAAAATAGACAATATGTTTGAGTCTTTGATATTTGTAATGACAGGAAGATTTAGAATAGACTTTTGTATGCACACAGTTGTCTCCATCGGCCTGATATTTTCGCCTTATGTGAGACCCAGGTATCTGAGGATGCTGATCCACAGAATTTTCATTTACCTGAGTACTCTCTTCTACCCTTTTTTAGTCTACATCGGGGTCTCGTTGTACATTCGGAATGAAGTCGTGTACCAGTGCCAGCGATCACTAGGCACCAACGATCCTGAATTTAACTGTCTTTGGGTTAAATTCAAAGTCTGGTCACACTTCTTACATTTCGGGTTTTTATATAGAAACCCGAACGCGGGAAGGGATAAATCTTTTTCTGGCTTTGATGCCCTTTCCGATTCCATATCGAGAATCCTAGGAAGTTGTCCGAACAGTAAAATTGTTGTTGCTGGTGATTTCAATGTTCACAACTCGTCTTGGATTCGCTATTCAAACCGTACAACTCCAGAGGGCCAATATGTTGAGCTATTCGCCGCGCACAGCCACCTCGTTCAATTAATTAATGAGCCAACACATATTTCGTGTGTTGAAGGGCAACAACACAATACTCTCGACCTCTTTCTTACCTCACACCCTGATAAGTGTGAAGTAAGCATTCTTGCGCATCTCGGTAACTCGGATCACATCAACATATCCGCCTCCTTTTCTTATCCCAATTTAATTAAAAAAACTTATAAAAATCAATATCAATTTTCTTGCAGTTCGAACAGCACCATCGTAAACCTTTATTTTCAGCTAAAACGTCGACTATTAAATATTTATACTTGTTCCGTCTAATTTTCAAGCGTTAATCTATAACGATTTCAAAGATAGGGCCATATATGTCAAATGACATCAGCTATGGGACACGCTTAAAGTTCTAATTTAAATTTGCTACTTATTATAGCGGTCTTGGCAATAAAGGTTATTTGTAAATTTGAACTACATTTAAAAGTTTGTCCATGTAAACAAAATTAATTTCCCAGTTCAAATTGTATACTTGCTATATAGCAGACTTAACAACAAACGTTCTTTGTAAATGTTAACCGTCTGTGTGTACGAGTAACGGTATAGCAGTTTGGCCATATAAATCGAATTGCATCAACTATAGAACACCCTTTAGTTTATAATTTTAAGCATTTATATGTCTTATTATACCCGACAAATTAGTGATATTATTATGACTATTTTTTAAGTGTTTTATATACCGGTTCAAAAGATAGGGACAATTTTTGTCATTTATTGGAACGCGCTTTAATTTTTAAATCCATATTGTTTACTTGTTGTTAAAGCGGACTTAGAAATACAGGTTCCTTGTAAATTTCAGCTGTCTGTCTGTAGCGGTTTAAAAGAACTTACATCAAATATCATTAACTATTCGGACATTCTTTAATTTTCAAGGCCCTTTCAGGTAATTTTATGGGAACAGCCCGTAATTTTTAAATTTATTTCCGTATACTTTTTGCTATTGGGAGCTGTACGCAGGTCTTTTTATTTTAAAGTGGTGCCTTTTACGGCACATAATACAGGTTAAAAACATGTATGTTGTAAGGGGACACCCTCTAATTTTTAAAGTATGAGCTGTTTTCAAATTGGACCAATCTGTAGGCATAACCTTCCATGTAAAGAAAAAATTTCAAAATCGCTTCAGAAACGACTGAGTTTAGCGAGCACCAATATAAAAAAGCAAAATTTAGACGAATTAATAAACTCCTTTTTTAATTCGGGTACCAAAAGCAAATTTTTAAGATTACAAATTATCAATAACAATAATTAATTTGTTTAACAGCTCCTATTCTAGAAAGACTTTTTAAATATTGTTCAAATAAACAAAGTAAGATATTACTTTTTTAAGTAAGTCTCAAAACTGTGCTTAAATACTTCAAAGTTACCTAACTCCTTTCAATCCAACTGAAAATAGAAAACTCTAAAATAACAGTAAATTATTTTCTTTCACCAGCAAAAGAGCTATTACAAGCTACAAATGCAAGAAATTTAAAAAAAGTGAAGAAAATATCGTAATATGACGGGACATTTACGTAAGAGTTCTTGTTAATAATTGGGAAATATTTGAAGTAAAAAACAGTATATCTTATTTAAACAAGGAGCTAGCATCCACTATTAAAGTGTCTTAAATGTTGTACATAAATTTGGTTTGAATTATTCTAATAAAATTTTTAATTAAAATTAGCTAAACGGTTCTAATTATATCATCAAAAAACTGTATACTTTTAGTATAGCTGTAGTCTTTTGTGATAATGCTGTTGAAAGAAATTTGTTTTTTATTGCTCAATAATTTCTTTCCGATGGTACTACAAAACTTTTCAACATTTTATACCATGTTGGTGAGTTCCCATAATGTTGGAAGATTGCTAATGTAACAGCAATCCCCAAAAAGGGAGAGGCTAGCAACCCTGAAAATTACCGCCCAATCGTAATTTGCTCTGCACTCTCCAAAGTTATGGAGAGTATGCTTAATTTTCATCTTGTGAAATATCTGGAGTCCAAAAGCTTACTTAGTGACCGGCAGTATGGCTTCCGTAGGGGACGCTCTACGGGTGACTTACTGGCCTTCCTTTCGGAAAAGTGGTGTCAATCCATTCACCATTTCGGCGAAAGTAAGGCGTTTGAGAGAGTGTGGCATGGTACACTCATATCAAAACTTATTGCTTTTGGTATCGGTAATAGTTTCTCTCGACTTATATCGAGTTTTCTCAGGGATCGCACTATACGAGTTGTTATAGATGGGATCGCATCAAACGAGTTCATGGTAAATTCAGGGGTATCGCAAGGTTCCGTTCTTTCGTCTACTCTATTTCTTATTTTTCTTAATGACCTTTTACGTCAGACTTCCAACCCTATCTATTCTTTCGCAGATGACAGTAGCATATGCCATTCATTTTCTTTTTGCAATAGACCAAGCCTTCGGGAAATTAGGGCTATGCGAAAGCACGAATGGACGATACCCTTAACCGCGACCTTTTGGTAATCTCCGAATGGGGCCTTGCGAATAGGGTTCAATTTAACGCTCACAAAACCGAGTGCTGTGTGCTTTCGCACAGGCGTACGACTAAATATGCTACCTCATCTGTAATTATGGATTATATATATTTAGGAATCAGAAGCTCTCGATGTTCTTGGCATGAAAATTCAATGTGATGTTCGTTGGAAACAGAATATTTCTCATGTCGCAAAAGAAGCATTCAAGTGCCTAGGTTTTTTGAAACGGTGTAAGGAATACTTCACTCCATCTGATCTCCTTACTATCTATGTCACCTTTATCAGACCGAAAATGGAATACAACTATCATGTGTGAGCCGGTGCTTCAAAGTCTATTTTGGAGTTACTCGACGGCGTGCCGGAGAGAGCGAAGAAGCTCATCGGTGACAGAAGGGTATCCAGCTCTATTGACTCACTGGAGCATCGACGCAATGTGGGGTGTGTTTCACTATTTCATGCATTAAGAGCGGATTTCTTTGTGGTCGATTGGCCAGTGAATCACACTACGCATTACAGAGAGAATTCGTTTCTTAGCCGAACAGTTCGTATGTGGAATAAACTTCCCGCAGAGGTCTTTCCTGCCACTTTCAATGTACAAGCATTCATATCCACAAGCACTACTCCCTCTATCCCCCTCCCCACAACCTAATTTCCTAGTTCTGGCACAATGCATTGCATAAGTAGTGTGCTGAGCTGAGTGCTGCTCCTAATAAAAAAAAATTTAGTACCTTGATTAATGTAGCCCTCAATTGAATAGCGGAACTGTTTGTAATATGGAAGAGCTAGCAAATTTTAAGAATTTATCAATGCAGCTTATAAACTTATAAGGCCATAATGATTTAAAAAACATCAACATGCAAACTTTCACAAGAAAACGAAGGAATGGGTGTCGACTGTATCTTAGGTCTAAAAGGATGTCTTTCATACTTATTTAACTTGCATATTTCACAGGTTTTAATTCTCATATGAGAGAAGTAATAACTTTCCAGTATTTGCAAGCTATTTTCCCTATCGTTGAGATAAGCTCTTCTATGTTTATTCTCTATAATTTCAGAAACTTTCTCTGGATTAGTGACATCTTGCACTAATCTCTGAGTAATTCTTATTTTATGAAGTAAAATGTGCCAAATATACGCTGTTAAGAAGTGAAATAAAACGTTTGGGAATCTTAATACCATTGACACAGCTTGGGTTAAGGCACCGTTTAAACGTTTCTGTTGGAGTTTGAAAATTAATTTCGTCAAGAGTAACAAAATGTCTAGTGTATCCTGCACATGGCTGAATACTACTATGCAATTCTTTCCCCTGTCGCATTATTATTAGGTTCCTAAAACGTTTAGAGAAAATTTAACATGAGAAATTAAATCTTTAGAATCCTGTTGGGCACTATGAGATGCAGCATCTTCATCATCTTGCCCTTCATCGGCCGTCACAGTTTCCGAGCCAACTTCCGAAGCTGTAACAGTTTCTTCATCAGTATTCATATAAATTTGGTTCAGGTTTGTTTCCAGTCTAGACATTGTGCAACAACGTTTAATTTGCCGGGTTTGTAAATAAGCTCGTTGTTGTATTCTTCAATTCTTGCCTTCCAATTTTCACTCTTTGGAAGTCAGACGGTCAGTTTAGCTAAACTAAACTTAAACTAAACTACAAAATGAAATGTATTACTGCGGGGAAAGCAGTGGGTAAAATCCACTGATGAGCTATTTGAGCAATAGTGAAATGGCCATATGGATATGCTTTCCCCGCAGTAATACATTTCATTTTGTAGTTTAGTTTAAAATAATAAATATTTCATGAGAATATCGTGAAATATTTACATTTGAAGGAATCAAGCACGAATAAAGTAAATTAATTAAATTTTAAAGATTCCGAATAATAAATTTTCATTTTGATATATTTGCATGTGCACATTGCTTATTAATAAAAATTGTTTTTCAATTTTTATTTTTATGTTTTCATTGAATCCGCACATCCGTATGCACAGGGTCACGATACCAAATTATTGGTTCATGATGCTTCGATATCAGCTTATGCATCGAAAGTTTAAACCCTTAAACTTTGTTTTGTAGGAAGCAGCTTCATCTCCATCTAGGGCTACAAATGTGAGAAAAGTTTTAACCTCCAAAGACAAAAAACCATTACCCCCGAGGAAGCATTACCATTTTTGATAGAAAATAATTTAGCAAAGCAACAGTACATAAACATTTGGGAAATGAGCAAGTAGCGAAATTGTGATATTTATTCCAATGTGTGGTGGAAATCCGAAGCAGTTTTTGTCAACAAAAGATTTAAGGTCATTAGTGTTTCAGCCAAAACCAAATTCGTTAAAATATGGCTTAAGCCCACTACACGCTTGGATTCGATGCTTACAATTTTTTCTGAAAATTTCATATAAACTTATATTAAAAAATGGCAAATTCGAAATTGTGAGGACAAATTACTAATGCAACAGAGAAAAAGTGAAACTCAACAACAAATCTAGGAGAAAATGAAGGGGTCAACAAACGACGGCAATACGGCACCAGGAGCAGTTTCAAATCTTGAATTATTTGCGTCAATAACAAATGTTAAGATGGGGTTTTTAAAACACTTACAAGTTATACTCATTGCAATTTATTGTAATTTTGAGTTAAATGTCTAAAACTTGAAGAGTTTTTGTTATAGAACTGCCGAAATATATTTTCAATATTACGAATGGTACTCACTTCTTAACAAATAGTACAAGCCTCAATCGTACCTCTGAATGCGCTGGAGAAAGTGCTTCTGAGGCGGGAAATAAAATTTATAAAAGAGACCGCATTGAGCATGCACGAAAAAACTCTAGAGAACACAATATATCTGATGTTTTTAACAGACCCATGGATTTTTCTGACCCATTTTCCCGTATTTGTCTAAAGAACCGTCATTCAGAAAAGAGAAAAATTGCAGCTTCCAAGAGAAGTTAATTCTCTTTTAAAGATTCCAGATGTTCCCGAACATCAATTGCCGACTACGTTAAGTGCTATCGCAAATGAAAATATTTTCTGATTTCGAATGGAAGGCAGAGAATCTATCTTATTTAATATAGAGTTAGAAGTTGAAGAAACATGGAAAAATTTTAAACTAAGAGTTATTTATAATATACTAACTTTTATGAAATATAATGTTCTCTTTTTAGTGGAATTAAATCTTGATGGCATTAGAAGCACAAATTAATTTTTATTAATTGTATGGTTTTATGTTAATAATTTTATTAGTAAATAAATGTTTTTTCTAGCAGAATGCTCTATTATCCAAGCGCCGTGTTTTCTATTAACTCTCCCACCGCTAAGCTTACTTTTTCCGTTCAATGCAAGTGGGCATCATAATAATCTTAACGTTTTAAACAATAAAGTTACTAGTAATGGGCGTGGTTAGGGTGGATCGGCTTGAAATTTTTCGAAGAGTAATTAGTCGTAGTCATCCGTAACAAATTTTGAAGCTCTAGCTGCTTCCTGCTTAGTGCTCTGTTAAAATTCACGAAAAGGCACAAAATTTAATTTTTACCTACTACACTTTTTTGGCTTTCTCATATTTACGTATTGTGGGTTTTTTCGTCCTAAAGATTTAAATAAACCCTTTGCTGAGAAAAACCATTAAATACCTATATAACACTTATTTGAATTCTTTTAAGAAAATTTTTTCTTTGTAAATGTTTTCAGAAATATGTTTGGTAATTCAGTGAGACGCGAACGCTAAATTGCCGAAAATTGCAAGTTTAAAGAACGAATTATGAACATAAAGTTTCAATTATATTCATTTTATTTATATGGCACACCGTTTTAATAATATAGTACGAGTATATTCCTTTTCTTACTTTTTTATTTGAACCATTAATTTTTAAACTAAAATATATACACACAGAAAAAACATTGGTAACAATTCGCTTGACACGTTAAAAATTCAATTACTAATAAAGTAATTTGATTTTTATTATTAATAATTTATAGTCTTGATTTATTTTTTATATTAAAAGCTAACAAATTATATTTGCTTCTAAATGTTAGTTGTAACATCTCTTAGAAAAGTTAACATGAACGATTTGTGTCTTTACTAAAATCTATTCTATTAAATGGAAGTTGCAACTAAACTTATTCAGTACATTACTACTGAAAACCAAATTTTGGAAGTAAGAATCATAAAACTCGATTGTATATTCTGAAATCGAAAAATGTTTGACACAATATAAATAAAATTTGTACACATTACAAAAATAAAATATATTTTAGATCAAAAATAAAAACACTTATTAAAAGTGGTGAAAAGTTATCCAGTATTAGTAAATGGTAAGTTAAAAATTATTTCGCAGCGCGGTATGGGATAGCAAGTTGAAGAAACTATTTGGAAAAGATGAAATCATGTTGTAAAGAAAGAAGAAAGCTGCATTCAATGGTTGGAATCATGAAATTTATAATGTATAATCTTATTCCTATAATTTTTATATTAAAGCAAAAGTAAATATTAAGAAATTATTTTGTTTTGTTTAATTCACAATAATATTTTATAGTAACCCAAGAATAATTTTTTAAATAGTTGTGACTGCTATATTTATTCAGTTACTATAACCGAATTCAAGATAATACACACAACCGACTAAATTCGATTGGCAACAAATTCGGTTCTTATAACGATTTTCTTTTCTCTGTGTACTTACATATGTATGTATATAAATAATTCGCTTACACCTCTATGATGGTAGTTTTCTCAAAAGAGGATAATAGCTCCTATTAAGATTTCTATGAATGCACATTCAGTTAAATTAAAAAAAAAACTTGTCTTACAAAATTGTTTTTGAAACGAAAAAATTCTGTTGATTTAAAAAAGAGCATGCAAAAATACTTACCACTATCCAAACGAAAAATCGACGTGACCTTTAAAAGTATTATTTTACTCTTCTAATAGCCTCTTATATAATAGTTAAAATATTTTTAAAAACACGCTAAAGTGACATCAATGAAATACAATAAAATCATATATTTATTATGTATTTATGTAGCTGCGTACAAGGCGACAAATGTTGCTAGATTCAATTGCTGTCGTGTGTTCGTGTATCCTGCTGCGGCGAATGAGTTTTAAACATTTTGTAGAAAAATTCAAAAACCAAAAAGAGTAGAAATAGTTTTTCAATGTTTGCTGAGTCTTAGTGTAAAAGGTTTTTGAGTTTTTTTCTTCTTTACTTTATTACTTAAATATTTGAATTTGATTTACGACTTTTGACTTTTCTATAAATACTTTTAGAAGATTCCCCTGGTAACCTATATGAGCAGTAGCGAAAATGCCAGCCAAATGGATATGCTTTCCCCGCTGTAATATTTAGATTTTTTGAAGGAATCAAGCACAATTAATGTACATTAATATAAATTTCCCATCGCAAAAAGCTAACGATTTTATTATTGGTATCCAATTCAAGAGCTATGTTTTTAAAATAAAATATCGACATTTACGAGGGCTGCTCTATATATTTTTGGCCTAATAGTGAAAATGCGAATATTTATAATCAAAAATGGTTTTATTGTTTTTCAAAGTATTCTCCAGCATGATTTATATACTTTTGCATGCGCTCAAACCAGTTGTCGAAGCACTTTTTCCACTCCGATTGAGACACCTCTAAAACATGATTTTTAAACACTTCAACGCATTTTTTTCTTGATGTGCGGAAACAAGAAGAAGTCACTAGGTGCCAAGTCAGGGCTGTACGGCGGATGACCCATTAATTCGACGTTTTGGCCGGTCAAAAACGCTCTGGTTTGAGCCGATGTGTGAGAGCTCGCATTGTCATGGTGAACAATGATTCGTCTTCTCTTGTTGGTTTTTCGAATTTCTCCGATGACTTCAGGCAAAAAAATTGTAGTGTATCACTCAGAAGTGACCGTCCTACGTTGCTCAAGCGGAACAGTTGCCACATGACCAGTTATGCCGAAGAAACAGGCGACCATTTGCTTCGAAGTGCTTCTTCCACGAACAACTTTCGTTGGATTTTGCTCGTCTTTGAAGACCCACACGGTCGATTGTTGTTTCGTTTCGGGCTCATACGCATAGATCCATGATTCGTTACCTGTGACGATCTTAAAAATGTCTTTTGAAGTACCGCAATCGTATTTTTGCAACATTTCTTTGCACTAATCGACACGAGCCTTTTTTTGAGCGACTTTCAAATTGTGCGGGATCCAACGAGAACACGGCCAGGTGTTCATACAGTATCGAATGTATGCTGGTGGAAGAAATGTTCAAGGATGTCTCTATCTCTTGGTATGTCGCATGTCGATCTTGCATTATGAGTTCACGCACAGCATCAATGTTCTCTGGCACAACAGCCGTTTTTGGACGACCTTCACGGAATTCGTCTTTGAGCGAGCTTCGGCCACGATTAAATTCATTATACCAATTTTTCACAGTGCTATAGGATGGTGCTTCATCGCCATACAAAGATTTAAGTTCATAAATGCACTCTTGTCGTGATAATCCACGTCGAAAGTTGTGAAAAATGATGGCACGAAAATGTTCACGAGTTAATTCTATTTTTTTCTATATTCATTTTTTCAAGTCACTGTTAACAACACAAATAATGGTCGTACGTCAAAACGTTTTGAGTACGATTGTGCTTAAAAACAAGAAACTTTCCAATGGAAATGTCAGATTCCACTTGGCAGCACTCAGTGTTGCCAGGCCAGAAATATATATATCAGCCCTCGTATATGAATACATTAAATACATGCTTTTTCGATATTTGTAAAGGAAACGTAACTGTGATGCCTATAGAAGGAAAAAGTGTCATTTGTCTTTTATAACTTCGACGGCAAATAAAATATATCATTGCTCACTATAATTATTATCTGCGGTCAACACCTGTAATTGGGCAACAAATACAACGGTCAATCTAAACTTTATTAAACATTATGACAGGCAATCATTTAATATCAAATACCTGAAGTAAAATCCTGTCTTGAAATAAAATTTGGTGGGTGGCAGTAAATTGTGTGACTTACTAAGTCATTTAAAATAAATTCATGTTACTATGCGGAGTTGCAAAATTCCTTTTTAAATGAGTTAAATATGTAAATTTGTCAAGGTAAAAAATTTAATAAAGAAAATATGCAGGTTTATTGACTGAACTGAAATATAAATTAAAAAAACGTGACACTGGCTATGAACGTATTAATCCAATCTTAGTTAAACATTGTTAAAAGGCACGCAACCTTTGGTCACAGATTTCATAGTTTGGACCTAATAGCTGAAGCTGAAGATTTTTAAAGTTATATGCGAAATTACTGTTTTGATTACAAAACTTATATACAGTTGCTAAAAAGGCCCCATATTATACAGTTCCTAAAAAGGCCCCAAAAGTAGACAAAGGCAACGCCGGGTACAATAACCTAGTGTAGTGTATGCATATTGTAGAGTACAAATGCGACTCTGAACATAAAGCGATAAAAGATTCTTTTAAATTAAAGTATATCCTGCTTGTTAAAAAAGGGAAAATTAATTGTTTAGTCCAGAGAAAAAGAGAAGGATAAAAATATACACAGCTTATGCTTAGTTTTGTCATTTAAAATAATAAAAAAAACATGATACGCAATAAAAGTTCCATGAAACCCACATTAGAAAAGATATTGGAGGAACTCCTTGAGGCCGAGAAGCGCTGGGCAAAGTTGTTGTCAGAGAACAAGGATGCAACAAAACCAGCAATACTTACTGTTGGACCAAAACCTTTAAGGATCCGCGAAGAGAAGAAAATCTAACCCAAATTTGAGATCTTTCCCCTACAAAACGTCAACAAAACTAGAGGTGGAGCCTTGGCGAAAGCAAAAAGAGAACTATCAGTAATTATTTCTCAGCTCTCCTATGAAGAGGATGAGGGGACGAGGGTAATTTTGGAGGGTAAAATAAAAACGCTGAAGAATATAATTAAGAACATCAAAAAGGGGAATAGGAGGAAAAGGAATGAAAAAATAAAAAATTCTTTAATTAAGAAAAACAAGAATAAAAAGAATATTAATAAATAAAAGAGAAAATAGTACATATGGAAAATGCTAAATAAGAATTTTATAAAGTTTTTAATATTAATAGTTTTAGTAGCTTTATGTATTTTATTATTAAAATATATAAAATATACAATAAAAAGAAGCCTATTGATTAAAATATCCGAGGTAAAAGGATTTGTAGAGGAAAACTCAAGTTATCTAGAATCGATAAAAAAAAATATTGTCCTACATAAAAAAAAATTATAAACATTAAAACAAAAATAAAAATTTAAGAATATATATATAAAGAAGAATATAATAATACCTTTATAGGTAATTGGTATGGATTCAATTTTAGAGAGTCTAATATCG
This sequence comes from Gymnosoma rotundatum, assembly GCA_916610165.2. Lineage (NCBI taxonomy): Eukaryota > Metazoa > Arthropoda > Insecta > Diptera > Tachinidae > Gymnosoma > Gymnosoma rotundatum. Next base: position 113,502,465 of record OU744336.1, read on the forward strand.
AATGCAAAAAAATCATTAAATCGTCCGTATTCAATAGACACTGTATCTGTTAAAAAATACAGAAATAAATAACTTAGAAGATGATTTCTTAAGATTACAACCAACTGAAAATCAGAAAGTAGAATTCAAAAACTTGAAAACAGAGGCCTTAGATTTATTGGAGCAACACTCTAATAAGAAAACTAGTATAGACAAGAAATAAGTATGGCGAACATGGATATAAACGAATTGACAGCGATAATTAAGTTAGTCCCGCACAAACCATATCGGTGAAAAAAAAATTTATTCTTCCTGGAACTATTGAAGAATTGATTAATGCCTTGAAGGGCCCATTTAAATTGGTTAAGAATTCTAATAGCATTTTAAACGGATTAACAAGTATATAACAAAGGGGTGGTACTTTGCTTGGTTTTGCCACAAAAATTTAAGGCCTGGTTTCTGAATTAAATGAGATACAAATACCTGAAGAAGGCGAAATGAATAGAATTGCAACAATAAACTCGAACGCGAAAATAGGATATAATGCATTTGTAAATGGACTTTCAGTTCCACAGGGTCAAAACATTCGTGGAAGCTTTGGAGATAGCCGAAAATGCTTCATCAAGGTCAAAACAAAGACAAATATATTTTCAAAATGTTAAACCTACACAGAATAGACGCTTTGAAAATACCACATGTACGAAATGCGGAAAAACTCATGGCTATAAATGTCCAGCAGAAGGAAAGGAATGCTACAGATGTAAAAAACTGAATCACTTCGGCAATATGTGTTTGTCAAATTCTAATTCTAATAACAAAAACTCAAACAACAGATATAACAATTCCAATTACAGAAATCGAAACCATAGAACTAATATTAATTCTAACAACAGGAACTACTATAGATCCAATAGGAATCGTAATGTAAACCGTATTGAGGATCAGAGAAACTACCTGAGCCCGGAGACTATACATCAGGAATCTCCGGAAGAAAACATGTAATTACAACAAAAATTTATAATATATCATCTTAACTCAAAAATTACGTAAAACTTAACGTTTTGAATACAAATTATCCTTTAACATTCATGATGGATACAGGAGCTGATTTATACCTGTGTAAGGAAGATTTTGTATGCCATCATGATGAGGATCCAGATGATTATTGCAACTTACCTGGAATGTCGAAAGAAGTCATTAAATCTATAGGGTCCACAAACATAAAAATTAAAATCGAAAATAATGAAATTCAACATAAAATGACAAATGATTATCCAATAAGTACGAATGGAATAGTTGCTAGAGATCTTTTCTCTAAATATAAATGCAATATAGATTATCATACGTATATATTGTCATTTACTATCCATAATGAGAGAGTAACACTGCCTATTCATTATAACGTATTTTCTGTTAATCATGTAAGAATACCACAAAGAAGTGAAATTATAATACCTTTTAAGATTAAATTAGATGAAGACAGTGAAGAAAAAAATAGAGAAGTTACAAATGGTGTATATTTGGCGAATGCGATTGTGCCCAAAGAAGGAAATCAACATATTAAATTACTAAATGTTAGAAATAAGCCTGTAACAGTATGAAATTTGAAAATTGAAACTATTTCACTAGGTAAATATAATGTATGTTCTATTAATGTAAATACTCATAAGAACAAAAACACAGGAGAACGATTTGATAGACTACTAGAGCGTTTAAAGTTGGATGATTTGAAAGATAGTGATAAACAAGAACTTTTAAACATATTGCGTGAGTATCAATCAGTGTTCCATATAGATGATGAACATTTAACTACTAACAATTTTTATAAGCAAACAATAAATCTTCGTGATAATAGTCCTGTATATATAAAAAATTGCCGTTTGCCGCAAGCCAGTACTAAGGAGATAAATGGACAAATTCAAAGATTGTTAGAAAGCAACCATCTATTAGTCCATATAACGCACCTTTATTACTAGTTCCCAAAAAAGGTAAAACTGATCTAAAAAGTGAAGATTGGTAGTTGACTTTAGGAAACTAAATGACAAGATAATAAACGATAAATTTCCATTAAATCGCATTGAAGATGGCTTAGACAAATTGGGTTGAGCCAAATATTTTTCAACGTTGCACATGACAAGTTCATTTCATCAGATTGAGCTGGAAAGACAATCTCGACCATATACAGCTTTTTTAACACCAAATGGTCATTACCAATATACCAGATTACCGTTTGGATTAAAAATATCATCAAATAGTTTTCAACGTATGTTAAACATTGCTTTGTCTGGTTTGGATTCTGAAGCATTTCTTTACCTGGATGATATTATCGTCTTCGGATGTAGTCTTAACCACCATAATTCAAATTTAGTAAAAGTACTTCATCGTTTACAAAAGTATAATCTAAAACTCAATGCAGATAAATGTTGTTTTCTAAAACCAGAAGTGATATACCTTGGTCATCTTATTACTCCAGATGGCATAAAACCAGATCCTACTAAATTTGAAGAAGTAACTAACTATCCTGTGATAAAGAACGCTGATGATGTCAGAAGATTTGTGGCTTTTTGTAATTACTACAGAATATTTATTAAAAATTTTGCTGACATAGCTAATAATTTAAACAAATTATTAAAAAACGGTCAAAAATTCGATTTGACAGAACAGTGTCAAACATCATTTGAAACTCTTAACATGAAAATAATAAGTCCACCAGTTTTACAATATCCGAATTTTGACAAACCTTTTATCCTAACAACAGATGCATCAGATTTTGCATTAGGAGCCGTATTGTCACAAGGTAAAATTGGGAAAGACAGACCAATTTCATATGCAAGCCGTTCATTAAGTAAACACGAAAGAAATAAAGCAGTTATAGAAAAAGAATTACTTGGTATACACTGGGTATTACAATTTTTCCGCCCATATTTGTTTGGAAGAAAAGTTGTAGTTGTGATTAACGACTTGTCGCACTATTTACGCATAATAATCCTAGTTTAAAACTGACAAGAATTCGTTTGGAATTATCTGACTACGATTTTTAGATTGATTACAAAAAAGGAACTAACAACACAAATGCAGACCCGTTATCAAGGATAGAAATGGATCCTGATTTACTTAAAGATATGATACTATTAAACATTGATGAAACAGTTAAAAGGACGCTGGTGATAACAAGAGGAATGAAGAAAAAATAGACGCAGAACAAAGAGAAAAATAAAGATGCTTCTCAAGTTGAGCCTGATTAACTCAAAATGTGGGAATGTACATCTATGAATGATATAAGACGCGCAAAAAAATTAAGATTTACATTAAAAAAAAGGTTAACCGAAGAAATAGAAATTAAAGACAAGATAGGTTTAAATGAAATACAAGTGATATGTAGCGATAATCCATATTATTTAGATAATATCTTGGAGAAACTTCTATCAAGCCTAGAGAAATTGAATTACAAGAGTTATGCACTCAAGAGAAGTGATAACATATTCAGTATTAAAAGCCATAAAGGTATGCAAAATAAAGTTAATGAAAGCAAAACAAAAGACGTCAAAATTCTTCTCTTCAATGATCCTCAGAAAATATTAAATGATGAACAGAAGCAAGAATTAATAAAGTTATATCACAATACACCATGCGGAGGACATTTCGGTGTGCGTAAAACACTGCTACGATTAAAACAGAAATACATATGGAAAAATATGTACAAAATGGTAAAGAAATATATATCCACGTGTGATCTTTGTCAAAGGAACAAACAAATAAAACACGCTAAAGAACCATTAAAGTGACAGATACACCAACACAGACTTTTAGTATTATTGTTATCGATACAGTTGGACCTTTACGTCCATCGTGGAATTATCGATATATATTAACCATACAATGTGAATTATCAAAATACATAATAGCTGCCCCAATGGAAACAAAAGAAGCCAAGTCAATACCAAAATTTATGACAGAGAATCTTATACGAAAGTATGGACCATTCAAGATTTTGAAATCTGATGGAGGTACGGAATTTATAAATGAATTGATGAAAGAAATTAGTGAACTTTTAAGAATAGAACAGAAATTTTCAACACCATATCATCATTAAACCTTAGGTACTGCTGAAAGAAATCATCGTGTTCTAAATGAGTACATTTTATCTTTCGTGTATGATGATAAATAGAGTGAGTGGATTCCTTCTTATTCATTTGCATATAATATAACACCTCATATAAATACTAATTATTCACCACTTGAACTAATTCTTGGAAAATTACCTAGTTTACCAGGTGAACAGATAATGATCAATGACACGGTTTATAATTATGAAAATTACGCAAATGAAATAAAAGTTAGACAGAAATATTCTTTAGAAAATGCCAGAAGATTACTCCGGAAAGTAAAAGAAAATAGAAGTTTAGATTCTCTAGACAAAACTAATAGCATTGATATTAAAATAGGAGATTTAGTTCTACTGAAAGAAATAGAAAAAATAATGAATCACCATACCAAGGTCCATATGAAGTAATTTTCATTGATAATTTTAATGTAACGATTAAAAACAAGACCGTGTGCTCGTAAAAAGCAATAAGAGACTAGGGAACAAATTAACCCCTTTGTATACGGAGGAAAGAGTAGAAGCAGATTTATGAACCATGGTTCTTATTAGAAGGAGGGTGGTCCAAAAGGACAAGCTAAGGTAGGAACTTCTCTTTCAGAATTACATTCTAAAATTTTTTTATCGTTAGTTGCTTTAGCTGAGGTTTCTCTTTTATTATTTTTCCATAGGATTAGGCTTCTGGTGCTTCCACTTTGGAGGGTCACACCAATATTAACTGACTATTCTAATTCCATCTATATCCCCATTGCGGACGGGAATGTAATCATATGGCAAGACTTCGAATACAGCATATGACCAACTTAATGGTGTTCTCCGAGATGGCTGATGAAACTAAACATTTGACAAGTCATTTCCCTTCATTTCACATGGTAAAAATTTTGGACTCGGACATAGCTCGAATCAAGACCATTTTGGCATCATTGAACATTCACCATCGACACGCTAGAAGCATCAATATTCTGGGCACTGCCTCAAAGGTCGTCGCTGGAACACCTGATTTTGATGACTTCGAAACAGTCAGATTTAACCAGCGACAGCTAATAGAGTCAGAAAACAGGCGAATTCATATTAATACAAAGACACAAGCCTAAATAAATCAGTTAACGGAAAAAGTAAACGTAATAATAAATAATTCTAAAATCAAACAAATAGACACCGGCCATTTATATGAAACCCTGCTCGCGAGAAACAGGATAATAATTTCTGAGCTTGAAACCCTGATGTTAGCCGTCACCCTTGCAAAGATAGGTATAATTAATCCGGCTCTCCTGGATTCAAAATATTTAAGCAAAATTATAAATATAAAACCCTCAACAAATGTAACGGTTAATGACTTGATGGAAGTATCTTATGTAAAGGTTCAGTTAGATGAAAATTATTTGATTTTCTTTATTAAGTACCCTAAGATTAAGCCAGAATGTATGAAAGTTATTATTTTACCTGTTCAACATAATGAAACGATATTGCATCTCAGTACGGACAACAATATAGCCGATTGTGGAAACAAGACAATTCCCATCGGGAACTGTACTACAACACTTACATCAACATTCTGTAAAGAGTTATTACACGCAACATGTGCTCAGCAACTTCACTCCGGAAGCGTAGCCCACTGCAATACAAGACCTAGTCACCTGGAACCTCTGGTCGTGGTTGACAATGGCGTCATTGTTATCAATGATAACACGGTGGTAATAAAAACTATTGGGAAGTCAGAGCAGCTAGTTACCGGAACGCATCTTCTCACCTTGGATAACGAGATCTGTGTTAACGGATCTACCTATAAAAATCTGAAAGGCGAATTGAGAATGGCACTAAATCCAGCAGCCGCCTCGATCCTAAACATTACTGGCCACCAGGAAATATTGAGCCTTCCTTACCTTCGATGACTGGGTATTGAGAATTTGCAGCACATTTCACGAATCGAGGGTAAACTTATTGTGGGACCGATTGTCCCCGTTCACACCGTAATTTTTATTCTATTCGTGTATTGCTTAGTACTCAAATTACACCAGAGAAGAATGAAGAAACGGCAAGGTTTTATCTTTTAAGCGACCATTGATGGATCTCAATTGAGTGGGGGAGGAGTTAACGTAACCGACGTTGCTTTATAAACTGGCACTTTAACTATAATGGGTTAAATCCCTTTTAGTTTGTTTCCTACAAATATTCAACGACATTATGCTGACTGTGCGTCTGTTAAAACGGATGTTATACAGAAGGCAGAATGTTTTGAAGTAACTTTATCAGTACACGAGTTGCGGTATCAGCATTTAATGCAGTAGCTGTTGGCTACTTTATTCATAAGTAAAATATTTAAATTCAGTTTTTTAAGCAGACTCAAAGAAAACAAAACGTAAAGTTCTAAAAATAAATAAATTAAATAAAATCTAAAAACAAACTTAAATTAAGGGTGAGTTCCAAAGCGTCATTTGCAATGCAACATAACAAACTCATGCATTCCTAAACGCAACCATGTAAACATTGACAATGTTACGCATCCCTAAATGTATAATAAGAGTTATTGATACGCAAACAAAAGCAAACTGTGTATCACTAATTTTGTTACTGCTTTGTTGATATTTTGTGCAAAATAAATTACAAACACATCAATCATGGCGGAAGAAAAGTAAGAAAATTTGCTTTTAAATTTAATTATTATTTAAACAGAATTTATTTATATCTTCAGGGACAAAAAGTGGACTTTTGAATGCAAGCAGCTTTGTTAACAACACGTTTGTAAAATTTTAGGGGAGAAGGTGCTCCGGGAAATTAAAAGCATTGACTCGGACTTTTTTTGTATTTTTGTACAATTTTATAATTGCTTTGAGGTATTTCGTCCAATAATCAAATTTTCAAAGATTATATTTTTTATAGTTGACATCGCCATCTTGAAAAAAACTGATCGCATAGAAGTGTTTCTAAATGTAAACAATTTCCAAAGTTTTTTTTTACAAATTAAACAACATAGTTGGTTACTTTGTATTAAATCAGTAACAAAACCGCATCACTGCAATGTGTTTTGACGTTTTGGAACTCACCCTAATTTATACATATATGTATATATATATATATATATCTATATATCTATATATATAAAAATGAATGTCTGTCTGTCTGTTTATTTGTGCTTTATAGGAGGCCAAACCCTTGGACCGATCTTCCTGAAATTTTCACAGCATGTTACTGTGACTCTGGAAGGAATAATAGGCCATATGAAGTTTTAATTGGACAAAGGGGCGTGGCACCGCCCATGTAACCCAAAAATTTAAATCGCCATATTTTGACAATTTTTTGACCTACCACGACAATATTTGATACATATGGTATTGGCATAATTAGGAATACGTACCAGGAGAAAAGTGGGTGGGACCTGGGACCGCCCCTTTTTAGAAAAATTAAAAATCGTAATATAGTCTTAACTACTGGACCAATCCTCATTAAATTTTCGCAATAGGATATTCTTGACTATATAAAGTTGGGAGTGGACAAAGGGGCGTGGGCTCGCCCATATAACCCAAAATTTAATATCGTCACATCTTGGGCATTTTTTTAATAACGAGGAGGGTAGCGAAGCACACCGGGTTCAGCTAGTATATATATATATATATATATATAAACTAAATCTATAAATTTAAAATATAAATAAGCATTAAATTAATAAGCAACATGATACGTATGACTAATTGTACACAATATTTTTTTTATATATATACAAAAACAAAATTTATATTAACATAATAATAATTAAAATACCACTTGAAAATGCACTTGCCACTTAAACAAGAAATCATACAATATGTCAAAACAAATTGTACGATTTTTTTTGGGGTAAGGGTGTAGTGTATGCATATCAGTGAATGACATGAGTTGACTAAATTTTACTGCCTACTCCTATTTTTATTGCTTTTGTTTCATTTTCAATCATTAATAGCAGCAATTGCATTGCTTGTAGAGTTTGCTTTTGTAAGTGCATTGTTTATTACTCGTCTTATTAATCTTATTTTCGATACCGTTGGCAATAACAACATACAAAACACTCCTTTATATACAAGACACTCAAATGATTCATTAAAGCTCAACTAAATGTTTCAAAATTAAAAAAAAAATTTTTGAGTAATTTTTTATTTAAAGTAAAATAAACATTACCTGGGGGCAAATTACGGAATTCGATATTGATCGAAATTTACATTTAAATTCTATTGAAATTTCAATCGATATCGAATGCCGTAATTTGGCCCCTGATTTCTTATTTTAAAACTTTCGAAATAGCAATTGTTTAATTTTAAGGAATATAAAATTTACTTAAAAAATTACTATAATTATGTTTCTTAACTTTTGGAGCGTAGCTGATATTTTGTAAACTTTTTTTTACAAATTAATAATATTTATTACTTTTTAGTACTAATAAACAAAAAACAAGAAGAATGTTTCTAAGTAGTATATTTTATTAAAAATGTACGAGAAACTGCATTATTTTTCATTGCAATTGTGTTATTGTTTTCTTTTGTTCGTAATTGGTTTATTCACATTTAAACAGCGAAATACTCAAACATACTTACTGCTTTTATGATTAGTTGGAATGTTTAGGATTTGCAATCAAATACAAGCATTTTGTAGCAAAAGACAGGCTAAATTGAATCATGCTTTAACAATTTTCATTTAGTTGGTGCCTATTGCTAGGTTAGGTTGCACAGGCCGTCGGCATAAAAGACCGACCCACTTGGGTCCCAAAGGTCCCGTTGTGTTACCTGGAAACAGGATTTGCAGGGGATCAGGTCCAGGCTGCTACGGCACCGTCAAAGATTTCAATCCAAACCACCCCGAGGACCGGATAAACAAGTTTATCCTAGCAACGTCGCAGACAGATAAGTCTGCAAGACCATGCAGTCTCGGACTGCCGAAGATGGCCGCTCTATTCTCAGAAAGAGCTGGGCAGTGGCAGAGCAGATGCTCTACCGTTTCTTCCTCTTCCTCTTCCTCATCTTGACAACTTCTACAGTAGTCATGATGCGGAAGATTCAATCTCCTAGCATGAGTACCAATGACACAGTGCCCCGTCAGCACCGCCACCAGTATGCCCAGCTGCCCCCGAGGAAACCTCAGTAGATTTGCGGTTCTCCTACTATCGTACTGAGGCCACAATGTCCTCGAGACCCTGCAGGTAACCTCCTCAGACCATCTAGACTGTACAGCTCTGAGAAGTTCCTGCTGAAGTAAAGCTCTACAGCAGCTTAATGGGACTCCTACCAGTGGATCTGTCTCCCGGTCTCCCAACCGGGTTCCCAATCTGGCGAGTTCGTCCGCAATTCCGGGTACGCCCGAGTGAGCTGGTACCCAAAACAGTTCCAGGTTAGAATGTCTCGCCATCTCTAAGAGATGTCCGGCATTCACGTACCAATCTGGATGTCGTATATACACCCGATAAGGAGTTAATCGCGGCCTAGCTGTTAGTACAGATCCGGATATCCTCTCGGTATATCCTGTGGTACCTCATCCAGCAAGCCGCCCTTCTGATGGCTGAAATCTCAGCCTGTACCACGCTACATTGATCCCGTAGCCTAAACATCATCCTAATCCGAAATCTAGGAATGAAGACGCCCCCCCCCCCCCCCCGTGTCCGACTTTGACCCGTCAGTATAAACATCCAGCACATCTCCACGCATATTCGATGTGCCCGACATTGATACCACGAAACCAATGTCAGACATGGGGGTGGGCGTGCAATAATCGATGTTGTCAGGAATAGCCGAGGAGCAGCCTAAAATAGCCGCATGTCCAAAGTCCTCTGACCTCCACGTCACCGCTGCATTTAGTCTAACCGCCGAGTTCATAGCCAGCTGTTTGGCCATGAGATCGACCGGTAGCCAGTGCAGCATCGCAAAAAGGGCCTTCGATGGAGTGGTGCGCATTGCCCCGGTGACCATCAAGGCCGAAGTGCGCAATATCCCATTCAGCATACTGCAGTTCACCAGTTTGCCCAGTGCGGTCCACCATACAAGAACTCCATACATGAGTATGGGTTTTATGACCGTGTTAAAGAGCCAGTACGACGTGTTGGGATTTATGCCCCAGTGTCTGCCCATGGCCTTTCTACACACATACAAAGCCACTGAGGCCCTATCCGCCCGAAACCGGACATTGGGGGTCCACGACAATTTTGAGTCCAGGATGACACCCAGATACTTTGCCCTGTCAGATAACCCAAGCTCCGCTCCATTTAGGAGTGGTAGCGGAAAATTTGGAATCTTGTTTCTTCTCGTGAAGAGCACAAGCTCCGTTTTCCGAGCGTTCGCGCTAAGCCCGCTCTCGGTACACCACCTACTGACGCAACCAAGCGCCGCACAGTGGCGCCCGTAGAGCAAACGAGGTTGCAAAAACCAAAATTTTTATGAGCGCCCTCGAAGTTTTGAATAAACCCATGTTATAGGAAACTTTTCAACGATTTTAAATATGCCACTCTTAATAATATCATATTTTTAGTTTAGAAGATATAACCGTTCAAAGGTGACCGACTTTCGTTTTTCAAAAAAACACACAATTTTTAGTCAATTTGTTGCGATTTCAGGTGTAATATCACGAAAAATAGGTAACGAATCGCCATATTTTTTGTTTGTATTGATTGATGTATTTATTAAATGTATAATGATAAAAAAAATTAACTGTTTGCTTTGTGTTTCTCCTAGTAAATCACTATTTAAAAACTATCCGTTTTTTCACTATTTTTCAACTTTGATGGAAAATAAAAAAAATCTATATTTTTCCATATTTGCCATATTTGCAAAACCTGTTCTTTGATTATTTCTTTACATAATTCAAAAGATTTTATCTACCCGTACGTGCCCGTTTGGCTTCTAGAGGTAAAAAAGGTTAAAAAGACATGGTTGCAGAAATTGTATGGCCTCCATCCCTTATATGTTTTGACTAACAATAGTTTTTTTAATAGTAAATTTTTGTTTAATTTTTTTTTGAGTAGTAAATTTTTAGGCAAGGTAGCATAAGCCTGTATGTTGTAAAATAAGCCCAATGCCTGGATTAGTCTACGACTGAAAGTTGGCGCAACAATTACTGAAACCATTAAAGAATTTAAGTACTGAAAACATGGCGTTAAACAATTTAAAATTATTTGAACTGTTTAGAAAGTCAACCACACCAAAGTTTTTCACGGAAGCTGCTTTAGAAGAACTTGATAGCTTATACGGAAATATTGAGAAAAGCGAAATTATAAAAAATAATTTTTATCTGATATATGCAAATATTAAGGCAAAATGGGTGAAATCTAATCGAACCATTCAGAACTTCAACTCTAAATACAAGGACTGGCTTAATGAAGACACCATCCTGGCTATATTGGCAGTAGATAAACCCACCACATCAACCAGAGGAGCAAAAGGAAGGCCAAAAAAAAGTATTGAGGAGTGTTCAATTTTCACAAGAAAGAGGAAACTTGCCGATGCCACCAATGACTTTACCACGAAGAATTTATCGGACGCGCTAGCTATTAAATATACAAAGGATAGTGAAAGGGTTAGGTTTCAGATAACCAATGCTGTTGCTGATGCAAGCCAACTGCGACTAAGGATTAAGGAAAGCATTCCCACTCCCACAAACGCACACATTAAAAAGGATGGTTCCGAAGAAGCCTTGGCCTTGTTTATGGACTTAGAACTTTCCTAAGAGAAATATGAGAAATTACGGGCATCTTTAACGCGACACGGCGCTGACGTTTTACCCGGATACAAGCATATTACGCAAGCCAAAATAAATTCTCGACCACTGCATACGGAGTTTACGGAAGTCTCTGCGAAAGCCAATCTGCAGGATCTCATGGGCCATACATTAAAATGGTGGTTGGAGAGTCTTTCTGAAAATGAGGTGAAAATTCTTCCTGAGAAGTTGACATTGATCAGCAAATGGGGCTGCGATGTATCATCAGGAAAAGCGTTTATAAGCAAAGGATATCTTTCGATGACGCTATAATATCGGACGGAAATATGTTTATGGCATCTGTTGTTCCTTTGCGGCTAAAATCTGATGTTTCCATAGACTGAAGAAATCCACGTCCGTCATCAGTGCATTATTGCCGACCAATAATGTTTCTGGAATTGACAATCAAATCGTGAAAAGATTGGGAACGATCTTGGATGTTTAAATGAGGACCTCTTCAATATGTCGGCAGCATCTTCCGATCCACTTATTTCTTCCCTGCGGCATGTGAAGTCACGAATAGAGTTAGAAAATAATTATAGTTTAGAAATGCTTAGTCTTTTAGATATACCTTCTCTTACGATTTGTGATGAATATTTTACAGAAAATTGAAAAAATTAATTTAAAAAAAAATATATTTTCTTTAATTTGTTGGGTAATAATTTAAAACATAAAACCCTTAAGAAAAAAATAAAAACTATTTAAAAATGTAAAAATAATTTTTTTAGTTACCATAAAATTGATTTTTCTACTAATTTTAACTTTGATAACCCATAAGTAGGCCCCTACAAAGCGTAGCTCATTTCATAGGCTGAACAGTTATCTATCATATGCTGTTTAAACTGTTTAATTATCTTATTCGGTTCAAAAGATATGATTTTTGTAACGAAAAAACTCAAATGGCGCCACTGTGCGCCGATTGCAGACATTGCGATAGCGTGTCAGGATACTTTCCTGACACTGCGACCGCGACGTCATCCGCATATGCCACAGTCCTGAACGCCTTGCAGTCCATTTCTGTCAGCAATGCGTTCATGGCAAGGTTCCAGAGAAGGGGAGATAATACCCCCCCCCCTGTGGTGTACCTCGCTTAGCTACCCTATATATGGTAGCTATTCCTATACTGGAAGTAATGACCCTATTAGTCAATAGATTCCTTTTAAAGCTTATTATCGACTGATTTACGTTCAGTCCCTCCGGGGCCATCGTAATGGCCTCCGGTTTCACATTGTTGAAAGCCCCTTCTATATCTAGAAAGGCAACCAATGCATATTCCTTATGCTCTAGGGATTTTTCTTTAACCCCCACAAGCGTGTGTAGTGCCGTCTCAACAGATCTGCCCCTGACATACGCATGTTGAGAGGCGGAGAGTCGGTCCGGATTAATCCTCCTCCTCAAGTAAAGGTCAATTATCCGTTCCAGAGTCTTCAAGAGGAAGGAGGATAGACTTATAGGTCTAAAGTCCTTCGGTTCAGTGTGCGAGGTCTTCCCCCCCTTGGGAATGAAGACCACAGAGCAAAAAGTCCATGGTTCCGGTATATACGACCATGCAATGCATGCCATGTATATCGGAATTAACTATGGTATAACAATATCCGCATTATGCTGAAATTAAGCCGGTATGATACTATCAGGACCCGCTGATTTAAACGGGTCAAAACTACCAAGAGCCCACATAAGTCCTTCCCTGTTTATAGGAAAGGGAACTGATGCACGGCTGTCAAGAATGGCTGTGCCTCCTCCCCTAGAACGTGTACAGCCCGGAAAGTGAGTTTCCATGAGAACCTCTAGGGTCTCATGTGCACTAAAGGTCCAATTGCCACAGTTTCTTAATGAAACTAGGGACAATGGGCGTTGCCGATAGAATCTTACGAAGTCTGCTCGTCTCGGAAGAACCCTCCACTCCACTGCAGAAGGATCTTCAAGACCTTTGCTTCGCATTTCTTACCATGTTCTTAAACCTGTTCACTGAGGACTTATAAGCCGACCGGTTTCCTGATCTCTTAGCCTCATTAAAAAGTCTACGGGAGGCTTTTCGTGCCTCCGCTATATACGAGCTCCACCAGGGTGGTTTGCTCTTACCTCGGCAGATATTCATTCTGCAGGATTCCGAAGTCGCGCGTTCAAACGCATTGGTTAATGCATCCACCGCTACCTCAATGTCCTCAGGAGAGACCGTTGCCGCTCCCAATCCGTTTTCCTTCTATTCCGTCGGGGAATGACCCCATGTACCCGAATCACTACGTCGAATTCAATATACCTATGATCAGAGAACGAGCAGTCACTAGAGGCCTTCCATGCCCTAATCAAATCTGAGTGCTTAGTACTAACTAGCGTCACGTCATGAACTTCCCTTCTATTTACTACAACAAAAGTGGGTTCTGACCCAACGCTTACAACGTCTCCATTATTACAAAGAATGAAATCAAAAAGAGACTCACCACTTGCATTAGAGTCTGAGCTTCCCCAAACAACATGGTGTGCATTGGCGTCTGCTCCAACAATAACCGGCAGGTTTCGAGTGGCTGCCATCTTAATTATTCTGCAAAGTATTGGCGGCGGTGCTTCGCATTCATGCGCCATGTAACTGGAGACTATTATAACCGTACCACCGTCTGTCTCCCAGGCAGCTGCTACCGTATCTTCATCGCTGTAATCAGAGAGAATGAAGATATTCAGATTGCTCTTCGCCACTATGCATGATCTTATCTTACCCGGACCATTCACAGTAGCTTGAAGCCTTTAACACCAAGCCCGAAAACCTTGCCCCGATGAAGCCATGGTTCTTGGGCTAAAACGATCTCCTCCCCTCTCTCCGAGATGCGGAGGAGTAGTGCAGCGGAAGCTACCTTAGAGTGGTGAAGGTTTATTTGAGTCACCTTCACCATCCCTGTTTGCGGATATGATTGTGACGTTGACGTCATCTTGGTCGGAGTCCAAGAGGGCGTCCTCGTCAACTGTCTCGTCCATTCTCTCGAAGAATTCACCCACAAACTCAGAGTTTGATAGGGTGCCTCCTCAGAGACCAGACTGGCAGTCTCCTCATTTACCACATCTCCTGGAATAGGCTCATCACCCTCCGGAGTAAGTTACCCCTGTTGTCGCCTCGGTAGACACAAAGAAGGATCGTTTCGAAGCCGTAATAGATCCTTCCTCGTCTCTCCCGAAGCGGCGCCAGCGATTCCTGACGCAGCAGGACAACGATCCGTCTGGATGCCCCTTCAGGTTTGGAAACCTTTGCTACTTTCCAATCATTGGTTGGTAGTTCAGGCTTTCCTCCCCGAATGAGCTCCATTATATCCTAAGGTTCGGCAGGTTCGTCCGGTATTCATGCCATGGCTCTAGGCCTGCGGGGTATATCTTCGAGAGGTACCAAGTCAAGCTTCGCCTCTGCCCATAGGCCTACCAAAAGAGCGACGGCTTGCTTTAATAGCATAGCCGAACGCTCGGACGGAGCTATCCGCGTCATTCCGATCAATGACGGCACGTACCAGGTCGCCTTTTGCAACCTCACTGAAGCTTCTGTCCATGGATTTATGTTTTGGACGCTTTGTAGCGGGCTGTTGACTCTGCGCTTGAGTCTCCTCCTCAGATCTTTGCCGTTTAGGCACATTCGTAGATGTAGAAGGGGGCTTTTGCAGGCCAGCCAGATAAAATCTTGCCCATTTCAATGAGGTAGATTCCTCCTTCGTAAGGGATTCAGCAGGCTTTTTACCTAACTGATCCACACATTTCTCGGAAGCACGCCGTTTCAAAAAGACCCTTCTGGCAGGTGGGGCGTGCCGTGGGGGTATAGTTTTGCCTTTTGCGGCTGAAGGCACAGCTTGGGAACCCGAAATCTTGTTCGCAGTTACCTTGCTGGCGGGGGGAGGTGAGACATTGGAACCCGAAATCTGGTTCGCAGTTCCGCTGCTCACAGCCGGCACTGGGTTGGCTGTGGAACCTTACTGTGTTCCTACAGCGCCCGAAACAGGGGTTTTAGCCTAAGCGGCACGGAGCTTGGCTGCTTTGGAAGTGCTTGGAGTGAAATCCAGAGGCACTTCGCTGCCTTTTTGTGCACTATTTCGTGCATTTAGTTCACATTTGGATGACCCCGGTTTCCCAGAGTCTCCTCCTGCATTTTTGGTGACACCAGTAACTTGCAGACCAGTCAGGCCTGACGTTCCAACCTGACTAGCCTGGATCTCAGTAACATTCGATTCACCGCAGCCTGAAATCATCACCGCGGGAATAGGGTCTCCGGAGATTATGAAGCCCCCGACAGGATACTTAGGGCATTTTTTCTTTTTCATTATTGGGATGGGTAAAAGTTGCATTTTATACATGCTGTCATGTGGTTATAACTGCTGCCTAGTATGGACTAGGCAGACCACCAAGCCGCACCAATGGTAAACAGACGCTGGTGGGTTTTGGACAGTGGACCGTGGATCTAGCTGACCCAGAAGAACGGACGTACCCTGACAGAATGCCCAGCCTCATTGAAAGGGAAAACATTCGTACAGGGTAGCTGATAGCCGCCCAATTGGGGAAACAGACGCTATCAGGCACTGGGGGGCAGTTCTTAGTTTCGCACTCACCATGAGCCCCTCTGGCATGGGTGTCCCTACCAGCACGGCCTACATGGATCATTGTACTTAAGCCTCTGCATCACGTCAAGATGACTGCCCGTAGCAAAGGGTGCCTATTGCTAGCTAAGTAAGTCACTTTGGAAATCTGACCCAACTAATGGGAATGCAGAACAAGCGCACACTAGAACACAGTTCATGCATGTTTAATACAGCAAAGTATGTTGAGTGTAATTTTATTTTAATTATTTGAGTAGAGTTTAGGTTATTGAGTGAGTTTAAAAAGTCACTCATAGGATTAGAAAATGTATAGTATATAAGAACAAAGATTTGTATGTATAAACAAGCAATCTTATTTTTAATCATAAAATATAAAGAACAAGTTCTTTCTTTACACTAGTGCGTTATGTTAATTAAAACTTAACTTTTTTCTAAATTCAATTTCTTTAAAATTGTGTTTGCAAATTTAGTAATTGAATCTGTATTTTTAATTTTGGGACTGATTTTTCAATAGCCGTGTTTAAAAAAATATTCTTAACCGAACCAAGAGTAGTTAACTTGCGCATTTGAAAATGCTTTGTTATTTAGAACCTTATTATTTTTACTATGTTTGTTGCTAAATTTTTTTCAATTTTTATTAAAATTTAGTTTTATTTTCGAGAAATCCTTTAATAAAGCCGGTAGCCAAATGAGGAAAGGCTTCTATATAGTCAACCAACTTCTCAAACGGCGCGTATGTAGTTTCTAAATTTTTTAAAGTATTATTCGTATTAAATAAATATATATACATATGTAGAATATTATAATAATATTTACAGCTTTTCTTTAAAATTTCCTTGTTATTTTCCATTTTTCTTGTAGTTATGTGTAATCAAACGATTGCCTTTTACTTATCGGCTTTTTTGACATTTGTTATCAATTTTTACAGCTGTTTTCATTTTGTGAGTACCAAAAATATGGAGAAAATATAAAAGCTTTCTTTTGTTACTCACTTAAAATATTTTTAAAGTTTATAAAACATAAATCCGCTTTTGTTCGGTTCTTTTACGAACGAACATATACTTTAATTTTTTAAAAACTGGCTGTTAATTAACACTGGTACTTTTGTACAAACTTATACATCATCGCTTAACTTTTAATAGTACAAAATAGAAAATAATAGAAAAGTTCCAACCCAACATACGGGCATAATATAAATAAAAATAATATAGTTTAAAATTTATTAGTTGTAACATTTATTTAAAAATATTATTCCTTTGTTTGTAATGTAAAAAAAGAAATAATTTAATTTTGCAAAAAAAAAAAAAATAATTTTAATAGAAGTGCAAACCAGTATTGCCGTTTTTTTTTACATTTTACACATTTTTCGTAACTTTGCAAGGCTCCACGTAACATGTATAATTTTGTTGTATTTGGCCAAATTGTTTTAACTTTTGGCGACACATCAACAAAACAAAGTAACATTACTGAAAAGTAGTTGTTGCATTATCAAAGACAAAAACTATCCGTCTATATTAGCCGTTTTTCCTAACATAGCAAATCGGATTAACTAACAAAGGTTACAAACGAGACCACAAGTTTATTTAAAAATAGTTCAAAATAAACAAAAAAAAAGTAATGCTGAAGTGTTACAAAATGCTTATTTCATACTTTTCTTTTATTTCTTTGAAATATGCAATAATGTGTGCTAATTTTACAATTCCGCAAAACATCACATATTAATTTGAAAGAAGTGTTGAAAGATATATATACATATATATTTAAAGTAAGAAATTATTTTAATAAATCGGTTAAATATCTTTGAAAGATTGATCGACAAAATTAACTATTTTATTAATTTTAAAATATCGGTGTTAAAGACTTAAGGCCTCGTTACTCTCACGTACACTTTGCGGATCAGCTGATCCGTTTTTACTTTGTATGTAAAGAGGTACTTTTTCGTAAACGTAAACGTGAAATTGAAAAATTTCTACGTTTTTATGTATGAGCTGTTATAGATTTGTTGTCTCTTTATAAGCAATGCTGTAAACAAATTTTAAAATGTAGAATTTATAGCGTATTTTGCTTGATGTTAGTTTTAATTTAACTAATAAATTCGTGTATTAAAAGTAAAAGAAGCTCGTTCATTTATATTGTTTTTTATAAGTATTACTGTGATTCAAATTATTACTGCGGTAAGTATTTTTATTTCTTTATTATTCTTATTACACTGTATTATTATTAGTATTATTATAATAATTATTATTATAAATCAATATGAAAATTTATTATTCGGAATATTTTAAAATTTAATTTACTTTATTCGTGCTTGACTCCTTAAAATATAAATAGTTCATGATATTCTCATGAAATACGAGTATTTATTAATTTAAACTAAACTAAAAATGAAATGTATTACTGCGGGGAAAGCATATCCATATGGCCATTTCACTACTGCTCAAATAGCTCCTTAGTGGATTTTACCCAAATTTTGTATAGAAAATAGAAAGTCTTATATCAAAAGCCAAATTGATTAAATGAGAACTCCATTAAATCAATAAGACAAAAGACAATAAAAACTCAAAAATGTTTTATACAAAAAACACAGCAAACATTCAATATTAGTTGTAATAATTAGATTTGTAGATAAATTAATTTTTAATAATGGAATGCAATGAAATTGAATTTGTATATCCCGTTTTTTCTAAATAGGTGTATAAATAGCAAATTTACAATTGATAGATACGATGCTGGGTAAGGTTGTAGGGAACCATAAAGTGAATTTCATTCTGCAAATATGTTTACTCTTCTCTTTACAATTAAAAACAAACTTAGCAATAATAATTCATTAGAAATGATATTCATATATACTGTTACGTTCATTTAAATTTATAAACGTGTTATTTATTGAGTTCCTTATTTGTAGAATAATTACACACACAACTTTTACAGTTTTAATTAAATTACACTTTATTTAGGCATTAATACAATAATAAATATTCGCGATTAATACAAAAATAATACACGATTGCAACTTTACACAAGATCTTAACTAGATGACGCTTACAATCAGAATGAATCAGCATGTATTGGCGTTGCTTTTATATACCCTATTTTTAGGCGTTCTTGAATATTCAAGAACTTCTACCTCCAACTGCTGCGTAGTAGAATATGATGTGTTGTCATTTTCATCTCAGACACATGAGATGAGCATTGTTATTTGCTTCTAGAACTTTCAATTATTATTTCGAATTTATTATACATATTGCGTATTTTTATTTAGTTGCTTTACAATGCAGGTGTGTATGGTTGTGTATTGTGTTTGTTTATTTCTCGCTTTGTGTTAGTTGTTTTTGTTTTGTAATCAAGAAGTTTTATAGAAACTTCTGGCTTCCGGTACGCCAGTAGAAATTTGAGTATATGCTCATCCCAATTCTTTTGGTGTGTACTCGCCACTTTTCTAAGATATTCCTTCAGACTGTGGATGCAGCGGTGTCGTTCTCGTCTTTTTGATACCGTACGTAACACTTCACTTTGAATATAACCGATAATTATAATGTCGTCCCTGGTCTGAATGTAGTTCTAGTGGAACACCGTATCGATACACCCAATTGATCACAGGGGCGTCTACCACTGTTTTGGACTCTTAGTTTGGAATGGCATACACTTCGGGCTATTTGCTAAAATAATCCAGTACCACTAGTACATATCGGTTTCCAGCATCACTAACAGGGAAAGGACCTGTGATATCAATAGCTATCCGCTCAAAGGGAGCACCTGTGTTATATTGTTAAAGTTTGCCACGCCTTTTTCTTATAGGACCCTTGGCCGTAATGCACTGTTCGCAATTAGTTATTCAATCGACTACGAATTGTTGGCAGCCCACCCAGTAAAATCTCTGCTTTATCTTTTCCAGAGTTTTTTTTATACCCATATGGCTGCCGCTGAGACCGTTATGGAGCTACTTTAGTATCTCATTTCTTTTAGAAGTTGGCACGGCAGTTAGGTCCGTTGTAGTTTTACCATCTGTACTTTCCCAAGATCGATATAAGCAGCCATCTTCTACTTTCAGGCTATTCCACTAATTTTGCTAGTGGGCTCTCTGCCGATATTTCATTATGATTCAGTCTTCTGTTGTTTTGCTTAGCGAATATAATTTTTTCCAAAATTGGGTCGACATTCTGGGCCTTCGACCAGTCTTCCCTCGACCCAATTTGGATAAGCCGCACATCATTAAAAAGATTTTATGGGCGAGGCCAGGTCTTTACTGGCAGTACTTTGTCTTCATCAGTTGATACGCCCTCTGCTGTTACACGATGCCCCACGTATTTGACCTCCTTTTGAAACAAAGCACCTTTCTTAATATATAATTTAAATCCTACAGCTGTTATACGCCTAAAAACTTCATCCAGGTTTTTGAGGTGTTCGTCAAAAGTCTTCCCTATCACGATTATGTCATCCAGTTACACCAGGCACGTCTTTTTATTGAGACCCTTAAGCACATGTTCCATTAAACATTCAAAAGTAGCTAAAGCATTGAACTGCCATAAACCATCACTTGCGGTAAAGACAGTTTTCTCCTTGCCTTTATCGGCTATCTCTACTTGCCAATAGCTGCTCTACAAGTCTAAGGTAGAGAACCATTCCGTTCCCGTCAACGTGTCTAAGGTATCGTCAATTCTAGGCAACGGATAACTGTCTTTGTTGGTGACGTATTGAGATTCCTGTAGTCAACGCAAAACCTGGTACTGCCGTCCTTCGTCTTTACTAAAACTATTGGTGAACTCCACGGACGGCTTAATGACTGCGTTCCATTCCATTTCGCTGACAAGTTTTTTGACCTTGTTTCGCTTTGCTAGGGAAACACTTGTGGGTGCTTGTTTTATAGGCCTCGTTTCGCCAGTATTAATTTCATGTTTAACAACTGCCGTTCCAATTTGGCATTTTTTATTTAGGGCGAAGACGGAGGCATGTTTTCTCAGCAACTGCTTTGCTTAGTTTCTGTCAGGAGGTGTTAGTCCTGCCACACATTTTTGCAACTGTTCTGCTAATGAATCTCTTTCTCGTTTGTTGAAGACTTCTGACATTTCTAGAAATTTATCGTTTACTTTTGCTAGAAGCTATTCCCCGTTGATTCTAGAGCTTTCTTGAATTGCTTCCATTTTCTTCATTATAGCTGCAATTAAAGAATTCAAGTCAATAACGCTTGTTGCTGGGGTACACTCTTTAATCTCTTCTTTTTCTCTGAATTCGTATGTCCCAATATCTATACCACGGTGCTTGAATTTATCTATTAACCGCTTTTGCAATTCCACTTTATTACCCGCTGTCGGCAGAACCAACTTACTCAGCTCCATTTTTAGCTGCTCAACTTTTAGCTCGTCAAATTTCATTGCAATTACTTATTTATTATTTTGTAATCTCACTTCTGACACCAGTTTTAACGTTTAATTAAATTTATAAACGTGTTATTTATTGAGTTCTTTATTTGCAGAATAATTATACACACAATTTTAGAGTTTTAATTAAATAACACTTCTGTGGTTTTCATGAATAACAGCGCATGTCTTAAAATCAAACTTTTCAGTAGAGCAAAAACTATCTATTTTTGAAGCTGATACCAAGATCAAAACTTTTCAACTTTTCTTTATACAGTAATGTAAGTGTAGGTTTAAGCAATATTCCAATTAATTTTTAGGAAACATTTCCTTATGGATTAGATCCCAGAGCAATTTAAAAATAACAAACCATTTTAAACATCGAAATTGTGTTCTGACAAAACAGAGTATGTCTATGTAAATGATTTACGCTGAACAAAGAGAATGCGACCACACAAGTAAGTAACGAACTTAACGAGTAGGTACCTCATATGATAAAATAACATACATACTAGATTGGTTTGGCGAAGAGGTCACCTGATTTGTTTTTCGGGTATCAACATTAGTTTTAATGGCTTTTCCTAAATAAAAATAATGGCGGTCTTTTTTTTGGGAAAATTCTCACTTCTTGGGGTGGTTCAACCCACCTAAAAACGCGGATTTTGAGCTCGTTTTTCCGCAGAGCAAAAACGGTTAAATATATGTCAAATCTGATTTCACCAGCCGAATCTGCAGCAAAAACTATTACAACGAACGTTTTTTGAATCGTCAAAAAGTTCCAAGAACCCACAATAGAAGGCGAAAATGTCATTAAAAAAAATTGGGTTTTTTTAAACATGCACGATGAAAAGGCATTTTAAACTTAGCAAAACGGTAACAAAATATTTTAATTTTATCACAACCCGTTAAAAAGTTATATGCCGTTTAACATTTTTTGTTATGGCTAAATAATAAGTTGTTAGAAAAATGTTAAAACTGTTTAAAAAAATTTTGCAAAGAGTTTCCTGTTATTTAAATTTTTTTAAAAATTAAACCTTAAACATATGTTTGCTATTAATAATAATTTATCAATATGTAGGATCTGTTACATTTAGCAAATTAAAAGTTTGGCGAATACCAGGTAAATAGATAAGTTGTTTTAATAACCTGAAATAACTCTTAAAATTCTTTTTAGATGTTCAATCGTGTACTCATTTAGACGTCTTACGCCGTTTTCTCACGATTCATGAAGGTAATAACAAAAAAAAAAATGTGTTTCTATCAGCATCATCTCTAGTATCCGAAATCCGAATCGACGTAGAGAAATTGTTATTTTTTCCAAAGCAACGCTATTACCTTCGTAGCAAGACAACCAAACTTTACGGAAATTTTTGCAATGCCAAACGAAATTTTAAGAGAGGGAGTTCGGGTCCAATGAAACACGTGAAAGAATTCTACAAAAAACTCTCTATTCCATTTCCGCTAACACAAGACTTCAAGCGAGCATCGAGAAAACAAGTAGTTATCGCATCTATTACTAACACATTAGAAGAAAAAAAAAATACAAGTAGACTTTGACAACAAAAATCAAGACCCAGATTGGATGCTAGCTGAAGCAAAATCCGAAATTGGTAAGTTTCTTTTTACAGATCCAAAGAATTGCCGACTGTTGGACAGCGTTGGAATTTCTTCCAATTCGATGTCACTTCTTTTCAAAGAATTGAAACGTCTCAACAACATAAAGGAAAAACATCTTCTTCATATTTATCAAAACGACGGTCTGGCGGACGTGAGCAATCAATGAAACGGCTCCAGGAATTTAAATTTCCCGACTACCTGATATTGCATTGGGACGGTAAACGTATACAGAATAATAGCCGCGATATGGTGGAAAGAGTAGTCATTAGTGTTTCCGCAACAAATGGGTTACAAGAGGTGCAGCAGTGTATTCGTAAAAACAACAAAAAATCAGTTGAATCGTCGACCTTGTCGACTTCATCAAAAAGAATTGTGCGTGGCAAATCCATTTAAAGAAGTGGTAATAAAAAAGGTTGGTGCTGGAATTCCAATTTTTAGTCAATAATTGTGGTTTTAAAATTACACCGGCATATAATTCAAAAGCAGCTAAAAGCATTTTGGACTAAAATCGCCAATCGTTGGTAGATTTTTATGTTAAGCAAACCCAGATTAATCACAGAAGCGCGGATCACAGAGAAGCGGCTAACTTGCACTTGTTCATCTAAATGCGAATCCTGATAATCTAAAAGCCTGTGGAGCAAATCACCACGCCCGATGGCTCTCAAAAGTATTATATATTTTCAAAATAATGTTGTACAAAAATCATTTTTACATTTCGGAAATGTTGTTGGAGCAATTTAAAGTTATGCTTCTCTATTTTATAACCATATACCTAAAATATTGGTTCACGTGCGATTCAACAATTTATGCTTCCAAAAATTACTCAGACTTTTTGTCCGAACTTGAGAAATTCTCGCAGATGAAAGGAAAATATTGTTCTTTAATTGCAAACAGTGCTAAAGCCACTCAGCTACGGCATTTGGAATACCTAAGCGAAGATAACGCAGTATCTTCAATTTTTGACGAACAAATTTCATTAGAGGAAAAGGAACAACTACGAAAAAATTGTTCCCAAGTAAAATCAAAGATCAAACTCAAAATTTGTTAGAAATTGATCCAAATTGTAATTCACACGATTTCAAAGAATATGACACAGACACTGTTACATATTGTACATCGGATCAAGAAGCTGAAGATATTGTTAACTTGATTCATTTAACCGATCAAATACTTTATGAAAAATATTTTGTTGATGTCGAAGAAAATGAAAATGTATTAAACAAACCTATCGATGTAACTAGAAAATTACCAAATTATGATTCTTTTCCTTCTAAATCGCCTTTTGATTATGTCACTCTTCAGAGCCTAAAAAGTTTAGTTAATTTTGGTATAAATATTTCTTTTATGGGTCATAATGCCATTGATTGGCCAACTAACTAAAGCTATGTAAATGCAATCAAAATCGCCAATAACATTAAATCTACAAGCGATTATACGGAATAACTAGTTGGCCAAATTTCAAGACTAAACGATTCGTGTTTGCTGAAAAATAAAGATGGTTTAAATCGTTTAGCTATAGCAGCAGTAGATAACACTGAAATTGCTTAAAATTACTTTAAATAAATCATTTGAAACAATAAAAAAATTTGTAAAAATTTTTTATCAATTATTTCTTTTTGTTACGAAATAATGTTGAAGTCTCATAACTTTTTAACGGGTTGTGATAAAAATAAAATATTGGTACCGTTTTGCTAAGCTTAAAATGCCTTTTCATTGTACGAGTTTAAAAAAAACCTAAATTTTTTTTAATGACATTTGCGCCCTCTATTTTGGATTTTTGGAACTGTTTTAAGGATTCAAAAAACGTTCATTGTAATAATTTTTGCTGCAGAATCGGCTGGTGAAATCAGATTTGACAGATTTTTGCTCTGCGAGCTTAAAATCTGCGTTTTTAGGTGGGTTGAATCACCCCAAGGAGTGAAAATTTTCCGAAAAAAAGACCGTCATTATTTTTATTTGCCCAGAAACCTTAAAAAAATGATGGTATCCGCAAATCAAATTTTTAAAATTTACTCTAATACATACATATATTAAAAACTTTTATAAAATGCGAAACTTTTACATTTTTTTCTACAGCACAGCCAAGATTACATTGAAAAAGAAAAAACACCGTATAAAGCACAGTTATGACCATAAAATACCAAAAACAAACACTCACGTGATTGTGATTTGTTTTTAACTAAACAAACATCAAAACATAATTTTGAGATGTGTTGAGATAAAACAGCGTATCTGGCGCTGTTTTTTTTTTTATAAGAAATTTAAAAAAAAGCCAGTGTTTGTCAACATGCTACGTTATTATTGAAATTAATTTGAAAAAAGGTAGAAGTTGTATTGTTGTGTAAAGAAAAAAGGGGGTTATAGGTCCATATTTTTAATTTTTTTTTACATTTTAAAAAGTCATTTAAAATGTAACAATTTGGTATCATTAACTCGAAATGTAAAATTTGAACATAGGCTGTTATTCATGAAAACCACAGACTTTATTTAGGCTCTTAATTAGATCTTAACTAGATGACGCTCATAATCAGAATGAATCAGCACGTATTGGCGTTGAATATTCGAAAACTTCTACCTCCAACTGCTGCGTAGTAGAATATGATGTGTTGTCATTTTCATCTCAGACACATGATGTGAGCATTTTTATTTACTTCTAGAACCTTCAATTGTTATTTCAAATTTATTATAATGTTGCGTATTTTTATTTAGTTGTTATACAATGCAGGTGTGAGTATGGTTGTGTATTGTGTTTGTTTATTTCTCGCTTTGTGTTAGTTGTTTTTGTTTTGTAATCAAGAAGTTCTATAGAAACTTCTAGCTTTGAAAACAGACACAATAGGTCATTTCGGTCCACTTTCTTGGCCACAATTAGTTTTACTTTTTACAATACATATATACATTCATTTATAGTATGTAACAATCATGGGGAGTCAATTAAAATGGCAGGTAATGCGTTTTTAATTACAAATAAAAAGTAATTGTAATTAGGGAATTTTCATTACTTTTATTTATTTAAATTCAATTATATTCTTTAAAATAGAAAGTGTAACTAAAAATTGTGAAAATTAACTTCTGAAATTTCTGAAGTAGATACATCAAAAAATGTTAATGTTGTAAAAATCAGCAGCAAAAAAGTATTTTATTAATATTTTACAATTAATTCTTATAGCATGTACATATGTATTCAAAAAATATTATACATACATATGTGTTTAAAAAATATTCATAAAATATATTTTAAAATAGAAAGTGTAACTGAAAATTCTGAAAATGAACTTCTGAAATTTCTGAAGTAGATACATCAAAAAATGTTAATGTTGTAAAAATCAGCAGCAAAAAAGAAAGTTTTTAATAATATTTGTTCTGAAAACTTAGAAGAATATTAATCATTCCCTTTTAGGTGAAATTTCCAAAAGATTATATTGTACAATTAACTCTGTACAATGTACATATGTATTCAAAATATATTATACATACATATGTGTTCATAAAATACTCATAAAATATCTAACGTGCATTGGAATTTCAATTTTACATTGAAGTAAAATTTTCCGAAAAACATCTGTAAAATTCCATACTTTTATACAAAGCAAAAGTAAAAGCACTTGCGATTCCATCTGTATGAAAAGCGGTAAGGCTTTACAAGTTCTAAACGCTGTAGAAACTATTTTCACTGCGTTTTTGTTTTTAAATACAATACATAGGAGTTTTATTATTTTCACATGTTAACTATGTATGTACATATATGTATATATAATTGATAATTTTTATAAATAAATAATTTTTACCTATAAAAAATTAAAAAAAGTCATTACATAATTTTATATTAATTACTCTATTATCTATTTGAAAAATTCCATGAAAATGAGATTAAGTAATTGCATGTGTAAATTATTACAAACTGTAATTCACAAAAAAAAAAAAAAAAAAAAAAAATATATATATATATATATATATATATATATATATATATATATATATATATATATATAACGCAGTGATGGTTCTTAATTTTAATGAATTCTTTTATTGAGTTTAAAAAAAAGGAGTTGCCATATAAGTAATTTGGAATGCTATAGTAGGGACACTCAAATTTAACCAACACCTCTTCTCATTCCAAATTGTCTACCAGCTATAATTTGGATCTTAAGTGTTTTACTCTGTGTGGAGGAAGTGGTTTTGTAAGTAAATCTGCTTCCATGTCATTGGTTGGACAATATTCACATCTTATTATGCCTGTCTTCACATAATCCTTAATAAAATGGTATTTTATATCAATATGTTTGGTTGTGTTGTTCATTTTGAAACCTTCAACGATCTTTATACAACTTTGGTTGTCTTCTTTAATGATGATAGGATTATTTATGAATCCTCCAAAATCTGTAATTAACTGCTTCAACCATACCGCTTCTTTTGCTGCCTCAGCGAGTGCAACAAATTCTGCTTCTGTCGAAGACAATGTCACACATGTCTGTTTACGGCAAGCCCACGAAACAACAGCACCATAAACTTTAAAAAGGTATCCGCTATTAGATTTTCGATCCAATCGATTTTCGCCCCAGTTTGCGTCTGAAAAACCGGATAGAACATGGTCATCATCTGGTGCTATACGCAATTTCATACTGACTACTCCTTTCAGGTACCTAGCCACCCTTTTTAGTTCCGTCCAATCCTCTTCGTTTGGCTTACTGATTTTTTGACTTAGTATATTAACAGCAGCTGTGATATCTGGTCTTGAGTTTAACGATATGTATAATAAACTTCCTTTTGTTTCTGACAGTTCTTATTGTTGCTAAGTTCTGTTTGCTGTGTGCCAGATTTACCGTATGATACCTCTAATGGAATGGAGGATGGTTTGAATAGTCGAGTCTAGCTTCTGCTACATCTTTAAGATATACTGCTACTGTGAAATAGAATAATAACCACGTTCTGAACGTTCTATTTGTAAACCGAGATAATGCTTGATTGGCCCCAAGTCATGGATCTTGAATGAATTTTCGAAAATATTTTTTATAGCTTTAATTGTGTCTTCATCTTTTGAAGCTATAAAGATATCGTCCACGTAAATCAAGACAAAAGTTAGCTCGACCCATTCTGACCGTATATACAAACATGGGTCTACATTACGTTGATGGAAATTAGACTTTAGTAACACCTCATGAAGCGTTTGGTTCCATGCCCTTGCCGATTGTTTTAGTCCATAAACGGATTTCTTTAGGAGGCACACCATATCTTCATGATCCTTTTCTTTAAAACCTGTAGGCTGTTCCATAAAAATTTTTTCCTTCAAATTTCCATTTAGGAAGGCTGTTTTACAATCAATATAATGAATTTTTAAATTACGTTTTCCGCTAATAGCAAAAAGTGTTTTGAGGGTAGTATGTGACACCGCTGGAGCAAAAACTTCATCAAAGTCTACGCCGTATTGTTGTGCGAATCCTCTTTTCTTTAAAGTCCGATGATTCGTTTTAAGATTTTGATGATGATTATGTAAATAGCGCAAGTAATTTGCGAGGTGTAAGAAGATCTGAACGTAAAACTAAAGGAAAAATTCTAGCAAGGTATGTAAATGTTATCCAAGACTTTGTCCCTACATCCTATGCCGAAGCGATGCAAAGTGATGAAAAAGATAATTGGTTCAAGGCCATGGAGAAAGAGTTTGAAGCTTTAAAAACTAATAAAACTTGGGAAAAAGGCCGAAAGACCAAAATATTATCGGTTGTAAATGGGTTTTCAAGAAAAAATTAACCGACGATTGTGAGCAATGCAAAGCTAGGCTGGTAGCTCGAGGATTCGCACAACAATACGGCGTAGACTTTGATGAAGTTTTTGCTCCAGCGGTGTCACATACTACCCTCAGAACACTTTTTGCTATTAGCGGAAAACGTAATTTAAAAATTCATCATTTTGATTGTAAAACAGCCTTCCTAAATGGAAATTTGAAGGAAAAAAGTTTTATGGAAAAACCTACAGGTTTTAAAGAAAAGGATTATGAAGATATGGTGTGCCTCCTAAAGAAATCCGTTTATGGACTAAAACAATCGGCAAGGGCATGGAACCAAACGCTTCATGAGGTGTTACTAAAGTCTAATTTCCATCAACGTAATGTAGACCCATGTTTGTATATACGGTCAGAAGGGGTCGAGCTAACTTTTGTCTTGATTTACGTGGACGATATCTTGATAGCTTCAAAAGATGAAGACACAATTAAAGCTATAAAAAATATTTTCGAAAATTCATTCAAGATCCATGACTTGGGGCCAATCAAGCATTATCTCGGTTTACAAATAGAACGTGGTTATTATTCTATTTCGTATTTATTTTCGTCGTGAGTTTACCTGTTATTAATTCGCCTTGGTTGAATACAAGGCGACATATCGTTAGTCGCCTCAAGATGTATTGCTTTTGTCGCCAAGCATAAAAAACAACCACATAACTTTTTGTTAATTTACAACCCCTTCCCACGCATGATTTTATTTTAAATTGCCCGGCAAAATCAAACCCCGAATGGGTAGAAGGCCTGGTTTGTTCTTCCGGGGGTAGCAAAGCCATTAACTTCTGTCCTGTTTCTTTCCCAAAGAGAATTAATCTTTTGCTATTACGAATCATACCACGAATAAGATTCTTTAGATTCGGCATCCAAAATTCCACTCGAATGAGACGTATGATCATGGCTAGACCACGAATTATGCATCATATGGTATTATTTTTAGATATTTTTCATTATATGCGAAACCCAGGCATGTACAACGCTCATGTTCATTCTAATATAATATAAGTCTACTGGCATATAAAAATTAGTCGATTTCGTACAAATCACACTTCAGATTGGGTAATTTCAAAATTTGGATACAAACTGTCCGCAAACGGAGAAAGCACAACAACCGAACACAATATGCAATAACTCTGATTGCTCGGGATTGATCTGAAAACCTTTTCACTATATCAATTGGTATTGGTGTTTCTGTATCCAATTTAACACATTCTAGGTGCTCATGAATGCTATTTGATTTTAGAGCACATTCGTTTGCCGGTTTTGACAACTAATGAGGCCCATGCAACCATAAAAAATTGTTTATTAAACCAAGTGCCAAAGATGCACGATTTGCTACATCAGCAGCATTATTTTTGGGATTAATGTGAGACCAATGCTTAATTCCTACAGATTTAGCAATTATAACAACTCTATTCGCAACAAAAGTTCGCAAGCCATGCCAGAACTACAGTGGAATCAGTCCATAGAAAAATGTTATCTTTGGGAAAAGTTAGCTGACATTTTAATGAATCCCCAATTTTTGTCAATAATACTGCTTCTTCGGTGTTAAAGACTCAAATTTTTGTGGAGTTACTTTTGTTTTGGATGCAAGTAAATGCGTTGTAGTCTTAAACGAGGAAGAGACAGAGCGAACATAGATTGTTGCAGCATATTCTTTCTCAGAAGCATCACAAAATTCGTGAATCTAGAAATTATTTTTTTTCACATTCGGGTAATCGTCGAGAAAAGCGAGACATTTATTCCAATCTGTCTTGTCCTTCTATATTTGTTGGATAACTATTTTTGCAACAACGATTTTCGGGGAAAGCCACCTGGGGGATCAAATAACTTCGCTATTTAATACAATACAGCTCGTTGTGTAACCACGTTTCTCTTACGCTACATTACATGTCTTAAATAAAAGCTATCATCTTGAGCATTCTAACGCAAGCATAAAGTTTTTATAGTGCTGAAATCAGAACATTTTAAAATCTGCATCAAGCAAATTTTCACTCAGAATATTATCTAAAAGACCTATATTATTAGCGGTCTTTTTACTGAGAATGAAACCTTCTGAAGGAAGAACTCTAATGAGCTCATGCGCACTAGCCAATAAGTGATGGACGTTCATGTTGTCTGTCTGTTGTCAGATGCAGCAGGACTGCGCATTTTGCAATTGTAGTAAAATCTTTATAGCCTGATAAGGCGCACAATTGACTTCCAAAATTCACTGTTTTAAGCTCGTAGTCTTAGTTTCATCATCAGTATTACGTCGGAAAAGAATAATCATTCATTAGCCATTAATAGACGAACTTGAAGTGTTAAATACTATCCGCAATTTCGTAGTAACGCTATATGGCTTAATCAGTGCATGATGAGGCATATAATAGCACGTAGGCTCGGATTCGGGGGGAGAAGGTTAATGCATATATCCTTAATATACTTCTTTAAAACGTCATCACACAGTGACTTAAAACGCGGTTTTTCAATAGTCGTGGCTCATTTCTTTTAAATTGCAAAAGAGATATATTTTGGTACTTGCTTGGAGACAAATACTTAGGAAATTCTGGCTTAAATAGTGAAGAAACTACAAATTGGCCTTCTGAATTTCTCAAGTGGTATTTCTATAAGGTTTATAACAGATTTCTTCTATTTCGGTTATTCAGGGTA
The DNA here is from genome assembly GCA_916610165.2 of Gymnosoma rotundatum. Lineage (NCBI taxonomy): Eukaryota > Metazoa > Arthropoda > Insecta > Diptera > Tachinidae > Gymnosoma > Gymnosoma rotundatum. The sequence continues at coordinate 113,534,220 of OU744336.1, forward strand.
CGGGGGGACTTCCTCAAGTTCCATTCATTCGAATAGAATTTTGGATCACGAATCTAAAGAATCTTATTCGTGGTACTATGCGTAATACCAAAACATTAGTTCTCTTTAGAAAAGAAACGGGCCAGAAGTTAGTGGCTTTGCTACCCCTGAAAGAACAAACCTTTTCAGGCCTTCTACCCATTTTGGGTTTGATTTTGCCGGGCCATAAAAAAATATAAAATCATACGTGAGAAAGGGTGGCAAATAACCAAAAGTTTTTGTGGTTGTTTTTATGTTTGGCGACAAAAGCAATACATCTTTAGGCAACTAACGATACATCGTCTGAAACATTCTTAGCCGCAATTCGTAGATTCTTATCGCGGCGTGGTTGCCCATCCAATTTATATTCCGATAATGGGACTGCCTTTGTCGGTGCTTCAAATTAACTCGAAACTAATAGAAAAACATTTCTTTTTGCCCTTAGAGAAAAGCGTTATGCACGAAACAGCTTAAGTGTTGTGCCTCAAAGATGGGTAGTCTTTAGGAGGCTGGTGTCAATAGTTTTAAGGCATATTTAAAGAAAATTTTAAACGGTCAAAAGTTCACATATGGAGATTTTACGATCATGCTTACTCAAATAAGAGCATGTTTGAATTCAAGGCCTCTTTGTCCTATGAGTGAAAGTCCCTAAGTTGTCACTCCGTTAACACCAGGTCATTTTCTGATTGATGCTCCCTTACTTACTCCTCCTGAGCCTGACATGTCCGATATGTCTTTAAATCACGCTAACAGATGGCACAAAGTGAAGGTACTTCACCTCCAATTTGCTATACGGTGGAAAGAAGACTACTTGAAAAAGTTTCACAGACTTATGAAGCGGAAGTATCCCAAAAGCAGTGTTGCCAAAACTATTGAACCAATTCCCGCTAGATATTAATTTAAAAAACTCCAGAAACAGCTAACTAGTCGAAAAAAACGCTGACATAAACCGCTAAAAAATTTTTGGAGCAATTTATTTTTATACCCTTTACCGAGGCAAACTTGGTTTCACAAAAAATAAATATGTCAATAAATCAGATATAGTATCGAAAGAGGTGCTATTCGAAATCAGCATGATCGGTCCATGTCCGTCGAGGCAGCAGGCATTTCACCACTCTTACCTCTAATTTTTTCATGTCATTTGGAACAATAAAGTAACTCCAATCAAAAAAAATTAAATATATCGGGTGATAGAGAATTAAAAAGTAAGAAAGAACCATTATCTGAAAAAATTGACGCTCACCCATATTTTCCTAGTTACGGGGCTCTGAAATTTAAAAAATTTTTGGAAATATTAGTATGGGTAAAATTTTAAAGCTTTTGAAGAGATCTTTAACCTAGTAAGAACCGATGGCGTTGTTTTGTTAAATAATAATAATATGCAGTACCATTTTTTTCTTTTTTAATTCTCTGTCACCCCAATATTTGTTTTTTTGATTGTAGTGAAGAGTATATAAGATTCGGCATAGCCGAAAATATTACTCTTACTTGTTTAGTACTGTTTTTAAATACTAACTGCCGTATTCATAAAATAAACTTTTATTATTTTTTATGAATATGGAAATAATTGTTCATCTCTAGATAAGACATTGATTATCTATACATATGTATTAGTTTCGTTTTGAGAACTGGAATAAATATTAGAGATTCCGATTGTAGCAGTATTTGTTATGCCGACGGAGACCATATCTAAAGCAACAAAGTAATTATAAATAGGCAAATAAAAGAATTGAGGAATTGACATACTTAAGGGTTAAAATAGCATCAACCATATTGGTTTGGAATCGATTTCTAACCTTGATTTAGCTCAATTATGTTGACTAAAAACCTGTTGCACTTCTGCATTAACCATGGCATGCATCGCAAAGCAAACTTAGCTATCTCTTTGAAAATTTTATTTCCAGCCGAATTTTGATATTCAAAAACTTCGTACCAAAAATATGTACGTAATATCCTTTAAGCTAATTTCATTTTATAGCATTTATATTATTAAGCTAATTTAAAATTCTTTCGATTATTTCCGGGCTATAACCCAGTTGTTCCAAATATTGAAAGGCATCCTCTCTTTTTTTTTTTTTTTTATTATAAGTACATTACGTTACGTTTTTTGTTTTGTTATAATACGATAATTTATCAGTTTTTGCTAAAATGTCCCGATTTTCTGGTAATCTCAAATGACGGTTTCCATTAGTTTAAAAATGTTTTATTGGCCCAACTAAAATATATTTCGTTATTAAACTTTAAATTAATTGTTTTAACAGTTAAAAAAAGGCAGAGACGGATAATCTATATATTTATTTAAAGGTTACAACTACATACTTTAGCTTATTTTGTAACTAACAAAACTTATTGTAGCTTAAAAACGCTAAAAACCCGCCAACTAAAATTTTCCTAGCTGAAAAAGCCTCTTAGCGTTTTTTTTTCTAACTTCCCACTTTTAATTAAAAAACTATTTCTAGCGGGAAAACCGTCCAAGAGTGAGTTTCAAGTTGTCAAGGTGAAAACTTATCACCGAATTAGTGGAAATTCGAACGAGTAGAGAAAATTAACTAAGGTTATGATTCTAAGACTATTTTTTGTAATTTGAGAACATCTTCAGGCATTTTATCCCGTCCTATTGTCAAGCTTGTTCTGCTACTCATATCAGAATAGTTTTAATCTGTCTTTTTCCTAGTTTCTTCTCCTTTTCATTTAATAGCAAAATGGCTGAATCCTGACGCTTTGAGGAATATCGCCCATCGGAAACCGACGTTCCCGAACTAAGTAAGCTCCAAGATCCGGCATATAGGTTGTGCAAAAAGATCAGCCGCTTCGTAAATGCTATCGTTTCAAAAATATGTCGATCGTCAAGCGAATTTAGAGAGTAAAGAGGCTTAAATACTGTTTCAAATGTTTCACGACCACTCACATTTTGTGCAACTGCGATAGTCGGGACCGATGTACCGAATGCCTCGAAGAGCATTACACGATGTTTCATAGATTCCGGCGCCAGGAAGATGTAAACTTTGTAAATAATAGGCAAAGGCAGCTACGAAGCAAACACACGGCACCAAAACCTACACGAAAAGGTCTTTCAAAAAGCCCCAACAGTGACAGTACGTTAAAAAAAACAGTGCCATCGAAACATCACCAAAACCAGCCTTACCAACCGCAGTATCGTGAAAACCAACCTGCCATGATTGTTATTAATATCCATTCAGGGCAGATTGGATAAACTTTATGTTTCTTTCTTTGTATTTATATTTTTAATACTTTAAAATTTTTAATTAGCCTTAAGTAATGAATTTGTTTTATATTTGCATTATTTTTTATCGCATGCGTTTTTAATCATTAGCTTACCTTGTTGCATCCGTGAAAGGGGGCGGTACATAAGTTTTTGTAATAGTTTTTCGTAAGTAAGCTTTTACTCTGTTATAGTCGACTATAGTAGTCATGAACAGAATTATTCTTTGTTTTTGAATTACTTAAATTTAAAATTTTAATTTTAAAATCTTTAAAAACTTTAAAAAATTTATAATAAACTCTATAAGTTCATTGGGTCCACATCAAATACATTAAGCGGAGGATTTTTTTTTTGTTTTTTGTTTTAGTTGTTATGTTCTCATAAGTTTAATTGTGTTGTTCATTCGAAGTAATATTCCACAAACTGCTACGCGATGTAGGTACACATTTGCATTATTACCATTCAGTACATGCTTTTCGAATTTTTTTATATATTCATTGTTGTATGCCTTGTCAAGAATATATTTATACGTTCAATGAAATTAAACAACATACATATACAGTCAAGGACTTAAGTCTTCATACATACCAAAAATTTCATATATTCGCCAAGCAAAAATTAAAAAAAAATAATAATAATTTTGTGTACCAGACATATTTAATTCGATTTTAATTTTCAAAACAAAAACCAACATTTTCATTCAATTCAAAAAATAACGATAAATATAGAAAAAACAAATTATAAAGACAGACAAAAGTGTTCATACATAACAGAAAAACATTTTTGACTTCCAAAAAGTACTTAATTTTGGATTAATTTTTAAAGCGTTAACATTTTGTTAGCCCACCGTTAGCATCAATCACTGTGAATCGAAAATACGAATAACTGACAACAAATTTTACAGAAATCGGCCTAGCCGTTCTCATTTTATGAATTACTATAAATTTTTTACCATTTTTATATATGTAGATTAAGGTATTAGGTCCCACTCTGTACACATTATTTACTTCTAATAAGCCAACATACAACGATGTAGTAGTTGCAACATACGCTAATGATACCGCTATATAGCCGCCAACGAATCTACAACTATCGCAACAAATATTGTTCAAACGCAGCTTGACTTAATTGGTAAGTGGCTAAAAAAGTGGTATATTAAAATAAATGCAGAAAAATCCACCCACGTGATATTTACACTTTAAAATAGTGACTGCCCCGATGTCAACTTAAATGGTGACGTAATATCTAAGTCAAATATTTAGGTCTTAACATCGATCGACGCTTAACTTGGAGAACGCATATAAATATAAAAAGAAAACAACTAAAAATAAAAACAAATAAAATGTACTTGCTTCTTGTTCTAAGATCGGAGTTAAAGATAAATAACAAAATACTATTATATAAGACAGTATTAAAACCTATATGGACTTACGGTAATCAATTATGGGGAACCGCTTCCTACTCCAACATTGATATAATTTAAAAATTCAATTCACAATGATCTCAATATTCCAAATATTTTTTTTATTACATATTTTATTTGCAATCTATTTAAAATTAAATAATAAGCAAGTTTTATAGCTACATTAACAAAGAATATAACAGAAGCGTTAAATTACATTAAATTTAACTGTAAGATTAAACAATTTGAGAAAGATATACCATTTATATATAACAAATAAAATTTAGGATTTGTACGGGAGATCTTGTATGTGCAGTCTTTTAAGTCGTCTAACTTCATCACTGTCTTCTAAGAGCGTTATTGCTAGAAAATCTATCATGTGTGTTACATTGAGATCACTATGAATTGTGGGATTTCGTATATACCATGGAGCATCTAATATAAGTCTAAGGATTTTCGACTGATATTTTTGAATTATGTCAATATTAGAGTAGGAAGCTGTTCCCTATATTTGTATTCCATAGGTCCATATAGGTTTTAAAATAGTTTTATATAAAAGTAATTTGTTGTTAATACTTAATTCCAATTTTGAACCAAGCAGCCAGTACATTTTAATTTTCAGTTGTTTTCTTTTTAGTTGTATATGAGTTTTCCAAGATAACCGACCGACAATGTTAAGACCTAAGTATTTGACACAGTTAGCTTTCGGTATTTCATCTCCATTTAGGTTTACGGCAGGGCAGTCATCTTTTCTAAGAGTAAATGTAACATGAGTAGATTTTTCTGCATTCACCTTAATGTTGCACATTTTTAACCAATTACCAAGTAAATCAAGTTGTGCTTGAATAGAATTTGATGCCATGTTTGCGGATTCGTTAGCTGCTAATATACCGATATCATCAGCGTACGTTGCTATTAAACCATCATCATTTGTTGGCATATCAGAGGTAAATATTGTGTAAAGAGTTGGGCCCAATACGCTTCCCTGTGGTACATGACTTCGGTTTCAGAATTTTCGTCGTTGATATTGACATAAAAAGTTCTACCACTAAGATAAGACTTGAGCAGGAGATAAAACGGAGCTTGCAGCGAATGTTTTAACTTATATAATAGGCCGTTATGCCATACTCTGTCAAAAGCTGGTTTAACATCACGAAAAACTGATAAACAGTAGTATTTGCTTTCAAGAGAGTGTCTTATTGTTTTTACAATTCTATTGTTCGGGAGTCCCATGTTTGCTACGAAACCCGAATTAATGGTCTGGTATTATTCTTAGTGATTCCAACCAAGGCATTCATCTTTTTTGAAAAAGTCTTTCAAATAATTAGGAAAGAACTGGTAGCAAACTGATGGGTCTGTAAGATTCAATTAGGTTTTCTGGTTTGTTTGGCTTTAATATCATTATAATTTTGACATGTTTCCATTGTGTTGGAAAGTGCGAGAGTCGAAAAATGGCGTTAAAGACTACTGTCAGAAAAATTACTGCTTTTTAAGGTAAGTTTTTAAGAGCCTTAGCATCTATGTTGTCATTACCGGGCGATTTTTTTTAATTCAGCTTACAAATTTCGTCTTTGACTTCCCGATACCTAAAGGGCTTTATAGGTTTACTCATTTGACACGCAACGTCTAAAAAATTATTGACATGTGCAACTTCTCGTGATGTACAGAATGAAAATGGGGTAAAAGTATTTTCAAGTTGAGACTTAAAAGCAGCCGTTTTGCTAACATCAGATCTACACCAGTCACCATTTGAATTCTTAACTGGTATATTTCGTTTTTGTGCGCGTTTCAAATATCTAGAAGCTTTCCAAAGGTTATGCTCATTTTTATGGTTTGGGCTTAGCTTAACTAAATAGTTGCCAATGGATTCATTCCTTATTTCATTAAGTCTTTTTTTAAAGAAACTAGTCGCGCGATTAAAGTTTCTTTTGTCTATAGGTAATCTAGTTCTTTTCCATATTTTTCGTAGCCTTCTTTTGAAATTTATTGGTATGGTTATTAGCTTGTGGAGTTGAAAGAAAAGAGGCTTCCTGAATCAGTTTAACAATATCTTCAATAGCGATATCAATGTCGTTTTCAGTTTTAAATGACAAGTTTAAGTCAAATCTGGCTTCAATATGGTGTTTGAAACTGTTGAGATCGGTAGTTGTAGAAATAATTTTTGAATTTTGGGTTCGTTTTTCACAAACGGTAGAAAAGTTAACAAGTATTGGACTGTGATCAGAACTTAAATCGTCAGAAGATACGATACTAAACGAGTTTGGAGAAATCCCTTTGTAAACAAAAAAGTCCACGAGATCTGGAATTTTGTTAGGATCAGATGGCCAGTAAGTGGGTTCTCCTGTGGATAACGATCTGTAATTGTTTTTGGAGATGCATTCGAAAAGTTCTCTGCCTTTTGGATTTGTTAATCGTGATTCCCACCATATATGTTTGGCGTTGTAGTCTCCACCAACTAGAAACCTGTTTCCCAAGTTTTTAAAAAAGTTCTCATACTGTTCACATTTAATACTATATCTTGGAGGGCAATAAATAGAATAGATCGAGATACTAGAATTTTTACAATTAATTTTGACTCCAGCTGCATGTAAGTGTACTTCAGTAATTGGTTCTAATATTTCATATTTTATAGTAATTTTGATTAGGATAGCTACTCCAGCATGAGCCCTGTCATTGGGTTGATTTGATTAACTGTTATTAAATGAAATTCTCTTAAACGAAAAAAAAAGATTTACTGGTAAAGGGTGTTTCCGAAAGTAATAAAATATAAAGGATTTTTTTTTTAATTTCTATTTCATTCAAGAGATTTAAAATGCCATTAGCATTCCATTGTGCAATTATAAGATCTATTTGCATAGTTTTGTCATTAACATTGACATTATGTTCATTAATGTATTGGTTAGTTCAATTTGTCTTTGTAGCATCGCCTCAATTTTTTAAAGAACATTGTTAACTCCGTCATTTGTGCCTCTAACATTTTGTGCATAGGTGATCTGTCCACTGTTTTGTGGAGTGGATGGGATGTTGTGGGTAAAGTTGAAATTTTCTTTTACCAACTTTTATATCATCAATTGGTGTTGTGTGATGAAGACCCTGTGAAGGCCCGTTCTTGCTTAAGTTGGTACGTATGAAATACTATTTTATTATCGTCGAGATACTTAGTTTTTTCGACTGTCTTCACGCTTAAACGAACCTGTCCATCACTGTACGACTTATAATAAAATGCATTATGTTCCACAACTTTGCTTAATTTGTTAGCCGTTTTTACAATATCACCGACGTTTGGAATAATCATTGGTGGAGGTTTTGGCTGCTGAGATTCTTGAGGTGATGTAACATCGCTGTCGTTTTCATTACTCTTAGAAGCAAGAGGTGCAAATCGGTTAGAAGTAGATGGACCTGTTTCTAATTGCTGTCGTTTTACACTGATCATTTGTGGACTTAAAGCATTTGCTCTCTTTTGATTTTTAACGGGCATATACTGCCAGTTAAATTCTTCATCAGAACTACTGTCACTAAGGTTCATATTATTAACCACATTTTAATCTTTATCACTGCTAACTTTTTTGTCTTTTGATGTTGTTGTTTGTTTACTTCACTTCTAGGCTTGGCTATGCATACAGTGCACTTTTGTTGTTGTCAACAAGAATGTTCAACTGATCAACACGTATAGAATGTACGTAATTGTTATTGTTTATCAATTGCAAATTTTTGAATATTTCTGACTTGTTTTGTTTTTTGTTTGCGAACTCGCATTAAACACGTCTTTCTGTGATCGCACAGAAATTCAGACTGTAATATTCCAAATATAAAGGATGAAATAAAAAATTACAGCACAAATTATTTGAAGTGACTAAGCGACCACCAAAACATTCTTGCAATAACTCTTTCAGACTACAGAGATGAAGTTAGGCGATTAAAACTAATGCACATATTAGATCTCCCCTTTAAATCTTAAACTGTATAAGCTCTTTGAATGTACAGATAATATACGAGTAATTTTTCAATATTGATAAATTTTAAATTGTTGAATTCAACGGAATTCAATGCTACTGTTATTTATCGTTAATGTATTTATTAAATTTGCTTATTATTATAGTGTTAATAGATTGCAAATTAAGACATTAGAAAAAAAACTCATCACGGTAGATAAAAGTAATTTTTGTTTCTACGTTGATTACATCGTTATTTGAAATTTTTTTATTTTTAAACTTTATTTTTTCTAATTATATCTCGGCTCTTTTATTGCTATTTTTATGTGACTTACTTTATTTTACGGTCACTAATTTAGGCTTATGTGGGTTACGTTAAAATTGAAGGGCTCGTATTTCTCTTAATCAGGTATGTGATGGATCTCGATCGATTTGAAAACGATTTCTTTTAAGATATTTCTTAAACAATAATAAAGAAGTTACCACAAAGTAATTGTAGAAATTGAATGGAAAGTAATTGAAAACTATATTGAAGGTATTTCAAAACGAAAATAGCAAGAATATCGCAACAATTTTAGGTTTTATATCCTTTCGATTTCGAAATGGATTTCCATCACATATCTGAATATTTGTATTATCGATACTATATTTAACAGGGCAACAAAACTCAGTTTTTAAAAATATATTGGTTTCGTTATTTTGTCGGTTACTCAAATTTTTTTACTTGCGCAATTTGCTAAAAAAAATTATGGTAGCCGTCGTCGTATTTCGACAGATAAGCTAACGGAAAAAGAAATTTCTCATTCTTTTGGATACATGACAAACTTTTATTCTGAATTTTATTATCTGTGAATTAAAAATGCAAGTATCTTTTGTAGTGATAGTAAAATATATTTTTATTTTGTTTATATTACATAAATACATAAGTATTGTAGGTATGCTTAATTATTTAAATTTTTTTACTTATAATATGTTTAATGAAAAAGTAATTTAAATTACATAAAAACACATTTTTTTCAGTCTTATTCGAGGAAAACGACCGATATCGATTTATCCTGTTATAAAAATTCAAAATTTTTTTTAATATAATATCCTAGCTACCCGTATCATTATAGACTTTATAATTCTTATAAACACCTAAACAAAAATGTTGTTTGTTTATATTTTCAATAAATAAATTATTAAATGAATGAGTTTTAGTGATTAGACAGAGGCAATAAATATATTTAAAATGTATTAATATCTGGATCCATTTTTGAGACTTGTAAAAATAACACCCTATTTTTTCTTACCAACCCTATCGTAAATAACTAATTTTAATCTGTTTTATTTCGTTCTGAGCTTCGGGGATTAAAAACTAATGAAAAGGTTTCTGTCGGCAAGGCTACGCATGCTGGTACTGTTTTAATGCTTGACACATTTTTGGAACTTATATCATATTGCTGAAGAATGTTTGCTAGTAATATAAAACCAAAACCTCTTACAAGATTTTGCCCAATACAAGTGCGCTTTCCTATACTAAAGGGCAAAAAATGAGGTATATTTTTCTTAAGCTTCACATTCTCATGGAACCAATGTTTTGCTTTAGGTACGTTTTGAGACATAGCAAATGGATTAAGAACTGAATTTTCCGAAATTGATAAACTTAAAGCTAGCAGATCCTTTTCATATTCTATTCCAGAATCAGACCCTTCTGAGCTTCGTCGTTTTGTTTTAATGATAATGTCTGGAGTGATTTTAATACTTTTTCGTAATATTTGCGTATTTAAAAATTCTTTTTCATTTGCAGGTTCGAGAAATCGATTAGGGTTAAAAAGTTCTGGATTTTTCCAATATTTCGGACTTGTATTTAGTTTGTAGTTATTAATAAACACTACTGTACCTTTAGTTATTCCATATCCTGCAATGACAGCATCTTCTGTTGCGACGTGTGGTACAATAGGAGATGAAGCATGACGTAGAACCTCAAAAATTGTGGCCATTGTGTGTGGCATACTTTCCATGTCATAAAATGTAATTTTGTTTTGGCCTTTCTTAGATACTTTATCAATTTCAAACTGTATCTGTTTTCCAATAGCAGGATTTTTAGCAATGTATGCCAATGAAATCATTACTAGATTTCCCACAGCCGAATGACCACCAATAAAATCCTCCAGCATATAAATTATGGTGTCTCGTGAAACATTCTCGTCGTTAATCAAGCTTCTTAAAAGAGCATCTGTAAAGTCTCTCACAGGTTCATCTAAGTCTAAGTTTTGTTCTCGCTGATTTATAATGCGTTCCAATATAAACTTTCTTATTTTAGAAGACCAACCCACTAGAGTTCTTGTATGTTTTTGGTAAAAAGGTGATAACCATGGCAAGAAATCCAGTGCATATCCTTGGTTTATTTCCCAAAATATTTCGTCAAAATATTTAACTATCATTTGAAATTCTGGATCATCATACTGAAAGCGTATTGAACACATGTACTGCGAAAACATATTTGCGCAGGTTTGTTGAATTAAGGGCTTTATATCAAACTCCTCATCTGGGGATATCATATCTCTCATTTTTTCTAAAAGTTCACATACTTCAAATGATCCCACGTTTGACATTATCGAAAAGTAAGATGAAGATACTCTAGGCGAACAATATCGACGAGCAAGATTGCGACGTTTTTGTTGCAGCAAAGACCAATCACATAAAGCTAAGGCTATCAAACCAAATAAAGTAAAAATAATACCAATCACTGCAAGAAAAAACTACAAAAACTTACAGTTATTACGATCTCCTCCAAATAGTTTGTGATATCGCAAAAAATCTGGACGGCCTCCAAAAAATTTTCCCTTTTGGTTAAGAATTTCTCGTATCAACTCCAAGTTGTTAACAACCAAACAGCGTTTCGAGCCAAGTGTCAGTGTATATATATCACCAAGTTCTTTTGATAATTGTGTAAATCCTTCAAATGGAACTTTATATCTTGTCAGCAACGGCAAATTACCAATAATTGGCCAAGGAAATGGACCAGGCGCTTGTTTGTACTTTTTTATTATTTTTATATTATTTTCGTTGGTATCTTCAACTATGTACACTTTTCGTCCATATCTATACAACATGCGAATATACAGCCCCACAACAAGGGAAAATAAAATCGAAACCAATATAAAAAACATTTGTAAAGTCTGCAGTTTTAATACTTCTTCGTTCAAAAATAATCTTTAAAACCAAAAATATGTGATCTACAATTTACAGTTTTCCCGAAATCAATTTTTAGCTATGAAAAAGATTTGTTTTTTTGGCAACTAAAAATTTTAACTGAGAGATATCGATTCTCTACAAAAGATTTTATACCTGTATGCTGAGCTGGATTGTTTGATTGGGAACAATTTACATTTTCACTAACACAAAAAAAAAAGAATTATTAACATTGTTGCTTTTCAATATCCAATCATGTGTGCATAAATAAATTCTACCTCATTTCTAAAATAAGAAAAGCGAACAAGAAACTTGTAAATATTATACGAAATTGATATCTTAAAGTAAAATAATAAACTACGTTTATGTATGCATCTTAAAGTACGTCGTTATTTTACTGTGCTTAATGTGACGTCTATTCTACCATGGCGACGATTTTTAATCCAATCGTAATATGTTAATTATTGCGTGCTATGATTTTTATCGACAAGTTAACAGTGGGACAGGTTCTCTGAGCGAAGGCAAATAAACAGTATTCGAAAAGCTCAAATATTCGATATTTTCCAATACACAATTTCGATTTTAAAATTAAAAAAATTTAGTTTTAGGAAAATATTAATATAGAAAAAATATTTTTTCTACTTTTTGACATGTAAAAAATATGTACTTAAAATTTTCAAAGTTGATTTATGCAGACGAAATCAATTAAACTTTAAATGGTCTTTCATCAGTTAATGTATAAAATTTTGACAGTTTGCTGTGTCTTAGAAACTATAAGAGGCAGAGTCTTGAAACTTAAAAAAACCACAAAAATGCCAAACGATAAACCGCCAAAATGGAAAAGCACTTAAAAGAAAAAATGTCGAAATTACGGGTTTTGATAACCTGATACTGATTTTTTTATTGGCTTTAGCTCCTAGAATAAAGTACAGTAAAGTATAAATTACATAGCTATCACCCTGACCTGCTGGACTGATCAGTCTATATAATAATATATTAACTTTGCGGATTCCAGTATAGGTGTTTATACATTACATTATGGCTAAGAATATATAGAACATAACCTGATAGAAAACCATAAATTTTTTTTATTATTATACCATTCACCACAAACAGTGGAAAAAGGGTATAACTAAGTTTGTCATTCTGTGTGTAATTTCTACAATATCCATTTCCAACTTCATAAAGTATATACAATCTGACTTCTTAGCGATGTCCATCTGTCCGTCTGTCACAAAAAAATGAATATGTTAATCCTTTAGATATAGTGTCGAAAGAGGTGCTATTGGAAATCAGCATGATCGATCTGTCCTTCGAAACAGCAGTCAAAACACCACGCCTACCACTAATTTTTTCATGTCAATTTCAATCAAAAACACACATATATGGGGCGATAGAGAATTAATAATAAGAAAACACATCAAGTGAAAAAATTGGTGCTTGCCCATATTTTCCGAGTTACCGTGCTCTGAAATGTTTAAATTTTTTTAAATATCAATATGGGTATCATTTTAAAGCTTTTGAAAAGAACTATAAGGAAGTACTAAAATTTTTAAAAATGCTTAACCCATAAATAGCCGATGGAATTTTTATGTTAAATTATATATAAGCAGTACCAAATCTTTTTTATATCTATTAATTCTCTGTCACCCCAATATTTGCTTTTTTGATTGGAGTTAGTTCAATAAGCTAGATTTATATAGACGGTGAAGAGCACAGCCGAATATAGCAATCTTACTTGTTTTTTAAGCATTCGCTTCTGTGACCTTTAAAATACTGCATTATATAAAACATTGCAAGAGTTTTTAATCTACGGTTTCCAAGATACTGATAATTTTCAAAATTTTATTGTTTAAGTTACCAATAAAATACTCTAAAATTTGTATTTTGTATAAATAAAAGTGCTTTAGGTGTATGTATGTCTGTAATTTTATATACAATCAATTCTATGTATAGTACACCAATCGTGTGCTCGATACACCTACACGAACTTTAAATATATGTTTAATGTATGTTTTAGCAAATATTAAAAAACAACACAAACATGTACATATCTCACACCTACTTCAAAAGTGACACAACTCAAAATTCTAACTTTTCAGAAATCGGAAAAAAAACTGTTTTTGACACGAATAAAAATGGTTAAAAACGAAAACTTTGGACTATTTAGTAGAAAATTCATAACGATTATGATATTAAAAGTTATTTTTGTTTGTTTAATATTTATACACTAGATATAAATAAATTAAGAGTTCTGTCAGTTTTGAACTAGGTGTGCGATATTGTAGGGGTGCTTGTAGCGATAAGAGTTTCGTTTAGTTATGATTATTTTTTCCCTACATATTTACGTTCAAAAATAACGGCCAGTGAAAAATATGTACATGGCAATATTCGTCTGCTGTCAAACCTCTTTACGAGTAAGTTGCTAATGCAGTGCGATTGACAGATTGACTTTTTGTTTTGACGCCCATGCGCGTTCATTTTTTTTCCTTTGCATTTCCTTTTCATTTTCCGTCTTATTCTCCAAAGAAAAAAACGAAAGATCGGGCATAAAAAGCCGCCATTGAAAAATTTTAAGGAGCTATTTAATTGCGGCCGGCGAACGTTTTAGACCAAGTACTCCACACTTGGTAAAGAAGAAACAAAATCACCATTAACCCGTAAGTTAAATCATGTCCTTTGCATTTTTCGAAATCAAATAAAATTAATTCTCTTTGAAAGGAAAGTTTTGTGCATATTACGGATAATTGCACTGAAATAGTTACAATAAAATAGGTGCATTTCCCTGCAAGGCTTCGTATACGAGTTCATTATCTGCTTTCGAATTGAACAACCCATGTTTTCGCCCGCACTGAGCGACATATGTAATGCTTTGCAGTTCTTGAAATAACTAACTTTCTTGTTAAACGGAGTTACAGCTTTTTATGGAACGGGCACTCCTCATCGCAAACCCGCTAGCTATAGAACATCACTGGCCGTCACGTTAATAAAACTACAAGGAATACTCAAGGAATACGAAAACTTAAGGTTTAAGCATTATGCGATATTAGTGGCAAACGAAGTATTAATTACTTAATTGGAAAAAAATACATTAAGACGATTTATTCCCTATGAGTCTCTGAGGCAAAACAGAAGGTAGAACAACTATATTAAAGCTACAAGAAAAGAGAGGGGAAAAAAACAAGGAAAAGACAAGAAAAAAACAGAAAAGAATAATACCGAACGAAGGTTCTAAATTTTATTAGTTAATGTTAATTAAGTGATAAAACAAAATAGAATAAAAGAACAGAATTAATTCATAAATTGTGTCTTTGAATGATAAGTGTAATGCACAAACCACTTGCAATTTAAGGAAAGCGGTAGAAAGAGGAAAAAAATACACGTGCAAACATTCATACACATAAAAACAGAAAAATATCGGATCGAAAATCAATAACCGTAAAAACAAAAAAAAAAATAATCTCACCAGTTTACCTCTAACAGCAGCCGTAACTTCACGAGTTAATTCCATTTTTTTCTATATTAATTTTTATTATCACTGTAAGCAATACAAATAATGGTCGTACGTCAAAACGTTTTAAGTACGATTATGCTTTAAAATGATGAACTTTCCAATGGAAATGTCAGATTGCACTTGGCAGCACTCAGTGTTGCCAGGCCAGAAATATAAATAGCAGCCTTCGTAGATTTTTTTCTAAAGATCTGTTTAAATTTATAACTATTCCCTAATTCCTGTAACTTATTGTCAAAAAAAAAAAAAAATATATATATATATATATATATATATATATATATTAGTGGTGTTATAGTCCAACTGACTGATTGCAAAAGGTACGAATCGTAGGACCAAGTTCGAGCCGCGGTTGAGGCAAAACTTTTTGTTTATTTTTATGGCGAACCTAGCGCTCGACTATTTATTTTGGTTTGTTTTTAAATGCATTTTTTTCTCTCATATCGCTTTCCACTAAAATAACAATAATAATAATAATCTTAGCATAACCAACAGAACTAATGTATGTTTTTTTTTTCAAATATTTAATGGACATTTATTCTAATATAACTATTTAAGTACACTTTTTAAAAATATGTAAATATTATTTGTCTTATAAGAACAAATTATGTTTTTATTTTTCTAATATGTTAGTTTCTCGTAGAATTGTAAGTTGAGAAAAAAAATTTTTTTTTCTTCCTGTGGGGTGAAGATTCCCTTTAATAAACGTCATGAATTTTGAAATGCAGCCCTGGGGCGTTTTGGATTTAATTTCAGTAATGTAAGTCGGACTGCGTAATCTAGTTTGGGATCATACATCGTCTTCTTTGCACCTTTTTGTATGATTATGGTTGGGAGGGGTAAGCTGTGTTAACACCCACACACAGCAGGTTTAACAAAATTTCCGCTTACAAACGTTTTAATAAAGCACGCACACAATAAAATAATATCTTGCGCATGTGTATTAGTAACATTTATCCAACTTAAATTAGGAAAAAAATCCCACCCCATTTGCCGACGAGCAGGAGCCGGAAACCAAGTTGCGTGCTGGCTATTTTAGTGGATATAGAAAAAAAAAAGAAAAAAAAAACAAAATGAACTAAGGTGTGTTCAAACTACAAATCAGTTACATGCTACAGAAATATTATTTATGGCGCCCAACGTGGGGCCCGACAATTTACCTCAGTGGTGTATCGTATTGATATACATGTATGTAATCAAGTAAAATTATTGATTAAAACTTAGAAGAAGTCGGTACTTTACTTCTAAGTTTTAATATTTTCTTTATATCTATCACTCTATCTTTTTTTTACTTTTCGTGTTTTTTTCTTAAGTTTTACGCTGTATGGAAATAAGCAGTTATTCTTTGTATCATACACTGTTAACCGACAGTAAAGCTATTCATGCCTTTTTGGTATCGTTTTAATAAATTTGAACGGAGTATTAAGTTTTTGGAAAAGCTGACTTTTGAAAATAATCTAAAAGCAGTCCGGAAAAATATTGCCTTGATAAGGCTAATGCCTTAATTTTGTTTGGTGTGGAAGTAATAGTAGGGATGATCTTTACATAAATACCTACCATTCCCTTACCTAATTCTTCTTTCTGTTATCTTACTATCCGCTATTTTATACTTTCTATTTAGTTTTTGTTAAACCTCTTATTGCATTTTTCGCTGTCTGGCAACATTATAGAAATTGTTTTTTTTTTTTTTACAATTTTATTTATTTTTTATTTGATTTATTATTACACTGGAGATATGGTGTATAAGATTATAATTTAAATAAGTACGCTTATAGGCTTAAGCGAGTTAATAATAGATTTATAATAAAAATTTAATTTGTAATTTTTTTTAATAATAACAATTTAATTTCATCCTGAAAATCTGCAGTTACATCAAGTGTTACATTTGTTTTGCCTTGATTAGATAAATGTCACTTTTTCGTGGTACAGACGACGTAGTTCTGCCTGCAGGGGATTTGCCTAAATGTGGTTTTTGTAGCAATACCATCACTTCCCCCTTATGTATAAGTCTACCTGTGGTCATTGTTTCCACAAGTCTTGCTACAGAAAAAGTATTAAGGGCACTCAATTTTGTCCGATTTGTAATGAGAAATTGTCAGTTCCGATTACCTTTTCACCACCCCTGTCTAGACCTACCGAACCACCACCACCCCTTATTACAAAACCAGAGGCCCAACGTGAATTAGAATTCGATTCGGATAAGCTGAGTACTGATTTTTCGTCCACGTCAAAGCCTAGTCCTGAAATAGTGGGTTTATCTGGTGTCGCAATGACTACAGGGGATCAGCGGGAACATATTGCAATTATTGTAAAGTCTGCGGTGACTGTGCAGCAAGAAACAATGTTTACCAGCTTAAGTCAGCAACTAACTGAGGTTATTGTTACCCATATTGAGACTGCCTTCCGGCGATTGAATTTGGAGTCATTAAAACCAGCTCAATTTTCGTCTGTAGAAGCTCAAGGTTTTGCGTCGAATCAAAATACCCGTCTCTTATCATCGGCAGCGGTGGAACAGCAGACTCTAGAGCAGTTATTAGGCCTTCCAGCTGCTATTTCTTCAAACAGTCGATCTAGGAATCCATTAGGGGGTATCGAATTAGAGGCATCAATAAGGTCCGACCAGGTTGGTCACATAATCCATTACTGGAAAATTCGCTTTACTGGTGATTCGAAATGCATGCCTGTAGAAAATTTCATTTACAGAGTTGAGGCACTGACCCAGCAGACCCTAAATGGAAATTTTGAGATCCTTTGCAACCACATTTCTACTCTTTTTGAGGCAAAAGCCTCCGACTGGTTTTGGAGATTCCATAAAGCTAAAGGGAAAATTGTTTGGTCGGAACCTTACAATTCTTTACGCGAGCAATACAAAGATTCTCGGACAGATGTTGACTTCCGGGAAATGATTCGGGACAGAAAACAGTCGGTTGGTGAGAATTTTGATCCTTTTTATGAGGCTGTGGTGGATATTTCAGATCGGCTGACAATTCCTCTCCCAGAAAAGTTGTTAGTTGAGATTTTGCGTCGCAACTTACTGCCGGAGATACAACACGAGTTATTAAATCTGCAGATTAGTTCGATTTCACAGTTACGCGATTTATGTAGAAAGGCTGAGTTTTTCATGCAGGATGTTGGACGGAGGCATGGCCTTTCTAAGTCGCTTACATTTAACAGGAAATTGCATGAAATACAAAAGGAAGAGTCGGGATCATCGGATGAAGAAATCTCTGCAATTGCGCTCATTTGCTGGAATTGCCAGAAACTGGCCACCGATACCAGGAGTGTATGGACGAGAAAAGGGTATTTTGCTACGGTTGTAGTGCACCCAATAACTTCAAACCAACCTGTTCCTTTTGTTGTAGTTCAAAAAACTTGCGATCTGGTGCACCGAAAAGTGCACGCAAACAGACCAAGTCGACCTACACCAACTCAGAACTTTATATAGATTTTTGTTAGGTAATTGCTTTACGAAGTTAGATCGAGAATACTCACATGCTAAAACGACAAAACCAGAATCACGTTTTGCAGGAATTTCTGGGAAAACTGCAATTAGTGAAACTTTTAACCAAGTTGTTTCAAAATTGCCTTCGGCACTACACCCTCATACTAATTTTAAACCGTTCTATGTTCGCTTAAGAGAGTACAATGCTATAAGAGAGCGAATTTTTGGTGGTGTTCATCCGTCCCGTAGATCGATCAGGTCATCAAAGCGCATGGAGGGTTTTTGGGTAAAAGTTAACACTACTCGTCGCAAGCTTGTACGGTCCGTCTACGATAATCCGAATGATATTCGTCCGTATGCTGAGGTGTGCTTGTTTGGCAAGGTGATTAGGGGCTTACTGGATACTGGAGCCTCCGTTAGCTGTCTGGGGGCACAAGCAGCCAGGGACTTTCTCGACTCTGGTGAAAAATTTAAGAAGATTCGATCCGTGGTACGGACAGCTGATGGTAGACCTCAGGGCGTGATTGGGTTCATAGAGACGGATATTGCCTTCAGGGGTACAACAGGGAATATCACCCTGTATATTATCCCTACACTTTCCCAAAATCTATATTTGGGTATGGATTTCTGGAAATGCTTTGATTTACTACCACCAGCCTTGGTTTCGGAATTAAGTGAGGGAGGTGGATCTCATGCTGATATTGTTTAAAGTCCTTTATCTAAAATTCAGGAACAACAACTCCGAATCGTCGTCAACTCATTCCCGTCGTTTTCCAAGGAAGGGTAAGGCAGGACAAATATAATTTCTCACGTCATCGATGTAGGTCCGGCAGCTCCCATCAAGCAGCGTCATTTTTCAGTATCACCGGCGATTGAAAAACTAATATATGGGGAACTAGATCGCATGATTGACAACGATGTCATTGAAGAGTGTGACAGCGCATGGTCATCCCCGATAGTCTTGTTACGAAAGCCTGGAAAGATCCGACTGTGCCTAGATAGTCGCAAGGTCAATTCGGTAACACTCAAAGATGCATATCCACTGCCGATCATGGATGGAATTCTCAGCCGCTTGCCGAAGGCAGAGTTTATAACTAGCTTGGACTTGAAGGATGCGTTCTGGCAAATCCCTCTAGATAAAGCGTCGAGAGATAAGACAGCATTTTCGGTTCCTGGTCGTCCCTTGTACCATTTTAAGGTATTGCCTTTCGGCTTATGCAACGCGCCTCAGACGATGTGTAGGCTGATGGACAAGGTGATACCGGCAGGTTTGCGTACCAAAGTGTTTGTCTATCTAATAGTGACAGATTCGTTTGCTAGACTCCTGGATGTTCTAAGAGAAGTATCAGGACGAATTCGTACTGCAGGTCTAACGATAAATGTGGAAAAGTCCAAATTTTGCGTTCGAGAAGTTCGCTATCTTGTTCATTTAATCGGTAATGGAGTGATTCGAACAGACCCGGACAAAATATCTGCCATCGTTGAATTTCCACCTGCAAGGTCTGTAAAGCAACTCAGACGGTTCCTTGGAATGTCAGGTTAGTACCGAAAGTTTATCAGGAATTACGCAGCCATTATTAACCCTTTGTCCGACTTATTGAGGACAAATCGGAAGTTTGAGTGGAGCAAAGATGCTCAGGAATCATTTGAAGTCTTTAAGCAAATCCTAACTAGCGCGCCAGTGTTGCATAGCCCCGATTTCTCATAACCATTTTATATTCATTGTGATGCTAGCCACACGGGGATAGGAAGCGTTTTGGTGCAAAAAAATGCTGAGGGTGAAGAGTTTCTCAATGCATTTTTCTCTAAGAAGCTTAATCAAGCCCAACGCCACTATTCCGTTACTGAACAGGAATGCTTAGCAGCAATACTAAGCATTAAAAAGTTTAAAGTACGTAGAAGGACATGAATTTACGGTGATTACGGATCACGCATCATTGAAATGGCTCATGTCTCAAGCGGACCTGAATTTGCGGTTGGCTAGATGGGCTTTGAAGCTTCAAGGATTCCAATTTAAAATTGAACATCGCAAGGGCAGCCAAAACGTAGTTCCTGATGCACTTTTGCGTACTAATACGGATGACTTGTCTCAAATTGACGGCAAGACTCTATGCATTTTAGATGACTCAGGTGTGTTCGTGGATTTATAATCCGAGGGGTTTAAGAGTACTGACTACGTGCAGCTGTTAAACGGAGTTGGGGAAAACATCGATAAAACTCCAGACTTGAAAATTATTGACGGCTATTTGTACGGCGAACCGAACACTGTGCTGGGGAACAGCTGCAGGACGATTTTGAAAACTATGGATACCCAAAGATATGGTTAGAGAAGTACTTATCAACGCAAATGGCAGCCATCTGTCATCACACTTAGGAATAAAAAAACACTGGAATGGATACGCAGATTCTAATTCTGGCCTAATCTGGTGAATGACGTCAGATCTTATATTAGCTCCTGCGATATCTGTAAAAGTCCAAGCACCCAAATTTTATTTTGCGACCACATATGGGTAAAATGCTGAGACTTTAAGATTTTTCCAAAAACTATATATAGATTTTCTTGGACCGTATCCAAAGTCGAAATTAGGCAATATCGGTATACTAATTGTATTGGACCACTTCTCAAAGTTTTGCTTTTTGAAAGCGGTAAAAAAATTTACCGCCGACGTGGTAACAAAATACTTGGAGGAGGACGCCAGAGACAATAGTATCTGATAATGGGTCTCAGTTTAGGTCTTCACATTTTAGCAGACTTTTGTCGAACTATAGTGTTAAATTCGTATATACTGCAGTACATTCGCCCCAGGCAAATGCATCGGAACGAGTTAATCGTTCGGTGCTATCGGCAATACGGGCTTATATTAAGCACGACCAAAGTAATTGGGATGAGTAACTTAGTAGTATAAGCTGTTCATTACGATCGGCTGTACATGCTTCAATTAGTACTTCACCCTATTACGTGGCATTCGGACAGCATATGATTACCAACGGAAATACGTAGGCACTTCTTCGGAAGCTGTCAATGCTGGAGGACAGGGTGGTTAGATTCGATCGTAGGGACACTATGAATATTATTCGCTTTCGGGCGTCAGAGAATATGAATCGACAACAGGAGCGAAACGAACGCTCATACAATCTGCAATCGAGGAAAGTAAATTACGTTATAGGTCAGGAGGTTTTTAGGAGAAACTTTGGGCAGAGTAACTTCGAAAGGGGATACAATGCCAAACTTTCCCCGCCTTTCATTAACGCTCGTATAAGGGCGAAAAAGGAAAGCTGTTACTATGAGTTAGAAGATTTAAATGGTCGATTTATTGGTGTTTACCACGCTAAGGACATACGTCAATAATCGTTTTAATTCCAGGCCCGCTACAAGCAGTATCAGTTTTGTTTTGCTTCTGCCCCAAATCTCATTTTGGTTGGGGGGTTTGTGGGGGTGCTTGTAGCGATAAGAGTTTCGTTTAGTTATGGGTATGATTATTTTTTCCCTACATATTTACGTTCGAAAATAACGGCCAGTGAAAAATATGTACATGGCAATACTCGTCTGCTGTCAAACCTCTTTACGAGTAAGTTGCTAATGCAGTGCGATTGACAGATTAACTTTTTGTTTTGACGACCATGCGCGTTCATTTTTTTTCCTTTGCATTTCCTTTTCATTTTCCGTCTTATTCTCCAAAGAAAAAAAGGAAAGATCGGGTATAAAAAGCCGCCATTGCAAAATTTTAAGGAGCTATTCAATTGCGGCCGGCGACCACGTACTCCACACTAGGTAAAGAAGAATCAAAATCACCATTACCCGTTAGTTAAATCACGACCTTTGCATTTTTCTACATCAAATAAAATTTATTCTCTTTGAAAGGAAAGTTTTGTGCATATTACGGATAATTGCACTGATATAGTTACAATAAAATAGGTACATTTCCCTGCAAGGCTTCGTATACGAGTTCATTATCTGCTTTCGAATTGAACAATCCACGTTTTTGCCCGCACTGAGCGACATATGTAATGCTTTGTAGTTCTTGAAATAACTAACTTTCTTGTTAAACGGAGTTACAGCTTTTTATGGGAACGGGCACCCCTCATCGCAAACCCGCTAGCTATAGAACATCACTGGCCGTCACGTTAATAAAACTACAAGGAATATGCAAGGAATACGAAAACTTAAGGTTTAAGCATAATGCTATTTTAGTGGCAAAGGAAGTAATAATTACTTAATGGGAAAAAATACATTAAGACGATTTATTCCCTGTGAGTCTCTGAGGCAAAACAGAAGGTAGAACAACTATATTAAAGCTACAAGAAAAGAGGGAAAAAACCAAGAAAAAGTCAAGGAAAACAACAAAAAAGAATAATACCGAACGAAGGTTCTAAATTTTATTAGTTAATGTTAATTAAGTGATACAACAAAATAGAATAATTCATAATTTAATTAATTATTATAAATTGTGTCTTTAAATTATAAGTGTAATGCACAAACCACTTACATTTTAGGAAAGCGGTAGAAAGAGGAAAGAAACACACGTGCAAACATTCATACACATAAAAACAGAAAAATATCTGATCGAAAATCAATAACCGTAAAAACAAAAAAAAAAAAATAATCTCACCAGTTTACCTCTAACAGCAGCCGTAACTTTATCTTACTTACAGGAAGCAGCCGAAAGATCTTTCGACGTGGGATCCTGTGAAACGTAAGTTCAAACCTTAATATACTTTATTCTAAAATCATTGAAATGTACTAAATCATTCAGTTCAAATATTATAACATCAGTAATCAAATTGTTTTTTACATGAATTAAAATGTTAAATTCGGTCTTGTAATCTACCTGTAAATGTCATATTACGGTGGTTATAATTCATTATTATTAATTTTATTAATAATAATTCTATTTCAAACTGAATGAAATAAAAACAAAAGAATATACTTAAAGATGTTGTATGTATTATAGATTTTTTTCTAAAGATCTGTTTAAATTTATAACTATTTCCATAATTCCTGTAACTTATTGTCAAAAAAAAAAAAATATTAGTGGTGTTATAGTCCAACTGACTGATCGCAAAAGGTACAAATCGTAAGACCAAGTTCGAGCCGCGGTTGAGGCAAAACTTTTTTTTTATTTTAATAGGGATTTGTTTCTAAATGCATTTTTTTCTCTCATATCGCTTTCCACTAAAATAACAATAATAATAATAATAATAATCTTAGCATAACCAACAGAATTAATGTATTGTTTTTTTTTTAAATATTTAATGGACATTTATTCTAATATAACTATTTAAGTACACTTCTTAAAAATATGTAAATGTTATTTGTCTTATAAGAACAAATTACGTTTTTATTTTTCTAATATGTTAGTTTCTCGTAGAATTGTAAGTTGAGAAAAAAAAAATTTTCTTCCTGTGGGGTGAAGATTCCCTTTAATAAACGTCATGAATTTTGAAATGCAGCCCTAGGGCGTTTTGGATTTAATTTCAGTAATGTAAGTCGGACTGCGTAAACTAGTTTGGGATCATACATCGTCTTCTTTGCACCTTTTTGTATGATTATGGTTGGGAGGGGTAAGCTGTGTTAACACCCACAAACAGCAGGTTTAACAAAATTTCCGCTTACAAACGTTTTAATAAAGCACGCACACAATAAAATAATCTCTTGCGCATGTGTATTAGTAACATTTATCTAACCTAAAGTAGCAAAGAATCCCTCCCCAATTGCCGACGAGCAGGAGCCGGAAACCGAGTTGTGTGCTGGCTATTTTAGTGGATATAGAAAAAAAAATGAACTAAGGCGTGTTCAAACTACAAATCAGTTACATGCTACAATATGTATGTTAAGCAACATACAAAATTTAGAAACACACATAAAATAATATGTGTATGTTGCTTGCGAACAGTAGATGTTGTGTATGATGTGTGTATTTTCTGAACTCAGGTTTTTATAAATGATGTCTAAATATTTTGCTTAAAATAAACTTTTAAAACTAAATACGATTTATAAGCTTTGAGGAATTTCTTATTTTTATTATTTGAGAAAATCGCATATTCAAAATGTTTTTCACTTGCTTTGCAGGAAATAACCTGTCAAGCCTTTAACTTCTTAAAAAAAATTTTCTTGAAAGTAACCTATCTACTTTAAAAAACTGGTTAAGTACATTATTTTTTGCTTCATTTTACTTTGGCAACGTTCGTGGTCATTAAACTGACAGTAGTTATATACAATATTGTAGCTAATCCATCACCAATACGGACGGATGATAGCTTGTGTCTTTTAATTATTCGGTAATTCTGCTGATGAAAATTATATAGTTTCAGAATAACATTCATAAATAAAAGGTGAATGAAGTCTAGTAAATTATGACCAAGGTAATGCTGGTTTAAGAACCTCCTATTACACAGTGGATGATTTATATACTAACGCAATTAGGGTTGTAGGAGACTCGAATTAGTTTTTAAGTATATTAAAACAAAGGCACGGAACCAGACGGATTCGTCATAATCGACCTTAAATATTTTTCTTTTAATTAATAACACGGTTTTTAAGAAACTACTAAAACTAAAGTATTATTTTCGACCACGTTCATTATTTTATAAAAATAAACGGTTAACCTAGATTTAAAGTTGGTTGGTTTTTAATTATTGAAAGATTTTAATGGAATGACAAAATTTAATCTCTAATCGTTAATTTATTCAAGTTTAATGTAAGTAACAAAACAAAATAGAAAATTGAGTGATATGAATGAAAAGCGAGCAGTTTTTTTAACGATAGCTAATTATTAAAATATTCAATTTAACAATATGCTTGCCCTAGCGCCCATAAGGCACTAAAGGGGCCAGTTGGCAATATGATTGCATACAAAGACTTCTAAACTATATAACAACAAATGTTATAGAAAAAAGTATCTAATTTAAAAGGATACATTTTAATGTTTTAATTACATAGGAGCATTTCAATATCTTAAAGAAAATACAACCAGCATGTTCGATCTTTTTTTTAGTTGTTTCTAGTCGACATCTTTTCACAAGGAGATTAGAGATGTATCGAGTATTAAGGTAAGCTTTATTTATTCTAAATTCTATACAATGATGTCCCATGTTATGTACATCTTTGAACATATACATTAGTATTTGCATTTTGTACAAGCCACAAATTGGTAAAACAGTTTTTGTAATGTCTTTATATAGAGATAACGTTGAATATAAATCCGGTTGGTTGAACACAGCTTTTAATGCTTTGTTTTGATCGCTTTGAATTCGCTGTTTATTCATATGCATAAATCACTGGCAAGTAAGTCAAATAGCTATGGATTAATGCGTTGTCTTTTTGTCAAAAGGTTTTTAAGTTTATGTAAAATTCCAATTGGTGGAGCTATTTTTTTTAAGATTGGATGTGTTTATTCTATGATAAATTATTTTGTAAGTTAATCCCAAAGTATTTTAAAGAATCGCATTCTTCAATTTCTATATCACTAACAGAAACAATGAAATATTTCTGAATGTGTAAGGTTTAAACCTTATTAATTTATTTTTATCTCCGTTCAGCGACAACGTGTTAAGACGTCCATATTCGAACAGCACAATAGCCTTGTTCGATTTGCGATGTAAGTATCAGGTCATGTTTAAATGCGATGCGAAAGAAAATTGGCGTTCTGTTAGACTTTCGTAAAAGCATTCGCAATTTATTTCAAATCGTGGCAACGCTGCTCAAATAAACGTCAGTATCATCAAACGTAAAATTAAAAAAAAAAAATAAAAATGAAATTATTTTTCGCTTTGGCTGTAAAAATTGTTTATAAAATTTATTTAGAAAATTCTATAAGAAAGGAAATGGATTCTGTGGCACTGTGGCACGAAGAAGGGCATGAAAAAATAAAAGGTTACAGAGAAGATTGCTTAGAAGAAATTGTTGTCCCAAAGGAGAGTGTGCTCGGAAATACATTTACGGAATCCGTCAAGTTTAAAAATTTCACCACTCTCTCCTCTAAGGGAGACAGTGCATTATATCTTCATGGGCTACCGTTAGTTAAATCACGACCTTTGCATTTTTCTACATCAAATAAAATTTATTCTCTTTGAAAGGAAAGTTTTGTGCATATTACGGATAATTGCACTGATATAGTTACAATAAAATAGGTACATTTCCCTGCAAGGCTTCGTATACGAGTTCATTATCTGCTTTCGAATTGAACAATCCACGTTTTTGCCCGCACTGAGCGACATATGTAATGCTTTGTAGTTCTTGAAATAACTAACTTTCTTGTTAAACGGAGTTACAGCTTTTTATGGGAACGGGCACCCCTCATCGCAAACCCGCTAGCTATAGAACATCACTGGCCGTCACGTTAATAAAACTACAAGGAATATGCAAGGAATACGAAAACTTAAGGTTTAAGCATAATGCTATTTTAGTGGCAAAGGAAGTAATAATTACTTAATGGGAAAAAATACATTAAGACGATTTATTCCCTGTGAGTCTCTGAGGCAAAACAGAAGGTAGAACAACTATATTAAAGCTACAAGAAAAGAGGGAAAAAACCAAGAAAAAGTCAAGGAAAACAACAAAAAAGAATAATACCGAACGAAGGTTCTAAATTTTATTAGTTAATGTTAATTAAGTGATACAACAAAATAGAATAATTCATAATTTAATTAATTATTATAAATTGTGTCTTTAAATTATAAGTGTAATGCACAAACCACTTACATTTTAGGAAAGCGGTAGAAAGAGGAAAGAAACACACGTGCAAACATTCATACACATAAAAACAGAAAAATATCTGATCGAAAATCAATAACCGTAAAAACAAAAAAAAAAAAATAATCTCACCAGTTTACCTCTAACAGCAGCCGTAACTTTATCTTACTTACAGGAAGCAGCCGAAAGATCTTTCGACGTGGGATCCTGTGAAACGTAAGTTCAAACCTTAATATACTTTATTCTAAAATCATTGAAATGTACTAAATCATTCAGTTCAAATATTATAACATCAGTAATCAAATTGTTTTTTACATGAATTAAAATGTTAAATTCGGTCTTGTAATCTACCTGTAAATGTCATATTACGGTGGTTATAATTCATTATTATTAATTTTATTAATAATAATTCTATTTCAAACTGAATGAAATAAAAACAAAAGAATATACTTAAAGATGTTGTATGTATTATAGATTTTTTTCTAAAGATCTGTTTAAATTTATAACTATTTCCATAATTCCTGTAACTTATTGTCAAAAAAAAAAAAATATTAGTGGTGTTATAGTCCAACTGACTGATCGCAAAAGGTACAAATCGTAAGACCAAGTTCGAGCCGCGGTTGAGGCAAAACTTTTTTTTTATTTTAATAGGGATTTGTTTCTAAATGCATTTTTTTCTCTCATATCGCTTTCCACTAAAATAACAATAATAATAATAATAATAATCTTAGCATAACCAACAGAATTAATGTATTGTTTTTTTTTTTAAATATTTAATGGACATTTATTCTAATATAACTATTTAAGTACACTTCTTAAAAATATGTAAATGTTATTTGTCTTATAAGAACAAATTACGTTTTTATTTTTCTAATATGTTAGTTTCTCGTAGAATTGTAAGTTGAGAAAAAAAAAATTTTCTTCCTGTGGGGTGAAGATTCCCTTTAATAAACGTCATGAATTTTGAAATGCAGCCCTAGGGCGTTTTGGATTTAATTTCAGTAATGTAAGTCGGACTGCGTAAACTAGTTTGGGATCATACATCGTCTTCTTTGCACCTTTTTGTATGATTATGGTTGGGAGGGGTAAGCTGTGTTAACACCCACAAACAGCAGGTTTAACAAAATTTCCGCTTACAAACGTTTTAATAAAGCACGCACACAATAAAATAATCTCTTGCGCATGTGTATTAGTAACATTTATCTAACCTAAAGTAGCAAAGAATCCCTCCCCAATTGCCGACGAGCAGGAGCCGGAAACCGAGTTGTGTGCTGGCTATTTTAGTGGATATAGAAAAAAAAATGAACTAAGGCGTGTTCAAACTACAAATCAGTTACATGCTACAATATGTATGTTAAGCAACATACAAAATTTAGAAACACACATAAAATAATATGTGTATGTTGCTTGCGAACAGTAGATGTTGTGTATGATGTGTGTATTTTCTGAACTCAGGTTTTTATAAATGATGTCTAAATATTTTGCTTAAAATAAACTTTTAAAACTAAATACGATTTATAAGCTTTGAGGAATTTCTTATTTTTATTATTTGAGAAAATCGCATATTCAAAATGTTTTTCACTTGCTTTGCAGGAAATAACCTGTCAAGCCTTTAACTTCTTAAAAAAAATTTTCTTGAAAGTAACCTATCTACTTTAAAAAACTGGTTAAGTACATTATTTTTTGCTTCATTTTACTTTGGCAACGTTCGTGGTCATTAAACTGACAGTAGTTATATA
Source organism: Gymnosoma rotundatum (assembly GCA_916610165.2). NCBI lineage: Eukaryota > Metazoa > Arthropoda > Insecta > Diptera > Tachinidae > Gymnosoma > Gymnosoma rotundatum. Next base: position 113,563,356 of record OU744336.1, read on the forward strand.
CAATATTGTAGCTAATCCATCACCAATACGGACGGATGATAGCTTGTGTCTTTTAATTATTCGGTAATTCTGCTGATGAAAATTATATAGTTTCAGAATAACATTCATAAATAAAAGGTGAATGAAGTCTAGTAAATTATGACCAAGGTAATGCTGGTTTAAGAACCTCCTATTACACAGTGGATGATTTATATACTAACGCAATTAGGGTTGTAGGAGACTCGAATTAGTTTTTAAGTATATTAAAACAAAGGCACGGAACCAGACGGATTCGTCATAATCGACCTTAAATATTTTTCTTTTAATTAATAACACGGTTTTTAAGAAACTACTAAAACTAAAGTATTATTTTCGACCACGTTCATTATTTTATAAAAATAAACGGTTAACCTAGATTTAAAGTTGGTTGGTTTTTAATTATTGAAAGATTTTAATGGAATGACAAAATTTAATCTCTAATCGTTAATTTATTCAAGTTTAATGTAAGTAACAAAACAAAATAGAAAATTGAGTGATATGAATGAAAAGCGAGCAGTTTTTTTAACGATAGCTAATTATTAAAATATTCAATTTAACAATATGCTTGCCCTAGCGCCCATAAGGCACTAAAGGGGCCAGTTGGCAATATGATTGCATACAAAGACTTCTAAACTATATAACAACAAATGTTATAGAAAAAAGTATCTAATTTAAAAGGATACATTTTAATGTTTTAATTACATAGGAGCATTTCAATATCTTAAAGAAAATACAACCAGCATGTTCGATCTTTTTTTTAGTTGTTTCTAGTCGACATCTTTTCACAAGGAGATTAGAGATGTATCGAGTATTAAGGTAAGCTTTATTTATTCTAAATTCTATACAATGATGTCCCATGTTATGTACATCTTTGAACATATACATTAGTATTTGCATTTTGTACAAGCCACAAATTGGTAAAACAGTTTTTGTAATGTCTTTATATAGAGATAACGTTGAATATAAATCCGGTTGGTTGAACACAGCTTTTAATGCTTTGTTTTGATCGCTTTGAATTCGCTGTTTATTCATATGCATAAATCACTGGCAAGTAAGTCAAATAGCTATGGATTAATGCGTTGTCTTTTTGTCAAAAGGTTTTTAAGTTTATGTAAAATTCCAATTGGTGGAGCTATTTTTTTTAAGATTGGATGTGTTTATTCTATGATAAATTATTTTGTAAGTTAATCCCAAAGTATTTTAAAGAATCGCATTCTTCAATTTCTATATCACTAACAGAAACAATGAAATATTTCTGAATGTGTAAGGTTTAAACCTTATTAATTTATTTTTATCTCCGTTCAGCGACAACGTGTTAAGACGTCCATATTCGAACAGCACAATAGCCTTGTTCGATTTGCGATGTAAGTATCAGGTCATGTTTAAATGCGATGCGAAAGAAAATTGGCGTTCTGTTAGACTTTCGTAAAAGCATTCGCAATTTATTTCAAATCGTGGCAACGCTGCTCAAATAAACGTCAGTATCATCAAACGTAAAATTAAAAAAAAAAAATAAAAATGAAATTATTTTTCGCTTTGGCTGTAAAAATTGTTTATAAAATTTATTTAGAAAATTCTATAAGAAAGGAAATGGATTCTGTGGCACTGTGGCACGAAGAAGGGCATGAAAAAATAAAAGGTTACAGAGAAGATTGCTTAGAAGAAATTGTTGTCCCAAAGGAGAGTGTGCTCGGAAATACATTTACGGAATCCGTCAAGTTTAAAAATTTCACCACTCTCTCCTCTAAGGGAGACAGTGGATTATATCTTCATGGGCTACCGCCAGAGTTTTATATCGTCTAATCTTCCGTTTAGTGTGTACTTTAAAATGGGCCCAAACCTATTAAAATTAAAGTCAAATATTTTCGAATTGTTTCATATATTTTATACTTTTTTCCATCCTAAAGCTTCTCTAATAGGTGGTCCATTGATATTTAGTTCTTCAGTTAACGTTTGCCATAAAGTATTTGCCGCCTGACGTGCATTTGATGTTGTCAAAAGGACTCTTGCCAAATTCATAATAAGCACAGCCATTTGGCATTTCTGTCTTTATTTAAAATTGACGCGGTTTGGTTGCTTGCTTCCATAAATTAATTAATAAATATATGATGAATAAATAAATATAATATTATACTTCAGTTACATGTTTGTACTTTGCGAATGCTATTTTGTTGTCTATAAATTTTGCGAATTTAACATTAGTTTCGCAATTTAGAACACCGACCTACCACCTTATCGCATCTGAAATTTGATTAAAAAAGAACTTTCCGAATATCGCAAGACAGAATAGCAATTGTTCGCATTTAAGTATTTTCGCATCGCATTGACATTCAAATCTCAATTTAGATTAAGCCCCCAGATTTATGATATATAATCTAAAACGTTAACAACTGCTTCCTGTGTTCTGCTGCCTTCTTTAAAACCAAATTGAAATTTGTGTAAGAGGATATTTTTCTCCAAATATTTCGACAGTTGTTTAAGGTATGTTATCCTTTTCAAAAACTTTATCTATTACAATAACTTTATCTAAACAATAAAACAAACAAACAGACAAAATCACTTTTTTAAACATTAAAACATTAAAAGATGAACGATAAGTAATTGAAAAATTATATTTACTAATACCATGAAATTATTGTATATAAATTAAAAGACCTCTATTACAGGGTTTGATATCAAGAGTATGCTATATTATATAGAGTATATTATATGATATTATAAAGGGTCATCCAAATGTGACGCCTAGATGTCAGCACTATATAATTTTTACACGTGACATCTTTTCAAATGACATAAGCCATTTTGTTTTATTAGAAGGTAGTACAGTTTTAACCATGGACAGGTACACATTGCAACAACGCGTTTACATCATTCAAAGTTATTATGAAAATGGGCGTTCTTTCAAAAATACCTAAAGCTCATTTCAGAATGGATGGATTCGTCAATAAGCAAAATTGTCGTATCTGGGGTGATGAAAATCCTCGTGTTTGGTGTGCATTTTGGGCAAATGGAATCATTGGGCTATTTTTCTTCGAAGATGATGCTGGAAATGCTGTTACTGTGAATGCTGGGCGATACCAATCAATGTTGAGAGACTTTTTATGGACACAGTTGAATCATATTGATGTGTCTGACGTCTATTTCCAGCAAGACGGTGCTACATGTCACACAACTCAAGAAAACATTACGCTTTTGCGATCAAAATTTCCTCAAAGTGTAATTTCACGAAATGCAGATTTCAATTGGCCTCCAAGGTCATGTGATCTAACACCATTAGATTTTTTTGTGGGGTTTTTTGAAAAGTCGAGAGTATGCTAACAAGCCACAAACAATTAATGATATAAAGAACAACATTCAAGTTGCAATTCGTGAAATAACACCAGCAACATGTCGGAAAGTCATTGAAAATTTCGATATTCGGATTGATATCTGCAGACGCAGTCATGGTGGGCATATGAATGATATTCTATTCCACTTATAATTGTAATGGATCACACTTTTAATAAAAAAAACAGCTTGAAAAAATTGCAAATGGTTTGTGTTTTATTTTAAAGAAACATGTAGGCGCGTTTTTTAGATGTTTTTTTCATTTTAACTGATTTTTAACGGAATTTTATTCTGCAACTCCGCATAACAAAATGACCCTAATACAAATTTTTTAGTAGTTCTCACAATTTACGATCACCCACCAAAACACTTGATTTTCTCAAATCAAGTGCTTTACTACTTGATTTTCTACTTTTGATTTTCCATACGTTTTTCATGCTACCAAAACCACTTAAATGACTCGATTTATTTCAAAGCATGCCAAAAATGTATTTTTTCGAACTAATTTTGCCTTTGCAATACTGCATTATGTCTAAGATATTCAAGTACAACTACGTGCTATCTATTCATATTGAATGTTTTTATCGAAAAAGTCACAATTACTTTTAAATTTTTTAAAGCAATAATAAATTTTTGTTACAAACAAAGTGTTTAAAAAATATAAAAAGAAATATTTAAAAACAAAAAATAATTTAACAATAAAAAAGATTTTTAACAAAAAATAAAATGGTTTTTTTCTTTTACGTAAAAAATATCAGTGTTACCTCACATTTTTCGAATTTACACAACACTATAGCGCAACGGAAACACTTCGAAGTGTTTTTCTCAAAACTAGTAAAGTTAAGGTCAACGGAAACGCAGTATTAGGGCAAAATTATAAATTACACTAAATATATCTTTTGTCATAAATAAATTTCATTGTCCCGGCAATTCCTACTTATAAATATATGTGCAAACTTACGATTGCAGTTGTTTGGGTAAGATTAATTTTTTCCTAGACATAATAAATAAAAATCTAATTCATATTTCCATCATTCGTTGTGTCATTTCATGCATTGGATTTTTATTCGTTTTTTATTATGACTAATACGGCATTTACACTATGCAATTTTTCATAAAACTAACATGAAATTATTATTTGTTTGTGAAGCAGGAGGAGTAAGCTATGTGATATTGCTTGAGTTTTGAGGGGATACTTTTACATAACGCGAATAAATTTTTGAGATTTTGACTTATCCATTGGAATCCTATCAAACAAAACTTCAACAGGAATCAATGAGAATAAAAGAGATTAAAATAAACAAAATCTTTAAGTAAAATTAAGCGTGAAAAATATACAAAAAAAATTTTAATAATAAACGGTGAATATAAAATATAAAGGCAAAGTTAGAAAAAGCTTTATTGGATCAAACTAAAAAATTTATTGGATTAACTAAACGAGGATAGAAGGAATAGAAAGAGCCAGAAGGAATAAAAACAAAAAGATTTTTGTGCAATGTAAGTGGCCGAGTTGTTACAATGTCAGTCCCTTTTAATATTTTTAAAATAATAACCCTTAAAATTTGAAGTCGTTCATGGTACAAATTATCCAAAGTCCGAAGTTCAATGTTTAGCACGAACATGTTTAATCAAAATCCCGCGTGGTTTTCATCAATAAACATAAATATATTCATATATATGTATGCACATATGTATGTAAGGGCATTTTGTTTCATTTACTTTTTTTGTAATTTAATAAAATTCGTTTTTTATCTCTTTCCATTTTTCACGAAAATTTTCATGAATAACATTCTCACTTTCTCTTACGTTTTTTTCTCTTCGAATCATGAATCAAGAAAACAAGATTGCGCATTGCGCAAGTCCGTTAGTTTGTTGTCTCTTTTGTGTGACGTAGAAATAGACTATTTGTATGGAAATTGTAACAGAATTAAAGTAAGAGAGCCAAAAATCTCTTATATTTTTACAACAAACACACGTTATAATTCTATTGTGACGTAGATGCGCAGTAGAAATATTTTTTGAACGGCTGAATGCGCAATCTTGTTTTCTTGATTCATGTCTTCGAATGATCTTTAATAAATCAAATAAGCTCTTTTTAAATCTATTTTATTCTCTACGCTGGAACTCGATTTTAATTAGTTACTCCGAACTTATAATTCTACATACACACGGAAAAAAGATCGGTAAAAAATCAGTTAGAATATTCAAAATTCAATTATTAACATCATAATTTAATTTGTATAATAAATAAAACATAATCTTGACAGATTTTTTGTACTATAAACTAACAAACTATATTAGATCTTAAATGTTGGTCGCAACAACAGTTAACAAAGTTTACCTGCGCAATTTGTGTCTGTACTAAAACCTATTCTGGCTATTGGGTGATGCAACGAAACTTTTTCAGCACTTTAGTGCCGAAACCCGAATATTGGAAGTTAGAATTACAAATATCGATTGCGTTCTTTCTTCTTAGGTTTTTGACATAATATAAATAAAATTTATATACAAAATATTAAAATTTGAAAAACATTAAAATTTATAAAAAAATATGCAATAAGATTTATTGAAAGTTGCGAAAATTTCTCCAATAACGTTAAGAGGTGAGTTCAAGACATGTGTAAATAAAATAGGCTTTTAAAAGTTGTATTTACTTTGCAGTGGAAAAGCGTGCAGAGTGGAATGTAAGACAGAAGACAATGGAGTCAAAAGTGTAAAGCATGAAAGCGTGAGGAAGTGGGAGTGCTTAGGTAAAAGTTATTGTTACAGTCAAGAAATGTTTTAATTGTTTTCTTTTTTTATCCTAAATAAAGACAAATGTAAAAAATATCGTTGTTTTATTTAATTCACAATAATAATTTTTATCGACTATCGAATTAATTTTTAAAATAATTGGAAGTACCGTATTTATTCAGTCCTCTTAACCGAATTTCAGATAATTACCACAACCGACTAAATTCGATTGGCAACAAATTCGGTTCTCACGACGAATCTCTTTTCTCTGTGTATGCATACATAGATATGTTTTGTAATGTGCATTTGCATATAGACTGCCATAATATTTCTTAGTTAAAAAAAGACAAAACTTTTACTATCCATTATTTTTTTGTAATACTCACTACTTTTCTTTAAATTTCTAACCCTTTTTTAAACAAGTGTTTTTTAAATATTTCATTTTATTTGTTTTCGGAACTACATACATACATACTTATCCATAAATGTTTCCGTGATAATTATAAAAAATAATGCTTTATACAAAAGGAACATACATATGTAAATCGAGACAGAAATAATTTTGGGTTAACTTTATTTAGTTTGTATTCTTTTATATTTTTTCTCATCTTAGTTGTTCGACTGTAACCCTATAAATTGCTGTCTCACTACAAAGGGTTACTATAAATATATTTCTATTCCATTGACCGTGAAGTTTTTTTGGAAAGTCATGATTAAGATATAGATGAATGGTAATATAAACTTCCATTAACACAGTTATTGCGAAGGTCAGTTAGCATATATTAATTTGTTTTGCATTTAACAGCTGACAATGAAAGTCAGGTTTCTAAAATATTCTTATTAATTCCTTCTACAATTTTTTTTTCGATAAATACTACAACCCTTTCACATTCAGATTTATCATAAATTTTTTATTCTTTCCAAGAGATGATAAGAATTATGTAGAAACTCAATGAAAGGATTTAGTTACTGAACTAAATATCTTGGGACACCCAATTCACGACATAAGTGGTTGGAAATGTGAAACTTAAAAAAAATATTCTATTTAAAATGTGAATATATTTTATACTAGTTTTTGAGAAATGGACTACTTGGAGAGCAACAATAAACCAGAAAATGTCTACCAATAAAAAGAAGCTCTTGCAACAGGTGGTGCTCCATACGACAAAATATAAATGTATATCAGAACAAGAGGGGGCTGTAGGACAAATATCAGGAATGTACGCACAGTGGATGGCATTAAAAATGCTAATTCTGTAGAATTCTTTTAAAATGTTCACTTATATGCTCCTCGCCCAGTGAAATTAACGATGGTGACACTATAAACGCTATTGCTGATATATTTAATATATAGTTGAACACAATTTTTCTTTAAACGATTAAATTTAGTAAACAAAAGCGGTGTTTCAAGGCCTATTTATACAGGTGGTGTTTTCAATTCTGTGATCTTCCTTTATTTCTGTAGGAACGGCCCCTACTTGTCCCAGCAAGAACTCCAATTCGTCTAACGTCAATTTTTCACCTCGTAGCTGCAAGGGTCCTTCAAACTATTTTTTTATTCGTCCCTCATAATAAACAAATATGGAAGGCAGGTTTTTTTCTGGAAAATTGGGTATACAAGTAGTATCCATTGAACGCAGAAATTTCATTTGTGGAAAACGTACAGCTAATTGTTGTATATGATATAGTATTAGGGCACACAAAGGCACTCCATTAACATGCAAATGTAAAACCACCCATATACCCTCCCCAGCCTTGTTTTCCTCATCAATATATTCTTGACCAGAAATTTCTCTTAATGTTCCAAATTTAGCCTTTTCGGCAAAAGCTTTCATTTCGGCAATACACTGTTGGCGGTAACGTTCCAAAACTTGTTCATCTTCTTAGTCTTCTAGTTCATCAAGCTCATCCAAGTTTATATCTTTAATGATTTTTGAAGGTCCCACATTTATATCGGTACGTTTTTCAATAGCTACTGCCACAAAAAAAGCCATTTTAACTTTTTTGTCTTTATTTCAACACTTTATTTGAAAATATTCATAACATGTAAATGTTTCTGTATTTTTCAATTTGTCGTAAAGAAATGCAGTTTTATTTCTTAGGTATTGTTGTAGCATTTAAAAAAATAAAATGGATTGAAACAAAAATTGGAATATGAAACCAATCAAAATTCATCACAGCTGTATTGTTTTGAGAATTGATTTGCGTTTTCAAAACGATCGTTTTTAATCACATACCTGATTAAATTGGCACTGGAACTTATGCAGGAAAAATTAAACACAGCAACCAAGTAGTGTCACGACATTGGACTACTTATCAACGCAATAAAGCTAGGACCTCTAGCCTCAACAAACCTTAATATATAGTTTCACGACAACCAATTTCTTCGTAACTAAGCAGTGCTAACGATTTCTGTACAACAAATATACAACTAGTGGACACTTATAAGTCCTAAGTTAATGTACTAAGTTAATGTATATAGTAAGTTGAAATGAATAACACATTGGGATAATCTTCAGAAGAAACTTCAAAAAACTGCATATATACTGACCCATATGAGCTAATGTTCCATGTATAGTGTACTTAGACAAGTAGACATTTCATTCGCTAAGTCTTCCATAAGGCAATATATTACAGCAAAGGGAAATTCTTTATATTGCAGAGCATTACAGAAGTCATGAAATCAACTTTTTAAAATAATGATGTAAAACTATCATCGTGCAAGAAATGCCAACCAACAAGATTTTAAACAAACAACAATCAATTACGAACCGCACAAGCCTTTATACCTAGCGATAGCCAGGTGCCAGACAGCAAAACTTTTAACAACAATTTTATGAACATAACCATGCCTGCCAATATAAGCAACAACAACATTTATAGATACAACGTCGAATACAAACATACACCGTACATCGCAAAAAACGTAAGCAACATATACAACAACAACACGTCTTTTATCACAAATAACAACAATCTTTATCAAGATAATCGTGCTAAAAAACCAAACATCTTGAACATGAAAAGTGTATATTACATGACTTTGGCGAATGAGAGATTTTTTAAGCAGTCGATCATGAACACAACACGAGACGCCGGGCGAAAGGATGATTTGGAGTGGAACGTTTTTACAAAGATTAAGAAAAAAGTACATTCGGTGTGATGCTGCCCAAAATTTTTATTAAATTACATTTACATATAGTTAATAAAAATAACATTCCAAAAATATTAAAAAAGATTTAATTAGATCACAATAAATTAAAACAGTTTATTAATATTTAGTAATTGTTTCATGATTTGACAAGCTGTAGGGCTTGGCAAATTTTCGTAGATAAATTAATAATTATAATTTAAAGCGCACTATTAATAGTGGTCCTTTAAAGAAAAAACCTGGGTAAAAACCTGAGACGGTTTTCGCATTACTTCTTGGTGGAATTAATTTACTGGACTATGCAGCTTTCTTTATTCATTTACTTCCCCATCTCGCAATACATGTGTACCGTGATTAAGGGTTCAGCCAAAGACTATAAATATACTAAGATGTTTCACTGCCGTACATTCTACATCCAGTGCATATTTTGTCGATGGACGTACTGCTACTGCCACTTTAAGAGTAAAATCACAAAGAGAGATTATTATTCTCAGCAAACTTGTTACTCTCATCTCACATTAATTCATTTGTATATACGTGCATACGAATGTGTATATATTTACATTATAAAATATTCAATGTAAACCAATGTTACCGATTGTGTATTTGTATGGTAACAACATGTGTTTTGTTGTTGTATAAGAGAAATAACATCGATTTACACCGAATATTAAATTCATTTATTATCAATATGCAAATTTATTATTCGGAACCTTTTCGATTTTAATTTACTTTACTTTTTTAGTTACTGAATGTTTGCTGTGTTTTTGTATACTGTCTTTTTGTTCCCGTCTTTTTCTCTTATTGATTCAATAGAGTTCTTATTTAATCAATCTGGCTTTTGATATAAGACTTTCAAGTTTTCTATACAAAATTTGGGTAAAATCCACTAATGAGCTAAAATAGCAGTAGTGGAATGGCCATATGAATATACTTTCTACGCAGTAATACATTTCAATTTCTACTTTTAAATAAAAAGTGTTTCATAAGAATATCATGAAATATTTATATTTGAAGCAATCAAGCACGAATAAAGTAAATTAAATTCATTTATTATCTAAATTTAATTACTACATACATATAAACTAAATACCACAATTATTAACATTAATGAATTTGTTTCAATAACATTTATTAACATTAATTTTTTTAACTTTTATCACTATTCTAAGAAGAATACTAGTTTAGCGTCTCATTTGTAGTGAACATAATGCTTGAATCTTATATATAAAAATGGTGTAAAAAATGTATAGTAATTCATAAAATGAGAACAGCTGTGCCGATTTCTGTAGCATTTTTTAGAAGGTTTTTACGGAAAAAATTTTTGGAAAATCCCTCCAGAAAAGTTGGAAAATTGAAAAAATCAAAAAATTGGTGATTTTAATAATTTGCTCGGGATAATTAGCACAATATTTTTTAAAGATAATAAATTTAATTTAAAATTTCCGTAATTTAATTTTAATTATTAACTTGCAAGTGCCCATATAAAAGGCATAAATAAATTATCGTGGTGTGTTGTGATATTTTATTTGTTGTCTTAATTTTACTTATACTAATGTTGCTAAGAAAGCATTGCTCATGGGAAACACATGAGTGCAAAGTAACAAGTACTTGGAAAGTCTCAATTTTAAAGCGCCAGTAATTTATTTTGTTTGGAAATTTAAATATATAAATTTAGCTATCAAATTCATATTGAGGTTTATATATATTGAACCTATATGCAGGCTAAATATACTTAACAAAATATTTAATAATAAATATACATAAATAAGTGCCTTATTTTATTACCATTGCTTGAAATTTCTTAAAACACATATTAAGTATCCACAAGAATAAATGCTAAAAAAATTACTACATAATTTAGGGTATGATTAGTTCGGTGCGATTACGCATATTTTTAAAAATACACAAATAAAAATGTATAGTTACCCTACAATAACAAGAGCAGTCATATAGTTTCGTTTTTAAGCTTATTTTACAAACAATTTTTAAATAAGTAGGAAAAATAGAATTCAAAAATAAAATTTTATGAAGCACATTCCTCTTTATATGTAGATATGAAAGTATGTATGTACGTTTCTATATGTTAAATTTGTGTTTTTGTCTCTCAATACTTTACTTTAACAAAACATTTCTTATGAACATCAACACACATTTTTAAACGCATGTGTGTATGAATCTGTCTTGTTTACTAAACTAATATTGTGCTCTCTTGAGTTTTGGTTGCGCTCACAAAAATTTCTTCCCTCTTATCTCTTACCCCCGCTACCATGAAACTGCTCATAATTTTTGATTTTTTAAATGTTCAGAGTGCAACATCTTTATAAATTTATTGTCTTTGGTTCAGCTACAGTGGTCTCAGATATTTTTATTTCTTCTTCAGTAGCCAGTGTATATAGATTGTTTGTGTTTGGATCATTTCTCGTTGGTTTGGACATTTGGACACATTTCATATATTGAAATCTTTGCATATAGAAACCGAATTTTCAATCACTACTAAAAGTTTGAGTAAAAGTTCCTTTCTCTTCTCCTAAGTTTATAGGTGTGGGAAAATTTTGAACATCCACCTTTTCTTTTATGTGTTATTTCACGGGGTTTGCCATTGCTGAAGCAGTATTTTTCTAGCTTGTTCCTTAATATTTGCAAGTTCTCTGTTTGTGATCCCATTGGTAATTTTCGCTCCACATGTACTGTATATAGCTGGTCTCATGTAGAAAGGGCCAAAGCTAATGTATTCTTATGAAATAGAGTTTTTTCCTAATTCCAATGTATTTCACACAGAAATCTCTCGTTACAAAATTTAAATGCAATAGTTTCAAAAATAACGGTTTTACAAGAACTTGAATTTCAAAAATTACGTTATGATAACTACAGAGTCTATTATGTTTTTACCTTCTCCTCTAATGGTCTTTCTGCATGTGACCAGCTATATCTTTTTTCGTCACTTGTGCATATGCCTAAGATCTCAATTAATTAAGTGCTGAGGGTTGATCGACAATAAGAGCTAAGTCGTCCGCGTATCCGAGTAGTTTTATACCACAAAACTTATATTCAGTAATCTATCGTACATCAGATTCCATAGGAAAGAGCATAAAATAGAGCAATATTCTGTTTTCGAGGTGGCTATCCATCAGTTTGATCTGATAATCGGATATATTCCGACTTCGTATTTTCTCACTACGCTCCAGTCAGCAGAATTAAATACATTTTTTATATCCAATGTAATTACCGCACAATAACGTTCTTGTTCAATTGATTTCTTTGCAGTAGCCACTACTTCCCGCATGGGATCCACCGTCGATTTTCTCTTAGTGGACCCAAACACCATCTGCGAGAAGCCCGCGCATCCATTTATGCTTTGTTTGAGTCTATTTAGCAGTAGTTTTCCCAAATGCTTGTCATATGTGTCCAACATGCAAAGTCTATAGGATGACAGATTGTCTACCTTCTTGCTTACTAAACTCTTCTCGGGAGAGATGAATGCTGTTCTGTATTGGCTACTTTTCGGGTTATTTTGTATTCCGCTTGTACCTCCTTGTTTTTTATTTGTTTAGGATTAACGTACAACTTTGCTCAATGCAATCGCTTCTCGATTTTCCCTTAGCTGCTGATATAAGGCAACTGTGATGTTCTTCGCTTTACAAACTATAGAGATGATTGCGCTCAGATTATTTCAAAGTTTAACAAATGCATATTTCTCTTCTAGTTTTAAGAGAGCAATATGCCGAACTATTATTACTATTCTATATTTCGCCATCCTTTTTTAGAGGTAAAAATCATCGAAGGCTCTTGCTAATCTAACTATTTAACCTGCTAGGGGTGCGAGACTTTAACACGCTAAAAAACCTCTATCATCCCTCGTATACTGTCGCCTAGCATTTAAACAATCCGATCTCAGTTGATCTCTTAAGCGGCTTAGTAATGCTTGAGATTTAGTTGGTGTATTCTCATTTTCTAGTTTTAAGTGACTGAAGCGCTTTTTGATAGCAATGACGAATTTCGCACCCTGTTACATGGTCACTCTTGGTGCTAGAAGCTTAAATACTACAGTGGGGTTACTATGTAACTCGATTCGAAAGTATGAACAGCCTCAAAGTTGTATTCGAACCGAATTTAAACTCTTACCATGTAACAGTTTCGGATCAAGCGAAAAGTGCTGCCACTATTTGAAATAATTTTGACACTACTTTCGAATGTATTATTCAATATTGGCAGCAAAATATGAAAATAAAAAAAGTAAACAAGAAATATTTGTGCGTTATAATAATAGATGCGGTTGCTTTTTAAATGAAAAAAAGAAGACGGGCGATTGGAACGTAAAATTTTACGCGATGGTGTAGATTTTATGCAGTTGACAGATGTTATGTTAGTAACAATTTAATTAATACGAAATATTTTTATTTGAAGGTGTGTGCGAAATTTCCGACTCAACAAAGGTGTTGAAGGTGTTGTGCCCACGCACATAAATTTCGTTATGAGCGAAGACGAAAAACGAGCTGCCAAAAATTTCTTTAATGCCACATCTGAAATTCCAGGGACAATAAAAGATGTTGACGGTACTCACATCACCCTTAATCGCGACCTTTTAGTAATCTCCGAGTGGGGCCTTGCGAATAGGGTTCAACTTAACGCTCATAAAACCTAGTGCTGTGTGCTTTCGCACAGGCGTACGGCTAAATATGCTACCTCATCTGTAATTATGGATGATATATACATTAAGGAATCAGAAGCGCTCTATGTTCTTGGCATGAAAATTCAAAGTGATGTTCGTTGGAACCAGCATATTTTTCAAGTCGCAAAAGAAGCATTCAAGTGCCCAGGTTTTTTGAGATGAGGTGTAAGGAATACTTCACTCATCTGATCTCCTTACTATCTATGTCACCTTATTAGACCAAAAATGGAATACAACTCTCATGTATGGGCCAGTGCTTGAAAGTCTATTTTGGAGTTACTCGAGAGCGCATTCATTTGTGGTCGATTGGCCAGTGTATCACACTACGCATTACAGAGAGGATTCGTTTTTTAGCCGAACAGTTCGTATGTAAAATAAACTCCCCGCAGAGGTCTTTCCTGCCACTTTCAATGTGCAAAGCTTCAAATATAAAATGTCCACAAGCACTACTCCCTCTATCCCCCTTCCCACAACCTAATTTCTTAGTTCTGCCACAATGCATTGCGTATGTAGGGGTCATGCCTTGAGTGCTGGTCCTACTAAAAAAAAAAATAGTCTGGCTATTTAAAAACAAGCACTTGTTTTTGTTGAGCGTAATTTCAAATTGCCTTTGCTTCGTATTAATATTTTTCGTCGCATTTCCCTATTGAAAAAGACTAATTAATTTTTTTCTATTAATATATGTATATAAATTTAACAAATACTCACATTTTCAACGTTTGGTGTCGATGTTTTGATTTATTTAAGTTTTTTTATATTTAATTAATAGCTCAACGTCAAACGAGTACAAATGCCAATTCAATTCTTAAATTCAAAGTACATAGTGAAGCACATCCGAAAGTAGAGTACGTGTGTCCGATAATCGGATACGGAAACACGAAAGTGGCAAATGTATTTACGAATTCGAGTTATTTGGTAGGAAATATCCGTATCCGTTATATTTAACTATCGAGTCGAGTTACATAGTAACCGCCCTGAGCATACAGACGGGTACTTTTTGACACATTTTTATTTTGCGATTAGTTTCTCCATATCGTTATAGGGTTTACTTTTTCTCGTATTCACCACCGCACCTAATGGTTGCCGTTTGAATACCTCCGTAAGTTCTTCTTAAATATTTTATTGTAGAAAGCTGCAGTGTTTTCAACTCTTCAGATAGGTTCACGCCAACACCTCGTGTACGTTTTATCTATCTAGGACCTTGTCAATATCTCTTATTTCTAGAACTATTTCTTGAGTCATCGGTCGAACTTCTGCAGTCGTGCCAGGAACTTTTTCCATTTTGTGCCTAGATTCAGATATTCTCCTTATATTATTTACATTCTGACCAAAAATATTTAATTTACGAATTTTACTTCATCAGAATGTTAGTATACGAAGAGTCTTAAGATGTCTAGATAACAATGGCATAAGGACAGGCCGATTTTCTTCTATTCCTTGTCTTAGCAGCTTTCTTTACTTTTTTTTCCATTTGGGCGAATTTGACACAGTTAGGGCTCGTCTTATCACTTTTCGATGTTTCAGTTATAGTAGTTGTCAAAAAATATTTCTAAGCTCTGTAGTAGATTCGCTTTGCCTATTTGTTGCAATTTCAAGATTATAATCTTCTTTCTTTTTTCCCTATAGGACTCTAGGTTTTGGTCTCTTTTTTGTGCGTAAGCGCTGCTGATGCTGCTTGGATTTTGTTAATGCTTCCGTCTGGGCTTAACTGTTGACAAGATTTTTATTAGGACAACTGCAGAGTATTGCAGAAGTCACAAAATTAACTTATTTTAATATCAATAACAATCAATACGAACTGCACAAGGTATTATATCAAGCGATTGCCAGGTGTCGCACATAACAACATTTAAGAATAGTTTCAACGAAAACACCATGCCTGCCAATATAAGCAACAACATTCAAGCCACTACGTCACAAACAAATATACACCGTACATCTCATACAACTCAAGCAACAGATAGAACAGCACAACAACGTTTTTTATTACAAGTTACAAACATATGTAAAACAAAGTAAGCAATAACAAGAACAATTTCAGCTGTTATCTTACACCATAATTAGTAACAACGGTCCTAGGCAAAAAGGCACATAGTGGCGTGAAATACAAAAATGGGATAAAAGTTTTAAAATTGTAAACTATTTACCCAATTTTCAAACTGCTGCTTATAGAGGAGGTCATAAGCTTTACGCCTACTGCATTTGGATACACCCTGTTCCAGTACAATTTACCACCAAACTATATTTCCAGGTAGCCTTAAATTTTACACTCAAATATACGATCTCTATACCGAGGCATGCAAAAAGAGCGAACATAAAGATATTGAGGCGGTATCGTGTCCTAATTAACCGACTTCAAAAAAAAGGAGGTTATACAATTCGGCTGAATGTTGTTTTTTATATTTGTGCCTCCAGAACTCAGTCATTTCTGATCCGATTTTGAAAATTTTTGGTAATATGATAGATTATGCTTACAGATTGGTCCAATTTTAAAAACAGTTCACAATTTTAGAAATTAAAGAGTATCCCCATACAACATACATATTTTTTACGTGTATTATGAATTGTAAAGGGCACTTCTGTAAACTTTAAAATGACTGCATATTACTATAGCTCCTAAAAACAATAAAATTGTACAAAAATAAATCTAAAAATTAAAGGGTGTACTATAATTACTGTACATTTACTTATATAGGCCGTTATAGACAAACGCTTGCAAATTTGACGCAATGTCGATTGGTATGGTCGTTATAGTAACAGCTGATAATATTTAAAATTATAAATTAAAGAGTGCACCAATAGTTCATTTAATTTGGTATATGGCCATACTTTTAAACAGTTGTAGACAGACGATTGAAATTTACAAAGAACCTGTATTACTAACTCCTCTATAACTACAAGTATAAAATGGATTTGGAAATAAACGGGTGTCCCAATAGTTATAGACAGACAGCAGAAATTTACAAGAGACATGTTTTGCTAAGTCCGCTATAACAAGAAGCTTATAATTTGAATTTAGAAATTAAAGGGTGTTCCCAAAATTAATGTAATTTGTTATATATGGCCGTATTTTTTGAACAGCTGTATACAAACACCTTAATTTTAGACAGAATGTCCACTACTTTATTTGGTATAATAAGAAGTATAAAAATGTTATATTATTAATTAAATAGTTGATATAATCTGATGTATATGGGCAAATCTAATACAACAGCAAGTCTATAATTTGAATTTGGATATTAAAGGGTGACCCTATAGTTGCTGTAATTTTATGTATTATTATTATGATGTAAACTATTTAACTAGTATAAAGTTTGGAGATATAAGGTTGTCCCAATAGTTAATGTAATCTAATTTATGTTTACATACATTGAGCTGTTATAGGCAGACAGATGAAATCTGTTTTGAAGTCGGTTTTTTCGCAAGAATTATTTTATGAAGTTAATAATTAAACCACGAAAAGTCCAATTGGACATATGGTTGTCATAAAAATCGAAAAATATTTCACAGGATGAATTTAAAAATCCCAGGAATGAAACAGAAGAATTTGAATCGAAAAAGAAAACGACATTGAAAATCTAAATCTGGATTGAATTTATTATTTTGTATGAATATGCAGTTTGAGATTATATAGGTTCAGATGTAATTGACTATCTCGATTTTATATAATACAAGTATACGAAATATGTGATCAAATGAATATCCTTTTGGTTTCAACTCGAAATGTCGCTAGGCCAAGAGTATAAAAATATCGGCTGCACCTTATCTTCAATATTTGGAATAGGGAAGACATGTTTTACTGCGACCTTTCCCTAAATCTTTTGAATGCTAGAAGAATTTGGGAATTCCAAGGGGAAATACTTGGAGAGATGACTCTATCTTTTACCATCTGGTTTACTTATCTATTAATTTTATTTCGATCGGTTTAGGCAGGCTATATTTCGTAGTATATATTGGGGTTTGAATAGGATCTGTTCGTACTTAAAATATGAAAAGGAACAAAGACAAAACATGGTTGATTGAGAATAAATAAAAGTTTGAAAATTAGTTTTCGAATAAGTAGGAATATAATAAATAAAACTAATAATTTCAACAGATAATGTCACTTTTATTGTTGAATAAAAATTGGATAATAAAAATACGAGTACTTATATGAATTAAATAAATAATTGTGATCATACACAAAGAGAATTTAATGTTCTATATTTCTTTTGTTTCGCGCTCTAGCCACAACAGTGTCTCTTTATCACCTAGATCTTTCAAAATTGGGGAAAGAGTGTTCCAAACATAGCGATGATACTCGTTAAGCAACATTATCTAAAATATAATATTAAAATATAGTACAACAAAAGTAGAAAGAAAAAAATTTTTAACTTCAGCATACCTCACTTTCAAGTAGAAGTTCTTTTTTTATCATTTTAGTTTGTTTTGGGCACAATGTGATTGTTTTAAAAGTCAATGCTCCTCGTCCATTGAAATCATTCTTAGCAGCTGGAACTATTTGAACAATGTCTTCAATGCGAATACCAAATTTTCCATCCTCATAATATCCAGGTTCTGTAAAAATATGTAATATAAAACTTCGTATTATTTAAAGCATTCATACAATTTATAACATCACTATGCAGTACAATTACAATAAAAGTACTACACACTTGAAATAAAAAAATCATAGTTTTTATAAATTAGAAACCATGATTTAAGAAAAAAGTTATCAAATCATATTTTGGTTCAAAAATAATCAAAAATATGACAAAATCATCATTTTGGCAACGTTATTCTGGCAACGCTGCAAGTATCCACACAATTAAGAGTAGAAATACAACTTCACGGTTACGGCGACGGATTTCGCATGCCAGAGAAAAAACAAATAATGTGAGGTGCGGCAACGGATGCTGATTTTTATACTTATTCTTTTTTATTGAAATATATTTTAAAAATTTTATACAATGTACAGCTGCGTTCAAAATAATAGGAGTAATAGTTGCCCATATTTTAATAAGGTTATTTTGTTAGTCTGGCAACTTTAAAAACATTCAAAAAGCTAACGGTTTTTACAATGGAATGTAAAAAACCAAAACAAAAAGAAATGATCGCAATTGCTTTTATTTCGATGATTTTTTCATTGTTTTTTTATTTGTCCAGGAATTTTGTAAATCAAAAATATAGGAGTACTCGTAAATGTGATTTACAATAAATTAATGTTATTAAATTAATAAATCGTGTGTAAAATAAAAAGTAATAGTAGAATATTGTTTTATTTTGAAACAGTGGGACGTGGAAAGCTCTTAGCGAAGAAAAGGTGAAATGATTAGAGTTCTTCGAAATCAAGAGAAAAAATATAGTGAAATTAAAGAAATACTACAGCGCTCTGATCAAATGATTGCAAATGCCTTGTCATATGAAAAGAAACCCGAGACTTGCGGTCGAAAGCGTAAAACATCGAGTTTAGATGACCACCGTATAGTACGCTTTTGCAAAAGCGACCCTTCCACGTCAGCAATAAAATTCAAAACGAACTTAAACTTCCTGTAAGTGTTGTAACCATTCGTAGGTGATTGCTAGAAAACAAACTATTCGCCCGAAGTCCGCGAAAAGTGCCCTTACTAACTAAGAAGCAAGCAGCGGCAAGATTAAAATACGCCAAAGAACACATCAGTTGGCCAAAGGAAAAATGGAGAAATATTTTGTGGACTGACGAAAGTTAAATTGTTTTAAATTAATGAAGTTTTACTTTATTTTTGCTTTTGGTTCTTTTTTTAATTAATTTCCAAAGAAAACAAGAAAAATTAGACGCTAGCAGAATGAAATGCAGCATTTTCTAGACCGCCACATCCTTCATCAGCATTCTTTGCATCTATCTACCTTATGTTATGTACGTCGTAAACATCATCTATTTAACCAACTAATCTTAATATTAATTTGCTGAGACGAAGTTTACACACAACTTAAAGCTTTTGTTTCTTTGTCGTTCTCTTTGTAACTCGTCTTGTACATTTGTTGTTGCTTTTTTGTGCTAGCAATTTGATAGCCACGAAATGCAACTTTTTTTATTTTTTAATTATTCATACTTGTTTGCTCACAACATTATAGACACTGTCTTAGTATCATATTGACTTTTATGAGTTAAGTATGAATGTAAATACGCGGTGCCTAGCGTTTAATAAATTTCTAAATATTTTTAGAAAGGAAAATTATTTACAAATGTATGCGGACGCTTTAAGTTGTGTGTGAACTTCGTCTCACCAAATTAACATTAAGATTAGTTGGTTAAATAGATGGTGTTTATGACGTACATAACATAAGGTAGATAGATGCAAAGAATGCTGATGAAGGATGTGGCGGTCCAGAAAATGATGCATTTCATTCTGCTAGCGTCTAATTTTTCTTGTTTTTTTTTTGGAAAACGTCCGCATACATTTGTAAATAATTTTTCTTTCTAAAAATATTTAGAAATTAATTAAAAAAAGAACCAAAAGCCAAAAATAAAGTAAAATTTCATTAATTTACAAAATCGATGGTTCGAATCCTGGCCAGAGAAAAATTAAAAAGTAAAACTATTTTGTTTAGCGGAACTGGATCCAGGCAGTATGTTCGACGTCCCCCGAACACAGAAAATGAAGTCCAGTACACAAGAAAGACAGTTAAACACGGTGGCGCGAAAGCCATGATATGGGGATGCTTTTCATACAACGGTGTTGGTCCAATACACGAAATAAAAGGCATTATGGACAAAAAAGTGTACGTGGAAATATTGGAAAAGGTTATGTTGCCACATGCAGAGTGGAATATGCCACTTAAGTTGGTCTTCCAACAAGACAACGAACCGAAACACACAAGCAAATTGGCAAAGGAGTGGTTTCGGGTCAACACCGTGGAAGTTATGTCATGGCCTGCTCAGTCCCCAAACTTAAACCCCATAGAACATGTTGCGGAACAAAAACCGTCAAGTGCAGCTGAATTGTGGTCTGCAGTAAAAGATGGGTGGAATCAAATACCCTTTAAGCGACTTTATGCCTCGCAGATGTGCTGCTGTAATAAAAAATAAAGGCTATTCTACCAAACACTGATTATATTCAAAGTTTCTAATAATTTGCATAAGGTTTTTTAACGACTTCAATAGTAAATATTAATCAAAACTGAAATACGCCTACTATTTTGAACTGCTATCTTTAATTTATCTTTTTTTAGCTTCTTGTTACCTACTTGTTAAAAGCTTTATTTAATTAGTGAATTATTTAAATAATTAAATCAACATTACATTACAAAAAAAAAAAAAAAATTGGAATAAAACATGTTGTTTTAATGTTAAAAATGAATCTCTTATTTTTAATGGGTTACTCCTATTTTTATAAACGCAACTGTATGTAAGCCACAAAATTGGAAAACTTTAAAATTATTGTTGTTTTTCAGTGACTTTTTACATTTTCTTTATCTTCTTTTTCTTCTAGTCATTCGCAAAAAGTTGTATTTCTACTCTAAAAAGATTCCACATATTAAATTTTCATTTAAAAGGATTTTTGGGAATAATTATATAATATTAATTCACTTTTCAGTGTGCTTATAACCCAAATATTTTAAATAAAATCAAATATTGATTATTAGTGGTAAAGCTAGTTCCTATGGCCATTTCGTTGATTACTCAACTCAACTCATCAGGGAACCTTCTACCATATTTTAGATAAGCTAAAGCTGTCTATTATATTTAAAAATTTTTTTAACCAACTGAGAAGTGGACAAAAAAATTAATAAACACAAGCATCAAAGCTTAAACAAAATACCAATAATCAATAGAGACTTTTTTTTTTTTTGCTTACAATTCTACATTTCATATTGAATACAATAAAAAGTTAAATTCCAAGTAAAATAAGAAAGATCATTGAATTGTGTATTGTGTAATAGTTGCTTGACGAGACAAAGTAAAAATTTTTTATAGGCAAAATAAATGGCATAAGCGATTTAAAGCGCAATGTGTATAAAGAAATTTAATACAATGATGATTCTAAATAAGGGATCAAACAAGTCTGCTCAACAATAAAATATATTGTTATTTAATATAACACCAAAATTTTGTGTATATACACATTCTCATATCAATAATATACATACACAACAGCCAAGGCGAACAAGGAATGTTTAGTTATGCATGGATCATCAAAATCAAACGCTCAACGTATCCACAAACCTCAGTACAAGGTCATTATTTAGATAACATTACCCACTCATACTAATCAAAACTTATTCGCATCTAATTGGCGCGTTTTTTGTCTGTTGTTCACTGATATTATAAATGTTAAGACATAGAAGCAAAAAAAAAAAAATACCAGATAGTTTTTTAGAAATAAAACCTCTCTAAGCTCATAAAGCATTATCAACTAACTACGGTTATATATAGAGCATACACTGTTGCCAGAAGTGCAGATTTATCTGCAATTTGCAGATTTTAGCCTCTTAAATTGTTATAAACCAGATTTGAAGATTTTCGGCCTAAAATTGAAGATTTTTTAAATCTGTGTGGCAACTAATTTTTCTTGTTTTCTTTGGAAAAGACCCCATACATTTGTAAAATAATTTTATTTTCTAAAAAAAAGTTTTTAAGGTTTTTTTTAGACCAATACGACGCTTTTAGCCTATACAAATTAATTGTTAAATATTTTATCGACAATGACGTTGACTATAAAGAGAACATGGTTTGATTTGTAGCAGATGGAGCTGCTCTCATTACCGGCAAAAACATTCCGTCGAACAAATGTTAAAATGTCAAATGTCAGATTTATTTATTATTAAATGCATAAATATGTCACTCACTGGTATGTATTATGTTCGTCGTATAAATAACTCAAATTTCTATCCGAAACATCATAATCAATGTGATAAAATACATTTATTAGTTATTAAACCCAAAAAGATTTTACACCCATCCCAAACATGTTGGCTTTACGTAGAGTCGGTTGTATGTCGCTTATTAGAATAATATGAGTGCTTAAAAATTTATTTTTCATTTACTGTTAATATCAATCAAACAAATCGACTATTCTAAATTCATATTAAATAACCTTAACGATACTAATAAAATATATTTATCTTTCTAAAGGACATTCATGGTAGTATTAAATATTCTAATAAAATGGTACAATGCGAAGCGGCAGAGATTCACATTTTATATAATCAGATGCCAAAACTATTAAAAATTATAATGAGTAATTTTCTAAAACAATATTTAATAAAAGGTACTGATATTTTGGCTGTAGATTACAAGAGCAAATCAATTTTTCTTAATTATGAAAGCGCATATCTAAGCATTCATGGAGCTGAAATAGTTTTAAGCACAAGTCTTGATCAATGATTAGATTTTAAAGATATGCTAAATAAAATAGAAACGACTTTAGTTAATTTCTGAAAAAAAGTATTCTAAATAAAACGTACTGATTCTACTTTTCCAACTTTTTCAGCGTTCGTCCAAAATATGACGAATTTACCACATTCATCAGCAAATATCGAGAGAATATATAGTCAGGAAAAAAATTTGAATAAAAGAAAACTTCGCAATCGCATAGAAAATGAATCTTTAGTATGAATATTGCTTACAAAATATTATTTTAAACTTAAAAACTTCCAATATTTCGACACACTTATATCTTCAGATTTGATAAAAATTATGTCATTTGATTTTTATGAACAAAACTAAAAAAAACTGTAATTTATTTTCTTTATAAAGTTTATAACATCTAAGAGAACTTTTACATATATAACATAAGTACATATGTATGTAACGTTAACATAATTTATTTATTCTGTAAGCAAATACAATTCCTTTTAAGTATAAATGGAATCGTATTGTTTTTGTTTTTTTTTTTTATTTTCATAAATACTCGGATATATGTATTAAAAAAAATAAATTATTATTTTTAAAATTAAAGAAAAATGCATTGGAAGATTTATTGAAGATTTAAGGTGCAGATTTTTTCGCCAAATATTGTTGGATTTCTCAGATTTTGCACATTAAAGTTCTGGCAACACTGAGAGCATAATATAATTGTCGTATAAAACATAGGCAACTTTTTCTACATTTTCATCATGAAGTACGCTAAGACTCTGGGTTTGAAATGGTTAACTAATAATGAAAATTTTTGCATTTACACGTTCACGCCGGCGCGTACCACCGGTTGCTCGCACATGTCTGCCCCATCGGGCGGCGCGTACCACCGGTGGATCGCACAGAATTATCTCATCAGGCGGCGCGTACCATTGGTGTGGCTCGCATATGATTGTGCTACCAAGCGGTGCGTATCACTAAAAATTTATTTTAAATTTTCATTTAAAACATTTATATTTTTTAATATAATTAATATTGTATTAAGTATTGTAAACATAACTTTCATAAACATTTGCAAACATAAGCTTTCAGCGCAGCCGCCTCTAGGCGAGAAACATGCATTACAGCGCCGGCGTGAACGTGTTAAAGTAGGTAAGAACCAGTAAATGTGTGCAGCGGCTTCGCGAAGCTTTTTGATCTACGAGGGCTGCTCTATATATTTCTGGCCTAATAGTGAAAATGCGAATATTTATAATCAAAAATGGTTTTATTGTTTTTCAAAGTATTCTCCAGCATGATTTATACACTTTTGCATGCGCTGAAACCAGTTGTCGAAGCACTTTTTCCACTCCGATTGAGACACCTCTAAAACATGGTTTTTGAACACTTCAACAGCTTTTTCTGGCGACGAAAATCGTTGACCACGCATTTTTTTCTTGATGTGCGGAAACAAAAAGAAGTCATTAGGCGCCAAGTCAGGGCTGTACGGCGGATGACCCATTAATTCGACGTTTTGGCCGGTCAAAAACGCTCTGGTTTGAGCCGATGTGTGAGAGCTCGCATTGTCATGGTGAACATGATTCGTCTTCTCTTGTTGGTTTTTCGAATTTCTCCGATGACTTCAGGCAAACAAATTGTAGTGTACCACTCATAAGTGACCGTCCTACGTTGCTCAATCGGAACAGTCGCCACATGACCAGTTTTGCCGAAGAAACAGGCGACCATTTGCTTCGAAGTGCTTCTTCCACGAACAACTTTCGTTGGATTTTGCTCGTCTTTGAAGACCCACACGGTCGATTGTTGTTTCGTTTCGGGCTCATACGCAAAGATCCATGATTCGTCACCTGTGACGATCTTATAAACGTCTTTTGAAGCACCGCAATTGTATTTTTGCAACATTTCTTTGCACCAATCGACACGAGCGACTTTCAAATTGTGCGGGATCCAACAAGAACAAACCTTTTTGATGGCCAAGGGTTCATTCAGTGGAAAAAATGTCCAAGGATGTCTCTATCTCTTGGTATGTCGCATGTCGATCTTGCATTATGAGTTCACGCACAGCATCAATGTTCTCTGGCACAACAGCCGTTTTTGGACGACCTTCACGGAATTCGTCTTTGAGCGAGCTTCGGCCACGATTAAATTCATTATACCAATTTTTCACAGTGCTATATGATGGTGCTTCATCGCCATACAAAGATTGAGTTCACCAATGCACTCTTGTCGTGATAATCCACGTCGAAAGTTGTGAAAAATGATGGCACGAAAATGTTCACAAGTTAATTCCATTTTTTTCTATATTAATTTTTTCAAGTCACTGTTAACAACACAAATAATGGTCGTACGTCAAAACGTTTTGAGTACGATTATGCTTAAAAATGACAAACTTTCCAATGGAAATTTCAGATTGCACTTGGCAGCACTCAGTGTTGCCAGGCCAGAAATATATATAGCAGCCCTCGTATGTGGACTTTGAATTCTTGTCGTGGATAGAGGGAAGATTTTTATTCATCATCGGCTTGAGTTACTAATACGATTCTCTGTAAAACATGGGTAACTTTTGCGACAATTTGGTTTTTTGCTCTAGAAAAGGCGTGTGGAGTTGCAGCATACATTCGATCTACATTTATGCCCATATTGCAGTTGAATTAATTTGGTCAAGTTTGGTTGACAAAACCGATTAATATACACAACTGTATTTTAGTAGTTGGGTTTTTGTACGTTACAGTTTAATTAAATAAATTATTTTCTATTTAATTAAGCTTTGGGTCCTTATATTTTTTATTAATATTTTATTTCAATATTTCGGTACTTTCTGCGTACCTTCAGGAAACAATATTAATTTTGTTTCCTGAAGAAGGTACGCAGAAAGTACCGAAATATTGAAATAAAATATTAATAAAAAATATAAGGACCCAAAGCTTAATTAAATAGAAAATAATTTATTAAAAAAAAAGGGTCAAATAATCATTATTAAACTGTTTAATTGAATATTAAGTCCAGAAAAGTAGAAATACAGTAAGTAAAATAACTTTTTGTGCTTTGTTTAAAGTTTCTCAGCATTTAATATATTTGCAAAGCTTGAAAATAAATTACATCGAAGGCCCAAGTTAAAAGACTTTTTAGCGTATGGAAAAAATCGAAAATTTATAGGGAAGATTTGTCAAAAAAGTTTTTACTGTAATTGTAAGTTGTATTTTGAATATTTTTACTTTGCCGTTGGTAGTTTCAGAGGGTCGGAATTATCGCGAATTTGCCTCCTACTTAAAACACTTTTTTCTTGTAATACATTTTTCTAACTTTTAACATGAATTTTTCTGCTTTTTTATCAATCAGGATATTTGAAGTCGGCAGTGCCTTCACAATTTCAACTAAAAACAGTTGTTTTGGAGGTGTGAAAGTTGGATCGACTTGTATACAAACAAACTGAGTTGAGTTGAGAACAACGTTAGGGGCATTTATAATAGTGGTGTGACTACACAACTGTTATTTCCACAAAAAAAAATCACTGAGATTAGGACTTTGTGAGGCACCTTTAGAGGCAGATTTATCGTAGTCCGAAAAAGAAGATGCGAATAAAAGATCTTTTTTTTTTTATTCTTATAGGCATATTCCCATTTTGTTTCATCGTGGATTAATTTCCACTCAACATCATTCCAAGCATTTGTTCGTATTCAGATTAGAAATTCACACGCTAACTCTACGAGATAAATGGCAACAAGTAAGCTCGGAAGACAAGCATAGAGCTGTTCTTTTAAGTGCTTTGTTAACAAAATATAATAATTCTGAAGTTTTTTAATAGATTAACCTATTGTGTTGCAACTGCACATGGTTAAAGTTAAAAATTAATTTCAAATGACATTTAAAAAAAATTATATTGGCGAGGTACCCAAATTTGGTGCTCTACCCAGAAGCTCCCCTTCATCCTAGGGGTCTGATCTTCCGTAGATTCACTGCTTCTATAAAATTTCGTTGAGATATATTGAGTGGTTAATGAGATAACGAATTATGTTAAAAAAATCATTTTCAACCCGTGTGCGTCAGTATATTTGGCATCTAAAAATATATTTTACAAAAACAAAATACATGTTGTTTACTGATTGTTGCAGTTATTTTAGAACTGCTATTACCCGTAAAATAATGTGCCTTGGTATATTGCTTATATTGTTTTGAAAGCTATTTTTATACAAAAAATAAATAAAATTTTTTTATTGATTCTCGACCCATAGCCTTTTTGAAAAAACAATTAAGACCTGGCTTGAACCCTTCAATGTCTGTTCTTATCTTATCTGGAGGAGCCCTGTTCGTTTAATGATAAAGTCTTCTACAAATTCTTAAATTAGTAAAAATTGTATAGAGCTTTTAAAGGAAGACAAAATTTCTAAAACACTCACTACCTCACATTTTCTACTCCACCTACTGTAGAAGGGTAATTACGGCATTAAAATGTAACACCTTATACTGTAATTTTGCTACATTAGATAAGAAGTGTGTAGACGGTATTAGTATGAAATATATTTCAGAGTTTTACAACAAATAAACTTTGAATTTTTTTTATACCCTTTGCCACAGGTGAAAAAGTTTATCATTTCATTTGTAATTTCTGCAATATCCATTTCCGATATTAAGTATATTCTGAGTCCTTATACTTAACCAAGTCGATTGAGCATTGTCCATATGCTCGTCCGTGCTCAAGTTGAAATCAAGTCTGCCAAGACACTATATGAGCAAAAGAAAATTTAAATACACCAATCGATCACATATTTTTTCCACATTTTTTCCATACCTTTTTTTAACTCTTGTTTGTATTCCTGCAGGTTGTTTTTACTACTTAGTACTTAGTAAAAACAACAACCTGCAGGAATATAAATGAAAGCTGATGGGACAACAACCCTAAGCAAAACCTACAATTATGACGCTTTTTTTTAAATAAAAACACTTTATGTTAGGAAAGAATTTCTTACCCCAATTTATATATACATGTGGTTATAGATATGTGTTGAAATGCTTATACGATTCCGCATAGCCGAATAAAGCACTATTACTTCTTTATTCTTAACTTTTTTTTGTACTTTATTTCCACAAAGATTTTTATATAAAATACAATATTGCAGCCTCAACGCCCCCAAGGCTTTATTGAGGCATATATATATATATATATATATATATATATATATATATATATATATATGTACAATAAGTATACTACAAAAGCGTTTAGATGTAGTTTAGCAAATATTGTTTGCAAAAAGATTTCAATAATGAAATTCGATTAAACTTTACGCCACCCACATAATGAATGCGTTACTTGGTGGCTTTAAATCTACACCTAGCAGATCTTAAGTTTGTTTTATTTCTCGTATTACGGTTTGGTGACGAATATGGCTAACGCATTTAAAAACAAACATTACAACCTGATACTCATGCAAACCATAAATGGGTAAAATGTCTTTGCTTATATTTTTATATAATGTTATAGTTGGAAATATTACAGTAATTTGTAAAAAAAAATTTCATTGTTTTATTTTGCATGCGCTGAAGAGATTTAAGTGAAGTTTTATTCTTCTCGTTAGCATAAATAATCATTAGATATTTCAAATGAGATTGAATCAAAGATTGAAACATCATCATTTTTGTTTTAACATCCAACTTAATCAAAAATTTGTATAAAATTCCGATTTCCGGAGCTATTTTTCTCTTTAAATGAAGTATATGTAAATTCTAGGACAAGTTACTTTGCAGTGTGATTCCCAAATACTTCACAGAATGTGTTTCATAAATAGCTTTTTAATTAACAAACACATTGAAGTTACTATTCATACTAAAAGCAGGTGGCCTAAATCGCATCAATTTGGTTTTGTCAGGGTTAAGAATTAACGATTTGATCGCGCAAACTCGATTATCAAGACAGCATTTCTTTCAATTTTCGTTTTAAGCGCTGCATCATATATGGAGATAGAACACACAATAAGGAGTTGCCCATTCAGATTTAGATTTTCCAAATCATTCAGGTATATTGAAAATAGTAAGGTACTCAATCGACTACCCTGTGGCACACAATAATCTACAGAACCAATAAAACTATTCGTGTTATTTATTTTAACGTATGTTTTCTGTTAACGAAGTAGCTCTTGAACAACACAATTTCTATATCTTGAATACCATATCTCATCAATTTATTTAGCATTGTTTTGTGGTCAACTAAATCGAAAGCTTTAGTAAAATCAAAGAATATTTCGGCTACTCCACTATAACCTCCATCAAGCCCACTACAAATAGACTGAACAACATTTGTGACCGCATCCTTAGTACTACATCCTTTTCGAAATCCAAACTGAAAATTATATAAAATTTATTTTCCTCAATGCAACATGAAAGTTTATCATAGAGTATCTTTTCAAATATTTCATCAATAGTCGGAAGATCAGCAATGGGTCTATTCTTATCACAAGTTGTTGCATTAACTTGTTTTGGTTTAGGAACTACTCTATGCACTTTTAAGATATCGGAGTAAACTGAAATGCTTATCATTTTATTAAAAATATCCGTCAATATTAGGAGTAATGTGTCACTAAATTTTTTATAAATTTAGGAGAAATGCCGTCAACTTTTAAATACAATATTATTTCAGAAATATCGTCATTACTGACATTATGAAGTATAAAACGATGGTGCGACCAAGAAAGAGCCCGCAATGCATTAAAAGTTTCTCCAGGAAAAATGTCAATTTCGCTCTTAAGATTTGCGACACTTGAAAGAAATTAATCATAATAACAATTGACTTTGTCTTGTTAAACTGTTTGGTAGAAATCTTTAAAACTCTGCTGATCCACTGCAATATTTCTTTTATATTCCGTGTGTTCTTTAGTTTACATCTTTTTCTTAATAGCTTTTCCTTAAATAAAATTAACTCTTGCAGGTTTTTTCCAACCCATGTTGATAGGTTAAAACGTATTTAATTTCTATATTTTGTTACTATAGTTGAATTACTTATAGCATCTTTTATACAACGAACCAAGGTGTTAGTTAACTCCGAAGGATCATGTTTCACTACGAGGTCTTGTTATCAAATTATAAACACTGTCACAATCATAATTTCGAAAAGTGGTTAACAAATCAGTAAAACAAGGATTCTGAATAAGATCGATATTAGAATCTCCGACTACAATTATTGGATTTAGGGCATGACCGCTCAGGATCGTATCAAACATATTCATAAAATCATTCACGCTACATTTTTGTTATCGACAAAAAGAAACCAACTTCAGGGGTTTGCTTCCTACTTTAGCACTGTACAAAGTAACAAATATCATCGCAACAAAATTACTACTCAAGCATATTTATGCTTTTATTTGTTTAAATGGTCGTATCACCGTAAGAATCATTTCTACAAAAATTTATTCTATTAAAACCTGTTTGTAAATTTGCGTAATATCTTTTTGAAACCAAGTTTTTTGAAGTGCAATTATATCCGGTATGTGGGATAGATTTACTATTAACGATTTATATTTTTTAAATTTATCAGTAGACGAAACGCTTCTGATATTAAAAGTAATAATATTAAGGAAATTGCAGTTCAAATTAAAATCAGAAAATTTTTTATATATTGATTTTTAGTCATTAAAAATATAAAAATTAAAGGTTTTATATATTTGTAGATTAATGTTTTCTGGCATAAAACTTAACGATTCAGTCAGGTGATCAAACTTATCTAACTTCTCTGGTTTTGTTAGTTCAGTTTTAATTGTTTTCAACTCTTTTCTTATTTCACCATCCTTTTTGTTACACAAGTGACAATTGAAAGTTTCTTTTTTATGTTTTAAAAGATTCTCAAACTCTCTTTTACTTAGTTTAGTGCATTAGAAGTGCAGAATTCGTCTTCATTTATTACATTCTATAAAGTCATCTTTCTTTGATTTCATATTCACAATGATTACAAAGCTATATCTTTTTATTTGCCGAACTGCGACGAGCTTTATTTTTAGACATATTTTATTTTATACTAACTAATGATTTATTTAGTTTGTGTACAGCTGAATAATATGTACCGCAAAGTTTTTGTAACAAAATTTGTGCTAAAAGTTTGATAATGAGTGTGTTAAAATTCTGAGAGATTAATAAACATTATGAATATAAAATTCTGAGAGAATTTTTAAAAAAGGATGTTCGTAGGAAATTGTTGAACCGTGTTTTAAATTACACAAACCGTTGAGTGCCAAAATTAGACAGCTGTTAAAGGACAATCTTGAGAAAAAATCTGAAAAAACATATAATTCTTGAGCCGGTGAAAATATTAGTGTTTCGGTGTGTTAACTATAGATAGACAAAATATAATAATTTAAAATCATTAACTCCGACGATTAAAGTACTCGTATGTACACATACGTATGTACGTGTGAAGAAGAAAAAATTTATTTTCTAACATACAAGAAAGATTGTTAGAGTGAAAGAACAATATAACTAAAGAATGTGTTAGTGTGAAAAAAAAATCGAACTAAAAAACGAAGAAACATGTTACTTAAACGTAGCCTTATTATAGAACAACAAATTTGTGTAAAGCAGGTCATTTTGAAAATATCGTACAGCTATATAAAAATATGTGTTTGTTGTTGCTGAACTAATTAGAACTGACACTCGTTAAAGTATTAACAGAAAATAAAATTGGATGAAAATAAAAAAACTTTAACCAGTACCGATCGATAAATTGGGACAACGATCTAAAGTAAAAACCACCTGAATTTAAATGCAATGTTGTAAGCATAATGGAATTGTGCCTAGTATCAAAAAGTGAGAAACTTCTGAATGTTGTGTTGCTGTTTTACATCGTGGAATTCCGGTACTTAAGTTACTGAATTTTGTTTTGTATTTTTCTCTTTTCCATTAAATTTAAGATTCTGTAAATATTTCTTGTGTTAAGTTATCTGAAGTTTTAAAACGTTTTAACAGCCGCTTTGATTTACATAGTTTTTTTGATTCGTTAAAGTATACGAGGGCTGCTATATATATTTCTGGCATGGCAACATTGAGTGCTGCCAAGTGCAATCTGACATTTCCATTGGAAAGTTTGTCATTTTTAAGCATAATCGTACTCAAAACGTTTTGACGTACGACCATTATTTGTGTTGTTTACAGTGACTAGAAAAAATTAATATAGAAAAAAAATGGAATTAACTCGTGAACATTTTCGTGGCATCATTTTTCACAAGTTTCGACGTAGATTATCACGACAAGAGTGCATTGATGAACTTTAATCTTTATATGGCGATGAAGCACCATCCTATAGCACTGTGAAAAATTGGTATAATGAATTTAATCGTGGCCGAAGCTCGCTCAAAGACGAATTCCGTGAAGGTCGTCCGAAAACGGCTGTTGTGCCAGAGAACATTGATGCCGTGCGTGAACTCATAATGCAAGATCGACATGCGACATACCGAGAGATAGAGACATCCTTGGACATTTCTTCTACCAGCATATATTCGATACTGCATGAACACCTGGCCGTTAAAAAGGTTTGTTCTCGTTGGATCCCGCACAATTTGAAAGTCGCTGAAAAAAAGGCTCGTGTCGATTGGTGCGAAGAAATGTTTCAAAAATACGATTTCGGTGTTTCAAAAGACGTTTATAAGATCGTCACAGGTGACGAATCATGGATCTATGCGTATGAGCCCGAAACGAAACAACAATCGACCGTGTGGGTATTCAAAGACGAGCAAAATCCAACGAAAGTTGTTCGTGGAAGAAGCACTTCGAAGCAAATGGTCGCCTGTTTCTTCAGCAAAACTGGTCATGTGGCGACTGTTCCCATTGAGCAACGTATGACGGTCACTTATGAGTGGTACACTACAATTTGTTTGCCTGAAGTCATCGGAGAAATTCGAAAAACCAACAAGAGAAGACGAATCATTGTTCACCTTGACAATGCGAGCTCACACATCGGCTCAAACCAGAGCGTTTTTGACAACCCAAAACGTCGAATTAATGAGTCATCCGCCGTACAGCCCTGAGTTGGCACCTAATGACTTCTTCTTGTTTCCGCACATCAAGAAAAAAATGCGTGATCAACGATTTTCGTCGCCAGAAGAAGCTCTTGAAGTGTTCAAAAACCATGTTTTAGAGGTGTCTCAATCGGAGTGGAAAAAGTGCTTCGACAACTGGTTTGATCGCATGCAAAAGTGTATAAATCATGCTGGAGAATACTTTGAAAAACAAAAAAAACATTTTTGATTATAAATATTCGCATTTTAACTATTAGGCCAGAAATATATAGAGCAGCCCTCGTAACGTTACTTTTTCTATTTCTGTTTATTGTTACTCAATTTATTATAATATTTATAATATAAATTTATTTATAAATTTATAATATAATATATTATATATTATAATATTTTTTGGTCATTATGGATTCTCAAGAGATTTTAGATTTCACTGTTGAAGGACCAAGATAAAAGTTGACAGATAGGTCTGGTGACAATTGGATGTAAGGCCGGATTACAGCAAAGACTTATAAAACGTTTTGGTTTGACTGCAGGTTATTCAGATTCAGAGTATGGCGATGCTGCGTCAGCCAGAAGAGTTGGTGATGTTAACGAAGAAAGAAGTAAATTTGTATTAAGAGATATAAAACATTTTTTAACTCCGTCGCAGTGCAGTGGCAAAGATTCATATACGCTAAATTTTTAAGAGGTCCAGTTAAAATTTTAATTCTTAGCCAGTCAGTTATAAAGAATTGGAGTTGCTTTACTAAGAGAAATTGGAACTAAGCTTGCTGCTATAGACGTCAATCAAATACTGAAGAGCCGGATATAGAAGAATAACGAGAGTTTAATTAAAATCAGTAAACCAATAAAATCCAACAAAAAGAATTTAATACAATATTTTGTTGAGGGTATACGTGATTTAAAGTTTGGGAAGAGCAGCCTATATCAAGCTAAAGACATTAAAGATTTGAAAGAGAAAATGAAGACCTACGAAAGAATAAGGGGATACACTCAACAAGCATCAACCCCAAAGGTGTCATTTCGTTCGTGTAGGGCAAATAAGGAGCAACTAACTACTAGTACAAAGAATAAATGTTATAAGCCTGCGCAAGATTACCATATCGCCAAAAACTTAAAGTTGCAAGCCTTCAAATGTTTTAAGTGTGGAAAATCGGGTCACAGATCCTACGAATGTAGTGAGCTGCCTCAAGTGAAAACGAAATCTTGTATAGTTAAATCTTACGAGGACATAGCAGAAGAATTCACATCAACAGCTAATTGTAATTTTACTGTTACAAATGCAGTAAAATTCGCAGCAATTATATTTTCTGGAAATGACATTTCATCTATTAGATGCCTTGGTGAGTTAATACCGGAGACGAAAAATTTTATTACAGCAGAAAATTAAGTATTTTTACAAAGTGATAGAATTGACGGAAATGATTTCGATAAACAATTTTTTATTGCTGAAACCTTTTTGTATCCCGCAGTAATCGGAAACGACATATTGGAACAGGCTGACATTACTTTTAGCTCTCACGGTGCAAAATTAATAAGAAGAAAAACTTTAGAGGGTAGAGAACAATTTTTAATATGTAATAAATTTGAGGTATTCTGTGCTACGAAAGCAAGAAACGGCAGATGAAGTTAAAAGTTTAATTACATCCCGTAGTCCAAGAATAGAAGATGAGTCACTTATTAGCATAAAAATAATTATTTCTGATAATTCGCCAATATTTCAAAGACGTTTACGTACGATGATCAACGTTTTATTAAGCAACAAGGGTTGCTTTGTTATAGTGTTATACGTCCAAGTACTGCCGAAGCCTTGAAGAAGTGGAAACTATTTCTAATTGGGACAAAAATGAAAATAATGACAGACTGTAATGACAAAATGAAAGATGTTGCCTTAAGGGCCTCCTGATGGGCTGTTTCCGCATCAGTATGACTATACTATAGAACATAGATTTGGGAGAAAATTAAACATGTGGATGCACTTAGCAGAGTTTCGTGTCTGTTAGTAGAAGAATCAATTTATTATCGAATGAAAGCAGCTCAGTTCGAAGACGGATGGGTTAAAACTGTCACAAGTTTTGTTGAGAAGGAGAGCCACGAAGATTTTTACATAAAATATTATTTTCTATACTAGGACCGAAATGTAAAATGACTAGTAATACTAGCTACAATAACTGAGAAGATAATTAAAATAGCGCATATAGAAGACCAAAGAGTTGGACGGTAAAGAATTTTGTATACCAAATATTGTGCCCCAGATCCATAACGTAGTGCGCGACTGCATAAAATCCTTATTACTCTCATCGTAATTTTTAGAATGAATTATTTTGCGATTTGAATTAAATGTTTGTTTAGTTTTTATTCTTAAAGAGCCAGATTCGCTTTTGTTAAGAATGACTTGGAATTTTTACAAATTTATTGGTTTTGTGGTTTTGTTGATTATAAATGCTGAGATTTCGTTAGTGTTTACTTCGATTCGGGAAAGACAATCTGCGTTACTATTTTGTGTTCCTTTTTTATATTTTATTTCATAGTCAAACTCCTGTAAACGGAGTCTCCAACGTACCAGTTTAGAATTCGGTTGTTTTATTGAGAATAACAAAGTTAATGGTCTGTGGTTGGTTTCTATCAGGAATTTCATGCCGAAGAGATAGGACCGGAAGTGTTTTGTGGCCCAAACCACAGCCAAAAGTTCTTTCTCGATCGTACTATAACTTCTTTCGTGGTTATTGAGTGTGCGACTGGCATAGCAAATAGGGTGGTTGTCCTGTGATAAGACTGCATCCAGAGCAGAATCGGATTGTTAATCAACATATTCTTTAGAGTTTGGAAGCTGGTTTTATATTCGGGATCTTCTCTTTTCAGCTTCGAGTCCTTTTTTACGAGTAAATATTTTATCATTGGTCTAGCGATTTTGGCATAGTCTTTTACAAATTTTCTATAATAGCCTGTAAGGCCTAGAAACTGTTTGTCTTTTATACATCTAACTTTTTCTGGGTTTGGCTTAATGCCTTCTGATGATACGACAATTCCCTAGAAACTCAGTTTTCAGTTTTAAAAATTCACTCTTGTCAAGCTGAACTTTTAAATTGGCATGTTTAAGCCGCTTAAAAACTTTTGTTAGTGATTCTATGTGTTCTTCCAAAGAAGTAGAAAAAACGATAATATCGTCTAAGTAGACTAAACAAATGATATTAACAAGATCTCCCCAGACGTTGTTCATTAGGCGTTGGAAGCTGTTTTAAGCCCAAACAGCATACGAAGAAACTAGTAATGTCCGCCTTCCACGCGAAATGAATGTCCTTTTCATTGATTTCGATCTGGTGGAAACCCTTTGCCAGGTCGAGGTTCGTGAAATAGTGACATCTGCCAAATTTCTCGAATATTTCGTCAATATTGGGAATTGGATACTGGTCGTTAATGGTGACCTCGTTCAGTTTGCGGTAATCAATCACTAAACGCCATTTCTTTTTACCGCTGGCGTCAGCCTTCTTGGGGACAACCCAAACTGGGGCAGAATAAGGGTAAGGTAGCATTTCTTTAATCTGTTTTTTGACTTTGTCTTTATGGATGTATGGATAGCGATAGGTCTGAGCTGCTATTGGTACATCGTTAATTGTTCTAATCTCATGTTTAATTGTATTAGTGAATGATAAATCGCTGCCTTCCAAATAAAATATACTTTTAAACTTTTTTATAAGAGGTATGAGTTTATTTTTTTCTATGTCTAAAAGATGTTGCATTCTTGTTTGATCTAATATATCTCCTGTTATAACTGTTTCTTCATTATCGAAATGGTAAACAAAAAAATTATCTTTTGTAACTCTTAAAGCGTCATGCCTTTTGATGGTTACGTCTTTTGGGTTTTTATTTGTATTCTTAATTAGGGCATTAATATAAAAATTATTAGCTTCGTAAATTCCTTCAAGAATTTTTACTTTACTATCATTTGATTTTACTTTTGGTTGGTATACTAAACCATTTTCGCACTTAACGGGAATATTTAATTCATTTAATCCCTCGTTTTCGAAATGATAAACTACCACCTTATCAGGAAATTGTAAAGGAATTTCCTTGTTACTTATTTGTAATACTTCTTTCTCTAAATTTACGTTTGCTTTTAACGTCCTCAAAATGTTTATTCCAATGATGCCATCATGTTGACTATTAAATTGACATACGAAAAATTCTACCTTTTGGTTTTCATCCCCTAGTTCTTTAAAGAGGGGGATGTTTACTTTTTCTTTAATTTCTGTAATATGGTTAATTGTTTTTAATTGTGTAGCCTTAATAATTTTGGACCATTTTGTGTGACATAATCCGGGTTTAATTATAGAGTGGGTCGCTCCGCTGTCTATTAAGATTTTAAGGGATCCCGCTTTAGTCTTCACTATTATACATGGTAATTCTCCTTGGAGGTTGCTGGATGAAAATTTTGGATTGTATTTAAATCCATAGGCTCTGGTGGAGGAAGAACTGGCTGATTTTGGAACCTCGGGAAATTCTCGTCCATTCTCATTAGCAGGTCTGTCGTTATTGATATTTCTAGCATTATAATTTTGCTTATTTTCGTTGTAGTCGCGTCTGTCATTGTTCATGTTCCTGTTATTATAATTTTGTCTACTTTCGTAATAGTCTCGTCTGTCGTCGTTCGTGTTCCTATTATTAAAGTTCTGTTTGTTTCCGTTGTAATCGCGTCTGTTTTAGTTTTTGTAAGAAGGACGTCGGTTGCTATTGTTATGCCTATCAATTTGCCTGTGGCTCTGTTGGTCATTCGGTCTTTTATTAAATCTATTAAAAGGTCTACCATTTATATCTAAGTTTGCGTACCCTGCCTCGAACAAAATGTTCATAGCTGCTTCTAGGAATGGGAATTTCTACACGTAAGTATCGTTTTCATGGGCTCCGGGATTTTTGATTTAAATATATTGAGAGCGCTACGCATGTTATTATCAGCGATGTCATTCATTGCGGCACCTTCACCAATCATGGCCATAGCTTTGTTGTAAAGACGTCTTAATTTATTTTTTATTTCGTTAAAGAATCCTACACTGTTAGTTAGTTCGTCGAAAAGTTCGTTTGAGGATAATTGTCTCCAAAGTTATTATTTAATACTTCTTTTATTTCTACCTAGGTGACTGCATGGCAATTTATTTCGATTACCTCTCTTGCCTTGCTTTTTAATTTGCTTTTGATTACGAAATCAACTTGAAAATGATTGCAATGCGGTTTAACTATTCTGTTACTAATTTGGTACAGGAAACAAGGTAATGTGACTGTGAGTTCGTTTACCTATTTCTTTTACTTCTTTTGTAAGCAAAAAATATAAAATTATATATTGGTAAAATAACTGTGAGTTCATTTACCTATTTTCTTAATAAGCAAAATATAATTTACAATTAAAATATAGTTTTATGGATAGAGTTTTCAGTTTAATGGATAGGGGTTACTATAACTGTTAACCTCAAGATAATTTGTTAGTTGTTCAAACATAACTTTTTAGAAATCTTATCTATGATAGAGAGGATCGAGATTGGTCGAAAAGTTTTAATTTTGTTTGAGCCTACACATTCAGGTATAGGAGTTATTTTTTGTATTTACAAAATGTTCGGATATCTAGTATCATTAATCATTTAATTAAATATCATTGCAATTATTTCTGCTACAACAGTTTTGCGGGTCAAAATCATAACCACAACTTTTATCTGTTTACAAGTTGTGTAGAATAAATTCAATTTTTGTGTTATCTATAGCTTCCAAATTAAAACAAGCGGATACGTATACTAAAGTACAAAACGTGCTAATATTATCATTAGAATATTGCCGCATGCCATTACATTTTAAACCGAACTGTAGAAAAAGTTATTAATTGCTGAAGCTTTCTCTTTATCCAAATATAATATTTCGTTGTTAGCAGTTACAATTTGTACAATTGAATTTTCTTTTTTTCCTAGTTTTTTGTTAAAAAACTTTCATGTTTTGTCTTGAATCACTTATATTGCACATATAATTGTTCATAAAATTTTTAGTACAATTTTTTATAATTTGGCGCATTCGTTGGAGTTACGCAGAGGTCTTTTTATCCTGTTTATTTTTTCTTCTTGCTGTCAACAACTTATTTTAAGTTTATCAAAGAAAGTAAATCTCTAGACCCATTTTTATTGTTGTTATAGAGCTTTCCGTTGCTGTCAAACAAAGTCTTGACATCGATCTGACACACATAAGTTTTTGTCTAAATACGATCCGAACTACCTACAACAATGTCTTCCATATTTACACATGGGGCATGGAGTAGACTTGATTATTTGTATTATGTGCAAAGGTCTTAATTGCTGTCCACAGCTTATTTTCTAACTAAATAAATATATCCAGATTATAGCCTTGTTTGCTTGCGGCAGCACACAATTCTAAAATTTGAAAATGCAAGCCTTTCTTATTTTTGCTGTTGGTTCCTTCATTCGTGTAGCTAACTTCTAAAAGGCGGTACAATCATGACATAATGGCGACTTCCTTCGCATAAGCTACATACAGTTGCCTATGATGCGGATACTTGAATTTGTTGATTGTCGATAGGTGGAGTAACTCTCATAATTGAGTTTTCGAAAATCTCCTTTCATTGTTGAACGATGTTCATGACTGCTGTGTAGTTTACCGTAGAGTACCGATGTTCCAGATGTACGGTTTCACTAAGTCGAATTTCGACCATTTCGTATTGAGTCGTCTCAGCCTTTCATTGAAATAGCTTATAGAATCTTTACTTGATATATAATCCTTCTTAATATTTCGGATTATAACTTCAATCCTTTCCCCAATTTGTTTTAGTTTGGTGACCAACTCCTCACAAGAGGCCATGTTTTTATTCTTCTTGCGGAAAAATGAATGTAAGTCCTGCTTCTTGTTGCAGGGTTAAAAAAGGTGACAAAAAAATTTTTTTTTTAATATTCTTTCTAGATTGGTGATTGGCTTGGTTGATATCAAGCTGCTTTGCTGACTTTAAAAGAACTGTTGTCACCAATAAGTTATTTGGTGGATTTTTGATGATGGAAACTAACTAAAATATAGCAAAATAAATGCATAACCATATTTAAAATAAATAAAAGTATGTGTCGCGTAAAAAAATTAACTATTTCCAAATTGATAATTAAACGCGAGACAATTAATTCTTTTGTGCGTGGTTCTTTATTAATTTCAATTTTACGACTAAAAACTAAAATTACAATATGTAAGCAATTGAGCTACAAAAATATAAAATTACCCGTTAACAAATCATCAAAAATAATAAATGTAAATGCATTGTAAGTATTAATATTCAAACTTAACAACAAGAACAATGCAACGAGTAAACAAACAAAGGGATTAACAAACAAACAAAGGGATTAACAATAGTGCTGGCACTTTCATCAGTGATGGGCAGGTGAGTAAACGTGATCTCCTCCGACATTCTCCCCCCGTTGAAAGGTCCCTCTTTCAAGATGAATTTAGAGGAGGTAAGGGAGCTATTTTATGAATGGGACGACGAAAAGAACCATTTTTTGACTTAAGCTCTACTACTCGAACTTTTCCATCAGAACCAAGTATAGCTTTTGTTACTCGAGCTAACTGCCATTGTTGTGGTGGGGTATTGTCTTCATGAACTACAACAAGTTGGCCTTCGATGACATTTGGCTCCACCTTTGACCATTTGGCTCGTCCTTGTAGTGACAAGAGGTAATCCTTAGACCATGCTTTCCAAAACTGGTTCTTCAAATACGATATTCGCTGGAAATGACTAAGAGACCCTGGTTTGGTAAGATTTAAGGTTTCTTCAGGAAGGACCACTAAAGGTGAACCAATTATTAAGTGGCCTGGTGTTAAGGCTTCACCATCATTAGGATCGTCAGACATTGGAGCGATGGGGCGAGAATTTAAAATTGCTTCAACTTCAGCCACAAGTGTCTGCAATTCTTCAAAAGTAAGATACGGCGCGCCGATGTTTTTTAAGAGCAATGTTTTGGCTGATTTTACAGCTGCCTCCCATAAACCACCGAAATGTGGGGCACGAGGAGGAATGAAACAAAATTCAAAACCTTTCTGGACTGAATACGTTTTAAGCTCATGAATGACATCTTGATGGAACAACGAATTTTTTATTGCAACGAGTTTGTTGTGTGCTCCGACAAAATTATGGCGTTGTCGCAGTAGATTTTTTGGGGAATACCTCTTCGACTGATGAACCGTTTTAAGCACATAAGAAATGTGTTTGTTGAGAGGTCGGACACCACTTCTAAGTGTGCGGCCTTTGAGCTAAAACAAACAAAAACAGCTATATAAATTTTGTATGGCATTTTACCTCGGCTACGGTGTGTGGCTAAAAATGGGCCACAAAAATCCACTCCAGCTACTAAAAACGGTCGATTAACTCGAAGTCGATCAGCTGGTAAGTTACCCATGATTTGATTCATCAATTTTGGCTTGTAGTGGAAACAATGGATGCAATTTCGAACGACCTTTCGAACCCCTTCTCTGGCGTTAATGAGCCAAATTTTTTGACGAATGATACCCAGTAAGACCTTTGGACCAGCGTGTAAATGAAGGCGATGCAAATATTCGATGTACGATAATACAAACGGATGATTTTTGGGAACCAAAGCAGGAAATCGGGCATCATATGGTATAGGTGCCTTTGCTAGACGGCCACCAACACGCAGTAATGTGATAGCTGAGCCATTTATTAATTTCATTTCTTGTAGAAATGGTGCCAATTTCTGTAGCGAGAGATGAACAAATTTTCCTTTAGAAAGTGCGACAATGTCCTCCTTGAAATTGCCATTTTGAATATGGCCAATTATGCGCTAGAAAACACAATCCAATTCTGCTACGGTTATATGAGCTGCATCTTCGGGCTTCAAGTTGCGGTCTACTGGGTATCTGTTAAAAATACGAAAAACAAATGAAATTATTCGAATTACTTTATAAAATGATGAATGCTTATCGATTATCTCTTCGATTATTGATTTTGGGGCATCAGTACACTTGAAAACAGCCGCTTTTCTTCTTTCCAAAATTTCTGAGCTAATTTTTGTTTCATCAATTTTGGGCCAAGTTGATTGATGATCGAGAAGAAAACTAGGACCGTTAAACCATATTGTTGTTGGTAATTCCTGTGCACTACATCCGCGGGATACAATATCAGCAGGGTTGCTTTTGGATGGAACGTGACACCAGATAATATCTCTAGTGTTGGTTTGAAGTTCGGAGATACGATTAGCGACGAAACAATGTAATGTTGACGAGGGCAGCTTAAGCCATTGAAGAACAATTTTCGAGTCAGTCCAAAAATAGGTTTTCGATACAAATTTAGCTATTTTTGATTTTATTTTCTCCCACGTTTTACTAAGCAGAACAGCGGCACACAGTTCAAGCCGAGGCAATGATTGTGCCTTAATAGGAGCTACTTCGGACTTGGCAATCAATAGAGTTGTTTTGTATTTGCCTTCGACCAGAACTCGAAAATAAAGGCAACACCCATATGCACGTTGGGAGGCATCTGCAAAACCATGGATTTCTCCAAGTATTTCAGGCGATGTAAGCACATATCTAGGCACTTCGATATTTTTTATATACTGCAAGTCATCTCTTATTTTGAGCCATAAAGATTTGAGATCTTCATTCAGCTTGTCATCCCAGTCGTAATTCTGAACCCATATTTCTTGAAGAAGTATTGTACAGCGAACCACGATCGGGCTCAAAATTCCCAGCAAGTCATAAATTTTTGCAACAAGAGACAAAACTGACCTTTTTGTTGGCTCCTTTAATTCATGCAATTTAAAACGATAGCAAAAAATATCTTGTTGTGGTTTCCAGGACATGCCTAAGGTTTTTCTAATTTCGTCTTCTGGACCTTTTATCGGGACTTCAGCTTCATTATTTGAGGTAACTTCAAAACTATTACTGCTCCATTTTGCCAATTCGAGCCCATGTAGTTTAAGTACGTGAACTAACTCTGCCTTTTTTTTAAGCAACGTTTCGACGTTATTGGAACCAGTAAGGATGTCGTCTACATAAAAGTCTTCTCGCAGGGTCTTAGAACCAAGAGGAAACGATGAGCTATATTTATCTGCAATGAAAAACAAACTACGAATTGCTAAAAATGGGGCTGAAGACAAACCATATGTAAAAGTGTTAAGTTGAAACACTTGCAATTTTTCCTCCCTGCTGTTGCGCCATAAAATGAGCTGGTACTTGCGGTGCCGTTCATCGACTTCAAATTGTCGATACATTTTAGAGATGTCAGCTGTGAGCGCGAATTTGTTCAAACGAAACAAAAAAAGTGTGGTGATTAGGTCTTGCTGAATTGTAGGGCCAACCATAAGAATATCGTTCAACGATATGTTTGAGGAGCTGCGAGCTGAGCCATCAAATACGACACGGAGTTTTGTTGTAGTACTCTCTGGACGAAGTACAGAATGGTGTGGAATGACGTAATTTGGACCATCTAGCGACTGAGTATACAGCGACATGTGTCCAAGCGACAAATATTCATCCATGAACTTAAGGTACATAGATTTAAGTGTTGAATTGCGATCTAAGCGTCTTTCGAGCGACAAAAAACGCTTGTAGGCCATATCAAATGAGTTACCAAGTACCTCTGGTGGTGTTTTAAATGGTAAACGAACTTGGATCTTACCATTTTCTATAACTCTGACATTTTTAGTGTAATGTTGTTCACAGGCTTCCTCTTCCTCTGTAAACTTTGATGGAGTGTTTACATAGTCCTCAATCTCCCAAAACCTTTTTAATGTTGTCTCAATGGATTCTTCGGCAGTTTCAACAGCTAAATTGCAAACTATTGGAGCTGCGTGGAATTTAGTTGTAAATTTACCACCGGCAATCCATCCGAACAATGTATTCTTTAATGTTGGGCCACTGTCTCCTAATGATATTTGACCGTCTACCAACAAGTTAAAAAAAACTTCTGTACCTATTAACAATTCTATCCGCTGGGGCTTGTAAAATAATGGATCGGCTAGCTGAAGAGTGTTGAGTATCTCCCAATGAGATGCTTCGATGTATTCGCCGGGCTGACGAGATGATATCGATTTAGTTACCGCAAAAGTTGAGGACCACTCGAACGAATTAAAACGAGATTTTAATGTAGCATCAACGTAAGATTTGATTTTTGTGCGCACTTCACCAATGCCGGAGATTTCTTGTGTGTATGGATGAAAACCCAATTTAAGCCTCTTTGCAGTTTCCTCTAGAATGAAATTTATT
The DNA here is from genome assembly GCA_916610165.2 of Gymnosoma rotundatum. NCBI lineage: Eukaryota > Metazoa > Arthropoda > Insecta > Diptera > Tachinidae > Gymnosoma > Gymnosoma rotundatum. The sequence goes on from OU744336.1 coordinate 113,607,818, forward strand.
TCTGAACAGGAATCAAGAAGAGCTCTTACCGGTTGAAATATGCCACAAGAATCTTTGATGAGAACCACAGCTGTTGGGATGAGTGATCTTTTCAGAGCCCGAGTGACGAAAGTAGTTGAACGATTATTTTCAACTTGAACTGGATTGCTTACCAAAGAACTATTAGGTTGATTTTGGATGATATCATGAGTTACTGGAGGGTTTAAATTTTCAGGAACCTTGTAGAAATGAAGCACTGTGTGATGAGCTGATTTGCATACCTTACAGCGAGATTTAGATGGGCAATTCGAAATCATATGACCTTTGTTCAAACAATTGATGCAATGGCCATTGCGCTTTACGAAATTAAAGCGTTCCGAAACAGGATGGGATGAAAAAGATGCACAAGAATTTAAACTATGCTCCGATGAACTACAATACGAGCACTTACAGTTTGACTGAACAAAAGTGTGAGATGGACGTTTAAAATTAGGCTTTGCCTTTGCAGAATTAAATTTTTCAGAAATTTCAACCTTTTTTCCATGGCTTTCTAAAAATTGACAACGATTGCTTAAAACGTCATAAAATGCATCCCAAGTCGGCAATGATTTGAAGTCTTGTTTCTCATCGTAATTAAATTTTGTTTCAGAGTCAATTTTCGATAATACAATGTGAACCAAAATACCATTTAGCACCTCCATTTCTGAACCGAGAGACAACAAAGAACCACGAATAGCCGAAATAGTATCAATAATTTTTCGTACAAGCACTGTCACCTTTTATCATATTAGGAACACTAAATAAATCATTAACATGTTCCAGAAAAATTAACACTTTATTGTCGTAGCGTTCTTTTAATCTCTCCAATGCCTTAGTATAATTTTGCGCGGTTACCTGAAATGGTTCCACAACTGCTAAAGCTGGGCCTGATAAGCAGCTTAGCAAATAATTAAATTTGTCGACATCCGTAATTGAATGATTTTCGTGCACTAAATTATTAAAAGCAGTAATAAACCTTTCGTACTCAGCATACTTGCCATCAAATTTGGGTAACTTCAATGAAGGAAGGCGAGATGAATGCACTGCACCAGCAACAGAAGCATTAAATTGACTAGCATCCATTGATACCGAACCACGATGACGTTTTAAAATACTTAATATTTTTACCTTCGTAGCGATAAATAATTCCTCGTAATCACTTCGGCCATTATCAGAGGAACAAAGCTGTTCAATTTTTCCTTGCACGTGGCTCAATTGCTTGAAATACGATTCTAAAATTTCGAGTCTGCATTCCAAAATGGCGTCATCGACATTTTCGCCATCTTTTTCTATCTTTTTCTGCATATATGAGATGTTGCGCTTCATTGTGCCTCTTTGATGTTTTAATGCTGCTAATTCTGGGCCACTGGCGGTTTGTGGCTCAGGAACTACTTCATCGTTGGTTGCCATTTTATTTAAAATTTTTAAGTTATAATATGTTCAAAACACGAACCGATATTTCTTATCTTCGAAAGGGAGGTAGCACTTAAAGCTGGTTTCACGACTTTTTTAGAAAATGCACTTGTACCACTATAGGCAAAATGCACACAAACAACGAATTTTTGTGATATGTGACACGAAAGTATGCACAACTTGAAATATTTGCAGTAGATGACACGAAAAAAACCACAAAAATTGGTACTAGGTCACGCGTAGACTGCAAATTATTTGCTAGAACTTTATCACAAATCAAACGAACAAAATATTTTTGATGTGGCTCTACGGGCCAAAAAGTCCTAGAAAACCGATTAAATTTTTATTTAACTTAACTTTAGAACTACCGTCCTGTCACGGTCGCCAAAAAATGTCGCGTGAAAAAATTATATTTCCAAATTAATAATTAAACGCGAGACAATTAATTCTTTTGTGCGTGGTTCTTTATTCATTTCAATTTTACGACTAAAAACTAAAATTACAATATGTAAGCAATTGAGCTACAAAAATATAAAATTACCCGTTAACAAATCATCAAAAATAATAAATGTAAATGCATTGTAAGTATTAATATTCAAACTTAACAACAAGAACAATGCAACGAGTAAACAAACAAAGGGATTAACAAACAAACAAAGGGATTAACAAAGGGATTAAGTAAAACTAAGTCTCCTATTTTAAACCTATAACCTGATATTTTCTTATTATAATTTAGTTTTTGCTGTTGCTAATTTTTATCTAATAATTATTAAGCCCTCTTATGTGCTACTTCTAACCTAAATTTAGCCTCTTTGGCATAGTTATCTACATCGAAATCAAATATTGCCTTAGCAATTGTTTTGGCGTTTTAGTCTTGTATCGGTATGGTTATGAGATATTTTGTTAAATCGCATATTATTAGTTTAATAATGATTATTTGACCCTTTTTTATTATATTTTGGTTATATATTAATTTTGTTTCCTGAAGAAGGTACGCAGAAAGTACCGAAATATTGAAATAAAATATTATTAAAAAATATAAGGACCCAAAGCTTAAGAAAATAGAAAATAATCGCATATTATTCTAATAGCGTATTCGTTTCCGTGGATTGAAGGTGGAAATGGTCCTATTGTATCTACAAACACTGTATCAAATACTTGTACAGGTGTTGGTGTAAGAATCATTGGACCATTAACGTGTTTAACAGTTTTAGACATTTGACATTTTTGACATGATTTTACATATTTTGTTATGTCGTTTGACATATTTTTCCAATAGTAACACCTCTTTATCTTTTCTATTGTTGTACGCCCTACAATGTCCTCCTTCTACAGGATCATCGTGATATTTCCGTATAATATCTAGAATTGCCTTAGCATTCTTACTATTTATTTGGGTGACCTTATTAAATAGCGCTATTTTTAATTTATTTAACATTTTATTGCCCATTTCTTTAAAATTCTTTATTGAGATAAATTCGATAATTTTCTCAGCGGGTGCCACTTGTAATTTCTCAATTTTCATTTTACCAGCCACTTTTTCTAGCCTAGGAAACAATTGTCCTAAATCAAATTTCCCATTAGTAAATATATCATTAATATTTATATATGTATGTGATTACAGTTTTTCCTATTTTAATGTAACATCTTGTAGGCGTAATCTTCAATTTATAATATTTTCTGACGTCAAAAATTTTAATAGGTACGAACATGTTGGGCTTTTCATTATTTTCATTAATATTATTCTGCGGTTTATTGAAGGTATTATTTGTGTCTTTATTCGACATGAATCTTGTTGTGATCCTTAAAATTGAATTGGCTTTTTTTGTCATGTTTTTTAAATCATTTATGGTTATGCGCGACAGTGCGTCCGCTACGTAATTGTCTTTTCCCCTAAGATATTCTACAGTAAAGTCGTATTCTTCAAGATCAAGACGCATTCTTGTTAGTTTAGAACTTGGGTTTTTTCATTGAAAACAAGTATGACAGTGGTCTATGGTCAGTACGGACAGTGAAATGTTTGCCATAGATGTATGGTCTGAAATAAGTAATATCCCAGTGTATTTCAGAGTTAACTGTTGTTCGATTGTTGACTTATTGCTTTCGCCTTGAGTGATTGTTTTTGAAGCGTAAGCAATTGGTAAATGTTTACTTTCAAATTCTTGTGTAAGGACTGCTCCACAAGCATGTTTGCTTGCGTCTGTTGTTATACAAATTTCTTTTGAGAAGTCTTGATATTGTAGCAGTGTTGGACTCATTAATGTCTTTTTAATATATTTAAATGCATTATCGCAGTCTTTAGTCCAGTTGAATGATATATGTACCTTTCTTTGATAATTTTGTTAGATGTCTGGAATATTCTGAGAAGTTTTAAACGAATCTTCGATAATAATTGCAGAAAGCTACAAATCTCTTTGCACTACGGCATCCTTTGGTGTAGGATAGTTTTCGATTATCGAGTATTTACTATCGTCTGGAAGAATTCCCCTTTATGACCAAGGTAAGTTACTTCTTTCCTGAAAAATGAACATTTTTCTGGGTATAATTTTAGATTATGTTTTCGGCATAATTCAAAGACATCAGTTAAATTGGAAAGCATGTGCTTTTCTGAACATCTCAGCAAGACTTGGTCTGGCTTAAGACCGCTAAAGGCAAGAGTCATCATTCTTTGAAAAGAATTAGGTGTTATTTTTAGACCGTAAGGGAGTCTAGTAAATCCGAAGGATCCATTGTTTGTTGCAAAGGACGTGTAGTCTCTTGAGTTTTTCTCTAAGCTAATCTAGTGGAATCCTGACATTAAGTCTAAACAAGAAAAGTATATAGCTCTACCTAATTGCTCGAGAATATCTTCTATCCGTGGTAACGGGAATTTATCGGCTTTCAGTTTTTTGTTTATTTGTCTGTAATTTATAACTTGTCTCCATCTTTTTTGTTCAGAGCCCGGAATGGATTTCTTTAGGACTAGTAAAATCGGACTATTATATTCAGACTGTGAAGGTTATACTATTTTATCATCTATAAGTTTTTGAACCTGTCTGTCAATTTCTTCTTTGTGTGAATGCGGAATACAGTAATTTTTAATGTAAGTAGGTTGTCTATCTTTTACTCTTAACGTTTGTTCATAAAAACTTTAATATGAAAATTTATTATTTGGAATTTTTTTTATTTTAATTTACTTTATTCGTGCTTAGCTCCTTAAAATATAAATATTTCATGATATTCTCAGTATTTTTCAAGAACTTCCAAAATCTTAAACTATTGGTACATATTTTTTAGTACATCACTTACACAACAAATAAAACAATTAAAAGAATTCAAAAGAAAGGGATAAAAAAGGAGGTGCTTAAGATTCTACTTAAAATTAAAGATACTTAAAAACTAAAACTGAAAAACTAAAACAAAAATAACAAAATAATAAAGAGAAGAATGGTAATAGAAACAAACCAAATTCGTATTATAAAAGGGGAATAAAATATGTATAACAATTACACAAAAACAACAAAAAACAAGAAAATATACTTATATTAACATAAAAACATGAATTAACAATTGTATCAAAAAATAAATAAATACAAAATAATCTATTGAACAAAGCTATATAGAGTGTTGCCAATATCCAATAAACGCAGCCTCCTGTGGTAAAATAAGAAGTCTGCATTCTCATAGAGAAGGCCAGCTCCCCTAAGAGTCAACAAGTCCACAGGCGAGAAATATCTCGAAACCCGAACGGTCTCCAAACTCCCCACTCTAAAAAGGCACTCCCTAATCAGGGAGTTCTCTGAGGCATCTATGCGCGCAAAATCAATTGCGCTATAGATTGAACTACATGATGGCCTGCGAATCTCTCCATTTGGTCCTAGGTATGGCCTTAAGCCGAGGCAAGCAACCAAATTCAAGCACGAATAAAGTAAATTAAAATAAAAAAGATTCCGAATAATAAATTTTCATATGATATATTTGCACATTGCACATTATTTTTATTTTTTCATTGAATCCCGATGAAATCCCTTATATAGAAAAACGAAAGAAAAAAAAATTTTTTTTAGTTGTTATTGTCTTTTTGTATTATTGGTTCAATTGAGTTCTCATTTAATCAATTTGGCTTTTGATATAAGACTTTCTAGATTTTGGGTAAAATTCACTGATGAGCTATTTGAGCAGTAGTGAAATGGCCATATGGATATGCTTTCCCCGCAGTAATACATTCAATTTGTAGTTTTAAATAAAAAATATTTTATGAGAATATCATGAAATATTTATATTTGTTCATAAAAATTGTTAGTTGTAACTGTTTCTTTTGCTAGACCAATGATATCACTGTATTTCGCAAAGATTAATTAATATTTCCTTAAATTGGTATGGACAATTTTTATTTAGAATATTTAACACTTCTGTTTTTCTATTTTTACTTTTGTTTCTTTGATTTTTAATTATTTCATAATCAGTGATATTTTCAGTTTTGATTTTAATCTGTGATATTGTGATCACGTTATTAGTAGTATTCATGATACAAATAAATGCATATTTTGTTTTTACCAGAGTATTTGGAATAAAAATGCCTGGTGAAGGCTCTTGATTCAATTTCTTGATTAAAAGTTCCCTTTCTGTAGAATTTAATTTAATTTGGCGTACAACTTCTGATCGCGCTGGTAATATTATCTCATTGCATGTATTCGTAATCGGAATTTCTATTGGTTTCGGAATGTTGAAAGGGCGTAGGATAAGGTAAATTTAATACACAGTTATACCTTTTGATAAAATTCAAAACGATGATTCCATCACAAGGTATTGGAAAGTTATTTTGCACTACTTGAAAATTGTGCGGTATACAGAAATTTTGGAATTTTAATTCGAGAAAAATCTTTGCTTTTGACTTAATTTTACATTGTCCTATTCCGCTTAGTGTTGTTGTGTTATTGGTGTTAATATCACTAGCAATAACATGATTTGTTTTTATAAGTGATATGTCTGCTCTTGTGTCTATCAGTAATTTTGCGCTGGTGTGTTTGGTGTTGATTTTAATGTTAATAAAGAAACATAAGTTAAGGTTTAGATTGTTTATTTTGTTAACGATTGAATTGACGTTAGGGGAGGATTCGAATTTTCCGAATCATTGTCATTTGCGTCTGTTGCATGAACGTAGTTCCTATTTCTTTGGTTATTATAGCTTTGTCTATTCCGATTGTTGTAACGATTGTTATTATTATTTGTATTGCCTCTATTAAATCTTTGGAAGTTACTTCTATTTCTAAATCTTTTTTTGTTACGGTAATTATTAAAGTTGGGTCTTTGCCCAAAGTTTAGTATGGCATTTTGCTGACCAGTTGCTTCAGTGCAACTATTGTCACATTTACTAACAGCTTCATTCATGCTGTTGGATTGTCCTGCTTCCATTTTAAGTTTTACCTTATCTATGGTGCAGTTTTTGGTAAGTACCTTTACGGCTGCTTGAGTTGAATTTTTCGTAGCAATTTCTAAGGCCAATTTATCCGCAATATATGCGTTTTCTAGTGATTTTGCAAAATTTTCTATTTCGCTGCAATAGGCGTTTGCAGTTTTATTGTTTTCTTTTATATTCATTATTTTTGCAGTAAGCACTTCAACTGATTCTCCTTTTACATTATTGTTTAATTTAGTAATAATTTCCGCAATAGTGTTTTCTGTTTCTAGCGTTCCCTTTCAGCTTAGTTGTTATAAGGGATACCGCTACCGATTTAGCTGGTGTTTTATGAGCTTTTGTGAGCCTATGGAAATGTACGTTGAATAATACTCTTTATCTCTTCTAGAAATTGGCACAAATTTGCAAAGTGACTCTTTGTAGTTTCTTCTTAATTGGTCTATCTATGTTTAGACATTTGTACGCTCGGTCAAAATTTTCTTTTATTATCCTTGCCTTGTTAATTATATCTTGCCATTCAATTTGGATTTTCTATACTTTATCGAAATCTGTCGCCCTACTGGTGTATTTCTTTTTTAAATTTGTAAAGTGCATCTTATAAATTGTGAATAAAAAATTTATACCTAATAGAAAAGTAATTATAAAGAGCAATATTTCTATAGTTCATAAATTTGTTTTTTCTTGTACCACTTCTAATTCATTAATCACGTTGGCATTAGGGTTTTCTATTTTGCTAAACTAAAATAAATCGTGGGATATATTTGTAGAATATGATCCACTTATTCATGGTCATTCATTCACCGATTATTGTTGATTTCCCGCAATAAATATTTCACATGGCGGTACGACAACAAAGTGTCAAATGTCCGCTTTATTGTGCGAGTATTTATGTTTTTGTTTTATAATATATGAATCTTTTATTTATATACCGCATTGCTGTGTATTGGTCATATTGACTATGAAGTCAGGCTACACTACAAGATAAAATGGTGAAAACATTTTACAATGCTATAAATAGAAATATAAAAAATCAGGCTCTGCACAACAACATTATTTATATATGTAGAGCCAAATATGTTTCGACGTAACACCTTACGTCATAACATATTTGCAAATATGTTTCTAATATTTTTGACACATTTACCAAATACATTTTCGTATTTAGGACAAATCTGTAAATAAGTTCTCGTATTTGGGACATATTTAAGTACTTTAAATACTCGTATGGAAGCGTATACACATATACCTTAAAAATATTCTTTTGGATATCTTACACAAACTAAGACAAAAAGCAAGATACATATTCGTTTAAAAGATACATAGCTTACAAAATATCTGTTAGCTCTCCCAAGGATATATGACATAAATCACATTATGAAGGCATACCGTTTCTCTGAGGGATTTTGAGAGTTGTGGACAAACTAAGATAGATTACGGGATGGGAGCTACCTCATTTTAAAGCTAATAAATCCCAGATATATAATCCATTTAGACATTTTTAGAAACGTATTTAGTACATAGAAAAAAATCTTTGAAAATTGTTTATGAACATATACCGCTTTTCGGAAATGTACCAAATTTAGTTTTTGCATAATAAAAATATTCTTTTAAGTTTTTAAAAAACGTCACTATTATTTTTAAGTAAATATACTGAAATCGTCGATAAAACTAAAAAAATAACGATTACCACTTGGTGTTCTTTCATTCATTACAGCAAGGTCAGTATGTTCTAAATCAAGTACATTTTGTTACCGTTCACCTGATGTTTGAGGAAAAGACTTTCTCGACATTTTACCACTTAGACACAAATTTCTCACATATCAACATTTTCGCATTTAGATCTCTGCGAGCTAATTTTCGATGCCATTCGTGTATACACCCACTATGTTCTTCATTTTTAACCAGGTTTACTTTACTATACTTCATTCTTAACTTGTAAAGATATTTCACTAAACCACCAACTGTACATAAAGTACAACCTTGACTAAAAAGGTTAAAAAGTGTTATCTTCTTTAACTACTTTGGCTCTGCAGGTATTGGTTTTGGAACGATGTCCCAAAAATTGTTATCTAATTAAGAGTAACTCCATCTTAATTTTCCATACAGAGTAATTTGCTCCATTGAGTTTACTGACGGTAGCCTTTATTTCTTCTCTTGAATACATTTCTAAATTTTAATGGCCCATAATAACCTGTAGAGAAATGTAGTTTGATATTTGGATTTAATTTGGATTGTAACAAACTCAAAATGCTACTTTTGCAAATTCAGAAATAATTAACAAAGTATATAAAATACAAAGTGGTATTAATTATATTCCAACATATTCTTGTATTTCAATTCACAGTGTAGTGTTGTGCAATTAGTATGCACACCTGCATTTTATTTTAAGTGAGCTTTCAGTATTAAAGAGAGTGCTCGCTCTTGTTTTTAGGTTTTTTTAATCTTAGCAATAATGCAGTACATTAATGTAATGAGATAAAGTATTAATTTTAAAATTTACAGTTACCCTTTTACAAGTGTATAATCACTTGATGAGCTAGCAAAAAAATACGTCCGTGCTCTTTAAATAAATGTATGGGGGATGTGAAAATACGCTAACATACGCTACTGTTGCATGTAAAACTTTAAACACGGGTTTTTACAATTTAAAGATTATTCTTACCATTAGAAATTATCATGTTTTCTTGTAGGCCTGGATCGTCTGGCATGAAGCGAATTCCTACACCCATTGGTCCCTCATGAACGTTCAGAAAATGACCGACTCCATGTCCTGTACCGTGTCCATAATCAAGGCCTATGTCCCAAAGGAATTTTCGGGCTAAAGTATCTAAAACTTGACCCTGTTAATAAAAAATAAAAAGAAAAGAGTTACAATTCATTAAAGCAACGTGATACTAAACAAAAAATTATTTCACTAAAATTTTTAATCCTTTGGTTAATTTGTTTTCAATATAGTAAATTATGCATTTTAACGTTCATTTTTCAAACCTTTTCCTAAAAGTGTATAAATTTATACCATAAAAATTACATAAAATTATTATATAAAAAAATTTACTTACATACGTTTTAATTAACATCAACAAGCTTTGCTTATGTTACAGAATTTGCCAAGAGAGCTGAACGAACATGATACGTTTTCAATAACTAGACTTTATTTTGAAGTAATTTTCTTCGCCTGAGAAAAATTGAAGAGCAACTCACATCTTATTTTTCTAAGTATATATAAGTTTTTAAGAAAAACTCTTAATTTTTTATATACATGTTTTTTTCACTTTTCAATATACTATGTATTAAATCATATTAGTGAAAATATAAGTGAATCGTTTTCACTTCCTATTTTTTTTTACTCAACCTACGTTTAAACTTTATAAAGTTACTAAACAGTGCTCAGTGATTTTATTTAGACGTGTTCGATACTATTAAAAGTAAAAATTTGAATATACAATCTGCATACATATGTACATATATATGAATGCACTTAATTCGTGCTTAAAAATTTTTCGTGTGATTTGATTCATAAAATTAATATTTTTTATAAGACAATAAAAACGTTGAAATATTGGATAGTGAGGGTTTAAAAATATTAATGGCCAGTTTTTGACTTCATATTTAAGTACGCATTTATTTAATTTGCATTTAAATTTAAGTAGTATTTAAATACAGTTTCAGTTTTTCAGTCATTTGTGATCGTTCTTATTTAACTATGATAAAAATATGGCAGCATTACGAAATATCAACATAAATCTCCATTGTTTATGACAGCTGCAAACAAACACAATGAAATGCAAATTTTGTGAAAAATATCTTAAATATATAAAAAAATGTCAGCGATACTCATGTATTTATCACCTAAACTTATTTTATTTATTAATTTAACTTTTTAATTATTATTTTCATTAAGAAATGTGTGCAAAACATAAAATATTGTTCTATCAATGGCTAAAATGTTTGTTTACTTTTGTTTAGTTTTGCGAAACAGCAACAAAAGATGCCATAAGCATATGGTAAAACTGTATTATTTAAATGGACTTTAAATGCGCAAGATTGGTCATTTAGGTTTCATTTAAGTGTGCATTGAAAAACTGAATTTTGTACTTAAATAGAACTGAAATATAAATGACATTTAAATATGAAATCAAAAACTATCCCTAAGACATTTATACTTCATTTTAAAATCTTCTTCTTTTATTATGTATATGAAACAGGATGTGTGGATGTTTGTAACGTATGGACTTCAAAACGGCTTTGGCGATTTTAATGAAATTTTCGGGGAATCTTCAGAATATTCAGGCGGGTGATACTGTGAAGTGTGCTTTTGGATTTTCGTTCTGCGAGCGGAGGGGCGTAGCAAAATCAAATTTATTTATTTTTTTTTTGCTTTTTTATTTTATATATTTTTTTTAAAGCCGTTCTCACGTTTTTCAAAACGAGATATCAAACTTTTAAATCGGTTATGTAGTTCCGAAGATATTTACAAAAAAAAACCTATGTTAATAATGATCCAATATCAAAATCTTAAAACTTTCGAAATGTTGCATTAAAAAACCGAGTTATGGATTTATTTACAAAACATTTACATCATTCGATAATACAAGATATTGCGCGCTTACTAAAGTGTAACATTGTACAATAAGTTAATTATAATATTATATTATCAATCGACATACCGGACATACCGGAATAACAGGAAACTAGTTCGCGGACCAAATGAAGCTTTGACCTCTCCACTTATCACATTACATAATCTAAACTACAAAGACTGGAATTAATATATTATAAGCACTCTGGTTCGCGAGCACAGGTGTAATCTTTTGACTACTACATCAACATGTAAACCATTTAAACACAGATACACAAAACTATCAAAAAAAAGTACTGGACCATTTTGGGTCAAAAGAGACCTTATTAAATTTATGCGTGTAAGACCCGGACACTGTTACTTAACCCATGGCCATCTGATGAACACACCGGTACCTCAAATTTGTAACTCCCTATCGCCAATCCATAACCCATGACATTTACTAGTAAAGTTCCCCAAATTTAATAACGAGGGAACACTCATATTCAAGAATTTAAATCCTATAGCCGTTTTATTTATACCAAACAAAGAAAATATTATTAAAGTAATTAAATTCTTAAAATGATGTAACACCTACAACCTAATATAAAATAGATTAATAATATAGACTAGTTTCGTTTTTTTAGAAAAGATATAACATAACAAAAAGAGCTGAAGGCCACAGCAGTTATAGTTTTAATTCTATTTATTTATAATTTGTAATTATAATTTAATTTTATAAATAAATAAATAAAAAAATAATACCAATCGATGATAAATAACTGTGTGTACTCTTGCATTTAAGATATCTAAATTCTGTGCACATTTTTGAGTTTTTTTTTCAAACGCTAATAAAAAACAACGGTACATTCAAACAAACTATGCTTTCAATTGCTCACTGACTGCATTTGATTTGTTTTGCGTTAGTTGTTGTTTTGTGTTAATCAGTTAAAAACCAATGAGTGAAATCAATTTAGTAAACAACAAGTGTTTTGCAATTTGGAATAATAAAATAAGTTTACAAATTATTTTTAAAGCCAATTCATTACACAGGCAATATGTTTACAAAACAAAACACATTATTGTCCTTTTGCACGATAAAATGCCACCAAAAAAAGAAACAGCCATTGCTAAAAAAAACACCGCAACACGGATGCAGAGGGGTAGAAGAGCCGCTGAATCAGCTGAGGAACGCGAATCTCGTCCGCAGAAACGTAAAGAGAACGCGAATCAAGCTTTTAGCAAATGCTGAGACACCCCAACAACATGCCGAAAGACTTGCTGCTAATCGCTCCCGATTGGTTCGATCAAGAGAAAGAGTCGATTTAAAGTTGGCGGCATTTCACTACAAAAGGGACGATGACTACAGCAATTAAAAGGACGTAGTGATCAGCGCAATAGACAAAGTTTGCTTACATTGTCGTACTCTGGAGATCGCTAAGGAATCCCCGTGAATGTGTTGTTCGAACGGAAGCACAAGGTCAATCATTAACTATTGAAGAAAATTCATGTTTTTCACACGGGCTGTATGTGGCTTGCCCCCAGTTGACACGTCGAAAAATTTATATGTTTTTACACCAAATAAAAAACAAAAAACATTGTCTATCTGGCCTTAAGATGAAGTAATAAATAAGTATAATTTCCAATTTGCCTTAAATACATGCGTTTCTTTTTTGATTGAGCCCATATCTACACCATATGTAACTTATTCTGTAAAAAACCTTTATGATAGGTATTCCATGGATTTTTGTTTAAAGGCCGTACATTTCGTTAAAAGCTCGATTTAAATCATGTGGTAATACAACACTAAAGGTTCATTTAGCCGGCAGTAAATGTAGATGTGTCAGCTGATCATTTTTAATATACGAAAATCTATGCAAATCCTTAGCCGACTGAAATGTCACTTAGCCGTAACGTTTGAACCTGCTGAAAATATAATTTCAATACAAGGTTACGTGACAGATGGTAAATACTATCATAAGTTGAAGTGAAGTACAATATCCCTTTTCAAGTACTTATTTGTGCTTATTTACTAAAACTTTTTAGTTGTTAAATTTTATGACAAACAATATAATTTTAAATAAATTATGAAGTTTTCTTTTCAAAATTAAATATGTTATACATGTAATGTTTTGTGTAATTGCATAATTTATGCAAATGTTATATTTTTCATTATTACAATAAAATATAATTTTTAGTACGATTGAAATATTTACGTACTTTTTACACAAAATTGCAAAGTGGCCATCATTGGTCTGAACGGCTGTGTGTTTTTATTTATTTACGAGGGCTGCTCTATATATTTCTGGCCTACGAGTGAAAATGCGAATATTTATAATGAAAAATGGTTTTATTGTTTTCAAAGTATTCTCCAGCATGATTTATACACTTTTGCATGCGATCAAACCAGTTGTCGAAGCACTTTTTCCACTCCGATTGAGACACCTCTAAAACATGGTTTTTGAACACTTCAACAGCTTCTTCTGGCGACGAAAATCGTTGACCACGCATTTTTTTCTTGATGTGCGGAAACAAGAAGAAGTCATTAGGTGCCAAGTCAGGGCTGTACGGCGGATGACCCATTAATTCGACGTTTTGGCCGGTCAAAAACGCTCTGGTTTGAGCCGATGTGTGAGAGCTCGCATTGTCATGGTGAACAATGATTCGTCTTCTCATGTTGATTTTTCGAATTTCTCCGATGACTTCAGGCAAACAAATTGTAGTGTACCACTCAGAAGTGACCGTCCTACGTTGCTCATGCGGAACAGTCGCCACATGACCTGTTTTGCCGAAGAAACAGGCGATCATTTGCTTCGAAGTGCTTCTTTAACGAACAACTTTCGTTGGATTTTGCTCGTCTTTGAAGACCCACACGGTCGATTGTTTCGTTTCGGGCTCATACGCATAGATCCATGATTCGTCACCTGTGACGATCTTATAAACGTCTTTTGAAGCACTGCAATCGTATTTTTGCAACATTTCTTTGCACCAATCGACACGAGCCTTTTTTTAAACGACTTTCAAATTGTGCGGGATCCAACGAGAACAAACCTTTTTTACGGCCAGGTGTTCATGCAGTATCGAATGTATGCTGGTGGAAGAAATGGCCAAGGATGTCTCTATCTCTCGGTATGTCGCATGTCGATCTTGCATTATGAGTTCACGCACGGCATCAATGTTCTCTGGCACAACAGCCGTTTTTAGACGACCTTCACGGAATTCGTCTTTGAGCGAGCTTCGGCCACGATTAAATTCATTATACCAATTTTTCACAGTGCTATAGGATGGTGCTTCATCGCCATACAAAGATTTAAGTTCATCAATGCACTCTTGTCGTGATAATCCACGTCGAAAGTTGTGAAAAATGATGGCACGAAAATTTTCACGAGTTAATTCCATTTTTTGCTATATTAATTTTTTCAAGTCACTGTAAACAACACAAATAATGGTCGTACGTCAAAACGTTTTGAGTACGATTATGCTTAAAAATGACAAACTTTCCAATGGAAATGTCAGATTGCACTTGGCAGCACTCAGTGTTGCCAGGCCAGAAATATATATAGCAGCCCTCGTATACACGGAAATATAGAAAAAAATTAATGGACGAGAAAAAATTAATGATTCTTGTTCAGGCGAATGAATGCCTTTACAATAAACATTCTCCAGGATATTAGAATCCAGAAAAAAATGACATAAACACAAGAAGCTTAAACTAATAAGCAAATCTTCGGTATCCATTATAATTTAGAAGCATACACAAAATAAAAAATACGACAAAACACAACACAGTTTTATTTAATTTTTTGCTTATGTCAAAAACACATGACACGTTTTTACACATTCTATAAGCACAACTACATTTACATTTAATGCACAGCTACATTTACATTACATTTACGATTTCAACGCTCGGCTAATTCTGCCTTAATGTTCGCTTAGAACCAGCAACGCGGACCGGGTCAGCTAGTGTTTTATAAAGTTTAGAACGAACGTTTATTTGTTGACCAATTATATTTGTTGATGGCAGGTAATAAAGTCTTCGGTTACAAAGTACTATACTATAGTTTAATTGACGTCTAAGTTATATAACATTAAAATGTCTTTTTTTTTTAAAGGCTTCACAGTTACATACTTTTTGTCTGAAAAAAGCAGAGCTTTAAATATAGCTTTTAAATAAGTCAAAGCAGTAACGAATTCATACATGTGTCAATATTTTGTTAAATAAATGGATCTTGATTTAGATACCAAATCACCGTTTTGATTCTTCGAATCGTTAGCGTTTTACGATGAAAAATTTTGCAACAGTTTATACTTAAATCATTTTACTTTATTTTTTTTTATTAAATTAGGAGTTAAACTTTCATTCATTTCATTTATCTAGCATTAAAGCTATTTACAATACAATGTGTAGGCATTTTAATACATTAAATGACATGTTTAATATACGATATTATGTTTCGCTTGAACACATAAAAATCGTCTTAATTTTTTAACTGTAATGAAATATTTTTAAAAAACCTTTATAAAGTAAGGAATTTTGATTAAAACTTGTTCTTCTAAGATAAAAACTGGTCACCGGTATTCTGCAAGTTGTATGGTTGAACATCCGCGACATAAACTAACTGTTTTCGCATATACAAGGGCAACATCCAGTTCTTCATTTTAAATATAAGTATATATTATAACATTCATTACAAGCCTTTCATTGACTGTAAGCCATTGCAACTTATGAATCTTATCACTAATCGATGTTAATCTATGACACCGCAAGCTGCTTTTGCAGCCTATTCTTCATCTGTTGACTACCAAGAAATAACAATAACCTATTACGAATTTTTTTTTTTTTAAATTTTTTAAATATCTTTTTACAAATTTAGTTAATGTGTATATAAAACTTAGGATTTTTATCAAAAATAATGCCTCGGTATTTAAATTCCGCAACTTTTTCTATTTTCTTACGCCTTCAATAATTATACCCTCGTCTGCATCTCCACTTATTATCCTCATTTCTTATTATTCCTCATTTAGAATGCACACATAACTCATCCTCGTTCTTTCCGCACATATATGTATAAGGGCATCATGTGCAAACATACATAGCTTCATTTTGTTTCAAACCATTTGTAGATCATTTATATATATTATAAACAATATCTATCCGAGAACTGCACTTTGTGGTACTACCACCCTGACTTCTTTAATTCACGATAGAAATTCTCCACATTTTGTGCCTTCAGTTCTTCCTTCCAGATAACTATTAAACCATTTTAACTCATTGTGATTTATGCCATAGAAAAATTACACACCAGCAGAGTTATTTTTCTTGTTTTGTTTAGAAAATATCCGCATACATATATAAAATAAAATTTTTTTCTAAAAAAAAATAAACTTAAGCCAAAATCAATTTCAATTCATTTATAATTTCTACAGTTTAACTATTAATTTAATTGTTCGTTGTAACCACTGTACAAGAAGCAGTGAAAAACGCTGCTTTTTTGCGATTGTGGCTACATCATTGTATGTAATGGCAATTCTTATTAAGCACTTGTTTTTCAAATAAGTAAAATAATAATTTCCAACAGTAAATACTTAACAGAGTATGAATTTTAACCACTGTAACGGGTCAACTCGATAATGAACTTATTAAAATTGTAGTGAAGTTTTTATATGGCTTTCGTTTTCAATCTTTATACATCAAATGTTTTTGAATTTTCGTAATTTTTATTAAAGCAATCAAATAAAATAATTGATTTTTTGTAACAAACAATTTAGAATTTCGTCTTTATTTTTGCTTATAATAGCTTGTAAAAAAAGCTTAAAAGCTCAAACAATAATAAAAAAAAAAATAAAATAAAAAAAAAACGCAAAGTACAGCGCATGTACATTCACACTTAACTCATAATAATAAATATGATACTGTAACTGAAGCAAGTAAAGGCCTCTCTTATGTAATCGCGGATCAGCTGATCCGTTTATCTTACCTATGTTATGTGTAAATACATACGAATGAGTACCTATTTTCGTAAAAGTTACGTTGCGCTGTGGACGAATCTGTTAAAATTAAAATTTCTCAACGGTTTTACGTATCAGGATTAATAGATTTGTTGTCTCTTTATAAGCGGTGCTGTCAACAAATTTTAAAATGTAGAATTTATAGCGTATTTTGCTTGATGTCAATTTATGATTTAATTAAAAAATGTTATAAATGTAGGTTAAAATTATTAGGAAACTCATACATTTATAATGTTTGTTATAATTATTAGTACTGTAGTATTATAGTCATTAGTTTTTTATTTCTTTCCTAATATTACATTGTATTATTATTATAACTGTAATTATAATTGGTACTTTAGAATCCGAAGGATGCATCGAGAACATTTTAAAACAGTTGTGTTAAACATAATCACCCCTATCGCGAATAATTTTCCACATAAATTTTTTCACATTTCACTGAAAACCAAATTCCCTTTATCATGAATGTTTTCTTTTTGAGTGAAATTTGGAATTTTTTCATTGTTTTGTTCACATGGATTTTTATAGTGGAATTCATACATTAGTATTTTTCATCTAATAAGAAGTTTTAGGTTGATAAAAGTAATTTTAAGGTAAAATCGGTAAATAAATATCAAAGAGACATTCTTCCTAACAAGATGCAAGGTATTAGATTAATTGCTTCGATATATATCATATTACACATACAAGGTTTGGTGGTCAGTCCAAAATCTTTTAGTTAACATTTTTAGCTTAAATTTGCGTTTTATACCCCGTTAACATCTTTTTTTATTTTTGAAAATGCAATATTCAAGTTGCGGAAAAAAACGTTCACTTGAAATCCCGATACCAATTTTCAGTTCGGATGGAATAAAAATTTCACGTGAACAAAAATTTCACTTTTTATTCACGATAGGGGTAAATAAAAAATATATACCAAACGTAAAATAGCAATTTAAAATAAGAATTACAAATAAATGCTGGGTTAGTATAGGATAGTTTTTGGTAGTGTGTATAAATATGGGATATAATAAATATTAACTTTTGTAAATAAATTAATTGTAACGTGGATTTTATCGTCGGCTGAGTTAGATCAGGGTTGTCCAGAGTTTAGTTACGGATCCAAAAAAAACCTTAAGTTATGACTCGATTGAATTTTCCCGCTTCTGGAGATTAAATATATGTATCTTTATTTACAGCTTTGATACATACAATTATTTACTTCGGTAACGCCACTAATAGCTAAGGCGTTACGTTGATCACTCGGCTTATAGTAGTTGGTGTAATCAGTCGATAGCATTCGGCTTATATTCCTGACAGCTCGGATGATACTAAAACCAGTCGGTAGTATTCGGGCTTATGCTCGCAATCCATCGGGAGTTTTCGGCTTAATATGGATAGCAGCATCGGTAATACTGAATTTAGTAAGAAATGTTCGTTGTTATACGGAAAGATGGTAGGGAATCCTCGTCGAATACTTTCGCCTTCTCGATGTACTTAACTAAGTCGGAGTAGCAACAGTTGATGGTCATCTTTATGATCGCCAAAGACTTATAAAATATATTACAATATTTACAAAAATACTTACAATGCTAACTTAACTAAAAATACCAGACAGCCGAAGCCGCTGTGGAAAACAGTAAGCCGAAGCCGCTGTGGAAAACAGTCAGCCGAAGCCGCTGTGGAAAACAGTCAGATAAAACCGCTGTGGAAAACAGTCAGTCGAAGCCGCTGTGGAAAACAGTCAGCCGAAGCCGCTGTGGAAAGCAGTCAGCCAAAGCCGCTGTGGAAAACAGTCAGCCAAAGCCGCTGTGGAAAAGAGTCAGTCGAAACCGCTGTGGAAAACAGTCAGCCGAAGCCGATGTGGAAAACAGTCAGCCGTAGCTGCTGTGGAAAACAGTAGCCGAAGCCGCTGTGGCTTCGTTTACGTTTATTTAAATTATAAACGTGTTATTTGTTGAGTTCTTTTTTTTGCAAAATTATTACACACACAACTTTTAGAGTTTTAATTAAATCAAAATTCAGGCAATTACTTGACGATTTAACTATTCACGATTAATAATACACGCTGGCAACTTTACACTGTTGTACCACAAGACCTTAACTAGATGACGCTCACAATCAGAATGAATCAGCTCGTATTGGCGTTGCTTTTTTATACCCTAATTTTAGGCGTTCTTGAAATTTGGAGAATTTCTACCTTCATCTGCTACGTAGTAGAAAATGCTGCGTTGCCATTTTTATCTCAGACACATTATATGAACATTGTTATTTACTTCTACCACCTTCAATTATTATTCCAAAATACATGTTGTGTATTTTTATTAAGTTGTTATACAATGCAGGTGTGTGTATTGTGTTTGTTTATTTCTCGCTTTGTGTTAGTTTTTGTTGTTTTGTAATAAAGATGTTTTGTAGAAACTTCTAGCTTTAAAAACAAACACAATAGGCCATTTCGTTTCACTTTCTTGGCCTCAATTATTTTTACATCTTTTTATAATTTTATTAAAGCATCTTTGTAACACTGTCTCTCACTTAGGCCTTTTAGTCCCGAATAGGCTCAATATAACCTCTGCCATATTTAGCCAGCCGCTCCAGGTGAACCACTTTCATTTTAGACCTCGGATTATGATATCACTGTATCCGGTAAACCACGTCATTCAATTTCTTTATCACCTTGTACGGCCCCTCCCAGTGGGTGTGCAGTTTAGGAGATAATCCTTTCTAGCGTTGCGGTTAAATAGTAGAACCATTTGTCCTTCAGTAAATCCCTCTGTTTTTGCTGCTCGATCATATCTGGCTTTCATCCTATCGCTGGTCATTTTAATGCGGTTACAGACAAACTCATGAAGCTCATGCAGGTCTTCTTGTGCCTGAATAATGTTTGCATTGCCTTCGTGCGCTAATCCAGTTTCAACCCCAAATTCTAAATCTGCTAGCAGTTTTAGTTCTGACCCAAGCAAGATTTTTGCTGGACTACGTGAAGTTGAATCGTGTACAGCTGACTGTATGCCAGTAGAAATTTGGGTGTATGCTCGTCCCAATCCTTTTGGTGTACTCACCACTTTTCTGAGATATTTCTCAGCGTACGATTGAATCTTTCCACCATTCCATCAGACTGTGGATGCAGAGGTGTCGTTCTCGCCTTTTTGATACCATAAACGTCGCAAATCTCTTTGAATATAGCCGATTCAAAATTACATCCCTGGTCTGAATGTAGTTCTAGTATCGACACACCCAATTGTTCACAAGGGCGTCTAGCACTGTTTTGGATTCTTGGTTTTGAATGGCATACACTTCTGGCCATTTGCTAAAACAATCCATTATTACTACTACATATCGGTTTCCAGCATCACTGACAGGGAATGGATCTGTGATATCAATAGCAATCCGCTCTTTTATAATCAATGTTTTATTTAGAATGAAAAAACATGACAAATTCAAAATACATAAAATACAAAATATTACTAAGTTATAAAACAATTATAAGGTATCATAACATAACACCTTAATTCAACACTTTCCCTTGTTATGTGATGTTTGAGAGTTGTACTCCAATTTGAGTACAAAGCATTTTCAATCTTGTTGGCTGCAAGGGTTTTGTCATTAAATCGGCTAATTGTTCTTGTGTAGAAATTTGTTCACTAAATTTTCACGTACGACGAAATGCTTTAAACTGATATGCTTCGTTCTTCTATGGTATTCTGGGTTTTGAGCTAGTCGAACTGCAGCTGAATTATCAACTTGTAATAATGGAATACTATTCAATCCAATTAACTCAGCATATAAACGTCTTAGCCAAATAACCTCTTTAGTTGCTTCTGAAGCTGCAACAATTTCTGCTTCTGTTGTGGATGTAGATACTATACCTTGCCTTTGACTTAACCAAGATATAGCACCTCCAGCAAATTTCGCAATAACACCAGTCGTGGATCTTCCAGTTTTTGTACAACCACCAAAGTCAGCATCACTGAAGCATTCAAGATTTTGATCTGCAATGTTGCTATAAAAAATTCCCTATTTGGTTGTTCCAGAAATATAACGTGGGATTTTCTAAGGTCCTCGATAAAACCCCAATGCTATAAGCTAAATCTGGCCTTGTCCCCAGCATTAAATACATAATAGCTCCTACTGCTTGTCTATAAGGAAATTGAGAACACCTTTTATTTTCTTTCCCTGGTTCGAAAATTTCTCCTTTTAGCATTGGCGATGAAACTGATCTACAATTGGAGAATCCGAATCTTTCTAAAATTCTTTTTGCATAAGCCTCTTGACTTATAACTATTCCATTTTGGTTTCTTTTTATCTCCAGTCCCCAAAAATAGCTAGCATCTCTTGTTGTTATCTTAAACTCTTCTTTTAATTCGCATAATAATGTTTCTAAATCTTTTTGATCTGTGGCAGCAACTAAGCCGTCGTCAACATAAAGCGCAAGTATTAACTTTTTACTTTCCTTATTTCGTATGTATAAGCAAGGATCAGCTTCACAAGCCTTAAAACCAAGATTCAATAAATAATTTCCGAATCTCCGATTCCAGCAGCGAGGGGCTTGTTTTAAACCACACAAACTTCTTTTTAATTTGCATACCCTCTCCGTGTTGTCTGAAAAACCTTCGGGCTGTTTCATATAAATAATTTCTTCAAGTTGTCCATAAAGAAACGCTATGGAAACATCAAACTGAGCAATATGCATATTATTGCTAGCAGCTATACTTAAAATTGCTCTAATTGTTCCCAATTTTGCTACCGGGCTATAAGTTTCATTGTAGTCTATGCCTTTTCGTTGTCTAAAACCTTTAATTACTAATCTTGCTTTGAATTTATCTATGCTTCCATCAGGATTTGTTTTCACTTTAAAAACCCACTTTGATGGAAGTGCTTTAGATTTGTTGGGTAGATCAACCATTTCCCAAGTGTGATTTTCGTTTAAAGACCTTATCTCGCAATTCATGGCTTTCAACCATTCTTCTTTATTAGCACTATTTATCGCATCAGTATAAGTTATTGGAGTTTCAATTTGACTAATAAAATCTTGTACCGCCATTACGTAATCATTAAATTGGGAATTATGTAATAAAGTGCGATCTCTTAAGCGTTTATTTATTGGTTCTTCGTCTTTATCACTTAACGTGCGCTTACGTTTATTTGATTCAAACCCATAAAAATCACTTTGTTCTAAGGTGTCGTCTTGAATGCACTCTTCAAACAACTCGTTATCCTCTACAGACTCTGAATCATTAACCTCTGAGCTCGGCTGAGAATTATCAATTTTGTTTTGAATATTATTTGTTGCGTTAATTTGTTTCTGTTGTTGAAATTGTATTTTGGTTTTTCATAATTTTTAAATAGCAATTTAATTCCTTTATTTTTATCTTCAAAAGTATTTTCAATATCTTGAATATCATCGCATTTTGTTAGTTCTTCACAAAACCTGACATCTCTTGATAAAATTATACTGTGACTTTCTTGAACATAAATTCGATAACGTTCTTCCGTATCATATCCTATTAAGTAACCCTTGACTGCTTTTGAATCCATCTTCTTTCTCTTTTGATGAGGAACATGAGCATAACATTGGCTTCCAATTATTCTTAAATGTTTAATTCTTGGCTTCTTTTTGATCCATAACTCATGTGGACTCTTGCCATCAACAGAAGTTTTACGAGTTCGGTTTAAAGTATATAAGGCAGTACGAACTAGTTCGGCCCAAATAGCTTCTGGAAATTTTACGTTTCTATTAGAGTACTTAAATGTTCGAGCCATCTCGATAACTGTTCTATTTTCTCGTTCGCTAGAACCGTTTTGCTGTGGTGTATACGGAGCTGTTAACCTTTGCATTACTTCATACTCTTTTAGAATTTTACGTACATCAGAATTATCAAACTCACCTCCATTGTCGCTTAAAAATTCCTTTATAGGATTTTTATGGTTCTTTGCAAGAGCTAAAACTTCCTTTTAAGCATTTTTAACTTCTGACTTTTCTTTTAGAAAATATCCAAAACAATTATTTAGTATACGAGTCCTTAAACACAACTAAATATTTGTTTTTACTAAAAGACATTGGAAATGGTTCACATACATCTGCTGACATTAATTCACCTGGGCTACTAGTCTTTTCTCTACTTCCAAATGGTAGGCGATGGAACTTTCCATAAATGCAAGATTCACATAGTTTGTTGTCGAATTTTACATCAATTCCTAGTTCTGTCTTGAGTTTGTGTTGTACATGCTTCTTATCTTGATGTCCCCAACGCTCATGGTATAACTGCAGCGAATTATTACTATCTGTAGAATTAACTTCGTTTTCTGTTCGCGATGACCAACCAACAAAACCTCATTGTTCACTAAAAGCTTACATTTTGTTGCTGTTGAGATGAACTGGCTGTTCTTTAACTTGTCTTGAGTAGACAAAACAGAAAACAAATTTCTTGAAATTTCGGGAACATACCAAACATCTGTGAGGTCAAAGACGAGTATTTTGTTATTAACTTTTCAGTGGATCTCTATAGTACCCTTGCCAACTACATTCAACATTTCTTTACCAGCAGCCTTAATTTTGCAGGAATCATTAAATTTTTCAAATGTTTTAAACAACCTTTTGTTATGCGTAACATGACGAGTTGCACCATTGTCAATCCACCAATCGTTTGAAAAATCTTTCACTTCATTTATTTCATCACAAATTAATGGTAAGATTTGGTAGGATGTATATTTAACTTCACTATTATTTTCTTTATTTGGCTTACCATCTCTGATCCATTTTCTACATTCTCGTATCCAGTGGCCTTTTTTATTACAATAGTTACACTTATCAAACTTTTTATTTAATTTGTTACTACAATGCGTTGACGATGTCTTCTTAAAGTTGTTAACCACCAACGCTTCATTATTCTTCACAATGTCCAAGACTTTAAGATTTCTTTGATATAAACTCAACTGTGCTGATATTTCATCAAAATTCTTTTCTTCATTCTTCGTCAAAAGCATCCAGCTTGATTTGAAAGTATCATATTGGCTTCGCAAAATTTGAAGAATCTTGCATACCAATAACACATCTGGCAAAGGATTTTCCTTCCTCTCTTTTAAACCATTGTTTAAATCCAACCATAAACTTCTCAGTTTTGCTACGTGCAGACTTACATCCTCACTTGAATTCCACGTAAATTGAAAGAAATCAATGCAGATTTTAAAAAGTTGATCCTTTGATCTAGCTTGAAATTGAAACATCAAAGACTCCCAAGCTTCAGCAGTAGTTTCTTTATCCATTATCTTTTGGTAAACTTCGTCACTAACTGCACTCGTAATCATTGACTTTGCGTAACTGTTCGCTTTTCTATATAAATCCGCTTGCTCTCTGAACAGCTGCCTTTCTTCGGTTGTTGCATTAACCGATAATGGTATTGGTTTCTTCAACCTACCTTCGATAACATCAATTGCTCCTTCATGATAATCCAACAAATCACGCACCTTGCGTTTCCAGACAGGATAATCAATTTCATTTTGGAGGGAACTAATATGTTTTGAAAAATCCATTTTTTCAATCACAGGACAAATTTTTATTTTATTTTATTTTTCTGGGCCCATAACCTTTTATAATCAATGTTTTATTTAGAATGAAAAAACATGACAAATTCAAAATACATAAAATACAAAATATTATTAAGTTATAAAGCATAAAACAATTATAAGGTGTAAGCAATAAGTAGACCAAGGTTTTCTTCCAGGTTTAAATTGCTGTTTTTATTGATAGGAGCGACCTAATCGTGGCGCTCGACTGAAGGCAAATTACAACTTAAAATCTAACATAAAATTTGTCAGCTTATATACTAACTTTGAGAAGTTCTAGACGACTCAAATGAGTGAGTTCTAAAATCTAACTCAAAGTCTTAACTCTATCTTATAAGTAATAAATTTATATTTTACCAGGCAATCATGATTTTTAGGAGCTTTACAAAAATCATAATTGAGTGGTTTCCTAATCTTAATATTTAACTCTAATGAATATTTGCCATGGGAAAATAAATGTTATTTGATTCTTAAGTCTGTGTACAGTTATTTTCCATAGGCAAAAGTAAGGCGTGCGTCTCAACAGTTTGTCAGATCATACTCATATGCATAAACGCTAGAGCATTTAATTGTAATCAAAACACAAACCTTTGCCAAGTGCGATGTTATTGCCACGTATCTATTTTAAATGATTTATGCAACGGCCGGCCGTCTTTACTGAGTGGTGTCAAATGAACATTGTTTATTAATGTTACAAATATTTTTGTACAATTATTTTGTTTAAAGAATTTATATTATACTGGCAATGAAGGCTGTTAATATTTGCTACATACTGTTGGTTAAAGTGATTGTTTGATTACGCTACAAAGGTATCATAACATAACACCTTAATTCAACACGCTCTAAGGGTGCACCTGCACTGTTCACAATAAGCTTTCCAATCGGCTACGTATTGTTGGCAGCCTATCCAGTAAAATCTCTGCTTTATCTTTTCCAAAGTTTTTTTTATACCCATATGGCTGCCTCTGGGACACTTATGAAACTGCTTAAATATCTCATATCTTTTAGAAGTTGGCACGACAATTCAGTCCGTTGTAGTTTTGCAATTTGTACTTTTCCAAGATCGATATTAGCAGCCATCTTTTACTTTCAGGCTATTCCACTGAGCCCAGTACGATTTTTCTAGTTGGCTCTCTGCCGATATTTCATTATGATTTGGTCTCCTGTTGGTTTGCTTAGCCAATATAATTTTTGCCAAAATTGGGTCGTCGTTCTGGGCCTTCGACCAGTCTTTCCTCGACCCAATTTGGGTAAGCCGCACATCAATGACGCACTCCTTTTTCTCGATATTTGTGCAGTGCTTGCATTCTAATTTACATGGCTTGAAAGGGCATCAGCATTATTGTGCTTTCCGCCTTTTCTATGCACAATACTAAAGTCATAGCTCTGCAGACGTTCAACCCATCGTGCAAGCTGCCCCTCAGAATTCTTAAATTGCATCATACGACGTAATGCGGAATAGTCTGTCCTTAAGATGAAATGTTGACCATATACGTATTTGTGGTAATGTTTAACACACTCCAGTACTGCTAAAAGCTTCCTTCGTGTAACGCAGTAATTTCTTTCAGGCTTAGAGAGCACCCTTCTGTAGTAGCCAATGACCTTTTCTGTTCCATTAACCTGAGAAAACACTCTTCCTATTCCATAGCCAGTTGCGTCCGTATCCTATATTAATTTCTGTCCAGCTATTGGATAGGCGAGGACTGGGGCTGTACACAAAAGTTTCATGAGCTCCTGGAATGCTTCTTCCGCTGCTTCACTCCAGTGTTATGGCTGCAACTTCCTTGTCAACTCATGCAAGCTAGCAGCCACTTCAGCAAAGTTTGGCACAAATCTCCTGTAGTATGTGCAAAGCCCTAGGAAACTACGCAGCTCATGAAGATTTTGTGGGCGAGGCCAGTTCTTTACTGCCAGTACTTTGTCTTCATCAGTGGATACGCCCTCTGCTGTTACACGATGCTCCAGGTATTTGACCTCCTTTTGAAACAAAACACATCTTAACATTTATTTTTAATCCTGCAGCTGTTATACGCTTGAAAACGCTGTTATACGCTTGTTCGTCAAAAGTCTTCCCCATCACGATTATGTCATCCAGATACACTAAGCACGTCTTCCAATTGAGACCCTTAAGCACATTAAACATTCCAATAAACGCTCAAAAGTAGCTCGAGCGTTGCAGAGCCCGACTGACATCACCTTGAACTGCCATAAACCACCGCTTGCACTAAAGGCAGTTTTCTCCTTGCCTTTATCGGCTATCTCTACTTGCCAATAGCCGCTCTGCAAGTCCAAGGTAGAGAACCATTCCGTTCCGGCCAACGTGTCTAAGGTATCGTCAATTCTAGGCAACGGATAACTGCCTTTCTTGGTGACGTCATTGAACTTCCTGTAGTCAACGCAAAACTTAGTACTACCGTCCTTCTTCTTTACCAAGACTATTGGTGAACTCTACGGACTCGAGGATGGGTCAATGACTCCGCTCCGTTCGATTTCGCTGACAAGTTCCTTGACCTCTTTTCGCTTTGCTAGGGGAACACTTCTAGGTGCTTGTTTTATAGGCCTCGCTCCGCCAGTATTAATTTCATGTTTAACAACTGCCGTTCTACCTTGGCTTTTATTACTTAGGGCGAAGACGGAGGCATGTTTTCTCAGCAACTGCTTTGTTTCTGTCTGGAGGTGTTAGTCCTGCCACCCATTATTGCACCTGTTCTGCTAATGAATCTCTTCCGTGGCTGTTATTTTAGGACATACTGTATTCACCGCACAATTAATTATGGCTTCTGCTGGCTCACATCGACCCATCTCAAAATTCCTGTTAATAGTTTTTTAGCTATTAGACAGATTAAGTACTCTCACAGAAACTTTGCCATCGTCGCAGATTTTCACAAGGGCTTTTGCTGTTATGATATCTTCTTTTAGTTCTTTTGGTTCCACCACACACAACCGATTATCCTCACAATCTGTCTCCACACGTGCCTATACTATAGTTGCCGCCTGAGGTAGTGATTTCTGGCTTTCAACGGCAAATAGTTTCCTTACTGTGGGTTTGTTTTCCTCTTTTTCTCGAAATTCGTATGTCCCAATATCGATACCACGTTGCTTGAATTATCTAATAACCGCTTTTGCAATTCCGCTTTATTGCCCACTGATCCAACTTACTCAGCTCTATTTTTAGCTGCTCAACTTTTAGCTTGTGAAATTTCATTGTAATTATTTATTTAATATTTTGCAATTTCACTTCTGACACCAGTTGTTACGTTTATTTAAATTATAAACGTGTTGTTTGTTAAGTTCTTTATCTGCAAAATAATTCCACACACAATTCTTAGAGTTTTAATTAAATTAAATTCAGGCAATTATTTGACGATTTAACTATTCGCGATTAATAATACACGCTGGCAACTTTACACTTTTGTACCACAAGATCTTAACTAGATGACGCTCACAATCAGAATGAATCAGCACGTATTGGCGTTGCTCTTTTGATACCCTATTTTTAGGCGTTCTTGAATATTCGAGAATTTCTACCTCCAGCTTCTGCGTAATAAAAAATGCTGTGTTGTCATTTTTATCTCAGACCTTCTACTATTATTTCAAAATACATGTTGTGTATTTTTATTAAGTTGTTATACAATGCAGGTGTGTGTATGGTTGTGTATATTAACTTTTCACTTTTTTATTTTGTTCTTTGATTTAATAAATTTTTATTTAATTTAATTTATTTTAAATTATCTGGATTTTACTAATTTTGCTCTCCTAAGAGACTCATTCATAATTACATTAAACTTTAAGGCAATGCAAAGAATATTAATAGTAGTAATGACAATAATAATAATTACGATCAACTTGAGAAAAGGTGAGAAAAGAAAATACAAGGAGTAAAAGGCAGAAAGATAATATTCATTACCTTAACTATCCTCCCCTTTGTGAAACAGTCGTCCCCGGCTATTACAATGAGTTATCCATAAACAATTTTATAGTTTCAAAATTTAAAGATATTTTACATTATTATTCCAATTATAGCTTTAACCTTTTCTTTTTGTTTTGAAATTCTTTACATGGCTTACATTAATATTATAAGAAACACTTTTATTTTAAATTATACATTTTTTTATTTTAGTAATTTTTAAATTTACCTTCATATTCCTTAAAGATAACAGTTTGACAAGTACCTTGTCACCTGGTAAAAAACTTTTTGTTTTCCTGTTTGCACTGTGGTACTGTAAATCTTTTTCCTGTGCTGCGGCTAATTTTCTTTTCATATGGGACCTTAATTCTTCAGAAATACCATGTAGTACGTCGATAGGACGCTGTCCAGTAACGGAATGCAGTGTGCTATTATATTTCGAAACGGCAACAAGAATTAACTCTTTCGAATCATTGTATCTCTCTTCTGCCTTGAGACATCTAGCAATCTCGGCAAGAGTACTGTGGAATCTCTCCACTTGGCCATTACTTAAAATATACGCAGGTGGAACTGAGAATATTTTTATACTTAACTGATTAGCAAGTAAAGATTTGATTGTTTCTGAACTAAAAGACTTTTTGTGGTCGCAAATAATTGGTTTTGCTTTTGGGAAAAAATTAAATATATTTAGTAAGGGAATTTTAACATCCACAATCGATCTTGAATCAATAGGAAATACGAGAGCGAATTTACTGAATTTATCGACGCAGGTGATAAAATAGGTTCCGTCAGTAGAGAAAATATCAATATGTAACAGTTCCCCACGATTACTAGGAATTGAAGATTTACCTATATGTTCCTTTTCCGGATGTCTGACATATTTTGATTCTTTACAAGTTTTACATTTTGAAATCATTTCTTCTAATTTCCTACAGACTCCTGGAAAATAGTATTCGGAGAATATCTGAATTAGGTTTTCTCGAATATTTCTGTGGGCTCTATTATGTTCACTAGTAATATTTTCCTGTTGATCACTTAAACTATGGATATCACTAATATCTTACTATGCACAAATTTACAAATTTTGCAACCTCATTTTGAACACGACCTAGAATACGATGGTCAGAGTAAATGCAATTTACTACTTGCGGGTTAACAACCTTTTTTAATGCATCAATTAAATCTGTTTCTTTCACAAAACGAATCAAATGTCTAGTGTGCCTAGGAAAGATGGTTTCTGAAGTTATTTAAGGCCTAGATGATTTAACCATAAGTATTTGATTTTTAAAACAATTAACAGGGTTTACTTTTTATGACTTCACTTGAGGAAATTTCACTATGAACTGTTGCAGTAATTAAAGATTCTGTGGCAGTTAATGTATCAGAATCGTTATTACATTCCGTAGCATATTCCGTGTCAGAACCGATAATGCCATTTAAGCTCATTGAATTATTTTCTATGTGATGAATATACTGCCTAGAAAGAGCGTCAGCAACAATATTTTCTTTTCCAGGCTTATAGAAGAATTTCGGGAAAAATTCCTCTATAAAAGATTTCCATCTTCTTATTTTTGTATTTGGATTTGTGGCTTCCACATTGCACATTTATTTACAATGATGAGACACCCTGTTCTACTTGAAAACATTTACCATAGCTAGTAATATATTTTACATCAGTGTTATTTTTGCATATACATAAAAAATGTGATACACATTTCTTTCTTCTTGTTGTACACGCCCTTGCTGATAGAGCGACTATTGCCTTAAAGTAAAAATTAATTATTAAGCAAAGTTTTATAAATAAAATAAATTTATTTAAAAATTGGCAACGTGTTCTCTTTTTGCGGGAAGTCAAAAGACTCCCACATTGGTGACCCCGACACACATTGTGAAGTAAAACGTGTACATAACCTAAGTTACACGTGGTAGGCAACTTCTGCAGCCTATC
Organism: Gymnosoma rotundatum; assembly: GCA_916610165.2. Lineage (NCBI taxonomy): Eukaryota > Metazoa > Arthropoda > Insecta > Diptera > Tachinidae > Gymnosoma > Gymnosoma rotundatum. The sequence continues at coordinate 113,638,617 of OU744336.1, forward strand.
CAGATACTAAGCACAATTTTAAAACACTCTGTGTCAAAAGAGCAGCAATAGCCACATAAATTGTGAAGCTAAGGATTTATTCAATTTTCATATTTTTAACAAGAAAGCAACAATTCTAAGTGAGAGAATTCTCAGCCGGCCACATCTGGTCAACAACCACAACATCAAATATTCAAAGCAACTTGTATTGGGAAGCGAGCCCAACAGAAACCAAAGTGGATACCAAAGACTTTGACCAACACCCGCGGAAGCCATTCAACATGCCCGAGACTTCAACACAAGCAACAGAGCAGCAACAAACACAAAACGTAAGTACCATTAGCAATTTGCCTTTACCCGAAATTGGTCGAATAACAATAAGAGCACCAACGTTCATTAAAAATGAGCCGGATTTATTTTTTATACAAATGGAAGCTCAATTTGCTAACGCGGGAATCACACGTGACAATTCAAAATATAATCATGTTATAGCTGCACTTGATCCTCAATATTTGTCAATGGTTTCTGATTTGATTCGCAATCCGCCACCGAACGGCTCAAAATATGAATCGTTAAAAACGCGCTTAATTAGTGAATACACCGCGTCTAATTAAATAAAATTGAAAGTTTTGTTGACGGAAATTGAACTTGGTGACGGTAAACCATCTCATTTATTGCGGAAGATGCGTGAATTAGCGCGTAATTCTTTAACCGATGAGGCATTAAGGTCATTATGGATTGACCGCCTTCCGGAAAACGTGAGGGCAGTCGTCGCAATTTCAAATTACGATCTGAACACATGTGCCACTTTGGCCGACAAAATTGTAGAGTTAGCTACACCCAAGCACATCTCCGAAATCAAAACGGACAATAATAATGTATCATTGTTACAATTGAAAGAACAAATCGACGAGCTTACAAAATCTTTTAGGGACTTTAGAGCAAGTCGTAGCAAAAGCCCGAATTCGAACGGCATAAACAATAACAAAAACAACGAAAGTAGGCGCTCTCGTTCCAAGTCAAATAGCAAGCGACCATATTGTAGATTTCACTATAGGTTCGGCGCACTAGCGCGAAAATGTGAACAGCCATGTCGGTATAAAAAGCCTAATAACAATTTATCGGATAATTCGGAAAACTAGAAGCCACTTCGTCATCGTCGGTACACGAAGTGGATTCAGATTTCACTCGCCGTCTTTTCCTTACCGACCAATCAAACCATCGCAAATATCTGGTCGATACTGGCGCCGACCTATCAATTTTGCCAAAATATTTATTCCCTACATTAAAAAAGCCAGATGTATATAAACTTTTTGCCGCTAACGGCACACCTATTGAAACTTCCGGTTTTTTTACATGCAAAGTTAATTTAGCTCTTCGTCGCGATTTTGTTTGGACATTTCTTATTGCCAATGTCTCTAAACCCATTCTAGGTGCTGATTTTCTCAGTGAATACGGATTGTTGGTAGATATAAAAAATAAACAGTTGATCGATTCAAAAACAAATTTGCGCACTAGGTGCAATTTACAATTCACACAATATCAAAGAGTTAGTTCAGTAGATAACAAATCAAGCTTCAATAATTTAATTTGTGAATTCAAAGATCTCACTTTGCCCCTAACATTCAATAAATATGACACCTTGAAACCAGGTAATGTACGACACCAAATTGTTACAACGGGTCAGCCCATCTTTTCACGAGCTCGGCGTTTAAACCCAGAAAAATTAAAATTAGCAAAAACCGAGTTCGACCTGATGCTCAAAGCGGGTATTTGTCAACCCAGTAAAAGCCCTTGGGCAAGCCCATTACACATGGTTCCAAAGAAAAACGGCCAATGGCGTTTTTGTGGTGACTACCGTTCATTAAATGCAATCACAATACCTGATCGGTACCCCTTACCACACATCCAAGATCTCACGCACATTTTTGCTGAAAAACAATGTTTTTCAAAAATCGATCTCATTAGCGCGTATAACCAGATACCAATTGCTAACGAAGACAAAGAAAAAACAGCAATTATAACACCTTTTGGTCTTTTTGAATTTAATGTCATGACATTTGGTCTCAGAAATGCTTCACAAACATTTCAACGTTTCATGAACAATATTTTTCGTGATCTTGATTTCGTCGCTGTTTACATCGATGACATTTGCATAGCATCCAAAAGTATCGATGAACACCGAAATCATTTGCGAATAGTTTTCCAACGCCTACGAGAACATAATCACCCCTATCGTGAACAAAATGTGAAATTTTTGTTCCCATGAAATTTTCATTCCCCATGAAGGGAAAATTGCTATCGTGAATTTCATGCGAACGTTTGTTCCCGCTATCAATTCGTACTGAATGCAAATTAGAAAGAAGAAAATAGAAATAGGGAATAAAATATTCCAAATTTTTTAAAGTTAAGTGATTTGTGCTATTATATTGTTGCAAGAGGAGAAGATTTACAACAGAGAACAATTTTATTTCAAGAACGTGACGTGCAACAGTCCTTATAGTTACCCTAGACGCAAAAGGACCAAACAATAGACCAAAGTGGGTTGTGTCAATACGGCTGCCTGCCTAACCTACCCTAGACCTGGCTACTGACCCATTTCAATAAAATAAGTTTTTATATCTGAGTTTTTCTATCTCCATTTTTTTCATTTAAAAATGGTTTTAATAAAAAATCTTTATAAATTTATAACCAATAGATCTCTTTGTTTTGCATCTTGATGAGCATAATGTCAGTCTACACTGCAGTAACTGATATCGAATCAAAAAAATGTGTTATTGATGTAAATTTTCTAATTAAAACATATAAAAACTGGCATAATGTATGCAGTTCCCCAGCAAAATTTAAGTGAACAAATCTAAGGGAAAAGTGAAAAAATTTAGAGGGAAAAAATCAATCATGATAAGGGGAATTTTTGTTTACGTGAAAAATTGTTCACGTGAACTATTCACGATTGCAATTTGGGGAAAAGGGAAAAAATTTCGAGGGAAAATATATTCACGATAGGGGTGAATATCAAAATTAACCTAGCCAAATGTGATTTCGGTCAAGAAACAGTCGCTTTTCTTGGACACATTGTTTCAAAAAATGGCATCAAACCAACTCCAGAAAAAATTGAAGCCATTTTACAATTCAAAAAACCTGAAAAAGCACATGAGCTTCGCCGCTTTTTGGCACTTTTAAATTTTTATCGTCGTTTTCTCAACAAAGCCGCGCATATTCAAGGCAAACTTCAAGTATTAATCAAGGGCAACAGGAAAAAAGACAACTCGCAAATTGTCTGGAGTAATGACGCACTCAATGCATTTGAACAATGCAAACATGATATCGCTAATGCCGCATTTCTAACGCATCCTATTCCTAATGCAACATTAGCATTACACGTGGATGCTAGTAATTTTTCTATCGGAGCAGTATTACATCAAATTCATAACGGACAACTTCAGCCCTTAAGTTTTTATTCAAAGCGACTAACAGATACCCAGAAATGATACAGTACCTATGATCGTGAGTTACTGGCAATTTATCAGGGAATAAAGCATAATAAATTTATGATCGACGGGCGCGAGTGCATCGTGTATACGGATCATAAACCGTTAACTTTTGCTTTTCTTCAAAAACCTGATAAAGCGTCACCAAGACAAGCACGTCACCTTAACTTCATAGGTCAGTTTACAACTGACATTCGTCACATTTCCGGCAAAAATAATATCGTCGCTGACATGTTGTCTCGCATTGAAGAAGTTAAAGCGGATGATATCAGCCTAGAAATTCTGGCACATTCTCAAATTAACGATCAAGAATTACAACATATTATTAAGGAAAAAAATAATTCTTTGAATTTGAATAAAATTAACATTCCTAACTCTGATCTCTATATACACTGCGACACGTCCACAAAACACATCAGACCTTTCATTGTAAAAACCATTGAAACATCAAATCATTCAGTAAATAACAATTTCGTACAGAGAGAACTTTTGATGTGCACGCACGTCTTCCTACGCGATGATTCGGTTAGAGCTCCATTCAAGCAGCCTTACGATGGCCCATATCAAATTATTGAAAGAAAGGGTAAAAATTTCGACATACGGGTAAACGGCAGGTTGGTAACGGTATCTATAGATCGTTTAAAAGCTGCTATACTAGAAGATACATCTACTAAAAACATACCCAAGAATTTAATTGCGAAGAATAGATCTAAGGTGGACAATGAATCGCCTAACGATATGAGAAATTCAAATAACGTAAACAAGGATCCCACAGAAACTAGAACACGATCAGGTAGATTAATAAAATCACCTAACCGATTAGTGACTTTCTCAACGTGATTGGTTGACCACTGGTGGGGGAGTATGTGGCTTCCACATTGCACATTTATTTACAATGATGAGACACCCTGTTCTACTTGAAAACATTTACCATAGCTAGTAATATATTTTACATCAGTGTTATTTTTGCATATACATAAAAAATGTGATACACATTTCTTTCTTCTTGTTGTACACGCCCTTGCTGATAGAGCGACTATTGCCTTAAAGTAAAAATTAATTATTAAGCAAAGTTTTATAAATAAAATAAATTTATTTAAAAATTGGCAACGTGTTCTCTTTTTGCGGGAAGTCAAAAGACTCCCACAGATTATTTTCTGACAAAGAAAAAGACAAGGTCTGATGGTCCGTGAAAATATTAAGGTTTTTTGCTCCAACGCCCAAACTATGGCTAATAATTCGCGCTCATTAGTCGCATAATTTTGCTCTGTCGCAGATAAGGTACGCGAAATTATCGTGACTGGCGCTCGATGAGGCGTCGGTAGTTAATTCAAAAGGGTCTTCAAAATTAGGGGGAAGCAGCAGAACTTCCTCTGAATCCAGTATACTTCTTATCTTTTGAAACGCGTTTAATGAACAATTTTTACACTTTTTGACTGCCTTGCTGAAATATGTAAATTCTCGCTACGCAAGAATTTTGTTAGAGGCTTTGTTATATGTGCGTAATCTTTTACGAAGCGGCGATAATAACCGGCCAGTCCTAAAAAAGATCTCAAACTGCGCAAAGTTGTTGGAATGTTATAGTTAACAATGTCCATAATCTTTTCCGGACAGGTTTTAATTTAGTTTTCCATTAAACATGGCACGTTTTACCGATTTCCTCTCGCAGTATATCATCAATGGCACGTTGAAAAATACTGGGCGCATTTTTAAGCACAAATGGTAATCGGCAGAATTCGAACTTTCCATTAGTTACACTAAATGCGGTCTTTTCCTATCTTTTCCCGCTAAATTAATTTGATGAAAGCCCGATTTTAAGGCTAAGGTAGAAAAAACCTAGATTTACCTAAATTTGCTAAAAGTATCGTTGTGTCCGGTATGGGATAGCGGTCACTTGTAGTTTTCGAGTTTAGCTTTCTAAAGTAGATTACAAGCCGCTTATTTGGTTTACCAATATCATCGAACCCTTTTAGGGTTATCCATGTAGGGTTATTATATAGCGATCGGGAGGGTCTAATCATTCCATTTTTTAGCAACTCCGAAATTTCATTGTTTACAAATTCATTAAGCGCTAATGGATACGGGTATGCTCTTGAGTAAACTGGATCTTGATCCTGTGTTCTTATTGTTGCAATGATATTTGTTGCAAATGGAAGAGCCTCAACAGGAGAGCTTATTAGTTTCTAAAATATCAGAAAATCGCTTCTTTATATTGGTAGGAAGACCACAGGTTTCATTTCTTAAAAGTTTATTGATAGCATCGGAATTAAAAAATGCAAGTTTTTCTTTCGCTTTTTCGTGTTTCAAGATACCTTCTTGGCAATCAATTTGTGCTTTTATTTCATTTAGAAAATCGAACCCTATTATGCCATCAAAGGTTTGCAAGTCGGGCAAAACAAAAAACGGTGCAGTTTTTCCTAATATATCAATTAAACGCTTTGAGGTTACCTCCGAAATTCCATAAACAGATTTTATAATGAAAAAATTTTTAAGTGGTTTGACTGATTTTAAAAAGGATAAATTGTTAATGTAGTTTTTTTTTAAGTCCCCGTATCAATCAGTAATTTTGACGTCCTTCCGGCAAATGGTCTTTCTATATACGGGAGGAAGGACTAATTTCCAAAAAATGTATATCATCGTCAGCATTGCAATCATAATTTTCATTTTGTGAAGCATTACCTTGCAGTGTTGCTGTCCGATCACCGCCGAAGTCACGTTCAAATAAGCCTTCACAAACATATTCAAAATACGGATAGCATTGGCTCAAGTGGTTCACTCTTTGTGCTTTGGCAGTATTCTGCCTGAAGGAATCAGCGTGCCGTTTTGGATATCTTTGTGCCACACGATTGCTTATATCAACCTCCACGGGTTCTGGCTGTTGGTAGTAAATATGCCTAAATTGTTGCATTCTGCCGGTATTTTTATTTACTGTAGGACGAAGCATACTTGAAGATGATTAAGTAGCCCTATTTTGATTAAATTCTACCGACAGCTGTGGGGAACGAAATGTGCTATTTATGTTAGGTGGACGTCTAGTATAAAATTCTGGTCGGCTTTGCATGTATTGGTAATGAAATGGATTATGAAATTGTTGAGAATGATGTTGCTGAAAAGAGCCTTGATGAATTGGTTGATAATGTGGTGAATTTTGAAAAGTATTTTGGAATGAGCCGCAAAGGTAGAGGCAAAATTGTATCTTATCTGGTTAGTTTCCACCTCTTGAGAAATGGCAAGGGCAGAGGGCATATCAGTAGGTTTGCATGAAAATAAAATGTCCGACATTGGACGTCTTAAGCCTGAAATAAAAACACGTAAGGCGTCGTCTCGATACTTTCGATTCAAAGCTTCGATTAAGGTTGGATTCGCTTCATGCATCATAATAACCTTATTGGTGATAAGTGGTTATTCTTTTCCACTTCGTCGTAAAAGTCAAAAATGTTCTTGGAACCTTGCCTTTATGTTGAAAGTTCTTGTTCTAGAGTATATATTGAGCGCTTATCACCGTAAGAAAAGTCCAACCTTGATATAATTGCTTTAAAGTTAAGTACCGTATTATAAGAACTAAGCACTGTAGCAGCTTGTCGCCAAGATACATATTATACCGTGTCCCCATTAAATTCTGGGGCAGATTTGACAATGTCAAGGGATTCATTACACTATATTCCATACCTTACTTTAATTTTACTCCTCCACTTGAACTTGAGTTTCCAATGGAGCTATTCTTTGCAACAAATCATTGATTTTGCTTTCAAAATTTTGTCGAGTTGCTTGCTCGATAGCAGTATTTAGCATAGTGTGTACGGCGTATAGGTCCATTGTCTTTTTTGTAAATATTGCTGAAGCTTTGTACTCCATGTATAAGGTCGTCCACACTCATCAACGCTAACTTAATTTTGTCGTCAATTTAATATTTAAGATTTTTCTATAGTAAGGTTTATTTATATAAATTTTTTTAAATTTTCTTAATAAATTATGTACTCAATTAATGATTACATAAATAGTAAATGAATAAACTAATTTGTAAGTTGATTGGTTTCAGCATGTCATGACTGGTTACGAACCTTACTGTCAGTTAAGACACTCATAGGACAGGGCACAGACTAACATTCGATTAAGTTATATGAGTTATATTTTTTTCAGCAACTCCCACGATACCAACTGATGATTTTTATATCAAAAATACTCTGCTTTTTGCGTTTTTAAGAAAAGTTTTGTGTTTTGCCGTTGCTTTAAATCGTGTTAAAAATTATCGGTGCAAGATTTTAAATAGTATTCATTATTTCGTGCTGTAATTCTTTTAGCAGTTTAATTTATTTTATTAATTAATATTAACATTGATTTTATAACTTCTAAGATCATTTCACATGTCGTCAGACAATTTTCAATAAAGCACATTCTGTGTTTAATGCTGTTATAATACAGCTCACCTTGACTGAGCTTTTAATGTGATATGGTTTTTTGTTCGTTGGTGACACAGGCGTCTCTTATTTGGTTGATTTATATTTCCGCAGTCATTTTTTTTTTTACTTTCAAAAAATATTTAAGGTAAAATTCATATTTGGTTTGCCTCGGCTGTCCCTGTTCGGGCGCCAATTAACTTTTAAATTTTTTTAGTTTGTTCTTTGATTTAAATTAAATTTTTATTTTAATTTTAAATTTTTTCCCAACCAAGATTTGAACCATCGATCTTATAAATGAATGAAATTTGACTTATATTTTCGGCTTTTTGGCCCTTTTTAATTTAATTTCTAAACATTTTTAGAAAGAAAAATTATGTACAAATGTATGCGGACGTTTTCCAAAGAAAACAAGAAAAATTAGATGCTAGCAGAATGAAATGCAGCATTTTCTGGACCGCCACATCCTTCATCAGCATTCTTTGCATCTATCTACCTTATGTTATGTACGCCGTAAACATCATCTATTTAACCAACTAATCTTAATGTTAATTTGTCGTTCTCTTTGTAACTCGTCTTGTACATTTGTTGTTGCCTTTTTGTGCTAGCCATTGGATAGCCACGAAATGCAACTTTTTATCTTTAATTATTTATACTTGTTTGCTCACAACATTAAAGACGCTGTTTCAGTATCATATTGACTGTTATGAATTAAGTATGAATGTAAATACGCGGTGCCTAGCGTTTTTTGTAATTTTTAATTTTTTCAAAAATGCAAGAAAAACTGGACGTAGAAACAACATTAGTCTTAATACAAGAGCACAACAAAACAACAACACAATGGTACAACGTCTTAATACCACAGAAAACAACATTATTAGCAACAATATAAACAGCAGTAATAACATAAACAACATCATCAATAACAACAACAGAAATACAATTGTCAGCAATAGCAACTTTAACTATAGCAACATCAATGGCAACAACCTCTGCGACGGGCAGTCATCTTGACGTGATGCAGAGGCTTAAGTGCAATGATACATGTAGGCCGTGCTGGTAGGGACACCCATGCCAGAGGGGCTCATGGTGAGTGCGAAACTAAGAACTGCCCCCCCCCCCCCCCAGTGCCTGATAGCGTCTGTTTCCCCAATGGGGCGGCTATCAGCTACCCTGTACCGAATGTTTTCCCTTTCAATGAGACTGGGCATTCTGTCAGGGTACGTCCGTTCTTCTGGGTCAGCTAGACCCACAGTCCACTGTCCGAAACCCACTAGCGTCTGTTCACCATTGGTGCGGCTTGGTGGTCTGCCTAGTCCATACTAGGCAGCAGTTATAACCACATAGCAGCATGTATAAAATGCAACTTTTACCCACCCCAATAATGAAAAAGAAAAAATGCCCTAAGAATCCGCTCGGGGGCTTCATAATCTCCGGAGACCCTATTCCCGCGGTGACGATTTCAGGCTGCGGTGAATCGAATGTTACTGAGATCCAGGCTAGTCAGGTTGGAACGCCAGGCCTGACTGGTCTGCAAGTTACTGGTGTCACCAAAAATGCAGGAGGAGACTCTGGGAAACCGGGGTCATCCAAATGCAAACTAAATGCACGAAATAATGCACAAGAAGGCAGCGAAGTGCCTCTGGATTTCACTCCAAGCACTTCCAAAGCAGCCAAGTTCCGTGCCGCTAAGGCTAAAACTCCTGTTTCGGGTGCTGTAGGAACACAGCAAGGCTCCACAGCTAACCCAGTGCCGGCTGTGAGCAGCGGAACTGCGAACCAGATTTCGGGTTCCAATGTCTCATCTCCCTCCGCCAGTAAGGTAACTGCGAACAAGATTTCGGGTTCCCAAGCTGTGCCTCCAGCCGCAAAAGGCAAAACTATACCCCCACGGCACGCCCCACCTGCCAGAAGGGCCTTCTTGAAACCGCGTGCTGCCGAGAAATGTGTGGATCAGTTAGGTAAAAAGCCAGCTGAATCCCTTACGAAGGAGGAATCTAAATCATTGAAATGGGCAAGATTTTATCTGGCTGGCCTGCAAAAGCCCCCTTCTACATCTACGCATGTGCCTAAACGGCAAAGATCTGAGGAGGAGACTCAAGCACAGAGTCAGCAGCCCGCTACAAAGCGTCCAAAACATAAATCCATGGACAGAAGCTTCAGTGAGGTTGCAAAAGGCAACCTGGTACGTGCCGTCATTGATCAGAATGACGCGGATAGCTCCATCTTCCACGCCAACTGGGAGGTGGTACGCAAAAAGTTGATGGGAGTGTTCTGGAGGGTCATTAAATACAACCCAGGTCCCTTCCCTCAATGTGACGATGCAGGTTGGTTTCGTGGACGTGTCAAACTCATGCCATGTTCAAACGAGCGTTCGGCTATGCTATTAAAGCAAGCCGTCGCTCTTTCGGAAGGCCTATGGGTAGGAGCGAAGCTTGACGTAGTACCTCTCGAAAAGATACCCCGCAGGCCTAGAGCCATGGCACGAATACCGGACGAACCTGCCGAACCTAAGGATATAATGGAGCTCATTCGGGGAGGAAATCCTTAACTACCAACCAATGATTGGAAAGTAGCAAAGGTTTCCGAACCTGAAGGCGCATCCAGACGGATCGTTGTCTTGCTGAGTCAGGAATCGCTGGCGCCGCTTCGGAAGAGACGAGGAAGGATCTATTACGGTTTCGAAACGATCCTTCTTCGTGTCTACCGAGGCGACGACAGAGGTAACCTCACTCCGGAGGGTGATGAGCCTATTCCAGGAGATGTGGTAAATGAGGAGACTGCCAGTCTGATCTCTGAGGAAGGCACCCTATCAAACTCTGAGTTTGTGGGTGAATTCTTCGAGAGAATGGACGAGACAGTTGACGAGGACGCCCACTTGGACTCCGACCAAGATGACGTCAACGTCACAATCATATCCGCAAACAGGGGTGGTGAAGGTGACTCAAATAAACCTTCACCACTCTAAGGCAGCTTCCGCTGCACTACTCCTTCGCAGCTCGGAGATAGGGGAGGAGATCGTTTTAGCCCAAGAACCAAGGCTTCATCGGGGTAAGGTTTGCGGGCTTGGTGTTAGAGGCTTCAAGCTACTGTATATGAATGGTCCAGGTAAGATCAGATCATGCATAGTGGCGAAGAGCAATCTGAATATCTTCATTCTCTCTGATTGCAGTGATGAAGTTACGGTAGCAGCTGCCTGGGAGTCTGACGGCGGTACGGTTATAATAGTCTCTAGTTACATGACACATGAATGCGAAGCACCGCCGCCAATGCTTTGCAGAATAGTTAAGATGGCAGCCACTCGAAACCTGCCGGTTATTATTGGAGCAGACGCCAACGCACACCATGTTGTGTGGGGTAGCTCGGACTCTAATGCAAGGGGTGAGTCTCTTTTTGATTTCATTCTTTGTAATAATATAGACGTTGTAAACGTTGGGTCAGAACTCACTTTGGTTGTAGTAAATAGAAGGGAAGTTCTTGACGTGACACTAGTTAGTACTAAGCACTCAGATTTGATTAGGGCATGGAAGGTCTCTAGTGACTGCTCGTTCTCTGATCATAGGTATATTGAATTCGACGTGGTGATTCGGGTACATGGGGTCACTCCCCGACGGAACAGAAGGAAAACGGATTGGGAGCGGCAACGGTCTCTACTTTCCGATTTTCTTTCGAGTCCACCGAGGATAGAAAATCGTTGGGACCTTGAGATCGCGGTGGATGCATTAACAAATGCGTTTGAACGCGCGACTTCGGAGTCCTGCAGAATAAATATCTGCCGAGGTAGGAGCAAACCACCCTGGTGGAGCTCGGATATCGCGGAGGCACGTAAAGCCTCCCGTAGACTGTTCAATGAGGCTAAGAGATCAGGAAACTGGTCAGCTTATAAGTCCTCAGTGAACAGATTTAGGAACATGGTAAGAAATGCGAAGCAAAGGTCTTGGTGATCATTCTGCAGTGGAGCGGAGGGGATTCTATCAGCAACGCCCATTGTCCCTAGTTTCATTAAGAAACCATGTGGCAATTGGACCTTGAGTGCACAGGAGACCCTAAAGGTTCTCATGGAAACTCACTTTCCGGGCTGTGCTCATTCTAGGGGAGGAGACACAGCCATTCTTGACTGCCGTGCATCAGTTCCCTTTCCTATAAACAGGGAAGGACTTATGTGGGCTCTTGGTAGTTTTGACCCGTTTAAATCAGCGGGTTCTGATGGTATCATACCGGCTGATTTGCAGCATAATGCGGATATTGTTATACCATGGTTGATTCCGATATACACGGCATGGATTGCATGGTCGTATATACCGGAACCATGGACTTTTTGCCCTGTGGTCTTCATTCCCAAGAGGGGAAAACCTCGCACACTGAACCGAAGGACTTTAGACCTATAAGTCTATCCTCCTTCCTCTTGAAGACTCTGGAACGGATAATTGACCTTTACTTGAGGAGAAGGATTAATCCGGACCGACTCTCCGCCTCTCAACATGCGTATGTCAGGGGCAGATCTGTTGAGACGGCACTACACACGCTTGTGGGGTTTATAGAAAAATCCCTAGAGCATAAGGAATATGCATTGGTTGCCTTTCTAGATATAGAAGGGGCTTTCAACAATGTGAAACCGGAGGCCATTACGATGGCCCTGGAGGGACTGAACGTAAATCAGTCGATAATAAGCCTTGTAAGGAATCTATTGACTAATAGGGTCATTACTTCCAGTATAGGAATAGCTACCATATACAGGGTAGCTAAGCGAGGTACACCACAGGGGGTGGGGGGGGGGTATTATCTCCCCTTCTCTGGAACCTCGCCATGAACGCATTGCTGACAGAAATGGACTGCAAGGGGTTCAGGACTGTGGCATATGCGGATGACGTCGCGGTCGCAGTGTCAGGAAAGTATCCTGACACGCTATCGCAATGTCTGCAATCGGCGCACAGTGGCGCCATTTGAGTTTTTTCGTTACAAAAATCATATCTTTTGAACCGAATAAGATAATTAAACAGTTTAAACAGCATATGATAGATAACTGTTCAGCCTATTAAATGAGCTACGCTTTGTAGGGGCCTACTTATGGGTTATCAAAGTTAAAATTAGTAGAAAAATCAATTTTATGGTAACTAAAAAAATTATTTTTACATTTTTAAATAGTTTTTATTTTTTTCTTTAGGGTTTTATGTTTTAAATTATTGTAACGACACGTTTCCGCTGGTTGCTGGGGCAGAACTCAGCGGCGTCCAGGGTCGTCGTCGTCGTGAGTAAAACACGGTATTCTTTTAAATACGATAGCGTGTTTTATTTTACTACACGTTTTAAACAAAACTACTACTTAATCAATTGCTGGTGACCAAGGCTCAAGCGTGTGGGCGTCACTTACTGTCGGTAGCCGTTGTCGGTTAGCGGGTTTGAGCGTGTATATCACTACTCGTACCGCTTGAGAAGTACACAGGCGCGTACGTCGCAACCTATGTAAGCCTCACTATGACAGTCGACTAACTACAGACAAATGATCACTCTCGGAGGAGTTGGTAATGAAGGCAAGCAACCACTACCACTTCCTACTACTGCCTGAGTATGAGCAACAGTCTAGCGTGTATATCACTACTAAACTACCGGTCTTACCCAAAGGCCAGCCGGCAATCAACTGTCCCGATACAGGCAAATTGCTCGCCTTTTATACCCGTTGGCTGGCCACACATACAGGCAGTCTGTGATTGTGGTAGTGTCTGCTTGTAATTCTAAAAATAAATTTGCTTACACTACGTAAGCTAAATGGTTGACCATCAACCAACGCATGCTTGGTTGTTGTCGTGGGTGTTGTTGTAAAAATAAAAACAAACAATAAAGCAGCAATACTTGTTTTGATCGTCACAACAACAACCCAGCATGAGTAGATCGTTGTTTAACAAAGAAAGGAATGCCTTTTGCTTATAAAATTAAAATAAGACTTAACAATCAAACAATACCGAATTCATTTTATAAAATCTTAAAGCTAATACATATGCTAGAGTAAACTATTTTACGATGTGTAGGTAGAAACGACCATCGGGACTTCCACCGTCACACTACCTTCCCTCTCCCCGGGTGCTGTAGAAGGCGGCAGCAAGCGGGTTTAGGCAGGAGAACGTTGTCCGAAGGTGCTGAGGCGGGTGTTGCAATGGTCGGGCTTGTGGTGATGCGTGAGGGTGTCGTGATCGACGTGACTGTTGTTGGTATTTGCATTGAGTCAGCTATCGGTCCCAACGATGACGCTGATGCTGACGATGGAGATGATGAGTCTGATGATGAAGCTGACGGAAACGAGGTCTTCCGCGGGCGGGGTTGGTACCTTAGCCGGGTCGTTGTGGTCCGTTGTTGGCTTCGACTCGGTACATCGGGCTTGTGGTGATGCGTGAGGTTGTCGTGATCGACGTGACTGTTGTTGGTATTTGCATTGAGTCAGCTATCGGTGCTGATGCTGACGATGGAGATGATGAGTCGGATGATGAAGCTGACGGAAACGATGTCTTCCGCGGGCAGGGTTGGTACCTCAGCCGGGTCGTTGTGGTCCGTTGTTGGCTTCGACTCGGTACATCGCCTTTATTTACAATTATGATTCGGCGACCCTTTGCTGATTCCGCCTCCAATTTATGTCGGAACCTCTGGCAGGTTTCTTGAAACCTCTTGGCTTCGGCCGAGTTAGTAGGTGGAGAGGGTCGCTTTCTTTGAAGCGGCTGCATTTTATTCTTAGTTCTTCTTCTATTTCTTTTATGCGTAGATCTGCAGAGAGAAGAAGACGCGGGGTCAGTAGTCGGTGAATGGAAAGGTTTCAATTCACTAAGGTGCTATTACTACGCATTGAGTCAGCGATCGTTGCCACCGATGACGCTGATGCTGACGATGGAGATGATGAGTCTGATGATGAAGCTGACGGAAACGATGTCTTCCGCGGGCGGGGTTGGTACCTCAGCCGGGTCGTTGTGGTCCGTTGTTGGCTTCGACTCGGTACATCGCCTGTATTTAAAAATATGATTCGGCGACCCTTTGCTGCTTCCGCCTCCAATTTGTGTCGAAACCTCTGGCTGGTTTCTCGAAACCTCCTGTCTTCGGCCGAGTTGGTAGGTGGAGAGGGTCGCTTTCTTTGAAGCGGCTGCATCGCCCGTCATAGTTGGCAGCTGTAGGTGATCATAGGCTGCGCCAGTGGTGAACAGCTTCTCATGGTCGGCTTGCAGTTCTAAAAGTCGCTGCTGTTGTGCCTCGGGATGATCTGCCGTGATGAACTTGGCGAACCTCTTTCGTAACTCGTCGACGGTGCCGTTCGTAGTTTGTTCGAAGGCGGCAAGGTAGGTAACGAGCTCTTCCTTCTTTAATGAATATACCCAGGTGGTTCTGAGCAACTTGGCGGCCCTCTGTTGCTGTCGGCCGGTAGCGCGCTGTCTTCGGTGCGGCAGCTGGCTTTTGGGCAGTCCGTTTTGCCGCTGCGGGGATGATTGCTGGTGGGCAGACTTTTCGCTGCTGGCTTCGTTGCAGTCACGGGTTTGACGTGCTGTCTTCGGTGCGACAGCTGACTATTGGGCAGTCCGGTTTGCTGCTGCGCGGATGGTTGCTGTTAGGCAGGCTTCGCCGCAGTCACGGGTGTGACGTGCTGTCTTCGGGCCGGCAGCGGACTATTGGGCAGTCCGGTTTGCTGCTGCGGGGCTGGTTGCTGGTGAGCAGGCTTCTCGCTGCTTACGTCGTCGCAGTCACGGGTGTGACGTGCTGTCTTCGGGCCGGCAGCGGACTATTGGGCAGTCCGGTTTGCTGCTGCGGGGCTGGTTGCTGGTGAGCAGGCTTCTCTCTGCTTACGTCGTCGCAGTCACGGGTGTGACGTGCTGTCTTCGGGGCGGCAGCGGACTATTGGGCAGTCCGGTTGGCTGCTGCGGGGCTGGTTGCTGGTGAGCAGGCTTCTCGCTGCTTACGTCGTCGCAGTCACGGGTGTGACTGCAGTAGTTCGTTGGTGGACAAATTAGATTTGTCCCTGCTCGGGCGCCAATGTAACGACACGTTTCCGCTGGTTGCTGGGGCAGAACTCAGCGGCGTCCAGGGTCGTCGTCGTCGTGAGTAAAACACGGTATTCTTTTAAATACGATAGCGTGTTTTATTTTACTACACGTTTTAAACAAAACTACTACTTAATCAATTGCTGGTGACCAAGGCTCAAGCGTGTGGGCGTCACTTACTGTCGGTAGCCGTTGTCGGTTAGCGGGTTTGAGCGTGTATATCACTACTCGTACCGCTTGAGAAGTACACAGGCGCGTACGTCGCAACCTATGTAAGCCTCACTATGACAGTCGACTAACTACAGACAAATGATCACTCTCGGAGGAGTTGGTAATGAAGGCAAGCAACCACTACCACTTCCTACTACTGCCTGAGTATGAGCAACAGTCTAGCGTGTATATCACTACTAAACTACCGGTCTTACCCAAAGGCCAGCCGGCAATCAACTGTCCCGATACAGGCAAATTGCTCGCCTTTTATACCCGTTGGCTGGCCACACATACAGGCAGTCTGTGATTGTGGTAGTGTCTGCTTGTAATTCTAAAAATAAATTTGCTTACACTACGTAAGCTAAATGGTTGACCATCAACCAACGCATGCTTGGTTGTTGTCGTGGGTGTTGTTGTAAAAATAAAAACAAACAATAAAGCAGCAATACTTGTTTTGATCGTCACAACAACAACCCAGCATGAGTAGATCGTTGTTTAACAAAGAAAGGAATGCCTTTTGCTTATAAAATTAAAATAAGACTTAACAATCAAACAATACCGAATTCATTTTATAAAATCTTAAAGCTAATACATATGCTAGAGTAAACTATTTTACGATGTGTAGGTAGAAACGACCATCGGGACTTCCACCGTCACATTATTACCCAACAAATTAAAAAAAATATATTTTTTTCTTAATTAATTTTTTCAATTTTCTGTAAAATATTCATCACAAATCGTAAGAGAAGGTATATCTAAAAGACTAAGCATTTCTAAGCTATAATTATTTTCTAACTCTATTCGTGACTTCACATGCCGCAGGGAAGAAATAAGTGGATCGGAAGATGCTGCCGACATATTGAAGAGGTCCTCATTTAAACATCTAAGATCGTTCCCAATCTTTTCACGATTTGATTGTCAATTCCAGAAACATTATTGGTCGGCAATATTGCACTGATGACGGACGTGGATTTCTTCAGTCAGACACGCTATCGCAATGTCTGCAATCGGCGCTTGGTTGCGTCAGTAGGTGGTGTACCGAGAACGGGCTTAGCGCGAACGCTCGGAAAACGGAGCTTGTGCTCTTCAAGGGAAGAAACAAGATTCCAACTTTTCCGCTACCACTCCTAAATGGAGTGGAGCTGGGTGTCATCCTGGACTTAAAACTGTATTGGACCCCCAATGTCCGGTTTCGGGCGGAGAGGCTTTGTATGTGTGTAGAAAGGCCATAGGCAGACACTGGGGCATAAATCCCAACACGTCGTACTGGCTCTTTAACACGGGCATAAAACCCATACTCATGTAAGGGGTTCTTGTATGGTGGCCCGCACTGGGCAAACTGGTGAACTGCAGTATGCTGAATAGGATACTGCGCACTTCGGCCTTGATGGTCACCGGGGCAATGCGCACCACTCCATCGAAGGCCCTTTTTGCGATGCTGCACTGGCTACCGGTCGATCTCATGGCCAAACAGCTGGCTATGAACTCGGCGGTTAGACTAAATGCAGCGGTGACGTGGAGGTCAGAGGACTTTGGACATGCGGCCATTTTAGGCTGCTCCACGGCTATTCCTGACAACATCGATTATTGCACGCCCACCCCCATGTCTGACATTGGTTCGTGGTATCAACGTCGGGCACATCGAATATGCGTGGAGATGTGCTGGATGTTTATACTGACGGGTCAAAGTCGGACACGGGGGTCGGGGTGGGCGTCTTCATTCCTAGATTTCGGATCAGGATGATGTTTCGGCTACGGGACCAATGTAGCGTGGTACAGGCTGAGATTTCAGCCATCAGAAGGGCGGCTTGCTGGATGAGGTACCACAGGATATACGGAGAGGATATCCGGATCTGTACTGACAGCAAGGCCGCGATTAACTCCTTATCGGGTGTCTATACGACATCCAGATTGGTACGTGAATGCCGGACATCTCTTAACGAGATGGCGAGACATTCCAACCTGGAACTGTTTTGGGTACCGGCTCACTCGGGCGTACCCGGAAATATAATTGCGGACGAACTCGCCAGATTGGGAACCCGGTTGGGAGACCGGGAGACAGATCCACTGGTAGGAGGCCCATTAAGCAGCAGTAGAGCTTTACTTCAGCAGGAACTCCTCAGAGCTGCACAGTCTAGATGGTCTGAGGAGGTTACCTGCAGGGTCTCGAGGACATTGTGGCCTCAGTATGATAGTAGGAGAACCGCAAATCTACTGAGGTGTCCTTGGGGACAGCTGGGCACACTGGTGGCGGTGCTGACGGGGCACTGTGTCATTGGTACCCATGCTAGGAAATTGAATCTTCCGAATCATGACTACTGTAGAAGTTGTCAAGATGAGGAAGAGGAAGAAACGGTAGATCATCTGCTCTGCCACTGCCCAGCTCTTTCCGAGAATAGAGCGGCCATTTTCGGCAGTCCGAGACTGCATGGTCTTGCAGACTTATCTGTCGGCGACGTTGCTAGGATAAACTTGTTTATCCGGTCCTCAGGGTGGTGTGGATTGGGATCTTTGATGGTGCCGTAGCGGTCTGAATCTGATCCCCTGCCAACCCTGTTTCCAGGTAACACAACGGGACCTTTGGGACCCAAGTGGGTCGGTCTTTTATGCCGACGGCCTGTGCAACCTAACCTTACCATCTTAATAACAACATCAGCATTAACAACAGTATATACAATAATAGTAATATCAACAACAACATCGACAACTACATAAACAATGACAACGTAATCAGTAACAATAGCAATATCAGCAACAACACTATCAACATCAACGACAACAATATTACACATAACAATAATAACATAAACAACAATATTAACCTCAATGATAACATCAACAATAAAAACTTTAACACAAACAGTCTAGCCAAAAATCTGCATGTCATAAATGTAAAAAATATTTATTACACTACAATTGCAAAACACAACAGATTCTTAGAGCCAATCGATCACTTTTACAACACCAGGAGACGTGTACAGGGTAGATTTAAAGTAAGCCTTTTTGTAAATGAATACGGTAGAACTACTCTCCCTGTTATTTTACCCACAACTCTCAATCAGCTGCCAATCAGCGTAATTAATATTACTGATGGAAACAAAAGAAACCAGCTAATCAATAAACACTTTATAAGTCTACAATAATTAATCAAAAAATTTTCCATTCATTTATGATTTTTTTTTCATTTCTTTTTTTAATTTTAACTTTTTACTAAAATTACACATTATATTTTAAAACAATATTTTATGTTTATTTTATGTTAATTTTACGTTTACAATACATATACACGAGGGCTGCTCTATATATTTCTGACCTAATAGTGAAAATGCGAATATTTATAATCAAAAATGGTTTTATTGTTTTTCAAGGTATTCTCCAGCAAGATTTATACACTTTTTCATGCGCTCAAACCAGTTGTCAAAGCACTTTTTCCACTCCGATTGAAACACCTCTAAAACATGGTTGAACACTTCAACAGCTTCTTCTGGTGACGAAAATCGTTGACCACGCATTTTTTTCTTGATGTGCGGAAACAAGAAGAAGTCATTAGCTGCCAAGTCAGGGCTGTACGGCGGATGACCCATTAATTTGCTCTAGTTTGAGCCGATGTGTGAGAGCTCGCATTGTCATGGTGAAGAATGATTCGTCTTCTCTTCTTGGTTTTTCGACTTTCTCCGATAACTTCAGGCAAACAAATTGTAGTGTACCACTCAGAAGTGACCGTCCTACATTGCTCAAGCGGAACAGTCGCCACATGACCAGTTTCGCTGAAGAAACAGGCGACCATTTGCTTCGAAGTGCTTCTTCCACGAACAACTTTCGTTGGATTTTGCTCGTCTTTGAAGACCCACACGGTCGCTTGTTGTTTCGTTTTGGGTTCATACGCATAGATCCATGATTCGTCACCTGTGACGATCTTATAAACGTCTTTTGAAGCAGCGCAATCGTATTTTTGCAACATTTCTATGCACCAATCGACACGAGCCTTTTTTTGAGCGACTTTCAAATTGTGCGGGATCCAACGAGAATAAACCTTTTTTACGGCCAGGTGTTCATGCAGTATCGAATGTATGCTGGTGAAAGAAATGTCCAAGGATGTCTCTATCTCTCGGTATGTCGCATGTCGATCTTGCATTATGAGTTCACGCACGGCATCAATGTTCTCTGGCACAACAGCCGTTTTTGGACGACCTTCACGGAATTCGTCTTTGAGCGATTAAATTCATTATACCAATTTTTCACAGTGCTATAGGATGGTGCTTCATCGTCTTACAAAGATTAAATGTTCACGAGTTAATTCCATTTTTTTCTATATTAATTTTTTCAAGTCACTGTAAACAACACAAATAATGGTCGTACGTCACAACGTTTTGAATACGATTATGCTTAAAAATGACAAACTTTTCAGATTGCACTTGGCAGCACTCCTTGTTGCAAGGCCAGAAATATATATAGCAGTCCTCGTATTAACGATTAGTACTCTCTGCAGACAAGCTATAAAGCTTTGCGGATCCTATTGTAATATAAATTGTTAAAATAATAATAAAAAATAAATAAAAATTTAAAAGACGAAAAAAAAAAGACAAGACGAGTTCCAAAGAGAACGACAAAGAAATGCTTTAAGTTGTGTGTGAACTTCATCTCATCAAAATAACATTAAGATTAGTTGGTTAAATAGATGATGGTTACGACGTACATAATATAAGGTGCATAGATGCAAAGAATGCTGATGAAGGATGTGGCGGTCCAGAAAATGCTGCATTTCATTCTGCTAGCGTCTAATTTTTCTTGTTTTCTTTGGAAAACGTCCGCATACATTTGTCAAGAATTTTTCTTTCTAAAAATGTTTATAAATTAAATTAAAAAGAACCAAAAAGCCGAAAATATAATTCAAAGTTCAATCATTTATAAGATCGATGGTTCAAATCCTGGTTGGGAAAAAATTAAAAATTAAAACAAACGCTAGGTACCGCGTATTTATATTCATATTTAACTCATAAAGGTCTATATGATACTGAAACAGCGTCTATAATGTTGTGAGCAAACAAGTATGAATAATTAAAAATAAAAAAGTTGCATTTCGTGGCTATCCAATGGCTAGCACAAAAAGCAACAACAAATGTACAAGACGAGTTACAAAGAGAACGACAACAAAATGCTTTAAGTTGTGTGTGAACTTCGTCTCACCAAATTAACATTAAGATTAGTTGGTGAAATAGATGATGTTTACGAAGTACATAACATAAGGTAGATAGATGCAAAGAATGCTGATGAAGGATGTGGCGGTCCAGAAAATGCTGCATTTCATTCTGCATACTGCTGCTTGCGTCTAATTTTTCTTGTTTTCTTTGGAAAACGTCCGCATACAATTGTTAATAATTTTTCTTTATAAAAATGTTTAGAAATTACATTGAAAAGAACCAAAAAGCCGAAAATATAAGTCAAATTTCATTAAATTTTTATTTAAATTAATTTTTTATTTTTATTTAATTTAATTTAATTTATTTTAAATTATCTGGATTTTACAATAACTATTAATTTTGATATATTTTAATTCACACTCCTTACTATGAGGATAGCTTACATCAAAAACAAACTTACAACTAAGCTTAATTAGCTAAGAATTAATTCATTCATATCAAACATGTTGGGAGACTAATATTGCTCTCCTAAGAGACTCATTCTTTAAAGCAATGCAAAGAACGTTAATAATACTATTAACAATAATAATAATTACGATCAACTTGAGAAAAAATGAGAAAAGAAAATACAAGGAGTTAAAGGTAGAAAGATAATATTCATTACCTTAACTGGTATTGTGTCTGTTTATTTCTAGCTTTGTGTTAGTTGTTTTTGTTTTGTAATAAAGATGTTTTGTAGAAACATCCAGCCTTGAACACAAACACAATAGGGCATTTCGTTTCACTGTCTTGGCCTCTATTATTTTTACATCTTTTTATGATTTTAATAAAGCATCTTTGTAACAATATGTATCAGTCATGAGAGATTCAATTACATTTCAATTACAATTACAATAGCAGGTAATGTGCTATTAGACATTCTCAATTAAACGTTTTCGTAATTGGAAATTTCTAATTACAAATTTGAAGTAATTGTAAAGAACGCATCTTCGCAACACTGCCGCCCATTTAACTTTTCTACTCTATAAGCTCAACATTACCTCTGAAATATATGGCCAGCCGCTCCAGGTGAGCCACTTTCATTTTAGACCTCGGATTATGATATCTCTGTATCCTGTAAACCACGTCAATTTCTTGATCACCTTGTAGGGTCGCTCCTAGTGGGTTTGTAGTTTAGGCGATAATCCTTTCTTGCTTTGCGGGTTAAATAGTAGAACAATTTGTCCTTTAGTAAATCCCTCCGTGTTTGCTGCTCAATCATATCTGACTTTCATCTTATCGCTGGTCATTTCAATGCGGTAACGGTCAAACTCATGAAGCTCATGCAGGTCTTCTTGTGCCTGAAGAAGGTTTCTGTTGTCTTCGTGTGCAGGACCCGGTTTAACACCAAATTCTAAGTCCGCTGGCAGTTTTAGTTCTGTCCCAAACAAGATTTTTGCTGCACTACTGCAAGTAGAAACTCAGGTATATGCTCTTCCCAATTCTCTTGGAGTGTCGTGACCACTTTTCTGAGATATGGATGCTGCGCTGTCGGTCTCGTCTTTTTAATACCATATACGTCGCACATGGCGAGGCCAGGTCTTTACTGTTAATAGTTTGTATTTCTCAGTTGATACGCCCTCTGCTGTTACACAATGCCCCAAATATTTGACCTTTTTGAAATAAAGCACATTTCTTAACACTTCATTTTTGTCCTGCAGCTGTTATACGCTTAAATGCTTCATCCAGGTTTTCGAGGGTTCGTCAAAAGTCTTCCCCATCACGAATTTGTCATCCAGATACAGCAAACACGGCCTCCAAATTAGACCCTTAAGCACACGTTCTATTAAACGCTTAAAAGTAGCTGGGGCGTTGTAGAGCCCAAATGGCATCAGCTTGAACTGCCATAAACCACCACTTGCGGTAAAGGCAATTTTTTTTCTTGTCCTTATCGGCTATCTCTACTTGCCAATCCCCGCTCTGCAAGTCTGAGGTAGAGAACCATTTTCTTTCGGCCAACGTGTAAAAGATATCATCAATTTTAGGCAACGAATAACTATCTTTCTTGGTGACGTCATTGCGCTTCCTGTAATCAACGCAAAACCTGGAACTGCCGCCTTTCTTCTTCAGTAAAACTATTGGCGAACTCCACGGACACGAGGATGGCTCAATGATATTTGTTGTTAATAATTTGTGATGAAAAAATGAAGATGTCTGTTATAGTTAAACTGCAGTTATTAAAATACTTAATCGTTATTGCAAACAACAAAAAATTTCCACAAATAACGATTGTTGTATTGTTTAAAGTTATTGAATCACACTACTGGTGTAGGTGAAACGTGTTTTAAATTGAAAAAGAAATATGATTACCCACACATGAGAAAAGAAATAGCTAAAGGTATGAATACCTAACCTTCGTTAATTGTTTTTTATTCTTTTATATATATATATATATACAGTACTGTTCGAAACCTAAGCAACTTTTTCCCACTAAGTAATAATAGACTCATATCTTTTCTTTAAATAAGTTTATAGAAAAAAAATTTTTTATTTACTACTACACAATGTGTCTATAACCTAAAAATAACAACAAAAATTAAAATCAATTTCTTTGGAAGTTATGATAAAATAAAAACAAAATTAACTTAAAAATTGGCTGTTCAAAACCTAAGCAACTTTTAATATTTGCTATGATATCCTTTGTTTCTTACGACCTCAGCGCATCTTTTGGTCATAGATTCAATCAAATTCGATAGAATAGATATTATTATAGCTTCCTACTCCGATTTTAGACAGTTCATCAACTCCTGTTTATTTTCAAAGCGTCAAGTTCCAACTCTCCGTTTTAAAATTTCAAAGAGGTTCTCTATGGGATTCAAGTCTGGCGATTGAGGTGACCAATCCAAAACTTAAACCCCATTAGCTGATAACCAATTCTTGACTAACTTCGATGAGTGTTTTGGGTCATTGTCATGTTGAAACACCCATCGAAGTGGCATTTCCCACTCAGCATAGTTAAGCATGTGAGTTGATAAAATGTTTCTGTAAAGAAAAGGGTCCATTTTTGTTTGAATTTCTACGAAGGGACCAACACCACTTGCCGAAAAACAAGTCTAAGCCATCACATTTCCACCCCCATGCTTTATTGTAACTTTTGAGTACCGAGGATGTAGCCACTTTCCTTTTGGTCTTCTCACGTGGCAAACTCCATCTGAATTTAGTAAGTTAAATTTAGATTTATCATTAAACAAAACAGTTTTCTTTTTGGATATAATCCAATCCATATGTGCTCTAGCAAAATCCAACCTTAAACAACCAAAAAGCTGAGAAAATCGGAGACTACGTTGCAATCAATCAAACAAACTTTTTTTTAAATGCTTCTTAGTCAGCATTTAGATGGCATGAAGCTCCTTAAGTTTGGTTCCAATAAACGTTTTCTTACTGTGGAAAAACTAATCTGAAGTTCAAGCTCATTCACTGTCTTTCGACGAAATAAATGGTTTTTTTTAACTAGACGGAAATTTTTCTGGTCTGTTCGCTCAGAAGTTTTTCGAGGTCGCTTACCGCTATTGGCCTTCTCTTCTTTCCCAGTAGCTTTATACTTTTTTATAAGTCGGGAAACTATTCATTTATCAATATTTAATTAGCTTGCTATAGCAATTTGGGTTTACCGTTATTAAAAAGTTCAAAAATCTTTAGCTTAAAAGCTGATCCATAACGTATTCGCGTCATGGTTGCACTTCTAAAGAATTGGTACTATTTAAATGCATAAAATCAACCAAAATTACTTTTTTCAATAGCAATCATAACGGGACTAAAATTTTTGTTTAAAATTTTTGTTGTTGTTTTAGTTAATATTTCAGAACAAATGCAACAATGTAAAAGTTGCTTAGGTTTCGAACAGCGAATTTTTGAGTTAATTTTGTTTTTGTTTTATATTTTCTTCCAAAGACATAAAATGTATTTTTTGTTGTTATTATTAGTATGTAGACTATATGTATGATAATAAATAAAAAGGAAATTTTTCAATAATCTATTTAAAGAGCACATATAGGACCATGAGTATTTACTGGGAAAAAGTTGCTTAGGTTTCGAACAGTACTGTATATATAACGATATCGCCATGAAATATTTATTTATTTAAAACATAAATAGAAATATACTTCTGCGGGAAAAATATGTCCATATGGCTATTTCGCTACTGCTCATATATCCACTGATGAGAATTCTACCAAAAGTTTGGAATGAAAATTCAAGTCTTATATCTGAAGCAAAATTGATTTAATGAGAACTATATTCAAGCAACAAAGCAAAAAGACAACAAAAGCTAAAAAAAAACATTTTATACAAAAAGACTGTAATCACTACTACTAATTTATTATTACTACTACTATTTTTATTTTCACTTCTAAACATATGGGTTGCCATTATGCAGACAATTGCAAGATATAACAAAAGAATTAAGAGCACCGTTGTGTTTTTTTCAGTTTAGTTATAATTAATTGCATTATTATTTTTCTTTTTTCGATTGTGTTACTTGATTTGTTTATGTTGCTGCATTTTTTTGTTTCATATACAGTTATAAAAAATATAAGAAATTTTAATACATTATTTTGTAATAAGTTTTATTATTAACGAAAAGTAAAGTTTTAGAGGATATCGCATAGTTTTATTAATAATATTGTTATTCCCTTCTTATTAATAGTGGAGTTTATGTTATTTTTTAATTTTATTATTGCATTTCTATCTCTCATTTCTAAAACCTCAAAAGGTCCAATGTTTAACTTATATAATATATGATCAGGTAAGTTCTCCACCAATACCATGTATGTCAATTGGGTATAAAGTTTTGTCATATCTTTCGTTTCGTCTATTTTAAGATATTCAATTTATAATTTGGCTCGTTGAAGCCCCAATTGTAGCCTATATTTATTATCTATATCGTAAACTTCGAAATTGTATATTGGGTCCACTACCCTCTTTAAAAGAAATTTCAGCGGTGTGGGCGGTTTGCCAAATACCCGTTCGAAAGAATAGTAACCATGTACCCACTACAGGATTGTGTTGTGAACGAATTCAGAGAGGTACCCATTCATCCCAATCTGTTCTGTCTGGTGATAAGTACGTTTTGAGGTACTCGCTAGGTGTTTTGTGAACCGCTCAACCGCACCTGAAGTTTCATGGTAGTACGCCGTAGAGTGTATTGCTTTATTCCCAATAATTTGCAAATTTTAGCAATACTTGATTTCTATATTCCGTTCCCATATCTGTAAGAAGACTTTTTATATACAATTCACAAATATCACCTTTTTTGCAGATTTATCTTGTATAGGGAATATGGCATATTCGTTATCCGTGTTCGATTTTATTAATGGTCGTATCTAAACGTTTGGCTGAGGTTGTTGTTATTGTCGTATTCTCCCTATATTTAGGACGTATTTTGTTCGACTGTCATTGCACAATGGGGCAGAATAAAATTATATTTTTTAAATAACTTAGCCACATTACTATACCAGAGAAGTATTTGAACTTAAGTTCAAAGCTTTTCTAATGCTTGACATTTCTTCAATTTTTTTCTGATTTTTTAAACTCTTAAAGGCCTAGTCTTAAAGGCCTAGTCATTACGAATAAAATGGAGCTTTAATCTGCATGTTTATGTTTTAAAATGATCGAGTTGTAAGCATTTTAAAATTAAAATTTTTGGTTTTCGGATGCCCTGGTCCTGTTTTTTCAAAATACTGGGTACAATTTTAAATAAAATTTTATTTTAATTTTTATCTTAGTTAGCGAGCAAAATTTAAAACATTTTGAAAAAAATGAAGATTATATCTCCTTTGATTTAAAAACTATACAATTTTCAATTTAAAAATTCCAAAATTATGATCATTCTTGTTGAAGATTAAGGTCCTTTAATTTGACCTATTGTACATTGAAAATTTGACTTCAGCCTTTATGTTGTAAAATCTCACAGCTGGGATCGGAAAAAGAAGACTGCTGTAAAAAAGGTACATATACTCCGAATTGTTGCTGAAAGTTTTTCGTGAGCCCTAGTCCATATGTGGATTTTATAGGCAAAAGAGTAAAAAATTCGAATTTTGGGATTTTTGGTCTTTATTTTGGAAATAGTAAGATTTTATTAATTTTGCTGCTGGAGATTTTTTGCCATTTGATTTAGGCTGATTTGCTTAGTTTGAAAAAAATTGATTGCATATTGCATATTTAATATTCTTACACTCCTAAAATTTTACTGTTTTTACAATAATTTTTCGAAATTTTTAGAGACCATCAATAAGAATTAAAATTTCGTTATAATATTTTAGTTGATGCAATTTCCTATCAAATAACAAAAGATTCACCACAATATCATTCTTGAAACGCCCATATTTAGATACACATAGTTTTGCAAGTAAGAATGATATTGCGGGTAATCTTTTTTTATTTAATAGGAAATTTCATCAACTTTATTTGTATACATAAAAAAGTACACTATTACAACGAAATTATAATTTTTTCTGCTGATCTCTAAAAATTTTGAAAAATTATTGTAAAAACGGTCCAATTTGAGGAAAGTAAAAATATTAAATATGCAATATTTTTTTTTTAAATTAAGAAAATCACATAAAATTTTCTGTGCACGTTAGGTTGGTCAGTCTAAATCAAAGAATGATCAGTTTTATACGAAATTTAAACGTACACACATAAGTATAGTTAACCTTAACAAAAATAAAAAAAATTTATATATTCCTTAAGAAAATTTTTTTTCTTAAAAAATTTTATCCCATTTCACAGATAAATAGAAAAAGCTTATGGGTGTACTTATTTCCTTGTAAATCATGCAAGGAAATTTGAGCGTTTCGTAATAGTTATAGAAACCAATAAATATTCTGGCATCTTCGGCATATCTAGGTGTAAAGAATTTTTTTTCTCCGGATTTTCCATCGTCCGTGTAAATAACGTTGTCAGTGCACTTGTGGCCCAAAAAAGTTACTTAATGTTTTTTTAAGCATAAGAATGGCTAAGATGGTGTTAGCTCAGCGACGGACTCTAACATCACAAGTTTAAAGGAATTAGGTGCGATTTTAAGCCCATATGATTGTCTTTTAAATCTGAAATAACCAGTGTTGGATGAGAAAGATATGATATTCCTAGACTTATCTTTCAACAATACTCAATAGAAACCCAATTTAAGGTCAAGACAAAAAATATTTGGCATTTTGTAGTTGATCTAAAATATCGTCAACTCTAGGAATAGGGAATTAGGCAGCTATGAGTTTCTTGGTGACTTGTCTATAGTTGCCTTCTTTTTTCGTTACTATGTGGAAGAGTTTTTTCGGCACAATCAATATAGGAGTACTAAATTCTGACAAGGACGATTCCACTATATCATCATAATAATTCTTTATATATACTGGTGATGATAATCTTTTAACCTATTTTTTTGTTCATAAAACTTTTTGCTTGAAACCGAAAACAAAACCAAAATCGCTTTTGTATTCCGAACGCGGATTTATTAGATTATCATGTGCGCATGTAGGGAATATGGCTTGTTATTTTTTAAAAAAGTTACATTTTTTGTTTCGCTGTTTGTATTTTGATTTTCCGGGATTTGCACCACGTGGTAATAGTTCCAATTTTCTGTTGTGATGTTTGTGTTAGAAATGAATAATAATAACGCAATGGGAAAGATATTGGATAAGATACAACCACTAGAAGAGGTACAAGTACATAACTCAGAAAGAAGAATAAATAAGACACGAAATAAACAATATGTTTTGAAATATACGTTCAACACTAGTAGGGCTTAACTACACAGACACTACAATATTTATACGAGAACATCTTCCTGAAATTAAGGGATAAGAAAATAAAAATATTTCGTGAATATAAGTTCCGCTAAATCCGCGTACCGGATTCAACAATGAAATTATAGAAACGGATAATAGAGATCAGAAAGAACAGATGGTGAAACATATACAACATAAACATAAATAAACAAAAACCACAGAAACCCAAATAGAAGCCAAAATGGAAGTTACCAAATCTATTAATGTGACTTTGAAAATACTGCCGAAATTCAATAGAAGACTTCAAAATGTTTGGAAATTCCTGGACGCACAAAACTGCTGACCACCATACAGAAAACACACGAACAATGTACACACCAACTCTGATAAGACTAACACGGCTTACGCCCAGGAAATTAAAAACTTTTGCAAATCTTGCTGTCGGGTTGTCCAAAGAAATCGTGATTCAAGCTGCAGTCAAGCCGGTTACACGTGTAAATTCGTTACACGTGTAAATCCGGTCAGAACCACACTTATCATAGCAGGCACATTTACAAAACTAGAACAGGCGATAACAGAACTACCTAGCTCACAGCATAAACTGAATCCAGCAAAGCTATAGCACTTAACAATAGACTAGAATCAGCGATTCAAACCGGTATGGAGGAAACAAATATCGTTTGAATTGCGGAAGTCATAATTACCGTATTTTTGCTAATCATCCTTATAATTTGTCGGCGTCGCCGTCGTCACTTCGTATTAATGTCGGCGTCAATTCGATAAAAATTTTGCATTCTAAAACATTCCTGTGACGAAGTCGACGGTTTATCGATATTTATCAAATGAAGATCCACATTCCTAAGTTTTTTGTTAAATTTTATGGTAAAATGTTTTTTATTAGTGAAGAAAGTTTTGATTTAATTGATGATGTAAGCTCCAAAAGCAAAAACTTTTGTTGGAAAGAAAAGTTTTTGGACAGAATTGCAATATTTTGAATATGCCGGATCACAAGTATGTACATAATTTTTTTGTCTGTTCCTGACTGTGCTTCTGCAGCAAATCAGATTGATAATTGCATGGTGTTTTCTTTCTATTTAACTAATTTCGACGGAACAGGCTTAGCAATACTGATATCATTAGTAGCAATAGCATTACACGACCTTAACTGTTGGTTGACTTCCACTGGTTCTTCAACGACAAATTCGACTTCAGCAATTTCCATTTCATAAGAATCGTTTCCCATGTTAACCATTTGAACTCCTTGAAGTGCTCCTTCATGATTCAAATGCTTGTGGAAGTTAAGAAGATTTGCCACAGCCTTTTCCAGCGGACGGAGTGAAAATTGTTTAAACATTCCGCCGCCAGTGGCTTTACTCTTCGCTTTATTAGCAACCATCTTTTTTCACTTCGAATTTTAAATTTCGTTTTACAAAGTTTTTTATAAATCCCTATTCGATTCTTTATTTTGTTACCTTTTGCCATCAATCTGCTAGTATTCTAGGCGGACCAAGAGAATTTAGAATTTTTCCAATTTTTCCCCATTTTTCTTTAACTTTTTTACATTTTCAATGTTATGTTTGGTTTAAATCACTTCCAGTCGTTATGTAAAAAGACGGCGACAAAAAACAGAGTCATGTCAATACAATGTCGTCGTCACATTTCTTATAGAATACAAAAAATCTTTGCGCAGTAATCGATAAGTGTCAATAACTAGAGTAAGGGTAAATAACTGTGCCGACAATTATGGCACACATAACGAAAATAACCATTACCGCGGCATAACATTTACAATAATAGCCGCAATAATGATGATGAATAAAGATGATAGATAGCATTAACTCCGCAGTTCTGAATAATAGCAAAATTTATCACCTAAGCCTCAACTAATCAATTTATTACTCATTGAGAAACACATTAATTAAGGCCATTAATATATTTGTAATAGAAACTGCTGCAAGCCTATGAATACTAAAAAATTGTTACATCAGAATGCAGTCATATACAGACTCTCGGTCATAGGCGATACTCCAGTGTATACAAAAAGGAATATTATATGCAATTTCATTAAAGAAAATACTTTTTTAGATTTTCGTATCGTTGATGACAACTTCCTAGTAGCTACTGTTGGACCCCTGGGTCTTCACTTGATTACCTTGATTTTTGGAAGAATATACATATATGTTTTCAAGCCCTTTTTTTATTATTTTTTTATGTTGGACAAAACTGTGTTTGGTAAAAGTTATGTACATACATACCCTCGACCAGATAATTAGATCCACTTAAATTTTTGTTTTATAAAGACCATTCCTTTTTTTTCTTTTTTAAATAACTTTCACTGCAAAACAAACTTTAAATCATGTTTATTAATGATAATAAGATACAATCGTTATAATCCTCATCCTACATGCTTTTTTCCCAAGTGTTGCCTAGGTCCCCTTTTAGGCACCGGTGAAATGGGATAGCATGTAAAACACAGCTGTCTGTCTCAAACTTCAGTCCTCCCTATTCCCTCTTCTGCGTCCTAGTTTTGTAAAAATACGACCTATTGCAGCTTCTATAATAGGCAAAAATCAGCTCAACCACAAACTCTAAGCTTTTGTCTATAACTGTTCAAACGATTAGGGCACCCTTTATTTATTTATTTGCTAAGTCTATGGAAAAAAATCCTTACAGACTGATATACATATGGTTTTTTACAATTTAAGACATTAAATTACATTACCAAAAATTACATTTACATTAAGTATTTAAAAACAATATATATTGCGTTTAATAATGTTTACATTTAAAGAAAAATCAATAAAACTATAAAGATTGTTAAAATCGCAACAAATGCTTTTAAAGAGGTCATCATTGGCATAATTTTGGAGAACACATTGAATGTGTGCTGTTGTTGTAATTATGAAAAATTTTTACATCATCAGCGTATAATAAAACATTTGAAAATTTGATAGCAGTAGGTAAATCATTGATGAAAAGCGCAAATAAAATTGGACCAAGATGGCTACCTTGAAGAACACCCGATTTCACAATCATATATTTAGATATTGAAGTTTTGAAGCACACCCGTTGGTATCTGCCAGTTAGATATGAGCTTATTCAGTATAAACAGTTTTTGGTGAAACCCAATAAATGAAGTTTTTTTTAATAATAAAACAAGGTTAACTTTGTCGAATGCTTTACTAAAATCAGTGTAAATCACATCCATGTGTTGACAAAAAGTGAAGCAGATTTGTTGTTGTTGAGCATCCTTTACGAAGCCATGTTGACAAGGAGTTATCAGTGTGACACAAGGCATGACAAAGACATTTTTCGAATAGCTTAGGAATCACACTTAATTTTACAATTCCGTATTTAAGCGAAATGTTAAACATAATAGTTAACGGCGTCGCCAAAGCTTGTGCACAATTAATTAATAGGCTGCTGGGAATGCCATCAGGACCAGAGCTTCATGAAGACTTGAAACTTTTTAAATTGTTCTTGATATCAGCTGTGTGTATAGGTGGAAATGATATTAGCTGGATTTGAGTTATGGGAAAAGGATAATCACTTAAAGTATTGTATTGAACGTAGGAGTAAATGTTGCCAAAGCAATCAGAAAACATTATACTTATGACGAAATCGTCGACAGAATCATTATTTAAGTATTCCATAACACTTACTAATTGTTTTGAGTAAACGAACTTCTAAAAATATTTTGGTTCTCTCTGAAAATTGAGTTTCATATTGTTTAAGTATATCTTATATAATTCAGTGTTTAATAAGTTGTATTTAGCACGAGCTTTATAATATTTTCCATAATCTGTTACTAAACCAGTTGTTTTGTAAATTCTGAATAGTTTATTTTTCTTGTTTTTGATTCGAGACAACAGTTTAGAACTCCATGGGGGTCCAGAATATTTTTTGACCAAAACTATGAGAACGCAGTCCTTAAAATATCCAAAGATGGTTTTATTAAATAAGCTCACCATTGCATTAATAGAATCAGAACCATTAGGTATAGATAGTAAATATATTCAGTTCGTATTGTATAAATACTGGTTTAAATTGTCATAATCGGTACGCTTAAAGCAAAAAGTTCTAATCATAGGATGATAAGGGTCCTCGGGTTGGGTTATAGGGTCAACACGTTTTATTAAATAACCAGCCAGTTCATTTACAAATACTAAATCAAGCAGCTTATCATGGGAATTGCAAATTCCATTTATTTGATATAAACATAAGTCAGCTAAATTATTTACAAAGTTATCAATCCAATCGCTTGTTTTAGTTTGTATAAAATAAAAACCATTAGTTAAGTATTGATGGAAGGTTAAAATCACCAAACACAAGAATGTGGTCATTTGGGTTCGGCTTAGAAATAACTTGTTCAATTGATTTTGTATGTTCATTTTAGATCAATTACTCAGAACATGGAGGGATGTAGGAACATGTTTTATGACCAAGCTTCATCACTACGCAAACAAATTCAATTCCATGTTGATTTTCAAATTTAATTTCTTCCGATGAAAATAGCGAAGAGATAGCTATGAGAACATTTCTACCAATGGTTTCAGTTTTTCTATCGAGTCTGGAGATGTTATAATCATTACAGAATAATTCAGCATTAAAAACTTTTTTGCTCAACCAGGTTTCATTTAAAATGATTGCATGTTGTGTAAAATCAAAACTTTCTACATACAGTTTGGATAATTAATCCTCGAACATTTTGATATAAACAGATATTTGTAAATCAAAAATAAGGTCTAGCTTTTTGAATTGCCATTTTGATTTGTCGAAATGCGAACCATGTTATCTATTCTCTGGTGTTCTCTATATACATATTCTCGAACTAGAATATTTGCAGGCCAAAAATAGGTGTTAACGATTTGCTTATATATACCAAGCAGAACCGTAATTTTAAATGACGTAATACTTCTAGGCTGGGAGTAAGTAAACTTTCTAGTTAAAATATCGGCTTCAAAGTTAAGTTTAGATTTGATGTAATATTCAATATCATCAACAGTTGTTCCGAAAGCAAAACGAGATACAAAAACAGACTTTTTATTTGATGGTATTACCACAAGTGGTTTGATGGCATTTGAATTATAATTATTAGAAATATTGTTTATATTGTTTACAAGGGACGAAGATGGCACAACTAAGGGAGGAGGCATAGTGTTTTTCTTAACAGAAGATAAAGTATTCAGTTAAGATCTATTGTTTTTGGACCCAGTCAGTATCGAGATTTGAGGTTGGTTTAACTTAGTAACATTTCTAACGGACTTCCTACGTTTTGGTGATGATTGAGTCGGGGAATAAGCAGAACATAACTTGTCGATCAACCTAAAGTCTTCAAACATATCTTCATATTTCTCTAGTTTTTTTGACAGTGAAGTAAGTTCCCTTTTAATTTCATCAAACATATCCCAATTTAATTAAAAAAAACTTATAAAAATCAACATCAATTTTCTTGCAGTTCGAACAGCACCATCGTAAACCTTTGTTTTCAGCTAAAACGTCGACTATTAAATATTTATACTTGTTCTGTCTAAATTTCAAGCGTTAATCTACAACGGTTTCAAAGATAAGGCCATATATGTCAAATAACATCAGCTATAGGACACGCTTAAAGTTATAATTTAAATTTGCTACTTATTACGATATAGCGGCCTTGGCAGTAAAGGTTATTTGTAAATTTTAACTACATTCAAAAGTTTGTCCATGTACACAAAATTAATTTCCCAAATTAAATTGTATACTTGCTGTGTAGCAGACTTAACACCAAACGTTCTTTGTAAATGTTAACCGTCTGTCTGTAACGGTATAGCAGTTTGGCCATATAAATCAAATTGCATCAACTATAGAACACCCTTTAATTTATAATTTTAAGCATTTATACGTCTTAATATACCCGACAAAGTAGTGATATTATTATGTCTAATTTTTAAGTGTTTGTATATACCGGTTCAAAAGATAGGGAAAATTTTTGTTATTTATTGGAACGCGCTTTAATTTTTAAATCCATATTGTTTAATTGTTGTTAAAGCGGACTTAGAAATACAGGTTCCATGTAAATTGCAGCTGTCTGTCTATAGCGGTTTAAAAGAACTTACATCAAATAGCATTAACTATTCGGACATTCTTTAATTTTCAAGGCCCTTTCAGGTAATTTTATGGGAACAGCCCGTAATTTTTAAATTTATTTCCGTATACTTTTTGCTATTGGGAGCTGTACGCAGGTCTTTTTATTTTAAAGTGGTGCCTTTTACGGCACATAATACAGGTTAAAAACATGTATGTTGTAAGGGGACACCCTCTAATTTTTAAAGTATGAGCTGTTTTCAAATTGAACCAATCTGTAGGCATAACCTTCCATGTAAAGAAAAAATTTCAAAATCGCTTCAGAAACGACTGAGTTTAGCGAGCACCAATATAAAAAAGCAAAATTTAGACGAATTAATAAACTCCTTTTTTAATTCGGGTACCAAAAGCAAATTTTTAAGATTACAAATTATCAATAACAATAATTAATTTGTTTAACAGTTCCTATTCTAGAAAGACTTTTTAAATATTGTGCAAATAAACAAAGTAAGATATTACTTTTTATAAGTAAGTCTCAAAACTGTGCTTAAATACTTCAAAGTTACCTAACTCCTTTCAATCCAACTGAAAATAGAAAACTCTAAAATAACGGTAAATTATTTCTGTCACCAGCAAAAGAGCCATTACAATCTACAAATGCCAGAAATTTAAAAAAAGTTAAGAAAATATCGTAATATGACGGGACATTTACGAAAGAGTTCTCGTTAATAATTAGGAAATATTTGAAGTTAAAAACAGTATATCTTATTTATACAAGGAGCTAGCATCCACTATTAAAATGTCCTAAATGTTATACATAAATTTGGTTTAAATGGTTCTGATAAAATTTTTAATTAAAATTAGCTAAATGGTTCTAATCATATTATCAAAAAACTGTATACTTGTAGTATACTTCTAGTACTTTATGATAATGCTGTTGAAAGAAATTTATTTTTTATTGCTCAATAATTTCTTTCCGATGGTAGTACAAAACTTTTCAACATTTTATACCATGTTGGTGAGTTCCCATCATGTTGGAAGATTGCTAATGTGTAATGACTACTTTGCTTAGTAATTGGGAGTAAAACAAAGTATTCCATAATTAGTTATAGTTCTAATTAACGAATAATTTCAATAAATCAATCACATAAAAAATCAGAAGATATAATTTATATTGACAACTTGATTTTAACGGATTCGGAATGTAAGTTGTATTTCACCTCACACTGTTGCATTTATATTATCAACAGTAGTTAGCAACATTGAAATATTGCCGTAAATTCAGGTTTACACCAATAACTGTTTTGTTAATATCTTTCTACTAACTGGCAATAACGCATGGTTTTTGGTAACCTAAATGGGTAGCATTCTTTTTGATCCAGCAGTCAAAGTGAAAACATCTCTA
The DNA here is from genome assembly GCA_916610165.2 of Gymnosoma rotundatum. Lineage (NCBI taxonomy): Eukaryota > Metazoa > Arthropoda > Insecta > Diptera > Tachinidae > Gymnosoma > Gymnosoma rotundatum. Next base: position 113,675,078 of record OU744336.1, read on the forward strand.
ATTGCGCTAAGTAAAAGTGCTAGATTCCAAGTAAAAGCATTAAAATAAAACAAATAAAAAAATACTTTAAAAAGGTTAATTTCCTTACCAGTATTTAAAATTTAAGGTAAATTCCATTTACTAGAAACATTAATTTTATTAAATCATTCAGCATTTAATAAACCTTCTCTCAATTATAATTTTCCCAGCATCTATATATCATAAAATCCCAAAATCTAAAGTTTCTTTTCAACATAACCTTAAAATTTTCACGCTGGCTCTAAACTATATTACAAAGGAATACCAGCGTATTTTGTCGCCGAAACACAAAAAATACAGGTAACCCAGTCAATAGTTTAAATAGTATTGTTACAAAGATGCTTAATTAAATCATAAAAAGATGTTAAAAATAGTTGAGGCCAAGAAAGTAAAACGAAATGGCCAATACGTGTTGATTCGTTCGTATTGTGAGCGTCATCTAGTTAAGATCTTGTGGTACAACAATTAAAGTTGCCAGCGTGTATTATTAATCGCGAATAGTTAAATCGTTAAATAATTGATTAAATAAAGTGTTATTTAACTAAAACTCTAAAAGTTGTGTGTTTAATTATTTTGCAAATAAAGAACTCATAAATTAAACGTTTATAACTTTAATAAACGTAACAACTGGTGTCAGAAGTGAAATTGCAAAATAATAAATAAATAGTTAAAATGAAATTCGACGAGCTAAAAGTTGAGCAGCTAAAAATGGAGCTGAGTAAGTTAAATCTACCGACAGCAGGCAATAAAGCGGAGTTGCAAAAGCGGTTAATAGATGAATTTAAGCAGCGTGGTATCGATATTGGCACATACGAATTTCGAGAAAAAGACGAAAAGGAAGAGATTGAAGTATGTGCCCCAGCAACAAATAGCGTTATAGACTTAAATTCAATGTTTGCCGCTATAATGAAGAAAATAGAAGAAAACAACCAGAAGCAGGAAAAGCACAACCAGAAGCAGGAAAACCAGATGAAGAAAATAGAAGAAACCAACCAGAACCAGATAAAGAAGTTAGAAGAAAACAACCTGAAGCTTCAAGAAAAATTACAAGACAGCTTTAAGGCAATGCAAGAAATTTCTAGCGTCAACGGAGAAAGGCTTCTAGTGAAGGTAAATGAGAAATTTAAAGAAATATCAAAAGTCTTCGACCAACGAGTAAACGTCGTAGAACAAAGGGTCAGTGAGTTTGATGAAAAATTGTGCGGCCTAGAGAGAAAAGTAAGCGAAGAGTTACAAGAATTAAAAGTGCAAATGGGCGATCTTCAAATTCGAGAGGGACCGGTGAGAGTTATCTCTGAGCACGCCAGCAAGATTAACACCCCGAGCTTTGATGGCAGCGCACCTTTTAATGTTTTTAAGTTTCAGTTCGAAACAGTGGCCAGCAAAAATAGATGGGACAACGAAGAAAAAGCTATTGAGCTAATTCTGGCCCTAAAGGGTGCAGCAGCACAGATACTCAAAAGCTTACCAGCCGGCTGCAGAAATAATTATGAGGACATAATGGTAGCCTTACAACGTAAGTACGGTGGCGAACATAAAAGAGAACTCTACAGAATGGAGTTACGAGGCAGGGTGCAGAAGGCAAATGAGACGCTGCAAGACTTCGCCATGGAAATTGAACGTTTGGTGCAGTTGACTTACCCAGGCGAAGATCACCCGTTTCTGGATCAGTTTAAGATTGAAGCATTTGTGAATGGCATACGGGATCCAGATATTAAATATGCTGTTTCTGCTATGCAAAAATCATCTTTTGCAGAAACCATCTCATATGCGCTAGCCCAGGAGACTGCAAAAGCCATCTCGAAGTCACATGTATACAGGGGGCGATGTCCTGATATTTGCACGTATAACCACAAAGACAATAGAAGCGAGATAAAAGAGTTAATCAAACAGATAATGAAGGAGGTAAAATGTAATTCTCGCGCTAAATGCTTTAAATGCGGTAAAGCCGGCCATTTTCAGCGCAACTGTAGATCCACAAGGAGAAGATCAAGATCGGCTTCGCCAGCTAGAGAGAATAAACGGGCGAAAAAGACCGAAAACAATGACGTTGGCATTTTGCGTAGAAAAAGCGGAAAACACAATAACGCTGATGACGTTTCAAGACGACCATGCAATGTTGAGAGCAAGCACTGCACAAATATTAAGAAAAAGGAAAGCATCATTAATGTGCGGCTCACGCAAATTGGGTTAAGCGAGGACTGGTCAAAGGCCCAGAAAGATGACCCAATTCTGGCAAAAATTATATTAGCTAAGCAGAAAAATAGGAGACCGAATCATAATGAAATATCGGCAGAGAGCCAACTAGCCAAGTCGTACTGGGCTCAGTGGAATAGCCTGAAAGTGAAAGATGGCTGCTTATATCTATCAAGGGAAAGTACAGATGGCAAAACTAGTACGGACTTAATTGTCGTGCCAACTTCTAGAAGAAATGAGATACTAAAGCAGTTCCATAATGGTCCCAGCGGTAGCCATATGGGTATAACAAAAACTCTGGAAAAGATAAAGCAGAGATTTTACTGGGTAGGTTGCCAACAGTACGTAGCCGATTGGATAGCTAATTGCGAAGAGTGCATAAAGGCCAAGGCAAACTTCAACAGTACAACGCAGGTGCACCCTTTGAGCGGATAGCTATGGATATCACAGGTCCATTCCCTGTCAGTGATGCTGGAAACCGATATGTACTAGTGGTAATGGATTATTTTAGCAAATGGCCTGAAGTTTATGCCATTCCAAACCAAGAATCTAAAACAGTGGTAGACGCCCTTGTGAACAATTGGGTGTGCCGATACGGTGTTCCACTAGAACTACATTCAGAGCAGGGACGAAATTTTGAATCAGCTATTTTCAAAGAGATGTGTGACGTTTACGGTATTAAAAAGACGAGAACTACACCGCTGCATCCACAGTCTGATGGAATGGTGGAAAGATTCAATCGTACCCTAGAAGAATATCTCAGAAAAGTGGTCAGTTCACACCAAAAGGATTGGGATGAACCCAAATTTTTACTGGCGTATCGGTCAGCTGTACACGATTCAACCTCACATAGTCCAGCAAAAATCTTGTTTGGGACAGAACTAAAACTGCCAGCAGATTTAGAATTTGGTGTTAAACCTGGACAAGTGCACGAAGGCAATGAAAACGTTCTCCAGGCACAAGAAGAACTGCATGCGCTTCATGAGTTCGTACGTAACCGCATTAAAATGACCAGCGATAAGATGAAAGCCAGATATGATCGAGCAGCAAACACGGAGGGATTTACTGAAGGACAAATGGTTCTACTATTTAACCCGCAACGCAAGAAAGGATTATCCCCTAAACTGCAAACCCACTGGGAGGGACCGTACAAGGTGATAAAGAAACTGAATGACGTGGTTTACCGGATACAGAGATATCATAATCCGAGGTCCAAAATGAAGGTGGTTCACCTGGAGCGGTTGGCTAAATATGGCAGAAGTAATGTTGAGCCTATTCGGGACGAAAAGGCTTAAGTGGGCGGCAGTGTTACAAAGATGCTTAATTAAATCATAAAAAGATGTTAAAAATAGTTGAGGCCAAGAAAGTAAAACGAAATGGCCTATTGTGTTTGTTTTCAAAGCTAGAAGTTTCTATAAAACATCTTTATTGCAAAACAAAAACAACTAACACAAAGCGATGACTAAACAAACACAATACACAAACATACACACACCTGCATTGTATAACAACTAAATAAAAATACACAACATGTATTTTTATATAATGATTGAAGGTTCTAGAAGTAAATAATAATGCTCACTAATGTGTCTGAGATAAAAGTGGCAACGCAGCATTTTCAACTACGCAATAGATGGCGGTAGAAATTCTCGAACATTCAAGAACGCCTAAAAATAGGGTATATAAAAGCAACGCCAATACGTGTTGATTCGTTCGTATTGTGAGCGTCATCTAGTTAAGATCTTGTGGTACAACAATTAAAGTTGCCAGCGTGTATTATTAATTGCGAATAGTTAAATCGTTAAATAATTGATTAAATAAAGTGTTATTTAACTAAAACTCTAAAAGTTGTGTGTTTAATTATTTTGCAAATAAAGAACTCATAAATTAAACGTTTATAACTTTAATAAACGTAACAGTATTAAAATTGATCAAAAATTTCCCAGCAGGACTAATATTACACTCAATTTGCAGTGGTGGACACCGGTCTCTAGCCACCACTGTAACTTTATTTGTTAGTTATACAAAAAATACTCCAAAACTCACTAAGACTGCACACTATAAAGAGTTGCATACAAATTGTATTTTATTCATTGGCATATGTCTAGAGACGAACAACAACAAGAAAATATCATAAAGTTATTTACCTACATACAGTCATTCATAAAGGTTGGAAAGAAGACAAGACAATTAAAATTACTTTATTCCGCAAATCAAATAGAACCATAATGAAAAACAGCGTGGCAAATTGTTTGAATGAAATCAATTAATTATGGATTCTCTACTAAAGTTCTGTACTAAAATAACATCCAGTAAGTGTTCAGTGCTTCCAAAACAAAATTTACATAGTTGCCTGAAAATTGCTAAAGTCTATTCCTAACATACTAAACTAGAACCAAAAAGGACAATTATCATATCAAAAACCGAAAGTCATGTATAAATTTTAATAAATACCATTGAAGTTAACACTATATAAAATATGATTTGGAAACCTTAACAACATTGTAACTTAAGTTGTAACCTAATAGCTATAATTAATTAAGTTAAGTTTTTTTAAGTTAAGGTATGTCTCAAGGTTAGAGAAAGATCATCATGAAGAAATCTGTACATGCAAAACAAAATTTATCAGTAACTCCTTTTTTTTGTCCACATAAAGCTACAGCGGATTGTGGAGGCCTCAGCAGTTCCAGCTATAGATTGGTGAGTGATTTTGTTTTATCCATATATTTTGTTTTGCATAAATCGCTTGAAAGTTTATCAAAGCTTTAAGTAACAAAAAAACAAAAAAAAACAAAAAACAAAAAAAAAAAAACAAAAGCACGCAAAAATTTTTACAAGATAAACTAAACCCGTCAATCGAGAGTCTGGTGCAGAGTTTATTCATAAAACTTGATTTCGTTTTTTTTCTCTCTTTTTTATTTTTTTCTTTGGTTCTTAAATCTTTGCTTTGCTAAAAGCGTACATGAAATAAATTATTAGTTAGTTAATGATAATTAATCGATGCATTATTGTATTTATTGCGTAGTATGCAAGTAACTTATATTATATGTTTTTTTACACTATCGGCTAGTGCTATAAGTTCTGCTTTGAGTGATTTTTTTATTAGTAAGTAGTAATATCCATGAATTAAATTGAATTCGTTTGAATATTAAGAAAAAAAAATCTTCTTCTTCAGATAAATCCATGAATAAAATTAAACACTTGAATTGTTAATTAAGGATAATATGATGAATTTGTAATTGATTAATTATAGCTTTCGGATGTGAGTATGTAAGTGTGTCTTCTGTAATAGGGATCTTAAGTAACTTTTGCCTTTAAGATCAATGGAAGGGAGGGTAATGAGGCAGTTATCTCTTGTCCATCTTGGAGATAGCAATATATAATGGACTTTCATGCATGTAACCCAACTTTAAGGTCGTGGCAAAAATGGTCAAAATAATAACTGTTGAGGTTACTCCATCTATCTTAATTTTGTTTTTTTTTTTTTTTTTTTATTGGGAGTCTACAATTATATTTATGAATGTCGTATATTATGTAGGCGTAGGAAACCAACGGAATAAGAACCTCCAATCGACTGACCGCTAGTGGCAATTAATGGCTCCCATGAGTTCGTCAGTTTCCTATAACAATAACAGCCTCGTATCCCTACATAATAGGTACCCATGGTTATCAGGAATAGAACAAATTTTATTTTCATGTAATTTTTCTTGTTTTGATGTATTACCAATATGTAGGTGCTCTACTCAGATCCCGTACATTACATAAATTGGCGCCCAACGTGGGGCTAAGAGTGCTGTAGGAGTTATAATAAAAACAATAGCAAACAAAATCATCGGTTTGCCTAGGATGCACTTTTAGCTCATAACTCTTAGTTTGTATTTTGATAATTTTTCAAGAAAAATTGAAAGAACAGATCGTTTGTGTTTACTTTGTGGCAATAGTTTTTAAAACTTCTTTGGATTTTCAACGATTTGGCGATTAAGGACCGAATTAGTTGACCAGTTAGTCACTTAAAGATATGTTGTCGTAGGGAGGCAAAAATTTCTGGAATTTCACGTTTTCTGCTGATTTCTATTAGTGTTTTGATTAAAGTATTATTCGATTAGATATCATTATCCTAGGGTCATAGTGGAATACATTAATCCAGCTGATAGCAGTTTAATGTCCGATGCCGTTAGTTTTGTTTCGTGAGAAATTGAATAATGGTTTTCGTAGGATATTTTCTCTGAAATACTAATATGAAATTTCAATAGTTCCCTTTGGTTATTAGTTGAATGAAAGTCTTATACAACCACACTTACAAAAACCCATATAAATCCGAAAGCTAATTAGATTTGTCAAATTTTTTTATTTTTTTTGAAATACAGAAAAACAAATAAAAAAACAAAAAAAAAATCCTTTTTTGTTACATTTTTTTTTATTTAAGTTCTGTCACTAGAGAAAAAAAATCCTTATTACACAAGTATCCATACAGAAATAGATATACTTTATCCTTTCTTCGAAAAACTAATAAATTGCATAATCAATAATAATAATTGTTTAAAGTTACCTACATACATTAAATCACTTTATTAAAATGTCATTATTACACACACCACAAAAAATACAGGAACCAATTCAAAGTTCTGCTGTTGAGCCCACCAATATCGAAACTCTATGCATCGTGTGTAATGAAATTATACTTGACTCTCACGAGAGTTTAATTATTACTACCTGTAGTCATGAGTTTCATAGAAAATGTATAGAAAATATTCTTTCACATTCATCCGAATGTCCGCACTGTAAGTGTGATTGCCAATTATCAGATTTAGTAGTCAAAAGGTATGACAAAAATACTCCTAGGCCAAACCCAAGTAATTCTAATACCAGAAATTATACTAAAAATTTAACTCAGGAGCTTTCTCAACAATCATCATTAGACCTTACTGGTTCGAATGTAATTGTACATGCGGAAGAAGGGGATTACAATATCCCAATTAATCCACCATCTGGCCACTCAGGAAATAATGTACAGCAAATGTCTCACATCAATAACAACCAGAGTGCATTAAATACTCTAAATTTTTCTCAACTTAATCAAATGATTGAGAACTCGCTGACACAGTTACTAACAAATTTTAATATTATTCCCAATACTACCAATCAAAACTTAAACATTCGCAGTAACACGGGACAGCCGCAACTTACAGCCAACTCGAACAATGGAAATTGGCCGCCACCACCAAATGTTAACCATAGATATTCACAACCCCCGCCTAATGCGCACAGTAGATACCTACAGCCCCCACCATGTTTTTCTTCTGAACCTGATCAATTAAATTTATCGGGAAATAAGTTTATTGACCCAAATTACGATTTTAAAATTGATAAAATCACTGCAATAATTCAAAACTGGAATGTCAAGTTCGATGGTTCAACCAATGGACTAACCGTAGAAGAATTTCTGTATAGAATTAGGTCTCTAACAATGGAAAATTTTAATGGGGACTTTAACATTATTTGTAAAAATTTGCCAATGCTCTTAACGGGTAAAGCACGAGACTGGTATTGGAGGTACCACAAACAAGTACGTAACATTGAGTGGAATGGATTTTGCACCGCACTAAGATACCAGTATAAGGATTTTAAGACAAGTTTTGATGTAAGAGAAGAAGTTCGAAACCGGAAGATGAGATCAGGAGAAACATTTGAAGTCTTCTACGAAAATATATGTTCTATGCTCGATAGACTGGAAACACCGATCCCAGAAGCAGAACTGGTAGAAATCCTTACTAGGAATCTGAATCCAGATATAAGGCACGAACTGTTGTATGTCCCGATATATTCTATCGCACAGTTGAGAAAATTAGTGCAAATGAGGGAAAATCTTTTAGCAGACGATTATTTTAGACGCCATGTACCAGCTAAAACGACTTCCCATCCCACGAATAGACGTGCGTTAGCAGAACTTGATTTTTCGGAAGATAATCCTGACAATATCACCAGATCTTATGAACCGACAGTAGACGCAATTAGCAACGGTTCAAACTTATTAAAATGTTGGAATTGTGAGGGATCAGGTCATCACTGGGAGGACTGTTTAGAAGATAGAATCGTTTTTTGCTATGGGTGCGGAACAAAAAATGTGTATAAACCTCAGTGTCCCCGTTGTGCCGTAAAAAAATCATCCTTTTCAAAAAATATCTCAAAAAACTAATAGATGAAAAAATTCGAGCTCAATCAAAATTTCAAAATTCTCAAACTAGTACTAATCAACATAATAAAATATTAATTCGGAATGAAGATGAGCATCCACCTTTAAATCAAATTATTTACCCACAGAGACCCTACCACGAAAGATTAAAAAATTATATTTCTATACGTAACAAAATTTTTAATACGGCTTCATTATCTGATTATCAAACAAAAACCCCAAAACGGTCTACCCTTCGTTTACGACGATATTTCAAATCTCGAAAGCTAGTTACTAAGTGTGTAATATCAGCGATTATTACCAACGGCACTGATAAACGTTTTTATGCCAGAATAAAATTTTTAAAATTTGTAGAGTATGGGCTACTGGACACAGGCGCAAATGTATCATGCATTGGCTCAACTCTGGCCACTTATAACTTTTCTGAGTTTTCGAATTTCCATCCCTTTAAGACCTTCGTAAAAACTGCAGACGGTAGGGTACAAAAAACCATAGGAAGGTTAGAAGTAGATGTTTCATTTAAAGGTCAAGTTCAAAAAGTTAAGTTTTTAATTGTCCCCTCGATTTCACAACGAATTATTTTAGGATTAGACTTTTGGAAGGTATTCAAACTTGGAGCAGATATCTTTGAGTCGGCGATCGTAACGAATTCCTGCTATGATATAACTTCACAAAAAATTTTTGCCGAACTAGCTATGTTTCAAGAATCAGATGATAAATTTTCAAAGCCGTTTGTAAAGACTGAGTCTAAAGTATCAGACTATCCCCTTACTCCACAGCAGCGCGAGCAGTTAAATGCTATAAAAAATCTTTTTCCTAATTTTGAGAAGCAAGGTTTAGGGAGGACGAGCGTAATCCAGCATGAAATTGATGTTGGGGATGCAAAGCCCATTAAGCAAAGATTTTACCCCGTGTCACCCGCGGTCGAAAAGATAATATACAAAGAAATAGATAGAATGTTAGCATTAGGGGTCATAGAAGAGTCAACATCCCCATGGAGTTCGCCTATGCGACTAGTGATAAAACCCAATAAGGTTTGACTATGTTTAGATGCCAGAAAATTGAATCAAGTTACAAAAAAAGACGCGTATCCGTTACCCAACCTCGAAGGCATTTTTTCTAGGCTACCTAAAGCTAATCTGATTTCGAAATTGGACTTGAAGGACGCATACTGGCAGGTTAGCTTAGCTAATAATTCTAGGCCATTAATGGCATTCACTGTACCAGGGAGACCCCTGTATCAATTTGTGGTCATGCCTTTTGGACTTTGTACAGCCCCTCAAACCATGTGTCGTCTGATGGACCAACTAATACCACCTGATCTTCGGCATTGCGTTTTTGGTTATCTTGATTACCTTGTAATTGTGTCAGAAAACTTCCAGTCTCATTTAAGCACCCTCGTACGAATAGCTGAGCAATTCAGAAGGGCAAATTTGACCCTTAATGTTTCCAAAAGTGCTTTTTGTGTAACACAGGTCAAATATTTGGGATTTGTCATAGGTCAGGGAGGAATCAAAACAGACCCGGAGAAGGTAGAAGCAATCTTAAAGTGGCCCACCCCGAAGAACATAAAGCAAGTGCGCGGATTTCTAGGTATTTCGGGTTGGTACCGCCGATTTATTGAAAACTTTTCAACGGAAGTCTATCCCATAACCGAGGTACTATCAACTAAACGTAAATTTAATTGGACAGAAGAAGCGCAACAGGCATTCGAAAAGATAAAATATCTCCTCACAACCGCACCAGTCTTGTCTAACCCAGATTTTTCAAAAAAATTCTATCTACATTGTGATGCTAGTGACTATGGGATAGGAGCTGTGCTTGTACAAATGGATGAAAATGGATGTGAGAAACCTTTAGCTTATATGTCCAAAAAACTAAACACTGCGCAACGAAATTATAGTGTAACGGAGAGGGAGTGCCTCGCCGCGATTGAAGCCAATAAAAAATTCCGTTGTTACCTAGAATTGCAGGAATTTGAGGTCATCACAGACCACTCTTCTCTTGTATGGCTAATGAAGCAGCCCGATCTGTCAGGTAGATTAGCTCGATGGGTGTTAAAGCTACAGTCTTATAATTTTACTATAAGTCATCGAAAGGGAAAAGAAAACGTGGTACCTGATGCTTTAAGTAGAGTTTCGTACGCCGAAATTTGCGACGTACATTTCTTAGAACCCGAAATAGATTTAAACTCTCCACATTTTCACGATCCGGATTACGGAAGCCTTAAGGAAAAAATCTTGGAAAACGTCGACAAATATCCAGATATAAAAGTCATCGATAAATTCGTTTATATCCGGACTTGTCATTATACCGGTAGTTTTGACGAAAAAGAAAAATCGTGGAAATTATGGGTACCTCTGCAGCTTAGAGCTGAGATAGTTAAAAAAGCTCACGAATCGATTACGATCCACGGGGGAGTGGCCAAAACGCTGGACTTAATTAGAAGAAACTTTTATTGGCCAGGTGTTGTTAGTAATGTTCGTGATTTTGTACGTAAGTGCGATATGTGTAAACAAACTAAGGCTCCAAATTCAGTTTTAAAACCTGAAATGGGTATGCCAACGTTTTCAACTAGGCCATTTCAGCGGTTATATATCGATTTACTAGGACCGTATCCACGAAGCAGAAATGGCCATATTGGAATACTAATTGTCTTAGACCATTTGTCTAAGTTTCATTGGCTCTGTCCCCTCCGAAAATTTACGGCCAAAAATATTCAGAATTTTCTGCTAAACCATATTTTCCACATATACGGTGTTCCCGAATTTATTATGAGCGACAATGGAACGCAGTTCCGTTCAAACGAATTTAAGATCTTTTTAACGAAATTAGGAATTAAGCATCTATTTACGGCATTATACTCACCGCAGTCAAATGCATCAGAGCGCGTAAATCGGTCCCTAATAGGCGGAATTCGCTCGTTCGTAAAAAATGACCACAAGACTTGGGATGAGAACATCAGTGCTATTAGTTGCGCACTACGAAATACCTATCATCAAAGTATTAAATGTTCCCCTTACCATGCCTTATTTGGTATAGACATGATAACTCATGGATCATCTTATGAGTTGTTAAAGGCCTTAAAACTTTTAGACGAATCAATTAATCCACTACCTAAGGAAGATGTATTAAAATTGTTACGGAAAACCCTAAGGGAAAATAATAGGGAATGATATGAAATAAATAGACGTGTCTATAATCTAAGGGCCAGACCAATACAGTACACAATAGGACAGAAAGTTTTTTACAGAAACTTTTCTCAAAGCAGTGCTAGCAAGAACTATAATGCAAAGCTAGCCCCTATCTTTCTAAAGGCCAAAATTCGCGAAAGAACCGGAGCCCACTGCTATGTACTGGAAGACGAGGTTGGAAAAGTAATCGGAACTTTTCATGCAAAAGATATACGTCCATAAAACAAAAAAAAAAAAAAACAAAAAAAAAACAGAAGATAGTTTCCTTCTTATTCTGTTGTTTAAGAACCAGAATAATCCGGTTTGTAATGACTACTTTGCTTAGTAATTGGGAGTAAAACAAAGTATTCGATAATTAGTTATAGTTCTAATTAACGAATAATTTCAATAAATCAATCACATAAAAAATCAGAAGATATAATTTATATTGACAACTTGATTTTAACGGATTCGGAATATAAGTTGTATTTCACCTCACACTGTTGCATTTATATTATCAACAGTAGTTAGCAACATTGAAATATTGCCGTAAATTCAGGTTTACACCAATAACTGTTTTGTTAATATCTTTCTACTAACTGGCAATAACGCATGGTTTTTGGTAACCTAAATGGGTAGCATTCTTTTTGATCCAGCAGTCAAAGTGAAAACATCTCTAATTGCGCTAAGTAAAAGTGCTAGATTCCAAGTAAAAGCATTAAAATAAAACAAATAAAAAAATACTTTAAAAAGGTTGATTTCCTTACCAGTATTTAAAATTTAAGGTAAATTCCATTTACTAGAAACATTAATTTTATTAAATCATTCAGCATTTAATAAACCTTCTCTCAATTATAATTTTCCCAGCATCTATATATCATAAAATCCCAAAATCTAAAGTTTCTTTTCAACATAACCTTAAAATTTGCACGCTGGCTCTAAACTATATTACAAAGGAATACCAGCGTATTTTGTCGCCGAAACACAAAAAATACAGGTAACCCAGTCAATAGTTTAAATAGTATTAAAATTGATCAAAAATTTCCCAGCAGGACTAATATTACACTCAATTTGCAGTGGTGGACACCGGTCTCTAGCCACCACTGTAACTTTATTTGTTAGTTATACAAAAAATACTCCAAAACTCACTAAGACTGCACACTATAAAGAGTTGCATACAAATTGTATTTTATTCATTGGCATATGTCTAGAGACGAACAACAACAAGAAAATATCATAAAGTTATTTACCTACATACAGTCATTCATAAAGGTTGGAAAGAAGACAAGACAATTAAAATTACTTTATTCCGCAAATCAAATAGAACCATAATGAAAAACAGCGTGGCAAATTGTTTGAATGAAATCAATTAATTATGGATTCTCTACTAAAGTTCTGTACTAAAATAACATCCAGTAAGTGTTCAGTGCTTCCAAAACAAAATTTACATAGTTGCCTGAAAATTGCTAAAGTCTATTCCTAACATACTAAACTAGAACCAAAAAGGACAATTATCATATCAAAAACCGAAAGTCATGTATAAATTTTAATAAATACCATTGAAGTTAACACTATATAAAATATGATTTGGAAACCTTAACAACATTGTAACTTAAGTTGTAACCTAATAGCTATAATTAATTAAGTTAAGTTTTTTTAAGTTAAGGTATGTCTCAAGGTTAGAGAAAGATCATCATGAAGAAATCTGTACATGCAAAACAAAATTTATCAGTAACTCCTTTTTTTTGTCCACATAAAGCTACAGCGGATTGTGGAGGCCTCAGCAGTTCCAGCTATAGATTGGTGAGTGATTTTGTTTTATCCATATATTTTGTTTTGCATAAATCGCTTGAAAGTTTATCAAAGCTTTAAGTAACAAAAAAACAAAAAAAAAGAAAAAACAAAAAAAAAAAACAAAAACAAAAGCACGCAAAAATTTTTACAAGATAAACTAAACCCGTCAATCGAGAGTCTGGTGCAGAGTTTATTCATAAAACTTGATTTCGTTTTTTTTCTCTCTTTTTTATTTTTTTCTTTGGTTCTTAAATCTTTGCTTTGCTAAAAGCGTACATGAAATAAATTATTAGTTAGTTAATGATAATTAATCGATGCATTATTGTATTTATTGCGTAGTATGCAAGTAACTTATATTATATGTTTTTTTTACACTATCGGCTAGTGCTATAAGTTCTGCTTTGAGTGATTTTTTTATTAGTAAGTAGTAATATCCATGAATTAAATTGAATTCGTTTGAATATTAAGAAAAAAAAATCTTCTTCTTCAGATAAATCCATGAATAAAATTAAACACTTGAATTGTTAATTAAGGATAATATGATGAATTTGTAATTGATTAATTATAGCTTTCGGATGTGAGTATGTAAGTGTGTCTTCTGTAATAGGGATCTTAAGTAACTTTTGCCTTTAAGATCAATGGAAGGGAGGGTAATGAGGCAGTTATCTCTTGTCCATCTTGGAGATAGCAATATATAATGGACTTTCATGCATGTAACCCAACTTTAAGGTCGTGGCAAAAATGGTCAAAATAATAACTGTTGAGGTTACTCCATCTATCTTAATTTTGTTTATTTTTTTTTTTTTATCGGGAGTCTACAATTATATTTATGAATGTCGTATATTATGTAGGCGTAGGAAACCAACGGAATAAGAACCCCCCAATCGACTGACCGCTAGTGGCAATTAATGGCTCCCATGAGTTCGTCAGTTTCCTATAACAATAACAGCCTCGTATCCCTACATAATAGGTACCCATGGTTATCAGGAATAGAACAAATTTTATTTTCATGTAATTTTTCTTGTTTTGATGTATTACCAATATGTAGGTGCTCTACTCAGATCCCGTACATTACATAAATTGGCGCCCAACGTGGGGCTAAGAGTGCTGTAGAAGTTATAATAAAAACAATAGCAAACAAAATCATCGGTTTGCCTAGGATGCACTTTTAGCTCATAACTCTTAGTTTTTATTTTGATAATTTTTCAAGAAAAATTGAAAGAACAGATCGTTTGTGTTTACTTTGTGGCAATAGTTTTTAAAACTTCTTTGGATTTTCAACGATTTGGCGATTAAGGACCGAATTAGTTGACCAGTTAGTCACTTAAAGATATGTTGTCGTAGGGAGGCAAAAATTTCTGGAATTTCACGTTTTCTGCTGATTTCTATTAGTGTTTTGATTAAAGTATTATTCGATTAGATATCATTATCCTAGGGTCATAGTGGAATACATTAATCCAGCTGATAGCAGTTTAATGTCCGATGCCGTTAGTTTTGTTTCGTGAGAAATTGAATAATGGTTTTCGTAGGATATTTTCTCTGAAATACTAATATGAAATTTCAATAGTTCCCTTTGGTTATTAGTTGAATGAAAGTCTTATACAACCACACTTACAAAAACCCATATAAATCCGAAAGCTAATTAGATTTGTCAAATTTTTTTAATTTTTTTGAAATACAGAAAAACAAATAAAAAAACAAAAAAAAAAAAAGCCTTTTTTGTTACATTTTTTTTTATTTAAGTTCTGTCACTAGAGAAAAAAAATCCTTATTACACAAGTATCCATACAGAAATAGATATACTTTATCCTTTCTTCGAAAAACTAATAAATTGCATAATCAATAATAATAATTGTTTAAAGTTACCTACATACATTAAATCACTTTATTAAAATGTCATTATTACACACACCACAAAAAATACAGGAACCAATTCAAAGTTCTGCTGTTGAGCCCACCAATATCGAAACTCTATGCATCGTGTGTAATGAAATTATACTTGACTCTCACGAGAGTTTAATTATTACTACCTGTAGTCATGAGTTTCATAGAAAATGTATAGAAAATATTCTTTCACATTCATCCGAATGTCCACGCTGTAAGTGTGATTGCCAATTATCAGATTTAGTAGTCAAAAGGTATGACAAAAATACTCCTAGGCCAAACCCAAGTAATTCTAATACCAGAAATTATACTAAAAATTTAACTCAGGAGCTTTCTCAACAATCATCATTAGACCTTACTGGTTCGAATGTAATTGTACATGCGGAAGAAGGGGATTACAATATCCCAATTAATCCACCATCTGGCCACTCAGGAAATAATGTACAGCAAATGTCTCACATCAATAACAACCAGAGTGCATTAAATACTCTAAATTTTTCTCAACTTAATCAAATGATTGAGAACTCGCTGACACAGTTACTAACAAATTTTAATATTATTCCCAATACTACCAATCAAAACTTAAACATTCGCAGTAACACGGGACAGCCGCAACTTAACCCCAACTCGAACAATGGAAATTGGCCGCCACCACCAAATGTTAACCATAGATATTCACAACCCCCGCCTAATGCGCACAGTAGATACCTACAGCCCCCACCATGTTTTTCTTCTGAACATGCTCAATTAAATTTATCGGGAAATAAGTTTATTGACCCAAATTACGATTTTAAAATTGATAAAATCACTGCAATAATTCAAAACTGGAATGTCAAGTTCGATGGTTCAACCAATGGACTAACCGTAGAAGAATTTCTGTATAGAATTAGGTCTCTAACAATGGAAAATTTTAATGGGGACTTTAACATTATTTGTAAAAATTTGCCAATGCTCTTAACGGGTAAAGCACGAGACTGGCATTGGAGGTACCACAAACAAGTACGTAACATTGAGTGGAATGGATTTTGCACCGCACTAAGATACCAGTATAAGGATTTTAAGACAAGTTTTGATGTAAGAGAAGAAGTTCGAAACCGGAAGATGAGATCAGGAGAAACATTTGAAGTCTTCTACGAAAATATATGTTCTATGCTCGATAGACTGGAAACACCGATCCCAGAAGCAGAACTGGTAGAAATCCTCACTAGGAATCTGAAACCAGATATAAGGCACGAACTGTTGTATGTCCCGATATATTCTATCGCACAGTTGAGAAAATTAGTGCAAATGAGGGAAAATCTTTTAGCAGACGATTATTTTAGACGCCATGTACCAG
This sequence comes from Gymnosoma rotundatum, assembly GCA_916610165.2. Taxonomy (NCBI): domain Eukaryota; kingdom Metazoa; phylum Arthropoda; class Insecta; order Diptera; family Tachinidae; genus Gymnosoma; species Gymnosoma rotundatum. The sequence goes on from OU744336.1 coordinate 113,691,672, forward strand.
CTAAAACGACTTCCCATCCCACGAATAGACGTGCGTTAGCAGAACTTGATTTTTCGGAAGATAATCCTGACAATATCACCAGATCTTATGAACCGACAGTAGACGCAATTAGCAACGGTTCAAACTTATCAAAATGTTGGAATTGTGAGGGATCAGGTCATCACTGGGAGGACTGTTTAGAAGATAGAATCGTTTTTTGCTATGGGTGCGGAACAAAAAATGTGTATAAACCTCAGTGTCCCCGTTGTGCCGTAAAAAAATCATCCTTTTCAAAAAATATCTCAAAAAACTAATAGATGAAAAAATTCGAGCTCAATCAAAATTTCAAAATTCTCAAACTAGTACTAATCAACATAATAAAATATTAATTCGGAATGAAGATGAGCATCCACCTTTAAATCAAATTATTTACCCACAGAGACCCTACCACGAAAGATTAAAAAATTATATTTCTATACGTAGCAAAATTTTTAATATGGCTTCATTATCTGATTATCAAACAAAAACCCCAAAACGGTCTACCCTTCGTTTACGACGATATTTCAAATCTCGAAAGCTAGTTACTAAGTGTGTAATATCAGCGATTATTACCAACGACACTGATAAACGTTTTTATGCCAGAATAAAATTTTTAAAATTTGTAGAGTATGGGCTACTGGACACAGGCGCAAATGTATCATGCATTGGCTCAACTCTGGCCACTTATAACTTTTCTGAGTTTTCGAATTTCCATCCCTTTAAGACCTTCGTAAAAACTGCAGACGGTAGGGTACAAAAAACCATAGGAAGGTTAGAAGTAGATGTTTCATTTAAAGGTCAAGTTCAAAAAGGTAAGTTTTTAATTGTCCCCTCGATTTCACAACGAATTATTTTAGGATTAGACTTTTGGAAGGTATTCAAACTTGGAGCAGATATCTTTGAGTCGGCGATCGTAACGAATTCCTGCTATGATATAACTTCACACAAAATTTTTGCCGAACTAGCTATGTTTCAAGAATCAGATGATAAATTTTCAAAGCCGTTTGTAAAGACTGAGTCTAAAGTATCAGACTATCCCCTTACTCCACAGCAGCGCGAGCAGTTAAATGTTTAAAAAAAATCTTTTTCCTAATTTTGAGAAGCAAGGTTTAGGGAGGACGAGCGTAATCCAGCATGAAATTGATGTTGGGGATGCAAAGCCCATTAAGCAAAGATTTTACCCCGTGTCACCCGCGGTCGAAAAGATAATATACAAAGAAATAGATAGAATGTTAGCATTAGGGGTCATAGAAGAGTCAACATCCCCATGGAGTTCGCCTATGCGACTAGTGATAAAACCCAATAAGGTTAGACTATGTTTAGATGCCAGAAAATTGAATCAAGTTACAAAAAAAGACGCGTATCCGTTACCCAACCTCGAAGGCATTTTTCTAGGCTACCTAAAGCTAATCTGATTTCGAAATTGGACTTGAAGGACGCATACTGGCAGGTTAGCTTAGCTAATAATTCTAGGCCATTAATGGCATTCACTGTACCAGGGAGACCCCTGTATCAATTTGTGGTCATGCCTTTTGGACTTTGTACAGCCCCTCAAACCATGTGTCGTCTGATGGACCAACTAATACCACCTGATCTTCGGCATTGCGTTTTTGGTTATCTTGATTACCTTGTAATTGTGTCAGAAAACTTCCAGTCTCATTTAAGCACCCTCGTACGAATAGCTGAGCAATTCAGAAGGGCAAATTTGACCCTTAATGTTTCCAAAAGTGCTTTTTGTGTAACACAGGTCAAATATTTGGGATTTGTCATAGGTCAGGGAGGAATCAAAACAGACCCGGAGAAGGTAGAAGCAATCTTAAAGTGGCCCACCCCGAAGAACATAAAGCAAGTGCGCGGATTTCTAGGTATTTCGGGTTGGTACCGCCGATTTATTGAAAACTTTTCAACGGAAGTCTATCCCATAACCGAGGTACTATCAACTAAACGTAAATTTAATTGGACAGAAGAAGCGCAACAGGCATTCGAAAAGATAAAATATCTCCTCACAACCGCACCAGTCTTGTCTAACCCAGATTTTTCAAAAAAATTCTATCTACATTGTGATGCTAGTGACTATGGGATGGGAGCTGTGCTTGTACAAATGGATGAAAATGGATGTGAGAAACCTTTAGCTTATATGTCCAAAAAACTAAACACTGCGCAACGAAATTATAGTGTAACGGAGAGGGAGTGCCTCGCCGCGATTGAAGCCATTAAAAAATTCTGTTGTTACCTAGAATTGCAGGAATTTGAGGTCATCACAGACCACTCTTCTCTTGTATGGCTAATGAAGCAGCCCGATCTGTCAGGTAGATTAGCTCGATGGGTGTTAAAGCTACAGTCTTATAATTTTACTATAAGTCATCGAAAGGGAAAAGAAAACGTGGTACCTGATGCTTTAAGTAGAGTTTCGTACGCCGAAATTTGCGACGTACATTTCTTAGAACCCGAAATAGATTTAAACTCTCCACATTTTCACGATCCGGATTACGGAAGCCTTAAGGAAAAAATCTTGGAAAACGTCGACAAATATCCAGATATAAAAGTCATCGATAAATTCGTTTACATCCGGACTTGTCATTATACCGGTAGTTTTGACGAAAAAGAAAAATCGTGGAAATTATGGGTACCTCTGCAGCTTAGAGCTGAGATAGTTAAAAAAGCTCACGAATCGATTACGATCCACGGGGGAGTGGCCAAAACGCTGGACTTAATTAGAAGAAACTTATATTGGCCAGGTGTTGTTAGTAATGTTCGTGATTTTGTACGTAAGTGCGATATGTGTAAACAAACTAAGGCTCCAAATTCAGTTTTAAAACCTGAAATGGGTATGCCAACGTTTTCAACTAGGCCATTTCAGCGGTTATATATCGATTTACTAGGACCGTATCCACGAAGCAGAAATGGCCATATTGGAATACTAATTGTCTTAGACCATTTGTCTAAGTTTCATTGGCTCTGTCCCCTCCGAAAATTTACGGCCAAAAATATTCAGAATTTTCTGCTAAACCATATTTTCCACATATACGGTGTTCCCGAATTTATTATGAGCGACAATGGAACGCAGTTCCGTTCAAACGAATTTAAGATCTTTTTAACGAAATTAGGAATTAAGCATCTATTTACGGCATTATACTCACCGCAGTCAAATGCATCAGAGCGCGTAAATCGGTCCCTAATAGGCGGAATTCGCTCGTTCGTAAAAAATGACCACAAGACTTGGGATGAGAACATCAGTGCTATTAGTTGCGCACTACGAAATACCTATCATCAAAGTATTAAATGTTCCCCTTACCATGCCTTATTTGGTATAGACATGATAACTCATGGATCATCTTATGAGTTGTTAAAGGCCTTAAAACTTTTAGACGAATCAATTAATCCACTACCTAAGGAAGATGTATTAAAATTGCTACGGAAAACCCTAAGGAAAAATAATAAGGAATGATATGAAATAAATAGACGTGTCTATAATCTAAGGGCCAGACCAATACAGTACACAATAGGACAGAAAGTTTTTTACAGAAACTTTTCTCAAAGCAGTGCTAGCAAGAACTATAATGCAAAGCTAGCCCCTATCTTTCTAAAGGCCAAAATTCGCGAAAGAACCGGAGCCCACTGCTATGTACTGGAAGACGAGGTTGGAAAAGTAATCGGAACTTTTCATGCAAAAGATATACGTCCATAAAACAAAAAAAAAAAAAAAAAAAAAAAAAAAAAAAACAGAAGATAGTTTCCTTCTTATTCTGTTGTTTAAGAACCAGAATAATCCGGTTTGTAATGACTACTTTGCTTAGTAATTGGGAGTAAAACAAAGTATTCCATAATTAGTTATAGTTCTAATTAACGAATAATTTCAATAAATCAATCACATAAAAAATCAGAAGATATAATTTATATTGACAACTTGATTTTAACGGATTCGGAATATAAGTTGTATTTCACCTCACACTGTTGCATTTATATTATCAACAGTAGTTAGCAACATTGAAATATTGCCGTAAATTCAGGTTTACACCAATAACTGTTTTGTTAATATCTTTCTACTAACTGGCAATAACGCATGGTTTTTGGTAACCTAAATGGGTAGCATTCTTTTTGATCCAGCAGTCAAAGTGAAAACATCTCTAATTGCGCTAAGTAAAAGTGCTAGATTCCAAGTAAAAGCATTAAAATAAAACAAATAAAAAAATACTTTAAAAAGGTTAATTTCCTTACCAGTATTTAAAATTTAAGGTAAATTCCATTTACTAGAAACATTAATTTTATTAAATCATTCAGCATTTAATAAACCTTCTCTCAATTATAATTTTCTCAGCATCTATATATCATAAAATCCCAAAATCTAAAGTTTCTTTTCAACATAACCTTAAAATTTTCACGCTGGCTCTAAACTATATTACAAAGGAATACCAGCGTATTTTGTCGCCGAAACACAAAAAATACAGGTAACCCAGTCAATAGTTTAAATAGTATTAAAATTGATCAAAAATTTCCCAGCAGGACTAATATTACACTCAATTTGCAGTGGTGGACACCGGTCTCTAGCCACCACTGTAACTTTATTTGTTAGTTATACAAAAAATACTCCAAAACTCACTAAGACTGCACACTATAAAGAGTTGCATACAAATTGTATTTTATTCATTGGCATATGTCTAGAGACGAACAACAACAAGAAAATATCATAAAGTTGTTTACCTACATACAGTCATTCATAAAGGTTGGAAAGAAGACAAGACAATTAAAATTACTTTATTCCGCAAATCAAATAGAACCATAATGAAAAACAGCGTGGCAAATTGTTTGAATGAAATCAATTAATTATGGATTCTCTACTAAAGTTCTGTACTAAAATAACATCCAGTAAGTGTTCAGTGCTTCCAAAACAAAATTTACATAGTTGCCTGAAAATTGCTAAAGTCTATTCCTAACATACTAAACTAGAACCAAAAAGGACAATTATCATATCAAAAACCGAAAGTCATGTATAAATTTTAATAAATACCATTGAAGTTAACACTATATAAAATATGATTTGGAAACCTTAACAACATTGTAACTTAAGTTGTAACCTAATAGCTATAATTAATTAAGTTAAGTTTTTTTAAGTTAAGGTATGTCTCAAGGTTAGAGAAAGATCATCATGAAGAAATCTGTACATGCAAAACAAAATTTATCAGTAACTCCTTTTTTTTGTCCACATAAAACTACAGCGGATTGTGGAGGCCTCAGCAGTTCCAGCTATAGATTGGTGAGTGATTTTGTTTTATCCATATATTTTGTTTTGCATAAATCGCTTGAAAGTTTATCAAAGCTTTAAGTAACAAAAAAACAAAAAAAAAGAAAAAACAAAAAAAAAAAAACAAAAACAAAAGCACGCAAAAATTTTTACAAGATAAACTAAACCCGTCAATCGAGAGTCTGGTGCAGAGTTTATTCATAAAACTTGATTTCGTTTTTTTTCTCTCTTTTTTATTTTTTTCTTTGGTTCTTAAATCTTTGCTTTGCTAAAAGCGTACATGAAATAAATTATTAGTTAGTTAATGATAATTAATCGATGCATTATTGTATTTATTGCGTAGTATGCAAGTAACTTATATTATATGTTTTTTTACACTATCGGCTAGTGCTATAAGTTCTGCTTTGAGTGATTTTTTTATTAGTAAGTAGTAATATCCATGAATTAAATTGAATTCGTTTGAATATTAAGAAAAAAAAATCTTCTTCTTCAGATAAATCCATGAATAAAATTAAACACTTGAATTGTTAATTAAGGATAATATGATGAATTTGTAATTGATTAATTATAGCTTTCGGATGTGAGTATGTAAGTGTGTCTTCTGTAATAGGGATCTTAAGTAACTTTTGCCTTTAAGATCAATGGAAGGGAGGGTAATGAGGCAGTTATCTCTTGTCCATCTTGGAGATAGCAATATATAATGGACTTTCATGCATGTAACCCAACTTTAAGGTCGTAGCAAAAATGGTCAAAATACTAACTATTGAGGTTGCTCCATCTATCTTAATTTTGTTTATTTTTTTATTATCGGGAGTCTACAATAATATTTATGCATGTCGTATATTATGTAGGCGTAGGAAACCAACGGAATAAGAACCCCCCCAATCGACTGACCGCTAGTGGCAATTAATGGCTCCCATGAGTTCGTCAGTTTCCTATAACAATAACAGCCTCGTATCCCTACATAATAGGTACCCATGGTTATCAGGAATAGAACAAATTTTATTTTCATGTAATTTTTCTTGTTTTGATGTATTACCAATATGTAGGTGCTCTACTCAGATCCCGTACATTACAAATGTAACACCAATTCCAAAAAAGGGAGAGGCTAGCAAGCCTGAAAATAACCGCCCAATCGCAATTTGCTCTGCACTCTCCAAAGTTATGGAGAGTATGCTTAATTTTCATCTTCTGAAATATCTGGAGTCCAACAGCTTACTTAGTGACCGGCAGTACGGGTGACTTACTGACCTTCCTTTCGGAAAAGTGGTGTCAATCCATTCACCATTTCGGCGAAAGTAATGTGGTGGCTCTAGATATTTTCAAGGCGTTTGATAGAGTGTGGCATGGTGCACTCATATCAAAACTTATTATTGGTAATCTCCGAATGGGGCCTTGCAAATATTATTCAATTTAACGCTCATAAAACCCAGTGCTGTGTGCTTTCGCACAGGCGTACGGCTGAATATGCTACCTCATCTGTAATTATGGGTGATATATATATTAAGGAATCAGAAGCTCTCGATGTTCTTGGCATTAAAATTCAATGTGATGTTCTTTGGAACCAGCATATTTTTCATGTCGCAAAAGAAGCATTCAAGTGCCTAGGTTTTTTGAAACGGTGTAAGAAATACTTCACTCCTTGATCTCCTTACTATCTATGTCACCTTTATCACACCGAAAATGGAATACAACTCTCATGTGTGGGCCGGTGCTTCAAAGTCTATTTTGGAGGTTCTCGACCGCGTGCAGGAAAGAGCGAAGAAGCTCATCGGTGACAGTAGGGTATCCAGCTCTATTGACTCACTGGAGCGTCGACGCAATGTGGGGTGTGTTTCACTGTTTTATCGTTACTACAACGGAATGTGCTCTTATGAAAAAAAGAAAAACAACTGCAAATCAAAGGGTGTCTCCATAGGGATGTGATAATCACTGTAACGGTACGTTTTGTTAGATGTTGGGGTAACATTTAGTGAGTCTAGCTTGGTTATATTTTGTGACACCTCTTCTGGTTACAGAAGGAGAAACTCCAGTTTAATTTAAACGTCAACCGCCGACGGTTGTGATGTGGGAAAGGCAGATAGTAAATACACTCGCAACAAACTGAATATATTTAAACAAAAATTACGTTCTACATATACATCATTCTATATACAAATATCATCGGCTCTTAACGGGTTAAGCATATTTTTTTAATTGTTAGTATTTCCTTAGGGGTCTTATCAAAAGCTTTTAAGTGATACCCCTATTGATATTTTAAAAAATGTCGAAATTGAAGAGGCCCCTAACTCGGGAAATATGGGGTCGGAAATGGATATTGCAGAAATTACATATGAAACGACACACTTAGTTATACCCTTTTTCAACTTTTTGCTGTGAAGGTTATTGAAATTAAAAATGCTTAACCCATAAAAAGCCAATTACATTTTTATGTTAACTTATGTGTATATAGTACTTAATTTTTTTCTTATTTTTTAATTCTCTGATACCCCAACATTTGCTTTTTTGATTGGAGTTACTTCACTAAACTACATTTTTTTTTTTTTTAAATAGAGCATTTTCTTCTACACTAATTTGAAAAAGAAATCGTAAGGTTAATTCTTTGTAAACCTCATCCAACATATTTTTATCGCAAAATACAATTTCTCTGTCCGTATTTTTTCTGTTCAATAGAGTTTTAATTAAAAACACGGGAAACGATTATTAAATTAATTAATTTTCCAAAAAAATTGTTATGCTTTTTTTATACTATTCCAAATTAAATTATAAATCAGCGATATTGATTATTGAGGGTGAAAGCATGTCTCAATGGCCATTTCGCTACCGCTTACTTAGTTTTCAGGAAACTTCTCACAAAAATTTAATTAAACTTAAGATTTTGTCCAAACAATAATGTAAAGACAAAAATCAAAGTTTAATTAAAAACAACAATAACTAAAAATGTTTATTTTTATGCACGGGCACTTTTCAAATTATTAAAAAAATAAATTAAAAACACGGGAAACAAATATTAAATTGTTTGAAAATTAATTAATTTAATAATTTGCAATGTGCGCGTGCATAAAAATAAATTATCGTAGTGTGTTGTAACATTTTATTTTTCATTTTCTTTTAACTGTATAAAAGCCTTTTTTCGGCAATATACAGTAGAGAAAAAAATAGAATCATAGTTGGTTATTGTTGTTTTTGCCTAAACTTTGATTTTTGTCTTTGCATTATTGTTTGGACAAAAATCTTTAGTGAGAATTTTAGTGAGAAGTTTCCTGACGAGCTAAGTAAGCGGTAGCGAAATGACCATCGAGATGAGCTTTCACTCTCAATAATCAATATCGGTGATTTATAATTTACATCTTTTCATTTCCTACAAAATGAAGCTGTTTTGCGAGTTTTTAAAGCAAAGCCTTTATTGCATGGTAATGGTCTTAAGCAGTGCATAATTTGTTTTTTTCTTTAATACTGTTTCCGAAAATGCAAAATATCTGTCGATTGGAAGAAATTAATTAAAGTTAATGTAATTTAGCTAATTAGGAATGAACTTATTTCACTTTCAAAAGAAATATTCGGGCGATAGAATTGTACAGCAAAACTGGTTTTTGTTTATTTTATGCCAAGATAGAACTCTATTGAAATTGTGATTGTAACTATATAGAGGAGGCTACATCTTATTGAAATTACTGTTAACTTAGTTTTTTGAAAAAGCGGACTTATACCGCTTTCAAAAAAATCAGCTCAAATAATAGTTACACAAAATATTAAATTCAAAGGTGGCTCCTACATAGTATGAAAAATATAAAAACGTTAGTGCTTTGTTGGTAATTTTTATAAAAACAATAATATTTTTAGAAGTTTCAAAAAGAATACGCATGTTGTTAATGAAGTTTCTGTACTTTAATAATGAGGTCCAAAATAAATTCATAAATATTAAATAAATTTACCTTAACTTTTTTCGGAAAAATTGTAGATCCTAGTGCAAGTTGGCCTTTTAAAACGCGCGTATAACATTCTTTTTCATAACTAGATGGAACTCCAAAATGTAGCGTACGAGTCACATCAGTTGTGCCATCCCTTAAAACACATTAAGAAAAATTAATAATAATCTTTAACGTTTTACAACAACACAAAAATTTTAGTATGCTATCTACACATATTAAATCACAGTTAACAAATAAATCAATAAATTTATCGTACATATCATTTACTTCGGTAATTTATTTATTATAATTTTTGAGAGAACTCAAGTGCAAGTAAATCAAGTACTTGCAAGAGATTGATTGCAAGTGATCTTTCACCTGCATGTTGGTTAGTTATGAAAAGTAAAAACAGTGGTACCCTTTAAATATTGTATTTTAATTTTAATGGATAGCTTACATGTAATAATTTTTAAAATATTATTATTTTATCTTATATAACAAAAAATTTATACATAAAAAGTAAAAGTTTGTAACATAATTTTGTTATTTGTTATGTGCTTTAATTTTGTTCATAAGAAACTCACGTAAAAACCTTTGCCTTCGACGACATTTTTAAAATAAAATTCTACTCGCCTGTGTAAGTAATCAAAGCAAGTTACAAGGTTTTTTATTATTACCTTCGATTTATTGGTACCTTTACGTTCACACAACTTGTAAAAATTTACCTTCATGTGTAAATGCAGCGTTAGAGTAATTTGAAGTTGGTTTTTATTTTATATATAATCATTTTTATGGTCTTGCATCATTTTTTTAGAAGTGATCTAAGGGTAGCCAACGACTGCATTATTTACATCTGGATTTCTCAGGGTCTATTTTATTTGCAACCAAATATCAGAGTAGTGCCGAACCACAATTTAATTGACTTCTAAAATATTTTTTTCAATATAAATTGTTTTTGTTACAAATACATTTTTTATTGAATTAAGTTATACGCTAGAAATTATTGAGTACAATTTAGCTAATTGGATTTTAAATTTGTAGTTAATTTGTCGATGCCTAAAATGTAGAAGCTCAAACTTTCCTGTACTATAAATAGCACGTCCAATCAATGTATTCCTTATTATTTTTTTTTTTTTTGTTTTATACATTTTTCTGCTTCACCGTAAAATGCTTTCACTTCTGAATTTTTAACCGACTTCAAAAAAAGAAGGTGGTTGTCAATTTATCTGAATGCTGTTTTTTAATGTTTATATCTGTAGAACTAAATCCTTTCTGAAAGGACTTTGAAAATTTGTTGTATTTTGATATATTATGCTTACAGAGTGGTCCCGTTTAAAAACAGTTCTAAGATTATGAAAATTAAAGGGTCTCCCTATACAACATATGTACATGTTTTTAAGTGTATTATGAACTGTGAAGGGCACCACTCTAAAATTAAAAAAAAGGAGTATTACAATGGCAAAAATAATAGAAAAATAAATCTAAAAACTACATTGTATCTCCATAGGTGACTTAAATTTACCTATATGGTCCTATCTTGAAAATCGGACAAAACGCCGCTTACTAGACCGTTATAATAACAAGTTGAAATGTTCAAAATTATAAATTAAAGGTAGCCCCAATAGTTCATGTAATTTTATGTATATGGTCATCCTTTGGAACACTTGTAGACAGACGGTTGAAATTTACAAAGAACCTGTATTGCTAAGTCCGCTATAACAACAAGTATAAATTTTGGATTTGAAAAGTAAAGGGTGTGCCAATAGTGGATATGATTTGGTACATGTGACAGAACTTTTGAACCGTTATAGACAGACAGTTGAAATTAACAATTCCTTATCTAAAACTATTCATTTATGCTAAGCAATTAATAAAAAAATAACTGCAGGAAAAGTAAAGATTTAGCTACTTTCAATAGAGTGCTGTGTACATTGGAGCAATTCAACACTAGGTATTTAATTCAAAGCTCGATATGTATGTGCATCACCTACAACATTTGTTGCACGAAGAAGGTATATAAATTTACACACATAACGCTTCAATATATATCAGCTTTAGGATTTTTATCTGAGCAATGAAAGAAATGTAGTTGACAAAAAGTTGTGCAATTTAATTAAGGCACAGCACGATGCCTGTGAAGTCTAATGTAAGCCCTATTGTATTTTATCACTTCTGCTTTATTTAATAGTTATTAGTGAGAAATCTAAATAAGCGCAGTCGATAACAATCCACAATGTGGAATACTAAGGCATCATCTTAAAATGGAACACCTAAACGATTGGATGTGGAATAGCAATTAGTGCTAGCGACTCGAAATCAGTGAATGTAGAGTTTGTAACACAGTTTAGCTAACAAATTTCATTTGAATTACACACGGAAAAGATTGTACTTTCTTGTCACGAACGAGGTATCTTTATAGCAAAACTTAAATTATGATTTTGTACATCACAAACAGCATGATTATTTACACCAGCAAAAGCTAAACTTTGTTCGGTTGCAGAACGCGTAGCAAGAATGATGTAACATAGTTTTTGTAAAGAAAAACAGAGGTAAATAACAGCTGTATCATCAGTGTTGGCCAGTACTTAAACTATATTACTCAGTTTCGGAAAAACTCGCTAAACATTTTAAATTTATTATATATGTGTATTAAATAAAAACAAAATACAGGACGCAATTAAAAATAAAATTATAAATAATTGTGAATAAAATGCAATTTTTGGAAGAGATTTAAAGATAATGTTGCCGGGACACATATTTTTAGAATTATATATCCAAAGTATTTTATAAATATATAAGTTGGTATATTTTGACATTTTCGCTTCAGAATGGAGCAAAGCTTCAAAATTTTATTTGAAACAGTTATGGTTTTGGCGATAATTAAGTTTTCTTTTGTAAATTTTTAGTAGTTGTTTAAAGTAGAGTCGCAAGAAATTATGTATTACTTGAAAAATATGCGTTGCCGCTAAGTTATTGACTCAAAATTTTTTTCTTGAAATAGTCATTCCTACAACGTAAGTTAGTTTTCATTTTGAAATTCTAAGCTAAAAATTTCTTTACTTCTACCGAGGGCAAGAAATCCTGCCGAAAGTTATTAGTTCGGGAATTATAGAGGTTTAAAGTTGTAAATTATATACTGTTTCATATCTGCACATAAACCTATTATCAGGTTGAAATGCATTTTGTTTCAAAATGCTTACAAATAACTTTTAAATAAAGTTACATATGACAACAAGAAACATGCTTTCACTTCAAGAATCAATATTGATTAATTTATATTAAACAGGAATTTAGACGCTTCAAATGCAAATTAAACCTTAATTAAGATTTGCAAAGCGCCAGCGCATTTAAACTGCTTAAGGAGACGAAAAGATTCGGCTATATGCAAAACAAAAACAAAATTACTCTTCCGTCCTACTCGAAGCGTGGGAATAGGGCTAAGAGTCCTTAGTGATAATCCATTTTAAACACCCATTTTCTTCTTACATAACCTACGATTTGCAACTTATATATATATATATATATATATATATATATAAGCCTATATATATATATATATATATATATATAGCCCTAATCTAAAAGCCTATTTTTGCAAATAATGTAAACTGACTTTTTTCATATTTCAATTTATCGCACACCTAGTTCAAAAGTGACACAACTCAAAATTGTGTCTTTTCAGAAATCGAAAAAAAAACTGCTTTTGACCTGAATAAAAATGGTAACAAACAAAAACTTTGGACTATTTAGTAGAAAATCCATACCGATTATGATATAAAAAGTTGTTTTTATTTGTTTAATATTTATACATTATATAATGAACAATTTAATTAAATTTTGAGTTCAGTCACTTTTAAACTATGTGTGCGATATATTCGTTTAACGGTAATTTGTAATGTAATAATTTTTAAAAACTATATACAAGTGTTTGTCCTCAATTTTCCGAAATCTGAAACATTAAAGTTTCTTACAAATTGTAGGACTTTGTGTCGTAATTAAAATTTTCATATATATAATTTGATTCTTTGTGAAATTGGCTTTTTAATTTAAGCGACTTTTTATTAAATTTTTTTTTTATTTGTCGACACTTGTATAAAATAAATGAATAAACAAACATTTTTTACCCGTTGACATATTTTTTTAATAATACAAATATTGAAGTATCTTTTTCGCATTTTTTTATTACATGAAATTATATTATATTTTAATAAAAGTAAAAATAGATTATATTTATTTATGAAAAATAATAATAAAAACCATACATGAATGTACTTGAGAGCCCGTTTATGGGACTACGTATATAATAACAATTATAATTACTATTTGTTTATTTATAGTTTTTAGCTTATAATTCTTTTTTGCGTAAAATAAATAATAAAAAAAAAATGAATAAACAGCTGTAGTTTGAAAACTATATTAAATAAATTAGAAAAAAAAATAAATTAGAAAAAATAATATAACGAATAAATATTAAAAACTTTTGTTAAGAAGTGGAATCTAACTCCTATTTAGCTTCATCCTCTTATTGTTCTCCTTCTTAGGAACACCTTTTGAAGACTCTTTATAGCACGTAATATGAAAAATTTTATATTATTGCATGGTTTTGCTTATTTGGAACTTTCATACATGGGATTTATTCATTAAAAATTTTCTTCTTACATTGCCCTTATGTGTAAAAGTTATTTTAATTCCAATCTGTATACATAATACGAGTACATGCGGGTACATAAATATAATATCAGCCATCATTACTTGACTAACTTTAATTTACTTTATTGGCATCAGTGGTGGATATTTTCTTTTTATATAAAAAACTATGATTTTACGCCTCGTACAAATTGTAGGAAAAGTATATTATATACCGTTGTATATTTTTGTTGTTGTTATTATTTGTTTGTTTTGAACTTATGTACATTATACTGCAATTAAATATTTAAGAGGAGCAACTTTTTTTCATCATTTGTAATTAGCATTTAATAATATTTTACACGTTTTCTTTGCAATAACTTCGAAATAATGCCGAAGAAATTGGAAGGTAATGAAGACATCCTTGAGCAAAAAAATTTTTGTTTTTTTTTTCAGTTTGATCATATATATTTTCAAGGCAAATATTATTTTAAATTTTGCCTGTATTTTTTTTTGACATTATTTCATAGCTGTTTGAACAAATAAATGTGCGTAGTGTGACCACAAAACAAATTTTGTATTGTTTTGAAAAATTTAGGGCAAACAAGAGCAAATAAATTTAAGGCAAATGTTTGTAATATGTGACCGTACCTTAACGTATGTGCACGCTTCAATCTTATTGTTACATACTGTTGTCTTAGAAAGAAAGGACAAGAGGATTTGCATAGTAGCTTAATCTTTGGAGATAGTTTTCGCTAAATCTTCGTATTTCTTCGTGGCTAAACGAATATATTAAAAAGATTGACACATCTTTTGTTAAAAATTCTCGGAAGATAAGGACAAATAATATCCTCACATACCTTAAGTATTTTTGCTGAGTTGTGAGTTCAGTTCAGCTATTTCCAGCTCTGTAGTATAAGAAAAATTAAAAATGCTTTGAGATTGATTTAAAATTCTAAGGGCATTACATAAGTCACTAAGTAAATGATAATTTTTCTTAGGTATTTGAAGAAAGTATTGGGTTAACAGATAACTCTTAAGGCAGTTGTCTAAAATAAACTCTTTGTCAGAATCTCTTACTTTTATTTGATTATTTAACTTTCTACAAGATTTTCATTTGAAAATTTCCAAAATTTCTTCGGCTGTTTTGTATTTGGTTAAAATGGCTCTAATAAAAGTTGTTCATAGATTGCTTACACGCTTTTCTGATTACGTTACTAATTCTCTTTAATCTACTTTCAACATCACGTTTTTTTTCTTTGTTTTAAAAGATTATTCTCATATAATATAAGGGCTTGTAAACGTTGATTTAGCCAAGATGTTAACTCAATTTTTATCAATTTTTTTCACTTTTCTCCACAGTTGCATTTAAAATGTATGATATAATATGTGAGGTGTCAACAGGCGGGTTACCAGTTTCTTGAAAAGCTTCTAAATAGATAGTTAAAATTTCTTTTTCACGTTCAGAATTGCAAATTCGGTAAATTTTTTCAACATCCTCGAAATTTGTATATATATTATATTGTGATCTGTTAAACAGCATTCCATTGTATTTATTAGAAGCTCATCGGGGATATTACTATATACTTACATTATTTATGTTGCATATTAAAATATGTCAAAACTTGACAAAATATTGACTAAATCTGTGGAAGTAATGTTAATAAAATCAATGTTGGAGCCTCCAGCTACAATACTAGAAAAGCAACCAATTATGATAGTTTAAGTTTTTAACAAAACTCAAAAACGTTTCCACATTGCACTTTTGAGATCTATTAAAAGTTATTAGTTTTAATGTTTTTCATTGATTTTATGGTTAAGCAACGATATTGTAATACTTTCAATAAAATTCTTTCAACTTTCAACAGTGTAATGAAAACTAACATTTATGTAAATTGATAACCCACCATATCCATCTGATCTGCCATAGTGAAAAACACCATAACCAAGAATATTATAAATCTGCACCAAGTTTGAATTAAACTACGTTTCTTGTACAGCTATAACACGTGGTAATTTTGAAATCATGTATTTAAATTAATTGAATTTATCAATAGAAGAAATTCTTCTTATATTTATTGAAATAATATTCGAAATAAGTTTTAAAAGGTTCAAAATTTAAAAACTGCTGATAATCAATCACAAAAAAAGAAATATTCAAAGATTACTTAAAATATATTTTTAAATTTGAGTTATGAAGCAGGTAACTTAAATGCAGCTCTGGTTTGATCTTCATCATTATACATATCCTCAACTGCTGCTGATAGCTGAGGATTAAATCTACGTTTTTGTAGCTTGTTTGTTGTGGCCTCCAGAAGCATATCATCAATATCATCAACCTTCCCCTCAAATCTAATTAATATTGGTTTAGAAATTTCGCTTCGTTTTACGTACACTCCACCACTATAGGTGTACACAGATTGATATCCCACTTTATGTAGGGTTTTAGCTTCTTTACTTAGATAATCTTCTTTTTCTTTCTTAGCTGACATTAATTTTTGTTTGGTTTTTTCGACTCAAATTTTACAATTAGATTGGTTTTAATTTTTAGTTTTAATTGAAGTATTTTTTCTTTTAATAAAAAGTGCTTCCTTAACATCATCTTCATTCAAGTCTACACCAACTTTTGCAATGTGTAACAAAATATCAACTGCTGTTAAACCTTCTTTTACTTTAATGCCAGTAACAAGACAATTATTTTTTTAACTCTTTTATAATTTAATAGCTTTACTGAATCTTTTAACTTGTTTACTTCGTTCTTTAATAAACGATTTTCCTTTTCAATTTTATTTATTTTTTTTTCAGCCACGTATAATCTCATCAAATTGTTTTGACATGAATGTTACATTTCTTGTAACGAAGGCAGCTGATCCAACTTCTTTAATTGTTTCTTATTTCAATTAGTTCTTCTTTTACTGATCCATCACATTATTTACTTCACTTTTAATCTTGCCGTTTGCCGTTGTCTGACCACAAAACATTTATTAAGAGCAAACAACACCACAGCTGATTTTGGGCAAATTAAATTATTTGCTAGCAAACAAAAATGCATCTAATTAGAACATAGTGTGACCACTCGACGGCAAATATTTGATTCATTTTTAGGCAAACAAATATTTGTTCTTACAAAGTTTTTGTAAAGGTACGGTCACATCTGGCAAACATTTGCCTAAAACTGCTTTGCTCTTATTTGCCCTAAATTGTTTCAAAACGATACAAAATTTGTTTTGTGGTCACACTACGGACATTTATTTGCCTATTTTTATTCTTTCAGGCAAACATGTTTTATGTGCGGCCTCACTTAAAATGATATTTGCCTTAAAAATATATTATTATTATATTAAAAACATATTTTTTTAAATAAAAAAGACTGATGGCAATTATATAAATAAAAATTGGTTAAGTAATGATGGCTAATATTATATTTATGTCAGTGATGCGCAAGCCATACCACAATTGTGGAAAAATAATTTTACACACATTATTATGCTCTTTTGTTTACGAGGGCTGCTATATATATTTCTGGCCTTGTAACACTGAGTGCTGCCAAGTGCAATCTGACATTTCCATTGGAAAGTTTGTAATTTTTAAGCATAATCGTACTCAAAACGTTTTGGCGTACGACCATTATTTGTGTTGTTTACAGTGACTTGAAAAAATTAATATAGAAAAAAATGGAATTAACTCGATAACATTTTCGTGCCATCATTTTTCACAACTTTCGACGTGGATTATCACGACAAGAGTGCATTGACGAACTTAAATCTTTGTATGGCGATGAAGCACCATCCTATAGCACTGTGAAAAATTGGTATAATGAATTTAATCGTGGCCGAAGCTCGCTCAAAGACGAATTCCGTGAAGGTCGCCCAAAAAGGCTGTTGTGCCAGAGAACATTGATGCCGTGCGTGAACTCATAATGCAAGATCGACATGCGACATACCGAGAGATAGAGACATCCTTGGACATTTCTTCCACCAGCATACATTCGATACTGCATGAACACCTGGCCATAAAAAAGGTTTGTTCTCGTTGGATCCCGCACAATTTGAAAGTCGCTCAAAAAAAAGCTCATGTCGATTGGTGCAAAGAAATGTTGCAAAAATACGATTGCGGTGCTTCAAAAGACGTTTATAAGATCGTCACAGGTGACGAATCATGGATCTATGATTTATGCGCATAAAAAAGCGTATAAATCATGCTGGACAATACTTTGAAAAACAATAAAACCATTTTTGATTATAAATATTCGCATTTTCACTATTAGGCCAGAAACATATAGAGCAGCCCTCGTAGTCGTTGATTAAACATCGACGAATGCACATGCGTGCGGATGTATGAAATTTTTCTTTTAACACACTAAAAGAAAAAATTTTTAATTTTTTACAGTAAAAAAGCGAAGTATGGCATTTCAAAAATACTTTAAGATTGAAAATGCTTTTGGAGGTATGCAATGCCTTTTATGTTATAAAATATTAAAAAAAAAGAGAGAGATACTTTAAAAAGGCATTTTGGAACTTTTCTTAATACATTTAATATCTTAGATCTTGCAATTTTTGCTGATTTAGCCGCTATTTAAAATAAATTGAATTTAGAACTTCAAAGTACGAAGGAACAGAGTTAACTCGGTTAACTTAAAAAATATTATGCTCATTCGAAATTGCAAAAAAAAAAAAACATGTATAAATTTTATGAGATTTTTTATTATATATTTTTTTAATTAGAATTTTTACTTGTATATTAAAAATACTTTAGTTTTTTACTGTTACCAAGTAACATATTTTTTTCACTAAGCAACTTTTCTTACATTTAAGAGTTAGAATTCTTACTTGAATTTAAATTAAACTTTAATTTAATTGCTTATGTGCACTATTTTTTAATGTTACCAAGTAACAGCATTTTTTTTTTTCATTAATCATTTTTTTACGTATAAGAGATGAAAATTATTAAATAATTCTGCTAAATTTTGTTTAAACTAAAATTTTTTTACTTAAATTTAAAAGACTTTAACTAACACCATGTTTTTATTAAACAATTTTTCTCATAGTGTAACTTTATATTTCTCACCAATATAAATACATTTTATATTTTGCGCATCACTGATTTATGTACACGCATGTATTTTCTACACCGCAGACAACTGCAAGAGTGTCTATTTTTAATACTCTAAGTATACTTATATTAAATCCGGTTGCGGTGTGATCGCCACCGTATTTCTTCTGTGCGAGTATCTACTATACCCATTCCATTTAAGTATTGATGAGCTTGAGTCTCTAGCGGGAGTTTACATTATGGGCATTGTATCAGCTACAAAAGTCATGATGCAGAAGTTTGTAGGCAAGAGGTGTAGAGAAGCTTGCGGGGTAGCAAAAGTAGCACGAAATGAATTTTCATGACTCTTTTTAGTTTTTTCTCTCATATTTATCTCATTCCTGTTTCTTTCTCTGGCTTTTTGCAGTTATATTCTTAAGCGGTGTTACCAAATGGCTGTTTTTTTCCTATAATATTCAAATATTGTTAAAAAATTAATACGTTTAGTTTATGGCAACACTTAAAAGATTAGTTGATAAAACATCATAAAATTCTCTCACTTGCTACAAAAGAGTCATAATGTAAACGCGTGATGACTTACGGAGATTCACCAAAAGAGAAAACAATAAAAAAGTCAGCTACAATGCCCTTAATCTAAACTGGCTCCTAGCATACTCAAGCAAAATGTTTGCGAATTTTACTTTGCAAAGTTTCGATTTTATGTGAGAGAGAGGGAGAAAGCATGATGAGCAGTACAGACGTTGATGTACTCGCAAAGTTGCTTTGGTTTTCTTTTGTTGCTTATACACAGTTGTATAAATTTACATATAAGCACCACATACAAAACGTCCAAAAATAAGGGACGATCAAAGAGAAGAAAACAAAAATTTGTAAGAGAAAACTTTCTGTGTCTGAACACCAAAATAAGTTTAAAAGAAAATTAACAAAACTTTGTCAAAGTAAAATTTGCTTGTATGAATTCAGTCTAAGTTTTCTCACATTCGGCATTCGTACTCATACTTACAGCAAACACCAAGAGAGAGAGATTTTAACGTGTGTAGTGTGAGGAAAACAGACTTATCAGATGAGAATTATTAAATGTCTAAATTAACTACCATACATACTTCTTTAAAATTAAAAAAAGTTTATTTAATATATAACAGGTTAGAAATGTATAAATTCTATTCTTTAAGCAAATAGATTTTTAAAATTAATAAATATGTATAAAAGCAATAATTATATTTACCAAAATAAAATATGTAAATTAAAAACTTTATTGCAATTTAGTATTATGAGGTCTAATAAGATTCAGTCAATACCATTTGCGGATATACAGTTTTGTTTAAAACTAAAACAACTAAGTAATTTTCCTTTTATTCACGGATTCGAAAAATAAATTTATTTTATTTTTTATCATTTTGTTTTCCTTAATATCGTTAGTAGCACGTTTTTGACAACAAGGGGCATAAACTGAAAAAAAATTGTACATAAAAAACAGCAACAAAATAAGTATACCTGCTTTAAATAGTGCACAAAAGCGGTTCAAAACAATGAAATGAAAATCTACGTTGTTTGCGTATGTGGTGCATATGGGTTTTTAATAAATATGTTTGCCTTTAAGCGGTTTTTATTTCAATTTATTTATTAAATATGTGTTGCATTTCATACCTATGAAAATGGTTGTTGCCTGTTTTTCTGCTTATAATGTATAAGCAATAGATTTGAGCAAATTTTGTGCATTATTTTTTGTTTATAAATAGATCTGCATACAATGCATAATTTCATAAAAAGGCAGTAAAAAATTTTAATACGGTAAAAATGTGGCAACGGTGTTTAAAAATAAAGAGAAGTAAAAAATTCTCGCGTACGAGTATAGAAAATACGTAAAATTCTGATTGCGATATTTCTGAGATTCGTTTTTACGCTCTTTGTTTTAAATATACTCACAACAAAAAACACTTACAAGGATGGGTATAATAAACACCAGAACTTTTTATTGCGGTGTTTAAAATACTCGGGTATGTAAATATGCAGTATACTCATGGTTACGTTGTACTCGTGCCGTTCTCCGGTACACAGATTACAATAAAAATAAGTTTCACACATTAAGGCAATGTGAGAAGAAAAATTAAAATAAACTAGCGGACCCGGCAAACTTCGCCTCGCCCAAATTTTAAGCCTTCTTTCATACAAAAAATACATTTACGATTTTTTCAATTTTCATTTTTTTCTTTATATATTCGTTTGACGGTAAGTTATAATTTAAAAAAACCGTATACAAGTTTTTTTCCTTTATTTTCCGAAATCTGAAACATTTAATTTTCTTAAAAATTGCAGGACTTTTGCTCGCAATTAAAATTTTGCATAGTTTAATTCTTTGTGAAAATTGCTTAATTTAAACGACTTTTATTTAGATATATTACTTGTCTACACTTACACAAAGTAAACAAACAAACAGCTGTAGTATGAAAGTTATGTGAAATATATTAGAAATTTTTAACAAAAAAAAATATAATGAATGAATATTAAAAATTTTTGTTAAGAAATGGAAACTTATTCTTATTTAGCTTCATCCTCTAGTTGTGCTCCTTCTTAAGAACACCTTTTGAAGCTTCTTTATGAAATGAAAAATTGTATATTCTTGCATGGCTTTGTTTATTTGGAACTATAATACATGGGAGTTATTTATTATAAATTTTCTACTGACATTGCTTAATTTGTAAAACTTATTTTAATTGTAATCTGTGTACATAATACATGCGTGTACATAAATGTAATATTAACTATCATTACTTCACCAATTTTTATTTATTTAATTGCCATCAGTGGTGGATATTTTCTTTTTTATATAAAAAACTAGGATTTTACTTCTTGTACAAAGTATAGGAAATGTAAATTATAGGAAAAGAATAAAAACTTAATTTGAGACTTTTAAGAAGATGCGCCCAGAGTTTGCGCAGATAGGAAAAATTATCCTACATTTGTATATTTTCTGCAATTAAAGATTTAACAGGAGCAACTATTTTTCATCATTTGTAATAAGCATTTAATAATATTTTACACGTTTTCTTTGCAACAACTTTAAAAAAATGCCGCAGAAATGAATGGCAATGAAAACATCCATCCGCAGCAGTTTCTCAGCAAATAAATTTATGTTTTTTTCAGTTTCATCAAATATATTTTTGAGGCAAATATCATTTTAAGTGTGACCGAGTTAACCTCTCTTATTTTAAGATAGTAATAACAAATCCATAAATTCAAATATAACTAAGATAGTAATAAAAGATGATAAATCCATAAACTCAAATATAACTATTCTAAGCTAGAGATAAGACAAACATCATAAATACAACTATTGTAACGATAAGACAAATATCATAAATACAACTATTGTAACGATAAGAAACACATTCTTTCTTTTCTAACTTAATACAAATAACTCAAAACATGTTTTACTGATAAAAAAAAGGTACTAGTAACCTAAACAAAGAAAAACATATTTTGAGTTAGGACAAAGAAACATTAAACATAATTATTAATATAAATAGATGCTAAGAAAAATAGGATAGATAGTCTTAAGAATATATTTAATAAAGAAACGCACATTTTTTGGTGCAGAAAAAAGAAAATATATTTTTTTACTCATTTCCTATAATTGGAAATTAACTGGGGGCTCAAGCCGGTCTAAACTCTTGACCACAGCCAAATATTCTTGACATTCAAGATATTTAAATAAAAATTCCACGGCTTTGAAGAAAAGCAAACCAATCTCTGAAAAAGTGAGAAATTACCACGCTGGACCAACGTCAGAAACGGCAGAAAATATTCAATTCCCTACGATCTATAGGAAAAGACAACGACACAATGAATCAAGATATCGCAGCTTTACGAGCACAAATAGAGGTACTCACACAAACTCTGCAGAATACTCAATTGAAGGTAAATACACTGGAGGCGGAACGATCTCCCCGTACAATCACTACGCAGGAACAACATAGTGACTTCACACCAAATATAAAGGATGAAACTCAGATAAATTTAAAAACATTCGAAGCTATACCGTGCTTCAGTGGGGATAAAAACCAATATAGATCCTGGCGGAAAAGGGCATGGACATTCATGGAAAATATCAAACAATTTTCCAACCACCCAAATTACTACACAGCATTCACGATACCGCATTCAAAAATTGTTGGAGAAGCAGCAGACATCCTCATCAACCACAACACCAAGATGAACTTTTATTCTATAATTAACAGGCTTGACTACACTTACGCAGATCAACGACCATTATACGTACTTCTCGAGGAAATGAAGAAACATAAACAGGGAAGACAAACACTCTCAGAATTCCACAGCAAAATCAGCAAAGCACTGAACCTCGCACTTTCGAAAATAGAGATGTCAGGTGATAAGGGATCTGCATCCATGGCGGAATCAACAGTAAATACACAAGCGGTACATTATATAGCCATCATCCAAAGGAATTAGAAACTGCATTTGCAATCGCAAGCACCATATACCATGACAACGCAAATATGCAGTTCGACACACTGGCTACAACACAATTATACAACCAAAAACCAAACTTCGGACCACAACGATACGAAGATAGAAGGAGGTACAATCCCAATGTACAAGCTCAATTTAATCATCAACGACGGCAGGAACCCATGGAAGTGGATAGTTCGCAACAAATTAGACGTTTAACACAATATTCTCCACAGCAGCAATACAACCCACTCAGAAGGGAGCAACAACCAACAAAAAGGGATAGAATGCCTTCATCAAAAAATTATAATCCGAATAAAGTTCAACGAGTAAACCAGACGAGAGATGAAAATATACAATCACTTGTACCACACACCGAAGATACTTACGAAACCGGCAGCGCTTTTTTAGGCGAATCAACGGATTGCCATGTCTACAGAGGCACTGCCAAACAACAGGTAAATCCGTTAATATATCAATCGACACAGGTGCGACAAACAATTATATTAGTTCTAAGTGCAACATAGGAAAATCTATTCCAATAAAACCAGTTAAGGTAAAAACGCTTCACGGATACTCTTTAACGAAAGCAAAAAAAATTATTACAGTATTAGGCCACAATATAGTATTTTTCGAAACTGAAGCCTTAGAAGAGTTCGATATGCTTCTCGGGGAACATGGTCTCAGAGCCATAAAAGCAGAAATTAACTTATTTGAGTATAAAATCACGTATAAATTTAAAAGAAAAGAAGAAATTAGCGAACAAAAAGTGAATTACACAGTCAATAATGACAAATATAAAAATGAAATTGAAAATATAATGAGAATAAATGACGAAACCAACGAAATTCTGCCCTTTACAACCACTGTACAAGCTACAATTAGGACAAAATCAGAAGATCCTATTTGGGTGAAACAGAACCCGTATCCAATAGCAGAAAATGAATTTATAAATAAAGAAATTCAAACATTATTAGACAACCAAATAATACAACCTAGCAAAAGCCCATACAACTCTCCAGTATAAACCGTTGCGAAAAAAAGCACAGATGAGGAAGGGAAACCAAAAAAACGTATCGTAATAGATTTTCAAAAGCTAAATGCTCAGACTATAACCGACAGGTACCCTATCCCAGATGTAGCAATGACTATTCAAAATTTAGGAAAAACAAAAGTCTTTACAACACTAGACTTAGAGTCAGGATTTCACCAAATCTTGATAAAAAAAATCAGACAGAGAAAAGACTGCATTCAGTGTGAATGGAGCAAAATACGAATTTCCTAGAATGCCATTTGGCTTAAAGAACGCACCTTTTATATTTCAGCGATGTATAGATGATATTCTGCGCCCATATATTGGTAAGTTCGCTTACGTTTATATCGACGACGTGCTTATATATTCTTCTTCGCCTGAAGAACACATGGAGCACATTCGAATAATAATAAACGCATTACATAATGCAAATATGAAAATTTCTGACGAGAAATCACATTTTTTCCAAGACTCAGTAGAATATCTTGGTCACGTAATCAAACACAATAAAATAACTGTAGATCCTAGTAAGATCCAAACAATAAAGGATTACCCAATACCTAAAAATTTAAAAGAATTAAGGTAATTTTTAGGACTAGCTAGTTATTATAGGAAATTTGTACAAAACTTCGCTTTAATAGTAAAACCCCTTACTACATTCTTACGCGGAGACAATGGCGGTGTAAACAAAAAGCAAAGCACAAAACTATTAATTAATCTAGATAAACCAGCACTCGAAGCGATAGAGAAAATTAAAGATATGTTACAAGCACAAGTCAATTATTTCAACCAGATTTTAACAAGCCCTTCGAACTAACAACTGATGCAATAGGAGCTGTACTTTCTCAGAATAAGAAACCTATTTCATTTATATCTAGAACCCTTAACCAAACCGAACAAAACTATAGCACAAACGAAAAAGAGCTTCTTGCGATCGTTTGGTCACTTTAATAATTAAGAAATTACCTTTTCGGTATAGCAGACTTAACCATTTACACGGACCACCAGTCACTCATTTTTTCTATATCTGATAGAAATCCCAACACAAAATTGAGACGATGGAAAAATTTCATCGAAGAATATGGCGCTAAATTAGTATATAAACCAGGAAATCAAAACGTCGTCGCTGACGCATTGTCACGTCAACAGATTAAAAATACTTCGAGTTGTTCACAACATTCAGCACAAAGTTCGCCAATCGAAAAATTGAAACGCGTGAAACAACCATTAAATGCATTTAAGAATCAAATAATTATTCACTATAACACAGATAACTTAGTGCAAATATCTTCACAAAATATTTTCTCATATGCACGACACACACTTTTCTATTCAACCAAGAACGATTTATTAGACAGATTAGAACAAATAATAAAACCAAAAGTAACAAATGCTATAAAAATAGAGGAAGAAACTCTATTCCACGTCGAAGATAATATCATTTCTTCTTTTCCAAATGTAAAAATTGTAGTAGCTCAGAAAATGACAGAAGATATAGAAAACATAGATAGACAAAAAGAAATCGTAGTACTAGCACATAGACGAGCACACAGAAATTACAAAAATAACGCTCAAGAAATACATACGCACCATGTGTAAAAAAGAAGCACAAGACTGTGAAATCTGTCTTACAAACAAATACGAAAGAAGACCAAATAAACAACCAATTGGAGCAACACCGATTCCAAATCACGTGGGAGAACACATACACTTAGATTTATTTTATATGAACGGAAACACATACATCACCACAACTGATAAGTACTCAAAATATTGCTATATACGAGAAATTCCAAATAAGAAAAGCATACACAAATACATCGAAGAAATACTATCGCAAATCTATCCAAATGCTAGATTCATAATGACTGACAACGAAGCAGCATTATCAAGTATATGCGTAAAACAGGTTTATGAAAAACTACATATTGAGCACACGCTAACGCCAACATACCATTCAACAACAAACGGTCAAGTGGAACGCACTCATACCACGCTGATCGAACTCTCTAGAGTCCTAGCTCAGGAACACAATTCTTCACCAGGAGACGAAATCTTTAATGCCGTTCGACAATACAACAAAACAATACACTCAGTCATTGGAGAGAAACCCGAGGACGTGTTTTTTAACCGGGGAGCACATCCTGATATTAAAGAAAAAATCGAAATAAACCAACAAAAAATACTTCTATATCACAACAAAAATCGTAAGAACATCACATACCAAGCAGGGGACGTTATATACTCCAAAACGCACCGACGCAATAAAAACGTAAGGAAATACTCAAAACACATTGTAAAGGAAGATAAAGGTAACACAATAATTACAAACAAAAATATTATTATACATAAGGATAATATACGAATACAAACATGCAAAGAATAATAATATTATTATATATATCCGTCGCATTCGGTAACAGACTAATAGACTTAAAAGACAAAAAATATATAATGATAGAGACTGACCCTGTATACGTTTTTCAGGACACAGCGTTCTTATACCATATGACAAACCTTTCTAGAATCTTGACACCCTACGAAAATATAGTACGATTTGCATATAATTTAGAACAAAACTCTGCAGAATATTTGTTGATAACTAAAATAGAAAATCTGAAGTCACAACTACTTCCTAGAATCTCCAGAACTAAACGTTCACTTAATTTTCTAGGATCAGCCCTCAAACTTATTACAGGAACACCTGACCACGATGACCTAATCGAAATCAAGACAGGATTGAATATGCTAATAGAAAATAATAATAAACAAAAGAAAATCAGCTCTGAATTTGAAAAAAATATTAGAAAGAATTAGCCCCGAATCTATTTCAGAACATTTAATACTTACCGAAGTATACAACGAACTACATTCTATCGCTACAATGATTAATTTCGCAAAAGACGGAAACTTTTATTCCGGAACTTTAAATTTAAAAGATATTCAACAAATAGTGTCTAATGAAGCGTTAGATCTACCTATAATAAATATATTAGAATATGCCGATATTAATGTTTTTTATTTTCATCACACAATTGTAAACACCTATAAATACCCATTATTAAAAAGGAAATGTAAGCTATTTAATTTGTATCCACTAGCATTTAAGCACGGAAAACTATTACTAGAGTCTAGAATAGCAAAATGCAATAATAAATTTACAAGTATCGAAAAATGTAAAAATTATCTAGGAAACTTTATATGCAAAATTAAGAAACCGGACAACTGTACTATTAATGTATTAGAAAACAGGCCAGCCAAATGCGAAGTAATACATGAAAATAACGCACCGCTACAAGTACTCGAAAATGGAAACATCATTACAGATTACGAACACACCTGGAATAACGTAAAAACAAATGGACCTAAACTAATACAATTCAATTACTAAACAAATCTAGATGGAAAACAATACTACAACCACCAACAAGCACTCAAAGATGCCATACATAACCTACACGACGAACAATTACAAATAATGCGCATCTTAGAATCTAATGGTAATTACAAATTTAACAATATCCAAGAAATATCAACCTTCCTGATACCCATCGAATAACATCCAGTCAAATACACATTTTATTTCGTATTGGGACTATGTACATTAGCATTACTAACTTATGGTATGATTAAATTCTGCGAATGCTACAGGATAAAGAAAATAGAAACACAAAGGAAAAAAATCGACGAATTATATGAAATAGAACTTCTCAAGCTCCGACAGAGACAATATACAGTTTAAAACGAGGACGTTTTTTTTTTAAGAAGGAGGAGAGTTAACATCTCTTATTTTAAGATAGTAATAACAAATCCATAAATTCAAATATAACTAAGATAGTAATAAAAGATGATAAATCCATAAACTCAAATATAACTATTCTAAGCTAGAGATAAGACAAACATCATAAATACAACTATTGCAACGATAAGACAAACATCATAAATACAACTATTGTAACGATAAGAAACACATTCTTTCTTTTCTAACAAATAACTCAAAACATGTGTTACTGATAAAAAAGGTACTAGTAACCTAAACAAAGAAAAACATATTTTGAGTTAGGACAAAGAAACATTAAACATAATTATTAATATAAATAGATGCTAAGAAAAATAGGATAGATAGTCTTAAGAATATATTTAATAAAGAAACGCACATTTTTTGGTGCAGAAAAAAGAAAATATATTTTTTTACTCATTTCCTATAATTGGAAATTAACTACCGCACATAAAACATGTTTGCCTGTATTTTTTTTTTTTTTACATTGTTTTGTAGCTGTTTGAACAAATAAAAATAGCAAATAAATGTGCGTAGTGTGACCACAAAACAAATTTTGTATTGTTTTGAAAAGATTTAGGGCAAACAAGAGCAAACACTTTGTAGGCAAATGTTTGTCATATGTGACCGTACCTTAATAAATGTTTAAATTGACGTTTATTTAAGCTTGTTCATATTGCATGGAACCATTTGGCGTATTTATCTCAGTTAATAAAATTGTCATTTTCCTTTACCTCTATGTCACATTGGCCACAGATAACTTTTGCATTTTGTATGCTGCGACGGCCTTTACCAGACATGCATTTAAAGGTTTTTAATTTTTACACCTTGCTTTATAATTAAATAACAGTAAGCTATTGTTTAAACAAAATAAACCACTGTTTTGAACAAAAAAAAATATAATCCACAAGAAGTTAAAATTTTGAAGTTTACATGAATGAGTTGCCAACTCTCTCTAATTTTAAACAACCTACAGACTTTTTAATGGAATTATAGAAAAAATATTCAATTAGTGTCTTCTTAATGGTAACTTTCCTAACTCATTTAAGTTGTCCAAGGTTATACAAATACTAAAGCGAGGAAAACACCCCAAATCAACTAAGTGTTACCATCCGATAAGTATGCTAAATATTTTAGACAAAATATTTGAAAACATAATTCTATATAAATTAAACGTATATACAGAAGAGTACGATGTTTTAAGCAATAATCTGTTTGGTTTCAGAAAACACCACTCAACAATACATCAGGTAAAACGAATTACAAAGAAGATCATCAACAAACAGAAATTTGCCGTAAAAGCACTGACATAGTTTTTTTTGATATTAAAAAAGCCTTCGATTCAATATGGCATAGTGGTATTATATTTAAGCTTATTAAATTTAAATACTGTATTTATTTATAACGAATTATTAAAAGCTTTCTGACAGATCTAAAGTTTAAAGTCTTTATAGACAATGTTTTTTCAACACAGAGAATTACTTTAGCAGGAGTTCTGAAAGGCTCAGTTTCAGATTAAATTCATCCTCTTTCAATTTATAAAAGAGCCGAAAAAAAGTCAGCCGTATACAGTGGAGAAAAAAAATAGAATTACTGTTGGTTATTGTTGTTTTTGCTTAAACTTTGATTTTTGTCTTTGCTTTATTGTTTGGATAAAAATTTTTAGTTTATTTAAGATGTTTGTCAGAAGTTTCCAGAAGAGTTAAGTAAGCGGTAACGAAGTGGCCATAGAGAGGTGCTTTAACCCTCAATAATCAGAATCGGTAATTATTTTAATCGGGATAATTAGAAAATAGCACAAAGTTTTTTTTTTATAAATATTAAATAATTAAAAAAAATATTACCGTTTCTTTAATTTATTTTTTTAAGAATATACGTAACTATTTGACATAAGTAACTGCTTTTAGTTAGGTTAGAACGCAAATAAACAGAATATATGTATGTATGTGATTTAGTAAAATAAAAATGAGTACTTGTTCTTAAAAAATCCTTGTTTATATCATTCACCACAAAATGTGGATAAAAGGGTATATATAAGTTTGTCATTCCGTGTATAATTTCTACAATATCCATTCCGACCCAATAAAGTATACATATTCTGACTTCTATGGGGCGACAGAAAATTAAAAAATAATAAAAATCATCAAGTGAAAAAATATTTTTCCCAATTACGGGGCTCTAAAATTTTCAAACTTTTTAAAATATCAATATGGGTATTATTTTAAAGCTTTTGAAGAGATCTTTTAAAAACACTAAAATTTTTTTAAAAATGTTTAACCCATTAAGAGCCGATGTCATTTTATGTAAAATTATGTATATATGCAGTACGATTTTTTTTATTTTTTTAAATTTCGGTCACCCCAATATTTGCTTTTTTGATTGGAGTTACGAATACTTCATTATACTACATTTACATAGATGGTTAAAGGTATACAAGATTCGACATAGCCGAATAAAGCACTCTTACTTGGTTTTCGTTAAATCTTTTATATACACATAAATGGTTTCCAAAGCGAACCCTACATAGAAAAATGGAAGAAGAAAAAATAGCTACTGAATGTTTTCTGTGTTTTTGTATAAAATATTTTAGAGTTTTAATTATCTTTTTGCTTTGTTGGAGTTCTTATTTAATCATTTTGGCTTCTGATATAAGACATTTAGGTTTTTTACACAAAAGTTGGGTAAAATCCACTGATGAGCTAGGGAAATGGTCATATGGATATGCTTTCCCCGCAGTAATACATTTCATTTTGTAGTTTTAAATAACAAACACTTCATGAGAATATCATGAAATATTTATATTTTTGCTCCTGTTAAAAATTATAACAAAACGAAATAATTTTTTCCACGATACAATTGAATTGGTAACTAAGTTTTTAACAGAGTAAGTAAATGCGCAGAGCAGAGCAGCTCTTTTGCACAATGAGCAGAGCCCACTTGTTATTGCGCATTGCTCTGCGCCAATATGTTTGCTCTGCGCAATGAAAGAGCAGCGCATTAAAAAAAACCAAAAATACCAAAAAATGCGCATGGCTCTTTTACTGTGGTACAAAACATTTTTTTTTTGCTAACGTCAAGATTATAAAGTAAAAACCAATTCAATAAATAAATTATTTTATTTATGTGTTTGGGACAGTTTAGAATATTTTTTATCGTTTTTTAAATATAGCTAATATTCAAATGAAGGTTGGAGGAACATATATATATATATATTTATTTTATTTATATAATTGTGTATTTATGTATTTATATTTGATAGATACCCAGTAAAAAATATATGGATTAATCCATAATCGAGCAATAAAGGAGTAATGACTTGTTCATCCGTTTGGAGTAATAAGCGAGCTATCGAAACTATTTTTTGTTTATGCCTCGCTTATTACTCCAAATGGATCAATGGGGGATGTATCAGTTCGTTTTTGTTTGTGACATAACTTTTAATTGTTGATGTTT
The DNA here is from genome assembly GCA_916610165.2 of Gymnosoma rotundatum. NCBI lineage: Eukaryota > Metazoa > Arthropoda > Insecta > Diptera > Tachinidae > Gymnosoma > Gymnosoma rotundatum. The sequence continues at coordinate 113,723,255 of OU744336.1, forward strand.
TCGTTTTGTTTTTATATTTAGTCAGTTTAGTTTTAAAAAGTGAAAGACGTGTTTTTAATAAAAGCGAAAAGGTACGGGTATAGTAACAAATTTGTTAAAAATGTGTGAAAATTTAGTTTCTAATCGTCATTTAAGACGACTAGTTAAATAGAAATTGAAAAATTCTCCAATTGTAATCGGGAGATTTAAAGTGAACAAGAGGCATTAGTACCTCACAAAATCAATGAATTAACAAATGAAGATAGCCAAACGGAAAGCTTTGTTGTTCATTATGATATCAGTGAAAATTTTAAAAGAAGCTCGCTTCTTGGGTAATTGAAAGTCGTGTTTCGAACGAATGCTGTAATTCACTACTATATATTTTAAAAAGTGAAGGTATGGACGTTCTACTATGTAGAGAAACATTGTTAAAAGCAGTGCATGCAGAAAACCCACGCTGCTTCACAGGGAGCCCAGAAATAATAGATATGGCACCAGGTGAATACTTTCATTGTGGTTTAGAAAAAGCACTGATGATGCACGGCCAATACATATCACCTGATGCAAATGCCGAACTATTGATCGATATAATGGTGGATGGAATGCCGCTTTATAAAAGATCAGCAAAGTCATTACGGTTTGTGGAAGAACACATCAAATAAGAATAAAAATTTTCCCAAATGATTCTTTGAAGGAATTAAATTAGACAGAACAGCTGATTAAAACAGAGCCTGATTCAGAAATGGTAAGACTGAGTTTGTTTTTAATGCAATCAGTTAAACAAGTATTCAAAATTCCTTGTTTTTTATTTTAATTTATTTCAGATTTCGTACATTAAACTGCGGTTTGACAAAATCAAAATTGAAAAAACAATACGCAAAATGATCGGCGAAATATGCTGGTCAAATTAAATTGGGATGGATCAAAACAAACAAATACAAATTGTTTAACTTTTTTTATTTCGGTAATAATCGTAGCTGAATTTTTGATATCATGTCTTAAATAATATATTACGTGTTATTTTTTCTTTCAAGGTGGCATTTCTTAAATGTAAAGCAACTGTTTACCAACAGACCTACTTGACAAAAACTACGACCTCGTCGAATGCAAAAAAAATAGCAAATTTAAAAAAATTTTTAAATAAATGAATATTTTCTTGTTTTTGTAAAAATAAAAAAATTTGTATTTTATATGGATGTTTACTCCCTTTATGCTCTTTTAGGAGACAAAAACGATTACTCCCTCTGTCGTCATTTTCAAGATCAAAGAGAGTACTCCATAAGGAGCTTAAAAGGAGTACTCGTGTCTGCGGACATGCTATGTTAAAAATCCAATGTGTTTCGGAGTTTTATGGAGTAATCCATTACTCGCAAAGGAGCGCTCCAAGATTACTCTTTGTATGATCCAATTTTTTACTGGGTATGTTTGTACGCAAACATAAATTAATGTATGTATGTACATATGTATGTGTGTATGTAAACGTATGAAAGAATAGTGTTATGCATTTTTGTGGTCTACGATTGTAGTTTATTTTTGATTATTGGTAAGTTGTGGAGTTCCTTGTAAATTCAAGCGAGGGTCATATGAATGGCTCATCAAAAAAATGTCCAATAAGTGGAGTTATAAAAATTAAGGATTAAGGATAATAATTTGCTTATCTTTAACACTATTGCAGTAATACCTACAGAAGGAATTTTTGATGATTACTGGTATCATAAAAAAATTATTTTCATTTGGATTTTTTTTTTGTCCAATTGTTTTCCTGCTTTAAATTTGCATGTGTTATTTGATGTTGTGGTTTTTCAAAACAGTAGATGTGCTTTGTTTTTAATTTAGGTATGGGATGTTTAGTAGTGCATTTGTTATTGTTTTATTACTATATTCATTATAGCTTGCCTTATTTTTTGTTGTAAACGGTAAATTTGTTTTGCTTATGTTTTAGGTATGGGATGTTTACTTGGGAATTTGTTATTATTTTCATTACAGCTTGTGTTTTTTTTTTGTTGTTGTTAAACGGTAGATTTGCTTTGCTTATGTTTAAGGTAGGGGATGTTTACTGGCGCATTTGTTATTGTTTTATTACTTTTTAATTGAATTGATGGTAAAACACCAAATTATTGGTACTAATAACAAAACTATAGAATTCATATTATTGTTGGTAAGTTTTAATTTTCTTGTTAACATTAATGCAAAAAAATTCGTTCGTTTCTACCTTTTCCTTATACATACATACATATTTATGTAAAATCAACGTAAATGTTAAATATACCAGAACCGCAATATAAAAAAAAAATAAATTATTGTAGGTATAAATATAAATAATTTTTTAAAACTAAATAAAACAATTGTTGTCATTTGCATTTATTAGGTAATAAAAATTTGCTTTATTTAGTACCAATAATTTCGTGCCTTATAGCCTTTTTACACTTACTCACATCTTTGAGATGTGTGTGAAAGATGTTGAAAATTAAAAAAAGCTGTTTACATTACATTTTCAACATCTTTCATCTGTCAAGAAATTTTTCACGTGTTTGAGAGCAAACGAAAAACATTAAATAAAATGAAATTAAAAAATTCTGCAATTATTGGATTAACTACTGCTCTTAGAGAGCAGAAACAATTACTATTTCAATTTGCAGAATTGTTAGAAATTATGCAAGAAGACGACGACGATGAGGATGAAATCTTGTTTTATGCGCAACATATGTCGAGCCCGAGATGCCTATGGACATTTGTAAGAATTTTAAATAATTTATTAAGAATTTAACTAATAAATATAAATGATAAAACCTTAGAATCGTAATGGCAATTTTTGGGAAAAGGATATTCCAAATGGTAGTCCAGAGTTTTTTAAAGATAGCTTACGAATGGATCGGGCGACATTTTCGTTGCTGTTAAATTATATGGTAGTTTTAAGGAAGAACGATACAAAGTTCCGGAACTGTATTCCATTGGAAAAGCAAGTTACTATAGCGCTTTATACGCGGGGTTGTTCAGCCGAATATCGTACTGTAGGAAGGCTTTTTTGAGTTTCCACTAGTAGTGTTTGCAATATTTTGCATGACTTTTGTAATGCAGTTATTAAAAATCTAGCTAAAGATTTTCTTCCTGAGGACTTTTTAAAAGCTTCTAAAGTAGAAGAGTGCCTTAAAGGTTTTAACGAATTGGGATTTCCTCAGTTCTTAGGTGCAATTGGTAAGCTAACAATTTTAGGTCTGTTTAGTAACTTTATTAGCAAAAACTAGCAAAATTTTTACGCACTTTTTAACCCTCTTGCAACAGACCTTTTATATTAAAATAAATTTTATTTCAACAAAAATTAACATACGCATAGGTTTGTAAGTACATTTATTTAAATATACGGATGTCATATTGAAATTAAGCCACCAGCTGCAGAGGCTGTTGACCATTACAACTACAAGGGATGGTACTCAACAGTTTTATTTGCATTGGTAGACTATCGGTAAGTTTTGGAGTTACAAAGTTTTTTCAATATAATAATTTTCAAGTTAGTTATAGATTTCTTTACGTCAATGTCGGTTGCCCAGGACGTTGCAATGACTCACAAATTTACCAACAGTCTGAATTAAGTAAAATGATTGAATCATCGCACATCCTAAAAGAAAAATCCGTACAAATATGTAACACAGAAGTTCCAGTAGTACTTATAGGGGACTCTGCATTCAAATTTTCACGAAAGGTTATGAAGCCTTACCCCTTTTCTACACCTGCCTCCTTAGAACAACAAATGTTTAATTACAATTTATCAAAGGCAAGTCGAGTAGTTGAAAATGCATTTGGGCATCTAAAGGGTAGATTCCGATGTATAGGAAAAGGCTTAGACAATCATTTAAAATACAATAGTAAAATTATTATGTGTTGCTGTATTCTCAACAACTTTTTAAACGCCAATAACAATCTTATTAGTGAAAGTTGGAATATTGATCAGACTCAATCCCGCCCGCAGCCAGATGATACAAACACATCTGCTGATTTTTCAATGCCGGCGGAAAATATTAGATCAGCCATTGGGAAATTTGTAACGGAAAGATAATTTTTAATTTCTAAAGCGACTATTTTCTTTATACATTACCTCTGTGTACACATTTCCTCATAGCCGAAAAAAAAGAAATGTTCAACATTATACTCAATTTTAATTTTATTTAAATATAAAAACTTTAAATAAAAATAATACATTTAGAAAAAAACAAAATCTTATTTTATTTGAGATCAAAAATATTCACTTTTTGTATTCATTTAAAAAAATAACAATTAGAAAACTAAAAAAGAACTCTTATGAAAACTACTCAACAACAACTCATAGGTTTGTATGCATAAATATTTGTACATTAAAAAGTATGTTTGGTTATATAATTAAATGAAATAGTATTATTATTCTATGATTTGAATTCTTAATGAAATTATAATATCTCAACATCACTCTAATTAACGATGATTTACTTAATTATCTTTAGCAAATGGATAATCAAATTTCTATAAGAATCTATTTAAACACCTACCTAATAATGCAATTGTTAGTTATTACTTACTTATGTATATACATATTCTCTCTGGAATTAACAATTGAATGCAAGTACTTGTTTATATATATACATACATAATTGTAATACTGTTGCTTAATGCTATACATACTTTTCAACAAATTAAATGAAGAGCAATTAGTAAAAAATAAGAAGGTAAAATTAAAATCAATAGCAGAAAATGTTTTAGTATTAATCCAGCATCGCCGCTACTATCAGTTTAAATTCTACTAATTATTATAAATTTGAAACTTTAAATAAATTGAAATAAATTGTGAAATTCCTAAGTAAAAAAAGTATGTGTTTTAATCTACCATAAATTTGGCGACCGTGACAGGACACGTAAAACAATTATAATAATTTGGTAGATAATACATAAACTTTAAACCTTAAAAGTAACAAAAGGAATTTTGCACGGAAGAACAATTTAATCACATTTGCTGCAATAGAAAAATTTGGAATATTTTCGAACAAGAAATAAGAAATTTGTTGTTGTAGTTAATAGCGGCTGATGCTGGACATCGTTGTTGGATAAACGGATTTTTTTTGTTTCGTCATAACAGTTAATAATTTTTGTTGTTGGCACTTTGTTGCTTAAGTGCAATTATTAATTTATTACATTGTGGTCTATTCGAGAATAAATATTTACCACAATATAACATCGTTGGCACTGAATTCTAATGTTAAAACATTGGAAAGAAACTATACCAATAGAAAATTTCATTCAACGTAATTTCAATCGTTTCTGTTATGGAATATTAGTTGCAGATATTGGCTACAATCATCAATTTATCGTTGCTAACTTTGCATGTTGTACAACTATATTGCTCCATCAAGGTTTGTTGCTGCCCTGAAGATTTCGTTGTTGCTGCTTAGGTTCATCATACTGGTTGTTGCTTGCCATCATCATAATCACATAATTATCTTTATTGGTTTATAATCGTTGTTAAAAAAAAAAAAAAAACTCTCGTTGTATATAGCTACAATTTAATTTTGTTCGGCGGTTCATTACTGCTAACTGCTTATTTGGTATATTCTCATTGTTGTGAATTTACTCCAATTTATACATAAACTACGATGATGGATGAAACGAATACATCACGGCCTGCCTCCTCTGACGCAAATGCTGCCAATGTCGCGATCGAATTGACAGCCTTGAAACAACAACGAAGTGCCCTTAAAAGAAGCATTACTTTGATTAAAACTAAAGTCGACAAAGAAGAAAAAACATGTGATCGTACAATATTAGAATGCCGTTTAGATATTTTAGAGTCATATTTTAAGCAAATATGCCACATACAAAGCCAAATTGAACGTCAAGATGCCAATGACCACGCCAGGAGTGATATTGAAGATCAATATGTGGCGGTGAAATCGCAAATTTCAAATATGTTAAAAAAATTTCGGGAAAATAACGAAGCCGAAGCAGGTTTTAATTCTACAATTTGTCATCAAGCACCAAGTCGATTACCAAATTTAAAGTTGCCTACATTCGACGGTAAGTACAGCGAATACAAACGATTTATATCTAGCTTCAAAAATATTGTACACAATGAGCCTATCTCTACAATTGATAAGTTTAATTATTTGTTGAGCTGCTTGTCTGGTCCTGCATTAGCTGTTGTACAGGCATATCAAGTCACTGAAAATAATTACACGAAGGCACTCGATCGCCTAAAAGAAAGATTTGATAATAAGGTTCTGATTTTCAATGATCATATTTCATCATTATTTAATATACCGCCTTTAACAAAGCCTGATGCTGTTGGTCTTCGAAACATTGTAGATACCGTCTCCGCACTTCGCGGCTCATTATCGTCTTTGGGTACGGAAACAGATATTTTAAATGCAATATTTATACATTTAGTAATGATGAAAGTGGATTCTGAAACAAAATCCAAATACGATGAAAGTATAAAATTTGATGAATTTCCGACATGGGAAGATTGTTACCAAGTTATAAGTCGAAGATGCCAATTCTTAGAAACAAAAGTCAAGCAAATCCCTTCAAATAAACCTCAAGAAATCTTTTGTCAAAATCGAAATCGAAGCAAGTCCACATTTTTACATGCAAAGGCAGAATGCCCACACTGTCATAGCACTGCTCACAACATTCACAAGTGTGAAAGGTTTTTATCACTGCCAACACAAAAACGCTTCGAATTCGTAAAATCATCGTTGTTGTGCATCAATTGCTTAGGTAAAGGGCATAATGTGTCAAAATGCACTTCAAAAACTCGCTGTCGAATCTGCCAAAAGCCACATCATAGTGTATTGCACTTTCAGAACAGTTGCTTGCAGCAGCAGCATAGCGGTAATGTTCATTCTCAGTTGTCGTCGAGCAACAATTCTTCCGTATTAATTTCTTGTGCAGGTAGTGGTGCACTGTTACCAACCGCGATCATATTTATCAAAGATTGCCGAAATAAATGGCAACCAGTTCGAGCATTACTTGATTCATGCTCAGAATTAAATTTTATTACTACAGAAACAGTAAAATTTCTAAAACTTAAAACTGAATATACGAATCAGCAAGTTTCGGGTATATCTGATATAAAAACGAATATCACACGTTTTGTAGAAGCAACAATTAAGTCTCGAATTAACTCATTTGAACGTACTACAACATTTTTCATAGCCAATTCCATCGCTTCTAATCAACCTCGTACTCCAATAAACTGTAAAACATGGAATATTCCATCACACGTCGAGTTAGCAGATCCATATTTTTACAAATCGCAACGAGTGGACCTATTAATTGGTTCCGTACTATTTTTTGAATTGTTGTGCAATGGTATAATTTCTTTAGATCCAAGATTGCCACGATTATTAAACACGACATTTGGGTGGGTCGTAGGTGGAAATTTAGAAGTTCAAGGTACAGCAAACTCTGCAAATAACTTTACTTGTAACTTAACAACGAAATCAGAACCCAGTTTGGAATCAATATTGGGTCATCTCACTTAACGGTAGACGAAAAAAAAGGCAGAAGCTCATTTTATACAAAATGTAGATAAAAGTCAAGATGGCCGTTTGCAAGTACGTTTGCCGTTCAAATTTTCTCCTGATGCATTGGGCGATTCGTATGAAATTGCAAAAAAAACGATTTTTGTCTCTTGAACGCAGATTGCTTCGCGATCCTGAATTGAAAATATCGTATTCAGAATTTATCAAAGAATACATCGAGCTCAACCATATGACTCCAAAAGAAAATGTCGATCATAGTAAGCCCCATTATTATATACCGCATCACTGCGTGTTACGCCCTGAGAGCACAAGCACAAAATTAAGGGTAGTTTTTGATGCGTCCGCCTGTACTTCGAATGGAATTTCATTAAACCAAATTTTGTTCGTTGGGCCTTACGCGCTTACTGCGCGCTTACTGCGGACATATCAAAAATGTATAGGCAGTTTCTTGTAGATAAAAAAGATCGTTGTTTTCAATTAATTCTTTGGCGAGATGACATAAACAAAAAACTTCAAACATTTGAGTTAAATACAATAACATATGGAATGTCGGCAGCACCATTTTTGGCCATTCGATGCCTCAATTATCTTGCAGAGTTGTGCGCAGAGTCTCATCCAGAAGGCTCAAAGGTTATTCAAGAAAATTTTTATGTAGACGACTGTCTTACTGGGGCAGAAACAATTGAAAAATTGCAAGAGAAAAAATCCCAATTAATTGACATTTTAAGTCGTGCTGGTCTTACATTGGCGAAATGGAACTCTAACCACGCTGACTTTCTATCAGAAGCAACCGAAGAAGTTCCAATTAATATTGCGGAGGAACCCAGTGCCAAAGCTTTGGGAATGTCGTGGAAGCCTAGCATTGATAAGTTTTACTTTAAATTCAATTTGCAAAAAATACAAACACCTACAAAAAGATCAATACTTTCGACTGTGGCTAAAATTTTTGATGTCTTAGGACTGCTTAGTCCGATTATCGTTCGATGCAAAGTCTTGATACAAGAAATATGGAAAGGTAATTTGAACTGGGATGAATGTTTGCCAATTGAATTGGCTACATTATGGTATGACATTGAAGACGATTTGTCACATATAAACAATATTGAAATACCACGTTACGTTTTCACATCTGTGCAAAGATATTGTGAAGTACATGGCTTTGCAGATGCTTCACAACGTGCTTATGGCTGTTGCATATATGTTCGCTCAACAAATGGCTGTAAAACGAATGTTAGTTTACTAATTGCGAAATCCAAAGTGTCCCCAAATAAAGTTCAATCCATTCCTAGATTAGAACTTTGTGCGGCATTATTATTGGCGCGAACATGGGATAAAATTCGTGGTAAGATGGAAATCTATACTAATGGTATTTATTTCTGGACTGATTCAACAATCGTTTTAAGTTGGTTGAAAATGCCGTCATCATCGTTCACATGTTTTGTAGCTAATAGGCTATCAGAGTTACAAGAGCTTAGCAAAGACGTAAATTGGCAATACGTGTCTACAAAAAAATCCTGCTGATATTGTTTCACGGGGCTCCAGTGCATTGAAATTGCCTACAACCATGTGGTTTTCTGGACCAGATTACCTCGTCAAAGAAAAACATATGTGGCCAGATGTTCCATCGAATCTAAATTTCATGGATGACAGCACTAAATTTGAATTGCGCAAGGCACTAACTCTCCATTGTGCTAAAGTTTCAAAAGATGAAAGTATCATTTTGAATATAATTGAAAATTGTTCATCATTTCGGCGGATTTTAAATATATTAGCTTATATTTATCGCATTTTTAATAGCGTTCCAGTAAAGAAAAACTTAAAAATAGCTGATGTTGAACCTATATCTCATCGCGAATCAGAAATTATATTTTTAAAAATAGTTTCAGTTATCCAATCTCACACGTTTGCGAACGAAATTGGTTGTATAAAGGACAACAAATCAGTAGGCAATCAGATTAAAGGTCTATCACCATTTCTTGATGAAAAACAATTAGGAAAAAGTAGTTTCCAAATTTTGAGAGTTGGTGGTCGACTTTTGAACGCGCCTATACCAATAGATGCCAAATTTCCAGCACTTTTACCTAAAGACCATCGCTTTACTCGCCTGTACGTAGAATATCTTCACAAAACTTATTTGCATGCTGGTCCTAAAGCACTAATTGGCATACTTCGGCAAAAAATTTGGGTCGTTAACACTAGAGAATTGGTCCGCAAGGTAGTAAGACAATGTGTACATTGTTTTCATTATAAGCCCAGGCTTGCACAACAAATAATGGGTAACTTGCCAGCGGACAGATGTCGAGCACAAAGGCCATTTCTAGTTAGCGGTGTTGATTTTTGTGGGCCATTTTTTACCTCGTATCGCATCAGGAGTAAACAGCCGTACAAAACATATCTAGCAATTTTCGTATGCTTTTCATCTAAGGCTGTTCACATCGAGTTGGCGTCCAATCTATCGTCAAATAATTTTCTATTATGCTTAAAACGTTTTGTCGGAAGAAGAGGTATACCACAGCGGATTTATTGCGACAACGCAACGAATTTTGTTGGCGCAAACAAACATTTGCAGCAGTTTGTTCATCAATCGACCACATCTGAAGTACTGGACTTCAGTAACACAGCTGGGTTTGATTTTTGTTTCATTCCACCCCGGGCCCCGCATTTTGGTGGGCTTTGGGAATCAGCCGTTAAATCAGCCAAAACATTATTGGTAAAAAACATCGCACAAGCTTTCCTAACATACGAAGAGCTTCTAACAGTAGCTACCGAGGTAGAGGCCATTCTAAATTCAAGGCCTATTGCATCGTTAAGCAATGACCCAAATGATGGAGAGGCATTAACACCCGCGCATTTTCTCATTGGTTCTTCATTGCTTGCAACACCGGACGAAAAGTTTGATTGTACTAAAGTGCCATATCTAACTAGGTATCAAAGAGTCACGTTTTTAAAACAACAATTTTGGGAGTTATGGAAGCGCGACTATATTTTATCACTTCAACAACGCGCGAAATGGAGTACTCCACAGAAAAATATTCAAGTCGGGCAATTGGTTTTAATGTTTGAAGACAACATTCCTCCGCAGCATTGGGCTCTTGGTCGCGTTTCTGCTGTTTTTCCTGGTCGTGATGGTGTAGTACGAGTTGCCGAAATCAACACGAAGAAAGGTCTATTCCGAAGAGCAATTCAGAAAATCGCACCATTACCATATCAAAATTGTTGAAAGGATTCTTTCAACCGGGGGAGCATGTTTGGTTATATAATTAAATGAAATAGTATTATTATTCTATGATTTGAATTCTTAATGAAATTATAATATCTCAACATCACTCTAATTAACGATGATTTACTTAATTATCTTTAGCAAATGGATAATCAAATTTCTATAAGAATCTATTTAAACACCTACCTAATAATGCAATTGTTAGTTATTACTTACTTATGTATATACATATTCTCTCTGGAATTAACAATTGAATGCAAGTACTTGTTTATATATATACATACATAATTGTAATACTGTTGCTTAATGCTATACATACTTTTCAACAAATTAAATGAAGAGCAATTAGTAAAAAATAAGAAGGTAAAATTAAAATCAATAGCAGAAAATGTTTTAGTATTAATCCAGCATCGCCGCTACTATCAGTTTAAATTCTACTAATTATTATAAATTTGAAACTTTAAATAAATTGAAATAAATTGTGAAATTCCTAAGTAAAAAAAGTATGTGTTTTAATCTACCAAAGTAATTATATAACAAACATAAAACAAAAAACTTATTCATTGTACGTATAAAAAATTAAACTAAACAGAAATGGTAATACTAAAAACAAAAATCAATAAAAGCAAAAAAAAAACAAACTCATAAATTTCTTCATTAAAAAATAAAATAATAAAAAATTAAAAAAAGCGAAATTAACTATCCCTAAAAATAATAAAAATAAAATGTTATGGACAACAAACAAAAATTAAAAATTGTGTACGTTCTTTTTTTTCTCGCAAAATACAAAGCAAGTCGTTTTGAAATGCCGCGTTTTGTGTTGAAATGGTGTCCAGCCGTTTTACCATTTCCATCATTTGTTGCTTGCGCTCTTCATTAATTTGCTTTTGCATTTCATTGCGCTCCCTGCATATTTTTATTATTTCGGCATTAACGTCCATTTTCCTTTTCTTTGCCTGCGGCTGCCGAGAGTCTTCAATTGTTGATGTGCTCCATCTACTTGAGCATGGCTGCTCAGTCTCAAAACTTTTTGGGTCGAGCTAGATAATATCCTCGCTTTCGTTTAAAAGTGTAGACATATCTTTAAAAACAAAATATATTGAAATTTTTATGTTTATTTTAACTTATTTTATGTACACACAACTTGCCTGTACTTTCATGCATAATTTCTTGAACATTTTGCAGCTTAAATGACCCCCATAATATAATAATATTATTATTATGGAAATGTTCCCATGAAGATGGTGATCCTCCTGTAGACCCAATTTGGATTTTTTCTTGTCTAGAAAAAATTATATTTAAAGATAAACATTCATACTTATGTCAGTAGATATGTATATGTAAAAAAGTATGCACAAATTTCTTTTACCTATATTTCCGGGTAAGGTTATCCAATTTTGTCCGAACATTTCTCCAGCTTCCAGAAAATCCGCCCTCTTGCAACTTCACTGCCATTTCCTGCAAAATATGCGAGTTTTTCCTTTCACCCCGCAATTCTGCAATTTTTTCATGCCAAAGGTCTATTAAGTACTCTCGTCAGCAGCAGACCATATAACTCGAAATATTTTTTTCTTTTTTACTGTAAATACTGTTTTATTATTTTTATTTAATTTAAAGTTAAAAATTTACTTACATTGTTCGGTCCCGCTCATTTTATAAATTGTTGACACTTGTATATTTACTAGTGATGGTATGAATTTTTGACAATTGCTTTTAGTTTTCTTTGTTGATGGCACTAAAATAATCGAAAGATGTTGATTACAACGACATGAGATGAGAACATCTTGTAAAGGTGTTAAAAGATGTTGAGTTTTTTTATATAGACTTTATATAGCAAGATGTTATCATCTTGCCAAAATGATGAAAGATGTGAGCAAGTGTAAAAAGGCTATTACAATCAATTAAGAAGTAATAAAACAATAACAAATGTACCAGTAAACATCCCCTACCTTAAACAAACAAATTTACCGTTTAACAAAAAAAAAAATATAAAGCAAGCTATAGTGAAGATAGTAATAAAACAATAACAAATGTACTACTAAACATCCCATACCTAAATTATAAACAATGCACATCTACTGTATTGAAAAACCAAAACAACAAATAACACATGCAAATTTAAAGCAAGAAAACAATTGGAGAAACAAAAAACCAAAATGAAAATAATTATTTTATTATACCTACAAGTAAACATCAAAAATTCCTTCTGTAGGTATAATTGCAATAATGTTAAAGCTATGCAAATTATTACCCTAAATCCTTACTTTTTATAACACCACTCATTAAACATTTTTATTAATGAGCCATTCATATAACCCTTGTTTAAATTTACAAGGAACTCCACTACCAATAATCAAAAACAAACTGCAATGGTAGACTTAAATTTTAACTAAAAACCCAATAATAATAACAATAAAAAATGTTATTATATTTGGTCTATCGTAACATGTACTATTTTGCCGTCCGTACATGCAATTATTTTCATTTTTCCATGTACTTTTTTTCCAACCACGAAGTTATTTTAATTTTTTAAACGAACCACTGTTACTATCAAAAGGAGCACGAGCAAAAGAGCATTGCTCAAAGAGCAGAGCATGAAAAGAAGGAGCAAGCGCAATGCGCATAAACGATTGGCTCTTTTTATGCTCGCTCTTTTGCGCATAGCTTGAAAAAGAGTGCGCATAGAGCAGACGAGCAAAAGAGCGAGCCAATCTGAACCCTGGTTTTTAATACTACTGTCAACTTAACTATGCCACTAATAATAAAAATAAAAATGAACTTACAAATACTGGGCACCAGAATCACATAAATAGATTTCTTTGTCATTAATTTTACGGTTTGTTTCACTCTCGGGATGATAATGTATAACAGATCCATTTGGTCCAGATGCACTAATTGTTGGAAAACTTAAGCCTTTGAAATTCAAGTTTTTTCTGAAAAAAAAAAATGCAATCAAGAACATAACAAAAAGACATTAAATTTATGCATATTACGATCTCAATTCCTCCAGTTTAGTCGCTGCTGATATTTCATCGACGGGTTCTTTGTTTGATACCATCTTTTCCAACCATGAAAAGTATTGACACAAAGCAACACCGTCTCTAATATGACAATTTATAAATCCTTCTACTTCAACTGCATTTTTTATTGCCTTATTAATAGCAATAGGTGTAATCTAAGTATAAAATAGAACTGAGTGTAATCTTAAAACAAAGATACAATATTTCACACACCTCTTGATGTCGTTGTTTTTTCGGTACACATGCAGTTAAGTAGTAACTCGAATTTGGACATATCCATACTTTGCCCGAGTTTTGTTGTACCTAAAAATTTTGAGTAAAAGTTATTTCCAATGGCAAGAAGAGGAGAAACGTTTTTAACGGAACGAAATCTCTTGAAATATATGCAAATAAAGTTATAAAACTTTCTAATTTTCCATGACATTTTTGCAAAAATTTGTGTTGCTTTATTTGCAGTTGAAGATTTGGTAAGGAAAAAGTGGAAATAATTCCGTAGTCTCTAAACGGCAATAGTAGAGCGTAGTCAAGTTTAAGTTTTAAGTAAGGACGATATGATGTGACGTTACGATATTTTAAAGTAGGATACTTCGGGTGTGTGGAAAATTAAAACTGATTTAGGAAGTTTTAAATAATAAACTAAATATAAAAACTAAACATACATATAATCTCTTATAGTTTAAGAGATAATAAAATCAAATTATAAAAAATGAATTACTTTTGACTGTCTAAAAGCTTTCATCGAGCTAAGCTGTTATGAATGCTTTAAGTTGCGATTTTTCGATTTGGGGGTTTTCTGTTCTCCTTAGGGAAGGAATATATATTTAATTTATATACTAAACATATATTTTATAAAATGTTAATAATATGATAACAAATGGAAACTATAAATATTTCTTACTACCACAAAATATATATTCTATGAAGCTGCATAACCTATACTATTTACACTATAAGTAGGAAAATATTTTAATAGGAAAATCTCCCTTATATGCTATATTTTTACACTATATTAAAAAAAGAATATTAACTACCACCTTAGAATTTCAAATAATACTGATAACCCAGACAGCCATTTGCAATTATGCACATTTATTTACGTAAAATACATATTGGCGTTAGTACAAGCGATCACCAAGAAGGATTAATGTTCATATACTGCTTGCATTCTTTTGAGGGCAAATCCTCTGGTTAAAGTAAATTAATTAAAAATAATATAAAGCCCAAAAGGGCCAAAATAATAATATTACAATAGAATTAAGTCTGAGATGATACTTATATTTACAAAAAGAGAATACAATAAGCTTAGTTCAAATAACACAATAATTTAAAGATATATATATATATATATATATATATATGTCGCAAAAATTGTTCTTTGTGTGAAAGTTACTAAAATCATGATGATTGAAGGTCCACTTACTATAGTGGTCAGTGCCGTATAATCGAAAACACAATGTTATGAAGCAGAGGTGACAAATATATATCGAAAGTATATATTTTACGTATTAGCATTGACAACGAAATGATAAAGTAGTTTAAGACGAAAAACATTGTTGGAATGTGAAAAAATACGCAATTCATAGGGCAAATAATTCCAACACCGTGCTATTCTTACCAGAAACGATTTTGCAAAAAAAAAAAGAATAAGTAATTCTCGGTATAACTGTGGGTTTCTAGTTAATCGGGTGAAAGAAAATGATTCATAAAGAGGAAAAGGTCGACGAGTTCTCATATTTTTATAGAAAGAGAGCAGGCATCGAATCTGAACAAATTTAATAAGGGAACAACCAAAAAATCTTAGAATATGGTACTTAACGTCAGTAGAAAAGTTTTTACATCTGCTGATGCGAAACATGTGCCATCACTTGTTACTACTGTGACAGGCTCGCCGTAGACAGCAAACAGTTCATCCAGAATATCAATTGTGGCGGAGAATGTGCTACCGGATGGCCTCGTATAATCTACGTGAGTTCGCTCTCTTTCGGGTAATGTCAATTATGATCACTAAACTTCGGAAGTTTATTTTCTTGTTTTTAGTTTGCAAATTAAGAACAATCCCCATAGTTCCTACTAACTTCGTTAATATCCTTATCGATGCCCGACCAATACAAAAAAGATCTGGCAATACCCTTCACTTTGACTATGCCTAAATGAGCAGAATGTAGATCTTGATCTGTGTTCATATGTCAAAAAGTTGCACCAGATTTATAACCATGCGGTTGCAACATTTTAACGCTTTCGAGGATTCTAATCATTGCTCCCAATTATTTATCCTTCCTAGTTTCAAACGCTATTTTAACAGACCTTTTAAGAAGGGCTCATTTAGCTGAATTATAAAAATGTCAAAATCGTCTAACTCAGGTATTTCCATCATGCCTAGCGCAGTGATTAAAGAGGATCCAAAGTTTGTGCGAGTGATTTGTGGTCGGTAGAAAGGGTATTATACCGTACGTACAGATACATAAAAAGCTTTTGCACTGCCCAAACAACCGTGAAAGCCTCATAGTCGAATTGGATTTCTTATTGTTCCTTACCACTTACAATTAAATATAAAAAATTTAAGCAAACTGTTGATAAGGAGTTACACCCAACCCTACTTGGCTTGCATCTGTAACCAGGAGTAGTGAAAGTGCGGGGTCATATGTAACTAATAATCTAGGCGATTATTACTTGTTTCTAATATCCAATCCATATCTTTGCTTCCGTGGTCCCCTTAAATTATTTCTGTGCAAGTATATTCCGTAAGGGTCTGCAGCGAGTAGAGAGAATGGGTATAAATGATCCGCTGTAATTGGCTTAACTATAAAACAGAAAAGTAGGCCTCAGACTTATCAGTCCCGCTATTACCAATTTTATGCCCCAAGAATACTACAGCTAGTGCAGCAAATACAAATTTAAGCGCTTAAATGTAACCTTTTTCACGTATAGTACTGATAGTAATTTCTCAAACTTTTCAAAGTTATCAAAATATCGTAAAAAAATTATCAAATTGCTGGTTTATTTACCCCCCATAGACAGTTCGCCTGGATCGAATTAGTGCATGAATCAGGGTATTCAGTGTAAGCGCATGTACAAAATCTAATGTTAATTTGCAAATGGGAATAAGCATCAATTATGTTCAAATGGAAAATAGCTTTGACTCGTTTATTTTGCTAAAAATGTATTCTGGCTTTAGGATGGGATGTTCACCTTCGGTTGTCCTAGGGTTAACAGCTGATTTATGATTACCTGTTATTAGGATTATGCCATCTCTTTTTGAAACAAAGTGAGTTGTTCAGAAATAAACCTTTTTGAAATCTATTTCGCTAAGTCATAGCTAAATTTACTCCGTATTAAGCAAAGCGTCATTCTCACTGTGGTTTACCACAACCCTGCCGATAAGATTTATTTTATGTCCGTAAATTTCTTGCTGGTCATCAGTACATGCAGTTAGTGTTAGCGACGATTTATTCATTAATCTACAGGGGGCCAATTATTCTAACTCCATTACAACAATTTTCCATTCTTTGTTTTTTTTTTTTTTTTTTTAATTTTTACCCTGCCCAGGATTCGAGCCTCTTTAATGTTTTTTTTTCCTTTGCAACTGGTCAGCTCTGAGTCACTTTCCACACTATTCTCCGTAATCTGAGCTATTCTTGACATACAAACTTGTGCCATGTGGCCCGTTTTGTAGCGTGATAACTCGGTGTAAGCAGTTAACATAATTGCATTGTGCTTAGGCTTGTCTAAACACGCTTTTACCTTTTTTTTAATTTATCGAAATTTAACACTTTCTGAATACTGTATTTCTTTCCTATCAAAATTATTGATAAAGTTCGTTTTTATTTCATCGTTCGTGATGTCTTCATGAACTTTAGGACTAAGTATTAATAGATTTCAGCATTGGTTAAGCTGAATGTTCTTGCTTTACAGGCACACTCAATAGGGCATTTCGTTTTACTTTCTTCTAAGCATCTTGATCACCTTGAAAGGTTTGCAATTTAGGCGATAATCCTTTCTTATGCTGTGGTTTAAATAGTACAACTATTTGTCCTTTAGTATATATCTACGTATTTGTTGCTCGCTAAAACCTAACTTTCATTTTATCGCTTGGCATTTTAATGCTCATGCAGACCTTCTTGTGCCTGAAGAATGTTTTCATTGTCTTCGTGTGCAGTTTTCCTTTTAACACCAAATCATGAATCGACTGGCAGTTTTAGTTCCGTCTCAAACACGATTTTTGCTGGACCACGTGGGTTTGAATTGTGTACAGCTTACCGGTATGCCAGTATAAACTGGGGTATCTGCTCATTCTAATCCTTGTAGTGTTTGCTGACCACTTTCTTGAGATATTTCTCTAAGGTGCGATTGAATCTTTCATCTATACCGAACAAAAGTCGGAATTCTCGTTTTTGGTTTACTGTCAGAAAAATAAAACACAACAATATTACATACCATTCTACCACGCCACTGTTGAAACGCCTTTATTGTTTTTTTACATAGATGAAGCACTGCAGAATATTTTTTATATTGTAGAAGTTTTTTTATGTTACAGTCCGGCCTGGATAATACGTGATGATTAGGACCAGAAGCATTACGGATTATCGATTTTTACGGTTAATCGAATAACAATTTTGAGTATACGTTTTTTTTTAAATATTTTTATGACCAGAAGCATTACGGATTATCGATTTTTACGGTTAATCGAATAACAATTTTAAGTATACGTTTTATTTTAATATTTTTATTATTTAACAAGTGAGCATTGGTGTACATACAGATTTACATTAAAAAAATTGTCTTATAATTTAGTTTTTATTGAATTATTATTTGAACTGTGAATATTATAAATGAACAGAAATTATTTTGGCTTAAGTTCATTTATTTTTTAATTTCTTAAAATCTTTTATTTTTTTGAAAGAAAATTTATTTTACAATTGTATGCGGACGTTTTCCAAAGAAAACAAGAAAAATTAGACGCTAGCAGAATGAAATGCTACACTTTTTGGACCGCTACGACCTTCATCGGCATTCTTCGCATCTATTTACCTTAGTTGTATATTTTTACAAACATCATCTATTTAACCAACTACCTTTGTAAATAAGAATACGAGAATACTCATATCAACATTAATTTGGTTAGACGAAATTTACACACAAACCAACGTATTTCTTTACTGTTCTCTCTGTATTTTCGTCTTGTACATTTGATTTTGCTTTGTTTCAATCATCGATTGAACACGAATGCAAATTTGTTTTTAATCATTCTTACTTGTTTACTCATAACATTATAGATGCTGTTCCAGTATCATTTTGATTGTTATGATGTAAGTATGAATGCTCGCTGTGCCTTGCGTGCTTATAATTTAGTTTTTATTGAATTATTATTTGAACTGTGAATATTATAAATAAATAGAAATTATTTTGGCTTAAGTTCATTTATTTTTTAATTTCTAAAAATCTTTTTTTTTTAGAAAGAAAATTTATTTTACAAATGTATGCGGACGTTTTCCAAAAAAAAACAATAAAAATTAGACGCTAGCAGAATGAAATGCTGCTCTTTCTGGACCGCTACGACCTTCATCAGCATTCTTCGCATCTATCTACCTTAGTTGTGTATTTTTATAAACATCATCTATTTAACCAACTAACTTTGTAAATAAGAAAACGATAATACTCATATAGTATGGGAGTCATACATGTCTTGCTTTTGATTGACCGTTTTAACACATTTAAAAGTGAAACAATGTGGGAGAGAGTTGAATATTTGCTCAGCTACACGAATGCAGTAGACGAAGGTCTTTTCCGAGTATTCGTGAATCAGTAACTTATGTGCTAGGTAAGAGGATTTTAGAAAAGCAGGTCTG
Source organism: Gymnosoma rotundatum (assembly GCA_916610165.2). Lineage (NCBI taxonomy): Eukaryota > Metazoa > Arthropoda > Insecta > Diptera > Tachinidae > Gymnosoma > Gymnosoma rotundatum. The sequence continues at coordinate 113,742,828 of OU744336.1, forward strand.
TTGGTTGCTGCTAAAGTGGACAGTAGTAGTATTTAACTGTAAGTACCCCGTAGAGTACTAAAACGTGAACCACTGAGGAAAGATTAAATATTAAAATTGTGCGTACGCCACTCTAAAAGAAAACCTATCTTGTAGACAGCTACCAACATTAGAGCAATTCGGATACTTCGTATGGCTTGAAATCCGGTGTGGCCATCTTCTGGCAAAACAAGCATTGCACTTATTTTTTTTTTGTTTGTTTTTTTATTCTTTGCATTTTGATTTGTCCGACAACTCGTAGGGTCCTTACTGAAGACTATGCGCACGCAGTAAAAGTTTCTAGTGCGTAGTGGAAAAATTAAACTTTTGATGGCAGTGATCACGCCGCCTCAATACATGACCAAGCTGGTTGTGGCCGAAAGGCTTATCGCATTTAATCTCTTGCATATAATTTATCGTGGCTTGGCAAGTTACATTTTTCGGGTTGAATGTAAAACTTTTTAAGAACTAAAATGAAATTAAATTTAAGCAGAATAATTTAAACAAATTGAACTTTATAACGTAAAAAACAAACATTGGTTATATCTAGAACTTTTTATGTACGACTTCAGCTAAACTGCCCCGGCTAGTGCGCAAACGTGTACACTACAATGCCACCAGCCTGTGGATGCAGCGGTGTCACTCTCGTCTTTAAGATACCAATACGTCGCATGTCTCTTTGAATATGGCCTACTCAAAATTTCGTGATGGTCTGAATGCAGGTTTATTGAGGCACCTGCATTGTATTGCTGAAACTTGCCCCAATTTTCCTTGTTGGACCCTTTGCCGTAATACACTGTTCTAAATTAGCTATACAATGGACTACGGATAGCTGGCAGCCTTACCGCTAAAATCGCTGGTTTATCTTTTTCAGAGTTTTTGTTATACACAGTTGATCGCCGCTGTTACGATTATGTGTTAAGACCTAATTTATTTTAGACGTTTGCACGACAATTAAACCCCTTGAAATTGTGACGGCAAACATCGCTACACTCGCTTCTGAATAATTACACGAATTATATATTTATTTTTAGTTACTGAAATATATGTTGTATTTTTGACTATAGAATTTTTTATTGCTTGTGTTGTTATTAAAATATGATTGTTAACTTTATAAGTGAAGAGGTTGACATCCACGATCTAATCACTGCGGATGGTTCAGTAGTGCCTGAGGACTGGATGGGGTATAGGTTCGGAAGCTTTTGCGATACCCGTCGCAAGCAGTCTCCACTTTACAAGACAGGCGGACAACTACCGCGGATGGCAACGGCTTTAAAATCACCACCATGGAAAACATTGACAATACTTTAAGGAGAAGACCAAATAAAAAATCGAGTGGTTGACATTAAACTCCCGATCTTGTACTTAAGAGAACTCGTCGGGATACCTGGGGATTTCTGACAATAAAAATACACCAATGCATAAACTTTGTTTACTTTCCGAGAGCATGGAAAAGGGCATTAATAGTTCCGCTATTGAAATACAAAGCAGAGCGGCAACTATAGGCCGATTTTTCTCCTATCTCCTTTTGGGAAGTTATTGTAATTCTTTATTCATTCCAAGATCATGGAAAAAATACCAGGCTACAATATTCTTCCAGATTGCCAGTTTGGATTTAAAAAAGGACACTCAGCCTCGCATGTGTTGATGGTTTTTTCAGACTATTTTTCCAAAGGTCTGAACAGAAGACATCCTAAAATTGCGGTTAGCTTGGACTTTGCCAAGTATTTTTGATACCGCTTGGCAGGATGGCATTAGTTTTAAGATGATGGAGCACGATCTTTTGTTAGTGTATGCAAATGATATTCTCATTGCAACTTCTGCGCCCCTCGCTTATAGTGTAAACGGAAGAGTTAACAATTACTTGACTCGGTTGGAGCCCTAGATAATTCGACCTCCCATATCCTGGTGTTGCCAGTCTAGTCCAGAATTTCCTTCTCTCAGATGGAGAGGCTTAGGTTGTGAGAAAGGAAGATTATGGTCATTTGCCTTGAACTACGGTGTAGGCAGGACCCTGATAGCATCTACCACAGGCCGTCTAACAATAGGCTTTGATAGACAGTTCTTGTTGGACAGTTCTTCGAAAGCGCGGTCAATCTGAGGACTACCTACATGAAGTTGCGAACCTCTTAGGAGAATAAATACTGCAGACATAGAAAATGTCGTTTAAAACACCGCTCAATAGGCTATTCCTATTCTTTTGTATAAAATTTTCTTTTCTTTTGTATATAACACTTCTTTCTCGCTTAACTATAAGATTTAGCTTAATATAAGAATTAAGTACGAATGCCTCCCTGTTTTCCTTTTTTTAGGGAAATTTTTGGAAAATGTTTTACATACGGTAAAGTAAGTTTTAATATTATTATAAGCGGTCATGCTGTATATACTTTTATAGAATATCTTAGACAGTCCTTGAAAAATACGCTAGTATGTAAGATAAAAATAACTGATCAAAGGTTGTTTTAAGAAAACATGTAAAATATTGAAATTTTTTTAAATTAATATATACTATACTATACAGCAGAAGAGCAGTTGGTTTGCAGCGTTTTAAAAGGTAAGACGTTTTTATAGTGAGGCAAGAAATAGTAAGTGCTAAGCAATTACTATTTATTACATAGCATCACCCAATTTATTGTGACTTAGTAACTCCTTCAATTGATTTTGGGTATAGCTGACGCACCACTTATTAGAACGATCATGGTATAAAGTTTGAAGGGCGTTTTCTTCCTGTTTCAACTTACCATAGACAGGCATTTTCTAAAGCCGCACTAAAAACAGCTTGCAAGTAAAGAAAGCAGAGCCATTGGCCTGTTATCTTGCAGTCGTAGCTCGATGTTTGAGACTACTCCCAAAGCAAATAGTAAGAGAAACTTTCTACTGAAGGTTGACTTCCTTCTGGTGATCATATCCCTATCGGCACTACGCCCATGCTCATGAACGTTTTTGTAAAATATAAAAAATAAAATAGTTTTTGGTAAAATAAAAGAGATAGTATTAATTTTAACTTGTAGAACTAAAAATGCTATAAAATTACCTATCACAGGTAAAACAGGTATTAAAAAGAATTTTTAGCAGACCTGTAAAATAAAAACTGCTACTCACACTTAAAGTGGGACACAGAGAAAAAATTATGTTGCCATGTTTGTAACGGAAAATACAACCCACGGTTGCGGATGCGGTTTTTTTTTTTTTTTATATGGAGTTTTGACAATAAAAAACGTTCAACGAATCCGCATGAAATTAGAATCTAGTTTAATTCGAGTGCGTTTTCTCTCAAGCTCTCAAATTTTAATTTTTTCTCTTTCTGTATGTTGCCACAGTTTTATTGTTTTTCTAACAAAAAATACTATTTGTTAATATTTTTTGTGAATGACTACGAAAAAAAAGAGAAAGAAAATGTAAAAAGTCATTGAAAATCAACAATAATTTTGACATTTTTCAATTTATTGCTTTTTTACATTTAAAAAGATTTTTTAAATATATTTCAATTAAAAAGAATAAAAAAATTAGTAAACAAATAATAAAAATGACAATAAAATCCGCATCCGTCGCAGCAACTCATTTTATTTGTTTTTTCTCTGACATGCGGAATCCGTCGCCGCAACCGTGAGGTTGTATTTTTACTCTTAGTTTAACTTTGAGAACTTACTTTTAACATAGGTAACAATACTACTATACCACTAATAACAAAAAAACCAATTTAGTCATTGATTAAAATATTGCAATATTTGCCATTTTGTATTGCAACTCCTAAAATCGAAGCCCACATTTAAAGTGCGGTTTCAGTATTATTTCTTGTTAAATAAATTTTCAATACGTGGTTGACTTTCCTTTGCTGACGAACTGAGCTTAAAGATGTCGCGGTATACATTCCACAAAGTGGGTTCAGTATTGTACCACTCTTCTGTTACTGCTTCCTTCAATGCGGCAATACTTTTTGGCCTCCGATTAGATATTTTTTTTATAAATCTGTCCACATATGTTTAATAACACTCAAATCTCGATACTGGGGACGACTCTTCATCACTTTTGGGCAGTTATATAAAATCCAATTGCGTGCATTCCAAGATTTCTGTTTGGGATCACTGGCTTGGTAAAACACGAAGTTGTCTTTTTTGCCGGCACTTTCCCCAACGGTTTCCTTTAAAATGTGTATATAATACTAAGAGTCCGTTCCGTTCCGTTGTCAAAATGTATTTTCCCAAATCCAGGCGCTGACATGCAACCTCATATCATAAGAGAATCACCACAAAATTTTACCGTTTTTAAAAGCTCTTGTCTAGAAATTCATTACGAGATTTTCTTTAAGCGAGCTTTTTTCCATCTGGACCAAAGAGGTTTATTTTTGTTTCGCCTGTAAAATAACCTAAGAAGATAATATAAACATCAAAAAAATCGAAAAACTTGCATAATACTTAACTTTCACCAGAAATGACGCACCTTTATTAGCATGGTCTTGAGCGATAGTGTATTTCAGTTTTTATTTTTTTCTAATATTAATGGCATTCGGCCGATCTTTAGATGTAAATTATTACATCTAAAGATCGGGTAAATTATTACATCTAAAGATCGGGCGGACTGTTTTAGCACTAACACTAACATTTTTCATTTCATAAAATTTGTATATTATGTTAATTGCTCACAAAAGTGGATCGTTCTTGATAAGCTTCAAACAAAACCACAAATTGCATCTGTTTGCACAAGTTCTTTTTTATTTTAGACACTATTAGTAGCCTTTTATGGATTTATAATATTAAGCACTGTACCTCTGTTCATTTTTACTACTTTTGCAATTTCGCTAATAGTTTTATGGTTTTTATAACTATTGATGACAAATGCCTTTCCTTCAACTGTAGTTTGACCCTTTTGTACCATTTTTAAGAAAATAATTGCCCTATTCACAAGCCCCCTGGTACGTGCTAAGTGCTAACAAAATACAACGGTGCTAGCTGTGTTGTTGGTAATTTTCATGCAAACATGCGATACAACACTTAGTACTTTTTTTCATATGTTTTTCAAACGTTATATTTGTTTAAATGTTTTATGTTTAAATGAATTATTATTTTTGTGTTCATGTGTGAATTATATTAAATTAAATTGGATTAAAAGATATTTTTATTAGTTTTATTTATTAAATTTATTGATTTGACTGATTTATTAGAAAGTTGAAAGTTGCCAATATAAAAGCTGTTCTTTAAGATTTAATATTGCTTTAATGACTCGATTTCTAATATTTTGTATGGTACCGCGATCACCTATACCAAAAAGAGATGCTACCTTACGAACACAAGCACCATTTCCTAAAGATCCCAAGCAGTAAAGTACAATTTTAAGCTTCAAGTCAATGCGTAATTGGAGCCTTTTGCCAATTGTGTGAAAAACATCGTCATTTTTTATAAGGTTGAACATATAGGCAAATTCCTCTGGTCGTAGTCGTATCATATGAAGAAATCTGTTTTCATCAAAATATCTTAAAACCCGATTATGCCATAATGATGATTTTGGTAGCCCTAAATGTATAATTCTGCGACTGGAGAGCAAGTACATTAGGTTCATCCTAAAAATGTCTTGAATTTCATCCTCACACAAAAAATTTATTAATTTACTTTTATCTGTTTTCTCCCCCATTTGGCTTATAAATAACAAATGATGAATAGCACTTTTCTTCTTCTTATTTACTTTTTGACGTATGAAGTACAATGTACAATGGCACACTTATACAATGGTTGTTCACAAAGAAGTAAACAAAAGGTAGTATGCAATACTACCTACACCTTAGCAGAGCTTGTGAATACGGCAAATATTTGAAATATAAAATATTATGGAAAACTGATTTAAGGTTAAAAAAACTGTCCCACTTTGAATGTGAGCATTATGTTACCATATAAATGGAACCGCTTAGTTATAATCTATAAAATAAAAGGAAATTAAAATAATTTTCGTGTATATATTGAAAATATTTAACGTAAAACATTTGCATTTAATAATTATTGATATATCAATTCCACTTTGACTGTGAATAGCTGTATTTACTTTGTTTGGAGGGTCCATCTTCGCTAAACTAAGTTTATTACAGGGTTACTGGTGCAAAGTTTAAAGAGTCTACCTATTATAGTTCTCTAGCTACTCCGTAATAATTTTTCTTTTTGTATAGGAGGTTCACGCCCATTATTCTAATCCGGTCAGTTTTCGCTACTCTTTTTATGTCCTCTTTAGTGATTACAACTGATGAAGCAGAAATTTTATTGTGTTTGCAAAATAGAATACGATGCGGCAGCTGGAGTTTTTTATGTCTATTTTTAAAACACTTATTGACCGTGTACTCATATCTCCATGTTTATATTTTGGTTGTACTTCATTTTCTTCTCTCGGTTCTTATATTCCACATTAACATACGAAAACTTACAAAACTTACGGTACAACCAAACTCTTTTCTAGTATTATGATTTCAAACAACTGATTTTTGGTTGAAATTGTTACGCCGTACCAACTTAAAGCATCAAGTTTTACAGAACAAAACTAAGCTTGTATTAAAATTTGATAGTAAGAAAATGTTATTTGTGTTTTTTTATTTAAAATTACTTAAAAGGGTAATTTTTGTATAAATTTATTTTATAATGCGGAATGTTTGCTGTGTTTTTGTATAAAACATTTTTGAGTTGTTATTAGCTGTGTTCCCTTACTTTTTGGGTAAAGTTGGGGCAAACGAGAGTAATGAAAAATTACTCTCAATTAGGGACTAAAATGTTTAAAAGTACGGAAACACTAAAAACAAAATTTTTAACCCGAAAGAAATTTTCAAATTTTTTTATGACAAAAAACCATTTTGTATAAAAAAGGCGCCAACAAAGTTAAAATTAAAAACCTTATAAAAATATTTAAAAATGGAAAATTTTTTAAATATGTTGTTCTACAGGCATTAATAATTGCGTAAAAAATGGTAAGTTAAAATAATTATTTATAAGGAAGATTTTTTTACTTATTTAATTTTTGAAAATTTGTTTGCTGATAATTTCAATTGTTTCCTTTATGCAACAGCTGATTGACTTACAATTTTACCAAATCAGCTCTCAAATTCTCTCTCACTTGCCCAAACTTTGTGTACGGGAACGGTTTTGGGTTAATTTGGGAACCCGCGGGCGCCCAAAGTAGAGTACGGGAACAAAGCTATTGTCTGTTGTCTTATTGATTAACTTGAGTTTTAATTTAATCAATTTGGCTTTTGATATAAGACTTTCTAGTTTTCTATACAAAATTTGGGTAAACTCAACTGATGAGCTATTTGAGTAGTAGTGAAATGGCCATATGGATATGCTTTCCCCGCAGTAATACATTTCATTTTTTAGTATAGTTTAAAATAATAAATATTTCAAGAGAATATCATGAAATATTTCTATTTGATTCCTTCAAGCACAAACAAAGTTAAAACCGTAATAGGGGTATTAAATTGCTTTTATTTGATATTATTTTTGAATCTTCATGATGTATCTTTTCATATGGAAAATCTTTTAGATTAAACTTTTTAGATTAATTTGATATTTATCAGATTTTTTTCAGCAAATTAAGTTTTATAGAAAAAAAAATTAATTTTAATTTTATTAAATTATTTTGAAATTAAAAAAACGTAACAATCAAAATTAATAAATAAAATTATGATAATAGCTCTGTAAGTAAAACTAAAGTAAATAGTTAAGTAAGTATTAACATTAAAGGTATTAAAAGGACTTAAAAGGATTTATGTAACTGCTTTCAGTTAATAAAAAATACAGATCGGCAAAAATTGAAACTGAAAGGGATTTACTAAGTATTTAAAGAGATTTTTTTCAGAAAAAAGTGTCTAAGTTAGTGATGGGAAATGGTAAGTAAATGCAAAACAATATTTTAAAACTTACCATAGAATTTAGCACTTCTCCTATTAACTCATATGACTGTACCGAAATTTCACATCCGTTATAAGCTTCATGCTCATGAAAATTTATTGGTAGTTTAGTCTCGTCAACAAATAAAATCAACTTAGAGTCACTTATGATTAAATAAGCAAAAAATAAAGGATTATATTTTATATCAGAACCACGTAAATTTAAAAACCCTAGACAAATAATGTAAAAATTATATTTTTTTATATTTTGATATGTCGTTATCTATACATACATGCGATTTCATCTAAGGCACTGACCACCATTATTTCACAGTTCCTTTCTTTCATTTGGATTTTTACTTTTTCCCATTTATTGGCAACAGTTTCACCAGAAAACTTTAGGTCTAAAGTTACTATGGAGTTTGAAGTTTTTTTTGGTTGATCCGTTCCCCACACCATGTCAACAAGAATACACTTAATTGGTACAAGCGAGCAATCTAGATTGTAGTTACATATATTAAATAGTTATTTGCTTGTATTTTACATATTTTTATACACAATAAGAGTTGTGTAGTGCTGTATGCAGATTATAATAACAGAATTTAAACATAAAAAGTTTTAAAGCCAAAAAATGGGACAACTGCCTCTACATCGCGATCAAAGGTAGGGGATAAATGTTACTCACAAAAACACGCGCAACTCTCAAGAGGGGCTCTCAAAAAATGCAATTAGAAAAATGTTATCTCGTCGGTGTAACTAACCAACAGCGCCTTAAGAGAAGTTGAAATATATGACCGACCCAAGTACTCTTTCAGTCCGAACATTATTTCAAAACATACTTTCTCCTTTCTAGTTTTATACTCTTCACCACATTTGGAAAAGGGTATATCTATATCTGTCGTTTCTTTTGTAGTTTCAACAATACTCATTTCCTACCCCAAAAAGTACATATATTCTGAGTTCTTATACATAGCGAAGTCCGTCTTGCCGTCCGTGTTCGTTTTAAATTCAACTTTGCCCAGAGGCTAGATGAGCGAGAGTAGAATTTAAATACGCCAATCGATCAGATATAGTTTCAAAAATTTTGCTTTTGAAACTCAGCAAGGTCAGTCCATGTCCTGCGAGGCACTGGGTAAAACACCACTACCTCCATATTTTTTTTAACTTTCGATTTTATTCCTGCGGGTTGTTGTGTATACAATAAAAAATTTATAAAAATGGTAAGCTTTTCACTACTTATTCACCGCTTCATTTACGAAGCTGGGACAACCCTAAGCAAAACTTACAAATTTTGGAAAAATAAAGGTTTTTCGTACATGTACATATGTTTTATGCATATACATATGTACATGTGGTTATACACATATGGTGAAGGGTATATAAGATTCGGCGTATTTGATATAAAGCAAGAATATTTTTCTTCTTTTTGGGGCACGAAAAATGACTCTTGATTTTATACTTTTTCGACAGCGTCATTAACAGTATATAATTACACAATATTTCTAAAGCTTGCGACTTTTATGTTTTAATAAGTCCATGTTGTTAGATTCGATATAATAATCTTGTATTCGAAAAAAGTGAATCAATAATTTATAAAGAAAGACTAGACATTATGGCATCTGATACATCCAAAGTTCGCAGTTGCTCAGGAGTGTGCAGCGCTAAATCTGTGCATGAGCATATGATTTGATAGAAGACGGGCATGCGCATGAACACGAAATAATACATTTATTTATTTACTACAATTCAACCGAGCTCACAGAGCCATACATATATGGTTATCATAATCTACAAAGAATAACAATATTTTAAATATGGAATAAAACAAATATAATAATTTGTAACAATTTGGTAATATAACCTAGAAAAAGGATAAAAAGAAAAGTGGTGACACAAATAATACAAATGAAGATCTGAATTACGCCGTTAATGAAAAATAAAAAAAGACAATTTAAAAAAATGTAATGTGTGCAGATTAGATTGGTGTGGATTGGATACAAAATAAATAACTCTCATACATGATCATATACATACTATATAGTATTTATTTTATATTTTTCTTTTATAAACATGATAAGAAAGATAAGTTTTTTATGGAGCTGGTAACGAATTAAACATATGAGAAACTCTAATGTGAAAAAAACGTTCCAAAGTAGAAGTCAACTTCGGAAGAAGAATTACGCATAGACCGACTGAACTTGAAGAACATCAAAAAAAGAAGATTTTTACTTTTAAGACACATGACTTCGAATTTCCAGGGAGAATATAAAGGGTCCACCAAACAACGTTTTTTTTTTAATGCTAAAAAAAACTGTTAGCTACGGCTGTGTGGCACGTAGCGCTGTCCTGTTGAAAACAAATGTTGCCAATATCCTCCTCTTCAATTTTTGTGAACAAAAATTCGTTCGTTGGCCCTATAACGATCGCCATTGACTGTAACGGCCACTCCTTCCTCATTTTCGAAGAAAAATGGCCCAATTATGCCTCTGGATCAAAATCCGCACCAACCAGTGACTCGTTTTGGGTGCACCGGTTATCGTTGTATGCGTGCGAGTTTTCTGTGCCCCAAATGGGACAATTTTGCTTGTTTACATACCTGCCTAAGATCTAGATAGATGATTTTTTTTTTAAATCAGCATCTTCTGTAAGTCTGCATTTGGCAGGTAAATCCGCTCTCAAATTGCCAAAAACAAGATTTGAAGATTTTTGGCCTAAAATTGAAGATTTTTTTAAATCTGTGTGACAACTTCTATTACTTTGAATAAACGCCCGCATACATTTTTAAAATAATTTATCTTCTTAAAAAATAAGATTTTTAGAAATTAAAAAAATAACTTAAACCAATATCGATTTTGATTCATTTATAATATCTACAGTTCAGCTCCTAATTTTCATAAAAAATTAAATTTAAAAACGGCCTTTCACATAAAAAATCCTTTATGCATGACAGTTCGGGTCTGTATAGATTTCAAAATCTGTTTTTTTTTTTTTTTGCTTGGTAAAAGTAGAGTAATGCGACGCTTTTAGCTTACACACATTAACTGTATTTTATCGACAATGACGTTGACTATAAAGGGAACATGGTTGGATTTGCAGCAGATGGAGCTGCTATCTTGACAGGCATAAAACATTCCGTTGCCCAAATTTAAGAAATTCAAATATCAGATTTATTTATTACAAAATAAATAAATATGTCGCTGTGGAGACGCTAGCTAGAAATGTATGAACCAATTTGATAAAATATTAATTTTATTAGATATTAAACCCAAAAAGATTTTACACCTATCCCAAATGCATTGGCTTTCCGTAGAGTTGGTTGTAAGTCGCTTATTAGCATTTAATGAGTGCTTATTTTTTTTTTTTTATTAATAATTTGCTGTTAATATCAATCAAATCGACAATGCTAAATTCATATAAAATAACCCTAATGATGCTAATAAATATTACTACATTCTTAGTATTATGAATAATTTTAATAAGTTGTTCTAAAGCGAAGTGACAGAGATTTACATTTTATATAATCAGATGACAAATCTTTTAAAAATTGTAATAAGTAACTTTTTAAACAACATTCAATAAAAAGCGAATTTCTAGGCATTCATGCAGCTGAAATAATTTTAAGCACAATTTTTATATTGAATTATTGATTTTTATAATATAATAAAATCGCTAGGCGTATTAACCTAAATTTAATATTAAATGGTGAGCAAAATCAGTTTTAGACTTAGCTTAAAATTTTCGAAAGATTTTTTAAAGAAAATAAACACAGGACTTGGAGTTTAGAGAGTTAAAAGTATCAGATTTTAAAGATATACTAAATGAAATAAAAATGACTTTAGTTAATTTCTGGAAAAAAGTATCCCAAATAAGACGTACTGGTTCTGATTCTGCTTTTCCAATTCTTTCAGCGTTCGTCCAAAATAAAAAGACTTGACCATATTCATCGGCAAATTTCGAAAGAATATTTAATCGGGTAAATTTAAATAAAGCAAAATTTCGCATTCGCTTAGAAAATGAATCTTTAGTATGAATATTGATTACAAAATATTATTTTAAACTTAAAAGCTTCCAATATTTCGACACACTCATATCTTCAGATTTGATAAAAATTATGTTATTTGATTTTTAGGAACAAAACTAAAAAAAACTTTAATTAATTTTTATATAAAGTTTATAACATCTAAGAGAACTTTTACCTATATAACATAAGTACATATGTATGTATCTTTAACATAATTTATTTATTCTGTAAGCAAATACCATTTCTTTTAAGTATAAATGGAATCGTATTGTTTTTGGTTTTTTTATTATTTTCATAAATATTCGGATATATGTATTAAAAAAAATAAGTTATTATTTTTTAAATTAAAGAAAAATGTATTTTAAGATTTATTAAAATTTTTAAAATAAGGTGCAGATCTTGCAGATTTTTTGATATATGTGGACTTTGAGTTCTTGTCGTGGATAGAGGGAAGATTTTTATTCATCATCGGCTTGAGTTAATAATACGATTCTCTGTAAAACATGGGTAACTTTTCATTTTTTTGATTTAGAAAAGGCGTGTGGAGCTGCAGCATACTTTCGAGCTACGTTTATGCCCCTATTACGATTGAATTAATTTTGTCAAGTTTGGTTGACAAAACCGATTAATATACACAACTGTATTTTAGTAGTTGGGTTTTTGTACGTTACAGTTTAATTGAAAATTAAGTGCAGAAAAGTAGAAATATCGTTAGTAAAAAAAACTTTTTGTGCTTGTCAAAAAAGTTTTTACTGTAATTATAAGTTGTATTTTGAACATTTTTACTTTGCCGTTGGTAGTTCCAGAGGGTCGGAATTAACATCCATCCATTTAAATTTAAAACACTTTTTTCTTGTAATACATTTTTCTAACTTTTTACATGAATTTGTCTGCTTTTTTGTAAATCAGGATATTTGAAGTCGGCAGTGCATTCACAATTTCAACTAAAAACAGTTGTCTTTCACAATACTACAGAACAATTTGGAGGTGTGAAGGGTGGATCGACCTGTATACAAACAAACTGAGTTGAGTTGGGAACAACTATAGGGGCATTGATAATAGTGGTGTGACTACACAACTGTTATTTACACAAACAAAAATCACTGAGATTAGGACTGTGTGAGGCACCTTTAGAGACAGATTTATCGTTGTCCTTAAAAAAATGCAAATGTAGTATGAATATTGCTTACAAAAGATTATTTAAAATTTAAAAACTTCTAATGTTTCGACTAAATCTACAGATTTGCTAAAAATGATGTCATCTGATATTCATGAATAAAACTAAGACAAAAAATTTTAATTAATTTTTATATAAAGTTTATAACATACAGATATATAAAGTTTATAACATTTAACATAATTTATTTATTTTGTAAGCAAATACAATTCCTCTTAAGTAATAAATTTTTGAATATATTGTATAGAAATAAATTGAAAAATGCATTTAAACATTTATTAAAGATTTTTTAAAATAAGGTGCAGATTTTTTCGCGAAATAATGTTGGATTTTGAAGATTTTACACATTAGAGCTCTGGCAACACTGTACATATTACGTTTATACGCGCGTCTTATTCGCAAATAAAAATATTGCGAAAAAAAATTTTGCCGCATAAACGGTGAATTAATTTCTTATTTGCAAATAGCTTACTCACAATAAGGTGTTCAAGTGTTTTTGCCTATTAGGCCTTATAAAATTATAATATTAAGGAAAAAAATTATTGTTTAAAAACAAAAAATTCTTCATAAATAATATTTAAATATAAAAAAATTGAGCGGGAAGTATTTTGGTAGGTATAATTATATAATGCTCAAGTGCTTCCTGTCGTAATTTTACCAGTTAAATATAATATTGCTATCCCGTTAGTAGGTCAATAATAAGAAATAATTATTATTTGCAAACAGGGCACGAATAGACGTAGTAACAGAATAATCCTCTTATAATTGTTTTTCTATATGCAAACAAATGGCGCTTCTGTTTGCGCTTACAAACAAGTTTAACAGAAAGGTCGCATGTTTTGTAACCGAACACTTTATTATCTGCGGTTAACAAATACAACGGTCATTCTAAACTTTAACTAAAGTAAAATCCTGTCTTAAAACATTAACCCAATTCACAATCTTGTGCAAATGGTCATGCATCATAGCATTTGCAAAATTGTGTAGCATATTTTACTCATTACTGTATGTTTAGTTGGTGTAGACTAAAAATATGCTACACAATTTTGCAAATGCTATGATGCAAGACCATTTGCACAAGATTGGGCTATTATTTTGGTGGGTTATTTTTTGGTAGGTGATCGTAAATTGTGAGAATTACTAAAAAATTTGTATTAGGGTCATTTGGTATGGGGAGTTGCAGAATAAAATTCCGTTAAAAATCAGTTAAAATGAAAGTACCACGTAGGTGAAGAACTTTAAATGCAAAAACAGCTTTAATGACAGAACAAAAATACATTTAAGAAAATAAAATATTTCATTAAAAATTGGAAAAAGGGTGATGCTATTTTTAAACGTGCAAATTCAATCGAATTCTGTTCGGTCACCGATAGGTAACGCCTCTTCTAAGATTTTCAATATGTTATCTCCGAAATCACTCTTTCGATTACAAAATATAGTAACAAGTCTATAATATAGGCTGTCAGTTGCTTTGTATTAAAACAATGTGTTTCATAATGCATACCATTCCAAAATGTCGCTGACAAGTATTAGAAATGTTGCAGCCGAGAAACTAGCGCATCACTTTCAAAATTGATGAGTTGTTTCGCAACTTTATATATGTACAAGATCTAAATACAGCAGCAATGCTGTATACAAACTTTGATCTAATTTGAAAGTCAGCCATATTGTACACAGACTTGAAAGGCCCTAAAACATAACCCAGGCAACGCCGGGTACAATAAGGTAGTTCCTATGTTATATTTGTCTTCTATCTATGAAGTTTTATTTAGAACATGAACGTAATATTGTTACGATTAATAAAATCTGGCAACCCCGTAGTTGTTTCCGTATGAGCGTAGTAAATAAGTTAATTCAACAACTAATGGTGTATGTATAGAATAAAAAACCGCAATAAGCTAAAAAAAAACTGAGCATCCTCAATGGCTGCGTTGGTAGAGGTGCGTACTGCAAAACGGGTCCTGAGTTCGATACCGCATTCGCACATGCGTGCAACAAAAAATAATAATTTTTATAAAGCAAATTAAAATTGGGAAGAAGCAGTAAAAACCTCCCGAGAGGCAATTATTGTGTAAAGCCATGGCTGATCATTTAGTGGAGATGTCCAATTTAATATAAGAGCAACAGATAATTGTCAAGAAGCCCTTTATAATAAAAAGTAAGAACGGTAGCGATTGCGCAGAGAAGTGTAACAGCGTAACAACAAAGTGTATGGGAGAGGTGTGTTGTTGCTATTGGATTAAAGGGGATGACTGGCTTGCATAAAAGTAGTAGTGGAGATGTCTGTGGATGGTTAAGGTAACTAAACAAGGCATCGAGTAGTTCATGTCTCGCCGGAGTAACACAGTAGTGTAGCGTGGATGGCTGCGTTTGTAGTAATAACGCATGTTTAGTAAATACGAGACCAAGGGTTCACAAGACCGGGAGGATTAAGAAGTATAGCCAGAGAAAGCCATATAGTTTGAATACAGAATAATGAGCCACAGTGGTATTTGCAATCAAAAGAACCCGTACGTTTGTTCTACAAAGGGAAAAACGTAACATTGGTGTCAGAAGTGGGATTGCAAAAAAAAAAAAAACACAAATGAAAGCTGTACACTAGTTGTGAACATTTGAAAAGCGGATAAAGAATAAAAATTGTGCCTATTCGGGACGAACACTCTTGAGTGAGGGATAATGTTACGATTAATAAAATCTGGCAAATCTTTGCAATCAAAAGTATTCGTACGTTTGTTATCTAAAAGGACAAAAACGTAACAATATGTTAAAATTGAATAACAAATATTTTTAATAGTAGGCATGAAAATAACTAGGCTCTTACTTTTAGGCAAATTTTTTGCCAATTCGTTTTATTGTAACTGTATAAAGAGCTAACGGATTTTTTTCAAAGCATTTGAAGGAAATTAGTAAAAGTGTAACCTTAATATATAATAATATTTAATAATATTTTTGTAATTGAAGTTTGCTATGCAAAAGTTCAGCAAATAATAATAAAGCGTATGAAGAACAAAATTAAACATTAAATCAATGCGTGTGAAGATAAATATGTAGAGTTGTATATGTTTTTGACGTTACGACTAACGTTAAACATATATGAATGTGAAGTAAAATATATTTGACGTAACATCATATAAAGAAAAAACGAATTGTTCTACATTTATAAAAACATTTAATAATAATTTAACAAATAATAAAATTTAGGAGATTTAGAAACGTTCCGAGTTATATCTACACAAATTAAAATTATTTTTATTAAAGTCAGTGCACCAAATTTTTGTCTCAGAGATATTTTGACCAAAGTGGTCAAAGGGAGAGGTGGCATGCAATACCACCATATAGGTGGTGTTCACAAGGGACAATACTACTGTCCCACATAAACACTTTTTCCAAAAAATTATGAAAATTAAATTTGGGCCACCTGTGTGATTTCTGTGGACGATTTTGGCAAATGTAACTAAATGAAGAGATGGCACGCAGTACCACCTTATGAAGAGTATTTACTAGGGCCAATACTATTGCCATACATAAACACTTTTTCCATATTGAGTTTGTGAGTAGTCAAAAAATTATGAAAATTAAATTTGGGCCATATGTGTGATTTCTGTGAAGGATTTTGGCCAATGTAACTAAATGGAGAGGTGGCATGTAATACCACCTTATGGAGCGTATTTACTACGGTCAATACTATTGCCCTTTATAAACACTTTTTCCAAATTGAGTTTGTGAGTAGTCAACAAATTATGAAATTTTAATTTGGGTCATACATATGTGTGATTTCTGTGAAGGATTTCGGTCAATTTGACCAATTACCACCTTATGGAGAGTTTTTACTAGGATCAATTCTATTGCCCCATATAAATACTTTATCGGACTTTCAGGCGCCATTGTCATTGACAAAACATAATTTATCTAACATAGCTCACAAATTGATCTTAAAATTAATGAATATGCAATAATAAGAAATAATATTTTAATGCACAATTTTCCTAATCAGAAAGTTGAAAGTAACAAAAATTTAAATGAAATAAAAAAAGAAAACTATGTTAAAAATAGCGTTACTAAGTGTAATCATAATGTCGCACAGTGGCGTGAAATACAAAAAAAAAAATGGAAAAAAAGTCTGGAACTTTTAAACTATTTACCCGATTTTCATGAAATAAACTGCGATTCATATAGAAGTACAGGGTAGTACCTTGGCATTTTTTAGTTTTCACCTGTAGTTTTTTTAAATACAAGATAGAACTATTATAAACATAGATTTAGAAACCTATTACCATAAGAAATAACTTATAAAAATTTTTTTCTGTGACTTCATTATGTTAGTGGTAATAATTTGAAATTTCATAAAAAGTTTTAAAAAATGTGAAATCCTGGTCAAAAAGTACTTTCACTTTTTTAAGTAGATTTTTAACGTTTATCAAAATTTTTACCTTTCTCTTTAAGATACAGATTAGGTTATACAACTGATGTCTTTTTATGGAATTTTTGTGAAGCACCCTACAGTCAGCATTGCTCGAATATGGGAAATTGTTTAACAAAAATCTAAACGTGCGAGATTGGTAAAAAATTTAACGCGGATTTACATTCTCTTTTTTCTATTCTAATACAGTTGGTTTTCACTAGTTTGCCAAATTTTTTAGACATGCTGCGCATCCTGAGGTCTGGGGAGGCGATTGAAGAAAAAAAAATCTACACAGAAAATAACCTGATGTAATATCTTTTAAATGTTCGGAGATATTTAAGGTAAAATGTCATTCACAAAATTTAAATTTCTTTTTTATGCTAAAGATGGGTGCAGGAATTATCAGTTCATTGAGTACCTTTCCATAAGTCTTTTTTCTACAAAAGTAGTTTGTAGCTCTCGCCGAATTGTACATCCACAACATCTAAAATGGTTCAGAGAATGCTCACAGAAAAGCAGCCAAAAGATTAAAAGGAACTTCTAGAATTTACTTTAATATTTTTAGGGGAAACATCAAAAACCCCCAATACCGTAACATTTCGAGCACCGAGTGCAGTTCATCACGCTAAGTGAATGTCAAAAGCTATTTATAGCCTAAATTGACTTGCGAAAAATTTGCATTTTTATAGTAACAATATACGTCGAAGCTTGGTTTTTATGTAACTTTCCAATTCATGCCCCTAAATTGATCTTTTGTTTTTAGAAAACAAAAAATTTTAAAAGTACTGACAAAAACTTTTCGCGAGTTGTCATTCAAAAAATGCAAAACCATTTGAATCCTGAAAACGTGGTCCTAGCATTTTTTGAATTAAGAGTACCGAACAGCAGTAAAGCCAAAATGGTTGAAGCCCTTAAGAATGTTGGTGACGTTGATCAAAATATAAAGCTAATCAAAATATTTCAACCATTATAGACAATGGACGGTGTGAATAAAAATATAGTTCTAACTGAAACTAGAAAATCATAAGTTTAAACTAGTTTTGAGTAAGTGAAATTTTATGATAAACATAGTGATTTTTGTTGCCTAGTTCAAGCTAGTTTACCAGCGATTTCTGAAAATATGTGTGAATAAAAACTAGTAAGAGCCTAAAATTACTAGTTTTAACTTAAATTTTTGTAAGCGTGTCATTGAGGTGCTGAATATAATTTTATTCTTGGTTTATTTGTCAAAAAGTGCATTGTCGTTTGTTATACCCTTCACCACAAAAGGAAAAAGGGTATATCTAATTTTGTCATTTCTTGTAATTTCTAAAATATCCATTTCCGACCGCATAAAGGTTATAAATTCTGAGTTCTTATGCATAGCGAAGTCTACTGAGCAATGTCCGTCTGTCCGTAGTTTCGAGAATTATTCTATTAAGAATCATCCATGTCCGTTGAGACAGCGGGCAAAACACTAAGGCTTTTTTGTCATACCATTTGGAACAAACCTAGTTAAGTGAAGTAATTCAAATAAAAATGAAATATAGGGCGATAGAGAATTAAAAATAAGAAAAAAATGTCAAGTGAAGAATTTGGCGCTCGCCCATATTTTCCGAGTTAAATATAATTTTATGCTTTTGGAGCATATCAAAAAAATTTCCACTATTTTTGTCACCCATCTTTATAATAAATAATCAAAACGAACTTATAGTGTAACCCAGTTTTGCTTAAAGTTTATAAGAAAATATTTTTTTACAGGGGAAATTCACAAATAGTTATCAGCTGCATATGTTTTAATTTTCCAGTACAAGCTATCGGTTTTCAGTACTAGCTACCTAGTAGTAGTTTTAGCCTTGCTAGTACTGAAAAGTTTAAGCTAGTGCTAGTACTATGTATTATGAACTGCCTTTTTATTCACTCTACCCATTGGAATTGAACAACTTGTGTCCATGGAAACAAAACATTTTTTCAAAAGATTCTTTATTGACCAAGAGTTCTTAAAATCAGGTTGTGAAGATTGGGACGGAATTGCTTCTTTTGTTAGAGACAAAGAAATCATTGGGCAATTAAGGCTAGTCAACTAACGGCACTGCGGAAAGGGGAGTCAAGCTAATGGAAGAACATAATTCATTACTTACAAAAAATGAAGAGCAAAAACAATATGTGTTACAAGTTTTCCATGATTATAGACGCAAATATCACGGATGTAGGTTGAAAACTCTCTCAAAAGTTATTAAACGAAATCACAATAATTAATAAAATGAACATAATAACGTAAAATCCGATAATAACGACGATATGTTTATGGTTATTACAAAAAACCATAAGCAAACCAAAAAATTTTGTTATGAGTAAAGAAGTAAATATTTATTAAGGTATAATTTAATTTGAAATTTTTAGCCAAAAATTAAGGATTTTCTCAAATTTCAGTGGGCATGCGATACGCCTTAATCTTCTCTGATGGACTTAAAAATTTTTTTTGTTTTTACCAATTTGGGATTTGAGACTTGTCGTTACTGTCTGTTTGTTTGGTACGTTTGGCGAACGCTTTCGATGTGTGCTGTCCAATTAACTTGATACCAAAAACATTATATGCTGAACGACGATAAAAACAAACAGCCAGTGATGACGGGTTTCACCGAAAGGTATGATTTTTATTAAATAAAACTTCGTTTTTCTTTTTATAAATAACGACACATTTTATTTTATGACACAGTAGTGGATATATTTTTAAAGCAATAACGTCATAATTTAAACATTCCGCATTGTTTTTCCCCTTAAATATGTATTTGATGAAAGTTTTTCTAAATTGATTTATTTATAAATAATTTTACTAATAGCAGCAGGAACTTAAGTAGTCTGATATTTTTCTAGATGTTGAGACCGAGTCTAAAACTTCAACTGCGATTATCTCGAAATGAATCTTTTTGAGTGACGACATTCTATTAAATGAGCGATATAGGTCTGAAAATTTATCAAACATTAATAGAAAACTTATCGCACTCACATATGTTTTACGTAAGTGGTTACGTCAAAAACATATATAACTCGACATATTTATCTTCACACACTTATAAATAAATTTATGATTTCTCAAAATAAACGTAGCAATAAAGAAAACTCAATGAAAATACTATACATACACTTAACATATTGTTACATTTTTCCCTTCTGGGATAAGGCTCGGTTTCTTTTGATTGCAAATATTACTGCGCCACACTATAAATTTTACATTCTTACTCTGTGGCTTTTGCTTTACTTCCTATTTTTAAGTGTCCAATATTTTTTTCTTATTTTTTAAGCACTATGTCAGTTTATAACTAAAAATATTGTTAATTATTTTTTATTTCAATATTTCACCACACCATTGGGTGGCATCTTCTGAAAATAGGAAACAAAAAATATCAATAATTAAAATTTTTTATTTTTGTATCCTTGTAAACTTTTGTTTCTGTAACATTCCTTGTGTTATTTGCTCTTCTGTAGCTTAATTGTTTAAACAAACTATTTATTACTTGTATTGGACAATTATTATCAATTAATATCTTTTTAACTTTATCTTTATTTCTTTTGTGAAATTCCTTATCACCTAACTTAAGTACTTTTTCCATAAAATTTTTCCCCGTATTAATAATTATTCTTTTGTTATGCTTAGAATAAAAATTAATAATTCTACCGGAAGCTGTAGGCTTTTGATACCAATCCATTTTTAGTTTATTCCTCTCTTTATTACTAACTTATCTAAATAGGGTAATTTAAAATCATTTTCTATTTCTAATGTGAATTTTATAGAACTATTGAAATTATTAAATGTTTCCAACATCTTTTCAATTCCAGATGCACAAAACAAACAAATCATCCACAAATTTAGTCATTATTATTGGTTTAATACTAAGTTCTTCAATGCACGTGTCTAATAATTTCTCCATAACAATATCTGCCACAACTGGAGAAGCTGAAGATCCCATTGGAAGTCCTTTTTGTTACAAATATATGTTTTTATTATATTGAAAGTAACTGTTATCTTCTATACAAAATTTTAAAATCCGTTTTTTCTTTTATTTTATTCACTGCCAAATTAGCAGGTATACTTGGAAATAATGATACTACATCAAAAGATACTAACTTTTCATCATTGTGAACATTTATGTTCCTTATCCTTTCTTTAAATTCAAAATAATTTTTACATTATATTTTGAATTTTCCGCAATCTTTTTTTAAAATCATTGTAATATATTTACATAACTCATAAGATGGAGAATTTATAAAAGAACAAATCGGTCTTAAAGGAAAATCCTGCTTGTGAATTTTAGGTAACCCATACAATCTTGGAGCTGTAGAAACATTGGTTTTAAGCTTGTTTTTCTCTAAAATTGTAATAACTTCTTATTCTTCAACCAAAACATTATTAATCTCCTGCAATTTTGTTGTTGGATCTTTGTTTGCTAACTTATAATTAGCAACATCCCCTACAATATTGTTAATTCTTAAAACATAATCACTCTTGCTTAAAGCCACTGTGGTGTTACCGTTATCAGCTTTTAAGATAAGTATATCCCTATTTATTCTCAAAAAACTATACGCCTTTTTTACGTTTTCTAACATAAATCTATCCCTGTTAATTTTATCTTATTTAAATGATTATCTATTATTGAAGTTAATTTAGTCCTAGCTATTTCCTGTTCTTCTTTTGATTTTAATGTTTGCACTAAATCCTCTCCGTCCGTTATCATTTTCAAAACTGGAAAATCTTCTCGTCTAATTGGTAATGCATGTTTATTACCTAATGAAAGACCCCACTGAACCTCATCTGGAATATCTAAATTAGTCTTATTTACAAACCACTTTTTGTTTAATTAAATACCTAACTCCTTCTGTAATTCTCTCAAACACTCAAACTTCTTTTTGTGTATTTTATTTACCTTAACTTTTAAAGCTGCTCCTACTCTGTCTTCAAACTGCTAAAATCTTTCCATTGCTTCTCTTGACAAAAGTTTTTCCAAATCATTTCCAATCATTATCACCTCCCTTTGAAAGTACCTCAATAATTTATGTTTTTCAAGAATTGCACATCTTAATATTTTATCCCTTAAATCACACAAGTATTTCTCAATAACGTGTTTAATTGTCTATTTTCCCTCCATCTTTAAAATATTAGGAATTTCTTTGGTACAATTCCTGAATTACGGCATCTGATTAAAAAGGTTATTGCGGATTGGGTTTTTATAACCTTATCCCTCAACGTTTTAAAACGATTAACAAGTCCTCTCATCTGCCGGTTTCATGGTTATATTGTCTCTACGTGCTCACTTTTAAATTGTATATAATATATATATATATATATATATATATATATATATATATATATCTTTATAATTAATTTTCTTTTCTAATTTTAAAAAAGAAAAGAAAGCTAATTATAAAGGTCAATTATACACAATTTTTAAGTGTCCATTTGATACATTTTTTCACCCTGTTGGAAAACACCGCTAACAATATTCAAGTGTTGTTGGCCACTTTTCTACTTTGTTATACATTAAAGTTTATTTGTTTGAAATAATTTAAGAAGAGCACTACGTGCAAACCTTTTACAAGGTAAATATAAATTATTTTAATTAATATAGAAAGAGAACTTGTTCTCAAATATTATAAATTAATACTAATAAATGCGATTTTTATTTATTAGATTTGGAAAAATTTAATCGGATCTACGCCGGAACATTGGTCCATTCAAACCGAAACCATCACAAAGAACTTTATCAAATAAAAACTAAAAGTCTTCTTCACGAGGAAATACATCGGATCATCATCAGCTTAATAAATATGATCAACGAAAAATGAGGTTAGTGGTTGATTTAAAAGTGTTTAATTTTAAAGTGAAATTATATTCTTTTATAAAAAAATACAAACAGTTATTATACTTGAGTGTGTGTGTAATACCAAAAAAAAGTAAAACAAGTGCTCATTGGAAAAAATATATTGTGAATTATTTAAATTTGCTACAGATCCCTTTTATTTCATTCCAGTGCGTTTTGTTTTATACAGTACTTTGCACTTTTGTAAATACTAATTCTGTCAAGGCTGAGTTTGTTTACACTGACGGACGGCTACAAAATAAAAAAAAATTATTCCATCAATTAAATTTGTATGATAAAATAAAACGTCACCGAGACTAAAATTAATTTATTTATTTGTGAGCTATTTGTTTTCAGCATTTTGTGTAAAGCAATATGCAAAAAGGATCGTCAAAATTAATATATTGTGCGAGAGTGTTTATTTATTCAAAAGGTGCACAATTGATATTCGTATGGTACTTAATTTATTGTAAAATTTTATTTGTTTATTTATCATAAACATAACATTTATACAAATTTGTAAAGTTGTATTAACAGTTTTCTTATTGCTTTGAATACATATTTTGTTATTGCATAAAATATTTATTTATTCCTCGTTCATGAGTAGTAAAAACTTAGTCGTCTCGTTTATCGTTTATCTGAGTATTTGGCCTTTTGTTCATATAATCACTTGTGTTTTTAGTTTTTTTTATTGTTTAAGAAAAATGTCGTATTCTATTCAAACGTATGCGCACGCTTCGGATGCTACTTGAAGCATATTTTAACAAAATTCGTGATGAAGATCATCATGTTTAAACTATGAATTGAAATCATTGTGGGCAAAAGTCAAAAGTGCATATCAAGAGTGCTTCGAATTCTTCGAGTCTTCAACAAAAGTAAATTAGAGGTTCTTAAAATAACTGAGGGAAATTACCAGAGCACTCTCACTATTTACGCTTGTTGCGTAAAAAGTATGGTGCTAAAATGTGATGGAGGCTAATTCGAAACCAAAAGCTCTGATTTGTTAACACAATGATCCGGCATCGGATAAGTTTTGTCACAACCTGCCACTTCCACTATGCGATACAGATATTTTAAATGGTGATTATCTTTGCTGGAATAGATTTAGAGATCTTTTTACGCATTGTATATAAATAATACAAGTCTAAGAAATACGAGGGCTGCTCTATATATTTCTGGCCTAATAGTGAAAATGCGAATATTTATAATCAAAAACGGTTTTATTGTTTTTTAAAGTATTCTCCAGCATGATTTATACACTTTTGCATGCGCTCAAACCAGTTGTCGAAGCACTTTTTCCACTCCGATTGAGACACCTCTAAAACATGGTTTTTGAACACTTCAACAGCTTCTTCTGACGACGAAAATCGTTGACCACGCATTTTTTTCTTGATGTGCGGAAACAAGAAGAAATCATTAGGTGCCAAGTCAGGGCTGTACGGCGGATGACCCATTAATTCGACGTTTTGGCCGGTCAAAAACGCTCTGGTTTGAGCCGATGTGTGAGAGCTCGCATTGTCATGGTGAACAATGATTCGTCTTCTCTTGTTGGTTTTTCGAATTTCTCCGATGACTTCAGGCAAACAAATTGTAGTGTACCACTCAGAAGTGACCGTCCTACGTTGCTCAAGCGAAACAGTCGCCACATGACCAGTTTTGCCGAAGAAACAGGCGACCATTTGCTTCGAACTGCTTCTTTAACGAACAACTTTCGTTCGATTTTGCTCGTCTTTGAAGATCCACACGGTCGATTGTTGTTTCGTTTCGGGCTCATACGCATAGATCCATGATTCTTCACGTGTGACGATCTTATAAACTTCTTTTGAAGCACCGCACTCGTATTTTTGCAACATTTCTTTGCACCAATCGACACGAGCCTTTTTTTGAGCGACTTTCAAATTGTGCGGGATCCAAAGAGAACAAACCTTTTTTACGGCCAGGTGTTCATGCAGTACCGAATGTATGCTGGTGGAAGAAATGTCCAAGGATGTCTCTATCTCTCGGTATGTCGCATGTCGATCGTGCATTATGAGTTCACGTACGGCATCAATGTTCTCTGGCACAACAGCCCTTTTTGGACGACCTTCACGGAATTCGTCTTAGAGCGAGCTTCGGCCACAATTAAATTCATTATACCAATTTTTCACAGTGCTATAGGATGGTGCTTCATCGGCATACAAAGATTTATGTTCATCAATGCACTCTTGTCGTGATAATCCACGTCGAAAATTGTGAAAAATGATGGCACGAAAATGTTCACGAGTTAATTCCATTTTTTTCTATATTAACTTTTTCAAGTCACTGTAAACAACACAAATAATGGTCGTACGTCAAAACGTTTTAAGTACGATTATGCTTAAAAATGACAAACTTTCCAATGGAAATGTCAGATTGCACTTGGCAGCACTCAGTGTTGCCAGGCCAGAAATATATATAGCAACCCTCGTAAAGAACGACTATGTTATTAAATTAAAAGAACCGGCAAGGAGACTAAGGAAATTGTTTTAAAGTATCTACTTACAAACTCTGGGTTTAATGTGGCGTTAAAGTTACTTAGGGATACACATGAGAATCCGCGCATGTCAGAGTCGGTCTCAAAAAAATCTAGTGCGGCTTTAAAAACTTTACAAAGAGGAATTAATAGTTTTTTAATTTATGACAATTTTTGACATTTCTACTCAGAATTGGAACCCGCTTATATTTTTTATTTGTATTTAACTCTAACAGTTACGCTGTAAGAGCAAAGTATTAGGGACAAAACTGCATTATCGTTGTAGAGAGAGGAGAGAGTTAAGAAACTAATAAAAAAGTTTCAGAGCGTAAAATAAAATAACATGTATGCAATACAAGCTACACAAATGCATCTATTATACACTGACGCGCAAAAGTGAGTGCGTGTTAAGCATATTTTTAATTAAGGTGTCGTCAAATGATTACATATAAAACTTTTAACAATTATTCTTTATTATAATGTCAAAAAATAGGATTACTCAATTTAATGATAACAGAATAAAAACAAGAATTTTCAACATAAAAATATAAAGTAACTCAATTAACTCAGTTTTGCACGTTTCCATGGGGAAAACTACTGTAGAGATATTAGAATGGAATCCACAATCACTTATTTTATGACGTTTTTCATACGCTTGGGCATACTTTTCGCCAAGTTCTTTTTAAATTCACTTGGAATATTTTCCCATTCGGTCTTTATGCGGCTCCAAAGTTTCTCTATGTTCGCTCGACTGTGATGTCCCAATCCCTCTTTAACATAGCCCACAAGTTTTCAATAGGGTTTAGGTCTGGACTTCGAGCTGGCCATTTCATCACCATAAATTTTTTCACAGACAACCACTTTTGAATAACTCCTTTTCCTCTCTTCCTCCTCTTTCCTCTTTCTTTATTGTATCATAAATTCTTACCAGAGGCCTTAAATGTCACCAGGTGAAGCAGTCAAACTGCCTCCGCCATGCTTCACCGTTTATTTTACGTGATGTTGTTGAATAACGTTATTAGGTCTGCTACAGAAATATTCCTTACCATCAGATTGGAAGCGGTAAATTTTGGTTTCATCGGACCATTCCTCTATGGTCCAATGCCCGTGTTTTCTGCAGAATTTAAGGCGTGCTTTTATATTTTTCTCTTTATGACTGCTGCCACTAAACAGATTCTCTGAAGCGCTCTGCGAGTAGTGCATTCATTCACGTGTTTATTTAACATACTGGCAGCTTGTTTGGGTGTTTTCGTAG
The DNA here is from genome assembly GCA_916610165.2 of Gymnosoma rotundatum. Taxonomy (NCBI): domain Eukaryota; kingdom Metazoa; phylum Arthropoda; class Insecta; order Diptera; family Tachinidae; genus Gymnosoma; species Gymnosoma rotundatum. The sequence goes on from OU744336.1 coordinate 113,769,887, forward strand.
CAATTTTTTCATCTCTCGCATCACTAATCGCGCGTCTGAATCTTTTAACAGCATGGGGCGACCTGCACTATTCGGCATACAAGTTACGTTTCTGCGTTTTCGGACTGCAATCACTGCGCGTTGGCTTACTTTTAATTTAGCACTAATTACTCTCGATGAATGTCCACTGTCACTCAAAGCTTATATACTATTATCGATGTTTATATTGATTTTGCTCATCTTTGTGCAATATTAATTTATAAGGTTCCAATTACTGTTCAAAATTTAAAACAACTACGTAAAACAATACTAACAGCTAAGAAAAAAAGACGAAAAATTCAAGCAGCATAAATATAACGGTAAATTTAAATTTGCTTAGAGAATTAAAATCCGTATTTACGAAACATGCAAAACTGAGTTAATTGTGTTGCCATAAGTTTATTTAATTATTTTTCTTCTTCTATTATCCTATTGGGTATTCATTTTTACTTTTTATTATATAATGAAGAATAATTGCCGATAGATTTATAAATTTTTTTATTATACCCATTTGTCATTCCGTGTGTAATTTCTACAATATCTATTTCCGACCCCATAAAGTATATATATTCTGACTTCTGATGCATAGCGAAGTCGATTGAGCGATGTCCGTCTGTCAGTCCGTGTTACTGTTAAATTGAAGTTTGCCTTGGCAACTTAATTTCACCAAAAAATATGTTAATCGACCAGATATAGTGTCGAAAGAGTGCTATTAGAAATCAGCATGATCGGTCCATGTCCTTCGATGCAGCAGGTAAAACACCACGCCTACCTCTAATTTTTTCATGTCATTTGGATAAATAAAGTAACTCCAATTAAAAAAATATATATATGGGGCGATAGGGAATTAAAAAATAAGAAAAAAATCAAGTAAACATAGGTGCTCGCCCATATTTTCCGAGTTACGGGAAATGAAAAAGCTTTTAAAGAGGTCTTTAAGGAAATACATTTTTTTTTTAAATGCTTAATCCTTAAGAGTCGATGGCATTTTTATCTAAAATTATATATATGTAGTACTTAAATTTTTTTCTTATTTTTTAATTCTCTGTCACCCTAATATTTGCCTTTTTTATTGGAGTTACTTCACTAAACTAGATTTACATAGAGGGAGAAGCCTTTGCGACGGGCAGTCATCTTGTCGTGATGCAGAGGATTAAGTGCAATGATCCATGCTGGTAGGGACATAATGAGTAAGAAACAAAGAACTGCCCCCCCCCCTCAGTCTCTGAGAGCATCTGTTTCCCCAACGGGGCGGCTGTCAGCTACCCTGTACCAAGTGTATTCCCTTTCAATGAGACTGAGCACTTTCAGGGTATGTCCGTTTTCTTGGGTCCACTGTCCGAAACCCACGAGCGTCTGTTCACCACATTGGTACGGCTCAGTGGTCTGCTTAGCCCACACTAGGTAACACTTAGGATTACATGGCAGTAAGTATAAAATGCAAATCAAAAATCCACCCAAATGAAAAAGAAGAGGAAATGCTCCAAGTATCCGGTCGGGGGCCTAATAATCTTCGAAGACCCTATTCCCGCAGTGGTGATTTCATGCCGCCAGGCCTGACTGGTCTGCAAGTTACTGGTGTCACCAGAAATGCAGGAGGAGTCATCCAAATGCTAAGCAAATGCACGAAATAGTGCACAAAAAGGCAGCGAAGTGCCTCTGGATTTTACTCCAAGTACTTCGAAAGCAGCCAAGGTCCGTGCCGTTAAGGCAAAAATCCTGTTTCGGGTGCTGTATGAACGCAGCAATGCAGTTAATCCAGTGCCGGCTGTGAGCAACGGAACTGCGAACCAGATTTCGGGTTCCAATGTCTCACCTCCACCCGCCAGTAAGAAAAGTTCGAACAAGATTTCGGGTTCCCAAGCTGTGCCTCCAGCCGTAAAAGGCAAAATCATACCCGCACAGCACGCCCCACCTGCCAGAAGGTCTTTCTTAAGCGGCATGCTGCCGAAATATGTGTTGACAAGTTGGGTAAAAAGCCAAAGTCCCTCACAAAGAAGTAGTCCATTTCGTTAAAATAGGCAAGATTTAATCTATCTAGCCTGTAGAATCCTCCTTCTGCATCTACGGATGTGCCTAAACCGCAAAGATCTGAGGAGGAGGCTCAAGCACAGAGTCAGCAGCCCGCTACAAAGCGTCCAAAGTACAAGTCGATGGACAGTAGTTTTAGCGAGGTTGCAAACGGCAACCTTGTACGTGCTGTCATCGACAGCAATGACGCGGATAGCCCCATCACCAATGCAAACTGGGAGGTGGTACGTAGGAAATTGATGGAAGTGTTCTGGAGGGTCTTCAAAGACAATCCAGGTCTTTTCCCTCAATGTGACGAAGCAGGTTAGTTTCGTAGACGTGTCAAACACATGACATGTTCAAACGAGCGCTAGGCTATGCTACTAATGCAAGCCGTCGCTCTTTTGGAAGGCCTATGGGAAAAAGCTAAGCTTGACGTGGAACCTCCCGAGGAGATACGACGCAGGCCTAGAGCCATGGCACGAATACCGGACAAACCGGCTGAACAAAGGGAAATAATGGAGCTCATTCAGGACGGAAATCCTGAACTACCAACCAGTGACTGGAAAGTAGCAAAGGTTTCCGATCCTGGAGGCGCATCCAGAGGGATCATTGTCCTGCTGAGCCAGGAATCACTGGCGCCGCTTTAAGAGAGACGAGGAAGGATCTACTATGGTTTTGAAACGATTCTTCTTCGTGTCTATCGAGGCGTCGACAAGGGTAAACTGACTCCAGATGGTGATGAACCTATTCCGGAAGATGTGGTGAATGAGGGGACTGCTACTCTGAGTTTGTGGTTGAATTCTTCGAGAAAATGGACGAGATAGTTGACGAGGTCGCCCTCTTGGACTCGGACGAAGATGACGCCAACGTCACAATCGTATCAGCAAACAGGGATGGTAAAGGTAACTCAAGTAAATCTTCACCACTCTAAAGCAGCTTCCACTGCACTACTCCTTCGCATCTCAGAGAGAGGGGAGGAGCTTGTATTAGCCCAAGAACCATGGCTTCAACAAGGCAGGGTTTGCTGGCTCGGTGCTAGAGGCTTTAAGCTACGATATATGAATGGTCCAGGTAAGATCAGATCATGCATAGTGGCAAAAAGTAATTTGAATCTTCATTCTCTCTGATTACAGTGATAAAGATACGGTAGCAGCTACCTGGGAGACAAACACTGGCACGGTTATATTTGTCTCCTGCTACATGGCACATGAGTGCGAATCACCACCACCATGGCAGCTATATGAAATCTGCCGGTTATAATTGGACCGGACGCCAATGCACACCTTGCCGTGTGGGGTAGCTCGGATTCTAATGCAAGGGGTGAGTCTCTACTCTATTTAATTTTTTGTAACAATTTAGACGTTGTGAACGTTGGGTCAGAATCCACTATTGATGTAGTGAATAGATGGGAGGTTCTTGACGTGATTTTAGTTAGTAATAGGCACTCAGGTTTGATAAGGGCATGGAAGGTCTCATGGTCATGGGGTCGTGCCCCGTCGGGCACGTCAAACATGCAGAGATGTGCTTTTTGTCTGTACAGACGGGTCAAAGTCAGACACGGGGGTCGGGGGAGACGTCTTTATTCCTAGATTTCAGATCACGATGAAGTTAAGGCTACAGGATCTTCGGAGAGGATATCCGGATCTGTACTGACAGCAAGGCCGCGATTAACTCCTTGTCGGGTGTCTATACGACATCCAGATTGGTCCGTGAATGCCGGACATCTCTAGACGAGATGGCGAGACATTCAAACCTGAAACTTTTTTGTGCGCCGGCTCATTCGGGCATACCCGGGAACATAGTCGTTGATGAACTCGCCAGATCTGAAACTCGGTTGGGAGACCGGGATATAGATCCTCTGGTGGGAGTCTTGCTAAGCTGCTGTAGGGCTTTATTTCAGCAGAAACTCTTTACGTCCGCGCAGACTAGAGGACATTGTGGCCTCAGTATGACAGTAGGAGATTTGCTGAGGTTTCCTCGAAGGCAGCTGGGCATACTGGTGGCTGTGCTGACAGGGCACTGTGTCATTGGTACCCATGCTAAGAGACAGAAACTACCGCATCATGACTACTGTAGGAGTTGTAAGGATGAGGAAGAGGAAGAGGAGGAAACGGAGGAGCATCTGCTCTGCCATTGTCCAGCTCTTTCTGAGAACACAGCGGCAATTTTCGGCAGTCCGAGACTGCATGGTCTTGCAGACTTATTGGTCTGTGATGTTGCTAGAAAAAAACTCGTTTATCCGGTCCTCGAAGTGGTTTGGAGGTGTATCTTGATGGTAGCGTAGGCACCTGAATTGATCCTTACACATTCTATTCCAGGTAATACAACGGGACCTTTAGGACCCAAGTGAGTCGGTTTCCTCACGCCGCCAGCCTGTGCAACCTAACCTAGAGGGAGAAGGGTATATAAGATTCGGCATAGCCGAATATAGCACTCTTTCTTGTTTGTCATATAGTAAAATTATTTTAAACATGCACTCGCTTCTGGTCGCCAGTGTATGTCCAAATCAATCACATTTGCTCCGATTTTGTCGTCGATTTAAGAGAACGTCTGTATCTGAACTGTTAAATAGTTTTGTTGCTGCGTTATCTGCCTATTAAAATTCCATGAGGTCAAAGACTATAAGAGCGAATATAACTGTTTTATTTTTAATCAAATACACCATAGTTTACTTCATCGCAATTCGCCTTCTGAAAATATAAGACTAGATTCAAGGTCAATGGTGAATACTGCAAATATAGAACAGGAGATACCTTCGACATCAGCCGCCACTTGTGTTAACTCACTGACGATCAGATAACTGACTATGAATTACAAGCGGTATCGTTTGGGTTAAATTGCGCCCCTTATTTGCTAATTAGAACTTTATTGCAATTGCCTGATAATTGTGAAGAGAAATTTTCCCCTGGCTTAAGGATTTGAAGAACATATGAATGTTGGTGATGTATTGGCTGGAGCACATGATTTTTCTAGTGCTTTGTTGGCCACAGATCAGTTGAAAACTGCCTTGTTATCGGGTGGTTTCGTTCTAAGAAAATGATCATCAAATATAAGGTCGATTTTAAATGAATTGCCGCAGGAGCATTTGGTGGATGCAAAAGTTTTGTCATTTGAAGAAGCAAGTTGTTCGCCTTCATTGTCGTAAGGGGAACAGTACTCTATAATTCTACCATATTCCAGTCGACTCGCGAAGCTTTTGGCGGAATTTATACATTTGGTCTATATTCATGGTGGAAACCCATTAATGTGTCTAATATATATACCGTTGTGAGTATTGGGTATGTTTGCAACTATGTATGCGTTTCACTTCGAAGCTGCATCGGACTTATCGACTTACACGTTTTTAGCAGTCTTTATTGCAAGAGATTTTCGAACTTTTACGAAAGAATATCAAGCAACAATGTGTTCCACCTCAGGACTCAAAAGTCTAACATGGCGATTTATACCAGCTGGAGCTCCTCATGGGAAGTATTTGGAAAGCTGGGGTCAAAAGTTTTAAAATTCATTTTAGAAAAGAGTTTCAATCGTGTCGATATATATTTGAAGAAATTACTACCACTTTAGCAAGAATAGAGGCATGTTTGATTATTCGTCCCATAAGTCCTATTCCTGATAATCCAGATCAACCAATCGCTCTAACACCTGAATATTTTTTGGTGGGATCGACTTTATCAGCGCCGCCGAAACCGACAAATTACGAAAGTCTGATTTGTATAATAAATCGGTACCGCAAGATCAATTTTGTAAGAGGTGGAGCTCTGTATGTGCTCTTGATTTTGCAATCGGTCTAAGCCCTTGAGATCGCAGGGCTTGGTCACAGTAAAAAAATCCCTCACAGAACTCATCGTATAGAGTTTAATAGCTTAATATTTGTCTTTGATTTCCCAATGGATTTAATTCTCTGAGATCGAAGGGTTTGGCTACATTAACAAAATCCCTCACAGAACTTATTGTATATGAAAAAAACTGCAGAGTCAATATTCTGCGTCCTATAAAAAATTTCTCAAATTTAGTTTGAATAAATTGTGTTTACAGTTTATTAGTTTTATATGTGCCCTTGATTTCCCAATAGGTTTAATTCTCCGAGATCGAGTATGATAAAATTGCACTAAGTCAATTTTCTGCGTCTTAAAAAATATTTCACAAATTTAGTTTGAATAAACTGTGTGTACAGTTTAATAGCTCTATCTGTGCCCTTCATTTTCCAGGTTTGGATCTTCGAAAAAAATTCATCACATGCTACATTTTTAAAAACGTAATTAACTTGACGAATTTATCTTCACACACATTGACAGTTGTAGAACCACAACCTATTCCGCCTTTAGCGGGTGGTATTATTACGGAATCAACCGAAATGGTATCGCCGGATAACCCAAATAGTAGGAAAGTGGAAACCCTCACTTTGCGGTTTTTCTGGCACATGATCGCGAAATTAGTTCGGCCATTCCTGCCTCCAATGCTGTGAAACGTTTGAAGTGCAAAAAATTTCCGGAAAGAATCGTCCGGTCCGCTTTTGTTTTAAATTTAGAGAGATGAGTATTAAGCGGAAATTGCGCGTAATTGTCGAACACGGTCTTTGTGGTCGGTGTTTGTGCAGTGATCATGTTGGTAAGAACTATCGTACAGGAGTAAGGCAAGCAAAGCTTCACACCTAGCTTCACTCGCGCCAAACCCGCTTCGGTTTCCGTCAATATGGCGCTTAGTCAGGCTGTATCTTTTTAACCGACTCTTCGATTTAAAGTGTCTCTTAATCGTTAGATGCTTGCTGCCAGAACAGCTATATTTGCTCCCAACTCGTTGATATGTTGAAATTGCCTTTAAGGAAAGTGAGGTCAGAGCGCTACTGAAAAATTGAAATTGAATCCATCCTTAATTCGTCGCAACGTATTTTATTACCGCTCGGGTACACGAAATGCGTGGAATTAAAATGCCAACTGCGACGGTGACAGATGCGATATCAGACTCGTTCCAGGGCATACAGTTAGCAGATCCGAATTTTAATCATTCGGGAAATGTTGCGCTGGTTTTAGGCCATTCTTTACATTTATTTTTACATATTTATGGGCAAAAGGAAGAAACGATCTAAATTTTTTGCATTAATGATAAAAAGAAATTTTTATTTTTACCAGCAACATCACGAATATTATAGTTTTGTTCTTAGTACCAATAATTTGGGGTTTTACCATTAACTAAGAAGTTATAAAACAATAACAAATGCACAAGTAAACATCTCCTACCTCTTTGTCACCCCAATATTTGCTTTTTTGATTGGAGTTAATTTACTAAATAAAATTTACATGATTGGTTTAAATTCAATTTAAGTATTAACCTGTATTTGTACTAGCAGTACCCACAATTTCGTGAAGATTAATTATCTGTCATGGCTTCACACCATAATTGTCTTCTTTTTCTTTCCGGGCGATTTGTACTGCTGTTTTTCATTTTTAATTGCCTTATACTACTATAATTATTATTTGTCTTTGTACATATGTCCGAAGGCATTGAGGTCAAACAAATCATGCATTACAAAAATTAATTAAGAATCAAATCAGAACATAACATGAATCAGATGTGCTCTACACATATGATTCTCAACCTTTTTTTGGTTACGGCACACGGTAAAACGATTTCAAATTTTGGCGGCACAAAAAGGAAAAATATAAGTCCTAAAGCTATTTACTCACCACCGATAACACACTGCGTAAAATAGTTATGATAATAAAATAATATATACAAATAACAATACGCTTATAAGGGCTTAACTACAAATCGTAATAATATGCTTAAAGCTTTTGTGGCTATCATCTAACGTTAATCGAAAATAAATTTTTTGATTTTTCTAAATGTTTTAAAATTAAATTTCGATTTTTGGAAAGCAAAGTGATACTATGTACCGTACAAACAATACCAAATAATTTTTATATTTCCCTCATTACAATGACAAATGAATAATAACTGTGATTCGTGTCTTTTTTGTTAACATAATAACAATGTTGACATTCAACCTTTATTTTTTAATTTTCATAGAAATATGTCAATTCGTAAAGAAAATAGAGATACATATGTAAAATAAATTTTTTTCTCCAAATTTTAAAACATGAATTTTAAGAAAATTAGAAATAACACGCTATTGAATGTATTAAAAAAAGCAAAATGTTTTTTGCCATGTTTGGCTCTGAGACAATTATAAATCTCCGTATAATATGATAGGAAGACGACTCCCATACGCCCAGTAATATGATCAAAAAATGACTCGAAAAAGTACGATTAAAAACAATTTCGAAAATTAGTCAAAATCGCGAGTCATAAAGGACTCGTTCAGAAGAGTCGCGGCTAGGGTAACATTTTCTCCCGTCAAAAAAAATCATTTTCGACTCTAAAACGAGCGTATAAGCGATTATTTCAATCGTGTTGAAGAAAAAAATAAGGTAACTGGGGAAGAAAATGTTATTAAACATTATATGTGTGTATGTATGTACATGTAAATATGTTTATTTAGGCAAACTTGCTATGGCTCCAATGACAAAACCGCATGCTATTCTAATATGAAATCAAGCAAGTGTTCAGGTTTACGAGTACCATAACACAAGCGAGTTTTCCTCTATTTATTTATTTTTTCTTTTTTCGAATATATCAAATACATTTCCTAACAAGTATTTAAAACATCCTTTAGGAATTTTGTCAAATTAAAAATTTAATCTGGCAACGCTAAGAATAACATTAATAAATCGTATGCCTGTGCGTATACGCAAGAGCATTGATTCGTTGCTCATTTCTTGCACCACCCACTAGAGCTGCAAAACTATCGATATTGGCGCCATTCCATAGTATTTTTTTATGCCATCGATAGTTATTGATTCTTGGAAGAATATAAAATCTTAAATCATTCCTTAAAGTAAAAAGAAAGCTGATTTTTTTATATCAATGTTTTTAATAAACAGATATGTGTATACATACATTAAAATTTAATGGAAAAAATAAACAAAACAGATATAGTTGTATAAAAAATAACATGGTTAATAAACAGAGAAGCAAACCAAACATATAATTAATAAAAAATAAATAAAAAAGAAATAAAAAGTAAAACAAGAGTGCTATATTCGGCTATGCCGAATGTTATATAGACTTCACCATCTGTATAAATCTAGTTTATTTGTATTTATTAAAATATGAGTTTCTACTACAACAAGACATTAAATCATAAATTAGATTTTCAATTAAAAAAAGACAAAAAAAGTAGGAAAAAATTATTAACTAAAAATAATATAAAATTGCATATAGTATTAAAAATATTTAAAAATTTACAAATAATATATATATTCGTTTTTGTGTGTAAGGATTTTAATTAGAAAGTTTCAAAAGAGTTACAGTTAATCTCGAAACGTTTGCAAAAGTAAAATTTTAAATTTAATTGCGTTGCTTGTGTTCTGCAAAATAGGGGAGAGTTGGTTCCAGAGACGAATTGTTAATATATAAAACTGTCTCTCGGATGCTGTGTCATTATGCCGAAATTGCCGTTCCTCTCGACGATCTAGTGAACGCCAAGCGGTGATATAGGTATTTAGGCTTTTTGGTAAATATGATTTTATGTAGCAGGACGAGGTTTTTAACTTTTAAATAGTTATTTAGTGTGATATTTAAAATTCGAGTGGAGTACTGAGATATGTGATCAAATTTTTTTAAACCACAAACGTAACGTGTAAGGTTATTATATATTGTTTTGAGTTTTAACATGTCTTTCGAATTACAGCCATAAAAACCTCCGATGAATATGATAGACTTGGTAGAATATAGGTCTTTGCAAATAGTAATCTTATTTTTAACGGTGTAAAATACTGAGTAGCCCATAAGCCTACTATATATTCTGCCACATGCCAGATTATAATGATCAGACCAAGTTAAAGTACTATTAAAAATAACACCAAGGTTTCTGACAGAGCTAACTATATCAATTTTAGTACCTCCAAGGAATATTTCATTATCAGATTCGATTTTTACCGTTTTGTTGCAAATTATTAAGCGTTTGGACTTTTTAGGGTTAAGCCGCAGGCCATTTGCTGATACCCAAAGAAAATTCTATTTAGATCAGCATTAAGATCATTGACCTTATTGCTATTGGATCTCCTAGAACTTGTGAGATAAATTTGTATATCATAAGCATACATTTGTACACAGGAATGTTCGAGTTGTTGTGGTGTATTATTTGCATACAGTGAGAACAATAAAGGTCCAAGTATGGAGCCTTGCGGAACACCTCTCACTGTCCTTATAGGATATGAAACAATTCCATTATTTAATACACACTGAAGCCTTTCCTTTAGATACAGCTGAAGTAGGAAACATTTTCCATAGTTTTAGACACAGAATTGAGAGGTGCACAGTATCAAAAGCTTTTGAGTGGTCAAGTAATACTAAAATGGATATATTTCTTAAATCTACCTCTAATCTCCTCAACAACATCAGTTAGGGCTGTCACACAGCTATGCTGAGGTCTAAAGCCTGATTGACGCTCAGTTAGTAAATTTTTTGTATCTACGTACTCAAATATTTGTTTATGCAGAATATGTTCAAAAACTTTAGATAAGTATGGTAATATTGAAATTGGGCGATATTCGCTGTCTGTTTTAGGGACTGGAATGACTTTGACATACTTCCAAACCATCGGGTACGAGCTCGTAGTAATAATTATCCAGGGTAGGATTAATTTTATGAATTTTGGATTAATATCATCCAAGCCTACAGCATTAGACTTAAGTTTATGAAATGCATTTAAAAGTTCTACCAAGGTAAGGCATTTGAAACAAAATTTTTTAAACGAGGAATCGTAAGAAGGGATTCGAGCATAAAAATCGGGATACATTAACAAAAGTTTCATTTAACTTATTAACATCAACATCAGCAGCACGGCTTGTTGTTTTACCAACACCAATATCACGTATATGTTTTCATATCTTATTGGTATCAACTGCATTGTTAAATTTATTTGAATAATATACGCATTTTTCGTGTTTAATTTTTGAAACTACAGCCTTCCTAGCCCAACGATTCTCATCAGGTGTCTTGTATCGTTTCCATAATTGGTATTTACTATCACGATTCTGTATTAATAACTTAATTTCATCAGAAAACCATGGTCGAGATCTGGTTTTTATAACTTTAGTTCTAATTGGAACATGTTTGTTATAGAGCTGAAGAATAAGACCATTGAGGAATGTTACTTGCGCATTAGCCGACGGTAAGTAATAAGGTTGATCCCATAATACATTACAAAGATCAGATTCAAATGCAAAATCATTAAGATTATTAAAGTCACGATAAATAAACTGTTGAGCAAAATCTTCAGTTGCAAAATCATATATTGTAAAAATAATATCATGTTTCAAAACAGGCAAGAGCTGAAAGTTGATCATAAAGTAAAACTTCTTTACAATTACTGACAAAAAATATATCAAGCAAAGTACAATTCATACGGATAAAGTGTGTTGGTCTAGAGTTATTTATAGGAAATAAATTAAATGACTGTTTATGTGTAATTAAGAGTTAAATCTAAGTCGTATTTTTGTTCCGCGTAGTGTATTGAAAAGAGCAAACATCTTATTATCTCAATAGCTGTAACCACAAAATAAGCTGTAAAGTTTATTAAAACATTGTGACGAGTTTAGTTTTCAACTCGCATGTGTACAGGAAGGTGTTTATAACCACAATAAAACTTGCTTTATATAAAAAGCGTTAATTCATCGTGTTTTTTTTCTGATTGGAATATTTATGCTATATTTTTGCACAACTGCACCTCAACATTTTTATTGGTCCAATCGAGCCAGATATCGAATATCAAGAAATTTTTATTGTGTGAATATTCTTTTGTTGAAAGAAAATACTTCCAAATGAAAAATACTTCCCCGTGAGAAATCACCCCAAGGAATACCCACTTTGACCCCCGAAGATCATCATCATACAAGGAATCCTCTTTTTTATCCCATTTGGAATCACTTTTAGGTCATCCTAAGGAAAAATAGAGATCAAAGTAAGTGTTGTGTTTTTACATAAATTAATAAAATAAAAAAAATGCTTTAATATAATAAGCAAAATAGCAAAAACAAAGTACATATTAGCGTACAGTTATTTTTTGCTGAAAATAAAATTTCCCCCCATAAAGTGAAACAAATTCCACACAGTTCAATAATATATTTTTTGAGTGTAAAAAATATCTATTGAGTGTGTTAGCTTAAATACAAAAAAGAAAGCTTTTGAGCGAGCAATCCTCCAACAGTGTTAAATACAGAACAGATGAGAACCCACAAAAAATCAAACAACTTCGAACTTGAAGAGTTAACAACAGGATGTTGTAAATGTAACACGATATATTAAACATTAAGGTTTGAAGTCTGATCGAACCACGAGTTGCAAAGAATAGCGGAGCGAACATTATTAATATTTGATTAAACAGAAGTTGTGTTTTGAGTTTGACAAGAACAAAAACTTAAACAATGCAGTGATCAAAGTTCAAACACAAGCATACATATAATAAATGCAAAACAAATGCATAAATAAATGGAAAAACCTACAAGTTACAGTCGTCAGGAGAACTTCCAGTATCTTTTTAAAATTAGTTTCATGTTTATTTTTTTTCTTCTCTGCTTGTTACACTGTTTCAATTCAAAAAATTATTTGCATTTTTCTCATTAAAATAATTACAAAATTTTTTTTTTAATTTAATTAAATAAAAGTCAACCAAATAACAATTGCTTAAGGTTTAACATGGTTAAGTAATATTTTTGAATACGGTTAAATAACTAAAGTATTAGTTCATTGAAAAAAAAGGAAACAATCATTTTTAAACAAAAGTTTAATTTAATCCAATAGAAGACAAATAAACTAAAGCTTCACTAAAAATAAATACCTCCATTTAATTACATAGGAAAGTAAATAAAATTGCTTAAAATTATTTAAACCCAAGTGAAGTGAATAATAACTGTATGCAGCTTATAATGCACTAATTGTTAGTAAGGTATGTACTGTGAAAAAAATTTACATATATACGCATATATATATGAAGGAATAACATATAAACGAAAATTTATACATATATCTTAACATCATATAAATTGCCGAAATTAAAAAATCGTGCTTTAATTACGCGTACTATTTCCCTCATTGGTTTATTTTTCGGCTGTTTTTACTATCGGTCTCCTATTGGACGAGTGTCCTGTCACCCCCTAGAGTTATCGTTTGTAAACACAACCCGGATTTATTTAGATTTGCTTTGTTATATTCATTTTCGGTATTACATTATATACGTAAACCATTATATAGGCGTCATTATGTCCATATTAGACTCTTTTATCCGTGCATCTGACCGTGTAGTAGAGTTTCAAGCATATTTTGTTAGTCTACCAGCTGACATTCATTCCGTTCATACCCTTGAGGTCCAAAAGGATGAAATCGTCCGCCTCTGGTCACAATTTCGATCGTGTTATGATGACATTTTGAATAAATTTAATGAGTTAGAAGAGGAAGTCCAAATCGAGACATTAAAGTCGCGTTTTTATTCAACCTTTGAAGCTCACGTTAAAGTTTTATCGAGGTCGAATGAGCTATTAGATGCTCTTTGTCAAAAAGCTGATCCCAAGAAGGTTTCGACTTCAGCTTCAGTCGCTCAGAGTGAATCCGCTCCTAATATTTCTTTGCCGCCCTGCGACACGGAAATATTTTATGGAGATTATAAGTCATGGCCAACGTTTCGTGACATGTTCACGGCGTTGTATCGGAATTGCCAAAGACTATCTCCAGTCGAGAAAATGTGTCATTTAAAAAAAAACACAGGGGGAGGCCCGAGAGTTACTTAAGACATGTCCAATAACTAACGATGGGTTTGTAATGGCATGGAATAATCTAGTAAATCGGTACGAAAATAAAAGAATACTAGTCAACGCGCAGTTGAAGACCCTTTTTAACATAACCCCAATTTATAAGGAAACTGGTGGCAATATTAGAAGTATACAACGTACAATAAACGACTGTGTGACAAATCTTAAGATTCTTCAGATCGATACGGAAAGTTGGGACATTATTTTTGTGTACATCTGCTCGACTTGCCTACCAGAAAATACTCTTGGTCTATGGGAGCAGTCCGTTCCTAGTAGCATAGTTGCCGAAATGGAAACAGATGGACGCTTTTTTAACTACGCGTTTTCAGACCCTAGAGTCGGTAGCGGATATTCGTGCCACTTTCGCTAACCCCCATACGTCAAATAATAATAGGTCTTTTAACTTAAAGAAATCTCACCCCGCGGATCATAAAAATCTTAAGAGTTATAGCACGAATGTTGCTCAAATCAAGTCTGGTAAATGTTCGATTTGTCCAGGAGATCACCCCCTTAGACTTTGCCCTTTATTTCTCGGAATGTCTGTTGACGAAAGGTTTTCGATCGTTAAAAAACAAAAACGATGTTCGAACTGCCTTGGAACTTCTCACGAATTTAAGAAATGTAGGAGCCAATATGTTTGCCATACATGCAAACAAAAACACCATTCCTTGCTTCACCGAACAGAACTAAAATCGAATGCAATTCAACACCCTAACTCCCAATCAATATCTCGTACTGTAGCCTCACCCCCGAATACAAACGTGAATGATTCTCGCGTTTTAAACTCCCCTCAAATACCAAGCTTAAACACTCATCCATCTACTTCAGCTCAAGCTACAGCTCAAACGAGACAATCGTATTCTACCCGAATACAGTCCACTTGGAATTCCACAATTTTACTTGGTACTGCTCTTATCGATGTTTATTCAAACTGTCTGAAATATACTGTTCGGGCTTTAATTGATTCTGCGTCAGAGGCGACCTTTATCTCAAAAAATCTTCAACGCAAACTTTCCCTCGACACTCGAAGTTTACAGACAGAGGTTCGTGGCTTGAACGATGCCTTGACCGCCACTGCAACTCATTTTTGCCATGTCCGCATCGGATCACCTATCGATAGTTCGTTTGAAACCTATGCGAATGCCTTCGTTGTTAAGAAATTAACGGGAAAACTCCCTTACTACCCATTGTCAGCTCTAAAAAATGGCGATTTCTCAGATTTGGTCATGGCTGATTCAAACGATCACGGACGCTTGGATATCGACGTTCTTCTAGGAGGTGACGTATATCCCAAACTCATTAAAAATGGTGTGCGATGGGACAAACATCAAGTTTTAGTAGCACAACAGACGGTTTTTGGATGGATCGTGATGGGCAAAGTTGGTATGAAAGACTGTTTGTCTTCAGTTTCAACTTTCTATCACGAACTTGCCCTCACGAATCAAATGCAAAAATTCTGGGAGCTTGAGGAAGTGCCGAAGAAAACTCGTCTCTCTGACGACGATCAGTATTGCGAAACTGTGTACCAGTCTACAACGTACCGTGAGGAAAACGGACGTTTTGTGGTTTCGCTGCCATTCCGACGTGAATGTCTTGATGTTTTAAGCATTGGCTCTTCTCGTCACATTGCCTTATCTCAGTTTATTAGGAATGAATCGAGATTGCTTAAGAACCCCCAGTTGAAATCTGAATATGATCGAGTTATTACCGAATACTTATCTCTTAATCAAATGAAAACAGTTCAGCCGTCAACGGACACTAACGTATATTACTTACCCCATCACGCGGTTCTGAAACCCGATAGCACTACCACGAAATTACGTGTAGTGTTTAATGCCTCTAGCCCCTCCTCAAACGGTAATAGTCTTAACGACTTGCTTTACCCAGGTCCAATTCTGCAGTCAGATCTAACCATTTTAGTGTTGCGCTGGAGACTATTCAGATACGTCTTTAATGCCGATATTGAAAAAATGTATCGCCAGATACTAGTCAACCCCTTACACTCTCCGTTTCAAAGAATAATTTTCAGAAGCTCGCCTAAAGAAACCCCACAGGATTTTGAGCTTAGTACCGTTACATTTGGTGTGAATTGTGCTCCCTATCTGGCGATACGTACCCTGCTTGAGTTAGCTAATATATGCGAGCTAACTAACCCCATTGCAGCCGACATTCTTCGCAATAATATGTATGTAGACGATGTTATGGCGGGCGCCCACACTATTTCGGCTGCTCTGAGGGCAAGGAATGAGATAATCGAAGTCCTTCAATCCGCTGGCTTCGCGCTACGTAAATGGACAGCTAACAGTGATTACTTGCTCAGAGGTTTATCCCCCGATCGTTTACTAGATGCAGAGTTCCTGAAACTATCAGACTCTTGTACCACCAAGACCTTAGGCTTACGATGGAATGCTGGAAGTGACCATTTCTATTTCCGCTTAAAGGATTACCCCGATCAAACTTCAATTACGAAGAGATCAGTTCTGTCTCAAATCGCCAAACTGTTTGACCCTGCCGGTTGGCTGGCCCCTAAAATTATTGTTGCAAAAATGATCATGCAACAAATTTGGAAGGATGAAACAAACTGGGATGAAGATCTTAAGCCGACGACGTTATCTAGTTGGCATGGATTTATAAATGATTACGCGAATATAGAAAACATCAAAATTCCACGATTTGTTGACTTCGATCCGACATTCTCCATCGAATTGCATGGATTCTGCGATGCATCGGAAAGAGCATATGCCGCAACTCTGTACTTGCGAGCAGAGAATCTCGGTTCTGCTTCAACTCATCTACTTGTCGCAAAGACGAAAGTCGCCCCTTTTAAGTTTGTTTCATTGCCTAGAAAAGAACTTTGTGGTGCCGAATTAATGGCCAGAATGATAGACTCGATTCAGTCCCAACTCAATCTCCGACGCTATAAACTGTTTTTGTGGACCGACTCGACTATAGTCTTGGCGTGGTTAAAAAAACCTCCTAATAGGTGGACAACTTTCGTAGAGAATCGAGTCTCGTCCATAGTCGAGAAGGTCGGGAATCAATCTTGGTTTCATGTTGATTCTAAAGATAACCCCGCTGATTTGGCAACGCGTGGACTCACCGTATCACAGCTTATAGCTAGCAAATTATGGTGGCATGGACCTTCATGGCTTAGAATGTCGCAAAGTCAATGGCCTATGAATTCACAAAATTTCGACACGGAAGAGGAGATAAAGCCTGTTTTAGCTCACGTGATTAAAATCCGCAGGACGGAACTCCTTGCACATATTTCAGACTTTCCAAAAGCCCTGCGTGTTATGTGTCAGGTATTCCGTTTCTATTATAGGTGCAACGCAAAGCTAAGACATAAGCTGGTGACAACCAATGAACTTACTAAAACTGAACTAGATCACGCCAAGTCGCGGATGATAATCTCTTGCCAAAAGTTGTACTTCGAACATGAATATAACTTATTATCGCAAGACTTAGAGCTACCCCGGAAAAGTAATCTTTTACTTTTTAATCCATTTATAGATACTGCTGGAATAATAAGGGTTAACGGCCGCTTAACTAACTCGCCTGTTTTAAATTATAATGAGAGGTTTCCGATATTGTTGCCTTATCACGGAAGTTATACTAGGGTTTTCTTGACTTATCTACACAAATACTCTATCCACGGTCAAAACGCCTTATTGTATAGACTTATGAGGGTTTATTACTATGTTCCCAAGCTGAAGGTCCTAATTAAAACTATATTATCGCAGTGTAAAACGTGTGTAATTCAAAAGCGCCAGAAAAGTCAACAGATAATGGCTGCCTTACCTTCCGAACGGACTACCCTTTCTCGCCCGTTTACTAACACTGGGGTCGATTTTGCGGGCCCTTTTGATGTCAAAACGTATGCTGGCCGGGGCTGCAAAATCACGAAAGGCTATGTGTTGGTTTTCATTTGTTTTGCAACAAAGGCTATACATCTCGAATTGAATCAGTGGCGTCTCGGCCGTATAGAAAATGTCACCCGTGGTCGAGATAACAGAGTTACAGACGCCGAAATACGAACTGCCAATGGTGTCGTAACTAGGCCCATCGTAAAATTAGTTTTACTCCCCAACCCCGAACAAAACTAACAATGTACTTTTATGTCTATTTACAGCCATAACAATGCCACGCCATAGCCGAAGAAGCCTCTCACCACTTGAAATAAAGGACCGTGACCGTCACCAAAGCAACTCCTACCGTCCATTAAAGTCTTTTGACTGCCGCATATGTCAGAAGGATCATCCCCTTAGAAGATGCCTCAAATTTAAAAGGATGAATGTTATTGAGAAGTTCAAAGTGGTGAAGAAGTATCATTATTGCGAGAACTGTTTGGCTCACTCCCACAAGGTCAACCGGTGTCGTAACACCGATCGCTGCCGCCAATGTCGAGGTAAACACCACACATCACTACATCGACACGAACGTCTGCAGGTCAATAAACCAAAAACTGACACCTCGAAAGACCCAACCGCCTCCAGTCTACGTAGCGTAACACTTCTACCCACAATAATTACAAAGATAGAGCTGGGAAAAGAATGGGGCAACGTCCGAGGGATACTGAACCCTTGCGAAGAGACGAGTTCTGTAGCAGAGTTTCTTGTAGAACGCTACAAGCTTAAAGTAAAGCGCATTGGTGACGATCGGTGGTGCCAAATTAAAATCAGGCCCCGTTTTGATGACGGACCGAAAATTATAGTATCAGCGAGGGTTGCAAGTGATCTTCCACGCAAGCAGCCTAAGGAAGAGATTGACGAGAGAGTGGCTTCTCTGTACACCAACCTACGACTCGCTGACCCAAACTTTTTTAGGAACGACGATGTAAGCCTCATACTTGGTGCTGACGTGTACCCACGCATCATAAAACCTAGCATCCAGCCAGAATCCGTTGGTTCTCCCATGGCACAAGACACTGTCCTAGGTTGGACTATTATTGGCAGGTTTGGAGTGTAGATGTTTTATGTTACCTTTCTTTATTTGCTTCTTTTTTTTTAACTTGATATTGTTTTACACAAATTAGTCAAATAACTTTTTACAATGTACAATGAATTTAATCATATGAGATGCTATTGTTTTTTTCCCTCAGATAATACTATAAAGTTATTAATAATCTTTTTTTTTTATGAATTCCGAATTATTCTACATAAACCTTATTATTAGTTTCCCTAAATTTATACCTGTCAAGGTTACATATACATGTTTTTAAATATTTAATTGAATTCTTTTGTATATATATTTTTTTAACAAATATTCACAGTCATCTTTTGGTTTCCCAAGGTTGCATAATAGCAAGGGGGCCGGGATGTTTATGTGTAATTAAGAGTTAAATCTAAGTCGTATTTTTGTTCCGCGTAGTGTATTGAAAAGAGCAAACATCTTATTATCTCAATAGCTGTAACCACAAAATAAGCTGTAAAGTTTATTAAAACATTGTGACGAGTTTAGTTTTCAACTCGCATGTGTACAGGAAGGTGTTTATAACCACAATAAAACTTGCTTTATATAAAAAGTGTTAATTCATCGTGTTTTTTTTCTGATTGGAATATTTATGCTATATTTTTGCACAACTGCACCTCAACAATGACAAAATAGTTATAAGAGGGGTATCTGCAAGCAAATTAAAATTCAAATATCCAGCAATAACTACTTTTGAATAGGACACAGATAAAAGCTCTAAATGAGCTATGAGTTTATCGAATTTTATAGTTTTATGCGGTCTATACACACATCCAAGTAACATTGTGTTTCCATTACAGTTCAAGTCAACAAATATATATTCAATATCATTAGCTTCATTATAACCACAATTAAACTTACAAGAAATGTTCTCCCTTATGTATATGGCTACACCACCAGCATGCTTGGATCTATCGGATCGAAAAACACGGTACCCATTCAAACTATATATGCTATCACATATCTAACATTTGAACCAAGTTTCAGAAACACATATTGCATCAACTCCTGAGTTCTCGAATAAGAAACGAAATTCATCAAATTTATTACGTAAACTAAGAATTGAATGAGAGGATTCTAATTTCACCCTCTTTTATTGATCTGTTGATAAAATCAAAATGTTTCTCTTCACTTTCTTTTATTGAACTCTTTATAACCTGAGAGGTAAACAACTCGCTTTCTTTTATAAGATGCCTAATAAAAGTTTTGTCATCTCTTGATAAGCGCAGGAGTTTAGGGCATTTTGCAAAAGGCGATTCTTGCCTTAACTCTCACAATTTTCTGCCCGACGATTCACTTCGTGTAAACATATTAGTTATTGATTGTTTATAATTCTGGTTTTGTTATGAAGAGAGTAGTTATTGATCACTGATCACTGTGTTGTATGTTTAGATGTATATAAATGTAAAATGTAAAACAGTTTTTAAGTTAAAATTTATAGTCAGTTTACGATTTTGTTTGCTTGTTTTATGTATTTGTAGATGAGCAAAGCAATTGCTATTTTTTATATTTTGTTTACTAAAGAGTATGAGTTCAGTGTGTTGTTGTAGTGAGTAAGCTTATAATAAACTTTGTGTTTTGAAAGTACAATTTTTATTTTAACCCTTATCGGTCGTAAGTCACCTCTGACGTGACAACAGTACTTTTCTGCAACGGTCGTATGGCACGTGTGAAGTGACAAGGCGAATTATTTCATTTATTTCATTTCTTCATGTTGGAGATTGCTTCAAAAAATACCATACCTTACAAGTATATAAATAATTATCAGAAACTCAGACATGTAGTAGTTCTACAAAAAATAAATAATTTGTAACAAAACTGAAAAGAAATGAATATAAATGTATAATAACATACTATTGTTTTTTTTCATATTTGTTAAAAATAACTACAACCTGGTGAGAATCAAACGTGTGAAAAGTCGCGTTGCTTATTAAATTTTAATTTATGATAATAATAAATCTATGGTTAAAATTGTTCACTAACGATATACATATATTAGATGTGTTATAATTATACGTGATTAGAGTTTATATTGTTTATTTTTAAATTTTGAGGAGTAAAGAAAAACACGTCTGTTCACCACGGTTGATAGCATTCTTTTTGAGTGAAGTTACTCCAATAAAAAACGCAAATGTTGGTTTTGACAGAGAATTAAAAAAATAAAAAAAATTCGGTACTGCATGTGTATAATTTTATTAGAAATGAAATCGGCACTTAATAGGAAAAGCATTTTAAAAAATTTTAGTATTTCCCTGAAGATCTCTTCAAAAGCTTTAAAATGTTATCCATATAGTTATTTAAAAAAAATTTTTTAAATTTCAAAGCCCCGTAACTCGGAAGATATGGGCGATCGCCAAAATTTTTAATGTAGGTCAATTTACATTAATTTTGGGAACACCGATTAATTTCTAAATTCAAATTATAAGCTTCTATAAGCGGAGTTAGCAATACAGGGCCTTTCTTAATTTCAACTGTCTGTCTATAACGGTTCAAAAGTTTGGCCACATACAGCAAATTACATCAACTATTGAGACAGCTGTTTATTTCTAAATCAAATTTAATAACTGTTTAAAAGTATGGCCATATACATGAAATTATATGTACTATTGGGCCACTTTTTTATTTAAAATTTTAAATAATAATACTGGTTACTATAACGGCCATAGTAATGGACATTCTGTCCAATTTGCAATCGTTTGTCTATAACGTTCAGAAGATAGGCCCATAAAATAAGTAAATCTACGTCAATTTTGGGACACCCTTTAATTTCTAAATTCAGTTTATACGAGGGCTGCTCCAATCTGACATTTCCATTGGAAAGTTTGTCATTTTTAAGCATAATCGTACTTAAAACGTTTTGACGTACGACCATTATTTGTGTTGTTTACAGTGACTTGAAAAAATTAATATAGAAAAAAAATTGAATTAACTCGTGAACATTTTCGTGCCATCATTTTTCACAACTTTCGACATGGATAGATAAGCTTAAATCTTTGTATGCCGATGAAGCACCATCCTATAGCACTGTGAAAAATTGGTATAATGAATTAATTCGTGGCCGAAGCTCATTCAAAGACGAATTCCGTGAAGGTCGTCCAAAAACGGCTGTTGTGCCAGAGAACATTGATGCCGTGCGTGAACTCATAATGCAAGATCGACATGCGACATACCGAGAGATAGAGACATCCTTGGACATTTCTTCCACCAGCATACATTCGATACTGCAAGAACACCTGGCCGTAAAAAAGGTTTGTTCTCGTTGGATCCCGACAATTTGAAAGTCGCTCAAAAAAAGGCTCGTGTCGATTGGTGCATAGAAATGTTGCAAAAATACGATTGCGGTGCTTCAAAAGACGTTTATAAGATCGTCACAGGTGACGAATCATGGATCTATGCGCATGAACCCGTAACGAAACAACAAGCGACCGTGTGGGTCTTCAAAGACGAGCAAAATCCAACGAAAGTTGTTCGTGGAAGAAGCACTTCGAAGCAAATGGTCGCCTGTGTCTTCAGCAAAACTGGTCATGTGGCGACTGTTCCGCTTGAGCAACGTAGGACGGTCACTTCTGTGTGGTACACTACAATTTGTTTGCCTGAAGTCATCGGAAAAATTCGAAAAACCAACAAGAGAAGACGAATCATGGTTCACCATGACATTGCGAGCTCTCACACATCGGTTCAAACCAGAGCGTTTTTGACCGGAAAAAACGTCGAATTAATGGGTCATCCGCCGTACAGCCCTGACTTGGCACCTAATGACTTCTTCTTGTTTCCGCACATCAACAAAAAAATGCGTGGTCTACGATTTTCGTCGCCATAAGAAGCAATTGAAGTGTTCAAAAACCATGTTTTAGAGGTGTCTCAATCGGAGTGGAAAAAGTGCTTCGACAACTGGTTTGAGCGCATGCAAAAATGTATAAATCATGCTGGAGAATACTTTGAAAAACAATAAAACCATTATTGATTATAAATATTTGCATTTTCACTATTAGGCCAGAAATGTATAGAACAGCCCTCGTAAACTCGTTGATATAGCGGTCTTAGAAATGTAGGTGCCTTTTAAGTTTCAGTGATCTGTCTGTAATGGTTCAAATGTTCGGCAACATACTCCAAATTACATCAACTATTGGGACACCCGTTTGTTTCCAAATCTAAATTTTATACTTGTTGTTCTGCAGGCAAAAACACCAAAAAAACTGCAGTCGAATTGATGACATCCTTCTTTTACTTTGAAGTCGGATAAAAGGAGATCACATTTGATTATTTGCATATGTACATATTTATACATATATTGGTAAATTGCTGAAAAGGCGTCATAACAAAAAAAATAAAAACCTACGTTAGCTAACTTGTGAGAATCTACAACACATAATTAATATATTGTTACGAATACGAGATCTGGCAACTCCTGTTGTTGTTGTTATCCATATGAGCGTGGTGAATAAGTTAATTCAACTAATGGTGTGTGTATAGAATAAAAACCACAATTAGCTAACAAAAGCTGAGCAGCCTCAATGGCTGCGTTGGTAGAGGTGCGTGTTGCAAAACAGAGGGTCATTCGGACAT
Organism: Gymnosoma rotundatum; assembly: GCA_916610165.2. Lineage (NCBI taxonomy): Eukaryota > Metazoa > Arthropoda > Insecta > Diptera > Tachinidae > Gymnosoma > Gymnosoma rotundatum. Next base: position 113,793,322 of record OU744336.1, read on the forward strand.
GTGTGCAAAGAAAAAATAATAATTGTTATAATGCAATTAATAATTGTTAAATTGCAACCAAACGATCTTAACATATCTATTTCTTGGAAAAGACCATATAGACCCAATAAAGGACTAACTCACTGTAAGAACTGTAACCGAGTCGACGTATGTCCGGCGTTTTAAGGTAATTAAGATTTCGCTGTATGCACATTAAATAAAAACATTAAATATTAAGGAAATAACCGCCTAAAAGGTATCTGTGAAAAGTTAATCATAGTGCCCTTTGTCGAAAAGAGTATTAAAAATTACGTTAAAGTTAAATGTCAGAACTAGGACGTCTAATATAAGACCAAGTTGTACCAATGTTAACGTAGATAATGCAAACTTTCCTCAGTTATCAAGTTATGAACATCAAGGAAATATTTGCGATTCCAGCTTCTACAACATAAAACTTTTCTCTGAAGTCTCTAAAAGTAAACCGCTTGCAAACACCGACAATGATATTCCCAACGAAGGGCTACTAGAAATATTCTTTGTTTGTGTATGATGCTTAAACATGCCATATAAATCCACGGATACTCAAAATGTTTTCGTTATGCACTGGAATGCTTAAGGCATAATGACACATTTATTTCTGCGTATAACCTAGTTTACGAAACAAATTTACTCAAATATGCAACCGCGTAACAACACCCCTGAAAAAAAAGCCGAAGGATATAGAACAGACACGTCGGCCATTAACCTTTTTTCATCGAAACACGTGTCACACGCACAACTAACAATCTTTATTAAAACTCTAGTCAGGCTAAAGCCAAACAAAGAATAATAGTTTTGTTTTTTTAGGAAAAAAAAGGACGTTAGGGTTGTCATATACAACCAAAAACTGGTGACCCCGACGCAAGTAAAATGTCTAAAAGGGATAAATAAAAGACGCAAAATAACACTGACGACAGTCTAGGTGCGCAGGCTACTATCGTTACGGAAACATCCAAATGCAAGTTGCCTGATTTTACTGAGGAGTACACGGATTGTGGTTTTGGTAAGTGAAAATGGCTTTTGAGTCTGCCGGCATAACTTTTGATAAAAGAAATATTTCACCATAATTGGCCACCTCCCCACTTAAATCATGTATAAACTAGCCGACTTGCGTACGAATCTGCCGGTAAAAGGCAGCATGTACGAAACAATAAAAAAAAACGCATAATTACAGAATTTGCAGACAGCACACCAACTAAAATAACATAGTTACTAAGCCAGCTGGCACTAGGTGATAGAAAGCCATCGAAATTGTTAGCTTAAAAGTGAAGCAGAGCCGCCGAAACGTCCGTGACAAATGAGCTGTTGATGCAGCTATAGCTACGTAACCTTCCCCAGCAAATAAGGGCTATTATATCTGCCGACGACATGATAGACCTAACAGCAGCTACAATGGCAGATAGAGTGATGGAGGCGATGAAAACCAGCACCATAAACGTATGTGGTATTAGGTTACATACATAATCTTACATAACATATTTATATATACAACAATCATTAAACATTCACGGGCAATGTCGGTTTTGGTACCATTCAATATTCCGGTTTTCTTCCTATCTTTTAATAAGGGCAAACATCCATTCTTCTCGTCTTCTTTAGTAAATTTTATTCTTCTGTGAAAGTTATTTAATTTGAAAAGTGTTTTTTCTATTACACCTGATTTCCCTATCCCAAAAAAGTCGTCAACATACTTAGTAAATAGCCTAGTTTTTTCATCCAATTTTTCCACTGTCACTTTCAATAACTCCTCCATAACTATATCAGCTACAATAGCTGAAGTTGGAGATCCCATGGGTAGTCCTCTTATTTGTGTATAAATTTAATATATGCTCTGTTCCACTCAAATGGTAAATGTTTTTTAACTTAGTACCACTTTTTGATTATCGTACGTAAATAAGGTTTTATTGTAGTAGTAGATATTCACCCCTGTCGCGAATGATTTTCCACATGAAATTTTTTCACATTTCATTGAAAATCAAATTCCCCTTATCATGAATGTTTCTTTTTGAGTGAAATGTGGAATTTTTTCAGTTTTGTTCACTTTGATTTTTATAGTGGAATTCATAAATACAGTCAAGGACTAAAGTCCCAAAATTTCATAAGTATATTCGCCAAACAAAAAGTGCAAAAAAATAATTTTACTAGACATATTTAATTCCATTTTAATTATGAAACAAAAACCAACATTTTCGTTCAACTCAAAAAATAACGATAAATCCAGAAAAAAACTAATTATACAGATGGACAAAAGTGTTCATACCTAACAGAAAAACGTTTTTGTCTTCCAAAAAGTAGTTAGTTTTAGATTAATTTTTAAAGCGTTAATATTTTGTTGGCCCACCATTAGTATTAATCACTGCCTGCAGACGTCTCGGCATTGAAGCGACAAAATTTTCGGTCATGTCAGGAGTAATTTCGGACCAGCACTTTTGGAATGCTTCTTTTAACGTTTCTCTGTTGGTAACACTAACATAACCGATTTTCCGCTTTAAAATATCCCAAATGTGCTCAATCGGGTTTAGGTCCAGTGATTGTGGAAGCGATTTCAACTGTCTTGGTGCATGATGAATCAGCCAATCTCTCACAACGTACGCTGTATGTTTGGGATCATTGTCTTGTTGGAAGATCCAACCCTGGCCAAGACCCAACATATTAACTGATGGCTGCAAATTGCATTCTAAAAACTGTTTATAATAGTACCGGTCCATAATACCATCAATAAACACCAAGCGACCAACTCCAGATGCAGCAATGGCGCCCGAAACCATTACGTTGCCACCATTATGTTTCAACAAGTTAATCTTGCTTTCATCCGTAAACAATACCTTTTCCAAAAATCTGCGCCTTTGTTAATGTGTAATTTTGCAAATTCAAGGAGAAGTCTTCAATTATTTTCAGATATCAAAGGATTTTTGCGGGGAACTCTGCTTGCATACCCTTTAGCTCATAACGCTCTTTGAACCGTTTTCGGATAAACTTTTTTATCCGTAATATTTTCGATCTTTTCTGCTAGTTTAGGCCCTGATATTCTCGAGTTTGTTGCCACTTCTTCGGTCGCCCAGATCTTGGTTTAATCTCTACGGAACCATTTTTTTTACTTTTTGATTATGTATTGGACAGTGGCAAAAGGTATTTTAAAATTTTTTGCTAATTTCGCGATAAGTTTTCCTGCTTTACGCTCTTGAACAATAAGATCTTTTACATCGATGCCAATTTCTTTACGCTTATTCTTCTTGACAATTGAAAACTATTTTAATACAAAAATACCAAAAAATATAGTTCAACAGATACGGGGGGCCGCTTCGATTACAAGAAACTAACCGTATTTGAATAATTACAGGTTTCAAATTATGATTAAAACAGAAGAGACTACATTGTATGAACACTTTTGTCCATCTTTATAATTTGTTTTTTCTGTATTTATCGTTATATTTTGAGTTGAAGAAAAATGTTTGTTTTTGTTTCATAGTTAAAATGGAATTAAATATGTCTGGTACACAATTTTTTTTTTGCACTTTTGTTTGGCGAAGACATGAAATTTTGGGTATGTATGAAGACTTTAGTCCTTGACTGTATGTAAGTATTTTTCATCTAATAAGAAGTATTAGGTTGACAAAAAGTAATTTTAGGGTAAAATCGGTAAATAAATTTGAAAGTGACATTCTTCCTAACAAGATGCAAGGTATTAGGTTAACTGCCTCCATATATATCATATTATACATACAAGCTTTGGAGGTACCTAACACCGAATCTAAGGGTCAGTCCAACATTTTTCACTTCACATTTTTAGCTTACATTTGCGTTTTATACCCCGTAAACAACTTTTTTTTCAAGTTGTGGAAAAAATTGTTTCTTCCACCCGAACTGAAAATTGGTATGAAGAATTTCACGTGAACAAAAATTTCACGTTATTGGTATAGGCAAAGCTAAATAAATAATTTTATTTTTTTTCAGTAATAACAAACCAAAAAAAAAATAAATTCATGTTCCTATCGATAAACAATTTTGTAAGTTAAACACGTTAAAAATAAAAAGTTCGCGCAAAAAAATATCGGTATACATATTTATTTTATACTATTTAATTTAAATAAAATTTATTTTTTTTAGGTAACCGAAATAACAAAATTAAATCTTAACGCTAGTTTATAAAAAATATATATAAAAATAATAAATATTAGGTCAACGTATAAATACTATTCAATTTATTTATTGTTTATTTACTTAGATTTGCTTTATTCTTTTAATTAAAGTTCATTACATTTTTTCTTATTTTGTACCACTGTATTTTTATCATATTGTATTACAAAGTGGCTCACTGTTCATATTCTTTTTATATATCCCGTTAGTTTTTATACTTGTTTGTTACTTAAATTCTTTAATTAGTATGTTTTGTTGTTGTTAAAAAGAATGCATTTACTTGAATTGTATACTAATATGCATACATATTAATATTGTTTTTGTAATTTAAATATAAATCAGAAAAGAAGTTGAATAAGTACATTGGAAGTGAGAAACAAAATAATAACAACAACAACAGTGGCCCTTTGTTAAAGAATGTATGTAAATTTGCTTAAATACATAGGTAATGTTATTTTAAGTAAAAAAGAATACTTTTAATATTAATAAAACAGTGTTAATCTTGAAGTGAAACAAATCGGGTGTTTTTTTATTTTACACGGTCGCAATTTCTATAGAAACAATTAAGTTTTTGTAGTGCCTCAGAATTTAAGTTTAGTAGCGTATAGATAACAACTTAAAATTACCAAGTTGCTCTATATTGCTGCCGGTAAGGAAAACGCTCCTTATCGTACATTTTGGCGCCCCACGTGGGGCACGATTCTAATTGTTTTTATAATTTTTCGTTGTGCGGTCCGTAATAATAAAATACAAAACAACAAGTGGACAAATAAACTTTAAATATTCGTGGAAAAAAAAGTAATAAATTAAGTTCGACAAGACTAAATAAAATTAAAAAAAAAAAAAGAAACAATAAGTGACTCAATTGTGACATAATAATATAATAATATAAGCAAAATTTTTTTTTTCGGGAAACAAAATTAAAAATTAAATAAGACAGTTTTGTGCGCTCTTGTGGTACAACAAAAATATAAAATAAATTTTATTGATTCGATTAAACCCCTTAATGTCTTTGGAGGAAGTTAAGCAACAACGGGCTAATACAAAGAAGAGTATTAGCCGCATAAAAAATCAAATAGAGGCCAATTGTAGGGGTGAAGGACGAACGCTGTCTCCTGCTGAACTTAAATGTCGCTTGGGAATTTTGGAGTCCTACTTTAAGCAGATTTTAACGTTTCAAACCCAGATAGAGAAATATGATCCAGAAGACGGTGGTCGGCCCGAAATTGAGGATTTGTACATAGCAGCTAAATTGAGTATTCAGGCACAGCTTGGTGAAGATGTTCAGAATACAACAATGTCAGACTCCACAATTTGTTTCCCTGTTTCCAACCATAAATTGCCGCAGCTTAAATTGCCTACATTTAGTGGTAAGTACAGTGAGTACAAAAATTTTATAACGTCATTCAGCCAAGTTATTGATCGTGAGTTTGGTTTGTCAAATATTGAAAAATTTAACCATTTGCTAAATTGCCTTCATGGCCAAGCCCTCGAAACGGTCAAAGCGTTCCAAATTACAAATGAGAATTACCCAAAGGCCCTGGAACGACTTAAGACGCGTTATGATAACAGTTCACTAATTTTTATGGAAAATATCACAACTCTTTTCGAACTTCCCGCCATGTCCAAATATAATTGTGCTCAATTACGTAGTCTTGTTGATAACGTTTCCGCTTTGTATAGTTCCCTGCAATCTTTGGGCTCACCAAATGACATCGCTAACTCTATGCTTATCTACATTGTAATGGAGAAGGTGGATGAGGATACCCGTAAAAAATGGAAAGATTCTTTGGATTTCACTAAGCTACCCTCATGGGACGATTGCTCTAAGGTCCTTGAAAGGCGTTGTCAATATTTGGAGTCGATTGATAGCAGCCCCACCCATTCAGAAGCCCGTAAGAATGATGGTAAGCCTAAATCTCAAAATTCTAAACCTGGATACACTTTTTCGGTCTCAAAACACTTTTGTCCACTTTGCTCAAAACCCGATCATACCATTAATCGTTGTTCTCGCTTCAAGGGTATGGATGTAGTTTTTCGGTTCGAAAATATTAAACGTCTTGGTCTTTGTATAAATTGCTTGTCGAAAGGGCATCAAGTTAATAGCTGTTCATCCTCATTAAAATGCAAAATTTGTTCTCGGTCTCATCATAGTTTACTTCATCGCCCTCAGCCGCCAGGGCCCTCGTCTCCTGCCGCTGAACCAACCCCTAGTGCTTCTCGCTCTGCCGTGAACGAAATTTCTGCCTCGGTCCACAGCCATATGGAAAAATCCTCACCTGAACAGGCATTGCTTGCTACTGCCATGGTTTTAGTTCGCGATTCTACTGGTCGTTATCAATTGGGACGCGATTTGTTGGATTCTTGCTCCCAATTGAATTTCATTACTGATGAATTTTCTCAAAAGTTGCATCTGCCTCGTACCAAACAAACTACTGAAGTCGCTGGTATAGGAAACAGTTTCACTAAAACCAAATACAGGTCGTCCACAAATGTAAAATCTCGTTGCACTGAATTTGACGTCTCGCTCTCGTTTTGCATTACTCCTCACATTTCGTACCAACCCGATCCCGAACTTGATATCTCATCCTGGAATTTGCCACCGAACACCCAGCTCGCTGATGAAGAGTTCTTTAAATCTAAACGGATTGATTTGCTCATTGGTACAGAAACCTTTTTTGATACATTGTCGGTAGGTCAAATTAAACTTGGTCCTAATTTACCCAGATTGCAGAAAACAGTATTTGGATGGATTGTTGCTGGTAGATACAACTCGAATCAACCCAAGACGTTTGGCTCCTGTATGCTGTCACTAGAAGAAGAAATTGATGTTAAACTTCAGCGTTTGTGGGAAATTGAAGAAGTTGATAATGGCTCAAATGTTCTAACACAAGAACAATCCGAGTGTGAAACGTTTTTCGATGATACCGTGTACCGTGAATCCACTGGTAGGATTGTTGTTAAGCTACCCTTTAAAGATGCTCCCGACTCTTTAGGTTTATCGAAAAATATGGCTCTTAAAAGATTTGCTTCTCAAGAAAGAAGATTTGCTCGCGACAACGATTTGAAGAAGCAAGACGTGGCTTTCATGGAAGAGTATGAAAAATGTGGTCACATGAGTTTAGTTCGAAACCCACGGTTACATGAGCCCCATTATTTCATCCCTCACCACTGTGTCTTCAAGCTCAATAGCACTTCAACAAAGTTAAGAGTGGTCTTTGACGCTTCATGTGCAACATCGACCCATAAATCGCTTAATGATATTTTAATGATTGGCCCAACAATACAGGATGAGTTGTACAACATACTGCTTCGTTTTCGTCTCTATCGTTCCGCAATCACGGCTGATATTGTTAAAATGTATCGTCAGGTGCTTATCGCTCCATGTGACAGAAAGTTTCAATATATTTTGTGGAGAAATTCTGAAGAAGAGGAAGTTCAAGTATACCAGCTCAATACTGTTACTTATGGAATGTCAGCTGCGCCTTATCTCGGCATAAAAAGTCTTCATTACCTCGCAGATCAATATTCAGAAGAATTTGAACTTGGCTCTAGAACTATCAAATCATCGTTTTATGTAGATGATTTTTTGGGTGGCGCAGATACTTTGAAAGAACTAACTCAGATGAAAAATGAAGTTACTGAAGTGTTATCTCGAGGCTGTTTTCAGCTTGATAACTGGCACTCAAACCACCAAAATTTTCGAAATGACTCAACTGTTAAAGATTTATATATTGATGAATCATCCATAACAAATGCTCTTGGTATCACTTGGGATCAAAATAAAGATATTTTTCTCTTTTCGTTTTCACCTAAGTCTCAATTGAATGACAAAATCACAAAACGATCAATTCTGTCGCTTTCATCATCGCTCTTTGATCCGCTTGGACTCTTGGCTCCGCTCATTATCAAAACAAAAATAACTATGCAGGAATTGTGGATTTTAAAAATTGGTTGGGATGAGTCTATTCCTCAAAAATACATACAGCCTGGCAAAACTTTGTCTCAGATCTTGAACTGTTGTCTTCACTTAAAATTCCTCGCTATGGCCTTGCTGCCTCTGCTCAATCTATTCAACTTCATGGTTTTTGCGACTCATCAATTCGCGCTTATGGTTGTTGTTTTTACCTTCGTGTCACCGATTCTTTTCGAAATATTTCTGTTCACCTTCTCACCGCAAAATCTAGAGTTGCTCCTACAAGACGAAAATCTTTGCCCAAATTAGAGTTGTGTGGAGCTCAACTTCTTGCAAAGCTATATTCAAAAATTAGAAGACTTTTCGTTTCCAAAGCTCCCGTGGTAATTCTCTGGACAGATTCGCAAATTGTTCTTCATTGGCTCAAGCAGCACTCATCAACCTTATCCGTTTTTGTTGGCAACAGAGTATCTGAAATTCAAGATCTAACGAATGGATGTATTTGGCGACATGTACCGACGCATTGTAATCCAGCAGATATCGTTTCTCGCGGCTCAACAGTACAAGAACTTGCTTCATCTATCTGGTTCATTGGCCCTTCGTTTCTCTCTTCGAATTCGTCCCAATGGCCAGCTAATAAGTTTACTGAAGTTTCAAAAGAAGCTCAAGACGAAATAAATAAGGAGAAACGTAAAACAGCACTGTGTCTAGAGGTTAAATCTAATTACATCTTAAAGTCAATTGAAAAATACAGTTCATATTTGAAAATTATTCGTGTTGTTGCGTGGATGCTTCGTTTTTCACAAAAATATAAAACTAATCTTTTAAATACTGACTCTTTACAACCCCAAGAACTCCAAGATGCCCTACTTCGCATAGTTTTCAACATACAGCAGTTCTATTTTAAAGATGACATAATACGAGCCGTAAAGAAAAGAGATCCGCAAGGTGCTCTCAAGTGTCTCAACCCCTTTGTAGATGCTTCAAGTGGCTTTTATTTACTCAAAGTCGGCGGTCGATTAGAGTATGCTGCAATTTCTGAAGGTCAGAAACATCCTATAATACTGCCTGCCAAAAATCATTTCGTCAATTGCTATATACGTCATATCCATATTAATAACTATCATGCTGGACCAAAGGCTCTTATGTCGCTTATCCGTCAACAATTTTGGATCATCAATTCCCGAAACCTTTGTCGTCAAATTGTCAACTCATGCGTCCAATGCATTCGTTATAGGCCAAAATTGCTTCAACAGATGATGGGAAACTTTCCAGTAGAACGGCTCAACCCTGGTAGACCATTCGCCCGATGTGCCGTAGATTTTTGCGGTCCATTCAATACATATTATCGTATACGAGGGAAGATTCCATATAAAACCTACATTGCCGTTTTTGTTTGTCTTGCAACCAAAGCAGTACACATTGAAGTGGTTTCGGATCTGTCAACAGATGCCTTTATTGCTGCTCTCAAAAGGCTAGTTGGTCGAAGAGGTCTGCCCACAGATATTTTCTGCGACAACGCAACAAATTTTGTCGGCGCAAACTCGAAGTTGGCAGAATTGAAATCGTTTTTATTTAATCCCATCAACACAAATGCCATTATGAACTTTTGTTGTAATGAATTTATTAATTTTCGTTTTATTCCCCCCAGAGCTCCTCATTTTGGTGGATTGTGGGGAGCAGCTGTTAAATCGGCAAAGAGTCACCTCTCGAAAACACTGGCCAACACACGGCTCACTTACGAAGAGCTCGCAACAGCAATGGTTGACATTGAAGCTATCCTGAACTCGAGGCCCATTTCACCGTTATCATCCGATCCAAGTGACTTTGGGGCTCTCACACCTGGCCATTTCCTTATTGGGTCAGCTCTCCGTGCATTGCCAGAACGAGATGTTTCATCAAAGCCAATCGACCATTTAGAGCATTGGGCTCGAATAAGTGCCATCAAGCAACGATTTTGGAAGAAGTGGTCCCATGACTATATAAATGAGCTCCAGACCCGAAATAAGTGGACAGTCTCTAATAAAAACATCACTACTGGTGCGCTGGTTCTCATTTATGAAGATAACTTACCTCCACAAAAATGGCTCATGGGCAAGATCATCAACGTGGTACATGGCAGAGATGAACGTGTCAGAGTGGTAGACATCAAAACTGCTAAAGGGTTATACGTCGCCCTATCCACAAACTGGCTCTATTAATTTCATCTTGAAAGTGTCCTTTCAATGGGGCCGGCATGTTAGGTCAACGTATAAATACTATTCAATTTATTTATTGTTTATTTACTTAGATTTGCTTTATTCTTTTAATTAAAGTTCATTACATTTTTTCTTATTTTGTACCACTGTATTTTTATCATATTGTATTACAAAGTGGCTCACTGTTCATATTCTTTTTATATATCCCGTTAGTTTTTATACTTGTTTGTTACTTAAATTCTTTAATTAGTATGTTTTGTTGTTGTTAAAAAGAATGCATTTACTTGAATTGTATACTAATATGCATACATATTAATATTGTTTTTGTAATTTAAATATAAATCAGAAAAGAAGTTGAATAAGTACATTGGAAGTGAGAAACAAAATAATAACAACAACAGTGGCCCTTTGTTAAAGAATGTATGTAAATTTGCTTAAATACATAGGTAATGTTATTTTAAGTAAAAAAGAATACTTTTAATATTAATAAAACAGTGTTAATCTTGAAGTGAAACAAATCGGGTGTTTTTTTATTTTACACGGTCGCAATTTCTATAGAAACAATTAAGTTTTTGTAGTGCCTCAGAATTTAAGTTTAGTAGCGTATAGATAACAACTTAAAATTACCAAGTTGCTCTATATTGCTGCCGGTAAGGAAAACGCTCCTTATCGTACACTTTTTCTTTATATCGATACTGTCCATTTTCAAACATTTTTTTTTTAATAATCTTTCTTAAACGCATTTTTCACTTCACAAAGCAAAATAAATATTAAACGTTCTTATGCACTTGCCCACACCAACGTGATCACTTTATATGCCGTTTACACTTATGTGTTTACGACGTGTTTAAGCGAGATGTTTCATAAACAAGCGGTCACACTGTAAAAATAGTGTTTTAGATTGGCACTTGATCAGCTATTTTAATAGATGGTATATATTAAATTAAAGAATTTAATTTCCAGAAACGCACAAACTTATTTTGGGAATTCTAGCACCATTAAATGGTTTTTTTTTTTTTTCTTAAAAAGCAACAGCAAAAGAAAAACGAACATCAACTTATTGCTTAAGCAACATCAAACGTTTTAAAAATGCTTTGCTGCAGAAAGAAACACATAGTCAGCTGAAACAAATGCATTTTGTTTTTTTTTTTTGCATTTGCTTTTTGCTGTTGCTTCTTTTATAATAAAATGTTTTGTAAATGCTGAGACATTAAGTTCTTTTATTTGCAGAAAAATCAATCAAAATAAGCAAATCAAAGATTTTAGTGCTGTTGCTAGTTTTAAACAAGCAATTTAAACACTGCCTGCAGCCATTAAGCCATGTTCAGTGAAACACCAAAATCTTAAAATTAACTGAACACATTTTACGAGTATATCTGAACTCTGAATATGCAGTGGTTTGCAACGCGTCCATTGCAAACGTTTTGCAAGACAAGTAAATGTATGAGAAAGCATTTTTTATATGTTGTTTGACTTTTCTCTCAGAGAGTGAGAGAATTGTTCCAACAACTCTCAGATTGATTTGGTTGAAATTTAATGTTTGTCCGGACAAAATTGAACTGAGTTGCCACTTAAAAAAAATTTTTTTTAAACAGCTAAATTAAATTTACATGTCACATAATGTGTGCATAATATAAAATTGTGTGTTTTTCAAAAATGTCCATGAGGTGTAAAATGTAATTTAAAGCAAAAAATGTGAACTGAAAAATTTGGGGCTGACGCTTTGTTTCGGAGTTACGGACCTCGAAAGTTTGTATGTATAATATGACACATATCGAATATTTTATGGCGGAATGAGACAATATGGGTTTCATTAAAAAGGTAATTTCAATATCTATTTAATTAAAATGAAAAATACTTAAAAAACTTTAGGCGAAGTCCAAAAAAATTTGTTTTTTCATATAATTACCCATATTAAATAAATTAAGTATAGCGGCAATAGTATACGAAAAAAGATTTAGAAGAAAATTTTTAGTAAGCGAAGCCGGTTATAGTCATACCATAGAAGAGAAGTAGAAGAGGAGGCCGGCTACACAGAAAATCTTTAGTAATTGAATACGGTTTTTGTTATACTACAGAGGAGAAGTCCTTGCACCCGGCCCCGGAAAACTTACATTTATTATATGTATTTTTTTTTAATTACGTTTTACATCTGCTGAACAACTTTTTTGGTTGTTAACTAATTTTGTTTTTCATTTTTTCTTTTTAGTGAAATAGGTATTAAAGTTATCTTTTCAATGATACCCATATTGCCTCATTCCGCAGTGAAATACTCGATACATACTATACAGACAAACTATAACTCCACAACTGCGACACCAAGCGTCAGCCGGAAATGTTTTACTTCACATTTCTTGCTTAAAATTTCATTTTACACTCCGTAGATAACATTTGTTCATTTTTGAGCAGCGTCCGTTAACTAGAATTGTTCCAAGAATAATTTTTAAATAAATTTGGGGTCCATGTGATGAAAATTAACAAAGGATTTCACATCATTTAAGCGTATCTCACGAACCAATGCATGAAAATAGCTCATTGCTCTTATTTGTTTTAATATTTATTTTACTGCAATTTTTTTTCTTTTTAAAAATATATTTTGGGAGTAAAAGAGCGTTTTTATTTCCACTCCATTAATAAAAGCAATTCTCTTTATTATCCTTGTTTTAACCAAAATACCAAATTAATAAAAGATATAAATTTTCACACCAAGAAAACAACTTGTAAAATTAATGACTTGTTTACTTATATATTCATATGGCAGCTTTGTTTGTCCGGACAAATTGTTCGAAATGGGTAAATCGTGCTGCAAAAAACTCACAGTAAAATAAATTTTGTTTTAACAAAAATTTTGTCCGGACAAAATAGGTGAATCCACCTATTTGATAAGATAAAGGTGTGTGTGTGCCTCTTACAGGTAGCAAAGTTGAAAAAATCAGGCCAAAAACGAATTTGCATACATTTTTTCTTCAATGGAAATTTTTAAAATGTGTTTCTTTTTTACAACTTATACACAACACTTGCATATTATTTTGCCTGTACAGTAAGCAAGACTTGTATGTTAATTGCTTTATTAGGGCAACTAACGACTTCAAATGTAAAAATAAAAAACAAAAAATATGCCGAGTACCTTAATTTTAAGTTCGTACCACGTTCTTCATGCGAACTATGCCAATTACCTGAAATGAACGTGCAGTTTTGAGCTTGTGACGTGTTCTTAGAAGTACCTAAGTGAAATTTTATATTATGGAAAAGTTAATGTATACTAATTTTGATATAAATAATAATAAATAAGGCAGTATTGCACTTGAGGTTGTTCTTTGTAAATAGTTATTGCTAAAAAAATTAGCCGTTGATATCACTATTTTAAGCATTTTAGTTTTCTCTTCAACAATTAGAGGTTATGTCGTATGTTCCATAGAACGGCACGAATACACTGCGACCATTAGTGTACCGCATACTCATGAATAAAATAATAAGATTACGCAAAGACTCTCTCTTTCTCTGTTTATGACGTAATAAAAATAAGTCTGTGTAAAAATGCAGTGATGTCACCTTAGTTCAATCGACACTGTTTTTAGTGCTTTTTGATGCTAAAGAAAAAGCACTAAACTGATGCCTTTACAAATTCCAATTGGTGCTTTTAGTAAAACAAAGAAAAATCTTTTTTTTTTTTAATTATTTTTTAATTTGTAATAAGTGCTGTGGCTGTATAACAAGCAAGCGACTCGGCTAAAAAATTTTTATGAAAAATACTCAATTGAGTGATTCCTATACAAATTTTCTAGACGAGTCGCTCGCTTATAATAAAGAAACAGGTTGTTGTTTCGCAAAACTAAACAAAAGTAAACAAACATTTTAGCCATTGATAGAACAATATTTTATGTTTTACACACATTTCTTAATGAAAATATTAATTATAAAGTTAAATTAATAAATAAGTTTAGATGGTGAATTCCTAGGTATCGCTGACATTTTTTAATATAAGGGTGTTTTTATTTGATAGTTGACCTGTGTTTTTTTATAGTTGATGATTTTGTTCAGCTTAAGGTCAAATTAAAATATTAAAAATGAAAAACAATAAAATATTTTGTTTCATTTTTATTTTTCCAATATTTCGGGTAACTTCGTTAACCATTATCAAGGAATCTACATACAGAAAAAAGATACATTTTCTTAAATACAATAACTAGAAAACACTATACACTTTAACAATACATACATTATAATATTGAAACAATTTTATATTTAAATGTCGTACATCTTATTCGTTTCATCAGTTTTCGTCAACTAATTGTTTTGTTTTATGTGTTTATTAATTATGTGTCGATATAATTGAGCGCAACTGTCAACGTCTGTCTTGTAATTTAAGCGTTTTGTTGTAGGTTCGTTGATAATGTGTAGCATCTCTAATGTGAATCTCTTTTTGTAATTGTGCTCTTCCTGTAATATTTTCACTCTCTCAAAATCAGGTCTGTAGAAAAACCTATTGAACAGAAAACTGCACTTGCTGCCCACTGTGTAGTGAGTTGACACAAACCTGTACATTATATGTACATATTAAATATATGTATATGTGCATATAAATTTAAAAGGTAAAACTGCTTGCAAATTTAAAAAGTAAAGCTGCCAAGCAACCTGACTGACTTCTTTCCTGAATAATTTTTTCTTTAAAAATTTTAACAAATTTGTAGTAAACAATTTCTTAAAAAGTGAAAAAAAAAGTTCCTTTTATATATATACATTGCCAATAAGAAAGCTTTTTTTATTTCAATAGCTATTAGAAGAAGCACTTTATTTTTATTCATTTTTTATTTAATTATGAAAGTTTTTTTTAATTTGGAATTTATTTATAACAAAACCAAAACTATGTCTGTGACACAAAAAACGGCATTCTGTGAATTCAGTCTTCTGTCACAGTGCTGCCTGCTTGTAAAGTAACACATCTCGCTTACACATATGTTTCATATGGTAGCTTTGTTAATCCAGAAAAATTGTTCGAAGTGGATGAATCGTTTCAGAACAAACTCTCAAAAAACTAAAATTATTTCGGAACAAAAATTTTGTTCGGAAACAGTGGGTGCCCAGCTCGAATTTTTTACTTCTCTTTATTTGTAAACAGCGTTGCCACATTTTTACCCTATTAAAATTTTTTACTGCTGTTTTATGAAATTCTGCTTTCTATGCAGATCTATTTATAAAAAAAAAAAACAAATTTTGATGAAATCTATTGCTTAAACATTATAAGCAGAAAAACAGACAACAACCGTTTTCATAGGTAAGAAATACAACATATATTTAGTGAATAAATTGCAATAAAAACTGTTTAAAGGCAATAACATTTATTAAAAACCCACATTCACCACATACCCAAACAACATAGATTTTCATTTTATTGTTTTATACCGCTTTTGTGCACTATTAACAGCTTTTGTACACTATTTAAAGCAGGTATACTTATTTGGTTCCTGTTTTTTATGTACAAATATTTTCAGCTTATGACCCTTGTTGTCATAAACGTGCTACTAACGGCATTTAGGAAAACAAAATGATAAAAAAAAAAAAATAATTTATTTTCCCAATCCGTGAATAAAAGGAAAATTACTTAGTTGTTGTAGTTTTAAACAAAACTGTATATACGCAGATGTAATATTGCATTGAGTGAATTTTATTAGACCTCATAAATAAAAAATTGCAATAAAGTTTTTAATTTACATATTTTATTTTGTTAAATATAATTATTGCTTTTATACATATTTATTTATTTTAAAAATATATTTGCTTAAAGAATAGAATTTATAAATTTCTATCCTTTGTGAATTAAAAACAAAAGCCTAAAAACCGGTAATTTAATAAACAATGAACTATTCTTGAGTTATTAGTAAACTTTTTATATTTTTTTAATAAATGAAAAAAAATAGTGAATTTAACGGGTTCTATTCAATTTATTTTCTGTTATATATTAAATAAACTTTCTTAATTTTAAAGAAGTATGTATGTTAGTTAATTTAGAAATTGGCGACTTTTGATATTGTGTTTGATTTAATAATTCATCGCCATATCTAAAGTAATTTAATTTTTACATAGCAGTTTTGTGTTACAATTACGACATTGGAACATTTAACCCTATACTTAACACTGTCTTATATATTGGGTTAGACTCACAGATACTGATTAATAAAAAAATGTACATGGATTAGTTCAATATTTAAGCAATTTGGCTTAAGTTTTAGCTAAGAGAATTACAAAATACGGCCTCTGATCTGATAACCCTGTTTTTCTCACACTACACACCAAGGCGAATTAATTACCAGGTGGCAGCGTAGGCGAATTCATAAATATATATAAAAAAAATTATGTATATTTTTTATATATGAAGTTTGACAGTACTTTTTGCCAGCAAAAAATAATGAATTCGCCTACGCTGCCACCTGATAATTGATTCGTCTTGCTACACACGTTAAAATCTCTCTCCTGGTGTTTTCTGTAAGTATGAGTACGAATTCCGAATGTGAGAAAACTTATTTACGAACTAAAGTAAAGCCAGCATCAGAAACATTTTGCTTGAGTATGCTAGAGACTCAAGCTCATCAATAATCAAATAGTGGCGATCACACCGCAACCGCAATTAAGATGAGTATACCTAGAGTTTTAAAAATAGACACTCTTGCAGTTCTCTGGTATGTACGTAACATATCCAAGTTTGAACATTACAATTATAAACCGTATGTTAAACACAGATTTTGACATACATATTAAATTACATATGGATAGCAATTTTGACATTCCATATGACTTGTACACGCCGTCTAAACACAGCTTTAAACACATAAGTGTGGACGCCATTATACTTATTGTACAACAGTTATTTTTCAATTATAAGCAAGCGAATGTTTTCTTGCACATAGGAACAAAATTTAAACGATAAGTTTGTTGAGTAGATCATGTTTTTCTGAGCGAAGTTTTACAATCGGGCGTATTCCCGTTGGCGTTCTCGTTTTAAAAGTCGTTTTTATGTCGTTCTCGTTTTTATGTCGCTTCGTTTCTAAAATGGTATTCCTGAAATGCGACGAAGACGACGATAAAAAGTTATCGAAAAGTACAATAAAACCAAAAAAAATTTGGTAGCACTACAAAAAATAAGACGTTTTATTTTGTGTTGTTATTAACGAAAGCTTAAAATTTTTTTTAATTTAAAAGTAAAATGTCTAGTAGAGAATTTTATTTTTCAAGTTCAAGTGAGGATGAAGAAGTGATCAACATAACTATGCATCGGAAAATTTTACGGCAGAACGTTAATATTTTTCCATTCCAGATTCACTGTAAGAATCTTTTTCATAAAGTACATATTTTTAATTGTTTGATCCTATGTGCATTTTTTAAAGATTTTTGAACACATTCAGGCTTAATAAAACTGCATTTAAATACGTTCTGGAACAAATCCGACCAAAGCTGAAATGCAATGTAAGAAATTCTGCAATTACACCAACAATAAAACTTGCAACTGTGCTACGTTTTTTTGCTCAAGGATCATATCAGCTAAGCGTTGGTAATGATTTTAATTTATCATTAGCTCAACCTACAGTTAGTAAAATTTTATCGGAAGTTTTGGAAGCAATGAATAAAACAATTTGTTCTGAATGGGTAAAATTTCATATGTCATAACAAGAAAAAATGGAATGCAAAAGGTTTATTTTTGAACGGACTGGTTTTCCTGGAATAATTGGTTGCGTTGATGGAACGCATATTAAAATAATTGGACCTTGCAAGAGTTCTCAACACTTGTACTACAACAGAAAAGGATTCTTCAGCATAAATGCAATGATTGTAAGTATACGCGTTTTTTTAATGAATTGAGGTTTATGGTTTCTTTTTTAGATTTGTGATCACAAAATGAGAATAAGGTATGTATATGCAAGGCATCCAGGCTCTGGCCATGACTCGTTAATTTGGAACACAAGAATTTTTAGGCGACGCTGGTTATCCGTTGGAGCCATTTTTAATGACACCTTATAGATCGGCCCTTGAGTACAGCGCAGAAAGCCAATACAATTCGGTGCATGCAAAGGCTCGAAATAATATAGAGCGACTTATTGGAGTTTTTAAATCTCGATTTCGATATCTGTTTGGAGCTCGTAATTGCATTATGACTCTAAAAAAATTACACAAATTGTGAATGCATGTGCTGCTTTGTATCCACTACAATACCTTGTCACCCGACAACGATGTACATATACCTCCCGAAGAGAGTGAATATGAAAGCACTACCAATGAAAATGATAGTAGCAATTTAACAGAACCGGTAAGAATAAGAGATGAAATTAAAAATAGTTTTTCATTATAAGTTTTATTTTTAATACTATCGTTAACAAAAACAAAATAAAAAAATTCTAATTACAAAAATTCAACTGCTTCTCTAACAATTCAAGTTTTTTTCTTTTTTATAGCATCATCTAAGTTTAAAAGTTCTATTTCTTTTTCGGATTTTCTTTTATAAATTTTTAGGCGTTGCTCTTCTATTTCCAGTCTTTTTTTTTTTGGTAACGCGAAATGTCCTTTAAGTAACTTTTATTTGATTCCAAATTTTTAGATTTTTGCTCTTGCACCTCCGTTTGCTTCCGCAGAAGTGTTATCCTTTCTTTTTCATTAGATTTATTGGATGATGTCCGTGTCTTTTTTGTAGGTGGTTCTTCATTATTGTTAGTGGAAATAGATTCTGTGTTCAAATTTGCACTATTCACATTAGGTGCTTCTTCTTCAGTTACAGCCAGCTCCGCGATTTCTTCTCCAAATCCTGCAACCTCTCCTGTGGGGTTTATTTGTTTTTCAAATTGCATTAAATTTGCCACAGCTTCTTCTAAAGATGACAGTGAAATCTGCTTATTAATTTTTCCTCCTGTTGCTCTGGCCTCAGATTTGTTGGTCACCAGCTTCTTTTTCACTTTAAATTTCAAATCTTTCCACACCTTTAAATTAAGTTATATATTTTATTAATAACTTGTAGTTTATTCAGTTTTACTTACTTTGTGCCAACCATCGCCGTCACGGTCTGGAGATCCAAATGGATTTATTTTTTCAGCCGCTTCCTTCCAAAAACTATCAAAATTTAATGGCTTTATGCCTTTTTTAAAACCCTTTGCATATTCAGGATTTTTTTCCATTTCTGAAACTAAAATTTCAAATTGCCGCAACGTTGTAATTTTCATTTTCGAACCTCTCGCTTTAATGTCGCTACTAAAAATGAAAGCGACAAAATACGAGCGTTTCTTTATCGTTTCTATCTTCGTTTTTAAATAGAGAATACCGAAATGTTTCGATTTTCGTCGATAACGACAACGGTGATGACAAGTTGTCGTTTTTATATCGTTTTAAAATAAGAACGCCAACGGGAATACGCCCGAATAACAGTCATACTCATTTTGTCATTTTTACTTGCATTTGGTATATAACATGTTAAGGCCCAACTATAATGTGCATAAAACAACTTAAGCAAGCTTATACAACTGTGCAAATACATTTAATTATATATGGTAAACTATAATCTACATAAGATAACTTTTCGTCAAGTTTCGTTAAATTCCATTTCTTTATGCAAGGTACGAAACTGATCGCACCTTCCTTACGGAAACAGCTGATTGTGCTTTGTGTTATACATTGATAAAGAAAAATTTTAATAAAGACCTAAATTGTTAAATTTTTAGTTTTTAATTCTATAGAAAATTTAGAAGAAAACATTTTTTTTATGACCAATTTTTTACAAATATAAAATATTTAAATTAAATTTGTATTTATACACACATATGTATACCATATAAGCGATGAACATCGTTGCATTTTTTAGTACGGTTGACCACAAACACAACACAGAAAATAACTTGTAATAATTTTTTTTTTACCTTTTCTTAGAACATGAACCAAAATATGTAAATGTTTGTGTGAATGTAATTAAATTTATAAAATATATTCTTTAAAGCCTTTTCGCTTTAAAATTTTGTTTATTTATATAGAAATTATTTTTGCCAAAAGTACGAATTAAACATAAATGTGCAACTGTGGCAAATAAGTTACTAAATTTATGTAAATACATTTTAGCCACATAAATTTCTTTAATAAGTTGCATAAGCATTTGACAGGCTTTTCGTTAGATTTTGACATAAGCTAAAGCTAGCTTATGCACATTATAGTTGGGCCCAAGGCGAATCAATTACCAGGTGGCAGCGTTAGAGAATTTATTATTTTTTGCTGGTAGAAACGAATGTCAAACTGCATATATAAAAAATAGTACACAGATTTTTTATATATGGAGTTTGACAGTAGTGTTCACGGCAAAAATTATTGAATTAGATTTTTCAAATTTAAATAACATTATTATTGACCAAAAGTTTCTGTTCCGTAAGAAATGCTACCATATATCAATCGAATAGAGTAATTAAGTTTATTTTATTTATATTTATTTATTGATTTAAAAATTACTCAATATAAAGCCTCAAAAGCCAATTAAAAAATATTACATATATACCTGAGTACAATTAGATAGCTCAAATTCAAATAAATATAATATCAGAAGTAATAATAATAATTCTTGCAAAAAAAACCGACTTCAAAACAGTTTTCATCTATCTGCCTATAACAGTTCAAGTGTATGGCCACATAAATTAGATTACTTTAACTATTGGGAAAACCTTATATCTCCAAACTTTATACTAGTTCAACTGTTCAATAGTTTGGCAATCTACATCAAAGTACAGCAACTATAGGGTCACCCTTTTACTTTACAATTCAAATTATATACTTGCTGTTGTAGTAGATATAGCAATCAGGTTCTGTGTAAATTTCAACCGTCTGTCTTTAACGATTCAACAGTTTGCCCATACACATCAGATTATATCAACTATTTAATTTATAATATAATATTTTAATACTTCTATTATAATAAATAATACCACTCTGTCTAAAATTAAGGTGTTTGTATACAACGGTTCAAAAAATACGGCCATATAAAACAAATTACATTAATTTTGCGAACACCCTTTAATTTCTAAATTCAAATTATAAGCTTTTTGTTATAGCGTACTAAGCAAAACATGTCCCTTGTAAATTTCAGCTGTCTGTCTGTAACGGTTCAAAAGTCCGGTCACGTACACAATATTATATCAACTACAGGGACACCCGCTTATTTCCAAATCCAAATTTTATACTTGTTGTTATAGAGGAGTTATTAATAAAGGTTCTTTGTAAATTTCAATCGTCTGTCTACAGCTGTTTAAAACTATGGCCATATACCAAATTAAATGAACTATTGGTGCACCCTTTTATTTATAATTTTAAATATTATAAGCTGTTACTATAACGGCCATAGCAATCGACATTATGTCATATTTACAAGCGCCTGTCTATTACGGTTCAAAAGTAATCATGGGACACCCTTTAATTTCTAAATTCAAATTATAAACTCGTTGATAAAGCGGACTTAGAAATACAGGTCCCTTTTTAGTTTAAGCGTTCTGTCTATAACGGTTCAAAAGTACATCAACTATTGGACCACCCTTTAACTTCCAAATCTATATTTTATACTTGTTGTAGCTGACTTAACAAAACAGCTTCGTTGTAAATTTCAAGCGTCTGTCTATAACTGTTAAAAAGATTGGCAATATACATAAAAATCAATGATTTATGGCGCACCCTTTAATTTTAATTCTTAATATTTATACTTGTTACTATAACGGCCATAACAATCGACATTCTGTCCAATTTGCAAGCGTTTGCCTATAACGGTTCAAAAGATAGGCTCATGTAAGTAAATCTTCATCAATTATGGGACACCCTTTAATTTCTAAATTCAAATTATAAACTCGTTGATATAGCGGATTTAGCAATATAGGCCCCTTTTAAGTTTCAGCGTTCTGTTTATAGCGGTTCAAAAGTACATCAACTATTGGACCACCCTTTAACTTCCAAATCTATATTTTATACTTGTAGCTGACTTACCAAAACAGGTTCGTTGTAAATTTCAAGCCTCTGTCTACAACTGTTCAAAAGTATTGCCATATACATCAAATTTAATGAACTATTGGCGCACCCTTTAATTTCTAATTTGTAATATTAATACTTGTTACTTTCACGCCCATAGCAATTGACATTCTGTCCAATTTGCAAGCGTTTGTCTATAACGGTTCAAAAGATAGGCCCATATAAGTAAATTTACATCAATTATGGGGGCACCCTTAAATTTTTAGATTTATTTTTTTATAACTTTTTGTTATTGGAAGCTATAGTAAAACGCGGTCATTTTAAATTTTACAAAATCGCCCTTTACAGTTCATAATACACGTAAAAAATATGTATGTTGTATGGGAACACCCTTTAATTTTTAACTGTTTTTAAAACGGGACCAAATTGTAAGCATAATCTATCATATAACCAAAAATTTTCAAGATCGGTTCAGAAATGACTGAGTTCTGGAGACGCAAATATAAAAACATTCAGCTGAATTGTATAACCTCCTTCTTTTTTGAAGTCGGTTAAAAATCTTATTTTATATTACATAAGGATCAACAAAGGTATTATAACAAACGTAATAAAACTAATATTTATTTAAATTTCAACCACACGTCTTAATATTTTTTTTCGACTCATAAAACAAGCTTATGAAAACATACATTGTTAAATTTAATTATAATAATATATAATACGAAGTATTTTTAAAGTAAAGAACACATCGGTATTACAACACCCCCTCTCAATTAGATAACTTTAACAATTTTCTAATTGCAACAAAATTACATTTGTCTAAAGGCCCAACTATAATGTGCATATACTAGCTTATGCCAACTTATACAACTGTGCAAATACATTAAATTAAATGTGGTAAACTATAATGTACATAAGGTAACTTTTCGTGAAGTTTCGTTAAATTTCATTTCTTTATGCAAGCTACGAAACTGATCGCACTTTCCGTACGGAAACAGCTGATTGTGCTTTGTGTTATACATTTGTAAAGAAAAATTTTAATTAAGACCTAAATTGTTAAATTTTTAATTTAATAGAAAATGTAGAAAAAAACAACTTTCTTCTTTTTGGCCTATTTTTTACAATTATAATATATTTAAATTTAATTTGTATTTATACACACATATGTATACCATATAAGCGATGAACATCGTTGCATTTTTTAGTAGGGTTGGCCACAAACACAAAACAGAAAACAATTTGTAATATTTTTTTTTTACATTTTCTTAGAACATAAACTAAAATATGTAAATGTGTTTGTGAATGTTATTAAATATATAAAATATTTTCTTTAAAGCCTTTTAGTTTTAAAATTTTGTTGATTTATATAGAAATTATTTTTGGCAAAAGTACGAATTAAACATAAATGTGCAACTGTGGCAAATAAGTTACTAAATTTATAGAAGTACATTGTAGCCACATAAATTTCTTTGATAAGCTACCTAAGCATTTGACAGGCTTTTCGTTGAATTTTTGACATAAGCTAAAGCTAGCTTATGCACATTATAGTTGGGCCTTAAGGCTTTTGTAAAAGCATCAGCAATTTGATACTTCGTTGAAATATGTTGTATCTTCAAATGACCCTTTAGCACGCGATCTCTAATGAAATGATGTTTAATATCAATATGTTTCGATCTCTTACATTCTGAACTTCAAGCCATAGCAATGCAACTAGCATTATCTTCATATAATAAAAAAGCTTGTTCAGAAGTTGTCAGCTTGATGTCATCTAAAATTCCTTTCAACCATAAGCCTTCTGAGGTAGCCAAAGTTATAGCAACATACTCAGCTTCGCTTGATGAAGTAGCTAACAGTAGCTTTTCAATTTTTATACCAAGGAAATACCTAAGTTTCCCACAGTCTGACATTTCCAAAACTTTAGATAATTCCTCTAATCAAAACATAATCTACATAGAGTAACAGTAATATTATTCCTTTTTTAATAAACTTTACGTAAAGACAAGAAGAACTGTATTAATTTTTTTTTTTTTTTACTCCAACACCTTGGACTTTGCCTTAATCCGTACAAGGATTTGGTTAGCTTCAAGGCCTTCCCTGGCTCAGCTTTTATTCCTTCTGGTAATCCCATGTAAAATTCTTCTTGAAGTTTACCATGTAAAAATCTAACTGATAAAATGTAAAGCCTTTTTAAACACCTACAGCCAATACTGCACGCAATGTGCTTAATTTTGCAACGGGAGAGTAGGTTTCTTCATAATCAATGTCGAATTTTTGTAAGAACCTTTATGCAACTAATCTTGCTTTGAATCGAACTGGGTTTCCATTCGAGTCAGATTTAATAACAAAAACCTACTTAGATTTAAGAAGTTTTTGGTAACTTGGTTTTTCAACAACATTCCAAACCTTTTTTTTTTCCATAGAATCCAATTCACTTCTTACTGCTTTAAGCCATTGCTCACGATGTAATGATTTTTGAATATCTAAGTATTACTTGGGAACACATCCTTGGAAATAGCTTCAAATATTATTTCATATAACTCAGTAAGGTTACTTGGATTTTTTTACACGCGTACTTCTTCACGGTATGTTTTCTTCTTTAACTTCCTGCTGTATCATTTCCAAACTAGGGTTTGAGTTTTCTTCAATTGACACAATGCAACTAATATTACAAAAGGATCAACAAAGGTATTATACCAAACGTAATAAAACTAATATTTATTTAAATTTTAACCACACGTCTTAATATTTTTTCTTCGACTCATAAAACAAGTTTATCAAAACATACATTGTTAAATTCAATTATAATAATATATTATAGAACACATCGGTATTACAACAAAAAAAAGTATTGAAATAATTTAAACCACGAACGTAAACACCAGCTCCCTAACTGAAAAAAAAATAAAAGATTGCTGATGCACAAAGGTCCCATTCAGTGGAATTCGCTCAGAAGAACAAGTTAATGCATACTAAGGGGTGTTTAAAAACAGTAGAAGTTTTCGCCTAAAAACGTTATTAGAGTTAGAAAAAATAGGCAAGAAAAAAGGCAAATGATTCCACTATCGAGCAATTCTTACACAAAATGATCGTTCGAAAGAAGAAGATGAAATTCTCGATATAAGCAACTTGGAATTTCTAGTGGAACGCGTAAACGTGAATAATCTAATCAACGCGAGCGGAGTCCGAATCTTGATAATCTTATAAAATAGAGTCAAGCTACGTGTAATATACATAATGAATAGTTGGTAACCCTTATTTATAATCTGACATTTCTCAATTCTTTATATACTTATCATTCTTAATTTTATGTATCAGCTAATCAATTATTAACTAGCGTGCATTCAATCATCTACTTTTTTTTATATGCCACATTAATTAATAAATCTTTTATAATTAGTTATGTTTTAAATAGTAACTAAAGAGCGTTTTATTTCAATAATACACAACAGTATTGGCGACGAAGGTGAAAAATAAAGAGCAAATTCATCAAACGGAAAAAAATAAAAGTTCAGCAACTAAAAAGAAAAATACATTAGTAGTGAACGGTCTTAACCTCAAACAAAATGGAGGCCCAGGTGGAGCAATTGTTACGAGCAATAACAGCCATGACTACGACGATGCAACAGCAACAGCAGCAAATACAAGCAATTCAACAGCCAACTAGCACAAGTGTCAATATCATTTCTAATTTTGATGCATTCGTTCCAAAAACAGAATCGTTTCGGATGTACAAAGAGCGTTTGGAAATTCATTTTCAAATTAAGAAAATTTTTGATGATAAGGACATGTGTGCCAAACTTTTGTTGCAGTACATAGGGTCAGAGACATATTCATTGCTGACGACATTGGCTGCCCCTAAAAACATAAACCAGCTCAAATATAACGAAATAGTAAAGCTACTGGAAACACACTTCTGCCCCAAAAAGAACGTGTTAGTAGAACAACGCAAATTTCTTTCTGAAATTCAGAATAGTGAGCAATCTCTTGCAGACTTTGTAGCTGTGTTACAACGAAGGGCAACGGAGTGTGATTTTGTTTGTGAATGTGGGAAGTCTGTTTCCGAAATTTTTCTTAGATCGCAGTTAATTAGAGGATTGCGTGATGGTTACATCAGAGAACAGCTACTACAAGATACAAAGTCAACTTTTACACAAATTGTCGAAAAGGCAAAAACACTGGAAGCCGCTAAAATAAACAACAAAGTAATTGCAAACAATGCAACTGGTTCTACAGGTGATATTCATCAAGTCCGTCATCAACATGGCGATAATCATCGTGGCGGTAGAAATCGTAACCGGAGTATTTCAAGAAATCGAACATCAAAGTCATCAACAAGGGTAAACTACAGCGAATTGGGCATAGAAGGTTTGTGTTTAAGATGTGGCCGCAGTAATCACTTATCGAAAGAGTGCAAAACAAATAAAAACAAATTAAAATGCAACTCATGTGGTAAAACTGGGCATGTACAAAAGGTTTGTATTCAGGATAGAATGAAACAAAAGAAATCGAAAAATACCAACAACGGCAACAACGCATCAAATTCTATCGAATCATTTACAACAACAACAGATGATTTTTTTGGCGTTAATAAAGTAATCGACATATACAGCAAAACAGCTGTGTCACATACAGATGCACAAAAATTTTTTATAAAAGTGTTTATTGAAGGCAAAGAGCAGCAATTTGAAGTAGATTCTGGTGCAGGGTATACTTTAATTCCCGAAAATGATTTTAACAAATTAAACATAAACACGAAAATAGCAAAAACTAATATTGCTTTTCGATCCTACACGGGGGATATTTTCATACCGGTGGGTGTCGTGAACGTAAATGTGAAATACAAGAGCAAGTCATCAAAAGAACAAATGTATGTGGTGTCAAAAGAGCAGTCAGCTTTGTTGGGTCGTGTGTGGATTCGCCATTTAAAAATTAATTTAGCGGAAATTGATCAACAAAGTGGCAATAAAAATCGCACTAGTGAAAATATGAAAATAAATTCGATTTCTCAAGTACAAAAAAAATTTCCACAAATTTTTCAGGAAAAAGTAGGATGCATCCCAGACTTGGTGTGTAGTTTAAAGCTGCAAGAAGGAGCGAAACCCGTGTTCATAAAGGAAAGGCAAGTACCCTTTGCTCTTCGTGAGAAAGTGGAACGGGAACTTGATAGTCTGGAAAGAGATGGTATAATTTCTAAAGTGAATACAAGCAATTGGGGGTCACCGTTGGTGGTGATTCCGAAGCCAGATGGGAATGTGCGGTTGTGCGTAGATTATAAGGTCGCTGTAAACCCTCAACTAGAATCAGCCCATTACCCAATTAAGAGAATCGACGAAATATTTAACAGCTTAAAAAACTCAAAATTCTTTTGTAAATTAGATTTATACAAAGCGTATCTTCACGTGATGGTTGACGAAGAAAGTAAACAGGTACAAACAATTTCGACACACCGAGGTACGTACCAAATGAATCGCTTATCTATTGGAATCAAAACTGCTCCTAGCGAATTTAACCGCATTTTAGATCAAATTTTACAAGGGCTACATGGTACTATCTCATATTTCGATGACATCATTATTCATGGTGCAACGTTAGAAAAGTGTGAAGAGCGTCTAATCAATTGTTTTGAAAGATTGAGCAAATATCAACTACATGTAAATAAAAACAAATGTGAGTATTTTAAAGAGCAAATTAGATATCTCGGGTATGTTATTAGCTACAACAAAATATCGAAATGTCCAACCAAAGTACAAGCGATCGTAAACCTCCCAAGGCCTGAAAGCGCGGATGATACTAGGAGATTCCTCGGAATGATAACATATTACTCCAAATTCATTCCAGATGTTTCTACACTCACATTTCCATTACGTCAACTTTTAGAAAAAAATCGAAAATTTACTTGGTCCACAAAATGTGAAGAAGCATTCAAAAAATTAAAACGTGAAATATTGCAAGATAGAGTTTTGGTGCCTTATAATCAAGAATTGCCAGTAACGCTAGCTTGTGATGCAAGTCCAACGGGGATAGCAGCTGTCTTATCTCATATAATGGATGGGGAAGAACGCCCTGTAGCGTTTATATCGAGAGCATTAACAAGAGCAGAACAAAACTACAGCCAGTTAGACAGAGAAGCATTAGCGATTATTTTTGCCGTCGATAAATTCTTCATGTATTTACATGGTAGGGAATTCACCTTGCTAACGGATAACCGACCACTTTCTAGAATTTTCCATCAAAATGCAAAAACACCAGCGATGACATCAGCCAGACTGCTTCGGTATGCGTCATTCCTTCAAGGATTCAACTACAAAATCGAACACCGAAAAGCCGAAGACAACGTAAATGCAGATTGTTTATCAAGAGCACCTATAAATGAAGCATCAAATTTCAAACATTTTTTAGATGAAGAGGTACGTGTTATTCAAGATCAAACTATTAACGAAATTTCTACTTTTTCAATTACTGCCACTACAATAGCTAATAAAACAGAAACCGATCCTGAACTTTGTAAATTGAAGAAAGATTTAATAGAAGGAAACAACTTTGATACCGAATATTCAATGCAAGATGGCGTGATATTCAAAGGTGATCGTGTGGTTGTTCCTACAGGGTTGCGGGAAGAAATTTTAAAAGAATTGCATCATACACATGTTGGCATCGTTAAAATGAAGCAACTAGCAAGAAAATATTGTTTCTGGAAAGGCATAGATTCCGACATTGAACGTTTAGTAAGAGCATGTGCCAGTTGTGCAAAAGTAAAAAAAAGTCCACCCAAAGTGGTAACTCATCATTGGGAAGACCCAAATGAAAATTTTCAGCGGGTCCACATTGATTATGCCGGTCCATTCCAGAATCATCATTTTTTCGTACTGGTTGACGCTAAGTCAAAATGGCCGGAAATTCGAATAATTAAAGATGCTCCTACGTCCGAAAAATCTATAACGTTATTACAGAACATTTTTGCTACGCATGGTCTACCTCAAGTCATCGTCTCAGACAACGCTACGATTTTTCAAAGTTCAATTTTTAGAAAGTATTGTACCGATAACGGTATGATTCAAAAGTTTATAGCCCCAGGGCATCCAGCTACGAACGGGTTAGCAGAGCGTTACGTGCAGATTTTAAAGTCGAAGTTGAAGGCTATGGAAGACGATAAATTGGCGTTAAACATCAGAGTGCAGGAGATCCTTTTTCGTTATAGGGCAACCCCGTTAGCCAATGGTCAAAGTCCCGCACAAAGATATCTTGGTCGTGAAATTAGAACAAAACTAGATGCAATGCGTCCAGTAAAACAAACCACATCAGCAATAATCACACCAGGAGTCCGCCAAATTAGCGTGGGAGATAGGGTGCAGGTACGGTGGTACGAAAAAAATAAATCAACTTGGAAATTTGGAACCGTTAAAATAAAGTTTGGTCGTCTTCATTATCAGATAAAGCTCGACAATGGGTACGAGTTAAAACGCCACATAAACCAATTATATCAGTCAGGAGTAGAAAAGCCGAAAAAATCGGTAACGTTTGCTGATCCAGCAGTACAAGAAAAACCGAGAATTGAAGAAGTTCAAATAGAACGCAGGGTTGCCACCCCATCTATTGGGCAAGCTCATGAAACAACTTTGCAATCGCCGTTTTCAAGAATACAAGAGGATGCTGTGAGAAGATCCGGTCGTATTAGAAGACAACCAGCTTACCTCAATGACCACGTCCAGTATTAGCGTGGGAGATTGTAATATACATAATGAATAGTTGGTAACCCTTATTTATAATCTGACATTTCTCAATTCTTTATATACTTATCATTCTTAATTTTATGTATCAGCTAATCAATTATTAACTAGCGTGCATTCAATCATCTACTTTTTTTTATATGCCACATTAATTAATAAATCTTTTATAATTAGTTATGTTTTAAATAGTAACTAAAGAGCGTTTTATTTCAATAATACACAACACTACGATACATCAGAAACTTATCATAAGTACAACCCAAAAAACGGTGAAAAAGCGGCATATATTTGTTCACATTGGCGAATACCATACACAAAACGTACAATCATGTTAAACAGGCGATGAATTCTTCTCAAATGTATAGAGCATGTACCCGAAAATACTTCAAACCCATATAACATATGTGGCATCAAAAGAGCATACGATAAACTGAGTCTTAATACGAAGAGGCAAAAAATTCTACGTTATGCCGTAAAGTTTACCATATAACATATCAATATGGTTAGAAAAAGAGAGTTTAGAATCAAGTATAATACCCAGACACTTAAGATAACATACAATGTCAATACGCACTCCATCCAAAAAAATATTACGATCAAAAATAAAACGATTTGTAAGTCCAAACATAATGGCTTTAGGCTTAGAAGGTCAAGGAGTTAGAAGAGGTCCACTCCGAAACCCGTCTTAGGCAAAAGTTATTATAATTGCGACACATCTAAAAACTCAAAAGAGCCTTGAAACAGCAAGAAAACGTCATCTGCAAATAAAAACGTGTCACTTATTACATGAAAAAAAGGGACGCAAAACAGAGCCCTGAGGAACTCTGGATGAAACAGTGCGCAAACCTGAGCTGACACCGTTTAAAACAGTAAAATGTGACCTAGAAGTCAAATATGAGTGAACCAGTTTGCAAGCGTTCTTAGACCAGTTTAATTCATTAGCGAGCCTAGTAATCATCATATTATGGTCAAGAGAATTAAAAGCTTTCGAAAGATCCAGGGAGATAAGGGTGTTCAAATCACTCTCGTTAATATTTCGTCTGATACTATTAGTCAAAGCAATAAGTAAGCAAGTGGTATTAAAGTTTTTACGGAACTCAGGCGCAAAATCATAAATAACAGTAGAGACGGATTCAATTATTTGGGTTTTAATAACATGTTCAACAACCTTAGATAAAGCAGGGAGTACAGAAGATCGTCTGGATTAAATACAACTCTCGATTTAGGAATCGGTATGATTCTAGCAGTTTTCCAAAAGAATGGAAATTGAGACGTAGTTAAAATTGTGTTTACCAAAGAAAGAACATATTGAGAGGCAAACGGATAAATGATTTTAACAAATCTTATTGGTATTTCATCAACACCAAGAGATCTAGACTTTACTTTACATAATGAATCAAGGAATTCTTGATCATTAATGCAACGAAAAGAAGTTAATTCATACTAAAATTTGAGCAGTTTACATAACGTTAATCAACTCAAAGCATAATCATAACAAGCACCAACAGGAGTTCAACCACTAGTTTATATGTGTGTGTGTATTAACTAAAGGGCTGCACAAGCATAAGAAAAATGAACAAAAGTGTTTTAGAACAACATTGAAGCAAAACAAAACTGAACTAGAACAAAAATGAAATAGAATATCAAAACTGAAGTAGAACATTCAAAACATGCTTGAAGTTTTTGATAGCAGAATTAGGCTAAAGAGAAACTACAATCATTTTCGTTTTTCTCAATATGAGTGTTGTCAACTTTAAGATTTGAAAACGCATAAAAATGGAGAAAAAAAACATTATAATATCTGTTTTATTTAAAATGTTAACTGAATTACTTTTTGAAAACAAATTCAATAGTTTTATATTAAAAATATAATAGTAAAATTGTCTTTTACATTTCGGGGTTTTCAGAAAAATGAATAGTAATGAAACTTAACAAAAATAAAAATACAACAAATTTGCATGTATTCGATCATACCAGATAAATTTTTTTCACAAGTTCTATACAAAAGTTTTTAAAAAGAGTTCAGCGATTGATAGTAAGGATTTAAAATTAATATTACGTGGCAGTATTTATCTTTTTATGAAAATATGTTTTAAAAATTTATTTTTTATCAGAAGTATCATATTTTCGTATTAAAAAACAACCTGTAATGAAAAAACAAATTTGTGTGTTTACATTAGAGGCCTGCACAAATGTATTTAAACATCAAACACACCCTTATGTTTGAATGGTTTGCATACACATTCCTTGTATTACAACAACATAAAATACTGTCGTATACTATTCGTACCACGAAGTAAATAGAGAAGTTCGTGTATAAGATTATTTTCAAATACTGTCAAGACAGTATTTGTTCGTAACAAGACATTTCGTGACAGTAGAAAAAAATTTCAAATGGTCCAAGTATTTGAAAAAATACATTTGACGATCAACATCTTCACTTGTAATTTGTGTGTTTTTTTAATACTTGTTGTTCTTATGTGTGTATCATATGAACGATTGGATGCTTTGTACAGGCCAATGCGATTAAGTTAATTTTAAATTAATTTACATTGGTATTATTTTATAAATAAAAACTATTTCTTCTTGAATGCGGCCATAAAAGTTTACTAAATTTTGTCGTTTTTAAATAGAAATTTGCATACAAGAGTTTTTAATTAAAGAATTTTAATTTTTAGTGTTCAATAACTATCTAGATCTAATAATCTAATAATACAATTATCTCATCATATTTTAAAAACTTTGTTACGCCTGCATCAAACTTAAGTGCCGAAGATAAGGTTACTGAAGAAATACAAATATACCAAAATTTAAACATTCCATTTAAAGATAATTTTGACGTAATTAATTGGTGGCATTTACAGCAAACGCAATTTCCTATACTATATAGGTTAAGTTGCAAAATATTGGCCACTCCAGCCAGTAGTGCAGCATCTGAAAGAGTGTTTTCAGTTGCTAGGCAACTGCTATCAGAAAAGAGGACGAATATGTCAGTAAGCTCCAAAACTTTTAAATATATGATGTATCTACATAGTAATACTGAATAAACAGCAACTTTTTAAAACAAAGATGATAAACTTTAAGCATTTTTCTTAACGTGTAATGTTAACATTAACTTATTTATTATGTTTTACTTTTTACATTAAAAGGCAATAAAATTAATTTTTATAAAAATAAACAAGCAATTTTTTTAATTTTTTCCCTCTTACATACCCGCATGTGTAAGATCTAAAATATGTATGATAATCTCTATACATTAAATCACTGTAAATGCTTATTAATAAATTTAAAAAATTTAAATTTGATGTTTATATGCACACATTTTGTACTAAATAAATTTTAAATAAAAAACTAAAGTAACAGTGGATTATGTTCCATAATTAATCCCATTTTAATCAACAATAAAAGACAAAAATAGCAAATATACAATTTACTCTTGTGTGTTTTATTTCACTCGCGTCTAATAAACATATGGTTGCAATGCTGTCTTAATAATTTACTCAACAAATGTTGACGTCTTGAAATAACAAGACGTCTTGAAACATTTCAAGATATCTTGTTGTTTTCAAGACATACTAAGATACCAAGACATTTTTTAAATACACACAAGAAAGTGTTTGTGTTTTATTTCTACAGTATTTGACAGTATTTGTTTGTCGCGACCATACTTCAGCACACCATTTAAAAAATGTGCGATGTCTTGATTGTGTGTTCAAATGCATTTGTGCAGGCCTCTAGTTTACATATCATTTTTGCACATTTTTTTTTAAATTCTGTTTAAAACTTTTTAAAATGAGACCAAATATTTTTTTCTATGATAGTTGTTAACTTTAAAATTTTAAAGCACTAAAATTTAATCGCAAAAAACCGATTGTTTTTTTTTTTTGGTTGAGTTGGTTTACGCTTCAAATAGCATTTTATTTAATTTCGAGCTAAGCCGAGTTAACAATTTTATTATTATTTATTAGCACAGAATTATAAAAGGAGCATTTCAAAATGTTACTATTATATAAAAACTTAACTAATTCAAATAGCTTAAATATATAAATAGCATATGCGTACAAAAATTGCTTGTATAAAAGTATTTTCTTTCAACAGCCTTAAATCGCATTATTTAACAACACTGCTTTATTTTTGTATATGTTCTAGTGCACTCGATGTTTCTACTATGATTTACCGTTTTTTACTTCATTTTCGCCTTTTGTTTTGATGTTCTACTGTTTTAAAACACAAGCACTAACAAAGCTGTAAAGAGAAACTTTTCAAATGGTGCTTGTTTTGTTTTAGTGAGAGCCATGTTTTGTTATGCTTGTTTTGATATTTATATTTACACTGAAATTCTGTGTTTGGAAGTAGTGTACACTAGAACATAGAACTTTCAAAACATTTTGTGCAGCTCTTTAGTATTAACAACATTTAATATTATTAAAAATACTGCAATATAAAAATACATAATTTTTTTAAGTAAAACAACTTAATTTACTAAAATACTTCGAATCTAAAGTCAAACATGGTCACTTTGTACTGATTTGTTCGTTGTTCGCCGGCGTAAGAAATAGAATAAATTCTATTGCATAGTTCGCTGCGTATGACAAATTTCGTCCTACGTCATGATTGCGTGCATTTTCATATACACAGATGTATTTTATTTTTGGCGACGAATATTCGCGACCAAAAATTCATCGTTCGTCCCAGTTATGTTCCTAGTATTAATGTTTTCATACAGTTTCCAAACACACATTAGAAAAAAGTATCCTTGTTATTATTTTGTTCACTTTGGTATAAAAATCAGAGTATTGTGTTCTTAAACCGAATAAAATAATTTTGGAAAAATAGATAGTATATTTTAAATTGTCTATAAATGAATTAGAGTCGACTCTAAAGTAAAATCGACTTTAGTCGAATTATGAATTGTTCGGGGTGAATAAAATTGCGTTATTTCTCACATTTTATGACTACGGGCGATTTCAATTTTTACTTAGCTTGTCATTCCGTTTGTAATTTCTACAATATCCATTTCCGCCCACATAAAGTACATATATATGTTCTAAGTTTTCATGCATAGCGAAGTTGATTGAGCGAAGTCCGTCTGACCGTCCGTGTGTGTTGAAATCAGGATTGCAAAGGCAAACTTTTCGGGGCTTAAATCTAGTTTAAGGACGCAGCTTAAAAATTAACAAAAGTTACCTACGGGGTGTAAAATTTAATTTTAAGCAAAAAATGTAAAGTGACAAATTTGGGGCTGACCCTTATTTTTCGAGTTACGGGCATCCAAATTTTGTATGTACAATATGGAATATATCGAGTATTTTGTGGTGGAATGGGACAATATGGATATCATTTAACAGGTAATTTAACTATCTTATCAATTGAAAAGGATAATAGTAAAAAAATGCAATAAAAACCGGTAGCGACAAAATACTTTTTCATAAAGACATAAGTACCTATGTATATCAAATAAAGTTTAGGGACAATACTATACGAAAAAGAAAAAAAATTTAAGAAAGCGAAGCCGGTGTTGGTCATACCATAGAGGATAAAATCTTTACGCCCGGTCGATGGCCGGCTACGCAGAAATTCTTTAGTAAGCGAAGCCGGTGGTGGTCATGCCATAAAGGAGGAAATCCTTGCGTCCGGCGGAAGGCCGGCTACGCAGATAATCTTTAGGAAGCGAAGCTTAAACTAAGAGCTGCCCAAAAAACGTTCATATAAAAAACTTAAAAAAATACTATCAACAACTATGCCACTAAAAAATTTTTTTGTTATTTTTTACTATTTTTCATTTAAATTGAATAGATATTGAAATTACCTTTCCAATGAGACCCATATTGTCTTATTCAACCAAAAAATACTCGATATATTCCATATTGTGCATACAAACTTTGGAGGCCCGTAACTCGGAATCCAAGGGTCAGCCCCAAATTTGCCACTTAACATTTTTGCTTAAAATTAAATTTTACACCACGTTGAAAACTTTTTTTTAATTTTTAAGCTGCGTCCGTAAATTAGATTTGTTCCTTTTATACTAGTCCTCCCCTGCCTTCAACGTCTGTGAAAGAAACCCTTTGACCCAACAGCACACCTATCATATTTATGACAGTATGCATTCTAGAAACCACCTAAATTGGGGTTTTCTAGTGTAACGAAATACATAGAAAACTCGTGCACAGCCCCACGTACTATAATTCACAAACAGCAATTTAGTATTCTGCCAATTCACAATTGCCTTACCTGCGGCTAGCAGATCCTTTTCTATTGGCTTCCAAACACGATAAGAAAGTAATTTCGGATCCACACCGACAGAGCTTCCCTTAGGAAGATTCTTAGCCAACCAATTTCCAACGCTTGGTGTCGTAGGTAACCCATCTTTCATAAGACACCAATTTTTATCTAATTGCTTTAATGCCTGCTGATAATATCTACCATCTGTCCAAAGCAAGGCATTGTCTATTGTTACAACAGCAGTTCCAGCTGATCCATCGAAACCAGAAATATATGCCCTACGCTCGTCGCGTTCGGAAATGTACTCACTCTGATGAGCATCAGCCGACGTAACAATATAAGCACTCAATGTTAAATTCGGATTGGAAGGAGGGTTTTTCATCAACTTGCGTATTTTAGATAATATAACAGTTTTGTCCTTCATTTTGCTACTATAAATTTAGTTTCTAGAATTTGTTCTTTAGCAAACTACTTAATTGTTTTAGAGCTGTGTCGTTCAAGAAAGATTAGATTATACTTTGTGGATTAGATACAATCATGGCAAAAATAACATAAGCTAGTCGAATGAGGACAAAAACAAAAAAACAGGGCACCCAGATTTTCTTCAAGTTGTATCCCCAATTACTTGGAGGTTACACGATCAAGTTATGCCTTTCAAGTTTTAATCCTTTCACTTTTTTTTATCAATCCACTCACTTTTAAAAATTGAAAAAAACTTGCTTTCTATTTTTGTCACATTAAGTGCTTCAATTTACGTTCAAGAAATAGATGAGTACATTTTTTTAACCATTCTTTGTTTTGTTTCTACAAATATTTTGCCGCCATAAGTTTGTGCTATGTTTACCATAAAATTGCTTTCAAGTTGCGTGTAGCCTACACCACAGATATAGCTCTGCAGATAAATTTTATCCCCAGAATTCCCCAAAAAGCTATTTCAATTATCTCCAAAAAACCCCACTACCAATAATTCTATTTATTTTTTAACTCAATTTGAGTATTAACCTACGTTTTCTAATATTGTATTTGTACAATCTATATCGCTGGTCTCATGTAGAAAGGCCCTAACTAGCATAATTGTGATTTTACAGGAGAAGGTAAAAACATAAACTGTATTTATCACAATGTAATATTTGAAATGCAATCGCTTGTAATATCGTTATTTTTGATACTATTGTATTCAAATTTTGTGACGAGGTGTATTTGCATGA
Source organism: Gymnosoma rotundatum (assembly GCA_916610165.2). NCBI lineage: Eukaryota > Metazoa > Arthropoda > Insecta > Diptera > Tachinidae > Gymnosoma > Gymnosoma rotundatum. The sequence goes on from OU744336.1 coordinate 113,830,715, forward strand.
AATATAATGGAATCACGAAAAAAATGAATTTCATAAAAATTCGAGTTAGGGCCTTTCTACATGAGACCAGCGATATATATTATATATGTATTAGTAGTCAAATTCATTTCCAAAACCGAAAAGTTCTGAATCAAAATGTTCCATCTCGATGTCTTAAGAAATATTTTGGTATATATTTTGCAGTTAAATATTTAAAGCATTTTTGAAGATGAAACAAAAGTGTCACAACTAATTGTAAAATTTTTAAAATGAATAGCAATTCTCAAATAAGATTCGTGCATCTCGTATTGCATTTTATTTCTTGGATCCTTGTACGGAGCAAAAAAAGATAGTTTTATATAATAATAGTAAAATTACATAATTTAAGAAAAAAAATCCCCAAAAAAACCTCTTTAAACCCCCATATCGCTGAAATGTTGATACCCATTATAAAAATAAAATCCCCAAATTGGTTATAAATCCCCTAATCTGACAGCACTACAAAATACGTGTATCAAGCTACATTTACTTTACTAGGTAGTATCGGCTCTACAACAAATACGACATTAGCAAAAACAACATGGCTTTTCATTTTGTTTTGTGTGTTGGAAACATCAAAAAGAAAGAGAAATAACAAATAATTGTTCTTAATACAAATGCTTGCTTTGTTTTGCAAACGCTTGTAACATAAAAGTTTTACATTTCCAACTACATACCACCTTGGCGGACGACACTACCTAGTAAAATAAATATGCCTTGGGGCGTATTTTATTTGTGTTAACCTAGGCAAATTGAACAGGTGACTGCATCAGCTCACATTAAGTGCTTCAAAGTGCGAGTTGTCAAAATTAAAGTAAAACTGGCGATGCGAGCTGAAATCGCATAAAAGGTGTTCTGTAGTTCACAATCGCAAGAAATTTGGCGACTTCAAATCGCAAGCACATACTGAAGTGACGTTACGAATTTTACTTTAATTAAACGTTAAAGCAACAATAAAATTATACACAAATGAAAATTAATATGTTCTCTTTTTTTTTAACAAAAATTATTTTAATTTTTACACAACTAAACTCGCAAATAATTAATTTAAAATATGTTATTTGTTCTATCAACTGTTGGTTTTGATTGTTTTTTTTTTTTTTTTTTTTTTTTGAGTAATGGCCATTTCATAAAAACATTTGTTTGAATTGATGTTCGAAAATATTCTAGTATTAGTGCGGTTGAACGTATAGTCGGTAGTAAAAAAAATATGTGGTTATTTTAATTTTCAATCGTTATAAAATATTCGATGCTTATTAAATGCGCGATTCAAGTGTTAAGGGACCTTAAAAAATTTTTTTAAATTACTTTTTGGGCGATATAAGTTCCGAACGTGCATATTATAATGAACAAAATAAACAAAAATACTTTTTAAGTACTGATTACTTATGTTACAAATTGAATTGAAAGATTCCGATTCTTCAGATTTTTCCAAATTAAAAATACAAAAAACGGTCTTCAATTTTGTCTTTCTTTTATTAAGGTATACAGAAGAAGGAAGTATAAAAAATATGTACAGGGTTGCTATTAAAATTTAATAAAACATAAAAGTGTTGCCAGTGAGAATTTATTTTTCTTTTTCAACATCCCCACTAAAAATCAATCTTAAATTAAATTCAAGAGTTTCAGAAAATTTAAAAATTTCATTTTAACTAGAGGTTTAGTAACAAGATCGGCAATCATATTTTCGGAGACGATCTTATCCAGAATCACCTTTCCACTATATACGCAGTCTCTTATAAAATGATGGCGGACATCCATATGCTTTGTTCTGGGATGGTAGGACTCATTCATAGCAAGTTGAACTGCAGCATGATTATCGCAAAATATTTTAATCGGCTCAGTCTTCTTTTGAAATAACTCCTCTCCAAAACCTTTCATCCACACGGCCTCTTGAACAGCTGCGCCTAGTGACATGTACTCGGCCTCACATGTAGACAATGCTGTTGTAGTCTGTCTTTTTGATGCCCATGTAATTGGTGCTCCATTCTTAACAAACACGAAACCGCTGACTGATTTTCTTTCATCAAGATCACCCGCATAATCAGCATCACAATAGCCTTCTAATTGTGCATCTTGGTTTTTTCTAAAAATTATTTTGTAGTCAATGGTGCCTTTCAAATATCGAAGAACTCGTTTCGCCGCCTGCCAATGCTCAATACCATAATTATTGCTGACGGCTTAAAAAATTTACTGCATAACAAATGTCCGGTCTTGTCAATTGCGCAGCAAACAATAAACTCCTAAATAGTTCTTGATACGGGTATTTTTGCATTTCAAGTTTTTCAGCTTCGTTTTTAGGACTTTGTTCTTTACTTAGTTTTGCATTTACGTCCATCGGGGTGGATACTGTATTACACGTTGTCATTGAAAAACGTTGAAGAATTTTTTGTATATACGCAGACTGATCTACTGCTAAATAATCGCTTGATTTTTCAATTCTCAACCCAAGAAATGACTTTGCGCTTCCTAAATCTTTAAACTTAAAATTTTCTTTCAGTTTGTTTACCAGCAAATTTTTCTGCTGCTCGTTGTTTCAAAAAATGATTATGTCGTCAACATAAATCGCAAGTATCAAAATATTACCATTTTCCATTTTTGAGTAAACGCATTGGTCACTTTTTAACTGAAGCAGGCCAAGCTTCTTCAGTACATCACTAAGTTTCATATTCCACATTCTTGACGACTGTTTCAACCCATATATCGGTCTATTTAATTTTAGAATTTTTCCATCAGGAATTTTAAAACCTTCCGGTGCATCAATAAATATTTCCTCTTGTAAATCGCCTTGTAAAAACGCGGTGCAAACATCTAAATGATTAATCTGCAAGTTTAATTCAACTGCCAATGAAAATAAATATCGTAGCGACGAGTATCTTATGACCGGCGAATAGGTCTCGTTGTAATCTATGCTTGAGCGTTGACCACAACCTCTTGCTACCAATCGTGCTTTGTAGCGAGCACCTTTACCTTGTTCACCATGTTTTAATTTAAAAATCCACTTTCTTGCGTTACCATTGCAATGTATAATGCTCCACGTGTGGTTCTCATTTAGAGAGTTAATTTCATCATTAATTGCTTCTTTCCAATAATTTTTATTACTACAGTTAACAGCTTCATGAAAACTTTGGGGTTCTACTATATCGGAAACAACTGCATACGTAACGTAGTCGCTCATATCTGGTGGATGCGGTATTCTTGATGAACGTCGTAGGGGTGTTTGAATTTCTTCCCCACTGTCTCTTGTAACTTCGCTCGATGGAAAACCTAGCAGATCACTAGCACCATCCTCTGACACACTTTGTTGGTCTTCAGCAGTATTTTGTACATTTGATGTATTACCATTAACATTTGTATGATTGAAATTTTTATCAAGCTCAATCCTCACTAGATTTCTATCATTCAACGAATTAGTCTGATTATTGTCAGTGACGATGGCCTCATCTTTTGACAACAACATTTCTACTCACGTGCATTTTCTTTGATACTGGGTCGTATACTCTGTACGCCTTTGAAGACTCACAATATCCCATCATGACACATTTTATAGATTTCGGATCCCACTTTTTACGCAAAGATTTTGGTACCATCATTAATGCCACACATCCAAAAACTTGCAAGTATGACAAATTTTGTTTACGATCGCTCCATACTTCTTCAGGTGATTTGTCATTCAACATTTTATGAGGTGTTCTATTAAGTAAATATGCTGCTGTACTCAAAGTTTCTGCCCAATAGCATTTCTGTAAACCAGCATCAAACAACATTGACCTCGCTTTCTCGACTAAGGTTCTATTCATTCTTTCTGCTTTTCTGTTCTGCTGAGGGGTATAGGGGCGGACGTCTGATGAACAATACCACTTCTCTCACAAATTTCCCTCATTTTACCGTTGCAGAATTCCAAACCATTGTCGGATCGCAAAACTTTTATTTTTTTATTTGTTTGGTTTTCAACCATTTGTTTAAAAATCTTAAATTTTTCTGGTACCTCTAATTTGTATTTTAATACGTAAATAAATACCTTATTAGAGTAATCATCTAAAAACAAAAGAAAATAGGAACCACCACCGATTGACAATTCCTCCATGGGACCACATACATCTGTGTGTATCAGTTCAAGTACATCACTTGTTTTGCTATTTGATTGTTTAAAACGTAGGCTTGATTGTTTGCCTTGTAGACAGGGAATACATATCTCATTCCTTGCTCCTTGCTCAACACAGTCATTTTGGAGTCTTTCGGCAACGTGCCCCGGATGTCCCAGTCTTTTATGTAAAAGTTCTTTTGTGACAGCAACGAAATTTTTATGGGTTACGTGGATATCCAATTGATAAATATCTCTATAAAGAGTAGCCGTAGCTATAACCATTTGAGCGCTTTTTATTACACAGTTTCGACTAGAAAATTCTATTTTATAGCCTTTCTTAACGAGTTGGCTCACAGATATCAAATTCGTACAAATCTGCGGTACGTACAATACGTTTTCAATCGTAGCCTCTACCAATTGTTTATTCACACTCAGCTTTACAACAACATCACCTCTACCCATCACCTTCAAGCCACAGTTGTTTGGCACCACTACACTCTCATCTGAACCAAATTCTACAAAATTTATCAAATTGCTTTTACTATTTGTCATATGGTTTGTGACACCTGAATCAATCAGCCAAGATTCACCATTGTAGACATATTTTGAATTAAATGCCACTGTTAACGTAATAGCATTTGCATTTCTTGCCGGATTGTAATTTTTACTTTTGCAATTTTTCGCCATATAACCTTCGTTTTTGCACTTGTAACAAATTGTGCTTCTCTTCTTCTTACTTGCACTAGACGACTTATTAAACTTGTGCTTACTGTATAAAGCAGCTTCAGTAGACGTGGATGGACCACTTGAGTTATAATTATCAAAATCTTGCAATAGTTTTGTTTTAGTTGAGTCAGCTGTTATCGCAATATTACTGCTTTCTATTGCCATGATCATTGGTGTGAAATGTTCTGGTAAGCCACTTAACAACAAACTACCTACCCGTTCATCACTCACGGTCATTCCGATATCGTTCAATTTCTGTGCTGTTGAAATTATTGTATCTACATACTCACTGATGTTTTCGCAATTTACTAAATGTGTTGTTGCTAATTTTCTTAACAAACCACAACGTTTTATATCTGTGACAACGTCTTGTAAGGCCGGAGTCATCATAAGTTGACTTCAACTTGTCCCACATCTCTTTGGCTGTAGCAATCCCCTGGATGTGAATGTATAAATTTGGTGAAATATACAGGACGAGCCTTGACATCGCTTTATTCTTAACATCTGCATTTGCTCAGTGCCCTTTATGGCATCCCAATAACCTTATAGCTTCAACGCATGTTCAGCCGCAAAACGCCAACGATGATAATTGTCTCTACCTGTTAATCTCTCAATTTCTATTACCCGTTCCATCTTGCGTTACTGGGCCCATAACCTGTTACAAATTAAATTGAAAGATTCCGATTCTTCAGATTTTTCCAAATTAAAAATACAAAAAACCGCTCTTCAATTTTGTCTTTCTTTTATTAAGGTATACAGAAGAAGGAAGTATAAAAAAAATGTACAGGGTTGCTATTAAAAATTAATAAAACATAAAAGTGTTGCCAGTGAGAATTTATTTTTCTAATTCAACAACTTACAACGTACATAAGTAACCTTTTACATCAGAGATGCTAAGTGCAATATCACCTTTAGAAAATCCATTTGTCGCCAAAATATTTCTTGGCTTGCTTTTTTTTAAATTAATAATTATACATTGGATTGAAGTATCTATCCATTGAATTGTCACAATCTCTAAGCGTCCGTTTTTTAATTCGTTCTTTTTTTAATTGCATGTTTTTTAAGAAATGAAACTAAGCAAGGCATTCTGTTGTAATGTTTTTCTTTTCGAACAAAAGTTTGAAAAAGAGCAAATCGCAAGCAAAACGCGTGAGTTTAAGAACATGTAAAACAAAAGTTGGCGTTTTTGAAATCACATGCGAGTGTCAGAACATGCCTGAATATTGAACGTGACGCCATTACAGTCTTTATGAAATGTGCATAAATGAGTTATCTTTGGTAAAACGGTTAAAAATTAATAGGCCAGATCTTGTATAGAGTTTTTGGTACTTTATTATGGAAATATCGAGTCTAACTAGTGTTTTATAACTGCCAAGAGGGTCTTTAAATCTTTAAAAACTTCTTCAACTGCAGAAGTATTTAATTTTAGATACAGAGTTATGGCATTTTGAAATTGAAAATTTACAATAAACTTCGAAAATATACATGTTTTCTGGAAGTCGACCAAGACTTTCTATTAACAACTTTTTTAAATAAAGAAAACAACTTTCTTGTAAAATTAACATATCAGTTATAATTAAAACAGTCTTGTTCAGTTCAGTATCAAATTTTGTGCAAAAATCAATATTATCTATATTTAAAAACCAATTTTGTAAATGTTTTTCCTCTTTAAATTTTTAATTCATTCATCGATATTTTCTTTATTAAAACTTTTGTTGTTGTCAAAGCCATATCTCATTTAACTTTAACAATTTTGATTTTTTATCTTATTGCCTTTTCTTAAGGCGCCTTTACCCTCTGATTGTTAACTCTAAAATTAATATATACTTATATAAACAAGGCAAAAAAAAAAAGTGGGTCGTACCATGGCGAAATCATGTACCAGGTAGTGGCAATGGCGAACTTATTCATTTTCGAAGTTGCAGGAAACGTCAAACTTCATATAAAAAATTTGACACTGAGTTTTTATGCATTTTTATGCATGGAGTTTAACATTTCCTGCAACGACGGCAATGAATAAATTCGCCACTGCCTAGTAAGTATATCTTATTTTTAGAATTAAAAATTAGAGGCGCCTCAAGAAATGGCAATAAAACAAAAATCAAAATTGTTAAAACTAAATGAGATAAGCGTTTGACAAAAACAAAAGTCTTAATAAAGAAAATATCGATGAATGAATAAAAAATTTAAAGAGGAAAAACATTTACAAAATTGATTTTTGAATATAGACAGCCTTGATTTTTTTGCACAAAAAAAAAATAAACATGTCAATCGATCAGATACAGTATAGAAAGAGATGCTATTGGAAATCAGCATGATCGGTCCATGTCCTCCGAAGCAGCAAGCAAAACACCACGCCTACCTATAATTTTTTTTATATCATTTGGAACAAGAAAGTAACTCAACTCAAAAATATTAATACAAGGGACGACATAGAATTTAAAAAAAGAAAAAAAAAACATCAAGTAAAAAAATTGCGGCTCGCCCATTTTGTCCGAGTTAGGGGCTAAGAAATTTAAAAATTTTTTGATATTAATATTGGTATCATTTTTAAGCTTTTAAAGAGCGTTTTAAGGGAATTTTAAAATGTTTTAAAATGCTTAATCCATTAAGAGCCGATAGCATTTTTATGTAAAATTATAGACATGCAGTACCAATTTTTTTAATTCTCTGCCACCTCAATATTTCCTGTTTTGATTGAAGTTACTTCACTAAACTAAATTTATGTAGATGGTGAAGGGTATTAAGATTCGGCATTGATAAAATATTAATGTTTTGCTTTTAATATCAATTATAAAAATTTTAGAAAACTCTTCAGCATATATTATACTTTCAGCTTCATAGCCGATATGTATGTATGTTAACAATATCCTTAAAGTATAAAATATTAAGAAAATATATGTTTTTAATTTTTGAGAAAATTTATAAACAGTTATAATAAAATGTGTTTGGTGAAGGAAACAAGATATATATAATCTAAAAAGACGCACTTTAAACATTTGTCTTGAATTTGTTCATGCTTTTAAGCATAAACAACAAAAATTTTAAACAACTTTTCTTTATAGAAGAGAAACCTTCTTGAATGTTATGTAGTTTTTCTATATTAGAGGCATTTTTTTCTTTGAACTGTATACAAACAAAAAAGTGTTGCAAAATTCACCATTGCATCAATGTTCTTCTCGCAACAGACTCAAAATGCAATAATCTAAGTTGAAAATCAAACAAAAAATGTCATATAACAAAAAAGGTGCAAAAGGGGTAATATCAAAAAGTGGTAGATTTAGCTCTTTTAAAAAAGGGGGCTTTAAAAGATTCAGTAATTCGAGAAAATAATAATTTGCTACTTCATAGAAAAAACGGTCACGCTGCATTACAGTGCAGTCATACGGTCAAGGTATTGTTCAATTCTCTTTCAATTTACACGTACTGCTTGTCAAAATTCACAAAAAATTAAAGCTGTGACGTAGGCTGCACGCAATTTCGAAGCAAGATATCGTCAAGAAAACAAATAAAATTTATATGGAGAAAAAAACTTCAAAAAGGTGTTTTTTTGAATTTAATTTGAAACACTCAATTGAACGAAAACTTGAAAGCAAATTTTAAAAGTGTGATTGTATTGGTCAAAAATAAGAGAAATTTTAAAAATTGAATGAAAACTTGCTCGTCTGACACACAAGTTAGACCAGCGATATGTATTTTTATTTTTCTTTGCCTTAATTTTATGAAATAGCCGACCGATACGAGTAGGTATCGATACTTTTTGTTCGATATTAAGTACGTATGCATTAGATCATGCGGTAAACATATGTTTGCTGTTTTCGTTTGCTAGTTGTCAAAATTGTTGCTCTTTTTCTTATTGTATGTGTATATTGTGTATTGTGTGTGCATGTGTATTACATGTATGTGTTCAATTACTTGCTTATTTTTCACAAATAAATACACACATTTTGTCAGACTTTTTTGACAGTTCAACAATATTTTACAAAAACAAAATACACGCAAGAGCTAATGCAGTCACCTGTATCAATGTTGTGTGTACATGTGTATTGTATGTATGTGTTCAATTGCTTGCTTATTTTTCACAAACAAATACACACATATTGCCAGACAGCTCAACAAGATTTTACAAAAACAAAATACACGCAAAAGCTAATGCAGTTACCTGTGTATCAATGTGCCTTGGTGTTAACCACAGATTAATAATTTATTTATCTGTGGTGTTAACTTTCTTAAACACAGTGTGGCAGTATGGCGATTTCTCGCCAAACGCGCCAATAAAAATTTTTAAATAGCGTGAGGCAAGTACTTTGCGGTTTTTAAAATACTTGGGTCAAATTCAAAGCGAATTAACAATAGATGGCCTTAACAGCCCAGGTGACTATTGTGATTTTTCCATCTTCAGGTGTCAAAAGTTATAATCTGCTTTGCTTTTGACAGCCGAAAACTATTTGTAGAAAAACAAAACGTACATGTTTCTATCGCCGTGAGTATACCTGTTATCAATTTGCCTTGGGGAAAATTTACGCTATTTTTGTTTTATATGTTTAAGTTTGACTATAAATTTGTGTGTTCGCTTTAAATCTTAGGCCCCTTTCAAATTAGGCAAGTTTACTTGCGCAAGTGTAATTTTCATTTTTATTTATTTTCTTTTGAACTTGATTTTATGTTTACATTCAGCAACTTGGTTGAGCAATTTTAGTTTGTTGACGTTTTATTTCATTAACATATATAAAATTTTTTAACACAAAATTAGACACACACAAATATAAAACACCAAAGAAGAAACAAAAGACAATGTCAATAAGAATAAATATCCCAAGACAAGAACGACAGCAGAAATAGACTTGCCAAGTACAAACAAGTCTGTACTCAATTCTTTTCCCTTCAAGCCGTCCACAAACACAAAACCTGCGCAAATAAAGTTGCCTAATCTGAAAGGGGCTTTATATTTGTACGTACCTTCTTATCTGCCTTGCATATAGAAATATATATTAATTTTTGATTCCTATATCAAATGCTTAAGACGCTTAAAGTAAAAGGCATTGTGATACGAAAATCAAATTTGTAAAAATTAAATGAGAATTGGAATCGATAATAAAAAGGTAATAATAAAAAAGGAACGTGGAATTAATAAAAAATTAAAAGCGGAAATACATTTGCAAAATTCGTTTTTGAATATGAGCAACATTGATTTTGGCACTGAATTGAACGATACTGTCAAGGCATATTGAATATGTCTTGAGACTGTTTTAACGGAAGAGAAGAAAACAAACTATAAGAAAAGGCATACTTTTTTTTATAGAGTTACAAAACACGGATTATTTTTCTTGTTCATAACAAAAATGTAAACAAAATTTACCAAAAAATATAAGCGTAATTAAATGAGGCCATAATTCGTCAAATTTTAATGCATAGTAGAATAAAAAATTGAATAAAGAATCACGATTTCCGGTTGTCACTTTCACCATTTTAGAAATCAATGAGATATAAATATAAAATCCAAACTGAGATATAGATATAAAATCCAAACTAAGAGCCGTACATTATTGCCACTAAGGCAAATTGATAGAGGCTAAAAATACACCTCGGACCTGGTACAAATCATCTGGAATACTTGCATTCAAAAGGTATGACTTAACATTCTACAGAAAATTTTTCAAATATTTTACGAATGGTAAAAGGCTGCCGTAAACACTGGGTTCTTAATTGCAGCCTTTGATACAGTTCAAGGCGAATCAATTACCAGGTGGCAGCGTTAGCGAATTCATTATTTTTTGCTAGTAGAAACCACAGATATTAATAATCTGTGGTAGAAACTACTGTCAATATGGAGTTTGACAGTAGTGTTCACGACGAAAATTAATGAATTTGCCTACACTTCCACCTGGTAATTGATTCGCCTTGCTACAGTCCATAAACGATAGTTTAAATCACAGATGAGTAAGTTATATATATATTATAAGTTAAGTTAGTTATCTGTGGTTTAAATAATGATGTTATAATAATAAAACAGTAGTTATAATACATACATACATTAATTTAAAACGAATATACTAACTTCGTAGTAAGTAGGTACAAAGTTAATTATTATTCTCACCCTAAATGTTATGGACACGTAAACGTTGCGGATGGCTTCAACGGTGGCTAGTTATTGTTTATACGTAAGCGTTCCATATGTTTCTGAATTGTAAAATAAAACATTTTAAAGAGGCGATTGCGATTAGAAAAAAAAAACTTCTTTTTACTAAATAAAATGTAAAATACTTAATTTTAGTTATATATATAACCGAATTTATGGATTACAGTTTGTGATAATTTACACGTGCAATTATTTAATTTCATTTTCATGGAATTTTTTTATTATATGTCATTTGTAATAGTCATTGAAAAAATTCATTTCCATAATAGGGTAATTAAAATAAAATGATGTAATGATTTTTTTTTAATTTTGTATAGGTAAAAATTATTTATTTATAAAAATTATCAATTAAATATATGTACATACATAGTTAACATGTAATAATAAAGTTCCTATGTATTGTATATAAAAACAAAAACGCAGTGAAAATAGTTTCTACAGCATTTAGAACTTGAAGAGGCTTAACAGTTTTAATACAGATAGAATCGCAATTGCTTTTCCTTTTTCTTTGCATAAAAGTATGGATTTTATAGATGTTTTTCGGAAAATTTTACTTTATTATATAATTGAAAAAAAGGAATATACAAATTCAATTTCATTGCATTCCATTTTTAAAGATAAATTTATCTGCAAAACTCAATATTTATTATAACTAATATTTATTATGTAAATGTAGTTTTAATACTTATATATCAAACTTATAAGTTAATTACAATTCACATCAAGCAAAATACGCTATAAATTCTACATTTTAAAGTTTGTTGACAGCACTGCTTATAAAGAGACAACAATTCTTATATATACAGGCAAACATACTCATATTGTATATTAAATATTATAGGGGACTAATGCATTAAAATCAGATTTTAAAATTAGATTTTTTAAAATATACGAATATTAAATTAAATATATTGAGACCATTGAGTTTCAATAATAGGGTAATTCAGACAGGTGACAAGGTTATCGCGAAGACTTATCACCTTCTAGGCAGAGGAATAGTCGATGATTTGTTGCCTGTTTGCCTCCACAGGTACAGAGGTGTTATAATTATTTTGTATACATGATCTTTGCAGGTTATGTGGTTGATTTTAAGTCTGTTTATTAAGGCAATTTTATTCCGGGAGAATCCGGAGCCTTAAACTATGGAGGGTTGTTTACTGTTGGGGAGATATTGTAGAGATTGCGGCCATGTTGAGAGCTGTTCCAACGGTGTTGCCAGGATGAAAGTGCTGTTGAACGGTCCGTTCCTGAAGGTCTAAACCGAAAATGCAATTGATATCCGCATTTTAGGGGTGTGAAGAAGCTACTTTATCAACATATTCATTTCCAGCAAATCCCACTTGACTTGGTATCCATAGAAAGTGAACTGTTATGTGTCGTAGACTGAGGCTGCAGAGAAGTTTCCTAATTTCAAAGATGTGGGGGTGAGAGTGCCACGAGGGTGGGAATGTAATTTGGCAACTAATGAGCCTATGAGCTTCAATAATGGCCAGAGATTCTGCGGTTCGATTCAATTTCTAAATCCGTATCATATTTCATATTTATGTGAATAATGCCCTTTTTCTGCAGTTTCTATTGAACAATTTTGGCAAAACTCTGCTCATATTGGAACTTCACCTGGCTGAACTGTAAATTTGGCACATAAATCCATCAGGTGAGTGCAGTTCGACAACAGAATACTTAAACTTTTGCATTAACTTCTTAATTTTTGGGGCCGAATAACAGGTACTGCACTAACCAGATGAACTAATATGGGCTGTTTTCGTTATTTTGTGGTGACAAAATATACGACGATTTTTTCTGCGTTTTCTGGATAGAACTCCGTTGTTGTTCTAAGAACTCTCCATCTGGCCGTCAAAATCCCAAACGCATTTTCTGTAACACGACGAGCCCGTGAAAGCCTGTAATTAAAGATACGTTCAGCTCTTGTCGTGTTAACGTCTGGGTAGGGTTTCATTAAATTGTTTTTTAATGGAATGGCACATTTTCCCACGAAACAATGTGGAAAGGGTTCTGATTAGGCTTGCCAGATGGCCTGGATTTGCCTGAATTTTCCAGTTTTTTATGTCTGGTCCAGTTTCCAGGAAAAATGCAATCAGTCCAGTTTTTTCATATTTTATATTCTTTTATAATGAAATTAATATTTTGTACAGAAAAATTGCGTTCTAAATACAATGAAATTACAACTATATTTGCAAATGTTTAGATTTTATCTTTTTCTAATTCCAATTATTACCATTTTACTTCTGCTGCCTGCGAAGGAAATTTAATAACTTGCCAAAAATATTCCAATCGATAAGATATGGTCCGTCTTTTTTCAAAAATGTAATTAAAATAAAGTACAAAATCTGTATAAATTGGTCTCATTCGTTCTTTCCATTCCAATAAGCGATGCTTTTTGCGAAAGGATCTTTTGTATTTTAAATAATTTATACTCTCAGGAGAGACATAGAATGAAATTATACTCGTAATGAGATTAAACTTTGATGAAAGTTGCAAAAATTTTCAAACTTTTTTGCATACCAATAAAGCAAAAGAGTTAGTAAATTCTGTAAATAAAAATTCAAAATATATGTGGCAAAAGACATACACTATGTACCTATGTAAAAATATGTACTTAATATAACGTAAGATTGAATTAAATTGTTATGTTAACGTGTTTTTTTTAATTTTTAATGAAATTTCACTTTTTGGAACAACAAGTGCATTTTAAACAGGTTCAGTTTTTTTTCTAAAATCCAGGCGCAAATTTTACGTTTTTCAGTTTTGAGGCTTTTTGGATCTGGCAAGCCTAGTTCTAATGCTAACTGAAGGGGAGTATAATTCTTATTTAATACTTATAGCTGTAAATTTAGCAAATTATGCTGCTTACAATACTATGCTGAAAAACTTTTTATAGTTGAAGTACATGGAACCGGATCTTGGAGGACATTAAATAGCAATGTACTTGCCATCTATTGCGCCTATACAGTTTGGTATGTTCCATATTTTGGCGGAATCACTAGTAATTTCTTTGTATTGCTGTTCTGCGGGTTCACTTAAATAAATTGGCGAAAGCATTTCCCAAGGTGTATCACATGTCGCCAACACAATGTTTCTGGCGGTAATTTTTCCGCTTTTATAACTTAGAACGTACAGATGTGTGAGCAATATACGTTCCCCAGCGTTAACTGTTTCCTTAAATTTTCGCATTGAAGAAGCCAATAATTTTGAAAAACCTTCGTACCCAGTAAAAAATAATGTATGTCATTCTTAGCGAACGGCATCTTATTCACATCCAAAAAAGCTAATACACCTTTTGTAGGTTTTGTAAGTTATTTTTAAAATAATTTTTCAAATAACATGTTGAACTACTTCTTAGATTTACATTTTTCCTTGCATGACTACAAGAATTTTAAATAAAACTAAAGTTCAGATCTTTCTTGGCTTAAATTCATTTACTTTAATTTCTAAAATACTTTTTTTAGAAAGAAAAATTATTTTACAAATGCGGACGTTTTCCAAAGAAAACAAGAAGAAGAATTTTCTGGATTTCTACATCCCTTATCAGCATTCTTCGCATCTATTTAGTTAAGGTTGTGTACATTGTAAACATCATCTGTTTAACCAACTAACTTTGTAAATAAGAATACGAGTAGTATTCTAATCAATATTAATTAGGTTACACGAAGATTACACAGAACCAAAGTTCTCCTTCACTGTTCTCTCTGTATTTCGTCTTATACACTTGTTTTTGTTCCAACAATCGATATATAAGAAACCAAAAGTTAAATTCTTTGGTGCTAAACTTTCCCAGTGAAAATAAGTAACAATCAAAAATTTTTTTGAAAGGGAAAAATCCGAAACATATAAAAACGCTGCCTATTAAATCTGTAAACGAATTAGAGGACGAATTTTAGGATTTGTTTTGTTTTAGAGTTTTTCTATATAAAACTATTTTAGAAAGTCGCGGATTAAAATAAGACCTTTGTGACAGTATGTCCAAAGGTTTTAGTAGACCATAATACAATTTTAATGGTAGTCATAACAAACAGCTTGTAGTTTAACTACCCCAATTTTCTTAATGTATTATTTCATGCGTTTTACAAAAAGTACCAATTTATTTTAAAAATAATTTAATTTTGTAACGTGCTTATCAAAAATGCAAATTTTTAATAGGAATGCACGTTTTTTTAAGAAATTCTTTTTCTTATTTTGTTCTTAACAGTACAATTTTAATGTATTTGTTAGATAGAACGTATGATAAAAACTCGAATTAAAAATCGTTTAAGTTTAATTTAAGAAATGGTCTAAAATTAGCAATAAATATATATTCTAAAAACTACATATAATGTAACGCAATTTAATTTCTTAAAAATAAATTCTCATCACAGAAAGTTTTAAGCATTTAGAAACCTATTTAAAAGTAGTACAATTTTCTTAAAAACGAACAACATGCCTTCAATGACATGCCAATGTAAAATTCATAGGTTTTTCACCCGAATTTGCACCACTTCGTTAGTATAGATGGAGTGTTTTAATTACATCTTTTTCCTCACTTTTTTTACTGGGTATAGATGTCTTGACATTATTTTGTGTGCAAAAAGTTCTTCTTCGTCCATATCTTTAATTTTCAGGAACGTTTTTTCATGATACCTATACGAGTATTGATACCAACCCTGGTTGATAGCTGTGACTTTCCATCGTCTTTTACGCTTTAACACTTTCCTTTTAGCGTATAATGAAAATATATTTTAAAATAATTGAACAATTTCTTCGTCACTGCTCATGTTTTTACTTTTGTTGGTTTAAAAAAACAAATTTTAACGTAAACAGCTGTTTATGGTTATGGCAGCTCCGATTGCAGCTAAATAATAAAGTTATGGTTATAGATAAAATTATGGCTATGTTGTTATGGGAAAATGATCAATCAGAGGCGCCATATCCATACAAAACAGCTGTATAAACCGGACTTATGAAAAATGCTGTATTTGATTATTGGTGACATGCCATAGCTGTAACCGTAATCATAGATATCAATTAAATTTCGATTTTTAAACATACATAACTATGTACAGTTGACTATTGAATTTAGGAATTAACTGCTTATTTTTTATTTTGTTCTTATATTTCACAGCCGCTGCATTGTATTGGCAAGTTTTAATTTACATTTTTCGTTGCGCTTCTTTTTTAACAACTGCCAACACAAACAAGAGGTGCTTATGGCTATGGCACCACTATTCGTTGACAGTAAATGCGATTACGGTTATGGTAACGGCTATTGCGATGTGTTATGCCACGTCTAATTAAACCTAAATTCAGGACTAATTGAACCTTTAATACATAAATTAAATACGCCATCTTGATATCTGTTTTGCATCACTTTCCACCACAGTTTATCATATAATATTACCACACTTTTCTTATTTATAATAAATAATATGAACAGAATTACCGACTCCTTATTACCAAAATATATATTTTTTTAATTTATTAAGGTTTTTTAACAATATCCTCTAAGGACCAGTTTTCTACTTTAAATTTAAATGTCATTTATAATTTAGTTCTATTTAAGTACAAGATTCAGTTTTTCCATGCACACTTAATTTTTTTTCTCTTCATCTTTATTTGCAATCTAATTTGCAATAATAAGCAAATTTGATAATAACATAAACATAACATAAATTATCGATCTTCAGCAAGGTCAATAACAATATATATAGTAGAGATCAAAATTAAATTAAAAAATAAAATTCAAAATTCATTAATGAGTAACATTTATGTACATATATCTCTGCATATCTTCTTCGCTTTTATCTAATAATGATATCGCTAATGGATTGACATGATCGCTTAGTCTTTGTATATATTTATTGCTGAAATTTCGAATTTCAGCTTTTATATTAGCTATGTCAAAGTCATTATGTATAGTATTGTTAAAATCGCACATGGAGCATTTGAAATCATTCTTAGAGTCTTTGATTGGAATCTTTGAATAGTTTTTATGTACATTTGAATTACTTGTTGTTCCCCATAATTCAATCACATTAGTCCATATAGGTTTTAAAATTGCTTTATAAAGCAGAATCTTATTTTCCAGATTCTGTTCTGATTTTCAACCAAGGAGCTAAAACATTTTCTTAAGTTTAATGTAAACTTGGTTTCTTTTTACATTTACATTTGTTATCTTAAGGAATTGGTGAGCCATTCATGATGATTTCTGGACAATGCGGTGTCGGCACACTTAAGTGACCAACCTTGTGCATATAAAGTCTTTTTAAATAGTACAGTTTTACCAAGGCACATTAATACAGGTGACTGCATTAGCTTTTGCATGTATTTTGTTTTTGTAAAATCTTGTTGAGCTGCCAAAAACGTCTGGCGATATGTGTGAAAAATAAGCAAACAAAGTTTTGATTTTATGTAAGAGAGAGGGAGAAAGAATGATGGACAGTACAGACCAAGGCATATCAATTATTATTGTTTACATATAGGATGTTTACATATAGGATGCTTTTAAATAGTGGATGCTCTTTAGAGTTAAAGATTTATTAAAACAGATTCCTGTAATTTCATTTATTATTGGAACAAATCTAGTTTACGGACGCAGCTTAAAAATTAAAAAAAAGTTGCTTGAAAATCTTTAATAAGCGAAGCCGGTGTTGGTTATACCATAGAGGAGAAAAACTTTGCGCCCGGCCGAATGCCGGCTACGCAGAAAATCTTTAGTAAGAAAAGTTTTGCACCCGGCCGAAGGGCATTACAAATTACATTACAAATACAACAATACAAATTAAATTTTATTAAAATGCCAGCTGAAGCAATGGCCAATTTGACATTAGGTAAGTGAAAAATAAAAAATGTTTACAAGGTGAACATTCCTTGTTTATGTGGCATTGTATGACACATCTATAATATAAATATATCTACAGACATATATAAAAATCTTTCTTTTTCTTTTTGCTTTCTTTTATAACAAGCTATCAAGAACTAAGTAATTTATTTAGGCTCCAGTTGGCTATTAACTTCATGTGGATTATTGGAAATTAATTGGCCTGGCTCCCGCTGGTGGTGCTGAAAGTATTCTTAATGAAGAGGCTCATCCCGATGTACAATTAGATTAATTCAAAATTAGATTAAAATTAAAATTTAAAAAACATTTGATTAAAATTATAAAAAATTAAAATTTATTTAAAATTAAAAATAATTTAATTATATGAAATATTTTTCTCTTTTTAAAATATTATTGGTGGTCCTGAAAAGGACCGATTTATTTAATTTCTTTCCAGTTGGTAGTTTTTTGTGCCTGTTATGAAAATATTTGATAAATATATTTAGATTATTTATTATTATTTAGATAATTTATAATTTTTTAAAATTAAATAACATATTACCTTAGAAAGCTAAACCTTTACTTGATTTTCAAAACAAATAGATTTGCCGGCTTACGTATAAGAAACTTCATGACATTCATATTCTACTAAATTGAGCCTTCGAATTATATAGCCTGCTATATATTCTAAGGCATCCTCTTGTAAAATACCAATGTCATCAATATTCGAATCGTCTAGGTCACTGAGTACAGCTTCATGCGATTCCTGAGAGACACCTTCATAAAAACCACTTTCAATTTCATTACAATGCATTGGCACTTCACAATAACTCATATTTATTTGTGTTTCACTTTTTTCAATTTTTTGTGGTTCTGGTTCTGGTACTATTGGAAGAGCCTTGGGCAATAAATATAAGCGACTTCCCGCAGTAATAATATCGGCTTCCGAAAAATGGTCAATACATATACGGCTTCTTTTCTTCAACTCTTTTTGGCAAATCTCACTTCACTTTTCTCTTTGTTTTTGATCTTGAGGAATGCCAAAGAAAGTACCACTTCCGCGAACACACTTTTTAGGGCATAAAACACAACGCATTTTAAAATATATACACTTTTCCGCACGTTCAACACAAATTATTTTTATTATTATTATTGAAAAACTTTTTCACAAAAACGCCAGTATAAACTATACACGTTTTTTATTGTTGTTAAACAAATATTTTTGACGTTTGAATACATAAACAGAAAGTGTAGCAAAAAAAAGTCACCTGACGTAGCGCTGCCACCTGGTTTAATATGCCTTGGTACAGATTTTGATGTACTCGTAAAATTGCTATGTTTTTCTTTCGTTGCTTGTACATTGTTGTATATACTTATGTATATACACATATTTTTGTGTTATAAGCACTACATACAAAACGTCCAAAAATTGGGAACGATCAAACAAAAGGAAACGAAATTTGTAAAAGAAAACTTTGTGTGTCTGAACACCAAACAAAGTTAAATGAAAATTAACAAAACTTTGTCAAAGTAAAATTTGCGTGTCTGAATGCAGTCAAAGAATTGAACACATACATACAATACACATGCACACACAATATAAACATACAGTGAGTCCATCGCTTAATCGGACAAGCATTTTTTTGATATGTGTGTGCTCTAAACTAAATAAGAATACTAAATATATGTTTCTTTTTCTCTTTTATTTATATACTATACTCTAATCTTACAAAATAATAACAAAAAATTCAACAGGTTTCGTAATAACGGTAAATTTTCAAAGAAAAACAAAATTTACTTCATTTTTTGTGCTCAAAGCATAATCGGACACATAAAAACAACAAATCTTTAAATGCCGTTAGTTTACAAAACTGCTCTTCAAAAGTTATTTTTTTTATTATATTTAGTAATAATTTGCATATATAATACAGACATTTCTAGTTCTTTACAAAATCTTTTTAAAATGGTTCCGAACGGAAAACAATCTTCTGTTGAAATAAGGCAATTAATAGTAAAATTGAATCTTGAAGGAAAAACAGTGCGAGAAATTGCTGAATTGGTAGGAAGAAGCAAATCAACTGTACAAGACATCATCAAGAGATTCCGTAGTGAGGGTAGGTTAGCAAATAAAAGCCGAGAAGGTCAAGGCAAAATTTTAACTGAAAGGGAAGAGCGCTTTTTAGTGAAGGAAATTAAACAAGATCCTTTTAAAACTGCAAAAGATTTAAAAATATTGTTAAAAAACAGCAGTGGAAAAGAAGTTTGCCTTAATACAGTTCGTAATACATTGCACAAATATGATTACCATGGCAGAATTGCTAGAAAAAAGCCGTTTATAAGCCCGAAAAATAAAAACATGAGGATAAAGTTTGCTAAGGAGTACTTGCTAAAAGGAGAAGATTTTTGGAGTAAGGTAATTTGGTAGAAATACGTCTTAAATACATTTTTATTGATAGTATTTATTCATTTTAAGGTTCTGTTTACTGACGAGAGCAAACTTAATTTGCATGGCTCAGATGGCAAGATGTATGTGTGGCGTAAACCAAATACAGAATTTAACTGCCAAAACACAAAAGCCACTGTTAAGCATGGAGGAGGCTCTGTCATGGTTTGGGGTTGTATGTCGAGGGCTGGGGTAGGCAATTTGCATTTTATTGATGGTAAAATGGACAAATTTGGCTACCTCAACATTTTGAAGGAAAATGTAAAGCAAAGTGCAGAGAAATTGGGCATTGCAGACGATTTTGCTTTTTATCAAGACAATGATCCCAAGCACACCTATGGTGTGGCAAAGCTTTGGTTGATCCATAACTGCCCAAAACTTATACCAACACCGGCACAGAGCCCAGACCTCAATGTAATTGAACATCTTTGGGAGGAACTAGCTAAAAGAGTATATAAACAAAAATTTAACACTTTAGATCAGTTAAAAGTGGCTTTACTGGAAGCATGGAACTCTATAGAACCGGAAGTTTGCCTAAACTTGGTAAAATCAGTTCCAAAACGTTTGCAGTCCGTTCTGGAAAACAAAGGATATGCCACGAAATATTAATTGTTTGTTTTCGAGATTTGAATGGTTGATCTTGATTGATGTCCGATTATGCTTTGAGCACAAAAAATGGAGTAATTTTTGTTTTCCTTGTCAAAATTGCCATTATTGTGAAAGATGTTGTTGTTTTTGTTATTATTTTCTAAGATTATAGTATAGTATATAAATAAAAGATAAAAAGAAACATATATTTAGTATTTATATATAGTTTAGAGCACACACATATCAAAAAAATGCTTGTCCGATTAAGCGATGGAGTCACTGTATATAAAATAAGAAAAAGAGCAACAACTTTAAAAACTCGAAAGGGAAAACAGCAAACATATGTTGTACTCAGTCAATTGTTTAATACGCCTTGAGTTTTACCATATTGTTATGGCATTTTTGTTGTTGTTTCGCAAAACTAAACATAAGTAAAAAAACTTTTTAGCCATTGACAGAACAATATTTTATGTTCTGCACATATTTGAATACACGAGTATCGCTGGAATTTTTTAATATATTTCAAATATTTTTAACAAAATTTACAATTCATTGTGTTTTTTAGCAGCTGTTTTTCATAAACTATTGATAAATATTTTGCTATTTTGTAATGGTGCCATATTTTCATCATAGTTAAATAAGAACGATTAAAGATGACGGAAAAACCGAAACTGTATTTAAATTTAATTTAAATTTAAATGCAAATTAACTAAATGCGTATTTACATATGAAGTCAAAAACTGGCCATAAGTTGCAAGTATTTAAGAAAATTTCCAATATCAAATATGAATTCTATTTTCGTCATCATGTAAAAATCTTTTTATCTTAACTCTTTTCTATTTGTCAAAGTTCATTAGATAATATCTTCTGAATTCAAGCATTTCAGAAAGTTCCAAATACCATTTCTGAATTGTTGTTTTGTCGTCTATCAGTTAGTGTAGGTCGCTATGTGGCACACCGAATAGTTTATGTTTTTTTAATTAAAAATTTTTTTATCTTAATTTTGAATTTTTTTCCATCTGCATTGAATTGTATTTTTATCTTCTTTTGATCTTATAAGTCATTACAGGAGAGATAAATCTTCTCTATGTAACACTTTTAGTTGAGAACTGAATTAAGTAAGTGACAGTTGCAAAATTAGATTCAGCAGGTATGATGCTTTTGCAAAAAAACCTCAATTTCTCGTAAAAGTTTAAATAGATTTAGCGTTTCTTCCCGCTTTTTTCCATTTATATTTTTATATGCAAAGAAAATTTTTATAATAAAATGATAATGTAATTCAAATATCATTTACTTAATGCAATTATAATAAAATTGTTGGCATACGTCAAATCACTGTCTTATTTATACTATGTTTACACGGAGTCCAATATTCTTGCTTCGCTCTCTTTTCATGATTCACAGCTGAATCACGACCGAATCAACGTGCTTCACCATATAAAATTTTGAGAGCGAAGCATTTTGTTTTGAGACGATTCAGCTTGAATCTACTTGCGAAGCATGAAAAATTTCTGTCTTCCCTAATTTTTATCGCAAGTTTATCTGAACTAGCTGTATATAAATGTAAACAAAAAAAGTAAACCAATATTAAAAGTGCTGTGTGAATATGTGTTAATATAAAAACAAATAATTATATTATAATTTAAAATTTTATTAATTACAAACACTAAAAATGAAACGAAAAACAAAATTTTAGAACAGCAGTCAATGTGAAGCATGTAGTATGTGTCGTGGAAACGGCATGCTTCGCAATCATGATTCAGAGAGCGAAGCAAGTGCTTCACATTGCCGTGTAAACATGCTATTACTGTCTTCAAAATATTCAAGACAGTAATTCAGACAATTGAAATATGTACATACATGTATTAGTGAAAAACTGTGTATGTATTGTTATTGTCATGACAACATTGTCTAATAGCATGTTTACACGGCAACGTGAAGCACTTGCTTCGCTCTCTGAATCATGATTGCGAAGCATGCCGTTTCCACGACACATACTACATGATTCACATTGACTGCTGTTCTAAAATTTTGTTTTTCGTTTCATTTTTAGTGTTTGTAATTAATAAAATTTTAAATTATAATATAATTATTTGTTTTTATATTAACACATATTCACACAGCACTTTTAATATTGGTTTACTTTTTTTGTTTACATTTATATACAGCTAGTTCAGATAAACTTGCGATAAAAATTAGGGAAGACAGAAATTTTTCATGCTTCGCAAGTAGATTCAAGCTGAATCGTCTCAAAACAAAATGCTTCGCTCTCAAAATTTTATATGGCGAAGCACGTTGATTCGGTCGTGATTGAGCTGTGAATCATGAAAAGAGAGCGAAGCAAGAATATTGGGCTCCGTGTAAACATAGTATAATGTAAACAGGGGGTAAATGTAACTGTTACGTGAATTTTACAAGAAAGTTGTTTTGTATATTTAAAAGAAATGTTAAAATAAATGCTTGATCGGGTTTCAGGAAACATGTCTGTCAAATTCAATTTCAAAATGCTGCAACTTTGTACCTTAAATTAATTTATACTGCAGCTTGGCCAAATCATGTACCAAGCGGTGGCATATAAATATATATATATATATAAATTTTTGCCGTTGAAGGAAATGTTAAACATAATATAAAAAAAATTGACGTGGGTTTTCCTTAAATGGAGTTTAGTGTTTCTAGCAACGGCGAAAATGCATGAATTCGCCATGAACTGCAGTTTAAGAAGTTTTTAAGATTTTGCGACCAAGGCGAATCAATTATCAGGTGGCAGCGTTAGAGAATTTATTATTTTTTGCTGGTAGAAACGAATGTCAAACTTCATATAAAAAAAATTGTAAACAAATTTTTTATATATGGAGTTTGACAGTTGTGTACACGGCGAATATTAATGAATTCGCCTACGCTGCCACCTGGTAATTGATTCGCCTTGTTTGTGACCCAAATTACGCACTTGGTTTTTACATACACATTGGGGAAAACTTCCTTTCATAAACTGGACTCAATATTTCAATAATAAAGTACCAAAAAGCCTATACGAGTTTTAACCCAAGGTTCACGATTATCAGGATGCTGCTGGTTCTTTAAGGAGTTGTCGATGGCCTTTCTAAATATGTTGAATGTTTTCG
Organism: Gymnosoma rotundatum; assembly: GCA_916610165.2. Classification (NCBI taxonomy): domain Eukaryota; kingdom Metazoa; phylum Arthropoda; class Insecta; order Diptera; family Tachinidae; genus Gymnosoma; species Gymnosoma rotundatum. The sequence goes on from OU744336.1 coordinate 113,854,652, forward strand.
CAAGCAATGTTTGTGTCGAACGAACTCTTTCTGTAATGAATTCTATGAAAACTAAATTGAAAAATAAAATGCAATATGAGCTTCTCAATTCTTTACTTGTAGTAATATAATACATAAATATAACATACATATATGGTAACACATTCCTTCCTACCGAATATATGATAAGTGGATTTAATACAAATAAAATGTACCGCAGTAATGATAGAAAAGACAATAATAACATTGAACAAAATGTGTATGAAAGTTTTGATTCAATAATTGATATGTGATCCTCAATAAATTTTTATTATTACCATTTATTAAAATATTTTCCTATACCATTATGATCTCGAAGTTTAAGCTTTGGTTATAAAAATAAGTAAAACCCCACACATTGAGTGACCCTAGGTACATATATTTTACTGAATAGTGTCGTCCGCCTAGCTTATTTGTAGTTAAAAATCTTAAAAGTTGTTTGAATTTTACTACGTTTGTTTACGAATTTCAAAAAACACTAACAACAAGCATTTGCAAAACAAAGCAAGCATTTGTATTTAAAGCACTTATCTTTTATTTCTCTTTCTGTTTTTGACATTTCCCACAAACAAAACACCAACAAAGATCCATATTATTTTTATAATGTGTAACGTCTCCGGTTACTCCGGGTTTTCAGCTGGGATATACTTAGCCACTGGTTCTCCGATAACTAACACCTGTTATTTTAAATTTGATTTTGTTTATTTCGTTCTTATCTTTTGCAATTTTATTTACTCTTATTCATTTAAAGACGATATCAGCAGGCTTGGTTAACAAACAGCTCCTCTTATAAGTCGACTAACTCCCCTGATTCTAGTCCCAGGATGTAATCCTAGATCCCTTCCTTGCTAATAACCTATTGGATATAATCCAACAAATTATGTAAAAACTAGCTCCTGCTTACAATCGAATGTAATTCGATTCTCTTTTCCTACTGCTAATTCTAGGATGTAATACTAGATCCCCTCCCAGCCACTCGCCTATTGAATATAATCCAATAGGTAATGTACCAAGAAGTTCCTACTAATAATCGAATGTAATTCGATTTACTTCCCTGATTCGCCTGTTTACCTTGCTGCTGCCACGTCTTTATACCACGCCGGTTAGTGAAAAACTGTCTTTTCTGCCACACCATCAGTCTTTTTACTACTTGGATTTGTAGTTGTGTCGCCTGTCAATATCCACCACACACTATCCATAATGGCACTACTATCCATAATGGCCAACCGTCTTGGGGATATTGGGTATTCTACCAACGGTTCAGGTTCCTCAACGTCACTGTCCGAATCCAACACTGTCCAAGTCACACCGATTTGGGCAATATATTGCGTGTACTTACGCCCACTGCGGATGTATCGGTGTAGCTGGGCGGCGAATGTCACATTTGCCCTACCTCCTTCGGGGACCTGTCAGTTGATTGGAAAAGGGTCACCTGGTCGTCGGTATTAAACCACTCCCGATCAAACCATACCCGATTATCTCCGTCTTGGCTTGAAACTTCGTCATCGGATATTTGGATAACCTCTTGTTTCATTAAAATTGTTGTTTGTTTCTATTATTGTTTTTTTTTAACTTTATTTAACCTTGTTTATTTAACTTTTTTTTATATTTTCTTTTTTTACTTTAGTTTTTTATTATCCTTCTTTATTTTTTTGGTTTTGTTTTTTTTTTTTAGTTTAATCTAAACGTTACGACTGTTCACTGAATACTGATAGATCACCTTGCGCTTTTGTTCTGATTAACCTCAGTAACTGCTACGGAGTTGATCTTAATTCAATAACCGTTCCTTTTTCTTATTTGTGTTGTTTTGCTTTATTCATTTTGTTTTGCTTCATTTATGGAATTTTCTTAGGTTTACGTTTGTTCCTATGCACTTGTTGTTCATTGATGCTTAACATTTTAGTGTTATATTTGTTAGGTTTATTCCTACGCACTTGCATTTCATTGATACTTAACATTTTAGTATTGTTGTTGTTAAGTTTATTCCTACGCACTTGCATTTCTTGACACTTGGCATTTTTGCTCTATGTTTGTTAATTAATATTTTTATTGATCGTTTCTTGTTCCAACGTTTGTTGTTTGTTTTTTTTTTTTTGATGAATTTTTGCTCCCATAGATTTCCAGGTTGTTATTTTATTTCTTTTTTGTTTCCCCTATAAGTGTTTATTGTTTTGTTGGCAGTAAAAAATTATTGCAATTGATATTACTTTGTTTCTTTTATTTTGATTATTAGCATTATTAATATCATTAGCATTATTATTAGTACCATTATTATTTATTAGTATTATTATTATTTTTTTTTATTATTTATTACTTCTTTTATTATTTGTTATTTCTTTTATTATAACGTAATAAGTTAATTATTTTTTTTACTTTTCTTTTATTGTTAAATATTGAATTCACCTTGCTCTATACTTTCATTTCCGTAAAAAGCTAGCTAATATGAGTCAAGCTGGAGTTCTTCTGGCCTTTTTTTATTTCACAAATTACCGGGAAATAAGGTTTTCTACTCTATATGGTCCCTGGTACAGTGGTGATAGCTTGGCTGTAAAATTTTCAGCTGCGTTGGACAAAACGTGCTCCTTGACTAAAACTAGTTCACCCACTTTCGGATTCCACCGCCTCCGGCGAAGATTGTAGTACCTGGCTTGATCCCTAGCTGCCTTGCTTAAATTTTTTCTTACTAAACTGAATATCTCTTTCAACATGATCGCCTTACTTTTTGGGCAGCAGTTTTCGGTCCCAGTACCGCTGGTGACTTCATCAAATAACAAGAAACGCGGTGGTGTAGTTCGTAGATTCCGACTTTGCCGTATTTAACGCTAGTTCAAACTCAGATATCAGCTCATCCACATTTTTTGGTCTACTCCGGTATACTGCGCGATCATTGTTTTAATTGTTCGATTAACACGCTCCGTCGGATTTTCTTGGGGCTTGTAAGACACCGTAAACTGTTGCCGTACTCCAAGTTCTTTAAGATATTTCTGAAAGGATTTGCAGGTAAACTGTGAGACGCTATCTGTTAAAGGTGTCTAAGGACTTCCAAAATGTGCCAGGATTCGTTCACGGAATGCCTTTCGGAGGGTTTCTCCGGTAGCTCTTCTTAAAGGTACCAACTCGGACCACTTTGAAAACTTGTCGGTGAAAACCAGTAGTACAGAGTTTCCCTGTTTTGATCTTGGAAGTGGTCCAACAAAGTCTGCACACACTATTGACTATGGTTCTTCGGCAATACGGAAGAGCATGTGACCCGCTGGCAACCGTTGATCGGGTTTATATTTTTGACATGTGAGGCATCGTTTGACGTAGTTTCTTATATCTCTAAACATACCAGGCCAGTAGTAGCGATTGAAATTCTAGATAATGTCTTGCGGATTCGTAAATGACCTGCGGTTGGTGAGTCATGGTTCTCTTCCATAACTCCACAATTTTGGTGGGATGGTTACATAGTTTCCACGGGGTACATTCTTCGTCTTCATCAGAAGTAAGTATATGTCGATACATACTACCTTCGTTCATCATATAGTCGGGATATTTTTCCGGACTTTTTAGAACCTCTTCCTTTCGTTGCTTCCACCATTCGTCTTCTTTCTCCACTCTATTAACAAGTTTCAGCACGTTCAAGGGATCTCGCGATAGAGTATCGGCTACGACATTTAACTTTCCTCTTCGATAGCGAACTTCGTAATTATACTGCTGCATTTCCAGTGCCCATCGAGCAATGCGTCCTGATGGACTTTCAATAGAATTTAACCACTTAAGGGCCAGATGGTCCATGATTATTGTAAAGTGGTATCCCCCCAGGTACTACTTCATCTTTCTAACGGCCCACACTATAGCCAGACATTCCTTCTCGGTTGAGGTATAGTTCATCTCCGCCTTATTGAGTCGTCGACTAGCATATAATATAACCCGTTCATGGTTACCCACTTCCGCTCCTAGTCCATTATTACTCGCATCAGTCTGTAGGGTAAATTTCTAGGGAAAAGTGGGACATACCAACACTGGTGCCTCCGTCAGGTTTTGTTTTTTTTAACAAATCGAAGGCCTCTTGCTATTCTGCGTTCCATCGAAAATGTTTCCCCTTTTTTAACAAGGAAGTCAATGGAAGTACAATCACGGCGAATGCCGGAGCAAAACTGCGATACCACGACGCCATGCCAAGACATCGGCGCAATTCTTTTACGTTTCTCGGGGCTGCAAATCTCTTATAGCTGCAACATTTTCAGGATCGGTATGAATACCATTTTGAGTCACCAAGTGTCCTAAGTAACGAATCTCCGTCTGGAAGAATTTCTTCGTTAATTTTGAGTCTAGCTGCTTGCAACCTATGAAATACCTCTTTCAAATTTTCCAATTGCTCCTCAAGGGATTTTCCCAAAACGACAATATCGTCCAGGTAAGCAAACGCATATGGCTCCATCTGGGCCCTATAACCCTATCCAATGTTCTCTGGAAGGTAGCGGGTTCTGACGTTAGTCCAAAGGTCGTTACTCTCCACTGGAATATACCCTTTCCTAGCACAGTAAATGCTGTGTAAGGCTTGCTGCTTTCTGCCATGGGTTTCTGCCAGTATCCATTTTTTAGATCGTTGCTTCTTTTATACTTAGCATTTCGTAACTGATCCAAGATTGTAATTATGCGTGGTAGTGGGCAGGCATTGGTAATTGTTTTCGCGTTGAGCAGACGATAGTCAATGCAGAGCCTAAACGTTCTATTTTTCTTTGGAGCCATAACTATTTGCGCACTGTATGGGCTGGTCGATGGCCTTATATAACCATTTCTTAAAAGTTCGTTCACTTCTTCGTATATTCGCCTTTCTGGATTCCTTGGTGCGTACCGTTTCTTTACTGCTCTATCATTCTTGAGGATAATTTTATGTTCTGCTAACATTGTGTGGCCGTGAATGGCTTAAAATTTTTCTAGCTCCTCCGACAGGAAATCTAGTATGAGAACCTTTTCGGATTTATCCTGCTCAGATACATCTTGTTCACTCCTGTTTTCTAAGACTGATCTCACCTGCTGATTCACGTCTTCAAAGTGTATGTTCTGGTCTCCGAAGCGTATCTCTACACACATTTCTCGTAAAAATTCAAGGCCCAGAAATACTTCGTCCATTAAATTTTGCATTACCCCAAATACCATACGGCATGTTGTTCTCCCCAGTCTCACCTCAGCCTACAATTCTCCTTACTTTTTTCCCTTTTCTCAATTTTCTGTCTAGCTCTTCATCACATAGCTTTTTGACGCCCAAGTGTCCGCCGTAGCTTCTCTTGTTTGGCCATTTATTTGAACGTTTGCTAATAGCCTTTAACCTTAAATGAATTTACTGAAGCAAGGGTTGACGTGTTCGATCCGACACCTCTCTCCTTGCAATTGGCGAGGACCTAGAGCGTTTCCCGCATACTCTCCTTTTCTGCAACAGTCCCTCGTCCTCAAGCCTCTTCTACCGCACGTCCAGCAGAATAAAACGCTGAGGTTCTGACAAAATCGATACCCGTGGCCTTCTTCTCCACATCTTCTGCAGGCCAGACTAGGGTTAAAGGATTTGAGATCTTTGGAGGAGACTATTTGTCTGGTATGCTCCTCTCTACGGCCTCCTGTAATTCAACTTTCCCGTGGGTCACGCTCTTTAAAATTCAATGGGTCCGTTTTCCCATCAAAAAGAAATGACCACTTTCGAACAATGGTAGACATGCTCGAATAAGACATCTGGCTAAACTTGTTAGGTTTTTGTTGTAGGACTTTACCTGCTGTTGGCAAGCTTGGCAATTCCAACGAAGTTGGCGTATTACTACTGTCTTTTCTGCCACATCATCACTCTTTTATACTACTTGGATTTGTAGTTGTCTCGCCTATCAATATCCACCACACACAGAGACAACGAACTTTTCTAGCTTATTCGCCTTTTGTTCTGTTTCTCTTTATCAGCCGACTCTCTTGTCTTTTGTTAATTTAAATTCACCTCTATGGTTGAATACCCTGGAAAGAGAATAAGATCCTACTTGGTGGATATAATCCGCTCTTTAGATGAATGTAATTCATCAATAAAACAAAATTGATGTGAACACATTGGTATGCATTTTATTTATGTGGCTAAAAATGCCCTGCAATTTTTTGGTCGTCACAAATGTTGTATTTGTTGTAGTAATATAAATGAACCTTGGATTGACTTGACTTTTTATAAATAATATTATACAATGTTTCCACGGAGCCTAATAATCTTGTTTCGCTCTCTCATTCATGATTCATAGCCCAATTATGCGCGAATCAACGTGCTTCGCCATATAAAATCTTGAGAGCGAAGCATGAAAAATGTTTGTCTTCTTTAATTTTAATCGCAAATTTATCTGAACTAGTTGTATCTAAATGTAAACAAAAAAAGTAAAACAATGTTAAAAGTGGAGTGTGAATATGTGTAAATACAAAAGCATATAATTTTATTACAATTTTATATTTAACAAATTACAAACAAAAAAAAGTTGAAACGAAAAATAAACTTTCAAAACAAATTATTTGGATATTGTTTTAGTTTTTGTGCATAAGTCGGAACGAAGCATGTGGTATGTGTCGTGAAAACGGCGTACTTTGCAACTATGTTTCAGAGAGCGAAGCAAGTGCTTCATTTTGCCGTGTAAACATGACATTATATACTTTCTTATATTGGCGATATTTAACAAGCAATTTGGCGAGAAAGCACGAAAAAAAAACTGAAAACACTGCTTGTACGTGTCAGTAAACAGTGAGGAAAAATATATGAACAAAAAATATAGAACAGAAGAAAAAGTGTTTATATTTACAAATAATTTGCACTCTGTATTCTGCAATAAATAGAAAAAATATGTTGGTTAGTTGTTTATTATTATCATATTATATTTTGTTGAAAAAAAAAACAACTTTTAAAAATGTTTTCTTTTTTAATAAATTTTGTTATTTGTTTGTTTTATTTTATATTTCTATGGTAATATGGAAGAGTAGCTCAAGTCGAAAATTGAAGTTTTGAGATATTATCAATTTTGTGTAATTTTTTCCTCTTATTTTTGGCGAATAATCAGTGAATTGATATATTTGTAACCTGCTTATTAGATAAGAAGGATGAATATTAAAAAATATATTTTTAAATTCAGAAGATTTTATGCATTTTCTATTTAAGAGCTTTTTCGAAATTGAATTTTTCATTGAACTGGACCTTAAGTTACTTAAGCGCTTCTGTTGAAAAAAGTATGTATTGTGTAGTTTTAAGTAAACATAAAAGGTTTTATTCAAGTATATTAAAAGACATTAAAGAAAATAAGATTATTGTTTAAATGACAATATTTTTGTTTTTAACGAAAAATTAAAAATAAATTAAAAAATTATTGATATAATATTGTTAAATATAAACTTTTTTATTTATTAAAAAATCTCATCAGCTTCGATTAAGTCCGGGTGGAATCTAATACTATGTTTCCACGGAGAATCTTCTTTGAAACAACAACTTGATCAGTGTGACATTTCTTACAACTTAAAGAAATATATTTCAGAAACTGATGTTCCAGTTCACATAATTGGCAATTCAGCATTTTGGCTAGGCGAAAAATTAATGAAGCCATATCCTTTTAATATATCGCAAAGTTATTAACAAAAATGCTACAACTAAAACCAAATAAAATAAAAGAATGTTTAAATAAATTTTTTGTTTTCATGTGAATCTTTATTTTACAGCAAGTTAGCAATAGTTGCTTTCAGTTTTGCTTTATAATTAAGATTGATTTGTTCTTAAAATTAATTCAGCTTATATACTACTTATGAGAAGATCCTAGATTTTAATTTCACTTGTTTTTCATTATCACTGTGGGAATGTTTTAGGAATTTAAATGTAATTAGATTATTCTTAAAAATATTTATTGTTTTCCACAGCGACTGGAATTTTGGTGTAACGTAATATGTATGTCTAATTGAATGTAAATAATTTTACTTGGTATTTTGGTCTTTAAGTGTGCCACACACACACATAGCAATAAAATCATTGTCACTTCAAGAGTTGTACAGGCGGCAGTATTTTAAAACAATTCACATGTGTTTGCCTGCCTTTGTTGATGAGTTTTTAAGTGACACATGACACTTGTTTGGCTATTTAAAAGAATGCCTTTAAAATGTTGGTGTGGTTTAAAAGAATTAAATCATATTATGCTACACCTCCATTTTTCGCAAGAATGTTCATATAACGATAGTTTTATGAACATTCTTTTACAAAATGTCTCTATTTTATAAGAAAAATTAAAAAATAAGGTTCGTAACTATTTATTTTTTTTGTATTTGCTTATTAACAACAATGTATAAGAAAAATTAAAAATAGGTTTTATGATTAAATTATTTTTATTTGCTTATTACCAATCCGGATTGTTTAACTAATGGTTTTTACTATGTATTATTTGTTATAATATAGCTTAAGTCTATTCTTATGTACTATTTGTTTTTTATTGTTTTTCTTATCAACTATAGTTACATTATTTCTTACGTCTATGTTCTTAATTTCAAATGGTCCCTTGTAGTTGGGTTCTACTTTGTGACCTGCTTCGTTTCTAAGTAAAACTAAATCTCCTATTTTTAAATTGTAATCTAAGCTATTTTTATCGTAGTTTTGTTTTTGCTTAATTTTATTCCTATCTAATAATTGTTGGGCCCTCTTATATGCTACTTCTAATCTATATTTTGCCTCTTTGGCATAATTGTCTATATTATACAACGGATTTATTTTGTCAACTTTATTGAATTGTTCAAACTTGTTAGGAAGTTTTGAAAAAACTAGCTCATATGGGCAGTAATTGTGGACTGTTGATGGTGTTGTATTAAAACAATACGTAAAATATTTTAACCATTCGTCCCAATCTGTCTTGTCAACTTTAATGTAAGAGCGCACGTACTCATTAAAAGTTCTGTGGCTTCTTTCTATTGTTCCTAACGTTTGGTGGTGATAAGCTGTGGAAGTTAGTTTTGCTATCTTTAAAAATTTACAAATTTCCTGTAATGTTTCATTTGCATACTCAGTGCCCATGTCCGAGATGAATGTCTTCATTGGACCGTAGGTGAGTATGAAATTTTCAAAAATTGCTTTAGCGACTGTTTTAGCGCTTTTGTCTTGTATTGGTATAGTAACTAAGTATTTAGTTAAGTCACATATTAGTGTGACAGCATATTCATTTCCGTAAATTGATTTTGGAAATGGACCTATTGTATCTACATACACCGTGTTAAATGGTTTATCTGGTGTTTCTGTAATAGTCATTGGACTCTTTAAATGTTTAGTTGTTTTTGATGTTTGACATTTATGACATGATTTTACATAATTTGATATATCCTTAGACATATTTTTCCAATAAAAGTATCGTTTTATTTTTTCTATTGTTCTATAAATTCCACAATGTCCTCCTTCTATGGGATCATCGTGATATTTCAGCATTATTTCGAGAATTGCCTTGGCATTCTTACTATCAATTTGGGTCACCTCATTTAGTAGCGCTACTTTAATATTCTTTAATATTTTATTGCCCATTATTTTAAATTCATTAATTGAGATAAATTCAAAAATTTTCTCACTAGGTGCCACTTGTAATTTACTTATATTATGTTTACCGGCTACATATTCGAGCCGAGGGAGAAATTGTCCTAAGTCAAAGTTCCCTTTATTAAACAAATCATTAATTTGTATATATGTTACTATAGATTTTCCTCGTTTGATGTAACATCTTCCGGGGAAAATCTTAAGTTTATAATATTTTCTGACGTCAGTGTTGTTTAATGGTACATATATACTGGGCTCATTATTTTTCTTATTATTATTAGTATGCTGATTATTCATATTTCTATTATTTTTGTTTTCTTTGTTATCCGTCATTGATCTAGTCGTGACTCTTAATATAGAACAAATTTTAATACTCATGTCTTTTAGGTCATTTATGCTTATTCTTGAAAGTGCGTCGGCAACATAATTATCTTTTCCCCTAAGGTACTCAACTGTAAAATTGTATTCCTCTAGATCAAGTCTCATTCTTGTTAATTTTGAACTTGGATTTTTCATTGAAAATAGATAAGATAGCGGTCTGTGGTCAGTACGAACAAGAAAATGTTTTCCATATGTGTATGGTCTGAAATGTGTTATTGCCCAATGTATGGCAGTTAATTCTTGTTCGATTGTTGATTTGTTGCTTTCATCTTTAGTGAACGTTTTTGAGGCGTATGCAATGGGTAAATGTTTACCATCATATTCTTGGGTTAATACTGCTCCACAAGCGAATTTACTTGCGTCTGTAGTAATGCAAAATTCTTTTGCGAAATCTGGGTATTGCAGTAAGGTGGGGCTCATTAATGCTTTTTTCAAATACTTAAACGCAAAATCACAATCTTTTGTCCATTCGAATTTAACATTTTTCTTGGTTAGTCTTGATAGGTGTCTGGAATATTCAGAAAAATTTTTTATGAATCTTCGATAGTAATTACAAAATGCGATAAATCTTTTTGCACTATCCGCATCTGTTGGTGTTGGATAATTTTCTATTATTGAATATTTACTATCATCTGGTAATATTCCTCTATCTGTACATTTATGACCAAGATATGTAACTTCTTTCATGAAGAATGAACATTTTTCAGGATGTAATTTTAGGTTGAATTTGCGACATAAGTCGAAGACGTTTTGTAGATTTGAAAGCATGTGTTTCTCGGAGCACCCTAGTACGACCAAGTCATCCATGTAAAGGAATGCTTGATCGGGTTTTAATCCACTGAATGCAAGTGTCATCATTCTTTGAAAAGAATTGGGAGCAATTTTTAAGCCGTATGGTAACCTTGTGAATCTGTAAGAACCATTTGTTGTTGAAAATGATGTTAAGTCTCGTGAATTTTTATCTAAGGGTATTTGATGAAATCCTGACATTAAGTCAAGACAAGAAAAATATTTAGCTCTTCCTAATTGATCCAGAATATCATCTATTCTTCGTAATGGAAATTTATCTGCTACTAATTTCTTGTTTATTTGCCTATAATCTATCACGAGTCGCCACCTTTTTCCTTCTGAATTAGGTAGTGATTTCTTTGGTACTAATAGGATTGGGCTGTTATATTCAGAGTATGAAGGTTCCACTATTTTATCTTTTATTAATTTTTTGACCTGCTTATCTATTTCCTCTTTGTGTGAATGTGGTATTCTATAGTTTTTAATGTATACAGGTGTTGTATCTTTTACTCTCAACTTTTGTTCGTAGAAATTATTTGTTGTTATTTTTTCTGATTCTAAACCGAAAATATCACAATATGAACTACAAAGTTTTGTTAATGTATTTTTAAATTGTTCAGGAAAGTTTTTCTCTAGAATTTTTAAGATTTTATTGTTTCTTTCAATATTTGATTTTGAATTATTCTTAAATATGGTATAGTTTGAGATGTTTTCGGTTTTTATATTAACTTGGTTAAATTTACTGATACTATTGTTAGTGTTTAATATACGAATAAAAGCTTTATTTGTTGTTACTATTGTGTTTGCAATAAAAATACCTGGTTCTATTTCTTGGTTAGGAATTAATAATTCGGTTTCTGTAGATAATATTCTAACCTGGCGTATAACTTCTGACCTTGGTGGCAGAATTATGTCATCACCATTATTTTGAATTGGTATTTCTATTGGTTGGTTAATGTAAGAAGGGCGTAGGACAAAGTGATCATACGTGTTGTTGAAATCCAAAATACAGTTATATTTTTTAATAAAGTCCATACCAATAATTCCATCACATGGTATGGGAAAATCATTTTTAACAACTTGGAAAATGTGTGGAATTAGCCAATTTTTGTGTTTTAAATCAAAAAATATGTTTCCAAGTGATTGTATTTTACCTTGTCCTATTCCGCTTAGAGTTGTTATGTTGTTAGTATTTATTTTATTTATAGGGACGTGTGTTAGTTTTATTAGTGAAATGTCAGCTCCTGTATCTATTAGTAAGGTTATTGGTGTATTGGTTTTGTCTATTAAAAAATTTACGCAGTAACATAAGTTGAGATTAAGATTGTATATTTTGTGATTTATAGAATTTCTCTTAGGGGTTTTTATTGGTTTTCCGAATCAATTTGGTTTGATGCTGTTGCTCGTACGTAATTTCCGTTTCTACGTTGATTGTTAGGTCGTTGACTGTACCTATTATTAGTATTATTATTGTTATTATTACTGTTATTTGACTGCCTATTATTGTTAAAAGATAGTCTATTGTTTATACTATTGTTTCGTGGGAAATTATTTCTTCCACGATAGGTATTTCCACGGAAGGAATTGTACCTATTATTTTGTCTTTGCCGGTAGTATAGTATAGCATTTTGTTGTCCAGTTGCTTCTGTGCAACTGTTGACAAATTTGCTTATAGCATCATTCATGCTATTAAACTGTCCTGCTTCCATAATAAGCTTTACCTTATCGATGGTGCAGTTTTTGGTAAGTGCTTTAACAGCAACTTGTGTAGAATATTTTGTGGCTAATTCGCATGTTAATCCATCGGAAATGTATGCATTTTCCAAGGATTTGGATAAATTTTCAATTTCACTACAATATGCGTTAGCCGTTTTATTATTTTGTTTAATATTCATAATTTTTGCAGTGAGAACTTCTACTGATTCTCCTTTGACTGAAGTTTTTAATTTTTGAATGATTTCGCTTATGGTCTTTTCACCGCTTATTAGGTTTCTTGCAGTACCCTTCAACTTTGTTTTAATTAGTGAGACTGCAGTTGACTCATGAGCTCCTTGTATTGTATTTACTAGGTGTAAAGAGTCAATAAATGACGGAAGATTTTCTGACTTACCGTCAAATTCTGGAATCAGCTTTGAAGCTGTGTTCAAAAATTCGACTACCGTTTGACTCATATTGTTTTCCGTGCAAATTTCGATGTTTACGTTTTCGTGTATTGTATTCGGTAATTCAATATCTATACCTTTTTTGGTTGCTATTTTCGTTACACGAATGGTTAAATCAAGAAAAAACGCATCAGCAGCTCTTTGGTGAGCTGTTGTCAGTCTTTTGTAATTTACGTTAAATAATATTCTTATTTCTTCTAAATATTGTAATAAGTTTTTTAGATGGTACTTGACTGTTTCATTTTTTATTGGTCTATCTTGGTTTAAACATTTGTATGAACGCTCAAAATTTTCTTTAATATTTCTAGCTTTTTGTAGTATATCTTTCCAGTCCATTAAAGCAAACTAAATTTTATCTAAATCATTTGCTCTACTAGCATATTTCTTTCTTAGCGATCTTTTGTGAAATATATATAGTTTAAGAGCTAAGTTTATTGCTGCTATAATTACTAACATCAATGTTAAAACCCATATTGAATTAATTTCTTTACTATGGTCTACAATTTCTACTTTATTTATTACGTTAGCGTTTGGGTTTTCTATTTTTGACTCAGTTTTACCCATTTTGAATACCAATATTAATTTAATTTTCTTTATTTTCTACTTCAAATTTTTCTGACCATCTAATTGCAGCTATTGTTTCTTCTTCTAATCGAGTTTTGTCAGTAATATCCTCCTCTGTGGGAGTTCCTTGTAATCCTATTAGTTTCCAGTAGCTTGTTAGCCACTCAATTTGATTTTGTAAAGAAGGTTCTGGTGATATGCTATTCCACCTAATCGGATTCTTTGCCCTAATTTTGGCCCTACTCCTGTTCATATTAAAGAGAAATTTGTACAAGGACCGTTAAAAAAAAAATTTTTAATAAATTTATATATTATGGATATATTTTCTTTTCTTTCTTTTTTTTTAAACAAATTTAAATCTTATTATATATATGTTGTTGACATTTTTATTTTGTTTTGTGGCTTAATAACTTAAGTTATTTAAAATTTTTTTTTTTGTGTTTTTTTTTTTTGAATTTCCTTTATTCTGCGTCTTGTGTCTGCTATTTCTATTAAAATTTTTTCTAGTTCTCTGCCCGTGGCGTAGGTTTGTTGATGTCGCAGTGCTCTTAGTTGCACTTTTAAGATGTTCCTTCTTCCCCCTCTGGATTTTTTAGTGTTGGGTAGCGGAAAAATTGGATATTTTACTTCTGGAACTTTCGGTTGAATTGTTTTTGGCCGTGGTCCTACTGCTAGTATTGACGGCTTGTTTGTTGGGTCCTCACCCTCTTTTAGCAGTGCCTTCCACCTGGCTTCTGCCTCTTGGATGTTCTGAAGGATTTCTTCTAGGCTTTCTTCCATAAAACAGCCTATTTTATAATATTCCTTCTAGTGAATAATTAATTTTTAAAATAGGGATCCAACTAAGCTTAAGCTCTCTCTGTTGGATCCTATTATCCTTTTATTCAAAATAAGGATAAGCAATATTTGCTATTTTTCCTTATTAGGAATTTGGCAGGATCGCCATAAAACCAAATAAAATAAAAGAATGTTTAAATAAATTTTTTGTTTTCATGTGAATCTTTATTTTACAGCAAGTTAGCAATAGTTGCTTTCAGTTTTGCTTTATAATTAAGATTGATTTGTTCTTAAAATTAATTCAGCTTATATACTACTTATGAGAAGATCCTAGATTTTAATTTTACTTGTTTTTCATTATCACTGTGGGAATGTTTTAGGAATTTAAATGTAATTAGATTATTCTTAAAAATATTTATTGTTTCCCACAGCAACTGGAATTTTGGTGTAACGTAATATGTATGTCTAATTGAATGTAAATAATTTTACTTGGTATTTTGGTCTTTAAGTGTGCCACACACACACATAGCAATAAAATCATTGTCACTTCAAGAGGTGTACAGGCGGCAGTATTTTAAAACAATTCACATGTGTTTGCCTGCCTTTGTTGATGTGTTTTTAAGTGACACATGACACTTGTTTGGCTATTTAAAAGAATGCCTTTAAAATAATTAAATCTTTAATGTTGGTGTGGTTTAAAAGAATTAAATCATATTATGCTACACAACTATGGACTGTCCAAGTCGCGTAGAAGAGTGGAAAATGCTTTTGGACATCTGAAAGCTCGCTTTAGACGTTTCGGAAAAGGCATAGACAACGCCTTAAGAAATGCAAACACGATTTTCTATCATTATGCATTCTTCCCAACTTTTTAAATGAGAACAACGATTATATAAATGAAAACTGGTTGCAGGAATTAGAAATTGCTGAAAAAAATCACTCATATCCGAAATATGTTGCAACAAATAACTCGGAAAGAATAAGACATGCTATTTCAGAATATCTTTGTAAGTTTTATTTAATATAAACAACAAACATTAATTAATAAAAACAAATATCACGAGTTCAAGCGATAAAAAAAGAAATCAATGTAGTAAAACAAACCTTAATATTAAAAAAATAAAAAACATGTTACAAATGCAAGAGATAAAAAAATTAAATATAGTTGTGTAAAAGTAGTAAAACAGATATTAATAACAAAAATAAAAAAACATATCACGAATTCAATTCATTCAATAAAGTACAATATATTTTTTTTAATGCAGCTAGTGCCTCTTGCACTTCAACTTCTTTGGCAGCAAGTGATTTTAAAATTCTTTTTTTTTTCTTCCTCAATTGCTAACAACCTTTCTGAGGTACTTTTAAAATCGTTTCTTACATTTTATACGTTTGTTGCTACCGATTTTATTGAAATTTCACTGTTATCTTTTTCTTATTACGGACTTCCGTAGTTTGGCAGGTGACAGTGAGTCTGGCTCGGAAGTAAATTGTGATGGCGACAATGTATTGCTGGGTGATGGTGACGGTAGCAACAATGACACTGGCTCGATACTTGAATATATGTCTATTAAGTAGTAAAATATATGTAAAAATAAATTTATTATAAAAATTTATATAAATAAAATTTTTATTACTTACCATTTATGCTATCAGAAACCAGGCTTTCAGGATTATAGTTTTTACATGGAGCCCATAAACATTCGATATCTTTAAAGAGGTGACATTCCGAAGGCGAACCACCTGTTGTCCCAATTTTTAACTTTTCTGTAAATAGAAATAAATACAAATATCATTTAATATAATTTAATAAACATATATATGTGGTAAAGACGGATAGAGGTAGTAAGAATATAACAATTATGTATATGTGAAAACATAATATGTGAAAACTTTCTTGTATTTCAAGTCCAAATCAAGATTAGTTAAAAAAAAAACCATTTTACATACCGATATCGACATGATGTCACGAGTATGAATTTTTGCCTTCACTTTTTCTGTTGTGTATATAAAGCCCGCTTTCTCAAGTTATGAAGTCATTGCAATAAGAACGTGGCTGTTTTATTCGGCATCCACGTAATTGCGACATCTTTTCCATCCACATTTCCAGCAGTGCCCGCTCACCACATAGCTCCCATTTGCTAGCACTTTTTCGCACTGTTATAGATATAAATTAGTAGTAATAGAAATAAATTTTACAAGATGAATCTACATACATACATATATATGTACATATATCAAATTTTAATTTTTACTTACTTCTTTATCCATTTTAAAAGTAAAACAATCCACAAATTTAAAAATATAAATTTATAATTCTTTACGCGCGCAATTTACATCAAATGTTTGAATAAAAACAAAGTGTCAAAACGAAGCACGTACATATGTGTCGCATGGCGAAATAATACACGTGGTCTCGATAGCGAATTCATTACTTTCGCTGTAAACGCTAAATGTCAAACTCCATACAAAAAACTGTTATACATATTTTTTATATATGGAGTTTGACATTTAGAGTTTACGGCGAAATTAATGAATTCGCTATCGAGACCACCTGTATTATTTCGCCATGATGAGTCGTATAAACGGTATAATTCGCTATTGTGGCGTGGTTGTCTTATGTTATTTTAGCAAGTAAATTTTCAATACTTCGCAGTAAAACTACTTTGTTCAAAAAAATATTTTTAATCATAACAGCTTTGCAATTTTAGTTAAATTTTTTCTTTAGCTATAAAATATTTTTTCATTCGTGTAAAAATTTCTGAATTGGTAGTAACCTTTGTTTTTTATAAATAAATATTTTTTGTAAAAAATTTAAAAATTAGTGTTTGGGTTTTATTTAAATATTTTGATTTTGCTAACCCATTAACCACTAAAAATGGTGCCCCGTGCATTGTAAACCACAAACATGTCGCATAATAGTTCAGAGGATGAGTTTGCATCGCTTCCATTAAGCAATGAAATAGCCCGAGTTTCTGTCAAGGTACCGCCATTTTGGAAGACGAATCCGGCTTTATGGTTTAAGCAAGTAGAAAGTCAATTCATCACCGCTGGAGTTACTGCCGATTCAACAAAATGGCCATCGAGACGTGCTTTCACCTTCAATAATCAATACCGGGAAAATAGCACTATAAATTTAAAGTTAAAAAATTCCATACGATTGTCGGTTCCATTGAAGCAAATATTATTTGTGAGGTAAGCGACATTATTTTGCAACCTACAGAAAGCAATATGTATGAAACGCTCAAGCAACGGCTGCAGGAATGTTTTACCGATTCGCAAGAAAAGCAAATGAAGAAACTGTTGCGCGATATTGAGTTGGGGGACAAGAAACCCTCAGCACTTCTTCGCGAGATGTCTGCGTTGTCGTCTGGTGAATTTTCGGACGATTTACTGAAGAATTTGTGGATGCAGCGTCTACCAAAGCAAATGCAAGCAATATTATCAGTAAGTAGTGAATCACTAAACAAGCTGACACTTATGGCAGACAAAATTGCTGACACATCAGAATCTTGGGAAGTAAATGCCGTATCAACAACCAACGCACTCGAAAAACGAATTGATATTCTTACGAAGGAAATCCAAGAATTATCTCAAAGACGATATCGTAGAAAGAGCCGCAGCCGAAGCATTCAAAGGTCGTATTTAAGAGACAAGTCATCAGGTAAGAAGAATAAACCATATTGCTGGTACCACTTTAAGTTCGGCGAAAATGCTAAAAAATGTGTCAAAACATGCGCATTCACTTCAAAACAGTTAAATTCTTCGGAAAACTTCTAGGCGCCACGTCTATGGTGGCGCCGACGTCTCCGTATTTCCTATCACTTCTGCTCAACGCATGCAAAATCCAGCACCATTAAAATTATTTGCAGCAAATCAATCAACAGTCAAGACCTTTGGCGAAAAAACACTCAATTTAGATTTGGGCCTGAAGAGGAATTTTCGGTGGACTTTTATTCTGGCTGATGTATCAAAGCCAATAATTGGTGCCGATTTCTTGAGCCACTTTGGTTTATTGGTAGATATAAAACATAATCGTCTTATTGATAATTATTTTAAATCGCAAAGCAAAGGAACTTTGTACACCGGAATCAAACCTTTGACAATTAAATCAATCCAAGAAGGTTCATATTTTGCAGAATTGGTACAAGAATTTTCAGATTTGACAGAACAGTCGTCATTCACAAAAAAGGTTAAACATTCTGTCAAACATCATATTCAAACCAAAGGGCCGCCTGTTTTTAGTAAAGCACGCAGATTATCGCCTGAAAAACTACAAATTGTTAAAAAAGAATTTGAAAAAATGATTAAACAAGGTATATGTAGACCTTCAAAAAGCTGCTGGGTGAGTCCACTACATATTGTTTTAAAACCAAATGGAGAGTGGCGTCCTTGCGGCGACTACCGCCGCCTAAATTCAGTTACAATTCCAGATCGCTATCTAGTGCCTCACATACATGATTTTGGATATATGCTTAGTGGCCGTAAAATATTCAGCAAAGTGGACTTGGTAAAAGCTAACCATCAAATACCTGTTGCAAATGATGACATTGAAAAGACCGCTATCATTACGCCTATTGGTCTTTTTAAGTTTCCTTGTATGACGTTCGTTTTATGCAATGCTGCACAAACCTTTCAACGATTCATCAATGAAGTGGTAAGAGACCTAGATTTTTGCTATGCGTATATTGATGATATACTCATTGCATCGAAAAATCTAGAAGAACATAGCCTTCACCTAAGAAAATTGTTCGAAAGACTTCGAAATTACGGTGTCAAAATTAACGCATCTAAGTCTGTTTTTGGTGTTTCAGAACTCCCGTTTCTTGGTTTTTTAGTGACTCCTGAAGGCCTAAAACCATTACCGGAACGTGTTGCAGCCATTGTCAACTACAGAGAACCAATCACTGTTAAAGACTTAAGACGCTTTTTGGGTATGATCAACTTTTATAGACGTTTTATACCCAATGCAGCACAACAACAAGCTATTCTTCACGAGTTACATTCTGGTTGTAAGAAAAATGACAACCGAAAAATAAAATGGAATCCTAAGCTGAAAAACGCTTTTGAGCAATGTAAGCAACAACTTGCGTATGCTACTTTACTATCATATCCCTCAACCAACGCCCCTACATCACTTTGGGTAGATGCTTCGGATACTGGAATGGGAGGTGTTCTTCAGCAAGAAATTAATGGTAAGTGGAAACCAATCGCGTTTTACTCAAAGAGCTTAAACAAATTACTGCGCATATGATCGGGAGCTTTTAGCTGCATATTCTGCCTTAAAACATTTTCAATACTTTTTGGAAGGCCGCCAGTTTGCGATATTTACAGACCATAAGCCCTTAATTTTTGCATTTAAGCAAAAACCAGAAAAGGCTTCCCCACGTCAATTAAGATATTTGGACTTTATCGGTCAACATACTGTCGATATTCGGTATGTTCCTGGTAAATCACATGTAGTTGCTGATGCATTGTCACGCCTTAATGTTATCTCAATGCCATCTGCAGTGAACTATGAGTTACTTGCAAAGGAACAACAAGTAGATGACGAATTACAAACGATATTAAAATCTCCGCAAGGCTTATTATTAAAGCAAATAAAATTACCTGAAGCTGAATTGCAGATATATTGTGATGTATCTTCAACAAATATTAGACCGTACATTACTCCAACTTTTCGAAAGCCACTTTTTGCATATTTACATGGTCTCTCACATCCAGGAGTAAATAAAACATTGGAACTCGTAAAAAGTCGATTTGTATGGCCCTCAATTTCTAAGGATGTTCGTGATTGGACTAAGCACTGCATATCCTGTCAATCATCAAAAGTTCAGCGGCATGTAAAAAGTCCTATTGGTAATTTTGACCTTCCCAGTCAACGTCTCAAATACATCAGTATTGATATAGTTGGACTATGCAAAAATTACAAGTATGTTCTCACTTGTATCGATAGATTTACTAGGTGGGCAGAAGCAATACCACTCGAAGACATAACCGCAGAATCTGTCGCATTTGCTTTACTACAAGGATGGATTTCACGTTACGGTGTTCCTGCCCAAATTACTACTGATCAGGGAAGGCAATTTGAAAGCTCATTATTTCGAGAGTTTTCCAAAGTTCTTGGAGTAAAAGTTTTGCATACAACGTCCTACCACCCTCAGGCAAATGGGCTTATTGAGAGATGGCATCGCTCTTTGAAAGCTGCTTTAAAATGCTACGCTAAACAAAACTGGGTTGATTATTTGCCACTGGTTTTAATGAGTTTACGTACAACTGTTATTCAAGATATTGGCTATTCTCCTGCAGAAATGATATATGGAACACATCTACGGTTTCCTGGTGAGTTTTTTGAAGCCTACAATGAATCAGCTAGCAATAATGAATGGGTAAAACAATTCTGTGAAAAAATGCAAATGTTTAAAGCTACACCTGCACAACACCATTGTATAAATAATCATTTTGTACCAAATACGTTGAAAACTTGTACTCATGTTATCGTTAGAAATGACGCTGTTAGAAAACCTTTACAACGTCCGTACGATGGTCCTTACAAGGTGATTAGCCGTAATGACAAAATTTTTAAATGCCTTATATCTGGAAAAGAAAAAGTTATATCTATTGACCGCCTCAAGCCAGCGTTTATTTTTACAGAAGATGCAGAAGAAAACTCAAGCAGTAATCACAAAGCAGTTCCTAAAGATACCGAACGAAATAATGATGGAATTAAACTCCGTTTAGGTCGTCATGTTACCTTTGCCTACTTTGAATTATCGTTGTTACTAGGGCGGGGGTACTGTGGCGTGGTTGTCTTATGTTATTTTAGCAAGTAAATTTTCAATATTTGCAGTAAAACTACTTTGTTCCAAAAAAATATTTTTAATCATAACAGCTTTGAAATTTTAGTTTAATTTTTTCTTTAGCTATAAAATATTTTTTCATTCGTGTAAAAGTTTCTGAATTGGTAGTAACCTTTGTTTTTTATAAATAAATATTTTTTGTAAAAAATTAAAAAATTAGTGTTTGGGTTTTATTTAAATATTTTGATTTTGCTAACCCATTAACCACTAAACTATAATGATTCAGAAAGCGAAGCAAGTGCTTCAATTTGCCATGTAAGCATGCCACAACAAGTCTGCAGTATGTAAGTTTAAATAAAAGTCTGTGATGTACACCCTGTGAAGGGATAACACAGTGCAAAAGTTTTAGAATTATAGCTGTTAGGCTGTTATTAGAAGCAGAAAAAGACAAACAGAGATGCAAATCAAATCAATTGCCAGGTGGCAGCGTAGGCGAATTCATTAATTTTCGCCGTGTACACTACTGTCAAAATCCATATATAAAAAATATGTGTACCATTTTTTTTATATGAAGTTTAACATTCGTTTCTACCAGCAAAAAATAATAAATTCTCTAACGCTGCCACCTGATAATTAATTCGCTTTGCAGAGACGTATGAAATTTAATTGCTAAAAAGCACTTGGAAAATGGAGGCCGGAGACATGTTAGCTTCTTAACAAAGTTTCTTGTTAGCGGGGATACATGTCTCTGCCTCTTTCTTTTGCGATCTTCTGGGATACCGGTGTGATATGTTTGGCTGCAAAATAAAAAAAATTGTATAAGTGGAAAACGAAAGAATAAGAAAACACGTTTTTTTAGTTAATTTTTAAACTTTTAATAAACTTACAAAAAACAAAAAAACATCAAACACACAGAAAAAATTAAAGATAGAGAAAGAAAAACAAATTAAACTGAGTTTTAAAATGAAAACATTTCTTAAATAAAATAAAAATGTAGGTGAAAGTTAAAGCCATTGCCAAAACCATCACACCCAGCGAGGGACACCAGCAAATCCACAACGTCATCAGGCATCACCAATCCTGGGTGGTGCAGGTAAACCTAGACTAATGGACAAATTGAACAGACGACCTGCGGACGACATTAAAATTATCATATATATTTAACTTTGTAACAAGTAGGGAAAATAATTTACTAACCGTGAAATAATAAAAAACTAGTCTTCTGGGCAATTCGGGTCCGGAGTGCGCGTGCGTAGTCTAGAGCTCAGGCCTATTAGCTTTCTTCCTCCGCGTTAGGGATTCCTTGCCCAAGATGTGTAGTTATTTTCCTTAAAAAGAAAAAAACAGCAAAGTATAATGTATTGTTACGTTTATTTAAATTTTAAACGTGTTATTTATTGAGTTCTTTATTTGCAAAAAAATTACACACACAACTTTTGGAGTTTAAATTACACTTTATTTAGGCAATTATTTGACGATTATTCCTGATTAATACGCATCATCATTCTAGGCCTTCGACCAGTCCTCGCTTAACCCAATTTGAGTAAGCTGCACATCAATGATGCACCCTTTTTTCTTGATATTTGTGCAGTGCTTGCTCTCTACAGCGTTATTGTATTTTTTGCCTTTTCTATGCAAAATACCAAAGTCATTGCTCCTAGTCTTTTTCACCCGTTTGTTGTCTCTAGCTTGTGGAGGAAGATCTTGATCTTTTCTTTGTGGATCTACAGTTGTGCTGAAAATTGAAGGCCTTACCGCATTTAAAGCATTTAGCGCGAGAATTACTTTTTTCCTCCTCCATTATCTGTTTGATTAACGCCTTTATCTCGCTTCTATTGTCTTTGTGGTTATACGTGTCAGTATTAAGACATCGCACTTTGTACACCTGCGACTTCGAGATGTCTTTTGCAGTCTCTTGGGCTAGCGCGTACGAGATGGTTTCCGCAAAAGGTGATTTTTTCATAGCACAAACATATTTAACATCTGAATATCGTATGCCATTCACAAATGCTTCAATCTTAAACTGATCCAGAAAAGGATGATGTTCGCCTGGGTAAGTCAGCTGCACCTAACGTTCAATTTTAATGGCGAAGTCTTGCAGCGATTCTTTGACTTCTGCACCCTGCCTCGTAATTCCATTCTGTAGAGTTCTCTTTGTGCTTGCCACCGTACTTGCGTTGTAAGGCTACCATTATGTCCTTATAAATATTTCTGTAACCGGCTGGCAAGCATTCGAGTATCTGTGCTGCTGCTCCCTTTAACGCCAGAATTAGCTCAATAGCTTTTCCTTCATTGTCCCATCTGTTTTTGCTGGCAACTGTTTCGAACTGGAACTTAAAAACATTAAAAGTTGTGCTGCCTTCAAAGCTTGAAGTGTTTATCTTGCTGGCGTGCTCAGAGATAACTATAACCGGTTCCTCTCGAATTTTAATATAGCCCATTTTCACTTTTAATTTATGTAACTCTTCGTCTACTTTACTCTCTAAGCCGCACAATTTTTCATCAAACTCGCTGACCCTCTGTTCCGATGTTAACTCGTTTGTCGAAGACTTCTGATGTTTCTTGAAATTTCTCGTTTACCTTCGTTAAAAGCCTTTCCCTGCTGACGCTAGAGCTTTCATGCATTGCTTTAAAGCTATCTTGCAATTTTTTTCTTGAAGATTCCGAATTATTTCTTCTATTTTCTTCATCTGATTTTGTTGCTTCAGGTTGGTTTATTCTAATTTCTTCATCTGGTTATCCTGCTTCTGGTTCTTTTCTTCTATTTTCTTGACTATAGCGGCAAACATTGAATTCAAGTCTATAACGCTGCTTGTTGCTGGGCTACATACTTCAATCTCTTCTTTTTTCACTTTTTCTCCAAATTCGTATGTCCCAATATTGATACCACGCTGCTTGAATTCTTCTATTAACCGCTTTTACTATTCCGCTTTATTGCCCGCTGTCGGCAGATCTAACTAACTCAGCTCCATTTTTAGCTGCTCAATTCTTAGCTCGTCAAATTTCATTGTAATTTATTATTTTGCAATCCCACTTATGACACCAGTTGTTACGTTTATTTTAATTATAAACGTGGTATTTATTGAGTTCTCTATTTGAAAAATAATTACACACATCTTTAAGAGTTTAAACTAAATTACACTTTATTTAGGCAAATTTTTGACGATTATTCGCGATTAATACGCAAAAAATACACGATGGCAACTTTACAATGAAAAACTGTTGTAGCCCTAGATCTTACCTAGATGACGCTCACAATCAGAATGCCTCAGCACGTATTGGCGTTGCTTTTATATACCCTTTTTTTAGGCATTATTGAGAACTTCTACCTCCATCTGCTGCGTAGTAGAACACGCTGTGTTGTCATTTTCATCTGAGACACATGATGTGAGCATTGTTATTTGCATCTAAAACCTTCAAGTATTACTTTTAATTTATTATACATGTTGTATATTTTTATTTTGTTGTTATACAATGCAGGTGTGCGTATGGTTGTGTATTGTGTTTGTTTATTTGATTGTTTATTGTTTTGTAATCAAAAAGTTTTCTACTTCTAGCTTCGAAAACACCACAATAGGCCATTTCGTTTCACTTTCTTGGCGACAGTTATTTTTACTTCTTTTCATGATTTTAAAAAAGCATCTTTGTAACAATATATATGGTATTGTGATCTTAAATACTTACGGACGTACAGGTGATCCGGTAGCCACCAGCAAGCAGTTTACGTAAAACATCGAAGAAACCTGAAATTTAGATGGAACTGAAAATTTCATGTAAATTTTTTTTTTTTTAATTTTTACATTTCCCTAAAATCTTGTGTATAATTAATTTTAGTTATCTGAATTATGCCGAAATCCTATTAATGAAATAGAAATTCCTCTCGTTTTTTTTTTCTGAAAATGGTGGTTTAGGCAATTTTGAACCGCGGTAAGAAGCGGGCATGAAAGTTGCAAGGCAGATTTTGGGGAATCTAAAGTCTTTTATCACGATGCCGTGCTGAGATGCTCATAGCCTCAAGAGGGAGGGAGTATTACTAGCAGAACATTCTCCAAAAGTTTTCTGTGTGTGTGGAAAGAAGTTGACAACCTTGCTTCGGGCGTCATTTTATTTAATTTTTCTCTACAGACAGTTGGCATGAATTATATTTTTTTGTAGATGCATCCAGGGCGTTGGCAAAGGTCCAATCCAAGACGGCAAGGCCTAGCCGGTGCTAAATGCCGCTACAAAAATGGCGGCCAATGTGGGGCCCGAAGGTACGGTGTTTGAGCTTGTTGTGGCTGTTGACTACCTAGTCCATCATTTGGTTTTGATGTTTTGTCCTTGTCCATTGCGACGAAGTATACTAATTGTGATGAAATTAACTTAAGGTTAGGTTGATGAGCGTTAGAGGAATTGGATATAAACTTACCGTTTCAAAATATCATGACTTAATTATGTGAGCACACTTACAACGACGCTAACAGATTAATACTTAATTATTAACTTTTGAACGCATAATCAATAATCGCAATGGATAAAGTAGCGGTACCTTGCGATCATAAAATATCAGGGAGTTAAAGGAAGGAAGTACTTGAAAAGAGGGTATATCTAAGTTTGTTATTCCGTGTGTAAATTCTACAATATCCATTTCCGAAACCATAAAGTATATATATTTTGACTTCTTATGCAAAGGGCAGTCGATTAAGCGATGTTCAATCGCTCAGATATAGTATCGAAATAGGTGCTACTGGAAATCAGCATGATCGGTACATGTCCTTCGAGACAGTACCACGCCTACCCCTAATTTTTTCATGTCATTTGGAACAATAAAGTTACTCCAATCAAGATAATAAATCAATGAGGCGATAGAGAATAAAAAATTAGAAAAATACATCAAGTGAAATAATTCTTGCAAAAAAAACCGACTTCAAAATAGATTTGATCTATCTGCCTATAACAGTTCAAGTGTATGGCCACATAAATTAGATTACTTTTACTATTGGGACACCTTTATATCTCCAAACTTTATACTAGTTCAACTTTTTAAATGTTTGGCAATATACATCAAAGTACAGCAAATATAGGGTCACCCTTTTACTTCACAGTTCAAATTAATTACTTGCTGTTGTAGTAGATATAGCAATCAGGTTCTGTGTAAATTTCAACCGTCTGTCTTTAACGATTCAACAGTTTGCCCGTACACATCAGATTATATCAACTATTTAATTTATAATATAATATTTTAATACTTCTTATTATAATAAATAATACCACTCTGTCTAAAATTAAGGTGTTTGTATACAACGGTACAAAAAATACGGCCATATAAAACAAATTACATTAATTTTGAGAACACCCTTTAATTTCTAAATTCAAATTATAAGCTTTTTGTTATAGCGGACTAAGCAAAACATGTCCCTTGTAAATTTCAGCTGTCTGTCTGTAACGGTTCAAAAGTCCGGTCACGTACACAATATTATATCAACTACTGGGACACCCGCTTATTTCCAAATCCAAATTTTATACTTGTTGTTATAGAGGAGTTATAAATAGGGGTTCTTTGTAAATTTCAATCGGTGTCTACAGCTGTTTAAAACTGTGGCCATATACCAAATTAAATGAACTATTGGTGCACCCTTTTATTTATAATTTTAAATATTATAAGCTGTTACTATAACGGCCATAGCAATCGACATTACGTCATATTTACAAGCGCCTGCCTATTACGGTTCAAAAGATAGGCCTATATTAGTAAATCTACAGTAATTATGGGACACCCTTTAATTTCTAAATTCAAATTATAAACTCATTGATATAGCGGACTTAGAAATACATGTTGCTTTTTAGTTTAAGCGTTCTTTCTATAACGGTTCAAAAGTACATCAACTAATGGACCACCCTTTAACTTACAAATCTATATTTTATGCTTGTGGTTGTAGCTGACTTACCAAACAGCTTCGTTGTAAATTTCAAGCGTCTGTCTATAACTGTTAAAAAGATTGGCAATATACATCAAAATCAATAATTTATGGCGCACCTTTTAATTTTAATTCTTAATATTTATACTTGTTACTATAACGGCCATAACAATCGATATTCTGTCTAATTTGCAAGCGTTTGCCTATAACGGTTCAAAAGATAGGCTCATGTAAGTAAATCTTCATCAATTATGGAACACCCTTTAATTTCTAAATTCAAATTATAAACTCGTTGATATAGCGGATTTAGCAATATAGGCCCCTTTTAAGTTTCAGCGTTCTGTTTATAACGGTTCAAAAGTTTGGTCACATACACAATAATACATTAACTATTTGAACACCCTTTAACTTCCAAATCCAAATTTTATACTTGTTGTCCAGCGGACTTAGCAATACAGGTTCGTTGTAAATTTCAAGCTTCTGTCTACAACTGTTCAAAAGTATGGCCATATACATCAAATTTAATGAACTATTGGCGCACCCTTTAATTTATATTTTGTAATATTAATACTTGTTACTATCACGCCCATAGTAATTGACATTCTGTCCAATTTGCAAGCGTTTGTATATAACGGTTCAAGAGATAGGCCCATATAAGTAAATTTACATCAATTATGGGGGCACCCTTTAATTTTTAGATTTATTTTTGTATAAATTTTTGTTATTGGGAGTTATAGTAATACGCGGTCATTTTAAATTTTACAGAATCGCCCTTTACAGTTCATAATACACGTAAAAAATATGTATGTTGTATGGGGACACCCTTTAATTTTTAAGATTATGAACTGTTTTAAAAACGGGACCAAATTGTAAGCATAATCTATCATATAACCAAAAATTTTCAAGATCGGTTCAGAAATGACTGAGTTCTGGAGGCACAAATATAAAAAAAGAAACATTCAGCCGAATTGTCTAACTTCCTTCTTTTTTGAAGTCGGTTAAAAATTAGTGTCGCCCATATTTTCTGGGGCTCTGATTTTTTAAAATATCAATATGGGTATCATTTCAAAGCTTTTGGAGAGATCTTTAAAGAAATACAAAATTTGTTTAACAATTCTTAACACATTAAGAGCCATTTGTCATGTTTATGTGAAATTATATATATGCAGTACCAAAATTTTTCTTATTTTCTAATTCTGTCATCCTAATATTTGCCTTTTTTGATTGCAGTTACTTCAAACTAGAGATTTTCTAATCGGTTTCTTATGAAAAATTACATTTTCTTGTTTAAAAGGGCAATTTTTATGCTAGAATTGGCAATTCTTTACTTGATTTTCTCAGAGATTGTTTACGCGCATAGTGTGAACGTCTTGCATTATTGTTCAGCTGACGTTAAGTTGTTGGCGCATAATTGTTATGTATTTTATTTATATGTACTTACTTACTTTTGTAAAGGCCCAACTATAATGTGCATAAGCTAGCTTTAGCTTATGTCAAAAATCCAACGAAAAGCCTGTCAAATGCATAGGTAACTTATTGAAGAAATTTATGTGGCTATAATGTACCTACATAAATTTAGTAACATATTTGCTACAGTTGCACATTTATGTTTGATTCGTACTTTTGCCAAAAATAATTTCTATATAAATAAACAAAATTTTAAAACAAAAAGGCTTTCAAGAAGATATTTTATATATTTAATAACATTTACATACACATTTACATATTTTGGTTCATGTTCTAAGAAAAAATAAAAAAAAAATTATTACAAGTTATTTTCTGTTTTGGGTTTGTGGCCAACCGCACTAAAAATGCAATGATGTTCATCGCTTATGTCGTAAACATATGTATGTATAAATACAAATTTAATTTAAATGTATTAAATTTGTAAAAAATTGGCCATACAGAAAAATGTTGTTTTTTCTAAATTTTCTATTGAATTAAAAATTTAACAATTTAGGTCTTAGTTAAAGTTTTTCCTTATCAATGTAAAACACAAAGCACAATCAGCTGTTTCCGTACGGAAAGTGCGATCAGTTTCGTACCTTGCATAATGCTATAATAACAATCAAAGGCTACCGACCATCGACTACCGACTACAAAAGTAGCTGGCTACAAAAATAGCCAAGTTGCCAGCTACTTAATTTTTTTAACGACCATCGACCACTAACTACAAAAAAAAAACATCTGTTTTGACATACATGTATGTATTTAAGTTAACCAAAACAAAACAAACTTGATTTTTTTAAGTGAATTTGTGTAGAAAAAAAAAATTTAAATGTCTCAAGAAAATTTAATTAACTTTATAAATACTATTGCTAAAATAGTGGAAACAAAGACTTCAGTGTATGAAGTGTCCACGTCCATATTTGCATGTAAATTGAACTAAACATTTACATTAAACAATATAATAAATGTATATAAACAGTAAAAATTACTATTATATACTTACCAATTTCAATAAAAAACCCAAAAAATAAATATAAATGAAACAAATTAGAAATTTATGAAAAAAGAAAAATTTCACAAACAAAAAGTAAATGAAAAATTTATTTTTTTTTAATCTTAATTTAATAACGGCAGGGGTATATAACTACAGCGCCAAGGTATCCCACAAGTATTTTGATATTACTAGTCTCTCCAGGAACTGCACATCAACCTATACCTTCGTATAGGAAGTGGAAAATCCTGTTGAATAAAAACTGTGCGCGTTGCGATTTCAATTATAACTTCACTTTTTTTAAAAAATCTGCTCGCGCGCAGATGTTCCCCCTTCGAGATAATGTAATAAACTGATGAAAAATGTAAACAAATTAACAGATGATTATTATTTTTCAATGGTGCCACTTTAAAAGTTTTTCGCGTTTTTAATAGCGATATTTAAGGTATTGCGTTTTTAAAAACACCATTTCATGCATTTATTGTATTGGCACCACTAATCTGTTTTTTGTAGCCAAGAAAAATAGAAATTAGCCTAAAGGCCCAACTATAATGTGCATAAGCTAGCTTTAGCTTATGTCAAAAATTCAACGAAAAGCCTGTCAAATGCTTAGGTAACTTATCAAAGAAATTTATGTGGCTACAATGTACATATATAAATTTAGTAACTTATTTGCCACAGTTGCACATTTATGTTTATTTCGTACTTTTGCCAAAAATACTTTCTATATAAATCAACAAAATTTTAAAACTAAAAGGCTTTAAAGAAAATATTTTATATATTTAATAACATTCCCAAACACATTTACTTATTTTGGTTTATGTTCTAAGAAAATGTAAAAAAAAAATTATTACAAATTATTTTCTGTTTTGTGTTTGTGGCCAACCGTACTAAAAAATGCAACGATGTTCATCATTTATATGGTATACATATGTGTGTATAAATACAAATTTAATTTAAATATATTATAATTGTAAAAAATTGGCCATAAAGAAAAATGTTGTGTTTTCTACATTTTTTATTGAATTAAAAGCTAAAAAATTTAACAATTTAGGTCTTAATTAGAAAATTTCTTTATTAATGTATAAATCAAAGCACAATCAGCTGTTTCCGTACGGAAAGTGCGATCAGTTTCGTACCTTGCATAAAGAAATGAAATTTAACGAAACTTGACGAAAAGTTATCTTATGTACATTATAGTTTACCACATATAATTTAATGTATTTGCACAGTTGTATAAGTTGGCATAAGCTAGTATATGCACATTATAGTTGGGCCTTAAGCTGGCTACAAGCTACAAAAGTAGCCGTGTAGCCGGTAGTCGTGTAGCTGCTAAAAATTTATTCTCATAAGCACGCATGTATTCTATTTTTGACATCTTGTAGTCGATGGTCGGTGGACATGATTATGTTTATAGCATAAAGAAATGAAATTTAACGAAACTTGACGAAAAGTTATCGTATGTACATTATAGTTTACCACATATAATTTAATGTATTTGCACAGTTGTATAAGCTTGCATAAGTTGTTTTATGCACATTATAGTTGGGCCTTAAATCCGAAGCGTACGGTACGTACAATTTAAAGAAAATATCCCCAAACAAAAATATAAGAAAAAATTAAATAATAAAACCCCATTTAAAAAAAAAAACTAATCCCCGTTTTTTATTTTCAAATATTTTCGAGGAAATATTTCTAGGAAAACATTTTTTAGTCCTTTCGAGCCGGATAGTAACCCCCGAATCTAGAAATATTTTCAAGAAAATATTTTTATTTTCAGATTTCCCGTGGATTTTCGTCAATCCATCCATTTTTATTTTTTTTTTCATTTGCAAAACCCGTGGAAATTAGGTACGTTTTGTGCTTTTTATTAAGTTTTAAAAAATATATACAAGAGTGATTTGTGTTAAAAAAAATGTCCAACAAGTGTAAAAAATCATACAAAAACAAACATCTGTGTTTATTTTCATTTGCCGTCGGCAAAACACAATTGTGCTGTTGTTTGTGTTAATTCCCACTCTTAATTTATTTAAATCACGTGTGGTCCAAAAAGTAAAAAAGAAGTGAAACAAAAGTGGTTAACTCTCAGTATACTATATTTAAAAAGTATTATGCTATAAACACAATCAAAGGCTACCGACCATCGACTACCGACTACAAAAGTAGCTGGCTACAAAAATAGCCAAGTTGCCAGCTACTTAATTCTTTTAACGACCATCGACCACTAACTACAAAAAATAAACATCTGTTTTGACATACATGTATGTATTTAAGTTAACCAAAACAAAACAAACTTGATTTTTTTAAGTGAATTTATGTAAAAAAAAAATTTTAAATGTCTCAAGAAAATTTAATTAACTTTATAAATACTATTGCTAAAATAGTGGAAACAAAGACTTCAGTGTATGAAGTGTCCACGTCCATATTTGCATGTAAATTGAACTAAACATTTACATTAAACAATATAATAAATGTATAAAAACAGTAAAAATTACTATTATATACTTATCAATTTCAATAAAAAACCCAAAAAATAAATATAAATGAAACAAATTAGAAATTTATGAAAAAAGAACTGAATGGAAAATTTCACAAACAAAAAGTAAATGAAAAATGCGCCAAATAAATAGTAAATGAAAAATGTATTTTTTTTGAAATCTTAATTTAATAATGGCAGGAGTATATAACTACAGCGCCATGGTATCCCACAAGTATTTTGATATAACTAGTCTCTCCAGGAACTGCACATTAACCTATACCTTCGTATAGGAAGTGGAAAATCCTGTTGAATAAAAACTGTGCGCGTTGCGACTTCAATTATAACTTCACTTTTTTAAAAAAATCTGCTCGCATGCAGATGCTCCCCCTTCGAGATAAAGTAATAAACTGATGAAAAATGTAAACAAATTAACAGATAATTATTATTTTTCAATGGTGCCACTATAAAAGTTTTTCGCGTTTTTAATAGCTATATTTAATGTATTGCGTTTTTAAAAACACCATTTCATGCATTTATTGTATTGGCAGCACTAATCTGTTTTTTGTAGCCAAAAAAAATAGAAATTAGCCTAAGTTGGTTACGGGCTACAAAAGTAGCCGTGTAGTCGGTGGTCGTGTAGCTGCTAAAAGAATTATTCTCATAAGCACGCATGTATTCTATTTTTGACATCTTGTAGTCGATGGTCGGTGGACATGATTATGTTTATAGCATTACTGTGTTATTACTTTTGTTTCAAAGTGATATTCATTTTTATATATAATTTTAAAGTGTTGTTTTGCTGTTTATTTGATTCGTGCTTATTTATTCTCTGTTAACTTCTCTGTTAACAAAAAGCTTTATTATTTATACATTTTACCCAACTGTGCTAGTTACATTGAATACAGCACAAAAGAGAATAAAAATTAATAATTTTACTCGTTAGTTTACTTGTAAATTAAAACAGACGGACGACCGCGATTTAAATAAAATATTTTGGTTTTATTTTGGTGTGTTTTTTAAAATTTTAAATAAAACAAAAAAGAAATAAAGTCTATTTTTTACTCAGTAATATTGTGAGAGTGATATTGTGTTTACAAAAACAACCCCCGTTTTATTTTCATAGTCACTCATTATATGCTGTTGGTTGTTTTTTTCTTTTCTCTTGTTTATATATTGTTACACCCAACAAACATTAGTGCTGCAAATTTATAATTTTACAAATAAACTGGCGAAAATCTTTTAATTTTGTGAAGTGAATATTTTTACTCTTTTAAATTATTTGTTTACTCTTATTTCACAAATATAATAATTTTGGGCATTTTTATACGAATTATAAATAAATAAAAATTATTAAACTGCATAATAATAATCGTTTAATGAAAGTGAGTACCCGTGTTTATTTGGCAGCAGTTCTAATGAATTAATAAATTGATTTTACATTGTTTTTTGCTTCTTATTTTTTATTTAACTCTTAAATTCCTTTTAAAATGGCAAAATTTAAATTGCTACTCATTAAAAAAAAACAACGTTTAAAATTACTTTGTTGTGTATATTTTTTATAATTTACTTGTACCCATTATATATAATCGAACAAAACCCATTTTGTAAATTTCTTAAAACCCATTTTTTTGAACTTTTGCTTTGAGATTTTGATCCATTTTGAAGATAGTGTTCATTTGAAATTAAAAATTTTTTTGATTTGTGAATTTAGCCCTTATTACGTGATAGTTTCTGGCCATTTTTAAATATTTCGTGGTAGACTCATTTATTTTACATTTGCTTAAGGATTTCTCGTTATCACCTAAGATCAAGAATGGACATGGCTACTTTAATCCGAAATGCCGATCGTTTGGCTGAATTTGAGGCGTATATTGCCAGTATACCTATGCCGGAACACCAAATTGGTTCGTTAAGTAGTCATGAGAAGGAAATAAATCGTTTATGGGAAGCTGTTCGGTCAACTTACGATTCATTGTTAGTTGAGGCAGATAAAATGAAAGGAATTCAGATTGTAGAGATAAAGGCGAAATATATGGCATCTTATAGTACCTATACTCGTGGGATTTCGCTGATAACGGCTCAGCTAGACCATTTAAAAACGGCTACTCAGGCTGTAAGGTCAATGGATCTGACGATCCATTCAATGCCAATGGTTAATTTACCCCCTTGTGATACCCCAGTTTTCTACGGTGACCTTTCGCGATATTCTCTGCTTTGTATGGCGATAACCCCCGTCTGACCCCAGTACAAAAATTGTACTATTTTTTGCAAAAAACTGCAAAAGATGCCCATGATGTCATACAAAATATACCTCTAACCAATGATGGCTATGCAATTGCATGGAAAAAATTGGTGGACACTTATGAGAACAAAAGTGACCTTATAAATGAACAGCTCCGAACTCTTTTGAGTATTAAGCCCATTACTCAGGAATCAAGTTCAAATATAAAGAATTTACAACGAACAATAAACGATTGTATAACAAATCTGTCTTTGCTAGAAGTAACCCCAGAAATATTTTATCACGTAATGTTAGTGTATATTTGTACTACAAAACTACCCGAGAATACGTTGAGTCTGTGGGAGCAGTCTAAAAAATCATGCCAAAAAACCCCTGAATGGAAGGACATGGATGCATTCTTAACAGCGCATTAAAACACTTGAATCAATTTCTGACATGAGGCAATCGCAATCCAGCCCTGTACAAAACCCGGACAAGAACGCTAGCACTGTCATTGCACGAAAAAGTTCTAATTTTCATGCTCAGAAAAAATCTTCCTTTGACACTAGAAAAATTTAAAGTTTTGCGACAAAAAGTGGCACAACCCAAACAGTTTGTCGCTGTTTTCTTTGCCAAGGCTCTCACCCCCTGAGACTTTGCCCGAGTTTTCTAAGTCAGAGTGTTGAAGAAAGAATGTCGACCGTCAAAAAACTGAGATGTTGTTCAAACTGTCTGGCAACCTCTCATGAATTTCGGCAATGTAAGAGAATTAATGTTTGCACATTATGTAAGCAAAAGCATTACTCTTTGCTTCACAGAGACTTAAGGTCAAATAAATCTTCTAATCATTTACCCCAGCTTGTTTTAGCTTCTGATATGGCTGCTTCATCCTCAAACCCCTCTTAATTTCGCAGCAACGCCGGGAACATCCTCAACGACTCATAATTTGCAAATTTACTCTGCACATCTAAAATCAAGCCTTAGCTCAACGGTGCTTTTGGGCTCAACTATTTGCATTATTCAAGGAGGTTACAAAGGAAACTTGCAATTCCAACATTTTCTCTGCCATCAACAAATGTCACTGGCATGATGGATTGCTTAGCTGGTAAATCATCAACTATGTGTGTTTTAACAGTCGGATCACCGATCGATCCTGGTTTTAGGCTGAAGATTTGCGCTTATGTTGTTGAAAAAATCACCGGTCGGTTGCCCTCGTGTAGTATAACTGATATCGTAACGTCAAGTTTTCCCGAAATTAAAATGACCGATGTCATGTGTACCCGTATGGATATACTTTTTGGAGGAAATGTTTATCCAAAAATTCTTACCTCGGATGTCAAAATACATCCGAATGGCAACCTGATCGCCCAAAGAACCGTTTTTGGTTGGATAGTTACGGGTGAAGTTTTCAGATCGGAACCATTTTCCTCCATAGCATCATTTTGCACCCATACCGAGTTAAATAGTCAACTTGCTCGTTTTTGGGAACTTGAAGAAGTGCCACAAAGTACCCGACTTTCCGATGACGAAGAATATTGTGAAAAACTTTACCGTAATGCCACATATAGAAACCCCGATGGTCGCTTTGTAGTATCGCTCCCATTTCGTCGCGAGTTTTCAAATGAATTATCATGAGGAGATTCTAGAACTAACGCCTTAATTCAGTTTATGCGAAACGAAACCCGACTTGTAAAAGACCCCGAAATAAAATCGCAATATGATAAGGTGATTAGCGAATATTTTGAGATGGGACATATAAAAGCTGTACAGGCACCAGATAGGGATGCGACCAATTATAATTATTTACCCCACCATGCTGTTTTTAAACCAGACAGTGTTACCACCAAACTCCGTGTGGTATTTAATGCTTCAAACCCGTCTTCTAACGGTGTGAGCCTCAATAATGTATTATACGCCGGAGCTGTTTTACAAGCAGATCTTACCATTTTGATTTTGCGATGGCGGCTCTTCCGTTATGTTTTTGATGCGAATATTGATAGTATGCCCCGATCAGACCCAATATCAACGCGTATTGTTTCGGAAAACCCCGAATCTGAAGTTATGGACTATGAACTGAATACGGTCACATTCGGAGTGAATTGCGCGCCGTATTTAGCTATTCGTACTCTTTAACAATTAGCAGATGATTGTGAAACCCGAAGTCCTGCGGCATCTGAAATTTTGAAAACCCAAATGTATGTTGATGATGTACTAGCTGGCTCTTATGAGCTAGATGACGCTCTTAAGAGACGTAATGAACTAACCCAAGTTCTTGGCTCGGCTGGTTTTGTTTTACGGAAATGGACGGCCAATCATTTACGCCTCTTAAAAGATTTACCCAATGAGAATCTGATTGATGCAGACTTCTTAAAGTTTTCAGATGCTAGTAACACAAAAACCCTCGGCTTGCGGTGGAATGCAACAAATGATAGCTTCTATTTTAAACTCGTTTCGCAGCAACGCCGGGATCTTGTCACGAAATGTGCGGTCTTGGTAGAAATAGCACGGTTATTTGACCCTGCCGGTTGGCTCTCTCCAAAAACTATTGTAGCAAAAATTATAATGCAACAAATTTGGAAAGACAAGACAGATTGGGACGAAAGTTTAAAACCCTTAACCCTTATGCAATGGCGATCATTTTTGAACGATTACCCTAATATAGAGAAAATTAATATTCCAAGATGGGTTAATTTTCTACCCGAAAAGAAATTAAACTTCATGATTTTTGTGATGCCTCGGAAAAGGTATATGGCGCAGCTCTTTACTTGCGGAACATTTCTTCTATAGAAATCACGGCGCATTTACTTCCGTCAAAAACAAAGGTAGCTCCTGTGAAAACTGTAACATTACCCCGTTTAGAATTATGCGGAGCGGCTTTGATGGCGAACAGGCTGGAATCGTTATGCAGTCAATTAAATCTAGACAAGAGAAAGATTTTTTTGTGGACAGATTCTACTATTGTTTTATATTGGCTCAAAAAACCCCCGTGCCATTGGCCAACCTTTGTAAAAAATAGAGTAGCCTTAGTTTTGAGTAAAGTTGGTAATGAGACTTGGTCTCATGTAGACTCTAAGGATAACGCCGCCGATTTGGCAAGTCGTGGAACCCTCGCTCGAGACTTAGTCAACAATTCTTTATGATGGCATGGACCTACCTGGTTAAATGTTGATCATCAACATTTAGAAGTTCAATCATTTTCTGCTCAGGTTGAACATCCGTATGACATACTTGAACGCTTTTCAGATTTACCCCGTGCAATGCGAATAATTTCGTATTGGTTCAGGTGTTTACAGTATTTGAGAACCCGAAAATGCTTGTACAATACCATAGATTTAACTCAAGCGGAAGTGAAGTTCACTCGAAATCGCTTAATTCTATTATGTCAGCGGATTTGCATACCTGAATATAATCAACTGTCTAGAGGCATACCCGTTTCTTCAAAGAGCAATCTACTCACGTTAATCCCCTTTATCGACTCCAATGGCTTTGTCAGAATCAATGGCAGATCAGCCGGACTGACATATGATGAGCGGTATCCTAGAATTTTACCATATTGAGCCCGTTTTTACTCATTTATTTATTGAACATATTTATAAATGCTCTGTTCATGGCGGACGTTCTCTAATTCTTCGAATAGTTCGAAGTGAATTTTGGGTTCCAAGCTGAAAAATCTAATACATACAGTAATACATAATTGTAAATTATGTACAATTTACAGGAAAAAGACCGGTCAACAAATTATGTCTGCATTACCCCCAGAACGCTCGTTTCTTTCTAGACCATTTACCCACACCGGCTTAGATTTTGCCGGCCCATTCGACATAAAGTCATACTTTGGTCGCGGTTGCCGAGTTACCAAAGGTTATGTTCTCGTTTTTGTTTGCTTTGCAACAAAGGCTATTCATTTAGAAGCAACAGGTGATATGTCGACAGAAACGTTCCTTGCAGCTTTTGCCCGTTTTTTCTCTCGTCGTGGCTGTCCGGCCCATTTATGTATACTCAGATAACGGCACTGCATTTGTTGGAACGTCTAACTTAATAAAGGTTGATCAGAAACAGTTTTTATCTGATCTTAGAAGAAAAATTCTTGTGCGAAATAGTGTTCAGCTCGTTGAATGGCATTTTATACCCCCAAGAGCTCCTCACATGGGTGGCTTATGGGAAGCCGGCGTAAAGAGTGTGAAGACTCATTTACGGAAAATTTCTGGAGTTCAGAAATTTACATTTGAGGAGTTTACGACAATGTTAACCCGTATAGAAGCATGTCTGAATTCAAGACCGCTGACTGCAATGTCAGAAAACCCCTCTGATTTAGTCCCGTTAACACCAGGTCAATTTTTGATTGGAGCACCGCTGCTAACACCCCCTGAACCCGATCATTCCGATTAAAAATTGAGTGTAGATGGCAAAAGCTCAAAGTTCTGCACCACTATTTCGCACAGAGGTGGAAAGAGGAATATCTCAAAGAACTACACCGTAGGGGGACTTTAAAGTAGGAGATTTAGTAGTTATTCGACAGGACAATTTACCTCCAAATGAGTGGCGACTAGGTCGAATAGAGAAGACACACATAGGGCATCACTCGAAACTCCGCACTGCGGACGTGAGAACAGCTTCCGGCACTTTTACTCGGCCTATTGTTAAGCTCGTTCTCTTGCCTAGTTCTGAAACCTGCTAATTCTCTTTCTCTTTTTACTCTAGCAAAATGTCAACTGCATCACGTCACCTTGAAGTACACCGCAAACCGGTGGAAGGTCCAACCACAGAGGTTAAGTCTCCACACGACAAAATTCTACGGGACTGCCGCATTTGTAAGAGCGAGCATGCGTTGAGGAAATGTCCGAAGTTTCGCAAAATGCCTGTGGGGGAGTGATGGGAAACAGTCAAGAAGTTTCGTTACTGCTTTAACTGTCTCGCGCACTCTCATATGAAAGACAAGTGTACGAGTCGTGAGCGGTGTTTGGAGTGCAGAGCGGAGCACCATACCCTCCTTCACAGGCGTAAAAGGCAAGCTAACCCTCGAAAGGACAGGACCTCATCGCATCCCAGCGGCAGTTCTGATACCCGTAAGGCGATTAAGGGAAGGCGTAGGCGTAAAAGGTGTGCCGCCAAAGTAAGCGGACAACCCGCACATCAATGCTGCCACCACCAACAACAACAACCATCTCAACAACAACAACAGCGCTACCCGCAGTATTCTGGGACTAACCAGCCCGCGACCATCGTGATTAACGTGATGTCCGGACGTATCGTTTGAGACTACCCACGGCACGATTTTCTTTTCATTTTGTTATTTTTTTTATTATCCTGTTTATTTTAATTATGAATGTAAAAACACAAATGAACTTATTTTTTGTAAAAAAACTTGTGCTTTTTATTTTACCCTGTTTTCAGGTGATAACTTAACGTGCTTTATCCTTAGCCAGCCTTGTTGCAGCATTGCAAGGGGGGCGGGATGTTTACGCGCATAGTGTGAACGTCTTGCATTATTGTTCAGCTGACGTTTCTACACAGTATTCGTTAAGTTGTTGGCGCATAATTGTTATTTATTTTAATTATATATACTTACTTACTTTTGTAAACCCGAAGCGTACGGTACGTACAATTTAAAGAAAAAACCCCCAAACAAAAATATAAGAAAAAATTAAATAATAAAACTCCATTTCAAAAAAAAAAGTAATCCCCGTTTTTTATTTTCAAATATTTTCGAGGAAATATTTCTAGGAAAACAGAGATCTAAAAAAAATTAAATTGTTTTGAATAATATGAAGTTTTATAAATATTACGTAAAATAATAATAAAATATGTTATTAAAGTTATTTAAAAAGTGTGTAAATTTGATTGCGAAAAAGCTGTTAAACTAAAAAACAACAGAAAAAGGGAAGAGAGTAGAGAGAGGAAAAACAGCAAATTTGAAATGTGCAGTGGGCATATACAAACAAAGTAACAGCAAAAAAAAAAAAAAAACAAAACAAAACAAAAAAACATAAGTAAGAAATTTTGTTATTATATTTTGGGCATTTTTATTTTGAAAAAGCTGTATCATTTTACAATTTTCCAAAAGAGAGGTACTCTTTAATAAACGCGACGTAGAGTTGTGGACGAACCTGGTAAAATTCAATTTTATCTACGTTTTTACGTATCAGCTGTTACAGATTTGTTGTCTCTTTATAAGCAGTGCTGTCAACAAATTTTAAAATGTAGAATTTATAACGTATTTTCCTTGATGTAAGTTTTATATTTAATAGGTAAATTTGTTAAATGTATGCTAAACTTACAAGGAAACTCGTATATTTATATTGTTGTTTATAAGTATTACTGCGATTATAATTATAACTGCTGTAGTATTAATATTAGTATATTTATTCTTTTATTATTATTACATTGTATTACTATTAGTATTATTATAACTGTTATTATAATTGGTATTCTTAGAATCCAAATGGATATATTGAGAAAATATTAACACATTTTTGTTAAACATAACATAAAGATGAAATAGAAATTCAAAATAATATTTACAAAAAAATGCTGTAATAGTAGAGTACAGCTTTTGAAATCGTGTGTTAATATTAGTTATAATAAATATCGACTTTTGTGGATACATTGATGTTTAAAATTAGATTAGGTTAGGTCAGGCAGGCAGCCGTGTTGCCACAGCCCACTTGGGTCCAATGATTGGTCCCTTTGTGTTACCTGATGATAGAAGGGAGAGAGAAAAGGAAACAGAGAGAGAAGATTAAGGTAGAAATTAGAGAAATAAATAAAAAGAGAAATGGGGATGAAGAGATGAGAAGGAATGAAGATACAGGAAATACCGCGGGTCTAAGAATATGGAGACGGTCCAAGAAAAATGCAGAGAGAATTCCGCTAAGTGAGATCGGTTGACCAAGGTGTGCGCTCATTCCCTGAATGAGTCACAGTGTCCGGTTGTGGGCCTGTAAACCACCTACTATACCTTAAGAAGGAACTAATCCTACCTGGACCCCCTGACGATATTGTAACGACACGTTCTACGCTGGTTGCTGGGATAGCTGCAGCGGAGTCCAGGGTCGTTGCAATTTTGATTTATCGTCCTAAGACGAAGATAAAATGAAACAATTCTTGTTCTGAAAACGTTATAAAACTTCAAGTTACGTTTTATTCTTCTATTTCTTAAGACTATAGCGTCGGTTAATCAACGGTCGGGAAGGAAGCCACAAATGACAACAGCGGTTGGAGTAAGCGAGCTGCGGCAAACAGTCAGCGACAACGGAATTCAGCTGGTGAATGGCGCTGGATGTGAAGCTGGCAGTTCTGCTAATGGTAGCGTGGCGTAGTTGGTGCTAGGGGAAGCGGGCGACGCTACCGGGCGGCAACGGCACGGGCAGCGGCCAAACAAACAGCGCGGATAGCGCAGGAGTGGTAGAGCTTAAAAAAAGCGGCGCAAACAGCGATGGCGTGGATAGCGCTCAACCGGGCGGCGCAAGCAGTGATGACGTAGGCAGCGTTCAAACAGCGGTGCAAAACAACGATGGCGCAGGTAGCGCTTGAGCAAGCAGCGGCGCTGCCGGGCGACAATAGCACGGGCAGCGGCCAAACAGTGATGGCGCAGGTAGCGCTTCAACAGCGATGGCGCAGGTAGCGCTTGGAGACACGGCGACGCTACCGGGCGGCAATGGCACGGGCAGCGGCGCAAACAGCGATGGCGCAAGTAGCGCTTCAACAGCGATGGCACAGGTAGCGCTTGAAGACACGGCGACGCTACCGGGCTGCAATGGCTCGGGCAGCGGCACAAACAGCGATGGCGCAAGTAGCGCTTGAAGACTCGGCGACGCTACCGGGCGGCAATGGCACGGGCAGCGGCGCAAACAGCGATGGCGCAGGTAGCGCTCAAACAGGCAGCGGCACAACTGGGCGGCAAAGGCACAGGCGGCAGCCAAACAGGCAGCGGCAAAACAGCGGCGCAGACAGCGATGGCGCAGGTAGCGCTCAAACAGGCAGCGGCACAACTGGGCGGCAATGGCACAGGCGGCAGCCAAACAGCGATGGCGCAGGTAGCGCTCAGACAGCGATGGCGCAGGTAGCGCTTGAGCAGCGATGGCGCAGGTAGCGCTCAAACAGGCAGCGGCACAACTGGGCGACAATGGCACAGGCGGCAGCCAAACAGGCAGCGGCAAAACAGCGGCGCCGACAGCGATGGCGCAGGTAGCGCTCAAACAGGCAGCGGCACAACTGGGCGGCAATGGCACAGGCGGCAGCCAAACAGGCAGCGGCAAAACAGCGGCGCAGACAGCGATGGCGCAGGTAGCGCTTGAGCAGCGATGGCGCAGGTAGCGCTCAAACAGGCAGCGGCACAACTGGGCGACAATGGCACAGGCGGCAGCCAAACAGGCAGCGGCAAAACAGCGGCGCAGACAGCGATGGCGCAGGTAGCGCTTGAGCAGCGATGGCGCAGGTAGCGCTCTGACAGCGATGGCGCAACGACGTTGAGAAAAACGCGGTACTTGGGTGGGCGCAACAATTGTTGGGGCCACTCGACCGTGTGGAATAGTACTGGGGAATTTACAATTCCTCACCAGCACTAGCCACAGGCTTGTGCCAACACCAGTAGAAGTTTAACTTCTGAAGGGTGTTTTTACCAAACAATTTCAGTCGTTCTGTCGATAAGAAATATATTGGGGAATTTACAATTCCTCACCAACTGATCTCTTACCTGCAGGCGAGCTGCTTGCTAATTAACCCGTTTTTGAAAATGTTCGGCCTTTTATACTTGTGCGTGGGCACACACACAAACGATTGGTTGTTTTCGTTGTTTGACAGCCATCAGCGGTGTATTTACTTGTAGGTATCAGCTGACTGTTTGGTTGGTTTGTTTGTGCTTGACTCCTAGGTGGCGCTGAATTTCCCGACCGTTAATTTAAATTTACTTAAACTTAAAATAGCAAAACAATTTTAATTAAACATGAAAAAATAATAATAAAAGAAAAATTAGTATAATTCATAACTTAACTATAACATACTGTGTAGGGGAAAACAAGGGCACGACTTTCGCCGTTACACTGCCTCCCCTCGTTCCCATCGGATGCTTGGTCTTCATGCAATCCGCAGGATGCGCAATTTGCCACTGCGTCTAATTAAAATTTGGAATCTTTGTCCTTCCCACGTGCGCATTTGTCGGCGTTGCTGCGCGGGTTTACGGGTTTCCAGTAGCTTTTGAATTTCCTCCTGTAGCCCACCCGGTACCTCAGCTAGGGAGATCTCGGTTGATTTTTTTGTTAGCTCCGAGCTAGCTGGTTCTTCGGGTGGTAGTACTACTTTCTTTTGGGTGGTGTTGAAAATCTCAGGAACTACTGCTCGGGCCGATGCCCATTTAGGTGATTGTGGTGAGGGACCAGGTGAGTTGGTGGTAGAGGTGGTTGAGGTCGTAAACGACCAACCCCTACCTGGCGTAATCGGGCTTCTGCCCTCCGTTGGTGGGGACGGTGG
This sequence comes from Gymnosoma rotundatum, assembly GCA_916610165.2. NCBI lineage: Eukaryota > Metazoa > Arthropoda > Insecta > Diptera > Tachinidae > Gymnosoma > Gymnosoma rotundatum. The sequence goes on from OU744336.1 coordinate 113,898,189, forward strand.
TCGAAGAGCTAATGTGCGGTCTTCGAACCCGAAGAAAGTTCTCCGAATCTTTTCCAATATGGGATCTTCGGGCGGCCCCGAATCCTTCATTGAGTTTAAGGTGCAGGCCTGTGGCCACTCCTGGGCTGGCGGAACTTCGTCTTCGTCGGCGGAACTTATGGTAATGGGCTTAAAATCCGGACTGCTCGGTGCGGATTTGGGGGGAAAGGGGTTTTGAGACTTGTTCTGTTGGCTCATGCAATAATACGTAGCAAGCTTTGGCGTGCAGTTGACCTGAGTTGCCCTTGTGGTTGGCCTACGAGGTTGTTTGGCGGGTGGGACTTGTCTGCCCCGACTGGTACTAAGTACTGCATCATCTTCGATGAATATGGTTCTCCTAATCTTTGGTTTCCTAATTCGTCTTCCAGTATCCTGAGGTGTATATCGCTCTGGACTCGGTTCATACGTGGCCACCAAGCCCGCACAACTGAACGTGGCCTGGAGTGCTTGTAGTCCCTCCAATCCCAGAATTATGTCTTCCATGGCTTCCTGCATAACCAGAAATTGGCAAATCACGCTTTTGGTACCTAGAGTGACTGTAAGACTAATCGTCTCCGTGATAAGTCTTTCCGTACCATCTGCCAGAAATACTTTAATGTTTGCGGGTATCCGCTTTGGTGGGGTTGCGAAACGGTTGATTTGAGTCGGCGAAATGAAATTTTTGTTGGCTCCTGTGTCGATGATGGCTGGAAGTAATTGCCTTTCTATGCGCACCATTGCCTTTAATTTTTCTGGCTCCCACACGAGCCACGTCTGCCCCTTACCTTTATCGGCGGATTTCTGACCGACGGTGGGTCTACTTTTCAGATTCCTTCCACGCACCAGGCGATGGTGGGTCCCGCTATGTTGTGAGGAGGACGGGATGCATTCAAGATCGTCGGCTAGCTGGGTCAATTCACTTAGCGTGGTAAAGTCCTTTCGCCGAATATACCATTTGTAGTCGGGTTGAGTGTTCTGGAAAATCCTTTCCAGTTTCCGTTGCTCGGTCAGGTTGGTTGATCGCATTAAATTTTGAATTGCCAAAAGGTAATCTTTGAAAGTTTCCCGCGGACGTTGTGTCCGCTTGCGGACTTCGTCCTCCAGTTGTTCAAAGTATCGGGGAGGGAGGAAAAACCCATAAAAGTCTTCCTTGAACTGCACCCACTGTCCCCAGTGACGGTTATTGTTCCGATACCAAATCAAAGCGCGTTCTCGCAGTAATTCAGGCATTACTCTTGGCAGCATGTTCACATCTACGTCATACATTCCGGCGAGCTCCTCAATACGCTCGATGAACTCCAGTGGGTCTTTTCCCCCAGTGTATTTTAAGCCCCATTTTCGCACCACCTCGATAGCACCGATATGAGAATTATCAGGAATCGAGCTTGATGGCGTGGGGAGGGTCGTCCGTACGTTGGGCTGGGTGTTTTCTTCAGTAAGTTTCGAAGTAGATGCATGTTCTTCCTCTGCTTTGAGTGGAGATGTTTGTCGGCTATGTGCGGTATCTGTGAGAGAAGGGAGCTTTAGGGTACCCTCGTGTTTACCTTGCAACGTCAAGAGCTCCTTCATTTCGTCTTCATGATGTTCTGTTGCTAAGAATTTAGCAAAACGTTTCCGCATGTCTTCCACATTGCCGGTATAGTCCTGCTGGTATTGGCCGAGGTATTTTACCAGTTCTTCCCGCTTCAGGGAGTAGGCCCAGGAAGTTCGTAACATGTTAGCAATCTCGATGACGGGCTACTAAATTATTGTAATTGTTGTTGTTTTATTTTGTTTTCTTTTATATATGTGTATAGACACAAGTAGTGTCCCTGCTCGGGCGCCAATGTAACGACACGTTCTACGCTGGTTGCTGGGATAGCTGCAGCGGAGTCCAGGGTCGTTGCAATTTTGATTTATCGTCCTAAGACGAAGATAAAATGAAACAATTCTTGTTCTGAAAACGTTATAAAACTTCAAGTTACGTTTTATTCTTCTATTTCTTAAGACTATAGCGTCGGTTAATCAACGGTCGGGAAGGAAGCCACAAATGACAACAGCGGTTGGAGTAAGCGAGCTGCGGCAAACAGTCAGCGACAACGGAATTCAGCTGGTGAATGGCGCTGGATGTGAAGCTGGCAGTTCTGCTAATGGTAGCGTGGCGTAGTTGGTGCTAGGGGAAGCGGGCGACGCTACCGGGCGGCAACGGCACGGGCAGCGGCCAAACAAACAGCGCGGATAGCGCAGGAGTGGTAGAGCTTAAAAAAGGCGGCGCAAACAGCGATGGCGTGGATAGCGCTCAACCGGGCGGCGCAAGCAGTGATGACGTAGGCAGCGTTCAAACAGCGGTGCAAAACAACGATGGCGCAGGTAGCGCTTGAGCAAGCAGCGGCGCTGCCGGGCGACAATAGCACGGGCAGCGGCCAAACAGTGATGGCGCAGGTAGCGCTTCAACAGCGATGGCGCAGGTAGCGCTTGGAGACACGGCGACGCTACCGGGCGGCAATGGCACGGGCAGCGGCGCAAACAGCGATGGCGCAAGTAGCGCTTCAACAGCGATGGCACAGGTAGCGCTTGAAGACACGGCGACGCTACCGGGCTGCAATGGCTCGGGCAGCGGCACAAACAGCGATGGCGCAAGTAGCGCTTGAAGACTCGGCGACGCTACCGGGCGGCAATGGCACGGGCAGCGGCGCAAACAGCGATGGCGCAGGTAGCGCTCAAACAGGCAGCGGCACAACTGGGCGGCAAAGGCACAGGCGGCAGCCAAACAGGCAGCGGCAAAACAGCGGCGCAGACAGCGATGGCGCAGGTAGCGCTCAAACAGGCAGCGGCACAACTGGGCGGCAATGGCACAGGCGGCAGCCAAACAGCGATGGCGCAGGTAGCGCTCAGACAGCGATGGCGCAGGTAGCGCTTGAGCAGCGATGGCGCAGGTAGCGCTCAAACAGGCAGCGGCACAACTGGGCGACAATGGCACAGGCGGCAGCCAAACAGGCAGCGGCAAAACAGCGGCGCCGACAGCGATGGCGCAGGTAGCGCTCAAACAGGCAGCGGCACAACTGGGCGGCAATGGCACAGGCGGCAGCCAAACAGGCAGCGGCAAAACAGCGGCGCAGACAGCGATGGCGCAGGTAGCGCTTGAGCAGCGATGGCGCAGGTAGCGCTCAAACAGGCAGCGGCACAACTGGGCGACAATGGCACAGGCGGCAGCCAAACAGGCAGCGGCAAAACAGCGGCGCAGACAGCGATGGCGCAGGTAGCGCTTGAGCAGCGATGGCGCAGGTAGCGCTCTGACAGCGATGGCGCAACGACGTTGAGAAAAACGCGGTACTTGGGTGGGCGCAACAATTGTTGGGGCCACTCGACCGTGTGGAATAGTACTGGGGAATTTACAATTCCTCACCAGCACTAGCCACAGGCTTGTGCCAACACCAGTAGAAGTTTAACTTCTGAAGGGTGTTTTTACCAAACAATTTCAGTCGTTCTGTCGATAAGAAATATATTGGGGAATTTACAATTCCTCACCAACTGATCTCTTACCTGCAGGCGAGCTGCTTGCTAATTAACCCGTTTTTGAAAATGTTCGGCCTTTTATACTTGTGCGTGGGCACACACACAAACGATTGGTTGTTTTCGTTGTTTGACAGCCATCAGCGGTGTATTTACTTGTAGGTATCAGCTGACTGTTTGGTTGGTTTGTTTGTGCTTGACTCCTAGGTGGCGCTGAATTTCCCGACCGTTAATTTAAATTTACTTAAACTTAAAATAGCAAAACAATTTTAATTAAACATGAAAAAATAATAATAAAAGAAAAATTAGTATAATTCATAACTTAACTATAACATACTGTGTAGGGGAAAACAAGGGCACGACTTTCGCCGTTACAATATATCAGATAGGCCCTCATAGTACCGCTGACCGAGATGTCTCAGCCGTATACACCCTAGCGCAGGGCATTGACGAAGAAGGTATTCCACCGTCTCCTCTTCTTCCTCCTGACAACTTCTGCAGAAGTCGTTGAAAGGGATACCCATTCTCCTAGCATGGGTCCCGAATAGACAGTGCCCAGTAACCGTGGCCCTCCGTCAGGTCAAAGAGAAGTCTCTTTGTAAAGGAGGGCTCTGGGGTACAGTAATTCACAAGATCGGGAATAACATCCGTGATCCGTAGTACGCTAGCATGTCGCCATGATTTATGGTTCCATGCGCCTATTACATTCAGTCTGACTGCCGTCCTCAGCGCCACCCTCTTGGCCTGAAGATCCACGGGCAGCCAGTTTACCATTGCAAAACCACCTTTGTGAGTGTTGATCTAATAGCCCCAGACATCAAGATTGCCACACCAGAAAAATCTGCCTAATTACCGCTTCAAGAAGCCAATTCACACCCCTTGGGTTGATGCCCCAGGTTTTGTCAATTGCCCTCCTGTACACATTTATTGCCGTAATGGCCTTTGACGCCCTCGCGTGGAGATTCAACTTCCACGATAGCTTACTGTCCAAGATGACGCCCAAAATTTTGGCGCTGTTGGATAGACTAAGTGGAACCCCACCTTCTCTAGTTAAACCAAAAGAGGGAATTTTATATTTCATAAAAAAGAGAAAAAGTTCTGTTTTGGTTGTACTGACACTCAGTCCGAACCGACGCCTCCAAGTGCCCTGAGTTCTGTTTCCAACCTGTGCGACACCTTACCGGCGTGTATCCCAGACACTGCCATCGCCACGTCATCCGCGTAGGCGACAGTCTTAAAGCACATGGAATCTAGTTCCACAAGCAGTCTGTTAATTGCAACATTCTACAACAGCGGATATAAAACTCCGTTCTGTGGTGTGCTCCTTACCACCGTCCTAGTGACACTCGCCGTGCTAGAAGTCAACGATATTATCCTGCAACTTAGCAACGAATCGGATTATCGAATGGTCGGCCCCTAGCTCTCTTAGGGCCTGAGTGATAGCAGTCGGATCGAAATAGTTGAAAGTCCCCTTAATGTCCATAAAGGCTACCATAGTGTAGTTCTCTATATAACCCACGAGCGAGTGTAGAGCCAACTCTACCGATCTACCTCTTGTTTAGGCGTGTTGAGATGTGTATCTTGATAAGCCTCTCCAGTGTCTTGAGCAGAAAGGACGATAGACAGATCGGCCTGAAGTCCTTCGCTGATGTGAGCGATGTCCTTCCACCTTTGAGATGAAGACTACGTTGCACTTCCTCCATTGATCCGAAATATAGGACCAGGAGAGGCAGGCCCTGTACAATGGTAAGAGCCATGGGATGACCAGATTCAAATTATTTTGAAGATCGGCAAGAATAATTCCATCCAGTCCCGGAGACTTTAACGGATGGAAAGTCTTGATGGTCCAGTGTAATCTATGTGTATCCATCTCTACAGAATTTCCCACACTGTCCATCCCTATAGGTTCATACTGCATTCCCATTATCAAGTGACAACCCGGAAATGTGTATCCAGCAGACGCTCTAGTTACTCTTATGCACTGGTTGTAAAGGTGCCATCAACTCTCGGATGTACCCCGGAATTGACGGATGCTTTACAAGTATATTACGCAGCCTACTAGTCTCTAAGGAGCCTTCTATCCCGCTGCGGAAGGCCCTCCAGGATCTACGCTTTGCATTTCTCACTTGCATTTTAAACCTTTTCAAGGAAGTCATATAGAGTGACTAGTTTCCCGACCTCCTTGCTTCATTAAAAATCCTGCGGCAAGCCCTACGAGACTCGCCTATTGTACGTTGTACTAATGGTCTGCACGACCTTTCGATTACATTCTTAAGAGCGCCGATAAGTCTGCTTACGGCATCTTCGATATTCCTCCTGTCCCTGAACACCATGGGATCGTGTTCTGATCCTCCCAGTTCGTCCTGCGCCTGTTAACATAAGCAATAGCAGTGCCCCTCCTGTTCACAGTAGAGAAGACAACATAAAGGTGATCAGAAAAGAAACAGTCCTCAGAGACCTTCCAATCCTCAATCAAGAACGCATGGTGTGAATCAACAAGCGTCATATCCAACAAGTCCTGCCTATTCGATACTACGACAGTCGGTTATGAACCGCTATTCGCTACTACTAGATTATTATGTAACATAAAATCAAGGATACATCAGATATCCATATCGCGGATTCCGTTGCCTCCCATGCCACTGTCACCGAATCTTCAATACTGTAATTAGATAAAATAGAGATATTCGCCAAAATACAGGCTCTAATCTTTCTGTTGTTACCTGAAGTTGCGACATACAGTTATCTGTAGCCTTTTGCATTAAGTCGATATATTTTGCCGTTGTTTAACCACGGCTCTTGAACCATTGCGATTTTTTCGCCTTGTTCTTCTAGGCGAAGAATTAGTGCAGCAGTCGCTGCTTTAGAGTGGTGGAGGTTGATTTGGATCATCCCCACTATCTTCTTGGACCGGGTCATAAATGACGGTCACGTTAACGTCCTCTGGATCGGAATCCAGAAAAGCGTCGTCGTCTTCCACAACGCTCAAAGAGCTCTCCAACCAGCAAGAGTCTGAATTGAAGCCCACTTTCGTCTCCGAGCCAGCGGGTTCATTGATGTCCGAACCCGTTCGGGGCAAAAAATCACGTCCTTATTTTGCGACACCTCCAATTGTTTGCTGGAGTTTTCGGGTTTGGGTTTGTCATAACCTAGATAGATGCTCAGCTTGACTCTGTCAAAACCATAAAAGATTTTGCCTTGCTTCTATCGAAGTGCTGACAACGATTCCTTTGTGGTGACAACCGCCTTTCTCATCAATCCCTCTGGTTCGGAGACCTTAACTACCTTCCAGTTGCTGGTCGCCAGATCAGAGTTTCCTCTCTGGATGATTGCAAGAATAGCCGTATTGTCGTGTGGCTCCCTTGGTATAATCGCGATAGATCTTGGTCATCGAGGTATATCGCTGAGCGGGACCGCATCCAATCAAGCGCCGGGCCACACTTCCCCTAGGGACGTGGCCTTGAAACCAACCAGCATCCTCATTCTGCGGCGCTGGTGCTGGGTTGGCTTCAAGAAATTTAAAGTACTCCTCCAGCAGCTTGATACGAATAATCTCCCATTTTTCACGAGAGATGGCTCCGTTGCAGGCGCTTTTGTCTATAATAGCTCTTATCAGTGTGTTCTTAGAAACCTCACTGTAAGTTCTATTAGTGACTCTGGGTTGAGTTTGTTGCTGATTAAGCATTTTTGGGCGGTTGTTGATGTTGCTGGTGTGACTTCTCTTCACCCGACCGTTGCCTTTTGGGCGCTGTCGATGAAGATGGTTAGTCTTCACCAACATCGGGTTTGGAGATGTTCGGAGCAGCAAGGTGAGCTTTTGCCTAATTTAGAGAAGATTTCTCTTGTATCTACAGCTTCGTGTGTGAGATGTTGCCGAATTTGTCTAAAAGTCGTTGGGCGGCGCGCTCCTTAATAGAAACCCTTCTTAGACTGTTTTTGCGGTTTTTTGGGTCTTGTTTTGCTGCCGTTTGGCGAGGTTCCGTACCTCAGTTGAACTTCCCAACTGTATCGTTGGTCCAACCTTTACAACTACCGCAAGGCTACCTGTGGCGCTAGCCGAGGCACCTGAAGCAGGGGTTTCTGCTGGTCTTATGCTAGCACGGGCTTTGGAGGTACTAGCCAAAAAGTACCTCATTGTTTTTGGTCTGAGCATCGTTAGAAGACTGGACAGCTAAACTGCATTTCGTCAACTTGGGTTTCCCCTGCTGTACTCCTGCCACACTAGTTGTGTTGTTGTTTTATTTTTGGCCTTTATTTTTCATGTGATTCCCACGAGTAGGCACGTAAAGTGGTCGACCATCCATGCAGTGACCCGTGCCTCGGCGTCGGAGGGGAGCTGTTGGTGACTAGTCATCTTTAACCACTTACTAGCTAATCAGGTTCTCGGAACTGCTACCAACCACCTTAAACTTACAAGTGGAGTCAGTTTTGGTCCGCGGCCACCAACTGGGACTATTTGTTCAATGTGCCCCAGTTATTGGCTAGCATTCCGGGTAAATCATCCAGGTAATGAACCATCATGGGTGAATCATCAAGGGATTTTTTGTGCAATAAGTCATGTTTTCGACACATAAGATTTAAAAATTTAATGATGCTGTTTTGTAGAAAATTGATTCTGTATGAAGACTCCATAAACTGTTTCCCAAAATAACGGTTATTTGTCTTCGAAATAATGAAGTACAGTCACATGGAAATTGTATTCTAAAATATTGAAAACTGTATACGCACTTCTATAATGTTTTTCTGTAAGATAATTTCATTACTCTGATTTAAATAGTGCTTTTTTAAAATGTAGCCTTTTCCGCGTATTAAAAAAAATACTATTAAAAAAAAGATATGATAGAATAAAATTTCTTCTATAATGTGCCGTGATTGCAAACTTCCTTGGAATAAAAACAGATTGATCGTGTTCAGTGCTCCAGCTATAATTATATGAAAGTTAACACTCCATACTATCAATACAAAAAATTTTAATAAATAATAATCTTTAAAAAAATCATGTCCATGTTCGTGGACACTTATTTTATAAATCATTATAAATTTGTATGAATTCATTTTTATTTTTATAGCTTAACATAATTAATGTTAGTTAAAGCACTGCAATGCCACAAAATGTTGCCTCATGAAAGAACTTTGTCAGCACTAAATTATAAAGGTGAATTTTAAATAGAGCGGTTTTCTTCCAAAACCGAAGTTTCCTATTAAGCTAAAAAATCTTAATTAGTCACTTGCCTATAAACCATTATTAAATCAACGTGAATTTTACTTACCCTAAGTAATTAACCTAAAAATTATATAACAATTATATAACAACTTACTCTTCAGCCATATTGAAGCCCTTTGATTTATACTTACCATTATTTATAAGTTAACCTGAAATTAATCTCATATTGATGGGAAAGTAATAAACCTAAGAAACCTGAAGGAAAGAAAATACATTTGTATCCTCTTTTTTTATTACCATCATCATCATCTTAAGTGCACTTAAAAAGGTGAGCAAAGTTGTTCCTAATCCTCGTACGCATTGAAATCACCTTTTATTAATCCCTTATTTCTTCGCATGCCAATTAACAGTTACAATCACTTTAATGAGTGACTGTAATTGCAAAGCAATCAGAAAGGTATCTGTTATACCTACCTTAGCTAATGCATTGTATCAACCCTAACGAGAATTAATAATACAAACCCAATTGTATTCAAATCATAAAATCATTTGTCTCCAAATTCATAAAATTTTTAATCTTAAATAATTACAAAAGATATGGCATAATTTTAGGCAACATTTAGTTACAACAATAACTTATTTGGAATAGATTAAAAACAAAACCATATGATTTAACAACGATAAAAATAAAACAATTTGTAAAAATAGCAAATAGAGAAGTGAAAAAGATATCATTACTTTCCTCCCTCCTATTATGATCGCATAAAATTTATGGAGTGCATACTTCATATTGCCTACAACGAAGTCTATATTTAAATGCATGTATTAAAATTTATTTATAAAATAATACGTTAAAAAAAAACGTTGTGGGAAAAAAATTAATATGGGTTATTTGGGCGGTGGGTAGTACGCGTGAACAATATTGATGAAACTTTACTTTATTCTTAATTGAGATAATAAAAGACTCTGTGCGAAATTTCAAAATAAAATTTTTGGCTAAAAATAAATTTTGGGTTTTATAGGCGGTGGTAATGGGCGTGGCCAATTTTGAAGAAACTTTGTATTTTTCTTAATAGAGCCACCCAAAGGCTCAGAGCAAAATTTCAACATTCTGCGAGCACTCCTTATATCTTTGCCAAACATTGTATGAACAAATCTTACTGTGCGCCGCCCTTCTAATAGCAGATATTTCCGCCTGTAAAACACTACAGCCATTTGGGTGTGTGAAAATCAATTTTATTCCAGTTTCCTCAATATAGAAGATAGAACTACCCCCAACTCTCGTCCCCCTCTTGAAGCCATGCGTGTGTATACAGAGTGCCAGAGACGGAATAGAGTGGCCCTCCGTCAGGTCAAAGAGAAATCTGTTTGTAAGGGCAATTTCTGGGGTGCAATAATCAACAAGATCAGGAGTTACATTCGTGAACTGTAACATGCTAGCTTTTCCCCATGATCTATGGTTCAGAAGTGAACGTTATTATCTTGCAACTAAGCAAGCGTGTTACGAACCCGATAATTGACAGTCAACCCCAACTCTCTGAGAGCCTGAGTGGTTATAATCGGGTCGATATTGTTAAGGGCCTCTTCAGTGTTTATGAAGGCTACAATAGTATAGTTCTTATGATCCAGTGAATTTCTTATATCACCCATGAGCAAGTGTAAAGCCGTCTCAACCGATCTACCCCTTGTGTAGGCGTGTTGAGATAAAGAACCATGTAAGATAAGGCCATGATGGCTTTGTTGCTCAAATGAATGAGAAATAAAGTCATAATGGCCTTGTTTCCCAATCATTTAGAGGCAAGGTCACAATTAAAATTTTGCGAAATGAGAGATATAGCCATATTTTCTTTTCGCAAATGAGAATTAAAGTCATATTTTTTCCGAATTGTTATGCATGGTGTTAACATTTTTCAAAAGGAACAATCCTTAGTTATCATTGTCACAAGTCAATACTTAACTTTAGTGTTTCTGGGAAAAGACATTTTTTTATTTTTGTGACGCTCGCAGGAAAACTTTATTCAGCATAGCCACCTGCCGCGTCCTACTAGAGGAGAAAACCCTTAAGCGCGGTCGCAAGCCGCCACGCAGAAAAACTTTAGTTTGCTAAGCCAGATTTTAATACTTAACTTTAGTGTCTTCGATAAGACATATTTTTTACAGAATGTTATTATTATTATTAATATTACTAGATTTTCTTCCTTCAATGAATACACATAAAAAAGGAAACATACTGTTAAAGAAAGAATTCGTATGCAAATAGTCAAACAATGTTAGAAATTATGAATGGGAAATAAAACAAAATTTTCATGGAAATAAACCAAAATCGATTTTTTTTTGTCTTATTTCACATTTAAAAGTGAAATAAAGCAAATTTTGCATTATTTCCGTTTGTGTTAATGCACCCACTCTTAAAATAAGTGCTTAAATTTATAGTGCTTTATTTATACAAAAGTGTGTAAATTTTGCTTTATTATTATTATTTCTTAATTATAAAAATAAGAAAACTATTAATTTTTCCTTTTACGAAATGTTTATATCTAATTTAAACATTTTAAAAAGGGCAAATCATAACCTCTTAATTATAAAAATAAGAAAACTATTAATGTAAAATGCAAAAGTTCTTCAAAACTGAAATGAGAGATAAAGCCATTTTCCATCGCAGGCGATTTGTTTATAATAGCTCTTATTAGTGGATATTTAGCAATTCCACTGTACGGTCTATGACTCTGGATTGAGCTTGTTGCTGACTAAGCATTTTTGGATGTTTGCTGTCCGGTTGTTGGTATTGCTGTTTCGAATTCTCTTCCTTCGACCGTTGCCTTTTGGGCGCTATCGATAAATATGGTTTGTCTTCACCAACATCGGGTTTGAAGATGTTCGCAGTAGCAAAGTGAGCCTTTGCCTAATTTAGAGAAGTTTTCTTTTGTGACGACAACTTCGTGGGTGGTATGCTACCGAGTTTGTCTAAAAGACTTTGGGCGGCACGCCCTTCAACAAAAACTACACTTAGACTATTTTGTTGGGTCTTGTTTTGCTTCCGTTTTGGTGGGGTGACGTACCTCAGTGGAACCTTTCAACTTGGTCAAAGGTACAACCTGTACAGCTACAGCAAGGTTACCTGCGGGGTTAGCCAAGGCATCTGAAGCAGGTGTTTCTGCTGGTCTTATGCCAGCACGGGCCTTGGGAGTAACAGCCGAAAAGTCGAGTGGTACTTCGTTATTTTTGGTCTCAGCATCGTCAGAAGACTGGATAGCTTGGGCGAGAATGCACTCTGTCAGCTAGGGATTCCCCTGCTGACCTCTTGCCGCATTATTTGTGTTGTTGTTGTTTTGTTTTTTATTATTTTGCATGTGATTCCTACGAGTAAGCACGTAAACGGATAGACCATCCATGCAGTGACGGCATACATGGACTAGGCATCTGAAACTACAACCAACTCGTAACTTGGGGTGGGAAAGGAGCTGTTCGAAACAACTCATCTAGCCATTAAGGTTTTCGGCACTGCTACCAACCACCTTAACCTTACAAGTGGATCCAGTTTTGGTCCATGGGTTTGATTAGAGAAAGTCCCTGCATACATACCACTACCTGGGAGCATTTGTACTACAATGTGCCCCAGGTATGGCTTGCGTTCCGGCGAAACTTCCCGGTGCTGCACCATTATAGGTGGATGCATGCATTGTCTGAAGGGTCTCAGGGTCAGAGATTGGTGGATTACTCCAATCACATATAACATGCTCAGGACCACTTATGCAGTGGATACTGTGATATTCGTAGAAACAATTGTTCAGCCATGGCACCACCTATGGTGTGGTGATGCCCTGACCGGACAATTGCCTGAAGGCACCCACCGCCCATGCAAACCTGGCATTGCCAGGCTGTGTGCGACCATATAGCTGAAAGCATATGGCCTAGACTATGCCCGAACTATGTCAGAGGCCTAGGACCATAGTAGATGGGTGCCATAGGTGCGTAGACATATACTCCCCCTATCCGACACCTGGCGACGTGTCCGATGGAGGACTGACAAAACTCCACACGGACAATGTACACTTTAATGCTGTTAAAATTTTTCTGTGCACTCAACAACGAATAAATACACAATCGAAAGAAAGCATTGTACATAAAAACAAGAAAATAAATGTACGTTACTTTTTTATTCACCCATACTAAAACATGTCCTCTACCTAATAATTTTTTGATGTTCAAGTGCTGTGTCAGCAATTATATTATCTGTTACATGAATATTATGAATTTCAAGAGTAACTCATGCATTTTGAGAGGTTATTTGCAAAAGTTTTTTATTTTATAAATATGAGTTAATTAAAAGCAAAATTGCTAAAACAACCAAATTTGTTAAAATTAAAAAAAACAGGCAAAATTGAATAAATATTGAAAAAGAAAACAAATTTAGTGTTTGTGTTTAATATTTAATAAATTTAAACCAATCTAAATTAAATATTTTACAACATATCTTTCTATAAAATTTAAGTTTGATCTTAATTAATTATTTAACATTTTTATGCATGATTAGTAAAATAATTTATAATGCAATATGCTAAGGAAAAATTACACTTCGAATTTCACGTTTGCCTGAATTATAGATAAAACTGAGTTTGCCGCTTACGCAACGGTACTTACTTTTATATATGAAGTTATTATTAAATTTTGTTATAAAATATGAAATTTTCCACAACTATTTGGCTTGTTCATTAAAACCTTTTTAAAGAATAGAATAAGTAAAAGGCTTAATAACAAAAAATATAAGTAGAGCAAAAAACATTAAAATGATAAAAATTTCTCATTTACAAAAAATAAAAACAAGAAGAGGCATTAAAATTAAAATATATATATATATATATATATATATATATATATATATATATATATATATATATATATATATATATATATATATATATTGGGCAAAACCTAAGAAACATTGCTTAATATTAGCTTCTGAGTCAAATTATATTTAAATGAACATATTTCAATTCAATGTTTTAATGCAGTTTTATTAGTTACTGTGTCATACAAAATTACAAAAAAAATTTGTAATTATATCTCACCTAACGGGTCTTTTAGTACAACAACAAAAAATACTCAAAAATTTATTGCGCAAAACCTAAGAAACTTTTAATATTTGGTATAATAAACCTTATTTTTTTTACTGCGGCGCACCGACGTGGCATAGATTTGATAAAATTATCAATTATTTTTGGATCTATGCGTATCTATTCATCCTCCAGACACGAAAACAAATCTTCTCTGTTGGAAAATCGTTTCGATCCAACATTTCTTTTTAATATGGAAAATAAATTTTTGATTGGGTTCAAATCGGGCGATTGAGCCGGCCAATCAAGTACTTGAATCCCTTTCGATTGTATCCAGTCCTTCACCAACTTCGATGAGTGTTTTGGATCGTTAACATGTTGACACACCCATCGAAGTGGCATATTCCACTCGGCATATGGCAACATCTTATTTTCTAAAATGTCCCTATACACAGATCTGTCCATTTTGGTAGAAATTCTGTGGAACGGCCCTATATCATGACCTGAAAAACACGTCCACACCATCACATTGCCACCCCATGCTTGACAGTTTTTTTTTATAATATCGGGGTTTAAGCCTTTCACCTATATTGCGTCTTACACGACATATGCCATCGGAGTTGAACAAATTGAATTTGCTCTCGTCGCTAAATAGCACACATATCCACTTTTTAACTGACCAATCAAGATATTGTTTTTGCAAATTCGAAATGATAAAATGATATTGATATTTTAACAAATTTGAAGGGTTATGAGCCCTGTAACTCGGCAAATATGGGCGAGCGGCCATTTTTCTACTTGAGATTTTTTTCTTATTTTTTAATTCAATATCGCCCGTTTATTCATTTCTTGATTGGAGTTACTGTTTTGTTCAAATGACATGAAAAAATTAGAGGTAGGCGTGGTGTTTTGCCTGCTGCCTAACATGGACGAATAGACGGACTTCGTTCAATAAACTTCGCTATGCATAAGAACTCAGAATATACATATATACTTTATGGGTTCGGAAATGGATATTTTAGAAATTACACACGGAAATTACACATGGTAAAGGGTATTAAAACAGGTCATTTAACAATTTTAAGGAACAAATTTGTTTTTTTAACTCTATTTGCCGTCAATATTTACGTCGAAATAAAAACTGATAATTCTAAACTAAGTAATTATAGACATACATATACATATTTTTTAACCTGAAATAAACTAGCTAATTAAAAATAACTTACTCATGCCAAAACAGTCCCTAGTAATAGGAATATATAGAATTTAGATTAATGGTTAATCGGAGGTAACAACTATCATAGAATCCCTTTTTTAAGTTTTCATGTTTTCTGTCCCAGTCGTCCCTAACAACAATATTTTAGTTAACTTTTTGGTAATTTATGCGTATAACTTATGAGTAAAATGTCATCTATTAATTTAAACAAATGCGACTATTTAATATTCCACGCGGAACCTCTTTAATCATAGATAACTACAATGATAAAAATGATACTTAAAATATTCCTTAATTGCAAAGGTTAAATTTTTATATAAATATATTTTCGCATCATCAGGAAAACAAATATTTATTTAAAAAACATAAAACAACAACAAAAATGTAATAATTTTTTTTTAAACTAACATACGATATTTCACAAAACAAAAATTTATTTGTCATATAAAAATTTTTTTAAACAAATACAAAGTACAAAATTAGTTCTTATATACTAAATGTCTATAAATCTGAGCTACATTATCCGTGTTTGCCTTAAAATTAATTATCCGTGCTGTTGGTGTATTAATAATTTGTAACATCTATAAAATATAACGTCGTTTATAATTGTTTTCTATTTTTATTACTGAAACATTTTCAAAATTGGGGTAGTAATTTAATCTGGAACAATGAGACGATAATGCAGTTTTTTGTGAATTAATACTTCTATATCTTTGATCAGATTTATGACCAGCAATTCTAGTTTTAAGTTTATTTTTCGTTGTTCCTATATATACTTTATTACAAATCTCATTATCGTTTCTGCTACATGAAATCTTATAGACTTAATTTGATAATTCTTGATTTGGTATTTTATCTTTAGTTTTGCTAAATAACCTTTTTAATGTGTGGTGTGTTTTGTATGCCATTTTATATTTATTACAATAAAAAATTTTTGATTCCACTAACCGTTTTTATATTCCTGGTACATAAATTAAAGACTTATAAATCATAATTATATTTCTTGTATTTTTATTATTCCTATTTTAATACTGTCTTATAAATTTATTAGTAAGATGAATAGGAAAATTATTATCATTGAATACATTTCTAATTTTCTCTTTTTATGAAACTTAATATCACTTATCGTAAAGTATCCTTTCTATCAAATTTAAAGCTGCATTTATTTAAATGCGTTTACTGTGTTTAGAATAAAAGTTAATGATTAAATTGTTTCCACTCCTAATGAGTAAAGTATCTAAATATGGAAGTTTTAAGTAAATTATTAATACCATTTTCTAATATTATACAAAATAAATCGCCAACATATTTCAATATTATTGGTTTGATACCAAGCTTTCCAATACATGTGTGTAGTTGTTTCTCCATAACAATATCAGCCACAATTGACGACAGAAGATCCCATCGGTAAAAAAAAATGTATTCATTTTTTATGTTAAGTAAAATAATATTTCCATTAAAGCAAAATTATGCATTAAAACGAAATATTAATGTTATTTGGAGGAGAAAATGCGATGTCTGAATCATCATAAATGCATACCTAATAACCTTAACTTTTTTTTATGAAAACAATCCTTAAATTTTTATTTATTGATTTATAAAAAAACCTAAAGTAAACAGTCCTACTATTTATTTTATATTTAATATGTGTATGTATTTTATAATATGCGTACTTATTTATAGTAAGCATTTGGAAGATTGTTTTAACAAGAATGAACAAAGTGAGTCTTATAATACTACCCAAAATGACTTAAATAAAACTGATTAATCAGTTGTGCGTTTAAAAAAATGTACGTTGATTGCCTCATTCGCCACATATTGGTTTTAGGGGCAAAAAATATTAATTAAACCGAAATGTATATTTTAGTCAATAATGTACATTCAAGTAATGTAATGAATAAAACTTACTTACTTATGTTAATTTGACTATTATTATGAATTGATTGAAAAGAGCAGCGAAAGAAAGAGATTTCATAAAAATGAACTTAATGAGATGTTTTATAACTGCTCTAAGTGACTCTAATGTCTATAATAAATGAAAATATACGATTGTTTCCATTTTATACAACCAATAGACCAATAACGGAAGCAAATTATTTGTAAAACGGTTTTTTTTATTTTGTTCTGAACATTATTTAGTACTGAATTGTTGTGTTTTGTTATTAAAAATGTTTTTAATTGTATTTTTAAATTGTTGATTTTTTCTGTTAAATTGGAGCTAAATACGATTTTTGTTTCAAATATACTCATTTTATATCAAAATTATCTGGCACCTCACTATGCGCTGGCACGACGACACTACAGTGTGGTTAAGTTTCAAGAGGGTTTGGAGTATAATCTCTCCTGAAAGTTGTTTTTCCCGGCTATGAGCATTAGCTCAATCTCTTCACGCTGCTGTTGGCCGGGGTTTCCAGAATTTTTTCGAGCCGTATACCTTATTTGATTAGTTTTATTCCCACTATCTCCGAAAATTGGAACTATCTCCGAAATTCCCCAGTGCAAATTATAGTATTTATGTTAAAATTTAATTTAAGTATAACATACGGTAATTGTACAAGGTACATACACATATTATATTCCAGCAGTTCCCACGACTTCATCAGCGTGACAATTCTAATTTTCACGAAATGTGCGGTCTTGGTAGAAATAGCACGGTTATTTGACTCTGCCGGTTGGCTCTCTCCAAAAATTATTGTAGCAAAAATTATAATGCAACAAATTTGGAAAGACAAGATAGATTGGGACGAAAGTTTAAAACCCTTAACCCTTATGCAATGGCGATCATTTTTGAACGATTACCCTAATATAGAGAAAATTAATATTCCAAGATGGGTTAATTTTCTACCCGAAAAGAAATTGAACTTCATGATTTTTGTGATGCCTCGGAAAAGGTATATGGCGCAGCTCTTTACTTGCGGAACATTTCTTCTACAGAAATCACGGCGCATTTACTTGCGTCAAAAACAAAGGTAGCTCCTGTGAAAACTGTAACATTACCCCGTTTAGAATTATGCGGAGCGGCTTTGATGGCGAACAGGCTGGAATCGTTATGCAGTCAATTAAATCTAGACAAGAGAAAGATTTTTTTGTGGACAGATTCTACTATTGTTTTATATTGGCTCAAAAAACCCCCGTGCCATTGGCCAACCTTTGTAAAAAATAGAGTAGCCTTAGTTTTGAGTAAAGTTGGTAATGAGACTTGGTCTCATGTAGACTCTAAGGACAACGCCGCCGATTTGGCAAGTCGTGGAACCCTCGCTCGAGACTTAGTCAACAATTCTTTATGGTGGCATGGACCTACCTGGTTAAATGTTGATCATCAACATTTCTGCTCAGGTTGAACATCCGTATGACATACTTGAACGCTTTTCAGATTTATCCCGTACAATGCGAATAATTTCGTATTGGTTCAGGTGTTTACAGTATTTGAGAACCCGAAAATGCTTGTACAATACCATAGATTTAACTCAAGCGGAAGTGAAGTTCACTCGAGATCGCTTAATTCTTTTATGTCAGCGGAATTGCATACCTGAATATAATCAACTGTCTAGAGGCATACCCGTTTCTTCAAAGAGCAATCTACTCACGTTAATCCCCTTTATCGACTCCAATGGCTTTGTCAGAATCAATGGCAGACTGGCTAGATCAGCCGGACTGACATATGATGAGCGGTATCCTAGAATTTTACCATATTGCGCCCGTTTTTACTCATTTATTTATTGAACATATTCATAAATGCTCTGTTCATGGCGGACATTCTCTAATGCTTCGAATAGTTCGAAGTGAATTTTGGGTCCCCAAGCAGAAAAATCTAATACATACAGTAATACATAATTGTAAATTATGTACAATTTACAGGAAAAAGACCGGTCAACAAATTATGGCTGCATTACCCCCAGAACGCTCGTTTCTTTCTAGACCATTTACCCACACCGGCTTAGATTTTGCCGGCCCATTCGACATAAAGTCAAGAGTTACCAAAGGTTATGTTCTCGTTTTTGTTTGCTTTGCAACAAAGGCTATTCATTTAGAAGCAACAGGTGATATGTCGACAGAAACGTTCCTTGCAGCTTTTGCCCGTTTTTTCTCTCGTCGTGGCTGTCCGGCCCATTTATGTATACTCAGATAACGGCACTGCATTTGTTGGAACGTCTAACTTAATAAAGGTTGATCAGAAACAGTTTTTATCTGATCTTAGAAGAAAAATTCTTGTGCGAAATAGTGTTCAGCTCGTTGAATGGCATTTTATACCCCCAAGAGCTCCTCACATGGGTGGCTTATGGGAAGCCGGCGTAAAGAGTGTGAAGACTCATTTACGGAAAATTTCTGGAGTTCAGAAATTTACATTTGAGGAGTTTACGACAATGTTAACCCGTATAGAAGCATGTCTGAATTCAAGACCGCTGACTGCAATGTCAGAAAACCCCTCTGATTTAGTCCCGTTAACACCAGGTCAATTTTTGATTGGAGCACCGTTGCTAAAACCCCCTGAACCCGATCATTCCGATTAAAAATTGAGTGTAGCCAATAGATGGCAAAAGCTCAAAGTTCTGCACCACTATTTCGCACAGAGGTGGAAAGAGGAATATCTCAAAGAACTACACCGTAGGGGGACTTTAAAGTAGGAGATTTAGTAGTTATTCGACAGGACAATTTACCTCCAAATAAGTGGCGGCTAGGTCGAATAGAGAAGACACACATAGGGCATCACTCGAAACTCCGCACTGCGGACGTGAGAACAGCTTCCGGCACTTTTACTCGGCCTATTGTGAAGCTCGTTCTCTTGCCTAGTTCTGAAACCTGCTAATTCTCTTTCTCTTTTTACTCTAGCAAAATGTCAACTGCATCACGTCACCTTGAAGTACACCGCAAACCGGTGGAAGGTCCAACCACAGAGGTTAAGTCTCCACACGACAAAATTCTACGGGACTGCCGCATTTGTAAGAGCGAGCATGCGTTGAGGAAATGTCCGAAGTTTCGCAAAATGCCTGTGGGGGAGCGATGGGAAACAGTCAAGAAGTTTCGTTACTGCTTTAACTGTCTCGCGCACTCTCACATGAAAGACAAGTGTACGAGTCGTGAGCGGTGTTTGGAGTGCAAAGCGGAGCACCATACCCTCCTTCACAGGCGTAAAAGGCAAGCTAACCCTCGAAAGGACAGGACCTCATCGCATCCCAGCGGCAGTTCTGATACCCGTAAGGCGACCAAGGGAAGGCGTAGGCGTAAAAGGTGTGCCGCCAAAGTAAGCGGACAACCCGCACATCAATGCTGCCACCACCGACAACAACAACCATCTCAACAACAACAACAGCGCTACCCGCAGTATTCTGGGACTAACCAGCCCGCGACCATCGTGATTAACGTGATGTCCGGACGTATCGTTTGAGACTACCCACGGCACGATTTTCTTTTCATTTTGTTATTTTTTTTATTATCCTGTTTATTTTAATTATGAATGTAAAAACACAAATGAACTTATTTTTTGTAAAAAAACTTGTGCTTTTTATTTTACCCTGTTTTCAGGTGATAACTTAACGTGCTTTATCCTTAGCCAGCCTTGTGAACGTCTTGCATTATTGTTCAGCTGACGTTTCTACACAGTATTCGTTAAGTTGTTGGCGCATAATTGTTATTTATTTTAATTATATATACTTACTTACTTTTGTAAACCCGAAGCGTACGGTACGTACAATTTAAAGAAAAAACCCCCAAACAAAAATATAAGAAAAAATTAAATAATAAAACTCCATTTCAAAAAAAAAAGTAATCCCCGTTTTTTATTTTCAAATATTTTCGAGGAAATATTTCTAGGAAAACAGAGATCTAAAAAAAATTAAATTGTTTTGAATAATATGAAGTTTTATAAATATTACGTAAAATAATAATAAAATATGTTATTAAAGTTATTTAAAAAGTGTGTAAATTTGATTGCGAAAAAGCTGTTAAACTAAAAAACAACAGAAAAAGGGAAGAGAGTAGAGAGAGGAAAAACAGCAAATTTTAAATGTGCAGTGGGCATATACAAACAAAGTAACAGCAAAAAAAAAAAAAAAACAAAACAAAACAAAAAAACATAAGTAAGAAATTTTGTTATTATATTTTGGGCATTTTTATTTTGAAAAAGCTGTATCATTTTACAATTTTCCAAAAGAGAGGTACTCTTTAATAAACGCGACGTAGAGTTGTGGACGAACCTGGTAAAATTCAATTTTATCTACGTTTTTACGTATCAGCTGTTACAGATTTGTTGTCTCTTTATAAGCAGTGCTGTCAACAAATTTTAAAATGTAGAATTTATAACGTATTTTCCTTGATGTAAGTTTTATATTTAATAGGTAAATTTGTTAAATGTATGCTAAACTTACAAGGAAACTCGTATATTTATATTGTTGTTTATAAGTATTACTGCGATTATAATTATAACTGCTGTAGTATTAATATTAGTATATTTATTCTTTTATTATTATTACATTGTATTACTATTAGTATTATTATAACTGTTATTATAATTGGTATTCTTAGAATCCAAATGGATATATTGAGAAAATATTAACACATTTTTGTTAAACATAACATAAAGATGAAATAGAAATTCAAAATAATATTTACAAAAAAATGCTGTAATAGTAGAGTACAGCTTTTGAAATCGTGTGTTAATATTAGTTATAATAAATATCGACTTTTGTGGATACATTGATGTTTAAAATTAGATTAGGTTAGGTCAGGCAGGCAGCCGCGTTGCCACAGCCCACTTGGGTCCAATGATTGGTCCCTTTGTGTTACCTGATGATAGAAGGGAGAGAGAAAAGGAAACAGAGAGAGAAGATTAAGGTAGAAATTAGAGAAATAAATAAAAAGAGTAATGTGGATGAAGAGATGAGAAGGAATGAAGATACAGGAAATACCGCGGGTCTAAGAATATGGAGACGGTCCAAGAAAAATGCAGAGAGAATTCCGCTAAGTGAGATCGGTTGACCAAGGTGTGCGCTCATTCCCTGAATGAGTCACAGTGTCCGGTTGTGGGCCTGTAAACCACCCACTATACCTTAAGAAGGAACTAATCCTACCTGGACCCCCTGACGATATATCAGATAGGCCCTCATAGTACCGCTGACCGAGATGTCTCAGCCGTATACACCCTAGCGCAGGGCATTGACGAAGAAGGTATTCCACCGTCTCCTCTTCTTCCTCCTCCTGACAACTTCTGCAGAAGTCGTTGAAAGAGATACCCATTCTCCTAGCATGGGTCCCGAATAGACAGTGCCCAGTAACCGTAGCACTCCGTCAGGTCAAAGAGAAGTCTCTTTGTAAAGGAGGGCTCTGGGGTACAGTAATTCACAAGATCGGGAATAACATCCGTGATCCGTAGTGCGCTAGCATGTCGCCATGATTTATGGTTCCATGCGCCTATTACATTCAGTCTGACTGCCGTCCTCAGCGCCACCCTCTTGGCCTGAAGATCCACGGGCAGCCAGTTTACCATTGCAAAACCACCTTTGTGGGTGTTGATCTAATAGCCCCAGTCATCAAGATTGCCACACTGCGGATAGAGACATTCGCTACAGAGTTCAGTGCTTTCCACCAGACAAGAGCTCCGTGGAGAAAAATCTGCCTAATTACCGCTTCAAGAAGCCAATTCACACCCCTTGGGTTGATGCCCCAGGTTTTGTCAATTGCCCTCCTGTACACATTTATTGCCGTAATGGCCTTTGACGCCCTCGCTTGGAGATTCAACTTCCACGATAGCTTACTGTCCAAAATGACGCCCAAAATTTTGGCGCTGTTGGATAGACTAAGTGGAACCCCACTTTCTCTAGTTAAACCAAAAGAGGGAATTTTATATTTCATAGAAAAGAGAAAAAGTTCTGTTTTGGTTGTATTGACACTCAGTCCGAACCGACGCCTCCAAGTGCACATTGCCCTGAGTTCTGTTTCCAACCTGTGCGACACCTTACCGGCGTGTATCCCAGACACTGCCATCGCCACGTCATCCGCGTAGGCGACAGTCTTAAAGCACATGGAATCTAGTTCCACAAGCAGTCTGTTAATTGCAACATTCTACAACAGCGGAGATAAAACTCCGTTCTGTGGTGTGCTCCTTACCACCGTCCTAGTGACACTCGCCGTGCTAGAAGTCAACGATATTATTCTGCAACTTAGCAACGAACCGGATTATCGAATGGTCGGCCCCCAGCTCTCTTAGGGCCTGAGTGATAGCAGTCGGATCGAAATAGTTGAAAGTCCCCTTAATGTCCATAAGGGGACTCTACCGATCTACCTCTTGTTTAGGCGTGTTGAGATGTGTATCTTGATAAGCCTCTCCAGTGTCTTGAGCAGAAAGGACGATAGACAGATCGGCCTGAAGTCCTTCGCTGATGTGAGCGATGTCCTTCCACCTTTGAGATGAAGACTACGTTGCACTTCCTCCATTGATCCAAAATATAGGACCAGGAGAGGCAGGCCCTGTACAATGGTAAGAGCCATGGGATGACCAGATTCAAATTATTTTGAAGATCGGCAAGAATAATTCCATCCAGTCCCGGAGACTTGAACGGATGGAAAGTCTTGATGGTCCAGTGTAATCTATCTGTATCCATCTCTACAGAATTTCCCACACTGTCCATCCCTATAGGTTCATACTGCATTCCCATTATCAAGTGACAACCCGGAAATGTGTATCCAGCAGATGCTCCAGTTACTCTTATGCACTGGTTGTAAAGGTGCCATCAACTCTCGGATGTACCCCAGAATTGACGGATGCTTTACAAGTATATTACGCAGCCTACTAGTCTCTAAGGAGCCTTCTATCCCGCTGCGGAAGGCCCTCCAGGATCTACGCTTTGCATTTCTCACTTGCATTTTAAACCTTTTCAAGGAAGTCATATAGAGTGACCAGTTTCCCGACCTCCTTGCTTCATTAAAAATCCTGCGGCAAGCCCTACGAGACTCGCCTATTGTACGTTGTACTAATGGTCTGCACGACCTTTCGATTACATTCTTAAGAGCGCCGATAAGTCTGCTCACGGCATCTTCGATATTCCTCCTGTCCCTGAACACCATGGGATCGTGTTCTGATCCTCCCAGTTCGTCCCGCGCCTGTTAACATAAGCAATAGTGGTGCCCCTCTTGTTCACAGTAGAGAAGACAACATAAAGGTGATCAGAAAAGAAACAGTCCTCAGAGACCTTCCAATCCTCAATCAAGAACGCATGGTGTGAATCAACAAGCGTCATATCCAACAAGTCCTGCCTATTCGATACTACGACAGTCGGTTATGAACCGCTATTCGCTACTACTAGATTATTATGTAACATAAAATCAAGGATACATCAGACATCCATATCGCGGATTCCGTTGCCGAATCTTCAATACTGTAATTAGATAAAATAGAGATATTCGCCAAAATACAGGCTCTAATCTTTCTGTTGTTACCTGAAGTTGCGACATACAGTTATCTGTAGCCTTTTGCATTAAGTCGATATATTTCGACGTTGTTTAACCACGGCTCTTGAACCAATGCGATTTTTTCGCCTTGTTCTGCTAGGCGAAGAATTAGTGCAGCAGTCGCTGCTTTAGAGTGGTGGAGGTTGATTTGGATCACCCCCACTATCTTCTTGCACCGGGTCATAAATGACGGTCACGTTAACGTCCTCTGGATCGGAATCCGGAAAAGCGTCGTCGTCTTCCACAACATCTAGGCGCTCAAAGAGCTCTCCAACCAGCAAGAGTCTGATTTGAAGCCCACTTTCGTCTCCGAGCCAGCGGGTTGATTGATGTCCGAACCCGTTCGGGGCAAACAATCACGTCCTTATTTTGCGACACCTCCAATTGGTTGCTGGAGTTTTCGGGTTTGGGTTTGTCATAACCTAGATAGATGCTCAGCTTGACTCTGTCAAAACCATAAAAGATTTTGCCTTGCTTCTATCGAAGTGGTGACAACGATTCCTTTGTGGTGACAACCGCCTTTCTTATCAATCCCTCTGGTTCGGAGACCTTAACTACCTTCCAGTTGCTGGTCGGCAGATCAGAGTTTCCTCTCTGGATGATTGCAAGAATGGCCGTATTGTCGTGTGGCTCCCTTGGTATAATCGCGATAGATCTTGGTCATCGAGGTATATCGCTGAGCGGGACCGCATCCAATCAAGCGACGGGCCACACTTCCCCTAGGGACGTGACTGCCTGCTTAAGCTGCAGTACTGAGTTCTTGTTTGCGCACGCTAAAAGTTTGACGTGGCCTTGAAACCAACCAGCATCCTCATTCTGCGGCGCTGGTGCTGGGTTGGCTTCAAGAAATTTAAAGTACTCCTCCAGCAGCTTGATACGAATAATCTCCCATTTTTCACGAGAGATGGCTCCGTTGCAGGCGCTTTTGTCTATAATAGCTCTTATCAGTGGGTTTTTAGCAACCTCACTGTAAGGTCTATTATTGACTCTGGGTTGAGTTTGTTGCTGATTAAGCATTTTTGGGCGGTTGTTGATGTTGCTGGTGTGACTTCTCTTCACCCGACCGTTGCCTTTTGGGCGCTGTCGATGAAGATGGTTAGTCTTCATCAACATCGGGTTTGGAGATGTTCGGAGCAGCAAGGTGAGCTTTTGCCTAAATTAGAGAAGATTTCTCTTGTATCTACAGCTTCGTGTGTGAGATGCTGCCGGATTTGTCTAAAAGACGTTGGGCGGCGCGCTCCTTAATAGAAACCCTTCTTAGACTGTTTTTGCGGTTTTTTGGGTCTTGTTCTGCTGCCGTTTGGCGAGGTGCCGTACCTCAGTTGAACTTCCCAACTGTATCGTTGGTCCAACCTTTACAACTACCGCAAGGCTACCTGTGGCGCTAGCCGAGGCACCTGAAGCAGGGGTTTCTGCTTGTCTTATGCTAGCACGGGCTTTGGAAGTACTAGCTGAAAAGTACCTCATTGTTTTTGGTCTGAGCATCGTTAAAAGACTGGACAGCTGGGGCTAGACTGCATTTCGTCAACTTGGGTTTCCCCTGCTGTACTCCTGCCACACTAGTTGTGTTGTTGTTTTATTTTTGGCCTTTATTTTTCATGTGATTCCCACGAGTAGGCACGTAAAGTGGTCGACCATCCATGCAGTGACCCGTGCCTCGGCGTCGGAGGGGAGCTGTTGGTGACTAGTCATCTTTAACCACTTACTAGCTAATCAGGTTCTCGGAACTGCTACCAACCACCTTAAACTTACAAGTGGAGTCAGTTTTGGTCCGCGGCCACCAACTGGGACTATTTGTTCAATGTGCCCCAGTTATTGGCTAGCATTCCGGGTAAATCATCCAGGTAATGAACCATCATGGGTGAATCATCAAGGGATTTTTTGTGCAATAAGTCATGTTTTCGACACATAAGATTTAAAAAGTTAATGATGCTGTTTTGTAGAAAATTGATTCTGTATGAAGACTCCATAAACTGTTTCCCAAAATAACGGTTATTTGTCTTCGAAATAATGAAGTACAGTCACATGGAAATTGTATTCTAAAATATTGAAAACTGTATACGCACTTCTATAATGTTTTTCTGTAAGATAATTTCATTACTCTGATTTAAATAGTGCTTTTTTAAAATGTAGCCTTTTCCGCGTATTAAAAAAAATACTATTAAAAAAAAGATATGATAGAATAAAATTTCTTCTATAATGTGCCGTGATTGCAAACTTCCTTGGAATAAAAACAGATTGATCGTGTTCAGTGCTCCAGCTACAATTAAATGAAAGTTAACACTCCATACTATCAATACAAAAAATTTTAATAAATAATAATCTTTAAAAAAATCATGTCCATGTTCATGGACACTTATTTTATAAATCATTATAAATTTGTATGAATTAATTTTTATTTTTATAGCTTAACATAATTAATGTTAGTTAAAGCACTGCAATGCCACAAAATGTTGCCTCATGAAAGAACTTTGTCAGCACTAAATTATAAAGGTGAATTTTAAATAGAGCGGTTTTCTTCCAAAACCGAAGTTTCCTATTAAGCTAAAAAATCTTAATTAGTCACTTGCCTATAAACCATTATTAAATCAACGTGAATTTTACTTACCCTAAGTAATTAACCTAAAAATTATATAACAATTATATAACAACTTACTCTTCAGCCATATTGAAGCCCTTTGATTTATACTTACCATTATTTATAAGTTAACCTGAAATTAATCTCATATTGATGGGAAAGTAATAAACCTAAGAAACCTGAAGGAAAGAAAATACATTTGTATCCTCTTTTTTTATTACCATCATCATCATCTTAAGTGCACTTAAAAAGGTGAGCAAAGTTGTTCCTAATCCTCGTACGCATTGAAATCACCTTTTATTAATCCCTTATTTCTTCGCATGCCAATTAACAGTGACTGTAATTGCAAAGCAATCAGAAAGGTATCTGTTATACCTATCTTAGCTAATGCATTGTATCAACCCTAACGAGAATTAATAATACAAACCCAATTATATTCAAATCATAAAATCATTTGTCTCCAAATTCATAAAATTTTTAATCTTAAATAATTACAAAAGATATGGCATAATTTTAGGCAACATTTAGTTACAACAATAACTTATTTGGAATAGATTAAAAACAAAACCATATGATTTAACAACAATAAAAATAAAACAATTTGTAAAAATAGCAAATAGAGAAGTGAAAAAGATATCATTACTTTCCTCCCTCCTATTATGATCGCATAAAATTTATGGAGTGCATACTTCATATTGCCTACAACGAAGTTTATATTTAAATGCATGTATTAAAATTTATTTATAAAATAATACGTTAAAAAAAAACGTTGTGGGAAAAAAATTAATATGGGTTATTTGGGCGGTGGGTAGTACGCGTGAACAATATTGATGAAACTTTACTTTATTCTTAATTGAGATAATAAAAGACTCTGTGCGAAATTTCAAAATAAAATTTTTGGCTAAAAATAAATTTTGGGTTTTATAGGCGGTGGTAATGGGCGTGGTCAATTTTGAAGAAACTTTGTATTTTTCTTAATAGAGCCACCCAAAGGCTCAGAGCAAAATTTCAACATTCTGCGAGCACTCCTTATATCTTTGCCAAACATTGTATGAACAAATCTTACTGTGCGCCGCCCTTCTAATAGCAGATATTTCCGCCTGTAAAACACTACAGCCATTTGGGTGTGTGAAAATCAATTTTATTCCAGTTTCCTCAATATAGAAGATAGAACTACCCCCAACTCTCGTCCCCCTCTTGAAGCCATGCGTGTGTATACAGAGTGCCAGAGACGGAATAGAGTGGCCCTCCGTCAGGTCAAAGAGAAATCTGTTTGTAAGGGCAATTTCTGGGGTGCAATAATCAACAAGATCAGGAGTTACATTCGTGAACTGTAACATGCTAGCATTTCCCCATGATCTATGGTTCAGAAGTGAACGTTATTATCTTGCAACTAAGCAAGCGTGTTACGAACCCGATAATTGACAGTCAACCCCAACTCTCTGAGAGCCTGAGTGGTTATAATCGGGTCGATATTGTTAAGGGCCTCTTCAGTGTTTATGAAGGCTACAATAGTATAGTTCTTATGATCCAGTGAATTTCTTATATCACCCATGAGCAAGTGTAAAGCCGTCTCAACCGATCTACCCCTTGTGTAGGCGTGTTGAGATAAAGAACCATGTAAGATAAGGCCATGATGGCTTTGTTGCTCAAATGAATGAGAAATAAAGTCATAATGGCCTTGTTTCCCAATCATTTAGAGGCAAGGTCACAATTAAAATTTTGCGAAATGAGAGATATAGCCATATTTTCTTTTCGCAATTGAGAATTAAAGTCATATTTTTTCCGAATTGTTATGCATGGTGTTAATATTTTTCAAAAGGAACAATCCTTAGTTATCATTGTCACAAGTCAATACTTAACTTTAGTGTTTCTGGGAAAAGACATTTTTTTATTTTTGTGACGCTCGCAGGAAAACTTTATTCAGCATAGCCACCTGCCGCGTCCTACTAGAGGAGAAAACCCTTAAGCGCGGTCGCAAGCCGCCACGCAGAAAAACTTTAGTTTGCTAAGCCAGATTTTAATACTTAACTTTAGTGTCTTCGATAAGACATATTTTTTACAGAATGTTATTATTATTATTAATATTACTAGATTTTCTTCCTTCAATGAATACACATAAAAAAGGAAACATACTGTTAAAGAAAGAATTCGTATGCAAATAGTCAAACAATGTTAGAAATTATGAATGGGAAATAAAACAAAATTTTCATGGAAATAAACCAAAATCGATTTTTTTTTGTCTTATTTCACATTTAAAAGTGAAATAAAGCAAATTTTGCATTATTTCCGTTTGTGTTAATGCACCCACTCTTAAAATAAGTGCTTAAATTTATAGTGCTTTATTTATACAAAAGTGTGTAAATTTTGCTTTATTATTATTATTTCTTAATTATAAAAATAAGAAAACTATTAATTTTTCCTTTTACGAAATGTTTATATCTAATTTAAACATTTTAAAAAGGGCAAATCATAACCTCTTAATTATAAAAATAAGAAAACTATTAATGTAAAATGCAAAAGTTCTTCAAAACTGAAATGAGAGATAAAGCCATTTTCCATCGCAGGCGATTTGTTTATAATAGCTCTTATTAGTGGATATTTAGCAATTCCACTGTACGGTCTATGACTCTGGATTGAGCTTGTTGCTGACTAAGCATTTTTGGATGTTTGCTGTCCGGTTGTTGGTATTGCTGTTTCGAATTCTCTTCCTTCGACCGTTGCCTTTTGGGCGCTATCGATAAATATGGTTTGTCTTCACCAACATCGGGTTTGAAGATGTTCGCAGTAGCAAAGTGAGCCTTTGCCTAATTTAGAGAAGTTTTCTTTTGTGACGACAACTTCGTGGGTGGTATGCTACCGAGTTTGTCTAAAAGACTTTGGGCGGCACGCCCTTCAACAAAAACCACTCTTAGACTATTTTGTTGGGTCTTGTTTTGCTTCCGTTTTGGTGGGGTGACGTACCTCAGTGGAACCTTTCAACTCGGTCAAATGTACAACCTGTACAGCTACAGCAAGGTTACCTGCGGGGTTAGCCAAGGCATCTGAAGCAGGTGTTTCTGCTGGTCTTATGCCAGCACGGGCCTTGGAAGTATCAGCCGAAAAGTCGAGTGGTACTTCGTTATTTTTGGTCTCAGCATCGTCAGAAGACTGGATAGCTTGGGCGAGAATGCACTCTGTCAGCTAGGGATTCCCCTGCTGACCTCTTGCCGCATTATTTGTGTTGTTGTTGTTTTGTTTTTTATTATTTTGCATGTGATTCCTACGAGTAAGCACGTAAACGGATAGACCATCCATGCAGTGACGGCATACATGGACTAGGCATCTGAAACTACAACCAACTCGTAACTTGGCGTGGGAAAGGAGCTGTTCGAAACAACTCATCTAGCCATTAAGGTTCTCGGCACTGCTACCAACCACCTTAACCTTACAAGTGGATCCAGTTTTGGTCCATGGGTTTGATTAGAGAAAGTCCCTGCATACGTACCACTACCTGGGAGCATTTGTACTACAATGTGCCCCAGGTATGGCTTGCGTTCCGGCGAAACTTCCCGGTGCTGCACCATTATAGGTGGATGCATGCATTGTCTGGAGGGTCTCAGGGTCAGAGATTGGTGGATTACTCCAATCACATATAACATGCTCAGGACCACTTATGCAGTGCATACTGTGATATGCGTAGAAACAATTGTTCAGCCATGGCACCACCTATAGTGTGGTGATGCCCTGACCGGACAATTGCCTGAAGGCACCCACCGCCCATGCAAACCTGGCATTGCCAGGCTGTGTGCGACCATATAGCTGAAAGCATATGGCCTAGACTATGCCCGAGCTATGTCAGAGGCCTAGGACCATAGTAGATGGGTGCCATAGGTGCGTAGACATATACTCCCCCTATCTGACACCTGGCGACGTGTCCGATGGAGGACTGACAAAACTCCACACGGACAATGTACACTTTAATGCTGTTAAAATTTTTCTGTGCACTCAACAACGAATAAATACACAATCGAAAGAAAGCATTATACATAAAAACAAGAAAATAAATGTACGTAACTTTTTTATTCACCCATACTAAAACATGTCCTCTACCTAATAATTTTTTGATGTTCAAGTGCTGTGTCAGCAATTATATTATCTGTTACATGAATATTATGAATTTCAAGAGTAACTCATGCATTTTGAGAGGTTATTTGCAAAAGTTTTTTATTTTATAAATATGAGTTAATTAAAAGCAAAATTGCTAAAACAACCAAATTTGTTAAAATTAAAAAAAACATACAACTAAAAGGCAAAATTGAATAAATATTGAAAAAGAAAACAAATTTAGTGTTTGTGTTTAATATTTAATTAATTTAAACCAATCTAAATTAAATATTTTACAACATATCTTTCTATAAAATTTAAGTTTGATCTTAATTAATTATTTAACATTTTTATGCATGATTAGTAAAATAATTTATAATGCAATATGCTAAGGAAAAATTACACTTCGAATTTCACGTTTGCCTGAATTATAGATAAAACTTACTTTTATATATGAAGTTATTATTAAATTTTGTTATAAAATATGAAATTTTCCACAAATATTTGGTTTGTTCATTAAAACCTTTTTAAAGAATAGAATAAGAAAAAGGCTTAATAACAAAAAATATAAGTAGAGCAAAAAACATTAAAATTATAAAAATTTCTCATTTACAAAAAATAAAAACAAGAAGAGGCATTAAAATTAAAATAAATAAATATGTTCATTTAAATATAATTTGACTCAGAAGCTAATATTAAGCAATGTTTCTTAGGTTTTGCCCAATATATATATATATATATATATATATATATATATATATATATATATATATTGGGCAAAACCTAAGAAACATTGCTTAATATTAGCTTCTGAGTCAAATTATATATATATATATATATATATATATATATATATATATATATATTGGGCAAAACCTAAGAAACATTGCTTAATATTAGCTTCTGAGTCAAATTATATTTAAATGAACATATTTCAATTCAATGTTTTAATGCAGTTTTATTAGTTACTGTGTCATACAAAATTACAAAAAAAATTTGTAATTATATCTCACCTAACGGGTCTTTTAGTACAACAACAAAAAATACTCAAAAATTTATTGCGCAAAACCTAAGAAACTTTTAATATTTGGTATAATAAACCTTATTTTTTTTTACTGCGGCGCACCGACGTGGCATAGATTTGATAAAATTATCAATTATTTTTGGATCTATGCGTATCTATTCATCCTCCAGACACGAAAACAAATCTTCTCTGTTGGAAAATCGTTTCGATCCAACATTTCTTTTTAATATGGAAAATAAATTTTCGATTGGGTTCAAATCGGGCGATTGAGCCGGCCAATCAAGTACTTGAATCCCTTTCGATTGTATCCAGTCCTTCACCAACTTCGATGAGTGTTTTGGATCGTTAACATGTTGACACACCCATCGAAGTGGCATATTCCACTCGGCATATGGCAACATCTTATTTTCTAAAATGTCCCTATACACAGATCTGTCCATTTTGGTAGAAATTCTGTGGAACGGCCCTATATCATGACCTGAAAAACACGTCCACACCATCACATTGCCACCCCATGCTTGACAGTTTTTTTTTATAATATCG
This sequence comes from Gymnosoma rotundatum, assembly GCA_916610165.2. Lineage (NCBI taxonomy): Eukaryota > Metazoa > Arthropoda > Insecta > Diptera > Tachinidae > Gymnosoma > Gymnosoma rotundatum. The sequence goes on from OU744336.1 coordinate 113,930,808, forward strand.
GGGTTTAAGCCTTTCACCTATATTGCGTCTCACACGACATATGCCATCGGAGTTGAACAAATTGAATTTGCTCTCGTCGCTAAATAGCACACTTATCCACTTTTTAACTGACCAATCAAGATATTGTTTTTGCAAATTCGAAATGATAAAATGATATTGATATTTTAACAAATTTGAAGGGCTATGAGCCCTGTAACTCGGCAAATATGGGCGAGCGGCCATTTTTCTACTTGAGATTTTTTTCTTTTTTTTTAATTCAATATCGCCCGTTTATTCATTTCTTGATTGGAGTTACTGTTTTGTTCAAATGACATGAAAAAATTAGAGGTAGGCGTGGTGTTTTGCCTGCTGCCTAACATGGACGGATAGACGGACTTCGTTCAATAAACTTCGCTATGCATAAGAACTCAGAATATACATGTATACTTTATGGGTTCGGAAATGGATATTTTAGGAATGACAAACTTAGATATACCCTTTTCACATTTTGTGGTAAAGGGTATTAAAACAGGTCATTTAACAATTTTAAGGAACAAATTTGTTTTTTTAACTCTATTTGCCGTCAATATTTACGTCGAAATAAAAACTGATAATTCTAAACTAAGTAATTATAGACATACATATACATATTTTTTAACCTGAAATAAACTAGCTAACTAAAAATAACTTACTCATGCCAAAACAGTCCCTAGTAATAGGAATATATAGAATTTAGATTAATGGTTAATCGGAGGTAACAACTATCATAGAATCCCTTTTTTAAGTTTTCATATTTTCTGTCCCATTCGTCCCCAACAACAATATTTTAACTGTTTTAATTAATTTAATACCGGATACAGCTAGTCAAGCTAAGGTACTATTAACTAGACTCACTAACAAGACACTACAACTACACAAGACAATAGCAAACATACGATTCAACAAACAATGTCTTAAAAACAACATTACTCCACGATACATAACTATTAACATTACGAACCAAACGTACGCTTCCCAACGAGCAAAGCGTGTAGCCCAACTGACATGGATAAAAACTGAAATACGCTCACTTTACATTAAAAAAGACAAACTCAATAAGGAAACTTATCATCTTCACTTAAAAGTAACAGACTTATTAACAAGACATAATCTTTACCATTTATTTCCCACATTTTTACACAACTTACATGAAAGGATACAAAATCAGATGACTGACAAATACAAGCGGATGGAAAGAAAATTTACAAAACTCACAAAACAGACTGAAAAACGTACAAACTCAGAATTTTACCCACGAGTGAAAAACCTGACAAACATAGAATTCAGCGACAATGAAACAAAACTAATAGAGAAGGGACTAAAACATAATCTACCTTTTAACAAAATAGAAAAAACAATTGAAATCCAAATCGTAGACGCCGAAGCTACTATTACACACTTACCAACTGACCGACAAGAACACATGAGACACAAGATAGCCGATGTACTTGAAAAAACAAAAAGAGAACACACTTCATCTAAAACTAATCCTGACGAACAAAAAACTACTAGACAGATAAAAGCAAAACTTCGGAATAATAATCTATTACTTACTAAAGCAGACAAGGGGAACACAACTGTAATAATGCACAAGAAAGACTATATAGAGAAAACACAACAATTCATTCAGCAAGTAAAATGCACAAAATTCAAGAATGACCCAACCGATTCATTCCAAAAGGAAATACGAAGCCTACTAAAACGCTGCAAAACGTTCACTGACGGAAAGTTATACATATTCATGAACATGAACCCAGGACCCCCTACACTCAGAGCACAACCCAAAATTCATAAAGAAAATATTCCAATCAGACCTGCAGTAAATTACAAACCTGCGCCTGCATATAACTTGGCCAAACACCTTGCCACATTCTTAAAAGAGAAAATAAATTTGCAGAACACATACATGTTACGAAATACACAAGACCTCATAAACAAAATTAAGGACATCAAAATCACTGATAATACGAGACTCGTTTCCTTCGTCATAAAGGATCTATATACATCAATACCCACACACGAAACTTTGACTATCCTACGTAACATACTTTCCAACATATACGACAATCAATATATCAACGAAATAATGGATATTGCAAAGACGATATTAAAACAAAACTACTTTAGATTCAACAATAAATTCTATAAACTACCTGATGGACTCGGCATGGGAAACCCAACATCCGCAATCTTCACAGAGATTTTCATGCAACACTTAGAACAACTACACATCAAAAAACTGATGCAAAAACATAAAATAACCCATTACTACAGATACGTAGACGACATTATATGCATCCTAGAAAGAGACAACGCCGAACAAATTCTTATAGACTTAAACATAATACACAACAAAATCACATACACAATGGAAAAAGAGCAAAACAGAACTTTACGTTATCTTGACATATCAATAATACGAGGAATTGATACCTTAAACTTTGACATTTATAGAAAACCAACCATGACAGACACAACTATCCACAGCTCCTCAAACCATCCTACTCAACATAAACTCGCAGCGTTTAGACACATGATTCACAGACTTAAAATAGTCCCACTCGCTCCAGATAAATACAACAGAGAACTCGATACAATTTACACTATAGCTAAAAATAACGGTTACAACCACACAACCATCGATAAACTACTCAGACAATACAACAACAAAAACAAGAAGAAAGAAGACAAGGAAACTATCGATACAACACGACGACACATCTTTACTTACACAGGACCAGAAATATATAGATTAACCAACCTTTTCCGAAAAGAAGGTTTACACACAACATTAAAAACGAGCAACACTCTACGTAACAATCTCAAGACATCAATAGAAACAACGGATAAATTTAGCACCAGCGGAGTATACAGACTTACTTGTACTTGCAACCATACATACATCGGACAAACTGGACGAACATTAAAAACAAGGTTTACAGAACACATACGATCATACAAAAGGAAAAGGGAAGACTCCAATTTCGCAAAACACCTTAACACACATGGACACGAACCAAAGGAAATAGATGAATGTATGACAGTATTATACCCAAGTAAAAAAGGACGAAGACTAGACATTCTTGAAAACATGGAAATTTACAAAACACGAACATTTAACAGAGACATTATTAACGAACAGGTAAACACAACCTCTGACACGATTTTTACACCACTAAAATTACTAAAACACTCTTACAAACGAAAAACACCCACAGACGGTCACACTTACCTATCCAATAATAATAGACCCAAATATTAACTATTTACCCCAATAAACAAGACAGATATCAGGGAATCTACCTGCATAATACTATTTAAACGGACAAAAATTACCTAAACCCACCACCTTTTATTGTTAACACTATTTTTAACACTATCTCTTCAGTTTTAATAAAAACGCGGCTTGAAAATCCAAAGTACACAGCCAGTGACGACGGTTATTACTGAAAATTATAACAACAGTTTATTATATACTGGCGGAATCAACCCAACTAATTTAATAACAATATTTTAGTTAACTTTTTGGTAATTTATGCGTATAAGTTATGAGTAAAATGTCATCTATTAATTTAAACAAATGCGACTATTTAATATTCCACGCGGAACCTCTTTAATCATAGATAACTACAATGATAAAAATGATACTTAAAATATTCCTTAATTGCAAAGGTTAAATAAACATTTTATTTAATTTTTAAGCAATAGGTCTTTTAATTTTTATATAAATATATTTTCGCATCATCAGGAAAACAAATATTTATTTAAAAAACATAAAACAACAACAAAAATGTAATAATTTTTTTTTTAAAACTAACATACGATATTTCACAAAACAAAAATTTATTTGTCATATAAAAATTTTTTTAAACAAATACAAAGTACAAAATTAGTTCTTGTATACTAAATGTCTATAAATCTGAGCTACATTATCCGTGTTTGCCTTAAAATTAATTATCCGTGCTGTTGGTGTATTAATAATTTGTAACATCTATAAAATATAACGTCGTTTATTGTTTTCTATTTTTATTACTGAAACATTTTCAAAATTGGGATAATAATTTAATCTGGAACAATGAGACGATAATGCAGTTTTTTGTGAATTAATACTTCTATATCTTTGATCAGATTTATGACCAGCAATTCTAGTTTTAAGTTTATTTTTCGTTGTTCCTATATATACTTTATTACAAATCTCATTATCGTTTCTGCTACATGAAATCTTATAGACTTAATTTGATAATTCTTGATTTGGTATTTTATCTTTAGTTTTGCTAAATAACCTTTTTAATGTGTGGTGTGTTTTGTATGCCATTTTATATTTATTACAATAAAAAATTTTTGATTCCACTAACCGTTTTTATATTCCTGGTACATAAATTAAAGACTTATAAATCATTGGCTTAATTATATTTCTTGTATTCTTATTATTCCTATTTTTATACTGTCTTATAAATTTATTAGTAAGATGAATAGGAAAATAATATCATTGAATACATTTCTAATTTTCTCTTTTTATGAAACTTAATATCACTTATCGTAAAGTATCCTTTCTATCAAATTTAAAGCTGCATTTATTTAAATTCGTTTACTGTGTTTAGAATAAAAGTTAATGATTAAATTGTTTCCACTCCTAATGAGTAAAGTATCTAAATATGGAAGTTTTAAGTAAATTATTAATACCATTTTCTAATATTATACAAAATAAATCGCCAACATATTTCAATATTATTGGTTTGATACTAAGCTTTCCAATACATGTGTGTAGTTGTTTCTTCATAACAATATCAGCCACAATTGACGACAGAAGATCCCATCGGTAAAAAAAAATGTATTCATTTTTTATGTTAAGTAAAATAATATTTCCATTAAAGCAAAATTATGAATTAAAACGAAATATTAATGTTATTTGGAGGAGAAAATGCGATGTCTGAATCATCATAAATGCATACCTAATAACCTTAACTTTTTTTTATGAAAACAATCCTTAAATTTTTATTTATTGATTTATAAAAAAACCTAAAGTAAACAGTCCTACTATTTATTTTATATTTAATATGTGTATGTATTTTATAATATGGGTACTTATTTATAGTAAGCATTTGGAAGATTGTTTTAACAAGAATGAACAAAGTGAGTCTTATAATACTACCCAAAATGACTTAAATAAAACTGATTAATCAGTTGTTGTGCCACATATTGGTTTTAGGGGCAAAAAATGTTAATTAAACCGAAATGTATATTTTAGTCAATAATGTACATTCAAGTAATGTAATGAATAAAACTTACTTATGTTAATTTGACTATTATTATGAATTGATTGAAAAGAGCAGCGAAAGAAAGAGATTTCATAAAAATGAACTTAATGAGATGTTTTATAACTGCTCTAAGTGACTCTAATGTCTATAATAAATGAAAATATACGATTGTTTCCATTTTATACAACCAATAGACCAATAACGGAAGCAAATTATTTGTAGAACGGTTTTTTTTATTTTGTTCTGAACATTATTTAGTACTGAATTGTTGTGTTTTGTTATTAAAAATGTTTTTAATTGTATTTTTAAATTGTTGATTTTTTCTGTTAAATTGGAGCTAAATACGATTTTTGTTTCAAATATACTCATTTTATATCAAAATTATCTGGCACCTCACTATGCGCTGGCACGACGACACTACAGTATGGTTAAGTTTCAAGAGGGTTTGGAGTATAATCTCTCCTGAGAGTTGTTTTTCCCGGCTATGAGCATAAGCTCAATCTCTTCACGCTGCTGTTGGCCGGGGTTTCCAGAATTTTTTCGAGCCGTATACCTTATTTGATTAGTTTTATTCCCACTATCTCCGAAAATTTGAACTATCTCCGAAATTCCCCAGTGCAAATTATAGTATTTATTTTAAAATTTAATTTAAGTATAACATACGGTAATTGTACAAGGTACATACACATATTATATTCCAGCAGTTCCCACGACTTCATCAGCGTGACAATTCTAATTTTCACGAAATGTGCGGTCTTGGTAGAAATAGCACGGTTATTTGACTCTGCCGGTTGGCTCTCTCCAAAAATTATTGTAGCAAAAATTATAATGCAACAAATTTGGAAAGACAAGATAGATTGGGACGAAAGTTTAAAACCCTTAACCCTTATGCAATGGCGATCATTTTTGAACGATTACCCTAAAGAGAAAATTAATATTCCAAGATGGGTTAATTTTCTACCCGAAAAGAAATTGAACTTCATGATTTTTGTGATACCTCGGAAAAGGTATATGGCGCAGCTCTTTACTTGCGGAACATTTCTTCTACAGAAATCACGGCGCATTTACTTGCGTCAAAAACAAAGGTAGCTCCTGTGAAAACTGTAACATTACCCCGTTTAGAATTATGCGGAGCGGCTTTGATGGCGAACAGGCTGGAATCGTTATGCAGTCAATTAAATCTAGACAAGAGAAAGATTTTTTTGTGGACAGATTCTACTATTGTTTTATATTGGCTCAAAAAACCCCCGTGCCATTGGCCAACATTTGTAAAAAATAGTGTAGCCTTAGTTTTGAGTAAAGTTGGTAATGAGACTTGGTCTCATGTAGACTCTAAGGACAACGCCGCCGATTTGGCAAGTCGTGGAACCCTCGCTCGAGACTTAGTCAACAATTCTTTATGGTGGCATGGACCTACCTGGTTAAATGTTGATCATCAACATTTAGAAGTTCAATCATTTTCTGCTCAGGTTGAACATCCGTATGACGTACTTGAACGCTTTTCAGATTTACCCCGTACAATGCGAATAATTTCGTATTGGTTCAGGTGTTTACAGTATTTGAGAACCCGAAAATGCTTGTACAATACCATAGATTTAACTCAAGCGGAAGTGAAGTTCACTCGAGATCGCTTAATTCTTTTATGTCAGCGGAATTGCATACCTGAATATAATCAACTGTCTAGAGGCATACCCGTTTCTTCAAAGAGCAATCTACTCACTATCTACTCCAATGGCTTTGTCAGAATCAATGGCAGATCAGCCGGACTGACATATGATGAGCGGAATCCTAGAATTTTACCATATTGCGCCCGTTTTTACTCATTTATTTATTGAACATATTCATAAATGCTCTGTTCATGGCGGACATTCTCTAATGCTTCGAATAGTTCGAAGTGAATTTTGGGTCCCCAAGCAGAAAAATCTAATACATACAGTAATACATAATTGTAAATTATGTACAATTTACAGGAAAAAGACCGGTCAACAAATTATGGCTGCATTACCCCCAGAACGCTCGTTTCTTTCTAGACCATTTACCCACACCGGCATAGATTTTACCGGCCCATTCGACATAAAGTCATACATTGGTCGCGGTTGCCGAGTTACCAAAGGTTATGTTCTCGTTTTTGTTTGCTTTGCAACAAAGGCTATTCATTTAGAAGCAACAGGTGATATGTCGACAGAAACGTTCCTTGCAGCTTTTGCCCGTTTTTTCTCTCGTCGTGGCTGTCCGGCCCATTTATGTATACTCAGATAACGGCACTGCATTTGTTGGAACGTCTAACTTAATAAAGGTTGATCGGAAACAGTTTTTATCTGATCTTAGAAGAAAAATTCTTGTGCGAAATAGTGTTCAGCTCGTTGAGTTGCATTTTATAACCTCAAGAGCCCCTCACATGGGTGGCTTATGGGAAGCCGGCGTAAAGAAAAATTTCTGGAGTTCAGAAATTTACATTTGAGGAGTTTACGACAATGTTAACCCGTATAGAAGCATGTCTGAATTCAAGACCGCTGACTGCAATGTCAGAAAACCCCTCTGATTTAGTCCCGTTAACACCAGGTCAATTTTTGATTGGAGCACCGCTGCTAACACCCCCTGAACCCGATCATTCCGATTAAAAATTGAGTGTAGCCAATAGATGGCAAAAGCTCAAAGTTCTGCACCACTATTTCGCACAGAGGTGGAAAGAGGAATATCTCGAAGAACTACACCGTAGGGGGACTTTAAAGTAGGAGATTTAGTAGTTATTCGACAGGACAATTTACCTCCAAATGAGTGGCGACTAGGTCGAATAGAGAAGACACACATAGGGCTTCACTCGAAACTCCGCACTGCGGACGTGAGAACAGCTTCCGGCACTTTTACTCGGCCTATTGTGAAGCTCGTTCTCTTGCCTAGTTCTGAAACCTGCTAATTATCTCTCTCTTTTTAGTCTAGCAAAATGTCAACTGCATCACGTCACCTTAAAGTACACCGCAAACCGGTGGAAGGTCCAACCACAGAGGTTAAGTCTCCACACGACGAAATTCTACGGGAATGCCGCATTAAAAATGTGGCATTCCCATTGAGTCGTGAGCGGTGTTTGGAGTGCAAAGCGGAGCACCATACCCTCCTTCACAGGCGTAAAAGGCAAGCTAACCCTCGAAAGGACAGGACCTCATCGCATCCCAGCGGCAGTTCTGATACCCGTAAGGCGACCAAGGGAAGGCGTAGGCGTAAAAGGCGTGCAGCCAAAGTAAGCGGACAACCCGCACATCAATGCTGCCACCACCAACAACAACAACCATCTCAACAACAACAACAACAACAACAGCGCTACCCGCAGAATTCTGGGACTAACCAGCCCGCGACCATCGTGATTAACGTGATGTCCGGACGTATCGTTTGAGACTACCCACGGCACGATTTTCTTTTCATTTTGTTATTTTTTTTATTATCCTGTTTATTTTAATTATGAATGTAAATACACAAATGAACTTATTTTTTGTAAAAAAACTTGTGCTTTTTATTTTACTCTGTTTTCAGGTGATAACTTAACGTGCTTTATCCTTAGCCAGCCTTGTTGCAGCATTGCGAGGGGGGCGGGATGTTTACGCGCATAGTGTGAACGTCTTGCATTATTGTTCAGCTGACGTTTCTACACAGTATTCGTTAAGTTGTTGGCGCATAATTGTTATTTATTTTATTTATATATTCTTACTTACTTTTGTAAACCCGAAGCGTACGGTACGTACAATTTAAAGAAAAAACCCCCAAACAAAAATATAAGAAAAAATTAAATAATAAAACTCCATTTCAAAAAAAAAGTAATCCCCGTTTTTTATTTTCAAATATTTTCGAGGAAATATTTCTAGGAAAACAGAGATCTAAAAAAAATTAAATTGTTTTGAATAATATGAAGTTTTGTGACACATTTTATAAATATTACGTAAAATAATAATAAAATATGTTATTAAAGTTATTTAAAAAGTGTGTAAATTTGATTGCGAAAAAGCTGTTAAAATAAAAAAACAACAGAAAAAGGGAAGAGAGTAGAGAGAGGAAAAACAGCAAATTTGAAATGTGCAGTGGGCATATACAAACAAAGTAACAGCAAAAAAAAAAAAAAACAAAAAAAAACATAAGTAAGAAATTTTGTTATTATATTTTGGGCATTTTTATTTTGAAAAAGTTGTATCATTTTACAATTTTCCAAAAGAGAGGTACTCTTTAATAAACGCGACGTAGAGTTGTGGACGAACCTGGTAAAATTTAATTTTATCTACGTTTTTACGTATCAGCTGTTACAGATTTGTTGTCTCTTTATAAGCAGTGCTGTCAACAAATTTTAAAATGTAGAATTTATAACGTATTTTCCTTGATGTAAGTTTTATATTTAATAGGTAAATTTGTTAAATGTATGCTAAACTTACAAGGAAACTCGTACATTTATATTGTTATTTATAAGTATTACTGCGATTATAATTATAACTGCTGTAGTATTATTAATATTAGTATATTTATTCTTTTATTATTATTACATTGTATTACTATTAGTATTATTATAAATAATATTATTATAACTGTTATTATAATTGGTATTCTTAGAATCCAAATGGATATATTGAGAAAATTTTAACACATTTTTGTTAAACATAACATAAAGATGAAATAGAAATTCAAAATAATATTTATAAAAAAAATGCTGTAATAGTAGAGTACAGCTTTTGAAATCGTGTGTTAATATTAGTTATAATAAATATCGACTTTTGTGGATACATTGATGTTTAAAATTAGATTAGGTTAGGTCAGGCAGGCAGCCGTGTTGCCACTGCCCACTTGGGTCCAATGATTGGTCCCTTTGTGTTACCTGATGATAGAAGGGAGAGAGAAAAGGAAACAGAGAGAGAAGATTAAGGTAGAAATTAGAGAAATAAAAAAAAGTGAAATGGGGATGAAGGGATGAGAAGGAATGAAGATACAGGAAATACCGCGGGTCTAAGAATATGGAGACGGTCCAAGAAAAATGCAGAGAGAATTCCGCTGAGATCGGTTGACCAAGGTGTGCGCTCATTCCCTGAATGAGTCACAGTGTCCGGTTGTGGGCCTGTAAACCACCCACTATACCTTAAGAAAGAACTAATTCCTACCTGGACCCCCTGACGATATATCAGATAGGCCCTCATAGTACCGCTGACCGAGATGTCTCAGCCGTATACACCCTAGCGCAGGGCATTGACGAAGAAGGTATTCCACCGTCTCCTCTTCTTCCTCCTCCTGACAACTTCTGCAGAAGTCGTTGAAAGGGATACCCATTTTCCTAGCATGGGTCCCGAATAGACAGTGCCCAGTAACCGTAGCCCTCCGTCAGGTCAAAGAGAAGTCTCTTTGTAAAGGAGGGCTCTGCGGTACAGTAATTCACAAGATCGGGAATAACATCCGTGATCCGTAGTACGCTAGCATGTCGCCATGATTTATGGTTCCATGCGCCTATTACATTCAGTCTGACTGCCGTCCTCAGCGCCACCCTCTTGGCCTGAAGATCCACGGGCAGCCAGTTTACCATTGCAAAACCACCTTTGTGGGTGTTGATCTAATAGCCCCAGTCATCAAGATTGCCACACTGCGAAGCACCTTCTCCAAGATAGAGACATTCGCTACAGAGTTCAGTGCTTTCCACCAGACAAGAGCTCCGTAGAGACAAATTTGCCTAATTACCTCTTCAAGAAGCCAATTCACACCCCTTGGGTTGATGCCCCAGGTTTTGTCAATTGCCCTCCTGTACACATTTATTGCCGTAATGGCCTTTGACGCCCTCGCTTGGAGATTCAACTTCCACGATAGCTTACTGTCCAAAATGACGCCCAAAATTTTGGCGCTGTTGGATAGACTAAGTGGAACCCCACTTTCTCTAGTTAAACCAAAAGAGGGAATTTTATATTTCATAGAAAAGAGAAAAAGTTCTGTTTTGGTTGTATTGACACTCAGTCCGAACCGACGCCTCCAAGTGCACATTGCCCTGAGTTCTGTTTCCAACCTGTGCGACACCTTACCGGCGTGTATCCCAGACACTGCCATCGCCACGTCATCCGCGTAGGCGACAGTCTTAAAGCACATGGAATCTAGTTCCACAAGCAGTCTGTTAATTGCAACATTCTACAACAGCGGAGATAAAACTCCGTTCTGTGGTGTGCTCCTTACCACCGTCCTAGTGACACTCGCCGTGCTAGAAGTCAACGATATTATTCTGCAACTTAGCAACGAACCGGATTATCGAATGGTCGGCCACCAGCTCTCTTAGGGCCTGAGTGATAGCAGTCGGATCGAAATAGTTGAAAGTCCCCTTAATGTCCATAAGGGGACTCTACCGATCTACCTCTTGTTTAGGCGTGTTGAGATGTGTATCTTGATAAGCCTCTCCAGTGTCTTGAGCAGAAAGGACGATAGACAGATCGGCCTGAAGTCCTTCGCTGATGTGAGCGATGTCCTTCCACCTTTGAGATGAAGACTACGTTGCACTTCCTCCATTGATCCAAAATATAGGACCAGGAGAGGCAGGCCCTGTACAATGGTAAGAGCCATGGGATGACCAGATTCAAATTATTTTGAAGATCGGCAAGAATAATTCCATCCAGTCCCGGAGACTTGAACGGATGGAAAGTCTTGATGGTCCAGTGTAATCTATCTGTATCCATCTCTACAGAATTTCCCACACTGTCCATCCCTACAGGTTCATACTGCATTCCCATTATCAAGTGACAACCCGGAAATGTGTATCCAGCAGATGCTCCAGTTACTCTTATGCACTGGTTGTAAAGGTGCCATCAACTCTCGGATGTACCCCAGAATTGACGGATGCTTTACAAGTATATTACGCAGCCTACTAGTCTCTAAGGAGCCTTCTATCCCGCTGCGGAAGGCCCTCCAGGATCTACGCTTTGCATTTCTCACTTGCATTTTAAACCTTTTCAAGGAAGTCATATAGAGTGACCAGTTTCCCGACCTCCTTGCTTCATTAAAAATCCTGCGGCAAGCCCTACGAGACTCGCCTATTGTACGTTGTACTAATGGTCTGCACGACCTTTCGATTACATTCTTAAGAGCGCCGATAAGTCTGCTCACGGCATCTTCGATATTCCTCCTGTCCCTGAACACCATGGGATCGTGTTCTGATCCTCCCAGTTCGTCCCGCGCCTGTTAACATAAGCAATAGTGGTGCCCCTCTTGTTCACAGTAGAGAAGACAACATAAAGGTGATCAGAAAAGAAACAGTCCTCAGAGACCTTCCAATCCTCAATCAAGAACGCATGGTGTGAATCAACAAGCGTCATATCCAACAAGTCCTGCCTATTCGATACTACGACAGTCGGTTATGAACCGCTATTCGCTACTACTAGATTATTATGTAACATAAAATCAAGGATACATCAGACATCCATATCGCGGATTCCGTTGCCGAATCTTCAATACTGTAATTAGATAAAATAGAGATATTCGCCAAAATACAGGCTCTAATCTTTCTGTTGTTACCTGAAGTTGCGACATACAGTTATCTGTAGCCTTTTGCATTAAGTCGATATATTTCGACGTTGTTTAACCACGGCTCTTGAACCAATGCGATTTTTTCGCCTTGTTCTGCTAGGCGAAGAATTAGTGCAGCAGTCGCTGCTTTAGAGTGGTGGAGGTTGATTTGGATCACCCCCACTATCTTCTTGCACCGGGTCATAAATGACGGTCACGTTAACGTCCTCTGGATCGGAATCCGGAAAAGCGTCGTCGTCTTCCACAACATCTAGGCGCTCAAAGAGCTCTCCAACCAGCAAGAGTCTGATTTGAAGCCCACTTTCGTCTCCGAGCCAGCGGGTTGATTGATGTCCGAACCCGTTCGGGGCAAACAATCACGTCCTTATTTTGCGACACCTCCAATTGGTTGCTGGAGTTTTCGGGTTTGGGTTTGTCATAACCTAGATAGATGCTCAGCTTGACTCTGTCAAAACCATAAAAGATTTTGCCTTGCTTCTATCGAAGTGGTGACAACGATTCCTTTGTGGTGACAACCGCCTTTCTTATCAATCCCTCTGGTTCGGAGACCTTAACTACCTTCCAGTTGCTGGTCGGCAGATCAGAGTTTCCTCTCTGGATGATTGCAAGAATGGCCGTATTGTCGTGTGGCTCCCTTGGTATAATCGCGATAGATCTTGGTCATCGAGGTATATCGCTGAGCGGGACCGCATCCAATCAAGCGACGGGCCACACTTCCCCTAGGGACGTGACTGCCTGCTTAAGCTGCAGTACTGAGTTCTTGTTTGCGCACGCTAAAAGTTTGACGTGGCCTTGAAACCAACCAGCATCCTCATTCTGCGGCGCTGGTGCTGGGTTGGCTTCAAGAAATTTAAAGTACTCCTCCAGCAGCTTGATACGAATAATCTCCCATTTTTCACGAGAGATGGCTCCGTTGCAGGCGCTTTTGTCTATAATAGCTCTTATCAGTGGGTTTTTAGCAACCTCACTGTAAGGTCTATTATTGACTCTGGGTTGAGTTTGTTGCTGATTAAGCATTTTTGGGCGGTTGTTGATGTTGCTGGTGTGACTTCTCTTCACCCGACCGTTGCCTTTTGGGCGCTGTCGATGAAGATGGTTAGTCTTCATCAACATCGGGTTTGGAGATGTTCGGAGCAGCAAGGTGAGCTTTTGCCTAATTTAGAGAAGATTTCTCTTGTATCTACAGCTTCGTGTGTGAGATGCTGCCGGATTTGTCTAAAAGACGTTGGGCGGCGCGCTCCTTAATAGAAACCCTTCTTAGACTGTTTTTGCGGTTTTTTGGGTCTTGTTTTGCTGCCGTTTGGCGAGGTGCCGTACCTCAGTTGAACTTCCCAACTGTATCGTTGGTCCAACCTTTACAACTACCGCAAGGCTACCTGTGGCGCTAGCCGAGGCACCTGAAGCAGGGGTTTCTGCTTGTCTTATGCTAGCACGGGCTTTGGAAGTACTAGCTGAAAAGTACCTCATTGTTTTTGGTCTGAGCATCGTTAGAAGACTGGACAGCTGGGGCTAAACTGCATTTCGTCAACTTGGGTTTCCCCTGCTGTACTCCTGCCACACTAGTTGTGTTGTTGTTTTATTTTTGGCCTTTATTTTTCATGTGATTCCCACGAGTAGGCACGTAAAGTGGTCGACCATCCATGCAGTGACCCGTGCCTCGGCGTCGGAGGGGAGCTGTTGGTGACTAGTCATCTTTAACCACTTACTAGCTAATCAGGTTCTCGGAACTGCTACCAACCACCTTAAACTTACAAGTGGAGTCAGTTTTGGTCCGCGGCCACCAACTGGGACTATTTGTTCAATGTGCCCCAGTTATTGGCTAGCATTCCGGGTAAATCATCCAGGTAATGAACCATCATGGGTGAATCATCAAGGGATTTTTTGTTCAATAAGTCATGTTTTCGACACATAAGATTTAAAAAGTTAATGATGCTGTTTTGTAGAAAATTGATTCTGTATGAAGACTCCATAAACTGTTTCCCAAAATAACGGTTATTTGTCTTCGAAATAATGAAGTACAGTCACATGAAAATTGTATTCTAAAATATTGAAAACTGTATACGCACTTCTATAATGTTTTTCTGTAAGATAATTTCAGTACTCTGATTTAAGTAGTGCTTTTTTAAAATGTAGCCTTTTCCGCGTATTAAAAAAAATACTATTAAAAAAAAGATATGATAGAATAAAATTTTTTCTATAATGTGCCGTGATTGCAAACTTCCTTGGAATAAAAAAAGATTGATCGTGTTCAGTGCTCCAGCTATAATTAAATGAAAGTTAACACTCCATACTATCAATACAAAAAATTTTAATAAATAATAATCTTTAAAAAAATCATGTCCATGTTCATGGACACTTATTTTATAAATCATTATAAATTTGTATGAATTAATTTTTATTTTTATAGCTTAACATAATTAATGTTAGTTAAAGCACTGCAATGCCACAAAATGTTGCCTCATGAAAGAACTTTGTCAGCACTAAATTATAAAGGTGAATTTTAAATAGAGCGGTTTTCTTCCAAAACCGAAGTTTCCTATTAAGCTAAAAAATCTTAATTAGTCACTTGCCTATAAACCATTATTAAATCAACGTGAATTTTACTTACCCTAAGTAATTAACCTAAAAATTATATAACAATTATATAACAACTTACTCTTCAGCCATATTGAAGCCCTTTGATTTATACTTACCATTATTTATAAGTTAACCTGAAATTAATCTCATATTGATGGGAAAGTAATAAACCTAAGAAACCTGAAGGAAAGAAAATACATTTGTATCCTCTTTTTTTATTACCATCATCATCATCATCTTAAGTGCACTTAAAAAGGTGAGCAAAGTTGTTCCTAATCCTCGTACGCATTGAAATCACCTTTTATTAATCCCTTATTTCTTCGCATGCCAATTAACAATTACAATCACTTTAATGAGTGACTGTAATTGCAAAGCAATCAGAAAGGTATCTGTTATACCTACCTTAGCTAACGAGAATTAATAATACAAACCCAATTGTATTCAAATCATAAAATCATTTGTCTCCAAATTCATAAAATTTTTAATCTTAAAAAATTACAAAAGATATGGCATAATTTTAGGCAACATTTAGTTACAACAATAACTTATTTGGAATAGATTAAAAACAAAACCATATGATTTAACAACAATAAAAATAAAACAATTTGTAAAAATAGCAAATAGAGAAGTGAAAAAGATATCATTACTTTCCTCCCTCCTATTATGATCGCATAAAATTTCTGGAGTGCATACTTCATATTGCCTACAACGAAGTATATATTTAAATGCATGTATTAAAATTTATTTATAAAATAATACGTTAAAAAAAAAAAACGTTGTGGGAAAAAAATTAATATGGGTTATTTGGGCGGTGGGTAGTACGCGTGAACAATATTGATGAAACTTTACTTTATTCTTAATTGAGATAATAAAAGACT
This sequence comes from Gymnosoma rotundatum, assembly GCA_916610165.2. Lineage (NCBI taxonomy): Eukaryota > Metazoa > Arthropoda > Insecta > Diptera > Tachinidae > Gymnosoma > Gymnosoma rotundatum. The sequence continues at coordinate 113,947,063 of OU744336.1, forward strand.
CTGTGCGAAATTTCAAAATAAAATTTTTGGCTAAAAATAAATTTTGGGTTTTATAGGCGGTGGTAATGGGCGTGGCCAATTTTGAAGAAACTTTGTATTTTTCTTAATAGAGCCACCCAAAGGCTCAGAGCAAAATTTCAACATTTTGCGAGCACTCCTTATATCTTTGCCAAACATTGTATGAACAAATCTTACTGTGCGCCGCCCTTCTAATAGCAGATATTTCCGCCTGTAAAACACTACAGCCATTTGGGAGTGTGAAAATCAATTTTATTCCAGTTTCCTCAATATAGAACCACCCCCAACTCTCGTCCCCCTCTTGAAGCCATGCGTGTGTATACAGAGTGCCAGAGACGGAATAGAGTGGCCCTCCGTCAGGTCAAAGAGAAATCTGTTTGTAAGGGCAATTTCTGGGGTGCAATAATCAACAAGATCAGGAGTTACATTCGTGAACTGTAACATGCTAGCATTTCTCCATGATCTATGGTTCAGAAGTGAACGTTATTATCTTGCAACTAAGCAAGCGTGTTACGTACCCGATAATTGACATTCAACCCCAACTCTCTGAGAGCCTGAAGGGTTATAATCGGGTCGATATTGTTAAGGGCCTCTTCAGTGTTTATGAAGGCTACCATAGTATAGTTCTTATGATCCAGTGAATTTCTTATATCACCCATGAGCAAGTGTAAAGCCGTCTCAACCGATCTACCCCTTGTGTAGGCGTGTTGAGATAAAGAAAGAAGGTTTTAAAACCATGTAAGATAAGGCCATGATGGCTTTGTTGCTCAAATGAATGAGAAATAAAGCCATAATGGCCTTATTTCCCAATCATTTAGAGGCAAGGTCACAATTAAAATTTTGCGAAATGAGAGATATAGCCATATTTTCTTTTCGCAAATGAGAATTAAAGTCATATTTTTTCCGAATTGTTATGCATGGTGTTAACATTTTTCAAAAGGAACAATCCTTAGTTATCATTGTCACAAGTCAATACTTAACTTTAGTGTTTCTGGGAAAAGACATTTTTTTATTTTTGTGACGCTCGCAGGAAAACTTTATTCAGCATAGCCACCTGCCGCGTCCTACTAGAGGAGAAAACCCTTAAGCGCGGTCGCAAGCCGCCACACAGAAAAACTTTAGTTTGCTAAGCCAGATTTTAATACTTAACTTTAGTGTCTTCGATAAGACATATTTTTTACAGAATGTTATTATTATTATTAATATTACTAGATTTTCTTCCTTCAATGAATACACATAAAAAAGGAAACATACTGTTAAAGAAAGAATTCGTATGCAAATAGTCAAACAATGTTAGAAATTATGAATGGGAAATAAAACAAAATTTTCATGGAAATAAACCAAAATCGATTTTTTTTTGTCTTATTTCACATTTAAAAGTGAAATAAAGCAAATTTTGCATTATTTCCGTTTGTGTTAATGCACCCACTCTTAAAATAAGTGCTTAAATTTATAGTGCTTTATTTATACAAAAGTGTGTAAATTTTGCTTTATTATTATTATTTCTTAATTATAAAAATAAGAAAACTATTAATGTAAAATGCAAAAGTTCTTCAAAACTGAAATGAGAGATAAAGCCATTTTCCATCGCAGGCGATTTGTTTATAATAGCTCTTATTAGTGGATATTTAGCAATTCCACTGTACGGTCTATGACTCTGGATTGAGCTTGTTGCTGACTAAGCATTTTTGGATGTTTGCTGTCCGGTTGTTGGTATTGCTGTTTCGAATTCTCTTCCTTCGACCGTTGCCTTTTGGGCGCTATCGATAAATATGGTTTGTCTTCACCAACATCGGGTTTGAAGATGTTCGCAGTAGCAAAGTGAGCCTTTGCCTAATTTAGAGAAGTTTTCTTTTGTGACGACAACTTCGTGGGTGGTATGCTACCGAGTTTGTCTAAAAGACTTTGGGCGGCACGCCCTTCAACAAAAACTACTCTTAGACTATTTTGTTGGGTCTTGTTTTGCTTCCGTTTTGGTGGGGTGACGTACCTCAGTGGAACCTTTCAACTTGGTCAAAGGTACAACCTGTACAGCTACAGCAAGGTTACCTGCGGGGTTAGCCAAGGCATCTGAAGCAGGTGTTTCTGCTGGTCTTATGCCAGCACGGGCCTTGGGAGTAACAGCCGAAAAGTCGAGTGGTACTTCGTTATTTTTGGTCTCAGAATCGTCAGAAGACTGGATAGCTTGGGCGAGAATGCACTCTGTCAGCTAGGGATTCCCCTGCTGACCTCTTGCCGCATTATTTGTGTTGTTGTTGTTTTGTTTTTTATTATTTTGCATGTAATTCCTACGAGTAAGCACGTAAACGGATAGACCATCCATGCAGTGACGGCATACATGGACTAGGAATCTGAAACTACAACCAACTCGTAACTTGGGGTGGGAAAGGAGCTGTTCGAAACAACTCATCTAGCCATTAAGGTTCTCGGCACTGCTACCAACCGCCTTAACCTTACAAGTGGATCCAGTTTTTGTCCATGGGTTTGAATAGTGAAAGTCCCTGCATACATACCACTACCTGGGAGCATTTGTACTACAATGTGCCCCAGGTATGGCATGCGTTCCGGCGAAACTTCCGGGTACTGCACCATTATAGGTGGATGCATGCATTGTCTGGAGGGTCTCAAGGTCAGAGATTGGTGGATTACTCCAATCACATATAACATGCTCAGGACCACTTATGCAGTGCATACTGTGATATGCGTAGAAACAATTGTTCAGCCATGGCACCACCTATGGTGTGGTGATGCCCTGACCGGACAATTGCCTGAAGGCACCCATCGCCCATGCAAACCTGGCATTGCCAGGCTGTGTGCGACCATATAGCTGAAAGCATATGGCCTAGACTATGCCCGAGCTATGTCAGAGGCCTAGGACCATAGTAGATGGGTGCCATAGGTGCGTAGACATATACTCCCCCTATCCGACACCTGGCGACGTGTCCGATGGAGGACTGACAAAACTCCACACGGACAATGTACACTTTAATGCTGTTAAAATTTTTCTGTGCACTCAACAACGAATAAATACACAATCGAAAGAAAGCATTGTACATAAAAACAAGAAAATAAATGTACGTAACTTTTTTATTCACCCATACTAAAACATGTCCTCTACCTAATAATTTTTTGATGTTCAAGTGCTGTGTCAGCAATTATATTATCTGTTACATGAATATTATGAATTTCAAGAGTAACTCATGCATTTTGAGAGGTTATTTGCAAAAGTTTTTTATTTTATAAATATGAGTTAATTAAAAGCAAAATTGCTAAAACAACCAAATTTGTTAAAATTAAAAAAAAACATACAACTAAAAGGCAAAATTGAATAAATATTGAAAAAGAAAACAAATTTAGTGTTTGTGTTTAATATTTAATTAATTTAAACCAATCTAAATTAAATATTTTACAACATATCTTTCTATAAAATTTAAGTTTGATCTTAATTAATTACTTAACATTTTTATGCATGATTAGTAAAATAATTTATAATGCAATATGCTAAGGAGAAATTACACTTCGAATTTCACATTTGCCTGAATTATAGATAAAACTGAGTTTGCCGCTTACGCAACGGTACTTACTTTTATATATGAAGTTATTATTAAATTTTGTTATAAAATATGAAATTTTCCACAAATATTTGGCTTGTTCATTAAAACCTTTTTAAAGAATAGAATAAGTAAAAGGCTTAATAACAAAAAATATAAGTAGAGCAAAAAACATTAAAATGATAAAAATTTCTCATTTACAAAAAATAAAAACAAGAAGAGGCATTAAAATTAAAATATATATATATATATATATATATATATATATATATATATATATATATATATATATTGGGCAAAACCTAAGAAACATTGCTTAATATTAGCTTCTGAGTCAAATTATATTTAAATGAACATATTTCAATTCAATGTTTTAATGCAGTTATATTAGTTACTGTGTCATACAAAATTACAAAAAAAATTTGTAATTATCTCTCACCTAACGGGTCTTTTAGTACAACAACAAAAAATACTCAAAAATTTATTGGCCAAAACCTAAGAAACTTTTAATATTTGGTATAATAAACCTTATTTTTTTTTACTGCGGCGCACCGACGTGGCATAGATTTGATAAAATTATCAATTATTTTTGGATCTATGCGTATCTATTCATCCTCCAGACACGAAAACAAATCTTCTCTGTTGGAAAATCGTTTCTATCCAATAAAAATAAAAAATAAATTTTCAAATCGGGCGATTGGGCCGGCCAATCAAGTACTTGAATCCCTTTCGATTTTCTAAAATGTCCCTATACACAGATCTGTCCATTTTGGTAGAAATTCTGTGGAACGGCCCTAGATCATGACCTGAAAAACACGTCCACACCATCACATTGCCACCCCATGCTTGACAGTTTTTTTTATAATATCGGGGTTTAAGCCTTTCACCTATATTGCGTCTCACACGACATATGCCATCGGAGTTGAACAAATTAAATTTGCTCTCGTCGCTAAATAGCACACTTATCCACTTTTTAACTGACCAATCAAGATATTGTTCTTGCAAATTCGAAATGATAAAATGATATTGATATTTTAACAAATTTGAAGGGCTATGAGCCCTGTAACTCGGCAAATATGGGCGAGCGGCCATTTTTCTACTTGAGATTTTTTTCTTATTTTTTAATTCAATATCTCCCGTTTATTCATTTCTTGATTGGAGTTACTGTTTTGTTCAAATGACATGAAAAAATTAGAGGTAGGCGTGGTGTTTTGCCTGCTGCCTAACATGGACGGATAGACGGACTTCGTTCAATAAACTTCGCTATGCATAAGAACTCAGAATATACATATATACTTTATGGGTTCGGAAATGGATATTTTAGAAATTACACACGGAATGACAAACTTAGATATACCCTTTTCACATTTTGTGGTAAAGGGTATTAAAACAGGTCATTTAACAATTTTAAGGAACAAATTTGTTTTTTTAACTCTATTTGCCGTCAATATTTACGTCGAAATAAAAACTGATAATTCTAATTATTCTAATTATACACGCAAAGAAAAAACATGGTTGTGCTATGGTCACAATAACCATAATATGTTCTTTGTAATATTGTAAAGTTGCAAAGAACAAATTAAAGTTGTTTTCCGCAATACTTTAGTCACAACAAACATGGTTTTGTTGATATTTAACCATTATATGGTTACTGTGTACAAAATATACAACATGGTTGGTTTAGCGTAAAAAAATTTGAACTACGACCAAAGTCTTATAACTTATTAAAAATAATATAATATATTTAACCATAATAATATAAAATAAATCAGAGTATGATTAAAAGCAAACAAAAAAATTTTTTGGCTTAAAAATATTTTGTTCTTGGTCTTGACACAATGCTTTTCTATCAATTTAGTAATTTTTTGTCAGCTTAAAGTTGAAATTGTTTTTATTATTTGAAAAAATTAAAAAAAAAATAAAAATGTATGTACAAAGTAAACAATTAAAAATTATACAGAAAATATGACAACAAATAAAAAGGTAAGCAAAGCATTTCAAAAATAGTTGAAATATACATATGTTAGCATATAAATCTTTATTTTGGTGTTATAAGCACAATTTTGAAATGATTTACGTATTTTTTATTTAAAGCTATCATATTATACATCAACAATAGTTGCCAGATGCCAGATTAAAGTAGTGGAAGTCTTGGATAAATACAAGAATATCACGTTTACTCCATAAATTGATATTCACATGGGAATGTATGCACATAAGATGCCTTTATTTGTGCTTATAAATTATATATATATTTTTTTATAAATGATTCTTGTAGCCTATGTGTTTAAGCCTTTTAATTATATATAATAAGCAATGAATTGTTTTTTTCTGCATTTATGTTATTGAATATATTTTATAACAAATCAATAATAATAATTCAATTATATAGCATGACATTTTCAATCATATGATGATGTTTTAATTTAATCATTTATTTTTTATATTATAACATAACTATTTTTAGATTTTACCATGTTATTGTTATGCTAGACAATAATATGGTTGCAACACTAGCTTTAATGTAACAATACTATGTTTTGTTAACAACCATATAATACAACCATAATATGTTGCTCTTAGATTATGGTTACCTCAACCATGTTTTTTCTTTGCATGTAGACATACATATACATATTTTTTAACCTGAAATAAACTAGCTATTTAAAAATAACTTACTCATGCCAAAGCAGTCCCTAGTAATAGGAATATATAGAATTTAGATTAATGGTTAATCGGAGGTAACAACTATCATAGAATCCCTTTTTTAAGTTTTCATGTTTTCTGTCCCAGTCGTCCCCAACAACAATATTTTAGTTAACTTTTTGGTAATTTATGCGTATAACTTATGAGTAAAATGTCATCTATTAATTTAAACAAATGCGACTATTTAATATTCCACGCGGAACCTCTTTAATCATAGATAACTACAATGATAAAAATGATACTTAAAATATTCCTTAATTGCAAAGGTTAAATAAACATTTTATTTAATTTTTAAGCAATAGGTCTTTTAATTTTTATATAAATATATTTTCGCATCATCAGGAAAACAAATATTTATTTAAAAAACATAAAACAACAACAAAAATGTAATAATTTTTTTTTTAAAACTAACATACGATATTTCACAAAACAAAAATTTATTTGTCATATAAAAATTTTTTTAAACAAATACAAAGTACAAAATTAGTTCTTGTATACTAAATGTCTATAAATCTGAGCTACATTATCCGTGTTTGCCTTAAAATTAATTATCCGTGCTGTTGGTGTATTAATAATTTGTAACATCTATAAAATATAACGTCGTTTATAATTGTTTTCTATTTTTATTACTGAAATATTTTCAAAATTGGGGTAGTAATTTAATCTGGAACAATGAGACGATAATGCAGTTTTTTGTGAATTAATACTTCTATATCTTTGATCAGATTTATGACCAGCAATTCTAGTTTTAAGTTTATTTTTCGTTGTTCCTATGTATACTTTATTACAAATCTCATTATCGTTTCTGTTACATGAAATCTTATAGACTTAATTTGATAATTCTTGATTTGGTATTTTATCTTTAGTTTTGCTAAATAACCTTTTTAATGTGTGGTGTGTTTTGTATGCCATTTTATATTTATTACAATAAAAAATTTTTGATTCCACTAACCGTTTTTATATTCCTGGTACATAAATTAAAGACTTATAAATCATTGGCTTAATTATATTTCTTGTATTTTTCTTTTTCCTATTTTTATACTGTCTTATAAATTTATTAGTAAGATGAATAGGAAAATTATTATCATTGAATACATTTCTAATTTTCTCTTTTTATGAAACTTAATATCACTTATCGTAAAGTATCCTTTCTATCAAATTTAAGGCTGCATTTATTTAAATTCGTTTACTGTGTTTAGAATAAAAGTTAATGATTAAATTGTTTCCACTCCTAATGAGTAAAGTATCTAAATATGGAAGTTTTAAGTAAATTATTAATACCATTTTCTAATATTATACAAAATAAATCGCCAACATATTTCAATATTATTGGTTTGATACTAAGCTTTCCAATACATGTGTGTAGTTGTTTCTCCATAACAATATCAGCCACAATTGACGACAGAAGATCCCATCGGTAAAAAAAAATGTATTCATTTTTTATGTTAAGTAAAATAATATTTCCATTAAAGCAAAATTATGAATTAAAACGAAATATTAATGTTATTTGGAGGAGAAAATGCGATGTCTGAATCATCATAAATGCATACCTAATAACCTTAACTTTTTTTATGAAAACAATCCTTAAAATTTTATTTATTGATTTATAAAAAAACCTAAAGTAAACAGTCCTACTATTTATTTTATATTTAATATGTGTATGTATTTTATAATATGCGTACTTATTTATAGTAAGCATTTGGAAGATTGTTTTAACAAGAATGAACAAAGTGAGTCTTATAATACTACCCAAAATGACTTAAATAAAACTGATTAATCAGTTGTGCGTTTAAAAAAATGTACGTTGATTGCCTCATTCGCCACATATTGGTTTTAGGGGCAAAAAATATTAATTAAACCGAAATGTATATTTTAGTCAATAATGTACATTCAAGTAATGTAATGAATAAATACTTACTTATGTTAATTTGACTATTATTATGAATTGATTGAAAAGAGCAGCGAAAGAAAGAGATTTCATAAAAATGAACTTAATGAGATGTTTTATAACTGCTCTAAGTGACTCTAATGTCTATAATAAATGAAAATATACGATTGTTTCCATTTTATACAACCAATAGACCAATAACGGAAGCAAATTATTTGTAAAACGGTTTTTTTTATTTTGTTCTGAACATTATTTAGTACTGAATTGTTGTGTTTTGTTATTAAAAATGTTTTTAATTGTATTTTTAAATTGTTGATTTTTTCTGTTAAACTGGAGCTAAATACGATTTTTGTTTCAAATATACTCATTTTATATCAAAATTATCTGGCACCTCACTATGCGCTGGCACGACGACACTACAGTATGGTTAAGTTTCAAGAGGGTTTGGAGTATAATCTCTCCTGAGAGTTGTTTTTCCCGGCTATGAGCATAAGCTCAATCTCTTTACGCTGCTGTTGGCCGGGGTTTCCAGAATTTTTTCGAGCCGTATACCTTATTTGATTAGTTTTAATCCCACTATCTCCGAAAATTTGAACTATCTCCGAAATTCCCCAGTGCAAATTATAGTATTTATTTTAAAATTTAATTTAAGTATAACATACGGTAATTGTACAAGCAGTTCCCACGGCTTCATCAGCGTGACAATTCTAATTTTCTTAAAATCCAAATTTATAAAAATTTGTTTTTGAATATTGTCTAAACTTGGTTTAGCCACAACCTTTAAATTAAAGTTATTTACAGAAATAACAAAATTTAAACAACATTGTTTTATATTTAACGAAAGCTACAATAAAGCTACAATGTAGTTTTCTATTTCTATTAGCGAAAAAAGGCAGGCTACAAAAAAAATGTTAATATTAATTCAATCTTCAAGAAGTTATCATCTAAATTTTTAACTTAATACTCACCAGAAAGCCTGTCAAGCCTTGATATAAGCTATCTGTTAAAAACTTACCTTATAATTAAAAAAAGAAAACTTATAAATAATTATCAACTGAAATAAAAGAAAGCTGTACTCACCTATAAATTGAATTATACCCTTAATTACCTACTACTCAACATTTGAAATACTTACCATAAGAAACCTGTTAAACATTCATCTGAAACCTATAAGAAATCATTGAAATACTTACCTAATATTAGAAACCTGTTGTATGAATACCTCCCTAACATAAATAAAACCTATAGTGGATACACTTCCCAAGGTGAGTTATATGTGCTTCCAATTTTCTCTAACTCATATAAAATAAGAAAGTTACTAATAATTCCTTTTTTATTTTATTCCCTTAACCCCAACAATTATAATTACTTATTGCCAAGTAATTATAATTATAATCTCTTTAAGATTGGCAAAATACTTATTTTCATACTCGCCAATTCTAGAAGAGATTTTAATAACAAAGCAATTGTTTCATGGTCCTTTCCCACCAAGCCAGTGCTGTGGACAACAACAAACATAATCGTTCATCGTTATATTTAATCTGAATACATACGAGTAAAAGAGTGTCTCTTAAGTAAAACAACAATAAGTGCGTAATTACATCAAAGCTATTATGAGGTAAATCATTATTAATTTTTAATTTTTCCCTGACCAGGATTCGAACCATCGATTTTATAAATTAATGAAATTTTACTTTATTTTCGGCTTTTTGGTTCTTTTTAATTAATTTTCTAAACATTTTTAGAAAGAAAAATTATTTACAAATGTATGCGGACGTTTTCCAAAAAAACAAGAAAAATTAGACGTAGCAGAATGAAATGCAGCATTTTCTGGACCGCCACATCCTTCATCAGCATTCTTTGCATCTATCTACCTTATGTTATGTACATCGTAAACATCATGCATTTAACCAACTAATCTTAATGTTAATTTGGTGAGACGAAGTTCACACACAACTTTTTTCTTTGTCGTTCTCTTTGTAACTCGTCTTGTACATTTGTTGTTACTTTTTTTGTGCTAGCAGTTTGATAGCCACAAGTGCAACTTTTTTGTTTTTAATTCTTCACACTTGTTTGCTCACAACAATATAGACACTGTTTCAGTATCATATTGTCTTTTATGAGTTAAGTATGAATGTAAATACGCGGTGCCTAGCGTTTGTTTTTAATTTTTCCCTGACCAGGATTCGAACCATCGATTTTATAAATTAATGAAATTTTACTTTATTTTCGGCTTTTTGGTTCTTTTTAATTAATTTTCCAAACATTTTTAGAAAGAAAAATTATTTACAAATGTATGCGGACGTTTTCCAAAGAAAACAAAAAACATATTTGTATGTTTGCATATCATTTCTATATTCCATAAAAGTATTTTCTTTCAACAGCCTTAAATGCCATTATTTAACAATACTGCTTTATTTTCGTGAGCATTTTGTATATGTTCTAGTGCACACGATGCTTCTACTATGATTTACCGTTTTTTTACTTCATTTTCGCCTTTTGTTTTGATGTTCTACTCTGTTTTAAAACACAAGCACTAACAAAGCTATTAAGAGAAGCTAGTTAAAGATTTCTCTTTTTAGATTTTAAAAAAAATTAATTTATTAAGCGGCTATGCGCTTTCTTTATTTATTCCTTTAAAAAAATGAATCTAAACTACATTTATGTTTAATACTGATGTTCGATTGAGACTCGTGTTAAATTTAGACTGCTCTCATGTCTAAAAATAATCTTTTTATATAATGTTGAGTTTTAGTACCTGTTTGCTTAAACTAGGGTTAGTTATGAAAATGTACATTCTTTATCTTATTTTTATTAACATACCTTTTTCTTGGGTTGTTTGTTTGTAAATTGTGTTTACTAAAAATGTGTTTGATATTTTCTTATCTCTAGAATATGTTTACATTTGATATTTCCCTGAAATGAATGTCTTTGTCCTAAAGTGTGTGTATCTTTATTTCGATTACAATTTAGCATGTTATTACAAATAACCTTGGTTTTGTTTTATTACAAATAATCTTTGTTTTATTACAGCTAATGTTTGTGTCTTAAAGTATGTTTTGTATCTTTGTTTTAATTTAACATGCTTGATCTTGCTTTAGCTTAAATTAGGTTTGTATCTTTGTTTTAACAATCTTGAGGTTGTAGTGTTCCTTAACTCTCCCCTTCCTAAATTAAATCGTCCCGATTTAAACTGTATTAGCCTGTAGCTTTACTAGCTCATTTCTATAAAGAACTTTAAAATTTTCGTCTACTTTGCGTTGTCTGTTTATTATACAATATTTGGATATTTGTTTAGCTGTGTATAGACAACTAATACTTCCAGTTGTAATTATTATTAAGTAAATAAATGACCTAAAGGGGTGATTTTCTACAGGTATATACAATTTCTTTAATGAGTCTAAGTTATTAAATGCATATTCTGTGTCTGTATATAAAATTTTCATTATCTCAAAACTTTCACTATATTTAGTGTGTATTGCTTCTAGCAATCCGGCATGTACGTTTTTATAAGTTATGTTATCTATATGTACTTCGTCCGTGAATTCTACTAATGTTATTTCTGTTGTCGTATGGTTATTTACAGTGTGAGTTCTGTCTAATAATATAAATCCTTCGTCTATTTGTAATAGCGGTTGATTGTACTCTTGAATAATTGAACATTTAGCGCTCTGATTTTCTAGTAATGGTATGATACAGTTGTCGTCCGTGTTATTGTTTCGTTTGCAAATATATTTTCCCAAATTATTTTTACACTTTGTGATCCTAACATAGTCCTTCCCGCATCTTGCTATTTCCTGGTCAGTAACAATTTTTCCGTGTCTAAAACTAATTGGAGTTACCTTAAAATAGTCACATTGGTTAGTTAGTACCGGGTATTTGTATATGGTGATTATGAGTTCATAAGTTTTAGCGATGTGTATGGCTGCGTATTCCATTATGTTAATTATTGGGGTTCTTGTTAATTCATGCGTAATCACTTCCCTCAAATCCTCCATGTCCAAAGCTTCAGATAAGAATTCATTGTTTTTTGCTGCATTAATAGTTCGTGTTATTAATAAAAGTTGGTCATGCACTTGTTCTTAGATTATATGGTTTTTCATATTTTTCCGATTGATTATATTAAGAATTTTTTCGAATCTAGAGTTTATTAATTTTTGTTTTGTATTATTTTCAATTAGTGTGTTAATGGCTTTCTCTATTTTTATAACATCATCGTGATCCGGGATACCCGTAATAAATTTCAAGGCGGAACCTAAAAAATTTATTCCTCTTCTCTGAATATTACGCTCTGTTAGCTGTTTTGTTAGAATTTCAATTTTTTCAATCCAAATTTGTTCTTCTACATTAGGCTTGCAATTACCACTAAGCACTTGCCTGTACGGCGAGAATATTTTTGTTAAGTTGCTTACATGAAATAAATAAGAATAATTGTCGAATAACAATGCGGCGTCACCTCTTGTCAACACGTATTTTTTTCCTGTTAGATTTTGTAGTTTAACGTCTGCTTGAATTATTGTTGCGGTTGTGATGACCATGATTAGTGATGTTAGGAATGTTATCCTCATTTTTTGTAAGTACATAAATTTTTATATTATTTTTATGTATGATCTGCCCTCCTTGAGTTAAGATAGTGTCCTCACGATCTTCCTGAACTATGTGTTTTTTGTATCTGCTATCGCTCTTACTTCTGATGTTAGTTCTAGCTACCAACACTTTATCTCCTTTTTGAAATGTCCTATGCTTTGATCCTTGATTTAACCTTTGTAGTGTCTTCTGCGAAGCATTTCTTAATTTATTTTGCATATCCACCTTAGAGAATTTTATTAAATTAAAATGAATATCTTTGGGTTTATATCCTGAAACTGAATGTGTAGAGTTGTTTATTTCTTTTACCGCTAGGAACAACTCCTCCGTTGCTGATGTTTCTTTATGTATCTTTAAAATTCGGGATAGTTCCGATATTGAATTGTGTGCTCGTTCGACTTGTCCGTTTGCTTTAGACCTGTGTACTGGGGTTTGTATCTTTTTAATGTTATGTTTTATACACATTTGGTTCACCATGATCGTATTCAAACATTTTTCATTATCTGTCATTAATCGTTTGCAGATCGGAAAATTATTAATGAGAATTTCTTCTACTTTTCTGTCCATATCAGCCTTTGAGTCGATGTCTCTGATAACTATGTATTTAGAGAATTTATCTATACCTACAAGATGCTGTTTATGCTCGTTGAAATAAATGTCTATATGTATGTATTCCCCTGGATGTTCGGGAATATCCGAGTGTTGTAATGGTTCTTTTGTTGGGTTGCGTTCGTATTTACCATACAAACATGCAGTGCATTTCTTATTAAATGCCATACAGTGTTTTCTCATGTCCGGCCAGTAATATTGTTCTAATAGTTCGTGTATATTATTTTTATAGCCTCTACTAATCGAATTTGTTCCTCTCTTTTCGTTATATCTCTTAATCTTATTGGTGTGAATACGAATTGGTGGTATTGAATGTATTCTTTATGGTTCTACCGTGTTTAAATAAATCTTCAGCTGTAGCATATTTGGCGGTGATTTTTTGGGGTTGAATGCACTTTTTTAATTCGGTAATTAAATTTTTCTCGTTAGTAAATCTGATACGAGGGCTGCTCTATATATTTCTGGCCTAATAGTGAAAATGCGAATATTTATAATCAAAAATGGTTTTATTGTGTTTCAAAGTATTCTCCAGCATGATTTATATACTTTTGCATGCGCTCAAACCAGTTGTCGAAGCACTTTTTCTACTCCGATTGAGACACCTCTAAAACATGGTTTTTGAACACTTCAACAACTTCTTCTGGCGACGAAAATCCTTGACCACGCATTTTTTTCATTATGTGCGGAAACAAGAAGAAGTCATTAGGTGCCAAGTCAGGGCTGTACGGCGGATGACCCATTAATTCGACGTTTTGGCATGGTGAACAGGGATTCGTCTTCTCTTGTTGGTTTTTCGAATTTCTCCGATGACTTCAGGCAAACAAATTGTAGTGTACCACTTAGAAGTAACCGTCCTACGTTGCTCAAGCAGAACAGTCGCCACATGACCAGTTTTGACGAAGAAACAGGCGACCATTTGCTTCGAAGTGCTTCTTCCACGAACAACTTTCGTTGGATTTTGCTCGTCTTTGAAGACCCACACGGTCGATTGTTGTTTTGTTTCGGGCTCATACGCATAGGTCCATGATTCGCCACCTGTGACGATCTTATAAACGCCTTTTGAAGCACCGCAATCGTATTTTTGCAACATTTCTTTGCACCAATCGACACGAGCCTTTTTTTGAGCGACTTTCAAATTGTGCAGGATCCAACGAGAACAAACCTTTTTTACGGCCAGGTGTTCATGCAGTATCGAATGTATGCTGGTGGAAGAAATGTCTAAGGATGTCTCTATCTCTCGGTATGTCGCATGTCGATCTTGCATTATGAGTTCACGCATGGCATCAATGTTCTCTGGCACAACAGCCGTTTTTGGACGACCTTCACGGAATTCGTCTTTGAGCGAGCTTCGGCCACGATTAAATTCATTCTACCAATTTTTCACAGTGCTATAGGATGGTGCTCTATAGCCATACAAAGATTTAAGTTCATCAATGCACTCTTGTCGTGATAATCCACGTCGAAAGTTGTGAAAAATGATGGCACGAAAATGTTCACGAGTTAATTCCATTTTTTTTCTATATTAATTTTTTCAAGTCACTGTAAACAACACAAATAATGGTCGTACGTCAAAACGTTTTGAGTACGATTATGCTTAAAAATGACAACCTTTCCAATGGAAATGTCAGATTGCACTTGGCAGCACTCAGGGTTGCCAGGCCAGAAATATATATAGCAGCCGTCGTAATATGACGTATTTTACTCTGAAATATTATTTGTGTATGTATTTCATCAGATACTTCATTTGGTATGAGTTCAATTTGTATTCCATACGCATTAAATGGTTGTGATACGGTTTTTATTATTTGTTCACTTGAGCTATTACTTGAATGAACCGTGCCTACTGATGATGTATTTATAGCTTGTCGTGATAATGCGTCCGCCACAACATTTTGTGTACCAGGTTTATAGGTTAATTTAGCACCATAGTCTTCGATGATGGCTTTCCATCGTTTCAGCTTGGGGTTAGGATTTTTGTCTGAGATTGCGTATGTCAATGACTGGTGGTCAGTAAAGATGGTCAAGTCAGCTATGCCGTATATGTAGTTACGTAATTTCTTTAATGCCCAAATTATAGCCAGTAATTATTTTTCGTTAGTACTATAATTTTGTTCGATGGTGCTCAGTGTACGAGATAAAAAATAAATTGGGTTCCTATTTTGACTTAGAACAGCTCCAATAGCTATGTTGGAAGCATCTGTTGTAAGTTCAAATGGTTTATTAAAGTTGGGTTGGTATAATTCCACTTGCTCTTTTAGACTATTTTTTAATTTGTTTACAGCTTCTATGGCTGATTGTTCCAGTTTAACCTCTGTATTTTTACTTTTATTTTTACCAATGTGAGCATTTTCTCCATTTAGGTGCAAAGTTAAGGGTTTTGAAATTTGAGCATAATCTTTTACAAATCTCCTATAGTAGCCAGTAAGTCCCAAAAAACCTCTGAGGTCTTTTAATGTTTTCGGTATTGGAAAATTTTCTATTGCCTTTATTTTTTCCGGGTCAGTGGTTATTTTATTATATTTTACAATATGTCCGAGATATTCTACTTCTTCCATGAAGAATTTTGATTTCTTATTGGACACTTTTAAGTTCGCCTTATTAAGGGCATTAAAAATAGTATGGATATGTTGTATGTGTTCCTCTGGCGAGGAAGAATATATAATTACGTCGTCTATGTATACGTAAGCAAATTTTCCTATAAATTCTCGTAAAATATCATCCACACATCTTTGAAAAAGGGAAGGAGCGTTCTTTAAGCCGAAAGGCATACGTAAAAACTCATATTTTCCGCCATTTACACAGAAAGCAGTCTTCTCTCTATCCTTTTCCGTTATCCTAATTTGGTGGAATCCTGATTCCAAGTCGATTGTGGTAAAGTATCTAGCTTTTCCTAGATTCTGTAAAGTTATATTTGTATCTGGAATTATATATCTGTCAGTAACTGTATGTTCGTTTAGTTTTCTGAAGTCTATCGCCATCCTACGTTTCGGTTTATCATTCTCATCAGTTCCTTTTTTGTGAACTGTTAACATAGGTGAATTATAAGGACTAAAGCTTTTTTGAATAATACCATCTTCTAGTAATTTTTTTATTTCTTTATTAACGAATTCTACGTCATTCATATTGCCCAGCTACTGTTTTGTCCAAATTGGGTCATCTGTAGTTGTTTTAATGCTTGCCTCAATAGTTGTAGTAAAAGGTAGGGGACCTATTTTATTATTACCTATCATTAATTCTTCAATCTCTTTTCTATATTCTTCACTTCCTATGGTGAAATTTATGTATGCATTATCCTTTCTTTCCTGCAATTCAAATCTTATTTTGTTACTGTTTATTATTGCACCTAGATTTCTTATTCCGTCCCATCCTAATATTAAGTCAAAATTATCTATCGAATCTATTTCGAAGAAATCTACGTCTTTTCCCATAAATTTAATTGTTTGTTTAGTATTGACTATTGGTTTACCATGCATACTTATAATTTGTAAAGGCTTAATTTTTTCTGAATGGTTAAACTTTAAAGATTTTTTTATATAATTGTGGGTTGCGCCTGTATCTATTAACACTTCAAAATTTTTTTCTCCATCATTCATTATAATAAATTTTTTAGTTTAAAGACTTAGTAACTATTTTATTTACGGTACCTGTTTCTACAATAATACTTTGGTTATCATCAACCGCTGCAAGGTTATTGCTTCTCAGAATTTTGGATTGGTGAAATTGTGTGCTGGGTTCTCGGTGTCTCTTCCAAGGATGATGTTGTTGATTATGAAAATTCGTTCTGCGATGTTGATTGGTGTTACCTGATGATGTGTCCATTGGTTCTGGACGTGGTTGATACTGATGTTGGGTAGGCACTTCTTCACTTTGTTGATGGATATACGATGGACGTCTGTGATGATGATGATGGTTGTTATTGGGTCTTTGTATTGGCTGTACATAATTCCTCTGTTCATTGCTGGAGTATGATAATCGTAATTTTCGATGCTCGTCATCGTGTTCTATGGTGCGTGCTACCGCAAAAGCATGTTCCAAATCCTTTATTGGATTTCCATATAGTGTGGAACGTATGTGCAAGTTACTAATTCCGTCTTTGAAGACTCGTACAGCTTCTTGAGTGGCTTCATTTGTCATTACATCTATTACCTCTTGTGAATGACCGGACATGGCAATTTTGGAAGTGATTAAGGTGAGAGCTTTATTAATTTCATCATGAAATTCTGATAAGTTGCGTCTACCTTGTGTTAATTTCTTCATTTCATCCTGAAGTACATATAATGGTCTCTGATCGGCATAAGTATAATCTAGTCTGTTTCGTATAGCATCGAAATTGAATATTGTGTTGTGATTTGTTAATACGTCTGCGGCTGCGCCTATTATTGACAAGGCTTCCATGTATCTATTTGAGTTTTGGTGAATTCTGATACCTTCCATAAGCCTCGATACGTCTTCCCTCCAAATTCGGTATCTTGCGATATTGCCGTCGAATACTGGCAATGCTTTGAATACGTCCAGATTAATTTCCTCGGGTGTGGTGTTCACTGGTTGTAATCTAGCCGTTGCTGGTGGTGCTATGCCTGGGTTGATTGGTATTTGATCGAGTCTTTTTTTCAGCGTTCTATTCTCTTCCTGAATATTTTGTAGCATGATCTGCAAACTAGCCATTTGTTGGATCATTGTACTTAGGTCGGCTTGTGTCATTTTTTCCTCAGTAACTAGATTTCTTTGTTCGTCAAAGATGTTAAATTTTTTAATTCTTTTCATAAATTTCTTCACCACACTTTTTCTTCACTATGCGCAATAATTTTACTTATGTGGAAAAGT
This sequence comes from Gymnosoma rotundatum, assembly GCA_916610165.2. Classification (NCBI taxonomy): domain Eukaryota; kingdom Metazoa; phylum Arthropoda; class Insecta; order Diptera; family Tachinidae; genus Gymnosoma; species Gymnosoma rotundatum. The sequence goes on from OU744336.1 coordinate 113,965,246, forward strand.
TTTATATATATATTTTTTCTTTTAATGATCCTTTTCTTATGAAGGATTCTTCCTTGCTGCGACAAGGATGCTTTGGTCCGCTCGTTAGAAGGATAAAAATATATTATCCTCCTGGCAGGATCGCCAGTTAAAGATTTCTCTTTTTAGATTTTTAAAAAAATTAATTTATTAAGCGGCTATGCGCTTTCTTTATTTATTCCTTTAAAAAAATGAATCTAAACTACATTTATGTTTAATACTGATGTTCGATTGAGACTCGTGTTAAATTTAGACTGCTCTCATGTCTAAAAATAATCTTTTTATATAATGTTGAGTTTTAGTACCTGTTTGCTTAAACTAGGGTTAGTTATGAAAATGTACATTCTTTATCTTATTTTTATTAACATACCTTTTTCTTGGGTTGTTTGTTTGTAAATTGTGTTTACTAAAAATGTGTTTGATATTTTCTTATCTCTAGAATATGTTTACATTTGATATTTCCCTGAAATGAATGTCTTTGTCCTAAAGTGTGTGTATCTTTATTTCGATTACAATTTAGCATGTTATTACAAATAACCTTGGTTTTGTTTTATTACAAATAATCTTTGTTTTATTACAGCTAATGTTTGTGTCTTAAAGTATGTTTTGTATCTTTGTTTTAGTTTAACATGCTTGATCTTGCTTTAGCTTAAATTATGTTTGTATCTTTGTTTTAACAACCTTGAGGTTGTAGTGTTCCTTAACTAGCTTTTCAAATGGTGCTTGTCTTGTTTTAGTGAGAGCCATGTTTTGTTATGCTTGTTTTGATATTTATATTTACAATGAAATTCTGTGTTTGGAAGTAGTGTACACTAGCACATAGAACTATTAAAACATTTTGTGCAGCTCTTTAGTACATACATAGGTACATACTACATATCATTTTTCCAAACTGCATATGTAAAATAAAACCTCCATATTACATTGAGGTAGTGAATATAGAAGGTGTTTTTGTGTATAAAAAAAGTAATAAGAATAAATAAAAACACATTTCTTAACAAAAAAATACAGTTATACATTTGTTAAAAAAAACTGTTTAAATAATTTTTTCTCGAATAAATATACATGCATACATCTATATTCTGCATCAATATGTATGTATTTATGTGGTAAAGTACGTACGTATGTACAATAAATAAGTTAACGGTTCAACAAAGTGAGCAAAAATTAAAATAGAAAAAATAAGAAAAAGAAAGAATAAAATAAGAAATGCAAACAAAATTGCACCAAAGTTCCTAAAAAGCTACATACATACATATGTATGTATTTACATACAAACATTACCTATCATAATTTTGGTTGCTTAAAAACAACAAAAACAAATAAATAATTGTTTAACATAAAAACAACAAAAACAAATAAATAATTGTTTAACATAAAAAAGTAATTTAAATTACTCTTTAATTTATGAATTTTAATCAGCGTTGTCAACATTGTTGCCAGAAGTGCAGATTTTGGCCTCCGAAAGTACCAAAAGATTTGAAAATTTTTGCCCTAAAATCGAAGATTTATTAAAATCTGTGTTGCAACTTCTATTACGTTAACTAATTTTTCTTGTTTTGTTTGGAAAACGTCCGAAACATTTGTAATTTTTATTTCTTAAAAAAGATTTTTAGAAAATAAAAAAAAATAAATTTAATCCAAAATCAATTTCAATGAATTTATAATATCCACAATTCAATTCCTTATTTTTATAAAAAATTTATTTAAAAAAACGATCGTTTAAATAAAAAATCCTTAAGCATGACAGTTAGGGTCTGTATAGATTTTCAAACCTATTTTTTGGCTTAATATACTCTTTTAGCTTACACAAATTAATTGTTAAATATTTTGTCGACAATGACATGACTACAAAAAGAACATGGTTGGATTTGCAGCAGATGGAGCTGCTGTCAATGGTGGCACAAAATCAGTTTAGGACTAAGCTAAAAAATATCGAAAGATTTTTTAAAGAATATAAAAAACACGACTTGGACTCGGAGTTTAGAGAGTAAAAAGTATTAGATTTTAAAGATATACTTAATGAAAAAGAAATGAATTTAGTTAATTTCTGGAAAAAACGTAATCTAAATTAGACGTACTGGTTCTGCTGTTTCAGTTCTTTCAGCGTTCGTCCAAAATATAACGATTTTATTTAAGTCAGGTAAATTTAAATAAAACAAAACTTTGCCATCGCTTAGAAAATTAATCTTTAGTAGGATTATTGCTCACAAAAGATTATTTGTGACTTAAAAACTTTGAATGTTTCAACACACTTACATACATATAGATAACTAAAAATTATGTCAGCTGATATTTAAAAAAAATCAAAAAAAATTTAATAATTTTTGAATATAAAGTTAATAACATCTAATAGAACTTTACATATGTATGTAAGTACATATTGCTGGTCTCATGTAGAAAAGCCATAACTCGATTTTTTACGAAATTGAAATTTTTCTTGATTCCAATACATTTCACACAGATACACCTTGTCAAAAAAATTTAATGCAATAGTATCAAAAATAACGGTTTTCTAAGCATTTGCATTTTTAATATTACATTGTGATAAATACAGTTTCTATTATGTTTTTATCTTCTTCTGTAAAGTTACTTATATACGAGTTAGGGCCTTTCTACATGAGACCAGCGATATGTAACTTAAACATAATTTATTTATTCTGTAAGCACATACAATTCCGTTTAGTAAATCGAATTGTATTGATTTTGGTTTATTTATTATTTTCATAAATATTCAGGTATATTGTATAAAAATAAATTATAATTTTATTTAAAAAGGAAAAATGCATTTGAAGATTTATTGAAGATTTTTATAATAAGCTGCAGATTTTTTTCGGGAAATATTGTTTCATTTCGCAGATTTCACACACTAAAGTTCTGGCAACACTGATTGTCAACTTTGAAATTTCAAAACGCATCAAGTGGAGAAAAAACGCACGATTTAAGAGAAAACGCACCAAGTTTGGGAATTTCTTTTTTATTTAATACTTTTATGATTTAGTTTTTCAAAAAAGCGTTATTTTTTTGTATTAAAAATATAACAATAAAGCAGTCTTTAAGTTCAAGGTTTTTACAAACAAACTAAATTAAAAAATAAAACTTAACAAAAATAAAAAAAATAAACAAATATGTTTGTTTTAATTTGTACTAGATAATACATTTTATTCATATATTGCATACACAACCTTTGAAATAAAAAACGATCATTCATAAAAAAATATTTCTGTATAATTACATGCATACAGTTTAACCCTTATCGGACGCGACTTTTCACACGTTTGATTCTCACCAGGTTGTAGTTATTTTTAACAAATATGAAAAAAAAACAATAGTATCTTATTATACATTTATATTCATTTCTTTTCAGTTTTGTTACAAATTATTTATTTATTAAATTATTATTTATTAACGGTAAATACGTATTTTCAAATGGTAACGGTAAATTGAAGAAATGAATGGATTTTAAAAACAAATCTCATCAATAGACAGTATGTTCCGACATAATTCGCCTTGTCACTTCACACGTGCCATACGACCGTTGCAGAAAAGTACTGTTGTCACGTCAGAGGTGACTTACGACCGATAAGGGTTAACACGTTGACTGCCACGCGTGTTTACAACAAAATCCCCGTCAGGCCACCCGTGCCACTGTAAGATGCGTGCTCTGCTACCGCATGTCTGTTTACATTTCTTTCGGTACTCTCACCCCGATATCTATTACGATCCTCATTTATCACGTTATTACTCTGCACGAGCAGTTGTAATCTTTGCCGTGTACTGAGTAGCACAACTAATATCTCTGCCCAACTAATATCTCAACCGCAACTTTGCAGTGAATGCTTCAATATTTTGCACTGTAAATAATTTTGTTAATAAACGATTTTTAAAAAAATTCAACAGTATTATTATCTCCTGTCATATATTTATCTAAATATGTTCGGAAATCCTTTGGAAGGAGTCACCCGACGTGGCCTGATGAGAACTCTTGCTGTCACCCGAATACGGGTGACACGGCAGTTAACGTGTTAATAAGTAAAATTGCCCTACAAAATTCCTTTTACTAAGGGCTTATAAATGCCAAAAAAAAAAAAAAATTATGAATAATTTGATTTCAAATTCTGATATTTTGTAAACATTATTACTATTAATGCGGCAATTAACACTATCTGGAAGTTCGTAAGCTTTAAAACAAGACATTCGGTTACGTATCTTTGATTTAAATAAATTCATTGAACTAAAAACGTGCTCAACTTCTGCATTTGAGTATGGAAGTGACATAATTTTATGCGCGGTATTTGCTAGTGCATGAAAAGGGTTAATATTAAGTACGTCTTTATAACTTTTAACTTCAGTCCAAAATTCTAATGTTGAATCAATATTGTTCCATTGTATAAAGTAAACCATTCGCAACCTGTTTTCAATACTAGACAATATTTTGATATCGGATTCAAATTGTACTGCTAATGGCATAGTATATAGGAACTGTGCGTTCTAACTCACATCCGGCCAAAAAGTGCATGAAATGTATGGAAATCATGCAAAAGCCATAATCATTCATGCAGAAGCCATTAATGTCATGCAAAAGCAATTAAAATGTCACTTAATGGCTTTTTTATGCTAATGAGGCACGTGCTAGACCTTTTTTTACTCTACCGCTAATTTATTACCCATTAATGTCAAGTACGAGGGCTATTAAAGAATGACAAGGGTCGCATGACTGTAGTTGTGAAATGCAGGTGTGCATTGATCTTGTGTATAGGGATTTGGGGAGAAAAAGAAAGTATGTTAATTTCTGTTTAAGGTTTTATTGAAATTACCCATTAATGTCAAGTACGAGGGCTATTAAAGAATGACAAGGGTCGCATGACTGTAGTTGTGAAATGCAGGTGTGCATTGATCTTGTGTATAGGGATTTGGGGAGAAAAAGAAAGTATGTTAATTTCTGTTTAAGGTTTTATTGAAATGATCGTGATTTGAATAATTAAAAATGCAGGTGTGCATTGATCTTGTGTAAGTTGATGGAATAGTATGATGATATGTACTGATATTGTGTATGGATATTTGGTGATGAAAGGAAAACATGTTAACTTCTGTTTTAGGTTTTATTGAAATGATCGTGGTTTGAATAATTAAAAAGTGTAAATAGTAATATTGGGGAGTAGAAAATCCTTATTGAATAATTAATAAAGGTTTTCTTGTTTTCAAATATATTTTTTTTTTGTTTGTAAGTAGATCAAATAGTATGATGGTATGTACTGATATTGTGTATAGGGATTTGGTGAGAAAAAAGAAAAACTTGTTGATTTCTGTTTAATAAGAATAATATTTGGGAGTAAAAAATCTGTATTGAATAGTTAATAAATGTGTTTAAAAAGTTTAATCACGTAGGCCATTGAAGAATGATGAGGGTTGGAAATGTAAGATGAATGCAGGTGTTAAGGTTATTGAATTTTGAATTTGGTTTTCATTAAGGAGAAGCGCAATGAAAGGAAAAATATAAGAAAAATTTTGTTTTTTAAAAATTAAAAAACTAAAAATTTCTATATAATAAGGATTGTATTTTTTTTCAAAGAGTAATAAAATCTTGCAACTAATTGCTTAAATGTGAAGTGCTAGATGACGTGGTTTAACATATTAATAAATGTGACAATGTGATCACAAGTATATGAAAGTAACAGAGAATCCAAACACAGCAGGTGTGTTGAGAGACAGTTATGTTGAAAAATGTGAAACATGTTAACAAGTGTAGTTAGAGATAGCTAAGAAAATACAAGTATTTTATAGCATGTTTACACGGCAATGTGAAGCACTTGCTTCGCTCTCTGAATCATGATTGCAAAGCATGCCGTTTCCACGACACATACTACATACTGCTTCACATTGACTTCTGTTCTAAAATTTGGTTTTTTGTTTCAATTTTAGTGTTTGTAATTAATAAAATTTTAAATTATAATATAAATATTTGTTTTTATATTAACACACATTTACACAGCACTTTTAATGTTGGTTTACTTTTTTTGTTTAAATTTATATACAGCTAGTTCAGATAAACTTGCGATAAAAATTAGGGAAGACAGAAATTTTTCATGCTTCGCAAGTAGATTCAAGCTGAATCGTCTCAAAATAAAATGCTTCGCTCTCGAGATTTTATATGGCGAAGCACGTTGATTCGGTTGTAATTGAGCTGTGAATCATGAAAAGAGAGCGAAGCAAGAATATTGGGCTCCGTGTAAACATAGTATTACACATTAGGAAAAATTAGCAATACGAGTATAGGTAAAGGTCACTAAATTTTGATTTTTTTCATAGGAAAAAAAATAAATTAACAAGGTAAAGATCACTATATTTTGATTTTTTCATGACGAGGGTTGAAAATGTAAGATGAATGCAGGTGTTAAGGTTATTGAACTTTGATTTTTTGTTTTCAAGAAGCAGAAGTAAGAATTTGAGTGTATTGAATTTTTTAATGAAACACTACAGATATAGATACTGAGTAAAGGTAATGATGTGTGTGTGTGTTTGGTCAATTTACGTTTTAGGTTTGTTCACATTAGGAAAAATAAGCAATCTATGTAAAGGTCTTTGATTTGTTGTTTTCAAGAATAAGAAAATACAAGTATTTTACAGATTAGGAAATATAAGCAATCTAGATAAAGGTCATTGAACTTTGATTTTTTTGAAGCAGAAGTAAGAATTTGGCTGTATTCAATTTTCTAATGAAACTGCAGAGATAGATACTGAGTAAAGGTAATGATCTTGTGTGTGCGTACGTCTATGTGTTTGTATATGTTTGTGTGTGTGTGTGTGTGTGTGCGTGTGTTTATGGTCAATTTAAGTTTTAAGATTGATTGAAATGATCGTGATTAAAATATTTAAGAAAAGGTTAATAGTAATATTAGGGAATAGAAAATCTTTATTGAACAATTAATAATTAAAGGTGTTCTTTTTTAAATATATTTTTAGTTTTGTTTTGTTATTACCCATGTTTAGTTTAATATTCATTATCATTTACGTATATGAAAAGAATTAAACGGATAGGTGTATAGAGACAGACAGATAAATTTTTAATATATTCTAGTTGTGCTTCAATATTAACAAGCCTATTTTTATCCTCTTCACTCATGATATTACTGAATGGTTTTAAAAATTTATAGATTTCTTTGATCATTTTGCAAGGATTACTATATACTCATGTGAAGTTTTTGTGATTAGTCTTTAATACTGTTAATATTAATTTCTTTTTCGAATAACTCTTTTCGAAATACTTCAATGAAATCATCTATAGTAAAATGTTGTTGATTATCGTTGAATTTCGGATTAGGGAGGGGAGAGGTTGTTGTTGTTGTTGTTGGTAAATCGTTTTCTGATAGATTAACTGTACTCCTCCCACAGTCAGAGTGATATATATTATATATATATATATATATTTTATTTATTTCTATTTATTAAGATACGAGCGAATTATAAATATTTTTACTAATAATTTGAAACTTAATATATGTTTAAGTATATTTTTCTGCAGACAAACAATTAAGCTTCGCGGAATTAATAATATATATTTTTAATTTTTTCTGTTAGATTAATTAAAATAAAGTAAGAACGTAAAGTTATTAATATCGTGTTATTTTAGGGATAAGTCTGGTACATTAACCATTACTATAAATTCTTTCTGTTCAATTTCATGATATTCAAAACAATTTATTTTCAAGTATTGTATTTTTTTTAATCTACTTTCATTTTTATAATTAAATATTTGTGATTTTTATTATTTAGTTAGAATTTACAGCTGAAGCAAATGTTGGCGTTCTACTTAAAAAACGAAATAAAAATGACAGTGTGGCATTACCGTTGTCGTTATCGACATCAGTCATAAATATAACGGTATTCACCATTTTGAAATGAAGATAGTAACAATAATAAAACATAATTTCTCTGTCGACATCATTACTCAGCAAAAAATTAGAAATTAACTTAATTAGAAATTACCTTAAAAAGTACTTACCATAATGACTTACTTACAAAAGACATCACATTAGTTCGCAAAAAAGGAAGTTGTAATTGAACTAGTTTAAATACAAGCTAAGCTTATGATGATCATTATTTCCTACAATAATTAATGTAATCAATTCTCAGTAATTGATTATAAAAGTCTCATGCCTTGTTTAAATCATTAGGTTGGGCAAGTTTTCAACAGGTCTCTCGCTTCTCCTTGTGTCTTCTTCAGTAAGTGGCACATCTTTTCCACCGGGGATAGGCGATTATTATTCTTCTAGAGGGCCGTGAACATATCACGGAATGTTGGCCATGACTTATAGTCACCGTGGAAAATCTCTGTATCGCAGGGGGGTACTGATATGAGGGGATGTTGAGTTGCCTGTTCCTCTCGAGCAAGATGTCGCTTTGTCTTGTTGCGCAGAGTCTCGATGGCTTCATTTATTTTGGCGATCATTTTGGTATAAACCTCAAAAGATGAAAAAAACCGTTTTTCCAAAGTTTCGATATCGATGTCATCTTTCACGGGATCAAATTTTTCGATAGCATCGTCGTATAGCGACGCGAAGGCTTCCCATAACCGTATAGCTTCTGTTTTCAGGACATCCCACGCGTGAATCGACTGGCCGTCAACCGCGCTCTCATCCATATGAACTGAAAGCTTCGTGATGCGATCAGAGACACTGATCAATGATTTGATTGATGCCATTTTATCGTTATTTTCCCAAGTGGGGGGTATTTAGTTATCAAGAAAAGACCGAGATGATTCGCGATATAAAAAATTGATCGATTGTTGAGTATAAACAGTAGGGGGAATTCTCGCCAACAAGACAATAAAAAAAGTGTTCAAATAGTAAATGGGTTCAAATAATTGGTACAAATTAAAATATAAAATATAAGAAAAATATATTTTTTTTTTGTTTTGGTTTCGCCTCGTTTTAGTGTGCCCAAACTGTTTGGGTTGACCCTCGTATACTTGTACTCGTTTCTTTTTTGGGGTGACCCTCGTATACGATTGCCCGTTATGTCAAAAAGAACAAGGGACAGTGAAGAGCAGAATTTGTCGACGACAATAAAATTTGCAAATATTGTTTTTTAAATAAATACAGTTGGGTTTGAAGTTTTATATTTTTTATAATATATGGTTGATAAATACCAGTTAAAATAATTAACGCCTAATTTACTTTTTTTTGCGTTTAATTTATTTTATTTATTAAAACAGGGGTTTGTAAATTTTAAAGGGATATTATTTAATTTAATAATGTAATTTAATTTAAAATTAAATTTATTAAAATTATTTATGAAATTTAATTTAAAATCAACACGTTATTAGTTTTCAGCTTTCCTATATTTTAATGACCAAGAAAATTCAAAGAGTCACAATATTTGTCCGCTACTGTACTCGTATTTTCTTATTTTCAACCACCAAAATTACTTGTATTCCTAATACACAAGCTTGTTATATATTTACATACGTTTGCATAAATGTTTCTGCTTAGCCATGTACACATTAGTTATTATTATATTCATGCGTATATTAATGTAGGTCAGTAGAACAACAATTTTTTTTGACTTTACGCTTGCGTATTCTGCTTTAGTAATTTTTTCTGGGTGGTGACGTCACAAAAGTGATCTCTTTAATTTATCAAATATGTGCTCTTAAAATACAAGCAAATGAAGATGTGTGCATACAATCACACATAAGAATATTGTCTTTATTCTTTTTCTCTGCCGGCAGCGAATTTGCGACGGTCAAAGAAACTTCTCTGCTGTTTGTTTTTAAGTATGTATGTTTGCTTTTTTCTTCACAATTGCGGGTACAAATTTGCTTTTTCAATTTTGCTATTTTAACGACTCCTTGATTTAACCTTGAGCAAATTTGGTGTGTACGTATGTATATATATGTATGTGCCCATGCCAACAATCATAAGCACATATATGTATATAAATTTCGCGGTTTCTTATTTTTTGCAGGTGCACAAGAAATCGAAAAATAAGAAACCGTTGGAAATGCAAAAAAAAAAAACGCAAGTACCGCTAATAATGGTTTTTGCAGATTATTATGCAAATTTAAAAAAGGGTACAGTCAACGCTGTTTTTTCAAAAAGGGTTATTATTTTTATTTTTTATAATGTGGGGCCCAGCACGTAATGCTTGGGATTTTCCTGTATGGAAACACGGGTAGGGGTATGGGGTTTTGTTCTCCTTTATACGGAGGAAAACTTTGTATATATAAACGTATATATATGGGCTCCGGAATGGGAATCCGGTGGGGTTTTTTCTACTTATGGAGGAAAATTTTAGGGGGTACCGGGTTGGATCCGGCTCGAAGGACCAAAAAATGTGGGGGTTCAAGGGGGTTTCATCCACTTTGATGTGGGTGGGGTCGTCCACAGAGTTGTGGGGGAAAATACTTAGGACTTACCGGATGTGTTTGTATGAGTGGTGTCCAACGCCGTTGGTCATGACCGCTTCGCGTTCCGTCCAAGTAGCTTGCTGCCGTCTTTCTGAGAAATGTGAATGCGCATCCAAAGCCAACACTATACGTTCCTTTTTTTTCTCGGAAACTTGATCAATTTAATCGGAGGGATTAACTATTTAATATTATCATAAACTATCTAAAAAGTATTCATATTAGTTAACACAATTGACAACGCCTTTGCTATTGAGGTTTTAACTGTTTTTTTTTTAAACTTTATAAAGGTTTTTATGATTTGGTTAAATTTTTTATATTTACTTTATTTTTAGTTATAATAAACACTTTAAATAATTAGCACGTGTACACAGATTTTATTTCGAATATTTTTGTCTATCTGTTCCAATGGAAGATCTACACAGCTTGGTTCCACTTGTTTTGTGCATAAATTTGTTTAGTGCTTACAATCTTTAAGAAGACTCGAATACTTTATTTAAAGAAATGATAACAAAAAAATCTGTATCTTATTGTGATTCAAACACTTTATTTTATTGCATTTTGTTTTACAGAAATTTTAGCCACGAAACACAGTCGACCACGTATTCACTTTTGAAAACTACAAGCAACCAAAAATGCTTAATTCTACACTTGATTACCTTTTCTAAAATTGTTTGCTGGGTATTAGCGACGAAGATCAAACGAACACAATAAATAAATTCAAAATGAAAACAAGCTTATCACGGCAGTTCGAAAATTTAGTTTCTGAAATGTAACAAAAAATCCCACTTACACTTAGGGTATTAATATTATTACCAACGCTTAGTTATAGGATACTTGTGCAAAAAATCGCAAAATACTTGCTAGTTTACTGTTAGCGTTATTGCAGACTTTCGCATGTTGTTGTTGTTCGAATGTTGTTAAGGAGTAATATTCCAACACGTATTGGAAGGTAGTTTTATTAAGTCTGAATATTCTTACAAATATTAAGAAATAAAAATTTTGATATATACATACATATAAAAATTGTTTTATAAATAAACCGTTTCTAAAAAAGAATAAGGAATTGCAAAATATGCATCTTCACTTGAACTTGAAGAAAAACCATTAAATGGAATCTTTATTCATATTTATAAAAACTTCTGCCTGTTGAAGATCGTGTAGCTGATCATTGTCATTTAACGGGTGAATGTAGCGAGCCCGCGCATAACATACTTATGTAATTTAGAGTATCAAACTGCAAACTTCATTCCTATATTTTTTCATAACTTTTCGGCATATGATTGTCATTTCTTAATTAGAGAACTTTCATCTATTGAAGGTGATATAAATATAATTACTTCAACTGAAGAATTATATATATTTACGTATATAAAAAAATTTTAATTATTGATAATGGTGATGAAAAACAAAGTTAATAGAACTACCACGAATACTACTACTACTAAAAAATCGTAAAGAATTCAGTTAATTGAAGCGTAAATGTGTCTTTCCGTATGACTAACTAGATTCAGTAAATTGTCTCGAGGAAACACAGCTACCACCTCAATCATATATCTTCAATAGCATTACTAATGAGTAGTGTAGTGAAGATGATTATGAACACGCTTAAAAGTATTGGCAAACATTCAAATGTAACACACTTTTTGGCTATCTTTTATTATATTTAAAAGTAGATATTTTATTACTTTTTCTTGTATTTTAAAGTTTTCGTAATGTTTGTAAAGACATTTACAATTTAGATCCATATCAATATTATTATAATATCCCGATTCTATCTTGGGATGCAATGTTAAAACCAACTGAAATAGAGTTGCAATTATTGACTGATATTGACATACACAGTTTTACTGTGCTTTAGTTTATAATTTTTAGTTTTAATACTTGTTACTATATCGGCCATAGCAACTGACAATTTGTTCAATTTACAAGCGTTTGTCTACAACGGTTCAAAACATAGGCCCATATAAGTAAATTTACATCAATTATGGGGGCACCCTTTAATTTTTAGATTTATTTTTGTATAACTTTTTGTTATTGGGAGCCTTAGTAATACGCAGTCATTTTATATTTTACATAATCGTCCTTTACAGTTAATAATACACGTAAAAATATGTATGGGGACACTCTTTAATTTTTAAGATTATGAAATGTTTATTAAACGGGACCAATCAATTTCAAAATCGGTTCAGAAATGACTGAGTTCTGCAGACACAAACATAAAAAAGCAATATTCCGTCGAATTGTATAATCTCCTTCTTTTTTTGAAGTCGGTTAAAAGTTAACTGATTACGACAAAACTCTGCGTTTGCTAAGCTGTTTAACAGATACGACGGCAACCTTTACTACAAAATAAATGACCATGAAAATCTAAAAGGGATAGTATATTCCATACAGTGAAATGTTTCTTTTTTAACATAACATAAATTAATACAACAACAATACCGTTTCATTTTTTGCTTATGATTTGGTACGTCTTTAACCAAGTGGTATTAAAACAGGTGTATTTTTTGTACAAAAAATTTTTTTCTTACACTAAAAAAAAAGTGGTGTTAAATTTGGTTTGGTGCCACCACAAATTAAAAAAAGCACCAAAATTAAAAAAAAAAACGCACCACGCACCAACACGTGAAATTTTCGCACAAAAAATTCGAAAAAGTACCCAAAATGGTGTGAAACGCACTAAGTTGACAACGCTGATTTTAATGTACTCTATTGAAAAGCTTAACACTCACAAACACAGATACACAAATACAATCATTTTCATTTACTCATGCATGAGTAAATGCATGCTTTATACACAAGTTACAGTCCACTCCAAAAAATATAAGTACACATATTTTATATATTATTATATATATTAAAAAAAATACAAATACAGTAGACCCAAAAATAAGTACAGTAAAATAAAAAAAAAAAATAATATAAAAAACCCAACACAGGGATATTACGCATTAACTCGTAGAAATAAATAAATAAATATATTTCATTAATTAAATGAGAAAAATACGGAAAATAAGAGAATACATCTCAAAAAAATTTTTTCTGAATTAATATAATAATTGCTAAAGGCAAAATTGTGTATAGATTGGAATTAACATGAAAAAGCCAATAATACCAATTACTCTGAACTTTCTGAAATTTAAATAATTAAAAATAGAAAATATATATTTAAAAATATATGGAAAAAAACAAAAGAATTTTTTTTAATTGCATTTAAAAATCCAATTCCATCAATATTGATTATAAGAAATTTTTTTATGTATCCAAACTAATTTTGTAATTTTCATTCTGGAAAATAACACGGATGCAATAATCAAAGTATTATCTTAACCCGCTTCTAGTGCTATTATTCTATAGCCCCTACACATGAATATAGAAAAGAAAAACTCTTTTGGATCTGGCAATTTATTTATATCAATACTTGATATCTCATCATTGAAACCCTTTTTCTCTAATTCCTAATCATATGTTAGCTTTTCTACATACTTTACCTTTAAACTAGAACTTACATCTAGTGCTGTAACCCGGCAGCCCCTTATTATAAAGGTGTAGAAAACTAATAATACATTCTAATCGATTTTTGGTTTATATTCTTCCTAAACTGGAACTTCAACCAGTAAATACTGAGGTTACTTGTTTAAAAAAAAAATAATAAAAAAAATAAAAAATTATAAATAGTTTATTTCAAAACCCCTTTATTCTACACGAATATCCAAATGCCCAGTACATCCCGAGATGATTATGACCCTTCTCCAAAAGATCACTTTAACTTGACTATAAGCACTTAATTAAATTCTGCGAAAGGTTCAATGCAACCCCAGCAGAAGAGAACAGTGAGTCAATGTTGGAAATTAAATTAAAGGACTTAGATCAACGGTGGGCCAGAGTAGATGCCTCCTACGAAGGAATTATGTTATCCAGGCGCACTGAGATAACACCCAAATTTAGACAGGAATCCACTGAGCAATTTGAAGCTTGTCAAAAGCTTATTACCGCTGCTCATCCCAGATCCTGGATTTGCTAAAAATAATGCGATTGGATAACCCTGGAAATCCCCGATTTCAATCAACTTCTCGGCACTCCTCTAATCAAATAGCTCCCAGCCAAACCTTTGTTCAAGAAAATGCAAGCGCCTGTATTAAATTACCCCCATGTGACACAGAAATTTTAAAAGGCAGTTATGAACAATGGCCCTCATTTCGAGATATGTTCACAGCTGTGTATATAAATCACCAAAAACTTTCTCCCGTTACAAAATTGTACCACCTTCGAAGTAAGACAAGAGGTGAAGCGGGCGCAATAGTGCATAGATATCCCCTTTCTCACGATAATTTTGAACTTGCGTGGAGTTCTCTCAAGTCCCGATATGAAAACAAACGTGTATTAGTGGACAATCAAATTAAAATTCTTTTTGATATCCCAGCCGCAAAAAATGAAGATAGCGAATCCATCAGAAGAATACAATCTTCTGTAAATGATTCACTTGCTACTCTAAGAACCCTTGGTGTTGAAGTAGATAGTTGGGATCCGATTCTCATTCGTTTAATCTCTACAAAACTTCCCGATTTAACTTAAGCACTTTGGGAACAATCGCTTTCATCTCCCCGCGAATTACCAAAATGGTCCCAAATGTCCCAGTTTCTCATAGATAGGTACGAAGCGCTAGAACGCGTTTCAAGTATAAGAAATTCAAAAGATGGGTTAAGTCTCACAAAACAGAATTTCCTAAAGTACAAACATATATTTCACAAGAGAACTTGAACTTGATGTGCAAGCTATGCAATGAAGATCATCCGCTCAGAACATGTCCCAAATTTCGAGCTTTTATAGTTCAACAGAGGGTTGATTACGTTTTCCAAAATAAATTTTGTAACAACTGTCTGGGATCTTCGCACATAAAGGCAAACTGCAAAAGCAAGCACACATGCTTGTACTGCAAGAAAACCCATCACACTTTATTACACATGACACAGAGATCGAAACAGGTGGCACAAAATACAGACAACACAAAACAATAAAATGTCTTTAAAAAAAACATAGTCTCATCTGCTAACATATCTCAAGCAAGTTCAAACGAATCTCATACTGAACGTCATAGTACGTCAAGCCAAGTACAGGCTAATTGCTTCACAAGCAATGAAAATATTCTTCGGCGCACTGCATTAATGCAAATAGAATTCAATGGCGAACGCTTTACTATAAGAGCTCTTATAGATCCTGGTTCTCAGCGTACTTTCTTATCAGAATCGCCTTCAGCTACCGTACAAAAAATCGCATTTTCAGATTGTTGGCATAGGCGGTCAAAAACAATCAGCCACCAAAGAGTGTGAATTCATATTGTACTCCAAAAGAACAAAAACACGATTCCCAATTAGAGCTATAGTCTTGCCGAAACTAACGAAAAGACTCCCAGCTTATAGCTTCGAAATTCCTTACTCGAAAGTGCTGGAAGATCTAGATTTAGCTGACCCAACATTTAACAAATCTTTCCAAATAGACATGATCCTAGGCAATGACTATGAGCAATATATAAATGTTGATGGCATAAGAAAAAATATTTGCTGGGTACTTAGTGGGCCAATAAAGTGTCAAACAGTTCAGACCTTCACGACTTCAGTTAAAAAATCCGATACTTTACCGATTTGTTAAAAAAGTTTTGGGAGCAGGAGAAAATCCCTGATATCCACTCAAACTCAGCTAAAGATGAATTTTGTGAGAGATACTACTCTTAGACAACTAAACGTCAAGAAAATGGCAGATACATTTTAAGATTGCCTTTCAAAAAAGAATTTCCCAAGAGTATATTTCTTGGTTCTTCTCGATTTGTTGCTTTGGCACAATATTCCAATATGAAAAAAAAAACTCTTGCCAAAAATCCTAAACTTCAATCCCAATATCAAACCGTGGCGAACGAATACTTAACTCTAGATCACACGGAAGAAACTTCCTCGCATGAACTCTTATCTCAGGGTAAATGTAATTTCTATTATTTGCCACATCATGCGGTTGTTCGCCCAGAACATAAATATACAAAAGTTAGAGTAGTATTCAATGCAAGGAAAACAAAATCTCAGTTTTCGCTCAATGATGTTCTTTACACAGGCCCTGTTCTACAAAACGAGTTGATAACTATAATACTTAATTGGAGAAAGTATAAATACGTTTTCAGCGGCGATATAGAAAAAATGTGGCCAAATATTAGTACATCCTGATGATAGACCCTTCCAAAGGATTCTTTTTCAAAATAAGTCTAATGGCCCGCTTAAGGACTACCAATTAAAAACAGTTACTTTCGGGGTTAATTGCGCTCCCTATTTCGCGATTTGAACTCTGCTTCAACTAGCATCTGATTCCGAAGGTAACTACCCAAAAGCAACATCGCTTCTACGAACAGAGACATATGTCGATGATATCCTTTCTGGAGGTTATTCAATAGAAGAAACACTATCCGCGCAGACCCAACTTATAAACTCATTAAAATTAGCAGGATTTCCTCTTAAAAAAATCACTGCAAATGATCCACAGTTACTCTCTCATATACAAGAAGAAAATTTATATGATTCGGATTTTCTTCGGTTTCACGAGTCAAGCTCTACCACAACTCTTGGCATTAAGTGGAATGCGTTAAAGGATGCATTCACTTATAGTTTTTCTCCAATCGATCCAACCACAAAGATAACTAAACGACAAATTATTTCCGCAGTAGCAAAGCTCTTTGATCCTGCGGGATGGTTAGCACCGATCGTTATTCGAGTAAAAATACTCATGCAACAGCTGTGGTTAGAAGGGTTGGAATGGGATGAAGATGTTTCAAATGAATCTCTCCATAAGTAGAATAATCTGGTCGAAGATTTAGCTCAAGTAGAAATAGTTTCTATTCCCCGCTGGCTACAATATACCCCTAGTGATTCAGTACAAATTATTGGCTTTTGCGACGCATCCAAAGCAGCTTACTGTGCTACAGTATATATTCGTTGCCAAACAGAATCTCATAATATTTTTTCGAATTTATTACTTGCAAAAAGTAAAGTAGCCCCCATACAAACTATTTGTCTCCCGCGCTTAGAACTTAGTGGCGCAGTTTTACTGGCAAGTCTCGTAAATTATGTTACAAAATCTGTGAATCTCTGCAATAACTGGATATATTTATGGACTGACTCATCCATAGTCCTGGGGTGGTTGTCCAAACCACCATCATCATGGGAAACTTTTGTTACGAACAGGATTACTCAGATTCATCGTTTAGCGCCAAACGATTTTTTAACAAATCTATTCGAAAAGTAAGGCCGACAAGGCAAATTCACAATTCTGTTCATTTAACTCATGATGAAATGAAAAGTGTTAAAACGAGACTGATCGTTATCACCCAAAAAACTTTTCATTACGAAGAATACCAGTGTTTATGCAATTCCCGAAATATTCCAAATAAAAGTTCGCTTGAGGCTCTTAATCCATTTCTGGACTCAAACTCAGTTTTGCGAATAAACGGTAGACTAGCTCAGTCGTCTCTTTCATATAACGAGCGATACCCAATTATATTACCTGGCAGCTCCCGACTCTATCAGCTGTATCTTAACCATTCGCACCAAGCTCTTTTACATGCTGAGTGTAATTTCATGTGCCACATGGTACAAACAGAGTTTTTTTATATTCAGGCTTAAACTCCGAGTAAAAAAGATAATACGTATTTGTAAAACCTGTATTACTTACAAACAACAAGCATGCTCGCAGATAATGGCTCCCTTACCACCAGAAAGATGTAATCTTTCTCTTCCTTTTCAGATTACGGGTATCGACTTTGCTGGCCCCTTTGAAATAAAAGCTTCTGTACTGAGAAAATCTCCCACCATTAAAGGTTATGTCAGCGTTTTCGTATGTTTCAGTACGAAAGCGATACACTTGGAGCCATGCTCAGACTTGTCCTCAGCGGCATTCCAAGCCGCATTTGCTGGATTCGTTGGGAGGCGGGGACTTCCCCAAAGGGTAGTTACTGACAATGGAAGAAACTTTCTTGGTGCCAGTAGAATTCTCCAGTGTGAATTTGACCAAAACTGCTGCTACAGACATATCTCAAAAGTACTTGGCACACGGATTTGAGTGGAAATTTATCCCACCTTATGCTCCTCACATGGGCGGCTTATTGGAAGCTGCAGTGAAGAGTTTTAAGTTTCATTTAAAACGGATAGCAAGAGCTCAAAAGCTAAGTTTTGAGGAATTTTCAACAATATTAGCACGAATTGAAGGGGTTCTCAATTAGAACTTATTACTACTCATAGCTAAACGCAACCATTACACATTTTTTACATTCGTAATATTTTTGTAGCTTAAGACGATATACCAAATCTCTTCTTGCCATCTTATCCTATCTAATTTATTTTTTTCTTTAATCTAGAAATAACAGAAGACTTACTGCAACCCGGCACAAAAGCAACAGCAATAGCAACCACCACAAGAACCGATTATCCAAAGATCCAGAGGTTTACAAGTGCGTACTCTGCAAGCGTTATCATGCTTTATGGTTTTGCAGGAAGTTTTTGAAAATGTCGGTTATAAACCGGGAGGAAGTCGTGGACAACCACCTGTATTGTGTCAATTGTTTGGCGAAATCTCACGACCTTAGAGCCTGCTCGTCAATGGACACATGCAGAATATGCGACAAATATCATCACACGCTTCTACACCCCAGATCACCAAGAAGAAAAGGCATTACTATCAACCAACTACGCAAACGCACGGTTCAACACAAGGAGTCTAAATCTAAGGAGTCTAAGCCGCAAGTAGCCGTCTCCACCACACCAGACGCGAAGATAATAGTTGAAGCCATACGATCTTTGGCCCACGTGCTTGTTGTCGGTGACAAACCTTCTATTGCCTAAGGGCAAGCCCGGCGCCATGTCTAAACTTGGTTTAGCCACAACCTTTAAATTAACGTTATTTACAGAAAAAACAAAATTTTAACAACATTCTTTTATATTTAACGAAAGCTACAATAAAGCTACAATGTAGTTTTCTCTTTCTATTAGCGAAAAAAAGGCAGGCTACAAAAAAAATGTTAATATTAATTCAACCTTCAAGAAGTTATCATCTAAATTTTTAACTTAATACTTACCAGAAAAAGCCTGTCAATATACTTGATATAAGCTATCTGTTAAAAACTTACCTTAAAATTAAGAAAAGAAAACTTATAAATAATTATCAACTGAAATAAAAGAAAGCTGTACTCACCTATAAATTGAATTATACCCTTACTTACCTACTACTAAACATTTGAAATACTTACCATAAGAAACCTGTTAAACATTCATCTGATACCTATAAGAAATCATTGAAATACTTACCTAATATAAGAAACCTGTTGTATAAATACCTCCCTAACATATATAAAACCTATAGTGGATTAAACCTGGAAAAACCTTCAATTATCCTGATACACTTCCCAAGGTGAGTTATATGTGCTTCCAATTTTCTCTAACTCATATAAAAAAACAAAGTTACTAATTCCTTTTTTTATTTTATTCCCTTAACCCCAACAATTATAATTACTTATTGCCAAGTAATTATAATCATAATCTCTTTAAGATTGGAAAAATACTTATTTTCTTACTCCGCCAATTCTAGAAGAGATTTTAATAACAAAGCAATTGTTTCAAATATTAATTGTACAGTTCTGCAAACAATGTTAAAAATTTACCATCTGCAAAAATAAATTGTGCCGACAACTGTTTTAGTAGCATTACACTGGTGAAATTGGGTTATTCCACATTTGTATCTACCAAATTACAGGGTCCTTAATTTGGCAACCAAAGAGATCGGGTGTGTTTTTAACTGAGCTTTGCAGTTTATTTTATTTTATTTAAATAAACACAATCCTTATACTTGGTAAACGGAAATTTACAAGTGTAAAACAAAAATTAACAAAACATTAGCAATTTTGAAATAAATCACACCATAAAACATATATAAAATAAACATAAACTATTATTTTCCTACTTGGCTTGGTTTTAAGTGAAATAAAGTCTGTTTCTTAAACAAGTGAATCGTAAACAAAGAACAAAAAAAAAAAAAAAAAAAAATACATCACATACAAGAACAAATTTGGATGTTTTAAAAACAAGTGAACAAAGCATAATAACAATTTTTACAACAATAATAACTCCTAGTTACAAGCAATCATACATGCATAACTTTATCTTCTTTTGATAGTTTGGTTAATGACGTTTAACAGTTTGAAATTCATTGCTTTAAGAGTTTGGTAACATATGTGCATTTCACCCGTTAATTTAAAATTTTTGCTTTCTGGTTATTTATTGAGAAAATAAAATTTCTTAAAGTGCTCAATAAAATGAGATATAATTTCTCCAATACAACATTTTCTAAATAATAAACAAGCTCTAATTTCTACAATAAATTAAAGTCGCTGGTGTAATTCAACTCCATGTATAATTTAAGAAACAAAAATAAGATGGCTGCAAATACACAAGAGTTTCGTTCAACAACTACATCAACTTTTGGCACTCCCCCTCATAGTCACACACAAGAGAGTTTACAAAATTGTCAATTGGGTAGTTCACGCCTACCCCGTATAGACTCACCCTTTAAGATGATAAATATTATGGATAAACGTTTCGAGCGACTCACTGAGCAAATTGAATGCGTGATAGAGAAAAAAATCAGCGAATACAGGGAAAAGTTATTAAGTCATCTAGATAAGAGACTGAATATTATTAAGAATGAACTACATCTAATTAATGAAAGAGTTTCTGCTCTAGAAACAGTTGCAGATGATGTTAAAATTATGCAGCAGGAAATTGCATCCTTAAAAACTCAAGGAATGACTAGTCATGTGAGTGGGCTACAGAAGAAATAAAGAAATTAAAGATTCAATCACTAAAACATTCAAATTCTGTTGTTGCCTGTGATATACGTATAAACCGCATTCCTTTTACTGCAAATGAAGACCTTCACTCCATATTTGACACTATCTGTAAAACATTAAATATTCCTACGCTTAAATTGCAATCTATTCATCGTCTACATAATAGAAATAGCAGAAACACTGGTAACTCTCCTGATAGTGTAATAATTGCAAAATTAATGTCGCCGTATGATAAAAATTTTCTTCTGAAATCCTTAAGTGTTTATAAAAAGCAGAATTCTAACTTAACCTTAGATATTTTTGGCGTTCATCCTGATGGGAAAAACAAATATTTTTACCTGCATGAAAACCTTACAACTGAAAATTTCAAAATACTTCGGGAAACAGTCAGTATGAAAATGCTGAAACGTCTACAGTCAGCGTATTCTTTTCGAGGGCTTGTTTATGTCAAACGAGTGGATCCTGATAACCCAATTTGCGTTGAAAGCGTTGACGCTCTTAATCAAATTTTTTGCTAGATTATTATCTTGACATAATGATATATTGTTTAATAGTATTGTTAACTAAAAATTTTGTTATTGTTTCTACTATTTCAATTGTTATGACCTTAATTATCTTTATTAATATTGTTATTATTATGATTATTTTTATTATTATTACCATGACTGTTATTTTTATCGGTGTAACTCTACTTAATGTTTTCTATCTGTACTCCTTTAATCTTTACAGCTATTTTTCATACCTCTATTGTTCTATATTTTCACGTGTAACATTCTTTGTTCTTGACTCTGTCTGTGTAATGGTTTTTGATGTGTCAGCTTGATCGAAGATATGGTGTTGCTGAAAGGAATTCTGCTTTATTGAATATTCTCTCTAAACAAAGAAATGGTTTAAACATAGTTCACTTCAATGCTAGGAGTCTGCATGGTTTAAAGTTAGATGATGTGAGGTTTACCTTTGAAAATTCAAATATTGATGTTATTTGTGTAACTGAAACTTGGTTTCATAATGATGTGTCTACTGCTTATTATGACATAAAGGGATATAATCTCTATCATAACAATAGGAGTGACAAAATAGGTGGTGGCGTAGCTATATATTGCGAGTCCAGTATTAAATCTAAATATGTCAGCAAGTCAATCAACCTTGAACCAGGAGTTGAATTTCTTAACATTGAAATTTATGACAATAAAACTAGAGTTCTGGTGTCATGTGTATATAACCCCAACAAAAAATATGATCTTAGTCCTTTTTTTACTGATTTTGCCACCTATATTATAGATTATAATTTTTATGTCACTTGTGGGGATTTTAATATTAATTTGTTCAGTGATGATAATGATAAATCAAATTTGCTTAACTACGTAAGTTCGGTTGGTCTCTCAATTGGTAATCGCCAAATGCCTACACGTTTTTCAACAAATTGTGTCCCAAGCTTACTTGATTTGTTTCTGCTATCAGATGCTAACTGCTAACTGTTATTTGATCAAATATCATTTGTATCAGATCATGACCTTCTGTTTTGCTCCGTTGATATAAATCTTAATAAACCTGAGACTTCACGTTTGATATCGTATAGAGACTTTAAATCAATTAATTATCCAACGTTATTTTCTGACCTTCTTAATCACAACTTAACTGATTGCTGGTATGAGTCGACAGTAGATGATAAGTTAGATGTATTTCTAACATCAGTTCTAGAAATTTGTAACCAACATTTACCAGTGCGTACTTTTTACATCAAAAATTGTTCTTGTCCGTGGTTTAATACAACTGTGAAGCAGTCAATTCGTGAGCGCAATTTCTGTTATAATAGATGGAAAAAAAACCCATCGAATTGTAATAGAGCTTTATATAACAGGGCTAGAAATCGAGCTAACTTGGCTACAAGAGAAGCAAAGAAACTTTATTTTTCACGAAAGCTAAGCACGTCCTTACCATCTGGTAAGCTTTGGAAAAATATCAAAAGTTGAGGTGTCTTTTCGAGAGGAAACTCGGATTGCCTTTTAGATCCTAAAACTCTAAACGAGTTCTTTTCTGTAAATGATCCAAACAAACCGGACTTATCTACTATTCAGCCTACCTATTATTGCCCGAATAAGTTCCGGTTCTCCACTGTTTCTGATGACGAAGTCTTTAGAACTGTGATGAGCATTTGCTCGAATGCTATTGGTGAGGATGGTGTATGTATACGATTTCTAAAAATAATTTTACCGTATGTTGTTGGATTTATTACACATATCATAAATCATTGCTTCACAACTTCTACCTTCCCTAAAGTATGGAAAATTGGCAGGATTATACCGGTTGCAAAAACGAACTTACCGTCTGCCCTTAGTGACTTTAGGCCAATATGTATACTTCCTGTTCTTGGAAAAGTTTGTGAAACAATAATGTCTCGACAAATGATAGATTTCATCAATGTAAATTATTTGCTGTCTCCGCTGCAATCTGGGTTTCGTTTAAACCATACTTGTACTACTGCAGTGCTAAAAGTAATTGATGATATCAGACCGGCCTATGATATGGGTGACTTTTCCCTTTTGTGCTTATTGGATTTCTCAAAGGCGTTTGATAGAGTTAATCATGCAATTCTTTGTAAAAAACTAGAATGCTTCTTTGGGTTAGTGGTCAAACCCAAAGAAGCAGTGTTGCTAATAAGAAACTACTTATCTGAACGTTTACAGAAAGTGGTTGTTGGTTCGAGGGAGTCAAGCTTTGTGTGCGTGAATTCTGGAGTTCCACAAGGCTCAGTTCTTGGGCCTTTGCTGTTCAGTATTTTTATCAACGATATTTTTAATGTAGTTAAGTTTGTTAATATTCATGCGTATGCTGATGATATCCAACTTTACACATGTTGCCGCATTGGTCTTGTTGACGATATGTGTTATAAACTTAATGAGGACCTAAATGATGTTTGCATGTGGGCTAAAAGGAACAACCTTACGCTTAACCCAACCAAATCGGTTCTATTACCCATTAGCAGGAACAAGCTCCATTTCAACCAGCTTCCAACTGTTAAGTTAGGTGATACTCCACTTGTTTATGTGGAAAAAGGTAAATATTTAGGATTTATCCTCAACTCGTCGTTAACATGCTGTGATCACATTAACAATACTGTTGCGGCAGCAACTTGATGAGTTATAATAAAACGCAATTGACTATAAATCAGTTTTATAGATTTGGTTTTATTATCTAAAAATTTACATATAATTTTAACAAAGTTAAAAGGAAAGTTAATTTTAAAAGGCAACTTACTTAACCCTGTCCCACTCTGCGTTTTTATTAGCATTGAGTTTCATTTTGAAAGAAACTTTAAACGGTTACCAGAAATCGGTACTTTGTACCAAGTGAATAATTCAATACCAATTTTTGAACGCAGAGTGTTGCCACGTACAAGCAAATTATGTAATATATAAAAAAAATTTTTTTCAGGTTGAATTTGATTTTCAACATCCCACCACCCGTGAATCGATCATGAAGATTCACCAACAACGTCGAGAACAGCCAATTTTGACGCTGGTCTTCTAAACCTGCCCGTTGCCGTTCTAACCACCGCCGAGCGTACCTGTCTATCGGAGGCCAAAAACACTTCCTCTACTACGCCCTTTTTCCATTGCCCACGAGTTTCATTATCGTCACATACAATAACCACATCACCCACCTGAATTGGCTTTACTGGCTGATGCCACTTTGTACGACGCGTCAATTCGGGGAGGTATTCCAGCACCCATCTCTTCCAAAAGGTTTGTTTAAGTTGCTGCAAAATATGCCATTGTTTTCTTAGGCATATCTTATCAGCCACAGCTGGGGTTTTCACCATATTCGCGCTCCAAGCAAAAAATGGTTCGGTGTTAGAGGTTCTTGATCTGTACTATCTATTGAAACGTGCGTCAACGGCCGAGAACTGACCAAATTTTCTGCCTCTATAATTAGACTGACAAAGGTGTCAATTTGAGGTGGTTTTTCTTTTAGCGTAAAGGCTAAAACTCTTTTCACTGCCTGAACCATTCTCTCCCATGCGCCTCCAGCTGATGGATTTGCTGGTGTATTAAATAGCCATTCAATCCCACGGCGACTACATTCATCTGCTATTATTGTATCATTCATGACAAAAGTCTCTTTACTCGCCCCGACGAAGTTCGTTCCTCTATCGCTACGTATGCGCACCCGCAGGCCTCTGCGATTAACAAAATTTCTTATACATAGTATAACTGCAGCCGTTGATAAGTCTCTTGCGACTTCCAAGTGAATCGCCCTTACTGTTAGACATGTAAAAAGTGCAACCCAGCGTTTTTCACTTCTTCGCCCTACAGATACAGAAAACGGCCCCAAATAGTCGATTCCTGTGTATGAAAACGGTTTCACATAAGGAGAAAGTCGATCTATTGGGTGTTGACCCATCAAAGGGGGTTTCGGAACCACACTTTTATTTTTGCATAACTGACATCTCGCTTTAACAGATCTTATCATTTGCCTTAGACTGGGAATCCAAAATTTTAAACGAATAGCAGCACAAACCGACTCCTGATTTTGATGTTTGAAATCTACGTGGTATTGCATGATAATTAGGTAAGTTAGCTGATGCGTTTTTGGTGAAATAATAGGCTCTCTTGTACACTTAGAGAGGTAGTTCGCTTTGCTGATGCGTCCAGAAAGTCTGATCAGACCGTCATCACTTAAATAAGGCGTAAGTTCATAGATGGCACTTGATTTTGATATAGGATTATTAAGCTGTAGTTGTTTACGTTTATCAGGAAAGCTATCAACTTGAGCCACTTTGCACAAAAATAATTCTGATTCGTTAAGTTCTGCAACGGTCAAATGGAACTGGAATTTTGGTAATGACGCTTTGTTTTTTTTTGGCATAAGCTTTAAAAAGTTTTACTGCACGTGACCCAGCACATAACTCTGACCAGTTTATAGTAACTTGAAAACTTATTAAATGGAATGATTGAAAAGTCATTTACTGTTGATATGAACTTAGATCGTCTTTCAGATTTACAGTCATGTTCTGATACATCATCAGGCAACTTCGGCCAGTGTTCCACTTTTGTTTTTAGGAACTCAGGTCAATTAAACCAGCACGATGTTGTTGGTTTTTTCACTCTTGTTGCTTCATCTGCGGGATTCTGTGAGCCAGGAACCCATCGCCATTGATCTACGTCAGAACTGTCTAAAATCTCGGAAATGCGGTGAGCCACGAACTGTTTGTAGATTCTAGAATCTGATCGTACCCATTTAATCACAGTTTTGGAGTCTGACCAAAATATAATGCTACTTGGCTTAATATCGTGACTCGATATTATCATTTTGCATAGTCTCACTCCAAGAACTGCTGCTTGAAGTTCAAGGCGTGGAATTGAAAGTGGCTTTATTGGGGCGCACCTTGATTTTCCAGCAACAAAGGCAATATTTACAGAATCCGCGGTACATATTCGCCAATAGGCAACCGCTGCAAAGGCAATCTCGCTAGCGTCCACAAAAACATGTAAGTCTTTTATAGCCATAGGGTTACTAAAATAAATATCATAACACCTAGGAATCATAACGTTCTCGACATTTTCAAGTTCTTTGTACCATTTAAACCATTTTTCATACACTTCATCAGGAATTGGCGAACTCCAGTCAATCTTGTACCTCCACAATTCTTGAAGTAACACTTTAGATCCTATTACAACATTGGCTAAAAATCCAAATGGATCAAATATGGACATAGTAAGGCTCAAAACTTCTCGTTTTGTTGGCTTTCGATTTCCGTTTAAAACTGATTCCGGGACTTTATTAAATTCTAAAATAAAACAAAATTTGTCCTCCAATGGCAACCAAAACATACCCAAAATTTTTTCTGATGATGATAGACCACTACTTAAATTTGTGGAGTATAACATATTCTCCTGAGATACACCATTATTCATTTCTTCAGAAAATTCTTTTGCGTTTGACACGAATCCCCTTATTTCAAAATTTGCCTGTTGATGGATAGTTACTACGTCTTTGCTTACAGCTATGGCCTCTTCTACACTATCAAAGGAGTCAACATAGTCATCTACATAATGACGCTTTACAATAGAGGTTGCTGCTCTGGGAAGTGTTTTTTCATATTGTTTTGCATTAAAATTCTTTACGTACTGGGCCGAACAAGGAGAACATGCTGAACCAAAAATCATCACCTGCATTACGTACTCGTCCGGCGCTCTTTTGGCGTCACCATCCCGCCATAGGAATCGTTGAGCAACCTGATCTGGACCTCGAATTTTTACGCGATGGAACATTTCCTTTATATCCGCACAAACACCGGCTTTCCGCTGGCGAAACTTAAAAAGAATTGATATCAGGGGTTCAGGCTGATACTTGTTAGGACCCTTCATTAGCCTCGAGTTAAGGGATTCATTATTTACAGAAGCGGCTGCATCAAATATCAGACGACGCTTATTTCCTTTGTTTATATTCGTTATTGCGAAATGCGGTAAATACTATATACGTTGATCACCCCTAGGGACCTCACTTGGCAATAATTTTCTGGCATATGATTTCGAAACGTAATCTTCTATTTTTGATCTATACCAATTAGCTAATTCTTTATCCTTACTCATCTTAACCTCTAAAACCCGTAATCGTTTTATAGCGAGATTATAACTATCAACAAGCGCATAATTATCTTGTTTCCACAAAAGGCCGGTCTCGTACTGGAGACCGATTTTTCGGGTAGTGCGCTGAAGTATTTCTTCTGCTCTTTCTTCATCTTGCGAAATTAATAACTTGGTATTTTGTACGCCGAAATTTTCTATGGTAAAATAATCGGTAATCTGTTGATGAATATCATCCAAAATGTCCACATCTATCCTGCACACGGTTGCTTCTGTTGAGTCTTCGTTCGAGCCAAATAAAATGTTACCCAAATTAGTCATGTGTACAGCAAAACTTTCGTCCAAGTTAATCACATCAAATGGGCGTACAAGCCTTATATGAGGTAACCCGATCAACAACTTTGGTGTTGCGTTACAATAATCTTCTATTTCCATTTTATTTATAATTGGAAATTTGTTCCTAAAATTTTCAAAATGTAAACTCTTTTTTGATACTTCATTTGTTGTCTTGCCCCCAATCCAGCCGAGAGACAATTTACTTGTTGTACCTTTCAAACCAATACGTGTTGAAATTTCTTCTTCTATCAGAGAGATTTTAGAACCTTCGTCTATAAATGCTATAACCCTTATGGAACCTTTTGGTCCACTTAATTTCACAGGTAAAAACTTAAATAATGTTTCTTTATTAACGGAATCTTCAAGAATTGCATTGACAGCATTGTTTTCATTTTTCCCACATATCGAGTCTGTGTCATCTCCAACTAACATATTGTTGTCATCAACATATGTTTTGCTTTTATTTACATTTTCACAATTTTTAAATTTAATACTTTCGTGAAGTAATCTGTTGTGGTATTTAGTGCAATTAGGCAATCCACATTGCCGTTTTGTTCGGCAACTTAGCAAATTGTGTCCAGCTAGAAGGCAACAAAAGCAAAGATTTTTATCTTTAACTAACTTCCATCTATCAGCCGTGGTCATTTTTTTAAACGCATTACATTGAAATAACTTATGGTTTTGTTGACACAATAAACATTTGGTATGGCGATTTTGTTTAGTGATTGTAAATGTTGGATTCGTTTTATCCTTTTTATTCCAGAACACATCAGTTTTCTCCGTTTCAATAGCAAGAGCTACGTAAGTTGCAACTTCCTGCAACCAATTGCTGAATTGACGTACACTGGGGTATTGACCGAGATTTTGCATAGAATATTTCATCCATTCCTCTCTTTTGGATGGCGGCAATTTGTTAACTAATTCGTCGATTAGCGTAGGGTTGGACAAATGTGGAATTGCCCCTGCATTTTCTAGGAAAACTGTAAGGTTAGATACCAGTGTGCTAAAATTAACTAATTCGAACATTTTTCTTCCAGTTACTTGTGGATAGGCGCGTACTTTGGCAATTTGACTTCTTATAAGAACCTGTGGGCGACCAAAATGAAACTCCAACGTATGCATTACTTGGTTGACACTGTCCGGGTGGATCAAAAACATTTCGACCCTTGTTTTGGCGTCTCCCTTTAAGGCCTTTTGAAGCCTCATTAAATTTTCCAAATTTGTATAATTATACAATTTTGTAGTTTCATTGTACGCTACTATAAACATAGGCCAATGCTCTGGCTGGCCTGAAGTTGCAATATTTCTTCTTGAAGATCAGCTGTAGTCGGCTGCTCTACTACAGTTTTTTCATCTTCGACAAAGCCTTCTACAGAATCGGCCATACTTTCCTCGGACATTTTCTTTTCTCTTATCCTCTCGCTTCTTCGTGGCATCAGAATTTTTTCTTGTAGAAGTTAAAATGGCGGCTTTCAATCAATTACAGTTAAATAATAAAAAAACTGTTGCGGCAGCAACTTGATGAGTTATAATAAAACGAAATTGACTATAAATCAGTTTTATAGATTTGGTTTTATTATCTAAAAATTTACATATAATTTTAACAAAGTTAAAAGGAAAGTTAATTTTAAAAGGCTTCATTTTGAAAGAAACTTTAAACGGTTACCAGAAATCGGTACTTTGTACCAAGTGAATAATTCAATACCAATACCAATTCGGTATTTTCAAAATTATCAAGATTATCAAGATAGACGATTTTATCAATTGTTAATTAATTTTGTTATTTTGGTTATATATTAATTTTGTTTCCTGAAGAAGGTACGCAGAAAGTACCGAAATATTGAAATAAAATATTATTAAAAAATATAAGGACCCAAAGCTTAAGAAAATAGAAAATAATTTAATAAAAAAGGGTCAAATAATCATTATTAAACTAATTAAGAATATGAGCACAAGAAAGATGAATTTTCAAACTTATCAAGATCTTCAAGATAACCATAATTTTCAAACTAATCAAGATTTTCGAAGAATAAGAAATTTTCAAAATTATCAAGATTATCAAGATAGACGATTTTATCAATTGTTAATTAATTTTGTTATTTTGGTTATATATTAATTTTGTTTCCTGAAGAAGGTACGCAGAAAGTACCGAAATATTGAAATAAAATATTATTAAAAAATATAAGGACCCAAAGCTTAAGAAAATAGAAAATAATTTAATAAAAAAGGGTCAAATAATCATTATTAAACTAATTAAGAATATGAGCACAAGAAATATGAATTTTCAAACTTATCAAGATCTTCAAGATAACCATAATTTTCAAACTAATCAAGATTTTCGAAGAATAAGAAATTTTCAAAATTATCAAGATTATCAAGATAGACGATTTTATCAATTGTTAATTAATTTTGTTATTTTGGTTATATATTAATTTTGTTTCCTGAAGAAGGTACGCAGAAAGTACCGAAATATTGAAATAAAATATTATTAAAAAATATAAGGACCCAAAGCTTAAGAAAATAGAAAATAATTTAATAAAAAAGGGTCAAATAATCATTATTAAACTAATTAAGAATATGAGCACAAGAAAGATGAATTTTCAAACTTATCAAGATCTTCAAGATAACCATAATGTTTAAACTAATCAAGATTTTCGAAGAATAAGAAATTTTCAAAATTATCAAGATTATCAAGATAGACGATTTTATCAATTGTTAATTAATTTTGTTATTTTGGTTATATATTAATTTTGTTTCCTGAAGAAGGTACGCAGAAAGTACCGAAATATTGAAATAAAATATTATTAAAAAATATAAGGACCCAAAGCTTAAGAAAATAGAAAATAATTTAGTAACGTGTTTATTTCTCAATAATGTTTCCAAGATACATGCTTGCGTTTTTTGTAAATTGTTTGCAATAAGTGATAGTTGCATAAAGCCTATGTTAAATAGTCTAAGATGGTACAATTCTTCGTTGCATGATTCTTCATCCTTTACTAGTTCACTTATTGTTGACTAAAGACTAGCAAACTTGAATTTTGCTGTGGTTAGACCTTGTTTAACGATGTTCATTGTTAAGTTTGTAACTGAAGTCTGATTCTTTAGAAGTTTTTGTATAAGTGAATCTTCTTCTTGTAATTGAGCAATGGTTAATGACTCTTTTTTTTCTGCATACTCTGAATCAAGTACATCAAACAGTAAATGTGCAATATTTCCGATAAAGTCAGTAGCACCTCTTTTTTGTCAAGACTTAAGTCGATTTCAATGCGGTGTAAGTGTTCAATTATGTTCACGCAAGATGTATTGGGCTTCATTTTTTTCACAAATCTGATTTGAATAAATTGGAGCCATTTGCCAAAAATGATGTGTCGGTCCAATAGCTTAAAGGTCGTAATATACTACTAGATTCCATTGACTTCTTCAAAGTAAATTCATAGCTGAGATCCAAATTGTTTGTTAATAATTGTAGTTTCCTTGATCATTGGGAAAATAAGTGTCAAAGCTAGCAATGTTACACATATATTATTGATTGAAAGTCTTATCCTTTTGCGTTCGGGCTCGCTGTTTTGATCTTCGGTTTGGATATCTTGATTTGTTGCGTTTAAGTTCGGGTTTTCTGAGTTTGATTGTGGATTATCTTCAACAGGAAGCAATGCAAGACGATGTATAAGCATTTTACATATTTCAAATGCAGATTTTACATCAGCAATCCTAATGGATCTATAATTTCCAGAAATAACTTTCAATATTCGTCCTAGCAACCACCTTATTGGCATAGTGTTATCATCCTTAATGATAACCATATCTCCCGGCTTGATGTTAGCATTAACAGTTTTCTACTTATGACGCTCCTATAGTTCGTGAAGGTATTTATTTGGCCAGCATTTCCGAAATTCATGTTTTATTCTTGAGACTATTTACCATCATGATAGAAATGATATTTTCTTTGATTCGGCTGCAATGTCCACCTTAGATGTATGAGCCTCACCAATCAATAGATGTCCTGCAGTTAATGAAAACACATCCGAAGGGTCGTTAGACATAGGTGTTAATGGACGGGAGTTGAAAATCTTCAATATCTATAATTACCGTTTTCAATTCTTCATATCTTAGTATAGTTGTAGATTTTTAGCAGATTTGACCGCTGCTTTCCAAAGTCCTCCAAAGTGGGGAGATCTAGGTGGAATAAATTGGAATTGTATTCCCTTTGAACTACAGGTTGAAGCTATGTTTTCCTTCCCATTCTCAGAAAATAATTTCAGAAAGTTCAGTAAGTTTATTGTTGGCTCCAACAAAATTTGTTGCGTAATCACCATATATATTTTGGCATCGTTCTCTTCGACCAATATATATGCATCAGTGGAAAAATCACTAAAAAATTAAAAATGAACAGCCTTTGTCGCAAAGTAACAAAACGCTGCTACACATGCCTTTGGTGATCGTTTTTCTTGTATTTTGTAATGGATCCATATTAGTGATAAATAATCGACGCCTGTGTTAATGAATGGACGTGCAGATGTGATCCTGTCTTGTGGAAGGCTTTCCAATAACTGTTGACATAGCTTTGGACGAGTCTTGCAACATTGTGCGCATTTCTGCACTGTTGCTCTTGCAATGGACTTCCTCTGATCGGCCAGAATCTGTGCCTCACGAATCCTAACAAAGCTTATCGACTGCAGTGCTTGTTTTCTTCGTGCACTTATTTAAATAAACGTTTCACTAATTCATCATTGTATGGAAGAACCATTGGATGTTTTGAATTGTAGGATAAATTTGACCACTCGCAGGATGCCTTCATAACCCCTTATGATCAATGTTATATATAACTGTAGTTACTTATGTTCGGCAAAATAATCGTTTAATCTTTCTTTCGTTCAAGATCAAAGAAAATTTGTAAAGATGGCCGAAATTCCTCTAGTCCTAAAAACGATAAATGACACTCTGAAAGTACCCTTGTTGGCAAACATATTGAGGGAATATCTGCTGGATTATCCTTAGATGAAACATGTCGCCATTGTTCTAGAAGAGTTAGTGTTTGAATTTTTTATGTCGGGAAATAGGATGATTTTGAGTGTATCCATTACAAAACAATTCCAGAATCTGTCCATAAGAAGATATGTAAACCTTTCATTTCTATTGACTTTCGAAGACGTTAAGATAACTCTGCACTCAAAAGTGCTGCACAAAGCTCTAATCTTGGTAATGTTTGCTTCGTTCATAGAAATTTTGTTATTATTCTACTGCCTTTAACTGTTAACCGAATGTATGTTGCAGCACCACAGGCCCTTTTGGACGCGTCCACAAAGATATGCAGTTGTGCAGTTCATGGGACATCACCCTTAAACATGTCTTGTTATTTGAAGATTGTTTAACAAGTTTAAACTTTCACGAAATTTTGATTATGTTGTATTGAGATCTTTAATAAGTGCTTCATCCCATGATGCCTTAACTGCAATTGTCGTTAAAAGTCCAAGTGGATCGAAATTGTTTGCCACATCACACACAAAGGTAGTCAGCTTTAGGCAGCCCAAAGTTTTAATATACTTCTTCTGTGTTCTAATAAAGCCTTGACACCTCCGCTCATCTTGTGGAATATTTTGATTAAGTTTTTTATTATTTGCACTCCATTTGCCACAGTTAAAACCATATTTTTTCAGTATGTCAGCTAGTTGCCGCTGTGTGCCGATTGCAGTTGTTAAGCTGTTTGATCCTCCAAGATTGTCCTTTAGCATTTGAGCACTTAATGAGTAATCAGTTTCATTGTTGAAGGCAATCTGTTGAAGACATCTTGGAGCCGTTTGGGTCCCGTATGTGACAGTGTTAAGTTGATAATATTTTATTGGAGTAGAAGAGTCACTTCTCCATAGAATAATCTGGTATCTTCTGTCATCTTAACGTACTAAAATTTGCAGGTACACTTTTGCAATGTCTGTAGTGAAGACAAATCTCCGTAAGCGGAAACGAATGAGTATCGAAAATAGATCATTTTGAACAATCAGGCCAGTATACTTTAAGTCATTAAATGCATAGCCGGATGATGTTTTAGCAGAAGTGTCAAAAATACTACAAATTTAGTGGTTGTGCTATCTGGTTTTATTACACAATGGTGTGGAATAAAATAGTTGGGAATTGCTATTGAGTTGATATCTATTTCTGTCATGTGTCCCATTTGTTCATAATTATTCATAAAACTTATGTACTGTAATGATTTAATTATAAATATCCTTACCTTTTAAATCTGGTTAACATTAATTTCTTGTTTTTCAAATATATTTTCTGACACATTCATTATAGTTTTTAATAAGAAAAGACGTTTGTTAATAAATTAATTAGAAAATAAAACAAATATATTTATAAATGAATAGAAATTATTTTGGCTTAAGTTCATTTTTTTTTTAATTTCTAAAAATCTTTTTTTAGAAAGAAAATTTATTGTACAAATGTATGCGGACGTTTTCCAAAGAAAACAAGAACATTTAGACGCTAGCAGAATGAAATGCTGCACTTTCTGGACCGCTACGACCTTCATCAGCATTCTTCGCATCTATCTACCTCAGTTGTGTATTTTTATAAACATCATCTATTTAACCAATTAACTTTGTAAATAAGAATACGAGAATACTCATATCAATCAACATTAATTTGGTTAGACGAAATTTACACGTCGTAGCGGTCCAGAAAGTGCAGCATTTCATTCTGCTAGCGTCTAATTTTTCTAATTAATGTCGCATACATTTGTAAAATAAATTTTCTGTCTGGTAGACAAATCCTGTCGAAAATTCAAATCAATTTTGATTTGATTCTACTGACATGCAACCAATTTATTCTGTATCCACTGCCGTATTGCAGCCAAATTTTTCTTTACCTACTGCCGCTGTTCCGTTGCCATATTCTTTGTCCACTGCCGAACAAACTAAAAAAACTGATGTCCCTGTTGTTGAAGGTGTCATTCCGTCTGAATTATTAGAAAAAGAGCAAAGAGATTTGGAGTTGCGAGTTTATATGCATTGGGCACAAGAGGAAATTCTAGCCTTAAAAGAAAGAGCAATAGGCCAGCGAAGAAATATTGACTTAGGTGAAATTGATGCGGTTATACCGCCATTTAGCGGTGATGATTTCTACGATATTGTCAAGTGATTTTCTTAATTTGAGGAACATGCCGAGATATGTAGTTACACTAATAAGGAACAGTGTCTTAGTTTACGGCGTCGCACTGTGGTCAATATTTTGAGATAGCGGCCAAAACTCCTTTTGGTTTTTGTTCTCCGATTTTAAAGTTATTAGACTCACATGAAAGTAGACAGTAGTAAACCTCAGGAGCCAAAAAATTAGAACTCTACTTCAACTATTTCACTGAGAACAGGGTGGTCTAAAATGGGCTTTTCAGAATTTAGTAAATTTATGATATTTTTAGTTAATTTTTAAAGTTTAAATGATCATAACTTTTTTGTTTTTCAAGATTTTTGGACGAAATAAATTTTGTGTTATAACTTAACTTATTTCCTATTACTCTACTGTTTTCAGAACAATTTAAATATTTTTTTAAAAAAAGGTCAAATTTCTCGGAAATTTCCTACTTCATAGAGCACAACTCCTGTTAGTCAAGCTGAGTCAAAACACAAATTTACTATTTTGTAGTCCTAACTCTCCCCTACATTCCTATATATACATGTTCATGCATCGAGAGCGCACTTTTTGAGCTACAGAAATTTTTCTGACCCAAGGTAAGATATTCGGTACAAATGCACGTCATATTTTTTGAGAAGTTATTTGTATGTGAAAGTGGCTATTATGCATATATTTTAATGAAATTTTGTACAAGAGTTCTTATTGGCCCAAAAAATAATTCTGTTGAAATAAGGAGAAGTTGGCCCATATTTGGACCTAGTCCACATAGAAGGATGTATCAAAATTTTGACAAAAATTACAATAGAACTCTCAAATTATGTGGTATCTGGCAATTCATTTGGAAAAGGTAAAAAATGGCAATAATGCCATCTAATATTATATAACTTAAATACCTGAAAATTGCAAATAAATTTAAAACCAATGGATATAACTGGTAAAACCAAGTACCTGTTATATTATGTTTCAAAGAGGAAAAAAAGATCATGTTGAAACTTCGAGCAATAGTATATTAATCCATGTATTCATTTTTTTCTTCATTATTGTTTAAACAATGGCTAAATTCAGTTATAGTGTTCTATCTGATATATATTTTGAACGGAAAGATTATTTTACATATAATGAATAATCCATTCTTCAAAATATGCGACAAACAAGAAATTAAAATTCATAACTTAAAAATAGAAAAACTTTTTAAATACTTTAAGAAAATGGTACAATCAGTGTTCCAGAAACAAGAAATTATTTTACTCACGCAACCAAGAATGGCTAAGAAATAAACTTATTTTTAAAAAGCCATCAGTAACTACCACGGAAAATGGAAAAAGTGGTCGACCAGCAAAGCCAATTGATAATTGTAGTAAGTGATCACGAAGACGCAATCTTAAACATATCAAGGAAGAAGTTTCTTGTAGCATTATAAAGGATTCACTTCTGCATCAAATTCAACCATCGAAAACTAAAAAGTTGCTATCATTAAAAAAATAGTGGAAGCAAGCCCCAGACGCACAAAAAGGATTTTAGAAAGTATGCCGACACCAACTGAAGAAAATAAATTTACTCCAGAAGAAGCATTTGCACTATTTTTGGATTTGAAAATGACTAAAAACCAATATACAGAATTGCGGAAGCGAACCAATGAAAAAAATTGTGGAATTTTTCCATCATATCGAGATATAGTTTCTGCCAAAAAAGATTGCTTACCTTCACCAACTGCTATTAGTGTAACTTCAAGTTCAGCAGAAATAAAATTGCAGGATCTTCTTGAACACACTGCAGAACGATTATTAAAGACATTTGATGCTGACTATTAAAAGAAGTTTAGAAATTGCAGCATGACTTTAATTTCTAAATGGGGATGTGACGGGTCCTCTGGCCAGAAACAATACAAACAATGTAATGCGGAAAATTCATCAGAGGCCAATTTATTCACGATTTCTTTCGTTCCATTACGTTTAACAAAAACTTATAATGGTTCAGAGCCGTCAACTAGTAGAGCTGCAGAGATTGATGTATGGAAGAATGAAATTCCCTCGTCAACAAAATTTTGTAGACCAATAAAGTTTGCTTACAAAAAAGAAACTAAAGATGTTATAACTGAAGAAGTTGGCAAAATAAGAGATGAAATTAAAGAACTTCAACCAGTGATATTTGAATTTAATGACCAATGCATCGATGTTAACTTTAAAATGTCACTTACAATGATCGATGGAAAAGTTGCACAAGCCAAAAAACATCAAGTCAATTGAGCCAACCACCAACACAAGACGATAGTTTTAATGAAGCATATAAATTTGGAATGTCACCTCTTCATGCTAGAATTCGTTTTATGGAGCATATTCTTAATTGGGATACGATTTGGAATTTGGCCCGTTAGGCGAAACAGTGAGAAACAACAAAGAAAACTTGGAAAAAAAAGCAAAAAAAAGATATTCAAGAAAAATACCGTGAGATAGGCCTTATAATTGACCAGCCAAAGCAAGGAGAAGGAAATTCTAATGATGGAAACACAGCAAGGAGATTTTTTTCCGATCCAGAAACTGCTGCTTCTATAACTGGAGTATTCCAAATCATATTAGAAGTTGTAGCATGTAGCAAAAAGATAGATGCAAAAAAATTTTGTCAGTATGCTAATGAGACAGCAACCCTTTATAACCAAAAATATTCTTGGAGACATATGCCAACCACAGTTCACAAAATTTTGTTCCATGGGGAACAAATAACTCAGCACAATAAGCTTCCAATTGGAGATCTCTCAGAAGAAGCGCAAGAAAAAAGGAACAAAGACTACAGATTCTTCGCGAGCACAATACAAGAAAAATTTGCAGATATTGTACTAATGAAGATCTTATTAATATTTTGTTGTGCACATCAGACCCATATATGTCCAGTATTCGACAAAAATGGAAATCAACCTCATTAGAGTTAGATGAAGAAGCTAAACAACTACTGCAAAACAATAATCAAAGCTATTAATTAAGTTTAGGAATAATAAATAAGTATTGGTTGTAAAATACGATTGAAGAAAATAAGAAATTATAAAAAAAATACCTATTTAAAATGTCAAAATATTCAACTTTTACATGGAAACTCAACAAAAAATTAAAATGCATTTTTAAGTCCACATTACTTACGTTCCTATCAGTCGATTTTTATGTTTGAACACGCAAATTGAAGCTTAAAGTCCCTCCTATTAAACAAAAAAAATTGTGTAAAAAAATACCAATCCGGTCAAAAGTTATAGAGTTTTGACCGCTATCTCGCGAAATTGACCACTGCGCGTCGGTTGAAGGGAACAGCAAAAAATCATATATTTAATTTGGGTTCGATGGATTACATTGTGATGAAGTCCAGTTTAATAAAAACGTTTAAACGCACCATAACCCAACAAGAAGTATGTCGTCAACTCTAGAGCCGTAAATCGGCTAAGTTATGTAACACATATACAATCGATAGAAAATCAATCCCACATTGAAGAAAAAGAGTTAGTAGATATAATTATTGAGGGCGTTCCTGATATTGGAATTTGCATGTCAATTTTATAAGGTGCTAGTTCCATAGATGAGTTAGTTTGTCATTTGGATCGTTTTGAGCAGAAACACCAGCATATTGTTGCGAATTCAAAGAAAACTGGAAGTGGCAACAAATATAATACAAAATTTAAAATTAGTTCAGATATTCAAGATAACTGATATAAGCCAGCTAAATATATTATAAGATGCTTCAACTGGAGCGGTTGTACCACTATTGATAGGAGTTTATTCAACTTAGTCGTATTATAAAGAAATGTAAAAAAGAAGGTCTTTTGAAATTAAATCTAAAAAAATTTGAAACTAATAAAAATGTTTTGAGTTTACTTATTTCTTATAATATACTTAAAAGTCCTTGCAATGGTAAGATTAAAATTTCAGTTGTGGGGGATAAACATGAGGTTAAGGATTCTTTTTTTTACGGTAAGGGATAATTTAGTAGTGAGTCTAGTTTTGCTGACAATATGGAATTTGGAAAGGAACTTATTAAGAAAATTGGTGCCACTTCAAGTGATATAAGGTTCGGCGAGAACGACATGTTTTCAGTTCAAAACAGTACCCGGGAAACTTTGGTTTCCAAAGCTGTAATTGACATTGACTCAGGCTTAGATGAAACTAATAAGGAAATTATTAATGGAGTTTTAATGGAGAATTACTTAGCTATGAAGGATTGTGAAAAATTTAAGATCGATTATACCATGAAAATACGACTAACAAATAATACTCCAGCGTTAACACGGCTGTTATTATTTCGAGGACGTGGTGAGGTTAAAAAAGAAAAAATGGAAAATTTCGTGTGTGTGTGTTGATTATCGCGCGCCTAACAGAATATCATTGAGGGATGATTTTCCCATACCAGTTATTGAGGATTGTCTAGAGTATTTAGGAAATAAAAATTATTTTAGTACTTTAGATTTAAAAGACGGATTTCATCATACATACACTGCTTTTGTTACACATTTTTAAACTATACGAGTACTGTTTTATGCTGTTTGGTTTGCGAAATGCTATTTATTATGATTGATTTTCTAATACAAGAAGATATATCTTATAAATTAAAGCATTGGAATCAGATTAGTCAAATTTAATTCAGACAGAGATAAATTGTACTGTGTCAACGGTGTCAACACAGTTAGGCCATCAGTGTAAACACAGGTTCTAACATAAGACTACTTGTAAGTATGGCAACTCAAAAACAGAACTCACTACGATCAAAATACAACCCTATTCCTTGACCACACCTAAAATTTTGCAACTTTGATATACCTAATGAAATGGCGATTTCCGGCCTTTTCAAGCATCAACAGGCAGTGAAGACAGGTTGTATTTCTTTAAGTTCTCGGGTTTTCTTTAAAATCAACGATAACAACATAAGAATTTCGGTGGGAAAACCAAGGAAAAAGGGTAACTGGACAAGAAACAAGGAACTGGCGGCATTATTTTCACCAGATTGGCAGCAGGTATGTAATAAATATAATATCAAGTGTGGTGTGTAAAATCATAGTGTGCAACCAAATAGAAACGAAATATTCCCCAGCAAAAACGGTTGTGAATAGTTTGAGTGAAGGGAAGTCTCAATAGAGTTGGAACCA
Source organism: Gymnosoma rotundatum (assembly GCA_916610165.2). NCBI lineage: Eukaryota > Metazoa > Arthropoda > Insecta > Diptera > Tachinidae > Gymnosoma > Gymnosoma rotundatum. The sequence continues at coordinate 114,005,721 of OU744336.1, forward strand.
CGCAGAGCAAGGCCGTTTTTTTGTGGAAGTGAGGCGGGTAATGTCCCAGGCCTCCGTAAACGTATCGCGAGCCAAGTGAGGGCCGCAAACAAATAAACCAATGCCAGCCGGCCCGGACAAGATATCAAACATTAGAAAGAGTCACCAACGGCAACCTTTTTAATACCTATTTCATCCACATTTCAAGGGATGCTAAAGGTATACTAAGTGATACGGGCGGGACTCTGAATTTTCCAACTCTAACATCAATAAAATGCCCCAGAAGTTGCCGACAGCATTCGAGAACGTTTTAAGTGCCTACAAAATAAAGAAGAAATTTGCAACCACTGTCGTAGTCATAGTCACGAGTCAAGTTGGCATAGCACTAAACAACCACCAACAGGCTTAATGACAACGGAACATCATTTACACCAACAACAACACCTAGCATCACCGCTTGCTGGCAATAACGGCACTATCCACAACAACAACAACTAGCGTCGCCATTTGATCTTAAGCCTTAGCAACAGCGCAATAAACGACCGCCATTTTCCAACAGCTACAACAACAACTTTAGCCTCATCAAACATCCATTTTTATAACAGCTACAACAACAACTTTAGCCTCATCAAACATCCATTTTATAACGGCTACAACAACAACATTAGTCTCATCAAACATCCATTTTCCATAGCTACAACAACAACAGTAGCCTCATCAAACATCCATTTTCCAACAGCTACAACAACAACTTTAGCCTCATCAAACATTCATTTTTATAACAGCTACAACAACAAGTTTAGTCTCATCAAACATCCATTTTATAACGGCTACAACAACAACATTAGCCTCATCAAACATACATCTTGAAAATAGCAGCAACAATAGTGTTTCCGAAAAGCACCATCTTGTCTTATTCCGGACAACGACAACAACAACGCAGCAGGTGTACTCTAAATTTTACAATAGCCATCATCATCATCAATATATAAGATAAGTACAGTAGTTAGTGTGATAAAGATATATTATAAACTTGTAGCCCGGTAAAATGTTATATCCTAAAGTAAAATCGAAAAATATTAAGCCCATTTTTTTCGCGTTGTCCGTTTTTTTAGTTTCTTTTGAGAGTTTTCTTTGCCTAATAAAACAGAAAACTCTACACATACCTTTGACCACGTGTGTTTTGGGCACACAAAATTTTTTAGCAAGCATCGCACTTAGCTCGATTTGGAGCAACAATAGACCAACATACTTTTTAAAGTGTGAATTTAACCCTCCTTTAAAATTTCTAAATCCAATCCATTCATAGTTTTAATATTACAATATTAATACTGATTCAAAAAGTAAAATCTTTAGGACCTATTTATTTAGCAGATTTTGAATTCAAAACCGATTTCTCTGAAATAGAAAGCAATCGAAAAGTCCCTACCTAAAGAAAACCGTACTCTCCTTATTCTTAAATTATACTTACTTACCTAAACACAACTTCCTAAATTATACTTACCTGGAAAACAAATTCTTAAATTTTACCCACCTGAAAACAAATCCTTTTTAAATTATACTTACCTGAAACAAAATTTTGTAAAGTTATAGATACCTGAACCAAAATTTTGAAATTTATACATAACTAAAACAAATTCTTGGAATTATACATACCTGAAACAAATTTGTAAAATTATACTTACCTGGAACAAATTTGTGATATTTTGCTTACCTTCCTCTGGAATTTTACTTACCAGAAACTCAAACCTTAAATTTTTATCGCCATTATTGAGAATTTAGCTTGCAAAAACTTAATTTCAGAATTTACGCGCCTGAAAAATAAATCTCCAAAATTTTACTTAACTTAAAGATTTACAATTTTCATTGTCGGAAGCTGGGGTTTATAGTTTTTGAATTTGAAATAAAACCCAGTCGGAAATTCACGGCAGATTCTATTTACGTTCAATGAAAATTGATAATCATAGAGTCCATAAATTTCATAAACTTAAAAATCTTAACAACCCAAACAAAGCACTTTGGAAATTTATTTGTTACCGATAGCAAAGTTCAAGTTACCAAAAGCTAAACTTAACAATTTTACAAAAGATATAGGAAGAAGGAAAATATCATAAATTTTACCAAAGTTAAAGGAAATACAAAATCTGTTTCTTAACTTAAATAAAAAACCAAAAAACAAAAGCTTACTAGTTTGGATTTAGTTTATTACCGGTTATGTACCTATAAGATCTTATCAACGTTTAGTCTAATTGTCCCGAAAAGTTATTTAAGTTTGCTATAAATATAACAGCCTCGGTAAGGCTAATAAGAATATGAAACAAATTAAAATAAGAAAAACAATAAACGAAACCTGTGTAAACCAATAAAACCAAAACTAAATAAATAGAAATAGAATCAATAAACCTAAAAGAAACAATGAATAATATCTTAAGTATTAAGATAAGCACTCCAAAGCTCAGTTTATTTGAAGCAGGGCCAGCCGTAAACGTTTGAAAAGGTGATTATCTTCCAATAATGTGTAAAGTTTACCGAGTCCCACTCCAGTTAAGCCGACCTTAGCTAATATATATAAGCAACATTTAGACACATATTTAACGAAATCACATATTCTAAGCCTTTGTACAATAGTATACATATGAAACCTAGTGTAAACTAAACTGAAATCCAAATATAAACGTCCTTTGTATATATACTTATTTTTTAACCAATAATGATTTTCAATTGAACAGATTAAGTCAAAAGAGGTAAGTGAAGAGTGGTGATGTGTGTTTTTAGGGGTATTTCAAACATCTCACGCAGGAATACCACGGTTGGGGGTGGGTAAAGTAAGGGCCATTCCATCTGAGCCCAAGTGTCTACTTGTACTACATACACTGGCACAACCTTGTTTGCACCTCGGAAGACGAACCACCGCCCATGCCCGCGAGCCTTAGTCGTGCCCAAATTAAAAAGTTGCCAGTGTGCCGAGTGGATTGAAGGGGTGGGTTTTGCTGGAAGGATAGGAGTTGACGCGTGCAGTGTTGTCGTTTCAGTCGATTCGGTTGCGGTCGTTTGATTGTTGTAGTTTTTCTTCTCTCCTATTTTTTTCTTCCATTTATACAAAAATTTCATATATTTCTGCTGATTAGTTATATAAATTAAACAAAACAACAGGTCTTTTTCTTTTGGTGATCCGATTAAGAATAAATTTTATTTTATCAATTGTTTTATAAATGCCGTTATTCTTAACTAAAAAGTGCTGACCTAGTGTCTGCACCATAATTACAATTTTCGCTGTTCTGACCAATAGGAATTCTATAAATAAGCTACGTAATCAAAATTATTAAACTGCAGAAATATAAAAGCAAAGTAATCATGAATACAAAGAAATATAAAAGGAAGTAATATGAGATGTTCAACAAACAACAATAGTAGTGTTCACTCCGCTAATGACGGTATTAGGGATATTCGCTTCGTTTATTACATGCTATGCAGTGGCTGTGTTAACTCCTCCCCCACTTAAGTGAGGGCCGTCCTCGGTCCTGCGAAAACCATCAATTGTAGCCTGGATCTTCCGGCGCAGATGCTTGCTTTTTTGTAGTTGAATTACCTTAAAGATTGCATAGAAGGCAATCAAAACAGCCGCCGTGTCCAAGCTAGAAGCTGCCGGATTTTTGACAAGTTCGTTTCTTACCTCTCCAATATGACGCAGATTTTCAGCGCTCATTTTCCGAAGGTACGGAAGGCTAAGTATTTCTTGATGGCTCGTGATATTAAGGCTCGCAGACATTGCCACGCTTGGTTTCTTCTTAAGCATGCCCTTCTGGTTTTTGTAGACAGAACCATTTATTTCAGTTTCTTCTTCATAGGTAAGTAAATAGGTTCCGGTAACGGTCTTTACGGAGCCTTCAGTAAGTTTAACTTCGACCGTGTTGTCGTTTATGATGATGATTCCGTCATCCACTACCATTATTGGTTCTAGATGACTAGGCCGAGTAAGGCAGTGCGCCAAGCCGCCGGAGTGAATTTGTTGGGCACAGGTAGGTACTGGTAATTCTTTGCAGAATGTTGATGTTAGTGCTGAGCTGCAATTTCCAATTGCAAGTATTTTCTTTCCACAGTCTGCGACCATGTTGTCTTCAGCGAAATGTAGGATTGTTTCATTATGTTGAACGGGAAAGAGCATTACCTTCTTACATTCTAATTTAGGATCAGGATACTTAATTAAGAAGCTCAAAAAATTATCATTTAATAGTACTTTAATATAAGCTACCTCCATCAGGTCAGATACAGTTGTATTTGTAGAATGTTTATTTACTATGGTATTTAAATCATCAGAATCTAAAATTGTGGGATTTACAATCCCTATCTTTGCAAGAGTAATTGCCAAAATCAAATTTTCAATTTCAGATATAATCATTCTGTTTCTAGTGAGAAGAGTCTCATATAAGTGGCCTGTGTCAATCTGTCTAGCCTTTGAATCCCTGAGAATAACGTTAACTGTCTCTGTTAGCTTGTTTATTTGTTCTTGTGCCTTCGTATTTATCCTCACTTGTTCTTTTTCCGATTCAATGAGCTGTTGCTGTCCAAATTTCATTCTTTCAAAGTCATCAAAGTCCGGTGTACCGGCGATCACTTTGAGTGCCGTGCCTAAAAAGTTGATGCTCCTAGCATTCCTATGGTGAGTGCCCAATGACGCCAGGAGTGTTTTAATATGGGTTAAGTCGGAGTCCAATAACTTTACCATGTGGGATAAAGGAAAATTACTTTGGAGTCGTTCTGTCTCATCTATTATCTCATAATACGTTGTCAAGTTCGTGGTATGTTGAAGGTAGTTAAAATCCTGCCAAATAATGATGTCCCCGTCTGTTATTGGGATATAGTCCGATTTAGAGTAATCAATTAGCTTCGTCGCCGTCACATAGATGAAAATCGCCATAGTCAAAACTCTGAAAAACAACCTCATTAGTAAAAATATAAAAATATAGTAATAATAAAAAAAATTATCTCAAGTTGTCCTTATGGACCACCCTCCCCTCGATAAGTACTGTGCTTCCTAAGTCTGCCTCAACTGTTTTTTCTGTATAGAGAGGAGTTAGCTTGTTGCCCAATCTTCTGTTATTTTTTACCCAAACTCTTTCTCCGACCTCAAATACTCTATTCTTCCTAGAGGTGTTATTTCGTTCTAACTGCGTTCGTTGGGCATTCACAATTCTGTCAGATATTTCCTGAGCAAGTTGAGGTGATAAGACGTGGATTGTATCGATCGGCCTCTCATTCGTAACGGAGTGAATTGACCGGTTATACTTAATTGTCGCCAACAAAACGATTTCAACCGTATCGGTAATTTTGTTTTGAAGCTTAATGCACCTTGCAATTTCCATTAGAGTGCTGTGAAAGCGCTGCACCTGTACATTTGAGGTGCTATGAAGGGAAGGCGCATTTGATACATCAATCCCAAATTCATTTCTTAATACAGACACGATTGTCTCGGACTTTAATGATGGTTCATTATCGCAATAGATACTTTTTACATTGGGGAAGTAATTTACTAGTTGCAAAATCGCCGCTTTTAAGTCGACAATTGTGCGCGAGGGAACAGGTTGAACTACGGAGAATTTTGAGAGTTTATCTACACAAGTAAGAAAATATTTTTGGTCTGTAGAAAAAATATCAATATGAAGCATCTCGCCTACGTACGATGGTGTAGGTGTAATACCCATTTTCTGTTCCTGTGGGTGTCTGTCATATTTTGCTCTTGAGCAAATTTTGCAATTTATTACGATTTCATTTGCTAATTTTGCCATATTTGGGAAATAGTAATCCCTGAGAATTTGCTTCACATTTTCCTGAGCAGCCCTATGGGCTCGGTTATGCTCAGTAACCACTATCTCTCTCTGGTCATTCTTGTCAGTAACATCCAATACTACATTCTTGCAGTACCAGAATCTTGTCGATGGGAAGGCTCTAATCAGGTCATTCTGGATCGCCGCCAGTGTTGGTAGGTCGCAATTAATTGCATTCACTACTTCTGGATTTACAGCCAGTTTCATTTCCTCAATAAGGCTATCCTTATTGGTAAAATTAATCATATGCCGCGTTTTGTTGGTGAAGAATATGAAATCCCGTCTAAGGAAAGTTCGCTTGTTCCAATATAATTTGGTTCCTATAGCAATTCAGTGGCCTATCCGTTGATTCAATCACGCAAGTCATAGACATTTCACTATGTATTGTAGCAACGTCGGAGATTGCTTCTTCTTCTAAGGTGTGGATATGTTGGCGTGAGAGTGCATCAGCAACATAATTTTCCCTGCCAGGCTTATGGAAAATCCTTGGATTATGTTCATCTATAAATGCCTTCCAACGCTTTATTTTAGCGTTTGGGTTCCGGTCCGACACCGCAAAGGTGAGCGGCTGATGGTCCGTATAAATATTAAGGTTCCGCGCCCCATAAAGGTAATTTCTGAGCTTTTGCAAAGCCCAGACAATGGCTAGCAATTCGCGCTCATTTGTTGCAAAGTTCAACTCCCTGTCTTTGAGAGTCCTGGAAATCATTGTGATGGGCCTTCCGTCTTGTGACAGAACAGCTCCCAAACCAGAAGCGGAGGCATCTGTCGTTAAATCAAATGGCTTCTTAAAGTCCGGGTAAAGCAATATGACGTCCTCCGAAGACAATAAATCCTTAAGCCTGTTGAATACCTTGACCTGTTCATCATCGAATTTTATTCTTATTTTCTTGGACTGAGTCGCACTAACTTTACCGTTTTCTCCCTTTACGATGTCAGTCAAAGGTTTTGCTATTGAGGCAAAATTCTTAATAAAACGCCTATAGTAGCTGGCTAGGCCTAGGAAAGATCTGACATTAAACAATGTCAAAGGTTCCTGGTAGTTTCTTATTGCTTGCACCTTATCGGGGCTCGTTCTGATTCCACCCCTAGATACAATGAAACCAAGATATTCAACACTTTCTTTGAAGAAATGTGATTTATTTCGTGATACCCTCATGTTGGCCTCATAAAGTCTTTGTAGAACCCATGCAATGTGGTTAACGTGATCCTCTTCGTTCTCTGAAAAAATTATAACATCGTCCACGTAGACGTAGCATGACTTCCCTATTTGCTCTCGCAGCACGTCGTCAATGGCTCGCTGAAAAATGCTGGGTGCATTCTTAGGGCCGAAAGGAAGTCGGCAGAATTCATACTTGCCGTTTCCGACAGAGAAAGCGGTCTTTTCTCTGTCGCGTTCCGCCAGCAATATCTGGTGGAAACCAGACTTCAGGTCAAGTGTCGTAAAGAACTTGGCCTTTCCCAAGTTTGAGAGGATCACTGTTACTTCTGGAATTGGGTATTTATCGTCTATGGTGTTTTGATTCAGTTTCCTGAAATCTCTCACCAATCTTTTATTTATATTTCCCTCTTCGTCCTTGCCCTTCTTATCAACAACCCAGATAGGATTGTTATAAGGGGACCGTGAAGGTCTTATTATACCATTTTTTAAAAGGTCACGTATTTCGTTATTTACGAAATCGGCCACACCCATAGGGTAAGGGTATAGTCTTGAGTAGACTGGGTCATCACTAATGGTACGAATGGGGGCAACAATGTTTGTATTGAAAGGTAATGACTCGTTTGGGTTTGCAAAAACCCCCGACAGACCTTTCATTATTTTCTGAAATTTGCCCAGTACTGTGCGAGGCATTTCAATATCCTCGACCTGTGTGAAACTTACATTCTCACAGTTTAAAAATTTTAATTTTTCCGATCCCGAATTAGTCCGGATTTCTTTATTCTTAAAATCTAAAGTAGCACCTGTCCGCGTAAGCAGATCAAGGCCAATGATCCCGTCGAAAGTTGACAGCGAGGGGAGTATGAAAAAAAAACTGTTGATTCCAAAAAGGTTTACGACGCATTTTTCATGGACATTATTAAATCCATGAATGGATTTAACTATAAAAGACTTATCTACAGGAGTTACATGTTTTAAGCCGCTTAGAGGCTTTATATAATTTTTTGAAGCACCAGAGTCTATTAATAATTTTATAGTCTTCCCCGCTATTACCCTTTCTATGAATGGGAGCAGGGAGTTTTGCCTAAAAAATTAACTTCATTATATTCGTTGTCATCATCTATTTCTGATGCTTCCCTATCTGCTGTTTCTTGGTACTCCTCCCGTGCCTGATCGCATTGAGGTTTTGCTTGTGTGATATGATTGATTCTCTGGTGTTTTATGCCTGTGAATCTAGCTGATTCGTCATTTGGCCGTTTTACTGCTCTACCATATTGATACTGATTGTTCTGGAATGGTCGGTTTTGTTGTACCGACATGTTATTGTTATTAAATCTGAAGTCATTCGGTTGTCTAAGCCGTAACGAATGGTCAACGTCCATTGGTTGGACTTCCGTTTGTTCAAATCGGCGTTCTCTGCCTAAAACCGGTTTTTTGAAAAAATTTGGAGTCTTTCCCTGCGGATACTTGACTCTCTGTTTTTCTTTGTCATACATGCCCTTAGCATAATTTGTTGCGAACAAGTAGCGCTCGTGATTCGATTCAACTTCCTGAGCTAGTGCTAGTGCCGACGGAAGGTCACTTGGCCTTGCCGAAAAAAGCACGTCGCTTAAGCTCTTCCTAGTACCCGAAATAAATACGCGAAGCGCATCCGCCCTATATTTTTCATTCATTGAAGCGGCAATATCTTTGTCATATGTCATTACGGCTTTGTTCGTCAGAAGTGTTAACTTCCTTTCTACTTCATCATAAAATTGTGAGAGCGTCATGCTTCCTTGTCGGAGCGTGGAAAGCTCTTGCTCAATCAAATAAATAGGCCGCTTGTCGGAATAAGTGAAGTCAAGTCGGTCGATAATGGCCTTAAAGTTTAACGCGGTATTAAAGGAAGCTAGCGTCATGTCCGCTGTTCCCTTTACTTTATTTCTAATTATGGCGACGGCTTGGTAGTGCCTGGAACTACCCTTGTGATTCTCGAAAATTTTGTAAGCCGTATGCGCCGCCTGTCTCCAGGAGACATAAGCCTCCTGTTTGCCCTCAATATCAGGCAGGGATTTCACAATGTCCAGTGACTCATCGCACTGTATCCCCGGCACTATTTGTATGTCTTCATAAGCTGCGACCTCTGAAGGCGAGACCGTAGTATCGTTCAGTTTTTTATTAAGATCTTCAATCTGTTTGTCAAATGTCTGTTTTTGTACCTGTAGAGCAGCAGTTATAGCGGAGTTCATTAGAACCCTTAATTGGTCTGCATCTATTGCCATTTTGTTCTGCCACCAATTGTCTGCACTTGATTGAATCCTATCGGTTCTGTTCCCCACTTCTATTCTACTGAAATTTTCTAAAACCTGGTAAAGTTCGTTGTCTGACTCGCTATCAGTCATATGAGGCTAGTCAAAAAATTTTATGAAAATCCTGAGCCAAAATTTAAAATCCACTCTTGCAAAGATTTACACGAAATAATTTTTCACAAATGTATTTATTTAACTGCTACAATTAATTTCTATTTTAATTTCAAAGAGTTATTGTAATTAATGTAATTATTATTATACTGAACGCTCTACTTACAATTTTATCATAATTAATTACTCTAATTTTCTATAGCCAGTGTAGATTTAATATAAGTTGAAGTTGATTTTGCTGTTTATCCTGCTGCTTGTGTTCCTTTACGCAAGATGAGCTCCAAAAATTTACGAATTCTGCAAGTATACCAGTTTTGACGGACTTCTTTCTTTTTTAAATTTTATATTGATGTTTCGTTTTTGTTTTTATAGATTAAAACAGCTTTATTCGTTTTGGTTTGATTTGATTTTTATTGCAATGAATTAAATACTCTGCAAGACACAGTTTTTCTGCTTATGCTTTTATTGATTAAAGAATATTAATTCTATTATTCAAAATTTTAAATAGTCACTAATTTAATGAACTTAACAGTTTTACTTATTTTTGTTTGAATTGAGTTCTATTGTCATGCATTAAGTTCTTTGCAATACACAGTTTACCGCTTCCCTTTGTACTGATTAAAGTATATTAGTTATGTTATTCAAACTCGGAATTTGTCACTAACTTAAATTTTTGCAAAATATTAGAATACTTTCTGGTTCAAAGTTTATTTTATTTTTATGTTTCACTCACTTCTGGGTTTAACTGTCAGTACCTTTATTTTTTGCAATAATTTTACTGTAATGTTTTGCTGCCTTTGCTTTTATAGCTTGTCACAGATTTTATTTATAATTATATGTTTAAGTTTTATTGTTACTAATTGAGGTTTCAATAGAACAGTTTTCTGTTTATAATGTTTTTTATCTTTGTGTTTCACTTAACAAAATTAACTGTCTGTTTTTGCTTTTATAGCTTTACAGAGATTTATTTATTATTTTACATTAAAACTTTTCTGTTATAATTTAATTTTAAATTGCCCCACGTTGGGCGCCAATTAAACAAAACAACAGGTCTTTTTCTTTTGGTGATCCGATTAAGAATAAATTTTATTTTATCAATTGTTTTATAAATGCCGTTATTCTTAACTAAAAAGTGCTGACGTAGTGTCTGCACCATAATTACAATTTTCGCTGTTCTGACCAATAGGAATTCTATAAATAAGCTACGTAATCAAAATTATTAAACTGCAGAAATATAAAAGCAAAGTAATCATGAATACAAAGAAATATAAAAGGAAGTAATATGAGATGTTCAACAAACAACAATAGTAGTGTTCACTCCGCTAATGACGGTATTAGGGATATTCGCTTCGTTTATTACATGCTATGCAGTGGCTGTGTTAACTTATATATATATATATATATATATATATATTGTATGTATATATGAGTATATAGCAGAAATATATGACAAACATAACAAAATGGCGCCCAACGTGGGGCACGGAAACGCAATCATCGGTTTGAATAATAGTAGAGGTCGATGAATTTAACATCGTGAAGCATGCTCGGCTTAGGCCAAGCATATTTCACCGACAAGAATGAAAAAGTTTTGCGGAGAAGCAACGTTGAGTAGGAAAGTTTTCGGTATAGTGGGAAGTAATAAAAGTAGTCTAGTTCAAAGCGTAGCAAGTCACAGAAAGAAACGGATAAGGTTTCGTCTGTTTGCGACTAGCTTTGAGCAGATGAGCTGTTCTAACAACTCAGTGTAAGTCTTAGTGACTTAGAGAATAAGTACACTAATTGCGACATTGAGGAGTTGGAACAGTGCAGCATGAAATGATTCAGTGAGTCCAGACCATGGTCGGTGAACACTGCTGTTGCCACTGCTCAAGAGATGCGAAATATAGTAGGCTTTCCGGTTAACTAACGTTTTAGAGAATATTTTCAAATTTTGGCTCATGTAGTAGACAAGTAGGCACATCGTAGTATCATCACCACTTATCACACCTCATATTTTTGATTTTATTGATTTCATTTTTTTATTATTGATTACCTTTTATCAACAAATTAATTAATTACTTAATTAATTAATAAATTACTTAACCTTTTTATATATAATGAATGGTCTGGTGTAAAACTATACCACAACCATTTCTACAGTTTTCAGGTTATTCATTTGAATTTTGTTTCAGGCGGAGAGAATTTTTGTTAAAGGTTTTGGTAAGTGTTACGGATTTTTTTTTTTGGAGTACGGTAATTTTTTTTTAGAACCTACGTTGTCGTGTTAAGAGTAGTCGCGGATATTATAGAGTCGAGAGAATTTTTCCTGGTAGGGTCGGTTTTAGAGTGAAGGTCGTTAGGTAGAACAATTTGTGTTGGAAATGTTCGGGACAAGGTCGAAAAGCAGGGTGGAAGGAGAAGTACCAGTAACTACCGCCACAACAGCAGTAACCACAATGACAACTACAATTACAACGGCGACAACAGATACCACAACAACCACAGCCAGTAGTACCGGAGCAGTGTCGAAGCAAGCTCATGCAAACACAGGAGCAGTACACAGGAATACGAGTCCTGAGGCGACTTTAATAGGCGCACAAGTTCAAGATGATCTGAAGGTTAGTGAAAGCAGTGCTTCAGGCAACAGTACCATCGTAACACCACCATACAGTAGTATCAGTGCACGCGGAGTGATGGATGCTTTTAGGCAGGCAAACGTTCCTTTGAGAAGACAGGATATACAGAGACCACAATCGGGGAGTTCCAGAGCTGTAACTCAGGAGGACCTAAGAAACTTTGAGGACCGGATTTTAAACTTGATGCCGCGCGTAATACAAGAAAGTTTAAGTGGGCGATCACAACATCAAGATAACGCTACCGCTCAGTCTGAGTTGCGCTATAACCTTCCGGATTTATCACAACCACCACCTGTACGTCCAAACGGGAACATTAACACACTACAATTGCAAAGATGGCCAAACACAACGAATCAGAACTTTAACGCAGGATGCAATGGATATGACAGATCAAGGGTTAACGATAACGCATTTTACGAAGATAATCAACCAGATTTACCATTCCGTCCAGGAGTTAGATATCCAGCCCAGGCCACGGAAGCTCGACATAATTTGTCTCACCAACCAGCTCAGCGGATAGACAAGTGGGGAATTATGTTCGATGGCACTAATAAAACAACAAGCATAGAAGATTTTGTGTTTAGAGTCGAGACGCTACAAGCCGATTATGGATGTGATTGGAGAGAAGTACTACGTTCATTTCACCATCTGTTAAGTGGACCAGCTCGCGATTGGTTTTGGGACCATCGAAGATTTAATGACGTTACTCGATGGAAGGATCTTAAGGCAGCTTTAATTAGTCAGTTTCACCAATATGATAGCGACTTTGACATACAGCGGAAAATTTTAGGTCGAAGGCAGCAGGGTATGGAATCGTTTGATGATTTTTACAATGCAGTGATCAAGTTAAGGAACCAATTGAGAAGTCCGATAGGCGAAAGAGATTTGGTTAGCATCATGCGTAGTAACCTCAGAGCACCAATGGCGCAAGTTTTGTTCTCAGTTTCGGTGAGTAGTTTAGCACAATTCGTCAGAGAATGTCGTCGAGCAGAAAATTTGTTAAATTCACATCGGTAGTTTAGTGGAAGAATTCCTCTCAGGACGATCAATGAATTAGAATATCTTCCAGAAGGGACAGATGAGGTACCCGAAGTGGACGAGTATGCAACAAATGAAAAGTTAATTTGCTGGAACTGCAAAGCTAAAGGGCACACATTTTTCTACTGTCCAGAGGAGAAGCGGTTATTGTTTTGTTATAAGTGTGGACTAGAGAATACAGTAACGCCACGTTGTCCAACATGTCAGGGAAACCTAAACCCGAACGCGTCTCGAATAGGGATGGAGGCTCGTTCGATGTACTCGAATCCCAAAACACAGTAACGAAAAGGCCACATACTGACGGCTATGTTGGAGGGGGACCGAACAAAGAGCAGCAAATAAGATCGACTAAAGTGATCATGAAGAAGGAATCCACTCAGAACGCTACGCCAACAGCCAGCACCGATCAGCAAAATACGCCGTTTCAGATACGCCTCCAGAAGTATAATGAAACAAAACGAAGAATTTTTGGACCTTCGAGAAAGATTATAAGAACCCGACAACATTATAAAGGAAGAAAGCAAACTAGGTGGAAAATTTCTGAAGCAAGCATTTACGAATGGCCAGACACAAGAATTTATACGAAGATCGAAATCAAAGGAATACCAATTCAGGGACTTCTGGACAGTGGAGCGACTGTGACATGTCTCGGTCAACACTGCCTGGACTTCGTTGAAAAAGCCAAAATGGTAATTTATCCCTACCAAGGTGAGATAAAAACAGCCGATGGGCGGCTGAACCCTATAATAGGACGGGTGAGAGCGGAGATCACCTCCAACAAAATTACCAAGCCAATCGATTTCTTTCTGGTTCCTTCGCTTAAATTGCCGTTATTTTTGGGGGTCGACTTTATGAAAGCGTTCAATTTGTTAAGATTCGAGATAAACTCTTTAGCAACGCAAGGTGTTAAGACCGATGGACCTACTGAAAATTTTTTTCCGCTAATGCACACGTTAAGTTCAAAACAACAACAAAGGTTAGAGGATACTATAGGAACATTCCCGTGCTTTACTCGCAGAGGGCTAGGAAAGACTTCCCTAGAAATACATCACGTCGACACTGGGACTTCGGTACCCGTGAAAGAGAAACACTATCCGGTTTCGCGGGCGGTGCAGAAACTCATGTATGGGGAACAGGATAGAATGTTTTCTTTAGGAGTCATTGAGCCGAGTGAAAGCCCGTGGAACAATCGAGTGACCTTCGTACAAAAAGGGGAGAAAGTGCATATTTGTTTGGATGCACGTCGGCTCAATGAACTGACGGTAAAAGACGCCTATCCACTTCCCCATATAGAGGGTCTGCTAAGCCGTTTGGGTGACACCCATTTCATTTCAAGTATAGATTTAAAGGATGCCTTTTGGCAGATACCGCTGGCAGAATCAAGCAGGGAGAAGACAGCCTTTACGGTACCTGGAAGGCCCTTGTACCATTTTACGGTGATGCCTTTTGGGTTGTGCAATGCAGCCCAAAGACTTTGCCGGCTAATGGACAAGGTTGTTCCAGCGCGTTTGAGGGAGAGGGTGTTTGTCTACCTGGACGATCTGTTAGTGGTATCGCCAGATTTCGAGGAACATTTGATAGTCTTGACTGAGGTAGCGCAGTGTTTGGAAAGGGCCAAGCTAACAATAAACGTGAGCAAGTCGAAATTTTGTTGCAAGGAGCTGATATACTTAGGCTATATTGAGACCAGACCCAGAGACAGTATCCGACAACAGCTAAACAGGTGCGCAGTTTTATGGGTACTACTGGATGGTACCGACGATTCATTATGGACTACTCTACTATCACAGCACCAATCACAGAAACGTTGAAGAAAGCAAAACAATTTAACTTAACGAACGCAGCCAAAGCAGCCTTTGATAAGCTGAAGGAAAAATTAACAGCTAGCGCAGTTCTATCACACCCGGATTTTAATCGGATATTTTACGTGCAGTGTGATGCATCTGATGTAGGAATGGGGGCGGTACTGTTTCAGGAAAACGAGGAAGGTGAACACCCTATAGCCTACTTCTCTCAAAAATTTTCAACCGCGCAGCGGAACTATTCCGTAACGGAGAGAGAGTGCCTGGCCGTAGTGTCAGCGGTTAAGCGTTTTCGCCCATACATCGAACTGATGCAATTCGTGATTATTACCGATCACTCTAGTCTTAAATGGTTGATGTCGCATCGTGACCTGAGTGGAAGGCTAGCGAGATGGAGTCTGCAGTTACAAACATATTCATTCACCATCAAACATAGGAAAGGAACGCAGAATATAGTACCAGACACCCTGTCTAGATATGCAGTTGATGAAATAGAAGCAGGACCAAGTCTAGACTTAGCTGCACCACCGTTTCAAGAGGAGGAATATCGGACGCTACAAGAGGCAGTCAAAGAAAATGAGGCAAACTTACCGGATCTCAAAGTCGTTGACGGGAAGGTATATAAAAGAACTCACTTCTATTCCGGAAACGTCGCGAAAGAGGAACACTCGTAGAAGCTCTGGGTCCCAGCTGGACTAACGGAGGAAATAATTGCCAGAGCACATCAGTCGACTACTTCTTCACACGGCGGAGTGGGAAAAACGATAAGGAGAATACGAGAGTGGTATTACTGGCCCAAATCAATGAATATATTAGCAGATGCGATGCATGCAAGGAAAATAAACCAGCAAATAAAATCCTACGACCACCTATGGGGAAGGAACCCGATGTGGGCAGACCGTTTCAAAGGATTTATATTGATTTTCTCGGCCCATACGTAAGATCCAAGAAGGGGAATTGTTTCATTTTCATTGTATTAGATTACTTTTCAAAATTTGTATTACTCAAGGCAATGTCTAAGGCAAATTCTAGGAATGTGATAAATTTTCTTATCCAGGAGGTATTTTATAAATTTGGATGTCCGGAGACAATTGTATCAGACAATGGGCAGCAGTTTATAAGCAAGGATATCGCGGAAATGGTAAACAGCATTGGAGTTAGACATATGCGAACCGCTTATTACGCACCCCAAGCCAACGCATCGGAGCGGGTGAACCAGTCGATCAAATATGATTTGCTAATATGATAAAATTTTCCCAAACTAAGTCAGGGGGTGTGTACTGTGTCAACGGTGTCAACACAGTTAGGCCATCAGTGTAAACACAGGTTCTAACATAAGACTACTTGTAAGTATGGCAACTCAAAAACAGAACTCACTACGATCAAAATACAACCCTATTCCTTGACCACACCTAAAATTTTGCAACTTTGATATACCTTATGAAATGGTGATTTCCGGCCTTTTCAAGCATCAACAGGCAGTGAAGACAGGTTGTATTTCTTTAAGTTCTCGGGTTATCTTTAAAATCAACGATAACAAAATAAGAATTTCGGTGGGAAAACCAAGGAAAAAGGGTAACTGGACAAGAAACAAGGAACTGGCGGCATTATTTTCATCAGATTAGCAGCAGGTATGTAATAAATATAATATCAAGTGTGGTGTGTAAAATCATAGTGTGCAACCAAATAGAAACGAAATATTCCCCAGCAAAAACGGTTGTGAATAGTGTGAGTGAAGGGAAGTCTCAATAGAGTTGGAATCACGCAGAGCAAGGCCGTTTTTTTTTTGTGGAAGTGAGGCGGGTAATGTCCCAGGCCTCCGTAAACGAATCGCGAGCCAAGTGAGGGGCGCAAACAAATAAACCAATGCCAGCCGGCCCGGACAAGATATCAAACATTAGAAAGTGTCACCAACGGCAACGTTTTTAATACCTATTTCATCCACATTTCAAAGGATGCTAAAGGTATACTGTGATACGGGCGGGACTCTGAATTTTCCAACTCTAACATCAATAAAATGCCCCAGAATTTGCCGACAGCATTCGAGAACGTTTTAAGGTCCTACAAAATAAAGAAGAAATTTACAACCACTGTCGTAGTCATAGTCACGAGTCAAGTTGGCATAGCACTAAACAACCACCAACAGGCTTAATGACAACGGAACATCATTTACACCAACAACAACACCTAGCATCACAGCTTGCTGGCAATAACGGCACTAGCCACAACAACAACAACTAGCGTCGCCATTTGATCTTAAGCCTTAGCAACAGCGCAATAAACGACCGCCATTTTCCAACAGCTACAACAACAACTTTAGCCTCATCAAACATCCATTTTTATAACAGCTACAACAACAACTTTAGCCTCATCAAACATCCATTTTATAACGGCTACAACAACAACATTAGTCTCATCAAACATCCATTTTCCATAGCTACAACAACAACAGTAGCCTCATCAAACATCCATTTTCCAACAGCTACAACAACAACTTTAGCCTCATCAAACATACATTTTTATAACAGCTACAACAACAACTTTAGCCTCATCAAACATCCATTTTATAACGGCTACAACAACAACATTAGCCTCATCAAACCTCCATTTTCCATAGCTACAACAAAAACAGTAGCCTCATCAAACATCCATTTTATAACAGCTACAACAACAACATTAGCCTCATCAAACATCCATTTTATAACAGCTACAACAACAACATTGGCCTCATCAAACATACATCTTGAAAACAGCAGCAACAATAGCGTTTCCGAAAAGCACCATCTTGTCTTATTCCGGACAACGACAACAACAACGCAGCAGGTGTACTCTAAATTTTACAATAGCCATCATCATCATCAATATATAAGATAAGTACAGTAGTTAGTGTGATAAAGATATATTATAAACTTGTAGCCCGGTAAAATGTTATATCCTAAAGTAAAATCGAAAAATATTAAGCCCATTTTTTTCGCGTTGTCCGTTTTTTTT
Organism: Gymnosoma rotundatum; assembly: GCA_916610165.2. Classification (NCBI taxonomy): domain Eukaryota; kingdom Metazoa; phylum Arthropoda; class Insecta; order Diptera; family Tachinidae; genus Gymnosoma; species Gymnosoma rotundatum. The sequence goes on from OU744336.1 coordinate 114,023,532, forward strand.
AGTTTCTTTTGAGAGTTTTCTTTGCCTAATAAAACAGAAAACTCTACACATACCTTTGACCACGTGTGTTTTGGGCACACAAAATTTTTTAGCAAGCATCGCGCTTAGCTCGATTTGGAGCAACAATAGACAAACATACTTTTTAAAGTGTGAATTTAACCCTCCTTTAAAATTTCTAAATCCAATCCATTCATAGTTTTAATATTACAATATTAATACTGATTCAAAAAGTAAAATCTTTAGGACCTATTTATTTAGCAGATTTTGAATTCAAAACCGATTTCTCTGAAATAGAAAGCAATCGAAAAGTCCCTACCTAAAGAAAACCGTACTCTCCTTATTCTTAAATTATACTTACTTGAAAACAACTTCCTAAATTATACTTACCTGGAAAACAAATTCTTAAATTTTACCCACCTGAAAACAAATCCTTTTTAAATTATACTTACCTGAAACAAAATTTTGTAAAGTTATACATACCTGAACCAAAATTTTGAAATTTATACATAACTAAAACAAATTCTTGGAATTATACATACCTGAAACAAATTTGTAAAATTATACTTACCTGGAACAAGTTTGTGATATTTTGCTTACCTTCCTCTGGAATTTTACTTACCAGAAACTCAAACCTTAAATTTTTATCGCCATTATTGAGAATTTAGCTTGCCAAAAACTTAATTTCAGAATTTACGCGCCTGAAAAATAAATCTCCAAAATTTTACTTAACTTAAAGATTTACAATTTTCATTGTCGGAAGCTGGGGTTTATAGTTTTTGAATTTGAAATAAAACCCAGTCGGAAATTCCCGGCAGATTCCATTTACGTTCAATGAAAATTGATAATCATAGAGTCCATAAATTTCATAAACTTAAAAATCTTAACAACCCAAACAAAGCACTTTGGAAATTTATTTGTTACCGATAGCAAAGTTCAAGTTACCAAAAGCTAAACTTAACAATTTTACAAAAGATATAGGAAGAAGGAAAATATCATAAATTTTACCAAAGTTAAAGGAAATACAAAATCTGTTTCTTAACTTAAATAAAAAACCAAAAAACAAAAGCTTACTAGTTTGGATTTAGTTTATTACCGGTTATGTACCTATAAGATCATATCAACGTTTAGTCTAATTGTCCCGAAAAGTTATTTAAGTTTGCTATAAATATAACAGCCTCGGTAAGGCTAAAAGAATATGAAACAAATTAAAATAAGAAAAACAAGAAACGAAACCTGTGTAAACCAATAAAACCAAAACTAAATAAATAGAAATAGAATCAATAAACCTAAAAGAAACAATGAATAATATCTTAAGTATTAAGATAAGCACTCTAAAGCTCAGTTTATTTGGAGCAGGGCCAGCCGTAAACGTTTGAAAAGGTGATTATCTTCCAATAATGTGTAAAGTTTACCGAGTCCCACTCCAGTTAAGCCGACCTTAGCTAATATATATAAGCAACATTTAGACACATATTTAACAAAATCACATATTCTAAGCCTTTGTACAATAGTATACATATGAAACCTAGTGTAAACCAAACTGAAATCCAAATATAAACGTCCTTTGTATATATACTTATTTTTTAACCAATAATGATTTTCAATTGAACAGATTAAGTCAAAAGAGGTAAGTGAAGAGTGGTGATGTGTGTTTTTAGGGGTATTTCAAACATCTCACGCAGGAATACCACGGTTAGGGGTGGGTAAAGTGAGGGCTATTCCATCTGAGCCCAAGTTTCTACTTGTACTACATACACTGGCACAACCTTGTTTGCACCTCGGAAGCCTACTCGGCGACGGACCACCGCCCATGCCCGCGAGCCTTAGTCGTGCCCAAATTAAAAAGTTGCCAGTGTGCCGAGTGGATTGAAGGGGTGGGTTTTACTGGAAGGATAGGAGTTGACGCGTGCAGTGTTGTCGTTTCAGTCGATTCGGTTGCGGTCGTTTGATTGTTATAGTCTTTCCTCTCTTCTATTTTTTTCTTCCATTTATACAAAAATTTCATATATTTCTGCTGATTAGTTATATATATATATATATATATATATATATATATATATATATATATATATATATATATATATATATATATATATATATATATATATATATATTTTATGTATATATGAGTATATAGCAGAAATATATGACAAAATCTTGATTAGAAAAATTAAAATTAAATTAATATAAAATAATCGTTAAGTAATTTTCTAAATTTTATTGCGTTGTCGGTGCGTTGAATATAATTAGGAAGTTGATTCCAGAGACGTATGCTCAGGATGAAAAATTGGCATTCGGACGCATGGTTCCGATGGCGCATCTGTATAATCTGTATAAAGTATCTGCCTCTTTGGGATCTAGCAAATTTTAAGTGATCATATAGGTATTCTGGCTCCTTTGTTACAATGATTTTGTGGAGGAAAATCAAGTATTTAAATTTTAAAAAGTAGTTAACGGATAATTGCATAAAATGACTTGAAAATAGTGATATTCCGTCACGTTTTTTTAAACCGTAAACATAACGGACGATATTATTATAAGTTGTATTTAGTTTATTCATATCGCGGGAAGAGCAGCCTGAAAAAATTTCGGACCCATATGATAATGTTGGAAGTAGATATGTTTTAGCTAAAAGAGTTCTTATACTAAGAGGTGTAAAATGTTGTGTGGGCCACAAACTCCGTAGCTTACTGTATACCCTACCACAGGCCTGACTTATATGGTCTAACCAGGTTAGGGTCCTGTTAAATGTCACACCTAGGTTTCTGGCTGTGTTTACTTGCTCAATTTTCGTACCACCAATCGAAATATTAATATCATTTTCTGGTCTAATACAGTTTTTACAAATGATAAGAAAACAAGACTTTTTAGGGTTAATTTTCAAGCCATTGGCGGAAGCCCAGATAAAAATATTTTCTAAATCGGTGTTTAGTTTGTTTAACTTAGAAAAGATTAAGTCTTTGGTACTACTGAGATATAACTGGATATCATCGGCATACATTTGCATTTTTGAAAAGCTAAGTTGTTGTGGGAGATCATTTGCGTATAGTGAGTACAATAAAGATCCAAGGATGGAGCCTTGAGGTACTTCTCTTGTTACAGGCAATGAACGAGAGTTTTTATCATTGTTAACGACGATTGACTTCTGCCTTCAAGATAAGACTGAATTAGCCTTATAGCTTGTGGAGAGAACCTGAATTGATTAAGTAATTTGATCAGAAGAATCGGGTGGTGAACAGTGTCAAACGCCTTGGAGTGGTCCAGTAGAACCAAAAGCGAGAGTTTGCCATCATTCAAATTTTCCCTGATATTCTCGACTACATCTGAAAGTGCTGCAGTAGAGCTATGCAGGAGTCGGAAGCCAGATTGTCGACTCGTTAAAAGATTATTTTTGTTTACTAATGTGTAAATATTACTATAAATTAGACGTTCGAATGACTTGGAAAAATAAGGTAATATGGCTATTGGACGGTATTCGCTTCCAGGTTTTGGGACGGGGATAATTTTGGCATGTTTCCATACTTTTGGGAATATACCGGTCACAATAATACAATTGAAAATATGCGTTATGTATTGAATTATCCACGGTAAGATAATCTTGACAAATCGTGGATCTTTGCCATCTAAGCCAATCGAGTTAGATTTTATTTTGTAAAAGGCTTCAATAACGTCAATAACTTGAACAGTTTGAAAATTAAATAGCATTAAGGAGTCAGGAATATTGGAGTTTTCATTATAAAAGTTGATATCAGCTGTTGGTTGTGGTAAATTAACAAAGCTTTCGTTTATATATTTACATCAACATCAACTAGTCTATTGATAGTTTTTCCAATTCCAATCTCTGTAATACAATTCCATTTTTTCTTACTTTCAGTAGCTGAATTAAATTTGTTGTAATAATATGCTGTTTTATCCGACATAATTTTTTTTACAACGGCTTTTCTAGCTTTGCGAAATTCAGAATAGTATTCGGGAGTTTTGTAACGTTTCCACAAATGATAACTTCGATGCCATTGTAATAACAATGCTTTAGACTCATTGGTAAACCATGATCTACCGTCTTTACGTAGTATTTTTGTTGCTATAGGAACCCTGTCATTGTATATCTTCAAAATAATGTCATTAAGATATGTTAACTTTTCATTCACATCAGGTATATAGTATATCGTGTCCCAATCAGTATGTTCAATATCAAGATAAAGACATTGGTAGTCAATATTTTTGAAATTACGATAAGTAAAGTTTTGAGATGGGTTTTCAACTACAAAGTTATATGAAATAAAAATGGCATCGTGTTTCGAAAAAGAAGTTGCAGACAACTGTTCATAGTGCGTTACATTACGTATTTGACTAACAAAGAATAGATCTAAAAGTGTGGATGAAGTAGTTGTAAAATGAGTAGGACTGATGTTATTGACGGGCGATAAGCCGAAAGTTGACATATTGTCAGTTATGAATCTAGCAGCAGCCTTAAAAAATTTTACCTTATTAACATTTGATATCTTAGGGTTGTTAATATATTTGGACAAGGTAAAAGCAATTACCATTTTTGCAGTAACTAATTTGTTTTTTAAATGCTTCCTGAACGATAAATAATAAGTAGGCTCACCTAAGTTCCACTTACGATTATGTGATATTCTTGGTTCATTACAAAAGACAAGAATTTTAGACTTATCCAGGTCAGCATTCAGGCTCCACATTTGACAGTAATTAAAAAGCACATCTATCATATCCTGCAACTGAGAAGGAGAATCGGATAAAATCACAATGACATCAGCATACAAAAGTATTTTAATATGAATGTTACCAACAACCACTCCACCAGGAAGGACATTATTTAAATACATTACAAACTAAATTGAACTTAATATGCAACCCTGTTTTACACCAAGCTCAACATTAAACAATTCGCCATGTTTGTTTGAACACAATATAATTCATAGTACTCAATTGCAGAGAAAGGGATCAATATTACATGGCATCGCCCAAAGTAAAGTGGGGTACTTGCCTTTTGGTGTTATTGTTTATCAGCTGTTCTGACGATAATAAATTGCCTGCACGTTTAATATCCATGAGTTTTGAAGTATAGTTTTAGGCACGAACAAGAATTAACTACAGATATGAATGTGTACCGATAAATATAAAAGTTGTTGATTATGTTGAAAAAAACCGCGGTGGTACCAAAACAATAACACATAAAATAAAAGGAAAACAAATTCCATCCGCAAAAGTTTGCAAATAAATCTCACACTCCACAACGATGCACTCTAGCAGCCACGCAAACAAAACAATAATATGGATGATTTTCAAAAGCTTATATCTATACAATTGAAATAGCGATATATTAAAATATATAAAATGTATATCACAGCATAAACTTTGCACAACTTGACGGCCAGCGAGCAGAGTTGTAGTGCATAAAGTACTATATAATTTTACATAACAATGCCATCGCCTCTTAATGGGTCAAGTATTTTCAAAAATTTTAGCCTTTCCTTAAAGATCTCTTCAAAATCTTTAAAATGATATCCATATTGATATTTTAAAAAATTTTAAAATTTCAAAACCCCGTAACTCAGAAAATATGGGCGAGCGCCAATTTTTTCATTTTGTAACGATTTGAAAACCGCTTTATTGTAATAGCTATTAAGATAGTTGGCAACATTGTTTTAGATAAAATGGCGAAAAGATGGCGTTTTGGCGTCATTATTGTTCTAGACGTAAAAGAGCGCACAGCGATTAAATAAATAAATATAAATTCAAGCAAAACCCAATTAATTGTTATAATTCAGGTGTGGGGTGCAACACAATGTGTAAGTACATTAACAAGCACACAATTATAGATGCTTTAAAAGCAGCGGGTATTGAATTTGACGAAAATATTACTGTCGTTGAATTGCGGAAGATGTACGATGAGATCTGTCCGCCTTGCGAAAAAATATCTGAAGTTGATGATGCTGCTATTGTGCCCGAAGTTTCCGCTGAAGTGAAAGTTGTCGATGCTGATATCATGCCTGGAGTTTCCGCTGATTTAATTAAAACCATCGTTGATGCTGTTCTGAAGTCCCATTCTGCAATTTACATGCTGTCAATGCTAGTCTGGGTGTGGGAGAAAATTTAACAAGTAATGCTGATGTTGAAACTTATGCCAGCAACGATACCTGCCGTGCTGAAATTGATCGTTTAAATCGTGAAATTGATGCTTTACAAAAACGACGAGAAGTCATGACGATTGGGGAAGAATTTGATCGCCTCAATATACGAAGATTTGATTTCTTTACATTTGAGTCTATGACGCACCGATTTAGTGGGGACGACTCCTACGATATGCGGAAATGGTTTTATGATTTAGAAGACGCCTTCGGTATGTTTGACTGCACTCAGTCTGAGAAGTTTATCGCAACACGCCGTTTGCTAGATGGGACTGCAAAATTGTCCTTGCGTACGATATCACTTATGACGAGCTGAAAAAGGAACTCTTGCAAGAATTTGGCAAAGTTGTTACTATGCAGGAAGTCTTCTGTCAATTAAAAGCTCGTACGCTGAATCTGTCTGAATCAGTTAAACGATATGTAATTGAAATGCAAGAAATTGCAATGCGATCTACAATTCCTGAAACTGACTTAATCGACATAATAATTGACGGTCTCAACGATAGATCACAACATGTGTCCATGCTTTATAGTGCCAGGAATATGAAGGACTTTAAAGTTTTGTTGGAGCGATATGAGAAAAAAAGATATTCCAGCGGAAATATTACACAAACGGGTGCTACCAAACCAAAACTTTCACTAAATTCAACTGCGGTGAAGAAAACTGTTGACGTGAAATCCGACTCACAAATAAGGTGCTTCAATTGTTCACAATTTGGCCATTACCGGAGCCAATGTCAGATGCCGAAGAGACCGCAAAATTCCTGCTTCAAATGTGCTGAAGTTGGGCACTACCACCAAGATTGTCCAAAAAAAACGTGCTGTAGCTGCTGTGGAATCTTATAACGGGGAAAATGATGCAACTGTTGACGCCTTCCAATCGGTAAGTATTGTCCTCGTCCATCAGAATAAGTGCACTGATGTAATCAATTGTGTTTCTTTATTCGACACCGGTAGCCCAACTAGTTTTATACAAAAGTCCTTAATACCTTTTGAGATCAGTAGTGCAAAAACTTTGTCGCCCTATTTTGGGGTGGGGAAAAAGAAGATAAGTACTTATGAATCCGTGGAATGTAATTTAATTTTTAGAAACTGTCTGTTTACTCACCAACTAATTGTTTTGCCGGATGAAGAAACCATAGTGCCTTTGCTCATTGGTCGTGATCTCTTGTATAAAATGAATATAAGTTTATGTCAAGTAAAAGATCTCGATTTAAATGGAAAAAATAAATATATTGAATTAAATAATAGAATTGTCAGTGCACTTAGGTTTGATTTAAATGATTGTCATAAGGAATTTATTTCCGGGGTTCCCATCGTTAACCACATTGATTGCAGGGGTGGAAGTTGTTTATTAAAATTAAATAAAATTGAATCGGGTGTTCTCGAACGAATTGATGACAATAAGGTTGACACCTCAAATTTGGAGCTTTTTGATGTGGGTTATACTGACGATGTGGCTTATGGCGATTGTAACGCTGATGTTAAAGTAAGGGACTTTTGTGAGATAGAGTATCAGGTATACAGTGTAGGCTATGTAACCAATTGATGTGGATGTTCTGTTGGACTTGAGTTGGGCAAATAGGTTGAGGTCTGTTGTGATTGATAGTTATCTTAACGGTGTTAGTAAGCCTACTAAATCTTTGGATTATTCAATGAGGATAAGTTTAACAAATAACACTCCAATATACTGCGGGCCACGCAGACTATCGTATCGTGAAAAAGATTCTGTAAGGAAGACTTTAGATGAACTATTAAGTCAGGGTGTTATTAGACCTAGTGTATCCCCGTACGCTTCGCCGATAGTTTTGGTCAAGAGAAGGAATGGTGATCTGCGCATGTGCGTGGATTATCGTGCTCTGAATAAGGTGACAGTTAGGGATAATTATCCCTTGCCGGTGATTGAGGATTGTTTGGCACACCTGGGGGGAAAAAAATATTTCACCACTTTGGATTTACGGAATGGATTCCATCATGTTAAGATGCATGATAATTCCATATCATACACCTCGTTCGTTACACCTCTTGGCCAGTTTGAATATTGTCGGATGCCATTTGGCCTTAAAAATGCACCCGCAGTATTCCAAAGGTACATTAATAACATATTTAGGGAATTAATTGATGCAGGGAAAATTGTGATATATCTTGATGACATAAGTATTGCTACAGAGACATTGGAAGAACACTTTTTGATTTTGACAGAGGCTCTAAAACTGGTTAGAGAGTATGGACTGCAACTTAATTTAGAAAAGTGTAGGTTCGCTTATAGGGAACTTGAGTACTTAGGGTACTTGGTAAACGAGAATGGTGTTCGTCCTAGTGATGGTTATATAGAGACTATTCGCAAATATCCTATGCCAACTAACGGAAAGGAATTGCTTAGATGGTTGGGACTCTTTTCCTATTTTCGAAGATTTTTCGAAAACTTTTTACGGAGGGCTAAACCTCTTACTCAATTGACGAAAAGAGATTCTGCTTTCCAATGGACTGATGAGTGCACAGCCGCATTTTTGGGTTTGAAGAATGCATTGACCAGTCCGCCAGCTTTGGCAGTGTATAGTCCATTCCATGAAACAGAGTTGCATACTGATGCAAGTTGCAAGGGATTTGGCGCCGTCTTGTTGCAGAGAAAGGCTGATGGTAAATTCCATCCCATATCATAATTTTCTAAAACTGCCTCACCTGCCGAGTCAAGGTATAATAGCTTTTAACTTGAGACCTTGGCAATAATTTATGCCCTAGGAAGGTTTAGAGTTTTCTTAGAGGGCATACCCTTCACCATAGTAACAGATTACAATTCATTAACCTTAACATTAAACAAGAAATAGTTGAATCCACGAATATCCCGGTGGGCGCTTGAATTGGAGAATTTCGATTACCAGATTAGACATCGAAAGGGGCTAATGATGTGTCACGTAGACGCTTTGAGCAGGGCGCCAGTCAATGCTGCTGTAGATGGCAGCGATGTTGACTTTAACATTCAGGTTGCCCAGTCACGTGATGAAAGTATTAGAACGATACTGGAAAGATTGGAAGAGGGGGAGATGGATGGTTACGTGTTCGAGAATGGTTTATTATTTAGGCGTGATGTGAAGGGGCACTTACAACTGTATGTTCCACGGGAGCTCGAGGATAACGTAATGAGATTAATACATGAGAAACATGGGCATTTGGGCATTGAAAAATGTATGGGCCAAATACGAAAGCATTATTGGTTTCCGAAAATGCGCGAGAAGTTGCATGTATTTATATGAAATTGTCTGAAATGTATTTTTTATTCCTCAACTGGGACCGACAAAGAACGTAATTTGTACAAAATCGAGAAGAGACCAGAACCTTTCGATACGATCCATATTGATCACTTTGGACCGCTTCCTTCAATTAATTCAAAACGAAAGCATATATTAATTGTCGTGGATGGATTTACCAAATTTGTAAAGCTTTATGCGGTAAATTCTCCCGGGACGAAGGAGGCATGCTGTGCACTTAGAAAATATTTTGAAAATTACAGTCGCCCACGTAGGATCATAAGTGACCGTGGTACTTGTTTCACGTCAAATGAATTTACAAATTTCGTATTGCAGAATAATATACGGCACATAAAAGTTTCTGTTGCTTCGCCACAGTCGAACGTCCAGGTTGAGAGGGTGAACAGGGTGATCAAGGCTATGTTGGCCAAGATAACTGAACCAATAGGTCATGGTGATTGGGTTAATCGGTTGACTGAAGTTGAATTTGCTATTAATAATAGTAAACACAGTTCTATTAACGAAACTCCGAGTAGAATGTTATTTGGTGTGGATCAGAGGGGTACGGTTGTTGATGAAATTTCTGAACACTTAAGCTCTTATTCTACCCCTGATGGCGATTTAGAATCAATTAGGGAAACAGCATCAAAGGAGATGCGAAAGTCACAGGCATATAATCAACAGTATTTTGAGAAGCGTTATAAGCCAGCTAGATTGTTCAAGGTGGGGGATCTTGTTGTAATAAAAATGTTGACACGCGGTCCCTATGTCATTCGAGAACATGTGGGTAATGATCGGTATCTGATAACGGATGTTGATGGTTGTCAGGTGACTCAGATACCCTATAATGGAGTAGTCCACTCCACCAGGTTGAAAAAATGGTTGGAACCCCACGGAAATGTTGATGACACAATAGAAGATGATGAGGACAATGCTTCGGATGATTGTGAAGATTACGAATTTTTGGACGACGAATTTGACCTAGAAAGTTGACAATCGAGGTCGATTGTTAGGTCAGATTGGTCGAGTTGTAACGATTTGAAAACCGCTTTATTGTAATAGCTATTAAGATAGTTGGCAACATTGTTTTAGATAAAATGGCGAAAAGATGACGTTTTTGGCGTCATTATTGTTCTAGACGTAAAAGAGCGCACAGCGATTAAATAAATAAATATAAATTCAAGCAAAACCCAATTAATTGTTATAATTTGATGTTTTTTTTAATTTTTTAATTCTCTATCGCCCCATATATTTATTTTTACACGCTTCACTACAAAAAGTGGAAAAAGAGTATATCAAAGTCTTTAATTTCGTGTGTAATTTCTACAATATAAATAATCATCATATATACTATTTCTAAAGCACTTTTTTTTTTGTCGGTTGCAAATATCTCCCATGCCACTGCATCAAATTTAATGAATGATATCTCATTTTAAAGCTTATTTCTAATACATATGACAAAAAAAAAATTAGAAATTAAAAATTTAAATTTTCATTGATAAAACTGCATGATAATGCAGTGATTATGTGTTTTTGTTCAAATGTGGTAATGCAGGGAACTGCATAATAATACCGTGATTATATTTTTGTTCCAGTGTGGTAATGCAGTGTCGCTTCTGCATGATAATACTTTGTCATTATGATTGCATGTTTTTGTTCAAGTGTGGTAATACAGGGTCGCATAGTAGTAATACAGTTCTACATAATACAGTATGTATTAAAATCCATTCTGGCAATACCGCTTTTAACTATAACGCCGTTTATTAACCGACTTCAAAAAAAGAAGGAGGTTATACAATTCGGCTGAATGTTGCCCACTCATTTCTGCTCCGATTTTGAAAATTTTTGGTAATATGATAGATTATGCTAACAGATTGGTGCCGTTTTAAAAACAGCTCATTATCTTAAAAATTAAAGGGTGTCCCAATACAACATACATATTTTTTACGTGTGTTATGAATTGTAAAAGGCACTTCTGTAAAATATAGCTCCTAAAAACAAAAAATTATACAAAAATAAATCTAAAAATTAAGGGGTGCGCCCATAATTGATGTAAAATTACTTATATGGACCTATCTTTTGAACCGTTAGAGACAAACGCTTGCAAATTGGACAGAATGTCGATTTAAATTTAATGAACATGGCCATACTTTTGAACAGTTGTATACAGACGCTTAAAATTTACAACGAACCTGTATTGCTAAGTCCGCTATAACAACAAGCATAAAATTTAGATTTGGAAGTTAAAGGGTGTTCCAATAGTTAATGTGATTTTGTGTATGTGACCAAACTTTTGAACCGCTGTGGACAGAACGCTGAAACTTAAAAGGGACCTGTATTGCTCAATGCGCTATATCAACGAGTTAATAATTTGAATTTAGAAATTAAAGGGTGTCATATAATTGATGAAGATTTACTTATATGAGCCTATCTTTTGAACCGTTATAGACAAACGCTTGCAAATTGGACAGAATGTCGATTGCTATGGCCGCTATAGTAACAAGTATTAATATTAAGAATTATAAATTAAAGGATGCGCCAATAGTTCATTTAATTTGATGTATATTGCCATACTTTTTAACAGTTATAGACAAACGCTTGGAATTTACAACGAATCTGTATTACTAACTCCTCTATAACAACTAGTATAAAATTTGGATTTGAAAATAAACGGGTGTCCCAATAGTTGATATAATATGGTGTATTTGGCCGGACTTTTGAACCGTTATAGAAAGGCAGCTGAAATTTACAAGGGAGAAGTGTGCCCCAATAGTTAATGTAACCTAATTTATGTGGCCATACACTTGACCTGTTATAGGCAGACAAATTAAATCCGTTTTGAAGTCGGTCTTTAAGGAAGAAAAAAATAAGTATTCCAATTTTAAAACAAAATGATTTGCGCTATACTACCAATTCGGAGAAATGCGAAGTTTTAGGGCATAATTTCTTCTTCAACCAGTTAACTTCAGCAAATTTAGGTGATGCAGAGACTATTTCAATTGTTAATTCTTGTGTTGATCAATTTAGTTCCTTACATTCCAACAGCTTTAAACCAAATCCAAACAAGTATGTCGGAAATATCTTTAATTATTAAAAATTTGAAAACGAAGAAAGCTCCTGGAATTGACGGAATAAATAACAGGTCTTTAAAAGCGCTCCTAAGAAAAGGAATAAAATTTCTAACAATTTTAATTAATGCGTGTCTAAAACTTTGCCATTTTCCACAAGATTTTAAAATTGCTAAGGTCATTCCCATTAAAAAACCAAATAAAGCTGCCGATAATCCCACGTCGTACCGGCCTATAAGTCTATTGAGTTCTATCAGCAAAATTTATGAAAAATTAGTAAAAGTTAAACTGACGGAGTTTATCGAAACAAATAATGTTATTCCGCCGCACCAGTTCGGTTTTAGAAGAGATCATAACACAGCTCACCCTTTAGTAAGAATACTTAACTTAGTGCAAACCAACTTTGAGTCTCAAAAGTCATCGGGTATGGTGCTACTAGATGTCAAAGCAGCTTTTGACTCGGTATGACATGAGGGATTAATATGTAAAATGATTTGTCTTAACTTTCCTACGGAGCTAATTAAAACAATACAATATTTTTTTTAAAAATCGTACTTTCAAATATCAGCAGGTTGCCCACAAGGCTCATGTTTATCTCCAATATTATATAATATACACTTTCCTACTTTAGATTACTGTACAATGTCCATTTTCGCTGATGACACGGCAATTATATGCTCTAGTAATCTTGCGAATGACGTTATAGATAAACTGCAAAGAGCCCTGGAAGAAATAATACGCTATTTCAACAAGTGGAAAATTATAATAAACTGTACCAAATCCCAGGCATTATATTTTACTAGGAAGCGTAAGGAATACTATGTCCCCAAAGTTAGTATAAACATACAACAAATGTCAGTCCAGTGGGAGGAAAACGTGAAGTACCTTGGTGTAGTTCTAGACACCAGGTTAAAATTTAAAGACCACATACCTTACGTTTTAAATAAAATAAATGTACTGATACGTATCTTATACCCACTTATAAATAGAAATTCCAAACTTAATATTGCCAACAAGAAACTTATTCTAAAAACAATTTTCCATGCAGAAATGTTTTATGCTGCGCCACTATGGGCTAACATAGCTAAATGTCACATAAAGAAACTTCAAATTTCACAAAACAAACTACTAAAATTAATGTTTAACTTACCATGGTTTTTTTCAACTACACGTCTTCACGCACTAGCAGATGTAGAACTAGCGGTTTCTAAAATAAATAGACTCCTAGAGAATTTTAAACGCCGCTGTACTTACTAGGAATTTATTCACATTAATGAACTTGCTTCATTTTATTAGATTTAGCTAGAGTAAGTTTTATTTAAAGACAAAAAAAAAGTTCAAATAGGTTTTTGTAAATTTTTTCCTCCCACATCCTGTATATATGTATTATATATTCTAATTTCCAAAAATTTTTATGTTGGAAAAGATAAACTCTTGAATTCGTCATATGTATAAAATATTGTAAGCTAAAATGTAAATATTATTGTTGTAAATAAATTGAATTGAATTAAGGTGTTTGTATACAACGGTTCAAAAAATACGGCCATATACACCATATTATATCAACTATTGGGACACCCGTTTATTTCCAAATCCAAATTTTATACTTGTTGTTATAGAGGAGTTAGTAATACAGGTTCTTTGTATGGAAAAATACAAATTAAGTGAAATGAAATTAAATGAACTATTGGTGCATCCTTTTATTTATAATTTTAAATATTATCAGCTGTTACTATAATGACCATAGCAATCGACATTGCGTCAAATTTACAAGCTTTTGTCTATAACGGTTCAAAAGATAGGCCTATATAAGTAAAACTATATTAATTATGGAACACCCTTTAATTTCTAAATTCAAATAATAAACTCGTTGATATAGCGGATTTAGCAATACAGGTCCCTTTTAAGTTTCATCGTTCTGTTTATAACGGTTCAAAAGTTTGGACACATACACAAAAACATGTTAACTATTGGAACGTCCTTTAACTTCCAAATCCAAATTTTATACTTGTTGTTATAGCGGACTTAGCAATACAGGTTCGTTGTTATTTTCAAGCATCAGTCTACAAGTGTTTAAAAGTATGGCCATATACATCAAATTTAATGAACTATTGGCGCACCCTTTAATATATAAATCTCAATATTTATACTTGTTACTATAACGGCTATAGCAATCGACATTCAGTCCAATTTGCAACAAGCGGTTGTCTATAACGGTTCAAAAGATAGGCTCATATAAGTAAATCTTAATCAATTATGGGACACCCTCTAATTTCTAAATTCAAATTATAAACTCGTTGATTTAGCGGATTTAGCAATACAGGTCCCTTTTAAGTTTCATAGTTCTGTTTATAACGGTTCAAAAGTTTGAACACATACACAAAAACATACTAACTATTGGAACACCCTTTAACTTCCAAATCCAAATTTTATACTTGTTGTTATAGCGGACTTAGCAATACAGGTTCGTTGTAAATTTCAAGCATCAGTCTACAAGTGTTTAAAAGTATGGCCATATACATCAAATTTAATGAACTATTGGCGCACCCTTTAATTTACACTTTGTAATATTAATACTTGTTACTGTAACGGCCATAGCAATCGAAATTCCGTCCAATTTGCAAGCATTTGTTTATAACGGTTCAAAAGATAGGCCCATATAAGTAAATTTCATTAATTATGGGGCACCCTTTAATTTTTAGATTTATTTTTGTATAACTTTTTGTTATTGGGAGCTATAGTAAAACGCAATCATTTTAAATTTTACAGAAGTGCCCTTCACAATTCACAATACACGTAAAAAATATGTATGTTGTATGGGGACACCCTTGAATTTTTAAGATAATGAACTGTTTTTAAAACGAGATTTTCAAAATCGGATCAGAGATGACTGAAATCTGGATTCATTAATATAAAAAAGCAATATTCAGCCGAATTGTATAACCTCCTTCTTTTTTGAAGTCGGTTATTAAAGATGTTGAATGAATCAAAACATTGCCTGCTTAAAAGAGAATCATAAGCAGTGCTGCCACAACCAAAAAATTTTTACAACCAAAATTTGCTTTAAAAGTTACCAAATGAGAAAAAAATAACCAAATATCAATGTGTACTATTTTTATTAAATAACATTTAAAATGGATACATATTTATAATGTAATGTAATGTGATTTAAATTCAGTTAATAATAATAACAAAAATAAAATTCTTTTACCTACATATGTATGTATATAATAAGTAACGATTGTACACGTATGTTTAAAAAAATAAAAGTTTGTTTAAAACAAAGTAAACAAAACTTCCAGTTCACAGTATAATAGTTTGAGACCATAGATTTACTTATTAAAAGTTCACTGCATTTTGAAGTGAAATTTCACATTTAGCAAAATTATTTTTATTTTCAGTTGTCTTGGTGGCAATTCGAAAAATTGAAGCCTAAAAAGTATAACATAAAAAATATTTACATGTGTATTATTATTTTGGAGAAAAAGTAACCAAAATAAGAAAAATATTCACTTCTCCACATTAAAGAAAAAAATAACCACTTTTGGTTAGAAATAACCAAAAACGGCAGCCCTGATTATAAGATTACTTGATTTGTTTTTTTTTTTAACCAAATCAAAACAAATAACGGTTGATTGTCAAAATCGTTATTATTTTAGCAAAAAAGACACGAATCACAGTTGTGATTCATTCGTCGTTGTAATAAGTGAAACATACTAATTATTTGGAATATGTAAATTTTGCATGTATATATGCACGTACGTACATATGTATGTGTTTTGAATAACAAAATAACTTAAACTTTTTAAATAACTTTTTTGTATACATATTTAAATTATTTTTTTATTATATATTGTAAAAATAATTTTTTTTACAACAGCAGCTCCAAATAGTTGTTTTTTTTTTGCCGGTGAACCAGCCTTTAAGCTCTAAACACTTAGACGACAGCAGACTGCTGCTAACTTCAAATACTGCTCTGAAGTCAGCTTCATAATTATTTTGAAGACAGCAACAACAGCTGCGTACTTTAGCAGTACAAATTTAAGGGATTCCGCATACATATATTTTATAATGAATAAAATCATAATAAAAACGCATAAATTTATTTCCTTATTGTATTTTTGTTCTGTTCTTTTATGATTAATATTAAAAAAGTTTTTGTTTTTATTTTTCCAATTTATATGTATAATGGCAACACTATATGTTTATTGCTGCCCGTCAAAATAGAAAATAGCCTAAGTTGGCAGCAGGAAATGCTGTCGTGTATCCGTGCTGCTGTGATGTCGTCAAAATAATCGTTTTCATTTAAAGACATGTATTTTTTTTGACAATTTGCTGTCTGCTGCCTGCTGTCGTCTAACAGTCTCATTCACAAAAATTTTAAACTGCTTAATAAGAGGTTAATAAGAAAAAATCGCTAAAGTAATATTCACAAATGCTTAATAGCACTATTACGCTGTTATTAATCATCTTAATAAGTTTTGAAAAGCATTTTTCCCGTAAAAGTTTTTACTAAAAAAGTGTGAAAAACTATTAATAAAGAAATACAACGAACATAACAAATTTAATTTCTACAATAGGTAAGTTTTTAAAACATACTTAAATATAAATGCAAATATTTCATAAAATGGAAAATTATTGTAGATACTCTTGCCCAAAATGTCAAAACGTCCTGAAACTTTTAATAGGAGAAGTGATCCGTTTCAACTACTTAAACATCTCTTCAATTCAAGATGTAGGTTTAATAAGTAAACGGCTCAAAAAATTATAAACATGGCCAAGGATGAGATAGAATTAGATAAAACAGGCTGCGGAACTTCAGCCAAGTTACAGGTTTTGGTGGCTTTGCGTTGTTAGGGCCGAAGGGAGATAAATATTAAAGGGCTGCACAAGCATAAGAAAAATGTCTTATAAGCAATCACGTAAATTTCAAGTACTGTGTGTATAGAACACTCTCATTTTCAAACACATACTTCCAAACACAAATGTTTTGCTTTGTCACTAGAATAGAGAATTAGAGAACAGAAGTGTTTTAGAACAACATTAAAACAAAACAAAACTAGAACAAGAATGATATAGAATATCAAAACTGAAGTAGAACATTCAAAACATGCTTGAAGTTTTTGATAGCAGAATTCGGCTAAAGAGAAATTTTAATAGGAAAATATCAAAATAAAACGTCCTAGCTACAGAGTCGTCAACTTTAAAATTTGATAACGCCCGAAATAGGGGAAAACCCATTATAATTTCTGTTGTATTTAAAATGTTAATTGAATTATTTTTTCTAAGATAATTTTAATATTTTTATATTAAATATACCTATAATAGTAAAATTGTCTTTTACACTTCAGAGTTTTCAGAAAAACGAATAGCAATAAAAAATAACAAAAAAAAAAACATTTGCCTGTATTCGATCAGAATAAACAATATTTTTTTCATAAGTTCTACA
This sequence comes from Gymnosoma rotundatum, assembly GCA_916610165.2. NCBI lineage: Eukaryota > Metazoa > Arthropoda > Insecta > Diptera > Tachinidae > Gymnosoma > Gymnosoma rotundatum. The sequence continues at coordinate 114,041,449 of OU744336.1, forward strand.
CAAAAGTTTTTAAAAAGAGTTCAGCAATTAATAGGTAGTAAGGACTTAAAATTAATAACACGTGGTTCAGTATTTATCCTTTTACAAAAATATTTTTTAAAAAATTATTTTCTTTTTATCAGAAGTTCCATATTTTCATATTAAAAATATAACATTAAAACAGCCTGTAATAAAAAACATATTTGTATGTTGGCATATCATTTCTTTATATAAAAGTATTTTCTTTCAACAGCCTTAAATCCCATTATTTTACAACACTGCTTTATTTTCGTGAGCATTTTTTGTATATGTTCTAGTGCACTCAATGTTTCTACTTTGATTTACAGTTTTTTTATTTCATTTTCGCCTTTTGTTTTCATGTTCTACTCTGTTTTAAAACACAAGCACTAATAAAGCTGTAAAGAGAAACTTTTCAAATGGTGCTTGTTTTGTTATGATTGTTTTGATATTTATATTTACAATGAAATTCTGTGTTTGAAAGTAGTGTACATAGAACTTTTAAAACATTTTGTGCAGCTCTTTAGTAAGTATGCGAGGCGAATAGTTTTAGATACTTACGAAACACATTTTAGGTTCAGTGACAAGATGGAGAGGCAGTACGTATGATTGCCGAATCTTTAATAAGTCAGTTATCAAGCAACGTTTTAAAAATGGCGATTTAAGGGGACGCTTGTTAGGTAACTCCGGGTATATATTACAACTATATGTATTTATTTATTTAAGACCACAAAATGCAAATGAAATCAAATACAATAACGCCCAAATTATTTTAGGGTTTGGAAGCAGCGTTTTCGTGGTTTATTAGATGGACTTTATCTGTTTTGAATAATATTGCAATTAAAGAAAACGATACGTTTCCAGGTAATAAAATCAAATTAACTATTAATATTTGGGGAAATTATGTTTAGAATCGAGAAAATATCATTATTTAATTAATTGTTCTTTCATAATTTAAGCATTGTATTTTATTGATTTAAAAAAAAAGTAATAAATAAAAAATTCACAAATTTGTATCAGAAATAAGCAAAAGAATGTAGCGATGTACAAACATTAATGCCAAGCTCGGTATTTAGATATTTTTTTGTACTCGTTCAGCGAATCTTTTTATAAAAAAAGGTTTAACACCATTTTTTTAATTATTTTAAAGTTATTTTTCTGATATAAAACAATAAATAATAATAAAATAATGATAATTTAAGTTATGTCAAATAATATTATTGGTGATTTAATTATTTTTTTTTCAATTAAAAAAACATTATTCGGGTATTTGGGTTATTGTTGCATGCATGTTGCCAAAACTAAAATTTATGTATGTATGAATGTATGAAAAATTTTTTACCCAAAACGCAATAGTATAGAAATTAAAAAAGAGCAATTTCAAAATTGCATTGTTCTTTTTAAACTGATTTAAATCAACTCATAGAATTAAAAATGATTCGTTGTTTTTTAGTGTAAAACTGATTCTACACATTAATTTCATGTAATGTTTTGATTCGATTCGTAACTCATTTTTGTAATGCGTGATTTGTTTCATTCGCATCAAAAACTTTGGCACAAAACAAATCGTGATATGAAAAAAAAACCAATGATTCAAAAGGCGTTGTGAATGCAATAATGCAGATCTCTACTATTTAAGTATGTTTCTTTGAGATTTACATAAATGATTTAAATGAATTCAACTGATTTTGATGAAACATTGTTATCCCATTTTTGTATGTTTAAAAATATTAATAATATTTTAGCTTCTTATTGCCAATCTGGCTCACAACTCTACTATGTACACATATCATTTTCTAAATGTATGTATCTATTAAATAAATAATAAAATGTATGTATATGCAGTGCCAAAATTTTTTTATTTTTTTTCTCTATGACCCCTTTTTTGATTAAAGTTGCTTCACTAAACTAGTTTTACATAGATGGTAAAGGGTATACAAGATTCGGCATAGCTGAATATAGCACTCTTACTTGTTATACTTATTATACCCTTTTTTAAGGAAATCTAAAATTTTTTTTTTAAATTCTTAACCCATTACGAGCTGAGTACCAATTTTTTTTTTATTTTTTAATTCTGTCTCCATAATATTTGCCTTTTTTGATTGGATTTACTTCACTAAACTAGATTTACGTGGATATTAAAGGGTATATAAGATTCGGACTAGCTGAATATAGCACTCTTACTTATTCTTGTATTAGTTTTTACTAGTGGACGCTATAGTAATACGAAATTATTTTTAAAATGGACATGGACTCAATCTTGTTATTTTTCAATAGCAAAATTTTCAAAACTATGTCGGATCGATGACTTACTTCAATTTTCTATAGCTCATCTTGTTCCTTGGTAAACTGGATTTCAACAGGAATACGAACAGATAGACGGACATCACTCAATAATTCCCTATCGCGGAATTTTTACGCTTACTCTTTTTCATAATGTAATCTATATTTTTCTATAAAATTCAGGGAGCACTGCCCCGTTTTCACTTTTTACAAGATACAAATGAATCAAAAAATATAAAAATGATCACTGCCGCTCCCTAGTATTTCAAAAATTCAAACTTTCATGATTACTTAAACACATCCTAACCCGCAAGTCGGCAACATTCGGCTAGAATGGAGGAATGTTCTAATGATTGCAGCAACTATGATTCATATATTCTCATACTGGCCGGCCTCAATCTAATACATATTATAAACCTTTTTATAAGTTTATATGTTTGTTTGTGCATGCGTTAATCACGGCTAAACCATTGAAACGGTTGTTATTAAATTTCAAATATGGAAAGATAGTTGTCCTAATGGTAAAATAGGATTTATATTTTCAGGAGGGAATTATGACAAACGCGCAATATTATGTATACTAAGCGATCTTAATAAAATCGGGTTCTAGAGATATTTGAAATATAGATATATCCTGATCTATACGATGGAGTTGATCCCCATAGCAAACAAGGCTACAATATATTACACAGTACCCAGAATGGCCGTATTTAAATTAGACGTAGGCAACGCCAGAAACAAAAAGTTAGTGAATTATAAATGTTAGAACAAAAATGAACAAAATATTAAAATTAATTTATGTAAATAGGCGAAATAAGTGTTCGTTCGCATTTAGTCAAATCGGCAGTAATTGTTGTTAGTTTATACTCTTATGAACTTATTAAGCCAGAAGATTTATCTTCATATCTTTGAATAAAAAAACGAAATTGGTATTCATTCGTCGTACCCGATTACATTCGAGGTATATTGGGTAGTCGAAGGTATATGGGTATTTGTTGTCCTTAGAAATAAATGTCGTGTTTAGTTCACATGAGTAAGGCAATTAGTTGAGTTAAATCTAAATGGTATTATTTAAAAAGCAGTGCTTATGAAAGTTTTAAAGTTTTGTACATAAAAGTTTTAACTAAGTGAACAAATTTTGTAGTTTCTTTTCTTGTAAAAAAAAATATCTAAAACCATGTAAGTTATTTAAAAATTGTTAAAATTATGCAAAAGTTAGTTATAATATCGATTGACCAAACTGCGCAGAATCGTGCTAAATTTTTCATATCTTCCGACACGATATATGTATGTATGTGTGCATACACCTGATTATTTCAAATTAAACATTTTAACTTAACTCATGCAAGCATACATAAATTTTCGTTGAGACTAACATTTTTTGCCAATTAAAAATCCTCTGAAACATCCCGTTATACGGTTCTTCAAATTTTTTTGTTAAAAAATTTTTACGAATGTAAAGGACTTGGCGTGGTTAAAAACTGCTTTCAGTTTTTTCTATTACGTGCTGATTTATAAGGGGCCTGGCAAATAGCAAAACGGTCACATTATTTTATATTATATATTTCATTATATCTTTAGAACGATTTATCCGATGTAGATATATAACACCAGAAGATGCGGGAAAATATAACCTTCCAGATATATAAACATAGCTTTTTATGTGCTCAGCAGTTTCTGAATTATTTAGTAACCCCTGATGAAAAATTATTGCCTCTTAAACATTAAAAAAAATTAAAATGCAAGATAATACATGTTTTTGCCACAATTCATAAGGCTTGATATATTACGAATGACACAAGCCATATTTCAATGAAACCGATGCAATGGTATTAGTTGTATTTAAAAATTCTATTAATTTTCATGTTACCTTTTTATATATAGTTTCCTGTTATTTCGACCAATAAGAATCTGAAAGCATCTTTCCGACGATTTTTATATCTGAGGCTAAACCAACAGTTTCAGGAAAGATATATGAGTGCGATTCCCAAAAAACAATTTTGAGCAACCTTTAAAGAATTCTATATATGTAAGTCCTTGAAAGAATTCTTGACAGTTTTAACGTTTTTATTAACCGACTTCAATAAAAGAACGAGGTTATCAATTCGTGTGAATTTCTTTTTTATGTTTGTGGCTTCAGGACTCAGTCACTTCTGAAACAATTTTGAAATTTGTTTCTTTATTTGAACGGTTATGCTTGCATTGCTCCCGTTTAACTGTTCATAATTTAAAAACTTAAGGGGTGTTCCCATACAAAAAACATTTTTTCACGGGTATTATTAACCGCAAAAGGCATCACTTTAAAATTTTAAACATCTGCTTATTGCTATAGCTTCCAATAGCACAAAGTAATACAAAAATAAATCTAAAAATGAAAGGGTGCCCCCATAATTGATGTAAATTTACTTATATTGGCCTATCTTATGAACCGTTATAGACAAACGCTTGTAAATTTGACGCAATGTCGATTGCTATGGCCGTTATAGTGACAAGTATAATATTACAAATTATAAATTAAAGGGTGCGCCAGTAGTTCATTAAATTTGATGTATATGGCCATACTTATGAACAGTTGTAGATAGACGCTTGAAATTTACAACCGAACCTGTAGAGCTAAGTCCGCTATAACAACAATTATAAAATTTGGATTTGGAAGTTAAAGGGTGCTCCAATAGTTGATGTGATTTCAAGTGTGTGGCCGTACTTTGAACCGTTATAGACAGAACGCTGAAACTTAAAATGGGCCTGTATTTCTAAGTCCGCTATATCACTAGTTTATAATTTGAATTTAGAAATTAAAGGGTGTCCCATAATTACTGTAGATTTACTTATATAGGCCTATTTTTTGAACCGTTATAGACAAACGCTCGTAAAATTGACGCAATGTCGATTGCTATAGCTGTTATTGTAACAGCTGATAATATTTAAAATTATAAATTAAAGGGTGTTTCAATAGTTCATTTGATTTGGTATATGGCCATACTTTTAAACAGTTGTAGACAGACGATTGTAATTCACAAAGAACCTGTATTACTAACTCCTCTACAACAACAAGTATAAAATTTGAATTTGGAAATAAACGGGTGTCCCAATAGTTGATATAATATGGTGAATGTTGCCTGACTTTTGAACCGTTATAGACAGACAGCTGAAATTTACAAGGGACATGTTTTGCTTAGTCCGCTATAAAAAGAAGCTTATAATTTGAATTTAGAAATTAAATAAAGATGTTATATTTTAAATTAAATAGTTGATATAATCTGATTATATGGGCAAACTGTTGGACCGTTACAAACAGACAGCTGAAATTTACGCAGAACCTGATTGCTAAATCTACTAAAACAGCAAGTATATAAGTTGAATTTGGAAATTAAAGAGTGACCCTATAGTTGCTGCAATTTGATGTATATTGCCAAACTATTGAACAATTGAAAAAGTATAAAGTTTGGAGATATAAGTGTGTCCCAATTGCTAGTGTAACCTGATTTATGTGGCCATACACTTGAGCTGTTATAGGCAGACAGGTGAAATCTGTTTGGAAATCGTATTTTTTTTCGCAAGAATTAAGTTTAATTAAACTTTGAACAGCGTTATTAACACAATCGTTAAGGCTGCCGTTTAAAAATGAAATAACTATAAGTTTTCCGCTAAAAATAAAAACAATTATTGATATTAAATAGCATTACTATGAACTGCTGTTCGCGTATTTGATAATATAAAGTTTTCCTTTACTACAATTTTTCAATATTTTAATTATACTTGTACTCGTCTCCCTGGTTCAAAATATAACAGTTTGATAAATTATTATCTCTAATGTCACACTGCATTTTACCACTTTTATTAACCGACTTCAAAAAAAGAAGGAGCTTATACAAATCGCCTGAATGTTGCTTTTTTTTTGTATTTGTGCCCGCAGAACTCAGTCATTTCTGATCCGATTTTGAAAATTTTTAGTAATAAGATAGATTATGCTTACAGATTCGTCTCGATTTAAAGACAGCTCATAATCTTAAAAATTAAACGGTGTCCCCGTACACTATACACATTTTTTACGTGTATTATGAACTCTAAAGAGCGATTCTGTAAAACTTAAAATGACTGCAGATTACTACAGCTCCCAAAAACAAAAAATTATACAAAAATAGATATAAAAATTAAAGGGTGTACCATAATTGATGAAGATTTACTTATATGAGTCTATCTCTTGAACTGTCATATATAAACGCTTGTAAATTTGACGCAATGTCGATTGCTATGGCCGTTGTAGTGACAAGTATAATATTACAAATTAAAAATAAAAGGGTGCGCCAATAGTTAATTAAATTTGATATATATGGCCATACTTTTTAACAGTTGTAGATAGACGGTTGAAATTTACAACGAACCTGATTAGCTAAGTCCGCTATAACAACAAGTATAAAATTTGGATTTGGAAGTTAAAGGGTGTTCCAATAGTTAATGTAATTTTGAGTATGCGACCAAACTTTCGAACCGTTATAGACAGAACGCTGAAACTTAAAAAGACCTGTATTGCTAAATCCGCTATATCAACGAATTTATATTTTGAATTTAGAAATTAAAGGATGTCCCACAATTGATGAAGATTTACTTATATGAGCCTATCTCTTGAAGCGTTATAGATAAACGCTTGTAAATTTGACGCAATGTCGATTGCTATGGCCGTTATAGTAACAGCTGATAATAATTAAAATTATAAATGAAAAGATGCACCAATAGTTCATTTAATTTGGTATATGGCCATACTTTTAGACAGTTGTAGACAGGCGATTGAAATTTACAAAGAATCTTTATTACTAACTCCTCTATAACAACACGTATAACATTTGGATTTGGAAATAAACGGGTGTCCCAATAGCTGATATAATATAGTGTATATGGCCGGAGTTTTGAACCGTTATAGACAGACAGCTGAAATTTACAAGGGACATGTTTTGCTGAGTCTGCTATAACAACAAGCTTATAATATGAATTTAGTAATTAAAGGGTGTTCCCAAAATTAATGTAATTTGTTCTATATGGCCGTATTTTTTGAACCGTTGTATAAAAACACCTTAATTTTAGACAGAATGGTATTATTTGGTATAATAAGAAGTATAAAAATGTTATGTTATAAATTAAATTGTTGATATAACCTGATGTATATGAGCAAACTGTTGAACCGTTCAAGAAAGACGGTTAAAATTTACACAGAACCTGATTGCTAAATCTACTACAACAGCAAGTATATAATTTGAATTTGGAAATTAAAGAGTGGCCCTATAATTGCTGCAATTTGATGTATATTGCTAAACTAGTGAGCAGTTGAAAAAGTATAAAGTTTGGAGATATAAGTGTGTCCGAATAGTTAATGTAACCTAATTTATCTCGCCATACACTTGAGCTGTTTTTTTTTCGCAAGAATTATGTAATAGTTTATATTTAATGTGAATTATATGTTTTCTTAAAAACTGTTAGGCATTTTTGTAAAGCCATTTCTTTGTTAAACAAATTTCAAAAGTTTATTTAAAAATGACAAGACAAAAAACAGTACAATGTTACTTCCCTCTTAAGGTACATTTAGCCGACCGTAAATGTAGAAATGTAAATGTAGATGTGTAAGCTGATCATTTTTGATATACTAAAAGCTATGCAAATGCTTAGCCGACTGAAATGTCACTTAGCCGTAACGTTTGAACCTGCTGAAAATAGAATTTCAATACAAGGTTACGTGACAGATGTAGCCAGTGATAGTAATACATAAATTGAAGTGAAGTACAATATCCCTTTTCAAGTACTTATTTGTGCTTATTTACTAAAACTTTTAAGTTGTTAAATTTTATGACAAACAATATAATTTTAAATAAATTATGAAGTTTTCTTTTCAAAATTAAATATGTTATACATGTAATGTTTTGTGTAATTGCATACTTTATGCAAATGTTATATTTTTCATTATTACAATACAATATAATTTAATTAATTTACTTTATTCGTGCTTGATTCCTTCAAATATAAAACTACAAAATGAAATGTATTACTGCGGGGAAAGCATATCCATATGGCCATTCCACTACTATCCATATGCTTTCCCTGCAGTAATACATTTCATCCATATGGCCATTTCACTACTATCCATATGCTTTCCCCGCAGTAATACATTTCATTTTGTAGTTTAGTTTAAAATAATAAATATTTCATGAGAATATCATGAAATATTTATATTTGAAGGAATCAAGCACGAATAAAGTAAATTAATTAAATTTTAAAAGATTCCGAATAATAAATTTTCATTTTGATATATTTGCATGTGCACATTGCTTATTAATAAAAATTGTTTTTCAATTTTTATTTTTTCATTGAATCTTTCAAATACATATGAATGGTTCCCAATGGGATCCCTTATGTAGAAAAATGAAAGAAAAAATAAAAATAGTTACTAAATGTTTGCTGTGTTTTTGTGTAGAACATTTTTGAGTTTTTATTGTCTTCTGTCTTATTGATTCAATGGAGTTCTCATTTAATCAATTTGGCTTTTGATATGAGACTTTCTGTTTTTCTATACAAAATTTGGGTAAAATCCACTGATGAGCTATTTGAGCAGTAGTGAAATGGCCATATGGATATGCTTTCCCCGCAGTAATACATTTCATTTTGTAGTTTAGTTTAAAATAATAAATATTTCATGAGAATATCATGAAATATTTATATTTAAAGGAATCAAGCACGAATAAAGTAAATTAATTAAATTTTAAAAGATTCCGAATAATAAATTTTCATTTTGATAAAATATAATTTTTAGTACGATTGAAATATTTACGTACTTTTTACACAAAATTGCAAAGTGGCCATCATTGGTTTGAACAGCTGTGTGTTTTTATTTATTTATAAACTGAAATTTAGAAAAAATTTAATGGAGGACAAAAAATTAATGATTCTTGTTCAGGCGAATAAATGCCTTTACAATAAACATTCTCCAGAATATTAGAATCCAGAAAAAAATAACATAAACGCAAGAAGTTTAAACTAATAAACGAATCTTCGGTATCCATTATAATTTAAAAGCATACACAAAATAAAAAATAAGACAAAATACAACACAGTTTTATTTAATTTTTTGCTTATGTCAAAAACACATAACACGTTTTTCACATTCTATAAGCACAACTACATTTACATTTACTGTACAGCTACATTTACATTACATTTACGATTTCAACGGTCGGCTAATTCTGCTTTAAGCTTATAAAGTTTGCCATAATCCCTTTTATAAATGCAAAATTCGTACATTTGCAAGAGAGTTATTTGAAGTCGGCTTAATAAATATGAAGAAACCATTACAAGCTGGTTATTTGAACAAAAAAAAAAAATTTATAGTTATATAAATTGCACAACATACATCAAAGTTAATTTCCTATTTTAAAATATGTTGATATTTTAACTTAATAATTAATAACAGTTCTTAAAGCTTTTTACATTAACAGATTAAAAACTAAAATTGATTATTTAAAAAAAAATTGATTTAAAATTGATTAAGTTTACATGCATGCGGTACATTGAGCATTTCATGTTTTCCATTGGCCTCCTGTAGAGCTCATTGACCGCTTCTTGTGTTTATTTGCTACCTTGGGGGTTCAGTGGCCACCACTGAGCACATTGGCTGCCTACTGGTTTCCACTGGACTCCCAATGAGGACTGTCTCATAAAATTTTTTTTTTTGTCAAACACATAATACATACATTACATTTAAATTTTTTTAGAATGCCGTCGGTGGAAAATACAGAAGAAAATTCTGCGCCGCAGGTACCTAAAACGGAACTAGAAGAATTGCAAATAAAAGCGAATAGTGTGGCTGATGAGGTAAGCATAAAACAAAGATTATTTTATTTTTGTAACAGCAATATATTTATTCGCAATGTAAAGTTATTAATTAATAAATCGAAATATATAATATATAAATGTAGCTATGAAAGTCGTCAAAGGAAAGGCCTTTTTAAATAATAATAAAACGTATGAATACTTCATACACTTCAGCGTGAATGAATAAATCTTTATTTATATGTACATAAGTGTAGTGATATCGAATTCTGATGATATTACTCAAGACGGTCAAGAAGGTACTATTGCACTAACATAATGGCGTTCCACAGTAGATAATCTACTTATGGAACGAATTTCAACTCAAATAGAAGGAGATAAGCTTTTCGTCTAATGCATTAAAATATACCTTGCTTCAGTACAGGGTAGCCCCACCGCGAGCCAAAGTTTGCTGCTCTAAGTGTGAAAAATGCTTCAGAGCTTTTTATACCCTCTACCACAAAAAGTGGAAAACGGGTATGTCTAAGCTTGTCATTCCGTGTGTAATTTCTACAATATCTATCTCCGAGTCGGAGACTCCGACCCCATAAAGTATATATATTTTGACTGTTTATGCATAGCGAAGTCGATTGAGCAATGTCCGTCTGTCCGTCCGTGTCAGTACCTCGCAAACTTGATTTCACAAAAAAACAAAAAAATGTCAATCGATCAGACATAGTGTCGAATGAGGTGCTATTGAAAATCATCATGATCGGTACATGTCCTTCGAGGTAGCAAGCAACACACCACGCCTACCACTATTTTTTCATGTCATTTGGAACAATAAACTAATTCTAATCAAGAAATTAATATATAAAAGGCGTTTGAGAATTAGAAAATAAGAAATAAACATCAAGTGAAAAAATTGGCGCTCGCTCATATTTTCCGAGTTACGGGGTTTGAACAGATCTTTAAGCAAATACAAAAACTTAAAAAAAATGCTTTACCCATTAAGAGCCGATGCCATTTTTATGTAAAATTATATATATGCAGTACCCAATCTTTTTTTATTTTTTAATTTTTTGTTACCCCAATATTTGCTTTTTTGATTGAAGTTACTTCATTAAAGTAGATGTATAAATGGTGAAGGGTATATAAGATGCGGCATAGCTGAATGGAGCACTCTTACTTGTTATATTTTTTATTTCTTGCCACTTAAAAATCAGTGATCTTTATTTTTAAAGAACATGCAGATATAACTTCCTGTACTTTTTTAGATAAGCGCGGACAAATACATTTGATTAATTACCTTTATTTTACCTAAATTTGGATAACGGATAGGATGTTTCACCGGTCCAAGCACTTGCAAACAAAAAATATCAACAATTTCCAAAACTATTAAAGATGCAAATATATTTATGGCTTTTGTAGTTCCTTAACGTCTTCAAAGTGCGATCTATGAGCATTTTTGCCGTCCGATATTTTTTCAATATGCAATATAGTCTCAGAAAAAATTAAATCAACAGTAAACATTATAAAAAAACAAATTTCTAAATTAAAGCCCTGAAATGACGAATGGAAAAACGGTTTTGATTGATTATAAATAATTTCTTACAATGATTGATCTCAAAGTCTTAAATGTAAACGTTGGCAGGTTGGCAGTTATCGTAGATGGTGTTAACTCTGGAGAAATGGTAAATATAAAAGTTTTATGATTATGCATAAAAAACTGACGATATTTTGACTCAAATGTACCCCGACGGACAGACGGACATTGCTCGACTTAACTATGCATAAGAAGTCAGAATATATACGCTTTATGGGGTCGGAAGTGGATATTGTAGAAATTACACACGGAATGACAAACTTAGGAAAAAGTTGGGTACTGCATATATATAATTTTACATAAAAACTCCATCGGCTGTTATTGGGTCAGGCATTTTTAAAAATTGTTAAATTTTTCCCAATCAGGATTTGAACCATAGATCTTATAAATAAATAAAAATTGACTTAATTGGGTTGATTCCGCCAGTATATATTAAACTGTTGTTATACTTTTCGGTAATAACCGTCGTCACTGGCTGAGTACTTTGGATATTCGGCGAGCGCTTTCGATGTGATAACATAATTTTCAAGCCACGTATTTTTTAAAACTGAAGAGATAGTGTTAAGAATAGATAGTGTTAAGAATAAAAGGTGGTGGGTTTAGGTAATTTTTGTGCGTTTACATGGTATTATGCAGGTAGATTGCCTGATATCTGTCCTGTTTATTGGGGTAAATAGTTTAATATTTGGGTCTTTTATTATTGGATAGGTAAGTGTGACCGTCTGTGGGTGTTTTTTGTTTGTAAAAGTGTTTTAGTAGTTTTAGTTTAAAAATCGTGTCAGAGGTTGTGTTTACCTGTTTGTTAATAATGTCTCCGTTAAATGTTCGTGTTTTGTAAATTTCCATGTTTTCAAGAATATCTAGTCTTCGTCCTTTTTTACTTGGGTGTAATACTGTCATACATTCATCTATTTCTCTTGGTTCGTGTCCATGTGTGTTAAGGTGTATTGCGAAATTGGAGTCTTCCCTTTTCCTTTTGTATGATCGTATGTGTTCTGTAAACCTTGTTTTTAATGTTCGTCCAGTTTGTCCGATGTATGTATGGTCTGTATACTCCGCTGGTGCTAAATTTATCGGTTGTTTCTGTTGATGTCTTGAGATTGTTGCATAGAGTGTTGGTCGTTTTTAGTGTTGTGTGTAAGCTTTCTTTCCGGAAAAGATTAGTTAATCTATATATTTCTGGTCCTGTGTAAGTAAAGATGTGTCGTCGTGTTGTATCGTTTGTGTCCTTGTCTTCTTTCTTCTTGTTTTTGTTGTTGTATTGTCTGAGTAGTTTGTCGATGGTTGTGTGGTTGTAACCGTTATTTTTAGCTATAGTGTAAATTGTATCGAGTTCTTTGTTGTATTTATCTGGAGCAAGTGGGACTATTTTAAGTCTGTGAATCATATGTCTAAATGCTGCGAGTTTATGTTGAGTAGGATGGTTTGAGGAGCTGTGGATAGTTGTGTCTGTCATGGTTGGTTTTCTATAAATGTCAAAGTTTAAGGCATCAATTCCTCGTGTTGTTGATATGTCAAGATAATGTAGAGTTCTGTTTTGCTCTTTTTCCATTGTGTATGTGATTTTGTTATGTATTATGTTTAAGTCTGTAAGAATTTGTCTCTTTCAAGGATGCAAATTATGTCGTCTACGTATCTGTAGTAATGGGTTATTTTATGTTTTTCCATCAGTTTTTTGATGTGTAGTTGTTCTAAATATTGCATGAAAATCTCTGTGAATATTGCGGATGTTGGGTTTCCCATGCCGAGTCCATCGGGTAGTTTATAGAAGTTATTATTGAATCTAAAGTAGTTTTGTTTTAATATCGTCTTTGCAATTTCCATTATTTCGTTGATATATTGATTGTCGTATAAGCTGGAAAGTGTGTTACGTAGGATAGTCAAAGTTTCGTGTGTGTGTGTATTGATGTATATAGATCCTTTATGTCAAAGGAAACGAGTCTCGTATTATCAGTGATTTTGATATCCTTAATTTTGTTTATGAGGTCTTGTGTATTTCGTAACATGTATATATTCTGCAAATTAATTTTCTCTTTTAAGAATGTGGTGAGGTGTTTGGCCAAGTTATATGCTGGCGCAGGTTTGTAATTTACTACAGGTCTGATTGGAATATTTTCTTTATGAATTTTGGGTTGTTCTCTGAGTGTAGGGGGTCCTGGGTTCATGTTCATGTATATGTATAACTTTCCGTCAGTAAACGTTTCGCAGCGTTTTAATAGGTTTCGTATTTCCCTTTGGAATGAATCGGTTGGGTCATTTTTGAATTTTGTGCATTTTGCTTGTTGTATGAATTGTTGTGTTTTCTCTATATAGTCTTTCTTGTGCATTATTACAGTTGTGTTCCCTTTGTCTGCTTTAGTAAGTAATAGATTATTATTCCGAAGTTTTGCCTTTATCTGTCTAGTAGTTTTTTGTTCGTCAGGATTAGTTTTAGATGCAGTGTGTTCTTTTATTGTTTTTTCAAGTACATCGGCTATCTTGTGTCTCATGTGTTCTTGTCGGTCAGTTGGTAAGTGTGTAATAGTAGCTTCGGCGTCTACGATTTGGGTTTTAATTGTTTTTTCTATTTTTTCAAAAGGTAGATTATGTTTTAGTCCCTTCTCCATTAGTTTTATTTCATTGTCACTGAATTCTATGTTTGTCAGGTTTTTCACCCGTGGGTAAAATTCTTAGTTTGTACGTTTTTCAGTCTGTTTTGTGAGTTTTGTAAATTTTCTTTCCATCCGCTTGTATTTGTCAGTCATCTGATTTTGTATCCTTTCGTGTAAGTTGTGTAAAAATGTGGGAAATAAATGGTAAAGATTATGTCTTGTTAACAAGTCTGCTACTTTTAAGTGAAGATGATAAGTTTCCTATTTAGTTTGTCTTTTTTAATGTAAAGTGAGCGTATCTTAGTCTTTATCCATGTCAGTTGGGCTACACGCTTTGCGCGTTGGGAAGCGTACGTTTGGTTCGTAATGTTAATAGTTATGAAACGTGGAGTAATGTTGTTTTTAAGACATTCTTTGTTGAATCGTATGTTTTCTACTGTCTTGTGTAGTTGTAGTGTCTTGTTAGTGAGTCTAGTTAATAGTACCTTAGCTTGACTAGCTGTATCCGGTATTAAATTAATTGGGTTGATTCCGCCAGTATATATTAAACTGTTGATATACTTTTCGGTAATAATCGTCGTCACTGGCTGTGTACTTTGGATATTCGGCGAGCGCTTTCGATGTGATAACATCATTTTCAAGCCACGTATTTTTTAAAACTGAAGAGATAGTGTTAAGAATAGATATTGTTAAGAATAAAAGGTGGTGGGTTTAGGTAATCTTTGTGAGTTTACATGGTATTATGCAGGTAGATTGCCTGATATCTGTCCTGTTTATTGGGGTAAATAGTTTAATATTTGGGTCTTTTATTATTGGATAGGTAAGTGTGACCGTCTGTGGGTGTTTTTCGTTTGTAAGAGTGTTTTAGTAATTTTAGTGGTGTAAAAATCGTGTCAGAGGTTGTGTTTACCTGTTCGATCATACAAAAGGAAAAGTGAAGACTCCAATTTCGCAATACACCTTCACACACATGGACACGAACCAAGAGAAATAGATGAATGTGTGACAGTATTACACCCAAGCAAAAAAGGACGAAGACTAGATATTCTTGAAAACATGGAAATTTACAAAACACGAACATTTAACGGAGACATTATTAACGAACAGGTAAACACAACCTCTGACACGATTTTTACACCACTAAAATTACTAAAACACTCTTACAAACGAAAAACACCCACAGACGGTAACACTTACCTATCCAATTAATTTAACAAAACAGAACACTTCAGTATTAAATAATGTTTACAACATATAAAATAACCAAAATAAATAAAAATAACAGTTTTGCAACTTCGAACTGCATGGTTTCTATATAGTGGGGTGATATTACCAAAAAAAATTGTTCTTGAAAGAAATTGTTCTAAAAAAATAAAAAAGTAAATTTTAAAAATAATTATTTTTTAAAAATAATTTTTTGTATTTTCACTTTATTATAAAAACATGAGATTTTCCGTATTTCCCTTAATTATAAAAACAGTTTTAGGTATTTTTTCTTTATAATGTTGATGCAGGGCGTAAATACTCCTTCTCCAAATAATTTACCGATTAATCCTTATAAATCAAAATAATTCAAAGGCCAGTGGAGTTTCTATAATTTTCTTGATTTAAAATTCTTCGGGTTTTTATTGTCACTTGTTCGCTTGATTTTAATATAAGTACTGATTCTTGATTAACATTAACCATCAACAGTAACTAGAGGCAATAAAATATAATTTACAAGAAGAGAGTATTAAAAATGTTAAATTTCCAAAACAGTTAGGTCTATACTATACTGTTATCATAGATAGATAATTTTTCTTATTATTAATGAGTAAAAATAGAATGCAATGTATAATTATATTGCCAAATAAACATCCCGGCCGCCTTGCGTTAACGCAACAAACAAAAAGGTGGGATTGATATACTTAAGACTAAAATGAATTCATATTTTGGAATAATTACTTCACTTTAGTATTTCAAAAAATTAAAATTAAATTCATTTAATATATAGAACATAATTTTAGAGAACAAGAAGAATACATATTCAAGCATATTAAATTCAAAGCTAATAACAATAACTAGAAAAGAGTCTTTTACATTCGGAATTTTCCAATAAGAACCCATCCTAGGTTTGTATCGTGCGCCATTGGTGTGGTAAGCGTTCCTTGATGGATAGTAGCATTCACGATTTGTGGATAGATACCAGCACCTCATTTGAGGTATAGAATTTCGGATCAGTCAAACGCAGATTTTTGTAATGGTCGACAATTCTGCTACCAAGGTCCTTTAAACGGAGCTTATGGGGCAAATCATGTACAATTCGAGCGCTAATAGTTAAAATGGGACCATCACCGAAGTGGGGTTTAAATGAAAACTTACATAAACGATAAGTACCTGATCTTTCAGTTGGCAGATCTTATCGTTTTTGAATAAAATCAGCGATTCTTGTAGTTTCAGCACAAGGATCCAAGAGCCCATGAATTTCAGCCCACTCGTTTCCTGTATTAACCTTGACAAGAACTGTGGGAGTTAACGTAAAAGAAAGTATAACGGATGCAGTTTGGTTGACAGTTTGGTGGGGAGTTGTGTTCTTACGAAGTCTCTCATGTCGATGTAGTAACGTATGGTGTCTTGCACTGCATCGAACTCGGCTTCGGCACTTAGGTAGTAAATGACTATGTGCCAAACAATTCTCACAGTAGCGATGTGTTTTAACAACTTGCATTTTTTTAATGACGTTAAGCTTAAGAAATTGACGACATTTAGGTAAGGGATGATCTCTGTCACATAAGCGACAATCACGGAGCTTGTGAATGCGGATTCTGCGGTCATGTGGGCCCCGATATGTTTTTCTCACAGACGGACTTCTAGCTCCAAATGCATTTGGTGACATTATGTTGGAAAATGAAAAGAAATAGTTAGTAGGGGTGGAAAGGGCTAGTTAGTGCGGGGAGAAGGCAATAAAACTAGTTTTTTTATTAGCCTTGTAATAAGTCCGTACAGAAACCTCACGCACTTTATTATCTTTGCCAGTATATTGCTTTTCTATGCGTCCTAATCGCCATTCGTGAGGAGGGAGATTGTCTTGTTTTATTACAACAAGGTCGCCAATCGTAAAATTTCACTGGGGGTACTGCCATTTTATGGGTTTATGCATCTCTTTAAGATATTCTTCCTTCTACCTACACGCAAAGTGGTGATGCAGAACCTTTAATTTTTGCCAACGATTAAGGTAGCTTATGGGCTGGTTGCTGAAATCGGGTTCAGGGGGTGATAAAAGGGGAGCTCCGATGAAAAAATGGCCACTCAGTGAATGGAATGGAAATGGAACTCAGTGATCTAGAGTTAAGACACGCTTCTATTCTAGTCAGCATCGTGGTGAACTCTTCGAAAGTGAATTGTTGAGCGTGCGTTATTTTCTTGAGGTTTGCCTTAAAACTCTTAACTCCTGCTTCCCATAGGCCATCAATGTGAGGAGCGCCAGCTGGTATGAAATGCCATTGTAGGGTTTGGAAAGCATGCTGAGAGAGGAGTTTTGATCTCACAGCCAAGACGTAATTCGCTTTATCGCGTTCGTTGCAACTGGAGTGCCACGACGGGAAAAAAACCGTGCGAAGACTGCCAAAAATGCTTAGGTAGAAATTTCACTGGTGGCCTCTAGGTGTATAGCCTTCGTAGCGAAATACACGAACAACAAAACATAACTTTTCGTGACTCTACATTCTCGGCCTGCAAAGGTTTTGATATTAAAAGGTCCTGCGAAATATATGCCGGTGTTTGCAAAAGCACGTAAAAGTGTCACTCTCTCTGGTGGAAGCGCGGCCATAATTTGTTGACTACGTTTTCGTTTATATAGAACGCAAAGTTTACAGTTAAAAATAACGTTCTTTATTAAATTTTTAAGTTTTGGGATCCAAAATTCTAACCGCATCAAACGTAAGAGTATAGAGTTTCCGCCATGAAATGAATATTTGTGGAGAAGCTCGAGAAATAATCGTGTTAACCGAGCAACATATTGAAGTATTATTGGAAATCGTTCCCCATAGGATAGTGTCGGGAATGAGCTAGCCTACGGTTTACTCGCAGGAGCTCATCTGATGCAATGGAAGGATTAAGCAAAAGATATTGCAAAAGCAAAGAATATTCGGGAATATATAAGCTTTGACAAAGTGCTACGAGACCTTTTTTTACAAAATTTGTTTCTGTATGCTGGAGCTCTAAAGAACGATAATTAAATGACTGTTTTAGAATTGGATGAGTTGCTTAAAAAACGGTATACGTATGCTATGACGCGCATAGCGCGAGGTAGATCAGAAAACCGGGCGAGGATACCTGATTCAGGAAGATGAGAAAAGTGTGTTTTAAGAGGTCGTATCTCTACGCAAGTTTCTGTAATGGTAAATCGGGAAGGCCAATCTGTATGTGGGTGACGCAACCATTGAGCCCCATGCCACCATAGCGAATCCAAAAATAAAAATCACATTTCTCAAGATTAATTTGGGAGCGCACTAAGTAAACAGTTTTCGCTAGCAATTCAGCACCACAGAGTTCTTTTCTGGGAAGAGTTAAAAATTTCACTGGGCTACTTTAATTTTGGAGACGAGCAAGTGTGTAATTAATGTGTGTAATTAATGTCTCCCCTAGGAGTTTCGGCCCGTAAATAAAGAGCAGCACAGTAAGCCTTCTTCTTTACAGAAAAGTCGGGGCTCTAGTTGACAAATCTGGGTACTTTGATTTTTTCAATGTACTGGTAGTCTTCCAAGAACGAATGCCATTTCAAAAGTGTATTTTCTTCTATTTTCTGATCCCAGTCAGTTTTGTCGATCCAAATCTGTTGCATAATCATTTAAGCAACAATTATTTTAGGCGCGAGCCATCCCACCGGGTCAAAAAGTCGGGCTATCTCTGAAAGAACCTCTCTCTTAGTAGTAGTCCCAAAGTTTGGGCGCCTAGTGAGTTTGAAATTGAAATAGTCATCGATTGCGTTCCATCTTAATCCTAAAGTTTTTGTTGTTGCGTCGTCTGAAAGTTTTAGAAAATCCGACTTAACCAAGTGATCAGGCTGCAGACCTTCTAATAGGTTCGGTTTGTTAAACTTTCGGTTAAAACTTGAATTAGAATATCGCGCGAGCTAAGGGCATGGGGTAATTTGTGAGAACCGGTCCACACATCATCCACATACATGTTACTTCGCAGAATATTGGCTATGTCAGGGTATTTATTCTCGCATTGGTTAGCGAGTTCTAGCAGGGTCCTTATAGCTAGGAAAGGAGCAAAGTTTCCTCCGAATGTTACGGTTTTTAATTCAAAATCGTTGGGTTCATCATCTGGAGATTTTTGAAAAATAATGCGCTGACAGGGGGTATGATGTGGATGGATGAGTATTTGCCGATACATTTTTTCGATATCAGCGTTAAACACATATCGAAATAGGCGCCATCGTATTATTAGAATCATTAAGTAAGTAATAGGAAAATTGAGTGTCGACCAGATTACGAGTATATACATTTTGCATATGGCCAAGGAATTCATATTCCATTAGGACCCGGTCGTAATTGTCCTTATAATTTGGATCCCTAAATAAACGGTTCTCATTTCTAAAAAATTTTGATAGAGCGATTTTTCGTGACTGACCAAGGGAAATAGAATTGGGATAGTCACACTTAAAAGGCAGTGATACAACAAACCCTTCGCATGAATCTCTAAAGGTTGTGTTTTATAAAGGGTTTCGCAGAAGCTATCTTCATGAGAAAAAGTTGAGACGCTTGCGATATCTTCGAGCTCCCAAAACCGTGTTAACTGTTATTTAAATCAAGTGTGTTCAAAAGCGATGAAATAATATGAGGGGGTTGTGGTAAGGGTGATTCCACCTCGCCGGTTAAGATCCATCCAAAAATGGATCTTTGGGCGACAAGGGATTGACTTGTGTCATAGCGAATTCCGTTACGAATTATTTTTAGGTAAATATCTCCATCAAACAATAGATCAACATTTGCAATTTTGTTGGAAAAAGTATCAGCTAGTAGAATACCAGGAAACTTAGACGTTAAAAGGGAAGATATATCCTGATAAGGTTACGCACCAGTCAGTTTGTTTACGACGTATGCATCAGTTTTAATCTTGAATTGTTTTTCAATAGGGGAACTAAGAGTGATCGTATATAAACGTGTTGATACGGCAGTTAAAGTATCGCTTAAAGCTGTGATTTGAGTTTGGGAGGATTTTGTCGGCAGTGAAAGTATTTTTTGTAGTCTTTTAGAGATGAAGGTAGCTTTTGACGCTGAGTCTATAAGAGCACGAACAGTACATCAGGTATTAAATACGCAAATATCAACGAGCGCTGTGCCGAGTACAATGGGGTTATTTGGAGTGGACTGTAAATTTGTAGAAAATGCTTGTGTTGGTCTCGCATCTCGCGGGGGTGACACTGATGGAGATTTAACTGGAAGTTATGTTTGGAGAGTTATGTTTTTTTTACATAGGGTGCAGACATAGTGGCTTTTACATTGATTAAATCTGTCTGGCCAAACAATTAGAGCAACGTTTTTCGTTTTTAACGATATTTAATCTCTCGTCGATTGTCATTCGCAGAAATGAAGGGCATAGCAGAAGGGGGTGTGAGGACTTACAAAGCGAACACGTTTTTATTAAGTGTGATGACAGGTTCGTTTGATAGCTTTTAAATTTTCGTGTTTCAGAAGCGTGGGGAGGATTTTTAGAGCAATTGCTGGGTGTGTTGCATGAAGAGGGATATTTTAGTGACGACCGTATATCTGTGGCGGACTCTAGGATTTGATACCTGGCAGTCAGAAAATCATCCATTTTTTTCCAAAACCGAACTATCACGAAGGGACTGTTCCCACAAATTTAGAGTTAAATCAGGAAGAGAAATGGATCAGATAAGAGCAAAAAGTACATCCCAGCTATCGGTTTTAACATCCAAAAGTGAAAGATTGGTTATGCAGTCATTGATGGTCCGTTGAATCCGTTTTATATTTGGTCCTGTTTCTTTAATGACTCGGGTCAGGTTAAAAAGTATTTTGAGTTGAGAATTTATGAGCATTCTTTTATTTTCGTACTTGTATTTAAAATACTTTAGTTTTTTACTGTTACCAAGTAACATATTTTTTTCAACTTTTCTTACATTTAAGAAATAAAATTTTTACTTGAATTTAAATTAAATTTTAATTTAATTGCTTATGTGCACTATTTTATAATGTTACCAAGTAACAGCAATTTTTCATTAATCAATTTTTTTACGTTTAAGAGATGAAAATTATTTTATAACATAATTCTGCTAAATTTTGTTTAAATTAAAATTTTTTTTTAATTTAAAATACTTTAAATTTATATTATTTGCTTATGTGCAATTCTTATAATATTACTAACACCGTTTTTTTATTAAACAACTTTTCTCGTAGTGTAACTTGATATTTCTCATCAATACAAATACATTTTATATTTTGCGCATCACTGCTTTACACCTATAATGTGTTGGGGTAATTACAAAAATCTTATTTTTTTGTTATGTGGATTTCATTCTTACTAACGAAGGGAAATTTTTTTTTCTTAAATTAATAACTGTTTAAGTCTTTTTTATTTTTGGTATGTATAAGTATAAATGTTATTTGTACATTGTTGGTAATTATTTTTGATGATTAAATAATCCAAAATTGAATACCTTTTTTATTTTACCAGAAGTTTTGATTCCAACTGCTGGATGCACTTTATGCCACTATTTTAAAACTCTTATTTTCAGCACTTCAATTATGTATTTATCAGTTGTACGTCAAACAGTGGGTTTTCGATAAAACTGAAGTAATAGTATTTTAATGAAATATCTACGGTTATTTATGTTGTGTGGGGGTTGACCGATCCGGTTCGGTTGGACCAAAAATGTTGATGCAGGGCGTAAATACTCCTTCTCCAAATACTTTACGGATTAATGCTTTAAAATCTAAATAACTCAAAGGTCAGTGGAGTTTCTATAATTTTCTTGATTTAAAATTCTTCGGGTTTTTATTGACACTTGTTCGCTTGACTTTTATATAAGTACTGATTCTTGATATTCATCAACAGTAACTAGAGGCAATAAAATATAATTTACAAAAAGAGAGTACTAAAAATGTTAAATTTCCAAAACAGTTAGGTCTATACTATACTGTTATCATAGATAGATAATTTTTCTTATTATTAATGAGTAAAAATAGAATGCAATGTATAATTATATTGCCAAATAAACATCCCGGCCGCCTTGCGTTAACGCAACAAACAAAAAGGTGGGATTGATATACTTAAGACTAAAATCAATTCATATTTTGGAATAATTACTTCACTTTAGTATTTCAAAAAATTAAAATTAAATTCATTTAATATATAGAACATAATTTTAGAGAACAAGAAGAATACATATTCAAGCATATTAAATTCAAAGCTAATAACAATAACTAGAAAAGAGTCTTTTACATTCGGAATTTTCCAATAAGAACCCATCCTAGGTTTGTATCGTGCGCCATTGGTGTGGTAAGCGTTCCTTGATGGATAGTAGCATTCACGATTTGTGGATAGATACCAGCACCTAATATAAGGTTTATATCATTTGAGGTATAGAATTTCGGATCAGTCAAACGCAGATTTTTGTAATGGTCGACAATTCTCCTACCAAGGTCCTTTAAACGGAGCTTATGGGGCAAATCATATACAATTCGAGCGCTAATAGCTAAAATGGGACCATCACCGAAGTGGGGTTTAAATGAAAACGTACATAAACGATCAGTACCTGATCTTTCGGTTGGCAGATCATATCGTTTTTGAATAAAATCAGTGATTGTTTTAGTTTCAGCACAAGGATCCAAGAGCCCACGAATTACAGCTCACTCGTTTCCTGTCTTAACCTGAACAAGAACTGTGGGAGTTAACGTAAAAGAAAGTATAACGGATGCAGTTTGGTTGACAGTTTGGTGGGGAGTTGTGTTCTTATGAAGTCTCTCATGTCGATGTAGTAACGTATGGTGTCTTGCACTGCACAGGTCGCATCGAACTCGGCTTCGGCACTTAGGTAGTAAATGACTATGTGCCAAACAATTCTCACAGTAGCAATGTGTTTTAACAACTGGCACTTTTTTAATGACGCTAAACATAAGAAATTGACGACATGTAGGTAAGGGATGATCTCGGTCACATAAGCGACAATCACGGAGCTTGCGAATGCGGATTCTGCGGTCATGTGGGCGCCGATTTGTTTTTCCCACAGACGGACTTCTTGCTCCAAATGCATTTGGTGACATTATGTTGGAAAATGAAAAGAAATAGTTAGTAGGGGTGGGAAGGGCTAGTTAGTGCGGGGAGAAGGCAATAAAACTAGTTTTACAATTAGCCTTGTAATAAGTCCAGAAGACGTCCGTACAAAAACCTCACGCACTTTATTATCTTTGCCAGCATTTGCTTTTCTATGCATCCTAATCGCCATTCGTGAGGAGGGAGATTGTCTTGTTTTATTACAAAAAGGTCACCAATCGTAAAATTTCACTGGGGGTACTGCCATTTTATGCGTTTATGCATCTCTTTAAGATATTCTTCCTTCTACCTACACGCAAAGTGGTGATGCAGAACCTTTAATTTTTGCCAACGATTAAGGTAGCTTAATTGCTGGTTGCTGAAATCGGGTTCAGGGGGTGATAAAAGGGGAGCTCCGATGAAAAAATGGCCAGGAGTAAGCGCGCACAAGTCTTCGGGGTTGTCACTCATCGAACTCAGTGGTCTAGAGTTAAGACACGCTTCTATTCTAGTCAGCATTGTGGTGAACTCTTCGAAAGTGAATTGTTGAGCGTGCGTTATTTTCTTGAGGTTTGCCTTAAAACTCTTAACTCCTGCTTCCCATAGGCCATCAATGTGAGGAGCGCCAGCTGGTATGAAATGCCATTGTAGGGTTTGGAAAGCATACTGAGAGAGGAGTTTTGATCTCACAGCCAAGATGTGATTCGCTTTATCGCGTTCGATAATATTTGAGGCTCCAAGAAAGGCCGTACCGTTGTCAGAATATATTGCAACTGGAGTGCCACGACGGGAAAAAAAAACATGCAAAGACTGCCAATAATGCTTAGGTAGAAATTTCACTGGTGGCCTCTAGGTGTATAGCCTTCGTAGCGAAACACACGAACACCAAAACATAACCTTTCGTGACTCTACATTCTCGGCCTGCAAAGGTCTTGATATTAAAAGGTCCGGCGAAATATATGCCAGTGTTTGCAAAAGCAAGTAAAAGTGTCACTCTCTCTGGTGGAAGCGCGGCCATAATTTGTTGACTACGTTTTCGTTTATATAGAACGCAAAGTTTACAGTTAAAAATAACGTTCTTTATTAAATTTTTAAGTTTTGGGATCCAAAATTCTAACCGCATCAAACGTAAGAGTATAGAGTTTCCGCCATGAAATGAATATTTGTGGAGAAGCTCGAGAAATAATCGTGTTAACCGAGCAACATATTGAAGTATTATTAGAAATCGTTCCCCATAGGATAGTGTCGGGGAATGAGCTAGCCTACGGTTTACTCGCAGGAGCTCATCTGATGCAATGAAAGGATTAAGCAAAAGATATTGCAAAAGCAAAGAATATTCGGGAATATATAAGCTTTGACAAAGTGCTACGAGACCTTTTTTTACAAAATTTGTTTCTGTATGCTGGAGTTCTAAAGAACGATAATTAAATGACTGTTTTAGAATTGGATGAGTTGCTTAAAAAACGGTATACGTATGCTATGACGCGCATAGCGCGAGGTAGATCAGAAAACCGGGCGAGGATACCTGATTCAGGAAGATGAGAGAAGTGTGTTTTAAGAGGTCGTATCTCTACGCAAGTTTCTGTAATGGTAAATCGGGAAGGCCAATCTGTATGTGGGTGACGCAACCATTGAGCCCCATGCCACCATAGCGAATCCAAAAATAAAAATCACATTTCTCAAGATTAATTTGGGAGCGCACTAAGTAAACAGTTTTCGCTAGCAATTCAGCACCACAGAGTTCTTTTCTGGGAAGAGTTAAAAATTTCACTGGGCTACTTTAATTTTGGAGACGAGCAAGTGTGTAAAAATGTCTCCCCTAGGAGTTTCGGCCCGTAAATAAAGAGCAGCACAGTAAGCCTTCTTCGAGGCGTCGCAGAAGCCATGCAATTTTACAGAAAAGTCGGGGCTCTAGTTGACAAATCTGGGTACTTTGATTTTTTCAATGTACTGGTAGTCTTCCAAGAACGAATGCCATTTCAAAAGTGTATTTTCTTCTATTTTCTGATCCCAGTCAGTTTTGTCGATCCAAATCTGTTGCATAATCATTTAAGCAACAATTATTTTAGGCGCGAGCCATCCCACCGGGTCAAAAAGTCGGGCTATCTCTGAGAGAACCTCTCTCTTAGTAGTAGTCCCAAAGTTTGGGCGCCTAGTGTGTTTGAAATTGAAATAGTCATCGATTGCGTTCCATCTTAATCCTAAAGTTTTTGTTGTTGCGTCGTCTGAAAGTTTTAGAAAATCCGACTTAACCAAGTGATCAGGCTGCAGACCTTCTAAAAGGTTCGGTTTGTTAAACTTTCGGTTAAAACTTGAATGAGAATATCGCGCGAGCTAAGGGCATGGGGTAATTTGTGAGAACCGGCCCACACATCATCCACATACATGTTACTTCGCAGAATATTGGCTATGTCAGGGTATTTATTCTCGCATTGGTTAGCGAGTTCTAGCGGTGTCCTTATAGCTAGGAAAGGAGCAAAGTTTCCTCCGAATGTTACGGTTTTTAATTCAAAATCGTTGGGTTCATCATCTGGAGATTTTCGAAAAATAATGCGCTGACAGGGGGTATGATGTGGATGGATGAGTATTTGCCGATACATTTTTTCGATATCAGCGTTAAACACATATAGGCGCCATTGTATTATTAGAATCATTAAGTAAGTAATAGGAAAATTGAGTGTCGACCAGATTACGAGTATATACATTTTGCATATGGCCAAGGAATTCATATTCCATTAGGACCCGGTCGTAATTGTCCTTATAATTTGGATCCCTAAATAAACGGTTCTCATTTCTAAAAAATTTTGATAGAGCGATTTTTCGTGACTGACCAAGGGAAATAGAATTGGGATAGTCACACTTAAAAGGCAGTGATACAACAAACCCTTCGCATGAATCTCTACAGGTTGTGTTTTATAAAGGGTTTCGCAGAAGCTATCTTCATGAGAAAAAGTTGAGACACTGATGGAGATTTAACTGGAAGTTATGTTTGGCCAAACAATTAGAGCAACGTTTTTCGTTTTTAACGATATTTAATCTCTCGTCGATTGTCATTCGCAGAAATGAAGGGCATAGCAGAAGGGGGTGTGAGGACTTACAAAGCGAACACGTTTTTATTAAGTGTGATGACAGGTTCGTTTGATAGCTTTTAAACTTTCGTGTTTCAGAAGCGTGGGGAGGATTTTTAGAGCAATTGCTGGGTGTGTTGGATGAAGAGGGATATTTTAGTGACGACCGTATATCTGTGGCGGACTCTAGGATTTGATACCTGGCAGTCAGAAAATCATCCATTTTTTTCCAAAACCGAACTATCACGAAGGGACTGTTCCCACAAATTTAGAGTTAAATCAGGAAGAGAAATGGATCAGATAAGAGCAAAAAGTACATCCCAGCTATCGGTTTTAACATCCAAAAGTGAAAGATTGGTTATGCAGTCATTGATGGTCCGTTGAATCCGTTTTATATTTGGTCCTGTTTCTTTAATGACTCGGGTCAGGTTAAAAAGTATTTTGAGTTGAGAATTTATGAGCATTCTTTTATTTTCGTACTTGTATTTAAAATACTTTAGTTTTTTACTGTTACCAAGTAACATATTTTTTTCACTAAGCAACTTTTCTTACATTTAAGAAATAAAATTTTTACTTGAATTTAAATTAAATTTTAATTTAATTGCTTATGTGCACTATTTTATAATGTTACCAAGTAACAGCAATTTTTCATTAATCAATTTTTTTACGTTTAAGAGATGAAAATTATTTTATAACATAATTCTGCTAAATTTTGTTAAAATTAAAATTTTTTTTTAATTTAAAATACTTTAAATTTATATTATTTGCTTATGTGCAATTCTTATAATATTACTAACACCGTTTTTTTATTAAACAACTTTTCTCGTAGTGTAACTTGATATTTCTCACCAATACAAATACATTTTATATTTTGCGCATCACTGCTTTACACCTATAATGTGTTGGGGTAATTACAAAAATCTTATTTTTTTGTTATGTGGATTTCATTCTTACTAACGAAGGGAAATTTTTTTTCTTAAATTAATAACTGTTTAAGTCTTTTTTATTTTTGGTATGTATAAGTATAAATGTTATTTGTACATTGTTGGTAATTATTTTTGATGATTAAATAATCCAAAATTGAATACCTTTTTTATTTTACCAGAAGTTTTGATTCCAACTGCTGGATGCACTTTATGCCACTATTTTAAAACTCTTATTTTCAGCACTTCAATTATGTATTTATCAGTTGTACGTCAAACAGTGGGTTTTCGATAAAACTGAAGTAATAGTATTTTAATGAAATATCTACGGTTATTTATGTTGTGTGGGGGTTGACCGATCCGGTTCGGTTGGACCAAAAATGCTGATGCAGGGCGTAAATACTCCTTCTCCAAATACTTTACGGATTAATGCTTTAAAATCTAAATAACTCAAAGGTCAGTGGAGTTTCTATAATTTTCTTGATTTAAAATTCTTCGGGTTTTTATTGACACTTGTTCGCTTGACTTTTATATAAGTACTGATTCTTGATATTCATCAACAGTAACTAGAGGCAATAAAATATAATTTACAAAAAGAGAGTACTAAAAATGTTAAATTTCCAAAACAGTTAGGTCTATACTATACTGTTATCATAGATAGATAATTTTTCTTATTATTAATGAGTAAAAATAGAATGCAATGTATAATTATATTGCCAAATAAACATCCCGGCCGCCTTGCGTTAACGCAACAAACAAAAAGGTGGGATTGATATACTTAAGACTAAAATCAATTCATATTTTGGAATAATTACTTCACTTTAGTATTTCAAAAAATTAAAATTAAATTCATTTAATATATAGAACATAATTTTAGAGAACAAGAAGAATACATATTCAAGCATATTAAATTCAAAGCTAATAACAATAACTAGAAAAGAGTCTTTTACATTCGGAATTTTCCAATAAGAACCCATCCTAGGTTTGTATCGTGCGCCATTGGTGTGGTAAGCGTTCCTTGATGGATAGTAGCATTCACGATTTGTGGATAGATACCAGCACCTAATATAAGGTTTATATCATTTGAGGTATAGAATTTCGGATCAGTCAAACGCAGATTTTTGTAATGGTCGACAATTCTCCTACCAAGGTCCTTTAAACGGAGCTTATGGGGCAAATCATATACAATTCGAGCGCTAATAGCTAAAATGGGACCATCACCGAAGTGGGGTTTAAATGAAAACGTACATAAACGATCAGTACCTGATCTTTCGGTTGGCAGATCATATCGTTTTTGAATAAAATCAGTGATTGTTTTAGTTTCAGCACAAGGATCCAAGAGCCCACGAATTACAGCTCACTCGTTTCCTGTCTTAACCTGAACAAGAACTGTGGGAGTTAACGTAAAAGAAAGTATAACGGATGCAGTTTGGTTGACAGTTTGGTGGGGAGTTGTGTTTTTATGAAGTCTCTCATGTCGATGTAGTAACGTATGGTGTCTTGCACTGCACAGGTCGCATCGAACTCGGCTTCGGCACTTAGGTAGTAAATGACTATGTGCCAAACAATTCTCACAGTAGCAATGTGTTTTAACAACTGGCACTTTTTTAATGACGCTAAACATAAGAAATTGACGACATGTAGGTAAGGGATGATCTCGGTCACATAAGCGACAATCACGGAGCTTGCGAATGCGGATTCTGCGGTCATGTGGGCGCCGATATGTTTTTCCCACAGACGGACTTCTTGCTCCAAATGCATTTGGTGACATTATGTTTTAAAATGAAAAGAAATAGTTAGTAGGGGTGGGAAGGGCTAGTTAGTGCGGGGAGAAGGCAATAAAACTAGTTTTACAATTAGCCTTGTAATAAGTCCAGAAGACGTCCGTACAAAAACCTCACGCACTTTATTATCTTTGCCAGCATATTGCTTTTCTATGCATCCTAATCGCCATTCGTGAGGAGGGAGATTGTCTTGTTTTATTACAACAAGGTCACCAATCGTAAAATTTCACTGGGGGTACTGCCATTTTATGCGTTTATGCATCTCTTTAAGATATTCTTCCTTCTACCTACACGCAAAGTGGTGATGCAGAACCTTTAATTTTTGCCAACGATTAAGGTAGCTTAATTGCTGGTTGCTGAAATCGGGTTCAGGGGGTGATAAAAGGGGAGCTCCGATGAAAAAATGGCCAGGAGTAAGAGCGCACAAGTCTTCGGGGTTGTCACTCATCGAACTCAGTGGTCTAGAGTTAAGACACGCTTCTATTCTAGTCAGCATTGTGGTGAACTCTTCGAAAGTGAATTGTTGAGCGTGCGTTATTTTCTTGAGGTTTGCCTTAAAACTCTTAACTCCTGCTTCCCATAGGCCATCAATGTGAGGAGCACCAGCTGGTATGAAATGCCATTGTAGGGTTTGGAAAGCATACTGAGAAAGGAGTTTTGATCTCACAGCCAAGATGTGATTCGCTTTATCGCGTTCGATAATATTTGAGGCTCCAAGAAAGGCCGTACCGTTGTCAGAATATATTGCAACTGGAGTGCCACGGCGGGAAAAAAAAAACGTGCAAAGACTGCCAAAAATGCTTAGGTAGAAATTTCACTGGTGGCCTCTAGGTGTATAGCCTTCGTAGCGAAACACACGAACACCAAAACATAACCTTTCGTGACTCTACATTCTCGGCCTGCAAAGGTCTTGATATTAAAAGGTCCGGCGAAATATATGCCAGTGTTTGCAAAAGCAAGTAAAAGTGTCACTCTCTCTGGTGGAAGCGCGGCCATAATTTGTTGACTACGTTTTCGTTTATATAGAACGCAAAGTTTACAGTTAAAAATAACGTTCTTTATTAAATTTTTAAGTTTTGGGATCCAAAATTCTAACCGCATCAAACGTAAGAGTATAGAGTTTCCGCCATGAAATGAATATTTGTGGAGAAGCTCGAGAAATAATCGTGTTAACCGAGCAACATATTGAAGTATTATTGGAAATCGTTCCCCATAGGATAGTGTCGGGGAATGAGCTAGCCTACGGTTTACTCGCAGGAGCTCATCTGATGCAATGAAAGGATTAAGCAAAAGATATTGCAAAAGCAAAGAATATTCGGGAATATATAAGCTTTGACAAAGTGCTACGAGACCTTTTTTTACAAAATTTGTTTCTGTATGCTGGAGCTCTAAAGAACGATAATTAAATGACTGTTTTAGAATTGGATGAGTTGCTTAAAAAAACGGTATACGTATGATATGACGCGCATAGCGCGAGGTAGATCAGAAAACCGGGCGAGGATACCTGATTCAGGAAGATGAGAAAAGTGTGTTTTAAGAGGTCGTATCTCTACGCAAGTTTCTGTAATGGTAAATCGGGAAGGCCAATCTGTATGTGGGTGACGCAACCATTGAGCCCCATGCCACCATAGCGAATTAGAAACTAAATCCTGAGCCGAAAGGCCTCTTGAACCTAAATCGGCTGGATTATCTTTTGAAGAAACGTGATTCCAATCTTTATGACCTATTTCCTCAATTATGGACGAAATTCGATTGTCAACAAACGTGGTCCAGTGAGCGGAATTGTTCTTCAACCATGCAAGGACAATCATAGAGTCTGTCCAAGAATAAAAATCACATTTCTCAAGATTAATTTGGGAGCGCACTAAGTAAACAGTTTTGGCTAGCAATTCAGCACCACAGAGTTCTTTTCTGGGAAGAGCTAAAAATTTCACTGGGCTACATTACTTTTGGAGACGAGCAAGTGTGTAAAAATGTCTCCCCTAGGAGTTTCGGCCCATAAATAAAGAGCAGCGCAGAAAGCCTTCTCCGAGGCGTCGCAGAAGCAATGCAATTTTATAGAAAAGTCGGGGCTGTAGTTGACAAATCTGGGTACTTTGATTTTTTCAATGTACTGGTAGTCTTCCAAGAACGAATGCCATTTCAAAAGTGTATTTTCTTCTATTTTCTGATCCCAGTCAGTTTTGTCGATCCAAATCTGTTGTATAATCATTTAAGCAACAATAATTTTAGGCGCGAGCCATCCCACCGGGTCAAAAAGTCGGGCTATCTCTGAGAGAACCTCTCTCTTAGTAGTAGTCCCAAAGTTTGGGCGCCTAGTGGTTTTGAAATAGAAATAGTCATCGATTGCGTTCCATCTCAATCCTAAGGTTTTTGTTGTTGCGTCATCTGAAAGTTTTAGAAAATCCGACTTAAACAAGTGATCAGGCTGCAGACCTTCTAAAAGGTTCGGTTTGTTTGAAATCCATTTTTAAGGGTAAAGCCTGCCGAGCTTAAAACTTGAATGAGATTATCGCGCCAGCTAAGGGCATGGGGTAATTTGTGAGAACCGGTCAACACATCATCCACATACATGTTACTTCGCAGAATTTTGGCTACGTCAGGGTATTTATTCTCGCTTATTTAAATCAAGTGTGTTCAAAAGCAATGAAATAATATGAGGGGGTTGTGGTAAGGGTGATTCCACCTTGCCAGTTAAGATCCATCCAAAAATGGATCTTTCGGCGACAAGGGATTGATTTGTATCATAGCGAATTCCGTTACGAATTTTTTTGGGTAAATATCTCCACCAAACAATAGATCAACATTTGCAATCTTGTTGGAAAAAGTATCAGCTAGTAGAATACCAGGAAACTTAGACGTTAAAAGGGAAGATATATCCTGATAAGGTAACGCACCAGTCAGTTTGTTTACGACGTATACATCACTTTTAATCTTGAATTGTTTTTCAATAGGGGAACTAAGAGTGATCGTATATAAACGTGTTGATACGGCAGTTAAAGTACCGCTTAAACCTGTGATTTGAGTTTGGGAGGATTTTGTCGGCAGTGAAAGTATTTTTTGTAGTCTTTTAGAGATGAATGTAGCCTTGAACGCTGAGTCTAGAAGAGCACGAACAGTACATCTGGTATTAAATTCGCAAATAACAACGAGCGCTGTGCCGAGTACAATGGGGTTATTTGGAGTGGACTGTAAATTTGTAGAAAATGCTTGTGTTGGTCTCGCATCTCTCGGGGGTGACACTGATAGAGATTTAACTGGAAAATTTTCTAGCGGGGATTTGTTTAAGACATGTAGATCGTCTAGCCGTTTCACAGTATTAGACGAGACCACTTTGGAGTGAGAGTGCTGGAGTTGGTCTTCATTTGACGGAGGTTCTGGCCGGTGATGAAGAGAGTTATGTTTTTTTACATAGGGTGCAGATATAGTGGCTTTTACATTGATTAAATCTGTCTGGCCAAACAATTAGAGCAACGTTTTTCTGTTTTAACGATATTTAATCTCTCGTCGATTGTCATTCGCAGAAATGAAGGGCATAGCAGTAGGGGGTGTGAGGACTTACAAAGCGAACACTTTTTTATTGAGTGTGATAACAGGTTCGTTTGATAGCTTTTAAACTTTCGTGTTTCAGAAGCATGGGGAGGATTTTTTGAGCAATTGCTGGGTGTGTTGGATGAAGAGGCATATTTTAGTGATGACCTAATATCTGTGACGGACTCTAGGGGTTGATATCTGGCAGTCAGCAAATCATCCATTTTTTTCCATGACGGCAGAACTGAACTATCACGAAGGGACTGTTCCCACAAATCAGGAAGAGAAATGGATCAGATAAAAGCAAAAATACATCCCAGCTATCGGTTTTAACATCCAAAAGTGAAAGATTGGCTACGCAGTCATTGATGGTCCGTTGAATCCGTTTTATATTTGGTCCTGTTTCTTTAATGACTCGGGTCAGGTTAAAAGTATTTTGAGTTGAGCATTTATGAGCACTCTTTTATTTTCGTACCTGTCAACCAAGTTTTGCCAGGCCATTTGAAACCCATCATTTCTCAAAGGACACGTTTTTAAGATTTCATGCGCTTCTCCCTGCGACTTTTTCAGAAGGTGATACAGCTTTTTAATATTACTTAACAGTGGGTTGTTTCTATATAGTGCCGTAAACATATCACGGAAACCTGGCCCGGCGACATAATCGCTATAAAAAATTTCTATTTCACATGGGAGAAGGTTAATATTGAGAGTGTGACTCGCAACTAGGAATATAGCCTGTGAAATCGACGCACCCCTTTCTGAAAGTGAGTCCGAAATCTCTTTTGCCTTAGATAACACTCTGACATGAGATGAATAAGTTTTGTGAAACCTATATTTAAGAGATTCCAAGGTTACCTTTTTCTCCAGGGATTCATATTCAAGTAGAATTTTATCATAAGCGGAGCAAAACTCATTCCAGTGCAAAAGCATTTCATCCTTATGAATTTTCAATACGTAAATATTATGATCAGCTAAAGCTAAGCTACTAAAAAACACCTCAAACTCCATCACTCTGTCGAAGGTTTTAATAAAATTGTCGAGAATTGACATAGTGACAACTGAAGGACAAGCAGTTGAAAGGTTATTTAGAAATAATAAGAAAAACAAGGGGCTTAGTTCGCTTATACACGGCAAAAACAAAATTTGAAAACAGTAGTGCTTTTAACTGGGAAGTGGTTTTATGTAGAGATTTTAAATATTAATCAATTAAAAAGTCAGGTACAACGGAGCGATTTTAAGTTTAAAAAGATTTATATTTTTTACTTTAATTTTTTCCAAACAGCTTTTATTTAGTTCGTTCGCCAGAAACACTGTAATTTTGTAGCTGCAAAATATTTTACACATGCAGTTTTGCATTCACTGCTGATTAAAAATTATTGTTCTGTTAATTAATAATGATAAATGATTTATATGACATGTAAGTAACATGCAAAGAGTATATCGTATGTAAGAGTATATCGTATATTTAATTGCTGCTTGCTTCGATGATATATGTGTAGTACTTCCACTTGAACTTTGTTATGTTCTTGTTGTAGGAGAAGATCAAACTTTCTGCTTCTTAATAACTTTACACCTATAATGAGTTGGGGTAATTACAGTATAAGAGTAAGATTCGGACTTATTACAAAAATCTTATTTTCTTGTTATGTGGATTTCATTCTTACTAACGAAGGGAAATTTTTTTTCTTAAATTAATAACTGTTTAAGTCTTTTTTATTTTTGGTATGTATAAGTATAAATGTTATTTGTACATTGTTGGCAATTATTTTTGATGATTACATAATCCAAAATTGAATACCTTTTTTATTTCACCAGAAGTTTTGATTGCAAAAATTTTCCAACTGGGGGACGCACTTTATGCCACTATTTTAAAACTCTTATTTTCAGCACTTCAATTATGTATTTATCAGTTGTACGTTAAACAGTGGGTTTTCGAAAAAACTGAAGTAATAGTATTTTAATGAAATATCTACGGTTATTTATGTTGTGTGGGGGTTGACCGATCCGGTTCGGTTGGACCAAAAATGTTCATGCAGGGCGTAAATACTCCTTCTCCAAATACTTTACCGATTAATGCTTAAAAATCAAAATAACTCAAAGGTCAGTGGAGTTTCTATAATTTTCTTGATTTAAAATTCTTCGGGTTTTTATTGACACTTATTCGCTTCACTTTTATATAAGTACTGATTCTTGATCTTTATCAACAGTAACTAAAGGCAATAAAATATAATTTACAAGAAGAGAGTACTAAAAATGTTTAATTTCCAAAACAGTTAGGTCTATACTATACTGTTATCATAGATAGATCATTTTTCTTATTATTAATGAGTAAAAATAGAATGCAATGTATAATTATATTGCCAAATAAACAATAATAAAAACGTTATGTGGAACCGATTAACTTAGAGCAGTTTTATAACACATCTCATAAGGTTTATTTTTCTGAGATCTGTTTTACTGGATTTGCAGACAAATTCATTAGCGGTATTTTGCACTCCTCTTGTGATTGAATCTTCTGCGGGAATAAAACTCTGCAGCGACATTCGTTGTACGAACAAAAATTTATTTCGCTACCTTGTTCAATCAGTTTATATTAATGGTCAGGATTACATAATTCTACTTATTTCAGAGAGGTATGATTAGAGTACTTAATATTGTATACTAAAACAAAAAAATACCTTGTTTTAGTGATTAATCGAAAAAGTCGGCATTTTTATATTAATCGGCAAATACGACAGGCCTGCACACAACTTTCAAGCATTTCTTTGTCGTTCTCTTTGTAACTCGTCTTGTACATTTCTTTTTGCTTTTTGTACTAACCTTCGGTATAGCCGCAAAATGCAATTTTTATTGTTTAATTATGCATACTAGTTTGCTCACAACATTATACATGCTGTATCATATTGACTGTTATGAGTTAAGTATGAATGTAAACACAGGGTGCCTTGCGTTTGTTTTAATTGTTAATTTTTTCCCAATCAGGATTTGAACCATAGCCTTTTTCGGTTTTTGGTTCATTTAATTTCTAAACATTTTTAGAAAGAAAAATTATTTACAAATGTTTCTTTGGAAAACGTCCGTATACATTTGTAAATAATTTTTCTTTCTAAAAATGTTAAAAATTAACTTAAAAACTGAACTGAAAAGCCAAAATTAAGTCAAATTCATTTTTTTTAATTTTAGTAGTTTCTTAAAGATCTCTTTAAAGCTTTAAAATTATATACAATTGATATTTTAAACAATTTTAAAATTACAGATGCCCGTAACTTGGAAAATGCAGATCGGAAATGGATATTGTGGAAATTACAAACGGAATGTCAAACTTAATCATACCCTTTTTCCATTTTTTGTGCAATTTGGAAAAGTAACTCCAGTCAAAAAAATAAATATATGGGACGATAGAGAATTAAAAAATTAGAAAGAGCATCAAGTGAAAAAATTGGCGCTTGCTCATATTTTCCAAGTAAAGTAATTCCAATCTAATAAGAGGTGACAGAGAATTTAAAAACTTCCTAGCCGAATATAGCACTTTTAGTTGTTTTTAATATTTTTGATAGAAATGCTATATAACGTAAGCTGAAATCCAAAACCACATTTTTATTATTTTTCAATAGAAAAATAAATAATAAAAAAACATTAAGTGAAGAAATTAGCGCTCGCCCATATTTTCCGAGTTACGGAGCTCTAAAATATTAAAATTTTTTTAAATATCAATATGGGTATCATTTAAAAGCTTTTGAAAAGATTTTTAGAGAAATACTAAAAGTTTTTAAAAAGGATTAACCCCCTAAGAGCCGATGTCTTTTTTATGTAAAATTATGTATATGCGGTACAAAATTGTTTTTTATTTTTTAATTCTTTGTCACCCCAATATTTGCTTTTTTGATTGGAGTTACGTTACTAAACTAGATTTACACAGATGGTGACAGGTGTGTAAAATTCTGTATAGTCAAGTACTGTTACTTGTTATTTTTTGCATCTATATAGTGATGGAAATATTATTTTCTGGGTGTAAATACATATCGCACACCTAGTTAAAAAGTGACAGAACTCAAAATTTTAACTTTTCAGAAATCGAGAAAAAAAACTGTTTTTGATCTGAATAAAAATGGTTAAAAACAAAAACTTTGGACTATTTAGTAGAAATCCATACCGATTATGACATAAAAAGTTCTTTTTATGTGTTTAATATTTATACACTAGATAATGAACAATTTAATTAAATTTTAAGTTCAGTCGATATGTGTGCGATATGTGGGTTCAAAAGGAACACAAATTTGTACACATAAATGCATTTGTGTACGTATTGTACACAATGTTGGTATCCTGTTAAGACCTGGGTAAGAACCCAAAGCTTTTTTCTTTTTACATATTTTTTGTTACCTTGTATACTCCACACTCATAAATTGTTTTATTTTTTATTGAAAGTAATGGAAAAGAGTGGTGCACATATGCGTACCTCGGGTTTTATCACATTATTAATGAGAACCAAAAGCTTTAATACTGTGATAGTTCTCAAGGCAGTTGTTTTTTACAATACATAAATATATATTACATTTTACGCATATTGTACGGCAGCGCGAAGAACACGTCGGATATCGACATTTAGATGCAAACTTACTTTCTAAAAATCGGGGCAAATGCCCTATATTGTCAAGTATTATTTCTGGTTGAGGGTGGGGCACTACCGCATGGGATCTTTTTATCAGATGTTCATTTTGGTACTCTCTTCCGTCGTCTCCAGCATTCAAGCTGAGCACTTCTAAGTTACTTGTGCTGGAACGTGATTTTGAACCACGGTGTAAAAAATTTGGTAAACTTTTCCGCCATCAAACTTCTTCACGGCTTTAGCTAGACTCAATCTTTATTGAAGTAAACCAAGTTCACCTTTCCGTTGGATATTTTCTTGGTCACAACAACCGAAGTACATTACACAACAATTAGGTCCAAAAACTGAGAAAAAACCCTTACCAGCCATTTTCTTGTACGCATTGCACTACGATAGTACGCTGTTAGCCTATCGCATAAATCAAAGCCACCATGTGTTATAATTTCCAACTGCAGCTGGACGGATGAAAAATTTTCTTCTTTTGCTTTTTGTCCCAACGTTTGCACGTATCTGCAGGAGTGCTTCCTGAACAAGTGGATAATAATGTCACTGGTTTTGTATACACCCGTTTAACAACACATGCTTTGTCGTCACTCCGTACCTTTTCGTCCCACTCTCCTCTTTTTAATTACTTGTACGATTTAATCCTTTGTGAAGCTTGCCCAATTCTGTTTATGATAACAGTTTCGGTCAGGAAAATTTCGCTTTTATTTTTATTTAGATAATCAGCAAGCTTAAGACTTGCGAAGAACCTGTCAGTATATAAAACGCAGCTGGTGTTAATAGTGCGACAAAGCTTTTGAACAATTCCAGCTCCTAGTCCTAGATTTTTTATGACGTCTGGAGAAAGAGTATTTTTTCCAGCATAGATTTCGTAATGTAATACCAGACCATCTCGGGCAGTCAATACAAATTTTTTTTGTCTTAGTGTATTAGGCTTGGCAGGAACATATTGGCGATATTCACAACGTTCCGAAAACGGT
The DNA here is from genome assembly GCA_916610165.2 of Gymnosoma rotundatum. Lineage (NCBI taxonomy): Eukaryota > Metazoa > Arthropoda > Insecta > Diptera > Tachinidae > Gymnosoma > Gymnosoma rotundatum. Next base: position 114,079,876 of record OU744336.1, read on the forward strand.
ATCATTTGCTTGTCAATTGACATATGTTTAGAACGAGGCAAACTGTGGCATTTCTTCAAAATGGGATCCAACAATGGCCTTATTTTCCATAGAATATCATTGATGTTTATTTGGGATATATCTACAAAGTGGAGATAGTTCCTTAATTCAAAGACTCTGTCACGGGCCATTGTGTCTTTAACAACCTGTACATAAATATCACGATTCAAGTATAGCTTTGCTTGCCGGTATTGAAGAGTGCCCATCATCAATTGTACACCAGAAAAACGTACCATTTCAACACAATTTGTGTCAACTAATATATCATCAGCAATATTTGGCGCATTTGTGGCCATTTCCTTATCGCGCTAAAGCAAACGGGGTGAATTTGGTGTTTCATCGTTACTATTCAGAATATCCTGCTCCACTTCTACCTCCTCAAGCCATTCTTCAGGTGTTCGAAGAGCTCTAGTAACTCCTGGAGGCAGGATGTCTTCATCATTATCATCTCCAGAAAAATTCAAATCGCTCTCACTTCCACAATCCGATAGTTATTCATTCTCATTTCAAGAACTATTAATGTTAACGTAAAACAACTTTTTAATTCTGAGGTATACATACTTATATCCAGAAAATATTGAAGCTTTTCTTCACAAAATTCCAGAAAAAATAGAAACTTATCGTTTTAAACGTTCACCTATTTAGTCTGGTAAAGAAAATTTAAAGCAACTATATATAAATATTTTATTAACAATATAATTACAAATTATTTGCTAATATATAGGGAGCAATGGCAACATAGGCATACAGCTCTGCATTTATACATTTGTAAATATATATATATATATATATATATATATATATATATATATATATATAACAATAATGTTATAACTTAACAATTTTGTTATAACTTCACTTTCAGTGGTGACGCTAAACGATACTGAGTCTTGGGTTTTAGAACCGTCGGTAAAAATAAATTTGTATGAGATAAATTTGATTTTTATTTCATTAAAGAGAGAAATATATTGAAAAGAACTGGTATGTGATCTTGTGTACTTGGTCATAGAGACATCAAATATATCTGTTCGAAATGCACATGGTTGGTAGTTTGCTGTTTTTGGTAATACCATTTTTAGTGGTGTGTTCAACGATGTGCATTTTTGAATTATTCGAAAAATTGCTGATTGAATTCTCGGAGTTTTCTTTGTTCGAATCAATTTAGTAACTATTTGTCTAAGAGGAGAGATATCATCATATGCAAATTTTGCGAATAATTTCGTTGTTAAAATATCTCTCTGAGTTACGAGTGGTAAGATGTTACACCCAAATAAAAGATTATTTGCTGGCGTTGTTCGAAATGTTCCTAAATCACCTCGAATCGCGGAGATAATGATGGATTCTATTTTTCTTAAAGAAGACTTAGGCGAATGGCCTTAAATTGGTAGCAGATAATTTATCTTGGATAAGATTATTGATTTAACAATTAATATAAGTGTTCTTGAATTAAAGTTGAGCTTAAAGCTGGATAAGCATTTTATTATATTAAGCCTGTTAGATAAGGCAGTACTAAGAGAAGATATGTGTTCTTTCCAGTGGTATCGCCGGTTAAAATAAAGACCTAGTATTTTTAAGGTATTCACCTCAGTTATATTGAAAGTACCACACTGGACTGTACAATGGCAGTTTTTCTTTCTGCAAATATTTGCATTTTGTTTCTGATAATGTGGCTTCAGAAAACTGGCACCAGTTTTTAATATTATTAAAAAGACTATTGAGATCTAAAACTGGATTTTTTTCATCTGATTTAACTAAAATATTGATATCATCTGCGTATGCGGAAATACCAATGTTCTTCTGTAAGGGGACTACGCCGTAAAGATTGTTAAATGAAATTAAGAATAAAATTACCGAAATAGGAGAACCCTGTGGTATCCCATTTTGTATACAGAGAGATAAACTGTACTGATTTGATATCCTTACCATTATTTTCCTATTGGTCATGAAATTAAATATGTAATTTATAATTTTAGGTCCTATATTCCACTCAACTAATTGGTCTAAAACGGAATGAATACCTATTTTATCGAATGCTTGTAGAAAATCAAGTGATATGATCGTAACATGCTTTCTTAAGGAGACGGCATTCGCAATTTGATAGTCTACATAAAGTAGACTATCTATTGTCGATTTTCCTTTCTTGAAGCCAAATTGGTGGTTATTGAGTAGTTTGTGGGATGTCACAAACCACCATAACCTGTTGGCTATAATCTTGTCAAGGACTTTCGAAATACAAGAGTTGAGAGATATGGGTCTGTAGGATTTAATCAATGACTTGTCAGAATATGGCTTAAGGATAGGTATAACGACACTGATTTTATATTTTTGTGGAATAAAGCTTGAAAAAATATCATTGTAATGTTTTAGAAGTATCTGTTTATTGGAAGCATCTTAATCATTAATAGGAAATTCTGTCCATGCCAGGTGTTTTACCTTTAAATTTACATAACACTGTTTCTAATTCAAATAATGTAATGTCTTCTTCTATCCTGGCTGCTCCTAGGCTTGACACAGATGTTGGTGGATCTGTTTTATACCTATCTTTATTTAAACGAAAATCGATGTTAAAATATGTGGCGCTAGAACAGGGGAGCAAAATGATATATCTATATAAGAGAATGTGCCATGTGTATTTAAGTGGGTAGGGGACTTGTCATTTAGAAGAACATAGTTGGAATCAGTTATATATTTAAATATTGTATTACCTTTTCTATTGTTTGAATGAGACCCCCAGCTAACATGAGAACTATTAAAATCCCCAGTTATGAGAGTAGGCAGATTAGTATGATCAAACATGTTTTTCAGATTGCTAATACTAAAGTCTTTATTTGGGGGTATGTAGGCGTTTGTGATACAGTAGAATCTTACAAAAGTTAACTCGCGTAAAAGTAAAACACTCGGATAAGTTAACAGTGTTTCAGAATCAACGTGCACCTCTAAAAAGTTAACCTTTCAGTTAACTTTTCAGACCGTGTAGATTTTCTTTAAATCAACGGCTTTTTCAGTAATAATAGTGGCGATTTGACTAGAATTATGGTATTCTCCGAACTTTCTTTTTTTTTGAGCTGCAAAAAAGTTTGACCATCTTCAACAACATTGTGTTAGTCGTTAGTGTTAAGCTTGTGAGTTGTGTAGTGTTTGTTTAAAAAAATCAGAATTTGCAGCAAAGAGTAGAGATTTCAAAAAAGCTTGAACAAGGTATTAACGGATAACGATTGGCGTTGAATTATGGTGCATCTAAAGTAGCCATTTCAAAAATAAAGAAAAAACGTAACGTAAATCTAACAAGAAAACACTTCATAAACCGGTATATGCTGAACTTAAGGCAATGGCTTTTAAACCAACGGCAGCGTAACTGTGCAATTACTGCACCAGTTTTAAAATCCACCCTGGAACAAATTTGATGCCAATGATGGATGGCTAGCGAATTTCAAGAGAAGATACGGTATTCCCCATCAATAAAAAATTTAACATATTATATCCAACAAAAACGATGTTTATTCAATTATTTACTTCTTTTTTTCAATTTAAAAAACGCTTAGAAAAGTTATAAGTTCGAAAAAGTTAATAGCCCTTGGAACATTTTGGTTAACTTTTGTGAGATTCTACTGTATTAAATTTTATTTTAGATGTAACCGAAAAAGAGAGGGCGTCAAAATCATTGCTAATACTAACCTGCCTATAATTAAGTGAGATGAATTAAAAAGGCTACTCCTCCGTATCTAGTGGTAGATGAGTTGGTATGATAAAGTAAATAATTGATTGGTACGGGAATATTTGAATAGCTATGAATGTGGGTTTCTTGTAATGATATAATCTGTGGGGTATACTGTTTTATTAAAATTTGTAGCTCACTGTAATTATTCAAATATCCGTTAATGTTCCATTGTATAACAGTCAGTGTTATAAGTTATTTATATGAAAGCTACATTTATAAACTCTAGCTCATGCATATAATTTACACTAAATAATATGTTATTCATTTTTTGTGTTTGCTGAGAGTAGATGCTATTTAAAGTAACAATTAGTAAATAGATTATTTTTTGTTTTTGCTTTTTAAAAGTTTTAGGAAAATTTGCTATGTCACGAGAGGATAATATAAAGTATTTAATGAGAGAGAAATGTGTTAGCATAAATTGTAATAAATGCATTGTATTATATATATGATAAAAGTTATTAGAAATCCATTTTGTCTATTTTATCCGGAGTGTCGCTTTTTTTTGTCTGCCCTTTAATGTATTTTTAGAAACTTTTGCCGTAGCTAAGTTTAGCTTGTAGCCTTTTAGGAGCTGTTCTTGGTAGGATTTCTACCTTTGACTCGTTGCTGTTTGCTGAAGTGCTGGGTAGTGATACCAAATCTAGTTCGGAGTCGGTCAAAGAATCATAGGTTACAAGTTTTGGAGTTACCTTTTGGGCTGTTGAAGTAGATTGCAAAAAAACTGGTGTTAGAGAAGATTGTTTGTTTTGTACTGGGGTACTGTGGTTGTTAAAAGGACTGTTTTTATTTATGTTTGCTATTGAGGAGTATAAAGAACCGTTGTGTTGATGTCGTTCGTTATAAATTTTATGAGCGGTTTTGTTGTCTACCTTTTCAATTGTTTTAATAGCTTGGAGCTCTTTATGTTTAATAAATATCGGACATTTTTTATCTTTGGAAGAGTGCTTTGTATTATCCACTTTGTTAATTATACAGTTTATACAGTTGGCTTCGTTTCTACAATCTTCTTCGACATCTGGATTAAGATAGAATCCTTTTGCACAGTGGAAACAGACTTTTTGGTTTTTGCAAAATTTTGCAATATGACCAAATACTTGACAATTATTGCATTTCATTGGGAGAGGGATATATGGCCGAATGTTAACTTTTTGATAACCGATTTTAATATCACTGGGCAGGGTAGACAATGAGAACGTACGAATATGGAGACCGGTTCCCGTGTTTTGGTTGTTTATAAATTTCATAATTTTTTTTACTTCACACACGTTTTGATCAATTAATTCGTTTATAATTTCGATTTCTGGTATACCTCTTAAATCGTTGCTGTAAATAATACCTTTTGATTGATTGAGTGTTTTGAATCTAATACTTCAACTGTCATTAAATCTACGAGTGCTGTTAGTGTTGATAATTTATTTGCTTGCACATAGTTTCTTGTTTTAATTAAAATATCGCCACTTATTAGCTTTTTGCATTCATCAACTTCGCCGTTACAAGTATAGTCAATAGCTTTTTTTAATAAGAAGGGAGAAATATTAGCTAATGTATCGTTACTGTTGGTTCTCTACATTAATAAGACTATGGGGCCGGGTTGAGAGAAATTTAGCGATTTTGCTTTATCCAACTTAAGAGTGGGAGATAATTTGTTTTTTGATATGCTGTCTGGAGGTTTATTCATTGTTTTAAGTTTCTTCTATAAATGCACTTTTTATTTATGCACTTATTACCACGTTTTTTATATTTAATATTCACTCAGTAGATAAAGTATTTTTCTGTTTAATATGTATTTTATTTATTTATTATTATTTTTAAGGTTGAGTTCTATTGTCTAAATTTTTATAAAAGGATATACAACCACCTTAAATAACTATAAAAAGTCAAACTGTTTATGTGTTTATTTTATTTTTATTCAGAAAAAATTTTTAGAATTAATTTTCACAGCAAAAAACTATGACCGACACACTTGGCAGTGAAAACTCGAATGTAAAGCAACTAAATCTAAGTCTTATGTTTGATTTTTGAAATTTATTTTTACTATTCAAACTTCTGGCCTACTACAAAAAATTACAAACAGTTAAATTCAAAAACTATAGCAAAAAATGCAATTGATGCCATCTACCTTTGTGTGCTAAAGCTAAATATCATTAAGTAGACAAATAAACTACGAAAACTTATCACAAGATGGTACTATTTGTCTTAGGAGGGTGTACAATGTGAAATTTATATCCAAAATAATTAACGAATAATCCAAATAAAAAAAATTGCTACAAGAATTTCATATTTATAGCGTTTATTTTTTCTTTATTTCTTCTAGTCACTCGAAAGTACACGACGGATGTTGGAACTATGTGAAGAGGTAAGTCATTAAAACTTATGTCACTGCTAATAAATGTTATGTTCCAATTTTAAAATATCTATTTTCATGTGACTTCCATGAAAAGTAATTAAAATTGAATCATGCATTTGTTTTAAAATTAACTTTTTAAGCCAGTAAACGCCACAAACATTTATTTTTTTATTAGAAAACATAACTTATACAACATATAACTTACCAAACAAACCATGTCATTATTATTACCCAGAAAACAATTTCGAAAATTCTCACACTTAGTATATACCTACATACTGGTGTAGTAATTGATATTAAAAATCTAGGGTCGATGTTATATTCTTAATTAAACATTTTTGTAGATAAAAAATATTTTAATGTAATATATTATATATTTAAATAAATAACACTGTTCAAACTAGGTTTAGACAGTAGAGTAATGTGTGGTTAATTGGCAGTAAACAAGTGTTTCGGGTTACCGAGAAGTAAAAAATACTTTTTTGAAAGAGTGATTTAACTGAGCTTAAAAGTTGCCGTAAATCAGACACTGACGAAACAAGGACACCGGTAGGTTTCTGCCTTTTAGATTCATACATACGTTTGTATGCACACACATAGTATAACAACAATTAACTTCAAAAGTCTCGGACGAAAATTGGTGATTACGTAAATACATATTGAAAATATATTTTCTCCTTCGTCGACTTTAATACTTTTAACTATATTTTAGAAATGAACTTTTTTAAGGCGTTCACACTTATATTTTTACAAGCTATTTAAGTAGGTTGTTTAACAATCTCAATACAAGTGTTCACATTGCATTCATACTGCTTTAGTTTAATATCTTGTTGTTAAACTTGTTAAACAGACGTTTTAAAATCTCAAAATAGGTATAAGTCGCCATTAAAAGTCATGTTCAGAGCAATGTCAAAATCCAACTATACATACTGCACAATTATATCCGGCATCTGACTTTTAATTGTTTTGAAGTGCTTAACAAAACAAGTAAATGTATACAAAAACATTTAAAAAACAACCTTAAACAATTAAAACTTGCTTAAACATGGAACAAGGAACACATTGTATATGGGAGCAAAACCGAGCTAATGTATAGAAACGAATATTTCAAAGGATCTACATATATACATACTCGTATATGTAAAGGTAAATATTAAGATAAACTTCAGAAGCATTATCTGCTATGCTCCTTTGCAATAGCTTCTATAATTTAGGGCTTACTTACAATTTACAAAGAAGTTCTTGTACCGCGCTACTATTTATGGTTACGTTTATTTAATTTACAAGAACTTAATTTATTGAGTTCTTTTATTGAAAAATTATTACACTCAACTTTTACGGCTTTAATTATATTACACAATTTATTTAGACGAGTATTTACTTATTCACGATTAATACACAAAAATACATGATCGTAACTTTACTTCTGCCATGTACTAATATAATATGTCATTATTTTTTCGCATATATTATACGAGTACATGCTGTATAGTCATTTTTTATTTAGGTGTTATGCAATGTAGGTGTATCGTTCATTTACTTTTCGTAAGTGTAAGTTGCTTTTGCTATGTAAATAGACACAAATTGTTATGACTTAAATAAAGCATCTTCGCAACAATATAGTAAAAATATCCTTATACTTGAAATAAAAAATACCTACGAAGTTTCTCAAGAAATTGCACCTAAATACACAACCGAGATAGAGCAAAGCTCATTAATAACTTAATTATTTTGCTGAAAATCAGGCCTGTTATTGAAACTTGCTTTTAGAGCTCTTGTCAGTAAAAGTTAAATTTAGCTAAAGTGGAGAATAAAGTGACCTTCCTGGTAAAAGTTTACCAGTATCTTGCATTTGAATAAAAATGTTTAAAAAAGTTAAGGAAACAGTCAGCGAATTCTTTGGGTGCTCTATTTTCCGGATGATCTTTTAATTTTTACTTTTATTTGCCAAATTAAAATTTGTATGCACCATTTTGTACTTTATCTTTATCCTTGAACAATATACAAACAAAAATAACAATCGTCACTGTTGTTTCTAGGCTCTCGCCATACTGTAGGAACACCAAAGCTTAAACATTTTTTTCTACCTTTTTTCCAGTTTTTTATTGCTTAAACGCAGATGGAACAAACAGTATAAGGAGCCCAGGACTTGAATAACCGTGGTATACATTTTTCACAAAAGAAGTTATAGTTTAGCTCTGCTTTACATAACTACACAGATATAACAAAAGCCATTCGGATTGTTCACACAATTTCTTTTTTTTATATTTATGCAATCCAGAATTTAAAAAAAACGCAACAATTAAGACAGCAACCCTACGTGAAAACAATACAACCACGCGCAAACATTACAACCCATCTGCACATAAGCAGGTTTCAACGTTGCTCCGACTCTATTGCTTTGTTGACAAATCACATTTAATTTCATAAGAATCAATTCAATTCAAAACCATGCCTAACATGGAGCAAACATATTCATGTCATGTACATATATGTATGTAAAACTTATTGGGTAAAGAGAATCCAAATATACAAATTCGATAATGTCTTATGTCTATCGGAAAGTCTTAAAAATGGGCTTCATTTGAGGACTTTTGTTGTTTATTTTACCTTTGTATACTGTTGTTTTGAAACTACTTATGTGTACATTTTAAAAATTTTGATCATCTGTAAGCACTAACTCATGTATATTTAATTGAATATTGCATACATTATTATTTTAAGCATTTATGTTTTGGGTACGTACTTTTTCTTCATAACCTAAAATGGTCTAGATTAGTTATCACTACGTCCTTTGTGTGCTACATTATTTTTAGTGTTTGAATTGATATTTTTATATTTTCGACATTATTAATTTGCAATTTCTTCATATTGATGAAGTTATTTTTACGTGATCAGGCTTTAGAAAGTTGCCACAAGATCATAGTGACTCCTACAATTTTCTTCCATCTATAGCGCTGTTTCTAAGTGGTCCTTTCAATCAGTCTTGTGAGCATCACTACCCTATTTTCAAAGGTGCCCTGATTAAATCAATTTGGATTCTTAAAAGGTTGAAGAATTCTATACTCTACGTCCATTTCATATTTTAGATCTTATAAGCAGATTAAATCATTTCCTTTAATACTTTAAACTTTAACACCTATAAGTCGTTAATTTGTGTGGTTCTTATTTTCAAATCTAGGTTTTCGGCCTCTGTTTGCAATAAGAATATTACTCTCTAGTATATAACCTAGTAATTCTTTACTATCGTATCGCTTCCGCATCCCAAAACATGATGTGCATTGCATCACAGTCTCGCCGTAAATTTAAAGAAAAATTTGCATTGTTTCAGCAATGAACTCAATGAAAATCAAAATAAGAAATAAAATGCAATACGAGCTACTCGAATCTTAATTGAAAATTAACACACATTCAAAAAATAATACAATTTGTTGTGACACTATTGTTTCATCTTCGGAAATGCTTTAAATTTTTAAATCCAAAATATGTACTATAAATTGCCTTAGACAATAAGATAGAACATTTTGGTTCAGAACTTTTTCGTTAAATATTTTTTGAAAATTTTGTTGTTGATATAGATAGTAATAATATGGAAAACAAAACACCTGTTTTTGGAATTTTGTCTGCTCGTCTGTCTGTCTGCGTCGGCACCACGTAAATACTGCATAATGGATTTGAGTAAAATTTGTGAGGAGGTCTCTTAGAACCATGGTTCCAAGATAGAAGTACAAAAAAATGTAATTTCATGTAGAAAATAGAGATACAAATGTGTTAGGATATTTTTCAGCACAATTTATTTTTTTAGACAGCAGCAATTAATATTTAAAAACACATGTTTTCTAAATTTAAATTTTAAGAAAATTAGAAATGACACGCTGACTAAGTCGTGGGCACCGCTAGTAATAAATAATAAATATGTAATAAATACTAATTTATTTTAATTATACTTGATTCCTTCATATATAAATATTTCATTTTATTCTCATGAAATATTTATTTTTTTTTTTAAATTAAAAAATGAAATGTAATACTGTGGGGAAAGCATATCAATATAGCCATTACGCTACGGCTCATATAGCTCATCAGTGGATTTTACCCAAATTTTGTAAAGAAAACCTCGGCGTCGTATATTAAAAGCCAAACTGATTAAATGACAGCTCCAGCAAAAAGACTATAAAACTCGAAAAATTTTTTTTACAAAAACACAGTAACAAATGAGTAACTATTTTTATTTTTTCTTTAATTTTTTTTGATAAGGGTTACCATTGGAAATCATTCATATATATTTGAAAGATTTAATGAAAAAATAAAAATTGTAAATAATTTTTACAAATAAGCAACGTGCACTTACAAATATTTTAAAAGATTCCAAATAATAAATTTTCTTATATAATAAAAGCTTGTACGAGTACAGAATGTTAATACCTAAATTGAATTAAAAATAAAAAGCATTATTTCTAAGCGGAGAATTTCGGGCAAAGTTGAAATTGTCTTTTGGGGAATTGTGGGGATAAAGTTTATCAAGGATACGACTCGAAAAAAGTTTGGGAACTCTGCTCATTGCATGTAGTTTACTTTATGGTTCATTGTATCTAAAAGCAAACGACAACATACGTAATAACAGCGAGAAAAGAGGAATACCAAGTAGTTCTTCTACAACTTTACTGCTTTAAAAAATTTGTTTAGTATTGTTATTGTGATATTTCAAATAAGTGTTTAAACTTCGCCACTATATGTGCACTTCACGCATACAAATATACATAATTGTACTGTCCTAAGTTGGTATTAACTTATCCCATCTGTCTATCTGTCGTTTTGCCCTTCTATCGGCTTGTGTGTAGTACACTTTAATTAAATTTAAAAATTAAGAATTATATATAAAAACTAGCTTATTGCTAAGCACTTTAAAATGTATTATAGCTCTACTCCGAATACGTGAGCTTGGATCTTATAGATCAGGAGATATATCCATATATCATTAAAATCTGGTTTGTAAAGATCGGCTAAAATTATAAAATGGTGCATTTGCCCTCTCCCCCACTACCCCATCCTTTACATAAATTTCTAACAATGTTTAAAAATTTATTGTAATTGATACGGATGTAAATGCCCTTTTCCCCTCCCTTTTTCTCTTATCTAAGTCCCAGCTCTGGAAAGAGACATACATAGATGATCTAATTTCTAATTTCATTTAAATAGATTAAACTAGACATTGTTAAAATTGTTTTAGACCATAAAAATACATGCTTCCCATTTTTCACCCTCCTGGTTCGCTTTATTTTGGCATTATTCAGCATCTCATGAACCACTGAAGGTATCTTCATTAAATTTTACAGAAGCATAGCAGAAGTGTTTCTGAGTAGACCTGATGACGCTTGGCCACATAGGTTTAAGGGGGGTCTCCAGTTTGGCCTCCAAAATTGGGTACCTCGGACATACATATAATTGTTTAAAAATGTCATAAAAAGTTTATTTTAAACTCAAATCTAAGATTTAATTAGACCTTCAAAATTTCTGTAAAAAATGTGCTTAATGTATAGGTGATCTCTTTTTTAGTTATTCTAGTATTTGATCTCTTTTTATTGATGATGGGTTTTCCCAAACCTTCAGGTTGAAAATATATGTTTGTTTAATAATAACATGACAGCTGGTTAAGAAGAACCTAAAAAAGTTTTTTCATAAATGGATAGTTACTAATAGTTTTTGCAATAATCATAAACAAATTTTTTGCATTAACATTTAAACCAATTGTTGTAGAAAAATACATTAAAATGCATTACAAAAGAGTTCGGTATAATATCGAAGTGTTACACAAACGTTAAACTAAACTTAGAGTTTATGTTTGAACAGTATGCTAAGTTAGCTTTTTTCAGAAACTTCTTAAAACTAAGAATGTAGCCATACAATTTTTTTGCCGATATCGATACGCATTTAATTAATTTAATTTTAAATTAATATAACTCACGAAGAGTGATTTTATTTATTGTACAAAATTTAAAAAGTACCGTCGTATCGTATATTTTGGCAAATCTAAAGTTAGGTCAATTTATCGGTATCAGTTATATACCTAAAAAACAAATTCAAAACAATTCTAACAAGATGAAAAATTATGAGGTATAACTTACCTATGATGTTTATACAAATTTTTAAAATCACGCATATATTGTATGTATACTCTTGAAACGTGCTTGTCCTGCCACTGCACTATGTTTCAAAGACCTACTTTTTCCGTGCGAAATTAATATCTTTTAAAATATTAAACTTTTTAGAGCAAAATTGAAAGCGGAGCTAAAGCAGGCATTTTTAAATAAATCTAAAAAAAATTAACCCATTGGTGACCAATAAGATGCAAAAAAAAACAGTAATAAATAATTTATTTTATTATTTTTTTTTTATAAAAAAATTGTTTTATTTTAGTTTTGGATAAATCTAATCATTGGTGGACAATTATATGTAAAAAAATTATTTATTTTATTTTTTTTTTATTAAAAAACATATTTTACTTTAGTTTTTAGTTTTGACTGGGGCGTATTATTATTCCAAATAGTTGTTCCAGAGGAGAGTATGAGCCTCAGTGGTATAATTGTCGTAGCTAGAAGCGAAGCGTCAGAATTATTAGAAGAATCTGTTGTGTGAAACATCTGCTTATATTGCGCTTGGCCTGTGCTACTGTCAAATCCATAGCTAAAAATTAATTCACATTTTAAATTATCAGAATTTTCAGATTCCATTACGGTTTCAAAAACCTCTTTTTGCATTTCAACAATTCTATTGGCAGTATGTAACACAACAGATTCTAAAGAAACTCTTGCTATAGTCTCGATTGATATCTTTTGGTCGGCATTTTGACTTCGCACCTAGAATTTGATTATAGTGGGGATATATGTCGCAGTTTCTCGATTTACTTTCACGACGTATTGCGTTATACTGTGCCGTTGTGAAACTGTTTTCTATGAAGAAAGCTAACGCTTCATCTGCAGAAAGAGGTATTGGCTTAGGTTTACTTTCTGAGTACATCTTTTTAATCTTGTTGGACTTGCTATGGTTTCCTTAAGAACTGAAGCTAAATTAGCATTTCCTTCCTTCCTAGCTGAGGTTGCTGCTGCTTGTACCAGTAAACCAGTTTGACCTAAAACAGCCGTCGAAAGCTCCGCTGCTGCTCTCCTTTGCCCATACTCCGACTTTTTGCAAAATGGAACCTCTGGACGCCCCACAGTGGAAGAAGTAGTTTTAAAAGCTTCTTTTTTAATTTTGAAAGATATCTCGCTATTTAGCCATGAAAAGTTTTTATTTCGAAAGTGATCTTCTCTTCTTCTACTTTTTGCCCATTTTGTTTCTAGATACTTGCAGAAAAGACGTACCTTCTCCACCAAAATTTTTTCGCAATCATCGTCCATCTCAGACGCATCAACTTTATTTAAGACATACTGGACAACTATATCATTTTTTGAGTTTTTTGAGGGTTCTTTTAACCAAATTTCAAAAAGTTCGATTTTTTTCAAAGTATAAGAATCTACAAAAAGTGATATTATTCGGATAGTGCAACTTTGAGCAATATGAGATAAATCCTAGTAAATGAACCAAACTTTAGTCTATTCAAATATGTTTACATTTGGTTTGCCAAACGTTAACATTTTTTTAAAAGGTTACATGAAATTAAAATTTTGAAAAATCCCATTTGCTTAAAGGTTATTTTAAAAAATTAATTTTTCAAAATCAAATTTTATATATTTTCAAAAATTTATGAGAAAAAACTTAAGTACTTACATGACAGATTATTCTCCATTACAACTTATTTATAAAATTTTAACACAATTTTCACAATAAATGCTCAAACTTTTAATTTAAAATTAATATTTTACAAAAATGTTTCAACACGTATGGGAACAATGACTTTGACTGCGCGCTGTCCAATAGTGTTTTGTATTTTAAAAAAAAAAAATTGTCAATTTATTTGAATTGGAGTGTTAGAAACTGCTTGGCAAAAGAAAACAAAGCTATATTGATAGTTTTGAAATTTGAATTTCGCACGGAAAAAGTAGGTCTTTGAAACACAGTGCACTGGCGACATCAATTTTTAAGCAAATCATTTTGTTTTCTATCACCATCGCTATGGCTTTTTTTTTTACTGCTGTCACTTAGAATATTGGAAATATAATCGACAAAAATTCGTACAGTGCACAGTGCACTAAAATATTTCCAGTATAGGTATCATCGTGAAACTTCATACACGGCTTTATAAATATGTCAGAATTAGTTAGTGATAAATTGGGAATGGTTTAGGACCCATAGCAAAAGAAAATTGACTTCAAAAATTATTCTAACAATTCAAAAACTGATTTTATTAAAACTGATTTCTCATTTCATAGTAACTTTCGTTGACCTGTTATAAAAGGATCCGAAGTTAAAAGTAAACGGTTAAACAAATCGGTATTTGTTGAAATGCGTGAAATGTTGCGCGTGTGTTTAAGTCGAAATTTCTTTATATCTTTGTTTCTTGATTCTGCAGCTTCTTCGGAGAGCTCTCCAACTGATACCAGCGCATGTTTAATAACATCTGAAGAATGAATTAAAATTTTATGGACTGTGGGGGGAAGATAGCACCACGAATATTTATTTGTCAGCTGCTTAGCAGTATCTAGCGCGTATTTCCTAAATTTTTATTACACATCTCTCAATTACTTCTTTATCAATACCTTTTATTTCTGCAGACAAGGCAGCATCGTTAATGAAATGTCGTACTGTATTTCCATCATTGGAAGATCCACTCCCTCCAGTTTTTGGCTTGTCGACTGTTAGTCCCATTTTTTCTCGGAATTGTAGTTGAATATTCTTTTATCTTTTGAGATATTCTGCTTTTCCTTCTAGGGACATAATTTTCCATTGTTTTTGTTGAAGCCTATACGATATATGAAGAAAATACTCAAAAAATCTTATATATACGTGTGAAGGTAACAGTCCAAATTCGCAGTAATCTATTTTAATTTCTTTTTGCAGGCATTTCGCAATATCGTTCATTTCGGTGGGTTTTGCATTACATATGTAGCATTTTGCAGATGAAGTTTGAGTTTAGGCATTACATACTTTACCATCTACCATTGTTTCTGATCAATTTTGAATTTTGTGGGAGATAACTGTTCAATTTTCTTCTTGAAATACGTCTCTTCTTCGATTGCCAATTGAACTGTCTTCTTTTTAAATTGGAACCTGATAGGACGGCAATAGCGGGTGGACGATGGGCGAGGATTTTTCCAAATTATTTTGGTAATTTGAGTGTCATCTGGTTTTGTTACAACTTGAAGCGGGACATATGCGGTAACAAATATGTTGCTATCATCCAAACTGTTATTTTCAACTTTCTGTTTATACTCGCTGTGTCCCGAACTGCCATCAAACCCCCATTTTCCTATTATGTAAGGCCGTTTATAGAGTCATCCAAAACTTCTTTAATTACATCTCTCTGTAGTTCTAATATCCGAGTAACGGTATGGTCTAATAGACTTTGAAGTTCAACTTCAGCGTGAGATTCGCTGACTGTTATTTTGTTTGGGTAACTTTTTTTTTCTTTCAAAACGTTATCGTAGCAAGGTAAAAAATGACTATTAAGTTTACTGTTTATAAAGCTTCTTATTGTCAAATATTAATGTTTTGTTAAATCTGCTTCAGTTATAAGCAATATAACTTCACTAACATTTGCTTGCAAAAATGATGAATTATTTTTTAAGCTAGCAAATCGCAAATCATCAGCAGCAGAGAAATCGATTTCTGCTATTCGTCGTCGCTTTCTTCTGCTTGAACACTCTCCGAAACTTCATCTAGGACGTCCCCGATCTTTATTCAAGTTAGAAGTTTCTGAGTTTAATAAAATCGACTCCATTTGGGCCAGCCAATCTGAATATCTATTTTGAAGTCTTATTTTTATGCGATGGCATTTTTGCCAAAATTCTGATATTTTTTTGCAATTAAAATTTAAACATGTTTCTAATTAACTTTCTTCGTATGTGTAGCCCTCATTTCTAATATAGCTTTTCACAATATCCTTCATTTTCCTAGCTTTTTCAGCATTTCCACCTTTTTCTAAAAGCCAAATGTCAAAAATATATAAGCGCGAAATTGTGCAAGTATAACGCGAGTCTATTGGAAAAACAATTAATAACAAGGAAAAATTTGGCAAAAATAAAATTAAAAGTCCGTTTAAAAAGCATGCATAGCAATAACAGAGTAGCACGAACGAACATAAATTGACAAAACACCACAAAAAATATTCAAAGTTGGACATAAAATCAAAGAGGTCGGTTTGGTCTGTAGGAGATAATAAAAAAACGGGAAAAAAGGAGCAGCTGATATTGCCAATTTTTTATTCTTAGAGTATTAAACAATAAGCAAAAAAAAACCTCGTTGGAGATTTCAGGGGGGAACTCAACTAACTAGAATGAACAATGACACTACAAAAATATTAATTATATAACAAATCCACAATAAGCAAAACGCATTGTAATTATTTTAAAACTTAGTTAATAACTTTATATTCAATCTTTATTCTGATTTTTTTTAACACAAATGCTTTTTCTTTTGTTTTAATTAATTAATAGTTACACTTTTTTCCACTTTTTCACACTGCAAAAACCAAATGTTAAATTGCTCTCTTTTTGAAGCTGTTCTTAAAGACTACAGTTAGAATAAAACAAAAAGAACAACAGATTTTAAAACCTTGTTTTTATAAGAAAGAGTGATGACACATTTGGTGACAAATTTTTTACTTTTATTTTTTTATTTTTGGCCAATGTGATCGACCACTATGCAATGGTTCCAAAAATATCTGACTTTATGTTAGAAAGTCACCATGAAACTGGTTTCTTTAAAAATGTAATTTAAAAGTTCTCTTCGCAGAGCTTTATGATTTTTTTTAACTGTTGTCGGCAAAAACTCTAAACGGTTTATTTTGTTGGACATTAGATGAATGCAACATTTTAAGAACTTTTCTCTGTTTAAAGAAGTATTAAATTTAGTTTTGTATTTTTTGTCACATTACTCTTTAAAGTGTCGTTTAAGGTTTGTATTAGTCACTGCACTAAGTTCTTTTTTGCAGATTTCAACAAGACATGTAAATTTTTATATCTCGCAATTAAAACTTGCGAAATTTTTAAAACAAAATTTTTTTGTTTTATTGCTTTCCATTGTCAACAAATTTGCAACTACTGCTTTAAATACAGCTGTACCTCCCCAGACAGCACTTACACAAAAAGCAAACGAAAGCATCCCTGTGAAACTGACCTTAGAGAGGTTGACATTAATTGTTACCAATAGAAGCGGAAAAAATAAAATCCATTAATAAAAGCTACCACAGTATAATAAAATATACAAGGCAAATTTTGAAATAATAAAAAGCAGAATAGAGAAGTAAAAAGATAAAATCAAGGAGAAAAGAAATCCGTATAGAGAAAATTATTTATAAAATAGGATATGCCGATGCAGAACGTTTAAACAAAACCGTAACTTAGAAAATAAGAGCATAACGAAATTGAACTGCAAAATTCAAAATCAAAACTATGACACCAAGCATAATTAGGAAAAAAGAGGTTTGATTAATGAAGGAGGAAAATGTATAAATGGTTGTTTGGAACAATGAATGGCGATGATATTTATAAAAGTCTGAGGCACCTTTCCGCTGCTGATAAAAATTCACACATTTCCATTAACACACTATACAGGCGAATACTTAACAATATTCCTTGAACAAATCATTCCATTATTTGAAAATTTCGGTGGAAAAACGTAGGAAGGAATTATCACATCTTTGCCGAAAATTAAGAATACCATTAATGAAATAGCAAGAGAAATACTTTATTTTGACCAACTCACAAAACTTAAAACCTTAGAACAAAAAATAATTCAGATTCAGGATAATACAGAGTTAGTAAAGAGTAACATTTAACATCGAAATATGTTTACTGTACAAGATATTGTACAGTTTGCAATCGTTTTTGATAATTTAAAAATGTAACAGGTAGTTCCCAATAATTACACTAGGGTACAATTAAAAATGATTTCTCTAATTCCAAATTAAAACAAGTAAGAGTGCTATATTTGGCATAGCATATAAATCTTGATGCCATATCTTTTTCTAAAACAATACATTACAATTCTAGCTACAGTGATAGTATTAATGTTATGTTGATGTTATAAGATATTTTTTATGGCATTTTAGTACTTCTATTTGCTTAATATTCTACAATTAAATTATCGAATTATAATTAATTTAAAAAACTTTAATTCTACAAGTTGTTAATGTTTGTTTTCATTAGTTTGTTATACCATAATTAAATAAAATTACAAAAAAAAAATATTTTCAAGTTAAATTTTCTTTCATTACAATTTTGGTTCACGTCTTTCGAAAAAGCCCCTTCTTTTTATTGCTGCTTGTTCGTCTAAGCTAAATATAGATGTAAAAATATTAAAGTTAAGCTTTAAATTTTATTGATATTTAAAAAACAAAAATATTATGAATTTAACTACTCATTCGTCGTTTAAACCTACTCCAATTTTTATACCATTCACCATAGGTGGAAAAAGGGTGTATCTAAGTTTATCATTCCGTTTGTAATTTCTACTGTATTCATTTCCGACCCCATAAAGTATATATATATTCGAAGTCAATGTTGGCCTGTCCGCCCATGTTCGTGTTGAAATAAACTTTGCCAAGGCACTAAATGAGCTAGGGAAAATCAAAACATGCCAATCGATCAGACACTGTTTCGAACATTGCTATTAAAAATCAGCAAGATCAGTCCATGTCTTTAGAGGCACCGGACAAAACACCACGCCTGCCTGTAACTTTTCCATACCTTTATTTAACTTTCGTTATTATTCATGCAGGTAGTTGTGTTTTTTGAGACCTAAGACAGCAAATTTTTAATTTAATAGCTGGGACAACAACCCGAAGAAAAACTTTATGACAGGAAAAAAAATTTCTTGTGCCGATTTTTAATTTAAAATAATCAATGGGAAATCTGCAGTATGGTACATTTGATTATACATATTGTTACGTTTATTAAAGTTATAAACGTTTAATTTATGAGTTCTTTATTTGCAAAATAATTACACACACAACTTTTAGAGTTTTAATTAAATTACACTTTATTTAATCAATTATTTGACGATTTAACTATTCGCGATTAATAATACACGCTGGCAACTTTAATTGTTGTACCACAAGATCTTAACTAGATGACGCTCACAATACGAATAAATCAACACGTATTGGCGTTGCTTTTATATACTCTATTTTTAGGCGTTCTTGAATGTTCGAGAATTTCTACCGCCATCTATTGCGTAGTTGAAAATGCTGCGTTGCCACTTTTATCTCAGACACATTAGTGAGCATTATTATTTACTTCTAGAACCTTCAATCATTATTTAAAAATACATTTTGTGTATTTTTATTCAGTTTTTATACAATGCAGGTGTGTGTATGTTTGTGTATTGTGTTTGTTTAGTCATCGCTTTGTGTTAGTTGTTTTTGTTTTGCAATAAAGATGTTTTGTAGAAACTTCTGGCTTTGAAAACAAACACAATAGGCCATTTCGTTTTACTTTCTTGGCCTCAATTATTTTTAACATCTTTTTATGATTTAAATAAAGCATCTTTGTAACAATATGTATATTGTGAGAGTATAAAAGATTTGGCATAGCCGAATATAGCAATCCTAATTGTTAATTTTTTTTTTTTGGTGAATTATTTTGAAATTACAAATAATAAAGCTGCTTGGAAAAGTATAAAATTTTGTATGCGACAAATAAAATATTTCTAAAAAGTATTGTTAAAATGTGGGCAATGGAAAATATGAATGTTAAAAAAATTATTATTATGCTTTATTTGCTGAGGAAAATATTGCTGTAAGAATATTATTGTATTTATTTTTACGGAATATATTAAATCGTATGCAAATATTAAATATATTTAGTAAAACTATAAACAATTTTCTAATGAAAAAATTTGATTAAAAATTATTAAAGTATACGGAAACTTTGGACATAAGTATTATTATACATTAGTTTCTTTAAACCCTGGATGTACATATCCCGCTACGAAGAAAAGTTGTTACTGTTAATAGGTTAACTTGGCCGAAAAATGATAGAAATCTGTATTTACATTGCACAATGAGGAAGAATTAAAAAATTTAAGAAATATCTCAGCCAGTGTCTGGGATTAAGTTTTGAAACTGGGTACCACTCACTTCCCACCCTTGGCGGCCTTTAAAATACTGCAAATTATGCTATAAAATGATTGAGTAATAAACAGTTTATAATTAAAATTTTTGATTTTTCGCTAGCCTGGTCCAGTTTTTTCAAATATTAGATATCATTTTTAGCAAATTTATTTGAATTTTTTATCGTAGTTAGCGGTCAAAATTTAAACATTTTTTAGTATTTAGTCCTAAAATAAGGCTTCTTCATCTTTTAACAAAAAACAGGTTATTTTTTAGAAATTAAATAATACTTCACGCAAAGAAAAAATATGGTTGAGGTAACCATAATCTAAGAGCAACATAATATGGTTACATTATATGGTTGCTAACAAAACATAGTATTTTTACATTTGCAACCAAAGGATAAACATAATTATGTTCAAATATAAAAATTAAATGGTTAAATTAAAATATAATAATATGTTATATAATTGAATTATAATATGGTCTCGTAAGTGCAAAATTTTCCTGTTATAAAAAACTGATTATTGTTTTATTTATTAACGATTTGTCATAAAAATTATTTAAAAACATACATTCATAAAAAATCAATTATTTGCTTAAAATAACAAATAAATGATTTCACAATTATGCTTCAAACACAAAAATAAAGATTTATATGCTTAAAATACATACATATTTACTTCCACTTTTCTTAAATGTTTTGCTTCCCTTTTTATTTGTTTTCATATTTTGCAATTTATTTTTAATTTTTTAGTTTGTACATAAATTTTTATTTTTTTCAATTTCTTTAACAATAAAAAACAGTTAATAATTTTAGCTACCAGAAAAATTACTAAACTGTCATGTACTAGAACAAAATATTTTTAAGCGTAAACATTATTCTGTTGCTTTTAACCATACTTAGATTAATAATAATATATATAATGGTTAAATATTTTATATTATTTTTAATAAGTTATAAAACTTTGGTTGTGGTTAAAATATAGTAAGTTAAAACCAACCATGTTGCATTTTTTGTGCGCAGTAACCATACAATCGTTAAAAGTTAACAAAAAATGTTTATCGTGACTAAAGTTTTGGTGAAAACAACTATAATTGGTTCTCCGCAACTATACATTGTTACAAAGAACATAGTATGGTTACTGTGACCATATAACAACCATGATTTTTTTCTGCGTGTTTGCGGAAAATAAAAACTACTTTCAAAGAATTTTCATAAATAAAAATTACCGAAAAACCTAATTTTTATCTGATTGTTTAATGACTATTGTTAGTTTTAGAAGTCGTTCTTGGTTACCCGTACAAGTAAGAGTGTAATTGAGGTGATTTTTTTTGTTTGATGAAAAATTGCATCTTCTGCATTCACATAAAAAAAATGAAATATTAAAGCAAAATTAAAAACGATCCAATTTGCAATAAAATTTTTATAAATTAAGCAGGTCAAATAAAATTTTCTTTGCATGTAGTCAAATAAAATAAAATGCAAAAAAAAACTGCAACATTAAGATAAAGCAAATCCAACAATTTCCAAAGTATGGACCAAAACTTGCAAAATTGGAATTTTTAACCTTTTGCTGATAAGGTCCATATATGGACTAAGGCTCATAAAAGACTTTCAGCAACAATTCAGAATATATATAGCTTTATTACATAAATCTTCATAGGCTAAAGTTAAAATTTCGATGCAAAATGGTTAAATTTTTTAAATTGGAAATCGTTTAGTTTTTATGTCAGAAAATTTTTCCAAAATATTTTAATTATGCTCGCTAACTACGGTAAAATAAATCAAAAAAATAAACTTGCTAAAATTATTTTAAAAAAACTGGACCATTTAATTATAAATGCTTATAATTCGATCATTTTAAAACATAATTCGCAACACTATTTTGTAGTAACAACTAGACCTTTAAGAACATGTATAATTTGTCAAAATTAAAAGAAATGCTTATCAAACTTTGATGTAAAGTAAAATTATGTAAAATTATGGATCAATCGTCCGAGCTTTTTGCAAATGGCTGAGTTACTTCTAAAATATTTTGATTCTGCCCCATTGTGCATTGTATTGAAACTATACACCACGGCTATAGCACTGGTCTAGTCAACTTTAAAGTATTTAAAAGTAGTAGCGCCGCGATGCTTTAAAGTGGCACACGTAAGTTGCATTTAAAATTAAAATTGCTTACAAAGCTTTATTCTTGCCCTTTTAAACATTTTAAATTCTGGCGATAGCGCTGGTCAAGATAAAAAAAAAACCTTACAATATATGGAACATTCTTTATAGCTTTGATATATATTCCACCTCAAAACTGAATATATTATTTCTGACCTACCAAAACTAAAACTAAGTTTTTCCGATTTTCCTCATATATTTTTAATTGACAACAAATTTTCTGGTGCTGAGAAGATAATCTTTTCTTAGTCAAAGAAATAGGAAAGTCGATAAAAAAAATTTAATTTACTTTATTCGTGCTTGATTCCTTTAAATATAAATATTTCATGATGTTCTAATGAAATATTTATTATTTTGAACTAAACTAAAAAATGAAATGCATTACTTCGGGTAAAGCATAGCCATATGGTAATTTCACTACTGTTCAAATAGCTCATCAGTGGATTTTACCCAAATTTATTATTTTAAACTAAACTAAAAACTGAAATGTATTACTGCGGGGAAAACATATCCATATGGCCATTTCACTACTGCTCAAATAGCTCATCAGTGGATTTTACCCAAATTTTGTATAGAAGACTGGAAAGTATTATATCAAAAGCCAAATTGATTAAATGAGAACTCCATTGAATCAATAAGACAAAAGACAACAACTTTAAAATGTTTTATACAAAAAACACAGCAAACATTCAGAAAGTATTTTTATTTTTTCTTTCATTTGCTGTGTTTTTTGTATAAGTTGTTTTAAGTTGTTGTCTTTTGTCTTATTGATTCAATGGAGTTGTCATTTGGCTTTTGATATAAGACTTTCTAGTTTTCTATACAAAATTTGGGTAAAATCCACTGATGAGCTATTTGAGCAGTAGTGAAATGGCCATATGGATATGCTTTCCCCGCAGTAATACATTTGTTTTTAGTTTAGTTTAAAATAATAAATATTTCATGAGAATATCATGAAATATTTATGTTTGAAGGAATCAAGCACGAATAAAGTAAATTAAATTTGAAAAGATTCCGAATAATAAATTTTCATATTGGTATAGTGGCATGTGCACATAAAAATTGTTTTTCAATTTTTATTTTTATTTTTTCATTGAATCTTTCAATTACATATAGTGGATCCCAATGGGATCCCTTATGTAGAAAAATGAAAGAAAAAATAAAAATAGTTTCTGAATGTTGGCTGTGTTTTTTGTAACAAACATTTTTAAGTTGTTGTCTTTTATCTTATTGATTCAATGGAGTTCTCATTTAATCAATTT
Organism: Gymnosoma rotundatum; assembly: GCA_916610165.2. Lineage (NCBI taxonomy): Eukaryota > Metazoa > Arthropoda > Insecta > Diptera > Tachinidae > Gymnosoma > Gymnosoma rotundatum. The sequence goes on from OU744336.1 coordinate 114,103,624, forward strand.
GGCTTTTGATATAAGACTTTCCAGTTTTCTATACAAAATTTGGGTAAAATCCACTGATAAGCTATTTGAGCAGTAGTGAAATTGACATATTGTTTTTAGTTTAGTTTAAAATAATAAATATTACATGAGAATGTCATGAAATATTTATATTTGAAGGAATCAAGCACGAATAAAGTAAATTAAATTTGAAAAGATTCCGAATAATAAATTTTCATATTAAAAAAAAATTTTTTTAATAAAAAAGGCTAAAATTTGTAATTTGTCAATAAGTTTTAACTAAAACTGTGCATTTTTTTTTATCAAAATAGTACGTGGTCTTATAATGATTTTATTACATCGAAAGTGCTCGTCAACCATACTAAACAGTCACAACAGTATTTTGCTACTAGCGGAACTTTAAAATTTATAATTTTAATATTTTTTTGTTACAGTTAACCAGTTATTTAACTGATGCTGTAGTGAAAATTTGTAGTTCCTTTCAAATTGAACATAATTTAAAAACATTAGAAGTCGCCTCATTTTAGTATTGTTTACAATAATAACACAACCATGTTTCTCTGTTGAAAACAAAATATGAAACTCATATTAGTAATCATTATATTAAATAAAAACTATTATATTAAAATAACAAATAATTATACTTTCAACACTAACTTTACACAACTTTAAAAATATTTTACATTTTGCTGCACACCAGAGCAAGGAAGCAGGGATTCGAACCCTTGTAGCTCTCGATGATCAGGGAGGTGAGTTTACTTTTAACACTTTACATAATTTAGTTATTGTTATTTAAAAATATTTTATTGTTCAAAGTTCTTTTGTTTTAACTTAAGGGACAACAATTCTAAATTTTATTTTGTTTATTTCAAACTCTTAATATACATATGTTATACTTTACAGCATGCTTCTTTTATTAATATTCTTTTATTTTTAATATAACAAATATATTATAAATCTATAATTCAAATACATATGTACTTGTGAGTTATAACAGTAACTACGTTTGCAAATCTCATAAATCTTGCGGTTTTGCAAAAAATTTAATATTTTATATTTATTTAAAAAACTTAGTTGAATTGTTTTTTAATTTCATTTAAAAAAGTTACAGAATTAGTTACAAAATAAATTTTACTAACTACATATATTAAAATTTTAATTAAAAATATATTTTAAATTTGTTAAAAAAATAAAAAAAAAATAACTCGAAATTTTTTCAAATTCAAATAAATTCATTAAATTAATTTTTCAAACCTTTTTAAGGAATGAAAGTTAATGAGATGCTGCTTTGTTAGGCACAGACACAAATGTTGCAATTCAACCAATTATACACGAGATTCTGAACTTATATGTATTATAATAAAAATTATTAATAACACATTTTATTCCTATTAAAAAAATTCATTTCTTATTTATAAATTAATTTTTCTACTGATACAGAGGCTGCCGAATTATCACTAAAAAAGTAATTCTTGAATAGTTTAAATCATTCTCTTTTTAAGTAGAAAAGAATCCATCAAGAGCACTTACTTTTACATGTTTTAAAACCGGTGGAACCAAAAATATACAAGTGAGAGAGCTATATTCGGCTATTCCAAATCTTATATACCCTTCACCATCTATGTAAATCTAGTTTAGTAAAGTAACTCTAATCAAAATCCAAATATTGGGGTGACCAAAAAATTGGTACTGCATATATATAATTTTAAATAAAAATGCCATCGGCTCTTAATGGGTTAAGCATTTTTTTAAATATTTAGTATTTCCTTAAGGATCTCTTCAAAAGCTTTAAAAAGATACTTATATTGATATTGTCACATTTTTGCCTTTTTAATACAAACGTAAGGATTCTTTTGGTTGCAAATACCACTGTGGCTTATTATAAATTCTGTATTCTTTCTTTGTGGCTTTATCTGGCAATATTTGTTGATACTACGGTCTTGCGAATCGTTTGGTCTCGTATTTACTAAACATGCGTTATTATTACAAACGCAGCCATTCACATACAACTCCACTACTCCTTTTATCCGAGCCATCTTCCCCTTCAATCCAATAACCACAGCTCATGTCTGCCACACACAGGTGTTATGCTGTTACACTTCCTTGCAATATTCGCGACCGTTCTTACTTTTTATTAATAAGGGCTTCTTGATAATTATCTGTTACTCTTATATTTAATTAGACGTCTCCAATAAATATCTGCAATGGCTTCACATAATAATTGCCTTTTCCTTTCCGAGAGGTTTGTACTGCTACCTACTTCTCAATTTTTAATTGTCTTATACAACTATTATTTTTCATTTGTACTCATGTCCGAAGGTGGGCTCGAACTCACGATCTATTTTTCAGCACGTACCTCTACCAACGCAACCATTGAGGTTGCTCAGCTTTTGCTAGCTAATTGTGGTATTATTGTGTACACACACCATTAGTGGAAGAAACTTATTTACAACCTCTCAAGAACCTCTTTCGACACTATGTCTGATCGATTTACACGGACGGACAGATGGACAGACAGACATCGCTCAATCGACTTCGCTAAGCATAATGAGTCAGAATATATATATACATATGGGGTCGGAAATAGGTATTGTAAAAATTACACACAGAATGACAAACTTATATATATTCTTTTTCCACTTTTTGTTGTGAAGGGTATGAAAATTAAGTACTACATATATGGACATAATTTTACATAAAATGGCATCGGCCTTTTACATTTTTTACTCTTTTACACTTTTTGCGGAAGAAGAGATCTTGAAGGAAATACTAATTTTTTTTTAATAATGCTTAACCCATTAAGAGCCGATGTCCCAATTTTTTTTTTATTTTTTAATTCTGTCACCGCAAATTTGCTTTTTTGATTGAAGTTACTTCACTAAACTAGATTAACATAGATGGTGAAGATTCGGCTATGCACTATTATTTATTTTTTTAAGTTTGGGAGCCGTATATCTCGTAAACTATATGAATATATTTAGCAACGTTGGCTGAAGCCATAGCTAGAATTTAAATTTTCCAAAATCTTAGAGACAATAGAAATTTGGCCACTGTTAATTAGTCATACACCCAATGTGTACTATTCTTAAGACGCTCAGCGCAAGCTCCCTAAGCAGTATAAATTCTACGATTTTAAAAGCTACACTTGCATCAGGCTAGCACCTTGGGAACTACAAATTCCCCCAGTATGCATCAAAAAAAATTTTTTGCTAAACGTAACCATGACGGTAACGTTCCCATAACAAAAAATTGTTTGGAATTTAAGACAAATATTTTTTTTGTCTTTTCAACCAAAATTTAATGCATGAGAAGAAAACAAACTTTATATTTCATAAATTGGTAGAAAAACAGTAAATATATGATAAGTCATATCTGAAAATTTCACAAAACTTTTTATTGTTAAAAAATAAACATTGTAAAGGAATCCAGCACGATCAACACTAATAACATTTTATATTATTCCTTGTGTTATTAAAATACAATGAAAATGTACAATACGAGGACTGCTATATATATTTCTGGCCTGGCAACACTGAGTGCTGCCAAGTGCAATCTGACAATTCCATTGGAAAGTTTGTCATTTTTAAGCATAATCATACTCAAAACGTTTTGACGTACGACCATTATTCATGTTGCTTACAGTGACTTGAAAAAATTAATATAGAAAAAAATGGAAATAACTCGTGAACATTTTCGTGCCATCATTTTTCACAATTTCGATGTAGATTATCACGACAAGAGTGCATTGATGAACTTAAATCTTTGTATGGCGATGAAGCACCATCCTATAGCACTGTGAAAAATTGGTATAACGAATTTAACCGTGGCCGAAGCTCGCTCAAAGACGAATTCCGTGGAGGTCGTCAAAAAACGGCTGTTGTGCCAGAGAACATTGATGCCTTGCGTGAACTCATAATGCAAGATCGACATGCGACATACCGGGAGATAGAGACATCCTTGGACATTTCTTCCACCAGCATACATTCGATACTGCATGAACACCTGGCCGTAAAAAAGGTTTGTTCTCGTTGGATCCCGCACAATTTGAAAGTCAAAAAAAGGCTCGTGTCGATTGGTGCAAATAAACGTTGCAAAAATACGATTGCGGTGCTTCAAAAGACGTTTATAAGATCGTCACAGGTGACGAATCATGGATCTATACGTATGAGCCCGAAACGAAACAACAATCGACCGTGTGGGTCTTCAAAGACGAGCAAAATCCAACTAAAGTTGTTCGTGGAAGAAGCACTTCGAAGCAAATGGTCGCCTGTTTCTTCGGCAAAACTAGTCATGTGGCGACTGTTCCGCTTTAGCAACGTAGGACGGTCACTTCTGAGTGGTACACTACAATTTGTTTGCCTGAAGTCATCGGAGAAATTCGAAAAACCAACAAGAGAAGACGAATTATTGTTCACCATGACAATGCGAGCTCTCACACATCGGCTCAAACCAGAGCGTTTTTGACCGGCCAAAACGTCGAACTAATGGGACATCCGCCGTACAGCCCTGACTTGGCACCTAATGACTTCTTCTTGTTTCCGCACATCAAGAAAAAAATGCGTCGTTAACGATTTTCGTCGCCAGAAGAAGCTGTTGAAGTGTTCAAACACCATGTTTTAGAGGTGTGTCAATCGGAGTGGAAAAAGTGCTTCGACAACTGGTTTGAGCGCATGCAAAAGTGTATAAATCATGCTGGAGAATACTTTTAAAAACAATAAAACCATTTTTGATTATAAATATTCGCATTTTCACTATTAGGCCAGAAATATATAGAGCAGCCCTCGTATATTTTTATTTCGTTAATAAACTTAATTCTTGCTACTTTTTTATTTGCGATTTATACATTATTCTACGTTTCTCCTTTTGTAAACTTCTCACATTGCAACTTCTGAATCAGGTATTTAAGAAAAAATACTAATTCTGAAATTTAAATCTTCGCTATCTATTCATTAGTATGAGTTTAAGTAAAGAAATTTAATTAAATGTGGTTTAACTATTGTTTATAATTTTAGCGATTTGCTCTAATTGTCAGTCTGTATTGTCACATTCTGCTTTCTAAATACTTAGAAAATAATTTACGAATGTTTTCAATTTGTCAGGTGTTTTATTTTACATTGAAACCTTATAATGCTTTTGCAGACGACTCGACGATGTCTTAAAGTGTATAAAAGTATGAACCAAATTATCATTATTTCCGTTCTGATTTTGAATGTATTAATTCCTGGCAATAGTTCGGTGAAGGTCCTAAAACGGATTTTTAAGTAAAATTAAACTTTTTGATCAATTTAAAAAACAATTTTATTGTAATGTGTTGAATGAAATTAAAAGATTAAAACCGGACTTGAATTTCGCCCCTTGCTCCTTTTGAAGTAAATGGAAATTTGTTGTTACAATAAATACTATTGTCTAAGTTGCTATAAATAAAACATTTTATACCATTAAAAAAATCTATTAAAAAATATTTCTTCCAAGTTTTTGAAAAAATCTTCTTCCTATTCAACAAAATTTCTAAACATTGATGTATTGTTTGTTTACCTCACTTATTTTAGAAGCGAAATTGATGTTTTAAAATGTGTAATTTTGTACTGAAATCGCGTTGCCTTGTTAAAACATCTTGAACTAAAACTGTATTACCCTTTTAATTGAGTAATTACACTACAATAAATCTAGATGATTTAAAGTGGCAAATATTTGTGCCTTACCATAACACGAGAAGAAAATCCTGGAAAGTTGGGGTACGATATAACTGTACGGTTGTTGCAGATAAATGCCATCTTAACCTAGAGACTTATATGGGTTTTTTTATACTACGCACATTTTCAACGTTTTCCGTTAAGTTTTCTACGCGCCAGACTACGTTTCCATTTGTGTGCGTGGAAGATCTATTAGGTGTCACAACCGATTTTTAGGAATTAAACCTGAAAAATGAGTTTCTGTAAGTAGTCCCCATAATTTACTCGTAGAGCTCGTGTAGGTTTTATGCGAACGCATCAGTGTGCGGAGACCGTTTTTCTACTCTATGACGAGACCTTTTTCAGACGATTGGTGTAAGGTGGTGTTTTTGACTTACTAAGCTCCTTATTGAACTTTGTAACTGCAGTTCGGTTTTTAATTTTCACAAACTCTACCAGGGAATGATATTTTGGATATAATGGCCCTAAATTAAGAACTATTTTCAAAGGCACACAATCTACAGTCGCGAGAAATTTAGCAAACCGGGTCTGTTGGAAATGTGAAAACCTCTGTGCACGTTCGCCTAGTTCGTTCTGCAGATAACATTATTGTTGTGTTCAATAGTGTGGCAGAGGATCCGTCAAACTCGACTCGTCGTCGTGCCCAACATTTGAATAAAGACTTACACGCTTATAAGGTTCCAGTGACTCAAGAGCTGAAGGCTACTGGCCACTTGAAGCTTCGTCAGTACGTCGAATGGTTGGTTGAACAGGCAGCAGTGAATGGTGACTTCTCCTCGGTGTAGAGTGGTCCAAATGCTCAACTTAGCAGGAAGAAATTCATGACTCCCTTTTGAAAAGCCGCATTGATATGAAACTTTTCACATTTATAGATTTTATCAATAAAAACACTTACCAAAAAATGGGCACAATATGTAAAATGGGCGTGGCAAATTTTTTGGATAATAAATAAAAACAAATAATATACCTGTGTTTATATAAGACACTTTTTTTATTATCTAAAATTGGAAATTTTTGATATAAAATTTAATTTAAATTTATAGGAGCTATAAAAAGATATAATGTTTTAAATTTAATCAAACTAACGCCTCCTCAATTGTGTATTGTAATGGTACTTTTGGAGAAAAACAAATTTTTTTTTCAATTTTTGCTGCTACTGACCGAGAAGAGTCTAGGATTTTGACAAAGCCCGCAGCATTTCTTTTTTCAGATTTATAGAGACTTGTTTTAGCAGCAAATGTCGGTTTTTCTGGGGCCAAGTCTTCAATAAAGGTGAAACTTTCTCTTTGCTCTCTCTCTCTTTTTTATTTAAAAAATCTTTAGAAGGTTTACCATAGTTTAATGTCGTAAGCCAATCCAATAATCCGTCATCCTGAGGTGCTGAAGAAGGCTTAATTGAAATTACAAATGTGTCGTTATGTTCTGTAAGCACTTGTCAACTTATTATCAAACAAAACTAATTAACTAATTAAACTATTAAAGTTAGAAAAGTTGGATAAATCGCATGCGTTTTTATTGACTTTATACAATTTGGAGAGGTTTGCAATTAATTTTTAAAAAAAATTTTGTTTTAAATTTTTATAATAAAAAATTTCGTTTGAAATTGAAAAAAGCATTTTTTTGTTAAATTTTTGATAAAAAAGTGAAAAAAATGTTGGATATCACTATAAAACTTACGATCTCTACTCTAATACTGTAGAAAAATCGTTGCGCGTTTTTGCGCCATATTTTTTTTGGCGATTTTTTTAAAATTTTACCTTTTTCTGTTTTTTCTTATCTTGCATACATGTAACTACAAGTATAAAACTTTTTTATATTCATAAAATGTTTTGGTTTTTAATAATTAAAGGTAGATGAATTTTATTAAAGTCATTGTAAATAGCACTGTTATTACCTGTACAAAAAACCCAGCACAGTTTTTGCCTATTGGGCTGTTATCAAAACAAGGGATTGAGCCACGGAACAAACGTTTACGTCTTTACAGGCAGAATTTGGCTAGAAAATTTTCAAGAATTCAGTGCAGCATGGATATTATTAATAGGCTTTTGCTAAGTTCTTATCCACTTATTACTAGTAAAGGATCGACCCCAAAATAAAGGTTATTTCCTTTTCATGCTTTCATTGTACTTAACGCTCGTTTTTGTTTTCAAATTCGGAAGCGGTCTTTGAAGAATCAGACGAAGAAGGACCATGGCACTCATCATATTAGTGTTTTACATAAATACTTCTTCATAGCATATTCGCCGGCGCACTGTGGTCAATATTTTGAGATAGCGGGCAAAACTCCTTTTGGTTTTTGTTCTCCGATTTTAAAGTTATTAGACTCATATGAAAGTAGACAGTAGTAAACCTCGGGAGCCAAAAAATTAGAACTCTATTTCAACTATTTCACTGAGAACAGGGTGGTCCAAAATGGGCTTTTTTAGAATTTAGTAAATTTATGATATTTTTAGTTAATTTTTAAAGTTTAAATGATCATAACTTTTTTGTTTTTCAAGATTTTTAGACGAAATAAATTTTGTGTTGTAACTCAACTTGTTTCCTATTACTGGTCTACTGTTTTCAGAACAAATTAAATATTTTTTTTAAAAGAGGTCAAATTTCTCGGAAATTTCCTACTTCATAGAGCACAACTCCTGTGAGTCAAGCTGAGTTAAAACACAAATTTACTATTTGTAGTCCTAACTCTCCCCTACATTCCTATATATACATATCCATGCATCGGGACTGCACTTTTTGAGCTACAGCAATTTTTCTGACCCAAGGTAAGATATTCGGTACAAATGCACGTCATATTTTTTGAGGTTATTTGTATGTGAAAGTGGCTATTGTGCATACATTTTGATGAAATTTTGTACAAGAGTTCTTATTGACCCAAAAAATAATAATAATGGAAATAACTGGTAAAACCAAGTACCTGTTATATTATGTTTCAAAGAGGATAAAAAGATCATGTTGAAACTTCGAGCAATAGTATATTAATCCATGCATTCATTTTTTTCTTCATTATTGTTTAAACGATGGCTAAATTCAGTTATAGTGTTCTATCTGATATATATTTTGAACGTAAAGATGAAAACGACATTATTTTACATATAATGAATAATCCATTCTTCAAGATATGCGAAAAACAAGAAATTAAAATTCATAACTTAAAAATAAAAAACTTTTTAAATACTTCAAGAAACGGTACAATCAATGTTCCAGAAACAAGAAATTGTTTTACTCACGCAACCAAGAATGGCTAAGAAAAAAACTTATTTTTAAAAAGCCATCAGTAACTACCACGGAAACTGGAAAAGGTGGTCGACCAGCAAAGCCAATTGATAATTGTAGTGAAAGATCACGAAGACGCAAACTTAAACATATCAATGAAGAAGTTTCTTGTGGCATCATAAAGGATTCATTTCTGCATGAATTTCAACCATCTAAAACTAAAAAGAGTAAAATTGCTATCATTAAATAAATAGTGGTAGCAAGCCCCAGACGCACAAAAAGGATTTTAGAAAGTATGCCGACACCAACTGAAGAAAATAAATTTACTCCAGAAGAAGCATTTGCACTATTTTTGGATTTGAAAATGACTAAAAACCAATATACAATTTTTACTAATATTGTTTAATTAATACTAGTTTAAAGATATTAATTTGTTTCTAATTTTAGTATAAATTTTTATTAATACATTTAATAAAATGTATGTGCATTTTAAATCAATAGTAAAAATTTACTTAAAATGTTATCGATGTTGTGTTCTGTATATAATATATCCAAAGGGTATTGATATTGTTGGAAATTTTACTGTTATTTTTCAGTTTAATCCTCACAAGAATTAGCTTTCTTCCAAAAAAAAAAACAAACCCTTGTGGCCCCTGTGAATATTGAGACTAAATAAATGTCAGTGGTCAAATGTTGGCATTTTCTGACCAAAATTAAGTTTAGGAATAATAAATAAGTATTGGTTGTAAAATACGATTGAAGAAAGTAAGAAATTATAAAAAAATACCTATTTAAAATGTCAAAATATTCAATTTTACATGGAAACTCAAAAAAAAATAAAATGCATTTTTAACTCCACATTACTTACGTTCCTATCAGTCGATTTTTACGTTTGAACAAATTGAAGCTTGAAGTCCCTCCTATTGAACAAAACAAATTGCGTAAAAAAATACCAATCCGGTCAAAAAGTTATAGAGTTTTGACCGCTATCTCGCGAAATTGACCACTGTGCGGAGAAGTAAAATAATTAATAAAATGGTTATGCCTATCTGCTTTCACCACCTGTCTATCTCTTATCTATCCCTTTCCTAAAGAATGTAGAACGGTTACTAGTAATTAAATAGGTTATGGCTAAAAAATTTATTGTTATAATTTAAAATAAAATTTACTGTTGCAATCACAAATAAATTATTACTCTGAATAATATTATTTTCATATAACTAAAATACTATAAAATGACAAATTACAAAAAAAAATTTTTAAATGAATAGAAATTATTTTGGCTTAAGTTCATTTATTTTTAATTTCTAAAAATTTTTTTTAGAAAGAAAATTTATTTTTTCAAATGTATGCGGACGTTTTCCAAAGAAAACAAGAAAAATTAGACGCTAGCAGAATGAAATGCTGCATTTTCTGACAAATGCACTACTAAACATCCCATACCTAAATTAAAAGCAAAGCACATCTACTGTTTTGAAAAACCACAACAACAAATAACACATGCAAATTTAAAGTAGGAAAACAATTGGACAAAAAACCGAAAAGAAAATAATTATTTTATGATACCAGTAAACATCACAAAATCCTTCCTTAGGTATAATTGCAATAATGTTAAATATAAGCAAATTATTAACCTTAATCCTTACTTTTTATAACACCACTTATAGCACATTTTTATTAATGAGCCATTCATATGACCCTCGCTTGAATTTACAAGGAACTTTACTACTTACCAATAATCAAAAACAAACTTCAATGGTAGGCCACAAAAATCCATAACATTATTCTTTCGTACGTATAGATACACACATGCATATGTAAATACATATATCCATTTATGTATGTGTACAAACATATCTATACGCATATAATTACATACATAAATAGACAATAAAATAAATAAACATATGTTCCTCCAACCTTCATTTGAATATTAGCTATATTTAAAACACAATAAACAATCTTCTAAACTGTCCCAAACACCTTGCCAAACACATAAATCAAATAATTTATTTATTGAATTAATTTTTACACTATAATCTTGACGTTAAAAAAATATGTTTTATACCACAGTAAAAGAGCCATGTGCATTTTTTGCATTGCGCACAAAAAAGGAGCAACGCAATGCGCAGAGCAATGCGCAATAACAAGCTTGCGTAAAACAGCAAAAAAGAGCTGCTCTGCGCAGCGTATTTACTTACTCTGATTTTTCCTTATAGTTTCTAGTATTCGAGATTGCTAGAAAAGTTTGTGTATGACTACAGCCTTCATGGAAAAATCAAAACCCAGCGTTTAGTGTCCAACATGCGCGTTGGAATAACTCCTGGCATTTTATGCTAGCAGCTGTTCCTCATAGGAATGTACTTTGGAAGGCTGGCGTAAAAATTTTTAAGAAAAATGGCTGGCTGTTATAAATATACTTAAGAGCAATCTCCATATTGCTTGTCTACACTCCAGAAGAATTTCAATTTTTAATTTGTTCTCCGATTCTTGTTCCCGTCGATACATATGCCAATAACATGTTCATTTGCATGGCGAATAGATGAAAAAGTTAAAAATTATTATTCAGAACTTTGTGTTAGATGGAAAAATAAATATTGAAAAAAAACTACACAAAAGGAGTAATTGGAAAAAACCCCAAGAAAACGTAGTGTTTATAGACGAAAATCTCTCTCTAATGAATGGCGGCTAGGCAGAGTAAACAAAATCTATTTTGTAAACGGACTCACTTCGAAAGTGTCGTAAATTTCTTGAAATGATTATTACCGACCGCATTCGAGCTGTCCGAAAGCATAAGTATTGTTCCAACTGTCTTGCTCATGACCATCTTCAAGGCACCTGTTTAACAAGACATGGATACAATCATTGGAAAACGTCCCGCAATACTTTGTTGCATATCCACCAAAGATTGCTCAATCAATTCTTGTCATCTCGATTCCGTTCTAGATCACGATCAGTTTCTCCCCAGCCATCGACTTCATCAAATAAACGTTTGGCTTTGTCACACGTCATTTAAAGAAGTCTTCACATCCAACCACATCCAAAGCCTCTACCTTAACTTCAACGCTGCAATTCTTATAAAAAAAGCAACAACTGCCCAACATACCCGGTGTCTGCTCGAATCGGGATAGCTTATAAGCCCCGTATCGAAGAAGTCAATATATATATTTATATTGGGCTTTGATTTTTCTTGTTTTGTTCATATACAAATGTAAGCTGAATGCTTTAATGAATGCTAATTCTTAAACAAAACAAAAAGTCAAAATTCCTTAACTTGGTAGATATGCTGTTTTCGTTAAGAAAAAAGTTTTTTCTTGTCGTTTTGCTGGCTGACCTTTATTGTTCTCTCAGCAGTCATACTTCTAGGTAATCCTTTGATCTTCAATACAAAAGCATCTTTCGATTGAACTCTATTACTTTGTGTTATTGTTTTTTATTTTACCTACTGGGGTTAATTTGGTATGTATATCGTTGTAAATGTCAAATCTAAATTTATATCGTTTTATCAGTCGCTCAAGATTAATTTTCCATTTATTCAGAGATATTTGATATTATGATTTATATTATTTATTTCAATACTTTACATATATTCTGGTAAATTAAAGAACATGTGGTTTTAAGTCTACTCATATGTAATGCAACACGACTGCGTAACAATACTTAATAATTTTAATGAGTATAATAATTATGGCTGAATTGTAAATATAAACTTGAATTTACTCTTAAGGCCCAACTATAATTTTCATAAGCTAGCTGTAGCTTATGTAATAAATCCAACGAATAGCCTGTAAAATGCTTAGGTACTATATTAAAGAAATTTTGGTGACTAAAATGTACTTACATAAATATAGTAAGAGTTGCACATTTACATATGTTTAATTCGTACTTTTGCCAAAAATAATTTCTATACAAATAAACAAAATTCTAAAACGAAAAGGCTTTGAAGAAGATATTTTATATATTTAATAACATTCACATACACATTTACATTCTTTGGTTCGTGTTCTAAGAAAAATTTTCATAAAAAATATTAAAAGCTATTTTATGTTTTGTGTTTGTGGCCAACTATACTAAAAATGCAACGGCGTTCATCACTTATGTCGTTTACATATGCGTGTAAAACTACAAATTTAATTTCTTATATTTGTTAAAAATTGAGCCGAAACAAAAATGTTCTTTTCTTCTACATTTTTTATTAATTAACAACTATAAATTTAACACTGTAGGTCTTAATTAGAATTTTTCTTTATAAATGTATAATACAAACCACAATCAGCTGCTTACGTACTGAAAGTGCGATCAGTTTCGTACCTTGCTTTAAGAAATGACATTTAAGGAAACTTGACGAAAAGTTATCTTATGTACATTATAGCTTACCACATATAATTTAATGTATTTGCACAGCTGTTTAAGTTTGCTTAAGTTATTTTGTGCACATTATAGTTGGGCTATTAGTTTGTAATAAACTAGTGAAGAGAAAGGTTGTGAATTATTCATTAGCGCTAATAACTGTGAAAGAAAAACAGCCCCAGATAACGAAAACAAAGTAATAGAGAAAAGATTTTTTTTGTGATTTAATATAAAGGTTATTAAAAAAGGCAATGAGTTTATACCAGATTGATAAACTTTATGAAAAAAATTATGATGCTCGGTGCATTCACATAAAAAGTGTGTTCGATCAACTCAGGTATCTGGAATTAAGTAAATGGCAGAGAAACAAAAGACAGTGCTAGATATAGTTATAAATATATTGCGCAACAAAAGAAAGCCTTAGCAAAAATAATGTTATGTGTACACGCTTTAGAACCTAATCATGTTTAAAATTGTAAGACATCAACAGAGGCTTGAAATACTTTACAAAATAAATTTAGTTTATTTTGTAAAGTTGTTAAAATTTTTTACCTGTACAAGCAATCCTTAAATGCCTTTCGGTCTAAAGATGGTAGTATGCCAGAGTATCTTGGAAATTTGAAAAACGTTGTGGACAAATTATCTGACGTTGGTATTGAATTAAATGAAGAGTTAATCACAATTATCATATTATCAAGTTTGCCTGCCCCATGTGAACAAATTGTTGTGGCCACAGGAACTTCCAAGAAAAATGCTGAAAAATAACAAAAGAATTAGCATTTACAAAGAACAATAAAATTCAAAGCAAAGAAGGCAAAACGAAACTAAAAAATATTAAAAGAAAGGAACGACATAGTATTTGTGGAAAATAAGGGAAAAAAATAAGAATGGCGCACTTTCTAGCGGAAACTTATTCAAATGCATTACTAAACAATGTTTGGTGTCTTGATAGTGGCTCCACAGCTTAGAGTGTTTTACAACAATTAGAGAACACGAATATCAAATAACCCTCGTTGGTGACAAAGCAGAATTCGTAGAAAAAAAATAATTTCAAGTCATCAGAAAATGAGAAATGTTTGTATAAATATAACAACAGAAATAAGACTATCCTGTTTAGTTATTTTTTATAACCGTGGCTCATTCGTTAGGATAGGGATAGATGGGAGATAAGACAGGCGGTGAAAGGAGAAAGATAGATATAGCCATTTTATTAGTTATTTTCCTTCGCCGGCGAATATGCTATGAAGAAAGAAGTACCGACGAAGTAGGCTGCGTGCTGTAATGTAAATTCTGACGATGTATTTATACAACTATTTCTTTTTTCGATTGTGCCAGGGGTTGAACCGTGGATAACCTTACTAACATCTTTATTGTTATTGAGTCAAAAAGATGTTGCAAGTATAAAACGACAAATGGCAACATAGTTATATTCTAAGTATACGAATAGAAAGAAATTGAAAATTAAGAGTATTTGCTATTAGTCAGAAAATTTACATCAAGAACTTAACCAGAGAAAATGATATGGAAAATTGCAAAAAGGCAAGAACATCAATAGATACAGGGTTTCAAGAAAGGTGCGAGAACGAAAGTTTCAAATAAGTTGACGCCATTGCATATCAGTCTTCTCTACATTCGTTAATATATTTACCACTTTCAACAAGACCTGATATCTTAAATTAAGCTCAGCCCAGTACGAATCCACATATGTAAAGATTATTAAAATGGTATCATATATATTCTTAGGTATTTGCCCGCAATTAAAGATTTACATGTTACACACAAAAAGACAGGACAACTAATTGCAGGATACGTTAATTAGACTGGGCAGCGACGCATTAGATAGAAAGTAATACACAGGCTATGTTTTTTTGTAGGTGGTTGCACTTAGTAGCGCGAACGACGAATATTGGCAACAGCGGCAGCGTAAATATTTAACACGATTGTAAATGACAAAAAAAAAATTAAAAATAGAAATAAGCCATTGCATTCAAACCTTAGATTGTATATGCAATCCTACAAGTTTGGAAACCGGTAGAAAAGTGGTAGAATGAAATGTTAAGTCTCGTGTGTCAAACCTATTGATTTGAATCATACATCTTATGTCTAAGGCGATTTCATACGCTTAGATTTTGTCAGCTACGTTAAATAATAATAAGTGTCTTAGGGGTATCGATAGGATCATATATCGTCAAAAAAGATGATATTGAAAATCAGCATGATCGGTCCATGTCCTTCGGGACAGCAGGCAAAACACCATGCCTACCTTTAATTTTTTCATGTTATTTGAAACAATAAAGTAACTCCAATAAAAAAAATAAATATATGGGGATGATGAGAATTAAAAATAACAAAAAAAAAAAACAAGTGAAAAAATTGGCGTTCGCCTATATTTTCCGATTCATGGGGCTCTGAAATTTTTGAATTTATCGAAGTATCAATATGGGTATAATTTTAAAGTTTATGAAGAAATCTTTGAGGAAATACTAAAATTTTTTAAAAATGCTTAACCTATTAAGAGCCGACGGCAATTCCAATTTTTTTATTTTTTTTTAATTCTCTATTACCCCAATATTTGCTTTTTTAATTAAAGTTACTTTACTAAACTAGATTTACATAGATGGTGACGTTTTAGAGTTGCTTAGCATACGTTTTGTTGTGTGTGTGTATTATTTGAAATAATAAAAACAACTACAATAACGAATATTAATTTAAAAGTGAAATGTACAAATTAGATGCCATGAAAAATTTTATACTATAGGGGCGCGATCAAACAAAAAATTTAAATAGTGTATGTATAAAAGAATACATATGGCTAGCAAGTTGATAATCGTTAAATAAGCGACTATAATTTTTGAGTTGGTAAATGGGTCCACAAAATAAACAACGTACAACACATAAGCATAAACCCAACATACATATTCGAACACAAAATAAACACAGGTCGCTTTCATTTTAATAAAATAAAACATACCTTGTTTATCTAAGTAGATATACGCACACATTTAAAATATGTATATTTTAAAAATAAATTTCTTGATAAAACAAAAATGGAACCAAATCATGTCTTGAACGTATTTAAGTAGGGCTAATCGCAACTCCACAACACAAACAATTATTATGTTTTTCTTAAGACCGGGGCACATAAAATCCGTCAAAGATTATACTTAAACGTACTCAATGTAAAACAAATTAATGACTATTGAGCTTGACGCAATGAGTACTTCATTAACGGACAAAGAATCATTAAAACAAAGATCTTTTAAATAAACTCGTCATCAAGCTTGAAGACACATTTATTTTACCAAAAACAGTCGAGCCACTTGAAAGTAAAAAGGCGCTATGCAGAAAAATATAAAAACAATATGAAAAACCTACAGATGTGCATTTTCTATCATATTAGCATTTTTTTATTTCTAGCTAGCAGTGAAAAATTCATTAATTTTCGCCGTGAACACTACTGTCAAACTCCATATATAAAAAATCCGTGTACTATTTTTTATATATGAAGTTTGACATTCGTTTCTACCAGCAAAAAAATAATAAATTCTCTAACGCTGCCACCTGGTAATTGATTCGCATTGTTCAAACCTTAAACGACATTGCCAGAACATTCATGGTCGCACAAAATGGCGAACATATAAAATGAATGTGCTTCTTTAAGTAGACCTGAAAATTACGCAACCGAAACCGATCTCTGACACGAGGTACATTTTATTAAAATTTTAAATTCCAAATCTTGCCATCATCAGCTTTAAAATAAATGTTTCCTTTACCAATAGCAGGAATGATACCTCTATTGCCAACTCGACGTAGTTTTTTTAACCCCTGATTATTAGTCCCCTTTCAGATTAAGCAACTTTACTTGGGCAAGTCTTGTGTTTATGGGTGTGAGAGGAAAGGTCGGTTTAAAAGGAAAAGAATTGCCGAGATTTAAGTACAGACTTGCTTGTACTTGGCAAGTCTGTTTCTGCTGTCGTTCTTGTCTTAAGATATTTATTTGTTTTTGGCATTGTCTTTTATTTCTTTTTCGGTGTGTTATCCAATTTTGTGTTAAGAAAATTTTATATTTGTTAATGAAACAAAACGTCAACAAATTAAGCAAATTCGAGCATAGGAGAACTTAACTTGCTCAAAAAAGTTGCTGAGTGTAAACATAAAAGCAAGTTCAAAAGAAAATAAATTAAAACGAAAATGATACTTGCGCAAGTAAACTTGCCTACTCTGAACATACGAACTCTTAGCTGATAGATAGATGCGAACAACGCTGATGACAAATGTAGCGATCTAAAAAGTGCTCCATTACATTCTGCTGGTTTCTAATTTTTCTTGTTTTCTTTGGACGTCCGCAAACATTTGCGAATAATTTTTACTATATATTTTTATTATATATTCCTCCTTAGTCATCCGGCAAATGGGTTCCTCAACCGTTCTTATCAGAAATTTTTATTGTGACACCATTTTGGACCTAGTTGCAATCTGGCGAAATTATTATTATTACGAAAATAAAGGGTCAGATATGTACTTAGGCTTGCTGCGTTATTTTCAATCTTGACCATTGCTGCCTGCCATTGCCTAAACTACGTCTGTTTTGCATAATTATTTACTTATAATATAATAATTGATTATTACGTACTATACTATATATCGGGGAACGGTTTTTAGCTTAGATTTTTCAGCTAGCTTCGAGCAGGGTTTTGATTTTCTTATGAGAAGTAAAAGCAAGTCTAAAACGGAAAAACTTTAAGTCAGATAAAGTTTATGAAATTAATTGAATTGATTTTATCATTATTCTTGAATGAGGGTGATGCCAATGTTGAGTCACATTTTCAATTTTTTTTCTTTGAGTTATTAAATATTTTTAATTTAATTTTTATTAAAATTTTATTTGAACTGTGAATATTATAAATGACAATATTTTTAATTTTTTATTATTAATCTTCAGGAACTCAGAAACTAGCAGAAAGTCATCCACCAAATTTCTCAGTCACTACATTTGTCATCAGTTTTTTTCCAATCTATGTATTAAATGAACTAATTTGGTTAACAACAATACGAGGAATATTCATATTCAATCAACATTAAACTGTTTACATGAAGTCACATTACAACCCAAGGCTTTTGTCGTTGTGCTATTATTAAATCGTCCCATTTACTTGTTCGTGTTTTCTACTAACCGCTTGTATAGCAACGAATTGTTATTGTTTACATCATGGCAGATGATGTGCCGGTATAATACTGATTGTTGTGAAAGAATGTCCTGTGCGTGCAATTTATTATTATTTAATTTTTGAAACTATTAGTCGAACTATTTTTTATGACATCCAAATAACTAATTTTTTAATTCGGCTTTAGTTCACGTTTAACTAAATTGCTTAAGTTAGTAAGATAGATACTCCATATCAAAATGTTTGTGTTAATTAAAAAAACAAAACAGATAAAAATAAACAATATCATGATGTTTCTAATTATTTATCGTTAAAATAAGGTATACCCTGCATCGTAATGCATCCTACTAGTTTGTCCTATATAAAGAATTATTTTAAAACTTTTCTAATATATCAAAATGAAAAATTTATTATTCGGAATCTTTTAAAATTTAATTAATTTACTTTATTCGTGCTTGATTCCTTCAAATATAAATATTTCATGATATTCTCATGAAATATTTATTATTTTAAACTAAACTACAAAATGAAATGTATTACTGCGGGGAAAGCATATCCATATGGCCATTTCACTACTGCTCAAATAGCTCATCAGTGGATAATAAATTTTTCATTTTGATATATTTGCATGTGCACCTTGCTTATTAATAAAAATTGTTTTTCAATTTTTTTTTTCTGTTTTTCTATACAAAATTTGGGTAAAATCCACTGATGAGCTATTTGAGCAGTAGTATTCTTATGAAATATTTACTGTCAGCGTCAAAAAAAAGTAAACAGTCATTTCAGTTGTATTTAACATTAAATTATATTAAAGCTATTAATAAAAACTAAAATATTTATTTACAGTTTAGAAGGCTAATATAATAAGAGTTTAATTCTATATAAACAATAAACAAAAACAAAACAACAACAAAAATAACTTACTTTAATTACTTAATTTTTTTTTTTGAAATTTGAAAAATAACTTACATTTTCTTAAAATACCGTTGATTTTTCGCGTCAAAAAAAAGTAAACAGTGAAAGCATGCTTAGATTCTGCTTTCAATATTGCAATAAAAAACGGAAATTTTTTTTTAAAACCGTTAGGTATTGGTCAAACAGATGTAGTATAAGTACATAAGTACATTTTAGCAGTCTTCTATTCTCTTCGCTAACAGAAAGATCAAACTAAGCCAATTAAAAAAAAATGGGTAAGCAGACCACCGGTGAAACCCGAAAAATCATTTTAGATTTACATAAAAAAAAAGAAATCGTTGCGCGAAATTGGAGAAATGGTCGGAAGGAATCACTGCACGATAAAAAAAATTATTGATAAATATGTGAAGCATCATACGGTTGATGATTTGCCCCGATCAGGACGACCAAAACGTCTTTCTGATACGGAAGTACGAGCAGTTGTTAGGGAAGTGAGAGGGAATCCAGTGTCAAGTGCTGCTCAAATATCAAGAAATATAACGGCGACATCAGGTAAGCCCGTGAGTGCCAGTACAGTTAGAAGAGCACTTCACAAAAATGGTTTACATGGCAGAGTGCCACGAAAGAAGCCATACATATCTAAAGTCAATCAAGAGAAACGCAAAGAATTCGCAAAAAAGTACCAAAACGAGCCTCTAGACTTCTGGAAAAATATTTTATATACAGACGAGAGCAAGTTTGAAATATTTGGAGTGAGAAAACCTCCAAAAATATGGAGAGCAAAGAACGAAGCCTTTCTCGAAAAGTGCGTGACAAAAACCGTAAAACACGGCGGTGGCTCGGTTATGGTTTGGGGCTGCATGGCGGCATCTGGAGTCGGGAACCTAGTTTTCATTGAGTCTACAATGAATAAAATAGACTATTTAAATATTCTGAAAAATAATGTCGCTCCTAGTGTTGAAAAATTGCAACTGCCAACAAACTGGATCTTTCAACAGGACAACGATCCCAAACATACGTCGAAAATTGTTAAGGAATGGTTGTTATATCGAACGCCTAAGACTATGGATCATCCACCGCAGTCCCCAGACCTTAATCCTATCGAACACCTGTGGGAGCATCTTGATAGAAAAATACGACAGAGGACTATTTCCAATAAAGAAGATTTAAAAATAGCTCTAATGGAAGAATGGGGTAAAATCTCTGGAGAAACTACAAAAAACCTTGTGGAATCAATGCCTAGAAGACTGAATGAGGTGCTAAAGTCTAATGGAAAACAAACAAAGTATTAAAACTTAACACTAATTTAGTTTATTTACTTAATTGTTTAATGTAATGAATTCTGTTTACTTTTTTTTGACGCGAAAAATCAACGGTATTTTAAGAAAATGTAAGTTATTTTTGTTGTTGTTTTGTTTTTGTTTATTGTTTATATAGAATTAAACTCTTATTATATTAGCCTTCTAAACTGTAAATAAATATTTTAGTTTTTATTAATAGCTTTAATATAATTTAATGTTAAATACAACTGAAATGACTGTTTACTTTTTTTTGACGCTGACAGTATATTTGAAGGAATCAAGCACGAATAAATTAAATTAATTAAACTTTTCTAATATATTACAAATGCGAAATATCTTTGCGCATATGAATATACCATGACATATTTGGGAAGCATATCAAAATTCTTTCAAGTCCATACATTAAGAGACATATTTCCTGTAAGATGAATTATGAAATTTTGAAGGTAAACTTATGTCAAAAGCGACATACACTATTATCGTAAAGTAAAAAACTCCAAAAAACTGTTTAGGCAAGTAATTCATAAAAAACTGACATTGGCCACGACAACAAAAACAAGAGAGTTTTGTACACAAAAAACACATGTACATACTGGCCGTTTAAAAACTTCTTATGTATATACGGAACACATTCCTAATAAATATGACAAAATCATAAAGATCGTTCGTATATTTTTATTTAGAGTGCTGAAGTTGGAATGAGGAGTATTGTAATGCTGGATGAACAAGGAGGTAAGAATGCGTAGATATGTAAATGTATAATAAATATAAAATATGCTTATAAATGAAAGATATATATATATATATATATATATATATATATACAGCTGTAAAATTATATGCGTAGTATATTATGCTTATATGTGTATAATTTATTGAAATTATATTCATTTATTAATATATTATGTAATTAGATAATAAGAGTTACACAATTCTTTCGTTTGTTTCCGAAACTCAACTGCCTTAACATTTGTGACTCGGCCTTGCTGCTGGTCATCTGCCTTAGATGATAGTTCTTCGCTACTATTTTCAGGTCTCCAAAATTTCGCATTATCAGATGATGCGGGTGTTTGAATCGGGCCCTCGAACATTGCTGCCTTCTTGACATTGTTCGTTTTAGCTTTATTATTCTATATGGTCCCAAGAACTCTGCAGCTGACTTTTTTCCTGCCAAAAACTACGTCTACCCTATATTGGACGTCTTTTTATGTTTACCGTCAAACTTTAATTTGTATATCATTTGCCATTTTTCATTTGTTATTTTGCTATTTCTCTCATCTGTTTTATTTCAGACTTATAATAAAAAAAACTATAGTTGTAATATGTATACTACGTTTTCTTGTTATCTTACATTCATTTTGACTCCGAACATCACTTTGGACTGCACCATTTCGGTGGATAGTCGTAAGGCAACTTGAAAATTATTACCCTATTAACTCTCTTAACTTAGCCGTTCCCACGTGGACCTCTAGAGTTATTGTAAACCAATAACCCTGCTTTTTCTACTCGCCTGTTCACCTTGCTGTTGCCACGTCTTTACACCATGCCGACTCGCCAAAAAGTATCTTTTTCCACACAATCAAACTTTTATACCACTGGGATTTGTAGTTATGTCGACAGCCATCCTCCACCACACATCCAAACAGAAACAGCGAAACTGTTCTATTTTATTCACCTTTTGCTGTCTTTCTCACTGCAAGCCGACTCTCCTGTCTTAGCAAACATCTTCTTGTGAAAAAATAAAAATCCTTCGTTAAATCAAATTCACCTCTATGGTTAAATACCGTGAAGAGAGAATAAGACCCTACTTTTATTTATCTGGCTAAAAATATCCTGCAGTTTTTTGGCCGTCACATTTCCTCCCCTCCTCCGTTTAGTAGCCGTGTGCTAACTTGTCCTGCCGTTAATATCCTAACTACCATCTACGCCGCTATCCAATTCCAACACTGTCCAAGTCACACCAAATCGGGCATTGTATTAAATATACTTACGTCCTCTGCCCAGCTGGGCTCCGAACGTCAAATTTACCCTACCTCCTTGGTTCTCCTATCAGTTGACTGGGAAATAATTACTTGGTCTTCGTTTTGACTGGAAACTTCTTCATTGGATATTTCGATAACCTTTGCTCCGTGCTATAAATTTTATTTTTTTTATTAATACTTAACATTTTATTTTCTATTTAATTCAAGCATTAGGTCAGCTTTAAAATAAAAATATTGTTTGTTATTTTTTTTTTTTTTGTCGAAGAAGGAAATTATTGAAGGTGAAGAAAGGAAATTATTATAAAGGTCAAAGAAACAATAATATTTACTTTACATTTTTAAATGAAAGGCCAAAGTAAGCGGCATGCGGACGTGGGCGTCAATCAGCTGTTCTTTTTGCCGCTTGAATTTATTTTACATAGGCAAGTGAACCCGTCTTCTTGAAAAAGACTCTTGTGTAAAATATATTGTTAGGTTTATTTAAATTATAAATGTGTTATTTATTTGCAAATTAATTACACACACAACTTTAAGAGTTTTAATTAAGTTACACTTTATTTAGGAATTATTTTACGATTTATATATTCGCGATTAATACGAAAATACATTAAATCCCTCGGTGTTTGCTGCTTGATAATATCTGGCTTTCATCTTATCGCTGGTCATTTTATGCGGTTACAGACAAACTCATGAAGCTCATGCAGGTCTTCTTGTGCCTGAAGAATTTTTCCATTGTCTTTGTGCGCTGGGCCAGGTTTGACACCAAATCCTAGTTTTAGTTCTGTCCCGAACAAATTTTTTGCTGGACTACGTAAGGTTGAATCGTGTACAGCTGACCGGTACGCCAGTAGAAATTTGGGTATAGGCTCACCCAATCCTTTTGGTGTGTACTGACCATTTTTCTGAGATATTCCTCCAGGGTACGATTAAATCTTTCCACCATGTCATCAGACTCTGGATGCAGCGGTGTCGTTCTTGACTTTTTGATACCGTAGTTCTAGTCGAACACCGTAACGACACATCCAATTGTTCATAAGGGCGTCTACCTCTGTTTTGGATTCTTGGTTTGGAAAGGCATAAACTTCGGGTCATTTGGTAAAATAATCTATTACCACTAGTACATACCGGTTTCCAGCATCACTAACAGGGAATGGACCTGTGATATCAATAGCTATCCGCTCAAAGGGTGCACCTGCGTTGTACTGTTGAAGTTTGCCACGGCTCTTTCTTATAGGACCCTTGGCCGTAATACACTGTTAGCAATTAGTTATCCAATCGGCTACGAACTGTTGGCAGCCTACCCAGTAAAATCTGGGCTTTATCTTTTCCAGAGTTTTTGTTTTACCCATATGGCTTCCGCTGGAGCCGTTTTGGAACTGCTTTAGTATCTCATTCCTTTAGAAGTTGCCAGGACAATTAAGTCCGTTGTAGTTTTGCCATCTGTACTTTCTCAAGGTCGATATGAGCAGCCATATTTTGCTTTCAGGCTTTTCCGATATTTCATTAGGATTCGGTCTTCTTTTGTTTTGCTTAGCCAATATAATTTTTGCCAGAATTGGGTCGTTATTCTGGGCCTTCGACCAGTCTTCCCTTAACCCAATTTGGGTAAGCCGCACATCAATGACGCACTCCTTTTTTCGACATTTGTGCAGTGCTTGCATTCTACATTGCATGACTGTCTTAAAAAGGCATCTGCATTATTTAGCTTTCCGCCTTTTCTCCTCCTATTCCATAGCCACTTGCATCTGTGTCCAATATGAATTTCTGTCCAGCTAATGGAAAGGCAAGGACTGGTGCCGTACACAACAGTTTCTTGAGCTTCTGGAACGCTTTTTTCGCTGCTTCACTCCAGTGGTATAGTTGCAACTTCCTAGTCAACTCATGTAAGCTAGCAGCCATTTGAGCAAAGTTTGGCGCAAATCTCCTGTAGTATGTGCAAAGCCCCAGGAAACTACGCAGCTCATGAAGATTTTGTAGGCGAGGCCAGGTATTTACTGCCAGTACTTTGTCTTCATCAGTTGATACGCCCTCTGCTGTTACACGATGCCCCAGGTATTTGACCTCCTTTTAAAACAAAGCACATTTCTTAACACTTAATTTCAATCCTGCAGCTGTTATACGCTTAAAAACTTCATCTAGGTTTTTGAGGTGTTCGTCAAAATTCTTCCCCATCACGATTATGTCATCCATTAAACGCTTAAAAGCAGCTGGAGCGTTGCAGAGCCCGAATGGCATCATCTTGAACTGCCACAAACCACCATTTGCGCTAAAGGCAGTTTTCTTCTTGTCTTTATCGGCTATTTCTACCTGCCAATAGCCGCTCTGCAAGTCTCAGGTAGAAAACCATTCCGTTTCGGCCAACTTATCTAAGGTATCGTCAATTCTAGGCAACGGATATCTGTCTTTCTTGGTTACGTCATTGAGCCTCCTGTAGTCAACGCGAAACCTAGTACTCCACGGACTCGAGGATGGCTCAATGACTCCGTTCCGTTCCATTTTGCTGAAAAGTTCTTTGACCTGGTTTCGCTTTGCTAGGGGAACACTTCTGGGTGCTTGTTTTATACGAGGGCTGCTCTAGCCTAATAGTGAAAATGCGAATATTTATAATCAAAAATGGTTTTATTGTTTTTCAAAGTATTCTCCAGCATGATTTATACACTTTTGCATACGCTCAAACCAGTTGTCGAAGCACTTTTTCCACTCCGATTGAGACACCTCTAAAACATGGATTTTGCACACTTCAACAGCTTCTTCTGGCGACGAAAATCGTTGACCACGCATTTTTTTCTTGATGTGCGGAAACAAGAAGAAGTCATTAGGTGCCAAGTCAGGGCTTGGCGGATGACCCATTCGACGTTTTGACTGGTCAAAAACTCTCTGGTTTTAGCCGATGTGTGAGAGCTCGCATTGTCATGGTGAACAACGATTCGTCTTCTCTTGTTGGTTTTTCGAATTTCTCCGATGACTTCAGGCAAACAAATTGTAGTGTACCACTCAGAAGTGACCGTCCTACGTTGCTCAAGCGGAACAGTTGCCACATGACCAGTTTTGCCGAAGAAACAGGCGACCATTTGCTTCGAAGTGCTTCTTCCACGAACAACTTTCGTTGGATTTTGCTCGTCTTTGAAGACCCACACGGTCGATTGTTGTTTTGTTTCGGGCTCATACGCATAGGTCCATGATTCGCCACCTGTGACGATCTTATAAACGCCTTTTGAAGCACCGCAATCGTATTTTTGCAACATTTCTTTGCACCAATCGACACGAGCCTTTTTTTGAGCGACTTTCAAATTGTGCAGGATCCAACGAGAACAAACCTTTTTTACGGCCAGGTGTTCATGCAGTATCGAATGTATGCTGGTGGAAGAAATGTCTAAGGATGTCTCTATCTCTCGGTATGTCGCATGTCGATCTTGCATTATGAGTTCACGCACGGCATCAATGTTCTCTGGCACAACAGCCGTTTTGGACGACCTTCACGGAATTCGTCTTTGAGCGAGCTTCGGCCACGATTAAATTCATTCTACCAATTTTTCACAGTGCTATAGGATGGTGCTCTATAGCCATACAAAGATTTAAGTTCATCAATGCACTCTTGTCGTGATAATCCACGTCGAAAGTTGTGAAAAATGATGGCACGAAAATGTTCACGAGTTAATTCCATTTTTTTTCTATATTAATTTTTTCAAGTCACTGTAAACAACACAAATAATGGTCGTACGTCAAAATGTTTTGAGTACGATTATGCTTAAAAATGACAACCTTTCCAATGGAAATGTCAGATTGCACTTGGCAGCACTCAGTGTTGCCAGGCCAGAAATATATATAGCAGCCCTCGTAGTATAGTTTTCTTATAAACTTTTAATGTTGTGCAGGCAAAAGTTTACAATTTAATAATCGAAACGAATAAATTTTCATGAGTACAAAAATATGATTTACAAAAACATGTTTTCTTGATTCGAATTATAAAATAACTTAAAAACTAAAACAACAAGTATTTTTAAAATAAATACGTCACTACAATAGGCCTCGCTTCGCCAGTATTAATTTCATGTTAAACAACTGCCGTTTTGCCCTGTCTTTTATTATTTAGAGCGAAGAAGGAGGCATGTTTTCTCAGCAACTGCATTGCTTTGTTTCTGTCAGAAGGTGTTAGTCCTACCACCTATTTTTGCACCTGTTCTGCTAATGGATCTCTTTCTGTAGCTGTTATTTTAGGACATACTGTATTCGCCGCACAATTAATTATGGCTTCTGCTGGCTCACATCGACCCATCTCAAAAATCCTGTTAATAGTTTTTTCGCTATTAGACAGATTAAGTACTCTCACAGGAGCTCTGCCATCGTCGCAGATTTTCACGAGCAACCGGTTATTCTCACAATCTGTCTCCACACGTGCCCATGCCACCTGAGGTAGTAATTTCTGGCGTTCAACGGCAAATAACTTCCTTACTGTGGTCCTGCTGTCATATCCAACATCCAGGGGTATCTCCACATTGCGCCAGATCATTATTC
The DNA here is from genome assembly GCA_916610165.2 of Gymnosoma rotundatum. Lineage (NCBI taxonomy): Eukaryota > Metazoa > Arthropoda > Insecta > Diptera > Tachinidae > Gymnosoma > Gymnosoma rotundatum. The sequence continues at coordinate 114,130,758 of OU744336.1, forward strand.
GCTCGCCCATGTGCAGATTAGAACCGTGGGCTATGATAAAGTCTGCACCAATGGTAACTTCATCCACTATATCAACAACAAGAAATACATGGTCAGCAGAGAACTGCACGAGTACACCGCAACCATGAGTACACCGCATACTTACTCTATACTTACTCTTTACTTTTCATACTCGAGTATTTTAAACACCGCAATAAAAAGTTGCGGTGTTTATTTTACCCATTCTTGTAAAAACGAGTATCAAAAATATCGCAATCAGAATTTTAAGTATTTTTTATACTCGTACGCGAGAATTTTTTAATTCTCTTTATTTGTAAGCAACGTTGCCACATTTTTACCCTATTAAAGTTTTTTACTGCCGTTTTATGAAATACTGCATTGTATGCAGATCTATTTATAAACAATAAAAAAAAACAAAATTTGATCAAATCTATTGCTTAAACAGAACAGCAGAAAAACAGAACAGCCATTTTCATAGGTATGAAATGCAACACATATTTAATGAATAAAATGCAATAAAAACCACTTAAAGGCACAGCTTTTGTACACTATTTAAAGCAGGTATACTTCTTTTTTTGCTGCTTTTTATGTACAAATATTTTCAGTTTATGCGCCTTGTTGTCATAAACGTGCTACTAACGGTACTAACGGTAGGAAAACAAAATGATAAAAAATAAAATAATTTTATTTTGCCAATTCGTGAATAAAAGGAAAATTACTTAATTTTTTTTAGTTTTAAACAAAACTGTATATACGCAGATGTAATATTGCATTGACTGAATGTCATTAGACCTCATAAATAATAATAAATAAAATAAAGTTTTTAGTTTACATATTTTATTTTGTAAAATATAATTATTGCTTTTATACCTATTTATTAATTTTAAAAATCTATTTGCTTAACAAATAGCATTTTTAAATTTCTATCCTGTGTGACTTAAAAAAAACCCTAACAAAAACGAAATATAATAAACAATGAACTATTCTTGAGTTATTAGTAAACTTTTGTTGTGTTTTTAATAAATGAAAATATGGAGAATTTTATGGGTTCTATTTAATTTATTTTCTGTTATATATTAAATAAACTTTCGTAATTTCAAAGAAGTATGTATGTTAGCTAATTTAGACATTGGCGACTTTTGATATTGTGTTTGATTTAATAATTCTGATCTGAGAACTCTGTTTTCCTCTCACTACACACGTTAAAATCTCTCTCTTGGTGTTTGTTGTGAGTATGAGTACGAATAAAGTAAAGCCAGCATCGCAAACATTTTACTTGAGTATGCTAGACACTTATACTCAAATGGAATGGGTATAGTAAATACTCGCACAAAAGAAATGCGGTGGCGATCACACCGCAACCGCATTTAAGATGAGTATACTTAGAGTATTAAAAACAGACACTCTTGCAGTTCTCTGATGGTCATCGCTGATGTTTGCAATAGTGAGTCTTACCCTGGCTCTTCCATAGATAGTGGCTAAGTCGCCAGTAGCAGTGCGCAGTCGTACATTATTTAACGGTTCCACTGCCCCTTTTACTAAATCGGGCTTTATAATGGACTGGGATGCTCCCGTGTGCATGGTGAGGACTTGCTTTCTTTCGAATTAGTTTAACGGTGACTCGTGCGATTTGGTGTTGTTCGCCCGCTTGTTGTCCCTTTCTGGCGAAGCAGATCTTGATCTTCTCTTTGTGGATCTACAGTTGTGCTAAAAATGGCTGGCCTTACCGCATTTAAAGCACAAACCGCATATTTGCCATCTGGATCCCGTATACCATTCACAAATGCTTCAATCTTAAACTGATCCAGAAACGGGTGATCTTCGCCTGGTTAAGACAGGTGCACCAAACGTTCAATTTCCATTGCAAAGTCTTGCAGCGTCTCATTTGCCTTCTGCACCCTGCTACGTAACTTCATTCTGTAAAGTTCTCTTTTGTGCTCGCTTCCGTACTTACGTTGTAAAGCTATCATTATGTCCTCATAATTGTTTTTGCAAATAGCAGGTAAACATTCGAGTATCTGTGCTGCTGCTCCCTTTAAGGCCAGAATTAACGCTATAGCTTTTTCTTTGTTGTCCCATCTATTTTTGCTGGCCACTGTTTCGAACTGGAACTTAAAAACATTAAAAGGTGCGCTGCCGTCAAAGCTCGGGGTGTTAATATTGTTGCCGTGCTCAGAGATAACTCTCACCGATCCCTATCGAATTTGGAGATCACCTATTTGCACTTATAATTCATGAAACTCTGTCTACTTTTCCTTCTAGGCCGCACAATTTTTCATCAAACTCGCTGACCCTTTGTTCTACAATGTTCACTGGTTTGTCGAAGACTTCTAATATTTCGTCAAATTTTTTTGTGTACCTTTGCTAAAAGCCTTCCCCCTTGACGCTAGTGTTTTCTGGCATTGCTTTAAAGCTGTCTTGAAATGTTTCTTGAAGCTTCTGGTTTTTTTTTCTTCTATTTTTCCATCTGGTTTTCCTGATTCTGGTTGTTTTCTTCTATTTTCTTCATTATAGCGGCAAACATTAAATTCAAGTATATAACGCTGTTTGTGGCTGGGGTACATTCTTCAATCTTTTCTTTTTCCTCTTTTTCTCCAAGTTCGTATGTCCCATTATCGATACCACGCTGCTTCAGTTCATCTATTAACCGCTTTTGCAATTCCGCCTTATTACCCGCTGTCGGCAGATCTAACTTACTCAGCTCCATTTTTAGCTGCTCAACTTCTAGGTCGTCAAATTTCATTGTAATTATTTCTTTATTTGCAAAATAAATACACATACAACTTTAAGAGTTTTAAATAAATTACACTTTATTTAGGAATTATTTGAAGATTTAAATATTCGCAATTAATAAAAAAATAAACGATGGCAACTTTACACAAGATCTTAACTAGATGACGCTTAGAATCAGAATGAATCAGCACGTATTGGCGTTGCTTTTATATACTCTATTTTTAGGCGTTCTTGAATAATCGAGAACTTCTACCTCCATCTGCTGCGTAGTAGAATTTTTATCTCAGCCAAACGATGTGATGCTTCTAAAACCTTTAATTATTATTTCGAATTTATTATATGTACATGTTGTTGGATCAAAATATTACATATAATGCTTTTTTATTTATCGTTTTGTCGTTAACGAATTAAATCTTTAAAATTACTTTTTTTTCTTATTTTTATAAGTTATACAAACACACATATTAACATTAGTTGGCTCTTTATATATTAAAATAAAGGAATTCAGTTAAAATGGGAACTTTGTAATTTAAGTTTAGTAAAGAAAAAACATTGGCTCCATAAAGACCAAAGAAAAGAGCGTTTTATTTTCAAACGCAAAAATCATTTTCGTTCCTTTATGTTCCTACATAAAATGCGACCGTAACAGGACTCAGTTTAAATAATTTTTGTGAAAATAAGAACTAAATTTAATTAAATCAGTGGTTCGTGTGAATTTAAAATCAAAAAAAACATTCGGAAAATAGTGGGCTAAATGTTAAAAACCGTGGTAGTGGATTAATAAAATAAACTCTAAAAAATTTAATGCATATAAATAAAACTTTGTAATAGAAAACTGTTAACAAATAAGTTTTCGCAATATACTTAAAACTAAAATAATCATAATTATCGTCATCGTTCTAGGATAAAAAACTTTATTCAAACGTTAATTGCATTTTCATAAAAAACATTAAAAAAAATTAATGATGATTATCTTCGTTGCTCATCTAAAAATATTTCTTAAATTATATTTAATAATCATCAAAAACTTCGTAATCATCACTATTTGTGTCATTTCGTCATCGCTTGCCACCACCCGCTTCATCACAACAACAAATCAACATCATCGCTAGAAACTTCACCAAGCAGTTCATCATTGCATTAATGTAATCGGTAATAATTAAAGAAATTCTAACATTGGTAATTATTAAGTGGAATATTTAATTTCTCTTAAATATCAATTTTGCTCATCGTTTTGCTACATTTGCTGGCCCTTTAGGACAAAATTTGGTACCTTTAAACACGGTACTTTTGCTTGATATTGGATTCCAATCAATTTAATACTCATATAACGTAATTTTATCAACTTTTGAGCAACCTAAACCGATTTTCAAGCACATTAAACCAGTTTGAATTACATTTTTATCGGTTTTGCCTTAATTAAAAGAATTTTAACATAACTTTTTTTAATTTGTCTGAAAAACTGATAACATAAGCAATAATAAATCTGATTCTGGACCTACTTTGCTTCCATCTTTAAAGCAAAATCGCTCAACAATGAAACAATATATAACACAAATGAAGTCAAAAATTAAAAAATATGGTGGTTCGTGAGATTTTACTATATTCGAGTGCCGGCTTCAAATCCTTGAATCATATTTTAAGCAAATAAGCCATATCCAGTCACAACTTGAGAAGTTGGATGAGTCTGACACAAATCGATCAGACATTGAGGAACTTTTTATTTCCATTGGTAGGTTTCATGAATAGTAAACGAACTTCTAGTGATGTTGAACAAAGTTTCTTAAATATAACTCAACCGTTTATTGCACATCAAAATCATCTGCCACAAATGAAATTACTGAAATTCGATAGAAAATATTCGGAGTTTTTGAGATTTATTAGTACATTTAACACATTAGTTCATAATGAAACAAGTATTCCAATAATTGATGATTTAATTATCTACTCAACTGTTTATTTGGCCAAGCCTTGGTAGTTATTGAGCTATTTCACGTCGTGGAATTAAATTTCCCTTATTTAATAGAAAGATACGATAACAAGTCCTTAATTCCCATGTCTAAACCAAACGCCACTCAGCTTTGCTCAATCATAGATAATGTTTTAGCTCTTCGTAATTCATTACTTTCTTTGGGATCTGAGCTAGATGTAATAAATGCTGTTATAATACATATATTTTTGTCAAAAATAGATGGGGACTCAAAAAAGGTCTACGATGAGAAACAAGATTTTAGATCTCTCCTATCATGGGATAATAGCTTTTCGATTTTTAGCCGTCATTGTCAGTTTCTGGAAAGTCGTGCCACAAAAGCAGATTTATGTCAACCTTGTGAAACTAAATCAAAGCAAATTTTTACACGCTTTAAGTTATCGTTCGTCGTTTCTGTATTAATGTGTGAATTGCAAATCAAAAAAACATTATACTGCAACTTGTTCAAGTTACTTGTCGCTACCAATATCTTGTCGTTTCGATTTTGTCAAGGGTTTAAAGCTATGTATAAATTGCCTTAAAAAAGGTAATTTAGTCTCTCAATGTCGGTCGAAATCTCGTTGTCGTGTTTGTCGAGTATCGCATCATACAACCTTATACAACTTAGATTTTTCAATCTAAACCTAGTTCAAACGATTCTTCACCTTCGCCGCTTCAACATCAACTCCCATTAAAATCATGGCTTCAACAACCTTCTTCATCAACCTCATCCCATCAGCTTTCATATTCACCGACTTTTAAACCATCTTCTTCGTCGTCGCATCAAACAGTGTTGCCACAACAAGCTAATCAATGTTCAACTCATCTAACAAAATGTTCATCGTTTGTCATACGAGGTCATCGTATAAATTTGCTTCCTTTGGCACCCTACAATCTATTCGAGCCCTCCTAGATTCCTGTTCAGAAGTGAATCTCATCACCGAAGGAGCGGTCAATCGTCTTCGTCTCAAACTACATAAATCAAATCAAGAAATTTTTGGTATTTCCGAAATTCGAACTCAGTTAAAGTATATGGTTACTACATCAATTAAATCTCGGGTTTCTGAATTAGAATGAATAACAACTTTTTTGGTTACTAAATCTATATCGTTTCATGATCCTGCGGAATAAACTATAGTAGAAAATTGGAACATTCCCAATGATATTGAATGAACAATTTCATATTCCTCAACGCATTGATCTGTTAATTAGTTCTGAGATTTTCTTTGAGTTGCTTCTTCATGGCAAGGTTTCTCTCAGTCATGGATTGCCTTGTCTTATAAACAGAACTCTTGGTTGGGTAATTGGTGGCAGTGTGCACATTCGTGGTCGTGCATTATGTTGTCATAGTGGGATGAGCCCATTTTAATGGAAACAACAAAAGAAACCCAAATTTTAAAATGCCCAAAACCCGTTCCAACTCGCGCTGTTAAATTTGTTGTTTCCATAAAAATGGGCTCATCCCTTAGAGAAACCCAAATTTAAAAAATTTAAAAATGCCCAAAACCCGTTCCAAATCGCGTTGTTAAAAATTCCAAGTATGCACAATTAAAGAGGAATACCTCACACACATTTCTGTATTATTACGATTTTGCCATCTTTTGTTGTTTCTGTAAAAATGAGCTCATCCCTTAGAGAAACCTAAATTTTAAAAATTTAAAAATGCCCAAAACCCATTCCAACTCGCGCTGTTAAAAACTCCAAGTATGCACAATTAAAGAGGAATACCTCACACACATTTCTGTATTATTACGATTTTGCAATGTTTTGTTGTTTCCATAAAAAAGGGCTCATACCTTAGAGAAACCTAAATTTTAAAAATGTCCAAAACCCGTTCCAACTCGCGCTGTTTAATTTGTTGTTTCCATAAAAATGGGCTCATCCCTAAGAGAAACCCAAATTTAAAAAATTTAAAAATGCCCAAAACCCGTTCCAAATCGCGCTGTTAAAAATTCCAAGTATGCACAATTAAAGAAGAATACCTCACACACATTTCTGTATTATTACGATTTTGCCATCTTTTGTTGTTTCCATAAAAATGGGCTCATACCTTAGAGAAACCTAAATTTTAAAAATGACCAAAACCCGTTCCAACTCGCTGTTAAAAATTCCAAGTATGCACAATTAAAGAGGAATACCTCACACACATTTCTGTATTATTACGATTTTGCCATCTTTTGTTGTTTCCATAAAAAGGGGCTCATCCCTTAGAGAAACCCAAATGTTCAAAATTTAAAAATGCCCAAAACCCGTTCCAACTCGCGCTGTTGAAAATTCCAATTATGGACAATTAAAGAGGAATACCTCACACACATTTCCGTATTATTACGATTTTGCCATCTTTTGTTGTTTTCATAAAAATGGGCTCATCCCTTAGAGAAATACAAATATTAAAAATATAAGTGCCCAAACCCGTTCCAACACGCGCTTTTAAATATTTTAAGTATGGAAAACTATAGAAGGACACCTCGCAAGCAAATCCCAATCATTTTGGTTTTGCCATATTTCGTCGTTTTCATAAAATTTACAGTTTGGATGCATAGACCGCATTTTATTCCTTTAACAGGGCTATGTTATCTTTCTAACAGAGCTCTGTTAAATTAAAAGGTTTGTGGCAAAGCTAAAAATGTTATAATTTATCTTCACATACATAGAAAGAATTCAGTTGGGTTTTATTTAAACAAATTGTAAAGATATGTCAAAATTTGGCAACGAGAAATAATGCGAAAGTAGCTGTAAAAAATAAAGTACATTATAAAATTCCTTTAGAAATATTTTGATAGGATAAATACATTTATGTATGGCTAAGAAAAAGCTTTTTTACAGCTTTTGAATAAAGCTGAGGAAAAGTTTAAAAAAATTATTGCTAACAGGCAAAAGATACTTGGGAATATGGATCCCATACTTACAGGAAATGATTTTACGGAATATGAGATGCGGCTTCAATAATTCTTTATTGTAAATGATGTTTTAGATGATAAAAAAAGTAGCAGAAAAGGTTACAAGGACCTGGCTGATGCCTTGTAAAAATATTATGAGCTGTCTGTAAATGAAATGGCTAAATCCTATTATCCGAACAAGGGTCGAAAGCAATACGTGAATTTTTTGTGGAACTAAAATCTTTGGCTCAGAAATGAAATTTCGAAAATTTTTCGAACCGAGCTTTGCGTGATAAATTTGTGTGTGGTGTAAAAAATAATCAGCTGAGGTCAATAATTCTAAAGGAAAATAAGTTGACATTTAAGAGTGCGTGTAAAATAGCATTGAATTGGGAAATGGCTGAAGGTGAAACTGAAAAAAAAATAGACTCCAAGAAAGATCATTACAACACTTTTGCTGTGAATTAACATTATAGCAATTTCAGAGCTCGTACTCAAAAATTTGCAAAGTAGGCCACGATGCAGGCCACTGCGTTTGTAAAAATTGGATTTATTTTCAATGTCATAAAAAAGGTCACGCAACAAGAAAATGTGGGCAATGAAAAAATATTGAAAATAATGAGAGCGAAGTAAAGTGTGTAGAAGAAATGATGAGAGAGATTAGCTTGAATAATATTCATAGTAAAGATGAAGAAGAAAACAATATCTGTATTTTTTGCTGCTGATGCCGAATGTGTTAATCTGTTTTTAAAGGAAGTGTTGCTGGAGATGGAGGTCGATACGGGAGCTTGCGTTACTGTTATTTCTAAGACTAAGTAAATTATTTATTTTTCTAAAACTGAACTAAGTCCTTTGAATAAGAATTTTTTTTAACTGGTAGTCAACTAAAATATCTGTAAAATTAAAGTAAGTGTTAGTAAGGTGGATAAGGAGGATAAGAAAATTTTAGAAATTTTTGTACTTGAGTCGGAAAGAAATTCTAAACTATAGGATCCATTTCGTTGAAAAATATACAGCGGAAGTTGTTTTAAAACCCGGCAGCTTACTAATTTTAAAAAAGGCAAATGATGTTCCATTTAAATTAAGACCTCAGGTGGAACAGGAATTGAAACGTATAGTTCGAGATGGAAAATTAGTTCCTGTAAAGTTTAGTAAGTTTGCATCACCAATAGTAATTGTTTCAAAAACTGGTAATGAGATTAGAATTTGTATTGATCGTAAAGTTACGATAAACGGATTTATAGAAACAGAGCACTATCCTCTACCACGTATAGATGATACTTTTGCAAATTTATCTAAGTCAAACTACTTTTGCGTAATAGATTTGTCAGGCGCATACCAACAATTAAAGCCTTCAGAATCATCTAGAGAGTACGTAACGATTAACACACATAACACAAGGCTTCCTACTGGAGTCGCAAGTGGATCAAATCCTTTTAGGGATAGCTGGTGCATCGTGTTATTTAGATGACATTTTAATCGGAGTGTTTGATTTGACAGGAAACAAAAAACAGTTTTTTTTTGTCTTAGACAGGCTAAATCAATTCAATATTTTTGAAAAAGGAATAAATTATTTGGGACATTTCTTTCTCAAAATGGATTAAGGCTAAATACTGAAAAAGTTAAAGCAATTATAAATGCTCCTAGATCTAAAAATTTAACTGAGCTGCAAACTTACTAAGGTATGTTAAATTATTATAGCAGTTTTTTTTATCCAAATTTGTCTTCCGAACTAGGTGAATTATATGGAAAGAAGGTGCTCAAAATTGCTATGCAAACTGGAAAAAACTATTACTTAACAACAATTAATTTGAATTAAACGATCCAAACAAACCAATTATAATTACTACGGATGCCAGTCTATATGGTCTAGGAGCTGATCAGGCTCATTTAGTAAATGGTGTAGAAAAACCGGTTTTGTTTGCGTCCAGTATTTTAAGCCCATCAGAAAAAAATTACTCACAAATTTATCGTGTCATATTTGAATTAAGAAAATTCATAAGTGTATATACGGACACAAATGTATGATATGTAGTGATAATGAAGCTCTGAAGGAAATTTTTAATCCAAATAGAGATACTTCGAGCACAACATCATCAAGACTGCAAAGGAGGGCAGTAATGTTATCTATTAATGAATATAAGTTCAAATATCGCCTAGCAAATAAAAATGCGCCAGCTAATGCGATGCCTCGTTTGCCCTTAGAAAGCAATACAGAAATAGAAACAATTAGTAACACAAAACATATTTGATAAGGTTGAGTTACCTTTAAGTTTGGACCAAGTAAGAGATCACACTAAAAACAATGCTGTTTTAAAAAAGGTTGTAAGTTACAAAAAGAATGGGTGGCCATTGCATGTATCATAATAATTGAAAAGCTGGTACATATTTCGAAAATGTTTATTCACAGACGATAATTGTCTGTATTATAGAGATAGATTAGTTATACCTGAGATATTACAGAGCAAAGTTTTGGAAATCCTACATGAAAATCATGATGGTGTCGTACGTCTAAAAATGCTAGCTCGTAGCTCAGTTTGATGGCTGGGAACAAATAAATGTATTGAAAATTATATTTCAAGATGTTTCTCATGTCAATCCACACAAACAGTACCCAAAGAAACAGTTACTAGTAAATTGCCATTCACTATCGCACCATTTAAGTCGACTAAGATCTTTTTAATTTCGAGTCAAAAATATTTCTAATTTACATTGACTCATTAAGTAAGCTTATAGACGCACAGTGGCGTGAAATTCAAAAAATGAAATAAAAGTCTGGAACTTTTAAGCTATTCACCCGATTTTCATGAATCAAAGTGCGATTTTTAGAGGAGCATATAAGCTTATCGTCTACTGTATTTGGATACACCCTGTTTCAGTACATGGTAGTACCACAGCGCGTCAAAGTAGGCAACCTCTAACTTGAAAAACGTTTCAGAGCTTATAACTTTATCAAAAGTGAAAGGATTTAAAAAGATAGATAAAGAAAAAACACGCTTGGAATTTGTATGGTATCTTTAATACTTTTAGAGAAACTTGACTTTTAAATTTAAAATACAAAATATTTACTTTGACATTTTTTAGTTGTTTAACTGTACAAGATAGAACTATTTTAAAACAGATTAATAAAGCTAATACTATGAGAAATAACTTGTAAAAAATTTTAGTTTGACAACATTATTTTAGTGGCAATAATTTTTAATTTGAAATTTCATAAAAAGCTTAACAAATGTAAATTTTTTAAGATTTTTAACTATTTTTAGTAAATTCATTAAATTTCATCTGATATCCTTTTATGGAATTTTTTGAAGCACCTACAGTCAGCATTGTTCGAATATGGGCAATTTTTTAACATAAAACTAAATGTTCGAAACTGTAAAAAAATTGCTCGCGGATCTTCATTATTTTTATAGCCAAATATTCTAGTACGATTGGTTTTCAGTAGTTTGCCAAATTTTGTAGACATCCTGCGCACAAATAGGGTCTAAAAAGACGATTGAAGAAAAAAATTTAAATTTTTGGGAAGAAAATTTGTTATCTACATAGAAAATAATATTTTAGTTTATTGTTTGCCAAAATTTTTATTGATTTTAGTTATGAACATATATATTGGTCTTTCATAGGATGAAAACCTGATTTAATATTTTTCATATGTTCGGAGATATTCAAGTTAAAATTACATTCAGAAGATTTCACTTTTGATCTTTTTTTGGTTTTTAGCGATATTTTATACAGCTTTTTTTATTTGAAAAACTACTGCAGTTATGGTACCTCGCGCAAAAATCTCTTGTTTTATTATGTTTTACTAATTAGTGCTTCTACTTTTTATTACTTTCTTCTTTGAAATCAGTGATTTTGTTCTTTTTCTAATGCAGCAACTAAATATTTTTTTAAGAACATTCAAATATGACTACCTGTACATTTAGACGCGGCAAACCCATGTGTGCGCACGTACCTGGCGGTTTCTTTACAAATGATAGGGCATCATTTGTATTAAAATTTAATTTTTATTTTTATTATAACAATGCAGTAAAAACAGATTTTGGGAATAGTAGTTTAATTTTTCATTGTTGTGTTTAGTGCCAAACATAGATCTATTGTTATTTTTATTGAAAAATGGTATAACTAAGTTTACATTCCGTTTGTAATTTCTACAATATCCATTTCCGACCCCGTTAAGGTTATATAATCTACCTTCATGTGCATAGCGAAGTCGATTGCGCGACGTCCGTCCGAGTTAGTGTTAAAATCAACAAAAATTAAAATACGCCAGTAGATCAGCCAAAGTGTCGAAAGAGGTGCTATTGGAAAACAGAACAACAAATTTTGGGAACCTATCGTACTAGAATAGTTGGCTATGAAGACAATGAAAATCCGAGTGCAATTTTTTTACAGTCTCGAACATTTAGATTTTTGTTAAAAAATTGTCCATATTCGAACAATGCTGACTGGAGGGTGCTTTACAAAAATTCTATAAGAACCAATCAGATGGATGACACAAGGCCATGTCTTTAAGAAACAATTAAAAATGTAATAAATTTACTAAAAAAAAAAGGTTAAAAATCAATTTAAAAATTAAAAATGCTTTTTGGCAAAAATTTCACATTTTTTAAATTTTTAATGAAATTTCAAATAACAAAAAAAAATCATTATGCAACATTCGTAGCATAAAGACATACAAAATATCAGCTGACTATTCGTAAATTTAATTTTGCATAATAAATAAAAATAGATACAAAATGAGTTCTAAACGCAAGAGATTTTGGGGTAATTATAATAGTACAAAAAACAAACAGTATAATAGATTTCAATATCAGTAGTAATAGATTTCAATATGTATCTGACCTGGATGGAGATGATGATGATAACAGCGTGGATGTAAGTCATGACATTCAAGAAAAGCAGATAGTTCCTCCTATTACTGTGGATATTTGCCACAAGTTCAAAGATGTAATGCAATTATTTGGAATAAACTGTAAATACAAACGTTTGTCTATTGGGACAAAGGTGTTACCAAACTCTCTAGTGGAATACGAAAGGGTTTTAACCCTGCACCGTCATCCTTCGTCTAAATGACGACACGAGATTTTATTTTTAAATTAAAACCTGTGTTTGTCTTTTTGTTGATCTAATTTTTTGTATAGCAATAGTTGCTTGCAATCTGTTTTTGTTTAATATTAATTAAAAAATATCTAAATATAAATAAAAAACCTATATTGGTACATACTTTTGCTCATGACATGTATTATATTAACTAAAAGTGCGTCGTAGTCAAAATGACGTTGATGGCGTTACTGTACAAAAAATAAGGATGATGTTATAGGGTTAAAAAATTAAAATTAAACGAGTTAAAATTCTTTACGCATCCTGTTAAAGACACTAAGAAATTTAAATTAGTTTTCTTTGGTCTACCCAAACTCGATATTAAGACAATTCAGGACGATTTCAAAACGGCCTTCAATATTAATCCTGATATAACTAAGGAAATTCCGACAGTTCGGTCTAGTATGGATGATGCAAAAAGCAACATTCGAAAAATTAGGTACTTCTACAACGTAGTGGTTCATTGGCGGAACCCTTTGAGACGTGCTAAAGGTTCCACTCAATGTACAATGTATAGCCATGGATCCTCAAACTGCCATCGCGTAGCTGCCTGATTTGGTTGATGAGGATCCCACGATTACTCTTTCTGCTAATTAAGTAAAGTTCCTGACGCTTGTCCCGTGGTATACAAATGCTATAATTGTATAAAGAGAAACCTTAAAAATATCAATCACCAAGCGGACGACCCAAAACGTCAATGCAGAAAGGAATATTTACATGTTTGGCGTAAGGTAACACAGAAACAACTCTCGAATAGGCCCTCAAAAAAGTTCTCAAATATCTTAATTACATCGGATGATGACAGTTCTGTTTAAGTTTTTTAATGTCTCCTTCCCATACCTTTTTGTGCATTGAAAGGAAAAGATCGCAAAATTTCATTTGCAGATGTGGCAATATCAAGCGATAAGAATAATGAAGACGATAATATTTCTAATGATAAGATTCTAAAAATACATTTTGAAGCACTTGATGCAAAAACAAGTATCACAAAATACGTGTTCTGGGTATGATTTTAAAGCATATCTTATAAATTATTACTAAACAGATATTAAGCGTTATGCATTGAAACGCTCGGGGCATATCGAGCAAAGCATCTATTACACAATTTGAAGACTTTCTCAACGAAAAACAAATAGATATTTTATTTATGAATGAAACATTTTCAAACAAAAATCACAAAATACAATTTTTTAATTATTTTATATACAGAGAATATCGTTATATACAGAGAATTGCGACTGAGGGACTTGACAAAAGTTATGTTAAATTAAATTTTAAGATCAGATGTTTGAAATCTGCCAATAAAATTTCCCTTAAGATCTTCTATATCCTAAAGATTGTTACCATTTTTTTCCGAATTCTGCATTTTGCATATTTTGGAACGAACTTTTTATTAATGGCATTCGGCATATTGCTCAAAATATTATTGTTGCTATTTTTGGCCACCAAATTTCTATTTCTGTGTGTACAATCTTATGTTTTCAGCTAATAAGGCCTAAATTTATCCATGTAAATAAAAACAATTTTTTGTTACATGTTTCCCCAACGTTTCGTGAATTTTTTGTTCACTTTCTCAAGGGGTCGTCTATTTAATTAAAAGAAGAAAATTTAACACAGTTACAATTAAAAACAATTACCGTGAAAATGTACAAAAATATGTTGACTTACAGTATGACAGTACAGTTTACATTAATAAATTAAAGATTTTTGATAAAAATAACAATAAAAAAAACAATATTAAACATGAATTAACAAGCACAAAAATTTAATTTACAATTTAAGCGCGAGTTTATAACTGGCGCTTAAGTTGTCTGTGTCCTCTTTAATGTTCATTGTTATGTTTATTTTTTGTTGTATTCTTAAGCTTTCTATGGTGTATCTCTTTTTCTCGTTGTTTACTTTGTCTAGTATTTTTATATTCACCCCTATCGTGAACAAAATGTGAAATTTTTGTTCCCATGAAATTTTCATTCCCCATGAAAGGAAAATTGCTATCGTGAATTTCATGCGAACGTTTGTTCCCGCTATCAATTCATACTGAATGCAAATTAGAAAGAAGAAAATATAAATAGGGAAAAAAATATTCCAAATTTTTTAAAGTTAAGTGATTTGTGCTATTGTATTGTTGCAAGAGGAGAGGATACTACAACAGAGAACAATTTTATTTCAAGAACGTGACGTGCAACACGCGTAAAAGTCCTTATAGTTACCCTAGACGCAAAAGGTCCAAACAATGGACCAAAGTGGGCTGTGTCAATACGGCTGCCTGCCTAACCTACCCTAGACCTTGCTACTGACCCATTTCAATAAAATAAATTTTTATGTCTGTGTTTTTCTATCTCCCTTTTTTTCATTTAAAAATGGTTTTAAAAAAAATCTTTATAAATTTATAACCAATAGATCTCTTTGTTTTGCATCTTGATGAGCATAATGTCAGTCTGTACTGCAGTAACTGATATCGAATCAAAAAAATGTGTTATTGATGTAAATTTTCTAAATAAAACATATAAAAACTGGCATAATGTATGCAGTTCCCCAGCAAAATTTAAGTGAACAAATCTAAGGGAAAAGTGAAAAAATTTCGAGGGAAAAAATCAATCATGATAAGGGGAATTTTTGTTTACGTGAAAAATTGTTCACGTGAACTATTCACGATTGCAATTTGGGGAAAAGGGAAAATATATTCATGATAGGGGTGATAATAGAGGAGGTTTAAAATAAAGACGTTCACAGATATATCTGTTTATATCAGTTTTTGTGTGTCTACTCTTATGAGTGCGTATAGATGAGTACTTTTGTGTTTCTGATATAAGTTGATATTGTTACTATTTCTCATTGGATAGATGCGAATGAGTAAAGAGAGAATGAGAGTAACATATCTGTTCTCCTATGTTTCGCACAAACGGATATAAACTGATATTGATGGTTGTACCATAAGTACTTATTGTGTGCTGCGAATTCATATCCATTCATACGTACATATGCATTGGTTTATTTAAATTACAAAAATAATATTCTTGTTTCTAAATATGATGATGAAGTTCAATATACAAAACTGAATTTTCTAACAACGAATTATGAATCTAATGCGTATAATTGTGTTAAAATTACTATTATGTTTTTTAATAACTTTTACCAGCGATTACAGCAGTTCTAAGGATACAATAACTAAATAAATATATATATGTATGTATGCATGTTTCTATATTTAGAGAGACAAAAAGCCTGATAATTTAAAATCAATTTAAAAATATTTTTATGTTAAGTTTACTTTAAAATACCTTCTGAATCCAAATTATTTTTAATAAATATGGCCGAAAATAATAAAAATTCAATTAAAAAATGAAGTATGAATATATAAATATTTTTAGCAAACATAAAAATAAATTTTTCATTACCATTAAAATTTCATTGGAATTACTTGAAATAATAAAAAAGGAAAAAAATAACAGCGGTATCATGCTAATAATTTTTTTTAATTATAATTGTTTTAATAATGGTAATGAAATGAAAAATAAAATTATTATAGCAAAACCTTAAAAAACTATGCATAAAAAATAAGCCTTAACCCTTTTGTTGATGGATATGCATTCGAAAATTTTAATAATTTATTAAATTTAAATGAGATAGGAATAAAACTCTGATATCTATGTAAATTTAACTCAAATCCCAGCTAGCAAACCTTATTACTTACTCGAAAACAGAAATATATTCTTATAGTGCCTAATGTTAAAACGTACATATTTCATTAGATTTTTGTGATAAAAATGTCACTTTAAAATATGGCTTTATTATGCTTTATGGCGTTTACTTAGTGTACAAGGAAAAGGAGCATTGTTAAATGATGCTATGCTCTAAAGCCAGTTAACTAATTATCGATCAAACTTTTTCATCAAATTACCGCTAGTGAAAATAGTGACAATGATGACAAAATTATTAGCATTTATGAAATTGTCAACGAGTTAGTCCATCTAATTAATTGCTCCCATTTATAGTAAGAAACTTGCATTTTTTAAACATATATTTTTCAATAAATTATTATATATTCTAATTAGTGGTTGACAGCGAATTGTTTACGCACACAACTAAGAGATATACTATACTGTTATAATTTATATCCCGTTGTTAAGCTGACTATCCTTTGGTAAGCAATTACAACGAGCCAGTCCATTTTACTCTTTTATTTTTTCTATAAAACTTTTTAATAATTTTTCAATTTCGAATAAATTTTACGATCTATTTATTTAAGCTGTACTGTTAGAAATTTTAAATGCACAAATAACATAATGATAATATTCTTCTAAGTGCATAGAAAATAAAAATTGCGTTATTTAATATGTACATATATATATATAAAGGGAACAATATTATTACTGGTTTCTAGAAGTGTAAAAGTTTTCCCTATTTTTTTATTGAAATTTTTCGGAACTTCTATTTTTATGTACATTTGCATGTACGGATGTATTTACTAGTTTTTATACAAAAGGAATTAATTTTTTTTTTAAATAAAGATATACACCCCTATTCTGCGTTTCGATTAAGTCTCCGCATTCAGTTCCGTTGCGATCGAAAATTGGTATTCTGCAGAAAAACGGAATCGAAAGAAAAAGAAGAAGACAACAATGTTTACACAATTAATAACATCACTGTGGAATGTGGACATGAAATAGCAAAATAAGCAAGTTTGCTATCATTTTTGTAAACAAATGTCAAATTTAATACAAAAAGTTGTTTGTATTCCTAATTAAAAATAAATTCTTGATGAAATTTAATAAACAAATAAATAAATTAAATTATAAAAAGTAAAAACAAAATAAAAATTAGTTGTTCATAAATATATTACAGTGCAAAGAATCTTGTGAAGATAAAGGTCTATAATTAAAAGTGTTGTTATTAAACATGGAAAGAAAAAGAGACAGTTGCAATCCATTTGTGAAAGTAAAATGTTAAAATATTGTAAAATCATTTTATTTTACAGATTTAAAAAGAAATTTCGTTTAAACAAGATGAGGTGCAGACAAATTCTTTGGCTTTTTCTTCACCACTTTGCCGAGTTGTGGCCGCTTTAGGATTCTTTGCAGAAGGTAGCTACCAAAGCGGAGTTGGAGAAGATTTTAATTTTGTGATGTCTGCTTTAGATGCCATTAAATTTGCCAGTTTTTCATACTGTTCTGGTGCTATTGTTTTTGACTTGTAATACAAAAATCAACAATTAAAAAAAAAATAATTTAATTAAAAAAAATAATTGAAAATAATTTAAATTGTTTTTTTAATCGTGTCTGAACATTTTATCTCATTTTCTATTTACTATTTTTTTCAATTTTTAACTTTTTAACTAAAAAATACAAATAAAGAAAACTCCTCCGTTAACAAAAAAACAACGGAGAAAAACGGAGCACCGATCGTAATGCAGAATACATACAATCGAAAGAATCGAAAATCGGAATCGAAACGCAGAATACCAAAGTTGCTAGACGGAGAAAATTTCGATCCGAATCGAAACGCAGAATAGGGGTGATAATAAAATTCCCTAATTCAATTAATTCTATCCTCATAACTCAACGCGCAACTAGACAACAATTTATTAATTTTTCATTTGTTTTTATAAAATAAAATTATCAATTATATAATAAATATTGCTAATTCTACCTTTGAAATCATATAAACTAATTACTTAGGCTAAACAATAATACATAATCACAATTCGGGTTATCACTACGAAGTTAAAATACTACTTATTAGTTCTCGCCTCTATCATAAGCAGCACACAAACACTAAGCATACAGAGGCGACACGAGAATATAGTCATCTCTTTTTTTCTATGCATCTCTTTCTTGACATCCTATCGACTTCAATTTTGTTTTGTAGTAGTCGATAGGATGTTAAGAAAGAGATGCCTAGAAAAAACGAGATGACTATATTCTCGTGTCGCCTCTGTATACTCGGTGACACAAATATCTAAAATATCCGTTTCATAAACAGATATATTCAATTACTCATGGTACAACAGATATTTGAGAGTAAAAAACTGATAATTTTCTCACTCTATGCAAAACCATAAACAACTGTATGTGTTTATATCCATAGTGTGAGTACGCACAAGCGAAAGCATACAATATCAACTACACTCATGCGTTCTTTTGTATCTGTTTTAACTGATATGTATATGATATATCTGTTTTTGCCATACTGTTGGATATACTAGTGCACGTCTTTAGTTTAAAAATAGCTATTAAAAAATCCATTCCACATCATCGTGCACATAAAATCACAACATCTGCAATAGAAAACATTTCTATTATTATATCCATAAACAATAGACCGGTTAGATTTACTTCTGCTTACTGCCCAAAATACACTGCAAATTTTGTAAATGACATACACAAATTAACAGCTGGATCAATAGATTATTTTATATTCGAGACCTCAACGCCCGCCACTCTAGTTGGAATTGCAGGCACAACGGCCTCTTATTTAAACTTAACCTTTTAGGATTCCCCATCTACTTGCAAAGAATAATTAATCGTTTTCTGAGTAATAGGACTTTTATTCTTACTGTAGATGAAAGTAATTACACAGAAAGAAAAATTCCAATGCGATCTTAAAGTTTTAAAAAAGCAGCACTCAGCCCTATACGCTGATGATACGGCTGCAATAGAAAAGTTGCAAATGCTATAATAAAAATATGAGATGAGCTCTCGAGCTTGCCAATAAATATTTCTTTAAATGGAAGATAAAGATTAATGAAATAAAAACTCAAGCCATAATCTTTCCGTTTAATAAATCCCCTTAAAGAATGCAATTAGGGAACTGAAATTTCAATACAAGACGAAGTAAAATATCTGGGTATAACTTTAGACAAAAAAATTAATATTCAAAAATCACGTCTTGAAAACATGCGAAAGACTATCAAATGTAGTTGTGCACTTTTCCCTCTTTTAAACCGCAGATCTACGCTAAATATTAAAAATAAGTTGTTGCTGTATAAGATTTGCATTCGACCAATAATGACCTTTGGATGATAAGTCTGGTACAGTAAAGTCGCAAAAACGTACCGAGAAAAGCTGCAGATTATACAAAATAAGAACCTTAAAATTGTACACAATTTACCAAGGCGCTACTCAACATTTTGTTTGCATAGATTTTACAAAGAAGATACCATCAATGAAATCATCAGTAAATTAACATCATCAGTAAACTAACAGATCGTCTAATTATGATTTAATAAGGAATTTGTAAGTGTAAATATCTTTTAAACCTTTATCTTTACTTTATGTAAAAAATCAATCTATGTAAATAACAAAAATTATAAATTTTAAAAATGTAATATTGAGAGTCAAAAAAAATAAATACAAAAAGAAAATATGATTACCACTAAAGTAAGGAAGTCAAAGAAAACAGTTTTTCTACAAGTTCTTTCTTATAGTATTAGCTTTCTAAATATGTTTTAAAGAAGTTCTGTCTTGTTTCTATGAAAGTATAAGAGATACTATGCAAACTCCAAGCATGTTTGCATCCAGACTTTTATTGGACTTTTTGTTTTTTTGTATTTCACGCAACTGTATATCGGTATATCTTTATCAGCGCAATTAGCGCAATAAAGTCTAGTACATTCCTGTAGTGAATGTGGAGGAAGATTGCAGCTTGCACAAGATGGAGAGTTTTTACAACGTTTGTTAGTGTGACCCAACAATTGGCAGTTGCGGCATCTCATTGGATTTGGTACGTATTCACGTACCCTAACCTTGTACCAAGAGGTGCCGATAGATTCGGGTAGTACCACCTACCCTAAGTAAGTAAGAAAGGTAAGAAGAATTAACCCAGAGGGAGCTTTTTTGTTATCTACCGTTCCTTCTTATTTATAAACGTCATCGTCACCTTGAGAATTAAGTGTCTCGATAATTCCTCGAAGTTTACGTATGGTGAATATATCGTATTTTTAGTGAAATTAAGTTGATCATGAAGTTTGCATATGCAAATTTTTTGCGACTGTTTAATGTAAAATGTATTCAATTTGTTGACTTTCTTAATTCGTCTTTTTATTACTCTGTTAATATCTAAATTATACTCCAATTTTATCAATTTTGTATTTTCGGAGTATTAATTTGGATTCTAACGAGTAAAACCGCTAACGGTTTAATTAAACTTGTGTCGCAATCTTCCAATTTCTAAAAAATATTCATTTCGTTTAGAGCAATTTGAACGAGAACAAACCCATTTGTTGAAAAAAGGTAATATTCTAACAAGTAAAACAATTTAATTCCAAATTTTAAACCTTATCTTTTTTTATCTTTTAATTCTTTGCACAAAAACATTTTGTTCCTTCGAGCCGTATCTTGGGAAGTAATATTCTATTGGAGAATAACCACCCTTATTTTGTTTGTGTTCAAAGATCCACAACTTCATTTTCACCACACCAAATTTCATCCTCATTTTTTGGAAAATTCATTTGAAATAAAGGTGCGTAATTTCATTTTAAATAAGTGATTTTTTTTTATTAAATAGTGAAAATAATTATTATAAAAGTAAAAATAATTTAAAGCCGACGGAATATAAAAAAATAATATCACTTTATATATTAAAATTCTATAAGCATTAAAAGTAAATATCAAGTGCATGAAATAGTGGTGTGTTTTTTGTAAGTAATAATAGAGATTACATACATACATACATATACATTAACATTACATCGGTGCTTCTTCTTGAATTTACAATTGCACCGGTCGGTTTGACTACCATTTATTTTGTTTAAAATCGATAATATTGTTTTGTGTTTAATTATTAATTATATTTAAATTAAAAGTATTTCTTTTTTATTTGAATATAATTTGATTAAAATTTAAAGATAACTATTGATTTTTTTCAATAAGTGTTAAAGTTAAATTTTTTGTTTTGATTTGCCGAGAATTGAGAAATAATGTCTGTTTCATCACTTGATAGATTTATTAGAGCTTCGGATGCTCTTACAGAATTTGAAGATGAAGAACACACAGTCGATACATAAGAGCTTCATGGCGAAGAGTTAAGACTTTTGTGGGACAAAGTTAAGTTGACACAGGAGGAGTGTTTAGATTTTTTAAAAAGTTGTAAGGATACAAAATTGGATCAGGGAGATGCTGTATCGGCAAATTATCGCGCTACATATACGGCCTATTTTACGTGTTTAGGAAAAGTAAATAGAAAGAAACGTGAGTTTGAATCAGAAATTAAATTTAATAGTTCCCAGATGGCACATCCGTGCAGTGCTGATGTTTCAGGTCACACTTTGTCGTTACCACCTTGCGACGTTGACACGTTTGAAGGGAATAACCTTTCTTGGCCGACCTTTAGGGATTTATTTACTGCGGTATATGTGAATAGTGCGCGTCTTAGTAATATTGAGCGGCTATGCCATTTGCGGCGAAAAACCGAGGCGAAACAGATCGTCACTAAAATGCCGACTTTCGAATGAGAGTTTTGATATAGCGTGGAAAAATCTCAGGGAGGCTTATGAAAATCCTCGTATGTTGGTTAACAACCAACTTAAAGTTTTTTTCAACCTTCAAGTGTTATATAAGCAGACTTGTGTGAATCTTAAGTGTTTACAAAGGGGCATAAATATCTGCCTATCTGCCTTGTCCATTTATGATGTGTCGACCGAGAATTGGGATCCAATTATTGTTTTTGTTTGTATTCAGAGACTTCCAGATATTACTGTTACTTTGTGGGAACAAAGTATTAAGGACAAATTTGCTTTGTCTAAACGAAAGGATTTAGATGCCTTTCTGACAGAAAGGATTCAGACATTAGAATGTTTACGCTATACCAGGGACTACTCACATGAAAAGAAGAAAGTTGTACAGAAGGTAATGGCAAATTATGCGGGTTCGTCAACGTCAAATAATTGTGTTCTTTGTAAAAATCATAGCCATTTTTTACGGGATTGTAAACGATTTAAAAATCTTTCGATTTCGGAAAGATTTTCGACAGTTTAAAAATTTAGTTGTTTATCGCACACACATGAAGTTAAGGATTGTAAGAGTGTTCATAATTGTTCAAGTTGCAATAGGAGACATACCCTGTTACACAGAAATGCGTCTCCTTCGGAGGATTTTGTTAAGAATTCTTCTGATACGGCTGCGAGTTCAGGCGTTCATTTTACGCAGGATAACCCTGGACCCATAGAACCAGCACAGCCATCTACCTCTCGCGGTATAGTATCTTCGGCTCCTGTAAATCGTCAAGTATATCATGTTTCTCAGAGTCGAGCTGTATTATTAGGGACGGCAATAGTGAATACACGTAACCAGGGTATAACGTACCCAGCTCGGGCCCTGATTGATCCCGCTTTAGAAACATCATTTATTTCTGAGCGATTGCAGAACTGTTTAAAAATTTCTGCGCATTTACGAATGCCAAAATTTCAGGTGTAAACCAAACAGTCTCTGCCACTATTCGGAAACTCTGTTCTTTTGAAATAGGTTTTCTTTTTGATTCTTTGATTTGCTTGACGACTACGGCACTTGTTTTACCAAAAATCTCCGGTAATCTACCATCCTTTATAAAATTAGCTTAAATTAACATACATACAATAATAAAAAAGCTTTACATAACATAAACAGTTATCTTAAATTAAACATGCATGCAGTAATAAAAAACGTAACAAATAGAAAAAACTGTACATAAATAAAAACAATTAGTTGTTTAGGTAAACTAATATGTTATTTATAATTGAGCTTAGTGACAAATTAAAATCAGTAAACTTATAATATTTATTAAAATCTGCACAAATTCCTGAAAGGGTCTGCGTTAGCATAATTAGCCCGAAAAAATTCTACTGCTAAGGGGATAAAATTTCGTGTAGGGCGTTGTGGTACATATAAAGTAATTCTGTTAATGAGTAAATAAGTAGATACATCGCCACTAAACACGCCAAAAATGAAGGAAATAGAGAGTACTGTTCTGCGACTTCTTAGGGTTGGTAGCTTAATAAGAGAAAATCTGGCTGAATAGGAAGGTAAATCGAATAGGTTAAAGTTGAATCCACAGACGCAAAAAAGCAGGAACCGTTTTTGAACACATTCGAGAACATTTGAATATTTTTTATACATAGGGTCCCAAATTATGGATCCGTACTCCAGAATAGGCCTGACAAGCGACATATAAACGTATCATTACTCTCGTTAGCCCAACGTTTTACAAATCGCAGTTCAGCTCTGGCTTTGTTTGCTGTCAAATTTATATGTGAGATAAAATTGAATTTGGGGTCAAGTAACAATCCAAGATCTAATATTTTATCTACTTTTTCCAGATGATAGTCATCGATAAAATAGCGTGCAAGTATCGGTTTCTTTCTGGCGAAGCACATATATTTACATTTCTTTAGATTTAGTTCCATAAGATTTTTTTACACCAATTGTGAAGCGAGTTAAGGTCACCTTAGAGATGTTGCTGGTCGGATACTTGACTGTAATTACGAAAAACTATTTCATCGTCGGTATACATTAAAATATTGGACCATTGAATGACATCAGGCATAACAAAAACAGATGCCGCCCAAGGTGACTTCCTGTGGTACCACAGATACAACATCTATGCATCTAGAGCAGGAGTTATTAAATCGAACCATTTGCTTCCTATTTGTTAGGTAAGAGTATATCCATTTGACACTTAAATCGGTAAAACCAATTAATCCAAATTTTTTCATCTGGAGCATATGATTGACTTTATCAAATGCCTTGCATTTCTTTCGAAATCCATGCTGATGATTTGTTATCAAATTTTATGTATGAAAGCATAAATGTTCGGTGATAATTTTTTAAAATAATTTGGGTATAGTACTTAATTTTGCTATACCACTGTAATTTGAAACATCGGACTTATTTCGATTTAAAAAAAGGAATGATAAAGGAATCCTTCCAGATTTAGGGAAAATTACCATATATTATCGATATATTAAATAAAATTTCTAAAGGGATAGAAATACTATCAGCCCAATTTATCAGAATATTGCTAGGATTTTTATCAGGTCCACTATTATATGAGAATTTAAGACTTTTAAATTCCTTGAAGATTGTTTAATTATCAATAAATGGTATATTAATTGATCGAGTTTTAGCGATGTTGAATGGATACTTAAAAGATTCATCGTACTTTGCATATGAGTAAATTGTTGAGAAGATATCGGCGAATAAATTACTTATAATTATATCATCACTGGATTCGGTTAGATGAAACTTTAAAGCTGAAGGGAATCCATTCGTTTTCTTTTTTTGATTTACAAATTTGAAAAATGACTTTGGATTACGTTTTAAATTACTTTTAAATTTTTGTATATAAATATTATAAAATATTTTATTAAGCGAAGAATACGTAGCGCGGCTAATAGAGTACCTTAAATAATCAGCAGAATCACCGGACTGTTTGAATTTTTTGAAGAGTTTGTTCTTTCTATTTTTAGCGTATGATGATTGTTTATTATTCCAAGGAGGACCAACATATTGCTTGATTATTGTTTTCGGAATACACAAGTCGATAAAAGAATAAATCTTATGGCAGAAGGCTTTAGTCATCTTATCTATATCGGTGCAAGATAGAATGTTGTTCCAGTTAGTATCCTTTAAGAGTTCATTTAATAAACTGTAATTGGTGTTCTTAAAAGAGAAGGTCTTTAACATTAAGGCACCACAGATTTATATGGAGTTGAAGCTAATAATTCGATAGTAGGATGGTAAATATCTTCAGGTGTTGTTATGGGTAAGGAGCGCCTGATAAAATAATCTGTAAACTAGGTCTAGTAACCTTGAAGAACTATTCATGATGCCATTTAGTTGATATAAGCCTAAATCTTATAAAATATTAAAGAATTCATCACTGTTAGAGCCCAGTGTAGTTTGAACAAGAAATTTTTCTTACGGTAAATACTTCCAGGATATTGATGGCAAATTAAAATCTCCAAAACTAAAAATTGAATCTTCAGTAAATGCAGATTGAGCAACAGATTTAATGGCTTCGGCATGTAGAATATATATCCGCATTGGAGAAAATGGCGGCACATAAGAACATGTTATAAAAATTCGTTTGCCCCTGTTTTTAATCAATACAGATATAAATTCAATATCAAATACTGAATCAGTTGCGAGCAGTTCAGACGACAAACTATTTGAAACTGCAATAAGTACTAAGATGTTTAATTTATTACAAAGTATTTCAGAATTTAAAAAGTTATTGCTAAGCCATGTTTTAGTAAATACTAAGACTTGATGATCCAAGTTAAAGCTTTCCTTATATAATGATAAAAGTTTTGTTCTCAAGCCGCAAACATTTTGGTAAATAATAGAAATATAATCAGTAGTAGTTGATTTCAGTTTTTTGAAGCATTAATGTCATGTTGAGGGAGGATAGCAATGTTACCTGATTTGTTTCTGGGTGTAAATTCGCGAACAAGTGTATTGTTTGGCCAGAAACTCGGCTCCAACAAATCATCAGGTGGAATCGATATTTTAAAAGATGAAATGAATCTATGTTGAGAAAATTTGAATCTGTGTGTTGATATATCTGCCTCCTTTCCAACTTTATTTTTCAAAAAGTACTCAACTGGTTCGATAGTGGTATCACTAGCCAGACGTGATACAAAAATAGCTCGTCTTGGAGGAACAGCTCGCAAGTGGCTGTGAGCTACTAAATTACTGTTAGATGTTGTATTGTCATTATCTGGAGGACAAGCATTCATGTCTTGTGCAGAAATTATATTCGAAGGTGTTGCTGACAGAGGACTCCCGTCAATAATTTCAGCAGAATTATGGGTAGTAGGCACTGTAATGTATGTAATTATTGGCACATTAGGCGATTTATTTGTAGCTCTTTTTTTCTTCGGTGAAAAGTGAGTTTGTACATTTGTAAACTTATCTAAGTTTGGAAAGTTTAGCTTGCATAGATACAAAGTCATTATTAAGTTGATCAAACTCTCCCTTTAGGCTTTTAAAAAATTTATAGAAATCAATATTTATTTTTTTGAAGCTAACACAAGTCCAATGAAGGGATTCTACGGGATCAGCAAGGGCGTCTGCATCGAGTGGCTTCAGTCCAGAACATTTCAAGTGAAAATTTCCTAAACATAACAACATAACAACAAGATACAAACCGATCATTTCCAGTAACGTTGCAGTTAGAGCTTAAACAATCCATGTCGAAAAACAATGTTAATGGTATATTTGGATGATTTTATTGCATTAAATAACAGATGACGCACCATTTCACCACAGGTGAAATTCGGCGAAACAGTTTAGGGTCGTTATTAACTCAGAACACGGTATTTGGGTGGCTTAATACGGGTCAATCTTCGTTGCAAGTTTGTTCAACTACTCGTAGTGTAGAATTTTCTTAGGAAGATAATTTAAACAGAAATTTACTTAGATTTTGGGAATTAGAGGAACCACCAAAAAGGAGAATAATGTCGCCTGAAGATATGATTTGTGAGAAGAATTTTAAGAGTACCACTCGTAGGGATCCAGATGGTCGTTATTTCGTGACACTTCCATTCAGAGCTGATTTTCCCGAAAAATTTCCTTTAGGTTCATCTAAAGGGAATGTTATGTCACAGTTTTTAAGAAATGAGCATTCTCTGTTACGAAAACCCCTGGTAAAGAAAATGTATGACGAGATTGTAGGCGAATACTTATCTTTAGGTTATATGAAACCTGTAACAAATAATTACCCTAATATGACATGTTACTTACCGCATCATCCGGTAATAAAATTAGATCGCAAAACTACGAAATTAAGGGTAGTATTTAATGCATCTAATAAAACTTCTAGCGGCAATAGCCTGAACGACTGTCTTTATGTGAGGCCCACATTACAGGCGGATCTAGTCTTGCTTATACTACGTTGGCGACTTTTTAGGTTTGTTTTTAACTGTGACATAACTCAAATGTATCGGCAAATTAGATTGGATAGTGCACATACTCCATTTCAGCGTATCTTTTTCGAAAAATTTCGAAATAAAAACAGAAATTCCAATACTAAAACAATTGTTTAAGATGAATTGTAATGTTCGGCTTAAGGTCCTCTTTGTTGATAAATTAAAAACAAAATAACTTTATTGTCTTTATTTATTTTTAATATTCCAATATTTCGACCAACTTTGTTGGTCATCTTCAGGGAAATATGACTAAAATATACAAAAAATGTTTATGCTCAAAGCAAACAAATAACAAAATAATACAATAATAAAAATTAAATTACATTTTGGTGGTTTTACATGTAAAGTACATATGTGTGTTCACAGTACTTTTTGGTAGATATACTTTAAGTAATTTATTATTTTGTTTGCTTTCAAATTCAATATTATTATTATTATTTTTTTTTCTTTCTGCTATCTGCGCATTAGAAGTACAATGTTTATTGTTACAAGTGGTTCACACTTTTCCTGAATAAAAAACAAATTTTTTTGTAAAAATTTAAAGTCTTGAAAAAAAAACAAAAATATATTAATATTTTATTCATTTTAAACTTTAATTGCATCCAAGGTTTTACTTGAAATTGGAACTAGTTCGACGAGTGATATTACTTTTTTTTTTAAGAATTTTTTTTCTAAAAGTCTACGAAAGTAGCAGGGGAAAAGAGAGGGAAATGACCTATTGTACCCAACACTTTCCAATACATTTAGTTGACGTTCCTGCAAAAAGCAGTTCAACGACCTTTTCCAAAAATACTCTTTTTAACAGCTGATTAGTTTTCGCACATTTCAAGGAATGCAATCATTTTTTTCCGCCAGAAAAGTTAAAGTGTTAATTGTTTTTTACGAGCATTGCAGAATAAATTTTTCTTGTTTCACTGAATTTAACCAGTAGTTTTAATATTCAAGAGTGTAGTATTTATTTATCATCCGCATTAAAATTTTTTTTGCGACTGGTTGAGTTTATCTTACTGTGACTGCTGATTTTATAGAATTAAAATTGCGGTTTTCTTAGCCAAGTAAAAGTTGAAAGAATGTCGCTAGACCAGTTCATTCGATTGTCTGATAGCATTGTTGAATTCGAGGCTGACCAAAACGATAACCAGTATCCTTTAACTTCGCGTCATGCCATTGACGTTCATCGGTACGAACTCAAGTCTAACTGGAGTCGTATTAAGGAGGTCTATGAGAAATTCATATTCGAAGCTGAAAAATAGGCTAGCGATCACGATGATCCATTGGACATTGAAACTTTTAAGGTAAAGTACAAGAGTAAATACATTAATTATTGCAAATACTTAACGAAGTTGTCGGAGATATCTGATCAGCTACGGGCACAGACAGCGTCTAGTCAAAAAGCTGAATCTCGTCATGATGTGGATGCGAAAAGTCTGAGTACATCTCGGGATCTTCCTTTCAACAGTTCGGTTCCCTCTGTTTCACAAGGTTTTCAAGGTTTGCCTCCCATTGAAATCCAACCGTTCTATGGTGATTATGCTTCCTGGCCTACTTTTCGTGATACATTCACGGCTGTAGTGTCTCAGTCGAGAACTAGAAAATTGGAAAAGTTATTTTATCTGACACAAAAGACTAAACGTGAGGCTAGGGAAATAGTTCAAAAAAGTTCGCTTACCCATGAAGGGTTTGAAATAGCGTGGAAAAATTTGTGTCTTCGTTTCGAAAATCGAAGGGTGCTAGTAAATGGTCAATTGAAAATCCTGTTCAACCCCAAAATATTACTTCGGAGTCTGCAAAGGCAGAGAAATATTAGCTCTTTTATTTCAATACTTAGGCTATATAATGTTAACGTGTCCAGCTGGGACCCAATTTTTGTATTTATCTGCACTAATAAACTGCCAGAAAATAAACTAACATTATGGGAACAGCAGTTTAAAGACTTATATTCCGAGTTGGTCTGAGTTAGATGAATTTCTCACATAACGGGTATAGAACTCTGGAGACTGTTTCAGAAATTCGTAGTTCAACTACCTACCATTCTAAAACCAATGACACCAAATCAAAAGTTCAATTTAATTCGAACCCCAAGAAGCAAGTTCATAGCTATCAGAGAAACGTTTCGAGTCCTAGGTGTCAACTGTGTCCCAAAGAGAACCATACCAGAATAAATGAAATACGAAAAGATGGCTTATGCTTGAATTGTTTTTCTAAAACTCATAGTGACAGAAACTGAAGTAGCAAACATAGTTGCTATAAATGCAGTAAAAGACATAATACACTACTCCATAAGGAAACATCAAATCCTCATTCAGTTTCTGGTTCGAATCTTAATCCCAATTCTGTATCATTCATTAGTAGTCAACAGTCCGCTAATTTCCCCAACTCTGATGTAATTCAATCCTGTTTCGCAACCAATTCCAGAAACGTACTCTTGGGTACTGCTATCGTAAATATAATAAATAAGGGCATAAGGTATAGTGCACGAGCCTTGATTGATTTAGAATCAGAAGGTGTATTCATTTCGGAGCGTTTGTTTAACTTACTCGGTCTTCCTTTCGAAAAAACAAATGCTCAAATATCTGGCTTGAATAATTCCATTTCGGCCACAGTTCAGAGGCAATGTGATAAACTTCTTGGTACAGAATTGGATGACAGCATAGCCATTCCGGTAACGGCTTTAGTGGTTCCCCATCTCTCAACCAACGTTCCAACCCATCAACTTCGAAATAATTCGTTCGCTACCCTTCCTTATATCCGACTTGCTGACCCCCTGCATTAAGCAAAGAGTTTGCAACTCGTTAATTGCTTAGGAGACCATCTTCGGCTGGATTTTAACTGGTCCAATATCTTGAAGCTCCTCTCTAACCATGAATATAGTTTCTCATTTCTGTGAAATTTCTTTGGATAAAGAAATTTCTCGCTTTTGGGAGGTGGAGAATCTTCCGAGGAAGAACATCGTATCTTCGTCTGATCAGTCTTATGAGGATTTGTATGTCCGAACAACGAAAGAAATCCAAACGGCCAATATATAGTATCGCTTTCGTTTAAGGAGGGTTTTCCAGATTCTCTCAGTATAGGAGATTCTAAGCGAAGTGCGATGGATCAGTTCTTATGTAACGAGGCCAGATTGATTCGCAATCCAGAACTCAAAGTTCAATATGATAAGGTGGTCCAAGAGTACGACACACTTGGTCACATGATGAAAGTTCAGCCTGTTCATTTTTAAAAATCGGAATGCTACTATCTCCCACATCATGCCGTAGTTAAGCCTGATAGTGAGTCCACCAAAGTTCGTTTGGTATACAATGCATCTTCTCCTTCAACAAATGGTTTAAGTTTGAATTCTTTGCTGCATACCGGACCGATTTTACAGAACGATTGAATGTTATTAATCCTAAAATGGCGTTTTTTCCGTTTCGTATATAATGCGGATATTCTAAAAATGTATAGGCAGATTTTATTAACCAGAAACATACACCGTATCAGAGAATTCTGTTTCGAGATGATCCAAAAAGTCCTCTACAAGAATATGAATTACAAACTGTTACTTTTGGAGTCAATTGTGCTAATTACTTGGCCATTCGCACTCTACTTCAACTGGCTGATGATGTCCAATCTATTTAACCAGCAGCCAATTCTATCATTAGGAAGTCAGTGTATGTTGATGATGTTCTAGCTGGAGCTCACTGTAAGTCTGAATCTATTAAAAATAAAAACGAGCTTATCCTAGCTCTTCAATCCACCGGTTTTGAATTGAGGAAATGGACCTTAAACTGTCGTGATATTTTAGCTGACGTTCCACGTGACTATCTCCTGCACGAGAGTACGGCAAAAACATTAGATATTCGTTGGAACGCTTGTTCCGATGAGTTTTTCTTTGTTCCAACTTAACTCCAGAAATCGACGTACTACACAAAACGAGAAGTTCTATCGAGAATAGCCAAACTTTTTGATCCTGCCGGATGGCTATCACCTTGTGTAATTTTAGCCAAAATACTATTGTAGAAAATATGGATGGAAGGAACTGACTGGGATGAGATCCTTTCTCCTAATACGCTTAACCAATGGCGGGCTTTCGAAGCGTGTTATCCTGCCATTAAATCCATGCGTTCTCGATGGATTACTTATACTCCTAGTGCTGAAATCCATTTGCACGGCTTTTGTGATGCCTCTGAGAAAGCATATGCCGCAGCACTATACATAAGAAAAACTACTATGAACTCCATATGCACACATTTAATAGCGTCTAAAACAAAAGTGGCTCCCATTAAAACGTTGTCCATTCCGAGACTAGAACTTTGTGGAGCAGTTCTTTTAGCTAAGATGACCGATAGCTTATTACCCCAATTAGACATCTCAAGCTACAACACAAGTAAATTACAGATTTCTCTCAGTGGAGCCACGTTCATTCCGACTCGAACCCAGCGGACCTGGCCAGCCGTGGCCTTTATCCAGAAGGTTTGGTGGATAATGATTTGTGATGGTTTGGACCACAGTGGTTAAGTGATATATCTTCAAAATGGCCTACATGTGATTTGTCAAGTTTTCAGGATGCAGAGATAGAAGTCAAGCACCTTTTGGTTCACTTTTCCTACTTTTCAAATTTCGGAGATCTACTTGAACGGTTTTCATCTATTTCTAGGGCAATCCACGTAATGGCCTACGTATACCGGTTCTTAAATAGAATTCGTCTTTCTAACTTTCACGCGGATTCTATTTTGCTTTCCAACGTTGAAATCGGTACAGTTCGTAATCGGCTTATTTCTATTTGCAAAAAAGCAACTTATCCAAATTAGTACAAAGCTCTGTCTTCTAAACAAGAAATTTCTAGATCCAGCTGCCTTCTTGATTCAAACGGTATAATGCGTTCATGTGACAGGCTGGAAAGTTCTCCAGGACTTTCCTATAATGAGAGACATCCAATCCTAATCCCTTACAATTGTCTATATTCTCGCCTTTGAATCAAATTCATACACGATATTAGCCTACATGGTTGAAATCAGCTGGTACTGAGGCTACTACGGATGCAATATTGGATTCCTAAGGTCAGAAATCTAATTAAAACTAACGCTAACAAATGCTAACCTTGTTTAATATATAAGAGAAAATGTCAAAAACTGATAATGGCTGCGTTGCCTCCAGAGCGCTCCACTATTTCCCCCCCATTTACCTGTACAGGTCTGGACTTCGCCGGACCCTTTGATATCAAAAGTTACTCATGGCGAACTTGTAAAATTACCAAAGGGTACGTATGCATATGCATATATTTTCTACGAAGGCGATTCATTTGGAAGCTACGTCTGATCTCTCCACTGCTGTATTTCTATCCGCTTTTAATCGTTTCGTGTCCCGACGCGGGTGTCCATTGCATTTGTACTCTGATAATGGAACTGCCTTTATCGGTGCGTCCAAAGCTCTGGCCAAAGAATTTATCCAAACGTCACATCATCGTATTTTGTATAATTATTCCCACCAGAATATTAACTAGCATTTCATTCCAATAGGAGCTCCCCACATGGGTGGACTATGGGAAGCTGGAGTTAAAAGCTTCAAAGCTCATTTCCGTAAAATGGCAGGGTGTCACAAATACACTTATGAAGAGTTTTCAACATTATTGGTAAAAATCGAAGCTTGCCTTAATTCCAGACCGATTTCGCCTATGTCCACTGACCCTACTGACCTTTGTGCGCTCACACTAGGACATTTCCTTATCGGGTCAATAATTCTAGCACCCGCTGAGCCGCAAATTCAAGAGCCCATATCAACAGTTAATCGGTGGCAACGATTAAAGTTTATTCACCAAAATTTCTGCGACAGATTGAAAAACGAGTACATAAAGGAGCTTAATAAGCCAGTAAAATGGAAACAACGTGGGGGAAGGAACGTGAAGGAAGGAGATCTTGTGGTAGTAAAGGATGAAAACCTTCCTTCAAATTCATGGCGACTTGGTAGGGTCAACAAAATATACATCTGTTCTGACAGTCGTGTTCGTGTGGCTGACGTTTTAACACAGCGATAAAAATGCCTAAATCTTCCACTCGTTCTTCGAAAACAAAAAGTTCTGTCAAATCGTTTTCAGTTAAATATAACGCTTTTTCGTGTCAAGAAATTTCTGGCAATGAACATTAGCGACCGTCTTCGTGCAGTACGCGAAAATAAATACTGCGTCAACTGTTTGGCTCACGACCATTCGCATGGGGCATGCTTTTCCAGGCATGGATGCAAGCACTGTCACTAATTCCATACGTTGCTGCACGTGAATCCATGATTAGCAGCTGAACTATTTTCTACGAAACCGCGTTCTAAATCACGTAGTCCCGATATCGTCAAGTCAGGAAAGAACAAAGATTCAAATGAACCCACACCTAAACGAGCACTTTCTCCACCATCCACTTCGAAATCGCCCTTAACTGCTATCTTGCGTCAGAATACCAAAATTCTTTTGCCAACAGTCCTGGCAAAGATAGCGTCTACTACATCCTACGCCTGATGCTTGCTTCACTCTGGATCCCCAGTAAGTCGTGTGTCAAGACACTTAGTCGACAAGCTAAACCTAACGTCATTTACTTTGCACGACGAAACAATTTGTCCAATAACTTTAAAATCTAGGTATGATTCGACATCCAAAGTAGACGGAACCTTTCGTGTTGATAATCGAATAAGTCTCAAAACTCAGACGAAACCGTCCCAGGATCTTTTAAGAAGAACTTTCCAGATTTATTTTTTGCCGATTCAAAATTCTATGAGTCGGCACCGGTCGATATTATTATATGAGTGAAAATTTATCCCAGAGTTATACGTGAAGGTGTCTTTTCCAGAGCAGGCTTTCCGGCGGCTCAAAGCACCCTATTTGGGTGGAAAATATATATGGTCCCTGTTCCCTTTAATCTTGAAATGCACTTTTATAAGGCTATGCAAAATACAAAACGTATATCCCTTACTTTTCTTAAATTATATTGTTCATAATACTTTTAAGTTAATATGTAATATTGTATTGAAATTATAAAGACAATGAAATATGAAAGTTAATGAATTGTTAATTTAGTTTTACTCTTACTGATATATATGTTCCTTTCAAGTAGCACTTTGACAAGACTAATGCGATATGTTTTTATTGCACAAATCCTGCAACGTGGGCGGCAATGTTAAGACCAAACGTCTTAACAACACTTAATATCAATCAGGTGAACAGAACTGGTCTTATTCAAACCAGACATATGCAACAGCTACCTATTGTGGCAGTTATTTAGTTTTAATGCAAATAGCTATGTATTTGTCTCTTTCTGCAATTATGCCCAAATTGAACATCCATTAGCCAAAATGTCTTTAATACTACTTTCGTTTTTTTGATATACTAATTGTCTCTAAGCACTTATTGTTTCCTACAAGGTTCAAAAGTAAAATTCATATTTTCGAAATAAAACCAGAAATTCCAATACAAAAACAATTGTTTTTTATTTTGTTTCTTTTCTCTACATATATTTAATTGCGTTCGTGAGCAAACCAAATTATCCTGCGTAGTGTTGTTTGCTCCATTGGCTCAATCAACAATTTATTCTTCTCCTACTTCCCACCAGCAAAGGTGATTCCATCAACTACATTCTAAAATAAACAATGATATTTTAGAGAGATTTTCTTCTTTTGATCGTGTCGCTATTCATATGGGTCAGTTAGCATTTCTGGCGTAGAAGAAAAACGCGTAAAAATTCGTTTAGCCATTATTGCCCAAAAAGTCCATTTTTCCGATGAATATAAGTGTCTCTAGGAAGGGAAACCTCTTTTTTCCATTTCTGGATAAAGAAAGAGTTATTCGACTTAATGGACGATTAGCAAAATTTCCATCTTTAGTATATACGGAACGACATCCGATTTTGTTGCCATATCCTTGTCGTTTTACACTTCTTTTGACTCAGTTTGTTCATTTAATTTCATGGAGGGAATCAGTTAATGCTTAGGATTTTACGAATCGAGTATTGGATTCCAAGATTGAAAACATTGGTCCGCACAGTTGTCAACCGTTGTGAGCGTTGCATTCTTGATCGTAAGCGCTCATGTAGACAGATAATGGCTGCCTTGCCACCAGAGAGGTCGGTTTCAGATCGGCCATTCACGACTACTGGTGTGGACTTTGCAGGTCCATTTGATACGAAAAGTTCGAGCGTTACATCAAGTCAGGTTTTAACGGCATATGTCTGTATTTTGTATGCTTTTTTACGAAAGCAATACATTTGAAAGCAGTATCAGGTTTTTGGCTGCTTTTAATCGCTTTATATTCAGGTGGTTCAAGTGGTTGTCCGAATACAATATTTTCCGATAATGGCACAAATTTTGTTGGAGCTTTACGAGAATTAGAAAGAGATTTCAGGACGTTTTTATAAGAGAGTCAAGCAAGAATGTGTTCTACGTTTAATGTTAATGGTTTGTCAAGGCGGTTTATTCCCGCTGGTGATCCCCATATGGGAGGTTTGTGGGAAGCAGGAGTCAAAAGTTTTAAACTACACTTTTGCAATGAAGCTTAAGTGGTCAAATATACGTTTGAGGATTTTCAACGGTTCTGGCTAGAATAGAAGCATGTCTTAATTCTCGGCCGCTTTGCCCAATGAGTGATAACCCTAATGAGCCAGAGGCTCTTACAACAGGTCATTTTTTGATAGGTTCACCAATTTTAGCTCCTCCTGAACCGTTAATTTACGAAACGCCTATTAGTCTCGTTAATCGCTACAGGAAAGTTAAAGCATTTACTCATCACTTCTGCCTTCGGTGGAAGGATGTATATTTGTCAAGTTTGCGTAAGCGGTAAAGTGAAAGTTTCCTGGGGCGGGCGTGTCTGTGGGTGACTTAGTCGCTATTCGCCATGAACAGCTTTCTCCAACGCCTTGGAAATTAGGTCGTGTTGTTAAGACATATCCTGGAAGTGATGATCACATTCGTGTGGCGGACATACGGACGGAAAATGGGATTGTAAGACGACCTATGACTAAACTGGTCATTTTACCCACTAAAATTTATTATTTATCATATTTTAACCTTCATTATTTTCTAGTACTATGGATGCCTTACCCACATTTTTTGAAGACGCTTTACTTGAAGATTACGAGGAATCGATGGAGGTATCTGACGCAGGTGCTGTGGCAGTGACGACTCCGTCTTTGGATGCGGCTCCCGAGCCAGTTTATTTAAAACCAGCAGAGACGGCTTTAAAGGTGGATTCATCGGTTGTGTGTACTTTGGATGATGGCAAGGTTGAAGCATCGAGTCCAGTAGACAGCACTGGCTGTAAATCTGCTTTTAAGGCCATTTCCGGAACAAAGCCCAGTGTACCATATTGCGTCCTCTGCAAGAAAAATCACACGTTGAGAGGTTGTTTCCGGTTTCGTAACTTAGCACACGAGAAGAAGTTTTGACACGTTTTAGTATTTGGCTATTGTTCGCGTTTTTTGTCAAACAACCATTTGTTAAAAGACTGCCAAAGTACCGGAAAATACTTCAAATGTCAGGGAAATCACAACACTTTTTGCATTCTCTGACTCGACGGAAAACAAAAAAAAATTCTGCTTCGTCACGTGCTTGTGCAACCCTTACAACTGCATTGCCACTTCGTCATGTGGCGCCCCTTTCGCCGACGCTTCAGGCTAAGCTGGTAATAGGGAGTTAAAAATATCAGATTCGTGCAATAATAGATCTGTGTTGTAGCATTAGCTACATAAGTGAAGACTTGGTTAGGAAGTTAGGGATACCTATTTCTAATTCATATTGTCGCATCCTGATCACGTCTACTTATGACTCGTCTAAATGCATTTCTATTACAGCAAAAGTAAAGAAAATGCACGGAATTAAAATCCCTATTGTGGATGTGGCGGAGATTGTGCGGGACCAGTTTCCAGGTTTTCAGTACGCGGACCCGAAATTTTACCATTCTGGTCAGGTAGCCTTAGTTCTCGGTCCTGAGGTTTGCTCCCAAGTGCTCACAGGAAGAAGTTTTCCGAGCCCGGGTTGCCTACTGGCGCAATACACCATATTCGGCTGGGTAATATCCGGCCAATCGCCTTTATAAGCGAAAAATTTTATAATTATCAGTTTATGGATCTGTCAAAACTATCCCGCAAGGGTCCAGTTTATGGGTCTGTGGTAAAAACCATTACTACGTTATTACAATTATAAGTTTATGGATCTGTAAAACCATCCCGTCAGGGTTCAGTTTATAGGTCTGTGATAAAAACCATTGCTACGCAATTCAGTTTTTGGGTCTGTCGTAAAAACCATAAAATTTTAACTTTATGTTGAAAATATAATTTTATTTAATAAAATATTTTAATATACTTAATTCGTGCTTTTAAATTACCTCTAACGGTGTTAGTGCAAGGTGACCGGCAAGGTTTAATGTAAAATGTCTTCAATTTGTTGACTTTATTAATTTCTCTTTTTATTTCTCTGTTAGGATCTAAATTATCAACTTTGTATTTTCGAAGTATTAATTTGGATTCTAACGAGTAAAACCGCTAACGGTTCAATTAAACTTGTGTCGCCATCTTCCAATTTCTAAAAAATATTCTTTTCGTTCAGAGCAATTTGAACGAGAACAAACCCAATTGTTGAAAAAAGGTAATATTCTAACAAATAAAACAATTTAATTTCAAATTTTAAACCCTGTCTTTTTTTATTTATCTTTTAATTCTTTTCAAAAAAACAGCGACCAAATCGTCTTTTATAAGTAAAAGTAAATTGTCATCTCTTAATAGAGAGATAGATGTTATTTCCTAGGTTATAAGGTATAGAAAAACATTAGTATTCTGAAATAGGTTTTTTTCATCAGTTGAGGAGACAACAACAACTTTCAGATAAGATTTGGATGATGAAAAAGAGGGAAAATCGACCGGAGAGCCTACTCTTTTTCAAACCGGTTTTCCCCTGAAGAGTGCTGCCCAGCGGGCATTTTTTAATTGACTATGTATAAGTCGCGATAATGCACTTATTTCGTCGGAAACTAAAGAAAAAATATGCGTGAAAATGTGTATGATTATATGTTTTTTTTACAAATCTAGAAGAAGTACTGTTTGTTGGTTTCTGATTTTTCTGTTTCATTTAATAAAATTAATTAAAGTTGGATTTTAATGACGTTTTTTATTTTCCATATTATTTGGAAGAATAGAAAATTAAAAAATAAAAAACCAAGTGAAAAAATTGGCGATCGCCAATGTAAAATTATTTATACATATGTAGTACTTAATTTTTATTATTATTATTATTATTATTATTTTTTTTTTTTTTTTTTTTTTTGTTTGTTATTTTAAATACACTCTCACCCCAATATTTGCTTTTTTTTATTAGAGTTACTCTTACTTGGTTTACCCTTCACCACAAAAAGTGGAAAAAGAAAGTACATAAGTTTGTCATTTCGTGTTTAAATTCTACAATATCCATTTCCGACCCCATAAAGTGTATATTTTTTTTCTTCTTACGCCATGTTTAGATATGTTTTTTATTGAGTTAAATTAATTCTAAGTGTGCAACTTATTTTTATTTATTTGTTATCAGATGACAATAACCCTTCAAGGCCAAATCTGCCATAGTTATAAGCTTGGCAATAAAAATTTAAACTTATTACTAACTGTTGAAGCTGCCCCCCAGCAAAGATGAAAGAATATTCAAATAAGATAAACAAAAATATTAAAGTTTGGATTTGTGTTTAGGTTGACTCAAGGTGCATTTCGAACTCACTTTTAAAGACTTGCCAGCACTATTTTTAAACTTTTTGACTGAGTTTAAAAATTTCCTTTCCCGATATGGAAAAAAATGATTTCTAATTCCAGCAAAACTTTAGCTGCGCTTGCCATTTTCTTTTTATTTGTTTGTTTATATTTTTAACTTACGGCTTGTCAATTTTATAAATATTTTCTTCTCACTGAACATAGTTCTCAGTAAACATACTTGTTGGCAAGGATTGCATTTAGCATCTTATTCAATTAGTGATGCAATTAAGTACTAATTAGTCAATTTAATAATTGACTCCTTATATGGTAAATTAAGCTCACTTAAGGACTTAAATAATTGCGCACTTAAAGCGTATGTCTGAAAAGGGTATTATGCATAGCGAAGTCGATTGAAGGATATCCGTCTGTCCGTTTGTGTAAGTGTTGCCAATTCAAACTTGATTTCACAAAAAAAAGATCAAACGGAGTTTCGAAAAAGGTGCTATTATAAATCAGAATGATCGGTCCATGTTCTTCGAGGCAGCAGGCAAAATACCACGCCTAACTTTAATTTTTTCATGTAATTTGAAACAATAAAGTAACTCTGAGTAACACTGAAATTTACAAATTTTTAAAATTATTAAGATATTAACGAGATCTTTAAGGAAATACTTAATTTTTTTTTTTTAAATGCTTAACTTATTAAGAGCCCATGGCATTTTTATGTAAAATTATATATGTATATGCAATTCAGCATAGCCGAATATAGCACTGTTTCTTTTTTTTTTTTTTTTTTTTTGTTTGTTTGGAACTAATTTTTTATGTAAGATTTTGATAGCATTTGGAAGTATGGAACCTTTGGTATTAAATTCGAATTGATACGAAAAAGAAACAGCTATCAAAAAGGTTCTTATCAATAATAATGAAACAAACACTTCTTTAGTAACATTACCTTTTTCGTGTCTGTATCAAATTTTACGAAAATTGGGCCAAACATAAAAAAATTATACATTTTACGTGGGGCGTTAAAAAGTTACAAAAAAATTGAAAAATGTAACCAAACGGCAACACTGCTATAGTACAATTATGCTAAACCAAATCATGCACATTATTATTCTCTTGTTTTGTCGTCGAAAAAAGTACAATTTAAGCGATTTTTATATAAAAATAAATAAAAATTTTCATTATTGTTTACTTTTTTAGTATATTTTAATGCTTGGTGTATTATAAAAGATTAAGATTAATTTAATGTATTAAAAAGTCATTTAAAGTCGTTTTTAACCGTGAAATTCCCGATACCAATTTTCAGTTCGGGTGAAATAAAAAGTTCAGGTGAACAAAAATTACAATTTAAATTTTTTACTCACGATGAGGGTAAATATTTTATGCAACTATTTTAAAGTTTAGCGAATCGGACTGACCTGTCAAAAAATCTTTCACACACTTCTTGGACTACTGACTTTTTTGACAGATCTAACGTCTAATTTCACAGTTTGCCATGGCCTTAAGTACGCATGCGTAATAGTGTTTTTTAAGATATACCAATGAAAAATTTCAAAAGAGCCGAAAATTTTTGGATCGATAGGTAGCATTTCATTCAATTATGTTAAAACTGTATCCCTCTCTTCAGCATAAAATATGTCTTCAAGGGTGTAATTTTTAAAATTGGATAACGAATTGATGCTTTTAAAGCTTTTTCATTATCATTTTAATGGCAATCTTTGGGTATTTTCGAGAATTTTATGTTTTCTCTAGTAGTATAATATAGCATTTCGAAAACGCAATCGGTTAAAAAGCAGTGTTTGAATTCCTACTTTACCTACCTTTTTTTTAAATACAGCTACGGCTACAGCTCCAACTTTTTCAAGTAGAAGTAGCGGTAGACGCTGCATTATTCCGAAGCATTAAAATTTTTGAGCTACAGCTACTTAAAAAAAAATAAAGCTGTAAGTAGAAGTAACCTCTTTGCTACTTCAGTTAAAGTATTGGTAGGAGTACAAAAAGCAAAAATATTCTACTTCATTTTGTGCTGCAATTTGAAAAGTAGCCAAAAACCAAAACATTATTTCTGGCTACTTTGTGTTGGTAATAAACATACTTTTTGGCTACTTTATATGAATACTTTATGTTTGGAGCTACGCAATACAAATATTTGCTTCTGGCTACTTACCGAAATAACAAGAACGAAGAAAGAACGTGTGTTATTTTGTTTGGTTTTTTTTTTGGAATTTGTTTCACACTCTCGACAATGGGGCAAAATAAAGTATAGGGTCACCCTTTAGTTTTCAATTTCAAATTATATACTTGCTGTTGTAGTAGATTTAGCAATCAGGTTCTGTGTAAATTTCAACCGTCCACCTGTAACGGTTCAACAGTTTGCCCATATACATCAGATTATATCAACTATTTAATTTATAATATAACATTTTTATACTTTTTATTATACCAAATAAAGACTTCGGTAAATATAGCGTTGATATAGCGGATTCAGCAATACAGGTCCCTTTTAAGTTTCAGCGCTCTGTCCATAGCGGTTCAAAAGTTTAGTCACATACACAAAATTGCATTAACTATTGGAACACCCTTTAACTTCCAAATCCAAATTTTTGTTGTTATAGAAGATTAGCAATACAGGTTCGTTGTAAATTTCAAGCGTCTGTCTTCAACTGTTCAAAAGCATGGCCATACACATCAAATTTAATGAACTATTGGCGCACTCTTTAATTTTAAATTTGTAATATTAATACTTGTTACTATAACGGCCAGAGCAATCGACATTCTGTCCAATTTGCAAGCGTGTGTCTATAACGGTTTAAAAGATAGGCCCATATAAGTAAATTTACATCAATTATGGGGGCACCCTTTAATTTTTAGATTTATTTTTGTATAATGTTTTGTTATTGTGAGCTATAGTAATACGCAGGCATTTTAAATTTTACAGAATTGCCCTTTACAATTCATAATTCACGTAAAAAATATGTATGTTGTATAGGGACACCCTTTAATTTTTAAGATTACAGCAAGTATATAATTTGAATTTGGAAATTAAAGGGTGACCCTATAGTTGCTGTATTTTGATGTATATTGCCAATCTAGTATAAAGTTTGGAGATATAAGGGTGTCCCAATAGTTAATGTCATCTAATTTATGTGGCCATATACTTGAACTGTTATAGGCAGACAGGTGAAATCTGTTTTGAAGTCGGTTTTTTTTCGCAAGAATAATTTTAAATTAAAAGAAACTGTAATAGTATTACATGTAATTTTAATTGTTTACAAATTTACTTTATTCTGTCCTATTGTCGAGAGTGTGAAACAAATTCCAAAAAAAAAACCAAACAAAATAAAACACGTTCTTTCTTCGTTCTTCTTATTGTCGGTAAGTAGCCAGAAGCAAATATTTGTATTGCGTAGCTCCAAACATAAAGTATTCATATAAAGTAGTCAAAAAGTATGTTTATTATCAACACAAAGTAGCCAGAAATAATGTTTTGGTTTTTGGCTACTTTTCAAATTGCAGCACAAAATGAAGTAGAATATTTTTGCTTTTTGTACTCCTACCAATACTTTAACTGAAGTAGCAAAGAGGTTACTTCTACTTACAGCTTTATTTTTTTTAAGTAGCTGTAGCTCAAAAACTTTAATGCTTCGGAAAAAACCAGCTTCTACCGCTACTTCTACTTGTCGCTTTATTTTTTTGAAAAGTAGCTGTAGCTCAAAAACTTTAATGCTTCGGAAAAAAACAGCGTCTACCGCTACTTCTACTTAAAAAAGTTGGAGCTGTAGCTTTATGTTATGGTTTGCTCTTTAAATGTAAATTCAGCAGTAGAGGTAGCTGGATATTGGCTACTATTTTTTAACAAATTTGTGTCTTAAAAAGTAGCCTTTATTGTCGCTACGGCTACTTTTAGAGTAGCTTTTTAAACGCTGTTAAAAAGTATTGTGAGGGCTTTTTTAACATCTGTATGGGTGGATTTACGGTAGCGCTTCAACTCTACGTTTTTTTTTTAAGTCGGCTAAAGCACTTCTGCTTTATTGTTAAGGCTTGCTTTCCACTTCTTTCAAATAATTATAAAAAACAAGTAAGAGTGCTATAATCGGCTATGCCGAATCTTATATATCCTTCACCATCTATATAAATCTAGTTTAATGAAGTAACTCCCATTACAGAAGCAAATATTGGGATGACAGAGAATTAAGAATTATAAAAGAAGAAATACAGATAGAAGAAAAAATAATAATTATAATCTTTGAAAATAACTTCCTTCACTACACAAAGTTTGCAAACAAAAACTTAAATACACCAATCGACCAATTTTAGTGTCGAAAGAGGTGCTATTGGAAATCAGCAAGACTGGTCAAT
Source organism: Gymnosoma rotundatum (assembly GCA_916610165.2). NCBI lineage: Eukaryota > Metazoa > Arthropoda > Insecta > Diptera > Tachinidae > Gymnosoma > Gymnosoma rotundatum. Next base: position 114,174,390 of record OU744336.1, read on the forward strand.
GTCCTTACACGCAGCGGGGAAAACACCACGCATAACTATAATTTTTCCATATTATTTGGAAAAATTACGTAGCTGCAATCAAAAAAAAAAAAATATATATATATATATATATATATATATATATATATATATATATATATATATATATATATATATATATATATATATGGGGCGATAGAGAAATAAAAAACATTAAGTAAAAAAGTTGGCGCTCGCCCATATCTTCCCAGTTACGGTCCCTTGAAATTTAAAATTTTTTTTAAACATCAATATAAGTATCATTTAAATGCTTTTGATGAGATCTTTAAGGAAATACAAAAAATTTTTAAGAACGCTTAGCGCATTAATGCCGATGACATTTTTATGTAAAATTGTGTATATGTAGTACTTAATTTTCTTCTAATTTTTTAATTCTTTGTCACCCCAATATTTGCTTCTTTTATTGGATTTCTTTACTAAACTAGATTTTATGTTTGTACATATGTATACCGATTGAAATGTTTGTAATGATATAAATTTTTCTTATAAACGTAAAAATATCTATGTATATAAAGTACAAATATAAGAATAAAATGGACAGATAACCAGTCAGTCGACGCGTTTTTCCTTCCTGATTCTCATATCGCACACATAGTTATTGTTTTTAGCCATTTTTATTTTTTTTTTTTTTTTTGATTTCTGAAAAGTTAAAATTTTGAGTTGAGTCACTTTTGAACTAGGTGTGCGATATAAGCCTTGTTTCTTTATTACGCTTTTTACACCATAATTCAATAATTCTGATGAAATATGTAGCATTACAAAAGATTACCATAACTTGGGTAATAAGTTATTGGGACAGGTGTTTGTGTTTTTTTACTTGTGGAAGCAACACGTGTTTGTTGTTTTTTTTTTTTTTTGTTCATTTAAAATAATATTAAAAAGTTTATTGGGAAACAATATTATTTAAATGTAAAACTAACTTTAATACCTTGTTTTATTTTTTGAATTAATTTTGAAACTGTTGGCGAAAGCCTCGAAAAATAAAAAACAAAAATTTTAGACCAACTTTAAAGTTTGACTTAGGAATCTGTGATGGTATAGCGTTGCACGATGCCTAATGAAGTGGAACAATGTACAAGATAGATGATATAATGAATACTATCCTATTTCGACGTTTAAGCACTAGTCTCCAACCACTGCTAACAAAGTCATATTGCAAACGGTGAATATGATTTTTAAGATAATAATTGTAATATAAGGTCTGTTCTGTTGTTATAAATTATTGTTAATTGTTACTAGAATGTGTTCACTTCCTTCAAAAACAAAAAAGCTTAAAAAAGTGAGAGAGAAAAAAATTTTTCAAGTTTTGACTAGTAAAATTTTTACTTTTCGAAATAACTTGCTTAAAAATGCCTGAAAAAGGATTTTTTTTTTAACATTGAAGAAGATAAAAGTATTTAGCTATAATTTTTGGCATTCCTACAATATTCATAAAGTATAATATATTCTCAGGTTTATGCATAGCGTAGAGATAAAATATTGCCTTTTTTTTAAAAAAAAGTATCACTTCAGGCATAACCTGTATATATACCATTAAACAGAAAAAACATTTTTTATTTTGAATGCCGCAAGGGTTGAACCCAGGGCAACCAGATTTGTAGTCTACGTGCTTACCACCTTGACTACTGCAGCCTTTGATATAAAAGACTCTGATATCTTTTTTGAATTATATTTTTGCCACGGTTGGATCTATTAAACAAATATATTGGCTGCGATAAGTGTTCTATTTGCCTCGTTAATTAAAATACATTTGGATTTGGAAGGATTTATACGAAGCCCATTAACCTTAGCCCAATTGTTAACATTGCTTAGCTCATTATTAATGACGTTTGTACATCTATTTATGCTATAAATTTTTGTGCTAATATAAATCTGGACGTCGTCCGCATACATATGAATTTTGCATGTGTTTAAAATATCAGGAAAGTCATTTATAAACATAAAAAAACAGAATAGGTTCAAGAATTGAACCCTGTGGAACTCCCTTTGTAACATCCAATGGATTCGAAATAATCCGTAGAAGATTGAAAGCTGAACTAGAGAACTTTAAAAGTTTTCGAAGTTTTTTATGTAAACGTCCATAATTCACGGTATCAAATGCTTTGCTGTGATCTAAGAGCACTAGAAAACTTACCATATTGCTCTCTAATCCTGATCTTAGATCTTTAACCACTTCAACTAATGCTGTAGTAAAGCTTTTTACTTCTACAAAACCTGAATGTCTATCAAATAAAAAATTATTTATGTCCAAGTGTTTATGAATTTGTTAAGCTATGAGTTTCTCCATCATTTTGGATAGAAAAGGGACAATAGCTATCGCTTGAAATTCATTATTAGACTTGGGAATTGGAATGATTTTTGATTGTTTCCATCAATGAGGAAAAATAGACTTTGTTATAATAGTATTAAGTAAGTGGATATAATAGGCCAAAAGCTTGGGAGTTAAAAATTTCAGAAACCTACGATCTAAGCCGTCAGAACCAGTGGCATTAGTTTTAATTGATGATGAACACTCCAACACTTCAACTTTTTCTACGCAGCAAAAACCCTTCACCACAAAAAAATGGAAATGGGGTTTGTCATTCCTTGTGTTATTTCTACAATATCCATTTCCGATCCAATAAAGTATATATATTCTGACTTCTTATGCATAGCGAAGTCGATTGATTGTTAGTGTTAAAATTGGAAATCAGCATGTTCGGTCCGCCTCCTACGAGGCAGCAGGCAAAACACCACGCCTACCTCTAATGTTTTTATGTCATTTGAAACAATAAAAAAAAATTCCAATTAAAAAAAATTATATATGGGGCGATAGAGAATTAAAGAATAAGAAAAAACATCATGCAGTACCAATATTTGCTTTTTTGATTGAAGTTACTTCACTAAACTAGATTTACATAGATGGTGAAGGGTATATAAGATTCGGCATAGAAATTTTGTTTAGAATCTACTACCTGTGCAAGTGATTCTATTGTTTTAAAAAATAAAAGTAAACAATCTAGTGATTAACTTTTACTACAATGTACTTTTTTGGTATAAATTTAATATGAATAGTACAATTATTAACCGACTTCAAAAAAAGAAGAACGTCGAATTGGCTGAATGTTTTGTTTTTTATGTTTGTGCCTCCATAACTAAACCATTTCTGGATCGATTTTGAAAATTATTTAATTTGAAAGGTTAATCCCATTTAAAAAACAGTTCAGAATCTTAAAAATTAAAGGGTGTCCCCATACAACATACATGTTTTTTACGTGTATTATGAACCGTGTAAATTGAAACATTATAACTAGACAGATGAAATCTATTTTGAAGTCGGTATTCTTTTTTTTTTTTGTTTTGTTTTTGCCAGAATTATTGTGTATATAATTTATATACATGTAAGAAGTTTAGATTATTTTTAATGTAAATATTTTTACACCTAAATCACAATAAGAATGTTGTTTCGAACTAACTGCAAATCAAAGTTATATTTATGATGCGCTTAAACATAATAATCACTTTTGAAAATTACCTGATAATTAAAAAATGATGTACATAACTTTGCTGTTTGGTTGCTTAGAGTATTATTTTCATTTTTTCCTATTGATTGACATTGGTTTGCTGCAGTGGTACCAGAAATTTTCATTCGTCGAAAGAAAATTTTAAATTTTAGAAAAAATCTTCCATATTTTTAATTACGTGCTTTTACTTTTAATGAGGTTACAAAAATTTTTTTTAATTATAATTAAATACGTATGTACTTCTGGTTTTAAACCAACAAGTAAAACATTTCTTATTTTATAAAAGTAATCAAAATTCTATTAGTAATTATAAATATTTCACACATTTCTAATTAGTAATACTGTGAAGGTTTCTAATTTTCCAAAAAATTAGTACCAATTTTTAAATTATAGCATAAACATTTGTTAACTAATAAATAATCTTAAGTGTATAAAATACCCTCTAATGTGTCGTTGGCTAATCTGTTTCTATATTTCCTTATATTTAACTTTATTTTTGAAAATATCCGTTAATTTTTTTGCAACAGAACAAGGGAGAAGTATCAAATTAAATAAAAACTTCGACTTTAGAAATTTTTGATATTGTGTGCCAAATCTCTTTTCCTAAATTTGTAAAATATTTATTAAAGTCTATGTGGCAGAGTTTCCAAAATTTGTTATCTTAGTTTCTTATAGCACTGTCTTTAGTTCAATTTAGAAAAAGTTTTCTTAGACTTGCTAGTGAAGAAAATTTTTTGCTAATATCGTTTTGAGAGTCAATATAAGAAAGCTTTTTAAAGGTTGCGTCGTTAAAGTCAAATCGTTTTGTTATTTGTTTACAGAACTCAATGTAAAAGGAAACACTTAGTAATTATCGAAAAATTTAGTTTTTACAAATAAGCCATGGTAAATGTCATCATTTTTACATATTTGTCCATTAGTATTAATTTACAATAAAATTGTTTTACATAGGTAAATAGTTTAAATAATTTTAACAAGTAGTTGCAATATTAGGTCAAGCAACTAAATCGAAAATAATACTCAATTTTGGGAAAAAGATCTTTAAATATTATTTTGATTAAAAATTTTCAAATTATGGCAAAATCTTCATTCTGGCATCGCTGGTTTGCTAGCTTAAAGTGGTCTGTTGCTTTATAAATTTTGTCACTTAGTCCATTTACTTTAAAAATGGTAATATTTAATGGTCATACCATACAGTTTTAACTCTTACATATCATTCCTAAGCCAACACCAATTTTCTTTGCTTATTTTTTAACTTTCATTTACATTTTTACATTTGGAAGAAAGATTTTGAAAATTATTGATTTACTCTCTCGTTGCTATTTTTTGCTAGTAAAGTTACTGAACAGACCTTTTGTCTTTTATAAAACTCTGTTCTTCGATGTGGATAAATTAAGATTTTATTTCAATAAATTTATTACAACTTGTGCGAAAACATAAGTATTTCCTTTTTATAGTGCTATTTCTGTGTCATAGGTCTCAAAACGATTATGTTCGTCTCAAGGTTGCCAAATAATGATTTATTATGTGGGTATTTTTGTTTGCCAGTTATAACATATGACATTCTCTATATTTTATAAATTGAATAGACTTGGTACTCGTCTAGACGCTTCGGAGGTCTTGTATGTCTATAAATTCTTTGTATCAGGACGTTCGGCTGTTGTCTTAATCTTACAATCTTATTTTTAGCGACGTTTTGTCGGAAAAATTTGTTTTGTGTTCTGTCTATATTTTCTATCTCCGATTCGACTATATATGATCTTTTTGTTATATTTTTTTATATTGTCTTTTATCTACGTTCAACGTGCTGTATGTTTGATTTAAGCTTTGCTATATGAGCGGTGCTGTTTTATCTTGTTCAGTACGTTTCTACCAATCTCTTGTTGTAAGTTTATGGAGAGAATCCTAAGATCTTCATGATATATTGTTAGAGTCGAACATCCGGCCAAACAGTATTCTTCTTCGAGAATTAACATTTAAAAAAAGGTAATGTAATATTTCTGTCCTCCATCAGCGAGAATCTGGTGCTCCAAAAAAGAATAAAGTCAACTACTAATTACGTTTTCATCGTTTACCAAAATATTCACAGCTTAAGAACAAAATTTGCATACTTATACATTTATGAAAATGGCGAACAATTCTGTATAATTAACTCCAAAATTTGAAAATTTAGTTACGACGTTCTAGAAGTAAATGAGCGATATGCGACATCAGTTTAAAAAAATATTTAATTTGTGTATAGTTTTCAATATTCATTAAATTTCGAAAACTTATAAATTTTTCTTATTGCAATGGCTTGGTAAAAGTAACTCCAATTTGTTGATTTGTGAAAACATATTTGACTTCAAACATATTGTCTTCATATATTTGTCTTATAAATTAATATTTAACGTCGATGAGTAAACACGTTTGTGAAACTCATAGTTTTTTATTAAACGGATACCACTTTGATTATCTATGTGTAAAAAAAAAAATTTAATATAATTTGGTAATAATTCAGATACAAGTTGCTGGCTCCAAATTAGCTCTTTTATTTAATGACAACTGACGACGAATTCTGACTCGGTATTGGACAGTGCGATACATTTTTGCCTTTAAGACGACTATGAAGCACATGAAAACCGCACCATTATTATAAAACCGCTTTAAACCATATGACTCGGTGCCTTTCAAATATTTTAAACTAATCTTCACAGTACTAACATGAGCAATAAGAGGTTTTCCTTGACCCACTAATTAAAGAAATTTATATCTAGTCGAATGGCCAGCAATAGATACATTAAACTATTAACAGATTGCCTGTAACGATAGTTTTTGACTACAAAAAAGAATTAAATAAACAATTACTAAAAACCTAATTGGTCTATATGATACAACCTTTTTGTGATCCATTCTGTGTTTTGGTAATATGGTAACGAGTTAGGACGACATTCAAAATGACTAAATTTTAAGTATCAAAGAGAAAAAACATGAGCTGGAATGCTGCTTAACATTTACGGATAGTAACTCGGAAATAATTTACCTTATTCTGTGTTTTTTCTAGGCCAACTTCTGGTCAAAGTTTGCAAGAGAGGTCAAATACGAAAGGTCATTTTAGATTTCAGCTTGCATTATTTCTGATTACATTAAAGGAAATTATATAACCTTTGTAATGATATAAGACATAAATCAATTTTTACTTGGATGTATTACTACTTAATTAGAATCGATAAACATAGGAACTAATAAGAGTTCTGCTGACAGTGTAGAACCATATTAAAAAAAATTTATACCGTGCAATAGAAAAGTAATACCTATTTGAAAATATTGAATGTGTTTTTATTTATTTTCAAAAATGTATCTTTTTTCAGAACAATTGGATCGGATTGAGGAAGGAATGGACCAGATTAATGCTGACATGAGAGAAGCGGAAAAAAACTTAAGTGGCATGGAAAAATGTTGCGGAATTTGCGTCCTGCCATGCAACAAGTAAGTAATTTTACAAAAGAAAGTATCCATTTTGATTCTTGCACAAATTGTCGAATCTTAGATAACATACAGCAAATGAAAATTTTTTTTCTAAAATACCGAGTTTTTAGCTACAACAACGATTTTTCGTATTATGTTTTAAAATTCATTAAACTCCATAGGGATATGTTGCCCAAACTAAAGATATGCAACTCACCTAAAAGTTTATTGTACACTATGGCGTTCCTTGGTCTCTTGTGGTCTATTCTTTTCTCTAAAAGTCATTCATATTTATCAAAGCAATAATTATAGCAACCTACAAATTAAAAATAACAACAATAGGGTATCTCTTTTACATATTTGCAAAAAAAAAAATAAAAAATAATAATAATAAATAAAACCACAGCATTTTCTATATGTTGGTTAGTAACATAGTTCATATGTAATTGAACATACTTTTATCAGTATAATTATTTATTTAGGTTTCATAAAGATAAAATTAGTTTTCATTTTATTTGTTGGTTTAGAGATAAAATTTGTTTTCTTGTATAATTTTTTAGTCTAAGTAATATGACCTTTGTAAACATCCCTTATTATCGCACGCATTATTATCATTAAAAGAAAACAAGAAGAATAGTTGATAAGAAAGATAGGCATGCGTACTAAATTATTTTTAAGATGTTCGTTGTTAATACAAACATTCAAAATGTAAATATAGTTTTATTTATAAATATAGTTTTAATTAAAAATTTAATTAAAATTTGCGCTATACAAATATTTAAATGGCAAATAATGAGAAACTTTTCGAAAAAAAAAAATTGGGCGACGAAATTTTTGCTATTCCAGAGAAGGGCTCAAAAGACAATCCGCTGTTCGAGACTCCCAGAAGTCAGTAAGAGGATAAATAAAATTGAAGTTGAATTTGCAGCAAATAACACAAAAGTTTTGGCATAAGACATTACATAAGACTAATATTCTGAAAAAAATTACACTGAGGCGTTATCAAACATTATGTCAGAGGTTCAACTTTTAACAAAAGAAGCCATGCAGCAAGAAGAACATCCGCCTCATCTGACCGTTTCAGAACTTAAAGCGGCAAAAAAAATTATCAAGCATCCCATAACTTTACAAATCTGAATTTTGATCTTTAATAATACACCAGACACACATGTACACGTTCCGTGGTGGGAATCGCAAATATTGGATAATTGGATTAAAAAATGCAGTGAAGAAGTACAATGAAAACTGTACAATATGCAATCGCTAGCAACATGATATATCTAAACAACTAATGGATAGTCTAGCAGGTTATAGAGTGAATGTTTCACATCCTTTTACTCATACGGGAGTGGACTAAGCTGGACCGATACATTTAAGGTGATCAAAAGGAAGAGGCCAGAAAAGCTACAAGGGCTATATTGCCATGTTAAAAACAATATGTAGTACACTTATTCCTATTTCTATTCCTGGCAGAACAAAAAATAAATTGGCATTTTATTCCCCCGGCTGCTCCTCACTTTGGAGGGATTTGATGTTACTGATTGATGTTAATCACGGCAATATCAACTGCAGCAAGAACTATTACCGAATGATCTGATTTTTCCTGGAACAAAAACTGGTACGGAGCTGAAAGAAGTTTACAGTTCTATGGTAGCTAGAGGTATTGTTATGGACAACCTTTTGGTAATGCAGGCAGAAATGCCATTGTATAATATACATACTTCAGATATTTGTGAAATTATTCGACTACCAGTTGATGGAAATGACACTGCAATGATACCTATAGTTGACGGTGATTACATCATATATAATTTTGCAGTTTCTGACTACATATTTAAGTACGCATTGAGTTAATCTGCTTTTAAATTTGATAAAAGTATGGCAGCATTACGAAGTATCAAAATAATTATCAATAAAATCTGAAAAACAGCTGCTAACAAACACAATGAATTGCAAATTTTGTTAAAAATATTTAAAACATATTAAAAATGCCAGCGATACTTATGTATTAATCACCTAAACTTTATTTATTAATTTAACTTTTTAATTACAATTTTCATTAAGAAAAACATAAAATATTGTTCTATCAATGGCTAAAATATTTGTTTACTTTTATTTAGTTTTGCGAAACAACAACAAAAACTGCCATAACCATATGGTAAAACTGTATTATTATCGTGCCTTGAACCTTAATACGCATTATTTTTTAAATGAAAAGTTATTACCTTCAGAACTGTAATAGGTGTGGCATATTGCGATAGCGAAGCGCACTGGGTATAGCTGGTATATTATATAACCTAAGCAAAGTTTATGTTAACAAAAATATTCTTAAAATTTTATAGATCCAGCAGTGATGCCCATAAAAACACAGTTACATTGAAGACTTTGTAGAACTTAAGATATTAAAGGTTTTCACCACTCAATTACCTTGCGATCTTTCGAACTTATTTTATTAAAATTTTGGTTTTAAGACTCCTCGCTGTATACGTAAATCTATCTGATTACATATAATGTACATTTCTTAGAAATTGTGCAAAAGCTTGTCTGAAAATGATGAAATAAGCATGTACTTATCATTGCAATATTTCTTTAAATAATCGAAGGTGCTGCAAAGTTTCCAGTGTCATTTAATTCGGTCATGCTATATTTTTTTTCCATAGGATGAAAAAGGACAATTTTTTATTCTAAAGGGGGTTTTAAAAATTTAAATTTTAATGTTAAATCTGCTTCACTTTAAAAACTTGTTCACTTTATTCACTTCGTTTTGAATTTCTTAATATACATACTTATGTACATACACAAAGAAAAGAAACATTTAAAAAAATCATCAAAAAATATGGGAGAAAATCCATGTTTTGTTTTTTAATTTTAAAATAAACATTCACATATAAGAGGCTGAGTCGATGATGACCTCGGTCTCGATTTAAAATCAGATTTTAAAGATATTTGAAATAAGATATCTCCTGATTTATAAGATTCAAACCGAGTGTGAATAGATCCACATAGTAAATAAGGATATAATATATTGTTACGAATAATAAAATCTGACAACCCCTGTAGTTGTTTCCGTATAAGTGTGGTGAATAAAGTTAATTCAACAACCAATGGTGTGTTTACGAAATAACAAAACCACAAGTTAGCCAACAAAAGCTGAGCAGCCTCAATAGCTGCGTTGGTAGAGGCGCGTACTACAAAACAGAGGGTCCTGAGTTCGATACCGCATTCGGAATGCGTGCAACGAAAAAAATAATAATTGTTATAAGCAATTAAAATTAATAAACAGCAGTACAAACCTCCCGAGAGGCAAAAGGCAATTATTGCGTGAAGCCATGGCAGATAATTTAGTGGGAGACGTCCAACTTAATATAAGAGCAAACAGATAATTGTCAAGAAGCCCTTCATATTAAAAAAAGTAAGAACAATAGCAGTAAAGCGCGGGGAAGTGTAACAGCATAACAACAGTGTATGGCAGACGTGTGTTGTGGCTACTAGATTGAAAGGAGATGACTGGCTTGGATAAAAGGAGTAGTGGAGATGTCTGTGGATGGTTAAGGTTACTAAACAAGGCATCGAGTAGTTCATGTCTCGCCGGAGTAACACAGTAGTGTAGCGTGGATGGCTGCGTTTGTGGTGGTAACGCATGTTTAGTAAATACGAGACCAAGGGTTCACAAGACCGGTAGGATCGATAAGTATAGCCAGAGAAAGCCATACAGTTAGAATACAGAATTTAGCCACTGTGGTATTTGCAATCAAAAGAATCCGTACGTTTGCCTGCTAAAAAGGGTAAAACGTAACATTGGTGTCAGAAGTGGGATTGCAAAAATAAACCACAAATGAAAGCCGTACACTAGTTGTGAACATTTGAAAAAAAGCGGACAAGCAATTATCCTAAAGAATAAAAATTGTGCCTATTCGGGACGAACAGGCTTGAGTGAGGGATAATGTTACGAATAATAAAATCTGACAACCCCTGTAGTTGTTTCCGTATAAGTGTGGTGAATAAAGTTAATTCAACAACCAATGGTGTGTTTACGGAATAACAAAACCACAAGTTAGCCAACAAAAGCTGAGCAGCCTCAATAGCTGCGTTGGTAGAGGTGCGTACTACAAAACAGAGGGTCCTGAGTTCGATACCGCATTCGGAATGCGTGCAACGAAAAAAATAATAATTGTTATAAGCAATTAAAATTAATAAACAGCAGTACAAACCTCCCGAGAGGCAAAAGGCAATTATTGTGTGAAGCCATGGCAGATAATTTAGTGGGAGACGTCCAACTTAATATAAGAGCAAACAGATAATTGTCAAGAAGCCCTTCATAATAAAAAAAGTAAGAACAATAGCAGTAAAGCGCGGGGAAGTGTAACAGCATAACAACAGTGTATGGCAGACGTGTGTTGTGGCTACTAGATTGAAAGGAGATGACTGGCTTGGATAAAAGGAGTAGTGGAGATGTCTGTGGATGGTTAAGGTTACTAAACAAGGCATCGAGTAGCTCATGTCTCGCCGGAGTAACACAGTAGTGTAGCGTGGATGGCTGCGTTTGTGGTGGTAACGCATGTTTAGTAAATACGAGACCAAGGGTTCACAAGACCGGTAGGATCGAGAAGTATAGCCAGAGAAAGCCATACAGTTAGAATACAGAATTTAGCCACTGTGGTATTTGCAATCAAAAGAATCCGTACGTTTGCTTGCTAAAAAGGGTAAAACGTAACAATATTACACAATGCGTAGAAAGGCCTAAAATTAGACTTAGGCAACGCCGGGTACAATAGGCTGATACAGATAAACAAAAGGCGTGTGGGTCAAAACTGCGGTGAATTTTCCCATTATGTATAACAAAATCAGCCACAGGAAGTGCATACAAATCGAAAAACTGGGAAATAAAATTAAACTAGTAAGAGTGCTATATTCGGCTATGCCGAACCTTATATACCCTTCACTATATATGTAAATATAATTTAGTGAAGTAACTCTAATTAAAAAGACAAATATTGGGGTAAAAGAGAATTAAAAAACAAAAAAATATAATTTTATAATAGTATAATTTTAGTGGGCTTAAACATTTTTAATTTTTCTTTAAAGATCACTTCAGCTTTTAATGTTATTGATTTTTAAAAAAAAAATTTAAAGTTCACAAAATATGGGCCAACTCCAATTTTTTCACTTCATGTTTAATTTAATGTAATTCTCTATCGAGACTTTTCCAGTTTAGAATAGTAAGTAGCTATTGCACCGCAAAATTACATTAGGAAAACCGCACAAACGTTCAGGATCCATTCAATGTAAACACAGAATTTGGGCATACAAGAACGTAATGTAAACTGCCTACAGTTTGTGTTGTATGTAGCGAACTACATGATATTGCTCTATGCGACAAACTTAAATATTCAGCCATTACTTTACTCTAATATTTTACATTAATCGAATCGAAACCCAGTGCGAAAATGGACATTGGCCAGAGTACAGCCTTTAATTTCATTTTCTCGAAGCGGTAAGTAATATCTCCAGCTCAGTTGGAAACTTGATGACGAAATGTCCAAAATGGTATCTATGCTATTACAGGCAAACTCAACAAACAGTAAATATTTTATTTTTAACATAAACTGCTTACGAAACGTAAAAATGAAATCGAATATTTCCTAATAAACCAACAACCAATGGTGATCTAAGCAAGAAAAAGCGATGTTAATTGCAAATAAAAGAGTTCAGAGAATTATCCCAATACTTTTTATTATGGCTCTTTGAAAATTATGCGCAAAAAATTGTCGTCCAAATACTCGTCATGGCTTCGATGGCATACCTCTATTCAATGGTCAATATTTTCAATGCCGTTAATGTACCAAATTATCTCATCTTTAAGATCTTGAATTATTCTTGGCTTAATAGCGTACACTTTTTTTAAATATCATCAAGGAGAGAAGTCGAATGATGTCAAATCACATGATCGTGGCGGCCAGTGTGACCGTTGGAAATTAAAAAAAAAATGGCACGAAAAGGGAATTTTTTTAATGGCACCAAAAAGAGATTTAAAATGATGGTCGCCACAAAATGTTCAATTTATTTCAACACTTTATCGTTTCATTTATTTATAGCATTTATAAACAAACACATAACAACACATCTAATTAAAATAGATTATAAACAAGTAAGAGTAACAGAATCTTTTATAATCTTCACCACCTATGTAAATATTGTTTAGTGAAATAACTCCAATCAAAAAAGCAAATATTGGGGTGACTGAGAATAAAAAAATTAAGTTCTACATATACATAATTTTACATAAAAACGTCATCGGATGTTAATGGGTTAAGCATTTTTACAAATTTTTAGTATTTCTTTAAAGATCTCATAAAATAATCTTATTAATTACTAATCGTAATCTAAATTTAACAGCTATGATGTAAGTGCTTGAAACTATTTCTTCACACAATTTTTGATAAAATAGGTAATAATTATTTGCCTTTAATATCAATTATAAACATTTTAGAAATCCCTCCAGCACATATACAACATACATATGTATGTGTGTATGTTAACAATATTTTCTATTTTTGAGTTATTATAATTCTTTTTTTAGAAAATTCTAAACAATTCTGATGAAATGTTTTGGTGGAGGAAACAAAAAATATATGATCTGAGAAGACGCACTTTGAAAATTTGTATTTAAATTGTTCCTGATGTTAAAATTAAACACCAAACGTAGCTTTTCTATATTTAAGGCATTCTTTCTTCGAACTGTGCACAAGCAAAAAAGTGTTGCAAAACTCACCATTGCTTCAATTTTCTTCTTGCAACAGACTCAAAAAACAACCATTTAAAATGAAAAACAAAAAGTTCCATATAACATAAAAGGGGCAAATAAGGGTAAAATATTTCAAAAGGTGTCAGATATAGCTCTTTGGAAAAAAGGGTCACTAAAAGGGTCAAGCATTTGAAAAACTAGCAATTTGTTACTTTAGAAGCAGCAACGGTCACGCTGCTGCCAATCTAGCCGCACATTACTTTTTTTTAGCTTATATTGGCGCTAAAACTTTATTGATCATTATTAAATTAATGAACATTCCTAGAAAAATCTATTGTGGTTATAGGCTATAAAAGCTAGAAAGCAAGAAAAATTGGACAAAGGAGAAAAAAGTTCCCCTCAGAGGAACTAATCCTACCTCGGAAAAATGCAAGTTTTTTTGTATTAATTTTCAAGTAATTTTCTTAGCAATTACAACTTTTAATGTCAAAGAATGTTTAAAAATGTAAAGTTAAACTCAAGAGATTCTAAAATGCCATTTTGCCCCGCCACTTTTTGTGGGCGGTGAAATAAAATATTATTTGAAAAATTAATGTTATTATTAAATGAAATGAATTACTTTATATGGACATGGGAAAGTAGCCCATCAATCCAAGCCCAATGCCAATTTCCTAAAAATATTTATTATTAATGTTTCCAATGCCTTACCATCCCCGCCTCCCAAGAATGTTATTAAAACGATATTTTTGTAATTTGTTACTTAATAGTATTTTATTTATTTGAAAATATTTAATTTATTCATAATATAACTTATATATGATTGCAACGTAAATTTTATTTAAAATTGTTACAATTAAACTTTTTTTTTGCACTAAGATGATTGAAAGATCTCTTCCGAATCTGAATCTTCTTCAGCGTTAGGTACAGGTGGAAGCATGAAAGAAAGGTAATAACTTTTTTTGGTGTGGGTCTTATACTATTAAATAGTGCGTTATGCGCAAAACCGCGCAACATTTTTTTCTACTGTACAAAAGTAGAGATCGTAAATTTTATAGTGATATACGACCATTGTAGGATCGTGATCGAGATCACTCTCAAAATACTTTTCAGTTTTTTTTACAAAAAATTTAACAAAAAAAATCCTTTTTTTTACTTCGAAAGAAAATTTTTATCATAAAAATTTAAAACAAAACTTTTCTAATATAATATATGTAAGTAGCTGCAAATTTAGCCTTTCACAGGAAAAAAATCAATACATTTCTTTATTCGATTAGCCACAAGCAAATATATTGCAAACCTCTCAAAATCGTATAGTCAATAAAAACGTTTGTGATTTATCCCACTTTCCTGATTTTAACAGTGTCCCGAAACCACAAATCTTAAGCGAAACCCTTGAAAATTCACTATACGATGCAGAATTTTGTAATCTACTTATCTAGCTGCGTACTTAAATTTTTTACATTTCTCAAAATTAATTTTTGGCCTTATGTCCGGTTAGATTGGCTAAATACCCCTCTGTGCGCTGGTGGCGGTCAGCATGACGAGTTCATGTCTATGGTTGAATTTATCAAACACTAAAAAAAGATATTTTAAATTAAGTTGGATGAAAACTTGACGTTACAGTATGACTCAGAATTAACATTTTGCAGTATGGTGAGATTGAAAAGTCATTTTTTTTTTAGTAATAATACAGCTACCGCACGCAGCAGTCAACGTAACCGTTTAAATTTTTAATCCCGTCTTAGGGCCTTAGTAATACCCTGCATAACGGAAGGTCGCCATTATACTACCAAGCCCGGGAGAGGATCACAAAAAGGTTGAATCAAACATGTCTAAGCTACTCAAGAAACCTTTAACAAGGTCCTTAGAAAAAGGACCTTAGAAAAATAAATATTTTTCATATGTTTGCAAGCTTTTGACAAGGTTTAGCACAAAGGCATTTTTTAACAACAACGGAACTCACTTTTCGTAGCATATCTGCAAGACTAGCATATTTACGGCAAATTGCTACGAAGCGTGAGTACATTTTTTACAATCTTATGCAAATGGTATTGCATCATAGCATTTGCATAATTGCATATTTTACTCATTACTACATGTTTGGTTGGTGTAGACTAAAAATATGCTACAAAATTTTGCAAATGCTATGATGCAAGACCATTTGCACAAGATTGTAAATTGGGCTTTTATCATCCACTTTTTGCTTGAAAATAGTTGCATAAGTTTTCTCTTATATACTTATATATTTTGTTGTTGGCGTTTGCAAAACATAGAATATATGCTACGTTTGCAAGACCGGCAACTCTTACCGAAAAACTTTTACCAGTAGATGAAAGCTACATAACTGTTCATAAGTCTAAATTAAAGATGGAATTTTCCAAGTTCACTCTGACATGCCAACTAGAAATCGTTGACATTTGCTGATAATGATGCCTAGAAGATAACATACATATGTAATTTATAAAAGTGGTTTCAATATGGAGAATAACGTAAATGTATACATAAAGAATTCTCTTTGCACACAAAAACATGCCCTCTTATTCAGATAAGCAACCAAATTAATAGTCTGACTAATAGATTATTCCGTTGAACCGGTGATTTATATAAGTAAATATGTAAAAAAAAAACTTCGAAAGGTTTGATATCACAAGTAAGCCAGTTCAAAAGACTTTAATAGAAATCGTGGAAAAAACAAGGAAACAAGGGTAAGAGAGCATATAGAAAACTTTTTCTCATTAAAAAAAGATTTTAGAAAATGAATAACAAAAAATTTTCTACAAAATTATTTACAAAATTTGCGCACGTTTTACAAATTAAACAGAAAAATTTTGCACCAGCAGAATGTAATGCAGTTTTTTTTTGATCGCTACATCTAATGACTTGTTGGGGAAATAGCTTTTTCTTTTGTATCGTGTTGCGCGATCGCAGTACTCCTCCAAAGATTTCCGTGGCTGTTCATGTACAGAACTAGTAGAATATAAGAAAGGGGAATATAGCACTCCCACTTGTTTTAATAGCTTTTTTTAGTTCGTTCTTATTTAATTTAATTCAATTTTTAACAATTCATTGATTTTTCTGAAACTTAATAATTCAGTAAGGTGTTCTTTGCATCTGTTTGTCTTCAAAAACTTTATAAGAAAAAATAATTATTTGCCCATATATTTACCTTTGAGTGATCTCCCTACGTTCACATTAAAATCATCAGGATGTAAAGTAAGAAAAAGGTCGAGATTATTATGTGGTTCCCCTTCAACACACGAAATGTGAGTTTATAAGTTTCCAATTATTTTTTACTTTAAGAGAGCATCCAAAATCTATTAACTTGTAATCAAACTTTATAAACTAAACTAGCTGACCCGACAAACGTTGTTTTGCCTCCAACCTTTATTTATATTTAAATAGAGAATAATCCTGTCACTCATTATGGTGGACCCGGCAAACATTGTCTCAAAGGCGTCAGCCATGCGATCTACTGGCGTATTTAAATTTTCTCTAACATATCTAATGCCTTGGCGAAGTCGATTTCAACACGAGCACGTATGGACAGATGAACATAGCTCAATCAACTTCGCAACCATAAGAACCCAGAATAGATATGTACTTTATGGGGTCGGAAATGGATATTGTAGAATTTTCAAACGAAGTGACAAATTTGTATATACCCTTTTCGGCCGAAGGTGAAAGGTATCAAGAGTGAAATGAATATTGGTCTGTATTTTTAAAAATACAAAGTGCCTCAATTAAGAAGAGTGACTATACCTAAAAAAGCTATTACTATTAAAACCATTACGCATTTCTGGTGTTGTGTTACATCTCGGATATAAATAAGCCTTTTGCTAAGTCTCTGCGGCCGTTATAGCAGACTGCATTAATTTTATTTTTATATAAAAGTTACACCTTCAGATTGATTTTCAATGAGCTATTTTACTTTTAAGAATATTAAATTGTTTTTAGGTTTATGACAGATGACATATGACAAAAGTATTAAAAATTTTATTTAAAACAAAATTTAATAAAAACCACTTATATTTTTGCTTTAGATTACAAGAGCCCTTAAAATTTTTTTAATTATGAAAGTGCATATTTAGGCTGAAATAGTTTTAAGCACAAGTCTTGACCAGCGCGATATAAACAAAATATTTGATGATTGTATTAAATTTAATGTTGAACCATTGGATCAGGTCTTTAATAATTTAATTTTGATAAAAAAAAAATGAAATCGCTAAACGTAATTACTTCAAATTTATTAATAAATGGTGACAGAAAATCAAAATGAAAGAGAAATGACTTTAGTCATTCGTAATCAAACTAGGGTACAAAGCAAAAACAAATGTAAAAGACGAAATACAGAGCTAACAGTAAAGAAATACTTTAGTTTGTGTGTAGACTTCGTTTAACCAAATTAATATTGATGTGAATAATCCTCGTATTCTTAGTTACAAAGGTAGTTGGTTAAAGAGATGATGTTTATAATATACAAAACCTACAGTAGATAGACGCAAAGAATGCTGATGAAGGAAGTAGCAATGCAGCATTACATTCTACTGGTGTCTGATTGTTCCTGCTTTCTTTTGAAAACGTCCGCATACATTTGTAAAATAAATTTTCATTATAAATAAAAAGGTTTTTAAAAATTAAAAGATAAATGAACTTAAGCCAAAAACCAGTTTCAATTAATTTATAAGATCCACACACATATAATATTTTCCTCCAACATATATATAACTGCGTATAAAATTTTATGAAAAGCGGTATAGTCATTAAGGGTCGTTTTCCCCTTTTTCTCTCATCTAGATCCTAGCTCTGGAAATAAGTATTCGAACTTGTATATGAGGACTTACTATGTTTCGAATTTCATTAAGCGCTAATCCAACACTGTTAATAATCGATTAGGACGCATAAGAACACGCGATTTCCCCCTTTTGAAAAAAAATAAAAACCAAGACAAATGTTGATAAAATTTTTTCGTGTGTGAATGTTCTAGAAATTTCTTTTGACAAGATGAAATTAGTTTAGACAAAAAAAATTTAATGATCTGCCTAGCAGTACCGCTCCAACAGCAACAACAACCAAACAACTGAAAAGACTTAGCTCTACATTCCCATTTAAAAGACCGAATGTTACTGTACATATAAGACGTTATTTTAACAAGAAAATTTATTATTTGGATGTTTTTTTATTAATTTACTTTAATTGTGCTTGATTCCTTCAAATATTAATATTTTATGATATTCTCATGAAATATTTATTATGTTAAACTAAAAAATTAAATGTATTCTGCGGAGAAGTTTCCTGACTTGCTAAGTGAGTGGTAGCGAAGTGACCATCGAGACATGCTTGCACCTTCAATAGTTAATGCCAGGAAAGTAGCACGATAAATTTAAAGTTCAATTTAATTTAATATTACCGTGTTTTTAATTATAAAATGGAAAATTCAATTATAAATATTTCATGATATTCTAAAGAAATATTTATTATTTTGAACTAAAAAATTAAATATATTACTGCGGAGAAGACATGTCCATATGGCCATTTCGCTACTGTTCATGTATAGTTCATCAGTGGATTCTGCTTAAATTTTGTAAAGAAAACCTCAAAAGACAAACAAAAACACAATAACCATTGAGTAACTGTTTTTATTTTTTAGAATCCATTAGAATCAAGCACAATTAAAGTAAATTAATATAAAAAAGGGATGTAAATGAATCATTCTTTTTTGATTTTAATTCGTTACGATTTAGCTAAATTTTAAATTAAATTGGGCAAAATAAATTGCAATTCATTTTTAATTCAAATGAATTAGTTTTACCAATTTAATTTCAATTCATTTGAATTGAATTGACTTTAAATTAATTCAAATGAGTTAAAAAAATAAATTGCAATTCATTTTTAATTCATTTTAATTGATTTTAAATTAATTCAAATGAACTCGAATATCAAACATTTCGGATGTCACTTAGTACGAGGTAATCGTCGAAACGCAAAGAAAATAATAAGAATAAAAATTTCAAATTCATTTTCGAGTTTATAATTTGAATTTAGAAATTAATTGATGAAGATTTATTTATATGGGCCTATCTTTTGAACCGTTATAGACAAAGGCTTGCAAATTGGACAGAATGTCGATTGCTATGGCCGTTAAAGTAACAAGTATTAAAATTAAGGGGTGCCCCAATAGTTCATTTAATTTGATGTATATTGCCATTCTTCTTAATAGTTATAGACAGACGCTTGGAATTTTCAACGAACCTGTATTGGTAACTTGGCTATAACAACAAGTACAAAATATGGATTTGGAAGTTAAAGGGTGTTCCAATAGTTGATGTAATTTCAATCGTGTGGCCGTACTTTTGAACCGTTATAGACAGAACGCTGAAATTTAAAAAGGACATGCATGCATTTGATAATTTGAATTTATGAATTAAAGGGTGTCCCATAATTACTGTAGATTTAGTTATAAATGCCTATCTTTTGAACCGTTATTAATAAACGCTTGTAAATTTGACGCAATGTCGATTGCTATGGCCGTTATAGTAACAGCTGATATTATTTAAAATTATAAATAAAAGGGTGCACCAATAGTTCATTTAATTTGGTATATGACCATACTTTTAAACAGTTGTAGAAAGACGATTGAAATTTACCAAGAACCTGTATTACTAACTCTCTATCACAACAAGTATAACATTTGGATTTGGAAATAAACGGGTGTCCCAAAAGCTTATATAATATGGTTTATGTGCCCGGACTTTTGAACCGTTATAGACAGACAGCTGAAATTTACAAGGGACATGTTTTGCTTAGTCCGCTTTAACAAGAAACTTATTATTTAAATTTAGAAATTAAAGGGTGTTTCCAAAATTAATGTTATTTGTTCTATATTGCCGTATTTTTTGAACCGTTGTATACAAACACCTTAATTTTAGACAAATTGTCCACTACTTTCTCTCTGATGTATATGGGCAAACTGTTAAATTAATTTACACACTTGCTTGATTGCTAAATCTACTACAATAGCAAGTTTATAATTTGACTTTTGGAAATTAAAGAGTGACCCTATAGTTGCTGTAATTTGATGTATATTGCCAAACTATTGAACAGTTGAACAAGTATAAAGTTTGGAGATATAAGTGTGTCCCAATAGTTAATGTAACCTAATTTATGTGGCCATACACTTGAGCTGTTATAGGCACATAAATGAAATCTGTTTTGCAGTCGGTTTTTTTGCAAGAATTATTTGATTCGCGAATTAGTTCAAAAATGAATGATTCATTCACAACTCATGGATAACTGTTCTGTACATTACTAGTGTGTCAGACGATCAAGTTTTCATTCAATTTTTAAAATTTCTCTCATTTTTTACCACTTAAAAAACTTGCTGAGAACTTGCTTTCAAATTTTCGTTCAATTGAGTCTCAAATTTCATTCCAGAAAACAGCTGATTGAAGTTTTTTCCTTCAAATAAATTTTTTTTGGTTTCTTTACGACATCTTGCTTAAAAACTTGCTTTGAAATTGCGTGCAGCCTACGTCACAACTTTAAATTTTTGTGAATTTTGATAAGCGGTGTGTGTACATTTCTTGAAAGAGAATTGAACAAAAACTTGGCCGTGTGACTGCACTGTTATTGACAGCTACTTTCTTCAACATTGTTCGTATCTATCCAGAAATTTTGCAGATTTGAACAAAAAGAAAATAAAACAATCTATATATATTCACTTGATATTTTTTTTCTTATTTTTAAATTCTCTATCGCCCCATGTATTATTATTATTTTTTTATGGGAATTACTTCACTTGACTAGATTTATTTAAAATCGAAGAACATAGACCGATCTTCCTGATTTGATCGACTGGTGTATTTAAATTTTCTCTAGCTCATCTAGAGCCTTGGAGAAGTTAATTTCAATCCGAACATGGACGGACAGATGAGCATCGCTTAATCGACTTCGCTATGCATAAGAACTCAGAACATATGTATACTTTATGGGGTCGGAAATGGATGTTGTTGACATAAAACAACTTAAAAAAAATTTCTTCTTTGTGAGAATGTAATCTAATCTAATTTTTTTAATTATTATCTAACACATTAGACAATCACACATTTAACAGATTTTCTTCTTTATTGTTATGTTATTTTCAGAAGCCAATCTTTTAAAGAAGACGATGGTACATGGAAGGGGAATGATGATGGAAAAGTGGTTAACAATCAGCCGCAGAGAGTAATGGACGATCGAAACGGAATGATGGCACAGGCTGGATATATTGGAAGGTAAGTTATATAAGAGTTTTATCCGTGATCTCGCCAACCCCTAATTAATCTCAGATATGTATGTTAATATATAACTTAGCATATATGAAGCCAAATAATTACATCAGAAACTGCCCGGCAGGAAGAGAGTTGTCTTTAATATGTTGGGCAGTAAAGAGAATTACAAAAAATGTTATAAAACTCTGGAACTTCTGAAGTAGTTACCGACCACAGCTCAATCAAACGTATTTTTTTTGCGGATTTCGGTAGGGAGCTTTCTGATCTCATTAGAGAACAATCCATTCTAGTATCGATAGTACAGTGAAATACAAGCCACATTGCCTCGATGCTCAAGAGTGTCAATAGAGTTTGATTCCTGTCACCTAGGAGCCTCTTCGCTCTCTTTTGTACGCCATCGAATAACTCCAAAACAGAGTATAAATAGTAAGAAGATCGGATGGAGTGAAATATCTTTTATAAACATCTTTTTCTTTTAGATTTACTTTGGATTTTCATGCCAAGAACATAAAGAGCTTCTAATTCCTTAATAAATATACATACACATAAATATTAACAATATTTTTACTTTATAAATCGAACGGCATTATTTTTCAATATTGAATAAAAATCTGAAATCATTGCGAAATTTTGGTCAAAAAGTTCTTTCGATCTGTTAGGTAGATTTTTAAATAATTTCACAAAGATCTTAATTTTTTCATTCCAGGCTAAAAAAAAATGTTTACGCCAATTATCATTCTTTTAACGATTAACTACTTTAAAGTAATTAGTTTTAAGCAGCTGGGTTAATTTTCTAGACATTATGGTAATAAATAGGGTCTGGGGGACAATTAGAAAAATACAAGTTTTAAACTAGATATTTTTTATTTATAAAAAGTAATTTACAATATTTTGTTTGCGTAAATTTTGACTGCTTTTAGTTATATACACATGACCATGAATCAAAAAAACAAGATTGCGCATTCAGCCGTTCAAAAAAATTTTTCTACTGCGCATCTACGTCACAATAGAATGGAAATGAGTGTTTGTTGTAAAAAGTGTAGGACATTTTTGGCGCAAAACTGAAAATAACTGCATACCTTCTAAACGGGTGCATCGATTTGAACAAAATTTTAAATAGGAAGAAAAGAGATATAGTCGAGTAAAAATTTTGTGTTTTGTCTTGAAGCCCGAGAAGAAGAAAAGCTATTTCGGGCTACTAAGTTAATCTTAATTAATCTTTTTTTAAAGGAAATAAATATATAATAATTATTAATGACCATAATCCCAAATAACTAAAAGTAAAATAAATTTGTTTTTAAAACAAAATTAAAACCAAAATATTTAAAATATAAGTTAATTTTTTATTTTATTTAATTTTCTTTTTTGGTCATGCTGTAGTCTTTAAGCTCCGCATTAAGTTTTCGTATTTTAAAATACATTTTTGATCTTAAAAATAGCTTTTTTACTTTTTCATCACATTTATTATGAGTCTGTTTAGTTTAATCTTTTACAAAATATTGTTTAATGAGAAGACCGTTTTTTTTAAATATTTGGTTCAGTTCTTCAATGTGTTTCAAGTTTCAGGTGTCGGCTTTATTAGTCCGCCCTCAGATACATGATCAAGCCACGAATACGTTGAAACTTCCTTGTTTTGTGCCACTCCAATATCTGCTTTTGCATAATGACAAATGAGTATGACTGTTATTGTAAAACTTTGCTCACAATAACATACTCTACAACAAAATTAATCGTTTAACTTTTCTTCTTATGTGCAAGGCAACATTCGCTTTGCTAATAATTGAAAAAAAGAATGAAGAGAAGTTCGGCTTTAAAAGAAACTTTGCTTGTTTTTATTTGAAATATAGAACTATTCCAGTCAGTACGATCAAGTTCTGACTGCACGATAGCTTTGAATCTCGATTAAATTTTAAAAAATTTTTCATTTCATTTGAAAATATTTAATTTTTAAATTTTTATGGCATTTAGTTTTGTCATTGAATAAAATTTTCTCTGACTAAACACACTTCACAAGGGGGAGTTCAATTGGGGCCTTAATTACGTAAATTCCTTTATTGCGCAATTAACAGTGTGCAATTAATTATGTCTGAACAGGGTATTATTTTTGTTACCTAAAAAATTTGTTTATTTAAATTAAATAGTATAAAATAAATATTTTGAAAAAATCAACACAATAAAAGCATATTGATTTTTTAATGTAACTCCAGTGCTTAAATTTTTTTACAATAAAAATCAATGGTTAAAAACATTATTTTTAAGTCCAAAGTTTCTTATGAAAGCTATGTTATGCCTACAACCTCTCTATATCACATGTACATTGAAATAAATCTTTATAACAATTAAGCAGCGTTGATAAATCATAATTTATAAGTGACATCTACTACTACTACTCCCCAAGAGTTTTACATGCAGTAGTTTTGCTAAGACTGTATCAAATTATATAGAATTGCAAAGCGTAGGACAATTATCAAATAATCTAAGTTTAACAGAACTTTCAAAGGGTATGAAAAGCCCCTATTATTTGTCAATTTAGCATTATAGATATGATTAGTTCATGCATGTATTTAGATGTTGGATAATATGGCAATTTTAACACCGAATTGCTAGTTATAAACGCTACTTATGATTTGATAAATATTCGTTTGGAGTTGTTAATGAAATATATAAAATTTACTTTTGATATTTTTTAATAAAAACCAGTTGAAGATACCATATCGAAACAATTTCATTTGTACTCCGTGGTAAACAGCATTTTTAATGGTCAGAGAAATTAAAATAATCATTAACAAAGGTCATATCATAACTTTGTTCTATTTAACTTTTTACATCATAGTTCTGTGAGTTAAGGACAAAAAAACCTAATTTTGTTGGTAGTTGAAGTACTTTTAATGCCCAGTTCGAACAATTTATTACCATTGGCAACAAAATTGCTATTTAATTTGCACTTGGCTGGTAAAGATATAGATTTTGAAGTGTTAATGTCTGCAACTTTTTCGTTTTCAATTTTAAATACAATTGTTAACAGAACCTTTTCATCCCAAACATGAATAGTCTCGTGGAATTTCTTTCGTCGAGAAAAAATTCCTCCAATTATGAATTCCATGGGAACAAAATAATAAAAAAGTGGCATGATAGTAATTTGAAGGGAGTTATTTTGTTTATTTACATATAATTTTTCTTTTATAAATAGAATACCTACTCTTTTTCCCCCTAATGTTTTTACTTTCCGCAGTCAATCAAAAGGGGAAAAAACTTATAATGGGAGAAAAGGGAAAAGTGAAAAAACCCGCACGGAGTTTTTGCAATGGCGAATTCATTAATTTTCGCCGTTGCCCGAAATATCACACTTAAACAAAAAAAGTGACGCAATTTATTTATATATATTGAGTTTAACGTTTACAGCGATGACGAAACTTTATAAATTTGCTACTGCTTTCACCTGGTACGTGATTTTACACCTTAGTGTCGATCAACCACTCTTAAAGTTGTAGAATATTTTCTTAATAGTTGATTGGTAAATAAATAAAATTTTAGCGGTTTTTAACAATTTTACACAGGTGGTGAATAAAAACTAGTTAGAGCACGCTTGTTTTTCGAATATATAGTAAGAAGAGGAAACATTTATGCTATGAACTCAGATTAGTTAGAATTCAGAAAAAATGTTATTGATATTGCCAAAGTTTTATTTTAAATACAGTAAATATGTTGAATGTTGCTTTTTTAGACGTTAACTTTACTTCTAACTAAGCGAAGCATTAGGGAATGTCCACCATCAACAGATCACTTATGAATACGAGTGAAACGAGTACGGTTTGCATGATTTGACGTCTTTTCCGACCAGCTCTTTTTATCCTCAGGAGGTTCTCAACCCTTTCGCCAAGTAAGAAAAGGTAACACAAAAAAATATGAAAACATAAAAATATCAGAAACTTTATAAAACAAAACACCACACACAAAACTTAAAGACAGATCTTAGTCTTCTAATCGCCCACCCAACTTTGTCGTTGAAAACTTCCTAATAATTTTTATTCCACGACCCAGTACCCGCCTGATCAATTTTAGGATATCGCTCATCATATGTAAATCCGGCTAATATAGCCAGTCTGCCATTGATTCTGACAAAGCCATTGGAGTCGATAAAAGGGTTCAACGTGAGTACATTGCTCCTTAAAAAAAAACAGGTATGCCCTTTTACAGCTGATTATATTCAGATATACAAATCCGCTGACATAATAATAGTCCTGTGAACTTCAATTCCGCTTGAGTTAAATCTAAGGTATTTTACTATCATTTCCAAGTTTTGAAATACCTGAATCAATACAAAATTATTCGCATTGCACGGGATGAATCTAAAAAATATTCCAGTATGTTATGTGAATTTCTAAATATTGATGACTAATTAGAGACTGTCGTGGCTAACAACTTCGATGCTGTCTTAACCCTCGGGTTCCACGACTTGACAGATCGCGGGGTTGCCGTTAGCGTCAACATGAGACCAAATCTCATTGCCAACTTTACTCATAATCAAAGCTACTCTACTCTATTCTTTACAAAGATTTGGCAAGGGGAACCAAGATACAACAAAAGTAGAATGAGACCCCAAAAAAATATCTCTTGTCTAGATTAAATTGACTACATTACGATTCTACCATGTTCGCCATCAAAGCCGCTCTGCGTAATTCTAAACGGGGTAATGCTTCAGTTTTCACAGCAGCTTCGCGTTTAAGTGCTCTGTGATTTCTAAAAAAATGTCCTGTAAGAACTGAGCTACATATGGCTTTTCCGAGGCATCACAAAAGGAATAAAGTTCAATTTCATTTTATGGTAGAAAAATAAGCAATCATTAAATTTCTGTATATTAGGCCATTGCATAAGTTTTAAGGGTTTTAAAATTTTGACCCAGTTTGTATTTTCTTTCCAAATTTGTTGCATTATAATTTTTTGAGGGAGCTGTCTTTTCATCACTGGCATCTGAAAACCTTAAGAAGTCTGCATCAAGCAGATTCTCACAGCGTAAATTTTCTAAGAGGCGTAAATGATTGGCCGTGTTTTTTCGAAAACGAACCCAGCCGAAGAAAGAGCCCGGGATAGCTCATTACGTCTCGTAAGAGCGTTGTCTAGGTTAAAAGAGACAGCTAGTACATCTTCAACATAGGTCACTGGCACTTTATCTACTATCGTAACCACAAGTATTCCGGAAAATAACTGATAGTCCCACGAAGTCGCATTCGACAAATTAAAGCGGCAAAACAAAAATTTTAACTATATTCAAAATTGTCGCTCGGTGGTAAAATCTTTGTGTGAATATTTTTATTAACAAACTAATTTTTCTTTTAAATAGGTTGCCGCATGCCGCTTACATTGGCATTTCACCATAAGAGTCAACGACTTTAGTTTCACTTAAAAACTTTCAGAATCATGCGCGAATTAAATAAATTAAGGGTAGAAAATAATACAATGTATTTACAAAACACAGACCAATTTTGTTTTGCCGATGGCAAATAAGTATTAACACGGGTTTTTTTACATTTATTGGTTATTTGTTCTTTTTTTAACACACATTTTTTAAATCTTATTTATTATTAATAATTTTTGCACTTAATAAAAAAGCACACGATGTACCTTGTGAGATTTTTGAAAGTGAAAAGAAAATGGATGGATTCTGGATTGTGATGAAAATTCAGGTGGAGTCTGAAAATATTTCTAAACTCGGCGGGTTTCTCCCCGGTTCGAAAGGACCACAAATGTTGCTCTAAAATAAATAATAATTATTTATATTTGGGGTTTAATAAATTGTATTAATTTTTTTTCTCGTTTGGGGCTTTTTTTATAATTTGAACGTATACCGTATAAACTCCGAGGTTTACAAAAATGAGTAGGTATACATAAAGGACATAATAATTATGCGCCAATAACTTAAGGAATAATGTGTAGAAACGTCAGCTGAACAATAATCAATAGACCTAAGAAATTATGTCTCTTCACCATCCAGGAACGGAAAAACGACTATATCATATTTGATGTCAGTATTTTTGAAGAAAAAAGAAGCATTCAGAATTCATGCTTTAAAACGGAAAGAATTCCTACTAACAAAAATATTATATATGCGAATGTGTTTTTTTAATTTTTTACCCACATGTGGTACAATAAATTCATAGTAATGTTAATCTGCAGCTTCTAATATGTAAAATGCACTTTTCTCTCTTAACCGTCACGAACCAATTATTTCACTACTCAATGAGTTTCGGATAGCACTGAATTGAATGAATTTTAATAGCTATCGGATAAAAGTGGATTAAAGTGAAGTATTTTCTATATACAACAATTATCTATGCATTTAATAAAACTATAAGGGAGTCATTTCTGTACATGAATTTTTTTTTTTGAAAATTTTGATGTTGCTTCCACTTTGAAATTTAAAAGTGGTTTTATTCCGAAAAAATTTTTCGCTTTTCGTTTTTTGAAGAACCAATTTGCGGAATTGAAACCACTTTCGATCGGAGTTAAGTTTTGTGATATGCCTGATAGAATACTTTTTTTTTTCGTAGAAATAGGTCATTTCGTTTCAAAATAGAAATACAATTGTGAAAGCACCCAATTTTCCGGTGTAATGGTACTAAAACAGTTGTCAGCACTTATTACACTGTTTACAAAATTCTAGAAATTTTGAATTTTAAGAAAATTAGAAATTACACGCAGACGACGTCGTGGGCACTGCTAGAGTATTATATAACTTTTAACAGTGTCGGTGAATCTATTTTTTTCACATTGAACCATGAAATTATTTTCCTTACTCTAACAAACCACATAATTATTATTAGCGAAATTAAGCGAAACAATTATAGTTTTAAAACAGATTTACTATTGATTTAATTTTTTACGCCGTTGTATTTAAGATACATTTTAACTTTGTATAAAATATCAACTTCAATCAACAATTTTATTTTGCAAACCTATTTTTTTCTTTCAGAATAACAAATGATGCTCGAGAGGATGAAATGGAGGAAAATATGGGTCAAGTAAATACAATGATTGGTAACCTTCGAAATATGGCTTTAGACATGGGTTCGGAACTTGAGAATCAAAATAGACAAATAGACAGAATTAATAGAAAAGTAACTTAATGTAACTAAATTTGTTCCATTTAATTTATTTTTATACTTTTAGGCTGAATCAAATGAGGCCAGAATAGCTGTTGCAAATCAAAGGGCACACCAACTTCTAAAATAAATCAGAGTTTTAAGAATTTTATGTTAAGCTGGGTTATTTATGACTCTTTCTGCTGTTAAGGTGTATTCATAACAATTTTTCTTTTGTTTCGATTCTCTCTTTAAGTTTCGTATTAAATCATTTTTAGCATTTCCGAAAATCATTCAACAAGTTACAAGCTGTTGCAATAAAATTATTAAAATTATTAAAATCGATATAAGTTTATCAATAATTTAATTGTAAATGTAGTTGTTTTGAACAAAAAGCAAAACTTAATGTAAATGAAATCAACATTTTAAAAGATCTTGTAAAAGCAGTTCAACGGTTTTCTCATTTATATTTTTTGCTCACTGTAAAATATAAATGAGTTTAACAATATTTGCAATTTCTTTCCACTGTAATGGTTTTATCACAATAATTTAACAGAGAATAATACCATTTTTATAAATCTACCTCAACGGCGTAGTTTTCATAAAAATTGTTTAATGTTGATAAAAAAGAAACACTAAGGAAGCTGCTGAAATAACGTCACTCAATTTTGGCCGTTTTGACGTAACTTGCCAACTCCTTAGGCGAGTGTTGAAAATATATTTTCACAACAGTTGATTAAAATATACAAAGCACAGCTAGTATGTTCCAAAATTTATTTAAAATTATGTAATTATTTTATGTTTGTATGTTTTAAACTCATATATTTTTTTATATTAATTAAAAGAGTTTTTTTGTTATATGTGTATATTGTGAATATGTAAATATTTTAAACTTTTAAATAGCAAGAATTTTAAGCTTCAATTTGAAATTAGTTAATAAAATGTGAATATTATATTAAAGAGTTTATTTTTTCAAAAGGTTCTAAAAAAGGCTGTTTTATCATTGGACTGATTAGAAAATATTTCTCTTGAAGCACCTGTGTTGCACCGTCAAGCAAAAAAATAAAAAGAAACAGTTATGCTAGAAGGGGATCATTGCTTTGGAGTCATTATAGTGAAAGACAGGCAGCTGTTCTATTTGCCGCTTACATTGGCTCCTCATCAGCAGCCCTAAAACGGTCAGACCAAAGTATGCACGTGTAAAAGAAATTTTTCTAGTCGTTGTCTAATTCTGCATAGGATATAAAAGGAAATATCGTGAAAGTGATATTCTATGAATTGCAATAAAAGAATTGATTGCAAGAATGCACCAAAAAAATAAAAAAAGGATCTCTATAAAAATAAATTTTTTTAACCAAAGTGGAATGAGTGTTCGATTGTGTTCATGCTCTTGCTGACGGAAGTTTTAATGGTGTCAAGTTAAAGCCACATTTTTGTTTTTTTTTTTCATCTTGCCGAATTTGTGTAATAGAAAAATAATATGAAAACTGTACTAAAATTTATAAATTCTTGAAAAGATTCCATAATTACAAAAAATAAAAATATATAAACAATATAATTTTAGCCTGTAGGATCTCTATGCGCAGCACATTGTCCAGAATATATTTGCCAATATTAGTTTTTTTAAAACAGTTGTTGTCTGGAACAACCTATTAAAAAGGCTGCTTTAGGATAAATCGTTCAATCCACTTTTTGCCACATACCCTCACACAGATAAATTACCTAAATATTTTAAATTAAATAGTTATAAGCCATGGTCTAGACTTACATTAGCCATCATTACTTTTTTACAGACAAGTTATTGTCGGGAACAATTTATGCAAAATCTATTTTAGCCTAAAAGGACTCGCAAAAATAAATTCAATAAGGTAGGCAACGGAAACAAACAACTTTTGCCCCATAGGATCCACACAAATAATCATTACCTTTTTCTGGACCACACATCGTCGGGTACAATTTATGCAAAAAAAGCTGTTTTAGGATGTCACTCATTTCACTTTTTGGCCAACCGGAATCACATCGATATTTTCACCAAAATTCTAAAAAACAACCATAGGTCAGTGTACATTTGGCAAACGTTAATTTTACAGATCAGTAAGAAACAACTTATACTAAAAAACTTTTTTAGAATACAGATAAATTTTTTACAAATCTAAACATGGGACTTCAGGATCCAGAAATAAATTTTGCTATCAATAATTACTTTTTTTCCATATAATGTAATTGAAAGTTGTTAAGTCACTCAATCCACAGTTTGCAATACATGACCCAAAGAAATAAGTTCCTATAAAATCTGATAGGCAACGCCTATACTATATTTTACAATGATTATTATTTTTCCATAGTAGTTATTGTCAAGAACAACTTATGCATAAAGCCGTTTTAGAAAAAGTTACTCAACGCACTTGTTGTCCCATAGGACCCGTATATTTAAATGCACAAAAACTCTTAAAGTTTATCCTGCTAGGCCCTGAGCTAGAATGTAACTATTTGAAGATTTTTTACCTTATAATTATCAGAGTGCCGATTTGCTGATTTAGGGAAAAATATTACTTTTAGGCATCGCTAGAATACTTCTTACATTAAAAAAATTGTTAGTAAGTTCGCTGTTTCCTAAATAATTGTATCCTTAATAATGAAAGTGATGCAAGTCAAATAAATAAGTTTAATGTGGTTTTCCTTATATTGAGATTTAACCCAAAACAATTAAAAAATTTAATATTGAAATGATAATGACCTTGAATTTGAATTGATAGAAATGAAACTGAAAAAAGTGTATTACATTTGTAATTCTAACCATTATTATCAATCGATTGAATAGTGCAGGGAAAAAATATTTTATTGTACAACAAATGAGGATGAAGAATTTTGTTCCAACAAAATATTCAACAACAAAAAGAGTGACAAATACTGCTGGTTGATTTGTCTCCAAATTCAATGAAAGAGATGTTAGAAAAATAAACTTTACGAAATGTTTTGTAAAACTGCTCTAAGTAGTTGTAATGAACAAAATAAACTGAAATATGCATTAAATTATTACCACTTTGTACAACTAATAGACCAATAGCGGAAGCAATTTGTTTGTAAAACGTTTGTTCTTATTTATTTTGTGTTATTTAATATGTTGTAAACATTATTTAATAGTGAATTGTTCTATTTTGCTAATAAAAATATTTTTAATTGTACTTAAAATGGGTATTTTTAATTTTCCAATTTGTGCCGATAACACAGATTTTTTTGCAAATATGCCGATTACTTATCAAAATCATCTAAGAAGGGATGCATGGTAAACATGGTACAATTTTTTTGTAAATATTGGTTTTTTATAACGTGGTATATTCCGTTTAGTCATATGTATGCAAATAGATACACACAGTGTTAACCTCTCGAAACTGCATATGTTTTTTTCCTCTGTGTTATAACATCTGTCAGTTTTTTTATTAGGACAGCACTTCAGGGATGATCCCTACTCATGCAACGCATTGTGCTAGAACTAGAAAATTAGGTTACGGGAAGGGGGATAGCGGGAGTAGTGTTTGTGGTCATTTGATTTGAGTCACAGGAATGTCTTCGGCATAGAGTTTAATCCACCTACGAACTGTTCGGCATAAAAACGAATTTTCTATATAATGATCATGCGATTCAATGGATAATCGGCTATAAAAAAGTGCGCACACGATGCAGAGCACGATGCGCGTATGAAAGTTCGGGATTCAAGAGTTGAAAAATATGCTTTTTTGACCAAACATCACATTGAATCTTCATACATCTAGAGCTTCTGAGTCCTTTAGATCAATATCACCCTTAATTACAAGATGAGATAGCACTTTAACCACACGTCTGTGCCTTGAATTGAAACCTGTGCCTTGAATTGAAAGTCCCTATTCGGAGATTGCCAAAAGGTCAAGGTATCGTCCATGTACTTTCGCATAGCTCTTATTTCTGGAAGGCTTGGCCTGTTGCGAAATGAATATGAATATAATATGCTACTGTCATCTGCGAAAGAATAGATTAGGTTGGAAGTCTGACGTAGGAGGTCGTTAAGAAAAATAAGAAATAGGGTAGGAGGAAGGACGGAACACTGCAGTACTCCTGAATTTACCATGAACTTGTTTGATGAGATCCCGTCTATAACAACTCGTATAATTCAATCCCTAAAAAAGCTTAATGTCTAACGAGAGAAGCTCTCGCCGACACCAAAAGCAATAAGCTTTGATATGAGTGAACCATACCCGCTTTATTAAACGCCTTACGTTCGCCGAAATGGTGAATGGATTGACACCATTTTTCCGAAAGAAAGGCTAGTAAGTCATCCGCAGGGCATCCCCTACTAAGTAAATAGGTAATATTTTGCAAGATGAAAATAAAGCATAGTTTCCATTACTTTGGAAAGCGCAGAGCTCGGTATATTTATTAACAGCATCTTCTTAAGCTTAATGTTTTTTTTCGTTCTTCATTGCAAATAGGGATTTTCTGTTTCCCTAACTGATTTTCGTCGATTTCCACACATACATATTCTTGTTGGGTTTAAAATTCTGTTTTGTTTATATTACTGCAACTGAATGTATCTGCTCATCAGGCTGTAGCTTAGTTTGTTATTTTATTATTTCTCAACCATATCTGTGTAGGAATTTGTAGTTTTGTCACTAGCATGCATCTGATGCTGGAACGTTTTCGGGAAATTTGTTGCTAGCATCTAATTTAGAAATTTTAATAATTTTTACCTTTATTTAAATACTAATTCTATAAATTATACCACATTTATTAGATTTATATAGTATGACATACGAATATGTTAGTTCACATGCAAAAGGAAAATTGGCTTTGAAACTGCACTCCCCGAAAAATTCTTGCCAGCATGCAATGGATATGTAAAACTGTCAGTTTTAGCACATGCTATATTTTTATCCGATAACACATTGTGCTTTAAAGCATCTCCATAATCATTATCACTGGCAACTAATCGAGAAATTTTAGTCATTTATAACATTATTTAAATAGTTATTTTAGAAATTACAACATAAATAAAACATCACAGCTATTACAAATTACTATTTTTTACATCTTTAAAACAAGGTATCAAAAGCAATAGTCAAGAAAATGCAAAATAATCTCAATTCAATTTAAAAATACTTCAATAATTAGAAAATAATGCTAATAGATTCAAAATGCTTGACTATTTTCAATGCATATGTAGTTGCTTAACTGCTGCTGTGGAAAAATGACCAGCAAAATGCAATGCAAAAAAAAGAAAGAAACGCATTTGCTTTAGCTATGTGTTGTTGTTTTTTTTTGCTGTTGCTTTTTAAGAAA
The DNA here is from genome assembly GCA_916610165.2 of Gymnosoma rotundatum. Classification (NCBI taxonomy): domain Eukaryota; kingdom Metazoa; phylum Arthropoda; class Insecta; order Diptera; family Tachinidae; genus Gymnosoma; species Gymnosoma rotundatum. Next base: position 114,208,783 of record OU744336.1, read on the forward strand.
AAAAAAACACCATTCAACACTGTAATAATAACAACGTTTTTAAAGTGTATTTTCTTACGTATTGTAAGTAAGAAATACATACATAAATACTTTTCCAATGTGAAAAGGAATTAAAAGCAGCGAGTTACAGCAAGTAACAGCAAGAAAATAATTAATAGATAAAATAGATGGACATTTTAGATATTGCATTAAAAAACCAACATAGACTCACTTTATAAACGATTTTCTCAAATAAAATTACTATATGATAATATGGCTATAAATTTTTATTTACTATATTCGTGCTTGATTCCTTCAAATATTAATATTTCATGATATTCTCATGAAATATTTATTATTTTAAACTAAAAATGAAATGTATTACCGAGGGGAAAGCATATCCATATGGCCATTTCACTACTGCTGTGTTTTTTGTATAAGGCATTTTAAATACTCCTCTAGCAGCTTTCAACGAATCATCTCCCACTTTTCACGAGAGATAGCTCCGTCGCAGGCGCTTTTGTCTATAATACCTCTTATCAGTGGGTTTTTAGCAACCTCACTGCAAGGTCTATTAATGACTCTGGGTTGAACTTGTTGCCTGTGAAGCGATTTTGGACGTTTACTGTCCGGTTGTTGATATTGCTGTTGTAACTTCTCTTCCCCTGACCATTGTCAGTAATTTTTGGAACACCCTTTAATTTCTAAATTCAAACATGTCCCTTGTAAATTTCAGCTGCCTGTGTATAACGGTTCAAAAGTCCAGCCACATACACCATATTATATTAACTATTGGAACACCCGTTTATTTCTAAATCCAAATTTTATACTTGTTGTTATAGAGGAGTTAGTAATACAAGTTCTTTTTAAATTTCAATCGTCTGTTTACAACTGTTTAAAAGTATGGCCATATACCAAATTAAATGGACTATTGGTGCACCCTTTAATTTATAATTTTAAATATCAGCTGTTACTATAACGGCCATAGCAATCGACATTGCGTCAAATTTACAAGCGTTTGTCTATAACGGTTTAAATGATAGGCCTATATAAGTAAATCTAAAGTAATTATGGGACACCCTTTAATTTATAAATTCAAATTATAAACTCGTTAATATAGCGGACGTAGAAATACAGGTCCCTTTTTAGAACATCCTTTAACTTCCAAATCCATCTATATATATATAAAAATGGTGTAAAAAATGTATAGTAATTCATAAAATGAGCACGGATAGGCCGATTTCTGTAAAATTTTTTGTCAGTTATTCGTATTTTCGAGGAGAAGGTCTTTACGGAAGAACATTTTGGTAGATCCCTCCGGAAAAGTCAGAAAATTGGAAAAATCAAAAATTGAGTTCTTGTATGAAATTTTGTGTGAAATTATTCCTAATGGCTTTCCAGATCAGAAAATAGAAAGATCTTAGTGTAAATCATGGAAAACTGCGGAAAATAAAAAAAATCGATAATTGATTTTTGTATGAAATTTTGTGCATTAAATCGCTCTCTACTGATTCCATCAAATACATCACATTCAAAATTAAATTATTTGTGTTGTATTATTACTCTAAGTTCGCCGGGTCCGCTAGTATTTTATGCTTGTTGTTATAGCGAACTTACCAATACAGGTTCGTTGTAAATTTCAAGCGTCTGTCTATAACTGTTAAAAAGTATGGCATTATACATCAAATTAAATGAACTATTGGCGCACCCTTTAATTTATAATTCTTAATATTAATACTTGTTACTATAACGGCCATAGCAATCGACATTCGGTCCAGTTTGCAAGCGTTTGTCTTTAACGGTTCAAAAGATAGGCCTATACAAGTAAATTTACACCAATTACGGGGGCACCCTTTAATTTTTAGATTTATTTTTGTATAACTTTTTGTTATTGGGAGCTATAGCAATTACAATTCATAATACACGTAAAACATATGTATGTTGTATGGGGACTCCCTTTAATTTTTAAGATTATAATCAGTAAGCATAATCAGTCATATTACCAAAAATTTTCAAATTCGGATCAGAAATAACTGAGTTCAAAGGGCACAAATAGTCATAACTGAAAGAAAAACTATGGACTCCATGTGTATACGTGACAAAATCAGAATCTTCCTAGATAATGATAACTTAAATTCCTCGAAAATAGGTAATTATCTCAAACATTTCCGCTTAAGGAACAGGTTGCAGTGTTTTCAAAATTAATAAAAGAAAATATTATCAGTTTTAAAAAGTTATAGAAAATTTATACCAGAATAGAATTGATGTAAAATTTTTTTAATGTTCATATTTTGTTAAAGATAGTAAAGATGTTAATGAACTGAAACAACAAATATATTTGTATCATAAAAATAAAACAGGTCACTCCGGAATCAACCCAACATACGAAGGCATAAGACTCAAAACATATAACCCCAGGTTAAAATTAACGATTCATGATGTAATAAATAACTGCGACTATTGCAAATCCGCGAAATATGATAGAAACCCAATAAAACCGAAATTGATTTTTGCTTCTAACTCCTTTTCGTACTTTAACTTAAACTTTCTTAACTTTAACTTTCACAACTTAAGCTTTTTTAACTTAAACTTTCTTAACTTTTAATATTAAGATATGGCGGTATTATTATAGAGGGTTTAAAATAAACATAAAAACGAATATTCATTGCTTTACATAATGTATCATTACAAAATATTAATATAATAATAATCGTTTCTTTAGAAAAACCATAGTTTTCCAATCCAACAAATACCGCGGAAAAAGTTTTTGCCTTCGCTGATGCACCACATCCATTTTCCTAATACAGGCTTAAAAGTAATGAAATTTGGACGGTACAAACAATTGAGGATTTGTTTGTGTGTACTACGAACACATCTCAGTAAAAGGGGCCGGTAGCAAAACATATATATTAACAAATTAATATCTAATATACATAATTTTCAGGAAGACAAAAAGTGAAGCTAGCAGCACAGTTGTTTTCTCATTCAACAGCCAACGTAATTCGACGCTGTTATTCTTTAGGGATGGATATATATACACTAATAGAGACTACCGCTTTTATACAATTGGTCAACGACTGGTTTGACGTACTAAATTCGTCATTGAGTACATATACCCACCCTGGAAAGGTAAATAATAATTGAAAAAAATATTAAGTTATTTGGCATTGCAAAGGAGAATCAACATGAAAAGTTGTTACGAATGTATAACATTATGTCATCTCCCGTAATTCCCAACAAAAGAACTTTGGAGGATTTTCAGAAGGGTATATTAATAACAAACAATGCCTTGATAATACTCCACAGTTACCTTAAAGAAAAAATCAACATGACCTTCATTTGTATTGCAAGGCTCAACCAAGATGTGTTAGAACATTTCTTTGGTGCGATTCGCAGTAAAGGCGGCTTAAAGGACCATCCGTCACCAAAAGAATTTAAGTACAGGCTTCGAAAGTAGATCTTGGGTATGATATGCTACATACTTAGTTATAATCTTGCGAACAATTGTTTTTAATTTTCAGTGAGGAACACTGAACACTTTGGTGGTACTGGTAATGTCGGATGACACTGACTGGCCTTTAACTTAACCTTTAATAATACCAATGTACCACTTAATAGCACTAAAGACCTTACTGAAACATATTTAGTTAAAGAAGCAGATGGACCATAAACCGATGTACTTGACGATCTACATGAAACGAATTTTGATGACATTGGTATTCTTCAGGAGGACGCATATGAATATATCTCCGGATGCATTATTAAAAAGCAGAACCTTGTTGAATATAAATACCACGAAAATTCGTTTACTTGGGTCGATTTAATATCAAAAGGCTATTTAAAGAAGCCGGCAAGTACTTATGTCAACAAAGTGAAGAGCCTTAAAAGAATTTTTTATAAAGTGAATGGTTTGGAAGTTTTCCATTGCCAACATATTCATAAGCGGCTGATGAAAGAAAGCAAATTTGTTAATCTACCCCAAAATATAAAAGCCTTCTTTTTTAAATGTCGCATCCATTACATGACAAAATATAAGTAAATTTTTATTGATGTGTTAGTTTATCAATACATTAGTAAAAAACAATACAATATATATTTTATTATTTTCAGGAAAATTTCATCCCAACTCGTTTTTTAAACGGTCCTTTTCAGGACCGCCAAAAGTTTAATAAAAAGATGATATTTTTTCTACTAAATAGTTAAACTGAGCACATACAAAACTGAAACCAACTGAATTTAGTTTACTATTTCTAGCAGTAAACCGAACACACAACGACTGTGTTTTGAGCACAGATAACTAAGGCCCCTTTCAGATTAGGCAAGTTTACTTGCGCAAGTATAATTTTCACTTTTGTTTATTTTCTCTTGAACTTGCTTTTATGTTCATATTCGGCAACTTTGTTGAGCAAGTTTAATTTTCTTATGCGCGAATTTTCTTAATTTGTTGACGTTTTTGTAAACCATAAATTTCTTCCCGTTTTGGAATGTAGCTTAACAACACGCCGAAGAAGAAATAGAAGACAATGTAAAAAACTAATAAATAATCCAAGACAAAAACGACAGCAGAAGCAGAATTGCCAAGTACAAGCAAGTCGGTACTCAAATCTCGGCAAGTCTTTCCTCTTCACACCGACCTTTCCTCTCACGCCTACAAACACAAGACTTGCGCAAGTAAACTTGCCTAATGTGAAAGGGGCCTAACCAGATAAGACACGAAAAAATCAATGTGGCCAGATTCCAGCTTTCGTTAGAGAGGGATAGTAACAGTTCTTGCGTTTTTTATATTACTACCTCTTTCTGATTATTGCCGGAGTTTGACATTTTATTACAAAAATTTGCATAGAATATTGGGTGCAGGCACCTATAAAATAAAAATGGTTTTTTCTTCAAATTATTTCTCTTCCGCGGTGATGGCATTTTGTATGATTAAGGCCACGTCTAGTCCAGTTGTATGAAGGTATTATCATTATATTGATCGGTACCTAAAATACAATAAATTTGACGTAAACACGTTTAATGGCCAACCTTTTTTTTACTCACCAATAAAACCACGTAAGCTATTTTGGTTTTTGTTTGCAGTCACAAATGATATCGCATATTGGTATCGGTATTGCAGAGCCACAATGGTATGTAGTACGATCTAAAATTATAAGGCAAAACAAAATTTTTTTTAATTTTTCTTGTACACTATAATATTATAAAAACATTTATAATTTTTTTATTAATTTCTTTTATTACTATTTACACTATTTTAATTCACCTGAAATTTTACCCCAATTTTCTTATACATTTTTTTAGTTGATTTTTTTTTTTAGTTGTTTGCAATAGGTATGTGTAGCGGTTTCTTCCAACTCATTGCTTTTAGCGTTTTTGAATTTTTTTATTCACTTAAATGAAAGCTGGAAGAACATATGATAACACACACGCAACTGAAATGCGATTTCGTGTTTGTGTATTTCAGCTCAGGATCAGAAGTCATGTTTCAATGTATGTCCAACGATTTATTAAGTGTTCTTTCTTTGATTTTTTAACTGTTTAACTTTTGATGAGCTAGGAATGTGCAAGTCTCTATTCCTAGAATAACTAATTCACTGTTTGAAAGATCTTTTCTTGTAACAACTGCTCGCTATTGGAATAGGTTGCCAAGGGACTTGAGGTCATTTAGTTTCTCGTCAGTAGTTTACCATAAGACGTTGATAGAATAGGTGTGTTCATTTACTAAAAATTTGTACAAATTTGTAACAATTGTTACTAGAAAGCGTTCATTAACCTAAAAAATTTGCAACGAGAGAGCGTCGAAAGAGCGTAAAAAATTGAGAGACAGACAAATTCTTGCAAGTTTTTACAAGTAAAATTTTTACTTGCAATAATTATTCAAACAATTATTTTGCGTTTGTATTTACAAGTAAATATTTCGAAATTAAGTTGAAAATGAAAATATTTTGGAAAATTTAAGAAATTGTAAGTAAATATAAACTTTTGAAACGATAAAAAGTATTAAAAAGATAAATTTATTTTTGTGTAACTTAGAAACAACAGAAGCAAAATAAGATGTCCAATGAAATTGAACTAAGCAACACAGTATCTAGTACATCAGTGGCAAAGGATGTTGCGGCAAACAATCTTAGTGTTGTAAATATTATGAGTAGGTAGCTACTCGGTAATTTACACTAAGCATGCAAATAATTCAATTAGTTCAAATATATATTGAGAAATAAATTTAAATTAACAAATAATTTATTAAATTACTTTTCTACTGCTTTTGATATTTTATTTTGGATAAAGCTTTTTATTACAAATTTGTTTTCTTTAAAAAATATATTTAACCCGTTTTTCGCCGGCTGTTTATTATTATACTAGTTTGAAAACGATTGCAAAGGCGGATCATTAACGCTAGACAAAAACGCACAAAAATTCTCAATAATAATATCTATTAACGCATGCTTATTCTACCACGCATTAAAAACACCATTTTATGAATTTCGCTTGGAAAATAAATCACAAAGTTGGACATAAACATTTCTGCGACCTTATTCTGTCGTTATTTCCGATATTTGAAATAAAAATTCTATGTGTAGGCTAAACTAATTCAAAATAGATGTTTTATTCATTCATTTAAGTCAAAAGTAGTAAATCACCTTTATCGTATATAGCGTATTTCGACTACATCAGGTACTAGATTAAATAAAATTGCAAAACTTTTCATTATTCTATTACAAGCCGTACTCGAAAAACGCCAGTTACGACAATGCTGAATATAAATGACCATAATCACATCAGTTTTATAATAATATACATATATGTATAATTTTTGCAAAAATTATAGGGGTAGTTATTGAGTACTCATATGTACCTATACATTACAACACTATTTTAACTTGCAAATTTTAGCTAGTAAAGTGTTCATTTACTTTTTCACATTTTTGAGAGTAATTTTGGAAAATTTCTTGTTACTCTCTCGTTGCTAATTTTTACTAGTAAAGTAAATGAACACACCTAATATTTCATTCTATAAATAATATAATAATATAAATCCAATTGTATCTATTATATTATTTTACTCTTGCAGTTTTCATAAAGTATTGTTTTAAATTGATGCCTTGAATAACTTTTAAAATTTAGTTCCTAACTTTGTAACTTTTTTTAGAGTTATATTACATATATATTTTACCATTGTAATATATTTTAGCCTTATGGCGGCTTTTGTTATTACAAAATTTTAATAAATAAAAGATTTCATCGAAACCTTTTTACAACATGGTCTAGTGGTGCACACTTGAATTTGATATTTGCATGTAGGTTTACGCATAAACATGGTATAGAACTTGGCTATTTCAGACATGCATATGGGGCAAATTCCAAACTGCAGATACCTTGTGCATGGCTGAAAAGGGCAACTAATAATGCTGACACTAAGCCAAATCTAATAAAGGGATAATGGCACCATGTTTGTGCCCTTCGGGGTAGATACTCAAAATGGCTTCAACGCTCTAAAATAAAATAATTAAAAACCCGTTTATATTTACTAATTAAGTTATAAATTAAAATACAGAATAAATGCTCATCTCTTTAAAAATAATAAGTACTTCATTTATTTTCGTAAAGAATTTTAAATTTGTTAAACCTAGAAATAATTTTAAAATTGTAAAGCAAAATTGTAAACCGAAAAGAATTACCTGCTAGCCTGAAAAGAAGAAACTAAAATTATATGTTATTTATTCAAGAAGAAACCAACACCTTACTTACCTTAACCTAAACTTCCTTTTGATTTATTCAGTGAAAGGAAGATACCAGAGATCCGGAACACATTAAAGTTACCTTTTATTTGTAGCCGTAACCAACGTAATAAGGTGAGCATTGATTTCATATCATATCCCTAAAACACTCAAAAAACAAAAGATTTAATACAAACCCATCTATTTTTTGGTACATTTCAACCCTACAATTATAATTATTCGTTCAGTAATTATAATCAACATAACTACATATCTCTTGTAGTTTGATTGACCTACACCATTTAAATAATTTACCCCCAAATTAATCATGGTCTTGTCGAAGCAACAATAAAACCCAGTGCCACTGTAAAAGAAGAGAAAAATAATACTCACCACAAACTACAAATAAGAATTACTCAGCTTTAAACAATCTTATTTCACCCTTAAAAAAGGTAATTGAAAGAAATTGTATTTCATTTTTATTATATAAAATTTTCTTTTATTAATACGTATAGATTAATACTTGATCATTGCACTGTACTTACCTTTTCCATTATACTCACTCTTTCTAATATATCTACTCTTTTAATCTGCAAATCATACACCCCAAAAACTGGTTTAGTTTACATTTAACATAACAAATATAAAATTAAACTAAAAAAATTCATTAAGTAATATAATAATAAACTTACATACAAAATTAAAATGTGTTGTAGAAAACAGAAATTTTCTTTAAACTGAAAAATAACACAAAAATTAAAAATTTTGAAAATAAAAATTAACTCCAGCTAAATAAATAAAACATAACTTAATTTTTTTTGGAAAAAGTAAAATAAATAAAAAAAATATAACTAAAAAATTTACTTTTTTGATCTCGTAACATGTATCGTAAGATTTTTATTAACGCAACACTCTGCTCTGCATATTAATCTCATTATTTTGCAAGCTATGCAAATTAATGAAAAGAAACTCATGAAATTTCGTATTGGGATTAATTTATACTTATTTTAAAACTAGGAAATTGTTTCTAGTGCCATTACTTATAGGCCCTTTCTATTGATTATAAATAAACTTTAAGAAGTTTTTAGAAAATTTTTTCATGTGCTATTACTCATAGCCGCTATCAATTGCATATAACCAAACTTTACGAAGTTCCTTCTCGGTTTTTATATTCATTTTAAAACTAGGAAATTTTTTTAAAGCTATTACTCCTAACCTCTATCTTTTATTTATTTATTTGCTCGGGTTTTATATTCATTCTAAAATTAGGAAATTTTTTCTGATGCTTTTACTGCAAAGCTACTATCGAACGCATATACACAGTTTTGAAAAATTTTTCGCAATTCTCTTCAATCGCATTTTACTTACAAATCTCTATAGCCTATTTACCAAGACGTCATTAAATTCAGCACATATAGCATTCTCCTTGAACTCTTAGGCAGCACTAAAATTTTCATAACAGTACACAGTATCTTTACACCCCCATAGGTCATTATATTGTTTTATCCTCCGATTCCAAGAAAAAGGGAAAGCAACCCGTACTTTTTCACGTGTAGCAACTCTTAATTCTCGAATTAGAATATAGAGCACCCGCACCCCTTCATTTATTTTTAAAAGAAAACTTACCAACCCCTTCATTCTCTAACATTTGCAAATATGCCTTACGTATCACGCGATGAATATGATACTAATCCTAAAGAACATTTTCAATTTGATTGTGAACACTGGTTAAAATTTTGTGAAAAATTTAACAGAACCTCAGTAGAAGATCAAAGTGAAACCATTCTCGAAGTCAAATTAAAGGACTTGGATGAAAGATGGAATAGGGTAGATGCTTCCTACGAAGGTGTTGCATTGACCAAGAATACGGAAATCACCCCCGAATTTAAGGAACAGTCTGCACAGAAGTTTGAAGTATGTTTAGAAGCATACTGCCACTGCACCTCATAAATGTTAGATTTAATGAAAGCTCTCCGGATAGATAGCACAGGTAGTCAAGCTTTCGTGCAGGAAAACTCACTCAATTGTATAATACTTCCTCCTTGTAACACAGAAGTGTTCGAAGGTAGCTATGAACAATGGTCCTCATTTCGTGACATGTTCACAGCCGTGTACATTAACCACACGAAACTCACTCCAGTCACGAAACTCAATCAACTATGGCAGGCGCCATAGTAAAGCGATATACCTTATCTCGTGATAACTTTGAATTAGCATGGAATGCACTTAAGACGGTATGAAAACAAACGTGTCCTAGTCGACAATCAAATAAAAATTCTTTTCAATATGCCAGAGGCAAAAAATGAAGATAGTGAGTCCTTGAGAAGGATACAGTAATCCGTTGATGACTCACTAGCAACCCTTAGAACTTTTGGTGTCGAAGTAGAAAGCTGGGACCCTGAGCTCGTTAGGTTAATCTCAACCAAACTCCCACATTTGATTCTGACCCTTTGGGTACAATCGCTTATAAATCCTCGTGAGCTTGAAAAGTGAACCCAAATGTTTCATATCTTAAGAAAATTTATACTCGCCATCTCGTCACTCTCTAAGAATATGTCCTAAATTCCGAGCCTTCACGGTTCAACAGAGGCTTGATTTCGTATTTAAAAACAAGTTCTGTAATAACTGTTTAGCCGCATCACACCTCAAGGTAGTAAGCATACTTGTCTCTTTTGCAAGAAGCAGCATCATACCTTGTTACATATGAAACAAAAATCTCAAAACTTCGACAAGACTCGAAATAGAGAAAGTTTAAACTTTTTCACTGAAGGTAATAAGAAATCTCTCACATAAGAATCTCAACATGTTAAAAATAATGAACTTCCAAGCTCATCGCGAACATTTCATGCCAATTTCTCTATACAAGAAGAACTCTTTACAGTAAGGGCATTAATTGACCCTGGATTACAACGTACAGTTTTAAAAAAATTTTCGGAATAGTAAGAAATTTCTGTAACTAGGCCAAAATCACATGAGGATGAGATCTGTGAAAAATTTTATATGCAAACAACCACACGAAAAAAAAAAATGGTAGATATATTGTACGACTACCTTTAAAGAACGAATATCCCGACAAAGTATACTTAGGCTCCAACATGGAAAAAACCCTTTCAATGATCCCAAACTTCAAGAACAATACAAAGCAGTTCTTAGTGAATATATTACACTAGACCACATGAAGAAACCCCATCGTGTAAAAGTTTTTCCCAAGGTAAATTTGAATCCTTCTATTTACCGCACCATGCAGTTGTGCGCCCAGACCAAAAGACGACAAAAATAAAAGTCGTTTTCAATGCTTCTTGAAAAACTAAGTCCGAATTCTCGCTCAATGACATTTTATATACAGGCCCAACCTTAAAAAGTGAGTTAATATCTACAATTCTCAATTGGAGAAAGTATAAATATGTTTTCAGTGGTGATATACAGAATATGTATCGACAAATTCAAGTTCAGCCAGCAGATAGACCCTTTCAAAGGATTTTATTTCACACCCAAACTGAAAACGGCAACATTTAGAGAAAATTGTGCTCCGTACCTTGCAATAAGACTCTCCTTAAGCTTGCATTAGATTGTAAATCGGTGTACCCTAGAGCAGCATCAAATCATTGTAATTAAACGTATGTTGATGACATTCTGTCTGGAGGTTACTCATTAAAAGAAACAACTCTCACTCAGACTCAGCTCATCAGCGCATTATAATAAGCTGGGTTCCCACTGAAAAAGATTACTGCAAATGATCCCCGATTACATTCCCACATTAACAAAGATGACTTATATGATGAAGATTTTCTTCGCTTTCACGAGACAAGTTTCACCAAAGCCTTTGTATCAAATGGAACACACTAACCGACTTATTTTCTTACTCTTTTGTTCTAATTATTTAATCCATAAATATAACAGTGCGACAAATTCTTTCCTCTGTCGCAAAAATTTTTGTTCCTATGGTTGGATTTCTCTATTATAATTAGGGCAAAATTACTAATGCATCAACTATGGCTAGAAGGAATTGGGTGGGTTAAAGAAGTTTCCTTAGACTCTCTACAGAAATGAAATGAACTCGTAAAAAGTCTGTCACAAGTTGTTCTACTTGATACCCTACTGTCCAACGAAATTAATTCAAAAACATGGGTTCTTCCGATGCCTCTAAGGCAGCATACTGTGCAAGATTGTATATAAAATCTCAGAATAAAGCTGGTAATACCTTTTCAAACTTATTAATAGCTAAAAGTAAAGTAGCCACTATTCAGGCAGTCTCTCTTCCCTGTTTAGAACTAAGTGGTGCGGTATTACTAGCAAATGTTGTTAACTATGTTTTTTCATCGCTAAAACTCAATGTTAGCGAAGTAAATATATGGACAGATTCCTCCATAGTACTAGGTTGGCTCTCAAAGCCACCTTCAACTTGGGAAACCTATGTAGCGAATCGAAATCTCAAATTCACAAATTGCTTCCGGACGCAACATGGCATCATATTCCAAGTATTGACAACCCTTCAGATCTTGGAGCCCGTGATTGCCAACTCAAAAATCTTATTCAAAGTTCCTTATGGTGGCATGGACAACAATGGTTAACAAAAAGACGATCCATTAAGCAACTTTTCTTCATACAAAAGATCTCTAAGAGTTCTAAGCTATGTTTTTAAATTCTTTAAGAAATGCTTAAAAAATATCAGGTCAGATGTCCCTCTTAATACATCTAGCAATTTAACTCAGAGCGAAATGAAGGTGGTAAAATTTCTACTCATTATGCTTACACAAAAAACATTTTATTTTAAGGAACCTAAGTGCTTATCTTACTCCTAACCATTAATTGATAAAAGCTCACCAAAAATGTTAAACGCGTTTATTGATACAAACTTAATTATATGAGTTCATGGTCGACTAATTCAGCCTGCTCTCCCTTACAATGAGCATTATCCCTTAATACTACCAGGTAACCAGATAACTACCTTTGATTTCGTGCAGCTCTTTCAGCTAAAATCATCGCCGTTACGCAAATCCACTTTGGTTAAGGGGTACGTTAGCATTTTCGTTTGCTTCAGCATAAAAGCAGTGCATTTAGAGTTTGCTCTGACCTTTTCTCATCTGCATTCCAAGCGGCATTCGCACGATTCGTTCGGCCTACACCGAAGGGTAATAACTGATAACGGCAGAAACTTTTTTCCAAGGCATTTGATAGAGTGTGGCATGATGCTCTCATAGCAAAACTTATTGCTTTTGGTATCGGTAATAGTTTCTCTCGACCTATATCGAGCTTTCTCAGTTTTTATACTATAGATGGGATCTCTTCAAACGAGTTCAAGGTAGATTCAGGGGTACCGCAGGGGTACCCCTACCATATTTCTTATCTTTCTCAGTGACCTTCTACGTCAGACTTCCAACTCCATCTATTCTTTCGCAGATGACAGCAGCATATGCCATTCATTTTCTTTTCGCAATAGACCAAGCCTTTGGAAAATTAGGGCTATGCGAAAGCACATGGACGATATCCTTAATCGCGACCTTCTGGTAATTTCCAAATGGGGCCTTGCGAATCGGGTTCAATTTAACGCTCATAAAACAAGTGCTGTGTGCTTTCGCAAAGGCGTACGGCTGAATATGCTACCTCATCTGTACTTTTGGTTGATATATACATTAAGGAATCAGAAGCTATCGATCTCCTTGGCATAAAAATTCAATGTGATGTTCGTTGGAACCAACATATTTTTCATGTCGCAAAAGAAGCATTCAAGTGCCTAGGTTTTCTGAAACCTAGACCAAAAGTGGAATACAACTCTCATGTATGGTCCGGTGCTTTAAAGTCTATTTTAGAGTTACTCGCAGAGAGAATTCGTTTTTTAGCTGAATAGTTCGTATGTGGTATAAACTCCCAGCAGAGGCCTTTCCTGCCACTTTCAATGTGCAAAAAATCAAATCAAATGTTCACAAGCACTACTCCCTCTATCCCCCTTCCCACAACCTAATTTCCTAGTTCTGGCATAATGCATTGCATAAGTGGGGATCATCGCCTGAGTGTTGGTCCTAATAAAAAAAGTCCAACACTGATAATCCAATGCAAGTATATCTATAGCTGTGTGTGTATGTGATTGCATGTAATATTTCGATAAAATAAGAGAACGGAGAGTGCAATGGAATCAAAATAAATACTTCTCTTACTTAGGTGAGACAAAATTTAGTGAGTTACATACATATGGTGCCAGAAGATTTGGATAAAAGTCGACAATTTTGCACAAAATAATTGTTGCAAAAATAAAACCGACTTTAAAACAGATTTCATATGTCTGCCTATAACGGTTCAAGAGTATGGCCACATAAATTAGATTACATTAAATATGGGGACACCAAACTTTATACTTGTTCAATAGTAAATTTTAACCGTCTGTCTATAAAGATTCAAGTGTTTGGCCATAAACTTCAGATTATATCAACTATTTAATTTATAGTTTAACATTTTTATACTTCTTATTATACAAAACAAAGTAGTGGACATTTTGTTTAAGATTCAGGTGTTTGCATATAACGGGTCAAAAATACAAATTACATTAATTTTTGGAACACATTTTAATTTAAATTCAAAGCGGACTTAGCTGTCAAAAGTTCGGCTACATACACCAAATTACATCAACTATTGGGTTACCCGTTTATTTCCAAAAACCAAATTTAATACTTGTTGTTATAGCGGAATTAGTAATACAGGTTCTTTGTAGATTTCAATCGTCTGTGTACAGCTGTTTAAAATAATGGCCATATACATAATTAAATGAGCTATTGGGGTACCCTTTAATTTATAATTTTAAATATTAATACCTGTTACTATAACGACCACATCAATAGACATTATGTCAAATTTGAAAGCGCGTGTCTATAACGGTTCAATATATAGGCCCATATAAGTAAATCAATTATGGGACACCCTTTAATTTCTAAATTCAAATTATAAACTCGTTGATATAACAGGCTTAAAAATACAGGTCACTTTTAAGTTTCAACATTCTCTCTATAACGGATTAAAAGTCAGGCCACATACTTGTAATTGCATCAACTATTGGGACACCCTTTAAGGTCGAAATCCAAATTTTATACTTGTTGTTAAAGCGGACTTAGCAATTCATATTCGTGTTAAATTTCAAGCGTCTGTCTACAACTATTCAAAAGTATGGCCAATGTACTATTGGCGCGCCTTTAATTTAATATTAATATTTGTTACTATAACGGCTATCGCAATCGACATTGCGTACAATTTGCATCAATTATGGGGACACCCTTTAATTTTTAGATTTATTTTGTTATAGGGAGCTATGAGAGCACGTAGTCATTTTAAATTTTACAGAATCGCCCTTTACAGTTATAGAGTTAGGATTATGAACTGTTTTTTAAACGGGACAATCTGTAAGCATAATCTATCATACTACCAAAAAACATAATTTTATTTAAAAAAATGTATCAAATAATTTATAATTTTTAAAGGTTTATGTTGAAAATCAAAATGTATTAATATTTGAATTGTACGTTGTAAATCAAAATTAATGCAGTTATTTACAATTTTGTTTTTATTGTTTTTGTTTCTAACATAAGGGTTGCCATAGGAAACCATTCATACGTACTTGAAAGATTTTATGAATAAATAAAAATAATAAATTTTCTTGTTAAAGCATTTGTGTGTGCACGTTGCTTATTTGTAAAAAATTTTTACAACTTTTATTTTTATTTTTTTTATTAAATCATTAAAATACATATGAATGGTTTCCGATGGCAACCCTTATGTAGAAAAATGAAATAAAAATAGTTACTTAATATATTAAATTTTTGTCTTAAAATTTTTTGAGTTTTTTATGGCTTATTGCCATAATGATTCAATGGAGTTCTCATTTAATCAATTTGGCTTTTGGTATAAGACTCTGAGGTTTTCTTACAAAATTTGGGTAGAATCCACTGATGAGCTAAATATGATCAGTAGCGAAATGGTCATCTGTATATGCTTTCCCCGCAGTAATACATTTTTTAGTTTAGTTTAAAATAATAAATATTTCAGGAAAATATCACGAAATATTTATATTTGAAGGAACCAAGCACAATTAAAGTAAAGTAATATATAAAAGATTCCAAATAAATAATTTAATATATATATATATATATAAGAAAATTTATTGATTTGGTTGGTTTAAATTTTTTAAAATTGTTTTCGCTGTATCGACTTGATAAACATTAGCAACAAATAAAAAGTAAATTTTCAACGCCTCATACAAATCTAGTTTAACTTTGGTGCAGTAATTTTTTGGTTTTATTTATAGTAATTTTTTAATATTATTGAAATTGATGTAGTCTTTCTGGACTATTTGATAATTAATTGTAAATAACTTTAAGTAAAGTTGTAAATTCGGAAGGTAATTAAAGACAAGCATATTATGCACGTAATTCAAGCAAGTGCCACACATTTCATAGTAAATAAATTTTAAATATCATTTTTAAAGTTTTGCAACAAAATTATTTGAGCCTGTCATAATGGGAGCACCGTTTTATTTTTAATTTTACACATATTTATACGCACAACTAAGCACAATGACTTAAGGCCCAACTATAATATGCATAAAACAACTTAAGCACACTTGAACAACTGTGGAAATACATTAAATTATATGTGGTAAACTATAATGTACATAAGATAACTTTTCGTCAAGTTTCGTTAAATTTCATTTCTTTATGCAAGGTACAAAACTGATCGCACTTTCCGTACGGAAACAGCTGATTGTGTTTTGTGTTATACATTTATAAAGAAAAATTGAAATCTAGACCTACAGTGTTAAATTTTTAGTTTTTTATTAATACAAAATGAAGAAATAAACGTTTTTGTTTCTGGCCAATTTTTAATAAATATAAAAGATTAATTAAAATGTAATTTTAAATAATTTTTGAGCTTGAAGGTCTTTGTTGTACAGTTATTTTATTTTTCAATATTTCGCCATCAATATTTTGGCATCTTCAGGAAATCTTAAAAAAAAAAAAATTTATATTATATATAATAAACATACATATTGACCACTGTACACACAAAATTTACTGATTACAACAACAATGTATAAACTTACAATATGAGTTAAAATAAATAAACAAACAATAAAAATTAGTGTTTAACTTAATGTCTGTTATTGCACTGATTTGATTTTTTATTTTTTATTTATTATATGTCTATAGTTTTGCGCGCAATTTTCAATATCTGTTTTATAATTCATTCTCTTGTCCTGTGGTATGTTGATAATATGTAGCATTTCCAAGGTAAATCTCTTATTATATTTCTCTTCTGTGTCTAAAATCTCTATTTGATCAAAGTTTGGAGTATGTCCTCTCTCCGTACAGTGGGCTGCGAGTGCTGTTTTTTGTGTATTTGCTTTGTGTCTACATTTTATGTCTGATTTGTGTCCTGATATTCTGGTTTTTAGTTTGTTTTTTGTCGTACCAACATATACTTGATCGCATATGTTTTCCCCGTCCCCAGTGCAATTGATTTTATAAATAACATTTGATTTGTCCATCTTGTCTATTTTGCTTTTGGTTTTTGTGAATAGTTGTCTTAGCGTATTTTGACTTTTAAATGCTATTTTATATTTGTCTGCATTAAATAATCCAGCATTTTTTATTCGTTCTGAGAACTCTTGTATATATAGAACGGATTTATAAATTTTTTCTGTTGTCTCAGTATTACTTTTATTTGTTTTGTCCAAACTGTTATGTTTTAAATTATTAAAAATAAGTTTCTTTATTAAAGTGTCAGGGAAGGAGTTTCTTTTCAAAATACATCTTATTTTCTTGATATTATTTTCATGGAAACATTCGTCACTTATTGTCAAAACTCGTCTTATAAAATTGTTTGCGGTATTAATTATGATTGTTTTTGGTTGGCACGAGTAGAAATTCACAATCCGTCCAGATCCAGTAGGCTTTTGGTACCAGTCAATATAAATTTTGTTGTCTCTCCTTATAATTAATGTGTCAAGATGTGTCAATTTTTGTCAATAGTAGACTCTTCTAGCTTACAGAAATTAATTGGTAAATATTTTATCGACAATGGCGTGACTATGAAGAGAACATGGATTTGCAGTAGATGGAGCTGCTATCATGACAGTGTGGCATTCTTTCACAGACATTACTTAAAAATACAACACATCATCTAACAATCAACTTTGATACACAGGGTTTTTCCTTTTTTATGAATTAGGAAATACGGCAGACTTATCCAAATATTACACAGTCATTACTGCCTTAGATGTGGACACCTTAACGCAAATAGCTGATGTCGTTAAAAATCCCCCGGCAGCAGGCAAGTATGAAAAATTGAAAAAAGAGTTAATTACTCGTTTTGGTACTTCTAAAGAAAAACAGCTGCTAAAACTTTTAACTGATTTGGAGCTGGGAAATAAAAAACCGAGCCATTTACTTAGGAAGATGAAAGAATTGGCGGGTTCCAGCATATCTTCTGCACTTTGGATGCAACTCCCCCCAGCCACCATTTGTCATGGCAACATCAACAACACCAAGAAACATTGCATCTCATTGTGATGCGCCTGCTTCACATTCAAAAACTACTGCTTTTAAACCCTGCGTTGTAGCTCTTGAGATATCTTTAAAGCAAATAATTCAAAAACTCAGCGAACTCTCTATTGAATTCTTAACAAATAATACATATTTACAACGTCGCAGCAGCAAAGAGGATGATCGTGGGAGAAGCAGATCTTAATCCCGCCGTCAACCAAAAGTATGCTATTATCATATTCAATTTGGTGCTAGCTTAAAAAAATGCAAACAACCTTTCGAATTCAATTCGCTGTCTTCGGTTTGTGCAACGAATGACAGCAACATTAATTTAAATCGCACTTCTGAAAAAGATTACACATTTTCGACGAGGCACACAACTTAACATTTCTTGTAGATTCAGGCTCCGTTATGTCAGCAATACAAAAAAAATTTTAATCAGATCTATGACAAAGTCGGATGATCAATTTCAACTTATGGCACAAAAGTTCTTGAGGTAAATATAGGACTGCGGCGACCATATGGTTGGACATTCATAGTAGCGGACGTAAAATCCCCAATAATCGGTACAGATTTCTTATCACACTATGGGCTGATTGTAGACCTAAAAAGAAAGCAATTAATTGACTCACTAACATCACTTACATCTGTTTGCCACGTAAAATATTCGGATCAGTCAAGTGTATCAACAATTAATTCATCGTCTAATCTTTATGATCTTGTAAAAAAATATGTTGAAATTACAAATCCAAATTCATATCGTTTACCAACCTTATCAAATGTTCAACACAGAATTATAACAAACTGTCAAGCAATAAAAGGCGCTATTCTGGTGAGAAATTAAAAGTCATTAATGAGGAATTTACTAATTTGTTGCAACTTGGAATAGTCCGTCCGTCCAGTAGTCCGTGGTCTAGACCCAACCATCTTGTAAAGAAGAAAACAGGTGGATGGAGAGCATGCGGAGACTCTCGGAAAATAAATGCAAATACGCAACCAGATCGTTATCCAATTCCTAGAGTGGATGACATATCATTAATTAAGTAAAAAAACAATATTTTCTAAAATTGATATCAACAAAGCATATTATAATATACCTATGCACCCAGCCGACATTGAAAAAACTGCTGTCAACACACCAATTGGATTGTCTGAATTTGTAGTATGGCCAGTTGCATTCTTTCCCGAATAACTAAAACCAGCACAGAAAAATTATAGTACGTACGATCGTGAGCTATTAGCAGTATGCTTGGCTATTAAATATGTTAAGCGTATACTGGATGGTCGTAATTTTGTTGTACTAACCGATCACAAACCAGTGATACAACTGACATTCGGCACGTTTCTGGCTCTCAAAACACGGTTGCTGATGCTTTATCAAGAGTAAATGAAATTAGTACGCCCGAATCCGTAAGCCTGCAAGAAATTTCACAGCATCAGGAATCGGACACGCAATTAAAAAAAAATTAGAAAATAGTACATCGGTACGTCTTAAAAAAATGAAATTAGATTCAAATAACGAATTATATTGTGACTCATCGACATCAACAGTTTGTCCACACATTTCAATGCCTCTGAGACGAAAGGTTTTCGATTGGATCCATTCCTTGTCACACCCTGGAAAAACAGCAACACTAAAACAATTACGTCAAAAATTTGTATGGCCGTCAATGAATCGAGTAATGTAAGTACTTGGGTATGTGAGTGTTTAGATTGTCAACGATCAAAAATTAACAAACATACAAAGCTACAACCTAAACAAATTAAAAAAACTGATCAATGTTTTGACCATGTACATATAGACATAATAGTTCTCTCAGAATACATGGGTTATCGTTATTGTTTAACAATGATTGAGAGATGTTCACGCTGGCCGAAAATTGTTGGTTTGAAAGATATGTCAGCAAGCATAGTAGCAAAACATTTTTTAATTCCTGGATTTGTAGATGTGGTTGACCTAAAACTATAACCACTGATCAAGGAACCCAGTTTGAGTCCGCTTTGTTCACATCGCTCTCACATTTAATGCGCTCAACGCATGCGTACTACACCATACCATTCGTCATCAAATGGCATGATTGAACGATGGCATAGACCACTGAAAGCACCACTGATGTGTAACAAAATGAGCCCATGGCTAGAAATTTTACCTACCATTTTGCTGGGGCTGCGAACCTGATATAAAGAAGATTTGGGTGCCTCTTCAGCAGAAATGTTGTATGGCACCACAATTCGTGTTCCAGGAGAAAATTTTTCAAACCTCGACGAACAAACAGATCCTATCTCATTTTTTGGCAAATACCGAGAATGTAAGCGACATATTCGCCCCCACACCAGTTAATCATCACATCAGCAATACGAAAGTTTTTGTTTCATTTCACTACAGATTGCGTCGTCTGAATTCGTGTTTCATGTTTCACTTCGGGTTGCAATCCAGGTTTCATTAACATCAAAATGTTCTGATATTTTTGGTTGCATTGAAACACATTGCATTGTTTGTATCGCTGTTTCATTATTTTATATGTTTAGTACATTGGCAACAAGCAAGCTGTAAACATATAAGTAATTAAGCATTCTCTTTTCCGCGCGATGTTATTGTTATAATAAAAAATTACAGAACTGAGATTGCGTTTATGTTTTCACTGTTGGTTTCAGTATTTGTATCAAAGCATGAAACCTGAATGTGAAACGTGTTGCAGAAACAAATTGCGTTGTTTGTAACCAGCATAGCGGTTCAACAGTTTGCCTTTATACACCAGATTATAACAACTATTATAAAACTCTCTAATTTATAATTTAAAATTTTTATACTTCTTATTATATCAAACAAAGTAGTGGACATTCTGTCTAAAATTCAGGTGTTTGTATCTAATGGTTCAAAAAATACGGCCATATGGAACAAATTACATTAATTTAGGGAACACCCTTTAGTTTATAAATTCAAATTATAAGCTTCTTGTTATGGCGGACTTAAAAAAACTGGTCCCTTGTAAATTTTAAGCTGTCTGTCTATAACGGTTCAAAAGTTCGGCCATATACACTAAATTACATCAACTATTGGGACAACCGTTTATTTCTAAATCAAATTGAATAACTGTTTAAAAGTATGGCCATATACATGAAATTAAATGAACTATTGGGCCACTCTTTTATTTAAAATTTTAAATAATAATTCTGGTTACTATAACGGCCATAGCAATCTTTTGTCTATAACGTTCAAAAGATA
The DNA here is from genome assembly GCA_916610165.2 of Gymnosoma rotundatum. Taxonomy (NCBI): domain Eukaryota; kingdom Metazoa; phylum Arthropoda; class Insecta; order Diptera; family Tachinidae; genus Gymnosoma; species Gymnosoma rotundatum. The sequence goes on from OU744336.1 coordinate 114,230,229, forward strand.
GGCCCATATAAGTAAATCTACGTCAATTATGGGATACTCTTAATTTCTAAATTCAGTTTGTTAACTCGTTGATATAGCGGCCTTAGAATTGCAGGTGCCTTTTCAGTTTCAGCGATCTGTCTGTAATGGTTCAAAAGTTCGGCAACATACTCCAAATTACATCAAATATTGGCAGACCCGTTTATTTCCAAATTCAAATTTTATACTTGTTGTTATAGCGGAGTTAGTAACACAGGTTCTTCGTAAATTTCAAGTGTCTGTCTACAACTGTTAAAAAGTTAAATGAACTATAGGCGCACCCTTTAATTTATAATTTTTAGTATTAATACTTGTTACTACAACGGCCATAGCAATCAACATTCTGTCCAATTTGCAAGCGTTTGTCTATAACGGTTCAAAAGATAGGCCCATACCAGTTAATTTACATCAATTATAGGGGCACCCTTTAATTTTTAGATTTATTTTAGTATACATTTTTGTTATTGGGAGCCATAGTAATACCCAGTCATTTTAAATTTTACAGAATCGCTCTTTACAGTTCGTAATACACGTAGAAAAAATATGTATGTTGTGTGGGGACACCTTTTAAATTTTAAGATTATAAATTGTTTTTAAAACGGGGCCAATCTGTAAGCATAATCTATCACATTACCAAAAATTTTCAAAATCGGATCAGAAATGACTGAGTTCTGCGGGCACAAATATAAAAAAAGCAACATTCAGTCGAATTGTATAACCTCTTTCTTTTTTTGAAGGCGGTTAAATACAACACATCATCTAACAATCAACTTTGATACACAGGTTTTTCTCCTTTTTTATGAATTAGGGGAAAACCCTTTGGAAGAAAGATTCTAGAATTGACCAAAATTGATAATCACAAAATACAAGATTTTAACAGAACAAAAAGAAACAAACACTGTTATTTTAATTATAGCACCCACCTATTACAGGCAAAAAACATTCGGTTGCCCAAATTTTAAAAAGTCAAATATCAAATTTATTTACTAAAAATGCATAAATACAGGTTGTAAAAAAAGTGTTTTCAAAACTAAAGAAAATTAAAAACTTTAAGATAAACCTTTGTTTTTAGGTAAAATATATAACATTTATTATTAGTTTTTTTTATTTACATTGTTTTAGATGTTTCTAAACACATTTCACAAGAAAAAACTAAATTTATTTCAATAACAAAAAAAAAATTGTAACTAAAAAAAATACTTCACTTTGCACGCTGTAAATAAATGTTTTCAAAATATATGCCTAAAAAAAAGATTTTTTGCTGCTAATACTTTGTATGTCCTCCTTTAGCATCAATTACAGCTCCTAATCGTTTACACATTGAATGGATCAGTTTTGGTATGTCGTAATCATCGGGTATTTTTTCCCACTCTTCTTTTATAAATCTTATTAATTCTGCTTTGTTTTTCGGGGACCTTTTTCCGACTTTTTTCTTTAGGTGGACCCACAAATTTTCTATTGGGTTTAGGTCGGGGCTTTGTGCCGGGGTATCAATTACTTTCCTGCAATTATATAGCAACCAGGATCTGCAAACGTACGATTTATGTTTTGAGTCATTATCTTGGTAAAATTTATATTTTAATTTTGCGGGATTTTCTGGATCAACAAAGCCGAATTTTTGAGCACAGGCAGTCAACTCGTTTCTTAAAATGTCCAGATAGACTTCCTTCGTCATCACATCTTCTAAAATCTTTAGTTCGCCAACACCCTTGGATGAAATGCAACCCCACACCATTACAGATAATTTACCAAATTTTACCGTGGGTATTATATTTTTGTTTTCTAAAGCCGCCAGGGGTTTGCGCCAAACTTTTTGAGGTCCATCATGATAGTAAAGCATCATTTTAGTCTCGTCGCAAAAAATTACATCATCCCAGTACTCCGGAGGAAAAGAAATATACTCAATGGCAAATTTATATCGTTTTTCAATATTTAGCGCGGAGAGCAGAGGTTTTTTCCTGGCGACTCTTGAAGAGTATTTATGGCTCTGCAGAACGTTTCGAACCGTCTGATGGGATATACTTACATCACATTCACGATTGATCTGAAGTGCAATTCCCCTAGTGCTGGAATGTGGATTGTCGTCAATAATTTTCAAAATTTTTCGTTCAATGCGCCGATCTACTTTTCTTGGTCTGCCTGGTATTGGTTGTGGTTCAAGTCTTCCTTCTTTTTCTGCACGGTTTATAACATTATATACTGTCCTTAGATTAAGGGAGAACATTTCCGCAATTTCTTTGTGAGTCTTTCCTTTATAGTAATTGAAATACACTAGCTGTGTAATATCTTTGCTCAGTCGTTTTCCTGGCATTGTGTATTTTTAACTGTGTGATTACTTGTTGCTTGTAGAGGAGAAATTTCAAGAATAAATGCTACCCACAATACTTACCATGCTTAAAAGGAACTTACATTCAATAAATGTGCAAAAAAATAACAGATCTTCTTTGCTTTTGGTTTTTTGAAAACATTTTTTTACACCATTCCAAGAAAGTAAAGTTATTTTTAGCATTGTTGTTGTTATGTTTATTATTATTAATTCAAAGTGTCGGCGCCTTTTTGTCGCCAGCGTACAGGAAAACAGTTACATAGAAAAAAAAATTCAAAGAAAATGATTTTGTTGTTGTTGTTCATTATTTAAATAGAAATTCCTAAAATTTTCTAGCCTTGAAAACATTTTTTTTACAAACTGTATATCACTCACATGCATAACTCAAGCTTCTATTTGCTGTGGGGACGCTAGCTAAAGTGTATAAAATTATTTGTCGAACAGTTCAAAACATCATAACCAATTTTGTAAAATACAAATTTTGTTAGATATTAAACCCAAAAAGATTTTACTCTCATCCCAAACGCGTTGGCTTTTCATAGAGTCAGTTGTAAGTCGCTTATTAGAATTATATGAATGCTTAAAAATTTATTTTTCATTTGCTGTTAAAATCTATCAAATCGAAGTGCCATGTTTATATTAAATAACCTTAATGATACTTGTAAAATATATTTATCATTGTAAAGTACATTCTTAACAGTTTTGATAATGTGTTCCAACGCGAAGCGATACAGATTCATATTTTATATACATAATCCGATGTCAAAACTACTAAAAATTGTAATGAGTAAATTTCTAAAGTAACATTTAATAAAAACTACTGATATTCTTGCTGTAGATTAGATTAGAAGTATTGACCAGTGCGATATAAACAAAATGTTTGGTGATTGTATTAAATTTTATGATAAGTTATTGGATACTGAATTATTGATTTTAATAACATAATGAAATCATAAAAGATTTTGCAACTATCTCATCGCCGTTAACCGATACACTAAAAAAATCGGAGAAATTTATAATGACGCCTGCTGCTATATAGGCCTTCGAAAAGCTCAAGAAAGCCTTGACATCTGCTCCTGTGCTACGCCATGCCGACTTCTCCAAGAGATTTTACATACAGTGTGATGCATCAGATTTTGGAATAGGTGCCGTATTGTATCAGCTGAATGGTAAAAATGAAGAGCATCCGATTACGTTCTATTCCCAAAAACTCAACTCATGTCAAAGGAATTATACCGTCACTGAGAAAGAGTGCTTGGCGGCAGTGATGGCGGTTCAAAGATTTAGGCCCAACGTAGAAATGATGCCCTTTACCATCATAACTGACCACGCCAGTCTTAAGTGGATGATGACCCTTAAAGATTTAAGTGGCAGACTTGCCAGGTGGTCACTTAAACTGCAAGCATTTGATTTTGAAATCGAACATCGCAAGGGATCTGAAAATGTGGTGGCTGATATGCTTTCACGTGTACCTCAGCAGCAACACATCAGTGCGATTGAAAAAAAGGATTTATTGGAGTTTGAAACTACTGAGTTTGAATTTGAGGAATATTTAGATCTTATTAAGCAAATTTAAAATAACATCGATAAGTTACCGGATATCAAAGTAGAAGTTGGAAAAGTTTTTAAGCGAACAAGTTGTGAACCCAATTTACAAAATCAGTTTCAATGGAAGTTGTGGGTACCACATAATCTTACTCACGCGATAATAGAAAAAGCCCATACGACAAAAACTTCTGCTCGCGGTGGAACAACAAAAACCATAGAAAGACTGAAGAGGTTCTTTTATTGGCCCAAAATGGTAGTGCAAATAAAAGAATTTGTGAACAACTGTCAGGTCTGTAAAGAAACGAAGCCAGCGAATAGAAACTTAATGCCGGAAAACAATACTAAAGAGTACGCCAACTTAATTAAGAACGTGATTAGGGAATACAATGAAGAGTATCGTGAAAGCCTAGAAAAGAATATAGAAACAAAAATACAGGAAAGTTTAAAAAGTGGTTTTGCTGAAATGCTAATAGAAATGCAGAAAATGACAATACTTAATAAATCATCCGAAGCTACTGCCTCAGGAAACAATTCTGAAGAAAATAAATCTAATGGGGAAGAAAATAGTTTATTCGATAGGGACAGAATTGAAAAGCAACAAATGTTACCGAGAAGATTAGATTTTCCAAATATTCCGTTAAATAGTGATTCGCCTTTAATTAATCTCAGGAGTTTTGACAACTTTAAATCATCGTTAAGGATTGATAAATGGGATGTTGCGTTTGATGGCAATACCGACTATTTGAATATAGAGGAATTTATTTTTCGAGTTGAATACTTACAAAGACATCATGGGTGTTTATGGGCCGAAATAATGAGAGATTTCCATAGATTGTTGAAATGGGAAGCCAAAGAATGGTGCTGGTCGATTATAAGAGAAAAAGAAATAAGGAAATGGCCAGATTTAAAAGAACCTTTAATACAACAATATGGGTCAAATCGGAGTGAATATGAATTCATGCGGGATTTGGAAGAGCGTCGTCAACGACCTGGTGAATCAATAGACTCATATTTTTCAGCAATGAGAAAGTTGAGAGCTCGGCTAAGAACACCACTGCCCGAGCATGGAGTTATTCGAATCATGAAAAGAAATCTCAGGCCTAATTTATCTCAGATTTTATATTCAATGAAAATTTATACGGTAGAACAACTAAGAGACGAATGTAAGGAGATAGAAAAAAATTATTTTAAAAGAGAGAATTCCGCGTCAACTCGACCTACATATCCCAAAAAGGCAATAGAGGAAATGTTTGATATACCGCAGGAAAAATATCAAGAGCATGTGGAAGAAATGGGTTTAAGTAAAAGCAATAAACAACAAAAGAATTCGGTGGTATTGATTTGCTGGAATTGCAATGTGCAGGGTCACTCATTTGTAGATTGTCCATTAGCGCAAAGAAACATTTTTTGCTACAGATGTGGTATAGCCGGATTTGTCACGCCAAAATGTCCTAAATGTGCGGAAAACTCTATGAGGAGTGTGTCCAAGGCGGGAGAAACACGCTCCACACAAACTCCCGAGTCAATGTAAAAAACGTAGAGGTACAAATGAATGGTAAAGATTTTAATAATCAGAGAAAATAAAATTTTTGTATTGAAAAGAGAAAGCCAAAAAACGATTAACTTAAATAAAAGTAATGACGTTTGTAAGAAAAACGGAAAATTCAACAACTCATACGAGAAAAGATTGAAGAATTATAACATCGTTAGAAAAAATATATTTGATGGAGAAAATAATATTTTGAAACTTAAAAAAATTCGTCATGTTAAAAATAGGTTTAGGGCTAAGAAAGATATGTATAATAGAATTAAATCATCCGTTAGGTTGTGCTCTGCGGTAGTTAAAATGGGGGAAAATGATCCAAGACCTTTTGCTGATATTAAAATTGGAAATAAAATACTTAGGGGCTTGCTGGATTCTGGCGCTTCTGTTAGTATTTTGGGAAAAAATTGTCAGGATATAGTTTATGAATTAGACTTAAAAATAGAGCCAGTTTTTGTGAACATTAAAACTGCAGGGGGTAGAGAACATAATGTGTTAGGCAAAGTAAGTGTTTATGTTGAGTTTGAACAAGGAATAAACAAAATAGATTTTTATTTGTGTCCAGATTTAATTCAAGAGGCTTATTTAGGGGTTGATTTTTGGACAGAGTTTAAATTAGCACCGCAAGTGTTTAAAAATAATGAACTTGATGTTGATAAGTTAGCTGAAGATTTCCCATTGGATGTCGATAACGTGGAGCAACATAAATTAACCGGAAAACAACTACAACAACTAGAAGTTAAGAAGAAATTTAAATCACTTGAAAAACAAGGCCTTGGAAAAACGAATTTAAAATGCCACCAAATAGAATTAGTAGAGGGGGCGATACCTGTTAAAGAAAGATATTATCCTGTATCACCTGCAGTCCAAGATTTAGTATATGTTGAGATAGACGAGATGTTGAAATTAGGAGTTGTGGAAGAAAGTGAAAGTCCCTGGAACAATAGGTGTACTTTAGTGCGAAAACCAGGTAAAAACAGACTTTGCCTGGATGCCAGGAAACTTAATGAAGTTACAGTTAAGGATGCTTATCCTATTCAGAATATTGAAGCAATAATAAGTACGCTAGATGAAACATTTTATATAAGTAGTGTGGACTTAAAATTTGCTTTTTGGCAAATTCCCCTAGAAAAGAAGTCCAGAGCCTACACAGCCTTTACAGTACCCGGTCGACCGTTGTACCAATACATGGTTATGCCTTTCGGCTTATGCAACGCCGCGCAAAGACTGTGTAGACTCATGGACAAGGTAATTCCGCAAGAGCTAAAATCAAATGTTTTTATCTACTTAGACGACCTTTTAGTCATATCTGCTGATTTTGAAAATCACTTGAAATTGTTAAAAAAAAGTAGCTGAATGTCTGGCAAGGGCAAATTTAACAATCGGAATAAAAAAATCTAAATTTTGTTTTAAAGAATTAAGAGATCTTGGTTTTATTATTGGAGGAGGAGTAATGCGCACTGATCCGGCAAAAATAGAAGCTATCAGACAGATGCCAATACCTAAGTCTGTTAGGGAAATACGAAGTTTTCTTGGAACAGCAGGTTGGTAAAGGAGGTTTATCCGAAATTTTTCTTGTATCACTGCACCGCTGACCGATTTAATTAAGAAAGGAGTTAAATTTAAAATGACAGATGAGGCAATAAATTGTTTTGTAGAATTGAAGAGGGCATTGACATCTGCACAAGTGCTGGACCACCCAGATTTTTAAAAGAGATTTTATGTCCAATGCGACGCTTCAAACGGGGGGATAGGAGCTGTCCTTTTTCAAAAGGATAGTGAAAACAACGAGAGACCAATAGCTTTTTTTTCGATGAAACTTAACAGCGCACAAATAAATTACAGCGTTACTGAAAAGGAATGCTTGGCAGCAGTGTTAGCCATAAAAAAGTTTCGCCCGTACATGGAATTGATGCCGTTCACTGTTATAACTGACACCGCCAGTTTAAAATGGCTAATGTCGTTGAGAGATCTTAGTGGCAGATTAGCCAGGTGGGCACTGCAGCTTCAAAGCTATGATTTTATTATTGAGCATCGAAAAGGTTCAGAAAATGTAGTAGCGCACACTTTGTCTCGAGCTGTAGAAGAAGTTAATTTATCACCAGAAGACATACTTGGTTTTGAAACTACAGAGTTTGAATGTGATGAATACAGAGAGTTAATAAAAACGATTCTTAATAATCAAGAAAAACTCCCAGACTTGAAAGTGGTAAACGGCTTTGTATTTAAGAAACAAGTATCTGATATCGATGTCTTAGAAGAATTTAGATGGAAATTGTGGGTTCCCAGTACGTTGACGCACGAACTAATTAAAAAAGCCCATGAACCTGAAGATAAATCCCATGGGGGAATAAGAAAAACGATACTTAGCCTGAGATCAAAATATTATTGGCCAAACATGGTTATTCACGTTAAGAACTTTATTAACAATTGTATAAAATGTAAAGAATGTAAATCCGTGAATATTAGACTATCACCAGAAATAGGGAATGAAGTGGTAACCTTACGACCATTCCAAAAGTTATATATTGATTTTCTTGGGAAATATCCACGCTCAAAATCCGGTAATGTATATATATTTATTGTGTTGGATCACTTTACAAAATTTGTTTTTATTAAGGTTATGCTAAAAACGTAATTAAGTTTTTGGTGGAACAAGTCTTTCACAATTTTGGAGTACCGGAAACAATCCACTCTGATAATGGTCAGCAATTTGTGTCAAAAAAATTCAGTAAGATGATAAGCGATTATAAAATTCATCATATGCGAACGGGTATTCATTCGCCACAATCAAACGCTGCAGAACGAGTGAACCAGAGTATATTAGCGGCCATTAGAATATATTTAGGCGACGATCATAGAGAATGGGATTTAAACTTACCCTCCATTGAATTAGCATTGAGAAATTCGGTTCACTCAACTACAGGAGTAAGCCCTTTTACCGCATTGTTTGGCAACACTATGTTCACTTCAGGCAAAGACTATAATCTGGCTAGAAAGCTTAAGTCATTAGACGATAGCGAACTAGTTATTTTAGAAGATAGAGATCGCATTAGTTTAACTCGTGATGCTATGAAAGAAAACATGCATAAGGTATATGAAAAAAGTTCGCTGCGATATAATAAAGGAGCTCGATTAATACGATTCGTACCAGGACAAGAGGTTTATAAAAGAAATTTTGTGTTAAGTGATTTTGCAAAAAATATAAATGCAAAATTTTGTACAAAATTTGTAAAATGTAGGGTGTTAAGAGTTTTAGGCAATTACTAATATGAATTAGAGACCTTACAGGGTTCATTATTAGGAGTCTATCACGCAAAGGACATTAAAAACAATAATGGCTAAAAGATCAGTGTAATTTAGGTGTAGAAATGGGGAATAAGCAATATAGACAGGATATAGTTTAGTTTTAGTAACCTGTGCAATTTTTACAACTAGTTGATTAAACATATTCTGTGTCCGTCTAGATGTGTATGTTGATTATTTTTTTTATTTATACCCTAAGTCTTATGTCTGATTTCTGTTCTTTGCTGTGATAAATTTTTTTGTTACCAGAATATAGTGGACAATCATTTAATACTTACTGATGTTAAAATCCTGGAGATAAATGCATTGCCTTTACAAAGTTCTTGCCCGGCTAACTCTTGAGAAGTGGAAATTGACGTGGGTGTAGCCTACGTTGAGCGCCGATGTAGTGTTTAAAACTCTAAGGTGTAGGAAGATGTTTTTACGCTGGATGATGTTTTTTGTTTGCTCTGTGTACTAATACCACCCGTCACACTGTTGTTTCTGCATTATATTGGAAACCGCAGTTTTGTTGAGGGTGGTGTAGAATTCCATGGTGGGGTGGATGAACTGACTGTGGATTGAAGATTTAGTATAAAAGGAAAAAATTCATGTAATCGAGAACAATACTTACTTAGTGTTTATTGTTTGTTTGTTTGATTTTTAGGTTACTCCACTAACAGTATAAGAACCACTAGTGAAGGATTATTTGGCCACGAAGTCTTCATATCGCCATCACAAATACCGGCAAAAGCCCGTTGAATACAAAAATTGTTTCTTCTAATTTGACATACTATTTATTTTTTAATTTTTTATTAAAAAATATATTGATTCAAAACTCTTAGCTAACTAAGAACACGTCCGTACACTTTGAATGCCGAAAAGGCACTCTTGTACTTAGTGTTTAGTTGTACCTTTTTTTTGTTTGTCATATTATTTAATTGTTTGACACTTTTAATTATTTAAAACAAATTTTTAATTTTTGTTAATTATATGTGTTGCGTCTGCCGTGTGTATTCATCTTGCTTGTTTTGATTTTTAGTTTTTTAAGCATTCTGTTAACAAAAAGCTTTTGTTGACAGAGTTGCATGTAATGGTACTTTTGATGATAACAAGAGGTGACCATATTTAAAATGTAGTGCAACATTTTAATAAGAGAAATAAAATTCAATTTTTGTTCTCTGAAGAAAAAAAACCGAAAAAGATGGACAAGATTAGTTCAAGGACAGAAAGAACATTGACCTGTGTGCTTATATTATAGAGTGGACTTGTGTGTTTTAGTTTTTGTGGTCTTTTACTTACTGTAAATTTTTTTATAAACTGGTTTTGTTCGTTGTATTGTTTAATGGAATTAAAATAGCTAGTCGTTTGCTCTCACGAAAAAGTTTGTTAAGACCATTGTGAAAGTGTCTGTTGCATTAAGAAGTTGTTAGTAAAGAATATAAAGTTTAAAGTTTGGAAAAAAAAGGAAGAATTATATCCTTGGAAATTTTTTTTATTGTAAAACTTAATAAACATTCTTTTTTGGATTTGTGTATTTTAAAATTATAAATAAATGTAAGTTGAAAAAAAATAAACACTTCAATTAATGTAATATTTATTTAAGTGGAAAGTTTAAGTAGTTAAATTGTATAAAAAAAAAATTGTGTTTTAGAATTGGCAAGCACTTTCTTATATGAGAAGCTCACCAGGGAATAAAGGCTAGGAAAAGATCCTTTATAGAAGAGATAAAAAACCAACCTAAAAGGAAATAGAAGCGCTAATCAGGACCACGCAAGGATTTTGGAATAGTAAAAAAGGGTAAATGTTGAATTTTATTTTGAATATAGAAAGAACTTCAGCGCAGGAAGCCGGTTACAGTTTGGCAAGGCCTTTTAGGAAAAGCTTCATTTAATGTTAAATGTTATTGTGTGTTAGTTGAAAAAAAAGAAAAAACGCCTCAAATTACTTGGTTGATCACAAACCCTAGTTTTGAACCAGTTCTTTTGTAACTTGGAGAAGAAAAATTATAACAGTTTTAAAATTGTATTAAGGCGCAGCTTATTTAAATTATATGTATTGTAAGGATATAAAAATAATTTTAATTTATTTACATAAGTCAGGTTAAAATATTTGTGTGTGTTTTTTTATAAGTGTTAGTAATAAGGGATCGCACTAAGATTTTTGTCCGCGGTATATATATATGGTAAAATTGATTTTCTTTGTTAGATATCCTCAGAGAGCTTTTTAGGGTAGGGTTTTTTTTTATTCGGTTGTCTTTTAGTTTTGAAAATAAAAGTTTTAATTAGTACGGTCCTTTCATTTTTCTGTAATTTATGTTTTTTTATCTATAGGATTAAGTTATCATTATTTTATGTAAGATTTTTTTTAGTTTTGTTAAAATACAATTTTTGTTTTTTTTTTATTTTTTTTTCAACTCATTTTTTTTAATTGCTAATTTTGAATATTATTTTTTTATATACGTTCGTTGTTTAGATTTAAGGTGATATTTTAAATAAAATTATTAATGTTATAATGTGAAAAGAAAGTAATGTCTTTACATTGGTAATTCAGTTATGAAAGTTTTTCGGATCAACAAAAGGTTTGTGTTGGATATGTGCAAAATGAGTGAAATGAATTGTTGGTGAGCGGTTTTAATTTTGTATGGGGCTGTTAAAAACAACTCGTTTAATGGCATAGGTCGGGATGGGCAACATGTCTGAACGATCTCATCTTGTTCAGGACTATGTAAAATCTTCGGGAGTACGTAAGGTGAATTTAATTATAGAAATAATTTTATGTAGTCTTGTTTTGACAGTTTTTTTTATTGTTGGAAACCGTGCAAAGCGGGTTGAGAAGACACCCCTGTACGAGAGGCAGAGCTAGTCGGGAACATAATTTTGCACACATAGGAAATGGTTTCGTAACAGTAAAATGGCGCCCAATCGTAGAATATGAAAGATCCAAAAGACAATAGACCAATTTAATTAACTAAATAGAGAATACAAAAAGTTAGAACGTGATTCATCTCGGGACAAGAAAATGGTCAGAATGTGAACCCGGCTTTTGTGTGAATAATTAGTTAATTAAAAAAAAAAAAAAAAAAAATCAGATTCAACTTAAGAATCAATGATATGAGTAGGATAAATGATTAGTGACCAAACTTTTGAGGTTTGATTGCACTTTTATAGTGTGAAAGTTTAAAAGGTGGGGATTGTGTCCTGAAATAGATTATTCAGTTTGCATAATATACACTGTTCGCCGTGAATCCCATAATAATTATGTTGTGGTTGTTTCAAGATTTTATTTTGGTTAATAGAATAGTACACCTGAGGAGAATACATATAGAAGGAAAGCGTGTTTTGCCACCAACAATTTGAAGGAATAAAAGGGGATAAATCTGAACACATATCGAGCCGAACTGAAAATTGATTAATCCGAATATATAAAAAGTATTTATTGTGTTTGCGTGTTTGTTTAGTTTTGTTTAGTTGATTATATATATATATATATATATATATATATATATTTTTGTACTTATTTTTGTTTAACTAAATTTTTTGTTAATTTCATTTTTTTTAGATTTTTATTTTTGTTTTTTTGTAAATTCTTATATTGTTTCTCAATATTATAAAGCATTTGGTAATTTTGTTTCGAATTTGTAATTTGTTTATTTAAGCCAAGTTTGTGTGGTTGATATTTATTTTATTTAATTTAATACTTTTGAGAAGAATTTAGAAACATGTCGGTAGCTCATTCGAACAAGAAGCTATCTAGTCAGAGATCTGAGGGAAGAGAAAATGATTTTATAGATATGTCAAATACAATAATAGAACCAAATTCTCACACACCGCAGATTGTTAAAATACAAGATTTTCCTATATAACAGAGGCGGGCTACTGGTACAGTTCCTCGTGATATTAGTCAACCAAAGCCGGATTATCGATTTCCTCCGCCATTGATTCCGAAGAACAAGGGTCATCCAGCGGAAAACAATACTAAAGAGTACGCCAACTTAATTAAGAACGTGATTAGGGAATACAATGAAGAGTATCGTGAAAGCCTAGAAAAGAATATAGAAACAAAAATACAGGAAAGTTTAAAAAGTGGTTTTGCTGAAATGCTAAAAGAAATGCAGAAAATGACAATACTTAATAAATCATCCGAAGCTACTGCCTCAGGAAACAATTCTGAAGAAAATAAATCTAATGGGGAAGAAAATAGTTTATTCGATAGGGACAGAATAGAAATGCAACAAATGTTACCGAGAAGATTAGATTTTCCAAATATTCCGTTAAATAGTGATTCGCCTTTAATTAATCTCAGGAGTTTTGACAACGTTCAATCATCGTTAAGAATTGATAAATGGGATGTTGCGTTTGATGGCAATACCGACTATTTGAATATAGAGGATTTTATTTTTCGAGTTGAATACTTACAAAGGCATCATGGGTGTTTATGGGCCGAAATAATGAGAGATTTCCATAGATTGTTGAAATGGGAAGCCAAAGAATGGTGCTGGTCGATTATAAGAGAAAAAGAAATAAGGAAATGGCCAGATTTAAAAGAACCTTTAATACAACAATATGGGTCAAATCGGAGTGAATATGAATTCATGCGGGATTTGGAAGAGCGTCGTCAACGACCTGGTGAATCAATAGACTCATATTTTTCAGCAATGAGAAAGTTGAGAGCTCGGCTAAGAACACCACTGCCCGAGCATGGAGTTATTCGAATCATGAAAAGAAATCTCAGGCCTAATTTATCTCAGATTTTATATTCAATGAAAATTTATACGGTAGAACAACTAAGAGACGAATGTAAGGAGATAGAAAAAAATTATTTTAAAAGAGAGAATTCCGCGTCAACTCGACCTACATATCCCAAAAAGCCAATAGAGGAAATGTTTGATATACCGCAGGAAAAATATCAAGAGCATGTGGAAGAAATGGGTTTAAGTAAATGCAATAAACAACAAAAGAATTCGGTGGTATTGATTTGCTGGAATTGCAATGTGCAGGGTCACTCATTTGTAGATTGTCCATTAGCGCAAAGAAACATTTTTTGCTACAGATGTGGTATAGCCGGATTTGTCACGCCAAAATGTCCTAAATGTGCGGAAAACTCTATGAGGAGTGTGTCCAAGGCGGGAAAAACACGCTCCACACAAACTCCCGAGTCAATGTAAAAAACGTAGAGGTACAAATGAATGGTAAAGATTTTAATAATCAGAGAAAATAGAGAAAATAAAATTTTTGTATTGAAAAGAGAAAGCCAAAAAACGATTAACTTAAATAAAAGTAATGACGTTTGTAAGAAAAACGGAAAATTCAACAACTCATACGAGAAAAGATTGAAGAATTATAACATCGTTAGAAAAAATATATTTGATGGAGAAAATAATATTTTGAAACTTAAAAAAATTCGTCATGTTAAAAATAGGTTTAGGGCTAAGAAAGATATGTATAATAGAATTAAATCATCCGTTAGGTTGTGCTCTGCGGTAGTTAAAATGGGGGAAAATGATCCAAGACCTTTTGCTGATATTAAAATTGGAAATAAAATACTTAGGGGCTTGCTGGATTCTGGCGCTTCTGTTAGTATTTTGGGAAAAAATTGTCAGGATATAGTTTATGAATTAGACTTAAAAATAGAGCCAGTTTTTGTGAACATTAAAACTGCAGGGGGTAGAGAACATAATGTGTTAGGCAAAGTAAGTGTTTATGTTGAGTTTGAACGGAGAATAAACAAAATAGATTTTTATTTGTGTCCAGATTTAATTCAAGAGGCTTATTTAGGGGTTGATTTTTGGACAGAGTTTAAATTAGCACCGCAAGTGTTTAAAAATAATGAACTTGATGTTGATAAGTTAGCTGAAGATTTCCCATTGGATGTCGATAACGTGGAGCAACATAAATTAACCGGAAAACAACTACAACAACTAGAAGTTAAGAAGAAATTTAAATCATTTGAAAAACAAGGCCTTGGAAAAACGAATTTAAAATGCCACCAAATAGAATTAGTAGAGGGGGCGATACCTGTTAAAGAAAGATATTTTCCTGTATCACCTGCAGTCCAAGATTTAGTATATGTTGAGATAGACGAGATGTTGAAATTAGGAGTTGTGGAAGAAAGTGAAAGTCCCTGGAACAATAGGTGTACTTTAGTGCGAAAACCAGGTAAAAACAGACTTTGCCTGGATGCCAGGAAACTTAATGAAGTTACAGTTAAGGATGCTTATCCTATTCAGAATATTGAAGCAATAATAAGTAGGCTAGATGAAACATTTTATATAAGTAGTGTGGACTTAAAATTTGCTTTTTGGCAAATTCCCCTAGAAAAGAAGTCCAGAGCCTACACAGCCTTTACAGTACCCGGTCGAGCGTTGTACCAATACATGGTTATGCCTTTCGGCTTATGCAACGCCGCGCAAAGACTGTGTAGACTCATGGACAAGGTAATTCCGCAAGAGCTAAAATCAAATGTTTTTATCTACTTAGACGACCTTTTAGTCATATCTGCTGATTTTGAAAATCACTTGAAATTGTTAAAAAAAAAGTAGCTGAATGTCTGGCAAGGGCAAATTTAACAATCGGAATAAAAAAATCTAAATTTTGTTTTAAAGAATTGAGAGATCTTGGTTTTATCATTGGAGGAGGAGTAATGCGCACTGATCCGGCAAAAATAGAAGCTATCAGACAGATGCCAATACCTAAGTCTGTTAGGGAAATACGAAGTTTTCTTGGAACAGCAGGTTGGTACAGGCGGTTTATCCGAAATTTTTCTTGTATCACTGCACCGCTAACCGATTTAATTAAGAAAGGAGTTAAATTTAAAATGACAGATGAGGCAATAAATGGTTTTGTAGAATTGAAGAGGGCATTGACATCTGCACAAGTGCTGGACCACCCAGATTTTAAAAAGAGATTTTATGTCCAATGCGACGCTTCAAACGGGGGGATAGGAGCTGTCCTTTTTCAAAAGGATAGTGAAAACAACGAGAGACCAATAGCTTTTTTTTCGATGAAACTTAACAGCGCACAAATAAATTACAGCGTTACTGAAAAGGAATGCTTGGCAGCAGTGTTAGCCATAAAAAAGTTTCGCCCGTACATGGAATTGATGCCGTTCACTGTTATAACTGACCACGCCAGTTTAAAATGGCTAAAGTCGTTGAGAGATCTTGTCACGTTTCTAGGTCAATGCGTGGTATTACAATTCAAGAACAAAATTACCCGTCTCCGAGATGGTGGCCACAGGCGGTCATCCCTAGAAACTACACTCGCTACCTGCCACACTGGTAACTAACTTTTGTCTCGCGCGGCTAAGGCTCGTCGGGCTTGGGCGGGTGTTCGTCGCAGCTAGCAGTGTATGGTACAGCTAAATCTATGTACCAGTGTTCTTCCAAACCATTTATCTAAAAAAATAAAGCGGGGCGAATATAAAGAAGACGGAGAAGACTCAGAGAAAAATCCGGGTTGTTGGTGGTGTAACTCCTTGGACGCCCTCCCTCAGTATCCATGCTGGATGCTGTTGTCCATAGTAGCTTAAGTGTCCTGGTTTCCAATTTTTCGCTACCCCTAAACAAAAATATTCACAACCCCATACCTACCCTCTCAGTTTAATCAGCCATTTACCTATACTTCCTTAAATTTCAATTATGATATATTTCAAAATGTTCAACTTCAAATTCATGGTCGTTTTATTTTCTTTTCAGGTAAATTTATATATATAACAGTCTGAATTTTTGAGATTTTCTTTTAGGTCGATAGACATATTGGATTATTAAAACTAGGGATTCACTTTTGGGTAAGTATATATATAAATTGACGTCAAAAAATTTACATTTTTGTTTTCTTTACAAGCCCATATGTAATAGTGACTTAGTGTAACTAATATACAATTTTAGGTGGTACTTATCTGTTGTTGGAGCTACTTTTGCTAGTGCTACTGCCACTGTTGTTGGAGCTGCTTTTGCTAGTGCTACTGCCACTGTTGTTGGAGCTGCTGCTGGTATGACTCCTGCTGAAGCTACTGCGGCTATTGTTGGAAACTACTGCCGTTGTTGGAGCTACGGCTGTAGCCACTTTGTTGGAGCATCTGCTGGTGTTGGTGCTTCTATTGTTGGAGCTACTGCTGTTGGTGGTGCTGTTGTAGCTGCTCGGATGTCGGGAGATCGCTTATTCGGGCTGATGAGTGGCACTTTTTCTGATTTTTTCTTGCCTCCTCCTGAACACGTCCGTTCTTTTTTCTCATTCACCGGAAAAAGACCATCTTCTTTTTTTGTTTCCGGCATTTTACCTCAAGCTGTCAAAACTGCTGTTCAAACTGCCGCTGACTTCAAGCTTAAAAGCAGCCATGCAATCGTGCAGTGTTGCATTCAAACGTATACTTTTCAATTGGGTTGCCACTGACATGGTTGATAATCGCTACACTACACTCTTTCTGCGGTGTTTTGGTTTTTATCATATTCGCAATTAAGATTGCGAATATGATAAAAGGATGGTTTCTTACCTACGCCTTTATATCCTTCGCGTGAAAAACTCCTAGCGGCTTTCCTTGCAGCGTTTCTAGCTCATAGAGACTATTTCCAACTATTCTTGCTATTCGGCACTTGACAAATTTTCTACACAGTTTTGCAGATACTTGCTTTGAAAAATCAGACAGTTGGAAGTTCCGGCGGAATACTTCCTGACCCACTCGAAACTTAGTGGTCCTAACTCGCTGATTGTATCTTTGAGCGTTTGTTGTGTAGCTTTTGTGCAGGTTCTCTCTTAGCTTTTCTCGAACTACCTCCAAGTACTCATGCCTGCTCTCAAATCTTATCTCTGCTTCCTCCATTGCGTCAAGTTTTCTCGCTAACTTATAGGCTGACGCGTGTGTTATCATGTTAGTTCCAAACAGTGCAAAATACGGGGTCATCCCAATCGCTGAATGGACTGCTGATCGAAGGGCAGCTTCTATCTCACATAAATGCAGGTCCCATTCGTTATGATTCTTTCCCAGGTATGAACGAATTGCGGCTAAAATGCTTTGGTTCACCCGCTCCGACGCATTGGCCTGTGGTGTGTATACTCCTGTTTTGCAGTGATTTATATCGAAGGCTCCCATCAGATCACTAAAATCTTTGCTAACAAACTGCGGTCCGTTATCTGACACTAAAGTTTCGGGACACCCGAACTTATAAAATACCTCCTTTACAAGAAAGTCAACAACATTACGCGAGATTGCCTTCGTCATGGCTTTTAACAAAACGAACTTCGTCAAATGATCAAGGACGACAAAAATATAGCAGTTGCCTCGCTTAGACCGGATATAGGGTCCTAAAAAGTCCACGTAGATTCTCTGGAATGGTCTTACGACATCGCTTTCCTTCCCCATTGGTGGCCTCAGTACCAGATTTGACGGTTTGCACTCTTTGCAAGTGTCACAACGATTGATGAACTCCCTTACCTGACTATTAAGGTGCGGCCAATAAAGGTATTCACGGATTCTCTTAATAGTTTTAGCAATTCCACCGTGTGCGGAGTCCGGGGGGCAGTGAGCATTCTCGATTACCGTATTAGTCAACGCCGATGGGATCCAAAGCTTCCATGTGTGATCTTCTAGTGTGACATCGCTTGAGTTCGCATTTGTCCTTTTATACACGAAATTGTCAATTACTCTAACATCTGGCAGGCTGGATTTTTCTGCACTAACTAGTTTGATTAGTTCTTTGTAATCTTCCGACTGAAATTCAGGCGAATCTAAGTCCACTAACGGTATCTTGGTCTTTTCCAATGCGTTCAAGGTATAACGGGATAACGCGTCGGGTACGACGTTTTGCGAGCCTTTCCTGTGTTTTATTTCGAATGTAAATGGTTGTAGCTGCAAACTCCAGCGTGCCAATCTACCGCTTAAATCCTTTTGGGTCATTAGCCACTTCAGACTGGAGTGGTCGGTAATTACTACGAACTGCATTAATTCAATATAAGGGCGAAATCTTTGTATCGCTGATACAACTGCTAAGCATTCTCGCTCTGTCACCGAGTAATTTTTTTGAGCAGCCGTGAGCTTTCTCGAATAGTACGCGATCGGATGTTCTCCTCCTTCCGGGTCTTCTTGAAAAATTACGGCCCCTATTCCCACGTCTGAAGCGTCGCATTGTATATAAAAAATTCTCGAAAAATCGGGGTGTGTTAATACCGGGGTGGTGATTAGACAGTTTATCAACTTGTCAAAGGCTAACTTTGCTTCTGAGGTAAATTCGAATTTTTTTCCTTTCTTTAGTGTTTCCGTTATAGGGGAGGTTATGGTGGCATAATCTTGGATGAATCTTCTGTACCAACCGGTAGTCCCTATAAAACTGCGTACCTGTTTTGGGGTGGTCGGATACTTAAAATTTCGGATCGCCGCAATCTTTTCAGGGTCTGGCTTTAAAGTGCCGCCTCCGATAATATAACCTAAATATTTTAACTCGCTGCAACAAAACTTGGACTTTTCGACATTTATTGTCAATCCTGCTTTTTCTAGGCACTGGGCTACTTCACCAAGCATTTCGATCTGTTCCGCAAAATTGGAAGAAACCACTAGCAAATCATCCAAGTAGACGAAAACACGTTCGCGAAGGCGAGCTGGAATGACTTTGTCCATCAACCGACATAGCCGCTGAGCTGCATTGCACAGTCCAAATGGCATGACAGTGAAATGGTACAAAGGCCTTCCAGGTACCGTGAACGCCGTCTTTTCTCTACTGGTGACTGCTAGCGGTATCTGCCAGAACGCGTCCTTCAGATCGACGCTGGAAATAAAATGTGTATCCCCCAGACGACTCAACAGTCCTTCGATGTGCGGTAGCGGATAGGCATCTTTCACGGTAATGTCATTAAGCCGACGAGCATCCAGGCATATACGCACCTTTTCCCCTTTCTGTACGAAAGTAACCCTGTTACTCCACGGGCTTTCGCTTGGTTCAATTACGCCCAGCGATATCATTCTGTCCAGTTCCGCATACATCAACTGCTGAACTGCTGGCGACACGGGGTAGTGTTTTTCTTTAATAGGGGCTGCCTCTCTTGTGTCTATTGTGTGTATTTCTAGGTGTGTCTTGCCCAGTCCTTTACTAGCGAACGACGGAAACTTCTTGATAGTACTGTCCAGAATCTGCCATCGCTCTGGAGATAGCCTGTGCCTCTTCGGGAATTCATGGATTTGCTCTTCATCTGTCTTGCTGATATTTGTCGATAAGTGACTAACTTCGAACCGTAATAAGTCAAATTTCCTAATGAAGTCAATGCCTAGAAATAACTTATGTCTTAAGGTCGGCACTAAGTAAAAATCTATCCAATCGCTTCGTTTATTAAATTGTATTTGCGCTCTAACGCGTCCTACTATCATATTTTTTCGGCCATCGGCTGTTGCGATCGTTGATCTGCATGGATAAATTATAAGCTTTGCTTTCTCGACAAACTCAAGACACCCTTCGCCTAAACATGACACGGAGGCTCCGCTATCTAGCAAGCCTTGAATCTCGTTTCCCTTGATTTCAATTGCTACATAAATTCTACTATCAGAATTTTCCACTACCTTAGTTTCCGATATCTCCTTTCTCTGGTGTTTTCTTTGCACATATCGTTGTCTGGTTCTTAATATCTTTCGTGACGTCTTTCCGAAAATTCGGTTTCTTGCTTCTTCATATTCTTGTACCCTCGTAGGGTATGGTTTTTGAAATGTCATTGCCTTACTTAACGTAGCTTTGTCTTCACCCACGGTCTCATCACGGCCTAACTGGGCCTTCTCCTTCGCTTGAATCTTAATTTGAGGTACTTTGTCGATTTCATTTGGTGTAGCTAGTTTTAACTCGGTAGAACACTCTACCGAATCTTCGCCACTTGCCTTTACTGTTGCTGAGGATGTTGCTGGATTGCCCCTGTCGTCGAACGAGCCTCCAACCCAGGACGAGTGCTGTTCGGGTTCTTGTTTCCCTGACAAATCGGGCATTTTGGAGTAACGGTATTGTCATATCCACATTTAAAACAGAATAACCGTCTTCTTTCCGATGGACAGTCCATAAATGTGTGTCCTTCCACTTTACAGTTCCAACACACCAGTTGCCGAACTTTAGTCACCGCATTAATTGTTGGTTCGCTCCTTCGTTCTGCTGGTTCCGGTTCAAATCCTAATTCGTGAACTTGTTTCCCCGCATATCTAGTATTAATCGCTCTTTGACTATTCAACATATTTTCGGCCCGTCTCCCTTCTGTTCTAAAATGACTTAGCCCAAATGGTCTGACCGCAAAGAGGAGTTGCGACATCGCTGGCTTTAAATTGCTTTTCATGATATCTACCAAATCTTGCTCTCGAATCGGGTTAGTCTGCTGGTTCCTCAAATGGATTACGGCGTTACAAAACTCATCGAACGATTCTTGGTGTTGTTGACGTCTGTCTAATATCTTTCGCTGAATATCAAAGTCACTTTCAAATCTGTGAAAATACTTAATCAAAGCCTTTTTCAACGTGGGCCAATCACTCAAGTTACTGTTCATTCTCCTGTAGTCCCACAGCCAATCTAAAGCTGGTCCACTAAGGAAATGGTGAAAACTACGGATGACCTCCATCCAAGAACAAGCATAATCGGACTGAAGTGTCTCTACTCTGAACACAAAATCTTCCACACTCGGTGTTTTAGGGGTTCCGTCAAACTTCAATCCCCATTTGTCTGTCCTCTGGGCGGCATCGATGTTGTTGGGCCTCTCGCTCCAATGTCCGTTCAGTTGTGGATTCCACTGTGTTGGTTGGTTTACACCCGGCAAAAAAGGTGGTTGATGTACCTGTGGCAGTATATTTCTAAACTGTTGCCCCGACTGACTGTTCCTCTGATTTAACGGATTGGTAAATGGTGGTACATTGTTGTTGATAGCCGTAAACGGTGGTCCATGTTCTGAGTTGTGAAAATTCGGTCTTCCTGGTTGGGTCACCTCTCTTGGTACGTTATTTCCAGAACGAGCCGGCTGTGCCGAAGATCTGGACCTTGGACTCTTATGTTGGTTAATATTTTCAGGTTGTTGGGACATCGCTCTAATCGTTGCCTGAACTATAGTGGGTATCAATGCTTCTATCCTCGCGTCCACTGATCGCAAAATCTCTATCTGTCTTAAACCTGTTTCGGCCACTTTTTGTGCCTCTTGACGCTGGTCCAAACCGTGGTTTGATACATTGGCATTCCCGTACTCTTTCCTGACTTCCCTTGCAGTTATGCTACTATATTCGGGAGACGTTATTGAAGTGTCAGAGGATAAGTTGGCTGGATTTCCAGAAAACTCATAGCTTTCGCTATGTCCCTGCCTAACCGAGCTACGGTCGATTCCCTCTGCTTCCCTCGCTGGTGTGCGTCCCGGTTCTAATACGGTCTGATCTAACGTTGGTATGGATGTTGGCATTCTGGATGATACTAACTGACTCGTTGAAGCGGTAGTCGCTGTGGTGCTTGTGGTCGCTACAGTGGTGATACTGGGATCCATAGTCTCATTAGTGGTTGCCCCACTTCGGGTTTTTACCATAACCAATCTTATTCGCGATGTAAAGAGATTCCAAACGAAGCTACCGGTTCAAAATCTAAACTACCTACAACTTACTCTGTATCAACGGTGATTTTACCTCAACCTATGGTTTTAAATTTCAGCTAAAGTAACGTTGTTATTACCCATGACGTTACCTGGTTCAATATCAAGCGGAAAATACGACAAAAAAATTTCCTGGACCAAGATTAAATTTGCACCGGCCAACTATAAAACGATAGCCAGTTGCATTGCCTGCAGTCGTGTAAGACCAAAACAAAAAAAAATGTAAAATATCAAAATTAAAATGTTACCGATATGTATACCACCGAACTCGTTAATCTCAAATCAAATCTGTATGTAAATGCATAAACCAAAAATTATTTGCGAAACTTCAACATTCAAGATAAAAAGGAATTTCAATTTATCTCTTTCTATTCGTTTCTTTTTCTTTTTTTTTTCCAAATTATGTGAGTATTTATGCCGAAATTAAAGATAAGAGAAAATTAAATAAAGGAATAAAGAAAAATATGTGATCATAAAAATAGGTAATAATTCGTACTACCTCCAAACTTTCGATATATTTTAATAACTGAATCAAAACAACTTAAAAAGGGTTCTACCTGAAAATGTCGTGTCTGAATGCGTAACTAAGCGTTAAATTTCTTACCTCAGTCTAGGCTTCTCCTCCGACAAAACTAAACTAAAATAATTATTTGGTTGTATGTATATAAATAAAGTTACGTGATTAACTGGAAGGTATATGGGTTGTGAATTTCAAAAAAAAATAGAAGTGTTGGATATTTCCTCTGAGTTGTGTCGGTCTTATAGTCTGGATATTTACTACCCTTGATTAAGGCCAGCATCGCAACGCGGCTTTGTTCAAAACAAACATCCGGGACTTACGCTGTTTAACCAATGACTCGCTATCTTGATGAAAGTTGCTATCAGAGATTCTGTAGCGTAATCTTCTGAGACTAACTATTCTCAAGTAACTCTGTTCAGTATAACCTCTGTCGCTAATGCACTGATTATCCATCAGCCATGACTTACAAAAGTTAACTGAAGCTCGCCAGATAGTCTTACCGTTTTTCCAGCTATCCAAGCCTACAATTGAACGACAAATACTCGACAATAAAACAAAAAATCTTCAATTCGTGCCCCACGTTGGGCGCCATTAATTATTAACTGTCACGTTTCTAGGTCAATGCGTGGTATTACAATTCAAGAACAAAATTACCCGTCTCCGAGATGGTGGCCACAGGCGGTCATCCCTAGAAACTACACTCGCTACCTGCCACACTGGTAACTAACTTTTGTCTCGCGCGGCTAAGGCTCGTCGGGCTTGGGCGGGTGTTCGTCGCAGCTAGCAGTGTATGGTACAGCTAAATCTATGTACCAGTGTTCTTCCAAACCATTTATCTAAAAAAATAAAGCGGGGCGAATATAAAGAAGACGGAGAAGACTCAGAGAAAAATCCGGGTTGTTGGTGGTGTAACTCCTTGGACGCCCTCCCTCAGTATCCATGCTGGATGCTGTTGTCCATAGTAGCTTAAGTGTCCTGGTTTCCAATTTTTCGCTACCCCTAAACAAAAATATTCACAACCCCATACCTACCCTCTCAGTTTAATCAGCCATTTACCTATACTTCCTTAAATTTCAATTATGATATATTTCAAAATGTTCAACTTCAAATTCATGGTCGTTTTATTTTCTTTTCAGGTAAATTTATATATATAACAGTCTGAATTTTTGAGATTTTCTTTTAGGTCGATAGACATATTGGATTATTAAAACTAGGGATTCACTTTTGGGTAAGTATATATATAAATTGACGTCAAAAAATTTACATTTTTGTTTTCTTTACAAGCCCATATGTAATAGTGACTTAGTGTAACTAATATACAATTTTAGGTGGTACTTATCTGTTGTTGGAGCTACTTTTGCTAGTGCTACTGCCACTGTTGTTGGAGCTGCTTTTGCTAGTGCTACTGCCACTGTTGTTGGAGCTGCTGCTGGTATGACTCCTGCTGAAGCTACTGCGGCTATTGTTGGAAACTACTGCCGTTGTTGGAGCTACGGCTGTAGCCACTTTGTTGGAGCATCTGCTGGTGTTGGTGCTTCTATTGTTGGAGCTACTGCTGTTGGTGGTGCTGTTGTAGCTGCTCGGATGTCGGGAGATCGCTTATTCGGGCTGATGAGTGGCACTTTTTCTGATTTTTTCTTGCCTCCTCCTGAACACGTCCGTTCTTTTTTCTCATTCACCGGAAAAAGACCATCTTCTTTTTTTGTTTCCGGCATTTTACCTCAAGCTGTCAAAACTGCTGTTCAAACTGCCGCTGACTTCAAGCTTAAAAGCAGCCATGCAATCGTGCAGTGTTGCATTCAAACGTATACTTTTCAATTGGGTTGCCACTGACATGGTTGATAATCGCTACAATCTTAGTGGCAGATTAGCCAGGTGGGCACTGCAGCTTCAAAGCTATGATTTTATTATTGAGCATCGAAAAGGTTCAGAAAATGTAGTAGCGCACACTTTGTCTCGAGCTGTAGAAGTTAATTTATCACCAGAAGACATACTTGGTTTTGAAACTACAGAGTTTAAATGTGATGAATACAGAGAGTTAATAAAAACGATTCTAAATAATCAAGAAAAACTCCCAGACTCGAAAGTGGTAAACGGCTTTGTATTTAAGAAACAAGTATCTGATATCGATGTCTTAGAAGAATTTAGATGGAAATTGTGGGTTCCCAGTACGTTGACTCACGAACTAATTAAAAAAGCCCAAGAACCTGAAGATAAATCCCATGGGGGAATAAGAAAAACGATACTTAGCCTGAGATCAAAATATTATTGGCCAAACATGGTTATTCACGTTAAGAACTTTATTAACAATTGTATAAAATGTAAAGAATGTAAATCCGTGAATATTAGACTATCACCAGAAATAGGGAATGAAGTGGTAACCTTACGACCATTCCAAAAGTTATATATTGATTTTCTTGGGAAATATCCACGCTCAAAATCCGGTAATGTATATATATTTATTGTGTTGGATCACTTTACAAAATTTGTTTTTATTAAGGTTATGCTAAAAACGTAATTAAGTTTTTGGTGGAACAAGTCTTTCACAATTTTGGAGTACCGGAAACAATCCACTCTGATAATGGTCAGCAATTTGTGTCAAAAGAATTCAGTAAGATGATAAGCGATTATAAAATTCATCATATGCGAACGGGTATTCATTCGCCACAATCAAACGCTGCAGAACGAGTGAACCAGAGTATATTAGCGGCCATTAGAATATATTTAGGCGAATTAGCATTGAGAAATTCGGTTCACTCAACTACAGGAGTAAGCCCTTTTATGGCATTGTTTGGCAACACTATGTTCACTTCAGGCAAAGACTATAATCTGGCTAGAAAGCTTAAGTCATTACACGATAGCGAACTAGTTATTTTAGAAGATAGAGATCGCATTAGTTTAACTCGTGATGCTATGAAAGAAAACATGCATAAGGTATATGAAAAAAGTTCGCTGCGATATAATAAAGGAGCTCGATTAATACGATTCGTACCAGGACAAGAGGTTTATAAAAGAAATTTTGTGTTAAGTGATTTTGCCAAAAATATAAATGCAAAATTTTGTACAAAATTTGTAAAATGTAGGGTGTTAAGAGTTTTAGGCAATTACTTATATGAATTAGAGACCTTACAGGGTTCACCATTAGGAGTCTATCACGCAAAGGACATTAAAAACAATAATGGCTAAAAGATCAGTGTAATTTAGGTGTAGAAATGGGGAATAAGCAATATACAGTAGCTCAAAATGAAACTGGGACATCTATTGACACTTTTGTTTCTTTCATAAAAAACTTAAAAAGAACTATGCAATTTTTTTAACTAAAATGAATTATCTTAGTTATTTTGTGCTTCATCAAAACCGCTAACAAGCAACACCAAAATTCCGTTACTTTTTTTGAAAAAGCAACAACAACAAAAAATTACTAAATTCAATGTCAAAATGAAAGTGGGACAAACATTAAATTTGTTTAAGATTTAAGAGAGATTGGTGTTTTTTGCCAAAAAAAAATTGCAAAAAATAAGTTTTACAGTCTTTAATTAATAATTCAACATAATTTAATTAATAAATAGTAAAAAAATTAAACAATGGGCAGACAGCGTGGTCAAACTTCAGTAGACATAAGAAGATTAGTGATAAAGCATTTCCAAGATGGAAAAACAATAAGAGTCATTGGTGAACTAGTAAATAGAAGTCACTCCACGGTCCACAATATTATTAAACGGTTCAAATTAACAAAATCTGTCGAAAACAAGACAAAATTAGGAAAACAAAGGATATTTTCCGACTCAGATGAGCGGTGGATTGTTCAACATATTAAGAAAGACCCACGAATAAGTGCACCAAAGTTGGCATCGCTACACCTAAAAAAAGACGCTAACCCGGAAACTATAAGAAATATTCTTAGAAAGGACAATTTTCATGGTAGAGTGCCTCGTAGAAAGCCACTGATTAGCAAGCAAAACAAATTAAAAAGAGTTAAGTTCGCTAATGAGTTCAAAGATAAGGATTTTTCTTTCTGGAAAACGGTTTTGTTTGCTGATGAGTCGAAACTTAATCGCTTTCGATCTGACGGCCCTTCATACGTGTGGAGAAAACCAAATCAAGAACTTCTACAACGTAATCTCCGGCCTACTGTGAAACATGGAGGTGGTTCAATAATGGTATGGGGTTGCATGTCGGCTGCTGGGACGGAAAATTTGTGTATTATTAACGGAAATATGAACCAGATGATGTATTTAGAAATTCTCAAAAACTATTTAAAAGAATCTGCAGAAAAATTAGGAATCGCGAACAATTTTTATTATTATCAAGATAACGATCCTAAATACAAAGCTCATAACGTGCGAATGTGGCTTTTATACAACTGCCCCCACGTGTTAGAAACACCAGCCCAGTCGCCCGATTTAAACCCCATAGAACATTTATGGGCTCACCTTGAAGAAAAATTAAAAGCGTACAGTTATTCGAACAGAAGTCAGTTGGAAGCGGCTATAAAACAAGAATGGTCAAAAATTGACCCACGGGTTTGCCGTAAATTAGTGGAATCTATGCCGCGTCGACTTTTAGCAGTTAAATCCAGTAAAGGATTACCTACAAAGTACTAAAATTAAAAAAACCAATCCAAAAATACAACGTTTCTGCTACAAAACACCGTTAAGTTTGAAATGTCCCACTTTCATTTTGGCATTGAAATATATCTATTGTATTGTTTTTGTTATTTTAAAATAAATATTAATGAATTAAAAATTTTTTTTTTATGTTTTAAAATCCTTATAAATAAAGCTTTAAAACAAATTTATTAAAAAAAAATTATTTTATTTTCTGTTAGCTTTTTCTTAATGCTAATAAAATATTAATGTTTGTCCCAGTTTCATTTTGAGCAACTGTAGACATAGGATATAGTTTAGTTTTAGTAACCTGTGCAATTTTTACAACTAGTTGATTAAACATATTCTGTGTCCGTCTAGATGTGTATGTTGATTATTTTTTTATTTATACCCTAATTCTTATGTCTGATTTCTGTTCTTTGCTGTGATAAATTTTTTTGTTACCAGAATATAGTGGACAATCATTTAATACTTACTGATGTTAAAATCCTGGAGATAAATGCATTGCCTTTACAAAGTTCTTGTTCGGCTAACTCTTGAGAAGTGGAAATTGACGTGGGTGTAGCCTACGTTGAGCGTCGATGTAGTGTTTAAAACTCTAAGGTGTAGGAGGATGTTTTTACGCTGGATGATGTTTTTTGTTTTGCTCTGTGTACTAATACCACCCGTCACACTGTTGTTTCTGCATTATATTGGAAACCGCAGAGTTTTGTTGAGAGTGGTGTAGAATTCCATGGTGGGGTGGATGAACAGACTGTGGATTGAAGATTTAGTATAAAAGGAAAAAATTCATGTAATCGAAAACAATACATACCAAGTGTTTAGTTGTACCTTTTTTTTTGTTTGTCATATTATTTAATTGTTTGACACTTTTAATTATTTAAAACAAATTTTTAATTTTTGTTAATTATATGTGTTGCGTCTGCCGTGTGTATTCATCTTGTTTGTTTTGATTTTTAGTTTTTTAAGCATTCTGTTAACAAAAAGCTTTTGTTGACAGAGTTGCATGTAATGGTACTTTTGATGATAACAAGAGGTGACCATATTTAAAATGTAGTGCAACATTTTAATAAGAGAAATAAAATTCAATTTTTGTTCTCTGAAGAAAAAAAAAACGAAAAAGATGGACAAGATTAGTTCAAGGACAGAAAGAACATTGACCTGTGTGCTTATATTATAGAGTGGACTTGTGTGTTTTAGTTTTTGTGGTCTTTTACTTACTGTAAATTTTTTTATAAACTGGTTTTGTTCGTTGTATTGTTTAATGGAATTAAAATAGCTAGTCGTTTGCTCTCACGAAAAAGTTTGTTAAGACCATTGTGAAAGTGTCTGTTGCATTAAGAAGTTGTTAGTAAAGAATATAAAGTTTAAAGTTTGGAAAAAAAAGGAAGAATTATATCCTTGGAAATTTTTTTTATTTTAAAACTTAATAAACATTCTTTTTTGGATTTGTGTATTTTAAAATTATAAATAAATGTAAGTTGAAAAAAAATAAACACTTCAATTAATGTAATATTTATTTAAGTGGAAAGTTTAAGTAAAATTGTATAAAAAAAAATTGTGTTTTAGAATTGGCAAGCACTTTCTTATATGAGAAGCTCACCAGGGAATAAAGGCTGGGAAAAGATCCTTTATAGAAGAGATAAAAAACCAACCTAAAAGGAAATAGAAGCGCTAATCAGGACCACGCAAGGATTTTGGAATAGTAAAAAAGGGTAAATGTTGAATTTTATTTTGAATATAGAAAGAACTTCAGCGCAGGAAGCCGGTTACAGTTTGGCAAGGCCTTTTAGGAAAAGCTTCATTTAATGTTAAATGTTATTGTGTGTTAGTTGAAAAAAAAGAAAAAACGCCTCAAATTACTTGGTTGATCACAAACCCTAGTTTTGAACCAGTTCTTTTGTAACTTGGAGAAGAAAAATTATAACAGTTTTAAAATTGTATTAAGGCGCAGCTTATTTAAATTATATGTATTGTAAGGATATAAAAAGAATTTTAATTTATTTACATAAGTCAGGTTAAAATATTTGTGTGTGTTTGTTTATAAGTGTTAGTAATAAGGGATCGCACTAAGATTTTTGTCCGCGGTATATATATATGGTAAAATTGATTTTCTTTGATAGATATCCTCAGAGAGCTGTTTTAGGGTAGGGTTTTTTTTTTATTCGGTTGTCTTTTAGTTTTGAAAATAAAAGTTTTAATTAGTACGGTCCTTTCATTTTTCTGTAATTTATGTTTTTTTATCTATAGGATTAAGTTATCATTATTTTATGTAAGATTTTTTTTAGTTTTGTTAAAATATAATTTTTGTTTTTTTTATTTTTTTTTTTCAACTCATTTTTTTTAATTGCTAATTTTGAATATTATTTTTTATATACGTTCGTTGTTTAGATTTAAGGTGATATTTTAAATAAAATTATTAATCTTATAATGTGAAAAGAAAGTAATGTCTTTACATTGGTAATTCAGTTATGAAAGTTTTTCGGATCAACAAAAGGTTTGTGTTGGATATGTGCAAAATGAGTGAAATGAATTGTTGGTGAGCGGTTTTAATGTTGTATGGGGCTGTTAAAAACAACTCGTTTAATGGCATAGGTCGGGATGGGCAACATGTCTGAACGATCTCATCTTGTTCAGGACTATGTAAAATCTTCGGGAGTACGTAAGGTGAATTTAATTATAGAAATAATTTTATGTAGTCTTGTTTTGACAGTTTTTTTTTATTGTTGGAAACCGTGCAAAGCGGGTTGAGAAGACACCCCTGTACGAGAGGCAGAGCTAGTCAGGAACATAATTTTGCACACATAGGAAATGGTTTCGTAACAAAAGAAGCTACCACTTCAAATGTAATTAAGTTTTTAACACAAGAAATATTTTTTAAATTCGGCGTACCAGAAGTTATTCACAGCGACAATGGCTCTCAATTTGTTTCCAAAAGTTTTCAGGAATTATTAGAAGCTTTCGGCATAAAGCATATGAAAACTGCCGTTTATTCCCCGCAATCTAATGCCTCAGAAATGGTAAACCAGTCTGTATTAGCGGCGATTATCGAGTACTTAAATG
The DNA here is from genome assembly GCA_916610165.2 of Gymnosoma rotundatum. NCBI lineage: Eukaryota > Metazoa > Arthropoda > Insecta > Diptera > Tachinidae > Gymnosoma > Gymnosoma rotundatum. The sequence goes on from OU744336.1 coordinate 114,260,719, forward strand.
AGGATGATAGAGACTGGGATCTCTATTTGTCAGAAATCGAATGTGCCCTTAGGACTTCGATTCATTCGGCCACCGGTTTTACACCCTTTTTTGCGCTTTTCGGGTTTCACATGTTTACAAATGGGGCGGATTACAGGCTTGCTCGAAAACTCATGGCTCTTACAGATCATGAGATCACAATTGTAAATTCTCATGAAAAGCTTGAACTAATTAGAGAGGCGATTAAAAAAAATATGCATGAGGCCTACGAAAAGAGTGCTGCTAGATACAACAAAAGAGCTCGAAATATTAAATTTACACCGGGTCAGGAAGTTTTTCGAAGAAACACCGTCCTAAGTGATTTTAAAAGAATATTAATGCCAAGTTTAGTCGAAAATTCTTAAAATGTAGGATAGTGAAACTAGTAGGGAACAATATGTATGAAGTAGAAGATTTACAAGGGAGGCCAATAGGTATTTTTCACATGAAAGACATTAAAGCCTAAATATGACGAAGAACTATAAATCTAAGATAAAATCAATACAAAGTGCAATATTAGGATAAATTTTAAATATTTATACAAATTATACAAATTTTATGTCTGTTATGTCCTAATATCTCACCAAGTACCTGATTTTTTTTAGATTTAAAAAGTTCTGTGATAAAACGAAACCTATGTGCAATATTAGTTTTAGGAATGTGTTTTCATGTTTCGTAAATACTTTCATTCGTCCTAATATACCATTGTTTGTTTTGTCTAAATGTTAGTGTTGGGCCAATACGTTAATTTATTTACCTATGTAAATTTTTTATAGCATATATATATTAGGTTAGTAAATCCAAGCACTTCGTGTTCGGCCCCCGGTACTTGCTTTCTGGAAAATATTAGTTGCTAATTGCCTACAAAAAGAAAAAAAAACATTCACAAAGTAAAAGTTATTGGATTAATGTACGTATTAATACTTCCCGTCACTAAATTGTCATATATGTGTATGCTCCAACTGTAGCCTTAGCTAGGTGAAGTAGCTTTGCCCGGCTAGTTTAATCGATCAGGGTGTGGGAGTTCCCCACGTTGGGCTTTGTTAAATAAAAAGTATCACACCCGCACACCGTCCCCTCTGATTGCAACCGGCGAGACCGGAGTTTTGTTGCGGGCGAGGCAAATTCAATTGCACACTATAGGCAGCCGGCCGGAAAAATATTTTTTTCGTGGCGGACCCTTATGGCAACGCTTTTGGGAAAAGGCGGATAATAAATCATGCCTCAAATCCCTCATAATAAGTTCATATAATTGTCAGGGAGGGGCGTTTGTGAATGCGAAGAAACGATACATATTTACCCATGAATATCATTCACTTGAATTTATTATAATTTCTGAAAAGATAAGGAAAATATGTTAAAATAAAATTTTATAAATTATACTTTCATGTGCTCTGTTCAGCTGTCAGTCTAATATGAAATACATGTATAGAAATAATCACAGATGTGTAGGTATGCTGTATTTTTTTTTTTTTAGTACTTAAATAGTAAAAGTGTAGCCAATGCAAATATTCACAGTGTTGTATTTTCCATTCAAGAATAGGTTTTTGAATATTTGAAAAAAAAATGTAAATAAGTATTACTGGGTGGGAAAATTTATTTAATAAACAGTGACGATTTGTCGTGGATAAAGTTTAGCGGGAAAATTGAATATTATGTATTTTCGTTTACCGCGAAAAAATATGTAAAAGTATATAGCCGAACAAGAGTATTTAAAGTGCAGGATTATAGGAAAATAGACAGATGCAGTCAGAAAGTTAACAAGTGCAACAAGTGTAGTGAAGTTTTATTTGAGAACAAGTTCAAATTGAAAGTTTTTTTGAAGTGTTTGTGTTAAATCGAAAAAAACGTAAGTTTATTTAATAATAAAAGACTCCGTATCTTTTTGTAAAAACAAAAATAGAAAAAGTGTTAGGCCTATTTTAAAATATACCTTTTATTGTGTTGTGTTTTCAACAGCTGGCTATTCAACATATATGTATAAGGAACTGGAGGTCGTTGTTCAAGGTACACCCCAGGAATAGCAAGGTAATAAATTCTCTGTTTAATTTTTGTAAAAGAACAAGACACACAAAAGTTGCCGGTCAACGTTACTTGAATTTTCTCGAATCTGTGGCAAGCAAATTAAATCAACTTCCAAAGTTTGAAATCCACGGATTATTGATATAAAAAGAAGAGAAGGAAGCAAAAGTTAAAAATATATAGTGAAAATCTATAATATTCAAATATATTGCTTTAGTGTTTAAGAAAAAAATAAAAAGAGGAATTATTATTATGTTTAAGTGTATACTAAAAGGAAGTGTAAATCTGTAAACGTTAAATTTGTGTGTAGTATTGAGTTTTTTTTTTGTATTAAAAATTATTAGTGTTAAGAAAAAATTATATTTATTTGCAATAAAACATTTGCGCTAGGGAAATTGTACATATCCAAAATCGTTTTGAAGTCAGAGGGAAGATAAGTGATATCTGTTTTTAGTGCTCAAATTTGGCGCGTAGTATGGTTCAGGCACAAGCGTATGTCCTTAGGGAGCTCCTTCAGGGGATAGAAAAAAAGTAAATATTCGCTCGTCCGGTATTAAGGATATTGTATTTTTGAGCTCTTAAAAGAATATAGAAGAGATTAATAATAACACTCATTAAATTAAACGAGATATAAATATAAAATCGTAGTTAAAAAAAGCCATTAAAAAAGCAAGAGAAAACAGTTATTTAGTTTGTGTTCATATTTTAATTTTTATTTTTGTGTAAATTTTCTTGTTGTTATAAGTTTAAAGATATATTAGCGTTTTATTTCCGTAGTATTTTGAATTATAAGATTTATTGTATAAATAAAATATGTTATATAGTTAAGATTTAATCAAAAATTATGGCTTAAATTAATCAACTTTTGGTAATGATAGATTGGTAATTGGAAGAGTACGGTCGAGTGGAATTTGGGTCGTAATGTTTATATTATATGAATTCTTATTACGACAAGGATGGGAGGGTAAGCGAGAGACTAACATCTGTCTCTAGATTCGTGTGTAGTATGTTGTAACCGTAACCCAAGTTTACCTGAATGTCACTGAACGTTTGTGGAATGAATTAGCGCGTATGGTTTAAAAAACTTTTAACAACATAAGCCAATTAAAGATATCTTTAATAATTCTTGCAAAAAAACCGGCTTCAAAACAGATTTCATCTGTTCAAGAGTATGGCGTCATATATTAGATTACATTAACTATTGGGGCACTCCTATATATCCAAACTTTATACTTGTCTGTAACTGTTCAACAGTTTGCCCATATACATCAGATTATATAAACTATTGTAAAACCCTTTAATTTATAATTTAAAATTTTGATACTTCTTGTTATACCAAACAAAGTAGTGGACATTCTGTCTAAAATTCAGGTGTTTGTATATAACGGGTCAAAAAATAAAAAAAATTACAATAATTTTGGGAACAACCTTTAATCGCTAACTTTAAATTCTAAGCTTCTTGTTACAGCGGAGTTAGCAAAACGGGTCCCTTGTAAATTTCAGCTGTCTGTATATAACGGTTCAAAAGTTCGGCTACATACACCAAATTGCATCAACTATTGGGACACCCGTTTATTTTCAAATCCAAATTTTATACTTGTTGTTATAGAGGAGTTAGTAGTACATATTCTTTGCAAATTTCAATCGACAGTCTACAACTGTTTATAATTATGACCATACACATAATTAAATGAACTATTGGGCCACCCTATAATTTATGATTTTAAATATTAATACCTGTTATTATAACTACCATATCAATCAATATTATGTCAAATTTGCAAGCGTTTGTCCATAACGGTTCAAAGGATATGCCCATATAAGTAAATCTATATCAAATATGGGACACCCTTTAATTTCTAAGTTCAAACTATTGAACTATTGGCGCACCCTTTAATTATTAATATTAATACTTGTTACTATAACGGCCGTATCAATCGACATTCTATCCAATTTGCAAACGTGTGTCTCTAACGGTTCAAAAGATAGGCCCATATAAGTAAATTTACGTCAATTATGAGGGTACCCTTTAATTTTTAGATTTATTTTTGTATAACTTTTTGTTATTGGGAACTATAGTAATCCGCAGTCATTTTAAATTTTACAGAAGTGCCCATTACAGATAATAATACATGTAAAAAATATGTATGTTATATGGGGACACCCTTTAATTTTTAAGACAATAAGACAAAAGGCAATAACAACTCAAAAATGTTTGTTTTTTAATTTTTATTTTTTCATTGAATCTTTCAAATAAATATGAATGGTTCCCAATGGGATCCCTTATGTAAAAAAATAAAAGAAAAAATAAAAATAGTTACTGAATGTTTGCTGTGTTTTTGTATAAAACATTTTTGAGTTGTTATTGCCTTTTGTCTTATTGATTTAATGGAGTTCTCATTTAATCAATTTGGCTTTTGATAAAAGACTTTCTAGTTTTGTGTACAAAATTTGGGTAAAATCGACTGATGAGCTATTTGAGCAGTAGTAAATTGGCCATATGGATATGCTTTCCCCGCAGTAATACATTTCATTTTTTAGTTTAGTTTAAAACAATATTTGAAGGAATCAAGCACGAAAAAAGTAAATTAATTCAACACATACATATATATATATTTATTTTATTATTTATTTTTTATTCTTGAAAATACAGTACAACAAGATTTAATCTTACATAATAGTACCGCGTAGATTTAGGCAAACATACTTTATAATTCAAAAAGTTTAAGTTAATTTAAGGAAAAATATATACAAATTTTTAAATAACAAGTAATTACTAATTATGATTACAAAAATGAACAAAAATATCGACAAAAAAAACAGTGTAAATAATACATTTATTCTAAGCAAAGTGGTTAAATATTGCGCATCTAAGTACTTTGCATTGCTTATAATTTGAATATTGGACGGAAGTTCATTCCAGAAACAAAGAGACAAAGAAATGTCTCTCAGATATTAGTTTTTGATAACGAATGGAGTTTATTTTGTTCCCTCTATACGACCTAGAAAATGTTAATCTATTGAAAAGAAAAGCCGGTTGTTTAGTGTATATAATTTTGTGTAAAGATAGCAGTGTGTGACATTTTAAAGGGTTCTCAAATGAAATATTAAAGATTTTGTAGGAAAGATGCGATATATGATCTCTCCTTGAGATTCCATGGATGTATCTGGCGATATCATTATATGATACTCTAAGCTTATTTTTGCTTATAGAGTTGCAGTTTGAAAATAGTTCAAATCCGTACGTTAAGACGGGCAATATATACGTTTTGGCAAGCAGCATGCGAATGCTTATTGCTGTCAAGGAAGCATAATGTATATTTTACCACACATGGTGTTTATTGTTAAAAATTATCTCAAGGTTTTTGGCTTGCTCAACTTATTCAATGGGAGAGTTGCCATTACATATTGGAGGCAAGTCATATTGCAATATACTGTTTTTACTTATCATTATTGATATTTTTGCATTTAGACAGCGTCCATTAGCTGAAGCCCATCTAAATACGTTGTTAAGATCATCGTTCAATTTACTGATACAAATATTAATATCGGATGGCATACAGCTGATGGTGAGTTGAACGCCGTCAACATAGATCTGGACACCACAGTGGGCAAGTTTGAGCGGTAAATCATTAGAATAAATGGTATATAATAATGGACATAGTATGGAGCCTTGCGGGACATCCCTTGGCATTAAACAGCTAGTCGATTTATTATTAATAGCATATACTAACTGACTTCTATTAGCTAAATATGAGGAAAGCAATTTGATAGCAGTATTTGAAAAATGACACATGTACTTAAGTTTCTGGCATAATATAGTATGTTCAACGGTTTTAAACGCTTTAGAATAATCGAGTAAAACCAAAAACGATATGAAGTTACTATCCAATTTAGAACGTATCCGTTCGCAGACCTCAATAAGGGTTGATGTGCAGCTGTGGTTGGATCTGAAACCAGACAGCCTCTCAGACAATATGTTATTTTTGTATAAATATATGCCCATTTGAGTATGAATCAGCCTTTCAACAATTTTAGACAAATATGGCAGTATTGCAATCGGTCTATAACTCTTGTCAGGTTTGGGGACAGGTATAATTTTTGCGCACTTCCAACAGGATGGGAAAGTTGAAGTTGTTATGATAGTATTGGCTAAGTATGTGATTTATGGCAATATTTGACTTACTATTAGCTTGACAAATTTTTGATGCTTTTCATCGTCTTGCGTGACACATTTAAATTGAAAATTTTTGTGATGTTGTTGTCTAGTAATATTAAGACAACTAAAGTCATCTGAAGAGCTGTAGTAACTAAAGTTTGCTCGCGGCGTTGGTATATTGGCAAATTCTAAATTTTATTTGTTGACATCAATATAACGTTTGTTTTCGGAACTGCTTTTGATTAACCTCATCGACCGAATTTCTCTCCATTTCTTTTCCGAAGAAACAGCCAATTGAAAATGTTCTTCATAATATTTGGATTTAGCGAACTTGATTTGAGAATTTGTTTTTATTCTGCAATTCTTGAAGTAATTATGAAGTACCGGAGTTTTGAATCTTTTTCACCTTGCATATGCTCTATTTCTTTCATTAATTAATACTTTAATATTATTAGAAAACCAAGGATTATCATTTTTTACTCTTTTAATGAAATCGTTACAAATTATGGTAACTAAGAAAAATATTTTCAATGTTCACACACCGAGCAAAATAAAATAAAATTACCATATCAAAAAATACTTTCTTACATGAAATTTATTTAAACTTTGAAATTTTAACAATCTGTTACTAAATTAACTATACATGGGCGTATCTCCTCTATCTCCCATTTGATGCTGTATGTGTTGTATGCTGTTGTTGTAGCTACCACCTTATAATTGATATATCTTGTAGCTGCCACCTTATAATATATATATTCCTGTTTTACCTTGGCACAAAGATGGAATTGAGAATAAATAAAATAAATGTACCTTTGCTAAGCCTAGGTAATTAATTCGCCTTGCAACTCACCATACAAAATTTTTATGAAACTACTCGACAAATAAAAATGCACAATAAAAAATAAGATTGCAGGTTATTACAGAAATTATTATTGTGTGCTGAAATATAATTATAATAATTTTGCACTTCTTTATTATATTTTAAATAAAAAATGCAGAATAAATGTTCCTTGTACAAAACAAAACAAACATGTGTTTAGAGCAATTGTCTTTTACTTTCTTTTATTAGTCTTTCATTTTTTGACATTTTCAACGCACAAAGCAACAATAAAAAGCCATGTTGTTTTTGCAATGTTGTATTTGTTGTAGAGCCGCTACTACCTAGTAAAATAAATGCCTTGATTCAAGCCATGCTATTTTGTCTACCCCGCTAGCGTCTCTACACCTCATGCCAGTAAACAAAAATTTTATGAAACTGGTTTTATGCAAAATGTCGTCGCGTAATATCACTCTGCAATACTTAACTCTTAACAGTCAATATGATACTGAAACAGCGTCTATAATGTTGTAAGCAAACAAGTATGAATAATTAAAAATAAAAAAGTTGCATTTCGTGGCTATCCAATGGCTTAGCAAAAATGCAACAACAAATGTACAAAGAGAACGACAAAGAAATGCTTTAAGTTGTGAGTGAACTTCGTCTCACCAAATTAAGATTAGTTGGTTAAATAGATGATGTTTACGACGTGCATAACATAAGGTAGATAGATGCAAAGAATGTGGCGGTCCAGAAAATGCTGCATTTCCTTCTGCTAGTGTGTAATTTTTCTTTGGAAAACGTCCGCATACATTTGTAAATTATTTTTCTTTCTAAAATTGTTTGAAAATTAAATTTAAAAAGAACCAAAAAGCCGAAAATAAGTCAATTTTCATTAATTTATAAAATCGATGGTTCGAATCCTGATGGGGGAAAAAATTTAAAATTATTTAAATTTTATTTTTAAGTGCTGTGCGAAGTGTGTTTTAATTGTTTAAATATTAAATAAGTGATATAAACACTGTTGCCAGAAGTGCAGATTTATCTGCATTTTGCAGATTTTAGCCTCCCAAATTGCTAAAAACCAGATTTGAAGAGTTTTGGCCTAAAAACGAAGATTTTTTAAAATCTGTGTGTTAACTTCTACTACGCTAACTAATTTTTCTTGTTTTGATTGAAAAACGTCCGCATACATTTGTTTAAACCAAAATCAATTACAATTCATTTATAATATCCACAGTTGAACTTTTAATTTTAAAAAAAAATTAAATTTAAAAACGACCTTTTAAATAAAAAATTCGTATGCATGACAGTTCTGGTCTGCATAGATTTTTTGGCTTCGTAGACGCTTTTAGCTATTCGACAATGACTATAAAATGCATTAATATGTCACTCACTGGTATTATGTTAGACGTATGCATAACCAAACTTCTGTCTGCTGTGGAGATGCTAGCTATAGATGTGTACAATTATTTGTCGAACAGTCCAAAACATTATAATCAATTCTAAAAAATACAAATTTTTAGATATTAAGCCCAAAAAGATTTTACTCCAATCCAAAACGCGTTGGCTTTCCGTTGGGTCGGTTGTAAGTCGCTTATTAGATTTATATAAGTGCTTAAAAATGTAGTTTTCATTTGCTGTTAATATCTAGCAAATGGACAATGCCAAATTTATATTCAATAACCTCAATTATTTATCCTTCTAAAGTACATTCTTGGTATTATTAATAATTTTAATAAAATATTCCAAAGCGTAGCGACAGAGATTTTACATGCATAATCAGATGACAAAACTATTAAAAATTGTAATGAGCAACTTTTTAAAAAAACATTTAATAAAAACTACTAATATTTTGCTATAAATTACAAGAGACCTTCATTCTTAATTATTAAAGCGCATATCTAGGGATTCATGCAACTGAAATAGTTTTAACACAAGTTTTGACCAGTGCGATATAAACAAAATGTTTGATGATTCTATTAAATTTTATGTTGAATTATTGATTTTTATAACATAATCCCTAGGCATATTTGCCCAAATTTTATAAATGGGACTTAGCTAAAATTGTGCATAGATTTTTCAAAAAAAAATAAAAAACAGGTCTTGGACTCGGAGTTTCGAGAGTAGAAAGTGTAAGAATTTAAGGATATACTTAATGAAAAAGAAATAAATTTAGTTAAATTCTGGAAATTCTTTGCGATCTGTTAGATATTGAATCTTTAGTAGAAATATTGCTTACAAAAGATTATTTAAAACTTCCAATCTTTCGACACACTTATATCTACAGATTTGCTAAAAGTGATGTCATCTGATATTTATGAACAAAACTAAAAAAATTTTAATAATTTTTTTATGTAAAGTTTATAACATCTAACTTCAACATAATTTGCTTATTCTGTAAGCAGATATAATTCTCTTAAGTAATAAATGGAATTGTATTGTTTTTATTATTTTCATATATATTTTTAAAATTTTAGACCTTTTTATTATTAGTTGTTTATAAAAAATTAATTTATAAACAATTTTCATATATATTCAGATACATATATTATATAGAAATAAATTTACATTTAAAAAAAAGGAAAAATGTGTTTGAAGATTTATTGAAGGTTTTTAAATTAAGGTGCTGATTTTGCAGATTTTTACGCGAAATATTCTTGGATTTCGCAGATTTTACACATTAAAGTTCTGCCAACACTGGATATAAAACATATGTATATAAATAAAATTTATCGAGGAGAAGATAACAAACTTTTTTGGTAACTTTTTTTTTTATTTTGGTAAACTTTTTTCAGAGTTGCATGGAATGTACTTTTTCCTATGTGTGTGAGCATGTTTTTGTTTTTCTTTGTAAGAGTATTAGTGCCACGTGCTTTCATGTTTTACATAAAAAAAATGTAAACAAACTAAGCCAAAAAATAGAATTTTTTAACTTGTTCACAATCCGTTAATTTACTTTTATTTTAATACAAAAAAATAAAATTAAAAGCCTACACATGATAGAATCAAATTTTGCAACTGTCACTTTTGATAATTAAGATATAAAGGTGCTACACATCAAGCTGTTTAAAGTAATTTTTCATTCATAACTCGAAAACTATTCCGCGTGCACATATAACGCTATATACGATCGATAGAGGATAAAAATACGAATTGATCGTGGTAAAGTTTGTTTTCGGAAAGACTGTACGAAAAAAGTTATTAAGCGGAAAACTTTTAAAATTTGAAAAAATCGCATAAAAATATAAGTTTAGTTTTTCGATTATATCTAGAAAACTATTCCGCGTGCACATATACCGCTATGTATGATCGATAGAGGATAAAAGTACGAATCGATCGTGGTATAGTTTGTTTTCGGAAAGACTGTCCGAAAAAAGTTATTATGCGGCAAACTTTTCAAATTTTAAAAAATCGCTCAAAAATATAAGTTTAGATTTTCGCTTATATCTTGAAAACTAATTCGCGTGCACATATCGCTATATATGATTGATAGAGGATAAAAGTGCAAATCGATCGTGGTATAGTTTGTTTTCGGAAAGACTGTACGAAAAAAAGTTATTAAGCGGCAAACTTTTCAAATTTGAAAAAATCGCTCAAAAATATAAGTTTAGTTTTTTGCTTATATCTCGGAAACTATTCCGCGTGCACATATACTGCTATATACGATCGATAGAGGATAAAAGTACGAATTGATCGTGGTATAGTTTGTCTTCTAAAAGACTGTACGAAAAAAGTTATTAAACGGCAAACTTTTCAAATTTAAATAATCGCTGAAATTAATACGTTTAGTTTTTAGCTTACATCTCGGAAACTATTCCGCGTGCACATATACTGCTATATACGATCGATAGAGGATAAAAATATGAATCGATCGTGCTATAGTTTGTTTTCTGAAAGACTGTACGAAAAAAGTTATTAAGCGGCAAACTTTTCAAAATTGAAAAAACCGCTGAAATTAATAAGTTTAGTTTTTTGCTTATATCTCGGAAACTATTCCGCGGCACATATACTGCTATATACGATCGATAAAGGATAAAAGTACGAATCGATCGCGCTATAGTTTGTTTTCTGAAAGACTGTACGAAAAAAGTTATAAAGCAGCAAACACTCAAAAATCGAAAAAATCTCAAAAAATTGGCGAAAAGTTCTGAACTAATTAAAGTTTACTTCCACTTAGTATTAAACAGTTGATAATACTAATCAATAGAGATCTGAATTCCCTTCCAGAATATGTATGATTAAGTTTCTGAAACACTTGCATTCATAAGATATACCGCAGCAAACTTTAGGTAATAAAAAAACACAAAGTTTTAAAACAACAGCGATGTCGGTAATACCGTTTATACAAACACACATGGAAAAATGTAAACAAACTTTTGAAAAAATATTGCGTTTTTAAATGTTGCACGAATTCATCAATTTGTCATACATTTAAAAACAAAAGATTTTTTTTAGAAGCTGCAAGGCTGTAGTATCAGATTTTCTGGTTGTCACTTTCGCCATTATAAAAATAAAGGTGGTGCATGTAAGATACTTTGTCCTTGATTGAGATAGTTATTGAGTTATAAAATCTTAATTAAAAGCTGTACCACACAGTACTAGTGCCAGTTAATAAAGGACAATATTACCTTTCAAAATTGGTATACATTTGGTTTCAATTCCGCTTGTGGGCATACTTTATTTGGATTTTGTATGAGTTTCCTTCCAGTTATCATACTACAGTGGTTGCACAGCATTATCAAAGACTTGCTTAATTTTTTATGAACTGTTTTACCCATATCGTTTTTTTTTTTTAATTTTTGTTACTGTCTATCTTCTGAATGACAGGTAATTTTGTCCTCTATTAATTGGTACTAGTCAATGTAAAATATAACGAATAGCTTAGCTGTAATATTTTACAAACTATTTTTATAATTTTATTCGTCAAATTTTTCGAGTTATGACTTCTAAACGTAAGTATTTCCGAAATTAATCCATACCAATATGGAATCGTATTTTTGTTCTATATCAATTGATACAAATTGCTGTGTGGTACAGCTTTTAATTAAGATTTTATTGCTCAATAACTATCTCGATCAAGTATCTTACGTGCAGCAACTTTATTTTTATAATGGCGAAAGTGACAACCAGAAAATCTGATACTACAGCCTTGCAGCTTCTAAAACACATTTTTTGTTTTTAGATGTAAGACAAATTGATGAATTCTTGTAAAAGTTAAAAACGCAATATTTTTTCAAAAGTTTTTTACATATTTCCATGTGTGTTTGTATAAACACTATTACCGACATCGCAGTTATTTTAAAGCTTTGTGTTTTTTTTTATTAGCTAGAGTTTGCTGCGGTATATCTCCTGAATAAAAATTAGGGAAGACAGAAATTTTTCATGCTTCGCAAGTAGATTCATACTATGTTTACACGGAGCCCAATATTCTTGCTTCGCTCTCTTTTCATGATTCACAGCTCAATCACGACCGAATCAACATGCTTCGCCATATAAAATCTTGTGAGCGAAGCATTTTGTTTTGAGACGATTCAGCTTGAATCTACTTGCGAAGCATGAAAAATTTCTGTCTTTCCTAATTTTTATCGCAAGTTTATCTGAACTAGCTGTATATAAATGTAAACAAAAAAAGTAAACCAATATTAAAAGTGCTGTGTAAATAATTGTTAACATAAAAACAAATAATTATATTATAATTTAAAATTTTATTAATTACAAACACTAAAATTGAAACGAAAAACAAAATTTTAGAACAGAAGTCCATGTGAAGCATGTAGTATGTGTCGTGGAAACGGCATGCTTCGCAACACTAAGCATACAGAGGCGACACGAGAATATAGTCATCTCTTTTTTTCTATGCATCTCTTTCTTGACATCCTATCGACTTCAATTTTGTTTTGTAGTAGTCGATAGGATGTCAAGAAAGAGATGCATAGAAAAAACGAGATGACTATATTCTCGTGTCGCCTCTGCATACTCGGTGCTTCGCAATCATGATTCAGAGAGCGAAGCAAGTGCTTCACATTGCCGTGTAAACATGCTATCAAGCTGAATAGTCTCAAAACAAAATGCTTCGCTCTCAACGCATGAGAAGAAAACAAACTCTGAGAAATGGCAAACTTTTTTTACAGAGTTGCAAAAAACGGACTATTTTTGTTGTTCTTAACAAAAATGTAAACAAAATTTGACAAAAAATAAGCGTAATTAAATGCGGTCACAAATCGTGAAATTTTAATGCATTGTAAAATAAAAAATTGAACTAAGAAGCTTAAAGCTTGTAGAATCTGATTTTCCAGTTGTCACTTTTACCATTTTAGAAATGAAGGAGCTACATCTAAGACAAAAAGTCATTAAGTGTAATGGTTTTTTAGTTATAAAATCCAAACTAAACGCCTTACATCAAAATAACTGATGCCAATCGATAGAGGCAAAAAATACAATTCAGAACTGGTATAAATCATTTTTCGAAACACTTGCATTCAAAAATTATGACGTAACAATCTTCTTAAAATTGTACAAATAGTTTGTTAAATATTTAAACCAAACTAGAAAGTGTGCCACATAGCGACATACACTAATAGATAGAGGACAAATATACAATTCAAAATTGGTATTTGACATTTTCTGAAATACTTTAATTCAGAAGATATTGCGTAACAAACTTTGACAAATAGAAAAAATCGCAAAAAAGTAAGGTAAAAGTATTTACGTATATTTTCTAAAGTAGCCGATGTGCCACATAGCAACATATATTAATGATTAGAGGACAAAAATATAATTCAGAATTGCTATCTGACATTTTCCGAAATACTTGCGTTTAGAAGATATACCACAGCAAACTGTTGCAAATTAAAGAACAAAAATTTTGCAAGTAAAAAACAATGTCGGTAATAGCGTTCATGCAAACATATAAAAATTTGTAAACAAACTTTTGAAAAAATATTGCAATTTTTAACGCGACCAAAACGTGCCATTTGTGCATGTATTTTAAAATAAAAATATGATATAGGGAGCTGTAGGCTTGTAGAATCTGATTTTCCGGTTGTCACTTTCGCCATTTTAGAAATAAATGGGCTACACCTAAGACAAAAAGTCATTTAGTGTAATGGTTTTTTAGTTATAAAATCCAAACTGATATGCTTCTTATACCAATTTTACAAAACGCACACTTTAACTTGTGTATATTAAAACCTGCAACATCAGAATTTATATTTATCGACCCAATGCATGATTATAATGGAAAAACTTATTTTAATAAATTTGTATCAATTGGTCTTCAGAATAAGAATTGGAACTTTATAAACATTTTGGAAAGAACAAAGCAAAATGATTATGTCAACTGTGTCGTTTTTGTTATCTTATATATAATAAGCTTCTTGAAAGGCCATCTCCTAATCATTTCAGATGTAAAATAAAGTCTATTTTAATAAAATATTCTGACGATTGTTCTAATTTTTGTTGCCACTGCGCTAATTCTAAAAATAGTAAAACAAAATGTTCTCTCTGTAACTATAACGTTTGTAAAGACTGCATGATTTACATGTATAACAATTCTTTTTCCATATGTAAAATATGTAGCAATAAAGTTTTAAATTAAAGAAGTGTGTTTAATATGCCATCATCGCCATCAACATAAGTTATCAGCTTATTTAATTTATTTTTATACAATTTCGTTTATTTTTATTATACTCATTTTATATTAAATAGATCTATACTATACTTATTGTATTTATGAATGCATGACAAATATGAGTGAAAAAAATAATCACACTTCTATAAAAATCACTCAAAAAATGATGGCTTAATATTACAAAGTGTATGGCCACATAAATAAGGTTACATTAACTATTGGGACACACTTATATATCCAAACTTTATGCTTTTTCAACTGTTCAATAGTTTGGCAATATACATCAAATTGCAGCAACTACAGGGCCGCTCCCTAATTTCCAAATTCAAATTTTATACTTGCTGTTGTAGTAGCTTTAGCAATCAGGTTCTGTGTACATTTCAACAGTTTGCAAATATATCAGCTATTTAATTTATAATATAACATTTTTATACTTCTTATTATACCAAATGACTGAAACCAATATTAGTTAAATTATTAATATTGATTAAATTATTATTATTATTAATTAAATTATTAAAATCTAAACATTTGCTGTCACCTTTAACACCTCTACCTTTACCATTCCATTTTACTTTAGATACTGATTGCGAGAAGTCTACGTGTATCCAACGGTCATCTATTAAAACATTGTCCATTTTAAAGTAGGCAGCTTCACATGATTTTTGATCTTCAAATTCGACAAAGGCGTATTGTAGAGAATCGCCAGTTTTACGATCTCTTATTACTTCACATCCCTTAACGTTTTCCAAAACGACTAAAGATAATTTCCAAGTCATCGTCGGTTGTAACAGGGTTAAGTTTACAAACAAACAAAACATTTTCTGGTGGTGCCATTTCAGCATCTGGGAGATCTCCAACTGTTGCTCTTTGCTTCACGTTCCGCTAACATTTCTTGAATCTCTTCCAAGCTCTTGCCTCCAGTATCATCGATATCTTCATTAGCTGCAATACGACCATTTTTTAATCTTTCAGCAGTCGGCGACGGAGATCGACTTGGATCTCGGAAACCCCTAGGATCTGGAAAAGGATCTTCTAATATGACCGTATGTGTTATTGTTATATCTTGATAAGGTCTAAAATTTTCTTCCGCTATAGCCTCATTGAGTTGCCTCAGCACTTCATGTCCCTCTACAACTTCACCAATGACACAATGCTGGTCATCCAAAGAGGATAAGTTCTCACCCAGAGTAAAGAAAAACTGGCTCCCCACTAGGTTTTTTTCCTGCACAAACCAAAGACAAAAGTCCGACAGTTGAATAATGCATTTTCGGTAAGATTTCTGCTTGAAAAACCCGTTTGTGCTGTCCTTCGACGACTCCCCATATTGAACTGCCACCATTTCCAACACCGGTTGGGTCACCAGTTTGTGCAATGAAACCTCCTCCAATAGTGTGAAAAAGATTATAATTGTAGTATTTCAATTTACAAAGCTTCAAGAAATTCAAGCAAGCTATTGGTCTTTCTTCGGTGAATAAATCCACTGTAAGATCACCGATTGTAGTTTTAATAACCAGACATTATTTATTATATTTTATAATGTAAATCGATTTATATTTAATTCTTGTTTTTGCAAAACGCACAGATAAATAAAATCGCCCAAACAAACTTTTTGGCAACCTTTTTCAATGTTTTGGAAACTTTTTTCAGAGTTGCATTAAAGGTAGTAAAAAAGGTAAACAAACTTTTGCAAAAATAATATATTTTTTAAGCGCTCACAAGTCTTTAATTTTTGTTAAATTTACAAAAAAAAAAATATTGAATCCAAAAGCATAATACCTGCAGAGTCTATTTATGCAACTGTCACTTAATTCAGTTCTCAATTAAAAGTGCTACATAGAAAAGAATTATCCTTTCAGTAAAAAGGATTCTACTTGTAATACCCAAACTATTGAGTGTGCCACATAATGACTTATACAGATCAGTAGGGGATAAAAATACAATTCATTGTTGGTATTGGAGATTTTCTGAAATACTTTAATTCAGAAGATATTGCCTAACAAACTTTTGCAAACGAAAAAAAAAGATAAAAAGTTTTTTACTTTAAAAACATAAACTATTAGGTGTGCCACATAGCGACCGACACTAGCCGATAGAGGACAAAAATACAATTCAGAAATGGCATTTGTCATTTTCTGAAATACTTTAATTCAGGAGATATTGCCTAACAAACTTCGACAAATAGAAAAAATCCCAAAAAAGTAAGGTAAAAGTATTTACGTATATTGTCTAAAGTAGCTGATGTGCCACATAGCGACCTATACTAATGGATAGAGGAGAAAAATACAATTCAGAAATGGTATTTGGAATTTTCTGAAATACTTGAATTCAGAAGATATTACCCAACAAACTTTGACAAATAGAAACAAGTTAAGATAAAAAGATATTTACTTATAAAACCTAAACTATGAGGTGTGCCACATATCAACCTATACTAATCAGTAGAGGACAAAAATACAATTCATATTGGGTATTGGGCATTTTCTGAAATACTTTAATTTACAAAATATTGTTAAATAACTTGAATTAATTAAAAAAAACATATATGCTTGTAATAAGGAACGATGTCGGTAATACTGTTCATATTATTTATTGAAAATAAGAAAAGTATGGCAACATTATATGAAAAATTGTGTAAAAATGTGAATCGGTGTGAAGAAATCATACTCTTGCAGCACACTTTTTTACACAGTTGCATAAAATAGGAATAACGTACTAATGTAAAAAGTATTTAAAAAAAGTAGTAAAAATGTTTTTCTTCCTAGTTGGAATAGATGAAATTGGAAATACATATTATACAGTTTATTTAGTTGCCAGAATGTAATTTTCCAAAAAAAAATCGTTAAAGTGAATTAAAATTTTTATCGTTTTGTCTTGCTTTTTAGTAACGGTTAGCTAGCTTACTTTACTAAGAACTTCTAGAGGCCATTAGTAAAGATGTCTTTGGAACCCAAATTTTCATGTAGCTATTAAAAAAATGACAAGAATTTGATGAATAATTTTCAGAAGTAATGAAATTGAGAGATAGGTTTCAATTATATGGTTAGGTCATTGATAAAAGTTGTATTATTTTCCATATTCGATTAAGTTTGAAGGTACTGCTCTTGCTATTTTTTAACAAACAAGAAAAGATTGTTATAAGTAAAACTCTCAAAAGGGCTTACGAGAGAGCGATTTGATACAAAATATTCCAAAAGCTGCAGTAAAACTGAGCTTATTTGTATAATTTTTGAATAATCTAGTATTTTATACATTATTGGTTTCTTTTTATTTTTATAATTATATTTAGTTAAAAACTATTTTTACTACATTACTAATACTTATTTTTCAAGAACTTAAAAGTGAATGTCACTTTATATAGTATTTAAAATATGTTAGTGGAATCATATTTTAGGAATTTGGATTTTATTTTTGTTAAAAGAAAATCTCTTGTGGCATTTTGTTAAACCCAAATATATATGATCATTATATTTTTGGCTGGGCATAGGAATTAAATTTATTTATTTTTTTAATTTACTTTACTTTTTTGTAACCATATTATTTACTATTCTGTCGTTTATAATATATATTTTATTGACCTATTGGGGCCCTGTGTATCAATGAATTGAAATAAATAAAATCTATACGCACTAGTTAAGTACTAGCAAAGCCATATTGATATATATATATATATATATATATATATATATATATATATATATATATATATATATATATATATATATATATATTTTTTTTTTTTTTTTTTTGCAGCAATCTACTTTAACTTCCTTTTTTGGAAATAGTTTATTAAAATAACAGTAGAGTTAGTATTAATTTGAAATAAGTAATGCAAGGTATTTTATAGTACTGACTTAAAAATAATAAGTTTAGAGTTAACCTTATCAAACTGTTTTCATTTCCCTTTTTTATTTTTTAAATTTATGTTTTTTATTAGTATTTTTTGCTTTTGAAAATTCAATTATAACAATTGTTGTAACATAGCAGTTTGTAAAATGTATGTCTTTTTTGAAAAAATGTAAAATAAATTTATTTTCTTGATAAAAATCTCCAATGCTAATTGATAGCACAGAATTGAGTTTCAATATCTCTGACAAAACAATGTTGCGAACACAAGACCAGTTCGAAATGTTTAAGTGGTTTGGTGAAATATAAAATTAATGGGAGCATAAGTACAAAACTGTGCGATTTGCTTAAAACAATATTTTATCATGAAAATATATCAGTGTAAACTTTTTGGTACAGTTCAAGATTTTTATAAAGATTTGTGTCACTTTTTATTTATTCTTAAATTTTTAAATAAATCTTATTCGTATAAGGCAGTAAAGGTGTTACAGCAAAAAAGATGTTCAAATATTGGTTTTTATAACTGTTGAATTACATACTGATTAATCTGATAAATAAAAAGGTTATACATAGCTATTTCTTGTCGAAAAAATATTATTTATTAAATGCTTAAAAGCATTCATTAACTACATTATAAAAAAAAATCTACTTTTCTCCGTGTACTAGCCAATATGGTTTCATTTTTAATTTATTTCATTACCAATTTAAGGAAAGTGGCAACATTGCATAAAATTTGATGAATAATGTGGCGCCATTTTAGTTCTGTCAGCAATTTCTTAAAAGTAAACTTGGAAATAAAAATGGTTTAAATGTAGTTTACGGACGCAGCTTAAAAACAGAGATCCAATTCGCGCGGCTCAAAGTCGGCTTAAAGCCGCCGCCGAGTATATTTTTGATGTTTGAGCCGCCGCCGATTTGAGCGGCTTATTTCGGCTAAAATACGTCAGTCGACTTAAGTGGCATGTAATAAAATTAAACTTTTTTGAACTTAATTTATTTTTATATTTTTTCACATTTTGCGATATAAAAATGCTTAGAGCAAATTTTCAAACTATAATCTCAAATCATGATAAGACCAAATTTAAAAATTAAGTAGACATGGCAACTTTGCATTGTTCAAAAAATAGGTTTTTTACGGCGGTAAAAAGTCGTTATTTTTCACTGGAAAAACAAACAACATTACTAAGAAAAGAATACTGTTACTATTCATTTGTGAAATTATATGTAAAGAATTTCGTTTTAAAATGACACAAAGATACATTAAAAATTATTTTCTAAAAGAAGTGGAAGAAAAAATTGTAGAAACTTTATCAGATTCTGATGAAGATCAAAATTTAAATAATTTAATTTTACCGGGATCCAGTGACGTTTTATATTACAGTGAACTTTTGAAACGAAGAACGGAAATAAAAAAAATTTCAAAAATTATTTCCGAAAGTGGCATTTCGGAATGTTGGAATTTTTTTGGACATTTATACATAGGTGGTAGAAAAGTTCTAGAGAAGTATACATTTTGCAAAGAGTGCTTTGAAGCTGAAGACATGATACTTAAATCGTAAGTATTTTTTAATGTTCGTGTTTTCTTAAAAGTTTTAATGTGCATTTTTTGTTAAGATTTGGAAAAACTACGTCAACAACAAACCTTTCAAATCACTTGCGAGCTGTTCACGACATTGATGTTAAGTCAACAAACTATAAAAAAAACACCGCAATGACACAAAAGGCTTTAGATCCAAAACATAGCAAAGCAAATAAGTTTCAAAACGCAAGGCGTTTAGCTGAAATGTGCTGTATAGATTTGCAACCATTTGCTATTGTTGAACGTAAGGGGTTCCAAAAATATTTAAAATATTTAGATCCTCAGATTGATTTGCCCACTGCATTTACTGTGTCGTCAACAGCTTTAAACGATGTTTACGATTTGTACAGGAATCACGTCTTAAACATTTTAAAAATGTCACCAAATAATATATGTTTAGTCTTAGACATGTGGACAGACAATTTCAAACATCTTTCTTATATAAACATCAAAGCACATTATTGCCAAGATTTTGAAATGAAGGTCGTCACGTTAAAAACAGAAATTTTTCCAAGACCTCATACAGGATTTGCTGTATCTGAGAAAATTAAAGATGCAATTGTAGAGTTTAATTTGCAAAATAAATCCCTGTGTGCAGTAACTGATGGCGGTACAAATATTGTTTCAGCGTTAAGAATGCAAAATATAACTCGTTATGGATGCAGTGCATCGGTTTTTAAGCCATGATGTGTTAAACAATAATGATTTTAAGCATATCAATGCCATATTACACAAATTAAAGACTATATACCGCAGTTTGAATTATAGCTCGGATGAAATTATAAGACTACAAAAGTTAAAAGAGCAAAATGAACTTGCAAAAATTCTGCTAGAAATTCAGCATATTGTTGAAAGTATGGATTCGAATGACAGTTTTCCAAGTGATGAAGACGACTTAAGTGTTGAATTAGTAAATGCACTGCATTCTAGCGGTAGCCAATCATTGAAAAATGCAGTTCCAACACGGTGGAACTCTTTGTTAGTAATGCTAAATAGTTTTACAAAAAATATTGATATCATCAACATTGCATTACTGAGAGCGAACAAAGAACCACTAATAATTCCGGAAATGGAAAAATTGATAATTAAGGAATTTGCGAATTTTTTGCAAATATTTG
Organism: Gymnosoma rotundatum; assembly: GCA_916610165.2. NCBI lineage: Eukaryota > Metazoa > Arthropoda > Insecta > Diptera > Tachinidae > Gymnosoma > Gymnosoma rotundatum. The sequence continues at coordinate 114,281,911 of OU744336.1, forward strand.
AAAACGCAACTCAGTACCTCCAAGCCCAGCTGTATCTAACAATATCGGCGTGTATTTATTTTTATGAAAAAATAATTACATCTCTTGGGAAGGCTGAGGAAGAATCTTGTTTTAATCTCACGATCAAATTGTGCAACTTTTCGAAAGAGTATTTTGGAAAAAGATTCAAAATTTTAAAAATTCATTTAATTGCAGCAGTTTTAGATCCATGCCAAAAAAATTGGCCGATTTTAGACAAATATGTAAAAAAAATACCAAAATTTGGCGATATCCCAAATACATATCCTCTGATCGACGATGCAGATATCCATGTATCTAAGGAACAGCTACTGCGAAGTGAAATAACAAAATTGAAAACTAATACGGAAGAGAGCCCATCCACAAGTATTGCTGCGACGTCGAACCGTAAAAGACAGGTAATTTTCGTCAACATATATGAACAGATATAATTGAAAAAAAAATTTTTTATAGCATGTTTCAAACACGAGACAGCAAATGTTGGAATTTGTTTCAAATGCATCCTTAGACTTAGCAAAGGATCCTATCGAAGTAGAAATAAAAAAATATTTCGCATTTGAAGTTAATGAAATTGAGAGCATTGATTGGTGGCAGCAACATAAAAATGTAACTTATTAAAAGAATAATATAATATAACATTCAAACATCTTCTTTTTTAGATATTTCCAAATATAGCTAAGCTGGCAGATGTATGCTTTGGAATTCCAGCTACATCATCGTCATCTGAGCAAGCTTTTTCCGTCGCTGGATCCTGCATAAATGAAAAAAGAAGTCGACTTAATCCATCAACAATTAAAAAACAACTCTTTATTCATGACAATAGAAAGGTGGTTGAACCATATTTGGAGTCAAAATAAAAAATATTTGTTTACGATAATATATAATATATAAATAAATTAAATTTTCGTTTAGGCTCAAGTTCGCAAATTTTATTTAAATAAAACTTTTTTTGGTTTATTCATAAAAATTAAAATTTACTTAAAGTATTCTTTATGACAAATTTTGTTTAAAAATTCGTCATAAATTGTGCTTAAAAGTAAACTTTATTTTTTATGAATAAGGGCGCTTACTATTTGTCGGCTTCAGCCGACTTTAAGCCGCCGCCGATTCGTTTTTGCTTAGCCGCCGCCGCCGAGAAATTCGGGACGACTTGGACCTCTGCTTAAAAATTAAAAAAAGTTACCTGCGAGGTGTAAAATTTAATTTAAGCAAAAAATATACCGTGACATATTTGCGGCTGACCCACAGTTTCCGAGTTACGGGCCTCCAAAGTTTGTATATACTATATGGAATATATCGAGTATTTTGTGGTGGAATGGGGCAATAAGGATATCATTGAAAAGGTAATTTAAATATCTTTTCGATTAAAAACGACCAAAAAAAAACAAATCTAGTTTACGGACGCAGCTTAAAAATTTAAAAAAAAGTTACCTACCGGGTGTAAAATTTAATTCTAAGCAAAAAATGTAAAGTGACAAATTGGGCGCTGACGCTTGGTTTCCGAGTTATGGGCCTCTAAAGTTTGTATGGACAATATGGAATATATGGAGTATTTTGTGGTGTAATGGGGCAATATGGGTATCATTGAAAAGGTAATTTCAATATCTATTCAATTTTAAAGGAAAATATTAAAAATAATAACAAAAAGTTTTTTTTTAATTTTCCGAGCAACTCTTAGTTTTGGAGCTACGGACCGTTAAAGGTTTTACGTATAATATGGCATACCTACATTAAAGAATTTATGGCAAAATGAGATGTAAAAGGCATCATACATATAGTATTAAAATATTTATTTTCTTCGCTTACTAAAGACTTTTTACATAGCCGGCCTCCGGTCGGGCGCAAGGATTTTCTCCTCTATGGTATGACCAACACCGGCTTCGCTTACTAAAGAATTATTGCATAGCCGGCTTTCGGCCGGGCGCAAGGATTTTCTCCTCTATGGTATGACCAACACCGGATTCGCTTACTAAAGAATTTTTGCATATCCGGCCTTCGGCCGGGCGCAAGGATTTTCTCCTCTATGGTATGACCAACACCGGCTTCGCTTACTAAAGACTTTTCGAATAGCAGGCCTTCGGCCGGAGGCAAGGATTTTCTCCTCTATGGTATGACCAACACTGGCTTCGCTTATTAAACCTAAGCTTAATTTATTTAATATATGTAGGTACTCCATGTTTATATGGAAAAAGCTGCTTTTTTGATCGTTACCTGTTTTTATTGTATGTTTTTAATATTTTCCTTTTAAATTGAATAGATATTGAAATTACCTTTTCAATGATACCCATATTGCCCCATTACACCACAAAATACTCCATATATTCCATATTGTCCATACAAACTTTAGAGGCCCATAACTCTGAAACCAAGCGTCAGCGCCCAATTTGTCACTTTACATTTTTTGCAAATTCAAATAAATTAAGTTTAGTGACAATACTGTACGAAAAATATAAAAAAACCTTAGCAAGCGAAGGCGGTGTTGTTCATACCATACAGGAGAAAACTTATGCGCCCGGCCGAAGGCCGCCTACGCAGGAAATCTTTAGTAAGCGAAGCTTAAACTAAGAGCTCCCCAAAAAACTTTAATATAAAAAACTTTTTTTTTACTATATTCCATTTAAATTAAATAGATATTGAAATTACCTTTCTAATGATACCCATATTGTCTTATTCCACCAAAATTTACTCTTATATATTCCATATTGTACATACAAACTTTGGAGGCCCGTAACTCGGAAACCAAGGGTCAGCCCCAAATTTGTCACTTGACATTTTTTGCTTAAAATTAAATTTTACACCCCGTAGGCAATTTTTTTTTTTAATTTTTAAGCTAAACTACATTTGTTCCAAGGAAAATAGTAAAAAAAAAATACAATGGCAACAGAAAGAAAAAAAAAGCTTTTTTCATATAAACCTAAGTACCTATGTATATCAAATAAATTAAGTTTAGTGACAATACTGTACGAAAAAAGATAAAAAAAACTTTAGTAAGCGAAGCCGGTGTTGGTCATACCATAGAGGAGAAAATCCTTGCGTTCGGCAGAAGGCCAGCTACGCTAAAAATCCTTAGTAAGCGAAGCTAAAACTAAAGGTACGGTCACATTAGTCAAACATTTGACTGAAATCGGCAAATATTTATTTGCCGTAGTCTGACCACAAAATATTTATTAGAAGCAAATAACATCACAGCTGATTTTGGGCAAATAAAATTATTTGCCAGTAAACAAAAATGCTTCTAATGTGAACATAGACGTCAAATATTTGTATCATTTTTAGGCAAATAAATATTTGTTCTTACAAAGTTTTTGATTCTTTGTGAAATAGGCTTTTTAATTTAAGCGACTTTTTATTTCCACATATTATTTGTCTACACTAATATCAAGTAAACAAATAAACAGCTGTAGTTTGAAAAATATATTAAATAAATTAAAAGTTTTTAGAAATTTTAATCAAAAAAATGTAATGAATGAATATTATAAGTTATTGTTAAAAAGTGGAATCTAATTCCTATTTAGCTTCATCCTCTTATTGTGCTCCTTCTTTAAAACACCTTTTGGAGCTTCTTTATAGCATAGAATATGAAAAATTTGATATTGTTGCTTGGCTTTTTTTATTTGGAACTTTCATACATGGGAGTTATTCATTATATACTTTCTTCTCACATTGCCATTATGTGTAATAGTTATTTTAATGGAATCTCTATAAATAATACATGCGGGTGCATAAATATAATATTAGCCACCATTATTGGACCAACTTTTATAGTTTATGGCTATCAGCGGTGGATATTATATTTTTATTTTAAAAAAGTGGGATTTAATTTCTCGTACAAGGCATAGGAAAAGTATATTATAGGAAGAGAATAAACACTTCATTTGAGACTTTTAAAATGATGCGCCCAAAGTGCCTAGATGGAAAAAAATTTTCTACAGTTGTACATTTTTGTTCCGCCTACAAATGGTTATTGTTTGTTTGTTTTGAACTTATGTATATTGTACTGCAAATAAATATTTAAGAGTAGCAACTATTTTTCTTCATTTGTAATTAGCATTTAATAATATTTTACACATTTTCTTTGCAATAACTTTGAAATAATGCCGAAGAAATTGAATGGCATTGAAGACATCCCATGCGCAGCAGTTTGTGAGCAAATAAATTTATGTTTTTTTTCGGTTTGATCGAATATATTTTTAAGGCAAATATTATTTTAAATGTGACCGCACATAAAACATGTTTGCCTGTATTTTATTTGACATTACTTCATAGCTGTTTTAACAAATAAAAATAGGCAAATAAATGAGCGCAGTGTGACCACAAAATAAATTTTGTATTGTTTTGAAAAAATTTAGGTCAAACAACAGCAAACAAATTTTAGGCAAATGTTTGTCATATGTGACCGTACCTTCAGAACTGCTCAAAAAACTTCCATATAAAAAAACTTTTGTTTATTTTTTAACCGACTTCAAAAAAAGAAGGAGGTTATACAATTCGGCTGAATGTTACTTTTTTTATATTTGTGCCTGCAGAACTCAGTCATTTCTGATCCGATTTTGAAAATTTTTGGTAATACGATAGATTATGCTTACAGATTGGTCGCGTTTTAAAAACAGCTCATAATCTTAAAAATTAAAGGGTGTCCCCAAACAACATACACATTTTTTACGTGTATTATGAACTGTAAAAACTGTAAACTGTAAAATTTTAAATGGCAAAAAGTTATACAAAAATAAATCTAAAAATTAAAGGGTGCCCCATAATTGATGTAAATTTACTTATATTGGCCTATCTTTTGAACCGTTATAGATAAACGCTTGCAAATTGGACGGAAAATCAATTGCTGTGGGCGTGATAGTAACAAGTATTAATATTACAAATTATAAATTAAAGGGTGCGCCAATAGTACATTAAATTTGATGTATATGGCCATACTTTGAACAGTTGTAGATAGACGATTGAAACCTGTATAGATAAGTTCCCTATAACAGCAAGTATAAAATTTGGATTTGCAAGTTAAAGGGTGTTCCAATAGTTAACGTAATTTTGAGTATGTGGCCGAACTTTTGAACCGTTGTAGACAGAACGTTGAATCTTAAAAAAGGGACCTGTATTGCTAAGCCCGCTATTTCAACGAGTTTATAATTTAAATTTAGAAATTGAAGGATGTCCCAGAGTTTATGCAGATTTACTTATATAGGCCAATCTTTTGAACAGTTATAGACAAATGCTTGCAAATTGGACAGAATGTCGATTGCTATGCCCGTAATAGTAAAAATTATTAGTATTAAAATTTATAAATTAAAGGGTGCGCCAATAGTTCAATTAAACTTGATGTATAGGGCCATATTTTTGTGGACAGACGATTGAAATTTACAAAGAACATGCATTACTAACTCCGCTATAACAACAAGTATAAAAATGGATTTGTAAATAAATGGGTGTCCCAATAGTTGATGTAATTTGGTGTATGTGACCGAACTTTTGAACCGTTACAGATAGACAGCTGAAACTTACAAGGGACCTGTATTGCTACGTCTGCTATAACAAGAAGCTTATAATTAAAATTTAGAAATTAAAGGCTGTTCTCATAATTAATGTAATTTGACCTATGGCTGTATTTTTTAAACCGTTAAATAAAACACCTGAAAATTACACAGAATGTCCACTACTTTGTTTGGTACAATAAGTAGTATAAAAATTTTAAATTATAAATAAAAGGGTTTTAAAATAGTTGATGTAATCTGATGTGTATGGCCAAACTGTTGAACTTCTATAGACCATCCTATTTAAGTTGTCCTTTACATCACAACTTTAAAAAAGTAACGTGGATTCCATATAGTGTACATTTTTAATTATTTGTGTTTTAATTACACTGAAAATTTTTGTTTTTTTACAATTCCATAGAAAAGTTGCTGCCGTCTCAGGGGATGCTCGACGTGCTTTAGACATTTGTCGACGAGCAACTGAAAGTGCCGATTCTGATGCTATTAAAACAGATAATGTTAAATGTGTCAATATGATACATGTTTAGCAAGCTTTAGCAGAAATGATAGCAAGCGCTAAGGTTCAAGTTATAAAAAATTGCTTCCGGCTAGAACAAATTTTTTTTGCAAGCCGTTGTCGCTGAAGTTAATCGCACCGAGTTATATATCCTTTAAAACCCTTATTTTTCGTCTGTTAAACAACTTTAATATTAATATTTTCTTTTTATAAATAAATACTATTATTTTTATTATTATTCTATTATTAGAAATTGTTGTCATTAATAAAAAACTATTATTCAAATATTGTAAAAAGAAAAATTGAAATTGAATATTTTTTGAAATTATAAAAAATATATGTATTGAGAAATAAAAAAAAATTACAAAATAAAATAAAAGTGCAGTCGAATAACGAACCAAATAGAGGGAAATAAAACGGGAAAAAAATTATATTTTGTACATATATGTACATATCACATAGTTTATATAAACAACTATAAACAATATTAAAACCTAATACCATAAATTAAAACTGATCCAAAAGAAGTGGATACCGTTCATCCTGAATGTTTTTTTTTTCATAAAATAAAAAACAAGTGATTGTGATAAGACATCATCCAACAGCAAAAAATTCAAGCCGAGAAATAATAACACCACAATAATAAAAACCGAGTTCACTGTACAATAAAAAAAAAAAAAAAAATAGCAAGACCAGAGAGAAGAAGCAAAAGCGAAGAAAATATATATCTCAAGAGTCAAGACATCAAGAAAAGAAAATGGCAGCAACAACAATGATTCCCTTTCAGCTACTATCTGATGTTCCGAATTTTGATGGAAAACCAGAAGAACTGGAAATGTTTATAAAGAATGTTGAAGCAGTTCGAAGTCTTGTTGAGCCAACATTTAACGAATTGTTTGATTTAAGGATAAGAAGTAAAATTATAGGAGAAGCAAATATCTCGCTGATAAATAACAACAATTCTACTAAATGGGAAGAAATTAAGGTAATATTAAGAATAAATTTTAGTATATCAGACAGTATAGAGAGTATTATTAACAAAATTAAGACAGCAGAATTAAAAACCACTGTTAACCAATTTTATGATTATGTTGAGACATTAAAAACAAAATTAAATTTAAAAGCTAGTATTGATCAAAGTAATGATGAATGGTTTAGTTGTACTAAGAATGAAAAAATGGTATTAAAGATTTTCATTAGCAAATTGCCTAATGAGCCGAAATTAATATTACAATCAAGAAATCCTCATTCTTTATTAAAAGCGAAAGAAATTCTTGTTGAAACTAACTATTTTTATATGAGTAAATTCCAAAGTTCGCAATTTTTACAATCTTCTTCTTCTAATGTTTATAGTAATCAAACTAAATGTTTTAATAATAACCTTAGCCAAAAATATTCACGTGCAAATAATAGCCAATACAATTCAGGAAGTTCTGGTAGAAGTATTTTTATTAATAATAACGGTGATTGTATGAATTTAGCTCGTAATAGTACTCTTGAAAATAGTGGTAGCTTTGTAAATCAGAGTTATAGAGGAAGTTTTAACAACAATGGAAATTTTAACAGAGCATATAATAATAGAAATAGAAATTTTATTCAAAACTTTGACAACAATGGTGGATATTTTAACCAAAATGGAAATTTTAATAAAAAAGGATATTATAATAATAGAGGTAACGGAAGTCAAAATAGTAAAATAACTTCGAATAGCAGTGGACAGAATAGTGTAAATAAAACAATCCCAATGGATGTTGATTGTAGTGAAATGTCAAATTTTCAGTTGCAAGCCGGAAAAATTTACCCTGCATAGTAGTTAAGTCACAGTCTGTCCCTATTAAATTATTAATAGATACAGGTTCAGCAACTACTCTCATAAGAAAAGGCCTATTTCATAATACATTTAGATCAAATTTAGAAAAACCTGTTATTTTAAATACTATTTGTTCTAAAACAGTTACAAACACAAAGGTTACGATTCCGTTTTTCAAAGAATTTAATTTACCAAATTGCAAAATGGAAATGCTTGAAACAGAAATTTTTAATGATTTTGATGGTATATTACGTTGTAACATTTTAAGACCTCTAAGTGCAAAAATCGATTTTAAAGAAAACTTATTATTAACTGATAATGCGAAAATTCCCCTAATATTTGAAAAAGCTGTGGAACTATATAGTGAAAATGACATGTCCTATTTTAATGATATAACTCTAGATATAAATTTCAATGAGCCACGAATCGAGTATTTAACTAACAAATTAAAAAAGGAAAATTTAAATAATGAGGAAATAATGGAGTTAACTAAACTTATTAAAGAGTTTAAATCTGTATTTTATATTGAAGGTGAAAATCTATCTTCTGTTGGAAAATATAAACATAAAATTCCTACCATAAATGATATTCCAGTGTATCGTAAAACATATCGTTTCCCCGAAATCCATAGGGTTGAAGTGGAAAAACAAGTAAGTGAGATGTTGAATTCAAGTATTATAACGAAGTCATCAAGCCCATATAATGCTCCAATTTGGATTGTACCGAAAAAGATAGATAACTCTGGAAAACAAAAATGGAGAGTAGTAGTAGACTACAGAAAATTAAATGATGTAACAATTGAAGACAAATTCCCAATTCCTAATATAGAAGATCTATTTACAAAGCTAGGAAGTTCTCAATATTTTAGTACACTTGATTTGGCAAAGGGATTTCATCAAATTCCAATTTTAGCTGAAGATAGGCATAAAACAGTATTTTCCACTCCAACGGGACACTATGAATTCACACGTATGCCTTTTGGATTAAAAAATGCACCTTTCAAAGAATGATGAACGAGGTACTTCATGATTTTATAAATAATATTTGCGTTGTATACCTAGATGATATTTTAATATTTTCCACGTCACTTCAAGAACATATCGTATCTTTAAAAAAAATTTTTAAAAGATTATCCGACTACAACCTTAAAGTACAGGTTGATAAATGCAATTTCTTTAGAAGAGAATCTGAATATTTAGGTCACATAATTACTCCAGATGGTATTAAACCCAATCCTGATAAAATTAAAGTAATTCAAAAAATTCCATTACCAAAAACTATTAAAGAAATCAGATCATTTTTAGGCTTGTCTGGTTTCTATCGAAAATTTATTAAGGATTATAGCCGAATAGCTCTTCCAATTATATCGTATTTAAAAAAAGGATCTGTTATTGATACTAATAATCAAAATTATATTGATTCCTTTAATAAATTAAGGACAATTTTATGCACTAGTCCAGTTTTAGCATATCCTAATTTTAATAAATTATTTGTTTTAACCACAGATGCTAGTAATGGAGCTTTAGGGGCAGTGCTTTCACAAAATGGACATCCAATTTCTTATACATCTCGAACATTAAATAAACATGAGCTTAATTATAGTGCAATCGAAAAGGAATTATTGGCAATTGTTTGGTCGGTTAAATATTTTAGACCCTATTTGTTTGGTAGAAAATTTAAAATTCAAACGGATCATCGACCACTGGTATGGTTAAATTCCTTAAAAGAACCAAATGTAAAACTACAAAGATGGAAGATACAGCTTAATGAATATGATTTCGAAATAGAATATATTAAAGCAAAACAAATAAAGTAGCAGATTACCTTAGTCGTTTAGAAGTTAATATTTTACGAGAAGAACAAGATCCCAGTTCTGATTTAGCTACAATTCATAGTGGGAAAGAAAATTTAAATGATCACATTTTTATTTCTGAAGCACCTATCAATTTATATAAGAATCAAATTATCATTTCGTTAGGAAATACTTTTAAGTACGAAACTAAAATCTTATTTAATAAAAATGTAAGACATATAATAACATTAAAGTATTACTTTGAGGAAAAGTTACTTCAATTTTTTAAAAAGATTTTTCCAATTAAAGGAACAGTCGGAATTTTTTGTGATAATTTTGAAATATATAAAAATTTGCAAGATACTTTAGTTCACTATTTTTCTAATGTACCTAGAATGAAATTCGTGCGATGTACTAAATTTATAAAAGATATTTTAGATAAAGAAAATCTCTTGAATATACTAGAAAAATTTCACAACGATAAGAATCACAGAGGTATTGAGGAAACATTCATGGAATTGAAAAATATTGTATATTATCCAAACTTAAAAAAAGAAATTCATAAATTTATTAATAATTGTGTTTTGTGCAATATGTGCAAATTTGATAGGCAACCTATTAAAACTAGATTTTGTGTAACTGAAACTCCTATAAAATCTAATGAAATAATTCATATGGATATATGGTTCTTAAATAAAAATTTAACTTTTTTAACTTGTATAGATAAACTTACAAAACACGTATCTGTACATTATTTAAGCGATAAAAACTCGTTGAGTATTGTCGAAAAAATCAGAGAAAGACTTGCTATTATGGGAAAACCAAATAAAATTGTGGCAGACAATGAATTTAATACGGCTATGATTAGAGATTTCTTAAGATCAGAGAATATAGATTATCATTTTACGTCTCCAAATACACACACAGGTAATTCAGATATTGAGCGTTTTCATCTTACGTTAAATGAACATATTAGATTGTTTAAATTAGGAAAAAATTATCAAGATATTGACGATAAAGCTCTAATATATAAAACTGTTCAAATATATAACGATACAATTCACAGTACTACAGGTGCTAAGCCTAATGAACTATTACACAATAAGGTTGATAAGTCGATTTGGCAAAAATTACATAATGTTATACATGAAAAGAAAATCAAAAGGATTACAAAAATAAATAATAGCAGAGAAGATTGTCATAAATTTAGAGAAAAAGAATTTGTTAAGAATTAAGGATTTTATAACTTAAAAGAAAAACCACGATATATAATAAAAGAAGTTAAAAAAAAGAATAAAACAAATTTTGTTGATGAAAAAAACTGCAAGAGAGATAGACAAGTTGTTAAGAGAATCTTTAAATACCAAAATGAAATACCAAATATAAAATTTGATCGAAAAATTACTGGCAGAAATTATCAAAAAAAATAATTGTTTTTAGAAAACATAATTGTAAATTTTAAAATTATAATAAGTTATGAGTTTTTCCTTTTTTTATTGAATTTGTTATTAATTTGTATATAATTTATTAAAAAAATTAAAAAAGAAATGTATTTTCTGGACGTTTAGACATATATGTTAATTTATTTATTTTTTATATTTTAATTGTTAATAATTGTTACCTTATGTTCCACATTATGTTTAAAAAAAAGAAAATATTTATATTTCTAAAAATTTTTCACATTCCGGGAGTAATGTTTATTCAAGGGATGGGGGAGTTATATATCCTTTAAAACCCTTATTTTTCGTCTGTTAAACAACTTTAATATTAATATTTTCTTTTTATAAATAAATACTATTATTTTTATTATTATTCTATTATTAGAAATTGTTGTCATTAATAAAAAACTATTATTCAAATATTGTAAAAAGAAAAATTGAAATTGAATATTTTTTGAAATTATAAAAAATATATGTATTGAGAAATAAAAAAAAATTACAAAATAAAATAAAATAATATTTACGAATTTAATACCTTAATTTAATTACCGGAGTAGAAGAAACTTCCTTTTTTGGCGTTTATTCACAAATAAAAACCATATCTGCATTTATGGGAGCGTTAACACCAACACCAGGTAGGTTCCTAGCTTTAAAAAATTGCCAAATATTATTTAAAATAATTAATTTTTTAAAATAATATTAATATAATAATATTTTTTAGGTCGCGCTTTACGCATTTGTACGAAATTGGGTGCAGAACGCCTTCTAATCTGTGAACATTCACGTAATGATATTTATCAAAAGATTTTACTTAATGTTAGCATGGACGATATTCACTACGCTTTGAAAGTAAATAATAATTGAAATCAAACCTTGAGAATTTATTTGTCACTGAAAATAACACTCGCTGTGATAACATCTAAAAAAAACTCCTAATGGAAAACAGAAAATTATACTTAGCCAAAACATAGACATCGACACGTATTCTCCACATTATAGAACATGAATAAAGAAATAAAGAAAGTAAATTCGATTATAGCCTTAAATTACTTACAGGTCTAAAACTTAGATGGCAATGGAATTTTAATTTATTTTTAGTAATGCAATTACCTTAGTACTTATTATTTTTATTATATTTTTTTGTTTATTTTGAAGTACAAATTTGTGACAATAAAATTAATATAAAACACTAAAAGATGCAAACTAAAGACGTGCACAGATATATCTGTTTATATCAGTTTTTGTGTCTACTCTTATGAGTGCGTATAGATGAGTACTTTTGTGTTTCTGATATAAGTTGATATTCACTCCTATTCTGCGTTTCGATTAAGTCTCCGCATTCAGCTCCGTTGCGATCGAAAATTGGTATTCTGCAGAAAAACGGAATCGAAAGAAAAAGAAGAAGACAACAATGTTTACACAATTAATAACATCACTGTGGAATGTGGAAATGAAATAGCAAAATAAGCAAGTTTGCTATCATTTTTGTAAACAAATGTCAAATTTAATACAAAAAGTTGTATGTATTCTTAATTAAAAATAAATTCTTGATGAAATTTAATAAACAAATAATTAAATTAAATAAAAAATGTAAAAACAAAATAAAAATTAGTTGTTCATAAATATATTACAGTGCAAAGAATCTTGTGAAGATAAAGGTATATAATTAAAAGTGTTGTTATTAAACATGGAAAGAAAAAGAGGCAGTTGCAATCCATTTGTGAAAGTGAAATGATAAAATATTGTAAAATTATTTTATTTTACAGATTTAAAAAGAAATTTCGTTTAAACAAAGACGCGTTCAAATATGCTTTGGACATTTGTGATCTTAAACTGCAGACAAATTCTTTGGCTTTTTCTTCACCGCTTGACCGAGTTGTGGCCGCTTGAGGATTTTTGCAGAAGGTAGCTACCAAAGCGGAGTTGGAGCAGATTTTAATTTTGGGATGTCTGCTTTAGATTTATATTTGCCAGTTTTTCATACTTTTCTGGTGTTATTGTTTTTGACTTGTAATACAAAAATCAACAATTAAAAAAAATTAATTTAATTAAATAAAATAATTTTAATTGTTTTTTAATCGTGTCTGAACATTTTATCTCATTTTCTATTTACTATTTTTTCAATTTTTAACTAAAAAATACAAATAAAGAAAACCCCTCCGTTAACAAAAAAACAACGGAGAAGAACGGAGCTCCGATCGTAATGCAGAATACATACAATCGAAAGAAACTGAGCGGAATCGAAACGCAGAATACCAAAATTGCTAGACGGAGAAAATTTCGAATCGAAACGCAGAATAGGGGTGAATTGTTACTTTTTCTCTTTAGATGGATACGAATAAGTAAAGAGAGAATGAGAGTAACATATCTGTTCTCCTATGTTTTGCACAAACGGGTATAAACAGATATTGATGGTTGTACCATAAGTACTTATTGTGTGCTGCGAATTAATATCAATTCATACATACATATGCATTGGTTTGTTAAAATTAAATAATAAAATTATTGAATTTTTAATTGTTTTATTGTGTTTTATGAAATTGAATATACAAAACAGATTCTTTAACAAAAATTTATGAATCTAAAGCGTATAATTGTATTTAAATTACTTTTGTTTTTTAACAACTTTTACCAACGATTACAACAGTTCTAAGGATACAATAACTAAATAAATATATGTATGCATGTTTCTATATTTAGAGAGACGAAAAGCCTGATAATTTAAAATCAATTAAAAAATATTTTTATGTTAAGTTTGCTTTAAAATACCTTTTGAAAACAAATTATTTTTAAAATTTTAAAATGAAGTATGAATATTTAAACAATTTTAGCAAAAATAAAAATAAATTTTTATTACCATTAAAATTGCATTGGCATTAGTTGAAATAATGAATTAAAAAAAAAAATAACTACGATATCATGCTAATAATTTTATTTTAATTATAATTGTTTTAATAATGGTAAAGGGGGGTTTAGACGGTACGACTTTACGTACGTAAAATCCAAGAGAAAATATTATCAAATTCCATCCGTATTTTAAAACTGAGAGTAAAAATCTTACGACAGATTATTTTTGCGTTTACACAATTGGTATGGGTAAAAAACACACCAAAACTAAAATAGCTGTTTGCAGAAAAATACATCCCTGATCTAATGATTCGTACTTGTCTTTTGAAAATTTCCAAAAAACAAAGAGCCATACGACTGTCAAATTTTCATCCGTATTTTCTCTCAATTTGTGCAGATTCATTACTTATTTTGTTTAGACGATCCCACTGGTACTATTCTGCACAAAAATTTGACATGTCGTAAGACTTCTGTGATCATGTAAACCGCCCTTAAGGAAATGGAATTGCAATCTTAACCCTTTCGTTGATGGATATGCATTCAAAAATTTTAATACAAAAATAAATCTAAAAATTAAAGGGTGCCCCCATAATTGATGTAAATTTACTTATATTGGCCTATCTTTTGAACCGTTATAGATAAACGCTTGCAAATTGGACAGAATGCCAATTTCTATGGGCGTGATAGTAACAAGTATTAATATTACAAATTTTAAATTAAAGGGTGCGCCAATAGTACATTAAATTAGATGTATATGGCCATATTTTAGAACAGTTGTAGATAGGCGCTTGAAATTTTCAACCGAACCTGTATAGATCAGTCCGCTATAACAACAAGTATAAAATTTGGATTTGCAAGTTAAAGGGTGTTCCAATAGTTAATGTAATTTTGTGTATGTGATCAAACTTTCGAACCGGTATAGACAGAACGCTGAAACTTAAAAGAGACCTGTATTGCTAAGCCCGCTATTTCAACGAGTTTATAATTTGAATTTAGAAATTAAACGGTGTCCCATTATTGATGAGGATTTACTTATATGAGCCTATCTTTTGAACCCTTTTAAGCAAACGCTTGCAAATTGGACAGAATGTCGATCGCTATGGCCGTTATAGTAACAAGTATTAATATTACAAATTTTAAATTAAAGAGTGCGCCAATAGTTCATTAAATTTTATGTATATTGCAATACGCTTGGAATTTACAACGAACCTGTATTGGTAAGTCCGCTATAACAACTAGTATAAAATATGGATTTAGAATTTTAAGGGTGTTCCAACAGTTCATGTAATTTCAAGTGTGTGGTCGTATTTTTGCACCGTTATAGACAGAACGCTGAAACTTAAAAAGGACCTGTATTTCTAAGTCTGCTTTATTAACTAGTTTATAATTTGAATTTAAAAATTAAAGGGTGTTCCAAAATTACTGTAGATTTACTTATATGAGCCTATCTCTTGAATCGTTATAGATAAACGCTTGTAAATTTGACGCAATTTCGATTGCTATGGACGTTATAGTAACAAGTATTAATATAAAGAATTAAAATTAAAGGGTGAGTCAATAGTTCAGTAAATTTGAGGTATATTGCCATACTTTTTAACAGTTATAGACAGACGATTGGAATTTACAACGAACTTGTATTGCCAAGTTAGCTGTAATAGCCAGAAAAAATTTTTATTTAAAAGTTGAAAGGTGTCCAAATAGTTGATGTAATTACAAATTTTTGGCCGAACTTTTGATTTGCTATAGACAGAATGCTTAAGAGGGACCTGTATTTTTAAGCCCGCTATATCATGGAGTTTATAATTTGAATTTAGAAATTAAAGGGTGTTCTATAGTTGCTGTATTTTGATGTATATTGCCAAAGTATTGAACAGTCGAACAAGAATAAAGTTTGGAGATATAAGGGTATTTATCTTATGATGCCATACCCTTGAACTGTTATAGGCACACAGATGAAATATGTTTTGAAGTCGGTTTGTTTTTGCAAGAACTATTTTAGTATCGTAACAAAACTGGAAATGTGACTGTATAATGTCAAAAATAAGCATTCCTATAGAATGAAAATATATATATTCATTTATATGGGAAAATTGCACACTTATAGGGGTATACCCTATAAACGGCTAATTTTTCGCAAATGACAGTCGTACAGTTAGATTCGTAGGGCATTTATTTACTAAAGTGCGTTTTGCTTTTTTTGGCACCTTTTCATTTATCGGTTTTAGGAATGAAAATATATATATTCATTTATATGGGAAAATTGCACACTTATAGGGGTATACCCTATAAACGGCTAATTTTTCGCAAATGACAGTCGTACAGTTAGATTCGTAGGGCATTTATTTACTAAAGTGCGTTTTGCTTTTTTTGTCACCTTTTCATTTATCGGTTTTAGGAATGAAAATATATATATTCATTTATATGGGATAATTGCACACTTATAGGGGTATACCCTATAAACGGCTAATTTTTCGCAAATGACAGTCGTACAGTTAGATTCGTAGGGCATTTATTTACTAAAGTGCGTTTTGCTTTTTTTTGGCACCTTTTCATTTATCGGTTTTAGGAATGAAAATATATATATTCATTTATATGGGAAAATTGCACACTTATAGGGGTATACCCTATAAACGGCTAATTTTTCGCAAATGACAGTCGTACAGTTAGATTCGTAGGGCATTTATTTACTAAAGTGCGTTTTGCTTTTTTTGGCACCTTTTCATTTATCGGTTTTAGGAATGAAAATATATATATTCATTTATATAGGAAAATTGCACACTTATAGGGGTATACCCTATAAACGGCTACTTTTTCGCAAATGACAGTCGTACAGTTAGATTCGTAGGGCATTTATTTACTAAAGTGCGTTTTGCTTTTTTTGGCACCTTTTCATTTATCGGTTTTAGGAATGAAAATATATATATTCATTTATATGGGAAAATTGCACACTTATTGGGGTATACCAATTCTGAATTATATTTTTGTCCTCTAATCATTAGTATATGTTGCTATGTGGCACATCGGCTACTTTAGAAAATATACGTAAATACTTTTACCTTACTTTTTTGCGATTTTTTCTAATTGTCAAAGTTTGTTACGCAATATCTTCTGAATTAAAGTATTTCAGAAAATGTCAAATACCAATTTTGAATTTTATATTTGTCCTCTATCTATTAGTGTATGTCGCTATGTGGCACACTTTCTAGTTTGGTTTAAATATTTAACAAACTATTTGTACAATTTTAAGAAGATTGTTACGTCATAACTATTGAATGCAAGTGTTCCGAAATAATGATTTATACCAGTTCTGAATTGTATTTTTTGCCTCTATCGATCGGCATCAGTTATTTTGATGTAAGGCGTTTAGTTTGAATTTTATAACTAAAAAACCATTACACTAAATGACTTTTTGTCTTAGGTGTAGCCCATTTATTTCTAAAATGACGAAAGTGACAACCGGAAAATCAGATTCTACAAGCCTACAGCTCCCTATATCATATTTTTATTTTAAAATACATGCACAAATGGCACGTTTTGGTCGCGTTAAAAATTGCAATATTTTTTCAAAAGTTTGTTTACAAATTTTTATATGTTTGCATGAACGCTATTACCGACATTGTTTTTTACTTGCAAAATTTTTGTTCTTTAATTTGCAATAGTTTGCTGTGCTATATCTTCTAAACGCAAGTATTTCGGAAAATGTCAGATACCAATTCTGAATTATATTTTTGTCCTCAAATCATTAATATATGTTGCTATGTGGCACATCGGCTACTTTAGAAAATATACGTAAATACTTTTACCTTACTTTTTTGCGATTTTTTCTATTTGTCAAAGTTTGTTACGCAATATCTTCTGAATTAAAGTATTTCAGAAAATGTCAAATACCAATTTTGAATTGTATATTTGTCCTCTATCTATTAGTGTATGTCGCTATGTGGCACACTTTATAGTTTGGTTTAAATATTTAACAAACTATTTGTACAATTTTAAGAAGATTGTGACGTCATAACTATTGAATGCAAGTGTACCGAAAAATGATTTATACCAGTTCTGAATTGTATTTTTTGCCTCTATCGATTGGCATCAGTTATTTTGATGTAAGGCGTTTAGTTTGGATTTTATAACTAAAAAACCATTACACTAAATGACTTTTTGTCTTAGGTGTAGCCCATTTATTTCTAAAATGGCGAAAGTGACAACCGGAAAATCAGATTCTACAAGCCTACAGCTCCCTATATCATATTTTTATTTTAAAATACATGCACAAATGGCACGTTTTGGTCACGTTAAAAATTGCAATATTTTTTCAAAAGTTTGTTTATAAATTATATATAAATGTTTTTTTGACCTTTTTGAATAGTTTTTCTTTTCTAATTTATTAAGCACTAGGCCAGTTTTATAAATAATATCAATTTTTATTTATATTTTCAATATTTCCTGATGATGCCACCCAAAGGTGTGGCGAAATATTGAAAATATAAATAAAAATTTTTATTATTTATAAAACTGACCTAGTGCTTAATAAGTTTGTTTACAAATTTTTATGTTTGCATGAACGCTATTACCGACATTGTTTTTTACTTGCAAAATTTTTGTTCTTTAATTTGCAATAGTTTGCTGTGGTATATCTTCTAAACGCAAGTATTTCGGAAAATGTCAGATACCAATTCTGAATTATATTTTTGTCCTCTAATCATTAGTATATGTTGCTATGTGGCACATCGGCTACTTTAGAAAATATACGTAAATACTTTTACCTTACTTTTTTGCGATTTTTTCTATTTGTCAAAGTTTGTTACGCAATATCTTCTGAATTAAAGTATTTCAGAAAATGTCAAATACCAATTTTGAATTGTATATTTGTCCTCTATCTATTAGTGTATGTCGCTATGTGGCACACTTTATAGTTTGGTTTAAATATTTAACAAACTATTTGTACAATTTTAAGAAGATTGTTACGTCATAACTATTGAATGCAAGTGTTCCGAAAAATGATTTATACCAGTTCTGAATTGTATTTTTTGCCTCTATCGATTGGCATCAGTTATTTTGATGTAAGGCGTTTAGTTTGGATTTTATAACTAAAAAACCATTACACTAAATGACTTTTTGTCTTAGGTGTAGCCCATTTATTTCTAAAATGGCGAAAGTGACAACCGGAAAATCAGATTCTACAAGCCTACAGCTCCCTATATCATAATTTTATTTTAAAATACATGCACAAATGGCACGTTTTGGTCACGTTAAAAATTGCAATATTTTTTCAAAAGTTTGTTTATAAACTATATATAAATGTTTTTTTGACCTTTTTAAATAGTTTTTCTTTTCTAATTTATTAAGCACTAGGTCAGTTTTATAAATAATAACAATTTTTATTTATATTTTCAATATTTCCTGATGATGCCACCCAAAGGTGTGGCGAAATATTGAAAATATAAATAAAAATTTTTATTATTTATAAAACTGACCTAGTGCTTAATAAGTTTGTTTACAAATTTTTATGTTTGCATGAACGCTATTACCGACATTGTTTTTTACTTGCAAAATTTTTGTTCTTTAATTTGCAATAGTTTGCTGTGGTATATCTTCTAAACGCAAGTATTTCGGAAAATGTCAGATACCAATTCTGAATTATATTTTTGTCCTCTAATCATTGGTATATGTTGCTATTTGGCACATCGGCTACTTTAGACAATATACGTAAACACTTTTACCTTACTTTTTTGCGATTTTTTCTATTTGTCAAAGTTTGTTACGCAATATCTTCTGAATTAAAGTATTTCAGAAAATGTCAAATACCAATTTTGAATTGTATATTTGTCCTCTATTTATTAGTGTATGTCGCTATGTGGCACATTTTCTAGTTTGGTTTCAATATTTAACAAACTATTTGTACAATTTTAAAAAGATTGTTACGTCATAACTTTTGAACGCAAGTGTTTCAAAAAATGTTTTACACCAGTTCTGAATTGTATTTTTTGTCTCTATTGATTGGCATCAGTTATTTTGATGTACGGCTTTTAGTTTGGATTTTATAACTAAAAAACCATTACACTTAATGACTTTTTGTCTAATTGTCAAAGTTTGTTACGCAATATCTTCTGAATTAAAGTATTTCAGAAAATGTCAAATACCAATTTTGAATTTTATATTTGTCCTCTATCTATTAGTGTATGTCGCTATGTGGCACACTTTCTAGTTTGGTTTAAATATTTAACAAACTATTTGTACAATTTTAAGAAGATTGTTACGTCATAACTATTGAATGCAAGTGTTCCGAAATAATGATTTATACCAGTTCTGAATTGTATTTTTTGCCTCTATCGATCGGCATCAGTTATTTTGATGTAAGGCGTTTAGTTTGAATTTTATAACTAAAAAACCATTACACTAAATGACTTTTTGTCTTAGGTGTAGCCCATTTATTTCTAAAATGACGAAAGTGACAACCGGAAAATCAGATTCTACAAGCCTACAGCTCCCTATATCATATTTTTATTTTAAAATACATGCACAAATGGCACGTTTTGGTCGCGTTAAAAATTGCAATATTTTTTCAAAAGTTTGTTTACAAATTTTTATATGTTTGCATGAACGCTATTACCGACATTGTTTTTTACTTGCAAAATTTTTGTTCTTTAATTTGCAATAGTTTGCTGTGCTATATCTTCTAAACGCAAGTATTTCGGAAAATGTCAGATACCAATTCTGAATTATATTTTTGTCCTCAAATCATTAATATATGTTGCTATGTGGCACATCGGCTACTTTAGAAAATATACGTAAATACTTTTACCTTACTTTTTTGCGATTTTTTCTATTTGTCAAAGTTTGTTACGCAATATCTTCTGAATTAAAGTATTTCAGAAAATGTCAAATACCAATTTTGAATTGTATATTTGTCCTCTATCTATTAGTGTATGTCGCTATGTGGCACACTTTATAGTTTGGTTTAAATATTTAACAAACTATTTGTACAATTTTAAGAAGATTGTGACGTCATAACTATTGAATGCAAGTGTACCGAAAAATGATTTATACCAGTTCTGAATTGTATTTTTTGCCTCTATCGATTGGCATCAGTTATTTTGATGTAAGGCGTTTAGTTTGGATTTTATAACTAAAAAACCATTACACTAAATGACTTTTTGTCTTAGGTGTAGCCCATTTATTTCTAAAATGGCGAAAGTGACAACCGGAAAATCAGATTCTACAAGCCTACAGCTCCCTATATCATATTTTTATTTTAAAATACATGCACAAATGGCACGTTTTGGTCACGTTAAAAATTGCAATATTTTTTCAAAAGTTTGTTTATAAATTATATATAAATGTTTTTTTGACCTTTTTGAATAGTTTTTCTTTTCTAATTTATTAAGCACTAGGCCAGTTTTATAAATAATATCAATTTTTATTTATATTTTCAATATTTCCTGATGATGCCACCCAAAGGTGTGGCGAAATATTGAAAATATAAATAAAAATTTTTATTATTTATAAAACTGACCTAGTGCTTAATAAGTTTGTTTACAAATTTTTATGTTTGCATGAACGCTATTACCGACATTGTTTTTTACTTGCAAAATTTTTGTTCTTTAATTTGCAATAGTTTGCTGTGGTATATCTTCTAAACGCAAGTATTTCGGAAAATGTCAGATACCAATTCTGAATTATATTTTTGTCCTCTAATCATTAGTATATGTTGCTATGTGGCACATCGGCTACTTTAGAAAATATACGTAAATACTTTTACCTTACTTTTTTGCGATTTTTTCTATTTGTCAAAGTTTGTTACGCAATATCTTCTGAATTAAAGTATTTCAGAAAATGTCAAATACCAATTTTGAATTGTATATTTGTCCTCTATCTATTAGTGTATGTCGCTATGTGGCACACTTTATAGTTTGGTTTAAATATTTAACAAACTATTTGTACAATTTTAAGAAGATTGTTACGTCATAACTATTGAATGCAAGTGTTCCGAAAAATGATTTATACCAGTTCTGAATTGTATTTTTTGCCTCTATCGATTGGCATCAGTTATTTTGATGTAAGGCGTTTAGTTTGGATTTTATAGCTAAAAAACCATTACACTAAATGACTTTTTGTCTTAGGTGTAGCCCATTTATTTCTAAAATGGCGAAAGTGACAACCGGAAAATCAGATTCTACAAGCCTACAGCTCCCTATATCATAATTTTATTTTAAAATACATGCACAAATGGCACGTTTTGGTCACGTTAAAAATTGCAATATTTTTTCAAAAGTTTGTTTATAAATTATATATAAATGTTTTTTTGACCTTTTTGAATAGTTTTTCTTTTCTAATTTATTAAGCACTAGGCCAGTTTTATAAATAATATCAATTTTTATTTATATTTTCAATATTTCCTGATGATGCCACCCAAAGGTGTGGCGAAATATTGAAAATATAAATAAAAATTTTTATTATTTATAAAACTGACCTAGTGCTTAATAAGTTTGTTTACAAATTTTTATGTTTGCATGAACGCTATTACCGACATTGTTTTTTACTTGCAAAATTTTTGTTCTTTAATTTGCAATAGTTTGCTGTGGTATATCTTCTAAACGCAAGTATTTCGGAAAATGTCAGATACCAATTCTGAATTATATTTTTGTCCTCTAATCATTGGTATATGTTGCTATTTAGCACATCGGCTACTTTAGACAATATACGTAAACACTTTTACCTTACTTTTTTGCGATTTTTTCTATTTGTCAAAGTTTGTTACGCAATATCTTCTGAATTAAAGTATTTCAGAAAATGTCAAATACCAATTTTGAATTGTATATTTGTCCTCTATTTATTAGTGTATGTCGCTATGTGGCACATTTTCTAGTTTGGTTTCAATATTTAACAAACTATTTGTACAATTTTAAAAAGATTGTTACGTCATAACTTTTGAACGCAAGTGTTTCAAAAAATGTTTTACACCAGTTCTGAATTGTATTTTTTGTCTCTATTGATTGGCATCAGTTATTTTGATGTACGGCTTTTAGTTTGGATTTTATAACTAAAAAACCATTACACTTAATGACTTTTTGTCTAAGATGTAGCCCATTTATTTCTAAAATGGCGAAAGTGACAACCTGAAAATCAGATTCTACAAGCCTACAGCTACCTAAATCATAGTTTTATTTTAAAATACATGCGCATATGGCGAGTTTTGGTCGCGTTAAAAATTGCAATATTTTTTCAAAAGTTTGTTTACAAATTTTTATATGTTTGCATGAACTCTATTACCGACATTGTTTTTTACTTGCAAAATTCTTGTTCTTTAATTTGCAGTAGTTTGCTGTCGTATATCTTCTGAACGCAAGTATTTCAGAAAATGTCAGATACCAATTCTGAATTATATTTTTGTCCTCTAATCATTGGTATATGTTGCTATGTGGCACATCGGCTACTTTAGACAATATACGTAAATACTTTTACCTTACTTTTTTGCGATTTTTTCTATTTGTCAAAGTTTGTTACGGAATATCTTCTGAATTAAAGTATTTCAGAAAATGTCAAATACCAATTTTGAATTGTATATTTGTCCTCTATTTATTACTGTATGTCGCTATGTGGCACATTTTCTAGTTTGGTTTTTTCAAATTTGAAAACTTTGCCGCTTAATAACTTTTTTCGTACAGTCTTTCAGAAAACAAACTATACCACGATCGATTCGTATTTTTATCCTCTATCGATTGTATATAGTGGTATATGTGCACGCGGAATGGTTTCCGAGATATAAGCAAAAAACTAAACTTATTAATTTCAGCGATTTTTTCAAATTTTAAAAGTTTGCCGCTTAATAACTTTTTTCGTACAGTCTTTCAGAAAACAAACTATACCACGGTCGATTCGTATTTTTGTCCTCTTTCGATTGTATATAGCAGTATGTGTGCACGCGGAATAGTTTCCGAGATATAAGCGAAAAGTTTGCCGCTTAATAACTTTTTTCGTACAGTCTTTCAGAAAACAAGATGTACCACGATCGATTCGTATTTTAATCCTCTATTGATTGTATATAGCTGTGTATGTGCACGCGGAATAGTTTCCGAGATATAAGCAAAAAACGAAACTTATATTTTTGAGTGATTTTTTCAAATTTTAAAAGTTTGCCGCTTAATAACTTTTTTCGTACAGTCTTTCAGATAACAGACTATACCACGATCGACTCGTATTTTTATCCTCTATCGATCGTATATTGCGGTATATGTGCACGCGGAATAGTTTTTGAGATATAAGCGAAAAACTAAACGTATATTTTTTCAGCAATTTTTTTTAAATTTTAAAAGTTTGCCGCTTAATAACTTTTTTCGTACAGTCTTTCAGAAAACAAACCATACTACGATCGATTCGTATTTTTATCCTCTTTCGATCGCATATAGCGGTATATGTGCACGCTAAATAGTTTTCGAGATATAAGCGAGAAACTTAACATATATTTTTGAGCGATTTTTTTGTACAATTTAAAAGTTTGCTGGCTTATAACTTTTTTCTTACAGTCTTGCAAGAAACGATATATACCACGATCGATTCGCATTTTAAGCCTCTATCGATTGGCGTCAGTCGCTATGATGCACGGCTTTTAGTTTTGTTTTTATAACTAAAAAACCATCACAATTAATGACTACATATTTTGGGTGTAGCTCCTTCATTTTTTAAATGGCGAAAGTGACAACCTAAAATTCTGATTCTGCAAGCTGAGAGCGTTTTATTTCTAATTTTTATTTCAAAATCTATTAAAAATTGACGAATTGTGACCGTTTCTAAAAGGTCTTATTTTTTGTCAAATTTTGTTTACATTTTTGTTATGAATAACAATAATACTGCTTTTTTTACAACTCTGTAAGAAAAGTTTACCGTTTCTCAGAGTTTGTTATCTTCTCCTACGTAATAAAATGATTGTTTTGTGCAGTGTTGCCAAAACTTTTGACCAATTCCCGCTAGATATTACTTTAAAAAACGCTAGAATCCGCTAAGTAGTCGAAAATAAACGCTGACATAAACCGCTAAAAAATTTTATGATCAATTTATATTTCAATACTGCTTTTTAATACTAACTGCCGTATTCTTAAAATAAACTTATTTTATTTTATGAATATGGCAATAATTATCCATCTCTAGTTAATATTTTGCTTGTCTCTACATATTAGCTCCGTTTTGAAAACTGGAATAAATATTAGAGGTTCCAATTAAGTTTAAAAATTTTTCGGAACCTTCTTATCGAAGCAGTATTTGTTATGTCGACGAAGCCCAATAATTGTATTTTTAATACTAATGTATGTACATTCACTTAAGGATTTGTGTGCAACACCGCTGTTGTTTGTTTTCTAAATTACTGGACAATGTTGAATTTCTTCTATTTTGTATAGAACTTTGTGGGGCACCTGTGTTACATCATTGAGGAATTGACTACTTAACTGTTAAAATAGCATTTACAATATCGGTTTGCAATCGATTTCTGAGCTTTGATTTAGCTATATTAAGTTGACTTAAAACTCGTTCCACTTCCGCATTAGACCAGGCATGCATAATAATCGCAAGGCAAACTTAATTAGCTCCTCGAAAAATTTGTTTTAATATTCAAAAGCTTAGTACCAAAAAGATATAATATCTATTAGATTATTCCATTTTATAGCATTTATATTATTAAGCTGATTAAAAATTGTTTCCGGGCTATAACCCAGTTCTTCCAAAGTTCTTCCTCTTTTTTTTTTGTTAAAAATACGTTATTTGCTGATAATTTATCGGTTTTTTCTAAAATATCCCGATTTTTTTGGTAATCTGAAATGACAGCTTCCATTAGTTAAAAAAGTTTTTAATACCCCATTAAAATATATTCCGTTATTTACCTTTAGATTAATTGTTTTAATGGCCAGAGTTAAAAAAAACAAGGCAGAGACGGATAATCTATATATTTATATAAAAGAAATGCACAGTTGAGCTTACTTTGTAACAAACAAAACTTATTGTAGCTTAAAAAACGCTAAAAATCCGTCAAATTAAAATTTTTCCAGCTGAAAAAACCACTTAAGGGGGGTTTAGACGGTACGACTTTACGTATGTAAAATCCAAGAGAAAATATTATCAAATTCCATCCGTATTTTAAAAATCTTACGACAGATTATTTTTGCGTTTACACAATTGGTATGGGTAAAACACACCAAAACTAAAATAGCTGTTTGCAGAAAAATACATCCCTGATCTAATGATTCGTACTTGTCTTTTGAAAATTTCCAAAAAACAAAGAGAGCCATACGACTGTCAAATTTTCATCCGTATTTTCTCTCAATTTGTGCAGATTCATTACTTATTTTGTTTAGACGATCCCGCGGGTACTATTCTGCACAAGAATTTGACATGTCGTAAGACTTCTGTGATCATGTAAACCGCCCTTTAGCGGGTTTTTTCTTACTAGGGTGTCAGACGATCAAGTTTTCATTCAATTTTTCTCATTTTTTTACTAATGCACTCTCACTTTAAAAACTTGCTGAGAATTTGCTTTCAAGTTTTCGTTCAATTGAGTCTTTCAAATTACATTCAAGAGAGCAGCTGATTCAAGTTTTTTCCTTCAAATAAATTTTTTTTGTTTTCTTTACAACATCTTGCTTAAAAACTTGCATTGAAATTGGGTGCAGCCTACGTCACAGCTTTCAATTTTCGTGCATTTTGATAAGCAGTATGTGTAAATTTATTTATATTTATTTTATAATCTGTACGCTTATTATAAATGCTGCAATATAAAAATACATAAATTTTTAAAGTAAAATAACTGTATTTATTAAAATACTTCGAATCTAAAGTCAAACATGGTCACTGTACTGATTTATTCGTCGATCGCTGGCGGAATTAATTTCGTTCTACGTCATGATTATGTGCAGTCGAATATTCGCGACCAAAAATTCGTCTCGGTTGAGTTCCTTACATATAATTGATATGCCTTGGCATTTTTCCACTTTTTGTAGCCAAAATATTTTAAGTTTTTTCTGTTACAAAGCGATTTTCAAAATTTTTTGCTAAACTTTCCAGTACTGGTTTCTTTTAGGATGGAAGTGTTCGGAACAGTTATAATCTTGCAACGCGTCTCTGATTTCATTGGTTAAATATTTTATCCAATAGGAAAACAGCGCGTGAATTGGTGCCTGCTTTCGTTGTTTGTTAGTAACAGAAACAGTCTACAATTACTATTTTTTAACTGTATAGCGTTTAGTTTTGTTAAGAGTTTTGTAGTATCAAACCAAGAAAAAATAATATGAATAAATACAGTTTTCTAGTGGTTTTATTCTTTTCTGCATTAAGTTACTGTTACTCGGCGGTTCATTTGGATGAAAAGTTTGAGAGTGGTAATTTTTAAAGTACATTTTCTTGTGATATTAAATAACATACAAACGTTTGCTTATTTTCAGATTCGTGGAGTCAAAATTGGATATATAGTGAACATCCCGGAAAGGAATTCGGAAAATTTAAGCGTAGTGCGGGAAGCTTTTTCAATGACAAGGATTATGATAGTGGTATGTAACTTCAATATTGCACATAATGGTGTATTGCGTTGGCATATATCCAGTTTAGTGGCACAACTCGAAAATATAAAGCTAGTTGCATTAGCCGTGTGAAATACAATTTTAAACAAAACATGTGAAATAAAAATTTTCGGGCAAACCATTAGTATCGGATCTACAGCTCCCAAAGTTTGTATGTATCGCATGGTATATATCAACCATTTAATGGAGGATTAGGGTAATGTAGGTATGAGTCCGACCGCAGCCCGGCTATGCAGGAAATATTCGGTAAGCGTAGCCACTGTTGGCCCTACCAAAGAGGAGAAAACCTTTGGTGCGCAAAGCCGGTATTGGTTATACCATAAAGAAAAAACTTGTATTCGCTTGGCTCTTAAATTTTTTTATTTTTGAATTTAATTTATGTTAAGTTCAATAGATCTTTTAATTATTATGTCTACGACACCCATATGACATCATTTTGCCACAAAATATCCGATATATGTCATATTATACGTACAGTCGATACTCTGAAAGTACGTGTTTTATTTTTGAGCTTTGCCACTTTCCTAGATTTGTTCCCGTATGCATCATATACTTAATTAATATATCGAATATTTTATAGAGGAATGTGACAGTATGGTTGCTATTATAAAAATGGTGATTTTAAGACCTATTATTATAAAAGAAACTTTTAAATCGAAGGGGTAAATTCAGAGAATAAAATTAAGATCTCAGAAGTTGTCTGAACTATTAGGCCTACCACTAAAGTTAACAAAAGCAAATATGTCATTGTCAACTGTGCATAACGAAGCAAATAACAGACATGTACCTTTTTATTTTGTAAATTTTTTGGTTATTTTAATATTCTACTATTCAGGGAGGGGATGTATTCAACAAATCAGAGATTACTTAAACATGACTAGACGTTTTTGAATTTTGAAAATTGAAACTGACCTTTTTTAAACTTTGTTACTGACATAAATGAATAAGTAAATTTAAATATAAACATGTAAAATACTACAATCGGCTAAGCCGAATCTTATATACCCTTCGTCATCTATTTAAATCTAAATTAGTGAAGTATCTCCAATCAAAAAAGCAAATATTGTGGTAACAGAATTAAAAAATGTAAAATTTGGTACTGCATATATAATTTTACATAAAATTGACTTCCGCTCTAATGAGTTAAGCATTTTTAAAAAATTTTAGTATTTCCTTAAAGATCTCTTTAAAAGCTTTAAAATGATACCCATATTGAGATTTTAAAAAATATGAAATTTTCGCTTGATGTTTTTTTTTTTCTTTCTTATTTTTTAATTCTCTGCCGCCCTATATATTTACTTCTTTGATTGGAGTTGCTTTATTGCTCCAAATGACATGAAAAACTTAGAAATAGGCGTGGTGTTTTGCCTGCTGCCTCGAAGGACACAAACCGGTCATGTGGATTTCCTATAGCACCTCTTTCGACACTATATCTAATCGATGGTTATATTTATTTTATTCGATTTTAACACTAACACGGACAGACAGGCGGACATTGATCGATATGAAGTCAGAATATATATACTTCATGTGGTCGAAAATGGATACTGTAGAAATTACACGCGGATGACAAACTAAGTTATACCCTTTTTCCACAATAACAAAAATATTAGCAGTTGAAAAGAGTCCTAATCCTTTTTGGTCATTTTTTAAAGAAAAAAAAAAGCCCGCCCTAACGCATTATTATTATTTAAATTATATTTCGAAAAATATACGCAAGTCACAGCTACCCATTCGCGTGATGTGATATATAGTAGGCGTTAATATATTTTACTTTAAAACTAAACTTTTACATTTTTATTATTAAATGAATCCTGCGATTAACAAAAATTTTATTAACATCGTTATGATAGCTAAAATATCTGATGATTGTGTTTTAAAAAGAAAGGATAAAGCAAATAAATCTAAGTGATAACGAAATATCAACAATAGAAATCATATGAAAGGTGAAGTGAATAGAATCATACTTAATTATCAAAAACGATACTCATCGACCTGGTACAAAATTTGCTAATATATTTTTGTACGTATACACATAAGTAAAGTTTGTTATCTTTAAATGTAGGAAGAAGCTGTGGCCATCTAACTGTAAGTATGTTGAGGACCTTAGGATCTGACTCGTCTGGCTTATTATATTACATAATATATTAATATAAGTGTATAATATGAGCTTCTTACACAAACGTTCAAGATACCTACTGAAAACATTGCTCTGCTGTGCTTATATAAAGAAAGAATCGCAATAAATAAAAAGAAATGGGAGCACTTGCAATATTAATTTTTATTCCTTCCGATTGCCATAATTTTTTGATAATTTACTTCAATTGTTGTAATACTTCTTTTTATTAGTGAAATAAAAAGAAGTATTACTTTTCATTTATCCTTATTTGTATCGATTTTAGTTATAAAAGATGTTTAAAGTGAAAAACTTGATCAATATTGTTTTGTTTTAGTTATAATAAAAATATGCATTCACAAAAAGCCCTATATAAGATAATTTTATAAAAAAAATAAAAAAAAATTATTACAGCATTAAATTGTTCAGAGAATTTAATAAAACAATGCGTCAATAAAAAATTCGCGACTACAAAACTGTACTTTTTATCAAGTTTTTTCCTTCTCCTGTAAAGTAAACGTTATTTAGGGCCTTTCTATATTAAGGTAACGAAATACTTTGTGGGGTTGGAAATAAATATAATAGAAATTGCAAAGGGAATGACAAACTTCTTAGATATGCTGTTTTTCCACTTTTTGTGGTGAAGGGTATAATAATTTAACATTATGCAACATAGACAGGTAGATGGGTGGTAAAAATCCTAAAAAAAAAACTTCTAGTAAACCAGTGATCTCTTTAAAATGTATGTCAGAAAATAACTAAATTGTATGATTAATTGTTAATAGGAATGTTATTTAAAATGTTTGTGTATTTTTAGGTACATTACATTTGTTCAACAATCCAGTTAAATAAACTATATATATTTTTTACCAACAGGTATTCAAACTTCGCAGGACGCAAGACTGTATGCAATTTCAAGAAAATTTTCTCCTTTTTCAAACGAAAATATCCCACTAGTTATTCAATTTTCTGTTAAGCATGAACAGAATATTGATTGTGGGGGTGGATATGTTAAAGTTTTCGATTGTTCTCTCGACCAAAAAGACATGCATGGAGAATCCCCTTATGAGATTATGTTTGGCCCTGATATTTGCGGGCCGAGCACAAAAAAGGTTCATGTAATATTTAGTTATAAAGGTAAAAATCTTTTAATAAAGAAGGATATAAGGTGTAAGGACGACGTATACACACATATTTACACTCTGATCGTCAATCCGAATAATACATATGAAGTCTTGATAGACAACGAAAAAGTAGAATCTGGAAATCTTGAAGACGACTGGGACTTTTTACCGCCAAAGAAAGTAAAAGATCCAAATGCCAAAAAGCCTGCTGATTGGGATGATAGGGTAAGCAGTTCATTTAAGTTTACTTATAAAAATAATATCTTACGCCACCCACCTTGCCTTAAAATACGTTGAGTTTTTAGAACAAAAGTATTTTTATTTATTTAAACAATTTGTAATAAAAAAGCCTATAAGGCCAAGAAAAAATTATTACATTAGAATAATACAGGATAATCTTAAAACTATTAGATAACAAGAATGAAGCTTAATGCAAACAGTAATTCTATTAATATGGATTAATTTATTAGAATTGTAAAATATTTATACAAGTAGATCAGCTTTATGGCTCCCCAGCCGTAATCAAATGAATTAAAATAGAAAAGTTTAATAAAAACAACCAAGTCCAATTTAGGCATAGGCCTGCAAATTCTACAAATTCAACAAAGCCCTAGTAATTTTTGACAATATGAATTTACTGAGAGGGAAAAATTCCTTAAGTTAATAGGTAATAGGTTAAAAAATCGAGCAATACGAATCAAAAAATATTTTTTAAAAACATTCTTAATGATCACGAAAAAATAAATTTGCTATAGAGAGTAATTGGATGGCCATTTCAGAATATTTTGTAAAATGAAATAAGATTTCTAAAGGTAAGAAAGTTTTAAAAAGAGCAGCCAAGAAATTGATGAACATATACTGAGATGTGATCGTGAAAATTTATGTTGTAAGCAACGCGGATTATCATAAAGAAAAACCTTTTTAGTGTTACCATATTGGATGCATTGGTACCAGAAGCGGCCTCGAGCCCATAAAGGACTAGAGGCATTAATAAAAAGTGAGATAATTTTTCTTATATAGGAAGGTAAATACAGATTAGTAGAAAATAATGTACGCACCAAGCGGTTTGATATTTGAATTACAACCATTAGCAGTAACAAATTGTGATCTGCTATTCAAGTAAGACCACATAAGTTTACATGCTGGTAACGAAAAATTTAATTCCTAAGTTTAGTAATCATTTTATTGTGGTCAATCGAATTAAAAGCCTTTGAAATATCGAGAGAAACTAATACACATAGATCATTTCGGTTTAGGCTTTCCCTAACATTGTCAGTCAAAGAAAGAATCAACGTGGTGGTATTGTAACCAGGACGATAAGCATATTGCGAATCATAAAGAGAAGGTAAAATATTGGATAACTGCATCTTAAGAATGTGTTCAACAACCTTAGACAATACTGGTAAAATAGAAATGGGTCTAAGGTTTTCAAGTTCATGAATCTTCTTAAACTTCGGGTTGGCAACAACACGTGCAGTCTTCCGGGCCATGGGTAATGAAGATGTTGTTAAAATAATATTGACAAATAAAAGAAAATACCTAGATATGTGCGGATAGATATGTGTGTGCATTAGACTTTATTTAGGGCTCGAAAAATTTCCGACTCTGGGACACAACGGAAAGAGAAACCTGAAAATGAATCGGTGAACTGGCTGAAATCATAAGTCATGAAAGTTGTTGTTACAGTTGCAAACAAAAAAATCATTAGTTGAGTCAACACTAAAATCAAAGTCAAGGATTGGCAAGGCATCCCGCCTTTCTTAAAACTTTCCATACACCTGTAGAGTCAAGACCATTGATCAATCTAAAAAAATATCTTCTTTTTTCTTTGCGTATAGTTCCTTTTAATCGATTTCGGCATTTACAAAAAATTCTCCTGTTATACGAAGATGATTCTGAGCAAAAAGCAGAAAAAGCAAAATCCCTCAGAGTACGGGCAAACATAACCTCTTTAGACTTCATCCAAACGTCAACCTGATAATTTATCTTCTTCCTTCTCCGAGGTACAAATAAAACAACTGTTCAACACAGGAAGTATTAAAAACAGAAAAATCAAATTCAAAAGTTGTAACAGAAAAAGATGCAAATAATAATGCATGTTGTGAAAAAGTGGAACATTGAATTTGGTCCGAAAATTCCTAAATTGAAAGGTCACTTAATAACCAATAGTCAATAAGAGAGGTAGAGCCGTGGGCAATATCAAAGTGAGAAGGTTTGTTATTATGAGATATGGACAAATTATTTCTAATACACATAGAGCGAAAATTACATGATTTAGCAGCATCAAACAAATTATAGTTGAAATCCCCAACAATAATTATTATAGAATATTTAAAAAAAAGTTGATAGTGTTTGTTTTCAAACGTGGTAATGTCACCATGAGGAAGGTAAACAACCACATACAAAATTTTAAAGCTACCAAAATTAAGCTCAACGAAAAGTGACTCACAGACACCATATTCAGACACTATGTGGACCAACCTATGTTTAAGTGTGTTAGATACATATAAACCAACACCACCACCTCTAAAACTCGTACTGTCATTACGACAAAATTTATAGCCTGGTATATGAACTGAGCGATTGGATACATATGGTTTAAGCCATGTTTCTGAAATTGCAAAGAGATCAAGTTTAGAATCATTCAAAATGAATTTTAATTCATCAACATAATGTAAGCAAAACCAGGCGGAGAAACAAGAAATATAACCTATATGTAAAACTGAAATAAAAAAAAATTAAAAGTAAACTAAAAAAATCCACAGCTTTAAGTTTTATTGAATACTAAATTATTATAAATAATTTCAGCAAATCAAAAGTATTGAAAAAAACAAATCTTATTAAAAGGTAAAAAGAAGATTAAATGATATTCTACAAATTCAGAAAAAAGCAATTCACATTCATCGTAATTCTTAATAGCTTGAGATCCATTATCGTAAATAATTGAGACCTTCGGCCTGTCAGCATTAAAAATCTTGAATTTAATAATTACTTTCTTTTTTAAGAGCTGCTTACAAATAAAATTGATTCTAGGTGCTCTGGGTAAAAAAATGATCATTAAGCGAGTTAATATCACTATTAACTATATCCTTAAGCGTCAAAGATCGATCCTTGTTGTAAACAGCCATTAAGCGGTCATTAGACGTTACAGAATCAACAGATTTGTTTTTTTTTCATGTACCAAGCATCGTGAATATCAAGCACATCAATATTTATTATATAGAATGCACATAGAGAAACTGTAGTGCGCTCCAGGTCTTTAATGTTAAGACAATAAACCAAAAACAATAACATCGGCTCTATTCATTCTCTAGTACAGGGTGTTATTATACTCTCATGCAACCTGTATGATCGAGCCGTCTTGTTCACAGTAGTTGAATTTTAAGAACAACACATCAATTTAATACTTGTTGCTTTTTATACACAAACACAAAATGCAACAGCAAGTGTAATGCTACGTTTACATTAGACAATGCTGTCATGACAATAAAATAATACACATTAGTTGTCAAAAATGCTGACAATTGCTTCTGTAGTATAGGCGTCCAGACAATAATTATGACAATTCATTACACTGTACAACAAAATCAATTTTCCAAAATTACAAGGTCCGGGCTATAAATTCTGATAGAGGAGACAAAAAAAAAAGATATACGTGTATCGGCGTTTTGAAAGTTTACATCTGAATTTCATTTGAGAGGGGGTTAAAGTTTCCCAGCTCTGGCACATTCTTATTGTTAAACGGCTTAAGAAACCATGTGACCCTTTCATTTTAGGTATAAAATGTGTTCAGCAAATTTATGTAAAATGTTACGGAGAACATTTTTGTAGAAATGTTAACCCTCTAACTCCTCAAGATATGGGTCTTTTTTGTCCTTCTTTTAAAAAAGAGCAAAAAACACCATTAAAACAGGGTTTTAGAGGTTTTAAAATGTTCTACAAAAATGTTATCCGTTAAATTTTACTATAAGTCCCTGAATACACCAAAAAGGAAAATTCAACCATAAAGTCAGAAACAAGACCCAACAAAAGAGAGCTTAGGGTTAATTTCGCATCTATTAAGAATTTAGTTTTAAAGCAAATTTGGATAGCATTAATTACATTTTTTTTAGCTCTAGGCAATTCCACTTCATTATCATACAATGTCCAGCATATTTCAGCGATAAGCGAATGAATGCTTTTACCTTTATAGCGTTCTTCAATGGGTGCACATGTCTGATGAAATTTTTGACCATGCTCATCAGATTCTGTTGACAACTGGTTCCCAAAGTAATCCATATGGGAATTAAAAAAATGAATTTTTGTTGGCATATGAACGCCTAGTTTTTCAAAAGCTCTAAGCATGGTGTCTACGTATATTCGAGCAGTAGGAGAACGATTTTTGCCGAAGACACTGTATATCACTTCCTTAATGCTTTTCCACGCATCAAGCTCAATTGGTGAGAGCGTTTCGTCGAAGTAAGTATTAGCTTTCTTATATCTGGACCAACAAAAACGCCTGTTGGTATAAAACCAATTTTAAGACTTTTAACAATAACAACGACTTGAAGAACATTACATACCTTCTTTAATCTTTGCTTCACTTAATTTTGGAGACATTGTTTTCAGAAAATTAAATGCTGATCCATTTATATCCAGACATTTAACAAAGTTTTTTACCACACCAAGTTTGATATGCAATGGGGGTAAGAGAATTTTTTACGATATTGTGCTCTCCTAATGTTCCCTCAGCTCTCAACTTCCATTGTTTTTTGGAAGATTGATAACCCTTCCATCTGCTATCCCAAGTGCATAACAAGCATCCGTACTTAACGTATCCGGCCTTCATACCTGAAAGGAAACTAGCGACTTTTAAGTCACAGCAGATCCGCTACTTATGGTCTTCATATTTTACGGAGTCCAGTATTAGTTTTATAGAATCATAGCTTTCTTTAATGTTCATTCCGTAGGCAATTGGAATTGGATTTTTAGTATTATCGTAATACAGAAGTTGAGCTTTTAGACTCTTCTTAGATGAATCAATAAATATACGCCAGTCCTCGTGGTTATACTCAAAATTCATTGCATTCATTATTCCTTTAATATCGTTGCAATAAGCAAACGTGTTATCATCGTTTGCTGAAAAGAATGGCAGAAAGCAGTCTTGATGCTTACGAAAGCTGGTAACATTGACACCAGGTTCAAGTATATGAAGACCTTTTAAGTCTGCAGCTAAAATCTCTGATTATTTTTTTTAGACAGATTTAGTCTCCGAGCCAATGCATTTAAATGCTCTTGAGACATTAATATTGGTCTTGGGATAACTTCATTTCCTGTGTAATCACTATCTGCGCAATAAAAGGTTCCTGTTTCAGCGATGGTTCCATCAACATAATGACTAGGACTTCGAAGTTGTAGCACAGGTACTGGGAGTTTGTCTGAATGCGAAAATGGCAGCATGGCTGATGGTACAGTTTTGTATACAAAACTCTTTCGCCTATATCTATTTAACTTTAATATGAAAATATTTTGGCACACGTAGCTTCATTATGGTTACCTGGATCTAATCACCGCATAGGAATACCAATCTGCATTGAATTTAGTTGACCTTCAGCGAGAGTTCAAAAATAAAACTATAGTTTTGGAACAAAAAAAAAAAAAAAATTAATTACCTTTGGACCACAAAATTAAGCCATTATAACAAATGCGACAGCAATGCTTCGGCGTCCACAGTTCATCCGGAAAAACTAGCTCAAAATACCTTTTATAGATGTCTTCAACTTTACTATTGAAAAACGTAACTGTATATTCCGGTATAGTATGTTTACCGCAGATATAGCAAAACAAATCTAATTTTTTCAAACAATTGGACATTTTTGCCAAAACAAATCTTACACGTAAACTGAGTTTCTTTCTTAATTAATTTAGTATTACTATGAGATGGTCAATCTTTTGAAAGTTGAATGCAACTGATGCTGTTAACAAAATTACTTGAATATTTAAACGGGCAAGAAAACACAGAAAAGGACTCAATTTGCGTAGAAGAGGAGTTTTTAACTAAAACATTTTAATTTTTAGTGTTTAATAACTACCTAGTTCTATTTATAATATGGAAAACATCGATATTTATAATTGCAGTAATTCATTCATACATAAGTATTATTTAACCTTTTTTAATATTCCCAAATGCAATTTTAACAGATTTTTTACAACCGCAATTATTACACTTTTCACATCACATTTGAAAAGATTTTCAGTTTCAACTGAAATTATTTACCTATTGCAATACCACTGATAAATATTCTAGTACCTGGTTTTATTTAGGGACATTCCCAAATTTGTGGAATTTTAACAACCACAATTACTAATTACATTATTTTGTACATCCAAATTGGCCTGATTTATCATAATATTTAATTGCTTTTTCAAATTTGTTATTCTAAATAACACATTTTCCTTTTATGTTCAATTGAAATTTTTTTATATTTACCTGTTTTTTTTTTTTGGTCTATGGACATTCTCGAATTGGTTTTTTCTAAAACAGATTTTTTAAAACCACAATTATTATCTTTTTTCACACGTAAGAAAATCTGGTTTATAAAAGGGCAGTAAGTAATAACAATTTTCGTAAGATAAAGGTAAAAGCATTCATTCGCTTGTCGCTGAAATATGCTGGACATTGTATGATAATGAAGTGGAATTGCCTAGAGCTAAAAAAAATGTAATTAATGCTATCCAAATTTGCTTTAAAACTAAATTCTTAATAAATGCGAAATTAACCCTAAGCTCTCTTTTGTTGGGTCTTATTTCTAACTTTATGGTTGAATTTTCCTTTTTGGTGTATTTAGGGACTTATAGTAAAATTTAACGGGTAACATTTTTGTGGAACATTTTAACCCTCTAAAACCCTGTTTTAATGGTGTTTTTTGCTCTTTTTTAAAAGAAGGACAAAAAAGACCCATATCTTGAGGAGTTAGAGGGTTAACATTTCTACAAAAATGTTCTCCGTAACATTTTACATAAATTTGCTGAACACATTTTATACCTAAAATGAAAGGGTCACATGGTTTCTTAAGCCGTTTAACAATAAGAATGTGCCAGAGCTGGGAAACTTTAACCCCCTCTCAAATGAAATTCAGAACGCCGATACACGTATCTCTTTTTTTTGTCTCCTTTATCAGAATTTATAGCCCGAACCTTGTAATTTTTGGTGTGTTGTACAGTGTTATGAGCACGTTCTCGGAAAATTTAAAATAGCTTTAGAGTTTCTTCCTGCTATTTTTCCATTTATATTGTTATATGCAAAGAAAATTTTAGTAATTAAAATACTAATTTAATTAAAATTTCATTTAGTTAAAGCAATTATAAAAAAATTTGTTGGCATACGTCAAATCACTGTCTTGTTTACTGTCTTCAAAATATTCAAGACAGTAATTCAGACAATTGAAATGTGTACATGCATTAGTGAAAAACTGTGCATGTATTGCTATTGTCTTGACAGCATTGTCTAATGTAAACAGGGGGTAAGTCATTTTCAACATTAGACTTGAACAGATTTGTATTGAAACAAAACGTCTCGTTAAAAAGTTATTTTTTTGTACATGATCTGATTGGAGTTTTAGCAAAAACAATAGAGCCACTTGAAATTAAAAAAAGCGCCATGCAGAAAAATATAAAAACAATAAGAAAAACCTACAGATGTGGATTTTCTTTCTACTTAACATATTAAAATTTTTTTTATTTCTAGCTAGCAAGTTTCAGTATGTAGTCTCTTTCCAAAACTTGGACACAGAAAAACGAAAAGGAAGAACTGAAGCTTAAACAGATAAGTTCTTGTGTAGAATGTGCAATAGAGTATGCTATGTTTTAAATGCTATTCCATTTCACCGGTGATTAGAAGAATCCTAAATAGGGACTTAGGCAAACATAATTTTAAGTCTGCTTTGAAGTGGGTTTTTTTTTTGCAAGAATTACTTAATCTATCACAACATTTTCTTATGTAAAAAGAGATCGTTTACTTATTTGCCACTAATTAAAAGTATTTATATTTTAGCCAACAATAGCTGACCCAACTGATAAAAAGCCTGAAGACTGGGATAAGCCAGAACACATAGCAGATCCAGATGCGACAAAACCAGAAGATTGGGACGATGAAATGGATGGGGAGTGGGAACCACCAATGGTTGATAACCCAGAATATAAAGGAGAATGGCAACCAAAGCAAATTGATAATCCAAATTATAAAGGCGTTTGGGAACATCCAGAAATTGAAAACCCTGATTACATCCCTGACCCGAACTTGTATTTGCGTAAGGAAATTTGTATAATTGGCTTCGATTTGTGGCAAGTTAAATCGGGAACTATATTTGATAACATACTTATCACTGACGATATTGAGTTAGCATCAAAAGAAGCAGCTGAAATCAAGAACAGACAAGCAGGAGAGAAAAAAATGAAAGAACTTCAGGATGAAGAACAGAGAAAGAAAGATGAAGAAGAAAATAAGAAAATCGATGACGAGGATGAAGATAAAGATGACATTTCACCTGATGAAGACGAATCCAATGAACATGATGAGTTATAAGTGGTTAAGAGTATCTTATTGAAAAATACTATTGTAATATGCTGAGTTTAGAATGAGTTGGAATATTTTGCATTATTTTTAGAACATAATTTACCTTAACTACAATAGTGTATTTCAATAAATTATAATAATACTTTTATATGATTTTTAGATCGTCTTTTATTTACACTTAAAAATAAATTCGTTTCAAAATATGATATAAAAATTTCAAAAAAAGTTCATATCCTATTTCCTCTAAAAAGTTGTATAAAAAAGTGTCAATTGGTAACTAGGTTGTAGCGTACATGAAAGTACATTTATTTTCCTGGAGTCTAAAGTTTACTGTTCTCTTTACAATTGTTGGGAACCCTTAAGCACTTGTTTAAATTTCTATCAAAACACACTTTGTTGAAATAATTACATAAAAACAAAGACAGCACAGAATGACTTGTAGAATAAATAATATCTGTTTTTTTTTATTAATTCCTTTCGATATTTTAAATAAATTACTACATTTTGTATAAACTTTCAATAAAATTAAAATATAACTTTTTTTTTAAGAAGGACAATTAAATTTGTCTTTCAGGTCAGAAGTGGGATTAAAAAAATCTTACAGGCATGTTCTGACAATCGCAAATCGCTTAAAACTGGCGATGCGAGTTGAAATTAAAGACGTGCACAGATATATCTGTTTATATCAGTTTTTGTGTGTCTACTCTTATGAGTGCGTATTGGTGAGTACGTTTATGTTTCTGATATAAGTTGATATTGTTACTTTTTCTCTTTGGATGGATGCGAATGAGTAAAGAGAGAATGAGAGTAACATATCTGTTCTCCTATATTTTTACCAAACTGATATAAACAGATATTGATGGTTGTACCATAAGTATTTATTGTATGCTGCGAAGTAATATTCAGTAATACGTATTAATTTAAAATGAAAAAAACCATTATTGTTTAAAAAAAAAAACAATATTGTAAATTTTTATATTATGCTTTATTCAAGATAAATAAATATATAAATAGGTATTTCAAAAACAAATAATGAGTCTTAAGATTTAATGCGTATGAATTAATTAAAAATATTATTATGATTATTTAATAAGTTTTACAGGTGTACATTATTTATTTCGGAAGATTTCTTTCGTTACGATAAGGAAAAGAAAAACAATCTAATTTTTTTATGTTTTTCTTTAGTGTAAAAGTATTTTAAATATTAAATGAAGTTATAAAAAAATTTCTAATTTAAAATCAAATAGCATTACGTGAAAAGTTTGCTGAAAATGCATATTAGATCTAAGATATTCTTTATGAATAAGGCTGTAAAAAATAACAATTAAACTAAAAAATAAAGTATCTGTAAGTATTTCTAGTCAAAATTAAAATCAGTCTTTTGAATTAATATTTACAAATAAAATATTATTAAAAGATTTTTCATTATAACCAAGCTTTGATCTCTTGTCTGTAATAAGAGCCCTAGCAATAGAAAATATCCTTTCTGAAGGAGCGCTAGATGCTGGTATAGAAAATATTCTGCAGCTTAGTTTGTACAACATAGGGAATTAATTTTTTCTATCATGCCACCACTTAAGAGTATTAAAATTGTTATCTAGAGGCACAATAGTATTTTCATACTTGGCTATTTCATTTTCAATTATGCTTTCGCTTGAATTAGCTTTTTCTATTGATTGCACATAATTTTCAAACAATGAATAAATTTTTGAAGAATTTGCTTCAATGAGCGAAGTAGTTGAGTATGTGTCATTACAATAAGACTGTAACAACGATTTGCACTTTAATATTACTTCAGTTTTTTCTTCAATATTAAATTGGGTTAATTGATTAGCTGGCGGAAATAAAAATATTGCTAATTTGTGAAAAATTGTGATCTTGGGATCTACTAGCGTAACTAAAATTTCGGGCAATTTTTTTTTAAATTCTGAAATAAAACTAGATTCATTATTATTGATGCTATTACATATGGTTTTAAGTTTTCTTATGTGCGGATGAACTAAATGAATTGTTATGTAGGAGCTGCCTTCCAGTTCTTTCGAAGCATCCATGAAAGGCTTTAGAATTTCTATTAATTGATCTAAATGATATTCTCTTATAATGCTATATTTGTCTGTTAAATTTTTCTCACATAGTATTTTTTGAATAGTACTAAAGTTATCTTTTATAGATAATAAAGTCAGATAAACTGTATTCCATCTTGTGGGTGTAAAGCTTTTAATAGATGTTTTTACTTCACAATTCAAACCTGATTTCTTGATGAATTTGACCAGTTTTGATGAGGCTGCAATGATTTCATCCACTTGTTCGGAAGTTTTAACGGCATTTTGAACTGTATTGTGAAGTAGGTGACATATACAGTTAATATTTTCGTAGTCTTTTAATGCTGCCTTTATATTGCTTCCTCTGTCTGTGACTATAACTATCGGGTCATCTAAGGAGCAGTTGAATTCTGCGAGCAAATTATCCAGTTTTCGTTTTATATTGATGCCTGTTTAGTAGATAAATTTAAAACATGTAAAATTATAAGCAAAAAGATTTAAAATATATATTTTGAGTTGTAACAAAAGTCAGTGATGACTTACTTGAATTCGAAAATCCTTTCATTGACTTCACTCCTAGTAGCTTACTTTTACATTCCCCATCTATAACAAAATGACCCGTAATGACAAGATAGGAAATTTTACTAAAATTTTCTGTCCACAGATCACAAGTTAGGGCATAACCAATTTTCCGTATTGATGAGATCTCTGACTGTAACTTTTCAAATTGAATTGAATAGCTATTCTCAACGTTTCGGTTAATTGTTGTTGGGTGTGGTATTAGGGCATCTATGTTAAGACCGGCTCCGAATTTATTTCCAAGTGATAACAACAATTTTGAATATTCTTTAAGTCCACAATCTTTTGCTAAAGAGTATGGGCGTATATCTCCAGTAACCCATTCGGTCAGAATATCAGTGCAAGCCTTTTTAGCTTCTTGATTTGGCTCAATTAAAATATTCTCATTTTCACTTCTTAAAACTTTATAGAACTTGTGTTTATTTAAATTAGATACCCCGTTTTTATTGTATTTATATACATTTATACACATTTTGCATGCAACCAAATTTGGTAGTTCCACATCGTTTTCATCTTTTATAAAACCAAAGCAATCCCATATCTTGCTTCGCCCTCTTTTTTCACTAATTTTATATAAATTAGACAAAATTTTTTCTTTTATTTCAATATTTTTCATATTTTCCCACTAATTTATTGTTTATTTTCCTAAATTCTCATTTGACTTATACCAAAGACTTTATATAAATGTCTGTTTCACTAATCAAGGCCTTTTATATATTTATAAGGTCGTTTCACAAAGTAAAAAAATAAGTATTGCTTAACCCTTTCGGGACTACTGGGATAATACGTCCCAGCAATTTTCAAACTATCTTTTTTCTTTATTTTCAACGCAATCGCCAGGGAGGTAGAACTCCCAAACGTCCAAAAACGGATAGCATTAATATTGGAGACCACTTGCCAGTAGAGTAAGAGCAGCGTTGTCGCTGTGTTTGCTGTTCTTCACTTGGCATTAAAAAGCGAAAAAAGATGATATGCTCAGGTTGTAACAACGCCTTATGTTACAAGTGTTTTGGGCCATTCCACAAATAAATACCTAATTGCATTCCTAAAATGTTAAAAATAAAGGTTAACTTTTATATAAATCTATTAATATTTATATTTTAGTTATCTTTTTAATTTCGAATCGCTCTTCGAGAACACTGATTGGGATTTTATGCCCCATGAAAATACTTATTGGGATTATATGTCCCAGGATAAAAGGACGAATTT
Source organism: Gymnosoma rotundatum (assembly GCA_916610165.2). NCBI lineage: Eukaryota > Metazoa > Arthropoda > Insecta > Diptera > Tachinidae > Gymnosoma > Gymnosoma rotundatum. The sequence goes on from OU744336.1 coordinate 114,324,997, forward strand.
AAAATTTTTGAGTATGGAGAACATAATACTTTTATCATACCTTTTAGAATATGAAAAAAATTTTGCCATACATAATTTGGTTTGCAAAATAAAACTCCGTCCCGAAAGGGTTAAAGAAAAAAATATATATAAGGAATAATTCGAATTGCAGTATTGACACATAATGGGTTAAACCCAGGTAAGCCAATGCAAACCGTTTTATTCCCACTGTGCCTTCTTCTAATAATATATGACAAAAATACATATGCACACTTTTCATTGAAAAATTGTGCGTTTTAAAAGTCATAAAACAAAAACATTTGTAACAAAACCAAATATATACAGTAGCCAAAAATACCTAAACTGCATTAACTGGTTATTTTTCTTAAAATTTTTATACCTGTAATCATCATAATATTTTCCTATTTTATTGTATTTATGCTAATGAAAATGCATAAATTCCACCACAAACAAAAAGTATACAGCAAGCATTGCTTATTCCTTTTTATGTACAGGTACTTCTTTCTTTATGTTATTGTTGCTAAAAATTCCAATAGGATTCAGTTTCAATTTTTAGGGTTTACCAAGAATTATACTCTACTAGTATTTAATATTAATTTTTCATTTTGCTAAGGAACGTAACTTTTAGCAAGCAAGTACAGCGAACCAAAAGGTCCGCTTCACTCTACTAAATTTTACTTTCCTCTATACAATTATTCACAATTAATAACAAGCTGAATGATAAACTCCAATTCATTTGCAAAACTCGTTCAAATCAAAATGATTTTATTAAAACCTTCATTATTTATTTATTTATTTAATCTGTAGGACTTTTTTAATATAGAAAAAAGTGTAAATGTTTCTACATGTTAGAGACTTTACAGTTTCCCAATAACACAAGTAATTAACAAAAAAGCATGTTTCCTAAGTTATGACTCAAAATATCATATTATGTTTTTTTTTTAATATTCACATACGTTAATTACATATTATTTTATCGACTATATAACATCAATTCTATATGTTTATCTAAAGGTAAAAATATTTTTTTCTTACATTTTTTTGTTATTGAAATTTTTGGTTTTTATGTTCTAGACAACAATTTAATAATTTTTCATTTGTTTTTTTTTTTTGTTTAATTATTGATAATGTAGTAAATATTGCTAATATTTCTAATTCTACCTTTAAAATCATATAACTAATTACTAAAACTAAATAATAATAATAACATTATTACGTACAAAATTAAAATCCTGCTTATTAGCTCTTGCCTTTATCATAAGCAGCACACAATCATCTTAAATATCTTTTTCATAAACAGATATATCCAAATACTCATGGTACAACAGATATTTGAGAGTAAAAAACTGATAATTTTGTTACTCTATGCAATACCATAAACAACTGTATGTGTTTATATCCATAGTGTGAGTACGCACAAGCAAAAGCATACAATATCAACTACACTCATGCCTTCTTTTGTATCAGTTTTACTTGTTATGTATATGATATATCTGTTTTTGCCATACTGTTGGATATACTGGTGCACGTCTTTAGTTGAAATCGCATGAAAGGTGTTCTGTAGTTCACAATCGCAAGAAATTTGGCGACTTCAAATCGCAAGCACATACTGAAGTGAAGTTGCAAATTTTATTTAAAATAAACTTTAAAGCAATAATAAAATTATACACAAATGAAAATTAATATGTTCTCTTTAATTTTTAATAGAAATTATTTTAATTTTTACACAATTAAAGTCGCAAATAATTAATTTAAAATCTGTTATTTGTTCTATCAATTGTTTGTTTTGATTGTTCTATTGAGTACTGGCGATTTCATACAAACAGCTGTTATTATTGATGTTCGAAAATATACTTGTACTAGTGCGGTTGAACGTATAGTCGGTAGTCAAAAAAATATGTGGTTATTTTAATTTTAAATTCTTATAAAATATTCGGTGCTTATAAAATGTGCGAATAAAGTATTAAGGGACATTAAAAAATTTATTTAAATTACTTTTTGGTCGATATGAGTTCCAAACGTGTATGTTATAATTAACAAAATAAACAAAAATACTTATCAAGTACTGATTACTTACAACGTAAGTAACCTTTTACATCAAAGATGCTAAATGCAATATCACTAATAGAAAATTCATTTGTCGCCAAAATATTTCTTGGCTTGGATTATTTTTTAAATAATTAAATATACATTGGATTGAAGTATCCATTGAATTGTTACAATCTCTAAGAGTCCGTTTATTAATTCGTTTTTTTTTTTAATTGCATGTTTTTTTTTAAAGAAATGAAACTAAGCTAGGCAGTTGCAGGCAGTATATTGTAATTTTCTTTTGTTTATTTATGTTTTGCACCGTAAAAACATATGTTTTTCTTTTCGAACATAAGTTTGAAAAAGAGCAAATCGCAAGCAAAACGCGTGAGTTTCAGAACATGTAAAACAAAAGTTGGCGTTTTTGAAATCACATGCGACTTTAAAAACTTGCGAGTGTCAGAACATGCCTGTTAATGTACGATTTGTGAAAATGAAAAGCTTTCAGCGTTAAAAGTGGAAAAGTTGAAAAGGCTACTTCGCGAACGAGAACTTCCGAGCACAGGAACAAAAGCAGAGCTGGTACAACGTCTCTCAAGTTTTATTGGTACAGATGAAATTGGGGATAACGAAGAGGATAGTGATGTTTTTGAGGAAACGGCTTCAGCATTCGTTCGTCGAAATGAAAACTGCCCAAGCACTTCTGTACCTCCGCAAAACAACGACAATTTAATAAATTTACAACGCCAAGTTAATGAATTAAAGGAAATGTTGGAAAGTGCAATGAGTATTTTTCAAAACCGTCAACAGGAATCTTTACGAAATTCACCACAAGCGGTAAACGTACAATATGGGAGTTTAAGCAACGAAATAACTTCAAACGCACATGCCAGTATGCTTCCAGTGAGCAGCTGTTCCGTTCGAGAAATTTCCGAAACAATTCCAGAGTTTGATCCGACGAATGAATCTTCATTATCTGTAGAGCAATTTGTAGAAAGGGTTGAAAGCGCTATACACGCCTATCAATGGGAGGAAAAATGTTTACTTCTTGAGAGGTGCTGCACGTTTATGGTTAGACACACTGCAGGTTCTGCATTCAACATGGGATACTTTTGCAAAAGATTTGGTAGAAGAGTTTGCGATGACGCAAGATGAAGCAGAAATACATTTTAAAATGATAAGTGCTATACGTAAAAGCAATGAAAATATTACGGATTACTGTTTTCGAATTTGTGCATTAGGAAAACGGTTTAAATTAAGCGAGAAAGCTATTGTCAAATACGCTAGAGAAGGATTACAAAATCGTGAAATTCAAATGGCTATTGCAGCTCAATAAATTGATTCGGTAAAACAATTACGTGAAATTTTAAACGAATATGAAAGAAACGTGCCGGGGACTCGTGTTACTAAAAATTCTGATACAAAAAATAAAATATCAACCGATAACTTTCAGTTACGATAATTTAAAAAAAGAATCTCATATGAAATCGGGCAGAGAATATAAATGTTTTAATTGCAATGAAATAGGACATATATCAATTAATTGCAAGAAAACCCAAAGACGTCCACGATGTGAAAAATGTAATAGGGTACACGCGAAAAAATGTGTGTGAAGATAAATTTTAAAATTTTTAGCTTTGCCACAAACCTTTTAATTTAACAGAGCTCTGTTAGAAAGATAACATAGCCCTGTTAAAGGAATAAAAATTCGGTTTATGCATCCAAACAGTAAATTTTATGGAAAACCCGAAATATAGAAAACCCAAAATGAATGGGATTTGCTTGCGAGGTGTCCTTCTATAGTTGTCTGTACTTAAAATATTTAAAAGCCCGTGTTGGAACGGGCTAAGGGATGAGCCCATTTTTATGGAAACAACAAAAGATGGCAAAATTGTAATAATACAGAAATGTGCATGAGGTAGTCTTCTTTCATTTTCCATACTTGGAATTTTTAACAACGCGAGTTGGAACGGGGTTTGGGCACTTTTAAATTTTTAAAATTTGGGTTTCTCTAAGGGATGAGCCCATTTTTATGGAAACAACAAAAGATGGCAAAATTGTAATAATACAGAAATGTGCATGAGGTAGTCTTCTTTCATTGTCCATACTTGGAATTTTTAACAGCGAGAGTTGGAACGGGTTTTGGGCACTTTTAAATTTTTAAAATTTGGGTTTCTCTAAGGGATAAGCCCATTTTTATTGAAACAACAAAAGATGGCAAAATTGTAACAATACAGAAATGTGCATGAGGTAGTCTTCTTTCATTGTCCATACTTGGAATTTTTAACAACGCGAGTTGGAACGGGTTTTGGGCACTTTTCAATTTTTAAAATTTGGGTTTCTCTAAGGGATGAGCCCATTTTTATGGAAACAACAAAAGATGGCAAAATTGTAATAATACAGAAATGTGCATGAGGTAGTCTTCTTTCATTTTCCATACTTGGAATTTTTAACAGCGCAAGTTGGAACGGGGTTTGGGCACTTATAAATTTTTAAAATTTGGGTTTCTCTAAGGGATGAACCCATTTTTATGGAAACAACAAAAGATGGCAAAATTGTAATAATACAGAAATGTGCATGAGGTAGTCTTCTTTCATTGTCCATACTTGAAATTTTTAACAGCGCGAGTTGGAACGGGTTTTGGGCACTTTTAAATTTTGGGTTTCTCTAAGGGATGAGCCCATTTTTATGGAAACAACAAAAGATGGCGAAATTGTAATAATACAGAAATGTGCATGAGGTAGTCTTCTTTCATTGTCCATACTTGAAATTTTTAACAGCGCGAGTTGGAACGGGTTTTGGGCACTTTTAAAATTTGGGTTTCTCTAAGGGATGAGCCCATTTTTATGGAAACAACAAAAGATGGCAAAATTGTAATAATACAGAAATGTGCATGAGGTAGTCTTCTTTCATTGTCCATACTTGGAATTTTTAACAGCGCGAGTTGGAGCCGGTTTTGGGCACTTTTAAATTTTTAAAATTTGGGTTTCTCTAAGGGATGAGCCCATTTTTATGGAAACAACAAAAGATGGCAAAATTGTAATAATACAGAAATGTGCATGAGGTAGTCTTCTTTCATTGTCCATACTTGAAATTTTTAACAGCGCGAGTTGGAACGGGTTTTGGGCACTTTTAAATTTTTAAAATTTGGGTTTCTCTAAGGGATGAGCCCATTTTTATGGAAACAACAAAAGATGGCAAAATTGTAATAATACAGAAATGTGCATGAGGTAGTCTTCTTTCATTGTCCATACTTGAAATTTTTAACAGCGCGAGTTGGAACGGGTTTTGGACACTTTTAAATTTTTAAAATTTGGATTTCTCTAAGGGATGAGCCCATTTTTATGGAAACAACAAAAGATGGCAAAATTGTAATAATACAGAAATGTGCATGAGGTAGTCTTCTTTCATTGTCCATATTTGATATTTTTAACAGCGCGAGTTGGAACGGGTTTTGGGCACTTTTAAATTTTTAAAATTTGGGTTTCTCTAAGGGATGAGCCCATTTTTATGGAAACAACAAAAGATGGCAAAATTGTAATAATACAGAAATGTGCATGAGGTAGTTTTCTTTCATTGTCCATACTTGGAATTTTTAACAGCGCAAGTTGGAACGGGTTTTGGGCACTTTTAAATTTTTAAAATTTGGGTTTCTCTAAGAGATGATCCCATTTTTATGGAAACAACAAAAGATGGCAAAATTGTAATAATACAGAAATGTGCATGAGGTAGTCTTCTTTCATTTTCCATACTTGGAATTTTTAACAGCGCAAGTTGGAACGGGGTTTGGGCACTTTTAAATTTTTAAAATTTGGGTTTCTCTAAGGGATGAGCCCATTTTTATGGAAACAACAAAAGATGGCAAAATTGTAATAATACAGAAATGTGCATGAGGTAGTCTTCTTTCATTGTCCATACTTGGAATTTTTAACAGCGCGAGTTGGAGCCGGTTTTGGGCACTTTTAAATTTTTAAAATTTGGGTTTCTCTAAGGGATGAGCCCATTTTTATGGAAACAACAAAAGATGGCAAAATTAAAATAATACAGAAATGTGCATGAGGTAGTTTTCTTTCATTGTCCATACTTGGAATTTTTAACAGCGCAAGTTGGAACGGGTTTTGGGCACTTTTAAATTTTTAAAATTTGGGTTTCTCTAAGAGATGAGCCCATTTTTATGGAAACAACAAAAGATGGCAAAATTGTAATAATACAGAAATGTGCATGAGGTAGTCTTCTTTCATTGTCCATATTTGAAATTTTTAACAGCGCGAGTTGGAACGGGTTTTGGGCACTTTTAAATTTTTAAAATTTGGGTTTCTCTAAGGGATGAGCCCATTTTTATGGAAACAACAAAAGATTGCAAAATTGTAATAATACAGAAATGTGCATGAGGTAGTCTTCTTTCATTGTCCATACTTGGAATTTTTAACAGCGCGAGTTGGAGCCGGTTTTGGGCACTTTTAAATTTTTAAAATTTGGGTTTCTCTAAGGGATGAGCCCATTTTTATGGAAACAACAAAAGATGGCAAAATTGTAATAATACAGAAATGTGCATGAGGTAGTCTTCTTTCATTGTCCATACTTGAAATTTTTAACAGCGCGAGTTGGAACGGGTTTTGGGCACTTTTAAATTTTTAAAATTTGGGTTTCTCTAAGGGATGAGCCCATTTTTATGGAAACAACAAAAGATGGCAAAAATGTAATAATACAGAAATGTGCATGAGGTAGTCTTCTTTCATTGTCCATACTTGGAATTTTTAACGGCGCGAGTTGGAACGGGTTTTGGGCACTTTTAAATTTTTAAAATTTGGGTTTCTCTAAGAGATGATCCCATTTTTATGGAAACAACAAAAGATGGCAAAATTGTAATAATACAGAAATGTGCATGAGGTAGTCTTCTTTCATTTTCCATACTTGGAATTTTTAACAGCGCAAGTTGGAACGGGGTTTGGGCACTTTTAAATTTTTAAAATTTGGGTTTCTCTAAGGGATGAGCCCATTTTTATGGAAACAACAAAAGATGGCAAAATTGTAATAATACAGAAATGTGCATGAGGTAGTCTTCTTTCATTGTCCATACTTGAAATTTTTAACAGCGCGAGTTGGAACGGGTTTTGGGCACTTTTAAATTTTTAAAATTTGGGTTTCTCTAAGGGATGAGCCCATTTTTATGGAAACAACAAAAGATGGCAAAATTGTAATAATACAGAAATGTGCATGAGGTTGTCTTCTTTCATTGCCCATACTTGAAATTTTTCACAGCGCGAGTTGGAACGGGTTTTGGGCACTTTTAAATTTTTAAAATTTGGGTTTCTCCAAGGGATGAGCCCATTTTTATGGAAACAACAAAAGATGGCAAAATTGTAATAATACAGAAATGTGCATGAGGTAGTCTTCTTTCATTGTCCAAATTTTTAACAGCGCGAGTTGGAACGGGTTTTGGGCACTTTTAAATTTTTAAAATTTGGGTTTCTCTAAGGGATGAGCCCATTTTTATGGAAACAACAAAAGATGGCAAAATTGTAATAATACAGAAATGTGCATGAGGTAGTCTTCTTTCATTGTCCATACTTGGAATTTTTAACAGCGCGAGTTGGAACGGGTTTTGGGCACTTTTAAATTTTTAAAATTTGGGTTTCTCTAAGGGATGAGCCCATTTTTATGGAAACAACAAAAGATGGCAAAATTGTAAGAATACAGAAATGTGCATGAGGTAGTCTTCTTTCATTGTCCATACTTTAAATTTTTAACAGCGCGAGCTGAAACGGGTTTTGGGCACTTTTAAATTTTTAAAATTTGGGTTTCTCTAAGGGATGAGCCCATTTTTATGGAAACAACAAAAGATGGCAAAATTGTAATAATACAAAAATGTGCATGAGGTAGTCTTCTTTCATTGTCCATACTTGAAATTTTTAACAGCGCGACTTGGAACGGGTTTTGGGCACAGTATGGACAATGAAAGAAGACTACCTCATGCACATTTCTGTATTATTACAATTTTGCCATCTTTTGTTGTTTCCATAAAAGTGGGCTCATCCCTTAGAGAAACCCAAATTTTAAAAATTTAAAAGTGCCCAAAACCCGTTCCAAGTCGCGCTGTTAAAAATTTCAAGTATGGACAATGAAAGAAGACTACCTCATGCACATTTCTGTATTATTACAATTTTGCCATCTTTTGTTGTTTCCATAAAAATGGGTTCATCCCTTAGAGAAACCCAAATTTTAAAAATTTATAAGTGCCCAAAACCCGTTCCAACTCGCGCTGTTAAAAATTTTAAGTATGGACAATGAAAGAAGACTACCTCATGCACATTTCTGTATTATTACAATGTTGCCATCTTTTGTTGTTTCCATAAAAATGGGCTCATCCCTTAGAGAAACCCAAATTTTAAAAATTTAAAAGTGCCCAAAACCCGTTCCAACTCGCGCTGTTAAAAATTCCAAGTATGGACAATGAAAGAAGACTACCTCATGCACATTTCTGTATTATTACAATTTTGCCATCTTTTGTTGTTTCCATAAAAGTGGGCTCATCCCTTAGAGAAACCCAAATTTTAAAAATTTAAAAGTGCCCAAAACCCGTTCCAAGTCGCGCTGTTAAAAATTTCAAGTATGGACAATGAAAGAAGACTACCTCATGCACATTTCTGTATTATTACAATTTTGCCATCTTTTGTTGTTTCCATAGAAATGGGCTCATCCCTTAGAGAAACCCAAAACCCGTTCCAACTCGCGCTGTTAAAAATTTCAAGTATGGACAATGAAAGAAGACTACCTCATGCACATTTCTGTATTAATACAATTTTGCCATCTTTTGTTGTTTCCATAAAAATGGGCTCATCCCTTAGAGAAACCCAAATTTTAAAAATTTAAAAGTGCCCAAAACCCGTTCCAACTCGCGCTGTTAAAAATTCCAAGTATGGATAATGAAAGAAGACTACCTCATGCACATTTCTGTATTATTACAATTTCGCCATCTTTTGTTGTTTCCATAAAAATGGGCTCATCCCTTAGAGAAACCCAAATTTTAAAAATTTAAAAGTGCTCAAAACCCGTTCCAACTCGCGCTGTTAAAAATTTCAAGTATGGACAATGAAAGAAGACTACCTCATGCACATTTCTGTATTATTACAATTTTGCCATCTTTTGTTGTTTCCATAAAAATGGGCTCATCCCTTAGAGAAACCCAAATTTTAAAAATTTAAAAGTGCCCAAAACCCGTTCCAACTCGCGCTGTTAAAAATTTCAAGTATGGACAATGAAAGAAGACTACCTCATGTACATTTCTGTATTATTACAATTTTGCCATCTTTTGTTGTTTCCATAAAAATGGGCTCATCCCTTAGAGAAACCCAAATTTTAAAAATTTAAAAGTGCCCAAAACCCGTTCCAACTCGCGCTGTTAAAAATTTCAAGTATGGACAATGAAAGAAGACTACCTCATGCACATTTCTGTATTATTACAATTTTGCCATCTTTTGTTGTTTCCATAAAAATGGGCTCATCCCTTAGAGAAACCCAAATTTTAAAAATTTAAAAGTGCCCAAAACCCGTTCCAAGTCGCGCTGTTAAAAATTTCAAGTATGGACAATGAAAGAAGACTACCTCATGCACATTTCTGTATTATTACAATTTTGCCATCTTTTGTTGTTTCCATAAAAATGGGCTCATCCCTTAGAGAAACCCAAATTTTAAAAATTTAAAAGTGCCCAAAACCCGTTCCAACTCGCGCTGTTAAAAATTTCAAGTATGGACAATGAAAGAAGACTACCTCATGCACATTTCTGTATTATTACAATTTCGCCATCTTTTGTTGTTGCCATAAATATGGGCTCATCCCTTAGAGAAACCCAAATTTTAAAAATTTAAAAGTGCCCAAAACCGGCTCCAACTCGCGCTGCTAAAAATTCCAAGTATGGACAATGAAAGAAGACTACCTCATGCACATTTCTGTATTATTACAATTTTGCCATCTTTTGTTGTTTCCATAAAAATGGGCTCATCCCTTAGAGAAACCCAAATTTTAAAAATTTAAAAGTGCCCAAAACCGGCTCCAACTCGCGCTGTTAAAAATTCCAAGTATGGACAATGAAAGAAGACTACCTCATGCACATTTCTGTATTATTACAATTTTGCCATCTTTTGTTGTTTCCATAAAAATGGGCTCATCCCTTAGAGAAACCCAAATTTTAAAAATTTAAAAGTGCCCAAAACCCGTTCCAACTCGCGCTGTTAAAAATTTCAAGTATGGACAATGAAAGAAGACTACCTCATGCACATTTCTGTATTATTACAATTTTGCCATCTTTTGTTGTTTCCATAGAAATGGGCTCATCCCTTAGAGAAACCCAAAACCCGTTCCAACTCGCGCTGTTAAAAATTTCAAGTATGGACAATGAAAGAAGACTACCTCGTGCACATTTCTGTATTAATACAATTTTGCCATCTTTTGTTGTTTCCATAAAAATGGGCTCATCCCTTAGAGAAACCCAAATTTTAAAAATTTAAAAGTGCCCAAAACCCGTTCCAACTCGCGCTGTTAAAAATTCCAAGTATGGACAATGAAAGAAGACTACCTCATGCACATTTTTGTATTATTACAATTTTGCCATCTTTTGTTGTTTCCATAAAAATGGGCTCATCCATTAGAGAAACCCAAATTTTAAAAATTTAAAAGTGCTCAAAACCCGTTCCAACTCGCGCTGTTAAAAATTTCAAGTATGGACAATGAAAGAAGACTACCTCATGCACATTTCTGTATTATTACAATTTTGCCATCTTTTGTTGTTTCCATAAAAATGGGCTCATCCCTTAGAGAAACCCAAATTTTAAAAATTTAAAAGTATGGACAATGAAAGAAGACTACCTCATGCACATTTCTGTATTATTACAATTTTGCCATCTTTTGTTGTTTCCATAAAAATGGGCTCATCCCTTAGAGAAACCCAAATTTTAAAAATTTAAAAGTGCCCAAAACCCGTTCCAACTCGCGCTGTTAAAAATTTCAAGTATGGACAATGAAAGAAGACTACCTCATGCACATTTCTGTATTATTACAATTTTGCCATCTTTTGTTGTTTCCATAGAAATGGGCTCATCCCTTAGAGAAACCCAAAACCCGTTCCAACTCGCGCTGTTAAAAATTTCAAGTATGGACAATGAAAGAAGACTACCTCATGCACATTTCTGTATTAATACAATTTTGCCATCTTTTGTTGTTTCCATAAAAATGGGCTCATCCCTTAGAGAAACCCAAATTTTAAAAATTTAAAAGTGCCCAAAACCCGTTCCAACTCGCGCTGTTAAAAATTCCAAGTATGGATAATGAAAGAAGACTACCTCATGCACATTTCTGTATTATTACAATTTCGCCATCTTTTGTTGTTTCCATAAAAATGGGCTCATCCCTTAGAGAAACCCAAATTTTAAAAATTTAAAAGTGCTCAAAACCCGTTCCAACTCGCGCTGTTAAAAATTTCAAGTATGGACAATGAAAGAAGACTACCTCATGCACATTTCTGTATTATTACAATTTTGCCATCTTTTGTTGTTTCCATAAAAATGGGCTCATCCCTTAGAGAAACCCAAATTTTAAAAATTTAAAAGTGCCCAAAACCCGTTCCAACTCGCGCTGTTAAAAATTTCAAGTATGGACAATGAAAGAAGACTACCTCATGCACATTTCTGTATTATTACAATTTTGCCATCTTTTGTTGTTTCCATAAAAATGGGCTCATCCCTTAGAGAAACCCAAATTTTAAAAATTTAAAAGTGCCCAAAACCCGTTCCAACTCGCGCTGTTAAAAATTTCAAGTATGGACAATGAAAGAAGACTACCTCATGCACATTTCTGTATTATTACAATTTTGCCATCTTTTGTTGTTTCCATAAAAATGGGCTCATCCCTTAGAGAAACCCAAATTTTAAAAATTTAAAAGTGCCCAAAACCCGTTCCAAGTCGCGCTGTTAAAAATTTCAAGTATGGACAATGAAAGAAGACTACCTCATGCACATTTCTGTATTATTACAATTTTGCCATCTTTTGTTGTTTCCATAAAAATGGGCTCATCCCTTAGAGAAACCCAAATTTTAAAAATTTAAAAGTGCCCAAAACCCGTTCCAACTCGCGCTGTTAAAAATTTCAAGTATGGACAATGAAAGAAGACTACCTCATGCACATTTCTGTATTATTACAATTTCGCCATCTTTTGTTGTTGCCATAAATATGGGCTCATCCCTTAGAGAAACCCAAATTTTAAAAATTTAAAAGTGCCCAAAACCGGCTCCAACTCGCGCTGCTAAAAATTCCAAGTATGGACAATGAAAGAAGACTACCTCATGCACATTTCTGTATTATTACAATTTTGCCATCTTTTGTTGTTTCCATAAAAATGGGCTCATCCCTTAGAGAAACCCAAATTTTAAAAATTTAAAAGTGCCCAAAACCGGCTCCAACTCGCGCTGTTAAAAATTCCAAGTATGGACAATGAAAGAAGACTACCTCATGCACATTTCTGTATTATTACAATTTTGCCATCTTTTGTTGTTTCCATAAAAATGGGCTCATCCCTTAGAGAAACCCAAATTTTAAAAATTTAAAAGTGCCCAAAACCCGTTCCAACTCGCGCTGTTAAAAATTTCAAGTATGGACAATGAAAGAAGACTACCTCATGCACATTTCTGTATTATTACAATTTTGCCATCTTTTGTTGTTTCCATAGAAATGGGCTCATCCCTTAGAGAAACCCAAAACCCGTTCCAACTCGCGCTGTTAAAAATTTCAAGTATGGACAATGAAAGAAGACTACCTCATGCACATTTCTGTATTAATACAATTTTGCCATCTTTTGTTGTTTCCATAAAAATGGGCTCATCCCTTAGAGAAACCCAAATTTTAAAAATTTAAAAGTGCCCAAAACCCGTTCCAACTCGCGCTGTTAAAAATTCCAAGTATGGACAATGAAAGAAGACTACCTCATGCACATTTTTGTATTATTACAATTTTGCCATCTTTTGTTGTTTCCATAAAAATGGGCTCATCCATTAGAGAAACCCAAATTTTAAAAATTTAAAAGTGCTCAAAACCCGTTCCAACTCGCGCTGTTAAAAATTTCAAGTATGGACAATGAAAGAAGACTACCTCATGCACATTTCTGTATTATTACAATTTTGCCATCTTTTGTTGTTTCCATAAAAATGGGCTCATCCCTTAGAGAAACCCAAATTTTAAAAATTTAAAAGTATGGACAATGAAAGAAGACTACCTCATGCACATTTCTGTATTATTACAATTTTGCCATCTTTTGTTGTTTCCATAAAAATGGGCTCATCCCTTAGAGAAACCCAAATTTTAAAAATTTAAAAGTGCCCAAAACCCGTTCCAACTCGCGCTGTTAAAAATTTCAAGTATGGACAATGAAAGAAGACTACCTCATGCACATTTCTGTATTATTACAATTTTGCCATCTTTTGTTGTTTCCATAGAAATGGGCTCATCCCTTAGAGAAACCCAAAACCCGTTCCAACTCGCGCTGTTAAAAATTTCAAGTATGGACAATGAAAGAAGACTACCTCATGCACGTTCCAACTCGCGCTGTTAAAAATTCCAAGTATGGACAATGAAAGAAGACTACCTCATGCACATTTTTGTATTATTACAATTTTGCCATCTTTTGTTGTTTCCATAAAAATGGACTCATCCCTTAGAGAAACCCAAATTTTAAAAATTTAAAAGTGCTCAAAACCCGTTCCAACTCGCGCTGTTAAAAATTTCAAGTATGGACAATGAAAGAAGACTACCTCATGCACATTTCTGTATTATTACAATTTTGCCATCTTTTGTTGTTTCCATAAAAATGGGCTCATCCCTTAGAGAAACCCAAATTTTAAAAATTTAAAAGTATGGACAATGAAAGAAGACTACCTCATGCACATTTCTGTATTATTACAATTTTGCCATCTTTTGTTGTTTCCATAAAAATGGGCTCATCCCTTAGAGAAACCCAAATTTTAAAAATTTAAAAGTGCCAAAAACCGGTTCCAACTCGCGCTGTTAAAATTTTCAAGTATGGACGATGAAAGAAGACTACCTCATGCACATTCCTGTATTATTACAATTTTGCCATCTTTTGTTGTTTCCATAAAAATGGGCTCATCCCTTAGAGAAACTCAAATATTAATAATATAAGTGCTCAAACCCGTTTCAGCACGCGCATTTAAATATTTTAGGTATGGAGAACTATAGAGGGACACTTCGCAAGCAAATTCCAATGATTTTGGTTCAGGCATATTTCGTTGTTTCCATAAAATTTACAGTTTGGATGCATAGACCGCATTTTATTCCTTTAACAGGCCTATGTTATCTTTCTAACAGAGCTCTGTTAAATTAAAAGGTTTGTGGCAAAGCTAAAAATTTTAAAATTTATCTTCACACACATAAATAAAAATAACAAATAAAAACTGTGCAAAGGTGCAATATGATTACAACCCTGTAAGATACGATAAGACAATGATTGATGAAAACTGTGTAAAATATGATTTAGATGATGGGGAGACAAAAGTTAAACTAATAAAAGATAATCAAATGGTTTTCTCAGATAATCTACAAACTCTTGGAAAAACCGATTTAATTAGTATGAAAATAAATTTATTGAGCTCAAAGATTGTAAAACAGTGTCCATACCAAGTTCCAGAGCCAAAGAAGAATTTGATTGCGAGCATGGTCCAAGAACTCTTGGATAATGATATAATTACATGTTCCAATTCAGAATATGCAAGTCCGGTCGTACTACAGAAAAAGAAAGATGGTAGTGAACGTCTTTGTATTGACTACAGATAATTAAAGGAAGGAAAATTTTCCAACCCCAAATATTGAAGAGTGTCTTCACGAAGCGACGAAATAAAAATATTTCACAACGCTAGATCTGAACAGTGGCTATTATCAGATCCCAATTGAGTCGGATAGTCGTAAATATACAGCATTTATTACTATGAACGGGCTGTATGAATTTAAACGCATGCCCTTTGGACTGAAGAATGCTCCGATGTTTTTCCAAAGGTTAATGGCGAAAATTCAAGAACGCGCAGCTAAGGAAAACATGATGCACTATATGGACGATATACTTATTGGTGGTAATACCAAAGATGAAATGCTCGATAAAATAGGAAAGGTTTTACGTACCCTAAGAGAAGCCAATTTAACATTGAATATACGAAAATGTGAATTTTTTAAAACAAAAATTGAATTTTTGGGACATCAGTTAACACCAGAAGGCATATGCCCAGGTAGAGTAAAATCTGCAGCAATAGAAAATTTCAAACGTCCCCAAAATGTTCACGAAATTCGGACATTTCTAGGTTTAAGTGGGTATTTCCGCAAATTTATTCCGAAATTTTCAATAATATCGGAACCATTAAGGAAACTTTTACAAAAAGATCATCAATTTCTTTGGTCAGAACAGCAGGAATTTGCATTTAATGAATTAAAATCAAAACTATCATCTCAACCGCTTATGGCAGCTTTTCGGCTTGATGCGGAACATGAGATTCATACTGATGCAAGTTCGGTGGGATTAGCCGGGGTATTACTTCAAAAAGATGATGGTAAATTAAGACCTGTGGCATATTATAGTCGGTCAACAAGTCCTACAGAAAGAAATTTTCACAGTTACGAATTAGAAACACTAGAGGTAGTAGAAACATTAGAAAGGTTTCGTTATTATATTTATGGAAAACAGGTAAAAGTAGTAACAGATTGCAGTGCTGTAAAATCTGCCATCACAAAACGAGAACTAATCCCACGTATAGCCCGATGGTGGCTAAGTATCCAAGAGTATGACGTTGTTCTAGATCATCGGAAAGGTCAATGCATGGAACATGTTGATGCCTTAAGTCGAACGCCAAACGAGGACTCGAGGGACATAGATGTTGCCACTCTTAAAATCGACAAAGTCAATCTTCATTTTGACGACTGGTTATTTGCTATGCAAATTCAAGATGATTCAATCAAAGATATAGTTGCCAAAATTCGTCGTACGTATTTAAAGGATTATCACATAGAAAATGGTCGACTATTTCGAAAATATAATAACAAAAACTTGTGGGTTGTTCCAAAATCTCTAAGATGGAGGGTAGTTGAAGATTGTCATGACAAGAATGGTCATCTCGGTGTTGAAAAAACGATGAATAAACTCCTGAGTTACGTATGGTTTTCCAGAATGAGAAATTTTGTAAAGTCTTATATTAAAGCTTGCATTGAGTGCGCATATAATAAAAATAAAGGTGGTCGTAAAGAAGTTGAATATCATTATACTGATATAGAACCTATACCGTTTGATACAGTCCATCTAGATCATCTAGGACCATTTCCTAAAAGCAGGAACAGAACGAACATATATTAGTTTTAGTAGATTCTTTTACCAAATTTACAATACTCAGAGCTGTAAAGAGTACAGCGACAAGGTATGTTATAAGTGTAATGAATGAATTTTCAAGTTATTTTGGAGTTCCAGCACGCATTATTACAGACAGAGGTACGTCTTTTACGTCAAATGAATTCGCCAAATATTGTAATGACAATAGTATAAAACATGAGCTCAACGCAGTAAGAACACCTAGAGCCAACGGACATGCAGAAAGACTGAATCTAACATTGCTTTCAATGCTTTTACCCACTATACAAAACAACAAACAATGGGATGAGCATTTAATGAATATTCAATGGTCTTTAAATACAATGCGAAACAAAACATCTGGTAAAAGTCCCCATGAGCTGCTATTTTGTTATTCTCCCCGTGATACTCTTCAAAACAAGATTCTTCTAGCCGTTCACAAAAACCACATTCTTTCCGAAGATGAGATGAAAGAAATAAGAGAAACTACTTCCAACAATATTAATTTTAAGAGAAAGCAAGCAAAAGAACAATTTGATAATGATCATTCAATTCCCCACAGGTACAAAGTTGGTGAACTTGTGCTTGCTGAAAACGGACCACAAAGTAGCGGAACGTCTCGTAAATTAGAACTACGATACAAGGGTCCCTTTATTATAGTAAAAGCCCTTGACAATGATAGATATGTAATTGAGGATCTTCCAAATTGCAAAAGAACGCCACGCCAATAATTTTAAGTTTATGCCTCAGATAAATTAAAACCCTGTTGGGAATCACCACCAATATTTGACAGTAAAACCGATTATGATTCTCCATATGAAGAAAGCGAGGACGCTTTAATTGCAGGATAGGCCGACTGTTGGGAACCCTTAAACACTTGTTTAAATTTCTATCAAAACACACTTTGTTTAAATAATTACATAAAAACAAAGTCAGCACAGAATGACTTGTTGAATAAATAATAGCTGTTTTTTTTTATTAATTCCTTTCGATATTTTAAATAAATTACTACATTTTGTATAAACTTTCAATAAAATTAAAATATAACTTTTTTTTTTAAGAAGGACAATTAAATTTGTCTTTCACAATATATCATAATAAATAACGAACTTTAGCCAAAACTGAAAAATAATGTATTTAATAATACTTTTGTTATTTTTATTGCTATTATTATTAATAATAATAATAATATTTAATGGATAAAAAATTTTAATAAGGGAAGTTTTTGTAATGCAAATCCATTTATCGGTCCGGAAAAATCCTGCCTTTAATTAACTGCCACTAATTTTCCAAATTGGCAGAAATTGGTAATTTTAGTTTTTTCCATTCCTTTTTGTTATGTTTTATATTTCTTACTTTGTTATTTTAATATTGCTGTATACTTTTTCATGTTTTTTTAAATTTTTGTTTGCACACAACATAACCCAACATTAAAAATGGCGACGACAAACTAAACGGCAACATCAATTGTTATTAGAAAATACCAAACATATGTCGACAGTCATCGATTAATGACAATATTGGCAACGGGAATGCCGATTTATAACAAACGAGTAAAAACGACGTCATCTTGTGTTGACGACGCCAAACAGATTATGGGTGATTAATTTTTTTAAATTTCCATAGATTTTTTTTTTATAAAAAGTTAGGTAGTTCAGTTTTTGAGGTAGATTTTGAACTACAATAAATTTATAAAATTTTTTACTTTTTCTTTAAGATAAGGCCTTGTGTAATTGACCTGATGTCTTTTTCTGGAATTTTTTTAACCACCCTACAGTCAGCATTGTTCGAATATGGGCAATTATTTTTAACAAAAATCTAAATGTTTTGAGACTAAAAAAACTGCACGCGGAGTTTCATTATTTTTATAACCAACTAGTCTAGTACGATTAGTTTTCAGTAGTTTGCCAAGTTTTGTAGACATCCTGCGCATAAATGGGGTCCGGAGAGGCGATTGAAGGAAAAATTACAATTTTTGGAAAGAAAATTTTTTATCTAAAAAAAAGTATTTTAACTAATTGTTTGCCAAAATTTTTATTGAGGAGAAAACCTGATTTAATATGTTTTATATACTTGTAGATATTCAAGGTAAAATTTCATTCACAAAATTTCACTTTTGATCTTTCTTTTTGGTTTTTAGAGTTATTTTATACAGTTTTTTTATTTGAAAAACTACTACAAAAAATAAGCAATTAGTTCTTCTGATAAGTGCTTCTACTTTTTATTACTTTTTTAATATCAACGATTTTGTGCTTGTAAAATATAATATAAAGTAACCAATTGAACTTTTTACACAGAATTTAAATATTGGGAAAGTGTATTTCTCATGTTAAGGGCCGTTTGAGTCGACGTGTTTGCTGTTTTTAAATCGTGTCTGCTTACGTTATTCAAAGCTGAGTTGTCGTTATCCTCAGCATCCGTCGAATTTACTATATGAAGTCGCAGAACATTATGTAATACTACCGTTGCTAATACAACCTAATGGTGTTAAAAAATTGGTGCTTATTAGCATTTATTTAATATCATTTTATATTTTCGTAAATAACTTTTTAGTAGTTTCCTATAAAAACGATATACAAGTCCTTAAAACTCTCCACCTGGAAGTATTCCTGAACAAAAATTTAAGAAATTATTAGTTTACATATGTGTATATATGTACATATAGAGTGCATAAATTCTTACCAAACGCAATTTCAATTCTTATTTAGCACTAGACATTTTCTTATTGAATAATTCCTTAGCAGCATCAATTACCTTTGCATACTGTTTTATTATGTTTTCTTTTAAAGGAAATGCAGCATCGGCTACAAGAAAAAGTTTTGTTAAAAATTATTTTCCCAAACTGCAAATTTCTAAATACGCCACCATCGCTTTGGTTACCGTACGCACCTACGTCTACATGCTGTCACATGCTGCATGTAAAACCTGTAAAAAGAAATATGTTAATACTTCATTACATTGATCCAGGGTAGGTATTTCCTGGCAAAAATTGTTTTTTATCTTTCCCTCTTCGTTTAGAGAAAAGAAGAGATTAGTTGTTTTATTTCTATAAACGAAAGCTAGAAACTGCTGGAAAATGGGAAAAAAGATGCAAACAAAAGTGTTTCTTTCTAAATCGAAGAGAAATAAAAGAAGGAAAAAGCTTTGTTCATTGAAATTTGTTTTAATTTAATGTATATACAATAAATTGAATCGTTTTGGTAAAGAATTAGTTTATTTTCATCAACGAAGTTTTTAATATGCTACGGATAGAGATAAAACGATACGAGTAAATACAAGTACATATTCGACACTTTCCTCTCGATACCAAGTACTTTCAGCATCGATACTTTACCACCGAGTACCAAGTAGGTATTGGTAAAAAGGTACTCGTATCGGTCAAAAATACTCGTTGCATATTGACTTGAAGTTTGAGCTGAACGTTACGTGATTACAGTTTTTATCACTAAGCTCGGTGGTCTTTATGAAATGTGCATAAATTAGTTATCTGTGGTAGTGCGGATATAAATTAATAGGCCAGATCTTGTATAGACTTTTTGGTATTTTATTATCGAAATATTGAGTGTGTGTTTTTTAAGTGCCAAGAAGGTCTCTAAATCTTTAAAAACCTCTTCAACTGCAGGGGGGCTACTCTCTATTGCGATGCGAAAGCAAGTTCGATGCGATAAGAGTACAATTTGATACTTTGTAATGTTTACGCAAACGCTTTCCCAAAATAATTTAAAAAAGAAGCAAACTTTTAACTACTTGGTGGTGTTATAGATTGAAGGCTGGTTAGTGTTAGAATACTAGTAATGGAGTGATATTATATATAAGATATTTGGAACATTATGGTATTTTTTTCTGTTAATTTTTTTATTAAATTAAAATGTTATTTGATTTGGGTTACTATTTAACTTGTTTAACTCTTTTGCAATCAATTGTAATATATTTTGGCCAATAAGGCTTTTTTATTACAAAATCTAAATGATTAAATAAAAAAAAAAAAATAAATAGAGACGAATGACAAAATGAAATGTCAAAATTTGTAAACAAAAACATTTATTTTATTAAATAATACACAAAGCTTCGCGTCCAATGCAAAATATTATTAATTACAAACATTTACTGCGGTATTCATAACAAAAAATTGAACAATCGTTGTATACCACTCATATCGAGTGTACAACTAAAATGTATTTTAAGCTAGTTCATTAGTTGTTCGGAAGTTTATTCATAACACTATTTTAAATTCTGACTAAACAAAATTCAAACATCCCTGTATTTCTTTCTATCAACTCTGATTTTTATTAAATAACTCCGGTTTTGTTTTTCACCACATTTCAACTGTCACTTGAATTTTAATAATATTAAAAATATTACAAAATTTTTTACAATAAAATGGAAAAAAAGGAAAGGAAATCTTTTAAAAGGTCTTCTAATTGGGAGCAGGATGAAAAAGTAAGAATTAAATTTACCTTTTGTTTAAATTTACATATGTCAAAACGTAGTACATATTTATAGGATATTTTATCAAAATTGGTCATGGAGCAACCAGAAGTAGTTGAAAACAGTAAAATAGTTTCAAACACTAACAAAAAGAAAAAAGATGCATGGAATACTATTTCTACCCTCTTCAATACTTCTTCAAAAACTGAAAGAACTCTGGATCAAATACAGTCACAATGGCGAAGAATAAAACTTATAGCGAAATCAAAAAATTCTGCTTTTTTAAGAAAAAGAAAACAGGTGGAGGGCCATCACCAGAGCCTCTAAGCAGTTTTGAAGAAGAGTAAATATCACGTATTCCACATCAATTTGAGCATGACACCAATGAATTTGATAGCAATTCTAACTCTCTAGATATTTTAAAGCAAAAGGATGCTTCTCAGACAAATGTTAGTCAAAAGTCTGTGGAAAGCGATATCGAAAAATACATTTTGGAATTGTCAAGTGATGAAGATGTAGTCCACGTTGGAGAGGAAAAGAAACCAGATTTAAAAAGAAAAATAAAAGAAAAAGGCGACGAAACTGGGAAAAAAATAAAGTTGCTAGAAATAAGTATCCAGCAAAAAGAAATGGAAATACAGCAACTAAAAAATAAAGTGCATGAGGAAAGACAAATTAATGAATTAAAAAAGAAGATGCTGGAACTTCAGATCACACAGTTAAAGGAAGAACATGCGGCAAAAATGGAGAAAATAAAACTGGAAATAGAACGCCTCAATTAATTAACTTTTTTAAATTATGTACTTTGTTCTAACTTTTATAAAATAAATACATTAGAACAGAATTCATTAGAACAGAATTTCTTAACGCTTATCGTCCATCTAGCCACACGTACAGCCATCTGCCTATCTATGTTGAACTGGGGTATACAAATAAATAAAAGTAAATAAGTAATAAACAAACTAAATTTATTTTTTTAAAAATAATATATACAGAGCGTGAAATCGAATGATCTGTGTCCTCGTTTTGATTAGCTGGTATTTGTTGTTGTATTTCCTCAAGGTAATCAACTGAAATTATATGTAATATTATTAACAAAACATCGAAGTCATTAAAATTATCTTACTAAAGTCGTCTTCTTTGAATATTATTGCCAAATTGTGTAATAGAGCCAATGCCACAATCAGTATTTTGGCATTTTTCCTTGAGAGACGCATTTTTTCTAGTAGGATTCGAAAACGGCTCTTCCACAATCCAAAGACTCTTTCAACACAGTTTCTTGTTTTTACATGTGCTTTATTATATGACTCTTCCTTTTGATCTCTAGGATTATTTACTGGAGTAAATTTATAATTGGTACATTTATACCCACCATCACCAAGAAGCCTACCAAAGAAGCACCCATTTTCAAATTTTTCCTTGATTTTACTTTCATTGAAAATTCTTGAGTCATAGGTGCTACCTTTCCAACAAGCTACAATATCATTTATTTTTAGAGAAGCATCGCAAACAACCTTTTAAATAAAAAACCAGTTTATAACTTTTTAGAAAGTTTTAAATTTTTAAAAGAAAGGTAATCTTTTCGGTTTACATATAGTTGTGCGTCGTCTCCTGTGACTCCTTGTATGCGCAAGTGGGTACAATCTATTGCTCCTAATACCTTTTTTAATCCGGCAATTTTTTGCAAAATTTGCCATGGTTTTAAGTTGCTCTTCTGCACCCATTGGCATTTTTACAAATTTTTTTGCTAATCTTGCATAAGCTCCAGCCACTCTTTCACATATGTATTCTACTCATATACGGTTGGTTAAAACCGTGGAAAACCGATAACGTATGCGGAACTCTTCGTTATTATAGATATAAAAAGGATTTTTCCTCTTTTTTATAAAATTTTCTTGAAGGCCTTCTTTTAATTTTGGTAACATTGAAAGTATCCAACACATCTAGTGTATCCAGCGTATCCATTTCAATAAAATATATTTTCTTTCACAATTTTAGTAAAAAAAAATTTTTTATGAAAATACAAATATCAAAAAATATTCAATTTGACAATTGAAAAACAGGAGTTGGTTACTGTTTGTTCATTGTCTAAACATTATTTATTAATATTGTTATGAATAAAAATTTCTTGTTCAGAAGTTAAACACTGTTTAAATTATTGTTATGAATACCGCAGTTAATGTATACTACAAAAAGATCTTTGACAAACAAAATGTTATAAATATAATTTTGTGTGTTTTTTTTTATTAAAAAATAAAAGATAGTGATGGATTCAGTGGCATTATGGATGAAGACGGAAAATGAACATAACATTTTAAATGTAATTTCCATTTTGCGAATATAGCAAAACCTCTTCAGGCTTTTTGTTTGCTATAACATGTTGAGTAGCATTTATACTTGCGTCAAAGCATTTTGATGTTAGCATCCCGTTGTTGGTTTTTTTTTTTTCATATGCAGAAGTCTGATTATCTACTCCTTCATCGTGCAATGCAATATTGTGAATCCAACCACCCTTACTAGAAATGCTTACCTTATTCTTCCACATAAATAAATATTTATGCTGCGTAAGTTTCATATTCCATAAAAATGGGCTCATCCCTTAGAGAAACCCAAATTTTAAAAATTTAAAAGTGCCCAAAACCCGTTCCAACTCGCGCTGTTAAAAATTTCAAGTATGGACAATGAAAGAAGACTACCTCATGCACATTTCTGTATTATTACAATTTTGCCATCTTTTGTTGTTTCCATAAAAATGGGCTCATCCCTTAGAGAAACCCAAATTTTAAAAATTTAAAAGTGCCCAAAACCCGTTCCAACTCGCGCTGTTAAAAATTCCAAGTATGGACAATGAAAGAAGACTACCTCATGCACATTTCTGTATTATTACAATTTTGCCATCTTTTGTTGTTTCCATAAAAATGGGCTCATCCCTTAGAGAAACCCAAATTTTAAAAATTTAAAAGTGCCCAAAACCCGTTCCAACTCGCGCTGTTAAAAATTTAAAGTATGGACAATGAAAGAAGACTACCTCATGCACATTTTTGTATTATTACAATTTTGCCATCTTTTGTTGTTTCCATAAAAATGGGCTCATCCCTTAGAGAAACCCAAATTTTAAAAATTTAAAAGTGCCCAAAACCCGTTCCAACTCGCGCTGTTAAAAATTTCAAGTATGGACAATGAAAGAAGACTACCTCATGCACATTTCTGTATTATTACAATTTTGCCATCTTTTGTTGTTTCCATAAAAATGGGCTCATCCCTTAGAGAAACCCAAATTTTAAAAATTTAAAAGTGCCAAAAACCGGTTCCACCTCGCGCTGTTAAAATTTTCAAGTATAGACAATGAAAGAAGACTTCCTCATGCACATTCCTGTATTATTACAATTTTGCCATCTTTTGTTGTTTCCATAAAAATGGGCTCATCCCTTAGAGAAACTCAAATATTAAAAATATAAGTGCTCAAACCCGTTTCAGCACGCGTATTTAAATATTTTAGGTATGGAGAACTATAGAGGGACACTTCGCAAGCAAATTCCAATGATTTTGGTTCAGGCATATTTCGTTGTTTCCATAAAATTTACAGTTTGGATGCATAGACCGCATTTTATTCCTTTAACAGGCCTATGTTATCTTTCTAACAGAGCTCTGTTAAATTAAAAGGTTTGTGGCAAAGCTAAAAATTTTAAAATTTATCTTCACACACATAAATAAAAATAACAAATAAAAACTGTGCAAAGGTGCAATATGATTACAACCCTGTAAGATACGATAAGACAATGATTGATGAAAACTGTGTAAAATATGATTTAGATGATGGGGAGACAAAAGTTAAACTAATAAAAGATAATCAAATGGTTTTCTCAGATAATCTACAAACTCTTGGAAAAACCGATTTAATTAGTATGAAAATAAATTTATTGAGCTCAAAGATTGTAAAACAGTGTCCATACCGAGTTCCAGAGCCAAAGAAGAATTTGATTGCGAGCATGGTCCAAGAACTCTTGGATAATGATATAATTACATGTTCCAATTCAGAATATGCAAGTCCGGTCGTACTACAGAACAAGAAAGATGGTAGTGAACGTCTTTGTATTGACTACAGATAATTAAAGGAAGGAAAATTTTCCAACCCCAAATATTGAAGAGTGTCTTCACGAAGCGACGAAATAAAAATATTTCACAACGCTAGATCTGAACAGTGGCTATTATCAGATCCCAATTGAGTCGGATAGTCGTAAATATACAGCATTTATTACTATGAACGGGCTGTATGAATTTAAACGCATGCCCTTTGGACTGAAGAATGCTCCGATGTTTTTCCAAAGGTTAATGGCGAAAATTCAAGAACGCGCAGCTAAGGAAAACATGATGCACTATATGGACGATATACTTATTGGTGGTAATACCAAAGATGAAATGCTCGATAAAATAGGAAAGGTTTTACGTACCCTAAGAGAAGCCAATTTAACATTGAATATACGAAAATGTGAATTTTTTAAAACAAAAATTGAATTTTTGGGACATCAGTTAACACCAGAAGGCATATGCCCAGGTAGAGTAAAATCTGCAGCAATAGAAAATTTCAAACGTCCCCAAAATGTTCACGAAATTCGGACATTTCTAGGTTTAAGTGGGTATTTCCGCAAATTTATTCCGAAATTTTCAATAATATCGGAACCATTAAGGAAACTTTTACAAAAAGATCATCAATTTCTTTGGTCAGAACAGCAGGAATTTGCATTTAATGAATTAAAATCAAAACTATCATCTCAACCGCTTATGGCAGCTTTTCGGCTTGATGCGGAACATGAGATTCATACTGATGCAAGTTCGGTGGGATTAGCCGGGGTATTACTTCAAAAAGATGATGGTAAATTAAGACCTGTGGCATATTATAGTCGGTCAACAAGTCCTACAGAAAGAAATTTTCACAGTTACGAATTAGAAACACTAGAGGTAGTAGAAACATTAGAAAGGTTTCGTTATTATATTTATGGAAAACAGGTAAAAGTAGTAACAGATTGCAGTGCTGTAAAATCTGCCATCACAAAACGAGAACTAATCCCACGTATAGCCCGATGGTGGCTAAGTATCCAAGAGTATGACGTTGTTCTAGATCATCGGAAAGGTCAATGCATGGAACATGTTGATGCCTTAAGTCGAACGCCAAACGAGGACTCGAGGGACATAGATGTTGCCACTCTTAAAATCGACAAAGTCAATCTTCATTTTGACGACTGGTTATTTGCTATGCAAATTCAAGATGATTCAATCAAAGATATAGTTGCCAAAATTCGTCGTACGTATTTAAAGGATTATCACATAGAAAATGGTCGACTATTTCGAAAATATAATAACAAAAACTTGTGGGTTGTTCCAAAATCTCTAAGATGGAGGGTAGTTGAAGATTGTCATGACAAGAATGGTCATCTCGGTGTTGAAAAAACGATGAATAAACTCCTGAGTTACGTATGGTTTTCCAGAATGAGAAATTTGTAAAGTCTTATATTAAAGCTTGCATTGAGTGCGCATATAATAAAAATAAAGGTGGTCGTAAAGAAGTTGAATATCATTATACTGATATAGAACCTATACCGTTTGATACAGTCCATCTAGATCATCTAGGACCATTTCCTAAAAGCAGGAACAGAACGAACATATATTAGTTTTAGTAGATTCTTTTACCAAATTTACAATACTCAGAGCTGTAAAGAGTACAGCGACAAGGTATGTTATAAGTGTAATGAATGAATTTTCAAGTTATTTTGGAGTTCCAGCACGCATTATTACAGACAGAGGTACGTCTTTTACGTCAAATGAATTCGCCAAATATTGTAATGACAATAGTATAAAACATGAGCTCAACGCAGTAAGAACACCTAGAGCCAACGGACATGCAGAAAGACTGAATCTAACATTGCTTTCAATGCTTTTACCCACTATACAAAACAACAAACAATGGGATGAGCATTTAATGAATATTCAATGGTCTTTAAATACAATGCGAAACAAAACATCTGGTAAAAGTCCCCATGAGCTGCTATTTTGTTATTCTCCCCGTGATACTCTTCAAAACAAGATTCTTCTAGCCGTTCACAAAAACCACATTCTTTCCAAAGATGAGATGAAAGAAATAAGAGAAACTACTTCCAACAATATTAATTTTAAGAGAAAGCAAGCAAAAGAACAATTTGATAATGATCATTCAATTCCCCACAGGTACAAAGTTGGTGAACTTGTGCTTGCTGAAAACGGACCACAAAGTAGCGGAACGTCTCGTAAATTAGAACTACGATACAAGGGTCCCTTTATTATAGTAAAAGCCCTTGACAATGATAGATATGTAATTGAGGATCTTCCAAATTGCAAAAGAACGCCACGCTAATAATTTTAAGTTTATGCCTCAGATAAATTAAAACCCTGTTGGGAATCACCACCAATATTTGACAGTAAAACCGATTATGATTCTCCATATGAAGAAAGCGAGGACGCTTTAATTGCAGGATAGGCCGACTGTTGGGAACCCTTAAACACTTGTTTAAATTTCTATCAAAACACACTTTGTTTAAATAATTACATAAAAACAAAGTCAGCACAGAATGACTTGTTGAATAAATAATAGCTGTTTTTTTTTATTAATTCCTTTCGATATTTTAAATAAATTACTACATTTTGTATAAACTTTCAATAAAATTAAAATATAACTTTTTTTTTTAAGAAGGACAATTAAATTTGTCTTTCACAATATATCATAATAAATAACGAACTTTAGCCAAAACTGAAAAATAATGTATTTAATAATACTTTTGTTATTTTTATTGCTATTATTATTAATAATAATAATAATATTTAATGGATAAAAAATTTTAATAAGGGAAGTTTTTGTAATGCAAATCCATTTATCGGTCCGGAAAAATCCTGCCTTTAATTAACTGCCACTAATTTTCCAAATTGGCAGAAATTGGTAATTTTAGTTTTTTCCATTCCTTTTTGTTATGTTTTATATTTCTTACTTTGTTATTTTAATATTGCTGTATACTTTTTCATGTTTTTTTAAATTTTTGTTTGCACACAACATAACCCAACATTAAAAATGGCGACGACAAACTAAACGGCAACATCAATTGTTATTAGAAAATACCAAACATATGTCGACAGTCATCGATTAATGACAATATTGGCAACGGGAATGCCGATTTATAACAAACGAGTAAAAACGACGTCATCTTGTGTTGACGACGCCAAACAGATTATGGGTGATTAATTTTTTTAAATTTCCATAGATTTTTTTTTATAAAAAGTTAAAAAAATGTGAAATTTTGGTCAAAAAGTACTTTCAGTTTTTGAGGTAGATTTTTAACTACAGTAAATTTATAAAATTTTTTACTTTTTCTTTAAGATAAGGCCTTGTGTAATTGACCTGATGTCTTTTTCTGGAATTTTTTTAACCACCCTACAGTCAGCATTGTTCGAATATGGGCAATTATTTTTAACAAAAATCTAAATGTTTTGAGACTAAAAAAACTGCACGCGGAGTTTCATTATTTTTATAACCAACTAG
Source organism: Gymnosoma rotundatum (assembly GCA_916610165.2). Lineage (NCBI taxonomy): Eukaryota > Metazoa > Arthropoda > Insecta > Diptera > Tachinidae > Gymnosoma > Gymnosoma rotundatum. The sequence goes on from OU744336.1 coordinate 114,353,407, forward strand.
TCTAGTACGATTAGTTTTCAGTAGTTTGCCAAGTTTTGTAGACATCCTGCGCATAAATGGGGTCCGGAGAGGCGATTGAAGGAAAAATTACAATTTTTGGAAAGAAAATTTTTTATCTAAAAAAAAGTATTTTAACTAATTGTTTGCCAAAATTTTTATTGAGGAGAAAACCTGATTTAATATGTTTTATATACTTGTAGATATTCATGGTAAAATTTCATTCACAAAATTTCACTTTTGATCTTTTTTTTTGGTTTTTAGAGTTATTTTATACAGTTTTTTTATTTGAAAAACTACTACAAAAAATAAGCAATTAGTTCTTCTGATAAGTGCTTCTACTTTTTATTACTTTTTTAATATCAACGATTTTGTGCTTGTAAAATATAATATAAAGTAACCAATTGAAGTTTTTACACAGAATTTAAATATTGGGAAAGTGTATTTGTCATGTTAAGGGCCGTTTGAGTCGACGTGTTTGCTGTTTTTAGATCGTGTCTGCTTACGTTATTCAAAGCTGAGTTGTCGTTATCCTCAGCATCCATCGAATTTACTATATGAAGTCGCAGAACATTATGTAATACTACCGTTGCTAATACAACCTAATGGTGTTAAAAAATTGGTGCTTATTAGCATTTATTTAATATCATTTTATATTTTCGTAAATAACTTTTTAGTAGTTTCCTATAAAAACGATATACAAGTCCTTAAAACTCTCCACCTGGAAGTATTCCTGAACAAAAATTTAAGAAATTATTAGTTTACATATGTGTATATATGTACATATAGAGTGCATAAATTCTTACCAAACGCAATTTCAATTCTTATTTAGCACTAGACATTTTCTTATTGAATAATTCCTTAGCAGCATCAATTACCTTTGCATACTGTTTTATTATGTTTTCTTTTAAAGGAAATGCAGCATCGGCTACAAGAAAAAGTTTTGTTAAAAATTATTTTCCCAAACTGCAAATTTCTAAATACGCCACCATCGCTTTGGTTACCGTACGCACCTACGTCTACATGCTGTCACATGCTGCATGTAAAACCTGTAAAAAGAAATATGTTAATACTTCATTACATTGATCCAGGGTAGGTATTTCCTGGCAAAAATTGTTTTTTATCTTTCCCTCTTCGTTTAGAGAAAAGAAGAGATTAGTTGTTTTATTTCTATAAACGAAAGCTAGAAACTGCTGGAAAATGGGAAAAAAGATGCAAACAAAAGTGTTTCTTTCTAAATCGAAGAGAAATAAAAGAAGGAAAAAGCTTTGTTCATTGAAATTTGTTTTAATTTAATGTATATACAATAAATTGAATCGTTTTGGTAAAGAATTAGTTTATTTTCATCAACGAAGTTTTTAATATGCTACGGATAGAGATAAAACGATACGAGTAAATACAAGTACATATTCGACACTTTCCTCTCGATACCAAGTACTTTCAGCATCGATACTTTACCACCGAGTACCAAGTAGGTATTGGTAAAAAGGTACTCGTATCGGTCAAAAATACTCGTTGCATATTGACTTGAAGTTTGAGCTGAACGTTACGTGATTACAGTTTTTATCACTAAGCTCGGTGGTCTTTATGAAATGTGCATAAATTAGTTATCTGTGGTAGTGCGGATATAAATTAATAGGCCAGATCTTGTATAGACTTTTTGGTATTTTATTATCGAAATATTGAGTGTGTGTTTTTTAAGTGCCAAGAAGGTCTCTAAATCTTTAAAAACCTCTTCAACTGCAGGGGGGCTACTCTCTATTGCGATGCGAAAGCAAGTTCGATGCGATAAGAGTACAATTTGATACTTTGTAATGTTTACGCAAACGCTTTCCCAAAATAATTTAAAAAAGAAGCAAACTTTTAACTACTTGGTGGTGTTATAGATTGAAGGCTGGTTAGTGTTAGAATACTAGTAATGGAGTGATATTATATATAAGATATTTGGAACATTATGGTATTTTTTTCTGTTAATTTTTTTATTAAATTAAAATGTTATTTGATTTGGGTTACTATTTAACTTGTTTAACTCTTTTGCAATCAATTGTAATATATTTTGGCCAATAAGGCTTTTTTATTACAAATCCAAATGATTAAATAAAAAAAAAAATAAATAGAGACGGATGACAAAATGAAATGTCAAAATTTGTAAACAAAAACATTTATTTTATTAAATAATACACAAAGCTTCGCGTCCAATGCAAAATATTATTAATTACAAACATTTAATGTATACTACAAAAAGATCTTTGACAAACAAAATGTTATAAATATAATTTTGTGTGTTTTTTTTTATTAAAAAATAAAAGATAGTGATGGATTCAGTGGCATTATGGATGAAGACGGAAAATGAACATAACATTTTAAATGTAATTTCCATTTTGCGAATATAGCAAAACCTCTTCAGGCTTTTTGTTTGCTATAACATGTTGAGTAGCATTTATACTTGCGTCAAAGCATTTTGATGTTAGCATCCCGTTGTTGGTTTTTTTTTTCATATGCAGAAGTCTGATTATCTACTCCTTCATCGTGCAATGCAATATTGTGAATCCAACCACCCTTACTAGAAATGCTTACCTTATTCTTCCACATAAATAAATATTTATGCTGCGTAAGTTTCATATTTATCAAAATACATTACTTGTTTCATCTCTTATAGGAAGTCCATTATAATTAAGGCCGTCCGTCAGTTTTTTGACGCGTTGTTTGGCATTCCCGCACTGCAATTGCCCTTGGCCAAACCGCTGTGCTGCATTATAAAATCAAACTTCGAACTGCCGTTGCCGAGTCTGTAATCTTTTTGGCATTTCCCTAAAAAAAAATTAAAATTTAGATATAAATATAAAATTTTATTTATGCTTACTTACATGATTCGTTACCTTTGCGTTTGATAATTTGTTAGCGCAAGATATTTGCGTATAACGAACGATTTTGACATAAGCTTTTGTATTACTGAGTGCAGTGATACCATATTTGCGAAAGAGAATAAAATTCGATGCGAAAAAAATACGAAAACGCAATAGAGAGTACCAATTGTTTGATTACGTGCCATTTTTCTTTCGCATCGCAATAGAGAGTAGCCCTCCAGAAATATTTAATTTGAGATACAGAGTTACGGCATCATGAAATTTAAAATTGACAATAAACTTTGATAATAGACATGTTTTCTGGAAGTGGATTCAGCATTTCTATTAACAACTTTTTTAAATATAGAAAACAACTTTCTTGTAAAATAACGTATCAGTTATATTTATTTATTTTTATATATATTATATAAATATAAAATAAACTTAACGCTGATTTTTTATGTTTGGAGTTTGACATATCCTGCAACGATGACAATGAATAAATTCGCCAATGCCACCACCTGGTACATGATTTTACCATCGTACGACTCATTTTTTTGTCTTGTATCACAAAAAAATATATAGCAATCGATCAGATATATTGTAGTGTATCTATCAATAATACAATACATCAACATGCAAAATTGTTTAAACATTTCACTCTTTCAAATAAATCGTTAGATTAAGTCAGGTCAGTATCTAAAGAATTGTGAGACGTTTTGGTTATTCATTTAATTTTAAAATTATTTTTGATGTAACCTAATATTTAAAATAAACAAACTTACTATTCTATTTTTTTTGTATAAGCTCTAGCCTATGTGAATTAAATTTTGTTAACGCAGCATTTATATTTTGTTATTACCGAAAGCGTGTGAACTAATTCAACCAGATATTTTTTTTGTATTCATATTTCTACTGATAAGCTTAATTAAGCTAAGCTAGGGAAGTTTCGCAAAAACACAAAAAGCGAACTTCTCATAAGTAGTTGATAAGGAAAAGAAATCGAAAATAAAGATTCATTCTAATTTTGACAATTTACAAACACACATCAGTCCATTTATTCTACATGGCGATCCTGCCATAATTCTGAAAGTGCCTATAGCATATCTGAAAGTGCCTACAGCATATCAGAAAATGCCTATAGCATATCTGAAAGTGCCTATAGCATATCAGAAAGTGCCTGTAGCATATCTAAAAAAGGATCAAAAGAAAAAGTCCAAAAAGTGCATTGGCACGTTTGGCAAAAAATAATAAAAATATTTTTTTTATCCTCCTCAAATCCTAAGGACACATTTCATCCTCCAACATATGACTGAACCACTGTCAGATATCCTCGAAGAATTAAAAGCCGCAGAGGACAGATGGCAAAAAATTCTCAATGAGGGAACGGGAGAAGCAAAACCTGACATCCTCAATATTGGACCAAAACCATTATTCCTAAAAAAACACAACGTATAGAAGAGCCAAAAGTACCATTCGTAAACACCAAAATAGCTACAAAAAGCAACAGACGAGATTTCGTGTCACGACAGAAAATCCAGCTAAAGATCCTGAAGGACGAGATTATAAACTCTTCCAGCGCACAACACAAAAACTATTTACAAGAAAAAGTATTAGAAATAAAAAAATCTATAAAAGTCTTTAAAAAAAAAAAAACAAAAAAAAAAAAATTTTTTAAAAAATAAAAGAAAATAAAATCTTATAAAAAACAAACTTCCGCTATGGGTGGAACAAAATCAAAAAATCCTAATGCTAACGTTGTAAATAATGTTAAAATAATTGATCACACAGAACACTTAAATACACTATACATATTATTACTAATACTTGTTATTTTAGATGCAATAAATTTACTAATTAAACTGTATCAGCTACATAAAAAATCATTGAAAAAGAAATATGTTAGTCGTAGCGACAATTTAGACAAAATATAAAACTAAAATATGAAATTAAAAATAAAAACATTGCTTTATGGACTGGCAAAACATATTAATAAAAATTAGAATAATAAAAGAAAGATTTGATAAATCCTACAAATGCCTCAGCGTCAACAGACCTACGAAAGAAGACACAATTGAAAAACATATCAAAAATTTATTTTTTTGTTTGGAATGCTGGAATGCTGAAGCATTCTTCACTGACCTTAGGGAAAAGTTGTTACAAATAACTGCAAAAAAAGGCTTAGATCTAAAATTACCTACATCTTTACATGAAAAAATAGTTTACACGACAAAAGGGATAGAAAATATTCAATTAACCAAGATGAATACGACAGATTTGGCTTCGATATCAAAACTTATTCCAATTTTTGGAGGAAGAAGAGATGAATTAAGTAATTTTATTTCTAATTTGGAATTTATAGAAAATACACTTGAAGACACCAAAAAACCAAGTTTTTTCCAATTCGTTTTAAAAACAAGATTGGAACAAAGGGTACAAAATCGAATTAAACAAAATTCCGTACCTACAAGTTTACAAGAGTTAACCAATGAATTAAGAAAGTGTTACAAATCTAAAGAAACACCAAATAACATACTTAACAATTTAAACAAAATAAAACAACAAGGTGACGTTCGAAAGTTTGCAGAAAAAATCGACAGTTTAATAACTGAACTCAACGAGCTACAAATCTCAAATATTGGTGAAGCAAATAGGAATGCAATAATACAATCAAACAATATAATTGCATTCAATGCATTTAAAAATGGACTAACTGATAGGGACATAGCAAAAACAATAGAAGCTAGCAGAGTCAAAACTTTCTCTGAAGCATTGGAAATTGCAGAAGAAGCCATTTTCTCTAATACACAGCACAACATCATGTACCAAAATGTTAGACAGAAACAAAATAATAGAAACATTTATTCTAGAAATAATAATTCATGGAACAATAACAATAACAATAATACAAGGAACAATAATAACTCCCACTATCTTAATAGGAATCAGTACAGAAACAATACTAACAGACACAACAATAATAGAAATAACTATAGAAATAATACGCATAGACAGAATATCACAAACCTCGACAGACGAAGATCAAACTACAATAATAACAACAATAATGTAAACAGAAACAGAAATACTAATAACACATTTAGGAACATTAATCAAATAAATAACCAGGAAAACTACCAAGTTCCGGAGAACATTCACGGAATTTCTCCGGAAGAAACAAATTAAGAAAAATATGTAACATAACCACAACTTTTCAAAACTATATAAAATTAAAAGTACTAAATACGGACAGAGAAATAACATTTTTAATAGACACAGGAGCTGATGTTTCCTTATGTAAAGAAAATCTTCTAAATCAATATGACGAAAACCCTGATGACTATTGTCATTTGACTGGAATTTCTAAAGACCAAATTAATACATTGGGATCTGTTTTAATAAGAATAAATGTGGAAAATAAATTAATTGTTCAAAAGATTCAACTTGTAAATAATGATTTTCCAATAAAGACTGACGGAATACTAGGAATTGATTTCTTTAACAATTATCGATGTAACATAGATTATGATAGATATATCTTAACAATGCGTATAGAGAACGAAACCATTGAAATTCCAATTGAAAACAATTCAATTTGTATAAATCGGGTGAGAATACCAGCAAGAACAGAGATAATAACACCATTTAACTTAAATATAAAAGAAAACAGTTTAATACAGAGTAGAGAAATATCGGAAGGCGTCTATTTGGCAAATGTTATTGTACCTGCGAAAGGACACAAACACATAAAGTTGCTAAATGCAACGGAACAGGATATAGTTTTAGAGAATTCAAAAATTCAAGTAGTACCATTACACAAGTATGAGATTCTACAATTCCAAAAGAAACACAATCAAACAAAAGATCCCTCTCGTTTTAATAAAATTTTAAAAGGTCTCTCATTAGACAAAAGTAACAACAATGATGATAAAGATAAACTCTTTTCTATTATTGACAGATTTCAGGATGTATTCCATCTAGAGGATGAAGAATTAACTACAAATAATTTTTACACACAAAATATAGAGTTGCATGATTATAATCCAGTTTATATAAAAAATTACCGATTACCACAGGCCCATACAAATGAAATAAATTCAAAAATAGAAAAAATGCTTAAAGATAATATAATAGAACCATCGATTAGCCCTTACAATTCGCCACTCCTTCTAGTTCCTAAAAAGGGACAAACTGATTTAGCAAAATGGAGACTGGTGGTGGATTTTAGATCACTTAATTATAAAATTGTAAACGATAAATTCCCATTAACAAGGCTAGATGACATTCTTGATAGAATAGGTCGCGCTAAATACTTTTCAACACTGGATATGACAAGTTCTTTTCACCAAATTGAACTTGATCATAAATCTCGACCATATACAGCATTTTCAACTCCAACTGGCCACTATCAATTCACACGATTACCATTTGGTTTAAAAATATCTTCTAACAGTTTCCAACGCATGTTAACCATAGCACTCTCAGGTTTGGAGTCAGAAGCATTTATATATGTGGATGACATAATCATTTTTGGATGTAGCATACAACACCATAACAATAATTTGATAAAGGTCTTAGAAAGACTAAAAAAATGCAATCTCAAACTAAACCCAAAGAAATGTTGTTTTCTGCAACATGAAGTCATATACCTTGGACATTTAATAACTTCGGAAGGTATCAAACCAGATCCTCAAAAATTTGAAGCTATAAAAAATTATCCAATTCCAACAAATGCAGATGACGTAAGGCGCTTTATAGCATTTTGTAATTATTGTAGACGATTTATTAAAGATTTCGCTAAAATAGCAGAATGCTTGAACAAGTTATTGAGGAAGAATGTAAAGTTTGAATGGACAGGAATCTGTCAAGAATCTTTTGAAGAGCTTAAATCAAAATTAATGAACCCTCCCATACTTCAGTATCCAAATTTTAATGAAAATTTTGTACTAACCACAGATGCATCTAATTTTGCTCTTGGCGCTGTATTATCACAAGGTATAATAGGAAAGGATTTACCGATATCATGTGCGAGTAGAACTCTAAATAAACATGAAAAGAATAGATCAGTAATAGAAAAGGAATTGTTAGGAATACACTGGGCTATAAATTTTTTTAGACCTTATCTATATGGTAGAAAATTTACTGTAATTACGGATCATAGACCATTGATAGCACTTTTCTCACACAAAAATCCCTCATCTAAATTGACACGAATAACACTTGAACTGTCAGACTATGATTTTGACATTATTTACAAAAAAGGAAAAGATAACACTAATGCCGACGCATTATCACGAATCAAATTAGACTCGTCAATGCTAAAAGAACTAATACCGACTGAAAATGATACAAGTATAAAGAAAACATTAGCAATTACAAGAAGCAAAACTAAAAATGATATAAAAAAGAACAAAATAAAGGCCTCAGAATGCAAAACCTCAAAAGAGTCTGATCAACTCACAATTTGGGATTGCACTTCTTTAAACGATATTAAGCATGCAAGAAAAATTAAATTTATATTAAATAAAAAGTCGACAAAAAGAATAAATATAGAGGAAAATGACTCAATGAATCAAATATGTATTATGTGTAGCGATAATCCTACTTACTTAGGTAACTTACTGGAGAAACTCACATATATAATAAAATGCCATTCTAAATGTAAAAAATTTGCTCTCTGCAGAGACGATGACATATTTGAAATTATAACTCCGGAGAAATTTAAAAATATATTAAATAGAAAGTATGATAATGTAGAAATATTACTTTATACCAGGCCAAAAGAAATAAAAGATAATATAAAACAAAATGAATTAATTGACTTATACCACAAAAGTCCAAGTGGAGGTCATTTCGGTATTAGAAAAACTTTGCTGAGATTAAAAAAGAAATATATATGGAAAAACATGACAAGAAAAGTAAAAGACTATATAAATACATGTGATCTCTGCCAAAGGAATAAACAAGTAAAACATACCAAAGAACCCTTAAACGTTACAGATACGCCTACAAACGCATTTGAAACAATTGTAATTGATACAGTAGGACCACTACGTCCATCAGAAAAATTCAGATATATACTTACCATGCAATGCGAACTAACAAAATACATTATCGCTTGCCCATTACAAACAAAAGAAGCCAAGCAAGTAGCAAAAGGATTAGTTGAAAATCTTATATTGAAACATGGTATATTTAAAACATTAAAATCCGACAGAGGTACTGAATTTACAAATGAATTGATTAAAGAGATATGTAAACTACTTGGCATAGAACAAAGTTTTTCAACACCTTACCATCACGAGACGGTTGGTACTATAGAAAGAAATCATCGAGTGTTGAATGAATATTTTTTATCATTTGTGCAAGACGAAGATTGGGATGAATGGATTCCATATTATTGTTTTGCATACAATACCACACCTCACGTTGATACAGAATACTCACCTTTTGAACTAGTTTTTGGTAAACTACCCAACTTACCAGGTGAACAGATTACAAACAATGACAAAATTTATAACCTTGACAATTACGCAAATGAACTAAAAATAAGACTAAAAAATTCGTTAGAAAATGCAAGAAAATTAATAGAAGCAACAAAATTAAAAAGAAGTCTAGATTCGGAGAAAAATAAAAATAGCATAGACATAAGTATAGGAGACTTAGTTTTAATAAAAATAGAAAATAGGAAGAAAAATGAAAAACCATATCATGGCCCATATGAAATAATAAATATAGATAATGTAAACGTAGAATTAAATATAAATGGTAAAACTAAAATTATACATAAAAATCTACTTAAGAAATATAATAAGAAATAAATATAGTACATACCAATACAAAAAAAAAAAAAAAAAAAAAAAAAAAAAATTTATTGTAACATAACATAAAACTAAATTAATTTCAAAATTTTTTTTTAACAAAAAATTTATGAAATTTTTCTAAAAGATTGGGGGTGTAGTGTATCTATCAATAATACACTACATCAACATGCAAAATTGTTTAAACATTTCACTCTTTCAAATAAATCGTTAGATTAAGTCAGGTCAGTATCTAAAGAATTGTGAGACGTTTTGGTTATTCATTTAATTTTAAAATTATTTTTGATGTAACCTAATATTTAAAATAAACAAACTTACTATTCTATTTTTTTTTGTATAAGCTCTAGCCTATGTGAATTAAATTTTGTTAACGCAGCATTTATATTTTGTTATTACCGAAAGCGTGTGAACTAATTCAACCAGATATTTTTTTTGTATTCATATTTCTACTGATAAGCTTAATTAAGCTAAGCTAGGGAAGTTTCGCAAAAACACAAAAAGCGAACTTCTCATAAGTAGTTGATAAGGAAAAGAAATCGAAAATAAAGATTCATTCTAATTTTGACAATTTACAAACACACATCAGTCCATTTATTCTACAATATTGTCGAAAGAGGTGCTATTGGAAATCAGCATGATCGGTCCCTGTCCTTCGAGACAGCGGGCAAAACACCTGGCCTACCTCTAATTTTATCATTTAATTTGGAACAATAAAGTAACTCCAATCAAAAAAAAAAATAATATATGGATGATAGAGAATTAAAAAATAAGAAAAACATCAAATAAAAATATTGGCCTTCGTCCATATTTTCCGAGTTACGGGGCTCTGAAATATTCAATTTTTTTATTCGCCCTTTTTAGATGAATAACACAAACAGGCTGTTCTTTTGTAATATTCTGGAATTATTTACTTGTAATATAGATTAATTGCCCTCTGAAGCTTTTAAAAAGAGTTTTAAAGAAATATTAAAATATTTTTAAAGTTCTTAACCTATTAAGAGCCGATGGAATTTTTATGTAAAATTATAGATATGCAGTACCATTTGTTTAATTCTCTGTCACCTCAATATTTGCTTTTTTGTTGGAGTTACTTCACTAAACTTGATTTATGTAGATGGTGAAGGGTATATAAGATTCGGCAAAGCACTCTTACTTGTTTTTGATAAAATATTAATATTTTACTTTTAATATCAATTATAAAAATTTTAGAAAACTCTTCAACACATATTACACTTTTAGCTTCATATATGTATGTATATTAAAAAGGGATGCAAATGTTGTCTTGAATGCTATTTAAGACATTTTATTTTTTATGAAATACTTCAGTGCACTTACTTCTTGTTTTGCATGACACACACAATGTGTGCCAACAACAATAATAAACAATGAGAGAACATAGCTCTTAAAAGCGGGAAGTTTGAAAAAAAAACGCTAAGTGGTTTTTTTAACTGAAAAATTTTAGTTGGCGGATTTCTAGCGTTTTTTAAGTTCCAACAAGTTTTGTTTGTTACAAAGTAAGCTCAACTATGTATTTGTAACCTTTTATATAAATATATAAATTTTCCAGCTCTGCCTTATTTTTTTAAACTGTTAAAACAATTAATCCAAAAGTAAATAACAAAATATATTTTAATTAGGCCAATAAAAACTTTTTCTAACTAATGGAAACTGTCATTTTAGATAACCAGAAAATCGAGACATTTTAGAAAAAACTGATAAATTATTAACAAATAACGTATTTATAAAAAAAGAGGATGCCTCTCAATATTTGGAACAACTGGATTATAGCCCGCAAATAATCGAAATAATTTTAAATCAGCTTAATAATATAAATGCTATAAAATGGAATAATCTAATGGATACCACATATTTTTGTTACGAAGTTTTTGAACATCAAAAATCGGCTGGAAAAGAGCTAGCTGAGTTAGCCTTGCGATTATTTTGCATGCGGTGGTCTAATGCAGAGGTGCAACAAGTTTTTGATAAACTTAATATAGCTAAATCAAAGCTCAGAAATCGATTGCAAACCAATATAGTTAATGCTATTTTAACCCTTAAGTATGTCAATTCTTCAATTTTTTTATTTGCCTCTTTATAATTACTTTGTTGCTTTAGATATGATCTCTGTCGGCATAACAAATACTGCTACGATTAGAAGGTTCTAAACTTAATCGGAACCTTTATATTTATTTCAGTTTTTAAAAACGAAACTTATATGTAAAGATAATCAATATCTTAACTAGAGATGAACAATTATATCTATATTCATAAAAAATAATATAAGTTTATTTTATGAATACGGCAGTTAGTATTTAAAAACAGTATTAAACAAGTAAGAGTGCCGAATCTTGTATACCCCTCATCATGTAAATTTACCTAACTAAACTAACTCCAATAAAAAAAAAAACAAAATTGGGGTTACAGAGAATTAAAAAATATAAAAAAAATTCGTACATATTATTTTTTTGTGAAACCAAGTTAGCTTCGGTGAAGGGTATAAAAAAAATTGTTTAAGAAATTGTTTAGCGGTTTATGTTAGCGTTTTTTTTCGACTAGTTAGCGTTTTTTTAACTAAAATCTAGCGGGAAATGGCTCGATAGTTTTGGTAACACTGCTCGGTGGTCTTCAGTGTTGACAAACAACCAAGTGGTTTTGCGCAGACTTTTAGTATATTAACAACATCCTTAAAGTGCAAAATATTAAGAAAGCCTATGTTTTTTTATTTTTAAGTACTTATAAGTATATTCTTTCGTAGAAAATTCTTAAACAATTCTAATAAAATGTTTTTTGTGGACGAATCAAGATATGTATGATCTAAGTAGAAGTACTTTGAAAATTTGTATTGAATTTGTTCATTCTTTTAAGAATAAACAACAAAAATTTTAAATAAAATTTATTTATAGGAGATAAACCTTCTGAATGATACGTAGTTTTTCTGTATTGGAGGCATTTTCTCTTCAAACTGTGTACTAACAAACAAGTGTTACAAAATTAACCATTGCTCGAATGTTCTTGCAACAGACTCAAAATACAACCATCTAAATTAAAAATCAAACAACAAGTGCCATATAACAAAAATGGGCAAAAAAGGGTAAAATATATCAAAAAGTGGCAGATTTAGCTCTTTTTAAAAAGGGGGCACTGAAAGGGTCGAGCATTCCAGAAAAAAGCAACTTTGTGCTTTAGTAGCAATAACGGTCACGCTGCATGAGACCAGCGATATGTATTTATATGTTTCTTTGCCTTAATTTTATGAAATAGTCAACCGATACGAGTAGGTATCGATACTTTTTGTTTGATATTGAGTACGTATCGATATTGTATAGAGTAAAAATATCGATTCCCTAGTGGTATCGTTCTATCCCTAGCTACGGTTCGCAAAATTTTGGATAAGTTATTCATTCACCTTTTCGCTTCCATGTATCCATATAGATGCATGACACTTTTTGAGCTCTTATTTCTCTATACTCAAAAAAATAACTTTGTCGGAATTACAAAAAATCCTTGTAAAATCAACAATTACTCATAACTAACTACACTCCTACAAACTAAATCAAAGGTTTGTTTTTGCTCAGTTAAGCACTCTGTTTTATATTCTTTTTGTTTCAAAAGTGTTCGGACGGCAAAATAGTACATGACCAAAAAAGACCAAATATATTAACATTTTTTATTGTTATTATTATTTTTGTTTTTTAGTTAAAATTTAAGTCTACCATTGTAGTTTGTTTTTGATTATTGGTAAGTAGTGGAATTCCTTGTAAATTCCAGTGAGGTTCATACAAATGGCTCATTAATAAAAATGTGCAATAAGTAGTGTTATAAAAGGTAAGGATTAAGGATAATAATTTGCTTATCTTTAACATTATTCCAATTATACCTAAGGAAGGAATTTTTGATGTTTACTGGTATCATAAAATAATCATTTTCATTTGGTTTTTTTTCCAATTGTTTTCCTGCTTTAAATTTTCATGTGTTATTTTTTGTTGTGGTATTTCAAAACAGTAGATGTGCTTTGCTTTTAATTTAGTTATGGCACTACTAAACAGTGCATTTGTTATTGATTTATTACTACCTTCATTATAGCTTGCCTTATTTTTTGTTGTTAAACGGTAAATTTGTTTTGCTTTTGCTAGAAGTCTTCAAATATTTTTTGATAATGGTTTACAAAAATCTTTATAATTTTATAAAGAAATTTTTAAAAAATAAACTCAAATAACATTTTACCTACTTTTACAAATATTGACCTGGCGCTATAATTACAGAGAAATCTTTGAAATTTTCTAAAAAGATATTTGTTGCATATTTGACCATTTTTCTGTAAGTTTTCAACATTATTCTATTTCTACTAAAATATTTTAGTGCCATATTCAGTTAGGTTACTTAGTTTCTGACGTGTAATCTTTAAAAAATTTTTTAATCTTAAAAGGAATGGTACATTTAAAAAAAGCCATAAGTCTGCATACTTAAAAAAAGAAATCCTTAAATGTCTAACATCGAAAAAAGTCAAATTTATTCCAGTACGACTGAAAACGGGGCAAACGTTGTAAAAGTCGGAAAACAATTCCAAGAGTTACAGGAGGAGGAACTAGACGTTGTTGGTTTGGAAGATGAAGACAGCGATGAGAGTATACACAACTATCTGTCATCAGTTATATCTGTGGTTAGATGCGCTGCCCATACCATACAACTGGCAGCGTATGATGTTAATAAATTGTGGGGTACAGATCTAGTAGAATGTAGATCTTTTGCTAAAAAACGGAGAACAACCTCTGCCAGTTCTGGGCAACGCAACTCACTGGAGCTCATCATACGACATGATAAATTCACTCAAAAATATGAAAGCATTCACTCATGACAACTTGAGTGAAAATCCATTGAAAGCCAACTGGAGTTTTGTGGATGAGTTTGTGGCTTCATTTGCCCCTTTAGCAAAATGTATAAAGCGTCTTTAAAAAGAGCAGTATATTTTAGGTGATTTCTATGATGCTTTTGTATCTGCAATTTATTTAGATCCCCGATTTAATTTTGTAAACTCAAGCATGTTGTCGGAAGAACAAAAAGACTGAACTCTGGTAAGAATTGCAATAAGATTTTAATTTAATTAGTTTATACTTAACATTATACTTAACTTTAATAATGAGTAAGGAAATTGTTATTTTAAAAAATTATTTTTCGTTCGACTCCCACTTCAGAAATTTTAATTAATAAAAACCAATGAAACATCTGTTTCCACTGATGAAGGCGGCATGGGGCGTTAGAAACCATATAGAGCCCGGATCAAATTCGCATTAAAAACTATCTTTAAAAATAAAAAGTTTCTTACTCGATCACATTATCAAACAAAAAATAACAATATTTTACAATTAATAATATCATTAAACGACTTTTTCAATTTTTAAGTATCTATCAATAACACATTTGTAAATTTTAAATTATGTGGTATTTATTTTCTTAATTTAATGAATATTTAAATTTTTTTTATTAACGAGTAAACTGTATTTCCATTTAACGTCGTTTTCTTAACAAATTTTTGTTTGTAATTTGAATGTTTATAGACTCACTTGCAGCCGTACCTAAACAAGAGTGGAAAGCGTTTTTTTGCTGTTAAAAGTTCTCATGCTAGTACATTTTTTGTGGAGAATACCGGAATAACGCGGCGGCAACGCTTTGCAATTGGAAAAATCCGATTTTGACAAGGCGTTTAGTAATAAAAAAAACTAAAAATAAATAAAAACAAAACAAATTTGGGTTTTTTTTTATAAAATTTTCAATTTACACAACATAAACAGAAGAATTGTTATTCTTTTTAAAATATTTAGGGAATTTATATATAATTTTGGAAAAATCTACTGCAGAAATGAAAAAATTGTGTCCGGGGTGTAAAATTTTAAGTGAAAATTTTGGAATTGACCTTTAGCTTCGGAGTTACGGACCTCCAACGTTTGTATGTATAATATAGTACATATCGAGTATTTAATGGGGGAATGGGACAATATGGAATTCATAGGAAAGGTATTTTTTTGCTTAGATTTTCATTTACACCCCGTAGACAGCTTTATATTATTTTTGATGTCCGTCCGTTAACTAGACTTAAGCCTTAATGTTTTTAATAACCCTGTTTTTTATCATTTTGACAAACCGTTGCCGCTTTTGTCAAAGCTATGCAGAAGAAAACGTTCCGCTTTCCGTTTTTATTTAGGTATGGCTGTTGGTTAAAACATTTGAAGTTATGAAAAATCCTCAGAAACTTCTTTACAGTCTGAAACCTAATTTTGCTGAATCCTGAAAACTAATTTTGCTTTCTAATTCAACTACGGTTCCCAATATTGTAACATTGGAAGTAACGCCTTTAGATCCAGATATTTTTAAAGTTTTAAATGTAGCATTGGCGGTACCTGCAACACAAGTATCTGTTGAGAGATCGTTCAGCGCTTTGGCATTAACTCTTACAAAGCTTAGAAGCAAACTAAGTAACAACAATAAATAATTTACTTATAACAAAGTTATACTTTTCCGGACTAGCATTTATTGATCTAAATTTAAACTTTACTCAATTAAAACGTTAATACAATCTAATTTAACTGAACTTAATGGAAATTATTAGCATATTTGTTAAAAGTTTGCTAATGTAGAACCTGCAGTTCAAGGAAATCAAATAGTTGACATGAGAAACGATTCTAATACCATGGAACTTGCTGAAATCGAATTTGTCGTTGAAGAACCAGTGGAAGCCAAACAACAGTTAAGGAAAACTCCTTGCACGTCTAATGATACCAGTTCTTCTCTGCAAAGCAAAAAAAGACATGCAGTAATCAAACTGATTTACTGCAGAAGGACAGCCAGGAACAGACAAAACATATGTACATACTTGCGATCCGGCAAATTAAAAATATTGCAATTCTGCCTAAGTTTTCTTTCCAACACAAGTTTTTGTTTTTTCTAGTTTTTATCATCAATTAAATCAAAATTTTCTTAACTTATAGAAAACATTTTACCATAAAAGTATTAAACACAAACACAAATTATCAATATGAAAATTTATTATTCGGAATCTTTTAAAATTTAGTTTACTTTATTCGTGCTTGATTCCTTGAAATATAAATATTTCATGATATTTTCATGAAATATTTATTAATTTAAACTAAACTAAAAATGAAATGTATTACTGCGGGGAAATCATATCCATATGGCCATTTCACTACTGCTCAAATAGCTCATCAGTGTATTTTACCCAAATTTTGTATAGAAAACTAGAAGGTCTTATATCAAAAGCCAAATTGATTAAATGAGAACTCCATTGAATCAATAAGACAAAAGACAATAAAAACTCAAAAATGCTTTATACAAAAAACACAGCAAACATTCAGTAACTATTTTTATTTTTAATTTCATTTTTCTACATAAGGGATCCCATTGGGAACCATTCATATGTATTTGAAATTAAAATCGAAAAACCGTTGACGTCGTCACAGGGATGATATAAAATGCAAAACTTTTATTTACCGTTATTCTATTTGGCGTCGTCAACATCGTCGTCAATTTTGAGACAATATCAATACTAATCAATACGTCGTCATTAGTTTGTCCCTAAATGTTTATCGATAATATCAAAAAATTAAACACACATATCTAATATTTGAGTCAATTGATTCAATTTGTTTTCTATTGTGTTAACCGTTAATCGATCCTTGGAACAAAAATGTTCCATACGAATTTTGTTTTATTCTTTGTGTTCTTGGCAATGAAGCTTTTATATCAATATTCAACGACTTTGTCACTGCATGATGTATAATTGGGTTTTTGCATTATTTAGACAAATTTATTGTAAGGTTTTGTTGTAATTTAAAAACTTCATAATTCGATCCTGTGGTACAAAAAAGTTCCATACGAAATCACATATAACACGCTCGTTCACTGTGACAGAAAGCTTGGCGTTGCACTACCGTTATAATGGTATTTACTTTATTTCTATTTTAGTCACCTCAGCGCGAATTCATAACAGGTGACTGCGCTAGCAAATACAGATCAAATACATAAAAGCACAACGCGCAATAATAAATGTATGCAAACTAACTGTTGTGAATTGATTTAGAATGGCTATTTTGTTCACGCAAAGTTCTGTGGATTCAACAGATGTTCGCCAAGTAATAAAGTAGTTTTGGATTTTATTGCACGTCATTCAAAAATCAACAATAATGAGTACAGTACCTGGATATTTGACTGCTGAAGAAATCGAAAGTATGCTATAGGCAAGTGATAATGAGGAATTATCAGGCAGCGATTTCGAACCGGATGAAAGTATAGAGTCTTCAATTCAAAGTGAGAGTGAAAGTGAAATTATTCCAAGTGAAGAAACTAAGGACGCACTCCACGTGTCCAAAGACAATACTGTTTAGAACTTAGTTCCTTTCTCGAGTGGGTGTTTGCGGGCATCATATGTGATTGAAATGCGTCCCGGTAAGAATAAAAGAAATTTATTTTCTCTTGTTTTTCTAAAGTTGTCGTCATTTTCGTTTAGATGATGCAATTAGTCGTCGCCAACAACGCAATGACGACTAATTTGCACCGATAAGGGACCTATGGGAACGTTGGGCGGAACTTCTTCCAATGTACCACAATCCACACACTTGTGTCACAGTAGACGAGCAATTGCTTGGCTTTCATGGAAGATGTAAGTTTCGGTAATATATGCCTTCTAAGCCCGAAAAATATGGCGTCAAATTTTAGCTTATTGCCTAAGCTGAAACATGCTACATATTGCGAATTCAGCCGTATTTGGAAAAAGGAGTAAGTGAAATCCCAGAAAAAAGTCAAGGAGAACGAGTGGTTCTCGACGTCACAAAAGGTCTAAAAGGCCATAATGTCACAATGGACAACTTTTTCTCTTCTCAGAGTCTGGGGCAAAAGCTTTTGGAAAGAAATGTAACAATGGTATGAACTTTACGCAAAAATAAGCGAAGTATTCCGCCAAAGCTACAACCTCTTTACCACATTCATACTTGTGCCTTACATAAGTCGCAAAAATAAATGTTCTGTTGTAATGAGTACTATGCATAACAAACCTGTTATCGTTATTGATAAAAAAAAGTTTACCGTAGATAATTTCGTTTTACAATTCTACAAAAGTTGGAGTAGACAGGGTTGTTGTTACAGTTGCAAGCATAATCGAATCGATGGCTCTTGGCAGTTTTTCCAAACATAATAGACATTTGTGCGTTGAATGCATACATAGTATTCAATGACGTATGTCCAGACTGGCAGCCGAAGTAAAAGAACACCAAACACGAAAGTTTATTGCATGGGCTAGGTATTACATGCTTATATGAACAAGCGAACCCATGTACCGAGAAATAGTTCCTCATTATCGCTTCTTCAACCAATTATAAGAAATAATGAAGATATAGTTGCTGATAAGATTCCTGAGCCATCATTAACGATAATCAGAAATCCGCAAAAGGCAGAAGCCAAACGAAACCGCTGTTACGACTGCTACCATTCTGGTCAAAATAAAGACAAATGGACTATTCTCTTGATTAAAATAAATTTAAGAAAATGATATACTTTGTGTTGAAATTTGCATATGGGACAAAAGTGTTCCAAAGGGTAGAATTCCTAATTTGTTTTTAGGAGCAATCTACGGTTAAGTAAGTGTTGTGGAAAATGCAAATTTTGTAAAAAAAGAATAAAATACCTATAAACAATAAAATAAGCAAAACTATTACAAACAATTAAAATAAATAGTCTAAGGGCCATTATTACAACTTGTCGGTAGTTAAAGGTAAGATTTTGTCTGCCTGATAAATAGCTTTGTATTATAAAAATTTCCACTTTTTATTGCTATTATTATTAATAATAATGATATTAAATGGATAAAAAATATTAATAATTGAAGTTTTTATAATGCAAATCCATTTATCGGTCCGACAAAATCCTGCCTTTACTAATTGGGTTTATTTTTCATTGGGATGGATTCATTCTAACTCTTTCACTAATTTTAGTTTTTTCCATTTCTTTTTCGTATATTTCTTATCATGGTATTTTAAATATTGCTGTACACTTTTTCATGTTTTTAAAATTTTCCTTTGCACACAACACAACTCAACATCAAAACTGGCAAAGACAAACTAAACGGCAACATCAATCGTTCTTAGAAAATGCCAAACATATGGCGACAGTCATCGATTAATGACAATATTGAAAACGGGAATACCGATTTATAACAAACGAAGCAAAACGACGTCGTTTTGTGTTGACGTCGCCAAACAGAATAAGGGTGATTGAATTGACACCGACAATGATACGAAGTGATATTGATACTAAAACGACGACGCCAAACAGAATAAGGGTGATTTGTTTATGTTTCGTCAACAACAATTATCTATGGTTATTGAACTAGAATTATGTTTCGTCAACAATAATTATTTATGGTTATTGAACTAAGAATTAATACAGAATTTGCGTCCTTTAACTCAGTATAAAAATAAAAAATTGATATATAATCCTAAATTAATATGTATGTAAATGTGGGTGTAAACAAAGAAATATAAACTTAAGTTAATATGTATGCATGTACATACATATGTTGATGCGAGTGTCAACATTCTCCCCCGCGTTGGTCATTGGTCAATGATGACACACATTTGTGGGTTTAGTGTCTATAATTTCAATGATGACAGGTCGGTGTGATGGAACTGGATTCGATTGGTTGATTAGTTTCATGTTCCCTTTCTTGATGGCTTGACATATACGGAATAGCTTACTATCTGATGATGTTGACTATTAGACCTGATTAGCTCTGGTATAAGTATGTGCAATTGTTGAATCATTAAGTTTTTTTGAAGATCATTTAGTTGATTAAGGTGAGTTTCAAATTGACTGTTTGTAATAATTAATATTCGTGTGATTTCTTGCTTCGTGCTTATATGGTCGATGTGTTTAAGTTGGACGTGTGACGTATGCTCGCTGTTCGAGGCGCTATATGGCCTTAAATCGTAATGAGGTTGTTTTGAACTATGCAAGCCGGTTCTGAGTTTTTTGATGGGTGGGATATATGCTTCATCATCTGGCATTCGGGGTGTAGAGTTGGATGCTTCATTTTCTGCAAATTCGTCCTCGTGAAATAGCGTTTTCCTCATAAGTTTTAAGAATTCTGACGAAAGCCAATTGCATAACAGGCAGATTATCTTCCTTTTCCCTTGCATTTTCTGATTTTTCTGATGACGTTTTCCATATTCGTTTTTCTTGTAGATGGTGCAGATATTCCAATAACCAGCGTTTCCAAAATTTGTGTTTGAGTTGGGAAACACTCATTTAATAGTGAGTGGTTGCTAGGGTTAGGTACTCTTCTGTGGCGTAGCTACCTAGGGACTAGGCGGTGCAGAGCCCCAGGGACCTTAACCTCAGGGGCCCTTTAATCCTCACCAGAAATCTAGATCGAAATGATCAATTTTGCATCTAAAAGCAAAGTTGAAAAATTTATAGAAAATATTTCAAATTATTCAAGTGCAAAGGCAGTGAAACTGCAAGAAAATATGGTATTGATACACATTTTCAAGAAAAAAGGCAAAGAAAAATTACAAAACATGTTGATAAATTAAATCCTGATCACCGATTTCCAAACCGAGAAAAAAATATTTAAAATTGAGATTTTCAATAATGTACTAGACGCAATATCTCAATTAGATACATGTCTTATTGGTATGAGTGCAGTCTGCCATATATTCGATTTTCTCAGGCCAACATTTTTACTACATGTTGATGATGCAACTTTATTACATTATAATACAGTGCATTCAAAAAAGTTTAACATTAGCTGCGTAAGTTAGAAATAAATGATAATTGGTTATTTTAGGAAGAACATTTTATTAAACATTTTATGTCGTTAAAAATAAATGAACGACAATAAAATACTGTGCAATCGAAATAAACAGTTAATTACTGTTGCAGTAAAAATGAAATACACATTTAAAAAAAAAAGTTTGCCAGTTGAAGAGTACATTTTTACAATAATGTAAAAATAAGTAAAAAAATGTTTGAAAGAAACATCCAAAATATTGCGATTTTTCTGCATTCCATCAGATCTTCTAAATATACGATTGTGTAGGATAGTCTCTCGTGACCTTAAGCAAGGCTTTAATATTAAAAAATACAAAGAATTATTGAAGCTATTACTTAATTTTCTTTTCAAAACTATAAAAATAAAATTACATACATACATAAATAACAAAATCAAATCTGTCATTGATTTAAATGAAAAAAGTGATGATTTCGATGGTTTCTTCAATGCCAAACCACAGATATAACTATGGCCAAACTGTCTAAAAGATCAACTTAGCAAAAAATCCTCGTAAATTATGGATCCAATGGAGGTTCTTTTGTCTCAGATTAAATAAGAAAAACAGTTGCTTTTACTGTTTTAGTAGGTAATTTTGAGGAGGTTAAAAAAAATGAAAAAGTAGTTAAGTTTACTCCCATCCTAGGGTAAAATATTATAATTAAAATAAATACAAAAATGGTAATTACTAATGTTTTGGTAGGTTACATTTTGTTAGTTAAAATAAATGACAATACAGAACTTTTTACTTTTAATGCGATGAAATAAAAGAAAAATTATTTGTTTTTACATATTTTGTTAAGGTATGGGATGTCGTCATTGCCATTCAATTTTTTTTTTTTGGCATTATTTTAAAGTTATTGCAAAGAAAAAGAGTAAAATATTATTAAAAACTAATTAAAAATTATGAAACATAGGTGCTACTCTTAAATATTTAATTTCAGTACAATATATGTACATAAGTTCAAAACAAACAAACAAACAATAACCATTTGTAGTCGGAACAAAAAAATACAACTGTAGAAAATTTTTTTCCATATATGCAGACTCTGCGCGCATCTTTTTAAAAATCCCAAATGAAGTTTTTATTCTCTTCCTATAATATACTTTTCCTATACCTTATATGAGAAATTAAATCCGTGTTTTAATATAAAAATAAAATATCCACCGCTGATAGTCATAAACTATAAAAGTTGGTCAAATAATGATGGCTAATATTATATTTATGTACCCGCATGTGTACAGATTCCATTAAAATAACTATTACACATAATGGCAATGTGAGAAGAAAGTTTATGATGAATAACTCCTATGTATGAAAGTTCCAAATAAACAAATCCAAGCAACAATATAAAATATTTCATATTCTATTCTATAAAGAAGCTACAAAAGGTGTTCTGAAGAAGGAACACAATAAGAGGGTGAAGCTAAATAGGAATTAGATTCCACTTCTTAACAATAAATTTTAATATTCATTCATTACATTTTTTTTGGTTAAAATTTCTAAAAATTTTAATTTATTTAATTTATATTTCAAACTACAGCTGTTTATTTGTTTACTTGATATAAGTGTTGACAAATAATTTGTTGAAATAAAAAGTCGGTTAAATTAAAAAGCCAATTTCACAAAGAATCAAACTGCAAACATGTAAAATTTTAATTAGGATACAAAGTTCTACAATTTTTAAGAAACTTTAGACTTTCAGATTTCGGAAAATAGAGGAAAAACTCTTGTACATATAGTTTTTAAAAATTGTTACATTATAACATACCGTCAAACGAATGTATTTCATTTCCTTTATTCAAACAATATGTTTATGGCCTCAGAGGCCATAATACTTATATTACATAACAGCAATAAAACCTAAGTGATAAAGAATATCATAATACAATTATAGAATACAATTACCAGCTTCCAGCTGAAAATAATCAAAAGGATAGCAATTAAGGCACTAAAAAGGTCCTATTCCCAGTCAGTAGCATAAACAAATTCCGATACGTGCTTCTCAAGAAGGCGAGAAGGAACGCATAAGTTTCGGTGGCAAAACATTATTAGAGTGTGAAATACAATTTTTTACCATAAAGGATTTATCAAAAAAAGAACAAGATATCCTTGGAATTAGAAGTTGTGAGTTTCTATTAAAACATAAAAATGTAAAAGATTGTTATAATCCCCAATGCCACATCTTTTTTACATACAATTTTGAAACTTTTCACCATTCTGAAGAGAAAATAACGAAATATACCAAATTAATATAAAATACTTTGATGATAACACTCGAAAAATATGTGCCCCGACAACTTTTTTAATTTACTATTTCTTCCAAAAATTGCACTTTATTATTTTTTATCTATAATTTTATTTTTAATTATTTACTGTAATTTGTTTTTATTTACACACATATAAGTTTAAAATGATCAGCGTGTTTTTCCGAAACTTAATAATTTAGTTTAAATACTAGGCAACATTGTTGATACAGCTGTTATTTGTCTCTGTTCGTTCTTACAAAAACTTTGTAAGAACAAATATTTATTTGCCTAAAACTAAGTCAAATATTTGCCGTCGAGTGGTCACACTATGTTCACATTAGAAGCATTTTTGTTTACTGGCAAATAATTTTATTTGCCCAAAATCAGCTGTGGTGTTATTTGTTTCTAATAAACATTTTGTGGTCAGACTACGACAAACAAATATATGCCAATTTCAGCCAAATGTTTGATTAATGTGACCGTACATTTAGTTATAAAATCAACAATCAAAACCAATTTAAAATTACATCTAATTTAAATGAAATGTAAGTGGTCCGTTTTAAATGAAAAAGTAGTTGTTAAAATAGATTTTTCATTGAAGTTACCTACATAATATTTTGAGTCTGTGACGAATTCCAAAGGCTTCACTTCAATTTATTAATGCTAACCACCTAGTTTCACCTCAATTTACTCAAGCATAGACTGTTCACCAATTACATATGTAAAAAATTATGAGCAAGTATGGGGTGCCAGAATGCGTCCTAACAAAAGTATTTACAGCAGTGTTATTATTCTTTACAATTCCTGTCACTTCTGCATCAGCTGAAAGGTCACTTAGCATATTAAAAATAATAAAAAATTATTTTAGAAATAATATAGGCCAAACTCGACTGAGAAATTAATCGCTAATAGTAATTTAAAACAAAACCGTGTCAAGCCTGGAGTTAAACGAAGTCATTGCTGCATTTGCGAAAACTAATGCTGGGAACACAATTGGGATGAACAACGAACTTTTTGTAGCGAATATTCGATGTCAGAAATAAAACACATTGGTGCATATGAAAATTAACACAACACCGCCGTCGACGAAATTCGTCGTGCGTGACAAACTCACCGATAGATTTATTTCTATTACTTACGCCGACGAACGCTGTTTCTCCTTTTAGCTTTTAAATATATTAGTAAATAAAGTTATTTTTGCCTTAATTATTGTTTATTTTTTAATATTCATCGTTACACTAAACATCCAAAATTATTTTCCAAAAAATTCACTTCTAATGGCTTTTTCTTAATGTTTAATTTTTTGTATAACTATTTTTTGTTCTATAGTAACACTATTAGCTGTCTTATGCCAAAAAAACATGATGTTAAATTTTTAATTTTTTTCACAAAACTCGAAATTTTTTGCCTATTTTTTTTTGTCATAGGCGGCAAACAATTTTGTTGATTATAACAGATGTAACTTTTTCGTCCTAATTGTGCGCCACACTACGAATTCACGCAGCGAACTTTTACCGACGAATTCGTCATGCTAGGTGAAATTTTTCGTGTGTTCCCAGCATAAAGCTAGGTAAAAATTGTAAATTAAATTGTTATTTAGTCAGTTGGTGGGCTCGACCTTTATATAATAAGCCCTTGAATCTTCCCTATTTTGTATATTAGCCAAACCTACACCAAGTATTATTTTATGATGTTACTGTTTAATAATTTTATTATCTGCCCTGAAGTGCAAAAAATAGCTAAGTAGCATAGCATTTTTAAAGTATTTGTATATTTCACATTTTTATTTAATAAATCCTAATCAGTCTACATAGCAATAGGACCCATTTTTTAATTTGGCCGAGGGATCTTGGTTACCTAGCTACGCCACTGGTACTCTTAAATCTATTTGAGCCGTCAGTTAAGGCTTCATAGTCGTTTGGATCACTTGATATTGGAGTAAGTGATCGCGAGTTTAAAATTGCTTTTATTTCGAAGCTAACTGTTTCTAGTTCTTCGTACGTAAGTAAAGCTGTTGCTATACTTCTAATTAGCAATTGTTTAGCAGACTTAAGGCAGAATTAGTCTTTACTTTCTGTTCCGTGACGAATCAGCTGATCAGTTTCTGTTAAATAGAAATTGTGTATTTGTGGTTTGTTATTACTTTGACGTTCTGTTCTGTTCCGTTCGAATCAGTAGAAAATAGAATTCAACGTTTAGTAACTTAAAAGTTCTTTGATAGTGTGTGTGCAAAATGTAAACAAACCTATTTTTGTTATTGTAATTGTAGTGTTTTTTTTGTTGTGTTGTGTATTATGTTTTTTTTGTTTATTATAAACAGCTGCATTTTTGTTACAGAAAAACGAATAACAATGATTTAAAAAGCAGAACGGCACGGAACAGAACAGAAACAGAAAGTAAAGACTAATGAGGCCTTTAACCCCTGGCTCGCATAATCCGCCGAAACGAGGTGCTCTTGGGCGTATAAACTTAAATTCGATCCGACTCCTGCTGCAAGATCTAAAATTTTTTTCCTGTTATTGTTCGGAAAAGATCGCGTTGTCTAGCTCTTTAAACTGACTTAAACCTCTGGAAATAATATCAACTGGGTTTTGCTTTGTTTATTGTTTGTTTTTGAATTTTGCCTCCCGATTGGCAATAAATGTGCGAATTGCAAATGTAGAAGAAGAAATCCAGTGAAGTACCATAAATATGTTGGGGTGTTTTCAGCACGTATTTCCTTTTTTACCCTCTTGGTAAGCTCTATTCCAAGAAGAGCAGCACATAGCTCTAATCTTGGTAAGGTCACCTTTTTTAAGGGTGCAATTCGTGATTTGGCATATTGTAATCCCACTATGATGCGACCATCCTTTAATTTGGAACGTATGTAGACCGTGTCACCATAAGCCTTTTCTGACGCATCTACAAAAGTGTGTATTTGTGTGTTTTTTGAAACTTGAACATCAAAAATGGTTGTCTTGGTAGATAAATGTTTTGATGGAATGAGGATCAGTACTAATGAAGGCTTTCTGGTAATAGTTTCCGCTGTCATAGCTATTGGATGAACATCACAACCACTACTAGACCCGCGATTCTCAGCGGGTCAAATATTCGTGCTATTCGTTACATCAGAAACAATTCGTTGTGTGATCCTTTGGCTTTCTTGAATATTTTACTTAAGGCAGAATGTATTTACCATGGGATTCCATTTAGTTCCAAATTTTTGTGTATAAATATCAAAATCAAGATTCAGTTCTAAGTCTTCAGGGCGGATTTCAGATAATAGCGGAGGATAAGTTGCGCACCTTTCCTTAGTTTAAAACCATCCTCTTGTAGTGTTGTTGCATATCAAGTGTTGTGATTAAACTTTTTGAACCACTCATTCCATCATCTACACAAAAGTCATATCTTAATGTTTTGGCATCCAATGGATAATTTTCCATATTCCTGTCTGTCATTTTGTTGCCAAGTATGGGGATGAGGAAGTTTTGTAAGTTACAGTATTGAGCTCGTATGTTTGTATTGTTTCAGTTGGATTCTTTCGCCAATATATTAATTACATACTTCGGTCTGCCTGATTAACTAGAATTTGTCGATACATTTTCTCTATGTTGGTACAGAAAACAAATCTTGGCATTCGAAATCGTAGCAGCATGCCAAAGAGATCTGCCTGTGTCGGGGGACATAATATGTCGTTAGGAGAAAGGCCTGTCGAGGACTTTGCAGAAGCATCAAATACCACGCGAAGCTTCATGGTCTTACTTTCCGGTTAAATCACACAGTGTGAGTCATATGGCTTAGCTTTTCGTATTGGAAAGTTGAATTAAAATAATGCTGGGAAATACGAAAGCGGAATTAAGACCTGTGTTAACGCGTTTATTAGGTTTGCGTAATTGATTGCCGATTCCTTCAATGCATAGAAATGTTTCTGTGGGTTTGTAGATAAGCGATTAACTAGTCGATTTGTCACAATGTTGATTTGTGATCCTGAATCCAATATTGCTCTGCAGAAATCAGATTGTCCGTTATTGGCAGTGATTTTTACGCTTGTTGTCACCAGTAAAACATAGCCTAGCCAGGCATCAGTAAGAGAAGCTGACGCTACCGTTGAGGATGCTGGTCGATAAGTTGGAGGTGCTTTACTCCCAATTGAACCGTTGTTTAATGTTGAAAATACAGGTTTTGGGTTGTGTTGATGTGTTTCCAGGTGAACTAACGTGTTGTGTCTTTTATGACATTTTCTGCAGTAACTTTTTGTGCAATGTTTTGCTACGTGACTAGGCTTGAAGCAGTTGGCACTGATTTGATGGCAATGATACAACTGATAATTTACATTGTTGCATAATTTGCAGTAGTGGGTTTCTTGAGATGTGGTTGCTGTAAACACATATCTTTTTGGTGATGTTTGGGTTCGGCTGACTGCTTCTAGTGACTGAAATCTTGTTTCCAGAAAGCCCAATAGTTCTAAAGACGGCAATGATCTAGGTTGGTGTATGGACGGCTCATATAGCACATGGTTTCCTTGATCTAGTTTTTTGAATTATATATTGTATTGGATCCCAAGTTGAAGTATTGATGTTCAAATTGTTTAGTCCTGTAATATATTCGCGCGCAGTGTCGAGGAACCCTTTTATAGCTGCAGCAGAGGGATTTTCCGGTATTTTTTGCTGGCTTAACAATTTGTTTATAAAATTATTTGTTAAGGTAGGGTCACATTTGGAAAATGTCAAAAAAAATTCAGGCTAACATGTTTTATGTGCGGTCACACTTAAAATGATATTTGCCTTAAAAATATTTTTAATCAAACTGAAAAAAAAAACATAAATTTATTTGTTCAGAAACTGCTGCGCATGGGATGTCTTCGTTGCCATTCATTTCTTCGGCATTTTTTTGAAGTAATTGCAAAGAAAACGTTTAAAATAAAATAAATTATACATGATGAAAAGTAGTTGCTCCTGTTAAATCTTTAATTCCAGTACAATATACATAAGTTCAAAACAAACAATAACCATTTCTAGCCGGAACAAAAATATACAAATGTAGGAAAATTTTTCCTATCTAGGCTAACTCTGGGCGCATCTTCCTAAAAGTCTCAAATTAAGTTATTATTCTCTTTCTATAATATAAATACATTTCCTATACTTTGTACGAGAAGTAAAATCCTAGCTTTTTATATAAAAAAAGAAAATATACACCACTGATGGCAATAAAATAAATATAAATTGGTCAAGTAATGATGGCTTAAATTATACTTATGTGCACGCATGTATTATGTATACCGATTACAATTAAAATAACTTTCATACATGAAGGCAATGTGAGAAGAAAATTTTAAATAAATAACCCCCATGTATGAAAGTTCTAAATACACAAAGCCATGCAAGAATATACAATTTTTTATATTCTTTTCTACAAAGAAGCTACAAATGGTGTTATAAAGAAGAAGCACAATTAGAGGGTGAAGCTAAATAGCAATTAGATTCCACTTCTTAACAATAAATTTATTTATTGAATTTTTTTTATTAAAATTTCTAAAAACTTTTAATTTATTTAATTTATTTTTTAAACTACAGCTGTTGAAATAAAAAGTCGCTTAAATTAAAAAGCCAATGTCACAAAAAATCAAACTGCAAAATTTTAATTAGGATACAAAGTTCTAAAATTTTTAAGAAACTTAAATGTTTCAGGTTTCGTTAAATAAAAGAAAAACACTTGTATATGGGTTTTAAAATTTTTTAAATTATAACTTACCGTCAAACGAATATATCAAGGCGAATCAATTGCCAGGTGGCAGAATTTATTATTTTTTGCTGGTAGAAACGAATGGCAAACTTCATATATAAAAAATAGTACACAGATTTTTTATGTATGGAGTTTGACAGTAGTGTTCACGGCGAAAATTATTGAATTCGCCTACGCTGCCACCTGGTAATTGATTCGCCTTGGAATATATAATGAAAAATGAAAAAGTCAGTTTACACTAATTGCAAAAGTGAGCTTTCAGCTTAGGACTTATAGAACATATATCTTTAAATTGCAAGTCGAAAGTTATGCAGGAATAAAATATGTGCTTAAAATGGATTATCACTGTGGACTCTTATCTCTTCGAGTGGGGCGGAAAAACAATTTTGCTTAATTTTCTGCATATAGCAGTTTAAATGCGCGGGGACTTAGCAATTCTTAAATAAAGTTTAATTTATGTTGTTTTTCTGTTTCAATTTTAAGCTTGTTGGGCCTAACGTTCTTCATGTCAATAAAAATGCACTTTTTATTACATATTTTCTCCCGACGTTTCGTGAATTTTTGTTCACTTCTTCAGGGGGTTGTCTATTTTTTTAAAACATTTATTTAAAAAACATCAGTATATTACAAATATTATTACCTATACATACGGTAAAAACTTACATTTTACTTATATTGTAGACATGATTTTAGAGAATAATTTTTCCTAGTTTTTTAAACTTCAACGAAAATTTTTTTGGTTTTTATTTGTTTCTAATGACAACACTGTATATCGCGCTTAAATTGTCTGTATCTTCCTTTTTGTTCATAGTTCTGTTTATTTTTTCTTGTATTCGTAAACTTTCTGTTGTGTATCGTTTTCTTTCATTGCTTTCCTTGTTTAATATTTTTATGTTGTCAAAATCTGGTACATGTTTTGTTTGTGTTATGTGCTTTGATAATGCAGTACTTTCTTTGTTTTTATTTATGTCTGCTTTATGTTCATACATTCTCGTTTCCAAACTTCTTTTAGTTGTACCAATGTAAACAAGATTACAGCTGTTATTATTACTACCTTTGCATGGGATTTCGTATACTACATTATTTTGTTGTAATTTGTCGATTGGGGTTTTTGTATTTGTAAAAATCGTACTTAATGTTCTATTTGGTTTATATGCCAGGTTAATGGTACTTTTGTTTATTATGTTTTTTATATTATTATTGTCGGTCAGGCCAGGTACATATTTAATGCTGTAAAATTGTTCTTCTTTCTTGTTGTGATTGTCATTGTTGATATTTTGTTTATGTTTATAGGTTTTTAGTAATGAATTAATTAAGAATATGGGAAAACTGTTGTCTTTTAATATTCTTATAATTTTTTTAATATTTGTATTATGGAATTGTGGGTCACTTATTTCAAGCACTCTACTTATAAAATTTTTTGCTGTATTTATTATTTGTGATTTTGGTTGTGTAGTGTTATAGTTTATGATTCGGCCTGATGATATATCTTTTGTATACCAATCAATAATTATTCTATTGTTTTTTCTATGTAATATTGTGTCAAGATATGCAATTTTGTTTTCTTTTTCCGTTTCAATTGTAAACTTAATTTTCGGATGATATCCATTTAGTGTGTTTAGAATCTCATCTTTGTCGTTAATAATAATTACAGCTAAAAAGTCATCTACGTATTTTATAACGTATTTTATTTTGATATTTTTGTTATTTAGTTCAGCCAATGCTTCGTCCAATAAGTTGTCTAGTACAATGTTAGCAATAGTGGGTGAGAGAGGGTTTCCCATAGGCATACCGAATATTTGATTATAAATATTGTTGTTGTACATAAAATAATTGTTGTCATATAGGCAGAATTTAAGAATTTCCAGAAACTTTGAACGCGGTATGGTGGTATTGTTTCTTATAATGCTCCATTTTTCCATTATATTTTTGATAGCTGTGTGAATTGGAATATTTGTAAATAATGAGACAACATCAAATGAAACTAAGGTATCGCTCGAAACCAGGGTTAAATTTTTTAGTTGATTTTTTAGTTCTATTGAGTTTTTTATATTATATTTTTCCGATACTATGCTCTTTAGTATTCGTCCTGTGTTTGCTGAGTTGGTAACAGGGGACTTTAACCGATGATACTATAGGTCTTAAGGGAACATTGTCTTTATGTATCTTTGGTAGTCCATAAATTCTCGGCGCATTTGCAGCAGAGCAGGTAAGCATACGTTTTTGCCTGTAGTCTATATGTTCATTTTTGTACAAATCTGTTACAATATTGTTATTTATTTTAATTAACTTAGTGGTGGGGTCTGTTCTATTTATCCTATAAGTGCTTTTATCGTCAAGTAGTTTTTCCATTTTGTTGTCATATTCATTTTTATACATTGCGACTGTTTTATTGCCTTTGTCTGAATGTGTCACAATTATGTTCTTATGTTTTTTCAAAAATTTTTCAGTTCTCTCAAAAACCGTGAGAATAAATTTCTCCTTGGCAGTATTCTTTAAGTTTCTCTTAAATAGAGAGATTTTGTTTGCAAGCTTTGTCCTCGCCACCACTTTTTCATTGTCATCATTATCGTCACCTAATTTTTGAATGCATTGTTCTGCGTCGGCTATTATCTCCAGAGGTGAAAAACTACGTCGATTTATAGGCAATGCAAACTTTTTTCCCAAAGACAATAACCATCTGCTTTCCCACGATATCTCTATGTCTGTTCTGTTCTCAAACCAGCTTTCGTTAAAATTAAAACCCAAATTTTTAAAGAGATTTTCCTTAAGAAAATTTAATTTTTTAACTTGCTTTTCTTTTATTTTTGATGTTAAGTATTTTGCCCTTTCAGTTTGAGTTTTTGTGAATGCTTCAAAGTCAGCCGTTGTCACAAAATTTTGTATACCTAGTCTCAAATGATAAAGTTTCCTCTTGATTGATTTTATATCAACATTTGTTTGCGATATTTCTAAATTCAATATCTTGTTGTGAAAATTACGTTCAATTTTATCAAGCTGTCCCTTTATAGTATTACATTCAAATAGTTTTTTTTACCTGTGTTGTGGTATTTTTAGTGTGTGTGGGTATTATACCGTACTTCCTGCATGATAATAGAAACCGGAGTCTTTGTTGTTTGTGTACCAATCTTTTAATTTCATTGCAATATTCCTTCATTGAACTGCAGGTTCTGTTATCATATTTAAATGAAATATGCTTAAAAAACCCTTTCATGTTTGTAAGTTTTTACGTTTTCAATTGCAAATAAGTAAGGTTGATGTTTTTTAAATTTGTTCTCAAGTAACCACTGTATTCGGCTAGCTATCCGATGATTCTAATTTTGTTGTCTGTTTTTTGGCCAATTAAATTCAATGTTTTTCTGTTTCAATTTTAAGCTTGTTGGGCCTAACGTTCTCCATGTCAATAAAAATGCACTTTTTATTACATATTTTCTCCCGACGTTTCGTGAATTTTAGTTCACTTCTTCAGGGGGTTGTCTATTTTTTTAAAACATTTATTTAAAAAACATCAGTATATTACAAATATTATTACCTATACATACGGTAAAAACTTACATTTTACTTATATTGTAGACATGATTTTAGAGAATAATTTTTCCTAGTTTTTTAAACTTCAACGAAAATTTTTTTGGTTTTTATTTGTTTCTAATGACAACACTGTATATCGCGCTTAAATTGTCTGTATCTTCCTTTTTGTTCATAGTTCTGTTTATTTTTTCTTGTATTCGTAAACTTTCTGTTGTGTATCGTTTTCTTTCATTGCTTTCCTTGTTTAATATTTTTATGTTGTCAAAATCTGGTACATGTTTTGTTTGTGCTATGTGCTTTGATAATGCAGTACTTTCTTTGTTTTTATTTATGTCTGCTTTATGTTCATACATTCTCGTTTCCAAACTTCTTTTAGTTGTACCAATGTAAACAAGATTACAGCTGTTATTATTACTACCTTTGCATGGGATTTCGTATACTACATTATTTTGTTGTAATTTGTCGATTGGGGTTTTTGTATTTGTAAAAATCGTACTTAATGTTCTATTTGGTTTATATGCCAGGTTAATGGTACTTTTGTTTATTATGTTTTTTATATTATTATTGTCGGTCAGGCCAGGTACATATTTAATGCTGTAAAATTGTTCTTCTTTCTTGTTGTGATTGTCATTGTTGATATTTTGTTTATGTTTATAGGTTTTTAGTAATGAATTAATTAAGAATATGGGAAAACTGTTGTCTTTTAATATTCTTATAATTTTTTTAATATTTGTATTATGGAATTGTGGGTCACTTATTTCAAGCACTCTACTTATAAAATTTTTTGCTGTATTTATTATTTGTGATTTTGGTTGTGTAGTGTTATAGTTTATGATTCGGCCTGATGATATATCTTTTGTATACCAATCAATAATTATTCTATTGTTTTTTCTATGTAATATTGTGTCAAGATATGCAATTTTGTTTTCTTTTTCCGTTTCAATTGTAAACTTAATTTTCGGATGATATCCATTTAGTGTGTTTAGAATCTCATCTTTGTCGTTAATAATAATTACAGCTAAAAAGTCATCTACGTATTTTATAACGTATTTTATTTTGATATTTTTGTTATTTAGTTCAGCCAATGCTTCGTCCAATAAGTTGTCTAGTACAATGTTAGCAATAGTGGGTGAGAGAGGGTTTCCCATAGGCATACCGAATATTTGATTATAAATATTGTTGTTGTACATAAAATAATTGTTGTCATATAGGCAGAATTTAAGAATGTCCAGAAACTTTGAACGCGGTATGGTGGTATCGTTTCTTATAATGCTCCATTTTTCCATTATATTTTTGATAGCTGTGTGAATTGGAATATTTGTAAATAATGAGACAACATCAAATGAAACTAAGGTATCGCTCGAAACCAGGGTTAAATTTTTTAGTTGATTTTTTAGTTCTATTGAGTTTTTTATATTATATTTTTCCGATACTATGCTCTTTAGTATTCGTCCTGTGTTTGCTGAGTTGGTAACAGGGGACTTTAACCGATGATACTATAGGTCTTAAGGGAACATTGTCTTTATGTATCTTTGGTAGTCCATAAATTCTCGGCGCATTTGCAGCAGAGCAGGTAAGCATACGTTTTTGCCTGTAGTCTATATGTTCATTTTTGTACAAATCTGTTACAATATTGTTATTTATTTTAATTAACTTAGTGGTGGGGTCTGTTCTATTTATCCTATAAGTGCTTTTATCGTCAAGTAGTTTTTCCATTTTGTTGTCATATTCATTTTTATACATTGCGACTGTTTTATTGCCTTTGTCTGAATGTGTCACAATTATGTTCTTATGTTTTTTCAAAAATTTTTCAGTTCTCTCAAAAACCGTGAGAATAAATTTCTCCTTGGCAGTATTCTTTAAGTTTCTCTTAAATAGAGAGATTTTGTTTGCAAGCTTTGTCCTCGCCACCACTTTTTCATTGTCATCATTATCGTCACCTAATTTTTGAATGCATTGTTCTGCGTCGGCTATTATCTCCAGAGGTGAAAAACTACGTCGATTTATAGGCAATGCAAACTTTTTTCCCAAAGACAATAACCATCTGCTTTCCCACGATATCTCTATGTCTGTTCTGTTCTCAAACCAGCTTTCGTTAAAATTAAAACCCAAATTTTTAAAGAGATTTTCCTTAAGAAAATTTAATTTTTTAACTTGCTTTTCTTTTATTTTTGATGTTAAGTATTTTGCCCTTTCAGTTTGAGTTTTTGTGAATGCTTCAAAGTCAGCCGTTGTCACAAAATTTTGTATACCTAGTCTCAAATGATAAAGTTTCCTCTTGATTGATTTTATATCAACATTTGTTTGCGATATTTCTAAATTCAATATCTTGTTGTGAAAATTACGTTCAATTTTATCAAGCTGTCCCTTTATAGTATTACATTCAAATAGTTTTTTTTACCTGTGTTGTGGTATTTTTAGTGTGTGTGGGTATTATACCGTACTTCCTGCATGATAATAGAAACCGGAGTCTTTGTTGTTTGTGTACCAATCTTTTAATTTCATTGCAATATTCCTTCATTGAACTGCAGGTTCTGTTATCATATTTAAATGAAATATGCTTAAAAAACCCTTTCATGTTTGTAAGTTTTTACGTTTTCAATTGCAAATAAGTAAGGTTGATGTTTTTTAAATTTGTTCTCAAGTAACCACTGTATTCGGCTAGCTATCCGATGATTCTAATTTTGTTGTCTGTTTTTTGGCCAATTAAATTCAATGTTTTTCTGTTTCAATTTTAAGCTTGTTGGGCCTAACGTTCTCCATGTCAATAAAAATGCACTTTTTATTACATATTTTCTCCCGACGTTTCGTGAATTTTAGTTCACTTCTTCAGGGGGTTGTCTATTTTTTTAAAACATTTATTTAAAAAACATCAGTATATTACAAATATTATTACCTATACATACGGTAAAAACTTACATTTTACTTATATTGTAGACATGATTTTAGAGAATAATTTTTCCTAGTTTTTTAAACTTCAACGAAAATTTTTTTGGTTTTTATTTGTTTCTAATGACAACACTGTATATCGCGCTTAAATTGTCTGTATCTTCCTTTTTGTTCATAGTTCTGTTTATTTTTTCTTGTATTCGTAAACTTTCTGTTGTGTATCGTTTTCTTTCATTGCTTTCCTTGTTTAATATTTTTATGTTGTCAAAATCTGGTACATGTTTTGTTTGTGTTATGTGCTTTGATAATGCAGTACTTTCTTTGTTTTTATTTATGTCTGCTTTATGTTCATACATTCTCGTTTCCAAACTTCTTTTAGTTGTACCAATGTAAACAAGATTACAGCTGTTATTATTACTACCTTTGCATGGGATTTCGTATACTACATTATTTTGTTGTAATTTGTCGATTGGGGTTTTTGTATTTGTAAAAATCGTACTTAATGTTCTATTTGGTTTATATGCCAGGTTAATGGTACTTTTGTTTATTATGTTTTTTATATTATTATTGTCGGTCAGGCCAGGTACATATTTAATGCTGTAAAATTGTTCTTCTTTCTTGTTGTGATTGTCATTGTTGATATTTTGTTTATGTTTATAGGTTTTTAGTAATGAATTAATTAAGAATATGGGAAAACTGTTGTCTTTTAATATTCTTATAATTTTTTTAATATTTGTATTATGGAATTGTGGGTCACTTATTTCAAGCACTCTACTTATAAAATTTTTTGCTGTATTTATTATTTGTGATTTTGGTTGTGTAGTGTTATAGTTTATGATTCGGCCTGATGATATATCTTTTGTATACCAATCAATAATTATTCTATTGTTTTTTCTATGTAATATTGTGTCAAGATATGCAATTTTGTTTTCTTTTTCCGTTTCAATTGTAAACTTAATTTTCGGATGATATCCATTTAGTGTGTTTAGAATCTCATCTTTGTCGTTAATAATAATTACAGCTAAAAAGTCATCTACGTATTTTATAACGTATTTTATTTTGATATTTTTGTTATTTAGTTCAGCCAATGCTTCGTCCAATAAGTTGTCTAGTACAATGTTAGCAATAGTGGGTGAGAGAGGGTTTCCCATAGGCATACCGAATATTTGATTATAAATATTGTTGTTGTACATAAAATAATTGTTGTCATATAGGCAGAATTTAAGAATGTCCAGAAACTTTGAACGCGGTATGGTGGTATCGTTTCTTATAATGCTCCATTTTTCCATTATATTTTTGATAGCTGTGTGAATTGGAATATTTGTAAATAATGAGACAACATCAAATGAAACTAAGGTATCGCTCGAAACCAGGGTTAAATTTTTTAGTTGATTTTTTAGTTCTATTGAGTTTTTTATATTATATTTTTCCGATACTATGCTCTTTAGTATTCGTCCTGTGTTTGCTGAGTTGGTAACAGGGGACTTTAACCGATGATACTATAGGTCTTAAGGGAACATTGTCTTTATGTATCTTTGGTAGTCCATAAATTCTCGGCGCATTTGCAGCAGAGCAGGTAAGCATACGTTTTTGCCTGTAGTCTATATGTTCATTTTTGTACAAATCTGTTACAATATTGTTATTTATTTTAATTAACTTAGTGGTGGGGTCTGTTCTATTTATCCTATAAGTGCTTTTATCGTCAAGTAGTTTTTCCATTTTGTTGTCATATTCATTTTTATACATTGCGACTGTTTTATTGCCTTTGTCTGAATGTGTCACAATTATGTTCTTATGTTTTTTCAAAAATTTTTCAGTTCTCTCAAAAACCGTGAGAATAAATTTCTCCTTGGCAGTATTCTTTAAGTTTCTCTTAAATAGAGAGATTTTGTTTGCAAGCTTTGTCCTCGCCACCACTTTTTCATTGTCATCATTATCGTCACCTAATTTTTGAATGCATTGTTCTGCGTCGGCTATTATCTCCAGAGGTGAAAAACTACGTCGATTTATAGGCAATGCAAACTTTTTTCCCAAAGACAATAACCATCTGCTTTCCCACGATATCTCTATGTCTGTTCTGTTCTCAAACCAGCTTTCGTTAAAATTAAAACCCAAATTTTTAAAGAGATTTTCCTTAAGAAAATTTAATTTTTTAACTTGCTTTTCTTTTATTTTTGATGTTAAGTATTTTGCCCTTTCAGTTTGAGTTTTTGTGAATGCTTCAAAGTCAGCCGTTGTCACAAAATTTTGTATACCTAGTCTCAAATGATAAAGTTTCCTCTTGATTGATTTTATATCAACATTTGTTTGCGATATTTCTAAATTCAATATCTTGTTGTGAAAATTACGTTCAATTTTATCAAGCTGTCCCTTTATAGTATTACATTCAAATAGTTTTTTTTACCTGTGTTGTGGTATTTTTAGTGTGTGTGGGTATTATACCGTACTTCCTGCATGATAATAGAAACCGGAGTCTTTGTTGTTTGTGTACCAATCTTTTAATTTCATTGCAATATTCCTTCATTGAACTGCAGGTTCTGTTATCATATTTAAATGAAATATGCTTAAAAAACCCTTTCATGTTTGTAAGTTTTTACGTTTTCAATTGCAAATAAGTAAGGTTGATGTTTTTTAAATTTGTTCTCAAGTAACCACTGTATTCGGCTAGCTATCCGATGATTCTAATTTTGTTGTCTGTTTTTTGGCCAATTAAATTCAATGTTTTTCTGTTTCAATTTTAAGCTTGTTGGGCCTAACGTTCTCCATGTCAATAAAAATGCACTTTTTATTACATATTTTCTCCCGACGTTTCGTGAATTTTAGTTCACTTCTTCAGGGGGTTGTCTATTTTTTTAAAACATTTATTTAAAAAACATCAGTATATTACAAATATTATTACCTATACATACGGTAAAAACTTACATTTTACTTATATTGTAGACATGATTTTAGAGAATAATTTTTCCTAGTTTTTTAAACTTCAACGAAAATTTTTTTGGTTTTTATTTGTTTCTAATGACAACACTGTATATCGCGCTTAAATTGTCTGTATCTTCCTTTTTGTTCATAGTTCTGTTTATTTTTTCTTGTATTCGTAAACTTTCTGTTGTGTATCGTTTTCTTTCATTGCTTTCCTTGTTTAATATTTTTATGTTGTCAAAATCTGGTACATGTTTTGTTTGTGTTATGTGCTTTGATAATGCAGTACTTTCTTTGTTTTTATTTATGTCTGCTTTATGTTCATACATTCTCGTTTCCAAACTTCTTTTAGTTGTACCAATGTAAACAAGATTACAGCTGTTATTATTACTACCTTTGCATGGGATTTCGTATACTACATTATTTTGTTGTAATTTGTCGATTGGGGTTTTTGTATTTGTAAAAATCGTACTTAATGTTCTATTTGGTTTATATGCCAGGTTAATGGTACTTTTGTTTATTATGTTTTTTATATTATTATTGTCGGTCAGGCCAGGTACATATTTAATGCTGTAAAATTGTTCTTCTTTCTTGTTGTGATTGTCATTGTTGATATTTTGTTTATGTTTATAGGTTTTTAGTAATGAATTAATTAAGAATATGGGAAAACTGTTGTCTTTTAATATTCTTATAATTTTTTTAATATTTGTATTATGGAATTGTGGGTCACTTATTTCAAGCACTCTACTTATAAAATTTTTTGCTGTATTTATTATTTGTGATTTTGGTTGTGTAGTGTTATAGTTTATGATTCGGCCTGATGATATATCTTTTGTATACCAATCAATAATTATTCTATTGTTTTTTCTATGTAATATTGTGTCAAGATATGCAATTTTGTTTTCTTTTTCCGTTTCAATTGTAAACTTAATTTTCGGATGATATCCATTTAGTGTGTTTAGAATCTCATCTTTGTCGTTAATGTTAATTACAGCTAAAAAGTCATCTACGTATTTTATAACGTATTTTATTTTGATATTTTTGTTATTTAGTTCAGCCAATGCTTCGTCCAATAAGTTGTCTAGTACAATGTTAGCAATAGTGGGTGAGAGAGGGTTTCCCATAGGCATACCGAATATTTGATTATAAATATTGTTGTTGTACATAAAATAATTGTTGTCATATAGGCAGAATTTAAGAATGTCCAGAAACTTTGAACGCGGTATGGTGGTATTGTTTCTTATAATGCTCCATTTTTCCATTATATTTTTGATAGCTGTGTGAATTGGAATATTTGTAAATAATGAGACAACATCAAATGAAACTAAGGTATCGCTCGAAACCAGGGTTAAATTTTTTAGTTGATTTTTTAGTTCTACTGAGTTTTTTATATTATATTTTTCCGATACTATGCTCTTTAGTATTCGTCCTATGTGTTTGCTGAGTTGGTAACAGGGGACTTTAACCGATGATACTATAGGTCTTAAGGGAACATTGTCTTTATGTATCTTTGGTAGTCCATAAATTCTCGGCGCATTTGCAGCAGAGCAGGTAAGCATACGTTTTTGCCTGTAGTCTATATGTTCATTTTTGTACAAATCTGTTACAATATTGTTATTTATTTTAATTAACTTAGTGGTGGGGTCTGTTCTATTTATCCTATAAGTGCTTTTATCGTCAAGTAGTTTTTCCATTTTGTTGTCATATTCATTTTTATACATTGCGACTGTTTTATTGCCTTTGTCTGAATGTGTCACAATTATGTTCTTATGTTTTTTCAAAAATTTTTCAGTTCTCTCAAAAACCGTGAGAATAAATTTCTCCTTGGCAGTATTCTTTAAGTTTCTCTTAAATAGAGAGATTTTGTTTGCAAGCTTTGTCCTCGCCACCACTTTTTCATTGTCATCATTATCGTCACCTAATTTTTGAATGCATTGTTCTGCGTCGGCTATTATCTCCAGAGGTGAAAAACTACGTCGATTTATAGGCAATGCAAACTTTTTTCCCAAAGACAATAACCATCTGCTTTCCCACGATATCTCTATGTCTGTTCTGTTCTCAAACCAGCTTTCGTTAAAATTAAAACCCAAATTTTTAAAGAGATTTTCCTTAAGAAAATTTAATTTTTTAACTTGCTTTTCTTTTATTTTTGATGTTAAGTATTTTGCCCTTTCAGTTTGAGTTTTTGTGAATGCTTCAAAGTCAGCCGTTGTCACAAAATTTTGTATACCTAGTCTCAAATGATAAAGTTTCCTCTTGATTGATTTTATATCAACATTTGTTTGCGATATTTTTAAATTCAATATCTTGTTGTGAAAATTACGTTCAATTTTATCAAGCTGTCCCTTTATAGTATTACATTCAAATAGTTTTTTTACCTGTGTTGTGGTATTTTTAGTGTGTGTGGGTATTATACCGTACTTCCTGCATGATAATAGAAACCAGAGTCTTTGTTGTTTGTGTACCAATCTTTTAATTTCATTGCAATATTCTTTCATTGAACTGCAGGTTCTGTTATCATATTTAAATGAAATATGCTTAAAAAACCCTTTCATGTTTGTAAGTTTTTACGTTTTCAATTGCAAATAAGTAAGGTTGATGTTTTTTAAATTTGTTCTCAAGTAACCACTGTATTCGGCTAGCTATCCGATGATTCTAATTTTGTTGTCTGTTTTTTGGCCAATTAAATTCAATGTTTTTCTGTTTCAATTTTAAGCTTGTTGGGCCTAACGTTCTCCATGTCAATAAAAATGCACTTTTTATTACATATTTTCTCCCGACGTTTCGTGAATTTTTGTTCACTTCTTCAGGGGGTTGTCTATTTTTTTAAAACATTTATTTAAAAAACATCAGTATATTACAAATATTATTACCTATACATACGGTAAAAACTTACATTTTACTTATATTGTAGACATGATTTTAGAGAATAATTTTTCCTAGTTTTTTAAACTTCAACGAAAATTTTTTTGGTTTTTATTTGTTTCTAATGACAACACTGTATATCGCGCTTAAATTGTCTGTATCTTCCTTTTTGTTCATAGTTCTGTTAGTCGGATAGCTAGCCGAATACAGTGGTTACTTGAGAACAAATTTAAAAAACATCAACCTTACTTATTTGCAATTGAAAACGTAAAAACTTACAAACATGAAAGGGTTTTTTAAGCATATTTCATTTAAATATGATAACAGAACCTGCAGTTCAATGAAAGAATATTGCAATGAAATTAAAAGATTGGTACACAAACAACAAAGACTCCGGTTTCTATTATCATGCAGGAAGTACGGTATAATACCCACACACACTAAAAATACCACAACACAGGTAAAAAAACTATTTGAATGTAATACTATAAAGGGACAGCTTGATAAAATTGAACGTAATTTTCACAACAAGATATTGAATTTAGAAATATCGCAAACAAATGTTGATATAAAATCAATCAAGAGGAAACTTTATCATTTGAGACTAGGTATACAAAATTTTGTGACAACGGCTGACTTTGAAGCATTCACAAAAACTCAAACTGAAAGGGCAAAATACTTAACATCAAAAATAAAAGAAAAGCAAGTTAAAAAATTAAATTTTCTTAAGGAAAATCTCTTTAAAAATTTGGGTTTTAATTTTAACGAAAGCTGGTTTGAGAACAGAACAGACATAGAGATATCGTGGGAAAGCAGATGGTTATTGTCTTTGGGAAAAAAGTTTGCATTGCCTATAAATCGACGTAGTTTTTCACCTCTGGAGATAATAGCCGACGCAGAACAATGCATTCAAAAATTAGGTGACGATAATGATGACAATGAAAAAGTGGTGGCGAGGACAAAGCTTGCAAACAAAATCTCTCTATTTAAGAGAAACTTAAAGAATACTGCCAAGGAGAAATTTATTCTCACGGTTTTTGAGAGAACTGAAAAAGTTTTGAAAAAACATAAGAACATAATTGTGACACATTCAGACAAAGGCAATAAAACAGTCGCAATGTATAAAAATGAATATGACAACAAAATGGAAAAACTACTTGACGATAAAAGCACTTATAGGATAAATAGAACAGACCCCACCACTAAGTTAATTAAAATAAATAACAATATTGTA
This sequence comes from Gymnosoma rotundatum, assembly GCA_916610165.2. Classification (NCBI taxonomy): domain Eukaryota; kingdom Metazoa; phylum Arthropoda; class Insecta; order Diptera; family Tachinidae; genus Gymnosoma; species Gymnosoma rotundatum. The sequence continues at coordinate 114,396,310 of OU744336.1, forward strand.
ACAGATTTGTACAAAAATGAACATATAGACTACAGGCAAAAACGTATGCTTACCTGCTCTGCTGCAAATGCGCCGAGAATTTATGGACTACCAAAGATACATAAAGACAATGTTCCCTTAAGACCTATAGTATCATCGGTTAAAGTCCCCTGTTACCAACTCAGCAAACACATAGGACGAATACTAAAGAGCATAGTATCGGAAAAATATAATATAAAAAACTCAATAGAACTAAAAAATCAACTAAAAAATTTAACCCTGGTTTCGAGCGATACCTTAGTTTCATTTGATGTTGTCTCATTATTTACAAATATTCCAATTCACACAGCTATCAAAAATATAATGGAAAAATGGAGCATTATAAGAAACGATACCACCATACCGCGTTCAAAGTTTCTGGACATTCTTAAATTCTGCCTATATGACAACAATTATTTTATGTACAACAACAATATTTATAATCAAATATTCGGTATGCCTATGGGAAACCCTCTCTCACCCACTATTGCTAACATTGTACTAGACAACTTATTGGACGAAGCATTGGCTGAACTAAATAACAAAAATATCAAAATAAAATACGTTATAAAATACGTAGATGACTTTTTAGCTGTAATTAACATTAACGACAAAGATGAGATTCTAAACACACTAAATGGATATCATCCGAAAATTAAGTTTACAATTGAAACGGAAAAAGAAAACAAAATTGCATATCTTGACACAATATTACATAGAAAAAACAATAGAATAATTATTGATTGGTATACAAAAGATATATCATCAGGCCGAATCATAAACTATAACACTACACAACCAAAATCACAAATAATAAATACAGCAAAAAATTTTATAAGTAGAGTGCTTGAAATAAGTGACCCACAATTCCATAATACAAATATTAAAAAAATTATAAGAATATTAAAAGACAACAGTTTTCCCATATTCTTAATTAATTCATTACTAAAAACCTATAAACATAAACAAAATATCAACAATGAAAATCACAACAAGAAAGAAGAACAATTTTACAGCATTAAATATGTACCTGGCCTGACCGACAATAATAATATAAAAAACATAATAAACAAAAGTACCATTAACCTGGCATATAAACCAAATAGAACATTAAGTACGATTTTTACAAATACAAAAACCCCAATCGACAAATTACAACAAAATAATGTAGTATACGAAATCCCATGCAAAGGTAGTAATAATAACAGCTGTAATCTTGTTTACATTGGTACAACTAAAAGAAGTTTGGAAACGAGAATGTATGAACATAAAGCAGAAATAAATAAAAACAAAGAAAGTACTGCATTATCAAAGCACATAACACAAACAAAACATGTACCAGATTTTGACAACATAAAAATATTAACAAGGAAAGCAATGAAAGAAAACGATACACAACAGAAAGTTTACGAATACAAGAAAAAATAAACAGAACTATGAACAAAAAGGAAGATACAGACAATTTAAGCGCGATATACAGTGTTGTCATTAGAAACAAATAAAAACCAAAAAAATTTTCGTTGAAGTTTAAAAAACTAGGAAAAATTATTCTCTAAAATCATGTCTACAATATAAGTAAAATGTAAGTTTTTACCGTATGTATAGGTAATAATATTTGTAATATACTGATGTTTTTTAAATAAATGTTTTAAAAAAATAGACAACCCCCTGAAGAAGTGAACAAAAATTCACGAAACGTCGGGAGAAAATATGTAATAAAAAGTGCATTTTTATTGACATGGAGAACGTTAGGCCCAACAAGCTTAAAATTGAAACAGAAAAACATTGAATTTAATTGGCCAAAAAACAGACAACAAAATTAATTTATGTTGGTTGAACTTAATCGAAAGTGATACTTGAAGTGAATGCATGATGCTTGTTGTCATACATTACTTTATTTTAAAGTTATTCATAAGCATTTTAAAACAAAATGCGTGTAAACCTGATCATAAATTTATGTGCAGATATATAATTTAATTTATTAATTTATGTAATTTACAACTTTAAACCTCTATAATTCTGGAAAAAATTGCTTCCGGCAGGGTTACTTGCCCTCGGTAGAAGAAAAGATAGTTTTGTTTCAGTCTAGTTTAGCATAGAATTCCAAAATGAAAACAAAACTAACTTACACTGTAGGAATGACTATTTCAAGAAAAAAATGTTGAGTGAATAGCTTGAGTAAATAATTAATACTAGACTAAAGCAACAACTGTTTTACATAAAATTTTAAAACTTTGCTCCATTATGAAGCAAAAATATTGAAATATACCTTTGGATATATGCATAACTCAAAAAATATGTGTCTAGACAACTTTTTTAATTTACATTCTCTTCCAAAAATTGCATTTTATTCACTATTACCTATAATTTTATTTGTAGTTGTCCTTTATTTTGTTCTTATTTAATTCACATACATTATAAATTTAAAATGTTAAGCGAGTTTTTCCAAATTTTAATAATTAAGTTAAATATTGGTCAACTTTGTAAGAACAAATATTTATTTGCCTAAAATTGAGTCAAATATTTGCCGTCGAGTGGTCACACTATGTTCTCATTATAAGCATTTTTGTTTGCTGGCAAATAATTATATTTGCCCAAAATCAGCTCTGGTGCTGTTTGCTCCTAATAAATGTTTTGCGGTCAGACTACGACAAGCAAATATTTGCCGATTTCAGTCAAATGTTTGACTAATGTGACCGTTTCTTTAGAATTATTGAATTGTTGAAGCGGTTCTGAAGTGTATTCCAGGACATCTCATAATTGGTGTCCGTTAGAGATAATTTTGTATTAGTATTGTGGCCTCGCCTGTTTTTTGTTAAGAACCACATTTTTTGTATGATTGGCATTTTCTTTTTGTGCATCATTTTGTTGAACATGTTATGGAATGGTTGCCAACTCAAATAATCCCCATTGAATTTTGGTGTTGTTACCTTAGGAAGATGATGCGGGGTTTTATCTTGATGATGTTCTCTTGATTGCTTCTGAGGTCAAACCAGCTTTTAGATCTCCAATTTGCATATTTTTTTCTGTTATTTCTGTTTGCTTCGTCAGCTCGAGATTTTCCGTTCATATTTTGTTCTGCAACTGGTGTGTTGTTTTCAGGTTGAATTCGACTTCCTTAAGCCTTACTTCTACCTAATGTCTCGTTTACTAAATACCTCTTGATAACATATAGTCCAATGTACTAATAATTTTGGATATGGTGACGTTCTGTATTTTGATCAAATTGTTCATTGTGGCCTTGATACCTGCTCCCCAGTAAGACCTGAGCCGCTTGCTTGCACCTATTGTTGTTCCTTGATGTATTGAATATGTTTTTGAATATCGTCATCTCCCTCTCTATACCTTTCACTCACACTTTCAAGCACTTTAACCTGAAGAACGCTATTGAATTATGATAACGAAACACCTTTCAACAACTGAATTGAATTTCTTTATTATTTTCTTTTTTATATACTAAATTTCATTAACAAATTTGTAAAGTAAATAAATGTAGTTATTACAAAATACGAAAGTGACCCAAATTGGGAGTTTTGCGCAATTTTTGCCTTTATAAAAATAAAAATATTTGAATTTAATTTATTTAATCGTACTTGATTCTTTCAAATATAAATATATCATGATATTCTCATGAAATATTTTGTATTTAAAACTTCAAATTGAAATGTATAACTGCGGGGAAAGCATATCCATGGCCATTTCACTCCTGATCATATAATGTCCGTTTTGTTACTGTTGGCGAACCTCACCAGTTGTTCAGAAAATTTAGTATTCCAGATTCCATTAAGACAAGGATGGATTGAAAATTTTTTATGTCATTAAAAGTGGTACATATTGTTACGAAAGTGAGATCTGGCAACACCTGTTGTTGTTAACAGCACAGATAAATAAAAAAATTATCTGTGGGTAACAGCACAGATGAACCTCACCAGTTGCTCAGAAAACTTAGTATTCCAGATTCCATTAAAACAAGGATGGATTGAACATTTTTTATGTCATTTAAAGTGGTACATATTGTTACGAAAGTAAGAGCTGGCAACCCCTGTTATTGTTAACAGCACAGATGAATAAAAAAAAATTCATCTGTGGTTAACAGTATGAGAGTGGTGAATAAAATTACTTCCACTAACGGTGTGTGTATAGAATAATACCACAATTAGCCAACAAAAGCTGAGCAACCTCAATGGTTGCGTTGGTAGAGGTACGTGCTGTAAAACAGGAGATCATTAATTAGATCCCGCCTCCGAAAAGGGAAAATAAAAATTGTTATAATGCAATTTAAAATTAACAAACAGCAGTACAAACCTCCCGAGAGGCAAAAGGCAATTATTGTGTGAAGCCACGCCAGACAATTTAGTGGAGACGTCTAATTTAATACAAGAATAACAGATAATTGCCAAGAAGCCCTTTATAGCAAAAAGTAAGAACGGTAGCGGTTAGCGCAATGAAGTGTAACAGCATAACAACAGTGTATGGCAAACATGTGTTGTGGCTATTGGATTAAGAGGATGACTGGCTTGGACAAAAAAAAGTAGTGGAGTTGTCTGTGAATAGTTAAGGTTACTAAACAAGGCATCAAGTAGTTCATGTCTCGCCGAAGTAACACAGTAGTGTCGCGTGGATGGCTGCGTAGGATCAAGAAGTATAGCCAGAGAAAGCCATAAAGTAAGAATACAGAATTTATAATGAGCCATAGTAGTATTTGCAATCCGAAGAATCCGTACGTTTATTTTAAAAGGGGAAACCGTAACAATATGTTGTTACTGCCTTGATCTTCATTAGGTAAGACTTATCATACATATGTCCAGCCATAAGCATATTTATCAGCTTACAGTCAGTGGCAGGAAGGGGTGCATTCTTGAAACAGATCTTATACAGGAAACAGGGGAACAGCTTGGCAAAAACCTTCCTTTGTCTCCTGATGCATGTAACAAATCATCATTCCAACATAACCTACAGATAATGGCCGCTAATTTTAGTCTCAGACTAAAGTCGGTTCTTTTAAAAAAAGACTTTAAACTAAAAACTTGTTGTTAACTACTTTGCTCCCTTAGTCAAATATAAAGTATGTTTTTAGTCCAACCGACTTTAACTGGGTGCCTATTATAATGGAAATAAATGTTCATACAATGTTCAAGAAAATACAAGAAAGTGCAATCTCTAGTCAAATGACTTTTAAAATTAACAAATCATAAGTGGGATAATTCAAAATAATAAGTCAATGTGTAGTGGGCGTTTATAAGATTTGAAAATAAGAAATATTTGTGATGGAAAAAATAGAAAAGGTAATTTTTTTATCATATTGTTACGCTTATTTAAATTATAAACGTTTTATTTATGAGTTCTTTATTTGCAAAATAATTACACACACAACTTTTAGAGTTTTAATTAAATTACACTTTATTTAATCAATTATTTGACGATTTAACTATTCGCAATTAATAACACACGCTGGCAACTTTAATTGTTGTACCACAAGATCTTAACTAGATGACGCTCACAATACGAATGAATCAGCACGTATTGGCGTTGCTTTTATATACCCTATTTTTAGGTGTTCTTGAATATTCGAGAACTTCTACCGCCATCTGCTGCGTAGTTGAAAATGCTGCGTTGCCACTTTTATCTCAAACCCATTAGTGAGCATTGTTATTTACTTCTAGAACCTTCAATCATTATTTAAAAATACATGTTGTGTATTTTTATTTAGTTATACAATGTTAAACGAGTCTCAAAAATATCGCAATCAGAATTTTAAGTATTATCTATACTCGTACGCGAGAATTTTTTTAATTCTCTTTATTTGTGAGCAGCGTTGCCACATTTTTACCCTATTACAGTTTTTTTACAGCCGTTTTATGAAATTCTGAATTGTATGCAGATCTATTTCTAAACAATAAAAAAACAAAATTTGATCAAATCTATTACTTAAACATTGTAAGCAGAAAAACAGGCAACAACCGTTTTCGAACGTATGAAATACAACACATATTTAATGAATAAAATGGAATAAAAACCACTTAAAGGCACAGCTGTTGTACACTATTTAAAGCAGGTATACTTATGTTGTTGCTGTTTTTTATGTACAAATATTTTCAGTTTATGCGCCTTGTTATCATAAACGTGCTACTTACGGTATTTAGGAAAACAAAATGATAAAAAATAAAATAAATTTATTTTTCGAATCCGTGAATAAAAGGAAAATTACTTAATTTTTTTTTAGTTTTAAACAAAACTGTATATACGCAGATGTAATATTGCATTGACTGAATCGCATTAGACCTCATAAATAATAAATTGCAATAAAGTTTTTAGTTTACATATTTTATTTTGTAAATATAATTATTGCTTTTATACCTATTTATTAATTTTAAAAATCTATTTGCTTACAGAATAGAATTTTTAAATTTCTATCCTTTGTGAATTAAAAAAAACCCCTAACTAAAACGTAATATAATAAACAATGAAGTATTATTGAATTAGTAAACTTTTGTTGTGTTTTTAATATACGAAAAAATGGCGAATTTTACGGGTTCTATTCAATTTATTTTCTATTACATATTAAAAAACTTTCATAATTTCAAAGAAGTATGTATGTTAGCTAATTTAGATATTGGCGACTTTTGATATTGTGTTTGATTTAATAATTCTGATCTGATAACTCTGTTTTTCTCACACTACGCACGTTAAAATCTCTCTCTTGGTGTTTGCTGTAAGTATGAGTACGAATAAAGTAAATCCAGCATCGCAAACATTTTACTTGAGTATGCTAGACACTTAAACTCATCAATACTCAAATGGAATGGGTATAGTAAATACTCGCACAAAAGAAATGCGGTGGCGATCACACCGCAACCGCATTTAATATGAGTATACTTAGAGTATTAAAAATAGACACTCTTGCAGTTCTCTAGTGTGGATGTTTGTGTATTGCTTTTGTTTACTCATCGCTTTGTGTTAGTTGTTTTTCTTTTGTAATAAAGATGTTTTATAGAATCTTCTAGCTTTGAAAACAAACACAAGAGGCCATTTCGTTTTACTTTCTTGGCCTCAATTATTTTTACATCATTTTATGATTTTAATAAAGCTCTTTGTAACAATATTCTTGGTTGGTTATAGTTTTACAAAGAATTGTTCATAGCAACAACATAAGCCGAGGTAACGAGAATCGAATTGGGGAGTTTCGGAAAAGGAGTTAATGCGTGAATGCACAAATACCTCTATTAATATTGTAGATCATAGGGTAACGACACCTCCATTATTAAAAAAAAGGTTGCATGGAAAGCAATAGATGCTGAAATGGCTTCTGCTGGCTTTGATCACCAAATTCCAACTCTGAAATCGCAATGGGTATGGATGAAGGTAAGCGCAAGAAAAGCTATCGCAAGTATGAAGCGAAATAAGTGAGGAAGATAATCTAGTTCAAAGCATGATCAGTAATGAATTTAAAGAAGATTAATTATTAATAGACGGCAACTGTATTGAAACCCCAATTATTGCTGAATACTTAGACTGCGAAATGAAAAATGGACCAACCAACAACGAAAAAGATTTTGTCATCGATGTTCATGAATCTTCTACAACATCCCAACAATTGTTTGTTGGTGTAACAAAAGAAAAAATAAAGATTCTTCACCTACTACCACTCCTGGGAAATGCATTGATGACACAAAAAGAAGAAAAAGAAAATACTGTCCAATTCAATGCCAAATCTTCCGAAACCACCATCAAAAAACAGTGTTATTATGTAACGGAAGGGCGAAATTGCCAAGGAGAAATTACACTCTGAAGAAGTCTGCCAGCTTCAAAAGAAACAACTATCCACAGAGATTGAACACCAGAAGAAACTTCACGCTTTAAAGCTGAAGCAGCTTCAAAAACAAATTGAACATGATGAGGAGTTGCACAAATTAAAAATTTAAGTTCTCCAAAAATTGGCTGGTAAAAATGAAGTGTCGAATTTAAATATATAAATAACTATAATATTTTAGTTATATTTTAATTCTTGTTTGCAAACCTTTATTAACTGCATGTATAAATACACTAGTGTATGCCCTATTCATAATCAACATTTTTGTATTATAAAAGTTTGTTAAAAGAAACAGAATTTAATAACTTGTTCTAAAAAAAATTTGAATCTTAAAGAGTATTTTTTTGTTAGTTTTAATTTATTTACCATCTCTTTATGATAATTTAGAAAAATATTTTTCAATTCAAATAGCAGAATGAAAAATAATAAACTGGAAACTAACTAAAAAAATTAGTTTTATAATTCATCAATACCAATTATAAGTGCGGCATACTTTATGGTGCTACATATTAAAGCACATAAATAATTATGTATCTAGTACAAAACTGTGAATTATATTAATTTATTTTTTAGTTTTTATATAAAGTTATTTTTTTTTTTTATTAAAATACAATATAGGTACAATTTTAAAATTATATCGACTGTAATTATTATTATATTGTTGAATTATTTTTATTTTATTTTAACTAATTTATTTTTGTTTTTAATAAAAAGAAAATGCAATTTTCATAAATTAAAATATTTTTACATAAGTTTGTTGTAATGAAAAGAAATGGAAAAATGTGAAAAAATTAATAAATTAAAAAAAGTCTAAATTCTAGAAATGAGTATTAATAAAGGCAGTCCTGTATGCATTTCCCGAATTCGCTCTCGAATACCGGTCCCGCGTAACCAGTGCTGGAAAATTTTCATTATCAGCGAGACACTCAAAACAATTTCTTCTCTCCTCCGAAAAAATTCGCAACAGGTCCTTCTATGATTTGGACTTCCACAGAGCATTTCTGCATGACAATTCCCATCACACACGTCCGCTTTCCCACATCCCAATCCCCCACAATTGTAACATTGCTTGATGCTTGGGTATAAGAAGTCAAGGTTGAGTATCGTATAACTTAAAATCACCTACTTGGGAATGCTGTTTCCTTCAAAGCCAATTTCGACTGACAAGGAAGGATTCTATTATTTGACTAGCAACTCTCCTATACAATCTCTTTACCGACGTCACCTTTATTTTGGATACATTATTTTTCAAAATTCCATCGGTAGGAATATTCCTTATAAGACCATAACTTAAACTGGCTTGCATTAACTACATGACTTTCCTTATTGTTGTTGGCAAATTCACGTTGAAATATGGCGTCTATAGCAATTTCATTATTGTCAGCCATAATTGCAGCTTTACCTCCGAAAATATTTATACTATCAAGCGAAGACATAGAGCAGCTTTTTCCCAACACCTCATGCTTTTCCAGCAGCCATAATCTTTTTTTTTAATTTTTTCAAAATGTATATTTTGTTTAAAATGTTGAAAATCTACAAATGTTTTTCAAAAAACCGTTTTTAATAAATGTTTTTTGTTCGTTTTTTTTTTATATTCTAACAGCACTTTTTGGCACATACAGTCTTTTAAATTTTTTAAACAACGTTTTTTTGCACGTTCACTGTTTTTTTCAAATTAATTATTCAATTTTATTTTGAAGTTCAAAATTTTTTAGTTTTTTTAAATGGCGCGCCACCAAAATGTAAACAAATTTTGACGTTAGCTCGGAAAAATGTGTAAAGCGAATTCGATCACCTACGCTAATACAAGGCAAATTGAATACTAGGTAAAACTAGTAGCGCAGGTGATCGAATTCGCTTTACACATTTCTCCGAGCTAACGTCAAAATTTATTTACATTTTCGTGACGCGCCATTTAAAAAAAATTAAAAAATAATGAACTTGAAGATAAAATTGAATAATTAATTTGAAAAAAAGTGCAAAAAAACGTTGTTTAAAAAGTGAAAAGTGTGTGTGCCAAAAAGTGCTGTAAGAATATAAAAAAAAGAACAAAAAACTTACTAAAAAAGAAAACGTTTCTTTATAAAACATTTGTAAATTAAAAAGATTTTAAACAAAATATACATTTCTAAAAATGTGTTATTGTGCGGTTTGCAAGAAAAAGTACGAACGCGGGTGTAGAACTTTGTTCGATATGCCAAAGGACACTAAAAGAAAAGTGAAATGGAGTAGCATTTGTGGCGCGTATATGTCTAACATGCCAGTGATAATAAACAACTTACCTCCATATTTTTCATTTCATTGGACACCACAGTGTACAAATATATACGCCTTAAATCTAATTTACGGACGCAGCGTAAAAATTAAAAAAAAGGCAACCTTTTTTTAATTTAAAGCTGTGTCCATAAACTAGATTTGTTCCATATATACAAACACTTTTTAATAAATTTGTTTTTATTTTCTGTTTTTTTATATTTTTCGTCAGTTGTTACTGACAAGTACAAGTAAATTTACACAAACAAAATACATGCGTTTTTTGTTTTTGTCCTCATGCGATTACCTAGTATTCAATTCGCCTGGCGCTAATAGTTTTACCGAAGGCGAATTAAATACAAGGTGATAGCGGTGGCGAATTCAATTCATTTCCCTGGAATTCTAAATGTCAAACTCCATATATAAAAAATCTGTATAACAGTTAGATAAATTTTTTATATATGCAGTTTGACAGATAGAATACATGGGAAAAGAATTGAATTCGCCACCGCTATCACCTTGTATTTAATTCGCCTTGGTTTTACCTAGTATTCAATTTGCCTTGAGAATGATCAAGCAAAGTTAAAATTTTTTTGTCAGAAACAGGAATAGTTAGTACTTTTTTCAGAATAATTTTTATATCAAAATTACTATACACATACATAATTATTTTTAAACGCGCTATAATGGTACGATTGCTTTTTAAGGGAACAGCATTATTTTGACAAATGAAGTACAACTTTTGATCTTTGTTATCTGAAAATGGTGAATCAAATCAAAATACTTTAGATTTACATTAAAGAAAAACTATTTTGTTTTTTAAAATTATCTTTCAATACAAAAACGTTGTCGTGAACTTCTTTCTTATACATGAAAAACGATTAAGATTCGGCTGGGCGGAATCTTAAATTCCCTGCACAATGATCACGTCCGTATAGAGCATATGTTAATATCTGAATATATCTCGGCTATATATATAGACCGATTTCGGAAATGTTTATGTTTTGTCTTTTAACAAACTTCTTTTGTCACCAGAATCACTTTTTACCACCTAAAATTGTTTAAGTTCAGTTTTGCCTTTTAATGGAATACTTTTATCACCTAAGCCACTTTTTGCGCAAAAAATATTTTAATTTCGCTGACAAGGCATATTTCTTGCAAATCGACTTCCGCCTATATCTCAGCTGCAGATGGCTCGTTATCAAAAATTTTTACTTATTGCTCTCATGTAACCATGAAAATAATATTATTACCTTCGAAGTAAAAATTTATCAAAAAATTGCCATTTTTGGACCCTAAAAAACCGGGTTTTCGGATATATCTCAACGTGAGCCGATTTTACTGAATTCAAATAGCAAGTACAAGAATCGATTTTGTAATATATACGCGCAAGAAAAAAATTAAGAAGTTATATTGTTTTCTCAGATAATTGATTTCAATAGTCTACAGACAAACGGACATGACTTAATCAACTTTTCCATTAACTCTGATCCGGAATATATGTATATACTTTATGAGGTCGGATATGTATCTATGCGTTACAAACAGAATCGCAAATTTATATATATCCGTAATACTTGTTGTGAAGGGTACAAAAAGTAAAGTATAAAAATTCTTGGCGACGCATATTAAAACTGTGTTTAAGTCCAAAAAAATTACATTCAATGCAATTTAGGTAAATAAGGTACTATTTCGTTCTTAATGAAGTACAGTTTTTGAAACGGCCTCGTCATTCTTGCCTAAACACGACTCCAGAGTTGTTGGTTTCTTACAATAAAATAAAAACTGGTGACAGAAAGCTTCCGCTCTTATTGAGGTATGCCGCTTATCCTTAGTTCTACTTGATATAAAATATAACGCTTTCCGTCCTTGTTTAGGTTAGGATGTTACTCTCTATTGCGATACGAAAGAAAAATGATACGTAATCGAACAATTGGTACGCTTTATTGCGTTTTCGCATTTTCCTTTCGCATCTATTTTTTTTTTTGCAAATATGGCATCACCGCCCTCAGTAATACGAAAGCTTATATCAAAACCGTTCGTTATGCGCAAATATCTTGCCCTAACAAAATATCAAACGCAGTTGTTCAGAAAACTTAGTATTCCAGATTCCATTAAAACAAGGATGGATTGAAAATTTTTTATGTCATTTAAAGTGGTACATATTTTTACGAAAGTAAGATCTGACAACCCCTGTTAATGTTAACAGCACAGATGAATAAAACAAATTCATCTTTGGTTAACAGTATGAGAGTGGTGAATAAAATTACTTCCACTAACGGTGTATGTAGAATAATACCACAATTAACCAACAAAAGCTGAGCACCGTCAATGGTTGCGTTGGTAGAGGTACGTGCTGTAAAACAGGAGATCATTAATTAGATTAGAAAATTAATAAACAGCAGTACAAACCTCCCGAAGGGCAAAATGCATTTATTGTATGAAGCCATGGCAGATAATTTAGTGGAGACGTCTAAATTTAATACAAGAATAACAGATAATTGCCAAGAAGCCCTTTATAGCAAAAAGTAAGAACGGTAGCGGTTAGCGCAATGAAGTGTAACAGCATAACAACATTGTATGGCAAACATGTATTGAGGCTATTAGATTAAAGGGGATGACTGGCTTGGACAAAGGAAGTAGTGGAGTTGTCTGTGAATAGTTAAGGTTACTAAACAAGGCATCAAGTAGTTCATGTCTCGCCGAAGTAACACAGTAGTGTAGCGTGGATGGCTGCGTAGGATCCAGAAGTATAGCCAGAGAAAGTCAGAGAAAGAATACAGAATTTATAATAAGCCACAGTAGTATTTGCAATAAAAAAAAAAAAACCGTACGTTTGTTCTAAAAGGGGAAACCGTAACAACATGTTGTTACTGCCTTGATCATCATTAGGTAAGACTTATCATACATAAGTCTAGCCACAAGCATATTTATCAGCTTACAGTCAGTGGCAGGAAGGGGTGCATTCCAAAAACCTTCCTTTATCTTCTGATGCATGTAACGAATCATTAACCCATAGATAATGACCGCTAATTTTAGTCTCAGACTAAAGTCGGTTCTTTTAAAAAACATCTTTAAACTAAAAACTTGTTGTTAACTTCTTTGCTCCCATAGTCAAATATAAAGTATGTTTTTAGTCCAACCGACTTTAACTGGGTAACTACTATAATGCAAATAAATGTTCATACAATGTTCAAGAAAATACAAGAAAGTGCAATCTCTAATCAAATGACTTTTAAAATTAACAAATCATAAGTGGCATAATTCAAAATAATAAGTCAATTTGTAGTGGGCGTTTATAAGATTTGGAAAATAAGAAGTATTTGTGATGGAAAAAGTAGAAAAGGTAAATTTTTTTATCATATTGTTACGTTCATTTAAATTATAAACGTTTTATTTATGAGTTCTTTGTTTGCAAGATAATTACACACACAACTTTTAGAGTTTTAATTAAATTACACATTATTTAATCAATTATTTGACGATTTAACTATTCGCGATTAATAATACACGCTGGCAACTTTAATTGTTGTACCACAAGATCTTAACTAGATGACGCTCACAATACGAATGATCAGCACGTATTGGTGTTGCTTTTATATACCCTATTTTTAGGCGTTATTCGAGAATTTCTACCGCCATCTGCTGCGTTGCCACTTTTATCTCAGACACACTAGTGTCATTGCTATTTACTTCTAGAACCTTCAATCATTATTTAAAACTACATGTTGGGTATTTTTATTTAGTTGTTATACAATGCAGGTGTGTGTATGTTTGTGTATTGTGTTTGTTTACTCATCGCTTTGTGTTAGTTGTTTTTGTTTTGTAATAAAGATGTTTTATAGAAACTTGTAGCTTTGAAAACAAACACAATAGGCCATTTCGTTTCACTTTCTTGGCCTCAATTATTTTTACATCTTTTTATGATTTTAATAAAGCATCTTTGTAACAATATTCTTGGTTGGTTATAGTTTTACAAAGAATTGTTTACAGCAACAACATAAGCCGAGGTAACGAGAATCGAATTGGGGAGTTGCGGAAAAGAAGTTATTGCGTGAATTCACAAATACCTCTATTGATATTGTTGAGCATAGGACAACGAAAGATCCATTATTAAAAAAAAGGTTGCATGGAAAGCAGTAGGAGCTGAAATGGCTTCTGCTGGCTTTGATCACCAAATTCCAAAACTGAAATCGCAATGGGTATGGATGAAGGTAAGCGCAAGAAAAGCTATCGCAAGTATGAAGCGTTCATCTGTTGTCACGGGTAATTCTAGTTCAAAACATGATCAGTAATGAATTTGAAGAAGATTAATTATTAATATACAGCAACTGTATTGAAACCCCAATTATTGCTGACTACTTAGACTGCGAAATACAAAATGGACCAACCAACAACGAAAAAGATTTTGTCATCGATTTGGATAAATCTACAACATCCTAACAATTTTTTGTTGGTGTAACAAAAGAAAAATTAAAGATTCTTCACCTACTATCACTTCTGGGAAATGCATTGATGACACAAAAACAAGAAAAAGAATATACTGTTCAATTTAACGCCTAAAAAATCTTCCAAAACCACCATCAAAAAACAGTGTTATTTTGGAACGGCAGTGCCAAATTGCCAAGGAAAAATTACACTCCGAAGAAGTCTGCCAGCATCAAAAGAAACAACTAGCCACAGAGATTGAATACCAGAAAAAACTTCACGCTTTAGAGCTGAAGCGGCTTCAAAAACAAATTGAACATGATGAAGAGTTGCATAAATTAAAAATGTAAGTTCTTCAAAAATTGGCTGGTAAAAATCAAGTGTCGAATTTAAATATACAAATAACAATTTACTTTAATTGTGCTCGATTCCTTCAAAGATAAATATTTCATGATATTCTCATAAAATATTTATTTTTTAAACTAAACTAAACTAAAAAGTATTACGCGGGAAAAGCATATCCATGTGGCCATTTCGCTTCTGCTCATATATACCTCATCAGTGGATTCTACCCAAATTTTGTAAGGAAAACCTCAGAGTATTTTACTTAAAGCCAAATTGATTAAATGAGAACTCCATTGAATCAATAAGGCAAAAAGCTATAAAAAACTCCAAAAATTTTAATACAAAAAACTCAGTAACCATTGAGTAAATATTTTTCTTTTTTCTTTCATTTTTCTACATAAGGGTTGCCATTGGAAACCATTCATATGCATTTGAAAGATTTAATGAAAAAATAAAAATATGATATTCTCATGAAATATTTATTTCTTAAACTAAACTAAAAATGAAATGTATTACTGCGGGGAAAGCATATCTATATGGCCATTTCGCTACTGCTCATATATAGCTCATCAGTGGATTCTACCCAAATTTTGTAAGGAAAACCTCAGAGTCTTATACTTAAAGCCAAATTGATTAAATGAGAACTCCATTGAATCAATAAGGCAAAAAGCTATAAAAAACTCAAAAAATTTTAATACAAAAACACAGTAACCATTGAGTAAATATTTCATTTTTCGTTTCTGTTTGTAACGCAGAGTTAATGGAAAAGTTGATTAAGCCATGTCCGTTTGTCTGTAGACTATTGAAATCAATTATCTGAGAAAACAAGTTAACCTCTTATTTTTTTTCTTGCGCGTATATTTTACAAAATCGATTCATGTACTTGCTATTTGAATTCAGTAAAATCGGCTCACGTTGAGATATATCCGAAAACCCGGTTTTTTAGGGTCCAAAAATGGCAATTTTTTGATAAATTTTTACTTCGAAGGTAATAATATTATTTTCATGGTTACATGAAAGCAATAAGTAAAAATTTTTGATAACGAGCCATCTGCCGCTGAGATATAGGCGGAAGTCGATTTGCAAGAAATATGCCTTGTCAGCGAAATTAAAATATTTTTTGCGCAAAAAGTGGCTTAGGTGATAAAAGTATTCCATTAAAAGGCAAAACTGAACTTAAACAATTTTAGGTGGTAAAAAGTGATTCTGGTGACAAAAGAAGTTTGTTAAAAGACAAAACATAAAAATGTTCGAAATCGGTCTATATATAGCCGAGATATATTCAGATATTAACATATGCTATATACGGACGTGATCATTGTGCAGGGTATTTAAGATTCCGCCCAGTCGAATCTTAATTGTTTTTCATGTATAAGAAAAAAGTTCACGACAAAGTTTTTGTATTGAAAGATAATTTTCAAAGACAAAATAGTTTTTCTTTAATGTAAATCTAAAGTATTTTGATTTGATTCACCATTTTCTGCTTTATGCTAACACAATACGCTCAAAAGCAATTTCATCGCACAGTGCAAGATTTTTCAGATAACAAAGATCAAAAGTTGTGCCTCATTTGTCAAAATAATGCTATTCCCTTAAAAACTAATCGTACCATTTTAGCGCGTTTAAAAATAATTATGCATGTATATAGTAGTTTTAATATGAAAATTATTCTGAAAAAAGTACTAACTATTCCTGTTTCTGACAAGAAAATTATATACAAAAAAATTTTAACATTGCTTGATCATTCTCAAGGCAAATTGAATACTAGGTAAAACTATTAGCGTAGGTGATCGAATTACACATTTTTCCGAGCTAACGTCAAAATATGTTTTCATTTTGGTGACGCGCCATTTAAAAAAACTAAAAAATTTTGAACTTGAACTTGAAAAAAAAAACAGTGAACGTGCAAAAAAACGTTGTTTAAAAATTTAAAAGACTGTGTGTGCCAAAAAGTGCTGTTAGAATATTAAAAAAAAACGAACAAAAAACATTTACTAAAAACGGTTTTTTGAAAAACATTTGTAGATTTACAACATTTTAAACAAAATATACATTTTGAAAAATGCGTTATTGTGCGGTTTGCAAGAAAAAGTACGCGGGAGTGGAACTTTGTTCGATATGCCAAAAGACACTTAAAGAAAAATGAAATGGAGTAGCATTCGTGGAATCAATTTTTCTGCAGCGGAGTGTATATATAGCGACCACTTTCTTCCATCAAGCATAGCATAACTGACCCTTTTCCTCCACAAATGCAAAAGGTACAAACTATGCCCAACGCAACCGAAAATATAAAAACTGGGTAAGTCTATTTTATTTAAATACAACACAGAAAAACAATTAGGTCTAACTTATTGGACCAAAATAATAATACTGCCTTTGGTGCAAATAAGTCTTTTCTTTGGGCGCTACCTTCCTTTAATAACCCTTCTTCCTTAACTTGCGTCAGAAAAAATTATGGAAGAAACTCAAACGCACAAGGAACAAGGGACTCAAACTGAGTAAGTCTACAAAAATTTAGTACATTTGGGTTCGATTTATAAGTTGATTTTAAAGCAATTCATTAAATTCATTGGACTCCACAAATACTTTTTAATAAATTTGATTTTATTTTCTGTTTTTTCATATATTTCGTCAGTTGTTTACTGACAAGTACAAGTAAATTTACACAAACAAAATACATGCGTTATTTGTTTTTGTTTTCATGCGATTACCTAGTATTCAATTCGCCTTGGATCATTCTTGTTTAAGATGTGGGCGAGTGATCTGGTGCTAATAAGAGCTTTCATTTAATTGAAGAATTATAAAAAGTTGTGTATCATTTTTTTTTAATTTTTGGAAAAAGATTATGGCTGCTGGAAAAGCATAAGGTGTTGGGAAAAAGCTGCTCTATGTCTTCGCTTGACAGTATAAATATTTTCGGGGGTAAGGCTGCAAATATGGCTGACAATAATGAAATTGCTATGGACGCCATATTTGAAAGCGAATTTGCCAACAACAATAAGGAAAGTCCTACATGACTTAATGCAAGCCAGTTTAAGTTATGGTGTTATAAGGAATATTCCTACCGATGGAATTTTGAAAGATAATATATCCGAAATAAAGGTGACGTCGGTAAAGAGATTGTATAGGAGAGTTGCTAGTCAAATAATAGGGCCTGCAGGCAAGAATCCTTCCTTGTCAGTCGAAATTGGCTTTGAGGGAAACAGCATTCTCAAGTAGGTGATTTTAAGCTATACGATACTCAACCTTCTTATACTTTCTTATACCCAAGCATCAAGCAAGGTTACAATTGTGGGAGATTGGGATGTGGGAAAGCGGATGTGTGTGATGGGAATTGTTATGCAGAAATGCTATGTGGAAGCCCAAATCATAGAAGGAACTGTTGCGAATTTTTTCGGAGGAGAGAAGAAATTGTTTTGAGTGTTTTGCTGTTAATGAAAATTTTCCAGCACTGATTACGCAGGACCGGTATTCGGGAGCAAATTCGGGAAATGCATACATGGCAGCCTTTATTAATATTCATTTCTAGAATTTAGTCTTTTTTTAATTTATTAATTTTTTCACATTTTTCCATTTCTTTTCATTGCAACAAACTTATTTAAAAATATTTTAATTTATGAAAATTGCATTTTCTTCTTATTAAAAACAAAAATAAATTAGTTAAAATAAAATAAAAATAATTCAACAATATAATAATAATTACAGTCGATATAATTTTAAAATTGTTAATTGTAATTTAAAATTTACTCAATGGTTACTGTGTTTTTGTATTAAAATTTTTTGAGTTTTTTATAGCTTTTTGCCTTATTGATTCAATGGAGTTCTCATTTAATCAATTTGGCTTTAAGTACAAGACTCTGAGGTTTTCCATACAAAATTTGGGTAGAATCCACTGATGAGCTATATATGAGTAGTAGCGAAAAGGCCATATGGATATGCTTTCCCCGCAGTAATACATTTCATTTTTAGTTTAGTTTAAAAAATAAATATTTCATGAGAATATCATGAAATAATTATATTTGAAGGAATCGAGCACAATTAAATTAAATTGTTATTTATATATTTAAATTCGACACTTGATTTTTACGAGCCAGTTTTTGAAGAACTTACATTTTTAATTTATGCAACTCTACATCATGTTCAATTTGTTTTTGAAGCCGCTTCAGCTTTAAAGCGTGAAGTTTCTTCTGGTGTTCAATCTCTGTGGATAGTTGTTTCTTTTGAAGCTGGCAGACTTCTTCGGAGTGTAATTTCTCCTTGGTAATTTGCCGCTGCCGTTCCAAAATAACACTGTTTTTTGATGGTGGTTTTGGTGGTTTTGGAAGATTTCTTAGTTGTTGAATTGGACAGTGTATTCTTTTTCTTGTTTTTGTGTCATCAATGCATTTCCCAGAAGTGGTAGTAGGTGAAGAATCTTTAATTTTTCTTTTGTTACACGAACAAAAAATTGTTGTGATGTTGTAGAAGATTCATCCAAATCAATTACAAAATCTTTTTCGTTGTTGGTTGGTCCATTTTTGTATTTTGAATATTCAGCAATAATTGGGGTTTCAATACAGTTGCTGTCTATTAATAATTAATCTTCTTCAAATTCATTTCTGATAATTCTTTGAACTAGATTACCTTCCTCACTTATTTCGGGGATGGCCACAGAACTACCCGTGACAACAGATTCCCGCTTCATACATTGCGATTTCAGTTTTGGAATTTGGTGATCAAAGCCAGCAGAAGCCATTTCAGCAGCTATTGCTTTCCATGCAACCTTTTTTCAATAATGGAGGTGTCGTTGCCCTATGCTGAACAATATCAATAGAGGTATTTGTGCATTCACGAAACAACTCCTTTTCCGCAACTCCTCAATTCGATTCTCGTTACCTCGGCTTATGTTGTTGCTGTTAACAATTCTTTGTAAAACTAAAACCAACCAAGAATATTGTTACAAAGATGCTTTATTAAAATCATAAAAAGATGTAGAAATAATTGAGGCCAAGAAAGTGAAACGAAATGGCCTATTGTGTTTGTTTTCAAAACTAGAAGTTTCTATAAAACATCTTTATTACAAAACAAAAACAACTAACACAAAGCGATGAGTAAACAAACACAATACACAAGCATCTACACACCTGCATTGTATAATAACTAAATAAAAATACACAACCTGTATTTTTAAATAATGATTGAAGGTTCTAGAAGTAAATAACAATACTGAGATAAAAGTAGAAACGCAGCATTTTCAACTACGCAGCAGATGGCGGTAGAAATTCTCGAATATTCAAGAACGCCTAAAAATAGGGTATATAAAAACAACGCCAATACATGCTGATTCACTCGTATTTGAGCGTCATCTAGTTAATTAAAGTTTCCAGCGTGTATTATTAATCGCGAATAGTTAAATCGTCAAATAATTGATTAAATAAAGTGTAATTTAATTAAAACTCTAAAAGTTGTGTGTGTAATTATTTTGCAAATAAAGAACTCATAAATAAAACGTTTATAATTTAAATAAACGTAACAACTGGTGTCAGAAGTGAAATTGCAAAATAATAAATAAATAATAACAATGCAATTTGACGAGCTAAAAGTTGAGCAGCCAAAAATGGAGCTGAGTAAATTGGGTCTGCCAACTGCGGGCAATAAAGCGGAATTACAAAAGCGGTTAATAGATGAATTCAAGCAGCGTGGTATCGATATTGGAACATACGAATTTGGAGAAAAAGAGGAAAAAGGGAAATTGAAGTATGTTCCCCAGCAACAAACAGCGTCATGGACTTGAATTCAATATTAGCCGCTATAATGAAGAAAATGGAAGAAACCAACCTGAAACTTCAAGAAACATTTCAAGAAAGCTCTAGAGTCAACGGGGAAAGGCTATTGGCGAAGGTAAACGAAAAATTTTAAGAAATATCAGAAGCCTTCGACAAACGAGTGAACATCGTAGAAGAGAGGGTCAGCGAGTTTGATAAAAAATTGTGCGGCCTAAAGACAGAAGTAGACGAAGAATTACATGAATTAAAAGTGCAGATTGGTGATCTACAAATTGGAGAGGGACCAGTGAGAGTTATTTCTAAGCACGCCAGCAAGAATAACACTCCAAGCTTTGACGGCAGCACACCTCTTAATGTTTTTAAGTTCTAGTTTGAGACAGTGGCCAGCAAAAACAGATGAGACAATGAAGAAAAAGCTATAGAGCTGATTCTGGCCTTAAAGGGAGCAGCAGAACAGATACTCGAAAGCTTACCAGCCGGTTGCAGAAATAATTATGAGGACATAATGGTAGCCTTCCAACGCAAGTACGGCGGCGAGCACAAAAGAGAACTCTACAGAATAGAGTTACGAGGCAGGGTGCAGAAGGCAAATGAGACACTGCAAGACTTCGCCATGGAAATTGAACGTTTGGTGCAGCTTACTTGCCCAGGCGAAGATCACCCGTTGTTGGATCAGTTTAAGATTGAAGCATTTGTGAATGGCACACGGGATCCAGATATTAAATATGCTGTATGTGCTATGCAAAAATCATCTTTTGCAGAAACCATCTCGTATGCGCTAGCCCAGGAGACCGCAAAAGTCATCCCAAAGCCACAGGTGTATAAGGTGCGATGTCTTGATTCTGACACATATAACCTCAAAGACAGTAGAAGCGAGATAAAGGAGTTAGTCAAACAGACAATGGAGTAGGATATAAATGCGGAAGGCTGGCCATTTTCAGCGCAACTATAGATCCGCAAAGAGAAGATCAAGATCTGGTTCGCCAGCAGGGGACAACAAGCAGGCCCATAACACCAAATCGCATGAGTCTCCGTTAAACTAAATCGAGCTGGCACTAAGGGGCAAGTGCTAGCTCTCACAATCGATGGCCCCACAATCTCCATTTCCATTGTGCAACAGAAAAATAGCAACCTAACTGTTAGCGGTCTTATTAACGGAAGAAAGCAAGTCCTCACCATAGACACAGGAGCGTCTCAGTCCATTATAAGGTCCGATCTAGTAAAAGGGGCGGTGGAGCCGTTAAATAATGTACGACTGCGCACTGCTACTGGCGACTTAGCCACCGTCTATGGAAGAACCAGGGTAAGACTGACTATTGCAAACATCAGTGCAGACCATGTATTTGTTGTTGCCGATATAGTGGATGAAGTTATAATTGGTGCAGACTTTATGATAGCCCACGGTATTAGTCTGCACATGGGCGAGCAAATAATGATCTGGCGCAATGTGGAGATACCCCTGGATGTTGGATATGATAGCAGGATCACAGCGAGGAAGCTATTTGCCGTTGAACGTCAGAAATTACCACCTCAGGCGGAAACCATAGTATGGGCACGTGTGGAGACAGATTGTGAGGATAATCGGTTGTGGGTGGTGGAACCAAAAGAACTAAAAGACGATATGATAACAGCAAAAGCCCTTGTAAAAATCTGCGACGATGGCAGAGTTCCTGTGAGAGTACTTAATCTGTCTAATAGCGAAAAAACTATTAACAGGAATTTTGAGATGGGTCGATGTGAGCCAGCAGAAGCCATAATTAATTGTGCGGCGAATACAGTATGTCCTAAAATAACAGCCACAGAAAGAGATTCATTAGCAGAACAGGTACAAAAATGGGTGGCAGAACTAACACCTCCTGACAGAAACAAAGCCAAGCAGTTGCTGAAAAAACATGCCTCCGTCTTTGCCCTAAATAATAAAAGCCAAGGTAGAACGGCAGTTGTTAAACATGAAATTAATACTGGCGAAGCGAGGCCTATAAAACAAGCACCCAGAAGTGTTCCCCTAGCAAAGCGAAATGAGGTCAAAGAACTTGTCAGCGAAATGGAAAGGAACGGAGTCATTGAGCCATCCTCGAGTCCGTGGAGTTACCAATAGTCTTAGTAAAGAAGAAGGACGGCAGTACCCGGCTTTGCGTTGGCTACAGGAACTTCAATGATGTCACTACGAAAGACAGTTATCCGTTGCCTAGAATTGACGATACCTTAGACAAGTATTCTGGAACGGAATGGTTCTCTACCTTGCACTTGCAGAGCGGTTATTGGCAAGTAGAGATAGCTGATAAAGACAAGGAGAAAACTGCCTCTAGCGCAAGTAGTGGTTTATGGCAGTTCAAGGTGATGCCATTCGGGCTCTGCAACGCTCCAGCTACTTTTAAGCGTTTAATGGAACGTGTACTTAAACGTCTCAATTGGAAGACGTGCTTAGTGTATCTGGATGACATAATCGTGATGGGGAAGACTTTTGATGAACATCTCAAAAACCTGGATGAAGTTTTAAGGCGTATAACTGCTGCAGGATTAAAATTAAGTGTTAAGAAATGTGCTTTGTTTCAAAAGGAGGTGAAATACCTAGGGCATCGTGTAACGGCAGAGGGCGTGTCAACTGATGAAGACAAAGTACTGGCAGTAAAGACCTGGCCTCGCCCACAAAATCATGAGCTGCGTAGTTTCCTGGGGCTTTGCACATACTACAGGAGATTTGTGTCAAACTTTGCTCAAATGGTTGCTAGCTTGCATGAGTTGACCAGGAAGTCGCAACCAAACTACTGGAGCGAAACAGCGGAAAAAGGATTCCAGGAGCTCAAGAAACTATTGTGTTCGGCACCAGCTCTCGCCTATCCAATAGCTGGACAAAAATTCATATTGGACACGGATGAAAGTGGCTATGGAATAGGAGGAGTGCTTTCTCAGGAGATTAATGGAATAGAAAAGGTCATTGGCTATTATAGTAGGGTGCTCTGCAAGCCCGAAAGAAATTACTGCGTTAAACGACGGGAGCTCTTAGCAGTGCTGGAGTGTATTAAACATTACCACAAGTACTTATATGGTCAACAATTTATTTTAAGGACGGACCATTCTGCATTACGTTGGTTGATGCAATTTAAGAATCCTGAGGGCCAGCTTGTACGATGGGTTGAACGTCTGCTATGACTTTATGTTATGCTATGACTTTAGTATTTTGCATAGAAAAGGAGGAAAGCACAATAATGCTGATGCCCTGTCAAGACGCCTATGCAATGTAGAGTGCAAGCACTGCACAAAAGTAGAAAAAAAGGAGTGCGTCATTGATGTGCGGCTTACCCAAATTGGGTCAAGGGAAGATTGGTCGAAGGCCTAACATGACGACCCAATTATGGCAAAAATTATATTGGCTAAGCAAAACAACAGGAGACCGAACCATAATGAAATATCGGCAGAGAGCTAACTATCCAAGTCGTACTGGGCTCAGTGGAATAGTCTGAAATAGAAAATGGCTGCTTATATCGATCTTGGGAAAGTACGGATGGCAAAACTACAACGGACTTAATTGTCGTGCCAACTTCTAAGAGAAATGAGATACTTAATTAGTTCCATAATGGACCCAGCGGCAGCCATATGGGTATAACAAAAACTCTGGAAAAGATAAAGCAGAGATTTTACTGGGTAGGCTGCCAACAATACGTAGCCGATTAAATAGCTAATTGCGAACAGTGCATTGAGGCCAAGGGTCCTATAAGAAAAAGTCGTGGCAAAATTCAACAATACAACGGAGATGCTCCCTTTGAGCGGATAGCTATTGATATCACAGGTCCATTCCCTGTCAGTCATGCTGGAAACCGATATGTACTAGTGGTAAAGGATTATTTTAGCAAATGGCCTGAAGTTTATGCCATTCCCAACCAAGCATCCAAAACAGTGGTAGACGCACTTATGAACAATTGGGTGTGTCGGTACGGTGTTCCACTAGAACTACATTCAGACCAGGGACGAAATTTTGAATCAGCTATATTCAAAGAGATGTGTGACGTTTACGGTATTAAAAAGACGAGAACTACACGTCTGCATCCACAGTCTGATGGCATGGTAGAAAGATTTAATCGTACCCTGGAGGAGTATCTCAGAAAAGTGGTCAGTACACACCAAAAGAATTGGGATGAGCATATACCCAAATTTCCACTGGCGTACCGGTCAGCTGTACACGATTCAACCTCACGTAGTCCAGCAAAAAACTTGTTCGGGACAGAACTTAAACTGCCAGCAGATTTAGAATTTGGTGTTAAACCTGGACCAGTGCACGAAGACAATGGAAACATTCTTCAGGCACAGGAAGACCTGCATGACCTTCATGAGATTGTCCGTAACCGCATTAAAATGACCAGCGATAAGATGAAAGCCAGATATTATCGAGCAGCAAATACGGAGGGATTTACTGAAGGACAAATGGTTCTACTATTTATCCCGCAACGCAAGAAAGGATTATCTCCTAAACTGCGAACCCACTGGGAGGGACCATACAAGGTGATAAAGAAATTGAATGACGTGGTTTACCGGATACAGAGATATCATAATCCGAGGTCTAACATGAAAGTTGTTCATATCGAGCGGCTGGATAAAAATGGCAGAGGAAATGTTGAGCCTATTCGGGACGAAAAGGCTTAAGTGGGCGGCAGTGTTACAAAGGCGCCTTATTAAAATAATAAAAAGATGTAAAAATAGTTGAGGCCAAGAAAGTAAAACGAAATGGCCTATTGTGTTTGTTTTCAAAGCTAGAAGTTTCTATAAAACATCTTTATTACAAAACAAAAACAACTAACACAAAGCGATGAGTAAACAAACATAATACACAATAATACACACACCTGCATTGTATAACAGCTAAATAAAAATACACAACATGTATTTTTAAATAATGATTGAAGGTTCTAGAAGTAAATAACAATGCTCACTAATGTGTCTGAGATAAAAGTGGCAACGCAGCATTTTCAACTACGCAGCACATGGCGGTAGAAATTCTCAAATATTCATGAACGCTTAAAAATAGGGTATATAAAAGCAACGCCAATACGTGCTGATTCATTCGTATTTGAGCGTCATCTAGTTAACTAAAGTTTCCAGCGTGTATTATTAATCGCGAATAGTTAAATCGTCAAATAATTGATTAAATTAAGTGTAATTTAATTAAAACTCTAAAAGTTGTGTGTGTAATTATTTTGCAAATAAAGAACTCATAGATAAAACGTTTATAATTTAAATAAACGTAACAATATGATAAAAAAATACCTTTTCTACTTTTTCTATCACAAATACATCTTATTTTCCAAATTTTATAAACGCCCACTACAAATTGACTTATTATTTTGAATTATTCCACTTATGATTTGTTAATTTTAAAAGTCATTTGATTAGAGATTGCACATTCTTGTATTTTCTTGAACATTGTATGAACATTTATTTGCATTATAATAGTTAAAGTCGGTTGGACTAAAAACATACATTATATTTGACTATGGGAGCAAAGTAGTTAACAACAAGTTTTTAGTTTAAAGTCGTTTTTTAAAAGAACCGACTTTAGTCTGAGACTAAAATTAGCGGCCATTATCTATTGGTTAATGATTCGAATGATGATTTGTTACATGCATCAGGAGACAAAGGAAAGTTTTTGCCAAGCTGTTCCCCTGTTTCCTGTGTAAGATCTGTTTCAAGAATGCACCCCTTCCTGCCATTGACTGTAAGCTGATAAATATGCTTATGGCTGGACATATGTATGATAAGTCTTACCTAATGAAGATCAAGGCAGTAACAACATATTGTTACGGTTTCCCCTTTTAGAACAAACGTACGGATTCTCTGGATTGCAAATACTACTATGGCTCATTATAAATTCTGTATTCTTACTTTATGGCTTTTTCTGGCTATACTTCTTGATCCTACGCAGCCATCCACGCTACACTACTGTGTTACTCCGGCGAGACATGAACTACTTGATGCCTTGTTTAGTAATCTTAACTATTCACAGACAACTCCACTACTTCCTTTGTCCAAGCCAGTCATCCCCTTTAATCTAATAGCCACAACACATGTTTGCCATACACCGTTGTTATGCTGTTACCCTTCATTGCGCTAACCGCTACCGTTCTTACTTTTTGCTTCTTGGCAATTATCTGTTATTCTTGTATTAAATTAGACGTCTTCACTAAAGTATCCGCCATGGCTTCACACAATAATTGCCTCTCGGGAGGTTTGTACTGCTGTTGATAAATATTAAATTGCATTATAACAATTTTTATTTTCCCTTTTCGGAGGCGGAATCTAATTAATGATCTCCTGTTTTACAGCACGTACCTCTACCAACGCAACCATTGAGGTTGCTCAGCTTTTGTTGGCTAATTGTGGTATTATTCTATACACACATCTTTAGCGGAAGTAATTTTATTCACCACTCTCATACTGTTAACCACAGATGAATTTTTTTTATTCATCTGTGCTGTTAACAATAACAAGTGTTGCCAGATCTTACTTTCGTAACAATATGTACCACTTTAAATGACATAAAAAATTTTCAATCCATCCTTGTTTTAATGGAATCTGTAATACTAAATTTTCTGAACAACTGGTGAGGTTCGCCAACAGTAACAAAACGGAAATTATATGATCAGGAGTGAAATGGCGATGGATATGCTTTCCCCGCAGTTATGCATTTCAATTTGTAGTTTTAAATACAAAATAATCCATGAGAATATCATGATATATTTATATTTGAAAGAATCAAGTACGATTAGAGTACATTAAATTCAAATATTTTTATTTTTATAAAGGCAAAAATGTTGCGTTCAACAATTGCCAATTTGGGTCACTTTCGTATTTTGTAATAACTACATTTATTTACTTTTACGCAAATTTGTTAATGAAATTTAGTATATAAAAAAGAAAATAATAAAGAAATTCAATTCAGTTGTTGAAAGGCATCAAAGGTGTTTCGTTATCTTAATTCAATAGCGTTCTTGAGGTTAAAGTGCTTAAAGAACAACAAAGGCAAAGAGGATAGTATTTAAGATTTATGCGTTTGAGTTAATTTATTCTATAGCCACAACACAAAGATAATATTGGTGACCCCGAGGTTTCAGTATGTGAGAAAGTTTCCTTCTATTAGTAGTCAGGAACTTTTAAAAATTTTGAAGGCATAAAACACGCATCATTTAGCCAGATATCTAAAAACCAACACCAAAACAATTTGGTGAATGCTTGACATCAACCATTCTTAGAATCAATTCATAAGCAAAAAGAAAATCAACAATTAACATTTGATAATCCCGGCAACATGCCAAAATTGAAGTAGCTTGTGCAGATGCAAACGAGAATACGGAAGAAATAAATCGGGTAATTGTTAATATAGGTGATTGTTAATAGGAAAGGAATTCCCTAGAATATTACGAGAAGAAATCTTAGGAGCACGAAGAATTTTTGAAAAACTTTGAAAAAATAATCATCCGTAGTTTAAACAAAAACTATAGGAAAGTATGAGTGAAAGGTATAGAGAGGGAGATGTTCAAAAACATATTCAATACATCAAGGAACAACAATAGGTGCAAGCAAGCGGCTCAGGTCTTACTGGGGAGCAGCTATCAATTCCACAATGAACAATTTGATCAAAATACAGAATGCCACCATATCCAAAATTATTAATACATTGGACTATATGTTATCAAGAGGTATTTAGTAAACTAGACAATAGGTAGAAGTAAGGCTTAAGGAAGTCGAATACAACCTGAAAACAACACACCAGTTGCAGAACAAAATATGAACGAAAAATCTCGAGCATGATATACACCATTTTTTGACGAAACATACAGAAATAACAGAAAAAATGATTCAAATTGGAGATCTAAAAGCTGGTTTGACCTCAGAAGCAATCAAGAGAATATCATCAAGATAAAACCTCGTGTCATCTTCCTAAGGTAACAATACCAAAATTCAATGGGGATTATTTGAGTTGGCAACCATTCTATGACATGTTCAACAAAATGATGCACAAAAAAAAAAACAAAACAACGTAACAGGCGAGACCACAATACTAATACAAAATTATCTCTAACGGACACCAATTATGAAATGTCCTGGAATACACTTTAGAACCGCTTCAACAGTTCAAGAATTCTAAAGGTACGGTCACATTAGTCAAACATTTGACTGAAATCGGCAAATATTTGTTTGCCGTAGTCTGACCGCAAAACATTTATTAGGAGCAAACAACACCACAGAGACAAATAACAGCTGTATCATCAATGTTGACCAGTATTTAAACTTAATTATTAAAATTTGGAAAAACTCGCTTAACATTTTAAATTTATAATGTATGTGAATTAAATAAGAACAAAATAAAAGACACAACTAAAAATAAAATTATAGGTAATAGTGAATAAAATGCAATTTTTGGAAGAGAATGTAAATTAAAAAAGTTTTCAAGACACATATTTTTCGAGTTATGCATATATCCAAAGGTATATTTCAATATTTTCGCTTCAGAATGGAGCAAAGTTTTAAAATTTTATGTAAAACAGTTGTTGCCTTAGTCTATTCACTCAACATTTTATTCTTGAAATAGTCATTCCTACAGTGTAAGTTAGTTTTGTTTTCATTTTGGAATTCTATGCTAAACTAGACTGAAGCAAAACTATCTTTACTTCTACCGCGGGCAAGTAATCCTGCCGGAAGCAATTTTTTCCAGAATTATAGAGCTTTAAAGTTGTAAATTACATAAATTAAATTATATATCTGCACATAAATTTATGATCAGATTTACACGCATTTTGTTTTAAAATGCTTATGAATAACTTTAAAATGAAGTAATATATGACAACAAGCATCATGTTTTCACTTCAAGTATCAATATCGATTAAGTTCAACCAACATAAATTAAACTTTATTTAAGATTTGCACAGTGCCCGCGCATTTAAACTGCTATATGCAGAAAATTAAGCAAAATTGTTCTTCCGAACCACTCGAAGATAAAAGTCCATAGTGATAATCCATTTTAAGCACATATTTTATTCCTGCATAACTTTCGACTTGCAATTTAAAGAGATATGTTCTATAAGTTCTAAGCTGAAAGCTCACTTTTGCAATTAATGTAAACTGACTTTTTCATTTTTCATTATATATTCGTTTGACGGTAAGTTATAATTTAAAAATTTTTAAAAACCATATAAAAGTGTTTTTCCTTTATTTAACGAAATCTGAAACATTTAAGTTTCTTTAAAATTTTAGAACTTTGTATCCCAATTAAAATTTTGCAGTGTGATTCTTTGTAAAATTGGCTTTTTAATTTAAGCGGCTTTTTATTTCAATATATTATTTGTCCACACTTATATCAAGTAAACAAATAAACAGCTGTAGTTTGAAAAATAAATTAAAAGTTTTGAGAACTTTTAACCAAAAAAAATGTAATGAATGAATATTAAAATTTATTGTTAAGAAGTGGAATCTAATTCCTATTTAGCTTCACCCTCTTATTGTGTTCCTTCTTTAGAACACCTTTTGTAGCTTCTTTATAGAATAGAATATGAAATATTTTATATTGTTGCTTGGAATTGTTTATTTACTATAAATAAAACTTTATAAATTAAACTTTATTTAAGATTTGCACAGTGCCCGCGCATTTAAACTGCTATATGCAGAAAATTAAGCAAAATTGTTCTTCCGCCCCACTCGAAGATAAAAGTCCATAGTGATAATCCATTTTAAGCACATATTTTATTCCTGCATAACTTTCGACTTGCAATTTAAAGAGATATGTTCTATAAGTTCTAAGCTGAAAGCTCACTTTTGCAATTAATGTAAACTGACTTTTTCATTTTTCATTATATATTCGTTTGACGGTAAGTTATAATTTAAAAATTTTTAAAAACCATATAAAAGTGTTTTTCCTTTATTTAACGAAATCTGAAACATTTAAGTTTCTTTAAAATTTTAGAACTTTGTATCCCAATTAAAATTTTGCAGTGTGATTCTTTGTAAAATTGGCTTTTTAATTTAAGCGGCTTTTTATTTCAATATATTATTTGTCCACACTTATATCAAGTAAACAAATAAACAGCTGTAGTTTGAAAAATAAATTAAAAGTTTTGAGAACTTTTAACCAAAAAAAATGTAATGAATGAATATTAAAATTTATTGTTAAGAAGTGGAATCTAATTCCTATTTAGCTTCACCCTCTTATTGTGTTCCTTCTTTAGAACACCTTTTGTAGCTTCTTTATAGAATAGAATATGAAATATTTTATATTGTTGCTTGGAATTGTTTATTTGGAACTTTCATACATGGGAGTTATTCATTATAAACTTTCTTCTCACACTGCCATTATGTGTAATAGTTATTTTAATGGAATCTGTATACATGCGGGTACATAAATATAATATTAGCCATCATTATTTGACCAACTTTTATAGTTTATGGCTATTAGCGGTGGACATTTTATTTTTATATTAAAACACAGATTTAATTTTTCGTATAAGGTATAGGAAAAGTATATTATAGGAAGAGAATAAAAACTTCATTTGGGATTTTTAAAAAGATGCGCCCAGAGTCTGCATATATGGAAAAAAATTTCTACAGTTGTATTTTTTTGTTCCGACTACAAATGTTTATTGTTTGTTTGTTTTGAACTTATGTATATTGTACTGCAATTAAATATTTAAGAGTAGCAACTATGTTTCATTTTTAATTAGCATTTAATAATACTTTACACGTTTACTTTGCAAAAACTTTGAGATAATGCCGAAAAAAATTTAATGGCAATGAAGACATCCCATGCGCAGCAGTTTGTGAGCAAATAAATTTATGTTTTTTTTCAGTTGGATCAAATATATTTTTAAGGCAAATATTATTTTAAATGTGACCGCACATAAAACATGTTTGGCTGTATTTTATTTGACATTATTTTATAGCTGTTTGAACTAATCAAAATACGCAAATAAATGTGCGTAGTGTGACCACAAAACAAATTTTGTATTGTATTGTAACAAATAATATTATAAACAAATTGTTAAGCCAGCAAAAAATACCGGAAAATCCCTCTGCTGCAGCTATAAAAGGGTTCCTCGACACTACGCGGGAATCCATTACAGCACTAAACAATTTGAACATCAATACTTCAACTTGGGATCCAATACAATATATAATTCAAAAAACTAGATCAAGGAAACCATGTGCTATATGAGCCGTCCATACAGCAACCTAGATCATTGCCGTCTTTAGAAGAACTATTGGGCTTTCTGGAAACAAGATTTCAGTCACTAAAAGCAGTCAGCCGAACCCAAACCTCACCAAAAAGGTATGTGTCTTCAGCAACCACATCTCAAGAAACCTACTATTGCAAATTATGCAACAATGGAAACTATCAGTCGTATCATTGCCATCAAATCAGTGCCCGCAAGTATGTGTCAACTGCTTCAAGCCTAGTCACGTAGCAAAACATTGCACAAAAAGTTGCTGCAGAAAATGTCATAAAAGACACAACACGTTAGTTTACCTGGAAACACATCAACACAACCCAAAACCTGTATTTTCAACATTAAACAACGGTTCAATTGGGAGTAAAGCACCTTCAACTTATCGACCAGCATCCTCAACGGTAGCGTCAGCTTCTCTTACTGATGCCTGGCTAGGCTATGTTTTACTGGTGACAGCAAGCGTAAAAATCACTGCCAATAACGGACAATCTGATTTCTTCAGAGCAATATTGGATTCAGGATCACAAATCAAAGTTGTTTGTCACAATCGCTTATCTACAAACTCACAGAAACATTTCTATGCATTGAAGGAATCGGCAATCAATTACGCAAACCTAATTAACGCGTTAACGCAGGTCTTAATTCCACTACGAGCAGTTTCAGTACAAGGATAGAGGCTTTCGTATTTCCCAGCATTATCTAAATTCAACCTTCCAATACGAAAAGCTAAGCCACATGACTCACACTGTGTAATTTAACCGGAAAGTAAGACCATGAAGCTTCGCGTGGTATTTGATGCATCTGCAGAGTCCTCGACAGGCCTTTCTCCTAACGACATATTATGTCCCCCGACACAGGCAGATCTCTTTGCCATGCTGCTACGATTTCGAATGCCAAGATTTGTTTTCTGTACCAACATAGAGAAAATGTATCGACAAATTCTAGTTAATCAGGCAGACCGAAGTATGTAGTTAATATATTGGCGAAAGAATCCAACTGAAACAATACAAACATACAAGCTCAATACTGTAACTTACAAAACTTCCTCATCCCCATACTTGGCAACAAAATGACAGACAGGAATATGGAAAATTATCCATTGGATGCCAAAACATTAAGATATGACTTTTGTGTAGACGATGGAATGAACGGTTAAAAACAACAACATTACAAGAGGCTGGTTTTAAACTAAGAAAAGGTGAGGAACTTATCCTCAGCTATTATCTGAAATCCGCCCTGAAGACTTAGAGCTGAATCCAGATTTTGATATTCATGCACAAAAGTTTGGAATTAACATGAAATCCCATGGCAAATACATTCTGCCTTAAGTAAAATATTCAAGAAAGCCAAATGATCACAAAGCGAATTGTTACATCAGATATAGCACGAATATTTGACCCATTGAGAATCGCGGGTCTAGTAGTGGTTGTGATGTTCATCCAACAGCTATGCCAGCGGGGACTATCAACAGAAAGCCTTCATTAGTATTGATCCTCATTCCAAAAAAAAATTTAAAACATTTATCTACCAAGAGAACCATTTTTGATGTTCAAGTTTCAAAAGACACACAAATACACACTTTTGTAGATGCGTCCGAAAAGGCTTATGGTGCCACAGTCTACATACGTTCCAAATTAAAGGATGGTCGCATCATAGTGAGATTACAATATTCCAAATCACGAATTGCACCCTTAAAAAAGGTGACCTTATCAAGATTAGAGCTATGTGCTGCTCTTCTTGGAACAGAGCTCACCAAGAGGGTAAAAAAGGAAATACGTGCTGAAAACACCCCAACATATTTATGGTACTTTACTGGATTACTTCTTCTACATTTGCAATTCGCACATTTATTACCAATCGGGAGGCAAAATTCAAAAGCAAACAATAAGCATTCAATGGAGACATGTTGTCTTAAAGCAAAACCCAGTTGATCTCATTTCCAGAGGTTTAAGTCAGCTTAAGGAACTAAATAGCACGATCTTTTCCGAACAATCACTGGAAAAAATTTTTAGATCTTGCAGCAGCAGTCGGATCGAATTTAAGTTTATACGCCCAAGAGCACCTCGTTTCGGCGGTTTATGCGAGGCAGGAGTTAAGTCTGCTAAACAATTGCTAATTAGAAATATAGCAATAACTTTACTTACGTACGAAGAACTAGAAACAGTTGTCATCGAAATAAAAGCAATTTTAAACCCGCGATCACTAACTACACTATCAAGTGATCCAAACGACTATGCAGCCTTAACTGACGGCTCAATTAGATTTAAGAGTACCAGTGGCGTAGCTAGGTAACCAAGATCCCTGGGGCAAATTAAAAAATGGGTCCTACTGCTATGTAAACTGATTAGGATTTATTAAATAAAAATGTGAAATATACAAATACTTTAAAAATGCTAAGCTACTTTAGCTATTTTTTGCACTTCAGGGCAGATAATAAAATTATTAAACAGTAACATCATAAATTAATACTTGGTGTAGGTTTGGCTAATATACAAAATAAAGAAGATTAAATGGCTTATTATATAAAGGTCGAGCCCACCAACTGACTAAATAATAATTAAATTTACAATTTTTACCTAGCTTTATGCTGGGAACACAATTGGGACGAACGACAAATTTCACCTAGCATGACGAATTCGTCGGTAAAAGTTCGCTGCGTGAATTCGCAGTGTAGCTCACAACTAGGACGAAAAAGTTACATCTGTTATAATCAACAAAATTGTTTCCTGCCTATTACACAAAAAAAAAAAAAAAAATAGGCAAAAAATTTCGAGTTTTGTGAAAAAAATAAAAAAAATAACATCATGATTTTTTGGCATAAGACAACAAATAGTGTTACTATAGAACAAAAATAGAGTAAAAAAAAGTTATACAAAAAATTAAACATTAAGAAAAAGCCATTAGAAGTCAATTTTATGGAAAATAATTTTGGATGTTTAACGTAACGATGTATATTAAAAAATAAACGATAATTAAGGCAAAAATAACTTTATTTACTAATATATTTAAAAATAAAAGGAGAAACGAATTTCATCGACGGCGGTGTTGTGTTAATTTTCATATGTACTAATGTGTTTTATTTCTGGCGTTGTCTGTACCTAGCTTTAGAAGCAAATAACACAACAGCTGATTTTGGACAAATCAAATTATTTGCCAGTAAACAAAAATGCTTCTAAAGTGAACATAGTGAGACCACTCGACGGCAAATATTTGAATCATTTTAAGTTTTTGTAAAAACAAACAGAGACAAATACCAGCTGTATCAATAATGTTGCCCAGTATTAAAACTAAATTATTAACAGAGACAAATACCAGCTGTATCAATAATGTTGCCCAGTATTAAAACTAAATTATTAAGTTTCGGAAAAACTCGCTGGTCATTTTAAACTTATATGTTTATTAAAAAAAATAAAATTATATTATTTATATAAAATCAAAAATAAAACTATAGATAAATAATAATTAAGTGCATTTTTGGAAGAAATAGTAAATTAAAAAAAGTTGGGGCACATATTTTTCGAGTGTTATCATCAAAGTATTTTATATATAATTTGTTATATTTCGATATTTTCGCTTCAGAATGGTGCAAAGTTTCAAAATTGTATGTAAAAAAGATGTGGCATGGGGGATTATTAAATGTTCTTTTATAAATTTTTAGTTAAGTATTGGTTTAAAGTAAAGTCGCAAAAAATAAAAAGCTCCTAACTTCTCTTATCGACATTGGTAATTTCATATTTTTAATGGCCTGTACTTTCTCGGGATCGGTTTTCAACGTTCCGCCGCCAATGATAAAACCAAGGTATTTAAGCTCTTGAAAGCAGAATTTTGACTTTTTCAGCCCTATTGTAAGATTGGCTTCCTTGAGACATTTAGCCACCTCTTTTAATAATCTAATATGTTCCTCGAACGTACTTGAAATGACTAATAGGTCATCCAGATAGATGAACACATTTTCTTTCATTCTTTGCGGTATGACTTTGTCCATGAGACGACAAATTCTTTGAGCGGCATTACATAAACCGAAGGGCATGACCCTGAATTGATACAATGGACGGCCCGCCACTGTAAACGCCGTATATTGTTTACTTTGTTCTTCCAACTTAATTTGCCAAAAGGCGTATTTTAAGTCTACACTACTGATAAAAAATGTTTCATCTATCCTCCTTATTATACCATCTATATTTTGTAAAGGGTACGCATCCTTAAGTGTAAGGCTATTAAGTTTTCGCGCATCTAAACATAAACGGTTTTTTCAGGTTTTCTAACTACTGTTGTTCTGTTACTCCACGCACTATCGCTAACTTCAATAACTCCCAGCTTCAGCATATTATCAATTTCCTGGTACACAATTTCTTGCACTGCTGGGGAAATAGGGTAAAACCGCTCTTTAACTGGTAACGCATCTTTTACTACTTTAATTGAATGCTCCTCTAAACTAGTTAAACCTAGACCTTTTTCTTCAAACGTATTAAATGTTTTCACTGCATCGTCTAATTGTTTCTGTTGCTCTGGCGTCAGTTCATGTGGCTTTAATTTATAATCTTTGTTTGTATTCTCAAATTTATTTCGTATTTGCTCTACATTCAATTCTTCTAAATTTAATTCTTCTGGCACTAAGCCGAATTTCCTCCAGAAATCTATGCCTAAATATATAGGTAGTTCCAAGTCAGGGCAAAGATACAATAACATATTGTGTTCTTGATCTTTGTATTTAATGGATAATTTTGTTTTACCTACTATACGATGCTGCTGACCACTGGCAGTTTTCACATTGGTCACCACAGGATTAACTATAAGGCCTAGTTTATCAATTAACTCTCTACACCCTGCTCCCATTATACTTACTGAGGCTCCCGAATCCAACAGGCCGCTAATTGCAAAATCATTTAATTTTACCTCAATAAAAATTCTAGGGTCTTGTGTATTCCTAACAACTCTGTGTATCGAGTCAATTAATTCACGTCTACATTTCTTATGATCCATAAATTGACGACGAATTTTTAAAATACGCTTTGACACAGGTTTAAAAGTATTTTCGGAGTTGAAAATTTGGTTTCTGATTTTTTTTTATAATTTTCCTGTCTAATTTGTAGGGGTAGGTAATGTCTAGTAAATCTAATTTTTACGCTATCACTTGGGTTTATAAAGTTATCTATTAGACCTCTATTTGGTGTATTTACATCTAATTTCTTATTGTTGTCACTGTTGTTGTTGCAGCAGGGACTTCCTTCCGGCGTAGGTCCCCTGACATTCCCCCGCCAAACTTCTGGTTTTTTTGTTGACATATTGGACATTTTGGCGTTGTGACATCTGGCTTACCACATTTATAACAAAATAGTGATCGTTGTTCCACTGGGCAGTCCATGAAAACATGTCCTGCTACCGGGCTAGTCAGGTTGGAACGCCAGGCCTGACTGGTCTGCAAACTACTGGTGTCACTGCAGGAGGAGACTCTGGGAAACCAGGGTCATCCAAATGCGTACAGACTGCACAAAATGGTGCACAAAAAGGCAGCGAAGTGCCTCTGGATTTCACTCCAAGCACTTCCAAAGCAGCCAAGGTCCGTGCCGCCAAGGCTAAAATCCCTGCTTCGGGCGCTGTAGGAACACAACAACGTTCCACAGCTAACCCAGTGCCGGTTGTGAGCAGTGGAACTGCGAACCAGATTTCGGGTTCCGTTGTCTCACCTCCCCCCGCCAGTAAGGTAACTGCGAACAAGATTTCGGGTTCCCAAGCTGTGCCTCCAGCCGTAAAAGGCAAAACTATTC
Organism: Gymnosoma rotundatum; assembly: GCA_916610165.2. Taxonomy (NCBI): domain Eukaryota; kingdom Metazoa; phylum Arthropoda; class Insecta; order Diptera; family Tachinidae; genus Gymnosoma; species Gymnosoma rotundatum. The sequence goes on from OU744336.1 coordinate 114,433,907, forward strand.
CCCCACGGCACGCCCCACCTGCCAGAAGGGCCTTTTTAAAACGGCGTGCTGCCGAGAAACATGTGGATCAGCTGGGCAAAAAGCCATCTGAGTCCCTCACAAAAGAGGAATCCACCTCGTTAAAATGGGCGAGATTTTATCTGGCTGGCCTGCAAAAGTCCCCTTCTACATCTACGGATGTGCCTAAACGGCAAAGATCTGAGGAGGAGGCTCAATCGCAGAGTCAGCAGCCCGCTACGAAGCGTCCAAAGTATAAGTCAATGGACAGGAGCTTTAGCGAGGTTGCAAAGGGCAACCTGATACGCGCTGTCATTGACAGGAATGACGCAGATAGTTCCATCTCCCACGCTAACTGGGAGGTGGTCCGCAACAAGTTGATGGGAGTGTTCTGGAGGGTCATCAAAGACAACCCAGGACCCTTTCCTCAATGTGACGATGCAGGTTGGTTTCGTGGACGTGTCAAACTCATGGCATGTTCAAACGAGCGTTCGGCTATGCTGTTAAAGCAAGCCGTCGCTCTTTTGGAAGGCCTATGGGAAGGATCGAAGCTTGACGTGGTACCTCTTGAAGAGATACCCCGCAGGCCTAGAGCCACGGCACGCATACCGGACGAACCTGCTGAACCCAAGGATATAATGGAGCTCATTCGGGGAGGAAATCCTGAACTACCAACCAGTGACTGGAAGGTAGCGAAGGTTTCTGAACCTGAAGGTGCATCCAGAAGGATTGTTGTCCTGCTGAGTCAGGAATCATTGGCGCCGCTTCGGGAGAGACGGGGAAGGATCTACTACGGTTTCGAAACGATCCTTCTTCGTGTCTATCGAGGCGACGACAAGGGTAACCTGACCCCGGAGGGTGATGAACCTACACCGGAAAGTGTGGCAAATGATGAGACTGCCAGTCTGATCTCCGAGGAAGGCACTCTATTAAACTCTGAGTTTGTGGGTGAATTCTTCGAGGGAATGGACGAGACAGTTGACGAGGACGCCCTCTTGGACTCGGACCAAGACGACGCCAACGTCACAATCGTATCCGCAAACAGAGATGGTGAAGGTGACTCAAGTAAACCTTCACCACTCTAAAGCAGCTTCCGCTGCACTGCTCCTCCGCATCTCAGAGAGAGGGGAGGAGGTTGTATTAGCCCAAGAACCCTGGCTCCACCGGGGCAAGGTTTGCGGGCTTGGTGTTAGAGGCTTCAAGCTGCTATATATGAATGGTCCAGGTAAGATCAGATCATGCATAGTGGCTAAAAGCAATTTGAATATCTTCATTCTCTCTGATTACAGTGATGAAGATACGGTAGCAGCTGCCTGGGAGACAGATGGCGGAACTGTTATAGTAGTCTCCAGCTATATGGCGCACGAATGCGATGCACCACCGCCAATGCTTCGCAAAGTAGTTAAGATGGCAGCCACACGGAACCTGCCGGTTATTATCGGGGCAGATGCCAATGCACACCATGTCGTGTGGGGCAGCTCAGATTCCAATGCAAGGGGTGAGTGTCTGTTTGATTTCATTCTTTGTAATAATTTAGACGTTATAAACGTTGGGTCAGAACCCACTTTTGTTGTAGCGAATAGAAGAGAGGTTCTTGACGTTACGCTAGTTAGTACTAAGCATTCAGATTTGATTAGGGCATGGAGGGTCTCTAGTGACTGCTCGTTCTCTGATCATAGGTATATTGAATTCGATGTAGTGATTCGGGTATATGGGGTTACCCCCCGACGAAACAGAAGGAAAACGGATCGGGAGCGGCAACGGTCTCTCCTTTCCGATTTTCTTTCGAGTCCACCGAGAATAGAAAATCGGCGGGACATTGAAACCGCGGTGAATGCATTAACCAATGCGTTTGAGCGCGCGACTTCGGAATCTTGCAGACTAAATATCTGCCGTGGTAAGAGCAGACCACCTTGGTGGAACTCGGATATTGTGGAGGCACGGAAAGCCTCCCGTAGGCTCTTCAATGAGGCTAAGAGATCAGGAAACTGGTCTGCTTATAAGTCCTGTGTGAATAGGTTCAAGAATATGGTAAGAAATGCGAAGCAAAGGTCTTGGAGATCCTTCTGCAGTGGAGTGGAGGGTTCCTCCGAGACGAGCAGACTTCGTAAGATTCTATCGGCAACGCCCATTGTCCCTAGTTTCATTAAGAAACCATGTGGCAATTGGACTCTGAGTGCGCAAGAGACCCTTGAGGTTCTCATGGAGACTCACTTTCCGGGCTGTGCTCCCTTCAGTGGAGTAGACTCAGCCCCTTTTGACTGCCGGGCATCAGTTCCCTTTCCTATAAACAGGGAGGGACTTATGTGGGCCTTGGGTAGTTTTGACCCGTTTAAATCCGCCGGTCCTGACGGCATTATACCGGCTGATTTGCAGCATAATGCGGATATTGTTATACCATGGTTAGTTCCGATATACACAGCATGTATTACATGGTCGTATATCCCTGAACCGTGGACTTTTTGCTCTGTTGTCTTCATTCCCAAGGGAGGGAAGACTTCGCACACTGAACCGAAGGACTTTAGACCTATAAGTCTATCCTCTTTCCTTTTGAAAACTCTGGAACGGTTAATTGACCTTCACTTGAGAAGGACGATTAATACGGACCGACTCTCCGCCTCTCAACACGCGTATGTCAAGGGCAGATCTGTTGAGACGGCACTACACACGCTTGTGGGATGCATAGAGAAATCCCTAGAGCATAAAGAATATACATTGGTTGCCTTTCTAGACATAGAAGGGGCATTTAACAATGTGAAACCAGAGGCCATCACAGTGGCCCTGGAGGAACTGAACGTAAGTCGGTCGATTATAGGCTTTGTATGGAATCTATTGACAAATAGGGTCATTACTTCCAGCATGGGGATAGCTACCATACACAGGGTAGCTAAGCGAGGTACACCACAAGGGGGGGTATTATCTCCCCTTCTCTGGAACCTTGCGATGAACGCATTACTGACGGAAATGGACTGCAAGGGGTTCAGGACTGTGGCATATGCGGATGACGTTGCGGTTGCTGTATCGGGAAAATATCTCGACACGCTATCGCAACGTCTACAAACGGCGCTAGGCTGCGTCAGTAGTTGGTGTACTGAGAGTGGGCTTAGCGCGAACGCTCGGAAAACGGAGCTTGTGCTCTTCACGAGAAGAAACAAGATTCCGGCCTTTCCACTACCACTCCTTAATGGAGTGGAGCTTGAGTTGTCTGACAGAGCGAAGTATCTAGGTATCATCCTGGACTCCAAACTGTCGTGGACCCCAAATGTCCGCTTTAGGGCGGACAGGGCCTCAGTGGCTTTGTATGTGTGTAAGAGGGCCGTAGGCAAACACTGGGGTATAAACCCGAGGACGTCGTACTGGCTCTTTGACACGGTCATAAAACCCATACTCATGTACGGGGTTCTTGTATGGTGGCCCGCACTGGGCAAACTTGTGAACTGCAGTATGCTGAATAGAATATTGCGAACCTCGGCCTTGATGGTCACTGGGGCAATGCGCACCACTCCATCGAAGGCCCTCTTTACGATGCTGCACTGGCTACCGGTCGATCTCATGGCCAAGCGGCTGGCTATGAACTCGGCGGTTAGACTGAATGCAGCGGGGACGTGGAAGTCAGGGGACTTTGGACATGCGACCATTTTAGGCTGCTCCCCGGCCATCCCTGACAACATCGATTATTGCACGCCCACCCCCATGTCTGATATTGGTTTCGGGGTGTCAACGTCGGGCACATCGAATATGCGTGGGGATGTGCTTGATGTTTACACTGACGGATCAAAGTCGGACATGGGGGTCGGGGGGGGCGTCTTCATTCCTAGATTTCAAATCAGAATGAAGTTTAGGCTACGGGATCAGTGTAGCGTGTTACAGGCTGAGATCTCAGCCATCAGAAGAGCGGCTTGCTGGATGAGGTACCACAGGATATACGGAGAGGATATCCGGATCTGTACTGACAGCAAGGCCGCGATTAACTCCTTATCGGGTGTCTATACGACATCCAGATTGGTACGTGAATGCCGGACATCTCTTAACGAGATGGCGAGACATTCCAACCTGGAACTGTTTTGGGTACCGGCTCACTCGGGCGTATCCGGGAATATAATTGCGGACGAACTCGCCAGATTGGGAACCCGGTTGGGAGACCGGGAGACAGATCCACTGGTAGGAGTCCCATTAAGCTGCTGTAGAGCTTTACTTCAGCAGGAACTCCTCAGAACTGCACAGTGTAGATGGTCTGAGGAGGTTACCTGCAGGGTCTCGAGGACATTGTGGCCTCAGTACGATGATAGGAGAACCGCGAATCTGCTGAGGTTTCCTCGGGGGCAGCTGGGCACACTGGTGGGCGTGCTGACAGGGCACTGCGTCATTGGTGCTCACGCTAGGAGACTGAATCTTCCTCATCATGACTACTGTAGAAGTTGTCAAGATGAGGAGGAGGAGGAAACGGTGGAGCATATGCTCTGCCACTGCCCGGCTCTTTCTGGGAATAGAGCGGCTACTTTTGGCAGTCCGAGACTGCATGGCCTTGCAGACTTATCCGTCTGCGATGTTTCTAGGATAAACTTGTTTATCCGGTCTTCAGGGTGGTTTGGATGTGGATCTTTTGATGGTACCGTAGGGACCTCAATCTGATCTCTGCACATCCTGTTTCCAGGCAACACAATGGGACCTTTGGGACCCAAGTGAGTCGGTCTTTCTTTTTGCCGACGGCCTGCACAACCTACCTTGCAGTTCCAACAGACTATTGCCTGTTTTTGTTGTAATGAATCGACTTCTATTATTTCGTTATCCGATAAATCATTATACAGCTGTTCATTCGTCTCGAAGGCAATTTCATTTACTTGACGCGATGTACGATGTGGTAGAATACCATATCTTATCTCTCTTCGAGGAAAATTCCTTTCCGCCTCATTACACTCAATACGTAACTGTTCTACCGAGGACACTATTCTTGCTACATTTTGATTGATGTTGCGCTTCATTATTTTTATCATATCGTACTCGGGAATGGGTTGAGTTAATTTTGATCTTAATTTGTTCATAATATGAAAATATGCATCAATAGTTTCTGAAGATTGTTGCCTGCGCTCAACCAAATCCCTCATTACCTCAAAATTAGACCGGGGGCATTGATACTGAGACAGCAAAGCCATTCGTAATACTGGCCATTCTATTAATCCATGTATTTCTATAAAGGCCCAGTACCAATCCTTTACCGAATCTGATACAATTAAATGAAAATCTCTAACCAATTCTCTTTCAGGGATATTATAGTGAGCCCTAAGATGATCTAAGCGGAAAATGAAGTCCTCAATACTGATTGACTTATTATCAAAAACGATGGCTAATTTATCTATTCTAATTTGCCTAAAATCGAATACCTCATTACTGTTAACTGGATGAGTAAAATTTTCCTTTCGAGATGGAAAATTTGACATAAAGTTTCCCCAGAAACATTGTGATTATTCATGCTCCCCACCGGAATATTTGGAAGGCGGTGAGCTGAGCGCTCGGGAACATAACGGGTATAGTTATTATTATTATTGACTGCGGTTCTGTTATTAGCCTCTATGCCGTTAACATTTGCATAGTCAATAGTGTTTGCCGCTGTACTATTAGCTTTTGCAACATGTGTAAGGCTCTGAACCGTTCTTGACAAAGCCTCAACAGTATTTTTAATATCCAACATCTCAGCGTGGACCATTTTGCGCATTTTATCCTCTAGAGCACGCTGCACCACTAGAGCCTCATCAGCTACTAAACCTTGTACTGCTGGTGTAATGTCCCCTTCATTTGCGACAGAATCATCTGCGAGAACTTGACAGCCAATATTTGCATGATTGTTATTCTCCAATTGCGTTCCGGATATGATTGTCCTTGAGATTTGAGAGCCATTACTATCCCTACCAATACTGTTCGCCATGTTTAATGTAGCTGGATTATAAGTTCTCCTCTGCTTTGGATCGGTATAAATTAATGATCTATTTAAATCAAAAGCAGGGTCCCTATTTCTTTTTCTATTTTTATATACTAATTGATTGCTATTAAATGATTCACTTTGTATTGTTTCTTTTCTTTTAGATTGAGTTCTGGACTGTATATTCATCACTTTTTAAAGCATGGACTAAATCTTACTTCACAAAAAAAAAAAAAAAATCCCTTTCACCTGCCTTATTTGGACTTTACTATTTAACACAATATATACTGTAATGATATGTACGTTAACATTAACAAAAAAGAAAGATTCATAAAAGTACTAACGAGAACGAAAACAAATTAAAAATATGCTAATAAAAGTTATTAAATTAAGATATTAATATTTCCTAAAATAAATTATAAATAAATAGTAAATTATGTTGTAGTATTATTATATTCGATTTTTAATGTCGAAGATTTAAAAGAACAAAAATCGTATTTGTGTATATAAAAAAATCTGCATGAAAATTCAATTTTTGGTTTTCTATTATATCAATTTTATTTGGATAGTTATTAGGGGTTGGTAGCGCACGTACTAATTGAATTACAAACTATTTTTAGAGTGTTGTCTTTAGATGTGATTTATAAAACATAAAAATCGTAAAAGCGTTGGCAAGTACCTTTAAAAGTTTTTACTCAACTGTTAATGGCCATTTAAGAACATATTTGATACATCAGTCCTAGAAAACTTGTCTGAGCGGCTATCAAACAAAAAAAAACGTTCCTGGGCGTACTTGCAAAACTGCTGAAAATCTATTACCGACAGTGGGTGGATTAAGGTTATTCGGAGATAATCTCTATTAGCTCCACTGTTCAGCTCTTTAACTTTTTTAAGATTCACTCTCCTGGGTTTTCGTACTACGTCTTCTGAACCGTTTTACCGAAAGGCTACAGAAATCAGGAGTGCTGATCTGCTTTACTGACTTTATGCAGTATTTTTATGTATTAAACTATTTGTCTATGTGACGAATACGTGTCTGGATTGACTCACACGTTGCGTTTACTTCAGATTAATACCTGATACTTTCGATTGGGCGCCATACTGTTATGATCCTACTTCTGTATTAAGGCAAATTTTATCCCGGCTATACATAATTTACTCCTTACGGAGTCTCTCCCATGGGCGTGAGAACCTCCCTTTGCCTTAACATCCACGACGATTACAATAAAAAATTTTCATCTAACATACACACTGAATCACAACTAAACCAGGAGCAAGATTTTACGCTCCCGTTGCCCTAGCCCTTCCATGGTCATCGTATTTGTCCTTAGTCTGCGATTATGTGCGCTACGCTACCACTTACCTCCCTTTAACCATCCAACTCTGACAATTTATTCCTGCATTCTATAGAAAGAAAGATCACTAATATTTAATACTTAAATTTATTTGACATATTAATTTTTTTATCTGATACAAAAAAAAATACTTAAATTTACTTTTACAACTCTTCTAATTTATAATTTTCACACGTTATAGACTTATAAACAAAATTTATTCTTTTTATGATATTTTATATTTCTATTTGCTGACAAATACCAAACTATTATGTCGACGTTACACTGCTGTACCTACACGTATTTCCTCATCCGCTAAAATATTCTGGTTAATTCTTTTCCTTCCGATTCTTAAATATCCGCCTAAAAGAGCTCTCTTAATACGGTTGAAATCTAGGCTACAATAATTGCCTGTTACAAAAAACGATTTACTAGCTGATTTAGAGATGAGCAAATCTTGTGGTTTTTGCAAACTGTACTAAATATCTTGTTCACAAAAAAGTTGGGTATTTCTCATTCATAAAAAAAACTATCTTTTTTATCGGATTATATAAACATTAAACGCTAAACACTTAATACACTAACACTTAAACATTCAACTAAAATGCTAACATTTATAATTCTGTTGTATTTGGATATATTTTAACACCACAAAAAAAATATAACTTATTGGATTTCTTAACCTAAATTAATTCACACTTATATCGATATTAAAGCTCCACTAACCAAAGACTGATCGGAATTTACCTCCTAATATTATGCCACGGATTTTATCTTCTTAATTTAAATGGGCGAATTTGTTACCTGAGGTACTATTTTCTTTGCAGATTTGTTGGAGTTATTAGCAGTACAACCTTTTAAATGTCTTTTTTTTCTTCCTTTCTACCCTCACTTGGCGCTGGCCCCGCTACAATTGGGGACCAGTAAGAATAGGAACGTTGTTTAAGATTCCTGGTTGAATTATCTCGATTTTTCACCATCAACTTCTTCAAGCCTTTGTTCCCCAAAAACTCTTTTGCTCGTGAGGATATGCCTTAAGTTAAACTTTCTTTTTTTCGGGTTGTCACTTTGTTAACGTACTATTACTTATACAACAACTTTTTAAAACTTATATTTTTTTATCTTCCTTATTTGTCTGTTTTTAAATTTCAAAATTTTAAATTTTTTGTAAATTTCACCCAATTCCGATCTTAACTTTACATTACACTCTTATCGAACAATCAGCTAAAATGGCGATCTAAAGGTTCTATTTATACCCTGATATTCCAGTAAAAAATGTCTTCGTGATCACTGTATCATGTTTGATCCTTTCTAAACCTTATTCCTGTTTCAGTCAATTAAAATACATATATTTGTGTCCTTTAAAAAAAAAAAAATCTTTTTTTTTGACATCTGTAAATCGATAACATTAGTAAATTTTTCTTTCCCACCCTGTTTCCAATTCTCCACTGATCAAAACAGCTGGCGATATTCTCCGTATCCATCAGCTGTCAGTTTTTATTCACAATAGCAAACATCAGTATCAGGACAAAGCTAATTAAAAGTAAAACAAATTTTATTTGTCTGATTTTCAGTCACATACTATTTGAGGGTTATGCTTTTAGCTACTCCCAATGTAAGGAGGATTTTCATTAGATGATGGAATAGCCCACGCAACAGGGTGTCCCATAATTACTATAGATTTACTTATATAGGCCTATCTTTTGAAGAGTTATAGACAAGCACTTGTAAAATTGATGACAGCTGATAATATTTAAAATTATAAATTATAGGGTGCACCAATAGTACATTTCGTTTGGTATATGGCCATACTTTTAAACATTTGTAGACAGACGGTTGAAATTTACTAACTCCTCTATAACAACAAGCATAAAATTTGGATTTGGAAATAAACGGGTGTCCCAATAGTTGATAAAATATGGTGTAAGTGGCCGGACTTTTGATTGATTATAGAGAGACAGCTGAAATTTACAAGGGACATCCGCTATAACAAGAAGCTTTTAATTTGAATTTAGAAAGTAAAGGGTGTTCCCAAAACTAATGTAATTTGTTCTCTATGGCTGTATTTTTTGAACCGTTGTATACAAATACCTTAGTTTTAGACAGAAAGTCCACTACTTTTTTTGGTATAATAAGAAGTATAAAAATGTTATATTATAATTTAAATAGTTGATATAATCGAATGTATATGGGCAAACTGTTCAACCATTACAGACAGATGGTTGAAATTTACACAGAACCTGATTGCTAAATCTTCTACAACAGCAAGTATATAAATTGAAATTAAAGACTGACCCTACAGTTGCTGCAATTTAATGTATATTGCCAAACTATTGAACAGTTGAAAAAGTATAAAGTTTGGAGATATAAGTGTGCACCAATAGTTAATGTAATCTAATTTATGTGGCCATACACTTGAGCTGTTATAGGCAGACAGATGAAATCTGTTTTGAAGTCGGTTTTTTTTTCGCAAGAATTATTTTGGTTTATTTTTTTTCAGTGGTATCTGCTATGGTTAACTCATAGTATAGTATTGCTGGTTTCGTTTTCTTCTGGAACTTTTTTCCAGCGCGTTTCTTTTTGTTTTGTGACAATTTGTTGGTCCTGGCCCTTTTTTCTACCGTCCTTCTTTTGTATTCCTCTATACTGATAGCTTAGGGCCTGATGTTAATGGGGTTGGCTCGTATACTGGTGTTGACTCCGGAACTGGTTCTGGATTGTACTGCTCCAAGTATTTCTCCCAGCGGAATAAAATTTCGTCTATTTCTGCGGAAATGTATCGTTGATTTTGCAGAAATGGTCATGTGGTAAAAATGTATAATAATTTGCCGTGTTTTGGTCCTATTTTGCCGTGTTTGGCACGATCGCCATGTGAGGTTTGTACGGTTTAAATATCCTATAGCCCGGTTCTGTTTTTATACAGCTGTACGGGGATTACCTTGTTATCAAGGCGTTCAAAGGAACTGCCAGATCTGTTATGAGAAATTAAGAAAATAAACAAGGCAGTTATGCCGGTTCTGTTTAGTCAGTTGATTTTTGCTTTATTTAGTTTACTAGGTCTTATATACTTATGGGAATAAAACTACGTATTTTTAAATTATTCTAGCTTATTGCAATATTACATTTGTCAATTTATCAATTGCGATATTAAATTCAGTGATGCTAAATTCCATTTTTAAAATTTCAGCTCAAAATACTTTTACGATAAAAGTTAGATTTCTGAAAATAAAATATTTTTTGAACTTTTGTAGGGAATATATATAAATTTATCGTAGGATAAAATATAATATATGGGTATTTCCATAAACATGTCGACCATGTCAAAAAAACAGAAAGCCTTGAACCTTTTTTGTAAAAACTAATTATTAATATCTTTGTTTCCTGAAGATAATAAAGGGGTCACAGATTGGAAATTGGAAATTAAAGAAGCAAAAAAATTGAGCTCTGATAAAAGTGATAAAATAAAATATAATAAAGGAAAAAAAATAGAAAAAGAATATTGAACCTCTTAAAGTAGACTTTTATATATACGGGCTAGTGAAGGTTTAAGAAACTTGACTCTTATTTGGCCGATGTTTTAGAATAATATAATCCCAAACAATGACTGAATGCAGTTCATGCAAATCAGTAATTAGGGGTGAGACAGGCATAAGATGTAATGGTGTTTGCGATAAAGTGTATCACTGCACGAAAAAATGTTCTGGTGTTGACCAATACTCTATTGGAGTGTTGGAAGCAAATAATTTTGTTAGATTTATTTGTGATGACTGTATGCAATATATAAGAAATGTCGATCTAGTGCTTGGTGAAATTCAAGATGGTGTACGGGTAAATAAACAAAACTTAAAGGAATATAAACGCGAATTTGAAACATCATTGAAACAAAACGAAAACGAAATAAAACAACTACTTGAAGCTATTGAAAAACGATATGAGGAAAGACTTAAAATTTTAGATAAAACACAAAAAGAATGTGAAAAAAACGTTAGTGAAATTAAAAAACTTTTCGGCGCGGTTAAAGATCACGAAAATAAAAGTAAAGAACTTTGTAAAAACATTGAACAAAATAATACAAAAATATGCAACGAAATAAAAAAAGCGATAAAAGAGACAAACGTCAAGAATAATAAGATGTCATTCTCAGATGCATTAAAAAGTAATACAGTGTTGCCAGAGGTGAAAAATCAAGTGCCACTAATAATAAAACCAAAAGAAAAGCACAAAATTGAAAAAAGGCGATTTAAATAAAAAGGTAGATCCGATAAATTTTAAAATAACAAGCGTGGAGAATAGAAAAAATGGAACTTTGATTATACAAAGTGAAAATGTGAGTGAAAGAGATAAAATAAAATCGGCAATAGAAAATGAAATGAGTGAAAGCTATGAAATAAAGGTCCCAAATAAAATTGTTATGTCGATTATCGTAACGGATATGACTTTTAAATATGAGGATAAAGAAATAATCGAAAAAATTAAAAAACAAAATCAATTTCTGGAAAATAGTAAAATCGAACTTATAAAAATATATGAAATTAAAAGGTACAATAAAAAATGTATAGTGCAAAGTTCTTGATCGATGACCAAACATATCCGAAAATCTTAGCGAAGCAAAAAATAAACATTGGTTGAGAAAAATGCCGAGTTTTTGATGGTACTGAAATATTGCAGTATTTTAAATGTAGAAGGTTTAACCATAAATCTAAGGACTGTAAAAATAACGAAGTGTGCTTAAAATGTCATGAAAATCATGCAACTAAAGACTGTATTAAAGAATATATGAATAAATGCATTAACTGTATAAATTCAAACAAAAAGCTAAATTTGGGTCTGGATGAGAACCATGCTACAACAAGTAAATGGTGTCCAGTATATCAAAATAAATTACAGCAAAAAAAGAGAATCATGGGACTGATAGATTAACAACTAAAGAACATACAAGGAGTTTACACAAATGTACAAGGATTGATTAACAATTTTAACCAAGTTGAAGCAATTGCGGATACTGACAGGCCGGATTTTATTATACTGTCTGAGACACACTTAACCGATAGAGTAAATGAATCTAAAATACAACTAGAAAGAATACAATACATATGTTACATTATCCAACTCTTCAAGAACAGGTGGAATAATAGTATATTTTAATAAAAATTGGCAGGTGAATATAATATGTGAAAGGATACGAAACTTCAAATATTGGATTAGTGTTTATAATATTAAAATAAGAAATACATCAATGATAATTGTAGCTGTGTATCGATCACCAAGCAGTCAAGACTCCGAATTTTATGAAGTTTTTGAACAAACAATTGAAGAGATTTGTGATAAAAACATAGACATAATTATTGCCGGGAATTTTAATGTTGATTGGTCGAAGGAAAGTTTTTATAAACAGAGATTGCAACAGATCATAAACGATAATGGACTTGTACAAGTTATTACCGAGTATACAAGATTTACGCAAAACTCAAAAACGATAATAGATTACATTATAACAAACAATTTCAATATAAAGGTAAATAACAGCAGAATAAATAAAATATCTGATCATGAAATAGTAGAAATTTGTATAGAAACCAAAGTGTATAATGAGCATGAAAGCAAAAAACAAGTAAATTTCTTTAAATACGAAAAACACAAATTTAAAAGAGAAATTAACGAATAATAAAATTTGATGAAAACTTAGAGTTAAATTGTAATGTAAATAACTTTGATAAATCGATTGAAGACACAATTAAAAAACTTACCGTGAGAAAAACGATTCATGAAAAAAGCAGAGTAAATAAGTGGTTCAACAGACAATTACAAGCTAAAAAAAAAGATAAAATAGTGAAGTACCATATAGCAAAATGTGAAAATACTACTGTAGCATGGAATATTTATAAAAATGCCAGAAATATATATAAAATTAAACTAGAAAATGAAAAAAATACATATATTAACAAAAAAATAGGAAATACCAAAGATCAAAAACAAATGTGGAATAATATAAAAGACTTAGTTCTAAAAAAGAATAAATCTGTGATTAAAAATGTGATATTTAATAATGTAGAATATAATAACAGCTCCGATATAGCTAACCAATTTAATGAATATTTTATAAACAGCATTAAAGAGATAAGAGAATGTATAGAAGATGTGCAATATGATAATCAAATAAACGTGAGAAACAATAGATTTATTTTTCGTACAATATCTATTTCAGAACTTAAAACAATTTGTAAAACGATAAAGAAAAAACCAGATTATCATAAAGTAAATATATGTTTAATCTTAGATAATTGGCATTTATGTGGAAATATAATGTTGAGAATAATCAATTCATCATTAGATACGGGAGTTTTTCCAGATAATTGGAAAACTTCAATGATTACACCAATTGAGAAAATAGCAAAAACAAATAAATGTGAAGAATTCCGTCCTATAAACACTTTAAAACTGTGTGAAAAAATCTTAGAGAAAATCGTAAAACAACAGCTTGAAGACTACATGGAAAAAAATAACATAATATCGAAATATCAATCGGATTTTCGGAAAAACTTTTCATGTGAAACAGCGGTAAATTATGTTATTAATAGGTGGAAAAATATTGAAAGAAATAAGAGGATAATGGCAATTTTTCTTGACTTTAAAAGAGCTTTCGAAACAATTGATAGAGATATATTATTGCTCAAGATGTATAAATATGGAGTACAAGATAAAGAATTAAATTGGTTTAAATCATATCTATCAAATAGAAAACAAATGACTAAAGTAAACGATATAATATCTAGTGCTTTAAACAATGACTACGGAGTTCCTCAAGGGTCGATTCTTGGGGCTCTTTTATTTATTATATATATAAATGATCTTCCCAATATAATAGAAAAGTGTGAAATAGTTTTATATGCAGATGATACACTTATATTTAATGAATCTGAAACTGATGAACAGTGCCAAATAAAATTAGAACATGATATGATAATTGTGAATAATTGGTTGAAAATGAATAAACTAAAACTAAACGAAAATAAAACAAAAATATTAGAAATAAACATGAATAATGAAACAGATTTTAAAATTAATAATAAAATAATTGAGAAAGTGGAAAATATAAAATATTTGGGATTCAAAATAGATAAAAACTTGAATTTTAAAGAACATTTAAATTATATATGTAAAAAAATCGGGAAAAAAATGGATTCTTCAAAAGAATAAGAAATAAAATATCAACAATGACTGCCATTAATATATATAACACGATCATTAAGCCACACTTTGAATTTGGTTCTACAATATTATATACATGCTGTACAAGCATGCAAATAGATAGACTACAAAAGTTACAGAACAGAGCTATGAGGTCTATAATTAAATGCAACAGGTTTACATTAATACAACTCATGCTAGATACACTGAAATGGCTCAACATTAGGCAAAGACTTCAATTAAATACGTTTACCTTTATTTACAAAATGAAAATGGGCAACACACCGGAATATCTAACGGATCAACTAAGATATGTTAACGAATGCCAACCTTACAGTCTTAGAAATGCAAACGATTTTAGGATACATCGAGCAACAAACAATGCAATGAAGAGGTGTTTACTATATAAAGGACTACAACTATTTAATCTACTACCTAGTAGAGTAAAAAACGAAAGAAACATAAATATATTTAAACGAAATTGTGTTCAATTTATAAAAAATTCTATTTATTAGAGCAATTGAAATGTTGAATTGAAATGTCGATGATTTAATGTAATAGAGTAAATAAGAAAGTATTTAAATACTACTAAATAATAAAATAAATAAAATAAAGTAATTAACAATTTAATTTACTTTATTCGTGCTTGATTCCTTGAAATATAAATATTTCATGATATTCTCACGAAATATTTATTAATTTAAACTAAACTAAAAATGAAATGTATTACTGCTGGGAAAGCATATCCATATGGCCATTTCACTACTGCTCAAATAGCTCATCAGTGGATTTTACCCAAATTTTGTATAGAAAACTAGAAAGTCTTATATCAAAAGCCAAATTGATTAAATGAGAACTCCATTGAATCAATAAGACAAAAGACAATAAAAACTCAAAAATGTTTTATACAAAAAACACAGCAAACATTCAGTAACTATTTTTATTTTTTCTTTCATTTTAAATTAATAAATATTTCATGAGAATATCATGAAATATTTATATTTCAAGGAATCAAGCACGAATAAAGTAAATTACATTTTAAAAGATTCCGAATAATAAATTTTCATAGTAATTAACAATATTTTTATTTTAAAAACTGACACAAAAAAAATATTAAAATTTAGTATTTGGAGATTATTACCGCTTATTGCATTTTTACAAATTAACTCGGCACCAATTATTTTATGGTAAAAAAAATTAATAGAAATTTGACTTATAGCCCTTACAACCATCTTATAATTGGTATTTTTTCTTAGTAGAAATATATTCCAAATATCATGTCCACTTTTTTTGTACGACGAGTATTTGAAAATTATTTTAAGTTTTCGTGTTTATAAACATACATACGTAAAATAATAATAAAGACTGTAAGGTTGGCATTCGTAAAAATTTAAAACAAATAGCAGAAAGATTTTTTTTTGTGAAATTTTTGTTCACGTAATATTTTTATTCCACCCGTACTGAAAATTGGTATTAAGAATTTTACGTGAAAATCTTTTACACAACTTGAATATTGTTTTCATTGTATTTGCAAAAATGCAAAAAAAAGTTGTTTACGGAGTAAAGTGAAAAATTTTGGACTGACCCTTAGATTCGCCGTTACGGACCTTCAAAGCTTGTATGAATAATATGGCATATATCGAGGCGATTGACTATTGTACTATTCTCTCGGCAGAACTTCTTATAGGCTACGGACGTGTTAAAACTCGAGCATATATCCTTTTACCTCTGCGATGCAAAAATGCCTACGATATGGTCATATTGCAAAAATTTGTAAAAACAAGGAAATATGCCCTAATTGTGCACAAGAATTTCATACTGGTCAAAATGAAATTTGAGTAGAAACAAAAATATTTTTAACTGCAAAGAATTCAGTTTCCTAGATTGCAATCATTCAGTAGTAGACAAGAAAAGTCCAGTTTGTTTTGAAGGAACGTGAAATCTAAACAATTGTAAGGCTTGAGAAGGTAAACAAAAAAAAAAACGGCAAATTCTATTTATAAACATCGTTACCCAAATATAGCTTTAACATACGCACAAGTTGCTAAAGAAACAATTCTTAACCCCCATTGACAGATTAATTACTAAATAAGGAAGAAATTAATGTAAATACTACTATGCAAATAGATTCTATACCTAGCTGTTCTCATCGCATAACTTCAGTACGTCAAGATATTGTAAAATACCCAAACCTATCTGACTTTGATATTTTGGAACACGAAATACATTGCATGAACAATATTTCGCCAGCATCAGCAATACCTTCAGAGGACAACGGTATGCTATCAAAGATAACTACAGAAATATCAGAAACCGAAATAGAATTTACAAAACAAGCAGGAGAAAGTAACATACTTATCTTACCAAGAACGACATCCAAAAGAGCCAGCCAAAAACTAAAACAAAAAAACAGTTATGGGAAAACTTATTAAAAAAAGTAAGCGTTGAGTACAAGTGGCCACAATGAATTTTAAAATTTTTTAACTACTTTTATATAATTTATATTTACAACACTTTACATAGAGTTTATTCAAATTCTTCTATGAATGTGGGATTATACGAATTGAAAGTAAACATTCCTTTTGTTGTGTATAATTTCATAGACTCGTTAACTGCCTTTGGAAAATTACCGCTTCTAAACGTCTTTGAAATTTCTTTTGATATTGGTCTCTTATATGTTCTATTCTTTAATAGTTATTATATGTTGAATTGTATAATGTACCCTGTTTCTTGCAAAAATGGCGCCTGTTAAAATTCTTCAATGGAATATAAATGGTTACGTTAACAATTACAACGAACAACTGCTGCTAATAAGTAAAAACTTACCAAAGATTATTACATTACAAGAGACACATTTGCATTCAACAATTGACCTTTCAATCCCTATCAATTATACACTTCTAGCTAGGAACTCATCTGAGAAGAGATACGGTGGGGTAGGCTTCTAGTCCACAAATCTATCGAACGTAAACAAATAACACTTGCAGCCTATTTTGATACTATTTGTGTAGAAATTATTTCAAATATTAGATTTAAAGCTGTATCCATTTACATCGACCCCATACATAAATTAACATATAGACAAGTTAATAACGTTTTAGGTAACATCACTCGTGTTTTATAGCCGGGGACGTGAACGGTTGGCACAGAAACTGCGGTTCACCTATAACTAATAAAAGAGATTTCGCTCTCAGAATTTACCAAAAATAATAAATCTCCAATTTAGAATGCTTTTCATTGAACTTAAAGAATATATTAAAGGGTTTAAATTTATTTTCACGGATGGTTCAAAAAGCAATGATGTGGTAGGATACAGCATAGTAAGTGATCAGAAAATTATTAGGTCTTCAATTTTGCCGAATTACTCATCAGTATATTCTGCAGAGCTAATTGCAATATTTGAAGCTATCAAGCTTTCTAATAATGGACGTGAAAAATTTGTTATTGCACAGTTTCATTATCATGCTTAAAATCTATTTTGACCGTTAATAACAATGAGTACTACGCCACAACCATTAGAAGAGTTTTAGCGGATACCTACCCAAGAATTTAGCTATAAGGATTCCTGGTCATTCGGACATTCAAGGAAATGAGCTAGCAGACATTACCGCTAAGAATGCGCTAATAGGTCCAATGGTAATGACGCCAAATTATAATGTGAGGGATATTGTTCATTATCTTAATAGTTTTTATAAAGCGTATAACCAAACTACATTAACAACGTCTTCCTGGTACAAAGAAGTCAACGTTCCACATTCTACAGTATTGGACTATTCAATAAATGGACAAACAACTTTTCGAGAATGGACATAACTAAATTCACTCGGCTCAGATTAGGACACACATATTTTTCACATTGCCATCTAATTAATATTACTTGTTGCAACGTATGTAACTGCGACATTCCTTACCCAAATATTCTGGACCATATCCTTAATTTATGTCCTAAATTCTCAACGCAGCGCCAACAAATATTAAAACCCTAAATTCTTCCTGTCTGAACCGACAACTGCCAACATACCAACTATTATAGATTTCCTTAAAGTTACTAATATTTATAATTTAATTTAGCTTTATATATACTTTATACACACATGTTCCTATGTACGCACATGTGTTCCCATAACTGTTTGACATACTAAAATACTGCTGTTAATATTGTTACGTTTTTCCCTTTTTAGCAGAACAAACGTACGGATTCTTTTGATTGCAAATACCACTGTGGCTCATTATTCTGTATTCAACTTTATGGCTTCCTCTGGCTATACTTCTTAATCCTACCGGTCTTGTGAGCCCTTGGTCTCGTATTTACCAAACATGCGTTATTACTACAAACGCAGACATTCACACTAAACTCCTGTGTTACTCCGGCGAGATATGAACTGTTCGATGCCTTGTTTAGTAACCTTAACCATCCACAGACATCTCCACTACTCCTTTTATCCAAGCCAGTCATCTCCTTTAATCCAGTAGCCACAACACACGTCTGCCATACACTGTTGTTATGCTGTTACACTTTCCTGCGCTAACCACTACCGTTCTTTCTTCTTTTTTTATAAAGGGCTTCTTGACAATTATCTGTAGCTGTTATATTAAATTGGACGTCTCCACCAAATTATTTGCCATGACTTCACACAATAGTTTTCTTTTGCCTCTCGGGAGGTTTGTACTAAAGACGTGCACAGATATATCTGTTTATATCAGTTTTTGTGTGTCTACTCTTATGAGTGCGTATAGATGAGTACTTTTGTGTTTCTGATATAAGTTGATATTGCTACTTTTTCTCATTGGATGGATGCGAATGAGAAAATAGTGAATGAGAGTAACATATCTGTTCTCCTATGTTTCGCACAAATGGATACAAACAGATATTGATGGTTGTACCATAAGTACTTATGGTATGCTGCGAATCAATGTGCATTCATATGTATGTATTGGTTTATTAAAATTACAAAAATAAAATGATTGTTTCTAAACATGATCAATATTTTTAATTGTTTGATTATATTTTATTGAAGTTTAATATATAAAACTGAATTCTTTTACAAAAATTTATTTATCTTATGCGTATAATTGCATTAAAATTATTATTACGATTTTTAATTACTCTTACTATTATTAAAACAGTTATAAGGTTACAATAACTAAACCAATATATGTTTGCATGTTTTTATATTTAGAGAGAAGAAAAGCCTAATAATTTAAAATGAAATAAAATATTTTTATGTTAAGTTTGTTTTAAAATACCTTTTGAATCCAAATTATTTTTAATAAATACGGCCGGAATAATAAAAATTCAATTTAAAAATTAAGTATGAATAAAAATAAATTTTTCATTACCATTACAATTTCATTGGCATTAGTTGAAATAATGAAAAAGGAACAAAATAACTACGATATCATGCTAATGATTTTATTATTTTATTATAATTCTTTTACTAATGGTAATGAAATGGAATTGCAACTGAAAAAAAATAATTGTTTTTATGAAAAATAAATTTATAATAGCAAAACCTTAAAAAGAACTATGCATAAAAAAATAAAACTTAGCCATTTCGTAGATGGATATACATTCGCAAATTTTAATAATTTATTTAACTTAAATGAGATAGGAATAAAACTTGAAGTCTGATATCTAAATTTAACTCACACCCGCAAATCTTATTACTTACTCGAAATCAAAAATATATTGTTATTGTGCCTAATGTTAAAACGTAAATATTTCACCAGATTTTTGTGATAAAAATGCCACTTTAAAATATTGTTTTAATATGCTTTATGGCGTTTACTTAGTGCAAAAAGAAACGGAGGAACGTTAGATGATGGTAATGCTTTAAATCCATTTAACTAATTATTAATCAAACTTTTTCATAAAAAAGCATTACCGCTAGTGAAAAAAGTGATAATGCTAACAAAATCATGAGAATTTATTACCATTCAATCCTTATAAAATTGTCAACGAGTTATTTCATCTAATTAATTGCTCCCATTTATAGTAAGAAATTTGAATTTTTTAAACATAATTCTAATTCTAATATATTTTATTCATTATATTTTCTATAAAACTTTTTAATAATTTTTAAATTTCGAATAAATTTTACTCTCTATTTATATAAGCTATATATGAGTATTCTTTAATGCAGAAAAGAGGTTTTTTAGTACATGTTAAAAATTTTAGAAATTTTGAGTGCACCAATAACATAAATAATAAATTATAACGCGTCTACTGATAATATCCCCTTAAGTGCATAGAAAATAAAAATTGCGTTATTTAATATGTACATATATAACAGGGACAATGTCATTACTGGGTGTATTTCTACAAGTGAAATCTTTTCCAATTTTTTTTTTTTTTGTATTTGAAATTTCTCGGAATTTCTATTTTTATGTACATATGCATGTACAGATGTATGTAATAAAACTTTTTTTATATATTAATTTTAACATTTTATTTGAAAATCGTATATGAAACTGTTAGTTTTTATCAAAAGGGAATTATTTTTAATATAATATATAATAAAATTCCTTAACTAAATTAATTCTATCCTCATTACTCAACGCGCGACAAGACAACGATTTATTAACTTTTCAATTTTTTATATAAAATAAAATTATCATTAATATTGCGTATTCTACCTTTAAAATCATAAAATCTAATTACTAAGGCAGAACAATAATAACTACAATTCGGGTTATTACGTACGAAGTTTAAATAGTGCTTATTAGTTTTCGCCTCTATCATAAGCAGCACACAATTATCTAAAATATATGTTTCATAAACAGATATATCCAAATACTCATGGTACAACAGATATTTGAGAGTAAAAAACTTATAATTTTCTCACTCTATGCAAAACCATAAACAACTGTATCAGCGTTTTTTTTAGTTTTTCAAAAAAAGTGTATTTTTTTTTTTGTATTAAAAATATAACAATCAAGCAGTCTTAAAGTTCAAGGTTTTTACAAACACACAAAATTAAAAAATAAAACTTAACAAAAATAAAAAAATAAACAAATATGTTTGTGTTAATTTGTACTAGATAATACATTTTTTTCATATTGTTACGTTTATTTAAATTATAAACGTTTTATTTATGAGTTCACTTTATTTAATTAATTATTTGACGATTTAACTATTCGCGATTAATAACACACGCTGGCAACTTTAATTGTTGTACCACAAGATCTTAACTAGATGACGCTCACAATACGAATGAATCAGCACGTATTGGCGTTGCTTTTATATACCCTATTTTTAGGCGTTCTTGAATGTTCGAGAATTTCTACCGCCATCTATTGCGTAGTTGAAAATGTTGCGTTGCCACTTTTATCTCAGACACATTAGTGAGCATTATTATTTACTTCTAGAACCTTCAATCATTATTTAAAAATACATGTTGTGTATTTTTATTTAGTTATTATACAATGCAGGTGTGTGTATGTTTGTTTATTGTGTTTGTTTAGTCATCGCTTTGTGTTAGTTGTTTTTGTTTTGCAATAAAGATGTTTTATAGAAACTTCTAGCTTTGAAAACAAACACAATAGGTCATTTCGTTTCACTTTCTTGGCGTCCATTATTTTAACATCTTTTTATGATTTTAATAAAGCATCCTTGTAACACTGCCGCCCCGAATAGGCTCAACATTACCTCTGCCATATTCAGCCAGCCGCTCTAGGTGAACCACTTTCATTTAAGATCTCAGATTATGATATCTCTGTATCCGGTAAACCACGTCATTTAATTTCTTAACCACCTTGTACGTCGCCTCCCAGTGGGTTTGCAGTTTAGGGGATAATCCTTTCTTGCGTTGCTGGTTAAATAGTAGAACCATTTGTCCTTCAGTAAATCCCTCTGTGTTTGCTGCTCGATCATATCTGGCTTTCATCTTATCGCTGGTCATTTTAATGCAGTTACGGACAAACTCATGAAGCTCATGTAAGTCTTCTTGTGCCTGAAGAATGTTTCCATTGCCTTCGTGCGCAGGTCCAGGTTTAGCACCAAATTCTAAATCTGCTGGCAGTTTAAGTTCTGTCCCAAACAAGATTTTTGCTGGACTACGTGCGGTTGAATCGTGTAGAGCTGACCGGTACGCCAGTAGAAATTTGGGTATATGCTCATCCCAATCCTTTTGGTGTGAACTGACCACTTTTCTGAGATATTCTTCTAGGGTACGATTGAATCTTTCCACCATTCCATCAGACTGTGGATGCAGCGGTGTCGTTCTCGTCTTTTTGATACCATAAACGTCACACATCTCTTTAAATATAGCCGATTCAATATCGTCCCTGGTCTGAATGTAGCTCTAGTGTAACACCGTATCGACACACCCAATTGTTCACAAGGGCGTCTACCAATGTTTTGGATTCTTGGTTTGGAATGGCGTTAACTTCAGGCCATTTGCTAAAATAATCCATTACCACTAGTACATATCGGTTTCCAGCATCACTGACAGGGAATGGACCTGTGATATCAATAGCTATCCGCTCAAATGGTGCACCTGCGTTGTACTGTTGAAGTTTGCCACGACTTTTTCTTACAGGACCCTTGGCCTTTATGCACTCTTCGCAATTAGCTATCCAATCGGCTACGTACTGTTGGCAACCCACCCAGTAAAATCTCTGCTTTATCTTTTCCAGAGTTTTTGTTATACCCATATGGCTACCGCTGGGACCGTTATAGCACTGCTTTAGTATCTCATTTCTTTTAGAAGTTGGCACGACAATTAAGTCCATTGTAGTTTTGCCATCTGTACTTTCCCAAGATCGATATAAGCAGCCGTTTTCTACTTTCAGACTATTCCACTGAGCCCAGTACGACTTGGCTAGTTGGCTCTCTGCCGATATTTCAATATGGTTCGGTCTCATGTTGTTCTGCTTAGCCAATATAATTTTTCCCAAAATTGGGTCGTCATTCTGGGCCTTTGACCAGCCTTCCCTTGACCCAATTTGGGTAAGCCGCACATCAATGACACACTCCTTTTTCTCTACTTTTGTGCAGTGCTTGCACTCTACATTGCATGGCCGTCTTGACAGGGCATCAGCATTATTGTGCTTTCCTCCTTTTCTATGCACAATACTAAAGTCATAGTTCTGCAGACGTTCAACCCAGCGTGCAAGCTGGCCCTCAGGATTCTTAAATTGCATCAACCAACGTAATGCTAAATGGTCCGTCCTTCAAATGAAATGTTGGCCATATAAGTACTTGTGGTAATGTTTAACACACTCCAGCACCGCCAAGAGGTCCCGTCGTGTAACGCAGTAATTTATTTCGGGCTTGGAGAGCACTCTGCTGTAATAGCCAATGACCTTTTCTGTTCCATTAATCTCCTGAGAAAGCACTCCTCCTATTCCGTAGCCACTTGCATCCGTGTCCAATATGAATTTTTGTCCCGCTATTGGATGGGCGAGAACTGGTGCCGTACACAAAAGTCTCTTGAGCTCCTGGAACGCTTTTTCCGCTGCTTCACTCCAGTGGTATGGTTGCGACTTCCTGGTCAACTCATGCAAGCTAGCAGCCACCTGAGCAAAGTTTGGCACAAATCTCCTGTAGTATGTGCAAAGCCCCAGGAAACTACGCAGCTCATTAAGATTTTGTGGACGAATTCAGGTTTTTACTGCCAGAACTTTGTCTTCATCAGTTGAAACGCCCTCTGCCGTTACACGATGCCCCAGGTATTTGACCTCCTTTTGAAACAAAGCACATTTCTTAACACTTAATTTTAATCCTGCAGCAGTTATACGCCTTAAAACTTCATCCAGGTTTTTGAGGTGTTCGTCAAAATTCTTCCCCATCACGATTATGTCATCCAGATACACTAAGCATGTCTTCCAATTGAGACTCTTAAGCACTCGTTCCATTAAACGCTCAAAAGTAGCTGGAGCGTTGCAGAGCCCGAATGGCATCACATTGAACTGCCATAAACCACCACTTGCACTAAAGGCAGTTTTCTCCTTGTCTTTATCGGCTATCTCTACTTGCCAATAGCCGCTCTGCAAGTCCAAAGTAGAGAACCATTCCGTTCCAGCCAACGTGTCTAAGGTATCGTCTATTCTAGGCAACGAATAACTGTCTTTCTTGGTGACGTCATTGAGCTTCCTGTAGACAACACAAAACCTGGTACTGCCGTCCTTCTTCTTTACTAAAACTGTTGGTGAGCTCCATGGACTCGAGGATGACTCAATGACTCCGTTCCGTTCCATTTCGCTGACAAGTTCTTTAACCTCGTTGCGTTTTGCTAGGGGAACACTTCTGGGTACTTGTTTTATAGGCCTCGCTTCGCCAGTCGCAAATTTTCACGAGAGCTTTTGCTGTTATGATATCGTCCTTAAGTTCTTTTGGTTCCACTACCCACAACCGGTTATCCTCACAATCTGTCTCCACACGTGCCCAAACTATAGTTTCCGCCTGAGGTGGTAATTTCTAACGTTCAACGGCAAATAGCTTCCTTATTGTGGTCCTGCTGTCATAACCAACATCCAGGGGTATCTCCACATTGCGCCAGATCATTATTTGCTCGCCCATGTGCAGACTAATACCGTGGGCTATCATAAAGTCTGCACCAATAATAACTTCATCCACTATATCGGCAACAACAAATACATGGTCAGCGGTGATGTTTGCAATAGTCATTCTTACCCTGGCTCTTCCATAGACAGTGGCTAAGTCGCCAGTACCCCTTTTACTAAATCGGGCCTTATAATTGACTGAGATGCTCCTGTGTCTATGGTGAGGACTTGCTTACTTCCGTTTATAAGACCGCAAACAGTTAGGTTGCTATTTTTTTGTTGTACAATGGAAATGGAGATTGTGGGGCCATCGGTTGTGGGAACCAGCACTTGCCCCTTAGTGCTAGCTCGATTTAGTTTAACGGTGACTCATGAGATTTTGTGTTGTTGGCCCGCTTGTTGTCCCTTGCTGGCGAAGCAGATCTTGATCTTCTCTTTGCGGATCTACAGTTGCGCTGAAAATGGCCAGCCTTACCGCATTTAAAGCATTTAGCGCGAGAATTACTTTTTTCCTCCTCCATTATCTGTTTGACTAACTCCTTTATCTCGCTTCTACTGTCTGTGTTATAAGTTTCAGTATCAAGACATCGCACTTTGTACACCTGTGGCTTCGAGATGACTTTTGCGGTTTCCTGAGCTAGCGCATACGAGATGGTAGTTGCAAAAGATGATTTTTGCATAGCACAAACAGCATATTTAATATCTGGATCCCGTATGCCATTTACAAATGCTTCAATCTTAAACTGATCCAAAAACGGGTGATCTTCGCCTGGGTCTTGCAGCGTCTCATTTGCCTTCTGCACCCTGCCTCGTAACTCCATTCTGTAGAGTTCTCTTTTATGCTCGCCACCGTACTTATGTTGTAAGGCTACCATTATGTCCTCATAATTATTTCTGCAACCGGCTGGTAAGCTTTCGAGTATCTGTGCTGCTGCTCCCTTTAAGGCCAGAATTAGCTCAATAGCTTTTTCTCCATTGTTCCATATATCTTTCCTGGCGACTGTTTCTACTGGAACTTAAAAACATTAAAAGGTGCGCTGCCGTCAAAGCTCGGGCTGTTAATCTTGCTGCCATGCTCAGAGATAACTTTCACCGGTCCCTCTCGAATTTCAAGTTCGCCAATCTGCACTTTTAATTCATGTAATTCTTCATTCACTTCTCTCTTTAGGCCGCACAGTTTTTCATCAAACTCGCTGATCCTCTGTTCTACAATGTTCACTCGTTTGTCTGATCTTTCGTCCAATTTCTCATTTTCCTTCGCGAAAAGCCTTTCCCCGTTAACGCTAGAGCTTTCCTGCATTGATTTTAAGCTTTCTTGAAGCTTCTGGTTTTGGTTTTCCTGCTTCAGGTTGTTTTCTTCTATTTTCTTCATCTGGTTATCTTGCTTGCGGCTGTTTTCTTCCATTTTCTTCATTATAGCGGCCAATATTGAATTCAAGTCCATTACGCTGTTTGTTGCTGGGGAACATACTTCAATCTCTTCTTTTTCCTCTTTTTCTCCAAATTCATATGTCCCAATATCGGTACCACGCTGCTTAAATTCATCTATTAACCGCTTTTGCAATTCCGCTTTATTGCCTGCTGTCGGCAGATTTAACTTGCTCAGCTCCATTTTTAGCTGCTCAACTTTTAGCTCGTCGAATTTCATTGTAATTATTTATTTATTATTTTGCAATTTCACTTCTGACACCAGTTGTTACGTTTATTTAAATTATAAACGTTTTATTTATGAGTTCTTTATTTGCAAAATAATTACACACACAACTTTTAGAGTTTTAATTATAAGTTCACTTTTTTTTAATTAATTATTTGACGATTTAACTATTCGCGATTAATAACACACGCTGGCAACTTTAGTTGTTGTACCACAAGATCTTAACTAGATGACGCTCACAATACGAATGAATCAGCACGTATTGGCGTTGCTTTTATATACCCTATTTTTAAGGCGTTCTTAAATGTTCGAGAATTTCTACCGCCATCTATTGCGTAGTTGAAAATGCTGCATTGCCACTTTTATCTCAGACACATTAGTGAGCATTATTATTTACTTCTAGAACCTTCAATCATTATTTAAAAATACATGTTGTGTATTTTTATTTATTTGTTATACAATGCAGGCGTGTGTAGATGTTTTATAGAAACTTCTAGCTTTGAAAACAAATACAATAGTTCATTTCGTTTCATTTTCTTGGCGTCCATTATTTTAACATCTTTTTATGATTTTAATAAAGCATCTTTGTAACAATATATTGCATACACAAATTTTGAAAAAAAAAAAAATGGCGATCATTCATAAAAAAATATTTCTGTATAATTACATACATACAGTTTAATAAGTAAAATTGCCCTACAAAATTCATTTTATTAAAGGCTTATTAATTTAAAAAAAATTGTGAATAATTTGAAATTACATCAACTAATGGGACACCCTTAACTTCCAAATCCAAATTTTATATTTGTTGTTATAGCGGCAAATTCTAAATCTGCTGGCAATTTTAGTTCTGTCCCGAACAAGATTTTTGCTGGACTACGTGAGGTTGAATCGTGTACAGCTGACCGGTACGCCAGTAGAAGTTTGGGTATATGCTCATTAAAATCCTTTTGGTGCGAACTGACTACTTTTCTGAGATATTCTTCTAGGGTACGATTGAATCTTTCCACCATGCCATCAGACTGTGGATGCAGTGGTGTCGTCCTCGTCTTTTTGATACCATAAACTTCGCACATCTCTTTAAATATAGCCGATTCAAAATTTCGTTCCTGGTCTGAATGTAGTTCTAGTGGAACACCATATCGACACACCAAATTGTTCACAAGAGCGTCTACCACTGTTTTGGATTCTTGGTTTGGAATGGCATAGTACATATCGGTTTCCAGGATCACTAACAGGGAATGGACCTGTGATATCAATAGCAATCTGCTCAAAGGGAGCACCTGCGTTGTATTGTTGAAGTTTGCCACGACTTTTTCTTACAGGACCCTTGGCCGTAATGCACTGTCGCAATTAGCTATCCAATCGGCTACGTATTGTTGGCAACCCACCCAGTAAAACCTCTGCTTTATCTTTTCCAGAGTTTTTGTAATACCCATATGGCTGCCGCTGGGACCGTTATGGAACTGCTTAAGTATCTCATTTCTCTTAGACGTTGGCACGACGATTAAGTCCGTTGTAGTTTTGCCATCCGTACTTTCCCAAGATCGATATAAGCAGCCATTTTCCACTTTCAGACTATTCCACTGAGCCCAGTACGACTTGGCTAGTTGGCTCTCTGCCGATATTTCATTAGAATTCGGTCTCCTGTTTTTCTGCTTAGCTAATATAATTTTTGCCAGAATTGGGTCATCTTTCTGGGTCTTCGACCAGTCCTCGCTTAACCCAATTTGGGTGACCCGCACAGTAACGATGCTTTCCTTTTTCTTGATATTTGTGCAGTGCTTGCTCTCAACATTGCATGGTCGTCTTGAAACGTCATAAGCGTTATTGTGTTTTCCGCCTTTTCTATGCAAAATGCCAACGTCATTGTTTTTGGTCTTTTTCGCCCGTTTATACTCTCTAGCTGGCGAAGCCGATCTCGATCTTCTCCTTGCGGATCTACAGTTGGCCGGCCCTACCGCATTTAAAGCATTTAGCGCGAGAATTACATTTTACCTCCTTCATTATCTGTTTGATTAACTCTTTTATCTCGCTTCTATTGTCTTTGTGGTTATACGTGCAAATATTAGGACATCGCACCCTGTACACGTGTAACTTCGAGATGGCTTTTGCGGTCTCCTGGGCTAGCGCATATAAGATGGTTTCTGCAAAAGATGATTTTTGCGTAGCACAAACAGCATATTTAATATCTGGATCCCGTATGCCATTTACAAATGCTTCAATCTTAAACTGATCCAGAAACGGGTGATCTTCGCCTGGGTAAGTCAGCTGCACCAAACGTTCAATTTCCCCGGCGAAGTCTTGCAGCGTCTCATTTACCTTCTGCACCCTGCCTCGTAACTCCATTCTATAGAGTTCTCTTTTGTGCTCGCCACCGTACTTGCGTTGTAGCGCTACCATTATGTCATAATAGTTATTTCTGGAGCCGGCTGGTAAGCTTTCGAGTATATGTGATGCTGCTCCTTTAAGGGCAGAATTAGTTCAGTAGCTTTTTCTTCATTGTCCCATCTATTTTTGCTGCCACTGTTTCGAACTGGAACTTAAAAACATTAAAAAGTGTGCTGCTGTCAAAGCTCGGGGTGTTAATCTTGCTTGCGTGCTCAGAGATAACTCTCACCGGTCCCTCTCGAATTTGAAGATCGCCCATT
Organism: Gymnosoma rotundatum; assembly: GCA_916610165.2. Classification (NCBI taxonomy): domain Eukaryota; kingdom Metazoa; phylum Arthropoda; class Insecta; order Diptera; family Tachinidae; genus Gymnosoma; species Gymnosoma rotundatum. The sequence goes on from OU744336.1 coordinate 114,463,154, forward strand.
TGCACTTTTAATTTATGTAACTCTTCGCTTACTTTTCTCTCTAGGCCGCACAATTTTTCATCAAACTCGCTGACCCCCTGTTCTACGATGTTCACTCGTTTGCCGAAGACTTCCGATATTTCTTGAAACTTTTCGTTTACTTCTGCTAAAAGCCTTTCCCTGTTGACCTTAGCAGTTTCTTGTATTATTTCTTCTCTCTTCTTCATCTGGTTATCTTGCTTGCGGCTGTTTTCTTCCATTTTCTTCATTATAGCGGAAAATATTGAATTCAAGTCCATTACGCTGTTGTTGCTGGGGAACATACTTCAATCTCTTCTTTTTCCTCTTTCTCTCCAAATTCGTATGTCCCAATATCGATACCACGCTGCTTAAATTCATCTATTAACCGCTTTTGTAGTTCCGCTTTATTGCCCGCTGTCGGCAGACCCAACTTACTCAGCTCCATTTTTAGCTGCTCAACTTTAAGCTCATCAAATTTCATTTTAACTATTTATTTATTACTTTAATTACTTTACTTTATTCGTGCTTGATTCCTTCAAATATAAATATTTCATGATATTCTCATGAAATATTTATTATTTTAAACTATACTACAAAATGAAATGTATTACTGCGGGGAAAGCATATCCATATGGCCATTTCACTACTGCTCAAATAGCTCATCAGTGGATTTTACCCAAATTTTGTATAGAAAAACAGAAAGTCTTATATCAAAAGCCAAATTGATTAAATGAGAATTCCATTGAATCAATAAGACAGAAGACAATAACAACTCAAAAATGTTCTACACAAAAACACAGCAAACATTTAGTAACTATTTTTATTTTTTCTTTCATTTTTCTACATAAGGGATCCCATTGGGAACCATTTATATGTATTTGAAAGATTCAATGAAAAAATAAAAATTGAAAAACAATTTTTATTAATAAGCAAGGTGCACATGCAAATATATCAAAATGAAAAATTTATTATTCGGAATCTTTTAAAATTTAATTACTTTACTTTATTCGTGCTTGATTCCTTCAAATATAAATATTTCATGATATTCTCATGAAATATTTATTATTTTAAACTATACTACAAAATGAAATGTATTACTGCGGGAAAAGCATATCCATATGGCCATTTCACTACTGCTCAAATAGCTCATCAGTGGATTTTACCCAAATTTTGTATAGAAAAACAGAAAGTCTTATATCAAAAGCCAAATTGATTAAATGAGAATTCCATTGAATCAATAAGACAGAAGACAATAACAACTCAAAAATGTTCTACACAAAAACACAGCAAACATTTAGTAACTATTTTTATTTTTTCTTTCATTTTCTACATAAGGGATCCCATTGGGAACCATTCATATGTATTTGAAAGATTCAATGAAAAAATAAAAATAAAAATTGAAAAACAATTTTTATTAATAAGCAAGGTGCACATGCAAATATACCAAAATGAAAAATTTATTATTCGGAATCTTTTAAAATTTAATATAAATATTTCATGAATAAAGTAAAGTAATTAAATTTTAAAAGATTCCGAATAATAAATTTTTCATTTTGATATATTTGCATGTGCACCTTGCTTATTAATAAAAATTGTTTTTCAATTTTTATTTTTATTTTTTCATTGAATCTTTCAAATACATATGAATGGTTCCCAATGGGATCCCTTATGTAGAAAAATGAAAGAAAAAATAAAAATAGTTACTAAATGTTTGCTGTGTTTTTGTGTAGAACATTTTTGAGTTGTTATTGTCTTCTGTCTTATTGATTCAATGGAATTCTCATTTAATCAATTTGGCTTTTGATATAAGACTTTCTGTTTTTCTATACAAAATTTGGGTAAAATCCACTGATGAGCTATTTGAGCAGTAGTGAAATGGCCATATGGATATGCTTTCCCCGCAGTAATACATTTCATTTTGTAGTATAGCTTAAAATAATAAATATTTCATGAGAATATCATGAAATATTTATATTTGAAGGAATCAAGCACGAATAAAGTAAAGTAATTAAATTTTAAAAGATTCCGAATAATAAATTTTTCATTTTGATATATTTGCATGTGCACCTTGCTTATTAATAAAAATTGTTTTTCAATTTTTATTTTTATTTTTTCATTGAATCTTTCAAATACATATGAATGGTTCCCAATGGGATCCCTTATGTAGAAAAATGAAAGAAAAAATAGAAATAGTTACTAAATGTTTGCTGTGTTTTTGTGTAGAACATTTTTGAGTTGTTATTGTCTTCTGTCTTATTGATTCAATGGAATTCTCATTTAATCAATTTGGCTTTTGATATAAGACTTTCTATTTTTCTATACAAAATTTGGGTAAAATCCACTGATGAGCTATTTGAGCAGTAGTGAAATGGCCATATGGATATGCTTTCCCCGCAGTAATACATTTCATTTTGTAGTGTAGTTTAAAATAATAAATATTTCATGAGAATATCATGAAATATTTATATTTGAAGGAATCAAGAACGAATAAAGTAAAGTAATTAAATTTTAAAAGATTGCGAATAATAAATTTATCATTTTGATACATTTGCATGTGCACCTTGCTTATTAATAAAAATTGTTTTTCAATTTTTATTTTTTCATTGAATCTTTCAAATACATATTGTTACGAATAATAAAATCTGACAACCCCTGTAGTTGTTTCCGTATGAGTGTGGTGAATAAAGTTAATTCAACAACCAATGGTGTGTTTACGGAATAATAAAACCACAAGTTAGCCAACAAAAGCCGAGCAGCCTCAATGGCTGCGTTGGTAGAGGTGCGTACTACAAACCAGGGGGTCCGAGATCGATACCGCATGCGTGCAACGAAAAAAAATAATAATTGTTATGAGGAATAAAAATTAATAAAACAGCAGTACAAACCTCCCGAGAGGCAAAAGACAATTATTGTGTAAAGCCATGGCAGATAATTTAGTGGAGACGTCCAACTTAATATAAGAGCAACAGATAATTGTCAAGAAGCCCTTTATAATAAAAAAAAAAGTAAGAGCAATAGCGGTTAGCGCGGGGAAATGTAACAGCATAACAACAGTGTATGGCAGACGTGTGTTGTGGCTACTGGATTAAAGGAGATGACTGGCTTGGATAAAAGGAGTAGTGGAAATGTCTGTGGATGGTTAAGGTTACTAAACAAGGCATCGAGTAGTTCATGTCTCGCCGGAGTAACACAGTAGTGTAGCGTGGATGGCTGCGTTTGTGGTGATAACGCATGTTTAGTAAATACGAGACCAAGGGTTCACAAAACCGATAGGATCGAGAAGTATAGCCAGAGAAAGCCATAAAGTTCGAAGACAGAATTTAGCCACAGTGGTATTTGCAATCAAAAGAATCCGTACGTTTGCCTGCTAAAAAGGGTAAAACGTAACATTGGTGTCAGAAGTGGGATTGCAAAAATAAACCACAAATAAAAGCTGTACACTAGTTGTGAACATTTGAAATAGCGGACAAGCAGTTATCCTAAAGAATAAAAATTGTGCCTATTCGGGACGAACAGGCTTGAGTGAGGGATAATGTTACGAATAATAAAATCTGACAACCCCTGTAGTTGTTTCCGTATGAGTGTGGTGAATAAAGTTAATTCAACAATCAATGGTGTGTTTACGGAATAACAAAACCACAAGTTAGCCAACAAAAGCCGAGCAGCCTCAATGGCTGCGTTGGTAGAGGTGCGTACTACAAACCAGGGGGTCCGAGTTCGATACCGCATGCGTGCAACGAAAAAAATAATAATTGTTATGAGGAATTAAAATTAATAAAACAGCAGTACAAACCTCCCGAGAGGCAAAAGACAATTATTGTGTAAAGCCATGGCAGATAATTTAGTGGAGACGTCCAACTTAATATAAGAGCAACAGATAATTGTCAAGAAGCCCTTTATAATAAAAAAAAGTAAGAGCAATAGCGGTTAGCGCGGGGAAATGTAACAGCATAACAACAGTGTATGGCAGACGTGTGTTGTGGCTACTGGATTAAAGGAGATGACTGGCTTGGATAAAAGGAGTAGTGGAAATGTCTGTGGATGGTTAAGGTTACTAAACAAGGCATCGAGTAGTTCATGTCTCGCCGGAGTAACACAGTAGTGTAGCGTGGATGGCTGCGTTTGTGGTGATAACGCATGTTTAGTAAATACGAGACCAAGGGTTCACAAAACCGATAGGATCGAGAAGTATAGCCAGAGAAAGCCATAAAGTTCGAAGACAGAATTTAGCCACAGTGGTATTTGCAATCAAAAGAATCCGTACGTTTGCCTGCTAAAAAGGGTAAAACGTAACAATATGAATGGTTCCCAATGGGATCCCTTATGTAGAAAAATGAAAGAAAAAATAAAAATAGTTACTAAATGTTTGCTGTGTTTTTGTGTAGAACATTTTTGAGTTGTTATTGTCTTCTGTCTTATTGATTCAATGGAATTCTCATTTAATCAATTTGGCTTTTGATATAAGACTTTCTGTTTTTCTATACAAAATTTGGGTAAAATTTACTGATGAGCTATTTGAGCAGTAGTGAAATGGCCATGTGGATATGCTTTCCCCGCAGTAATACATTTCATTTTGTAGTATAGTTTAAAATAATAAATATTTCATGAGAATATCATGAAATATTTATATTTGAAGGAATCAAGCACGAATAAAGTAAAGTAATTAAATTTTAAAAGATTCCGAATAATAAATTTTTCATTTTGATATATTTGCATGTGCACCTTGCTTATTAATAAAAATTGTTTTTCAATTTTTATTTTTATTTTTTCATTGAATCTTTCAAATACATATGAATGGTTCCCAATGGGATCCCTTATATAGAAAAATGAAAGAAAAAATAAAAATAGTTACTAAATGTTTGCTGTGTTTTTGTGTAGAACATTTTTGAGTTGTTATTGTCTTCTGTCTTATTGATTCAATGGAATTCTCATTTAATCAATTTGGCTTTTGATATAAGACTTTCTGTTTTTCTATACAAAATTTGGGTAAAATCCACTGATGAGCTATTTGAGCAGTAGTGAAATGGCCATATGGATATGCTTTCCCCGCAGTAATACATTTCATTTTGTAGTATAGTAAAGTAATTAAATTTTAAAAGATTCCGAATAATAAATTTTTCATTTTGATATTTATTATTTTGCAATTTCACTTCTGACACCAGTTGTTACGTTTATTAAAGTTATAAACGTGTAATTTATGAGTTCTTTGTTTGCAAAATAAATAAACACACACCACTTTTAGAGTTTTAATTAAATTACACTTTATTTAATCAATTATTTGACGATTTAACTATTCGCGATTAATAATACACGCTGGCAACTTTAATTGTTGTACCACAAGATCTTAACTAGATGACGCTCACAATACGAATGAATCAGCACGTATTGGCGTTGCTTTTATATACCCTAATTCGAGAATTTCTACCGCCATCTATTGCGTAGTTGAAAATGCTGCGTTGCCACTTTTATCTCAGACACATTAGTGAGCATTATTACTTCTAGAACCTTTAATCATTATTTAAAAATACATGTTGGGTATTTTTTTATTTAGTTGTTATACAATGCAGGTGTGTGTATGGTGAGTGTTGTGTTTGTTTATTTCTCGCTTTGTGTTAGTTGCTTTTGTTTTGTGATAAAGATGATTTGTAGAAACTTCTAGCTATGAAAACAAACACAATAGGTCAGTTCGTTAAACTTTCTTGGCGTCAATTATTTTTACATCTTTTCATGATTTTAATAAAGCATATTTGTAACAATATGATGTATCTGTTTTTACCATACTGTTGGATATACTAGTGCACGTCTTTAGTTTGTACAGCTGTTTATTAATTTTAATTCATTATAACAATTTTTATTTTTCGTTAGGAGCATGTCCGACAGCGGGGATTGAACCCACAATCTTCTATTTCACAGCACCCACCTCTACCAACGCAACCATTTAGATTGCTCAGCTTTCATTTGCTAATGTGGTTTTTATTCTATACACAAACCATTAGTTGAATTAACTTATTCACCACGCTCATACGGATAACAACAACAGGGGTTGCCAGATCTTATTATTCGTAACAATATCTAATACATAGCTAGTAAGAATTGTATAAAACAGTAATTTGTACTACTGAATTGTTAAATTTGTATTTAAATTCTTAACATTATGTATGTATATACATTCTTATGTATTCGTATTTAATGAATATAATGTATGTATAGTTTTTAACGTAGTTTATATCGACGCCCCTATATATATTAGTTTGATTGAGCTGCTAAAGCTCTTTGCTTTATAATATCTTTTAATTTTATATTATTATAAGATATTAAGGAAATAAATTATATATATATATATATATATATATATATATATATATATATACATATGTTATATTTAGACTTATATATATTATTATTTTATAGACTTATACATATATATTATATTAGACTTAGACTTCATATTTAAATAAAGTATTTAGTTAATTTGCATTTAAATTTAAGTTGTACTTAAATACAGTTTTTCAGTCATCTATGATCGTTCTTGTCATTGTGAAATAACAAAATAATTATCAATATTTTATGAAAAACAGCAAAACACAATGAAACGCAAATTTTCTTTAAAATATTAGAAATTAACTTTAAAAAAAACCTCAAATTTTCACCACCTAAATTTATTTTATGTATTTAGTTAACTTTTTAATCACTGTTTTAATTAAAAAATGTGTGCAAAACATAAAATATTGTTCTATCAATGGCTAAAATGCTTTTTTATGCTATGTTTAGACGGCGTGTAAAAGTCATATGGAATTTCATATTTTCCATATGTAAATCAATACACACCGTGTAAACCTCATGAAATATAACATATTGTTACAAAGATGCTTTATTAAAGTCATTAAAAGATGTTAAAATAATGGACGCCAAGAAAGTGAAACGAAATGACCTATTGTGTTAGTTTTTAAAGCTAGAAGTTTCTATAAAACATCTTTATTGCAAAACAAAAACAACTAACACAAAGCAATGACTAAACAAATACAATACACAAACATACACACACCTGCATTGTATAAAAACTAAATAAAAATACACAACATGTATTTTTAAATAATGATTGAAGGTTCTAGAAGTAAATAATAATGCTCACTAATGTGTCTGAGGTAAAAGTGGCAATGCAGCATTTTCAACTACGCAATAGATGGCGGTAGAAATTCTCGAACATTCAAGAACGCCTAAAAATAGGGTATATAAAAGCAACGCCAATACGTGCTGATTCATTCGTATTGTGAGCGTCATCTAGTTAAGATCTTGTGGTACAACAATTAAAGTTGCCAGCGTGTATTATTAATCGCGAATAGTTAAATCGTCAAATAATTGATTAAATAAAGTGTAATTTAATTAAAACTCTAAAAGTTGTGTGGTTATTTATTTTGCAAATAAAGAACTCATAAATTAAACGTTTATAACTTTAATAAACGTAACAACTGGTGTCAGAAGTGAAATTGCAAAATAATAAATAAATAGTTGAAATGAAATTTGACGAGCTAAAAGTTGAGCAGCTAAAAATGGAGCTGAGCAAGTTAGATCTGCCGACAGCGGGCAATAAAGCGGAATTGCAAAAGCGGTTAATAGATGAATTTAAGCAGCGTGGTATCGATATTGGCACATACGAATTTGGAGAAAAAGACGAAAAGGAAGAGATTGAAGTATATGCCCCAGCAACAAATAGCGTTGTAGACTTAAATTCAATGTTTGCCGCTATAATGAAGAAAATTGAAGAAAACAACCAGAAGCAGGAAAACTACAACCAGAAGCAGGAAAACCACAACCAGAAGCAGGAAAACCAAATGAAGAAAATAGTTGAAAACAACCAGAAGCAGGAAAACCAGATGAAGATGTTAGAAGAAAAAAACCAGAAGCTTCAAGAAACATTTCAAGAAAGCTTTAGAGCAATGCAAGAAAGCTCTGACGTCAACGGAAAAAGGCTATTAGCGAAGGTAAATGAGAAATTTGAAGAAATATCAGAAGTCTTCGACAAACGAGTGAACATCGTAGAACAAAAATTGTGCGGCCTAGACAGAAAAGTAGACGAAGAGTTACATAAATTAAAAGTGCAAATGGGCGAACTTCAAATTCGAGAGGGACCGGTGAAAGTTATCTCTGAGCATGGCAGCAAGATTAACACCCCGAGCTTTGACGGCAGCGCACCTTTTAATGTTTTTAAGTTTCAGTTTGAAACAGTGGCCAGCAAAAATAGATGGGACAATGAAGAAAAAGCTATTGAGCTAATTCTGGCCTTAAAGGGAGCAGCAGCACAGATACTCGAAAGCTTACCAGCCGGTTGCAGAAATAATTATGAGGACATAATGGTAGCCTTACAACGTAAGTACGGTGGCGAGCATAAAAGAGAACTCTACAGAATGGAGTTACGAGGCAGGGTGCAGAAGGCAAATGAGACGCTGCAAGACTTCGCCATGGAAATTGAACGTTTGGTGCAGTTGACTTACCCAGGCGAAGATCACCCGTTTTTGGATCAGTTTAAGATTGAAGCATTTGTAAATGGCATACGGGATCCAGATGTTAAATATGCGGTTTATGCTATGCAAAAATCATCCTTTGCAGAAACCATCTCTTTTGCGCTAGCCCAGGAGACCGCAAAAGTTATCTCGAAGCCACAGGAGTACAAGGTGCGATGTCTTGAGACTGATGCGTGTTACCACGGAGACAAAAGGAGCGAAATAAAGGAGATGCTCAAAGAAATAATGCAGGAGGAAAGGGGCAAATCTCGCGCCAAATGCTTTAAATGCGGTAAGGCCGGCCATTTTCAGCGCAATTGTAGATCCGCAAAGAGAAGATCAAGATCTGCTTCGCCAGCAAGGGACAACAAGCAGGCCCATAACACCAAATCGCATGAGTCTCCGTTAAACTAAATCGAGCTGGCACTAAGGGGCAAGTGCTAGCTCCCACAATCGATGGCCCCACAATCTCCATTTCCATTGTGCAACAGAAAAATAGCAACCTAACTGTTAGCGGTCTTATTAACGGAAGAAAGCAAGTCCTCACCATAGACACAGGAGCGTCTCAGTCCATTATAAGGCCCGATCTAGTAAAAGGGGCGGTGGAGCCGTTAAATAATGTACGACTGCGCACTGCTACTGGCGACTTAGCCACCGTCTATGGAAGAACCAGGGTAAGACTGACTATTGCAAACATCAGTGCAGACCATGTATTTGTTGTTGCCGATATAGTGGATGAAGTTATAATTGGTGCAGACTTTATGATAGCCCACGGTATTAGTCTGCACATGGGCGAGCAAACAATGATCTGGCGCAATGTGGAGATACCCCTGGATGTTGGATATGATAGCAGGATCACAGCGAGGAAGCTATTTGCCGTTGAACGTCAGAAATTACCACCTCAGGCGGAAACTATAGTATGGGCGCGTGTGGAGACAGATTGTGAGGATAATCGGTTGTGGGTGGTGGAACCAAAAGAACTAAAAGGTGATATGATAACAGCAAAAGCCCTTGTGACAATCTGCGACGATGGCAGAGTTCCTGTGAGAGTACTTAATCTGTCTAATAGCGAAAAAACTATTAACAGGAATTTTGAGATGGGTCGATGTGAGCCAGCAGAAGCCATAATTAATTGTGCGGCGAATACAGTATGTCCTAAAATAACAGCCACAGAAAGAGATTCATTAGCAGAACAGGTACAAAAATGGGTGGCAGAACTAACACCTCCTGACAGAAACAAAGCCAAGCAGTTGCTGAAAAAACATGCCTCCGTCTTTGCCCTAAATAATAAAAGCCAAGGTAGAACGGCAGTTGTTAAACATGAAATTAATACTGGCGAAGCGAGGCCTATAAAACAAGCACCCAGAAGTGTTTCCCTAGCAAAGCGAAATGAGGTCAAAGAACTTGTCAGCGAAATGGAAAGGAACGGAGTCATTGAGCCATTCTCGAGTCCGTGGAGTTCACCAATAGTTTTAGTAAAGAAGAAGGACGGCAGTACCAGATTTTGCGTTGACTACAGGAAGCTCAATGATGTCACCAAGAAAGACAGTTATCCGTTGCCTAGAATTGACGATACCTTAGACACGTTGGCTGGAACGGAATGGTTCTCTACCTTGGACTTGCAGAGCGGCTATTGGCAAGTAGAAATAGCTGATAAAGACAAGGAGAAAACTGCCTTTAGCGCAAGTGGTGGTTTATGGCAGTTCAAGGTGATGCCATTCGGGCTCTGCAACGCTCCAGCTACTTTTGAGCGTTTAATGGAACGTGTGCTTAAGGGTCTCAATTGGAAGACGTGCTTAGTGTACCTGGATGACATAATCGTGATGGGGAAGACTTTTGATGAACACCTCAGAAACCTGGATGAAGTTTTTAAGCGATTAACTGCTGCAGGATTAAAATTGAGTGTTAAGAAATGTGCTTTGTTTCAAAAGGAGGTCAAATACCTAGGGCATCGTGTAACGGCAGAGGGCGTGTCAACTGATGAAGACAAAGTATGGGCAGTAAAGACCTGGCCTCGCCCACAAAATCTTCATGAGCTGCGTAGTTTCCTGGGGCTTTGCACATATTACAGGAGATTTGTGCCAAACTTTGCTCAAGTGGCTGCTAGCTTGCACGAGTTGACGAGGAAGTCGCAAGCATACCACTGGAGTGAAGCAGCGGAAACAGCGTTCCAGAGCTCAAGAAACTTTTGTGTACGGCACCAGTCCTTGCCTATCCAATAGCTGGACAGAAATTCATATTGGACACGGACGCAAGCGGCTATGGAATAGGTGGAGTGCTTTCTCAGGAAATAAATGGAATAGAAAAAGTCATTGGCTATTACAGCAGAGTGCTCTCAAAGCCCGAAAGAAATTACTGCGTTACACGACGGGAGCTCTTGGCAGTACTGCAGTGTGTTAAACATTACCACAAGTACTTATATGGCCAACATTTCATTTTAAGGACGGACCATTCAGCATTACGTTGGTTGATGCAATTTAAGAATCCTGAGGGCCAGCTTGCACGCTGGGTTGAACGTCTGCAGAGCTATGACTTTAGTATTGTGCATAGAAAAGGAGGAAAGCACAATAATGCTGATGCCCTGTCAAGACGGCCATGCAATGTAGAGTGCAAGCACTGCACAAAAGTAGAGAAAAAGGAGTGCGTTATTGATGTGCGACTTACCCAAATTGGGTCAAAAATTATATTGGCTAAGCAAAACAACAGGAGACCGAATCATAATGAAATATCGGCAGAGAGCCAACTAGCCAAGTCGTACTGGGCCCAGTGGAATAGCCTGAAAGTAGAAGACGGCTGCTTATATCGATCTTGGGAAAGTACAGATGGCAAAACTACAACGGACTTAATTGTCGTGCCAACTTCTAAGAGAAATGAGATACTTCAGCAGTTCCATAACGGTCCCAGCGGCAGCCATATGGGTATAACAAAAACTCTGGAAAAGATAAAGCAGAGGTTTTACTGGGTGGGTTGCCAACAGTACGTAGCCGATTGGATAGCTAATTGCGAAGAGTGTATAAAAGCCAAGGGTCCTGTAAGAAAAAGTCGTGGCAAACTTCAACAGTACAACGCAGGTGCACCCTTTGAGCGGATAGCTATTGATATCACAGGTCCATTTCCTGTCAGTGATGCCGGAAACCGATATGTACTAGTGGTAATGGATTATTTTAGCAAATGGCCCGAAGTATATGCCATTCCAAACCAAGGATCTAAAACAGTGGTAGACGCCCTTGTGAACAATTGGGTGTGTCGATACGGTGTTCCACTAGAACTGCATTCAGACCAGGGACGAAACTTTGAATCAGCTATATTCAAAGAGATGTGTGACGTTTACGGTATTAAAAAGACGAGAACTACACCGCTGCATCCGCAGTCTGATGGAATGGTAGAAAGATTCAATCGCACCCTAGAAGAGTATCTCAGAAAAGTGGTTAGTTCACACCAAAAGGATTGGGATGAGCATATACCCAAATTTCTACTGGCGTACCGGTCAGCTGTGCACGATTCAACCTCACGTAGTCCAGCAAAAATCTTGTTTGGGACAGAACTAAAACTGCCAGCAGATTTAGAATTTGGTGTTAAGCCTGGACCAGCGCACGAAGACAATGGAAACGTTCTACAGGCACAAGAAGAACTGTATGAGCTTCATGAGTTTGTCCGTAACCGCATTAAAATGACCAGCGATAAAATGAAAGCCAGATATGATCGAGCAGCAAATACGGAGGGATTTACTGAAGGACAAATGGTTCTACTATTTAACCCGCAACGCAAGAAAGGATTATCCCCTAAACTGCAAACCCACTGGGAGGGACCGTACAAGGTGATAAAGAAACTGAATGACGTGGTTTACCGGATACAGAGATATCATAATCCGAGGTCCAAAATGAAGGTGGTTCACCTGGAGCGGTTGGCTAAATATGGCAGAAGTAATGTTGAGCCTATTCGGGACGAAAAGGCTTAAGTGGGCGGCAGTGTTACAAAGATGATTTATTAAAGTCATTAAAAGATGTTTAAATAATGGACGCCAAGAAAGTGAAACGTAATGACCTATTGTGTTAGTTTTTAAAGCTAGAAGTTTCTATAAAACATCTTTATTGCAAAACAAAAACAACTAACACAAAGCAATGACTAAACAAATACAATACACAAACATACACACACCTGCATTGTATAACAACTAAATAAAAATACACAACATGTATTTTTAAATAATGATTGAAGGTTCTAGAAGTAAATAATAATGCTCACTAATGTGTCTGAGGTAAAAGTGGCAATGCAGCATTTTCAACTACGCAATAGATGGCGGTAGAAATTCTCGAACATTCAAGAACGCCTAAAAATAGGGTATATAAAAGCAACGCCAATACGTGCTGATTCATTCGTATTGTGAGCGTCATCTAGTTAAGATCTTGTGGTACAACAATTAAAGTTGCCAGCGTGTATTATTAATCGCGAATAGTTAAATCGTCAAATAATTGATTAAATAAAGTGTAATTTAATTAAAACTCTAAAAGTTGTGTGGTTATTTATTTTGCAAATAAAGAACTCATAAATTAAACGTTTATAACTTTAATAAACGTAACAATATGTTATTCTCCTATGTTGTATAACATATGTTAGTTTTTAGTTTAGAGTACGCTCTAATATTATATGTAAAACTATATGACAACAAATGTTTTCAGTGATGCTAACTTCCACTTTTAAAATTTCCGCTCAAAATATTTTTATGATAAAAGTTTAATTCCTGAAAATAAAATATTTTTTGAACTTTTGTAGATAATATATATAAATTAAACTTAGGCTGAAACATAAAATTTGGGCTTTTCCATAAGCATGCCAACCACAACAGAAAAAACAGAAACCGTTTTAATATGATGCAAAAGAAATATTAAAATTTACTATTTGGAGATTATTACCGCTTTTTCATTTTTAAAGAACAAACATTACATTTTGAACTTGCACCAATTATTTTATGATAAAAAATGAATTAAAATTTGACTTATTGTCCTTATTACCATCTTATAATTCCTATTTTTTTTTCTTAGTGGCAGTGTACTCCAAAAATCATGTCCACTTTTTTTGAACGGCGAGTATTTGAAAATTCTATTAATTATTCGTGTGTATATATGTACGTAAAAGAAAAAATAATAATGGTGGCAGTTTTTAATTAAGTAGTTTTTATGAGTTTGTAATAAATATTTGGGTTTTTTAAGAGTTTACGTTTTTCCAGTGTGCTATATTTTTTAAAAGATAAAGGTGTGTGTGCCTCTTACAGGTAGCGAAAAGCTGAAAAAACAGGCCAAAAACGAATTTGCGTAAATTTTTTCTTCAATGGAAATTTTACAAAAAAATGCTTCATTTTTACAACTTATACACAACACTTGCATACATGTTATTATTTTGCATGTACAATAAGCAAGACTTGTATGTTAATAGCGTTATTAGGGCAACTAACAACTTCAAATGTAAAAACAATCAACAACAAATATGCCGAGAACCTTAATTTTAAGTTCGTTCCATGTACTTCATGTGAACTACGCCAAGTACCTGAAATAACCGTGCAGTTTTGAGCTTGTGACGTGTTCTTATAAGTGCCTAAGTGAAATTTTTTATTATGGCAAAGTTAATGTATACCAATTTAGATATAAATAATAATAAATAAAGACAGAATAGTACTTGCGTTGTTCTTTCTAAATAGTTATTGCTAAAAATGAGCCGTTAATATCACTGTTTTCAGCATTTTAGATTTCTCTTCAACAATTAGAGGTTAAGTCGTATGTACGTAACACATGCAAGTTTAAACATGATAATTATAAACCGTATGTTAAACACAGATTTTGACATACACACCAAATTACATATGTATAGCAATTTTGGAATTCCATATGACTTGTACACGCCGTCTAAATACAGCATTACTCTTTAGTTTAAATTAGCGCATAAGGCGCAATATATATGTAATTGGAAAATCAAATTTTGACAGTGCGTTAGGAAGTTAAGTTAGCTGCTTGTTGGTTTGTTTTGTTATGGTTAAAAAGAATTGAAAATCTAGCGGTTTTATCTTTTCTTTATTCTTATACAGCGGGTTTTATAAAATAAAATGAGTTAACATTACTGTTAAAGACACAAAAATGACGCTCTTATTTAGGGATGACATTCCAGCGCAAAAGGTAGAATTACATTGCTTTGAGTCTTACGCGTTAATTTAGGGATGGCAGTTAAGAAGTAAAATAAATTACCCAAGTTTACACATCAATGACATTTTAAGAAATAATAATATTTGTATGTGTAAATAGAAAAGCAAATTCCAAGGCCCCTTTCAGATTAGGCAAGAAATTGCACAAGTCTTGTGTTTGTGGGTGTGAGAGGAAAGGTCGGTCTGAAGGAATAAGATTTGCCGGGATCTGAGTACAGACTTGATTGTACTTCGCAAGTCTGCTGTCGTTCTTGTCTTGGGTATAATTATTTGTTTTCGATATTGTCTTTTATTTTTTATTCGGTGTGTTGTCTAATTTTGTGTTAAGAAAATTTTATATTTGTTAATGAAAGAAAACGTCAACAAATTAAGAAAATAAAACAAATAAGAAAATTAAACTTGCTCAAAAAAGTTGCTGAATGTGATTATAAAAGCAAATTAAAAAAAAAAATAAAAAAAAATGAAAATTATATTTGCGCAAGTAAACTTGCCCTATCTCAAAGGGGCCCAAGAGAAGAATTGCGATTCCATTACTAGTTGGTTGGAATAATTTTCTTACCTTAAATTAATGAGAATTCCCGTCAAAACGATTACATGAAATTATCTGTCAAGTAAATGCATACAATACACAGAGTCTACGATTGCGATCAGTGTTGCCAAAACTACTGAACCAACTCTCGCTAGATATTACTTCAAAAAACACTAGAAACCGCTAACTAGTGTGACAATAGAAGTTCCGAAGCTCGTTTCCACGTACACATCTCCGTGGTAGAATATTATACCCTATTATCCTAATATGTTATATCTAGTATAAGAACCTGAATTCTGTATTATTTTATTTTTATCATTGAATTCTGTGTTCATTTTATAATTTTTTCCTATTTTTGAAGATCATATTTTAATCTCTCGGTCCCCCATGCTGTGTTGCTCTCGTAACAAGCAAAACAAAGTATTTCTGTTTCATTGTTTTTGTATCTCAAACAGGCTTTCTATTTATTCGTTTTATATTTACAACTACACCCACGATAACAACCAAGCAAGTCTTGGTTGATGGTCAACCATTTAGACTACGTAGTGTAATAAAATGCATTTTTAGATTTACAAGCAAACACTACTACAATCACAGCCTGCCTGTATGTGTGGCCAGCCGACGGGTATAAAAGGCGAGCAATCTGCCTGTATCGAGACAGTTGATTGCCGGCTGGCCTTTGGGTAAGACCGGTAGTTTAGTAGTGATATACACGCTAGACTGTTGCTCATATCCAGGCAGTAGAAGGAAGTGATACTGATTGATTGTCCTCATTACCAGTTCCTCCGAGAGTGGTCATTTGTCTGTTGTTAGTCGACTGTCATATTGGGGCTTGCATCGGTTGCGACTTACGCGCCTGTGTACTTCCCAAGCTGTACGAGTAGTGAATTACACTTTCATATCAGCTAAGCGACAACGGCTACCGACGGAAAGTGGCTTTCAAACGCCTGAGCCTTGGTCAGTAGCAATTGATTAAGTAGTCTTTTTTTTGTAAAAACGTGTAGCAGAATAAAACACGCTATCGTACTGTAAACCATACCGTGCTTTACTAGCAACGACGAAGACCCTGGACTCCGCTTAGTTCTACCCCAGCAACCAGCGGTAACGTGTCGTCACAATGGCTCCCGAGCAGGGACAAATCTAATTTGTCCACCTGTGAATTACCGCAGTTACACCCGTAACTGCGACGGAGCAAGCTTCGCAGCGGCTAGCCGGACTGTCCAATAGTCAGCTGCCGCACCGAAGACAGCACACTACCGCCCGACAGCAGCAGAGGGCCGCCAAGATGCTCAGAACCACCTGGGTGTATTCATTGAAGAAGGAAGAGCTCGTTACCTACCTTGCCGCCTTCAAACAAACTACGAACGCCACCGTCAACGAATTACGAAAGAGATTCGCCAAGTTCATCACGGCAGATCATCCAGAGGCACAACAGCAGCGACTTTTAGAACTGCAAGCCGACCATGAAAAGCTATGCACCACCGGCGCGGCCTATGACAACCTACAGCTGCCACCACCAACTATGACGGGCGACGCAGCCTCAACAACGATAATTGTAGGTTCGCTGCCACACAAAACTGCCGCCGGCACAGAGCGTCCGCCGGACGACGCCCGTATGCACATTTATACTTCTAACAGGCCTCACACCGTCGTACGTACCGGCTTATGTCCCGTGCCATGCCGAGCCACTGAGCGATCTTGTTAATAGTCTTGCGCACGCCGAGGTGACCGCCGGCCGCCTGGCCATGGTTCTCATGGATCACCTGTATTCTTAACGGAGTGGCCACACATAGTTCCCACGGCGTATCATCTTTATCGCCAGTCCCTCTGGTGGTATGGCGGTATAGTTGCTGATTAATTATGGTGTAATCGGCAACTCTATCGGGATGGTCGTATACTTCTTGCTTCATTTTCTTCATCCAGGGGCGACGCTCCTCTGCCCTGGTTTCGATGATAGCGGTGATCGGAGTGTCTTCTGGGATCATTTTTGCCTGAAGTTTCTCATCGCCCCATGAGAGGTTGGTAGAATTTACCCCGCTGTCCTTGCCTCTTGACTGCTGCCTTTCCCCACTGTGAGTACCGCCCCTTATTGTCCGGTGATGTTCGCCACGCATTATGTGCGTAGGATGGCTATTGTGGGGGATGCATTCGAGCCCCATGGCTAACTTCACGAGTTCGTCGAAGGTTGAAAAATCTCGCCGCCGAATATACCATTGATAGTCGGGATGGCGTTTCGAAAAATCCACTCTAATTTCTGTGCGGGGCTCATATCGGCGTGTCTCATTAAGCCTTGGAGTGCCAACACGAAATCCCGGAAAGGTTCACGCGGTCGCTGCTCTCGTTTACGGACCTCGTCGTCCAACTCTTCGAAGTACCGCGGCGGTAGGAAAAACGTAGCCAGGTCATTCTTAAATTCTGACCATTGGCCCCATGATCGGGCGTTATTGCGGTACCAACACAGAGCCTTGTTGCGCAATAACTCCGGCATGCCGCGTAGCACTTCCCTCAAGTCTACGTCGTACAGTACAGCCAGTTCCTCTAATCTCTCGAGGAAATCAAGGGGGTCCTTGCCACCGTCGTATTTAAGGCCCCATTTTCGAATGGTATCCAGGTGGTGCATACGGGCGTCGTCCGGCGGACGCTCTGTGCCGGCGGCAGTTTTGTGTGGCAGCGAACCTACAATTATCGTTGTTGAGGCTGCGTCACCCGTCATAGTTGGTGGTGGCAGCTGTAGGTTGTCATAGGCCGCGCCGGTGGTGCATAGCTTTTCATGGTCGGCTTGCAGTTCTAAAAGTCGCTGCTGTTGTGCCTCTGGATGATCTGCCGTGATGAACTTGGCGAATCTCTTTCGTAATTCGTCGACGGTGGCGTTCGTAGTTTGTTCGAAGGCGGCAAGGTAGGTAACGAGCTCTTCCTTCTTCAATGAATACACCCAGATGGTTCTGAGCATCTTGGCGGCCCTCTGCTGCTGTCGGGCGGTAGTGTGCTGTCTTCGGTGCGGCAGCTGACTATTGGACAGTCCGGCTAGCCGCTGCGAAGCTTGCTCCGTCGCAGTTACGTATGTAACTGCGGTAATTCACAGGTGGACAAATTAGATTTGTCCCTGCTCGGGAGCCATTGTGACGACACGTTACCGCTGGTTGCTGGGGTAGAACTAAGCGGAGTCCAGGGTCTTCGTCGTTGCTAGTAAAGCACGGTATGGTTTACAGTACGATAGCGTGTTTTATTCTGCTTCACGTTTTTACAAAAAAAGAGACTACTTAATCAATTGCTACTGACCAAGGCTCAGGCGTTTGAAAGCCACTTTCCGTCGGTAGCCGTTGTCGCTTAGCAATTGAGCACGTTTGGGACTTAATTTAGCGCAAATTACAATCAACTTCTTTAACGAGCAAAGATTCGCTTAAAGAAGCTCTTAAATAAATATGGTCAGAAATATCGCCTTCTGAAACAGAAAGCTTGGTACTTTCTATGCCACGCCGCTTGCAGGCAGTTATTGATAGTCATGGCGGTCCAACAAAATATTGAAATGTTTTCCTTTTTTTATTTATTTAAAAAATGTGCTAATATTCCAAGAAGTATTTAAACTTTTGTCTAGTGCATTTTATCGTATTTTTAAGGATTACCGTTAAGTTTTGAATGAAGTTAATATTTTTTGTTATTGTTTTTTGTTATTTATGAAACCAAATAAAATTACATACTTTAAGTTTTTCTTAAACGTTTACTTTTCTCTAAACATAAAATTTTTGGGGTGTATTTAAACTTAAGTCCCTGACTGTATATGTAGTATCATTTTTTATATTTTAATTCTCTGTCACCCCAATATTTGTTTATTTTTTTTTTTTTTTTTTTTTTTTTTGATTGGAGTTACTTCACTAAACTAAATTTACATGGAAAAGGGTATGTTAGATTCGGGATAGCAGAAAATTGCACTCTTACTTGTTTAACGCTGTTTTTAAATACTAACTGCCGTATTCATAAAATAAACTTTTATTATTTTTTATAAATTTGGTAATAAACTATTACCTAAAATTATTTTTCATGAATTTTGGAATAAATATTAGAGGTTTGCAATCGGTTTCTGAGCTTTGATTTAGCTCTATTAAGTTGACTAAAAGCACGTTGCACTTCTGCATACGACCATGGCATGCAAAATAATTGCAAGGCAAACTCAGCTAGCTCTTTGAAAATTTATTTCCAGCCGAATTTTGATATTAAAGAACTTCGTACCAAAAATATGCAGTATCCATTAGATTATTCCATTTTAAATCATTTATTTTATTAAGCTGATTTAAAATTATTTCCGGGCTATACCCCACTTGTTCCAAATATTGAGAGGCATCCTTTTTTGTTATAAATACGTTAATTACAGATAATTTATTAGTTTTTTTAATGTCCCAATATTCTGGTAATCTAAATGACAGTTTCCATTAGTTAAAAAAAGCTTTTATTGGCCCAATTAAAATATATTTCATTATTTACCTTTGGATTAAACCTTTTAACAACAAGGCAGGGACAGATAATTTACATATATATATATATATATATATATATATATATATATATATAAAAGGTTATAAATACATAGTCTAGCTAACTTTGTTACTAACAAAACTTATTGTACTTTAAAACACGCTAAAAACCCGCCAACTAAAATTTTCCCAGCTAAAAAAACTACTTAGAGGTTTTTTTTCTAAGGGCCAGTTTCACTATGTCGCAATCGTTCGTTCGTTCGTTCGCACAATTACATTCAAAACAAAAACAAATTCTAAAAAATTGTTTTTGTTTTAAATGTAATTATGCGAACGAACTGGCCCTAACTTCCCGCTTTTATTAGCAAAAACCACTAGATCTAGCGGGAAACCGCAACACTGATAGCGATATGATATGATATGATATAAGATGAAAGAAAACGTCGGCAGAGCTTTTTTCCATCTTAATCTTATAAAGTACAAGAGGAACACGCATTTCTCTTAGTCTTATAAGAAATCATAAATCACTAATAGCCGCGTAGAAAACACCTACTAGCAACTAACTGAAAATATTCTTATATATACATGTTTTGTATCTTATTGTTTAACCCTTTCACGTCCATAAGGAAACCGGGGCTATATACCAGCATTCAATGGGTTTTATTAGTTTATTTTTATACAAAATAAACAAAAATTGCAATGAAATAATAAACTCGTGGGTAGATTTTTTGGAATTTTCTGGGAAATCTTTTTCCTATGGGCAATAAAGGTAAAAAAAATTCAGTTTATTGAACTTTTATGATAAGTTTTACAAGAAGAATAAATAAAATGTAGTAAAAATATATACGTTTTTTAGCGCAGTTTACACATTTCTTCATTTCTCCGGTCTCTTGCATATTGTGCGCTGGTAAGCTGTGTTTCATACTAATTTTTGATTTCGCTCCTTCCTTATGAATAGGTCTTGCTCTCTGCCTAGATGTATAGCTATTTATTAAATTTCGTGCTACAACCTGCCGATACTCCAAACTGTTCAAAAGTGATTCCTCAACGCGTTTATTTTTATGCAGTTTTGTATATACCACATACGCATTGTACATTGCTATGCCCATAATATGAAAGAACAATCGTAAATAGTATTTTATGTTTTGCTTTGCGATCTACCTCATAACATACTTTTCGCTGATCCACTCCGCCCATATATTTATTATATTTTACGATCATTTCAGGACAAAGTACACTTAATTTTTGAGCTTATTTTGCTTGGCTCCTCTTTACAAAAGTCGTTTGCTCTGGAGATAAAAAAAATTGGTAAGCATGTAAACCGATTTTGTGTCCATCCATTTCACGAAAGAGATACCTTGAAAATTTGCGCAATAAGTGTCACCTCGTTTCATTGTTTTATCCAACGGTAGGTTTTTGGTGATATTTTTTCTACTTAAGCAAACAGTGCCGCAAGCCTTTAAATTTTGCATCATTAGTTTATATTGTAAGCTAGGAGAATTGAAGAAATTATCAAAATAAAATTAGCACCCAAGGCCATTCAACTTTTGGCTCAAGTTAAGTACAACGGATTCGCCGAAACCGACTTCTGGATTAGTTTTTCTCCCCGCGTATAAATCAAACGGAAATAGATAACCTGTCGAAGAATCACATCTGCACCACATTTTGAAGCCCCATTTGATAGGCTTGTTTTTAATGTACTGCTTCATCACGTTGTGCCCTTTAAATTTTATCATGTGCTCGTCAATTGATTGCCTCTTCGAGTTGTTTAAGGCATTTTGAAAACAATAGTTAAAATGGTCAAATATTGGTCTTATTTTATAAGCTCTATCAGAAGTAGATGACACCATCATTATTATAGAAGTGCAGATTTTGTCGTATTTGCTCAAATCTTGTACGAGTCATAATGTTAGCAATGTAAGGAACACCCATATCTTTATCAGTAGACCAGTAACTTCGAAGACTTGGTAAAACTTTATAACTCATTACAAAATTCATTCCTAAAAACGCTTTCATTTCGTCTTCTCCAATTTTGTTCCGCATACCTTGTACTCTCCGGCATGACAATATGTGACAAAAACAAATTCAACTTGGTCACTTCAGAAAAAATGTCCATTGGTGTCACCATATCTTGCCTATCAGAAAAAATGTTTACCCAATTAAATTGCTAACCACTTTGGTAATATGTATTTGCCCGTCTAAAAACAAGTTGAAGCTCCGTTTGAGGGACTATGTTTTTATCGGCTTCTTGAACAGCATTTTCGATTTAAACCACATTTGCAGCTTCTTCAAAGTCGTTTTCTAAAAAGCCTTGATCTTATTCATCCAGACAAAGATCGTCTTCGTCATCACTATTATCCGCCATTAGCAGTTGCAATATTTTGTCTTCGCGTAAATGAGACTCTCTGCACCCTTTGTTAGCCATAGCTGTAAACAAAATTTTATGTTGTGAACATGTACAGATGGCTCAATATCAATGGACAAGTTGCATATAATTTTAATTTCGGTCCATAGGCAACATTATGTTCGTGTAAATACATTTTGTGAGCTCCTGATTACTATCAAATAAATTTACTTAAATTGTGTGGAATTAAATTAAAATAAATTTAAAACTGAAGTTAAATAAATCTAAATAACTGTGGAGTGAAATATGATTATTGTTAAGCAATTATTATCATCTATACTTCAACTTTAATTTGTTCCTTATAATTTGCTGCTTGTTTTAGTAAACCTAACCTCAATTGCTTTAATATGACTTCAGTAAAAAAATCCAAATGTGCTGTCTGTATGAAAAATATCAGTGAGATTCCTGGATTCGTTCAATGTAAGGTTTGCTCTTTAAGGAATCATGGTCCTTGCGTTGGCATACCTGATAATGTTGTTGGTGCTTTCAATGATGAAAGAGTAACGTTTACATGTACAGCGTGTAAAATAAATCCTCTACCTGGTCTTGAAGGTGCTTGGAGGTCTGAGATTAAATCATTGGATGCTAAGATTGACACCTTTATTAACAAGGTGGAATTTGATCAGAATTCTGTTAAGGAAGCTTTTGCTCATACCATTGCAACTTTCAAGGCTTCTTGTTTGAATGATATAAAAGCTGAAATGATTGTTTGCAGAAAACTGATAAAACATGTTGATGATGCTACTTTTGCTAAAATATCAGCCCTAGAAGATGAGAATAACTCCCTACATACACGCTTCAACCGTGCCGACATCATTGTTAATGGCTTGCCTTCTGGGGTTATTGACCTGGATGAAGTTATCCTTAAACTAGGTTCTATTTATAATGTTCCCTTTACCAACCATAATCTTCATCAAGTCTGTTATATTAATAGACAGAGATCGGTACTGGTGAAATTTAATAGTATTTCTATTCGGGATTGTATCATGCATGAATACTTCAAAACTAGATCTTTAAAGGTTCGTGATCTGGTAGATGGTGATGTTGACCTCAGAGTGTACCTGAATGATCATTATTCGCCTGCTGCTAGCAGACTGAACATAATTTGTAAAAAGCTATTGGTCAAAAAACTTATTAAGAAATTCAGGTTATTAAATGGTGACCGATTGAAAGTGAAGTTGACTCTTAATGATGATAAAGTGGCTATCTATACTGCTTCAGAATGTTCGGACATGCTGCGTGATGCTTCATAGATTGAAGTTTGGTGTCTTTTATATTGATCTCTTCTGTTTTTTTTCCAATTTAAGCTTTTACATTTTTTGTAAGTTTCCTAGACTGCTTTTAGATTTTCAAGTTTGCCTTTTTCTTCAATTTTCTTTTAGAATTAAAATTAAATTTAATTGCTTTCACACATTAAATAGTAGTTTCTTCAAGTTTCTTTTCTCTCAATTTTTCTTCGCCTTCAAGCAACAACTCAGCTTGCTAGTTGTTGTTTGCTTGGATAGCTACATAAAGGGCAGAAAGCTAAATTGAAGAACTATTAATTATCTCAACTGTGCTTGAAGAACTAGAACTTTAACTCTTGAAGCTTATCCTTGCCTTAATATTTGAATGTCTAAGGGCAGTACATAGCAGTAAATATGTAAATACTTTAATTTCTGTATTATTGTTGTTGAATATTGATTGTTGGATTATTTCTTAATTACTTCTATTCAATAATACGTGCTGTTATATAAACTCTCATAATTCTCAATGTGAATAATTTACGCTTATGCTGAATTTTCTGTCTGTAATACAATAACTAAATTTGAGTTTGTACTTAAATGAAGATTTTGTTTTTGTTCCTTGTTGTCTTTCACTTTTTTACGCGTCTTGATGAATAGAGGCTGGTATTATCACTTGGTATTTTGGTATTTTTTCCCATTTGATAGGCTTGTTTTTAATGTACTGCTTCATCACGTTGTGCCCTTTAAATTTTATCATGTGCTCGTCAATTGATTGCCTCTTCGAGTTGTTTAAGGCATTTTGAAAACAATAGTTAAAATGGTCAAATATTGGTCTTATTTTATAAGCTCTATCAGAAGTAGATGACACCATCATTATTATAGAAGTGCAGATTTTGTCGTATTTGCTCAAATCTTGTACGAGTCATAATGTTAGCAATGTAAGGAACACCCATATCTTTATCAGTAGACCAGTAACTTCGAAGACTTGGTAAAACTTTATAACTCATTACAAAATTCATTCCTAAAAACGCTTTCATTTCGTCTTCTCCAATTTTGTTCCGCATACCTTGTACTCTCCGGCATGACAATATGTGACAAAAACAAATTCAACTTGGTCACTTCAGAAAAAATGTCCATTGGTGTCACCATATCTTGCCTATCAGAAAAAATGTTTACCCAATTAAATTGCTAACCACTTTGGTAATATGTATTTGCCCGTCTAAAAACAAGTTGAAGCTCCGTTTGAGGGACTATGTTTTTATCGGCTTCTTGAACAGCATTTTCGATTTAAACCACATTTGCAGCTTCTTCAAAGTCGTTTTCTAAAAAGCCTTGATCTTATTCATCCAGACAAAGATCGTCTTCGTCATCACTATTATCCGCCATTAGCAGTTGCAATATTTTGTCTTCGCGTAAATGAGACTCTCTGCACCCTTTGTTAGCCATAGCTGTAAACAAAATTTTATGTTGTGAACATGTACAGATGGCTCAATATCAATGGACAAGTTGCATATAATTTTAATTTCGGTCCATAGGCAACATTATGTTCGTGTAAATACATTTTGTGAGCTCCTGATTACTATCAAATAAATTTACTTAAATTGTGTGGAATTAAATTAAAATAAATTTAAAACTGAAGTTAAATAAATCTAAATAACTGTGGAGTGAAATATGATTATTGTTAAGCAATTATTATCATCTATACTTCAACTTTAATTTGTTCCTTATAATTTGCTGCTTGTTTTAGTAAACCTAACCTCAATTGCTTTAATATGACTTCAGTAAAAAAATCCAAATGTGCTGTCTGTATGAAAAATATCAGTGAGATTCCTGGATTCGTTCAATGTAAGGTTTGCTCTTTAAGGAATCATGGTCCTTGCGTTGGCATACCTGATAATGTTGTTGGTGCTTTCAATGATGAAAGAGTAACGTTTACATGTACAGCGTGTAAAATAAATCCTCTACCTGGTCTTGAAGGTGCTTGGAGGTCTGAGATTAAATCATTGGATGCTAAGATTGACACCTTTATTAACAAGGTGGAATTTGATCAGAATTCTGTTAAGGAAGCTTTTGCTCATACCATTGCAACTTTCAAGGCTTCTTGTTTGAATGATATAAAAGCTGAAATGATTGTTTGCAGAAAACTGATAAAACATGTTGATGATGCTACTTTTGCTAAAATATCAGCCCTAGAAGATGAGAATAACTCCCTACATACACGCTTCAACCGTGCCGACATCATTGTTAATGGCTTGCCTTCTGGGGTTATTGACCTGGATGAAGTTATCCTTAAACTAGGTTCTATTTATAATGTTCCCTTTACCAACCATAATCTTCATCAAGTCTGTTATATTAATAGACAGAGATCGGTACTGGTGAAATTTAATAGTATTTCTATTCGGGATTGTATCATGCATGAATACTTCAAAACTAGATCTTTAAAGGTTCGTGATCTGGTAGATGGTGATGTTGACCTCAGAGTGTACCTGAATGATCATTATTCGCCTGCTGCTAGCAGACTGAACATAATTTGTAAAAAGCTATTGGTCAAAAAACTTATTAAGAAATTCAGGTTATTAAATGGTGACCGATTGAAAGTGAAGTTGACTCTTAATGATGATAAAGTGGCTATCTATACTGCTTCAGAATGTTCGGACATGCTGCGTGATGCTTCATAGATTGAAGTTTGGTGTCTTTTATATTGATCTCTTCTGTTTTTTTTCCAATTTAAGCTTTTACATTTTTTGTAAGTTTCCTAGACTGCTTTTAGATTTTCAAGTTTGCCTTTTTCTTCAATTTTCTTTTAGAATTAAAATTAAATTTAATTGCTTTCACACATTAAATAGTAGTTTCTTCAAGTTTCTTTTCTCTCAATTTTTCTTCGCCTTCAAGCAACAACTCAGCTTGCTAGTTGTTGTTTGCTTGGATAGCTACATAAAGGGCAGAAAGCTAAATTGAAGAACTATTAATTATCTCAACTGTGCTTGAAGAACTAGAACTTTAACTCTTGAAGCTTATCCTTGCCTTAATATTTGAATGTCTAAGGGCAGTACATAGCAGTAAATATGTAAATACTTTAATTTCTGTATTATTGTTGTTGAATATTGATTGTTGGATTATTTCTTAATTACTTCTATTCAATAATACGTGCTGTTATATAAACTCTCATAATTCTCAATGTGAATAATTTACGCTTATGCTGAATTTTCTGTCTGTAATACAATAACTAAATTTGAGTTTGTACTTAAATGAAGATTTTGTTTTTGTTCCTTGTTGTCTTTCACTTTTTTACGCGTCTTGATGAATAGAGGCTGGTATTATCACTTGGTATTTTCTATTGTTTATCTTCATTCTATTTTATTTTAATTCCTATTACTGTTTTCTCTTTGTATCTTTTTCTATAAATTTATTTTTTAATAATCAGTAGTTAAAATGAGTTTGATTATTGATTTTTTGGTATATATGTGATTTAATTTTTATTTTAATATGTACAATTTTTATGTTTTTTATTTTTTTTTGGTTCCCCACTGTAGTATTCTTCTTTTTTATTGATGTCTCTTAACATAAACAATGGTCCAGTTGTCGGTAGCGCTTCATATGTTAAGACTACCTTACAATCTTTCTCTGGTAACTTTAATATCTGTCATTTAAATTGTCAAAGTATTAGACCATCCAAAAATAATTCTAAGTTTGATGAATTTAAATTAATCTTAAAAGATGTTCCAGTTGATATTTTTGCGGTTACTGAAACATGGCTAAAACCATACGTTTCTGACAGAACTGTTGAGGTTCCTGGCTTTAATTTATGTAGAAATGATCGGTTGAATTCTAGAGGAGGTGGAGTTGGTCTCTTTATCTCAAAAAATTACAGGTATAAGAGAATACTTCAGGTCTCTGAGTTGGGTGCATGTGAGTCACTTTTTATTGAACTTTGTCTTAATGATACGGTGTTTCTAGTTGGTGTTGTTTATTTACCAGATGGTAATATTGAATCTTTTGAACTTCTTCATCATGATTTACTTTTGAGCTATTCTAACATTATCATTGTAGGAGACTTTAATTATAATTTATTCGATTTGTCCAAGTCTTATAATATGCGGTCTTTATGCACTAGGTGCAATTTGTCGATTATTCACAACTCTAAACCTACACACTTTGATATTGCCCATGACTCATCATCCTTAATTGATTTTTGGTTAGTAAGTAACCCAACTACTGTTTGCCTTTCTGATCAAGTTCATGTTTCGTCCATATCCCATCATGCTTTAAGTTTTTCATCGTTTTTGATTCAAGTTAGTCGAGCTGTAGACTTTGTTGAATTTCATGATCTTAGATCTATTGATTGGGATAGCCTGCATTTATATTTGTCTGATTTTGATTTTTCCCACTTTTATGTTGGTGATGTTGATTACAAATGTAATACTATTAATACACTTTTTACTCAACTTTTTACATTTGTTCCAGTTGCTAAGAGGAAATTTTTTCGTAATGACAATAGTTGGATGTGCTGCAATGAGATTATTTTTGCTCAATCACTTAGGGATCTTGCTTATTATGCATTTCTAAATAACCGTTCTGCTGAAAACTGGAAAATTTTTTGCAGACTTCGTAATAAAGCCAAAAATGTAATTCGTAAGATTAAAAGAAAACATTTTTCTAAAATACTTTGGGGATTAGATTCAGCAAGTCTTTGGAAAATACTTAAGGGTGCGGGTTGTGTGGATGCTGATTCTATATCCTATTGTGGCAATATTGATGCTTTAAATGATTTTTGTGTCTCGGGGGGTAATGCTGTTCACAGTGGTGATTCAGATTTGGATATAGGGAGTTTTGAGGATTCTTTGAGTTCATTTTCTTTTCGTTGTGTCTCTGGTGTTGAAGTGGGTGATGCTTTGAATAAGGTGAAATCCAAGTCTGTAGGTATTGACAACATTTCAATTAGCTTTATTAAACTTGTTTATCCCTTTGTGTCAGGTTACATTATTCATCTTATAAACTCTATATTGACTACATCTACATTTCCCTCATGCTGGAAGACTGCTAGAGTAGTACCCATTCCTAACTCTAGGGTTATACATGGGCCGGAGGATCTTAGGCCTATTTCTATTCTTCCAGCTTTGTCCAAAGTTGTTGAGCATATTCTCAAGGAACTATTAATCGAATTTGCATCTGTAAGATTATATAGAGCACAATTTGCATTTAGAAAAGGCTATAATACCACTTCATTGCTCTTGAGTCTCACAGATACGATTCGTCAGCATGCGAATAATAATCAATTTAATGTTCTTGTCTCCCTTGACCTATCTAAAGCATTTAATTCTATTAACCACAATCGGCTTATTCAATTACTTCGTGATGATTTTAATTTTTCTAAAACCGCGTGTAGCCTTATTCTATCATACATAAGTGGTAGATTTCAATTTATTCACTTTAATGGCTTATTATCTAGCGTTAAATCTCTATCATCGAGAGTTCCTCAGAGTTCCGTTCTTGGACCGCTATTGTTCATCTTATATATTAACAATCTTCCTGCTAATATTGATTCTACTTTATGTGAAACATTTTTATATGCTGACGATGTCTTTCTTTTGTTTACTAGTCGCATGCACTGTGTTGATGATTTGGTAAGCAACATTAACTTTTGTCTTCAGCGTATTCTTGAGTGGACTTTGGATTATTCTCTTAGTATTAACCCTTCTAAAACCAAAGCTATAAGGTTTGGACCAACTAATCGCTTTTTTCCTAATCTTGATATTTATTTGGCGGGTGTTAGTATTGACTTCGTTGAAAGCATTAAATGCCTGGGGGTTATGCTTGATTCTAAGCTTTCTTTTGTATCTCATATTAATATTCTTAGCTCAAGAGTTTTTGGTATTCTGCGAAGGATATATACAAGCAATTTATACTTACCTTTGCATGTTAGGAAGGTGTTGGCTCATTCTTTATTAATATCTCAACTTTTATATGGACTTGAGGTATTTTCTGGTACTTGTTCTACAATTCTAAATAAGCTTAAACTTATTTTTAATACTGTGATACGTTTTGTTTACAATGTTCGGCGTCGTGAGCATATTTCTGCTCATTTTCGTCGTTTCCTTGGTTGCACATTCGATGAGTTTGTCATATGCCGTAATTTACTTCTTTTCTATAAGATTATAAGAGCTGGTAGACCACTTCCTCTTTATGAATCGTTTTCATTTACGCACTCTACAAGGAACCCTCAAATTCTAATACCTCTTATCTCATGCTCCTTTTTTGAAAAATCTTTTTTAATTAGAGTAGCACGTTGGTGGAACCAACTACCTCATGATCTTCGCATTTTTTCTCAATCTAATAATGTTTTCAAATTAAAAATCATCCATTCGTGTTTCAATATTTTGTAACTCAGTTTATTTATAATTGCTTTTGTATTGCTACTGATTGGACTAATTTTGGGTTTTCATTTTAATTAATGTTTTACGGCTGGGGAGCCAATAATAATAACTAATATTAATTAATATAATTATATATTATTAAGTTGTTATTTTTAATTAAATGATCTCGGGCATTGTTTTTTGCTATGTAATATCTTTATTTTGGCCACTGGAGGCTTTATATATTACATTTTTTGAATAAATAAAATAAAATAAAATGTTTCCCATGGAATAAATGTACAAAATTAAGACACTGTTTGTAACTTATCCAATTTTGACTTTTTATGTTGTAGTTTTCTAAACTTACCACGTAATAATTTTCAGTAGAAAAAGTCAGAAATGTAATTTCAACCGCGATAAAACAAACTAAGGGCCAGTTTCTGACTTCGTATTTAAATGTCATTTATATTTAAGTTCTATTTAAGAACAAAATTCAGTTTTTCAATGCACACTTAAATGAAACTTAAATGACCAATCTTGCGCATTTAAAGTCCATTTAAATAATACAGTTTTACCATATGGTTATGGCAATTTTTGTTGTTGTTCCGCAAAACTAAACAAAAGTAAACAAACTTTTCAGCCATTGATAGAACAATATTTTATGTTTTGCACACATTTCATAATGAAAATAGTAATCAAAAACTTAAATTAATAAATAGAATAAGTTTAGGTAGTGAATACATGAGTATCGCTGGCTTTTTTTTAATATATTTTAAATATTATTAACAAAATTTGCAATTCATTGTGTTTGTTAGCAGCTGGTTTTCATAAACAATGGAGATATTTCGTAATGCTGCCATATTTTTGTGATATTTAAATGAGAACTTAAATTAGGACTGAAAAAATGAAACTGCATTTAAATACAACTTAAATTTAAATGAAAATTAACTAAATGCGTATTTAAATACAAACTCAAAAATTGGCCCTAAATAAAAAAGACCTTACAGTTGGAAAAGTATGGGACTTCCTTTTCTTATTAAACTGCACATATTAAAGTATTGCCAACTTTAAACTTTTATTTACAATAAATCATCACTGTTTTACGACACCTAGCCGGTTAAATTATTATTAAAAATAAATTCGTTGTTAAAACTACCAATTTAAATTTTGGGAAATATGTTTCCCATTGACGTGAAAGGGTTAAAAACTAATTATTTTCTTTTTACAAAATCATTTTATAATTATATAATCATTATATAATTAATTTCTCGCATAAAAAAATAAACGATTTAGTATTTGTGAAAAAATTTTAGTATATCGCTGGTCTCATGTAGAAAGGCCCTTACTCGTATATTTGTTACTTTTCAGGAAAAAGTGAAAACACTATTACCACTATGATGGGCGACGCAGCCTCAACAACGAAAATTGTAGGTTCGCTGCCACACAAAACTGCCGCCGGCACAGAGCGTCCGCCGGACGACGCCCGTATGCACCACCTGGATACCATTCGAAAATGGGGCCTTAGATACGACGGTGGCAAGGACCCCCTTGATTTCCTCGAGAGATTAGACGAACTGGCAGTACTGTACGACTTAGACTTGAGGGAAGTGCTACGCGGCATGCCGGAGTTATTGCGCAACAAGGCTCTGTGTTGGTACCGCAATAACGCCCGATCATGGGGCCAATGGTCAGAATTTAAGAATGACCTGGCTACGTTTTTCCTACCGCCGCGGTACTTCGAAGAGTTGGACGACGAGGTCCGTAAACGAGAGCAGCGACCGCGTGAACCTTTCCGGGATTTCGTGTTGGCACTCCAAGGCTTAATGAGACACGCCGATATGAGCCCCGCACAGAAATTAGAGTGGATTTTTCGAAACGCCATCCCGACTATCAATGGTATATTCGGCGGCGAGATTTTTCAACCTTCGACGAACTCGTGAAGTTAGCCATGGGGCTCGAATGCATCCCCCACAATAGCCATCCTACGCACATAATGCGTGGCGAACATCACCGGACAATAAGGGGCGGTACTCACAGTGGGGAAAGGCAGCAGTCAAGAGGCAAGGACAGCGGGGTAAATTCTACCAACCTCTCATGGGGCGATGAGAAACTTCAGGCAAAAATGATCCCAGAAGACACTCCGATCACCGCTATCATCGAAACCAGGGAAGAGGAGCGTCGCCCCTGGATGAAGAAAATGAAGCAAGAAGTATACGACCATCCCGATAGAGTTGCCGATTACACCATAATTAATCAGCAACTATACCGCCATACCACCAGAGGGACTGGCGATAAAGATGATACGCCGTGGGAACTATGTGTGGCCACTCCGTTAAGAATACAGGTGATCCATGAGAACCATGGCCAGGCGGCCGGCGGTCACCTCGGCGTGCGCAAGACTATTAACAAGATCGCTCAGTGGCTCGGCATGGCACGGGACATAAGCCGGTACGTACGACGGTGTGAGGCCTGTCAGAAGTATAAATCGACCAGCAAGCTCCCGCTGGTATGATGCTGACTCGCCAACCGGACGAACCATGGTCCTTAGTCTGCGCCGATTTCATGGGTCCATTGCCACGAACCAAGCAAGTATTGCCGTGCTCAGCGCCGCTGAGTTCTGCCCCAGCAACCAGCGGTAACGTATCGTTACACTAGTCGAAAAAAACGATGACATAAACCGCTAAAAAATTTCTTGAACAATTTAGTTTAATACACTTCACCGAGGAAAACTCGGTTTCACAAAAAAATATATATGTCAATAAATCAGATACAGTGTCGAAAGCGGTGCTATTAGGAATCAGCATGATCGGTCGATGTCCTTCGAGGCAGCAGGCAAAACACTACGCCTACCTCTAATTTTTTTATGTCATTTGGAACAACAAATAACTCTAATCAAAAAAAAGTATATAAATATATGGGGTGATAGAGAACTAAAAAGTAAGAAAGAAACATCACCTAAAAAAATTGGCGCTCACCCATATTTTCCGAGTTACGGGGCTCTGAAATTTTCAAATTTTTTGACATATGGGCATCATTTTAAAGCTTTTGAAGAGATCTTTAACCTAGTAAGAGCCGATGGCATTATTCTGTAAAATAATATATATGTAGTATCATTTTTTATATTTTAATTCTCTGTCACCCCAATATTTGTTTATTTTTTTTTTTTTTTTTTTTTTGATTGGAGTTACTTCACTAAACTAAATTTACATGGAAAAGGGTATGTTAGATTCGGGATAGCAGAAAATTGCACTCTTACTTGTTTAACGCTGTTTTTAAATACTAACTGCCGTATTCATAAAATAAACTTTTATTATTTTTTATAAATTTGGTAATAAACTATTACCTAAAATTATTTTTCATGAATTTTGGAATAATTATTAGAGGTTTGCAATCGGTTTCTAAGCTTTGATTTAGCTCTATTAAGTTGACTAAAAGCACGTTGCACTTCTGCATACGACCATGGCATGCAAAATAATTGCAAGGCAAACTCAGCTAGCTCTTTGAAAATTTATTTCCAGCCGAATTTTGATATTAAAAAACTTCGTACCAAAAATATGCAGTATCCATTAGATTATTCCATTTTAAATCATTTATTTTATTAAGCTGATTTAAAATTATTTCCGGGCTATACCCCAGTTGTTCCAAATATTGAGAGGCATCCTTTTTTGTTATAAATACGTTAATTACAGATAATTTATTAGTTTTTTTAATGTCCCAATATTCTGGTAATCTAAATGACAGTTTCCATTAGTTAAAAAAGCTTTTATTGGCCCAATTAAAATATATTTCATTATTTACCTTTGGATTAAACCTTTTAACAACAAGGCAGGGACAGATAATTTACATATATATATATATATATATATATAACTTTGTTACTAACAAAACTTATTGTACTTTAAAACACGCTAAAAACCCGCCAACTAAAATTTTCCCAGCTGAAAAAACTACTTAGAGGTTTTTTTTTAACTTCCCGCTTTTATTAGCAAAAACCACTAGATCTAGCGGGAAACCGCCGTTTTGGCAACACTGATAGCGATTGACTATGATATAAGATGAAAGAAAACGTCGGCAGAGCTTTTTTCCATCTTAATCTTATAAAGTACAAGAGGAACACGCATTTCTCTTAGTCTTATAAGAAATCATAAATCACTAATAGCCGCGTAGAAAACACCTACTAGCAACTAACTGAAAATATTCTTATATAT
Source organism: Gymnosoma rotundatum (assembly GCA_916610165.2). NCBI lineage: Eukaryota > Metazoa > Arthropoda > Insecta > Diptera > Tachinidae > Gymnosoma > Gymnosoma rotundatum. Next base: position 114,497,037 of record OU744336.1, read on the forward strand.
ACATGTTTTGTATCTTATTGTTTAACCCTTTCACGTCCATAAGGAAACCGGGGCTATATACCAGCATTCAATGGGTTTTATTAGTTTATTTTTATACAAAATAAACAAAAATTGCAATGAAATAATAAACTCGTGGGTAGATTTTTTGGAATTTTCTGGGAAATCTTTTTCCTATGGGTAATAAAGGTAAAAAAAATTCAGTTTATTGAACTTTTATGATAAGTTTTACAAGAAGAATAAATAAAATGTAGTAAAAATAAAATACAAAAAAACTTCTGAAATTAATTGTGATATTCTGAAAAGCAATTTCTTTTGCTTGTAAAGCAGAGATGGACATTACAAATATTATGTGTTCTATTCTCTATAGGTTTTTTAGCGCAGTTTACACATTTCTTCATTTCTCCGGGCTCTCTGCCTAGATGTATAGCTATTTATTAAATTTCGTGCTACAACCTGCCGATACTCCAAACTGTTCAAAAGTGATCCCTCAACGCGTTTATTTTTATGCAGTTTTGTATATACCACATACGCATTGTACATTGCTATGCCCATAATATGAAAGAACAATCGTAAATAGTATTTTATGTTTTGCTTTGCGATCTACCTCATAACATACTTTTCGCTGATCCATGAGATCCACTCCGCCCATATATTTATTATATTTTACGATCATTTCAGGACAAAGTACACTTAATTTTTGAGCTGATTTTGCTTGCCTCCTCTTTACAAAAGTCGTTTGTTCTGGAGATAAAAAAATTGGTAACCATGTAAACCGATTTTGTGTCCATCCATTTCACGAAAGAGATACCTTGAAAATTTGCGCAATAAATCTCACCTCGTTTCATTGTTTTATCCAACGGTAGGTTTTGGGGATATTTTTTCTACTTAAGCAGACAGTGCCGCAAGCCTTTAAATTTTGCATCATTAGTTTATATTGTAAGCTAGGAGAATTGAAGAAATTATCAAAATAAAATTAGCACCCAAGGCCATTCAACTTTTGGCTCAAGTTAAGTACAACGGATTCGCCGAAACCGACTTCTGGATTAGTTTTTCTCCCCGCGTATAAATCAAACGCAAATAGATAACTTGTCAAAGAATCACATCTGCACCACATTTTGAAGCCCCATTTGATAGGCTTGTTTTTAATGTACTGCTTCATCACGTTGTGCCCTTTAAATTTTATCATGTGCTCGTCAATTGATTGCCTCAGATGGCTCAATATCAATGGACAAGTTGCATATAATTTTAATTTCGGTCCATAGGAAAAAATGTTTCTCATGGAATAAATGTACAAAATTAAGACACTGTTTGTAACTTATCCAATTTTGACTTTTTATGTTGTAGTTTTCTAAACTTACCACGTAATAATTTTCAGTAGAAAAAGTCAGAAATGTAATTTCAACCGCGATAAAACAAACTAAATAAAAAAGACCTTACAGTTGGAAAAGTATGGGACTTCCTTTTCTTATTAAACTCCACATATTAAGGTATTGCCAACTTTAAGCTTTTATTTACAATAAATCATCACTGTTTTACGACACCTAGTCGGTTAAATTATTATTAAGAATAAATTCGTTGTTAAAACTACCAATTTAAATTTTGGGAAATATGTTTCCCATTGACGTGAAAGGGTTAAAAACTAATTATTTTCTTTTTACAAAATCATTTTATAATTATATAATCATTATATAATTAATTTCTCGCATAAAAAAATAAACGATTTAGTATTTGTGAAAAAATTTTAGTATATCGCTGGTCTCATGTAGAAAGGCCCTTACTCGTATATTTGTTACTTTTCAGGAAAAGGTGAAAACACTATTATCACAATGTAACATAAAAAATGCAAATGCTTATAAAATCGGTATTTTTGATACTATTGCATTCAAATTTTGTGACGAGCATTATCTGTGTGAAATGTATTCGAATCACGAAAAAACTTAATTCCATAGAAGTTCGACTTAGGTTCTTGCTACATTTTCAGGACACGTACACGCGTTTGACATCATTCATTGCGTTCAGTCACCTAGTTAGTAATACAGTTCAAGTACTTGGTTCAGTTCTAGACAGCTATCACAGCTGTAGACACTGTGTAAGCTATATTTTCCGGCGCCTATAAAAAATAATCGGCGGCTCGGCTCAGCAGGATTTCAGATGCCTTGGTATTCTGTGGAACATTATTGGACATAGAAAACTATATCGTTAGATTGCTGAGTGAAAAAGTTATATAATACTTTATTAAATAAGACAATGCAGGGTCTAGGCATTCAAAGTATAAAAAAAAATCCAGCCGTAAGTTTGTATCAATAACAGGAAATATAACTATAATGTTACGTAACATCTTTAGCTTATTCCTCTCTATGTGTGTGTTGGAGCCGGAGCTTGTGCAGCTGTCTTCTACCTCTTTCGCTTGGCAACAAGAAATCCAGATGTAACATGGAACCGTACCTCTAATCCAGAACCATGGCAAGAATACAAGGACAAGCAGTACAAGGTAAGATATAACAATTAAAAAGGGTTAATAATACAAATATTTATTTCTTTTGTAGTTTTACTCTCCAATTAGAGATTACACAAAAACTAAATCTTCTGCACCAAAATACGATGAATAATTTCTTTTGAAATTTTAATCAGATTTATTTAATAAAATTAAATGCATAACCAGTATTTTGCAACAGAAGTTTTTTTAACCTTACTGGGTTATTAAACGGGCTTAAATCTAGTTTACAGACGGAGCTCAAAAATTAAAAGTCCACAGGGTAAAAAATACATTTTTAAACGATAAATGTAAAGTGAAAAATTAGGGGCTGAGGCCTAGTTTCGGAGTTACGAGCCTCCAAAGATTGTATGTATAATAAGGCACATACCCATTGAGTATTTTATGGCGGATTGACACAAATCACCCCTATCGTAAATGTTTTTCTCTAGAAATGTGTTACCTTTTCCCTAAATTGCAATAGTAAACATATTTTTCCCATAAACTGTTTTCTCTTTCTTTGACGTACAAAAGGTATTAACACACTTGAAAAATGTTAAGTTCAAACACTACCCGTATCGAAATATTTTCCTATTCATTTGTTCACTTTTTTGCTTGGAAGCTGTTTTTATCATGTATTTATTTTTCTTAATGGGAATCTTACAAATCATAAATAGTTATTTTAGGAATAGAGCTGTAATTACGGTACCAAACGATATCATGCTTAACAGAATGCAAGAAAATCACGCCTATCGCGAATTATTTTCCACATGAAATTTTACTGAAAACCAAATTCACCTTGTTTATCATGAATGTTTTCTTTTTGCGTGAAATGTGTTTTTTTTTTCATTGCTTTGTGCACTTTAAATTTAATAGTGGAATTCATACATAAGTATTTTTCATCTAATAAGAAGTTTTAGGTTGATAAAAAGTAGTTTTAGGACAAAATCAGTAAATAAATTTCAAATTGACATTCTTTCTAACAAGATGCAATAGAGCTGCAAAACTATCGATGGTGGCGTCATTCGATAGTATTTTTTGATGCCATTGATTTTGGAAAAACGCCAATTATGTATTTTTCCAATATAATATCTTATAACATTCCTTAACACGTTGACTGCCACGCGTGTTTACAACAAAATCCCCGTCAGGCCACCCGTGCCACTGTAAGATGCGTGCTCTGCTACCGCATGTCTGTTTACATTTCTTTCGGTACTCTCACCCCGATATCTATTACGATCCTCATTTATCACGTTATTACTCTGCACGAGCAGTTGTAATCTTTGCCGTGTACTGAGTAGTACAACTAATATCTCAACCGCAACTTTGCAGTGAATGCTTCAATATTTTGCACTGTAAATAATTTTGTTAATAAACGATTTTAAAAAAAATTCAACAGTATTATTATCTCCTGTCATATATTTATCTAAATATGTTCGGAAATCCTTTGGAAGGAGTCAACCGACGTAGCCTGATGAGAACTTTGCTGTCACCAGAATACGGGTGACGTAGCCTAATGAGAACTTTTGCTGTCACCCGAATACGGGTGACACGGCAGTTAACGTGTTAAAGTAAAAAGAAAGCTGATATCAATTTTTTAATATACAGACATGTGTATACATACATTAATATTTAATGAAAAAATAAATATAATTCTGTAGAAAATAACATGGTAAATAAACAAAAAAGCAAACAAAACATATAGAATAAAAAAAATAAATTAAAAGGAAGAAAAATAAAACAAGTAAGAGTGCTATATTCGGCTATGCCGAATCTCATATACACTTCATCCTCTATATAAATCTAGTTTAGTGACTAGACTGTCAGCTATAACGGTTCAAGAGAGTGGCCACAAAAATTAGATTACATTAACTATTTCAGCACCCTTATATTCTCAAATTTTATACTTGTTCAACAGTTTGGCCATATACATCAGATTATATCAACTATTGTAAAACCCTTTAATTTATAATTTAAAATTTTTATACTTCTTATTATACTAAACAAAGTAGTTGACATTCTGTATATAATTCAGGTTTTTTTATATAACGGTTAAAAAATACGGCCATAGGTCAAATTACTTTAATTTTGGGAACACAGTTTTATTTCTATATTCAAATTATAAGCTTGATATAGCGGACTTAGCAATACCGGTCCCTTGTAAATTTCAGCTGTTTGTATATAAAGGTTTAAAAGTTCGGCCACATACACCAAATTAAATCGACTACTGGGACACCCGTTTATGTCTAAATCCAAATTTGTTGTAATAGCGGAGTTAGTAATACAGGTTCTAAAGGTATTTATTTATTGGGGCACACTTTAATTTATAATTTTAAATATTAATACTTATTACTACAACTGCCATAGCAAACGACATTCTGTCCAATTTGCAAGCGTTTGTCCATATGTGTTCAAAAGATAGGTATTGGGACACCCCTTAACTTCTAAATTTAATACTTATAGCAGACTTAGCACTACCGGCTTGTTGTAAATTTCAAGCGTCTGTCTACAACTGCTCAAAAGTCTGGTCATATATATCAAATTAAATGAACTATTGGCGCACATTCTGTCCAATTTTCAATCGTTTGTTTATAACGGTTCAAAAGAGAGGCCCATATATGTAAATTTACATCTATTATGGGGGCACCCTTTAATTTTTAGACTTGTTATTGGGGGCTTTAGTAATACGCAGTCATTTTAAATTTTACTGAAGTTCCCTTTACAGTTCATAATACAAGTAAAATGTATGTATGTTGTATAGGGACACCCTTTAATTTTTGAGATTATGAACTGTTTTGAAAACGGAATTAATCTGTAAGCATATTCAATCATACTACCAAAAATTTTCAAAATCGTTTTAGAAATGATTGAGTTCTGCAGGCACAAACATCAAAAAAACCTGCAGTCGAATTGATGACATCCTTCTTTTATTTTGAAGTCATTTAAAAAGGAGATCATATTTGATTATTTACGTATGTACATATTTATATATTCTTCAATTGCTGAAAAGGCGTCAGAACAAAAAAAATAATAAACTACGTTAGCTAGCTTATTGTGAGAATCACTTTATATACATAAGTACATATGTAATGATAACCATTATTATAAAAGGTTTACAGGTGGCGAAATTTGGATGGTGCATTTTGCATTTCACAGTCCCCGTCATACCGTTTTTATTGACTTTGTTGAAAAAATATCGATAGTCTGCTTAACCCTTTCGGGACGGAGTTTTATTTTGCAAACCAAATTATGTATGGCAAAATTTTTTTCATATTCTAAAAGGTATGATAAAAGTATTATGTTCTCCATACTCAAAAATTTTAAATTCGTCCTTTTATCCTGGGACATATAATCCTAATAAGTATTTTCATGGGGCATAAAATCCCAATCAGTGTTCTCGAAGAGCGATTCGAAATTAAAAAGATAACTAAAATATAAATATTATTAGATTTAGATAAAAGTTAACCATTATTTTTAACATTTTAGGAATGCAATTAGGTATTTATTTGTGAAATGGCCCAAAACACTTGTGACATAAGGCGTTGTTACAACCTGAGCATATCATCTTTGTTCGCTTTTCTATGCCAAGTGAATAACAGCGGACACAGCGACAACGCTTCTCTTGCTCTACTGGCAAGTGGTCTCCAATATTGATGCTATCCGTTTTTGGACGTTTGGGAGTTCTACCTCCCTGGCGATTGCGTTGAAAATAAAGAAAAAAGACAGTTTGAAAATTGCTGGGACGCATTATCCCAGTAGTCCCGAAAGGGTTAAAACAAACCAATCGATACTATCGATAGTGCTATCGATAGTTTTTTAGCTCTGATAGCATGTTTACACGGCAATGTGAAGCACTTGCTTCGCTCTCTGAATCATGATTGCGAAGCATGCCGTTTCCACGACACATACTAAATGATTCGCATTGACTTCTGTTCTAAAATTTTGTTTTTCGTTTTAATTTTAGTGTTTGTAATTATTAAAATTTTAAATTATAATATAATTATTTGTTTTTATATTAACAAATATTCACACAGCACTTATAATATTGGTTTACTTTTTTTGTTTACATTTATATACAGCTAGTGCAGATAAACTTGCGATAAAAATTAGGGAAGACAGAAATTTTTCATGCTTCGCAAGTAGATTCAAGCTGAATCGTCCCAAAACAAAATGCACGTTGATTCGGTCGTGATCGAGCTGTGAATCATGAAAAGAGAGCGAAGCAAGAATATTGGGCTCCGTGGAAACATAGTATAAGATGCAAGGTATTAGGTTAATTGCCTCGATATACATATATCATACTATACATACAAGCTTTGGAGGTCCCTAACGCCGAAACTAAGGGTCAGTCCAAAATTTTTCAATTAACATTTTTAGCTTAAATTTGCATTTTATTCCCCGTAAACATCTTTTTTTTTAACTTTTGCAAATGAAATATTCAAGTTGTGGAAAAAAATTTTCTCGTGAAATTCCCGATACCAACTTTCATTTCGGGTGGAATAAAAATTGCACGTGAACAGAAATTTCACTTTTTATTCACGATAGGGGTGAATAAGTCTATTGCATGTGGTTTTGTCAAAGCTGCAAAAGATGTGGTGGCGGAATTTTGGAAATCGCTTACTGCGCCGGAATGGAAATAGGTGATACCATTTTGTTCATAGTATTGTATATTCCTTAAACCTTATGTAACTTACCCAACAGGTATAGATAGACCAAAAAAGATATGTCAGGCAGAAATCTGCTGCGAACATGATAAACCAACGGGAGACAGGAGGAGGGCCAAACCAGACCAAATGTCTATCAGCATATGAGCGATGCACACATACATATATGATTTGGTTGCGATGAAGGAATCAGTAGAGGTTTTGAAAAACTCCTCAATATATGGTTTACCAGTTGCTTCTGATAGCAATAACAAATTAGACGAGTCGCAAACATCACAACCAGTTAAAGTTGGTGTCGACGCACCTTGCTCTTCAAAGCAAGTAAAACCGCCACCACAAGAAACTGATAATAGCGAACAGTCTAGTAAGCAAGTAGCTTATTCCTTTAAACTAAAAAGACAGCAGCCACAACAGAAACTGGCTACTGCTGAACTCATTGCAAAAGATTTTTCCAACCAGGAAAAATTTTGCTTCAAAAACGAAGAAATAGCAGAATCGATAAAAACTACAACAAAGAAATAGAGATTTCTATTAAGAGTTTATCGAATTAACGAATTAAAATATAAAAAAAAAAAAATTTTTGGAACAGCATAATGCAGTAATGGAAGAACTGCGCGTTTAAGAAGTGAATTTGCTATATTATTACGAATGTATTATATGCACATATTGTGCAAAGCTACACAAACATTGATGAATTTAACGGCCTTCTTTGGCTCATAATGTAGCTCTCTGGCACCGAACAAACAAATCTTATTTCCATTCTGCTGTCACATATCTGTAAATAATTACCCTTATTCTGTTTGGCGTCATCAATTTTAAGACAACATCAATACTAATTTGGTATTCCCTTATACTATGTTTACACGGAGCCCAATATTCTTGCTTCGCTCTCTTTTCATGATTCACAGCTCAATCACAACCGAATCAACGTGCTTCGCCATATAAAATCTCGAGAGCGAAGCATTTTATTTTGAGACGATTCAGCTTGAATCTACTTGCGAAGCATGAAAAGTTTCTGTCTTCCCTAATTTTTATCGCAAGTTTATCTGAACTAGCTGTATATAAATGTAAACAAAAAAAGTAAACCAATATTAAAAGTGCTGTATGAATATGTGTTAATATAAAAACAAATAATTATATTATAATTTAAAATTTTATTAATTACAAACACTAAAATTGAAACGAAAACCCAAATTTTAGAACAGAAGTCAATGTGAAGCATGTAGTATGTGTCGTGGAAACGGCATGCTTCGCAATCATGATTCAGAGAGCGAAGCAAGTGCTTCGCATTGCCGTGTAAACATGCTATTACAAACTAATTACGACGTTGACTGTTTATCGATAATATAAAACACACATATCTAATATTTGAGACAGTTGATTTAATTTCTTTTCTATTGTGTTAAGTAAGTATTGTGGAAAATTCAAAAGAAATAAAATACATATAAAAAATAAAATAAGCAAAACTATTACAAACAATTAAAATAAATAGTCTAAGGGCCATTATTACAGCTTGTCGTTAGTTAAAGGTAGGATTTTGTCTGCTGATAAATAGCTTTGTATTATTAAAACTTCCAATTTTTATTGCTATTATTATCATTAATAATAATATTAAATGGATAAAAAATAATAATGTGAAGTTTTTATAATGTAAATCCATTTACCGGTCCGACAAAATCCTATCTTTAGTAACTACCTTTTTTCATTGGGATGGATTTTTTCTAACTCCTCCACTAATTTTTCAAATTGGCAGAAGTTGGTAGTTTTGGTTTTTTTTCATTTCTTTTTTGTTATTTTGTATATTTCTTATTTTGTTAAATATTGCTGTATACTCAACATCCAAAATGGCGACGACAAACTAAACGGAAACATCAATCGTTCTTAGAAAATAACAAGCATGGCGACAGTCATCGATTAATGACAATATTGACAACGGGAATACCGATTTACAACAAACGAAGAAAAACGAGGTCGTTTATTGATAATAATTGCAATTTAAATTGATAGTTTCAATAATACAAAGCTATTTATCAGGCATACAAAATCCTACCTTTAACTAACAGCAAGTTGCAATAATGGCCCTTAGACTATTTATTTTAATTGTTTGTAATAGTTTTGCTTATTTTATTTTTTTTTTTACAAAATTTAAATTTTCCACGACACTTAACACAATAGCAAACAAATTGAATCAACTGACTCAAATAATAGATATGTGTGTTTTTTTTATATATTATCGATAAAGAGTCAACGTCGTCATTAGTTTGTTAGGGAATACCAAATTAGTATTGATGTTGTGTAATACCATGTTTACATTACAATTCGAATGACGTTATTCGCTCTCTGAATGACTTGTGATATTTTAAGTGTTCATATTGCATCTAAGTAACTGTGTTTGGCAGTTCTTTGTTTTTTTGGTAGAAAACACGTCGGACTGCAAAAAAGTTTTGCCATTTTATTTTAAATTTTAAACAACTATTTTGTTTCCTTTTTCGTCTCTTCCAGTACTCTAGCCGTAGCTAGTAGACGCCTTGACATTACAATTTTTTTCTTTTCCATATTAATTTAAATTTTTAATGTCCTATATAACTCTTCACTTTTTTCTTTGTTTACTTTTTATTATTTTGACAGTTGTTCAGGTAAAACTTCGATAAAAATTAGAGATGAAACTGATTTTATCGTAATTGGCGTTGTAATTCAAATTCAATTACCTACAAAATTGGTGATTCGCTCTGAAAAATTACGTTATTCTGCTGGTAATTAGAGGCTGAATTACGAATGGGAGAACGAATTATGAAAAAACGATGTAATGTGAACATGGTATTGTCTCAAAATTGACGACGATGTTGACGACGCCAAATAGAATAAAGGTGAATATAAATTATAAATATTTTGAAAATATTTTTATATGTGAAAAATATGCCTACAAGTTTTGGAGCAAAATACTATCTGTATGCCGGGCAACGAACAACAATATTTTTTATATTACTGTCTCTGCAGTTAAATTATTCGTTCAAACGATAATTGGCAGTCTGCTTTCATTTTTCGCATGTCTGCTATTTATCTTGAAAGTTGTATTTTAAATATGATTTTATTTTAGAGGATTGTTGCTCTATAAAAAAAATTATAATGAATAATTTAAAACTGAAGATGAAGTTTCAGGTATAAAGTTATTTGAGTTTTATAAAGAGCACTTTATTTAAGAAGCATAAAATGTAATTTGTATGTATGTTTATGTTTTTGTATATTATATCATAAAGGCAATGATTAGTACCATTTCCAACAAAAGTAAAACTTTTTTTCATAAGGTTTTGTGGCTTGTTGTGGCTTCGCACTCGCTTTTGTTGCGCTTTGATACCGATAAAGAAGCGTGCCTTTAGCCTGGTGGTGTTTTAGCTTTTCAAAGTAAATCTCCTCTGCTTCAGTTGGAAAAGGCTGGTGGATTTTGTGTGCTAGATTTCGAGGAAAACTTGCTTCTAAACGTTTTTTCTTTTGGAAACATACAATTCAATAACAGCTTTTGTTAACTTGTTTTGTTCTGTATTTCCTAAATGACCATGTTTATCGTAAAAAGTTTTTTGTTCGCAAAAAATTGAATTGTTCTTAAAAACCTCATTCAAATTCTTTGAAAATAATAATAACATTATTAATTTTTCATACACTTATGTACATATAAAGACAATTTGCTTACATTAGTTAAAGCACTAAAATCAAAATTTTCGCAATTTTGGTGATCGGACATAGGCAATTGGGAGAAGTTATTAATATAATAAATTGTTCAATAAATTGAACTTCCCTTCCAAGTTACCTTATGTGATTAAAACTTCCAATTTCAAACAATTTTTCTAAATAATAGCGATCAAACATTTTTAATTGTTTGTATAACATATTTTGTTCTACAACAAAAATAAAGATGATATTAAGGAACTTACAAATGTATTAAGTAAAATGGATATGTTTATACATACATACAAACCCAGTGGTAAAACTAAAAAGGTCTTCTCATTTGAGGCCTTCTATAATGCATGCTAAGACCTTCTCTTTCTCTACGACGCTATTCTTGTCAAAGAAAGTTTTTTAGAAGGCCTTGACTCTCCATTCTAAAAAAATAAAAAGCTTGTTTAATAGTGTAAAAGGCGTTTTTTGAAAAAGTTGTGTTACAAAAAAAAGGTGAAATTTAAAAAAAGAAGGTAAAATTTAAAACAAAAAAATGCATAAAAGAAATTTAAAACGATTAATAAAATTGGAAAAAGAAAAAATATTTTTAAAATTCAAAAGTGACAATATAAAGAACGAAAGCAAATTTGAAACCGAAAAAAAAGATAATTTTGAGATCCCAATGTTAGATAATGTTAATTTAAGTGAGAGTAAAGAAAATGAAGAGGAGACATTGCGAATGAAACTCTTAAAATGGTATCGCGAGTTTCGTCCTACAAGAAGAAGTGTTGACGGGCTTCTTAAAGTGTTAAAATCAGAAAACATAAATGTACCTTCTTCTTGTAATGGTCTTCTGAAGTTAGAAAAAAGTAAAACTTTAATTAGAACAGTTTCTCCAGGTTTTTATTACCATTTAGGTCTTAAAACCCAAATAGTCAAACTTTCACAGAGTCTTTTGAGAAACATTGAAACTTTAAACATAGATGTTGGTATAGATGGGCTACCTCTATTTAAAAGTTCCGGCACATCGCTTTGGCCCATAATGGGCAAGTTTGTTGATATACCTACAGTGGACGTCTTTCTAATCGGTAGTTATGTTGGAAAGAAAAAACCAAATAATGTAGATAACTTTTTGCATGACTTTATATATGAAATAAAGTCACTTAGAGATGATGGCATATTCCTTTATGATAAGCACATAAAAGTAGTCATAAGAGCATTTATTTGCGACACACCTGCAAGAGCTTTTCTTTGCAAGACTGTGGGTCACAACTCCCTCAATGGATGTCCCAAATGTTACCAGAAAGGATCAAAAGTTAAAAATGTAGTAACATATGCCCCCATATTAGGAGAATTAAGAACTGATGCAGACTTTTTTACGCGAAAGCAACCTGTCTACCACAAAGAAATTATTAGTGGTAGTCACAGTTCTTTGGAACTTCATGGCATTAAAATGGTAAGCCAATTTCCACTGGAGCCGATGCATTTAGTAGACTTGGGTGTTACAAAAAAAATTATTTTATTATTAATAAACAATAAAACTAAAAGAGTAATGTCAGCTGCTAATAAAGCTCTTCTCTCAAAAAAAATTATTGAAATGTCGCCATACGTACCTGTTGAATTTCAGAGAAAGCCTAGGGAAATTGAAGAGGTTCTACGGTGGAAAGCCTCTGAATTTAGGCATCTTATTTTATATTATGCCCCAATAGTATTTAAAAATGTTGTAGATGATGATATTTATTATGAAATACTTCTACTTCACGCAGCATACCGCTTACTGTCGACACCCAAACATTTTTTTTCTAATTTAGCAACTGCTAATGAACTTCTGCAATTATTTGTTGAAAATTTTACTAAAATATTTGGAGAAAACACTATAACTTTTAACGTTCACGGTCTGCTACATTTGCCTCAATGTGTCAACGAATATGGTATTATTTCCAACTTTTCAGCATATGCCTTCGAAAATTATTTGCAATATTTGAAAAAACGAATTCGATGCCCGACAAAAATTTTACATCAATTAAAAAATCTATAATAAAATGTATACTGAACCGCTCAAAGAAAAACAAAAAAATTGCAAATTTAAAAAGTCTCGTGACGGTAAAATTGTTGGTTACCAAACAGAGGAATTTTATTTAAGTTCTTTAAAACCAAATAATTACTGTGCAATAAAGCCGTTTATCCCTATTATTATTACTGGCTTTTCTGATAGAAACGGGAGCTACATAAAAGGAAAGAGGTTAAAAAATTTAAGAAATTTTTTTGATGAACCTGTAGAGTCATCAAGTTTAGGAATACAACTAGGGGATATTATATCCGATGAGCATGAAGAATATTTTGAAACTAAAGACCTATATTGTAAAATGCTGGCTTCTCCCATCGATAGTTCAATTATTGTAATACCACTTTTACATTCCTGTCATTAACAGATTTGTTTTGATACATCGTCAACATTTTCTGCATTTTTAAATCTAATTAAGTTCTATTTTATTAAAAAGTATAAATTTCAAGGAAATAGTTGGTCTAAGAGACAAAATGGCAGAAAAGGCTTTTAAAATTTTGGATTCCAAAATTAATGGTAAGTAATGTTTTGTTATAAATAATATTTTATTATTGTAAAACACATTCGTATAAGAAAGTTTGACCAAGATCAAAACTAGAAAGTTAAAAAAGATTTTAAAAATTACCCGAAAAAATGTTAATTTTAAGAACCTTAAAGTATTTGTTTGTAGCAAGTTTTACAAAATCTTTCCGTTGTTGTCATGCTTAGAACTTATTATGTTATTAAACATAATTAAGTTATATAATATAAGTATATATTTATGTTTAACTATTTTTATTATTTACAGAAATGCAGCAGCAAATAATATCGCTTAGAAACGATGTAAAACATCAAAATAAAATAATGGTGAATGAGCTGGCCGAGATTAAAGTCAACTTAGGACTCATAATTAAAAGCAGCTTAATTGATAATAAGTATAAAGATATCTTTCCAGTTAAAACAATAAGTGATTTATGTGATCTAAATGAAAATATGAAAAACATTGAAGAAGAAAAACTTATAACTATTGTAAGGAAAATAGTAGAAAGAGGAGGAATAATTAAAAACTTTCATAACTTACTTGGAAGCGAAATAATAAAAGAATGTAATTATGATGGGTATCAAAACAAAAGTGCTTTCAAATTTTATTCAAATGTTGATAACTTATTTTTTAAAGCCGTACAGTCCGATTTAGGCACATTTGATAACTATAAAATAGCTATAAAAAAATCTTTTAAGATTCAAAAAAATAAACTTTATAAAGAAAAATGTTTAAAAAATAAACAAAAATAAAATACCTCTTATTTCTTTAAATGTACATGTATAAATACTTGTTTTTAAAAAATGAATTACTGTTTCTCTTAATTTCTTTTACATTTTAAAAAGAATTGTTATTGTTATTTAATAAAAGATTGAAAAAATTATTTAATATTTATATGTTTAATAAAAACGTTTGAAATTGTGAAACGAAATGCATTTCATAAGCTTTACTAAGATGATGTTCTAGCATACCTTCAATTGAAGGCTTTTAATCATACCTTCATTGTAAGCCCTTATAAAAAGAATTATTTACAGGCTCTTTTAACAGGCCTGCAAAATGAAACCTTCTAGGACGCATAAAGCTGAAGGTATTCTATAAGCCTATTTGGGGAAGGCTTTTCAGAATTACTGCCAACAGAAGCGGGAGTGTAATGCCTGCTCTCCAATGACAACCTGTGTAAAAAAGAAATGAAAATGGAATGCGACTAGAAGGCCTTGTGCCTCCAAAAGAAGGAGTAAAGAGGCCTTCTAGAAGGCTTTGATATTCCTTCTTTTTACCACTGGGAATGAACATAAGTTAATAAAATTGTCTTCTTGGTAGGATTTTCAACCATTTTGCTGGCGAATTCTTTTGACCCTATAAACTTTATTCTTTTATGGTAAATTTTTTAAGTCTTACGGCCTTCTCTTTGTTACTCAAATAACAAATGTTGAAAGGAAACCCAATAATGTCGTTTATTGAAATAATTAAAGTTGACGTTTTAGGTGGATCTTCTACAAAATATCCTACAATATTCGAATCAATATTTATATTATTTAACCTTTCACAAATTGAACTTAAATTACAGTGTAAACTTCTTTAATTTCTTATGCCTCTAGAATTTCTTCACGGTTTAGCACAGCAACATAATGTTGTGATTTGTATGTAGTTCTATTATATAATACAGATTTCAATTTTTTTTATTAAAATAATTTCATTATATTTTGATTTTTTCTGCTGTTTGTTATATTGGCATAAGACTTTAATTCTTTATGCTTAGATTTGAACATAATCACCCCTACCGTGAACAAAATGTAAAATTTTTGTTCCTATGAAATTTTTATTCCCCATGAAGGGAACTTTGCTGTCGAGAATTTGTTTCGTTCGTTTGTACCCGCTATCAATTCGTAATGAATTCAAATTAGAAAAAAGAAAATATTAATAGGGAAAAAATATTCCAAGATTTTGAAAGATTTTTTTTAAATTTAAAAATGATAAAAGAGGAGGAGATACTGCAACAGAGAAAAGCTCGTCGCGCTTTCCTTTGAGTTCATAAATACACTGGTCGCTAACTGAAAAACTTTTAGTTTGGTTTGAGCACCTCCTGTTCCTCGTTGGCTTATTAAATTAGCGGCAGCTGTTGACCGGACATACCTTTTTTGATCTATCCATACCTAATACCACAGTTATACACATACATATGTATGTATATATGAAAATGTACAATATTTAAAGTAAAACTACCTATTTCCATTCAATACTTCTTTTATAGGAGGACCAGTACTATTTGGGTAATGTGTTAAAAAGTAATTTTTTGGATTTAAAGTTTGGCCAAAAAGTTTTAGGAACAGGGTTTGGTTCATTTATAGTACTTTTTAATGGGTTTATTGTATTGCTGTTATATAAAATACAAGCCACCAGATCTAACAATCGAACAACAATGCATATAAACTTCTATACGTCATTAATTGGATTAATAAAATCGTAAAACATCAAAGGAAAAAATGAACGAAGGTCCAACGCTCTCTTGCTGACATGTTTGAATTATTGGCCTGTAATCTTTGCATAGAAATATCTGAGGAAGCATTACTGATTTCAATTGGACCATAGTTAAAATTCTGTAATGTAATAATTGAAAACTTATGATAGTCATCCAGAGTTGAACTTTTAGATTGCTCAAGGCTAATCAATTACCAGGTGGCAGCGTTAGAGAATTTATTATTTTTTGCTGGTAGAAACGAATGTCAAACTTCATATATTAAAAAAATTTTTTATGTATGGAGTTTGACAGTAGTGTTCACGGCGAAAATTAATGAATTCGCCTACGCTGCCACCTGGTAATTGATTCGCCTTAAGATTGCTGAAGTAATCGAAGAATAGCCTGACACATGTAAACAAATACACCTTCAAAGATATCATGAATACCAATAACTTTATTTTCAACAAAATGAAACGATGGAATTTTGTTAAAAATAGTTTCACCCTTTAGGACTTTTATTTGGGTATCTTTTTTAGCTGTATTAGTTGCGTAATTTACACTGTTTCATGGCGAAATAATACAGGTAAACGCGCGGGCGAAAAAGGTCATCAGCTGTATACGTTGTAGTTGTCAAGTCGAATTGAGCTTGCTTAGAAGAATTGTCAAAAACAAATTAATTAATCAAAAAAATTTATTTGTGTTGGTTAAAAAAACGAAATAAAAAAATCTTAAATAAATAATAACAATAGAACAACATGCAGTCGTTCCTGATGTATATAGTCGAAGTATTCTTAAATTGGTAGTGACTTTATTACCAACACATTTATAATATTGTGCTTCTTTCCTGTCGGGTTATAATGCCTCTCAAGGCCACTCTTTCAAGTGAATTGCTGAATATAACAGAAAAACTGTACCGTATACAGAGTTAAAACCGTTTACAACGATTGGTTATTGGGTCTTGCGTCATTGAGCAAAACGTTCCACTTTTAAAAGACGTATGAATGCAATCGAATACTATTAAATATATTTCCTAAAATGCCATGTTATATTAGTATCGCATAGAAAAGATGTCTGAAATTGGGGCAAACTTGTTTTTGATCACAACTTGTACGGATTTTCATTATTTATATTATTTATTTATTATGATATTATTTAATAACTATTTAATCAATTTACTTTATTCGTGCTTGATTCCTTCAAATATAAATATTTCACGATATTCTCATGAAATATTTATTATTTTAAACTAAATTACAAAATGAAATGTATTACTGCGGGGAAAGCATATCCATATGGTCATTTCACTATTGCTCAAATAAATATTTCACGATATTCTCATGAAATATTTATTATTTTAAACTAAATTACAAAATGAAATGTATTACTATTATAACTTAATTCTTGTGTATTTCTTTTTTTTTTTTTTTTGTTTTTACAACCTTTTTTTATATTTTTTATTTTTCTTTATTTTAAAAACAATATTTTTTGCCATCGTTGCAACAAGTATTTACCCTTATTCTGTTTGGCGTCGTCAATTTGGAGACAACATCAACTTAACACAGCATCAATTCTAATTTGGTATTCCCTAACAAACTAATGACGACGTTGACTGTTTAACGATAATGCAAAAAAATTAAACACATATCTAACATTTGAGCCAGTTGATTTAATTTGTTTTCTATTATGCTAAGTAAGTGTTATGGAAAATTTAAATTTTGTAAAAAAAAACCTATAAACAATAAAATAAGCAAAACTATTACAAACTATTAAAATAAATAGTCTAAGGGCCGTTATTACAACTTGCTTTGTATTATTGAAACTCCAATTTTTATTGCTTTTATTAATAATAATGTTATTAAATGCATAAAAAAATAATAAGTGAAGGTTTATAATGCAAACCCATTTATCGGTCCGACAAAATCCTATCTTTAACTGCCTTTTTTCATTGGGATGGATTCTTCCACTAATTTTTCAAATTGGCAATTTTAGTTTTTTCTATTTCTTTTTTGTTATTTTGTATATTTCTTATTTTGTTATTTTAATATTGTTCCTGGAGAATGATTATATCTAAAAACTTGTGGGAAACCTGCAGCTGTGATTAGGTACCCCTGCCATATTAAATTCAGATTAAAAAAATAAAAAAAAGAGGTAACCTTTTCTAATATCTAAAAAAACAAAAAATTTAGAACAACAGATATGGTTTGAATTAAAACTTTTATATATCAAACAAGGAAAGGAGATATGAGTATTTTATTGTGTTAAAATATAAAAAAGTATATACATAAATATAAAATAGTAAAATTAAACTTTAAAGTGATACGTAAAACAGAAAGGAAAAACAACAAAAAAAAAGCTTTCCAAAATCGTCACATTCACCGGGGGAAAACAGCAGCAGCTTCAAGCGCCACCAATACCAAGTGGTGCAGGTAACGCAAGTTGAGTCTGGAACAAACTTAAACGACCAACGGACAACATTCAAATCTTATATATATACATATATACTTGCAACTTCTATGATCGAGCCGTTTTTTAATACTTGTTGCTTTTAATTTAATACTTGTTGCTTTTTATACACAAACACAAAATGCAACAACGAGTGTAAGTCATTTTCAACATTAAAATTGAACAGATTTGTATTGAAACAAAACGTCTCGTTAAAGCAGTAAACACATTCGCCGCAGTAAAATTAAGTGATTTTACATTTGTTTTTCTATTTTTCTACATAAAAATAATCCATGTTTGAATAAATCTGACATCCTCACAAAATTTTATTCAAATATATCCAGCAGCACTTACGTGAGACAGACAAGAATTCATAAAATAGGTATTTTGTATTCCAAATCAATTATGCTGTAAAAACATTCGCCGCAGCAAGATACACGAACACACAACTGCAAATGACGCTGGCAACATTTGTCGCCTTTTATACAGCTACATAATTATTTTGAAGGCATCAGCTACATAATAAAAATACGATTTTATTGTATTTCAGTGATGTCACTTTAGCGATTTTTAAAGAAGCAAATCGGATTAATAATTAAAAAAAAGTTTAACTATTATGTGAGAGGCTATTAAAAGAGTAAATAAATGCTTTAAGGATCAAGTCGATTTTACGTTTGGATTGTCTTTAAAATTAAAAATATCTTAAAGAATTTCTCAGAAGCAATAATAAGAACAGTAATGTACGTTAGTATAAATAACACGTAGTTGCTTGTTTACTAAACTAAAAAAAAAGGAATTGTAGTTTTATATACATCTTATTTTTTGAAACTTTTACAATTATTCTTCGTATACTTTCGCCATGACAATTTAATTCGAAAAAATGAATTATATAAAATACTTGCAGTACGCACTGCATGAATTTGGAAAAATATGTATTAATTATTTATTACAAAGTATGTTAAAAATGTTCTGTTTATAAGAATAAAATTTGCTACTGTTTAAGTGCAAGTACACCGGTAAAATTGAGTGATTTTACATTTGTATCTTTATTTTTCTAGGAATATTCTATATTTGAACCAAGGTTCTAAAGGATCTCCTCACAATATTTTACTCAAATTTATCCAGCATCTTTAACTTAATGTGAACTCTGGGCTTGGACAAAAATAGGTATTTTGTATTCCCAATCAATTACTATCTTCACCAACAACAAAATTTTTCTAAAATATTTGATGTGCAGAAAAGATCCCGTTACAGTTCTATTATAAATGTACACTTAAATCTTTAAATAAATATTTTTATAATTTTTATCGTTCTTACTGTTTATTGTCGCAAACAAAAATAGAAATTAGTTTAATTCATTGCGAAATAATACTAGGTGGCCGCAATGGCGAATTCATTGATTTCGCCGTAAACGCTAAATGTCAAATTCCATATATAAAAAATATGCAAAAAAAATTTTTTTATATGGTGTTTGACAATTAGCGTTTACTACGAAATTAATGAATTCGCCATTGCGGCCACCTAGTATTGTTTCGCCATGAATTAAACTAATTTCTATTTTTGTTTGCGACAATAAACAGTAAATCCACCTGTATTATTTCGCCATGGTTTAATTCGACTGCAGCGGCAAATTCAACCTGGACAACAACCTGCCGCCTTGTTGCCTTGCTGTCTTCAAAATATTCGGTTTCATATAAACACATGTATTCTATTTATGACATTTGGCAGTCGGTAGCTGCTTTCTCGAATGTGTTTAAAGTATAAGAAGAAGTTATTTTTTACGCAACGTATTTATTGTACATGATCTGATTGGAGTTTTACCAAAAACATTCGAGCCACTTGAAAGTAAAAAAGCGCCATGGAGAAAAATATAAAAACAATAAGAAAAACCAACAGATGTGAATTTTATATCTATTTAACATATTAGCATTTTTTCATTTCTAGCTAGCAGTGAAAAATTTGGTTCGTAGGTATATAAACACTTTAAAGGTAAAAACAAAATTTTATACATATAAAATGTTTTACAAGCAAACAAAATTTTTGTTGAAATCATATTTACACATGTACTATGTACATAAATGTAAAAATATATACTTTTATAATTTTTTCTCCAAATATAAATAATGAAATCCAAAGTATATAATTTTTTTTTTAATTTTCAGACTTTTTTTCCCCCAAACAATTATTTATGTATATTATATAATAACTAAAAAAATTAAAATTTTATAAAAATATTACATTTTCATGAAAAAAACATCGAGTAAAAAATTAACTTAGAGGGAGTTTACATTAAGGGCATTATATCAGCTACAATTTGTAGCCTACAAGAGTCATGATGCAGAAGTTTGTAGGCAAGAGGTGTAGAGAAGCTTACGGGGTAGCAAAAGTAGCACGAAATGAATATTCATGACTCTTCAGTTTTTTCTCTCATTCCTGTTTCTCTCTTTAATTTTTTGCAGTTCTATGCTTGAGCGGTGTTACCAAAGGGCTGTTTTTTTCTATATTGTTCAAAAATTTATGCATTTAGTTTATGGCAACACTTGAAAAATTGATTGATAAAACATCAAAAAATTCTCTCACTTGCTACAAAAGAGTCATAATATAAACGCTTCATAACTTACGGAGATGCTCCAAAATAGAAAACAATAAGTCAGCTACAATGGCCTTAATGTAAAACCACTCTTTCAATTGAATAAAACACTTGTTTCGCTAACAACAAGTTTGCTTTGATGCAAAAATAGATTCAAACTTTAAACGACACTGTCAGAAAATTCATGTTTGCTCAAAATGACAAGTACATAAAATGAACGTTTTAAACGAACGGTTGTTTCAACAAGTGTTCTTTGCATTTGAACAAAAACGATTCGAGTCATAAAAAACTAAGTGCTTGTTTAAGTAGACCCGAAAATTATCAACCGAAGCCGATGTCTGTTTCGATTCGAATCGAAATTTTCTCCGTCCAGCAGCTTTGGTATTCTGCGTTTCGATTCCGCTCAGTTTCTTTCGATTATATGTATTCTGCATTACGATTGGAGCTCCGTTTTTCTCCGTTGTTTTTTGTTAACGGAGGGGTTTTCTTTATTTGTATTTTTTAGTTAAAAATTGAAAAAAATAGTAAATAGAAAATGAGATAAAATGTTCAGACACGATTAAAAAAAACAATTAAAATTATTTTCAATTATTTTATTTAATTAAATAAATTTTTTTTAATTGTTGATTTTTGTATTACAAGTCAAAAACAATAACACTAGAATAGTATGAAAAACTGACAAATTTAATTGAACCTAAAGCAGACACCCCAATATTAAAATCTGCTCCAATTCCGCTTTGGTAGCTACCTTCTGCAAAGAATCCTAAAGCCGCCACAACTCGGTCAATCGGTGAAGAAAAAGTCAAAGAATTTGGCTGCATTTCATGAGCAAAAATGTCTAAAACGTATTTGAACGCGTCTTTGTTTAAACGAAATTTCTTTTTAAATCTGTAGAATAAAATGATTTTACAATATTTTAACATTTTACTTTCACAAATGGATTATTGCAACTGTCTCTTTTTTTTCCATATTTAGTAACAACACTATTAAATTTTTTTAATTATATACTTTTATCTTCACAAGATTTTTTGCACTGTAATATATTTATGAACACTTACTGCCGTATTCATACAAAATAAAATAACTTTGAAATGCGTATTATGACAAATTTTTCATACAAATTTGTCCTAAAATATATTTCAAATCCATTTTGATTTTCTATGAATACGGCAGTTAATTTTTATTTTGTTTTTACATTTTTTATTTAATTTAATTATTTGTTTATTAAATTTCATCAAGAATTTATTTTTAATTAAATTTGACATCTGTTTACAAAAATGATAGCAAACTTGCTTATTTTGCTATTTCATTTCCACATTCCACAGTGATGTTATTAATTGTGTAAACATTGTTGTCTTCTTCTTTTTCTTTCGATTCCGTTTTTCTGCACAATACCAATTTTCGATCGCAACGGAACTGAATGCGGAGACTTAATCGAAACGCAGAATAGGGGTGATAGTGGTTACAGTGGTGAACTTATCGTTGAAATAAAAACCCGTACAAGACACTTGACGGACAGACAGGCGTTCCTGTAGAGCAGGTAAGAGAAGTTTTTGCATCCCTCAAAAGAAACCTGCAAGAAAGAAATAAAAGAAAAAGGAGGAAACAGAGAAGATCCCAGAAAAGAAGAAACCTGAAAAGAAAACTTGTGGAGAAGAAAATCGAAATGAAACCTGGAAATATAAAGAAATAATATATTCAAGAATTTAGAAAATATATTAAATGTGATTATTTATAGATTCAAATAATTGATATGAAAGCCTAGAGTAAAAATATCTAGTTTTTGTCGACTATTTTTTTATTTTTATTGTTTATTAAAACGATTCTTCAGATTACTTTGAATATTTTTTATTAGAACATTTGAAAAATACTAATGTGAAATTTAATTTTAAGTTAAATAAACTTTTTATATGTATCCTTATAAAATAGAATTATACGGCTTTTATGTTTAAGGATGACGGCTTAAGATAAATCTAAGGGCGGTAAGTAGGGGCAAGTTAAGGTTGCAAGAGTATCGTTAGGGCATCTATGAACCCTTTTTGGTGATGCCATGGTAAGTTTCGTTAACCTTCAGAGGAAGGGAGATGTTCTGGCATTCCATCAGCCAGGTTTGTTTCTATTTCTGTGTGTGTAAGAGAAGGTGGATATGACTTGCTTCGGGCCTAATTTTTTTATTTCACTTAATACCTTTTTTTCTTTTGGAAATTAGCTGGCATGATATTTTTTGTAGCATAGCCAACTATCTGGTAACACCTGCTGCTACAAAAATGACCCTTAACGTGGGGCCCGAAGCAAGTCCAGGAAGACGAAATTATTTTTTATTGGTTCGTGTTTCCTTTTTTGTCTGAAGTTGTAGCGTAGGTCAGTTAGGTTTTTTAGAGGCCTTAACAATGCGACGCTATCTAATATGTGGAAGTGTAACTTCAATTCCTTTTTTTTAGTCCAGGCGAATTTTTCAAAGCTTCATGGCCTAGGCCCCTCACACGTATGTAAGTTCCGAGATCAATGGCTTAGTACCTAAGTTGACGTTTGTTGCGGGTGGTTATTTCATGTTTTTGTTGTTGCATTTCATGTATTGTTTGCGAAACACAAGATAAATGTATGCGTTATGTTTAGCACCCACAGTATATTTATTTTTTTTTTTTTTTGCTGTATATTTGTTAATTTCGTTGGCTAGTTTAATTGTTGGAAACTTGGTGTAGTTAATTTTTTTTCTAACATTTTTTTTTTATGTGCTGTCGTTTGTTTTGGAAGGCTTTTTGTTTCATGTAATCAGCTACGCCCAGTTTTGAGTTTTTGTTTGCGAAACAAATATTTTTTCCTGTTGATCTTACCTTGTTGCCTTTAATATAGTTTTGTTTTGTTACTCTAAAAACTGAAAATAATAAATGTAAAAAGTAATGTTTTATAAGCAATTGTTTTCATGTTTTGTTTTTCCTTGTGCGGCTGTCAAGTTTCTTAACAAATGTATGTGTGTTTAAGTTTGTATATTTTTTGTCTTATACGCACGATACAGTTGCCAGTACTGTGTTGTATAGACTGAATTCACACTAGCAAAGTTTACTTTGACAAAGTCTTGTTAATTTTCTTTTAAACTTTGTTTCATGTTCAGACACACAAAGTTTTCTTTTACAAATTTTGTTTCCTTTTGTTTGATCATTCTTAATTTTTTGACGTTTTGCAGTCAGTGCTTTATGAAATCTGTTTACATATTGTTTGGGAAATTTTTTAAAATGGACGAGAAAGCAAAAAATAATTTAATAAAAAATATACTTGAGTGTATTGAAGAAAGTGTTGATTTGGAATCTGATGACAGTGACAAGGAGGATATACTTATTGGTTTGTAATACATACATATGTGCTTATTTTTTAAATGAAATGTATGAAACTTTTACAGGTCTGACAAATTTGTGCAAGAAAGCGACATATTTCCCAACCAAGAAATCGAGAAGGCAGTGGATAAAACATTGGAGAAAAGAAAGAATTGTCCGTGGTTCTTTTTCCTTTTTAACAACAGAATTACTGTTAACTGACGAGGCATCTTACAAAAACTATATAAGAATGTCGAAGACGCAGTTTCAATACGTACTAAGTTTAATAGAGCAGGACATAATACGTGCTGACACGCAAATGAGAGACGCAATTACTCCTGCAGAGAAATTAGCATTAACGTTGCGCTTCCTTGCCACTGGTAAGTACAATAATTTACAGCTGTATTTGTTTATAAGTTAGTATACTTAAAATAATAATTTTGTAGGCGAGTCTTTCCGTAGTATAGATTATCAAACACGAGTATCATCTGCTAGTATCTCTAGCATAGTCCCCGAAGTGTGTCGATCTATTACGAAACGAATGAGTGGAATATATTTGAAGGTATTGAGCACATACACATAAGTACTGTATTTGTAGGTACACTTAAATGGTTTCTCTTCCTTTATATTAGTTTCCTACGAACCCATCACAGTGCGAAGCAATTTCCAAAGAATTTGCTTTAAAATGGCAATTTCCGAATTGTGTGGGTGCGTTAGATGGAAAGCATATTAACTTTCGACCACCACGCAAAGACGGAGCTTTTTACTTCAATTACAAGGGAAATAATAGTATAATTTTGATGGCCCTTGCCGACGCTAATTGTAAATTTATATTTGTTGACATTGGTTGCAATGGTCGCTGTAATGATGAAGGTGTATTTCTTGATAGTAGTTTAAAAGTCGTTTTAGAAAGTGGAAAGGAAATGCTGCAAAATAGCATTGTAGGAAATGGTAGGCTCCTTCCATACATTGTAATTGGCGATGATGCGTTCCCAATGCAAACTTATTTAATGAAGCCCTATCCATACCACACAAATTGTATAGAAAAGCAAGTTTTCAACGCAAGATTGTCACGTGCAAGACACATTGTCGAGCATGCTTTTGGTATTCTTGCAAACCGTTTTCGGGTTTTTATGTCACCAATAAACCTAAGAGTAGAAAAAGTCGAAGCAATAACATTTGCGTGCTGTGTACTTCATAACTTTCTTTTAAAAAATGTACGGTGCATATATAAACAGTATCACACAATCAACATCCGTTTCTAATAACAACAATAATGCTAGCACTTACAATCCACGTAAAGGTAGCGCGGAAGCTGTCCGGCAACAGTTTACCGAGTACTTTAATAACGAAGGAAAGTTGGATTGGATATAGTTTTTTCTGTTTCTAAAAAGGTAATGAATTATATGATGTTCATATGTACATATATAATATTTCATTTATTTAATTTTCAGTTTCTAAAAAGTTCAATATGGATATTTTGACGACAGATTCAAAACTTTCTAAACATAAAATTAAAAACCTAAACTTAAAATTTTTATCATTTTCTATTAAAATTTTGAAACACAGGTTGTTTTTATTTATTACTTACTTATTTTATTTAACCAAAAAAAAAACCAATCAGTATTCAATTTTATTTAATTTATTATTTTATTTAACAAAAAAAACTGTATTTAATACATTGCTTAAGTCTTTAATTCCTTTTTTTAGTAAATAATACCTTGTTTAACAAATTCACTTCA
Source organism: Gymnosoma rotundatum (assembly GCA_916610165.2). NCBI lineage: Eukaryota > Metazoa > Arthropoda > Insecta > Diptera > Tachinidae > Gymnosoma > Gymnosoma rotundatum. Next base: position 114,522,956 of record OU744336.1, read on the forward strand.
TTATATATTAATAAATAAAAATGGTTATATACTAGCTTAATACATAAAAATACATTGTGCTGAGCACAGTTCTTATACTAGTAAAAAATAAATTAATCACTTCATTAACAGTTAATAAATATAAATATCTTTTTTGGAATAAAAGAAAATGGTAAGGCTATTGTCACATAAGTGTGTAAAAGAAAAAAAAAAAAAAAGAGAAAAAGCAAAATTAAAATAAAAACTATAAATGTTAATTAAAGTCGTCATCATCAAACACTCCCTCCATAGACAACTCGATAATGTCCTTATTAGACGAACTGGAAGTTGATGAATACTTTCGTTTTCGCAATGATTGGGACGTTAGCTTCCGCATCAGGCACTGGACTTGCCAAGCAGCATCAGCTTGATCTTCTTCATTGATTTTTTCCATTTCGCTGACGACTAGTGCCCCCAGCCAGGCGTATGGTTTTTCTTTTTTTTTTGGCTGATAATTGTCTTAAGACTTTCGAGGTCATTACGGAATTCGTCTGTTGCACACGATTTCTGCAAGATATATATTTTATATAATTATTTAATTATTATATATATAATTAGATTTTAGAAATCTTTACACGGTTTCAATGTAAACAGTTACACAATAATGAGTTTTCAATCATCATGCACCAATTCTTTAAAACTGTGTGAAAATAATATTCATAAAACAAACCTTTCGTATTTTTCTAGGTGGCTCTCTGTTTAAAAATTCGCTTAATGGCTCTTCGTTTAAAGAAGGATTTGGGCTGTCACTGGATATACAAAATTCGTCATCTATGAGCGTCTAAAAAATTAGAGCACCAAGAAAATTAATGTCATTTTACGATAATGAAACGTTTTCATACATACCTCCATGTTGTCTTTGCCAACTCGTGTTTCACAATGTGTTTTTAGAAAATGCAATTGGTCGAAACACCACAACTTTGGACGGTAAACATCTTCTAGCGCAGCCCCACTTTTTTTTTAATTATTAATTAAGCGAACTTCTTGCGCATATTGAATACGCAAATTTTTCCATTTTCGCTTAATTTCCTCCAATGTAATGGTTTCGTCTTTTCTTTTTAGCTCTTGTAATATTCCATTGAAGGCTTTAGCCTTCTTCGTTCTATCTAAATACTCCATTGATTTAACATTATAAATGCAGGTATTTTGTTGCACACACGTTATTAAATTTTCTATTTGTTCTCTTTGCCATTTATATACCATTTTTAAAGAATTTAATTTTCAAACTGTACGGAATAACTTTAACCAATAATTTTAATTAACCAATTTTCACTTAAAACTTTGCAAAGTAAAATTTTCCAGTGTGATAGGGGTGATACGTATGTTTAGAACAGGGTAATGCCAGAACGAATAAAAGAAAAAAAAACAGAACTGTATTTTTTATTCAATATGGTATTAAACACGGTGAGAGGAGTTAGTTTTGAATTTTAAAATAGAATTATGAACGAAAAACTTTTCTTACTGTTTAATATGATACCCTGGTAAAAGAAAAAGCTTTGACAGCATTTAAATTTGGTTTAGGAATGAATAGAGCGTTGTAATTTATGAACATGAGGAGATTATTAAACGATAACCAGAAAATAAGAAATCAAATATTTTTTTTTCAAAGTAAGAAAATATGAGAAAGTAAATTATGGATAGTTGGAGGGAAGGTAGAAAGGTCCAGAAAGATCGACAAAAAGATGGACGGCTGTGCGGGAAAAGGTTTTTGGAAAACATTGGAAAATGCGTAAAACTCACCACTTAAGTTGAAAAACAAATTAGGGTATAAATGTAGGAAAATTGCAAGGGAATGACCAAAACGTTAAAATATTTGCAAGTGAGTGAAAGTATAGTGCACAAAATAACATTAAAAAAAAAAGTTCAAAGGTTAGTGGTCTTAGAAAATATTTGTTTTTTTGTAAAGCAAAGTGTTAAAATTTGTAGAGTGGAAATCTTAGGTGCCAACAAAGGATTAATCCAGGATAAGGATAAATTGTTTAAAGTTAGTGAATCCTAAAGAAAAAGTGGAAAAAACGTAAGACAAGCTTTTTATGTGATAGTGTGAAGATGGTTCTAATTTGTTTTGTGTGTTTCTAAATGTTTGTAGCTGGCTAGGAAGTGAATGGTGTATGAAAGTTGTAAGGAGGAAGAAATCTGTGTGCGCTATAGCTTAAAATATTCAGCCTAGGAAACAAATAGGCAGGCCTAAGATGATGGAAGCTTTCTACACCTTAAGTATAGCCAGGTAATGCTTTTTCTTCTTTCTTACTAAGTTTTGCTCACGTATTATAGTGATGTTACAATTATTTAAAATGATTAAGCTGGTACGCACAAAAGAAGAGAACATCATAAGAAGAAAATTAAAAAATAAATAAATAAATACACATTTGCATTTATGCTTAACATAAAAAGTGTACAAAGCTAAAGACGATAAAAACACAAACAAAAGGAAGTTTGTGCAAAAGTTGAAAAAAAAAACTAAATAAACAAGAAAAAGTTAAATAAAAAAAAAAAAAAACATAGAAGAAAGTTAAAAGTAAAAATCATAAATAGAATTAAAACTGTGATTTAGTTATTAGTAGTGTTTTATTTATTTGTATATTTGTTTATCCGCTTATTTACATATTTGTTTATTTATAATTATATTTTGGTTGTTTGTTAAGCACGTAGTTATTTAGTTTTATATAGTACTCTTATTGTTAGCGCCTAAAAGCAGCGTTTTTTTTTTTTTTTTTTTTTTTTGATTTTTGTTATTATTATAAGAATTAATTTGTAATGAAATAGAAATAGGGAACGTAAAGTTTTTAGTTTGTTTTATTTGCAATTAAAAATATATCAAAGCAGTTAATTTTGTTGAAGAGGAATCCTAAAGAATATTACAAGGAAATTCACTGGCCTTAGGGAGCTCCTTCAGGGTAAGGATAAAGATCATATAGTGTTTTGAGTTCTTAAAGAAAAAAGAAATAAAACAAATTAAAAGTCAGTTTTTTAATTGTAAAAAAAAGGATTAATAAGAGATTTTTTTATTTATTTTATTAAATTACTTGTTTTTATTTAACAGTACGGTAAAAATATTTTATTTTGTGTTGTAAATGTAAATTTTAATTTTTAAAATTGTATAGGTTTAAGTTTTTTTTAAAATAAAATATGTATAAGATTGTATATTTGAGATGAATTTGGGATAGAGTTTTTTTTATTAATGGAATGATGGAGTGGTAAGTGAAGAAGTGAAGGTGGGTCGTAGAACAATATTTTTATGGAAGCATCTACGACATGGTTGGGAGGGCAAATGAGACGACCATCTGTCTCAAAATTCTTTGTGTGGTATACTGTGTGTGTAGTTACGTTAGTTTTCTTTTATTTTATGTGTTCGGATACGCGGCTGGTGAGAAGGGTTGGAACCACCTGGGAGAAAAAAAAAGGATCTAATCGGAAACCTCACCAGTCTAACCGGTCCGTAACACGTTGCGACATATGTTGTGACCGGGGATGTCATGGGGATTTGGAGATTGTAAAGTCCAAATTATTTTTCATCAATCTGAGGCTTAAGTAACTCAATAACCAACTTGAGGTTAAGATAAAATTTTTGCTCAGGATGCAGAAAAGTGAAGACCCATCTATTTATATTTCACACAAAAAAAAAACAATAGCGAACAGAATAGTAATAAAATAGGAGAAAGTACTTAGGTTCTTCTTGAAGTTTGCGGTATGGTTAAACGCGACATCAGCAAGGAGGGGTGTTAGTCAGTTAAGTCGGAGGGAGATTTTCCAACACAATCGCTGCAGCACTAAGCATCCTAGCTGTTGTTTGTTAGAAGCACTAGTTCGGCTATGCGATCCATAAATTTTTCGTTTTTATCTTCTAAAAAATAAGTTAAAGTTTTCATTAAAGCTAAAACCACGCACAAATAGGAAAAAAAATTAGTAATACCGCCGCATATTCCAATAGCTTTTTCTAGTTTTGTAAAGAATTAGAAAAAGAATTGTTTGTTTTGATCTGCGCTTAGGAGATCGTAAAGAACGCATTTTAATTGTTTTATTTATCTGATTTAGGCATTTTCCATTTGTTTAATTTTTTTTGTGTTATATGCAAAGGCGTTCCTGGTGAATTGTGTTTTTTGAGCTTTTCTCTTTCTCGTTGCACCAGCAAAATGCTGTCTGACGACAACAACATGCCAACGACTAGCGCTAGCGTGACTTGCAGCACGAACGCGAATACCTCAGTAACAGCCACGACGCCAACAAATCTATTTTCCAGCGTTACAACGACAACGACTACCACTTTTGCCACTTTGAGTAATATGGTGTTAGCAGCGTCGAATTCACCAAGTTTGTCTGTCAGCAGCGATAGCGCTGAACAGACAGTGGCATCACCGCCCTTTTAAGTCTTACGGCTCAAAATATCCGCCGCGAGGTACGTGAAGTTTGGATAACCAAGGGACACAAGAACCTTTGAATGTGCGAAATATTCAACAGTTTGTGGAGGCATCTGTTGGTCTATGCCAAGCGCAATTAATGAGGGAGGTCAACGATAAAATCCAGCAAGCGCTGCAGAAGATAAGACAAATGATGACCTCACAAGCTGTTTTGAATCACGTCCCGCCAACAAGGCCAGAGTAGACACAAGCTTCTGATTCTGAACCACTTGTAAGTAGTAGAGGTTCAGCGTTGCTTCAGTCAGCTACAGGCAAACAACAACCATACGCACAAATACCACCCCAACCACTAGTTCTAGCACCTTAGTTTGCACGTGCTGCTCAAATAATCCGCCTGTTTTGCAACAAGGTAATATGCCTGTTAACCAAAGGCCACAGCGAACATCGATTATGTGTCAGGTACATCACCAGCCAGAGCTACGCCACCATCTCGAATACCTTGTCTACAACAACCTGTTGAGCAACAGCAAATTCCTGTAGTCGGTAATCAGGGGCCACAATAAATTCAAGCTTCGTACACGCAACGACAATATGAAATACAGCAGCCGAATCTGGTGCCGATTATCCAACAACCAACACAAAATCAGCCGCCAAGAGTTTCATCACCTCAACAATATTGGTAAACTGCTTATAATTATGGCTGATTCGTCTGTACCAATTTTTCAGCATTAGCAGCCAAATTTGTAACTCGCAATATCTGTGCGAAATCGACACGACCCTCTCAATAACTTTAAGCTTTCCAAATGGGGGGTTCAATTTAACGGCACAAATAAAACCATAAATGTTTACCTTTCGTGTAGGAGCCCTGAGGCGGGACTACAACTGTTCAGATAACGAGACTTTGCGCACTTTTCATGTTTTATTAGACGGCCCTGCTCGCGATTGGTACTGGGACTACCGTAAAATAGTCCATATAATTACGTGGGAAGAATTGCAGAAGGCACTCCTGGCTCAATATCGGCGTTTTGAGAAAGAGATGAAAATTTTAAATCGCCGGCAACTGCCGCAAAACAATTTTTACAATGCGGTCATTAAACTACGTAACCAGCTAGAGAATCCGTATGAAGAACAGCGGTTAGTTGAAATTATGATAGGTAATTTAAAACCTGCTTTAGCCCAGCTTATGTTTTCCATTAATTTGAGGACCTTATCAAAATTTTGCCGGAAGGTGAGACGTGCTGAAAACTTGTTAGCCAGTCAACGGCAGTTTTACCAGTCTCGCCAAAACTTCACACATAGGTTTTTGAAATAGCTTGCCCTGAAGACGATTTGAGTCTTATAGATCTGGTGGTAGATGCGATTCGGTCTACGAGTAGTTACACTTGCTGGAATCGCAAGGTCGTTAAACACAGTTTCGTCCAGGCCACGAAACCAGTCTCGAACTAGGGAGACGCGGTTGACCGACATTAAAACCCAGTTTTAAATCAACAAATCGATTTAAGCTCTACAAAAATTTAAATTTTAAGGAATGATAAGGTGGCAGTTGAAAAGTGTAGGGTACCTAAGAGAGCTTAAGCCTCTTCATGGTCGTATTAACGAATAAAAAGAGGCTACGCAAAAAATTTTTGGGAAAGTGTCAGATCGGATTCGTAAGGCGCGAGAACTGTATAAGATTCGGAAACGGTTGAGAAGTGAAATCTCGCTAGCCTCACTTTATGCGGGTAAAGATTTACGTCTTTATACCCGCATAAAGTTAGGGGGCTATGAAGTCGAGGGTTTGCTTGATAGCGGGGCTACGGTGTCGTGTCTTGGCCGCAACTGTCTTCGGTTGGTAGAAGAAGCCAGACTTAAGGTCCATGATTTTTTCAGAGTGATTAAGACAGCCGATGGCACAGAACATGATATTGTGGGTCGTGTTCAAGCGGAAGGAACGTTTTGCCAAACAACGCAGGTCATAACGTTCTATTTAGTGCCTACTTTGAATCGTTAATTATTTTTGGGTATCGACTTTATGAAAGCTTTTAAATTATTTGCCAATATGGATAGTCTCTGTGCAGAGGCGGATAGTAACCCTGATGTCGTAACTCATTCTTTGACCGCTGATCAGCGACAGAAATTTGATTTAGTTATATCGATGTTCCCCTGTCACAACGGATGCCTGACTTAAAAGAAGTTGATAATTTTATATATAAGAGAGTACGGCCCTATGATGGTGTGGTCATGAACGGTCACCTATGGGCACAGAAACCGTGAGTGAACGCCCGTTCCAACGAATTTTTGTCGATCTTCTTGGTCCATTCCCTCGCTTGAAAAACGGAAATAGTTATATTTTCATAGTTCTGGACCACCTCACAAAATTCGTTTTGTTAAAAGCTCTACCAAAGTCTAATGCGAATAGTATTACAAGATTTTTGATTGCTAAAGTTTTCGACAAATTCGGAACCCCTGAAACCATCGTTTCAGATAATGGTAAGCAATTTGTCAGCAAAAAATTTGCCAATTAATTTCAAAGCTTCGGTGTGGAACATGTCCGAACGGCGATATATTCACCCCAAGCAAATGCATCTAAGCGGGTGAACCAGTCGACTTTGTCTGCAATACGGTCTCATTTGCACGACGATCAGACAGAATGGGATAACCATTTATCAGATATTGAATTCTCCTTGAGATCTTTAGGCATGTTTCACGGAAAAGATCTTAAGCAATAGAAAACAGAAAATATCTCTTGTTCATTTAAATCAAAACCAAAATCATCTCTTGTGTGAACGGTTAGTATATAATTCTATCTGGCTTACTTAATTCATACCGTTTTTATTTATTTTTTTTTTTGCATTTTACTTTTTCTAGTAGTGAATCCTGTGCAGAATAGATAAATTTTATTAAATCTTAGACAATTCCACGAGGGGCACACAGAGCCACGAGGTCTTACTCACCAGCGGAATCATAGACGTTCGTAATGGATGAATGTTTTACTCACTTTCGTTTCCGATAACCTTGCCATTATGAAGCAAGTGGATGTTAGTCACCTAGAGCATAGTTCTGAGTCCGTTCTTACAGCGAGATGAGTAAAAGAAAACAGTATTCGACCAAATAATGTAAGCAAACATTGACTGTCTATGGTGGGGGCTTGATCGTAGGTGGTGGAAGAGGACTATTGGCTCGGGTACCTACTCGAGGCGGTGTATAGGGACCATTTACACATTTAAGCTACACATATTCTTAGCTTGGTAATGGTAACAAAATATTTTGCAAGAGCCAGAACTCAAATTTTGATCTAACATTTATTAATTTATAAAAATACTAGTTATTCCCGATGCGCTTCGCTACACCCATAGAAATAATCGTTCCACGACCACTCTTTCAATCTAGCCAGTTTTTTATTTGATTATGCACACAAAACGCGAGGAAGCAGATCCTTATACCAACAAAATGTAATGCTCATAAGAAAAAACAATCACATTTATTATAGGGAAAACACAGCATCATAAAAGTGCGCGTATTACGCATATTTGTAGACATTTTTCGATAAACTCTCAGTGAAAGTAGACCTTTCCAACGCATGTACTCGTTTGAAAATCGGTTGAGTGGTTTTCGGGTTATAAAATCACAAACATAGAACATATTTATATGTATAGAAAATAGATTAAAGTTTACAACTAAAATTATCTTACAACTTGAACGCTAGAGCTTACGTGAGCAAATTTGTTCCTCCTTTGATGCTGGTCGTTTTGTTAATGAACTCTTTCAATGATGTAATCTTCAAGTGATGAATCTTCTTTGGCTGTTGGTCAACTATGTACCAGTAAGATAAAATATGACTTTTGTAAGTAATTTTTTTATAAATATATATATATATATATATATATATATATATATATATATATATATATATACTTGCGAAGGCGCCTCACTCGCTTAAAATTTTTTTTTGGGAGCCCAACATAAGTTTTTCTTTTCCTCTCGCTCAATGGTACACTTGAAATTTCATTGCCTGTGGGTGAGAGATATAATAATTGGGATTCAAAGCTTGTTTTGTTTTTATTAAAACGTTCTAAAGGGAAGTATTTAAGAATAAAATTGGTTTTAGTTGACTCCTTTTTAAGCATTTTAGAGAATATCCCTTATTTTATTCGCATTTTCAATTATTTATTTTTTTAATTTTTTTTTATAAGCCCCTTTTCTTTCAGAAGAAAAAAAACACATCTTTGGCATAGCTTTGCTTTTACTTTAGATTAAAATTTATTATGAAGCAATCGCAGGGGGTACCTATCGCCACAGAATCAAGCTTTAACCGCAAATTCTGTGGTGGATTTAGTCCCTGAATGCTTTCGTTGAAATGTAAATTTTTTAACATTTGTATGTTGTCTTGTTCTTCACCCTTAATTTTTGTAGTAGATAGAAGTTGGAGTTAAGGGTAATATCTATTGAGTTTGCAAGAGTATCGTTAGGGCATCTATGAACCCTTTTAAATGACTATCAAGTTTTGTTTCTTCATTATATATACTGCTCACGCTAGGTGCTTCTATATTATTACTTCCAGAAGAAACATTATTAACTTTGTCTAACGTTTTGTTAACTTCAATATCACTGTAAAAATCACATTTTTTATGTGTTTTCTAAAGTCATCTAATAAGGAAAACTCTTTTTGGACCCTATACGTAAAAAAATTCTACAATCTGAAATGTAATGAAGCTTAAAATGACTAAAAAATTCTTTATATGTATGTTCCTAAAAATTATTTGCAAACGAAGCATTCTGAAATTATTCATAGTGTAATTCAATCTATAAAATATTATATGTACATTAGTTGGAAGAATTTTGAATATAAAGTTCAAAAAAATTGAGTGGAAAATGGGAAAGCTATAAGGTTACCTCAGTGTGCAAATAAGAACTATAGCGGACTTTATCCTTTGTTGTACAACTCTTTGTAAGCCGATCTTGAAATTCTAGCAAATGCGTCAGAAATTATTTGGGTTTTGATACACTTGCTAGATATGCATATAATGGCTTGGTTAGTATTTAATACAAATGGTAAATTCCTCTTTTACAATGGTATTGCGTGTATAACTTAAAATTGTAGGAATTACAATGGATGGAGTATGTTTTACATGTAGATTTTGTTTTAAACAACGTTTATGCATTATGGAGTGTAATTCTTTGGCATTTATAAAATCAAATTTTATATATATACATGCGTTGTTGTTGTATATATAAATATATATATATATATATATATATATATATATATATATATATATATATATGCATGACGCATTTAAATGAATTTAACTTAGATGCTACTGGTACCGTCGAAGAGCTTCGGAAGAGGTTCACAAAATTTGTCGGATCAGAACATCATACTGACGATTCTCGCGACTTTTGGAGCTGCAAGGAAATTATGAGGCAGCGACTACATTAAGTGCCCCAGGAAAAAGTGCTCAAGGGACTTCACCAATGAAAACTGAATTTAAAAGCGAAACCAGCACTGTAACTACACTGGGTGACAAAACAACAAAATAAAAATTTCTAGTAATGCCCAAAACCAGCGAAGACGTCATCATAGGCTTGGAATTCTTACGGCAACTTAGCGCCAAGATGCAAATCGCTGGATTGACACTGGTTTGTACGAAAACTGAAACCTGCTGTCTAGCTGTTGAAGAAGGAAATAACTGCTGCATGTCAACAGGTAACTGAACAACAGTTTATAAATTATTTCTTTGAAGAGGATCTCCTAAAATTTAAAGATATTCATGGGCTGTCAACAATAGCCAAACATAAAATCATTTTAACAGATAAAAGGCCAGTAAAAATTCGTTATGACCCCGAAACCCCGCAATGCAAGCTATAATAGATGCAGCAGTCAACAAGTTTATAGCACAAGGATTTATTGATCCCTCACGAAGCCCCTATTGTTTTCCCATCACCCTGGTTAAGAAGAAGGATGGAATATGGAAAACTTCCATGGATTTCCGGCAACTTAATCTCAGGTCAGTATTCGATACACATCTCCTTCCCCGAATAGATACCATCCTTAAATGATTACGTGATTTTAAGTTTATTAGTAGCATCAATTTAAAAAATGGTTACTGGCAAATTCCAATGGACGAAGATAGCAAAAAATATACCGCCTTTGCAGTTCCAGGGAGAGGCTTGTATTAATTGAAGGTAATGTCCTTCGGGCTACATCTAACTCCAGCGACCTACCAGCGGGCGTTTGACAGTGTCATTGGGCCTGACATGGAGCCCCATACGAAATTTGCAAAAAGAGTTTCGAAATGCAAAACTGAAAATGAACATAGAGAAATGTAAGTTCTTCGTGCGTGAAATTAAGTACTTAGAGCATGTGGTAAGCGAACATGGTATTAGGATGGACCCTAAAAAGAGGTGATGGTTTCTCAAGTTTCCCCACCGAAGAATGTACGAGAGATCCGTCAATTTCTTGGTGTGGCCTTATGGTATCGTAGATTCGTGCCGGATTTTGCAACAGCATCGCAACCTTTAACGCAACTTCTAAAGAAAAGTGAGCATTAGAAATGGGGCCATGAATTACAGAAACACTGGTATTAGCGTGCCCAGATTTCTCCAAACCCTTTATACTACAGACCGCTGCGAGCGATTGTGGAATAGTTGCAGTTCTTACCCAGAAGCTCGATGAAGGGGAGCGAGTTATTGCCTATCCAACCAGGCACTTACATAAATGCTGCAGAAAAGTATTACTTTACTACTGAAAACTAATGTCTAGCCTTTGTATTGGGCATTCGTAAAACATGAGCTTACGTGGAGGGTTATAGATTTACTGTTATTGCAGATCATCTAAGGCTTAAATCGTTGAACTCCATAAAAATTCCCGCGGGAAGAATTACAACAATATGATTTTGTAGTCTAGTACCGTAAAGGTAAGGATGATATTGTTGCGGATACATTGTCACGTCAACCAGTAGAGGCAGCCTATCTTGTTAGCAGTGAAACGTCCAGACTTGAATCGTGTCCATGTCTGCAAAAGATGGTTATTAAGGTGACAAAAAATCTAACAAAATATCCGGACTAAGTGATCGTAAACAACCACTTATATAGAAAATTTCCCGTGGAAGCTGTGTGTAGCCAATCCGCATAGTCGTCGAGTGTTGAAGAAAACCGCGACAGGCCGACGTCCGGTCACTTAGGTGTTCGAAAAACAATCAATCGATTATAGCGCCGGTTTTATTGGCCCGAAATGTTTGGAGATGTCCGACGTTATATACAAGACTGTCAGTTATGTCAGTGGCATAAAGTAAGTCAGCAGAAGCCTGTAGGAGAGATGCAAACGAAATACTTGAATTTTGTGGGACCGTTGCCCCGAACAAAACATGGTAACATTTTGGTCTTAGTAATGTTTGACAAGTTTTCAAAATGAATCGAACTAATCCCAATGAGAAAGACTACGCGGGTTGTACAGCGCTTCTTAGAGTATTTGGATGTGCACCATCAACTAACTGCACCGTATACGCCGCAGGAAAATCCAACTGATCGGGCAAATAGGACGGTAAAAACTATTATCGCTCAGTTTTTAGAGGATAGTCACCACAAATGGGATGATCTTCTTTCAGAAATTATGCTGGCCATAAACTCTAGTACGGCGGAATCAACTGGACGAGAGCCGCGATTACCTAAAGCATTGTATGACGAGGTAACAATAGGCACAGGAGCCAGGCAAATGAGCCCAACCGAGAGACAGTGTGAGATAAAAGAGATTGTCGCATTTGAATGATATTAAACCCTATACATCTGGCAATACCAGAACCTAATTTAGTTTTCTGTTTCTTTACAGTTAAGAAGTAAGAAGAAAAATGAATCAAGATAAGCACTTTGAAGCCACAAGCAAAAGATTTAGAGAGCGGTTCGCAAAAGAAAAAGCTAAAAACGAAAGATTGTTTTCTTAGACGATGCCTTGCCGGAGTTAGACAGAAAGCATGGAGAAAAGGCCATCGTAGGCGAAAAAAGCGAAAACTTTTTTCGAAGGGGAACGGCACCATTATATGCAACCGTTGGAAGTGAGCCCAAGACATCTGAAAATAGTAAAATGTTAACCAGAGACAAACCCAGGGGTGAGGATAGTAAATAGGCCAAGGGGACAGTATCGCGACTAAAAGAAAAGGTGCCCATACTTCCTGAGGACGAAGACGATTGTGTGTTCTGGTTTACGCTATTGATTGAGGAACCAGAAAAACCTGTGACTCCCGGAAGAAGATTCGGGTTGGCTTACTCTCTGCCAACACCTAAGGCTCAGAGTACTAATCTTGAAGACAGCGAAGATTAAATAGCAACAACAAAGCTAGCGATAGGCAATTTTGAAAACGATGAGTCAACAAGTTCCTCCCTGTTGTCTTGGGTAGAGGTGTCACCCGTAAGAAGATCTAACCTGTTGGCAGTGTCACCTGATCTTTTTTCTTGGAGGAGGCTATCAGAAACCTCATCTAGTCAACCAGAAACGTCTCCATCAGTAATTACTACAACAACTACCAAAACCTGTCTGAACAGAAACATTTCGGAATTATCTGAGTTAGGCCAAATTATTGAAAAAGCAAAGAAGAAGAAGAAAATGGGGCAACGCTTTAAGTAAGGCAGATTTAAATATTAGGTAGTGGCAGTAGATCAGTTGACTTTCTTCTTTACGTTTTCAGATGTCAAAATTTGTTTACTTATTATTATTTTTTTTCCTACAAAAATTTTTTCTTACAGTGGTATTGTAGAAATATATTTAAAATTTTCATAAAACAAAAAAATTTCAAACACTTTTGAAAACTGGATTTTATTTAAAAATTGTAAGCCTAGCCTCCTCATTTTATATGTAAAAACCAAAAATGTGTTTATAAACATTTTTGTTTTTTATATATAAAATAAGCAAATAAAATCACGAGGAGGCGAGGTTTAGGAAGCTCCTCTAGCTTAAATATATTGTTACGTTTATTAAAGTTATAAACGTTTAATTTATGAGTTCTTTATTTGCAAAATAATTAAACACACAACTTTTAGAGTTTTAGTTAAATAACACTTTATTTAATCAATTATTTAACGATTTAACTATTCGCGATTAATAATACACGCTGGCAACTTTAATTGTTGTACCACAAGATCTTAACTAGATGACGCTCACAATACGAATGAATCAACACGTATTGGCGTTGCTTTTATATACCCTATTTTTAGGCGTTCTTGAATGTTCGAGAATTTCTACCGCCATCTATTGCGTAGTTGAAAATGCTGCGTTGCCACTTTTATCTCAGACACATTAGTGAGCATTATTATTTACTTCTAGAACCTTCAATCATTATTTAAAAATACATGTTGTGTATTTTTATTTAGTTGTTATACAATGCAGGTGTGTGTATGTTTGTGTATTGCGTTTGTTTAGTCATCGCTTTGTGTTAGTTGTATTTGTTTTGCAATAAAGATGTTTTGTAGAAACTTCTGGCTTTGAAAACAAACACAATAGGCCATTTCGTTTTACTTTCTTGGCCTCAACTATTTTTAATATCTTTTTATGATTTAAATAAAGCATCTTTGTAACACTGCCGCCCACTTAAGCCTTTTCGTCCCGAATAGGCTCATCATTACCTCTGCCATATTTAGCCAACCGCTCCAGGTGAACCACCTTCATTTTGGACCTCGGATTATGATATCTCTGTATCCGGTAAACCACGTCATTCAATTTCTTTATCACCTTGTACGGTCCCTCCCAGTGGGTTTGCAGTTTAGGGGATAATCCTTTCTTGCGTTGCGGGTTAAATAGTAGAACCATTTGTCCTTCGGTAAATCCCTCCGTATTTGCTGCTCGATCATATCTGGCTTTCATCTTATCGCTGGTCATTTTAATGCGGTTACGTACAAACTCATGAAGCTCATGCAGTTCTTCTTGTGCCTGGAGAACGTTTTCATTGCCTTCGTGCACTTGTCCAGGTTTAACACCAAATTCTAAATCTGCTGGCAGTTTTAGTTCTGTCCCAAACAAGATTTTTGCTGGACTACGTGAGGTTGAATCATGTACAGCGGATCGGTACGCCAGTAGAAATTTGGGTATATGCTCATCCCAATCCTTTTGGTGTGAACTGACCACTTTTCTGAGATATTCTTCTAGGGTACGATTGAATCTTTCCACCATTCCATCAGACTGTGGATGCAGCGGTGTCGTTCTCGTCTTTTTGATACCATAAACGTCACACATCTCTTTAAATATAGCCGATTCAATATCGTCCCTGGTCTGAATGTAGCTCTAGTGTAACACCGTATCGACACACCCAATTGTTCACAAGGGCGTCTACCAATGGTTTGGATTCTTGGTTTGGAATGGCGTAAACTTCAGGCCATTTGCTAAAATAATCCATTACCACTAGTACATATCGGTTTCCAGCATCACTGACAGGGAATGGACCTGTGATATCAATAGCTATCCGCTCAAAGGGTGCACCTGCGTTGTACTGTTGAAGTTTGCCACGACTTTTTCTTACAGGACCCTTGGCCTTTATGCACTCTTCGCAATTAGCTATCCAATCGGCTACGTACTGTTGGCAACCCACCCAGTAAAATCTCTGCTTTATCTTTTCCAGAGTTTTTGTTATACCCATATGGCTACCGCTGGGACCGTTATAGAACTGCTTTAGTATCTCATTTCTTTTAGAAGTTGGCACGACAATTAAGTCCATTGTAGTTTTGCCATCTGTACTTTCCCAAGATCGATATAAGCAGCCGTTTTCTACTTTCAGACTATTCCACTGAGCCCAGTACGACTTGGCTAGTTGGCTCTCTGCCGATATTTCAATATGGTTCGGTCTCATGTTGTTCTGCTTAGCCAATATAATTTTTCCCAAAATTGGGTCGTCATTCTGGGCCTTTGACCAGCCTTCCCTTGACCCAATTTGGGTAAGCCGCACATCAATGACGCACTCCTTTTTCTCTACTTTTGTGCAGTGCTTGCACTCTACATTGCATGGACGTCTTGACAGGGCATCAGCATTATTGTGCTTTCCTCCTTTTCTATGCACAATACTAAAGTCATAGCTCTGCAGACGTTCAACCCAGCGTGCAAGCTGGCCCTCAGGATTCTTAAATTGCATCAACCAACGTAATGCAGAATGGTCTGTCCGTAAGATGAAATGTTGACCATATAAGTATTTGTGGTAATGTTTAACACACTCCAGCACTGCTAAAAGCTCTCTTCGTGTAACGCAGTAATTTCTTTCGGGCTTAGAGAGCACCCTGCTGTAATAACCAATGACCTTTTCTATTCCATTTATTTCCTGAGAAAGCACTCCACCTATTCCATAGCCGCTTGCGTCCGTGTCCAATATGAATTTCTGTCCAGCTATTGGATAGGCAAGGACTGGTGCCGTACACAAAAGTTTCTTGAGCTCCTGGAACGCTTTTTCCGCTGCTTCACTCCAGTGGTATGGTTGCGACTTCCTGGTCAACTCGTGCAAGCTAGCAGCCACTTGAGCAAAGTTTGGCACAAATCTCCTGTAATATGTGCAAAGCCCCAGGAAACTACGCAGCTCATGAAGATTTTGTGGGCGAGGCCAGGTCTTTACTGCCAATACTTTGTCTTCATCAGTTGACACGCCCTCTGCAGTTACACGATGCCCCAGGTATTTGACCTCCTTTTGAAACAAAGCACATTTCTTAACACTTAATTTTAATCCTGCAGCAGTTATACGCTTAAAAACTTCATCCAGGTTTTTGAGGTGTTCATCAAAAGTCTTCCCAATCACGATTATGTCATCCAAATACACTAAGCACGTCTTCCAATTTAGACCCTTTAGCACACGTTCCATTAAACGCTCAAAAGTAGCTGGAGCGTTGCAGAGCCCGAATGGCATCACCTTGAACTGCCATAAACCACCACTTGCGCTAAAGGCAGTTTTCTCCTTGTCTTTATCAGCTATCTCTACTTGCCAACAGCCGCTCTGCAAGTCCAAGGTAGAGAACCATTCCGTTCCAGCCAACGTGTCTAAGGTGTCGTCTATTTTAGGCAACGGATAACTGTCTTTCTTGGTGACGTCATTGAGCTTCCTGTAGTCAACACAAAACCTAGTACTGCCGTCCTTCTTCTTTACCAAAACTATTGGTGAACTCCACGGACTCGAGGATGGCTCAATGACTCCGTTCCTTTCCATTTCGCTGACAAGTTCTTTGACCTCATTTCGTTTTCCTAGGGGAACACTTCTGGGTGCTTGTTTTATAGGCCTCGCTTCGCCAGTATTAATTTCATGTTTAACAACTGCCGTTCTACCTTGGCTTTTATTATTTAGGGCGAAGACGGAGGCATGTTTTCTCAGCAACTGCTTTGCTTTGTTTCTGTCAGGAGGTGTTAGTTCTGCCACCCATTTTTGCACCTGTTCTTCTAATGAATTTCTTTCTGTGCTTGTTATTTCAGGACATACTGTATTTGCTGCACAATTAATTATGGCTTCTGCTGGCTCACATCGACCCATCTCAAAATTCCTGTTAATTGTTTTTTCGCTATTGGACAGATTAAGTACTCTCACAGGAACTCTGCCATCGTCGCAGATTTTCACGAGGGCTTTTGCTGTTATGATATCGTCTTTTAGTTCTTTTGGTTCCACCACCCACAACCGGTTATCCTCACAATCTGCCTCCACACGTGCCCAAACTATAGTTTCCGCCTGAGGTGGTAATTTCTGACGTTCAACGGCAAATAGCTTCCTCGCTGTGGTCCTGCTATCATATCCAACATCCAGGGGTATCTCCACATTGCGCCAGATCATTATTTGCTCGCCCATGTGCAGACTAATACCGTGGGCTATCATAAAGTCTGCACCAATGATAATTTCATCCACTATATCGGCAACAACAAATACATGGTCAGCGCTGATGTTTGCAATAGTCATTCTTACCCTGGCTTTTCCATAGACAGTGGCTAAGTCGCCAGTAGCAGTGCGCAGTCGTACATTATTTAACGGTTCCACTGCCCCTTTTACTAAATCGGGTCTTATAATTGACTGAAATGCTCCTGTGTCTATGGTGAGGACTTGCTTACTTCCGTTTATAAGACCGCAAACAGTAAGGTTGCTATTTTTCTGTTGTACAATGGAAATGGAGATTGTGGGGCCATCGGTTGTGGGAGCCAGCACTTGCCCCTTAGTGCTAGCTCGATTTAGTTTAACGGTGACTCATGAGATTTGGTGTTGTTGGCCCGCTTGTTGTCCCTTGCTGGCGAAGCAGATCTTGATCTTCTCTTTGCTGATCTACAGTTGCGCTGAAAATGGCCAGCCTTACCGCATTTAAAGCACTTAGCGCGAGAATTACTTTTTTCCTCCTCCATTATCTGTTTGACTAACTCCCTTATCTCGCTTCTACTGTCTGTGTTATGAGTTTCAGTATCGAGACACCGCACCTTGTACATCTGTGGCTTCGAGATGACTTTTGCAGTCTCCTGGGCTAGCGCGTACGAGATAGTTTCTGCAAAGGATGACTTTTGCATAGCACAAACCGCATATTTAATATCTGGATCCCGTATGCCATTCACAAATGCTTCAATCTTAAACTGATCCAGAAACGGGTGATCTTCGCCTGGGTAAGTCAACTGCACCAAACGTTCAATTTCCATGGCGAAGTCTTGCAGCGTCTCATTTGCCTTCTGCACCCTGCCTCGTAACTCCATTCTGTAGAGTTCTCTTTTATGCTCGCCACCGTACTTACGTTGTAAGGCTACCATTATGTCCTCATAATTATTTCTGCAGCCGGCTGGTAAGCTTTCGAGTATCTGTGCTGCTGCACCCTTTAGGGCCAGAATTAGCTCAATAGCTTTTTCTTCGTTGTCCCATCTATTTTTGCTGGCCACTGTTTCGAACTGAAACTTAAAAACATTAAAAGTTGCGCTGCCATCAAAGCTCGGGGTGTTAATCTTGCTGGCGTGCTCAGAGATAACTCTCACCGGTCCCTCTCGAATTTGAAGATCGCCCATTTGCACTTTTAATTCTTGTAACTCTTCGCTTACTTTTCTCTCTAGGCCGCACAATTTTTCATCAAACTCACTGACCCTTTGTTCTACGACGTTTACTCGTTGGTCGAAGACTTTTGATATTTCTTCAAATTTCTCATTTACCTTCACTAGAAGCCTTTCTCCGTTGACGCTAGAAATTTCTTGCATTGCCTTAAAGCTGTCTTGTAATTTTTCTTGAAGCTTCAGGTTGTTTTCTTCTAACTTCTTTATCTGGTTCTGGTTGGTTTCTTCTATTTTCTTCATCTGGTTTTCCTGCTTCTGGTTGTGCTTTTCCTGCTTCTGGTTGTTTTCTTCTATTTTCTTCATTATAGCGGCAAACATTGAATTTAAGTCTATAACGCTATTTGTTGCTGGGGCACATACTTCAATCTCTTCCTTTTCGTCTTTTTCTCGAAATTCGTATGTGCCAATATCGATACCACGCTGCTTAAATTCATCTATTAACCGCTTTTGCAACTCCGCTTTATTGCCTGCTGTCGGTAGATTTAACTTACTCAGCTCCATTTTTAGCTCGTCGAATTTCATTTTAACTATTTATTTATTATTTTGCAATTTCACTTCTGACACCAGTTGTTACGTTTATTAAAGTTATAAACGTTTAATTTATGAGTTCTTTATTTGCAAAATAATTAAACACACAACTTTTAGAGTTTTAGTTAAATAACACTTTATTTAATCAATTATTTAACGATTTAACTATTCGCGATTAATAATACACGCTGGCAACTTTAATTGTTGTACCACAAGATCTTAACTAGATGACGCTCACAATACGAATGAATCAACACGTATTGGCGTTGCTTTTATATACCCTATTTTTGGCGTTCTTGAATGTTCGTGAATTTCTACCGCCATCTATTGCGTAGTTGAAAATGCTGCGTTGCCACTTTTATCTCAGACACATTAGTGAGCATTATTATTTACTTCTAGAACCTTCAATCATTATTTAAAAATACATGTTGTGTATTTTTATTTAGTTGTTATACAATGCAGGTGTGTGTATGTTTGTGTATTGTGTTTGTTTAGTCATCGCTTTGTGTTAGTTGTTTTTGTTTTGCAATAAAGATGTTTTGTAGAAACTTCTGGCTTTGAAAACAAACACAATAGGCCATTTCGTTTTACTTTCTTGGCCTCAACTATTTTTAACATCTTTTTATGATTTAAATAAAGCATCTTTGTAACAATATGTTCGATATACATGTAAGTAGCATTAAAGAAAAGCTAGATTAATAATATTGTAATTATTTTTTTCACGCCATATTTTCAAAAACTGAAAAAAACATTATACGAGGGCTGCTCTATATATTTCTGGCCTAATAGTGAAAATGCGAATATTTATAATCAAAAATGGTTTTATTGTTTTTCAAAGTATTCTCCAGCATGATTTATACACTTTTGAATGCGCTCAAACCAGTTGTCGAAGCACATTTTCCACTCCGATTGAGACACCTCTAAACTAACACTTCAACAGCTTCTTCTGGCGACGAAAATCGTTGACCACGCATTTTTTTCTTGATGTGCGGAAACAAGAAGAAGTCATTAGGTGCAAAGTCAGGGCTGTACGGCGGATGACCCATTAATTCGACGTTTTGGCCGGTCGAAAACGCTCTGGTTTGAGCCGATGTGTGAGAGCTCGCATTGTCATGGTGAACAATGATTCGTCTTCTCTTGTTGGTTTTTCGAATTTCTCCGATGACTTCAAGCAAACAAATTGTAGTGTACTACTCAGAAGTGACCGTCCTACGTTACTCAAGCGGAACAGTCGCCACACGACCAGTTTTGCCGAAAAAACAGGCGACCATTTGCTTCGAAGTGCTTCTTCCACGAACAACTTTCGTTGGATTTTGCTCGTCTTTGAAGACCCACACGGTCGATTGTTGTTTCGTTTCGGGCTCATACGCATAGATCCATGATTCGTCACCTGTGACGATATTATAAACGTCTTTTGAAGCAACGCAATCGTATTTTTGCAACATTTGTTTGCACCAATCGACACGAGCCTTTTTTTGAGCGACTTTCAAATTGTGCGGGATCCAACGAGAACAAACCTTTTTTACGGCCAGGTGTTCATGCAGTATCGAATGTATGCTGGTGAAAAAAAATGTCCGAGGATGTCTCTATCTCTCGGTATGTCGCATGTCGATCTTGCATTATGAGTTCACGCACGGCATCAATGTTCTCTGGCACAACAGCCGTTTTTGGACGACCTTCACGGAATTCGTCTTTGAGCAAGCTTCGGCCACGATTAAATTCATTATACCAACTTTTCACAGTGCTATAGGATGGCGCTTCATCGCCATAAAAAGATTTAAAATCATCGATGTCGTGATAATCCACGTCGAAAGTTGTGAAAAATGATGGCACGAAAATGTTCACGAGTTAATTCCATTTTTTTTTCTATATTAATTTTTTCAAGTCACTGTAAACAACACAAATAATGGTCGTACGTCAAAACGTTTTGAGCACGATTATGCTTAAAAATGACAAACTTTCCAATGAAAATGTCAGATTGCACTTGACAGCACTCAGTGTTGCCAGGCCAGAAATATATATAGCAGCCCTCGTAAGGTGTTTTTTTTTAAGAAATTAAATATCATAACTCATCGGGCTATTCCTACAAAATTTTGAAGTGATATAGCTAACAGGGTTTTTAATCAAATGGTGAAATAAAATTTAAATTTTAAAATTAAAATTTTTAACATATAAATTCCCGGAATGCGGAAAATATCTCAAAAAATTGTTTTTTTACATTGAGGCCTTAACTAGTCACGGTACTGTCAAATGCTTCTTAGAGAATGTAGTAAAAATTTGAGGACGTACCGTTTACTTTTTTTTAATCGGTGCATTGCACTCCGAGGAATTTTATAATTTTGTTACAACATTGACAATGTTGGAAAGTGCTTTGTTAAGCTGATGCCTAGCTCTTAGGGAATCAGTTTAATTAATAAAATATTAATCTCGGGAACAATTTTTAAACGATATAAATTTTATTTTTATAACGTTACGTAAAATGGAAAAGCGTGTAGGCAAAGAAAAGGATAATAAAAAAAACACAGGATTAGAATTTAATCGAAAGATAATTTTTATTGCGCGACTTATTACCTCTTGGTATGGCTGTTAGGCGTGAGAAGAAGTTAAAAAAATTTTTTCTCATTGGAAACAGCATATTTGACAGTTTTGACAGTATTTACACTTCTCTTTTATTATTCATTTAACGTATACATAAGCATTCAGCTTAGGTGTTAAAAAAAGGGAAATTATAATATTTCAAGGACAAACTTGTTCATGCATCTTGGCATGAACATTGCCGCCCGCCTTGCAGGATATATGCAATAATACTACAGAAGAAGAAAAGCTTGGTAGCGTCAAATATGCTGCTTCGGGAAAATAATTTACAAGTAAGTATTAATGTAAAAAATTAGAAAATATGAATAAAGCTATATAATTCTTTTATTTGTAACATTATTCAAAATTCAAAAAACAATTATTATAATTAGTATTAAGAAAAAGTGTATAAATTCAATTAAAAGACAAATATTAATTTGGGAGAATATGATATATGGATTTCGTTTTGTAGTTTGTTTGAATCCTGCCTACAAGTGATGGACCATAAATAGTCAAGCCAAGCATGATACTTTGAGCGGTAGGAAATCCTGTTCTTAAGAAAATTCCCTCGCACATCATCTTCGGGTATAGATCAACTCCGATAGCAACATCAATCGGAGCTGATTCATAAAATTCAGAATCTGCCAGAAAAAAGTCTCTGAAGTTTCTCTTGTATGACTGTGGCAAAGACTGAGCTGGAGTATGGAGACTCTTTCGACTATCCACCCGGAATGTGCCCTCGATCGTTGACGAAGAATCGTAGCGCGATTTTATAGTTATAGGGCATACGGTCTCTTTGTGAAGGGTAAACGTGGTCAAACTCAGTCTATCGATCAACCTTTTCGAAACACGGCTGATTAGCGATCCCGAATCAAGTAGAAAACGAGCATGGGATGTAGTCGATGCAATTTTAACGTGTACTGTGGGAAGAAGAATAATCGAATTTTGTCGCAAGATCGATGTAAAGGAAGAAGTCTTGGACGTGGTGGGAGGTGAGGATTTCCCTTTAATGGTGTGTGACATAGAAAAACGTTTATTCGAAGAGGTTAACGGTTTGGGGGATAATGATCGCGATCTGGAACGGAATGGCGTGGAAGCATTGGATGAAATTTTTGGCATAATTATCTAAAAAAGAAAAATATATGATAAGAGAAACGACCAAGCGAAGCCTTACGGATATCAGCGTTAAATACAAATTTCAAAAAAAGCCATTTCAGAATCAAGAGAGTTAAATTGTTTTGAAGAATAGGACCTATATGAAGTAGGGAAGTGAAACTATACATCTACCTTCTGAATTTCTTTTTATAGATCGTACATATAAATCTTCACAGAACAGATCGAAAGGAGAATTGAAGTTCTTCTTTGGAAGATTCTCTACCTCCCAAAACTTTTAAATTTCTTTATCTAAAGAAATTTCACAGAAACAGGACATTAGAGTCGAATTCTGAATTACCGCAGGAGAAACAGGGACGGTGAGAACCCATCCGAAGACCGTCACCTGTGCAATTAAGGATCCGCAAATATTGTGTTTAATACCCGAACGGATAATGAATGGATAAAGGTCCCCTTCGATCAGAATATCAATCTTTGAACTGCAATAGTATTTTGGATCGGATAAGGGAATTTGAGGAAGATTAAAAAAAAATGAATTCGGCATTGTTTTTGAGGGAAGTGGGAAACTATTAGAGCAGTTGCTGGCATTTTAATATCTTCATCCAGAGGACTACCAAGAACAAAGGAACATTGAGGTTCAGCTCTAGCCGAAACAGAATTGTTTAGGCTGGAAATTTGTACATTCGCTTGTTTAAATGGAAGTTTGAGAATGTTAAACAGGCGTTCAGAAATAAAAGTGCCCTCAGAGACTGAGTCGATGAGAGCTCGTGCTCTGTATTTCATTCCCAAACGTAATACATTCACCCAAGCAGTTCCTAACAACACCCCATTTGAATTAGCGGCGAAACAGGATTGAATTACTCCATGAGTAGATGTGGACTGTAAATTCGTGAAGATAGTAAATGGTTTAGAATTAGGATTAAGGTTTCTAGAGGTTAGGCTAAATGGGTTTGGACTGACAGTTTCCCTGTCAAGAAGTGCATTTTGTCTTTTGCCACACTTAAAGCAACTATATTTGCTACTGCAAATTTTAATGGTATGAGTTTTTGAAAAACAATTCATGCATAAACCTTCCTTTTTAATTTCCTTTGTTCTCAGGTCCATCTTCAAAAACTTAGGAATTGCATGATTATCATTTGTACATAACTGACACCTTGGACCCAAAACATGTGATTGAAAACTATGAACTCTTTGGGCGGAATTACCATTTTAAACCTTATGCCGTTGTTCTTTACTTTGTATCATTACTTTTGGTCTCGGACACACACTCCAATGGTCGGTGTCTGTTTGTCAAAAAAATATCAAGCTCTAACCATTTTGGAATTGCAGTCTTATCCTTAAGGTCCTATACTATTGAAATTTCGGATCTCGGACACACACTCCAATGTTCGGTGTCTGTTTGTCAAAAAAATATCAAGCTCTAACCATTTTGGAATTGCAGTCTTATCCTTAAGGTCCTATTCCTACAATGTTAATGTGTTCGCAGGTAGCTTATTGGTACAAATGAAAACAAAAATGGGATCCCCACTTTCATGTCAATACTATAAAGCTTTATATCTCGTTGGAGTTGCTTTAATGCTTTACAGGACTTAGATGTAATAGACTGAATGCTAAATAAAATTTTTAATTGCCCATTTACCAGAACTCTTCGGTTTTAATACCGGGAACCGTCAAAAGAAAAGTTTTTCACATTGCTAGCTTTTGAATTACTTATAACAGCAGTAAAAATATCACGAAACGTTGGACAAGAAGCCTTGAAAAGTTTCGATCTCTATTGGGGGCAAGTATTGGCCCGGGGATTTAAAAGATCACAAATTAGGAAAATCACGGAAAGCACCTGGACGTATTGAGGTTTCGGTAGGACGCTCATTTGACCTAAAAGATTCGGATATCTTAGAAAGTTTGGTCAAACAGTTACAGTATCTCGTATAAGTACTTTTGTACTTAGATTTAAATGATTCTAGATCAATAGGATCTTCATTTTCGTCTGTTTATTTTTCAGTTTCGATTAAAAACTGTTCATAGGCTGCCTAAAGTCGTGCCCAATTGGAGCCTAACTCACAACGGTGCACCTCAAGGGAATGTTTAGATGTGGTTGGGAATTTATTTTCATTAAGATCAGCCTCAAATTCGACAATGCTGTCTGCTAGACGAATAAAGTTATCTAAAGACATACTAAAACTCGTAATGTCAGTGCTAAATAAGAAATATGAAATTGGGATAAAATAGCAGTGCACAAACTGTAAAAGAAAATGGAGCAAGCGCAAAAAAAAACAGCAGAAAGAAAACCTTATGGTTTTGATGAATTATTGGAAGTATGTGTGTATGGGTGTATACGGCAATCCAGTGATGAACTCTCAGTTAGTTCCAATCCGGCTCGTGAGGACCAAATGTCAAGCTGATGTCTAGCTCTTAGGGAGTTTGACAGTTTTGAGAGTATTTACACTTTTGTTTTATTATTCATTTGACGTATACATAAGCATCATAGGATGCTAAAAAAAGGGAAATTGTAGTATTTAAAGGCCAACCTTGTTCATGCATCTTGGCATGAACAGGCTGGAGGGGGAACCATTATAATTGTTGACCTAATTTTGCTTTTATTCGCATTTTCTATAGTTAGTCTTTAAAATGGTTTAAACAAATTTGCTAGTACTGGAGTAAATTTAAATTACATAAGCAAAAAAATACCATCTTTTTGGGGAAAACCCTCAAAAACTAAATTTTTTACATTTTCTCAATTCAGAGGCTTGTAACCTTTTAACGAAAGGCGCTAGCAGAACAAAACTTTAAACTTGTTGATTTTAAATTTTATTAAGAATATAGCAATTGGCTTGAAGTAACAATCCGATAATTAATAAGCCAAAAATACTAAGTGGCCAAAATTAACAAAACAAAAAAAAATTTTAAGCGAATTTTCTCCCTGCATATTTAAGCATATTTTTATAGATATTTTCAAGGTGTGATTAAATTTAAAAAAATCGTAAAATTTGAGTTAAAAATAAACTTTTTATGGCTTTTTCTAAGAATTATATGTCCGAGGTACCTAAATTTGGGCCCTACCCAGAAGCCCTCCATTACCCTAGTAGCCTGACCGTCTGTAGATTCACTGATTCACTAGATTCAATACATTTTTCTTATTTTGATAATTAATTGTTCGCGTTTCTTTCTTATGTGTACCTTCCATGTAAGCCTATGGTCAATATTAAGACCAAGATATTTAACATTATTGCTTTTTGGTATATACTGAAGGGCAATCATGTTTTCTTAATGTAAATGTTACATGAACGGATTTTGCTGTATTTACTTTAACATTCCACTTCTTTAACCAATCTTGAATTGGTTTTAGCTGATTTTGTACTAATTGAGATGCTATAATTTGCGACTGGTTGGAGGCTAATATAGCAGTATAATCAGCATAAAACCTAAAAGGGAAAGATTACCGGATTTCAATAGCAAAAAGTGGAACGGTAAATAAACAAATTGTTAATAATAAATAAAAACAATAATAATTAATAATAAAATAACAAAAAAGCCATGTTGTTTTTGCAATGTTGTAAATGTACCTTGGATATTTGTTTTTCAAGCATCATATGAAGGCATATCAACTATAAGGTGGCAGCACGACGACAACAAATACAACAACAAATCAATTATTAGTGTCAAAATGTAACAACAGACAAAACAAAAACCGAGAAAACGTTGATTCAAGCCATCTAATTTGTAGATTACAACGCAAAATTTTATTTATATTTGTTTTATATCTATAAATCAATATTTTTATAAAATTTAACATTAATAAAGTGTAAACAGGGGAAAAAACTAAATTAACCAAAAAATTATCATCTGTCGTAGCGCTGCCACCTGGTTAAATATGCCTTGCACCATATTTTCACCACAATTTTTAATGATGCCACAGTTTTCTTGTTTATAATATATAATCACCCCTATCGTGAACAGTTTTTCCCTGAAAATAATTGCCCTTTTCTCTAAATTGTAATCGTGAACAATTTTTCCCGTGAAATGTGTTCCCTTATTGTGAAATGTAATTCAGTTAGGTATAACATGCACAAAATATGCCTATTAAAACAGAATAAAAAGTAAAAGTAAGTAATTTTTTTTTATTATTTAGATTATTGAAAGTTATTTTTTAGGTCTAAATCGACAAATAAACTGCAAAGCGACATCTTTCTCTATAGGATGGGAAATAACCGATCTATTGCATGTGGTTTTGTAAAGCTTTCGAAAGATTTGGTAGTCAAATTCTGGAATTTTCTTGTAGGAGAACTGAATAGTACTGGTGCTCCTATAAAAAATGTATTTGAATGGAAAAAGGTAGTTTTACTTTAAATATTGTACATTTTCATAAATACATTCATATTTATGTATATAACTGTGGTATTAGGTATGGATAGACCAAAAAAGGTATGTTCGGTCAACAGCTGCCGCTAATTAAAAAAGCCAACGAGGAACAGGAGGTGGTCCAAACCAAATAACGAGTTTGTCAGTTAGCGAGTAATGTATTTATAAACTCAAAGGAATGAAAGAGTCATATGTATTCATATGTATTTATTTGGGGATTGCATTGAGAAGGCATCTCGCAAAGCGCGACGAGGTTTTCTCTGTTGCAGTAACATTTATACATTTTTAAAATTTAAAAAAAAACTTTAAAAATTTGCGAATAATTTTTTCCCTATTTATATTTTCTTCTTTCTAATTTGTATTCATTACGAATTAATAGCGGGTACAAACGTTTCCATTAAATTCACGATACCAATTTTCTCTTCATGGGAAATAAAAATTTCATGGAAAGAAAAATTTCACATTTTGTTTACGATAGGGGTGAATATGGAACACTATTAAGTCCAGGATTCACTGTCGTTCTTAAGGTGCAAATAACAAATATTTGCCTAAAATTTCTTTGCTCTTGTTTGCCGTAAATTGTTTCTAAACAATACACACTACGCACATTTATTTGCCTATTTTTATTTGTTTAAACAGCTACGAAATGATGTCAAAAAATTCTTGCAAAAAAACAGACTTCAAAGCAGACTTCATCTGCCTATAACGGTTAAAGAGTATGGCCAAATAAATAAGATTACATTAACTATTGGGACATCCTTATATCTCCAAACGTTATACTTGTTCAACTATTCAATAGTTTGGAAATATACTTCAAATTACGGGAACTATAGGGTCACCCTTTATTTTCAAAATTCAAATTATACACTTGCTGTTGTAATAGATTTAGCAATCAGGTTCTGTGAAAATTTCAACCATCTGTCTATAACGGTTCAATAGTTTGCCCATATACATCAGATTATATCAACTAATTCAAATTATAAGCTTCTTGTTACGGCGGACTTAGCAAAACAGGTCCCCAAAAATTTCAACTGTCTGTCTGTAACGGTTCGAAGTTCGGCTATATACACCAAATTACATCAAATATTGGGACATCCGTTTATTTTTAAATCAAATTTAATACTTGTTGTTATAGCGGACTTAGCAATACAGGTTCGTTGAAATTTCATGCGTCTGTCTACAACTGCTAAAAAGTATGGCCATATACATCAAATAAAATGAACTATTGGCGCACCCTTTAATTCATAATTTTAATTATTAATACTTGTTACTATAAAAGCCATAGCAATCGACACTCTGTCCAATTTGCAAGCGTTTGTCTATAACGGTCCAAAAGATAGGCCCATATAAGTAAATCTACATCAATTACAGGACACCCTTTAATTTCTAAATTCAAATTATAAACTCGTTGATATAGCAGGCTTAGCAATACAGGGCCCTTTTAAGTTTTATCAATCTGTCTATAACGGTTCAAAAGTTTGGTCACATACTTGAAATAACACCAACTATTGGGACACCCTTTAACTTCTAAATCCAAATTTTATACCTATTTTTATAGCGGACTTAGCAATACAGGTTCGTTGAAATTTCAAGCGCCTGTCTACAACTGCTAAAAAGTATGGCGCGCCCTTTAATTCATAATTTTAATTATTAATACTTGTTACTATAACGGTCATAGCAATCGACATTCTGCCCAATTTGCAAGTATTTGTCTTTAACGGCCCATGTAAGTAAATCTACATCAATTATGGGACACCCTTTAATTGCTAAATTCAAATTATAAACTCGTTGATATAGCGGGCTTAGTAATACAGGGCCATTTTAGGCATCAGCGTTCTGTCTATAATGGTTCAAGAGGTCTGCTACATACTTGAAATTACACAACTATTGGGACACCCTTTAACTTCATAATCCATATTTTATACTTGTTGTTATAGTGGACTTAGCAATACAGATTCGTTGTAAATATCATACGTCTATCTACAACTGTTAAAACGTATGACCATATACATTAAATTAAATGAACTATTGGCGCACCCTTTAATTCATAATTTTAATTATTAATACTTGTTACTATAACGGCATTCAACATTCTGTCCAATTTGCAAGCGTTCGTCTATAGCGGTTCAAAAGATAGGCTCATATAAGTAAATCTTCATCAATTATGGGACACCCTTTAATTTCTAAATTCAAATTATGTACTGGTTGATATAGCGGATTTATCAATACAGGTCCCTATGAAGATTCAGCGTCCTGTCTATAATAGTTCAAGAGCTCTGCCACATACTTTAAATTACACAACTATTGGGACACCCTTTAACTTCTAAATCCAAATTTTATACTTGTTGGACTTAGCAATATAGGTTCGTTGTAAATATCAAGCGTCTGTCTACAACTGTTCAAAAGTATTGCCATACACATTAAATTTAATGAACTATTGGCGCACCCTTTAGTTAATAATTTGTAATATTAATACTTGTTACTATAACGTCCATAGCAATCGACATATTGTTTAATTTGCAAGCGATTGTTTATACGGTTCAAAAGATAGGCCCATATAAGTAAATTTACATCAATTATGGGGGCACCCTTTAATTTTTAGATTTATTTTTGCATAACATTTTGTTATTTGGAGCTATTGTAATACCCAGTCATTTAAAATTTTACAGAAGTGCACTTTACAGTTCATAATACACTTAAAAAATATGTAAGTTGTATGGAGGGACACCATTTACTTTTTAAGATTATGAACTGTTTTTAAAATGGGACCAATCTGTAAGCATAATTAATCATATTACCAAAAATTTTTAAAATCGGATCAGAAATGACTGAGTTCTGCAGGCACAAACATAAAAAAGCAACATTCAACCGAATTTTATAACCTCCTTCTTTTTTGAAGTCGGTTAAAAATACAAGCGGTCACACATTCATGTGCAGTCACACTTAAAATCATATTTGCCTTAAAAATATATGTGATCAAACTGAAAAAAACATAAATTTATATGTTATTGGTGTTATTTTTTGCCGTCAAATTTCGATTCATCTATGTATAATCTTACATTTTAAACTTATGAGGTCTAAAGTAATTCATGCAAGTAAAAAAAATTTTTATTACATATTTCCCCAACGTTTCGTGTATTTTTTATTAACTTTCTAAAGAAGTCGACTATTTATACTGCGTTTCCATTGACTTGAAATCAACTAGTTTTGAGAAAAACACTTCGAAGCGTTTTCATTGAGCTGAAGTGTTTTGTAAAGCTGCCCATACACGACATGTTTTTTACATCTGACATGTCAAATTTCCCACTGTTAAACACAAACATGTCGTGTAGGGCTGTTGAAACATTGCTTCTGTAAAATACATGTGAAAAGTCATCTGACAAATTTTCGTTTAGAACGTGTTCTATTTTGATTTGACAAACCATCTGACATCAGCTGTCTTTTAAGGCCGTGTCAGATAAAACTTTTGCTTTGCGTTGCGTTGCAAGTTCGCTTTGACATCTAAGATAAAATGCACGAACTTATATGAAGTATGTCACATAAAGCACTTTTAACGCAAAGCAAAGCGCAAAGTTAGGCAACACTCATCTTTTTGCGCGCTTTGACAATTAGCTGCTATACATTTGTATATTATTTTTGGCAAAATCGAACGTAAAAGAGTTAAGAATTTTAAAATATTATTTTTTTATTATATATTCTTCCTTCATTATTTTTTTTAGAAAATTATGGAAGAAAAACTTATAAAAACAAACAATAATTAGGCGCTGTTAAAGTTTTTATTGTGATTTACCTCTTGCGTTATACGCTTTTTTTCAAAGTTTGAAACGTCACGCAAAGCGATAAAGTTTTATCTGACACGGACTTTAATTCTTAAAAGTATTGTCAAAAACCTATGCCGTATGAAAACAATCAAAGGCGGTTGACCATTGGCGGTAGAATTAGCCGGCTGATGGTATTATTTCATATGAACAAAATCATATGATAACAATTATGTAAATTCTGTATCATTCAGTGTTGCTAGAGAAAGCCAGAAAAAGTTACGCTTTTTCTTTAAGTTACATTATACAAAATATAATAAATATTTTTATTCCATGTTTCAGGAAAAATAGGAAGGCAACAAATTAATTTTCTAAACAAAAAAACAAAGAAAATCGTATGAAACAAATTTCATACCGATGGTATTCATGAGGATTTAAATTAGGACTCCATACTAATATTTCGGTATGGAAAAATGCATGACCTGTCCAGATCAATAAAATTGGTTAAAGTAAGATTTTAAAGTAAGATTTTAAATTAAGATTTTTTTAGTTAAAGTAAGATTTTTGTAATAAATCCGTTTTAACTTTTTCTTTGAAAGATTAACTTCGATAGAATTTACTACACTCATTATTTTAAAAATACTGTTATTAAACTTCAACATATAGTCCGGCACTTAAAACCGGGTAATTGGTACGGTTGTTAAATTTTTCAAGCGAAATAGCTGAAGTTGCTAACAATTTTTTTGCAAGTTTAAACAGAATAATTAGTTTTTCGCACGAAATGCAGCTCATAATACTTCATAGTCGGAGAGAATTGTTGCAAAGAACATCTTGCTGTTTCTAAACATGAACCTAGAAACATTTCGTGATTTCTCACGAACTGAACTGCAGAAAAGTTCTTTTTCTTGCTTATTTCAAACCAATTTTTTATATGGAATTTTAAATGCATTTGCAAGGTAACCTTTGTTATTAATATCGAATTGACATGTTAAGAAAGATATGTTAAAATATGATATGTTAAAAGAGATTCTTACCTCAAATAATTAAACAAGTACTATTTCAGTTTTATTAGCTTAGACACTAACAGTCTTATTCACAAAAATTTTAAACTGCTTAATAAGAGGTTAATAAGAAAAAATCGCTAAAGTAGTATTCACAAATTTCAAATATTTAATGTAGCAGTTACCCTTCTTTAAACCTTTAATAAGTTTTGAAAAGCAGTTTTCCCGTAAAATTTTTTACTGAAAAAGTGTGAAAAACTATTAAAAAAAAACAACGAATATAACAAATTTAATTTCTACAATAGGTAAGTTTTTAAAACATAATTAAATATGAATGCAAAAATTTTTTTTGGTTCATTGTTGTATACATCACTAAAGCTGAAAGTCCATGCAACGCGTTCTATGCGTACACGCTTTATACGCGTCTGTCAAAAAAGTAGAATTAATGTAAATATATGTGACAAATTACACAGCACAAAGCGTAGAAAGCATGAACACGTAGAACGCAAGAAGTTTGTTTACTTTCTACTTTTCTGTGCTTCGCAAGCGTCATGAAAAAATGTCAGCTGTTTTTGATATCTAAGGATTGTAAATTATATTTTATTATCAACGGTATCGATAAATATTGTTGTGTTAATGATTACTTTTTTCTGTTTTTTTTTTTTTTTTTTGTTTAAAAAAGCCTTTTTAATAAAAAAAAAACACTTTTTTAGTAAAGTTTAAGAATAAATTCAGAAAAAAAACGTTAATATTAATAATTTACAACAACTCTTTCATCAACAAAACTAATGTTTTTGCTATCGATTATTTTTATGTACTTAGTTTCATCCCTAATACATATATTTAATTTAAAAAGTTTTTAATACAAATGCAAAAACCGTTCCTTTTTCTTCTGAAGATTTTCATAGGTCCTTGTTACACAAAATATTATGTGCATAAACTCAATATATGCCATAAACTCTTTAAACATTACATTTTTCCATTTTTCCAAAAATGATTTCTTTAGATAAAAATATTTAGACTACAGCTGATAAAACAAAAACTTGGCGCATAAAAAGCGTTGTATGTAACTTGACGTTTAAGAAGTGTAGAAAGCATAGAAAGTATGAAAAGCGTAAAAAGCGTAGAACGCGTTGATGGACTTTCAGCTTAAACGTAAATTGACATATAATATGACATGATGTTGCCAACATAAAACTACAAAACTATTAAAATCGTTTAATAGTTAATTTTGCGTTATTAAACGTTTGTGAATAAAAATTCTTATTAATAGTTAATAAAACAAAAAGTGTTTAATAACTAAAGTACACATTAAGCTTACAATAAGAAATTTTTGTGAATAAGACTGTAAGTCTGTACCAAAAGTTACGAAAATTTAATTTTAAAGTTACAAAACATGTAAAAAATGTAACCACACGGCAACAGTAGTATCATTATTTAATGCAAACTGATCTTGTTCATATTTAGAGTAAAATGAAATTATTAAAATTGACAAGTCTTCAGTAATTCCGTAACGCAGGCAAAAATATTTTAAGACGAATACAAGCCATTTTGAAACCGGACGGCTTGACACAGTGAAAAAAGCGAATTTGATCAGCTGTTGTAAACAAATAATAATTATGTCAGACGTAATTATACATGTACGTTTGTGACCAAATATTAAAAGTCTTCTGTAAAATACCAATTTTGACACACATGCAGAATTACATATGACAAACACAGTTAAAAAGTCAGATGTAAAAAACTGTCGTGTATGGGTAACTTTAATTTGAATTTGTGACGTTACACTGACATTTTCTCCGTAAAATTAAAAAAAATACTATTTTATTTTTTTTTTAAATCGTTTTTATTTTTAATTTAATTTTTTTTACATATTTTTCTTCTTGTATTTTTTTAACACTTTTTTTGTAACAAAAAAGATAGATAGAACGGAGTTGAACTTGAATATCCTAGACATAACACAGTTTTGCAAAGGCAAAGTTAGTACGAAAAAATACATTTTCGACATGATTTTAAATAAATTAAGTGATTTAAATGGTTTTGGTAGCATAAAGTATGTATGGAAAATCAAGTAGCAAAACACTAAATTTAAGCAAATCATGTGTTTTAGACAAAATCACGTCAATGGAAACGCACTATTAATTAAAAAGAAGACACAGTTACAATCAAAAATATGTTAACTTACAATATGAAATTAGTTTACATTAATAAAGTCAAGATTTTTGATAATAATAACAATAAGAAACAATATTAAACATGAATTAGCAAACACAAAAACTTAATAAAAACTAAACTGCTGCGCATAGGATTTCTTCATTGCTATTCATTTCTTCGGCATTTTTTCGAAGTAATTGCAAAGAAAACGTTTAAAATATTATTAAATGCTAATTACAAATGATGAAAAACAGTTGCCTCCGTTAAATATTTAATTTCAGTAAAATATACATAAAAATAACCATTTGTAGCCGGAACAAAAATATACTCTGGGCGCATCTCCTTAAAAGTCTCAAATTAAGTTTTTATTCTCTTCTAATATAATCAGCTCGATTATGAATGACAAATCCCTGGGAATTTTTCCCCTATTCCCTGTTCCCCTATTCTAAATAAAAACTCCCCGGGAAATTTTTCCCTTTTCCATTATTCTAAATGAATTTCGAAAATGGAAATATTTTCCCCGGGAAAAAAGTAGGTATTATGAAAGTGAATTAAAGGGAGAATGCAATGACAAATTTTGGGAAAAATTACTCCAAAAAATGTAAGTATTTTAATTTATGTTGAAAAATAAAATATCTTAGCAGTTTTTAATACATAACTATGAATGAATTACTTATTTTCAGGTCCAAAACAACAATTAAAAAGCAATTGGAGGGTCTCTTGAACCAAATGCAAGCCCACCCAGATATTGCTCGTGGAATGTTCAAGGGAAGTAAGGACGAATTAAACCGGTTTTAACGCAATTTGGAGGCGGAGTTGAATTTAGCAGGGCCACCAACAAAAAGTGCTTCGGAATGGAAGAAGATATGATTAATGAAAATTTTCCTTAATGGTATAGAAGGGTTTTAAAAGTTCAAACATTTTTCAGGTATGGTGTGATCCAAACAAGTACATTCGACAAAAGGCCGCCCAGAACCTCAAATATAGTAAAGGAACTGGTGGAGGGCCGAATATGGAGCAGAAGTTCTCTGCAAACGAAGAAGCCATTTACGATTTGATTGGGATGAAAGAGTCCGTTGAAGGTATAACTAATACGTTTGGATTATCCAGTTCTTCTTCAAACATAAATAAGCGAACAGAAGAAAATATTGGAGCAGAATTGCCATCAGAGCTTTTAGCGGACGACGATATAAAGCTCAATGAAAGCTGTAAATACTCACCTCAGCCATCACCAGCGAAAAAGATAATTAGGTATGTGATGGAAATCGATCAATTTGAAAATGATTCGTTCTGAGATAAATTTTAAACAAAAGTAATTGTAGAAACTGAATGGAGAGTTATTGAAATATATATTAAAGGTATTAACAAAACGAAAATAGTAAGGATATCACAACCATTTACGGTTTTAAGTCGTCTCGATTTCGAAATCGATTTCACATACATACATCACATACCTGAATAATGCGAATTTTGTTAATTTTGTTTTTTAGTTTTTAAGTGTTCTTTTTTAAAGTTTTGTTTATTTTGTTACATTAGTATTTTTAATTCTTTTTAGTTTTTTTGTTTTTGAGTATAAAGTATTTTTATTTCGTTTATTTCTTTTTTGTTTTAATATTTGTTGTTGTATATTTGTTTTTCATACAAATTTTAATTCAAAACAACACAGCTCAAAGCAAAGCTGTTGACTTCAGAAATTCGAAATTCAT
Organism: Gymnosoma rotundatum; assembly: GCA_916610165.2. Lineage (NCBI taxonomy): Eukaryota > Metazoa > Arthropoda > Insecta > Diptera > Tachinidae > Gymnosoma > Gymnosoma rotundatum. The sequence continues at coordinate 114,558,524 of OU744336.1, forward strand.
TTCCCAAAATAGTATTCTCGCTGTTTGTTTCGAATAGGGGAATTTTATTCCCGGGAGAAATTAACTGTATTAAGAATTGGGGTGAATACATTTCTAATACTTTGTACGAGAAGTAAAATACATTTTTTTTTATATAAAAAAAGAAAATATTTACCACTGATGGCAATATAATAAATAAAAATTGGCCAAGTAATGATAGCTAATATTGCATATACATATGCACACGCATGTATTATGTATACAGATTACAATTAAAATAACTTTCATACATTAAGGCAATATGAGAAGAAAATTTATAATAAATAACCCCCATGTATGAAAGTTCTAAATACACAAAGCCATGCATGAATATACATTTTTTCATATTCTATTCTACAAAAAAGCTACAAAAGGTGTTCTAAAGAAGGAGCACAATTAGAGGGTGAAGCTAAATAGGAATTAGATTCCACTTCTTAACAATAAATTTATTTATTACATATTTTTTGGTTAAAATTATTTTAATTTATTTTTCAAACTACAGTTGTTTATTTGTTTACTTGATATAAGTGTAGACAAATAATATGTTGAAATAAAAAGTCGCTTAAATTAAAAAGCCAATTTCACAAAGAATCAAACTGCAAAATTTTAATTGGGAAACAAAGTTCTACAATTTTTAAGAAACTTAAATGTTTCAGATTTCGTCAAATAAAGGAAAAGCACTTGTGAATAGGGTTTTAAAAATTTTTAAATTATAACTTACCGTCAAACGAATATATAATGAAAAATGAAAAAAGTCAGTTTACATTAATTGCAAAAGTGATCTTTCAGCTTAGGACTTATAGAACATATCTCTTTAAATTGCAAGTCGAAAGTTATGCAGGAATAAAATATGTGCTTAAAATGGATTAAATGGACCCTTATCTCTTCGAGTGAGGCGGAAGAACAATTTTGCTTAATTTTCTGCATACAGCAGTTTAAATGCAAATCTTAAGTTTAATTTATGTTGGTTGAACTTAATCGATATTAATACTTGAAGTGAAAGCATGATGCTTGTTGTCATATATTACTTCATTTTAAAGTTATTTATAAGCATTTTAAAACAAAATGCGTGTAAACCTGATCATAAATTATATAATTATAAAAAATAACTTTCATACATTAAGACAATGTAAGAAGAAATGTATAATAAATAACTTCTATGTATGAAATTTCCAAATAAACAAAGCCATGCAAGAATATACAATTTTTCATATTCTATGCTATAAAGATGCTTCAAAAAGTGTACTTAAGAAGGAGCACAATAAGAGGAAAAAAGTTTTTAATATTCATTGATTATATTGTTTTGGGTTAAAACTTCTAATATCCCGTTTCTGGCTGCCACGAAATTTAGTCATATCGCGACTTCTGCCGAAATCAACATGAAAACAGGTCATTTCGCGTACATTTTACCATTTCCCAAATCAACTTATTTTACTTAATTTCAACGAAATTAACTTGAAATTACAATTGTTAATTGTTTTTGTGTAAAATACTACCTTATATGCAACCATGAGCATATTTACAATACATATGCATAGGTACATACATTTATATTTACAAATATATAAGTATGTATAAAGGCCGTGTCAGATAAAACTTTTGCTTTGCGTTGCGTTGAAAATTCGCTTTGACATCTAAGATAAAATGCACGAACTTATATGAAATATGTCACATAAAGCACTTTTAACGCAAAGCAAAGCACAAAGTTGGTCAACATTCATCTTTTTTCGCGCTTTGACAATTAGCTGCTATACATTTGTATATAATTTGTGGCAAAATCGAACGTAAAAGGGTTAAGTATTTTAAAATATTATTTTTTTTATTAAATATTCTTCCTTTATTATTTTTTTTAAAGAAAATTATGAAAGAAAAACTTATAAAAACAAACAATAATTAAGCGCTGTTAAAGTTTTTATTGTGACATACCTCTTGCGTTGTACGCTTTTTTTTCAAAGTTTGAAACGTCACGCAAAGCGACAAAGTTTTATCTGACACGGCCTTAATAACCAAAACATATTGAACATGCGAATGCATTAGCTCATGTGGTCAACATATTTTTGCTGTTTTCCTTTGCGAGTTGTCAAAATTGTTGCTCGATATTGATTCTTGAAGTGAAAGTATGATGCTTTTTGTCATATATTACTTCATTTAAAAGTAATTTCTAAGCATTTTAAAACAAAATGAGTCTAAACCTGATCATACGTTTTTGTGCAGATATATAAATTAATTTATGTAATTTACAACTTAAAACCTTTATAATTCCCGAACAAATGTCTTCCGTCAGGATTACTTGCCCTCGGTAGAAGTAAAGATAGTTTTGCTTCAGTCTAGTTTAGCATAGAATTTCAAAATGAAAACAAAACTAACTTACATTGTAGGAATGACTATTTCAAGAAAAAAATAGTCAAGTAAATAACCAATACTTTTTAAAATAAAACTTAATAATAGCCAAAGCAACAACTGTTTTACATAAAATTTTGAAACTTTGCTCTATTCTGAAGTGAAAATATCAAAATACTAAATTATATATTTAAAATACTTTGGATACATAACTCGAAAAATATGTGTCTTGACAACATATATAATATAATAATATACCTTCTCTTCCAAAATTGCATTTTATTCACTATAACCTATAATTTTATTTTTAGTTGTGTCCTTTTATTTAATTCACATATATTATAAATTAAAAATGTTAAAAGCGAGTTTTTCCGAAACTTAATAATTTAGTTTAAATACTGGGCAACATTGATGATACAAAACTTATAAGAGCAAAAACTTTATAAGAGCAAATATTTATTTGCCTAAAAATTACTCCAATATTTGCCGTCGAGTTCTCATGAGAAGCATTTTTGTTTGCTGGCAAATAATTTTATTTGCCCAAAATCAGCAGTGGTGTTGTTTGTTCCTAATAAATGTTTTGTGGTCAGACTACAGCAAGCTAATATTTGACGATTTTAGTCAAATGTTTGAGCAAAGACTATAAATATACTAAGATGTTTCACTGCCGTACATTCTACATCCAGTGCATATTTTGTCGATGGACGTACTGCTACTGCCACTTTAAGAGTAAAATCACAAAGAGAGATTATTATTCTCAGCAAACTTGTTACTCTCATCTCACATTAATTCATTTGTATATACGTGCATCCGAATGTGTATAAATTTACATTATAAAATATTCAACGTAAACCAATGTTACCGATTGTGTATTTGTATGGTAACAATATGTGTTTTTTTGTTGTATAAGAGAAATAACATCGATTTACACCGAATATTAAATTCATTTATTATCAAAATGCAAATTTATTATTCGGAACCTTTTCGATTTTAATTTACTTTACTTTTTTAGTTACTGAATGTTTGCTGTGTTTTTGTATACTGTCTTTTTGTTCCTGTCTTTTTCTCTTATTGATTCAATAGAGTTCTTATTTAATCAATTTGGCTTTTGATATAAGACTTTCAAGTTTTCTATACAAAATTTGGGTAAAATCCACTAATGAGCTAAAATAGCAGTAGTGAAATGGCCATATGAATATACTTTCTACGCAGTAATATTTTCAATTTCTACTTTTAAATAAAAAATGTTTCATGAGTATATCATGAAATATTTATATTTGAAGCAATCAAGCACGAATAAAATAAATTAAATTCATTTATTACCTAAATTTAATTACTACATACATATAAATTAAATACCATAATTATTAACATTAATTAATTTGTTTCAATAACATTTATTAACATTTATTTTATTAACTTTTATCACTATTCTAAGAAGAATACTAGTTTAGCGTCTCAGTTGTAGTGAACATAGTGCTTGAATCTTATATATAAAAATGGTGTAAAAAATGTATAGTAATTCATAAAATGAGAACAGCTGTGCCGATTTTTTAACATTTTATTTCAGTTGTTCGTATTTTCAAGTAGAAGGTTTTTATGGAAGAAAATTTTTGAAAATCCCTCCAGAAAAGTTGGAAAATTGAAAAAATCAAAAAATTGGTGATTTTAATAATTTGCTCGGGATAATTAGCACAATATTTTTTAAAGATAATAAATTTAATTTAAAATTCCCGTAATTTAATTTTAATTATTAACTTGCAAGTGCCCACATAAAAGGCATAAATAAATTATCGTGGTGTGTTGTGATATTTTATTTGTTGTCTTAATTTTACTTATACTTATGTTGCTAAAGGTACGGTCACATTAGTCAAACATTTGACTGAAATCGGCAAATATTTATTTGCCGTAGTCTGACCACAAAATATTTATTAGAAGCAAATAATATCACAGTTGATTTTGGGCAAATAAAATTATTTGCCAGTAAACAAAAATGTTTCTAATGTGAACATCGTGTGACCACTCGACGGCAAATATTTGACTCATTTTTACGCAAATAAATATTTGTTCTTACAAAGTTTTTGTAAGAACAAACAGAGACAAATAACAGCTGTATCAACAATGTTGCCCAGTATTTAAATTAAATTATTAGGTTTCGGAAAAACTCGCTGATAATTTTAAACTTATATGTGTATTAAATAAAAACAAAATAAGAAATTAAAAATAAAATTATAGATAAAAAATAATAAAGTACAATTTTCGGAAGAAATAGTAAATTAAAAAAGTTGTCGGGCCACATATTTTTCGAGTTAAATATCATCAAAGTATTTTATATATAATTTGGTATATTTCGACATTTTCGCCTCAGAATGGTGAAAAGTTTCAAAGTTGTATGTAAAAAATATGTGGCATTGGGGATTATTAAATATTCTTTTATAAATTTTTAGTTAAGTATTAGTTTAAAGTAAAGTCGCAAGAAATTATATACTTGAAAATTAGCGTTGCCGTTAAATTAAAGTTAAGTTAAAGTTGTATTATATACTGTTATATATCTGCACATAAACCTTTGATAAGATTGAGATGCATTTTGTTTTAAAAAGCTTAAAGATAACTTTTAAATGAAGTTTTATATGACAACAAGCAACATGCTTTCACTTTAAGAATCAATATCGATTAATTTATATTAAACAAGAATTAAACACGCTTAAATTTAACCAACATAAATTAAACTTTAATTAAGATTTGCACAGTGCCCACGCATTTTAACTGCTTAAAGAGACGAAAAAAGTCGGCTATGTGCAGAACAAAACCAAAATAATTCTTCCGCCCTACTCGAAGCGTAGGAATAGAGCTAAGAGTCATTAGTGATTATCCATTTTAAGCACTTAAACTGTTCTTGCATAAGTTTCGATTTGCAATCAAAAGATAAATGTTCCATAAGTACTAAGCTGAAAGATTATTTCTGCAATTAATGTAAACAGATTTTTTTTAATATAAATATATTCGTTTGACGGTATGTTATAATGTAACAATTTTTAAAAACTATCTGTAAAAGAGTTTTTCCCCTATTTTCCGAAATCTGAAACATTTAAATTTCTTAAAAATTGTAGAACTTTGTATCCCAATAAAAATTTTGCATATTTGTAGTTTAATTCTTTGTGAAATTGGCTTTTTAATTTAAGCGACTGTTTATTTAAACATATTATTTGTCTACACTTATATCAAGTAAACAAATAAACAGCTGTAGTTTAAAAAATATATGAAAGAAATTAAAAGTTTTTAGAAATTTTAATCAAAAAAATGTAATGAATGAATATTAATATTTATTGTTAAGAAGTGGAATCTAATTCCTATTTAGCTTCATCCTCTTATTGTGCTTCTTCTTTAGAACACCTTTTGGAGCTCCTTTATAGCATAGAATAGAAAAATTTGATATTGTTACTTGGCTTTGTTTATTTGGAACTTTCATACATGGGAGTTATTTATTATAAACTTTCTTCTCACATTGCCATTATGTGTAATAGTTATTTTAAAGGAATCTGTATAAATAATACATGCGGGTGCATAAATATAATATTAGCCACCATGGCTATCAGCGGTGGATATTTTATTTTTATATCAAAAGCTGGGATTTAATTTCTCGTACAAAGTATAGGAAAAGTATATTATAGGAAGAGAATAAACACTTCATTTGGGACTTTTAAAAAGATGCGCCCAGAGTCTCTAGATGGAAACAAATTTTCTACAGTTGTATATTTTTGTTCCGACTACAAATGGTTATTTTTTGTTTGTTTTGAACTCATGTATATTGTACTGCAATTAAATATTTAAGAATAGCAACGGTTTTTCATCATTTGTAATTAGCATATAATAATATTTTACACGTTTTCTTTGCAATAACTTTGAAATAATGCCGAAGAAATTGAATGGCAATGAAGACATCCCATGCGCAGCAGTTTGTGAGTAAATAAATTTATGTTTTTTTCTGTTTGATCAAATATATTTTTAAGGCAAATATTATTTTAAATGTGACCGCACATAAAACATGTTTGCCTGTATTTTATTTGGTATTATTTCAAAGCTGTTTTAACAAATAAAAATAGGCAAATAAATGTGCGTAGTGTGACCACAAAACAAATTTTGTATTGTTTTGAAAAAACTTAGGCAAAACAAGAGCAAACAAATTTTAGGCAAATGTTTTTCATATGTGACCGTACCTTAAGAAAGCATTGCTCATGGGAAACACATGAGTGCAAAGTAACAAGTTCTTGGAAAGTCTAAATTTAAAAGCGCCAGTAATTTATTTTGTTTGGCAATTTTAATTTATAAATTTAGATATCAAATTCATATTGAGGTTTATATATATTGAACCTATATGCTGGTTAAATAAACTTAACAAAATATTTAATAATAAATATACATAAATAAGTGCCTTATTTTATTACCATTGTTTGAAATTTCTTAAAAAAACATATTAAGTATCCACAAGAATAAATGCCAAAAAAATTACTACGTAATTTAGGGTATGATTAGTTCGGTGCGATTATGCATATTTTTTAAAATACACAAATAAAAATATATAGTGACCCTACAATAATAAAAGCAGTCATATAGTTTCGTTTTTAAGCTTATTTTACAAACAATTTTTAAATAAGTAGGAAAAATAGAATTCATAAATTAAATTTTATGAAGCATATTCTTCTTTATATGTAGATATGTACGTTTCTATATGTTAAATGTGTGTTTTTGTCTCTCAATACTTTACTTTAACAAAACATTCACACATTTTTAAACGCATGTGTGTATGAATCTGTCTTGTTTACAAAACTAATATTGTGCTCTCTTGAGTTTCGGTTGCGCTCACAGAAATTTCTTCCCTCTTATCTCTTACCCCCGCTACCATGAAACTACTCATAGTTTTTGATTTTTTAAATGTTCAAAGTGCAACATCTTTATAAATTTATTGTCTTTGGTTTGAGTAATGTGACCGTACCTTTAGTCGCACGATCTGTCAAAAATTGCATGTGTGCTCAAAAAGTATGATAGTGTATATTAAAAGACTCTGTGTGTGACAGACCTTTTAACAGATCAGTACGATTTTATAATCTTATGAAATAATTCATAAAATAGTTTTCTCTATTAGAGTTGATTTTTTTAAAATGAGGAGTAAAAAACAAAGTATTAGACCCATTTATTTTTTGCATCTTATTTGTATAATAGTGTTGCACCTACCACGCCATTATGGAACCATTTTTAAAGGATTCTGTCAGATTTTTGTGTGATTAAATCGTACGATTGTGTATGATAGTGAATCCTGGCCTTTAACGGAATTGTTCAATATTACTAGAATATTAGTTCTTTAATTTATCCAAGATTTTTAAAACTATCTGTATTTTTTTTTTTTTTTTTTTTTTTTTTTTGTTTGTTTATTAATTTACATCTTTTAAATTACATTTACTACAATAAACACTAGTATTCAATAATATATACATGTATATACAAAGTCCCAGAAACGAGCTCTCGAGTACATTTAATATAGTATAACACATTTTTAATTGTAAATCTATATATTTATTACTAGTATATAAGAAAATAATATATATTAAATGTAATGAAAATTTATCAAAAACATTACTTGTATGAGGCAAGGATAAAAATCATAAGTCTAAAAGTAAAACAAAAGGAAGAATTTCATAGTTGCCTATTCTTGTAACCACCAAAATTTTTTGGTTTTTTTGTTTCGCATTCTACGAAGTTCTTTATCTGACATACTTTTGTCATGTCTACTTAAAATATTTGATATATTGCAGTTAACTGCTTTAACATTAGCCCGTCTATAATTATGATAAAATACTGGTACACCATTTTCATCTTGAATAAGATGCAATTTATCTAAATATAAAAATGACTCAGGAGGTCCAAAGCCATAAAACTATCTGTATGTGGCAATTAAGACTTAAGAGCGCTTAATAACTAAGTTTGTCATTCCGTTTGTAATTTCTACAATATCGTACATACAGATCTGTCAAAAAGTCTGTCCCACTCACACACTCTTTTAATCAGCACTATACTTTTTTAGCACAGATGCATTTTTTGCCAGGTCGTTCTACTGAGTATGATAGCCTTTTTGAGCGATGTCCGTTTGTCCGTCCATGCCTTTGCAAACTTGATTTCAACAAAAATGTAAATAGGTCAATCGATCAGACTTAGTGTCGAAAGAGGTGTTATTGGAAATCAGCAAGTACGTTTCATGTCCTTAGACGCAGCGCGCAAAATACCACGCCTACCTCTAATTATTCCATGGAACAATGAAGTAACTCAAATCATAAAAACAAATATATAGGGCGATAGAGAATAAAAAAAAAGAAAAAATCGGCGCTCGCCCATATTTTCACACATCGGTCCTCTGAAATTTTCAAACTTTTTAAAATATTAATATGGGTATCTATTTTGAAGAGATCTTTAAGGATATATTAAATTTTCTTTTAAATACTTAACCCATTAAAACCGATGGCATTTTTATGTAAAAATATATATGTAGAACTTAAATTTTTTTCTTATTTATTAATTCTCTGTCATTCCATTATTTATTTTTTTGATTGGAGTTACTTCACTGAACCAGATTTACGTATATGGTGAAGGGTATATAAGATTCGACATAGCCGAATATAGCACTTTTTCTTGTTTTTGCTAAGATTTGTTTACATATTTCCCACTAAGCATACAGAGGTGAAACCCTTGACATATAAAAATAATATAATCAGGTTTTCTGTTATGAACAAGGCATAATAAACAAAACAAAAACTAATTATTTTACAAGAAAACATACAGCACAAAAAGTTTTTGCCACAAAAAAAATATTGTTTATTCGCGTAAATAAAGAAATCATTTACGAATTATTTTTAATTTGTGAAAAATGTGATATGTTGTGGTCTTACAAGATAAAAGAAGTGAAGAAGTCTTTAAATCTGCAGTGTTTTTTGAATGTAGAAATTGTGATCTGTGGCAGAAATGCAGTGTCATTTTTTGTGGACGTGTTAAAATTAAAAACTATAACTTTTTCGTCAAATGATTAATATAAATTTAACTTGATCAAATAAAAACATATAAATATCACTTATTTTTAATTTTATAAATTTTCATAAAACCCACCCTTATTTTTGACTTTTATAAAACATTTAATTTTTTTCTTGCGCCAGAAACACAAATCAAAACAAAATTGATGTCGATAGGATGTCAAGAAAGAGATGCATAGAAAACCGAGACGACTATAGTCTCGTGACATCTGTGTATACTCGGTGATATTTCCTAAGATGTAATATCAAATACTACCCTTAAAGCAGCCAAAGTTTAACAATATTAAGTACATGCAGGAGCTCAGCTGAAAGCAAGGCATAATCAATGTGCCTTGGCTGAAAGTTCGTCGCCTCGTGTTTCTACCTTGACATGCGTATGTCAACATTAATTTACGTTTTCTATAACGCCACTATAAAAAAGAGACTGTGTGCTTGCTAACGAAATGTGTTGTGGAAAAATTGCATTCAAAAGTGGTATAAATAGGACAGTTTAATAAGTAGTTATAAAGTTTTCTTTTATTCTATTTGCACGTTACTTCTATGAATTTTTTTTTTTATATTCAAACATTTTCCTTTTGTTGTATCAGAGATGGTAAACGAAATTTCCAAAGGAATATTTAGGCTAATGCATAGCAATTATAAGGATGCAGCGCGATGACAGTAACTATAGCAATACAACAACAAATCAATGATTAGTATCAAAAACATGTAGCAACTGAAATAAAAATAAAAGACAAAACGTTGAGCAATCAGTATTTTATTGTGTAGATTTTATTTGCAGATTTTAACGCAAAATTTTAATAATATTTGTTATATTTATTTATTCACAGCTCATGAATATAAAATTTAAATAAATTGTTTCTTATTCGTAAACAAAACAAATTATTTTGACATTAATAAAATGTAAACAAAGACAAAAACTAATTTAAGCAAAAATTAAATATGCTCGTCAGGAAACTTCTCACAAATATTTTAAATGAACTAAAGATTTCTGTCCAAACCATAAAGAAAAGACCAAAATCAAAGTTCAAGCAAAAACAACAATAATCAACATTGATTTTATTTTTCTTTACGCACTGCATACGGCAGACTTTTTTTCTACTCTTTTATACAGTTTAAAGATGTTGAAAAATAAAAACAACAAAAACACTACGTTATTTTATTTTTTTATTTTAATGCACTAAAAAAAAATACGAATTTGTGTTTTGAAAATTTCCAAAAAACAAATAGAGTGTTGTATATGGTAATCTTATTTCTATTACATATTGGCAGCCCTCTTCTCTTATTTTTTTCTACTCTGATACATATTACTTCACTTGTCATTGAATTCTAGAAGAATAAAGATCTTTAAAGTTGAAAGCTCCTTGAAGCGTTTTTCTTTATTGAGCACGTGTTCTGGTAGATTTTGTTACAACAGGTTATGGGCTCAAAGCACAAAGATGGAGGAAATTAATGTCAAAGTTATTAGCATAAAAAGACACGGTTTGGAGGTTTGGGGTTTCCAAGTGAAGGCGTAATTGGAAAGTATAAATGCCTAGCGCATTGTTAAAGGTACTGAGTTAAGACCGGCAAATGATACTGATGCAGTGCAAAAAGATTTTGACTTGAGAAGTGGTAAAGCAAAAAGAATTTTAATTTTGTCATTAGAGCCTGCAGAGATAAAAAATATTTTAAACTGCGATACGCCTAAAGAAATTTAAGACAAGCTGTGTTCGCTGTAACAGCAAAAAGACGAAACACAGTTGCAGTTCTTAATGCAAAAATTTTTTAAATTGGAATTTTCATGCAATGTGAAGGATTTTTTGGCAGATGTTGATTCTATTTTGGCGCAAATAAAGACTCAGTATGAAGATATAAGTGAAACTATGACCATTAATAAAATTATTTCGAGCCTTCCGGAAGCCTATTTTAATTTTGGTACGGCATGGGAGAATACTGCATCAAATGATAGAAATTTAAATAATTTTACCAGCCGATTACTGAAAGAAGAGATAAAATTAAATGAGAAAAATGGTATAAACGTGCATAACAACAGTGCTTTTCGTTCAAGCCTACAATCCTACAAATGCAAAGGTGATCATAAGATCAAAGATTGCCCAGGTATGAGGAACATGAAATGCTTTGGATGCATCAAGTTTGGCCACACGCGCAAGTATTGCAAAAATAAAACCAGAGGCAATAAACAACAGCAATATAATTACGGTGGTGGTAGTAGAAATGGAGGAGATGGTAATGCCAACCATGCAGATTTTAGCCCAATTATTTTTAATTGCCAAGTTGTTGAAGGTGAGTGTAATGCTATAGATATTAAACAGTCGGACGGATTTATTTTAGATTCTGGAGCATCGAATCATATGGTCAACGAAAAATAGTTCAATTACATGAATAATATACGTTAATTGTATCAGCATGCAAAGATTAGTGTTGCTAAAAAAGGTGAACATTTAATTTCAAAGAGTCAAGGCAATTTGCTGCTGAACACCGAAAGTGGCCTAATTTATCTAACCGATGTTCTAATGGTACCAGGCTTAGAAAAGAATTTAATTTCAATCAAAGAACTCACACGAAAAGATTACAGCGTAACTTTCTATGGTGATATGGTAGAAATAAGAAACAATAATGGCCAGATTTTTAGAATTAAAGTTTCGAATGTTTTTGAAATTAAGGCAAATCCCGGAAAAGGCGATCTTCATAAGAAATTTGTCACAGTTGCCATTATAGGAATGAAGTTGCTTGTGAAATTTGTTTAATGGCAAAATTTCCGTTTAAAGGTACTAGGAAAAGAGCGACACGTTGTGGTCAAAAAGTTCACAGCGACTTAGTTGGGCCCATTAATTATTTAAGTCATGATGGAAAAGAATATTTCGTCCCGTTTATCGATGATTTTTCACATTTTTGCGTCATATATACATTGCGTAGCAAGTCAGAGGTCTTTGAGGCTTTCAGAAGTTATGCGGAAAAATTGTTTAACAAATTTGATCGGAGAATTGAAGTTTTGAGGGTAGATGGTGGTACTGAATATAAAAGTAATGAGTTTTCCGACTATTGTTCGAAAAATGGCATAATGATAGAAACAACTATACGTTATTCATCACAGCTTAATAGTGTTGCAGAACGGTTCAATATAACTGTAGTTGAAAATACTAGATACCTGTTACTACACCATTTTTCATTGATATTGAGAAAATTTCAAATAAAATTGAGAAAATTCCAAATGAAAATGAGAATTTCAATTTGAAATTTAGAAATTTTCAAATGAAAATGAGAATTTCAATTTGAAATTGAGAAAATTCTAAATGAGAATGTCAATTTCAAATTGAGAAAATTCCAAATGAAAATGAGAATTTCAATTTGAAATTGAGAAAATTCCAAATGAAATTGAGAAATTTTTATTTTAAAATGAGAAATTTCCAAATGAATTTTAGAAAGTTTAAAAAAATTAAGAAGTATTTACTAAAAATTGATATAATATGTATGTATATACATACATTTATTTTATATAAGTGTAAAAAAGTCACTGTAATTATCTTGTTTCAAGCTTAGGACAAGTAGGCCCTTAAAATGACACACATATGTATATAATGTATAATGTTTCATTCGAACAAACAACATGGAGTGTTTAACTCGAGATATATCTAATTGTCCTATATGTAGAAGTGAAGTAGAAGGTAAAACAATGCGATTAATTTCTACATATTTATCTTCTTAGAGTCGGAACGCGTCTTACGAAAAAAATAAAAAACTTATTCCGATACGGATCGTAAGCGTATTATTGATGCAGCTAACAAAGGAATAGACTGGGTAAAATTGGCTTTATCTTTAAATATTTGCTACAAAACTAACCATCGATGGGTTACCGCATCAAACATATTACCATTGCGAAGAGGTGGTAAAAAGCCTTGCTCTTTAAACGGTGTAGAAGTAAAAAATATTATTGATTGGGTGGAAGAAAGACCAGAATTAACTCTTCGTGAAATTGTCGAAAAAATTAATTCTGAATTTAACAGTGGAAAATACACTGCATGGTAAAATTTATTCTATAAAAGCTGTCCATGTCCAACCTATATCAATGAATATTCAACTAAATAAAGAAAAACGTGCAGCATATGTACGAAAATTTAATGATTACGTCAGAGCCGGAAAAGAAGTGGTATAGATAGACGAGACCAACTTTAACTTATTTTGTCGTAGGAAACATGGTTGGTCTCGTGTTGGACTCCGCACAGTGCAGTCAATGCCTACATCCCGTGGGCCAAATATTCACTTAAATGGTGCAATTGGTACATCAGGCATTATTCAAATGGATAGCCGTAGGGGTTCGTTTGGAGCTGACTGCGCAAATGAATGGGTCAAAAGGCTTCTGGATAGGTGGCAAGAGTTAGGAAATGAATTATCAGAACTGGTATTGGTATGCGACAACGCTCCTTGTCATAGTCGTCTGGGACGAATTTTTGAAAACTCTCCAGCTACACTTTTACAATTGAGCCCTTACTCACCAATGCTTAATCCCATTGAAATTATTTCGTCAAAAATAAAAAGTAAGGTAAAGACAAAGGTGAATGTGCCAAATGTAAGTCCCCCTAATGTAGGAGAGCAGCGGCTTCTTTTTTTAGAAGAGGTAATCAATCTTTCAAAAACATGTATAACTACTGGAGATTGCAGTAGAGCTATACAACATACTACAACATTTTACCAATCTGCTGTGGATTTGGAAGATACGTCCGTTGGTCAATAATTCAACATAGACTCTTAATACCTTTTTTTTATTTTAATTTCCATGATACTTATGTTCTAAATAACTGTTAATTTAATAAAAAAGGATTTAATTTTATAATTAAATTTTTTCAGTTTAAATTTATAATTTCATTTGGAATTTTCTCAATTTAAAATAAAAATTTCTCAATTTCAAATGGAAATTCTCAATTTCATTTGGAATTTTCTCAATTTCAAATTGAAATTCTCATTTTCATTTGGAATTTGCTCAATTTCAAATTGACATTCTCATTTTTATTTTGAATTTTCTCAATTTCAAATTGAAATTCTCATTTTAATTTGGAATTTTCTCAATATTAAATTTAAATTCTCATTTTCATTTGGAATTTTCTCAATTTCAAATGAAAATGGTGTAGATTCAAATTTGCCAAAAAGTTTATGGAGTGAAGCCATACTACATGCAACGTACATTATAAATAGGTGCCCGACGTCAGCAATTGAAAAGAACAAAACACCTGCTGAATTATGGTACAATGAAAAACCAGATTTGAATAAAATACACCCCTTCGGAACTGAAGCATATGTTAACATCCCGAGACAGATTGGAAACGGTAAATTTGACGCAAGATCCAAAAAAATGATGTTGGTTGGATATACAGTTAATGGGTTCAGATTTTATGATGAAATAAATCAAAAGATAATAAGTAGTAGAGATGTCATATTTATGAATTATGCTTCAATTAAAGTTCCATGTATTGAAAGATCATGATTTGGTAAATGAATAGATTAAGAATGATGTAAATGAAGAAGTAAAAGATGATGTAAGCCTTGATAATGAAATGATAGAAAAGGATGCAGATAATGGTATTAAAAATGATGGACAGTCAGGTGAAAGAAGAAAGAGAACGGCTCCAAAACATCTTAATGATTATGAAGTATATAATACTGAAATGTTTGCTTATGCAACAGTCTTACATAATGTTCCAAGTACGTTTGAAGAGGCCTCGTCAAAGTATTGGACAAGACCTGACATTGCCTATGCTGTTAACACACTCAGTAGACATCAAGAAAAATTCGGAAATGTTCATATCAATGCTGTGAAGAGAATTTTTCGATATCTTAATGCAACTAAAAATGATGAGTTAATCTATAGTAAAATTGGCTACTACTCGGATGCTAGTTGGGGAGAAGCGGAAGATTGAAAAAGTACAACAGGCTATTGCTTTAAGTCCTTTGAGAATTTTTTGTCTTGGAAAGCCACAAAACAGAAAACCATAAGTTTGTCATCAACGGAAGCTGAGTACGTCGCATTGCGTACAGCAGCCCAGGAAGGTGTATAGCTGAAGAGATTGTTAGAGGAGTACGAAGTCAGTTCTGAAAACGAGCCTTTTGATATGATTGTCGATAATCAAGGAGCAAAATGTATTGCTGAGCAATTGGAAACAAGAAGATCTAAACATATTGAATTGAAATACCACTTTATAAGACATCAAGTACAAGACGGGAAGATAGAGCTGAAATACTTATATACAAACTGACAGTCAAGTGGCGGACATTTTCACTAAGCCACTGGCTAAGAATAAATTTTATTTATTTAAGAACTTACTTAATGTTAAAATGTAAAATCATAATACATAATAAGATTATGGAGGAGTGTTGTATATGGTAATCTTATTTCTATTACATATTGGCAACCCTCTTTTCTTATTTTTTTCTACTCTGATACATATTACTTCATTTGTCATTGAATTCTAGAAGAATAAAGATCTTTAAAGTTGAAAACTCCTTGAAGCGTTTTTCTTTATTGAGCACGTGTTCTCGTAGATTTTGTTACCACAGAGAGCCATACGACTGTCAGATTTGCATCCGTATTTGCTCTCAATTTGTGCAGATTCATTACGTATTTTGTTTAGACCAAGGCAGATTTTTTTACTAGGTAGTGTCGTCCGCCCACCTGGTATGTAGTTGGAAATGTCCAAAGTTGTATGTATTTCACTACGTTTGCTTACGAAAATCAAAAATTTAAAAATAGAAAGCAATTTGTTCAGTTAAAGAATGTCAGAAGTGATTCATTGGACGTAGAAAGTGGAGTACCTCAGGGTAGTTGCTTGGGGCCTTTGCTCTTTTCTATTTATATAAATGATCTTTTTAAGTTAAATCTAACTGGGAAATTATTCATGTTTGCCGACGATGTTTGCTTGTTTTATCCATACAAATATGATCAAGTCTTGAAAACATATATGAAGCGAGATGTAGCCTTGATTTTTGAATACGCTCGGATTAATAACCTGATTCTTAATGCAAACAAAACAAAGTTAATTAGATTCAGACCGCGTTCATATATTTTAAATACTAACTTCAGTATTTTCGTTGATGGAAATCAAATCTTCGAGACTGATGAAGTAAAATATTTAGGAGTAATTTTACAAAGCAATCTATCGTGGAATTCACATATTAATAATGTTAAACGAAAAATTGCACCTGCTATTGGAATTCTATTCAAGTTGAAAAATAAACTTAATTTACAATCAAAACTTTTGATTTATCAGGCATTGATTCAAAGTCATTTAAACTATATGGTTGCCATGTATGGCTATAAAAACACAAATGAATTAAAATCACTACAAGTATTACAAAACAAATCTTTAAAATTGATTCATAACTTGCCAGTAGTCTATCCAACATTGACACTTTATGAAGATATTTGTAAGCCGATAATGCCTATTTGTGCGCAATATAAATATAAACTTTTAATTTATATGTTCAAATCTATAAATAGGATTGGATGCCACACTATTGACTTTGCTCAAAACCAAATGATATTCAATACCAGAAAAGTGAGTAATTTGTATACCCCAAGATGCAGATTGGAGACAACAAAGCAAAGGATTGAGTATGCTGGAAGTCTTGAGTTTAACAGACTGCCTACAAGGTTAAAGACGATTACCGCTATATCAACGTTTAAACGGGAATTAAAACAATTTTTATTTGAAAGTCTTGAAATGCTTTTGCATAGATAAATGTACTTTTTAATCATCTTATATAAAGATCTCTAGTTTTAAATTATACAATGCCCATTGGGCGCTGGGACACTAATAATGAATTGCATTAATGTGAAATGTAAATAAAATCTACTTATAAAAAAAAGCACTAAGAAGATGCATTTGCAAAACTTTGAATGAGAGAAATTCTGTATTGAGAGCAATTATCTTTTATTTCTCTTTCTGTTTTTGACATTTTTAACGCACAAAACAACAAAGAAAAGCCATGTTGCTTTTGAAATACTGCAGAGCCGCTACTACCTAGTATAATAAACGCGCCTTCGTTTAGACGATCCCACTGGTACTATTCTGCACAAAAATTTGACATGTCGTAAGACTATAAAAAATAAATCTAAAAATTAAAGCGTTCCCCCATAATTGATGTAAATTTACTTATATGGGCCTATCTTTTGAACCGTTATAGACAAACGCTTGCAAATGGACAGAATGTCGATTGCTATGGCCGTTATAGTAACATGTTTTAATATTAAAAATATAAACTAGAAAGTGCGCCAATACTTCATTTAATTTGATGTATATGGCCATACTTTTTAACAGTTGTAGATAGACGCTTGAAATTTACAACGAATCTGTATTGCTTAGTCCGCTATAATAACAAGTATAAAATTTGGATTTGGAAGTTAAAGGGTGTCCCAATAGTTGAAGTAATTTCAAGTATGTGACCAAACTTTTGAACCATTATAGACAGAACGCTGAAACTTAAAAGGGACCTGTATGGCTAAGCCCGCTATATCAACGAGTTTGTAACTTGAATTTAGAAATTAAAGGGTGTCCCATAATTGATGTAGATTTTCTTGTATTGATTTATCTTTTGAACCGTTATAGACAAACGCTTAAGTATTAATATATAAAATTATAAAAAAGGGTGCCCCAATAGTTCATTTAATTTTATGTAAATTTAAAAGAACCAGTATTACTAATTCCGCTACAATAACAAGTATAAAATTTGGTTTTGGAAATAAACGGGTATCCCATTAGTTGATGTAATTTAGTGTATGTGGTCGAACCTTTGACATTCAGCTGAAATTTACAAGGGACCTGTTTTGCTAGTCCGCTATAACAAGAAATTAAAGGGTGTTCTCAAAATTAATGTAATTTGTTTTATATGGTCGTATTTTATGACACGTTGTAAATAAGCACCTGAATTTTAGACAGAATTACTACTACTTTGTTTTGTATAATAAGAAGTACAAAAACTTTAAACTAAAAATTAAAGGGTTTTACAATAGTTGATATAATCTGATGTATAGGGCCAAACCGTTGACACTTTATGGACAGACGGATGAAATTTACATAGAACCTGATTGCTAAATCTATTACAACATCAAGTATATAATTTGAATTTTGAAAATAAGAGTGACCCTATAGTTGCTGCAGTTTGATGTATATTGCCAAACTATTGAACAATAAAACAAGTATAAAGTTTAGTGATATAAGGGTGTCCCAATAGTTAATGTAATCTAATTTATGCGGCCATACTCTCGAACCGTTAAAGGCAGACAGATGAAATCCCTTTTGAAGTCAGTTTTTTTTTTGCAAAAAGTATTACGCAAACAATTTGCCTGTTTTTATTTGAATGTTGTAAGCGAAGTGTGTTGTTGTTAACAATGAAATTCAAATTATGCTACATAATCTCATGTAAATTTATTTAGCCTTCAAAGGTATTTAAAATTTTTAACTTTAACATCCTTGTTACAAAAGGCAGATTTCTATATACAGTCTGTCAAGGATGAGTTTTCACACCAAAGAAAAATAAACGTTTTTATATTATTTTATAAAAAAGTACTATTTTTTTTAAATTTATTGTAATTATTTACATCATTTACAAAGATTTAAAACAAAAAAAAATCACTTCAATTAAAAACTAAGGAACAAATTTTAATACAAACATAACTACTCCATTTTTTTGGTGTCAATAAACTCTTTTCACAAATAATGAGATCTGTGTATTTGGCATTCATTTCATTGCTCAAATAATCTTTTGCGGCTTTAATATTTGGTATGACCATCCCTTGCATCTACCACGCATTGTAACCTCTTTCTCATCGAGTGAATTAACTTCTTTAAGTCATAGTTGGTCGGTATATTATGCCACTCCTCCGTAATTGCAGTTGCAATTCTTCCTTGCACTTGCGATCAAATTGGTTTGTAAAATATTTAGATATTGTTGCGCTTCCATCGTTGTGTCTATAAAGGCAATATCTCCTACACCTTTACACGAGATACAACCCTAAATCATTGTTGACAATTTTCCAAATTTGACTGTTGGTATAATATTGCGGTTTTCTTGAGATGTTAATGGTTTGCGCCACACTCTAGCTGGCCCATCGTTGTAGTACAACATTATTTTGGTCTCATCGCAGAATATCACGTCGTCCCAATACTCCACAGGTTGCGAAATGTTCATCGTGGCGAAGGAAAAACGCTTTTCTATATTAATTGTAGAAAGTAATGGTTTTTTACGTGCTGCTCTTGAAGAGTATTTGTTTTTTAATAACGCTTGCGGAACAGTTTCATGTGAAACAAAAACACCACATTCTTCTTCAAGCTCCTTTGAAAGTGTCCTTAGGGATATCTTTGGATTTTGGGCCACTTTTCTAACAATTGCCCGCTCTGTGCGATCATCTATTTTGGGCTTTGGTCCACCTCCACGTTTTAATTCTAATCTATTTTCTTTCTCAGCACGATAAAGCACATTGTAAATAGTTCTCCTTGATACCAAAAACCTCTCTGATAGCTCCTAGTTGGATTACGTCGTACGATAACCGCTTTCCAGGCATTTTTTTAAACACATAAACTTGCTAATTGATGCGCGTGCCACAAATATTTCATGTCAAATGATTTGCAAAATGACATACAAAATATCACGCATCGTAAATAACGGCATATTACCGCTAATCATCAAGAACTTTCAAAGAAGAGAAAAAAATCTTGTGTTGTGAAAAGAGTTGTTTGACATTAAAAAAAATGGATAAAATTTGTTTTTTTAGTTTTTTTTCTTTCTTTTGCATCGACTTTAAACTTCTTGCCCTAACCATTATATATACAGAGTGTTGAAAGGTACATGAGTAAAAAAATTATTTTTTCATAACATAAAAGTAGCCCTTTTCTTAAAAAAAAAAAAAAAATGTGAATATTTATTGTGTGAAAAGTCATCCTTGACAGACTGTATATTTTTTTAGACATCACCACCCAAAGAATGAAGATCATAAAGAACCTAGATAAACTAATTGCCTATTTAAAAAATATTTAATGCAAATGTTAAAAATATTGTACCTCCATTAGAGTGGCAATGTATGCAACATGAATCTCTACAATAGGAACCATTTTTATTTGTTAATTCAGCTAAACCTCGCCAAACTGGGGCTACCTATAGTCAAATGAGGGTATTCATCCATGCACATTAGAAGTTTGTCGAATTGTTTAACCCTTGTCAGCTTTATGCTGGAAAATACTAAAAAATATTTAATATTTTTATAATGCAATATATATGTATATTGTTATAGTTGTTATTGTCTTCTGTCTTATTGATTCAATGGAGTTATCATTTAATCAATTTGGCTTTTGATATAAGACTTTCTGTTTTTCTATACAAAATTTGGGTAAAATCCACTGATGAGCTATTTGAGCAGTAGTGAAATGGCCACATGGATATGCTTTCCCCGCAGTAATACATTTCATTTAGTAGTTTTGTTTCAAATAATAAATATTTTATGAGAATATCATGAAATATTTATAATGAAAGGAATCAAGCACGAATAAAGTAAATTAATTAAATTTTAAAAGATTCCGAATACTAAATTTTTCATTTTAATATTATCAAAATAAATATTTATAAATGAAATACGAAATGCGTTTTTTAATCGTTTAATTTTGACAGCAAAAATTAAAAACGTTAAAGTTTTTGTGCGTTTTAACTGTAAATTGTGTTCTTGTCAAGGCGAATTCGCCTTACGTTTTTGTCATAAAAAACAGAAATGCCTTCTTTTAGCAACTATGTTTTTTAATTAAAAATTTCGATATCTTCCCCTGCTTATCTTCACCCACGTAAAAGTGATTACTGCCTGTTTGTGTTCGGAGGCATGGCTTCGTCAGGTTCGTAGAAAAGTTAGCAATAAAGTAAAGTCAAAATGCTATTTTTTAATCTACTTAAAAATAGGAAATTTCTTTCAACTATAAACCTTCAAAGGGTAGATATTTTTATTTACATATAATACTTGGTTAATAAGTATGAGATAAAATAAAAAATATCTTTGAAAAATAGGTACACGTATTAATGTAATTGTAAATTTGTGCTCAAGCGTGGACAAAAAAAATCTACAATTTAATAATGTTTCAGTATCCAGAGAAAGTGCATGTTAAAATATGTCTTCTTGGCTTTCCTTATCAAAGCTTCTAAAGTTCGTAGAAAAAATGTAAGGTTAACATTTAAGTGCAAGTTTTCGAATTCTTTCTTCAGTTCAAATTTCAGTTTTGTTTACATATGTAGAATATTCCTCGTGCTTAAAATCATTGTTGATATCGATATTTTGTACAATCCAGCGTGTTTAAAGTAGCAAAATTTTCTTATTTCTACTCGCTGCTTTAGTAGAAATGAGGCTACTCTTTTGACAATAATAGAATCGCGTTCTATTTGTGTACTAAAATTTGTTTGCAAGTTTTGTGGTTTACGTATTGTGTTATGTTGGAACAAATCTAGTTTACGGTCAGCGCTCCAAAATAAAAAAGTTCCCTACGGGGTGCAAAATGAAACTTTAAGCGAAAAATGTCGCGGCAACGGTTAATTTCGGAATTACGGACCTCCGAAAATTTTATACACAGATGGAGAAAAGTCTCCGTCATTTGGTATCTAGAAGACTTATAACAGCTCCCATTTCCAGAAAATAATGGAAGCATATAAAATAGTTTATTTAATTTTATGTAAATTCTATTTTAATTAAATTATAAGGCAATTTCAAACTTTATTTATAAAAAAATGGCAAATAATAGTTACAGGGAACAAATCTAGTTTACGGGCACCGCACCAAAATAAAAAAAAGTTGCCTACGGGGTGCAAAATGCAATTTTAAGCAAAAAATATAAAGTGAAAAAATTGGCGGCAACCCTTAGTTTCGGAGTTACGGACCTCCGAAGTTTTTGTATCTAATAAGGCATATATCGAGTATTCTATGGTAGAATGGGACAATATGGGTATCATTGGAAAGGGAATTTAAGGGCCTATTTAATTAAATAGAAAAACAAAAATAAAATAAAAAAATCAGGTAAGGCTCCAACAAAACTATTTTTTCCATATAAACATAACTTTACTCAAAAACGAAAGAATTTTCTCCTCTATGGTATAACCAACAGCGGCTTTGCTTTCTAAAGATTTTCTGCGTAGCCGGCCTTCGGCCGGACGACAGGATTTTCTCCTCTATGGTATAACCAACAGCGGCTTCGCTTTCTAAAGGTTTCTTACGTAGCCGGCCTTTGGCCGGGCGCAAAGATTTTCTCCTCTATGGTATAACCAACACCGGCTTGGCTTTCTAAAGGTTTTCTACGTAGCCGGCCTTCGGCCGGACTAAAAGATTTTCTCCTGTATGGTATAACCAATAGCGGCTTCGCTTTCTAAAGGTTTCCGAATAACTTAATTTATTTTGTAAAAAAATGTTTTTCCTCACCAGATTTTTTTATTTATTTATTTTTTCAATTTTTTCCTGCTTCAATAAATAGCCTCTTATATTCCCTTTCCAATGATACTCATATTGTCCTATTCCGACATCAACTACACGATAAATGCCATATTATATATAAAAACTTTGGAGGGCCGTAACTCCGAAACTAAGGGTTGCCGCCAAATTTTTCACTTAACATTTTTTGCTTAGAATTGCATTTTGCACCCTATAGGCAACTTTCTTTTTATTTTGGAGCGGTGCCCGTAAACTAGATTTAAGCCAAAGTTTGTTTGCCATTGTTTTGAATGAAGCTTGCAAACGTTTCTGCATGGAAGGAGTAAATTTTTTTGTATGATCTGGGCTTATTTTCTGCCATTCTTTCAGTGTTTGCTTAAGCATATTTTTGGACATATTTTTGGATCGGCGGGTTCGAGAGCGTCATATCACGTCCAAAAATATGCTTATGCAAACACTGAAAGAAGAATTGCATAAAATAAGCCTAGATCTTACAAAAAAAAATTACTCATTCCATGCAGAAACGTTTGCAAGCTGTCATTTAAAACAATGGCAAACACACACATATATCAAGTATTCGATGGCGGAATAAGACAACAGGAAACAAGTAAAACAAATTTAAAAAATCGGGCAAAATCCAAAAAACGATTTTTGTTCGGCCGGGCGATAAGGTTTAAGCTACATATACACGACATGTTTGATACATCTGACTTTGTGACAGTGTGAGTCATATGTAATTCTGCATGCGTGTCAAAATAGGTATTTTACAGAAGACTTAATATTTGGTTGAAAGCCGGCGACGCAGAAAATATTTAGTAAGCGAAACCGGTGTTGGTCACACCGTAGAGGAGAAAATCTTTGCGCCCGGCAGAAGGCCAGCTACGCAGAAAATCTTTAGTAAGCAAAGCCGGTGTTGTTCATAACATAGAAGAGAAAATGCTTGCGTGCGGCCGAAGGCCGGTTACGCAGAAAATCTTTAGTAAGCGAAGCTAAAAGTAAGACCTGCCCAGAAAACTTTCATATAAAAAACGTGGAAGACATTTCGTCAAAGTTAAATTCATACAATAAACAGATTCAATTCACAAAAGAACTAGAAAAGGACAATAAGCTACCACACCTAGTCGCAGTTATAATAAGATGTGGAAGTGAACTAAAACTTGACTGGTATCAACACCCACATCATCAGGTAGACTTAAAACAAAATTAGTTTTTGTTTACAACAGCTGATAAAATTCGCTTTTTTCACTGGACAGATATCCAAGCCGTTCATATGGCTTGTAGTCGTCTTAAAATATTTCTGCGTGCGTTACGGAATTAATGAATACTTGTAAATTTTAATTATTTTATTTTTACTCTAAATATAAACAAGATTAGAGTACTCTGCGTATGTATAATATTATATTCTAAGCTAATACGGCCTAAATTGATCCATGTAAATAAAAAACAATTTTTAATACATATTTCCCCAACGTTTCGTGAATTTTTTGTTCACTTTCTCAAGGGGTCGTCTATTTAATTAAAAAGAAGAAAATTTAACACAGTTACAATTAAAAACAATTACCGCGAAAATGTACAAAAATATGTAAACGTACAGTATGACAGTAGAGTTTACATTAATAAATTAAAGATTTTTGATAAAAATAACAATAAAAAAACTATATTAAACATGAATTAACAAGCACAAAAATTTAATTTAAACTGTTGCTCAAATTAATACGAGTATATAACTGGCGCTTAAATTGTCTGTATCCTCTTTAATCTTCATTGTTTTGTTTATTTTTTGTTGTATTCTTAAGCTTTCCCTGGGGGGTTACTCCCTCTATTGCGTTTTCGTATTTTCCTTTCACATCACCGCACTCAGTAATACGAAAGCTTATGTCAAAATCGTTCGTTATGCGCAAATATCTTGCGCTAACAAAATATCAAACGCAAATCATGTAAGTAAACATAAATATGAAAATTTATTATTCGGAATCGTTTTTATGTTAATTAACTTTTATCGTGCTTGATTCCTTCATATATAAATATTTTATGATATTCTCATGAAATATTTATTATTTAAAATTACAAAATAAAATATATTGATGAGGGGGAAAAATTTTTTTTCTGTTAAAAGAGAAGAACTATTTTGTAATCTAAAATTTGCTCATGTTGACATTAAGTTTCCAATAAGAGTAAATTACTTTAATTAATTATTGGCATTATATTATTAATATTGGAAAAGCTAAAAGTCACACACTCAGCAACGGCATTTTAAAATCCGATTTTATGGTGCAACGCAGCGGTTTAGCCAGGACAAAATTGCAGTGCGCGAATGACAACGCGCCAATGGAATTCCTATAAGGGATAAAGCGGGGTTTCCTACCCGTATGTTTGTATATAAAATGTGATACTAACTACTAAATTATAAATATTTCTGTATGCGAAAGAATAAGGTGATCATTTAAAGTGCGGGTAGTTGTGATTACCAATATCATTGTCATGATCATTTTCCGCCTCCACCCATAGTGCCACTGAATCCATCACTATTTTATATTATTTTATTTTTAATTAAACAAAACACATCAAAAAACTTTTTCCGAAGACTAATAAAATAAATAATTTGTTTACAAATTTTGACATTTCATTTTGTCATTCTCCCTATTGTTTATTTTGCTGTGCCGGTGTTGCTCCATTTTTAAATTATTTTGCGAAAGCGTTTGCGTAAACATTACAGAGTATCAAATTGTACTCTTATCGCATCTACCTGTCGCATCGAACTTGCTTACGCATCGCAATAGAGAGTAACCCCCCTGGTGTATCTCTTTTTCTCGTTGTTTACTTTGTCTAGTATTTTTATATTGTCAAAATCAGGCTTATGTTTTGTTTGTGTTGTATGCTGAGCCAATGCTGTGTTTTCTCTGTTTTTGTTGACATCAGCTTTGTGCTCATTTACTCTTGTCTCTAAACTTCTCTTAGTTGGTTCAATGTAAATAAGATTGCAGTTATTATTTTCATCTCCTTTACATTGAATTTCGTAAACTACATTGTTTTTCTGTAGTTTTGTTATTGGTGTTATTGTAAAAATAGCATTTTATGTTTTGCTTGGCTTGTGTGCAAAGCTTATGTAAATTTTATTTATTGTTGTTTTTATACTGTTGTTGTCGGTTAGGCCAGGTATGTATTTTACACTGTAAAATTGTTTTTCTATATTGGTGTTACCTTTGTTGCTGTTTTGTATTGGTTTGTATGCTGTTATTAGAGACTTAATTTTATGGGGAAGTTGTTATTTATCAATATGTCTGGACACACTTTTTCTAAAGCAACCCTTTTCAAAGTGGGAGTGACAAACTCTGATCTATGTGATTTATGTGGTGTTTCTGAAGATGTATCTCATGTAATTTTTAATTGCCCCCGTTTTAATGACCAATGATTAAATTTTCCCTCTATTCTTCGCTACAATAATAGTATGGATTTCTTACTGGAGAGGACTTGATGAATATTTTGTCGCTGGCTGATTTTGTAGAGACAATAGAATTAAAACTCTAGAAATTATTATTTAAGTTAATTTTATGGTTGTTTCTAATTTACGAGTTTTAGCTTTTGTGTTTGTATTGTTAGTATGATATATATATATATATATATATATATATATATATATATATATATATATATATATATATATATATATATATATATATATCGCACTTAATCAATAAGAGGGTGTTAACTCAAAATATTAATTTTCAGTAGAGGTGAAAAACTGTTTGTGTTTACATTTCAAGAGAAGTTTAAAATCCGAATATATCATAGTAAGCAAATTCCATTAGAAAATATATTTACATTGTTTTTCCTAGAAATCTGTGCATGTATTGCCAAAAAATCAATTTATTTAGTTAATACCATTTTTCTGAAATTTTTCGATCATAAATGAAATAAATTTTATCAACAAGACAGTATCAACTCAAAATAAGACCAAATTGATAAGAGACTCAACTCAAAATAATACCTTTTTTATAAAAATTTACGAATCAGTTCCATGTTAACTTTTGTATTAACACAAAATAATACCTTTTTGTTGATATGAATGTAGTCACTACATAATCACGAAAATGGTCTCAAATGTTGTTTTAGAGATGAAGGAGTTATCGGACTGTGTTGAAATTTTTACAGTAGATAGATCCTGATGTTGTTAGTGGATTTCTTGCAAAAAATGAAATTTTAAAAATTTAAAGTTAATACCCTCTTGTTGATCAAGTGCGATATGAAGTGCGTATGTGTATGTACACATGTATATATGTGTGTAGGTATGTGTTTGTGTATGTACCCAGTAAAAAATAGGATCATCCAAAGAGTAATCTTGGAGCGCTCCTTTGCGAGTAATGGATTACTCCATAAAACTCCGAAACTCATTGGATTTTTAACACAGTATGTCCGCAGACACGAGTACTCCTTTTAAGCTCCTTATGGAGAACTCACTTTGATCTTGAAAATTACGACAGAGGAGTAATCGTTTTTGCCTCCTAAAAGAGCCTAAAGGAAGTAATCGTTTTTGTCTACTAATAAACATTCATATAAAATACAAATTTTGTTATTTTTTTTTAAACAAAAAAAAAAAATATTCATTTATTTTTTAAATTTTTTTTCAAAAATGTTTTTTTTTTATTGTTACATTTGACGAGGTCGTAGTTTATGACAATTAGGTCTGTCGGTAAATAGTTGCTTTACATTTACGAAATGCCACCTTGAAAGATTTTTCGTATTCCGGGTATGTTGGTCACGTACCTTTAAGAGCTTCCGCTAGAAAATTAAAGAAAAGATAACATGTAATATATTATTTAAAACATGATATTAAAAATTCAGCTATTAACGAAATAAAAAAAGTTAAGCAATTTGTAATTGTTTAAGGCTTTCATACTTTTTCATCCATCCCAATTTAATTTGAGTAACATATTTTCGCCGATCATTTTGCGTAGTGGTTTTTTAATTTTAATTTTATCAAACCTCAGTTTAATATAAGAAATCTGAAATAAATTAAAATAAGAAAATTTTAAATACTTGTTTATCTGATTATATTAAAAAACAACAAGGAGGCTCTATATATTTACCTGTCACATTAATCGAAGAGCTGGTTATAGTTTCCGGCGTAAATATTGGCTGCGTTTGGAACATGTTCGCCTTGAAACTCATGGTTCATGAATCAAATATGAATCCGAATGGATCACTAGTTTTGTTCCAACTTATTTATATATTTTTTTTTTTATAATATATTCTTTTACTTAATTTCATCTTTTTCTTTTAAAGACAATTAAAATTTTCTAATCAAAAGTTATTTTACATAAAAACAAAAAAAAAACCGAAAAACGAACTGATACATTCCCCATTGATCAATTTGGAGTATTAAGCGAGGCATAAACAATAAAACAAAAAAAAAAAATTTTCGATAACTCGCTTATTACTCCAAATGGATGAACAAGTCATTACTCCTTTATTGCTCGATTATGGATTAATCCATATATTTTTTACTGGGTATGAGTATATATGTAGCTGTGTATATCTATTTATATATTTTTGCTTGTTATTTATTTGCTTGTTTTTGTTGCTGGTGGTTTATACCTTAATTTGTAATGGCTATATAAATACTTTCGAGGCCAAATAATTCTTTAGTCCTTCTAGAGTAACTTAAATCTACAAAAAAAAAAAAAAAAAAAAAAAAATAAAATCAGGCTTATGTTTTGTTTGTGTAATATGCTGAGACAATGCTGTGTTTTCTCTGTTTTTGTTGACATCAGCTTTGAAAACACAGCATTGTCTCAGCATATAACACAAACAAAACATAAGCCTGATTTTGACAATCACCCCTATCATGAATATACTTTCACTCGAAATTTTTTCCCTTTTCCCTAAATTGCAATCGTGAATAATTCACGTGAACAATTTTTAACGTAAACAAAAAATTCCCTTATCGTGATTGATTTTTTCCCTCGAGATAAAAAATCAGATATAAAAATTTATTTTATTGAAATGGGTCAGTAGCAATGTCTAGGGTAGGTTAGGCAGGCAGCCTTGTTGCCACAGCCCACTTGGGTTCACTTATTGGTCCTTTTGTGTCTAGGTTAACTTCAAGGGCTTTTAAGCATCTTGCACGTCACGTTCTTGAAATAAAATTGTTCACTGTTATAGTATCTCCTCCTCTTGCAACAACACAATAGCTCCAATCATTAACATTTCTAAATTTTTATAACTTTTAAAAATTTGGAATATTTTTTCTCCTATTAATATATTCTTCTTTCTAATTTGTATTCAGTAGGAATTGATAGCGGGAACCAATGTTTCCATGAAATTCACGATAGCAATTTTCTCTTCATGGGGAATAAAAATTTCATGGGAACAAAAATTTCACATTTTGTTCACGATAGGGGTGAATATAAAAATACTAGACAAAGTAAACAACGAGAAAAAGAGATACACCATAGAAAGCTTAAGAATACAACAAAAAATAAACATAACAATGAACATTAAAGAGGACACAGACAATTTAAGCGCCAGTTATAAACTCGCATTAATTTAAGCAACAGTTTAAATTAAATTTTTGTGCTTGTTAATTCATGTTTAATATTGTTTTTTTTATTGTTATTTTTATCAAAAATCTTTAATTTATTAATGTAAACTGTACTGTCATACTGTAAGTTAACATATTTTTGTACATTTTCACGGATAATAATTTTTAATTGTAAATAGACGATTCCTTGAGAAAGTGAACAAAGAATTCACGAAACGTTGGGGAAATATGTAATAAAAAATTGTTTTTTTATTTACATGGATCAATTTAGGCCGTATTAGCTTAGAATATAATATTATACATACGGAAATCAAAATTTGGTGGCCAAAAATAACAATAATAATAAGATTAGTTTACATTGAATAATGATACAGAATTTACAATATTTTGGTCATTTAAAATATACGATCAGCCGGCTTATGCTACTGCCAATGGTCAACCGCCGTGGATTGGTTTCATACGGCATAGGTTTTTGGCAATACTTTTTAGAATTATAAAAGCAGCTCATGTCAGATGGTTTATCAGCAGCGTTGTCAACTTGGTGCGTTTCGCACTATTTTGGGTGCTTTTTCGAATTTTTTGTGCGAAAATTTCACGTGTTGGTGTGTGGTGCGTTTTTTTTAAATCTGGGTGCTTTTTTTAATTTGTGGTAGCACCAAAGCAAATTTAACACCACTTTTTTTTAAAGCAGAATTAGTCTTTACTTTCCGTTCCGTGACGAATAACCTGATCAGTTTCTGTTTAATAGAAAATGTGTATTTGTGGTTTGTTATTATTTTGACGTTCTGTTCCGTTCGAATCAGTAGAAAATAGAATTTAACGTTAAGTTACTTGAAAGTTGTTTGATAGTGTGAGTGCAAAATGTAAACAAACCTAGTTTTGTTATTGTAATTGTAGTTTTTTTGTTGTGTTGTGCATTTTGTTTTCTTTGCTACAGAAAAACTAATTACAATAATCTAAAAAGCAGAACGGCACGGAACAGAACAGCAACGAAAGTAAAGACTAATGAAGCCTTTAGTGTGAGAAAAAAACTTTTGTACAAAAAATACACCTGTTTTAATACCATTTCGTTTAAGACGTACCAAATCATAAGCACAAAATGAAACGGTATTGTTGTTGTATTAAATTATGTTATGTTAAAAAAGAAACATTTCACTGTATGGAATATACCATCCCTTTTACATTTTCATGGTCATTGTTTTTGTAGTAAAGGCTGCTGTCGTATCTGTTAAACAGCTTAGCAAAAGCAGAGTTGTCGTGATCAGTTAACCGACTTAAAAAAGAAGGAGGTTATACAATTCGACTGAATGTTGCTTTTTTATGTTTGTGCCTGCAGAACTCAGTCATTTCTGAACCGATTTTGAAAATTGTTGGTAATATGATAGATTATGCTTACAGATTGGTCCCGTTTAATAAACAGTTCATAATCTTGAAAATTAAAGGGTGTCCTTATACATATTTTTTACGTGTATTATAAACTGTAAAGGACGATTCTGTAAAATATAAAATAACTGTGTATTACTATGGCTCCCAATAACAAAAAGTTATACAAAAATGTATAACTTTTGTTATTGAATGCAAGCACTGCACAAATGTCGAAGAAAAGGAGTGCTTCATTGATGTGCGCCTTACCCAAATTGGGTCAAGGGAAGACTGCTCGAAGGCCCAGAATGACGACCCAATTTTGGCAAAAATTATATTGCCTAAGCCAAACAACAGGAGACCGAATCATAATGAAATATCGGCAGAGAGCCAACTAGCCAAGTCGTTCTGGGCTCAGTGGAATAGCCTGAAGGTAAAAGATGGCTGCTTATATCGATCTTGGAAAAGTACAGATGGCAAAACTACAACGGATTTAATTGTCGTGCCAACTTCTAAAAGAAATGAGATACTAAGGCAGTTCCATAACGGTCCCAGCAGCAGCCATATGGGTATAACAAAAACTCTGGAAAAGATAAAGCAGAGATGTTACTGGGTAGGCTGCCAACAATTCGTAGCCGATTCAATTCAATTGCGAACAGTTAATTACGGCCAAGGGTCCTATAAGAAAAAGTCGTGGCAAACTTCAACAATACAACGCAGGTGCTCCCTTTGAGCGGATAGCTATTGGTATCACAGGTCCATTCCCTGTCAGTGATGCCGGAAACCGATATGTACTAGTGGTAATGGATTATTTTAGCAAATAGCCTGAAGTGTATGCCATTCCAAACTAAGAATCCAAAAGAGCGGTAGACGCCCTTGTGAACAATTGGGTGTGTCGATACGGTGTTCCACTAGAACTACATTCAGACCTGGGACGAAATTTTGAATCAGCTATATTCAAAGAGATGTGCGACGTTTATGGTATCAAAAAGACGAGTACGACACCGCAGCATCCACAGTCTGATGGAATGGTGGAAAGATTCAATCGTACCCTGGAGGAATATTTCAGAAAAGTGGTCAGTACACACCAAAAGGATTGAGATGAGCATATACCCAAATTTCTACTGGCGTACCGGTCAGCTGTACACGATTCAACCTCACGAAGTCCAGCAAAAATCTTGTTTGAGACAGAACTAAAACTGCCAGCAGATTTAGAATTTGGTGTTAAACTTGGACCACCGCACGAAGGCAATGGAAACATTCTTCAGGCACAAGAAGACATGCATGAGCTTCATAAGTTTGGCCGTAACTGCATTCAAATGACCAGCGATAAGATGAAAGCCAGATATGATCAAGCAGCAAACTCACTGGGAGGGACCATACAAGGTGATAAAGAAATTGAATGACGTGGTTTGCCGGATAAATAGATATCATAATCCGAGGTCTAAAATGAAAGTGGTTCACCTGGAGCGGCTGGCTAAATATGGCATTAAATTTTTCTTTTAGGAAATTTCAATTCCTACTTTTTAAATGTCGTTTTTAAAAATGTAAAGTTTTTATGCAATTTCTATAAAACGTTGAATTTCAAAACTTCTTAGTATTAAGGTTATGCTTTTATGTTTAACCCTGGAGTTAATGTCGACGTCGTTGACGGCGTTTCAACGCCGAAAAAGTTGAAACAGATTGAACTTTTACGGCGTTGCAACGCGTTGAGATTAACTGCTCTCATACAATTTTATACGATTCAACTTTTTTTTTGACATTTGACGCCGTCAACGACGTCGACATTAACTCTAGGGTAACGTTTCCACTGTGTAAAATTATTTCCTTTTCCTAAATGTTCTGTTATTAAATAGTCTACTTTCAGGACTATGTAGACTTAAGCCAGCTCTTGTCTGACTTTTAATGCCAATGTTTCCTGTTTTTTTATTTATTTAACCGACATTAAATTTGATGTATATGGACATACTTTTGAAAAGTTGTAGACAGACGCTTGAAATTTACAACAAACCTGTATTACTAAGTCCGCTATAACAAAAAGTATAAAATTTGGATTTGAAAGTTAGAGGGTGTTCCAATAGTTAATGTAATTTTGTGTATGTGACCAAACTTTTGAGCCGTTATAGACAGAACGCTGAAACTTAAAAGGGACCTGCATTGCTAAATTCGCTATATCAACAAGTCTATAATTTCAATTTAGAAATTAAAGGGTGTCCCATAATTGATGAAGATTTACTTTTTAACCGTTATAGACAAACGCTTGTAAATTGCACAGAATGTCGATTGCTATGGCCGTTATAGTAGCAAGTATTAATATTAAGAATTATAAATTAAAGGGTGCATCAATAGTTCATTAAATTTGATGTATATGGCCATATTTTTGAACAGTTGTAGACACACGCACAGTGGGGGTTTATTTATGCAGTTCTGACATTTGAATCACTTATCTTCTTTTAAATGTAATAATTCCATATCGAAATATTTAGCAGATAGAATAGAACCTTCTTGTACCAACGGATACATTTTTTAGGTGAGGAATATTATGATCTCATTTGATCACAACTGTCTATGCCAGACATATTTGCGTAATAAGGATAAATAAGGATAAAATTTTTCCAGGTTTTAAATGAACTATTTACACGCTTCATTAGTTGGTATGGATTCACAATTAAAACAACGCAATAGCTGTTCAAACCTGCGCCTGGTCATAGATGAGACTGCAGCAAACAAAGCCTAAAGAATATCTCCATTTTCTTCAAGTTTGTTTTTTTTTTTAAACTCTGTATCCGGCAATTTCTCGTACGTGGACATGATAGTGATAGCAAATTTTTCCCATATTCATTTGTGCAAGTAGCAATTAAATTCATTATTTCCGTCCAAATTTTATCGAAAATCTCTTTCGGATTTTTACAGTTTTTTACAACATCAGCTACACCCATTGAAGACCGTACAAAATGAAACTCTTGTATTTCTGCAGTATCTTCCTTCCACCAGAAAATTGTCTCATTTATTCCATTTGACATATTTATGTTGTTAGAATCTTCTGAATCAGAAGATAATGATGTTGATATGCCCATATTGTTGGACAAAAATATATTATGGGTACAATCTCCAGAGTTTTCGCTGAATTGCCCATCATTGTCAATCAGAATCATCAAATAATCCCAAAATACGAGCACGTCTCATTTGTGAATTAATATTTCTTCAAGAAAGTTATACGATACGATGCTATAGCATTCATTGTAGCCGGCTAAGGGAAATTTGTAAATACATGGAGAAAATATAAAATAATATGAAGGTATTTAATTAAATGAATAAAAATTAGATTTAAAATTTGAATGCTATAGCATTCACATCATTTTGTATCAGTATGAAAATGAATGCTATACCATCCACGTCCGCGAAAGTGTTAAGATCGGTTTTTACTTTTCCCTAACTAGTGATTAGACCTTGTCCAATACCATTTATATTTATTCGTTTTGTGCAATTAATTGGTTCGTTTAGAACCTGGTTGTGTTTAACAACAAAAATATCTGCACCTGTGTCCAAAAGGAAAATTGATCTAGCATCATTCATAGAGGATCTTATATTTAGATAGCTTGACAAATATATTATTGGTTGCTTAGGTGATCCATTGCGTTTCCCGAATCATAGTCGCTTGTACAGCGCACGTTGTGGCTCTATCTTTTTAACTTCCTATTGTCGGATCTTCCATTGTTTGGTTTTAATTCCTGTTTACGGAATTCCTGTTATTGTTTCTAAAATTTTCCGTACCAAAATTGTGATTTGGTGGAATTGGGTTTCTGTTATAGCCACTGTTATTAAATGACAGTTTAAGGCATTGTTAATTTTGCGTCAGGGACTGTTTCAGGTAAAGTTTCAAATATTATTTCTTCATGTAAACAGTCTGGTATTTTTATTTTAATTCCTCTTCTTGCACATACGGTTACTATTATAACCCGTATATCAGGGAAAAAGGATTCTGTAGCTGTTTTATGATGAGCTGTTAATCTGTGATATTTTACATTAAACAGCACTCTAATTTTTTCTAGTTTATTGATAAGATTGTTGGTATTCTTATGTTCAGTTTCAGGTCTTGTATCCCGGTCTGTATTTATGCATTTGTAGGATTTCGGAAATCCTCTTTAACTAGTCTTGCTTTGTAGACTATATTTTCCCATTCCATTTGTTTAATTGGGATTTAGACTTTGTCTAGGTCATTGAGCGTCTTAAGTAGGTTTTTCTTATTGATCTTTTTTGCAATTAATACAGGGTAACAAATAATTGTAAGATCAGGACAGCAATTATGATTATTAAGTAGACAATTGGATGTTCAATTTTTATTGTGATTGAATTTGAATTGTAAATGAGAAGGTTTCAAAATCCAAAAAAGATATTCTATACCGAGCCTTACAAAAGTAGAATTATAAAAAATGCGAAAAGTTTAAGACACCTTTCATAAAATGGTTTACTGGTTTTTATTTCTTCTTCTTTCTTATTCTAAAATAAAAGGATTAATTGCTACGGAATTAGTGAAATTCATAAAGGACAAAACTTTTCCAGTTTGTATTTCATGTACTTAAAAAAGAGTTATGAAGAAAAAGAGAAATGTCCCAAACCCCAAAAATTACCCAACATTAAAAAGTTCTCATAAATTCAGGGGGGGTTACTATGTAACTCGATTCGAAAGTTAAATATTACGAATTCGGATTTTTTCTACCAACTAACTCGAATTCGCAAATACATTTCCTACTTTCGAGTTGCCATATCCGATTGTAGGATACTCATACTCTACTTTCGGATTTGCATCACTATATATTTCGAATTTAGATGTCAAAGTCGGTTGAAAGTTGAAATTTGTAGTCGTTTGATGTTAAGTTAACGGATGATACATAAACAAATCTTTAAAAAATCGAAACAACGATAGCAGACGCTAAAAAATGTAAGTATTTCTTACGTGGACATGATAGTGATAGCAAATTTTTCCCATATTCATTTGTGCAAGTAGCAATTAAATTCATTATTTCCGTCCAAATTTTATCGAAAATCTCTTTCGGATTTTTACAGTTTTTTACAACATCAGCTACACCCATTGAAGACCGTACAAAATGAAACTCTTGTATTTCTGCAGTATCTTCCTTCCACCAGAAAATTGTCTCATTTATTCCATTTGACATATTTATGTTGTTAGAATCTTCTGAATCAGAAGATAATGATGTTGATATGCCCATATTGTTGGACAAAAATATATTATGGGTACAATCTCCAGAGTTTTCGCTGAATTGCCCATCATTGTCAATCAGAATCATCAAATAATCCCAAAATACGAGCACGTCTCTTTTGTGAATTAATATTTCTTCAAGAAAGTTATACGATACGATGCTATAGCATTCATTGTAGCCGGCTAAGGGAAATTTGTAAATACATGGAGAAAATATAAAATAATATGAAGGTATTTAATTAAATGAATAAAAATTAGATTTAAAATTTGAATGCTATAGCATTCACATCATTTTGTATCAGTATGAAAATGAATGCTATACCATCCACGTCCGCGAAAGTGTTAAGATCGGTTTTTACTTTTCCCTAACTAGTGATTAGACCTTGTCCAATACCATTTATATTTATTCGTTTTGTGCAATTAATTGGTTCGTTTAGAACCTGGTTGTGTTTAACAACAAAAATATCTGCACCTGTGTCCAAAAGGAAAATTGATCTAGCATCATTCATAGAGGATCTTATATTTAGATAGCTTGACAAATATATTATTGGTTGCTTAGGTGATCCATTGCGTTTCCCGAATCATAGTCGCTTGTACAGCGCACGTTGTGGCTCTATCTTTTTAACTTCCT
The DNA here is from genome assembly GCA_916610165.2 of Gymnosoma rotundatum. Lineage (NCBI taxonomy): Eukaryota > Metazoa > Arthropoda > Insecta > Diptera > Tachinidae > Gymnosoma > Gymnosoma rotundatum. Next base: position 114,595,157 of record OU744336.1, read on the forward strand.
ATTGTCGGATCTTCCATTGTTTGGTTTTAATTCCTGTTTACGGAATTCCTGTTATTGTTTCTAAAATTTTCCGTACCAAAATTGTGATTTGGTGGAATTGGGTTTCTGTTATAGCCACTGTTATTAAATGACAGTTTAAGGCATTGTTAATTTTGCGTCAGGGACTGTTTCAGGTAAAGTTTCAAATATTATTTCTTCATGTAAACAGTCTGGTATTTTTATTTTAATTCCTCTTCTTGCACATACGGTTACTATTATAACCCGTATATCAGGGAAAAAGGATTCTGTAGCTGTTTTATGATGAGCTGTTAATCTGTGATATTTTACATTAAACAGCACTCTAATTTTTTCTAGTTTATTGATAAGATTGTTGGTATTCTTATGTTCAGTTTCAGGTCTTGTATCCCGGTCTGTATTTATGCATTTGTAGGATTTCGGAAATCCTCTTTAACTAGTCTTGCTTTGTAGACTATATTTTCCCATTCCATTTGTTTAATTGGGATTTAGACTTTGTCTAGGTCATTGAGCGTCTTAAGTAGGTTTTTCTTATTGATCTTTTTTGCAATTAATACAGGGTAACAAATAATTGTAAGATCAGGACAGCAATTATGATTATTAAGTAGACAATTGGATGTTCAATTTTTATTGTGATTGAATTTGAATTGTAAATGAGAAGGTTTCAAAATCCAAAAAAGATATTCTATACCGAGCCTTACAAAAGTAGAATTATAAAAAATGCGAAAAGTTTAAGACACCTTTCATAAAATGGTTTACTGGTTTTTATTTCTTCTTCTTTCTTATTCTAAAATAAAAGGATTAATTGCTACGGAATTAGTGAAATTCATAAAGGACAAAACTTTTCCAGTTTGTATTTCATGTACTTAAAAAAGAGTTATGAAGAAAAAGAGAAATGTCCCAAACCCCAAAAATTACCCAACATTAAAAAGTTCTCATAAATTCAGGGGGGGTTACTATGTAACTCGATTCGAAAGTTAAATATTACGAATTCGGATTTTTTCTACCAACTAACTCGAATTCGCAAATACATTTCCTACTTTCGAGTTGCCATATCCGATTGTAGGATACTCATACTCTACTTTCGGATTTGCATCACTATATATTTCGAATTTAGATGTCAAAGTCGGTTGAAAGTTGAAATTTGTAGTCGTTTGATGTTAAGTTAACGGATGATACATAAACAAATCTTTAAAAAATCGAAACAACGATAGCAGACGCTAAAAAATGTAAGTATTTCTTAAATATATATATATTTATTGATAAATGTTAATTCAAGTCTTTTTCAATAAGAAAAATACTACGAAAAATTTAAATACCAAGCAAAGCCGATTTGAGATCATGGTCAACTTTATGACGGAGCATCCACAGTTGGCTAAGGGGTACATAAAAGCTACGGACGCCAAACAAGACACCAATGATTTATGGGCACGATTGGTAGAAGACCTAAATGAAGCCGGTCCACCAATGCGGGAAGTGGTCGGTTGGAAAAAGGCAAGTAATAAATAGTTTGTCCATAAATTAATTTTTTCTCCTTAGGTTTGGGCAGACCACAAGACCCACCTTAAGTCCTAATTGCGGAAGAACCGCATTACGGGAACCAGTAACAACGCCGAGCAAGATGTTTACACTGTACATGATTACATGTGTAACCAACATGATATTGGGGAGACAGATGAATTGGTGTCTACCCCTTCCCCACCGCGTTGTTCTTCAACTGCTCGCACACCCATCACACCACGAGCACCATTCAATCGCGCTGTGCTGAAAAAGCAAACACTGCTGGAACAGCAAGTCAATAATCAAATGGAGTACCACAAGCGCTCCATATCAGTCTTAGAAGAAATAAGTCTAGTTAAATAAAAAAGAAGGCAAGTAGATATAGACGAGAAAAATTATAAGCTTGCAAAAAGGAAATTCGACCATGAACTTAAATTGGACGTTGAAAATAAAAAACTTTAATTTTTTTTTTATAAGTTGTTCTTTATTTCATTTCATCTTCACTTTCTAACCAAAGGGCAACCGAATCCATTTTTATAATAAACAAATATTTCTTGTTAACTTTTATTTTTATTACTTTGATATTTTTGACATTTTTGCGTAGGAAATTCTGCCAGGTTTGAATAATAAATTCGAAAGTACTGCCAAAAATAGTTCCAATTAGTGGCATCACTTTTCACCCGATCCGAAAGTGTTACATGGTAAAAGCTCAAATTCGGATCGAATACAACTTTCGAGCTGTTCGAACTTTCGAATCAGTTACATAGTAACCCCCCAGGTATGGTGAGGATTGTATTCTTACGCCATGAAATAAAATTTATATAAAACTATAAAAAATGGTATATATGTCTCAAGCCAGATATTCAATGTACTCATGCACATGGACCTATCAGAAATCAGGCATATATCGCTCACTACCAATTAGAAACCAAGCTGGGTTATATCCCTAATCTATAAAAGGTATTTCAATATTCTTTCAGCCCTTTGTATAAATAAAATGTATAAATAATAATTTCTGCGAAAAAAACGACTTCAAAACAGATTTCATCTGTCTGCCTATAACAGCTCAAGTGTATGGCCCCATAACTTAGGTTACATTAACTATTGGAACACACTTATATCTCGAAACTTTACACTTTTTCAACTGTTAAATAGTTCGGCAATATACATCAAATTGCAGCAACTATAGGGTCACTTTTTAATTTTCCAATTCAGATTGTATCAACTATTGTAAATCCCTTTAATTTATAATTTAAAATTTTTATAGTTCTTATTATACCAAACAAAGTAGTGGACATTCTGTCTAAAATTAACGGTTCAAAAAATACGGCCATATAGAACAAATTACATTAATATTGGGAACAGCCTTTAATTTCTAAATTCAAATTATAAGCTTCTTGTTATAGCGGACTAAGCAAAACATGTCTCTTGTAAATTGCAGATGTCTGTCTATAATGGTTCAAAAGTCCGGCCACATACACCATATTATATCAACTATTGGGACACCCGTTTATTTCCAAATCCAAATTTTATACTTGTTGTTATAGAGCAGTTAGTAATACAGGTTCTTTGTAAATTTTTATCGTCTGTCTAAAACTGTTTAAAAGTATGGAAATATACCAAATTAAACGAACTATTGGTGCACCCTTTAATTTATAATTTTAAATATTAACAGCTGTTATTATAATGGCCATAGCAATCGACATTGAGTCAAATTTACAAGCGCTTTTCTATAACGATTCAAAATATAGGTATATAAGTAAATCTACAGTAATTATGGGACACCTTTAAGTATCTTAATTCAAATTATAAACTCATTGATATAGCGGATTTAGTTTTACAGGTCCCTTTTAAGTTTCAGCGTTCTGTCTATAACGGTTCAAAAGTTTGGTCTCATACACAAAATTACATTAACTATTGGAACGCTCTTTAACTTCCAAATCCAAATTTTATACTTGTTTTTATAGCGGACTTAGCAATATAGGTTCGTTGTAAATTTCAAGCGTCTGTCTACAACTGTTTAAAAGTATGGCCATATACATCAAATTTAATGAACTATTGGCGCACCCTTTAATTTGTGATTTTAACATTAATACGTGTTGCTATAACGGCCATAGCAATCGACATTCTGTCCAATTTGCAAGCGTTTGTCTATAACGGTTCAAAAGATAGGCCCATATTGGTAAATTCACATAAATTATGGGCGCACCCTTTAATTTTTAGATTTATTTTTGTATAATTTTTTGTTCTTGGGAGCCTTAGTAATACGCAGTAATTTTCAATTTTACAGAATCGCCCTTTAGAGTTCAAATTACACGTAAAAAATATGTCTGTTGTATGGGGACACCCTTTAATTTTTAAGATTATAAGTTTAAGCAGAAGATGGCCAATACTCTTTCCGTTATGACGAACGTATTGAGAAATGTGGTCAGCAAACAGCGTATACGCTACAAGGAGAAAGGATTTAATCTGGATTTAGCCTATGTTTGTGATAATATTATTGCCATGGGTTATCCAGCTGATAATTATGAGAGTATGTACCGAAATCCTTTGGGAGACGTTTACAAGTTTTTAGAAGATAATCACCATGATCATTACAAAATATATAATCTATGTCTTGAGCGCAGCTACGATATTACAAAGTTTCATGAGAGAGTTTCTGTTTACCCCTTTGAGGATCATAACCCACCTACCATAGAATTGATACTAAAATTTTGTGAAGATGTGGATAATTGGCTAAAAGCGGACGCTCTTAATGTAGCTGCAGTGTACTGGATCAGAAATGACGTGAGTTCTGGAGGCGCAAATATAAAAAAAGCAACATTCAGCCGAATTGTATAACCTCCTTCTTTTTTTCAAGTCGGTTAAAAACACAATTTAATACACAACCAACATAAGTAATACAAGGTGGTCAAAATTTACATTGCAGATGTTTAATGTTGTTTTTTTATAAATATAAACTGTTTTGTTATGTCACTTTTGCAACATATTTTGTTTGTGGTAAAAGAAAATGTTGATTAAATTAAATATTAGAAAATAAATGAAAAAAATTTTTTTCTTTATAGATTACATAAGTGATAAAGTTCTCAAATTAAAATAAAATGATGACCCACAATATGTATAAATAATATGTTTTTAGTGTTGGGTTTAAAGATTAAAAAAATATATGTGGTTTAATGATACTTGGCTTTAGAAGAAATGCCTTTTTATTTTTAGTGTTAACAAATTAATTAAACAAAACTTTGAATTAGTTATTAATTTATGTAGGATATATATATTTTTTTTACATATTTTTAATGTTTGTTTTTTATTAAAGTAGAAAAATATTCATATACAATTTTGTGATATGCATATAACTATAATTTTTCGAGAATGAAAAGCTTAATGAATTATATTTCAAAATTAAGGCACAAAAAGAAATTATATGTATTTTATTCTTTCCTTGGGGGTTTTTTTTTTATCATTAGTTAACATTAAAAAAAATTAATTGTTGAGAAGTGTTTTGGTATAATAAAATAATTAACAATTTTAGTTTATTTTTCTACTTTGAATTCTATTTCTTATCTGTACTATTGATAACTTTTACATGTTACCTTGCCGGTCTTGCTACTTAGGCGCTGCTTTCAGTAGTGGTATTTCTAACTTCCTGTCAAACATTCTATGGTGGTGAATTTGATGGCTATTTAGGTCAGATTATGAGTTAGTTTAAAATTTAAGTTAAGTTGATTTAAAAATTTTAAGTTAAAAAAGTTTTTTTTACATATATGTAATATATTCAAGTTTTTTTATTTTGTTGATGTTGTTGCTGAGATATTTGTATTTGTATTTTTAGTTTTAATTTTTTTTGTTGTAAATATTTGCCATATCTGCCATTTTATTTAGGTGGCTCATATTTTAAAGTTTCAAACCGAAATCTGGATTTATTAATTTAATTGCAAGAAAAACTTTTTCTTTTCTAGCATACTCTCACTTGAGTGTGTTTCAATTTAAATTTTTGGTTTACACAAATTTATTTAAATGCTGATGATGATGATGAAACAAAATCTAGTAATAAAAACACACATATTTTTTTTATTTAAACAAAATGGCAGGATCGCCATGAAGTAATTAAGAGCTTGTGCTCTGTTTTAAAAAATACCGTACGGATATGTACGGAACTAAAATCAGTAACACTTAGGCAAATAATTACTGAATATACGAGAGTAACAGAAAATACAAAAACATTAATAGACTTTGTTATAACAAATAATATAAACATCGTAGCCAAAACCAATTATGAAAACAAAATAGCGGATCATGAAGCAATAGATATAATAATAAAAAATAAAAACTGTGTCCAATCAACAAAGAAAGAAATAGAAGTATTTAAATATAACAAAAAAATGTTTAATAGAGAAATAAGAAATAATATAAATCATTCCGAAAATAACAGCGTTAATAATATAACTTATAATATCGAAAATTGCATTGAAAATACAATAAAAAAATTTACAATAAAAAAACTATAAAGGAACAAAATAGCACAAAAAAATGGTTCAATAGGGATCTGAAACAAAAAAAAGTATAAGAATATAAAATACTATATTGCAAAAACGGTGAACACAAGTGAAGCCTGGAATAATTACAAACTAATAAGAAAAATAAATATGAAACGAAAATTAAAAATGAGAAAAACCAATTTATTAATAAGAGTATTAGTGAAGCCAAAGACCAGAAGCATATGTGGAGAAAAATAAAAGAATTAGTTATGAATAAAAAACAAAATGTGATACAATCTGTGATATTTAATCAATTAGAATATAAGGAAGATCATGTAATAGCCAATGAATTTAACAATTATTTTATAGAGAGTATTAGGTCAATTAGAAATTCAATTAAGAGTGTGCGGTACACGAACCAAAAACCTGTGATAAATTTCAAATTTAAGTTTCACACAATAAATCTTACAGAACTAAAAAATATATGTAAAATTTTTAGTAATAAACCTGACTTTAACAGAGTATCGAATAAAATAATATTGGAATATTGGAACACCATAGGAACCATTTTGTTAAATATTATTAATAAGTCGTTTGAAGAAGGAGAATTCCCGGAAAGCTGGAAAATATCATTAATAACACCAGTAGAAAAAATCAGCAAAACAAAAAAATGTGAAGAATTTAGGCCAATAAATACTTTAAAGACTTGTGAAAAAATTATTGAAAAAGTAGTACAACAGCAACTTGAAGAATATTTTGAGAAAAACAATATATTTTCAAAATACCAATCTGGATTTAGAAAAAACACTTCATGTGAAACAACATTAAATTATGTTATTAATAAATGGAAATATGTGAAACGGAGCAGGAGGATTATGGCTATTTTTTTAGACTTCAAAAGAGCTTTCGAGACAATTGATCGTGACATTTTATTACAGAAACTTTATAATTACGGAATCCGGGAAAATGAACTAATGTGGTTTAACTCATACTTAACGGGTAGAAAACAAATGGTGAAAGTGAATAACGTAAGGTCGGGACATGCAAATAACGAATACGGTGTACCTCAAGAATACTTGGAGCATTGCTATTTATTATATATATAAACGATATGCCAAAAATGCTTCAAAAAAGTGAAATAATATTATATGCTGATGATACACTGATATTTACAGAAGGAGATACAGATCAGCAATGTTATGACAACATGATACATGATATGGATAATGTTAATGAATGGTTGAAAATGAATAAATTAAAATTAAATGAAGATAAAACAAAGCTTATGCAAATAAATATGGACAATGATACAGTTTTTAAGATTAACAATCAGATAATTGAAAAAGTTAGGCAAATAAAATACCTTGGATTTATAATTGATAGCAAATTAAAGTTTAGTGAACATATAGAGTATATTTGCAAAAAAAATTGGCAAAAAAATTGGTTTTTTTAAACGGATACGTAATAAAGTGTCTATAATCACTGCAATTAATATTTACAACACAATGATAAAACCACATTTTGAATTTGGCTCAACAGTTTTATATACGTGCTGCACAGAAACACAAATTGAGAGAATCCAAAAACTACAGAATAAAGGAATGCGTTCAATATTAAAAAGTAATATATAGGTTTTTATTCTCAAATTAACGTTTTTTCGATTTAAATTCAAACTTTTTCAAATCAAACTCAATTCTTTTCAAAGTAATTTCAATTTTATTCAAAACAAATTAAATTATTTTCAACACAAATTAAACTTTTTACAAATGGTATTGAATGTTTTTCATTTCAAATTCATTTGTTAATTAAATTACTTTTCTCTTAATTTTTTTTAATTAAACGCAAAATATATGTGAAACAACATCGCGTGATCGTCATCGCGGAAGACGTTATAATCATATTAGCATAGATAAAAAAAAATTTTTTTGATTAAGTTTTATAACGAAGGAAAAACCATTGCCTAGTCAGCCGGCATAGCTGGTATAAACAAAAATACAGCTACATCCATCATAAATCGCTACAAAAAGAAACGGTGTGTTATCATGAAAAACCGTGGTGGGAAACATCACTACAAACTAATTCCGAAAATATTGGAGAAACTTGAAGAGATAATAAAAAGAAATCCATGTATAATATTAAAAGGTATTCGCGGAAAGATTCTAGATGTTCATAATTTGGATTTAAGTACAACAAGCATACATACTGCATTAAAGTCTCTGCGAATTACCTTAAAACTACGACAATTATTATAGATCTTTTAAATTCCGATGCTACAATTCAACGACGTATACGGTATTAAATGAGTTTTGACCAAAACGCTCCTGAAATAAGAGAAAACATAATATTCAACGAATCTGGTTTCAATTACCACCTACGGGAAAACAAGGCTAGATCCAAAGTAAATACCGCAGCACTTGTAATTGTTTCTACAGTTAACGGACGCAATGTTTCCCTTATTGCAGCTAAGAACATACATGGCATTTTACATAAATAATTCTTGCGAAAAAAAAACAACTTCAAAACAGATTTCATCTGTCTGCTTATAACAGCTCAAGTGTATGGCCACATTAATTAGGTTACATTAACTATTGGGACACACTTATATCTCCAAACTTTATACTTTTTCAACTGTTCAATATATATCAAATTGCAGCAACTATAGGGTCACTCTTTAATTTCCAAATTTACAAAAATATACACTTGCTGTTTTAGTAGATTTATTAATCAGGTTCTGTGTAAATTTCAACCGTCTGCCTGTAACGGTTCAACGGTTTGCCCATATCTATGCTAATATGATTATAACTCTTCCGCGATGACGATCACGCGATGTTGTTTCACATATATTTTGCGTTTAGTTAAAAAAAAAATAAGAGAAAAGTAATTTAATTAACAAATGAATTTGAAATGAAAAACATTCAATACCATTTGTAAAAAGTTTAATTTGTGTTGAAAATAATTTAATTTGTTTTGAATAAAATTGAAATTACTTTGAAAAGAATTGAGTTTGATTTGAAAAAGTTTGAATTTAAATCGAAAAAACGTTAATTTGAGAATAAAAACCTATATATACACCGATAGAAGGAATGCTTAATATACTTAAATGGCTCAATGTAAAACAAAGATTAGAAATGAACACGCTAGTTTTTATACAGAAAATGAAAATTGGAAATGCACCCCAATACCTAATTGAACAACTAAGATGATATGTAGGAGAAATACATCCATACCGCTTGAGAAATGATAACAACTTCAGACTACCAAGAATAACAACAACATCAATGCAGAGGTCACTATTCCATAAAGGGTTACATCACTACAACATGCTTCCGGAAGATACTAAAAATGCAACAAATATTAACGAATTTAAAAGAAAAACTATACATTTTATTAAACGAAATATTGTAAATTAAAAAAAAAGAAAAAAAAACGAAAATTTTGTTAAAAAAAAAATTTATTGTAAAATTGAAAGTATTATAAATACTACAAATAAAACTACTACTACTACAATTTTGGCAAATAAAAAGTTAAAATATTATATTATTATTTATGCGCAGAATGTTTGCAGAATTTGGCCAATTACTGAAAACCAAACGTGCTAGAATAGATGGATATAAAACAGAGAAAATACGCCTGCAGTCGCGAACATTTAGATTTATATTAAAATTGTCCAAATTCGAACAATGTTTACTGTAGGGTGCTTCACCAAAGCTCTTTAAAAAGGCTATGTGGATACCGAAGGTCTTATTTTGAAGCAAAAGTAAAATATTTTATGAATTTACTAAAAGGCATTGAAAATCTACTTATAATACTTAGTGATAGTGCAAAATTTTGTTTATGTGCAGATTTACACTATGCAATTTTTTGAGGCATTTTTTTTTTCAATTTTCTATTTAAGTTACAGCGTTATGCGTTATCTGGAAGTAAACATTAGCTACGGTAGCATTCCCTTAAAAGTGAAGCAATACCATATTGCCTGCTTCCCAAACAAAGAGAAATTTTATGCAAGTTTCATGAAAAATTGCAATGTGTAAATACCGTATATGTCTAGTGATGATTTGCAGCTTCAATCAACCTTAGTGATAGTGATCTAAAAAAATTTTGCACTAAAATTCATTTAATTGAAAAGCTATCAGCAATATATTGCAACTTTTTTTCTTTACTAATTTTAGTGCAATGGAGAAATTTTGCACTAAATTCAAAGCTCACTTTGAGTTATTATTATTTTTGTGCAATAATTAAAAACTAAATACTAATAATTCATTAGATATAACAAAATTTAATTTAATCTTTAGGTTAACAAAATTTTTGTTATTTAATACTTTAGAAATATAAAAATATTTTATTAGTAATTTGCTTTATTTGCTGATTTTTCGAGGAGCGTCTACCATCCACTAAATTTTTTTGCTCAATAATAATTATTAAGTATTACATACATATTTTTTTGTTTGACGGTATGTTTTCGTTTTTCTTTTTTTTTTACTTATTGTCGCATAAAATTCTTATAGTATATACATATTATTATTTTTTTATAATTTTTATTTTTTTTTTTTATTTTTATATACATATATGCATTAACATATTTATTTAAAAATTTAGCATGAGAACTAATTTTTGAAAGTTTAGTATTGTGTTGTGGACAGTATGCTTTGGGTCGTTGTGTTGTTGGAAGATGTAATCATCCTTCATGCCCAATAATCTAACACTTTCTATGAGGTTTTCCTTCCGAATATCTATATAGGCCTTGTGATCCATTGTCGATGAAATAAATTTCAAATTACCCACACCCTTACCATACCATCACGCCGCCACCTGCATGTTGAATAGTCGGCTTCAAATTTTTTTAGCTAAGGGCTGTGTAAGCCTTTGTCCAAACTAGCTGACGTCCTTCAATTTTTTTATTATTAAATCAAAGTTAAGTTAATTCCTTCTTTATATTTAAGCCCCGCGAAGTTTTGTGGCTTGTCTGCAGGAAATAACTATTTTGGAATTTTAACATTTTACATATTATTGCGGGGACAATAAACATTTTTTATACATTTTTTTCTTGTGTGGTATGTTTGAAATATTCATTAGCCGAATTCACAATCTTGTGCAAATAGTATTGCATCATAGCATTTGCAAAATTGTGTAGCATATTTTACTCATTACTGTGTGTTTGGGCCTGTTCGTAAATGCATCACTGCACTGCATATGATGTGCAGTACGTTCGTAAATGCAAAAAGTAGCAGCACTGCAAATGTCGTCTGTTCGTAAATGCATCACTGAAGTATATTATGCGCAAATAAAAGCAAAAAACTAATCATAAAAATGGCTGATGCAATGAACATCTTTTTCTGTTTAATAATTTTAATAGAATTAAATTTAGTTTTTTTTCTTTAATCTTCTTTTTTTAGTATGTTACACAAATTTTTATCATTTTTATATCATCTAGTTGACAAATCGAGTTTATTATCAATTTTTCTATTTTCACAGTATTTCTAATGTTCGTTAATGCAAACACTAAAATGAGCAAAACAAAGCATACGCAACAGCTGATTAGCAGTGGCAGTGCAGAATAATAGGGATGAGCAATCCCGTGATTTTTGAGGAACATCGTTACCAGTGAATGTGATTTTCAAATCACTGTTCTTTTAAATAGTTACTGTGATCACCATTTGCAGTTCTTTTAATTTAAACATTCATGTTTATATAGGAAATATATAACACTAAATAATACTTTATGCAAACAGTTATCATAAGGAAAAAGGTATTTTAATCTCTACACAAAAGCAGGTGTAATTAAATTTGGCCAGAAATATAGGTTCAAATAAAAAAGGACACAACATTTTTTGTTTTTGTTTTTTTTGCTATGTATGTATGGATGTGTGAAAGAAAGAAAAAGCTACACAGCAAAGAAGCTGCTTTGATATAAGAGTTAAAAGTCTTATATTTCTCTTTCAAAAAGTAAAATTAAATTTAAGTTTGTATGTGTGCAAATATAAAAGAACGTTCTTACGGGGAACTGTTATTTGATCAATTCAGTCACTGTAGTGACCAGTGATTTTTTAATCACAGTGATTTAATCACAGGTACAAAAATATCGCTCATCTCTACAGAATAATCATATTATGCAGAGCACTGATGCATTTACGAACACGCCCTTTTGTTTGTGTAGACTAAAAGTATGCTACACAGTTTTGCAAATGCTATGATGGAAGACCATATGCATAAGATTGTGAATTGGACTATTATGTTTCTTGGCATATCGTTATATATTTTTGGCAGTAATACTTTTATTGTTCGATCACCATAGCTGTTCTTCGTTCTTGCGATTCTTAGTTTGCCTTCAGAGTGTAGTCTTGAGTTGTAATGGGTTGCATTTGGAGATCATTTAGGTCAGTCAACACTGTGAGTTTAGGATATTAAGATGACGTGGTGGATATGTTGCTTTTGGTAGCTGAAGGTTGTTCATTAGGTTGTATATTGAGTGTCTCTTCGAATGTTGTTGTCTCTGATGTTTTTGTGTCTTGTTGTTGTATTTTGTGTGTAGGAGGGTGTAGCTGAAGTTTTTATTGTAGTTGGTGTTGATTTGATTTTTTTACAATATCTTCAGGATGTTGTTTTGTGTCCTTTGGAGGCTTTTACAGTGAGAAGAGAAGTATGTGTTTGTAGCAACGTAACAAAGGGTACATTACGAGTAGGCGGCCTTACGTAGTTTCTTTTGAAGCTCTTTTGTGTGATTTTACCATTTGAACGTGCTATCTTCGAATACTCCTAGGTATTTGAAGGTATTAACAAGTTCAATTGTAGTGTTGTTTTCGATTTTGACGCAATAGATGCGTAAATTTAAATAGCCTTTAAACCATGTTAACACATTTCCCCTGATTCCGTTTCTTTCCAGTGTTGCTATTAGTTTTGTATGTGATAGAGTGTCAAATGACTATTTAAATCGCTGAATAATACCAAACATTGTTCATTTCTACTCAAAGCGTTCTTTATTTTATCAGCAAATTTGCCTAGAAGCTGACTTATATTCTCTTCCTTCTAAAAACCGAATTGGTTTGGATTTATTATTTTATATTTGGCTAAGAAATTATTAAGCCTTTTGACAATCACTTTCTTTTGTATATGGGCCTAATCGTGGATGTTTTAAGTATTTTTGGGATTGTGGTACTTTCATTGATTAATGCCGTGATTATCGATGTAAGGATTATAGCATTATCTGTTATATCTTTCGGCCTGCGTCGGTCGATGCCTGCATATTATATATTTATTTTATATATATATATATATATATACAGTATTGGGCAAAACCTAAGAAACGTTGTCCAATATTAGCTTCTGAGTCAAATTATGTTTAAACGAACATATTTCAATTCAATGTTTTAATGCAGTTTTATTAGTTTCTGTGTCATACAATATTACAAAAAAAAAATTTGTAATTATCTCTCACCTAACGGTTCTTTTAGTACAACAACAAAAATTACTCAAAAATTCATTGGGCAAAACCTAAGAAACTTTTAATATTTTGTATAATAACCCTTATTTTTTATTACTGCGGCGCACCGACGCGGCATAGATTTGATTAAATTATCAATTATTTTTGGATCTATGCGTATCCATTCATCTTCCAGACACGAAAATAAATCGTCTCTGTTGGAGAATCGTTTCGATCCAACATTCCTCTTCAATATGGAAAATAAATTTTCGATTGGGTTCAAATCGGGCGATTGGGCCGGCCAATCAAGCAATTGAATCCCTTTCGATTGTATTCAGTCCTTTACCAACTTCGATGAGTGTTTCGGATCGTTATCATGTTGAAACACCCATCGAAGTGGCATATTCCACTCGGCATATGGCAACATCTTATTTTCTAAAATGTCCCTATACACAAATCTGTCCATTTTGGTAGAAATTCTGTGGAACGGCCCTAGACCATGAGCTGAAAAACACGTCCACACCATCACATTGCCACCCCCATGCTTGACAGTTTTTTTACAATATCGGGGTTTAAGCCTTTCACTAGTATTGCGTCTCACACGACATATGCCATCCGAGTTGAACAAATTAAATTTGCTTTCGTCGCTAAAGAGCACACTTTTCCACTTTTTAACTGGCCAATCAAGATATTTTTTTGCAAATTCGAGCCTAAAAATCAGGCATTAATGGTTGACTTGTAAGCTTAAAAATACTTACCGTTTTTTTGCGTGACGTTTTGTAAGAAGAGGTTTTTTGGAAGCTTTATAACTTTTCAATCCAGCCTCTCTCGCCCGTCTGCGGACTGTGCTGGCATCAACACTTAAGCCTAATTCTGACACAATTTTTTTTGACGAGATGAAGGCGTTTTTTTTTTTATTATTTTCTTGATATTTCTATCATCACGAACTGATGTTTTACGAGGTCTTCCTCCAGGATTAATATTGAGTACAGTTCCTTTATCTTTATAAAGGTTTATCCATTTGGAAACCATTGATTTGCTTACTTTTAACAAATTTGCAATTTCAGCCTGTGATTTGCCTGCATTATAATGCGTTATAGCATTCAATTTAAATGCTTCACAATATTTTTTACGTTGCATTTTATTTTATTTTTAAATGCGAAATTTATTCGTTACACGCTTTTAAATGCATACTAGATCACTTTTTCATAAGAAATCATCGAAAAAAATAAGAAGTTACCGTTATCTTAAAAAAAAACAAATTTATTGTACAAAAGCAAATAGTTTCTTAGGTTTTGCCCAATGAATTTTTGAGTAATTTTTGTTGTTGTACTAAAAGAACCGTTAGGTGAGAGATAATTACAAATTTTTTTTTGTAATATTGTATGACACAGAAACTAATAAAACTGCATTAAAACATTGAATTGAAATATGTTCGTTTAAACATAATTTGACTCAGAATCTAATATTGGACAACGTTTCTTAGGTTTTGCCCAATACTATATATATATATATATATATATATATATATATATATATATATATATATATATATATATATATATAAAATAAATATATAATATGCAGGCATCGACCGACGCAGGCCGAAAGATATAACAGATAATGCAGATAACAGATAATCCTTACATCGATAATCACGGCAATAATCAATGAAAGTACCACAATCCCAAAAATACTTAAAACATCCACGATTAGGCCCATATACAAAAAAAAGTGATTGTCAAAAGGCTTAATAATTTCTTAGCCAAATATAAAATAATAAATCCAAACCAATTCGGTTTTTAGAAGGAAGAGAATATAAGTCAGCTTCTAGGCAAATTTGCTGATAAAATAAAGAACGCTTTGAGTAGAAATGAACAATGTTTGGTATTATTCAGCGATTTAAATAGTCATTTGACACTCTATCACATACAAAACTAATAGCAACACTGGAAAGAAACGGAATCAGGGGAAATGTGTTAACATGGTTTAAAGGCTATTTAAATTTACGCATCTATTGCGTCAAAATCGAAAACAACACTACAATTGAACTTGTTAATACCTTCAAATACCTAGGAGTATTCGAAGATAGCACGTTCAAATGGTAAAATCACACAAAAGAGCTTCAAAAGAAACTACGTAAGGCCGCCTACTCGTAATGTACCCTTTGTTACGTTGCTACAAACACATACTTCTCTTCTCACTGTAAAAGCCTCCAAAGGACACAAAACAACATCCTGAAGATATTGTAAAAAAATCAAATCAACACCAACTACAATAAAAACTTCAGCTACACCCTCCTACACACAAAATACAACAACAAGACACAAAAACATCAGAGACAACAACATTCGAAGAGACACTCAATATACAACCTAATGAACAACCTTCACCTACCAAAAGCAACATATCCACCACGTCATCTTAATATCCTAAACTCACAGTGTTGACTGACCTAAATGATCTCCAAATGCAACCCATTACAACTCAAGACTACACTCTGAAGGCAAACTAAGAATCGCAAGAACGAAGAACAGCTATGGTGATCGAACAATA
Organism: Gymnosoma rotundatum; assembly: GCA_916610165.2. NCBI lineage: Eukaryota > Metazoa > Arthropoda > Insecta > Diptera > Tachinidae > Gymnosoma > Gymnosoma rotundatum. The sequence continues at coordinate 114,611,123 of OU744336.1, forward strand.
AAAGTATTACTGCCAAAAATATATAACGATATGCCAAGAAACATAATAGTCCAATTCACAATCTTATGCATATGGTCTTCCATCATAGCATTTGCAAAACTGTGTAGCATACTTTTAGTCTACACAAACAAAAGGGCGTGTTCGTAAATGCATCAGTGCTCTGCATAATATGATTATTCTGCACTGCCACTGCTAATCAGCTGTTGCGTATGCTTTGTTTTGCTCATTTTAGTGTTTGCATTAACGAACATTAGAAATACTGTGAAAATAGAAAAATTGATAATAAACTCGATTTGTCAACTAGATGATATAAAAATGATAAAAATTTGTGTAACATACTAAAAAAAGAAGATTAAAGAAAAAAAACTAAATTTAATTCTATTAAAATTATTAAACAGAAAAAGATGTTCATTGCATCAGCCATTTTTATGATTAGTTTTTTGCTTTTATTTGCGCATAATATACTTCAGTGATGCATTTACGAACAGACGACATTTGCAGTGCTGCTACTTTTTGCATTTACGAACGTACTGCACATCATATGCAGTGCAGTGATGCATTTACGAACAGGCCCAAACACACAGTAATGAGTAAAATATGCTACACAATTTTGCAAATGCTATGATGCAATACTATTTGCACAAGATTGTGAATTCGGCTAATGAATATTTCAAACATACCACACAAGAAAAAAATGTATAAAAAATGTCCCCGCAATAATATGTAAAATGTTAAAATTCCAAAATAGTTATTTCCTGCAGACAAGCCACAAAACTTCGCGGGGCTTAAATATAAAGAAGGAATTAACTTAACTTTGATTTAATAATAAAAAAATTGAAGGACGTCAGCTAGTTTGGACAAAGGCTTACACAGCCCTTAGCTAAAAAAATTTGAAGCCGACTATTCAACATGCAGGTGGCGGCGTGATGGTATGGTAAGGGTGTGGGTAATTTGAAATTTATTTCATCGACAATGGATCACAAGGCCTATATAGATATTCGGAGGGAAAACCTCATAGAAAGTGTTAGATTATTGGGCATGAAGGATGATTACATCTTCCAACAACACAACGACCCAAAGCATACTGTCCACAACACAATACTAAACTTTCAAAAATTAGTTCTCATGCTAAATTTTTAAATAAATATGTTAATGCATATATGTATATAAAAATAAAAAAAAAAATAAAAATTATAAAAAAATAATAATATGTATATACTATAAGAATTTTATGCGACAATAAGTAAAAAAAAAAGAAAAACGAAAACATACCGTCAAACAAAAAAATATGTATGTAATACTTAATAATTATTATTGAGCAAAAAAATTTAGTGGATGGTAGACGCTCCTCGAAAAATCAGCAAATAAAGCAAATTACTAATAAAATATTTTTATATTTCTAAAGTATTAAATAACAAAAATTTTGTTAACCTAAAGATTAAATTAAATTTTGTTATATCTAATGAATTATTAGTATTTAGTTTTTAATTATTGCACAAAAATAATAATAACTCAAAGTGAGCTTTGAATTTAGTGCAAAATTTCTCCATTGCACTAAAATTAGTAAAGAAAAAAAGTTGCAATATATTGCTGATAGCTTTTCAATTAAATGAATTTTAGTGCAAAATTTTTTTAGATCACTATCACTAAGGTTGATTGAAGCTGCAAATCATCACTAGACATATACGGTATTTACACATTGCAATTTTTCATGAAACTTGCATAAAATTTCTCTTTGTTTGGGAAGCAGGCAATATGGTATTGCTTCACTTTTAAGGGAATGCTACTGTAGCTAATGTTTACTTCCAGATAACGCATAACGCTGTAACTTAAATAGAAAATTGAAAAAAAAATGCCTCAAAAAATTGCATAGTGTAAATCTGCACATAAACAAAATTTTGCACTATCACTAAGTATTATAAGTAGATTTTCAATGCCTTTTAGTAAATTCATAAAATATTTTACTTTTGCTCCAAAATAAGACCTTCGGTATCCACATAGCCTTTTTAAAGAGCTTTGGTGAAGCACCCTACAGTAAACATTGTTCGAATTTGGACAATTTTAATATAAATCTAAATGTTCGCGACTGCAAAAAAATGCAGGCGTATTTTCTCTGTTTTATATCCATCTATTCTAGCACGTTTGGTTTTCAGTAATTGGCCAAATTCTGCAAACATTCTGCGCATAAATAATAATATAATATTTTAACTTTTTATTTGCCAAAATTGTAGTAGTAGTAGTTTTATTTGTAGTATTTATAATACTTTCAATTTTACAATTATAATATTTTTTGACAATGACATGAAAAAATTAGAGGTAGGCGTGGCGTTTTACCGGTTGTCTCGAAGGAGATGGACCGATCATGCTGATTTCCAATAGCACCCCTTTCGATACAATATCTAATCGATTGACATATTTCTTTTTTATGGAATCAAGTTTGCCGAGGCAAACACTAACACGGACGGACATTGCTTAGTCGACTTCGATATGCATAAGAAGACTATACTTTATAGGGTCGGAGAGCCCCGCAACTCGGAAAATATGGGCGAGCGCCAATTTTTTCATTTGTTTTTTTTTTTCTTATTTTTTAATTTTCTGTCGCCCCATTTTTTTTTATTGGAGTTACTTTATTGTTCCAAATGACATGAAAAAATTAGAGGTAGGAGTGTTGTTTTGCCCGCTGCGTCTAAGGACATGGGCCGATCTTGCTGATTTCCAATAGCACTTTTTTGACACTATGCCTTAACGAAAATATATACTTTATGGGGTCGGAAATGGATATTGTAGAAGTCAGAATATATACTTTATGGGGTCGGAAACGGATGTTGAAGAAATAGCACACTAAATGACAAACTTAAATATATTACTTTTCAACCTTTTGTGGTGAAGGGTATAAAAAAACAAATTTTATATTTTGTAAAATATTATGCAAATTAGAGCTTGATAAATCAATTTAAACTGAGAACTAGCCAATTGTACATAATGTATATAATGGCTTTTTTAATACTAATAAAATTAATAGTAAGTAATAATTAAAAAGTCAAAAGTCGTAAACCAAATAAACCAATTATGAGGAGATTCAGATTCAAATCAGATACGAGAAGGGATTTACCAGTAAATTAAAAATGAATGTTTTCATTTCCTGATTTAATAAAGAAACTTAAAAAACATTTTTGATTTTTTAACAAATTACTTTTTTGTAAAATTAAGTATTCAATTTTTAATTTATTATTTAAGCACAAGGTCTTTTAATTTTTATTTTCTCAATATTTCGCTACTCCCTTGTGTAGCATCATCAGGACAAAGAAATATTTATTTGAACACAAAAATAAAAATTAAAAGACCTTGTGCTTAAATAATAAATTAAAAACTAAATAATTAAAAAGGTCAAATAAAAACTATATTAATATTAAGTATTCAATTTTATTGGTTTCTTAAAATTTACTTTATCCTTAAAAATATATGTATGAGTGAACTACCAAAGTATAATAAAAAAAATTCGATCCAAGTCCAGAGATTTATTTAATATACACACATAAATATTATTCTTTTAGGGAGAAAAGGAAAAAAAAATAAAGGTACCGTTATATCCTTGCAGTCATTTTTATCAGATGTGGATAATCCGGTGGGAACCACAAAAGTTGCCAAAAATATTAGAAATGTTGAAGGCGACGATAGCGATGAAGGCGAAAGCATGCTTACCGTAGTTTGCGAACTTCCTACGGCACCCCGAGCGAATAGAATATTTGATGACAATGCTATACCTTACAAATCACCATTTATTGCCTATATTACCAATTTGCCATTTGATGTAAACGAGGAAGATATATACGAATATTTTAGTTCAAGCAATGTAAAGTCAGTAAGACTTCCAAGAGAGGACGGGGATACAGGCAGAGTACGAGGATTCGGTTATGTTGAATTTGATAGCAGAGATGATTTAATACAATCTCTAGGTATGCGAGACCCAATAATTAAAGGGCGAAGAATAAGAATTGATTTGTCAAATGAAAATGAACAAAATTCAAGACAACGTGGGGCGATAAGAGGTTATGATTCAGCAAACAACAAAGTAGAAAGTAGAGACTCTGATAATTGGAGGCGTGACAACACAAAAAGGGACTCATTTAACTTTGGTGTTGAAAGACACTTAAGAGATCAAAAACATTTATATGATGAAAACAATTCTCCTGGTTCATGGCGAACGAAAAATCGAACTGATGCCCCAATATTGTCTTCTGTTGAACAACTTAAACAAGAAGGTCAAGAAGTGTGTAATGTCCATAAAAACAATACATTACAACGGCCAAAGCTAATGCTTAAACCCCGTACACTGCCGCTTCCAGAAATCGAAGTACCAGTTCAGATAACCCAGGATTCCCAAACGAATGAAAATAAACCTTTAAAATTTGCTGGAACCTCAGCGGAAAAGGTTTTTGGATCAGCAAGACCTGTTGATACTACCGCAAGAGATTTAGAAATTGAGGAACGTTTGGAAGATTTTCGCCGTCAAGATAATTTACGACAGCATATTGTAAAAACTACAAGTGATCTGAATAAATTAAGCTTCGTGAAAGATGAAGGAGTTACAAGCCTTAATTGGAGAACACTTAATGACGACAAGAAAACTTTGAAGAACCAAGATGGGAAGAGTTTTAAATCAGGTGCGTAAAATAAAAAACCTTTAAAAGTTATAACATATTAATTGCCATGAAACCTTATTACTTTGTTTTGCTTTTTAACCGACTTCAAAAAAAGAAGAAGGTTATCAATTCGACTGAATGTTGATTTTAAAAATCTTTGGTAATATGATAGATTATGCTTACAGATTGGTCCCGTTTTAAAAACAGTTTTTAATCTTAAAAATTAAAGGGTGTCCTCATACAACATACATATATTTTACGTGTTTATGAACTGTAAAGGGACTTCTGCAAAATTTTAAATAACTGCGTATTACTATAGCTCCCAATAACAAAGTTTTACAAAAATAAATCTAAAATTCATGGGTGCCCCATAATTGATGTAAATTTACTTATATAAGCCTACCTTTTGAACCTGTATAGACAAACGCTTACAAATTGGACAGAATGTCGATAGCTCTGATCGTTATAGTAACAAGTATTATTATTAAAAACTGCAAATTAAAGGGTGAGCCAATAGTTAATTTAATTTGATGTATATGGCCATACTTTTGAACAGTTGTAGACAGACGCTTGGAATTTAAATCAACGAGTTTATAATTTGAATTTAAAGATTAAAGGGTGTCCGATAATTGATGTAGATTTATTTATGTGGGCCGTTATAGACAAACGCATGCAAATTGGGCAGAATGTCGATTGCTATGGCCTTTATAGTAACAAGTATTAATATTAAAAATAATATAAAAGGGTGCACCAATAGGTCATTTAATTGGATAAATATGGCCATACTTTTTAACAGTTGTTGTGGTTAGAGGCTTGAAATTTACAACGAACCTGTAGTGCTAAGTCCGCTATAACAACAACTATAAAGTTTGGATTTACAAGTTAAAGGGTGTCCCCATACAACATACATGTTTTTTAAACGTACTAGGAACCGTAAAGGGCACCGCTCTATAAATTAAAAAAAACTGAGTATAACTTTAGCTCCCAATAGCAAAAGTTAATAGAAAAAATATATAAGTATATATAGACAAACTGTTGAAATTTACACAGAACCTGATTTCTAAATCTACTACAACAGCAAGTATATAATTTGCAATTTGAAATTAAAGAGTGCCCCTATAGTTGCTGTAATTTGATGTATATTGCCGAACTATTAAACAGTTGAACAAGTATAAAGTTTGGAGATATACTTTTGAACCGTTATAGGCAGACATATGAAATCTGTTTTGAAGTCGGTTTTTTTTGCAAGAATTATTATAACTCTAAAGATGGAAAGGGTATGAAAGTTGCTTTTCCGTTTGTATTTTTTGTATTTTTTTGGTCCTTAAACATAGGGAAGTCGATTAAGCGATGTCCGTCGGCTTTCCCTGAACAAATTTTTAGCCCATCAATCTGTGAGACATACTTTCGAGATGGTTGATATAAGTTCGTAAATGGTGGAGATACGGGCAAAAAAGGCCAACGTTTTTCCCATTGTGTTTTTTGTTCGTTAATACTGAATTCTGCTTTATATATTGTAAACCGAAATTAAACAACTAAGAGTGCTATATTCGGCTATGCAGAATCTTATCTACCCTTCACCATTTATGTAAATCTAGTTTAATTCTCTATCGCCCCATATATTTGTTTTTTTTTTATTGGAGTTACTTCATTGCTTCAAATAATATGGAAAAATTAGAGGTAGGCGTGTTGCTTTGCCTGCTTCGTCTAAGGACATGGACCGATCTTGCTGATTTCCAATAGCACTTCTTTTGACACTATGTCTTATCGAAAATATATACTTTATGGGGTCGGAAATGGATATTGTAGAAATTACAAACGGAATGACAAACTTAGTTGCACCCCTTTTCCACTCTTTGTGATAAAGGGTATAAAAAATTGCTCCTTTTAGACAAAAAAAAACCTAAATTATAAACTAAATATGTCTTTGCTAACGAATTTTTTCCTTGGTCTTTTTCGATTCATGGCTGTGGCGGCAAAACGATTTTTTCTAAACCGTAAAATCAAAGACAACATTCAAGTCGTCAAAGTATTATTGTTTTTGTCCACCGACTATCTAAAACATTTAATTTGGAATTGATTATATTTTCAATACGCACTTTTTCCAAAATCGGCTTTCCAAAGTTTGAGCTTCTGAGACATAAACTAGCAAATTTGCTGCATTAAAAATTATTGTATTGTTAAGCTGTACATTAAGCTGTAAATTTTATATTTGAAACCAAGGCGATTTCATAGCAGGTGACTGCATTGGCCTTACAGGCACTTTGCCTTTGAAAAACTCGGCTCAGTTGTCAAACTATAACAATACGTATATAAGCATTTTTTAAATTGCAAATGCAAATAATTCTTGCAAAAAAAACCTTCTTCAAAACAGATCAAATTACATTAACTATTGAGACACCCTTAAATTTCATCTCTAAACTTTATACTTATTCAACTGTTCATCAGTTTGGCAACATACATCAAATTAGAGCAACTATAGGGCCACCCTTTAATTTCCAAATTCAAAATATATTCTTGCTGTTGTAGTAGACTAGCAATCAAGTTCTTTGTAAATTTCGGTCGTATGTCTACAAAGGTTCAACGATTTGGCTAAGTGCATCAGATTACATCAACTATTGTAAAACCCTTTAATTTATAATTAAAAATATTTATACTTATTTTACCAAACAAAGTAGTGGTCATTCTGTCTAATTTTCAAGTGTTTGTATATAACAGTTAAAAAAATACGGTCACATAGGTCAAGTTACATTAATTTGGGAAACGCCCTGGTCAGAATGCAGCTCCATTCGAACACCATATCGACACACTTCTTTCCATTTCACTTCAGCGGCTGTTAAGCTTTCGGGTATCTCTACTGCTGCTTCCTGTAAGACAAAATTTAGCCCTATAGCTTTTTGCTTTTGCTGTCTACTTTTTTGAACTGGAACTTAAAAACTTTAAAAGTTGTGGTTCCGTCAAAGCTAGGGGTGTTTAACTTGATAGCGTGCTCAGAGATAAAAATTAGACACTAGCAGAATGTGTGTGGACTTCGTCTAACCAAATTTATATTAAGATTAGTTGTTTAAATAGATGATGTTTACAACTTACACAACATAAGGTAGATTGATGTGAAGAATGCTGATGAAGGATGTAGTGATACAGAAAATACGGTATTACATTTTGCTAAAGTCTACTTTTTCTTGTATCTTTGGAAAACGTCCGCATACATTTTTTAATAATTTTTCTTTCTAAAATTTTTTAGAAATTAAAACAAGTAAAAGTGCTATATTAATCTTCATTTTATCATCAGTATAAATTTGGATGCGAAAACGGGTGTGCAAAAAAATAGAGCCAGTTTTGAAAAATTAATTACCTTTTACAAATTAAATTTCTTTTTTTTTTATTAAAAGTGTATAAAAAGGTTAGCTTAGTATTTTTTAAGTACAATTCGAAAGGAGAATAAAAAAACTCCATATTAAAGGAAAAAGTTACAAATTGAGCATTCTTATTAGAATTAATTTGAAGGCTATAAGTAGTAGAAAGGTCCCATACCTACGTAAAAGGCACCTAAAAAAAGATTAGAATTTGCCCAACCGCAAAAACCATTAAACATGGAGGCAGAAACATAATGGTATTGGATTGGATGGTAATAGATTGAGGGTAGAATAGATGCCGCTTATTATACAAATATTTTAATGACACTATGATGCCTTATGCCGAATTGGAAATGCCGCTTCGATGGGTGTTTCAACCAGACAATGACCTAAAAGTCCCAGTTTAGACGGACGAACATTTGGAAGAAAAACATTTTGAATTCTCTTTTGTTTTTCATTCGCGTTCACACAGGAAACATGTTGTCGGCAACATTTCATTAGTATTGTTATTGTTCGCTTTAAAACGTATGCAAAGAAAATATCAACAAAGCTTATTGCCGAGTACCGAACGCAAAAACGATTCTCTCTTCCCCACCCGTAATTTGCTATCAAACTTAATGTTTCCCTTCCAAAAGTTCGCTCGTCTAAACGGGGACAAACATACATTGAAGTGAGCACAAGAATGGTTTGAAGAACATAACGTCAAGGTATTAAGCTGGCCGGCGCAGTCCTCAGACTTAAATCCTGTCGAAAACTTATGGCAAATAGTAAAAATGTGTCTTCGAGGAATAAATCCATCCAATAAAGACGAACTTTGACAAATCAAAGTTACTTAAGAAGTTTTAATAACTAAGCTACAACCAATTTTCAGCGCTAGAGATTTTTTCTGAACAACGAAATATGATGTAGAACAAGATATAGAACAAATACAAAGTGTAGTAAAAAGGCCTGTAAAATAAAGCCAAGCCAAAAGGTTAGGTTAGGTTAGGTTGTACAGGCCGTCGGCGCAAAAAGAAAGACCGACTCACTTGGGTCCCAAAGGTCCCATTGTGTTGCCTGGAAACAGGATGTGCAGAGATCAGATTGAGGTCCCTACGGCACCATCAAAAGATCCACATCCAAACTACCCCGAAGACCGGATAAACAAGTTTATCCTAGAAACATCGCAGACGGATAAGTCTGCAAGACCATGCAGTCTCGGACTGCCAAAAATAGCCGCTCTATTCCCAGAAAGAGCCGGGCAGTGGCAGAGCAGATGCTCCACCGTTTCCTCCTCCTCCTCATCTTGACAACTTCTACAGTAGTCATGATGAGGAAGATTCAGTCTCCTAGCGTGAGCACCAATGACGCAGTGCCCTGTCAGCACGGCCACCAGTGTGCCCAGCTGCCCCCGAGGAAACCTCAGTAGATTTGCGGATCTTCCACTATCGTACTGAGGCCACAGTGTCCTCGAGACCCTGCAGGTAACCTCTTCAGACCACCTAGACTGTGCAGCCCTGAAGAGTTCCTGCCGTAATATAGCTTTACAGCATCTTAAAGGGACCCCCACCAGTGGATCTATTTCTCGGTCTTCCAACCGGGCTCCAAGTCTGGCGAGTTCGTCCGCGACCATATTTCCGGGTACGCTCGAGTGAGCTGGCACCCAAAACAGTTCCAGGTTGGAATGTCTCGCCATCTCGTTGAGAGATGTCCGGCATTCACGAACCAATCTGGATGTCGTATAGACACCCGATAGGGAGTTAATCGCGGCCTTGCTGTCAGTACAAATCCGGATATCCTCTCCGTATATCCTGTGGTACCTCATCCAGCAAGCCGCCCTTCTAATGGCTGAGATCTCAGCTTGTACCACGCTGCATTGATCATTAAGCCTGAACTTCATCCTGATCCTAAATCTAGGGATGAAGACGCCCCCTCCGACCCCCGTGTCCGAGTTTGACCCGTCAGTATAGACATCAAGCACATCTCCATGAGGCATACTCGACGTGCCTGACGTTGATGCCGCGAAATCAATGTCAGAAATGGGGGTGGGAGTGCAGTAATCGATGTTGTCAGGAATAACCGAGGAATGGCCCAAGATGGCCGCATGTCCAAAGTCCCCTGACCTCCATGCCACCGCTGCATCCAGTCTGACCGCAGATTTCATGGCCAATTGTTTGGCCATAAGATCAACCGGCAGCCAGTGCAGCATTGTAAAAAGGGCCATCGACGGGGTGGTGCGTATTGCACCAGTGACCATCAAGGCCGAGGTGCGCAGTACCCTGTTCAATATACTGCAGTTAGCCAGTTTGCCCAATGCGGGCCACCATACAAGCGCCCCATACATTAGTATAGGTTTTATTACCGTGTCAAAGAGCCAGTACGACGTCCTCGGGTTAATACCCCAGTGTTTGCCTACGGCCCTCCTACACACATACAAAGCCACTGAGGCCCTGTCCGCCCTAAAGCGGACATTTGGGGTCCACGACAGTTTGGAGTCCAGGATGATACCTAGATACTTCGCTCTGTCAGACAACCCAAGCTCCACTCCATTAAGGAGAGGTAGTGGAAAGCCCGGAATCTTGTTTCTTCTCGTGAAGAGCACAAGCTCCGTTTTCCGAGCGTTCGCGCTAAGCCCACTCTCAGTACACCACCTACTGACGCAGCCTAGCGCCGTTTGTAGACGTTGCGATAGCGTGTCGAGATATTTTCCCGATACAGCAACCGCAACGTCATCCGCATATGCCACAGTCCTAAACCCCTTGCGGTCCATTTCTGTCAGTAATGCGTTCATGGCGAGGTTCCAGAGAAGGGGAGATAATACCCCCCCTTGTGGTGTACATCGCTTAGCTACCCTGTGTATGGTAGCTAGCCCCATGCTGGAAGTAATGACCCTATTTGCCAATAGATTCCATACAAAGCCTATAATCGACCGACTTACGTTCAGTCCCTCCAGGGCCACCGTGATGGCCTCTGGTTTCACATTGTTGAATGCCCCTTCTATATCTAGAAAGGCAACCAATGTATATTCCTTATGCTCTAGGGCTTTCTCTATGCATCCTACAAGCGTGTGTAGTGCCGTCTCAACAGATCTGCCCTTGACATATGCGTGTTGAGAGGCGGACAGTCGGTCCGTATTAATCGTCCTTCTCAAGTGAAGGTCAATTATCCGTTCCAGAGTTTTCAAAAGGAAGGAGGATAGACTTATAGGTCTAAAGTCCTTCGGTTTAGTGTGCGAAGTCTTCCCTCCCTTGGGAATGAAGACAACAGAGCAAAAAGTCCATGGCTCAGGGATATACGACCATGTAATACATGCTGTGTATATCGGAATTTACCATGGTATAACAATATCCGCATTATGCTGCAAATCAGCCGGTATAATGCCGTCAGGACCGGCTGATTTAAACGGGTCAAAACTACCCAAGGCCCACATAAGTCCCTCCCTATTTATAGGAAAGGGAACTGATGCCCGGCAGTCAAAAGGGGCTGAGTCTTCTCCCCTAAAGGGAGCACAGCCCGGAAAGTGAGTCTCCATGAGAATCTCAAGGGTCTCTTGTGCACTCAGAGTCCAATTGCCACATGGTTTCTTAATGAAACTAGGGACAATGGGCGTTGCCGATAGAATCTTACGAAGTCTGCTCGTCTCTGAGGAACCCTCCACTCCACTGCAGAAGGATCTCCAAGACCTTTGCTTCGCATTTCTTACCATATTCTTGAACCTATTCACTGAGGACTTGTAAGCAGACCAGTTTCCTGATCTCTTAGCCTCATTGAAGAGCCTACGGGAGGCTTTCCGTGCCTCCACAATATCCGAGTTCCACCAGGGTGGTTTGCTCTTACCACGGCAGATATTTAATTTGCAAGATTCCGAAGTCGCGCGCTCAAACGCATTGGTTAATGCATTCACCGCGGTTTCAATGTCCCGCCGATTTTCTATTCTCGGTGGACTCGAAAGAAAATCGGAAAGGAGAGACCGTTGCCGCTCCCAATCCGTTTTCCTTCTGTTTCGTCGGGGAATAACCCCATATACCCGAATCACTACATCGAATTCAATATACCTATGATCAGAGAACGAGCAGTCACTAGAGACCCTCCATGCCCTAATCAAATCTGAATGCTTAGTACTAACTAGCGTAACGTCAAGAACCTCCCTTCTATTCACTACAACAAAAGTGGGCTCTGACCCAACGTTTACAACGTCTAAATTATTACAAAGAATGAAATAAAAGAGACACTCACCCCTTGCATTAGAATCCGAGCTGCCCCACACGACATGGTGTGCATTGGCATCTGCCCCGACAATAACCGGCAGGTTCCGTGTGGCTGCCATCTTAACTACTTTGCCAAGCCAAAAACTTTTAAGAAAATTATCAGCTGATCGAAAGGAGATTTTTTAATGCAGTATATTGGGACCTATTTTACACCTATTTCATAATTCTAATAATCAAATCCACTCTTTTTCAACATTTGCTGACTTTTAAAGCATTCTCGAAAATCTCAAAGTAGCTCGGTATTTAAAAGAGTATATATTCAATTTAAAAAATGTTTGAAAAAAATTAAAGTAAAGGTAAACGAATACAAATATAACAATCACACTGCGTAAACGCTCATGCTCCCTTATTCTCATAATTAACCAAATGATACTAAAACTTTGGAGGATCGAATGCCTTGGTAAACACTTGATAGGCGTTGTACTTGGAAAAGCCATAATGAACTAAACTCAGAGTTCGGAAAGTACACTCATCGTACACACAATGTTCTGTTCAAAACCAACCCGTACATATTTTTTTTTTTTTTTCATAACAATTATGTGTGTTAATAAATTTTGAAATTTTCCGTACACATCTCCTAATGTGTTTTATTAAAATATTTATTTGCGTAAACGTACGTAAATGTATGACTGTAGCTATTGTTTGTGTACGCGTACTCTATTTTCAGAATGCGTACGGAAAAAAAGTACATGGAAAAATTTAAATAACTTTTCAGTTAGAAAAAAAAGTACATGAGAAAATGAATATGTATGTTTAATAAACTCCCCGCAGAGGTCTTCCCTGCCACTTTCAGTGTGCAAAGATTAAAATGAAATGTCCAGAAGCACTACTCCCCTATCCCCCTTCCTACAACCTAATTTTCTAGTTATGGTACAATGCATTGCATTAGTAGCGGTCATCCCCTCAGTGCTGGTCCTAATAAAAAAAAATAAAAATAATTATTTCATGATAACAGTAAACATCAAAAATTCCTTCCTTAGGTATAATTGCAATTATGTTAAAGATAAGCAAATTATTACCCTTAATCCTTACTTTTTATAACACCACTTCCCAGCAAAAAATGTTTGAAGAGGTAATCGAGTGTGGAATTAAGCATTTTTGGCAGAAGTACTTCCCAACTAGATTGTCAACTTAATGATTTTAACAAGGCATGAGACTTTTATAATCAATTACTGAGAATCGATTATATTAATTACTGTAGGAAATAATGAGTACTATTAGTACGGTAGTCTCTTTTAACATAAAGAACTAGTTCCATTACTACTTCCTTTTTTGGAAACTAATGAAATGTATTTTGTAAGCGAGTAACAAAATATGGTAATCACAAAAGTAAGTCATTATATGGCAAGTACTTTTTAAGGTAATGTCTAATTTTTTGCTGGGTTATTGCACATTTTTATTAATGAGCTATTCATATGACCCTCGCTTGAATTTACAAGGAACTCCACTACTTACCAATAAGAAACTGCAATGATAGACTTAAAAAAAACAATAATAATAATAACAACAAAAAATGTTATACTTTTACTTTTTTGCCGTCCGTACATGCAATTATTTTTATTTTTCCATGTACATTTTTTCGTACACGCAATTATTTTTATTTTTCCATGTACGTTTTATATGGTACACGGATTTATTTTCTTTTTTTTTTTTTCATGTACCCCTTTTTTCCAACCACAATGTTTTTTTTTAATTTTTCCATGCACTTTTTTCCGTTCGCGTACTAAAAATAGAGTACGCGTACACAAACAAAAGCAACAGTCGTAAATTCACGTACGTGTACGTGTAATATATCCGGAAAATTAAAAAAAAAAACTTGCATATTGGCATAAACGCTACTCTTAGCTTAGACTATAAACCTCATTGTACAATTAACCGTACCGGGATTATGGATTACGTGAAAGATGCGAGCTCTGAAAGCTTTTGCCGTAATCTCGATAATAGGTACATGAAAAATTTTATTCTGCTTTAGAAAATAAAAACTATTATTTATTGTGTCCGCTGTTATACTATTAGAGTTATTAGCCTGAAAACAAATAAAAATATCAAAACAATCACACTAATATTATACCTTGCATTTTTTTCAGATACACACCGCGAAAATGTGAAAGAGAATCGGAGAAAACTGCAAGAAAAAAGTGAAGGGCAAGTAAAATATTAATAATGAAATAAATAATATGTCTGTGTACGTAGGTATAAAGTTACATGTTATTACAAAACTATGACAAACTTTATGTGCCCGTTTATGTAATACGAATAATCATTTGGTTAACTTACAATCCTCTGTTATCATACTACTACCAAGTTTTATTGTTAACTTTGTTTACTATAGTCAATATTGGTTGCTAGTAATTTGCATTGTTAAAAATATTAAATTTTATTTCATATGTTTTGTAAATGTTGTATTGACACAATATCTTGTACTTACAGTATAATTATTGTATTTTATTTGTAATTGTGTATAGTTTATGTGCGATTATTCCACGAATTTTTATCCAATTTAGGAACATTTTAATATTGTGTAAATATTATTTGTAAACAATTTTCAGTTAAAAGTTCCCATACCTGATTCAATTACAAATTGACTGTTCTAAACCATATACAGGGAAGATAAACGATACAAGAGGAGCCTGTGAATTAAGCATTTGTTTCGTACAGTTATATAAAAACAAGAATAATATAAGAACTCCATTTTATTTTCAATATAAATTAGAGAAGGGTGAAAACTTACTCATAATATGCAGTCACAAGAAAAAATGTGCTCGTTCACGCTCATTGCATTCCGGTATCTTTTACTAACGCTTAGTCACGATCACGAAAACTCAGAGTCAGAGCTTATTCACGGAAAACAGAACAAGCGAAATTATCTTTCAAGATAATATTTTATGAAAATATTTCTCGAAAATAAATAACGGACAATTTCTTTCTTCTAGCAGAATAGAATCTCGGAATAGCAACTGTACAACTTTAAAATAAATTATTAACTTAAACCACTGGAATATTTAAATAAGTTAATTTTTAAAAAACATCGTCATATTTTTTATTTCGATCACCCTCAATAATCAATACTTCCGGTCATTTAATAATTTAATCGGCATAAAAACTAGCACGATATTTTTTGGTGGATTATCAATTATAAATTTGTTTTAACTAATATTTTAAAAACGTTAAACAAAATTAATTTAATATTTAAAATCGTAAACTGAGCATGTAGGTTAACATAAAATATTAAAACCATTTAAATACAAAACCCTTAATATAAAATAAATTATATTATAAACCGATTTTAATGAAAGTTGAAACACAGGTAGATATTTGTCCTCATGGTAAAATGGGGTATTTATAACAATCAGCGAAGCTGAAGGGAATAAAACGCATAAGCGGACATTTGTATGCGTCTGATTCAATTTTAACAAATTGAACAAATTAACAAATGTTAATGCAATTCGAAACAAAGATAGGTCCCCATCAATATCTGTTTTAAGAGCTAGGACCTATATGATAGAAAAAGGGAAAACCGGCACGTGTTCGAAAGAATGTATTTCGCATAGTTACTGATACACTTTCCAGTGCGGGCAGTGGTTGATTGCTTTTCGGCAACTTACTTGCCAAAATTTCAGCCAAGACGTTAGCATTATCAACCGGGATCATCCCTTAACCCTCTAACCAGCACGATAGTAAAAATAATTAGATAGAGAAAAAAAATTTTTTTTTTCAAGTAGTAGTCAAAAAGAGGGGCAAGGTATAATTTTCATGTAAAAAAAGCGTTCTGAACGAACGACAGGTAAAACGTATTAAAGGCCGTCTGTAGACGGTCTTGCCGGTTTGTTTGTAATAAAACATCACAGATAAATTTTATTAATAAAAAAAGTTTCATTAAAAGAAAGAAGACCGCATAAAGTAAGATTGTATTTGGATTAAACGACTTACGTGTCAGATTTTTTGCAGTATTTGCTTTTTGGCCTTTCTATCCATTCAAACAGAAAACTTGATAAACTGCTCTTTTCCCACCACCTGGGAGGTAACTCTCTATTGCGATGCGAAAGCAAGTTCGATGCGATAAAAGTAAAATTTTATACTCTATATTCTTTACGCAAACGCTTTTACAAATAATTTAAGATGAAAAACACTGGCACGACAAAATAAACAATAGGGAAAATGAATGAAGAATTGGCCTCGCGGCCAATAAAAAGTATAATTATTTACATACAATGCAAATAACAAAAAATATCTTAGATGTGTGTTTTGTTTCATTAAAAACAAAATAATTTAAAATAGTGATGGATTCAGTCGCACTATGGATCGAGGCGGAAAATTATTATAACATTTAAAAGGCTGCTGTAGTCAAGGTGGTAAGCACGTTGACTACAAATCTGGTTGGCCAGGGTTCAACCCCTTCGACAATCATAAAATAAAATTTTTTCTGTTTAATGGTATAAATACAAATTCAAAATTAGCATTACAACCTGCAGCCTCCTTTGTCAGCACTTCTTCATAGCATGTTAGCCGGCGAAGTAAAATAACCAATAAAATAGCTGTCTTATCCATTTGCTAAAGAATGTAGCACGGTTACAAACTAAACTGGTGTCTCTTTAAGAAAAATTTTGTTTTCATTTTCCGAAGATAATAAAGTTTCTGCAGGTTTTTTGTTTGCTGTAAATTTGTTTTGATGTTGACATCACGTTATCGACTTCTTCTATATGTTTCAATGGAGGAAAGCGGGCAATATTGTAAATACAACCACCCGTACTATAAAGGCTCACCTTATTCTTCCGCATACATAAATATTTATACTGCGTTAGTATCACATTTTATATACAAACATACATAATATCAAAATACATAACTTTTTTCCTACCCGTCCATTGGCGCGTTGTCATTCCCGCACTGTCCGCTGTGTTGCACCATAAGGTCAAATTTCGAAATGCCGTTGCTAAGTGTATAACCTTTTTAGCTTTCCTTAAAAAAATACAATTTATATTTTATATATATATATATATATATATAGATTTATTTGTGCTTACTTACATGATTCGTTACTTTTGCGTTTGAAATTTTGTTGGCGCAAGATATTTGCGCAAACTGATTTTGACATAAGCTTTCGTATTACTGAGTGTGATGATACCATATTTGCGAAAAAGAATAAATTAGATGCAAAAGGTAAATACGAAAACGCAATAAAAGGTATCAACTGTTCGATTACGTACCATCTTTCTTTCGCATCGCAATAGAGAGTAACCCCCCTGATTGCTAGTCTGTGGTGAAGAAAGCTTATCAAGGTTTTGAGCAGATGGCCACTCTACCGATCGTTCACTTTTGAAAGAATAAAGTCCAGCAGCTGTTTGCTCACGAAAGCTGTAAAAACACTTATTTTTGTCTTGTCATGATATTTCAAGTCTTAGCTCGAATATGATATACAGTCAGGGACTTTAAATACACCCAAAAAATTTTATGTTTAGAGAAAAGTAAACGTTTCAGAAAAACTTAAAGTAGTTAATTTTATTTGGTTTCATAAATAACAAAAAATATTAACTTCATTCAAAACTTAACGGTAATCCTTAAAAATACGATAAAATGCACTAAACAAAAGTTTAAATACATCTTGGAATGTTAGCACATTTTTTTAATAAATAAAAAAAGGAAAACATTTCAATACTTTGTTGGACCGCCATGCCTATCAATAACTGCCTGCAAGCGGCGTGGCATAGAAAGTACCAAGCTTTCTGTTTCAGAAGGCGATATTTCTGACCATATTTTTTAAGAGCTTCTTTAAGCGAATCTTTGCTCGTTACTGAAGTAGATTGTAATTTGCGCTTAATTAAATCCCAAACGTGCTCAATTGGGTTTAAATCTGGTGACTGGGGTGGGCTATACAGCTGTCTGGGAGCATAATACAGCAACCACTCTTTCACAGAAAGTGCAGTGTGCTTTGGATCGTTATCCTGTTGGAAGATCCAATAAAGTCCAAGGCCTAAGATGTCGACGGATGCTTGTAAATTTCTTTCCAATATACTCTTGTATGTATGTTGGTTCATTATGCCATCAATAAACTCCAAATTTCCAACCCCCGCTGCTCCAATAGCTCCCCAAACCATTACATTGCCACCTCCATGTTTTACTGTAGGAACCAAATTTTGCTTTTGAATAGCAGTGTTTGGCTTGCGCCAAACATTTGCACGCCCATCGCTTTCAAACAAATTAAATTTGCACTCGTCTGTAAATAGAACTGTTCTCCAAAACTCAGCGCCTTTGTTTTTATACTTATGTGCAAATTCTAGTCTTAGTTTTCTGTTTTTTTCACTTATCAGTGGCTTTTTTCGGGGAACTCGACTCCTGTATCCATTTTTTCGAAACACTCTTTGAACAGTTTTTGGGTGAACATGCTTGTAAAGTTATTAGCGATATCATTTGTAAGTTTTGGGGCGCTTATTCTTGGATTTTTCATCACTTCTCTTACGATGTGGTTAACATCACGATTGGTTAGTTTTTTCGGACGACCGCTTCTGGGCATATTTGCAACTGAACCATTTTCTTTATATTTTCTAATTATATTTTGAACACTTGAAAATGGCAAATTTAATAGTTTTCCTATTTCTCTATAGGATTTGCCTTCATTAAAAAGTACTATTATTAAATATTTAATGTTGGACTCAATTTCTTTACCTTTTCCCATAAATTTCGAAGAAAAAACAATAATAAAAAGGCAAGAATGCTACTAATAACAAGTGCTGGTTTATAATAAAAGAATTTAATCGAAATATAAAATGTAACTGTACTTTGTTTTGCAAGATGTATTTAAACTTTTGTCTGCTGCATTTTGTAGTTATTGTGAGATTTACCGTTATGTTTTGAATAAAGTAATATTTTTTGTTATTGTTTTTTGTTATTTATGAAACTAAATAAAACTTCATACTTTAAGTATTTCTGAAACGTTTACTTTTCTCTAAACATACAATTATTGGGTTGTATTTAAACTTTAGTCCCTGACTGTAGACCCATGAGACCATCCTTAAGACCTACTCCACCCATGTGAGCATTGTATTCTCAAATAATTTTAGGGCAGTTTTTCTATAGTATCGAGAAGCCTTTAATGGTTGTTCGTTAGGGTTGTTTCTACCGAAGCATTTTGTGTTTTGAACTCTTTCACCGCATGTGGAAGCGACGAATTGCCTCGAAGACCGTCTTAAGACCGCCAACACTATTTCGCTTTGAAGACACATTTTCTTTCTATTTTGCATTTTTAAACTTTATCAACATTCAAATATAATATGGTTACTGCCCACGGTAAAAATGTTAACTTTATTCTAAAAGTGTGTTTTTTTTAACTTGCGTAAAATTAACCCTTAACGAACGAGCGCATTTTTCTAAAACTATGACCAGTAGGTCGACGGATTTTTAAGAAATTAAGTGCTTTATTTCCAGATCGAGAGAAGGTGCTTAATTAATATCGCTTTATTGGATTTTATAAAAACTTATAAAACTTGGAATTTATAAAAACTGCTAGGAGAGAAATGTGAGGAATGCGCACCAAAGTGTGATAAAAACAATTGCCGATTGCCCTTCATTGTTGCATGTACAGTTCGAAACCTAAGCAACTTTTTCCCACTAAGTAATAATAGACTCATATCTTTTCTTTAAATATATTTATAGAAAATATTTTTTTTATTTACTACTACACAATGTGTCCATAACCTTAAAATAACAACAAATATTAAATTCCACTTCTCTGGAAGTTATAATAAAATAAAAACAAAATTAACTTAAAAATTCGCTGTTCAAAACCTAAGCAACATTTAATACTTGGTATGATATCCTTTGTTTCTTACGACCTCAGCGCATCTTTTAGGCATAGATTCAATACGAGGGCTGCTATATATATTCTTGTCCTGGCAACACTGAGTGCTGCCAAGTGCAATCTGACATTTCCATTGGAAAGTTTGTCATTTTTAAGCATAATCGTACTCAAAACGTTTTGACGTACGACCATTATTTGTGTTGTTTACATTGACTTGAAAAAATTAATATAGAAAAATATGGAATTAACTCGTGAACATTTTCGTGCCATCATTTTTCACAACTTTCGACGTGGATTATCACGACAAGAGTGCATTGATGAACTTAAATCTTTGTATGGCGATGAAGCACCATCCTATAGCACTGTGAAAAATTGGTATAATGAATTTAATCGTGGCCGAAGCTCGCTCAAAGACGAATTCCGTGAAGGTCGTCCAAAAACTGCTGTTATGTCAGAGAACATTGGTGCCGTGCGTGAACTCATTATGCAAGATTGACATGCGACATACCGAGAGATAGAGACATCCTTGGACATTTCTTCCACCAGCATTCATTCGATACTGCATGAACACCTGGCCGTAAAAAAGGTTTGTTCTCGTTGGATCCCGCACAATTTGAAAGTCTTAAAAAAAAAGGCTCGTGTCAATTGGTGCAAAGAAATGTTGCAAAAATACGATTGCGGTGCTTCAAAAGACGTTTATAAGATCGTCACAGGTGACGAATCATTGATCTATGCGTATGAGCCCGAAACGAAACCAACAATCGACCGTGTGGGTCTTCAAAGACGACGTGGAAGAAGCACTTCGAAGCAAATGGTCGCCTGTTTCTTCGGCAAAACTGGTCATGTGCCGACTGTTCCGCTTGAGCAACGTAGGATGGTCACTTCTGAGTGGTACACTACAATTTGTTTGCCTGAAGTCATCGGAGAAATTCGAAAAACCAACAAGAGAAGACGAATCATTGCGAACTCTCACACATCGGCTCAAACCAGAGCGTTTTTGGCCGGCCAAAACGTCGAATTAATGGGTCATCCGCCGTACAGCCCTGACTTGGCACCTAATGACTTCTTCTTGTTTCCGCACATCAAGAAAAAAATGCGTGTTCAACGATTTTCGTCGCCAGAAGAAGCTGTTGAAGTGTTCAAAAACCATGTTTTAGAGGTGTCTCAATCGGAGTGGAAAAAGTGCTTCGACAACTGGTTTGAGCGCATGCAAAAGTGTATAAATCATGTTGGAGAATACTTTGAAAAACAATAAAACCATTTTTGATTATAAATATTCGCATTTTCACTATTAGGCCAGAAATATATAGAGCAGCCCTCGTAAGATTCGATAGAATAGATGTTGGTATAGCTTCTCAATCTGATTTTAGACAGTTCATCAACTTCTGTTTATTTTTAAAGCGTCGAGTTCCAACTCTCCGTTTTAAAATTCCAAAGAGGTTCTCTATGGGCTTCAAGTCTGGCGATTGAGGTGGCCAATCCAAAACTTGAACCCCATTAGCTGATAACCAATCCTTGACTAACTTCGATGAGTGTTTTGGGTCATTGTCATGTTGAAACACCTATCGAATTGGCATTTCCCACTCAGCATAGTTAAGCATGTAAGTTGCTAAAATGTCTCTGTCCATTTTTTTTTAATTTCTACAAAGGGACCAACACCACTGGCCGAAAAGCAAGTCTAAACCATCACATTTCCACCCCCATGCTTTAATATGTGGCTTTTGAGTACCGAGGATGTAGCCGCTTTCCTTTTGGTCTTCTCACGTGGCAAACTCCATCTGAATTTAGTAAGTTAAAGTTTAATTCATCACTAAACAAAACAGTTCTCCATTTGGATATAGTCCAATTCAAATGTGCTCTAGCAAAATCCAACCTAAAACAGTCCAATTCATATGTGCTCTAGCAAAATCCAACCTAAAACAACCAAAAAGCTGAGAAAATCAGACTACGTTGCAATCAATCAAACAAACCTCTTTTTTAAATGCTTCTTAGTCAGCATAGGCTTCTTAGATGGCATGAAGGTCCTTAAGTTTTGTTCCAATAGACGTTTTCTTACTGTGGAAGAACTAATCTGAAGTGCAAGCTCATTCACTATGTCTTTCGAAGAAATAAATGGATTTTTTTAACTAGACGGAAAATTATCTGGTCTGTTCGCTCAGAAGTTTTTCGAGGTCGGCCACCGCTATTGGTTTCCTCTACTTTCCCAGCAAAAGTATAACTTTTTTATAAGTCGGGAAACTATTGATTTATTAATATTCAATTGGTTTGCTATAGCAATTTGGCATTTACCGTTATTAAAAAGTTCAATAATCTTTATCTTAAAAGCTGATCCATAACGTGTTCGCGTCATGGTATTACTTAAATGCATAAAATCAACCAAAATTATATTTTTAATAGCAATCATAACTGGACTAAAATTTTTGCTTAACATTTTTGTTGTTGTTTTAGTTAATACTTCGCAATAAATGCAACAATGTAAAAGTTGTTTAGGTTTCGAGCAGCGAATTTTTAAGTTAATTTTGTTTTTGTTTTATAATTTCTTCCAAAGGCATAAAATGTATTTTTTGTTGTTATTATTAGTATGTAGACTATATGTATAAAAATAAACAAAAGGGATTTTTTTTCATTAATCTATTTAAAGAGAACATATACGACCATGAGTATTTACTGGGAAAAAGTTGCTTAGGTTTCGAACAATACTGTATAATTAAAGCCATTTTCCACAATTTTGAAGCGAAAAATTCTTTAACCTACATGGCGCAACCGTCCTTTTAAAAGGACGGTATAATTGAGATCGTTTTTCTAAATATAAAAACCTGTTGTTTTAAAAGGACACCCGATTCTGGGAAAACTATAGATTTTAACCCTCCGATGTTCATATGGGTCTGGCCAGATCCATTCGACCTTTAAATGTCTGTAGTTCTTTTTTAAAAAATAGCTGGGGCTTCTTAGTCCATGACTTCCTAAAATATTGTTTGATTTACACAGTGAAGTAGTAAAATTTTAATTTTTAGCATATTTGTTGTACAAAAAAATTATTGTAAGGTACTTTCGTTAATTAAGCTCACATGGGTCTGCGCAGATCCATATGAGCTTTGCATGTAAATTGTTTGATGTAAACAATAAAACTGCTGACGGAGGCAGCTCGTTATAACTGCAGCAAATGTACTCGTCCAATATGTCTCAATGAACATTCCATGCAATTAAATAATTGCAAACCCAATTGCTCTTTGTAATGCATATTAAAGCACTTAAATAGATAAATAAAATTATTTGTAAAACTTTATTTCTAACATTATTTTTATGGGTCTGGCCAGACCCTTATGATGCACTTAACGTGTCATAAGTCACCGAACATCGAAGGGTTAAGTAAAAAAGTAATTTAATAAAAAAAAATTCAGTAGCCCATGAAAATAAAAGTTTCGAAAAAAAATTCAAGTTAACCAAAAAAAAAAAAAATTTTGCGGCGCTTCTGGGTTAATACCACTGCTGTATTAAGACCGTCTTAAGGAAGTCTTACCGGTAAGAGGAATAAACAAAAACGATTTAAGGAACTAACATTATCCTTACTCTTAAAGCTAATGGCCAAAAGCTCTTGCTACCCCTAGGAAGAGCAAGATTCAGTACCTGCGTTTTTGTTGCACCGCTAGATACTAAATGCTTCTTCTTTGGATGTGACTGCATTTTTGTGCGCCTAATTAAACCAAGAATTCTTTCTTGGATTAACGTGGATTTACTTAGATGGAATGAAAGTTTTTATTCCAAGCAATATAATGTTCACAACCATTTTCGCCATGGCATCGACTTTATTGCTTAGAAAACAACGTTTCCAATTAAAATTATGAAAAAAAAATCGTTGAACGAGCCTTTTCGTACATACATATATTTTACACGTTTCGCGGCGACTTTTGAAACGTTATGATGTTCCGATATCGAAAAGGATGCGGAAATGGGGCTTGCTTTATACCTTTGTGGGTGTGAAGTAAGAAAGAGGTTGAGCGTATTGTGTTGTTGCCCTCCAACACACGAAATATGTATTGGTTCATTAATTAGTTACACGCGGCGAATAGCTCAATACATTAGCCTATTAGAGTAGTCAAGAAGAATTGTGAGCATTGGAATCACTAGCAACAATTTTACTGTTCGAAAAATTTTCTACGATCCTCGATTCCGCGTTTGGGTTTCTGTATAAAAAACGGAAATGCAAAAAATGTGACCAGACTTCGAATTTAACCAAAAGACAGGTAAATTCAGGATCAGTTGGGCCTAATGCAAATTGCAAATGCAAGACCCCGATGTAGACTAAAAAGAGGTAGAAGGGAGTACTCAGAAGAAATTCGGTCTTAGCCAACGTATGTTGCAGAAATCAATTCTAAATCTTCCTGCCATAACAAACAGCTATTGCGATAACAGATGTTTTTATGACCAGTTAGCGGCTAGCGTTATATCTTGGCCAGTTAACACAAATGTACGAGTAATACAAAATTACTACTACTATTTAATGGAAAAAGGAAAGGTACAGTTTGCATTGTAAACGCCCTGATTTGGTCATATACGACCCGTTGTGCCATCACTGGTTATTTTTATACCCTTCACCAGAGTTTAATACTTTATCTCGAAGGAGGAACATCTGTGAGCGAGCAGATTTTCCTCTTTCAAAAAAGCGAATGACTGATATTTAAAAAATTAGAAAAAAAAAATTAAGTACTATACATAATTTTACGTAAAAATGTTATCGGCTCTTAATGGGTTAAGCATTAAAAAAAATTTGTATTTCCTTAAAGATCTCTTCAAAAGCTTTAAAGTGATACCCATATTGATATTAAAAAAAATCAAAATTTCATAGGTCCGTAATTTGGAAATATTGACGAGTGCCAATTTTTTCATTGGATGTTTTTTCTTAGTTTACAATGCTCTATCGCCCAATATATTTGTTTTTTAATTGGAGTTACTTTATTGTTCCAAATGATATTGAAAAATTTGAGCCGGTGAAGTGTTTGACACTTTGTGTGATCGACTAGCGTATTTAAATTTGCTCCACCTGATCTAGCGCCTTGGCAAACTTGATTTCAATATTAACACGGACGGAAAGACGGACATCGCTCAACCGACTTCGCTATGCATAAGAAGTCAGTATATACATATATACTTTACAGGGTCGGAAATGGATATTGTAAAAATTACAAACGGAATGACAAATTTATTAAAATAAAATCCTGTGCACTACATATGATGCGCAGTACGTTCGTAAATGCAAAAAGTGGCAGCAATGCAAATGTCATCTGTTCGTAAATGCATCACTGAAGTATATTATGCGCAAATAAAAGCAAAAAACTAATCTTAAAAATGGCTGATGCAATAAACGTCTTTTTCTGTTTAATAATTTTTATAGAATTAAATTTAGTTTTTTATTCTTTAATCTTTTGTTTTTTAGTATTTTACACAAATTTTTATTATTTTTATATCATATACTTCACAAGTCGAGTTTATTATCAATTTTTTAATTTTCACAGTATTTCTTCGTTCGTTAATGCAAACACTAAAATGAGCAAAACAAAGCATACGCTTTCTGCAGTGGCAGTGCAGAATAACCATATTATGCAGCGCAGTGATGCATTTACGAACAGGTCCTCGGTTTCAGATATTTCTCGGGTAGTTCTTCTAAAGTCTTGTTCACCTTAAATTTTTGCGGTTGTTTGTTTCCTTGTTCTATATATACATATAAGCATTTAAGCGTACGACCAGTGTATTTATGTTTGTGTGCTTGCAGTGCCAAATTTACTTCCCAGCAAACACGCAGCAGGCTTAAATTCATATTAATAATAATAATGAAGAAGGGGGTAGAACTTTTTGTTAAATTACTTTATTTCTGCAACTTATATTTAAATTCGAATATACTAACGCAAATGGGATTAATGTGCTTGCGCAGTATCATGTGACCAAGGTCCTAACATCAAAAAATGTTATGATTTATTCTGCGCATCCTTGAAAAAATTTTATTTATTTTTTAATTCTGTCTCATAACTTTAAAAACCTGACGGAGTAGTGGGTCATCAGAGAAATTTATCAACTAAAACTAAAATCATTTCAAAATATAAACCGGCAGATGAGGTACTCTTTTGTAGGTATTGACAAGGCCTTAAAAACCGTGTATAATTTTTAAAATCAGACAAAAATTTAAGGACACATGAGCACAGATTTACGCGCACGTGCTGCTCACTTATGAGCAAATACGAATTCTGCATTTACATCTGAAAGAATAAGTTTAAGTAGTTTTAAAATATTAGCTCAATTCACAATCTTGTGTTTTGTTAGTGTAGACTAAAAATATGCTACACAATTTTGCAAATGCTATGATGCAAGACCATTTGCACAAGATTGTGAATTGGGCTATTGTGTTTATGACGCCGAAGATGCTAAGTGTGTTCAGATGTTTACCAGATTAATACAATAACATTGATTTAATGTTTTTTTCTGCTTTAGGTATGATTGTCAAAAGAAAAAGGAAGGAAAGAGAAAAGATACCATGAAAGTCAAACCTGAATTAAAAATAGATCGTCATGTTGGGAAGAGTGTTTGCAACCAGAACGAAAATGTAAGTAAATAAAACAGTAAGTAAATAAGAAAGTTTTTAAGAGAAAATTATCCTTAAAAAATTTTGCATCTCGTATTGGATCCATTGATTTGGATAAAAGATTTATATTGGAAAAATGTATGTACATATGTATATTAAAAAATGGCCTGTAATCATAGTCGTAAATAAACTATATTCTACAAGTTGTAAAGTACACTTTTCCTTAAAGTGTACTTTTTGTGTACTATAGACACGTAAATGTATATCTTATAGGTAAAAGTCTGTTTTAAATTTAAAATCAGCTAAAGTAGTTTTTAAATGACTTAGCACCGACTTTATCAATACAATGCTACGAGATAAACTTACCTTTAAAGTTTTTCTGTTGAAATTAATTCCTTATAAATTGCACAAATTTATAACAAGCTTAAGTTAAAGTTAAATTTCAGTTTTTGTTTATTTTCTTAAATCAAAAAAAAAATTACTGTTTACATTTATTTTTTTACTTTCAACAAAAATTCTAGCAGCTGATCAGATAT
The DNA here is from genome assembly GCA_916610165.2 of Gymnosoma rotundatum. Classification (NCBI taxonomy): domain Eukaryota; kingdom Metazoa; phylum Arthropoda; class Insecta; order Diptera; family Tachinidae; genus Gymnosoma; species Gymnosoma rotundatum. Next base: position 114,638,274 of record OU744336.1, read on the forward strand.
GGATAATCTATTTACAGTGAAAGCTTCCGTGGGCGGACACCGACCGTCAGAGCAGATTCATTCTGCTACTAAATATTCTAAAATATACTTTTTTTTTTACTATAGTATTAAAAAAGTTAAAAACAAGTTAAAATTAAACAGGTATGTGATGGAAATCGAAACGCTTTAAAAGCGAAAATGGTTGTGATATGCTTGCTATTTTCGTTTTTTAAATACCTTCAATATAGTTTTCAATAACTTTCCATTCAAAATCTGCAATGACTTTGGGATGGCTTCTTTATTATTCTTTGAAAAATATCTCAAAACGAATCGTTTTCAAATCGATCGATTTCCATCACACACCTGAAAGTTGTTTCTAAGAGAAACCGACTTTAGTGTTTGACTATAATTATGGCCAATGTTTTTCTTATTAAACGGTATTTTTTAGTTACCTCTCAATCGCAATAGACATTCTATATCAAAAGTTATGTGCGTTAGTTTTTCGAATTTTTGGGATTAATAATTCTTTAACATATGCAGAATAAAATATGCACTGGGATGCTATAAGCAAAAACCTAGATAAAGTTATGGAAAAACAGAAATTTTTAATTTTAAAAGCCAAGTATCTCTTAAACTATAACAGCTAATGCATACAGTATGCAAAATCCATATTCGTACATCTTTAGTAAATTCATTATCAGCCCAATTATAAACAAAAATTCCGTGCGAGTTTTTCACTTTTCCCTTTTCTCCAATTATAAATTTTTCCCCTTTTGATTGACTGCGGAAAGTGAAAAAATCCGGGGGAAAAAAGTAGGTATTCTAAATTATAAAATAAAAATTACATGAAAATTAACAAAACAAACTCCCTTCAAATTACTGTGATGCCACTTTTTCATTATTTTTCCCTACGGAATTCATAATTGGAGAAATCTTTTCTCGAGAAAAATTTTTTCCGTGGGAAAGAAATTCCGTGAGAATATTCATAATTGGGCTGTATATTTTAATATCCCTGAAAGTTTTAGCAGTAGAATATTTTCAACAAATTTTCTAAATATTACATTTTTATTGTGCATAGAACAGCAAAAAAAAAAAGTTATTTAGAGAAATTATTGGGTCGAACATCTTACAAACTTTTTTTAATAAAAATGAATTAAGACAAGAGAACTGCAAGAGTGTCTGTTTTTAATACTCTAAGTAAACTCATCTTAAATGCGGTTGCGGTGTGATCGCCACCATAGAACTGCAAAAAACGAAAGAGAGAAACAGGAATGAGAGAAAAAACTGAAAAGAGTCATGAATATTCATTTCGTGCTACTTTTGCTACCCCGTAAGCTTCTCTACACCTCTTGCCTACAAACTTCTGCATCATGACTTTTGTAGCTGATACAATGCTCTTAATGTAAACTCCCTCTAAGTGTCTAGCATACTCAAGTAAAATATTTGCGTACTCATACTCACAGCAAACACCAAGAGAGAGATTTTAACGTGTGTAGTAAGTGGAAAACAGAGTTATCAGATCAGATTTCTTTAATCAAACACAATATTAAAAGTCGCCAATGTCTAAATTAGCTAACATACATACTTCTTTGAAATTATGAAAGTTTATTTTATTTATAACAGAAAATAAATTAAATAGAACCCGTAAAATTCGCCATATTTTCATTTATTAAAAACACAACAAAAGTTTACTAATAACTCAAGAATAGTTCATTGTTTATTATATTACGTTTTTGCTAGGTTTTTTTTTTAAGTCACACAGGATAGCAATTTAAAAATTCTATTCGTTAAGCAAATAGTTTTTTAAAATTAATAAATAGGTATAAAAGCAATAATTATATTTAACAAAATAAAATATGTAAACTAAAAACTTTATTTTATTTATTATTATTTATGAGGTCGAATGACATTCAGTCAATGCTATATTACATCTGCGTATATATAGTTTTGTTAAAACTAATAAAATTAAGTAATTTTCCTTTTATTCACGGATTCATTTTATCATTTTGTTTTCCTAAATACCGTTAGTAGCACGTTTATGACAACAAGGCGCATAAACTGAAAATATGTTCATAAAAAACAGCAACAAAATAAGTATACCTGCTTTATATAGTATACAAAAGCTGCGCCTTTAAGCGGTTTTTATTGCATTTTATTCATTAAATATGTGTTGTATTTCACCTATGAAAACGGTTGTTGTCTGTTTTTCTGCTTATAATGTTTAAGCAATAGATTTGATCAATTTTTTTTATTGTTTATAAATAGATCTGCATACAATGCAGTATTTAATAAAACGGCTGTAAAAAACTTTAATAGGGTAAAAATATGGCAACTCTGCTTACAAATAAAGATCATTAAAAAATTCTGGCGTACGAGTATAAAAAATACTTAAAATTCTGATTGCGATATTTTTGACACTCGTTTTTACAAGAATGGGTAAAATAAACACTGCAACTTTTTATTGCGGTGTTTAAAATACTCGAGTATGAAAAGTATAGAGTAAGTATGCGGTGTACTCATGGTTGCTGTGTACTCGTGCAGTTCTCTGATTAAGACGCATAAAGATGGTAAATCTCTAAGAGAAAATAAAAAAATGATTAAAAAAGTCATTCTACAATACAATACGTTATAAAGACATATAAAGATAAAACTTTACTGGCTAGAAGACCACAATCATTTATTTTGCAGAAGATATGCAAGTATAACTTAAAGCTATCCTTTTTAAACATCTTAATATTTATTTCTATTTATTTATTAATGGTTCAGTTTTTCGACAATAATCATTAAAGGCTAAGGTAACAAAAATTCTAAGCAGCTAAGACGTATATTTTTTCTCCATAATCAAGTTAATTCCATAAAGGAGATCAAATGTTTGAATAAAGTGGCGGTACGTGCATAATTAGTGCGATGAAATTGTAAATCAAACAGCTTAGCCAACCATTGATAATGTCAAAAACTATTAGGACAAATTGAATTTTTTACGCTATTCCAACAGGCCTATAAACAGGCATTTAGATTCATAGCGAATATATGACATGATGCGTTCCACAGTGGCGTAAAATACAAAAAAATGAAACAAAAGTCTGGGAATTCTAAACCATTTACCCGATTTTCATGAAACAAACTACGATTAATAGAGGGAGGACATAAGATTTTTGCCTACTGCATTTGCATACACACTTTTTCAGTACAGGGTAGTATTAGTGCGCTTTAAAGCAGGTAACCTCGAATTTTAGAAATGTTTCAGAACTTATAACGTTATTATAAGAGAACCGATTTCAAAAATTTATTTCAGGTAATCTTCGCAGGTAGGTAAAGAAAAAAGGTGCTTGGAATTTGCATGGAACCTTTTATACTTTTAGAGAAATTAAACTTTTAAATTAAAAATACAAAATTTTTACTTTACCATTTTTACATTTTCACCTGTAGTTTTTTTTTTATTAAATACAAGATAGAACTATTTTAAAAACAGATTTAGAAATTTATTTCTATAAGAAATAACTTGTAGAAAAATGTTTTTCTTTGACTTCATTATGTTAGTGGAAATAATTTTCTTAATTAAAATTTCATAAGTAAAAAAAAATGAAATTTTAGTCAAAAAGTACTTTCAGTTTTTTAAAGTAGATTCTAAACGCTTTTAAGTAAATTTATAAAATTTATAAGTTAACTCTTTCTCTAAGACAAAATTTCACTTTTAATCTTTTTTGGTTTTTACGCCAAAGTGTAGTGCAGAAAATTTGGTTTGCAGAGACAATATTATTTTCCAACAAGATAACAACCCTAAACACACTGCACTAGACACTCGCCTTTGGATATTGTATAACTGTCCAAAGTATCTTAAAACGCCACCACAGAGTCGTGGTATCTACCCAATTACACGCCTCTGGTCTATTATTAAAAAACAATTGAAGTATTGTGAAATAACAAACATTCAGGATCTAAAAAAGGCTTTAACTATACAATATGAATTTTGATTTTAAAAATAGTGAATTCAGTTATTTTCTTGAAAAATATTGAAATAAAATTTTTGTGTTTTTTTTTTTATTTGTTTTCTCAAATACAACGTTTATTTAAAAATTATGCAATACAAAGTTATTTTATTATATAATAATAGTACTTTTTGCGAAAATGTATGGTTTACTAATACGGATTTTGCATACTGCATTTTTAGCAAGAGCTATCGTTCGTATTTCTAAAATCCGTGTAAAATAAAAATTTTGCAACGGATCTTTAAAGCATCGCGGCACCTGCTCGGCAAGCATATAAAGTCAAAATTAAAAACCATCCGCTTAAAATCTACAGAATGGTTTCCATGTTTTTTCCAAATCCTCTAATGAGTCCGGCCAAGATATGGTTTGTCACACTTAAGATATTTATTTAGATTTTTTTTATGTTCGGAAAGACATCAATATAAACTTACTTGACCAGCTAAAATAAAACCTTTTAGTTACGGTATTTTGAAGTTTGATCACTCCTATATTGACTGCCTATTGTTTTACTGTCTAATCGTTGACATTATCGGCCTTTTTAAGATTGTCCTTGTCGTTCGTATTTTGGTCGAAAACGTCATTAAGAGTGTCATGAAGGTCATGAAGACGCCAAATTAAATTATTCTATTACTGTTTTTGTATAAAGAGTATCGTATACGAGGGCTGCTATATATATTTCTGGCCTGGCAACACTGAGTGCTGCCAAGTGCAACCTGACATTTCCATTGGAAAGTTTGTCATTTTTAAGCATAATCGTACTCAAAACGTTTTGACGTACGACCATTATTTGTGTTGTTAACAGTGACTTGAAAAAATTAATATAGAAAAAAATGGAATTAACTCGTGAACATTTTCGTGCCATCATTTTTCACAACTTTCGACGTGGATTATCACGACAAGAGTGCATTGATGAACTTAAATCTTTATATGGCGATGAAGCACCATCCTATAGCACTGTGAAAAATTGGTATAATGAATTTAATCGTGGCCGAAGCTAGCTCAAAGACGAATTCCGTGAAGGTCGTCCAAAAACGGCTGTTGTGCGAGAGAACATTGATGCCGTGCGTGAACTCATAATGCAAGATCGACATGCGACATACCGAGAGATAGAGACATTCTTGGACATTTCTTCCACCAGCATACATTCGATACTGCATAAACACCTGGCCGTAAAAAAGGTTTGTTCTCGTTGGATCCCGCACAATTTAAAAGTCGCTCAAAAAAAGGCTCGTGTCGATTGGTGCAAAGAAATGTTGCAAAAATACGATTGCGGTGCTTCAAAAGACGTTTATAAGATCGTCACAGGTGACGAATCATGGATCTATGCGTATGAGCCCGAAACGAAACAACAATCGATCGTGTAGGTCTTCAAAGACGAGCAAAATCCAACGAAAGTTGTTCGTGGAAGAAGCACTTCGAAGCAACAGGTCGCCTGTTTCTTCGGCAAAACTGGTCATGTGGCGACTGTTCCGCTTGAGCAACGTAGGACGGTCACTTCTGAGTGGTACACTACAATTTGTTTCCTGAAGTCATCGGAGAAATTCGAAAAACCAACAAGAGAAGACGAATCATTGTTCACCATGACAATGCGAGCTCTCACACATCGGCTCAAACCAGAGCGTTTTTGACCGGCCAAAACGTCGAATTAATGGGTCATCCACCGTACAGCCCTGACTTGGCACCTAATGACTTCTTCTTGTTTCCGCACATCAAGAAAAAAATGCGTGGTCAACGATTTTCGTCGCCAGAAGAAGCTGTTGAAGTGTTCAAAAACCATGTTTTAGAGGTGTCTCAATCGGAGTGGAAAAAGTGCTTCGACAACTGGTTTGAGCGCATGCTCAAATCATGCTGGAGAATACTTTGAAAAACAATAAAACCATTTTTGATTATAAATATTCTCATTTTCACTATTAGGCCAGAAATATATAGAGCAGCCCTTGTATAACATTCAAATAATATAAAAAATAAATAACAAACAAAATTAAGAAAATCGATTTAAACAAAAAGTATCTTCTGTATTAAAAAGATTAATTATGAAAACTTGATTTACTGGTGTGCTCATTTACCAACAAAATCTAAATCAAAAATTACGACGACAGCACAATTCACCAGAATGTTAGAACTCCTAGAACCCAAGTGTGGCAAGAGAATATTATAGCAGTGGAGTTAATAAGGCGATCTTAAAAGGTCTTAGGTCCACCAACACGTATGGGGGAGGGTTGGACAAAGGTTTGGCTGACTACAAATTCAAAATAAAAAATTTATAATAAAACTGATATATAGTGCTACTGGAGGGGGTCCATTTAAACAGTTAATACTATGCCCTACAGAAGAAGATGCCGCTTATTTGTTAAAAATTAATACTATTATCAATCCGCCATGTCTCTTATTTGGTTTTTCTACATTAATTAAGGGATTAAGGGCAACGAAGCTGTTATCTCAATAAATGAGAGTATGAAAATGAAATACATGTTTGCTCAAAACCACATACTAAAGAAGCACACACACCTAGATCAAAGGAAAAACCAACACAAAATGTAGGCACTCTTTCAATTTGGGGAATGAAGACTTCTACAAAGAAAACATCGAAAAATTAATTTTTAGAGGATCATCTGAATGTGCAAACAGCACTATATAAAAATGTAAATGAATCTTTAGTTTAAATAAAAAGATACCTGTGGAAAACCCATAATTTAAAAGAAGAAAATCTTAAAAATGTATGTATAAGGAAGAATTAAAAAAAAAGAGAACGAACATAGAAAAGAGCTCTTAAAACTTAGAAAAAAAGAAAAATAGAAATTTAAAAGACAGCGCATTGAATTAGACGAATTAAAAAATGGCTTCAAGCATTCACTTTAAAGTAGTTTTAAATTACTTTCTTTCAATTAAAAATTAATTTTGTTTGTTTTCAGTTTAAATTGTTGTTTTTGTTTTGTTTGTTTCTTCTTTTCCTTATGTTCATTTTATTTACTTAATTAAATGGATTAAATATTTATTCATAATATTATATCATATTCATATTATTATAATCATCATTTACCTCTGAAGTAGTTGTAGGTATTTCAAGTAATATATCAATGTCAGGCATTGCCGTTTTAAAAAGGGTTAGCCTGCATCACCTGAACAGAAAAGATTTTATATAAGTATAACTTAAATTATATTTATAAAACTCATCTTTTTACCCAATAACCATATGTTTATTTCACCATAATCATAATTTTGTTTTAACAACCTATTAAAGTCGCTGATATTCGATACTAAAGAGTCTTGAACAGATCCTTCTAATTCTCATTTTATGATCGCACACCTGTATTATAAAATTATTCATTTTACGTTTTTAAAACTAGCTTTTCCTAGTCACTACCGCCGTATTGAGACTGAAGAACCCTTTTCTGTTTCTATACTTGAATTGTTCTTATTTTTCTGGTGAAATAATGTTTATGCAGTCTATTATGCCAGGAAACCCACTCGTTTTCATTTTATACTTTTCAGGTTCTTCCGTTGGAAAATGAATCTATTTTTGACAGAGTACCTTGTACATAACATCTCTACACTCTCTAAAAGCATTGCATTGCAGAAAATGCTGCATTTCATTCTGCTAGTGTCTATTTTTTTTTTTTTTCTTTTAAAAATGTCCGCATAAACTTGTAAATAACTTTTCTTAAATTTTTTAGAAAATAAATTAAAAACACCTAAGCCGAAAAAAGTAAATTTTACAGGTCTGTTCTGAAAATCACGTGAATTCAAATCACGAACGGTTTTAAAATCACGCAGACGATTTGGTGCAGTTCTGCAAATCACGTGATTTTCAATTTTTCGGCGTGGTTTTAATTTTTCGAAAATAGGAGAAAACGGCTTTTTACATTTGTGTTGTGTGTTTTTTATTTGTAATTAAAATATTATAAGTGATTTAAGTAAGTTAAAATGTGTGGAACTAAAATAAATTAGTGAATTTTTATTTGTTTGTAATACATGTGCTTTCATTTACTTATTGGTGTTAATCGAAGGGATGTTGTATCGGGAAATACTACATTTCGCCAAATAAAAGGTACTCTAATGTATTTGTTTATTCAAAGTCAAAAGTTGTTCCCGTCGGTTTATATGTTTGTGATTTGTTAAAACGATTTGCGCTTAGGGTCTTGAACCATGATAATATTTGCATAAAAAGAATATACAGCACCCAATCTAGTTTTAATTGGTTACATTAATGAGCTTTCTCCTTCTTTTAATATAAATGAACCAATTCGGTGTGAATTTTATGATAGGACTACTCCTGGTACTCATAGGGGTTGACAGTGTATTTTGTCAATTTTGATTAAATTCGTTTATTTTATTTATTTATTTATTATTTTTTTTTTCTTCTTTTGTTCTAACTAGTTTTTAAGTTTAGTTTTAAGTTAGTTTTAGGAATATTTTGAAGTTATCTATAATACTACCTTCGTTATGAAAGCTTCGGGAGCAAAAGCGAATTAACTTTTTAACACATCTTTTTATTTAATTTTTATTTAACTATTTTCCGGAAAGCTTGGTGCTTTTTCCATTTCTGTTAATTAAGATATTACTTTTTAGTCTTAAGTTTTTCTCCTAATAATGTAAAATTATAGTTTGTACATATAAAGAAATGAAAAAAAGGCTCAATAAATTTAATTTGAATTTGAATTTAATCGAAGGGCTTAAAATTTGGCGTTCAAATTAAAATTAAAAATATGAAAATTAATGCAAAAAGTTTAGGAAGTTGCTACTATTTTATATTTTGCACTTAATATTTTCTAAATTTGATGCTGGAAACATTAGCATAAATAAGATAAGTCGTAATTGACATTTTATACTCTCACAATTTTGCAACACTAGAATGTTCTTTGAAACCACAAACCAGCAAACCACTAATGAGAAAGAGAAAATCACGAGCATTACTAAATAAAGCAAGACAATTTTTTATAAAATATGCAGTGTCTTTGAAAATTTATGATTAATTTCGTTTTTATGTGTATAAAATCTAATTTTTTTGCAAAAATAAGAAGAACACATATCGTTTTAAATATATAATGCCATTATTATTATTTTCCAAGCGAAATAATTAAAAAAAACGAGCAAGTGATTTCAAATCGGCAGTCATTTTACTTAACGTTTTAAATCACGTGATTTCAGTATATTTTGTACGCAGAACACCTTTTGCGTGATTTGAAATCACTTTGACAAAAAGTGATTTATAGAACAGACCTGTTACTTCACCTATAATATTCATGGTCAAATCCTGATTGGGGAAAAAATTAAAATAAACGCAAGGCACAGCGTATTTACATTCATACTTAACTCATAAAAGTCTATATGATACTGTAACAGCATCTATAATGTTGTGAGCAACATTATACGAAACAAAAACAAATGAAAAAAACGAATTACAGAGAGAACGACAAAGAAATGTTTTAGGTTGTGTGTGAACTTCGTTTTACCAAATTAATAAAAAGATTAGTTGGTCAAATAGATGATGTTTACAACTTACACAACCTAACGTTGATAGATGCAAAGAATGCTGATAAAGGATGCTGCATTTTATTCTGCTAGCACCCAATTTTTCTTGTTTTCTTTGAAAAACGCCCGCATACCTTTTTGATGCTTTTGATGTTAGCTAATTCAATGAATTAACTAATTCGTTTGGTATTGTATTGACACAAGTAGTTTAAAAGCTTATAAAATACAGATTTTTTCCTTAAATATTTCTTATTTAATACTTGGTTGGTAAGCCTTTTTGCTTAATTACTTCAATCAAGCGTTTAGGCATAGAATGCAGCAAATTTTTGGTTACTTCTTACCCAATAGTTAATCACTCTTTTTTTAAGGCATGCTGTAGCTGTGATTTTGTTGAACAAATGTTCAATGGGATTGAGATCTGGGGATTGTGGCGGGTGTGGAAGAACATGAGCCACGTTGTACGCTAACCACATACGCACATCATGAGCAGAATGTTTTGGGTCATCGTCGTGTTGGAATGTAAATGACGTTGGCAAATTTAATTTCTCCCACACCATTACACCACCACCACCGTGTTTAATCGTAGAAATATTTTTTTTCGTATGCCGTATTTGGCATTCTCCATACGGTAATACGATCGAAAAATATTAAATTTACTCTCGTCCGAGAAGAGTACTTCATCCCAAAAACTGATGGGGTTTGCTTTGCAATCCCCTTGCGTGGTCTAATCTCTTTTTTTCTGTTAATTAAAGAAACAAGGGGTTTACGCCTAGCAACTCTTGATGTGTAATCAGCTTTGTGAAGCACTCTCCGAACGGTTATGGGATTAATATCCTTACCAAATTCCTGTTTAACTTCAGCAGCAGGTTCAGTCGATGTTTTCTTGGGATTTTCCTTTATTTTTCTTACTATTTGTTTGCTTTCGCGGTCAGTTAAAGCTCTAGGACGGCCTGTTCGATGAGCACTATTAAAGCTTGCCTCCCCTTAAAACTTTTAATGATGCTTCTAATTCTGAAACGACTTCTGTCCATTAGTTCACCTATTTCAACGTACGATTTGCCTTGGCTATGCAAGTGCAGCACTATTTTGCGCTGAGACTCGATGATATCTTTCTGTTTTGAGCTCATTTTTGTACTCACTAATTATTTTTAAAATTTATTCTTCAACAAAACTGAAGTAACGGCTCAATTAATATTTATAGAAAATGCATGTATGTGACTTTATGTTTTCATCGTTGCCAGATCTCAAAAACTTCGGCCTGAAGCCAGATTTTTTTCTGGGTGTCCCAAAACTTTTGTGCATCAAAATTATGACTTTCTACTAAATATGTTATAACAAAAATGTTAAATGCCTTTAAATTAAAAATAAAAAACAATGATATTAGCTTAGCCAGTGTAGGAAATATTTATTATCAAATAGTTTTGCTAATAATGTCTTTTAAATGACTTTAAAATAGTGAAATACCAAAAAGTGTAGCTGTGCCAATAGTTTTGTGCAGGTCTGAACTAAAGACGTGCACCAGTATATCCAACAGTATGGCAAAAACAGATATATGATATACATAACAAGTAAAACTGATACAAAAGAACGCATGAGTGTAGTTGATATTGTATGATTTTGCTTGTGCGTACTCACACTATGGATATAAACACATACAGTTGTTTATGGTATTGCATAGAGTAACAAAATTATCAGTTTTTTACTCTCAAATATCTGTTGTACCGTGAGTATTTGGATATATCTGTTTATGAAACAGATATTTAAGATGATTGTGTGCTGCTTATGATAAAGGCAAGAGCTAATAAGCAGGATTTTAATTTTGTACGTAATAATGTTATTATTATTTTTTAGTTTTAGTAATTAGTTATATGATTTTAAAGGTAGAATTAGAAATATTAGCAATATTTACTACATTATCAATAATTAAACAAAAAAAAAAACAAATGAAAAATTATTAAATTGTTGTCTAGAACATAAAAACCAAAAATTTCAATAACAAAAAAATGTAAGAAAAAAATATTTTTACCCATGATATAAAAATAGAAGGTAGTTCTACTCTGTCTTTTCGTTGCCATATTAACGTTCTGACGTTTGCGGGAATTATGAAAATTTGTGCTACCATATAAATTTGTAAGATCCCGGTTTCCTGTTTGTTTTTTTTTTTAACTTATATGAAATTTTAAAAGAAAGAAATACATAATATAAAAATCATAAACAAATTTTATTAAATAAATAAAACAAAATAAATAAAAATTTAGCGAAAATGTTGCCTTTTTTTCGGGCTGCATTAGTAAAAGACGTTTCTGCAAGAATTCTGTAAGATTTTTCAAACTTCGAACAATTTGATTTGCCAAATGCATCTTTAGTGTGGTCGTTGCATTTTGGGAAAAATGACCTTGTTTTGGACAAGAAAAATGTACTATTGAAAAAACTGTTTTTTCAGACTACAAAAGGTAGAATATGGAATAAAATTTTTAATTTCAGTTTTGGCTTAAACAAGTACAGGTTTCGGTCTTATTTGTAAATGAAAATAATATTTTTTTTTTCAAAGTAACGTCTTAATTAATTAGGTAATGAAACAAAAGTGATAGATTTTCAAGATAACTAATCGAGTTTTCACATATAAACGAAACATTAAGCCTCGAAATATATAATATAATTAGCGAAATACTGGTTGGTGAAAAACAAAAAAAAAAAGGAGATACATTACTTTGTTTTTCGGCAAAATTTACATTTTATCACTAGCTAAAGGAACAAGGAGAAAACGAGCATATAAATCTTTTAAATAAATAGGATAGGATGGACTTGAAAACTTTTCGGGATATATTATTTAAAAATGCGGTAAAAGGAATTGGATTCTCAAACCTTTGAGGAAAGCGATCAAAATTATATATACGTGAACGTTTTATCTGAGGGTGGCCTTTATATCTATATTTAACTTTTCTTAATTTACTGGTCCCCATATGCAAACATTTAATGTTAGATACTAATATTACAAAAATATTTTTTTCTTTTAGGAGGACAATTTTTTTGTATTCGCTTTTCGAACATAAAAATTAAAATTGTGTAAAAAGATAAAAAACTGCTTGTTAATAATAATAAAACTTATTCTGTTGTCGTTTTTTATTAATTTAAAAAAACTTGTACTTAGCTAATGCTAAGGACTTAAAAACTTATATAAACAATATTGATATCATTATAAAACGCTCTGAAACACAGTTTGCTTATGAACTTGTCAGACATGTCACAGAACTCAATTCCGATCGGAAGTGATTTCAATTCCGCAAATTAGTTCTATAGAAAACGAAAAATGAAAGATTTATTCGGAGTGAAACCACTTTTAAATTTCAAAGTGGACATTACTTTCTTTGAAATTCTGTTATTTGCGAATTTCAAATTTACTTTTATAATGTGTCCTTATTAAGATTAGTCTTGTTGATTACTTTAGTGTGCGCGTATTGCTAATCAAAATCGAATGGAATCTGAAGAAGGTAAAACAAAATCGATCGGAATTGTTAATACTGAATTAAAACCATTCCGATCGGAATTTGTGACATGCCTGTATATTTAATTATTAATTACGTGAAAATAAATATCAATCTTTAAAACTTTTATTAATTAAATTGCTTAATTCGGTAAAAATCTTACTCTGCAATTGTATTTTTAACTAAATATGATAATAAGCAAATTTGTATAAACTGTCTTTTAGAGTCAAAGGATTTGTTTCTGTGTAATTTATATTTATAGTAAATAGATTTGAGTTTTCTTTATATTTATTATACTAATTACACATATTTTGTTAAATAGTTCCAAAATATTTTTTTTCTTTTTTATATCTGTGGCAACGCAAATTGTGTTGTTTACAAAAAATATATTTCAAATAATTCCCGCAAACGTCACAAATTTTTGAAGTGGAACTACCTTCTATTTTTATATCATGTTTTTACCTTTAGATAAACATATAGAATTGATGTTATATAGTCGATAAAATAATATGTAATTAACGTATGTGAATATTAAAAAAAAACATAATATGATATTTTGAGTCATAACTTAGGAAACATGCTTTTTTGTTAATTACTTGTGTTATTGGGAAACTGTAAAGTCTCTAACATGTAGAAACATTTACACTTTTTTCTATATTAAAAAAGTCCTACAGATTAAATAAATAAATAATGAATGTTTTAATAAAATCATTTTGATTTGAACGATTTTTGCAAATGAATTGGAGTTTATCATTCAGCTTATTATTAATTGTGAATAATTGTATAGAAGAAAGTAAAATTTAGAGTGAAGCGGACCTTTTGGTTCGCTGTACTTGCTTGCTAAAAGTTACGTTCCTTAGCAAAATGAAAAATTAATATTAAATACTAGTAGAGTATAATTCTTGGTAAACCCTAAAAATTGAAACTGAATCCTATTGGAATTTTTAGCAACAACAACATAAAGCAAGAAGTACCTGTACATAAAAAGGAATAAGCAATGCTTGCTGTATACTTTTTGTTTGTGGTGGAATTTATGCATTTTCATTAGCATAAATACATTTTTTAATGTATATATTTTCATGTGTCAATAAAAATAGGAAAATATTATGATGATTACAGGTATTTAAATTGTAAGAAAAATAACCAGTTAATGCAGTTTAGGTATTTTTGGCTACTGTATATATTTGGTTTTGTTACAAATGTTTTTGTTTTATGACTTTTAAAACGCACAATTTTTCAATGAAAAGTGTGCATATGTATTTTTGTCATATATTATTAGAAGCATATAAGGCACAGTGGGAATAAAACGGTTTGCATTGGCTTACCTGGGTTTAACCCATTATGTGTCAATACTGCAATTCAAATTATTCCTTATATATATTTTTTCTTTAAGCAATACTTATTTTTTAACTTTGTGAAACGAACTTAAAAATATATAAAAGGCCTTGATTAGTGAAACAGACATTTAAATAAAGTCTTTGGTATAAGTCGAATGAGAATTTAGGAAAATAATAAATTAGTGGGAAAATATGAATAATATTGAAATAAAAGAAAAAATTTTGTCTAATTTATATAAAATTAGTGAAAAAAGAGGGCGAAGCAAGATATGGGATTGCTTTGGTTTTATAAAAGATGAAAACGATGTGGAACTACCAAATTTGGTTGCATGCAAAATGTGTATAAATGTATATAAATACAATAAAAACGGGGTATCTAATTTAAATAAACACAAGTGCTATAAAGTTTTAAGAAGTGAAAATGAGAATATTTTAATTGAGCCAAATCAAGAAGCTAAAAAGGCTTGCACTGATATTCTGACCGAATGGGTTACTGGAGATATACGCCCATACTCTTTAGCAAAAGATTGTGGACTTAAAGAATATTCAAAATTGTTGTTATCACTTGGAAATAAATTCGGAGCCGGTCTTAACATAGATGCCCTAATACCACACCCAACAACAATTAACCGAAACGTTGAGAATAGCTATTCAATTCAATTAGAAAAGTTACAGTCAGAGATTTCATCAATACGGAAAATTGGTTATGCCCTAACTTGTGACCTGTGGACAGAAAATTTTAGTAAAATTTCCTATCTTGCCATTACGGGTCATTTTGTTATAGATGGAGAATGTAAAAGTAAGCTACTAGGAGTGAAGTCAATGAAAGGATTTTCGAATTCAAGTAAGTCATCACTGACTTTTGTTACAACCCAAAATATATATTTTAAATCTTTTTGCTTATAATTTTACATATTTTAAATTTATCTACTAAACAGGCATCACAATTTTTCACAAATTAGCAATATTTTTATTTCCGCCAGCTAATCAATTAACCCAATTTAATATTGAAGAAAAAACTGAAGTAATATTAAAGTGCAAATCGTTGTTACAGTCTTATTGTAATGACACATACTCAACTACTTCGCAAATTCTTCAAAAATTTATTCATTGTTTGAAAATTATGTGCAACCAATAGAAAAAGCTAATTCAAGCGAAAGCATAATTGAAAATGAAATAGCCAAGTATGAAAATACTATTGTGCCTCTAAATAACAATTTTAATACTCTTAAGTGGTGGCATGATAGAAAAAATGAATTCCCTATGTTGTACAAACTAAGCTGCCGAATATTTTCTATACCAGCATCTAGTGCTCCTTCAGAAGATATTTTCTATTGCTAGGGCTCTTATTACAGACAAGAGATCAAAGCTTGGTTATAATGAAAAATCTTTTAATAATATTTTATTTGTAAGTATTAATTCAAAAGACTGATTTTTATTTTGACTAGAAATACTTACAGATACTTTATTTTTTAGTTTAATTGTTATTTTTTACAGCCTTATTCATAAAGAATAACTTAGATCTAATATGCATTTTCAGCAAACTTTTCACGTAATGCTATTTGATTTTAAATTAGAAATTTTTTTATAACTTCATTTAATCTTTAAAATACTTTTACACTAAAGAAAAACGTAACGAAAGAAATCTTCCGAAATAAATAATGTACACCTGTAAAACTTATTAAATAATCATAATAATATTTTTAATTAATTCATACGCATTAAATCTTAAGACTCATTATTTGTTTTTGAAATACCTATTTATATATTTATTTATCTTGAATAAAGCATAATATAAAAATTTACAATATTGTTTTTTTTTTAAACAATAATGGTTTTTTTCATTTTAAATTAATACGTTTTACTGAATATTACTTCGCAGCATACAATAAATACTTATGGTACAACCATCAATATCTGTTTATATCAGTTTGGTAAAAACATAGGAGAACAGATATGTTACTCTCATTCTCTCTTTACTCATTCGCATCCATCCAAAGAGAAAAAGTAACAATATCAACTTATATCAGAAACATAAACGTACTCACCAATACGCACTCATAAGAGTAGACACACAAAAACTGATATAAACAGATATATCTGTGCAGGTCTTTAGTCTGTACATGTTTTTTTTTTTTGTGCTTTATAACCATGTGAGTGAAGGCCATGATGGCTTTATTGCTCAATTGAATGGAATATAATGCAATTTACCGGATTTCTTGAAATATAAATATTTCATTATATTTTCACTAAATATGTATTATTTAAAATTACAAAATGAAATGTAGTGTTATTAACTGAAACTTGAGTTGGATTTGTTTTTATGCTAGTACGAATTTTTATAGGCGTTTCAAACAATCCTTTTTTACTCTTGTTTGTTTTTAAAGAGCAGCAGCGGTTAAAAAATATAATTATTATATATTACAACAATACAAAATTAATCTAACTGTTGTTAACAAAATCACAAAGTTAAAAGGTTTCCGTTAGTTTTTAGCACATTAATTCAAATTGGTATTTTCTTAACAAATGACTGATAACTCATTAATCTGATTTACTTGAAAGCGACTAAGAACTCACACATGTATGTATGTTAAACATTTTATTTAAAGCAATAAAGAAATATCTGACTACATTTGCGTTAAATGAATATTTAAGAACTACATCCATAAACCTTATAAGATTTCGTGTAAATTTCTCGAAAAAACCAATCGGTAATTATCTCACTTATGAATTAGAAGATAGACATTGATTATAATTTTGTAGGTTATTGGGGATACCTCCAACTAAATTCGATATGGAGGAAACTTAATGCTTAAACGAATGTTTTTACCTATGTTAAATGTTATTCTTTATAAGTTGTCTGAATTAAGTAAATTTAAATCTGCACAAAAGTTTTTCGGTAAATTCTTAGCATATAGATATTTATATTAAAGTACATTCTGTTCTTCTTTTTTCTGTATGTATGTAATTATATCAAAAAATGAATGTAAACATTTATAACAAATAGATTTGATAATTTTACGTAAATATATATGTATGTATATACATACATATATTTATTTATTCATATAATTCTAATAATTTCTTTCGTTTTTTTTTTTACATGAAACTAGATTATGTCCACTAATAAATACTCTGGCCTTGAAGATGATTCCGAATGATGTGACCGCTTATATATATATTGAATTTATGATGTGTGAAAAATTAAAAAATAAAAATATTACGAGTATAAATAAATAACATCAAATATTAACAAAAATAAAGAGTTGTCATTTTTCTTACATATGCATAAGTATGTCATACACCTCACCACAAGTTGAAGGTCTTGTCGTTTCATTTGTAATTTCAACAAAATTTATTCGCCACCTCGTACATGAAGAAGTCGGTTTAGACCATATTCGTGTTGACAATCTACAGAAATTGTAAGCCCATATTGATTAATTTCAGCAGGCGGAGCGCCCCAAAGGCGAGCCCCCCGAAGATGCCATTAAAAAACCTTGGACGGCACTTAGATTCGCAACACACAGATCACCCGTAAAGCTAGATTTACGTAGATGGTGAAGGGTATATAAGATTCGGCATAGCCGAATATAGCACTCTTGTTTTTTTTAATAAATATTAAACACCATTAAAAATTGCGATCGACCTTAGTGGGCATTCAGTATATTACAGAGGGCATACAATTGGTCCTAGAGGGAGCTCGTGGGACCTTCAAATCAATTATAATCAACTTATGTTGGTGTGTGGAGTTACGTAAAAAAGTACTTTAAACTTGAATAAAAGAAGCAACAGAGCAACACAAATATCAATGTGAAAACTTTTGATGAAGTAAACAAATTAATGACCTAATATACAGACATGTTCTGCCACTCGCATGTGATTTGAAAGACGCTAAATATTCAGCCTTATTACGGTTCTCGAAAACGTGCTTCGACTATTGTCGTATTGGCTGTCAATTTTTTTTTTTTGTGGTACTACGTAAAATATTCGACTGCAAGGAATTTGTAACAGAATAAAAAGAAGAGAGTGGCACAAAATGTAAAAAATGTTTAAATATTGTGGAGCAACCTGTTGTGAACTATCAAAAACAATAATAACAAAAAGAAATTAGCGGCAAACAAATTTTTAAATAATTGTGATAAAAAAGTTGAAAATGTTAAGTTGTGCGTTATTTTCACCCTCTCATGATGACGATGAATATACAGTGGCAGAGAAGAATACTATGCGAAGGGAAATAAGAAATTGTTCAAATATATTTGCTGTGACAAATTCAAAGTAGAAGTAAAAAAATTTAAAGTTTTATAATATTTTTTATAGATTCTTTGGCTACTTCCGATTAAATAAATAGGCTTTTAAATACGTTTTGGACATGATCGAGCCTAAATTGAATGAATCGAAAAGAACTTCGGCAGTGCCAAATATATTGAAACTGGCAGCAACAATGCGCATACTTGCGGAAGGAAGCTACCAGAAAGGAGCTGGTAATGACTACAATGTAGGTCTTTCCCAATCATCGGAAAGCAAAGCATTTAAAGAATGGCCGACTTCCTAAACGCCTGTTGCAATGCATAATTTAAAAAAAATGCGTATGCAGTGCTAAACATGTCTTAAGTGCAAACTTGCGTTGCAGAGACATTTTTTGCATTTTATAGGCATTTAGGAACGTCGCTATGCAACTCATACATAAAACAAATGTCAAAAACATGGTATAAAATTTAATAAATTTTTTTTAGAAAAATAGAGGTTACACATAATTATTTATCCATTTTGTTGGCAAGTGCTGAGGAATTGTCTCAGGTCAAATCTTCCAACAAATATTGATTTGCTATAAAAACCTATTAAAAAGAAAAAAAAAAAAGAAGAGACAACTTTGTTAAGGACAATAAAATCTCGAGAACAAAATAAATATTTTTTAAGAATTCATTGAATTAATGGATGATGACATTTTTTATTCACATTTCATTTTAAAAATAAACAAGAAAATACTTAGGCATCGCAGCTCAAATGTTTGCATACAAAATAAAAATGATGAGTGATTTTGACTTCTGATACTCATTAAAGTGAGTTGTCAAACGATTAGGAACATTGTACGTTGTCAGAAAATTTACATATGCATTTACGAAGTGTATGCATTGTAAATATGCATTGCAACTTGCGTTTAGGAAGTCGGCCAATATATAAATGTTATGAATAGCGAATTATGCAAAAGATGGATTTCTTTTAATGACTGAAAAAGAAAAGTTTGAAATCAAAGAACATTTTTACAATAAAACTCGTTTCCCTGGTGTCATAGGATGTATCGATGGCACACACATTAAAACCTTAGCACCAAGAACTCTGGAACGTTTTAAGTATTACAACAGAAAAGGAATTATATATAAAGGATATATATATATTTATATACAAAATTAGTTTTAGGTTTGTGACCACAATCTGCAAATCAGATATATATCATCTCACTATCCAGGATCAGCTCACGATTCATTGATATGGAATGCGAGTGAATTAAAGCAATTTTTAAAAGCCAATCATAATAATGGCGAAAAAACACTTGGATATTAGGTGACACCAATATAATTGCGCAAAATCATCTAAAGCAAACTTTTTATGCGTATTTTTTTAAAGGTGATGCAGCTATCCGCTTGAGCCATTCTTAATTACACCGTTTAGATCAGCAGGCGAGGGTACCCCTGAGAGCCGATTAACCCAAATTCATTTTCAAACCAAAAATGGAGTAGAGCGCACAATAGGCGTACTTAAAAATAGGTTTCGCTGCATACTAGGAGCTAGAATATATTGAAACAACTGAAGATTTAACAGCTTCAAATATAAGAAATAAAATAATGAAATCAATGAACCTTTAATATTTAAAATAAAAATACATTCTTGATATATAAAAACTTAAAATTTATTAATTTCAATTCAAGGTATATACGTACATACGTATGTAATTGTGTTGTTTATAAAATTACACACACATTAGTTAAATCTATGTATTAAATAATAGAATATACTAAAAAATCAAATCACATCCCTTTCATTTGGTATAGTTATGTAAATAAAAAGGGGTAAAATAGTGTAATAAAATTAAGATCAGATTTCATAAGTCCTTGTGTTTGAAAAAACTTGCAACTGTTTCTGCAGCAGTTCTTTTATATTCTTTTATAATTTGCAAGTCTAGACGTTTCCTTAATTAGTAAAGAGAAAAACCTGAATAAAAAATGCCAACCTACTGGTTAAAACGATTTTTTAATTCCTCGAGTTCAACTCTTCGCTTCTTAATATTGATTTCCTCTGTTCTCAATCGTAGCATTAACCTTCTGTGTTCTTCCTTTTTTTAAGTTTTTTATATAATTCAAACTTTTCCTTTTTTATTTTTAGCTCACTTTTATAAATGCTTAGACTTTCCTCCTATATTTTATGTTGTTTGCGGGCATATCTTTCTATTTGCTTTAAAGATTCTTTCACCTCGTTGTACAGGTCTGTTTGGACCTTTAACTGTTGCTCAATTAGATCTTGTTTTGCTGAAACGTTTTTTCCAGCATTTTTTTCGAATATTTCTTGGCGTACTTGGGACAACTATTTCATAATTTTCACCAATTTCAACACAACAAATAATTTCGATTTCTTTAGAACTGATGCCTAGTTCCTCGCCATCAGGACTAATAATGCTGTTCAATTGTAACAAAGCTGAAGCCGCCTCCTCTACCGGTGTCAATATATGGGTGAGTTCCAAAACGTAATTTGCAATGCAACTTAAAGTCATGCATTCCTAAACGCAACGATTAAAACATTGACAATGTTACGCATCCCTAAATGCATAATAAAAGTTATTGATACGCAAACAAAAGCAAACAAAGCATCACTAATTTTGTTACTGCTTTCTTGACATTTAGTGCAAAATAAATTACAAGCACATCAATCATGGCGGAAGAAAAGTAAGAAAATTTTCTTTTAAATTTAATTATTATTTAAACAGACAACAAGTGGACTTTTGAGTGGAAGCAGCGTTTGTTAACAACACGTTTGCAAAATGAAAACGATTTTGACTGTAAGAAAAAGAAAAAAATTGTTTAATGGGAAAAGGTGCTCCGGGAAATTAAAACCATTGACTCGGACTTTTTATGCATTTTTGTACAATTTTATAATTGCTTTGAGGTGTTTCGTCCAATAATCCTATCAAGTTTTCAAAGATTATAATTTTTATTGTTGACATCGCCATCTTGAAAAAAAAAACTGATTGCAAATAAGCGTTTCTAAATGCAAAAAAATTGCAAAGTTATTTGTTACAAAGTAAATAACATAGTTGGTTACTTTGTATTAAAACAGCAGCAAAACCGCATCACTGCAATGTGTTTTGACGTTTTGGAACTCACCCTATATTGTTTGTTTGAGCCTCCACCCATTGCGCGACATTCAGTTTTGTTATATAGAATTTTTTTTTAAATTACTTTTGTAATCCGCCCACACTTTCATCCACGCAGGACCCGTACGAGAAGGTGGTAGGTGTTTAGCTTATATGAAATTTCTACCCATTCTGCTTTTGTGTCTACTTTGTGTGTACCATTGTGGTACGATTGCGCTAATTCTGGCTTTTTTTCAAGCAACTCTACTATTTTTTGAAACTGCTTCCGTGTGGTTATTTTCAATCTTAAATTATTTCCATTACTTTAGAATAGTTTCCGTAAAGCTTTTTAACAATAAAACTTACTCCTTTGATGCCCTCATAACTTGGAAATTCTTTATTATTCTTTTTTCTCGAATGAAATAAAATACACGACAATTTTTCTAACTTTTGACACTTGATATCGAGAATGGTGGTACCAAGGCAAATTTACTAGGTAGTGCCGTCCGCCCAGCTGGTTTGTAGCTGGAAATGTCAAAAGTTTTCGTATTTTCCTTTGTTTGTTTACGAATTTCAAAAAACACTAACAACAAGCGTTTGCGAGACAAAGCAAGCATGTGTATTGAGAGCAATTATTTTTTATTTCTCTTTGTATTTTTGACGTTTCTAACGCACAAAACAACAATAAAAAGGCATCTTGTTTTTGCCAATGTTGTATTACTGCTACTACCTAGTAAAATGAATATGCGTTGGGTAGTACAACAAATTGTAAATGAATTATTATCAGAGTTATATGTTTAAGGCTATCCAGAAACGTAGTACCAAAGTGTAAAAACTAGAAATTTAAATCTCGAATACGAGAACCGTAATAAGGCTGATTGTCTTGCATGTTCTGGAACTAACGCGATATTTCCTTTGCAAAATATAAACAAACAAAAGAATATTTGGTATTAAATTAATTGGGTTAATTCCGCCAGTATATATTAAACTGTTGTTATAATTTTGGGTAATAACCGTCGTCTCAGGATGTGTATTATTAACCCAATTAATTTAATACCGGATACAGCTAGTCAAGCTAAGGTACTATTAACTAGACTTACTAACAAGACAATAGCAAACATAAGATACAACAAACAATGTCTTAACAATAACATTACTCCACGTTACATAACTATTAACATTAAGAACCAAACATACGCTTCCCAACGCGCAAAGCGTGTAGCTCAATTGACATGGATAAAGACTGAGATACGCTCGCTTTACATTAAAAAAGACAAACTCAATAAGGAAACTTATCATATTCATTTAAAAGTAACATACTTTTTAACAAGACATAATCTTTACCATTTATTTCCCACATTTTTACACAACTTACATGAAAGGATACAATATCAGATGACTGACAAATACAAGCGGATGGAAAGAAAATTTACAAAACTCAATAAACAGACTGAAAAACGTACAAACTCAGAATTTTACCCACGGGTGAAAAACCTGACAGACATAGAATTCAGTGACCTAGAAACAAAACTTATGGCGAAGGGACTAAAACATAATCTTCCTCTGGACAAAATACAAAAAACAATAGAAACCCAAATTGTAGACGCCGAAGCTACTATTACACACTTACCAACTGACCGACAAGAACACATGAGACACAAGATAGCCGATGTGCTAGAAAAAACAATAAAAGAACACACTGCATATAAAACTAATCCTGACGAACAAAAAACTACTAGACAGATAAAAGCAAAACTCCGAAATAATAATCTATTACTTACTAAGCAGACAAATGGAACACAACTGTAATAATGCACAAGAAATATTATATAGAGAAAACACAACAATTCATTCAACAAGCAAAATGCACAAAATTCAAGAATGACCCAACCGATTCATTCCAAAAGGAAATACGAAGCCTATTAAAACGCTGCAAAACGTTTACTGACGGAAAGTTATACATATACATGAACCCAGGCCCCCTACACTCAGAGCACAACCCAAAATTCATAAAGATAATATTCCAATCAGACCTGTAGTAAATTACAAACCTGCGCCTGCATATAACTTGGCCAAACACCTCACCACATTCTTAAAACAGAAAATAAATTTGCAGAACATATACATGTTACGAAATACACAAGACCTCATAAACAAAATTAAGGACATCAAAATCACTGATAATACGAGACTCATTTCCTTTGACATAAAAGATCTATATACATCAATACCCACACACGAAACTTTGACTATCCTACGTAACACACTTTCCAACTTAAACGACAATCAATATATCAACGAAATAATGGATATTGCAAAGACGATATTAAAGCAAAACTACTTTAGATTCAATAATAACTTCTATAAACTACCTGATGGACTCGCCATAGGAAACCCAACCTCTGCAATCTTCACAGAGATCTTCATGCAACATTTAGAACAACTACACATCAAAAAACTGATTGAAAAACATAAAATAACCCATTACTACAGATACGTAGACGACATTATATGCATCCTAGAAAGAGACAACGCCGAACAAATTCTTATAGACTTAAACATAATACACAACAAAATCACATACACAATGGAAAAAGAGCAAAACAGAACTTTACATTATCTTGACATATCAATAACAAGAGGAATTGATACCTTAAACTTTGACATTTATAGAAAACCAACCATGACAGACACAACTATCCACAGATCCTCAAACCATCCTACTCAGCATAAACTCGCAGCGTTTAGACACATGATTCACAGACTTAAAATTGTTCCACTCGCTCCAGATAAATACAACAACGAACTTGATACAATTTACACTATAGCTAAAAATAACGGTTACAACCACACAACCATCGACAAACTACTCAGACAATACAACAACAAAAACAAGAAGAATGAAGACAAGGAAACAATCGACAAAACACGACGGCACATCTTTACTTACACAGGACCAGAAATATATAGATTAACTAACCTTTTCCGAAAAGAAGGTTTACACACAACATTAAAAACGAGCAACACTCTACGCAACAATCTCAAGACATCAATAGAAACAACCGATAAATTTAGCACTAGCGGAGTATACAGACTTACGTGTACTTGCAACCATACATACATCGGACAAACTGGACGAACATTAAAAACAAGGTTTACAGAACACATACGATCATACAAAAGGAAAAGGGAAGACTCTAATTTCGCAAAACACCTTAACACACATGGACACGAACTAAGGGAAATAGATGAATGTATGACAGTATTACACCCAAGTAAAAAAGGACGAAGACTAGACATTCTTGAAAACATGGAAATTTACAAAACACGAACGTTTAACAGAGACATTATTAACGAACAGGTAAACACAACCTCTGACACGATTTTTACACCACTAAAATTACTAAAACACTCTTACAAATCTAATAATAAAAGACCAAAATATTAAACTATTTACCCCAATAAGCAGGACAGATATCAGGGAATCTACCTGCATAATACTATTTAAACGGACAAAAATTACCTTAACCCACCACCTTTTATTCTTAACACTATTTTTAACACTATCTCTTCAGTTTTAATAAACACGTGGCTTGAAAATGATGTCATCACATCGAAAGCGCTCGCCAAACGTTCGAAATACACAGCCAGAGACGACGGTTATTACCCAAAATTATAACAACAAAAGAATATTTAATTTCTTTAAAAAAGGATAGATTACTTATGTACGTCACAGAGTAGCGTGAAATACAAAGAAATTGAATAAGTCTGGAACTTCTAAACTATTTACCAGATTTTCATGAAACAAACTGTGATTTATATTGGATGAATTTAAAAAAGGTTCCAGAGCTTATAACTTAATCAAAAGTGAACCGACTTCAAAATTTGTATTTCTGGTAATCTATGTACATAGCTAAAGGAAAAACGTGCTTGGATTTTGCATGTTATCTCTTATACTTATCCGACTTTTAAATTTTCATCTGTAGTTTTTTTAAATACAAGATAGAAATATTTTAAAAACAAATTTATAAAGTTAATACTATGAGAAATAACTAATAGAAAAAATTTTTTTCTTAGTATTTATTAGATTAGCGGTAATAATTTTGTTTTTTTTTTTAAATTTCATAAAAAGTAAAAAATGTGAAGTTTTAAAAAGTACTTTCAGTATTTTAAATAGATTTTAAACGCTTTTCAGGAAATTTATAAAACTTACCTTTTTCTTTAAGATAAGACCTTGGGTAATCCCCCTGATGTCTTTTAATGGAATTCTTGTAAAGCACCCTACAGTCAGCATCGTTGGAAGTCCTTAAAAAGTCATCAATCAATTTTAATGTAATTAAAACTGAGTCAAACTAAACTAAATATCTATTTATTAAAAAAAAAATACTTTAATATTTTAATCGGTTCAAAAGTTACAGAATTTTGGCCAATGAAAAACGATTTTCAGCGACTGTGCGACGTATCTTTGGCATCCGGCGTCATCACTAGCCTAAACACTTCTACCACAAATTAGCCAACCCTTCATCAAGTTCAACACAGAAGTCGCTGTCTAGTGTGCATATAAAATCTCCGACTGCTCTGCCAACACCACGTCGTTCAAAACTTTGAAAATACCACAATTCTATTCTGCATCTGGGCGTTGAGGGGTGTTAAGTACTCGTGCCACTGTGCAATTGAAATTCCTTCATCCCACTCTCTTTAGTATAACTAAATTATGTACATAATTGTATTTTATTAAAATGATCATTCTCGTTATACCTACAGACAGTTACGCACGTTACTGCCATAGTTAATCATAAAACAACTTGTTTGAATAAATCTGTATGCGGACTTAACAGAAATAAAAGTTATTTAAAAAATTAAACGATTTTTTAGCCCCACTTTCAAGAACAATATTACAAAAAATATAAACAGTAGCAAATTTAAGTCCATATTTCCGTAGATATATGTAAGCTTTACTGAAATGAATTTTTATGTAAAAAGCAACAATTAAAATGAAGACATTCAAATACACTAATAACCAAATTAGTAAAGTTTTTTTTCAGTTATATTAAAATCATAAAAATAAAAATTACTTCGTTAGATCTTTAAATTTTCTCAAAATTTTATCTAGCAAAATGCGTTTTTAAATATTAATTCCAGGGTTCTGTAGACAGTGCTAGAAATTTCCATTTACACAAATAAAATTTGCAGACAACTGTTTTAGTACCATTATACCGGTAAAATTGAATGCTTTCACACTTGTATCTCTATTTTCTCTACGAAATGCATTACTTTAAAAAAAGAATTCTATTGGAATTAAGGTTCTGAGAGAACTCCTCAGAAAATTTTATTTAAATCCATTTAGTAGTCCAAATTGCTTTTTCATAGAAGGCAGGCGTGTTTTTATTAATTTTGAGAATTGAAAATTAAAACAATTTACATACTTATATTCAAACTTTGGAAAAAAATCAGAAACAGAAAATATTTTTAACACAAATAACAAAAATAAACAGTAATTAATCCCCAAAAACAATTGAAGGATCGCCACGAATAACGTTGCAAATGACAAAATAATAATTTTTCAGGAGAGCAAAAAAACGTATTTAAATGGTTTGATTATCTCCACTGACTGACTCATTGTAATTGCTTTTTGACGGTGATAAAATGCATAATTTTAATGTTTTGTTGTTGGAACAAATGTAAGAGAGTAAAATTAACGGTAATCTGCAAAAAAAACAGGTTTTGCGAAATTTGTCTTTTACAACGTTATTCGCGTCTTTGCTTCAATTAATGTGCAAGAATGCACAACAATGGACCTAAGTAGGGATGAGCAATCCCGTGATTTGTGAGGAACATCGTTACCAGTGAACGTGATTTTCAAATCACCGTTCTTTTAAATAGTTACCGTGATCATCGCTTGCAGCTCTTTTTGTATTAAAACATACATGTTTATATAGAAGGTATATAATATAGTAGTCTTAATGAGAAGGTATTTTGATCTCTACATTAACCCACATGGCGCAACCGTCCTTTTAAAAGGGCGGCATAATTGAGAACAAAGTACCGTTATGCAAGTTGTTTTCTACGCTCATTTTTTTATATTATTAGTGTTTATGCTTTGTAATGCTGCCCAGCAACCCGAAAGCATTAGCTGGTTCATCCAATTGCGCGTGATTGGTAGTTTATTGAGTGCTTAGGGAAAGGTGATTCTTTTCATTCAATGGAAAAAAACTCGTAAGTAAACCGTTTAAATTCAATTAAATGTTGTTTTGCGTTTAAAGATGAATAAGAGTAACGTTTAAGTTAAAAAATAAGTATCTACAAAATGTGCATAGTTCTGTATTGCCGCGCAAAGTGCACCGTTCTTTTAAAAGGACAGTAGCAAAATATAATACCTTCTTTTATAATTTTCACTAAGTTTTACGTATGTGATTTTATAGTAAAGGCCTCATTAGTCTTTACTTTCTGTAGCTGTTCTGTTCCGTTCTGCTTTTTAAATTATTGTGATTAGTTTTTCTGTAACAACAATGCAGCTGTTTATAATAAAGAAAGAAAACACAATACACAACACAACAAAAAAACTACAATTACAATAACAAAAATAGGTTTGTTTACATTTTGCACACACACTATCAAACAACTTTCAAGTAACGTTGAATTCTATTTTCTACTGATTTGAACAGAACGTCAAAGTAATAACAAACCACAAATACACATTTTCCATTTAACAGAAACCGATCAGCTGATTCGTCACGGAACAGAAAGTAAAGACTAATTCTGCCTTAAGTCAAATTGAAAGGCATTGAAACTCGACGGAATTTTGGATGAATTAGCCCAATGGAGTGATGATGAAGCGGTTAACGCAATTTGCATTGCACCGCCTGACAAGGCTAACGTCGTATGCCTTAGCAATTTGCCAGGTGGCCAACTACGTGCAGAGTCAGAAGTAAGATATACCAATGTACCTAACAATAAAGCGACGACAATATTGTCTTAGCAGAGCTAGTCACGCGTAAAAGAATTGCAGATGCAACGCCCGTAAAAACGAAAATTTTTAAGAAGTGGTAGAACACAGATGGTCCATAGCCTACTATCATGACAGGTATGAATGCCATAAAAATCCAGAACCGACTCAAATTTTCTTACTGGAATCTTTTAAGAGATCTTTAAAAAGGGGTTTAAGGAAGTCCAGCGCTTACCTTCATATGTTCTCGCGATTTGATGGACAAGGGCACTTAGTACAACATAAAGAACACCAAACTCGTTGCACTTATTGCCATAAGAAAGCCAAACTTTTTTTTTGCAAAAATGCAATGTTGCGCTACACACAAAGGAGTGCTACTTAGCGTATCATACTCTTATTTAAAACATAACACTTTTTTATATTTCATTCGCAATTTTTCTAGTCTTCTTGTGTTACAGCAATAAAAACGATTTTATTAAATATAAATAAAAAACCAAGTAGTGTATTTTACTACTATTCTTTTAAAAAGACAGCCGATTCTGGGAAAACTATAGATTTAAAAAAAAAGTAATTTAATAAAATATTTTCAGAAACCCATGAAAAAAAAGTTACGAAATAAAATTTTAAGTTAACCAAAAAATCTTGCGGCGCTATCTGGGTTAAAAGCAGCTGTAATTAAATTTGCCCAAACATATATCGCACTTGATCAACAATAGGGTATTAACTCAAAATTTTTGAAATATCACTTTTTTCAAGAAATCAGCTAACAACAACAACATACTGTAAAAATTTCAACGTATTCCGTTAACTCTTTCATCTCGAAAACCACTTTTGAGACTATATTCATAACACTAATTGACTATAGATTCAAATAAAAAACGCACACAGCATGTTTTGTTTTTTTGCTACATATGTATTAGAGATGAGCCATATTTCAGTATCTGTGATTAAAAAATCACTAGTCACAACAGTGACTGATACTTCGCTCTCATTTCATGATTCACAGCTCAATTACGACCGAATCAACGTGCCTCGCCATATAAAATCTTGAGAGCGAAGCATTTTGTTTTGAGACGATTCAGCTTGAATCTACTTGCGAAGCATGAAAAATTTCTGTCTTCCCTAATTTTTATCGCAAGTTTATCTGAACTAGCTGTATATAAATGTAAACAAAAAAAGTAAACCAATATTAAAAGTGCTGTGTGAATTATAATTATATTATAATTTAAAATTTTATTAATTACAAGCACTAAAATTGAAACGAAAAACAAAATTTTAGAACAGAAGTCAATGTGAAGCATGTAGTATGTGTCGTGGAAACGGCATGTTTCGCAATCATGATTCAGAGAGCGAAGCAAGTGCTTCACATTCCCGTGAAAACATGCTATAAGTTGGTCAAGTAACTTTTCCGCTTTAGAACGTTCTTTTACATTGGCACACACAAATTTAATTTTACTTTGTGAAAGAGAAATATAAATACTTTCGAATCTTTCATTTTTACATATAAAACAGATTCTTTGCTGCGTAGCTTTTTCTTGCTCTTACTTATTAACAACAACTATTTTTTTTTCCAAACTTTACACATCCATATGAAACAAAAATTGTTGTGTGCTGTTTTTATTTGAACCTATAATTAATCAGTGTTTCCGAACTCTTATATTTCTGTGCAAATTTACTGCCAGTACCACGATGTCGCAATCGTTCGTTCGTTCGCATATTTACATTTAAAACAAAAACAATTTTTTAGAATTTGTTTTTGTTTTGAATGTAATTGTGCAAACGAACGAAGGCTTGCGATATCGTGGGACTGGCAGTTAATTACATCTGCTTTTAATGTTGAGATCAAAATATCTTTTTCATTATGAATAATGTTTGTATAAAATATTATTTAGTATTGAATACTTACTATACAAACATGTACACTAGCCATAATAACTATTCGTACACTGCAACATTTAATTTTTAAATAATTATAAAAAAGTAATAGGAAACGATTTGTGGCAAAATTTAACATTATATGTTCTTCATATAGTTTTCTTTAATTTTAGTTTATTTTCAAATCTTTATGCTTTCACTGCAATGTTTTTCAATAAAAAAATACAGTGTGACAACGTTTTAATATTCGTACACTTTTATCTCTGGGAATCCCATGAATTTTTTACTAAGCTAAAGTGTGCCAAAATCAACAGAATAATAAAAGCTCTACTTAATTCAATTTAATTTGTCTCAGTGGTAAAATTTTTAAAGTATAGATCAAGATGAGTTCTAAAACAAAAGATATTTGTGTAGCTGAACGGGAAATTGTTATAAAATTGCGCAATGAAGGAAAATCTTTGCGTGAAATTGCTAAGACTGTTGGAAGAAGTCATTCTTCTATCCAATACGTCATTAAAAATTTCAAATCTACCGGCTCTATCTTGTCAAAACAACGCACAGGCCGCCCATCAAAATTGACCGAAAGGGAAAAACGAACTGTTTTGGCACTGGTAAAACAAAATCCAAGAGTTGCGGCTTCCCAAATCAGCAAGAATATAAAAGAATCTTTTAATAAAGACATCCACGAAGACACCGTGCGTAAAATATTGAAAAAGGCTGATTATCATGGCCGTGTAGCACGTAGGAAGCCGGACATATCGAACATCAATAGAAAAAAAGGATAAAATTTGCCAACAAATACATCAAAATGCCTTCCGAGTTTTGGGAAAAGGTCTTGTTTTCTAATGAAAGCAAATTCTGCATCTTTGGCATTAAGGGGAAAAAGATGGTTTGGCGAAAAAATGGAACAGCGCTTAATAAAGAAAATCTTGTTCCAACTGTAAAGTATGGAGGAGGTGGTCCACATTGGACCAGTACGGCTATTTGAATATACTGAAACAAAATTTACAGCAAAGTGCCGACAAACTGAATTTGGGATTAAACTTTTGGTTCCAACAGGATAATGATCTCAAGCATTCGGCGCATAATGTGAAGTTGTAGCTACTCTATAACACAAAATATCAATTACATTCCCCCCACAATCGCCGGATCTAAATCCTATAGAACATTTGTGGGATTTATTGGAGCGTAAGATCCGAAAACATAACATTACCTCTAAGGAAATGCTAAAAAGCGTTATTATGGAGGAATGGAACAAAATAAGCCAGGAGGAAACATCCAAACTAGCAAAATCAATGCCAAAACGTCTTTCAGAAGTTCTTCGAAGTAAAGGCTATCCTACTAGTTATTAAAAGTATTTTAAATATATCACAATTTAATTTTATGTACAAATATTTAATCTGTACGAATACTTTTTCTGATGAATTAGCTCTATAAGTTTATAATTTTAGCAGTAAAAAGAAAAAATCAAATAATAAAATTGTTAGTGCCTTATAAAAAACAAATACATCCAACAACAAATCTTTTAAAAACTTTTTGAACAAATCGATTCAAAAACGATGATTATTTTTATGATTAAAGGTTAAGACCCAAGGTGTACGAATAGTTTTTCTGGCAAGTGTATGTATAAATAATAATTGTTGCGAAAAAAAACCGACTTCAAAACAGATTTCATCTGTCTGCCTATAACAGCTGAAGTGTATGGCCACATAAATTAGGTTACATTAACTATTGGGACACTTATATCTCCAAACTTTAAACTTTTTCAACTGTTAAATAATTTGGCAATATACATACATCAAATTGCAGCAACTATAGGACCACTTTTTAATTTTCAAATTATATACTTGCTGTTGTAGTAGATTTAGCAATCAGGTTCTGTGCAAATTTCAACTATCTGTTTGTAACGGTTCAACAGCTTGCCCATATACATCAGATTATATCAACTATTGTAAAAACCTTTAATTTAAAATTTTTATACTTCTTATTATACCAAACAAAGTAGTGGACATTGTGTCTAAAATTAAGAAGTTTGTATACAACGGTTCAAAAAATACGGTCATATAGAACAAATTACATTAATTTTGGGAACACCCTTTAATTTCTAAATTCAAATTATAAGCTTCTTGTTATAGCGGACTTAGCAAAACATGTCCCTTGTAAATTGCAGCTGTCTGTCTATAATGGTTCAAAAGTCCGGCCACATACACTATATTATATGAAGTATTGGTGCACCCTTTAATTTATTATTTTAAATATTATCAGCTGTTACTATAACGGCCATAGCAATCGACATTGGGTCAAATTTACAAGCGCTTTTCTATAACGGTTCAAGCGCCTGTCTACAACTGTTCAAAAGTATGGCCATATACATAAAATTTAATGAATTATTGGCGCACCCTTTAATTTATAATTTGTAATATTCATACTTGTTATTATAACGGCTATAGCAATCGACATTCTGTCCAATTTGCAAGCGTTTGTCTATAACGGTTCAAAAGATAGGCCCATATAAATAAATTTACATGAATTATGGGGGCACCCTTTAATTTTTAGATTTATTTTTTTGTTGTTGTTAGGAGCCATAGTAATACGCAGTCATGTTAAATTTTACAGAATCGCCCTTTGCAGTTCATAATAACTAATCTGTAAGCATAATCTATCATATTACCAAATATTTTCAAAATCGGATCAGAAATGACTGAGTTCTGGAGGCAAAAATGTGAAAACAGCAACATTCAGCCGAATTGTATAACCTCCTTCTTTTTTTTTGAAGTCGGTTAAAAAAGAGCAACAGACGGTGATCACGGTACCTATTTAAAAGAACGGTGATTTGAAAATCGTATACTGGTATCGAAGTTCCTCAAAAATCACGGGATCGCTCATCTCTAATATGTATGCATGTGTGATGTTTGGAAAAAAGGGAATAGTTTTTGTTAATAAGTAGAAGCAAAAGCTGCACAGCAAAGAAGCTGCTTTGATATATATATGAAAGAATGAAAAAGAAAAATTAAATTTAAGTTTGCCTGTGATTTTTTAATCAGTGATTTATATACAGGTACTAAAATATCGCTCATCTCTAGACCTAAGTGATGAAGTGAAGTTAAAAAAAAACAACGTTGAACCAGCTTGGCGATGTGTTACAACAAACAAATGAAAACGTATTGAATCTCAAAAAAAAGCAAAAAGAATAAACTAAAATGATATTCCTCTTACATAATCATCTAACAGCAACAAGTTTTCAGTGCTCGATGAAGAAAATACTAATCCAAATATTCACCCTTATTCTAGTCGTCGGTGTCGTCATATATCAATGTTGATATGTGTCGCCGCATTCAATTTGTTATTCTACTTGTCGTTATTGACACTTATCGATTACTTCTCAAAGATTTTTTGTATTCTATAACAAATGTGACGACGATATTGTATTGATGTGATTCTGTTTTTGTCGACGCTTTTTTGCTTTAGGCTGGAAGTGATTTAAATCAATTATAACATTGAAAATGTAAAAAAGTGAAGGGTTCAAATGAAAATCAATTTGAAAAATTGGTGGAAGAAGGTCAGAAGAATCCATCTCTTGCACTGGGTTTTTGCAGAGGCACTGCTTAATACAATTTTAAAGAAAAATGGGAGGAAATTGAAAAAAAAACTAAATTTTAGCCCGCCTCTGCGACGGGCAGTCATCTTGACGTGATGTAGAGGCTTAAGTGCAATGATCCGTGTAGGCCGTGCTGGTAGGGACACCCATGCCATAGGGGCTCATGGTGAGGGCGAAACTAAGAACTGCCCCCGCCCCCTCAATGTCTGATATCGTCTGTTTCCCCATGGGGCGGCTATCAGCTACCCTGTACCGAGTGCTTCCTCTTTAAATGAGACTGGGCACTCTGTCAGGGTATGTCCGTTTTCTTGGGTCAGCCTAAATCCACTGTCCGAAACCCACAAGCGTCTGTTCACCACATTTGTGCGGCTCGGTGGTCTGCCTTGCCCACAGTAGGCAGCACTTATAACTACATGACAGTATGTTTAAAATGCAAACCCGCACCCACACATAATGAAAAAGAAAGAAATATGCCACAAGTATCCGGTCCCACGGTGGCGATTTCAGGCCGCGGTGAATCGAGTGTTACTGAGATCCAGGCTAGTCAGGTTGGAACGCCAGGCCTGACTGGTCTGCAAGTTACTGTTGTCACCAGAAACGCAGGAGGAGGCTCGGGGAATCCAGAGTTATCCAAATGCAATTCAACTGCACGAAATAGTGCAAAAAAAGGCAGCGAAGTGCCTCTGGATTTAACTGCAAGCACTTCCAAAGCAGCCAAGGTCAGTGCCGTTAAGGCAAAAATCCATGTTTCGGGTGCTGTAGGAACGCAGCAAGGTTCTACAGCTTTCTCAGTGCCGGCTATGAGCAGCGGAACTGCGAACCAGATTTCGGGTTCCAATGTCTCACCTCTCAGTTAGGTAACTTCGAACAAGACTTCGGATTCCCAAGCTGTGCTTCCAGCCGTAAAAGGCAAATTAATACGCCCACGGCACGCCCCACCTGCCAGAAGGGCCTTTTTGAAACGGCGTGCTGCCGAGAAATGTGTTGACCAGTTGGACAAAAAGCCGGCTGAGTTCTCACAAAGGACGAATCTACCTCATTAAAATGGGCAAGATTTTTCTAGCTGGCTTGCAAAAGCCCCTTCTACATCTACGGATATGCCTAAACGGCAAAGAGGCTCAAGCGCAGAGTCAGCAGCCCGCTACAAAGCGTCTAAAGTATAAGTGATTGGACAGCAGCTTTAGTGATATACTTTCTGTTGTAGTAGATTTAAGAATCTGGTTCTGCGTAAAATTCAACCGTCTGTCTATAAGGGTTCACCAGTTTGGCTTTATACATCAGATTATATCAACTTTTGTAAAACTCTTTAATTTATAATTTAAAATTTTTATACTTCTTGTTATACCAAACAAAGTAGTGGACATTCTGTCTAAAATTCAGGTGTTTGTGTCCAATGATTCAAAAAATACGGCCATATGGAACAAATTACATTAATTTTGGGAACACCCTTTCTAAATTAAAATTATAAGCTTCTTGTTATTGCGGACTTAGAAAAACAGGTCCCTTGTAAATTTCAGCTGTCTGTCTATAACGGTTCAAAAGTTCGGCCATATACACTAAATTACATCAACTATTGGGACACCCGTTTATTTCTAAATCAAATTTAATCACTGTTTTAAAGTATGGCCATATACATAATATTAAATGAACTATTGGGCCACTCTTTTATTTAAAATTTTAAATAACCACCCCTATCATGAATATATTTTCACTCGAAATTTTTTCCCTTTTCCACAAATTGCAATCGTGAATAATTCACGTGAACAATTTTTCAATTAAACATAAATTCCCCTTATCGGGATTGATTTTTTCCCTCGAAATTTTTCCACGTTTCCCTTAGATTTGATCACTTAAATTTTGCATACATTATGCCAGTTTTTATATGTTTTAATTAGAATATTTAGATCAATAACACATTTTTTTAATTTAACATCAGTTACTGCAGTGCAGACTGACATTATGCTCGTAAAGATACAAAACAAAGAGATCTATTTGCAATCGTTTGTCTATAACGTTTAAAAGATAGGCCCATATAAGTAAATCTACGTTAATTATGGGACACTCTTTAATTTCTAAATTCAGTTTATAAACTCGTTGATATAGCGGTCTTACAAATGCAGGTGCCTTTTAAGTTTCAGCGATCGGTCTGTAATGTTTCAAAAGTCCGGCAACATACTCCAAATTACATCAACTATTGGGACACCCGTTAATTTCCAAATTCAAATTTTATACTTTTTGTTATAGCGGAGTTAGTAACACAGGTTTTTTGTAAATTGCAGTTATTTGTCACAACAGTTTAAAAGTATGGCCATATACATCAAATTAAATGAACTATTGGGGCACCCTTTTATTTATAATTTTAAATATTAATACTTGGTACTATAACGGCCATAGCAATCGGCATCCTGTCCAATTTGCAAGCATTATTATATAACGGTTCAAGAGATAGGCCCATATAAGTAAATCTACATCAATTATGGGACACCCTTTAATTTCTAAATCCAAATTATGAACTCGTTGATACAGCGGGCTTAACAATACAGGTCCCTTTTAAGATTCAGCGTTCTGTCTAAAACGGTTCAAAGTTTGGTCACATACTTGAAATTACATCAACTATTGGGACACCCTTTAACTTTCAAATCCAAATTTTATCCTTGGTGTTCTAGAGGACTTAGCAATTCAGGTTCTTTGTAAATTACAAGTGTCTGTCTACAACTGTTAAAAAGTATGGCCATATACATCAAATTAAATGAACTATAGGCGCACCCTTTAATTTATAAGTTTTAGTATTAATACTTGTTACTATAGTGGCCATAGCAATCAACAGTCCGTCCAATTTGCAAGTGTTTGTCTATAACGGTTCAAAAGTTAGGCCCATATAAGTAAATTTACATCAATTATGGGGGCACCCTTTAATTGTTAGATTTATTTTAGTATACATTTTTGTTATTGGGAGCCATAGTAACACGTAGTCATTTTAAATTTTACAGAATCGCTCTTTACAGTTCATAATACACGTAAAAAAAATATGTATGCTGTGTGGGGACACCCTTTAATTTTTAAGATTATGAAACCAATCTGTAAGCATAATCTATCACATTACCAAAAATTTTCAAAATCGGATCAGAAATGACTGAGTTCTGCAGGCACAAATATAAAAAAAAACAACATTCAGTCGAATTGTATAACCTCCTTCTTTTTTTTAAGTCGGTTAAATACAACATATCATCTAACAATCAACTTTGCTACACAGGTTTTTTTTTTTAATTTTTTATGAATTAGGGTAAAACCTTTTGGAAGAAAGATTCTAGAATTGACAAAAATTGATAAGCACAAAATACAAGAATTTTAACAGAACAAAAAGAAAGAAACACTGTTGTTTTAACCCTCTAGTGCGCCGTGATGCAAATTTGAATCATACCGAATATCTCTCTGTAGCTTCAAAATTTGAAAACAGTTTTATGTAAATGTTCATTATATGTTTTCTCCATTTAATAGACGTCGTTTTCTCTGCTTTTGAAGTACCGTTATAGCAGCATTGAATTATTGTGCAATTTTGAAGTGCCTGCTCATTCGTTTGTTGTGCGTAGAGGAAACAGTGTGTTTTTCTGACCTTAAAATTTATTAAGTTCAACAAGTTTATAAACAGTTTTGATTTTAAAATAAGTTACACTCTTTTTTTATTACAATGTTATAGTGTATATTGTTTTTTAATGGTAAGTACTTTGCGCTAAATGCGCAATTATGCAAATTTGCATCAAAGGATTTTTCGCCTCCTGCGCCCTTATAAATGAAAATTATACAAACTGCTAGAACAAAAGTTTGCTTTTAAACCATTTCCTTTCATTTAAGTAGTATTTTACTTAATTTGGTTTTCTTGCGCACTAGAGGGTTAATTATAGTACCTATCTATAACAGGCAAAAAACATTCGGTTGCCCAAATTTTAAAAAGTCAAATATCAAATTTATTTACTATAAAATGCATAAATATATCACTCACATGCATAACTCAAGCTTCTATTTGCTGTGGGTACGCTAGCTAAAGTGTATAAAATTATTTGTCGAACAGTCCAAAACATCATAACCAATTTCATAAAATACAAATTTTATTAGTTACTCGTAATAAACCCAAAAAGATTTTACGCTCATCCCAAATGCGTTGGCTTTTCATAAAATCGGTTGTAAGTCGCTTATTAGAATTACATGAGTGCTTAAAAATTTATTTTTCATTTGCTGTTAAAATCTATCAAATCGAAATGCCATGTTTATATCAAATAACCTTAATGATACTAATAAAATATATTTATCATTCTAAAGTACATTCTTAACAATTTTAATAATGTGTCCCAAAGCGAAGCGATAGAGATTCATATTTTATATACATAATCAGATGACAAAACCAATAAAAATTGTAATGAGTAAATTTTTAAAATAACATTTGATAAAAACTACTGATATTCTTGCTGTAGATTACAAAAGCCCTTTAAATTTTCTTAATTATTAAAGCGCATATCAGAAATTCATGCAACTGAAATAGTTTCAAGAAAAAGTATTGACCAGTGATAAATTATTTGATACTGAATTATTGATTTTAATAACATAATAAAATCGCTAGGCATAATAAATGATTACACGAAATCAGTTTGGGACTTAGTTAAAAATAACCTCTGCGACGCACAGAGGAGTATTTGACCCAAAAAGCTGGACAAAATTATTAAGCGTGGTTTTTGTTTTAAAAATTTAACTTTTTTGATAGTTTTAGCTTTAGTTTGATAAAAAAAAGGTAGTGGCAGATTATTATTGGGTTAGTGTTATAACATGTTTACTTCTAATATTTATTTTATATTATTAAATACTCATCACATGAAAGAATTAAACTAAAAATTATGATAATGTCATACGTATTTCATCATGGGCATCATCATCTGTATCAGGAAGTAGTAGTTGAATGGTATCTGATAAAAAAGGTTTTTTCATCTTTCGTGTTTTTTTTTGTGTATTGCAGCTTAAAAAAGGGTCACTGCTCAAAAACTTTTCCAGAAACTGAAGTTCTTCATAATCCAACTGCTGTAATACATCATCAAGGTATTTACATAAGCGTGTTGCTGTGTGGTCGAGGAGAGATTGCAGCTTCACTTCCGCTAATGTCATTTTTTAGCAATGAGTAGCATGGATATACATTTTTGTTGGCATTGTATAATATTCATATTGGTTTTTCGTGCTAAAGCACCCTACGCTGAAAGCTTATTAACTGGGTTGACCTCGGAAGTTGTTAACGATCGCTTGAAAATTTTTGCTTTTCTTGGAGATCGTGTTATATCCATTATTAATTTAGCCGCATCACTATGTCCCGCTGCTCTCTGGCTCATTGATGCAGCAAATTTGATCTCCCCTGTTGTTAATTGCTGACGAATTACTTGCGTTTTTCTTCGTTTTGTTCTTTCACTTGCTTCATTAAATTTCTTTTTTTTGGTCGCCCTGAAGATGAACTGCCAAATACTGGTATTGTCACAGTTCCTTCCAGCCATTTAGCATACGTGCTTAAAAATCGGTCCTCTTTTCGTTGTGCTTAACTCCAATATCTTTTGAAACAATTTTGGAAATTTACAACACACTGCATTACTGTTTGTATATCGCCATCTCCTTGGCATTCTGAAGTCGCATACAATTTACTAGCGAAAAACTGCAACTTCTCGTCAATGATTCTAGCATTAGATTCCTGTACTATTTGGAAGAACACAAATCTTGTGTAAATTTTTTCCATGTTATCTCTCAAAGTTGCAAAACTCTTGTAATAAGAATTTTGCGCAATAAGCCATATATGTGTATTTTTCAAAGTGAATTTTTCCGTTACTTAGTTAAAAACCTGATACTTGGGTGCATTTCTTATATACCTGCACCGTTTTTAAGTGTAATTTTAATTTGTTACCCTTTTAAATTAGGTATGTTTATATCTAACTATATTTTCAGAAGAAATAAAGTATCCTGAAGACGATGAAGTGTTATATAGACCGCAGGTAAACAAAAACAGTTTAATAGGTGTGTATGTATGGGTTAACTTACAGTTAGTAAATTTGAATTTATAAAGTAAAAACTGAATTCAAAGAAATTCCTTTTTTAAAGGCAGGTAATCCATCATGTTGGTAGTTGCTAAAAGTGATTAAATAATATTTTACAGCAATAATTCGAAAAACACAAAAGTTTATGACGACAATAAAGTATAAGAAAAAGTGCCTTATGAGCAAAAATAGAAAAAAAGGTAATTTTCAAAAAATCACCAAAAATAATGGCGCAAACTTGCGCAACCTTTTTTTCTTAAATTAGAGATCTCATATTTTATTGTGGTATATAACATTATTTGTACAACAGCTACCTTTTTATAATTAAAATTTTACAAATAAATATTTGAGATAATTTTTTTCTTTTTAAATATTGAAAATAGCTTCAAACAAAAATCAATTTAATACCTCTATTCGTTTAGCCATAAAAAAATATCATATAAATATCTTGAAATCGAAAAAAATCAATAAAAACGCATGCAATTTTCTTCATTTTTCTGAATTTAACAGTGTCCCACAACTACAAATCTTAACTTACACCCTTTAAAACGCACGATATGATGTAGAATTTTGTTCTCTATCGATCTGCGTAATTTGTTCTTAGGATTTCATCAAACTAATTTTTGCCTTTTTGGACTGTTTTTGGGTCAAATACTCCTCTGTGCGACGGGCAGTCATCTTGACGTGATGCAGAGGCTTCAGTACAATGATCCGTGTAGGCCGTGCTGGTAGGGACATCCACGCCAGAGGGGCTAATGGTGAGTGTGAAACAAAGAACTGCCCCCCCCCCACTCAGTGCCTGTTAGCGTCTGTTTTTCCAATGGGGCGGCTATCAGCTACCCTGTACCGAATGTTTTCCCTTTCAATTAGACTGGGCACTCTGTCAGGGCACGTCCGTTTTGTTGGATCAGCTAGATCCACGGTCCACTGTCCGAAACCCACGAGCGTCTGTTCACCATATTTGTGCGGCTTGGTGGTCTGCTTAGCCTACACTAGGCAGCACTTATAACTACATGGTAGCATGTATAAAATGCAACAAACAGCCACCCCAAAAATGAAGAAGAAGCAAAAATGCCCCACGTATCCGGTCGGCGGCTTAATAATCTCCGGAAACCCTATTCCCGCGGTGGCGATTTCAGGTCGCGGTTAATCGAATGTTACTTGGATCCAGGCTAACCAGGTTGAAACGCCAGGCCTGACTGACTACTAGTTACTGGTGTCACCAGAAAGGCAGGAGGAGACTCTGGGGAACCAGGGTCATCCAAATGCGAACAAACTGCACGAAATAGTGCACAAAAAGGCAGCGAAGTGTCTTCCAAGCACTTCCAAAGCAGCCAAGGTCCGTGCCGCTAAGGCTAAAATACCCGCTTCGGATGCTGTAGGAACACAGCAAGGTTCCACAGCTAACCCAGTGCCGGCTGTGAGCAGCGAAACTGCGAACCAGATTTCGGGTTCCAATGTCTCATCTTCCCCCGCCAGTAAGGTAACTTCGAACAAGATTACGAAAGAGGAATCTACCTTATTGAAATGGGCAAGATTTTATCTGGCTGGCCCGCAAAAGCCCCCTTCTACATCTACCGATGTGCCTAACCGGCAAAGATCTGAGGAGGAACCTCAAGCGCAGAGTCAGCAGCCCGCTACAAAGCCTCCAAAGCATAGATCTATGGACAGGAGTTTTAGTGAGGTTGCAAAGGGCAACCTGGTACGTGCCGTCATCGACAGGAATGATGCGGGTAGCTCCATTTCCCATGCTAACTGGGAGGTGGTACGCAAGAAATTAATGGGAGTGTTCTGGAGGGTCATCAAAGACAATCCAGGTCTCTTCCCTCAATGTGACGACGCAGGTTGGTTTCGTGGACGTGTCAAACTCATGGCATGTACCAGCGGATATGCTACTAAAGCAAGCCGTCGCTCTTTTGGAAGGCCTATGGGAAGGAGCTAAGCTTCACGTGGTACCTCTCGAAGAGAGAGGCCTAGAGCCACAGCACGAATACCAGACGAACCTGCTGAACCAAAGGAAATACTGGAGCTCATTCAGGGAGGAAATCCTGAACTACCATACAGTGACTGGAAAGTAGCAAAGGTTTCCCAGCCTAAAGGTGTATCTAGACGGATCATTGTCCTCCTAAGTCAGGAATCACTAGCGCCGCTTCGAGAGATACGAGGAAGGATCTACTACGGTTTCGAAGCGGGCCTACTTCGTGTTAATCGAGGGTAATGAACCTATTCTAAAAGATGCGGTAAATGAGGAGACTGCTAGTCTGATCTCTGAGGAAGGCACCCTATCAAACTCTGGGTTTGTGGGTGAATTCTTCGTGAGAATGGACGAGGCAGTTGACGAGGACGCCCTCTTGGACTCGGACCAAGATGACGCCAACGTCACAATCGTATCCGCACACAGGGATGCTGAAGGTAACTCATGTAAATCTTCACCATTCTAAAGCGGCTTCCGCTGCGCTACTCCTCCGCATCTCAGGGAGTGGGGAGGAGCTTGTATTAGCCCAAGAACCATGGTTTCATCAAGGCAGGGTTTGCGGGCTCGGTGTTAGAGGCTTCAAGCTGCTATATATGAATGGTCCAGGTAAGATCAAATCATTCATAGTGGCTAAAAGCAATTTGTATACCTTCATTCTCTCTGATTACAGTGATGAAGATACGGTAGCAGCTGCCTGGGAGACAAACAAGGGCACGGTTATGATTGTCTTCTGCTACATGGAACATGAGTGCGAATCACCCCCACCAATGTTTCGCAGAGTGATTAAGATGGCAGCTACACAAAATCTAGCGGTTCATATTGAAGCGGACGCCAATGCATACTATGTCGTATGGGGTAGCTCGGATTCCAATGCAAGAGGTGAGTTTCTTTTTGATATCATTTCTTGTAACATTTTAGACGTTGTGAACGTTGGATTAGAACCCAATTTTGCTGTAGTGAATAGAAGGGAGATTATTGATGTGACGCTAGTTAGTACTAAGCACTCAGATTTGATTAGGGAATGGAAGGTCTCTAGTGACTGCTCGTTCTATGATAATAGGTATATTGAATTCGATGTGGTAACTCCGGTACATGCCCCGAGAATAGAAAATTGGCGGGATATTGAAATTGTTGTGAACGCATTGACCAATGCGTTTGAACGTGCGACTTCGGAATCTTGCATAATGAATATCTGCCAAGGTAAGAGCAAACCACCTTGGTAGAGCTCGGATATCGCGGAGGCACGTAAAGCTTCCGTAGTCTTTTCAATGAGGCTAAGAGATCAGGAAACCGATCAGCTTACAAGTCCTCAGTGAACAGATTTAAAAACATGGAGGGTTCTTCCAAAACGAGCAGACTTCGTAAAATCCTATCGGCAACGCCCATTGTCCCTAGTTTCATTAAGAAACCATGTGGCAATTGGACCTTGAGTGCACAGGAGGTTCTCATGGAAACTTATTCTCCGGGCTGTGCTCCTTTCAGGGAAGAAGACTCAGCCACCCTTGACAGCCGCGCATCAGTTCCCTTCCCTATAAATAGGGGAGGACTTATGTGGACTTTGGGTAGTTTTGACCCGTTTAAATCATCGGGTCGTGATGGCATTATACCGGCTGATCTACAGCATAATGCGGATATTTTTATACCATGGATAATTTGGATATACACAGCATGCATTGTATGATCGTATATCCCGGAACCGTGGACTTTTTGTTCTGTTGTCTTCATTCCCAAGAGAGGGAAGACTACGCACACGCATCTTCATTACAAGATTTCGCTGTTCAGGCT
This sequence comes from Gymnosoma rotundatum, assembly GCA_916610165.2. NCBI lineage: Eukaryota > Metazoa > Arthropoda > Insecta > Diptera > Tachinidae > Gymnosoma > Gymnosoma rotundatum. The sequence continues at coordinate 114,682,119 of OU744336.1, forward strand.
GAGATCTCAGCCATTAAAAGGGCGGCTTGCTGGATGAGGTACCACAGGATATACGCAGAGGATATCGGGATATGTACTGACAGCAAGGCCGCGATTAACTCCTTATCGAATGTCTATACGACATCCAGATTGGTTCGTGAATGCCGGACATCTCTTAACGAGATGACGAGACATTCCAACCTGGAACTGTTTTGGGTGCCAGCTCACTCGACCATACCCGGAAATATGGTCGCGGACGAACTCGCCAGATTTGGAGCCCGGTTGGAAGACCGGGAGATAGATCCACTGGTGGGAGTCCTCTTAAGCTGCTGTAAAGCTTTATTTCGGCAGGAACTCTTTAGGGCTGCACAGTCTAGATGGTCTGAAGAGGCTACCTGCAGGGTCTCGAGGAAACTGTGGCCTCAGTACCATAGTGGGAGATCCGCAAGTCTACTGAGGTTTCCTCGGGGGAGCTGGGCACACTGGTGGCTGTGCTGACGGGGCACTGCGTCATTGGTGCCCATGCTAGAAGACTGAATCTTCCGTAGAAGTTGTCAAGATGAGGAAGAGGAGGAAACGGTGGAGCATCTACTCTGCCACTGCCCGGCTTTTTCTGGGAATAGAGCGGCTATCTTCGGCAGTCCGAGACTGCATGGTCTTGCAGACTTGTCTGTCTGCGATGTTGCTAGGATAAACTTGTTTATCCGGTCCTCTGGGTTGTTTGGATTTGAATCTTTGATGTTAACGTAGGGACCTGAATCTGATCCTTGCACATCCTATTCAAGGTGACACAACGGGACCTTTAGGACCCAAGTGAGTCGGTCTCATTACGCCGACAGCCTGTGCAACCTAACCTAACCGAGTCCGCCTAGAAGATTAGCTGATAGATGGCAAAAGGCAAAAAGATAAAGAATCGAATGGGGAAAGGTTTGTAAAAATTACTTTTAAGGTATGGCGAAATTTATAGTTCGAAGTGAAAAAAAAGATGGTTGCTAATAAAGCGGAGTGTAAAGCCACTGGCAGCGGAATGTTTGAACAATTTTCACCTAGTCCGATGGAAGAAGCTGTGACAAATTCTTGAAAAAACACACAAATAAAATTTTACAAAAAACTTAGGGATGTGCATTTGCATTTTATAAAAATCGATAAACCGTCGACTTCGTGACAGGTATATTATAAAATGCAAAATATTTATTATATTGACACCGACATTGATACGAAGTGATATTGATATTAATAACGCCGACAACCAGAATAAGGGTGATTATTCCAAAGCCTCCCCCATACATACCTAATGCAGCTATTATTAATAATATGATTAACAAATTATGTGAAATTATATCAAATAAAGATTTTAATTATAAGTCTTTGTGGGAAGGTCAAGTACGATTGATGATCAAGTCTGTAGATTAAGTATTTAGAAAAGTCAAACATATATTTTCAGTGTTGCCAAAACTATTGAACCAATTCCCGCTAAATATTACTTTAAAAACGCTAGAAACCGCTAACTAGTCGAGAAAACACGATGACATAAACCGCTAAAAAAATTTCTTGAAAAATTTATTTTATACCCTTCACCGAAGCAAACTTGGTTTCACAAAAAAAATAATATATGGCAATAAATCTGATATAGTGTCCAAAGAGGTGCTATGGGAAATCTGCATGATCGAGGCATCAGACAAAACACCACGCCTACCTCTAATTTTTTCTTATCATTTGGATTAATAAAGTAACTCCAATCTAAAAAATAAATATAGGGGGTGATAGAGAATTAAAAAGTAAGAAAGAAACATTACCTGAAAAAATTAGCGCTCACCCACATTTTTCGAGTTACGGGGCTCTGAAATTTAAAAGTGTTTTGAAATATCAATATGGGTATTATTTTAAAGCTTTTAAAGAGATCTTTAATTGAGAGAGAGATCGATTATTTTCGGGCTATAACCCAGTTGTTTTAAATATTGAGAGGCATCCTTTTTTTTTGTTTTGTTTTGAAATTTAAAAGTGTTTTGAAATATCAATATGGGTATCATTTTAAAGCTTTTAAAGAGATCTTTAATTGAGAGAGAGATCGATTATTTTGGGGCTATAACCCAGTTGTTTCAAATAATGAGAGGCATCCTTTTTTTTTGTTATAAATAGGTTATTTACTGATAATATTTCTAAAATGTCCCAATTTTCTGGTAATCTGAAATAACAGTTTCCATTAGTAAAAAAAGTTTTTATTGGTCTAATTAAAGTATATTGTTATATCGTTATTTACCTTTGGATTAATTCTCTATATATTTATATAAAAGGTAACAAAGACATAGTTTAGCTTACTTTGTAAATAACAAAATTTATTGTAGATTAAAAAACGCTAAAACCCCGCCAAGTAAAATTTTTATAATTATAGTATATTGCGTTATTTACCTTTGGATTAATTCTCTTAACAGTTAGAAAACACTAGGCAGAGAGGATAATCTATATATTTATATAAAAGGTAACAACGACATAGTTTAGCTTACTTTGTAAATAACAAAACTTATTGTAGATTAAAAAACGCTAAAAACCCGCCATGTAAAATTATTGCAACGACTTGCAGTAAACCCAAAATTTGTTGCAGCTTTTGCAGCAATAACTTTCACGTAAAATGTGTTTTGCAAGAAATACCTTCTTTAACTTCTGAGATAATTAAATCTATGATAAAATCTGATGGTGGTTTCCTACTTAAATGTAAATCTTGTATTACTGCACCGACAATTACTCCGAATTCCGGAAAAGATCCAAAGTTGGACGAACTTGAAAATAGCATCAAGAATTTAACAAAAGTAATTTCTGAAGATTTAATGTCTCAGTTAACTTCGATCAAATCTGATTTAGAAAAATGTTCATCAAAAACAAAATCTACAGAAGAATTCGTCTGTTCAAAAGTGCTAAGTCTTGAAATTGAAAATAACTCTCTCAGGCGACAACAGCGATGTCTTAAGCTTTGCGATATATTTGCTGAAAAGAAAGATTATGAAGAGCAAGCTTTAAATGTTAATAAACAACAACAAAATCTTAATGTGAATAGAATTTACTTAAATGATCATCTAACTCCGAAGGCTGCTAAGTTGAATTTCTTATGTAGAAAAATGTTAAAAAATTAAAAAATTCAGGCTGTACGATAAGGATGTTCCGGAGGTCCAGATTACTATGCACGATGGTGATATAAAATCTTTTAATTACGAAAAACTCGGCCAGAACCTGCTATGCATGATGCTTTCAATTTTAATTAATATTTAATTAATTCAAATTTTTTTTTCTAACTATTTTGTGCGTAACTTTAAATTCTCTTTCTATATTTTGTTATGTAAACAGAAAAAATATATAATATTGAAATAAGTATTTTTTATTTTTGCGGATAACGTTTTCAGAAATTAATGTTAGTTAAACTAATAATATTTGAAACATGAATGATAATTTAGGGATGGTTATTAGCAATAAGAGTATGTTTATTCAATATTAAATAGACCAACATTGAAATGAGCTCATATTAATGCACAAAGTCTCAAACCTAGTTCAAGATCAACCAAGTTTGATGAAGTAAGAAATTTATTTGAAGATAGCGTAATTAATATTATTGGCATTTCGGAGACATGGTTTACGGAAGCTGTATCAAATAATTCAGTTAATGTTCGTGGATTTAATACTTATCGAAATGATTGTTTTATACGGCGGGGAGGTGGTGTATGTTTATACATTTCTTAAAAATTTAATGCTAGGGTTATTTATAGAGCAATGGATGAGGGCGTTTTTGAGTGTATTTTTGTTGAGGTAATGATTAGTGCGGGGATTCTTATTTTAGTTGGCGTGATCTACTTGCCTCATCGTAGTTTTAATGTGTGTAATGACGTTAACACAATAGTAGTGGAAGCACGTCCCATATCTACTACTTTTTGGTATCTAATTTTGAAAAAATTTAATGCAATGGACAATTCCAGTTTCCTGCATTAAGTTCCAATAACTCAATGGTGTGGCTTTCATATTCTATAGCAATTAATGGTGATGTACAAAACATCATGTATAGATATCACACTTAAGTTCCTTAGATTTTTCACCTACATATATATATTGTACAACACAGCCGGACGTTCAGGTATCTTATTTTACATCTTTGATTTATAATTTATACGATGAAATGTTCCTTTGAAAAGAGTGACTCGGATGAATTTGAATAATTGGATGCATCATCCTTAGATTCCGGCGGCTAAATTTAGAAGAGACGTTGTTTTTCAAGCTATGAGAGCACAGAGATCAGATGCTACTGTTAAGAACTTATGTGCTTGCAGATATAAAGTTGAAGCGTATATTTAAGTATATAAGTATTAACAACATTGAAATATAGATATATATATATATATATATATATATATATATATATATATATATATATATATTCTAATGGCAACCCGGTTAATGAATAAAATAAAAAATGTCTCTTTGCTAAACTTACAGTCTGGTGAATCACACGTGTTTTATTTTGTATTGTAAAATACATATCATATTTGGCGATGAGGAACGAACTCTAAGAAGAAGTAGTTGCAGACGAAGAAACTACATGTGTATATCAGCAAGTGGTTGAGTTGTAGCAAGCAGACAACGTAACCTAAAACTACTAGAACATTGGAACTGTAGCTATGGCATTTATTGGTTCAATAGAGCAATTTGTATTTGAGGATGATTTCGGAGAGAGTGAAACAACTATTTAAGATAAACGCTGTTGAAGAAACTAAGAAAGTAGCCCAGTTTTTAACTTTGGTTGGCCCAGATACGTATAAAAGGATAAAGTCAATCGTTCCACCAGAAAAAGCAACTGACAAAGTTTTCAAAGATTTGGTGAGAATAATTTTGCCACATTTTAAATCCACAAAAAATGTGATTGCGGAGCGATTTAAATTTTGCAACTGTGTGGAGAAAATGAATGAACAAACTGGAGATTACGAGGGCTGCTATATATATTTCTGGCCTGGCAACACTGAGTGCTGCCAAGTGCAACCTGACATTTCCATTGGAAAGTTTGTCATTTTTAAGCATAATCGTACTCAAAACCTTTTGACGAACGACCATTTTTATGTTGTTTACGGTGACTTGAAAAAATTAATATAGAAAAAAATGGAATTAACTCGTGAACATTTTCGTGCCATCATTTTTCACAACTTTCGACGTGGATTATCACGACAAGAGTGCATTGATGAACTTAAATCTTTGTATGGCGATGAAGCACCATCCTATAGCACTGTGAAAAATTGGTATAATGAATTTAATCGTGGCCGAAGCTCGCTCAAAGACGAATTCCGTGAAGGTCGTCCAAAAACGGCTGTTGTGCCAGAGAACATTGATGCCGTGCGCGGACTAATAATGCAAGATCGACATGCGACATACTGAGAGATAGAGACATCCTTGGACATTTCTTCCACCAGCATACATTCGATACTGCATGAACACCTGGCCGTAAAAAAGGTTTGTTCTCGTTGGATCCCGCACAATTTGAAAGTCGCTCAAAAAAGGCTCGTGTCGATTGGTGCAAAGAAATGTTGCAAAAAACGATTGCGGTGCTTCAAAAGTCGTTTATACGATCTTCACAGGTATCTATGCGTATGAGCCCGAAACGAAACAACAATCGACCGTGTGGGTCTTCAAAGACGAGCAAAATCAAACGAAAGTTGTTCGTGGAAGAAGAACTTCGAAGCAAATGGTCGCCTGTTTCTTCGGCAAAACTGGTCATGTGGCGACTGTTCCGCTTGAGCAACGTAGGACGGTCACTTCTGAGTGGTACACTACAATTTGTTTGCCGGAAGTCATCGGAGAAATTCGAAAAACCAACAAGAGAAGACGAATCATTGTTCACTATGACAATGCGAGCTCTCACACATCGGCTCAAACCAGAGCGTTTTTGACCGGCCAAAACGTCGAATTAATGGGTCATCCGCCGTACAGCCCTGACTTGGCACCTAGTAACTTCTTCTTGTTTCCGCACATCAGGAAAAAATTTCGTGTTCAACGATTTTCGTCGCCAGAAGAAGCTGCTGAAGTGTTCAAAAACCATGTTTTAGAGGTGTCTCAATCGGAGTGGAAAAAGTGCTTCGAGAACTGGTTTAAGCGCATGCAAAAGTGCATAAATCATGCTGGAGAATACTTTGAAAAACAATAAAACCATTTTTGAATATAAATATTCGCTTTTTCACTATTAGGCCAGAAATATATACAGCAGCCCTCGTATATACTTAACCTCAAACTTTTGGCAGCGCCGTGTGAGTTTTCCACGTTTTTGCCAGAAGCGCTACGTGATCGTCTAGTTTACGGAGTAAGTAGCAGCCAATTACAAACCAAATTATTGTCAACAACAAATCTGACATGGGAGTTAGCGCGTACATTGTCGCAGTCATATGAGTTAATTGATAAAGAGCAAAGAAACATGTAACCAACGTCATCGCAAAAAATAAATAAAATATTCCAAAAATCATATCAAAATCTACCTAAATGCTCTAAGTGTACAACAAAGCATGAAGTAAATGCTTATTCAGCTCAAAATTGGTATTGTTTCCATTGTGGGAAAAAGGTTGACTCAGCCAAGGCATGTTTTCGCCAGAAAAACATGAAAACGAACTGGAAAAAGACAAACAATCACAAAGGTAACTTGAACAAATTGGACTAGCAGTTGGGATCATTAAATTGTGTATCAAGTGCTGGTGAACTTCTTCTAAAAACACTACTGGTAAATGGAAAAAAGTTAGTGATGGAAGTAGATAGCGGTGCGGTAGTATCTATTATTTCTAATTTTGATTTTAAATTATATTTTGATAATGGTAAACTGCAAATTGTAAATATACCTCCTTTGCAAGTGTTAACAGGCGAAAAAATTAATGCACTAGGAGAAATCTCAGTTACAGTTGATAAGTGCTGTTCACTTAAATTGTTAGTAATTGATTGTAAACGTCATTTCAGGCCGCTGCTAGACAGAAACTGGATGGATGCCTTTTTTCCTTCGTGGAGAAATATTTTTCAGTCACAGTATTGTAAGTCAGAAATTTTAGTTCCAGTTAATTCACTTTGTACAATTGAAGAAGAAACTAAATGTAAATTTAGTCGTTAGTTTGTGGGAAATACTAACCCAATTAAATCTTTTACTGCAAATATTTCCATTAAGCCGGACGTTTAAACAAAATTTCATAAGGCGTATACAGTGGCATTGAGCTTAAAGAATGTTGTAGAGTCTGAAATAAAACATATGCGTGATGAACAAATTATTCGACCCGTTCGAAATAGTTTATGGGCTGAACCTGTTGTGTGCGTTACTAAAAAGGATTCGAAAGTTAGATTGTGTGGCAATTTTAAAATAATTGAAATGGATGTATATCCTTTACCCATAATTGATGACATACTTATGAGCTAAAGAGGCAACACATATTTTTGTTTGCTTGATTTAAGTAAGGCATATCTTCAATTAGTAGTGAATCCAAACTCTACAAAATTACTTACTATTAATACTCACTTGGGTTTATTTGAAATCTGTCGGCTTCCTTTTGGGGTAGCGTCAGCACCAATGACATTTCAGAGAGTTATGGATCAGATTACGAATGGGTTAACGGTTAGTTTTAGAAAAGCTACAGGAATATAACATTAAAATTAATTGGACAAAGTGTATACTTTTGACAAATACTTTAAATTACCTTAGTCATACTCTTACTCCTGAAGGTATAAAGCCTTCACAATCATAGTTTGAGGCTATCAAGCTAGCGCCAGAGTCCAAGAATATTCAACAGCTTCAGAGTTTTCTAAGTTTAATAAATTACTATTCGAAGTTTTTGCAAAATGCCTCTACAACTTTAGCACCGCTATACAAATTGCTGCGTAAAACAGAAAAATGGAGTTGGGATCAAAACTGCTCTAAAGCTTTCGCTGATTGTAAAGAATTACTAAAAAATAACTTACTCGTTCATTTTGATCTATCTAAGCCAATTGTTATTGCTTGTGATGCTTCGCCTTACGGTGTGGGTGCAATTCTTAGTGTTGTTAATGAAGGGCAAGAAAAGCCATGTTATATGATTTCTTCTACTTTGAGTAGTTGTAACGATTTTACAAAATTTGGAAAAAAAATATTTAAATTTAGGCAAGTATTAAAAATGCAATTCTAAATTCATTTGAATAACGCATTCGAGGTTTACTTCTCACATTATCGCATGCGATTAATGTAAGTCAATTGCATTCTCAATAATTTGTACTCACATATTAAGTCAGGTATTTATATACGGTAATTACTACGTTTTCGTTATGTAACGATTTTTGTCTTACTCCAACTGGTGTCTTAAGGAATATACATATTGTTATTCTTTTACTCCCCTTGTAGTAAATCGTTGCTAACCAAATTCATTTAATCATACATTCCTCATCACATCACTGATTTAAAGAATTTCATTATTAAAGTGATCATGATAATGATAAGACGTGCATCATATCAAAGAAAGGGAAATTTATATATATAAAAAAAAAACCAGTTGCAAAACAAAAAATTCCTCAAAGTGTTACTCAATTAAAATTTGTTAAATTGAGAGGAAGGAAAGGAAGAAACATTATTTCTGATCGAAAAATTAGTTGTTCAAGGTATGTAAAAGAAGTGAATAACGACAAAATAAATGGTATATCTCAATTTAATTTGTTCAGTTTTGGATCCTCCAATATTGCTTCAATTTTAATAAAGCGCAAAACCCCTCCAAAAACAAAAAAAAACATAAAAACCATAGGTCCACGCGGTCCTGAATAAGCATGTGATAGAAGGCTTAGCCATGTATATGATAACGGTTCGATGAGACCACGTTTTTGCACCAGAAACGCTATCCGTTATAAAACTAATTATTATTTACTAACTGGAATTAATAAAACAAAAAAAAAATAGCCTTTTAACTTAACTTACCTAATCTAAATCTAAAATAACTTTAAAACATTGTAAATGTTTTAAAATTACCAAGTAGCCTCGAAATCTTTAACCACCAAAATATATATATATATATATATATAATTGCTAATTATTTACAAACAAACTAAATTAAAACTAATAAACTATTAGTAATGATAATGTAAAACTGTAAACCCTAAAAATTAGAATAACTAAAACAAATTCTAACTAACATTATAAGAAACTCTTTATACATTATTATATATATTGTTAGGTAATACGATAATAATCAATTAATCAACGTTACTTCTCTAAGAATTATTTAATATAATCTATATAAACAAAATTGTAAAAATTTGTATTTGTAAATCTATATAAATACAAAAGAATCTATAAGCAAGACAAAAAAAAAATCAAGTGAATGTAAAATTCCTTGTATAAAATTTAAATTTATGTAAAATTAAAATGTAAATTTCTTTACATATAACAAAAATTTTTTTTTCTAAATCTGAGTATCTTTTACATTGAAATTAATATTTAATCTTTAATTACAAAAAAAAAAAAGGTTTGATCAAAACAACAACAACACCATCATTATGTACGGATTGCTGGGCCCTACAATCTAAACATCATGATATGAACATCTATACTTCTTCATTGTTGTGAGTACAAAAATAAAATCACAAAATTATTCCAAAACTCTTTTATTTTGTAATTTACATTTAAGAATATAACTAATTACTCTTATTTTCTTATAACTTTTCTCTTACAAGGAGAGAGTTTCTACTTTCTACCTTTTGTTAAATTCATTCATTAAACCTTTTCATTCATGGCATTATTTCGTTTAATGTCAAACATGATTATTGTGTTTTAGATTTCTTTTATTGCCTTAATAAATCTTTAAAAGAATTGTTCTTGTAAATATACATAAAATGCAATTTTAATTTGATTTAAAACGGGAAGGATAGCTTATACGAAATGTTTTAATCGAGTAAGTAATCATGTCATTTTAGTGACAGATTAAGAAAATAAGGTACGCAATCTGTTAAGGCGTCTGACAGTGATTTGTCCGCGGGGTGGGTAAATGTACCCAATTGGCACAACACCTTGTCAATATCAGGCATTCACTAAACATTTCAGTTACATACAGAATTAAGATATACTCTAGGGTATTTTAAGGCAAAAGAGTATATTATATGTTGCACGGCGAAAAGCTGGGTTAAGAATCGAATATGCCACTTGCTGAGCTAGCTGAAAATCTCGTTTTGTCTCTTAACTTATGCATTTTGATGAAATGTATACATCTAATTCAAGATTAATTTTTTATTGGTTTTTCTTTTTTTTTTCTTTGAACGAAACAACGCGTAACATAGTGCAGAAAAAAATTACTCGCAAATCCACAGAGAAGCGCTGGCTGTGGTATTTGCCATCAAAAGGTCTCATAAATTTGTGTATGGGTATAATTTTACGGTGTATACCGATCACCAACCCCATGAAAAGCTATTAGGAGACCAAAAGGCATTGGCAAATGTTGTTTCAGTGCGTTTTCACAGATGGATATTATTTCTATCCAACTATAATTGCATTATTAAATATAGGCCTGGTACGAAGCAGCAAAATGTTAACGCGTTATCTCGCTTACCGCAAAACGGGTGACGGGGGTAAACAATTTAAATTATTTTTTCAATTACGATAATGATCTCCCTTTGTCAATTTTACAAATTGCAGATGTTACAATGAAAGACGACATTTTAAAAAAGGTCGCAGGTTTTGTCACTCAAAGCAAATGGCAATCGTATGATTATTCCAGAGATCTTTCGGATCAAATTCTTAATGATGTTTCCGAATCACATGTCGGAATTGTAAGGATGAAACTTTTAGCCCGCGGATTGGTGTGGTGGCCAGATATTGACAAGGATATTGAGAGGTATGTGTTAAACTGTAGAGATTGCCAAAGAAAACAAAATTGGGTGAAGGATTGTCCTAATTTTACGTGGCCCGCAACTCGTACCCATTTGATAGAATGCATGTGGACTTGTTCCAATTTCAAAATTTTGATTATTTAATAGCTGTGGATGATTTCTCTAAATGGATGGATGTGTATATTTTGATAAAAACAAGCACAAAACACATAATTGAAAAATTAAAGTTAGTATATGCTACCTTCGGGTTTTGAGAACTTTAACAATGGGCACCAATTTAGAAGTGACGAGTTTGCATATTTTTTGAAAGCTAATGGCATTAAACAGTTATTCAGTCCAGCATACCAACCACCAAGTAATGGTTTAGCTGAAAGGGGAGTGCAAACAATAAAAATGTGCCTAAAGTCTAGTTCAATGTCTGAAAGGGAAAAAGGACTATCCATGCAGAATAAAATCTAAAACAGATTATTTAAGTATCGAAATGCGCCTACAACTGTTAGTGGAATTTCCCCGAGTGAAATTATTTTGACATATAAGCTTGGACATTACTCATATATTTTACCATAGAAACGTCAAAAACGGACGAAATTCGCACAAATTATAAAGATAGAAAGCTAAAGCAGTATAAGAGTTTTACTAGAACATGTAATAGAGAAAAATTGAATTTAAAAGTAAACGAAAAAGTGTTTTATTTAAATTCAGATAGAAAAGATTATGCAAAGTGGATAAGGGGTATTGTTTGTAAGAGAATTAGTAATGTATTGTATGTAGTTGAAGTAAATGGTAGAAGAAAGGTTGCTCATAGAAATCAGCTCAGAAACTGTGTAAAGAAATTTTTTTTCCTACTGATAATCAGGAATTTAACATACAAAACAATCCGAGTGGAAGTGATGATGATTTTTATGATGGCAAAGAGCAACTAGAAGAGGAAGAAGATTTCGAAGAAAGTCAAAAGGCGTCTAATATTAAAATTAGGCTAAGAAAGAAGAATAATTATATAATTATAAATATTAAAAATTTTTATTAACAAATCTACTATAAAACTGTAGTCCAAAACAATTGGGGGAGAGATTAAAATTGACAGGAGTTGTAGGAGATTGAAACATGACTTCAATTGATCCTGATGAATTTAACGAATATTCCAGAATGCCTCCATTATCATCTTCTACAATTTCTTTTGACCCAGACCACTATAATAATACTGGGTTTGAATTTAGAAATGTGACAGAAATAGACGTATTCTACGCTATGTCAAAATTGCGCTCGAATTCTGTAGGTCCAGATGGGATACCTTTACACACATTACATATATATATATATATATATATATATATATATAATAAACTCTAGTAGAAGTAGGTCAGTTTTTCCAACCAATTGGAAGATTGGTAGAATAATACCCATTCCTAAAGTAAAAAAAAAAACATTTTCTGTAGAGAATTTTGTCCAATAACAATTCTATCTTGTTTTGCGAAAGTTTTTTAAATTATTTTAAAAGAACAAATTCAATTACATTTGGATGAGTCGCAATTTGTTAATCCATTTCAATCAGGATTTCGAAAGGGATATAACACGTTTAAATTGATGCTGGATATTGTTGAGTCTGTTCGCACCAACATTGCAATAATAATTCTAGATTTTTATAAAGCATTTGACTCCATAAGTCATGATTTTTTGGCTATTAAATTGATTGAGCAATATAATTTCAGTCATCTTTCTACTAAACTTATATTTTCATTTCTTAAAAATCGTTTTCAATTTTTTTAAGTTAACAATTAAGTTTCAGGGCTGTTGGATTTATATAGAGGAGAAGCACAGGGATCTATAATAGGACCGCTGCTGTTTTTATTATATATTAATGATGTATTTGAGGTATTTTCTTTTCTAAAATGCTAAACTTATGCAGATGATATACAGCTACTGGGTTGTTGTGATCGTAGGGATCTAGAGATATTTGAGGACGGAATAAACACTGATCTTGGCATGTTACTTGATTGGTCAATGCTTTTAACTTTTTAACACTTAATCCTTCCAAATGCAAGATTATGATGTTTTTCAACAGTGATAATTTTCTTTTGAATACCTTTTTGATTAACGAGAGAGTAGAACAAGTTAGGGTTCATAAGACGCTGGGTTTTCATATTGATGAAAGATTTATTTTTAACAATCATAAAAATTCTGTTATTTCTAGGATTTATTTTATTTTACGTATGCTATACAGCGTTTCAATATATTAACCTCTAGCGGTCAAGAGAAAGGTTGGAATGGAGATCTTTAACCTAGTAAGAGCCGATGGCATTTTTATGTAAAACAATATATATGCAGTACGATTTTTTTAAATCTCTGTCACCCCAATATTTGTTTTTTAATTGGAGTTTCTGCACTAAACTAAATTTACATGGTGAAGGGTATATAAGGTTCGGCATAGCCGAAAATAGCACTCTTACTTGATTAATACTGTTTTTAAATACTAACTGCCGTATTCATAAAATAAACTTTTATTATTTTTTATGAATTTTGGAATAAATATTAGAGGTTATGATAAAGTTTACAAATTTTTTCGGAACCATGTAATTGTAGCATTATTTATTATACTGACGGAGACCATCTCTAAAGCAACAAAGTAAATAAAAGGAGGCAGACAAAAAAAAAATGAGGAATCGACATACTTAACGGTTAAAATATCATCAACCATATTGGTTTGCAATCGATTTCTGAGCTTTGATTTAGCTCTACTAAGATGACTAAAAACTCGTTGCATTAGACCATGGCATGCATAATAATCACAAGGCAAACTCAGCTAGCTCTTTGAAAATTTTATTTCTAGCCGAATTTTGATATTCAAAAACTTCGTACCAAAAATATGGAGTATCCCTTAGATTATTCCATTTTAAAGCATTTATTTTATTAAGCTAATTTAAAATTGTTTCGACTATTTCCCACTTTTTTCATATATTGAGAAGGGCCTTTTTTGTTATAAATATGTTATTTACTGATAATTATCATTATTATATAATTTATAATAATAATTATCATTATTATATAATAATTATCATTATTATATAATTTATTATAATTTATCAGTTTTTTCTAAAATGTTAAAAAATATTTCGTCATTTACCTTTGGATTAAATGTATTAACAGTTAAAAAAAATACAAGAAGAAACAAGATATATTTATATAAAGCTTAGTTTAGACGATATGTTGAATCAGCATATATATGCTAGCAACTGTATGATTAAAAATAGCAGCAAATTCATATGACAGCATATATCATATGCTAGGTGTTTACACTATATGCTGAAACTACCAAATTTTTTAATTCAACATATTTCAGCAAATGAAATGGCAACATATGAGTAAGCATACAATTTTTGCGTTTATACGATATGCTGATATTTATATGGTGGTATATATGCTGAATCGTATGAACATTTGCTTGTGGAATAAAAGAGTTTGACACTACTTTTTGTATACAACGCTTTATTAAAAAAAAAAATTTTAATTAAAAGAAAAAAAATTTATTCAGAGGAAACATGCTTGCTATTGCTGGCGCAAAAAGAATAAATATGAAAAATATGTTGATACATACCTACGTAGGTATGTACATAACCTACTCTAAATACAATGTACTTTTATTATCTTTTTAAACAAAATATTTCATTTAAAACAAGTAAGAGTGCTATAATCGACTTTGCCGAATCTTGTATACCTTTCACCACCTATGTAAATCTAGCTAGTGAAGTAACTGTAATCAAAAAAACTAATTTTGGGATGACAGAAAATAAAAAAATAAAAAAAAAATGGAACTGCATACGTATAACTTTACATAAAAAATGACATCGGATCCTAATAGGTTAAGCATTTTTAAAAAATCTTAGTATTTCTTTAAAGATCTATCTCAAAGCTTTAAAATGAAATGGAAATTAATATTGTAGAAATTACACACGGAATGACAAACTTAGTTATACCCTTTTTCCAATTTTTGTGGTGAAGGGTATTAAAATAAATAACTGTAGTGACATTTAATTTTCACCATGGCAGCGGCTAAAACCAAAGCGCGGCTGCAGCAGAATTCCGGGTGTGCATATAATCAACGCCTTGCCGTTGATTCTTATGAAATATTTATTATTTTTAACTAAAAAATGAAATGTATTACTGCACGCGGAGCATATCGATATGGCCATTTCGCTACTGCTCATATATAGCTCATCAGTGGATTCTATCCAAATTTTAGTATAAGACTTTGAGGTTTTCTTTAAAAAGTTTGGGTAGAATTCACTGATGAGCAGTAGCGAAAAGGCCATATGGATATGCTTTCCCCGCAGTAATACATTTAATTTTTTAGTTAAAAATAATAAACATTTCATGAGAATATCATGAAATATAATATATATTTTACTAGCGGACCCGTCGAACTTCGCCTTGCCCCAATTTTAAGCCTTCAGACAAACTTCAGAGTATTAATACAACACAATTATCAATTATCATCAAATATTGTGATAAAAAAGAGGCCCGGTAAATAAAATTTCATAAAAAAATCAATTTTCGAGTTTTCTAATTTTCCGCATTTTCCGCAATTTTCCATGTTTTATACCAATAACTTTCTTTTTTTTTTATTTAGAAAGTCATTAAGAAATAATTTGACACAAAATTTCGTACAAAAAAGTCGATTTTTGATTTGTCCAATTTTCTAACTTTTCCGGATGGATTTTTAAACATTTTCTTCCGTAAAAACCTTCTCCTCGAAAATACGAACCACTGACAAAAAAATTACAGAAATTAGCCCAGCCGTTCTCATTTTATGAATTACTATACATTTTTTACACCATTTATATATATATATATATATATATATATATATATATATATATATATATATATATATATATATATATATATATATATATATGTACATATATATTTATATAGAAATATAAGTACAATTAAAGTAAATTAATATAAAAAAGATTCCAAATAATATATTTTCTTGTTGAAATGTATTTACATTAAAAAAATTATCGGCGACTAATCTACTCCATTCGGCAAATTTGCTTAAAAATTTGGCATATGCTGAAAAGCTTAAATAGGATTTTCAACAAATAGCATATGAGCTAGCATTAGGGTTGCCAGACGGGCCTGATTTGGCCTGATTGTCAAGTTTTTTAATGCGCGTCAAGTGTCAAGTGAAAAAGTAATTTGTCAATGTTTTTTGTAAGTTAATTTTTTTTTCTCAAATTTATTCTAGCTACATATGTAATAATACTTAAAAAAGTAAGTTTATATTTCTAAAAAACACATCGAAAGAGCATATTTTTACTATCTATATTTCTTAAGATAGTACCTATATTTTTTTTTAAATAACGCCTAAGTTTTCTCTAAAATATATAACGACTGAATTTTTATTCCTATATTGTTTTTTGTTTCTTTCACATTGTTTCTGTTATTTTTACTTTTAACGATATTTTTGTTTTTATTTTAATAATTTTTATGAAAAAAATAATAAAAAAAATTAAATAAAAACCAATAGTATGAGTGTTTTTATTTGTCAAGTTTTTTTTTCAAAATCAAGTTTTTTTTTGGGCAATGTCAAGCTTTTTGGCAAATTGGATCTGGCAAGCCTAGCTAGCATACACAGAAAATTTGACAAACACTAATAATGTACTGTTCAAACGATATGCTTAAATTGTTAACATACGTTTGTTGATATTGTTAACAAATTGCTTGCAAATGTTGTTAAGCATACGTATGCTGATAAAAATTTTGCGTTTACACGATATGATGACACTTTAGCAAATTTTTAACCATAAATATGCTGATTCAACATATCGTCTAAACTAAGCTTAAAAGGTTGCAAATACATACATAGTTTAGCTTACTTTTTAACTAAAAAAACTTATTGTAGCTTAAAAACGCCAAAAACCAGCCAACTAAAATTTTCCCAGCTGAAAAAACGACTAAGCGGATTTTCTTTTCTAACAGCCTGTTTATAGAACACAATCTGCCGTTTAGACGTGCAAAAACGTTACCGTTTTCCATCTTTGGGTCTTTATAACACGAATGTCATTTTTTTTGTAAAAAACGTAACAAATGTCAATTGTTTTTGGTTTATGTATCGCGCATTGTAGTGTCAGAAACGTCAAAGCTGAGCGAAAGAAAAATACCATTCGTTTTTAAAGTTTTACATAGTTGTGTTCCCAAAATTTGTTAAAAAATATTAAATAAAATAAAAAGTATGGAGTTTTCAGGAAAAAAAAGGTAAATATGTACTTGTGCATTATAAAATATGTGTTTTTTAAATGTAAAATTTGTTGCATTTGCCAGCATCAAGATGACAACGGGTCTACAGTTTCAAAAATTAGTAAACTGTATGGAGGAATATCCTCATCTTGCCACTGGAACTCCCCAGTTTGGAAGCAGCAAAGCAGCCATGGAGCAAACATGGGAGACGGTTGCGAAAAAGATAAATGCATATGGACCACCAGCAAGAAGCGCCAATGAGTGGAAAAAAGTATGTATTTTTAAAGTGTTTTATTAAAATTTCGGGCTTAAATAGAAAAAATGCAAAAAAATATAAAAGATCGGCTAAAAACTAAAGTACGATTTGGAACAAATCTAGTTTACGGACGCATCATATATATAGTATTAAAATATTTATTTTCTTCGCTTACTAAAGAATTTTTGCATAGCCGGCCTTCGGCCGGGCACAAGGATTTCCTCCTCTATGGTATGACCAACACCGGCTTCGCTTATTAAAGCTTTTTTTATTTTTTTTTCATGTAGTACTGTCGCTAAGCTTAATTTATTTAATATATGTAGGTACTCCATGTTTATATGGAAAAAGCTGTTACCTTTTTTATTGTATTTTTTTAATATTTTCCTTTTAAATTGAATAGATATTTAAATTACCTTTTCAATGATACCAATATAAGCTGCGTCCGATTTTTTTAATTTAAACGTAACTTTTATGAAGTGTGTAAAATGTAATTTTAAACAAAAAAATAGTAAGCGATAAGTAAGTGTTTACGTATAATATAAAATATATCGACTGCGCAGGAAATCTTTAGAAAGCGAAGCCGATGTTGGTCATACCAAAGAGGCAAAAATCTTTACGTTTAAATCAAAAAATTCGTTTTTAGCTTAATTAGATAGCCGCTTAAATTACCTTTCCAATGATATCCATATTGTCCCATTCTGCTATCAAATACTCGATATGTGGCATATTAAACACCAAAACTTCGGAGGCCCGTAACTCCGGAACAAACGGTTGGCGCCATATTTTTCACTTTACATTTTTAGCTTAGAACTGCATTTTACACCCCGTAGGCAACTTTTTTTCTTTTAGAGCGGTGCCCGTACACTGGACTTGTTCCAAATTCCGTAGTACACTCACATTATTTGTACAATAAAATATTCATTTACGTTATTTTTAATTTTATCACTCATTTATTTTATTTTAGGTATGGGCAGACCTTAAGTGTCGCCTTAAAAAAAAAATTGCAGATAATAATAAAAGTCTGCATAACACAGGAGGAGGGCCTTGTCGGGTAAACAACCTTACCGAGCTAGAAAATGATATAGACAGAATATGTCATATTTCAGCTGCAGCTGCCCCAAGTGGCAAAGTTTATGGTTTCCCTAAAACTTGTAGCACAAAAGGACCAACAAGCACTAGAGAAATAGTCCTAGATGAAACTCCTCCAAGAAGAAGCCACAATGTAGCAGTGGTTACTCCGACATCATGTGCTGTGAAAGTACCACAGACGGAAGAGTGTTTCCCGCAAGAGTGGGCTGTTTACAACGAGAGCCCACCAACAACATCAAAAAAATTAGTATCAGAGTCGTATCGCATGACAAGGCCCGTAACCTCAACACCAAAACCAGAAAGCTCAACAAAGAAAAGAAAGCGGAAACACATAGATAATGCCTCCGAAGGACAAGAACGGCTTAAACTTCTGCGTCAACAATATGAAATTCAAGCGGAAACACTGGAAGCAATTAAGTCGCAAGCCAAAGCGACAAAAGAGTGTGTAGCAGCTATAAAGGAGTGCTCAGAGGCATTACAAACGCAGTCCGCGTCGCTAAAAATAATGGCCGAGTCAATGAAGCTCATGACCAAAGCGATGTTTGATGTGGTAATGCATTTTACAGAAGAAAAAAAGTAACAATAAATAAATTTATTAATTTTAATTTTTTATTAGTCTTTCTTTAATATTTAATTTTTATATTTACATACTGTTTGCAAAACAGTCCTACTTTTGCAAAAATGAATTTACATATTTTTATTCTAAATATTTTTAATTTTACTTTTTTTTTAAATACCATAGTACAAAATGAAATAAAAATTAATTACAAAATAGTCATAGATTTAAGAGCAATGAATTTATAAAATTTAATTTAATACTTATTTATTTTTGTTTTAATAAATTTTTATTTAATTTAAAAAAAAATTTGACTTTTTATCAATGTCGCGAGGCAAAAATAAACGAGTTTCAACTGCCAAAACATACAGATGGCGGAAAGCTTGAAGATGATACCTTAAGAATAGAAAAAGAAAAAACGAAAACTGTTTTAAAAAATTCTACATTCAATAAAATAAATAATATACCTGTTGTCGTTACTATGTGTTGGAAATTTCGGGAAAAGTGCACATACTAAAGCTGCCACTGCTTCCGGAGTTTTAGCAAGAGTAAAGCGACCTGCACCCAAAAACAAGAAACGCAAGGCCATATGTATTGCCATATGGGAGCCATACGTTACATGAGGATGTTGTGTACCCATTCTAGAACGTAAATAACGTATAATACGGAGTATTTCTAAATCACCTGACCCCGCAAATACTAAAGATATGGCCAGCAAAATAACCATCAGACTGTTCTCTATAGTTGTGCGTCCAGCAAACTCTCCAACGTATTTGCCCGAAAAGCCTAAGAATAATTTAATAGCTCTTCTTAAGGTTTTGAAGGCAACAGGGTTTTCTGTACCGGCATATTTTAAACCGATGCAAAAAGCTGCACCACTAATTATATTGCAATACGCCTGACTAAAATTAAAGTTAGTAAAAACATAATTGTGATTAAAATTTCTTTAACATTTTACGCAAATACAGACGTTATAGCTTCATGATCTATGTCCTCAGTGTCGTTTACTTGAGTCCCTTTTTCTACATCAAACCTAAGATTTGCAGGAAAGCGATTGTGCAACCAAGTTTCATCCGGTTGAACATCACTCCACATTATAAGGCCATGGGCGATTGTGCGTTGTAACAGTAGATCGGGTCTAACAAGATCTAATAAGTAACGAGTATTTGGAGGATTCATCCATTCGGCAACTGCTTTGTTGTTGGTATTAAAGAACATAAGTCCAAGTGCCAGAGTAGCCCCAGGAGCTGTAACATCTATATTAACCTGATCACCTTCACGCACTTGGAATGATGGTAATTTATATTTTTCTTTTTGAGAACCGGTCAACAAGCGTTTGTTTCCTTCTACCATGTAGTAATGTAAGGTATCGGGCAATTGAAGATCTCTCAAGCCTGCTGGAGATTCACCTTGTCCTAGAGTAACTAAACCTAAAGCCAAGCCAGCTGTCAAGGCATACGATTCTCTTTCAACACAATTTTCCATTTCTGGTCCAGGCGGTCGACCAACTTCCTGCAAAAGCACTTCAGCTATATGTCTTTTAGCTGTGCCTTGATATAGCAAGCCAATGCCCATTAAAGATGCCACCTGTATGTTTTGTGGTATATCCAATTCTAATGCTGTGGCCGGCAACAAAGCCTCAATGTGTACACTTAACAGTTTAGTGGTAGTATTGTTCATGGTACCTCTATGTGTGGCCGATATGCCCAATAGCAAACCTACACTAGTCATTTCGTCACACTTCACCAAGTATTCATAAACACTCATAAACGACAGAGTTTTTAGGTGATTATTTAAACCCAAAGCCATTAGAAAACCAGCATGTTCGGTGGATATGTCTGCTTGCCCTTTTGGCTTGTTGTACACAATCCAAGTGGAATCGACATCACGAGCATTGGGAGATATTTTTAGCCCAGCAGCAACACCATTATGAAATGTTGGCCATAAACTCATATTGGCAGGAAATTCTATTTGTTGCATTTCGATTGTAGCTCCTTTAGTTGGTTCCTTGCCAGTTAGGCACAGCTTTGGTATGGGCATTGACTTCTTACTCATATTGATTAACATTTGTATCACTTGTTCGGACAGTGTCACATTGGTGGATATAAATCTCTTTGGTCTTTTAGCAAAATATGATTGCACTGAATCGCTAAACTCCAAAGGTTTAATCCACTGTTTCATTCTTTGCGTACCATGCATTACGACTGATACCACTAGGGTTGCCAGACGGGCCTGATTTGGCCTGATTGTCAAGTTTTTTAATGCGCGTCAAGTGTCAAGTGAAAAAGTGTTTTGTCAATGTTTTTTGTAAGTTAACTTTCTTTCTCAAATTTATTCTAGCTACATATGTAATAATACTTAAAAAAGTAAGTTTATCACCCCTATTCTGCGTTTCGATTAAGTCTCCGCATTCAGTTCCGTTGCGATCGAAAATTGGTATTCTGCAGAAAAACGGAATCGAAAGAAAAAGAAGAAGACAACAATGTTTACACAATTAATAACATCACTGTGGAATGTGGAAATGAAATAGCAAAATAAGCAAGTTTGCTATCATTTTTGTAAACAAATGTCAAATTTAATACAAAAAGTTGTATGTATTCCTAATTAAAAATAAATTCTTGATGAAATTTAATAAACAAATAATTAATTAAAAAATGTAAAAACAAAATAAAAATGAGTTGTTCATAAATATATTACAGTGCAAAGAATCTTGTGAAAATAAAGGTATATAATTAAAAGTGTTGTTATTAAACATGGAAAGAAAAAGAGACAGTTGCAATCCATTTGTGAAAGTGAAATGATAAAATATTGTAAAATTATTTTATTTTACAGATTTAAAAAGAAATTTCGTTTAAACAAAGACGCGTTCAAATATGCTTTAGACATTTTTGCTCTTGAGCTGCAGACAAATTCTTTGGTTTTTCTTCACCGCTTGACCGAGTTGTGGCCGCTTTATGATTTTTGCAGAAGGTAGCTACCAAAGCGGAGTTGGAGCAGATTTTAATTTTGGGATGTCTGCTTTAGATGCCATTATATTTGCCAGTTTTTTATACTTTTCTGGTGTTATTGTTTTTGACTTGTAATTCAAAAATCAACAATTAAAAAAAAAATTAATTTAATTAAATAAAATAATTGAAAATAATTTTAATTGTTTTTTAATCGTGTCTGAACATTTTATCTCATTTTCTATTTACTATTTTTTCAATTTTTAACTTTTTAACTAAAAAATACAAATAAAGAAAACCCCTCCGTTAACAAAAAAAAAACAACGGAGAAAAACGGAGCTCCGATCGTAATGCAGAATACATACAATCGAAAGAAACTGAGCGGAATCGAAACGCAGAATACCAAAATTGCTAGACGGAGAAAATTTCGATTCGAATCGAAACGCAGAATAGGGGTGTATATTTCTAAAAAACACATCGAAGGAGCATATTTTTACTATCAATACAACTAAGGACTAATATGATACATATTTTTTATATACCAAAGATAGTAATAGAATGTCCTTCGATCTAATAAAAGCCGAAGAATAAATTTTAATGAGGATTGCAAAAACTTTCAAAATTTTTTAACAACACCCGATGGTAGAGAATTAACTAATTCTGTATCTAAGAATACGAAATATATGTGGCAAAATAAATAGCACCTATATTTTTTTTCTTAATATAGTACCTATATTTTTTTTAAATAACGCCTAAGTTTTCTCTAAAATATATAACGACTGAATTTTTATTCTTATATTGTTTTTTGTTTCTTTTACATTGTTTCTGTTATTTTTACTTTTTATGATATTTTTGTTTTTATTCTAATACTCGTAATTTTTATGAAAACAAAAAAAAATAAAAAAATTAAATAAAAACCAATAGTATGAGTGTTTTTATTTGTCAAGTTTTTTTTTCAAAATCAAGTTTTTTTTTGGGCAATGTCAAGCTTTTTGGCAAATTGGCTCTGGCAAGCCTAGATACCACCTACAATAAACAATTAGTTTTTTTTTTAATTTAATTTAAATATAATTTAAAAACTACGTTATACCTGCAACACATTACGACTTAAGTCATTTACATTTTCCACATAGTTATAGGGTAAAGCGTCCTTTTTTCGTATTATACAGTCTAGCTGGTTAAAAACATTGGGAGCTGGAACTTGTAATAGTTCCTTATGAAACATTTGAGAACCATGTTGTTCCGTTAAGAGACAAGTTTTTGTGCAATTTTTAACCAGTAAAGGAAAATCCAATGCATAATGAAATGTGTAATTTTGTAATTGCATATTAAAAGCCATCTGATGAAGAAACTGCAAGAGATAAGAGAAAATAATTTGCTTTAGTTTTATCGGTTAAAGTATGGAAATATATAGAAAAGTAGCTAATTTACCACAGCTAAAGGCAACAAATGTTGATGCATGGTGTTATCCAATTTCAAATCTTCACATTTAAGGCATCTCTCAAGTTTCTTCTGGTTAAACGAGAGTCTTCCTGATCACTCTCGCTGGAGTCGCTAGAAAACGCAAGCTCAACAGATCCAAACATTTCGATTTCTAAAATATAAATAAAGTTTGAGGGAATCAATATTGTTGGGCAACTGCTCATCACTTTCACTAATAAAACATTTACGTGTGCATTTACTTTAAAAGAATTATATATTCATATAATCCGTACACTCACACTTTAACAATTATTATTTATTATTGAACCTTTTTATTTATTTATTCTTTAAGCTTTTTATTTGCACAAATTTTTTTCAACTTATTGATTGTTGGATAATTTTGTTTTGTTTATTAAACTCAGCTGTTCCTTTTTTACCGCCGAAATAGGGTTACCATCATTTAAGGCAAAATTAAAAAATGTATATGAAAAAAAGTAAATAAAAAATATTAATTAATACATTGGCAATACTACGATTTGACATAACATTTATTTACACGAAACACAACGTAAGTTAAACGAAAAAACCGAAACGTGTTACATGGACGCTAATTATTACGTATTCGTCCATATGCAATCCGGTTTCGTTTCGCTCGTGACGTGTTCTATAAACAGGCTGTAACTCCCCGCTTTTAATAGCAAAAACCCACTAGTTCTAGCGGGAAAACCGCCGTTTTGACAACATTGCTCAAATGTGACAATGCTCTTTGCGGAAAAGAATAATCAGTAACCTCGTTGTAGCCATTATGCTCAGATTTAGCTGTAGAGATGAGTTATGAAGTAGATGGTCTAAATCTAGAATTTTGGTTTGTTGCGATTCTTATCTTGGTTTAAATGTCCAAACGTAGCAGATCACTGAACGTGCTGATCGTGAAAGATTGATATTTGTTTTCTATTATCGTTTTGCTAAAATAAATCCTCCTTTCGTTGGGGCCACTATTTATATTACTTTTGAAGCAAATTTTACTCAGAATACAAAAAAAAAAACTTTAACAGTTCAAATGGATCTTGGCGGCAAAGAATTGTGTTTGATGTGATGGTTGATAATTTGTTGCCATTCAAAAACATGGTGAGTATTTGTTCGAGGTCTCAATCGGTTATCAGTCGATTTTATTTTTTCTCTACCTATTGTTAGCAGGCGCTTCGTCTAGCAGTAATTCATGTTATTCAGAGAATTTATATGCACAGCGAACTCCCTTAAATTGATCATCGACTTGTTGAAGGCATCATTGATCAATATCTGCAGATTTAGTCCATTTATTAGGCGATGGTCATTTTTTTCTATTATGTTTTGGTGCTCATCTATAGTCTTCCTGTCTTCGTCATCTATGGTGGCCCATAAAAATTTCAGTAATGAACCTTCTGCATTGATCAATCCTCTCTTAACCAATGTGGACGAAGCAAAGGTAGAACTTTCCATATTTCTAGAACCTCGTCTTTGGCTAATCTATCATACTCAGAGTCATCCAGAAGGTTAATGTTATCCGAAGCGTTCTGGACCAAGACTCCTAGTTCATTCACATTTATGGTATGCACTATATAGTTATATTTGCATAGGACCCTGACTCTGCTTATATTGATCTCGACGTATCCTCCATCTGGTTGAAGGCGTTTGATGTATAGGCTTTTTTCAGTGGTTGCCAAATCTGCCAGCAATACCATGAAGGAGAATGGCGGAGTTGCCAGAGTCTCCGGCTAACCATGTGAGGGATAGCACTACACCTCCCTTTTTATATAAAAAATAAAATGTAATGTTAAAGTATATATTACGAAAAATATTTTTTTATATAGATACATTGATACCTTTAAGAAAAATGTTGGGATAATCGCAATGTTACATCTAGTGTATTTGAAAATAATTTCTTTTTGTGAACTGTTTTCTACTTTATCTACTTACTTCGTAAACACTTTCGTTTTTCTTTATAGTATTGGTTTTGCAGATTTGACAAAAAAAAATTTATTTGCTATTTAATCTTTTTCAACTATTTGTGTTGCCATTGTATTAGATTTTTGCAGTCTATACTTAATTTATTGACTTTAATTATCAATATTGTATACAGGATCTAGAACAAAACTTTGTTGGTTTGGTAGTACAACATTTTTCCCGAAAACAATTTAAACGGCGTTTATTTATTATCAAAGACAGTATTTGTCGTCGTATTATGGTAAAACGTAAAGTATTTGAGATAAGCCCGAATGTATTTATTAAATACTCGATGGTTTCGCTCAACTATTCCTAAGGTCTAATGATTTTCAAAAATATTTCGTTCTTGTATTCTAAGCCTAAATAGGATATAATTGCATTCATTTTCCCGTAGGTTAGGATGAAATGTTCAAAAATGGCACGAGGTACTTTTCTAGCTGACTTATCAGGAATGGGTACACTGACTAGATACTTTGACAGGTCACATATGATGGTAATTGCATACTTGTTTCCATAATTAGACAAAGGTATTGGACCTATTATATCAAGGACTACTACGTCAAATGCTTTGGTTGGTGTTGGACCAAGTACCAATTCTTCAACGTTTGATGGCTTAGCCTTGTTTAAGTTGCATTCTGAATATTTCTCACAAATTTCGCAATATCTTTTGTCATTTTATTTCAAAAGCACTTGGTTCTTATATTAGCGTATAATTTCTTTGGATCACAATGACCATCAATAAGCGGATCGTTATGATAAATCTTTATTTATCGATACAGGTTCAGTAAATTCTGCCTTATAAATTTTGGTTGGCTTGGGTTTGTAGCCTCCAAAGCATTAAATCTAAATTTATAGTTTCGTTAGTAAAATCAAAATCCAAACATAGCAGGTTTTTATACTTACTATAAACATTAATGCGCATTTTATTTAAGTTCGTAATTAATTAATTCTGTTTTTAATTTAGCGGTTTCCTTACTGAATTTGTGTGAAAATTTATCGCAAATCATTAGTTTTGGAGTATTATTATCCGATGAAGAATATTGATTCAAATGTAGGTTATGATTATTTGATTAATTGCAAATACTTGTGCCTGTTTGTTTTTAAGATCGTTGATATATATCCTGGATAATGCGTCTCCTCCAACGTTTTCCTTCCCTTTTATGTATTCGACCACAAAATTATACTCTGTTAGTTCTAAACGAATTCTTGTGGGTTTTGACGAAGGTTCTTTCATATTAAATAAAAAGAATAATGGTCGACGATCCGAACACACGGTGAAAAATGTGCCATAGATATATAGGCAAAAATGTTTGGTTTTTTCTGCTCACATTGGCTAAAAGACTTGAACTGAAATATACTGAAAGATCTTCACCATTCACTTTCTGACTAAGGATTGCACCGTAATTAAAAAAGGTTTTTAAAATTCTGGATACTGTAGTATTCTTGGCGATGCTAACTCAGGCCGTAATTGGTTAAAAGCATTTTGACACTGATCATTCCATAAAATTGTGGTTTTTTTCTTGTAATAAAATTTAATGGTGCAGCTAAAATAGCAAAATTTGTAACAAATTTTTTATAATAATTAGCAAAATCTACGAAACGTTTGACATCATCCTTATCGGTTGGAATGTGATGTATGTGAAGAAAAGCTTTATTACGAGCTAACCCAGAAAAAGCTATCGACATCATTCTTGCGAATAAATTTAGCGCAAAGCAAAGCTTTTATATTATCACTTTTAATAAATTTAATTTCATCAGTGGCGTTGACTACGCGTATCATTAAAACTTGTTTATCTACTATACTATGAATACACCTTCTGAAATCTCCTGTGAATCTATGAACATAGGTTCTACAATATTTTGTTACTTAAAAATTCTGCAAACCTCACAATCTTGGCTGGATTATACACGAAAAGTTTGTAGTACCTTGATGAATCGGAATTTTAAACCTAATATTATGATTAGAACCATATAATATCATGTGTTAGCAGTATATTCTAAAATTGTTCTTAAGGAAGTCCTTGCCAAGAATGCCATTTGAGGGAATGTTAAACTCGTCTGGGACTATCCCAGTAAAAAAAGTGAGGAAAAAGATGTAATTAAAACACCACATCCCAGTAAAAAAAAGTGAGGAAAAAGATGTAATTAAAACACCACATTTATACGAACGAAGTGGTGCAAATTCGGGTGAAAAACCTATGAATTTTACATTAGCATGTTATTCGTTTTTAACAACTTTGTACTACTTTTAATAAGCTTTTTAAATGCTGAAAAGTTTCTGTGATGAGAATCTATTTTTAAATAGTTAAATTACGTTACATTATATGTAGATTTTAGATATGATGAAAAACAGAATTATACAAAGCGATGAAGTTGCAGATTTAAGAAGTGATTTTAATGCAGTTATTCTTCACCATTCCTGCATAGCATTGTAAAACCTAAATTAAGCTTTTGATTAAAACACATTTATTTATTTAAACATTTTTTATATTAAAAAAATAGTTTTAATAACAACAATAAATAAAGATACAAATTTTCTTGCTATATCGATTAAGACTACGTCGTATCTGATTGTCTAAAAAACAAAATAAAGGAATCTTTAACAAAAATCGGCAATTCATTGTTTACATACAAAAACTTAGTATTAAAAATTTAATTAAACATATACAAAAATTAAAAAAGAGATGGACACGTTGACAATAGTTGACTAACTTGTATCTGGAATTCATTATCTTGGGAAGATGCAGTTTTTGTAGTATCCGTTTCCAAGGATTTATTTTTCTGAAGGTTATCCTCTTTTTCCTTCAATTCTCGTTGCTCTTTAAAATATCTATTTTTTGCTAACTTCAGAGCATATCTTAAGTTAGACTTAAACGATTTTTAATTGGTGTTCTTATCATACGTTCTATCTAACAAATAAATTAAAATAGTGCCATTAAAAACAAAATAAGATAAGAAATTATAATCAATCAAATTTCTTTTTAAAGCACTCAAGATTTTCTACTTCTTATACTTTAGAAATTAAAATAGTTTTAAAAATAATTTGTTACATTTTGTAATATACTTACGAAATAATGCATTAAGAAACTTGGAGTAGTTTAAGAGACGCTGTTTATTATGACTGCCATCTACATTAAGGTCTACTTAAACTTTTGGACATACTATGTCACAAAGACCTTTTTTAATCCGCGACTTCCTGCAATAGCTATTATAGAAGAACTCTAAAACGAAATTGTATAAAAATAGATACTAAAAGTAAAAAGGAAATTTTTTTTTTACTAACGTTTTCTTTTTCGTTGCTTTCTGTTATTTTTTATTCCATGTCCTTTAATTGATTTAGAGATTTAATGCGGAATGTTTTAATGTGTTTTGGATTTTTTGTCTTTCAATAAATTTTTAATTGTTACATTATTTTCACTCAGAACATCTAGTACCAAGGAATTTAAATTTTTGATTTCTAAAATAATTTATAACAAATTTAATTAGTAGGAATTATAAGCTTATTAAGGACATTAGTTACCGTCTAGCTGTTTTTTGAACATTTTTTTATTTTCTGAAAAAAAAAAAAATGTTTTTAATATATTTGCTTGTCATAAACTCGCATTGTATTAATTTTTCTAGTTCGTTTACCTTTTAGTTGTTTTTTTAATATTTCATTATTTTCTAAAAGTGAAAAAAAATAAATAAATATCTCCAAATAATATCTTTAATAATGTTTATATATATACATACCAGTTAAAAGTTCAAGCCTTGTTTTTAAATATAGTAACATTTGTTTAATATCGCCATTTGTGTCATTTATTTCGGGATTTTTAGTAGCAATTTTTTTTCTTGTTCATTTTAATACTCAAAAAGAAAAAAGTATTAATTAAGTAAAGGTATTAAGACAACACCTTTCTTATAAGGAATTAATTGAATTTTTTTTAAATCTTTTATACAATATATTCTACCAATATTTTCCAGTTTCCAGTTTTCAGAGTAAGCAATCCCAATACCTAAAGAGTCCACAGGATAATGAAAAAAATTTTTTAAATTCCATCTTCAAAAATTTTTGAAATCGTAAGATATGTAAAATTGTTTGAAAAGCAAACATTATCTGGAAATTTTGTTTTAAAAGTAAAATTATTTGCAAAGTACGATATAACTTCTCCATCTTTATTTTTTTTACAGTTTTATTTTCTTTTGGTAAAATTACAGGTTGTTCGGAAAATTTGTGAAAAATTTGTTTTTCTATGTTTCTGGGAGTTTTAACACATCGTTTTAATTTCTGTAAAAAATTTTCAAATTCGTACGCCGAAATATTCATTACATTTCCGAAATCTTTGTGGCAATTCCAAACGTGAAGTAGGTTATGAATATTAAAAGACAAATATTGAACTCCATAAAAAAAGGAATATTGCTTTACAAAAAGTTCGAACATATTTTTACCAGTGAAGTGTGTTATTGTTGAGCTAAAAATTTCTGACCCGACAAATATTCTATATCCAACAACAAATAAACAAAAATGTTTGTAAAATCTTCCATCTACGAAATCTTTTAACAACACCATTCCAGTATATAGGGCGATTTGTCTATATTCAACAGCCTTCCACCTTGCAGCCTCATCCAGTATCCTTGGCTTTCTTGCAAATTCAGTTACTATAAATGGCGCAAAAGAAACTAGAAGACTTGAAATTGTATTTTTAGTGGAAGACGTTATTTTTTGATTAGACTTATTGGTAAATAATAGCGTAAGAATTTTTTTGGTAACGTCTAAGTCTAGCAAATGCATAGAGTCTAAAGGAAAATTGCCTATGTCTTCTAAGCTAGATCCAGTTTCTAAATTAAAATTATTATGGAAGCTGGTATCAGTTTTGTTTTTAAAATCCAGGTCTGTTCTAGTTGGTCCGACAGAATCTGAAAACACTGTACGGTGTCCGATACGATACCCAGTTTGTCTGCACTTTGGGCATCCGTTGAATGCGTTGTGACCCTTTGTGCCACAAATGAAGGACCTTGCCGGAGCGTCACTAATAAAAGCCCGAATTTTTAAAGTAAATAACTTCTTTCTATTTTAAACTCTATCTGCATGAGCTTAAATTCCTCAATAAAATCATGAAGGAAACTATTTACATTTAAAGGTTTTCCCTTGCCAACGTAGGTTCCAATTAGAAGAGGTCCTATGAGAGGCTCATCTACAACTTTAGCCAGAATTGGCCACAAGCCAACGGTAGAACTTTTAAAAAGCGGTAAGCCATCAATGCCTATATCTAAAATTATTACATCTCCAGTATATTGCAACAGAATATCTCTTGCCTTTTGCAAGTGTTTAGCTAATCCAAGGTGAATGTATTTTCCTGGCGCTACGGTTCTCACGACGCATTGCACTTTTCGTTGCAAAAGACCGCCAACACTGTTAGGCACGTCCAAATTTTCATCTTTTAAAATTTTTAGCAGACCGTTGCAACATTTATCCGAGGGATTATGTTGCATAAACCAGTCTTTTACCTTCTGTCGTAGGTTTTGTGGCGATTTTTCACTTAAAAATTTTGCAGAACGGGAGCAAGATGGCTTTTCAATGACAGACTCCATTGCACATAAAATTGAAGCTAGTCTCTGCCTTTCTTTCTTTACCTGCCTTTTAAAAGAGCGTTTTGAGCTCATTTTTTAACTTACCTTTTGTTTGTTTAGTTTTTTTTTTATATAATTCAATTTTTTATTTAAATTTTTTAATTACTTTATTGTGTCAATATGAAAAGTCGAATATCAAAACATAAATAAACAGACATGATTATATTCAATTTGCCTTGATTATATGTAATTGTGGTTGAACATAAAAATCACGTAGTAGTGGGTATTAGGTATTATTTCATGCAGTATTTTACAAAAAATAAATAAACAAGAATTCAAAAATATATATTATATCTTTTATTGTATTTCAGTTGCCGAAAACCGGAAACAAATTTGCATACTTGTCACTTTAAATGGAGAAGTTTATTTTGTTTTGCTATGAAAAATCTGAACTATTCTATTTAAAAATATTGTCGTTATGCAAGGAAAAGCGTAAATTTTAGAAATTGTTCAACATGTTCTTTCAAAAAACATCTTAAAAATTGCTTACAAAATCTAAAGAATGTATATTAGCTTTTTTGGATGTGAATAAGATGCCATTCGCTAAGAATGACTCTAATTTTTTTTTTACTGGGATGTGAAGAACTTAAGGGATTTTGTTTTGTGAAATATTCAAATATGTAAAAATTGTTCCTATCGTTTCAATTATATTTATTTTCGTATTTGGTTTTAAGCATGAAGCTTTCATTAATGAAATATCAGCCTGGAAGTCTACCAGGAATGTATACGGAATGTTCCGATTGAATAAATGTAAGTTGACGAAATCTGGGTATTTTAAATTTAAGCTATAAACTGATTGACGAATTTAGTTTGACGTTTCTTCCCCCAACATTAGTGTTTGTTGAGGGGCTCCTCGTTAAAATGTCTTACGGAAGCCCTTCCACCACGGAAACGGTATCTACTGTTGTCTCGAAAATACCTCTAATTTCCTTAGTTATTAAAATCGCGATTATTCCTTCTATAATTACCTCGAAAATTACCACTACTATATGTGCTGTACCTGGCCCTGTTTGACCTATTTGTTTGCTGACAACCGTTGTTTCTGGTTGCTTTGTGACTACGCAACGAGAGTACTTGTCGATCTTTCGTTCTACTATTAATTTTGCAAATACTTCTTTCGGGTTATTAAAAGCCGTCGAATCCAAAATCGATTTTACCAAGTCGGTTTTTGCGTTTAAGTGGCATACAGCTACGGTCTGTTCAATGGCCATTTCATCGGCTTTCACTTTCGTGATACCTTCAATGACTAAAGAATGAGTTAAAGCATCGGATAATTCCTCCGCTTGTTTTGGAAAGTCTGTGTAATTATTATTCCTAACACTGAGCGATGCAATTTTGCCAGCTACCACTTTCGAACTGTCTGGCTTCCGTTTACTTCTCAAGGCAGTTTTTATGTCTTGTGCACTATTTGCAATTTCCGGTAAAGATTCCCGAGTTTTACCTTCAAGCTTGGATTTCAAAAATGTTACAAGAGTAGGTTTCAAATTATCTTCCGTCAACTCTTCTATCAGACTTATCTTGTCGAGAAACGATTCTAGAGCTAAAGGATTTCCGTCGAAGTTTTCTCTTATAATGTTGGCACACATTCCAACGTACGACTTTTTCTGTTCAATTGTCGCCGTGGTTACTTGCGATCCTGAATACGTACTTCCGCTTGAACTAAATAACTTTTTATCCTCTTCGTTCGCTTCTATACAGTCTTCAATCCTCAGTGCGTCACTAACGTCGACTGATCCGAACAAACTAACATGTTTTGGAATTTTTACGTTGCAATTAAGTTTCTCGTATTC
Organism: Gymnosoma rotundatum; assembly: GCA_916610165.2. Classification (NCBI taxonomy): domain Eukaryota; kingdom Metazoa; phylum Arthropoda; class Insecta; order Diptera; family Tachinidae; genus Gymnosoma; species Gymnosoma rotundatum. The sequence continues at coordinate 114,714,825 of OU744336.1, forward strand.
TGTAAATTCATATTATATAATTCTGACATTTGTTCATGATAAACGATTTGTTTTGAAATAAATGTCAAAATATGTTTGTAAAAATTTCAATTACCTTATCAAGGCAGATTTATTTTACAAGGTAGTGTCGTCCGGCCAGCTGGTTTGTAGTTGGAAATGCCAAAAGTTGTTTGTATTTTCCTTAGTTTGTTTACGAATTTGAAAAAACACTAACGACAAGCGTTTGCGAGACAAAGCAAGCATGTATATTGAGAGCAATTATCTTTTATTCCTTTTGTGTTTTTGACGTTTCCAACGCACAAAACAACAATAAAAAGACATGTTGTTTTTGTCAATGTTGTATTTGTTGTAGAGCAGCTATTACCTGGTAAAATAAATCTGCCTTGTACCTTATGTTTTTGGGCACACCTAATAAAATGAACAACGGTTGTCCATTCCTCAATAAACAAACAAAAGCCTTTGTTGCTGTTTTTTATTTCACCTAATAATGTCCCATTATTTATATGAAGTATTTTGTTTTTTTTTTTTTTTTTTGTATGCTGGTTAAGCCACACGAAGAGAATTGCCTTAATTATATTCTTTAATTGAATCACGTGTGGCTGGGCTAACTAATTTTTGTCTTTGTAATCTAATTTATTTTTTAAGTTCTATTTAATTTAAATATTTACCAAGTTAAATTTAAGTAAAAAAAAAATAAAAAAAAAACAGAATTATAATAAAGTAAATTTTGTACCGTCTAACAAAACAAAGGTGTTTTTGTTAATTGGTTTTTTTATGTACGACACTGGACATCCGCTGACCTACCTCGGCTAGAGCGGAAACGTGTCGTTACAGTCCTTTACCTTGATATATGCCTGGAAATGTTAAAATTATTTAAAAAAGAAACACATTTTTGTTTGTTATTTAAATATCAAAATTTTCTAATACTATATGCGTATTACTTATAAGTAAATTTAACATCTGTTATTATGTTAACAGTCTTTTCATATTTAAATTCTTTTGGTCTTTTGGTTGATGTAATTATGTACATATGTATATTATTTTTATTATTTATTATTATTTAATATATTGTTACATATATTTGGAATGATTGAGCCTGATTCACTCATTTAGTAAAATACTATTGTCAGTAACGACATATAAATTAAAAATTAGATTTATAATCGTATATATTTTTTTATAAAAAAAGTTTTTTCAACTTTTAATATGTTCTCTTGTTTTTGGGTTATTCTCCATTGTATATTTTTTGTACTTTTAGGCTTGAATTTTGTAAAATGAACATTACTAAACAAATTATTGTTTTATGGCATAATTTTCCGTTGGTTTCTCTTACTCAAACTTAAATAATGTTAAAAGCAAAAATTAAAAACATAAATTTTATATTTATTATTTAGTTTTTTTTTTTGTATATTAAACATTTTGTTATTAATTAGTATTAAAAATTGAATGGTATTATCAATAGAACCATGTGTTTTAAAATATAGATACATAAGAATTTTTTAAGTTACATAAGTAGAAAATTCAGTAAGAAAAATAATTTATATTTCATAGATGTACATATATATGTATTAATAATTATAATAAAGGATTGAATATAATAATTAAGAGTAAAAATTAATAATGTATAAGTATAATAATGTATGTATAAGCTGCATTTAATGTTCAATATTGCTTGTTGTTACTGTTGTTGTTGATGCCTGTTACTTGTTTCATTTAATCCAATTTTGTTGACGTCTGTTTTATGAATTTCAATGAGTGTTCTTGTTGTTTTAATCTTTTCTCTCTTGTATTTTTATTGGTTCTGATGTTTTATAATAATATAAAATTTATATTAAACATTGACTATTTGTATACATTCTCTGAGAATATATGTATGTAGATATACTTACATAGGTATTAGAATTTTCATTTCTGTACGGTTTGCTTGTTTAGATCATTTTGTTTTCGTTTGTTTTTTCCTCTAGTTCGTATCACCAGACATTGTATTTCCTTTTTTATGGTTTATTCTTACACTCTTATGTTGGACTATTTCTTTAAAGTTTCTGTCCTTTTACACCGTGTTTCGTTTTTACGATTGTATTTAAAGTAACGGTTTCTTATTTTTGTCATTGCTTTGTGGATCTTATTTATGCACAAATTTTGAAATCATTGCCGCATGACTTCACTTGATTATCAAAATTGTAAACTTATATATCGTCACATTAAAGACCAAACAACCTATCAGCAAATTTTTCAAAATTTAGTTTTTTATTTAATATTATTCCCTATATCATAAAGCATATGTATGCAAAATTTTAAACTTCTAATATTAGAAATAACCAAGCTATTACCAAATTACCAAATACCCTATCAGCAAGTGTAGAATTTTCTGAAACCAAATAACCTATCAGCACTCACGCTAAAGAAATCAGAGTAATCATTTATTTGATTTTTTTTTTTTCTTAAACACAGCTTCTTTTGATTTGTTGTTGTTTGTGTTTTATTACATTTTATTTATTATTAGAAGTGAAAAGAACATAAAAAAGTGTTAAAACGCAATAAAATGTATTCCTTAAATGAAAATAATCTTGAGGCAGATATGCAAGTTCCTAAAAAAGTCAACAAAAAAGAAGAAAGAAAGAAAAATCGTATGTACGGTAAAGAATATGAAGGTTTTTCAAAAGGCAAAATCGTTTGCAGGAAGCCAAGAGAAATGAAACCTGGGTGCACATCAAAATGTCCTGAAAAGGCTTCAAATCGACATTGTTCTATTTTTTCTGAAAAATTACGTGAAGAAATATTTCAACGTTTTTGGCAGATGTCATGGGACCAGAAAAAACTTCACGTAACCAGTACTGTTGACATTTTCGCCAAAAAGAGGACTTCTGTGGAAAATTCTCGACGCTCAAATTCAATAGCGTTCTTTTTATACAACAAAACAAAGCGCTATCAAGTGTGCCGTAAAATGTTTTTGTCAACCCTCGGAATTTCGGAAACTATGGTAAGAGGTTGGATTAATTCCTGTGAACTTCATAATGCTCAACTGGGACCTGATAATAAGAAAATCTTGCAAGCTGAAAAACAAAGAAATACAAAAAAGGGCCAGGAGTATGAGGTTCGTTTAAATTATTTAAATAAATGGTTGGAAAGCATCCCCAAATTAGAATCGCATTACCGACGTCAGTACACGAAAAAAAGAATGAAGATTGTGATTCGCAAAAAGAAAATGGTATTTCACCTGTATCGTTTCCTAATTTTATGGATGTCTTGAAGAAAAAAAATTGCTCAATTTTTTAACCTAGAAACGATATGTGTGACACCTGTGTATCGTTTGAGTCAAAAAATATATTGCAAAAAGAATACGACTTTCACAGAATGCAAATAGAGGACATGAGAGAGGAAAAAAAACATGATATTGAAAATGCTAAGGAGGGTTTACTATCGCTATTATGCATGGATATGCAAGCCGTAAAACTAATACCGCAGTTAAAGGCAAATGCATCGTATTACAAAATGAAACTCCAGGTCCACAACTTTACAGTTTATAATGTTATAACTCATAAGTCTGAAAACTACGTATGGGATGAAACAGAAGGAAATCTAATTGCCTCTACCTTCGCCACAATTATAGTAAATCATTTAAAAAACCAAATGCTCAATACGCCAAATGTACATCATTTTGTAATATATTCTGATGGGTGCTTCTATCAAAACAGAAATGTTGTATTGTCCAATGCCTAACTTTCGTTTTGTGTAGAAAATAATGTTACCATTGAGCATAAATAGTAGTGGGACATACCCAAATGGAATGCGATTCCACCCACTCATTAATACAAAGAAAAATCAATAATAAAAATATTAATTTGCCCTCTGAATTAATTGAGCTAATGAAAGATGCACGAAAAAATCCATATCCACTTACTGTTCATCACTTATACCATGATTATTTCCAGGATTATGAAAATCTTCTAATGCGATACACTTCTATCCGTCCTGGTAATTTCTTTTTTTTTATTGCCATTTAACTTCATTCTACCTAAATAAAATTATTTTTATAATATAAAAATAAATAAAAATAAAAGGGGACCCTAAAGTCAACATGATTCGTGTTTTGGCGTACGACCCAACAGGATCTATACCACAAAGATCTGCTACACGTTTTGAAATTCGTCGTCCTAAGTTATTACATTCTGAAAGGTTAAAAATCTCCAAAAAGAAATGGCAACATTTAAAAGATTTAAAAACTTTGCTTCCGGTAGACTGCCATTACTTTTATGATAACATACCTTTTGAATAATTTTTTGCGGTAGCTTTATTTAATGAAATGTTTTCTTTTTATTTAATTTAATTAATTAAACTTTTTATTTAGTTATTAACATTGCAATAAATAAAAAAGTAGATTTTTTTGTAAAACCACCTATAATTTTATTTAAAAATCAAAAACTTTAGAAAAATTAAAAAAATTCTATTTTAAAAGGCCGTGACGTACTAAATAAAGAGGAAAATAAATCATCAAAAATCATGATGATGTTGCATAGTGTAATTTAGGCAAACATTAAGCACTTTTTGTTTAAACAAGTAAGAGAAACTATAAGTATTATTATTTAATGTAAATAATAATCATGTGTTCAAAGGAATGCCTAATTATTCATACTAATTAGTATTGCTGATAGATTGTTTGGTTTCAGGTTTTTACAATTCCAAATTACCTAAGCGCCATATCATAAGCTGTGTTTAGAAAAAAAAAGCTTTCTCAACCGATATATACTTCTGGTTTCATTTTAATCATAATATATAATTTTCGGTTCAATATTTCAAATAGATCCAATTTTATAACGTTTTTTCTCTCTCCTGTAAACTTTTGAAAACAGCTGATAGGTTGTTTGGTCTTTAATGTGACGATATGTAACTATGTACATACATATGTATGTATAATAAAATGATCGGATATTGATTTTAAGCTACACTGTAGAGGTGTTTCTCTTTGGGTAAATTTTTATTTAATTATTTTTGCTATTACATATTATTAATATTTAGTTCTGTCGTATGAAGTTGACTTTTATTTAATGTTTTCATTGATATTTTAAGCCTCTTTAAAATATTTAACTCGTTTTTAATTTAATTTTATGTTTTTTATTGAAGATGTCACTTAAAGTAGGAATACAAAATCAACGAGCACAATTACATACATATGTGCGCACCATACATATGTATGTATGTGCATACAGTGCATTTTACTTTTTTATGCAAAATTATGTTAAATAAACGCTTCACTAAAACAGTTTGTCTATTCGTTACAACATTTATTTTTGCCTTTTCCATATTTATTTAAGTTTTTCACAACATTTAATGATTTTAATATAATAATTAATGGCAGGATCGCCATTAAATGCCACCCGACTCTCATAAACAAAACACAACGTTTTTGTATAAAATTTGAACATGACTGACTATTTATTGAGGTTTGATTTATTAGTTACTCGTCTGGTATTAAAGGAGAATGACGGAGTTGCCAGAGTCTCCGGCAACCATATCAGGGACCACACTACAATGGTAGCTTGCCTCATACTGGAAGTAATGACCCTATTGGTCAAAAGATTCCATACAAAGCTGATTATCGACTGACTTACGTTCAGTCTCTCCAGGGCCATCGTAATAGCCTCTGGTTTCACATTTTTCAAAGCCCCCTCTATATCAGGAAAGGGCACCAATGCAGGGATTCTAGGAATTTTTCTATAAGCCCCACAAGCGTGTGTAGTGCCGTCTCAATGGATCTGCCCTCAATGTACGCATGTTGAGAGGCGGAGAGTCGATCCGGATTTATTGTTGTCCACATATAGAGGCCAATTATCCGTTCCAATGTTTTCAAGGTCTAAAGTCCTTCGGCACAGTATGCGTAGTCTTCCCTCCCTTGGAAATGAAGACCACGGAGCAAAAAGTCCATGGTTCCGGGATATACGACTGTGCAATGCATGCTGTGTATATCCGAATCAACCATGGTATAACAATGTCCGCATTTTGCTGAACATCATCCAGTATAATGCAATCGGGACGCGCTGATTTGAACGGGTCAAAACTATTCAGAGCCCACATAAGTCTTTCCCTATTTATAGGGAAGGAAATTGATGCGTGACAATCAGGGATGGCTAAACTTTCTCCGTTAAAGGGAGTACAGCCTGGAAAATGAGTTGCCAGGGTCTCCTGTGCACTCAAGGTCCAATTACCACATAGCTTCTTGATGAAAATAGGGACAATGGGCGACGCCGATAGGATCCTGCGAAGTCTACTCGTCTCATGTTTTTAAACCTATTCAATGAGGATTTATAAGCCGACCAGTTTACCGATCTCTTAGCCTCATTGAAAAGTCTACAGGAAACTTTGTGTGCTTCCGCGATATCCGAGCGCCACCAAGGTGGTTTGCTCTAACTTCGGCAGGTATTTATCCTGAAAGATTCCGAAGTCGCACGTTCGAACGCATTCAAGATGCAAATGTATCTCATACAATTAATTTATGGGATGTAATTAAAAAGCCGACTCCAAAACGTTCAAAATTAAGTTTTTTTTACAGAAAAACCAAAAAGCGGTTGCCGCAATAGAAATGATATATCAATTCAGTGAAAGAAATGTGGATGAAATTGAAAACCCTCGTGAACGTTAAACAATGACCGTGGAGAGGAAATTAATACCCCTATTACGGTTTGCAACTCAACTCAGTTTGGTCATATAAAAGGCAACTCAACTTTTTTGGTTGTAATTGTTACATCTGCTACCGATGAGTTGTAATTTTTTGAAACTTTTGTCAACCATATTAACACATAGTTGTAAACGGTTATGCCACAACAAAGTTGACACACAATGTAATTTAAACTTACCCTGGAGTTAATGTCGACGTCGTTGACGGCGTTTCATCGCGTTGAGATTAACTGCTCTCATACAATTTCATACGATTCAACTTTTTTTTGACATTTGACACCGTCAACGACGTCGACATTAACTCCAGGGTTAAAATTTTTTGGCAGGTTGAGTTGTAATTGATAATACCAAATTTTATAATTTCAACTAATGTAAAGTTAAGTTGTAAACCTTAATAGGGATATAAGAATAGTTTTACGGTAGCTATAATGCTTAATAGTTCGCCAAGAACATATTCTGCCTTAATTCCTTCTATTGAAGGACAGCCAGAAGAAATGGAAGAAACAGAATGCAGCAATTTCAGAAGGTTCTCATAAAAATTATGAAATTTGCTTGCAAATTGCTCATAATTGATTACCGAATTAGCTCATCAATACATATGACGAGTAACCAAAAATTTTTTTATCAGTCTTGAAAAGTCTTTAAGCAAGGTATTCATAGCTGATGGCAAATCTTTGGATGCGATGGCATTGGAAACGGGTATAATAATGACAAATGTAATAAAATATTTCTTCAAAACGTTCTTTATGATCCTGAACTATCTGTAAAAAACTCAGAGTCTTATTCAAAAATAAGATTTATGCGAAAAGACGAGGAATGAAACCTATGTGTCACAATCAGAGTTCAAAATGTTTCATTCATGAGCCTTCAATTATAAACATTTATGGTATTTTTCATTGACGAAATTTCTACGATTTATTTTTTATTTTTCACGTTCATAAACGACCATCAAAAATTGTTCTTACTAAAATCACACATAAATGGGTGCGTCTTTTTAATTTTTAAGCATTCATATATGATAAAGGATAAATAGCCTCATTTTTATTAGTGCTGCTTTTCATACACGAATGCAAAGAAATTTTCAGCCTTATAAACTTCTCATTTATAAGCATTTAAAGGCGAGAATAATGCAGTTTCTTATAAATGAGAAATTTTTTTTCTTTTCACTGTCATTAACCAAAAAAAAAATGGCTACCTGCGATCCCACATGAATGTATATATGTATGTATTAGCATTGATGCAAGTAAGAGTAAAAAATAAAGAAAATGCGTATTATAAAAGACAATATTATAACAAGACTAAGTAAAATCTTTAAGAAATTAACATGGAAGCATACAAAAAACAAAATTTGCTAAAGGCTATATAAATATTTATTTTTTCCCAATCAGGAACCTATAAATGAATAAAAATTGACTTATTTTCGGCTTTTTGGTTCATTTTTAATTAAATTTCTAACCATTTTTAGAAAGCAAAATTATTTACAAATGTATGCGGACGTTTTCCAAAGAAAACAAGAAAAATTAGACGCTAGCAGAATGAAATGTAGTATTTTCTGGACCGCCACATCCTTCATCAGCATTCTTCGCATCTATCCATCTTATGTTATGTATGTCGTAAACATCATCTATTTAACCAACTAATCTTAATTTGGTGAGACGAAGTCCACACACAACTATTTCTTTGTCGTTCTCCTTGTAACTCGTCTTGTACATTTGTTGTTGCTTTTGTACTAACCTTCGGTATAGCAACGAAATGCAACTTTTATTTTTAAAAATGAACCAAAGAGCCGAAAATAAGTTAATTTTCATTCATTTTAGCTATATAAATGTAATTTTATTAGTACATTAATATACATACCTATTTAATATACACATATACATACCTACTATGTATGTAACTATATTTAATATGTATAAAAATTGTAACAATATTTTTTCAGAATAATTTGCTTAAAGCATATGAAATTGTAAATAAATTGAAACAATTCAAATAAGAAATCACTAAACTATTTACATTTATTAAGCTGCTATTCCTGATACGAAATACTGACCTAACGGATACATTAGAAATAAATAAGCTTAAGCAATTATACAAAATATATATTTGGTTTTAAAATAATTAGTATAGTAAGGTCATTGAAGATATAGTAAGCCATAATAGCTCAAAATAAAAATTTTACATCTGCATATAATCCAAAACAAAAAAACAAAACCAATTTGTAACATACCCGTATATACGCCGGCAGTATAACAATAAAATATATGCGTATATACACACACGCGAATGCTTCATTACAAATTTTTTTACGATCTTTTTACTTATGAAAAACTATTAAAATTGTAAATTCTCATGCGTGAAAAAAAATATTTTCTAATTTATTCACTTTTGAATATGAATGTGATGATTTAAAAAAAAATTTAATCATCACATTTATAAATAAAAAAACCAATTTATTTTCTAGCCTCTAACACATTTATGAAAAGAAGTAACAAAAACTAAAATGACTCACTGCTCTCTCATGTATGAGAAGTGACAGAGCAATTCTGTACTCTGGTCACAATGCTGGATTCTTATTCCGAATTGCGATGCGAAAATACACAAATGCGAACAATTGCAATTCAGTATTGCGATAATCGCAAAGTCCTTTTTAATCGCATTTCACATGCGAAAATGTGGCAAGTTGGTATTCTACATTGCGAAAGCAAATGTCAAACACATGTCAAAGTATAAACATGTAAGTAAAAGATAACATTTTATTTATTTATTCATCAAATATTTATTATATAATTCAGGGAAGCAAGCAATAAGACCACCAAACCGCGGCAAGAGGCCATTTGAAAACTTCAAATGCACGTCAGTCAATACAAATACTTTGTGGCAAACGTTAACTGAAGAACTAAATATTAGGGGACCAATGTCTTCGGACATTTCCAATTGAATATGCTTAGGACATAGAACCTTTTCAATTGCTATACAGACTTCCGCCAAACATCGCGACACAGCTGGCTGAAATATTCCGAGAAAATGATCTTGACCAATTTGGTGTTGGTAGCCACCTTGACCAAGAAATTTTAAAGCAGCCGCTAATTTGATAATTTGTGGAAAAAATAAATATTCTACATAATTTTACATATATTTTTCGCAACCACCAACATAAATTATCTTTTTTCGTTTAAGCTTAGAATATCCGATTTTCTTCTAAGCAATCTTTTTTGTATCCTTTTATTTTACTCATGCCCTTCTTCGTCGTCGAACCACAGTGCCACAGAATCCATTCTTATTAAGTTTTTTACTTAATAAATTTTAAAAAATATTTTTACAGCCAAGCACAAACAATTTATTTATTAATATAGTTTTTTATTTGACCTTTTCATAATTTATTTTTTAATTTATTATCCAAGCACAAGGTCTTTTAACTTTTATTTTTTTAATATTTCGCTACTCCTACTACTAAATAAGTATTTGTTTTTCCTGATGATGCTACACAAGGGAGTAGCGAAATATTGAAAAAATAAAAATTAAAAGACCTTGTGCTTGGATAATAAATTAAAAAAAAAAAAAACAATTTATTTATTTTTAATTTGACGTTTGTTGACACTGACGTTTATTTGAGCAGTGTTGCCACGTTTTGAAATAAATTGCGATTGCGAAAGTCTAACAGAATACCAATTTTCTTTCGCATCGCATTGATTTCCGCATCGCAGAATAAGCCCCCTGTTCTATATGCCTTTATCTATGGCATTGCCAATTTAGTCACAGAAATATTATTCATATGAAGAAACTTCAACAGTTAAGTGACGGAATAAAAGAAAAATGCAATGAGAATGTTTTTGTGATATTTGCGCAAAGCCAAAGATGTCAAGAATTCCTTTTCCAAAAAGAAGCTTGAATCGATCCTATATATTGCACAATCTGATGTTTTCGGAGCTTTCCAAATAAAATCAATTGTGGTGGACAATTTTCTGCATTTGTATACGGTTAATTTAGATACATAAAAAAAGAGGAAGTATTTTTAAAATTTGAAGAATTCGTTAGAGGTGAAAATTTTACGAATAAGAAAATATTGCGATGCGATAATAGAAGTGAATATGTAAATCTTCATATGGGAGCAATGCAAACGTCAAAAGCTTGATGACGTATTATTTGAAGGTACACTAGTAAGCTATGACGAAAATGCGAAAGGTTACAGGATAAAGAAGAAAGGGTCTAATAAGATAATATAAACATATTCAGTCTTCTCAAGAAATGAAATGTAACTTTAAAGATAATTGTATTCCAATTGATATATGCAAAAACGAAATAAATTTTAATGAAAGTGAATATTGCCAAATCCTGCAAAATGTCCAATAAAAAGTTTTACAAGAAATGGAATTACAATAAAACTGGACAAGATCTGGAAGAAATATTACAGCAGGCAGAAAACATTAATGGCAGTGAACAAATTAAATTAGGTCGTTCTGAATGATTTTAAGATTAACTGGTTAAAAATTGGTTTAAAGAACTTAATTAGTTATTTCTAGTCAAAACTTCTAGTCATTAATAATCCACTAGAGTCCTGGAAGCTAATTCTCGCATTCGTAATCGAAATAAAACTTGTATCGAAATTAATTTCGATAGCGTACAATTTTCTAATTATGTTACTCGATACGAAACTAATCGAATTTTAGTTCAGTGTTGTAAAAAACATTAATAAATATGCTTTGCAACACTAATTAAAATGTAGAAAATTGTAAACAAAGAACAAAGTTGCAATAATTTAAAAGAGCAAAAAAAGCAGTAAAGTAGTTACCAGAGAACTGCACGAGTACACCGCAACTCATGAGTACACCGCATACTTACTCTATACATACTCTATACTTTTCATACTCGAGTATTATAAACACCGCAATAAAAAGTTGCGGTGTTTATTTTACCCATTCTTGTAAAAACGAGTATCAAAAATATCGCAATCAGAATTTTAAGTATTTTTTATACTCGTACGCGAGAATTTTTTAATTCTCTTTATTTGTAAGCAACGTTGCCACATTTTTACCCTATTAAAGTTTTTTACTGCCGTTTTATGAAATACTGCATTGTATGCAGATCAATTTATAAACAATAAAAAAAACAAAATTTGATCAAATCTATTGCTTAAACATTATAAGCAGAAAAACAGACTACAACCGTTTTCATAGGTATGAAATACAACACATATTAAATTAATAAAATACAATAAAAACCACTGAAAGGCACAGCTTTCGTACACTATTTAAAGCAGGTATACTTATTTTATTGCTGCTTTTTATGTACAAATATTTTCAGTTTATACGCCTTGTTGTCATAAACATGCTACTAACGGTATTTAGGAAAACAAAATGATAAAATAAATCCGTGAATAAAAGGAAAATTACTTAATTTTTTTAGTTTTAACAAAACTGTATATAAGCAGATGTAATATTGCTTTGAATGAATGTCATTAGACCTCATAAATAATAATAAATAAAATAAAGTTTTTAGTTTACATATTTTATTTCGTTAAATATAATTATTGCTTTTATAACTATTTATTCATTTTAAAAATCTATTTGCTTAACGAATAGAATTTTTAAATTTCTATCCTGTGTAACTTTAAAAAAACCCTAACAAAAACGTAATATAATAAACAATGAACTATTCTTGAGTTATTAGTAAACTTTTGTTGTGTTTTTAATAAATGAAGATATGGCGAATTTTACGGGTTCTATTAAATTTATTTTCTGTTATATATTAAATAAACTTTCATAATTTCAAAGAAGTATGTATGTTAGCTAATTTAGAAATTTGGCGACTTTTGATATTGTGTTTGATTTAATAATTCTGATCTGATAACTCTGTTTTCCTCTCACTACATACGTTAAAATCTCTCTCTTGGTGTTTGTTGTGAGTATGGGTACGAATAAAGTAAAGCCAGCATCGCAAACATTTTACTTGAGTATGGTAGACACTTATACTCAAATGGAATGGGTATAGTAAATACTCGCACTTAAGAAATGCGGTGGCGATCACACCGCAACCGCATTTAAGATGAGTATACTTAGAGTATTAAAAACAGACACTCTTGCAGTTCTCTGGTAGTTACATTAAGAAGTGATTTGCATTTTTGTCGTCATCTTCTGATTCCGACGAGATTGAAAACATTGACGTCATTCGAAAAAGAATATGAAATGTAACTGATCCCTTAAGTTTTTTGTTTTAGGTTCAAAAAACATTTCAGGCTCATAAAAGAGGCAATTAAATATGCACTTGGAGAATTCGAGTTTGAGGGGCAACTTTTTACAGCGGTTCCATAAACATTCAATTGGCAGCAACTCCATTGCTTTTTGCATTCGAAGGCTTTCAATATTAATAAATAAATAATATTAAAATAGCTTTATTTAATAATTAAATAATATTTTGAATCATATATTAATACCTACATATATATGTATATATTTAAAAAAACTACTAAAAAATTCATATATTATTACATCCAAAAAAATCGAAGCTAATTAAAGTTTTATGTATATATAGGAATTAAGGTCAAAATTACTTTTAAGTGTTTCTAATTCCTTTCTTCGTATTTGCAACTCCATTTCTTTAATATGTTTGTTTAAGTATTTAGTTCGACTGTTCCGCTTGAGCAACGTAGGACGGTCACTTCCGAGTGAAACACTACAATTTGTTTGCCTGAAGTCATCGGAGAAATTCGAAAAACCAACAAAAGAAGACGAATCATTGTTTACCATGACAATGCGAGCTTTCACACATCGGCTCAAACCAGAGCGTTTTTGACCGGCCAACACGTCGAATTAATGGGTCATCCGCCGCACAGCCCTGACTTGGCACATAATGACTTCTTCTTGTTTCCGGACATTAAGAAAAAAATGCGTGGTCAACGATTTTCGTCGCCAGAAGAAGCTGTTGAAGTGTTCAAAAACCATGTTTTAGAGGTGTTTCAATCGGAGTGAAAAAAGTGCTTCGACAACTGGTTTGAGCGCATGCAAAAATGTATAAATCATGCTGGAGAATACTTTGAAAAACAATAAAACCATTTTAGATTATAAATATTCGCATTTTCACTATTAGGCCAGAAATATATAGAGCAGCCCTCGTACTTTATTTTTACAAAAAATTTTTTATGTGACAAAATAATTTTTTGTTTTATGTTAGTTTGAAAAAATTTTTTATAACTTTTTTGTTGTTGCTATTTTGTGTTCAAAAAAATATTTCTTTGTCCTGATAATGCTACACAAGGGAGTAGCGAAATATTGAAAAAATAAAAATTAAAAGACCTTGTGCTTAAATAAAAAATTAAAAAATAAATAATTAAAAAGGTCAAATAACAAACTATATTAAAAACAACAATAACCAACAGTAATTCTATTTTTCTTTCTCCGCTGTATAGGCTGATTTTTTTCGGCTCTTTTATAAAGTTTAAAGAGGATGAAAAATAAAATATCACAAAAAACTACGATAATTTATTTATATGCACTTGCACTTTGCAAATATTAAATTATTTTATACGGGAATTTCTTTTTAATTATATTAATTAATTTTATAAAAAACCTTTTTTTCCGTGCTATTTTCCCGAGTAATTATTTAAATCACCGCTATTGATTATTGAGGGTCAAAGCACGTCTCGATGGCCATTTCGTTATTGCTTACTCAACTCTTCAGGAAACTTCTGACAAACATTTTAAATTAACTAAAGATTTTTGTCCAAACAATAAAGCAAAGACAAAAATCAAAGTTTAAGCAAAAACAACAATAACCAACAGTAATTCTATTTTTCTTTCTCCGCTGTATAGGCTGAATTTTTTTCGGCTCTTTTATACAGTTGAAAGAGGATGAAAAATAAAATATTACAAAACATTACGATAATTTATTTATATGCACGGTCGCTTTGCAAATATTAAATTATTTTATACAACGGGAATTTCTTTTTAATTATATGAATTAATTTTATAAAAACTCTTTTTTTCGTTCTATTTTCCCGAGTAATTCTTTAAATCACCGATATTGATTATTGAGGGTCAAAGCACGTCTTGATGGCCATTTCGTTATCGCTTACTTAACTCTTTAGGAAACTTCTGACAAACCTTTTAAATAAACTAAAGATTTTTGTCCAAACAATAAAGCAAAGACAAAAATCAAAGTTTAAGCGAAAACAACAATAACCAACAGTAATTTTATTTTTTTTTTCTCCGCTGTATAGGCTGAATTTTTTTCGGCTTTTTTATACAGTTGAAAGAGGATGAAAAATAAAATATCACAAAACACTACGATATAAACAAAATACCCAACATGTATTTTTAAATAATGATTGAAGGTTCTAGAAGTAAATAACAATGCTCACTAATGTGTCTAACAGCCTGTTTATAGATTAGAACACGTCACGAGCGAAACGAAACCGGATGGCATATGGACGAATACGTAATAATTAGCGTCCATGTAACACGTTTCGGTTTTTTCGTTTAACTTACGTTATGTTTCGTATAAATAAATGTTGTGTCAAATCGTAGTATTGCCAATGTATTAATTAATATTTTTTGTTTACTTTTTTTCATATAAATTTTTTGTTTTTGCCTTAAATGATGGTAGCCCTGCTTCAGTGCCTAAAAAGAAACAGCTGAGTTTATTAAAACAAAATTATCAGTCAATCTGTTAAAAACAATTTGTGAAAATAAAAAAGTGTACACAATAAATTAGTAAAAAAGTTAAATAATAAATAATAATTTTTAAAGTGTGAGAGTACTAATTAAATGTATGTATAATAGTTTTAAAGTGACTCCAGCTTTTTTTGTGATTGTTTTCCTTATTTTCTTTTAGGTTTGAGTATTTTTCGGCGGTGTGTCCATACAAAAGGATGAAGAAACTTTAAAGAATGGTACTCCTCACATTGTTGTCGGTACACCTGGACGTATATTGGCACTGCTTCGCAATAAGAAGTTAAACTTGACGCATTTAAAGCATTTTATTCTTGACGAATGCGATAAAATGTTGGAAAAACTAGGTAAATGTGGAAGAAAACTATGTAGCATAAAGTGCTTTTAATAGCTGAAAAATAACCGTATTATGTTACATTTCATAAAAGTTTTAACTAAAAAAAGTCTAAATGATATATTATTGGGAACTGAATGTAAAGCAATATTTACAAGTTACAGAAAATAGGTATCAAATAGAAATGTATGTGTGTATGTCAAACTATTTTCTCCGTTTATGTTTTTAGATGTGCGTCGCGATGTTCATGATTATCAAATAGAAAATCACTAATTAACCCAAAAAACACGTTAACATTCTCAACATAAGATATGTGGCTGCATAAACAGAACGTATTTTGAACGAACCTCTTGTCTTAACTTTAGTTTGGTGAATGAAGAACAAGTTCAGCTATTAAAATGTTTAATTTTTTATGTTGGAGTACATCCAATGAAGAAATCTCGTGCAATCACAATAATCCATATATTTTTTGACTTGTAGCCCATGGAAGTGTTTGTTGATGATGAAGCAAAGTTGACGTTGCATGGTTTGCAACAGCATTATGTCAAATGGAGGGAAAACTAACAGAACAAAAACACGTTAACATTCTCAACATAAGATATGTAGCTGCATAAACAGAACGTATTTTGAACGAACCTCTTGTCTTAACTTAAAAAATTCTTTTAATATGCGAATTAAATAACTTTATTCGGTTATTTCAGAAAGAAATATACTATTTTTTTGTTTGTATGTTTTATTTTTTTATTTAAGATTTTATTTTTACATTAGCAGAAGAAGATAAAACTTAAAGCTAAACTTACAAAATAAATTATGTTTAATTTATATTCAAACTTGCATTATTATAAAAAATTCACTTATTGTATTGCATTTTTCTTACAAAAAGGGTAATGAAATTATAAAAATATAAGTGCAATATCAATTATATAAAATAAAGCAACTTTTTTTAAATTGTTAATTTTTTATTTTTAACCTAGGAATTAATAAGAATTTCAATGTAAAATAATTTACCTATTACTCCTAATAATTTCTCAATACATATCTTTATTCGCTTTATATTTAACTCGTGCGCCATGCCATCTTCACCGTACTCTTTTCCTGTGTAATTAGATAGCCGCTTAAATTACCTTTCCAATGATATCCATATTGTCCCATTGTGCCATCAAATACTCGATATATGGTATAATAAACATAACTCCGGAACTAGGGGTTGGCTCTAAATTTTTCACATTTTTTGCTTAGAATGCATTCAACACCCCGTAGGAAACTTTTTTTTCTTTTGGAGCGGTGCCCGTACACTGGATTTAAGCCTGGAGTTTTAATAAAGCACTTTAAAATAATACATCCTTTTTTCCACTCACTGCCGCTTCTTGCTGGTGGTGCATAGGCATTTACTTTTTTTTTGCAACCGTCTCCCATGTTTACTCCATGGCTGCTTCCAAACCGGGGAGTTCCTGTGACAAGATGAGGATATTTCTCCATACAGTTCACTAATTTCTGGAACTGTAGACCCGTTGTCATCTTGATGCTGGCAAATGCATTTAAATTTTACTTTTAAAAAACACATATTTTATAACACAAAATTACATATTTACCTTTTTTTCCTTAAAAATCCATATTTTTTATTTTATTTAATATTCTTCAACTAATTTTGGAAACACAACTAAACATGTACTTATATGTAAAATTTTTAAAGCGAATGGTATTTTTCCTTCGCTCAGTTTTGACGTCTCTGACAATACAATTCGCGATACATAAACCAGAAACAATTGTCATTTGTTACGTTTTTTACAAAAAAATGACATTCGTCTTTTAAAAACCCAAAGATAAAAAACGGTAACGTTTTTGTTCGTCTAAACGGCAGATTGTGTTCTGTAAACTGGCTGTAAGATAAAAATGGCAACGAAGCATTTTTTACTACGCAACAGATGGAGGCACAAATTCTCGAATATTCAAGAACGCCTAAAAATAGGGTATATAAAAGCAACGCCAATACGTGCTGATTCATTCTGATTGTGAGCGTCATCTAGTTAAGATCTGGTGGTATAACAAGTAAAGTTGCCAGCGTGTATTATTAATCGCGAATAGTTCAATCGTCAAATAATGGATTAAATAAGTGTAATTAAATTAAAACTCTAAAAGTTGTGTGTGTAATTATTTTGCAAATAAAGAACTCATAAATAAAACGTGTCAGAAGTGAAATTGCAAAATAATAAATAAATAATTACAATGAAATTTGACGAGCTAAAAGTTGAGCAGCTAAAAATGGAGCTGAGTAAGTTTAATCTGCCGACAGCGGGCAATAAAGGAGAATTGCAAAAGCTGTTAATAGATGAATTTAAGCAGCGTGGTATCGATATTGGGACATACGAATTTGGAGAAAAAGAGGAAAAAGAAACGATTGAAGTATGTACCCCAGCAACAAACAGCGTTATAGACTTGAATTCAATGTTTGCAGCTATAATGATAAAAATAGAAGAAAACGACCAGAAGCAGGAAAACCAGATGAAGAAAATAAAAGTAAACAACCAGATGAAGAAGTTAGAAGAAAACAACCTGAAGCTTCAAGAAAAATCAAAACAGCTTTAAAGCAATGCAAGAAAGCTCTAGCGTCATCGGAGAAAGGCTTTTAGTGAAGGTAAATGAGAAATTTGAAGAAATATCAGAAGTCTTCCACAAACGATTAAACATCGTAAAACAAAGGGTCAGCGAGTTTGATGAAAAACTGTGCGGCCTAGAGAGAAAAGTGAACAAAAATAAAATGAACTAAAATCACAAATGGGCAATCTTCAAGCTAAAGAGAGTTCATTGAGAATTATTTCTGAGCGCCCTAGCAAGATAAACACTCCGAGCTTTGACGGCAGCACATCTTTTAATGTTTTTAAGTTTCAGTTAGAAACAGTGATCCGCAAAAATAAATGGGACAATGAAGAAAAAGCTATTGAGCTAATTCTGGCCTTAAAGGGAACAGCAGCACAGATACTGGAATGCTTGCCAGCTGGTTGCAGAAATAATTATGAGGACATAATGGTAGTACGGTGACGAGCACAAAAGAGAACTCTACAGAATGGAGTTACGAGGCAGGGTGCAGAAGGCAAATGAGACGCTGCAAGACTTCGCCATGGAAATTGAACGTTTGGTGCAGCTGTCTTACCCAGGCGAGGATCACCCGCTTCTGGATCAGTTTAAGATTAGAGCATTTGTGAATGGCATACGGGATCCAGATAAAAAATATGCTGTTTGTGCTATACAAAAATTATCTTTTGCAGAAACCATCTCGTATGCGCTAGCCCAGGAGACCGCAAAAGTCATCTCGAAGCCACAGGTGTACAAGGTGCAATGTCTTGGCACTGAAACTTATAACAGACACAATAGAAGCGAGATAAAGGAGTTAGTCAAACAGATGATAGAGAAGGAAAAAGTAATTCTCGCCCTAAATGCGGTAAGGCCGGCCATTTTCAGCGAAAGTGTAGATCCACAAGGAGAAGATCAAGATCTGCCTCGCCAGCTAGTGACAACAAACGGGTGAAAAAGACTAGGAGCAATGACTTTAGTATTTTGCATAGAAAAGGCGGAAACACAATAACGCTGATACCCTTTTAAGACGGCCATGCAATATAGAGAGCAAGCACTGCACAATGAAGTTGTGTACCAGTGCCAGCAATCACTAGGCACGAACGATCCTGAATTTAACTGTCTGTGGGTTAAATTCAAAGTATGGTCACACTTCTTATATTTCGGGTTTTTATACAGAAGCCCAAACAAGGGAAGGGATAAATCTTTTTCTGGCTTCGATGCCCTTTCCGATTCCATATCGAGAATCCTAGGAAGTTGTCCGAACAGTGAAATTGTTGTTGCTGGTGACTTCAATCTTCACAACTCGTCTTGGATTCGCCATTCGAACCGTACAACTCCAGAGGGCCAATATGTTGAGCTATTCGCCGCGCACAACCACCTCGTGCAATTAATTAATGAACCAACACATATTTCGTGTGTTGAAGGGCAACAACACAATACTCTCGACCTCTTTCTTACCTCACACCCTAATAAGTAAAAAGTAAGCATTCTTGCGCCTCTCGGTAACTCAGATCACTGCACCATATCTGCCTCCTTTTCGGTCGCTGAACTTCACAACGTTTCGAAAATAGCCACGAAACGTTTAAAATATATATACGAAAAGGCTCGTTGGGCTGAGCTTAACGATATTTTCCGGCATTTTAATTGGAAACTCTGTTTTCTGGACAGCAGAGTCGATGCCATGGCGGAGATGATTGTGAACATTATTTTGCTTGGAATGAAAACCTTCATTCCATCTAAGCAAATCCGCATTAAGCCAAGAAAAAATTCTTGGTTTAATCAGACGTGCAAAACGCAGTCAGATCCAGAGAGGAAGCATTTAGTGCGGTGTAATAAAAACGCAGGTACTGATTCGCTACGCAAAAAGTCGAGATCTTCATGTGCCAAAGTACTTAGGCGCGAAAAAGCTCTATACGAGCAGCGCCTTCGTGCTAAAGTTCTTGCTACTCCTCAGGGTAGCAAGAGCTTTTGGTCAATCGTTAAAAGAGTGAAGGATAATGCTAGTTCCTCAATTCTGCCTCTTTTAAGGGATGATCAAATATTTAACGACCCGGTTGATAAAGCAAACCTCTTGGCTGAAATCTTTGCAAGTAATTCTTACTTGCCGGAAAGCAATCAACCACTGCCCGTACTGGAAAGAGTATCAGTAACTATGCCGGATATATTCTTTCGAGCACGTGCAGTTAAAAGGATTTTAGCGGATCTCAACATAAACAAGTCCCCTGGTCCGGATGGAATTCCAGCACTGGTCTTGAAGCAGTGCTCTTCGACGTTATCGCGTCCATTAGCAAAACTTTTTAACATTTTATACCATGTTGGTGAGTTTCCATCATGTTGGAAGATTGCTAATGTAACACCAGTCCCAAAAAAGGGAGAGGCTAGCAACCCTGAAAATTACCGCCCAATCGCAATTTGCTCTGCACTCTCCAAAGTTATGGAGAGTATGCTCAATTTTCATCTTGTGAGGTATCTGGAGTCCAACAGCTTACTTAGTGACCGGCAGTACGGCTTCCGTAGGGGACGCTCTACGGGTGACTTACTGGCCTTCCTTTCGGAAAAGTGGTGTCAATCCATTCACCATTTCGGCGAAAGTAAGGTGGTGGCTCTAGATGTTTCTAAGGCGTTTGATAGAGTGTGGCATGGTGCGCTCATATCAAAACTTATTGCTTTTGGTGTCGGTAATAGTTTCTCTCGACTTATATCGAGCTTTCTCAGGGATCGCACTATACGAGTTGTTATAGATGGGATCGCATCAAACGAGTTCAAGGTAAATTCAGGGGTACCGCAAGGTTCCGTTCTTTCCCCTACTCTATTTCTTATTTTTCTCAATGACATCCTACGTCAGACTTCCAACCCTATCTATTCTTTCGCAGATGACAGTAGCATATGCCATTCATTTTCTTTTCGCAATAGGCCAAGCCTTCGGGAAATTGGGGCTGTGCGAAAGCACATGGGTGATACCCTTAATCGCGACCTTTTGGTAATCTCCGAATGGGGCCTTGCGAATAGGGTTCAATTTAACGCTCATAAAACCCACCGCTGTGTGCTTTCGCACAGGCGTACGGCTGAATATGCTACCTCATCTGTAATTATGGGTGATATATATATTAAGGAATCAGAAGCTCTCGATGTTCTTGGCATGAAAATCCAATGTGATGTTCGTTGAAACCAGCATATTTTTCATGTCGCAAAAGAAGCATTCAAGTGCCTAGGTTTTTTGAAACGGTGTAAGAAATACTTCACTCCATCTGACCTTCTTACTATATATGTCACCTTTATCAGACCGAAAATGGAATACAACTCTCATGTGTGGGCCGGTCCTTCAAAGTCTATTTTGGAGTTACTCGACAGCGTGCAGGAGAGAGCGAAGAAGCTCATCGGTGACAGTAGGGTATCCAGCTCTATTGAGTCACTGGAGCATCGATGCAATGTGGGGTGTGTTTCACTGTTTTATCGTTACTACAACGGAATGTGCTCTTATGAAATCAGGGAACTTGTTCCTGAAAGCCTTATTTTCGTACGCGCAACGCGTTCTGCATTAAGAGCGCATTCCTTTGTGCTCGATTGGCCAGTGAATCGCACTACGCATTACAGAGAGAATTCGTTTTTTAGCCGAAGAGTTCGTATGTGGAATAAACTCCCCACAGAGGTCTTTCCTGCCACTTTCAATGTGCAACGATTCAAGTCAAATGTCCACAAGCACTACTCCCTTTATCCCCCTTCCCATAACCTAATTTCCTAGTTCTGGTACAATGCATTGCATAAGTAGGGGTCATCCCCTGAGGGCTGGTCCTAATTAAAAAAAAAAAATAAAAAACATCAAGAAAAAGAAGTGCATCATTGAAGTGCGGCTAACCCAAATTGGGTTAAGCGAAGACTGGTCGAAGGCTCTGAATGATGACCCAATTTTAGCAAAAATTATATTGGCTAAGCAAAACAACAAGAGACCAAATCATAATGAAATATCGGCAGAGAGCAAACTAGCAAAGTCGTACTGGGCTCAGTGGAATACCTTAAAAGTGAAAAATGGCTGCTTATATCTATCACGGGAAAGTACAGATGGCAAAACTACAACGGACTTAATTGTCGCGCCATATTCTAAAAGAAATGACATTCTTAAGCAGTTCGATAACGGTCCCAGCGGCTGTCATCTGGGAATAACAAAAACTCTCGAAAAGATAAAGCAGAGATTTTTCTTGATAGGCTGCCAACAATACGTAGCCGATTGGATAGCTAATTGCGAACAGTGCATAACCGCCAAGGGTCCTGTAAGAAAAAGTCGTGGCAAACTTCAGCAGTACAACGCGGGTGCACCCTTTGAGCGGATAGCTATTGCTATCACAGGTCCATTCCCTGTCAGTGATGCTGGAAACCGATATGTACTAGTGGTAATGGATTATTTTATCAAATGGCCCGAAGTTTATGCTATTCCAAACCAAGAATCCAAAACAGTGGGAGACACCCTTGTGAACAATTGGGTGTGCCGATACGGTGTTCCACTAGAACTGCATTCAGACCAGGGACGAAATTTTGAATCGGCTATATTCAAAGAGATGTGCGACGTTTATGGTATCAAAAAGATGAGAACGACACCGCTGCATCCACAGTCTGATGGCATGGTGGAAAGATTCACTCGTACCCTGGAGGAATATCTCAAAAAAGTGGTCAGTAAACACCAAAAGGATTGGGATGAGCATATACCCAAATTGCTGCTGGCTTACCGGTCAGCTGTACACGATTCAACCTCACGTATTCCAGCAAAAATCTTGATGGGAACAGAACTAAAACTGCCAGCAGATTTCGAATTTGGCGTTAAACCTGGACCAGCGCACCAATTCAATGGAAACATTCTTCAGGCACAAGAAGACTTGCATGAGCTTCATGAGTTTGTCAATAACCGCATCAAAATGACCAGCGATAAGATAAAAGCCAGATATGATCGAGCAGCAAACATGGAGGGATTTACTGAAGGACAAATGGTTCTACTATTTAACTTGCAACGCAAGAAAGGATTATCTCCTAAACTGCAAACCCACTGGGAGGGACCGTACAAGGTGATACAGAAATTGAAAGGCGTGGTTGACCGGATACAGAGATATAATCCGAGGTCGAAAATGAAAGTGGTTCACCTGGAGCAGCTGGCTAAATATGGCAGAAGTAACGTTGAGCCTATTCGGGACGAAAAGGCTTAAGTGGGCGGTAGTGTTACAAAGATGCTTTATTAAAATCATAAAAGATGTAAAAATAATTGATGCCAAGAAAGTGAAACTAAATGGCCTATTGTGTTTGTTTTCAAAGCTAGAAGTTTCTACAAATCATCTTTATTACAAAATGAAAAAAACAACTAATACAAAGCGAGAAATAAACAAACACAATACACAACCATATAACAACTAAATAAAAATACCCAACATGTATTTTTAAATAATGATTGAAGGTTCTAGAAGTAAATAACAATGCTCACTAATGTGTCTAAGATAAAAATGGCAACGCAGCATATTTTACTACGCAACAGATGGAGGTAGAAATTCTCGAATATTCAAGAACGCCTATAAATAGGGTATATTAAAGCAACGCCAATACGTATTGATTCTTTCTGACTGCGAGCGTCATCTAGTTAAGATCTGGTGGTATAACAAGTAAAGTTGCCAGCGTGTATTATTAATCGCGGATAGTTAAATCGTCAAATAATTGATTAAATAAAGTGTAATTTAATTAAAACTCTAATGGCGTTTTCTTTTCTGAAAATAAATGTTACCCCACAATCACATAAAATGTTTTGCATGTTGCCTTAACCCCGAAAATATGCTACACATTTTATAGCACAATAGAACAAAAACTGTTATTGAATTTTTCTAACTTCCTTTACATGTCAGTAATGTTTAATTAGCTTTTCGAACATAAAGTAATATAACACTGGGTTTAGCAACAAAAGCAAACATCACTTATCAAGAGTAAAAACTACTAAAAAAAAGTGTAGCATACTACCCTTACATAAAATTGAGGGTAAAATATGTAACATATCTTACACTTTTTAGTGCAACATATTTTCAAAAGAACATACTTTTAATTTACCCTATCGAACATTTTTTAGAAAAGAACACAAAGGTGTAAAAAATGTTAAACATATGCAACATTTTTGTCAGAAAAGAAAACGCCATTAAAGTTGTGTGTGTAATTATTTTGCAAATAAAGAACTCATAAATGAAACGTTTATAATTTAAAAAAATGTAACAATATATATTATCCTATATTGAGAATTATTTTCCACGTGAAATTTTTTCACATTTCACTGAAAATCAAGTTCCCCTTATCAAGAATGTTTTTTTTTTGCCTGATATGTGGATTTTTTCACTGTTTTGTTCACTTTGATTTTGATAGTGGAATTCTTATATACGAGTAAGTAAGTATTTTTCATCTAATAAGAAGTTTTAGGTATGTAAAAAGTAATTTTAGGGTAAAATTTGTAAATAAAATTTAAAGTGATATTTTTCTTAACAAGATTTAAGATAACAGGTCAATTGACTCGATTTATGCCATATTATATATACAAGCTTTGGAGATCCGTAACGGCGAACCTAAGGGTTAAATTTGCATTTCATACCGCGTAAAAAAGTTTATTTCACATTTTTGCAAATGCAATGATAACAAAATTCAAGTTGTGGAAAAAATTCTTCACGTGAAATTCCCGATAGCAATATTCATATCGGGTGGAACAAAAATTTCACATTTTATTCACGATAGGGGTGATAACACTTTGTTAAACGTTTTTTTTTTCCTTAAGGAAAATAATTTTATTAAATTGGGGCCAGGTAGGTCGTCTGTAAATGGCGTACAAAGGTCTTAAGGCGTTACCTGCATCACCAAGGACGGGTGATGCCTGAAGATGGTGATTGTCTCTCGTTGGATGTGATGTAATAGGCATAGGTTTTTCATCTTTAAAGGTTTAAAAAATAGTCTTTTAATATTTTGACTTCAGCGGTGTTTACAAGTTTATTTTATTATATTTAATGTTTATTTGTAATTTTTAAATCGCTACAATATAGAAAACGTATTTGCAAATTTTTTTTTATATGCATGTAATTTTCGTTTTTCTTATGTTTCATTTAAATAAAAATGTACATCCTTTGAACATATGAAACTACCACTTTTCTTTGCATTTTTATCTGTTTCCTGATTTTGTTTTTTTCTTGGCCAGCCGCAATTACACCGTCTTGTTGCAGATACGAAGAAAAAAGGGCTGGGCAAAAGTTCCTTACTCGGCAGGAAACCTTTAAAAAAAACCATTTTCAAAAAAAGGTTTTCAGTCATTGGGCCTATGTATTCTGCCTGTTTTTTCTTTTATTCTCTTCTTCCTCCTATTTCGGACACTCAGACATCACAATTACCCTATCAGCTGTTCTACTTATATTACACGGCATTACCATTACACAGGGTGCACACGAAAAATTGTTTGTTCTTATTTAGGAATTGAAAGAAATTGTGAAGAAGATTTTTGCTACATCAACAACAGAAAATAAAACGTGAAAATGTTTTTTTTTAATAGGACCAGCACTCAGGAGATGACCCCTACTTATGCAATGCATTTTGCCAGAGGTAGGAAATTAGGTTGTGGGAAGGGTGATAGAAGGAATAGTGCTTCTGGACATTTGATTTGAACCTTTGCACATTGAAAGTGGCTGCGAAGACCTCTGCGGGGAGCTTATTCCATATACGGACTGTTCGGCTAAAAAACGAATTCATTCTGTAATGCGTAGTGCGATTCACTGGCCAATCGACCACAAAGGAATGCGCTCTTGATTCAGAGCGCGTTAAGCTTACGACATTACGGTTTTTAGAAATAAGTTCCCTGATTTCATAAGAGCACATTCCGTTTTAGTTACGATAAAACAGTTAAACACACCCCACATTGCGTCGATGCTCCAGTAAATCAATAGAGCTTGATGCCCTACTGTCATCGATGAGCTTCATCGCTCTTCGGTCGAATAACTCCAATATAGACTTTAAAACACCGACCCAAACATTAGAGTTGTATTCCATTTTTGGTCTGATAAAGGTGAAATATATAGTAAGGAGATCAGATTGAGTGAAGTATTTCTTACACCATTTCAGAAAACCTAGGCACTTGAATACTTCTTTTCGACATGAAAATATGCTGGTTCCAACGAACATCACATTGAATTTTTATGCCAAGAACATCGAGAGCTTCTGATTCCTTAATATTTATATCACCCATAATTGCAGATGAGTTAGCATATTCAGCCGTACGCCTGTACGAAAGCACACAGCACTAGATTTTATGAGCGTTAAATTAAGGCCTATTCGAATGGCCCCATTCAGAGATTACCAAAAGGTCGCGATTAAGGGTATCGTCCATGTGCCCAATTCCCAAAGGCTTGGTCTATTGCAAAAAATTAGGCATATGCTACTGGCATCTGCGAAAGAATAGATATGGTTGGAAGTCTGACTTAGAAGGTCATTGAGAAATATAAGAAATAGGGTGGGGAAAGAACGGAACCTTGCGGTACCCCTGAATTTACCTTGAACTCGTTTGATGAGATCCCATCTATAACAACTCGTATTGTGCGACCCCTGAAAAAGCTCGATTTAAGTCGAGAGAAACTGTTACCGACACCAATAGTAATAAGTTTTGTTATGAGTGCACCATGCCACACTCTATCAAACGCTGTAAGCTGTTGGACTCCAGATATTTCACAAGATGAAAGTTAAGCATACTCTTCATAACTTTAAAGAGTGCAGAGAAAAGTTGGAAGAAGAAGAAGGCTAAGTAACATACTAATAAATTCAGTGCTTATGAAAATAGTAACAGAAAAAAACTTACTACCAAATTATAAAAAATACAGAACAATAGCTGAAATGTTACTACACATGTATATATATTACGGCTAGATCGCATATAGCTGCTGTAGAAGAGCGGAGAATTCTCAAAAATGTGATTGGGAGAAAGCAAAGAAAGTTTTTGCTATTTTCGAATGATTCTAAACTATGTAGTTTTTAAAGCAAACTCTAACTGGGCCGGAGCCGGAGATCGCAAATCAACTAGAAGTTATGTATTGTTTTTAGGTTGCAACATAATATCATGGTCATTAAAGAAGCAGTCAACTATAGCTTTATCTTCAATTGAATCCGAATATATTATTACACATTCTGGTCAAGAATTTCTATGGTTATTGCAATTGATGAATGATATAAATATACCTATGTGTAAAGATAAAAATTCCAATCCAGATTAATAATCTGTGGTATTAAGACAATCAGAGTTGTATAAAAATTGCCATCTCAACACAATTCAGTACGAGAACAAAGCATATATACGTTAAATTTTACCATATAAAAAACTTACAAAAAATGGAAAAGTTGATAATAAACAACAACATTTGGCTGATTTTCTTACCAAGCCTTTAACATTACCAACATTTAATAATTTAACTACTAGAATCGTATGTTGAGGGGGAGTGTTATATATAAACAAAATATTTTCACACTTGTTTGATTTATACTTTAATTAATGCAACCTAGTTATAATTGAATTTGTAATAACTTAATAAAGGCAATTTCTTACAAAAAATTAATGGCTCGATTATCGATTGCAACTGAACTTCAGTGGAGTTGACTACAAGCAACGCAACTGGTGGCAAAAATGTTATTATGTACGGCAACCTTATTCAGTTGCCTAAAGTTATTGTTTTTTGCACATCTCTAATTACAAAAAGTAAACAAACAAACAATTTGGAGTTCTTTTTCTAGTATTTAGAGTTTTTTTCCTTAATTTCTGTATTAAGGGTCTGTTCTTTTAACAAGGCATTACATTTCTTTTGATTTCTTTAATACCTCATATTTCTTGATTTTTAAATTTTTTATTTCTTTTAAAATTTCGTTTCTTTTTTTTCCATAGTTGTTTCTCAATTTTATTCATAGGTTTAACCATTTCACTTTGGGTATCAGTTTTTGCCTGGAAGAGATTGAATCTTTGTTCTTCTATTTTTCTTTTGTGGCTCTTGCTGTTTTTTCTTTTGAGGCTCATCAATCCCTTGCTGCTGTTCGTTACTTCTCGGGATGAAATTCCAGTTCTAGGGTATTTTCTTTTTGGCTTAAACAAAAGATATTACCATTAGGATTAACAACGAGATCAATTTGTAAAAAATCTGCAACGGACTGCTCCAATGGCGATAAGGTTAGTTCTTCTGACGGACCAGCACCAGTCATATGAAGATTTCTTTTGTTTTTAGCCATCTTTTTCTCCAGTTTAGCTGATAGTGAATCCATACTCTCTGCCATTCTTCGGAAGTACGCACTGGCAGACCATAGCTATTTAATTTGTTGGATACTTCAGTCCATACTAATTCGGCACTGGCTTTTGTTTCTCCAAAGGCACGTATTTCTCGGCCAATATTTTGATTTAATTCCATTTGTCGAACCAGTTCCTCAAATTGTTTTTTGGTTGTACATTTAACTATTTTTAATATACATATTTATTTGCGAAAAAAAAACTATTTTAATTTTGAAAAATATTTTGCAACAACTTTTGATCATAAACCACCACAAAAAAATGGTTGCCGGTATTGCAACCGAAATTATCAGCTGATAGTTGCAAGTTGCCATAATCGAGCCATAATTACTTTATATACCTTTGTTCAAGACACAAGTTAGGTGTTGTATAATTTAGTACAGTTTCAATAGTTATTACCAAAAATTTTAACACAAAGTATTGAGAATACCTCTATTAAAGTTTTCATAAGTAGACGATTAGTTATTTTTACTTCTTAAAGTCTGATTAAGTTCACTAACTAATAGTCATTAAAGGACTTTTGTAAATGCCCACCACACCCATTGGAACTGTGTTTCAAACATATCTGCCGGTAAAGTACTTTGGGGACTTCTTCTTATTCTATTATACCCAGGTTCATTTACCAGGTAGAAATTTCGTCCAAATATTTTTAAATAAATATTTTGAATCCAGACTATGTTACACTCTCATGTTTTATCAATGGACTTTTTCATTAAAAAAAAAGTTTCTTTTCCATTGTACATTAAAGCTGCTAAGCTTGTCATTAGGGACTGAGTAGAGAACAAAATTACGCGCCACGACATTGAGTGAAAGATAACACTTTTAACTTGAATATACCACTTAACGATTGTGTCCTATTCCCAAACAGTTAAGTATTTCATTTGTTTCCAGTTGGGTAAAAATTTCCAAGGCTGAGAGATATCTTCAATATATCTAAAATGTTAAACTGCAAAGAAAATATTTTAGGTAGTAGGAAGTAGTTAAGCAAGCTAATAGATTTTCATTTAAACAGAGATAGAAATGAGTCTTGGCAAGATATATTTCAAAGTTTCCTTCCGGCTCCATTAATTAACTGTATAAGCAGCAGCGATATGATATTATGAAATGCTTATTCAAACATTTTACCATATTGTAGCGATAGCGAATTCGGTTATTTTCGCCGTTAGCCCAATCTGTAGTTATTGCTACAACCTGATAATAGCTCTGTTCCCGTACTTTTTGGGTAAAGTTCAGTAAGAAGAGAGTAAACATAAATAATTCTCAATTAAAGACACAAATGCCCAAAAGTACTGGAACACAAAAAAAAATAAACTTCTATCCCTAAACAAGATATTAAACAAAATATACATGCAATTGTTCATAGTAAAGATAAAAACACAAATATTTTGTATGTTCTTAAATTTATTTTATTAGTTTTTTGGGATAAAACTTTTATATAACTTTTTTGGTAGACATTTTTATGAATGACATATAGAAATTTTTATATTTCCTACTGTTTACTTGTTTTACAGTTTACACAATCTACCCAAAGAAAAAGTCTGGGCTATTTCGTGCAGAAAGAAGAGGAATTTTATTTGGTCAAAAGCTCTCTCTTCTACCAAAACTTGTAGTACTGGAACAGTTTTCGGATCCCAAAGTTGAGTACGGGAACGCACCTAATAAATTGCCTTGATACGAACTCAAGGCGAATTAATACAGGTGACCGCACGGCTACAACAATTCAACAACACAAAAAACAACAGGCAATTTGTTACTATAAAATCAATTTGTTACTAAAACAAAATAAAAAAATATATTTGATGAACAAAATTAGTTTTAATTCTTAGAACAAAAAAAAAAAAAAAAAATATATATATATATATATATATATATATATATATATATAAAATTAAGTTATATAAAAATGAAAATCCAAGCAAAGTGTGGCCAAAATTATATTGTACCACTAGTTTGCCGAAATCACATCCATCGTTCCATTCTCGCTCGTTGACCATTTGAACACCAACAGAAAAATCTCCATCTTTCATTGTTTACTACAAGTCCATCACCGGCAGTTTCTCAAATAGAGAGCATAAGTCTTAAATTTGATTACCCCAATTATTAGGAAATCTGCCGAAACTCAGTATCAAAAAATGTTCTGGATCTGATTGCTAATTATAGCAAAATTGTAAACGCTAAATACACGCTAAAATTGTTACGCTCAACAGTTCAGTGTGAAAAAGCGACCTTTAAGCTATCACACTTTCATCTCCCAATAAAAAACTTTACTTTGTCACACCACTGCCACCAACAGTACATGCAGAGACACATAATCTTCCACAAGAAAACAAGCAAGACATTTAAAGCGTGTTAACAATAATGTCAATACCTTTTTACGCATATTTAATTTATACACATCAGGAACTGAAAATACAGTTCCATGTTGTACTACACCATTTTCATTTGAAATTGAGAAAATTCCAAATGAAATTGAGAATTTAAATTTGAAAATGAGATATTTCCAAATGAAAAACAGAATTTCAATTTGAATTTGAGAAATTTCCAAGTGAAAACGAGATTTTCAACTTGCAATTGAGAAAATTCAAAATGAAAATGAGAATTTCAATTTGAAGTTGAGAAATTTTCAAATGAAATTGAGAAATTCCATTTGAGATTGAGAAATTTTTATTTTAAATTGAGAAAATTCCCAATGACATTAAGAAATTATAATTTTAAACTGAGAAAATTTAATTATAAAATTAATTTTTTTATTAAATTAACAGTAATTTACAACATAAGTATCATGGAAATTGAAATTATTATTGACCAACGGACATATCTTCCAAATCCAGAGCAGTTTGGTAAAAAGTTGTAGTATGTTGTTTAGCTCTAATGCAATCTTCAGTAGGTATACAAATTTTTTAAATATTGATTGATTACTTCTCTCCTACATTAGGGGTACTTACGTTTTTACATTCATCTTTGTCTTTACCTTACTTTTTATTTTTGACCAAATAGTTTCAATGGGGTTAAGCATTGGTGACTAAGGGCTCAATCGTAAAAGTGTAACTGGAGAGTTTTCAAAAATTCGTTCCAGACGACTATGACAAGGAGCGGTGTAACATACCAATACCAGTTCTAATAATTCATTTCCTTACTCTTCCCACCTATCAAGATGCCTTTTTAACCATTTATTCTGGTCTTTCTTTCACCCAATCAAGAATATTTTTCACTTCTACATCGTTTGAAGAGCAAGGCTTTGAACCACCTCTTCGCAATGGTATTACGATCAATTGGGTAACCCATCGATGGGCAGTTTTGTTGCAAATATTTAAATATAAAGCCAATTCTACCCAGTCTATTCCTTTGTTAGCTGCATCAATAATATGATGACGATCCGTATCGGAATAAGTTTTATATTTTTTTCGTAAGACGCGTTCCGACTCTAAGAAGATAAATATGTTGAAATTAATCGCATTATTTTTACATATTGTACATACATACATACATACATACATATTGTACATCGACTTCACTTCTACATATAGGACAATTAAATACATCTCGAGTTAAACATTTTCGTGTAATAAGTGACGACACGGAATAAGTCGTTTTACTTCTCCACGCTTCATACTAATTAAACAAATTACACAATTATCTTTAAACTCCATCTTGTTCGCTCGAATAACACATTAACCTTAAATTTCTTTTTGCCTTTTTTACATATGTGTTTTATTTTAAGGACCTACTTGTCCTAAGCTTGAAACAAAATAATTGCAGTGAGAATTGTACGTTTATACATCTTTATAAAATAAGCGTATATATATACACATACATTTTATATAAATTTTCAGTAAATACTTCTTAATTTTTTAACTTCTAAAATTCATTTGGAATTTTCTCAATTTAAAATGAAAATTTCTCAATTTCATTTGGAATTTTCTCAATTTCAATTTTAAATTCTCATTTTCATTTGGAAATTTCTCAATTTCATATCGAAATTCTCATTTTCATTTGGAAATTTCTAAATTTTAAATTGAAATTCTCATTTTCATTTGGAATTTTCTCAATTATATTTGGAATTTTCTCAATATCAATGAAAAATGGTGTAGTTTTCTCTAGAAATTTCAATAATTATTTTGTTTTCTATTAGCAATCAAATTAAATTAGGAAAAATTTTTTAACATATAATTAGTTTTTGAAAATTTTTTTGACAACTTCAACGAATACAGCTGATGAGCTTCTTCGCCCGTGAGTTTACCTATATTGTTTCGCCATGTACGAACTCGAACGAAAATTTGCCATGGCGATTTCATTAATTTTCGTCTTATAAATTCGGCGATGACAACAACATGTTTTTGTTGTGAACAGTCACCGGCTTAGTATACCTCGAGCCGCCGCTTAAGTGTCGCCGCCGCAAATTTGTCCACTATTACATTTTGTTCGACTTTGAGCCACCGTCGTAAATAGATTGCTTATACGCCGTTGTAAATTCGACATCGGCTTCGTTCTCTATATGTAGTTTTGTCAATTTTGTTCTTGAGTGGAATTATTATTAAAAAAGAAAATGTTTTATGCACATATAATATTGGCAAAAAAAGGACCTTTGGCAAGGGTCTGGCTTGCAGCCCATTGGGATAAAAAAATTACAAAAGCTCATGTTTTTGAAACAAACATAGAGAAATCAGTGGAAGGAATAATGCAACCAAAAGTAAAGCTTGCTTTACGTACTTCTGGACATTTATTACTTGGCGTTGTACGTATATATTCACGGAAAGCTAAATATTTGCTAGCTGACTGTAATGAGGCATTTGTAAAAATTAAGGTATGTAAGAAATATAAACATACTGTTTAAATTTTTTAAGATTTTGTAGCGTCTAAGAAACAGGAATCTAGACTAGAAAGAAGCCACAGTTGATTATCAAGTTTGATTTAAAAGTTTCAAATACTATCAGGCATATTCCAGAAAAGTGAAAAGTAATCATTTTTAGAACAAATCTTTACAAATGCAGTTTTAAGCAAAAAATGTAAAGTGAAAAATTTGGGGCTTACCTTTTGTTCGGTGTTACGGACCTCCAAAGTTTGTATGTATAATATGGCGTATATTGAGTATTTCATGAATTGGACAATATGGGTATCAGTGGAACGGTAATTTTAATTATTATTTTACTGAAAAGAAAGAGCTACATCCGTAAACTAGATTTAAGATAAATTTATTATACCTGTATGTTATGCATTCTACTTTAATAATTTTGAATTAGCTCCAACTTGAATTTTTTCTTTCAATTATTTAAAAATAGTTTATTTAAACTGCATGTATATAATGGCATATATCGAGTTTCTAATGACAGCAGAAAAGCCTCAGTAATTGCAGCTGGTGTTGGTCATACCGTAGAGGAGAAAATCATTTCGGCTGGCGGAAAGTCGTTAGTAAGCGAAGACGGTGTTGGTGATGTTTATATGAAAAAAACTTTTTTGTTTTGGTTGTTACCTGTTTGTAAATTTTTACTCTTTTTCCTTTTTAGTTAAATAGGTATTAATATTACCTTTCCAATGCTACCCGCCGTTTGTCTATTCCGCCAGAGAATACTCGATGTATGCCAAATTATACATACAACAAGCGTTGCTCTGAACAAGCGAAAAACCTAAATTTTTTATTAATTCTTTTGTCTAAACCTGCATTTTACATACCATATACAACTTTATTTTCATTTTTGTACTGCGTCCATGAACTAGATTTGTTCCTTTATTATACATGGGATTTTTTCGTAACTATTGAAATGTCATTGGCATTGACAAAAAAAATTGATAACCATTTAATGAAACTAATTAGGTTAATCATAATTGGTTATACTAATGGTAATGAAATTATATTGAAATCGTTTAATTACTAATTACAATTGAAAAAAAAAATGTTTAATGAAACATAAAATAATGATAGCAGAAGCTTTAGAAAAATTACGCATAACATGAACAATCCTTTACACTTTTTAGATGACTATACATTTGAAAAATTTTAATATGTACTTATTAATTTCTGTTAGAAACACTTAATGAATATATTTCTGTTTTTCGTAAAATAATTCCGAATAGTCGTAGAGTTAGATGGATTCTAGTCATATAGTACTTGCCACCTCTCTAACCGAGTTGGCTCATTCTGCCTACCGAACATCTACAACTGATACTAATTGGTACCCTTGTGGGTTCTTCAAGTCTGCTTGTAAACTAGTATATTCCTACTTGGGAGAAAGGAACCAGTTTGTTGACCACTGCTCTTAAACTATATGTGAACGATCTTTCAGAATACATTGCTAGCACTGTCTGCACCTCTTTCTTATATGATGACGATGTATTCCTCGTATTTAGGGCCAGTTTCACGATGTCACAATCGTTCGTTCATTCGCATAATTGAACAATATAGCTTAGATGTTCTCGAATTAAATGTGAATTATAGTCTTCAACGGCTTGTGCAGTGGTCTTCCCTTAATTTTAAGATGACTGCTATACTCTTTGGAGCTACTGCCAGGAATCTCCCTATATTAAATGTGTTTATAAATGGTAATAGATTAACTTTCACTGATTGAATCAAGTGTTTGGGGTTACTTATTGATGATCGGCTTACTTTTGAGGGACATGACCAGATATGCTGTAAGGTGTTTGGAATTCTGCGTAAAATTTATTCGAATAATATTTTTTTGCCTTTAATGTGAAGTAAAGGCTGGTATTTGCTAATATAGTGTTAGGCGCAGAGTGCATATATCTAGCTGTCGATGACTTTTTAGGTTGTACTTTTGTTCGATTCATTTTGTATCGTAATGTATCACTTTTCTTTCGAGTTATTAAGTTGGAAAGCCACCCCAATTATGCTTCAAATTCGACATCTTGCACTTAACACGAAATCCTAAAGTTGTTATCCCAAGAATAAGATGTAGCACTTTTGAAAGATCGTTTGTGGTTTGAGTGGCTAGATGTTGGAATTTCTTTCCTATTGAACTTCACTTATTCTCCCATTCTAATAATGCCTTTCGTCTGAAACTATTGACATATTTGTTGGTCCTTTATTAGTACTATTACAATGGGACCTTTAGGACCCAAGTGAGTCGGTCTTTCTTTTTGCCGACGGCCTGCACAACCTAGTACTATTACTAGTGCATTTTCGTGTATTCTAATATGTTCTTAGAATTATTGACTAAGAAAATTAGTCTCTTTTATTCGAACCACTTCCTTGTGGGATCTTTTTGTTTCTTTTGTTAATTTTTTCATTGGCTGGGGAGCCAATCTTTACACTAATATCTTTCTATTTTATATTATATTGATTATCTTCACTGTTATTTTGGGAATTTATTCTTTGTAATATAGTTTAAATTCGCCTGAAGAGGCTTTTTATGTTATATTACTTATATTGAAATAAGTAAATAAAATAAATAATTTGAGATGTCTGAGATCTAATACACTCTAACACCATATTACTTACAAGAAAACTTTTTGTACGGAAATACATGTTTAAAAAAACTGTATGAAAAAATTAAATTTCTTCTTTCCTATTTCTTCTAAAAACTAAATAAAAACACAGTTGTCATACTGATTTTACAATGGAATACTTGATCTAATATCGGCAGTAGTGATCTGCTCAGGAATTTCAACAAATGAGTCATTTCTGGCCACTCCCAAATGAATGGCAATCATAAAGCTTTCATACCAAAGAGCACATCTGTGAAAACCCCCTCCCAGAGTACTCAATTTTTATCTCAGGGACAGTTAATAGCTTCCCTTTAATAGTATCACTGTAGTTGCACGTTTCTTCCTGACCGGGCATACTAATTAGATAAAAATTTGATATCATTTGAGACACATTTCAACGCCTTGAAGTAACGATATAGTAACTTTTCGATAGAAAATTCTTGCAGGGGCGTAATTGAAAAAAAGGCACACACACAAATAGGCAAATTATATTTATGCTAGTTTTATCTTTTATAAGAAACTTATTTGTTTAAATGTTTTTATTTTGTTTTTACTGTTTGATGGTTCTAGACTTGTTTAATATACTTCTAATTACTGACTAACAATCAAATTAACCTTTATTATTATTATTTATTAATAAATGACAATAAGCCTTAAAGGCCCAAGCTATTATAAATATACATTTGGCAATACCAATTTTAATTTGTTCATTTTTAGCCAGGTGTTAACATTATTTATGTCATTTATCATATTTTCTCGACACTCTTCGTTTGTGGACTTCTTTATTTAAAATACATCATCACACCTCCAGTTCGGCTTGAATTTGATAATATTCCAAAGCATTTATACACTGTTAAACTGTACTTCCGCTCTTCTACTTTAATAGTCAGGTGTGTTTCCGATAATATTATAAAATCCGGTCTCATTATTTCGGCAAAAATTAACTTTTACCATTATTGGCCACCCTCGTGGCACAGTGCGACATCCCTTTTACCTTAAAGCTTTTTTTTTTTTAGTTAGCAAGAGTTTGCTGCGGTATATCTTCTGAAGCAAGTGTTTCCGAAACTTATCCACTTATCTAAAAGGTATTTTTGATATCTATTAATAAGTGCTACCGATGTATTATACTAAGTAGAATTAAATTTTAATTAGTTTAAAACTTTTCACCAATTTTTTGTATATTTTTTTATTATTAATCGACTGAATGTTGCTTTTTTTTGTTTGTGCCCGCAGAACTGTCATTTCTGAACCGATTTCGAATTATTTTTTAAAGGTGATGCTTACAGATTGGTTCCGTTTTAAAAGCAGTTCATTATCTTAAAAATTAGAGGGTGTCCCCATACAGCATACATGCTTTTTACAAGTATTATGAACATTAAAGGGCACCACTTTAAAATTTAAAAACTGGGTATCACTATAGCTTCCAATAGCAAAAAGTAATACAAAAATAAATCTAAAGATTAAAGGGTGTCCTCATAGGTGACGCAAATTGACCTAGTAAACTGGACAGAATGTCGATTGCTATGACCGTTATAGTAACAAAAATTAATATTCAAAACTATAAATTAAAGAGTGCCCCAATAGTTATTGTTATGGGGGATTTTAATGTGAATATATTTTGTCCTTCGAGCTCTATTTTTATTCGTTCTATGTGTCAGCGATTGGATCTCACTTATCAAAACAATTGTTTGCCAACGCATTGCCATGCGTTTTCCAATTCAAATTCTTTGATAGATTTTTTCCTTTTGAGCAACACAGCTTCTTCAAAATCCTCTGGTCAGATACAGTGTCCTGGTGTGTCTTGGCATTCCTTCATTTTTATTGCTGTGAACTTTCGTAGTTCTAATAATCAGCATTTTGTTACATACCCAGATTAAAAGGCAATACGTATAGAAGAGTTAGAAGCTGTTGCTCAGAATTGTGATTTAAGTGATATCTTTTTGACTAACGATACTAATTTACAACTTGAAGCTCTCAAATATAAGAAACTTATACGATTTGGTCCCAATAGTTCGTCGAAAATTTCTATTAAAAAGAAATAATTAGTTTGAGGACTCCGAAATTTCCTTTCATGTGTCGTTGAGAGATTTAGCTTACAAATATTATCTCCAATGTAGGACACCTGATAATTGGGCAATATATTGTTTCGCCAGAAATAAAGTTAAGAGAATTATACGGAAGTTAAGGAAGCGTGCACACAGCAATAATTTTGAAAAATAATGATTGCTTGAATACAAGGGAAACATTAATCTACCAGATCCCGAAGAAATAAAATCTTTTTCATGTATTGACATTTTGACACTAGGAATGGTGCTATTTAGAATAAAATCTAATGCAGTTAGATACGATGCCTTATTACGTTTTTTGAAGATTGTTTTTTCATTCATTTCTAGTCATTTGCTTCACCTGCTGGAAAATAGCAAAGGTTATCCCTATTAGAAAGGAATGTGCCAGTCTTGAAAATTAGATAATCTACGTCCCATTTCGGTACTCCCTGTGCTTTCAAAAGTGATGGAGTATATTTTGAAAAACCAAATGATAGTATATGAATCTCTGAAAAACTCCTTCCAATCCGGCTTCCAGGCCGATTTCTCTAAAACTGTTGATAGTGTAATACATTCCAAGTTATTGAAAAAACTATGTAAGGAGTTTAAATTCTCCCGTCCGGCTTGTGGTTTGATTAAGTCCTGCCTCAACGAAAAATATCAATTTGTTTCATTAGTATCATCTTCTTCACAAATGCGATGTTTACCAAGTGGTGTACCACATGGTTTCGTAATTGGACCATTGTTATTTATGGTATATGTAAATGATCGTTTAGAAGTTGTTAGAGGGGTTTCTTTCTATGCCGATGTTGAGTTTATACAGTATCGGCCAAAATGATAATTTCTTTAAGAAAACAAAGTTATTCACCCCTGTTCTGCGTTTCGATTCGAATTGAAATTTTCTCCGTCCATCAACTTTGGTATTTTGTGTTTCGATTCCGCTCAGTTTCTTTCGATTGTATGTATTCTGCATTACGATCGGAGCTCCGTTTTTCTCAGTTGTCTTTTGTAAATATAAAATGAGATAAAATATTCAGAAACGATTTAAAAAAACAATTACCATTACTTTTAATTAATTTATTTAATTAAATTATTTCTTTTATATAAATTGTTAATTTTTGTACCCGAATCTGATGTGTTTTTTTATGTAAAAAAAAAACAACAACACCAGAACAGTAAGAAAAACTGGCAAATTTAATGGCATCTAAAGCAGACATCCCATAATTAAAATCTGTTCCAACTCCGCTTTGATAGCTATCTTCCTCAAAGAATCAAAAAGCGGCCACAACTCGGTCAAGCGGTCAAAAAGAAGTCAAAGAATTTGGCTGCACCTTGAGCAAAAATGTTTTAAACATATTTGATCGCGTCTTTTTTTAAACGAAAGTTATTTTTAAATCTGTAAGAGTAAATTATTTTACAATATTTTAATATTTTATATAGCAATAAAACTACAATTGACAAACTTACAATTGATCAAATGGATTGCAGCTGCCCCTAATTCTGAACTTTTCAACCCTTGCCTCTGTATTTCTCGTGTTATTCCCCTCTCTCACCAACAATAATGCAGCTGCTATATACTCCATTTCTCCTTGAAATTTAAAAAAATAATTGCAAACACACTGAATTAATCCCCTACAAAGAAAGAAAAGACAAGATTACGAACAAAAAATGAACGAAATCATTCATGACATGTGCACGTTTAAAAAGAGACCCAACATCGACAATACAAAACAAAACTAATATGTTTGTTGAAAAATTACATAAATTGGACATAATAACAATCAACGAGAAAAATGCATTAACAAATAGAACAGCAATAGCACCAAGAATATACGGTCTGCCAAAAGTACACAAAGAGGGTACACCTTTAAGACCTATTTGTTCCTCACTAAACTCTCCTTCCTATGACCTATGCAAGTACTTAGCATCAATCTTAAAAAACCTGACGAAAGAATCAAAATATAACATCAAAGACGCAATAAGTTTTAAGTGACGGATAAATAATACTCTCATAAAGGAAGATGAAATTATGGTATCTTTTGACGTCTTATCTCTTTTCCCAAGCGTTCCCATTAACTTAGCATTAGAGATAATTGAGAGAAATTGGGAACGATTAAAAGAGTACACGAAAATAACTAAGACATTGTTCATGGAACTTTTAACTTTTTGCATAAAAAGAGGCAGATACTTTCAATATGAAAATAAAATTTTATGAACAACGCAAGGGCATGCCAATGGGATCACCTTTATCTCCTGTTATTGCTGACATTGTAATGGAAGAGTTATTAGATTGGACAATTAGAAACCTTGGATATGAACCTGAGATTTTAACAAAGTACGTGGATGACATTTTTACAATATTAAAAAGTGATAAAGTAGAAGAAGTACTTAATAATTTAAACTCATTCAACAGGCAAATACAATTCACAGTTGAAAAAGAAGAAGAAAACAAAATACCGTATTTGGATACTCTAGTCATTAGACAACAGAACAAAATATTACTGAATTGGTATCAAAAACCAACCGCATCTGGACGACTGATAAACTTGTATTCTAAACATCCTAAAAAAATTATTATAAACACAGCCACAAATATTATCAGAAGAGTTTTAGACGTTAGTGATGCGGTTTTTCACAAAGAAAACAAAAGCAAAAATATGGACATATTAAAATTTAATGATTTCCCAATAAGAACTATAAAAGAATTGATGAAAAATGTTGAAGAAAAAAGGACAAAAATAGACAAACCGCCAAAAATTTATAAAGGATTAACCTATATATCTGGACTATCAGAAAGATTAAAAGGCTGTGATATATATGACGCGGGAAAGTACCAATTAGCCTTCAGGACGAGTAACTCAATACAACGATTGTTTAGTAATATGAAATCGAAAATTGACAAAGAAGACAAAAGTAACGTTGTGTATAGTATAAGTTGTAACGGAAACGAATCCAGTAACGGAAACGAATCCAGTAAGTGTGATATGATTTATGTTGGGACAACTAAAACAAATCTAAAAACTAGACTCGCATCACATAAATCTGACTTAAAAGCTATACACAAACCGGTGGAGCAAAAACACAACAGCACATAAATGTTCAGAATGATGAAAAATTAGTATCTTTTGATGTAGTCTCATTATTTCCAAGTATACCTGTTGATTTGGTAGTGAATACTATAGAAAAAAATGGAACGTTATACAGGGATATACTAGAATGGAAAAATGTTTATTTTTACGAATTTAAAAATTTTGTATGGAAGATAACAGATACTTTCAATATAATGATAACATATATTTGCAACAAAAAGGTCTTCCAATGGGATCTCCAGCTTCCCCAGTTGTGGCAGGTATTATTATGGAGAAATTGTTAGACACGTGCATTGATGAAATTAGTATACAACCAAGAATAATGACAAAATATGTGGATGATTTGTTTTGTATTATTTCAGCATCTGGTATTGAAAATATGTTGGAAACATTTAATAATTTCAATAGTTGTATAAAATTTACAATAGAAATAGAAAATGATTTTAAATTACCCTATTTGGATACGTTAGTAATAAGGAGAGGGAATAAAATAAAAATGGATTGGTACCAAAAGCCAACAGCTTCCGGGAGAATTATTCAAAGCATAACAAAAGAATAATTGTTAATACGGGAAAAAATTTGATAGAAAAACTACTTAAGCTAAGTGATAAGGAATTTTACAAAAGAAATAAAGATAAAGTTAAAAAGATATTAATTGATAATAATTTTCCAATGAGAGTAATAAATAGTTTGATTAAACAGTAAAGGTTTAGATGAGCAAATAACACAAGAAATGTTACAGAATCTAAAGTTTACAAGCCTTTAATTTATGTACCAGAAATAGCAGAAAGTATTGAAAAATCAAAAATTTTTGATGGGAAGAAATATAAAATGGCATACAAAACTTATAGTACTTTAAATAGATTATTTAATAAAACAAAAGATAAGATAAAAAAATGGGACATGTCAAATGTAGTTTACAAAATACCTTGTAATGGTAATGATAGTGAGAATTGTAATAACGAATATGTAGGTACGACAAAAAATAAACTAAAAACTAGAATAGCTGGACATAGGTTAGGTTAGGTTAGCTTGTACAGGCCGTCGGCAAAAAGAAAGACCGACTCACTTGGGTCCCAAAGGTCCCATTGTGTTGCCTGGAAACAGGATGTGCAGCGATCAGATTGAGGTCCCTACGGCACCATCAAAAGAGCCACATCCAAACCATTCTGAAGACCGGATAAACAAGTTTATCCTAGAAACATCGCAGACGGATAAGTCTGCAAGACCATGCAGTCTCGGACTGCCAAAAATAGCCGATCTATTTCCAGAAAGAGCCGGGCAGTGGCAGAGCAGATGCTCCACCGTTTCCTCCTCCTCCTCATCTTGACAACTTCTACAGTAGTCATGATGAGGAAGATTCAGTCTCCTAGCGTGAGCACCAATGACGCAGTGTCCTGTCAGCAAGGCCACCAGTGTGCCCAGCTGCCCCCGAGGAAACCTCAGTAGATTTGCGGTACTCCTATTATCGTACTGAGGCCACAATGTCCTCGAGACCCTGCAGGTAACCTCCTCACACCATCTAGACTGTGCAGCTCTGAGGAGTTCCTGCTGAAGTAAAGCTCTACAGCAGCTTAATGGGACTCCTACCAGTGGATTTGTCTCTCGGTCTCCCAACCGGGTTTCCATTCTGGCGAGTTCGTCCGCAATTATATTCCCGGGTACGCCCGAGTGAGCCGGTACCCAAAACAGTTCCAGGTTGGAATGTCTCGCCATCCCATTAAGAGATGTCCGGCATTCACGTACCAATCTGGATGTCGTATAGACACCCGATAAGGAGTTAATCGCGGCCTTGCTGTCAGTACAGATCCCGATATCCTGTCCGTATATCCTGTGGTACCTCATCCAGCAAGCCGCCCTTCTGATGGCTGAAATCTCAGCCTGTACCACGCTACACTGATCCCGTAGCCTAAACTTCATTCTGATTTGAAATCTAGGAATGAAGACGCCCCCCCCGACCCCCGTGTCCGACTTTGACCCGTCAGTATAAACATCAAGCACATCCCCACGCATATTCGATGTGCCCGACGTTGATACCCCGAAACTAATATCAGACATGGGATGGCCGAGGAGCAGCCTAAAATGGTCGCATGTCCAAAGTCCCCTGACTTCCACGTCGCCGCGGCATTTAGTCTAACCGCCGAGTTCATAGCCAGCCGCTTGGCCATGAGATCGACCGGTAGCCAGTGCAGCATCGTAAAAAGGGCCTTCGATGGAGTGGTGCGCATTGCCCCGGTGACCATCAAGGCCGAAGTTCGCATTATTCTATTCAGCATACTGCAGTACACAAGTTTGCCCAGTGCGGGCCACCATACAAGAACCCCATACATGAGTATGGGTTTTATGACCGTGTTAAAGAGCCAGTACGACGTCGCCGGGTTAATACCCCAGTGTTTGCCTACGGCCCTCCTACACACATACAAAGCCACTGAGGCCCTGTCCGCCCTAAAGCGGACATTTGGGGTCCACGACAGTTTGGAGTCCAGGATGATACCTAGATACTTCGCTCTGTCAGACAACCCAAGCTCCACTCCATTAAGGAGTGGTAGTGGAAAGGCCGGAATCTTGTTTCTTCTCGTGAAGAGCACAAGCTCCGTTTTCCGAGCGTTCGCGCTAAGCCCACTCTCAGTACACCACCTACTGACGCAGCCTAGCGCCGTTTGTAGACGTTGCGATAGCGTGTCGAGATATTTTCCCGATACAGCAACCGCAACGTCATCCGCATATGCCACAGTCCTGAACCCCTTGCAGTCCATTTCTGTCAGTAATGCGTTCATGGCGAGGTTCCAGAGAAGGGGTGATAATACCCCCCCTTGTGGTGTACCTCGCTTAGCTACCCTGTGTATGGTAGCTATCCCCATGCTGGAAGTAATGACCCTATTTGTCAATAGATTCCATACAAAGCCTATAATCGACCGACTTACGTTCAGTCCCTCCAGGGCCACCGTGATGGCCTCTGGTTTCACATTGTTAAATGCCCCTTCTATATCTAGAAAGGCAACCAATGTATATTCCTTATGCTCTAGGGATTTCTCTATGCATCCCACAAGCGTGTGTAGTGCCGTCTCAACAGATCTGCCCTTGACATACGCGTGTTGAGAGGCGGAGAGTCGGTCCGTATTAATCGTTCTTCTCAAGTGAAGGTCAATTATCCGTTCCAGAGTTTTCAAAAGGAAGGAGGATAGACTTATAGGTCTAAAGTCCTTCGGTTCAGTGTGCGAAGTCTTCCCTCCCTTGGGAATGAAGACAACAGACCAAAAAGTCCACGGTTCAGGGATATACGACCATGTAATACATGCTGTGTATATCGGAATTAACCATGGTATAACAATATCCGCATTATGCTGCAAATCAGCCGGTATAATGCCGTCAGGACCGGCTGATTTAAACGGGTCAAAACTACCCAAGGCCCACATAAG
This sequence comes from Gymnosoma rotundatum, assembly GCA_916610165.2. Lineage (NCBI taxonomy): Eukaryota > Metazoa > Arthropoda > Insecta > Diptera > Tachinidae > Gymnosoma > Gymnosoma rotundatum. The sequence goes on from OU744336.1 coordinate 114,759,370, forward strand.
TCCCTCCCTATTTATAGGAGAGGGAACTGATGCCCGGCAGTCAAAATAGGCTGAGTCTTCTCCCCTGAAGGGAGCACAGCCCGGAAAGTGAGTCTCCATGAGAACCTCAAGGGTCTCTTGTGCACTCAGAGTCCAATTGCCACATGGTTTCTTAATGAAACTAGGGACAATGGGCGTTGCCGATAGAATCTTACGAAGTCTGCTCGTCTCGGAGGAACCCTCCACTCCACTGCAGAAGGATCTCCAAGACCTTTGCTTCGCATTTCTTACCATATTCTTGAACCTATTCACTGAGGACTTGTAAGCAGACCAGTTTCCTGATCTCTTAGCCTCATTGAAGAGCCTACGGGAGGCTTACCGTGCCTCCACAATATCCGAGTTCCACCAAGGTGGTCTGCTCTTACCACGGCAGATATTTAATCTGCAAGATTCCGAAGTCGCGCGCTCAAACTCATTGGTTAATGCATTCACCGCGGTTTCAATGTCCCGCCGATTTTCTATTCTCGGTGGACTCGAAAGAAAATCGGAAAGGAGAGACCGTTGCCGCTCCCAATCCGTTTTCCTTCTGTTTCGTCGGGGAATAACCCCATATACCCGAATCACTACATCGAATTCAATATACCTCTATGATCAGAGAACGAGCAGTCACTAGAGACCCTCCATGCCCTAATCAAATCTGAATGCTTAGTACTAACTAGCGTAACGTCAAGAACCTCCCTTCTATTCACTACAACAAAAGTGGGCTCTGACCCAACGTTTACAACGTCTAAATTATTACAAAGAATGAAATCAAACAGACACTCACCCCTTGCATTGGAATCCGAGCTGCCCCACACGACATGGTGTGCATTGGCATCTGCCCCGACAATAACCGGCAGGTTCCGTGTGGCTGCCATCTTAACTACTTTGCGAAGCATTGGCGGTGGTGCTTCGCATTCGTGCGCCATATAGCTGGAGACTACTATAACAGTTCCGCCATTTGTCTCCCAGGCAGCTGCTACCGTATCTTCATCACTGTAATCAGAGAGAATGAAGATATTCAAATTGCTCTTAGCCACTATGCATGATCTGATCTTACCTGGACCATTCATATATAGCAGCTTGAAGCCTCTAACACCAAGCCCGCAAACCTTGCCCCGATGGAGCCAGGGTTCTTGGGCTAATACAACCTCCTCCCCTCTCTCTGAGATGCGGAGAAGTAGTGCAGCGGAAGCTGCTTTAGAGTGGTGAAGGTTTACTTGAGTCAGCTTCACCATCCCTGTTTGCGGATACGATTGTGACGTTGGCGTCGTCTTGGTCCGAGTCCAAGAGGGCGTCCTCGTCAACTGCCTCGTCCATTCCCTCGAAGAATTCACCCACAAACTCAGAGTTTGGTAGGGTGCCTTCCTCGGAGATCAGACTGGCAGTCTCATCATTTGCCACACTTTCCGGTGTAGGTTCATCACCCTCCGGGGTCAGGTTACCCTTGTCGTCGCCTCGATAGACACGAAGAAGGATCGTTTCGAAACCGTAATAGATCCTTCCTCGTCTCTCCCGAAGCGGCGCCAACGATTCCTGACTCAGCAGGACAACAATCCGTCTGGATGCACCTTCAGGTTCAGAAACCTTCGCTACCTTCCAGTCACTGGTTGGTAGTTCAGGATTTCTTCCCCGAATGAGCTCCATTATATCCTTGGGTTCAGCAGGTTCGTCCGGTATACGTGCCGTGGCTCTAGGCCTGCGGGGTATCTCTTCAAGAGGTACCACGTCAAGCTTCGCTCCTTCCCATAGGCCTTCCAAAAGAGCGACGGCCTGCTTTAACAGCATAGCCGAACGCTCGTTTGAACATGCCATGAGTTTGAGACGTCCACGAAACCAACCTGCATCGTCACATTGAGGAAAGGGTCCTGGGTTGTCTTTGATGACCCTCCAGAACACTCCCATCAACTTCTTGCGGACCACCTCCCAGTTAGCGTGGGAGATGGAACTATCTGCGTCATTTCTGTCAATGACGGCGCGTATCAGGTTGCCCTTTGCAACCTCGCTAAAGCTCCTGTCCATTGACTTATGCTTTGGACGCTTTGTAGCGGGCTGCTGACTCTGCGCTTGAGCCTCCTCCTCAGATCTTTGCCGTTTAGGCACATCCGTAGATGTAGAAGGGGGCTTTTGCAGGCCAGCCAGATAAAATCTCGCCCATTTCAACGAGGTGGATTCCTCTTTTGTGAGGGACTCAGATGGCTTTTTGCCCAGCTGATCCACACGTTTCTCGGCAGCACGCCGTTTTAAAAAGGCCCTTCTGGCAGGTGGGGCGTGCCGTGGGGGAGTAGTTTTGCCTTTTACGGCTGGAGGCACAGCTTGGGAACCCGAAATCTTGTTCGCAGTTACCTTACTGGCGGGGGGAGGTGAGACTATGGAACCCGAAATCTGGTTCGCAGTTCCACTGCTCACAACCGGCACTGGGTTAGTTGTGGAACGTTGCTGTGTTCCTACAGCGCCCGAAGCAGGGATTTTAGCCTTGGCGGCACGGACCTTGGCTGCTTTGGAAGTGCTTGGAGTGAAATCCAGAGGCACTTCGCTGCCTTTTTGTGCACCATTTTGTGCAGTCTGTACGCATTTGGATGACCCTGGTTTCCCAGAGTCTCCTCCTGCATTTTCAGTGACACCAGTAGTTTGCAGACCAGTCAGGCCTGGCGTTCCAACCTGACTAGCCCGGATCACAGTAGCATTCGATTCACCGCGGCCTGAAATCGCCACCGCGGGAATAAGGTCTCCGGAGATTATTAAGCCCCCGACCGGATACTTGGGGCATTTGTTATTCTTTTTCATTTTCATGGGGGTGGAGTGTTGTTGCATTTTATACATACTGCCATGTATTTGAGACGCTGATAGCCGCCCCATTGGGGAAACAGACGCTATCAGGCACTGAAGGGGGGGGGGGGGCAGTTCTTAGTTTCGTACTCACCATGAGCCCCTCTGGCATGGGTATCCCTACCAGCACGGCCTGCACGGATCACTGCACTTAAGCCTCTGCATCACGTCAAGATGACTGCCCACCGCAGAGGTAGCTGGACATAAGTCTGATCAAAGATACAGGGACGTTAATAATTCACAAAAAACTGCATTATCTTCCCATTGTGCCAGATTTGATCATTATCCAAACTTTGAAGATGCATCTGTTTAAAATATATAAAATAGTTATAAACGTCGGTATATGTTAGAGATGTTACAAATAATTAAAGTACCACCAACAAAAATAATAAAATTTAAGGCTGATACTGATAATGTTGCGCAATGTTATAGACATTTAGTGCATAAAAAATAGTTAACATTTGAGAGTATATAATTGCTTGTAACATTTCTATCGTGAAAATTTATGTAAATATTTTATTTGTATTATGTTTTTAAAATAATTTGAATGTTTTGTAAATTTTTATGAGAAGTAAATGTTTAAAACTTTTGAGTTATTTGACTTGAATGTTTTCTGAGTTTTAAATTTATGAGAATGTATATGTTTTAATGTTTGAATTTTTTGTCGTTTGGTTTTTTAATTTTCTGTGTTTGTTTGAAAAAATAACTTCATTTTAATTTTGATTTTCAAAAAATCTAATTTTGAATATTTTTGGTTTCCTGTGTCCTGATGATGCCACCCAACGGTGTGGCGAAATATGGAAAATATAAATTAAAATTATATTATTTATAAACTGATCTAGTGCTTAAAAAAATTAGAAAAGAAAAATTATTTAAAAAGTAAAAAAACAATTATATATAATTTATGAACAACTAATTTTTATTTTGTTTTTACATTTTTTTTTTTATAATTTGTTTATTAAATTTTATCAAGAATTTTTTTTAATTAGGAATACATACAACTTTTTGTATTAAATTTGACATTTGTTTACAAAAAATTAATTATTAATTATATCAGTAGATATTGCTTCCCAGGCTATTTTTGCGGCTTCAAACAAATTTTCTTTGGTTTTGCAATTTTCTCGGTTGATTTTTAAATTAACGATCTCCCACAAGTTCTTGATTGGGTTCATACCAGGGGATTGGGCAGGTCAACGGAGAACTTCTATCAAATTGTTCTGGAACCACTTTTTAACCACTTTTGACGTATGTTTTGGGTCGTTATCTTGCTGGAGTGTCCATTAAGGTGGTATCTCTTCTTCAGCATAAGGCAACATCACGTCTTTTAATATGTCACGATACATGAAACGATCCATGATGATGCCATCAACCTTACGAATTGGTCCAATCCCTTGTCCAGATAAACAACCCCAGACCATTATGTTGCCGCCTCCATGCTTAACAGTGCCTTTGCAATATTTAGGATTCAACCGTTGTCCATTTGGTCTGCGTACACGTCTTATGCCATCTGCATCCTTTAAATTGAACTTGCTTTCGTCAGAAAACAGTGCAATACTCCATTTTTTTACACTCTAATTGAGATAGGCCTTGGCGAATTCAAGTCTGGCTTTTTTATTTTTTGAGGATATAAAAGGTTTTTTTGCTGGTCGTCGACGAAATAATTCGGCCTCTACCGCACTTTTGCGAATCGTTCTTTCGCTAATTTTTAAATCTAAGCGGTTTCGTGTGTGGCAAGAAGATGTTGTAGGATCATTTTAGATTGTCCTTTTATTTAAGGAGTCTTCAAATCGCGAATTTTCACGTGGAGTAGGAGATGTACGACCAGTCTGCAAATACTTTTAAATTAGCCTAGAAATAATTGATCCGTTAATCGAATATTTTGCACTCAATTGATGTCTTGATAAGCCGGTTATCCAATAATTAAGAATTCTAATTTTAAATTCACAGGAGTACTTATTGCGTGCCATTACTCTTATCTTAACAAATTCTTCTTAACACTGCAGCTTAATATCTGCTGCATTTTTGGATTGTACCGTTAACTAATACAGTAATGTCGCAGTAACGTAGTAAAATTTTCAAACACAATATTAGGGGGTGCTTTAGTTTAGTCCGCTTATATTTGTGACTTAAAATGTTTTTTTGTATTTTAACTTTTTTTTATTAAATTCTAAATTGCTTAAGTTTGTTTTTTACAATAATAAAGATAAAAATAAATAAAGAAAATGAATTTAAAGTTTTAATAACTTTGTTTTCTTAAAGAAATTATAATTTGAAAAAAAAAAACTTAGGGGGTGCTTAGGTTTTCGCCGATACTGTAGATTTTTTGGAAGATGGTGTCTTGGGCATCTGATAACGATTTCGTGTGAACCCTGCAAAAACAAAATTAATGGCTTTTGGATTTGATACACGAACTTTAGATATTAAAATTAGTTTTGCCTCTGCGCTATTCGTGGATAAGATGAAATGTTTAGGCATTTTTTGGATAACTTGTTAAATTTTTCGCCACATATAAATTTTTTGTCTTTGGTTTCTTTTGTACTAAAAAGATTATATTCAATTAATATTTATTTGCCATGTTCAGTAAGAAGACGTATAGCTAAAACTTTGTTATTGCCACATATATTAATATATACTATTACTATATTAATTTATACTAGTTGTAACAGTTGTGTACAAAGAAAATATAAGGTAAATTTTAATAGAATTATAGGTTACGTATACCGGTTGAAAGTTAGGGATCATGTAGCTGCGTATGTTGTAGATTTCTTGGGAATATCTTTTGAACATTATATTAGTACAGGATTAATTACGTTTTTCTTTAAATCAATGCTAACTGGTTGTCCCTCTTATATTGTTGATAACTTTAATTTTTCTCTATGTTGTTTTATTAATTTTTCGACCTTTTTTATGTATACTACTAAAATTTTTTATAATTTGTTGTATATAAATTATACTTGGGCTTTCAAGGTTACTTATTTCCTTCCTTTAAAGTCAATAAAAATTTATTTTATATTGATCAGACGTTTCGTTGGTATTTTCTAACTTCCTCAGGGATAATTTATTAAAAATCTGGCAACCACATACATATAAAAGTAAAAATTAAAAAAAGTTTTTAGTTTTTTACAAACATAATTTGGAAAGAGCGACAATATAAGGTGTGGAAAACAATTTAACTTACATATAATCTTTTTGTTATTTAAAATTAATTAATATACAGTGGACACAAAACACAAACTTAATAAATTGAATAATATAAACTATGAAATAAAATATCACAGGCAATTTTTGTTTACATCACAATATCTTCTATTATACTAAAACTATATTGTAACTTGCATTGGTGTTTTCCTTATCGTCTTTGATGTTTATTGCATTTTCCGATCTCTGTTGTATTCTTAAACTCTCAAGCGTATATCTCTTGTTTTTTTTTCAACTCTTTTTGTAAAACTCTTACTTTATCAAAATCAGGCTTATGTCCAGTATCAACACAATGTTGTGCTAGTGCGGTTGATTGTTTTCCTTTTTTTATATCTGCCTTGTTCTCGTCAATTCTTACACCTAAATTTCTCTTGGTTGTACCAATGTATACTTTACCGCACTCTTCGTTATTAGTACCATTACATTTAATTTCATAAACAACATTACTTTGTTCTCTTTTATCAATTTTAGTTTTCGTCTGAGTAAATCAATTTTGTATTGTTTTATTTGGCTTATGTGCAATTGCTATGTTCTCTTCTTTAACTATTTCTTTAATTTTGTTGTTTTCTGTCAGCCTTGGTATAAATGGTATTCCGTAATATTGCGTGTTACAAGATGTTTTCTCTTTTATGTTTTCCTGCGGTTCTATATGTTGTGTTACTTTATTTATTAATTTGTTTATAATGTTTTGCGGAAAGTTATTTTTCTTAAGAATTTCTTTTATTGTAGTTAAGTTTTTTAATTTGAATTTATCATTGAAGTTTTATGATTCTATTAATTAAATTGTTTGCCGTATTTATCTTATATTTCTTCGGCATTGTTGAATTAAAATTTATTAAACGCCCAGAAGCAATAGATTTCATATACCAATCTGTTAATAATTTATTTTGTTCTCTGTAAAGTTTTATGTCAAGGTATGTAATTGATCTCTGATCTTCTTTTTCTATTGTGAATTTTAGTTTAGTGTGGTAACTGTTAAACGTTTTTAATATAATATCTTGGTCCTTTTTTTAATAATAGCAAATAAATCGTCAACATATTTTGTTCTAAGTTTTATATGAACGTTAGCATCCTTTAGATCTTTTATACTTTGGTCTAAAAGAGTATCTAAAACAATGTCCGCTATGGTTGGTGATAAAGGATTGCCCATTGGCATGCCATAACTTTGTTTGAACACTTTATTTCCATAAATAAAATAATTATTTTCATTAAGGCAAAATTTTAACAGTTCAAGGAATCTTGTCTATGGTATTTTGGTATGCTTCTGTATCATGTTCCATTTTGTCATAATGTTATTTATTGCTAAGTGTATAGGTATGTTTGGAATAACGATACCACGTCAAGAGAAATTAAAATGTCGTCTTCGTCCAAAGATATTCTTTCCATTTTTTCTTTTTAGCTCTACTGCATTTTTTATGTTATATTCTTCTACCAGAATATTCTTTAAAATATGTCCTATGTATTTAGATAAATGATAACAAGGTACACCAACCAATGATGAAATGGGTCTGAGTGGTACATCAGGTTTGTTTATTTTCGGGAGACCGTATAATCTAGGCGCAGTTGCAGAATCTGATGTTAATCTTGTATTTTCATATTTATTAATATATCCATCTTTGTATAAACCTGTTATTCTATTATTTGTTCTTTGAAGTTTCAAAGTTGGGTCAGTTCGAAGAATATTATACGTATTTTTATCGTCCAATAATTTGTTTATTTCACTTTCGTAATCTTTTTTATATAAAACCACAGTTTTGTTTCCCTTATCGGATTTTGTTATAACAATTTCGTCCTTATATCGCTTAAGAAATTTCTTCGTATCGTCATAGATGCTTAATATTAATTTGTCCCTCTGTTTATTTTTACATGTCCTTTTGTGTGTTAATATTCTGTTTACAATTTTTGTTCTTATTATTTCCTTTTTCCCATCATCGTTTAAAGTCTGTACCCATTGTCCTAGATCTGCTATAAGATTAATCCTAGAGAGAGTAGCCATTTACAATCATTTGGAAAAAATACAATCGTCAAGTTTACGAACCATTCGGTATTAAATGTAAGATTATATTCTTCCATTTGTCCTTCTCTAAAATTTTTAATAATAAACGAATGTGTTCTTTTATCTTTTGATATAAATTGGTTATATCTATGTTTTTGTCTAGTCATAAAATTGTTATATTCTTCGTCATTCAGGGAACGTTTAAGTTAAGTGTATATTGATTATTACTTATTTCCCTACGTGCGTCCTTAATATTGTAGTTTGTGCCTTTTATCTCTATATTAAGTATTTTTAGTTGAAATTTTTTTCCGTTTTTTCTAGTTCCTGTGATATTTTTGATGATGTGGAAAGTTGTCCAGTGCTCCTTGTTGTATTCTTTATGTGTTCAGAGATCTGTGTTATATTTTACTTTTAATTATGTGCAAAAATGTGCCATAGTTGTTGATAGTATTTTGATGTTTTTATTTCGGCGGTCCCTCCGATAAGTAATTTAATTTTTCTCGCTTATCAAGAAACCCATAGATTATTTTCCCGGTAAGACATTTAAATATATTAAAAAAATCATTCTAAATTCGAATTTCCAAAATTTGGAATAATTTAGCAAGGGACTTAAGAATTTTTTCTTTTTCAATTAATCAGTTTAAATCGAAGATTTTTGATCATGCGCAATGAAAGAGCAGTGCATTAAAAAGAGCTCGACTCTTTTTTTGCGCTGCTCCAAAAATGCGCATGGCTCTTTTACTGTGGTACAAAAAATACTACTACTACTAAACATCCCATTCCTAAATTAAAAGCAAAGCACATCTACTGTTTTGAAAAACCACAACATCAAATAACACATGCAAATTTAAACCAGAACACAATTGGACAAACAAAAAACCCAAATGAAAATAATTATTTTATGATACCAGTAAACATCGAAAAATTCCTTCTGGAGGTATAATTGCAATAATGGTAAAGATAAACAAATTATTACCCTTATAATTCTTACTTTTTATAACACTAATGATTGCATATTTTTATTAATGAGCCATTCATATGATCCTCGCTTGAATTTACAAGGAACTCCACCAATAATCAAAAACAAACTGCAATGGTAGACTTTAATTTTAACTAAAATAAAGCAAAAACAATAACAATAAAAAATGTTATTATATTTGGTAACATGTACTGTTTTGCCGTCCGTACACGCAATTATTTGCATTTTTCCATGTACTTTTTTTCCAACCACGAAGTTATTTTAATTTTTCAAACGAACCACTGTTACTACCAAAAGGAGCACGAGCAAAAGAGCTACTTTTTTGGCTCAATGCGCAGAGCAAAAGGGAAATTAAATACGCATGGCTCAAAGAGCAGCGCATGAAAAGAAGGAGCAAGCGCAATGCGCATAAACAAATTGCTCTTCTTTTCTGCTCGCTCTTTTGCGCATACCTTAAAAAGGAGCAAAAGAGCGAGCCAATCTGAACCCTGTTAAGAACTCAATCTTTCTTTAAATAGTCTTTATTTTTAAATAAGATTTGATCTCATGCTTTTACTGAAATTGTTTTTATGTGATAAGTTATTACAAACATTATTAAATTTTATATATAGTATTTTTTTTTAACTGCATAAAGCCCTTTATAGGTTATATAAATGAAGATACAGTATTGTTCGAAACCTAAGCAACTTTTCCCCAGTAAATACTCATGGTCGTATATGTTCTTTTTAAATAGATTAATGAAAAAAATTCCTTTTATTTATTATTATACGTATAGTCTACATACTAATAATAACAACAAAAAATACATTTTATGTCTTTGGAAGAAATTATAAAACAAAATTAACTTAAAAATTCGCTGTTCGAAACCTAAGCAACTTTTACATTGTTGCATTTGTTGCGAAATATTAACTAAAACAACAACAAAAATTTTAGTCCTGTTATGATCGCTATTGAAAAAAATAATTTTGTTTATTTTTATGCATTTAAGTAGTACCAATTCTTTAGAAGTGCAACCATGGCGCGAACACGTTATAGCTCAGCTTTTAGCCTAAGAATTATTGCAACTTTTTAATAACGGTAAATAACAAACCAATTGAATATTAATAAATCCATGGTTTCCCGACTTATAAAAAAGTATAAAGCTACTGGGAAAGTAGAGGAAGCCAATAGCGGTGGGCGACCTCGAAAAACTTCAGAGCAAACAGACCAGAAAATTTTACGTCTAGTTAAAAAAAGCATTTATTTCGTCGAAAGACATAGTGAATGAGCTTGATCTTCAGATTAGTTCTTCCATAGTAAGAAAACGTTTATTGGAACAAAACTTAAGGAGCTTCATGCCATCTAAGAAGCCTATGCTGACTAAGAAGCATTTAAAAAAGAGGTTTGTTTGATTGCAACGTAGTCTCTGATTTTCTCAGTTTTTTGGTTGTTTTAGGTTGGATTTTGCTAGAGCACATATGGATTGGACTAAATCCAAAAGGAGAACTGTTTTGTTTAGTGATGAATCTAAATTTAACTTACTAAATTCAGATGGAGTTTGCCACGTGAGAAGACCAAAAGGAAAGCGGCTACATCCTCGGTACTCAAAAGCCACAATAAAACATGGGGGTGTAAATGTGATGGTTTGGACTTGTTTTTTGGCCAGTGGTGTTGGTCTCTTTGTAGAAAATCAAACAAAAAATGGACCGTTTTGTTTACAGAGACATTTAAGCAACTCACATGTTTAACTATGCTGAGTGAGAAATGCCAGTTCGATGGGTGTTTCAACATGACAACGACCCAAAACGCTTATCGAAGTTAGTCAAGGATTGGTTATCAGCTAATGTGGTACAAGTTTTGGATTAGCCACCTCAACCGCCAGACTTGAAGCCCATGGAGAAGCTCTTTGCAATTTTAAAACGGAGAGTTGGAACTCGACGCTTTAAAAATAAACAGGAGTTGATGAACTATCTAAAATCGGAGTGGGAAGCTATAACAGCATCTTTTCTATCAAATCTTATTGAATCTATGCCCAAAAGATGCGCTGAGGTCGTAAGAAACAAAGGATATCATACAAAATATTAATAGTTGCTTATGTTTTGAACAGCGAATTTTTAAGTTAATTTTGTTTTTATTTTATTATAACTTCCAGAGAATTGGAATTTAATTTTTGTTGTTATTTTTAGATTACAGACACATTGTGTAGTAGTAGGTTAGGTTAGGTTAGGTTGCACAGGCCGTTGGCGCAAAAGAAAAGACCGACTCACTTGGGTCCCAAATGTCCCATTGTGTCACCTGGAAACAGGATGTGCAGCGATCAGATTGATGTGCCTACGGCACCATCAAAGATCCACATCCAAACCACCCCGAGGACCGGATAAACAAGTTTATCCTAGCAACATCGCAGACAGACAAGTCTGCAAGACCATGCAGTATCGGACTGCCGAAGATAGCCGCTCTATTCCCAGAAAGAGCCGGGCAGTGGCAGAGTAGATGCTCCACCGTTTCCTCCTCTTCCTCATCTTGAGAACTTCTACAGTAGTCATGATGCGGAAGATTCAGTCTCCTAGCATGGGCACCAATGACGCAGTGCCCCGTCAGCATAGCCACCAGTGTGCCCAGCTGCCCCCGAGGAAACCTCAGTAGACTTGCGGATCTCCCACTATCGTACTGAGGCCACAGTGTCCTCGAGACCCTGCAGGTAGCCTCTTCAGACCATTTAGACTGTGCAACCTTAAAGAGTTCCTGCCGAAATAAAGCTTTACATGAGCTTAATAGGACTCCCACCAGTGGATCTATCTCCCGGTCTACCAACCGGGCTCCAAATCTGGCGAGTTCGTCCGCGACCATATTTCCGGGTATGGTCGAGTGAGCTGGCACCCAAAACAGTTCCAGGTTTGAATGTTTCGCCATCTCGTTAAGAGATGTCCGGCATTCACGAACCAATCTGGATGTCGTATAGACACCTGATAAGGGGTAAATCGCGGCCTTGCTGTCAGTACAAATCCGGATATCCTCTCCGTATATCCCGTGGTACCTCATCCAGCAAGCCGCTCTTCAGGGGGCAAATTACGGTATTCGATATCGATCGAAATTTACATTTAAATTCTATTGAAATTTCGATCGATATCGAATGCCGTAATTTGCCCCCTGAAGAGCGGCTTGCGGCATTTGGACTTTTTAAGGTTAAGCCGCAGGCCATTTGCTGATGCCCAAAGAAAAATTATATTTAGATCAGAATTTAGATCATTGACCTTATTGCTAATGGATCCCCTAGAACTTGTGAGATAAATTTGTATATCATCAGCATACATTTGTACACAGGAATGTTTGAGTTGTTGTGGTATATCATTTGCATACAGTGAGAACAATAAAGGTCCAAGTATGGAGCCTTGCGGAACACCTCTCACTGTCCTTATAGGATATGAAACAAGTCCATTATTTAATACATATTGCAGCCTTTCCTTTAGATATGATGAAATCAATTCTACAGCTGAAGTCGAAAAATTGAACATTTTTGATAGTTTTAGACACAGAATTGAGTGGTCCACAGTATCAAAAGCTTTTGAGTGATCAAGTAATACTAAAAAGGATATATTTCCTAAATCTAAATTACCTCTAATCTCCTCAACAACATCAGTTAGGGCTGTCACACAGCTATGCTGGAGTCTAAAGCCTAATTGGCGCTCAGTTAGTAAATTTTTTGTATCAACGTACTCAAATATTTGTTTATGCAGAATATGTTCAAAAACTTTAGATAAGTATGGTAATATTGAAATTGGGCGATATTCGCTGTCTGTTTTTGGGACTGGGATGACTTTGGCATACTTCCAAACCATCGGGTACGAGCTCGTAGTAATAATAGTGTTGTATAAATGCACAATAGGGCGTATTATCCAGGGTAGGATTAATTTTATGAATTTTGGATTAATATCATCCAAGCCTACAGCATTAGACTTAACTTTATGAAATGCATTTACAACTTCTACCAATGTAAGGCATTTGAAACAAAATTTTTCAAACGAGGAATCGTAAGAAGGGATACGAGCATAAAAATTGGGGTTCGCTGTCGGCATTGGTACATTAACAAAAGTTTCATTTAACTTATTAACATCAACATCAGCAGCACGGCTTGTTGTCTTACCAACACCAATATCACGTATATGTTTCCATGTCTTATTGGTGTCCACTGCATTGTTAAATTTATTTGAATAATATACGCATTTTTTGTGTTTAATTTTTGAAACTACAGCCTTCCTAGCCCAACGATACTCATCATGATACTCAGGTGTCTTGTATCGTTTCCATAATTGGTATTTACTATCACGACTCTGTATTAATAACTTAATTTCGTCAGAAAACCATGGTCGAGATCTGGTTTTTATAACTTTAGTTCTAATTGGAACATGTTTGTTATAAAGCTGAAGAATAAGACCATTGAGGAATGTTACTTAGCCGACGGTAAGTAATAAGTTTGATCCCATAATACATTACAAAGATCAGATTCTAATGCAAAATTATTAAGATTGTTAAAGTCACGATAAGTAAACTGTTGAGCAAAATTTTTAGTTGCAAAATCATATATTGTAAAAATAATATCATGTTTCCAAAAGGCAGGAGCTGAAAGTTGATCATAAAGTAAAACTTCTTTACAATTACTCACAAAAAATATATCAAGCAAAGTACAATTCATATGGGTAAAGTGTGTTGGTCTGGAGTTATTTATAGGAAATAAATTAAATGATGACAAAATAGTTATAAGAGTGGTATCTGCTAGCAAATTAAAATTGAAATCGCCAGCAATAACTACTTTTGAATAGGACACAGATAAAAGCTCTAATTGAGCTATTAGTTTATCGAATTTTATAGTTTTATGCGGTCTATACAAACATCCAAGCAACATTGTGTTTCCGTTACAGTTCAAATCAACAAATAAATATTCAATATCATTAGCTTCATTATAACTACAATTAAACTTACAAGAAATGTTCTCCCTTATGTATATTGCTACACCACCAGCATGCTTGTATCTATCGGATCGAAAAACACGGTACCCATTCAAACTATATATGCTATCACATATCTCACTTTTAAACCAAGTTTCAGAAACACATATTGCATCAACTCCTGAGTTCTCGAATAAGAAACGAAATTCATCCAATTTATTACATAAACTTTGGGCATTGATATGGCAAATACTAAAGCCTTGTTTTTGTTTAGCTAAGATACGAATCATACTAAAGTTACTATCTCTAGAACCAAGTTGCTCATACATAATATTTGTCAACCTGATATTTTACCGCAACGCAATTAAATAAGTATTTAAATAATAAATATAACATATTAGTTGCATAGACCATACATAAAATGTTGAACAATGAAAAGATTATATAAAATTTTAAGTAGATATAAAAATAAAATATTAGTTTGAAATTAAGAGTGTCAACAAAACAATACATAAATTTATTCACGAAAAAATTGTGTGAGCTCCTCAAGAAATTGTATTAAACATGGTTCATCTGACTCAAACGTTTTTATGTAAACGAGACCTCGCAATGTAAAAGCAGATTTTATCTTTTTATCTCTCTTCATATTAAGTGCAGCTTTAACTATTTGATGATTATGAGGAGTTAAGTTTTCGCACACATAAATGGGTTCACTGCTTTCAAAACCTGCATTTCGTAAGCATAACGTTGCTTTGTTTTCACGGCGGTATTTAGATATTGTCTTTAAAAGAAAGTTTTTTTCAAATGGAGATTTAAATTTGGCTACTATAACCTCACCCTTTGGCGTATACGGTTTATTGTTTTTATATATTTTTTTCAATCTGTAAATATTTTCGATTTGTGGGGTAGAAATTTTCAAAGAGTCACAGATATTATTAATAATGTTATTCAAATTTTCATTTTCATAATAAGGTACACCATTAATTCGAATACTACCAGCAACAACGGAGTTTTCGTTTTTTAATATTTTTCTTCTTAGTTGCCCAATTTCGTCTTTTAACTGAGTAACTTCTGAAGAATCTGAGCTCTTTATTTCTAAGTTATTAACTCTTTCAGTTATTTTATTTACATCAATTTGAATTTTATTTATTTTCTCCTCTATTACAGAGAGAATTCTAATTTCACTCTCTTTTATTGATCTGTTGATGAAATCAAAATGTTTCTCTTCACTTTCTTTTATAGAACTCTTTATGACCTGAGAGGTAAACAATTCGCTTTCTTTTATAAGATCCCTAATAAAAGTTTTGTCATCTGTTGATAAGCGCGGGAGTTTAGGGCATTTTTCAAAAGGCGATTCTTGCCTTGACTCTCTCAATTTTCTGGCCGACGATTCACTTCGTGTAAACATATTAGTTATTGATTGTTTATAATTCTGGTTTTGTTATGTAGAGAACAGTTATTGATCACTGATCACTGTGTTGTATGTGTAGATGTATATAAATGTAAAATGTAAAACAGTTTTTAAGTTAAAATTTATAGACAGTTTATGATTTTGTTTGCTTGTTTTATTTATTTGTAGATGAGCAAAGCATTTGCTATTTTTTATATTTTCTTTACTTAAGAGTATGATTACAGTGTGTTGTTGTAGTGAGTAAGCTTATAATAAACTTTTTGTTTTGAAAGTGAAGTTTTTATTTTAATTTTTATTTTAATACACATTTGCTTATCAAATTTTAATTTATGATAATAATAAATTTATAGTTAAAATTGTTCACTAATGAAATATATATATTAGATGTGTTATAATTATTAGTGATTATAGTTTATATTGTTTATTTTTAAATTTTGAGGAGTAAAGAAAAACACGTCTGTTCACCACGGTTGCTACTATTTATTATTATTTATCTTATAGTTATTCCATGCACATTCTGTGTTTTCAGATTTTGCAATTAGGTATTTTGTAATTTTTTCTCTCTTGAGTATTCTAATTTCATCACTAAACCAATTGTTAATATCATTCCTGACATCAATAATTTTCTTGTTTGTGAACTTTTTAATTGTGTTCTCAAGACATGTATCAATTATATTCACGATTTCATTCACATTATCGTTGTCATTACACTCTGCTATTATATTAAGTTCTCTATTGAATATATTTTTCTTGTATTTAAAAATATCAACTGTTTTTTTTATAACATCCTTTTGATTTTCATTAATGATTTAATTTCTATGTCTATTGCTTTATGGTCTGTTATTTTATTTTCATTGTTTACGTTTGCTGTTACGTTGGCGTTATTTGTTATTACGTAGTCTATTATAGTCTTTGAATTTTGCGTGATTCTGGTATAATCTTTTACTATTTGTTTCATTCCGTTATCATTTAAAATACTTTCCAATCTGATTTTATATGTCTGATCTATGCTCCAGTCTATGTTAAAATCACCTGCTATTATTATGTCACAATCTGCTTCTCTTATATCCTCCATTACTTGTTCGAATACCTCACAAAATTCTGCTTCACTACTACTTGGTGATCTATATACAGCCATTATAATAAATTGTTTATTCTTAATTTTTGTCATATACGCACTTATCCAAAAATTAGAGTCCACTGTATTCTCGTAAATTTTTTCACGTCCCACTGTTTCTTAAAATATATAACAACTCCTAAGGGTGTGAAGATAAATACGTCAGATAAATACGTCCTACAAAAATGTTAAGTACGTTCCACATAGCGCTAACTGCGCTGTTAAAGATACATGTACATTAAAAAAAGATCATATAGCTATAAATTACAACAATTTAATAAAAATATTTAAAAATTTTACAAACACCGTCTTCGTCCCCATTAAAAATTTTAAAACATAATTACATAGAAAAATGTTATTATAGTAAAATAATAGGAAAAATTAGTGGAAAAAGTCGATATTTATAGAAGACATGAATCGGGTCACCGGCATAGTGGGAGTAGCCTAGGACTAGTAGATTCCAGCGGTGTACAATCTACGTCTGGATTCAGCCCGATATCGGAGATATGAATTTTTGAAAATTTTGCTTTTAGGGAAAATCAATATGAAAAAAGGGCATATTTTGAAGTGGAAAAATTCGATATTTAGAGAAGACATGAATCGGGTCACCGGCATAGTGGGAGTAGCCTAGGATTAGTAGATTCCAGCGGTGTACAATTTACGTCTGGATTCAGCCCGATATCGGAGATATGAATTTTTGAAAATTTTGCTTTTAGGGAAAATCAATATGAAAAAATGCTTAATTCTACACTTGATTATCTTTTCTAAAATTGTTTGCTGGGTATTAGCGACGAAGATCAAACGAACACAATAAATAAATTCAAAATGAAAACAAGCTTATCACGGCAGTTCGAAAATTTAGTTTCTGAAATGTAACAAAAATCCCACTTACACTTAGGGTATTAATATCATTACCAACGCTTAGTTATAGGATACTTGTGCAAAAAATACTTGCTAGTTTACTGTTAGCGTTATTGCAAACTTTTGCATGTCTGTCTGCCTGTGTGTCTGTCTGTCTGTGTGTCTATCTGTCTGTGTGTCTGCCTGTCTGTGTGTCTGTCTGTCTATATGTCTGTCTATCTGTCTGTCTGTCTATCTATCAGTCTATCTATCCGTTTCCCTGTCTGCTGTATTCGCATCATGTAAAAACCATTGGATGGATTTGAACAAAATTTTGTAAGGAGGCCCTAAAAACCTTGGTTTCAATATAGAATACTTTTTCTTCGCAATATTATGTCATTTCATAGACAAAATAGAGAAACAAGGAGTAATATTTGAACACGTATTGGAAGGTAGTTTTATTAAGTCTGAATATCCTTACAAATATTAAGAAATAAAAATTTTGATATATACATACATTTAAAAATTGTTTTATAAATAAACCGTTTCTAACAAAGAATAAGGAATTGCAAAATATGCACTTTCACTTGAACTTGAAGAAAAACCATTAAATGGAATCTTTATTCATTTTTATAAAAACTTCTACCTGTTGAAGATCGTGTAGCTGATCATTGTCATTTAACGGGTGAATGTAGCGAGCCCGCGCATAACATTCTTATGTATTTAGAGTATCAAACTGCAAACTTCTTTCCTATATTTTTTCATAACTTTTCGGCATATGATTGTCATTTCTTAATTAGAGAACTTTCATCTTTTGAAGGTGATGTAAATATAAAAACTTCAAGAATTATATATATTTACATATATAAAAAAAAATTAGTTAATGATGATGGTGATGAAAAACAAAGTTAATAGAACTACCACGAATACTACTACTACTACTAAAGATCGTAAAGAATTCAGTTAATTGAAGCGTAAATGCGTCTTTCCGTATGACTAACTAGATTCAGTAAATTGTCTCGAGGAAACACAGCTACCACCTCAATCATATAGTATCTTCAATAGCATTATTAATGAGTAGTGTTGTGAAGATGATTATGAACACGCTTAAAAGCATTGGCAAACATTCAAATGTAACACACTTTTTGGCTATCTTTTATTATATTTAAAAGTAGATATTTTATTGCTTTTTCATGTATTTTAAAGTTTTCGTAATGTTTGTAAAAACATTTACAATTTAGATCCATATCAATATTATTATAATATCCCGAGGCTATCTTGGGATGCAATGTTAAAACCAACTGAAATAGAGTTGCAATTATTGACTGATATTGACATACACAGTTTTACTGTGCGGGGGATACGGGAGGTATTTTACAATGTTAGAGATTATGATTTTACGAAAGATTCAAATTATCTAACGTATTTTGATGAAAATAATTTATATGGATATGCATTATCGCAATACCTACCCTATAGAATTTTTAAGCGGCTTGAAAACTGTAAAGACTTTAATATGAATAAATATAGATGAAGATTCTGAAATTGGATATATACTTGTATATTAGAGGTTGATTTAGAATATCCAATCGCACTGCACGAGTATCATAAGGACTTGCCATTTTGTGCACAAAGCAAGACAAAGAAAAATGTAGAGCATGAAACAGCGAAAGTTAATTACAAATTTAAATAATACAACCAATTATTTAATACATTATAGCAACCTTCTGCAATGTCTTAAACACGGATTGATTTTAAAGAAAATTCATAAAAAAAAATTTATATTATTTTATTTTAATCTATACATATAATAAAACATTAACGAGGTCATTTCTATACAAAATATATTTTTTTGAAAATTATGTAGCTGGTAATCGATATAGAATACAAAACACCTTTGAATTTTTATCTGTCTGTGTGTCTATCTGTCTGTGTGTCTGTCTGTCTGTCTTTCTGTCTATCTGTCTGTCTATCTATCTGTCTATCTATCCGTTTCCCTGTCTGCTGTATTCGCATCATGTAAAAACCATTGGATGGATATTAACAAAATTTTGTAAGGAGGCCCTAAGAACCTTGGTTTCAATATAGAATACTTTTTCTTCGCAATATTATGTCATTTCATAGACAAAATAAAGAAACAAATGTGAAAGCACCCAATTTTACGGGTATAATGATACTAACACAGTTGTCACCACTTTTTATTGTTGTAGATGGAAAATTTTTAACACTATCTATAGAACTCTGGAATATACGTATAGTTAAATTTGAATTTTTAATAAAATTAAAAATTACACGCAGACGATGTGAGCATTGCTAGTAATCATAATAAAACATTGGCTAAAAATTCATTTGAACAAAAATATCTTTAAATTATTGAATAACGCTGTGTATGGTAAGATTATGGAAAATTTTAATAAAAGAAAGGATATTAAAATAGTATGTGAGTGGGAGAGTAAAAGTAAGCGATTAGAAGCTAGAACTCTTGTTGCAAGACCTAACTTTCATAGTTGTGTCAAAATTCAAAACGAAATGATAGTCATTGAAATGAGCAAAGTGTGGACTGAATATAATACAGCCATTTATATTTGGTTTTCTGTTTTAGAGCTATCGAAATGGAAAATGTATATTTTTATTACGATTACGTGTAACCTAAATACAAAGAAAATATTCAGCTCAATTATATGGGTTATGATTCCTTCATATATGATATAAGAACAAATGATCTATATATTGAAATTCGTTATGATATTATACATCATTTTGACACATCCACATATCAGAAAGAAATCCCTTATAATTTCCTACTCATGAATAAAAAAAGTTTTTGGAGTGATGAAAGATGAGCGTAATGGTAGAATTACTAAGGAATTTATTGGTTTACGATCTTAAATGTATTCTGTTAAAATAGACAAAATTGATAAGGAACTGAAGAAAATAAAAGGAGTAAAACAACGTATAACCAACGCACTAACAATAATAAATGATTTTAGGAAATGTTTGTTGAATAAAAAAAAAGCTTTACTCTAATGCAATGTATATATAGATCTAAGGTACATCAAATCTATACACAATATGCAAAAAAGCTATCATTAAGTTGTTTATATGATAAGAAATTTATCAAAGAAAATAAATTATAATTAAAAGTTGCAATAAGATTAAAAAACTTGTTTTTTTATTTCAAATTATATTTATTGTATAGAAATTCTAAGTACAAGTGACCGCATTTAAATGTATTGAATTTTTGTTTTCGTTAATAATTATACTTTATATTCGATTTGAAATAGTTGGTGACTTCCAGTGGTGGTTGTTAATCTCCAAAGCTATTAAACTATTCCTTATAGTTATAGTGCTTATAATGTGATACCTACTGTGTTGCAAGACCATTTGAATTATTAAAACGAACAATATTACATTCTTGTGCTAGAGTTTCTTAGTTAAATTGCTCCTCATTAAAGCACCTCTAAAATGTTCAAGTTACAGGTCTTATACCCGACGATTAGGTAAATTTAAATAGAATTGCTTGGAGGTGTACTATAAAAGAGGCCATATGCAGTTTTATATGCTTTAACATATAGTCATTTTTAATATCATTGATTGCCATAACAATGGCAGATCCACGGTTGCTAAAGCTTCAAGTTCTGATAATACTGTAAGAATAGAAACAAGTGGAAGAAATCCGCATGCTATTTGTTTAACACAAATTAAGGGTTATTTTACTGTTAATATAATCTGTTAACTGTTTAAAGAAGCAGTTTAGCTATTCAAAAAAAGCTGTTTAGCTGTTCAAAGAAGCTGTTTAGCTGTTTTTAGATGTTGTTTATAGATCTCATTCATTTTTTTAATAATTAAGAGTCTTATACACAAACATATCTTAAAAAATATGGTACACAACATATTTTTCTATATATAACTCAATTTTAACATATGGCAACACCCTACCATCGCTCATGGTCGCATAATATAATATATATATAACACGTTACATTCTGCATCAAACAAACCAATTAATCAATAAAATAAACTGACCGACTGTAGCGTGGCATGAACAGCTTTTTGTATGGATATGTCTGATATAGACGTTTCCATTCAAAAACTTTTTGTATGGAAATGGCTGATACAGAAACCCCACAAATATACTATTATATACATAATAGTATATTGGTTTCTGTATCAGCCATTTCCATACAAAAAGCTGTTCATGCCTACGCTACAGTCGGTCAGTTTATCTTATTGGTTAATTGGTTTGTTTGATGCAGAATGTAACGTGTTATATAAATTATATTATGCGACCATGACCGATGGTAGGGTGTTGCCATATCTTAAAATTGAGTTATATATAGAAAAATATGTTGTGTACCATATTTTTTAAGATATGTTTGTGTATAAGACTCTTAATTATTAAAAAAATGAATGAGATCTATAAACAACATCTAAAAACAGCTTCTTTGAACAGCTAAACAGCTTTTTTTGAACAGCTAAACAGCTTCTTTGAACAGCTAAACAGCTTTTTTTGAATAGCTAAACTGCTTCTTTAAACAGTTAACAGATTATATTAACAGTAAAATAACCCTTAATTTGTGTTAAACAAATAGCATGCGGATTTCTTCCACTTGTTTCTATTCTTACAGTATTATCAGAACTTGAAGCTTTAGCAACCGTGGATCTGCCATTGTTATGGCAATCAATGATATTAAAAATGACTATATGTTAAACCATATAAAACTGCATATGGCCTCTTTTATAGTACACCTACAAACAATTCTATTTAAATTTACCTAATCGTCGGGTATAAGACCTGTAACTTGAACATTTTAGAGGTGCTTTAATGAGGAGCAATTTAACTAAGAAACTCTAGCACAAGAATGTAATATTGTTCATTTTAATAATTCAAATTGTCTTGCAACACAGTAGGTATCACATTATAAGCACTATAACTATAAGGAATAGTTTAATAGCTTTGGAGATTAACAACCGCCACTGGAAGTCACCAACTATTTCAAATCGCCTATAAAGTATAATTATTAACGAAAACAAAAATTCAATACATTTAATTGCGGTCACTTGTACTTAGAATTTCTATACAATAAATATAATTTGAAATAAAAAAAACAAGTTTTTTAATCTTATTGCAAGTTTTAATTATAATTTATTTTCTTTGATAAATTTCTTATCATATAAACAAATTAATGATAGCTTTTTTGTATATTGTGTATAGATTTGATGTACCTTAGATCTATATATACATTGCATTAGAGTAAAGCTTTTTTTTTTATTCAACAAACATTTCCTAAAATCATTTATTATTGTTAGTTCGTTGGTTATACGTTGTTTTACTCCTTTTATTTTCTTCATTTCCTTATCAATTTTGTCCATTTTAACAGAATACATTTAAGATCGTAAACCAATAAATTCCTTAGTAATTCTACCATTACGCTCATCTTTCATCACTCCAAAAACTTTTTTTTATTCATGAGTAGGAAATTATAAGGGATTTCTTTCTGATATGTGGATGTGTCTAAATGATGTATAATATCATAACGAATTTCAATATATAGATCATTTGTTCTTATATCATATATGAAGGAATCAGAACCCATATAATTGAGCTGAATATTTTCTTTGTATTTAGGTTACACGTAATCGTAATAAAAATATACATTTTCCATTTCGATAGCTCTAAAACAGAAAACCAAATATAAATGGCTGTATTATATTCAGTCCACACTTTGCTCATTTCAATGACTATCATTTCGTTTTGAATTTTGACACAACTATGAAAGTTAGGTCTTGCAACAAGAGTTCTAGCTTCTAATCGCTTACTTTTACTCTCCCACTCACATACTATTTTAATATCCTTTCTTTTATTAAAATTTTCCATAATCTTACCATACACAGCGTTATTCAATAATTTAAAGATATTTTTGTTCAAATGAATTTTTAGCCAATGTTTTATTATGATTACTAGCAATGCTCACATCGTCTGCGTGTAATTTTTAATTTTATTAAAAATTCAAATTTAACTATACGTATATTCCAGAGTTCTATAGATAGTGTTAAAAATTTTCCATCTACAACAATAAAAAGTGGTGACAACTGTGTTAGTATCATTATACCCGTAAAATTGGGTGCTTTCACATTTGTTTCTCTATTTTGTCTATGAAATGACATAATATTGCGAAGAAAAAGTATTCTATACTGAAACCAAGGTTCTTAGGGCCTCCTTACAAAATTTTGTTCAAATCCATCCAATGGTTTTTACATGATGCGAATACAGCAGACAGGGAAACGGATAGATAGACAGATATACAGACAGATAGATAGACAGACATACAGACAGGTAGACAGCTAGACAGACAAACATATAGGCAGACAGACAGACACACAGACAGACAGACACAGACAGATAGACACACAGACAGACAGACACACAGGCAGACAGACAGATAAAAATTCAAAGGTGTTTTGTATTCTATATCGATTACCAGCTACATAATTTGCAAAAAAATATATTTTGTATAGAAATGACCTCGTTAATGTTTTATTATATGTATAGTGTTGACACTTATGTCAACACATTAGTTATTTTTTATTTATATTTTTGTTTGTAAAATAAGTTAAATGAACCTTTATTTTTATTTTGTCTACTAAACACTTTTTATTATTAAGTTAAATGAACCTTTATTTTTATTTGTTCTACAATTAATGCATTCTTGCTGATTTAACATAACTCAACATATAAAATAAGTTAAATGAACCTTTATTTTTATTTGTTCTACAATTAATGCATTCTTGCTGATTTAACATAACTCAACATATAAAATAAGTTAAATGAACCTTTATTTTTATTATTAAGTTAAATGAACTTTGCATTCTTGCTTATTAATTAATTAATTTGTTTGTAACATATTTTATATTATTGCTTGTTATACACTACTTACAAAATTAAAATGTATATAAGCAAGAAAATTTGTGCAGAAGATTCAGAATAAAAATTGACAATCAATCACGTCTTTTCATTTTCCTTGATAAAACTAAGAATCACGGTTCAAGTGCCGGCGGTTCAATAATATTATCAAAATTACAATAGTCACGGTTCAAGTGCCGGCGGCTCACAATAGTGTGAATACAACAAGTATAAACATTTGGTGACCCCGACGTGATATTTGTCAATTTTTAGGACCAAAATTACATAACGTCGCGAAAAATGGACTTTGAGGAGCTAGTACGCATCCAGCGCCAACTGGGGAACCAGATCGAGACGTTGGCAAGGAACTTCTCGAAGGATCCTAAGGATCGTAAAACCCCAGCATATTTTGCAAGAAGACTGGAAACATTAACGGAGCTAGCTGAGGACTTCCACAAAAACCATGAGGTGATCATTGGAATGAAGGACAAGCCCCTCGAGGATGACTACCTGGTGGCAGACTACTACAACCAAATAACACAAATCATAATCAAACATACCAAATTGTTTGAGCAGGGATCAATGCAGCTATTGAATTTAGGCGACGAGGCACATGCGTCACGTGAACGTAAAAGCCCATTGTTCAAGCAGCCGCAGACATCACCTGAAATTCGAAAAATCCTTCGGAATCAGCGAGCTTTGATGAAAGCACTCAACCGAAATATTGATGACGTTTTTTCAGAACGCCATCAGGAACATCACTCATCATATTACAACATCAAAGCAAGTATCATTGAAAAATACATAGTGGACCTTGCAAACAATAATGCAGCTTTATGGGCATCAACAGAGGATGACCAAATCGAAGACTACAACATACAGACGTTTTATGAACTTGAAGAAAGGGCAGAAGCAGCCGTGATTGAACTTCAACAACATATGCATTTGGATCCACCAAATCCTCCTTACCGGACTGCCGCACCAGGGGACATCGATGTAGTACTTCCAAAAATAACATTGCCAATTTTTGATGGAAATTACCAACGATGGATGGAATTCAAGGACATCTTTTCAGAACTTGTCCACAACACAACCATAAGCGAAACAAAAAAATGCACTATTTGACAACTTCGTTGCAAGGAGAACCTAAAAATCTCATCAAACACTTGCCTGCAACAGGAATAAATTACGCTGCTGCCTGGTCACTTATCAGTAGCAGATATGATAACAAAAGGCTTCTTGTGTCCACTTTATTAAACAAGTTACTGTCTCAGCCATCCATCAAACGGGAGTCTGCACCATCGTTGAAATCACTCCACGATGTTACCAAAGAATGCATTCAGGGTCTTAAAGCACAAGAAATACAAGTACAGCATTGGGATGTTATTCTAGTCCATATTTTGCTACATAAAATGGATGAAGAAACCCAAACAGCATTCGAACAAAGTCTAACGGATAATAGGTGTCTAATCGGGATGGATGAGCTACTGAGGTTTTTGGAGCGAAGATTTCAATCTTTGGAGACGCGAGGAAAGGGTGACAGGGCAACAACACGTACATGCGCGGCGGTAACCGCAGCAGAAAAATGTAAAATATGCAAAGGAGAGGCACATAAAATTTACGCGTTCAAAAAATTCATTAATGCTGAATTAAATCAAAGGTGGAAGTGGGTAAGAGACATGCAGCTCTGTGTAAACTGTCTAAAAGCAGGGCATCGAGTAAACGAATGCAAATCACGGCATTGCAACAAATGCATGAAAACTCACAACACATTACTTCACAGTGCCAAGTCTAACACATTGCACAGCAAAGCCACTTTCCCAAACAAGTCAATTCCTCAGCCATCAACTCCTTCACAGGTAGAATTACCTCAAAATCAAATAGGTACAAAAATTAGCCTACTAACAAATCGTACGAATAAGGACCCCCATTACGTGTTACTTGGAACTGCTCGCATACAACTAACATCTGAAACTGGTCAAAATATCGTATGCCGTGCCATCTTGGACTCTGGGTCACAAGTGAACCTAATCACGGAACGTTTGTGGAAAAGGCTTGGCGGCAGAGCCAGACAAATGTCCTTAAATGTGGAGGGCATTGGATTTAACAAAACGAAGATGCTCCATCAGACAAGTATTCAGTTCAAATCAACAACGAATGATTATGTTGCAGAAGTAGATGTTCACATTTTGCCAAAAATTGTATCCGATCAGCCAGTTCATAGCCTTAACATAGAGGGCTGGGGAATTCCGCAAAATATTCGATTGGCGGACCCAGAATTCAATAACCCAGGTCGAATCGATTGCTTACTAGGAGCGGACACCATTTTTGAACTACTCATAGATGGACAAATAATTTGAGACAATCTCCCAGTACTACAAAACACCGTCCTTGGGTGGGTAGCAGCTGGTAAGGTTGAATCATCGGATCCGAAAAATATAGTCTGCGGAATATGTACAACAAAGGAATTGGAAGCAGCAGTTTCTCAATTCTGGGAAACTGAGGAAGCACAAACAAACAAAGCTGACTGAAGACGAACTGCGTTGTGAATCACACTTTGCTCAAACAACACTCCGAGCAGAAGATGGTCGATTCATCGTAAGGCTGCCATTGAACAACCATCCAACAATGTTGGCAGAATCAAAGGGATTAGCATACAAAAGATTCAGCTCAATTGAAAGACGCTTAAAGGCCAATCCTACGCTGAAGGATCAATATGTTTCATTCATGAGAGAATATGAATTGCTAGGTCACATGACAAAAGTAGATTTTGACAAAATTAGCTCTCCATATTATTTCATACCCCATCATTGCGTTCTCCGACCAGAAAGTTCATCAACAAAATTAAGAGTCGTTTTTGATGCATCAGTACACAATTCATCGGGGGCGTCTCTGAACGATATAATGTACAACGGTCCTACTGTTCAGAGTGAACTTTTTTTAATATTGCTACGTTTTAGAATGCACAAGTATACATTTAAAACTGATATTGAAAAAATGTACCGGCAGATATGGGTTAATCAGGAAGATCGAAACCTACAACTAATCCTGTGGAGAGAAAACGAGGATCAACCAATAAACGTATACCAATTAAACACAGTAACATACGGCACTAGAGCTACTCCATATCTGGCAACGCGCTGTCTAATAAAACTTGCAGATGAATACCAGACTCAATACCCATATGGAGCATCATCTCTTCGAAAAGATTTTTATGTTGATGATGGCCTAATAGGAGCCGATTCAATTCCTGAAGCTTTAATAATTCAACAACAATTAATAACTATTTTAGGTAAATCTGGAATGAAACTCAAGAAATGGTGTTCAAATCACAAGGCTTTATTGAGTGAAATCGCAGCGGAAGATCAAGAAGTTAATCTCAACTTTAATTCCAAAGAAATGCAATCAACTAAAACTTTAGGGCTCTTATGGCTTCCAAAGTCGGATGTATTTTGCATAAGGGTGAATAGTCAAGAACATAAACATGTAACAAAGCGAACCATGAGCTCCGACTTGGCCCACATATATGATCCTCTGGGGCTACTTGGCCCAGTATTAGTAACTGGAAAAATTCAACTACAGAAAACATGGCCACTTGGACGAATAATTAAGGTTTATAAGGGAGATGATGGTTTAGTGAGGGTGTGCGATGTAATGACAAAAAGGGGATTATTTAAATGTCCGATCCACAAATTGGCTCCTCTATTTCATGAAACTTCCGAAGAGCCGGAAATCCAATTGGAGGAAACATCAAACTTAGCACCATTACCATCAACAAGCAGAAGTAAAGCATCCAGATCATTTACCGCCGAAGAAACTCCAACAAAACGTTCACGTTTAAACTCAACATTGCTGCTCTCCATCTTGGCATTATTCTTTATCCCAATAGTTCTTGGAAACCAAATAAACATAACAAAGTTTAAAAACAAGCCTGGTATCTATTTTGAAGCCTAGTAAAACTCATGTCTGTTAACTGGAAGATGATAGTCTACTTTGATCTCGAACCATATCAACATCAAATAAACATTTTACATGACGGGACAAAGATGCTTCAAGGTCTGTGTGAAACTACGATAAACAACACGACATGCAAAATGTTGCTTACCTACTTCGAGCACGTCAGGGATGACTTACAGGCAGACTTTGATCTATTCTCTATAAAAAGAAAGAAAAGAGGCGCAATCGACGTAGTTGGAAATATCGCTTACTCACTCTTTGGCGTTTTAGATTCAAATTATGAATCCCAAATGTCAACGACAATTAAAAAGCTAACAAAAAATGACGAATACTTAGAAAGGCTTCTAAAAAATCAAACTTCAGTTATCGACTCTACTATCAACATTATCAAGAAAGCTCAACTAGACGTGCAAGCTAAATTTGAAGAAACCGGCAATATGCTCCATCATGTCAAGGTTAAACAACAAATGCTCATGCTTTCAACGCAGCTGCTTATAGTCACTAATAGTGTACAACGAATTCACTCCGCAATTATGGATGTACTTGTTGATAGCCACCATGACAAAATTAACCCTCTGTTGCTCACTCCTCAACAGCTCAATGAAGAAATCAAGAAAATAAGAGGTCATTTGCCAGCACACCTTCAGTTACCAATTCATCAAAACAACTTACTCGAAGTATACAAGCTTATCAAGGTCAACGGGATCATTGCTCAAGACCACGTAATATTCAGCATCGATCTACCTCTTACTCAACCACAAGAGTTCCAGCTAATGCATATTACTCCAATCACTGCTACAATAAATAAAACACTTACAGTCGTCAAGACATCAACCAAATTTATCGCCATATCCTTACATAAGGACGAATTCTTTCCAATGTCACAACATGAAGTTGACGCTTGTTTGGGTTTGAGCGATAACGATCTTATTTGCCCAAATATACCAGCAACATATCAAGCAACACGTCATCCTATGGTCCATAAATGCGAACTAGGTTTACTGAATGACCAACCCAAACCAAGATGTAATTTTCAACAACTGGAAGACACTACTATATGGCAGCATCTATATCATTCAAACCAATATATGTTTGCTACAACAGATACAATAAAATTGAATGCAGTATGCGGCAACGATATTCTACACATTACATTAGAAGGCAGCGGGTTAGTTACTTTGCGTCCAGAGTGCGTCATTAAAAATGATCTTATTACGATACAAGGTCGTCAAAAAATTATAACTTCATTACAAACATCACCTACTCTCTTCATACCAGCAATTGGTTGGACAAAACAATACGCCAGTATGAACTTCAGCGCAAAGGAATTCAAGCCCTCAATACATGAACTTGAAGCAATGCAACAAGAGTTAGCTGAAATTTTTAACGCCACACTCCCTGCTAACGAAATCAATCTTACTACACATGGACTAATTATCGGATACTTAGCCGGTGCGTTATTATTAGTAACCATTGTCATTTTCGTCTTCAAATATAAAAAGTTCAAAAATAATTTCAATCCAACTCCTCAACAACAAACTACCGAATGTTAAGAAGACCAACCGCCAGTTATCACAGACTCGTTACATACATGAAGATCGTCAACGAATTATCGACCACTGGTCAACATGGGGGAGCATGTTGACACTTATGTCAACACATTAGTTATTTTTTATTTATATTTTTGTTTGTAAAATAAGTTAAATGAACCTTTATTTTTATTTTGTCTACTAAACACTTTTTATTATTAAGTTAAATGAACCTTTATTTTTATTTGTTCTACAATTAATGCATTCTTGCTGATTTAACATAACTCAACATATAAAATAAGTTAAATGAACCTTTATTTTTATTTGTTCTACAATTAATGCATTCTTGCTGATTTAACATAACTCAACATATAAAATAAGTTAAATGAACCTTTATTTTTATTATTAAGTTAAATGAACTTTGCATTCTTGCTTATTAATTAATTAATTTGTTTGTAACATATTTTATATTATTGCTTGTTATACACTATTTACAAAATTAAAATGTATATAAGCAAGAAAATTTGTGCAGAAGATTCAGAATAAAAATCAATCACGTCTTTTCATTTTCCTTGATAAAACTAAGAATCACGGTTCAAGTGCCGGCGGTTCAATAATATTATCAAAATTACAAGAGTCACGGTTCAAGTGCCGGCGGCTCACAATAGTGTGAATACAACAAGCATAAACATATAGATTAAAATAAAATAATATAAAATTTTTTTCATGAATTTTCTTCAAAATCAATCCGTGTTTAAGACATTGTAGAAGGTTGCTATAATGTATTAAATAATTGGTTGTATTATTTAAATTTGTAATTAACTTTCGCTGTTTCATGCTCTACATTTTTCTTTGTCTTGCTTTGTGCACAAAATGGCAAGTCCTTATGATAATCGTGCAGTGCGATTGGATATTCTAAATCAACCTCTAATATACAAGTATATATCCAATTTCAGAATCTTCATCTATATTTATTCATATTAAAGTCTTTACAGTTTTCAAGCCGCTTAAAAATTCTATAGGGTAGTTATTGCGCTAATGCATATCCATATAAATTATTTACATCAAAATACGTTAGATAATTTGAATCTTTCGTAAAATCATAATCTCTAACATTGTAAAATACCTCCCGTATCCCCCGCACAGTAAAACTGTGTATGTCAATATCAGTCAATAATTGCAACTCTATTTCAGTTGGTTTTAACATTGCATCCCAAGATAGCCTCGGGATATTATAATAATATTGATATGGATCTAAATTGTAAATGTTTTTACAAACATTACGAAAACTTTAAAATACATGAAAAAGCAATAAAATATCTACTTTTAAATATAATAAAAGATAGCCAAAAAGTGTGTTACATTTTAATGTTTGCCAATGCTTTTAAGCGTGTTCATAATCATCTTCACAACACTACTCATTAATAATGCTATTGAAGATACTATATGATTGAGGTGGTAGCTGTGTTTCCTCGAGACAATTTACTGAATCTAGTTAGTCATACGGAAAGACGCATTTACGCTTCAATTAACTGAATTCTTTACGATCTTTAGTAGTAGTAGTAGTATTCGTGGTAGTTCTATTAACTTTGTTTTTCATCACCATCATCATTAACTAATTTTTTTTATATATGTAAATATATATAATTCTTGAAGTTTTTATATTTATATCACCTTCAAAAGATGAAAGTTCTCTAATTAAGAAATGACAATCATATGCCGAAAAGTTATGAAAAAATATAGGAAAGAAGTTTGCAGTTTGATACTCTAAATACATAAGAATGTTATGCGCGGGCTCGCTACATTCACCCGTTAAATGACAATGATCAGCTACACGATCTTCAACAGGTAGAAGTTTTTATAAAAATGAATAAAGATTCCATTTAATGGTTTTTCTTCAAGTTCAAGTGAAAATGCATATTTTGCAATTCCTTATTCTTTGTTAGAAAGGTTTATTTATAAAACAATTTTTTAATGTATGTATATATCAAAATTTTTATTTCTTAATATTTGTAAGGATATTCAGACTTAATAAAACTACCTTCCAATACGTGTTGAAATATTACTCCTTGTTTCTCTATTTTGTCTATGAAATGATATAAAATTGCGAAGAAAAAGTATTCTATATTGAAACCAAGGTTTTTAGGGCCTCCTTAAAAAATTTTGTTCAAATCCATCCAATGGTTTTTACATGATGCGAATACAGCAGACAGGGAAACGGATAGATAGACAGATATACAGACAGATAGATAGACAGACAGATAGACAGAAAGACAGACAGACAGATAGACAGACATATAGACAGACAGACACACAGATAGACAGACACACAGGCAGATAGACACACAGACAGATAGACACACAGACAGACAGACAGACACACAGGCAGACAGACATGCGAAAGTTTACAATAACGCTAATTGTAAACTAGCAACAATTTTTTGCACAAGTATCCTATAACTAAGCGTTGGTAATGATATTAATACCCTAAGTGTAAGTGGGATTTTTTGTTACATTTCAGAAACTAAATTTTCGAACTGCCGTGATAAGCTTGTTTTCATTTTGAATTTATTTATTGTGTTGATCTTCGTCGCTAATACCCAGCAAACAATTTTAGAAAAGATAATCAAGTGTAGAATTAAGCATTTTTGGCGGAAGGACTTTCCAACTAGACTAACAACCTAATGATTTAAACAAGGCATGAGACTTTTATAATCAATTACTGAGAATTGATTACATTAATTATTGTATGAAATAATGATGATCATAAGTACGTATTTAAAGCTATTCTCTTTTAACTTCCTTTTTTTTGCGAACTAATGTGATGTATTTTGTCAGTAAGTCATTATGGTAAGTACTTTTTAGGGTAATTTCTAATTTTTTGCTGGGTAATGATGTCGACAAAGAAAAAATGTTTTATTGTTGTTACTATCTTCACTGATGTCAATAACGACAACTGTAATGCCACATTATTGTTTTTATTTCGTTTTTTAACTAGAACGCCAACATTTGCTTCAGCTGTAAATTTCAACCAAATAACAAAAACCAGAAATATTTAATTATAAAAATGAAAGTAGTTTTTAAAAATTTGATTTTAATATCATGGAATTATACAGAAAGAATTCATAGTAATGGTTAAATTGAGAAAATTCCTGTACCAGACTTATCCTTAAAATTACACGATATTATTTACTTTACTTTATTTCTTTATTTTAATTAATCTAACAGAAAATTTTAAAATATATATTATTAATTCCGCAAAGCTTAATTGTTTGTCTGCAGAAAAATATACTTAATATATGTACAGTTTCAAATTATTAGTAAAAATATTTATAATTCGCTCGCATCTTAATAAATAAAATACATAAAAAAATAAGAGATTTCATTAAGAACTTATAAAATATCGCTTGATTAAATTTTTCCTCGTGTTTTTCTTTGAAATATGTAGCATATTTTTTTGCAACATGTTGAAAATTGTAGGTAAAGATACTTCTAGGGTGTTCTTTCCCTATTTATTTTTAAGGCTTCTGACCGTAAAACAGCCTTCTATATCTCTTCTTCTGTTGCATTGGTGGTTAATTTCTTTCAAAAAACGTGTATCTTTGTAAAACTCCATAGCTTTGGTTGCGTAGTATATAATTTTATGTTAAGAACGTTTAAATCTTTTATTATATTTTCATAGTTGTTGTTTGCCCTGATGTTTATATTGTTACTGTTGTGATTTAATATATATTTATCCAATTTAATATTTAAAGAAGTAGTATACAAGCCTATTATGATTCAACATATTAACAAGAACAATAATATCAAGGAGAATTTAAAACGAAACCATTTTATTAGATGGTAAAACAAACAAATACATTAATTTTATATATAAACTCCCAAACCAAACTCTGACTGTGGGAGGAATACAGTTAATCTATCAGAAAACGATTTACCAACAACAACAACCTCTCCCCTCCCTAATCCGAAATTCAACGATAATCAACAACATTTTATATAGATGATTTCATTGAAGTATTTCGAAAAGAGTTATTCGAAAAAGAAATTAATATTAACAGTATTAAAGACTAATCACAAAAACTTCAAATGATTATATAGTAATCCTTGCAAAATGATCAAAGAAATCTATAAATTTTTAAAACCATGCAGTAATATCATGAGTGAAGAGGATAAAAATAGGCTTGTTAATATTGAAGCACAACTAGAATATATTAAAAATTTATCTGTCTGTCTCTATACACCTATCCGTTTAATTCTTTTCATATACGTAAATGATAATGAATATTAAACTAAACATGGGAAATAACAAACAATAATATAAAAAAAGAGTATAGAATAAAAACTAAAAATATATTTAAAAAAGAACACCTTTAATTATTAATTATTCAATAAAGATTTTCTATTCCCTAATATTACTATTAACCCTTTCTTCAATATTTTAATCACGATCATTTCAATCAATCTTAAAACTTAAATTGACCATAAACAGACGCACACACACACACACACACACACACACACACACACACACACAAACATATACAAACACATACACGTACGCACACACAAGATCAATACCTTTACTCAGTATCTATCTCTGCAGTTTCGTTAGAAAATTGAATACAGCCAAATTCTTACTTCTGCTTCAAAAAAAAAAAAAAATAAAAGTTCAATGACCTTTACCTAGATTGCTTATATTTCCTAATGTGAACAAACCTAAAACGTAAATTGACCAAACACACACACACACATCATTACCTTTACTCAGTATCTATCCCTATAGTGTTTTATTAGAAAATTCAATACACTCAAATTCTTACTTCTGCTTCTTGAAAACAAAAAATCAAAGTCCAATGACCTTAACTCCTGCATTCATCTTACATTTTCAACCCTCGTCATGAAAAAAAATCAAAATATAGTGATCTTTACCTTGTTTAATTATTTTTTTTTTCCTATTAAAAAAACCAAATTTAGTGACCTTTACCTAAATTGCTTATTTTTCCTAATGTGTAAAATACTTGTATTTTCTTATCTATCTTTAACTACAATTGTTAGCATTTTTTACACTTATCAATATGACTGTCTCTCAACACACCTGCTGTGTTTGGCTTCTCGATTCCTTCCATATACTTGTGATCACATTGTCACACTTATTAATATACCAACCCACGTCATCTAGCACTTCACATTTAAGCAATTAGTTTGAAGAATTTATTACCCTTTGAAAAAAAAAATACAATCCTTATTGTATAGAAATTTTAGTTTTTTAATTTTTAACAAACAAAATTTTTCTTATACATTTTTTTCTTTCATATCGCTTCTGCTTATTGAAAATCTAAATTCAAAATTCAATAACCTTAACACCTGCATTCATCTTACATTTCCAACCCTCATCATTATTCAATGGCCTATATGATTAAACTTTTTAAACACATTTATTAATTTTTAAATACAAATTTTTTCTACTCCCAAATATTATTCTTGTTAAACAGAAATCAACACATTTTTCTTTTTCTCACCAAATCCCTATACACAAGATCAGTACACACCACAATACTATTACATCCACGCACAAACAAAAATAATACATTTGAAAACAAGAAAACCTTTATTAATTATTCACTAAAGATTTTCTACTCCCCAATATTACTACATATTTACACTTTTTAATTATTCAAACCACGATCATTTCAATAAAACCTAAAACAGAAGTTAACATATTTTCCTTTCATCACCAAATCCCTATACACAAGATCAGTACATACCATCATACTATTCTATCCACTTACACAAGATCAATGCACACCTGCATTTTTAATTATTCAAATCACGATCATTTCAATAAAACCTTAAACAGAAATTAACATACTTTCTTTTTCTCACCAAATCCCTATACACAAGATCAATGCACACCTGCATTTCACAACTACACTCATGTGACCCTTGTCATTATTAATGGCCTACGTACTTGACATCAATGACTTCCTTATGTTAATGAGACACGTGCTAGACCCTTTTTTACATTCCCCCTAATTTATTACCCATTAATAATGACATTAATTGCTTTTGCATGACATTAATGGCTTCTGCATGAATGATTTATGGCTTTTGCATGATTTCCATACAATTCATGCACTTTTTGGCCGGAAGTGAGTTAGAACTCTCAGTTCCTATATACTCTTTCCCAAACACATAAATCAAATTATTTATTTATTGAATTGATTTTTACATTATAATCTTGACGTTAGCAAAAAATATGTTTTGTACCACAGTAAAAGAGCCATGCGCATATTTTCTCTTTTTGGCTCTTTTGCGCATTGCGTACAATAAAGGAGCAGCGCATTGAAATGCGCAATAACAAGTTGGCTCTGCTCTTTGCGCAAAAGAGCAAAAAAGAGCTGTTCTGCTTTGCGGATTTACTTACACTGTTTACCACATTACACCTCAATTTTCACTGCAGAAATTATTGCTATAATGGAAGCCATCAATACTATTATTAACAAAAAATGATATTTTGCCATATGCACGAACTCGTTATCGTCATTAAATATATACGCTACAATTATAAGGAACATACTAGTTAAAAAATAACCACATATAATACTGATCTGGCCACCAGGCCATTGCCAAATTAAGGGAAATGAATTTGCTGACAAAGTAGCAAAAGAAGCAATCAAAGCCCCACTTATAACAACAAACAATTACAGCATTACTGATATTTATCAATTTCTAAAAGTTTAATATCTTACAAATAACCACCTATTTCAGCAAACATCTAATTGGTACAGAATGGTAAATAAGAACAATCTTAACATAAACATATTTCTTAGATCCAACATCAGTTTTGTAAATAGAAGACACATAGTGAAATTCGAAAGGCTACGTCTGGGACATACCAAGGTATTTCACAGACACTTTGTAATTTATCTACATCCAAAATTTGCAACTGCAATATTTCAACACCTGAAACCACTAAGCATACTCGAGAATTTTTATAAATTCTTCTGACCTAACTTCCCTACTAACCAATCCTACTGTAACAAATATATCTCAAATAATTATTTTCTTAAAAGAAACCAATCTATATAATTAAATTTAAGCAAGTAATGTTGTAAATATTTTAAGAAATATTGTGCCTAAAGCCCAGCTGCTATGGCCTCTAATTCATTCGTCAATAATTTATAATTATAATCTAATGCTGTAAATAAATAAATAATTTAGAAGGAGTAAAGCTGTAGAATCACATTTTCTGTTTGTCACTTTCACCATTATAAAATAAAGGTGCTGCAAGTAAGATACTTTGTCATTGATCGAGATAGTTATTGAGTTATAAAATCTTGATGAATCGTATTTTTGTTCTATGTACATCAAGATTTTATAACTCAATAACTATCTCGATCAATGACAAAGTATCTTACTTGCAGCACCTTTATTTTATAATGGTGAAAGTGACAAACAGAAAATGTGATTCTACAGCTTTACTCTCCTGCTGCAAGTAAGATACTTTGTCATTGATCGAGATAGTTATTGAGTTATAAAATCTTGATGAATCGTATTTTTGTTCTATGTACATCAAGATTTTATAACTCAATAACTATCTCGATCAATGACAAAGTATCTTACTTGCAGCACCTTTATTTTATAATGGTGAAAGTGACAAACAGAAAATGTGATTCTACAGCTTTACTCCTTCTAAATTATTTATTTATTTAGATAATATATATATATATATATATATATATATATATATATATATATATATATGTGCTAAAAGTTACGCAATTTGGCCAAATACAACAAAAAATTCTTTCAAAAATATTGAGCTTCGATAAAATTTAAAAAAATATCATTTGCATATGTGTTATCTTTTATATTAAAATCGAACTGATATGTTAAGAACGACGACTATCAGAGAGTTTTATCCCTCAAATAATAAAACAAGTACTTTCTCAGTATTATTACTTTACTTGGTGTTTGTGCTAAAAGTTACGAAATTTGGCCAAATACTAAAAAAAAATGTATATATATATATATATATATATATATATATATATATATATATATATATATATATTTAGAAAATTTCTACTTTAGCTAATTTTATTTAAAGGCGATAGCGTGTACTTTTCCACTGCGGAGATATTACTATTGAATCCTAATTTAAATCCTCATGAGTATCATCGCGCTAAAAAGTTTTTTTATCTGTTTTTAAATTTTGTTTTTATAATTTTCGTGTTGTTTTTGTTCAGTAAATGAATAAAATTTTTTACTAGTTTTCATATAAATTACATTAAATTACTACTTAAGGAAAATTTCAAAATGTAACTTTTTTTTGAAGGAAAAGTGCAACTTTTTCCTGGAAACATATTCTTTTGTATTTATTTATTGATATACACTTAAACTTATCCTTTTATTTCATTCCTTTTTTAGATGGCATTTCGGCCAGGAATGGTTGATTTGCCTGAGGGACATAGAGAAGCAAATGTTAATGCTATTACTTTGCCTGAAGTTTTTCATGATTTTGATACAGCGCTACCAGAGCTTAATGATATTGATATTGAAGCGCAATTTTCTATAAATCAATCCAGAGCTGATGAAATAACAATGCGTGAAGATTATGGAAGCCTATCACTTTCCTTACAAGATGATGGCTTTGGTGATGTGGGCTTTGATAATGAAACACCAGATATGGTTCGGGGACAGTTAGATTCCACTCTTAACGTAAGCTTCTTTAATGCATTCTATGTTTCATTTATTTTACGAAAATTTTCAAGGATCAGTTATTTGAAGATGAGATAATTTCAAACGTACGAGAAAGCAACGAAACAGGTATTCGACCTAATGAACAAGACGTTTCCGATTCTCGGTTAGATGGTGATGGGTTTGGAGACGAATTTGGACGTAGGTAGAAATATTATTTCTTGTTGTAAGAATACTCGATTTTTCTTTTTTAGAACCAGAACTTTTTGGGGATGAGTTGTTTGGAGAGCCACCTCGGTTAATGGCCGAAAATCATGAAATAAGAGAATCAATTGCAAACGTTGATAAAGTGTTAGAAGACGAATTTCCTGACAATTTTGATGTTGGAGCTCCTTCGCCAGACTCAAGTTGTGAAAAAGTACCGGATTTAAATCAAACAGGTAATTTTTATATTTTATGATTCTATTTAAAAACTTAAATTAAATAGCAGAGTCTATCGATGTTGTCAAATTGTATTTAAAAGCTGTAAGCGATTCATTCATAAGGAACTATTTATAAGGAAAAGTAGCAGCGAACTTGATTTTAAGCGGAATTCACGGTTAGCTATCGTACATCTTGTAACATATTTAAATGTTTATAAATTAAAAACAGGACAGTAACAAAATGGAACACTTGATTTCCTGTGATTGCACCATCTACAATATTTAAAACTGCATTAGATGTTGTTGCGTTTATTGTCAATTGTGAAACAGCTGGCATATTTGACGCCATATTGATTTGGGCTCCTTGAATTTCTTTACAATACAGACAGTGTAGTCAAATTAGGGGATTTATCCGCTAAAATCGGGGATTTTATTTTTAAATAGTGGGGATAACAATTTTAGTTTGGGGATTGAGGAATTCTTTGGGGATATATTTTGCCTTTTGGGGATTTAAGGAGCTTTTTGGGTTTTTTGTTTTTAAATTCTGTTTTTGAATATTTTAACTTTACTATTTAAAAAAAAAATTATTGTTTGCTACATACAAGTTCCATAGTATGGTGAAACAAAACATTGTTAAAAATTATGACACGTAAGTCTTTCTGTTAGTTTGAGCAAAATCTTTATTAAAATATTTAGAAGAATCTCCTTCGAAAAACTACTCTTTTCCCGTCTTTGGTCATTTGTCTGACAGAAAGAAGATTTTCACATAAATCAGGAACATACTCAACGTTTTTCATAGTTATATCCTTTTTCCCATTCAACGAATAATTCACTTTTATTAGCAACAAGGACGATTTTGTTCTCTACGTTACGTGTGTTGTACATAAATGCATTGTTGTTCATTATTTGGTTGCTAGCGCCACTTTTAACATACCAATATAAAGTTTTGTTGTAATCATATCGCTTATTAGTAGGAGCAGAAATATTCATGCACGTGCTTGATGCAATAGGAGTTTACGAAACTTATTTCCTTTCATTTTTCCTATTGCTGTTAACATTGCTTTTGCAGTTATTTTTGTTTTGACAATTTCTAGATATGTGGCCAAATTCCTTACAATTAAAATACTGAATCGGTCTTTTCTTCTTTTTTAAATTCTTTGTATTTAACGCAACTTCTTGAGCATCGAATTTGTCATCTTGAAGAAGAATAGTTTTGACTATATCAGTCGTCAGCTTTTCTTTCGAGTTTTCCACTGCCATCACCAAAGGTTTAAAATCATCCGACAAACTTAGCGATGCTGTAAGCTTATCATCTATGTTAATCCCACCGTTCTTTTCTTTTAATGCAATAATAATTATATCATTTACATACCCTTGTACTGAACTGTAGTTCTTCGGCTAAGAACACAACTTGGACGAACGACGAATTTTTGGTCGCGAATATTCTAATCTAATAACCACTGATTTTTAATTCTAACTATAATTTCAAGTGCAGCCATTTAAATTTTACAAATTCAGAATTTAAACTTAATATGTAACACGTGACCTATGTAACGGTAAAGAGTTTATAGATATTGCATGATTTGCTCTTAGAATATATCTTTTTGACAGGTAGATTGTAGGAACTGTCATGAAAATGTGCATTGATCTGTTATTTTTTAACTGTAAAGACCTAAAGGATTAAAAACTTTATTTGAATATGCTAGGAAAAAGTAGCCTTTTTGCCGCTAAACTGTGACACACATTCACCAAAAACAACTATGCTCTTTCTTCCGCTTCCTTTAAAGTTGACGTCATTTCTAGACTTTCGTATTTGTGATCGGTGGATTTTGCTCTTAAGGTTCTTAGGTTTCACTGCTCCTAGTTTTATATGAATGCTCGGTAGAAATTTTTTTCTGAACTTAAGGTTCTTCAGATACACTTTTTCTACATGTAGTTAAACTTTCCTTTTGTGTCGTAATTTTTGAAATTTTATTTTTTAAAAGAAAAAAACTTTCGAAATGATTTAAAAACTCCAGAGCTGATAACATGATTAACATGAGTTAAAAAACTTGTACGTGATAGAAAAAAACTAACATGATATTTAAATTATGTACGTAAAACTTTCATACTAATTCTAGTTTCGTTCAGAAGAGGACTCTTCTCTAGACAGCGTTATTTATTTAAAATTTTTGTAATTGCTATGGATATATTATTTGTGCTTTACAAAATGTATTATTTTAAATAAATAATTCTGGCAAACAAAAAACGACTTCAAAACAAATTATATCTGTCTGCCTATACCGGTTCAAAAGTATGGCCACCCACATACATCAAATTACGTTACCCATTGGGACACCTTTATATTATATCTCTAAAGTTTTTAATTGCTATAGCAGACTTATGGCCAGTTTTTGACTTCATATTTAAATACGCATTAAGTTAATTTGCATTTAAATTTAAGTTGTATTTAAATACAGTTTCAGTTTTTCAGTCATCTTTGATCGTTCTTATTTAACTAAGATAAAAATATGGCAGCATTACAAAATATCAAAATAATTATCAATAGTTTATGAAAAACAGCTGCTAACAAACAGAATGAATTGCAAATTTTGTTAAAAAATTTGGAATATAAAAAAATGCCTGCGGTACTCATGCATTTACCACATTTTCATTAAGAAATGTGTCAAAACATAAAATAATGTTCTATCAATGGCTAAAACAACAACAAAAAATGCCATAACCATATGGTAAAACTGGACTTTAAATGCTCAAGATTGTTCATTTAAGTTTTATTTAAGTGTGCATTGAAAAACTAAATTTTGTACTTAAATAGAACTTAAGAATAAATGACATTTAAGTACGAAAAACTGACCCTTAGCACTACAGCTCCTTGTTAATTTCAACCGTTTGTCTACATCAAAGTACAGCAACTATTGTAACACCCTTTAATTTATAATCTAAAATATTTATACTTTTTACTATACCAAGCAAAGTAGTTGACATTCTGTCTAATTTTCAAGTGCTTGTATGTAACGGTTCGGAAGGTACGGCCATATATGATAAGTTACTTTAATTTTTGGAACACCCTTCAATTTCTAAGTTCTTATTTTAAACTTGTTGTTATAGCGGACTTAGGAATACAGATTTTTTGTAGTTTTCTAGCGTCTGTCTACAACTGTTTAAAAGTATGGCCATATAAATCAAATTAAATGAACTATTGGGGCACCCTCTAACTTATATTTATATATATATATATACTTGTTACTATAACGGTCATAGCAATCGAAATTCTGCCCAATTTGCAAGTATTTGTCTATAACGGTTCAAAAGATAGGTCGATATAAATCAATTTCTATCAATTATGGAAACACCCTTCAATTTCTAAATTGAAATTACAAACTTGTTAATAAAACGGACTTAGCAATACAGGTCCTTGTAAGTTTCAACTCTCTGTCTATAACAGTTCAAAAGTTTGGCCTCATACATTAAATAACATCAACTATTGGGACACCCTTTTGTTTCCATACCCAAATTTTATACTTGTTATAGCGGAGTTAGCAATGCAGGTTCGTTGTAAATTTCAAGAGTCTATTTACAGCTGTTCAAAAGTATGGCCATGTACATCCAATTAAGTAAACTGAAAGTTAATATTTTTTACGGTCATAGTAATCGACTTACTGTCCAATTTGCAAAAGTTTGTCTATAACGGTTCAATAGATAGGCCCATAAAGGTCAATTTACGTCACCTATGGAAACACGCTTTAATTTATAAATTCAAATTTCATTCTGTATATAACGGTTCAAAAGTTTGGCCACATATATCAAATAACATTAACTATTTGGACACCCTTCAAATTATAATTTTAAAAGTTTATATTTGTTATTGTAACGTTCATAGTAATTAACATTCTTTCTCATTTTTAAGCGTTTGTCTATAACGGTTCAAAAATAATACTAATATACGTTACATCTGGGGACACCCTTTAATTTTTAGATTTATTTTTGCATTACTTTTTGTTATAAGGAGCAGTCATTTTAAATTTTAAAGAAAAGAATAAGTTCTGCAGGCACAAACATTAAAATAGCAACATTCAGACGAATTGATAACCTTCTTTTTTTGAAGTCGGTTAAGAAAAGAGTTTGATATGTATTAAAACAAGTAAGAGTACTATATTTGGCTATGCCAAATCTTATATATCTGAATGTTTAGAATGAAGTTGAGAAGGACACAAATGAACGCGCTTTAGCAGAGTTAACCCTAATGGTGGAGCCCAATAACTTTGCACATATAGCGACTTCGGTAACGGCAAAGCAAGCTTGGGAAGCGTTGATGAGTGCATTTGAAGACAAGGGCTTAACACGAAAGGTTGACTTATTGAAACAGTTGGTGCAACTAAAGTTGGTTGATTTTGACTCAATGGAAGAGTATATCAACAAAATGGTGATGACTTCTATCAAAGTCAAGAACACCGGTTTGAATATTGAAGATGAACTAGTGGCATCCTTGATGTTGGCCGGACTGCCGGAGGAATTCCGTTCAATTGTCCTGGCTGTAGATAATTCAAACGCAAAGTTGAGTGTGGACATGGTTAAGAATTTACTATTGCAGGACGCTAAATTTGATAACCCTGTAAAGAAAGAGGAAAATGCATTTGTTTCCAACAAACAGCATTATAAGCAAAAAAAATTTAAGTGTCATG
Source organism: Gymnosoma rotundatum (assembly GCA_916610165.2). Lineage (NCBI taxonomy): Eukaryota > Metazoa > Arthropoda > Insecta > Diptera > Tachinidae > Gymnosoma > Gymnosoma rotundatum. The sequence goes on from OU744336.1 coordinate 114,802,880, forward strand.
GTTGTAAGAAAGAAAGCCATTTCATAAGAAATTGTCCAAACGTACAAAATAAAAAGTCAACCAAAAGTAACGGTTTAAAGCAACATGCAAGAAACCCTAAGAGTGGTTTTACATTATGGGCATTGTAGCTGACTCTTTTATTGTTTTCTATTTTGGAGCATCTCCGTAAGTCGTCACGCGTTTACATTATGACTCTTTTGTAGCAAGTGAGAGAATTTTTCTTTCTACGTACCAAGTGTTGCCATAAACTAAATGTATTTTTGAATGTAGCAGAAAACTGCTTTGTGGGTAACACTAACAGTAAAACAAAAAAGAATAAAATAATAAGAGTAATAAGTGTCTGTGCATTAAGAAATTAAAATGTGTGATTTAACGAAAGAAGAAATTATTGAACAAGTTGTTGATCTAACTGGACTAGCAGTTCAAACGTTAGACTTAAGTGATGTTGGAAATATTAAAATAATTTGGAATTTGCTAGATTGCTTTGAAGATGCAAGTAGTTTGCCGAATAAAAGACGTCGAAAAGAGTGGATAAAACCATGGAGGCAACAGCGAGATGAACGAGGCTCGTTTGTATTTCTAATGAAAGAGCTTTCTTCACATTCATTCTCTTTTTTTTTTTTAATTACATAAGAATGAATGCAGAAACATTCAACTACATTTTACGAAAAATAGAAAATGACATTAAGAAAAAGGACACATTGCTTAGGAATTCAATATCTCCGGCAGAAAAGTTAGCTGGTACTCTGCGATATCTAGCCACTGGCGAATCTTATAGAAGCATTAACTATCAAACTCGATTGTCTAGTTCTAACGGTACAATACTGTTTTAAAAAGCCTAATTGTTCAAAACACCACAGTTTTGGTTGGACAATATCTTCCAAACCTGCACCACTTCGTTTGCTAGTATTTATGTCGTGCAATGTCCTAATATACTGTGATCTTAAAGTGTGTATTTTTTTTTTATTTCCTCTATTGTTATGTCTTTATTTATTTTTTTTAATTCAGTGGTTATTTCGAACAAAGTAGCAGACCGTTTTACTCGATTTAAATACAACGAATGACGAACATTATACAGGTTTTCATTTTCCTGATATTTTGCTATTAAAAGCTCCACTAATTCTTTTGTCCACATGATGTTTTTTTATTTACCAATAAATTAAACTTATTAAGCCGCACTTGTTGTAATTTATATTTACATGTATTTCTGTTTCTATACAGTGTTTCCAAAAATTTATTTTTAAAAAAAATTTTGAACAATATAAAAAAAAGCCATTTTGGCAACACTGCTCAAGCATAGAACAGCAAAAAACGAAAGAGAGAAACAGGAATGAGAGAAAAAACTGAAAAGAGTCATGAAAATTCATTTCGTGCTACTTTTGCTACCCCGCAAGCTTCTCTACACCTCTTGCCTACAAACTTCTGCATCATGACTTTTGTAGCTGCTACAATGCCCTTAATGTAAACTCCCTCTAACGAGAAAATTCTGCTAGCTTCACTGTTTACGTCAAGTGACGTCTGCGCAGATGAGTAGTATGTTGATTCAGGCGCAACAACACACATGTCGAACTCGAAAACAATACTTCACAACATTAAAGCTAGAAAGGGAAAATAAGTAATTGTGGCGAATAACAACAAATTAACAGTTAAGTGTGTTGGTGATGCTAGTGTACAGTTGTTAATTGACGAAAAAACAGAAACCGTTATCAGAAATGTTGAATACGTGCGCAGCTGTGCACAAATTTGTTGTCAGTCAGGCAATTAACGGCAAACGGAAAAAAAGTAATTTTTGAGCAGAATAGCTGTAAAATTTTGGACAGTAATCATGCACTGATAGCAACAGCAAGCTTGCATAACAATTTATACAGATTGGATTGCGTTTCTCAGAACACAAACCAGAAAGCACTGATTGTAAAAAATGATGCGCAGTTATGGCACAGACGCTTTGGCCATATTTGCAATGAAAATCTAAAGAAGATTAAAATTGAACACGATTTAAGTTTTCATCTCAATCCTACTCAATGTGAAATTTGTATTCAAGGAAAGCAAGTAAGAAATTCGTTTAAAGAATTTGGTCATCGTGCAAAGGAGCTTCTAGAAATAGTTCATTCAGATGTAATGGGACCCTTTAACACAAAATCTTTTTCCGGTGCGAGGTTCATTGTAATTTTTGTGGATGACTACTCTCGAAAGGTATTTTTATCACCCATAGCAAGCAAAGCCGACGTATTCGAGGAATTCAGAAATTTTAAAACAACGGCTGAAAATCAGTGTTCCAAGAAAATAAAGATTTTTCGATCAGACAACGGCACTGAGTATATAAACAGTCAGTTCCAGAAATTTTTAGCTCAAAGTGGAATAATACATAAAAAACAGCTCCATATACACCAGAGCAGAATGGCGTATCCGAGCGTCTCAACCGAACAATAGTGGACAGGGTAAGATGTATGCTAATTGACTCCGGTCTCGATGAACAATTTTGGGCTGAAGCAGCTGTGACAGCGGCGTACTTGTTGAATAGAATACCATGTAGAAACAACACTATTTGCCCGGAAGAAATATGGTCGGGTAAGAAACCAAACCTTAACCATATTCGTGTTTTTGGATGCAAGGCGTTTGTACACATTACAAAGGTGAAGCGTTCCAAGCTACAAGCAAAATCTATACCATGTCTATTCGTTGGATATAGTATAGAAAGCAAAGCTTATCGACTTTATAATCCAGCAACAAAGAAAATAATAGTCAGCCGTGATGTTGTTTTTATGGAGGTTCAGGTACGTAGTAATAGTATAAATTCTGCTAACAGTGTTCCAAATCTTATAGTCGAAGTCCCTGGAAGTGATGTAAATTCAGAGGCGCGATTATTGAATGAATTTCCATCTGGAGGCGTTAGTGAAGATCCGTCTAATATCAAAGAAGAAACAACAACTGATGACATCAAGAATATTTCAAGTGATAGTCTTCAAGTAGAGTATAATTGCAAATCCGAAGACAGCTTAAATTTTGAAGATGCAGTTGAAAAGCATTTTGATGATGACCTTTCGAAAGAAAATGTTAAATTACGACGGTCTGAGCGTCTAGCTGCAAAATGTGGACGTGAAATAAATTTTTGTGCAACTAGTTTTTTTATCAAAGGATCCTGTTTCAGTTGATGAAGCGTTAAACTCAGAAGACGCAACACAATGGCGTATTGCAATGGACAAAGAAATGAAATCTTTAGCCTTAAATAACACATGGACACTAGTAAAATAACCGGATAATAAGAAAACAATAAAAAGCAAATGGGTGTTCAAAACGAAATACGATGCCAGTGGTAATAACATTCGGCAGAAAGCCAGACTTGTTGTACAAGGCTTTAGACAACAAAAAGGCATTGACTATAATGAAACTTTTGCTCCGGTAGTTCGTCTCTCATCTTGCGTTAGCCGTTAAATTTAATCTACATGTACACCAGCTTGACGCAGAAACAGCATTTCTGAATGGAGATCTCGAAGAAGAAATCTATATGGACCAACCAAAAGGTTACAGTGATGGAAGTAACCGTGTTTGTTTGCTAAAGAAAGCCCTTTATGGACTTAAACAATCAAGTCGAGTTTGGAATACAACTTTAAATAATGTACGTATAAAATTTGGCCTCAAAAGAAGCGAAACTGATCAATGCGTATATTTTAGCATTGACAAAGATGACATTATATATGTGGCCATTTATGTCGATGATGTTTTAATACTTTCTAATAACATTCAGACCACAAATAAGCTTAAAGATGAGCTTTCAAAACACTTTCGTATGAAAGATTTGGGAGAAGCATCTTCAGTCTTGGGAATGCGTATACAAAAATTTGATGGAGCAATAAAAATAGATCAATCAAAATACATTCAGGATGTGTTAAAGAGATTTTCAATGGATGAATGTAATCCAGCTTGTTCACCAGTGGATATAAATCAAAAACTCTCCCTCGAGATGTGTCCGGTATCTGAAAAAGATAAAGAGGATATGAAAAATGTTCCATATATGGAAGCAATTGGTTGTCTACTTTACGCTGCTCAGAACACAAGGCCTGACATTTGTTATATTGTGAATATTCTCAGCAGGTTTAGCACAAATCCAGGGAAGGCTCATTGGTTGGCTGTTAAAAGAGTTATGCGATATCTAAAGGGTACGATTAATAAAGGTCTTGTCTACAGAAGCATGGCTGATGGGCTTATTGGTTATTGCGATGCTGATTGGGCAGGTAACATTGATGACAGGCGGTCTACAACTGGGTATATTTTTACTATGCAAGGCGCAGCAGTATCTTGGGGCTCAAGAAGACAACGCACTGTGGCACTTTCATCAACAGAAGCTGAATTTATGTCAATAGTGTCTGCGATTCAGGAATCTGTGTGGCTTCATAGATTGGAACGAGAACTTAAAAACCCTCCTGCATCAATGGAATTATATTGTGACAACAAAAGCGCTATTCTAATTGCACGAAACAATTCATATTCATCTAGAACCAAACACGTCGATATAAGAATAAAATTTATTCAGGAGAAATTGAACTTGAATATTTGGAAACCACGAAAATGATAGCTGACTTATTTACAAAAAGGCGTTCCAGCTGATAAATTTAAGAATTTTATTCAACAGTTTGGCCTGGATTAACATGTTTATTTAAATAAGTTTGCATTTAAAAAGTTTATTTTTTCTGTGAATTAATTGGTTTATTATTATATATTTGAAGTAAAGGTTTATTCAGGGAAGGTGTTGAGAATCGAATAGCCATTTACATCATACCATATCTGTTAATATTATACACAGAAGTTTATTTTAGTAGTTTGTAACAGTAAGTTAAGAGAATTCAATAAATTTTAGTTTAGTTCTTTTGTAACACTCAACAAGTGCACACGCGTTTCACTCTACTTAACAACAATATCCTTCACCACCTATGTAAATCAGTTTAGTGAAGTAACTTCAATCAAAAAAGCAAATATTAGGGTGACCCAGACTTAAATAAATAAAAAAAATTTGGTACTTTTTGTAGTTAAATACATATATCCACTAAATACTGTACATAATATATGAGAGATACAACTTAAAGCTTAATGTGTCACTTTCACACTTGCAACATGTTATTACTTGTATTTGGATTACATTACATGAACTGTTAATAAACATTACCTCTTCCGTTTTAACGGTTTTTCTATCCACCACCATCAGTACTGCGTATATATGTATAATTTCACATAAAAATGTCGTCCGCTCCTAACGGGTTAGATCTCTTGATATTTAAAACAAATTTTTAAAATTTCAGAGCCCCGTAACTCCGATAATGTTTTTTTACTTGATGTGTTTTTCTTATTTTTTAATTCTTTATTGCCCAAATATTTATTTTTTTAGTATGGAATTAATACAGGTAGGCGTGGTGTTTTGCCCGCTGCGTCTAAGGACATGAAACGTTCTTGATGATTTCCAACAGCACCTCCTTCGACACTAAGTCTGATCGATTGACCTATTTATTTTTTTCTGGCTGATCCAGTGCCTCGGCAAACTTGATTTCAACACAAACATTGACGGACATTGCTCTTTCGACTTCGCTATGCATAGGAAGTCAGAATATATACTTTATGGGGTCGGAAACGGATGTTGAAGAAATAACACACGGAAGACAAACTTATATATACTCTTTTTCCACATTTTGTGGTGAAAGGTATAAAAAGACTAAAAAACATTAAATGTACTTATAATTTTCTAATTATCGTTTCTAGATTCGTAAACAATATATGTATATTGGTTTTAATATTCACCCAGCAATGTTTGATCAAAGACAATAAATTTATATAAATTTATGTTTATAGTCTTTGGTTTGGTTATCTGCTACTCATTACATACAATTTTGGAACATAAAAAATGTTTCCAGATTTTTTTCACGATCATGTAATCTTATCTCTATTGCCTAAACATACATTTGTTCTAAATTAATATTCATTTCTATTAAAGGTGATATTGAAAAAGAAAGTACACCGGTCGTAAATCAGCACGCAGCTGTTGATGAAAATTTGGAGCAATCTACGTTAATACAGAATGAAGATGAAAGTTTCGCTCTTGCTCCAGTTGATGCTTCGGCTTATAAAGGTGTAACAAAAACAAAACGTAAAAGGAAACTCATAGTTGATGAAGTTAAAAACATTTCTGGAGAGGAAATGAAAGCTCAATTAGCGAATACCTCAGATATCGTAACCACATTGGACTTAGCTCCTCCAACGAAGAGGTGGTGAATTATTTTAAGCTGTTTTAAACACAAACAACTCTATTAATATGATATTAATTTCAGGTTGATGTATTGGAAAGAGACAGGCGGAGTTGAAAAACTATTTTCTTTACCATCACGAACAATACCAGCAAGAGTGTTATTCCTTAACTACCACAGACATCTTATATCACATTTTACACAATTAGAAGATTTTACTTGTTTAGGACCATCTGATATATTAGCTTTAGATCACGTTACCCATGACAACGACTCTTTAGCAATAATTCAAAATAAAAGAGGTCGTAAAAGAAAATTTGATGTATTGCAAACTAATCAAATGTCGTCTACTGACATTAGTGGGGACATAACAGCCCAAAGCCTAGCAGTTCCTGAAGCTGTTCGAGAACAAGAAAGCTTTGTAGCTTCGAACAATTCTCTGAAAATTAATAGTGTAATTACAAATGAATCTGCGCAAACTACCGGACCAATAGTATTTGATAGCTGTGCAAGCCCGGGACCATTATTTTCCATGAATGATATAAATAACATTGACAATATTAAATCTCTTGGAGATCTTGCTTTTACGCCGGGAAATCTTTCACATGGAATTGATGCTGCAGACGATTTTAATCATGGCGGACTTACTCCTGTTAATCTTAATCATGGTCAAATGACACCAAGACACCCCGAAATCGAAACAATTGAATCAATACCAAACCTTCCTGTTGATCAAATATCATCTATTTTAAATGCAGCAGAAAATATGCCGGATAGCATTAATATAAAAGGTTCAATAAACGTTAGTAATTCCTGCGGATTAACACAAGATTGGAATGATTATAACTTTTCACCAACGATGGAAATACAGGTAATTTTTTTCAATTTGCTGTGTTTAAAATTAACAATACATAGTGGGTGGGTCAGAATCATAACATTTTGAAAATAATTCAGCCATTTGTTACGAGCTAAGCCGATTGATCCCAAAATTGAAATAAGCATAACAGAGACTAAAATGTTTATTCCCAACTTTGCATTTACGATTAAAAGCTTTAATAATGCTTTTGTTAAAAAATGATTTTTTAAATTATATTTCTTTTAAATTATATTTTCTTTATTTTAAAATTATATTTCTTTTATAATTTTTATTTTTCAAAATATTCAAACAATAAAAATAATTATATATATGTTGCTTCAAGAATATATTTATGATTATTAATTCAAATTTTTAAAATTATTAATTTTCAAAAGTAACAACAAATTCAAACAATTTCAAAATAAAACATTTACAATATTTTACACAATTAAAGAGTAATATAAAAGAAAGTACAATAATTATAAGATGCTAAAATTATATACATACATATAACTCCCCCACCAATTAATAACACATTACTCCTGGAATGTGATAAAATCAATAAATTTTTGTTTTAATGTTAAAATAAAAATAAAATAAGTTTATAAAATCAAACAGCTTTATTTAGAATAATTTCTCCCAGTTAGTTTCCGGTCAATGTTAACGTCTGGTATAGTATTCTGGTATTTAAAAACTCTTTTAACCAACTGCCTATCTCTTTTACAACCCTTTTCATCCAAAAAATTTGTTTTGTTTCTTTCTTTTACTTGTTTTATTATGTATTTTGGTTTTTGTTTTAATTTATAAAATCCTAAATTCTTAACAAATTCTCTTTCATTAAAATTATGACAATCTTTTCTTTTTTTATTAATCTTTCTCAATTTTTTAATTTTATTCGCATGAATTTTATTATGCAACATATGCCAAACAGATTTATCAACTTTATTATGAAGTAAATCATTTGGTTTATATCCCGTTGTACTATGTATCGAGTCATTATATATTTGAACGGACTTTAAAACAAACGTTTTGTCATCGAAATCTTTATGTTCTGGATTTATCTTAAATATTCTAATATGTTCATTGAGTGTAAGGTGAAACCGCTCTATATCTGCGTTACCAGTATGGGTATTCGGTGCAGTAAAATGAAAATCTATTTCTTCACTATTTAAAAAATTTCGTATATAAGCTGTATTAAATTCATTGTCTGCAATAATCTTTTTTGGTTTTCCCAAAATAGCAAATCTTTCCCTTAATTTTTCAACAATTGTTAATGAATTCTTATCAGTTAAATAATGTATCGAAACATCATTAGAAAGTTTATCAATACATGTTAAAAAAGTTGTTTGTTTGTTAAGAAACCATATATCAACATGGATCATCAAGTTAGATTGAAGTGGAGTTTCTGTAACGCATAACTTCGTTTCTATTGGTCTTCTATCGAATTTACACATGTTACATAGAACACAATTATTAATAAATTTATGAATTTCTCTACGTAATTTTGGAAAATATATTTTATCTTTTAACTCTAAAAATGTTTCTTCTATACCTCTATGATTCTTATCATTATGATATTTTTCTATTATCTGTATAAGGGTTTCTTCATCAAAAACGTCTTTAACAAACCTAGAGCATTTTAAAAATTTCATTTCTGTTGCATTCGAAAAGTATCTTACTATAGTCTGTTGAAATTTCTTAAATATTTCAAAACTTTCACAAAAAATTGCTATAGTTCCTTTTATTGGAAAAATTTCTTTTAAAAATTTTAATATTTTTTCCTCAAAATATTCTTTTATTGTAATTATGTGTCTAATTTTCTTCTGATATAAAATTTTCTTTTCATATTTATAATTTTTCCCTAAATTCAGTATAAGTTGATTTTTAAATATATTTACTGGTGAATCTGAAATTAAAATATGATCGTTTAAGTTTTCTTTTCCACTATGTATCGTGGCTTTATCTGAAAATATTTCGTCACCATTTTGCTCAAGGCAATGTATATCTACACGGCTAAGAAAATCTGCAACTTGATTTTTTTTCCCTTAATGTACTCAACATCGAAGTTATATTCGTTTAATTGTATTTTCCACCTTTGTAGCTTCATATTAGTTTCTTTCAAAGAATTTAACCATACAAGTGGTCGATGATCGGTTTGAATTTTAAATTTTCTTCCAAACAAATAAGGTCTGAAATATCTTACAGACCATACAATTGCTAACAATTCCTTTTCAATTGTACTATAATTACGTTCGTGTTGGTTTAAAGTTCTAGAAGAAAATGCAATTGGATGTCCATTTTGCGATAAAACCGCGCCTAAGGCTTCATTACTAGCGTCTGTTGTTAAAACGAACATTTTATCAAACTTTGGATAAGCTAAAACTGGGGTAGAACATATTATTGATTTTAGTTTATTAAACGAATTAATGTCACCTGGATTATGCACATTTATGTGTGAACCTTTTTTAAGATATGAAATCATCGGTAATGCTATTTGACTATAATCTTTAATAAATTTTCTATAGAAACCAGTTAAGCCTAAAAACGATCTTATTTCTTTAATTGTTTTTGGTAAAGAAATCTTTTGAATGGAGTCAATTTTGTTAGGATTCGTTTTTATACCATCAGATGTTATAATATGCCACGTCTAAAAAAATTACATTGTCTACTTGAACTTTCATATTATATTCAGATAATCTTTGAAAAATCTTAGTTAATGAAGAAATATGTTCTTGAAGAGAGGTTGAAAATACTAATATATCATCTAAATAAACTACGCATATATTATTAATATAATCTTGCAGCACTTCGTTCATCATTCTCTGGAATGATGCTGGAGCATTTTTTAAACCAAAAGGCATTCTTGTAAATTCATAGTGTCCATTCGAAGTTGAAAATGCTGTTTTATGTCTGTCTTCAGGTAACAAAGGTATCTGATGAAATCCTTTAGCTAAATCAATAGTGCTAAAATACTGTGAATTTCCTAGTTTCGACAATAAATCTTCTATATTAGGGATAGAAAATTTGTCTTCTATAGTCATATTATTTAACTTTCGATAATCTATCACTACTCTAAATTTTTGTTTTCCGGAGTTATCTATTTTTTTAGGAACAACCCAAATAGGTGCATTATACGGGCTACTTGATTTAGTAATGATTCCTGATTCTAACATTTCATTAATCTGTCTTTCCACTTCTTCTTTGTGAATTTCTGGAAATCGATATATTTTTGAATATATTGGAATTTCATTAATTGTTGGTATTTTATGTCTATATTTTACTACACTTGATAAATTTTCACCTTCTACATAAAAAATATTTTCAAATTTTCTTACTAATTTTGTAAATTCTTTAATTTCTTCACAATGTAAATCTTGTGTTCTCAGTTTTTCGTTCAAATATTCTATTTTCGGTTTATTAAAATTAATATCCATTACTATAGAATTGAAATATGACATATCATTCTCATCGTATTCTTTAAATGTGTTTTCATAAATTAATGGTATTTTTGCATTTGCAGTTATCAATAAATTTTCTTTTAAATCTATTTTTGTTCCTAATGGTTTTAATATATTGCATCCTAAAATTCCGTCATAATCACTTAATAATTCTGCTTCTAGCATTTCAATTTTTACATTAGGGGTATTAAATTCTTTAAAGAGTGGTATTGTTATTTTTTTCGATGATTTTGTTTTAGAGCAAATAGTGTTTAGTATAATTGGAGTTTCAAGTTCTGTTCTAAAGGACTTATGAAATAAATTTCTTCTCACTAGTGACGTACCTGATCCTGTATCTACTAATAATTTGATAGGTACACTTTTTGTTTTTACTATTATACAGGGTAGAGCTCTCCGGCCTGTAATTGAAAATTTGATACTTGAATATTATCAATATCCATTCGATTTGAGCTATTAATACTTTGTTGGGATTGTTTTGAATTATTTCTCTTATTGAAATCACTGCTGCTACAGCTTCTTGAAAAATTTTGATTTTGAAAATTATTGGAGCTGTTTTGTTGGTGTTGAGAATTAGGAAAATTATACTTATTAGACTTAAAATTTCTAAAAGCATTTGGTATATGTTGACTTCTATTATTATTATTGTTTTCGTTGCTTTGATTATTATTATCTAAAATGAATCCATCTCTATTTTGAACTGATTGAAAGCCATTACGTTTAAAATTAAATTGAGAAATATTACTTGATCGGTTATAATTTTTGTATAATCTTTTATTTGTATAAGTGTTATCAAAATTAAACGAAAAATATTTTAGATTTTTTGTATAGAAATATTCAGTTTCCATTAGAATTTCCTTCGCTTTTAGTAACGAATATGGATTTCGCGAATACAATATTAATTTTGGTTCATTAGGCAGTTTAGATATAAAAACTTTTAAAACCATAGCTTCATTATTTTTGCAATTGTACCACTGGTCATTTATTCTATCTGTACTGGTCTTTAAATTTAATTTAGTTAAAAGTTTTAACATATATTCATATAATTCACTAATGTCGTTTCTAAATTCTGCTGTTTTAATTTTATTTACAATAGATTCTATGCTATCTGAGATATTACAGTTAACTCTTAATACTACCTTAACCTCGTCCCAGTTAATTGGATTATTATTATTTATAAGTATAATATTTGCCTCAGAAATTATCTTATTCCTAATTCTTAAATCAAATAGAGTATAAAAAGAAGAATCAACATGCTTACGAATTTCTTCAACATTTTTTACAAACATCTCAAGATCTTCGGCTTTGCCATCAAATGCTGGAATGCCATCCACAAGATTGAAAGTGTTGAAAGTCATTGTTGAATATTTTTACCAAAATTTGTTGTTGCTGTTTCTATTTGTATATAATCTTCTTTAACAGGGGTTGAATATCTTGCTAGACTTACTGCTATTCTTCGAAATTATCTTGAATCTTATTTCTTAAAGCCTCCGCCTTGATTTCTTCTAAATCTTCAGGTTTCTTTTTCACTGTTCTAGCCTTGCTGCTTTATATCTTGTTAAAAATTTTAACAAATTTAAATACTTCAAAATTTCACTAAAATCCAATTTGAAGTTTTATTTCCGGTTCGTGAATCGACTGCGCCACTAAAATGTTTATTCCCAACTTTGCATTTACGATTAAAAGCTTTAATAATGCTTTTGTTAAAAAATGATTTTTAAAATTATATTTCTTTTAAATTATATTTTCTTTATTTTAAAATTATATTTCTTTTATAATTTTTATTTTTCAAAATATTCAAACAATAAAAATAATTATATATATGTTGCTTCAAGAATATATTTATGATTATTAATTCAAATTTTTAAAATTATTAATTTTCAAAAGTAACAACAAATTCAAACAATTTCAAAATAAAACATTTACAATATTTTATACAATTAAAGAGTAATATAAAAGAAAGTACAATAATTATAAGATGCTAAAATTATATACATACATATAACTAGAGGAGTATGTGAGCTTAAGTGTTGAAGAAGCTGGGTACCACCTACTTTCCAGGGATCGCGGTATGTGGTCTCAAAGTTGTTTATCACACACCTGCAAATTTTTTTAGTAATTTCATTTAGTGATTTTTTATGTAATTTTTTCAATTTTGGTCTCAAAGGTCTAGTGATTAACAACAAAATGGTGCTTTAATATGCAAATTATATTTTAAAGTGATCGAGTTATAAGCATTTTATAAATAAAATTTTTGATTTCTCAATATAATGGTAAAGTTTTTTCAAAATATTGGGTGCAATATTTTTGAGAACTTGAAAATTATCAAGCCTGTTTTGCCTTTTTGTCAAAGGTGTTCTGCGCACAAAATATGCTGAAATCATTTGAAAAGGCTAATCTGGCAACGCTATGACAGAATAAGTGTGTTTTTATCAGCGGCTCAAGTTTACGTGGAAAATATTAAATAAAATTATTTGTAGTTTTCATTTTTTTGCCACTCTACTAAAATATTGAATTAAAACCAATTGTGCCTATTGGATTAAACTTTATATTGTTTTTTCCTTGTTAACTCGTGGAACTGAGTGGCTTGCTGTTCGTTTTGCTTTTAGTGGCCATTTTGAAAGTAATTTTTGCTTTGCCATATTTATCTGAATCAATCACCCCTATCATGAATATTTTTTCACTCAAAATTTTTCCCTTTTCCCCAAATTGCAATCGTGAATAATTCACGTGAACAATTTTTCACTTAAACAGAAAATTCCCCTTATCGGGATTGATTTTTTCCCTCGAAATTTTTTCCCTTTTCCCTTAGATTTGTTCACTTAAATTTTGCTAAGGAACTGCATACATTATGCCAGTTTTTATGTTTTAATTAGAATATTTACATCAATAACACATTTTTTTAATTCAACATCAGTTAGTGCAGTGCAGACAGACATTATGCTCGTCAAGATGCCAAACAAAGAGATTTATCTATTGGTTAAAAATTTATAAAGAGTTTTTATTAAAAAAAAAATATTTTTTAAATGATCCGATACAAAAATTTATTATTTATTGAAATGGGTCGGTACCAATGTCTAAGGTATGTTAGGCAGGCAGCGTGTTGCCACAGCCCACTTGGGTCCATTGATTGGACCTTTTGTGTCTAGGGTAACTTCAAGGGCTTTTAAGCGTCTTGCACGTCACGTTCTTGAAATGAAATTGTTATCTGTTGTAGTATCTCCTCCTCATGCAACAACACAAAAGCACCAATCAGTAACATTTCTAAATTTTTCATAACTTTAAAAAAATTTGAATATTTTTTTCGCTATTAATATTTTCTTCTTTCTAATTTGTATTCAGTACGAATTGATAGCGGGAACAAACGTTCCCATGAAACTCACGATAGCAATTTTCTCTTCATGGGGAATGAAAATTTCATGGGAACAAAAATTTCACATTTTGTTCACGATAGGGGTGAATGTATAATTTATTCTGTGCCTGCCTGGAAGGATTTAATGTGGCACTTGTATAAATATCTTGTCCTTGTATAAATATCTTATTCACTGAATGTGGTTCCTGTAAAAGTTTTAAACTATATCCTCGCCTAAATTGATACATAATTAAGTTTATGTTGGTTGTATGCTGTTGTTGTTGCTGTTCGCTGGCATCTTTATAACCCATATACATAATATTTATTTAGTGAACATCCCATGCTTTTTGCTTGTTTGGATATGCCGGGTAAAAAGTTTTTATGCAGCAAATGTGAAAAAGGCATTGGTAAAAGTGGCAGTACACAGTGTGGTTTCTGTGACCACTGGTTTCATATACAATGTATTGGTGTTTCAGAAGAACTGTGCAATTTGATGGCGAAACATGGCGGGGTTGCTTTTAAGTGTGAAGAATGTAATAATAACTTCGTGCCTAATAATCACTTGGAGGTCCTAAACAATAAGCTCGACAAAATATCTCTGGAGGTTACATCGGTCAGAAGCGACTTAAATAATAAAATGGATCTGTTGAGATCAGATATTAGTGCTGAGTTTGCATAAAAATTCACTAAACTAGAAAATGATTTAACTAGCTGCGCTAATAATGTTGCATTTGTGACTATCAAATTGCTAGTACAAAAAAGCAACAACAAAAGACGAGTTACAAAGAGAATGACAAAGAAAAGCTTTAAGTTGTGTGTGAACTTCGTCTCACCAAATTAACATTAAGATTAGTTGGTTAAATAGATGATGTTTACGATGTACATAACATAAGGTAGATAGATGCAAAGAATGCTGATGAAGGATGTGGCGGTCCAGAAAATGCTGCATTTCATTCTGCTAGCGTCTAATTTTTCTTGTTTTCTTTGGAAAACGTCCGCATACATTTGTAAATAATTTTTCTTTCTAAAATTGTTTAGAAAATTAATTAAAAAGAACCAAAAAGCCGAAAATAAAGTAAAATTTCATTAATTTATAAAATCGATGGTTCGAATCCTGGTCAGGGTGAAAATTAAAAATTAAAAAAAGAATTATTTTATTTTTTATATTCTACTGTGTATCTTGATAAGCTGTTGAATTTGAATTTTAAATGAAATTATTTTTTATCGTTTACCTAACATTAACTTTTTTTAACTTAATGATTCATATAATTCTAAGGTTCCCCACCGAGTTCATTTTATATGACATCTTTTGACATTAATCTTGGGCCTATTAGCAGCAGTTCTTATATTAAAAATGCTTTTTTACCTTTTAGCAGTCAACTCAATGTGGCACACTTAAATTGTCAAAGCATCAGGCCGTCTTCCAGGTTTTCGAAAGTCGATGAACTAAAAACGATTTTAATTGAATCTAAATGGAGTATTTTCGCTGTTTTGGAAACGTGGTTGAAACCCCATATCTCAAACAGAGCAATAAATATTATGGGCTTTAAGTTTCGCCGTAATGATCGACTTGGTTACAGGGGTGGTGGTGTTGGGATCTTTATTTCTGACAAAATTAAACATAGGGAAATTTTTAAAGTATCTGATGCCGGTATCTGTGAAACTCTTTTTGTTGAGCTTAGTTTTTAGACGTTTAGAATCTTATTTGGTGTAGTTTATCTTCCCTGTGGTGATATCGATACTTTTGAGGATCGTCATCGAGAGCTTTTTATGCTGTATGCTAATATCATTACAGTTGGTGATTTCAATTATAATTTATTTGATGCTGATAAATCATGTAACACTCGTTCCCTGTGTACTAGAAATAACCAAGCTGTTTCGCATAATAACAGACCATCACATTTTAATATGGCCCATGGATCTACGTCTTTAATTGATTACTGGTTACTAAGTAACCATTCGTGTATGAGTTTCTCTGATCAAATTCAATGTCCATCTTTTTCGCATCATGCGCTTATATTCGCATCTTTTTCTTTTAACACGTTGACTGCCACGCGTGTTTACAACAAAATCCCCGTCAGGCCACCCGTGCCACTGTAAGATGCGTGCTCTGCTACCGCATGTCTGTTTACATTTCTTTCGGTACTCTCACCCCGATATCTATTACGATCCTCATTTATCACGTTATTACTCTGCACGAGCAGTTGTAATCTTTGCCGTGTACTGAGTAGTACAACTAATATCTCTGCCCAACTAATATCTCAACCGCAACTTTGCAGTGAATGCTTCAATATTTTGCACTGTAAATAATTTTGTTAATAAACGATTTTTAAAAAAATTCAACAGTATTATTATCTCCTGTCATATATTTATCTAAATATGTTCGGAAATCCTTTGGAAGGAGTCACCCGACGTGGCCTGATGAGAACTCTTACTGTCACCCGAATACGGGTGACGTGGCCTGATGAGAACTTTTGTTGTCACCCGAATACGGGTGACACGGCAGTTAACGTGTTAAAGTTGATCATTCTGCTGAATTTGTTGAGTTTTTAGACTATAAGTCCGTTGATTGTGATGGTATTTTTAGTTTTTTGTTTTGCTTTGCCTTTTCTCTTTTTTAGGCGGGTAATAACAATGTTTAGTGTTCTATTCTTAACTATATTTTTCAACAGCTGCTTTTCTTTGTACCCCTTAAAAAAAGAAAGATTAAATTTAAAAATGATGCGCGGATGAAATCAAGGATGGTAACCTCAGCTCGTGTTCTAAGGGATCTTGCTTTCTGCTAATAACAGAAGAATCTTTTGTAAACACCGTAAGCGGCTTAAAAGGATTGAGCGTAGGAAAAAGTGTATATATTTTGCTAACTTGTTTAAGGACCTTGATTGCTCTGCTACGTGGAAAGTCTTGAGATGTGCAGGCTGTGTAACTGATCGTGATATATATTTTGATTATGATGTTTAATGATTTTTTTTTTTTGTGGGGATGGTGATAGTGATGATGCCAATGATTTTGCTGAATATTTTGATGCTCATTTAAGGTTTTCTTTTCGCTGTGTTACTCAAACGGAATTATTTCTTGCTCTTAGTAATGTTAAATCCAATGCTGTTGGGATTGACAATATACCTATTAGGTTCATTAAAATGGTTTTTCCTTGTGCAATGAGATACTGTTTTTTGTTAACAACATTCTAACTACATCGGTCTTTCCTCTGGCCTGGAAGAAGGCGCGTGTTGTTCCTATTCCAAAATCTAAAATGGTTCATGAATTCGCAAATCTAAGACCTATTTCTATATTGCCTGCACTTCCAAAGTTGTGGAACACATCTTGAAATTACAATTACTTGAATTAGCTTCGCCATTTTTCTGTGAGTCTCAATTTGCCTTTCGGCCTGGTCATAACACAACTGGTTTAATATTATCTTTGATCAAGAGTATAAGGACAGGCCTGAATAATAATGAGCTATGCGTACTGGTGTCTCTTGATATACCTAAGGCCTTTAACTCGATTAGTCACCTGAAAATGATTACCAAACTAAAAAATGAATTTAATTTTTCTATGTCGGCTTGTAAACTTATGTAGTCTTACCTCAACGGTAGGTCGCAATTTGTGTCATTCAATGGAATCAATTCCGAAACTAGATTGCTTAGATCTGGTGTACCCCAGGAATCTGTTTTGTGACCTTTACTATTTAAAATGTATATGAATAGTTTTGCCTATTATGTGAACTCTTCCACGTTTATTTATGCTGATGATGTTTTCCTTTTGTTTAAATGTAATCGTGACTTCCCTGACGTATTGGAGAATAATATAAGTTTTGCGTTGGACTGTGTTCATCAATGGACTTCAGCAAATGCACTATCCTTGAATATTGCAAAAACAAAAGCCATTAGTTTCTGCGGCTCTCACCGAACTTCTGGTGTGTTTAATGTTGCTCTTAATGGAGTTGTCATCGAATTTGTAGATTTGTGTTCTTATTGATAATAAGCTATAATTTGTTCCTTATATTGATATTGTTCATGGTAAGACTTTCGGTATTTTGCGGCGCTTGTTTTCTACAAATTTATATTTGCCACTTTTTATTAGGAAAAAACTATGTCATGCTTTGCTCATGCCTCTTGTTTTATATGGGCTTTAAGTAATTTCTGGTATTAATGCTTTGCATATACTTAAAATTAAACGTTTAGTTAACATGATAGTTCGCTTTGCGTATAACCTTCGGTTTTGGGTTCGTATTTCAGAATATGTTAGGCTATTTCTCGGATGCTCATTTGTGAGTTTTCTCCAATTTGGAAATTTGGTTTTTTTTTTTGGTATCATAAAAAAAACATCCCTGTAACCCTTCGTAACAAATTTATTTTTTCTAGATCAACGAGAAATACTCAAATCATTATTCCGCGGATTTCATATTATGTTTTTG
This sequence comes from Gymnosoma rotundatum, assembly GCA_916610165.2. NCBI lineage: Eukaryota > Metazoa > Arthropoda > Insecta > Diptera > Tachinidae > Gymnosoma > Gymnosoma rotundatum. Next base: position 114,821,190 of record OU744336.1, read on the forward strand.
AACACTCGTTTTTGGTTCGCATAGCTCGCTATTTTAACTGTTTGCCGAACTGCTTGAAGAACTTTTCCCTGTCTAGTAATTGCTATCGCAGAAAATTGTTTCATTACCTATCGAGTCTTTGATTTTGGAAAATGCTGTCTACTAGGATTATTACTAAATGTCTTTCTTACTTTTAATTTATTACATTTTTTTAGGCTGGGGAGCCATCATTATGAATTATTCATTCACTATTTTTTTCTTTATTAAAATTTAATTGGTATTTCTAGACCTAAGTTTTTTATTTTTTTCTTTTTCTATAATTTGATCTGAGAGAATATTTATTTATTTATTTATTTAAAATATATTTTATAAAGTTAATTTATAAAATACAAAAAAGGCGCGGGTAGCTAGACCATAAGCGCTCGTAAAAGTTAAAAAAGAAAAAAATTAAATTAATTAAATATATTACAAAAATTAAACAAATCTACTATAATAATAAGATAAAAAAATAATGAATTCAGTATCAAATGTCCCGAATATTGTGCTTTAGTAAACACTGCCGTACTTTAAACCAATTCGTCTCAATAGAGCAATCAATGATATTCTCCAGGGGTTCATCTAGCTTAGATAGGGGGCATTCCGTAAGAATGTGTTGAACGTTTAAGTGAAGATTGCAGTTAGAACAAATAGGAGGATCTGATCTGTCATAATAATGTTTACAGATAAAGAGAGGTTTCCAAACTCTGATGCGAGCCATCATAATGCATTGGCTTCTTGTAAAATTTGTGTTATATTTAGGTCTACGTTGTATTGGTTGTAGCTGTAATTGCAAAAATCTAAAAGGATTTAATATGGCTCTAGGAAAACATGGTGTTTCAGTGATATTCGCCATGTCTAATGCGTTTCTTGCAATTTTATCAGCAAATTCGTTTCCCGGTATTCCAATGTGGGAAGGAATCCAAAGGAGTAGGATTTCATGACTCAGCCTGGTTGGAAAGATTATATCATCATAGGAACCGTTGTAGTTTTTCAAAAGGCTCTTGCTGCACTTAGACTGTCTGTGCATATAAGTGTTTTAACTCCATGATTAATGGAATAGAAAATAGCTGACTTTATCGCCGCCATTTCAGCGGTAAATATACCAGTAGAATCCGGCAAGCGTGATTTGTTTACAATTTCAAAGTTAGATGCTGAAAGCTGCCTTATAACCGAATAAGTAGCTATTCCATTCAAAAACGAACCATCAGTAAAAAGGGTGATTTCAGGTGAAAAATCTGCCTTTTTTGCATCATTAGTTGTTTAAAAGTGCCTGGATCTGTACTTTTTTTTTCGTACCTTCTCAGACTATCATCAATTGTTACGTATTTCTTTAATGTATCGGAAATTTCATGTTTATTTGGAAGGGTATGTTATGTCCTTTAATTAGTGAAATAATCTTATCAATTGAAGAAGATCGTAACAAAGAAGGTGAATTTAAATGTTTCCAAAAAGTTTCATGCAATCCCTCTGAAGATACTGCGATTGATCTCGAAGACAATGAAACGGAACTATTTTCATGTAACAAGTGAAAATCTGGAACATGTGCTTCATTTCTTAAGAGCTTTATGGGAGTCGATCTTAATAGACCTGAAGCTGCCCTATATCAGTTGTTAATAGAAGTGTTAATTTTCCTAACATTGTTTTTTGACGTCCATCCGTAAACCGTAATACAATGTAACAGAATACCTGTAGTCAAGGAACGGCAAATATTTAGAGCTGTTTTAATGTGTGGTCCTTTGTTTCTAGAGCAGATAAGCTTTAATAGATTATTTATTCTGCTTAATTTAGTATTCAGAAATTGTATATGCGAGTTCCAAAGAAGATTTTTAGAAAACAAGACTCCTAAGATTCTCATTTCGTGCTTAATGGAGATATTAACGTTTCTAACACAAACAGTATTGCAGTTGCAATCCTTTCTTTTGCATACATGAAGAAGTTCAGTTTTATTAGCCGGAATAACAGCAGCCCTTTTCATTGCCCATTCATTAATTTTCGAATCCAAGTAGCTTAAATGATTTTCTGCTTCACATCCAGATGCAACAGCAAAAATATTATCAGCATATATCCCCACGTAATCAATACCAGGAAGGTTTTTTATGGCATTAGCTAATGAATTAGCGTAAATTGTATACAAAACCACTGACAAGGGAGAACCCGGCGGGACTCCATTGTCAAGAGGATAGTTTAATGAAAAATGACCATCTACTTTGACTTTTATTCTGCGATTATCAAGAAATGAATTTAGAAGCCTTAGAACTTGTTTCGGAACGCCCCATTCGTTGAGTTCAATGATAATAAATGTAGACACCACTCGATCAAAGGCTTTTTCCAAATCCTCTGAGAGAACAATGCTGTGTTTACGCCTTTTAAGATTAGATCGCAAAGACTCTTCCAAATGATGACATATGGTATGAACTCCATGTTTCGGGATAAAAGCCTGTTGCATATTAGATATTTTTTGTCGGGAATAATTCCAAAACCGTTTGGCTAATATTTTTTCAATAATTTTGGAGAGCGTTGGTAGAAGAGAAATTGGGCGGTAACTGCCTATCTGGTTGGGACTCTTATCAGGTTTTGGAATTGGAGACAAGATTGCAATTTTCCATTCATGAGGAAATGTCCCATTAGATAAAATATTGTTGTATAACCCGCATAGACGGTTTTTTAATGCAACAGGTGAATTTTTTACCATTGAATATGTTATTTTGTCTTATGCTGGTGTAGTTCCTTTTAGGGTTTTCATGATACAGTTCAGTTCATTTATATCTATTTTTTTAATTAAATTCCCATAATCTTGATTTGATTGTTGCAATTCATCTATGTTAAAATTTATTTTCTTTGAAATTATTTCAAAATCAAAGGCATTGTTTGAACTAAAGGAGCTCCAAAACTGTCAAAAACAATCAGCTATTGCTTGAGGATGGGAAAAATTATTATTATTTAGACAAATAGAAGGAAAATGGTCTATTCTTTTGGATCTCAAATTTTTAACTTTATTCCATAGAAATCGTACATCCATTTGTGGGTTAAGAGAACCAAGGAAGCGATCCCAAGATTCACGTTTAGCTATCCTACATTCCCTTTTAACTTTTGCGCAGCATCTCCTGTATTCCACACAGTTTAACTGAGTACGATGGCGTTTAAATGTTTTCCATGCTTGATTTCTTATTTTAATCAAACTTCCGATATAAGAATTAAACCAACTAGGATTGCTACTTTTCACTGGTTCGCGAAAAAGAGGGATTGTTTCATTTGCCGCTCATCTTAAAATACGCTTAATTTGAGCTGCTTCCTTATTGATATTATTAGATTCAGTAAACTCGTTACAAACTATATTAGCTCTCTTTTCAAAAAGAGACCAATTAGCTATGTCAACACGGAAACGCGGTAAAAATTTCTTTGTAACTGTCATAATATTATTAGTCATAACAATTGGAAAGTGGTCTCCGACTTCGGGTAACGAACAACAAGTCAATGACAGTTCTGAAGCAATGTCTACACTAGCCATGGAGACATCAACAGACGTCAGGGTGTGCCTCGTATTGAGCAAAGTAGGGGACCCGTCATTTAAAATTACTAAGCCATTGTCATCGGCAAATCTTTCCCAAATAATTCCACTAGGAGAATTTGATGTGGAACCCCAAAGGGTATTTTGTGCATTAAGATCGCCTAACAGAATGTAATGTACATTATCTGGAATAGGTATACAATCAAGTGTTGAATTTGTAAGGTTTAACTCACAATCTTTGTAGACATTGGTAATGTAAAGTTCAGTGACGCTTTGAATAACAACTTTATGGAAAAGAAGGTCGCTAGAAGGTGTTAAGTGTTGACTGACATTGATCCCGTTTTTTATAAAAAGCGCTACTCCGGATTTTGCATAAGAATAATTATGGTTATGATGAAAAGTTTGATATCCTGATAGATGTAAGAGATGACGATTTTTATCGATTATATGTGTTTCTTGCAATGCGATTATATTTGGCCTGTGCTTGGCGACTAAAAGCTCAAGAGCGTATTTATGACAGATAAATCCTTAAATATTCCACTGGAGAACACTGATACTTAAATCAAAACTCATACTAAAATGTAATAAGTTATTTTCCCTTTTTGGATGAGGTAGGTTTTGTTTTTTTGTAGGTTTCGGGAGTAATTATAACATTTAACTCAGGATATTTGTTGTACAGCTGTGTGCAAGGTGTTAACTCATTGTTAGAAGTGGTTGCAACAGGTCTGTTAGGGGTATTAAATCCTAAACCATTGCGTATATCCATTATCATATCTTCTTCGCTTACATTTTCATCTAATGATAAACTTTTGTAGTTGTATCATTTTTAGATCAAATGTAGTAATAGATGGATTAAATGTTGTTAGTGTATTGGTATCGACTTGAGTTGGTGATTTGTTTAAAGATGAATTTTGAAAAGTTTTATTTGTGGAGATTGATGTTGGACTTGAAGTGTTATCAGTAGAAGATATGTTTTTTAAAATCTTTGAATATGTCAGGTTGTTACTATTTTTTCCCCGAATGAATGGTTTAAGAGTGTATAGTGTTGGATTGTTATTAAAGATTTTCCAGGCTTCCCGAGCTGTACATTTTTTTGAAATACGAACAAAATTAACGGATTTGTGTTTCCAGTAACTTGGGCAAAGAGGATCATTTGAGGAATGTAATTCTGTTAAGCAATTAACGCAATATTTTCTCGAGCAAGTGTCATGTGGTGTTGGAAAAGCACATTCCTTACATATTTCGATTGATTTGCATCTATTTTTTGTGTGACCAAGTTTCTGGCAAATTATACACTTCATTGGATTAGGTATATATTCGCTTACTGTTACTATTTCCCATCCTAGTTTCAATTTTTCTGGAAGGTGAATAAGTTCAAAGGTAATTATGGCCGCACCTGTTGATGTTAACTTGTCTCCCTCTTTTTTCATTATTTTTCGCACATCTACAACGTTTTGGTCTTTGAGGGAGTCAAGTATTTCTTCTTGAGGAATTTCAATTAGTTTTCTCGAAAAAATTCCCTGAATTGTGTTCAACGTTTTATGTAAGGTTATGTTGACGGGAATGCAGTCTATGAATTTTGCCTTGAGAAATTTTTCTGCTGTTTTGCTATTGGCCACTTTAATAAGGAGGTCTCCACTTCTCATTTCGTTAACTTCAATTCGATCTTTTGATATGAAATTAAGACCACGTTCCACTTGAAACACATTGTATGATGACAAAGGACGGGATTCTACATTGTTAGCCTGCGATACATATGAAGCAACTAAGTACCGAGGAAAATTTTGTTCATTCACTGGTTTTTCTGGTAGTGACGGAAAATCATCTTGACGAGGTCTTTTGTTTTTTATAACTTTGGCTTTAATGGTAGGGGAATCCAATTAGCGAAAGCGATTATAGTTTTGGGGATAAACCCCGTTCATTTTAATGGAATAAACTTATCCAAAAAGTATGTATTTAACTAAACCAAAAAAAAAAAAAAAACTGTAAAAAACCGTTAATGCAAAGAGAAATATCAAAAAGCAAAATAGAAAAAAAAAACACGCGCGACTCAAAAACCAAGCACACAAGCGTCACGAGAAAAAAGTTGTTTACTCGGCAACTGCCTGCGAAAGACTGTGAAATTTTTTTTTTTTTTTTTTTTTGATCTGAGAGAATATGTTATTTGGTTTAAGTTTAAACTCATTTTGTAAATTCGAAGTAATAAATTTATTGACCATTAAGGCTTTGTTATTGCTTTTTGTGAAATAAATAAATAAATGACTATCGATATGAAATAACTTGCTTATTTTTTCTAATTATTTTGTTTAGAATTCAAAAGAAAGATTATTATACTAAAAATGATACGTTTTTTTATTTTTGTAAAAAAAATATGTTTTATACCCATAAAAACATAAAAATTTATATATTTCTGAAGACACTGCTCGTTTTGTGAAAAATTGTTTTTCTTTATTAAGCAAATCTCGTGATTTTCTTTTTCTCTTTATCATTCAATTGGTTTGTTTTTTCGAAAATAATTCTGTGGTTGTCAAACTGACACAAGTGCCTATTATTAGCAACTTTCGATCTTTGACTAAAGTCGAAAGAACTGATCGAACGAATTTTTGTTTGGTATTATAGCGCACATTCGATAAAAATAAAATATTGCTATTGTGAATTTTACTCAATTGCATGTTTATCAGCTGTCACTCTAAAGAAATATTGTTTTACTAATTTATAAAGAAAAAATTAATTGTTATTGTTATCATTTGTAAAAAAAAAACCATCGAAAGCCAAATTGCGTTCGATTGAAAATTCGTTGGTCCGAGTTTAGACGGACGAACATTTGGAAGAAAAACATTTTAAATTCTCTTATATTAAACAACGGGATTTTTTTTTAATTAATTATAATTAATTTTCAAAAAATCTTTTTTTCGTGCTATTTTCCCGATTAATTATTTAAATCACCGATATTGATTATTGAGGGTCAAAGCACGTCTCGATGGCCATTTCGTTATCGCTTACTTAACTCTTCAGGAGTTTTGAAAATTAATTAACAAAATTTTCGACAGTGCTACCAACTCATAATAGGAATTTAACTATCGATATTCGATTGCAACTCATAAAAAGGGCCACAATCTTAAGACGTCATGTAAGATTAATCTTAACTAAGCTTATGTTCTTAATTTAAGACAATAATTAATTTTTGTTAGTAAAAATAATAATATTCAATAATAGCAAATTTAAAAAAAAAAAATAAGTGCAAAATGTACTCAAATATCATTATACTGGCAGCTTCGTAATTTTGTTCTACTAATATTCATTTTTATCTTTGTATACTTTGATAATTTTTATTTGGCGTCAAATTTTAAGCGCTTTAATGAAATGAAATTACATTTTTATTATAAAAAAATAAAAAGTATCTAATTTATTTTAGCTTCGGACATTTCGATTTTCTTGAATGTTGATTAATATTTAATCAAGAACAAATCTCTGAAAAATCGGCTGTTTTCTCGTATTTTCGAAAACCACTTATAATCGCGTGATTTGTTTTAAATCGCTTGCGTTATTCAAAAACGGTTCCCCTGATTTGATATTACATAATTTTCAGAACTGATTGAATGACAAATAATTTTTGGTTTATCTATAAAATTATTAAACTCACTCATAGTAGAGTCAAAGTTGTTGTGACCCATAATATATCAATATTCGATACCTATGCAATTTGTTTTTGTAAATTTTTGAACAGTCAACTATCATCTGGTAGTTAAATTGTTCTTCCAATAACAAATTTAAGGGGGAAGTGTTTTCGTATTGGTCTTTTTATCCAACTAACTGTTGGTAGTTCCAAAAAAGTGTTTGTTAGAAGATCTAAATTTAACATTAATGTTTGTATTTTTTTAAAAAAGAGTTTTTAATCTAAAGAAATAACCAAAGTATATTTATACTCGTATCAAGTACATGCAAGTCTACAACAAATACAACATTAGAACAACAACAGGCATTTTGTTTGTGTAAAATCATATATCATGTCAAAAACAGTTCAGAGATGGCAAAGTCGGTAACATTTAATCATTTTTCTAATTAAAAAATTAATATGAATTTCACTTAATTATTGTTAAAAAAGTAAGAGGGCTGCTCTATATATTTCTGGCCTAATAGTGAAAATGCGAATATTTATAATCAAAAATGGATTTATTGTCTTTCAAAGTATTCTCCAGCATGATTTATATACTTTTGCATGCGCTCAAACCAGTTGTCGAAGCACTTTTTCCACTCCAATTGAGACACCTCTAAAACATGGTTATTGAACACTTCAACAGCTTCTTCTGGCGACGAAAATCGTTGACCACGCATTTTTTTTCTTGATGTGCCATTTGCTTCGAAGTGCCTCTTCCACGAACAACTTTCGTTGGATTTTGCTCGTCTTTGAAGACCCACACGGTCGATTGTTGTTTCGTTTCTGGCTCATACGCATAGATCCATGATTCGTCACCTGTGACGATCTTATAAACGTCTTTTGAAGCACCACAATCGTATTTTTGCAACATTTCTTTGCACCAATCGACACGAGCCTTTTTTTGAGCGACTTTAAAATTTTGCGGGATCCAACGAGAACAAACCTTTTTTACGGCCAGGTGTTCATGCAGTATCGAATGTATGCTGGTGGAAGAAATGTCCAAGGATGTCTCTATCTCTCGGTATGTCGCATGTCGATTTTGCATTATGAGTTCACGCACGGCATCAATGTTCTCTGGCACAACAGCCGTTTTTAGACGACCTTCACGGAATTCGTGTTTGAGCGAGCTTCGGCAACGATTAAATTCATTATACCAATTTTTCACAGTGCTATAGGATGGTGCTTCATCGCCATACAAAGATTTAAGTTCATCAATGCACTCTTGTCGTGATAATCCACGTCGAAAGTTGTGAAAAATGATGGCACGAAAATGTTCACGAGTTAATTCCATTTTTTTCTATATTAATTTTTTCAAGTCACTGTAAACAACACAAATGGTCGTACGTCAAAACGTTTTGAGTACGATTATGCTTAAAAATGACAAACTTTCCAGTATTTTCTATTTATACCACTAAACAACAATGACAATATATATTGTTACGTTTATTTAAATTATAAACGTTTTATTTTATGAGTTCTTTATTTGCAAAATAATTACACACACAACTTTTAGAGTTTAAATTAAATTACACTTTATTTAATCAATTATTTGACGATTTAACTATTCGCAATTAATAACACACGCTGGCAACTTTAATTGTTGTACCACAAGATCTTAACTAGATGACGCTCACAATACGAATGAATCAGCACGTATTGGCGTTGCTTTTATATACCCTATTTTTAGGCGTTCTTGAATATTCGAGATTTGCTACCGCCATCTATTGCGTAGTTGAAAATGCTGTTGCCACTTTTACCTCAGACACATTAGTGAGCATTGTTATTTACTTCTAGAACCTTCGATCATTATATAAAAATACATGTTGGGTATTTTTTATTTAGTTGTTATACAATGCAGGTGTGTGTATGTTTGTGTATCGTGTTTGTTTAGTCATCGCTTTGTGTTAGTTGTTTTTGTTTTGCAATAAAGATGTTTTATAGAAACTTCTAGCTTTGAAAACAAACACAATAGGCCATTTCGTTTTACTTTCTTGGCCTCAATTATTTTTAACATTTTTTTTTATGATTTAAATAAAGCATCTTTGTAACACTGCCGCCCACTTAAGCCTTTTCGTCCCGAATAGTCTCAACATTACCTCTGCCATATTTGGCCAACCGCTCCAGGTGGACCACCTTCATTTTGGACCTCGGATTATGATATCTCTGAATCCGGTAAACCACGTCATTCAATTTCTTTATCACCTTGTACGGTCCCTCCCAGTGGGTTTGCAGTTTAGGGGATAATCCTTTCTTGCGTTGCGGGTTAAATAGTAGAACCATTTGTCCTTCGGTAAATCCCTCCGTATTTGCTGCTCGATCATATCTGGCTTTCATTTTATCGCTGGTCATTTTAATGCGGTTACGTACAAACTCATGAAGCTCATGCAGTTCTTCTTGCGCCTGGAGAACGTTTCCATTGTCTTCGTGCACTTGTCCAGGTTTAACACCAAATTCTAAATCTGCTGGCAGTTTTAGTTCCCAAACAAGATTTTTGCTGGACTACGTGAGGTTGAATCGTGTACAGCTGACCGGTACGCCAGTAGAAATTTGGGTATATGCTCATCCCAATCCCTTTGGTGTGTACTGACCACTTTTCTGAAATATTCCTTCAGGGTACGATTGAATCTTTTTACCATGCCAGCAGACCGTGGATGCAGAGGTGTAGTTCTCGTCGTTTTAATACACACATCTCTTTGAATATAGCTGATTCAAAATTTCGTCCCTGGTCTGAATGTAGTTCTAGTGGAACACCGTACCGACACACCCAATTGTTCACAAGGGCGTCTACCACTGTTTTGGATTCTTGGTTGGGAATGGCATAAACTTCGGGCCATTTGCTAAAATAATCCATTACCACTAGTACATATCGGTTTCCAGCATCACTGACAGGGAATGGACCTGTGATATCAATAGCTATCCGCTCAAATGGTGCACCTGCGTTGTACTGTTGAAGTTTGCCACGACTTTTTCTTACAGGACCCTTGGTCGTAATGCACTGTTCGCAATTAGCTATCCAATCGGCTACGTATTGTTGGCAGCCCACCCAGTAAAATCTCTGCTTTATCTTTTCCAGAGTTTTTGTTATACCCATATGGCTGCCGCTGGGGCCGTTATGAAACTGCTTTAGTATCTCTTTTCTTTTAGAAGTTGGCACGACAATTAAGTCCGTTGTAGTTTTTCCATCCGTACTTTCCCAAGATCTATATAAGCAGCCATTTTCTACTTTCAGACTATTCCACTGAGCCCAGTACGACTTGGCTAGTTGGCTCTCTGCCGATATTTCATTATGATTCGGTCTCCTGTTGTTTTGCTTAGCCAATATAATTTTTGCCACAATTGGGTCATCATTCTGGGCTTTCGACCAGTCTTCCCTTGACACAATTTGGGTAAGCCGAACATCAATAACGCACTCATTTTTCTCTACTTTTGTGCAGTGCTTGCACTCTACATTGCATGGCCGTCCTGACAGGGCATCAGCATTATTGTGCTTTCCACCTTTTCTATGCACAATACTAAAGTCATAGCTCTGTAGACGTTCAACCCAGCGTGCAAGCTGGCCCTCAGGATTCTTAAATTGCATCAACTAACGTAATGCGGAATGGTCTGTCCTCAAGATAAAATGTTGACCATATAAGTACTTGTGGTAATGTTTAACACACTCCAGCACTGCTAAGAGCTCCCGTCGCGTAACGCAGTAATTTCTTTCGGGCTTGGAGAGCACCCTGCTATAATAGCCAATGACCTTTTCTGTTCCATTAATCTCCTGAGAAAGCACTCCTCCTATTGCATAACCACTTGCATCCGTGTCCAATATGAATTTTTGTCCAGCTATTGGATAGGCGAGAACTGGTGCCGTACACAAAAGTTTCTTGAGCTCCTGGAACGCTTTTTCCGCTGCTTCACTCCAGTGGTATGGATGCGACTTCCTGGTCAACTCATGCAAGCTAGCAGCCACCTGAGCAAAGTTTGGCACAAATGTCCTGTAGTATGTGCAAAGCCCCAGGAAACTACGCAGCCCATGAAGATTTTGTGGGCGAGGCCAGGTCTTTACTGCCAGTACTTTTTCTTCATCAGTTGAAACCCCCTCTGCCGTTACACGATGCCCTAGGTATTTGACCTCCTTTTGAAACAAAGCACATTTCTTAACATTTAATTTTAATTCTGCAGCAGTTATACGCCCAAAAACTTCATCCAGGTTTTTAAGGTGTTCATCAAAAGTCTTCCCCATCACGATTATGTCATCCAGATACACTAAGCACGTCTTCCAATTGAGACCTTTAGGCACACGTTCCATTAAACGCTCAAAAGTAGCTGGAGCGTTGCAGAGCCCGAATGGCATCACCTTGAACTGCGCTAAAGGCAGTTTTCTCCTTGTCTTTATCAGCTATCTCTACATGCCAATAGCCGCTCTGCAAGTCCAAGGAATAAATTACGAAAAATTAAAAAATCTTAACATAATATATAACGACGAATGGTTTATCAATCAAACGAACATAAAATTTTAAATAGAACAAAAATGGATGCTTTCACTAAATTGTAATAAATTTGCAATACCTACAAAAAACAAAAATTTCGCACCAATTCCACTTATAGCTGACATTGAACATTGGGTTCAAAACATGAAAGATAAAATTGAAAAGAAAATAACAAGATCAAAAATTGCTAACCGAATCGCCTTTTTCAAAAGAAACAATAGGAACGATGAAAAAGAAAAATTTATACTAAATGCATACTAGGAAACAAGAAAATTTATTAATAAGCATAAAGAAAACATTATTATATCCACTGCGGACAAAGTTAACAAAACTGTGGTAATGTATAGAGACGACTATGAAAAGAAAATGAAACAATTACTAGAAGACAAAAATACGTATAGAGAAATAAGAGAAAATCCAACTTTAAATATTCAAAAGAAAAATAATCTATTAATAACAGAATTATTTAAAGAAGGCTACGTAACAAAATTTGAAAAATATAAAATGATTTCACATTCAGCAGCGGCACCAGAACTATATGACCTTCCAAAAATACACAAAGAAAGTTACCATTCAGACCAATATCTTCCGTGAAAGTACAATGTTACCAATTATCAAAGTACATTGGAAAAATTTTGAAAAATATAATTTTACCAATTTTCAATATAAAAAATGCATAAGCTATGAAAAGCAGACTAGATGATGTGAAGCTAGAAACAGGCGACATTATGGTTTCATTTGACATAGTATCACTTCTCACTAATATACCAATCTATCTAGCCATTAAAAATATAATGAACAAATAGGAAATGCTCAAACAGTACACAACAATATCAAAACAAGAGTTCTTGAAGATTATTCAATTCTGTTTACGCGAAAACATTTATTTTACGTATAATAATCAAATTTACCATCAATTACATGGTATACATATGGGAAACCCATTATTACCAACAATTGCAGATATTGTATTGAACGCATTACTGGACAATGTAATTAAAGAATTAAAAAATAAAAACAAGGATAAAATTTATAACGAAGTATGTAGATGATTTATTTACAATTATACAAAAATCGGTCAAAAAATAATATTAGAAGCACTAAACTCATACCATAACAAAATACAATTCACCATAGAGAATGAAAAAGACAATAAAATACCATATTTAGATATACTCTTAACTAAGGACCATGGAAAAATAAAAAAAAAATTGGTCCACAAAACCAACGTCATCAGGCAGGATGATAAATTACAACTCAACGCAACCAATGAGTATAAAAATCACAAATATGATAAGAAAAGTTTTGCAAACAAGTGACAGAATGTGATGAGAAGAATAACATCGACAAGATTAGAAGATTACTTACAATAACTACCCCATATATGTTATAAACAACCAAAAATATAAAAACTTTTTATAGCGTCGTACCGTTTATTCCAAAACTTACTGGAGCTAATACATTTAGTAACATGTTGAGAGGAAAAACAATAATAACGTACAGATCAAACACAACACTGAGGCATCTTTTTACAAACAAAAATTATTATTTAATTTTCGGTGTTGTGAAAGTCCAGTTTTTTAATATTTAGTAATTTTAATATAAATTTTTTTATGTAATATTAATAAAGTAAACGTAAGTAAAACCTGTGAAAATATTTGTGCAGCTTTAACCATATTAAAAAAAAAAAACATTTATACCCTGTTCAGACATAAGTTCTAATTTATACAATTAAAATTTTAATTGAGTAATTAATTTTGGTGTTATACATATCCAATTTAATTTACTTAATTAAAATTTGACAGTAGAATATAGTTATGTTCAATAACAAGAAGTTGTTATTAATTGTTATTGGAAAGTGTTTACTTCAGTACCTCAAAAGAAGCAGCGAAAGAGTAAAAAAGAGTAGAAGATGTGAATTAATAAATGTGTTACTACTTTTGTTACTGTTACATTGAAATCCGCTATAAAATTACCGGTAAGAAAAGTATGACTAAATATAACTTCTATAAAAGCAATAACCCATTAATTGATGAAACACCATATAAAGAAACGATTGGCAAAACAGGTAATACTCGTACCGAAAAAACTTCTTATGCCGCAATAGCGAATAGTAATTATAAGCCTGATGACGATAACATTTCAAATGAGCAAATTTTAAATATTTACTTTGAAGCTATTGATGCATTAGAAAAATGCAAAACCAAGTACGACAAAATGAGAGTACTTGGAAACATGCTTCGTCATGTTATCTAATTGTTCAAAATGTTGCCTTAAAGTTATGCATTGGAATGCCCAAGGCTTAGCTAACACTGCGTCCAAAGTAGAATTAGAACATTTCATACATGAAAATCATATAGACATATGTTTTATTAATGAAACATTTTTAAATACAAACAATAAATTTAAAATCACTAATTATAAAATCTACCGTGAAGATAGGCCAACTCAGGGAGGGGGCGTTCTAATAGCTGTCAAAAATGGCATTCCTCATGAAAGAATACAAAAATTTTCTACCGTAGTTTTGGAAAACGTATCTATTGCAGTAAAGATTAACAACACTACCATAAGGTTTACATCTGCTTATTGTCCTAAATTTACGCCAAATTTTGTAGACGACTTGAATAAAATCACTCGCTCAACAACAGAATATTTTATTTTTGGTGATTTTAACGCACACCATACAAGCTGGAGTTGTACTCAAAATAACACAGCTGGTAATTGTCTTTTCAACCACCAACTTTGCTCCCAGTACTATATTCATGCTCCCAACTCTTTTACGAGATTTAGTCAAAACTCAACACTCAGGCAACCATCCATAATTGATATTGTTTTAACAAACTCGCGTCTATATATTTCTACCATAGAAACGTTTCCAGAAGCTCTCCGGTCAGACCACGCTCCAATGATTTGCAAAGTGTATGGTATTGTAACTGAAAACAGGGTTAAGGTTCCTCTTTATAGAAACGCTAACTGGCATGCAATTCGGAATTTGGTTGACAATGAACTAGTCAGCAATAATTTACACACTGCAATTATTACAGAATCAAACATTGAGACATTAATTGAAAAAATCACTCGCATACTCAAAGAAACTTCAAAGCGTATCCCCTTGGGTGAAAAGCAAGTTTGGCAAAAGAAGCTGTCGGGATTAACTTTGTATCTAATTGCACAAAGAAACAAATATAAAAGAAAACTACAAAGATGTAATGTTCTAAAACCGCTGACTATGTTTATCAACTATCATGTTAAAGAGGACAAGAATAACAGCTGGAATAAGTTCTTGAAAAAGTTGCCACCCGGTAGTAAAAAATTTTGGAAATTGGCAAAAGCAATTAAAGGAAAACAGTCCACTTGTGAGATTTTAACAATAGATGGCGCCAACATTTATAACAGTTATGATAAAGCAAATTTAATTGCAGATGCTTTTGAAAAAGTTCATTTGAATACTTGCAATCTAACGTCAACAGTTAATGGTAAAGTGTCAAAATATAACGAATGGTTAAAAAAACAACTTAATACTACTGTTGTAAATGGATATACCACAAACAAAGAGGAGGTCAAATTTTATACAAAAACACTGAAGAATTCTAAAGCCCCGGGACTTGACGGGATCAATGCAATTATGTTAAAAAACATGTCCGACACATTTTTTATTACTCTAACAAATATATTTAATTGGTGTTTAAAAAATGGATATTTTCCAAAATGTTTCAAAATTGCAAAAGTTATACCTATACCTAAGGCAGGTAAGGATTCCAAGTGTCCAAAAAACTATCGTCCCATTTGCATGTTAAACGTTATTGATAAAGTCTTTGAAAAAATAATCTTGAAAAGACTCAATGGCTTCACGGAAACTAACAAATTCTACAAAAGGAACAATTCGGGTTCAGAAAAGAACATTCCACGGTGCACCAGGTAAAGAGAATCGTTAACATAATTCAATCTAATAAAAGCATTCGACGAAGCACTGGCGTGATATTTTTAGACATAGAAAAAGCTTTTGATTCCATATGGCATAATGGATTAATTTATAAACTGAATATGTTTGGATACCCCATATATTTGCAAAAGATTATAAGTAGCTTTTTGACTGAGAGGTCTTTTGTAGTTTATATTGATAATATACACTCTAGCGCACATAGGATCCCAGCAGGTTCACCTCAGGGCTCTATTTTATCCCCCATTTTATATTCTATATACATATCTAACTTCAAAATACTCAAAGATCAATCCACAGCACTTTACGCAGATGACACTGCGCTTATAGCAAGTGGAAAAATATCAGATGCAATTATTAAAAAAATGAAAAACGCTCTCACTACTGCAAGAAACTTTTTTTGCTAAGTGGAAAATCCAAATTAATGAGGTTAAAACACAAGCTATTACATTCCCTTTCAATAAGTCACCAAAACGAAATCCCCCTGCAAGGATGGAAATGCAGGGCTATGAAATACCACTGCTAGACTTAGTTAAATACTTGGGGATTGTACTGGATAAAAGACTTACCTTTAAGCAACACATTCTTCAAACTTGCGTTAAAGCTATTAGATGCGGAAGATCTCTTTTTCCTCTGTTAAACCGTAAATCAGCATTAAATCAGAAAAACAAGTTATTACTCTACAGAATGTGTATACGACCTATCATGTTATATGGATGTCAAGTGTGGTCGACAAAATGTGCAAAAACATACTTTAAAAAGCTCCAAATAATTCAAAATAAAAATCTCAAGATTATATACAATCTACCTATGCGGTATTCAACAATAGAACTACACAAAAACTACAACGAAGATCTTTTTGCTACACTAGTCGATATATACACACAAAGTTTTGAGCTTCGTAACAGATTGTCAAATTATGATTTAATTAAAAATTTGCAGAGCTGACATCTTTGCTAACTTCAGAAATGAAGATGGTTAAAGGGTTAGCTAAAAATTCTTAAAATAAAACTTTTGTAAATATAAGGTTTTTTCTATCTTTTTCCCTTGAATCTAAATTCTGTACAAACGTTAAAATATTAATACCAAAATCACAAAATATTTGTTGCAATACTATCTAGTAATATCTCATTCTATGTATTTATATAAAATATTTTATTGTTTTAAACTGTATGATGATAGATAAATAAATATAAAAAAAATAAAAAAAAAATATACATAACATTTATAGTTTTCGGTTTTAAATACAAAATATTAGAATTGAAGCTAATGTTTGTATAATAGTTAGAAGAAAGCTAAGGAAACTATGTACAAGTAAACGCCAGGTTAATAAAACAATAAACAAAAGAAATAGAATAAAATAAACTAAACTAAAAGTTTTACAAAAAAGACAGAAAATTTTTGGCAATTTGCACACAATCGTTGACAAAGCTCTTGCAAATGCTAACTGTTGCAATACAAAATGATTTAAGCAACGAACGCCGCTTTTTTGGTGTTTTAGATACAAATTTTTTTTATGCTTTTTTGTTATTATGGTAAGTTCGGCTTTACTTTGTTTTTTTTTTCCAAAAATGCTTTTATTTCGTTTTTTTTATTTGGAATAGTAACGTTGTAAATTTTTATTTTACTCTATCGTTGCTAGTTTCTGCCGGAAATTTATTGAACAGACCTAATTTTTACATTAGAAATTTGAGTTGGTAAATTTGAAAGAATGAAGAGAAGTTCGGCTTTAAAAGAAAGTTTGCTTGTTTTTATTTGAAATATGGAACTCTTCCAGTTTGTACGATCAATTTTTGACTGCACGCTAGCTTTGAATTTCCATAAAATTTTCAAAAACTTTTCATTTCATGGCATTTACTTTTGTCATTGTATAAAATTTTCTCTAACTGAACACACTTCACAAGGGTTGTTGGGGTAAACTTAATCAATTATCGACTTAATTAAGTGCTAATTGAAAAATTTTTTAATTAATTTCTTATATGGTAAATTAAATTCAATTAGGGACTTAATTGCGTAAATTCCTTTATTGCGCAATTAAAACGTATGTCTGAACAGGGTATTATTATTTTATGTTTAATAAATATCCCCTGATGAAGTTTGATAATTTTAATTTAATTAATTTTTTTTAATAATTTTTCAATTTAATACTTGCAGAATAACGTTGACGAACAAATGGAAAATGAGACAAGTGAACAATTTGAAGAACGTGTTTTAAATAAAAGAGCGGCACAGCTTTTCTTTGCTGTTAAAAATCGAATGGTTAAACAAGAATGTTTGTTTTTATCTGAATTAACCAAGAAAAACTCAAGAAAACAGGTAAGTGACGTGAGGATTTTTTATATAACAAAATCACAATATTTTTTTCAAGGAGAAACTCTTTCAATTCACAAGTCGCTGTTGTAATGTTATAAGATATATCTTCAACTTATTTTACATAGTTTGTTTGTTTTTTATTCATTTAAAAAGTGAAGTAAATGACGCTCAAAAAAATGCCCACTTGTTAATTGTTCATTTACATTATACCCAAATCCAGTACTAATGAGATTTCGAACAAAATCTAGTTGATTTTAAACAGATTTCCATACAAAACAAAATCTACTTCGCCACTAGATTTTGACGAAATCTACTCAAAATCTAGTAGTACTTACCAATGCAACTATGTTTATTTTCATATTCTACCAAAAAATACTACGATGTACAAGAAAAAATGAGAGTTTTATTAAAACAATTAAAGGAAATTTATTTAAAAAGTTAATAAAATGAAAATATAAACAAAAGGAAAATATGAATGATGTGAAAACGAACTAGATTTTCAAAGAGATTTCCAATCAAATTTAGTAGATTACGCTGTAATGTAAATACGCATTTAGTTAATTTGCATTTGAAATACAGTTTCAACTCTGATAAAAATATAGCAGCATTACGAAATATCAAAATAATTATCAATAGTTTATGAAAAACAGCTGATAACAAACACAGTGAATTGCAAATTTTGTTAAAAATATTTGAAATAAATTTAAAAACTCCAGCGATACTCATTTATTCACCACCTAAACTTTATTTATTCAATTAACTTTTTCATTACTATTTGCTTTAAGAAATGTGCGCAAAACAAAAACATTGTTCTATCAACGGCTAAAATGTTTGTTTACTTTTGTTTAGTTTTGCGAAACAACAACAAAAATAGCAGAACCGTATGGTACAACTTTATAATTTAAATGGGCTTTAAATGCACAAGATTGGTCGTTTAAGTTTCATTTAAGTGTGTTTTGAAAAACTGAATTTTGTACTTAAATAGAACTTAAATAAGAATGACATTTAAACACGAAGTCAAAAACTAG
Organism: Gymnosoma rotundatum; assembly: GCA_916610165.2. Taxonomy (NCBI): domain Eukaryota; kingdom Metazoa; phylum Arthropoda; class Insecta; order Diptera; family Tachinidae; genus Gymnosoma; species Gymnosoma rotundatum. Next base: position 114,840,130 of record OU744336.1, read on the forward strand.
CCAAGAGTTGCTTTAATCACTACAAAGTTACTTTTATTACAAAAAAATGTTTACAAGTGTCATTAACAATATTTTAACATTAGTATTGACTAGAGTTTTTACAAGTGACCTTTAAAAATACAAAACAAAAAATAAAAATGAAATATGATAATAGTGAAAAAAAAACGGGAAGGGCATATCTTATAGAACTGAAGACTTTCAAAATATACACACTGGCAAACTGCAAATTAAAAATAGGTAAAAATAGTTTTGTGTGTCTGATATTAGTTGGTATTGTTACTATTTCTTAAAAGATGGATGCGAATAAGTAAAGAGAGAATAAGAGTAACACATATGTTCTCCTATAATTCGCACAAACAGATATAAACAGATATTGATGGATGCAGCATAAGAACTTGTTGTAAGCCGCCAATCAATATCCACTCATTCGTATGAATGTTTTAGTGGTCTATTAAAATTACAAAAATAAAATTATTGTTTCTTGAACTTGAATATACAAAACTCAAATCTTTAATTTACATTTTTTTAAATAATTCATGAATCACAATATAGCTTAATACACATAAATGTATCAAAATTACTGTTAAGTTGCTTTCAATAACTTTTACCCGGGATTGCAACAGTTCTATACTATGCATGCTGATACGTAATTGACTCGTGTTGATGCGTTGTCTTTAAATTCCCCAACCTGTTTGTTGCAAATTGAAATTAAATCACTCTTTTTAGTTACAATATATATTTGTTTTATATTGTTTAGCTTATTTTAGCATTCACTGTATTGCTCTCTTAAAATAACTATTAAATTGCATTGATCCAGTTCTCATTTCTAATTTGCTTTATGTTAATTTCTTTTACTTGGTTTCATATTACTGATGCCTTTAAAATAAACTCAGTTTGTTTTGAATTCTCAACTGAACCACATAGGTAGTTTCAATTTTTATCTTAGTTAACCTATCACCCTACAGTCCGCGTTAATAAGCTCCCATGCTGGAACATTTTGGTCCTTCGACGCCGTTCTTGAACTCATATGAAAATTTCGAAAAAATACTTTGTCAACTCGTCAGCCTGAATCGGCTTGCAGCGGTGTGAATTGATCAAAGCCAAGTTTTGGTGCGAGCGCAAAAATTTTCAAGGTGATAACGCTCATAATAGTCGGTAATGCTTACAAAGAAAATATACAGAAGTGTGAACAAAACACAAACTGCAAAACAAAAGCAATCAAATAAGAAGTAATAATTTCAAGACTTAATGGTTACATGCAAAAATTCACTTTGAAAGAACCGTAAGGTTACAAAAAAAATTCTTGTTAAAATCAATAAGCATATTCAAAAAAAAATTTCATGAACAGTTATTGATTTGCTTCAAATTTTTTTTCCTAAATAAACTGTGAGAAAAAGTAAAAAAAAAATTTTTTTTGGACAGTTGCGAAACCACATTATACCAATAACTATAGTCCATGTTATAAAAAAAAACACTTAAAATCAATTATGGAGGCATCAAATCTTGCGAGAATGCGTGGTAATATTAAAGGCTCTTTTAAAAAATATTTGTCGTTCATAAATTCTGTAACTGATGCCACATCTTATGAAGCCATAAAAAGTAGATATGACCGCATTGATATACTTTGGCATGATTTTGTCTCTGTAGACAACTCAGTTGCAGCGATCGAAAATGAAACGTCTGAATATGATGCAATAGAGGACGTCTACTTAGAACTTAAAGAAAAATTTCTTCAACAATTAAATCGACGTGAAAGGTCAAATGCGAATACCCATGCAAATGTACAATCCCTAGATGAACTCAACACCACACTTAGTAAATTTGCAGAAACCCAACGTTCCATGCTTGAAAACTATCCATCAACTGACACTCGTTTGCCACGTCTTAATATCCCAACCTTCTCAGGAGACTACTGTAAATGGCCAACTTTCAAAGACTTATTTGAGAATGCAGTACATAACGTTTCTTCCATTTCAAACTCAACTAAGTTTCAGTATCTGCAATTGTATTTAGAAGGTGAGGCGCATCAAGTAATAAAAGGTATGATATGTTCAAACGAAGCATATGAAGAATCTTGGAAAAAGGTATGTGATAGGTATGATAGAAAAAAGCATATTATTTCATCATATTTAAAAAGTTTTTTTGACATAAAAGCCGTTCATGAACCCTCTGCTCCCGCTATAAGATCTCTTGCAGATAATACCGATTGCATACTACGTGGTCTTAAAACGCTCGGAGAAGATGCGCAAAAGCGAGACCCTTGGATAATATTCATGTTATTGAAAAAACTTGATGATGAAACCAGAAAACAATGGGCAGAATCTAAAGAAGGTAAATCTGATACACCAAGTATTGAACAATTTCTTGAATTTTTAAATAACAGATGGATTGCATTGGAAAGTGTGCAATCATACAAACAGTCATTGGCCATATCAACAAAAAATCGCAGTTTTGTTTCCGTTGAAAATGTAAATTTAAAATGCGAAAAGTGCAAAGGTAATCATATGCTTTTTAAGTGTAGCAAATATAAGGAATTAAACGTTACAGAACGTCGAGAATTTGTTAAAAAACTTGAATTATGTTTCAGTTGTTTATCGTCGCAACACAAAGCAATCCATTGCACATCAAAACAAAAATGTCATTTTTGTAATCAATTACATCATTCGTCTCTTCATACGCAAAATCAATTAAATAGTACCGATAAATCGAACAGGCAAGGAAATAATATTGCAACACTGTCAGCACAAACTAATGAAGACATAGCACGTCAAAAGATTTTACTTCCAACAGCAATCGTTCAAGCATCAAACATCAGCGGTAAAGTGGCCGTGGTTTGCAAAGCTTTATTCGATTCAGCATCAATGGGTTCATTTATATCGGAAAGTTTAGTTCAAACACTCAAATTGCCACGACGAAATGGGCGCATAAGAATTTCTGGCATTGGTGGCCAAGGAATTGTTTACACAAAGGGCATTGTCTCTGTTAGACTCACATCTCGTTTCAATCAACGTGCAAATGTTGTTATTGAAGCATATATTTTAAATAAAATTTCTAATGAAAATGCATTTGACTCTACACAGGTAGATTCAAATGAGTTTCCACAAAACTTATGCATGGCTGACAACGGTTTTACAAGGAGTCAATCAATAGATTTGCTAATTGGCTCAGAGCACTTTTTCAATTTACTTTTGCCCGAAAAATTCGTCAGTAAAAAAGGCTATCCCATAGCTCAAAACACGATTTTTGGTTATGTACTTGCTGGCAGAGTACATAACGGTGGGGAAGATCTGAACGCATTTTCAGTATATGTCGTGCCTGACGAAGAAAAAATCGAAGATGTTCTTAAGAAATTTTGGGAAATTGAAAAGGAACCAGAGTGCAATCAACTTAAGTATACTGCTGAAGAACAATTTGCTGAGGCGCATTTTAAGGCAAACCATGAGTACAATGACCAAGGTCGACATATCGTTAAATTACCGTTTAAATCTTCAACAAATCAATTAGGTAATTCATTTAATAATGCTTATAAACAATTTTTATCATTAGAACGTCGGTTTGCAAAAAATTCACAATTGTTTGCACAGTATTCTGATTTTATAAACGAATATATTTATTTGCGACACATGGAGAAAATACCAGTTGATGACATAAGGGTTCCAGATAACAAATGTTTTTACTTTCCACATCATCCTGTATTAAAACCCGAAAGCCGGTCCACCAAATGCAGAGTAGTGTTCAATGGTTCAGCAAAGTCATCAACAGGTACGTCATTAAATGATATTTTGGCAGTAGGGCCAGTAATACAAAAGGACCTTACATCACTTCTAATAAATTTCCGGCGATATCGCATTGGATTAAGTGGCGACATTGTTAAAATGTACAGGCAAGTCGAACTAGACTCATCTGAACGTAATTTTCATACAATATTGTGGAGACAGTCACCTAATGACCCTATTTCACATTTTCGTTTGACCACCGTTACGTACGGCACTGCTGCTGCACCCTATCTGGCTACTAGATCGCTTTTTGAAACAGGTGATAATGCAACCTCAAAGTCAATCGGTACATTGATCAAAACCAATTTTTATGTTGACGATTTCATTGGTGGTGCGGACTGCACAGAAGAAGCTTTAAACATTAAGGCAGAGCTAACCAGTGCGCTTCGAAAAAATCACTTTGAATTGACAAAGTGGGCATCAAATGCTGCAGAACTAACATATGATAACACATCACAGCTTAAATTTATTGACATTGATGTGGAAGGTAGTTTTAAAATTCTTGGTCTTCGTTGGGTACCACATATTGATAGTTTTACATTTGCTGTACAATCAACAAAAATGGTGTGTAGTAAGAGAGCTATCGTCTCTGAGTAATCAAAAATATATGACCCATTAGGCTTTCTCTCGCCATGCACAATTGTTATTAAAATAATGTTCCAAAGACTTTGGTGTATTCGTTATGATTGGGATGAAGAGCTCCCAGCTAACGTATGTAACAAATGGCTTGAATTTCGGCAACAATACAGCAAATTTGACTCATTAATAATTCCAAGGTGGATTCAAACAACATCTAATTCAATTTATCAATTAAGAATCATTGCTGCGTGGAATCGTGTTGTCATTAGACGCCGCGACACAAGTAAACAGCTTTCACCACATTACACAGCTTCTGAATTAAAAAATGCACTAAAGCGCTGCATAAAATGGTCTCAGCATCAGCATTACAGCAACGAAATCAAGCTTTTGCAAAAAGGCAAATATTTGTCTAATAATAGTCGCATTGCAAAACTCATTCCATTCGTTGACGCTTCAGGCATTATACGCATCAATGGAAGATTGAATAATTCAAGTTGCGGATATGATACTAAACATCCAATCGTAATTTCAAGGAATTGTATTTTGGCACAGCGAATAATTGCTCAAGAACATCTACGGAATTTGCATGCTGGACCTACACTATTGATATGCACACTACGGCAGCGCTTTTGGATAACTAGTTGCCGTCGTCTTGTAAAAAATGAAATTAATCGCTGTGTTGTGTGCGCTAGGTTTCGGGCAAATTTAAGTTCACAACAAATGGCTCAACTGCCCTCATATCGAGTTGAAACTGGAATGCCATTTAACCACGTTGGCATTGATTACTGTGGTCCAATTATGGTAAAACTTCATAAAGGCAGAAATGCTAAGCACAATAAGGGCTACATTGCTGTTTTCGTTTGTTTGGGAACAAAGGCCATACACCTAGAACTTGTGTCTGATATGTCATCAGATGCATTCATCATGGCCCTCAAAAGATTTGTCGATCGTCGTGGCATACCATCTTCAATTCACAGTGACAATGGCACTAATTTTGTAGGAGCTAACCGTAAACTGGTGAAAAATTTCAAACTTGTACAAAGAAGCGAAGACGTATGTACATATTTAGCCAGGCAACACATCAATTGGAAATTTACCCCACCTGGTGCCCCACATTTTGGAGGCATTTGGGAAGCCGCTGTTAAGGCAACTAAATTTCATTTGAGAAGGCTTATGGTAGATTACAAACTGACATTTGAAGAAATGTCAACTTTGTTATGTGAGATCGAAGGTCAATTAAATTCTCGACCAGTAGTTTCAATTTACGATGATGATATTGATAATATTAACGTTTTAACTCCTGCTCATTTTTTAGTCGGTAAACCAATTAATCAACTTCCAGAGCCAAACATTAGAGATTTAAAGGCAAACTATTTATCACGATGGAAACTTATTACTCGCTTGCAACAAGAGTTTTGGGAAAAATGGCGTAAATATTATTTAACATCTTTACAACATCAGAATAAATGGTACAAAGGAAAGCAGAACTTAAAGCCTGGCGACGTCGATCTCATCGCCGACGAATCTACGCAACCTTCAATTTGGCCGATGGGAATAGTTGCTGAAGTGTATCCTGGGCGTGACAACTTAGTACGCGTAGCCACAGTAAAAACTTCTAAAGGTATAATGAAACGTCCCATTGTAAAACTGTGTAAGCTGCCTACTGATGGTTAAGGTGCCCTTAACAGGCGGGAAAATGTTGCAAATTGTTTAGCTTATTTTAGCATTCACTGTATTGCTCTCTTAAAATAACTATTAAATTGCATTGATCCAGTTCTCATTTCTAATTTGCTTTATGTTAATTTCTTTTACTTGGTTTCATATTACTGATGCCTTTAAAATAAACTCAGTTTGTTTTGAATTCTCAACTGAACCACATAGGTAGTTTCAATTTTTATCTTAGTTAACCTATCACCCTACATTCCGCGTTAATAAGCTCCCTTGCTGGAACACTGTTTTTATTAATTGTTTGTAAATATTTCCAAAAATAAAACTAATTGTTCGTTATTAATTGTGAATAATCAATCTCTACAATATCAATTTTCGACCCCATAAATTATATATATTCTGACTTATGCATAGCGAATTCGATTGAGCAATGTCCGTCTGTCCGTCCGTGTTAGTAATATATAAATAATAATAAAATAAAATATGTCAATCGGTCAGATATAGTGGCGAAAGAGGTGTTATTGGAAATCAGCATGATCGGTCCATGTCCTTCGAGGCAGCAGGCAAAACTCCACGCCTACCTCTTAATTTTTTCATGTCTTTTGGAACAATAAAGTAACTTCAATCGCAAACAAATAAAAATATGGTGCGATATAGAATTAAAAAAAATGTCGCTCACCCATATAGCCCGACTTACGGGGCTCTGAAATTTTCAAATTTTTTTAATATCAATATGGGTATCATTTTAAAGCTTTTGAAGAGATCTTTAAGGAAATACTAAAATTTTTTAAAAATGCTTAACCCATTAAGAGCCGATGACATTTGCATGTAAAAAAATATATATGCAGTAGCAAGTTCTCTGTCACTCCAATATTTTCTTTTTTGATTACTTCACTAAACTAGATTTACATAGATTGTGAAGAGTATCTAAGATTCGGCATAGCCGAATTTAGCACTGTCACTTATTTTTAATTTTAACTAATGGTATGAAATTTTAATGAAATTGTGTAATTACTACTTACAATTGGAATAAAAAAATTATGTGTAAAATAAATAAACTTTAACCCTTTCCCTATGTTTAGTGTGCAAAAAAAGGAGTGACATTAATTGTTGGTAATGCTCATAATAATAGTGACTTTTGTTTTAAACTAATTATCAATTACCTTTCATTAACAAGCGTTAAAAAAATTGGAAATATTGGTATGCTTACAAAATCATTGGCATTATTTTCAAAGAAATTGTCAATTAATTTGACCACCTAGTTTATTACTCCCATTAACGAAATTCACATTTTTCATATTATATTTTTTTTTAACATTTATTTTCCCGTGGCATGTCATAACGTCTAAAGCTGCGTTTAGACGGCGTGTATAAGTCATATGAAATGTCATATTTTCCATATGTAAATCAATACACACCGTGTAACCTCATGAATTATAACATATATTATTTTCCTATGTGTTATTTTTGAATTTAGAGCACGCTCTATTTTGATATGTAAAACTATATGACAACAGATGTTTTAGTGATGCTAACTTCCACTTTTAAAAAAGTTAGATATCTAAAAACAAAATAAAATATTTTTTGAACTTTTCAGGCAATATATATAAATAAATCGTAGGCTATAAAATTATATTTAGGCATTTCCATAAACGTGTCGACCACGTCAGAAAACCAGAAACCCTTGAACCTTTTTCTTTAATATGATGCAAAAGAAATATAAAAATTTTGTATTTGTAGATTATTACCGTTTATTGCATTTTTAAAGAACAAATATTAAAATTTAAACTCAGCATCAACTATATTATAGTAAAAATTGAATTGAAATTTGACTTATTGCCCTTATTACCATCTCATAATTCATATTTTTTCTCAGTGGAAGTGTACTCCAGCAATCATGTCCATTTTTTTGGGTATGACGAGTATTTGAAAATTGCAATAAATATTCGTATGTATATACATACGTAAAAGAACAAATAATAATGGCGACAGTTCCAATGTAGAAATTTATAACAAATAGCAGAAAAAGTAGGATTTTTTGTGGAAATAATTAGTTTTTATGAGTTTGTAATAAGTATTTGTGGGTTTCCAGCGTGCTAGGGTTGTTAAAGATTAAGGTGTCTGTGCCTCTTACAGTTAGCGAAAAGTTGAAAAAACAGGCCAAAAATGAATTTGCGTACAATGGAAATTTTTAAAATGTGTTCCTTTTTTACAATATATACACTACATTTGTATTCATATTCACCCATATTCTGTTTGGCGACGTCAACACAAAACGACGTCATTTTTCTTCGTTTGTTGTAAATCGGTATTCCCGTTGTCAATATTGTTGTTATTTGTTTTTTATATGATGTTGTTAAAATGTTCTTTGGTATATTATTTCACTTTGTATTTTTAATTTTTGAAATCGATTTAAATTTTATTGAGAGCTTTTGAAAACATTGTTTGAAAATTTTCATTAGTTGAAAACTTCTTGATAAAGGCACATAAAATTGTAAGTTATTGTATAATTCTAAATGTATAATAATATGTTTACATTGTAATACTTCCAGTGAATAAACATTTGTTAACCAATTGGAAAGAGTTTATTCAATAACCGTCTTGTTTTCAACATTTTTTATTCAAATTTTATATTTATTTGATTGGCTTCTTTGGAATTAATTGGTGTCCTTCATTCTGTCTTTTATTTGGAGAACCTAGTGGAAGCAATTTTGTTCAGTACTGTGTTGCATTAAAATCTATGAGAAAAAGTAGAAGACTTCAAAGACTTTCCCCGACAATGCCAATGATAAGATCGCCAATTTCAACTATCGGTACAACTTCTGCAAACTCTAATGGTAATGAATCTGAAAACACGTTTACATATACACATCCAGAAGGCATACACCAAATTCAAGAAGGTCCAGAGCAGATAACAGATGAAATCGATAAGCAGTTAGAGGGTACGCAGACTCCAGAAGGTATTCGTCGTATGCAGACTCCAGAAAGTATCCATCACATAAGTCAAGAACAGGAAACATCTCAAATTGATAAACGTTTAGGAGATATGCAAACGCTTTTATTAAATCAAATGAGAAGTATGCAGACATTAATGGAGACAAATAATTTAAATACGCAGAATTTAATTACGGCCCTAAAAGAAAATTTACGAATTGTAGAGTCAAATGTTGTTCGAAATTATTCAAGTTTGTCAGAAATATCTTTAATTAATTCAAATGTGTCGACCAATAATGTAGCAACCATCACAAATTCGACAGCTTCAAGTAATGTTATAGCTTCTGATTCAATCCCATTAAGCGCATCACACGCATCAAATGTTCATACTTTCAATTCAATTCCTTCCGGTTCCTCTTTTGTAAACTCTCAGCCTATAGTGCATGCTTCACCATTTGGTTTGCACTCAACACAAACAAATTCATCGCAATCGTTAAGCAATCATCGACAAAAAAAAATTTACCCTCTTCCAAAATTTTCGGGGTTACCAGAAGATTGGCAAACTTTTTATGAATCGTTTATAACTTAAACGCAAGAATTCGAATATTCGGAACTTCATAATATAATGCGTTTTAGAGAAAGTCTTGAGGGAGATGCGCGAGAATCAGTTGAATCATTGTTAGTCAGCTCAAAAAATGTTAATGCAATTATTAAAACTTTGTCAGAGATGTTTGGCCGCCCAGAACAATTGATTAAATCGCAAATTCAAAAAGTAAGATCATTGCCATCCGTAAGCGAATCAGATTTAACTTCTCTTATTCACTTTGCAAACAAAGTCGGCAATATGACTACTTTCTTAGAATCCGTTGGAGGAAGCTACCATTTGTCTAATCCGTTATTGTTAAGTGAGCTATTAAACAAACTTCCTATATCTAAACGCCTTCAATGGGCAGAAAAATGTTTAAGTCTTGATCGCATTGCCACAATATCAGATTTTTCGGTTTGGCTTTCTAATTTGAGAAGGATATCTAATATGGTTACCGATGCCTCTCCATTACCGGACATATTAAAAGAAAATAGAAAGTATGCCTGTATAGTTTTAAATAAAAAATGTAAGTTATGCGATGGCGAATGCAAGTCACTAGTATTTTGTAAAACATTTTTAGATTTTTCCATTGATAAAAAGTGGCAAACAGTTTTATCATTAAAAGCATGTTTTTGTTGTCTTAAATTTGGTCACCATGCAAAAAGTTGCTATTCAAGAAAGAAATGTGAAGTTAAAGATTGTGAAAAAATCCATCACAGCCTTCTTCATAAAAATATTTTGTTAGAAGAAAATTTCAATTCACCCAAAGATATTTTAAACATAACTCATCGGCAAGCTCGTAGTTGTCTCGTTGATGTTGATTCTTCAGTTGTGCTTTTCCAAATTATTCCTGTTTATTTATATGGTCCGAATGGTTCTGAAAAAATTTACGCCTTTGTTGATGATGGAGCTAACGTATCTATTATAGATTCTGAAATTGTTCAAAAGTTGGGAATACCTGGGCGAAGGGACACTTTAGAGTTACAGTGGATAAATCATCAAACTTCTCGAGAGCAAACGCAAATAATTGATGTTGAGTTAAGTGGCATAAAAGAAAAAAGTCTAAGATACAATATGAAAAATGTCTATGTATCAACTCATTTGGATCTTCCTTCACAAAGTCTAAATACATCGAACTATGATTTTAAAAGATATAATTTATCAGCAGATATATCACATTGTTGTTATAATCAGATAAAACCTAAAATGATTATAAGCCTGGCCCATGCTTTTTTAACTGTACCGATTGAAACACCGAAAATTCTATCTCCAAGTGGACTAATAGCTACAAAAACAAGGTTGGGTTGGATAGTTTATGGAAACTTAAACAATAGCGACTACTCAAAGAAGTCATTTTCATGTCATTTAGAAAAAAAAGATAGAGAAGAATTTGATAGCGAAAATGAGTTAGATGTCTTAATGAAGAGTTATTTTGGAATAGAAACTTTTGGAATTCGTCATTTTGAACCTTTGCTATCTGAAAATGATGAAAGAGCTTTGGAAGTATTAAAGAATACTACAAAACGAACCGGAAGTAGGTTTGAATCTGGATTAATTTGGCGCAAAGATTTTAAGTTTTTCCCTAATTCCTATAATATGGCTCTAAAAAGATTAAATACGGTTGAAAGAAAAATGTTATTGGACCCAATATATGCTAAGGAATATTGTGAAAAGATTGAAGAGTACCTAGAAAAAGGTTATGCGCGAATTCTTTCTGAAGAAGAAGCATCAAGGCATTCTAACAAAACATTTTATTTACCGCATTTTGGTGTTAAGAATCCCAATAAGAAAAAACTTCGTTTTGTTTTTGATGCTGCAGCTGAAGTCGAAAATATGTCTCTCAATAAGGCACTTCTTGCAGGTCCAGACCTTAATCAACCTCTTCAAACGGTGCTTTTTAAATTTAGGCAAGCACCTATAGCCGTATGTGGTGATCTTAAAGAGATGTTTCATCAAGTAGGTATTATACCCGAAGATCAAGATGCATTAAGATTTCTATGGAGAAAAGGTGATACTTGTAAAAAACCTAATATTTATGTCATGCAAAGAATGATTTTTGGAGCAGCTTGCTCTCCAACTACAGCTCAATACGTTAAAAATAAAAATGCAGAAGATTATATTGAAAAATATCCTCAAGCTGCTGCAAGTATTATAGAAAAGCACTACGTTGATGATTACGTTGATTGTTTTGATTCTGAACAGGAAGCCGTTAATGTTGTAAAAGCTGTCAAGTTAATTCATGAAGCTGGGGGTTTCCAAATGCATAATCTTATTACAAATTCAGAAGTAGTTGCTAAAGCGTTAGAAATTTCACATAATGATGAAGTCAAATTAAGTTCCGATAAAATAGAACGAATTTTAGGGATGCATTGGACATCCCATTCTGATTGCTTCATTTTTGTATTAAAATTTCATAAGGTTCCAAAAAATATCCTTGAATTAAAAACAATACCATCTAAAAGACAGTTCTTAAGTATTGCAATGTCTATTTTCGATCCATTTGGTTTTGTGGCGGATTTTGTGATAGTCGTTAAAATTTTAATGCAAGAAGTTTGGAGAAGTTCGATTGATTGGGATTCAAAAGTGCCAAATAGTATTTACGAAAAATTTAAGCTGTGGCTACAAGAAATACCAAAAATTGGTCAATACAAAATTCCTAGATTTTATTTTCGGGAACTTGAAGATTTTGGCAACTTGAAAATTATTGAACTTCATGTGTTTTGTGATGCCAGTGAGGAAGCATTAGCAGTTGTTGGATACTGGCGTGTTATTATAAATTCAAGTTCAAAACTCGTTTTTATAACAGGCAAAACAGCTTGTGCTCCGATACGCTTCCATTCAATTCCAAAATTAGAACTGCAAGCAGCTGTTATGGCAGCACGTCTGAAAGAAGCTATATTAAAATGCCATGATCAGCTTAAACCAAAAAAAATAGTTTTCTGGACTGATTCTCATACTGTTATACGTTGGATTAGATCGGATCATCGAAAATATAAGCAATATGTCGCGAATCGCGTATCAGAAATACTAGAAAATTCTGAAATTTATAATTGGCGTTGGTGTCCAACATCGGAAAATCCTGCTGACGTAGCAACTAGAGCGAAATTTCCTATTAATTACAACCCTGAAGGACGTTGGAAAAAAGGACCTGACTTTCTGCTGGTCGGGGAGGATAAGTGGCCAGACGAAAATGTTATGGGAAATAAGGAAGATAAAAGTGATGAATTTTTGAAATCAAGGCACGTCGTATTGTTATCACAAGAGTTAAATGTCATTGAAGCAACTATAAACCGTTTTTCGAAATTTTTGAAAGTGCTTCGAGTTATGTCCTGGATTATAAGATTCTACAAAAATATTATTCTTAAATTAAATTTTGGAAGAAAAATTGATGAAGAACTGACTATGGATGAATTGACTGAAGCTGAAAATAAAATTGTACGATGCATTAAAAAAAAACATTTTCCTAACGAATACAACAAGCTTACATCAAAACAGAATATTGATATATCAAGTGATCTAAAAACATTAAATCCTTACGTCGATGAAATTGGATTACTACGAGTTGGTGGTCGTTTAGATAATGCTTCCATACTTTCAAGCTATGCCAAACGACCTTTAATACTTCCGAAAAATGACAGGTTCTCCTGTCTATTAGTAGAATTTTATCACACAAAAAATTGTCACCAAAATATCGGGAATGTAATGGGAGACATACGACAAAAATATTGGATTCCTTCTTTAAGAAGCCTAATTAGGACTATTGAAAACAAGTGTAATGTTTGTAAGATAAGAAAAGCTAAGCCAATTCAACCTCAGATGGGTATCCTGCCAGTTGATAGGGTAACTCCTTTTATTAAGCCTTTTTCCTATACTGGTGTTGATTTTTTTGGACCCTTTGATATTAAGATACGTCGTTGTCAAGAAAAAAGATGGGTTGCATTATTTACATGTTTGACAATTCGAGCAATACATGTTGAAGTTGTAACTGATTTGTCAACCGATTCATTTTTATTATGTTTAAGAAATTTTGTTAACAGACGGGGAACACCTATCCAAATTAGAAGCGATAATGGTAGAAATTTTGTAGGGATAAAAAAGGAACTAAAAAATGAGCTTTACTATATGGATTATAATGAAGTAGTGCGCAATTCAACACCCTTAGGAATAAAATGGATTTTTAACACACCTTATGATCCAAGCTCTGGTGGTGTTTGGGAGCGGTTGATACAATCAGTAAAGAAAACGCTTTCAATACTATTAGGAAATATTATTCCTAGGTTAGATGTATTTATAAGTCTTTTAATCGAATGTGAAAATATTGTAAACTCAAGGCCTTTAACACATATTCCTGTATCACCGTATGAACCTGAACCCATATCACCAAATCATTTTTTGTTAGGAGGGATAAATTCCACGCAAGCTCCTAATAATTTTGACCCCAAACTTATTTGTTTAAAGAAGCAATGGCGAATTTTACAAAATTTAAAAAATGGATTTTGGAAACGCTGGATTAAAGAATATCTTCCAGAACTAACGAGAAGAGTTAAATCGTGCCTACCAAGTGCTTCTTTACAAGTAGGCGCCTTAGTTCTTATTTGTGATGAAAGTGTATCAAGGTCTAAGTGGAGACGGGGACGTGTTGTACGAATTTATGCTGATAAGTTTGGTACGACAAGATCTGCTGACGTTAAAACGTGTGATGGAATTTTAAAGAGGCCAGTATCAAAACTTGCTGTGTTAGATATTATAAATGAGTGAATTTCCGTGATCAATTCACGGGGGGCAGAATTTGTTATTTGTTTTTTATATGATGTTGTTAAAATGTTCTTTGGTATATTATTTCACTTTGTATTTTTAATTTTTGAAATCGATTTAAATTTTATTGAGAGCTTTTGAAAACATTGTTTGAAAATTTTCATTAGTTGAAAACTTCTTGATAAAGGCACATAAAATTGTAAGTTATTGTATAATTCTAAATGTATAATAATATGTTTACATTGTAATACTTCCAGTGAATAAACATTTGTTAACCAATTGGAAAGAGTTTATTCAATAACCGTCTTGTTTTCATGTTTCGATGACTGTCGCCATATGTTTGGTATTTTCTAAGAACGATTGATGTTGCCGTTTAGTTTGCCGTCGCCATTTTTGATGTTGTGTTGTGTGCAAAGGAGAATTTTAAAAACATAAAAAATATACAGCAATATTTAAAATAACAAAATAAGAAATATTTAAAATAACAAACATGAAATTGAAAAACTAAAATTACCAACTTCTGCCAATTTGAAAAATTAGTGTTAGAGTTGGAAAGAATCCATCCCAATAAAAAAACTCAGTTAGCTAAAGACAGGATTTTGTAGGACAGATAAATGGATTTGCATTATAAAAACTTTACTTATTATTGTTTTTTATCCATTAAATATTATTATCATTAATAATAATTGCAATAAAAATTGGAAGTTTCAATAATACAAAGCTATTTATCAGGTAGACAAAATCCTACCTTTAACTAACGGCAAGTTGTAATAATGGCCCTTAGTCTATATTTATTTTAATAGTTCTGCTTATTTTACTGTTTATAGTTATTTTATTTTATTACAAAATTTAAATTTTCCACAATCAATCATGAATCAACTGACTCAAATATTGATATGTGTTTAGTCGTCATTAGTTTGTTAGGGAATACCAAATTAGTATTGATGTTGTGTTAAGTTGATGTTGTCTCAAAATTGACGACGATGTTGACGACGCCAAATAGAATAAGGGTGATTATTATTTTATGTGTACAATAAGCAGCATTTGTATATTAATTGTTTTATTAGGGAAACTAACACAAAAAAATACACCGAGTACCTTAATTTTAAGTTTGTAACTGTACTTCATGCGAACTACGCCAAGTACCTGAATTGAACGTGCAGTTTTGAGCTTGAGACGTGTTCTTATAACAAACACAGCCTAAGTGCAATTTTATATTATGGCAAATTTAATACAAATATAGCAATTTTGATATAAGTAATAATAACGAAGGCAGTGTTGTGCTTGTCGTTATTCTTTTTGAATAGTTACTGCTAAATGAAGAGTTGACATCACTGCTTAAAGCATTTTAATTTCCTCTTCAACAATTAGAGGTTATGCCGTATTTACATAACATATGCAAGTTTGAACATGATTATTATAAGTTGTATGTTAAACACAGATTTTGACATATACAACAAATTGCATATGGATAGCAATTCTGACATTCCGTATGACTTCTGCACGCCGTCTAAACACAGCTTAAGTTGCGAAATATCAATAATAAAAAGAATTTTTGTAGTAAACCATTAATATTTCTTAATTGATTTAATTCTATCCTCATTACTAACGTGTGACTGGAAAAAACTGTAACTGTTTCACGACCATCCCCAAATACTCATGGTACAACGTATGGTAGTAAGAAACAGATAATTTTTCCACTCTATGCAAAACCATAAACAACTGTTGATGTGCTAAATTTGGCTATGCCGAATCTTAGATACTCTTCACAATCTATGTAAATATAGTTTAGTGAAGTAATCAAAAAAGAAAATATTGGAGTGACAGAGAACTAAAAAATAAAACAAATTTGCTACTGCATATATATTATTTAACATAAAAATGTTATCGGCTCTTAATGGGTTAAGCAATTTTAAAAAATTTTAGTATTTCCTTAAAGATCGCTTCAAAAGCTTTAAAATGATACCCATATTGATATTAAAAAAAATTTCAGAGCCCCGTAAGTCGGGTAATATGGGAGAGCTCCATTTTTTTTTTAATTCTCTATCACCCCATATATATATTTTTTTTGTAATTGAAGTTACTTTATTGTTCCAAATGACATGAAAAAATAAAGAGGTGGTGTTTTGCCTGCTGCCTCGAAAGACATGTACCGATCATGCTGATTTACAATAGCACCTCTTTCGCCACTATATCTGACCGATTGACATATTTATTTTATTATTATTTATATATTACTAACACGGACGGACAGACGGACATCCCTTAATCGACTTCGCTATGCATAAGTCAGAATATACTTATATACTTTATGGGGTCGAAAATTGATATTGTAGAAATTACACACGGAATGACAAACTAATATATACCCTTTTTCCACTTTTTTGGTGAAGGATATAAAAAAATCATTAGCATTAAATGTCAGTCATAATTTTAAAAAATGCCTATGAAATTACCATTAAGGTAATTAAAAAATTTAAAGTATTTTTCTTATAAAGTACTTCTTTTAAATATGTATAAACAGACAAATTTATTACTAATAACTACCTTGCGGATAGTTAAGAAGAATACTGACGAAGGTTGAAGTTAATTAGAATGCTAGTATCTAACTCTTCTGTCCTCCTTATAATTATTCACAATTAATAACGAACAGTTAATTTTATTTTTGGAAATATTTACGAACAATTAATAAAAACAGGTTTGGGAATTTAAAGACAACGCATCAACACGAGTCAATTACTTATCAGCATGCATAGTATAGAACTGTTGCAATCCCGGGTAAAAGTTATTGAAAGCAACTTAACAGTAATTTTGATACATTTATGTGTATTAAGCTATATTGTGATTCATGAATTATTTAAAAAAAATGTAAATTAAAGACTTGAGTTTTGTATATTGAAGTTCAAGAAACAATAATTTTATTTTTGTAATTTTTATAGACCACTAAAACATTCATACGAATGAGTAGATATTGATTGGCGGCTTACAACAAGTACTTATGGTGCATCCATCAATATCTGTTTATATCTGTTTGTGCGAATTATAGGAGAACATGTGTGTTACTCTTATTGTCTCTTTACTTATTTGCATTTATCTTTTAAGAAATAGTAACAATACCAACTTATATCAGACACACAAAACTACTCATTTGGACCTATTTTTAATTTGCAGTTTGCCAATGTGTATTTTTTGTAAGTATTCAATTCTATAAGATATGCCCTTCCCGTTTTTTTTTTTTTCACTATTATCATATTTCATTTTTATTTTTTGTTTTGTATTTTTAAATGTCACTTGTAAAAACTCTAGTCAATACTAATGTTAAAATATTGTTAATGACACTTGTAAACATTTTTTTGTAATAAAAGTAACTTTGTAGTGATTAAAGCAACTCTTGGCTAGTTTTTGACTTCGTGTTTAAATGTCATTCTTATTTAAGTTCTATTTAAGTACAAAATTCAGTTTTTCAAAACACACTTAAATGAAACTTAAACGACCAATCTTGTGCATTTAAAGCATATTTAAATTATAAAGTTGTACCATATGGTTATGTTATTTTTGTTGTTGTTTCGCAAAACTAAGCAAAAGTAAACAAACGTTTTAGCCGTTGATAGAACAATGTTGTTGTTTTGCGCACATTTCTTAATGCAAATAGTAATGAAAAAGTTAATTGAATAAATAAAGTAAGTTTAGATGGTGAATACATGAGTATCGCTGGCGTTTTTAAATTTATTTCAAATATTTTTAACAAAATTTGCAATTCATTGTGTTTGTTAGCAGCTGTTTTTTCATAAACTATTGATTTATTTTGATATTTCGGAATGCTGCGATATTTTTATCAGAGTTGAAACTGTATTTAAATACAACTTAAATTTAAATGCAAATTAACTAAATGCGTATTTAATTAAAAATTAAAAACACGGGAATATTAAATATTATAAATTAAACTTTAAATTTAAATTTACTGTGTTATTTTCCCGGTGTTGATTATTGAAGGTGAAAGCACGTCTCGATGGCCATTTCGCTATTGCTTTAAATATGAAGTCAAAAACTGGCCATTAATCAATACCTAACTGTCCGTTTCAACTGCAAAATGATGCTTTCTTATCTATCATTCTTCTTCACCATCTATATTCTCTCTGTACCCTTCCAAAGACATTAATAGTGCATTTACATTACACCGAAATCTACTAAATTTGATTTGAAATCTCTTTCAAAATATAGTTCGTTTTCACATCATTCATTTTTTCCTTTTGTTTATATTTTCATTTTATTGACTTTTTAAATAAATTTCCTTTCATTGTTTTAATAAAACCGTCATTTTTTCTTGTACAGCGTAGTATTTTTTGGTAGAATATGAAAATAACCACAGTTGCATTGATAAGTACTATTAGATTTTGAGTAGACTTCGTCAAAATATAGTGGCGAAGTAGATTTTGTTTTGTATAGAAATCTGTTAAAAATCAACTAGAGTTTTTTCGAAATCTCATTAGTACTAGATTTGGGTATAATGTAAATGGACTATAAGAAAACTTTTTATTTCAAAATAATATTTTTTTGTTCGTATAGTTTAAAATATTTTACAACTTGAATACTAGTACATATCTTTTATACACACATATTTCGCCTGCTGTGGCAAATGTGTTAAACAATTAAAAAAAAAATTAGATACTCAGGCATGTTCTGAATTCCATGAGAAATTTTCACTTCAATTTTTTCAAATTTTTTTTACAAAAACAATGCCTTGAAAAATACACCAGTGAAAATTTCATGTGGAATTTAGAACATGCCTGATTAATTAAGCTATATATTTTTATAAACCTTAATTTGCTATAAATTTTTGCTAAACATTACTCCTTTTTTCAGGCTGCACAAAAATTCTATTCTCTTCTGGTGTTAAAGAAGTTCCGCGCGCTATGCATATCACAAGCATCTCCATATTCCGATATAATTATAACGCGAGGTCACCTTTTTGAAAATCCAAAACTTTAAGTGCTTAGAAATGTAAAATTATTATTCCAATTGTAATTGTCTATTTTTATACCAATAATAAAATCTCATTATTCGTCTGTTAACCACTTTGAGTCTTTTAACGTAATAAATGTAATAAATAAAGTAAATAGATAAATAATAAATAAATAATATAAAGATAATCTAACAGAAATGGTAAGTATATAAGATAAACGATATTAAAGTAACTGCTGAAGACGAGACAAGCAAGTTCCCATCATGTTCCATCGATTACAACTAGAAGATATTTTGTTGGAAATTGTGTGTACATAGTTTTTAATTAAAGACAAGGGATCAGAATTTAACTTTGAAAAACCCAAATTCTGAATCTGAGTTTTTTTTGTTATTTATTTTTGTTTTTAGAAAAATAGCTTCAAATGTTTGTCCTATGAAAGTTTATGTTTTGCTGAGCGCCTCTGCCGATTTTGACGAGCATTAAAATGTCTTACGGTTAATGAATTGAAGGACTTCCCCTAAGCTTATGTTAATTTTGTCTTTATTCACAAATTTTAACAGCTTATAATTTTATACAATATTAATTTAACAAATTCAAACAATTCACATTTTGACAAAATTTAATCAACTATAATTAATAATATTGCGAATGTTTGATAAATTGTTTAGAAGTAAAATTTAGTATCATAAGTACATTCCGGTTGTATGTTTCAATTTGTATTTAATTCACCATCTCTATGTTGATGTTATACTTTGTTAGAAAAGTGTTGTCATGTTTCACAGTGATGTGTATGTAACTTTTCATACACTACTGCCTCATTTCTTTTGGTTCCTGGTGTTATTATAAATAAACAATTATAAAAAAGTTAATTCTGGCAAATAATATTGAATTATGTACATTGCTGATATAATTAAAGTTTATTAAACTATGTTATACGGCATTTACACTATGCAATTTTTCGTTATACTAGCATGAAATTTCCGTTTGTTTGTGAAGCAGAAGGAGTAGCAATGTGGCATTGCCTGAGTTTTGAGGGGATGTTACTGTTGCTGTGACTTAAATAAAAAATTGAAATAAAAAATACCTCAAAAAATTGCATGGTGTAAAGCACGAATTAAAGTATTACGTTATTTTGATACGAAATTTTTAGTATTCTCTACATTGCCTAATTTCTATTCGGTGTTTTGTTGCCATAAGTACGTTTAAATAATCTATATCTAATACTTAGTACGGACTTTTGTATGGAATTTCAGGCTTTAAACTGATCATTTTTTGTTTCCTCATTTTCTATTTTCCTAATTTATTTTACGTGCAAAATAATTTTTCACGCTCTTTGTAACGATGAGTGTATTTTAGCTGCCGACTTATAAGAATAATTATCCAGATCATGAATTTGTTTAGAATTCCCTTATTCTTCACACATATGGATATGCTTTCCCCGCCGTAATACATATCATTTTTTAGTTTAAAATAAATATTTCATGAGAATATCATTAAATATTTATATTTAAAGGAATCAAGCACAATTAAAGAAAATTAATATAAAAAAGATTCCAAATAGTAAATTTTCTTGTTAAAGTCATTGAAGTACGTTCGCGGTTTAATAAAAACATCGTATTTAACAAACGTTTGTTTGGAAACAAAGCTGAAATTTAAAATATCCCTTTTTTGCGAAGAAGTTCTAGCTAATCAATATTCAAACAGGGTCATCATTTCTTAAGTAATCTAAAAGAGAGCTTCATTTCAGTTTATAAAATCATTATTGTTAATATGAATGGAAACCTGCGTGTATGGTGGGACCTATATTTGACAATGCTAACACACAAACATAAATAAACAGTACTCATACGTATATTTCTTTCTGAGAATTCATTCTCATTTTGTTAAAAGAGAGTTTTCGGAAATCCACACAAAATTTATCATTGGCCCAGATTGCTTTGCGCTTTATGTGCTAATTTAGGTTTGTTAGTAAGTCATACCTACGAAATTCAACATAAAATTGTTAAAAAAAAAAGCTATTTAACCCAGTATGTTTCAAAATATGCAGATACCATGAAATTCATGAAAAGAAAATTCTTCAACAAAACCATTTTAAAATTGCCCATACATATATATATATATATATATATATATATATATATATATATATATATATATATATATATATATATATATATATATATATATATATATATATATATATAACAAGAAAAAGGAACATGGCCTGATTGCAAAATATTTGGATATGTTTTTAAATTTGAAAAATGAATACTGAGTAATATAATAAAATATTTAGCTGTGTTATTGGATACACACTTATAATGTAAGTTATGAGCATTAAAATCGTGTGAAATTTAAAGATAAGCTCTTTATTAATTCTGATTTGGTATAAGCAATTTTTTTTCTTTGGTAGTGTAAAAAAGTATCAATGTTCAGATCCACCACCCTAATGATTGGTATAATTTTGTAAAAATGCATTCTTAAACTTTTATAAATTTCTCTTCCTTTTCTAAATCAAAATTTATATGGGGAAATACATACAAACTCTAAACATTTTATTTGGAAAAACGTAAATGTTATTCAAAAAACAATTTTGGTAAAGTTCAGTTTAAAACAAGGAGGATACTTTTAAAGTATTAAATGTTTTCAAAAGAGGGGAGAGCAAAACTTGACGAAATTCCTAAGCTGCATTCGGATGTCAAAATGTCGTCGAAAAATAGAAAGCTCCTATTTATATCCTTCCTTTCATTGATCCATGTTCTCATTAATTTTATAAACATCTCATAACCGAAAAAAAATCATAAATAAACATGCGGCATGTTCTGAATCCCACACGAAATTTTCACTTTGTATTTTTCAAAGCGGTGCAGATTGGGTTGAAATAGCTAAAAACAGCTCTAAATTCAGGCGTAAGAGATAGCACTTATTTTTTTCGTTTCGTAGCATTAAGTGGGTCATTACTACTTAAAAAAAATCATTTAAAAAATGTTTTTAACGCTTCATTTTTTAAGATAAATAAATGAAATTTGGTCTATTTGAATTTTTTAGGTTAGTAACTCAACATACAAAAGTTCAACGAAATCGATAATGATTTCGTATAGCCCCCATACAAAATTTTCCCGAAAATGGGCCATACTAATCTTTATTTATTAAAAAGTTCTTATTATTATAAAAAGTGACATTTTATGTTTCATACTATAGTCTTCACATGATTTAAAATCTTTATTACAAGCTTCTTGTGCTTCTTACGATAACTGGCCAATAGGCAACAGTGCATGAGTAATAATCTGCGGACCATGTATTGAAAATGTATGTAAAGTGGGAGACAATAACAAAACTACATGTATATGTAGGTAATGGAGTGAGTGCTTTGCTACCCAGCAAAAAATTAGACATTCAGGTATGAGATGAAAATCGATTTCGAAATAGAGACGACTTAAAACCGCAAATGGTTGTGATATCCTTACTATTTTCGTTTTGTTAATACCTTCAATATATGTATATTTCAATAACTCTCCATTCAGTTTCTACAAGTACTTTGGAGTAACTTCTTTACTTTTGTTTAAAATTTGTCTCAAAACGAATCGTTTTCAAATCGATCGATTTCCATCACATACCTGATTACCTTAAAAGTGCTTGCCATATAATGACTTACTTTTGTGATTGCCATATTTTGTTACTCGCTTACAAAACACATTACATTAGTTCGCAAAGATGGAAGTAGTAATTGAACTAGTTCTTTCATTTAAAAGAGAATATCCTAAAATATGTACTAATAATTGTCATAATTTCCAACAATAATCAATGTAATATAGGCCGACTTCCTAAACGCCTGTTGCAATGCATAATGCGTATGCAATGCTAAACATGTCTTAAGTGCAAACTTGCGTTGCAGGGACATTCTTTGCATTTTATCGGTATTTAGCAACTCATACATAAAACAAATGTCAAAAACATGGTATAAAATTGAAAATTTTTTTTTTTGAAAAATAGAGGTTACACAAAATTATTTATCCATTTTGTTGGCAAGTGCTGAGGAATTATCTCAGGTCAAATCTTTCAAAAAATATTGATTTGCTATAAAAACCTATTAAAGAGAAAAATAAAGAAGATACAACTTTGTTAAGGACAATAAAAATCCCGGGAACAAGTGATCAAAAATAAATATTTTTTTAAGAATTTATTGAATTAGTGGATGATGACATTTGTCATTCACATTTCATTTTAAAAATAAACAAGCAAATACTTAGCCATTACAGCTCAAATGTTTGCATACAAAATAAACATGATGCGTGATTTTGATTTCTGATACTCATTAAAGTGAGTTGCCAAACGATTAGGAACATTGTACGTTGTCAAAAAGTTTACATATGCATTGCAACTTGCGTTTAGGAAGTCGGCCAGATTCTTAAAAATTGATTATGAAAGTCTCATGCCTTGTGTCGCTGAATGGCTTTACAAACTAAGTTGGTTTATGTATTTTTTATTTTAATTATTTGTTATGTTTAATTTTATATAATTGTTTTAATATGAAGAAATGTGTACACATATATGTATAGACAAGTGGTTCATTTTGAACTGATTTAGAGACAAAATTTAGTTAATTAAAAAGCACTGCGGTAAGTCGTAAATTAATTATATTATTTTATGTTTTTAAATATTTGTATTGTATGTTAGAAATAAACGCTTCATATTTTAACAAATTTATTTTGGAAGTTGTTAAATTCGCCCCTTAACCAAACTCATGTCGCAGTCAGCGACAAACTTTATTTCGCAACTACCTTTGGCAAAAGATTTGACCCATTGCCTGCCGGAACATTTTATTGAAGATAAATTTGTTTGCGCGTGGCTCCTTGTCTGCCGGAGCATTTATTGACAGATTCTTAATTGTGTGTTCCAGATTCCTTGCCAGCCGGAAAAAATTATACAAATTTATACAAAAATTTATTATAAAGTTTAAAATGAAACGATCTCCGATTAGAAAAAGTACGCGTTTGCAATCAGCGAATCAACAAAGTAGCTCCACGCCTGCGTGTCAAGAATTAAAGCCCTCTGCTACAGAAGAGCCGTTTATGCCCGCCAGTACCTATGCTGCCAGTGTTTTGTTACCTGCCGCCGATGTAGAACTAAATAACGCCATTGATACATCACAAAATCTGACAATGTCTAACGCCGAAAATATTGCTGCGTCACTGCCGTTGCTTTAGCCGGGTCCTAACATAAGTTTAGAATGCCTACAGACCCAAATTAATTTGTTTCAGAATCAGTTGCTCAATGGTCAAAAAGCATTGTCCATTGCAGTGAATAAAAATTCTACACCATGTTCTTCAGCTGCAGTGCCACAACCATCAAACATGCCGATGCCGGTAACAGGTACCAGCGAAATGAGCGTTAATAATACTGCATCAGTTAACGCCAACTGCTATGAACGTCGCTCGCCATTTTCTTTTTCGGGTAACAACGCCAACAATTTTTATGGTTATTCTGGAAATCAACAAAACCAAATACCTGGAAATTTAGGTCCACAAAGTGGCGATTCAATGCAAATGCATAAAAAATTTATGATTTACCAGATTTTAATAGTGGTCCTGAAGATTGGCCGATGTTTTCCACAGCTTTTAAACACTCTACAGCAGCATATAATTATAATAATTTTGAAAATTGTTTAAGGCTACAAAAGGCTTTAAAGGGTGATGCTCGAAAATGCGTTAAGTCATTATTAATACATCCAGATAATGTAAGTATGGTTATGGAACAATTGTGTTTCCAAGATGGTCGCCCATAACTGCTTATTCGTTGCCAGCTACAGCAAATAAGAAAAATTCCATATATAAGTGAAAAAGCTGTTGATAAACTTGTGCCCTTTGCAATTAAAGTGCAGAATTTTGCCACGTTTTTAGAAACTGCTAATGGACAACAGCATTGGGCAAATCCAACGTTGATGGAAGAATTAGTTGGAAAGCCTCCGATGAGTAAGCGTATGGAATGGGCTCGTTATTCATTTGATATAAAGCCGTACGCAACTGTTGTGGATTTTAGTAAGTGGCTTAAAAGCGTTGCTGATTTGGTAAGACACGTTCTACGCTGGTTGCTGGGATAGCTGCAGCGGAGTCCAGGGTCGTTGCAATTTTATTTATCGTCCTAGGACGGAAAAGAAATGAAACACTTCTTGTTCGAACAACGTTATAAAACTTCACTTTATGTTTTATTCTCCTAATTCTTAAGGCTATAGCGACGGCTAACTAACGGTCGGGAACGAAACCACCAATGAATGTCAATAGCGGTTGGAGTAAGCGAGCTGCGGAAAAACAGTCAGCAAAACCTACGGGCCTTGGGCCGGTGTCAAATGGCGCAGGGCGTGAAGCTGGCAGCTCTGCTAACGGGCAGCGTAGCGTATTTGGTGACAAGGGAGAAGGCGACGCAAACGGCAATGGCGCAGGTAGCGATAAACGCACGGCGACGCTACCGGGCGGCAATGGCACGGGCAGCGACGCAAACAGCGATGGCGCAGGTAGTGCTTGAACACACGGCGACGCTACCGGCCGACAATGGCACGGGCAGCGACGCAAACAGCGATGGAGCAGGTAGCGCTTCAACAACGATGGCGCAGGTAGCTCTTGAACAGCGATGGCACAGGTAGCGCTTGAAAACACGGCGACGCTACCGGGCGGCAATGGCAGGGGCAGCGGCGCAAACAGCGATGGCGCAGGTAGCGCTTGAACAAACGGCGACGCAACCGGGCGGCAATGGCACGGGCAGCGGCGCAAACAGCGATGGAGCAGGTAGCGTTCAAACAGGCAGCGGTACAACTGGGTGGCAATGGCACAGGCGGCAGCCAAACAGGCAGCGCAGACAGCGATGACCCACAGACGACGGTGACCCACTCAGCGACGGCGCAGGTAGCTTACGTAGCGCGAGCAATATACTTAATAAGCGCAGAGATTGCTGGGAGCTCTCGGCCACGTGAAGTTATTCTAGGGAATTTACAATTCCTCTCCAGAATCAATCGCAGGGTCGAGCCAACACCGGTAGAAGTAACGCTTCTGCGGTGTTGTTCCTTCCAGCAATTTTCAACTCGAGCTGTTAGCAAGAAATAAATTGGGAAATTATACAATTCCTCACCAAACACTTCTTACCGGCAGGCAAGCTGCTTGCTAACTGCCCGATTTTATCTTTTGTTCTGCCTTTTATACCCGTTTCATCGTACACATACAGTCACCCACACATGCAACTTGCTTGTGTATCTGACTCAATGACAGCTGTCATGTTTTTATTTACTTGACAGCTGACTGTTTTTGATAACGCGGTCCGCGACTCATAGGTGGCGACACGCATCGACCGTTAATTTCAAACAAGAACTTAAATTAATTCCTAATAATAAACTTATAATACTAATATGTTTCACAAAATAAATGCATAATTCATAATAATAATTCATTATAATAACTCATAATAATAATTCATACTAATACAGTTGTTGTGAAGGTGAAAACGAAGGTCCTGACTTTCATCGTTACACTGCCTTCCCCCGTTCACAGGCCCTTTTCTCCTTGTAATCATGGGATCTGGATGATACGGAGCTTACCACTTCGGGCGATGGTAATTCGGAACAGCCGTCCTTCACAGCTACGCAACTGGCGGAGTTGATGGTGTCTTACCCGTATTTTGATGAGCTCCCGGATTTCCTCCTGCAGTGCCTGTGGTGCATCAGGCAGGACAATCTCTCTTGGCTTTGGCAAAGTCCCCTTGACAACTTCCTGCACTGGTGGTGCAGGGGACTCGGGTGTAGGCGGATCCTCAGTCCCTACTGATGTAGTCACTTTGGGAATCGGTGGTAAGGATCGCCCCGATGAAGAGGTTGAGGAAGTTGATGACCCCGTCGTGGAGTCCGAGGACAATATTGAATTTGCTGGCAATGTTATTTCTTAGCTTACCATTTGGAATAGTCGGTGTGGCGTGGGTGATGTCCATTCGTTGATAACAGACCGCCCTCTACCGGCCGTCGAAGATCGCAAATCGACGGTGCGATCTTTAGCGCCGCGATAGGTTCGTCGGATTTTCCTGACGGTATGGTCATAGTATCCCGAGTCTCTTTGTGATTTACGGGTTTGATCGGAAAGCCCCGCTGTGGTAGGTGGGGCGTTGACTTGGTCAACAAAGTCCACTATCGGTATCTTCGGGTTCACTTGAAAAATTTCATCATCTTGTACCGACGATGCGTATGTTGGAAGGTTTACCTCATGTAACATCTGGTAGTTGACTTATCGTTTGGGTGGACATGGCGGTGGTTGGCGGCGACGTGGTTGATATGCGCTATGTGATGGTTCGCAATGGGACTGATTTCTGGGCGAATTCAACGGAGTTCTTGTAGACTTTGGCCCGCAGCGTGCAATTAGACCAGCACAACTGAACCTGGCCTTGAACATCCGAAGCGCGTCCAGTCCCAGGACGTGGTCCTCCAGCGCCTCCTGCATAATCAGAAACTGACATGGCCTGGTCATGTTTCCGAGAGAGACTTGCAGCCGCACTGACTCGGATATAAGTTTTTCCGATCCATCCGCAAGAAACACTTTGATATTCACCGGAATTCGCTTGACCGGATTAGACAAGCGGAGAATCAGCGTCGGGGAGATAAAACTTTTGGTAGCTCCCGTGTCGACGAGCGTATGGATGCGCTGTCCTTCTATTTGTACAACTGCTTTTAAGTTTTCGTCTTCCCACTCTAAAGATGGTTGACCCTTCTCCTCTCCGACGTGTCCACCATCAGACTTCCTCTGTTTTTGCTTTCCGCGCATCATTCGGTGAAACTCCCCTCGATGTGGTTGTGAGGTAGACGGAATTCCTTCCAGCTCGTCCGCTAGTTGAAGCAGCTCGGCGAGCGTTGTAAAATCCTTCCGCCGGATGTACCACTGGTAGTCGGGTTGGGAGTTACGGAATATCCTTTCGAGCTTTTGTCGCTCTGACATATTATTTTGACATCAAATTTTGCAGTGCCAGCAGGTAGTCTTTGAAGACCTCTTTGGGGCGTTGAGTGCGCTTGCGAATTTCATCCTCCAGTTTCTCAAAATAGCGTAGCGGGAGAAAAAACTGTAAAAAATCGTCTTTGAACTGTGCCCATTGTTTCCATTGTCGATTATTGTTTCGAAACCAACGGGTCTTTACCTCTTGTATACTTCAAACCCCATTTCCTTACTATCTCGATCACGTCGACATGTCTATCATCGCCGGTGCCGGCGAGGTCTTGCTCATACTGGCTGAGGTATTTTACCAGTTCCTCCTTCCTTAGCGAGTATGCCCACGATGTCCGCAATTTTTATTCTGTCTTCCCTTTTTTTTACGTAAGACACTTATAGTGTCCCTGCTCGGGCGCCAATGTAACGCAAGCAGCTCGCCTGCAGGTAAGAGATCAGTTAGTGAGGAATTGTAAATTCCCCAATATATTTCTTATCGACAGAACGACTGAAATTGTTTGGTAAAAACACCCTTCAGAATTTAAACTTCTACTGGTGTTGGCACAAGCCTGTGGCTAGTGCTGGTGAGGAATTGTAAATTTCCCAGTACTACTCCACACGGTCGAGTGGCCCCGACAATTGTTGCGCCCACCCAAGTACCGCGGTTTTTTCAACGTCGTTGCCCCATCGCTGTTTGAGCGCTACCTGCGCCGTCGCTCCTTGAGCGCTACCTGCGCCGTCGCTGTTTGAGTGTTACCTGCGCCATCGCTGTCTTGCCGCTGCCCTTGCCATTGTAGCCCGGCAGTGTCGCTGCTTGTTCGAGCGCTACCTGCGCCATCGCTGTTTGTGCGCTACCTGCGCCGCTGTTTGGCCGCTGCCCGTGCCATTGTCGCCTGGCAGCGTCGCCGTTTGTTCAAGCGCTACCTGGGCCATCGCTGTTTGCCCCGCTGCTCGTGCCATTGCCGCCCGGTAGCGTCGCCGTGTTTTCAAGCGCTACCTGCGCCACCGCTGTTTAAGCGCTACCTGCGCCATCGCTGTTTGCGTCGCTGCCCGTGCCATTGCCGCCCGGTAGCGTCGCCGTGTGTTCAAGTGCTAACTGCGCCATCGCTGTTTGCGTCGCTGCCCGTGCCATTGCCACCCGGTAGCGTCGCCGTGCGTTCGAGCGCTACCTGCGCCATCGCTGTTCAAGCGCTACCTCCGCCATCGCTGTTGAAGCGCTACCTGCGCCATCGCTGTTTGCGTCGCTGCCCGTGCCATTCTCGGCCGGTAGCGTCGCCGTGTCTTAGAGCGCTACCTGCGCCATTGCTGTTTGCGTCGCTGCATGTGCCATTGCCGCCCGGTAGCGCCGCCGTGTGTTTAAGTGCTACCTGCGCCATTGCCGTTTGCGTCGCCTTCTCCCCTGTCATCAACTACGCTACGCTGTCCGTTAGCAGAACTGCCAGCTTTACGCCCTACGCCATTTAGCATCGGCCCCAAGGCCCGTTGGTTTTGCTGACTGTTTATGCGCAGCTCTCTTACTTTAACCGCTATTGGCATTGGTGTTTTCGCTCCCGACTGTTAGTTAGCCGTCACTATAGCCTTAAGAATTAGGAGAATAAAACATAAAGTGAAGTTTTATAACGTTTTTCGAACAAGAAGTGTTTCATTTCCTTTCCGTCCTAGGACGATAAATAAAATTGCAACGACCCTGGACTCCGCTGCAGCTATCCCAGCAATCAGCGTAGAACGTGTCGTTACATTGCTCATTTTGAACTGATTTAGAGACAAAATTTAGTTAATTAAAAAGCACTGCGGTAAGTCGTAAATTAATTATATTATTTTATGTTTTTAAATATTTGTATTGTATGTTAGAAATAAACGCTTCATATTTTAACAAATTTATTTTGGAAGTTGTTAAATTCGCCCCTTAACCAAACTCATGTCGCAGCCAGCGACAAATTTTGTTTCGCTACTACCTTTGGCAAAAGATTTGACCCATTGCCTGCCGGAACATTTTATTGAAGATAAATTTGTTTGCGCGTGGCTCCTTGTCTGCCGGAGCATTTATTGACAGATTCTTAATAGTGTGTTCCAGATTCCTTGCCAGCCGGAAAAATTATACAAATTTATACAAAAATTTTTTTTTAAAAAGTTTAAAATGAAACTATCTCCGATTAGAAAAAGTACGCGCTTGCAATCAGCAAATCAACAAAGTAGCTCCACGCCTGCGTGTCAAGAATTAAAGCCCTCTGCTACAGAAGAGCCGTTTATGCCCGCCAGTACCTATGCTGCCAGTGTTTTGTTACCTGCCGCCGATGTAGAACTAAATAACGCCATTGATACATCACCAAATCTGACAATGTCTAACGCCGAAAATATTGCTGCGTCACTGCCGTTGCTTTAGCCGGGTCCTAACATAAGTTTAGAATGCCTACAGACCCAAATTAATTTGTTTCAGAATCAGTTGCTCAATGGTCAAAAAGCATTGTCCATTGCAGTGAATAAAAATTCTACACCATGTTCTTCAGCTGCAGTGCCACAACCATCAAACATGCCGATGCCGGTAACAGGTACCAGCGAAATGAGCGTTAATAATACTGCATCAGTTAACGCCAACTGCTATGAACGTCGCTCGCCATTTTCTTTTTCGGGTAACAACGCCAACAATTTTTAAGGTTATTCTGGAAATCAACAAAACCAAATACCTGGAAATTTAGGTCCACCAAGTGGCGATTCAATGCAAATGCATAAAAAATTTATGATTTACCAGATTTTAATAGTGGTCCTGAATATTGGCCGATGTTTTCCACAGCTTTTAAACACTCTACAGCAGCATATAATTATAATAATTTTGAAAATTGTTTAAGGCTTTAAAGGGTGATGCTCGAGAATGCGTTAAGTCATTATTAATACATCCAGATAATGTAAGTATGGTTATGGAACAATTGTGTTTCCAAGATGGTCGCCAATAACTGCTTATTCGTTGCCAGCTACAGCAAATAAGAAAAATTCCATATATAAGTGAAAAAGCTGTTGATAAACTTGTGCCCTTTGCAATTAAAGTGCAGAATTTTGCCACGTTTTTAGAAACTGCTAATGGACAACAGCATTGGGCAAATCCAACGTTGATGGAAGAATTAGTTAGAAAGCCTCCGATGAGTAAGCGTATGGAATGGGCTCGTTATTCATTTGATATAAAGCCGTACGCAACTGTTGTGGATTTTAGTAAGTGGCTTAAAAGCGTCGCTGATTTGGTAAGAGCTGTGCAAAATATAAGTGGAAATCGACAAAATTGTGAACCAAAGAGAAAAGTTGTTTTACATGCCACTGATGGTCAACGTAGACAAGACAAGAGTGCCCTATGTGCCGGGCCATTCATAAATTATTTGAATCCATAAAATTTTGTTTATTAAATGTGCCTAATAGTTGGAATGAAATAAAAAATTAAGGTTTTGTTTTTCGTGTATTGGTTTTGGACACACGAGTAAATTTTGTCGTATTCAAAAGCAGTGTTTAATTGATGGTTGTCTCAGAAAACACAATAAGCTATTACATGATGCTGAAGTTGGCAAAGGTGAAAATACCGGTGTCCCTAAAGTTTAACAAGTGATTATTTCAAAACTAAGAAAAAAATTTAATATTTGGTAACACTAATCGGTCACTTGTAAACAAATCCTTATTTTATTAAGGTTGGTACCGCTGAGCACGAAAATAAACCGAATATTAAAATTTTGTTTTTGATATACTTTAACGTATTTTTCAATTTTTTCAAAAGTGTTTCTGATACGATTTTTCATTATTTACATACGTTTTTGGATAGATATTGTGAGAATGGTAAGTATTACTTGTGATTGTAGTGTTTTTATTTTAAAAGTCGATTTTGAAGTAACTAAATTTTTAAATTTGTGGTAAGGGACACCGGTGTCCCAATATGCATGAAAGGTCGAGTAAACTGTAATTTAATCTAATATACTTTGTACATAAAATGTTTTATTTATCTAGGCCCCTAAAAGCAATAAAATATTTCGTTTGACTTATAGTAAGTAGAGGAGTATTTAATGGCTGATAATAGTGACACTAAAGATGCCCCTATTTTGGACGACGAAGATCAATCGTTTTTGCAAGAAGACATTGAAGCTCAAGTCTCAGAAATTGTTATTGAGCCTGCTCAGCCATCCATTTTCAGCCTCACCCGTAGTAGTTGATACAACAGTATCTAATCAAGAAACTGGTTTGTTATTGTCTATCTCAACTAATTCATCATTGCATCATCAGGTTCCTAAATTTATTTGGAAAAAGAACACATTTCGTCCTTCTAATTTTTCTGACACTTATTATTAATTTGGTAATTTGGCCACGCTCATAATAATGGATCTGTATTTACAACAGATCTCCAAGAAATAGCAAGTTTCATCGGTATGAATTATGTCATGAGCTACCATGTACTACCTTCTTTGAGAAGCTACTGGTCCACTGAAGCCGACATGGGTGTGCCATACATAGCTGCTGTTATGCCACTATCAAGATTTGAGGAAGTAAGAACTTATTTACATTTGTGCAACAATGCGTCGCAACCACCAACTACATCGCCCAATTTTGACCATATAAAATTAGATTAGTAATGGACCACTTAGGGGAATATGTTGTTTTTCAGCTTACGAATCAGTAAGTGGGCCTTGGATGTGAAGTTTATTTCAATTCACACATGCTACAATATAAACTAGCAAAACAAAATATAAAAGCATGTGGCACTGTTCGCTTGCAGCGGAAAAATATTCCCAAAAACTTACCATTAGACAAAGGAAGGAATTACTTTCATCAAGTGGATGGATAACAAAGCCGTACATCTTCTCTCAAATTTCTTGTCACCAATAGCTACCCAAAAGATAAAACGTAGACAAGTAGGTTCGGCGCAATGTTTTGAGATAACATGTCCTCATATAGTGCACAAATACAATAAAAATATGGGTGGTGTAGACCTCATGGACCAGACGAAAGTCACATACGAAGTCGACAGAAAATCAAATATTATTTACGTCTTTTTTTCGATCTATTAGACATTGATATGAACAATGCTTATTTCGTATATGAGAAACTTTATTGTGAAAATCGTATAGAGGATAAATTTAGGCAAGTTGCTGCCAGGGCCATGATCGGTAATTTCTCTACTAGAAAACACGAGCTGCCCTCTACGTCCATGACAAAAAAACGTATCCAGAATATAAGACTCAAGCACTTAATGCCATGTCACATAATGCAAAAGTCCCCATCACGCAAACGATGTGTGCAATGTGCTAAGAGTGGAATACAAAATCGAACAAACAATACACATACTTATGTGTAATCTGCAAAGTTAATTTATGTTTTACAGCGAACAGAAATTGTTTTGAATATTTTCATTAATTAATAATCAAAAAATAACTAGTAATAAAATTTTTTACATCATTAAATCGAATTGTTTTAATTCATAAAGTAACACCTTACTGCAAGCATTGTCGACCCTTATCGCACATTGGGACATATTTGTCCCAAGTCATATCTTTCCATCCGATAACATTTTTAAATTTTTATTATTATATGTGTTTTAATAGATTCTTTAGAAGTTTTAAGTACCAGTTTTGTGCGTGAAAGGGTTAACACCAATAAGTGATTCTCAACCTATTTTAAGTTGTATGTCTTAGCCTACAGATAAGAGTATGCTTTTGTTTCGTGTGTTGCCTGTTGTACTTTATGGTCCTAGTAACAAAATTGAAACTAATGCTTTGTTAGATAAGGGTTCTTGGGTTACTATGGTGGACAGCTCTTTGGTGAACCAACTGGGTCTTCAAGGAAAAAAAGGTAAATTAAATTTGCATTGGTATGGTGGAAAAGCAGCACAGGAAACTACCACAGTTGTTGATATGCATATAAGTGGAATTCGTAACAACAGAAAATAAATATTGAGAAACTTTTATGGAGTCTCAAACTTAAAATTGCCTGCTCAAGGTTTTTATATGGATTTAAGTGCTCACCCTAGCTTGCCTATTAAATTATACAATTGTGTTACTCCTAAAGTTTTGATCGGCTTGGATCATTGTCATCTTGGTTTACCTGATGAAATTGTGTTTCTAGAAGAAAATGGTCCCTATGCTGCTAACACACCCTTAGGTTGGGTTGTATTTGGAAAAATTAAGGGTAAGTCATCCGATTCCAATTTGTCTTTGTTGTCAGTGCAGCCAGAACGAACTGTGTATGACCTGGTGACAAACTACTTTGATATAGAAAACTTTGGTGTTAAAATATTGCCGATAGTTGAGTCTAATGATAATCTACGGGCTCGTCAAATTATGAAAGAATCAACAATTAAAATTGAAGGACGATTCCAAACTCGAACCCATGATGTTGAGCTGCCTGATAGTTATTCTATGGCTCTTAATAGGCTACACGCAATAGAACGTAAAATTAAAAAATATCCTGAGTTTGGTGCCGTATATAAATCCATCATTAAAGATTATCTATGTAAAAATTATATAAGAAAACTGTCTTTTATTGAAGCCGCTAATGTTTGCCCCAGGACCTGGTATCTTCCACACTTTGGGGTGCTTAACCGTAATAAGCTTGGAAAAGTTCGTTTGGTTTTCGTTTAAGGTTTATCCCTGAATTCAAAATTGCTTAAATCCATATAGTCCGCTGCCAGCAGTTTTGTTTCATTTTCGCATTGGCGCCGTAGCAGTTTGTGGAAACATAAAAGAAATGTTTCACCAAATTGTTGTTGCAGCGGAAGATAGGTGTTCACAAAGGTTTTTATGGCGTGAAGATGACAAAGGCCCTCCAGAAATGTATGAGATGCCAGTGATGACGTTTGGTGCTGCCTGTTCACCGTGTATAGCTGATTATGTGAAAAAGACAAAGGCCCTAAATTATCGTGATCAGTATCCTAGAGCTGTAAAGTCTATTATAGATTAAATTAATTGGGTTGATTCCGCCAGTATATAATAAACTGTTGTTATAATTTTCGGTAATGTTTCGCCGAACATCCAAAGTACACAGCCAGTGACGACGGTTATTACCGAAAATTATAACAACAGTCTATTATAGATCATCATTACGTAGACGATTTCGTTGATAGTTTTCCAACGCCAGCGAGAGCAATTGAAATTGCCTTACAAGTTCGGGAGAAACATAGGGCAGCTGGGTTTGAACTACGCAATTTTTCATCCAACTTATCACAAGTGGTTATGGCTCTTAAAGGCACATTGGAAAAAAAAGGTAATTTTTTAAATGATAAAAATGAGCTAAACTCTGAAAAGGTACTTGGTATGTATTGGCAACCTGAAGATGATACCTTAAGGTATAATTTGAAATTTCATAAAGTATATTCTGAAGTAATAGAAGGTAAAAGGTGTCCTACAAAACGAGAACTATTAAGTGTTGTTATGTCTGTTTTTGACCCACTTGGCTTTTTTGGGAAATTTTATGATAACCGCGAAGTTGTTGTTGAGAGAAATTTGGAGGGACAGCACACAGTGGGATGATGTTGTACCAGAAATTATATTTGACAAGTAGAATAATTGGCGTCAAGAGCTACAAAACATTGTCAATTTAAAAGTGCCTCGGTGTTATTTTAGAAATGGTGACGACTATCGCCTAGAACTACATATATTTGTCGACGCAAGTGAAGACGCGTTTGGTCCGTATCGTATTGTAGGTCGTTAAATGCTGATGGGAAAATTGAAGTATTTTTTTAGCTGCAAAATCTAGATGTGCCCCTATAAAAACAATGAGTATTCCCCTCCTCGAATTACATACTGCCGTTTTAGTAACTCGGCTAAAGGTTACAATATTAAAGGAACATTTCATGAAAGTGACGAGAACAATACGCTGGAGTGATTCTACAACTGCTATTATTGTATTGGATTCGAAAGCCGCAGATATAAACCCTTTGTTGCCCACAGAATCATAGAAATTTTAGATTCTACTAGCTCATCTGATTGGAGATGGCGACCGGTTAACGACAAAGTTGCCAACGAAATTACAAGAGTAAAAAGTCAAGTTGATTTTTCTGATGATTCCCGTTGGCTTAAAGGTCCTGAATATCTTCAGTACGATGAGAATGAGTGGCCGAAAATTGATTCTGAAACACAAAATTATTTCTGCGAAGAGGAACTGCGACCGAAATTTGCATTTCTGATAAACTCCCCTACAATTTTTGAATTTGGTAGATTTTCGTCATATTTAAAACTGAAGCGTACTATTGCATGGGTTTTGTGGTTTCTTAGCCGTTACCAAAAGAAATCTAACCCTGAGGAGAATAATGGTTTAACTGCTGAGATAAAAACTGCTGAAAAGCATCTATGTCGTCAAGACCAACGTGATAAATTTTCCGCCGAAATTTAAATCGCCAAAAATAAAAAGGTTTTGCCTAACGGTAATGAATTACACAATATGTATCCATACTTATATGAAAGTTCGTTACTTAGAGTTTATGGGCGTGTGGACGCAGCAAGTTGGCTGCCACTGGACATAAGGCGCCCGATAATACTACCGTCGTCTCATCCAATTACTGAGATGTTTGTAGCCCATGTACACGACAAAATGAGACACCAAAATTTTGAAGCCACGATGTGTGAAATTAGAAGATCATTTTGGATTACAGGCCTAAGACGTCTTTTACGTAAGCATATTTCTAATTGTTATATTTGCAGATTTGCGCGTCTCCAACACCACCACTTTTGGGTTCTTTGCTAAAAGACAGGCTCACGCCATATATTCGCCCGTTTTCATACACTGGCTTAGACTATTTTGGGCCCATTACTCTAACAATTGGTCGTCGTCACGAAAAACGTTGGGTGGCATTATTTACCTGCTTTAGTGTTCGGGCTATTCATTTAGAATTGGCCTTTGATTTGTCTACAGACGCTTGTATTTTGTCTATACGCAACTTTATAAACTGGCTTACCTGTACGACTTAGAAGTGACAATGGGAAAAATTTTGTTGGAGCTGACATAGTTGCAAGGCAATTCAGCGAAGTTTTTGATGTGGCTAAAATTCAAGATGAACTTGCATCTAAAGACATAGATTGGCAGTTTAATTGTCCGCAAAACCCGTCTGAGGGTGGCATATGGAACGAATGGTGCAATGCATCAAAAGAGTCCTGCAGTTGACTCTAAAGGAAACTTTTCCCCGGGAGTATCATTTACAAAGCTTGTTGATTGAAGCGGAAAATATTATAAATTCTGGCCCTTTAACGCATTTACCACTGGTCCATGAAGACGAGAAGCCATTAACGCCTTATCATTTTTTGTTAGGATGCTCAAGTACGAGACAAACCCCTGCCTAGATTGAAATTTCTTGGCAGCTTCGTGATCATTTTTGGGAGCGTTGGATAAAAGAGTATTTGCCCACATTAACCAGACGCTAAAATGGTGCCAACGAACCAAACCTATTGCTGTTGGTGACTTAGTGTTAATCTGCGATCTAGATGTGTCTCGTAGAAATTGGAAGTGTGGAAGAGGTTTTCCAAGGAAGATATGGTGTTGTGGTGATACCCAATACGGAAAATAACTTTTTGTACAACTATTATTTTTTATACTAAATATTTTACTACTATTTTGTACAACTAGACATACTTTTTACTTTTGTTAATTTTTGCCGATCAACCGGTCATTCGTTCTGCTTTACCGAAAAGTTTTGAATTAATATTTTTGAAATAAATGAATTATTATTAAATAAATTTGCTTTTTAATGTGAACACGCCCACAGTGTAATCCGTATTGCTAATGTACGTACAAGTACTGGAATTTTAAAGCGACCTGTTTCCAAGCTGGCTGTTCTAGGTTTTGAATAGTGAATCGTTGCCGATCCACGGGGTGGGGAGGTCGCTGAATGGCTTTACAAAATAAGTTGGTTTATGTATTTTTATTTTAATTATTTGTTATGTTTAATTTTATATGATTGTTTTCGCCCTTATTTAACTTGAATTTCAATTGCTTAATTCGGCGCTCTGTGAGTAGCATAAATGTAGGTTAGCTTGCTCATTATTTACTTTGTATTTATAATTCTTAAGTTAAAGTTGTTATTGTTTTGATCTTACCGCATTGCTTTTTCAGTTTGTCCCGTTACTTTAAATGAGTGTTGAAGCATATGAAAATAATTTGAAGAAATGTGTACACACATACATATGTATAGACAAGTGGTTCATTTTGAATTGATTTAGAGACAAAATTAAGTTGTTAAGGAAAAACACTACGACTTACCGTAAATTAATTAATATTTTTTATGTTTTTTAATATTTGTATTTTTTGTTAGAAATAAACGCTTCATATTTTAACAAATTTATTTCGGAAGTTGTTTAATTCGCCCGTAACCAAACTCACGTCGCAGCCAGCGACACCTTGTAAAAATCATTAGGTTGGTAATCTAGTTCAGAAGTACTACCGACAAAAATGCCTAATTCCACACTCGATTACCTTTTTTAAAGTAAAAAAAATATTACTTTTATGCTAGGAAAATACAAAAATTTTATTGAAAAAATTTTTTTTTGCAGTTTATACCACTGTCTTCAAAAACTTAAAAAAAACTTTAAAGGCCTCATTAGTCTACTTGCTGTTCAGTTCCGTGCCGTTCTGCTTTTTAAATTATTGTGATTAGTTTTTCTGTAACAACAATGCAGCTGTTTATAATAAACAAAGAAAACACAATACAGAACAAAAAAACTACAATTACAATAACAAAAATAGGTTTTTTTACATTTTGCACACACACTATCAAACAACTTTCAAGTAACTACGTTGAATTCTATTTTCTACTGATTCGAACAGAACAGAACGTCAAAGTAATAACAAACCTCAAATACACATTTTTCATTTAACAGAAACTGATCAACTAATTCTTTATTAACTTTGACAACACACAACTCGAAAAGTAGATAACAGAGATCGGTTTCTGTTGCGTAATTTTCGAGTCTACTTAAACAAGCACTTAGTTTTTTATGACTCGAATCGTTTTTGTTCAAAAGCAAAAAACACTTGTTGAAACAATCGCTCATTTAAAGCATTCATTTTATGTACTCATCATTTTGCGCGAACATGAATGTTCTGACAGTGTCATTTAAGGTTTGAATCTATTTTTGCATCAAAGCAAACTTGTTGTTAGCGAGACAAGTGTTTTATTCAGTTGTAAATTCATTTTCTACCCGATGTTTTTTCTCTTGTTGTTTTTACGTTTTTTTTACATTTTTAAATTATTTTTCAATAAATTTTTGTGCTTGATATCCAAACGTTTTCCGAATGCCCGTAAAATATAGTGTTGAACTTGTTCTTTTTTTACCATGAATTGCTACTTAATTTTGTTTCTTTTTCTTTTTATATTAATTTTTGTAAATATTTTTTAATTAAGATTTTGTTATGTCCTTTTTATTGTTTTATAAATAATTTTTTCATGAAAATGTAATTTTTTTTATAAAATGTTACTTTTTAGTTATAAGTATATATATGTATGTATATATGTATATATACTTTTTTTTGAAAATAAAGTCTGAAAATGAAAAAAAAAAAAACAAATTATATACTTATAAAATATATATTTTTAGATTTATGTACATAGTACATGTGTAAATATAATTTTAACAAAAATTTTTTTTGCTTGTAAAATATTTTATATGTAAGTTTTTCTTATAGTTTTTATATTTTTCAGCATAGCGCGTTTTTACTTTCAAGTGGCTCGATTGTTTTGGGTAAAACTCCAATCAGATCATGTACAATAAAGACGTTGTGCAAAAAAATAACTTCTTGTTAACGAGACTTTTTTGTTTCAATACAAATCTGTTCGAGTCTAATGTTGAAAATGATTTACACTTATTGTTGCATTTTGTGTATAAAAAGCAACAAGTATTAAATTGATGTAATACTTGTTCGTGTTGTTCTTAAAATTCAACTACTGTGAACAAGACGGCTCGATCATACAAGTTGCATGTCTCTGGTAGATAACATAGAAAAATGAAAGAGATGCAAAATTTTGTTTACTATAACCTAAAATAGATTACTTTTTAAAAATATAAATTTTCAATAATTGCGTTGTTTTAGTAAAAAAAAATAGTTTTAGCAACAATGCTTTGGAAAAAAAAGTGAAAATTTAGCGTGGAATTCAAAACATGCCTAATAATAAACGAAACAGAATAAAAACTAAAAGTTTTCATACATTCGTATGCGTAAACAAACAACTATGAATTTATGTAAGCTAGATACGTAATTTGATAGTACACATTACAATTTTGGTTTTACACCCTTCACCGCAAAAAGTGGAAAAAGGGTATATCTAACTTTTACAATATCAATTTCCGACCCCATAAAGTGTATAAATTCTGAGTTCTTATGCATAGCGAAGTCGATTAAGCGATGTCCGCCTGTGTTAGCGTTTGAATCAAGTTTACCAAGGCACTAGATCAGCTAGAAAAAATTTAAATACGCCAATCGATCAGACATAGTTTCGAAAGAGTTGCTATTGAAAATCAGCAAGATCGGTTCATGTCCTTCGAGGCAGCGGGCAATTACAACATCATTAGGAGTGACAGGGATATGGATCAAGGAGGAGGACTGACGTTCCTCATTGAACGAAATGTCAGCTACAAACTGACAATCCCTTCTGTCCCTGATCCCTACCTGAAGGTTATGAGCATTTCAGTAGATACTGACGGCACAGATATAGAAATCATCAATGTTTATATCCCGCCCGTTAACAGCATTGAGGCTAATTATCACACGAGCATATCCCATCCCTTGCAAGGTGATAATAAAATACTACTAGGTGATTTCAATGCTCATCATGAGAGTTGGTATTCTCAAACTAATAGAAGACCCTCGCGATATTCAATTTGCAGAACAGATAGACGAATCGATATTTGCCACAATAAACGAAGAATTCCCAACAGGAGTTACTGCAAGATGTGTAAGCTCACCAGACATCTCCATTGTCTGTTCATCACTACTTGCCTATACAAGCTGGCAAACCCAAGTTGCATTTAACTCGGACCACATCCCCATTGTGGTCACTGTTAAGAAGCGAAGTGACTTCGTTGAGCCTGATAAGCACACTTACATTAACTATAATAAAGCCAACTGGCAGGGTTTTTCAGAATTTATTGATGATTCCCTTCGTCAATAACCCTACCCCACTTGTGCCAGGAAGGGAGAGAAAGTTTTCAGTTTTCAAACTCTTCTCAGGGAAGCCCGGCGCTTCATACCAGCAGGCATAGTCCCAAATACTAGACTACATTTTTCAACTAGTGCAGCGCGCATAGCTCAAGAACGCTATCGTATACGCGCCTGCAACCTAGCTGACGAGCGAATTGAACTACTGACGGCTGATATAAATACACTCGTTAATGAACAACGCCGAAGCAAAGGGTCAGAACATCTTAACATTTGTTCAATCAGATTAAAAAACCTCTGGTCTATCATTAGAAATCTATCTGGCTCAAATTGCAACAAAAATCTATAGAATTCCACGACATTCAGTATACAGATGTAAAAAAATTCGCAAAATTATTCTGCCGACAGTTTGTTGAACGCCCCACTTTGCAGAATAGGGATAAAAGAGCCACAATCTGGAGAACCAAGAATCTAAAACGAGATTCAGTGTCATTTCCTTCACTCCCGATGAAGTGAAAAATAATTTCTCCAAATCAAAACCTTTAGGTCCTGATGGCATCTCAATGCTAATTTTGTAAAAACTTGGCCCAGTATCGCTAGAATATCTGACGCGCCTTCCACAAATCTTGATTTTTTAATTGGCAATTCCAGATTATTCCCTTACTAAAAACAAACAAACCTGCTACAATAGGAGGATCTTACCGCCCGATCTAATTTTTTCACTCGTGGCTAGGGTCTTAGAGGCGTTTCTACTGTCAACCCTAAAACAACATCTCTTACCCGTCACACTCCAACATGGCTTCAGGTAATCCTATAGCACCACAACGGCTTTAAATATGATAGTTAGACAAATCGCAAACGGCCCTAATCAGCAAAGACCATGTCAATGCACAGTTGTTGTCGCCTTGAGTTAAATGAAATATATGTATTGTTTACTTATGTTGATTTATTATGTTAACTTATTTATTGTTGTTATTATTAACTTTACTTATTTATTCTTATATATTCACTTGTAATTTGTATACTTTATTATATTCAAATATTTTGGATCACAATTCATGTTTTAAATAATAATGTTTCTTTTGTCAAATGCAAAATAAATAGTTTTTAGTTCTAATTTCGATTTTGTTAAATACAGAAATAAAAAAAGAAAATAAATATTAAAAATATATAAAAATAACTAAAAAAAAATATCCTCTTTTCCTATTAATTAACTCTTGGACTTATCTAAGGCCTTTGACACGGTCGATCATTCTGTGCTGATGAATGACATCACGAACTCTACTCTTCCCAAAAATTTCAAACGGTGTATTGCCAACTGCTTAAGTGGCCGCCGTATCCCTACGGTGCAGAACCCAAAAATTTTAGGCGTAGTCTTCGACAGCCTCCTACACTCCACCTACATCTACCACAAAGTGATAACTCGGAACAAAGTCCTAAAAGCACTTGCAGGCACCTCCTGGGGAATGACTAAGGAGACGAAAGTGGCAACATACCAGGCAATTTCCCGCTCCCTCTCGATTTGGACCTCGTTCCTTACCGATACTAAGTAGGGAGTCTTACAGACTGCACAAAACAATGCACTCAGAATCGCGATAGGATGTGTAAAAATGACAAACATATATCACCTCCATGAAGAGACTAGGAAGCTTCCGGTCAGACAACGCAATGAACTACTGACCAAGCAATTCCTAGCGGCTTGTCACCTGCCCACTCACCCTAATTACGAGGTGATAATGCAAGATCCCCCGCCCCGACACATCCGGCAGGACTTCAGGCGTTATAGTAATGACATCCAGGATATTATTCCATCTACAATAAACCGGATGACTATTCCAGATACCCAAAAACTTTTGCATCGGGAAGCGGTCTCGGACGCCATAAATGGCTGTAGATGTAATAAAGTCCTAAACGAACATCCCCCCGCGATTTCAAAAGATGAGAGGCTTCTGCCCCGGAAAACGAGATCAGTTTTAGCACAATTAAGAGCCGGATGGTGCAGTATTCTCAATTGCTACCGTGAACGGGTAGTTCCCGGCACTTTAAAGCACTCACGACACAACGCACTACGACCTATTGAAGTTGCGCAATTTCTGCACCTCCCAAAACCACTTGATTACTCACATAATTGAGTATTTCTCCTTTTATATCTTTTCAGGAAAAAACTCTCGACAGCAGCAGAGCTGTTACAACAACAACAACCATCGGGGGAACTTTTGTTTAACGGACCTTTGTTGAGTGTGATTACCTGCACAGGCTGTACACACTCGATTCATTTTTATATGGTCTTCTCTCTTCTGCATTATTGCAAATTGAAACGTGCATATTTTGAAACGTGTTCCCTAGCAAATTCGATTAGACAAAGCACATCAATCTCGTTCGATCTTTTTGTATTGATTTCTTTCAAACTTCGGGTTTAATGTTGTGGGTCCTTTGAACTCGTCTATTATTAGTTCGGCCATTTCATAATTTTTGCTATTTTTACCTCGTGAGTGTAAAAATTCACATGGTGCTTTTTAAGTACCACCAACGCCGCTTCATAAGATGTCATCTTGTTGCGCATTACTTTACTACCCATTGAGATTCTTTAATCCATATAGCTAAAGATGGACTCCACTATGATTGGTAGAATTCTTTGCTTTTTCGTTACATTTTTGTCATCGGATACTAGGTAAAATCTGTTACTTAATGTTGAGGCTATTGACCTAACATTTCTTTCTTTTTTGACCATTAATTGTCCTCGAAATTGTTCATTTAAATAAAATTATTTATTATTCTCTACCAAAAAATCTATTATGCTTACAACTCAAGGCAGTGTTACCAGAAAATATTCTTATTTTAGCTTCCTGAAATTAAAGAAAAAATTTTTTCATCTATATTTACCTATGCGTGTTAGCAGTTTTGTTAGGCAATTTCTTTTTCTTAGAATTTATAAATAAAGAACACAAGGTTTATGATTTTTAATGATTTGTTTATTTAAATTTCTGATTTAACATCAGTGATTTACAACGATGACGGTGCTGCTTAATATTGGTTCCGCTAAATTTTGAATTTTATTTTCTTTTGAGTCGGGGTCACCTGAAATGTATACATACATACAAATGTCAGAAAAAAACTATATTTATTATTACTGAAATTATGAATTACCCTTTCTATCCTTAATAATGCATATTGAGGATGATAATACATTTTTCGTAATAGGGGAATCGAAAACATCAGTAGTTTTATGAAAATTGTGGTTTATTTCTTCACCTGATCCATGTTCTTGATATTGTAAATTTTCCTCTAGTTGTATTAAATTTTTCTTCAGGTCTTCCTTCTTTTTATTTATAATTTCATTAATATCAAATATACTTTTTGAGAGAAGTTTTTCTGTCTTATCTGTCAAAACTTTAGGTCGATAGTATATACTTGGAATAGCTTTAGTTTTAATAAAGTTTTTAAGGTAAAGCATCGAATGTTCCCAAGTTTCATAATCTTTAATACGACTTATCTTTGACTCAATTCGTTTTATTTCCATTTGTTTTCGTTTCCTATCAATGAATAATGTTTCACGTTCCTTTTTAAGTGATTCCCTTTCTAGTATTTCCTGCTCTTCTAATTTCTTTTCAATTTGTGCTTTCTTCTCT
Organism: Gymnosoma rotundatum; assembly: GCA_916610165.2. Lineage (NCBI taxonomy): Eukaryota > Metazoa > Arthropoda > Insecta > Diptera > Tachinidae > Gymnosoma > Gymnosoma rotundatum. The sequence continues at coordinate 114,885,078 of OU744336.1, forward strand.
TCTTTTTGTTTTAGGCGGGACTCTTCTTGACAGAATTTATGTAAGGTACCCAAAAGTGATCCAAACATTCGACGATTTCTTGCTCTAGATTCAGAATCGGCACATTGTGCTGCAACAATTTCTTGCCGTGATGGTAATTCCCTGATAACCCTCGATGTTAGTCTTGGCCTTAACTCGGCAGCCTTGTAACGTATGGCTGGGGATGACAAACGTTTAAAAACAGACTTAGTTTTTTTCTTTGAACTAGAAGAATCCTGTTGAAATTTTTTTATATCTTTCTCATTATCCAAACGTTTTATCTCATTTGATCTAAAAAAGAAATTTTTGTTCTATGAGTAACAGCTCACTAATTATTTTTAAAAGGTTAGAATTTTGTTAACACTTCTCGTTAGTTAAGACAAGGAGCCTGAACTGGAATAATTTTCAAAATCACAGGAAGTTACGATTCCCATTTAGTCTTCTATATTCTTCTGGTCGATTCAAAAAACGTTGCGTAGCTACTACAATCCATATCTTTTTAAGATATAAGAAATATTCGAATTTTTAAACTGATTTATTTATCTTTTCAATTACCTAATGCTACTAACAGAACCTAAGCCCGTCGATTTCTTAAATTTTAATTTTTGGATTGAAAAATATATTTTTATTTATGTACAAAAATATTCTTTGTTTATTTCGAGAATAAAATAGGAGGGGAGAGGACAAACATGTAATTTTATGCACGTTAGCCGATTTAAAAGATATTTTAAACTTAGATATGTTCTGATTTATAAGGTCCAAAAATCAGAATTAAATATGTTTAAATTTATAAAAAGTTGTGTTATTAAACAATTGTATATCAGTTGTATTATATCAAAGTGCAGAAAGCAAACTTTTTTTTTTGTAAAATCCTTAAATATAAAAAATGATCGAAATCTAATATATTTTCAATTCTGGATGATAATATAGCTCATTAGTAGTCCATTCAAAGGTTATAAAAATTTAAATAGCGACTATCACCTATAAGAGCAGCAGGAGTCCTTTAATTTCCAAATTTTATACTTGTTGTTATAGCGGACAATACAAGTTCTTTGTAAATTTCAACCGTTTGTCTACAAATCTTCACAAGTATGGCGATACACATCAACTTAAATAAACTATTGTGACACCCTTTAAGGTATAACTTTGAATATTAATACTGGTTACGGTCACAGTAATCGACATTCTGTCCAATTTTCAACTGTTTGTCTACAACGGTTCAAAGAATTGGAACATACAGGTTAATTAATGTTACCTATCGGAACACTCTTTCATTTTTTAATTACTTTTGTATTACATTGTGCTATTGAAATCTACAGTGATATGCAGGCTTTTAAATTTTAAAGTGTCGCCCTTTGTGTTTTATAATACACGTAAAACACGAGTATGTTGTACAGGGACAGCCTTTAGTTTTTAAAATTATCAATTGGCTTTAAAACAAGACTAATCTGTTAGCATAACCTTTCAAATAAAATAATTAAAAAATCGATCCAGAAACGAATAAGTTATGTAGGCACAACCATTAAAAATACAACATTCAGACGAATTGATAACCTCCTACTTTTCTTGGAAATCGGTTAAAAATATGTACATATGTGTTGTTGCTTATGGATTCGTATTTTTTCTATAAATTAGGACAAAAAATCCACTTTTTAGTGTTAATATCTTAGAGATTTTTCTAGTTTAATTATAATATTGTCTTTTATAATACGGATCTTGTTTGTTTTTCACCCCTACTTGTATTTATACACACATTCATGTGGGATCATAGGTAGACAATTTTTTATGTATGTGATGTACTGTTAGCCACTTAACAGTCGTTGTGTTTTTGGCTTCCTTTACTGGGAAGGATAATTTAAGTAAAAAAACACAAGTCCGAATAAATATAATTTATGAAAATGTTGCTTTAAGTAATATAACCAAACAACAATAGTTTGATATCAGAAAAATGTTAAGGAAAACATTAAAATGTTAAAAAAAAACATTAATTCCAGTAGCGAAATAATTGTTTTGTAATTTATATATATATATATATATATATATATATATATATATATATATTTCAAATTAGTGCAAAAAAAATTATTATTCATGTATTTTTTCTTCTGTTATTACTTTTAGTATTGTTATTAATTTAAATATTTTTCTTTTTTATTAATTTTTCATAATCATAAATTTTAATAATTGTTATTTATTAATAATATTTAAGTAGAATTTTTTAACAGATTATGGCCAAGAAGCTAGGTTATTAAAAACAAATAAATAAATTGTGTTATAATATTAATAATTATAACACTCGTTATGCACCATTTCTTGAGAAGAAAAATGACTATTTTAGACAAATATGGAAAGCATATATACTACATCCCTGGGATTGACAACCCTGCACCGAAACGTCAAGCAACTAATTTTTTTTAGCGCTCATTAATTTTATAAATAAATTATTAATAAATCTTTTTTAAATAAATTAAATTGGTTTCTTCAAAAGTTATAAACATCAATATAAAATCTATCGATAATATAAAAAGAAGTTTACCCCCTGGTAAAAAAGAGAGGTCATACTCCACCGGCTGGTGCACCACAATATTGCATGGATGTGCAAAGAGGAATATCCAACAAACTTCTCTGGATGTTTTTGATTAAAAGATCACCTAAAAAGTTCTATACGTACAACAAAATGTCCATAAATGTCGAAACTGCCTCATCAGCTACTACATTCTCAAGCGGCGTCTGTCCTGCCCCTGTAGCACCCAATACGAATTGTTTTTCTTGGCATGTGTTCGATCAACAACTGAGTAATGCACTTGATCTGAAATTGGAAAATGGTATAAGGAAAGAAGACATTGCCACGATATCTACAGATATCCAGAATCGACGCCTAGAAAATATTCGCCTACAGAAAGAATTACAAACTGTAAAACAGACTGGAAATAGTAGAGAAGGCAAGCCGACGCAACAACATTGTCATAAGTGGTCTAACCAGTAAATTCGTCCCACAATCTCTCAACGAATTCACCCAAATATGCTCAAATTTACTGAAAACTTCTGTAAATGTAGTCGATGCTCGTCTTTTTGCTTCTGGAAAATCAATATTAGTGGCCTTAAACTCCCCATTAGAAGTCAAATCGGTACTTTCTGTTGTTTCGTTTCGGGCTCATACGCATAGATCCATGATTCGTCACCTGTGACGATCTTATAAACGTCTTTTGAAGCACCGCAATCGTATTTTTGCAACATTTCTTTGCACCAATCGACACGAGCCTTTTTTTGAGCGACTTTCAGGTTGTGCGGGATCCAACGAGAACAAACCTTTTTTACGGCCAGGTGTTCATGCAGTATCGAATGTATGCTGGTGGAAGAAATGTCCAAGGATGTCTCTATCTCTCGGTATGTCGCATGTCGATCTTGCATTATGAGTTCACGCACGGCATCAATGTTCTCTGGCACAACAGCCGTTTTTGGACGACCTTCACGGAATTCGTCTTTGATCGAGCTTCGGCCACGATTAAATTCATTATACCAATTTTTCACAGTGCTATAGGATGGTGCTTCATCGCCATACAAAGATTTAAGTTCATCAATGCACTCTTGTCGTGATAATCCACGTCGAAAGTTGTGAAAAATGATGGCACGAAAATGTTCACGAGTTAATTCCATTTTTTCTATATTAATTTTTTCAAGTCACTGTAAACAACACAAATAATGGTTGTACGTCAAAACGTTTTGAATACGATTATGCTTAAAAATGACAAACTTTCCAATGGATATGTCAGATTGCACTTGGCAGCACTCAGTGTTGCCAGGCCAGAAATATATATAGCAGCCCTCGTACAAAAATTGTAGAGAAATACTACCAGTAAGGTTTGGGAAGGTTGCTCAGTCTCTGAAGCATTCACTGTCTACCAAGGTGTAAGACAATGATGTTTACTTAGCCTTGTTTTGTTTTCGGTTTACCTTAACCACCTCCCTGACTTTTTACCGGGAGGTATAACCGTTGCTGGCAGAGTAACAAAAGTCTTGATGTATGCAGATGATATTGTCTTACTGTCTGATTCCCCTGATGGCTTGCAGGACATATTAATGCCTTACACATTTATTGTAAAAATTGGGGTCTTAAAGTCAATCTGGATAAGTCTAGAATGATGATATTCAGAACCAGAGGTAGATATAGTCGTAAACTTTCACCTCAATAATGTCCTTAGACGTTGAGGCACTGACAATGTAACATGAAAACTTGTAAATAAAATATATTAAATAAAAAAAAAATAAAAAGTACGGTAACGGTGTAATCGATGTGGTCAACGAATATAAGTATTATTATTTTAACGTACAAAATGGCCATAAATTCCACTTGGTTAAGTTATATTCACAACCCAAAAATTGAACAAACTTAAAATATTTCACACAGCGGCAAAATCCATTATGTTTTATGGTGTTAAGATACTTCGTAAAGAAAATTTTATTTCTTCCCATGAATACTCCCAATTATATATTGCATATTGAAACACGTTTATCTTCCTTATTTTTAGAAACTTCAAATTTACATTTTAGTTGTGTTGAAAAGGTTTTAAATCTTTCCATGAATAGATTGGCTCGTGTGCTAGCTGAGGAAACTATCCGGCAAAACATTTTGGTTTTCGCAATGGGGTGTTCTATGTACTAAAAGTGGTATCAATTTAGATATGAATATATGAAGAAATAATTTACGTTATGATCATGATACTCGTATCTTACTTAATATTTTAAATTCAATTGAAGTTAAAAATTTTATGATTTCCCTCCCTATTTTAAAGATGGTAATTCGGCCTATATGGTCAGTTTGATATTGAAAGCTAGAGGTGGTTTATTAAATCTAAATGCATGCTCTTCTTATGGAAGAGCTTTAAATTTATGCTCTTTGGGCAATTTTAATGAGCAAGAGAACACTATTTATTTTATAGGTAGATGTCCAATTCTTTCAGGGTTCAGATTCCACTATTTTGGAAAAAGAATTCTTACACCTTAAGAAATTTATAATCTATTGAATGGCGAGAAATACATACTTTTATGCGGATATGCGCAAAATACTTAACAAAATCGCGACACGTTCTTATTAGAATGTCACGAAATGTAAGCCGATATGTCCGGAAGTGTGAACTTTGTCAGCGATACAAAATCGCACAGCAAAAACCAGTTGGGAAGATGTTTACAAGAATACCCGAAGAGCCGTGGTCACTTGTGTCCCGACTTTATCGGGCCATTTCCTCATACCAGTGGCCATACCATACTATGGGTGATTTCGATTAATTCTCCAAGTGGGTAGAACTTATACCCTCACGTCAGGCTACCTCCGCCGGAGTTATCCAGGCACTGCAGGAAAGGATAATTGCACGCTATGAAGCCCCAAAGGTGTATCTATCAGACAATGGAACCCAATTAACATGGCACGAATTGAAAAGACATTTACAAGATAGTGGAATGGAACACCAGTTTTCCTTCCCATAAACGCCATAAGATAATCAGACTGAACGGGCCAACCGTACAATCCATACAATGCTAGCCCAGTTTGCCAACCAACGTCATGATAAGTGGGATGCGGTTTCACCCGAAATGATGCTAATCATCAACCAGCGCATCCAAATCTACGGGGTATTCACCAGCGTTTCAAACACAAAACAGAGAGCCCCGCTTACCGAAGGCATTATATGACCAAGAGTCGATCGGAGCCGGTGCTCGGAAGGTCGGTCCAGACGAACGAGCAAATCTTTCAGATTGTCCGTAGAAATGTGGAGATGGCATCACAAAAAGAAAAGTTCCGTTACGATCTGCGAAGTCGAAATTGAAAACCCAACGTCGGCAGCAACCTCTATCCAATGCTACTGTGGGGTTAACGGAGAAATTAGCTCGATGATCCTGATATTGTTTAAGGGTTTGTCGCACCAGCTATTGTAGATGTTAGTCTGGTCGATAGCAATGAGCGACGCCCCATTCACGTGAATGAATTAAAACCGTACCATAAACCATGACTGTATGTTTATATATCCTCTCAATCTCTTTCTACATAAAGGGCGCAACTTAAAAACACAACAGAAACAAAATACCACTCCAAACCAACCCACCACCGAAAAACAGACGTCAGTGGATAAGCCTTCCAACAACCATGCCACCACCAGTTTATGTAGATCCCGTTGACTTCCACCCACAATATACTCGACCAACACTGACACCAAGAAGAGGATAGCTGGACGTACTCAGCCCAACACCAAATACGACATTCCCGCGGCGTTCAATGTCAGCCGCCGTGGAAGCGAACACAACCCCGAAAATATTCACGACGATCCTGTCCAAAGCCACGACACAACCGCCAACCCGGAGTGGGATCAGCGAAGACCAAAAATATCGGGTCACTTGCTCAAAGACCGGCGTCATCGCGGTTGTACGAATAACGTATCCATCAGGAGGGGAGAGGTAGTGTGACGACCAAAAGTTGCTAATCTGGTTTTTGGCCTACCGTAAACAAAAGCTCGCACAACAAACATCACATACCATTCTGCCTCAAAAATTACCAAAATGCCGTTATTTTTTTTACATAGACTAAAATTAAAAAGTGTTTCTTTTTTTAACCGCTATAAAGCTTAAAAAACATAATGCTAATATATTTGACTATTACAGTTAATAAAGACACTACAATAAGCATTGTCTAATTTTTTTGCCCACTCTCTTTCATTTTCGAAAAAGGACTAAAGTCTTGTGGAGACATTCCACACTGGAAATACTTTTACTTAAAAAAACCAAAAGCAACGAAAAAAAATTGATTTTTAAAATAAAATACATAAAAAGTTTTTGAATTTTTTAAGAATTTTTCCTGTCTTGATCAAAAGTAAAAAAACAATATTAAATAAAAAGGTTTATTGTATTTTAATATTAGTTGTTTTTATAAAAAAAAATACATATATAGACTAATCTCCATAATTGGTGACCCTGAATAAGGAAAATGCCTAAGACAATAGCAAATTTAACCCCGAAAAAGATATCCACTTTGCTTTGGAAATGGAATTTGCCTGATAGTGGTCGAAGAGCTGAAATTTGCTTTTTAACTGCAGATCAAAAATTTCAACTTTTTAATATAACTTCGGACAATGTCAATTCTTTAAAGTGATTGCATCTTTGGAGGTATCCATTATTAACAATATATCAAATCTTATTCGAAATCCGCCTCAAGAGAATATATTATTATGGTGTTGTATATATTTATTGAAGTGACAACTGCAACTTTATTCCTAACACTTTTAAAATATCCTATTTTCTTTTCGAGTTTTTATGCATGCATATTCTATATGATCTTTTTATTTTAACTGCCGTATTCATAAATGTTAAAAAAAACATTTGAAATCAATAAAAATTTGTCATAAAATACATTTGAAAGCTATTTTATTTTTTATGAATATGGCGAAGTCTTTATCAATTATAAACCCTAAAGGCCTTATTCACAATTAATTTTTATTATTATAATAGGTTTATAAAACAAAATTGTTTTTATAAACCTGTATTAAATTTAAAAATCGATTGTGAATAAGATCTTAAACATTTAATTTTATGAATTTTTTTTTATTAAAATATTATTTATTGTAAACGATCTATTTGAGTTCATATTTGTCCCCATTATTTTTAATTTGCTTTCATTCAGTTTGAGTTTATTCATTTATAGCCAATCATTTATATTTCGCATGTCGTTTGCTAAAATTTTATAGCATTTTTCTTCCGTTGTTGATTCTGAATAAACAAGTGCATCATATACATATAACGCAATTTTACTGTTTTCTAAAACATTTTCAATATCATTAACACATATTAAGAATAGCAGTGCCCCTAGGATTGATCAATGTGGGACTCTAAAATCATTTATTATTAAACTAGATTTAACATTGTTTACTTTTGTCACTAGTCTACGATTTGAAGATATGTTTGAAATCAATTTAATTCTTTATTCCATATAAACAAAGTATCTTTAACAGTACCTGTCTATCAACTGCCTCGATCGCTTTTTTAGAATCCAAGAAAATAGCTAAAATTTAAATCTCTTTTTTATAATATTTCCATTGATTTATCACATAGTAAACAGTTGTTTCACAGGAGTGTTTTTTCTGATAATAAATTATTATAACCATTTCTAAAACTTTTTCATATATTATGAGTTCATTTATTGGCCGAAAATCTTCACATTTGCTGACGTTGTTTATTGTTGGCAAAAGCACTAAAAGTGAACAATTTGGCAAGATTGCTTTGTTATACTAATTTACCGGTTGTTGTATAAATTTTTATCTTTATATTCCTATTATTAGTTTAATTTTTGTAGAGAAAAGTTATTGTTTTTATACCATTCACCATAAAAAGTGGAAAAAGTGTATATCTAAGTTTGTCATTCCGTGTGTAATTTCTACAATATCCCATTCCGACCCCATAAAGTATATATATTCTGACTTCTTATGAATAGCGAAGTCGATTAAGCGATGTCCGTCTGTCTGTCCGTGTTAGTGTCGAAATGAAAGAAAAAAACTAAATATGTGAATTGATCAGATATAGTGTCAAAAGGGGTGCTATTGGATATCAGCACGATCGGTCCATGTCCTTCGAGGCAGCAGGCAAATCATCACGCCTACCTCTAATTTTTTCATGTCATTTAAAACAATAAAGTAACTCCAATCAAAAAAATAAATACATGGGGCGATAGAGAATTAAAAAATAAAAAAAACATCAAGTGAAAAAATTGGCGCCTATATTTTCCGAGTTACAGGTCTCTAAAATTAAAAAAAAATTTCAAAATATCAATATGGTATCATTTTAAAGCTTTTGAGTGTCACCCTGTATTTGCTTTTTTTTATTGGAGTTACATTACTAAACTTGATTTACATAGGTGGTATGGGGATATATAAGATTCAGCATAGGGAATATAGCACTCTTACTTGTTCATTCTTAATAAAGTGAATTTATTTAAATATAAATTGTAGTGAAAGGGGAAAAACTTCAACAGTGGAGACGTGGATTTTTGTGTAAAGAAGGCCACATTAGAAATAATAGTATCACAAATTTTAGTCCAAACAAACCGAAACTGCCCAACGCCAGCAGCATTTAATAGGCAAATAAGCAACTCTTGTGGAGATCGCAACTAAACCACAGCCAGCACCACAAACGGGCCATGGAAATTTAATAGACGTTTTGTCTAAAAGCATTGTCGATTTTTGCTATGACAGATACGAAGCTCTTTCATCAACGACTTTTGCTCTAGATGATGCATCGAAGGTTCGCCGTCGTACGTCAAATATTCAAATTTTTTGTTACCATGGAAGCTGGAAGAATTGTTTTTTGCGAAAACCCTAAATCAACTAAAATCTTTGTTTGTCTGCAAGGAGTCTTTGTTCAGTATACGTTAAAATTGTCTAAAAATACTGAAGAATGAGATGAATATATTATTATGTACGCCGGTTGGGTAAACAAAAGAGCCGAATGGTTCTTGCAAGCACAAATGTCAACGCAACAATTGAAATGCTTCATTTTTGTAATTGGATTACAGTCGTCTTCATATACAGAAATACGAAGTAAATTAATTTCAATGCTGGAAAGTAGTTCCGACATAACACTCAAAAAGCATCACCAATACAACATCACATCACCAATACAACATATGACGATATTAAAAAACGACACCAACCTCGTGAAAGCACAAACACCGCAGGTAAGAGCAGTCAAATGCAAGAGTGATGAACTAAGACAAGCGCCAAGTAACGAAAAATTTACCACCAATAATAAAGTACTCGATAGCCCAAGACGTCCATGTTGGCAATGTGGAGCTATGCCTTTTGTTAAAGATTGCACTCATTCTAACCATAAATGCAAAACATGTGGTAAAATAGTGCATAAAGAAGGGTATTGTGAATGTTTTAAGAAACACATCACCTCAAAAACTAATCACAAAACGCGCGCATACAAACTTAAAAGCAGTTATTAAAAATGCTTGACTATTTTCAACGCATATGTAATTGCTTAACTGTTGCTTAGGAAAAATGTGCAGCTAAAGCAAAAAAAAAAAAAGAAAGAAAGAAACGCATTTGCTTAAGCTGACTATGTGTTTCTTTCTACAACAAAGCAATCAGTAAAGCAATTAATTTGAAAACGTTTGCTGTTCGTTAAGAAATCAGTTGTTATTAAACAACAACGTCAACGTTACACCAACGATAGTTCATCAGAAGCAACCTACTTTGATTTCTTACCCACTAGCTCATACAAGCGAATCGTTGCCGGATCAAGCTGAGCAATCATCTCTACAATATGAAGCTGAACTGCCTATACTTTCTAATGAATCAGTAGAGACTAGGAGGTCTGCAAGAAGACGACAATACCTGATATAGGTGAATTTTTAACTGAAGTACAGCACGACAGCAATGTATGAAAAACAACAACAATTTGTGTTACAGAACTATTGTTCTATTGGTGTAATTATAGTCTCCAATTATCGGGGAAAGTTCCAGTCTCCACCGATTTATTTTTAATATTTAATAATACGTTGCTTAATTTAAACCAGTTATCAATAATTAATTTTATTGACTTTTTTGTGATTTATTTTTCTGCTCATCTTTTTTCATATACTTTTTAAATCTTCAAGAGATATTTCACGAAACTTAAAAGTATAATTTATCACCGGTATCAAGGCAAATTGAATACGAGGTAAAACTAATAGCGCAGGTGATCGAATTCGAATTTGAATTCTCAAAATTGAGATATACTTTTACTGGTCCATAATTCCATCAATAAAAACCAGCTGACCAGGACCCGCGGCTGACATACAGCCCCAAATCAGCACAGTCCCGGCTCCGTGTTTTAAATCTAGATCAATTTCTACCATCGCTGAGCTGAAACTTGGCCTTAAGGAAGAATGGGAAAATATTGATCGTGCATACTGTTAAAAATTAGTAGAATCAGTTCTAAACAGGCTGGATGCTATTCGCAAAAGCAAGGGATATCCCACAAAATATTAATCCTAATCAAAAATTTAAATAATCCGAAATTTTGTGAAGTGTCCGATTATTAATTTGATTTTATTTTTTTTTTGTCTTACTATGAATTTGTTGTTACTTTTAATGTACAGATTTTTTTTCGTTACTGTTAACGTTTTTTACCATACTTATTTTAATAAATAAAAAACTTAATGAATTTTTTAATTTAAAGTCGTTACTGTTAACGTTTTTTACCATACTTATTTTAATAAATAAAAAACTTAATGAATTTTTTAATTTATAGTCAAGAAGATGTGTATTAATGGGGAAAACTGTATAACATATAACTGTACGGTTATTAAATTGAGCCACTGTATCTGCTCTTTCCCAACGGCAAATACTGCATACATACCACATTACATCTCTTTAATGATGTGCTTAATGATTGCCAGCTTACAAAGTATACCACGCACAGCGACGGTAGTGTATGAAATTCAAATAATGAACACTGTTCATCTTTTGGTTCGTGTATGTATTTTATACTGTGCACAGCATGCTGATGTTATCTATACAAACATATATATTTACATACATATATTTTAACATACATTGTAGAATTTTGTCTCTTTTAATGTCCCGTTATTTTTTTTAATATCTGCTTTTGTTTATTTTTTAGTTTGTAATCAAACCTTGTCAAAAGCGTTGGAAAAAATATTTTTCAATTATTCAATTACATTCAATATTTACAATTTTCAATTATATTATTAATAATAATTTTTTTCATGGTCCTCTTAATAAATATAAAATAAATGTATATACCTATATGTTTTTTTTTTTTTTTTTTTTTTTTTTTTATTTTATAACGAAAAAAATTGGTTTGCAGGTCCCTTGATTACTTGCAAGGTAAAATATATGGAAAAGTGAATACTTCTAAATTACAACGTGTTAGAAGAAGTGTTTAAGGCGTCTTCTACCTATTCACAAAGTAAGCGAAATTGTATTCGAGCTGCCTACTGGCAAATTACGATGTATATTAGGCAATACTGAGGCTTTTTATTCATTGGATGAACACTTCACTATTTCGCTTACTATGTGTACAAGTGTAATGCTTTCACTCCACATATGCGGCAATGTATTTGAAAATGTATACTAGATTTGTTTATGAGATTGTGTGCATTACTGTCTTACATGTGTGTATCGAATCATCGCTTCTGTAATCGACATTTTCGCCGCTGGGTTTGGTAAATTTTCAAATTCGCTCTCTTGATTTATAAATATCATGGCGAAATAATACAGTTGTCAAACTCCATACATAAAAAATGTGTATATATTTTTTTTATATGGTGTTAGACATTTCACGTTTGGGACGAAAATTATGAATTCGCCATTGCGACCACCTAGTATATTTTCGCCATGATAAATATAGTATGTTATATGTCAAGGCGCATCTATAAGGTGTAGTCATCGGCGAATTGTTACAACAAAGCAACTTTTTGGTACGAGTCCGTGTCAAAAATCAGTGGTTGAGGCGAATAAAATTTTAATTTGGTTTGAAAAATATAAAGCAAACAGTCAAAATATTAAAAACAAGAATATCAATATTTAAATAATAAACAACACAAAATTTTACGAAATAAAAATAAATCCTGTGTTTCTTATAATTTTTCTTTATTTGAAATAAAAATGCAATTTCAACAAAGAAAATAAATTACAATATCAACAAAGAAAATAAATTCAAAGTGGGTCATATAAAGGGAACAAAATTGTATATATATATATATATATATATATATTTTTTTTTTTTTTTGGATAAACTCTCTTGTATCTTGTTGTATTTATTTTTGGAATCTTAAGAAAATTCTAATTTGGATAGTAGTAAAATTTAGCTCTCTGGAGAAAAAAGGCAGAACAAATGCGAAATTTAAGTGGTTCTAATCATTAGATCGCGAGTGTTACATACATATGTATGTATATAAACAAATAAAGAAAATACTTGAAACGCAAAACAAACCGAATTAAAAAAAAACAAAACAAAACAAACTTTGACGTTATTTCGAAAAAAAAAGAAAGAAACGCATTTGCTTAAGCTGACTATGTGTTTCTTTCTACATATTCTATATATATATACATATATATATATTTTTTTTTTTTTTTGGAAAAACAGTTGCCTTAAACTCTGATCTTGTTGTATTTATTTTTGGAATCTTAAGAAAATTCTATTTCCGATAGTAGTAAAATTTAGCTCTCTGGAAAAAAAAGGGAGGATAAATGCGAAATTTAAGTGGTTCTAATCATTAGATCGAGAGTGTATGTACATATGTATATAAACAAATAAAGAAAATACAAGAAACGAAAAACAAACCGAAATGAAAAAAAAACAAACTTTGACGTTATTTCGAACAGTACTTCATGTTGATGATACCACCTGGTTATCAATTCGCCTTGTTATATGTATTTATGTATTTTTTACATTAATCTTTGCGGAAGCATTTTTATTATTTGTTATTATATAATCGATAAGAGTTTTAGAGTTCTGTTTTATTCTTGTAAATTCATTCAAAATTTGTTTCTATAAAAATCTTTATGCCAATCAAAGTTGAAATCACTAACCATTATTACATATACCAATGTTATAATAATAATTTCCAAAAAATTTTACATTTTTGATTTTTAATCACCTGGGTACTTTTTGATGGGAGAAGCTTCACTAAGCTAAATTTGTTCCAGTTTCTAATCTGAATTTAGATAAGAGCCACTGACGAACTATGTGAGCAGTATCAAAATGGACATATGCATATTATCTTTAGAAAGAAATAACGAAAGAATTGAATACGCTTAATACTAGGTGCATTCCCGTGATAAATATGGAATCCTGAACGATTTCAATTTACCGAAAACTGTTCCCGTACTACAAGTTTGGGTAAAAGAGAGAGAGAGATAATAAAATTTTTCTTCTTTCTGCAAAAAAAAAAAGTTTACGTTCACCGCTCCAAAATAAAAAAGATTACTACAGGGTGCAAAATGCATTATTAAGCAAAAATGTTAAGTAAACAATTTGGCGGAAGCCCTTAGTTTCGGAGTTACGTATCATTGTAAAGGGAATTTAAGATCCTATTTAATAAGGCAGAGAAAAAGTTAAGAAGTAAAAAAAAATTCCCCCTATAAACATAGCTTTCCTACATAAATTAAGTTATTCGGAATACTTCATAAAAAAATTACATAAAGAGTGTTAAATGCTATTTTAGGCAAAAAATTTAAGCAGGTAATTTCTCGGGAGGTCCTTTTTTCCGACTTACGCACCTCAAAAGTTTTTATGTATAATGTGGTATACATATAACGAGTATTTCATAGGTTAATGAGACAATATGGGTATCATTGAAAGGTGATTAAGATTCTTCTTCAATTACTATGGTTGTCTCGCCGTGATTTTAATATATCGGGAATTATATGCGTTTTTGTAGAATCACTTAAACAGAAACTATTTAAAAAGCGGAGCCGCTGTTTGTCATACCATAGGTATTTTGTTTCACATCTGTGTGTATTTTGTTTCACATCTTGTTTTGGGATAGAAGTTTGGCTTTCTTGAGTTCCCGTACTTTCGGGCATTTTTATCTTTAATTAAGTTATGTTTACCAAACTTTGCTCAAAAAGTACGGGAACGGAGCTACTAACAACATTTACAATGTAAATGTAAACTTTACATATTTGTTTTTGCATATCAAAGAGTTTATCATACATACTGATCAATATTAACAAATATATTCATACATATTTGGTGATTTACTTTGATGAAAGTGGTCCAAATATGTATACGCATAAAAAATATATTAGTCCATAACATCAGTTTTTGTTTAAGACGCCTTCAAATAAATTTGTTCCAACATCGTTTCCTAATTTTCGCTTAACAAAACTTTTTAAAACGTGTGATACAAATTTTAAATTATACCATTGAGCTCTACAAATATTATTCGTAATTTTACCTTGAATCTCTTATTAGTTTTGGGCTGCGCCCACTAATACGCTTAATATTATCGTTTAAAACAACTAACGTCTTCTTTGCTTTTTCCAATTCTTGTTGAAGGTCGTTATAACTTTGCATGTAATTTGAACACATTTTTAGAATATTTTATTTGTAAAATATAAACAACTCTAATGCTGTAAACAGAAAACTTAAATGAGTGTTGTAAAAATATTGAATACTTAGAAAGTGGGTATTCAGTGTTAGTGTTACCGATTTTAAATTAATAATATTTTTATTAAGCCATTAAAATTTTCTATATGTAGTTTTGCATTCATATTTATAGGAATTATTCATTTCGAAACAAATCTTGTTTAGTGGCACAGATCTAAAATGAAAAATAGTTCTTTGGAGATGTAAAATACAACTTAAGGCAAAAGTCTGAAGTTAAAAGTTTTGAGCCAATCTTCACTTTCGGAGTTACGGAACTCTAAAGCACAGATAAATAATTAATATTAATCTGTGCTCTAAAGTTTGTACGTATAATGTGGCATATGTCAAATACAAGGCGACTTAACAACAAATGGCCTTAATTACAGATATAACGCCTTAAGAGCCCGGGGACTATTGTTATTTTTCCTTCTTCGAGTGTCAAAAGTTATAATCTCCTTTGGTTTTGACAGCAGAAAACTATTTGTACAAAAAATGTACATGTTTCTAACGCCGTGTTGTATTTATTTTCGGCGTGAGTATACCTGTTATTAATACGCTTTGTGTCAAATATATCATAGCAAAATGAGATAATATGCGTACCGCAGAATTGATAATTTAAGGTTCATACCAAGGCAGATTTATTTTACTAGGTAGTGTCGTCCGCCCAGCTGGTTTGTAGTTGGAAATGTCAAAAGTTTTTGTATTTTCCTTTGTTTGTTTACGAATTTCAAAAAACACTAACAACAAGCGTTTGCAAGACAAAGCAAGCATGTGTATTGCGAGCAATTATCTTTTATTTCTCTTTGTGTTTTTGACGTTTCCAACACACAAAACAGCAATAAAAAGGCATGTTGTTTTTGTAAATGTTGTATTTGTTATATTACCGCTACAACCTAGTAAAATAAATCTGCCTTGGTTCATACCATAGAAGAAAAAATCTCTTCGGTTGGAGCTATTGAATTTTTTAAGTATTTTCACTTAATTTATGTTTAATTTAATAGGTCTATCAAATACCATTTCTATGAAACCCGTATTTCATAATTTTGCGGTATATAATTCCAAATATGCTACATTATAGGAACAAACTTCACAGATGCGTAACCTCGAACCTAAGGGTTGGCCTCGAGTTTATAAATTCACATTTTTTGCCTAAAATTGATTTTTACACTCCGTAGGAACTTTTTTAGTTTGAGCTGTGCCAAAGAACTAGATTTGTTTAAATTTTGGTATCAGATATAGAAAAACGAGTCTCTTCATTTATCACAGATCGATATACATAAATTTCGTAACAAATTTCTGTTATTTTTCACTTTATCTACATAATTTATGTATTAAATTTTTTGAGCCTTTTTTAAGTAATATAAAAAAATGAACAGCAATTAAAAAAAGGGGAGCTTAAGTCTGTAAGGTATTATCTTGAAAAACTAATAAAATACAGTTCTATATTGTTATAAAATGGTAAAATATACTTAAAATGTATTTCGGGACAAATTTGCACGGTTTGCACATGACACAATTAAGATCGGGGCACATAGAATCCGTCATACATTATACTTCGTGTTTTTTAACTGACAAGTAAGTTACAGTACATGGTTTCTTAAGGACGGGGCACATAGATTAAAAGCAGTATTGCCGTTTAGTTACAATTTTAACATTTTTGTAACTTTTAAAAATTTATTTATTTAGTTATTGTAAAATTTTGTTATATTGGGTAAAATTTTCGTAACTTTTGATACAAACACGAAATAAAGTAATATCACTAAAAGATTACTTGTTTCATTATTTGATGTAAAAACCTCACTTAACATATGGAATAAAACTTTTTACTATAATTTATACCAAGGCGCATTAATTTACAGGTGGTCTTAATAGCCCAGCTAATTTTTGTTTTGGTTCGACGTTTTCAAAATTTTCAAATAATTTTAAAAATTTTATAAAACTAAATTTTAAAACCAAAAAGTGAAATATGAAATAAAATATGAAATATTGCTGCATATGCAGGAGAAGGAAACCAACTGGTAGAACTTTATATAAAGTATCGAATTATGATAAAAGGATAAATTTAATTAGGCTTCCTGCTGTTCAGCCAGCTACTTTTGAGATCAACATGGTGCTGTGCAACAACAAAATTACATGGGGTTTTTGTAGCCGTGCGGCCACCTTATATTTAATTCGCCTTGATTTTACACAAATTACATTAAATTACTATTTTTTTAAAGAAAAATTTCAAAATGTAACTTTTATTGAAAAATTCATCTATTTTCCTGTTTTTCATTGCCAACACTAATGAAAAGATTAACAGCTGATTTAAAATCCGTCAGCAAAGTACTCATTGCGCCAACCTCTTCCGTCGTAACTTTGACTTCAGGCGAATATGTCAAAGTACAACGTATGACAGATTTTATGTGCCACGGCCTTTATGAGTGCTATCACAACCAGTATGTCTCCGTCAACGTAAAGTGTGAAAATTACGCAAATTTTTAAAGTTTGACGTACATTGTATACTTTGAGAGCTATCACCCCATTCAGACACGCAAATTTTACTTTGCAAAGTTTTGATTTTATGTGAGAGAGAGGCAAAGTTGCTATTTTTTTTCTTTCGTTGGTTATACACACACATATTTTTGTGTTATATGCACCACATACAAACGTCCAAAAATTAGGAACGATCAAACAGAAGAAAACAAAAATTTGTAAAAAAAAACTTTTTGTATCTGAACACCAAACAAAGTTTAAAAGAAAATTAACAAAACTTTGTCAAAGTAAAATTTGCGTGTCAGAATGCAGTCTATTATTTGCTTCTTCTTCTTCTTCTTCTCGTTTTGTATGTGATTTTCTTGTCTTTTAATTAAACTAACCATTTAGACACGCAAATTTTACTTTGCAAGGTTTTGATTTTATTTGAGAGAGAGGAAGAAAGAATGATGGACAGTACAGACTTTGATGTACTCGCAAAGTTGCCATGTTTTCTTTCGTTGATTATACACAGTTGTCCCAGCAGCGAAAATGTCGATTACAGAAGCGATGATTCGATACAGACATGTAAAGGCCCAACTATAATGTGCATAAACTAGCTTATGCCAACTTGTACAACTGTGCAAATACATTAAATTATATGTGGTAAACTATAATGTGATTAAGATAACTTTTCGTCAAGTTTCGTTAAATTTCATATCTTTATGCAAGGTACGAAACTGATCGCACTTACCGTACAGAAACAGCTGATTGTGCTTTGGTTTATACCACAGATTAAATTATTATCTGTGGTTTATACATTAATAAAGAAATTTTCTAATTAAGACCTAAATTGTTAAATTTGTTAGTTTTAAATTCAATAAAAAATGTAGAAAAAAACAACATATTTCTTTATGGACAAATTTTTACAATTATAATATATTTAAATTAAATTTGTATTTATACACACATATGTATACCATATAAACGATGAACATCGTTGCATTTTTTAGTACGGTTGGCCACAAAAACAAAACAGAAAATAATTTGTAATAATTTTTTTTACGTTTTCTTAGAACATAAACTAAAATATGTAAATGTGTTTGAGAATGTTATTAAATATATAAAATATTTTCTTTAAAGCCTTTTAGTTTTAAAATTTTGTTGATTTATATAGAAATTATTTTTGGCAAAAGTACGAAATAAACATAAATGTGCAACTGTGGCAAATAAGTTACTAAATTTATATATGTACATTGTAGCCACATAAATTTCTTTGATAAGTTACCTAAGCATTTGAAAGGCTTTTCGTTGAATTTTTGACATAAGCTAAAGCTAGCTTATGCACATTATAGTTGGGCCTTAAGACAGTAATGCACACGATCTCATAAACAAATCTAGTATACATTTTCAAATACATTGCCGCATATTTGGAGTGAAAACCACAGATAAATTATTTATCTGTGGTGAAAGCATTACACTTGTACTCGTACACATAGTAAGCGAAATAGTGAAGTGTTCATCCAATGAATAAAAAGCCTCAGTATTGCCTAATATACATCGTAATTTGCCAGTAGGCAGCTCGAATACAATTTCGCTTACTTTGTGAATAGATAGAAGACGCTTTGAATACTTACCAGGTGGCAGCGTAGGCGAATTCATTAATTTTCGCCGTGTACACTACTGTCAAACTCCATATATAAAAAATCTGTTTACAATTTTTTTTATATGAAGTTTGACATTCGTTTCTACCAGCAAAAAATTATAAATTCTCTAACGCTGCCACCTGATAATTGATTCGCCTTGCTTCCTAATATACATCGTAATTTGCCATTAGGCAGCTCAAATACAATTTCGCTTACTTTGTGAATAGGTAGAAGACGCCTTGGCGTACATCATTAAAGAGATGTAATGTGGTATGCAGTATTTGCCGCTGGGGTGTATACATATGTACATACACATATTTTAGTGTTATAAGCACCACATACTAAACGTCCGTCCAAAAATTTGAAACGATCAAACAGAAGGAAACAAAATTTGTAAAAGAAAACTTTTTGTGTCTGAACACCATAGTTTAAAAAAAATTAACAAAACTTTGTCAAAGTAAAATTTGCGTGTCTTAATGCAGTCAAATTTTTGTTTTGATAAAGAGACGATACCCTTGGCACATAGAACACAATATAATCAGATTTTCTGCAGGTTCTGAAGATACATATATAGTGCTTTTTTAATTATAAAGAAGGAAAAAAACAAAACAAAAATTAGATATTGACCAAGAAAAAAGAAAGCACAAAAAGTTTCTCTTCCGCAAAAAATAAGTAAAAAAAAAAATATTATTCGTAAAAATAAAGAATTTAATTATTAAATTGCTTAAAAATATAATAGGCTGTGCTATTTCTTTAGTTCATTTTAAATCACTTTTTTTATTTAAATATTACCAATTTTCCATTAAATAATTCTTGCGAAAAAAAACCGACTTCAAAACAGATTTTATCTGTCTGCCTATAGCAGCTCAAGTGTATGGCCACATAAATTCGGTTACATTAACTTTTGGGACACACTTATATCTCCAAACTTTATACTTTTTCAACTGTTCAATAGTTTGGCAATACACACTAAATTGCAGCAACTATAGGGTCACTCTTTAATTTCCCAATTCAAATTATAAACTCGTCCTTTTTAAGTTTCAGCGTTCTGTCTATAACGGCTCAAAAGTACGGCCACACACTTGAAATTACATCAACTATTGGAACACCCTTTAACTTTCAAATCCATATTTTATACTTGTTATAGCGGACTTACCAATACATGTTCGTAGTAAATTCCAAATTTTAACCATCTGTCTGTAACGGTTCAACAGTTTGCCCGTATACATCCGATTATATCAACTATTTAATTTATAATATTACATTTTTATACTTCTTATTATACCAAAAAAAGTAGTGGACATTCTGTCTAAAATTAAGGTGTTTGTATACAACGGTTCAAAAAATACGGCCACATAGAACAAATTACATTAATTTTGGGAACACCCTTTACTTTCTAAATTCAAATTATAAGCTTCTTGTTATAGCGGACTCAGCAAAACATGTCCCTTGTAAATTTCAGCTGTCTCTGTATAATGGTTCAAAAGTCCGGCCACATACACCATATTATATCAACTATTGGGACACCCGTTTGTTTCCAAATCCAAATTTTATACTTGTTGCTATAGAGGTGTTAGTAATACAGGTTCATTGTAAATTTCAATTGTCTGTGTACAATTGTTTCAAAGTATGGCCATATACCAAATTAAATGAAGTATTGGTTCACCCTTTAATTTATAATTTTAAATATTATCTGCTGTTACTATAACGGCCATAGCAATCGACATTCTGTCCAATTTGCAAGCGTTTGTCTATAACGGTTCAAAAGATAGGCCCACATAAGTAAAATTACATCTATTATGGGGGAACCCTTTAATTTTTAGAATAATTTTTTGTTTTTGGGAGCCATAGTAATACACAGTCATTTTAAATTTTACAGAATCGCCCTTTACAGTTCATAATACACGTAAAAAATATGTATGTTGTATGGGGACACCCTTTAATTTTTAAGATTATGAACTGTTTTTAAAACGGGAACAATCTGTAAGCATAATCTATTATATTACCAAAAATTTTCAAAATCGGATGAGAAATGACTAAGTTCTGGAGGCACAAATATAAAAAAAGCAACATTCAGCCGAATTGTATAATACTATGTTTACACGGAGCCCAATATTCTTGCTTCGCTCTCTTTTCATGATTCACAGCTCAATCACGACCGAATCAACGTGCTTCGCCATATAAATTCTTGAGAGCGAAGCATTTTGTTTTGAGACGATTCAGCTTGAATCTACTTGCGAAGCATGAAAAATTTCTGTCTTCCCTAATTTTTAT
Source organism: Gymnosoma rotundatum (assembly GCA_916610165.2). NCBI lineage: Eukaryota > Metazoa > Arthropoda > Insecta > Diptera > Tachinidae > Gymnosoma > Gymnosoma rotundatum. The sequence continues at coordinate 114,906,611 of OU744336.1, forward strand.
CGCAAGTTTATCTGAACTAGCTATATATAAATGTAAACAAAAAAAGTAAACCAATATTAAAAGTGCTGTGTGAATATGTGTTAATATAAAAACAAATAATTATATTAATAGTAAATTCCAAATTTCAACCATCTGTCTGTAACGGTTCAACAGTTTGCCCGTATACATCCGATTATATCAACTATTTAATTTATAATATTACATTTTTATACTTCTTATTATACCAAAAAAAGTAGTGGACATTCTGTCTAAAATTAAGGTGTTTGTATACAACGGTTCAAAAAATACGGCCACATAGAACAAATTACATTAATTTTGGGAACACCCTTTACTTTCTAAATTCAAATTATAAGCTTCTTGTTATAGCGGACTCAGCAAAACATGTCCCTTGTAAATTTCAGCTGTCTCTGTATAATGGTTCAAAAGTCCGGCCACATACACCATATTATATCAACTATTGGGACACCCGTTTGTTTCCAAATCCAAATTTTATACTTGTTGCTATAGAGGTGTTAGTAATACAGGTTCATTGTAAATTTCAATTGTCTGTGTACAATTGTTTCAAAGTATGGCCATATACCAAATTAAATGAAGTATTGGTTCACCCTTTAATTTATAATTTTAAATATTATCTGCTGTTACTATAACGGCCATAGCAATCGACATTCTGTCCAATTTGCAAGCGTTTGTCTATAACGGTTCAAAAGATAGGCCCACATAAGTAAAATTACATCTATTATGGGGGAACCCTTTAATTTTTAGAATAATTTTTTGTTTTTGGGAGCCATAGTAATACACAGTCATTTTAAATTTTACAGAATCGCCCTTTACAGTTCATAATACACGTAAAAAATATGTATGTTGTATGGGGACACCCTTTAATTTTTAAGATTATGAACTGTTTTTAAAACGGGAACAATCTGTAAGCATAATCTATTATATTACCAAAAATTTTCAAAATCGGATGAGAAATGACTAAGTTCTGGAGGCACAAATATAAAAAAAGCAACATTCAGCCGAATTGTATAATACTATGTTTACACGGAGCCCAATATTCTTGCTTCGCTCTCTTTTCATGATTCACAGCTCAATCACGACCGAATCATTGTGCTTCGCCATCAGCGTTGCCGCTTTGGTCCAATCGGACCAAACTTGGTAGTTTTTCGTTTTTAAAAAACAGTTTGGTAGTTTGGTTGGTTTGTTGCATTTTTTTAAATTTTTGGTAGGTTTTCCTCCTGTAGCAATTTTTTAGAAACAGTAAATTTTTTACCTTAAAAATTCAGAACATAAAATAAAAAAATGTAACTTTGAATTAAATAAACAATAACTGTGAATAGTTTTACCACTGTTTTCAAAAACTGTTTTAGGTGTAATAAAAACATCTCTGCTTTTTTGCATAAAGATGATTAAAGCTATAGCCATCTCTGGTTTAAGAAACGCGAACAATATTATGAAATTGAAGTTAACTATATTTTTGAGTGAAGGCTTATTTACAAGTGTTTGTATTAAAAAAATTAACAGACAAAATGGAAAAGTAAGCAAACTTTTTTAATTGTATATATGTACCTATTAATTACATAAATATTTACTAATATTGCATGTAAAGAAACAGTAAAAAAAATTTTAGAACCCAATGGTTGAGCGAATTTGATTGGCTCCAGGAAAGGGATGGGTGTTCATTCTGCATAGTATGCTCTAAAACTATTTTAAATCATAACATCCATCTTAAAAATCACCAAAAGACAAATTTCCACCTCAAGAGTTACGGAAAAAAAACCAAGTGAGTATAACAGAGTTTATGTGCAAGAAACGAATTTTTAAATTTTTGGTAGGCTGTAAACGATTTTGGTAGGATTTTTGAAAATTATTGGTAGGAAGTCAATTTCTTGTGTGGCAACGCTGTTCGCCATATAAATTCTTGAGAGCGAAGCATTTTGTTTTGAGACGATTCAGCTTGAATCTACTTGCGAAGCATGAAAAATTTCTGTCTTCCCTAATTTTTATCGCAAGTTTATCTGAACTAGCTATATATAAATGTAAACAAAAAAAGTAAACCAATATTAAAAGTGCTGTGTGAATATGTGTTAATATAAAAACAAATAATTATATTATAATTTAAAATTTTATTAATTACAAACACTAAAATTGAAACGAAAAACAAAATTTTAGAACAGAAGTCAATGTGAAGCATGTAGTATGTGTCGTGGAAACGGCATGCTTCGCAATCATGATTCAGAGAGCGAAGCAAGTGCTTCACATTGCCGTGTAAACATGCTATAACCTCCTTCTTTTTTTGAAGTCGGTTAAAAAGAAACACTATATTAAAAAAAATTTTTTTAAGACTTAATTCAAATAAAAACTAAATATGTACTTATATATGTACGTATATATAAATATACAGCAACTCCTTTTAATACACAAAAATTCAACTGAAATAAAAGATCATGACACAATTCAATTCAATTTTATTGAGACTTTTTAAAAGTTGGATCACAAAAGCAGCTTAATAAAAGAAAATAATAAGAAACGTAAAAACAGTTAAAACTATGAGTATTGTTTTAATAGACATTTAAGACATTATTGTACAGAATAACGCTTCATGCTCAGAATTAAATGAAAATAAAAAAGTTTTACAACATGAGATTAACAATTAAAATTATATTGCTCAAAATATAATAAAAGTTTACGAGGACTGTTTGTCAAATGCGAACTTTAACTAATCCCAACGTTCCAGATGACGAGTGTGCCGGCCGATTGAAACAATCGACATATGGAACGATGGGGATAATCTTAAAACTAAGACTAAAACTAAACAACATACATATATAGAAGGAAACAACTGGCTTTTGTATAATGCCTCATTATTGAACCACTTCCTTCTAAGCACCCAATTTGAAAATTTTAAAGTCTCAAGTCTTCCGACGTTTTCAGACCACTTTCCATTAAAGTTAACAGTTAATCTTGATTCAGCAAATTTAATCCTCAGAAGTCCAAATACAATCACGTCATATAAAAACACCAAATGGGCAAGTTTTAAAAAAGACATGGATGCTGCCTGTTTGCGTATAACACCACCTGCAAAAAAAATCTTTCTTATAATGAAATTGATAAGTGTATTAATGATTTTTAAATTACCTTCGACTCAATTCATGACATCCACTCTGATAAAATTGATACAAAAGAGCATACATTTCTGTTACCAGAAAATATAAAAAAAAATTTTCAAAATTCAGCGTCAATGGCAAAGGGATTTAAAAAATATATTTCATCGTACTAGAAACAGTACAGTGAGTACTTAATTATTTTTAAGCAAATTCAACTATTAAAAAATATAATAAAAGAATTGGTAAACTTAGAAGTATCCAAAAAATGCAGTAACAAACTTAAAAACATAAAACCTGGTCCAACAGCATTTAAAGAAATTTACAAATTTATAAGAAAGAAAAAGTCTCCTTTTTGCCATAAAATAGCATATTACAATACTTCAATATCCAGAAATAGAAACGCTTTTTCGTGATTATTATTGCTCTATTAAAAAAAAAAACATCCCTGAACATCCAGTGAGAGATCTTTCCAGTCGTGCATCATCGTATGTTGAAGCAACAACCAACCATATCTACACATTTGATAATGCCTTCAATGCCTTGGACAACCCGGATAAATATCATTTTACAGAAGTATCCATAATATCACAAATAATCCAAAATGTCAATTCAAAAAAATGATGGTATATAAAACTACATATTGAAAAAGTTCCCAGATTCAGTTATGAAATTATTAACTATAATATTTAATAACTCTATCAACAATGGATACTTCCCAAGGATACTGGAAGTCAGCTATTGCAAAAGTCTTTGAACATGTTCTTAAGGAAAAGCTGTAAAAAGAATTTATATTTGATCCTTTGCATATCTTTAAATTTAGAAAAAAGAACATTCAACTTACCATGCACTTATGAAGTTCCACACTGATGTATTTTACAACCTACGTGACAAAGTCTGCACTGTAGCAATCTCTCTGGACATTCTTAAGGGCATTTGACACAGCCTGTGATGAGGGCATCCTCTATAAATTAGCAGATTTGGGCGTAGATCTATACATAGAAAAATATTTCAAAGTTACCTGTATGATCGCAAATTCCAAGTGCAAATCAATAAAGCTTCATCAGAATTTGGATCTGTAAAAAGTGGTGTGTCTCAAGGTAGCGCCTTTTTTATTTAACCTTTTTCTCCACGACTTTCCCCATATATCGGAAATTTAAACAGCCCTTTTTTACGCTGATGATTGTCTAATATACTCACACAACCTCTCTCCAATCTCTGCATTAAGTAATACTGCTTTTCATCTGGGTATCATAAGCTCATATTTTAAGAAATGGGGTATAAACATCAATGCTGCTAAATCGGAAGCCATATGCATAAGAAACTCCTCCGGGAATTGTGCAAGATGTGTCCTTCTACAAAGCAAGTGCCTCAATTTAAGCTTAGATAGTACTAAAGTTCCTTTTAAAAATAGTATAAAGTACCTTGGAATAAATTTTCATAAATTAATGAAATGCAATAACAATGGACGACTAGCGCTCCAAAAAGCGAAACGTATATCAGCGACATTCAGCCGTCTTATGAGCAATAAATATTTCCTCAGGACACAAAACTGCTTCTATATAAAACAGCAATACGCCCTGTACTGAGCATTAAAGAAGTGGAAGTCTTTGAGCGAAAAGTTTTAAGAAAGAGCATTGGGAAACACTATCAAAATCCATCTAAGCGGTTTTCTAATGAATTTGTCTACGGAAATTCTAAAATAAACCCGTTTAGTAGACACGTTGTTACCCTACAGAAAAATGTTATAAAGTCTTGCTGATCACGACAACATTTTGATAAATGACATTAATTCCGAAGTAAATAATGCATGGGGTGGATCTACCTATTTTTCGACAGTGGATATCCTGACCGAGAACCTTGACAACGATCCGATTCTCTATTCCCCGCCAGCTTTTTATAAAAAATAAACCGCAGGTTCCCATAGGGGTTAACAACTTTACCTTGTAGATAGTATTTTGTTATCAATTGCTGTGATATTTTTTTTTTCCAGTATTTCGTTGACTTTCATAGTGAAAAGACGTGTTAAAAACCTTTTGCATTATTTGAACATCAAAACATTTACAAAACAAAGGGATTAGTGAAAAAAAAATTTGAATTCCAATCCCCAAAAACAATTTCAATGTTAAAATTGTAACACAGACGTTAAAAAAAAAACAAAAAAAAAAACAAGAATTTATTACACAAAAAGAATAAAAAATAAATACTTAAAACAAGAAAATAGCATCAACAATTTGTCGCTATGACAAATTTAAGCGATGATGGTGATGAAACTGATGAGGCTTGGCAGCAAGTTTCACATACAACAAATAAGCGACGCTTAACCAAATCCCCTAATTTACATCAACATAAGAAATTTACTTCTAACGAAGAGTCAAGAATAAATCAATTCCAGATACTTGATGAAAAAAACAAGGAAGTTGAAGATGAACAAGGAGATGAGGAAGTTAATAAAATACCAAAACCGCCACCAATGTATATTCCTGCTGTAACAAATGTTAGTATAATGATAAAGACAATTAGCAGTGAAATAAAAGACTGTTTAAGAGACAATGAAATCAGATTGATGATAAAAAGTATTGATTCATATAGAAAGATAGTCAAATTATTTGAGGCAAAAAATATAAATTATCACACCTTTCAACTTAAAGAGGAAAGAGTAGTAATAAGGGAATCACTATTCTACCCCAGTTGCTGATATTAAAGCAGAACTCTTAGAACTAGGTCATATGGTTAGAAATGTAGTTAATGCTAGGAGTAGAGTAACCAAGTTGCCACTGCCAATTTTTTTTGTGGATCTTGACCCTAGTCCAAATAATAAAGACATCTTTAAAATTAAAAACATAAATAACGCAATTGTTACAGTTGAAGCGCTAAGAAAAACAAATGATTTAATCCAATGTCATCGCTGCCAACAGTTCGGGCACACCAAATCCTACTGTAAACGACCATTCAAGTGCGTAAATTGTGGTTTAGACCATTCCACTACAGAATGTACAAAGCAGTCTGAAACGCCACCAAAATGTGTAAATTGCCTTCAGAATCACACCGCTAATTATAAAGGCTGTCCCTTTTATCAAAAAATACAACAAAAACGTTATAGCAACAATAGTCCAAGACAATTAATTCCTAATAACCGATTTCCCCCTTCAAATTTTTCGCCAATTAATCAAACCAACCAAAGTCCTAATGAAGGAGTCACATATGCCCAGGTAGTTGCAGGTAATACAGTTAGCCTGGAAATGAGGCTTTTAGAAAGGCTGGAACGCATGATGGATAAAATGTTTGACATGATGTCAAAAATTATGGAAAAACTATGCAAATAAATCTACGTATTGCAACATGGAATGCTAATGGAGCATCCAATCATATAAGAGAGATAGAAATTTTTCTGATTACTAATCAAATAGATATTTTGGTAATATCTGAAACACATTTCACTTCAAAAACATATTTCAATATAAAGGGTTACGATCTCTTTCAGGCCAATCATCCTGATGGTAAAGCCCACGCTGGGTCAGCTGTTTTAATTAAGTCAAATCTGAAATATGAACCACTTAACCCCGTAACCAAACCATCGTTTTAAATCAGTGGTATAAAAATCCAGTGCATTTCTTATGAAGTTTCAATATATGCCATATATTGCCCACCTCGGCATAGTTTAAGCGTTCAAAACTACGAAGCATTTTTCAAGACTCTCGGTAGCAAATTTATTATCGGAGGAGATTTTAACGCTAAACATCCATGGTGGGGCTCCAGACTTCCTAATCCTAAAGGGAAAGAACTTCGTAAGTGCATCACTAAACTGGGGTACAAAACATTGTCGACAGGAAGTCCAACTTATTGGCCGGATGATCCAAATAAAATTCCAGATTTGCTAGATTTTTTTATATACTGGGGTATACCAGATAATCATCTTGATATTACTGATTCTGAAGATCTTAACTCTGATCAATCTCCCATTATTTTAAGCTACAGTACTATTACAGCAACTATTCCAAAAAGTTTTAGAATTATCTCACATAAAACCGACATTACCGCGTTTCAGAACTGGATGGATCTAAACTTAGACCTAAATATAACTATCAAAACTGAAGATGAAATTGATAAAGCTGTAGAGCACTTCTGTAATATTATAAATATTTCTGCCCAACTCTCCACTCCTGCAACACAAACTGAAAGGGGCCAAAAAGTGTTTATATCCTATGAAATAAGACAACTTATACGAGAACGACGAAGACTTCGACGAATCTGGCAGCAAAGTAGAAATCCGATGGATAAAACTAATTTCAACAGGGCTTCAAATTATCTCAAAAAGAGAATAGCTGAACTTAGAAACGATGAAGTAACAATATTTTTGCAAAATCTAAACACCTCTAAAGATACAGACTATAGTCTGTACAAAGTGACAAAGTGTCTTAAGCACCCAGTTAAAAGAAATGTCCCGATTGCTAATGTGGATGGTACATGGTGCAGGAATAGCAAGAGTAAAGCTAACGCATTTTGCGAATATTTAAAAACAATATATAAGCCATTGCAAAGAACAAACACTTTACACGAAAATAATGTATTAAATTTTTTAGAATCTCCATTCCAGATGGATTTTCCTGTAAAAGCGTTTTCTCCACGAGAAGTTAAAAATGTTATTTCAAAACTTAAGAACAAAAAGTCTCCTGGTCATGAAAAAGTAGACTCTATAGTCGAAAAATCACTTTCTAAGAAAGGTATTTTGTATTAGACGCTTATATACAATTCCATATTAAGAATTTCGTATTTTCCATCCATTTGGAAACGAGCGGAAATTGTAATGATTCATAAACCGAAAAAACCAGAAAACCAGATTTCATCATATAGGCCAATAAGTCTACTAACTACGTTTTCAAAAATATTTGAAAGATTATTTGCATTAAGATTATTACCGATTTTGGAAAAACAATGCATTATACCCGATCACCAGTTTGGAGTTCGTCAAAAACACGGAACACTGGAACAGTGTCACAGAATTGTAAGCGTAATAGCGGACTCGCTAGAGAGAAAAATGTACTGTTCGGCAGCACTTCTTGACGTTAAACAGGCGTTTGATAGAGTATGGCACGAAGGCCTGCTGTTCAAACTTAAAAAAATTTTACCAGCTCCATTCTTTTCGGTAATAAAAGCATACCTACACAATCGGACTTTTTATGTCAAAGCTGGTGACGAGGTATCAAGCATATGCCAGATATTTAGTGGTGTGCCGCAGTGCAGTGTTTTGGGTCCTATACTGTACACAATATACACTTCAGATATGCCAACATCCGACTTATGCGGACGATACCGCTTTAATATCTTCTAATGAATGCCACATTGAAGCGTCATCTGCAATGCAAAGAGCACTTGATACCTTAAAGCATTGGTTAGATGAATGGAAAATTATAATAAATGTTGAGAAATGTAGTCACATTACATTTACTTTAAGAAAACAAGAGTGCCCTTCATTATATATTAATGGTTTAGAATTACCAAAATCAAACTGCGTTAAGTATTTGGGTATGTATATAGATAAACGCCTTACATAGAAGGACCATATTAAAAAAATAGAGATCATCTTAACATAAAAACCAAAAGAATGAACTGGCTAATTGGGAAAAAGTCCCAACTAAGCCTAGAAAACAAAATTAAATTGTACAAAGTAATTTTAAAACCAGTATGGACGTATGGTATTGAGTTGTGGGGAATGACCAGTAACTCAAACATTGAGATACTGCAGCGGTATCAATCCAAAACATTAAGGAACATATGCAATGCACCTTGGTTTATGACCAATATTCAAATACATAGAGATCTGAAAGTTCCATTTATTCAAAATGAAATAAACAGGTTTAGCTCTAGGTACATAAATAGGCTAAGCAACCATCAAAATACATTGGCAATTGCGTTACTAGATGAAACAAATGAGATAAGAAGGTTAAATAGGTTTCATGTTCTAGATCTCAAATATAGAAAATAAAATATAAAAAAAGAACAATAGAAATTTTAACTACTGTATGTATATTCATTCATATGTATTTTTATATAGTTTGTTAAACTTAATGTAGTTTAACAACTCATGTGATATTTTTTTTTAATTGTTAAATTTGCTTAATATTGTAAAATAGATTGTAAATAAAAGAAAAATTAAAAAAAAAAAAATTTATTTTACTTTTACTTGATATATTTTAATTATTTATCTACCTAATTTTCGTGACTGTGATATTATTAATCTACAGCTTTCTTTTGTAATGAAAACTTCTTTTTTATTTAACAGTAAAGGCCGTGTCAGATAAAACTTTTGCTTTGCGTTGCGTTGCAAATTCGCTTTGACATCTAAGATAAAATGCACGAACTTATATGAAATATGTCACATAAAGCACTTTTAACGCAAAGCAAAGCGCAAAGTTGGGCAACACTCATCTTTTTGCGCGCTTTGACAATTAGCTGCTATACATTTGTATATTATTTTTGGCAAAATCGAACGTAAAAGAGTTAAGTATTTTAAAGTATTATATTTTTTATTAAATATTCTTCCTTTATTATTTTTTTATAAAATTATGGAAGAAAAACTTTAAAAACAAACAATAATTAAGCACTGTTAAAGTTTTTATTGTGACATACCTCTTGCGTTTTACGCTTTTTTTCAAAGTTTGATACGTCACGCAAAGCGACAAAGTTTTATCTGACACGGCCTTAAAGCTGTGTTCGTTTTACATACACTCTTGAATGCTAATTGTATATATGTGATTATTTATGCGCCTGCTTTTTAACGTTCAAACGTTAGTTTACAAATACCATAATCTTGTTTGCTGTTATAAACAGGTGGTTTTTTGTTATTTAGTTTAGGTATTTTGCTTTATTGAGCAGAGTTAAGCAAGTCTTTGTCTCCCTCTTTCATAACAATACTAAGTTAATTATGCGAACTATTCACAACATGTAGTGTGTTCCCAAATTCACTAAAACTAGAATAAGACAATTATATTTCTAATATGAACAATTTGTTGTAGTAAGATTGTACAATCAAATTGTAATCGAAAAAAAAGTTTCAATAAAAACTAATCTTATCTAATCTAAATAGAGCGTGCTCTAAATAAAAAAACTAACATGTTATGAGGTTTACACGGTGTATATTGATTTACAATCGGCAAGAAGAAAACAAACTTTTTGGCAAACTTTTTTCAGAGTTGCATTAAAGGTAGTAAAAAATGTAAACAAACTTTTGCAAAATTAATTTATTTTTTAAAGTGCTCACAAGTCTTTAATTTTTGTTGAATTTACAAAAAAAAAAAAAAAATATTGAATCCAAAAGCATAATACCTGCAGAGTCTAATTTTGCAACTGTCACTTAATTCAGTTCTCAATTAAAAGTGCTACATAGGGAAGACTTATCCTTTCAGTAAAAAAGTTTCTACTTGTTATACCCAAACTATTGAGTGTGCCACATAATGACTTATACAGATCAGTAGAGGATAAAAATACAATTCATTGTTGGTATTGGAGATTTTCTGAAATACTTTAATTCAGAAGATATTGTCTAACAAACTTTCGCAAATGAAAAAAAAGATAAAAAGTTTTTTACTTTAAAAACATAAACTATTAGGTGTGCCACATAGCGACCGCAGGAGGACAAAACACTAGCAGATAGAGGACAAAAATACAATTCAGAAATGGCATTTGGCATTTTCTAAAATACTTGAATTCAGAAGATATTATCTAACAAACTTTGGCAAATCAAAATGTTTTCAAAATTAAGGCAAAAAGTTTTTTACTTATAAGACCTAAACTATTCGGTGTGCCACATAGCGACCTATACTAATGGATGGAGGAGAAATATACAATTTAGAAATGGTATTTGGAATTTTCTGAAATACTTGAATTCAGAAGATATTACCTAACAAACTTTGACAAATAGAAACAAGTTAAGATAAAAATTTATTTACTTATAAAACCTAAACTATGAGGTGTGCCAAATAGCAACCCATACTAATCAGTAGAGGGCAAAAATACAATTGATATTGGGTATTGGACAAGTGTGGCAACATTATATGAAAAACTGTGTAAAAATTTGAAGCAAAGCAGATATCAAGATGGCGCATTATTTTTGGGCTGGTGGAAAACACAGTTTGTGGAGATTTGGCAGAAGTGAACAAGTTTTTGCTGGAAATAAAATGTGCATTAAAAAAATATAAATTAAAAACATTTGCTTTTTTTACAGGAACTTATCTCCTTTTATATTTTGTATGTTTGCAAGATAATTGCAACAATTTTTTTGTTTTTATGAAAATTGGGAAAACTGGATCCAAATTGGTAAGTGCTGTCTAAAAATAAAATCTGTATCAGTTTTTATTAATACAGTTTGTTTTTTCTTTTCCAGTCACCTACATCTGGAAATTATTAGTTTGGGTGGTAGAAAATGGCAGAACTGGACTCAGAATGGTGTTTTGCTGAAAAGAAAGTGAATTAGATTTTTATTCACACAATGTGCTTTTAACATGAGCTTGTCTACAATTCAAAACGATTTGTTTGACTGGTGGATAATTAACAGAATAGTGAACAAACTGGTAAGTATCTGCTGGAAAAAAAAGTACATTAAATGTACATGTACATTAAAATTTACATGATTTTTTACTTAGTGGCACTTACATACAGAAGGAAATGATGCATTTGTTTGATCTGGTTAATTTGCAGAAATACACAAAAACTGGTAAGTATCATCTAAAAACAAAATGTGTGTAAAATTAAATCTTTAAAAATCCATTTTGAAGGATTAAAAAAGAAAAACAAATTAAACTTTCAAAAGACCTTTTAAGGGCTACAAAATAACTTAAAAAAGGAGATAAAATATAAATGTATAATAAGTGTTTTTACACACATTTTAAGGTCCAGCTTGTTTGTGGTGTCATCGATTTATTAGGCATTTGGAAAATTAGTAGTGTTGAACCCAGAATTGTAAGTAATAACTAAAAAAAAATATATATATATATATATTTTTGATTCAGCTACCTAACCTTTATTAGATAACAACTTAAACTGAAGCAAAGTATTAAGTGTGGAGACCACAAATTTTTCATTAAATTCATTTCATTTTTACTTCAAATAAATTGCAATTCATTTTCAATTTATTTGAATTGACTTTGAATTAATTCAAATGAGTTAGAAAAAAGGATTGCAATTTTTTTCAATTCATTTGAATGGATTTTGAATTAATAAAAATGAAATTAAAATTAAAGTTCTTAGTAACTTTGAATTTTAACATATAATTGCTGTTTTTATTATTTTACATATTTTAGTCATCAAAGTTCAATATGTTACGTTAATAATTAGGAAGCTCCTTTAGCTTAAATATATGCATGTAAGTAGCATCAAAGGAAAGCGTATACATCTAGATTAATAATATTGTAATTATTTTAACCGACTTCAAAAAAAGAAGGAGGTTATACATTTCGGCTGAATGTTGCTTTTCTTTTTATATTTGTACCTCTAGAACTATGTCATTTCTAATCCGATTTTGAAAATTTTTGGTAATATGATAGATTATGTTTACAGATTGGTCCCGTTTTAAAAACAGCTCATACGTGTTTTATGAATTATAAAGGGCACTTCTGTAAAATTTAAAATGACTAAGAATTACTATAGCTCCCAAAAACAAAAAATTATACAAAAATAAATCTAAAAATTAAAGGATGCCCCCATAATTGATGTAAATTTACTTATATTGACCTATCTTTTGAACCGCTATAGACAAACGCTTGCAAATTGGACAGAATGTCGATTGCTATGACCGTTATAGTAACAAGTATTAATATTGTTACAAAGATGCTTAATTGAAATCATAAAAAGATTTTAAAAATAGAAGAAAATGAAAATGAAACGAAATGGCCTATTGTGTCTGTTTTCAAAGTTAGAAGCAAAGACTATAAATATACTAAGATGTTTCACTGCCGTACATTCTACATCCAGTGAATATTTTGTCGATGGACGTACTGCTACTGCCACTTTAAGAGTAAAATCACAAAGAGATATTATTCTCAGCAAACTTGTTACTCTCATCTCACATTAATTCATTTGTATATACGTGCATAGGAATGTGTATATATTTACATTATAAAATATCCAACGTAAACCAATGTTACCGATTGTGTATTTGTATGGTAACAATATGTGTTTTGTTGTTGTATAAAAGAAATAACATCGATTTACACCGAATATTAAATTCATTTATTATCAATACGAAAATTATTATTCGAAACCTTTTCGATTTTAATTTACTTTACTTTTTTAGTTACTGAATGTTTGCTGTGTTTTTGTATACTGTCTTTTTCTCTTATTGATTCAATAGAGTTCTTATTTAATCAATTTGGCTTTTGATATAAGACTTTCAAGTTTTCTATACAAAATTTGGGTAAAATCCACTAATGAGCTAAAATAGCAGTAGTGAAATGGCCATATGAATATACTTTCTACGCAGTAATACATTTCATGAAATATTTATATTTGAAGCAATCAAGCACGAATAAAGTAAATTAAATTCATTTATTATCTAAATTTAATTACTACATACATATAAATTAAATACCATTATTATTAACATTAATTAATTTGTTTCAATAACATTTATTAACAATGATTTTATTAACTTTTATCACCATTCTAAGAAGAATACTAGTTTAGCGTCTCAGTTGTAGTGAACATAGTGCTTGAATCTTATATATAAAAATGGTGTAAAAACGCTATACGTTAAATGTGTGTTCCGATTTCTGTAACATTTTTTATTTATATTTATTATTTATATATATTATATTATTATATATTATATTATATTATATTATATTATATTATATTATATTATTTATATACAGTATTGGGCAAAACCTAAGAAACGTTGTCCAATATTAGCTTCTGAGTCAAATTATGTTTAAACGAACATATTTCAATTCAATGTTTTAATGCAGTTTTATTAGTTTCTGTGTCATACAATATTACAAAAAAAAAATTTGTAATTATCTCTCACCTAACGGTTCTTTTAGTACAACAACAAACATTACTCAAAAATTCATTGGGCAAAATCTAAGAAACTTTTAATATTTTGTATAATAACCCTTATTTTTTATTACTGCGGCGCACCGACGCGACATAGATTTGATTAAATTATCAATTATTTTTGGATCTATGCGTATCCATTCATCTTCCAGACACGAAAATAAATCGTCTCTGTTGGAGAATCGTTTCGATCCAACATTCCTCTTCAATATGGAAAATAAATTTTCGATTGGGTTCAAATCGGGCGATTGGGCCGGCCAATCAAGCAATTGAATCCCTTTCGATTGTATTCAGTCCTTTACCAACTTCGATGAGTGTTTCGGATCGTTATCATGTTGAAACACCCATCGAAGTGGCATATTCCACTCGGCATATGGCAACATCTTATTTTCTAAAATGTCCCTATACACAAATCTGTCCATTTTGGTAGAAATTCTGTGGAACGGCCCTAGACCATGACCTGAAAAACACGTCCACACCATCACATTGCCACCCCCATGCTTGACAGTTTTTTTACAATATCGGGGTTTAAGCCTTTCACCAGTATTGCGTCTCACACGACATATGCCATCCGAGTTGAACAAATTAAATTTGCTTTCGTCGCTAAAGAGCACACTTTTCCACTTTTTAACTGGCCAATCAAGATATTTTTTTGCAAATTCGAGCCTAAAAAATCAGGCATTAATGGTTGAAATAATAAAATAATGTTACGAATAATAAAATCTGACAACCCCTGTAGTTGTTTCCGTATAAGTGTGGTGAATAAAGTTAATTCAACAACCAATGGTGTGTTTACGGAATAACAAAACCACAAGTTAGCCAACAAAAGCTGAGCAGCCTCAATGGCTGCGTTGGTAGAGGTGCGTACTACAAACCAGAGGGTCCGAGTTCGATACCGCATGCGGGCATGCGTGCAACGAAAAAAAATAATAATTGTTATAAGCAATTAAAATTAATAAACAGCAGTACAAACCTCCCGAGAGGCAAAAGGCAATTATTGTGTGAAGCCATGGCAGGTAAATTTAGTGGAGACGTCCAACTTAATATAAGAGCAACAGATAATTGTCAAGAAGCCCCTTTATAATAAAAAGTATGAGCACTAGCGGTTAGCGCGGGGAAGTGTAACAGCATAACAACAGTGTATGGCAGACGTATGTTGTGGCTACTGGATTAAAAGGAGATGACTGGCTTGGATAAAAGGAGTAGTGGAGATGTCTGTGGATGGTTAAGGTTACTAAACAAGGCATCGAGTAGTTCATGTCTCGCCGGAGTAACACAGTAGTGTAGCGTGGATGGCTGCGTTTGTGGTGATAACGCATGTTTAGTAAATACGAGACCAAGGGTTCACAAGACCGGTAGGATCGAGAAGTATAGCCAGAGAAAGCCATAAAGTTTGAAGACAGAATTTAGCCACAGTGGTATTTGCAATCAAAAGAATCCGTACGTTTGCCTGTCTAAAAAGGGTAAAACGTAACACTGGTGTCAGAAGTGGGATTGCAAAAATAAACCACAAATGAAAGCCGTACACTAGTTGTGAACATTTGAAAAAGCGGACAAGCAATTATCCTAAAGAATAAAAATTGTGCCTATTCGGGACGAACAGGCTTGAGTGAGGGATAATGTTACGAATAATAAAATCTGACAACCCCTGTAGTTGTTTCCGTATAAGTGTGGTGAATAAAGTTAATTCAACAACCAATGGTGTGCTTACGGAATAACAAAACCACAAGTTAGCCAACAAAAGCTGAGCAGCCTCAATGGCTGCGTTGGTAGAGGTGCGTACTACAAACCAGAGGGTCCGAGTTCGATACCGCATGCGGGCATGCGTGCAACGAAAAAAAAATAATAATTGTTATAAGCAATTAAAATTAATAAACAGCAGTACAAACCTCCCGAGAGGCAAAAGGCAATTATTGTGTGAAGCCATGGCAGGTAAATTTAGTGGAGACGTCCAACTTAATATAAGAGCAACAGATAATTGTCAAGAAGCCCCTTTATAATAAAAAGTATGAGCACTAGCGGTTAGCGCGGGGAAGTGTAACAGCATAACAACAGTGTATGGCAGACGTATGTTGTGGCTACTGGATTAAAAGGAGATGACTGGCTTGGATAAAAGGAGTAGTGGAGATGTCTGTGGATGGTTAAGGTTACTAAACAAGGCATCGAGTAGTTCATGTCTCGCCGGAGTAACACAGTAGTGTAGCGTGGATGGCTGCGTTTGTGGTGATAACGCATGTTTAGTAAATACGAGACCAAGGGTTCACAAGACCGGTAGGATCGAGAAGTATAGCCAGAGAAAGCCATAAAGTTCGAAGACAGAATTTAGCCACAGTGGTATTTGCAATCAAAAGAATCCGTACGTTTGCCTGTCTAAAAAGGGTAAAACGTAACAATAATAATAAAAAATAAGGGTTATTATACAAAATATTAAAAGATTCTTAGGTTTTGCCCAATGAATTTTTGAGTAATTTTTGTTGTTGTACTAAAAGAACCGTTAGGTGAGAGATCATTACAAATTTTTTTTTTTTGTAATATTGTATGACACAGAAACTAATAAAACTGCATTAAAACATTGAATTGAAAATGTTCGTTTAAACATAATTTGACTCAGAAGCTAATATTGGACAACGTTTCTTAGGTTTTGCCCAATACTGTATATTTATTATTATTATTTATTATTATTATTATTATTTATTATTATTATTTATTATTAGCTTGCAAGTGCCCATATAAAAGGCATAAATAAGTTATCGTGGTGTGTTGTGATATTTTATTTGTTGTCTTAATTTTACTTATACTTATGTTGCTAAGAAAGCATTGCTCATGGGAAACACATGAGTGCAAAGTAACATGTACTGGGAAAGTCTAAATTTTAAAGCACCAGTAATTTATTTTATTTGGCAATTTTAATTTATAAATTTAGCTATCAAATTCATATTGAGGTTTATATATATTGAACCTATATGCAGGTTAAATAAACTTAACAAAAAATTTAATAATAAATATACATAAATAAGTGCCTTATTTTATTACCATTGTTTGAAATTCCTTAGAAAACATAGGGTAAACGTCCCTAAGGTCGGTATGCACCAGTAGTCGGCATTTTTTTTTTTATTTAAAATCCAAATGATTAAAAAACACGGTGATTATATGCATAAATATGATATAGCTTTAATAAAAAATACACTCAGTTTTCTCTATTTAATATTTAGATTATACTGAGATGAGTATTTTTATCTATTGTTGACCTCTTTCAGTGACCACCTTTCAACTCATGTCGTAGGTACCTGTTTTCTAAAAAATTATTTAATGGTAAAGCTAACTTTAACAATTAAGTAAACATAGTAATTAAATAAATTTTTTTTTCTCTTATAAAAAATACAATGCCGACAATAGGGACAGCAAATGCCGGATTTAGGGAAATGTATGCCGACTATAGGCACAAATGGTATATTTGAGAAAACACTCAAATTACTCAAACTTAATACAAATATATTTAAAAACTGTTAATTGAGCATAAAACCAAGTAATTTTTGGACAGTAATAAATAGTTGATACACCAATACATGGTTTACACTAAAAAAAAAAAATTACTACGTCATTTAGGGTATGATAAGTTCGGTGCGATTATGTATATTTTTAAAAATACACAAATAAAAATATATAGTTACCCTACAATAACAAGAGCAGTCATATAGTTTCGTTTTTAAGTTTATTTTACAAACAATTTTTAAATAAGTAGGAAAAATAGAATTTAGAAATAAAATTTTATGAAGCACATTCTTCTTTATATGTAGATATGAAAGTATGTATGTACGTTTCTATATGTTAAATGTGTGTTTTTGTCTCTCAATACTTTCCTTTAACAAAACATTTCTTATGAACATCCACACACATTTTTAAACGCATGTGTGTATGAATCTGTCTTGTTTACAAAACTAATATTGTGCTCTCTTGAGTTTTGGTTGCGCTCTTATCTCTTACCACCGCTACCATGAAAGTGCTCATAATTTTTGATTTTTTAAATGTTCAAAGTGCAACATCTTTATAAATTTATTGTCTTTGCTAGAAGTTTCTATAAAACATCTTTATTGTAAAACAAAAACAACTAACACAAAGCCATGATCTGCATTGTATAACAACTAAATAAAAATACACAACATGTATTTTTTAATAATGATTGAAGGTTCTAGAAGTAAATAACAATGCCCACTAATGTGTCTGAGATAAAAGTGGCAATGCAGCATTTTCAACTACGCAGTAGATGGCGGTAGAAATTCTCGAATATTCAAGAACGCCTAAAAATAGGGTATATAAAAGCAACGCCAATACGTGCTGATTCATTCGTATTGTGAGCGTCATCTAGTTAAGATCTTGTGGTACAACAATTAAAGTTGCCAGCGTGTATTATTAATCGCGAATAGTTAAATCGTCAAATAATTAATTAAATAAAGTGTAATTTAATTAAAACTCTAAAAGTTGTGTGTGTAATTATTTTACAAATAAAGAACTCATAATAAAACGTTTATAATTTAAATAAACGTAACAACTGGTGTCAGAAGTGGGATTGCAAAATAATAAATAAATAGTTATAATGAAATTTGACGAGCTAAAAGATGAGCAGCTAAAAATTGAGCTGAGCAAGTTAGATCTGCCGACAGCGGGCAATAAAGCGGAATTGCAAAAGCGGTTAATATATGAATTTAAGCAGCGTGGTATCGATATTGGGACATACGAATTTGGAGAAAAAGACGAAAAGGAAGAGATTGTAGTATGTACCCCAGCAACAAGCAGCGTTATAGACTTAAATTCAATGTTTGCCGCTATAATGAAGAAAATAGAAGAAAACAACCAGAAGCAGGAAACCCAAAACCAGAAGCTTCAAAAAAGCTTTAAAGCAATGCAGGAAAGTTCTAGCGTCAACGGGGAAAGGCTTTTAGCGAAGGTAAATGAGAAATTTAAAGAAATATCAGAAGTCTTCGACAAACGAGTGAACCTCGTAGAAGAGAGGGTCAGCGAGTTTGATGAAAAATTGTGCGGCCTAAAGAGAGAAGTAGACGAAGAATTACATGAATTAAAAGTGCAGATTGGCGATCTACAAATTAGAGAGGGACCGGTGAGAGCTATCTCTGAGCACGCCATCAAGATTAACACCCCGAGCTTTGACGGCACCACACCCTTTAATGTTTTTAAGTTCCAGTTTGAAAAAGTGGCCAGCAAAAATAGATGGGACAACGAAGAAAAAGCTATAGAGCTAATTCTGGCCTTAAAGGGAGCAGCAGCACAGATACTCGAAAGCTTACCAGCCGGTTGCAGAAATAATTATGAGAAAATAATGGTAGCCTTACAACGCAAGTACGGTAGTGAGCACAAAAGAGAACTCTACAGAATGGAGTTACAAGGCAGGGTGCAGAAGGCAAATGAGACGCTGCAAGACTTCGCCATGGAAATTGAACGTTTGGTGCAGCTGACTTACCCAGGCGAACATCATCCGTTTTTAGATCAGTTTAAGATTGAAGCCTTTGTGAATGGCATACGGGATCCAGATGTTAAATATGCGGTTTGTGCTATGCAAAAATCATCCTTTGTAGAAACCATCTCTTACGCGCTAGCCTAGGAGACCGCAAAAGTTATCTCGAAGCCACAGGAGTACAAGTGCGATGTCTTGAGACTGATGCGTGTTACCACGGAGACAAAAGGAGCGAAATAAAGGAGATGCTCAAAGAAATAATGGAGGAGGAAAGGGGCAAATCTCGCGCCAAATGCTTTAAATGCGGTAAGGCCGATCATTTTCAGCGCAACTGTAGATCCGCAAAGAGAAGATCAAGATCTGCTTCGCCAGCAAGGGACAACAAGCAGACCAATAACACCAAATCGCATGAGTCTCCGTTAAACTAAATCGAGCTGGCACTAAGGGGCAAGTGCTGACTCCCACAATCGATGGCCCCACAATCTCCATTTCCATTGTGCAACAGAAAAATAGCAACCTAACTGTTAGCGGTCTTATTGACGGAAGAAAGCAAGTCCTCACCATAGACACAGGAGCGTCTCAGTCCATTATAAGGCCCGATCTAGTAAAAGGGGCACTGGAGCCGTTAAATAAAGTACGACTGCGCACTGCTACTGGCCACTTAGCCACCGTCTATGGAAGAGCCAGGGTAAGACTGACTATTGCAAATATCAGTGCTGACCATGTATTTGTTGTTGCCGATATAGTGGACGAAGTTATCATTGGTGCAGACTTTATGATAGCCCACGGTATTAATCTGCACATGGGCGAGCAAATAATGATCTGGCGCAATGTAGAGATACCCTTGGATGTTGGATATGACAGCAAGACCACAGTAAGGAAGCTATTTGCCGTTGAACGTCAAAAATTACCACCTCAGGCCGAAACTATAGTATGGGCACGTGTGGAGACAGATTGTGAGGATAATCGGTTGTGGGTGGTGGAACCAAAAGAACTAAATAACGATATCATAACAGCAAAAGCCCTCGTGGAAATCTGCGACGATGGCAGAGTTCCTGTGAGAGTACTTAATCTGTCCAATAGCGAAAAAATAATTAACAGGAATTTTGTGATGGGTCGATGTGAGCCAGCAGAAGCCATAATTAATTGTGCGGCGAATACAGTATGTCCTAAAATAACAGCCACAGAAACAGATTTATTAGCAGAACAGGTGCAAAAATGGGTGGCAGGATTAACACCTCCCGACAGAAACAGAGCAAATCAGTTGCTGAGAAAACATGCCTACGTATTCGCCCTAAATAATAAAAGCCAAGGTAGAACGGCAGTTGTTTAACATGAAATTAATACTAGCGAAGCGAGGCCTATAAAACAAGCACCCAGAAGAGTTCCCCTAGCAAAACGAAATGAGGTCAAAAAACTTGTCAGCGTGATGGAAAGGAACGGAGTCATTGAGCCATCCCCGAGTCCGTGGAGTTCACCAATAGTTTTACTAAAGAAGAAGGACGGCAGTACCAGGTTTTGCGTTGACTACAGGAAGCTCAATGATGTCACCAAGAAAGACAGTTATCCGTTGCCTAGAATTGACGATACCTTAGACACGTTGGCTGGAACGGAATGGTTCTCTACCTTGGACTTGCAGAGCGGCTATTGGCAAGTAGAGATAGCTGATAAAGACAAGGAGAAAACTGCCTTTAGCGAAAGTGGTGGTTTATGGCAGTTCAAGGTGATGCCATTCGGGCTCTGCAACGCTCCAGCTACTTTTGAGCGTTTAATGGAAGGTGTGCTTAAGGGTCTCAATTGGAAGACGTGCTTAGCGTATTTGGATGACATAATCGTGATGGGGAAGGCTTTTGATGAATACCTCAAAAACCTGGATGAAGTTTTTAAGCGTATAACTGCTGCAGGATTAAAAATAAGTGTTAAGAAATGTGCTTTGTTTCAAAAGAAGGTCAAATACCTGGGGCATCGTGTAACAGCCGAGGGCGTATCAACTGATGAAGACAAAGTACTGGCAGTAAAGACCTGGCCTCGCCCACAAAATCTTCTTGAGCTGCGTAGTTTCCTGGGGCTTTGCACATACTACAGGAGATTTGTGCCAAACTTTCCTCAAGTGGCTGCTAGCTTGCATGAGTTGACCAGGAAGTCGCAAGCATACCACTGGAGTGAAGCAGCGGAAAAAGCGTTCCAGGAGCTCAAGAAACTATTGTGTACGGCACCAGTTCTCGCCTATCCAATAGCGGGACAAGAATTCATATTGGACATGGATGCAAGTGGCTATGGAATAGGAGGAGTGCTTTCTTAGTAGATTAATGGAACAGAAAAGGTCATTGGCTTTTACAGCAGGGTGCTCTCCAAGCCTGAGTATTTTAAACATGGAGTATTTTAAACATTACCACAAGTAATTATATGGTCAACATTTCATCTTAAGGACGGACCACTCTTTATTACGTTGGTTGATACAATTTAAGAATCCTGAGGGCCAGCTTGCACGCTGGGTTGAACGTCTGCAGAGCTATGACTTTAGTATTGTGCACAGAAAAGGTGGAAAGCACAATAATGCTGATGCCCTGTCAAGACGGCCATGCAATGTAGAGTGCAAGCACTGCACAAAAGTAGAGAAAAGGAGTGCGTTATTGATGTGCGACTTACCCAAATTGGGTCAAGGGAAGACTTGTCGAAGGCCCAATTATGGCAAAAATTAATTTGGCTAAGCAAAACAACAGGAGCCCGAATCATAATGAAATATCGGCAGAGAGCCAACTAGCCAAGTCGTACTGGGCTCAGTGGAATAGTCTGAAAGTAGAAAACGGCTGCTTATATCGATCTTGGGAAAGTACAGATGGCAAAACTACAACGGACTTAATTGTCGTGCCATCTTCTAAAAGAAATGAGATACTAAAGCAGCTCCATAATGGTCCCAGCGGTAGCCATATGGGTATAACTAAAACTCTGGCAAAGATAAAGCAAAGGTTTTACTGGGTGGGTTGCCAACAGTACGTAGCCGATTGGATAGCTAATTGCGAAAAGTGCAAAAAGGCCAAGGGTCCTGTAAGAAAAAGTCGTGGCAAACTTCAACAGTGCAACGCAGGTGCACCCTTTGAGCGGATAGCTATTGATATCACAGGTCCATTTCCTGTCAGTGATGTTGGAAACCGATATGTACTAGTGGTAATGGATTATTTTAGCAAATGGCCCGAAGTGTATGCCATTCCAAACCAAGAATCTAAAACAGTGGTAGACGCCCTTGTGAACAATTGGGTGTGTCGATACGGTATTTCAGTAGAACTACATTTAGACCAGGAACGAAATTTTGAATCGGCTATATTTAAAGAGATGTGTGACGTTTATGGTATCAAAAAGATGAGAACGACACCGCTGCATCCACAGTCTGATGGAATGGTGGAAAGATTCAATCGTACCCTAGAAGAATATCTCAGAAAAGTGGTCAGTTCACACCAAAAGGATTGGGATGAGCATATACCCAAATTTTTACTGGCGTATCGGTCAGCTGTACACGATTCAACCTCACGTAGTCCAGCAAAAATCTTGTTTGGGACAGAACTAAAACTGCCTGCAGATTTAGAATTTGGTGTTAAGCCTGGACCAGTGCACGAAGACAATGGAAACGTTCTCCAGGCACAAGAAGAACTGCATGAGCTTCATGAGTTTGCCCGTAACCGCATTAAAATGACCAGCGATAAGACAAAAGCTAGATATGATCGAGCAGCAAATACGGAGGGATTTACTGAAGGACAAATGGTTCTACTATTTAACCCGCAACGCAAGAAAGGATTATCCCCTAAACTGCAAACCCAATGGGAGGGGTCGTACAAGGTGATAAAGAAATTGAATGACGTGGTTTACCGGATACAGAGATATCATAATCCGAGGTCTAAAATGAAACTGGTTCACCTAGAGCGGCTGGCTAAATATGGCAGAGGTAATGTTGAGCCTATTCGGGACGAAAAGGCTTAAGTGGGCGGCAGTGTTACAAAGATGCTTAATTGAAATCAAAGAAAGATGTTAAAAATAATTGTGGCCAAGAAAGTGAAACGAAATGGCCTATTGTGTCTGTTTTCAAAGCTAGTAGTCTCTATAAAACATCTTTATTGCAAAACAAAAACAACTAACACAAAGCGATGACCTGCATTGTATAACAACTAAATAAAAATACACAACATGTATTTTTAAATAATGATTGAATGTGTCTGAGATAAAAGTGGCAATGCAGCATTTTCAACTACGCAGTAGATGGCGGTAGAAATATAAAAGCAACGCCAATACGTGATGATTCATTCGTATTGCGAGCGTCATCTAGTTAAGATCTTGTGGTACAACAATTAAAGTTGCCAGCCTGTATTATTAATCGCGAATAGTTAAGTCGTCAAATCATTGATTAAATAAAGTGTAATTTAATTAAAACTCTAAAAGTTGTGTATGTAATTATTTTGCAAATAAAGAACTCATAATAAAACGTTTATAGTTTAAATAAACGTAACAATATTACAAATTTTAAATTGAAGGGTGCGCCAATAGTTCATTAAATTTGATTGGCCATACTTTTGAACAGTTTTAGACAGACGCTTGGAATTTACAACGAATCTGTATTGCTAAGTCCGCTAAAACAAGAAGTATAAAATTTGGAATTGGAAGTTAATGGGTGTTCCAATAGTTAATGTAATTTAGTGTATGTGACCAAATTTTGAACCGTTATAAACAGAACGCTGAAACGAATTTATAATTTGTATTTAGAAATTAAAGGGCGTCCCATAATTACTGTAGATTTACTTATATAGGCATATCTTTTAAACCGTTATAGACAAACTCTTGCAAATTGGATAGAATGTCGATTGCTGTGGCCGTCATTGTAACAAGTATTAATAATAAAAATTATGAATAAAAGGGTGCGCCAATAGTTAATTTAATTTGGTGTATACTGCCATACTTTTTAACAGTTATAGACAGTCGCTTGAAATTTACAACGAACATGTATTGGTAAGTCCGATATAACAAAAAGTATAAGAAATGGATTTGGAAGTTAAAGGGTGTTCCCATAGTTGATGTAATTTCAAGTGTGTGGCCGTAGTTTCGAATGGTTATAGTCAGAACGCTGAAACTTAAAAGAGACCTGTATTTCTAAGTCCGCTATATCAACGAGTTTATAACTTGAATTTATAAATTAAAGGATGTCCCATAATTAGTGTATATTTACTTATATAAGCCTATCTTTTGAACCGTTATAGACAAACGCTTGTAAATTTGACGAAATGTCGATTGCTATGGCCGTTTAAGTAACAGCTGATAATATTTAAAATTATAAATTAAAGGGTGCACCAATAGTTCTTTAATTTGGTATATGGCCATACTTTTAAACAGTTGTAGCCAGACGATTGAAATGTACAAAGAACCTGTAACAAGTATAAAATTTGGATTTGGAAATAAACGGGTGTCCCAATAGTTGATATAATTGGTGTATGTGGCCGGACTTTTGAACCATTATAGAAAGACAGCTGAAATTTACAAGGGACATGTTTTGCTAAGTCCTATATAACAAGAAGCTTATAATTTGAATTTAGAAATTAAAGGGTGTTCCCAAAATTAATGCAATTTGTTTTGTATGACCATTTTTTTAAAAAATTGTATACAAACCACTTTAATTTTAGACAGAATGTCCACTTTTTTATTTTGTATGATAAGAAGTATAAAAATGTTATATTATAAATTAAATAGCTGATATAATCTGATGTATATTCGCAAACTTTTGAAACGTTACATACAGCGGTTGAAATTTACACGAACCTGATTGCTAAATCTACTACATCAGCAAGTATATAATTAGAATTTGGAAATTAAAGAGCGATAGTTGCTGCAATTTGATGTATATTGCCAAACTATTGAACAGTTGAAAAAGTATAACGTTTGGAGATATAAGTGTGTCCCAATAGTTAATGCAACCTAATTTATGTGGCCATACACTTGAGCTGTTATAGGCGGATAGATGAAACCTGTTTTGAAGTCGGTTTTTTTTCGCAAGAATTATTTTATTTTCGCGCTACATTTTCAAATACTGAAAAATTAATGTCAAGGTGTTTTTTTGAGAAATTAAATATCATATAAATTGACACAGATTATGTACTAATATGTTCACTATAAAAATAAATTGTAAACAATAAATTTAGAAATTAAAGGGTGTTACCAAAAGGCCGTGAAATTGTTGAATAATTTTGCGAACCGTTATAGGCAGACGCTAAATATACTAAAATACAATATACGTAAATACTTTTACCTTACTTTTTTGCGATTTTTTCTATTTATCAAAGTTTGTTACGCAATATCTTCTGAATTAAAGTATTTCAGAAAATGTCAAATACCAATTTTGAATTGTATGTTTGTCCTCTATTTATTGGTGTATGTCGCTATGTGGCACATTTTTTAGTTTGGTTTAAATATTTAACAAACTATTTGTATAATTTTAACAAGATTGTTACTTCATAACTTTTGAATGCAAGTGTTCCAAAAAATTATTTATACCAGTTCTGAATTTTGTTTTTTGTCTCTATCGATTGACATCAATTGCTCTGATGTAAGGCTTTTAGTTTGGATTTTATAACTCAAAAACCATTACACTTAATGACTTTTTGGCTTAGATGTAGCTCCTTCATTTCTAAAATGACAAGGGTGACAACCGGTAAATCTGATTCTGCAAGCTTCAAGCTTCTTAGTTCAATTTTTTATTTAACAATTCATTAAAATTTTACGATTTGTGACCGCGTTTAATTACCCTTATTTTTTGTAAAATTTTGTTTACATTTTATGTTAAGAACAACAAAAATACTCCGTTTTTTGCAACTCTGTAAAAAAAGATTACAATTTCTCAGAGTTTTTTTCTTCTCATGCGTTGATTTACATACGGAAAATCTGACATTCCATATGACTTGTCACGCCGTCAACTTTTCGCCACCTGTAAAGGCCAGGATTCAATCTCCGTGAAGATAACAAACTAGAATAACAAACCAAACTTGTTTCACTCAAAACAAAGAGAGGAAAATTAAAAATGACTTCCCTAGTCTCTCACACACATAAAAAAATGAGTGCTTTACATTAAATTGAGTGTAGACTTGAGTAGTTTATAAACGAACTAGTTCAATTGAACTATTCCATTGCTTGAGCTTTAAACTAGTACAAATTTGTACGTCTACCTAGTTCAATTTTGAACTATGCTTTGTGTTTGAACTATACATGTCGGAATAAATTTAACGTATGTATATTTCGTTGTTCATTGTGTCTGAAACTATTAATGAAAAAATTAAAACAATAGTTACTTTTTGCCTTTACTCCTAATATAAAGAAGAGATAATATTAGAAATTAAATATATTTAAATTTTGTTATGCTACAACTTAATAAATGTGTTGCTTGTAAAATAAATAGAATAGATTTCGCTGGCAGCAGTTGTAAGTCAATTAGAGTGTTACCAGAACAGGAGCTACAATAGTAATTAATTTTTGTTTAGATTTGAACAAAACTGCGAAAGAACATTTCAAAAGATCATTTAAACTAAGCGAGCCTTGAACTAAAAAGACATTTTGAACTAAAACATTATTTGAACTAAGCGAGTTTGAACTAATAAGACATATTGAACTAACAATTGAACTAGTTCATTTTTAAACTTTGAACTAAAATGAGCGATCGTTAAAATGAACTAGATGGCACAAGTCTAATTGAGTGCTACCAAGTTTAAATCCAACAAAATGTACTTAGATTTTATAAATTATATGGCAACATCTACATAAGTACACACTCAAGAATGAATATCAGCTCTTCTTCTTTTATTTTGCATGGGAGAGGATTTTTAGTTAACAAACTAACTTAACAAACCGGAAATGAAAAGTTTTATCAATTAAACAAATTTAATAAAATATTCAAAATTTAAAGCAATTAATTAAATAAAAATCGATATTTTATGAACAAAAACAAACCTTTTGTAAAAAAAACTAAAAATACGTTACAACTACAACTACTACTTGCGCTATCTCTCATACTACATATGGGCTTATATCTCGAAAACTAAAAGTTGTTCCTGGATGGGACCAATTGTGGATGAAAGCCACATATATTGCCTATAATTTGGTATATATGAGTTATTCGTTTTCTTGAACCAAGTATTAACAAAAAGAAATTTTCAATTTTCACTCATACTACATATGGGCTTATATCTCGAAAACTAAAAGTTGTTCCTGGATGGGACCAATTGCGGATGAAAGCCATATATATTGCCTATAAATTGGTATATATGCGTTATTCGTTAAGCATATTTTCTTGAACCAAGTTTTAAAAAAAAGAAATTTTGAACTTTCACTCATACTACATATGGCCTTATATCCCGAAAACTAAGAGTTGTTCCTGGATGGGACCAATTGTGGATGAAAGCCACATATATTGCCTATAATTTGGCATATATGTGTTATTCGTTGAGCATATTTTCTTGAACCAAGTTTTAAAAAAAAAGAAATTTTGAACTTTCACTCATACTACATATGGCCTTATATCCCGAAAACTAAGAGTTGTTCCTGGATGGGACCAATTGTGGATGAAAGCCACATATATTGCCTATAATTTGGTATATATGTGTTATTCGTTAAACCTGCAGTATGCATATATAAATGTATTTTCTTTAACAGACTTAACGCAATAAAAACATAAGATGCAAACATTATTATGTTTTAAATACTCTTCTCTAACTATGTCTTCGAGAAGTTTCTTTTTAGTAATTTTAATGTCATTAAAATCTTTTACAATACTTAAATTTATTGAAAAGGAACAGTCAAAAATTTTCCTTTGAAATATTCTTTTTGGCCTCAAAGACTTAGCCCCTTCCCGCAACACAATTCTATTGCACTTTTCATCGGGATTAGCTTCTTTTTTGTATTTTATAAACTTCGAAACATTTAAGGTATCGTCACTTATTTCAAAAGGACCCAATGTATGATTGCGGTTATCGTTCTCTAATTTTAACTCTTTACTAGAATGCTCTAGAATATTGTAAAATTGTGGTTTGCAATTCTTATTGCTTTCAGTAATTTCTTGGTTACTACATAACGACATTTTATCAATAACTTTAACTAAGCTATCTTTTATTATTTTTAAATCAGATTTCAACTCTTCAAAGGATTTTATATGTTCGTAAACATCTTTACGAAATTTTTGTGGAGAATCATTTATAACTGTTTGACTGTATGTATTTGTGTTCAATTGCAAATTCTCAATTGGACTTGACATTGGTGCTTTAACTACGTATGTTTCATTTTCACTAGCTAAATTATTATCTGTACTATTCAATAACGCAGGTATATAATCCTTTTCTATTGAAAATGAGTTTTCTTTAAAGCAGTTTACATTACAACTTTTGTTTGGAATATTGTCAAATTTCGACATTTCATTTTCAGAATCATAATGAATATCACAAATAATACTATTGGCATTTTTTGGCGTGTCTAAGCCAGATTTTACTACTTCGCAATTTTTCAGCAAAAATTTTGCCATACTACAGATTCTTCTTCTATTGCGCAAATTATTTTGTATATTATAACTTTCTCTTCTTTTCAAAGAATTTAAAGAATTTATAATAATTCACAATTTTTTGAAGAAATGCACTGCAACTCTTTCAAAAAAGAGCATTTTATCAGTATGGACTTTAAATCAGTTGAATTAAAATTCGACTTACGCTTTACTCCCATTATGCTTTCCTTGCTCTGTATAAAGAAAAAAGAAGTTTTTAAGTTGTAAGATATAAAAACGTTTTTTGTATTCTTTATTTTGTATAATATAAACATACAATTGATTAATTTAACATGTCACTATTTTAGTTAATTAATAAAATTAACGTTAAAAGAGAACTCACCGTCCAAAAAATGCAAGTCTTCCTTCTTTTTGTATGGTCCATAAAATGTTAATAAAAATAGCGGTTTAGCGAAAAAAACAGCACAAAATAAAAAATAAAGTTCAAAAACCGTCTACATTTTTTACAAAAAAAAAAATATTAAACAAAAAAAGTTCCAAAATTTGTTTGCGATTTTTAAATTTTTTTATTAAATGAATATTTTTTTTTAGCAAAATCTAAAAAAAGCACTTTTACGATTTTTAACACTGCATTAGGCGAACTAAACGAAAAAGTTTCTGGCAACACTGATCAGGAACTTTCTTTTTCAATTTTAACATACAACTTTAAAACTATTATTTCACATAAACTTACCTTCGCTGATGTCCTTTATCGGCGTCTTTGTCCTTGTGCAGTGATGGTCCTACTCTATAAAACAATATAAAAATATATTAATATTTAAAATTATATATAGTATATTTTAAAAATGGCTTTTATTTGGGTGTTTTTTTAACTTGACATAAAATAATGCCAAGTTGATACATGTACTAAAATCAGAGCCATACTTTGTTTTGTAATTTTTTTCTGCCAACTATAGTTATGTGAATAAAAAAGTTTGTGTCTGGCAGCCTACATTAAGAAAATAAGTTATCACTCATTTTGCTTCTCAATATAAAGAGAGAGAAAGAGAGCAATTCTCTCTTCATATTGAGTCAAAATTTTAGTTTGTTACATTTAGTTTGTTATCTTCTCGCCCGCATCTCCGTGAAGATAACAAACTAGAATAACAAACCAAACTTGTTTCACTCAAAACAAAGAGAGGAAAATTAAAAATGACTTCCCTAGTCTCTCACACACATAAAAAAATGAGTGCTTTACATTAAATTGAGTGCTACCAAGTTTAAATCCAACAAAATGTACTTAGATTTTATAAATTATATGGCAACATCTACATAAGTACACACTCAACAATGAATATCAGCTCTTCTTCTTTTATTTTGCATGGGAGAGGATTTTTAGTTAACAAACCAACTTAACAAACCGGAAATGAAAAGTTTTATCAATTAAACAAATTTAATAAAATATTCAAAATTTAAAGCAATTAATTAAATAAAAATCGATTCTTTATGAACAAAAACAAACCTTTTGTAAAAAAAACTAAAAATACGTTACAACTACAACTACTACTTGCGCTATCTCTCATACTACATATGGGCTTATATCTCGAAAACTAAAAGTTGTTCCTGGATGGGACCAATTGTGGATGAAAGCCACATATATTGCCTATAATTTGGTATCTATGAGTTATTCGTTGAGCATATTTTCTTGAACCAAGTATTAACAAAAAAAATTTTCAACTTTCACTCATACTACATATGGGCTTATATCTCGAAAACTAAAAGTTGTTCCTGGATGGGACTAATTGCGGATGAAAGCCATATATATTGCCTATAAATTGGTATATATGCGTTATTCGTTGAGTATATTTTCTTGGACCAAGTTTAAAAAAAAAGAAATTTTCAACTTTCACTCATGCTACATATGGGCTTTTATCTCGGAAACTAAGAGTTGTTCCTGGATGGGACCAATTGTCGATGAAAGCCATATATATTGCCTATAATTTCGTATATATGTGTTATTCGTTGACCATATTTTCTTGAACCAAGTTTGAAAAAAAAGAAATTTTGAACTTTCACTTATACTACATATGGGCTTATATCTCGAAAACTAAGAGTTGTTCCTGGATAGGACCGATTGTGGATGAAAGCCACATATATTGCCAATAATTTGGTATATATGTGTTGTTCGTTGAGCATATTTTCTTGGACCAAGATTAAAAAAAAAATAAATTTTGAACTTTCACTTATACTACATATGGGCTAAGAGTTGTTCCTGGATAGGATCGATTGTGGATGAAAGCCACATATATTGCCTATAATTTGGTATATATGTGTTATTCGTTGAGCATATTTTCTTGAACCAAGTTTAAAAAAAAAGAAATTTTGAACTTTCACTCATTCAACATATGGGCGTATATCTCGAAAACTTAGAGTTGTTCCTGGATGGGACCAATTATGGATGAAAGCCATATATATTGCCTATAATTTGGTATATATGTGTTATTCGTTGAGCATATTTTCTTGAACCAAGTTTAAAAAAAAGAAATTTTGAACTTTCACTTATACTACATATGAGCTTATATCTCGAAAACTAAGAGTTGCTTCTGGATAGGACCAATTGTGGATGAAAGCCACATATATTGCCTATAATTTGGTATATATGTGTTATTCGTTGAGCATATTTTCTTGGACCATGTTTAAAAAAAAATAAATTTTGAACTTTCACTTATACTACATATAGGCTTATATCTCGAAAACTAAGAGCTGTTCCTGGATAGGACCGATTGTGGATGAAAGCCACATATATTGCCTATAATTAGGTATATATGTGTTATTCATTGAGCATATTTTCTTGAACCAAGTTTTAAAAAAAAAGAAATTTTGAACTTTCACTCATATTACAAATAAGCTTTTATCTCGGAAACTAAGAGTTGTTCCTGGATGGGACCAATTGTGGATGAAAGCCACATATATTGCCTATAATTTGGTATACATGTGTTATTCGTTGAGCATATTTTCTTGAACCAAGTTTAAAAAAAAAGAAATTTTGAACTTTCACTCATATTACAAATAAGCTTTTATCTCGGAAACTAAGAGTTGTTCCTGGATGGGACCAATTGTGGATGAAAGCCACATATATTGCCTATAATTTGCTATATATGTGTTATTCGTTGAGCATATTTTCTTGAACCAAGTTTAAAAAAAAAGAAATTTTGAACTTTCACTCATACTACATATGGGCTTATATCCCGAAAACTAAGAGTTGTTCCTGGGTGGGACCAATTGTGGATGAAAGCCACATATATTGCCTATAATTTGGTATAAATGCGTTACTCGTTGAGCATATTTTCTTGAACCAAGTTAAAAAAAAAGAGAAATTTTGAACTTTGCTCAACGAATAACACATATATAGCAAATTATAGGCAATATATGTGGCTTTCATCCGTAATTGGTCCCATCCAGGAACAACTCTTAGTTTCCGAGATAAAAGCTTATTTGTAGTATGAGTAAAAGTTCAAAATTTCTTTTTTTTTAAAACTTGGTTCAAGAAAATATGCTCAATGAATAACACATATATACCAAATTATAGGCAATATATGTGGCTTTCATCCACAATTGGCTCCACCCAGGAACAACTCTTAGTTTTCGGGATATAAGCCCATATGTAGTATGAGTGAAAGTTCAAAATTTCTTTTTTTTAAAACTTGGTTCAAGAAAATATGCTCAACGAATAACACATATATACCAAATTATAGGCAATATATGTGGCTTTCATCCACAATTGGTCCCATCCAGGAACAACTCTTAGTTTTCGAGATATAAGCCCGTATGTAGTATGCGGGAAAGCCCATATATAGTAGTTGTAAAGTATTGTAGTCTTTTTTATAAAACCTTTTTTTTGTTTATAAAATATAGATTTTTATTTAATTTATTGCTTTAACGTTTGAATAATTTATTAACATTGTTAATTATTATAAAACTTTTTATTTCCGGTTTGTTAAGTTGGTTTGTTAACTTGAAAATCCTCTCTCAAAATAAAAAAAGAAGAAGAGCTGATATTCATTATTGAATTCGTAATAGAACTTGCCATGTAATTTATAAAATCTAGCACGTAGGAGAAGATAAAAAACTCAGAAAAACGGCAAATTTTTTTTACAGAGTTGTAAAAAAAGGAGTATTATTGTTGTTCAGAACAAAAATGTAAACAAAATTTGACAAAAATTTAAACCTTTTAGACACGGTCTCAATGCGTCAATTTATAATAGATTTTTAAATAAAAATTAGAATAAAAAGCTCTAAGGTTGCAAAATCAGATTTTCTGCTTGTCACTTTCGCCATTTTAAAAATGAAGGAGCTCCACCCAAAACATGTAGTCATTAATTTTGATGGTATTTTAGTTATAAAAACAAAACTAAAAACCGTGCATCATAGCGACTGACGCCAATCGATAGAGGCTTAAAATACGAATCGATCGTGGTATATGTCGTTTCTTGCAAGACTGTACGAAAAAAGTTATAAGCCAGCAAACTTTTAAATTGTAAAAAAAATCGCTCAAAAATATAGGTTAAGGTTTTTCTTAATCTCGGAAACTATTCCGCGTGCACATATACTGCTATATACGATTGATAGACGATAAAAATTCGAATCGATCGCGCTATAGTTTGTTTTCTGAAAGACTGTACGAAAAAAGTTATAAAGGGGCAAACTTTTCAAATTTGAAAAAATCGCTCAAAAATATAAGTTTAGTTTTTCACTTATATCTCGAAAACTACTCCGCGTGCACATATACCGCTATATACGATCGATAGAGGATAAGAGTAGGAATCGATCGTGGTATAGTTTGTTTTCGGAAAGACTGTACGAAAAAAAGTATAAGCGGCAAACTTTTAAAATTTCAAAAAATCGCTCAAAAATATAAGTTTAGTTTTTCGCTTATATCTCGAAAACTATTCCGCGTGCACATATGCTGCTATATACGATTGATAGAGGATAAGAGTAGGAATCGATCGTGGTAAGTTTGCCGTTTAATAACTTTTTTCGTACAGTCTTTCAGAAAACAAACTATACCCCGATGGATTCGTATTTTTATCCTCTTTCGATCGTATATAGCGGTATATGTGCACGCGGAATATTTTTCGAGATACAAGCAAAAAACTAAACTTATTAATTTCAGCGATTTTTTTAAATTTGAAAAGTTTGCCGTTTAATAACTTTTTTCGTACAGTCTTTCAGAAAACAAACTATAGCACGATCGATTCGTTCTTTTATCCTCTATCGATCATATATAGCGGTATATGTGCACGCGGAATAGTTTTCGAGATATAAGCGAAAAAATAAACTTATAAATTTGAGCGATTTTTTCAAATTTTAAAAGTTTGCCGCTTAATAACTTTTTTCGTACAGTCTTTCCGAAAACAAACAAACATTTTGGATCAATTTTTAAAGTAGGACAGAATTCTGTCAGATTTTTGTGTGATTTGTGTGATCGCACGGTTGTGTATGATAGTGAATCCTGGCCTTAAGTGGCACACATTTCTTACCCAGTGTTGCCAGAACTTTAATGTGTAAAATCTGCAAAATCCAACAATTTTCGCAAAAAATCTTCAAAATCTGCACATTATTTTAAAAATCTTAAATAAATCTTCATATACATGTTTCCTTTAAATTTACAATTACAATTTATTTTCATACAATATATCTGAATATTTATAAAAATAATAAGTTTTTAAGTCTTAAGTAATCTTTTGTAAGCAATATTCCTATTAAGGTTTAATTTCTAAGCGATCGCGATCCTGTTTTTTATTTTCTTTGTAAGTCTTTGGATAATTTTTAGCTAAGTCCCCTTTTACACACATCAAGTTTGACTCGTCAAGTCTTGAGCTTTTGGGAGAAAGAGGTGAAGAGAATGGAAAGAGGTACAAACCTGACCGTACCATCAAGTTTAAGAAAATTGTTGTTGTTAAAGTTGGCTGCAGAATAGAAGTTGCTGAAGTTGAAAGCAAACTTGATGAAAAAACTTGACGGCGTGTGTGAACACGAATGCAGGTTCAAAAGAAAATTAATTAAAAACTGATCAAGTAAACTTGATGTGTGTAAAAGAGGACTAAGCCTCAAACTGATTTTATGTGCCTAGCGATTTCAATATATTGTTACGTTTATTTAAATTATAAACGTTTTATTAATGAGTTCTTTATTTGCAAAATAATTAAACACACAACTTTTAGAGTTTGAATTAAATTACACTTTATTTAATCAATTATTTGACGATTTAACTATCCGCGATTAATAATACACGCTGGCAACTTTAATTGTTGTACCACAAGATCTTAACTAGTTGACGCTCACAACTTTTTGCTTTTATATACCCTATTTTTAGGCGTTCTTGAATATTCGAGAATTTCTACCGCCGTCTATTACGTAGTTGAAAATGCTGCGTTGCCATTTTTATCTCAGACACATTAGTGAGCATTGTTATCTACTTCTAGAACCTTCGATCATTATTTAAAAATACATGTTGGGTATTTTTTTTTATTTAGTTTTTATACAATGTAGTTGTGTGTATGTTTGTGTACTGTGCTTGTTTAGTCATCGCTTTGTGTTAGTTGTTTTGTTTTGCAATAAAGATGTTTTATAGAAACTTCTAGCTTTAAAAACAAACACAATAGGCCATTTCGTTTCACTTTCTTGGCCTAAATTATTTTTACATCTTTTTATGATTTTAATAAAGCATCTTTGTAACAATATTATAAAAATCGATAATTCAATATTCAATAATTCAACATAAAATTTAGTACAATCATTAAACATTTTGTTTATATCGCACTGGTCAATACTTCATCTTAAAACTATTTCAGTTGCACGAATGCCTAGATATGCGCTTTAATAATTAAGAACATTTGAAAGGCTCTTGTAATCTTCAGCAAGAATATCAGTAGTTTTCATTAAATGTTGTTTTACAAAGTTACTCATTATAATTTTTAATAGTTTTGTCATCTGATTATGTATATAAAATGTGAATCTCTGT
The DNA here is from genome assembly GCA_916610165.2 of Gymnosoma rotundatum. NCBI lineage: Eukaryota > Metazoa > Arthropoda > Insecta > Diptera > Tachinidae > Gymnosoma > Gymnosoma rotundatum. The sequence continues at coordinate 114,942,751 of OU744336.1, forward strand.
CGCTTCGCTTTGGAACACATTATTAAAATTGTTAAGAATGTACTTTAGAAAGATAAATATGTTTTATTAATATTGTTGCAAAGATGCTTTATTAAAATCATAAAAAGGTGTAAAAATAATTGAGGCCAAGAAAGTGAATCGAAATGGCCTATTGTGTTTGTTTGTAAAGCTAGAAGTTTCTACAAAACATCTTTATTATAAAACAAAAACAAAAATATAAAAAATTAAAAAAAAAAAATAGAAAAGGTTCAAGGATTTCTGTTTTTTCTGTCGTGGTTGACATGTTTATGAAATGCCCAAAAATTATTTTCTAGCCTATTACCTAAAAAACCACAAAAAATATTTATTTTTTTATTTTTAGAAATATAACTTTTATCGTAAAAATATTTTGAGTGGAAATTTAAAAGTGGAAGCTAGCATCACTTATAAACGCCGCCTAAACACAGCTTAATGTTTCAAAAGCCAGCTGACTACAGCCAAAGGATGGTAAAGAGGGTATACTTATACTTTCTTTTCAACATATTAGTAAATAATAACTAAAGAAATTATAACAAACTGATGTGTTTCGTATTAAAAATAATGTAAATTACAAGAATTGCGCTAGAATTAAAAAAAAAAATAAATAAAAAAAAACCGGAAAGTTCTTAAGGTCTCTTCTTTAATAATGTAAGGGCGAAAGTATCATAGTTACCATGGGAAAAAATCAGCAACGCTCACTCAGGATGAAGCCAGTTTTCTCTTAAACCGCTCGGCAGATTTTTTGTACGGTTATAAAGTTTTGTTTTGGGTGTCCCATAATTGATGAAGATTTACTTATATGCCCCTATCTTTGAACGTTATAGACAAACGCTTGCAAATTGGACAGAATGTCGATTGCTATGGCTGTTATAGTAACAAGTATTAATATCTAAAATTATAAATAAAAGAGTGCTCCAATAGTTCATTTAGTTTGTCGTATATGGCCATACTTTTAAATAGTTGTAGATAGACAATTGAAATTTAGAAAGAACCTACATATATTACTAACTCCGCTATAACAAAAAATATTAAATATGATTTTGAAATGAATGGGTGTCCCAATAGTTGATGTAATTTGGTGTATGATATCGAACTTTTATACCGTTATAGACAGACAGCAGAAATTTACAAGGGCCCTGTTTTGCAAAGTCTGCCATAACATAAAGCTTATAATTTGAATTTAGAAACTAAAGGGTGTTCAAAATTAATGTAATATGTTCCATATGGCCATATTTTTTGAACCATTTTATACAAACACCTTAACTTTAGACAGAATGTCCACTACTTTATGTGGTATAATAAGAAGTATAAAAATGTTATATTATAAATTGAATAGTTGATATAATCAGATATGTGGGCAAACTGTTGAACCCTTGCAGACAGACGGTCGAAATTTACACAGAACCTGATTGCGAAATCTACTACAACAGCAAGTATATAATTTGATTTTGGAAATTTTATTTTTTTAAATTTTTTATTGTATAACCAAGATGGATAGAAAATTAAATAAAACAGAAATTATTAAATTAATTAATTTATATCGTTCCGATGAGCTTCTATGTGATATGCAGAGAAAGCTCTGTATGCGGAACGATCTAATACCATGTTTCCACGGCTACTTGAAACACTTGTTTCGCTCTCTTAAACAAGATTGCGAATAATGCTGTTTATACGACACATTCCTGTTTCGATTTGACGGCACTGTTTAGAATCATACATGCATACATATTTATTTATGTACATAATAACAAATTGCGCGCGTATACGATTGTTTTTAGCTTAAAATGAAAAAAAAGGTATGTAAGAATACTAAAGGTTATTATATTATAATACTTTTCATTTTAAGAGATCAGAAAACGTGCAAGTAAATGGGAGCAGATTGGCACAATAAAAATTTATACTTTTGTTTGTTTATATTTTTGTTTTTGACAACTAGTGTGGATGAACGGTCGATAAATATTAGAGATGATAGTAGTTTTTTCTTGTTTCGTGAGGTATTTAAAAATAAAACAAGATAAATTGAGTTGTTTTGCTCTCAATATTTTGTATGGCGAAACATGTTATTTGGCAGTAGTTTGGTCTCTAAAACATGAATAGAGAGCAAAACAAGTGTTTTAAGTAGCCGTGGAAACATGGTATAAGAGTGAAGACCTGTGAAAGCATTGCCAGTGTAAATCGTAAAAAAGAAAATACGTTCCTTACGATCCACATTTGTACATGTACTACTGAAAAGAAGAAAATACAAAAGAAGTCTGAATCAGCAACAGAAGTTGCTTGTTTAAATTTTTTGCGTGTAAAGAATTAGAAAATATAAATAAAAAGACAAGGGCTTAAGATTTTAAATTAAATTGTTTTATTTGTTTAATATTACCTTTTTTCAACAATTGGGTTGGTTTTTGTTCAAATTGCTTTAAACGAATGAATATTTTTTACTAATTGGAAGATACATGTTTAATTAAAACGTTAGCAGTTTTACTCGTTAGAATTTAAATTAATACTGCGAAAATACACAGTTGATAAAACTGGAGTACAATTTAGATCCTAACAGAGTAATAAAAAAAACGAATTAAGAAAGTCAACAAATTCAAGACATTTTACATAAAACATTGCCTGCCACTTTGCACTAACACAGTTAGAGGCAATTTAAAAGCAAGAATTAATAATTAATTAAATAAAATTATATTTTCAGCATAAAGTTAAAATTTTATGGTTTTTACGACAGACCCAAAAACTGAATTGCGTAGCAATGGTTTTTATCACATACCCATAAACTGAACCCTTACGGGATGGTTTGGACAGATCCATAAACTGATAACACTGTACAACACACCAAAAAATTACAAGGTCCGGGCTATAAATTCTGATAGAGGAGACAAAAAAAAGATATACGTGTATCGGCGTTTTGAAAGTTTACATCTGGATTTCATTTGAGAGGGGGTTAAAATTTCCCAGCTCTGGCACATTCTTATTGTTAAACGGCATAAGAAACCATGTGACCCTTACATTTTAGGTATAAAATGTGTTTAGCAAATTTATGTAAAATGTTACGGAGAACATTTTTGTGGAAATGTTAACCCTCTAACTCCTCAAGATATGGGTCTTTTCTGTCCTTCTTTTAAAAAAGAGCAAAAAACACCATTAAAACAGGGTTTCAGAGGGTTAAAATGTTCCACAAAAATGTTACCCGTTAAATTTTACTATAAGTCCCTGAATACACCAAAAAGGAAAATTCAACCATAAAGCCAGAAATAAGACGCAACAAAAGAGAGCTTAGGGTTAATTTCGCATTTATTAAGAATTTTGTTTTAAAGCAAATTTGGGTAGCATTATTTACATTTTTTTTAGCTCTAGGCAATTCCACTTCATTATCATACAATGTCCAGCATATTTCACCGATAAGCGAATAAATGCTTTTACCTTTATCTTACGAAAATTGTTATTACTTACTGCCCTTTTATAAATCACATTTTATTACGTGTGAAAAGGGATAATAATTGTGGTTTTAAAAAATCTGTTATAGAAAAAACCAATTCGGGAATGTCCATAGACCAAAAAAACAAACAGGTAAATATAAAAAAAAATTTCAATTCAACATTAAAAGGAAAATGTTTCATTTAGAATAACAAATTTAAAAAAGCAATTAAATTTTATGATAAATCAGGTCAATTAGGATGTACAAAATAATGTAATTAGTAATTGTGGTTGTTAAAATTCCACAAATTTGGGAATGTCCCTAAATAAAACCAGGTACTAGAATAACAAACTGTTAAACCATTTTTATAAGTCATATTTTAAATACTTGAAAAAGCTTTAAAATATTTTCTTTAAATTATTTTAGTGTTCCATCAACGGGGCCATTCCTTCCATGATTGGCAACTAGAACGATTAACGATGGTGTTAACCATATTCAGCAAAGGCTTATTTTACTAACAGATTAGTAACGATAATTTCTACATACAATTTACAATTAAAACAAAAACCATAAAAATTTGTTTTCAGTTCCCGTTTTGGATATAAATTATGTAAAGAATACTTAATTCTATGAAGTAGTGGTCCTAGGCATTTATTATATGAGTATTCCCCTTGAATCTGTATTTTTTATAATCGTAAAATAATTGTTTTCAGAATAATGATAAAACAACACCTTATTGAGGCCATAAATACATTTTCAATTACTTCGCAAAATTATTTCTCCCCTTAAAGATTGTAAATAACAAGTAAGAGCGCTATATTCGGCTATGCCGAATCTTATATACCCTTCACCATATAGTATATGTAAATCTAGTTCAGTGAAGTAATTCCAATAAAAAAGCAAATATTGGGGTGACAGAGATTTAAAAAAAAAATTGGTACATAAAAATTTCATTAGCTCTTAATGATATTTCCTTAAAGATCTTTTCAAAATCTTTAAAATGATATCCATATTGATATTTAAAAAAATTGGAAAATTTCTAAGCTCCGTACCTCGGAAGATATGGGCGAGCTCCAATTTTTTCTCTTGTTTTTTATAATGGCTTAATTTTGTGGTCCAAAGGTAATAATTTTTTTTTTTGTTCTAAAACTATAGTTTTATTTTTGAACTCTCGCTGAAGGTCAACAAAATTCTATGCAGTTTGGTATTCCTATACGGTGGTTAGATCCAGGTGAACATAATGACGCTACGTGCTACGTGTGCCATATTAAAATTGAATAGATATAGGCGAAAGAGTTTTGTATACAAAACTGTGCCATGCAGCCATTTCCGCATTCTGACGAACTCCCAGTACCTGTGCTACAACTTCGAAGTCCTAGTCATTATGTTGATGGAACAATCGCTGAAACAGGAACCTTTTATTGCGTTCATATGTCAACAAAAATTAATTTTTTAAATTCCCATATGTATTACTTTGAGAACCAGTTGTCAACAGAATCTGATGAGCATGGTGAAAAATTTCATCAGACATGCGCACTCATTGAAGAACGCTATAAAGGTAAAAGCATTCATTCGCTTATCGCTGAAATATGCCGGACATTGTATGGTAATGAAGTGGAATTGCCTAGAGCTAAAAAAAATGTAATTAATGCTATCCAAATTTGATTTAAAACAAAATTCTTAATAAATGCGAAATTAACCCTAAGCTCTCTTTTGTTGCGTCTTATTTCTGACTTTATGGTTGAATTTTCCTTTTTGGTGTATTCAGGGACTTATAGTAAAATTTAACGGGTAACATTTTTGTGGAACATTTTAACCCTCTAAAACCCTGTTTTAATGGTGTTTTTTGCTCTTTTTTAAAAGAAGGACAGAAAAGACCCATATCTTGAGGAGTTAGAGGGTTAACATTTCCACAAAAATGTTCTCCGTAACATTTTACATAAATTTGCTGAACACATTTTATACCTAAAATGTAAGGGTCACATGGTTTCTTATGCCGTTTAACAATAAGAATGTGCCAGAGCTGGGAAATTTTAACCCCCTCTCAAATGAAATCCAGATGTAAACTTTCAAAACGCCGATACATGTATATCTTTTTTATGTCTCCTCTATCAGAATTTATAGCCCGGACCTTGTAATTTTTGAAAAAATTTTATTTTGTTGTACAGTGTAATTATAAAATTTTTCGCATATAAAGGCGATTGGCTGGATATTACCCATACTGTGTATTGCGCCAGTAGACAACCCGGGCTCGATAAAACTTCTTCCTGTGAGCCCTTGGGAGCAAACCTCAGGAACAAGACCTAAAGCCGCCTGAACAGAATGGTAAATGGGTTCGCGTACTGAAAACTGGTCCCACACAATCTCCGCCACGTCCACAATAGGGGTTTTAATTCTGTGCATTTTCCTTACTTTTGCTGTAATAGAAATGTGTTTAGACGAGTCAGGATTCGACAATATGAATTGGAAGTTGCATCCGTAACTTCCTAACCAACTCTTCACTTATATAGCTAATGCTATAACACAGATCTATTATTGAACGAATCTGAAATTTGTGACTCCCTATTACGAGCTTAGCCTTAAGTTTCGGCGAAAGGGTTGCCACGTGACGAAGTGGCAATGGAGTTGTAATGGTTGCACAAGCACGTGACGAAGCAGGTTTTTTTTTCTTTTGTTTTCCGTCGGCGGATTTAGGCACCTTGCAAGTCGGGGGGTGCAAAAGGGTGTTGTGATTTGCTTGACATTTGGAGCATTTTCCGGTACTTTGGCAGTCTTTTTATAAATGATTTTTGACAAACAACGTGAACAGTAGCCAAATACTAAAACGTGTCTCAACTTTTCTCGTGAGCTAAGCTACAAAACCAGAAACAACCTCTCAACGGGTGGTTTTTCTTGCAGAGGACGCAATATGGTGAACTGGGCTTTGTTTTGGAAGTGGCTTTAGAAGCAGCTTTACAGCCAGCGCTGTCTACTGGACTCGATGCATTAACCTTGTCATCATCCTAAGTACGCACAAACGGCGAATCCACCTTCGAAGCCGTCTCTGCTGGTTTTAAAGAAACTGGCTCGGGAGCCGCATCCAAAGACGGAGTCGTCGCTGCCACCGCACTTGCGTCGGATACCTCCATCGGTTCCTCCTAATCTTCTAATAAAGCGTCTTCAAAAAATGAAGGTAAGGCGTCCATAGCACTAGGAAATAATGAAGGTTAAAATATGATAAATAATAAATTTTAGTTGGTCAAAATGACCAGTTTGGTGATAGGTCGTCTTACAATTCCGTTTTCTGTCCGTATGTCCACCACGCAAATGTGATCATCACTTCCTGGATATGTCTTAACAACACTACCTAAGAGACGGAGAAAGCAGTTCATGGCGAATAGCAACTCGTTTACAGATAAGTCCCTTTCAGGAAACTTCTACTTATACCCTTTATGAAAACTTCACAAATATTGCTTTAAGTTTTCTTCAGAAGGAGCTAAAATTGGAGAACCTATAAAAAAATGACCTGGTGTAAGAGCCACTGGCTCATTAGGATTATCACTCAAAGCGGCTGAGAATTAAGACAAGCTTCTATTCTAGCCAGGACCGTTGCAAGTTCCTCAAACGTACATTTGACCCCTTGAGCTTCTTTGCGAAACTGGAGTTTAAAACTTTTGACTCCTACTTCCCACAAACCTCCCATATGGGGAGCACCAGCGGGAATAAACCGCCATGACAAACCATTAGCATTAAACGTAGAAGACATTCTTGCTTGACTCTCTAATAAAAAAGTCCTAAAAGAGATTCTAACTCTCGTGAAGCGCCAACAATGTTTGTACCATTTTCGGAAAATATTGTATTCTAGATATAGAGCGAGTAAAAGCAGCCAAAAACCTATCCGTGATAAAATCTGATACTGCCTCCAAATGTACTGCCTTTGTAGAAAAGCATACAAAAGTACAGGCATATGCCCTTAAAACCTGACGATCTAACGCTCGAACTTTTCATATCAAATGGGCCTGCATAGTCCGTGAATAGTCGATCTAACACCGTCCTTTCTGGTGGCAAGGCAGCCATTATCTGTCTACATGAGCGCTTACAATCAAGAATGCAACACTTACAACGGTTGACAACTGTGCGGACCAATGTTTTCAATCTTGGAATCCAAAACTTGATTCGTAAAATTCTAAGCATCAACTGATACCCTCCATGAATTGAAATTAAATAAACAAACAAACTGAGTCAAAAGGAATGTTAAACGACAAGAATATGGCAACAAAATCGGATGTCGTTTCGTATATACTGAAGGCGGAGATTTTGCTAATCGTCCATTATGTCCCATAACTCTTTCCTTATCTAAACATGGATTTAGAGTTTAAAAAAACTCTTTGAAGAAAGAGATTTCCCTCCAAGTGACACTTATATTCATCAGAAAAATGCACTTTTTGAGCAATAATGGCTAAATGAATTTTTACCTGTTTTACTTCTACGCCAGAGATGCTAACTGACCTATATGAATAGCGACCTTTATGTGCCAAATTATTAAAAAACCTAAATACGTATGCGATTACTCGCAGGGCACGATCAAAAGAAGAAAATCTCTCCAAAATATCATCATAATCATCAAAAAATTAAGCATGAGATTTTTAGCACGTGCCTCCAATTCAGTGTCCATTATAGTCAAACTTCTCAGATTCCATTCAGATTTATTTTTCTGAAGCCAATGTGACCCGTACCACCAAAGATCACAGTGTGCTAAGTCTGAGGGCGATATGTCCCGACTTCCCAAATCATCAAGATTATCCTCTGATTTCACTTGGTGCCAATTATGACTAAATCGTCCAGGAAAGGACGTTTGTAGAATCAGTCCAACAATAAATCTAACGAAGTGGCACGTCAATCTCGCCTAATAATGTTTTTAAAAAATCAGACTGCAGCACAAAGTTCCAAACAAGGTAAAGAAACTGTCTTAATGGGAGCAACCTTGGTCTTATATGTTAACAAATTAATAATTATATAGCAATAATGGATAAAACTTCTCTTTTAATATATTCAGATCGCAAGGTAATTAGATCCACTTTAAAATAAAATGAGTCCAAATGAGCATTCCACTGAAGTTCAAGACTTTTCGAACTACTTGACTCAATAAATAAAACCTTAACAGTCGCCAACGTAGTATAAGCAAGACTAGATCCGCCTGTAATGTGGGTCCCACATAAAGACAGTCGTTCACTCAATTGCCGCTAGAAGTTTTATTAGATACATTAAATACTACTAAACAAGTGCCGTAGTCGTCAAGCAAATCGAAGAATCTAAAAGAGAACGTATTTCAATAGAACAGAGTTTCCGAATAGTGGCAGAGACCATTGGGTTTACACTCGAAATTTTGGCATTCGTAGAATGCGCAGAAATTTTTATACAGTTCTGCAATCGCTCAGAAATAAATGATGTTTCTGAAGCGGGATTAATCAGGGCTCGAGATGGGTACGTAATACCCTGGTGACGTATGTTCTCCATTGCCGTCCCTAATAATACAGTCCGACTCTGAAAAACAAGATATACTTGACGATTTACAGGAGCCGAAGATATTATACTGCGAGAGGCTATATGGGTCCAGGGTTATCCTGCGTAAAATTAACGCCTGAACTCGCAGCCGTATTGTTAGAACTCCTAACAAAATCCTTCGAAACAGACGCATTTCTATGTAACAGGGTATGATGCCTCCTATCGCAACTTGAACAATTATGAATGCTCTTACGATCTTTAACTTCATGTGCGCGAGTTACATACATATAACTACCACTCATATACACATTTATATATACATATTTATTTGATAACACAAGTTACATATAAGTTCCATTTATATACACATATTTTGTACTTCACTGCAATCTGATAGTTTTGTTTTTGTGTACAACCACAATCCCATGACTATCAGAATGCTGACTCTTAATTTTAATTTTAGCTATAAGTTAGACTGAATTGAAGCATCAACAACAGAATCAGTCACAGTCACAATACAACACAACATTTGGCTTGGATACCAATCAAATAATTAATCAATTTAACCAAATAAAACCATTTGGTCCAAAAAACAATCTATCATCTTTTATTAAAACTGTTGAAAATCTGATTGCATTATGTGGAAATAACTATGAACTTCAAAATTTTGGAATAAATATTATAAAAAACCAAAAATTCTTTGGAAAGGTGGCAGATTCAATCAACCTTCTTGCAGACGACGCCAGCTGGGAAGACATCAAAACTCAACTAATAAAGGATTTAGGACCAAAAACAACTTACTCTTCGATAATTAATTATTGTAGAAGTATAAAGATAAGTAATTTAAATGAATTGTTTAAAGTATTTTTAGAATCTAAGTATAAACTTAATGACACTTATCTGTACGATGAATCAAAACCTGACTTATACTCTCCACAAAACGTTGACCGAGACTTAACGGAAATATTAATAGAAAAAATTGACGGACAATTTAGATCGTGCATTATAGACGAGAAACCAACGCTAGACTCACTTTATAAACGATTTTCTCAATTAAAATTACTACATGATAAAAGGGCTATAGATTTTAAATCAATAAAAGTAGCTAACACACAAACAGCCATAACGGAAAGAAAGAAACTGGTAGAAACTTTAATAATAAACAAAATTTTAATAAGAAATCTTCAAATAACTTTCAAACCTACAACATTCAAAACAAATATGCCGGTAACCCTCAGTCCCAACATTATAGCAATAGTCCAATACCTATGGATATAGGAAATTTAGAAGACAATGCAGAAAATGAAATAAATTTTCTTTTAGGCCCACAAAACGATTGCTACCCCTAATAACGGTCACAATAGGTAATAAAAGAATTATTTGCTTAATTGATACCGGCGCTGAAACTAGTATTATAAAACTAAATCTATTCCCAAATGAATTTTTTGAAACACAACTTAATAAGCCTTTCATGTTCCGAACATTAAATGGAATAAACTCAACGTTAAAAGGCATAACAACTACAATGCCTAAAGAGTTTAATATTCCTAGTACACTTTCGTGGAAAATAATTAACTTTACAGGCAGAAAATATGATGCAATCATTGGTCAAAATTTTCTTATTCCATTGAAAGCCAAAATAGATTTAGAAAAAAATATATTGACATATTCGGAAAGAAAATCCTATTTGATGAAGACTCTCCATATCATATAAACAGTATCCAAACTATTAACGATACTAAATTTCAAAATATCAACGAATTAAATTTAAGTAATTTAAATAAAGAAGAATACTTAAAAATAACAAAATTATTAAACGAATACAAAGATTTATTCTATAAAGATGGCGATGTTTTAACTTGTACAGAAGAGGTACAACATGTAATCCCAACGAGTATAAATACACCTCTTTATTCAAAAATATATAGATATCCCCAGATACACGAAAAGGAAATCCAAAATCAAATACAGGAGATGCTCTCTTAAAATATCATTCAGGAAAGCAGTTCACCTTACAACAGTCCTCTGTGGATAGTTCCAAAAAAAATCGATAACTCTGGTATCAAGAAGTGGAGACTCGTTGTGGGTTACAGAAAACTCAACGAGTTTACAAAACCAGATAAATTCCCTATTCCGCATATGGAAGCTATACTTGATAAACTGGGTAGAGCACAGTATTTTTCAACCCTGGACCTCGCCAAAGGCTTTCACCAAATATTGGTGAAACCGGAGGATAGGGAGAAAACCGCTTTTTCTACTCCATTCGGTCACTACGAATTCATAAGAATGCCGTTTGGATTGAAAAATGCACCATCGACCTTTCAAAGGCTGATGAATTCCGTGTTGAAAGACTATATTAATAAAATTTGCGTCGTATATTTGGACGATATTCTAATATTTAGCACATCTTTAGATGAGCATTTACTTAATTTGAAAAAAATTTTCAATCGGCTCCGAGAAACTAAATTAAAAATACAAATGGATAAATGTAGTTTTCTACAACGCCAAACTGAGTTTTTAGGTCATATTCTCACACCTCAAGGTGTAAAACCTAATCCAAAAAAAGTTAAAATTATTCAAAATTTGAGAATTCCAAATACTCAAAAGAAAATTAAGTCTTTCCTAGGGATGACGGGATTTTATCGGAAATTCATAAAAGATTATGCAAAAATTGCATTCCCAATGACAAAATTTTTAAAGAAAAATGAAAAAGTGAATGTTAATGATCCCAATTTTATTGTAGCTTTTCAAAAATTAAAAGACATTCTTATAAATCCTCCCATATTAAGGTACCCAAATTTCAATAAAAAATTTAAACTAATAACAGATGCTAGCAATTATGCTCTGGGGGCTGTTTTAACACAAGATGGCCATCCAATCTCTTATGCATCCAGAACACTTAACGACCATGAAAAAAATTACTCAACCATCGAAAAAGAGCTCTTAGCTATAGTCTGGGGCACTCAGTATTTCAGGCCTTATTTATATGGCGTAGAATTTGATCTCAGTACAGATCATCAACCACTTAAGTGGCTTCAAGCCAATAATAATGGCAAAAATATCAACCCCAGATTACAAAGATGGCTCGTACTCCTTATGGACTATAATGCCAAAGTTGAATACATTAAGGGATAAGAAAATCATATTGCAGATTTTCTTAGTCGTATCGAAGAGAAAGATTCAGCAGAAAATATAAATGTAGGTGAAAATGTTCTAGAAAAAAGATCCACATCATCATTAGAAGTGGAAGCAATGCATTCCCAAGAGGAAAATTTAAACGACAATTTCAAAATTTTAGACACAGTTGTTAATCGCTTTAAATTTCAAATAGTAATAACTGAAAGAAAAACTATGGACTCCATTTGCACATTTGATAAAATCAGAATCTTTCTGGATAACAATGACCTAAATTCCTCGGAAATAGGTAATTATCTCGAACAATTTCGATTGAAGGGACAGGTTGCAGTATTTTCAAAGATCAATGGAAGAAAATATTATCAATTTCAAAAAGTCATAGAAAAGCTATACCACAATAGAACCGATGTAAAATTTTTTAAATGTTCATATTTTGCTAAAGACATTGCAAATATTGATGAACTGAAAAAGCAAATATCGTTGTATCATAAATATGAAACAGGTCACTCCGGAATCACCCCAACATACGAAGGAAGTAAACGCAAAATATATAACCCCAAGTTAAAATTAATCATTCATGAAGTAATAAATAATTGCGATTATTGCACATCCGCAAAATATGATAGAAATCCAATAAAACCGAAATTGCACCTTACCGAAAGTCGGGGGGACCACTAACGAAATAGTACATGTCGATACATACGTAAACACGAAACAATCGTTCATTATTTTCATAGATAAATTCTCTAAGTTCGCAATTCATTTCCACCTTCCTGACAGAAACAATCAAACCATAATTCAAAAACTAAGAGAATTTCTAGCTATTAAAGGCAATGTAAAAAACTCGTATTCGACAACGAGTTTAACACAGTCAATGTTCGAAAATTCTTAGATGATAATAATATTTTATATCATGCAACAAAACCAAATAGCCACACAGGAAATTCGGATATAGAACGACTTAACAATACCATAACCGAAAAAATAAGAGTATTAAACCTAGAAGACAATATACCAGTTATATCACAGATGGCAAAAGCAATTAAATTTTATAATAATACTTACCATTCATCAATTAAATGCACTCCCTTTGAAGTGGAGCAACATAAAATAGATCATAATATAATTAAAGAAAGAATTGATGCAAATAAAAAAAGGGTACTAGAAAAAGAAAACCAAAAAAGTGAAGAATATATCGAAAATAGAAGAGAGGGCTATATAAAAAATTATAGAAGCTTAAGACATAAAGAAGTACCAAAGTTTAGGAAACAGACACTAGATAATATACATCCTACTAATATCAAACGTCCTTTTAAATTTTCAGAGATTCATATGGATATTAATTGCCCTGACAATCATTCCAACCACTAAAGGTACACTTCAAGTGAATACACTTCATCAGAACAAAGGATTTGAGATGATTAGAATTAGACCAGTGGAAATAATTAATCAAACTATTACTGTACTTCACTTAATAGACACTAATCAATACTATAAAATAATAGAAGATATAGAACTTAAAATAAAAAATTTACATATACCCCCAAATGGTCTTATCGAAAGTCAAATACAAAGACTAAAAACTAAAATTAAATCAATTAGCCCCAGAAACTCCACTCACAGAAAAAAGAGAGGATTACTGAATATTATTGGTTCAAAACAGAAATTTTTGTTTGGTACTATGGATAACGAAGATAGACATGACATTTTAACACATTTAAATTTAGTATCCGAAAATAATCACTATGCTATAGAAAACCTCAACAAACAAATTATAATAAATGATCACTTTCAGAAAAGTATCAATTTGCTTCAGTCTACTATGCAATCAGATCGCAATATAATCAATACTGCCTTTGAAGACTTAAAAACGAAAAATAATCATATAGCCGTTCAAGTACTATATGCAGACATAATACTAAAACTAAATTACATTGAAGATAAGGTTAATCAAATACAGAACAGCATTTCTTCAGCTAAAAATCACATATTACACCCAAATATACTTACATCTGACGAAATCATGACTTACAACATTGACTTTTACAAACTTCAACTTATAAAACTAGACGTTATGTACTACAAAGACGATTTTTTAGTGATTGCCCTAAAAATACCATTAAATTCTTATACCACTGATTTAAAGGCAATATTCCCAATGCCAAATTCAAACTTCTATGAAATAGACGATAATATAGAATATTTTGTAAATGTTGATAACACAACATACAAATTTAGAGAAAATACACCATTAAAATACATGGACATAAGTTCAAACTGTTTAATCATAGGAAACTGCAAGTTAAGGCAAAACAAAAAATTTCAAATAATAAATGTCGATGATGAAACAATAGTAATAAAAAATGCCATAAGCAAAAAATTGATTCTAAACTGTGACGATAGGGAATTTATTTTGAATGGAAATTATTTAATATCCTATTATAATTGTGAAATCCAAATTGATAATTATGTATATCTTAACAAAAATGAAATGATATTTGACAAATTTAGTTATGAAACTAATATAAATGCCTTTACAGCAGATTTCAATATATCGTTTCAGAATATACCATATGAAAACAATTATCAAAATATAAAAGAAATAAAAGAATTGAACTTGCATAAAAATATAAGCTACGGAATAAGTTTTTCAATGATAATCACAATTATTATTATAATTATTGTACTAATTTTTTTTCGAAAGAAAAATCAAGTAAAAATTAATATAAATGAACCCTCTCCTAAAATAAGAGAAATTGAAAAAAATATGAAATAGAAGAATAAAAATTAAATTCAGGAGAATTTTTTAACAAAGGGTAGAGGAGTTACATACATATAACTACCACTCATATACACATTTATATATACATATTTATTTGATAACACAAGTTACATATAAGTACCATTTATATACACATATTTTGTACTTCACTGCAATCTGATAGTTTTGTTTTTGTGTACAACCACAATCCCATGACTATCAGAATGCTGACTCTTAATTTTAATTTTGGCTATAAGTTAGACTGAATTGAAGAATAGCGACAATTCATAGCTTTAAGTTTTAAAAATCTTATAAATAAAGTCAGTTTCATAACCACCATAAACAACTAAAGTTTTAATTACGTAAATCGCGTGATAAAAAATTAACGCAACAATGAAATTTTTTAACTGTTGAAAATCTTTCCGAAATTGAAAGATTTTTAAATCGTTTGCAATCCCGCAAAAAATTGATTTGAAAGAACACAATTATTTGGCGTTGATGAACTCGCATAATGTAGCTTTACCTTCTGTACAACTTTCTTGTTTTCATGTGAGGAGTCCCTGGTATCGCGTAAACATTCTAATGTCTGAATCCTTTCTGTCAGAAAGGCATCTAAATCCTTCCATTCAGACAAAACAAATTTGTCTTTAATACTTTGTTCCCACAAAGTAACAGTAATATCTGGAAGTCTCTAAACACAAATAAAAATAATAATTGGATCTCAATTCTCGGTCGACACATCATAAATGGACATGGCAGACAGGCAGCTATTTATGCCCCTTTGTAAAGACTTAAGATTCACGCAAGTCTTATCTAAGACTTGAAGGTTGAAAAGAAGTTTAAGTTGTTTGTTAACTAACATACGAGGATTTTCATAAGCCTCGCTGAGATTTTTCATTCATTCATTTCATTTTCATTCGAAAGTGGGCATTTTGAGACGATCTCTTTCGCCTCGCCAATGGTTTTTTGCGCAAATGGCATAGCCCCTCAATATTATTAAGACGCGAGTTAATTTCCAATTATAGGAAATGAGTAAAAAAATATATTTTCTTTTTTCTGCACCAAAAAATGTGCGTTTCTTTATTAAATATATTCTTAAGACTATCTATCCTATTTTTCTTAGCATCTATTTATATTAATAATTATGTTTAATGTCTCTTTGTCCTAACTCAAAATATGTTTTTCTTTGTTTAGGTTACTAGTACCTTTTTTATCAGTAAAACATGTTTTGAGTTATTTGTATTAAGCTAGAAAAGAAAGAATGTGTTTCTTATCGTTACAATAGTTGTATTTATAATGTTTGTCTTATCGTTACAAATAGTTGTATTTATGATGTTTGTCTTATCGGTACAATAGTTGTATTTATGATGTTTGTCTTGTCTCTAGCTTAGAATAGTTATATTTGAGTTTATGGATTTATCATCTTTTATTACTATCTTAGTTATATTTGAATTTATGGATTTGTTATTACTATCTTAAAATAAGAGATGTTAACTCTCCTCCTTCTTAAAAATAACGTCCTCGTTTTAAACTGTATATTGTCTCTGTCGGAGCTTGAGAAGTTCTATTTCATATAATTCGTCAATTTTTTTCCTTTGTGTTTCTATTTTTTTTATCCTGTAGCATTCGCAGAATTTAATCATACCATAAGTTAGTAATGCTAATGTACATAGTCCCAATACGAAATAAAATGTGTATTTGACTGGATGTACTTCGATGGGTATCAGGAAGGTTGATATTTCTTAGATATTGTTAAATTTGTAATTACCATTGGATTCTAAGATGCGCATTATTTGTAATTGTTCGTCGTGTAGGTTATGTATGGCATCTTTGAGTGCTTGTTGGTGGTTGTAGTATTGTTTTCCATCTAGATTTGTTGAGTAATTGAATTGTATTAGTTTAGGTACATTTATTTTTACGTTATTCCAGGTGTGTTCGTAATCTGTAATGATGTTTCCACTTTCGAGTACTTGTAGCGGTGCGTTATTTTCATGTATTACTTCGCATTTGGCTGGCCTGTTTTCTAATACATTAATAGTACAGTTGTCCGGTTTCTTAATTTTACATATAAAGTTTCCTAGATAATTTTTACATTTTTCGATACTTGTAAATTTATTATTGCATTTTGCTATTCTAGAGTCTAGTAATAGTTTTCAGTGCTTAAATGCTAGTGGATACAAATTAAATAGCTTACATTTCGTTTTTAATAATGGGTATTTATAGGTGTTTACAATTGTGTGATGAAAATAAAAAAACATTAATATCGGCAATTTCTAATATATTTATTATAGGTAGATCTAACGCTTCATTAGACACTATTTGTTGAATATCTTTTAAATTTAAAGTTCCGGAATAAAAGTTTCCGTCTTTTGCGAAATTAATCATTGTAGTGATAGAATGTAGTTCGTTGTATACTTCGGTAAGTATTAAATGTTCTGAAATAGATTCGGGGCTAATTCTTTCTAATATTTTTTCAAATTCAGAGTTTATTTTCTTTTGTTTATTATTATTTTCTATTAGCATATTCAATCCTGTCTTGATTTCAATTAGGTCATCGTGGTCAGGTGTTCCTGTAATAAGTTTGAGGGCTGATCCTAGAAAATTAAGTGAACGTTTAGTTCTGGAGATTCTAGGAAGTAGTTGTGACCATATTTTCTATTTTAGTTATCAACAAATATTCTGCAGAGTTTTGTTCTAAATTATATGCAAATCGTACTATATTTTCGTAGGGTGTCAAGATTCTAGAAAGGTTTTTCATATGGTATAAAAACGCTGTGTCCTGAAAAACGTATACAGGGTCAGTCTCTATCATTATATATTTTTTGTCTTTTAAGTCTATCAGTCTGTTACCGAATGCGACGGATATATATAATAATATTATTATTCTTTGCATGTTTGTACTCGTATATTATCCTTATGTATAACAATATTTTTGTTTGTAATTATTGTGTTACCTTTATCTTCCTTTACAATGTGTTTTGAGTATTTCCTTACGTTTTTATTGCTTCGGTGCGTTTTGGAGTAAATAACGTCCCATGCTTGGTATGTGATGTTCTTACGATTTTTGTTGTGATATAGAAGTATTTTCTGTTGGTTTATTTCGATTTTTTCTTTAATATCAGGATGTGCTCCCCGGTTAAAAAACACGTCCTCGGGTTTCTCTCCAATGACTGAGTGTATTGTTTTGTTGTATTGTCGAACGGCATTAAAGATTTCGTCTCCTGGTGAAGAATTGTGTTCTTGAGCTAGGACTCTAGTGAGTTCGATCAGCGTGCTATGAGTGCGTTCCACTTTACCGTTTGTTGTTGAATGGTATGTTGGCGTTAGCGTGTGCTCAATATGTGGTTTTTCATAAACCTGTTTTACGCATATACTTGATAATGCTGCTTCGTTATCAGTCATTATGAATCTAGCATTTGGATAGATTTGCGATAGTATTTCTTCGATGTATTTGTGTATGTTTTTCTTATTTGGAATTTCTCGTATAGCAATATTTTGAGTATTTATCAGTTGTGGTGATGTATGTGTTTCCGTTCATATAAAATAAATCTAAGTGTATGTGTTCTCCCACGTGATTTGGAATCGGTGTTGCTCCAATTGGTTGTTTATTTGGTCTTCTTTCGTATTTGTTTGTAAGACAGATTTCACAGTCTTGTGCTTCTTTTTTACACATGGTGCGTATGGTTGGCCAAAAATACGTTGTCTGTATTTCTTGAGCGTCTATGTGCTAGTACTACGATTTTTTTGTCTATCTATGTTTTCTATATCTTCTGTCATTTTCTGAGCTACTACAATTTTTACATTTGGAAAAGAAGAAATGATATTATCTTCGACGTGGAATAGAGTTTCTTCCTCTATTTTTATAGCATTTGTTACTTTTGGGTTTATTATTTGTTCTAATCTGTCTAATAATTCGTCCTTGGTTGTATAGAAAAGTGTGTGTCGTGCATATGAGAAAATATTTTGTGAAGATATTTGCACTAAGTCATCTGTGTTATAGTGAATAATTATTTGATTCTTAAATGCATTTAATGGTTGTTTCACGCGTTTCAATTTTTTGATTGGCGAACTTTGTGCTGAATGTTGTGAACAACTCGAAGTATTATTAATCTGTTGACGTGACAATGGGTCAGCGACGACCTTTTTGATTTCCTGGTTTATATACTAATTTAGCGCCATATTCTTCGATAAAATTTTTCCATTGTTTCAATTTTGTGTTGGGATTTCTATCAGATATAGAAAAAATGAGTGACTGGTGGTCCGTGTAAATGGTTAAGTCTGCTATACCGTAAAGGCAATTTATTAATTTTTGAAGTGACCAAACGATCGCAAGAAGCTCTTTTTCGTTTGTGCTATAGTTTTGTTCGGTTTGGTTAAGGGTTCTAGATATAAATGAAATAGGTTTCTTATACTGAGAAAGTACAGCTCCTATTGCAAAGTTGCTTGCATCAGTTGTTAGTTCGAAGGGCTTGTTAAAATCTGGTTGAAATAATTCGACTTGTGCTTGTAACATATCTTTAATTTTCTCTATCGCTTCGAGTGCTGGTTTATCTAGATTAATTAATACTTTTGTGCTTTGCTTTTTGTTTACACCGCCATTGTCTCCGCGTAAGAATGTAGTAAGGGGTTTTACTATTGAAGCGAAGTTTTGTACAAATTTCCTATAATAACTAGCTAGTCCTAAAAATGACCTTAATTCTTTTAAATTTTTAGGTATTGGGTTATCCTTTATTGTTGGGATCTTACTAGGATCTACAGTTATTTTATTGTGTTTGATTACGTGACCAAGATATTCTACTGAGTCTTGGAAAAAATGTGATTTCTCGTCAGAAATTTTCATATTTGCATTATGTAATGCGTTTATTATTATTCGAATGTGCTCCATGTGTTCTTCAGGCGAAGAAGAATATATAAGCTCGTCGTCGATATAAACGTAAGCGAACTTACCAATATATGGGCGCAGAATATCATCTATACATCGCTAAAATATAGAAGGTGCGTTCTTTAAGCCGAATGGTATTCTAAGAAATTCGTATTTTGCTCCATTCACACTGAATGCAGTCTTTTCTCTGTCTGATTTTTTTTTATCAAGATTTGGTGAAATCCTGACTCTAAGTCTAGTGTTGTAAAGACTTTTGCTTTTCCTAAATTTTGAATAGTCATTGCTACATCTGGGAAAGGGTACCTGTCGGTTATAGTCTGAGCATTAAGCTTTTGAAAATCTATTACCATACGTTTTTTTGGTTTCCCTTCCTCATCTGTGCCTCTTTTCGCAACGGTCCATACTGGAGAGTTGTATGGGCTTTTGCTAGGTTGTATTATTTGGTTGTCTTATAATGTTTGAATTTCTTTATTTATAAATTCATTGTCTGCTATTGGATACGGGTACTGTTTCACCCAAATAGGATCTTCTGATTTTGTCCTAATTGTAGCTTGTACAGTGGTTGTGAAGGGCAGAATTTCGTTGGTTTCGTCATTTATTCTCATTATATTTTCCATTTCATTTTTATATTTGTCATTATTGACTGTGTAATTCACTTTTTGTTCGCTAATTTCTTCTTTTCTTTTAAATTTATACGTGATTTTATACTCAAATAAGTTAATTTCTGCTTTTATGGCTCTGAGACCATGTTCCCCGAGAAGCATATCGAACTCTTCTAAGGCTTCAGTTTCGAAAAATACTAAATTGTGGCCTAATAGTGTAATAATTTTTCTGCTTTCGTTAAAGAGTATCCGTGAAGACTTTTTACCTTAACTGGTTTTATTGGAATAGATTTTCCTATGTTGCACTTAGAACTAATATAATTGTTTGTCGCACCTGTGTCGATTAATATATTAACGGATTTACCTGTTGTTTGGCAGTGCCTCTGTAGACATGGCAATCCGTTTATTCGCTTAAAAAAGCGCTGCCGGTTTCGTAAGTATCTTCGGTGTATATCTTCATCTCTCGTCTGGTTTACTCGTTGAACTTTATTCGGATTATAATTTTTTGATGAAGGCATTCTATCCCTTTTTGTTGGTTGTTGCTCCCTTCTGAGTGGGTTGTATTGCTGCTGTGGAGAATATTGTGTTGAACGTCTAAATTGTTGCGAACTATCCACTTCCATGGGTTCCTGCCGTGGTTGATGATTAAATTGAGCTTGTACATTGGGATTGTACCTCCTTCTTGTATAATTGTGTTGTAGCCAGTGTGTCGAACTGCATATTTGCGTTGTCATGGTATATGGTGCTTGCGATTGCAAATGCAGTTTCTAGGTCCTTTGGATGATGGCTATATAATGTACCGCTTGTGTATTTACTGTTGAGTCCTGTGATGAATGTACGGACTGCTTCCTGATTTGCATATTCCGCCATGGATGCAGATCACTTATCACCTGACATCTCTATTTTCGAAAGTGCGAGGTTCAGTGCTTTGCTGAGTTTGCTGTGGAATTCTGAGAGTGTTTGTCTTCCCTGTTTATGTTTCTTTATTTCCTCGAGAAGTACGTATAATGGTCGTTAATCTGCGTAAGTGTAGTCAAGCCTGTTAATTATAGAATAAAAGTTCATCTTGGTGTTGTGGTTGATGAGGATGTCTGCTGCTTCTCCAACAATTTTTGAATGCAGTATCGTGAATGCTGTGTAGTAATTTGGGTGGTTGGAAAATTGTTTGATATTTTCCATGAATGTCCATGCCCTTTTCCGCCAGGATCTATATTGGTTTTCATCCCCACTGAAGCACGGTATAGCTTCGAATGTTTTTAAATTTATCTGAGTTGCATCCTTTATATTTGGTGTGAAGTCACTATGTTGTTCCTGCGTAGTGATTGTATGGGGAGGTCGTTCCGCCTCCAGTGTATTTACCTTCAATTGAGTATTCTGTAGAGTTTGTGTGAGTACCTCTATTTGTGCTCGTAAAGCTGCGATATCTTGATTCATTGTGTCGTTGTCTTTTCCTATAGATCGTAGGGAATTGAATATTTTCTGCCGTTTCTGACGTTGGTCCAGCGTGGTAATTTCTCACTTTTTCAGAGATTGGTTGGCTTTTCTTCAAAGCCGTGGAATTTTTATTTAAATATCTTGAATGTCAAGAATATTTGGCTGTGGTCAAGAGTTTAGACCGGCTTGAGCCCCCAGTTAATTTCCAATTATAGGAAATGAGTAAAAAAATGTATTTTCTTTTTTCTGCACCAAAAAATGTGCGTTTCTTTATTAAATATATTCTTAAGACTATCTATCCTATTTTTCTTAGCATCTATTTATATTAATAATTATGTTTAATGTCTCTTTGTCCTAACTCAAAATATGTTTTTCTTTGTTTAGGTTACTAGTACCTTTTTTATCAGTTAAACATGTTTTGAGTTATTTGTACTCGTATTAAGTTAGAAAAGAAAGAATGTGTTTCTTATCGTTACAATAGTTGTATTTATGATGTTTGTCTTGTCTCTAGCTTAGAATAGTTATATTTGAGTTTATGGATTTATCATCTTTTATTACTATCTTAGATATATTTGAATTTATGGATTTATTATTACTATCTTAAAATAAGAGATGTTAACTCGCGCACTATTCACATATAATGCAGTAAATAAATCCCTAAAGGTGGGCCAAGAAAGATAATCCCCTTTAAACGTGACAACTTCGCAACGTGGTAACGACGAAGTATGAACTGAAACATCAGCACTGCACGGATGTGCCATCTGGGAACTATTACATTTAATTTCCAATTCAAACTCACGCTTCTTTCTATTTACTTTGCCTAAACACGTTATGTAGCGTATCTGTAGCGCGATACTTTGCATTTATAGCATCACTCTGATCTAATTTAGTATTCTTACAACTTTTTAAAAATCCAAACACTCCTCCTGTGTCAACTTAACTTTGCCCCACAAAATTCTAAACTCTTCGCCATGTCATTAAAGAAAGCTTCAAATTCTATAAGAGCATCCGAAGCTCTAATAAATCTATCAAGTGCTGTAATTTTCTTAATTTTCGGCAAATCAAAACAAAAAATTTAACTTTTTCAAATCTTCATGTGTTTCAACTTTCATTTCTACGCCAGTTATTATTCTAAAGGGTGAAAATATAGTACTACGAGGTGGTGTATTACTGAGCAATGACAATACGATTTTATTTAATCTTTCAGCCTGACCACTGGCTCTAGGAATTCCGTTTGCAATCAGGAAGTGCTGAATATTCTGCTGCGCGCAATTTTCTTCAAATAAGTTTTGACGTAAAGGCAGATCCTCGATCAAAAATAATCCTTTCTGGGTTGCCGAAAACCGCTGATTGTCTTTTTAACCTATCAATTACATGAAAATTAATCAGCAGCAACGAAGATGTGATTGTAGCGCTTCCGTGTTAGCTGCCTAGGGCCGATATGATCTACGTGGTAAGTTGTTTATGGCCTATCCGATATGTCGGTCGGTTTTAAAAATCCTTTCGTCTTGCCAGCTTTTGCTGCGCTGATTATGCACTCTATGAAGCTGCGCACTACCTTTTTGACCTTGGGCATAATATTTGGTATAAAAAATTCCCTTTCTACCAACTCCCTGGTCTTCTTCATACCATAATGACCTTCTCTATGCGCTATTTTATTTATCTCGTCCTCCATAGTAGCTGGTATCATTAGTAATTCCCGATTTGGGTCATTATAAAGCAAATCGTATTTTATGTAAAAATCTATGTAGCTCTTCTTCTCAACCAACCTTCTGACAGCTTTAACCCATTCGTCTTCCAACTGAGCTGCTTTTATTCGATGTTTAATCGATTCTTCTTTTGCTAAG
Source organism: Gymnosoma rotundatum (assembly GCA_916610165.2). Taxonomy (NCBI): domain Eukaryota; kingdom Metazoa; phylum Arthropoda; class Insecta; order Diptera; family Tachinidae; genus Gymnosoma; species Gymnosoma rotundatum. The sequence goes on from OU744336.1 coordinate 114,966,326, forward strand.
CGCATCCACAAGTTTCATTTTATGTTCTATGGTATAGTCAAACTGTTGCAGAAACATAGCCCATCTGAAGATTCTTAAGGGAACATCTTTCTTTTTAATTGTCATGGCAAAAGCATTACAGTCTGTTGCTATTTTAATTTTTTCCCAATCAGAAAAATTCTCCACTTCTCGTTTTTCGGCTCATGTACTGCACTGGGTGAAACTGCTGATCTTCCGCATCTTTTTGAAGTAAAACAGCACACCTTATGTGTGAACTTCGGTCGTCGCCTTTGCATTATATAATTTCAAAACAGGAGAACTTTTTAAACATGATTTCAACTGGTTAAATGCAATCATTTGTGAATCACCGAATACAAATGATTTGTCCTTTTTTAACAAATCTAATAGTGAAAGTAGCAAAATTGCATACAAGTCTCCTAAAGTACGAAGTTAAGCCTAAGAATCGTTGAAGCGCTTTTTTATCTTTGGTAGTGGAAAATTTGCTACAGTGGACGTTTTTTCTATTGACGGTTTTATGGCTGAATCTTCTAATATATACATATCCCAAAAAACTTAGTTTCCTTTCCAAAAATTCAGATTTTTTCACTGAATTTTAAGGTTGTATTTTCGGCTATACCTAACACTTTCTGCAGTTTGTCGATACCCTCTCCCTCGTTTGATGACGGAATGATGTCGTCAATGTATACGACAATAGTACAATCTTGAATTAACTCCCTGTGTATTAAAAACACAAATCGAGAAATACAGCTGGGGAATTAAAGATTCCAATAGGCACATACAAAAATTCATATTGGCCATTGTGAGTGACAAATAAAGTGTACTTTCGAGATTCTTCTTCAACGGGTGAGTGGAAAAAAGCATTTTTCAAGTCTAGCGTAGTAAAAATCTTAGCGGATTGCAATTAGTGCAATACGTCGTCGATTAACACCATTGGGAAAGTGTCTCTCATGATATTTTCGTTTAATTTTCGAAAATCGCAACACCATCTTTTATTTCCATTTTTCTATTGCACTACCACAATAAGTGAAGCATATTCAGAAGTGCTTGGGCGAATGATACCATCACGAAGCTACTCGTCAACTTGTTGTTCAAATAAACGTTGGTCGTCGTACGATAAACGTCGTGGTTTTTGAAATATTGGGACATTATTAGAAATAATTATTTTCATGCTAATGGGTGACTCATCTTCTCTTCTTGAGCTATAGGATGTAATTAAACTTTTTACTTCAGTTGCTGTTTCTTGCGATAGGTGAGATAACTCGTATTCCTGATTCGTATCTTCAATCGCTACCGTACAACAGAATATCTCAAATTCATTTGGTGTTAAAAATTGTTCTCTATCCTCGTGTATTTCTTATGTTGGTTTTCTTACTAATTTTGCACCATTAGAGCTAAAAATAATGTCAGCTTGTTCCAATATGTCGTTTTCGATTGCAGCTGGATAGACAAAACTTTCAGCAATAAAAAATAGTAATAAGTACGTAATTTCCTGCCGTAATAAAAATTTTCGTCTCAGGTATTAACTCGATATCACGAAGGCACTGAAAAACGTCGTATATAATAATTGAAATGTCACTTCCAGAATCAATAATTGCTGAGAATTTTACTCCATTGACCTCAATAACCTTCTGTGATGTTTTCGAAAGATTTTACCATGCAAGATTTCGTTTTCTCTACTTTTACTTGGTGCTGCTCACTACATTCGAATGATTTGTGGCCGGATTTTCCACATTTAAAACATTTGAAAGTTTGTGATTTACAGTTAATGGCGGTTTTCTTCATACAGTAGTTGGTTGCTTCTGTTTTACTCTACTCGAATCAAATGGCATCTTTTAGGTTGATGCCTGCTGAGTGTATCCTCTAATTCTTTCGTTAGTCTTCATTTTCTCTTTTAAGTCTTCAATGCCCTTAGCTTGATACAGGATGCTCTTACCAAACTTTGAATCAGGTATGCCCTCAACAAAATATTGTATTAAACTCTCCTCATCGAGTTTTATTGGTTTACCATTAATATATAAAGATATTCTCTTAAACTCTCGTTATTTTTCTTTTTCCGGTTCTTCAGCATTCGGTGGACGTCTATAGCATCAAGCTTAGTCCCAAATTCTCTTAGTAAAGCGTCCTTTAAGTAACTCAAATTCTTTATACCTGTGTGGCTACGAATAACAATTTTGGCTGCACCTCTTAAAAGTTGTTTAGCGTACATCAATCTTTGCAACTGATTCCAACCAACTGCCTCAGCATTGTCTTCAAAATCTTCTAACCAAATCCTTATTTATATATTGCCAGAGCCACAAAATGGAGTTAAAGAATCTTCAATATCTCTTAAGGTGAATATACTTTTTTCTATGTTAGCATCACCAACTCTTCTAGCTGACGCAGCATCGCCATACTCTGAACATGAATCACCTGCAGTCAAACCAAAATGTTCCAAAAGTCTCTGTTGTGATTCGGCCTTACGTCCAGTTGTCACCAAACCTATCTCTGTAAATTTTTCTCTCAATCCTTCAACAGTTAAATCTAAAATCTCTTGAGAGTCCATAATGTTCAAAAATTTATAATTTTATATAAAAATATCATACTTAAAAATATTATAATAAATTGAATAATAATAAACAGAAATATAGAAGTAACTTTATTTTTAACACATACAAAAAAAAAATAATTTAAATCAAAACACAAAATATTACCGTTAGGTTTTTTCTACGTTTTACAGTTTCAAAAAGAATTTGCAATCTGTTTTTTGTGTCGTTCAAAAATAATAAAATTTAATTTGATTAATAAAAAATGATTTTAAACAATTGGAGTTTAATTTAAATTGTATTTAAATATAATATATATACGCTAACTAGTCGGTGTCTATATTCGGTGTTTTCTTCGTGTCGTATAAAACAATTATCTTTAAAAAATAAATATTTAAATCTATAAAAAAAAATCTTTATTCTATAACCATGAACTCTAAATATGGGGGCAACTTTTTTGCCCCCTTATCCTGACCCTGCTCCCAAGCGGAAAAAGGCTACAAAAGTTGATATTAACAACTCAAATATTTTTCCTAATTTACTTTCATTACAAAAGCCTAAAAATTACAATCTTAAATACATTCATAATAAAAGTGACATAAAAGAAAAATCTTTAAAAGACTTTAACATATTTTTGCTCTCGAAGGCGTTAAAGTCAATTATTTATGATAAATTCGAAAAAGTCACTTTTACACGTAATGGCCACTTATTAGTGCTAACAAAAAATGCAACTCAAATAAACAAATTTCTTAAAATAAAAGAACTTATTGGTGTATGTCCTGTTACAGTCAGATTGCATCCCACCCTTAACACTACTAAAGGTATCGTATTTGCACCACTGTTATAAAACTTGTCTGAAACAGAAATAATAGAAGGTCTTAAGGATCAAGGAGTTTGAGATTGTCACAAAGTTAAGAAATTTATCGATGGCCAGCTTACAAGCACTTGTTTACATATACCTTCTTTTGACCGCTTCACGATTCCTACTGAAAATAAATTAGGTTTTCTTGTTGTTAAAGTAAGTCCATTTGTTCCGCAGCCAATGCAATGCAAAAATTGCGTCAAATTGGGACATACTAAAAAACACTGCAAATCAGAACAAAATGCGAAGCCTGTTTCTCTAGTATACATGACCCGATGCCATGTTCTAAAGTTGAATGCGTAAATTGCAAGCACGAACACAATGCATTAAACAAAAACTGTCCAACATTTAAGAGAAGACAACTTATTATTAAAATTAAAATTACAAACAACTGCTCCTAAAATGAAGCAAGCCAAAAAGCAACCGAATCAACTGAATCAATTTCAACAGATATACCAAAAGAATCGTTTGAAGAAGCTATAGAAATACGCAAAAAAAGAATAAATCAAATTGCTAAACAAGTAAAAGTAACTACCCCAGCTGAAATACAACAGGATAAACCAACTTGCTCCAATAATAACATTGTAATCTCTGCTAAATCCAATGAAGGTACACTTAAAAGTAAACAAGATGTCAGTGTTCTTAATCAATCTTACTCGATCAATAAAGCTACAAAAGATACTATTGAAAATTATTCACTTAAAAATAAACTACTGCTTAAAAACAAAAGTATTAATACAAATATCAAAATCTTGAAAGAACTTGCAGATGATAGTATAATCCCATGAAACAATATGGATATAAACAAGTATATTAATTTGATATACTTTCATATACCACTGGTTATATACTTACTTTAAACTTTCCAGCATACTTTTAAAGGTATTGCTAGAGTATATCGTTTTAGTTATAAATTTCATGGCCCTTTATATTCTTCAGTGGAATATTAACGGTTATCATAATAATTTACACGATCTGCAAATTCTAGTTAATAATAAATCACCAGATGTGATTGCATTACACGAAACTCATCTTAAATCAAATACTATCAAGATAGGAAACTATGAAGCCATTGTTAACAATTTCAACTCATCTAGTGCTAAAGACGTTACTGCTCTATTAATAAAAAAATCTATTCAACACAAATCCTTCACACCTAATCTTAGATTTTATTCCGTTGGAGTAACAATTGAAGCAATAGTAAAACTTAATATAATATCTTTATATGCACCTCCGTCACAGCCAATTACAAAACAAGATCTTGACTTGCTTAGCGGTTGCATCGACTCCACAACATTAATTTTAGATGATTTAAACGCGCATAGTCCTTTTTGGGGTTCACCATGCTCAAATCGTCGTGGCAAAATGTTAGAGGAATTCTATTTACAATCTAATCTAATTGTTCTTAGCAACGGATCCCCTACTCACTTCTCAATCCACTCTACACTTACACATGTAGGTATCTCACTCGTAAGATACCTACATGTGTATATCCATTTATTACTTGACAGGTTGATGGCTAACTGCACGGAAGCGATCATTTTCCTATTTATATCGAAATTTCCAAAACTAACAACACCAACAACTATATTTTCAAAAAAAATTTCAAGTTTAAAACCGATATAGCAAACCATAAAAATCTTAATTTGCAATTGACGAATAATAGCAATAAGGATGCAGCAAGACTGAAAAAAATTCTTATCGGATCTGCAATTGAATCTATTCCTAGAACCTCTTCTTGTATTAAACGTAAGCCAGTATATTGGTGGAGCAAGGAACTTGCGCAAATGCGAAAATTCAAACAATCTTGCTGGTACAAATTTAAAAACTGTCCTACACTGGAAAATAAAATTGAGTACAGAAAAGCGGTTTTAAAAAACATGCAAAAATTGCAAAAGCAGAGTCATTTTTAGAATTTACTTCCGAAATTAGTCCTTCTTCCTCATCTAAAAAATTATGGTCAAAGCTTAAAATATTTCAGGGGAATAATACTAGACAAACAATTGAGTGTATTGATCATTTGAAGTCTACTTATTTGGAGCCAGATAAAATTGCAACACTATTTGGTACAACTTCAAAATTCATTGGGTCTGAAATTTCCTTATTAGAATTTGATTCAGCGCTTAATTCTCTTAAAGGAAAAACACCTAGTTTTGATAAAATAAATTATCCTATGCTAAAAAACTCCCCAATTTTATTAAAAGTAGTTTGCGTTAAACTATTCAATAGTATAATCGAGACTCGAGGAAAAAAATAAACTAGAGAGTTATAGACCAATTTCTCTTATATCGTGTGTAAGCAAGCTATTGGAAAAATTATGGCTAAAATACTTTGGTGGTTTCTTTAAAAAAAACAAGCTCATTCACCAAAAACAAGTAGCTTTTAAGACCAGTAAAGGCACAAGTGATATCTTACTTTATGTGGATCAACAAATTACCAAAGCCCTTTCATCTGGTAATCACCTAACCATTGTATCAATGGACTTTGTAAAAGCTTTTGATAGAGTAGGCATTCACACTATCGTTTCACAGCTAAAAGAATGGCGTATTGGATATAAAATGGTTAGTTATGTATTTAACTTTCTATCCAACAGAAAATTCAGAGTAAGGGTGAAAGATTTTCACTCTCCTATCTTTCCATTATTAAACGGTATTCCACAGGGCTCTCCTATCTCGGTAATATTATTTCTAATTGCTTACGAAAAAATTAACCGCATAATTGTAAAATACCCCACGTTTCAGCATTGTATTTATGCTGACGATCTTTGCTTAATTATCAAACAGTATAAACAAAAAAAAAAAAATATCGATCTTGTCAAAATAAATAATCTCATCGATGAGTTAAACGCTTGATGTGATGGTAATGGCGCTATGATTTCGTTTGAAAAAACTAAAGCTATTCAGTTTTGCCGAAAAGTTTATTGTACGCAACAGGCATTATTTATCCAAAAGCGTGCAATAACTATGGTAGATCATATGAAGATTCTAGTTCTAATCTTTGACAGAAAATATAACTGGAAAGAACATATAACATATCTCATCAAAGCTCTGGATAATCGATTGAGGCTTATTAAATGTTTATGTGGTATGAATTCAAATTCTCATCCGAAGACCATAGTGAACATTATAAAATCATTGTTTATTTCAAAAATTTAATACGGTCTGCTCTTCTATGGGTATGCTGCAAAATCATTATTAAGCAAAATTCAAACCTTTTATCATGCCGCAGCAAGGTTTGGTATTGGAGCCTTCAAAAGCAGGATCCGGATTACCAACATTCGATAACTTAAAAATCTTAAATACCGCTAAACTTGCTACCAAGTTGCTTGTGCCATCTGAAAACCAAATTCTTTAAATCAATCCAAAGTCAATGCGTAAGAAAAAATTAAAATCTGCAGTGCAGAATATATAGACATAATTGGCAGTAGCTCATTCCCTAAAAAAGCTTTGATTTCGTTGCGACCGCCTTGGCATCTTCACTATAATAGTATTGATACCTCCCTGTTAGCTTTTCCTAAAAATTCAACTCCAGTTTAAATTATATCTCCCTATTTTTACAAAAAAAGGAAGAATATAGGCAAAAATGGTGGTTAATATGTTACACGGATGGGTCAAAGTCGGTCAATGGGGTTTCTTACGCTTTCATTGAGGATAACTTTAACGTTATACAACAAGACCTGCTTCATTCACTCACTCCAATTTTTATTGCGGAAGCAATTTCTATCTTAAATGCCATCAAATGGATTAAAAACCAACGAAATAAATATGTTATCTGCTCTGATTCTAAATCTTGCATAACAGCAATACAAAACTCTACAAATAGAGATGATATTATTTGTGAAATTAGAGACAACTTAGTTTGATTTCCAAACAAAATTAAGTTAATGTGGATACCTGGCCACTCAAATATAGTAGGAAATGAAAGAGCTGACACAGCGGCTAAATAAGTACCAAAGTTGCCAAGGATAATACAACTTACCCAAAATAAAATGTTGATATATGCAGCTATACGTGATTACATTGATAATAAACAAAATATCCAATGGAGGTCTTATACACATTATTATAATCCTTGTTGTAAAGCATCAACTTATCCAGTAGGAGTTTCTAGGAAATCTTTGCAAAATTACATACGATTGAGACTCGGCCATAGTAGATTAACTCACCATCATTTGATGGAAAAAAGCCACCATCGAAATACCTTTTCTCTCCTGATCCTAAGATGACGATGCAGCACCTAGTCGACGAATGTCACCATATAGCTTCAATATGCAAAGTCAATAAATTTTCATTCTTTAACTTTCTTCAAAATATATCAAAAGAAAACGTTAGTAATTTGACTAAATTGTTAAAAACTATTTATGACAAGATTTAAAATATGTATCTATCTCCTTTTGTACACAGTATATGTTAATCCACAGAGCTGATGGCCCTAGCAGCTAGTGCTCGTAGTTCTTTAGTAACTTGTAATAATTTATTATTTCTAAGTTATTCATTAAATAAATAAATAATAATAAATTCTACGTTTTAAAATTTCAAGAAGATTAAAAAAATATTCACAATATTTAAATACATATATAATGAAAAAAGAAAACTACAAAACGAAATTCAGTAACTTAACTAACACAATTCAACAATTTTCTCTTAATTCCACTTTTTTAAAATTCACTCAGAATTTTATACTGGTAACGTTTAATTCACTCAGAATTTTATAATTTTAACGTCTAATTCACTCAGTATTTTACAGTTTTAACGTTTAATTCACTCAGAATTTTATACTCTCCACTTCTAATTCACTCAGAGTTTTAACACACTAGTGTGGACAATTATACTTTTAGCACAATCCGGGTTGAGCCCCCATAAATGTAGGGGTTTTTAATAAAAACACCGTTGTTAACTTGTAAAATATCTAAGTATTTATTTAAAGATAAATTGTTTGATGAAAAGTAAATTGTTCGAAGTTAAATGTTCCTCCTTGTACTGTCTAAGTTCACCTGCTCCGTTTATTGTCAAGCGTGCTTTCGTTACTTCTTACTCGTCCGTTTTAGTCACTAGTTACTCGTCTATCTATATAGTGTTGCACTTTAATAAGTGTTGCTACTTCTTGTTTTATGTTTGTCACACATAAATGATAGTCAAACAAACCGACAGTTTTAAGTTTAAATTATTGTTACTTTTTGCTATAATTATAATGATAATTATTTTCACTATTTTAATAGAAAAAAAAAATACACCGTCGATTTATTGCGTAGCAAAAGAAAAGAAATCAAAACAAACGTCAAAAAAAATGAATTGCAAGACGATCAACCACTGCACATACGAGTGTATGTTAGTAGATATTAAAAAGGCAAACAAATAAAACAAGTCGTATATTCCTAACATTATTATTTCACTTTCACTTTAATTAAAAATTACTTATTTTAAATGAAATTATGCACCATTTGCTAGGTCAACGTCTAAATATTATTTATTTTTTATTTACTTAATTTTGCTTTATTCTTTTAATTAAAGTTCATTACATTTTTCTTATTTTGTACCACTGTATTTTTTTTATCATATTGTTACGAATAATAAAATCTGGCAACTCTTGTAGTTGTTTCCGTATAAGCGTGGTGAATAAGCTAATTCAACTAATGGTGTGTTTATAGAATAAGAAAACCACAAGTTAGCTAACAAAAGCTGAGCAGCCTCAAAAGAGGTGCGTACTACAAAACAGAGGGTCCTGAGTTCGATACCGCATTCGGACATGCGTGCAACGAAAAAATAATAATTGTTATAATGCAATTGAAATTAATAAACAGCAGTACAAACCTCCCGAGAGGCAAAAGACAATTATTGTGTGAAGCCATGGCAGACAATTTAGTGAAGACGTCTAATTTAATAAAAGGAGTAACAGATAATTGTCAAGAAGCCCTTTATAATAAAAATTAAGAGCAATAGCGGTTAGCGCAAGAAAGTGTAACAGCATAACAACAGTGTATGGCAGACGTGTATTGTGGCTACTGGATTAAAGGAGATGACTGGCTTGGATAAAAGGAGTAGTGGAGATGTCTGTGGATGGTTAAGGTTACTAAACAAGGCATCGAGTAGTTCATGTCTCGCCGGAGTAACACAGTAGTGAAGCGAGGATGGCTGCGTTTGTGGTGATAACGCATGTTTAGTAAATACGAGACCAAGGGTTCACAAGACAGGTAGGTTCGAGAAGTATAGCAGAGAAAGCCATAAAGTTCGAAGTCAGAATTTAGCCACAGTGGTATTTGCAATCAAAAGAATCCGTACGTTTGTTCTGTTCTAAGAGGGAAAAGCGTAACAATATTTTATTGCAAAGTGGCAAATTCTTTTAAGTAGTATGTTTTGTTGTTGTTAAAAAGAATGCATTTGCTTGAATTGTATACTAATATGCATACATAATAATATTGTTTTGGTAGTTTAAATATAAATCACAAAAGAAGTTGAATAAATACATTGGAAGTGAGAAACAAAATAATAACAACAACAACATTGTCAGACGCCATAATTTGTTTCCCTGTTTCCAACCATAAATTGCCCCAGCTTAAATTGCCCACATTTAGTGGTAAGTACAGTGAGTACAAAAATTTTATAACGTCGTTCAGCCAAGTTATTGATCGTGAGTTTGGTCTGTCAAATATTGAAAAATTTAACCATTTGCTAAATTGCCTTCATGGCCAAGGTCTCGAAACGGTCAAAGTGGTCCAAATTACAAATGAGAATTACCCAAAGGCCCTGGAACGACTTAAGACGCGTTATGATAATAGTTCACTAATTTTTATGGAAAATATCACAACTCTTTTCAAACTTCCTGCCATGTCCAAATATAATTGCGCTCAATTACGTAGTTTTGTTGATAACGTTTCCGCTTTGTATAGTTCCCTGCAATCTTTGGGCTCACCAAGTTACGTCGCTAACTCCATGCTTATCTACATTGTAATGAAGAAGGTGGATGAGGATACCCATAGAAAATGGAAAGATTCTTTGGATTTCACTAAGCTACGCTCATGGGACGATTGCTCTAAGGTCCTGGAAAGGCGATATCAATATTTGGAGTCGATTGATAGCAGCCACACCCATTCAGAAGCCCGTAAAAATGATGTTCAAGCTGGTAAGCCTAAATCTAAAAATTCTAAACCTGGATACACTTTTTCGGTCTCAAAACACTTTTGTCCACTTTGCTCAAAACCCGATCATACCATGAATCGTTGTTCTTGCTTCAAGAATATGGATGCAGTTTCTCGGTTCGAAAATATTGACTGACTTGGTCTTTGTATAAATTGCTTGTCGAAAGGACATCAAGTTAATAGCTGTTCATCCTCATTTAAATGCAAAATTTGTTCTCGGTCATATCATAGTTTACTTCATCGCCCTCAGCCGCCAGGGCCCTCGTCTCCTGCCGCTGAACCAACCCCTAGTACTTCTAGCTCTGGCGTGAACGAAATTTCTGCCTCGGTCCACAGCCATATGGAAAAATCCTCACCTGAACAGATATTGCTTGCTACTGCCATGGTTTTAGTTCGCGATTCTACTGGTCGTTATTAATTGGGAGCAAGAATCCAACAAAGCGCGTTCATGACTGATGAATTTTCTCAAAAGTTGCATCTGCCTCGTACCAAACAAACTACTGAAGTCGCTGGTATAGAAAACAGTTTCACTAAAACCAAATACAAGTCGTCCACAAATGTAAAATCTCGTTGCACTGAATTTGACGTCTCGCTGTCGTTTTGCATTACTCCTCACATTTCGTACCAACCCGATCCCGAACTTGATATCTCATCCTGGAATTTGCCACCGAACACCCAGCTCGCAGATGAAGAGTTCTTTAAATCTAAACGGATTGATTTGCTCATTGGTACAGAAACCTTTTTTGATATATTGTCGGTAGGTCAAATTAAAATTGGTCCTAATTTACCCAGATTGCAGAAAACAGTATTTGGATGGATTGTTGCTGGTTGATACAACCCGAATCAAACCAAGACGTTTGGCTCCTGTATGCTGTCACTAGAAGAAGAAATTGATGATAAACTTCAGCGTTTGTGGGAAATTGAAGAAGTTGATAATAGCTCAAACGTTCTAACACAAGAACAATCCGAGTGTGAAACATTTTTCGATGATACCGTGTACCATGAATCCACTGGTAGGATTGTTGTTAAGCTACCCTTTAAAGATGCTCCCGACTTTTAAGGTTTATCGAAAAATATGGCTCTTAAAAGATTTGCTTCTCAAGAAAGAAGATTTGCTCGCGACAACAATTTGAAGAAGCAATACGTGGCTTTCATGGAAGAGTGTGATAAATGTGGCCACATGAGTTTAGTTCGCAACCCACGGTTACATGAGCCCCATTATTTCATCCCTCACCATTGTGTCTTCAAGCTCAATAGCACTTCAACAAAGTTAAGAGTGATCTTTGACGCTTCATGTGCAACATCGTCTCATAAATCGCTTAATGATATTTTAATGATTGGCCCAACAATACAGGATGAGTTGTACAACATACTGCTTCGTTTTCTTCTCTATCGTTTCGCAATCACGGCTGATATTGTTAAAATGTACCGTCAGGTTCTTATCGCTCCATGTGACAGAAAGTTTCAATATATTTTGTGGAGAAATTCTGAAGAAGAGGAAGTTCAAGTATACCAGCTCAATACTGTTACTTATGGAATGTCAGCTGCACCTTATCTCGCCGTTAGAAGTCTTCATTACATCGCGGATCAATTATCAGAAGAATTTGAACTTGGCTCTAAAACCATCAAATCATCGTTTTATGTAGATGATTTTTTGGGTGGCGCAGATACTTTGAAAGAACTAACTCAGATGAAAAATGAAGTTACTGAAGTGTTATCTCGAGGCTGTTTTCAGCTTGATAAGTGGCAGTCAAACCATTAAAATTTTCGAAATTACTCAACTGTTAAAGATTTAAATATTGATGAATCATCCATAACAAATGCTCTTGGTATCACTTGGGATCAAAATAAAGATATTTTTCTCTTTTCGTTTTCACCTAAGTCTCAATTGAATGACAAAACCACAAAACGATCAATTCTTTCGCTTTCATCATCACTCTTTGATCCGCTTGGACTCTTGGCTCCGCTCATTATCAAAACAAAAATAATTATGCAGGAATTGTGGATTTTAAAAATTGGTTGGGATGAGTCTATTCCCCAAGAAATACATACAGTTTGGCAAAATTTTGGCTCAGATCTTCAACTGTTGTCTTCACTTAAAATTCCTCGATATTGCCTTGATGCATCTGCTCAATCTATTCAACTTCATGGCTTTTGCGACTCATCAATTCGCGCTTATGGTTGTTGTTTTTACCTTCGTGTCACCGATTCTTTTCGAAATATTTGTGTTCACCTTCTCACCGCAAAATCTAGAGTTGCTCCTGCAAGACGAAAATCTTTGCCCAAATTAGAATTGTGTGGAGCTCAATTTCTTGGGAAGCTATATTAAAAAATTAAAAGACTTTTCGTTTTCAAAGCTCCCGTGGTAATTCTCTGGACAGATTCGCAAATTGTTCTTCACTGGCTCAAGCAGCACTCATCAACTTTATCCGTTTTTGTTGGCAACAGAGTATCTGAAATTCAAGATCTAACGAACGGATGTTTTTGGCGACATGTACCGACGCATTGTAATCCAGCAGATATCGTTTGTCGCGGTTCAACAGTACAAGAACTTGCTTCATCTATCTGGTTCAATGGCCCTTCGTTTCTCTCTTCAAAGGAAGCTGAAGACGAAATAAATAAGGAGAAACGTAAAACGGCACTGCGTCTAGAGGTTAAATGTAATTACATCTTAAAATCGATTGAAAATTACAGCTCATATTTGAAAATTATTCGTGTTGTTGCGTGGATGCTTCGTTTTTCACAAAAATATAAAACTAATCTTTTAAATACTGACTCTTTACAACCCCATAGTTTTCAACATACAGCAGCTCTATTTTAAAGATGACATAACACGAGCCGTAAAGAAAAAAGATCCGCAAGGTGCTCTCAAGTGCCTCAACCCCTTTGTAGATGCTTCAAGTGGCTTTAATTTGCTCAAGGTCGGTGGTCGATTAGAGTATGCTGCAATTTCTGAAGGTCACACCCTATAATACTGCCTGCCAAAAATCATTTCGTCAATTGCTATATACGTCATATCCATATTAGTAACTATCACGCTGAACCAAAGGCTCTAATGTCGCTTATTCGTCAACAATTTTGGATCATCAATTCCCGAAACCTTTGTCGTCAAATTGTCAACTCTTGCGTCCAATGCATTCGTTATAGGCCAAAATTTCTTCAACAAATGATGGGGAACTTACCAGTAGAACGGCTCAACCCTGGTAGACCATTCGCCCGATGTGCCGTAGATTTTTGTGGTCCAGTCAACACATATTATCGTATACGAGGGAAGATTCCATATAAAACCTACATTGCCGTTTTTGTTTGTCTTGCAACCAAGGCAGTACACATTGAAGTGGTTTCGGATCTGTCAACAGATACCTTTATTGCTGCTCTCAAAAGGCTAATTGGTCGAAGAGGTCTGCCCACAGATATTTTCTGCGACAACGCAACAAATTGGCAGAATTAAAATCGTTTTTATTTAATCCCATCAACGCAAATGCCATTATGAACTTTTGTTGTAATGAATTTATTAATTTTCGTTTTATTCCCCCCAGAGCTCCTCATTTTGGTGGATTGTGGGAAGCAGCTGTTAAATCGGCAAAGGGTCATCTCTCTAACACACTAGCACGGCTCACTTACGAAGAGCTCGCAACAGCAATGGTTGGCATTGAAGCTATCCTGAACTCGAGGCCCATTTCACCGTTATCATCCGATTCAAGTGACTTTGAGGCTCTCACACCTGGCCATTTCGTCATTGGGTCAGCTCTCCGTGCCTTGCCAGAACGAGATGTTTCATCAAAGCCAATCGACCATTTAGAGCATTGGGCTCGAATAAGTGCCATCATGCAACGATTTTGGAAGAAGTGGTCCCATGACTATATAAATGAGCTCCAGACCCGAAAAAAGTGGACAGTCTCTAATAAAAACATCACTACTGGTGCGCTAGTTCTCAATTATGAAGATAACTTACCTCCACAAAAATGGCTCATGGGCAAGATCATCAACGTGGTACATGGCAGAGATGAACGTGTAAGAGTGGTAGACATCAAAACAGCTAAAGGAGTTATACGTCGCCCTATCCACAAACTGGCTACATTAATTTCATCTTGAAAGTGTCTTTTCAATGGGGCCGGCATGTTAGGCCAACGTAAAAATATTATTTAATTTATTTTTTATTTACTTAATTTTGCTTTATTCTTTTCATTACATTTTTCTTATTTTGTACCACTGTATTTTTATCATATTTTATTACAAAGTGGCTCACTGTTCATATTCTTTTTGTATATCCCGTTAGTTTTTATATTTGTTTGTTACTTAAATTCTTTCAAGTAGTATGTTTTGTTGTTGTTAAAAAGAATGCATTTACTTGAATTGTTACATACATAATAATATTGTTTTGGTAATTTAAATATAAATCATAAAAGAAGTTGAATAAGTACATTGGAAGTGAGAACCAAAATAATAACAACAACAGTGGCCCTTTGTTAAAGAATGTATGCAAATTTGCTCAAATACAAAAATAATGTTATTTTAAGTAAAAAAAATACTTTTAAAATTAATAAAACAGTGTTAATCTTGAAGTGAAATAAATCGGGTGTTTTTGTTTTACTCGGTCCCAAATTCCATAGGAACAATTAAGTTTTTTGTAGTGCCTCAAATTATAAGTTTAGCAGCGTATAGATAACAACTTTAAATTAACAAGTTGCTCTATATTGCTGCCGGTAAGGAAAACGCACCTTACGAGTATCGTACAATGCCTACAGAGCCAAATTAATTTATTTCAGAATCAGTTGCTCAATGCTCAAAAAGCATTGTCCATTGCAGTGAATAAAAATTCTACACCATGTTCTTCAGCTGCTGTGCCACAAACATCAAACATGCTGATGCCAGTAACAGGTACCAGCGAAATGATTCTTCAAGATTTAGTAAATCTAACACCTATTGATATTTTTGAGGCCATTACAAACATGAATTCATTGATTGAGAAAATAATAATACCTGAAACTTTACGCCACGCTCATAATAATGGATCTGTATTTACAACAGATCTCAAAAAATAGCAAGTTTCATCGGTATGAATTATGTCAGCCTACATGGGTGTGCTATAAACAGCTGCAAGATTTGAGGAAATAAGAAGATATTTACATTTCTGCAACAATGTGTCGCAACCACCAACTACATCGCCCAATTTTGATAGAGCATATAAAATTAGATTAGTGATGGACGACTTTAACTCAAGTTTTTAATTATCTATGAATAATACGAAAACCCAATCAGTGGATGAATATATGGTAAAATTTAAAGGACATAAGATAATGAAACAATATGTGCAAAATAAACCAATAAAAAGAGGGTTCAAAATGTGGTGCCGCACTGACTCTAGAACCGGTTATTTATTTCGATTTGATTTGTATACAAAAAAGAAGTTATCAGGACCAGTAATAGGATTAGGGGATTATGTTGTTTTTCAGTTTACAAATCAGTTAGTGGGCCTTGGATGTGAAGTTTATTTCGATAATTTTTTCAATTCACCCATGCTACAATATAAACTAGCAAAACAAAATATAAAAGCATGTGGCACTGTTCGCTTGCAGCGGAAAAATATTCCCATAAACTTATATTGGATAAAGACATGAACAGAGGTGATATATATGCTACTAATTTCGAAGGAACTACTTTCATCTAGTGGATGGATAACAAAGCTGTACATCTTCTCTCAAATTTCTTGTCACCAATACCTACCCAAAAGGTAAAACGTAGACAAGTAGGTTCAGCCCAATGTCTCGAGATAACATGTCCTCATATAGTGCACAAATACAATAAAAATATGGGTGGTGTAGATCTCATGGACCAGAAGAAAGTCACATACGAAGTCGACAGAAAATCAAATATTATTTGCGTATTTTTCGATCTATTAGACATTGGAATGAACGATGCTTATATCGTATATGAAGAACTTTATTGTGAAAATCGTATAGCATGTAAAGTTCTAACATCTCTTGAATTCATGAAAGTTATTGCCAGGACCATGATCGGTAATTTCTTTACTAGAAAACACGCCCTGCCCTCTACGTCCATGACAAAAAAACGGATCCAGAATATAGGACTCAAGCACTCAATGCCATGTCACATGCCATGCAAAAGTCACCATCACGCAAACGATGTGCGCAATGTGCTAAGAGTGGAATAGAAAATGGATCAAACAATATATGTGCTATCTGCAAAGTTCATTTATGTTTTACAGCGAACAGAAATTGTTTTGAAGATTTTCATTAATTAATAATCAAAAAATAACCAGTAATTACATTTTTTACATCATTAAATCGAATTGTTTTAATTCATAAAGTAACACCTCACTGCAAGCATTGTCGACCCTTATCGCACATTGGGACATATTTATCCCAAGTCATATCTTTCCATCCGATTACATTTTTAAATTTTTATTATTATATATGTTTCAAAAAGCCCTTAATACACTATAAAATATATATAGATTCTTCAGAAGTTTTGAGTACCAGTTTTGTGCGTGAAAGGGTTAATAGACATTTACGTTTAATTTGTGTCTTGTAGGCTTTTCTAAATTTATTGTCTTTGGAAACTAGGTGATTATCTTCTACTCTATACTTAGAAACTTTCCCATACTTAGGCTAAGTTTTGCAAGCTCTATAATTTTTAATAAATTCGTTCTTACCCCTTTTATCAGCCGCGTATATTCTATAAACCTTTTCCCTATGTAGCCTTTTTGAAAGTGCCTTAATATCTTCTCTTGTTATTGCATTATTGACGAAATCTAACGATTTATGTATTGTATTATTAAGTTAATATTGCTTTATAAATCTTTTCTTCTAGGTCATTTTCTTTATTTGCATCCGCATTAAAAAGTGTGCTCGTTAAGTGTCAGATGCAATCTTTCGACATCAGAGTTCCCTGTTTTGTTGTAGGTTGTCGATTAGGAAATGTTAAACAACAACTAAATCTACTTCGTTATCTGTGAATATTGTAGTATACCACACAAGCCTACACTGCATGCACAATGCATAGAATTAATAAATAATGAAGTATCAAATTATATTTGTTTTATGCATAAAAATTAAGACACATTTGCATAAAACAGAAAACAGGTTATGGGCCCAGCTTATTGCTGTTAGAAATGGAGGATTTCAAGATATCTAAACTAGAAGGATCGGAAGGCTGGACTTTGTGGAAATTCCAGGTAAAGGTGGTACTACGCGCTAGTAACCTTCGGAATATAGTAGATGGAGTTACAAAGAATCCTGAACAAGATATCGCGGAGATAAATAAATGAATTTCTTTGGATACAAAGCTCAAAGAATGTTGGTCGTGTCTATGGCTAAAGAACCAATGCTTCACATTATGAATTGCAACACAGCAGCTGATATGCGGTCTATTTTTGAAAATGTATATGAGCAGAAGTCAGAAACATCAATTCATTTACTACAGCAACAATTTTTTTCGTATCAGAAAGGTCCTCAGGGAACAATATCGGTTCTCATTTCTAAGTTACAGAAGTTAGCTAAGCAGTTGGAGGATCTTGGTGAAAAGATATCAGATAACATGTTGTTTACAAAAATTTTTATGACCTTGCCGGATGAATAAAAACATTTCTTTTCTTCGTGAGAAGCTACTGATAAGAAAGAGAGAACATTAACAAATTTAACGTCAAGATTATGTATGGAGGAGACAAGGCTTTGTATTTAAATCTGAAGCATTTGTTGCCAAGCATCATAAGAAGATCAACAAGCAGGCAACAGACTCAAACTAATAAGAGTTCTAGAGGTAAATGTTTAATTTGGCCACTGGAAGCGTGACTGACCAAATAAAAACCATAAACGCAGTGGCGAAGCTTTCATTAGTAAACATTTATTTATGTCTACTTCTACGTTAAGTTTAAGACTCCAATAAGTATTCGGGTTGGTAACGGTTAAGTTATTCCTGCAATTGGTAAGGGAAACATTTTTATTAAAGCTTACGATGGTAAGGTCTGGAATTCAAAATTCCTTGCAAATGTACTTTATGTCCCATGCATCAAATTAAATCTTTTCTGTACTAATGTATGCTTAGACAAGGGCTATTCTCTGGAGGCAAATGAAAGTGAATGTGCTTTTAAGTATAATGGGAAGGTGTTCCCTAAAGGTTAAAGAAAAAATTCTAAACTTTTTAAACTGCTAATGCAAGTGAAAGAAGATACGTCTAATTTAAATGTTGCTGTAGAAGTCGATTCCTAGTAAACATGGCATGGAAGAATTTGTCATCAAGATTAAGAACATATTAAAGAAGTCTTAGCAAATCAAAATATAAAATATTATTGCGATGGTTTCTTTTGTGAAGGATCTATTATAGGTAAGCAACATAGAATGGCGTTCACAGTAAGTACTAACAGAGCTAGAGAAGTTGGAGAGCTAGTGCTCAGATCTATGCGGGCCGATGCAAGTTAAATCATTTGGTGGTGCTATGTTACTATTTCGTGATGATTATTTCAATTATCGATACGTTTACTCGTATTGTATAAAGTCGAAGTCTTATGCTGCTAAAGAAATTGCGAAATATTTAGATCAAAGGGAAGCAGATACCGGAAAAAAGGTGCAAGCAATACAATCAGATAACGGTTCAGAATTTATAAATAAAGAAGTAAGTAATATATTTTGTAAATATAAATTAACACATCAAAAATCTACACCATACACACCTGAACATAATGGTAGAGCCGAGCGAGATATAAAAACAGTAATAGAAGCAGCTAGATCTTTAACACTTAGCAAAATTACTGGGATGAGGCAGTAAATAATGTTATTTTTATACTTAATACGACAGGAAAAAGTCCACAAATACATTAAACTCCATTTGAGTTGTGGTTTAATAAGGTGCCGGATATATCTATGCCTGATATATTTTTGGTTCAGATGCATACCTTCACGTTCCACAAGAGAAACGAAGAAAACTAGATTCAAAATCTAAAAAAGGCATTTTGTAGGCTATCAATAAATTGTAAAGGAAAAATGGATTCAAATGATGAATTCGAGGATGCAGAAAATGATATTGTTAAAGACTCAAAAGATTTCACCGAGTGTGAAATACCAGGTAGTTCTATTGAAAATACTGAAAGTTATAATACCTCTCATACTCCAGTCAGTAGTTATAATTTGAGATCTAAACAACAAAATGATGTCATAAACGAATTGGTAGCGGATTATGGTACCAAAAAAAAAAGTAGTTTAAGAACATAATGGATGGCTGCCATGGATGAGGAGTACAAATCTCTAATAACTAATGGTACTTGGAATCTAACAAAGTTGCCAAAAGGGAAGAAGGCAATATGAAATAAATGGGTGTATAAGATAAAAAGAAATCAAATGGGTGAAATAGAGCGTTATAAAGCAAGATAAGTTCGTGGTTTTACTCAAAAACAAGGTGTAGATTATGAGGAGACTTTAGTCCGGTGGCAAAATTTACTTCCATTAGAACAATATTAGCCTTGTGTGCATCTCTTAATTTTTTCTTAACTCAGTTTCATATAAAAACAGCTTTTATATATGGAGAGTTAGAAGAAGAGATATTTATGTATCAGCCAACTGGGTTTACTGATGGTAGTAGCAATGTTTAAAACTAAATAAAAGCAGGCCTCTAGGTGTTGGAATAAAAAGTTCACAGATATGATAGAAAATTATCATTTTAAAGCGAGTTGTACAGATTCATGTGTTTTTGTTGGCAAGATCAATAAAAAGAAAATTATATTGGCTATTTACATTGATGACGGTATAATTGCATCAGAATCTCAGAAGGAAACTGCAAAAGAACTCGTTAATTCTCTAAAACGTGTATTTGACGTAAAAGAATTTAGTTTGATATTATTAGGCATGGAAATAATCAAAGAACCAGATAGAATAATAGTTTCTCAAACTGCTTATTTAAAGAAATATTGCAGAAATTCAACATGCAAGAATCTAGACCAGTAAGCTGAGTATATTCAGAACACTAGTTCAACATCACACGAAGTTAAGTTCCCGTACAGGGAAGCAGTAGGATCCTTAATGTACTTAGCTATAGCCTAAGACCCGATATTTCTTTTGCAGTACCATATGCAAGTTGTTTTTTGGATTCCTTTAATGAAGAACATATTGTGGGAGTAAAACGAATTCTAAAATAGTTAAATTGGACTATAGACGATGAAATTATTTTTAATAAAACCGATAACTTTAATATTGATTGTTATTCTGATTCTGATTATGCTGGCGATCCTGAAACTAGACATTCAACAAGCGGTTGCGTTTTGGTGTTATCAGGTGGTACGGTTTCATGGATGTTGAGAAACCAGCAGACAATAGCCCTATCTACTACAGAAGCAGAGTACATGGCCACATGTGAAAGCGCAAAGGAACTGATTTGGGTACAGCGATTGTTAAACGATTTATTGGGTAAGAGGAAAGAAGTTCCTATTTTGCATTGGAATAACCACAGTGCCATCAAACTCGTCAAAAATCCAGAGTTTCACAAGAGAACTAAGCACATGAAATTTCATTTCAGTATACGAAAGAAAGAGGTTTCTGTTACAATATAAGTCAACGACAGAACAGTTAGCCGATATATTTACAAAACCACTACAGAAGCAACAATTTATTCGAATAAAGAAATTATCAAATATTACTAATGTAAAATGATAAATAATTATTAAAATAAAAGGGGAAGTGTTAAAAAATGTTGTTTGTATAAAATTTATTTGTTCTTCAACTTGTTCTTAAAAACACTTAATACTGTAATATGTTCAGTGTTATAGTTAAGTTTCAAGGTAAGTATTACTGAGCACTTCTGCCGTTTTGCTTCCGAGCATCAAAATGCCCTTTTTGTGAGAATTAACAAGTCTATTTGAATTGCAAATTAATTCTGTCTTTATTAAATAAAAATAGCGGCTTATATAGTACAATTTTGTAGTGGTCATCATTTTCACAATATTGCTGTATATCCAAAAAAATAATTTTTAAACAAAAATGGTATTTGGTTACCATCCAAATTCTCACAATCAACAAAAATATACATATACATTGAACTTGCTTTTTTTTCTGCTGACCATACATAAGTTTCCTTTGATTAATTTTTATTTGAACAATTTGTATTTTTGGTTTTATGTTGCATACAGTCTTCTCATAAGTCTATGAGCATATACCTATTATTACAGTGTTGCGCATAAGTGCACATACACTACAATACATTTGTAATTAAAATAGTTTTGTAAATTGTATTTTTATTTTAAATCAAATTGAAAATACAAATTTAATTACTTTTGCATAAAACAGAAAACGAACAATACGAAATTTTTTTCTCTGTTAGTTAGTTAGAAAGGCTAAGATTAATTCTCATAAGTAGTAGATAAGTTGATACAAATTTAAATAAAATTAGACTTTTGATTATAAGCATAAATCGGCAACAACTGCCTAGTTTTCTTTCATTAGCCTCACTTGTTGCGGCAGTTCTTTCGAATAAGTTTTAGCTGGAACCTTTTCAGCTATTTTATAATAAATATAAGGGCTATAGGGAAAATTTACACAACACACCAACATACTCCTGCCCAAACAGACCTATTAAAAAAAGATTTTTTTTAATGATCCTGCAAGTAATCCTTAAAAACGCGGACTCCGAAGCCAAAATTTCCACTAAATCCTTTAGGTGCACTGTTGTTAAATTCTTCAGTCATAGAAAGGATATTTAAGAAGAGGGAAAAGTATGTTAGAGAGGAATACTTGAAGGAAGAATACGTTCCATCCCCAAGCACCGATACTCCCTTAATTACAAGCCATTCCTTTAACAGCAAGCCTAAAGGCCAAGATAGAAGAAGATTCCAACAGCCTAGCAAAGAGCAAGAAACCAAAGAAAAAACGAGCTAGTAAGAAATTTCAAAAGAGAAAGCAGACAGCTTTATTGTACAAACAGCTGATCCTAGCAGACACAATTACAAAAAATTATGTAATTATTCCTCAGCATATATATAGGTCCCATCAGGCACAATAAGATGTTTATTTATTATTAAGAACTATGTATCGAAAAAACATAGTAATAATAATAATGCTGTAGCAGACATATATGTAAATGTAAGAATTAAGGAAGAATGATTAAAAATATCTGAAATTTAAGAACAAAAATAAAAATTTTAATTACATTGTTAGAATACTTTGATTAATGGAATAGCAAGATATAATTAACAAAGTTAGATTGATAAGAGAAAATTTTAATAAGTCATCAAAATACTTAAAAACGGAGAGACCAACGAAGAAGACAGACTTACAGAATTTATTCAATTGCTTAGAACAAATATGGGTAGTACTCAACGTACACTATCCTCATCTTACAGCAGCTCATAAAGTAGCAGCATTGTTCTAAGACGTTAGAGATGAACTCTATAAAATTGCTACAAGAAAAAAGCTTAACATAAACATACCATTCAAGAAAAATTTTCCTACGACAGTAAAGTTTTTACCATAGAAGACAACAAAATGGCAGCATTCAGCCTAGGAACAACATCTAAAGCTATTGTAGAAAATCAATCATTGAATAATGTTTTGTATTTGAAGTCATTGAAAAGAAAATATTTTTTCATTTTCTTGTAAGCTTTTGTCGAAGAAATTTTAATTCTTTTTTAAATAAACTTAAATTACAACCAAACCAACGGTTTTATAATAGGTTATGAGCAAATCTAAAGATGGCTGGTGCTAGAATGGATAAAAGTGATATTCTTACACATCTGTTTATGTCGTTGCCTGAGAAATTTGATCCCTTAATTACTGCTCTGCAGAATTTAGAAGAATCCATTTTAAATTACATTATGGTTAAGGAACGGTTGGTGCTTGAAGAAACTAAAATTTCAAACCGTGTCGATGAAGAAGGTGGAACTAAAACAGCATTTGTAGGAAAGAAAAATTTTATTAAAAAATACAAATAAATTAGTTCAGGGCAAGCCTTGCTTAAAATTTAAACAAGATTCTGGAGCAAGTGATCATTTGGTAAATGAAAGATGGTACTTTGACATAATAAATAAGCTATAGACATGTGCTCGGTCGTTCGTTTCAGTGACCGCTCTTTTTAGTCAATTATCAAAGACTGCTTCGTTCGTTCAATTCGTTCAGTCGGTCAATTTAAACGAAAGGAACCGGTTAAATAATTAGCTCATTTCGTTCAATTAAGTCATCCGTTCAATTTTACCCGTGCACTATTGAACGAAAAGACCAAATTTAAATTACCGGGTCATTCCGTTCACTTTATTGATTCGGTCAATTTAACCCTTTCGTTCGCGAACGACTTATAAATCCTATTCAAATAAAAGTTGCCAAAGACGATCAATCTCTAACCGCAAAAGAGGTTGGAACAATTAAAGGAGTAATCAACAAAGATGTTGATATAACACTACAAAATGTATTATTCGTTCCAGAACTAAGGGATAATCTACTGTCCGTGAAGAAAATGACATCAGTTGGAATAGAAGTAAGATTCTGCAGAAACAAAGCTTTTATTTTAAAGGGAAATACACCTTTAGCGCCTGGTTACTTACAAGGAAACTTATATGCGGTTAGCTTTAAAATTAACCAAAGTGTAGCAAATTTAACAAATGTGGAGGAAAATTAATTATGGCACAAACGTTATGGTCACATTGGGCAATCATCTTTTTATGATTTGGTGAACAAAAAAATGGTGTACGGTATTGACGCTAAACCGGAGAAGCTTGAATTTTGTGATGTTTGTGTAGAAGGAAAACACTGCCGTGATGCTTCTAACCAAACTCGCAATAAATCGAGCCGGCACCTTGAAAGAATTCATTCTGATATTTGTGGCCCAATAGATCCGGTTGCTTGGGACGGTTCGAAATATTTTGTATCGTTTATCGATGATTTTACTCACTTCTCAATCATATATACAATTAAAAAAAATCTGAAGTGTTTAATCAATTAATTGCATATGAGGCAATGGTAAATGCAAAATTTGGAATTTCCATTTCAAATCTTACAATAGATCAAGGAAGAGAATGTGGATCTACAGAACAAAAGAAGTGGTACAAACAGAAAGGAATTAATGTAGAAGAAACTATAGCTTATTCTTCTTAACAAAATGGTGTTAACGAACGCTTTAAAAGGACCAAAAACGTCATAAACTTGATGCTAAAAGTAAAAAGTTTGTTATGATCGGATATGTTTCAAACGGCTACAAGTTGTGGGACATGTATTCGAGGAAGATAATTACTTCAAGAGATGTTAAGTTTGACGAATCGAACTTTCCTTATGCAGAAGGGGAAAATGAAGAACAAACAAATATAATAGTAAGAAGTGAGATGCCAGAAGGGAACGAAGATAAACAGATTCCTGTTACACCTAATAATAATGAATTAGCTGAGAATAATGGAAATAGTCTTGATTATTACATGACATCGGATGAGGAATTTAACAATGGCGAAGATACTGGTTTTAATAATAGTTACAATAGTAATGGAAGCTTTAATGGTCATAGAACAACTGATAATAATGAAGCTCCAACACTTAGAAGAAGTGAAAGAGAAAAGAAACCAACGAGTAAATTTCTTGGTTTTAGTTTTGGCTATTTTGTTTATACAGATGTTGATCATTTTATGTACATTCCTGCTCAATTCTGTGATATTTCTGGTCATAGTGATGCAGCAAAGTGGAATGAAGCTATTAAAGAATAATTGAAATCAATGGATACAAATCAAGTTCGAAAAGTCGTCAAGTGTCCGGAAAATGCAAAAGTACTGAAATCAAGATGGATTTTTAAAATGAAGTGCGATGAAAATGGACTTCCAATAAGTTATAAAGTCCGTCTAGTAGTAAAAGATTTTCTCGAAAGAAAAGAAATAGACTACAAGAAAACATATGCACCTGTGGCTAAGTTGGCTACTATTCGTGTGTTGGTGGCTGTAGCTTTAAAGAAGAAGTTAACTCTATATCAAGTTGACATCAAATCAGCTTTTTTAAATGGATATCTTCAGGAAGTCCCTGATGGAGTTGATGTAAAAACTGGTATGGCATGTCTTCTTCAAAAGTCGCTTTATGGTTTTAAGCAAGCTCCAAAGTGTTGAAATGATACACTTAACAAATATCTTATTACTAGGGCTGCGATTTCCATGCAAATGCATGTCTTTTATCGAAAGTCTATTAACGATATCGACCAATTATCTTTCCGAATCAATAAATTTGCGTTAAAATGGCATCGATTTGTTTTTACATATTTTTGCATATTTAGGCGAAAATGCATATTTTTGCATATTTTGGTGAAAATGCATATTTTTTGACATATTTTAAATTTATTAATACATATTTTTGCATAATTCGAAATTTTTACGTAATTTTTTAAAAAATGTCCAAATAAACAAAAAAATCAATTAACTCTTTTGGTTCTCTACTAAAAATATAACTTTATGTAAGTAAAAGACGCATATACTACATAACTTGATGTCGCATGCTAACACAATATTTGACATTCAATTTTCAAACACAAACATAAATGTATGTAATTTTTTCATTGTTTTGCAACGTATTTTTGAGAAAAACTAGATACTTATAATTTTTTTTTTAATAAAATGTTTACATTGAAAACAATAGTTTAAATGATATTTGTCCATTAATTGTTAGATATTTAATTGTGAGTATATTTTACAGTTCATTAAGTATCTTTTGTTTTACAAGAATTTCTTTTTGCCGAAGATTAAGCCTTCAAAGTCTTCCATCCTAATGAAATACGTTAACAAATTTAATAATGTCTTTAAATTTGATGGTCATACACTTTATTGCAAAGTTTGCAATAAATCCTTGATTCACGAAAGAAAGTTTTTGATTGAGCAACACTTAAAAAGTCAATAATTTTTGCGAAAAAAGCCGACTTCAAAACAGATTTCATCAGTTCAAGTGTATGGCCACTTTATACCTTTTCAACTGTTCAATGGTTTGGCAATATACATCAAATTACAGCACCCTTTTACTTCCAAATTCAAATTATATACCTGCTGTTGTAGTAGATTTAGCAATCAGGTTCTGTGTAAATTTCAACCGTCTGTCTTTAACGGTTTAACAGTTTGCCCATATACATCAGATTATATCAACTATTTAATTTATAATATTTAATTTTTTATTTAATTTTTATACTTCATATTATACCAAATAAAGTAGTGGACATTCTGTCTAAAATAAGGTGTTTGTATACAACGGTTCAAAAAATACGGCCATATAGAACTAATTACATTAATTTTGAAAACACCCCTTTAATTTCTAAATTCAAATTATAAGCTTCTTGTTATAGCGGACTAAGCAAAACATGTCCCTTGAAAATTTCAGCTGTTAGGAGTTAGAAATACAGGTCCCTTTTAAATTTCAGCGTTCTGTCTATAACGGTGCAATTGAAATTACATTAACTATTGGAACACCCTTTAACTTCCAAATCCAAATTTTATACTTGTTGTTTTAGCGGACTTAGCAATACAGGTTCGTTGTAAATTTCAAGCCTCTGTCTACAACTGTTCAAGAGTATGGCCATATACATCAAATTTAATGAACTATTAGCGCACCCTTTAATTTATAATTTGTAATATTAATATTTTTTACTATAAGGGCCATAGCAATCGACATTCTGTCCAATTTTCAAGCGTTTGTCTATAACGGTTCAAAAGATAGGCCCATATAAGTAAATTTACATCAATTATGGAGGCACCCTTTAATTTGTAGATTTATTTTTGTATAACTTTTTATTATTGGGGGCTATAGTAAGACGCAGTCATTTTAAATTTTACAGAATCGCCCTTTACAATTCATAATACACGTAAAAAATATGTGTGTTGTATATGGACACCCTTTAATTTTTAAGATTATAAACTGTTTTTAAAACGGGCCCAATCTGTAAGCATAGTCTATCATATTACCAAAACTTTTCAAAATCGGATCAGAAAAGACTGAGTTCTGGAGGTACAAACATAAAAAAAGCCACATTCAGCCAAATTGTAGAACCTCCTTTTTTTGAAGTCGGTTAAAAACACAAGGAGCTGCTCGAGCGTGTTAAAGAAAAGTTTTCCCAATCGCTGCTTAAATATACAGAGACAACAAGTAAGTTTTGTGTAGACTTATGTGAAGCATTTATTTTCGCTGACATAACCTTAAACAAATTAAGTAACGAAAATTTAAGAAATTTCTTTAAAACATACATAAATGAGAGTATCCCTTGTCAGTCTACTATTAGAAAAAATTATTTAGACAAAATATATGGCTCCGAACTAGAAAAGATCTGTTCATTCTTGAAAAGCAAATATTTATGTGTGTTTCGATGGACGAAACAACTGATATAGAAAGGCGTTACGTTTCAAATTTTATTGTCGGAGTTTTGGATAAAGATGAAGAAGTTTCCAAAAATAAATTTTTGCTTGACTTTATGGAATTGGAAAACGCCAACCCAGCTACGATAGCTCGTACTTTCCATGACTCAATAAATTTATTAGGTCAAGATTTTGACAAAAAGCAGATCCTTCTATTTTTAACCGATGCGGCACCTTATATGGTTAAGGCTGCCAATAGCCCAATAGCCTTTAAATACTTTACCCAAAACTGTTACATGATACCTGCTTGGCACATGGGTTACACCGCGTTGCAGAGGAAATTAGAAGCAAATTCGAAAATATTTACTTATTGGTTTCATACGGGAAAAAATATTTTTAAATAAATGTATCCCTTGGGTTCCCCGTCCACCACAGCCAGTATTAACAAAATGGGGAATCTGGCTAGAGATGCTGTAAAATACTATTCAAAAAACTTTGAGTAATTTAAGAATGTTATCGAAGAGCTTGTTGATACTAATTCATATGCAATTATAAAAGTAAAAAAAATATTAAATTTAAATAAGATCAAAAGTCAATTAGCATTTGTATCTTCCAACTACGAATATATTGGTGAGACAATACCTAAATTGGAGGGATTTAGTTTACTTAATACTCAAGTCAAATTAGTTGATAAGCAGAAAGTAAA
Organism: Gymnosoma rotundatum; assembly: GCA_916610165.2. Taxonomy (NCBI): domain Eukaryota; kingdom Metazoa; phylum Arthropoda; class Insecta; order Diptera; family Tachinidae; genus Gymnosoma; species Gymnosoma rotundatum. The sequence continues at coordinate 114,994,847 of OU744336.1, forward strand.
ATTAACAATGTGAAAGGAAGAGCAGCCCAACAAATTAAATTAAAAATCCAAAGCGTTTTGCAAAAAAAATTAAGGATTTACAAAAATAAAACAAATTTCAAATTATTAGAAAGTGAATATTCCCCAAACGAATTGGCTTCCTACAAGTATGCTCCAACAACTTCGTTTGACATTGAGAGATCATTTTCTATGTATAAAAGTTTTTTACGTCCGAACAGACAAAATTTTACTTTTGATAATATAAATAAGTATTTATTTGTTTATAAAAACAAAAATTTAAATAAGTTAGGTATTTAAATTTTAAAAACCATTTGTATGTTGTACCTTTAAATAACAATAGACTGAATATTTTATTATTAATAAAATTACAAAAAAAAATATTTTTTTTACTTCATATTTTTTATTTTTTTAGTGCATATTTTGGATTTTTTAGTGCATATTTTAAGCGCATATTTTCGATTTTTTAGTGCATTAAAATCTCAGCCCTACTTATTACCATTGGTTTTATCAGTAAACAAAATTTGAAAATTCTGATGTTTTATTTATAATCATGTACGTAGATGACTTGTTAATTGCTAGCAGCAGTGAAAAACTTTTTGAAGATTTTAAAAATAATTTGTCAAGAAAATTTGAATTATCAGACTTTGGAATTCTTAAACATTTTTTGGGTATGAAATATTTAAAAGATGATGTTAATATATTTATATCGCAAGAAGCAAGTATCAGTTAGCGGTTACATTTTTAAAGTATACGGTTGTACGGTTTCCTGTGCTAGTAGAAAATCACAAACAGTTTCAACATCTTCAAGCGAAGCAGAATATGTTGCCTTAAGCGCTGCTGTCTCAGAAGCAATTTGGTTACGTTGGTTACTTTAAGATTTGAAAGATATTAAAAACAAAGCTATCATTATTTTTGAAGACAATAATGGTTTCATTTGTATGGCGTCCAATGTAAAGTGCAAGAAATCAAAACACATTGATATCAAACATCACTTTATAAGGGATTACATTGAGAAAGGGGTAATCACAGTTAAGCCTATAGGAACTGCTGATCAATTAGCTGATATATTTACTAAGTCTTTAGATAAAAATAGATTTATCAAACTTTGTAATTGTTTGGGCTTGCATGATTGAAAAGGGGTATTGTAGAAAAGCAGTCATTGAATAATGTTTTGTATTTGAAGTCATTGGAAAAAAAATTGTTCATTCTCTTGTAAATTTTTATCGAAGCAACTTTAATTCTTTTTTAAATAAACTTAAATTACAATCAAACCACTTCCATTATTTAATGGTAATTACGTAGATTTAGAAAGTTTCAAAACAAACTTCTAATGTCAGGACAGCCATAAATTCATTCACAGACAAAATTGCAAACATAATTAATAAATCAAACACTTTGGGAATTAAAGAATTAGGAGATGGAGTCTCAGAACTAGAAAAAATTATCATAAAATTAAATCACAAATTAGACTTAGATATATTTAACAAAAGGCTTAAATTGAAACTTTAAATCGACCGGATATGCTGCACGACCAAAAAATTTGGAAGAAGCATTTGAATTTGCATTAGAATTGGAAAATGAGCAAAATTCAAATCACAATTACATTTTTCATTTCAAAAAGGAAAAACACGAATTCCCAAAGAAAACCACAATGCATTTAATAATAACAGACAAAATAGCTATATGAACTTACTTTCTCTTATAGAAATAACAATAATAAATAAAAATAATAAACTTTCTAGAAACAACTATTCAAATAACTATTTCCACAATGAATTTTATCTTGAAAATTAATTAATATTATAAAAAAATTACCGTTGTTTAATTTAATATTTGCAAAGTGCCTGCGCATAGAAATAAATTATCGTAGTGTTTTGTGAGATTTTATTTTTCATCCTCTTTCAACTATACAAAAGAGCCGAAAAAAAGTTAGCCGTATGCATTGAAAAAAAATTTAATTACTGTTGGTTATTGTTGTTTTTGCTTAAATTTTTAGTTTATTTTTTTCTTGGAGAATAATTTTTTATTTACTCCTGGCTGTTTCCCCTTGTTGTTAGTAACAACTTGTTACCTAGAGTTTAGAACCCATCAATTATCTGCTGTTGTTTTTGGTGTTGTTGGTTTTATTATGTTACCATTGGTCAATGTTGAAATTAGTTTAGAGTTCAGTCATTCGAATCACCTTATATGGGTTTCGTTGCAGTTATTTAATAATTTTAATTTTCTTTTTATATAATTTAGCCTAATTACTTTTTTTCTTGTATTTATAATTTTAGAGTTTTTATCTTTCGAGATGAGTAATAAATGATAATGTGGGTAAAAATATCTGCGGCTCGCGTAAACGAAATTTTTTCTTGATTGTGTTTTTTAACTTTTATTTAAAAAAAGTTTCATTATATTTTATTTATGTGCGGTTCCTGTTATGCAAGCGAGCGGCTCGTCTACAAAATTTGTATAGGAATCACTCAAAAAATTTAGTGCTTTTCATAAAAATTTTCTAGACGAGTCGATGGCTTGTAATACAAAAATCGCACATAAAACTTTTGTTTTAAGATATACTTATATATTTTTTTATATTTAGTGATATTTATTTTTACTGAAAATGTAACTGGCCCGTTGAGTAATGACAAATAAAGTTACAAGGTTGTCAGTACCTTATTAATTTTTTATATTCATTTCATATATTTGAACTTGTTAGCTTTAGATTGCTGTCACCTTAATGTCAATTTTCTCTTTATTATTTGTTGTTGTTTAGATACTTACAAACGTTTTATAGCAAAATTTTTTTTAAATGCTTTTATTTTCTTTGGAATATTATTTTGTAATTGCTGCACGCACAATAATTGAGTCTTTTTATTTTTAACCGACTTCAAAATAAGAAGGAGGTTATCAATTCGACTCAATGTTGCTTTTTTATGTTTGCAATTGCAGAACTCAGTCATTTCTGAACTGATTTTGAAAATTTTTTGTAAGTTGATAGATTATGCTAACAGATTGGTCCCGTTTTAAAAACAGTTCATAATCTGAAAAATTAAAGGGTGTCCCCATACAACATACATTTTTTAAAGTGTATTGTAAACTGTAAAGGGCACTTCTTTAAAATGTAAAATGACTCTCAATAGCAAAAAGTAATACACCCATAGGTGACGTAAATTGGCTTAAGTATGTATATGGGCCTATCTTTTGAACCGTTAAGGTACATTTAGCCGACCGTTGAAATCGTAAATGTAAAGTAAATGTAGCTGTATAGTAAATGTAGTTGTGCTTATAGAATGTGTAAAAACGTGTCATGTGTTTTTGACATAAGCAAAAAATAAAATAAAACTGTGTTGTGTTTTGAATTTTTTTATTTTGTGTGTGCTTTTAAATTAGAATTGATACCGAAGATTTGTTTATTAGTTTAAACTTCTTGCGTTTATGTAAACTTTCGTAATTTTTTTCTGTATTCTTATATCCTGGAGAATGTTTATTGTAAATGCATTCATTCGCCTAAACAAGAATCATTAATTTTTTGTCGTCCATTATTTTTTTTTCTATATTTCAATTTATAAATAAATAAAAACACACAGCTGTTCAAACCAATGATGGCCACTTTGCAATTTTGTGTAAAAAGTACGTATATATTTCAATCGTACTAAAATTATGTTTTTTTTTTTTGTAATAATGAAAAATATAACATTTGCATAAATTTTACTCAGCCTAACAATTATACAAAATATTACCTGCCGTATTCATAGAATATAAAAATTGATTTGAAATTTATTTTAGGATAAATTTGTATGAAATATTTGTCATAAAATGCATTTGAAAGTTATTTTATTTTCTATGAATATCGCAGTACATGTATAACATATTTAATTAAGAAAAGAAAACTTCATTTTCAAAAATTATTTTTTTGTGCTATTTTCCCGATTTATTATTTAAATCACCGATATTGATTATTAAGGGTCAAAGCACGTCTCGATGGCCATTTCGTTATCGCTTACTTAACTCTTCAGGAAACTTCTGACAAACATTTAAATAAACTACAGATTTTTGTCCAAACAATAAAGCCAAGACAAAAATCAAAGTTTAAGCCTATCTTTTGAACCGTTATAGAAAAACGCTTGCAAATTGGACAGTATACCGATTGCTATGGCCGTTACTATAAGTATTAATATTTAAAATTATATATTAAAAAGTGCCCTAATAGTTTATTTAATTTGATGTATATGGCCATAATTTTAAACAGTTGTAGAAATTTACAAAGAACCTGTTTTACTAACTCCGCTATAACAGCAAGTATAAAATTTTGATTTGGAAATGAACGGGTGTCCCAATAGTTGATGTAATATGGTTTATATAGCCGGACTTTTGAACCGTTATAGACAGACAGCTGAAATTTACAAGGGACATGTTTTGCTACGTCCGCTATAACAAGAAGCTTATATAGTAACAATACTTTTTTCTTTTCTATGTAATGAATTTTCTTCATCAAGGATTTTGTTTTCCTCTTCGCCAGACACATGTTTGAGACGTGTCGAGTGGTTTTTAGTTTGTTCATAGACTGACTCTTTATTCAAAACATTTTTATTGCTTACAAGCTAAATTTAAAAATATTTAAAAGGAATTTTGCCTACAAAGTTGATTGAGACGCTTTGACAAAACATATACGAAATAACCATTTTCTTTTCATTCTCAACTTTCTTTGACATTTATCTTTCATTATCCTCTCTATTTTTTGCTTTGGCGCCTATGCTGTTTTGAATTTGTGTAAAGCCCCTTTTTTTTCTTTTCACTATTATTCTACCCGTCAAACCAAACGTAAGTTTTACGAAAATAATAAATCAAAGATAATATCCCCAAACCAAATCCCATTTGTTTTTTGTTTCATTTTTTTTTGAATATTTCACATTAAAACATATATTGAATTACTTTATTTAAGCAGCAAAGTGAATCTGCTTGTTCAGCATGTTTGGCTTGTATTCAGGCCACCAAAGGAATTTAATCATTAATATAGAAGTCATTTCTAAATATAAACTAACAAATAAAAAAAAGTTATAGACTCCATATGACTATATACTTTGGTATAGACAGTCTGTTTTGCGCACAGATTACTGACCATACATACCTCTCCCATTCAGATGCAATAACTGTATGCATTTCGGCCACCTACAGAAATCATGTGTCAGCGAAAATTTGTGTTTCAATTGCGGTAACCAGAATCATGTTAATGAAGAAGCCAATGAAAAATGTGGTAATGCTGCCAGCTGCGTTAACTGCAAAGAATATAACATCAAAGAATTTAACCACTCAGGTAAAGACACAAACTGCCCAGTTTTTCTAAAAAAAAGTAATCCAAGCAATCAGAGTACTGAAGAAAACCTCTCAGAATTCCTTTCACTAAATCAATACAAGTTTTGTGCATACGCTGATGACTTTTATATTATAAAAAATCTTTCGAGAAGTTTATCCCAAACCATCAATATAGAATCAGTATTAAACCACATTTTACACTGGTGCAACTATTCTGGAGCATAATTACCTCTAGACATTTACATATATGCAGGAAAAGAGCTATTTCTGCTGGCCTATTCACTATTGAAAACACTACTTCTTTAAAAATATTGGGTGTAATATTCAATAATAAATAAAATTGTAAATATCATCTAAATTATATCGAAACATATTTAAACCAAAGACTAAATATAATAAAATATATCGCTAATAAAAAGTATAACTGTAATATATTGTCCACAATCTCAGCTATAAAAGCATTACTTCTAATTAAAATTCAGTACTGTCTCGTCCTTTACGGATGGTCTCCCAAATCACATTTAAATAAATTAAAACTATTGTCAATTCAGCACTCAGAATAGCAACTGGTGCCTTTAGAACTACACCAATATGTAACCTACTTTATGAAACAAATACTCAAACTCTTGGAAGTCATGAGAGATATCTACACTTACAGACTCTTACGTAATATCATTAATTGTGATAACTTGCCTATTTCTGAAATATATTCTGACCTTATCAAAACCTCAAACACTAATTCAAACCAATCTGTACTTAGTAGTATTCTCAAATTTGCCAATAACGATCAGCTACCAACAGAACCTTACAGTAATTTGTTTAAGTCCTCTCGACCACCTTGGCGTCTAGCTAGCGATAGCTTGAATTGCACTTTAACTCAACACCTTAAGCCGAACACACCACCATATATAAAAAAATATTTTCTCCAAATTACTAACTCTTACAAAAACTATTCCTTGATATACACTGACGGTTCTAAAATTGACAATAATGTAGCCTATAGTATAACAACTCTAAATTCTATAATAAGAACATCTATTCTTCCGCAACACACGTCTGTCTTCTCAGCTGAAATCATTGCCATATTTTAAGCTGTTAAATTCACAACTAATATAATGGACAAATTCTTGATTTGCACAGACTCTCTTTCTGCTACCCAAGCTATAAAAAACATCCATAACAACAGTTATTATGCATCCTATATCAGAAACTGTTTAAATGAATTTTATCCTAGAATAGAGTTGAATTCTATGGGTCCCAGAATATTGTCTATTCCTGGAAGTGAATTCGCTGACTGTTCTAAAATCTCCCGTTTTTTTAACCCAAAATCAGAACGCAAAAGACATTCTCAAATATATCAATATCTCCTCCTCTCAGACGATTGGGAGCTAACATCAAATTGGTATAGGGAAATTAACCTGAACAGAAAAAACATAAATAATTATCTAAATAATGGGAGTAATAATTCACTGAATACCAAAGATTTTCTAAAATTCATAAGACTTAGACTTGGACATACGTTAATTACAAGAAAATCACTCATAAGTTCTGATACATCTAACTCGTGTCCATACTGCCAATCTGGAGCCATGGTGTCAATTAAACACATCCTGTTTGATTGCACCAAATTCAACACCACTCATAGTCATTTCTTTCAAACTAATCCCATCCAGTACATCTCAGACCCCAATTTAAAAAATATTAGTGTATAAAGATATATGAAAAATTTAGTTTTTCCGTAACTGAATTTATTATTTTATTTGTATATCCTCCTTAACTATAACTTCCAATATACGACCTAAATAATTATTTTACTTTTTTATGGTGAAACTTGATCCCATATAGAATGGAAGATTTTAAATCTTCCTACACTATATGAACTTGGGTTTTGACGCCAATACTCATACTTAAATAAATTTCCATTAAGGTAGTTTTATTTTTGTTTATTCTTTGCCTATTGTAATAATATATGTAAAATTTATCTTTATCAATATATGTTTTTATGTGTATTAATAGCTGAAGGCCTTGGCAGCCATTGCTATATGGTTTATATAAGTTATCCTATTTATTATTTAAAATAGCTTATAAATAATTAAATAAATAAATAAAATAGAAAATGGGTGTCGCCATAAAATACGTGATTGTAACGTATTTTTTGAACTGTAAAAAAACATACACTTAGAACTTTTAAAAGCAAGTTATTAACCCATTTTCAACCGCTGTTGCGTTTTCGCAACACCACTTTGACACTTGGTAGCTCAGATATTAGTAGAGGTATTGGATTTCCCCTGGTTTTTAAAAGAAAGTTTGGACTGTTATTACTACTAAAAAACAATAAAAATTATGTATATGTATATTTTAAAACATCTAAAGCTTGTAACAGTCAATAGTCAGCATACAAAATTTTATTAAGTTATTTCAACGAAATGGGGTATTGGTAAAATATGGGTTAAAATATTAAATGTTGTTACAAAAAAAAAGTAATAACTTGAAATATTTAGAGCTGTACTTTTTATATGGATGTATTAAATTGAATATATACATTAGGGTGTGCCTTATTTTAAAAAGTTAAAAAGTGCACTTTAACTCCTCCTAGAAATGTTCTCTGTAGCTAAAAAACACGTAGTTGAAAATATCAGCTAAGTTGGAAGAGGAGAAGGCGTGCCGCATCCGCCCACAAAATGGTAATAGTATCAAAACAAATTTCAACACGCAAAATGACCACAGATGTTCTTTAAATGTGATTTCGAGTTAAAGTCTTAAATATTTTTGGAAAGATTATAATGAATCTGTTCCTTCTGAATTTAAGTTGCATAACGAATAGTGTTCAAACACTGTCATTTTAAGTTATGCCATTTTTTCTCCAAACAGTCAGGCCTGCCATATTTGCCGACTTATCGGCATTTTGCCGTTTTTCGCCTCAATTATATCAAAATGACGATTTGCCGATTATGGCTACAAAAACGCCGATTTTTTTAAAAACACAAGGTAACTTTTTTTGTTTTAGAATAATTTATTAATTTTGGGCCACACCAAGGCACCTTAATTCAGGTGACTGCATTAGCTTTTGCGTGTATTTTGTTTTTGTAAAATTTTGTTGAGCTGTCAAAAACGTCTGGCAATATGTGTGCATGTATTTGTGAAAATTAAGCATGTAATTAAACACATACATATAATACCCATGCACACACAATACACAATATACACATGCAATAAGAAAAAGAGCAACAATTTTGAAAACTCGCAAAGGAAAACAGCAAACATATGTTGACTGCATGACCTAATGCAATCACCTGTTCAATATGCCTTGGGCTACACTAGAATACTTGTCACAGAAAAAACAACTGTTAATAAGCCAGCACTTCTACTAAGGAAAGAGGGTTAGGTTATAATTCGTTTGAAAAAACTCTTCTTAACTGTATGTGAGCTATTAGAAAATAAAAAGTTCTCGCTAGCGTGAATGAATCAACCGAATGAATCAGATTTATTTATTATGGAATGTGTTTGACACTTGTATTATAGGCTTGTCTTAAATACAAAAAGACTTCATCAATTTCAAAACATTCAAAAATTACTAGAAATAAAACAAAAATTCCTGCACCCAAGTCAAACCAGATAGCTGTCGCATGAAGGAGTAGTTGTTTGATTATTTAATTTGCTGCAATGAGAGAGCATTTTTTTTTAAATTTGATGAGCTGCATTTGGGCTCGTTGGCTAAAGAGTTAATATAAGAATCAAAACATAACAAAAACTAAACAAATAAATTTGTAAGTAACTGCATCAATTTTTTTTATTAAAACTTTTTGATTTTGAACATAATTCTTATAAAATGATAAATTATTTGATACTTCTCGTTTGATGTGTTTTTTAACTTTTTGCCGATTTTTTAAAATTGAAGTGACAATAAAGCAGATTTTTATGTGCAAAAGTGCGGAATTCTTATCAAAGTTGTCTGGCACTCCTGCAAACAGTACGATTTTGATAGTTTATATGAAAGTTATTCTTTTTTTATGTACAAAATAAGCCTTTGTTGGTTTTAATTTGTTGTGCTCATATGTAAATTTTTATAAATTAAAGTTTTTGTTTATAAATACTGTAAATACGTTAAAGCGTAGAAGTAAATTGAACATTATTGTAAATTAAAAATGAAGAGTTTATGGGAGTTATTAGGTTTTCAAAATAGTTTCCCCTTTTTCTTTTTGTGACACTTTTTGAAATAATATAAATACCTTGTAAATACTTTTCGTGAGTAGTTCGTAAGTAAACCCGAAGAAGTAAAGTTTTCAAAAGAAAACTAAAATAATAAGGTTTCATAGCTTACATATGTACAAGCTGTATAGTGCCCTATAAATTTGGATTTTCGATTCTATATTTGTATACACTTTACCACAAAAAGTGGAAGAAGACTACATATAAGTTTGTCATTCCGTATGTAATTTCTACAATATCTATTTCCGACCCCATAAAATATATATATTCTGACTACTTATGCAAAGCGAAGTCGATTGAGCGATGTTCGCCTGTCCGTCCGTGTTAGTTATGTATAAAATTCTCTGTCAACCTAATATTTGCTTTTTTAATTGGTGATAGATGATGACGAGTTTCTAAGGTTCGGCTTAGCCGAATATAGCACTCTTACTTGTTTTATTTAATTTTAAAGTTTATTGTTTTGGACCATTGCAAAAAAAACCTATTCGGAAATCTAGAGTATCTGCCAACTACGCTTTTATTTATAAGAAGTACTTTGGTTTGCGTGTAAACTTCGTCTAACCAATTTAATATTGATATGAGTACTACTCGTATTCTTATTTACAAAGTTAGTTGGTTAAAAAGTTGATATGTACAATAACACAACTAATGTAGATTGATGCGAAGAATGCTGAAGAAGTCCAGAAAGTGCAGCGTTACATTCTTTTAGCGTCTAACTTCTACTGTTTTCTTTGGAAAACGTCCGCATTATTTGTAAATAATTATTCTTTCTAAAAAATGTTTAGAAATAAAATATAAAAAAATGAACCAAAGACAAAAATTATTTAATTTTAATTCATTAATAATACCCGAGGTTCGAATCCAAATTGGGAAATAAATATTTAAATTTTTTTCTTTACAAAAAATAAATTTTAATTATTCCGGCAAACGTCAAAAAATTTTGACGTTTTTTGTAAATTTTGTTTTTAAAAATTTTTAATAATAACCTAATGTTTTTTGAGTATTTTATTAAAAATGAAATTTATTACTGGGAGGAAAGCAAATTTTGTAATTTTGTTTTGGGTTAAATCCCCGCAGTAATACATTTCATTTTTATACTCTGTTCAGACATACGCTTTAATTGCGCAATTAAGAACATAATTGAGCTCAATTTATCATATAAGAAGTCAATTAATAAATTGAGTAATTTGTACTTAATTAAGTCACTAATTGAATAAGATGCGAAATGCAACCCTTGCCAACAAGTATGTTTTTTTTATGTTTGAACTTGCAGAACTCAGTAATTTATAAACATACAACATCATCGTTGGGGGTTTTGCACTAATTATGCAATCTTCACTAACACTTAGGGATAGTGCAAAATTATTGCATTAATTTTGTTTATGTTTAGTGATAATTTAAAATTTGCAGCCTCAATCAACATTAGCGATAGTAATATTCAAAAATTTTGTACTACAACTTATTTATTTGATTTCAAAAACTAACAACTAATCTTTGAAAGTTTACTGAGAGTTTGATTAAATGCAGCTTTTTATTTAGTGCAAGTACAAATTTTGCACTAATTGAGTGAGTGAAGAATTTTTGCACTTAATCTGCGTTTAGTGATAGTGAAATAATTTGCAGTACCACTAAATTTTGCCGTTTATCACTATATGCAATATATTTTTTTTGCAATATTATTTGGTGGTATTGCAATGCTTATTTCAATCAAAACTTTGTGCACTACCCCCAACTATGTCAACATATATGTTTTTTAAGTGTATTATGAGGGCACGTCTTTAAAATTAATCAAAAATTAATACAAAAATAAATTAAAACATTAAAAGATGCCTCCATAGGTGACGTAAATTGACTTGACTTATATTGGCCTATCTTTTGAACCGCGATAGACAAACGCTTGCAAATTGGGCAGAATGTCGACTGCTATGGCCGTTATAGTCGTTATATATATATAGAATAGTTGATGTAATTTCGTGGATGTGTCCGAACTTTTGAACCGTTATATACAGAAAGCTGAAACTTACAAGAAACTTGTATTGCTAAGTCTGCTATAATAAGAAGCTTATAATTTGAATTTAGAAATTAAAGGGTGTTCCCAAAATTCATGTAATTTAACCTATATCGCCGTTAATTTGAACCGTTATATACTAACACCTAAAATTTTTACATAATGTCAACTACTTTGTTTGGTATAATAAGAAGTATAAGAATTTTAAATTATAAATTAAAGGGTTTTACAATAGTTGATATAATCTGATGTATATGGCCCAACTGTTGAACCATTTTAGACAGACGGTTGAAATTTCCACAGAACCTGATTGTTAAATCTAATACAACAGCAAATGTATAATTTGAATTTGGAAATTAAAGGGTGCTTTTATAGTTGCTGTAATTCGATGTATATTGAAAAAATATTGAACAGTTGAAGAAGTATATAGTTTGGAGACATAAGGGTGTTCCAATGTAATATAATTTATGAGGCCATACTCTTGGACCGTTATAGGCAGACTAATGAAATCTGTTTTGAAGTCGGTATTTTTGCAAGAATTATTTAGTTTTAAATAAAGTTTTTAAACTTAGTATATTGTTATACAGACAAGAACATATAAATTTTGAGGCCATTCTATCAGTTAACGTATAATATTTTCTCGATTTGCTGTATCTTAGAAACCATGAGAGGCAAATTCTTAATATTTTCTAAAATCTCAAAAATGCCCAACGAAAAATCGTTAAAATGGAATAAACACTTAACGGAAAAGAGTGCTGAAATTACAGGGTTCAAAACCTAAATTTTTACTGCATAAGCTCTTATAATAAAATGACATGGAGCACTTTGAGGTTCTCTAAAGTACCTTTTAACTGGCATAAAAATTTCTTTAATTCATTAAACGACAATTGTTTGAACGAAATTTATTTTAAAAAATCACAATAATGAATAAAGGATAACAATTACAACGAATAAATAAAGAATTTAAATAAAATAATTCGTGTTCAAAATACCGACTGTCTGTAACGGTTCAAAAGTATGGCAACATCATCATATTCAAATTGTGTCTAATTTTTATGTGTTTATATATAATGGTTCTATAGATAGGGCCATACAGGTCAAATGACATTAATTTTGGGAGCACCCTGAAATTTCTAAATTCAAATTTTATACATGTTGTTATAACGGAGTTAGAGTAAGTTTAAGCTGTCTATCTATAACGGTTCAAAAGTTTGACTACAGATATTAAAATTCCAAATGCAAATTTAATACTTGTTTTTATATCGGAATCAGCTATACAATTTTCAAACGTCTGTCTACAATTGTTAAAAAAATGGCTATATACATCAAATCAAAGGAACTATTGGGGAATCCTTTAATTTATACGAGTATATTTAAATATTTATACATGTTACTATATTGATAATAGTAATCGAGACTCTGTCTACATATTAATCGTTTATAATGGTTTAAAAGATAGGCCCATATAGGTCAACTTTCGTCACCTGTATGGACACCCTTTATTTTTTAGACTTGTTTTTGTATTACTTTGTACTATCGAGCTATAGTGAAACGCAGTTTTTTTAAAAGTTAAAGTGACGCCCTTTAATGTTTATAAATTGATGACTTTTTTTAACAGGACCAATCTCTAAGCATAATCTTTCAAATAAAGACAAAGTTTTCAGAATCGGTTAAGAAATGACTGAGTTTTGTAGGCACAAATATAGAAAAAAAGCAACATTCAGACGAATTGATAACTTCTTGAAGTCGGCTAAAAAATAGATGTTTTCAAGTTACTCTTGGCAATGCTGAACAATATACGAGCAAGTTATTTACCCATTTTAAATAACTTTTGAATTTTGTTTGTATATAAACATTTAAATTTTGCTACTGTAGCCAGATTCTCTGTACGCATGACCATTTTAATCTGCAAAAAAAAAGTATATCCTATGCAGATACTTAAGAAGATATCAGTTTTATTCAGAACGCGTTTGTGTAACGAGAGTTAAAACACCTTTTTCTAATTTAGTTGTTAAATAAAAGCTGTAAATAATGTTTTAATTGTATTTGTTTAATGCATTCTATTTACTTTTTGTATGCGATAGAAATGTACAATGAGAATGTGGTGTAATTTTGATGTGAAAATATACAAAATAAATATCTGTAATACATATGGTTGTACATACATTTAAAATGTTACATCTAAATACATGTAGTGTGCGTAAATATATATGTATGTACATATTATACCCGTTAATAATACAAGAATTTAAACAATAATATAAAGCAATAAAATTGTATCTAGTGTTTACATATGTGTGTGTGTATTTGTTGAGCGTAGGGAGTGTGCACTTTTATTACAAATACTGAAGTTTTGATAAGTGGATAAAAACACATGTAAAAGTACATTAAGTAAAAGAAGAAAACAATAGTAAATGAAACAGAGATGGCGTTTTTATTGCATACATTTTCTTTAGCTTTAATTATTTTTGACTTTACATATGGAGTAAAAGATGGTTAGTACAAGAATATTTTTCCATTGTTAATGAAAAATATATTTGAAAAAGCTTTATGATTTATTTTTGAAAATAGCATAATTCCGATAAAGTGAAGTAAATATTTGCAGTGTGGAAATATGTAGCTTTGCTCAACTGCATTTCTCTTAACATATGCAGTTAAGTACATACATGCATGCTTTCTGTATCTTGAAAAAAGCTTTCAAAAATTGAAAGCAATGCTTTCTTCCATATAAAAAACCAGCTGATTTTTTAATGCAAATGCCGGTGAGGGAAATTCTTAAGTGTGCTTTGATTACCATAAAATCGTGACAGATTAATAACTAATATTGATTTTACTCTTCTAATTTAAATGAAGGCAATAAATATGTCCTTAGCGTTCATTATTTTTAGATTTAATGATAAACTTTCATCTGTTGATAGAAAAAATAAAAATAATAATAATAAATGTTTTTAAAAAAATTTGGCTTAATTACAAATACATGTAAAAACCTGCGCCACAAGTTTCGCAGTTATTGACCAGCCATAGTTTCTAAACGTCGTAAGAAACTATTAAATTAAAAATACCTTTTACTTGTAAACTAACCTTAATATCATTGATCAAATTGAAGTATGAAAACATATTCAAGTGCTGAAAGTTGGCTTGCAATTAAGCAGCACATTCAGCTTAGCGTTACAACGTCTCCTAGCATAGCGTCTGCAAATGGATATACATACATAATTTGGCTTAATATGTGATAGAATTCGACCACAAACAAGTGGAACAAGTTCCCATAACAAACTCATGAAATTTTAAACAAACCATAAACTTATAAAAAAAAAAAATAATTGTTTAAATATGTTCACTATATTCTTTATTTTTGCATTTTAAAAAGAAAAAAATACTTATCCAAAAATGATTTTTTTTCGGAATTCCTTTTCCTCGTAAAGGTAGAGAAATTTTGTTGCAATACGAAATAGTTATTAAATTGTAGAAAGTTGAAAAAAAGCTTCCAAAAAATTGGTAAAACTGAGCTTCTAACAGCTAAGACGCGACCTAGGCGTCTAGAGAAGAAAGCAAGGTTGTCCCTACTGTAATGGTAATTTCTCGGATAACATCTTTCGCCATTATTAAAAACGTGAAGCAAGCATTTAAAATTCCTATTTGTGCAGAAACCGCTAGAAAAACATTTCATAAGCCTGGATGTCATGGAGAGTCGCTCCACGAAAATCATACAATAGCATTTATTTTGGCCATAATTACATAAATAATCCTGCAGATTTTTAAAATACATGTTTTCTTATTAGTGTTGTCACAATCAGTACGTCTCCGTCAACCCAAAGTATGAAAGTTGAGCAACTTTTAACTTTTCACGTATATTGAACACTTTGACAGCTATCAATTGCTTCTTCTTCTTCTTTGTTGTCTTGCTGTGCTCTTTACTCTCTCTTTGCACATATTTTTTTTGCACATACATTAAACGCAGTATTGCCATTTGGTTACAATTTTAACATTCTTGTAACTTTTGAAAATATATTTATTTATTATTTTGTTATAATAAGTAAAATTTTTCAAACTTTTGATAAAGTTAATATCACTGAAAGATTACTTGTTTCATTATTTGATGTAAAAATCCCACTTAACATATCTACCTTTCTTAACATTTCAATTCGGTTTTAATTACAAAGGTTACCTGCAAATGCAATCAAAATCCCATATAAAAAATTAGTTTCAAGTTTAGAAACGATAATTTTTTCCCAACTTGGAAATAATATGAGCTGCACTTCGTTCGTTTTGTTCAAACTTGCGAAAACTGGTAGCAACTTCAGTTATTCTGCTTGAAAGATTTGACAATCATAGCAATATCTCGATTTAGAAAAAAATTGCCCTTTAGATTCCTTCAGGAAGTGCCGGATTATATTACAGAAAAATTGTCAGTAATTTTGTGTTGAAATTTTAAGAAAATAAGTCTCAAATTTATTTTTAATAAAAGCATTTTTAACATACTTAGTGTAGTAAACTTCATGGAAGCTCAATCTTTTAAAGAAAAATGTACTTTAAATAATTTTATTAAACGGTGAGAGCATGCACTTTTCACTACCGAAGTATTACGAGTAGTATTGGGACCTAATTTAAATTCTTATGAGTAGCATCGGTATGAAATTTTATTTTATACGTTATTCTTTTTTTGTTTTCGTTTTGTTTTTGTTTAGTAAATGAATTTGTTTCCTTGTTATTTTCCCTGACATATGGAATAAAACTTTTTACTATATTTTATACCAAGGCGCATTAATTTACAGGTGGTCTAATTAGCCCAAGTAATTTTTGTTTATGTTCGACGTTTTTAGAATTTAAAATTTTTCAAATAATTTTAAAAATTTTATAAAACTAAATTTCAAAACCAAAAGTGAAATATAAAATGAAATATTGCTGCATATGCAGGAGAAAGAAAACAACTGGTACAACTTTATTTAAAGTATCAATTGATGATAAAAAGATAAATTAAATTCGGCTTCCTTCTGTTCAGCCAGCTACTTTTGACATCAACATGGTGCTGTGCAACAACAAAATTACATTGGGTTTTTGTTTTTGTAGCCGTGCGGCCACCTCATATTTAATTTGCGTTGATTTTACACAAATTACATTAAATTACTATTTTTTAAAGGAAAATTTCAAAATGTAACTTTTATTAAAGAAATTCATCTTTTTTCCTGCCTTTCTCTGGCAACACTAATGAAAAGATTCACAGCTGATTTAAAATCCGTCGGCAAAGTAACAAGGAGTACCTCATCCGTCGTTACTTTGACTTCAGCCGAATATGTCAAAGTTCAACGTATGACGGATTCTATGTGCCCCGGCCTTTAGAGTTATTGTGTGCCGATGCATAACGGTGTCAAGGCGAATACATAACAGGTAAACTAACGGCGACAATGAAGACAACACTTCGAATAAAATATGTATACATATATTAAATTTTTACAAATCTTCTGCGGTTGTCAAAAAACAAGAAGTACAATACAAGATTATAACTTTTGACATTCTAGAAAACATCACAAGCACAAAAGTCAGGATCAACTGTTATTAATTCGCCTTGGGTGCGAGCCGGTTGCTATTTATTTAGTCAACAATGGATAAATGGGTCCATAGCAATACAGCGAAGATTGTTATACCTTTTTCATGTATTATGCTCCAAGACATCTTAAAACTTACATTAGTGGCATTTTAATTTTGGGCAAATAATTAAGGTTAATCCTTTTATTAGACATTCTTCGCTAATGATTGTAAGAAAGTGTTTTCCCTAAAATCAATACTTTCGCCAAATAAGCTTGGGGCATTTGTGCTTTCTAAATTTTCCACAGACATACTGCCATATTCATAGAAAATCAAAATAGTTTTGAAAATACAGGCATGTTCTGAAATCCACACGAAATTTTCACTTCAAATTTTTCAATGCATTGTTTTTGTTAAAAATAATTTTATAGCAACAATGCCTTGAAAAATTTAAAGTGAAATTTTCGTGTGGAATTCAGAACATGCCTGATATTTTAGGACAAATTTGTATGAAAATTTTGTTATAAAACATATTTCAAAGTAATTTGATTTTCTATGAATACGGCAGATAGTCTTTGGATTTTAACACCTTTCTTTTTTGACAATTCTTTGAAATTACCTTTTACTAAAAACTTTAATATATTAATGTGAAGTTACCGAGGCCGCTAAATTAACTGTCAAACATCTTATGTAAAAAATCTGTATAATATTTTTTATATGAAGTTTTACCGTTAGATTACCAGCGAAAATTATCACCTTTTTGTTTCGGATTGGTACTTACCAAGGCAAATTGAATACTAGGTAGTCGCTGATGACAAAAACAAAAAACGCGTGTATTTTGTTTGTGTAAATTTACGTATACAAGTCAGTATATGGTGACGAATATAAAAAGAAAAAAAAAAAGAAGAAAAAGAAATTTACTAAACAAAAGGTACTTTATTTAATTTTTCCTTTTGTGTTTAGGCATATCGAACAATGTTCCACCCACAAATATTTCTTCATAAATATTCAAATATTTATTATTAATGTATATTTTGTTAAAAAAAAACAATTTTTAAAAGTGTTTCTTAAAGGAACGTTTTCTTTTTTAATGAATTTGTTTTTTAATTTTTTACTGCACTTCTTGGGCACACACACTCTTCACTTTTCACTCAACAGTTTATTCGCAAATTCACTATTTTATCAACAAATTAATTATTTAGAAATATTTTTGCAATTTTTAAATTGAAAGTTTTTTCTGTTTTTTTTTAATGGAGCGTCAACAAAACGTAAACAAATTTTGCTGTTGGTTCGGAAAACTTTGTAAAGCGAATTTGATCACCTGCGCTAGTAGTTTTATCTAGTATTCAATTCGCCTTGCTACTTACGTATTTCCTGTTATTAAAAATTCTTTAATTTCAAAACTTTTTAAATATTTTGACAAAGTACATAACATGTGAATCAAAAATGTTCATATTAGGTCTGTTTCTTTACTTTTTGGGTAAAGTTCGTGAAAATAAGCGGAAGCATTGTTTTCTCTCAAAAAGAGATAAAATTATAAAAAAGTACGGGAACACTAACAGCCCTATTCTGTGCACTTGATAAGTTTAAAACATTGAGTATTTATCAACTTTTGAATATTTATCAAGATTTGGTATTCTACTACAAAAAATAAAAGCTTTTTAGATGATAATTTGTCAAAGTCTCATTTGGTATTGATAAATATATTTTATTGTGTGTGTTAAAGGTGAATTTATAAAAAATTTTCGTCTGAGTCGTGTTCTTGCTCGGCAATTAATTGCAAACTTACAGCCGATCATATAATGAATTATACAAATTTATATGTTTATTAATATACTTTATAGCCAATTAATTTGTAATAATTCTTGCAAAAAAAAATCGACTTCAAAACAGATTTCATCTGTCTGCCTATAACAGCTCAAGAGTATGGCCAAATAAATTAGCTACATTAACTATTGGGAAACTCTATTATCTCCAAACTTTATACTTGTTCAACTGTTCAATAGTTTCGCAATATATTTCAAATTACAGCAACTATAGGGTCACCCTTTATTTTCAAAATTCAAATTATATACTTGCTCTTGTAATAAATTAAGCAATGAAGTTCTGTGTAAATTTTAATCGTCTGTTTATAACGGATCATTCGTTTGCCCATACACATCAGATTATAATATAATAACTATTTAATTTAAAATATAACATTTTTATACGTATCATTATACCAAATAAAGCAGTGGACATTCTGTCTACAATTAAGGTGTTTATATACAACGGTTCAAAAAATACGGCCATATAGAACAAATTACATTATTTTGGGTACACCCTTTAATTTCTTAAATTAAATTCTATTCTTCTTGTTATAGCGGACTTAGCAAAACAGGTCCCTTGTAAATTTCAGCTGTCTGTCTATAACGGTTCAAAAGTTCGGCCACATACACCAAATTACATTAACAATTGGGACATCCGTTTACTTCCAAAACCAATTTTTATAACTGTTGTTGTAGAGGAGTTAGTAATACAGGTTCTTTGTAATTTTCAAGCGTCTGTCTACAGCTGTTCAAAAGTATGGCCATACATATCAAATTAAATAAACTATTGACGCACCCTTTAATTTATAATTTTTAATGTAAATACTTGTTACTATAATGACCATATCAATCAAAATTATGTCCAATTTGCAGTGGTTTGTCTATAACGGCCCATATAAGTAAATTTACACCAATTATGGGGGCACCCTTTAATTTTTAGATGTATTTTTGTATAATTTTTTGTTTTAGGGAGCCATAGTAATACGCAGTCATTTTAAATTTTACAGTTCATAATACACGTAAAAAATATGTATGTATGTTGTATGGGGATACCCTTTAATTTTTAAGATTATGAACTGTTAAACGGGACTAATATGTGAGCATAATCTATCATATTATTAAAAATTTTCAAAATCAGTGCAGAAATGTCTGAGTTCTGCAGCCACAAACATAAAAAAGCAACATTTAGTCGAATTGTATAACCTCCTTCTTTTTTTGAAGTCGGTTAAAAATACTTACTTAGCTGGTGTATCCATATTTTTGCTTTTGTCAATAATTTAATAAATTTAATTAAAATCAGCTGTCAATAGAAATTCACCACACTGGTGAATTTCAAAAGCTTTTTATTTATCAATGTTTCCACAGAATACCAACCGAACTTTTACTTGATAAAAATCTTGACAAAATATCTTGATAAAAAATTTATCAAGAATTCACAGAATCGGGCTGTAAATCTAAATTTTAAACACAAAATAAACACTCACAGTATTTTGACTGTTTTATTAAAAAAAATTCAATATATCAACAAAAAGAAATAATTATTTATTTTTATTTTGTTTGTGTTTTAAGGTTTAAGTTTAAATAACTTGGACGAAGAAAAAGTTTGGGCTGTCTCGTGCAAGAAGAAGAAGAACTTTATTCTCTCAAAACCCAATTTTGAAGTAAGAAAACAATTTTCGTGCAAATTGGGATCCCACGGGATCAAAAAGTAGAGTAAAGAAACAGACCTATTATGTATATTTTTTAACGGCGTGTTTAAGTCATATGGAATGTCAAACACACCATGTAAAGCTTATGAAGGATAACATATTTTATTTTCCTACGTGCTATAATATGTGTTTTTTTTATTTAGTGCACGCGCTTTTTGATATATAAGACTCAGGCCTGGCATATTTGCCGATTTTTTGCCTTAAATTTAAGACTTTAAACCAAGAAAAAATATCCTCCCACAAATTTCTGTGCCCAAAATTATGTTGAAATCCCCAATTTGGGGAGAAATCCCTTGATTTAGCTACACTGTTCAATTTACATAACGCTACGTTTACATTAGACACTGCTGTCATGACAATAAAACAATACGCATTAGTTGTCAAAAATGCTGACATTTCCCTCATGCTGGAAGACTGCTAGAGTAGTACCCATTCCTACGTCTAGGGTTATACATGGGCCGGAGGATCTTAGGCCTATTTCTATTCTTCCAGCTTTGTCCAAAGTTGTTGAGCATATTCTCAAGGAACAAATAATCGAATTTGCATCTGTAAGATTATATAAAGCACAATTTGCATTTAGAAAAGGCTATAATACCACTTCATTGCTCTTGAGTCTCACAGATACGATTCGTCAGCATGCGAATAATAATCAATTTAATGTTCTTGTCTCCCTTGACCTATCTAAAGCATTTAATTCTATTAACCACAATCGGCTTATTCAATTACTTCGTGATGATTTTAATTTTTCTAAAACCGCGTGTAGCCTTATTCTTTCATACATAAGTGGTAGATTTCAATTTGTTCACTTTAATGGCTTATTATCTAGCGTTAAATCTCTATCATCGGGAGTTCCTCAGGGTTCCGTTCTTTTACCGCTATTGTTCATCTTATATATTAACAATCTTCCTGCTAATATTGATTCTACTTTATGATACGTTTTGTTTACAATGTTCGGCGTCGTGAGCATATTTCTGCTCATTTTCGTCGTTTCCTTGGTTGCACATTCGATGAGTTTGTCATATGCCGTAATTTACTTCGTTTCTATAAGATTATAAGAGCTGGTAGACCACTTCCTCTTTATGAATCGTTTTCATTTACGCACTCTACAAGGAACCCTCAAATTCTAATACCTCTTATCTCATGCTCCTTTTTTGAAAAATCTTTTTTAATTAGAGTAGCACGTTGGTGGAACCAACTACCTCATGATCTTCGCATTTTTTCTCAATCTAATAATGTTTTCAAATTAAAAATCATCCATTCGTGTTTCAATGTTTTGTAACTCAGTTTATTTATAATTGCTTTTGTATTGCTACTGATTGGACTAATTTTGGGTTTTCATTTTAATTAATGTTTTACGGCTGGGGAGCCAATAATAATAACTAATATTAATTAATATAATTATAAATTATTAAGTTGTTATTTTTAATTAAATGATCTCGGGCATTGTTTTTGCTATGTAATATCTTTATTTTGGCCACTGGAGGCTTTATATATTACATTTTTTGAATAAATAAAATAAAAATAAATAAATTGCTTTTGTAGTGTAGGCGTCCAGACAATAATTATGACAATTTATTATGAGCACGTTCTCCGAAAATTTGAAATAGCTTTAGCGTTTCTTCCTGCTATTTTTCCATTTCTATTGTTATATGCAAAGAAAATTTTAGTAATTAAAATAATAATTTAATTAAAATTTCATTTAGTTAAAGCAATTATAAAAAAATTTGTCGGCATACGTCAAATCACTGTCTTATTTACTGTCTTCAAATTATTAAAGACAGTAATTCAGACAATTGAAATGTGTACATATATTAGTGAAAAACTGTGCATGTATTGTTATTGTCATGACAGCATTGTCTAATGTAAACAGGGGGACACCCTTTAATTTTTAAGATTATGAACTGCTTTTAAAACGGGACCAATCTGTAACCATAATCTATCTTAGTACTAAAAATTTTCAAAATCGGATCAGAAATGACTGAGTTCTGGAGGCACAAATATAAAAAAGCAACATTCAGCC
The DNA here is from genome assembly GCA_916610165.2 of Gymnosoma rotundatum. Classification (NCBI taxonomy): domain Eukaryota; kingdom Metazoa; phylum Arthropoda; class Insecta; order Diptera; family Tachinidae; genus Gymnosoma; species Gymnosoma rotundatum. The sequence continues at coordinate 115,017,422 of OU744336.1, forward strand.
GAATTGTATAACCTCCTTCTTTTTTTAAATTCTGTTAAAAATAGAGATTAACTTGCACTTAATGTATATTAATTACTGTATGTATATTAATTAATTAATTAATTAATATACATACAGGGGCACAGAAAACTCTACATACCCCCCAAAAAACTGCATTTTATGAAAAGCTTGAAATTTTTTATCAATAATATTTATACCCTATTATTCGTTATAAAAAAGTTTTCTGTGCCCCTGTATGTATATGTAATTAAGTGCAAGTTAATCTCTATTTTTAACAGAATTCAAAAAAAGAAGGAGGTTATACAATTCGGCTGAATGTGGCTTTTCTATATTTGTGCCTCCAGAACTCAGTCATTTCTGATCCGATTTTGAAAATTTTTAGTACTATGATAGATTATGGTTACAGATTGGTCCCGTTTTAAAAACAGTTCATAATCTTAAAAATTAAAGGGTGTCCCCATACAACAAACATATTTTTATGTGTATTATTAATTGTACAGGACACTGTAAAATTTAAAATGACTGCGTATTACTATAGCTCCCAAAAACAAAAACTATAACAATAAGTATAAAATTTGGATTTGGGAATAAACGAGTGTCCCAATAGTTGATATAATATGGTGTATGTTGCCGAACCTTTGAACCAGTATAGACAGACAGCTGAAATTAACAAAGGACATGTTTTGCTAGGTCCGCTGTAACAAGAAGCTTATAATTTGAATTTAGAAATGGTGTTCTCAAAATATGGCCGTATTTTTTGAACCGTTGTATACAAACACCTTAATTTTAGACAGAATGTCCAATACTTTGTTTATTATAATAAGAAGTATAATATGTTATAAATTAAATAGTTGATATAACCTGATGTATATGGGCAAAGTGTTGAATCGTTACAGACAGACGGTTGAAATTTACACAGAACCTGATTGCTAAATCTACCACAACAGCAAGTATATAATTTGAATTTGGAAATTAAATAGTGCCCCTATAGTTGCTGCAATTTGATGTATATTGCCAAACTATTGAAGAGTTGAAAAAGTATAAAGTTTGGAGATATAAGTGTGTCCCAATAGTTAATGTAACCGAATTTATGTGGCAGACAGAAGAAATCTGTTTTGAAGTCGGTTTTTTTTCACAAGAACTATCGTATAATGTATGTTTAAACTAGAAAGTCTATAAATAAGCAATCATTTAAATTGCTAACTAAAATAATTCTTGAAAAAAAACGACTAAAATAATTCTTGGAAAAAAAAACTACTTCAAAACAGAAATTACAATAACTATTGGGGTTCCAATATGGTTATATTCCATCTTCCAACTTTATTTTTATTATAGCAGACTTAGGGCCAATTTTTAACTTTGTAAATTTAAATGTCATTATCTTTAAGTTCTATTTTAAAGCAAAATTCAGTTTTTCAAGACACAAGTAAATGAAACTTAGGGGACCAATCTTTTGCATTTAAAGTCTATTAAAAAATACAGTTTTACCATATGGCTATGAAATTTTTTTAGTTGTTTCGCAAAACAAAACAAAAGAGAACAAACATTTCTAGCAAAATTTTATGTTTTGAATACATTTGATAATTTAAATTGTTTGTAATAAATTAAAAGTTAAACTTATAATTAATATAAGTTTAGATGTTCCAGACATTAGTATCGCCACACTTTTTAAAATATTTTTAACAAAATTTGCATTTCGCTGTATTTGTTAGCAACTGCCATAACTGTTCATAAACGATTGACAATTTTTTTGATATTTTGTAATGCTGCCATATTTTTATCACAGTTAACTAAGAACTAACATAAAGGACTAAAAAACTGGAACTGTATTTAAATACAACTTAAATTTAAATGCAATTTAACTAAAAGCGTACTTAAATGTGAAGTCAAAAACTGTCCATTAGCTCTTGTTGTTGTACTCCTTGTTAATTTCAACCAACTGTTTATAACGGTTCAACAGTTTTGCAATGTACATAAAATTAAATCAACTATTGTAACACCCTTTAATTTATAATTTAAAATATACTTCTTCTTATACCATACCAAGTAGTGGACATTCTGTCTTATTTTTATGTTTGTTATAACGGTTCAAAAGATACGGCCATAGAAGTAGGTCAAATTACATTCATTTTGCAAACACCTTTTAATTTCTAAATAAAAACTATAAAATTTTTGTTTTAAGTGACACCCTAATTTTGAATATTAAAGGTACATTTAGCCGACCGTAAATGTAGAAATGTAAATGGAGATGTGTCAGCTGATCATTTTCATTTTACGAAGAGCCAAGGCAGATTAATTTTACTAGGTAGTGTCGTCCGCCCAGCTGGTTTGTAGTTGGAAATGTCAAAAGTTGTTTGTATTTTCCTTTGTTTGTTTACGAATTTCAAAAAACACTAAAAACAACCCGTCCCCGTTCCGGGAATTTATAAGTTAACACAAAAAAATTTAAATTTTATTTCACCATTTGATTAAAATCTCTTTTAGCTATATATCTTCAAAATTTTGTAGGAAAAGCTCGATGCGTTATGATATTTAATTTCTCAAAAAACCACCTTAACATGATGTTTTCAGTTTTTGAAATTGTAGTGCGAAAAAAATAATTACAATATTAAAAATCTAGATGTCATAATCTATCTTTTGATGCTACTTACATGAATATCGAGCATATATTTAAGCTAGAGGAGCTTCCTAAACCTCGCCTCCTCGTGGTTATGAAAGCTTATTTTTTTATATATAAAAACCAAAAATATGTATAAACACATTTTGTACCAAATTTTTGGTTGTTTAAATATAAAATGACACCACTGTAAGAAAAAAAAATTTTGTAGGAAAAAAAGTAATATGTGTAAACAAAATTTGACATCTGAAAACGTAAACAAAAAAGTCAACTGATCGACTGCCACTACCTAGTATATTAATCTGCCTTGGTCATAACGTTTCAACCTGCTGAAAATAGAATTCCAATTTTACTTACGAGGGCTGCTATATATATTTCTGGCCTGGCAACACTGAGTGCTGCCAAGTGCAATCTGACATTTCCATTGGAAAGTTTGTCATTTTTAACCATAATCGTACTCAAAACGTTTTGACATACGACCATTATTTGTGTTGTTAACAGTGACTTGAAAAAATTAATATAGAAAAAAGTGGAATTAACTCGTGAACATTTTCGTGCCATCATTTTTCACAACTTTCGACGTGGATTATCACGACAAGAGTGCATTCATGAACTTAAATCTTTGTATGGCGATGAAGCACCATCCTATAGCACTGTGAAAAATTGGTATAATGAATTTAATCGTGGCCGAAGCTCGCTCAAAGACGAATTCCGTGAAGGTAGTCCAAAAACGGCTGTTGTGCCAGAGAACATTGACGCCGTCCGTGAACTCATAATGCAAGATCGCAATGCGACATACCGAGAGATAGAGACATCCTTGAACATTTCTTCCACCAGCATACATTCGATACTGCATGAACACCTGGCCGTAAAAAAGGTTTGTTCTCGTTGGATCCCGCACAATTTGAAAGTCGCTTAAAAAAAGGCTCGTGTCGATTGGTGGAAAGAAATGTTGCACAAATACGATTGCGGTGCTTCAAACGACGTTTAAAAGGTCGTCACAGGTGACGAATCATGGAATCATGGAATCTATGTGTATGAGCCCGAAACGAAACAACAATCGACCGTGTGGGTCTTCAAAGACGAGCAAAATCCAACGAAAATTGTTCGTGGAAGAAGCACTTCGAAGCAAATGATCGCCTGTTTCTTCGGTAAAACTGGTCATGTGGCGACTGTTCCGCTTGAGCAACGTAGGATGGTCACTTCTGAGTGGTACACTATAATTTGTTTGCCTGAAGTCATCGGAGAAATTCGAAAAACCAACAAGAGAAGACGAATCTTTGTTCACCATGACAATGCGAGATCTTACACATCGGCTCAAACCAGAGCGTTTTTGACCGGCCAAAACGTCGAATTAATGGGTCATCCGCCGTACAGCCCTGACTTGGCACCTAATGACTTCTTCTTGTTTCCGCAAATCAAGAAAAAAATGCGTGGTCAACGATTTTCGTCGCTAGAAGAACCTGTTGAAGTGTTCAAAAACCATGTTTTAGAGGTGTCTCAATCGGAGTGGAAAAAGTGCTTCGACAACTGGTTTGAGCGCATGCAAAAGTGTATAAATCATGCTGAAGAATACTTTGAAAAACAATACAACCATTTTTGATTATAAATATTCGCATTTTCACTATTAGGCCAGAAATATATAGAGCAGCCCTCGTATTTACTTTAACTTTGTTAAATTTAAAATGTTGTTAAATTTTATGACACACAATAAAATTTTAAATAAATTATGAAGTTTTATTTTCTAAATTAAATATGTTATACATGTAATGTTTTGTAAAATTGTTGGCTGAGTAAAATTTATGCAAATGTTATATTTTTCATTATTACAAAATAACATCATTTTTAGTACGACTGAAATATTTACGTACTTTTTACAAAAAATTTCAAAGTGGCCATCATTGGTTTGAACAGCTGTGTGTTTTTGCCATTAAGAACTATTGTGATACCCAGCTTGTTAAATTTTAAAGTAGTGCCCTTTACTGTTAATAACACACGAGAAAAGAACATGAATATTGTATGGTTTTTAAGATTATGAACTAATTAAAAATCGGGACTAATCTGTAAGCATCACCATTCAAATAAAAAAAATTTCAAAATCGATCCAGCAGTGCGATTCACTACTCCTTTTTAACGATTATCGGTTTGTTAAATTGACTTAATAACAAAATTGTCGATTTTGGTACTAAGTAACACTTTTAACGATATTCGTCGTTGCTTAAAACAAGCTGATATAGTTAGCAAATTGTTCATCGTTAAGAGCAACTTGCGTTGTTAAATCTCTCGACAAAATAAACGTCGTACAACTTGTGTTCATGAACATTCATACATAGATATAAGCACAGAGAATTGACTATCAGGTGTTGTCCACAGTCATTTTTTGTTTTCTTACGTTTTTTTTTCTGGCTCGACCTATCAAAAGTAAATAAAAACAAAAATTCACTTTTCAAATATATATAAATAAATTTGAAAAATTTAAAAAAAAAATCATTCAAAAATTTTGAAGTTACATATCGCACTTCATCAACAAGAGGGTGTTGACTCAAAATATTAAAATTTTCAGTAGAGGTGAAAACTGTTTGTGGTTACATTTTAAGAGAATTTTAAAATCCGAATTTATCATAGTAAGCAAATTCCTTAAAAAATATATTTACATCGTTTTTCCTAGAAATCTGTGCAAGTATTGCAAAAAAAAAAAATAAATTTTTTGAGTTAATACCATTTTTTTTAAATTTTTCGATCATAAAAGAAATAAATTTTATCAACAAGACAGTATCAACTCAAAATAAAACCAAATTAAAAAGAGACTCAACTGAAAATAATACCTTTTTATGAAAATTTACGAATCAGTTCCCTGTTAACTTTTGTATTAACTCGAAATAATACCTTTTTGTAGACATAAAGGTAATCACTACATTATCATGAATATAGTCTCAAAAGTGGTTTTCGAGATGAAAGAGTTAACGGACAGTGTTGAAATTTTTAAAGTAGAAAGATACTGATGTTGTTAGTGGATTTCTTGCAACGAATGAAATTTTAAAAAATTTTAGTTAATACCCTCTTGTTGATCAAGTGCGATATGCGTATTTTTGAGTGATTAGTGATACAAATATAAAATATACATAAATGTATGAAAACAATAATAATAAAAAAACGAGTAAGAGTGGTATTTTCGGCTATGCCGAATCTTATATGCCCTTCACCATCTATCAAAAAAGCAAATATTGGAGAATTAAAAAATGACAAATTTTGGTACTGCATCTATATTATTTTACATAAAAATGACATCGGTTCTTAATGGGTTAAGCATTAAAAAAATTGTATTTCCTTTAAGATCTCTTCAAAAGCTTTAAAATGATACCCATATTGATACTTATTTTAATAAACTTGAAAATTTCAGAGCCCGTAAACTCGAAAAATATGGGCGAGCTCCAATTTTTTCACTGATTGTTTTATTCTTATTTTTTAATTCTCTCTCGCCCCATATATTTATTTTTTGATTGGAGTTACTTTATGGTTCCAAATGACATGAAAAAATTAGAGGTAGGCGTGGTGTTTTGCCTGCAGCCTCGAAGGACATGGAACGATCATATTGATTTCCAAAAACACCCAAATAATAATTTAGCACTCTCAACCTTCTCAAATGTCATTCGTTGAAACTTCAAAATCAAATTATTTATTGCTCTATTATCCAAAACAACAAAAGTTTTGTGGCGTTGTCAGTTATCAAAATTACTTTACGAATAGCAACTAGCGAATGACAACCGTTTATTTACAGTTGCTATTTAAAGATATTTTAATAAGAAAATTTATTATTTGGAATCTTTTCTATATTAATTTACTTTAATTGTGCTTGATTCGTTCAAATATAAATATAAAAATATTTTAAGTTTTTTTTGCTTTATTTATTTAATGAAGTTCTCATTTAATCAGTTTGGCTTTTGATATAAGACTCTTAGGTTTTTTTTTACAAAATTTGGATAACTGACGAGCTATATGAGCAGTAGCGAAATGGCCATATGAATATGCTTTCCCCGCAGTCATTCATTTAATTTTTTTAGCTTTTAAATAAGAAATTTTTCATGATATTCACATAAAATATTTTTCAATTTTTTATAGTTTTTAAATTATAAATATTTTTTATATCATTAAATAATAATATTTGAAGGAATCATGCACTATTGAAGTAAATAAAGTCATGTTACAAGTTAAAGTCACCACAAAACAACAATTTCAAAGATTAATTCATCGTTGAAAAGTTAATTTAAACCGACCCAAACATTGGCAATCGTAAATTAAACTCCACAAAAAAAGTTAGAACGGATGAGCAAACGAAAACCCAAACTGAACTTTTAATAACATATAAAAATATAAAAAAAATCTTTATAAACAAAATAAAATCATTAAATAAATTAAAAATTTCAAAAGGAAGAATTATAAGTTATTTAAAGAAGCTCGTGCAGAGGTACAAACCTTAAACCAAAAAATTATTAGAAAAGCAACTGCAAGTTTTACGTATTGAATATATGCATGTAATTTTGTGCAAGTACACACATACATGGTTATGTAAACATCGAATTATAAGAACTGAAATGGAACAAAAACTGTTTACTAAACATAAAATAATTGTGAATTAAGATGTTATTAATTATGTTATTTATTGTATCCCTTTCAGACCTGACGCAAAACTACCGGGAATTCGGTATATGAAAATATGATCAATGAATAGATTTTATCATTTTTATAACCTTCAAGGATTTTCAGGACACGCACGTCTGACGCGCACAATTGATGCACTCAATAATATTTTTAACTAAAACACATTTGTATTGCATGAAAAGATTTCATTTGTTTGAAATTTTAAAATTTAGAATTTTTTTAGTTAGTTTTTTTTAGTTATTTGTAAAAGATTAATACTTTTGTCAATAAAGACACAACTTGCTTTTACGGCTCATTATGCTAAAACTGAAATGTGACTAAAGAGTTTGGCAACAATTAAAGTAACGGTAAATTAAACAGAAGAGAAATGTGAGAAGCAAATATAGAAAACAATCAGCATAATCGATGCATGGAGGTGTAGCAAAAGTAGCACGAAATGAATTTTCATGACTCTTTTTAGTTTTTTCTCTCATATTTCTCTCATTCCTGTTTCTTTCTCTTGTTTTTGCAGTTATATGCTTAAGCGGTGTTACCAAATGGCTGTTTTTTTCCTATAATATTCAAAAATTGTTGAAAAATTAATACGTTTAGGTTATGGCAACACTTGAAAGATTGGTTGATAAAACATCATAAAATTATCTCACTTGCTACAAAAGAGTCATAATGTAAACGCGTGATGACTTACGGAGATTCACCAAAAGAGAAAACAATAGAAAAGTCAGCTACAATGCCCTTAATCTAAACTGGCTCATGCCAGTCTATTTCACATTAAGCAAACAGAAGTAAAAATATTGAGACCGAAACCCACCCGCACAATCGATGCATCACGGTGTAAAAAGGGTAGACATAAATGAAATTAAATAAAATGTTAAAAAAAAGTGTATTTTTTTCATGAAAGCACTCCGTTATTCTTCGTCTTTATCTAAAGCAATATGCCCCTATTGCGATAGACAAATTTTAAAATAATTTGTTGTCGTTTATAAATTCGCATTACCATTCTCTACTCAATTAATGGTTGAATTTTCAGTTGTGTTAATTTTAATTTTTTTTTTTGTATTGTCATTCGCAACTGCGCACAGGCTTGGTTAGTCCCCTTTTACAATGTAGAAATTGAATGGAAGACAGACGAAATTTGATGGCGAGAGGTTTAAAGGTAGAGTGTGTAGTACATGACCATCTGTCCAAGACATTTTTTGTTTTTCTTTTCGACTCTTAGTAACTTTTATGTTGTTGCTTCATATCGTTTTTCTCATTTCAATATCATTTCAGCGTTACTGACGATATTGCAAAGAATGAAACAAAAAAAAAAAAAAATGAACAGCAACATGGAATGATAAAAGAAAACAAAAAAATTTCTGCAAGTTCAAAAGAGAATGAGGAAAATGTCTGACCATCAATTAATACATTGTAAATGGGGACTAAACAAAAAACGATTAATATACACAGCTGCATATAAGTGGTTAGGTTTTTGTACGTTACAGTTTAATTCAATATTATTAAATCCAGAAAAATGGAGAGATCGTAAGTAAAAAAATTCGTTGTGTTTAATTTTACAGTTTCTTAGCATTTAATATATTCACAAAGCTTTACAAATTACAATGAAAACCCAGTTTTAGAGACTTGTTCAACGTATAAAAAAATGCAAAGATTGGTCGTGGGAAGCCAAAATGACCAAGAATCATTCCAAAAATTTATGGGAAAGATTTGAGGAGGAATTTAATCATTAAAAAATCTGTAAGAAAGTCTCAGGGTACGGTCACATTTGACAAACATTTGTCTAAAATCGGCAAATATTTGTTTGCCGTAGTCTGACCACAAAATATTTATTAGGGGCAAACAAAACTACAGCTGTTTTGGACAAATACAATTACTTTTCAGCAAACAAAAATGCTTCTAATGTGTACATAGTATGACCACTCAATGCAAACATTTGAACATTTTTAGGAAAAAAAAACATTTGTTCATACAAAGTTTTTATAAAAACAAACTGAGGCAAACATCAGCTGTGTCATCAATGTTGACCAGGATGTAATTTAATTATTAAGAAAAACTCGCTGAACATTTTAAATTTATAAAATATGTAAATTAAAAATCAAAATACAGTAAGCAATAAAAATAAAATTGCAGATAATAGTGAATAAAATTAATAAAATGCAATATTTGAAAGAAAAAGGTAAATTATAAAAGTTATTGGGAAAGCATATTTTTCGAGTATTTGGAGTATATTATTTTTTTATGCATATTTCTTAAACGCATTTTCTACTAAACAAAGCAAAACAGAAATATTAAGCGTTCTTACTGCCATCCCTAAATTAGCGCAAGATATATGTCAAAATTTCTCATGTACATATAAAATGTATGAAGCATCCCTAAATAGCACGGCGTCAACGCTTAGCAATTGGAAAATCTAATTTCGACAATGCGTTAGTAAGTGAAGTTGGCTGCTTGTTGGTTTGTTTTGTTTTGCCTGCTTTGGCTGCTTTGTTTTGCAAATGCTTGTTGTTAGTGTTTTTTGCTATTCGTAAACTAACATAGTAAAATACAAACAACTTTTGACATTTCCAAGCACAAACCAGCGGACGACACTACCTTGTAAAATAAATATGCCTTGCTTGTAGTATTTGGTATGTGACATGTTAGAACTGCTTTTGCAACAATTGTTTGTATACAAAAGCATATGTTTATTTCTTATTTACAAAATTTGTTGGTTAAATAGCTGCTGTTTACCACGTACATAACCTAAGGTAGATAGTTACGAAAAAAGTTAATGACGGATGTAGCGATGCCGATTTTGTTAGTACTAAATTTTTTCAGTGCTTTTGAAATTAACATAAAAATTTTAAAATTAGTTTTATTTCTTAATAAATTTTAAAAACACAATTTATGTTAACTTAAGACAAATTAAAAGTTTTATTCTATTTTATTCTTTTAGTTCCTTCACATGTGGTGGAAGGTTTAAGTGGAGAAACCATATACCTTCCTTGCAATGTTAGTACTTATGAGGGTGACGAAGTAGTTTTGATTTTGTGGTATCGAGAAGATAAAGGCACACCTATCTACAGGTGAGTGAAAATATATAGTTGAAGCTCATATAATTTCGATTACATAAATACGCGAGACTTTCATTTATATGTGATTTCTCCTTTACTTAACATAACTTATTTACAAAATAAATTTGCATATTTTTTGGGTGTAAGGCGCATAGTTAGAGTCCCAAGCGAGTTGTGCCAAAGGTCGAAACGTGTGTGGCTCCCTCCTTTTCAACTCACATTTTTTTTGCGTCTTAATGTAGTTTCTTATTAGTGTTTATTAACATAAATAGTTCTTCATAAAATCATATTACAAAATATTTAATATTATATAATTATAATAATAATAACACAAAAGGTGTCAAAATAATAGTATCTATTAACGCATGCTTATTCTACCACGCATTAAAAACACCATTTTATGAAAATTGCTTGGAAAATAAATCACAAAGTTGGAAATAAAAATTTCTGCGATCTTATAATGTCGTTATTTCCGATATTTGAAATAAAAATTCTATGTGTAGGCAGGCTGTTGTTATAACGTATAAACTAATTAAAAATAGATATTTTATTCATTAATTTTATTCAAAAGTAGTTAATCACCTTTATCGTATATAGCGTATTTCGACTACATCAGGTACTAGATTAAATAAAATTGCAAAACTTTTCATTATTCTATAACAAGCCGTACTCGAAAAACGCCAGTCACGACAATGCTGAATATAAATGACCATAATCACATCATTTTCATAATATATATATATATATATATATATATATATATATATATATATATATATATTGGAAAATTTTTTGTTACTCTGTCGTTGCAAATTTTTACTAGTAAAGTAAATGAACACACCTATAATCAATGAAAAGAGTAAAGTACAAAAAAAATTTCAACCACTTAACAAAAAAAATTGTGATCAGTAATTTTTCTTTCGTTCTCTTATATTGTTTAAAAATTGCTTTTACTTTTAAATATCTTGTTGTGTTGATGTTGATGGTTTCAAGACGGCCATCTTCATCCAAGTGGGACCACACAAAAATGACTCGTATTAGTCAACGAGTACTAACCAGGATAGTAAAAAAGACCTCTCAAAATTAAGATTATTTGGAATTAAAAAAATCAAAAAACTCTAAACCTATAAATAATAATACATTATATGCAAAGCACAACCACTAACGTAGACACAAACTCACAAGATAATCAACCCGCATTCATTTGTACTCCCTCACAAAGTTGTATAAGAGAAAGTTTAAGAAACTCTAAATTTAATAACTCGCGCTCAGTGTGATCAGATCAAAAAAAATTTGGAGCTAAATTGGCATAAAAAAGTGCTAAAAAAATTTTAAGTGCTAAAACATAATGCCAAAATTAAAAGTCTTAAATTTAAGCAAATATTTTCTTGGAGAGTTCAAAGTTTTATAATTTATGTTTACGAGTATGTTGCCTTTGAAATATTTATTTCAATAAATCATTTATTACTCAAAAAAATTAAAAAAACACAATAGAAATAATAATTCAGTCTTTAAATTAAATATCACATACACCAGTGATTAAAAATGCTTGACTATTTTCAATGCGTATGTAGTTGTTTAACTGTTGCTGTGGAAAAATATACAGCAAAAGCAAATGCAAAAAAAAATAAAAGAAAGAAACGCATTTGCTTTAGATGGCTATGTTTTTCTTTCTGCAGCAAAGCAATTACTTTAAAAACGTTTACTGTTACTTAATTTTAAGCAAACCAATAAGAAATTAGTCTTTGGATTGAGGCACCTTGGTTTTAGTTCGGAAAACAAATTCTATATTAATTAAAACTTAAATTAAGCAAATTTTCAAATACTTCGTGCCGCTATTCGCCTTAGGAAGAAAAATCTCTTGCACAGTGCTTTCACAATGCGCGGTTTTGCATACATGAAAAAGGTGGTCAATGATAATTTTATCCGAATAGAGTTCTCTTCTGAACCGAAAATTTTGATGCCACAGAAATCCGCAATGATGTTAGATTATGTAACCTCTGCACCTAATTTACCTATAATTTTTAATAATAAACTTACGGCCTGTTTATAAAACACGTCAAGAGCGAAACGAAACCTGATGGCATATGGACGAATACGTAATAATTAGCGTCCGTGTAACACGTTCCGGTTTTTTCGTTTAACTTACGTTGTGTTTCGTATAAATAAATGTTGTGTCAAATCGTAGTATTGCCAATGTATTAATTAATGTTTTTTATTTACTTTTTTCTTATACATTTTTTGTTTTTGCCTTAAATGATGGTAACCCTGCTTCGGCGCTTAAAATGAAACAGCTGAGCTAAATAAACACAACAAAATGATCAAACAATGTAGTAAAAATTTGTATCTGCAAAACAAAAAAGTTTAAACAATAGTTATAAAAATAAACAAAAATTTAAATATACTTATGTATAATACTAATAAATGTTTTTATAAGTGAAAGTGTTATGATGGGCAACTGCCTAACAATGTTAACTCCTGATGAATGGTTTTTTTTTCTTCGATCATTTTCGACGTGTCTGACGCTACAATGCGCAATATATAAACCAGAAACAATTGCCATTTGTTACGTTTTTTACACAAACAAAATGACCTTCGCGTTTTAAAATCCCAAACATGGGAAACGGTAACGTTTTTGTGCGTCTAATCGGCAAATTGTGTTCTGTAAACTGGCTGTTACTTGGTCTGACCATATCAATGCTTATGGTTTGCTTCAAAATCTTTGGGTACGAAAGGCTTCCACACCATTCGCTATAGGTATGTTTTTAGCGAAAATTGTTGTCATTCCATCTCTCCTATATGGTTGCGAACTGTAACAATGATGACCAACGTAAACTAAATGTATTATATAACAACATAACGCGATAATTTTTCAAAAGGGTGGTCGTGATCGTATTTCGCTATATTCATACAAGATTTTTCAAATAAAATTTAGCGATCTTTTAACATGCAGATGTCTTATTTTTTGCATAAAATTACAGCAATAAGAGAACCAACTTATTTATACAAAAAAATTGTTTTTGCTAGATCTAATTGCGGTAGGAAAAATAATTTAAATTAAACAGAAGAGCCCTTTATCTCAACGTCGATTTTTTGTTTATACGACAGGTCTTGGGAATACCTTACCAAACAATATCCAAAAGCTTGACAACGCTGCTAAGTTTAAAAAGAAGTTATTTAAATTATAATCCTCTTTTTTATATTGTTCATTATTGATTAAATTACTTGTTTCCTTGTTAACGTTGTAATTATTATTTTTTTATATTATTATAATTGTCATTTTTACTGTTATCATTATTATAATTATTTTTTATTATAAGTATATACCTTATTTTCCTTAATATATCATTTATTAGATGTTAAATCTTGTTGTGCTAGATAAATAAATAAATATATAGAGTCAAGTCACAAATAAACTTGCCTTTGAATTTATTTATTGTACAATAAATATAAATATAACAAAATGAAAAACGAACTAATTACATAACTTGTCGATTAAGCGCGAGAAATTTTTATACAATGGCCACTTATCACATATCGCTCATTTACTTCAATAACGTCATTACTAAAAAAAAATCATTTCGAGATAATCGCTACAATAAGTAAAATGATTCATAACTATGTGGGATGTTTTAATTATAACATTACTGCTGTAAAAATATATCCGATACTGTGTCGTACACTAAAATATGTCGTTATTTTTGAAAAGAAAAATGGAGTTTCACTTAATATTTTTCATCAACACAGCCATAATTGAAAATAATACATTATACGTGAAAAGTCGATACATTTTAAAAGTATAGTTTTTTTCATATATAAAGTCACAAAACGAAATGTGACAATGTTCTAGAAAGCGATATGATCTTTACGTTGTGAAGTTTACTCCACAACTCAAAATGTGTCGTTCTTAACGACTTATTCTATTAAAACTTGGAAAGTACTAATACACAATATAAAGCATGAAGTGGAACAGTTCTGTATGATTAACTCCAAAATTTAAAATTTTGAGTAATGACGTTCTTAAAGTAAATGAGTAATATACGAGTATGCAAACAAAATTAGTGCAAGAAAAATGTAATTAAAAATTAGACGATGATTGATTACAGCGCCCCCTTAGATGTTAGTATTGGTCATGGATGGAAATTCACTATTGTTCAAAGAATTCAAGCTTTAGGGATTTCAGCGGTTTATTAACAATTTATAATCTAAATATAAATTCAAAAATCAACAAGAACTTTGAATATTAATCCATTTATTAATGGATCACATGTTAGAGACATCATATATCCAAATATTGAAAACTGCGCTAATGGCCTCCTAAAGAGCCACCTCCATTTCTTATAATTTTTGTGTAGATGTCCAATCCGAGCTAAACTTGGACCGGAGTCTACACGTGAAATTGTAGATATGCCAAAGGAAATGCTGGAAATTCTTTGGCCAATCTTCCGTTAATCGATTTTGAAGGTGTATTAATTTTAAATTCCCTTCGAACTATGGCATACATCTCAACCATCTCACTCACAGTCTTGGCATCAAGCCACACTACTTCCTTATATGCTATTAATATGTCCGACCCTGGGTCGATTAGCGCCCATTCAAAAATATAGCAGTTCTTAGTGACAATTTTGATGATGACAGTTAATTTAATCCTGTACCATCCTGATCATCGGACGAACGTGGTCCATTGGCATATCACCGCAGCGCTTGCATGTGCGTACTGTACTTTCATAAGTACGCCAGGTATGGTCCGGGCTTAGGCAACTTGCACAATATCTGTAAATGGATACTAGCTGCATCCATTCTTGGAAATCCACTTGAAAGAACTGCTCACAAAAACGCAAAGGATGATCCTTTAAACAAACTCGTCAAACCATTACGTTGGTTGAAAGACGACCTTTTGCATATTTTTTTTTGCCGAAAGCATAAAGTACTACTAACTTCACAACTGGTCTACTGGTTATGCCGCGCTCTGTTTTCAATTCCACAACTCTGACGTGACCATCTTTACCTAAATGAACACTTACTACTCGACCCATTGCTGGTAAGTTGTACCAGCTGCATCCATTCTTGGAAATCCAGCTGAAAGAACTGCTCACAAAAACGCAAAGGATGATCCTTTAAACAAACTCGTCAAACAATTATGTTGGTTGAAAGACGCCCTTTTGCATATTTTTTTTTTTTTTTTGACGAAAGCATAAAGTACTACTAACTTCACAACTGGTCTACTGGTTATGCCACGCTCTGTTTTCAATTCCACAACTCTGACGTGACCATCTTTACCTAAATGAACACTTACTACTCGACCCATTGCTGGTAAGTTGTCCTCACGAATAACAACAGATCTCCAACTTCTAAGCCTTTCTGCAAAAACTACCATTTATAACGTTTTTGGAGATCTTTAAAATAATCATCCCTCCACCTAGAATACAAGAGCTGTTTTAATTAACAACAGGGTTCCTAAAATTTCTGTTTTAGGTGGTGCTACAGGTGGGCTGCCAATAAGAAAGTGGCCAGGCGTTAAAATATCCAAACAGTAAACATATTATGTCAAAGGACACTTGATATAATACGGGCTAATAAAGTTAAAAATTCTCCGAATGTACATTTCAAGTTATCAGTAATTCGTCTAAAATGGTACTTGAAGCTCTTTACGCCTGTTTCCCACAGATCTCCCATATAAGGTGCCCTTGCCGGGTTAAAATGCCAGTCAAGGCCTTTGGGTCCATGCCTTGCATTAATCATTGAACCTGTGGAACGAAGAAATCTTGATATTCCTCCCTTAAAGCCGTTGAGGCACCTACAAAATTTGTGCCTTTATCTGAATGCATATTTTTCGGATATCCACTTCTAGCGGATATTCAAGAAAGCTGGTGTCGATAGACTGCTAACTGCCTCTAGATGATTGGTTTTCCAACAAAACATACAAACAGACAAACATAACCCTTGGTAATTAAACAAGCTCGATCCGTAAAATTTCGAATATCAAAGGGGCCAGAAAAATCCACTCCAGTCGTGGTAGAGGGACGAGAAATTATTATCCTTGAAGTGGAAAAGGCTGCCATAATCTGACTTTGTGTCACTTTTTTGTGTTATACAAATTTTACAACGACCTATAACGGTCTTGATCAGTTTTTTGACATGAGAGATATAAACTCAGTTCGCAGGGCTCTTAATATTAGCTGATTTCCACCATGCAAAGTAATTTTGTGGACAAAATTTATAAACAATATAGAAAACTGGCAACTAGAGTGCAACACAATATAATCTTTTAATTATATGTTAGATTTGAAGCATTTGCTAAGCGTCCTCGAACACGAATTATACCTTTGTCATCAAGAAAGAGATTTAAATTCAAAAGTTTAGCCTGTAAAATTGGTTGATCATTTGATAACTTATAATGTTCAATAGGAAATAAAACCTTTTTCGAGGCAATAATTAACTTTTCTTTTACTGACTAAATCTCAGCTGGAGTTATTTCGGAAGACGGAAAACTTTATTCCTTTTTTAAAATCAGTTTTAAACCCCTCACCATTAAATCCCGTACACGCAATGCTCTAGAATAGGAATAAAACCATGCTAACAAACCACAAAATGACTCAAAATATACAACAAATACTTTATGTCTACGTTCCTTTTCTCGTGTACCAAATTCCCTAACAGAAGCTTTAACCCCTGCGGTCAGAAGTAGAACAAAGTCAGGAAGATCTAAGCCACAAAGGTGATGTTTCACTAAATCTTGTGTCCGAACTCCTCGACTACGCAAATCAGCAGGATAATCCTTTGAGCGAACGTGCCTCCAGCAGTTTCGGATACCTATTCGCCACAAAAGTTGTCCAAAAATTAGTCGGTTTTTGAAGCGCACTCGCTCGGTCAGATCCGCTAAAATATAGGAATGACAAAGTTCTAAGAGAGGCAAAGAAAAAGTTTTAAGCGGAGCTACTCTAGTCTTTGCTAATAGTAAATGTTATTGGACCGCGCCATTTTCATCTAAGATGCAAACATAATCGCAGACGCCATATTCCTTTTCTGAGGCACCACAAAACCCGTGAATTTCCAAATTACCAGTCGGAGTAAAACCCACAAATCGACAAATCGTTATTTAATCGATGACTACATTGGCATTGTTTCCATTTTTAGGTACTTAAGTTCATTTATTTGTAATTTCTAAAAATCTTTTTAGAAAGAAAATTTATTTTTCAAATGTATGCGGACGTTTTCCAAAGAAAACAAGAAAAATTAGACGCTGGCAGAATGAAATACTGCACTTTCTGGACCGCTACGACCTTCATCATGCTATTCATTCATTTATGCTATTCACAGTTCAAATAATAATTTAATAAAAATGGGTACTATTTTCCGAGAAAACCTCATCCTAATTGGGTTTCTCACTTCATATTTGTTGTGAAGAGTATAAAAAGAGTGCTATATTCGGCTATGCTAAACTTTATATACCCTACACCATCTATGTAAATCTAGTTTAGTGAAGTAACTCCAATCAAAAAAAAAAAAAATCTTGGAAAAAAGTTAAGTTCTACGTATATATAATTTTACATAAAAACGTCACCGGCTCTTAATGGATAAACATTTTTAAAAAATTATAGTATTTCCTTAAAGACCTCTTCAAAAGCTTTAAAATGATACCCATAATTTTGTTTTAAAAAATTTTAAAATTTCAGAGGTCCTTAACTCGAAAATATAGGCGAGAGACATTGACCTGATTTATTTCTTATTTTTTATTTTCATTCGCCCAATATATTTGTTTTCTTACTTCATTTTTCCAAATAATATGGAAAAATTAGAGTTAGGCGTGTTGCTTTTCCCGCTGCGTCGAAGGACATGGACCGATCTTGGTGATTTACAATAGCACCTCTTTTAACACTATTCTGACCGATTGGCATATTTAAATCAAGTTTGCAAACGCAAAGTCTTTTCGGCGACAAGCCTGTTGCAGCCAAAACCAAAATAGATTCTTTAGACAAAGGTATTTGCCGTATATCAAAGACTTAATGGTCGAGCCCGATACACATGGTAGCTAAAAAAAAAACTGGTGGATGGCTGGCATGTGAAACTGAATTCACAGACATTCCGCATCGCACTCTGTAGCCAATAATAATGAATTTTGTTAAAAATTGCATGGTAAGTCAATTTTTACAAATTCCAATAGCCGAGAGCGACAATCAGAAAAAAGCTGTCTGTATGGCGTTTGGACTTGAATATTTTTGTATATGTTATTTGGTTTTAGGAATGCTACTCCGTTTTAAAAGGTTTGGACTTTACATGTTGCTTTATTAATGATGATCTATAGAAGAGCATAAATGTCATCTCAAACAACTATTCAAACGTCTTTAATACTATGGTTGGACAGTTAATGCAAGCAAATGTCAGTTGGGCAAGCCTGAAGTGTGTTTTCTTGGTTATGTTATTAATGGAAGCGGTATTCTGCCCCAAGTGATCGTGTTACCGCCGTTAGGAATTGCAACAAACCTGAAACTATATGTGAACTGCGTAGATTTCTCTACTTAATTAATTAATATCGTCGCTGCATTCCATATGCAGCTTAAGTACAAACACCACTAAAAAAAAATGACAAACGAAAAGTTGAATGGACAAGTGTAAGGCCACCCTACAAAAAATTCGTCACAAGTACGTATGGCCTAAAATAAAAAACAAATCATTCACAGGTCTTGCAATTGCTTATCTTACGCAACGCAATCGTTTTGTACCTAACATAATAAGTGTTACAGACAAACGATTTGTACATCTAGATATCGTGGTTATGCCAGTTGTACATGGTTACAGATACTGTCTTACCATTATGGACCGGTTTTTTGATGTGTCATCCTAATACTTCTTGGCTTGATATCTTACTAATTGTTCTACTTGAACTCAGAACTAGACTGACTTATTGTAAGGTAGTACGTTGCGTCTTCCGAACGAATTTTTTGATAAAACTGATAATAATTGATGCTACAGAAATTTTGATTAAATTAAGAAAAAAATTCGGTCTGTAGAAACCTACAACGCCTGCTTATCACAACAATAAAATTTTTGTTTTTAAAAATCTTGAAAATTGCACCTATTTTTTTCTACGTACAAACGCTCTTCGAATACCTTTCGAAGCACCTTATACTGGCCCTTTTGACATAGGTCAGCAAGACTCAGACCAACTATTCAACATACGAATTAAGGATAGTAACGTAGACGTATCCGCTGAAAGGTTGAAACCAGCTTTCATCATTCATGAGACACCAGGAGATTCAACATTCACTTCACAAGTTGCACCACCTACTCAAAAAATTACAGTCTCCAAAACGCAAGGAACATTATCCGCTCCATCGCTTCTAATCAGATTCTGACTTTGTCACAGGAGAAAGAGGTGATGTATTATCTCCAAGTCGACATAGCAACAAAAGCACCAAATTCCATTATTAAAACTGTGTAACCTTTAAATCAGTTTTATGGATTTCATCATCTTGTAATTAAATATGTTGCCAATTTATTATTTCAAGTAATATACCCAATAGCGGACTGGCTTGAATGCTATATTAGAATATTAAATTAGTTTTTTCAAACAACAAAACGACTTTTTACGATTTCGAAAGTGCTAAACACAAAAAAAAAGTACTTAAAAGCCTTTCAAGCAGATGGACACCCCTGAACTTAGGGTTCTCCAAACATATTGAATAACGCCAACATAAAAGCCTCAATATAAATGATTATATCAAGCCATGTGGGAAGAAGTGTAGTTCTTTTCTTGTCACGTTTCCAAAGTATCTTTTGCTTTAAAGGTGGATTGCATTTCGGGTACATGGCTAAAGAACTTTTCAAATAGTGTATAATGCAGAGAATTTTTCTTCATTGACAAATATAATATATCATGGTATTTATGTCGTTTTATTTTTACATAATCACAATTTTTCGTAGCTGACAAATTTTTTACAGCACTTGCAGCAAATTCTGATTTGAACGTAATCATTAGTGCGAAAAATAAGAAACTGATATACAACAATATTGCGTCAGCAAAATGTAAAGAAATTTTGACGTAGCTTCTGAAGAGTATATAAAGCTATTCGATCGCCTGGGATATTAGGATGGCTATTAGCTTTACCTGGTTTACTTTGCCTTGAAAAGTTATAGCATTAAATTCGTCAATTTATTCTGTCGATTTCTAGTAAATTTTGTGAATCTTTTGAGATTACTTTAATAAAGATATTGCCTTAGAGAACTGTTTTTTAATTAATAGGCTGCAAAATTAGATGTTAAAAAAAATAACGTTAAGTGATAATGGAGTGGTCAAACGTATTCCCGTTTAGGAACCTACTAACGCAAAGAAAAATTGGTGATTTTATACAATGACTGAACCGCTTAATGTTTGGTGTATAAAAGCAACTCACATACCGACTCACTCATTCTCGTTGTGAACGTCGTCAAGTTAAGATCTTGTGGTGCAGTAGTTCCTACACGTTGAAAAGTGGGTAAAGTTAAAAAGTTACCATCGTGTATTTTTATATATTAACGCGAATAAATAAATAATCGTCTTAATAAAACTTTAAAAATTGTGTGTAATGATTTTGCAATAAATTCAGCGATTATTATTCAAATAACGTAGCGCCTGTCAGAAGTGGAATTACAAAATAAGAAACAAAAACATTACGCTGTTTGACAAGTTAAAGGTTAAACAGCTAAAAATTTAGCTAGATCTGTTGACAGCGGACATTAAAGCGGAATAGCAAAATATGTTAATGATGAATTCAAGCAGCATGTTGTCGACATTAGATCATACGAGTTCGGAGAAAAACAAGAAGTATGTAACCCAGCAACAAACTGCATTATAGACTTGAATTGAATGTTTGCCGCTGTAATACAAAAAATGAAGGAAAACAACCAAAACCAGGGCAACTAGATGGAGCTACTTCAGAAATATCAGAAGTCTTCGGCAAACGAGTAGATTTCGTGGAACTGAATCAGCGAATTTTATGAAAAATTGTCCGGCCTAGACAAAAAGATCGACGAAGAATTACATGAATTAAAAGTGCAAATGATCGATCAAATTCGAGCCGGATCGATGAAAGCACGCAAGGAAAATAAACACCCTAAGTTTTAACGGAAGCGCACATTTTAATGTTTTTAATTTACAGTTCGAGACAGTGGATAGAACAATTAAATAGGACAGTGACGAAAAAGCAATGAAGTTAATTCTGGTCTTAAAGGGAGCAGCAGCAGAGATAGGGTGAGTTCCAAAACTTCAAAACACATTGCAGTGATGCGGTTTTGCTACTGTTCTAATACAAAGTAACCAACTATGTTGTTTACTTTGTAACAAATAACTTTGCAATTTTCTTACATTTAGAAACACTTATTTGCAATTAGTTTTTTTTCAAGATGGCGATGTCAACAATAAAAATTATAATCTTTGAAAACGTGATGGGATTATTTGACGAAACACCTCAAAGCAATTATAAAATTGTGCAAAAATGCATAAAAAGTCCGAGTCAATGGTTTTAATTTCCCGGAGCACCTTTTCCCATTAAACAAATTTTTTCTTTTTCTTAGAGGCAAAATCGCTTTCATTTTGCAAACGTGTTGTTAACAAAAGCTGCTTCCACCCAAAAGTCCACTTTTTGTCCCTGAAGATATAAACAAATTCTGTTTAAATAATAATTAAATTTAAAACTAAATATCAAGAAAGCAGTAACAAAATTAGTGATGCACAGTTTGCTTTTGACGTTTTGGAACTCACCCATACTCCAAAGCTAACCAGCCGATCGCAGAAATTATTATCAGCATACAAAAGTAGCTTAACAATGTAAGTACAAAAAATATCTACACAGAATGGAGTTATGAGGTAGGGTGCAAAAGGAAAAGGGGATGCAGCAAGATTTCTTCATTGAATTTACCGTTTGGTGCAGCTGACTTACGCAGGCGAACATCATTCGGTCCTGGGGCAGTTCAAAATTGAATCATTTGTGAATGGCATACGGGATCCAGATGTAAAAATGCGGTTCGATCTATTAGAAACCATCTCGCACGCGCTAGCCCAGGAGACCGCAAGGCCACAAATATACAAGGTGCTCTGTCTTGAGGCATAACCACGTACACAAAAGTAACGATATAAAGACTCAAGTGCATAATGGAGGAGGAAAGTTGTAAGTCTCGAGCTAAATGCATCCACTAAAATCTCTGTTTCCATTATGCAACAGAAAAGTAGTAGAGGCAGATTGTGTGTATAACCGGTTTGGGTTGGTGGAACCAAAGGAAAGACGATATTTTAACAGCTAAAGACGTAGTGAAAATTTGTGACGATAAAAGCGCTCCTGTGAGAGTACTTAATCTGTCCAATAGCGAAAAGATTATAAACAGAAATATTGAGATGAGTCGACAAAGATGAGTGGCAAAGCGAAAAAACAGCATACCGATTAATAATGAAATATCGGCAGAAGACCCACTAGTAAAAATCGTACTTGGATCAGCGGAATAAGTTGAATGTGATAGATGGCTGCTTATATCGATCTTGGGAAAAAACAGGTGGTAAAGCCAAACCAGACCTAATTGTTGTGCCAACTTATAAATTAAACGAGGTAATAAAACAGTTCCATAATGGTTACAGCGGCGGTTATCAGGGTACAACAAAAACTCTAGAAAAGATAAGGCAGTGATTTTGCTGGTTAGGCCGTCAACAATTCGTAGTTGATTAGATAGCTAATTGCGAACAGTGCATTGCAGCCAAGGGTCCATCAAAAAAAGGTTGTGGAAAGCTTCAGCACATTAATGCAGGTGCCTCTTTTGAGCGGAAAGCTATTGCTATCACAGGTCCATTTGCCGTCAGTTATGCTGGAAACCTATATGTACTAGTGGTATTAAATTATTTTAGCAAATGGCTCAAAGTGTATGCCATGCTGAACCAACAAACCAGAACGGTAGTGGACGCCCCTGTAAACAATTGCGTCTTCCAATAGAACTGCATTTTTAGCAGGGACGAAATTTTGAATTAGCCATATTTAAGATGTGCGACGTATATGGTATCAAAACGACGAGAACGACACTGCTGCATCCACAGCCTGATGGTATGCTAGAAAGATTCAATCATTCCCTAGCTAAAAATCTTAGTACACAACGAAAGGATGGGGATGAGCACATACTCAAGTTTCTACTGGCATACCGGTCAGCGTACGTAGTCCAGCAGAATTCGGTGATAACACAAGAAGAGCTGGATGAGCTTCATGAGTAACCGCATTAAAATGTCCAGCTATAAAATAAAAGCAAGGTATATCAAGCAGCAAATACGATAGACTTACTAAAGCAATTCTACTATTTAATCCATAACGCAAGAAATGATTATTCCCTAAGCTGCTAACCGAGTGGCAGGGATCACACAAGATGATCAAGAAATTAAATGACGTAGCTTACTGGATGTAGAGATACCATAATTCGACGTCTTAAATGAGAATTATTTACCTGGAACGGCTGGCCAGACATGGCAGAGCGATTTTCGCCTCTTTGGGGCGGAAAGGCTTAAATGGGCGGCATTGTTGGGAAGATGTTTTATTTAAGTCACAAAAAGAATTTACACTAAGAAAGTGAAATTACATGACCTATTTTGTCTATTTACTGATCAGGAAGTTTTGAAGACAACAAGAAGTTTCTACAAAGTTTCTTGATTACAAAACAAAAACAACTAACGCAGAACGAAAAGTAAACTAAAGATACACAACCAAAGAAACACCTGCATTGCCTAACAACAAAATGACTACCAGTATGCATACTAAGTGCAAAATTTTAATGGAAAACTTTACATGTAGTTGGAGGTAGAGTTTCTCGCATAATCGAGTTGAGATCTTGTGTTACAGCAGTTTTATCCGTAGTAGTTTTATCCGAAGTAGTAAAGTTACCATCGTGTAGTTTTGTGTGTTAATAGCGAGTAAGAAAATAATAATCGTCTAAGTAAATAGTGTAATTTAATTAAAGCTCTAAAAGTTGTGTCTTATTGTTTATAAATCAAATAAATCAAACAAACGTTACAATAGGTATCACTAATTATAAAACAGAGAAAAACATCTGGGCTATTGTCTTCGTTTATGTTTAATTTTTAGCCATGAATAAAAAAATAAGATCGCATATTGCTGATTATTGTTAGTTTATTGTATAACGATCAGCTATTGGTGTGACGCAGACATGAATAATTTTGTAAACAAAGTACATTTGTGTATAGAAAGTGCATCTTTGTTTTTTCATGATTTTTTGCTATTGTGAGCTTTAGTTTTTCATTAATAAAGGGTAATATGTGTGTATGGATGTTCCACACACAGAAAACGAAAAAGAAGTTATAGTATGTACATTAGCGTTTGTAAAAAAACGAAATTTATATTTTTTAACGCATACCCTCTTATTCTATTAGAATGGTCTCAAATTAAATAAGGTTTCACGAACTAGGGATAACAACGAACCGTACCGACTTGCATCGAAACGTGTCTGTACTAAAGACGTGCACTAGTATATCCAACAGTATGGCACAAACAGATACAATATACATACCAGTTACAATAGATACAAAAGAACGCATGAGTGTAGTTGATATTGTATGCTTTTGCTTGTGCGTACTCACACTATGAATATAAATACATACAGTTGTTTATGGTATTGCATAGAGTAACAAAATTATCAGTTTTTTCCTCTCAAATATCTGTTGTACCATGAGTATTTGGATATATCTGTTTATGAAACAGATATTTTTGATACTTGTGTGCTGCTTATGATAAAGGCAAGAGCTAATAAGCAGGATTTTAATTTTGTACGTACAGACTCTGTACTTGCACAGTATTACCGGACGAAAATCTAGCATTGATTGCTTGTTATTACTTGTTTGTTTTATTAGTAAACGCATTACTTATAAGTAGCCAACATACATATCAAACAGGGAACATGTTTAACAGCTGCAGTAAAACATTGGATTACTGGTACGGTAATTCTCTCTAATGGACAAGTACTAGCAGAGAGAGCACATATACTGACACATGGCAAATTTGTTATGGAAAAATATTCCATGCCACATCGCATACAGCCAGGATTATAATGCAATTGCTGCGAGACCTCTTTTCACAACAAGTTATTTCTGGAAATGGTAATGTTGATTGGCTTCCACGGTCGCCTGATTTGACTGCTCCGCACTTTTTTGTGTGGGGATATCTGAAAAGCAAGGCTTTCCCAAACAAACCAGAAACGCTAGAGCAACTCAAACAAAATATTCGTGATTAAATTAATGAAATCCCGTACGAAATGTGTGAGAATGTAATGAAAAATGTGCTCAAAACGACTCCCATTTGTGCGGCTAACATTAAATAAAACATTTGTTAATATAAGATATATTCTCTTTCATTTAAAATTATAAACAAATAAAGTGTATACGTTCCCGGCAGACACCATGTAGTTAATCATACCAAGTTTGGAGAGATTTGCAAAAAATTCCAAACAACTTCAAGCAGTGTTTGAATAGCGCCGACTAGAGTTTCTTTGCACCATAAACAATTTACTTGACATTGCTCATGCCGATGCTCTTCAGCTAATTAAAATAAATGTAGATATGATTTTCTTAGAAACATTGACGAGGAAAAGCGACATACTAAATATTTTTCATCCTTAGTTCCATCGACATTATTTCTGTGGCAAAAAGGAATAAGTGCTTAAGTCGACTTAAGCAAAATTTGAGTTAATAGCACCTTTGCAATCTTCATATTTAAAAGTACCCATGGGCAAAGTTTCAATTATTTTGTACGATCTTTCAGGAAGTTATAGCATAATTGTTTTTTGCTTATGTTTTTTCAATGTGCAATCGCATTTGGAATAAAAGCTAAAAAAATTACAAGCTATTTTTCCAAATAACAAAATCTTCTTTCATAACTTACTAACTACAACGCCGGAATATTTTTGGTAGATATAAGACGTTTTTCCAAAACATACGTGTGCCTCCCGTATGTAATATTTGAACATAAGCTATTTTTCCGAAATACTTAATTTTTTTTTATTAATCCTAATATGGCTTAAGCTATTTTTCTAAATAAGCACATGGGTAAGTATCGTTACTAGTTGGACATAAGCTATTTTTCTGCTTATATAAGTAAGAGTCTGTTCTGACATAAGCAATTATTTAGTTTAGTTTATAGGTGTGTAATATATGAGTCATTTCGCTGATCAATATACTACTCAATAAGTTTTTTTTGCGAGTATAAAAGTTTTGTCTTTTTCTACTGAAAATTTAAATTTGCACAACTCCGGAAACTGAAATTTGGCACAAAGTTTAAATATGTATGTAAGTATGTACATATATAAAGAACCGTTGATTTATTTGTCAAGTAAACTCCAATAAAAAAATATTAACAACTTCTGAGTAAAACAACGCAAGTGTTATAGTTGCTACAATTTCAGTATTTGTGAAAAGAAATTAATATAAAAAAATTATTTAATTATTATAATTATCATCACCGAAGTGTAAGTTCATACTCTTTAGTTTGGTTTTCGTTTTTGTTTATTATATACTTATATTGATATTGAAAATCTCCATTAATGTACATAGTTATGTATGCATGTATGTATATCGCGCAAAATGGAAAAGGTATTAACTTTTGGCCAAGATTTTGATGACGACGATGATATGCGTGATCCGAATTATAATTTAAGTGAATCAAGTGGTACCAGTGAGAATGATGATGGGCTCGATATAAGGAGAATAGAGATTAATGGTAATTTGAATCAGGGCAAAAACGCAAGTGTAATACAAAAAAAAAAAAAATTAAAAAATAAAAGAGAAACGTAACAATGGTGAATCTTATGTTACTAGGAAAGGTGTTGTTGTACGGGAGAATAAATGTGTACTTCTCTATAATAATTGTCGCAAGAAGTGTAAAGCAAATATTCCTTTTATTGTACAAAAGGCAATGTTTGATAAGTATTGGGCGTTAGGTTCATACAATCAACGAATATTATACATTGGGGGACTAATCGACATCGAAGACAAATAAAGATGCTCTAATTTACATAGAGAAATGGTTCGTCGGCGACAACATCACTACAAATACTATGTAAATGTTGAAGAAAATAGAATAAATGTTTGCCAGAAATGCTTAAAACAATGTTTCGAGGAAACTGATGGTTTCATCAAATGCGTTGTTAGGAAAAAATTAAATTATCCATATATTCCATTTTCTGATAATCGAGGATTATCCACTCCCCCAAATAAGCTAACAGCATCTCAAATAGAAGTAATAAAGGAGCATATAAACAGTTTTCCTTGTTATGAGAGCCACTATAGTAGACGTGATACATCCTACAAATACTTTCTTTCAGATCTTACACTTTCGTGTATGTACAAACTATATTGCGAAAAAACTGAAGGAAATCAAGTCAGTCTCAGCAAATACTTAGATGTATTTAAAAGTAAAATAAATATTTTTATTTCGAAATTTAATTATTTGCATTTAACATACATATTTATTCCTTTCTTCTTTAGCTATGAATATAAAATTCAAAAAACCGAAAATTAACACTTGCAGTAAATGCGATGAAATTAACGCGAAAATTGATATTGCCAAAAAGAGCAATCCTTCTGAATTGGAAGAACTCACTAAGGAACGGGAAGACCATCATCTCAAAGCGGATTTAGCTTATAAAGCTAAGGAAGAAGACAAAAATTTATCCAATAATAATGAAACAGTAAAATCTTATACTTTTGATCTGCAGCAGTGTTTGCCTACCCCGTTTCTTCAGACTTCTATAAGTTTCTATAAAAGACAATTATGGACATTTAATTTAACGGTACATGATAGCCAAACGAATAGCCCATATTGTTATATGTGGCATGAAGCATTGACCAAACGAGGAGGCAATGAAATTGCTTCATGCTTGCTCAAGCATTTACAGCTGCTAGAGCAACAAAATAAAAAAGTGAGAAAAGTAATTTTTTATAGCGATTCATGCGTGGGGCAAAATAAAAACTCCTCCTTAATACTATGTTCATCACGTTTTTACAAAATAGCAATACAATCGAAACTATTGATCACAAATTTCCATTCCATTATGGTCCATTCCCATATGAAATGTGAAGTGGACCACGCCTTGATAGAGCGAAAAAAGAGGGCCAATGTAAAGATACACCACCCTCATGATTAGTATAATTTTGTAAGAAGTGTTGGCGTCAAAAATAAATTCAATATAGTTGAAATGCATTCTGAAGATTTCATGTATTTTGCTTCTTTTTCTAAATCTAAATTTATATGGAGAAATAGAGATACAAACTCTGAAAATTTTACTTGGAATGACGTAAAATGGTTATGCTATTCAAAGAAAAGTTTTGGTAAAGTTCAGTTTAAAACATCATTAAATAAAGCTGAGACTTTCAAAGTATTAAATGTTGCAAAAAGAGGGGTGAGTACAGCAAGAATCGACGAAATACCTAAGCTACCTTCGGTTATCAAAATTTCCTCAAAAAAGAAAAAAGATCCTATTGATATCCTCCCGTTCTTTGATCCATGTTTTCACTCATTCTATTAAAATCTCTTAACCGAAGATATGTCGGATATACATCCGGATCTAGTTGAAGATGATATAAAGGAAATAGATTAAAAATCAAATGTTTTCAAAGATGTGTATATCGTAGTTTTTTTTTATAAAGCTACATTCTGTTTACTTACGTATTTAAAGAACTATGAATTTATGGAACTTAAGTACATATGTACAGTACAATGCTAGCGTGTTCTTTTTTTTTCTTTTTATACTTTTATTAATTTATAATTGTCGTAATTTGGAAGACAGATTTCTGTTCGCTGAGTGTTTTTTAGTTTTAAATTTAATATAATATTTAAATCAACTTCATGTATTAATGTAAGTATGTGTACATTTTAACTCATTAGATTGAAATAAAAATAATTTGGAGTAATCTCTTATGTTCAAATATGACAAAATTTGAAAGTAAATCATTTTGGAAAAGCTGCTTATTTCGAAAATAGTCATACGAAGTTCTATTATCATGTTTGGAAAAAGCGCTTAAGTTTTGTTATCGTGAATAACTCATTAAATTAAATATATATGTTATCAAAAAGTGGAATGATGTATTCCTAAATTAATAAATGACCGAATTGAAGTGATTGCCCTCATCAGAATAGGACTAAATTTTTAAAAATTAACTTTAAAGTTTAAAATTGCTCTCCTGCAAAACCAAAAAAATAGACTTAAGCACTTTTTCCTTATTGCCACAGATTTTATGATTCTAAAATAATAGATTTACAAGAAAATAGGCCTAGTTCAAGTGGTCCGGCTTCTCAGCTGAATGAAACGGAAAAATTTCATAACTACGATGTTAGTTACCGTATGAGATAGGTGTCAGCTAAATGAAAGAGATTCTGTAACCATAATTGAAGTTACTATTAAAGCAGTAGGGCTAAATTCGGACGAATTTGCTATAAGCAAGTCTTGAATCAATAGAATTCGAACAGATATACGAAGAGAACGGATTGAAGTTATAAAGGTTCATTTCCATAACAAGGTACCGGATACGGTAACTGTCCACTGGGATGACAAATTGTTTCCGGCTCTAAATTCGTGTAAGTCTACAGACGAACGCTTAGTAATAGCTATTTCCTATGATAATAACGAACAACTTATCGCTGTTCCGAAATTGGTAAACACATCGGGAGACGAAAAGGCACAGACCGTTTGGAAGGCGATTACCAACTGGAATCTTGAGGACAGTGTGCAGATACTCTGTTGTTATACTACTGCTTCTAACACAGGCCGTGCTACTAGTGCATGTATTCTTCTGGAACAAAAGCTGGGTAGAGAAAAGCTTATTTTTGCTTGGGTTCTCATGTCTACGAATTGCTATTAAAAAGTGTGTTGGAAGCTAAAATCATGCAAGTAACTACATGCCTAGACATACCGTTGTTCAAAAAGTTCCGAGAAAACTGGGAAAATTTCGATGCCGAGAAAATAGAAATCTGTAGAGAGAAGTTATCTTGTTTAAATGTTTCAGAAATTGAAAAACTGCCAGAATTCTACCGATGTGAATTGACTTAAAATTGTTAGAGATGAATATTGCCAATTACTTGAGTTGTCAAAAATATTTCTTGGTGGTAGTACAGAGAAGAGACTTCAGATTCGGTCTCCAGCCGCCATGCACCAAGCGCAGTGGGTAGAAATAGCTATTTATTCATTAAAAATAAACAAGGATAATGCAGCACTGATAGATGTCTGTCTCTTTATCGTGAAATCCTACGTCAAACCTGGCTCCAATGCATATTATAGCTGTAAAAAAAATATATCAGGATTTCTGTTTTTTAAAGTCCATGAAAGCTTACAAGACGATAGAGAAAAGCATTTTTAAAGCAGCTTTACAATAGTTTTGCCATCCTTTATGGTATTTGATAGATAAAGGGTCAGATCTGTTTTATTTGACGATGATTTCTTTTAAGAAACTAAAGTAAAAATGGTTGGTAACTTAGCTAAAGGAAAGTGTTTAGCCCATGATAAACTTTTTCGTATGTATTACATGCGCTTTATTTTCTTTTATAGCTTACTATATGATTGTTAACCTATCCCTCTATATTAATTTTTTGGAGAAAAACATAAATCGACTAAAAATTGATGACAGTTTTCTGAACAAGTGCCCATCTTCGTGGTCAAAAGATGGTTCGTTCCAACAAGCTCAAAACAAGCTTCTGACACTAAAAGCAGTTAATAATACGGCAGAAAGAGCGGCTAGATTAATTCAAGGGTTTTATGGGTTAATCACTGTTGAAGATTAGCAAAGCAATTTTTATTACGGTGCGTACAATAATACAGAAACGTATATCCTGACTGTAAAAAATAACTTTTTTTTTTACAATGAATTAATACTTAATAATGTTTGTTATAGTAATATTATGTGTGTTAGTTTTTATATTTATTTAAACTTTGACGTCAACTCGATACGGGTTATTGTTATCCGATCGCAATAATACATATTAGAGGTTTTAGATTGAAATGAAAAAATTTAGTGGGTAAGCATTTTGAAATTCAAAAAAAAAAAATTACTCTTGTAGCCTGGGACACCCTAATGTACATTCAGAGTATATTTATTGCAAGAGATGAAAAAATATGTGTTGTTGTTGACAAACCAAAGAAAAATGCAGAGTTTAATTTAAGATTCTGTTGCTTTATTTTGGTAATTTTTTTTTCTTTACTCAAAACGAGTAAAAAAGTATTGTGTGTTTCATCATTTTGTCAGGGTATTCTCCACGATGGTTTTTATTTTTTATATTTTTGTTTATTAATTTGTTGGCTAATTTATTTCATCCTGTTTTTTTACAGTGTTGATATACGAGAAGGTTATTCAAAAGCTCTTAAACGATGGTCTGATGAAACTGTTTTTGGAGAAAGAGCTTACTTCATATTTAATAAAGAACCAGGAACACTTTCAGTTCAAAGTGCAAGGTTTACTGACTCCGGAACATACAGATGTAGAGTTGATTTTTTGAAAGCTCAAACTCGCAATACCAAAATTACTCTTTCAATTATAGGTGAGTTAGTTTGCTTCATTTAAATATATATTCTCATAATGTTTTTAAAATAATTAAAAAAATTATTTAAAATTCTGTTCTCACTTACGTATTTACAAAGTTTTTAAGCGAAATTTTAACAAAATTATTATAAGCGTTCCCGCTGTATTTATAATGTTCTAATTTGACATAACTTAAAGCAACTAATTTGTAGAAAAGTTATACAAGTCTTAAAATGGTTTAAATAGAATGTGATTTAGATTATAAAAACAATGCAGTGTTAAATATTGAAGAGTTATTTAAGCAAGCAAAAATTAACTAGACGTTGTACCTGAATTAAAAATATAATTAATTTAAAAATGGAGCAACAGCAAACATTATGGATGTTGGCAGAACATTCGTATGGTTTTAATAATAAAAAACGAAAGTCGCAATTGGTAATATCTACGATGGTTACTGTTATAAAAATCCGTTATTTGTTCTTAATAATTGAAACTCAATCGTTAACTGTTCAAGCATAAGTGTGTCTTTATTAATAATTTTTTAATTAAATCTTCAACTATTGAGATATCTATGCTTATGTATATATTATTGTTGCTGACCGCAGCGAAGGACAGGAGGTTTGCGATTTTAACAAATACAAACGAGAATTTAATGTTAGTAATGACGTTTATTTCTATAAAAAATGCACCGTTAGAAAATAGTTACATATAAAATTAACAAGAAAACACTTACCGCAGTTTTGTACCTCCTTCTTCGACGACAAATATAAAATAGAACGCGTTCGCTTTCTTGTATTTGAAAACAAAAAGGAAGATCAAAGAAGAGGACAAAAGAGCGGTTTACAAAACAAATGTCAAAAAACAATCATAACAAATAAAAAGGCAAACAAATAAAAAGGCAAACAAATAAACCGCTGTTCATGAAGAACGTTGAGATCAATGGTTCTCTAACACCCCCACCCCCGTGGAGCGATCAGCTTCACCGTCATCCACGTCCAGAACCGCTAACTTGGACACAGGCCGTTGTAGGCTTCCACATGCAGTCTTCACTTCAGCTCTTCTTGCAATACCGTCATCACCGAGATTGACGCAAGTGACCACACCTCTCCGCCATTGACTTCGTGGGATATTAGGGTCGCAAATAAACACCGTATCGCCAACTTTGATAGGAGCTGTGCGCTCACACCATTTAACTCTTCGGATTAACGTAGGCAAATATTCCGCAATCCACCGCTTCCAGAATTTGTCTCGTAAATTTCTTGCAACACGCCACTGCTTCTTCAGGGAGAAGAGCTTTACATCGGGTTCATTTATAGAAGGTGTTGCTGCAACGTTTCCTCTTCCAATCAAAAAATGATTTGGAGTAAGTGGTTCCTCCTCATAAGGACTTATAGGCAGGTGTGTGAGTGGCCGCGAATTAATAATGCCTTCGGCTTCAATTAGAAGACATTGTAGGACGTGTTCTTTAGGAGACACGTCTTTCATAGTATGGTGCAAAACTCTTTTAACGCATTGCACCATCCTCTCCCAAACGCCACCTTCTGAGGGATTGGCTGGGCAATTAAATATCCATTCAACGCCCTTTGCAGATAATTCGTTCTGAATCCGTCCCATATCAAATACTTCTCTAAACCTTTTCGCTTCTTCATCAGCACCAACAAAATTCTTCCCATTGTCAGAACGGATTCGAGCTGGAACACCTCGACGATTCATAAAATTACGCATGACAATTATACAAGAATCTGTCGATAAGTCATGTGCCAATTCTAAATGGATGGCCCTTATCGTCAGGCAGGTAAATAATGCCACCCACCTTTTCTCTGTCCTTCTTCCAATTGATACGTTTATCGGCCCAAAGTAGTCTAGGCCTGTGTACTTAAATGGCTCCACGTATGGCTCAAGACGATCAAGTGGCAATTGTCCCATAAGCGGTGCGATTGAGTTGGCATTTTTTATTCTACATATCTGGCAACTAGAGATGACAAACCGGAGCAGTGTTCTTAATTGAGGAATCCAATATTTGTTGCGTATTTGAGAGAAAGTAGCTTCGTGATTTTGGTGTTTCATGAGGCAGTGCTGATGCAAAACAAGAAGTTTTGTAAATCTGTGGTCTTTAGGCAATATTATAGGCCTTCGTGAACTGTAAGGCAAAAAACTAGCAGCATCAATTCGTCCATATACTCTTAAAATACCATCATCGTCGGCATAAGGCGTTAAATGCAACAAACTGCTCGATCTCTGGATTAGCTGTCCATTTTTAATACATTCGGTTTCCACCGGAAACGATTCTCGCTGTACTAGTATACATAACATTTTTTCAGCGGTATCAAGCTCACATGAAGTGAGCCCATATAACTCAGAATCATTATATTTCTTTCGACACCGGTTTATAAACCGAAGAATCCACGCCATCGCTCTTTTCATTCGGGCAAATGATGAAAATCTTTCAAAATTTATCAAATTATTCTGCATAACTAAAAGTGCAACTTTAGTACGAATTTCTTCTTCGACTTGTTCCTCTAGGGGAGGCGATTCAATTGTATGACTTGGCCACTCATTCTCATTTTGTTCCAAGAACTTCGGACCGTTTTTCCACCGTGATGATACGGAGAAATCAATATTATTAAAACTTCTAGTGGCATCATCGGCTACATTGTCTCTAGTGGAGACCCATTTCCAGTTATCAGTATTGGTTGTCGCTAGTATTTCTGCTATTCTATGAGCTACGTATGGCTTATAATTTCTATTACTACTCATAATCCATTTTAATACTGTTGTGGAGTCGCTCCATAATACTGTTTTTTCCAGCACAACTTTATGCTCATTAATAACATTTTCTTTTATTCTGGTTCCTAGGACTGCGGCTTGTAATTCTAGGCGGGGAATCGAAATCTTCTTTAGGGGCGCGCATTTTGTCTTCGAGCAGATAAAACTAACATTGACAGTTCCATCCATGGCCACAAATCTCCAATAAGCTATAGCAGCAAAGGCTTCTTCACTGGAGTCTACGAATATGTGTAGTTGAATTTGTTTAATCTTTCCAGTTGGGTGGTAGAATCGTGGCAAACGAAAATGTAAGATATTTTGAAGCTGTGACCGCCATCGCTCCCAACTAACGTTAATAT
Source organism: Gymnosoma rotundatum (assembly GCA_916610165.2). Classification (NCBI taxonomy): domain Eukaryota; kingdom Metazoa; phylum Arthropoda; class Insecta; order Diptera; family Tachinidae; genus Gymnosoma; species Gymnosoma rotundatum. The sequence continues at coordinate 115,052,396 of OU744336.1, forward strand.
CATCAGGTATAGGCTCATCCCACCTGATATCACGTTTCCATAGGCTACGTAGTACTAGTTTTCCCCCCACAGTGAAATTACTTAAAAATCCTAAAGGGTCGAATGTCGACATAATAACACTCAATATTTGACGCTTTGTAGGCCTTTTAATTCCAGATATAACATCTTGATCGACTTTATTAAATTTCAAATTAAACATAAATGTATCAGAGGCTGGATCCCAGTAAAGACCCAATACTTTTTCCATATTGTTAGTAGATGCAATAGTTTTTAACGATGAGGCACCATTTAGAGCCAGGGAGACTCGGTTTGAGTTTGACGTAAAGCCTCTAAGCTCGAAACCTCCATTTTTCTGAATTTCTCGAACTTCCTTAGAAATGTCAATAGCCTCTTCAATTGAGTCAAAGCTATCTACAAAGTCATCCATGTAGTGATTATTCAGTATGGCTTCAATTGCCCTAGAATTGTAGTCATGGTGTTCCTTAGCGTTAACCTTGAACACGGCGAGCATGAGGCTCCAAAGGTCATAACCAGCATTTCATATTCATCTGGTTTGTCGTTTTGATCGCCATTTCTCCATAAGAAGCATTGAGATATTCGATTACTTGGTTGTATGACGACTTGGTGAAACATTTCACGAATGTCAGCACAGACAGCAACTTTCCTGCTACGGAAATTATATAGAATTGCAGTTAATGACGAGATATATTGGGGACCTTTCAGCAAATTATCGTTCAAAGACGTTCCATTTACTTTTGCTGCAGCGTCAAAAACTAATCTTATTTTCTTATTTTCCTTATTAGGGTTTATTACACCAAAATGTGGTAAATACCACTTCTTTTCCGATGTCAGACAAATATCTTCTGCTGACACTTTACGTACGTAACCCTTTTCTACATATTTGTTTATTATTTCACTGTAAGCTGTACAAAAGTTTAAATCACGTCGCATTTTCTTTTCAATGCCTTCAAGTCGACTAAGTGCTAAATGATAGCTATCTGGCAGCTTTATTTCATCGTTTTTCCATAAAAGGCCTGTTTGAAAACGATTACCAACACGCTTTGTTGATTCATGAAGAATTCTTTTTGCTCTGATATCATCATCACTTTCAATCGGAGGAGCAGCCCGCACGCCCATACTTTCTATATTAAAATAATTTTCAACCATTTTGTAGATTTCTTTCTCTTCTTCAGCATGTACAAAAAGGCACGAATGTGATGAAGGCGATAATGATTTACATGGCCCATACACGATCCATCCTAACTCCGTATTACATGCGAAAGGTCTAGATAGATTGTCAGTTTTAAAACTTAATGGCAACCCTAGGTGAGCATGATCAAGACCAATCAACATCTTTGGCATTACGTTTGCATATGGCTTTATAGAATTACGGGGTAAATAATTTAAACTCACTTTGATTTCATCCTCACTGAGGCTTTGTATTGGCAAATTCAAGTTTGAAACGGCATAAACGTTTTTGAGAAGGTGACGCTTATTTTTCCCAGCTCCACTTATCTTTAAATTGAATGTCATTGAAGGCTCTCGTGCAGATCTACCACCAAACCACTGGATATTCAAGTCGCTTCTTTTACCACTCACACCAACGCAGTCGGCAATTTCTTTATCCAACATGGTAATGGAAGACCCATCGTCAAATAAGGCATAAATATCAACACTACATTTTTCACCATATAATGTAACAGGCAGTACACGAAACAGTAATTTCTTATTATCATTGGAGCAGCTTAATACATTATGGTTAGGTTCACTCGTACCACTCGTATTCGGTTGTGGGTCAGTAGACGCAATAGGCATATGCTCATGCAGCAACTTATTATGCTTACGTTGGCATCCACCTACAGAGCATAACTTTTTTCTACGACACTCACGAGTCGAATGTCCGATGTTTAAACACGAAAAGCAAGCACGGAGCTTTTTCACAATGGCCCAACGTTCATCCACTTTAAAATCCAGAAACTTACTGCAGTCGTATATTTTGTGTCTTCCTTTACATACTGGACACTGATGAACCCTTTCTGTTGCATGTAGCACTCGGCGCTTTGATTCAGTATTATTAACGTCTTGTATCAAGCATATTAAATTTGCCACTTCACTTAACCACTCACTAAAATGTTCAATCGTAGGATATGGGTTAATATTTACTGCTATTTTGGCCCATTCTAGCCTTTTACTCATGGGGAGCTTTGAAATTATCTCTTCAAGAAGTGTTGGATTTGCTAAGTGCTGATGACCATCTATGGATTTAAGAAAAACTGCTAAGTTTTTTATTTTTGTTGAAAACGGTACTAATTTTGCTAAATTGTTTTCATTTATATGCGGCAGCTCTTTTACTTTTCTCAATTGGCTGTGTATAAGTTGTTCTGGCCTTCCGAAGCGGAACTTTAGCTGGTCTATAACAACACTGATATTATCAGGATGAATAAGTAATGATTTGACTATGTCCATGGCTTCTCCTTTGAGGCATTTTTGCAATCGCTGATTGTTTTCAAAGTTTGTATATCCATAAGTAGCTGTTGACTGAATATAAGCCGTATGAAATAATGGCCAATCTTCGGGTTCACCACTAAACTCTGGCAAATCTTGTAGTTTACGAGGCATTACATACTGCATTTCATGTGGATGTGCTTGGCTAAAACCTGGTTGCTGTTGTTGTTGGCTAGAGTTAATATAATTGTAAGATGGCGGCATAAAATTAGTTGTTACAAGTGGAGTGTATGCGTTAAACGCAGTATTTGCAGTATGCGTCGGCGGCAGATTGATGTCGGCCTCCATTTGAAGCGAGGCCTCCATTTGCTGACATTGGCGTCTGCTCTCCAGGAGTTGTGTTTGCGTCTCTTGAAGCTGGCGTTTCAAGTAAGCCATTTGGTTTTGCATCTCTAATAGCATGACGGAGTCATTTGATGCTGATGGCTGCTGGCTTATTAAGGGTGACTTACATGTGGCATCAGATGCCATGGCGACACTCCCAGCGGCGACTCGTCTTCCAGATGACTTCTCTTTATCCCCAGAGTTTCCTTTAGGCATTTCTGTGCTAGCGGCATTAGCACTTTTATTTGTGTTTGATGTTGGCAGCATCACTTGTTGACTTATTGTTCTTGGCGTAATTACTGTATTGCCACTGTGATCGCTTGAAACACTTATATCATGATCAGGCGGAACAGATGTTACAGTGTCGGCACTGACTGTGCTTCTCAGGTTCACTGGGCTCCGACGTACAGGTGGTGCCATCTTTTAAAAATATAAAATCTAAAACAGAAGTTCCTCAATGGCAAACTGGCGGCTGTTTTATATTGCACACACATAAAACATAAAATGGCACATAAATTAGGTTCGCAACAAAAAAATGCGAAATAAAAATGTTGCTGACCGCAGCGAAGGACAGGAGGTTTGCGATTTTAACAAATACAAACGAGAATTTAATGTTAGTAATGACGTTTATTTCTATAAAAAATGCACCGTTAGAAAATAATTACATATAAAATTAACAAGAAAACACCGCAGTTTTGTACCTCCTTCTTCGACGACAAATATAAAATAGAACGCGTTCGCTTTCTTGTATTTGAAAACAAAAAGGAAGATCAAAGAAGAGGACAAAAGAGCGGTTTACAAAACAAATGTCAAAAAACAATCATAACAAATAAAAAGGCAAACAAATAAACCGCTTTTAATGAAGAACGTTGAGATCAATGGTTCTCTAACAATTATAACATTCCAATGTCATAAAGAGTAGCGTGTTATTACAATACTTTATGTCGTATTAGGGCAATACTACATCTCCTCTTTTAATTAACAAAAATTTTATGATATTTAAGATAATTAATTTTGTTACAATAATATTTTCTTTGTTCTTTTCTTTCTTTGTTTTTTGATATAGAAAAATATAGAAAATTGAAGACATTGGCCGTACGCACCAATGTTTTTACCTTTTGATAATAAAAAATATTGCATTAAACCTAACAAAGTGATCAAGTTTGTCTGGTTCTATCAATTTTTTTTTTAATAATATAACAAATAATTTAACATACATTTGTACAAACATGTGCATAATTTTCTTATTTTATTATATTATAAAATTTTTGTAAAACAAGTTTCTGTGTTTATTAAAATTAAAAAAATGGCCCATATTCATAGTTATAGAAAAAAGTCGACTCTTGCTAATATATATAAAATATATATATATATATATATATATATATATATATATATATATATATATATATATATATATATATATATTCTTACGTTTATTTAAATTATAAATTTAGAGTTTTAATTAAATTACAATAATTATATTAATAATTATTTAATCAATGATTTGACGATTTAACTATTTGCGATTAATAATACACGCTGGCAACTTTACACTGTTATACAACAAGATCTTGATTACATGACGCTCCAAATCAGAATAAATCACCACGTATTGGCGTAGATTTTTTATATCCTATTTTTAGGCGTTCTTGAATATTCGAGAATGTCTACCTCCATGTGCTGCGTAGTAAAAAATGCAGTTTAATGCGGTTACGGACAAACTCATGAAGCTCATGCAGGTCTTCTTGTGCCTGAAGAATGTTTCCATTGCCTTCACGCACTGGTCCAGGTTTAACACCAAGTTCTAAATTTGCTGGCAGTTTTAGTTCTGTCCCAAACAAGATTTTTCGAATCGTGTATAGCTGACCGGTACGCCAGTAGAAATTTGGGTATATGCTCGTCCCAATCCTTATGGTGTGTACTAGCCACTTTTCTGAGATATTCCTCCAGGGCATGATTGAATCTTTCCACCATTCCATCAGACTGTGGATGCAGCGGTGTCGTTCTCGTCTTTTTGATACCATAAACGTGGCACATCTCTTTGAATATAGCCGATCCAAAATCTCGTCCCTGGTCTGAATGCAGTTCTAGTGGAATACCGTATCGACACAACCAATTGTTCACAAGGGCGTCTACCACTGTTTTGGATTATTGGTTTGAAATGGCATACACTTCGGGCCATTTGCTAAAATAATCCATTACCACTTGTACATATTGGTTTCCAGCATCACTGACAGGGAATGGACCTGTGATATCAACAGCTATCCGCTCAAAGGGTGCACCTGCGTTGTACTGTTGAAGTTAGCCATGACTTTTTTTTATTGAAATTCAAACATATTACAATTTCTGCTTATATACAATCTCGCGAAGCCTTAGGCTTATCTGCAGAATGTGATAACATAGAAATTGATAAGATATTCAATAACTTTTTAATTAATAAGTTATTTCATTAGGTTTAATTAAAGGATATTTGTATATACAAAAAGTGGCGATGTACTGTTGCAAATACTTAATAACATATATATATAAGATATCATTGTGATTGTATTAGGTCGTTTTTTTAATAATCTCCTGTTGGCAGTGTTACTGACAGTGAATTTTTTCCATAGTTGTTCTTGAAACGACCAACTTGATATCTGCCTTCTGCACATCGTCTGGTGTTGTATGAGTGATGTTAAAAAACGCGAATCATTGTGGAATTCATTTATGAGAGTGCTCACAAAGATGATTCGAACATTAAGAACTTTAAGAATACCTGCAATGGTTTTCCCCGGTTCATTGCATTTGTTCTGTGCTCTGCGATTTGCTATTATATTAGAAGGTCTGTAATTATAGTGTTGATGGTTTTGCGTTGTGTGTGACCTTAGTTGCCGATTTATTGAATATGTGCTTGTATTGTATATTTGGTTGTTGCTAATACTGGTGTTTCCATGTGAGTTGTTAGTGCATGTGTGGTTTACGTTATTTGTGCTGTTGTATGTGGCGTTGCTTGTATTAATATTGTTATTATTGCGATTATTAGTGTTTTCATATATAAGTTCCAGATTTTCTTGTTGTGCGTTATGTTGTTTGCTTTTCAGCAGTGTTTTTAGTATTTGATTATGTGTTTGCTGGAGTGATTTGCAGTACGTCGAGCTTCCTCATGCTGTTATTCCGTGCCTTATGCTTGATTCGGCTAATGAGAAGTAGGCCTGTTTAAGTACGCTGAAATTTGAGCAGTTACTTAGGTGGTATAGGCTATAGGCTGACTTCCGTAGTTTGTTTTTTTAAATAGTTTATGTGTGTAAGCCAATTAAAATTCTGGTCTACATAAACTCCTAAATACTTATAAGTTTTGACAATCTCTATTTTGGTGGTACAGCTTTCACTTGGCCCATGGTTGTAATTGTTGTGTAAGCATTTATAGTCATGAAATATCATATTGATTTCTGTACTTGCGAGATGAGACGATTTTATGTGAATGAGCTTTGTTTTAGATGCGTTGATAATAAGTCCGTTGTCGTGACACCATTGTGAAATTTTGTTCAATTGAAGCTGCATTTTTCTAGTTGCAGTTTCTAAGTTTTTATGTGTAATTATGATTGCCGTGTCATCTGCGTATGCAAAAATTTCGCAATTTTTTAACATGGTTATCATTTCATTTGCATAGATTAAGTACAGTATGGGACCCAATTTTGAACCTTGAGGAACTCCACTTCTTGTCATCGTTGCAGCAGTCAGCGTACTGCCGATCTTGACGTGGTATTTTCTGGAGTTTAAGTAGTTTTCAAACCATTTCAAGCATTCCCCTCTAATACCATTGCGCTCCAAAATATTTATTAATTCTTTATGCGAGAATGTGTCAAAGGCTTTGCTGAAATCAAATGAAGAGTACTAGGCAGTGTGCGTTTTCTGCTTAGTAATTATTTATATGATTTGCAAAGTTCCCCAATAATTTGTTTATATTTTTTCCTTTTTGGAAGCCGTATTGCTTTTGGTTAATAACTTTATATTTATGTAAAAATTTATTAAGTCTACGTAATATAACTTCCTTCAATACCTTTTCCATTGCTGGTAGTATTGCTATCGGTCTGTAGTTGTTATAGTCATTTTTGCTACCATATTAATAAATTGGGCGTATGATTGATGTTTTTAATAATGCTGGAATGACACCACTGCTTATGCTTGAGTTAATATTATTAAAATAATATTGGCGTTAGCGCAGATGCATTTATTTTTAGATCTTTCGGTCTTATGTTGTCCGCTCCTGCTCCTTTATTGGCTTTTAAGTTTCCCAAAATGTTACGGACTTCTTCCTCATTTGTTGGAGTTAAAAACATAGAGTTCTGCATTCTTTTTGGTGCTTCATTGCAAGTTTTGATGTTACATTGGTGTAGTATTTTTAATAAAATTCTATGCAAAACTATTTGTTATGTGTTGGTAGTCTGTGTTTCTAAAGTTATTGATAATTGTTGAGCCTATATTGCTCACTTTTTTCCCAGTAATTTCATTATGTTACTTCTATTTTCTAGAAATTTAATTTTGTAATAGTTATTTTTAGCATGGTATAAAATTTTATTTAAATAGTTTCTAAATTTTTTATATTCCTTTTCATAGTTTTTATTATTTAACCACTTGATATAAAGTTTATCCCGAATGTCACAACACTTTATAAGCTCCTCGCTCATCAACGAATTAATTTTTCTTTTTTTAACATTTTATATTGGTGATTTGGAAACTTCCTAAATCGTTTTAAAAATGTCATGAAATTTTTGATAGATTTCGTTTGTGTTTAAGTTACGGTTCGCAATATAAGTTTCTATTTCACTCCAATTTACTGAGTTTATATTATTTTTTATTTTGAAATTATTCAGTTTTGGTCACTGATGTGTTATGGTTTCTGCACTCTGTTTTATTTCTTGTTCATAATGCATGCAATAAAAAATACTAAAGTGATCGGATTCATTTGTTCTTACAATAGCAGCGTGTATTTTTATATTTGTTTTTGTTTTATTATTTCGTACATTTAGGTGGTCAATGCAGGCTTTTGCTTTTCTTGTTATGTCTTCTCTTGTTATTTTGTTTACTATACATTGCAGTCCATTTGAGTTAATCATTTCCTTATATTTTGTTGTTGTTTTATTCTCTTTTAATATATCGATGTTTGTGTCACCTACAACAATAATATCATGCTTGCTATTTTCTTTGTTTATTTTTTCGTCCAATTCTCTAATAAACATATTTGTGTTTTTATTTGGTGGCCTAATAGTGAAAATGCGAATATTTATAATCAAAAATGGTTTAATTGTTTTTCAAAGTATTCTCCAGCATGATTTATACACTTTTGCATGCGCTCAAACCAGTTGTCGAAGCACTTTTTCCACTCCGATTGAGACGACAAATTGGAGTGTACCACTCAGAAGTGACCGTCCTACGTTGCTCAAGCGGAACAGTCGCCACATGACCAGTTTTGCCGAAGAAACAGGCGACCATTTGTTTCGAAGTGCTTCTTCCACGAACAACTTTCGTTGGATTTTGCTCGTCTTTGAAGACCCACACGGTCGATTGTTGTTTCGTTTCGGGCTCATACGCATAGATCCATGATTCGTCACCTGTGACGATCTTATAAACGTCTTTTGAAGCACCGCAATCGTATTTTTGCAACATTTCTTTGCACCAATCGACACGAGCCTTTTTTTGAGCGACTTTCAAATTGTGCGGGATCCAACGAGAACAAACCTTTTTTACGGCCAGGTGTTCATGCAGTATCGAATGTATGCTGGTGGAAGAAACGTCCAAGGATGTCTCTATCTCTCGGTATGTCGCATGTCGATCTTGCATTATGAGTTCACGCACGGCATCAATGTTCTCTGGCACAACAGCCGTTTTTGGACGAACTTCACGGAATTCGTCTTTGAGCGAGATTCGGCCACGATTAAATTCATTATACGAATTTTTCGCAGTGCTATAGGATGGTGCTTCATCGCCATACAAAGATTTAAGTTCATCAATGCACTCTTGTCGTGATAATCCACGTCGAAAGTTGTGAAAAATGATGGCACGAAAATGTTCACGAGTTAATTCCATTTTTTTCTATATTAATTTTTTCAAGTTACTGTTAACAACACAAATAATGGTCGTACGTCAAAACGTTTTGAGTACGATTATGCTTAAAAATGACAAACTTTCCAACGGAAATGTCAGATTGCACTTGGCAGCACTCAGTGTTGCCAGGCCAGAAATATATATAGCAGCCCTCGTATTTGTAAGATGTATTTTTATATATTCGAAGGAGTTGGTGATTGATTTGTAATGAGTGTGCACTATATGATTTCTTATGTATATCGCAACACCTCCCCCTCTACTTTCGCGATTTAAAAAGTATGAGTTGAAGAAACCCTTTATGTTATAGTAGGGTTGCCAGACGGGCCTAATTTGGCCTGATTGTCAAGTTTTTTAATGCGCGTCAAGTGTCAAGTGAAAAAGTGATTTGTCAATGTTTTTTGTAAGTTAATTTTTTTTCTCAAATTTATTCTAGCTACATATGTAATAATACTTAAAAAATTAAGTTTATATTTCTAAAAAACACATCGATAGAGCATATTTTTACTATCTATATTTCTTAAGATAGTACCTATATTTTTTTTAAATAACGCCTAAGTTTTCTCTAAAATATATAACGAGTGAATTTTTATTCTTATATTGTTTTTTGTTTCTTTCACATTGTTTCTGTTATTTTTACTTTTAACGATATTTTTGTTTTTATTCTAATAATTTTTATGAAAAAAATAATAAAAAAAATTAAATAAAAACCAATAGTATGAGTGTTTTTATTTGTCAAGTTTTTTTTTTCAAAATCAAGTTTTTTTTTGGGCAATGTCAAGCTTTTTGGCAAATTGGATCTGGCAAGCCTATGTTATAGGCATGTTCTTCTTCGTCTAGTATATTTGTTTCTACAAGGAGTATGAAATTTATTTGGTCTATTATGTTATGCAAACTAGCTAAGAGTGGAGTGAAGTTTAGTCGGAGTGACCGAATATTCATATACACGATTGTGGTGGGAAAATTTAAAGTGTTTTTATTGATTTGATTAAAAGTATCTATTGACAAGAAGCGAATAGATTAAGTGTTTTTAGTTTTTATATTTTTATTTGCCTAGGTATTTTACATTAGACATTCTATATCTGCAAAGTTTGTAATAATAATTGGACTGGTTGTTTCACTTTTCTGGGCATAAATATTCCCATTTCGAACCCAAACAAACTTCCAATTACATTCCTTTGCTTTAGTTTTGGTCAACCACAGAATATGCCGTTTATATGGGGTTAGGTGTTCATTAATATAGATGTGTTTATTATTTGTGCCTTCATTTATTATCTGTGAGTCTATTCTGTGACGAGTAATTTTACTCAGCAATTCTCTTTTTTTATTTTGTGTTGAGAATTCCACTATAACCTTTTGTGACTTTTTCATACTATATGAACTGGCGTTTTTTTTCACCACATCCATTGGAGCTATATTTTGATTTGTGATATTTTTTATTTCAATGGTTTTATTCAACATGTTTTGTTCCAGTTCTACGATTCTTCTATCCATGACTTGTATTTGTTTCTCTTTTTCTTTGTTGCTTTTGCATAGCTCAGTAACTTGCACCGCCAGGGTGCTAAGGGTGTTTGTAATTGCAGCAAGGGATTGCTGGATGTTCGTGTTCACCTGTGTGTTAGTCTGAGTTATTGTTAATTGCTGTATTGATGATTTGATGTCATTAATGTCAGTTTTAATTGTTAAGAATTCAGATGTTGCTATAAAAGCGCTGTTGTTGACATCACTAAGGGATTGAGAGTTTTTACAACGTTTATTGTTATCGTTTTCATCTCCATCATCTTCTTTCTGTTTTTGTGTTGTTTGAACTTTTAAGGGACTATTGTCTATCACAACATGATATGCATTATTGGAGGTTGTTGGCCCTTTACGGGGCTTGCATTTCTGACATCGCCAATCGATCCTCCATTCATTGTTCATTGCTATATAAGTTTTCTCTGATAGCGAGCAGCATGTAGAGAAGTGATAAAGAGATTCACACAAATAGCATTTGACATACCTAGCCGGCAGTTCTTTATTACAAAAACAACATAAGCTTATTTTTTGTTTGCTTTGTGTTTTCGTTTCTTTATTTATTTGAAATTTTAAACTTTTAGTTTTTACGTGTCACAAACTTTTTATAGTTTTTGCCTAATTAGTTTAACAGTTTTTGATTGTAGTTATATGATTAGAAGGGAATATTTTTTTCTTTGTTTTTTAGTTATTTTAAATCTATTTTTAGTTCAACATATACCGGTTATATCTCTTCTTTTTGTGGAGCACAGTTTAATGTCGACCGTTCACGTTGAAGTTCTGTACAGTCGTAAAATGTTTTTTATTCAGTTTTATTTGTTTCTTACAGGACCCTTGTCCGTAATGCACTATTCGGCTGCATATTGTTGGCAGCCCACCCAGTAAAATCTTTGTTTTATCTTTTCCTGAGTTTTTGTTATACCCATATGGCTGCCGCTGAGACCGTTATGAAACTGCTTAAGTATCTCATTTCTCTTAGAAGTTGGCACTACAATTAAGTCCGTTGTAGTTTTGCCATCCGTACTTTCCCAAGATTAATATAAGCAGCCATTTTGTACTTTCAGACTATTCCACTGAGCCCAGTAAGACTTTGCTAGTTGGCTCTCTGCCGATATTTCATTATGATTCGGTCTCCTGTTGTTTTGCTTAGCCAATATAACTTTTGCCAAAATTGGGTCGTCATTCTGGGCCTTCGACCAGTCTTCCCTTGACACAATTTGAGTAATCCGCACATCTATTACGCACTCCTTTTTCTCGACATTTGTGCAGTGCTTGCATTCTACTTTGCATAGTCGTCTTGAAAGGGCATCAGCATTATTGTGCTTTCCGCCTTTTCCATGCACACTACTAAAGTTATAGCTCCTCAGGCATTTAACCCAGCGTGCAAGCTACCCCTCGGGGTTCTTAAATTTCATCATCCAACGTAATGCGAAGTGGGCGGTCCTTAAGATGAATTGTTGACCATATAAGTACTTGTGGTAATGTTTAACACACTACAGCACAGCACTGCTAAAAGCTCCCTTCGTGTAACGCAGTAATTTCTCTTAGGCTTGGAGAGTACCCTGCTGTAGTAGCCAATGACCTTTTCTGTTTCATCCTATTCCATAGCCACTTGCAACCGTGTCCAATATGAACTTCTGTCCAGCTATTAGATAGGCGAGGACTGGTGCCGTACACAAAAGTTTCTTGAGCTCCTGGAACGCTTCTTCCGCTGATTCACTCCAGTGGTATGGTTGCGATTCCCTGGTCAACTCGTGTAAGCTTGCAGCCACTTGAGCAAAGTTTGGCACAAATCTTCTGTAGTATGTGCAAAGCCCTAGGAAACTACGCAGCTCATGATGATTTTGTGGGCAAGGCCTGTTATTTACTGCCAGTGCTTTGTCTTCATCAGTTGATACGCCCTCTGCTGTTACACGATGCCCCAGGTATTTGACCTCCTTTTGAAACAAAGCACATTTCTTAACACTTAATTTTGATCCTGCAGCTGTTATACGCTTAAAAACTTCATCCAGGTTTTTAAGGTGTTCCTCAAAAGTCTTTCCCATCACGACTATGTCATCCAGATACTCTAAACACGTCTTATAATTTAGACCCTTAAGCACACGTTCCATTAAACGCTCAGAAGTAGCTAGAGCGTTGCAGAGCTCGAATGGCATCACCTTGAACTGCCATAAACCACCACTTGCGTTAAAGGCAGTTTTCTCCTTGTCTTTATCGGCTGCAAGTCCAAGGTAGAGAACCATTCCGTTTCGGCCAACGTGTCTAAGGTGTCGTCAATTCCAGGTAACGGATAACTGTCGTGACGTCGGTGACGTCGTTAAACTTCCTGTAGTCAACACAAAACCTGGTACTGACGTCCTTCTTTTCTAAAACTATTGGTGAACTCCATGGACTCGAGGATGGCTCAAAGACTCCGTTCCGTTCCATTTTGCTAACAAGTTCTTTGACCTCGTTTCGCTTTGCTAGGGGAACACTTCTGGGTGCTTGTTTTATAGTCCTCGCTTCGCCAGTATTAATTTCATGTTTAACAACTGCCGCTTTACCTTGGCTTTTATTATTTAGGGCAAAGACGGAGGCATGTTTTCTCAGCAACTGCTTTGCTTCGTTTCTGACAGGAGGAGTTAGTCCTGCCACTCATTTTTGCACCTGTTCTGCTAATGAATCTTTTCTGTGGCTGTTATTTTAGGACATACTGTATTCGCCGTCCAATTAATTATGGCTTCTGCTGGCTCACATCGACCCATCTCAAAATTCCTGTTAATGGAAGCGAATAGCTTCCTTACTGTGGTCCTGCTGTCATATCCAACATCCAGGACATTAACATTAAAAGGTGTGCTGCCGTCAAAGCTCGGGTTGTTAATCTTGCTGGCATGCTCAGAGATAACTCTTACCGGTCCCTCTCTAATTTGTGGATCGCCAATCTGCACTTTTAATTCATGTAGATCTTCGTCTACCTTTTGCTTTAGGCCGCACAATTTTTCAGAAAACTCTCTGACCCTCTCTTCTACTATGTTCACTCGTTTATCGAAGACTTCTGAAATTTCTTCAAATTTCTCATTTACCTTCGCTAAAAGCCTTTCCCCGTTGACGCTAGAGCTTTCCTGCATTGATTTAAGGCTTTCCTGAAGCTTCTGGTTTTGGTTTTCCTGGTTCTGGTTGTTTTCTTCTATTTTCTTCATCTGGTTCTGGTTGGTTTCTTCTATTTTCTTCTGCTCAACTTTTAGCTCGTCGAATTTCATTTTAACTATTTATTAATTATTTTGCAATCCCCCTTCTGGCACCAGTTATTAGGTTTTTTAAAATTATAAACGTGTTATTTCTGAGTTCTTTATTTGCAAAATAATTACACACACAACTTTTATAGTTTTATTATTAATAATACAGGCTGGCAACTTTACACTGTTATACCACAAGATCATAACTAGATGACGCTCACAATCAGAATGAATCAGCACCTATTGGCGTTGCTTTTATATACCCTATTTTCAGGTGTTCTTGAATATTCCAGAATTTCTACGTCTATCTGCTGCGTAGTAGAAAATACTGCGTTGCCACTTTTATCTCAGAAACGTTAGTGAGCATTGTTGTTTACTTCTAGAATCTTCAATCAATATTTAAAAATACATGTTGTGTTTATGGTTGTGTATTGTGTTTGTTTATTTATCGCTTGGTGTTAGTTGTTTTTGTTTTGTAATAAAGATGTTTTGTAGAAACTTCCAGCTTTGAAAACAAACGCAATAGGCCATTTTAATTATTTTTACATCTTTTTATAATTTTAATAAAGCATCTTTGTATATATATATATATATATATATATATATATATATATATATATATATATATATATATATATATATATATATATATATATATATATATATATATATATATATATATATATTAGTAAATGTTTAAATAAAATCCAATAAATGTTAGAACCGAACTTGTTTTTTACTTGTATCGTTTTGGGCTTGAAAAATTCATTGCAGTAATTTTTGCTTATTTCTTTATGTTTTATAATTAGTTGCTTTACTTAGCTAGATAATTTGTTTTTTGTAACCTTCATTTGACGTCTTTACTGTAGTTGTCTAGGTTGTAGATATTTTAATGAGCAAAGTTGCATTCTTCACAAATACTAGTTCGAAAGAAGATATTTTATTATCAAAAACTGTATTTGGAGTATTATTTTAGTAAAAAACAAAGATATTCATTAAAATCACGATTGTTTCGATATGAGTGCACCATGCCACACTTCATCGAACGCCTTAGAAATATCAAATGCCACCACCTTACTTTCGCCGAAAAAGTGAATGGATTTACACCATTTTTCCTAAAGGAATCGCTAAAAAATGACCAAAAGCTTTTGCTAGTCCGAGAACCTTAGCATGAAGACTGCTCCTATAAAGTTTTTTCGCACCTTAGTACTTTGGCACACAAAGATCTCGCAATTTTGCGTGGCGAATCAGCACCTGCGTTTTTGTTGCACCGCCAGGTATAAATGCTTCCTCTCGGGAACTGACTGCATTTTTGTACTCTTGATGAAACTAAGAATTCGGATTTGCTTAGATGAAATGAAAGTTTTTGTTCCTAGCAAAATAAGTTTCACAACCAGTTAAGGACCAGTGTTATACCCTTGCCACTAATTATTCAAACAACAGTTAACACAAAAGTACGAGTTAAACAAAATTACTACTACAATCTAAAGGACTAGTAATATGGATAGGTGCAATATGTAATGTAAAGAGCCATAAAAGCCCGTTGTGTCATCACTGGTTTATTTTTTATTTTTATTTAAGATTTGTTTTTATTTGTGGTATTGTGTTCGTAAATATTCTTTTTCTGGTTCTTTTTTATAATTGTTTTCTTAATCTTGATTCGCTCTATTATCCATAAAAGAACACTCATTGTATAACACTTTCCATAATCAGCAAACTTTCAATTTTTTTTTCTCTATCCATCCGCTTCATGGGCACTTGAGTTCTTTTAGCCTCGTTACTAAACTAAGTTCAACATTGTCTTAATTGACTGTGTTGGATCCAAGTTCATTATTTAGAGTAATTCATCCTCTTTGACACACCGATTTCCGATCAGAAAAGCATTAAAGCCTCATCCTCTATACCCCTCCTCCATCGACTTAAGGGCATAGGCGTCGCATTTGTGGTTATCCCATTTCGCCACATCTAGGTTATTATAAGAGTCTGTCTCATACAACGAATGATCTTGATGAACCTTCCTCTAACGAGAAGTACCAGATCGTCGGCATACGCAAAGGTATGGACACCTATTGAATCCAGTTTCCAAAGAATGCTATCAATAGTGATGTTGCACAAAAGAAATGGCAAAACTCCTCCTTTGATTTAACCCCTGACAGCATTACTTCAAGTTATAGGATGCCTTTTTCTGAGATTTACAGCTTAGACCTTAGCATAATGTAGATTCATTTAATAACAACCCCATGCTTTCAACTTTAAAAAATAAATAATTTTTATCCGTAAATACGGACAATACAGTCCACAATTGAGAATTACCCTTTCTGCAACTCTTACGATTTCATGCCGAGTGGTGTCTGTGGATCTACCTACTCTATAAGCATGTCCTTTACGTCAGCGTATGGTTCTCCAGAAAATCGGTCGATACCCACTTCTTTGGTCAAAGTTGTCCCGCCAAAAAGCGGGAAGTTAGATAAAAAACCTCTAAGTATTTTTTTTTAGCTGGAAAATTTTTAGTTGGCGGGTTTTCAGCGTTTTTTCAGCTAAATAAGCGAAACAATTTTAAATCAGCTTAATAATACAAATGCTATAAAATAGAATAATCTAATGGATATTACATATTTTTGTTACGAAGATTTTGAATATCAAAATTCGGCTGGAAATAAAATTTTCAAAGAGCAAGCTGAGTTTGCCTTGCGATTATTATGCATGCCATGGTCTACTGCAGGAGCGCAACGAGTTTTTAGTCAACTTAATATGGCTAAATCGAAGTTCAGAAATCAATTGCAAACCAATATGGTTAATGCTATTTTAACCGTTAAGTATGTCAATACATCAATTTTTTTTATTTGCCTCTTTATAATTACTTTGTCGCCTTAGATACGATCTCGGTTAGCATAACAAATACTGCTACGATTACAAGGTTCCGAAAAAATTTCTAAGCTTAATCGGAACCTCTAATATTTATTTCAGTTCTTAAAACGAAACTGTATAGATAATCAAAATCTTAACTAGAGATGAACAATTAGCGCCATATTCATAAAAAATAATATAAGTTTATTTTACGAATACGGCGGTTAGCATTTAAAAACAGTATTAAACAAGTAAGAGTGCTATTTTCGGCTATGCCGAATCTTCTATACCCTTCACCATGTAAATTTAGCTTCATCAAGTAACTCCAATAAAAAAAACTAATATTGGAATGACAGAGAATTAAAAAACATAAAAAAATGCGTATATATTATTTTACATAAGAATGCCATAGGCTCTTAATGGGTTAAATATATCTTCAAATGCTTTAAATGATACCCATATTGATACTTCAAAAATTTGAAAATTTCAGAGCCCCGTAACTCGGAAAATATGGGTGAGCGCCAATTTTTTAACTTAATATTTCATTCTTACTTTATTGTTCAAAAAAAAAATTAGATGTGGGCGTGGTGTTTTGCCTGCTGCCTCAAAGGACATGGACCGATCATACTGATTTCCAATAGCACCTCTTTCGACACTATGTGTAATCGATTGACATATTGATGAAATTAATGAAAATCTTATTACCAGATTGGAAGCTCATCGCAAATCTACTGAGGAACGCATATGTGAAGCTGCAAAAGACCTTGAAGTAAAGTTTAATGAAATAGGAAGTAAGTTAAAACAAGAGTTTGTGGCAGAGATCAATAATATGAAATCTGACATCAAACACTGCTATGAGTTTATCAAGCAGATTGACAAGGCTACTACGGACAAATTAATTGAACTGGAAAAGTCGCAAAATTTAATAATGATAAGGTTAAACAGGCCTGACATTGTTATCACTGGACTTCCAGCAGCTTCGCCTAAAGTGAAAGACATGATCCTTACATGATTTTAAGCTAATGAGGCCTGAATTAATCCATGCAAATAAAAAAAAAAATTTTATTACATTTTTCCCCAACGTTTCGTGAATTTTTTGTTCACTTTCTCAAGGGGTCGTCTATTTAATTAAAAAGAAGAAAATTTAACACAGTTACAATTAAAAACAATTACCGCGAAAATGTACAAAATATGTTTACTTACACTATGACAGTAGAGTTTACATTAATAAATTAAGGATTTTTGATAAAATTAACAATAAAAAACAATATTAAACATGAATTAACAAACACAAAATTTAATTTAAACTGTTCCTTAAACTAATGCGAGTTTATAACTGGCGCTTAAATTGTCTGTGTCCTCTTTAATGTTCATTGTTTTATTTATTTTTTGTTGTATTCTTAAGCTTTCTATGGTGTATCTCTTTTTCTCGTTGTTTACTTTGTCTAGTAATTTTATATTGTCAAAATCAGGCTTATGTTTTGTTTGTGTTATATGCTGAGACAGTGCTGTGTTTTCTCTGTTTTTGTTGACATCAGCTTTGTGCTCGTTTACTCTTGTCTCTAAACTTCTCTTAGTTGTTCCAATGTAAATAAGATTGCAGTTATTATTTTCATCCCCTTTACATTGAATTTCGTAAACTACATTGTTTTGCTGTAGTTTTGTTATTGGTGTTTTTGTTTTTGTAAAAATTGCATTTAATGTTTTGTTTGGCTTGTATGCAAAGCTTATGTTAATTTTATTTTTACTCTTTTTTCTTATTATGTAGCTCGCGTTTTTGCTAATTACTATATTGTAAGAAAAAACCAAAACAAATGGTATAAAAAAAAACAAAAAAAATGTGAATTCTTTTGAAAAACATTATCATTAATAAATCAATAATGTGCCACCAGTCAATAATGCGGGAGTCTAAAGCTTTTAAATTTAATATTTGAACACAAATATTTAAGGAAAGAAAAATCTTAAAAATTAGTTTTCATTTTTATTATTTCAATTTTGATACAATAAATAAATGTTTCCTTTTCAAGAATCTATTTTAAAAATTGATAATAATCTTCTTTTATGCTGAGAATGATTTTAATGTAATGTTACTAAAGTTTAAATAATCGTTTTTCAATATGTGGATTTACAAAAAAGTTGACATTGTATGTTTTTAAATTAGAAACGAGAAATTTAACTTTTTTAATGAAAAACGTTAACTTTATGTTTGACAATTAAACATTTTCTTTTTTTTTCTCTTTTTTTTTTTTGCCTCCATTATAAAAAATATATATTTTTTTCGCATTTACATTATTAGTTTTATAATAAAATGAATTATTGACTGAATTAAGTAAATAATTTTAAGAGTATACAGATACATTTAATATTGATAGTACAAAATATACACAAATGTGAAGTGTGTATGTTAGCGAATTTAGACATTGGCGACTTTTGATATTGTGTTTGATTTAATAATTCTGATCTGATAACTCTGTTTTCCTCTCACTACACACGTTAAAATCTCTCTTGGTGTTTGTTGTGAGTATGAGTACGAATAAAGTAAAGCCAGCATCGCAAACATTTTACTTGAGTATGCTAGACAATTAAGGCCGTGTCAGATAAAACTTTTGCTTTGCGTTGCGTTGCAAATTCGCTTTGACATCTAAGATAAAATTCACGAACTTATATGAAGTATGTCACATAAAGCACTTTTAACGCAAAGCAAAGCGCAAAGTTGGGCAACACTCATCTTTTTGCGCGCTTTGACAATTAGCTGCTATATATTTGTATATTATTTTTGGCAAAATCGAACGTCAAAGAGTTAAGAATTTTAAAGTATTATTTTTTTATTATTTATTCTTCCTTTATTATTTTTTTTAGAAAATTATGGAAGAAAAACTTATAAAAACAAACAATAATTAGGCGCTGTTAACGTTTTTATTGTGACATACCTTTTGCGTTATACGCTTTTTCTTCAAAGTTTAAAACGTTACGCAAAGCGATAAAGTTTTATCTGACACGGCCTTTATACTCAAATAGAATGGGTATAGTAAACACTTGCACAAAAGAAATGCGGTGGCGATCACACCGCAACCGCATTTAAGATGAGTATACTTAGAGTATTAAAAACAGACACTCTTGCAGTTCTCTGATTCTGTTGTACACTATTGTCATAGCATGACAATATTGCAAAATATACAGGAATTTAACTTTGAGCTTTTCACACCAAAATGTGTAGTTTTTTTAGTAAAGGAAAAATTGGCAGATTGTTCTAATATATTATAATATAAAAGTATTTACATATGTATGTGCATATGTATTATATTAAGAAAAACAATAATAAATAAAAACCAAACAAATTTTCTGTACTTTTGGAAGAGGCTGGTTAAAGCCTACAGTGTATAAAAAAATATTTTTGGAATTGGACAGAAAGAATTGTAACTGGAAACACATATGTATACTGTTTTGATTGAAAACATGAACCTCATTACCCTCATTTTCTAATTCTTAAATGTATGACTCATTTTTTTTTGGTTTGTTTACCTTTGTTGCTGAATAAAACAAAAGAAAATAAAATTGCGTTTTAAAATTTCAAAGTTTTTTTCTTAATAAATACGAATGCAATTGACAAGTGTAACACCGAGTATTGTACAACATTTTCGTTGTACTCGTAAAACTATTGTCTTTTCAACTACTGCACAACAAACTTGTGTGTGCTTGTTTATTTTTCCTCTATATTCATATAGTGGCACGGTTTACAAAAGAAATGAAAACAAACTTTATGTTAAAAAATATCATTGCTTTAATTGTGGATCAGCTGATCATAAAAGAAAAGACTGTAAAGAACAAACAAAGTGTTTTATCTGTAACAAGACGTGTCATATTTCTAAAAATTGTTTTCATAAAAATAAAAAAGAAAACGTAATAAAAATATTAGTATAGTAATAGATAAAAAACGTTTAAAGACAACACATTTTGAAAATAAAGAAATAGACTGTTTAATTGATACAGGGTTAGATGTAACCCTAATGAAAGAAAGTATATACAGACAAAAGTTCGGCCATATTAAGTTAAAACAAAGTACATCTATATTGTTTGGTCTCGGAAATTTTTGCACGGAGCCGCTTGGTTGCATAAACGGGGCAGTGTGTTCCTGTTAAACAAATTTTTTGTTTCTGTTAAACAAATCACAATTTTCTTGTAGTACTAAACAATGCATTAAAAATTAACGTGCTTCTTAGTTATGATTTTATTAAAAAGTTTAAAGTTTGTTTGGATGAAAGTGGTTATAAATTCGAATATCAACGTAATATACAACATGGTGACGATATATCGGTCTACAATATAACAGCTGCTGAATTAGACGTTCCGCCGAAGTACAGAGAGGTGGTCCATGAATTAGTTTTCAGCTTTAAGCCGTCAACAGTTTTAGAAAGCTCGCCGGTAGTGATGAAAATTATACCAGATGGAGAATTAAAGCCGTTTCGTCATTCACCATCAAGTTGCCGATTAACGAACAGGAAGCTGTAAGAAATCAGGTAGAAAAATGACTAGCGAATGGTACTGTTAGAAAATCAACTTCGCCGGTGGCAAAAAGAGTTGTGGTAGTTAAGAAGAAGACTAGTGAATACAGATTCTGCGTCGACTTCCGCCTATTAAATAGTATGGTGTTAGAGGACTGCTTTCCAGTGCCCCTGATTGACGAAGTGTTAGAGAAGCTACAAAACGCAAAATTTTTCACAATAATGGATTTGGAAAATGGCTTTTTCTACGTACCTATTGAGGAATCGTGTAAACATTTTACTGCATTCGTAACAAAAGAAGGTTTGTTTGAATTCAATAAAGCACCCTTTGGTTTTTGTAACTCGCCTGCTAACTTTATAAGGTACGTAACTCATATTTTTCAACCACTTATAAATAGTAATGTCATGGAGCTATATACAGACGACATCGTTATCTTCGCCGAAACTACTGAAAGTTGCCTTTCTAAAATGAAAATGGTTTTAGATCATTTTGCACGTTTTAATTTACAAATAAAATGGTCAAAATGTTCATTTCTTCAGTCCAAAATCGATTTTTTTGGACATGCAGTTCAAGGTGGAATGATTTGGCCAGGCAAAGATAAAACAAAAACAATTGAAAAGTTTCCCCTGCTGAAAACCGTCAGAGATGTGCAATCGTTTTTGGGAGTAACAGGGTACTTTCGACGGTTTATTCAAGGTTATGCTCATACTGCTCGACCATTGACGAAGTTGCTCAGAAAAGATCAAAAACTTTCAATGGGTCCAGATGAATTGAAGGCGTTTCAAGGGTTGAAGATGGCTCTAGCAAGAAACCAGAGCTTAAAATATGTGACAGGTCAGCAGTAACTGAGTTTCACACAGATGCTTCCAAATATGGTTTTGGTGCAGCACTTCTACAGAATTACAACAGTCAATTGCAATTGGAGTAAGATAACTTCTCCGCAAGAAGAAAAACAACATAGTTATATATTAGAAGTTAAGGCTGCTTATCTTGCTCTAAACAAGTTTCGTCACTATCTTATTGGCATACAATTACTTATTACTCAGCGTTCAAGCAAACAATATCGAAAAAGGGCATTCCAAGTGATGTAACGCAGTGGGTGATGTACATTCAAGATTTTACATATACCGTTGAACACCGATCAGGAAGTAGATTACAACATGTAGAAGCGCTTAGTCGTTACCCTGTTGACATTTTTGTTATTTCAGACATCTCTGCAAGACTTGGAAAACTTCAGTAGGAAGACGAAGGTATAAAGGCTATTTCTATAATACTTAATTCCGGTCCATACAATGATTATAGAAGAAAAGGTAGATTAATATATAAAAGTATTGATGGAAATGATATACATCTAGTACCCAAGCAGTTGGAGTTTGAAATTATTAAAAGCGCGCATAAGCAAGGTCACTTTTCAGTCCAGAAGATCGCGTTCAACAACAGTTTTTTGTACCACATTTGGAGAAAAAAGTTAACCAGGTAATAGCCAACTGTATTAAGTGTATACTACACAACAAGAAGCTTGGAAAGCGCGAAGGCTTCTTAAATTGTATCGATAAAGGAGAAGTACCATTACATACACTTCATGTGGATCATTTAGGTCCAATGGATGTAACAACAAATTTTATAAATATATGTTTGCTGCAGTTGATGGATTTTTGTAATTTGTATGGCTCTTTCGACTTACTACAGGTGTTAAAGAGGTGGTAAAGAATCTTAAAATCTGTTCGAGCCTAAAGGTACGGTCACATTAGTCAAACATTTGACTGAAATTGGCAAATATTTGTTTGCTGTAGTCTGACCACCAAATATTTATTAGAAGCAAACAACACAACAGCTGATTTTGGGCAAATAAAATTATTTGCCAGCAACCAAAAATGCTTATAATGTGAACATAGTGTGACAACTCGACGGCAAATATTTGACTCATTTTTAGGCAAATAAATATTTGTTCTTTCAAAGTTTTTGTAAGAACAAACAGAGACAAATAACAGCTGTTTCAACAATGGTGCCCAGCATTTAAACTAAATTATTAAGTTTCGGAAAAACTCACTGATCATTTTAAACTTATATGTGTATTAAATAAAACAAAATACAGTAAGCAATTAAAAATAAAATTATAGATAAAAAATAATAAAGTGCAATTTTTGGAAGAAATAATAAATTATATATACCATCAAAGTATTTTATGTTTAATTTGGTATATTTCGACATTTTCTCTTGAGAATGGTGCAAAGTTTCAAAATTGTATGTAAAAAAGATGTGGCATTGGGGTTTATTAAATGTTCTTCAATAAATTTTTAGTTAAGTATTGGTTTACAGTTTAAGTCGCAAGAAATTATATAACTTGAAAACTTGCGTTGCCGCAAAATTATTTACTCAATATTTTGTTCTTGAAATAGTCATTCCTACAACGTAAGTAACTTTTGTTTTCATTTTGGAATTCTATATTAAACTAGACTGAAGCAAAACTATCTTTACTTCTACCGAGGGCAAGTAATCCTGTCGGAAGCTATAATTCGGGAATTATAGAGGTTTAAAGTTGTAAATTATATACTGTTATATATCTGCACATAAACCTATGATAATGTTGAGATGCATTTTTTTTAAATGCTTACAAGCAACATACTTTCTCTTATAGAATCAATATCGATTAATTTACAAACAAGAAATAAGCACGCTTAAATTTAACCAATATAATTAAATTTTAATTAAGATTTGCACAGTGCCCACTCAATTAAACTGCTTAAAAAGACGAAAAAAGTCGGCTATGTGCAGAACAAAACCAAAATAATTCTTCCGCCCTACTCGAAGCGTAGGAATAGAGCTAAGAGTCATTAGTGATTATCCATTTTAAGCACTTAAACTGTTCTTGCATAAGTTTCGATTTGCAATCAAAAGATATATGTTCCATAAGTACTAAGCTGAAAGATTATTTCTGCAATTAATGTAAACAGATTTTTTTTAATATAAATATATTCGTTTGACGGTATGTTATAATGTAACAATTTTTAAAAACTATCTGTAAAAGAGTTTTCCCCTATTTTCCGAAATCTGAAACATTTAAATTTCTTAAAAATTGTAGAACTTTGTATCCCAATAAAAATTTTGCATATTTGTAGTTTAATTCTTTGTGAAATTGGCTTTTAAATTTAAGCGACTATTTATTTAAACATATTATTTGTCTATACTTATATTAAGTAAACAAATAAACAGCTGTAGTTTAAAAAATATATGAAATAAATTAAAAGTTTTTAGAAATTTTAATCAAAAAAATGTAATGAATGAATATTAAAATTTATTGTTAAGAAGTGGAATCTAATTCCTATTTAGCTTCATCCTCTTATTGTGCTTCTTCTTTAGAACACCTTTTGGAGCTCCTTTATAGCATAGAATAGAAAAATTTGATATTGTTACTTGGCTTTGTTTATTTGGAACTTTCATACATGGGAGTTATTTATTATAAACTTTCTTCTCACATTGCCATTATGTGTAATAGTTATTTTAAAGGAATCTGTATAAATAATACATGCGGGTGCATAAATATAATATTAGCCACCATGGCTATCAGCGGTGGATATTTTATTTTTATATCAAAAGCTGGGATTTAATTTCTCGTACAAAGTATAGGAAAAGTATGTTATAGGAAGAGAATAAACACTTCATTTGGGACTTTTAAAAAGATGCGCCCAGAGTCTCTAAATGGAAAAAAATTTTCTACAGTTGTATATTTTTGTTCCGACTACAAATGGTTATTTTTTGTTTGTTTTGAACTCATGTATATTGTACTGCAATTAAATATTTAAGAATAGCAACGGTTTTTCATCATTTGTAATTAGCATTTAATAATATTTTACACGTTTTCTTTGCAATAACTTTGAAATAATGCCGAAGAAATTGAATGGCAATGAAGACATCCCATGCGCAGCAGTTTGTGAGTAAATAAATTTATGTTTTTTTCTGTTTGATCAAATATATTTTTAAGGCAAATATTATTTTAAATGTGACCGCACATAAAACATGTTTGCCTGTATTTTATTTGGTATTATTTCAAAGCTGTTTTAACAAATAAAAATAGGCAAATAAATGTGCGTAGTGTGACCACAAAACAAATTTTGTATTGTTTTGAAAAAACTTAGGCAAAACAAGAGCAAACAAATTTTAGGCAAATGTTTGTCATATGTGACCGTACCTTAAGAAAATTTTTTCAAGCTGCGACAGCATGAAATTGTGGAAATTCGTCGAAAACAATAATGATTTGTTATCATCTGCGTCAAATGAAGAGCAGGATGGCCGGGTGTTAGCCGAGTATCAGGTGTAAAGATGTCAAGTTGCCAAAATAGCAGTTGTATGAAATATCCAGTGAGAGTCAGTCAGTAGTGCAGCAGCAGTTCTCAGTTGAGTTTTCAGTCGATCAGTCGCTAAGCTGTAGTCGCTAATTGTGTGTTAATCGAATATTAATTTCTATTTCTCTTTTTAAAATTTATTAAACCTTTTAAAAATTTATTAATACTTTCGGCGTTATTTACAAAAATTATTCACACAAATGAATTGTTAAAATAAAATATTTAAATTAATAAAACTGGATAAACATTCTTACATACATAACTCATAATATTTTAAAAATGGTAAAGCCTTTAAAGAAGGATCATTTAAACGGGATCCCACTTTTATAGCAAAGTTATTGGCAGCAAGAGCAGTAATGCGTTTTTTATTTTAACCTTTGAATGAGCTTTCTTATCTTTAATAGTCTTCTAGGCATTCATTATTTGGGTTTAATAGTTCAAGAAATAGAAATTTTTAGCCATTGATTGAAAGTTTTGTGGTAACTGAAAAGATAAATAAACAAGTTTGAATCGTAAAAATATAAGTCGATTTTGGTTGAAAACCGAACTTAAGTTGGGGAGACATGCGTTACAACTTTCTTCAGTTGCCGAGAAGTTATCGAACACGTTATTTTGACAGATCAAAAACTGAAAATGAATGTTAACAATAAATAACAAAGTAGTAAGTCGGTTTTATAAAAATAATTCTTGCAATAAAAAGCGACTTTAAAACAGATTGTAACTGTCTGTCTATAACCGATCAAAAGTATGGCCACATTTAATAAAATACGTTAACTATTTTATTTAATTGTATACTTATTCTTATAGCGGACTTAGCCGATTTTTATTTAAACTATTCAATGGGGAATCTGCAGTATAGTACATGTGGTTATACATATATGAAGAAGGGTGTATAATATTTAGCATAGCCGAATATAGCACTTTTACTTGTTTAATATGCTTCAAATATTTTTAACATAGTTTGTGGTTCATTATGTTCGTTAGCAGCTGTTTTTCTTGGTATTTCGTAATTCTGCCGTAATTTTGTCATAGCTAAATAAGGATGAACTAAAATGACTGAAAAACAGAAACTTTATTTAAATAAAAATTCTTTAAATATGAGGTCAAAAACTGGCCATAAGACTTAAAAAATCTTGAGAAAACCTACTGCTGGAGCAAAATGCCAACCAAATCGTCATCATATTTAGATGAATAGTGATAAATAATCGATAAGAGAGCCTACCATTACCGAGATAATATTTTAAGCCAGGAGTTGAATTCGCAAAAATCTAATCAGTCTATATATATATATAAATATTAAAGTGCTTATAAAAAAATTCTCGGTTAAAAAACAAATTTTAGTGAAATACATACGATCTTCTTCGCTCTCTCCTGCACGCGGTACAGCATCTCCAAAATCGTCTTTAAAGCAATTCTTTTGCAGTGCTTTCACCTAATTTATTTTATTTAGGCTTATAAACATAATACATAAAATTTTATTGCTTTAGTTTAAATAAAAACTGTATTCAAATATTTTAAATGCAAGGCCGATTATGAACCGTAGCTAACTAGGGTTACCTTTTCTGGGTACAGGTTACATAAGTAAGAATATTTAAGTAGTATTAGTTTTTTAAATGCACTTAAAGTAAAAATTGATTTAACCTTGTTTATCTTTTAAAATACCAATTAAATTGGATTTCTTGTTGAAATATAGCTTTCATTTTGTTTTTTCTAACTATTACATAAATGTTTTTTTAATAGTAAATAATGAATTATAAACTATAAAAAACAAATTGAATTTTTTTAAAAACTTTTTAATATGCATATGTATGTATCTTGTTCTAAACTACATTTATCATTCTAGTCAGGTGGGTAGGCAGGTTAAAAAATTAGATATCGTCATCTAAAACGGGTAGTGATTTTGATGAAACATTAATTAATAAAAAAAATATGCTTGGATACGGTTATTCGAAAGCAATTCTAGATTTAGTATTTCTATTAAATGTATTGCCCTATGCGAACATCTACGTAAGAAACAAGAACGAATAGATCGCAGTAGTTTATCCCCCCGATCTCTGATCATGCGCCACGTACCATCTTGTATGTTTTTGTCTTGCCCCTCATGGTCTACAAAGTTAATTGGAATTTACTAGCGTTGATGATCGTTAAGCATGATGAAGTTGTGCAGTAAAATGCAAGCCAACACAATTTTCTTGCACATGTCTGGTGAAGCTTCAACTTTTGTAAGGAATATTCTCCACCGAGCGGATAAGATCCCAAAAGTATTTTCAATTACTCTGCGAGCACGTGAAAGTCAATACCTTAAAATAGTTTTTTTTTCTTTCTAAATTTGATCCGGTGTAAGGATTCATTAAGTTTTGTCTTAATAGAAAAGCAGCATCCCCGATAAAAAAATGGGGGTATTGAGTACCAGATGTTCGTGCCAGTATCTTACTTGGAGGTATTTGGATTGTTCCGTTTAATATTGCCTCTCCGAATGGCGACAGGCGAAAAACACCTGCGAATATCAAATTAAAAGCAAGTACATATGTCATTTTTTAAATTTATTTAATATTACCTCCATCGCTAAGGCAGCCAAGCTTCCAACACTAACGGCTGTAAATGTGTATTTGGCATCACAATACTAAAAAATCTTTTATAAATAAAGAATATCGAACTGGAGTTCGGCTGGCATTTAATGGCGATATGCTTGCCATCTATAGCACCAACACAATTTGGAACATTCCACATTTGAGAGAAATCCCTTTCAATATTTTTGTATTGTTCCGTTGTCGGCTAACTCATATATATTGGTGAAAACAATCTCTACTAGGCATCACATGTCTCCAAAACTATTTTTCTCACAGTGGATGTGCCGATTTTGTAACTCCATGCAATACTTTGCATATAAACTTCATGAGCTAGATATCATAAAAGTAATTATGAATTTATCTTTAAATGAAAAACAAGTATTTTTGAGCACTTACAACATTGTAACGAAAAGTCTTTCCTCGGTTGTTATTTTTTGCTTTGGTTTCATCAACGAAGTGCCAATGAGTTCAAGCAACAAGTTAAATAATTTTCGAAAAATACGGGTGTGCAAAAAAAATTGCTTTATGTTTTATGTGTACACCCCTTATACGCGTCTGTTAAGAAAGTAGAATCACTATATTTGTATGTGACTAGTTACACAGCACAAAGCGTAGAAAGCATGAACGCGTAGATGGCAAGAAGTTTGTTTACTTTTCTACGCTTCGCAAGCGCCATGAAAAGATGACAGCTGTTTTTGATAGCTAAGGATGGTAAATTATATTTTAATGTCAATGGTATCGATATATATTGTTGTGTTAATGATCACTTTTTCTGTTTTCTGTTTTTTTGTTTTTAAGAGCCTTTTTAACAAAAAAAAACTTTTTTTTAGTAAAGTATAGCAATATATTCAGAAAAATACGTTAATATTAATAATTAACAAAACTCTACTAGTGTTTTTGCTATCGATAACTTTTACGTACTAAGTTTCATCCCTAATGTGTTTATTAATTTTATAAAGTCTTTAATACAAATGCAAAAGCTAATAAACGCTGAAAAAAATTACGAAGTTTTATACAACAAAAGCTCTCTTCTATAAAGAAATAAGTTTAAGAGAGCAGCTGCTTCGAGTTGCATAAGCAAAGAGTTAAAGTTACCAGGTATGTACATACTTAAATATGTAATAACTTTTTTATATCCATGCAGTGCATTACTTATATTTTTTATTTTGTTTATAGAGGAAGTCTGCCAAGATCGGTGGAAATCCCTTCGGGATGAATTTTTTAAAAAAGTTGCAGAGAGTAATCGTGCCTCTGGCAGTGGAGCTTAATGTTACAAGTAGCAGGCGAAAAAAGTAAAACGGGAGAGTGAATCTGAGGCCTTCACGGAATTTTTAAATAAAATAGCTAAAGTTGCGAAAAGTCGGTCGCTATTCCATCTGCTGAGAAAAAAGGGGAGGGCTTGAAGATTTTTTTCAATGGTGCGCGAAGTAATTAATGAAATGTCAACTGAAGCTGTGAGGAATCCAACATTTTTCTTTTTAGATTATTTGCGGAAGAAATGGATACTGCAAAAGAATGATTTTTTCTATTTTTAATTTTTTTGTTTTAGAAAATGTTTATTAAAATGAATGAAATGCATTAATATACATATAATATATTCATTTGTATAAAATTTGTTTTTGTTTAAAAAAAATAATCACGTAAGATATCCTTTGTTGAAATGCACTCCTGGCTGAATTGTTCGAACAAAATTGTGGACCCTTTTTCAACGGATGAGTTTCTTGTCTCCATAATCGCATTGTAATAGAACCGTTTTGCTCTCTATCAACAAATTCTGGGGGACAATAAGTCCCATCGTGCATCTTTAAATAGTTGTGAAGCACAACTGTGGCTAAAACAACTTCCTCCGCAGAACTCGGTGTCAGAATTCTCCAGCGTGCTGTCAAAATACCAGAAGTATTTTCTATAGTTCTGCGTGCTCTAGATAACCTTTTATTGAAGTTTTCCTTCTCTTCACTTAATAGCAATCCGGGATATGGTCTCATAAGATATCGCTTAAGAGACAAAGCAGCATCACCGACTGCAGTAATCTTCCAAATTGGAATTGGCTTAGTACTCCACCATCGCTTTGACTTTCATAAGCACCTATATCGACTGCAGTAAATTTGTAATTTGCGTC
Source organism: Gymnosoma rotundatum (assembly GCA_916610165.2). Lineage (NCBI taxonomy): Eukaryota > Metazoa > Arthropoda > Insecta > Diptera > Tachinidae > Gymnosoma > Gymnosoma rotundatum. The sequence goes on from OU744336.1 coordinate 115,082,418, forward strand.
GCACATTGCCATTAATACTATGCTATATTCTAAATCATATGAAAAGTTAAGCTAAAAATTAACCGATAGTATATTTGTTAAAAAATACATACTCTGCCATGTAATGGTAACGTGCTTTCCGTCGATGGCTCCGACACAATTCGGCAAATTCCACATACTCCAAAAATCTTCTGCTATTCGCCTCCATTCATATGTATTTGGCAACACTAGATAAATACTACTTAATTGGTTCCATTTAACCTCGCATGTCTCTAAAACGATCCTTCTTATCACGTTCACCGACATTTTAAATAGAATCGAGAGGTACTGTCTGCTAGTACCATGCGCTAAGTAGCTGCTTGAAAGAAAGAAATTGCTTTGATCAATATTGCACATGGTTAACTCTAAGCTTACATTAATGTTAAAAAGAGTCCGCAATCTTCTGGAATAGCTCTAGCTGAGTTCTTTTCGAGATTGCCCCTAAAAGGGTGTATAAGCAGTCAAAGACTTTTGAACACATTCTCGTTGCTACACAAAACTGCATATGGTCACGGTTTTTTTAATTTTTCACAAGTTGCTGCAAAAAAACACTTACCTTCCGTTCCAAATACAAGGGACGCACTCAAAACCGATTCCTTTTTTTTCTGAAGATTTTCATACGGCCTTGTTACATAAAATATTATGTGCATAAACTCAATATATGCCATAAATTCGGGTACGTTCGTAAATGCTGCAAATTTGTGCATCACTGCAGCAGTTATGCCAAGTTTTGTTGCTGATGCGCGATCAGCTGTTGCAGATGCTTTGCAAATGCATGATAACTACAAAGAGTTTGCTTTTTTGAATGAAACACAAAATTTTAACCAAATTACTAATAGCAAATATTATTGGAAATGTTGATTCTAAAAGCGATAACTTTCTTCTAAAATATAACAAAAAACAATTAAAAGCAAGATGAAACGACTTCTGATTATAAGAAATAAAGTCAGACTTAAAAGAAGGGTGATTCCTAAAATAAAAAATTACTTTGGTGTAATTAAACGGTATCCAGATGATGTTTTCTATACCCATTTTCGAATGTCTCGTTCTACTTTTGATTCCGTAATACTTAAATAAAATTAATATTTTATCCATATTTTCTCAACAGAAATTACAAAACTCCTTAAAGCCTTTTTGGGCAAGAACACTAGCTTTGTAATAGCGATGTGACTTTTATTTAAACTTATTTTTTTGCTCCTTTCCAGACAAAGGTATGAATATTTAACAATATTGGGTTTAAACTTAACTTTTGCCGTGTTTTATGTGAAAAAATTATATTAAATTTCTTTTTGAAAAAAAATTTATAAAATTTACATTTTGTGTAGCTTTAATCCAAATAAATTTGTATATTGCGCACTATTGCATCAGAAACCAACTTGTTGCATTATTTGCGGTAGTACTGCCAATTGTTTGCATAAATGAATTTTTGACGTTAAGCAGTGCTGCCAAGTGTTGCATTAATGAACGTTTTACTTTTACTATGCTGCAGTGATGCGCAACTGTTGCATTTACGAACGTAACCTTCTTTAAACATTTCAATTTCACTTTAAATTTTTCCAAAAATGATTTCTTTAGATAAAAATATTTACGCTAGAGCTAATCAAAAGAAATACTTGGCAAATAAAAAGCGAAGTGTAGAACGCGTCCTATGGAATTTAAGCTTAACTTCAACTTTCTATTCATTTATTTATTCTTATTCCTCTGTTGCGTACTGTACAAAATATATTATTTATTGGATGTATTACTCTACCAGACTGTTTCTGTTGCAATTGTCAGTACAGTACATTTAAGGATAACTTTAGTTATTTACTTTATTATGCATAATTTTAATCAAGCACAACAAGTTCTAGTAAGTTTGTAAGCTAGAGTGCTAGGAAAAGCAAAGATAAAAATCACTAAATAAAAAAATAGTTTCATAAAATTGTGTACGAGTTTAAAAATAACAGTAATAATATAAACGATTATATAATGACATTTATAAAAATAATAAAATAAAAAAAATAAGAGAAAAATAACAATAAAATAAGCAATATTAAAAAAATATTATTATACTCGTAGGTGCTTGCGTTGGCTAAATTTTGAACAAAAGCAAAAGAAAAATTATATATTTTTCTTACCTGATAATTTTTTGTAGAAAACTCAGGCATTTAAATTTGTCATTCTTTATTTTTGTTCTTGTAATGTTAAAAAATTAACCTGAAAAATGAAAAGAACATTGTCTATCCTAACCAGCCGTCAGCGGTTCACCCTGTGGCATAAACCAAATACCATAACCTAAAACTGCTTATAAAAAATTGTCTTATTTATATCACTTTTTAATTACATTTTTCCACAACACATTTCGCTTTCCATCTCACATGAAAAAAATTTGTTTAATAAAGCAAATGGGCACTATAAAATAAATTTAAAAAAATTTATTTATATCATAATAAAAAAGACGAATAATTTTTAAATAAATTCTTGCTTATACTTGATACTGATATACTTTGAGTTCAATGTAGCCAGTTTTTTTTAAGCCACATGTCGAATTTCGCTAGAATATAACAATAATGTTAGTTATAAAGGGTGTTTTTATAGATGTAAAGAGTTTTAAGTTGGCAAAACTTTTTAACTGGCGGTCATTATGTCAGCTGTGAAGTGATTTATTTTTAGTATGGTTTGGCACTTCAACGTGAAAAGACTGTTCTAAATTGTGCAATTTTATTTTGAAAATCATGATTCTACTACCTATTTAACTGTCAAAAAAAGTGTCAAGCAGAGTAGTTAAATCGGTTAACTGTCGACCATTGTGGTTAAATGGATACTGCCTTATTTGTAGTGATGATAAACCTCAAGTGTATCTTGAGACACCGTTACTTCAAGAAGAATTGTTTGGTGCGCTCTATGGCCTGGTAGAATCACTTTTTTAAAAAAGATTTTTTCGTTCATCAGTTGAACAACCATGATGTGCAGGAGCTGCACTTTTAACAAAATGGTGCTACATATCATACAGTTCGTGCCACATTTGATTTATTGAATGCAACTTTTGGTAACTTCATAGTTTAACGTTTCGGATCCGTGAATTTGCCACCAATTTAACGCCGCTAGACTATTTTCTTCGCAGATATGTGTAGGATAACAAATGTAAGACAAACTCGCATAAAACTTAACCTCCAGATAAAACTACGTCCCAAGCAGCCGTGGCGGTAATATGCAAGAAGTCATATTTAAATTAAAATGCCAGAAGATTATCTCTAAAATAAAGTAAATTTCATGTCAATCTGAAAAATATACATTTTTTTTTTTGTAAAATAATTGTTTTTATTGAATTTATTTTTTATTTATTTATTTATTTGAATTGCTCCATACACAAGACTAAGAGCCTTATATTGCAGTATGGAACTGATGATATACAGAACATAATCATAAATAAATTTTTATTAAAAAGAAATTTAAATTAAACATTAAAAAACAATAAAAACAAAAACTAAAAAACAAATTAAAATTAAATTATGTTATTATAAATAGAATGGATGTACGTGTCATAATATAATGTAATAATAATTTATGCTTTCAATTGTCATGCTGAAAACAGCCTAAAATATTTTGTTTAAATTTTCGTGCGTTACTTATTAATTGAGAGCTGTGGGGTATAGAATTCCAGAGAGATACTGCAAATATGTAGAAGTGCCACTGTGAGATTAAACTTCTCTGTCTAAGTGATCTTATTCTTTTGCCCCTGCTTATATCTGAAATACAAAGTTTACTATAAAGATGATCTGGTTCGTGGGTATATATTATTTTATGTAAAAAAACTAAAACTTTTATCTTAAAGAGTTCAAATTTTAAAACTAGCAAAATTCTAGTTTCTAAGTAAGATAAATTAATTAGCGTCTTGGATTTATTTATCTGAGAACAATAGTGACTTTCATTCTTTAAGAAACTTTTTTATACAGAATACCACTTTTTTATCTCAACGTATCAGTTACATTTAAACCCAAAACCAATGTAACTTATTAAAAAAAAAGTTTTTTGTAAATGTACTGTGAGCGTCAAAAATAAGTAAACAGTTGGTTTATCTGAATCAAAGCTCTTATTACAGGAAAGATTTAAGTAGAAATTAAAATGTTTAATAACAGTTTAAGAGGCTTATAAAATAAGAGTTTAATTCAGTGTTAACCAAAATTAAAAACTAAACAAAGACAAAAATAATTCACTTAAGGCCGGGGCACATAGAATCCGTCATACGTTAAACTTCAACTTTTTCAACTGACAACTCAGTTAAAATACATGTTTTCTTATGAGTGTTGTCACAATCAGTACGTCTCCGTCAACACAAAGTATGAGAGTTGAGCAACTTTTAACTTTTGGCGTTTATTGAATACTTTGACACATATCAATTGCTTCTTCTTCTTCTTTGTTGTCTTGCTGTGCTCTTTACTCTCCCTTTGCACATATTTTTTTTTTGTACATACATTAAAAGCAGTATTGCCGTTTGGTTACAATTTTAACATTTTTGTAACTTTTGAAAATTTATTTATTCTATAAAATTTTTGTTATATTAGGTCAAATTTTCGCAACTTTTGATACAAACACGAAATAAAGTAATATCAATGAAAAATTACTTGTTTCATTATTTGATGTAAAAATCTCACTTAACATATCTACCTTTCTTAACATATCAATTCGGTTTTAATTACAAAGGTTACCTCAAATGCAATCAAAATCCCATTAAAAAAATTAGTTTGAATAAACGAAATGTTCTTGTTTCAAGTTTAGAAACAACAATTTTTTCCCAACCGGGAAATAGTATGAGCTGCATTTCGTGCATTCTGTTCAAACTTGCGAAAAATGGTAGCAACTTTAGTTATTCCGCTTGAAAAATTTGAAAATCGTAGCAATATCTCGATTTAGAAAAAAAAACTACTCTTTAATTTCCTTCACGAAGTGCTGGATTATATACTTTAAATAATTTTATTAAACGGTGAGCATGCACTTTTTTCATACCGAAGTATTAGTATTGGGTCCTAATATAAATTCTCATGAGTAGCATCGGCATGAAATTTTATTTCATACGTTATTCTTTTTTTTTGTTTTTGTTCGATAAATGAATTTGTTGCCTTGTTATTTTCCCTGTCATATGGAATAAAACTGTTTACTATATTTTATGCCAAGGCGTATTAATTTACTGGTGGTCTTAATAGCCCAGCTAATTTTTGTTTATGTTCGACGTTTTTAAAATTTTAAAATAGTTTAGAAATTATATAATTTTCAAATAATTTTAAAAAAAGAAACTAACTGGTACAACTTTATTTAAAGTATCGAATGATGAGAAAAGGATAAATTAAATTCGGCTTCCTTCTGTTCAGCCAACTACTTTTGACATCAACATAGTGCTGTGCAACAACAAAATTACATTGAGTTTTTGTTTTTTTTAGCCGTGCGGCCACCTTATATTTAACTCGCCTTAATTTTACACAAATTACATTAAATTACTATTTTCTTAAAGAAAAATTTCAAAATGTAACTTTTATTGAAAAAAAATCATATTTTTTCTGTCTTTCCCTGGCAACACTAATGAAAAGATTAACAGCTGATTTAAAATTCCGTCAGCAAAGTACTCATTGTGCCAACATCATCCGTCGTTACTTTAACTTCAGGCAAATATGTCAAAGTACAACGTATGACGGATTCTATGTGCCCCGGCCTTTAATCTTAAAATACTGTTATTTTTATGCGTCAAGAAAAGTAAACAGAATCCGTTAAATAGGCAAGTTAGGTACAGAAACTAAAAATAGCTTAACTTTTAGTATTTGGTTTGTTTCCCAATTGCATCTAGCACCGCTTTTAATTTTCTTGGCATTGATTCCACAAGGGTTTTCGTAATGTCTGTAGATATTTTTTTTTCATTCTTCAGTTAAAGCCTTTTTCAAATCGTCCTTGTTAGAAATGGATCTTTGTCTGATTTTTCTATCCAGGTGCTTCCATAAATGTTCGATAGGTTTAAGATCTTAGACGTTCGGTATAACAACCATTCCTTAACAATCATCGATGTATGTTTCGGGTCATTGTCTTGTTGAAAGAGCCAGTTGTTAGGAAGTTCTAATTTTTCAACTGTGGGGGCAACGTTTACTTTCAAAATGTTTAAGTAATCCATTTTATTCATTTTAGACTCAATAAACACTAGATTGCTGACACCAGATGCCGCCATACAGCCCCAGACCATAACCGAAGCTCCACCATGTTTGACGGTAGTTGTAATACACTTTTCATGAAAAGCTTCATTCTTCGAATGCCATATTTTTGGAGGCTTCATTCCAAATATGTCGAATTTGCTCTCATCGGTATAAAATATGTTTTTCCAGAAATCAACACCCTCGTTTTGGTACCTTTTTGCGAATTCTACGCGCTTCTGTTGATTTTCTTTAGAAATGTACGGCTTTTTTTGAGGAACTCTGCCATGTAGTCCATTTTTGTGGAGTTCCCTTCAAACTGTTCTGGAACTGACTTATTTTCCAGATGTCTCTGTTATAATTTTTGCTATTTGAACAACACTTGATACAGGCTTTGTCTTAACTTCTCGAACTACTGCTCGTACTTCTGTGCCAGTAAGTCGTTTTGGTCGCCCCGGCCGGGGTAAATCTTCTGCTGTATTATGCTTAACATTTATAGTGCAATGATTCCTTCCGACAATTTCTCCATTTTCACGAAAGGATTTATTTTTTTTATGCAAATATATTATGATTTTTCTTGTTTCCTTGGTCGTTTTCTTAGGCAGTTTTTAAAACTTGTAATGTTTGCACTATTTTTTGACAAAATTAATAGAAAACTTCAAAAATATATTTACTTCACCGGTTTACTAGATTAATAACTGCTTTTCAAAGAATTGACAGTTTTTCCCCGAAATATTGAAAGAAGAATCAAACAATGTCGTCACTGTTTACTTTTTTAATGCATAAAAAAGCAGTATTTTAATATGAAGTGAATTATTTTTGTTTTTGTTTAGTTTTTAATTTTGGTTAATACTGAATTAAACTCTTATTTTATAAGACTCTTAAACTGTTATTAAACATTTTAAATTTCTACTTAAATATTTCCTGTTATAAAAGCTTTAATGCAGATAAACCAACTGTTTATTTTTTTTTGGACGCTCACAGTATTTCCTCTTTAAATTTTTGTTAATTGATCGCTGTTTTTTTATTCACCAAAAAATTTTGGGCTTGAAAATTGTTCTTCCAAAAGTTGGGTATAAAATTTCTGATACATACTTATCCTATCAATGTTATTTGTTTGGCACTTAAAATTTATCATTTGATATATAATTACATTTATGAAAATCAAATATATATTTTATCACACTGCCTTTCTTCTGTACATAAATTAATTAAGTGTTTATTTAACAGATTAAGAAGCTATATTTGGAAAATTTATAATGAAGAGTTATCGTAGAAAAATCATAAGAAATTGCCAAAAATATCACTACTTTAAATATCGCCAGTTATCTCACGAATGGTAACTCCAAAAATGTCGTAGCACGAAAGAGATTTTTTAAACCGCTACACCTGACAACTTTGGTTTTTGTGCATATTTTTTGTATATGAAATTATATACCACCTGGTGAGCCTAGATTCAGGTATATAATTTCGCCATTATCACGAACTTCAATATTTCTGTATTCCACCACAGCTGATTATCTCATGTCCAAAAACTTGATGAAAATTGGGTTCCGCATTACTCCCAAGAAGTGTCTAAATTCGTCGGATCTAAGAAATAAAAAAAAGTTTCTCTTGATTTGGTTCCGCTGAAAAGTCTTCCATGAATGTATGTACTTACGTATGGATCTGGTTGAGTTTTTAGAATATTTATGTTTAATTCTGCCAATATATTTAAAATATTTACACTAACTGCATTTTCGCCAATTATATTATCTAAAAGGACTTTGTATTCAGCTAAAATGCAAACTAAAGTACTATTATCGCTTTTCAGTACCATATAAAAATACGTAAGTGTGTTTGATTAATAATATGCATGGAAATGTAAAGAAATTATATCAGATGAGAGCATAATCTCATAATGTAGTAACAACAATTTGGGTTTCAAATTAATACCCTTTTCTTGATCAACAGCGATAGGTATATATTATATGAATTATAGTAACAAACCTTTGAGGGCATCGAATTTTTTCGAGATTTTCTCACATTCTTTGAGTTAACTGAAAATAGAAAGTAAAAATTATTCTTAGTACAGTAAAAAGAAGTAATGTAATAAAGAGATTACCCTGTTGCAGAAAATACTTTAGTTTTCCTTTGGAGCATTGGGCGTGCTTAGACGATATTTTTGGACAAGGCAGCTGGGTACAATTGGTATTATTACAAAATATGTTTTAAAATTTAACATAGATGTATATTTCGTGTTGTGTACATAACACTTTGTTGGAGAATATCGGATGTTTTTGGAACATATTTTTTTAAAATCTGGAGTCTATTTTCGAAGTCATAAGCCGAAAAAAGCATGAGGTCCAAAACTTTCTGCGCTAAAAGATATATGCAGTAAATTGTATACATTACAAGAAATAATGTCTTGACCGAACATATCGGGCAAATTTTCTATAAGTTTTAGCAGACTTTTAGCTACATTGTTACTCATTACATGACGAGGACTGCTTAGCAACCTATAAGCGCAATTTAAAAGCAAAAATTTATAATAAATATCGCTATGCACATTATTTTTAAGTAAAATTATACCTGAATACTTAAGGAGCTAGTGAAATTCTGCTGCCTTCCATTAATTTATTTCCTCCAGTGATCTGAGTTTTCGTGAAAACTCTTTCAGAAAGTATTTTCTTAATTTTACCAATTTAGAAGATGTTTTTAATATATTTTCTTTCGCAGTCATTTGCTCTGGTCTATTTTTAATTATTCGAATAAGCATCTCACTTGCATATTTAATATGTCTCTCATTTATAAATTTACTTTGTAGCAAAATTGAAGATAAAATCTTTAAGAAATGCCTCAACCTGGTTTTGCATGCCGAACATATATTTTCACAGAAAAAGGTTTGATGTTTGCTTTTATTAGCCACAACTAAGTTCTGGAACTTTTAAATAATGGAATTCCATCAACGTTTATATCTACTTCAATTACATCGTAGTTTTTTAAAACATCTCCTAACTTCTCAAACAAACACTTTTTTTGTTTCGTAGTACCACCTTTTTAACCTTTCGCGCAAGGGCAACTTTGGTATATGTATATCAGTAAGAGTATGAGTTGTGCACATCGTCAACAGTTTCTATAAAATTTGCATTTGTTGAAGTTTCACTCTCATTTTTTTTATTCTCCCCGGTTGTTCTATTTTTGTGCAAAACTGACTTTTTCTTCACTAGTATTTTATGATTTCTTTTACTCATGCTCTATTCATACGCATACATAAGTTATCAAATTATTTTCAAACAAATAAATGAAATATTAAAACTAATTTAATCTTTGTATTTTTGAACGAAGTCGAAGCGTTTTAAATCACGGCGGTAAAAGAAATTGTGTAGACACATTGTTGTTTCCACCATAAAGTGTTGAATTGGCTTCCTTCAGGGAAATTAGATGTACTTATATACATGTACTTATATACTATATACATATTTTTTTAACAAGTTAAAAAAACAAAGATTCCTTCTTATTTGATCTAAAGCAGTGGTACTTACAGAGAAAAACACAAATAACAACAAACAAATCTCAGCTCTCTTTCTAAAATCCGTACAACATAAAAACGGCTGACATAGCCCCACTCCGTTGGGATCTAGCTAGCTATTAAATTATATTTTTGTTTCACACAAACAATTTTTGGTCAATTATGGCTGCCGTTTGACAATATCAAAACAAAGCAAATGAATTTTTTTTTATAAAAGGTTTTGTAGTGCTGTTACTTCATTTGGGGGCAAAATAAAACCAAAATAGCTTTTCAGAAATTATAAAATCAATAACAGTAAATGCGGAACAATATTTAAATTAAAAGATAGTGTAATAAAGGTTAGAAATACAGTTGGTTATGGTACATTTAAAGAACCCTTAAGGTTGTAATATTCACGAAGAGAATAAGAAAATATCCGAACAACTTCGTTAGCTGGTTAATAAGGATGAACACCACTGATCTAAAGGTCTAAAGTCTTGAATATCTTTTTTCATATAACATTTTGTATTGCAACTCCTTAAATCGAGGCTCACACATAAAGTGGGACATTGCAGTTTTTCTATTTTTATTTCTTGTTAAATAAATTTTAAATACTTGGTTGACTTTCCTTTGCTAACAAGCAGAAATTGAAGACGTCGCGGTATACTTTCTACCAAATGTTTACAAAAATGTGGTTCATTATTGTACCACTCTTCTGTTACTGCTTCCTCCAATAATGCAATACTTTTTGGCTTCCGCTTATTACTCTTTTTTTAATTCTGCCCACATATGTTCAATAAAATTCAAGTCTGGAGACTGGGGAGGACTTTTCATTACTTTTGGCAAATATGTTAAAGCTAATTGCGTGCATTCCAAGATTTATGTTTGGGATAACTGTCTTGGAAAATTATGAAGTTGTCTTTTGTGCCTTGGCAGTCGCCACTTTCCCTAACGTTTTCCAGCCGCTGACATACATACAACACTATGTATATCATAAGAAAACCACAACAGTACGTGACTGTTTTTTTCATATTTTTGTAAAGAAACTCAGTACGAGGATTTATCATAATCATCGAAAAAATCGGTAAAACCTACAACAATAGTACTTCCCTTTGACCAGAACTTGCATGCTCTTAAGCCAAAGCTCGTTTCAGTTTTTAATTTTTCGTTGATATTATTAGCGGCAAGACCTTCCATATAAATTATAACTTCTAAAGATTTGGCGGACTGTTTCAGCACTAACACAACTAGGCCCAATTTTAGGCTATTTTATGATTTTCTCTACGAAAACATCGCATTTTAAAAAATTAAAAAACCTGGCAGCTTCATTTTATATATTTTAAGATTGACCCAAGGCGAATTAATACAGGTGACCGCACGGCTACAACAATCCAACAACACAAAAAACAACAGGCAATTTCTTGCTACAAAATTATGTATGTTGTCAAAAAAATTTATTGTAAAAAAACAAACAAAATAAAAAAATATATTTGATGAAATAAAATAAATATATTTGATGAAACAAAGTGGTTGTAATTATCAGAATAAGAAAATTATAAAAATTAAGTTACATAAAAATAAAAATACAGGAAAAGTGACCAAAATTCTTTTGTACCACTAGTTTGCCTAAATCACATGCATCGTTCCATTCTTGCACGTTGACCATTTGAAGACTAACATAATCTTCCACAAAAAACCAAGGAATTATAAATGTGTTAACAATAATTTCACTATCTTTTTAGGCATATTTTGATTATACACATCAGGAACTGCAAATACGTTTCCATGTTGTGGTAGTTTTCTCTAGAAATTTCAATTGTTTGTTTTCTATTAACAATCAAAAAAAAAAAAAATTAGATTAAAAAAAATTTAACAAATTATTTATTTTTGACAAATTTTTTTGACAACTGTAATATATACAGCTGATGGGCTTTTTCGCCCGTGCGTTCACCTGTATTATTTCGCCATGGATTGACCATAAATGTATGTACATATGTATATTGGCGAATTAACTAAATTTTCTTTGAGTCAAGGCGTATCAATACTAGCGTGTCGCGATGGCGAATTTATTATTTTACGCCGAAAGCCTAAATGTCAAACTCCATTTATAAAAAATATGTAGAATTTTTTTATGTTGTGTTTAACATTTAGAGTTTACTGCGAACATTTACGAATTCGCCATCGCGATCACCTAGTATTATTACGCCATGCTTTGTACCATGATATAAAAATAGAAGGTAGTTCCACTTCAAAAATTTGTGACGTTTGCGGGAATTATTTGAAATATATTTTTTGTAAACAACACAATTTGCGTTGCCACAGATATAAATAAGAAAAAAAATAATTTGGAACTATTTAACAAAATATGTGTAATTTGTATAATAAATGTAAAGAAACCTCAAATCTATTTACTATAAATATAAATTACACAGAAATAAATCCTTTGACTCTAAAAGACAATTTATAAAAATTTGCTTATTATCATAATTTATTAAAAATACAATTGTAGAGTAAGATTTTTACCGAATTAACCAATTTAATTAATAAAAATTTCAAAGATTGATATTAATTTTCACATAATTAATAATTAAATATACAGGCATTTCACAAATTCCGATCGGAATGGTTTTAATTCCGTATTAACAATTCCGATCGATTTTGTTTTACCTCCTTCAGATTTCATTAGATTTTGATTATTTAAAAAAAATGCTTAATCTCCACCTTTTTGTTTAAATGTAGCAATATGCGCACACTAAAGTAAACAACAAGGCTAATCTTAATAAGGACACGTTATAAAAGTAAATTTGAAATTCGCAAATAACAGAATTTTAAAGAAAGTAAGGTCCACTTTGAAATTTAAAAGTGGTTTCATTCCAAAAAAAATCTTTCGTTTTCTATAGAACTTATTTGCGGAATTGAAACCACTTCCGATCGGAATTGAGTTCTGTGGCATGCCTGACAAGTTCATTAAGCAAACTGTGTTTCAGAGCGTTTTATAATGATATCAATATTGTTTATATAAATTTTTAAGTCCTTAGCATTAGCTAAGTACAAGTATTTTAAATTAATAAAAAACGACAACAGAATAAGTTTTATTAATAAACAGTTTTTTATCTTTTTACACAATGTTACATTTTTCTGTTCGAAAAGAGAATACGAAAAAATTTTCTTCCAAAAAAAAAAAAAAATATTTTTGTAATATTAGTATCTAACATTAAATTTTTGCATATGGGGGCCAGTAAATTAGTCAGTGGCATTAATTTTAAGAAAAGCTAAATATAGATATAAAGGCCACCCTCAGATTCCTCAAAGGTTTGAGAATCCAATTCCTTTAACCGCATTTTGAAGTAATTTATCCCGAAAAGTTTTCAAGTCCATCCTATTTATTTAAAAGATTTATATGCTCGTTTTCTCGTTGTTCCTTTAGCTAGTGATAAAATATAAATTTTGCCGAAAAACAAAATAAAGTAATTTACCTCCATTTGTTTTTTTTCACAAACCAGTATTTTGGTAATTATATTATATATTTCGAGGCTTAACGTTTCGTCTACATGTGAAAACTCGATTAGTTATATTGAAATCTATCACTTTTGTTTCATTACCTTATTAATTAAGACGTTACTTTGAAAAAAAGTATTATTTTACCTTTACAAATAAGACCGAAACCTGTACTTGTTTAAGCCAAAACTGAAATTAAAAATTTTATTCCATATTTTAACATTTGTAGTCTGGAAAAACACTTTTTCCAATAGTACATTTTTCTTGTCCAAAACAATGTCATTTTTCCCAAAATGCAACGACCACACTAAAGATGCATTTGGCAAATCAAATTGTTCGAAGTTTGAAAAATCTTACAGAATTCTTGCAGAAACGTCTTTTATTAATGCAGTCCGAAAAAAGGCAACATATTTGCTAAGTTTTGTTTAATTTGTTTTATTTATTTAATAAAATTTGTTTATGATTTTTATATTATGTATTTCTTTCTTTTAAAATTTCATATAAATTAAACAAAAAACAAAACAGAAAACCGGGATCTTACAAATTTATATGGTAGCACAAATTTTCATAATTCCCGCAAACGTCAGAACGTTAATATGGCGATGAAAAGAGAGAGTGGAACTACCTTCTATTTTTATATCATGCTTTGTACCTACTTTATTATCTGCCTTGTATATACAAATATTTATTAATTTTAGAATTAATAGTCAAATGGTACAGACGCTTAAAGAAAAAGGCAGTAAAACAAAAAATCAAAATTGTTAAAATTAATTTAGACATGGCATCGACAACAGAAAACTTACAATAACAACAAAAAAAGTTATATTAACAATGAATGAATAAAAATTTGAAATTGGAAATACATTTACAATGTTGTTTTCTATATTTAAAAAAAGTTACCAAGAGAAATGCTTGATCGACTTCAAGAAAACATGTCTATTTGCGAAGTTTTTTGTCAATTTTCAAATGCTGTAACTCAGTATCTCAAATTAAATATTTCTGCATTTGAAGAAGTTTTTAAAAGCTTTGGAGACTAATTACGCACTTAGCACTTATGAAACACAGTGGGGAAATCTTCCTTTCATAAATTGGGCTCAATATTTCGATAATAAAGTGCCAAAACCCTATATGAGTTCTGGCCTAAAGTTTACGATAACCAGGATGCTGCTGGTACTTACCACTTAGAGGAATTGTCAATGGCCGATCTTAATATGTTGATAGTAATGCTATGCTATAATGTACTCTATGAAAACTAATAAAACTTATTTCACGGGATTTTTTGGGGTCGCTGACTATGAATCGGATGTAATTTTTTAAAAAAATTTAAATTAATTGGTGGAAAATTTTCAAAAAATTGTTCGAAATCGCATAACACTTATTTCTCTTAATTTTCATCAACTTTAAAGCACGGATTTTAGAACACCCAATGGATTTACGGAATTCGCCTTTCTAATATATTTTCGTACACACAAGTATTTTTTGAGAAGAATGAAAAATTTAGCAAGTGGGATTTTTAACATTCGGTGTACTACCTAACGAAAACATGCTTTATTTATTGAAGAGGGATACGGGGGACCTCCCTTTGAATTTTTTACAATTATTATTAGTTGTTTTCTTTATTTTAAAAGGAAAAGCCGTGAAGCTGCTTGGAACTTTTTTTATAGCACTAGCTAAAGTAAATTTTTCAATGTTTCGCTAAAGCTAAATCTACATCGCTAAAATTTTAAAAAAATATATATTTAGCGATTTCTAGCTACAAATGCTATTCTGTAACGCTTTTTAACGTTATTTATAGAATATATAAAGTGCAATAGCGGTTACTTTAAAAAAATAAAAAAAAATTTATTCTTGTCTTCGTAATTTGGTTATTTGTTGCTATATGCACCGTTAAAGTACATAGCAAGTCTTATTAGAAATAATTAATAAAACTAATTAATAACAACGCATTTATATTTACAAATTGCTTGCAGCTCCTGCAGAAACAGTAATTATTCGGGACGATTCCGGTGTAGAACGATCTACTGTTGTTGGCCCCTATAGCGAAGGTGATATTGTTACGTTAAAATGTGAAGCAATTGGTGGTAAGTTGTTGATATATGTAGTTTATCAAGATCATCTAAGATCATCTTTACAGTTCAAGTTTTTACAGCAACTTCTTTTACTATATACCAATTATTTATACTAGGTTCTTTTTTAGTTTATCGCTTGCAACTCTATAAGTAAATATATTTAAAACAGTTGAAACAACTCTTACTCAAAACAACTGTAAATTTGAACAAATAATATAAAAACACACAATACCCTCTCTGAGCAAACACTATAAATATACTCAGATCGATGAACGTACTGCCAATCAGGGCTGCCGTTTTTGGTTATTTCTAACCAAAAGTGGTTATTTTTTTCTTTAATGTGGAGATGTGAATATTTTTCTCATTTTGGTTATTTTCTCCAAAATAATAATACACATGTACATATTTTTTATGTTATACTTTTTAAGCTTTTATATTCTTCAATTTTTCGAAGTTCTACCAAGACAACTGAAAAAAAAACAGCTGTGAATAAAATCGCTAGTGCAGCCACCTGTTATGAATTCGCCTTTATTGCTACTCACTTGCTTATAATACTTTTCTTTTACAACACTGTCAACAGCTTTTAATTTTGCTAAATGTGAAATTTCACTTCAAAATGCAATGAACTTTTAATAAGTAAATCTATGGTCTCAAACTATTATTATATATATTATGCAAGTTTTGTTTACTTTGTTTTAAACAAAATTTTATTTTTTTAAACATACGTGTACAATCGTTACTTACTACATACATACATATGTAGGTAATAGAATTTTATTTTTGTTATTATTATTATTAACTGAATTTAAATCAAATAAGTTACATTATAATAATGTATCCATTTTAAATGTTATTTAATAAAAATACTACATATTGAAATTTGGTTATTTTTTTTCTCATTTGGTAACTTTTAGAGCAAATTTTGGTTGTAAATATTTTTTGGTTGTGGCAGCACTGCTGCCAGTGCTACTTTGAGAGTAAAATCACAAAAAGAGATTAATCTATGCAAACTTGTTATTCTCATCAGGGTTTAAAGTTCTGCAGCTCTAAAAATTTTTCTGACTGGCGACTGAACTGAAAATAGTTCCAGTTTTTATTTTCAACAATTTGACTGCTTAAAATAGTTAAACTGAGCGCACACACAACTAAAAACCAACTGAATTCAGTCTACTATTTTCAGCAGCAAAACGAACAAGCAGCGGCTGAGTTTTGAGTTTGTTCGTGTGCGTTTATCAGACGTAGTTATGTATTTTAGTAAAGCAACATAACTGAAAATTTGTGTAGATAATCTGACTAAAAAGTTTAATTGTGTACACAGTTTTTTTTTTTCAACAAAAAAAAAAAAAAAAATATGTCATTTTTGTGTAGTAGGTATAAATAGAAAATACATTAATTTCATGTTGTTTGTATAACAGTATGATTCTAAATGTCTTGTTTAATGTATGTATCAAAGTATATCTATAACAAGTACATGCAGGAGTTCAGCTGATAGTTTTATTGGTGTGCCTGTTTATCATGTTTTGTGTCAAAATTTGTTTAAATTTATTTTAATTTTTCTTTTACTATACATTTCTCTTGTTTTTTACGTGTTTATTTTCATTTTTATTATGTTCTATCAGGGATGGTAAACGAAATATTCAAATTACACTTTTCCAACTCAAGTGGCATTGAATATCCTTTTATTGAATTCTTGTTTAAATTTACATTAATATAGTCATTAAAAGGTCATTCTCTTACTTTTTTTATAATAATTAAGTAAAATTAATATTAATTTTTTAGTTAGAAAAATTATAAAATGTTACCCACTTTGCCGTCTCTGAACTGTTTTTTGACATAATACATGAAATTTTGTATTTGTGTTGACTTGCATATACTTAATATAAATATACTTTGGTATGTATAAATAATTTTAAAAGAATAGATTTTCTGGGAATTTTTTTAAATTGTTTAAAAATTAAAATAGTACTACATAATAAGAGTAATTCTAGTCAACTTACATTCAGTTTGTGAGCGTCATCTAGTTAAGATCTTGTGGTACAACAAGTAATAATTGATTTTATAAAGTGTAATTTAATTAATACTCTAAAAGTTGTGTGTGTAATTATTTTGCAAATAAAGAACTCATAAATAAAACGTTTATAATTTAAATAAACGTAACAACTGGTTTAAAAATTGAACTTATATTTAGTTTTGACTTACATGAATTTGTTTTCAACATGGAACTTTATTAATAATTAACCTTAAACTCAGTAAATAACTTACTTGGGTAGAATTTGTTAGGGGTTTTTACACCCACATAATTTAAAGATATCTATGTTTTTCTTTCGCGAATTTTGTTAACAGTTATAATAAATAATTTGAATATAAAGGATTTGTGCCTGTTATAAAGAAGCCGCCACTTATCCACAATTTTCCTACCTAATTTAATGAATTATATTTTCAAATTAATAGGTAGTTAAATGAAACAGAAATGTAAATCTTTTTAAGAAAAATTCGTCATCAAACCCATTTCAAAGCTGTTTTATTTATATTTTTATTAAAATGTTGGTAATTTATAATTTTCGTATCAATTGGTTAATTAAAGTTGAATATGCACATATTCCAAAAATATATATTGAAGATTTTTTCGACTAACAACACTAAGCAACAATGCATGTATGTTTATACACATTTGTCGTTAATTTGTTTAACATAAAATTCTAAACGAAGGCTTAGTTTCCACCTTGTTTAACCACCCTATTCACATTATCCAGTCACATTTCAGTTTTGTTACGATACTAAAGGAAAATAACTACGTCTGCTAAACGCACACGAACTGGCTTCCCAGTTGCGTACTGTTAACTTACAAACTCAGCCCCTGTGTGTTCGTTTTGCTGCTGAAAATAGTAGACTAAATTCAGTTGGTTTTTAGTTGTGTGTGTGCTCAGTTCAACTATTTTCAGTTGGCGTAAAATAGAAAACGGAGTTCAGTTGTTTATTTTCAGCATGTAACTGAAAATAGTTAAACTAGTTAGTAAAACATGACTGTTTATAGCAGTTTTTCGAAACACTGATTCTCATCTCACATAAATTCATTCGTATATGCGTGCAATACCACTAATTCTATAGTTTTGTTATTATCACTAATAATTTAGTGTTTTGCCATAAATTCAATTAAAAAGTAATAAAACAATAAGAAATGCGCCAGTAAACATCCCATACGTAAAACATAAGCAAAACAAATTAACCCTTTAACAACAAAAAATAAGGCAAGTTATAATGAAGATATAAATAAAACAATAACAAATGCGCTACAAAAGATCCCATACCTAAATTAAAAGCAAAGCATATCTACTGTTTTGAAAAACCACAACAACAAATAACACATGCGATTTTAAGGAGAAAAACAATTGGACAAACAAAAATGAAAATAATTATTTCATGATACAAGTAAACATCAAAAATTCCTTCCTCAGGTATAATTGCAATACTGTTAAAGATAAGCAAATTATTATCCTTAATCCTAACTTTTTATAACACTACCTATTGCACATTTTTATTAATAAGCCAGTCATATGACTCTCACTTGAATTTACAAGGAATTCCACTACTTACCAATAATCAAAAACAAACTACAATGGTAGACTTAAATTTTAACTTAAAAAAAAACAATAATAATAGCAATAAAAATGTTAATATATTTGGTCTTTTTTGGTCATGTACTATTTTGCGGTGCGTACACGCAATTATTTTCATTTTTCCATGTACTTTTTTTCCAACCACGAAGTTATTTTAATTTTTCAAACGGAGCACTGTTACTATCAAAAGGAGCACGAGCAAAAGAGCTGCTCTTTTGTCTCAATGCGCAGAGCAAAAGAGCCATAAATAAATTTGAATACACATGGCTCAAAGAGCAGAAAATGAAAAGAAGGAGCAAGCGCAATGCGCATAAACGATTGACTCTTTTTTTCTGCTCTGCTCTTTTGCGTATACCTTAAAAAAGAATGAGCATAAATAACCACCGTAAACCAATGTTACCGATTGTGTATTTGTATGGTAACAAAATGTGTTTTGTTGTTGTACAAAAGGAATTACATCGATTTACAGCGAGTACAAATTTCATTCATAATCTAAATTTAATTACTACATTCATATAAATTAAATACCATAATTATTAACATTAACTAATTTGTTTAAATAAACGTAAACATTTATTTTTTTAACTTTTATCACTATATTAAGAAGAATACTAAAATAGTGTCTCAGTTATAGTGAACATAGTGCTTGAATTTATTCATATAAAAATGGTGTAAAAAATGTATAGTAATTCATAAAACGAGAACGGCTAGGCCGAAGGTCTTTACGGAAGAAAATTTTGGAAAATCCCTCCCTCCGGAAATTTTGCGTGAAATTATTCCTTAATGGCTTTCCAAATCAGAAAATAGAAAGTTCTTAGTGTAAATCATGGAAAATGCGAAAAATCGAAAATTGATTGATGAAATTTTTTTAATCAAATCGCTCTCTACTGTTTCCGTCAAATAAATCACATTGAAAATTTAAATTATTGTGTTGTATTATTACTCTAAAGTTTGTCTGAAGGCTTAAAATAGGGGTGGGGCGAAGTTCGCCGGGTCTGCTTGTATAATATAAAATAGAAAAAAATTAAAGTTATTACCTTAATAAATTTATAATAAATGAAATTAGTGAAACAAGGGTCGAAGTTAATACCGGCAACAAAAAGGAATTGTCGTCTTTATCAGGTGGTAAGTGTTGTTTGCCGCATTCCGCCAAATCGAAAAAAGTGTTCCAAATTTAAAAATCTTTCGTTTTCCATATTTTGATACCCTATTTCATAAAGCGTGGTTAAGAAAATGTAACTTCGACAAATAGTTTTTTGAAAGATCACGCACTTTGTATGTATGCGATCTTCGTAACAAAACTAAAGGAGCGGACTATATAGATGAAACAAATTAAATATTAATATAAATATTATACAAACAAATAGGGGTATATTATCCTTAGCTAGTGAAATGCTACAGGAAAGTCCGAAGTTAATTTTCCTTTTAACTAGTCGATTCAATCAGGATCCATTAGAAAATGTGTTTTCATATGTGCGCGCCAAAGGTGGACATTGTAAAATCGTTTCTGTCCCTGAATTTAATATCGCAGTGGATAAAATGTTATATTTAAAAATTAATCAATTTAGCACGCTTACAAATTGTGCAACAGACGATGTAATATTTTTGCCGCTGGAGTTTCAATAAACTTATTTCGGAAGTAAATGACTGGTATAGGGTATAGCGGTTTTGAACACTATGATACATATAGTGGATATGTAGCAAGAAGACTAAGAATTTTTGATGAAAGTGCCGACTATTTCAACTCCACGAATGTGCCAATTGAACTTAATTCATTGGTTGCATAGCGCTACGATTATCTTGCTATTAATGCAGAATAATAGATATAATTAAACCTTCACAAATTCTGACATATCCATCATATACAAATTCTGTATATCCATTTTAAGAACTATAAAAACACACATCAAAGTCTTATAAATACTATTTTGTAAAAACAGAGTAGCTAAAAACATAAAAAATATATTACATAGCAATGTGCATAGTGTACTAAATTATTATGTCTGGTTTGACTAGAATAACGCTTGTCACAAACACAGTTTGGAAATTCTGAATTTGCTTATACTTATGTAGTTAAGAAAGCATTGCTCATGGGAAACACATG
This sequence comes from Gymnosoma rotundatum, assembly GCA_916610165.2. NCBI lineage: Eukaryota > Metazoa > Arthropoda > Insecta > Diptera > Tachinidae > Gymnosoma > Gymnosoma rotundatum. The sequence continues at coordinate 115,103,366 of OU744336.1, forward strand.
AGTGCAAAGTAACTGCCATCCCTAAATTAGCACGTAAAGCGCAAGATAACTGTCAAAATTTCTCATGTTCATACAAAATGTATGAAGCATCCCTAAATAGCACGGCGTCAACGCTTAGCAATTGGAAAATCCAATTTTGACAGTGCGTTAGGAAGTGAAGTTGGCTGCTTGTTGGTTTGTTTTGGTATGGCTGAAAAGTAGTGACAATTTAGTTATTTTTAAGGCAATCTAGCGGTTTTATCTCTGTTTTTATTTTTATACAGCGGGTTTTATAAAATAAAATTAGTTAACATTTCTGTCAAAGACACAAAGTTGACGCTGTTATTTAGGGATGACATTCTAGCGCAAAAGCTATGAATTACATTGCTTTGCGTCTTACCCGCTAATTTAGGGATGGCAGTAACAAGTTCAATAAAAGTCAGTTATTTATTTTGTTTGGCGATTTTAATTTATAAATTTAGCTTTCAAATTTATATTGAGGTCTATATACATATTAATCGGTATATGCACATAGGTTAAATAAACTTAACAAAAAATTTTATAATAAATATACACAAATTAGCGCCTTATTTTATTACCATTGTTTGAAATGATTAGTGCGGTGTCATTATGCATTTTTTTTTAAATACACAAATAAAAATATATATTTACCCTACAATAACAAGAGCAGTCATATAGTTTCGTTTTTAAGTGAATTTTACAAACATTTTTTAAATAAAGGTACGGCCACGTTAGTCAGACATTTGCCTAAAACCGGCAAATATTTGTTTGCCATAGTCTGACCACAAAATATTTATTAGGAGCAAACTACACCACAGCTGATTTTGGACAAATAAAATTATTTACTAGCAAACAAAAATGCTTCAAATGTGAACATAGTGTGACCACTCGAAGACAAATATTTGAATCTTTTTTAGGCAAATAAATATCTGTACTTACAAAGTTTTTGTAAGAACAAACACAGACAAATAACAGCTGTATCATCAATGTTGCCCACTATTTATACTAAATTATTAAGTTTCGGAAAAACTCGCTGAAAAATTTTACTTTATAATATATGTGTATTAGACAAAAAAAAAATAATAATTAATAAAAAAAATATATAAGCAATTAAAAATAAAATTATAGATAATAGTGAACAGAATGCAATTTTTAGAAGAAAATGTAAAATAAAAAAGTTGTTGCGACATTTTTTGAGTTATACATCATTAAAGAATTATATATATATATATATATTTATATATATAATTGTTGCATTGGGGCTTATTAAATTTTCCTTTATAAATGTTTACTTAAGTATTGGTATTAAAAAGAGTCGCAGTAAATTAAAATTAAATTTTTTCAAAAAGGTTTTTATATAATAAAAAATTCCACAAAAGGTAATTTTTTCGAAATATATACCGCGCTTAGTATAATAACCCATTTTATATAAAAAATTTGGAGAATATAACTCGGAAAATATGCGTTTCCGCGAAGTTATTTATTCAACATTTTTGTTCTTGAAATAAGCAATCCTAAAACATAAGTAAGTTTTGTTCTCATTTTGGAATTCTATGCTAATCTAGACTGAAGCAAAACTATCTTTACTTCTGCCGACGGCAAGTGATCCTGCCGGAAGCCATTTGTTCGGGAACTATAGAGGTTTAAAGTTGTAAATTATATACTGTTATATATCTGCACATAAACCTATGATAAGGTTAAGATGCATTTTATTAAATAACTTTTAAATGAAGTTATATATGACAACAAGCAACATGCTTTCACTTTAAGAATCAATTTCGATTAATTTATATTAAACAAGAATTTAGCACGCTTAAATTTAACCATTATAAAACCAACTTTAATTAAGATTTGCATAGTGCCCGCACGTTTTAAATGCTTAAGAGACGAAAAAAGTCGGCTATGTGCAGAGCAAAACCGATATAATTCTTCCGCCCGACTCGAAGCGTGGGAATAGAGCTAAGAGTCATTAGTGAATATCCATTTTCACCTAAACTGTTCTAAACTTCCGATTTGCAATCAAAAGGGATTCGTTTTATAAGTACTAAGCTGAAAGATTATTTTTGCAATTAATGTAAACTGATTTTTTTTTTTTCATTACAAATATATTCGTTTGACGGCATGTAATAATGTAACAGTTTTTAAAAACTATGTATATGTACAAGAGTTTTTCCTCTATTTTCCGAAATCTGAAACATTAAAGTTTCTTACAAATTGTAGAAGTTTGTATCCCAATTAAAATTTTGCATATTTGCAGTTTGATTTTTTGTGAAATTGGCTTTTTAATTTAAGCGACTTTTTATTTCAACATATTATTTATCTACACTTACGTCAAGTAAACGAATAAACAGCTGTAGTATGAAAATTATATTAAGTAAATTAAAAGTTTTCAGAAATTTTAACAAAAAAAAAAAAAAAAATGTAATGAATGAATATTAAAATTTATTGTTAAGAAGTGGAATTTTATTCCTATTTTGCTTCATCCTCTTATTGTGCTCCTTCTTTAGAACACCTTTTGTAGCTTTTTTATAAAATAGAATATTTTTTTTTGTAAATACATTTTTATTTGCAATCTATTTTACAAAAAGTAAAATAATAACCAAATTAAATAATAAAACTAAAAAGAACTTTTATATTAAGTTCCAATGAACTTAATAAAAAAAATTATAAAAAACAATTATTAAGATTAACTTAAGCAAAATAACTAACGTATTCCTATTTCCTAATGGAATCTCTATACATAATACATGCTGGTACATAAATATAATATTTACCTTTTTAATTGTTTCCCTGACCAGGATTCGAACCATCGATTTTATAAATTAATGAAATTTTACTTTATTTTCGGCTTTTTGGTTCTTTTTAATTAATTTTCTAAACATTTTTAGAAAGAAAAATCATTTACAAATGTATACGGACGTTTTCCAAAGAAAACAAGAAAAATTAGACGCTAGCAGAATGAAATGCAGCATTTTCTGGGCCGCCACATCCTTCATCAGCATTCTTTGCATCTATCTACCTTATGTTATGTACATCGTAAACATCATTTATTTAACCAACTAAGCTTAATGTTAATTTGGTGAGGCGAAGTTCACACACAACGGTCCAGAAAATGCTGCATTTCATTCTGCTAGCGTCTAATTTTTCTTGTTTTCTTTGGAAAACGTCCGCATACATTTGTAAATAATTTTTCTTTCTAAAAATGTTTAGAAAATTAATTAAAAAGAACCAAAAAGCCGAAAATAAAGTAGAATTTCATTAATTTATAAAATCGATGGTTCGAATCCTGGTCAGGGAAAAAATTAAATATTAAAACAAACGCTAGGCACCGCGTATTTACATTCATACTTAACTCATAAAAGTCAATATGATACTGAAACAGTGTCTATAATGCTGTGAGCAAACAAGTGTGAATAATTTAAAATAAGAAGTTGCATTTGTGGCTATCAAATTGCTAGCACAAAAAGCAACAACAAATGTTCAAGACGAGGTACAAAGAGAACGACAAAGAAAAAAGCTTTAAGTTGTGTGTGAACTTCGCCTCACCAAATTTACATTAAGCTTAGTTGGTTAAATAGATGATGTTTACGATGTACATAACAGAAGGTAGATAGATGCAAAGAATGCTGATGAAGGATGTGGCGGTCCAGAAAATGCTGCATTTCATTCTGCTAGCGTCTAATTTTTCTTTTTTTCTTTGGAAAACGTCCGCATACATTTGTAAATAGTTTTTCTTTCTAAAAATGTTTAGAAAATTAATTAAAAAGAACCAAAAAGCCGAAAATAAAGTAAAATTTCATTAATTTATAATATTGACCATCATTATTTTATATACTTATACTTATATAGTTTATGGCTATCAGCGGTGGATATTTTATTTTTATATTATAAACTGAGATTTAATTTTTCGTACAAGGTATAGGAAAAGTGTATTATAGGAAGAGAATAAAAACTTCATATGGGACTTTGAAAAGTCTGTCTAGATAGAAAATTTTTTTCTACAGTTGTATACTTATGTTCCGACTAAAAATGGTTATTTTTTGTTTGTTTTGAACTAATGTAAGTTAATGTTAAATCCGCTTTCCAACACTACAACTAATTTGGAACCCAAAGCTGAGCCTATGCAAGTAATCCAACATCAACGAGTTGCGAGCATATAATTGCACTCAACACTTACAACATCGACGAGTTATGAGTTTATCATTGCACTCGATACTCACTGCATTCGTTATCATCATAAATTTGTATGTTTGTAACGCACTTAGCTCTACAACAATACTGTACCAGCATAAAAACAGCTTCGACACCTAGGGCCACTGTCGTCGAAGTAAAGGCAACAACATCTCACACCCGCTAAGCAACACTTAATATTGGCGTCAATATTTATAGCTTAAAAAACCAAGAACATTTGAAACAATGACGAATGCCGAAAGCATCCGCTTATCCCCACATACCTACTCACATATGAGTACGCCGGTCTCTTGTAACGAAATCGAGTAATATAAGGTCATTAAGAAATTTGCAATAAAGCGAGTCACATCTCTGTAAAATAAAAATAAAAACAAAATTGCATTTTTGTATTAATTGGCGCCTAACCCGAAGGACTTCTAAGGATTCCTAAAATCGAGACATAAAACAAAGGAAGTTTAAGAGAACCATTCATCCTGAGGAAAAAACTTAAATACAGATCTAGAATGAACTACAAATAAAATAAAAAAATTTTTGCCTGTAAGTAATAATTCAAGATCATAAAAAGTGGTAATTTTGTACTTAAACCAAAAGTAAAAAATTTAATAAGATTTATGAAAAATAGTGAAAATAAAAGCTATTATTAAAAAGTTATTAAAAAAAGATATATATTAATGAAATTTGACTTTATTTTCGGCCCTTTTGGTTCTTTTTAATTAATTTCTAAACATTTTTTTAGAAAGAAAAATTATTAACAAATGTCCGCATACATTTCTAAAGAAAACAAAAAAATTAGACGCTAGCAGAATGAAATGCAGCATTTTCTGGACCACCATATCCTTCATCAGCATTTTTTGCATCTATCTACCTTATGTTATGTACGTCGTAAACATCATCTATTTAACCAACTAATCTTAATGTTAATTTGGTGAGACGAAGTTCACACACAACTTGAAGCTTTTCTTTGTCGTTCTCTTTATAACTCGTCTTTGTTCATTTGTTGTTGCTTTCTTTGTGCTAGCAATTGGAGAGCCACGAAATGCAGCTTTTTATTTTTAATTATTCATACTTGTTTCTAATAATTTACCATAGCTTAAACAGATATTGATAAATGAAGTTAAAAGTGTTTTTGTGGCTCCTGTTTTGTCAAAATTGATATTTTAAATCTTGATTTGCTTAGTAAACGAGTGCTCTTTCAGTGACAAAATATAACCCCTTAAGACAAGTGTGCAAACTTCAATATTATTCAATATTTTTTTCTAAACTCGTTTATTTTCTGACCAAATTACCTTTTCTTTACTCTTCGTGTAAAGACTTTATACTCATTAAGAAAATTAATGTTTTGTTATTTAAAAGTTTAATACATATTAAGTTTCTTAAATATGAGCTTAGATAGTGATCAAGTAGGGCAAATAATCAATGCGGCTACTGAGCGTATTAGACAGGCATTAGCCGAGCAGCTTAATCAAATAACTCTAGCTGTGAATCGACTAGCACTCCCCACTATACAAACTTATGCGCCAGTATCTATTGACCCTTTAGTTATGGATAATAATGCCAGTTTGTACCTAATAAAGTCACTTCCTGAATTTAAAGGCGATCCTTAATCATATCCGGCCTGGCGCACCGCTGCGCAGTTTGTAATGAATTATTATAAAGAGGGTTCGGAAAAATACTACATTGTAATGGGCATATTCCGAAATAAGATTACTGGATCTGTTAATTCTACTCTTTTATCGTTCAATACAGTCCTTAACTTTCCAGCAATTATTGCAAGGTTAGATCAATCATACTCCTTCAAAAGGCAATTGTATGTTCTGAGCTTTGCGTGTTAAGGCAAGATAGGTTGTCAATCTCCAAGTACTATGACAAAGTCGACAAGCAATTAACTCTCATAATTACCAAACAAATAATGACCCATAGTGGTAATAGGGAAATCATTGCAGCTCTGAACGATAGAGCAAGAGAAAACGCTTTGCGGGTATTCATATCGGTACTTCGTCGTCCAATGTGCGACATTCTGTTTTCGGCAAGACCAAAGGATCTTCCCTCCGCACTCGCAGTAGCTCAAGAGCTCGAAATTAGTCACGTGCGCCATGACTTTGCTCGTGCTGTTGCCGCAGGAAACTTATTAAAAGTAACACCTCAGACCAACGCCGATGGAAATCGACAATAATACCTCCTATTATCATAAACGCTCCTCCCCTCAGAATCAGTATAATCCCCATTATCAGCAAAATGGACATCATCTACAGCCACATCAGTTAATACGAAATGCCCCGCCGCAGCAGTTCTTTACATGTCATCCTACGGTATTTAAACGGTCACGCGAGCAATCCTCCTCAAATCAGACACCCCTAAATAAAATGCAAAAAGTTAACTTTATGTCTGAAAAAGAAATGTTCGATCAAGTAGAATCTGAAGGGCATAATGAAGATTATTTTCAAGACGTCAGTTTTAGAAGCTATGCTGAAAGCTGTTACTTTGATGATGATACCAATAACTATAATCACGTCGATATCGATACTAAACAAGACGAAGAAATTAATTTTTAAACTAAAGTCGCTCCTGCCGTTTATAACTTAAACTTCCAAAAGCGGTCGGGAGCTACGCTTTTTAATCGACACCGGAACTTCTAAGAACTATATTACATGGCATCAAAAGTATCGATAAACCCTTCAAGTTAAAGTCTATCAATGGGACGAATTTAATAAATAAAAAATGCCTAATGAATGTTCTTGACCATACCTCAACGTTTTAAGTACTTCCTAATTTAAGTACGTTTGATGGTACTATTGGGTACGATTTCCTTAGAGAAATTCAGGCAAGAATTGATACTGAAAATGGATACTTGTTTTCCGTAATGGTCGAGAGAAATTAAAGCATCTCTCATGCAATCAAAGCAACTTGATTACAATAGAAGAGGACTCCGTTCCATTTCATATCAAACCTCAATTTCGTGATATGATTAACAAAAACATAAATGCATTTGCTGACCCAAATAGAGCACTACTATTTAACGCTAATGTTATGCCTAGGATTCGTACTCAAACAGATGATCCAATTTATAGAAAAAGCTATCCGGTTTCAGTTGCGCCGTTCATTAATAACGAAATAAAAACACTCCTCAAAGACAGTGTAATTAGAGAATTCTCTTCTCCATATAATTCTCCCGTCCATGTAGTATCCAAACAGGGTTTAGACGAAAGTGGTAATCCAAAGCTACGACTGGTAATCGATTATAGGAAAATTAACGAAAAAACTATTCCTGATCGATATCCAATACCGGATACAACTATAATTGTAGCCAAATTGGGAAATGCAAAATACCACCTTAGATTTAAAATCCGGTTTCCATCAGATGCGAGGAAGATAGAAAAAAACTGCGTTTAGCATTAACAATGGAAAATACGAATTTTGCGCCAAGCATTTTTCAGAGAGTGATCGATGACGTCCTGCGCGAAGACATTGGAAAATGTTGTCACGTTTATATCGATAATATAATTATTTATTCACCCAACGAAGATTCACATTTGGCGAGCATCGATAAAATCTTAGGAAAATTAGAAAAAGCGGGAATGAGAGTGTCGACAGAAAAATCAAAGTTTTATAAAACAGAAGTCGAGCTTCTGTGTTTTTTCGTCTCAGAATAGGGTATAAAAACTTGTCCAGATAAAGTCCATGCCATTTCGAATTATAAACTTCCAACAACACTGCGCGCACTGCGATCATTCCTCGGTCTATCAGGCTACTTTGTAGAAAATTATGCCGATATGGTAAAGCCATTGACCAAATATCTTCGTGGTGAGAATGGACATGAAGGAGCAAAAAAATCAAAAAATTTTGAAAAATCACTTGATTGTGAGGGTATATGTGCGAAAAAGTAAAGCGATTCTTATCCTCCGAAGACGTTCTTCTTCAATATACGAATTACAACCGACCTTTCAAACTGACGACGGATGCCTCGTCAAGCGCTTTATCGCAGTTTTGTCCCAAAATTGTCACCCCATTACAATGATTTCGAGAACCCTTTCTGCTACAGAACAAAATTACACAACGAATGAACGTGAACTGCTCGCTATCGTATGGACTTTGAAAACATTGCGACATTATCTTTACGGAATAAAGGATATAAACATTTTTACTGACTATCAACCCCTTATTTTTTCAATATCAGAAAAAAATCCAAATTGTAAAATAAAGAGATGGCGCGCATTTATAGAGAAATTTTCGCCAAACTTTCACTATAAACCTGGAAAAGAGAATAAGGTAGCTGATGCGCTCTCTAGGCAGTACGTTAATAATTTGGAAGAATCTAAAACAAATGAAACCGCTCACAGTCATCTATTAACACTATAAAAACTATAAAGCAACCTGTTAACCAATTTAAAAAATCAACTCATTTTGTCTAAGTCGAATAGTTTCAGCAAAAATACTAAAATTTTGTTTCAGAAATTCGTTTGACACATCATTTTTTTGACACTATTGAAAAATTTTTACATTGCTTAGTATCTTCACTAAATTATAACGTCACAAATGGAATTCATTGTGATCTTCTTACTTTAGCGGAAATACAGAATCCCATACTATCTTAATTTCCAGGTGTACAATTTGTTCACACCGAATTACTCGTTATTGATTTGGCAAACAAGGACGACCAACGGAAACAGTCGCTACTGAGCATAATCCAGCACACCGCTGCTTATCTGAAAACTATCAGCAAATTTCCAAAGAATACTACTTTCCGAGTTTAAAACAAATGCTAAAAAGTCTAATCGCAAATTGTAAGATTTGCTTGGAAAATAAGTACCAGTGTAGGCCACCAAGCCCAGGCATTTGCAAAATGCCTATCCCAAACTTCCCAGGGGAAATTCTCCATCTAGACATTTTTCTTACTACCAAACTAAAATAAATTTTTAAAATTTGCTGTAATAAAGCCAATCGCATCCAGATCCACTGTTGATGTCAAGGATGCTCTTCTACAAGTTTTATTGACGTTCAACAATACAAAAACCGTTGTATCCGACAAAAAAACATTTAAGTTTTTCCGAAGAAATGAAATTTAAACAATAAGATAAAATAGAATAATTTTCTTTAAGCCAAATAAAAAGTAACATGTCAATGGAATTAAAAGAAAATAAATTTTTTTTTGGTCTTCAATTAATACCACTTCTTTAAAACAACTTTGTAAACGAGGACGTTTCGAATTTAACAAGGAGAATAGTTAACATGTAATGTTAAAGCCGCTTTCCAGCACTACAACTAATGTGGAACCTAAAGCTGAGCATATGCGAGTAATCCAACATCCACGAGTTGCGAGCATATAATTGCACTCAACACTCACAACATCGACAAGTTATGAGTTTATCATTGCTCTCGATACTTACTGCATTCGTTATCATCATACATTTGTATGTGTGTACCGCACTTAGCTCTACGATAATATTGTACCAGCATAAAAACAGCTTCGACCCTGAGAAGTAAAGGCAACAACACCTCACACCCGCTAAGCAACGCTTAATATTGGCGCCAAAATTTATAGCTTGAAAAACCAAGAACATTTGAAAAAATGACGAATGATGAATGCCGAAAGCCTCCGCTTATCCCCACATACCTACTCACGTATGAGTTCGCCGGTCTCTTGTAACGAAATCGAGTAATATAAGGTCATTCAGAAATTTGCAATAAAGCGAGTCACATATCTGTAAAATAAAAGCAAAATTGCATTTTTTATTAATTTGTATATTGTACTGCAATTAAATATTTAAGAGTAGCAACTTTTTTTCAACATTTGTAATTAGCATTTAATAATATTTTACATGTTTTATTTGCAATAACTTTGAAATAATGCCGAAGAAATTGAATGGCAATGAAGACATCCCAAGCGCAGCAGTTTGTGAGCAAATAAATTTTTTTTTCAGTTTGATCAAATATATTTTAAATGTGACCGCACATAAAACATGTTTGCCTGTATTTTATTTGACATTAATTCATAGCTGGTTGAACAAATAAAAATAGGCAAATACATGTGCGTAGTGTGACCACAAAACAAATTTTTTATTGTTTTGAAAAAATTTAGGCCAAACAAGAGCTACAAATTTTTGGCAAATTTTTGTCATATGTGACCGTACCTTAACTGTAAAATTTCAATTTTAAATCGGTCCTGCTGCTCCTCCGAATGCTTAATTAAGTAGGAGCCCAGCACCTTAAAAAAAAATCTTCATTTCTGCTTTTTTCGCAGCTTTGTTTCATTGCAGTAATTAAATCAGTCACAGCGCTGCAAAGTTGCTCGAATTTTTATGAGCTTGCTCTTGAACTTTTCGCCGCTTCTCCAACCGATTTGTGCTGCTTCGAGGAATTTTTTCCTCGGTTGGTGCATTATTGGCGTTTTCGTAGAAATGATTGCTACCTGTAGTCATATTTGAGGTATTTGGCGAATACTGACCGGTTGAGTTATGTAGTGAATATGGACCGGTTTCCTCAAATACATCCGTTTCTTCAGTAAATGTAAGGTTCTCTGATGAGGCCCACTGCATATTGGAAAACGTTCTGCTAGAAAAAAATATATACATATGTATATGAGACAAACATATTTTTAAATAATTGTGTATAGTTTTTGTTTATGATGTAAACTTAAGGAGTTGACACAAACAAAATGTTTAACTAACCTGCGCGGTGCAACGTGCTTTTGTAGGAATGACAATGCAACCATATAGCACCACCTACGTTTTTCTTCTGCGGCAGCTCCGGATTTTTGCTTCGAATTCATCATTTCACGCACATACCCATCACGGAGCGATCTCCAGCAACTTTGAGATAGTTTAACTGAATATTTGCAAAATGTAAAATAATAAAAGCAGCAATTTAATGTATAAAATATTCGTTACCTGTTACGCCTGTTGCAGCAGCTACAGAAGCTTACGATTTTTCCTTTCGTACAAGCAAGGAAACATTTGCACAGCTTCAATAAGTTTGTTTTCCATTTTGTTGAAAATAGCCAGTAGTGACGGATGAGGTTGATACAATGAGTACTTTGTTCGCACTTTAACTTAACTGTTAAGGCTGGTTCACCCATTGTTTCGGAACAAAATTTTTGTTGTCAGAGAATTTTAGTTTTTTGAGAGTTTGTTCAGAAACGATTCACCCACTTCGGACAATTTTTCTGGAAAAACAAAGCTACCGTATGAAACATATGTGTAAGCGAGATGTGTTACTTTACAAGCAGGCAGTACTGTGACAGAAAATTAAAATCACTGAATGCCGTTTTGTTATAAATAAATTCTAAATTAAAAAAACTTTCATAATTAAATCAAAAAATGAGGTAAAAAAAATTGAGGTAAAAAGTGTTACAAGCATTCTCTACCCGGCTTTTTCATTTCTGAAATAAGCTTCAAGGCAAGGAATTCATTCGTTGAGATCCATGACACAATTTTTTTAACTTATTTTCTTTTATGTTGTGTTTTATTATAAATATACCAGGCAAATTAAGGCAGGTAATCTTGAGAACAAAACAAATTTTAAAAATAATTATTGAATATCAAAATACATACAAGCCGAACTTCTCGACAGAGAAACCAGTGAAGGGTTCGTCATTTCAGGACAATGGCGCGAGGAAGATAATCAGGGACTGCGAATAATTCTTCGAACAGGATCAAACCGTGCATCCAACGGAGCCATTAGCGTTAGAAATATTTACACAGACTTCTTTACCCAAACGCATTAGACTTGTGCACGATATATTTATATAAATTTTCATCATATATATATATATATATATATATATATATTAATTGTATTTTTAATTTTATTAAAATACTTTTGAATTAAGTGTTTTTAAATTTATTTAATTTTTGGAAAGGTATATATATATATATATATAACTTATTTTTCATTTCATTTTATACATTTTTGTGGTTAATGTCACAATAATAGAACTACGGAATAATATTTGTAGTCAAATGAAAGCTTAGTAAATGTAAGATGAAACCCTTTCTATTTTTTATATTCATTTTTGAATTTAGGTGTTCTTATTAATCCATGTAGCTATTATTTTGACAGTAATTGAAAATTAAATAAAAAGTCATCATGTATGATAAAAATAATACGAATTTATTAAAAAAAAGTATAAAAGCAAATTCAATTTTAAAAGAATTAAGAAAAGTAAACTTATTTAAAAAAGCGTTAACAAAATTAAAATCATTTTGATAGAGTTAACAAATCTACATTCATTTTAAAAACTGTAACAAAATTAAATTCATTTTGATAGAGTTAAAAAATCTAAATTCATTTTAAAAACTGGGGTCAATGGGTCAATTCATTTTAAAGAGGAAATAAAATCACTTATAAAAACTAAAGTCTATTAATTAATTTGGTGCTCAATCACAAGTGACATTAATTTTAGTTTTAATGCACTCTTTTGGTTTTCTGGTACCTTTGAAAGCTCGTCTTGCAAAGTCAAAAAGAATGGGTCTATTTTGTCGCCTGTAGCTTGTAGTACAGACAATGCAAGATTATTTAATGTTTTTACAGATTCTTCAAATTCAATCTCTACGTTAGCCAGCTTAAAACGTTTTCGTTTTTTAGCTTCCTTGGAAGTAGACGGAGGTGAGCATGAAGATAATTTTGACTGACTGGAGTCGTCGGGGATTCCATATATTCAGTCAGTGAATCGGTGACGTCAGGATCTTGAGCCCTTTCATCAAAAAGATTACGGAAACTATTTGTGTTTGAGTCAACGTAATTTGTCACACTAGGCCTGAATAATTAAAGAATTATAATATTAAAGAAATGGTTTTCAATGAACTTACTCCTCATCTTCCCAGAATTTTTGAAAGAAGTCCATTTCATTTATTAAAAATTTTAAGAAGCCTTTAAGTTCCAAGCGCTCACTTCCACTCCTTCCGACGTTTTTGCTTTTAGCTGCTTTGTAACGTCTACGAACACTCTTCCAAAGTGATTGGCATTCGCTTCCTGTAATTTATTAAACACAACTTATTGAATGGTTTTAATATTCATTAACAAAATTAAACTTACTTCCCATTCTAATAGACGCTGCTATTGCCGACCACACACTCTGTTTAATGTGATTATTTTTGTAATTTTTGTTGCTTAAGTCATACAAGCATTCTCTACCCGGCTTTTTTATTTCTGAAATAAGCTTCCAGACAAGGGATTCGTTGAGATCCATGACACAACTTTTTAAATTTGCAAGCAGTTTTACCTTCTAAATTTATATGCGTATATACATATATTTGATATGTACATATAATATGATGTGGCAGCTCAGTTAAATTTTCTTTGAAAATATAAAATAGTTGGCAGCACAGTTTCATTGTTTCGGAACAAAAATTAAAATTAAACCAATTCAAGCTGAAATTGTTCCGAAGTGAGTTTACTCTTTTTCTCTCTCTCTCTGAAAAAACAAAACGTCAAACTACATATAAAAAAAATGTTTCGGAACAAAATTTTGTGGGTGAACCAGCCTTTAAAGTATTAAACATGTGTTAAAAGTTGACCAACTTTTGTACTTTAGAATGACGGAGACTCACTGATTGTGACAATACACATAAGAAAATATATATTTAATTGAACTTGTCAGTTGAAAAAGACAAAGTATAACGTATGACGGATTCTATTTGCCCCGGCCTCAAATTTATTGTCTATGCTCTGTCTTTATGGCGAATTCATTAATTTTGCCGTAAACTCTAAATGTCAAACTCCATATATAAAAAATATGTATAACAGTTTATTGTATGCAGTTTGACAGTTAACGCTTACGGCGAAAGTAATGAATTCGCCATCGAGACCACCTGTATTATTTCGCCATGTTTGTAATGAAGATAGTATAACTTGTAAAAATTCATATAGAAAACGTTTCATTTAACCAATAAACCAATTTAACAAAATCATTTGAGGTTAGGTCATAAGTACTACTAATGAAACACAAATTACTTTTACTTAAATTTTTTTTATTAGGACGAAGCCCTAATTTACCTTAGCCCTCATAATCAACCCTTGTGTAAAATGAAATTCAAACTTAGTGCCTGTAAATTCTTTACCTTTATATTATTAAAAGTTTGTCGAAAATTAATGTGGCAACACTATGATAGAAGAAAAAACAGGAAGTCTATCAATTTTCTAATTTAAATATAAAAAGAAGTAGAAAAAAAGCTTAGGGCCAGGAGTCACTATCATACAAAATCGTACGATTTAATCACACAAAAATCTGACAGAATTCTGTTCTGCTTTAAAAATCGTTCCAAAATGGCGTCGTAGGTGCCACACTTTTATACAAAAAATATATGGTGCTAATATTTTGTTGTTTTTTTCTCAACTTAAAAAATCAACTCTGATCGCATAGAGAAATCTATTTTATGAATAATTTCAAAAGATTATAAATTCGTACAGATCTGTCAAAACGTCTGTCACACACATACTCATTTAATCCACACAATCATACTTTTTTTGCACACATGCAATTTTTGACAGCTCGTAAGACGGAGTATGATAGTGAATCCTGACCTTAAGGGAAAGTTTTTGACTTCGTATTTAAATTTAAGTTCCAAAGTCAGTTTTTCAAAGAACACTTAAATGGTCAACCTTGTGCATTTATAGTCCTGTATTAAATAATACAGTTTTATCATATAGTTATGGCATTTTTGTTGTTGCTTCGCAAAATTAAATAAAAGTAAGCAAGTGCAAGTCTTGTGTTTGTGTATGTGAGAGGAAAGGTCGGTTTGAAGGGAAAAGAATTGCCGAGTCTGCTTCTAATGTCGTTCTTGTCTTGGGATATTTGTTTTTGACATTGTTTTTTATTTCTTTTTCGGTGTGTTGTCTAATTTTGTGTTAAGAATATTTTATATTCGTTAATGAAACAAAACGTCAACAAATTAAGAAAATTAATTAAGAATGTGAACATAAAAGCAAGTTCAAAAGAAAATAAATAAAATTTAAAATTACATTTGCGCAAGTAAATTTGCCTAATCTGAAAGGGGCCTTAATAGTGTAATAAAAACAAACTTTTTTAAAATGTATTTCCTTACGTATTGTAAGTAATAAATACATAAATACTTCTCCAATATCAAAAGGAATGAAAAGCAGCGAGTTACAGCAAGAAACAGCAATCGTAAGCAGCCACAACTTCATAATAAAGACTTAAGCAAAAGCAAAAATTGAAAAAAGAACACCTGATTGCTTAAGCAACAGCAAAGTTTTCAAATAAGTTGTTTAGCTGATTGCTTTGCTGCAAAAAAAGCACATAGTTAGCTTAAGAAAATGCGTTTCTTTCTTTTTTTTCATTTGGTGCACGTTTTTCCATAGCAACAGTTAAGCAACTACATATGCATTAAAAATAATCAAGCATTTTCAATCACTGATTTAAATACAAACTTAAATTTAAATGCAAATTAACTAAATGCGTATTTAAATATGAAGTCAAAAACTGGCCATAAAAGTTATGGGGACAAAACCTTAAGGTCTTCTGCAACTAAACTCATCTTTTTTCAATAAAACCGTCTTTTTTATTTTAAGGCAACAACAAAGATATGTTGTACTAAATCTTGTAGTTGCCAAAATCATATGTTCTTTAATGGTAGCTTTAGCAAGTCATTGTAAGCTTTTAAAAACATATAGTATTGAAAATCCGTATTCGTACGCAAAAAGCTATTTTATAATAAAGTAAATAACTTTTTATTGCATATTTTTCCATTAAACGTTTTATTTATGACAACCAATGAAAAACCAAAAATTGTATTCAATATTTTTAAAGAAAATAACAGAATTAACTATTTTTAAAAGCAATAAAATCTAACACTAGCTTTAATATTTGGTTGGATAACCTTTACTTTTAATTATAGCTTTAAGACATGATGGAATCGACTTAACAAGCTTTTTTTAAGTTTGTGGAATTTTTTCCATTCTATTGTGGCGTTTTAAGATATTTTGGGCAGTTATACAATACTCGTATCCAAAGACAAGTGTCTCTTTCAGTGTGTTTAGGGTTGTTATCTTGCTGCAAGGTAAAATTGTCTCTGCCACCCAAATTTTCTGCATTTTGGCGAGAATATGTTTGTACACTGCTAATATATCTTTTGGGGTACATTTATAGAATGCAGTCTTTAGAAACCCGCCCATCAAACCCAAACCATCACTAACCATTAAGTTTAAATAATAGATATAATACACAAGAGTGAAGAGATTTGTGTTTAAAACAAAAAAAAAAAAAAAAAACAAAATAAATAAATAACCAACAAGTGCGAATTAATTTCTGCAAATCGCATGTGATCCTGAAAGTTAAAAAAGTGAAACAAAAGTAGTTAACTCGTAATATATTTAAAATAAAATTGGATTTCTAGCTCAGTGCAATCATTAGCGTTGTTTCAAAGTGATATTTCAAAGTGACATTGATATTTGAAAGTGAGTTTTTTTGTCGTTTATTTGATTCGTGGTTATTTATTCTCTATTAACAAAAACTCTTATTAAATTATATTTTAATTTTTTTAATATTTGCAAAGTGCCCGTGCAGATAAATAAATTAATGTAGTGTTTTGTGATATTTTATTTTTCATCCTCTTTTTGCTGTATAAAAGAGCCGAAAAAAGTCTGGCGTATACAGTGAAGAAAGAAAATTAGAATTGCTGTTCGTTATTATTGTTTTTGCTTAAACTTGAATTATTGTCTTTGTTTTATTGTTTGGACAAAAATTTTTAGTTTATTTAAAATGTTTGTCAGAAGTTTCCTGAAGAGTGAAGTAAGCGGTAACGAAATGGCCATCGAGATGTGCTTTAACCCTCAATAATCAATATCGGTAATTTAAATAACTAACCGGGATAAAAGAAAATAGCACGAAAAAAAGATTTTTTTTGAAAATTTATTAAAAACTCTTATTAATCATACATTTTTACCCAACTGTGCAACTTATGCTGGGAACATAATTGGGACGAACGACGAATTTTTCGTTACGAATATTTGCCGTCAGAAATAAAACATATTAGTGCATATGAAAATTAACACAACATTTCTATTTCTTACGCCGACGAACGACGAACAAACTAGCATAGGTATGTTGTTTCTCTTTTTAGATTTTCAATATAATAGTAAATAAAGTTATTTTTGCCTTAATTATTGTTTATTTCTTAATATACATCATTAAGTTTAACATCCGCAATTATTTTCCATAAAATTGCCTGGTAATGGCTTTTTCTTAATATTTAATTTTTTGTGTGTTCATTTTATTTTTTATTTTATGAAATATGGAAAAAAGTGAAAATGATGTTTATTATTTTTATAATTATCACAAGACTCAAAATTTTTTACCTCACTTTATTTTAATGTTTACTTTTTTTGTCATAGGCAGCAAACAATTTTGTTGACCATAACAGTTATAACTTTTTCGCGCTAAATGTGCGCCATGGCGCGCCACACTGCGAATTTATGCAGCGAAATTTGTTGTTCATCCCAATTGTGTTCCCTGCATTACAATGAATACAGCACAAAAGAGAATATAAAATAATAATTCTTACTCGTTAGTTTACATGTAAATTAAAACAAACGAACGGAAATTAATAAAATATTTTTTAACTTTTTGTGTGTTCAAAAATAAAAAATAAAATAGCAAAAAAACACATATATCTATTTTTACTTACTGATATTTTGAGAGTGATACTTCCTTTACAAAACAACCCCGTTGTTTTTTCTTTTTCTCTTGTTTATACATAAGTAAATTATTGCACCCAACATACATTAATACTGTAATTTTTTAATTTTACAAATAAACTGACGAAAATCTTAAAATTTTGTATAAAGTGCATATTTTTACTCTTTTAAATTACTTTTACTTCTATTTATTATTATTTTATAATAAAATAGTAGAATCCACTGATGAGCTATATATGAGCATTAGCGAAATGGCCATATGGATATGCTTTCCGCGCAGTAATACATATCATTTTTTAGTTTAGTTTAAAAAATAAATATTTCATGAGAATATCATGAAATATTTATGTTTGAAGGAATCAAGCACAATTAACACTAGGTTTACGGGACCCGTCAATTTGAGGATTTCAAACCTTAAAATGAAATACGCAAAAAACCATAGAATTAATTTTAACAATTATGCATCGTAAATTAATAATTTCATCAAAAGAATTTATAAACATAATTATTATGTTTCTAACCTTCCGAAATTTTGAAATTTTTATGTGGTATACCTATCTGTACGAAACCCGTCAAATTGACATGTTAGCTGATTTCATAAAAAATCCTTATATATTTGATGCGTTCGTAAAATCATTCATAGAATAATATCTTTGAATATCATATTTAGCATTCAATGAAATCGCTTATACCTACCGCCGAAAAAAACCTGTAAAACAAGAGACGATCTTCAGTACGGTTGCTGCAGTGCCAGTTGTAAGAACATTTTTCAAAAACAGTGTGCAAAGGTTTAGTTATTTTAGACAGCCTATAGCAGCCAAAAATCACATTGCAGAGAGTCTCCGCTTATTGTAAGTATTTACAATAGGGTAATTGAATTTGGGTACAGTATTTTTTACTTTCACCGATCACCCTTTTCTAGCAATCATGAGTAGAAATACGAGATATAATAAGAAATTGTCCAAAATTACAAACATCATTGAGGATTGTTCTGAAGTGTCCTCCGAAGAAGATCAATATGAATTAGACGAAAGTGATGATTACAGTGAATATTTTGAATCCACTGAAACTGGAGAAATAGAAGGATCTTCGGATAGTGAAGAGGAAAACTTCAACTTGCGTCGTAACAAAAAAAAAGCGCGGATTATTTCTAGTTCTGATACCGAGGATGAGAGGACGAGTGTTCCAAGTACATCCCGAGATGTAAGAGAAGAAATTGAAATTGCCTGTGACGAGACACGGTGGGTGAAACTGAAAGCAGGGAACTCTAGGGGTCGGCCGTCCGTTCATACTATTTTCAAGGATGTCGCAGGGCCTACTGGTTACGCAAAAAGAAATATTTTGCCGTGTTGTGTAACTAGTGCTTTTGATTTGATAATTGACGCTCAGATTATGAAACATATAAAAGACTGCACCGAAACCGAGGCACGTCGAGTTTTGAAGAACGACTGGAGAATTACAGTTTCCGAATTACGTAGTTTTCTAGCACTACTATACTATATGCCCGGGGCGCGTACGGAGTAAGAGCATTGAAAGCATCTTATCGATGGTCAAAAAAATGGGGACCTTCTTTTTTCCGAGACACAATGACCAGAGATAGATTTATGCAAATTCTGAGATTTATACGCTTTGATAAAAGAACTGAACGATCCGAAAGATTACAAACTGATAAATTTGCATTTATTTCTGAAGTATGGAACAGATTTATAAGTAACAGCCAGGCTTGTTATAAACCACACCAAAATATCACAGTGGATGAACACCTGTTTCCAACAAAAGCCCGTTGCACATTTACACAATATATGCCAAATAAGCCGCATAAATTTGGTATTAAGTTTTGGTTAGCGGCTGACGTTGAATCAAAATATATTTTGAATGGTTTCCCTTACTTGGGAAAAGATGAAACTAGATGCTCAAAATCTTTGGGCCAGTTTGTTGTGTTGAAATTAGTCGAACCGTGTTTACACCGTTATTTTCATCAAATTTATATAAATCAGAAGACTGCACGCTTACTGTGTATAAAAGTAAACCGAAAATAAAAGTCCTTCTTCTAAGCACCAAGCATAGAAATATACAGATAGAGGACAATAGAAAACGTGTTCCAGAAACTATAACGTTTTATAATAAAACAAAGTTTGGTGTCGATGTCGCGAACCAAATGTCACGCAAATATAGTGTACAAGCAGGGGGTTTTCGATGGCATCTTCAAGTTTTTTATAATATTTTAGATTTAGCAGCGATAAACGCGTGGATATTGTACAAAGAGTGTACCGGATCGAAAATATCCAGAAAGGAGTTTATATTTTCTTTAGCCGATGAATTAGCTGGAGAAAACAAGGAGAACATTCGTCACAGTTCACATGTTTCAGATCAGTCACCTTCAACATCAGGAATGCGAAAAAGTTGCCAAGTGGGCTATTGTAATAAAAATATAAGCAGTAATTGCTGCATGTATTGTAAAAAGATCGTATGTGGAAAATGCACAAAAGAAATTCAATACTTATGTAAAAAATTTCCTCGATAAATATAAATATGTAGCGGTTATATTGTTGTTATCATTTTCGTAATAACTTCAATAAAAGATGTTGAATTGTAATATTTTGTTTTTATGTGAAGCTTTATATTGTTAAATTCAGATTTAGTTTAAATAAATTGATTTTTTCGAAGTAAATACGCATTTTCATCCACCCGTCAATTTGACGTATGCTCGTAGAGATAGGTATATAAGAAACACCCGTAAACCTAGTGTTAAAGTAAATTATTAATAATAAATAATAATAATAATAAAAATTGTTAAACTGAGTACGTATGAGTGTTGTTCGTTTAATTAACGACTCATTGTTAGTTAAGACAGATAAAAGGAAAGGAATTCAGATTGTAGAAATAAAATTAAAATAAATGGCATCTTATACTGCCTACACCCGTGGGATTTCGCTAATAACGGCTGCTCCAGCAGTTTAATGGACCTGGCGATTTATTCAATGCCTATGGTTAATTTACCCAGTTCTCTACGGTGACTTTAAGAGTTGGCCGTCCGCGAAATATTCTCTGCTTTGTATGGAGATAACCCCCGTCTGACCCCCTTACAAAAAACTGCAAAACATGCTCATGATGTCATACAATCGGTACCTCTAACCAATGATGGCTATGCAATTCAATAGAAAAAGTTGGCGGACAACTATGAAAACAAAAGTGCCCTTATAAACTGCTTCGAACACTTTTGAATATTAAATGAATTGTAGTGCCATCTCTGGTTTCCAGCACTATTTATGCTCCCATAAACTACTATGTATCATTCTTTAAGAAGTGAGTGAAGATAAATATGTCGAGCTAAATATGTTCCGACGTAAAACTTAAGTCATAATATATTTGCAAATATGTTTTAAATATTTGTTACATATTAACTAAATACGTTTTCATATTTAGAACAAATCTGTAAATATGGTTTCGTATTTGGGACATATTTAAATATTTTAAATATTCGTATAGAAGAGTATACACATATACCTTAAAAATATGTTCTTCTAAAGATATATGAAAAAATTCGTTGTAAAATATTTGTGAACACATACCGTTTCTCTGTGGTATTTTGAAAGTTGAGGACGAACTAAGCTAGATTACGGATTAGGACGTAACTTATTTTAAAGCCAATAGACCACCGATATTTTATCCATTTAGACATTTTTAAAAAATAGTATTTGGGATATAGAACAAAAATCTTTGAAAATTATTTGTGGTATGCAAGGTATTTCTGTCTCAAGGAGGTACAAAGGAAGTTTGCTATTCTAACATTTTTTGTACCATCGGCAAATGTCACTGGCATTAGGAATTGCTTAGCTGGTAACACTTTAACTAAAACCGGATCAACGATCGATCCCGGTTTTAGATTGAAGATTTGCACTTATGTTGTTGAAAAAATCACCGGTAGGCTGCCCTCGAGTAATTTATCTGATATCGTAACCTCAAGTTTTCCCGATATTAAAATGACAGATGTCCTGTGTATCCTTATGGATATACTCTTTGAAGGAAATGCATATTCAGAAAATCTTTCCTCGGATGTCAAAATACATCCGAATGACAACTTGATCGCCCAGAGAACCAGTTTTGGTTAGATAGTTACTGGTGAAGTTTTAAGATCGAAACCACTTTATTCCATAGCATAATTTTGCACCTATGCCGAGTTAAATACTCAACTCGCTCGTTTTTGGAACTTTAAGAAATTATACAAAGTACCCGACTTTCCGACTACCACATAGAAACCCCAATGGTCGCTTAGTAGCGTCGCTTCCATTTAGTCAGGAGTTTTATTCAGTTTACGCGAAACGAAACCCGACTTGTAAAAGACCTCGGATGAAAATGGCAATATGATAAAGTGATTAGCGAATATTGTGAGGTGGGACATATCAAAGCCGTACAGACACCGGATAAGGACGCGACTAATTATTATTCACCCCATCATACTGTATTTAAAGCAGACAGTTTTACCAGCAAACTCAGTGTGGTATTTAATGCTTCAAATCCATCTTCTAATGACGTAAGCTTTAATAATCTATTATACCCCGGACCTGTTTTACAAGTTGATCTTAATGCGAATATTGAGAAAATATATTGCCAGATATTAGTACGTTCCGATCAGACCCATTATCATAGGATATTGTTTTAGAATACTCCTAAAGTTAAGGACTATTAGCTCAAGTCTTGTGGAATCTGAAATATTGAAAACCCCAAATGTATGCCAGCTAGTAGGCTCTTATGAGCTAGACTACGCTTCTAAGAGACATAATAAACTAACTTAAGTTCTTGCTTGGGCTGGGTTTGTTTTGCAAAAATGAACGGCTAACGATTTACCCTGTGAGAATCTGCTTGATGCCTACTTACAATGGACGAAGTTTTAAAACCCTAACCTAATGGCGATAATTTTTAAACGATAAGGATAATATAGAGAAAATTAATAATATTAATATGGGTTAATTTTCTAACCAAAAATGAAATTGAACTTCATGCTTTTTGTGATAGCTCGGAAAATGCACCTGGCGAAGCTCTTTACTTACGGAGAATTTCTTATGTAGAAATCACGGCGCATTTACTCGCATCAAAGCAAAGGTAGCTCCTGTGGAAACTGAAACATTACCCCGTTTGGAAATATGCGGGGCGGCTTTAATAGCGAACATAGTAGAATCGTCATCTATTCAATTTAATCTGTTTTATCTTGGATAAAAAACCCCATGCTATTGGCCAACCTTCGTAAATAATAGAGTAGCCTTATTTATGAGTAAAGTTGGTAATGTTACTGTGGACTCTAAAAACAACCCGCCGATTAGGCAAGTCGTGAAACGCTCGCTCGAAATTTAATCTATAATTCTCTATGGTGAAACATATAAAAGACTGCACCGAAACCGAGGCACGTCGAGTTTTGAAGAACGACTGGAGAATTACAGTTTCCGAATTACGTAGTTTTCTAGCACTACTATACTATATGCCCGGGGCGCGTACGGAGTAAGAGCATTGAAAGCATCTTATCGATGGTCAAAAAAATGGGGACCTTCTTTTTTCCGAGACACAATGACCAGAGATAGATTTATGCAAATTCTGAGATTTATACGCTTTGATAAAAGAACTGAACGATCCGAAAGATTACAAACTGATAAATTTGCATTTATTTCTGAAGTATGGAACAGATTTATAAGTAACAGCCAGGCTTGTTATAAACCACACCAAAATATCACAGTGGATGAACACCTGTTTCCAACAAAAGCCCGTTGCACATTTACACAATATATGCCAAATAAGCCGCATAAATTTGGTATTAAGTTTTGGTTAGCGGCTGACGTTGAATCAAAATATATTTTGAATGGTTTCCCTTACTTGGGAAAAGATGAAACTAGATGCTCAAAATCTTTGGGCCAGTTTGTTGTGTTGAAATTAGTCGAACCGTGTTTACACCGTTATTTTCATCAAATTTATATAAATCAGAAGACTGCACGCTTACTGTGTATAAAAGTAAACCGAAAATAAAAGTCCTTCTTCTAAGCACCAAGCATAGAAATATACAGATAGAGGACAATAGAAAACGTGTTCCAGAAACTATAACGTTTTATAATAAAACAAAGTTTGGTGTCGATGTCGCGAACCAAATGTCACGCAAATATAGTGTACAAGCAGGGGGTTTTCGATGGCATCTTCAAGTTTTTTATAATATTTTAGATTTAGCAGCGATAAACGCGTGGATATTGTACAAAGAGTGTACCGGATCGAAAATATCCAGAAAGGAGTTTATATTTTCTTTAGCCGATGAATTAGCTGGAGAAAACAAGGAGAACATTCGTCACAGTTCACATGTTTCAGATCAGTCACCTTCAACATCAGGAATGCGAAAAAGTTGCCAAGTGGGCTATTGTAATAAAAATATAAGCAGTAATTGCTGCATGTATTGTAAAAAGATCGTATGTGGAAAATGCACAAAAGAAATTCAATACTTATGTAAAAAATTTCCTCGATAAATATAAATATGTAGCGGTTATATTGTTGTTATCATTTTCGTAATAACTTCAATAAAAGATGTTGAATTGTAATATTTTGTTTTTATGTGAAGCTTTATATTGTTAAATTCAGATTTAGTTTAAATAAATTGATTTTTTCGAAGTAAATACGCATTTTCATCCACCCGTCAATTTGACGTATGCTCGTAGAGATAGGTATATAAGAAACACCCGTAAACCTAGTGTTAAAGTAAATTATTAATAATAAATAATAATAATAATAAAAATTGTTAAACTGAGTACGTATGAGTGTTGTTCGTTTAATTAACGACTCATTGTTAGTTAAGACAGATAAAAGGAAAGGAATTCAGATTGTAGAAATAAAATTAAAATAAATGGCATCTTATACTGCCTACACCCGTGGGATTTCGCTAATAACGGCTGCTCCAGCAGTTTAATGGACCTGGCGATTTATTCAATGCCTATGGTTAATTTACCCAGTTCTCTACGGTGACTTTAAGAGTTGGCCGTCCGCGAAATATTCTCTGCTTTGTATGGAGATAACCCCCGTCTGACCCCCTTACAAAAAACTGCAAAACATGCTCATGATGTCATACAATCGGTACCTCTAACCAATGATGGCTATGCAATTCAATAGAAAAAGTTGGCGGACAACTATGAAAACAAAAGTGCCCTTATAAACTGCTTCGAACACTTTTGAATATTAAATGAATTGTAGTGCCATCTCTGGTTTCCAGCACTATTTATGCTCCCATAAACTACTATGTATCATTCTTTAAGAAGTGAGTGAAGATAAATATGTCGAGCTAAATATGTTCCGACGTAAAACTTAAGTCATAATATATTTGCAAATATGTTTTAAATATTTGTTACATATTAACTAAATACGTTTTCATATTTAGAACAAATCTGTAAATATGGTTTCGTATTTGGGACATATTTAAATATTTTAAATATTCGTATAGAAGAGTATACACATATACCTTAAAAATATGTTCTTCTAAAGATATATGAAAAAATTCGTTGTAAAATATTTGTGAACACATACCGTTTCTCTGTGGTATTTTGAAAGTTGAGGACGAACTAAGCTAGATTACGGATTAGGACGTAACTTATTTTAAAGCCAATAGACCACCGATATTTTATCCATTTAGACATTTTTAAAAAATAGTATTTGGGATATAGAACAAAAATCTTTGAAAATTATTTGTGGTATGCAAGGTATTTCTGTCTCAAGGAGGTACAAAGGAAGTTTGCTATTCTAACATTTTTTGTACCATCGGCAAATGTCACTGGCATTAGGAATTGCTTAGCTGGTAACACTTTAACTAAAACCGGATCAACGATCGATCCCGGTTTTAGATTGAAGATTTGCACTTATGTTGTTGAAAAAATCACCGGTAGGCTGCCCTCGAGTAATTTATCTGATATCGTAACCTCAAGTTTTCCCGATATTAAAATGACAGATGTCCTGTGTATCCTTATGGATATACTCTTTGAAGGAAATGCATATTCAGAAAATCTTTCCTCGGATGTCAAAATACATCCGAATGACAACTTGATCGCCCAGAGAACCAGTTTTGGTTAGATAGTTACTGGTGAAGTTTTAAGATCGAAACCACTTTATTCCATAGCATAATTTTGCACCTATGCCGAGTTAAATACTCAACTCGCTCGTTTTTGGAACTTTAAGAAATTATACAAAGTACCCGACTTTCCGACTACCACATAGAAACCCCAATGGTCGCTTAGTAGCGTCGCTTCCATTTAGTCAGGAGTTTTATTCAGTTTACGCGAAACGAAACCCGACTTGTAAAAGACCTCGGATGAAAATGGCAATATGATAAAGTGATTAGCGAATATTGTGAGGTGGGACATATCAAAGCCGTACAGACACCGGATAAGGACGCGACTAATTATTATTCACCCCATCATACTGTATTTAAAGCAGACAGTTTTACCAGCAAACTCAGTGTGGTATTTAATGCTTCAAATCCATCTTCTAATGACGTAAGCTTTAATAATCTATTATACCCCGGACCTGTTTTACAAGTTGATCTTAATGCGAATATTGAGAAAATATATTGCCAGATATTAGTACGTTCCGATCAGACCCATTATCATAGGATATTGTTTTAGAATACTCCTAAAGTTAAGGACTATTAGCTCAAGTCTTGTGGAATCTGAAATATTGAAAACCCCAAATGTATGCCAGCTAGTAGGCTCTTATGAGCTAGACTACGCTTCTAAGAGACATAATAAACTAACTTAAGTTCTTGCTTGGGCTGGGTTTGTTTTGCAAAAATGAACGGCTAACGATTTACCCTGTGAGAATCTGCTTGATGCCTACTTACAATGGACGAAGTTTTAAAACCCTAACCTAATGGCGATAATTTTTAAACGATAAGGATAATATAGAGAAAATTAATAATATTAATATGGGTTAATTTTCTAACCAAAAATGAAATTGAACTTCATGCTTTTTGTGATAGCTCGGAAAATGCACCTGGCGAAGCTCTTTACTTACGGAGAATTTCTTATGTAGAAATCACGGCGCATTTACTCGCATCAAAGCAAAGGTAGCTCCTGTGGAAACTGAAACATTACCCCGTTTGGAAATATGCGGGGCGGCTTTAATAGCGAACATAGTAGAATCGTCATCTATTCAATTTAATCTGTTTTATCTTGGATAAAAAACCCCATGCTATTGGCCAACCTTCGTAAATAATAGAGTAGCCTTATTTATGAGTAAAGTTGGTAATGTTACTGTGGACTCTAAAAACAACCCGCCGATTAGGCAAGTCGTGAAACGCTCGCTCGAAATTTAATCTATAATTCTCTATGGTGGCTTGGGCCTAACTCGTTGAGACAACCTCGAGAGTGTTAACCACAACAGTATCCTATTGATTATCTACATTTAGAAGTTCAATAATTTTCTTCGTGCAATGCAAATATTTTCGTATTAGTTTAGGTGTTTACAGTATTTGAGAACCCGAAAATGCTTAGATTTAGCGGAAGTGAAGTTCACACGAGATAGCTTAAGTCTTTTGTCAGCGGAATTGTATACCTGAATATAATCAGCTTTCGAAGAGAATATCCGATTCTTCAAAAAGTAATTTACTCACGTTGAAGCCCTTTATTGACTCCAGAATTAATGGCAGACTGGTTAGATCAGCCCAACTGACATACCCTAAAATTTTATCCTATTCAGCTCGTTTTACCTGTTTGTTTATTGAATATATTCACAAATGCTTTATTAATTGCACACATTTTCTAATATTCGAATAGTTAGAAGTGATTATAACTATTTTGGAAAAAATACTCTAAAAACAAATGTCTCTAATGCACCTAGGTTGTATGGTTTACCTAAAATTCACAAATATAGTTTTCCATTAAGACTAATTTGTTCATGTGTAAGTTCCCCATCTTATGAACTATGTAATTATATAACTAATACTCTAAAAAAAGATAACTGAACATTCTAAATATAACATAAAAAATTCTGTAGAATTTAAAAATAAGATTAGGAACCTAAAAATACAAGATGATGAAAAGTTAATTTCATTAGATGTAGTGTCATTATTTCCAAGCATTCCTGTTGATCTAGCAATAAGCAAAATTAAGGAAAAACGGAATATAATTGAAGAACGTACTAATATAGAAAAATGTCTGTTTCTACGTATTGGTAAATTTTGTATAGAAGATAATAGATATTTCCAACATAATAGTAAATTTTATAAATAACAGAAAGGTTTACCGATGGGATCTCCTGAATCTCCAATTGTGGCTGATATTGTTATGGGGAAACTACTAAACACATATATTGGAAAGCTTAGTATTAAACCAATAATAGTGACCAAATATGTTGATGATTTATTTTGTATAATATCAGAAAATTTCATTAATAATTCACTTAAAACTTTTAAGGATTTTAAGGATTAAATCCTTGTATAAGCTTAACAATAGAAATAGAATGTGATTCAAAGCTTCCATTTTTAGATACTTTACTATTAGGAATAGAAATAATTTATTAATTGACTGGTACCAAAAATAATTTCTATTCATCTTTAATATTCACAGTTCAAATAATAATTTAATAAAAATTAAATTAAAGCACGCACGGCACAGCGAGCATTCATACTTACTTCATGACAATCAATATGGTACTGAAACAGCATCTACAATGTTGTGAGTAAAAAATTAAGAATGACTAAAAACAAAATTTGCATTCGTGTTCAATCGATGATTGAAACAAAAGCAAACACAAATGTACAAGACGAAATACATAGAGAACAGTAAAGAAATATGTTGGTTTTGTGTGTAAATTTCGTCTAATCAAATTAATATTGGTACAAAGATGCTTTATTAAAATCTTTAAAAAGATCTAAAAATAATTGAGGCCAAGAAAGTGAAACGAGATGGCCTATTTTGTTTGATTTCAAAGCTAGAAGTTTCTACAA
Source organism: Gymnosoma rotundatum (assembly GCA_916610165.2). Classification (NCBI taxonomy): domain Eukaryota; kingdom Metazoa; phylum Arthropoda; class Insecta; order Diptera; family Tachinidae; genus Gymnosoma; species Gymnosoma rotundatum. Next base: position 115,132,167 of record OU744336.1, read on the forward strand.
AACATCTTTATTACAAAACAAAAACAACTAACACAAAGCGAGAAATAAACAAACACCATACACAACCATACACACACCTGCATTCTATAACAACTAAATAAAAATGCACAACATAACAATGCTCACATAATGTGTCTGAATATTCAAGAACGCCTAAAATAGGGTATATAAAAGCAACGCCAATAGGTGCTGATTCATTCTAATGGTGAGCAGCATCTAGTTAAGATCTTGTGGTACAACAAGTAAAGTTGCCAGCGTGTATTATTAATCGCGAATAGTTTAATTCGTCAAATAATTAATTAAAAAAAGTGTAATTTAATTAAAACTCTAAAAGTTGTGTGTGTAATTATTTTGCAAATAAAGAACTCATAAATAAAACGTATATAATTATACGTAATAACTGGCGTCAGAAGTGGGATTGCAAAATAATAAATAAATAGTTAAAATGAAACACGACGAGCTAAAAGTTGAGCAACTAAAAACGGAGCTGCGTAAGATAAATCTACTGACGGCAGGCAATAAAGCGGAATTGCAAAAGCGGTTAATAGATGTATTTAAGCAGCATGGTGTCGATAATGAGACATACGAATTTGGAGAAAAAGACGAAAAGGAAGAAATAGAAGTATGAACCCCAGCAACAAACAGCGTTGTAGACTTAAATTCAATGTTTGCCGCTGTAATGAAGAAAATAGAAGAAAACAACCAGAAGCAGGAAAACCACAACCAGAAGGAGGAAAACCAGATGAAGAAAATAGTAGAAAACAACCAGAATCAGGAAAACCAGATGAAGAAATTAGAAAAAAATAACCAGGAGCTTCAAGAAACATTTTAAGAAAGCTTTAAATTAATGCAGGAAAGCTCTAGCGTCAACGGGGAAAGGCTTTTAGCGGAGGTAAATCAGAAATTTGAAGAAATATCAGAAGTCTTTGACAAACGAGTGAACATCGTAGAGGAGAGGGTCAGCGAGTTTGATAAAAATTGTGCATCCTAAAGACGAAGAATTACATGAATTAAAAGTGCAGATTTGCGATCTACAAATTAGAGAGGGACCGGTGAGAGTTATCTCTGAGCACGCCAGCAAGATTAACACCCCGAGCTTTGACGGCAGCACACCTTTTAATGTTTTCAAGTTCCAGTTTGAAACAGTGGCCAGCAAAAATAGATGGAACAACGAAGAAAAAGCTATAGAGCTAATTCTGGCCTAAAAGGGAGCAGCAGCACAGATACTCGAAAGCTTACCAGCAGGTTGCAGAAATAATTATGAGGACATAATGGTAGCCTACAACGTAAGTACGGTGGCGAGCATAAAAGAGAACTCTACAGAACGGAGTTTTGAAGCAGGGTGCAGAAGGCAAATGAGACGTTGCAAGACATCGCCATGGAAATTGAATGTTTGGTGCAGCTCACTTACCCAGGCGAAGATCATCCGTTTTCGGATCAGTTTAAGATTGAAGCATTTGTGAATGGCATACGAGATCAGGATGTTAAATATGCAGGACTAACACCTCCTGAAAACATGCCTTCGTCTTCGCCCTAAATAATAAAAGCCAAGGTAGAACGGCAGTTGTTAAACATGAAATTAATACTGGCGAAGCGAGGCCTATAAAACAAGCACCCAGAAGTGTTTCCCTAGTAAAACGAAACGAGGTCAAAGAACTTGTCAGCGAAATGGAACGGAACGAAGTCATTAAGCCATCCTCGAGTTCGTGGAGTTCACCAATTGTTTAAATAAAGAAGAAGGATGGCAGTACCAGGTTTTGTGTTGACTACAGGAAGCTCAATGACATCACCAATAAAGATAGTTATCCGTTGCCTAGAATTGACGATACGTTAGATATGTTGGCCGGAACGGAATGATTCTCTACCTTGGACTTGCAGAGCGGCTATTGGCAAGTACAACGAGAAAACTGCCTTTAGCGCAAGTGGTGGTTTATGGCAGTTCAAGGTAATGTCATTCGGGCTCTGCAACGCTCCAGCTACTTTTGAGCGTTTAATGGAACGCATGCTTAAGGGTCTCAATTGGAAGACAGGCTTAGTATATCTGGATGACATAATCGTGATGGGGAAGATTTTTGACGAACACCTCAAAAACCTGGATGAGGATTTCAAGCGTATAACAGCTGCAGGATTAAAATTAAGTGTAAAAAGATGTGCTTTGTTTCAAAACGAGGTCAAATACCTGGGGCATCGTGTAACAGCAGAGGGCGTATCAATTGATGAAGACAACCATACCACTGGAGTGAAGCAGTGGAAGAAGCGTTCCAGGAGCTCAAGAAACTTTTTTGTACGGCACTTGTCCTCGCCTATCCAATAGCTGGCCAGAAATTCATATTGGAAACGGAAGCAAGTGGCTATGAAATAGGAGGAGTGCTTTCTCAGGAGGTTAATGAAACAGAAAAGGTCATTGGCTACTACAGCAGGTTGCTCTCCAAGCGTGAAAGAAATTATTGCGTTACACGAAGGGAGCTTTTAGCAATGCTGAAGTGTGTTAAACATCACCACAAGTACTTATATGGTCAACATTTCATCTTAAGGACCGACCACTCCGCATTACGTTGGATGATGCAATTTAAGAATCCTGAGGGGCAAATTGAACGCTGGTTTGAACGTCTGCGGGGCTATGACTTTAATATTGTGCACAGAAAAGGCGGAAAGAAAATTAATGCTGATACCCTTTCAAGACGGCCACGTAATGTTGAGTGCAAGCACTTCAAAAATGACGAGAAAAAGGAGTGCGTAATAGATGTGCGGCTTACTCAAATTGTGTCAAGGGAAGACTGGTCGAAGGCCCAGAATGACGATCCAATTTTGGCAAAAGTTATATTGGCTAAGCAAAACAACAGGAGACCGAATCATAATGAAATATCGGCAGAGAGCCAACTAGCAAAGTCGTACTGGACTCAGTGGAATAGTGTGAAAGCACAAAATGGCTACTTATATCGATCTTGGGAAAATACGGATGGCAAAACTACAACGGACTTAATTGTCGTGCCAACTTCTAAAAGAAATGAAATACTTAAGCAGTTCCAGAACGGTCCCAGCGGCAGCCATATGGGTATAACTAAAACTCTGGAAAAGATAATGCAGAGATTTTACTGGGTAGGCTGCCAACAATACGTAGCCGATTAAATAGCTTATTGTGAACAGTGCATTACGGCCAAGGGTCCTGAAAAAAAAGTCGTAACAAACTTCAACAATACAACGCAGGCGCTCCCTTTGAGCGGATAGCTATTGATATCACAGGCCAATTCCCTGTCAGTGATGCTGGAAACCGATATGTACTAGTGGTAATGGATTATTTTAGCAAATGGCCTGAAGTTTATGCTATTCTAAGCCAAGAATCCAAAACAGTTGTAGACGCCCTTGTGAACAATTGGGTGTGTCGGTACGGTTTTCCACTAGAACTACATTCACACCAGGGACGAAATTTTGAATCAGCTATACTCAAAGAGATGTTTGACGTTTACGGTATTAAAAAGACGAGAACCACACCTCTGCATCCACAGTCTAATGGCATGGTGGAAAGATTCAATCGTACCCTGGAGGAATATTTTAGAAAAGTGGTCAGTACACACCAAAGGGATTGGGATGAGCATATACCCAAATTTCTACTAGCGTACCGGTCAGCTGTACGCGATTCAACCTCACGTAGTCCAGAAAAAATCTTGTTTGGGACAAAACTAAAACTGCCAGCAGATTTAGAATTTAGTGTTAAACCTAAACCAGTGCACGTAGTCAATGGAAACATTCCCCAGGCACAAGAAGACCCGCATGAGCTTCATGAGTTTGTCCGCAACCGCGTTAAAATGACCAACGATAAGATGAAAGCCAGATATGATCGAGCAGCAAACCCGGAGGGATTTACCGAAGGACAAATGGTTCTACTCTTTAACCCGCAATGCAAAAAGGATTATACCCTAAACTGCAAACGCACTGGTAAGGACTGTACAAGGTAATAAAGGAATTGAATGACGTGGTTTACCTGATACAGAGATATCATAATCCGAGGTCTAAAATGAAAGTGGTTCATCTGGAGAGGCTGGCTAAATATGACAGAGGTAATGTATTTTTAAATAATGATTGAAGGTTCTAGAAGTAAATAACAATGCTCACTAATGTGTCTGAGATAAAAGTGGCAATGCAGCATTTTCAACTACGCAGTAGATGGCGGTAGAAATTCTCGAATATTCAAGAACGCCTAAAAATAGGGTATATAAAAGCAACGCCAATACGTGCTGATTCATTCGTATTGTGAGCATCATCTAGTTAAGATCTTGTGGTACAACAATTAAAGTTGCCAGCGTGTGTTATTAATCGAGAATAGTTAAATCGTCAAATAATTGATTAAATAAAGTGTAATTTAATTCAAACTCTAAAAGTTGTGTGTTTAATTATTTTGCAAATAAAGAACTCATTAATAAAACGTTTATAATTTAAATAAACGTAACAATATATTGAAATCGCTAGGCACATAAAATCAGTTTGAGGCTTAGTCCTCTTTTACACACATCAAGTTTACTTGATCAGTTTTTAATTAATTTTCTTTTGAACCTGCATTCGTGTTCACACACGCCGTCAAGTTTTTTCATCAAGTTTGCTTTCAACTTCAGCAACTTCTATTCTGCAGCCAACTTTAACAACAACAATTTTCTTAAACTTGATGGTACGGTCAGGTTTGTACCTCTTTCCATTCTCTTCACCTCTTTCTCCCAAAAGCTCAAGACTTGACGAGTCAAACTTGATGTGTGTAAAAGGGGACTTAGCTAAAAATTATCCAAAGACTCGCCGGAGTAACACAGTAGTGTAGCGTGGATGGCTGCGTTTGTGGTGATAACGCATGTTTAGTAAATACGAGACCAAGGGTTCACAAGACCGGTAGGATCGAGAAGTATAGCCAGAGAAAGCCATAAAGTTCGAAGACAGAATTTAGCCACAGTGGTATTTGCAATCAAAAGAATCCGTACGTTTGCCTGTCTAAAAAGGGTAAAACGTAACAATAATAATAAAAAATAAGGGTTATTATACAAAATATTAAAAGATTCTTAGGTTTTGCCCAATGAATTTTTGAGTAATTTTTGTTGTTGTACTAAAAGAACCGTTAGGTGAGAAATCATTACAAATTTTTTTTTTTTGTAATATTGTATGACACAGAAACTAATAAAACTGCATTAAAACATTGAATTGAAAATGTTCGTTTAAACATAATTTGACTCAGAAGCTAATATTGGACAACGTTTCTTAGGTTTTGCCCAATACTGTATATTTATTATTATTATTTATTATTATTTTTTATTATTATTTATTATTAGCTTGCAAGTGCCCATATAAAAGGCATAAATAAGTTATCGTGGTGTGTTGTGATATTTTATTTGTTGTCTTAATTTTACTTATACTTATGTTGCTAAGAAAGCATTGCTCATGGGAAACACATGAGTGCAAAGTAACATGTACTGGGAAAGTCTAAATTTTAAAGCACCAGTAATTTATTTTATTTGGCAATTTTAATTTATAAATTTAGCTATCAAATTCATATTGAGGTTTATATATATTGAACCTATATGCAGGTTAAATAAACTTAACAAAAAATTTAATAATAAATATACATAAATAAGTGCCTTATTTTATTACCATTGTTTGAAATTCCTTAGAAAACATAGGGTAAACGTCCCTAAGGTCGGTATGCACCAGTAGTCGGCATTTTTTTTTTATTTAAAATCCAAATGATTAAAAAACACGGTGATTATATGCATAAATATGATATAGCTTTAATAAAAAATACACTCAGTTTTCTCTATTTAATATTTAGATTATACTGAGATGAGTATTTTTATCTATTGTTGACCTCTTTCAGTGACCACCTTTCAACTCATGTCGTAGGTACCTGTTTTCTAAAAAATTATTTAATGGTAAAGCTAACTTTAACAATTAAGTAAACATAGTAATTAAATAAATTTTTTTTTCTCTTATAAAAAATACAATGCCGACAATAAGGACAGCAAATGCCGGATTTAGGGAAATGTATGCCGACTATAGGCACAAATGGTATATTTGAGAAAACACTCAAATTACTCAAACTTAATACAAATATATTTAAAAACTGTTAATTGAGCATAAAACCAAGTAATTTTTGGACAGTAATAAATAGTTGATACACCAATACATGGTTTACACTAAAAAAAAAAAATTACTACGTCATTTAGGGTATGATAAGTTCGGTGCGATTATGTATATTTTTAAAAATACACAAATAAAAATATATAGTTACCCTACAATAACAAGAGCAGTCATATAGTTTCGTTTTTAAGTTTATTTTACAAACAATTTTTAAATAAGTAGGAAAAATAGAATTTAGAAATAAAATTTTATGAAGCACATTCTTCTTTATATGTAGATATGAAAGTATGTATGTACGTTTCTATATGTTAAATGTGTGTTTTTGTCTCTCAATACTTTCCTTTAACAAAACATTTCTTATGAACATCCACACACATTTTTAAACGCATGTGTGTATGAATCTGTCTTGTTTACAAAACTAATATTGTGCTCTCTTGAGTTTTGGTTGCGCTCACAGAAATTTCTTCCCTCTTATCTCTTACCACCGCTACCATGAAAGTGCTCATAATTTTTGATTTTTTAAATGTTCAAAGTGCAACATCTTTATAAATTTATTGTCTTTGCTAGAAGTTTCTATAAAACATCTTTATTGTAAAACAAAAACAACTAACACAAAGCCATGATCTGCATTGTATAACAACTAAATAAAAATACACAACATGTATTTTTTAATAATGATTGAAGGTTCTAGAAGTAAATAACAATGCCCACTAATGTGTCTGAGATAAAAGTGGCAATGCAGCATTTTCAACTACGCAGTAGATGGCGGTAGAAATTCTCGAATATTCAAGAACGCCTAAAAATAGGGTATATAAAAGCAACGCCAATACGTGCTGATTCATTCGTATTGTGAGCGTCATCTAGTTAAGATCTTGTGGTACAACAATTAAAGTTGCCAGCGTGTATTATTAATCGCGAATAGTTAAATCGTCAAATAATTAATTAAATAAAGTGTAGTTTAATTAAAACCCTAAAAGTTGTGTGTGTAATTATTTTGCAAATAAAGAACTCATAAATAAAACGTTAATAATATAAATAAACGTAACAATACATTTGTTCTTTTTCGGTGTAGCAACAAATGCAATTTTTATTTTTTATATGTTTTCTTCATAACATTGCATAGGCTGTTTTAGTATTATAACGATTGTTATAAGTTAGATAGTGTTTTGCGTATTATTTGTTCGGTAATAAGAAAATTTTAAAACTAAATCACATACAACTTAGGGAAAGATTTATATAAATTGAAAACGTTATAGATAAAACTTAGGCTCAACTAAAAATTTTGTATTCATTATCAATTTATATATAAAAAATTGTTTCAAGTGTGTTCTGACTTTATAACTCAAGAACGGTGTAGATGATTTATCTGAAGTTTGCATGAAATCTGTCAATGCGTTCGTTATGACTTTTCATGACAACATGTGATTTTGTTCATATTAAAAAAGAAGCCCTGTATTTCTGTACTAGCAACTTTCTTATTAATATTCATTGTTTCGAGAATACGTATCGTGGTACCTTCTATCCAAAGTGAAAAGTTTTTGTTGTTCACTTAGGGAACTGAGAGTGGAAGGGTTTTAAAACTTCGTTTAAGTAACTTTGATATTAGCATGCATAATAAAATAAAAATCTGGCTATATTGGGATTCTGAAGCACACCCGGAATAAGAAGTACCTTATAAAATTTGAGCTAAATTAGTTATCTTTTATATAAAAAAATCTCTGAAACTACCAAATCCAAATATAGACTAACGAAGTATTTTTGGATGATTTCAGGAAACCCTGCACCTAAAATAAGCTGGTATCGTGATGAAAGTAATGTTGACCATTATATGAATCTTGTTTCTGGTGAGAGATATGTACAGAGCGAAATAACCCTAGGTCCATTGAGTAGGTTAGACCTGAATTCTAGAATAACATGTAAAGCGAATAACCATCCACGAGCAACTCCCATAGAATCTGCAGTACAAATTGATATGAACTGTAAGTATATTATTATAACACTTTTATTGTATTGACAAAGTTTTAGCTCCTAGCTTTTAACTTAAGTAATCATTGAGTAACTATTTTATTTTTTTTTTTTCGTTTTTCTACATAAGGGTTGCTATTCATATGCATTTGAATAACTTAATGAAAAATGCAAAATACGTACATCAATATGAAAATTTATTATTTGGAATCTTTTTTATGTTTGATCTACGTCAATTAGGTTTGATTCCTCCAAATATAAATAATTAATGATGTGCTCATGAAAAGTTTGTTATATAAAACTAAAACATAAACTGTTTTACGGCGTGGAAAGCATTTCTTTTTTCATTTCTCTATTGCTCATATATTGATCAATCTTTATTGTGAAATTAATTTTAAAAGAAAAAATTTTAAATGTAAGATTATGTAGCATTACTTTGATAAAGTCGCTTCTAAGAAAGTTATAAACAAATTTAGCTCATTTAATATTAACAACAAGCTTTTTGAATATACTTTTATTTGTTTTGTATACTACAGTAGACAAAAGAAAAGTAAATTTTATTTATGATAGAGAAGAATTGCGTATATAAAATTATAATTGTAGGTGCAATCATTAAATTCCATTATTAAGTTGTTTGAGGCCTAGAGAGAAAGGATGTGTTTCAAGAACGTGCAAATACGTTGCTGCATGTTTCATGATTTCAGCGCCTCTAATTTAAAGCCGTGTGTCTCATTACAGTTTCGTTTTGCCTCTGTATACTTTGTGACAATAACAGCTGTAGCGAAATTCACTACACTTTTTTTAACGATTATCGTTTAGTTAAATAAACTTTTCAACACAGTTATTAATTTAGCTATTCAGTCCCACTTTAAACGATATTTGTTGTTAAAAAAAAACCGGTTAACAAGTTGCTCGTTAAATACGTGACTATAAATTTTAAGTTGTTAAATCTGTCGAAAAAATAAACGACTTACAACATGTGTTTATGTACACATAAGCATAAGCACAGATCATACTTACATATTCGAATAAAAAATAAAAGCAGTTTATTTTCATTTTAATGATATACAACATGCACAAATTTGTTCTAAAATGTATTTCCTTTTCAAACAAAAATTGCACATAAATATATATGTCTTGAACGTATTTCAAAAGATATAATCGCTACTCCACAACCAAAACAATTGTTATGCTTATAGTTCATACAAGCATACAAAAAATACGTATTTATGTGTTGTATCTATTTTTTTCTCTGTAAACATAAAAACAAATATAGTTAAGCTGAAGTTAGTTAACGTTACCAACGAATATCATTTAAAACTATTACTGAGTAGCAAAATCGAAAGTTTTGGCTTTTTTTTAACGATTCGATGATCATTAGAACAAAATAATGAAATGCAATTCTAAAACTTGAAAATACATTGTTCATCAGAATTACCAATATTTTTAGTACTGTTAACTTACTTAACAAGATTAATTTTTTTTAGTTTCTCCACTAAATATAAGGTTGTTAGGAGCACATCAACCTCTGTCTGCGGGGCGACGATACGATCTTCTATGTCAAAGTTCTGGTTCCCGACCGCCAGCAGTTATTGCATGGTGGTTAGATGGTATGCGTTTAGAAAAAACAACGGAAACGGTAAGTACATGACACTAAAGTACATATTAATTAATTAAGATATAATGCAAATTCACGGGTCGAATATGCTTTATGTTTTAAACGATTTTATTTACTTTCCCTTCGGAATTTGATATGATAATTGATAATATGCAAATGCATCACTTATATTTTTTTCTTTTGCTAATAGGCACACTGAGTGCTGCCAAGTGCAATCTGACATTTCCATTGGAAAGTTTGTCATTTTTAAGCATAATCGTACTCAAAACGTTTTGACGTACGACCATTATTTGTGTTGTTTACAGTGACTTGAAAAAATTAATATAGAAAAAAATGGAATTAACTCGTGAACATTTTCGTGCCATCATTTTTCACAACTTTCGACGAGGATTATTACAACAAGAGTGTATTGATGAACTTAAATCTTTGTATGGCGATGAAGCACCATCCTAAAGCACTGTGAAAAATTGGTATAATGAATTTAATCGTGGCAGAAGCTCGCTCAAAGACGAATTCCGTGATGGTCGTCCAAAAACGGCTGTTGGCCAGAGAACATTGATGGCGTGCGTGAAATTATAATGCAAGATCGACATGCGCCATACTGAGAGATAGAGACATCCTTGGACATTTCTTCCACCAGCATACATTCGATACTGCATGAACACCTGGCCGTAAAAAAGGTTTGTTCTCGTTGGATCCCGCACAATTTGAAAGTCGCTCAAAAAAAGGCTCGTGTCGATTGGTGCAAAGAAATGTTGCAAAAATACGATTGTGGTGCTTCAAAAAACGTTTATAAGATCGTCACAGGTGACGAATCATGGATCTATGCGTATGAGTCCGAAACGAAACAACAATCGACCGTGTGGGTCTTCAAAGACGAGCAAAAGCCAACGAAAGTTGTTCGTGGAAGAAGCACTTCGAAGCAAATGGTAGCCTGTTTCTTCGGCAAAACTGGTCATGTGGCGACTTTTCCGCTTGACCAACGTAGGACGGTCACTTCTGAGTGGTACACTACAATTTGTTTTCCTGAAGTCATCGGAAAAATTCGAAAAACCAACAAGAGAAGACGTATCATTGTTCACCATGACAATGCGAGCTCTCACACATCGGCTCAAACCAGAGCGTTTTTTGACCGGCCAAAACGTCGAATTTATGGGTCATCCGCCGTACAGCCATGACTTGGCACCTATGACTTCTTCTTGTTTCTGCGCATCAAGAAAAAAAAATGCGTGGTCAACGATTTTCGTCGCCAGAAGAAGCTGTTGAAGTGTTCAAAAACCATGTTTTAGAGGTGTCTCAATCGGAGTGGAAAAAGTGCTTCGACAACTGGTTTGAGCGCATGCAAAAGTTTATAAATCATGCTGGAGAATACTTTGAAAACAATAAAACCATTTTTGATTATAAATATTCGCATTTTCACTATTAGGCCAGAAATATATAGAGCAGCCCTCGTAGAGTATATAAAGAAAAATATAATCAGGTAGCAAATTACGACACTCGATATCGATCGAAATTTCAATAGAATTTAAATGTAAATTTCGATCGATATCGAATGCCGTAATTTGCCCCCAATGTTGATAATTGTTGTTTTTGCTTAAACTTTGATTTTTGTATTTACTTTATTGTTCGAACAAAAAATTTTAGTTTATTTAAAATGTTTGTGAGAAGTTTCCTGAAGAGCTAAGTAAACGGTAGCGAAATGGCCATCGGGAAGTGCTTTTACCTTCAATAATCAAAATCGGTGATTTTAATAATTTGTTCGGAATAATAATATTTTAAAGATTAAAATTAATTTTTTTTGTGCGAAATTATTTCCTAATTGCTTTCCAAATGAAAAATAGAAAGTTCTTGGTGTAAAACATGGAAAATTGCGAAAATGCGATATTTCAACGATTTTCTTGCTATTAATGCAGAATAATAGATATAATTAAACCTTGACAAATTCTGACATATACATCGGAAATGTGTATCCGTTCTAAGAACTATAAAAACACGCATAAAGGTCTTATAAATATTATTTTGTAAAAACAGCAGCTAAAAACATAAAAAATATATTACGAAGCAATGTGCATAATGTACTAAAATTATTATGTCTGGTTTGACGAGAATTACTCTTGTCACAAAAACAGGTTGGAAGTTCCGAATTTGCTTATACTTTTGTTGCTAAGAAAGCATTGCTCATGGGAAACACATGAGTGTAAAGTAACAAGTACTGGGAAAGTCTAAATTTTAAGGCGCCAGTAATTTATTTTGTTTGGCAATTTTAATTTATAAATTTAGCTATTAAATTCATATTGAGGTTTATATATATTATACCTATATGCAGGTTAAATAAACTTAACAAAAAATTTAATAATAAATATACATAAATAAGTGCCTTATTTTATTACCATTGTTTGAAATTTCTTAAAAAACATATTAAGTATCCACAAGAATAATTGCTAAAAAAATTACTACGTAATTTAGGGTATGATTAGTTCGGTGCGATTATGCATTTTTTTTAAAATACACAAATAAAAATATATAGTTACCCTACAATAACAAGAGCAGTCATATAGTTTCGTTTTTAAGCTTATTTTACAAACAATTTTTAAATAAGTAGGAAAAATAGAATTCAGAAAAAAAATTTTATGAAGCACATTCTTCTTTATACGAGTATGTAGATATGAAAGTATGTATGTACGTTTCTATATGTTAAATGTGTGTTTTTGTCTCTCAATACTTTCCTTTAACAAAACATTTCTTATGAACATCCACACACATTTTGAAACGCATGTGTGTATGAATCTGTCTTGTTTACAAACTAATATTGTGCTCTCTTGAGTTTTGGTTGCGCTCACAGAAATTTTTTCCCTCTTATCTCTTACCCCGCTCCATGAAACTGCTCATAATTTTTGATTTTTTAAATGTTCAAAGTGCAACATCTTTATAAATTTATTGTCTTTGGCGGGAGGTTGTTGTCTGGGCTAAATTTACCGCTGCAGTCAAATTAAACTAATTTCTATATTTATTGGCGACAATAAACAGTTAAGTGATGTCAGTACTATAAGACATGTAAAATAATAAGTGCTTAAAATCTCTTAATATGAAAAAAGAAAAGAACAATAAAAATTTAAAATAAAAATTATTTATTTAAAGATTTCAGTGTAAATCTATAATAAAACTGTAACAGGATAATTTCAGAACATGAAATATTTAAGGAAAATATAGTTGCTGGTGAAGATAATAATTGATTTGGAATACAAAATACCTATTTATTGATTTCCTATCTGTCTCACGTTAGTGCTGCTGGATAGATTTGAGTAAAATTTTGTGAGGAGATCCTTTAGAACCTTGGTTTAAACATGGATTTTTTTTTTCGTAAAAAAAACTAGAGAAACAAATATAAAATTACCCAATTTTACCGGTATAATTGTACTTAAACAGTTGTCATCTCATTTTAGTTTTGTATATAGAAAAATTTAAACACTTTACATATTTTTTAATAATTACTTAAAACATATTTTTCGAAATTTAAATTTAGAAAAAATTAGAAATGCCACATCGACGAATTAAAAATACTATTTGTCATGGCGAAAGTATACGAAGAATAATTGTAAAAATTTCAAAGAAATGTATTAAGACGTATATAAAACTAAAATTCCTTTTTATGTGGACAACATCTAGTTAAAAATTTACTTCTGTTCTTAGTACTTGCTGGTTGAAGTACTTATATTAATTTCAATTGTCGTATGGGACATCTGTAAATATTTAACACGATTGGTTTTAATAGATATCATAGAACTGTTGTTTTTAGTATTTTTTATTTTAGTGGACAAGAAACTACGTGTTATTTATACTGACACACACTACTGTACTTATTATTGCTTCTGAGAAATACTTCAATATATTTTCAATTTTACAGACATTCCAAACGAAAATCGACGTATTATAAAATAGTTAAAACATTTTTTTTAATTATAAATCGGAGCTGCTTCTTTAAAAATCGCTTAAGTAACATCACTGAAATACAATTAATTCATATTTATATTATGTAGATACTGCCTTTAAAATAATTATGTAGCTGCGTACAAGGCGACAAATGTTGCTAGAGTCATTTGCTGTCGTGTGTTCGTGTATCCTGCTGCGCCGAATGTGTTTACTGATTATCTTTGGCGTGGTGTACTTTTTAATTATCAGATTATTACTTTAAGACATTTGCAATATTCTTAATAAAATTTAAAATGATTGACGAATCGAACTACTAACAAGGAGGGATATGACGCAGTAGATGATGATAGTTATATTGTCCGTCTAAAACTATAAGAGGAACATTTGTTATACTTGGGAGAATTTAAGCGCGATGAACTCAATTGTTTGTGAAGCGAAGAATATCCATAAGATCATCAGAGATAATCTTATGCGAGAAGCGATTGCGTTGAGCAAAGTTGTGAGTGAATCCCAAGAAAACTGTGAAATATAAAAGTAAAACAAGGAGGTACAAACAGAATACAAAATAACTCCGAAAAGTAACCAAAAAATAACAGCTTCCATCTTTCCCGAAAAGAGTAAAGTAAGCAAGAAGAAGTGCATATCTAAGCCAGAAGACAGAGAAGTAGAATCGGAAAATATTCCTCAATGGTCTGTAGTAAAATGTGGAAAAACTAGCAAAAAAACATATAAATGAAAGAAACATAGTAAAAACAAAAGGAAATTCCCTACCGATTGAAACCGGCAGTTCCACCAATGCAGATATAGTCCCATTAAATCGGAAGAAATTGGTGTTGGTATAAGAAGACTTCGTAAAACCAGAGATGGAAACCTTTACATAGAAATGGGAAATGAAGCTGGAAATGCCAAGAAATTGGAAATTGTTATTAAATGTTCGATTGGAGAAGACGTTCAAATACAAAAACAAATGGAGAAATTCTTTGAAGACATAAAAGATATGATAGGTAAGTTTTCAACGATTTTGAAAGTGCAACAACTAGTACTTCTATGTAATAGCAACAATCCTTTGGACAATCCGTCATCCTATCGACCACTTTGTGGCAAGTTTTTTGAAAAATTATTGTTAAATGGATTACAACAAAGCATAAATATAAGTGGAGGCTTCTCGCAAACGCAGTTTGGGTTTATCAAGGTGTCACTGGCTGCGACGTGAGTTTGGTTAAGGGGCGAATTTAACAACTTCCAAAATAATTTGTTAAAATATGAAGCGTTTATTTGTAAAAAAAAAAAAAAAAAAAACAAATATTAAAAAAATAAAAAAATATAATTAATTTACGACTCACCGCAGTGCTTTTTCCTTAACAACTAAATTTTGTCTCTAGATCAATTTAAAATGAACCACTTGTCTATACATATGTGTGAACACATTTCTTCAAATTATTTTTATATGCTTAAACACTCATTTAAAGAACCGGGACAAACCAAAAAAGCAATGCGGTAAGATCAAAACAAGAACAACTTTTACTTAAGAATTATAAATACAAAGTAAATAATGAGCAAACTAACATACATTCAAGCTACTCACAGAGCGCCCAATTAAACAATTGTAATTTAAGTTAAATAAGGGCGAAAACAATCATATAAAATTCAACATAACAAATAATTAAAATAAAAAATACATAAACCAACTTATTTTGTAAAGCCATTCAGCGACACAACTGTTGATGTCATACGAGAAGTAGTGATGACTGCAAAGAAGTCAATAGAACAAAAATGTTTTTGTGCATTAATTACTTTGGATATAAAGAATGCATTTAAATCTGCTGACTGGAACGTAATAAAACACACAATACGAGATCGAAATATACCTGGTTATATAATTAAAATGATTGATAGCTATCTCGGAAACAAAGTTCTGCTGCATGACATTGAAATAGATGTCAAACAATATGAGGTAACATTAGGCGTTCCCCAAGGCTCCAAATTGGGCCCTTTCCTATGGAACCTGATGTACGATAGCTTACTCAATATAAGTCTACCGCAAGGCACAAAACTAGTCGGATATACGGATGACGTAGATGTTACTGTCGACCCACCCTCAACACCATTAACTGAGATCATCAGAATACACTGATTGGCAAGACAGAAGCTATACTCGTAACAAGAAGGCGAAAGTTTGATCATCCGAGTCTAAAGGTGGATGGCTATGACGTCACGATTGGCAAAAGACTGAAATACCTAGGAGTAATCCTCGACTGCAAACTATTTTTCAATCCCTATGTCTAAATGATATCGGAAAAAGCGTTAGGTACAGCAAACAAACTAATGAGAATAATGCTTAACATAAGAGCTCCAAACCAGACGACAAGGTGTTTAATAGCTTCAGTAGTATATGTACTAGTGCTGAACGCGGCTCCTATCATAAGTGATGCTACTGCGAAGAGCAAAAAACTTTGTGAACTTTTTGACAGAGTACATCGGTTATGTTCAATAAGAGTTATATCCACATATCGAACGTCTACAGTAGCTCTATCTGTACTTGCCGGAATACCGTCGATTAATCTTACCCTAGACTAGGGATGGGCAACCTTTTTGTAATGCGAGCCAATATTGAAAACAACCAAACTTAAGCGGGCCATTAACATTGGTTTTGTAGGTAAATGAAAATTGTGTTTTCAGAAAACGGTGATAATATTATTATTATTATTTATTATACTTTTTATTACTACACTATAACATTACAAAAAATTTACAAGTTGTACAATTATATTAATGAGACACTTGCTACTGCTTATTTGTGGGTTAGGTACTTATGTGTGCTTCAATTTTAGTAGTATCAACTATTAACCTACATTCTAAATTCTCATCTGTAATTTGCGATCTATATATTGATTTTAAAAAAGTCATTTTCGAAAAAAATTCTTTGCATTTATATGTGCTCCCAAACAATAACTTAATTCATTGAGGAAATATGTGCGCATTAAAATTTTTGTTGAATTCAATTTTTAACAATTCTATAAATTTAATTTTAAGATCCTTTTTTTTTGTTGCAGTTCAATCAAGTCTAACTTAAAACTTTCGGGAATTTTCGCAAGATCTGTTAACAAAAATGAAATTTAGAATACATTAAAATAGCACTTTTTACTGCTGAAATCCATTAATATATTTTTGTTTTTCGTATCTTTTCATTATGGTTTTAAGAGATTTTTTTATGCTGTTGTTTTTTATGTTCTTTCGAATACAAGATAAAAGAATATATATTTTTTGTGTTGTTGCCTGTCACTGCATAAGGGCCGGCCACCCTAAACTTAAGTGAAGAAAAAGCATGGTTATCTAACTTTTACCTCACTCAAGCTTTTAGTAGTAATGGAAACTTCGGTTGCTATGTGCCCAGATTTCATTTAAAAGCTAATGCAATATCTAAATTGTGTCACGGGGCAAGGACAACGTGGACACATTTTCCCTTGCAAATTATGAGAGAACGACAGGGACATGTATGGTTAATCAAATGAAATGCCTATTGAGGAGTTAGTTGAACCAATAATGGAAACCAAAGAGAAATGATTCAAACACTCAGCATATATCAACTGCATACTGCAGGAGAAAGCATATATATACCCCTAATCACGGTACATATATATTAATGGATGGGGGTGTAGAATAAATCATGAAAACTGCATAGTCCAGTAAATAAACTCCACACAGAAGTAATGCGAAAGCTCTCCCGTAGTTGTTGTTCCTGTGTAGGGCCACTATTGATAGTGCGCTATCATTACGTCAGAAAGAAAAAAAAACATTAGAAGAAATAAAATCAAGTGTTGTTTCGATAGCGGTTTTAATTAAAAAGTTACGGCCTCGGAGTTTGGAAGATGTAGAAATATCGTGTTTTTTTTTTCTTAAAAGGTAGTATTTTTTTTTTTGCTTGTGTAATGTACATTAACATCGGTAATAACAAATTTTATGTTAAAAGGCCACCTATAGCAAATGCGAATAAAAGAAAAATTAGGCCAAAAATTATTAAAAATTTTCTCTCCAGGCATATCCAATTAATAAAAAATAATTATAGATTATTCTAAAGTGAAAAGCATCGATTAAAGCAAACGTAAACGGATTTTTAGATCCCCAATTGCTGGGAACATAATCCAAAAAGGGTTTGACAGCCCCGTGAATAATAACAAAAAACAGTTTTTGAACATTTTTCCCCGTGTCGGGAGTTTCACCATTTGATTGAAATCTTTTTTATCTATATAATTAAAAATTTTGTAAAAATGTGCGACGCGTTTTAAGTTTATGCTATGCCTCTGTGAAAATTCATTAAGATATCTTCAATGGTTTTCGTTTTCAAACCACTGCGCATAGCTTCACAGAAATAACTGTCTCTTCTTTCTGAGAGGCTTCGATTACTGGTTTTAATTTAACTGCCTTTATACCACAGTTACCATTTTTTTTGCACGCTTGTCCGATGGTGGGCTGGAGCTCATGAATTTCGTGATCTTCTGTTTTACAGCAAACACACACCTCTATCAACTCAGAGACGGAGGTTGTTTTTTATTTATTTGTATAAAAGATCAATTCAACATCGCACAGAGCGGTATTTTTCCAATCTAACCGGACATAAGGCCAAAAACTAATTTTGAGAAATATAAAGATTTAAGTACGCAGCATCGTAATGTAAATTTTCAAGGCTTTTGCTTAAGATTTCTCGGCTTGGGACACTGTTTAAGGTAGGAAAGTTGGATAAATCGCATACGCTTTTATTGACTTTATACGATTTTGAGAGGGAGAATTATATTTTTTATGGCTAAACGAAAAAAATTATGTATTGATTTTTTTGCCTGTGAAAAGTTATATTTGCAGTTATATATATACTAATTTTTGGAAAACTTTGGTTTACATTTTTAAGATAAAAAATTTCGTTCGAAATTAAAAAAAGGATTTTTTTTTGTTAAATTTTTTGTAAGTGATATCTTTTTTTTATTTTAAAGTGATCTCCATCGCTGTCGTAAAAATCTAATATATCACTATAAAATTTACGATATCTGCTTTTATACTGTAGAAAAAAAGTTGCGCGTTTTTGCGCTTAACCCACTATTTACTAGTATAAGAGATACTCAAAAAAAAGTTATTACTTTTCTTCGATGCTTCAACCTATACTTAACGATAAAGAGGATTCAGATTCGGAAGTGGTCTTTGAAGATGTACACAAAGAAGGACATTGATGGCCCTCACTATCATAAGGCATTGGAAAGATTAATAATAAATATTTTTAGGAAATTGGCAAAAAAAAAAGATTGAAACATTTTTTTCACAAGGAGGTTTTTGGGGCTGGGATTGGGACATACCTACCCCTGCCTTTATAAATTAATTTTTATGGCTTTAATGCGTACTTAATCCATTTCAATTAATAATTACATTCCTTTCTTAATGCCCACAAAAAAGGGCGGACAAAAGTGGCTTTTGAGAATCTCTTGAGTTCAAATTTAAGTTTTTAAACATCCCTTGACATTAAAAGTTGTAATTGCTAAGCAAAATTACTTGAAAATTAAAAAAAAAACTTGAATTTTTCAGAGGTAGCATTAGTTCTTTTAAGGGTAACTTATTTATTCTTGGTCCGATTTTTCTTGCTTTCTAGCGTTAACAGCCTATGACTATTCTGCCAAGTTTCATTTATCTTTTGATTTTGTTTATAAAACGTTTTGTTATTTAATAAGGAGATTTCTATAGTTACTCTATTTGGTCGCTTTTTCAAACGATATTCATATATACGTTACCAACGTTTATATTGATGCTAAGAGAATTACCAGCTGTTTTTACAAGATCATATGCTGATTGTTATATTTTTTAATTTTTGTGGATCACTTGATGTTCTAACTCATGAATGAAGAAAGAAGATTGCTCATTATTTTTCTACTGTGCATTTAAGTCATAATAGAATGAAAATTAGTGTTTGTTGTAAAACTTCTTCTGGATTTTTTTGCGCAAAACTGAAAAGACCATATAACTTTTAACCGGGTGCATCGATTTGAACAATATTTTTAAATGGGAAGAAAGAAAAATAGTCGAGTAAAACTTTTGAATTAGGATTTTAAGCTATCTATAGAAGTGCTGTGTCAAGCTACCAAAATTTTAAGTTGTGGATTATATGAAAATTCTTATTAAAGTTTTAGTTATTTCAGAAGTTATTTTATTAGTTATTGTATATTAATAGTTTTGTAAAGGAAATATTTAATAAATATTACCGACCTTAATGCCAAATAACTAAAAGAAAAACAATCCTCTCCATGCAGAAAACCAAAGTGTTTAAAGTTGAATTTAATTTTTTATTTTATTAAATTTTCTGTTTTGGACATGCTGTAATTGTCTTTAGCTTCTAACTTTTCGAATTAAAAAAAAACACATTTTTGCTCTAAGAATTAGTTATTTACTTTTTAATCACATTTAATATTTTACAATATTTAGTTTAATGAGGAAACCGTTTGGAAAAGCTTATTTTACATGCTTATGAATTGTGTTTTCTATCACATTTATTTACTGCACATTTCTTTTTTATTTTAATTTGTTGCACTTTCCATGAAAAAATGTACTTAGTTTGTAAAAAATATTATATATCTACGTCACACAAAAGCGAGAACGATTTGCAAAAAACAATCCTGTTTTCTTGATTCATGGTTCTAACTTATTGATTAGTGTTTCCATTGTATTGATTTGCTTTTTTCTTTGTTTCTTATATTTTACTCTTTTAGTTGAATATAGAAGTAGTAGTTAGTTAGGTGTGGCAGCCTCTCACGACGAAGCTCACTTGGGCACAATTGTATGGCCGGTTGTTATACCACAAGGAAGGCGGCGCGACTCCCCCTACTCAATTGAGAACCACGAAGATTTCCGGATAAACTTCGCTACGAGCAACTGCCTGGTTCGCTTAAGGTCCAGTGTACTCCACAGTTGTCTAAAGATACAGCAGGAACTTTTCTCCACCCATAATTTGCGAGCCAAATTGAGGTAGTCGGGTAATGAGGAGACGCTAGAAGCAATGTGCCCCGTTTGGAGAGATTATCGTTCTCACAGTTTCCCAGATAATTCCTGTGACCAGGGACCCAAAAAAAGTTAAACTGTGATCGCTCCGATAGTGTGTTTAGTGAGAAGCGACATCTCAGGACCAGCTTAGATGTACAATATGCACCAGCAAGCGCTCTGTCTACTACCTGACTGTCCAAAAAGATCCGAATGCTAAGGCAGAAATATTCGCATCCAAGATTTATTTCAGATGTTTTTAGAATAGCCATTACCTCGGCTTGGGAGACGCTGCAGTAGTCAGGGAGTCTAAAGGAGAGTCTCAGTCCAAGGTTATTTGAAAAGATCCCGCAACCGACCCTGCCGTCCAGTTTGGAGCCATCCGTGTAGATGTCAACAGTATTGCTCACAACTACTTCGTTACAGACCCATTCCTCCCTACTGTGAATATGGATTTGAACTCTGTAGTCCAGAGCAGGTGTAGAAGAGATGTAATCCACCATTGTATCACCACCATACCACCATGGTATGGACACATCTCGAACGAAAATTTTGGAGTGATCAATATCCGGCCTAAGCCAGCATGAGAGCGCATTTAGTCTTGCTGCACAGCACTTGGCCTGTTGCAGCCACCAGGAGTTTGGTAGGTAACCAGCAGAGAAGGGCATACAGAGCCTTTGTCGAGGTAGTTCGGAAAGCCCCATTAATCAAAATGACGGCTGTTCTCCTGAATTTATCAAGAGAATTCTGGTTTACCACTCTCTCGAAAGCGAGACACCAAAAAACAGCACCGTAGAAAAAGTTTGGCTCGATGACTGCCTTATACAGCCAGAAGGTGATTCGAGGCTGAAGTCCACATCTAGCTCCTAAAGCTCTCTGGCAGAAGTAGAGAGCGCAGGTCGCCTTCCGAGCTATTTCGGCAATGTTTGCCTTCCATTGAAGTTGAGGGTCCTATATCACCGCAAGGTATTTCACACTTTTACTTACACAAACCACAGTGCCGTTTAGCTTTGGTGCAGTAAAAATTGGAACTTTGTGTTTTCGTGTGAAGAGCATAACATCCGTTCTGTATGTGTAGTTAGGTATTTTTCCGAGACTGCATCAGCATAAGCCACTCCCTATTGCCCGTTTGGTCCAGTCGCCATAGCAACGTGTTGACTGCCAGATTCCAAACTAGGGGAGACAACACACCATTTTGTGGAGTGCCTCTTTTCACTACCCTTTTCATTTCCCAGAGTAGACGTTATGATACGTGTAGTTAGTAGAAGCTCAATGAAATCCACCAGATTTTTATCAAGATCGAGACTCAAGAGAGCCTTTATAACGGCGTTGGGGCAGACGTTATTGAAAGCTCCTTCTATGTCAAGAAACACTGCAAGTGTAAATTCCTTATTTGAAAAGGACTTTTCAACATCGGATATTAGCACGTAAAGCGCACAGATTTACCTTTCGTATAGGCGTGCTGCGAAAAAAAACCCGGGCCAGACACCAACTTTTCGGCGTGTAAGTATTTTCCTGGCAAGCACTTTAGATCCGCAATAGCCTTGATTATATAAAGTCCATGCCATATAGCAAGTCCGGTGGGATGATATTGTCAATTCCAGGAGACTTTAAGGCATCAAACGACATTATGACTGACGCGGAATTTATAGTCCTCGTCACTTCACAAATCCCCTTAATACCGGGAAAATGAGTATCGAGCAACGTCTCCAAGGTACCGATTTTACAGTCCGACCTTCCAATACTCTCAATGCATTGATGAACTTAAATCTTTGTATGGCGATGAAGCACCATCCTATAGCACTGTGAAAAATTGGCATAATGAATTTAATCGTGGCCGAAGCTCGCTCAAAGACGAATTCCGTGAAGGTTGTCCAAAAACGGCTGTTGTGCCAGAGAACATTGATGCCGTGCGTGAACTCATAATGCAAGATCGACATGCGACATACCGTGAGATAGAGACATCCTTGGACATTTCTTCTACCAGCATACATTCGATACTGCATGAACACCTGGCCGTAAAAAAGGTTTGTTCTCGTTGGATCCCGCAGAATTTGAAAGTCGCTCAAAAAAAGGCTCGTGTCGATTGGTGCAAAGAAATGTTGCAAAAATTCGATTGCGGTGCTTCAAAAAACGTTTATAAGATCTTCACAGGTGACGAATCATGGATATATGCGTATGAGCCCGAAACGAAACAACAATCGACCGTGTGGGTCTTCAAAGACGAGCAAAATTCAACGAAAGTTGTTCGTGGATGAAGCACTTCGAAGCAAATGGTCGCTTGTTTCTTCGGCAAAACTGGTCATGTGGCGACTGTTCCGCTTGAGCAACGTAGGACGGTCACTTCTGAGTGGTACACTACAATTTGTTTGCCTGAAGTCAGCGGAGAAATTCGAAAAACCAACAAGAGAAGACGAATCATTGTTCACCATGACAATGCGAGCTCTTACACATCGGCTCAAACCAGAGCGTTTTTGACCGGCCAAAACGTCGAATTACTGGGTCATCCGCCGTACAGCCCTGACTTGGCACCTAATGACTTCTTCTTGTTTCCGCACATCAAGAAAAAAATGCGTGGTCAACGATTTTCGTCGCCAGAAGAAGCTGTTGAAGTGTTCAAAAACCATGTTTTAGAGGTGTCTCAATCGGAGTGGAAAAAGTGCTTCTACAACTGGTTTGAGCGCATGCAAAAGTGTATAAATCATGCTGGAGAATACTTTGAAAAACAGTAAAACCAGTTTTGATTATAAATATTCCCATTTTCACTATTTGGCCAGAAATATATAGAGCAGCCCTCGTATTACATAGCAATGCAGGCTCTAGGCTTACCTTGACCTATGACGTAAACAGTTTTATAACCGTCCATACGTAGTCCATAAACACGATCATTGACGACCCATGGTTCCTGTGCCAAAACGATATCCTCTCCTTTTTGTGACAGGCGGAGTAGTAGGGACGCCGAAGTAGCAATGGAATGGTGAAGGTTAATTTGCAAAACCTTCATCTTCATTGTTATTGGCCGATAGGGTGGCTTTCTGCCACTTATTCGGGTCCGAGCATCCGCTGTATCTGAACCGCATACAGAAGCCGAGACCGTCTGCATGGGCTTAGTGTTGTGTTGTCGCCTTTATAAATCTTGAGAGATTGAATCGAACCCGTAGTTGATCTCTCCCTTACAGGCGTTGAGTGGGGCGAGGGACGATGAGAGCTTCACGGGAGCGGCCCTTGGGTTCGCTTCCTTTAACGACATTCCAATTGGCCGTAGGCAGCTCTTCGTTGCTAAGTTTGATAAGTTCCAGAATTTTATCTGGAGTGGAAGGATCAGCCGGGATCCGCGCGAAGGATCTTGGATGGTTCGGAATCTGATCCTTGGGTATAGCTGAAAGCTTAGCACCTGCTTACCTGCTTGTACAGGTCCACTGAGCGTCAATCAGCCTAGGCAATCAATTTAACATGCCCTTTTTACCAGCCCAGATCACGGGATGAGGGAGAGGGACCAGGATTGGCCGGAATTATGTCCTTAAAGACAAATGAAAGAGCCGCTTGGACAACTTCCAGTTATCTGGAGATTTAGTCTATTATAGCCAATACGAGCATAAATAAATGTTAATTTTGCTGCCATACCAAAGGTTTTCTGTATTTTGTGATTCCTTAAGTGGAAATAGTACAAAGGCGTAACTAAATAAAACATATAAAGCTGATTAGACTTTTCGTTTTTAAATAGGTTTTGAATTCTTCCACATACTTTGCTTCATCAATCAAAAATTCTTTTGCCGGAAACTTTAGATAAAAAGTTTTGTTAATTTTTTTAAAAGGAAATTCTAATAAATCACTTAACCCTTTCGGGACGGAGTTTTATTTTGCAAACCAAATTATGTATGGTAAATTTTTTTTCATATTCTAAAAGGTATAATAAAAGTATTATGTTCTCCATACTTAAAAATTTTAAATTCGTCCTTTTATCCTGGGACATATAATCCCAACAAGTATTTTCATGGGACATAAAATCCCAATCAGTGTTCTCGAAGAGCGATTCGAAATTAAAAAGATAACTAAAGTATAAATATTATTAAATTTAGATAAAAGTTAACATTTATTTTTAACATTTTAGGAATGCAATTAGGTATTTATTTGTGGAATGGCCCAAAACACTTGTAACATAAGGCATTGTTACAACCTGAGCATATCATCTTTGTTCGCTTTTCTATGCCAAGTGAAGAAGAGCGGACACAGCGACAACGCTTCTCTTGCTCTACTGGCAAGTGGTCTTCAATATTGATGCTATCCGTTTTTGGACGTTTGGGAGTTCTACGATTGCGTTGAAAATAAAGAAAAAGACAGTTTGAAAATTGCTGGGACGTATTATCCCAGTAGTCCCGAAAGGGTTAAATATCTTTACATTAAATTATGAATTCTTGGAATTGTTCAAAAGACGCAACTCTAGCGCAACCGTAGAGTGTTTGTCTTAAAAACTCATTGATGAGTAGTTCTACTCATTATAAAATTTATTAGCTACCTATAGTTAACGTTTTGTGCTCAGTCTCCAGGGCTGATTGAAAGGAGAAATGCCGATTATATTATAACGTCACGTCGCATTATTACTTATTACTTTTTTAATTTTTTCTTTATTATTGCAGTATACGGCGTTTTTGGTCTGATATTATTTAATTTGTAATATTTGTATGTATTTATTTCTTACAAGAGAAACACATCAACCAAGGCGAATTAATACAGGTGACCGCACGGCTACAACAATGCAACAACACAAAAAACAACAGGCATTTTGTTGCTACAAAAATTTGGCTTGTTGTCAAAAAAATATTGTTTTTGAAATTAAGCAAAATAAAAAATTCTTATTGTATATAATATTCAAAAGTGAAGAAATTTTAAAATAAATATATAATGCAATAATTATGTTTTATAACAACCCTCAAATACAACAATTGTGTTAAAACTATCAAAACATTATTTTATTTAATAAATTGATCCACAATATTCTATACTCTGCACAATTGCAATATTAAGGTGAACAATTTGACCATTTGTAAATGAATATTGAAGTTCTTCTTTTGCCGTCTACGAGAAAAAGTCCATCGCCTGCAGTTTCTCCAGTAGTAGTGGAACTCTTCATCTAGATCTGATTGTTGACATTGATATTGTAAAAATACTAAATAGTTTTCCTGTTATATTAAGCAGTTCAGTATGAAAGAGCGAGCTTGGAGCTACCTCACATTTATCTGCCAATTGATGAGGAGAACAAATTTTATTTAATGGCGCAGTTTAACAATAGAAAAATATGCCAAAGCCAAAAATATATAGTGAATAATTTGGTGTTAGCCCTAAGTTAGGGAGTTATGGCCCTCCAAATTTTGTACCATACATATGTACATATGCCATATATGTCGAATATTTTATTGCAGAATTAGATAATGTGGGCATCATAGAAATGGTAACTTAGAAGATTATTTAAATCAAGCATAAGCTAAGTAAAAATCAATATGAGCCAAATAAACAGATTTTTTCCTCTATATTATTACAAACACCGGCTTCGCTTGGTAAAGATTTCCTGCATAGCAGGGTGCAGCATAAAAATTTTCAACTACAAATTTTTTTGTGCTTACTCGTTATTTGTCGACTTTTTCATTAATTTTTCTTTGGTACTTTCTATTACCATTCATACCTATATCCCCATTCCTCCATTAAGCATATGTATACCAAAGATGAGTGAAAGTAATTTAACAGAATTTGTAATATGCATTTTATACCATATTTGAAATTCAAAACTGCTGGAAGATATAAGCCACCTCTGTATAAAACTTAATTCTAATCAAAAGTGTTATCTATAACGTGGCATAATACCAATAATATCTACTCTCTTAGAAAGTTTCTTGTCACCCGACTTTTAGAAAATTCTTGTCACTTAGTTGTTGGATTTTTAGTGGCAATCGAATGTGTAAACTACATTTTTCTTTCTTGATTTCAAATATTTTTATTAAATATTTTTTATATACATAATTCTAATCAAACTGAAACCTGAGTCTTTATCTTTTACAGATACATGGAGGAGTCGAACAATAAATACTTCCAATAATTTGTTTTAAAGTCTTTTTAATTTGATTTACTTCAATCAAATTGCAATATATTTCAATAACTATGTGATTATTTAGAATAATATGTATTACTAATGGAAGCTATTTGAATGTGTAATAAAAGAAATTAATCTTTTATAACAGGTTTCTTTTTATTGGTTGGATAAAAAAGGTGTGGTATGTATCTTTACGAATTTAAAGATCAAACGCATGTTTTTAAATCTTTCGATTACATTCCTTATAAACTAAAATGCTGTTTGTTTTGCAGGTTTCCTTAATTATAATAAACAAGTATTTTCTTTTAAATACAACTTACGCAGTTCTTTATATACCATTCTTTGACTATTTCAAAAACTCCTTTAAAATGTTAATAAGAAAGGTTTATATATTAAATTCAAATTATTAAGATAAAAAAATTTACACATGAAATGTTTCGTTAATTAATATGTAACAATTTATTTCTAACATTTATTTTCATACCCAATTAGCTTAAAATAAATAATGCAATGTTGGCAATTAAAACATAACCATTTGTCGAATTGAAGTCTAAAATTTAAAAATTATGTTGTAAAAAAAAAATTTAGTATAAAAAATTGAAATAACGACATGAAAAAACTGGTCTAATTTGCATACATTTTGGTATTGTCAAGTAGTACCAAATGGTAACCAGTGTGCAATGTACAGGGTGTTTTTTATAGACGTATAGAACTTCGAATTGAAATAAAACACAAGAAAATCGTTTTAATGTCCATCAATTTGGCTTTATTGGAAGGATAATTTTATGCCATTAATGTTTAAATATGATTTCGGGCATGTGGCCGCCGCGGCTGGCTCGAATAAAGTCAATTCTACAGGTCCAATTTTCAACCACTTTTTTGAGCATGTGGGGCCGTATGTTGGCAATAACGCCACGAATGTTGGCTTCCAAGTCCCCTAACGTTTCTGGTTTGTTGGCGTAGACGAGCGACTTCACATATCCCCAAAGAAAATAATCCAATGGTGTCAAATCGCACGATCTTGGTGGACAATTGACAGGTCCATTCCGCGAAATTATGCGCTCATCGAATGTTTCCTTCAATAAATCGATTGTAACGTGCGCTGTGTGGCATGTAGCGCCGTCTTGTTGGAACCACAACTCATGCACATTCATGCCATCCAATTGGGGAACAAAATAGTCGGTTATCATGGCTCTATACCGGTCTCCATTAACGGTAACTGACTCTCCAGCATTATTTCGGAAGAAGTATGGCCCAATGACTCCACCAGCCCATAGAGCACACCAAACAGTCAGTTTTTGTGCATGTAATGGCGTTTCAAGGGTCTCATGTGGATTCCCTTCACTCCAAATGCGGCAATTTTGCTTGTTGACGTAGCCATTCAACCAAAAATGAGCCTCATCACTGAACAAAATTTTGCTATGAAAATCAGCATCGAGATCAATCTCATTTTCGGCCCATACACCAAAATCACGACGCATTGCATGGTCTCGCGGCTTTAATTCTTGCACAAGCTGGATCTTGTAAGGTCGCAAGCCAAGATCTTTGCGCAAAATCTTCCATAAAGTTGATGGACAAAGCTCTAATTGCTGTGCACGGTGGCGAATCGATTCATTCGGGTCCTCTTCAACACTTTGCTCTACAGCGGCAATTGTTTCTTCGGTGCGCACTGTTCGACGTCTCTGCGGATGCGTATTATCACATAGAGTAAACGTAGTGCGAAAACGATCCATGGTTAACCGAATTAATTGCTCTGATGGCCGATTATGTCGACCATAAAATGGACGGAGCTTGCGGTAAACTTCGCGAACTGAACCATTATTTTCGAAATAAATTTGCACGATTTGCAAGCGTTGTTCTTTTGTCAACCTATTCATGATGAAATGGCAAACCAAACTAAATATTAATCACTTGACAGCTGACAAAATGGCCGCCAGTTAAAAAAGTGATGCCAACTTAAAGTTCTATACGTCTATAAAAAACACCCTGTATAAAAGGATTTGGGGTGAGTTTTGCATAAGTTTTTAATTCCTGGAGAAAAATATAAAAAGCATTTTAGTTAGTGTATGTGTACATATGTATACGTATATTATACTTACGTAAAATATTTAAACTTTCATTTTGATTAGTTTGGAATTTCCCATTAACCGCTGCTTGTCCTTTTGTTTTTTAAGTCGTTGGTTTAAATGTCTAATGCGGAAATATATTCTGCATTTGAAAAAAACATTTTAATTTCATTTGGCAGGTTTACGCATTTACTAAGGTCCAATAGCTTTTCCTTTACTTTAGGACTGTGAGATATTTCGCCTCCATTAAGTGCAGCAAAAATTTGTTCCAGTCTTTTGATTTCTGCTACAAAACTTTGTTTTGGTTTTTTCAATGACACCTTTGACACTTGATCGACCCAAGTAAAAGAATTTTCTAGACATTCGTATCCTTCAAGATTTAGGTTTTTTATGATATAACCAGATATATATTCTAAGCCATCCTCTTGAAGCATACCAATATCTTCTAAATTGGATTCATTGAGGCCAACAAGTTCTTCCTGTTGTGGAGCCATTTCGGCAAAAATTTCATCCGCATTCTCCTGATCATTTTGCTTCTTGTGTTGCTTTAGAAACCTTTCATTTTTATTACTATTGAGCCAGTCGGTGGTGTCATCTTCTACATTACCTTTACCATGGAGATACTCTGTATTTCTAGCTATAAACATAAAAACTGAATAATTATTTTATTCTTTTTAAAATTACAATTTCTTACCCAGAATATATTTACGCAGTCTATATCTAAAGTCCATTGGAGTTGGATGGTCATTGAGGCCACCCTTGCTTCGGATAGCACCGAAGAAGTTTTCCAAAATGTCTTGGTTAAGTCTACTTGTAACTAAATACGTCATGTTATATTTTTCGACATATTTGTGCAGCATAAGTAGAGCAGTGTTAGACATTAAAACTCCTCGTTGGAAAAATTCTAAATTGTTTTTGCCAGGAATAATTGGAGCTGCCATAAGCTCGCTCATTTTGTTAAGTATAATAATTTGCTTTTCTAAATCTATACCAAATGGCTCCTATAAGAAAAATTATTAATAAATATTTTTAAAATAAGTCTAAGTTGTGAGTTATCTTACCTTTCCAGGGTATTTAAATGTGCCAATTTTTGAATTGTGAATGTCAAACCAGTCATTCACTAGTTGGATGAAGTCCGCTGTCTCTGTTGGCTTATACAATTCCATACCAAGGGAGTAGCATCGTCTTATTGCATTGGCAGTTGTGTGTGAAAATAGCTGTGCAGCTAATTTCACTTTTTGTCTAGCTAAATTTTTAAGAAACCATGTTTATTTTATTTTCTAAAAATCTAATAAATATTTACCTTAACCCAGATATGGTCATCTGTCAGTTTAAATGTAATTGAAACGTCGGAGGAAGACGTTAAACTACGCAGATCATGTATGGTCCTCGAAGACAACACTTGGTTTTGAAAAATTAATCCAGAATCTAGGTAATGATTCCGAATTAATTTTAACAAGTGCGGCACATCGGCAAAGCAAAAGACTTTTTCTTCTTCACACGCAGGGCTAGGAAACCAAGGTTTATCTTAATAAAATTGAAAAAATCAGTAAATAATAGAAGAATATTTTTAATATATGTAATTTGTTCGTGTTAAAAGAGGATTGAAGAGTGTTATTCACAAAACTAAAAAGAGGCATGACTAAAAAGAATTATTAAAGGCATTTTTAATTACCATTTTTTTTAAGAGTTGAAGATTTGGCCATAATTCCTTCTATTAAGAATACATTGACATTTCACTCAATATAAAAATGATTCATCCTCACGTAGTGTTATGTTTGCATGTGTGTGGAGTAAAAATTTAGTGTTGTTTAATGGTGTTTTAATAATGCATATGACTTACCTGTTGTAACATCTAAATCGCTCCACAACTTACGGTTGGTGGATCCCATGTCGCAAACTGTAGCCACTACCGGAAAATCTATGGTGTAAAGTTTACTTATTATGGTTTGTAAAAGTGGTTTTGTCA
This sequence comes from Gymnosoma rotundatum, assembly GCA_916610165.2. Classification (NCBI taxonomy): domain Eukaryota; kingdom Metazoa; phylum Arthropoda; class Insecta; order Diptera; family Tachinidae; genus Gymnosoma; species Gymnosoma rotundatum. Next base: position 115,162,925 of record OU744336.1, read on the forward strand.
TTTTGCAATCATAGTCATAGAAGACAGGTTGCTTCCACGAATTCTTTAAACCACGAGCCATGACAACCTGAACGTAGTTTGCAGGCTTTCTTACAACGTCTCCAACATGATCATACTCGAAGGTTTCCGCTACCTTCATTTCATCAAAAGCCAGGATACAAGTCTTTTCTTCTGGTGTCAGATCAGTTGTTTGGGACATAAAATTAACTGATGAAGCTAATATTCCTTCCTTAATACTGACACTTGCACACCACCGTTGTAATGTCGACACATGGGGTAGCGGAAATCCTTGTTTATAAAGGTGATTGTATGCCCTTGGGCCCGAAGCGTGCAAGCATATAGCACTAGAAATATCTTTCCATCTCCATTGGATTGGACCACTAGTTGCTAATTTCCTTAACTGCCCTTCGGTAAATATTTTTTTCATTGCAGAAATCGTCGCATTAGCTTTCGCAAGTTCGGATTTAAGTTCAGCATTTTCCGATTCTAAAACACGAATTCTCTTAAAATATTCTTTAGCGTTGATTGTAAATATTGAAGGACTAAAATAACGAAAAAGATTAATTTAAAGTTAAGGCACAAAAATATCAAAACTAAATTTTCCTTGCAAATTTTCAAATAAATAAAAATACAGGTAGTAGTATTTGGACTCACTCAGTTTGAGTTCCCAGTTCTTTTCCAGGTTCCTTAATAGGCTCTTGTTGTAGCGATGGTAAATCCAAATCGCACTCTTCAAAATAAATTGTGCTTAAAATAAAATTTTGTATTTAACAAATAAATATATATCAGCTTAGTATATGGCAGTAATCTTTAATTAGAATAAAATATGTATGTGTATTTTAACTAATAAATACCTACTAATAAAAAGCTACTTACTCTGTAATTGATGTTTCAACTGTATTGGTAATGGAAACATCGCCATCATTCAACTGCTGAGAGAAAGGCTCAGCATTTGGTAACAGGCATACTTTTTTTCCAGCACGAACAACACTAGATGGTAAAAAGTGGTCCACACAAACCAACGAAGTTCGTTTAAAACTTCTACCACAAATTTCACCACACTTTCTTCTATTGGGCTCATCTTTTGGAACACTGAATAAGGTTCCACTACACTTAAAAAAATGTTTATGGCAAACCGAACACCAACGCATTTTTTTGTTTTTTAATATATGTGTGTTTTTCTTTTTAAAAACTTTCCAAGTTTTTTAATAATGATACAATTATAATTATAATATAATGTTTTATCACAACACTAATCGCAAATTCAATTAATTTTAATCACAACACAAAATTATTTAAATAAAACCACAACACAAAAAAAAACGTTTTAAAAATATTTTCAAAAATTAGTTTACTTTTGACAACTTTTATAAATAAGTTCAATTTGCCTTGACAAGTACAAAGAAAACAGCTGATGAGCTTTTTCGCCCGTGCGGTCACCTGTATTATTTCGCCATGACATCAACCAATATTTATTCTTTTATTTGTAATTCTTCTTCTTATTCTTAAAATCTAAAGGCCCAACTATAATGAGCTTAAAATAACTTAAGCAAACTTAAACAACTATGCAAATACTTTAAATTATATGCGGTAAACTATAATGTACATAAGATAACTTTTCGTGAAATTTCGTTAAATGTCATTTCTTTCAGCATGGTACGAAACACAAAAAAACCCGTAATATTTTTTATAAAGATGTATCTTAAAGCCTTTTCGTTTTAAAATTTTTTTATTTATAAAGAAATTATTGTTGGCACATGTACGAAATAAACATAAATGTACAACTGTGGAAAATAAGTTACTAAATTTATGTAAGTACATTATAGTCACCTACATTTCTTTAATATAAAACCTAAGCATTTGACAGGCTTTTCGTTAGATTTTTGACATAAGCTAAAGCTAGCTTATGCACATTAATGATGGGTCTTAAGCCTTACATCAACATCTTATAATATAAATAGTGTTGCCAGAATTTATTATTTAAATATACCACAATACTACCATTAAAATTTTTCGATTTTTATTTATTTATAGCTTTTCTATAATTTGTTTTTGCATGTTTTTAAAAGATAAGTTAAACTACCGTTTTTATTACAATGCCCTTTTTCCATAAGACTTTTCCCGGAATTGAAAAATCTTTTACAAAAACTGGGTATTTATCTTAAAAACATGTTTTTACAGCCCTTAAAATACTTTCTTTGCTCCTTATGCTTTTTACTTGCAAAAAATTTAAGATCTTTCTTATTTTTAGCTATAATACTTCTTTCTTCATATAAAAGATTGAATCGCGTTCTTCGTTTTTTTATTGAATATTGTCAGGCATGTTTTGACAACCGCAAATCGCCTAAAACTTGCGTTGCGAGTTGAAGTCGCATGAAAGGTGTTCTGCAGTTTACAATCATAAGAAGTTTGGCGACTTCAAATCGCAAGCACATACCCGAAGTGAGTTATGAATTTTCCGTAAAATAAACTTTTAAACGATAATAAAACTTTACAAAAATTCAAATTAATTATTTTTATACAATTAATGTCGTAAGTAGTGAATTTAAAATACGTATTGTGCCGGATGTTTCGCAGGTATTTTACGCAGCCTACTCGTCTCTGAAGAGCCCTCTATCCCAATGCAGAAGGCCCTGGAGCATCTGCGCTTTGTATTTCTTACTTGGTTTTATAACTTATTCAAGGAAGTCTTGTAGAGCAAGCAATTTTCCGACCTCTTTGCTTCGTTGAAGAGTCTGGGGCTATTTCCATGGAACACCATGGTACGCTGCGGATAGTACGCTTTGCCTGCAAGACCTTTCGATTTCGTCCTTAAAAGTGTCGGTAAGTCTGCTCACTGCATCTTCAATGTCCCTCGTATCCCTAAAGACCATGTGATAATCAAATGCATCCATAGGGATCATGTTCTGATCCTCAAGACTTGTCCTACATCTGTTAATATAAACAGCGGTGATGGCCTTTCTGCTCACAATAGAAAGATAAGCATGATGTCCAACACCTCCTGCCTATTAGATATTACGAAAGTCGGTTCTGAATCCCTACTCGCTACTACTATATTATTACGTAACATAATCATGAATACACTTATTTATGTCGTTGGTGTTCGTCATACCCCAGATGTGATGGTGCGCATTGCGTTGGAGTCTATTATTATATGTGTGCTCTGATCATCCTCCAATGAACCAGGTCGAGGACCTATCTGGTTGTACGACATGTAGGTGAAAGAGATCCACACCGCAGATTCCCTTGCCTCCCCGTGTCATCAAATCTTCATCACTGTAATCAGATAAAATAAAGATATTTAGGCGATAGATCTTATCAGTGGATTTTTGGCAACCTCATTGTTAAGTCTATTGATGACTCTGGGTTGAGCTTGTTGCTGACTAAGCATTTTTGGACGTTTACTGTCCGGTTGTTGGTGTTGCTGTTGCCAGTTCTTTTCCCCCCGTTGCCTTTTAGGCACTGTCGATGAAGTTGATTTATCTTCACCAGCATCGGGGTTGGAGTTATTCGCAGTAGCAAGGTGAGTCTTTGCGCAATTTAAAAATTTCTATTGTGTCGACAGCTTCATGGGTGAGATGCTGCCGAGTTTGTCTACAAGACGATGGGCTGCGCGCCCTTTAACAAAAGCCCTTCTTAGACTATTTTTGCGGTCTTTTGAGTATTTATTTTCTGGCGAGTTGACGTACCTCGACTCGGTCGAAGGTCCAACCTGTACAGCTACCGCAAGGCTACCTGCGGCATCAGCAGAGGCACCTGAAACAGGGGCTCCTGCTAGTCTTGTGCCAGTACGTAGAAGTAGAAGTACCAGCCGAAAAGCCGTTATTTTTGGCCTCAGAGTCGTCAAACGACTGGACGGTTGGGTTTAAACTGCATTCTGACAGCTTGAGTTTCCCCTGCTGACCACCTACCACACTATTTGTGTTGTTGGTTTGTTTTTGTATTTAATTTTTTTAGGCATGTAAAGGGATCGAAAATCTATGCAGTGACGGCGTACATGGACTAGGTAACTAAAATTACAACCAACACGTGCCTTGGCGTCGGAGGGAAGCTGTTCGTAACTAGTCACCTTTAGCCACTAACTAGCCATTCAGGTTTTTGGCACTGCTACCAACTTTGACCTTACAAGTGGAGCCAGTTTTTATCCGGGGGTTTGGTTAGAGACAGTCTCTGAATACAGGCCACTACCTTGGTGTAGGCCTAGAAGTTTTGCCGGATGTGTGCATTGCTTGGATGATGCCAGGGTCAGGGTCATTAAAATATAAGATCGAAACACTTGTGAAAAACACACAATGAGTTAGATGGAAGAGGCACAAGGTTATTAATTTTAAATTGCCATACTCATAAATAATAAATATAACTTTGAAATGTGTTTTATAACAAATTCTCTATACAAATTTGTCATCAAATACATTTTAAACCTATTTAAATACTTTACAAAAACGTCAGAAATTATTTAAAAAAATTTTAAATAGTTTTTCTTTCTAATACATTTAGAAATTAAAATATACGTGAAATTGAGCAGAATAAATTTTTTTTATTTTGTTATAATACTAAAATAGTTTACCTAACAATTGCAAAAACTGAAACTTAAAAAAAAAATTTTAAATGGTTTTGTATAAAAGCCGCTTTAAAAAACAATGAAAACGTTGTCTTATCTTCGTGCAAACTCTCCCTAAAAATTCCGCACTTTTTTTTTAAATATCTTATTCCCAAAAACTACAATTTCTTTGTTCTCCAGCATAACTTCTGCTAATTCTTCAACAGCAATAATTAAACCAAATATTGTAGACTTTACTAGGTCTTTTTTTTTGCATTTTCGACATTCAACATCATCAACAACAAGTGTAAAATCCCTATAACGCATAACTATAATGTGCATAAAGGCCAGGATTCACTATCATTCACTCAGTCGTACGATCTACGTACTTACGTGTGGATTAAAAATGTATGTGTGTGACGGACTTTTTGACAGATCTGTACGATTTTATAATCTAATAATTCATAAAAATTTTTCTTCATGCGATCAGTGTTGATTTTTTTAAGATGAGGAGAAAAAAAAAACAACAAAATATTAAAACCATATGTTTTTGCAATTTTTTAAGTGTAATAGTGTGGCACTGACGACGCCATTTTGAAACGATTTTTAAAGTAGGACAGAAATCTGTAAGATTTTTGTGTGATCTAATCGCACGATTGTGTATGATAGAGAATCCTGGTCTTTACTAGTGCAGAAGCTGAATACATACATGTCCATATCTCATTCATAAAAAGAAGCAGTGTATTTAAAAAGATTATTACAAGAGCTTGGTTTTTGGAAAAAAAGAGTGTGTAATATTAAATGTTGACAATTAAGGTGCTTTAAAATTCACCGAAAAAACAGTCTCCCACAAAATAAGCAAGCATATACTTAGATATTAAATATCATTATATAAGAGATGTTGTTCAATCCAAAGAAGTGGAACTAAAGTATTGCCCAACAGAAAACATGATAACTGACATTTTTACAAAGAATTTTCCAAAAAAAAAATCATTCCAATATTGTAAATTTAGTAAATTTAAATGGTAAAAATATCCATGTTGAGGAGGAGTGTTGAAAAATAATACTTGTTATAAAAAACAATTTATTTATTTCAACATGAATATTCTTAGTTGGCTTCGAAAAATATTTTTGCCGTAACATTTTTTGTTCAAATATTTTTCATTCGTTTTTCTAATTTCTTAATTGATAGTTCATAATTATTTATTTTTTTTTTGTTAATAAAAGTTTTTATATTTAAACTAAATTGTTTCAATTGTTTTTTAAACTCTTCCGTGAATATCAAGATATTTCCAACATTATTAGCATTATATTTTCAAATATTTAATTAACTTCAAAAATATTAACAAAAAAAACTTTAGTTGAGACCAATACAAAAGCTGTGTATGTTTTAGTTTTAATAAGACTTACCTCGGCTTTGAAAGAAGGGATTAGATTAGCGTGAATCACTCGTGATTGCGAATGACCGAAAATACTTTTTGTTTAACTGATGTGACCGTAAATGATGGTGATGATCAAAATTATCATCGCGAGCGTACATGAGTAGATTTTTTTTAATTCGTTCATTACTCTCTTTTTCTCTATTTTTTATTTTTTGAATTAGCTCTTACTGGTTTGAAAAAAAAAATTACACTATGTGACATTAAATTCGGGCTTACATTTAATTATAGGTCTGTTAAATAACTTTACAAGCAAAAACTAGCAAATGTAAAAATTTACAAAGAAAATTGTTGTGGCTTTGGGAATGATACGTAAAACTTAAAAACTGTACGGTATGACTATTAAATAATACCATTTTTAAAGTAAATGTACTAGAGTAAAAAAATATATTAAAAAAATATTCAAGGCCAGCAAACTAATGTCAATCACAAGGAAAAACTTAAAAAAATACTCCTAAGTAACTAAATAATAAAAATATGTATAAAATGTTATACATTGCTTTAATTACTAAGTATTTTTCAAAAGCGCATCATATATAAACTTGTTTTTGCAGTTACTTCTAATAAACATTCTTATTGTGATTTAAATATAAAAATATTTACATTCAAAATAATCTAAACTTCATACATGTGTATGAATAAAGTTTCTAACTGTACATACAAATTGTAGTATTCTAATTAAAATTGTGTCAAAATAAAGTATAATGCATTGAATGTTTCATAACTGCCTTGTTTACTATTCATTTAAAAAAAACAAAAACACTTATTTTTTAATTCTTCTCGCGCCGAATATTTATTTTTTTTGATTGGTGTTCATTATTGCTCCAAATGGCATGAAAAATTAGAGGTAGGAGTGGTGATTTGCCTACTGCCTCGAAGGACATGGACCGATCATGCTGATTTCCAATAGCACCTCTTTCGACACTATATCTGATAGATTGACAATTTTTTTTTTTGTGAAATCAAGTTTGCATCGGCACTAACACGGACGGACAGACGGACATCGCTGAAACGACTTCGCTATGCATAGAAAGTCGAAATATATATATACTTTATGGGATCGGAAATTGATATTGTAGAAATTACACACGGAATGACAAACTTAGATATACCCTTTTTCTACTTTTTGTGGTGAAGGGTATAATAATAAAACCAAAATGCAAGTATTTTCTTTAATTTTACAAAAATTGCTTTTTTCAGATGTTTTTAAAGGACATTATTTTGTAAACAAAAGTAAAAAACAGCTGTTGGACCAATTCTTGGTAGTGAAAATTTTACTGGTCAAAACTTGCAATCATTTTTTTCTCTGTCACATTTTTATGCTCGTTTTTCACTCTCCAATGCTGTAAGAGCTGCACTCAAGGCATAGGACGACATTAGAAAGTAAAATAAATATTCTGACTGCCAAGTAAAGAAGCTTTATGACCATATTCTACTGGTTAACGTTAGTAACTATATTGATTGTACACTACGGTCGGGGTCCTCTATATTTTTTTAGAGATGCAGTTCTTCTTAACTAATTGAAATTCTTTTAAACTATTTTCCTCTTGCGGGCTTTTAGTCTGGTTTTTAACTAGTTGTGTATTAGAAACTGTCATCTAAAAATGTAAAGTCATATTTAAGAATGTTTGATTTGAAATAAATTCAGAATTCAGAAAAGTACACTCACTGTACAAAATTCTCGTACATAAATTAAAAACACACACAATAATTCATAAAATATTTTTCTGTATGCGATCGGGGTTGATTTTTTTAAGATGATGAGGAGAAAAAAACAACAAAATATTAACACCAAATAAGAGAGCTATTTTCAGTTGTGTCGAATCATATACATGTATCCTTCATCATATATATGTATCTAGATTAGTGAATTAACTTCAATAAAAAAGCAATATTGGGGTGATGGAGAAAAAAATATCTATTCTTAATACGAGTAAAAAAATATTGGAATTAAAAAATAAAAAGGAATTTAAGTACTATATATAATTTTAGATAAAAATTTTATCGGTTATATAATATAATGGTTGATAACCATTTGAATAAATTTTACTATTTCCTGAGAGATCTCTTCAAAACCTTTTAAATGATACCCATATTGGTATCTTTAAAAATAATCACAATCGTTCAGAGGCCCACAACTCGGAAATATGGGCGAGCGCAAGTTTTCAAAACTGTTTGTTTTGTCATCAAATTTTACACGTTTGAAACGGGTTTTGGGAAAAGGTGCCACAGTGCAATGTTAAATCTGTGATATGCATTTCTCTAAAAAGGGGATTTTTTTAAGCATCAAAATAGCAAGAATTCATGACATGCTATTTTCTTTACAGATTGAGTGCTGTTTGTTTTGTTCTTACATATTAAGTTATAATAGTTATCTTATCAAGATAAAAATAATACATTAAGAAACGAAATGCCAATTAGCACGAATAAATTATAAAAAGTGTCAACACTGCCCGGTGCTCATATTTTGCCGCTGATTGGTCTACAGTAACATCATTTCTCTCTATATCCCCTTTCTGAGTAAAATTTACGATAGATATACACGAGCAAGCATACAAGAAACATTAGGTGTGTTCATTTACTTTACTAGTAAAAATTTGCAACGATGGAGTAACAAGAAATTTTATTTTCCAAAATTACTCTCAAAAATGTGAAAAAGTAAATGAACACTTTACTAGCTAAAATTTGCAAGTTAAAATAGTGTTGTAATGTATAGGTACATATGAGTACTCAATAACTACCCCTATATTTTTTGGAAAAATTATACATATGTATATATACATAATATATATATATATATATATATATATATATATATATATATATATATATATATATATCATAAAAATGATGTGATTATGGTCATTTATATTTAGCATTGTCGTGACTGGCGTTTTTCGAGTACGGCTTGTTATAGAATAATGAAAAGTTTTGTAATTTTATTTAATCTAGTACCTGATGTAGTCGAAATACGCTATATACGATAAAGGTGATTAACTACTTTTAAATAAAATTAATGAATAAAATATCTATTTTTAATTAGCTTATACGTTATAACAGCCTGCCTACACATAGAATTTTTATCGGAAATAACGACAGAATAAGGTCGCAGAAATGTTTATTTCCAACTTTGTGATTTCTTTTCCAAGCGATTTTCATAAAATGGTGTTTTTAATGCGTGGTAGAATAAGCATGCGTTAATAGATACTATTATTTTGACACCTTTTGTGTTATTAATATTATAATTATATAATATTAAGTATTTTGTAATGTGATTTTATGAAGAACTATTTATGTAAATAAACACTAATAAGAAACTAAATTAAGACGCAAACAAATGTGAGTTTAAAGACATCTTATTTTGCTTCTGTTGTTCCTAAAATACACAAAAATAAATTTATCTTTTTAATACTTTTACCGTTTTAAAAGTTTACATTTACTGACAATTTCTTAAATTTTTCAAAATATTTTAATTTTCAACTTAATTTTGAAATATTTTTTTGTAAACACAAACGAAAACAGCTGTTTGAATAATTATTGCAAGTAAAAATATTACTTGTAAAAACTTGAAGGAATTTTTCTGTCTCTCAATTTTTTACGCTCTTTGGACGCTCCCTCGTTGCAAATTTTTTGGGTTAATGAACGCTTTCTAGTACCAATTGTTACAAATTTGTACAAATTTTTAGTAAATGAACACACCTATTAAAAAAATCAGCTCTTTGTGTTTTTTATGCAAAATGGAACATTAATTTCAATAAGAAACATTACAACACATGACGGAATATTAATTAATTTGTTTAAAAATAAGGATTACAACAACAGTTCATGTTAAAGAATGTAATATTGTACCCCATTCACACACGCAAATTCTACTTTGCAAAGTTTTGATTTTATGTGAAAGCGAGGAAGAAAGCATGATGAGCAGTACATATTTTAATGTACTCGTAAAGTTGCTTTGGTTTTCTTTCGTTGCTTATACACTGTTGTATATGTTTACATACACATTTTTTTGTGTTATAAGCACCACACACAAAACGTCCAAAAATTACAAACGGTCAAACATCAAGAAACAAAATTTGTAAAAGAAAACTTTTTGTGTCTGAACACCAAACAAAGTTTAAAAGAAAATTAACAATACTTTGTCAAAGTAAAATATGCGTGCATGAATGCAGTCTTGATATAAAAATTGTGCATTAAAATCTAAAATTTTATTTATACTCTTTTTCGTAATTGCTGTAACATTTTTGTCAATACATTTTCAGACATCAAGTGACGGTAACCAAACAACCAGCACTCTGTCTATAACATTTAGTAAAACAGACGCCGGAAAGCTGTTGACATGTAAGGCTTATAATCACGCTATCCCCTCAGAGCCATTGGAAGATGGATGGAAGTTAGATATACAGTGTAAGTTTTTTAAAAGTAATAATTTTGTAACATCAAGAAAAAAATACTTATATGTAATCGCGTTATACTAAATAAAATCTATAGCACTGTAACGATGTTGCGTTACATATATACTAGGCCTATTCAATTAAGTTCTTTTAAATTTTTTTTTTTTACATTTGTCAATTTATTTTACTTTCCATTATCAACAAAAAAATATTTCCTATTGTTTAATATTGAATTTAACGTATTATACATTTTGCATCTTGATTATAATTTGTATGCAGTTTATAGATTACATTCTATCTTTTGTGTTATATTACTCTTACTAATGGCGTTTTCTTTTCTGAAAATAAATGTTACCCAAAAATCACATAAAATGTTTTGCATGTTGCCTAAACACTGAAAAATTGCTACACATTTTATAGCCACAATAGAACAAAACCTGTTATTGAATTTTTCTAACTACCTTTACATGTCAGTAATGTTTAATTAGCGTTTCAAACATGAAGTAATATAGCACTGGGTTTTGCAACAAAAGCAAACATCACTTATCAAGAGTAAAAACTACTAAAAAAAGTGTAGCATATTTACCCTTACATAAAATTGAGGGTAAAATATGTAACATATCTTTGTATTTTCAAAAGAACATACTTTTAATTTACACTATCGAACATTTTTTAGAAAATAACACAAAGGTGGCAAAAGTGTTAAACGTATGCAACATTTTTGTCAGAAAAGAAAACGCCATAAGACTACAGTAAAGATCATTGCAACTTTTATTACACTTAAAAGAGTATGCGAAATATGTTAACAGTGCACGAGAACCGAGCAGCAATCAACTCTCACAGTGATCTGTGCGAGTGTTAGTGTATGTAAATCAATCCTACTTTGATTACCGTTATTCAATAGTTGTTGAATTTGTTGAATCTTTTAAGTTGAGCTTCGACTGTGGTCGAGTAGGCAGTTGGTACAAGTTTGTAATAGCTTTGTCATCAACTACAAACAAGCCCATCTTAAGTATGAAGTGTATTACGAACTGTAAAGGGCACATCTTTCAAATTTAAAATGACTGCATATTACTATAGCTCCCAATAGCAAATAAATACAAGAATAAATCTAAAAAATATAGGGTGCCCGCACAGGTGACGTAATTTGGCTAAAATTTGGCCTATCTTTTGAACCGTTATAGACAAACCCTTGCAAATTAGAAAGAAGGTCGATCGGTATGGCCGTTATAGTCACAAGTATAAATATTTAAAATTATAAGTTAAAGGCTGCCCCAATAGTTCATTTAATTTGAAGTATTTAGCCATACTTTTATACAGTTGTAGACAGCCGATTGAAATTTACAAAGAACCTGTATTAATTACTGCGCTATAACAACAAGTACAAAATTTGGATTTGGAAATAAACGGGTGTCCCAATAGTTGATATAATTTGGTGTATGTGGCAAAACTTTTAAACCGTTATAGACAGACTGCTGAAACTTACAAGGGACCTGTATTGCTAAGTCCGCTATAACAAGAATTTAGAAACTAAAGGGTGTTCCGAAAAACAATGTAAATTAACCTATATGGCTGTATTTTTTTAACTGTTATATACAAATACCTGAAAACCTAGACAGACAGTCGTATAAAAATGTTAAATAATATGTTAAAGGGTTTTACAATAGTTGATATAATCTGACCAAACTGTTGAACCATTATAGACAGATGGTTGGAACTTACAAAGAACTTGATTGCTAAATCTACTACAAGAGCAAGTATATAATTTGAATACCGAAATTTAAAGGTGTCCCTATAGTTGCTGTAATTTGATGTATATTGCCAAACTATTGAACAAGTATAAAGTTTAGAGATGTAAGGGTGTCCCAATAGTTAAGGTAATCTAATCTTTGCAAGAATTATGTGAAATTAATTAAAAGTGTAAATAAAAATAAAATTGTGATATTCAAAAAAGTAAGTGCTGTATTTTATTCTTCCTGAAACTGAGGTTATGCTGGCCAAATTCCAAGATGTCCAAAGGTTGGGAAAAGACACGGGAATGGGTCGTAAAGTATGACGAAAGCAGAGATCTATTATGTTTCCTAGAAAGAATAGAGGTATTGGCCAGATGCTACTCGATTCCTTAAAATGCGTTGTTAAGTTATATACCCGAGCTTTTGAAAGGCGATACGTTTGCATGGTATCGTAATAATGAAACTAACGGGGGTACTTTGAAGGATTTCATTGAAGAATTCAAATAGTTCTTTTTACCAAACCGATTTTTGGAAAATTTTGACGATGCCAGCAAATTAATTTTATCACTGAAATAAAAATAAAAGAAAAGTTTAAACCGATTGCGAGAGCTAATTATTCAGACATAAGAATATGAAAATATATGGTCCGAGGAAACTAAACAGATTAAGAAAGTAAGGCGGGTGCTGACGCCAGTGGCTTCCAACAATAACTACGTATGTTATCGTTATAGTGAAGGTGGCCACAGTCGTGCTCCAAACCCCAAACCCTATTTTGCTGGAACTGTGGTAGAAGAGGTGTCAAAACTGTTGCCGACACAATAAGGAAAACTCAAATAGAGGTTCTCTCTTTAAGGAAGGGAATGAAGACCGTCGCATAACACTTTATTTTGACAAAGCAGCACTACTATCCAGGAATCCCCGCAATGCAAAATTGGATTAACGACCAAATAAATGATTCTTTGGACAAGGGATACGTAAAAGGAGTTGGTGTGTTGATTTTCGACAAACAAACAAAAACTTAGTCCGAGATGCTTACTCTATTAAATAGTAAATATTTCAGTACTATTGAATTCCGTAACGGTTATTGGCGAATTCCTATGGTACCCAAAATTAAATATACCCGGCGTTTATGGTCGCGGGTGATGCAATTTACTCTGCACACAACCTAGGCTACGCTTCAGAGGGCCTTAGTTTCTGTCATCGGCACTGAATTAGACTCTGGTGCATTCGCCTATCTTGACGGTTTTATCGTTCCAGGAGGTACATTGGAGGATTATCTTTGCAATTTGAAGAATGTTTTTGACCGGCTGTTTGCCGCAAAATTACGTATTAATCCGCACAAGTGCACGTTCGCGAAAAGGAGTATAAAAATTTGGGGCATATAATAAGCAAAAAAAGAGTGCATACTGACCTTGAGAAAGTGAAGGCAATACTAACACTACTAAGATTAATATGTAATTTTGTGGCAAACAGGTCAAAAACATTTTTCAAATTACAAAGATGATCCTCCAATGTACTGCCTAGAATAATTATATCGTTAAGATTGGCGAACGCAACAGAGTCTAATTCAGTGCCGATGGCAGAATCTGCGGCCCTCTTAAACAAAAGTTGCTATTATTAGAAGCCATTGCCGTCTGCACGAGTTAATTTCCAATTATAGGAAATGAGTAAAAAAAATATATTTTCTTTTTTCTGCACCAAAAAATGTGCGTTTCTTTATTAAATATATTCTTAAGACTATCTATCCTATTTTTCTTAGGATCTATTTATATTAATAATTATGTTTAATGTCTCTTTGTCCTAACTCAAAATATGTTTTTCTTTGTTTAGGTTACTAGTACCTTTTTTATCAGTAAAACATGTTTTGAGTTATTTGTATTAAGCTAGAAAAGAAAGAATGTGTTTCTTATCGTTACAATAGTTGTATTTATAATGTTTGTCTTATCGTTACAAATAGTTGTATTTATGATGTTTGTCTTATCTCTAGCTTAGAATAGTTATATTTAAGTATATGGATTTATTATCTTTTATTACTATCTTAGTTATATTTGAATTTATGGATTTGTTATTACTATCTTAAAATAAGAGATATTAACTCACGCGCCTTACTTTCTCAATCTTATATTTTCATATTCTTGTGCCTAAACGATAAGCTCTCGTAATCGGTTAAAACTGTCCCTTTTCTCCTGCTCTACAATTTTTATATATTCTATCTAATTTCGGTTTGGTAAAAAGAACATTTTAACTCTTCAACAAAATCCTTGTAAGTACTCCGATTAATTTTATTATTACGATACCATGTTAATGCATAGACTTTCAAAATCTCGGGCATATAATTTAACATCATACTTTACGCTTCATTTCCGTACCTTATCGCAAACTTCGGAAATCTTGGAAATATTGTCTTGTAAGCGATTTTAAACTCCTGGAGAAGAAGAACGGTAATTTTTATCTCCTTACCACAATCATAACTAGATCTTAAATGTTGTATTTAAAAATCGTACCGAGGGGGAATGTTATTGTTATCTAGATATGGTCTTAAACGCCCACGCATTTATTCTACATTTCCATCATCACTCATGCCGCGATTAGTTATAATGAAATGGCGGCCGAGTGGAGACAAATAAAACAAAAGCAAAAACTTGTATATAAAATGAGTCGTAGTTTTATAAATTACTTAAAGAAGGGTGTTTTATTTTCGTGCCTTAAAGATCTCGGTATGAGTGACGATGGTAATGTAGAAGTAATGCGTAGGCGTTTTTGGGCATTCGAAAAGGAAACGAGTTACTAGCCAGTTCAGCCGCCTAGGTTTATCTCATTTCGTGAAATTAATTTAAAGTTTGGATAAAAAAAAATTGTATTATTCAGAAAAGTGATTATGAATCCTGAAAGTGAGCTTATCCTGGCAAAATTCATTACAAATAAAAACCTAAGAGACTTATAAACAAAATTTGGGTAAAATCCACTGATGAGCTATATGAGCAGCAGAGAAATGGCCATATGGATATGCTTTGGAGACACCCTTATGTCTCCAAACTTTATACTTGTTCCACTGTTCAATAGTTTAGCAATATACATCAAATTACAGCAACTATAGGGTCACCCTTTATTTTCAAAATTCAAATTATATACTTGCTGTTGTAGTAGATTTAGCAATCAAGTTATGTGTAAATATCAACCGTCTGTCTATAACGGTTCAACGGTTTGGCCATATACATCAGATTATATGAAATATTGTAAAACCCTGTAATTTATAATTTCAAGTTTTTATACTTCTTATTATACGAAACAAAGTAGTGGACATTCCGTCTGAAATTCAGGTGTTTGTATATAACGGTTCAAAAACTACGACCATATAGAACAAATTACATTAATTATGAGAACACACTTTAATTTCTAAATTCAAATTCTAAGCTTCTTGTTATAGTGGACTTAGCTAAACAGGTCCCTTGTAAAATTCAGCTGTCTGTCTATAACGGTTGAAAGGTTCGGCCACATACACTAAATTACATCAACTATTGGGACACCCGTTTATTTCCAAAACCAAATTTTATACGTGTTGTTGCAGCGGAGTTAGTTATACAGGTTCTTTCAATCTTCTGTCTACAACTGTTTAAAATTATAACCATATACATAATTAAATGAACTATTGGGGCACCATTTAATTTTAATACTAGTACTTGTTACTATAAGGACCATATCAATCGACTTTATTTCAAATTTGCAAGCGTTTATCTACTGCTGTTCAAAGGATAGGCCCAAATAAGTAAATCTACATCAATTATGGGAGACTCTTTAATTTCTAAATTCAAATTATAAACTCATTGATATATCGGGCTTAAAAATACAGGTGCCTTTTAAGTTTCAACACACATAATTTTAATTATATCATCTATTGGAACATCTTTTAACTTCCAAATCAAAATTTTACACTTTTTGTTATAGCGGATTAAGCAATTCAGGTTCGTTGTAAATTTCAAGCGTCTGTCTACAACTGTTAAAAAGTATGGCCATATACATCAAATTAAATGAACAATAGGCGCACCCTTTAATTTATAATTTTTAGTATTAATACTTGTTACTATAACGGCCATAGCAATCGACATTTTGTCCAATTTGCAAGCGTTTGTATATAACAGTACAAAAGATTTTTGCATAACTTTTTGTTATTGGGAGCCATAGTAATACGCAGTCATTTTAAATTTTACAGAATCGCCCTTTATAGTTCATAATACAGGTAAAAAATATGTACGTTGTATGGGGACACCTTTTAATTTTTAAGATTATGAACTGTTTTTTAAACGGGACCAATCTGTAAGCATAATCTATCATATTACCTTAAATTTTCAAAATCGGTTCCGAAATGACTGAGTTCTGCAGGCACAAACATAAAACATAAAATATTAAATTCCTTTAATGTTTTAAAGCAACAAAAACAAGCATAAATAAATAATAAATTGTATTTGCATTTGAAAAAAGTTCCTAATTTATCAAAAGTGCTACAAATTAAGAAATAATTTCTAAACGAAACATAAAAATGCATAAACAATTAATAGTCGCTCTCAGATCTTTCTTTTCTTTGTCAAATTGCAAATATTGTGAATACATACATATATAAAATAAAGATCAAGAAGAATTTATATGACATAAAACGCGTTCTACGGATTAGAAAAATGAAGCAAGAAAAAACAAAATCATTAATATGACTAAAGGTACGGTCACATATGACAAACATTTGCCTAAAATTTGTTTGCTCTTGTTTGGCCTAAATTTTTTCAAAACAATACAAAATTTGTTTTGTGGTCACACTACGCACATTTATTTGCCTATTTTTATTTGTTGAAACAGCTATGAAGCAATGTCAAATAAAATACAGGCAAACATGTTTTATGTGCGGTCACATTTAAAATAATATTTGCCTTAAAAATATATTCGATCAAACCGAAAAAAAACATAAATTTATTTGCTCACAAACTGCTGCGCATGGGATGTCTTCACTACCATTCAATTTCTTCGGCATTATTTCAAAGTTATTGCAAAGAAAACGTGTAAAATATTATTAAATGCTAATTACAAATGATGAAAAATAGTTGCTACTCTTAAATATTTAATTGCAGTACAATATACATAAGTTCAAAACAAACAAACAATAACCATTTTTAGTCGGAGCAAAAATATACAACTGTCGGAAAATTTTTTCCATCTAGGCAGACTCTGGGCGCATCTTTTTAAAAGTCCCAAATGAAGTTTTTATTCTCTTCCTATAATATACTTTTCCTATACCTTGTACGAGAAATGAAATCCCAGTTTTTAATATAAAAATAAAATATCCACCGCTGATAGCTATAAACTATAAAAGTTGGTCAAATAATGGTGGTTAATATTATATTTATGCCCCCGCATGTTTTATTTATAGAGATTCCATTAAAATAACTATTACACATAATTACAATGTGAGAAGAAAGTTTATAATGAATAACTCCCATGTATGAAAGTTCCAAATAAACAAAGCCAAGCAACAATATCAAATTTTTCATATTCTATGCTATAAAGAAGCTCCAAAAGGTGTTCTAAGGAAGAAGCACAATAAGAGGATGAAGCTAAATAGGAATTAAAATAACTATTACACATAATTACAATGTGAGAAGAAAGTTTATAATGAATAACTCCCATGTATGAAAGTTCCAAATAAACAAAGCCAAGCAACAATATCAAAATTTTCATATTCTATGCTATAAAGAAGCTCCAAAAGGTGTTCTAAGGAAGAAGCACAATAAGAGGATGAAGCTAAATAGGAATTAGATTCCACTTCTTAACAATAAATTTTAATATTCATTCATTACATTTTTTTGATTAAAATTTCTAAAAACTTTTAATTTATTGCATATATTTTTCAAACTACAGCTGTTTATTTGTTTACTTGATATAAGTGTAGACAAATAATATGTTGAAATAAAAAGTCGCTTAAATTAAAAAGCCAATTTCACAAAGAATTAAACTACGAATATGTAAAATTTTTATTGGGATACAAAGTTCTACAATTTTTAAGAAATTTTAATGTTTCAGATTTCGGGAAATAGGAGAAAAACTCTTGTACATGTAGTTTTTAAAAATTTTTACATTATAACATACCGTCAAACGAATATATTTATATTAAAAAAAAAATCTGTTTACATTAATTGCAAAAATAATCTTTCAGCTTAGTACTTATAGAACATATATCTTTTGATTGCAAATCGAAACTTATGCAGGAACAGTTTAAGTGCTTGAAATGGATATTCACTAATGACTTTTAGCTCTATTCCTACGCTTCGAGTAGGGCGGAAGAATTATTTTGGTTTTGTTCTGCACATAGCCGACTTTTTTCGTCTCTTTAAGCAGTTAAAATGCGTGGGCACTGTGCAAATCTTAATTAAAGTTTAATTTATGTTGGTTAAATTTAAGCGTGTTTAATTCTTGTTTAATATAAATTAATTGATATTGATTCTTAAAGTGAAAGCATGTTGTTTGTTGTCATATAAAACTTCATTTAAAAGTTATCTTTAAGCTTTTTAAAACAAAATGCATCTCAATCTTATCATAGGTTTATGTGCAGATATATAACAGTATATAATACAACTTTAATTTAACGGCAACGCAAATTTTCAAGTATATAATTTCTTGCGACCTTACTTTAAACTAATACTTAACTAAAAATTTATAAAAGAATATTTAATAATCCCCAATGCCACATCTTTTTTACATACAACTTTGAAACTTTTCACCATTCTGAGGGGAAAATGTCGAAATATACCAAATTATATATAAAATACTTTGATGATATTTAGCTCGAAAAATATGTGGCCCGACAACTTTTTTAATTTACTATTTCTTCCGAAAATTGAACTTTATTATTTTTTATCTATAATTTTATTTTTAATTGCTTATTTTGTTTTTATTTAATACACATATAAGTTTAAAATTATCAGCGAGTTTTTCCGAAACCTAATAATTTAATTTAAATACTGGGCAACATTGTTGATACAGCTGTTATTTGTCTCTGTTTGTTCTTACAAAAACTTTGTAAGAACAAATATTTATTTGCCTAAAAATGAGTCAAATATTTGCCGTCGAGTGGTCACACTATGTTCACATTAGAAACATTTTTGTTTACTGGCAAATAATTTTATTTGCCCAAAATCAGCTGGGATGTTATTTGCTTCTAATAAATATTTTGTGGTCAGACTACGGCAAATAAATATTTGCCGATTTCAGTCAAATGTTTGACTAATGTGACCGTACCTTAAGAACAAATTTATGTATTTTGTGGGAGAAACCTTGAAGTATTTTAAATAATTTTAATTTTTCTTTTGCTATTAAACATGTAAAAGGACAAGGATATTTGAAGTGATAGTAAAAACATTTGTGACACTAAAGATTTCTTTAAAATCTTTGAGCTGATACCCTTATTGATATTATAAAAAATTTGAAAAATCAAGGGCCCGTAACTGGGAAAATATGGGAGAGAGCCAATTTTTCAACTTGATGTTTTATTCTTATTTTTTAGTTCTCTGTCGCAGCATGTATTTGTTTTTTGATCTGATAGGGAAAAATTAGAGGTAGGCGTTGTGTTTTCCCCACCGCCTCGAAGGATATCTTGCTGGTTTCCAATAGCACTTTTTCGACAATAGGTCTGAGCGTTTGGTGTATCTAAATTTTCTCTAGCTGATCTAGTGCCTTGGCAAACTTGATTTCAACACTAACACGGACGAACAGACGGACATCGCTCAATCGACTTCGCTATGCATAAGAACTAAGAATATATATACTTTATAGGGTGGAAAATGGATATTGTAGAAATTACAAACGGAACGAAACGACAAACTTAGTTATACCCTTTTTCCACTTTTAGTGGTGGATGGTGTAAAAAGTATATAAACAGCATTCAGAAAGTTAAAACAATAGAATTAGTTTGGGATTTGTATAACAATAAAATACACCATGAGTTCCCGAGGATTTTTAATCGCTTATGACTCCAGAGAATCTATGGATATTTAAAAAATGGATGTCTTTCAGCATAGGGATTTGGCCAATGGAAGTGAATCACCTTTGGCCAGTATAGTTCTTTGGACCTAATGAAATTTCGGCACCGTATGAAGTGGCACAATTTGCTAATAAGGAAATTAAAAAGGAGTTGCACATTCAAAGGTGTGCCATGAATGATAAACACTCTCTACAGAGCGGTATACCCGTTATCATCTGTCTACATATTCCAGAATATGATTTTTTATTAAATTTTCAACGTGTCTCCACATTCGAAGATTCAGAACGTGTTTCTACATTTTTTAATTTAGGCTCTAGAAAAGCCTTCACGTTATATGTAAATTTCAGAACAGTCGTTTCCCACAACAACATTTTTTGAAAACTGTGCAAGTGATTGCTTTTAAAAGATATTATGAAGATCGTAAATCTATAGCGGAATAATATTTTTTCAAAATTTAGCAGTAGCTAAATGGCCATATGGATATGCTTTCCCCGCAGTAATACATTTCATATTGTAGTTTTTTATAATAAATATTTCATGAGAATATAATGGAATATTTATATTTAAAGGAATCAAGCACGTTTAAAGTAATTTAATATGAAAAAGATTCCAAATAATAAATTTAAAAAAAAAATAAAAATTATCACATTCAGAAAAATAAGTGATTTAATTTATGCATCCTAAAACTGAGTTTATCCTGGCAAAATTCATTATAAATGGCCACTTGTTATACCCTAAACCTTAAAAAGTGCTAAAAGGGTATAACTAAGTTTGTCATTCCGTTTGTAATGTGTACAATATAGATTTCTGACCCCATAAAGTATATACATATATTTTGAGTTCTTATGTATAGCGAAGCCGATTGAGCGATGTCCGTCTGTCCAGCTGTGCTAGTGTTGAAATCAAGTTTGCCTTTACAAAATTTAAATTTAAATACCCCAATTGATTACACGTACTGTCGAAAGAGATGCTATTTGAAATCAGCAAGATCGGTTTATGTCCTTAAACGCAGCGGGCAATACACCACGCCTACCTCTAATTTTTCCATATTATTTGGAACAATGAAATTACTTCAAACAAAAAAAAAATAAAAATAAGGGAAAAAACAAGTAAAAAAGTTGGCGCTCGCCCATTTTATCCGAGTTATGGGCCTCTGAAATTTTAAATCTTTAAAAATATCAATATGGGTATCATTTAAAAGCTTTTGATGAGATCTTTAAGGAAATACTAATAATTTTAAAAAGTACTTAACCCATTAAAAGCTGATGACATTTTTATGTAAAATTGTATTACTTTAAATTAATTTTACAAAATTAAAAAAATAGGATAGGCTGAACCAGCCAGCAACTCGTTCCATTGCCAAGTATGCGCTCTTTTTTCGAACAAAAAATTTTAGGAAACTGTAAGGGCTCTTCGATGGTTTAAATTTTTCCCTCATCCAAAAGTTCGCCTATTTCGTCGTTAATGATTTTGTATATTGCGGGATTTCTTAGATAGTAGCGCTGATGAAGAGAGTTTGTATGTTTCATCGAAATAAAGTATTCGGCGTCGGGCCGAAAGTATAGGACGTCTCCTTAAGTTTTCCTTATTAGCTCTACAGTTTTGACATCTCTTCTACCACAGTCCCAGAAAAACAGTATTAGGGTTTGGAGCAGATTGCACGACTGTGACCACTTTCGTCACAACAACGTAGGTTTTATTGGAAGCCACTGCCATGTGCATCCGCCTTACTGTCTTAATCTGTTTAGTTACTCAAACCACATATTTTCATGTTCTTTTGCCTGAACGATAAGCTCTCGTAATAGTTTGAAACTGTCTTCTTTGAATATAATTTGTACTCTGCTCTATAATTTTTAAAGATTCGCTCTAATTGTTTGCTTGGTGTTAAATTACCACCTCATAACACTAACACAGTAATACTCCCCACCAAATATATATATATATATATATATATATATATATATATATATATATATATATATATATATATATATATATATATATATATATATGTAGTTATATACTTATACATATGTATGTCTTATGTATGTATTAATGTATGTATTATATCAAAATTCTTGCAAAAAAACCGACTTAAAAACAGATTTTAGCTGTCTATCTATGTAGGTTTAAGATTTTGGAAACATGCATCAAATTACATTAACTGTAGGGACACTCATTACATTAGTACTCGGCATTTTGTTTATAGTAGCTCATTTTTCATCACCTACGGTGACACCCTTAACTTTTTAGTTTTATTTTGCTATTGGGAGCTATAGTGATATGCACTTCTAATTGTAGTGTGGGTGCTACGGTTCATAGTAGACTTAAAAAATATGTATGTTGTATGGGGACACCCTTTAATTTTTAACATTATTCACCGTTTTTAAAATGGGATAAAAACAATTACCTGTTGATGCTTTTAAATTATTAAGGTTTTTGTTTTTGTATATTTATATATTATTACTTATTTAATTTACTTTATTCGTGCTTGATTCCTTCAAATATAAATATTTCATAATATTCTCATGAAATATTTA
The DNA here is from genome assembly GCA_916610165.2 of Gymnosoma rotundatum. NCBI lineage: Eukaryota > Metazoa > Arthropoda > Insecta > Diptera > Tachinidae > Gymnosoma > Gymnosoma rotundatum. The sequence continues at coordinate 115,185,594 of OU744336.1, forward strand.
TTATTTTAAATTAAACTAAAAATTAAATGTATTACTGCGGGGAAAGCATATCCGAACGGCACAAAGTTCCGGTTTTGGTAGCGAGATAACTTTCAGTGGAGCAACTTTCGCCTTGGAATGAGTGGGGTTACCGAAGTACGTCCGTCTACTGGTATTACTAGTGCATACAGTACTGCCGAGTATGCTTTCTTAGAAGCGTCTGAAAAGCCAGTTAACTCAACATTTTCTAAGGTTAAAAGTTAACCCATTTTGGAATACGAATCTGATCGATATTTTCGTAAAAGTGCAAAAACTTTCGCCATTTTGTACGAGTGAGAGAGGTAAGACATTTATCCCAAGCCGTATTCTCTTACGATATTTGCTGTATAATATTCTTAGCAGCAATAACAGTTGGCGCTTACTAACCGGCTGGGTCAAACAGCTGAGCTGTCTGTTTAAACTGTTCGTTTCGTGTATGCAGATTTTCTATAAATTACTAATACACTAAAGAAAAATTTGTCTTCATCTTATTTCATTCATCATCATCATTTCATCTTATGCCTAGGGTTTTAACGTTGTTGCCATCCCTAAATTAGCGCGTAAGACGCAATGCAATATGATTCATAGCTTTTGCGCTTGAATGTCATCCCTAAATAATAGCGTCAACTTAGTGTCTTTTAGAGTAATGTTAACTTATTTTATTTTATAAAACTCGCTGTATAAGAATAAAGAAGAGATAAAACCGCTGGATTGCCGGGAAAATAACTAAATTGTCATTACTTTTCAACCATAACAAAACAAACCAACAAGCAGCCAACTTCACTTCCTAACGCACTGTAAAAATTAGATTTTCCAATTGCTTAGCGTTGATGCCGTGCTATTTAGGGATGCTTCATACATTTTGTATGTACATGAGAAATTTTGACAGATATCTTGTGCTTTACGCGCTAATTAAGGGACAGCAGTAGGGGGTGAATAGATCAAGATCTTCAGGTATATTTAGCAGTAGCGGTTTAGTGTTTGAAGTCTTTAAATGAGCATCGTCTGAAGAAATCTATCTAGCTTTAATATGAAAAAATAAGTAAATATGTAGTAACTGTAATACTTTTTAAATTTCAGATGTTCCAGAGGCATACGTACAACTGGGTACGTCGCTAGATATAAATACTATAAGGGAAGGCACAGATGTTTATTTTGATTGCATGGTGTTTGCACACCCAGTTGTTTTTCGAATAGAGTGGAGACATAATGTAAGTAGTTGTTCTTTGTTATTCATTAATTTTAGTATGATACAAAATACTGGACCATTTCAAATAAAATAAACTTTTTGCACTTTTTCTCTAAGTAACATTTAACTATGCTGAATCATACACTATTCCCTTTAACCAACTGGCCTGAAATTGAAGAGCTTTTTAAAATCTGCCAAAATCTGTACACTATTTTCCCTGCACAAGATTACCTATGTAAAGAAAACAACCTGCTATACAATAAACTCTATTATAAATAATTTTTTGATAATGCCATTTGTAGTAAAACCAAATACTACCTTACATACAAATTTCAAGTAATTTAATTTCCCAATATCTCATTTTCGTTGAAGCGTTTATAATAATTTTTAAATAGTATTCATTGACATGGACAGTACATGGAACATCATGAGCGTTAGATATTGCAGTTTGTTTTAAATTTTAAGGAGTCCAGCGTGTAATATAAACAAACATATTTGCCAACCACTCTTAAATCGGTGTATTTTATTACTTTGCTTATCAAATCAGTATGTTTTTTTTTTCCTTAAAATACAAAGATTTTAAGTCAAGTTTTGGTTCTTATAATCTTGATATTTCTATGACTTTTCATTAACTAAAGTCTTGCAAAGAGAAGCCACACTAAACAACTACTACAGTCAGATTGGGGCACCGTCACATTAAGCTTTAATCGGAAACAGTTTTAAATTCATGAAGCTCCAAACAACAACTGAATTGTTTGTCACTTCTAGTGCAGTCATTTACAATTGTTCTCTGAAATTAATTTCTGACACATGTGGGCAAATAAGTTCATGTGGCCATTATCATCTTATTGCGCCAAACTGCATTCATACAATTGATGTCTAATTGGATTTCGTTTAAGAAAAACTGTGGATACATTTTTTTAAATAAATCGACAATACCAACTATTAAGACCCAGAAATCAACGTGACTTCGTCAAACTAAAGAAATTGGCCAATATCGTTTGGCACTCACTTTTTCCGGCTGAGTTAACATACCACCCTCGCATAGCGCATCGGTTAAGAACATTGTACAGCCTGAATGGCATTACAAAAATATGATAGACTGGCCTTGCGGGTACTATGACAGGTTTGAAAACGTTGTCTAAGGTAATATTGCAGTAAGCTTCCTTAAGATTCAGATTTGAAATTATATTGGCTTTTGGAAGCCTTAAAAACATGCCTTCTATGCTTAGAAACAGATAAGCCAGCTTTACTTGGCGTGAGTTAAGAGATGGAGTTGGCACCATTGTTCTTTTATAATTCATATTTTATTAATTATTATTCTCTTTAACTTTCTTTTACTTCTTTTCATTTTTGTACTTATTTTAATAACTCTCCCTTTCTAATTACTGTTACTTTAAATTAGCTTAAGAGTTTTAAATATGAAAAACATCATTAATATTCTAACCGTTAAAGAATAACGTTCAAATTAAATTTTAACAGAGTTTTTTTTAATGTGCATAACTCGCATCTAAACATACACAATTTTTTGTTGGTTTAACAACCATTATCACTTCTAAACCAAGCCACCTGTTCAACTCACCAATAGGACCTCCACCGCAGGAGAGACCTGGTAGAACCCTTACTCCTGAGTATGAATTGAAAACTTTTTGAAGTTTACACCCACAATTTACCTTTCTTATGGGCGGAATTTTAATGGGTGCGTTTTTTCATTTAACTAAATTTACCATTTATGAACAATTAAAGTATGCTCTGCTTGTTTGAATAGCCTGTTCTTCTGCAATTCACTACAAACTGTCATCATGATTAGATTCTCATCTCCATCGAGTTCAGAAATAGTTTAAGTAGAAATAGACTGATGTGATTTATTGGACTTTTTTCTTACCTCAAATGATTGCACAGAATTACAACCATTCTATTATCGAAACTTATAGCGTCAGTAGCTCAACGTAAACCATTTCTTATAAAATATTAACTTTATATAACACTGAAAAATTTAACAGGAACCCAGAAAAAATATTTTAGAAAAGGTAATCGAGTGTAGAATTATGCATTTTTGGCGGAAGTTCCCAACTTCCCAACTAGATTACCAACCAAATGACTGCGTGAGTTATAGATATTACTTCTACAACAACAACAAACCCACCAGCAAAACCACCTAGAATAAGTTAATATTAAAAACCTAGATTAATTAAGTTAAATATAAAAAATTAATAAGAAATAAACAAAATGTAATAAACTCTTTTCAGAGTAAGCACTTTTGCATATGACCTAATTATATGTATGATTTCGAAATTATTAAAAAGAAATTAAACAAGCAACAATGTATTGAACCAATTTGAACTTGTTGGATAAACATAATTTTATACAAACAACAATGTATTGAACTTTTATTGATAAGCATTTTTTGTATTTTAACAATAAGTTTGATTCTAAAAGAAAAAGATTGAATAAAACAGATATTATTGGATAGCAAAAGAAACCAGACGTGTTTTTTTTAGAACTTAAAAAGAGCAATAATATAACTGGCGCAGTCGGGTAGTTCAGCATTTCCTGTACAGATTAATAGCGAAGGATTATCGCTATAAAAACCACATAACTTGTGCAAGGATCAACAAATTGCGAAGGATTATCGCAACAAACAGCTGAACAGAACCAATTCAACCACGAAGGATCATCGTGAATACAACCTTGGAGGAACCCAAAAGCTACAATGCAGATTTCAATTATTCTTATGTAAGTCAAATACAAAAAATAATAAATGAGTGAAATTGTTAAAGAAATAAGATTTATAAAAGTGTCAAAATTTTTAAATATAAAAAAATAAATGATTGAAATTTTTAAAGAAATAAGATTTATATAAATATTTTTTTAACATAAAAAATAAATGAGTGAAATTTTTAAAGAAATAAGATTTATTTAAAATTTGTTTAAACATAAAAAAAGTAAATGATTGAAATTTAAAAAAAAAAAAAAAAAAAAAAAAAAAAATAAGATTTATATAAGTTATAAAAATTTTTTTTTAAATAAAAGAGTGAAATTATTAAAGAAACATAAAAAGATAAATTCTAGTTTAAGAAGCACACACAAAAATACACACGTTATTATTTCGTGAAATATAAAATAGTTTACATTTGAAAGTTTACTGTTTTGTATTACGAATTAAGCAAAATTATATATTCATAAAGACCAGCGATTCTCAAGAGACCCTCCTGTAATCTTTTTGAACATATGCTTTTGTTTAAACACAATAACACTATATTATATGCCTAGATTTCGTCCCTACAATATTATTCCAAGAACCCTTGTTCCAATCCCAGAAGATATGAGTATTAGTCAGGGTAGTGAAAGTAATAACGTAATGAATTCCGCAAATAATGCTGTAAGAAATATTATGGAATCTTTGAGAGTCCCAGACGCTGTCAAAGATCTCCCAAGATTTGATGGAAATCCCAGATTGTTATATGATTTCATTAACAATGTAGAGGAAATACTTTCGGTGCTAACACCAATTGATGGCACTGCTTTTGCCAAAATGATTCTTAGAGCAATACGCAATAAAATTGAGGGTGAAGCAAACGAAATATTGAATATGTACAGCACAAATTTATGCTGGCAGGACATTAAGAATAATTTAATTTTACACTATTCGGACAAACGAAATGAAACTTCGTTAATTAGAGACTTGCATCTTTTGAAGCAAAATAATAAAACCTTGGAAGAATTTTATAGCTCAGTGGTGGAAATTCAAGCCACAATTAATAATAATCTAATGATTCACGAGGTAGACCAAAATATAATTACAGCTAAACGAGATTTGTTTGCCAAAATGTGCCTCAACACATTTTTGTCAGGTCTTAGAGAACCACTGGGATCATCAATTAGAGCCATGAAACCCGAATCATTACCAGTAGCTTTTTCATACTGTGTAACAGAACAGAACATGTTTTACATCAGGCAAGAAAATAGGAACCTTATAAGGAAACAAGAAAATTCTAGACAATTTAACACACAGCATTTCTACTCTCAGTACCAAAAACCAATTTTTACAAAACCACAACAACACATAAATCGTAATCCTCCTATGTATTACCAACCATTCAATAGACCACAATTTCCAATTAACCAACCATTCACTAGACCACAATTTCCAATTAACCAATCATTCACTAGACCACAATTACCAAACAACTATAATTTACCCACACCTAAACAAACATACAATCACACAGCTACAAATAACCAAAACCAATTTAATAATTCACGACAACCACACTTTAATACCAACACTAACACAAACTTTCAACCACCAGAACCCATGGACACAAGCTCAGGTTATACCCACATTAGGAATAACAGTGCACAAACACGAAGATTTCCAAGAGAAATTCACCATATTGATCAAAATTTTGAAAACCTTACAACTTCCGAAAACTATGACGTCCCACATTATGTACCCGATATGGACAATTATAATGAAATTGAGGATGTGCAAAATTTTCAGTTAAATGCCTCCAAGACCCAAAGGGATACCTAGACATTAACAAACATGGTACTAATCTTCCGTATATAAACATATCTTCTCCTTTCGGACGTCCACTACGTTTTTTGATAGATACAGGTGCATCGGCATCTTTCATTAATCCAGAATATACCCAACAATTAAAGATAGAGAAATGTACACCAATAACAATAACTACAGTTCTTAATAAACACCAATTAGATACAAAAGTAAACATACCATCTTTCATTGAATTCCAAGAAAAGCAAATCCTAGAATTCTTTATATTTAAATTTCACAACTACTTTGACGGACTTATCGGACTTGACATACTTACTAAATTAAGCGCAAAAATTGACTTAGGGAATAAACACCTAATAACTAGGAATTCTATAATACCATTACTTTTCAAACCAAACTTAACGTCAGGCAAATTCTTAGTGGCTCCAAGAATAAAAACTATAATAAAAGTACCTGTAGACATCGAAAATGGTGACTTTTTAATTCCCAATATACTTATTCAACCAGATGTAATTATTTCGCCTGGTATATACAAGGCAAAAAATTGGTACAGTTTGGTAGAGGTTACCAATAAATCAAATCAAAATAAAACCATATTAATCGAAAGCCCATTAAAAGTAGACCCCCTCATTAATTGTGAATGCATAGAGATTAACAACATCGATTTCGAACAACCTTATGACCACAGTTCCAAATTAATAGAAAACCTTAGAACCGATCATTTAAATTTAGAGGAACGAAAAGCTATTACAAAAATATGCAAAGAATTTGAAGAAATCTTTCTGCAAGAAAATCAGTCCCTTAGCTTTACGAACAAAATTAAACATAAAATAATTACTAAAGACGACATTCCCATTTACACCAAGTCCTATAGATATCCACATATCCATAAAGCAGAAGTAAAAAGACAAATTACTGATATGCTTAACCAAGGCATAATACGAGAAAGCTACTCACCTTGGAGTGCACCCGTGTGGATTGTCCCAAAAAAAATAGATGCCAGTGGGAAACGCAAATGGCGTTTGGTAATAGACTACAGGAAACTAAATGAGAAAACAATTTCGGACAGATATCCAATACCAAACATTAACGAAATATTAGATAAATTAGGCAAATGTATGTACTTTAGTACACTTGATCTGGCAAGCGGTTTTCACCAAATCGAAATGAACTCAAGAGATATACCAAAAACTGCCTTTACAGTAGAAGGAGGACACTATGAGTTTGTGCGAATGCCATTTGGTCTCAAGAACGCACCGTCAACATTTCAAAGAGTAATGGATTGTGTCTTAAAAGACCTAGTAGGAACTGTATGCTTAGTATACCTTGATGATATCATTGTCTACTCAACGTCACTTCAGGAACATATCGAAAATTTGAAAAAAGTCTTTGAAGCACTCAGAGAAGCCAATTTAAAAGTACAGCTGGACAAATCAGAATTTCTACATAAGGAATGTGCATTTTTAGGCCATATCGTATCTACTGAAGGAGTAAAACCGAATCCTAATAAAATATCAGCCATTCAAAATTTCCCAATCCCTACAAACCAAAAAGAAATAAAATCATTTTTAGGCTTATTAGGATATTATCGTAAATTTATAAAAGATTTTGCTAAAATAACAAAACCATTTACAACATGTCTGAAGAAAAATGCAAGTATTATAATCGATGATAAATATAAAAAAACTTTTGAAATCTGTAAAAGCCTTCTAACCAATGACCCAATATTGCAGTACCCCGATTTTTCTAAACCATTCAACCTCACTACTGACGCAAGTAATTTTGCGATAGGAGCCATCCTATCACAAGGTCCTATAGGTAACGATAAGCCGATTTGTTATGCAAGTCGTACACTGACAACGTCTGAAATTAATTACTCTACGATAGAAAAGGAGCTTTTAGCAATAGTTTGGGCTACAAAATATTTTAGACCGTACTTATTTGGCTATCGCTTCAGAATCATAACTGACCACAAACCCTTGACATGGATAATGAGCCTTAAAGAGCCAAACTCAAAATTAATTCGTTGGCGGCTAAAATTAGAAGAATATGATTACGAAATTATATACAAAAAGGGTAAGCTTAACACTAACGCTGATGCACTTAGCCGAATTAAGTCTGACCATACAGAAACTCAGAATATTTGTGCTTTTGATACACTCTCTAACCATGGTACTTCGGGAAGTACGATTCACTCAGCTGAAGAAAATCTAAACGATGGAATACCTTTTTCAGAAAAACCAATTAACGACTTTAACCTACAAGCTTTATTTCAGAAAGGAAACTCTAATAGTCACGTGAAAGTCGAAGTAATTTTTAAAAATAAACACAGAAAAACTTTTACATACCCTAATTATACAGAAGAAATTGTAACAGATATTTTAAAAAACCATTTAGCCCCTAATAAAACTACAGCAATTTACACCGATGATGAATCTTTTCGTATTATTCAAAATATATATGCCAAACACTTTGCACATAGCAAAATTTTCCGTTTAGTTAGATGTACTGAAATAGTAAAAGACATAAAAGAAAATGATGATCAGGACAAAATCATTCAAGATTACCATGAAAATAACAATCATAGAGGCATACAAGAAACATTTGATCACCTTAAACGCGAATATTATTTTCCATACATGAAATCGAAAATAGTTCAAACAATAAATAATTGTATTTCATGTCAAAGATTGAAATACGATAGACACCCTCCCAAAAATAAATTTGAAAAACCCCCTACACCCGTTAAACCATTAGATATAATACATATAGACATTTACACAATAAACGCGAAAAATATTTTAACAGTCATAGATAAATTTTCAAAATTTGCCGCCGCATACACTTTAACAGCAAGGAATAGTCTTTGTGTAATTAAATCTCTAAAACATTTTATTAGTATGCATGGTATACCAAATCAAATTGTTTGCGATCAAGGAACTGAATTCAACTCAAATATATTTAAAGATTTTTGTCAACAATATCAGATTAACTTACATTTTACCTCTTTCCAACAATCAAGTAGCAACGCCCCTATAGAGAGACTTCATTCAACACTAACCGAAATATATAGATTAATAGTAGAGAAAATTAAAGATAAAAAATTAGAAATGGATCATGATGACATTCTTACAGAGACCCTCATAACTTACAATAATGCAATTCACTCTTCCACAAAATTAACACCTTTTGAACTTTTCTACGGGAGAACTTACAAATTCGACCGTCAAATCACATTCAACAACGAACATGAATATCTTTCCAAGATAAATCAATTTCAAACTCAATTATATGACTCCATTAGAAACAAATTACAAACCGATACTGACAACCGCATAGAAAAGCTTAATACAGATAGAGATGACCCATTAAATTACAATGAAAATGACTATATTTACAGAAAGGAATGTAGGAGAAATAAACTAACACCAAGATTTTCTAGACACGAAATAAAACAAAACAACAAGGCAACACTACTAACTACACAAAACAAAAAATTGCACAAATCAAAAATGAGAAAAAGAAAAGCTTGAAAACTAAAAATAATTTACATATTTCAGGTTAATCACCACAATACACGCACAAACACTAAACATACAAAACCTGACCGATACACAAGGTTTAGTACAAATAAAACTGGGAACAGCTAAAACAATAACGGATTACACTAACCTCATACACATAATAAAACTTGACTCATATAGCCGTAATATTTTGAAAATTGAAGAATCTTTGAAGCTTTTCATACCTTCACACCATAACAAAGGTTTGCTGGAAATTACAAAACATAAATTAACAGATCTTAAAAACAAATTAAACACGATAACACCTAGACATCGAAACAGAAGAGGACTGTTTAATGGTATAGGATCAGCAGTAAAATTTATTACAGGTAACATGGACAGCAATGATGCATCACGCATTAACGAAGTAATATTTAATTTGACATCAAAGGTACAGACAGAAACAAATAAACAAAGTATACTTAACACCAAAATTATTGAAAGAATAGAAAACATTACAAACCACATAAACAATGAACAAGATATTATAGTTCAGTCTTTACAACATTCACAAAATAGCATTCATTCCAATTCTAGACTCATTAATGATATTCAATACTTGAACCAAATCAACTATCATATAGAATTATTATCAAATCATATTGCAAGTATTTCCGAAGCAATGACTTTATCCACACTCAAGATTATACCAAAAATGATTTTAAATTTGGAAGAACTGGAAGAAATCGAAAACAATCTGGAAAACCAATCTATTAAAGTAGACACAATAGAACATTTATATGAATTACTAGAGCTACAAGCTTATTATAATGACACAAATATTATTTTCAATATTCTTATTCCTCATATCCCACATCAGCAATACACAATTTCCCACACAATCCCTATACCAATTAATAAAACAAAAGAAATAATAATTAAACCATATACAATTTATAATAATGAAAAAATTCAGTATTTTGACCATTTATGTAAGAAAATTGAAAATCTGTATTACTGCAAAGAAAGCTTACAACAAGAAACAATTGACAAATCACCATGCTTTGGTAAAATTATAAACAATCTAGAGGCTTATTGTAGATTAAATGATGTAGGCGAGATAGTGAAAGTCTCACAACCCGAACAAGGGCTCGTGTTAACAACTAACTTACCACCAACAGAAGTAAAAACATCATGTGATTCAAAGAAATATACACTCGAAGGCAATTTACTAATAAGTTTTGCAAATTGTGATCTGATTATTAACGATATTACCTATAGAGGCAATCCAAATATATATTGGGACAATTTTATCCTAAACCAATCCATGGAAATAAGTATAAAATCTTTATCTACAATGGAAAGCTTAAGTATACCTAAACTTAAAGAGTACCATTTAAAAAATAAATTAGCCATCGAAGTCTTGTCAAATAATACAGAATTACACAGAAACATAAACTACAGCCTCCTAGCTACAATAATTGGTATAATAATTATCGTCTTCTTAATCAAAAAGAAAACGAAATTTGTCATAAAAGAAATTCCTACAACAAACATAGTCGCTCCTGACCAACAATACTTTTGGCCATCGCTCCATACTAAGGGGGGAGGAGTTATAGATATTACTTCTACAACAACAACAAACCCACCAGCAAAACCACCTAGAATAAGTTAATATTAAAAACCTAGATTAATTAAGTTAAATATAAAAAATTAATAAGAAATAAACAAAATGTAATAAACTCTTTTCAGAGTAAGCACTTTTGCATATGACCTAATTATATGTATGATTTCGAAATTATTAAAAAGAAATTAAACAAGCAACAATGTATTGAACCAATTTGAACTTGTTGGATAAACATAATTTTATACAAACAACAATGTATTGAACTTTTATTGATAAGCATTTTTTGTATTTTAACAATAAGTTTGATTCTAAAAGAAAAAGATTGAATAAAACAGATATTATTGGATAGCAAAAGAAACCAGACGTGTTTTTTTTAGAACTTAAAAAGAGCAATAATATAACTCGTGCGACTTTTACAATAAGAAATAATAATGATCATTAGTACAAATTTAAGTGTATTCTCTTTTAAGTTAAAGAACTAGTTCAATTATTACTTCCTTTTTTCTGAAATAAGATAATGTGGCAAATATGGCAATCACAAGAGTAAATCATTATATGGCAAGTAGTGTTTAAGGTAATGTCTAATTTTTTGCTGGGAAACGATAACTGTACCAAAGAATTTCTTTTGTGTGCGCGTACTCTTCTCTCAATCAAAAATTTCTTGCAATCATCCTACTTATAGTTTATCCCTAGCTCTGACATCATTTTTTTTACACGAATCCCGGCACAATTTACATACCGGTAGAGAAAGAGAGACTAATCAAGGAGAAATAGCTCTAAAAGATTTGACAAAACAATTTAAAAATGCCGGACGGAATATTACCTGTAACAATTTTGTGAAATCGAGTTCACCACCTAAAACCCTTAACGTTGAAACCCTCTCCATTGTATAGAGTTTTCTAATATATTTGGTATTGGAAAAATAAAGCTATAAAGTAAAGCAAGTTGATCCCCTCCTCTTCTTTTGGAATTGACTGTGGCACTCGAAAATAAAAGATGGATGCTTCATACATTTCTGTAACATGCAAAATAAAAGAAGAGAAACATCAAGTGAAAAAATATGTACTCGCCCATATTTTCCGAGTTTACAGCCACTGAACTTTTCATACAAAAGTACGATTGTGCACTATATCTTAAAGATATCAATATGGATATCGTTTAAACGCTTTTGAGGAAATCTCTCAGGAAATTCTAATATTTTTTTTAATGATTAAACCATTAAGACCCGATGATATTTTTTTTGTAAAATTGTATGTAACACTTAGTATTATTATTTTTTTCTTATTTTTTAGTTATCTGTCACCCCAACATTTTTTTTATACCCTTCCCCACAAAAAGTGGAAATAGGTATATATAAGTTTGTCATCCCGTGTGTAAGTTCTACAATATCCATTTCCGACCCCATAAAGTGTATATATTCTGACTTCTTTTGCATATCGAAGTCGATTGAGCGATGTCCGTCTGTCCGTCCGTGTTAGTCTTGAAAATAACTTTGCCGAGGCAAACTTCATTTCACAAAAAAAAAAAATATGTCAATTGATCAGATATAGCATCGAAAGAGGTGGTATTGAAAATCAGCATGATTGTTCCATGTTCTGCGAGGCAGCAGGCAAATCACCTTGTCATTTTGCGGTAGAGAATTAAAAAATAAGGCAAAACCTCAAATGAAAAAATTGGTGCGCACCAATATTTTCGAGTTTCGGGGCTCTGAAATTTTCAAATTTTTTGACATTTCAATATGGGTATCATTTTAAAGTTTTTGAAGAGATCTTTAAGGAAACACTAAAAAACACATGCCATAAAGCTCCTTTGCTTATAAAGTTACATAATCAAATCTTCTCAAGCTATATACGTAACAATTTATATAATCAAAAGTCATATTCAGTTTTCTTTTGCTAACAAGAAGTATTCGAATATTTATAGGAGTGCAATAATTAATGACTTTGCCAAAGATTTCTTAACATAGAAGACACACGACCACAAGCAAAATTAATATGGCTAGACAAAGTGCGAGTGCTGCTAAAGTATATTCCTAGATTTTTAGCAACATTTACAATCTCAATCTGTTAAGTATTTAAGATTAGGGCAGGACTATAAACAAGTTTTAATAAATTATTCTTAATAATAATAATAGCTTTGAATATCTTGGGATTTATACCTTGGCCATTAGCGGTAACGGTAGTGACAAATAATGAAGCAAATTGCAAGAAATAATGGTAAAACAACATTAAAAAATACATTTACAAGTAAAATTTTAATAATAGCGCTAAGCCGTATCCGTATGAAAAATTTAGGGGTAATATATTTTCTAAAATGTAATCATTTATATTTAAAGGATATTTTAAAGTTAACAACTCCTACAAAAAAACCGACTTCAAAACAGATTTCATCTGTCTGGCTAAAACGGTTTAAAAGTATGGCCACATGCATTAGATTACATTAACTATTGGGACACCCGTATATCTCCAAACTTCATACTTGTTCAACTATTCAACAGTTTAGCAATATTAATTAAATTACAGCAACTATGGGGGCACCCTTTAATTTCCAAATCATATTATATACCAGCTCTTGTAATAAATTTAGCTATCAGGTTCTGTGTAAATTTCAACCGTCTGTCTATAACGGTCTTACATAGCCATATGTCACATTACATCAACTATTGTAACACCCTTTAATTTATATTTTAAAATTTTTATACTTCTTATTATACCAAACAAAGTAGTGGAAATTCTGTCTAAAATTCAGTTGTTTGTATATAAGGTTTAAAAAATTACGGCGATATAAGTAAGTCAAATAATAATAATTTTGGGAATACCAATTACTTTCTATGTAATCTAATCTATTTTAAATTATAACCTTTTTGTTATAGAGGAGTAAGTAATACAGCTTCTTTGTAAATTTCAATCGTCTGTCTACACCTGTTCAAAAGTATGGCCATATACATCAAATTAAATGAACAGTTGGGGAACGCTTTAAATTATAATATTGAACATTTATACTTGTTATTATACCGGTTATAATAATCGGTGTTTTGTAAAATTTCCAAGCGTTTGTGTACAACGGATCAAAAGAAAAGCCCATATAGGTCAATTTTCGTCACCTATGCGGACACCTTTTAATTTTTAGATTTATTTTTCAATTACCCTTTGCTATTGGGAGCTATAATTATACTCAGTTTTTTTAATTTTTAGAGCGGTGTTCTTTACGGTTCCTAGTGCATTTAAAAAACATGAATCTTGTATGGGGACACCCTTTAACTCCCAAAATCAAATTTTATAGTTGTGTTTATAGCGGACTTAGAAATACAGGGTCGATGTAAATTTCAAGCGTCTGTCTACAACTGTTAAAAAGTATGGCCATATACATCAAATTAATGAACTATTGGCGCACCCTTTAAGTTATAATTTTTAATTTTTATACTTGTTACTATATTCATATTTTGACAAATTGGAAAATTTCAGAGCCCGCAACACGGAAAATATGGGCGAGCGCCAATTTTTTCACTTGACAGATTTTTATTATTTTTTAATTCTCATAATTTTAATTATTACTACTTGTTACTATAACGGTCATAGCAATCGACATTCTGCCCAATTTGCAAGTGTTTGTCTACAACGGTTCAAAAGGTAGGCCCATATAAGTAAATCTACATCAATTACGGGGCACCCTTTAATTTCCAAATTCAAATTATAAACTACGCTTATATAGCGGGGTTAGCAATACAGGTCCCTTTTAAGTTACAGCGTTCTTTCTATAACGGTTAAAAAGTTTGGCCACATGCTTAAAATTGCATTAACTATCGGTTCACCCTTTAACTTCCAAATCCAAGATTTATACTTTTTGTTATAGCGGACTTAGCAATACAGGTTCCTTGTAAATTTCAAGCGTCTCTGTACAACTGTTTAAAGTTATGGCCATATACATCAAATTAAATGAAATATTGGCGCACCCTTTAAGTTATAATTTTCAATTTTAATACTTGTTACTAAAACGGTCATAGTACACTATACATGCATTCTGTCCTAGTTGCAAGCGTTTATGTATAACGGTTCAAAAGATAGGCCCATATAAGAAAATCTACATAATTTATGGGCCACCCTTTAATTTATAAATTCAAATTATAAACTCGTTGATATAGCGGGCTTAGCAATACAGGTTCGTTGTAAATTTCAAGCGTCTGTCTACAAAAATTGTAGCCATATACATCAAATTAAATGAACTATTGGCGCACCCTTTAAGTTATAATTTTTAATTTTAATACTTGTTACTATATTCATATTTTGACAAATTGGAAAATTTCAGAGCCCGCAACACGGAAAATATGGGCGAGCGCCAATTTTTTCACTTGACAGATTTTTATTATTTTTTAATTCTCTATCGCTTCATATATTTATTTATGTGATTGTCGTAACTATTTTGTTCCAAAAACAATGAAGAAATTAGCGGTAGGCGTGGTGTTTTGCCTGCTTCCTAGCACCTCATTCGACACTATATCTGATCGGTTGATATTTTTTTTTTGTGAAATCAAGTTTGCCGTGGCTAAAACTGACACGGACGGTATGAAAACGTTGGTGATTATTCCCATGGAAACAATGGTACTCTTGTCCCAAATGGCCATACATTATTAAAGATTCCAATGGACAAAGCAACAATAAAAAGCCATGTTATTTTTGCAATGTTATATTTGTTGAAAAGCCGCTGCTTCCCAGTAAAATAAATGTATATTGATTATTAAGTTCCTATGGATAGATCTTAATGAGTTAAGTTTGTAATACTTTCCGTATGTTGAAAGCAACACGAAGTAGGAGCAGTAAAGAGTAGTACATATTCGATAATCAGTTATTTAGAAAAGTTCGCTAAAAGAAAGTTCGTAAAAATTGCTTAAATGAAAGTTTCTGAAAGTCGAAAGCTTAAAGTTGCCTAAAGTTTAATATTATCTTATTTTTCAAAAATTATCTAACGTTACCATTTTTTTTATAAAATTGCGTATGTTTTTTATTTATAAATCCTGAAGTTATTAAAATATTTTTTTTAAATACTTAAATAAACATAAACACATCAAAATGTAATCATTTATATTTAAAGGATATTTTAAAGTTAACAACTCCTACAAAAAAACCGACTTCAAAACAGATTTCATCTGTCTGGCTAAAACGGTTTAAAAGTATGGCCACATGCATTAGATTACATTAACTATTGGGACACCCGTATATCTCCAAACTTCATACTTGTTCAACTATTCAACAGTTTAGCAATATTAATTAAATTACAGCAACTATGGGGGCACCCTTTAATTTCCAAATCATATTATATACCAGCTCTTGTAATAAATTTAGCTATCAGGTTCTGTGTAAATTTCAACCGTCTGTCTATAACGGTCTTACATAGCCATATGTCACATTACATCAACTATTGTAACACCCTTTAATTTATATTTTAAAATTTTTATACTTCTTATTATACCAAACAAAGTAGTGGAAATTCTGTCTAAAATTCAGTTGTTTGTATATAAGGTTTAAAAAATTACGGCGATATAAGTAAGTCAAATAATAATAATTTTGGGAATACCAATTACTTTCTATGTAATCTAATCTATTTTAAATTATAACCTTTTTGTTATAGAGGAGTAAGTAATACAGCTTCTTTGTAAATTTCAATCGTCTGTCTACACCTGTTCAAAAGTATGGCCATATACATCAAATTAAATGAACAGTTGGGGAACGCTTTAAATTATAATATTGAACATTTATACTTGTTATTATACCGGTTATAATAATCGGTGTTTTGTAAAATTTCCAAGCGTTTGTGTACAACGGATCAAAAGAAAAGCCCATATAGGTCAATTTTCGTCACCTATGCGGACACCTTTTAATTTTTAGATTTATTTTTCAATTACCCTTTGCTATTGGGAGCTATAATTATACTCAGTTTTTTTAATTTTTAGAGCGGTGTTCTTTACGGTTCCTAGTGCATTTAAAAAACATGAATCTTGTATGGGGACACCCTTTAACTCCCAAAATCAAATTTTATAGTTGTGTTTATAGCGGACTTAGAAATACAGGGTCGATGTAAATTTCAAGCGTCTGTCTACAACTGTTAAAAAGTATGGCCATATACATCAAATTAATGAACTATTGGCGCACCCTTTAAGTTATAATTTTTAATTTTTATACTTGTTACTATATTCATATTTTGACAAATTGGAAAATTTCAGAGCCCGCAACACGGAAAATATGGGCGAGCGCCAATTTTTTCACTTGACAGATTTTTATTATTTTTTAATTCTCATAATTTTAATTATTACTACTTGTTACTATAACGGTCATAGCAATCGACATTCTGCCCAATTTGCAAGTGTTTGTCTACAACGGTTCAAAAGGTAGGCCCATATAAGTAAATCTACATCAATTACGGGGCACCCTTTAATTTCCAAATTCAAATTATAAACTACGCTTATATAGCGGGGTTAGCAATACAGGTCCCTTTTAAGTTACAGCGTTCTTTCTATAACAGTTAAAAAGTTTGGCCACATGCTTAAAATTGCATTAACTATCGGTTCACCCTTTAACTTCCAAATCCAAGATTTATACTTTTTGTTATAGCGGACTTAGCAATACAGGTTCCTTGTAAATTTCAAGCGTCTCTGTACAACTGTTTAAAGTTATGGCCATATACATCAAATTAAATGAAATATTGGCGCACCCTTTAAGTTATAATTTTCAATTTTAATACTTGTTACTAAAACGGTCATAGTACACTATACATGCATTCTGTCCTAGTTGCAAGCGTTTATGTATAACGGTTCAAAAGATAGGCCCATATAAGAAAATCTACATAATTTATGGGCCACCCTTTAATTTATAAATTCAAATTATAAACTCGTTGATATAGCGGGCTTAGCAATACAGGTTCGTTGTAAATTTCAAGCGTCTGTCTACAAAAATTGTAGCCATATACATCAAATTAAATGAACTATTGGCGCACCCTTTAAGTTATAATTTTTAATTTTAATACTTGTTACTATATTCATATTTTGACAAATTGGAAAATTTCAGAGCCCGCAACACGGAAAATATGGGCGAGCGCCAATTTTTTCACTTGACAGATTTTTATTATTTTTTAATTCTCTATCGCTTCATATATTTATTTATGTGATTGTCGTAACTATTTTGTTCCAAAAACAATGAAGAAATTAGCGGTAGGCGTGGTGTTTTGCCTGCTTCCTAGCACCTCATTCGACACTATATCTGATCGGTTGATATTTTTTTTTTGTGAAATCAAGTTTGCCGTGGCTAAAACTGACACGGACGGTATGAAAACGTTGGTGATTATTCCCATGGAAACAATGGTACTCTTGTCCCAAATGGCCATACATTATTAAAGATTCCAATGGACAAAGCAACAATAAAAAGCCATGTTATTTTTGCAATGTTATATTTGTTGAAAAGCCGCTGCTTCCCAGTAAAATAAATGTATATTGATTATTAAGTTCCTATGGATAGATCTTAATGAGTTAAGTTTGTAATACTTTCCGTATGTTGAAAGCAACACGAAGTAGGAGCAGTAAAGAGTAGTACATATTCGATAATCAGTTATTTAGAAAAGTTCGCTAAAAGAAAGTTCGTAAAAATTGCTTAAATGAAAGTTTCTGAAAGTCGAAAGCTTAAAGTTGCCTAAAGTTTAATATTATCTTATTTTTCAAAAATTATCTAACGTTACCATTTTTTTTATAAAATTGCGTATGTTTTTTATTTATAAATCCTGAAGTTATTAAAATATTTTTTTTAAATACTTAAATAAACATAAACACATCAAAATTGCTTTTTAAAATATAAGATTCGGATTCTCATTTTGATATTGGACGTATATATATATATATATATATATATATATATATATATATATATACATATATAAAGATCTAAGTATATAATTTATGTATTTCTTTAATATTTTTAATGTATAACTTTTTAAGGGAAAGCCACTTCCACGAAATATATCTCAAGGTGTGATCGTTAGCAATCATTCGCTTGTATTACAAGGGGTGACCAGGTCCACAGCTGGCAACTACTCTTGTGTCGGTTATAATGCTGAAGGAGAGGGAAGTAGTGCACCATTTCTTCTTAATATATTATGTAAGTATTAACTCTTTTTTTCTGTAAATTTTTAGATACTGATTTGAAATAAACAATACATAATTAAGTCAATATGTGCTCACAATTACTTTAGATTAAAGGGTGAGAATTAAAAAATAATTTGTAGAGAAAATAGAAAAATCATTGGAGCTTTTTAAAATATGTAGTAACAAAATCAATATATTTTTCAAATTATTTATTGTAACTTCAAAAAAATTAAACTAACAGCAATATTTCAATCTATCGCAGGCTAAAATGTAATATTCGGGCATTTCCATGAGCGTGTCAATTACGACGGTAATAATCTTGCAAAAACAAAAACCGACTTCAAAACAGATTTCAGCTATTTGTCTTTAATAGTTCAAAAGTCTGGCCAAATACATCAGATCATATTAACTATTAGGGCAACCTTTAACTTTCACATTAAAATTTTATACTAGTTTTAATATCGGTCTTAGCAATACAGCTAGTAAATTTCAACCCTCTGTCTACAACAGTTTAGCCATATACATCAAATTACATAAACTATAGAAACATTTCTTTAAATTCCAAAACAAAATTTTGTAATTGCTGTCTGTAACGGTTCAACAGTTTGGTCATATACATCAAAGTACATTAACTATTGTGACACCCTTGTTTTCCAAATCCAAATTTTACACCTATTATTATTATATCGGATCTAAGAAAACAGTTTCTTTGATAATTTCAACCGTCTGCCTACAACTGTACAACATTCTCGCAATATACATCAAATTGCATCAACGCCAGGGGCACTCTTTAATAATAATGTTTCAAGATTATTGCATTATACATCGACTATTGTGACACCCTTTAATTTTAAATATTTATATTTTTTTATAGTAAAGCAGTGGACATTTTGTCTAATTTTTAAAAGTTTGTGTGTAACAGTTAAAAAATAGATATAGTTCAAATAACATCAGTTATTCTATTGTTTACTTGGTTTTATAGTGGACATATCAGTGCATGTTTCTTGAAAATTTTAGCTGTCTATCTATCACGTTTTAAAAGATTGGCCACCAACATCAAATTATATCCATATATATAAATTGTTCTTTGATTTTCAAATCTAAACTATACTTGTTCCCAGCAAAAAATTTTTGAAAAGATAATCGAGTGTGGAATTAAGCATTTTTGGAAGAAGTACTTCAGAACTAGATTGCCAACTTAATGATTTTACATTAATTATTGTAGGAAATAATGAGTACCATAAGTACGGTAGTCTCTTTTAATATAAAGAACTAGTTCCATTACCATTACGAGTAACAAAATATGGCAATCACAAAAGTAAGTAATTTTATGGCAAGTAGTTTTTAAGGTAATGTCTATTTTTTGTTTATAGCGGACTAAGCAAAACAGTTTTTTTTGTAAAGTATGACCGTTGTGAGACCCAGTCATAACGCTTGCAGGATATTTTACTGTGCGTTTTAGGCAATCTTTGTGATATGCTACTTTCATTTTTCGAAAAACTCTTGAACCTGCTTCACCTACATATAATTTCAATCGCGATTCATCACTGAAAATAAGAGAATTCCACTGTCTCTGAGTCCATACTTGCCACTCTTTCGCTCATAGTAAACGTTTTCGTTTTTGCATCAGTCTTAAGAATGGTTTTTCTTTTGGCTTGAATAGTATACATTTTTTTATTCAAACATTTTCTCGTAGTTTCACGCCCTATAGGTTTCCCAATAGCCAATGAACATTCTGCTGTTAAATTTCTAACCTAAATTTCTAAGCGAAAAGATTGCGTTTCACTTTCATCTACAGAAGCAAAATTTAGCGCTTTGTCTGAAGCGTGTAAAGAAGCTGTTTGGATTCCGCGTGTGTTATGAGAGCTTAATTGGTGTTAATAATTGCCACTAAATTGAAGACTTAGTAACCGGTTAAAACACATTGATTCGATAATTTAGTTTGTACAAGATTACATTAAAAACAACTAATTGAGGTATAATTCTGCCCTACTGACAACAAGTCAGCCTACTATGTTAGCTGATTTGTTTACCAAAGCTATACCGAAAGACAAATTTGTTTTATTAGGAAATAAATAAAACTTAAACTAATTCAGAAAAGGTGAAAATTAAGGAGGAAACTGTTACATGTTGTTTACATTTTTTTTATAATTAATAACATTACATTTTAATTTTTAAAACATAAATTATTCAATATGGCAACTTTAAAATTTTCTGTTTCTTAAGCTCTAAACACAGAACACAGCAGGCTACCGACTACAATCTGTCTGGCGACAGCACAGCTACACGACTATTTCTATTTTTGTTGGCTACAAAATATAAGTTAGTGATGTCAACACATCAAGGAACATGAAATAAATGAGAAAGAAGATAAAATCACGAAAAGTTGAATATAAATTACAACAGTTATACAATATTGGAAATTCTTGCCGTTTTAAAGGCAAAAGGTACTACCTTTGTCAGCAAACAAATAATAAATGGAATTAAACGCTAGAAGCAGTCCTTCAATTTCATGCTGTAGGTTTTATTATTAAACTTTAATCCATTTTTAATTATAATGTTAATTCATACAAGGTTTAACTTAGGTTAAATAAATATTAGAAATCTCGGATAGTTTTTATGTTGTTCACAATTGCTTCTTTTCCAAATTTGAAATTATATTGTTTGTAATAAAATTTTTAATTCAAAAACTCTTTTTAATTAAAGTTGGAGAGCCAATTTTCATAAATATAAATTATCATGGCGGTACAACACACTGCTGTAGGGAAATTTTGGGGAAAAAATAAATAAATATTTTTTAGTAAGTTTTTAGGAAAGGATTAAAGCCTAAAAAATAAATAAAATAAAAAATCATTATTGCAAAAACGACTTAATTAATTTTACAGACGGACGAATTGTCCGCCCAAAAAAGAAGTGGCCGTTTAACAAATTACTTTATTCTCTTAATCGTTTGTTTTGTGAATTCAGATTTTTAAAATTCTTTACAAGCACTTGGTTTGTTTAAAAAGCGCTGAAAAGAAATTAAAGTGGCACCAATGAAAAAGAGAAAAAAAACAGCTGTTCACTTGCTCAAAATTTATTTCAATTGTGGACGCCTATTAGTATAATTGTGCTTTGTAAGTATTTAATTTTCATTTTTGTTGCATTTTTATATTATTTCCAAATTTCAGGTAAAACATGGATATTGATGAAAGAATTATAGAAGAAGTGCGCAGCCGCGCAATTTTATATGACCTCGGCCAGCCTGACTATAAAAATGTTAGAAGACAAGAGCAGGATGGGAGGGAAGTATCTGCTATTTTGAAATTAAGTGGTAAGTCATATTGTATAATCATTTGCATCGAAGTTTCATCGCATTGGCTGTTCCAGAGCTGGAGTGCTAGAAAAGGTTAAAGGGTCTCAGAGACCCCTATAAAAGATGCAAACGATTGCAGCAAATCGCTTCTGGAAGTGGAGCTGTATCCGTTAAAAAAAGTGGATGTATTTTGATATGATGCCTATTTTAGATGATGTCCAAGCTCACGACGGTAAGTTTTATTCTGCCAATAACAAAGTATACATACATATATGTGTAAATATGCACAAACATTTTTTATATCATATCGTGTACCTCCCAGCACAAATAGAAACATATATAAAGAAGAAGATCCCGTCGAAGAGGTCGATTTGGATACTGAGGAGGTACTCTCACCTGCTTCGCACACATCCCGAAAAAAGGTATGTACGTGACAGTTGCTATTTTTACCATTCTAATAGTTATTATATCTGTTTTTAGAAAGATGACAGCCAAAAATTGGAAGAATTCCTTAACGCTGACATTGGTGGGTTAATTGAAGCAAAAAAGCAGGACGTGGATTCCACCGCAAAGCATTTCGCAAGCCTAGCTGCGGAAATAAAAGAAGCCGGCATGCCACCAAGTGTAATAAATAAAATTGAAATAAAGGTATCCAATTTAGTTTTTAATGAAATTGAAAACTTTTTCAAAGATAATCAAATTAATCAATTGCTATTGAGTTAACCTCATTGCAAAGAACTAAATTAATATTCAGCTTTGATTTATCAAATTTCAATAACTAAATAATAATCTAGCTCTTCCCATTTGGGATCAATTCATAGTTAACTTCTTTAATTTTGTTTTTTTAATGGAAGACTGATATTCTTTTAATTTTTTATTTATTGTACGATAATATTTGGAGCAAATTTTTTGTTTTGTTTTTTGAATTTGAAAATGCTTTTTTTTATGATACGATATACTTATTTTTCATTATTGTTTTTTGAAGCACCATCCTATAGCACTGTGAAAAATTGCAGGTAGCGAAAAGTTGAAAAATACCGCAAATACGAATTTGCCTATAACAATTTTTTATTCAATGTGCATTTTTAAAATGTTTCTCTCTTTTACAACTTATAAATAACACTTGCATATATATTATTATTTTGCGTGTACAATAAGCAAGACTTGTATGTTAATTGTTTTATTAGGGCAACTAACAACCTCAAATGTAAAAATAAACAAGAAAAAATGTGCCGAGTACCTTAATTTTAAGTTTGCAACATGTACTTCATGCGAACTACGCCAAGTACCTGAATTGAACGTACAGTTTTCAGCTTGTGACGTGTTCTTACAACGAACGCAGCCAAGTGCAATTTTATACTATGGCAAATTTATTATATATCAATTTTGATATAAATAATAATAAGTAAAAGCAGTATTGTGCTTGTCGTTGTTTTTTCTAAATTGTTATTGCTTACAAAATGAACCGTTGATATCACTGTTTTAAGCATGTTAGTTTTCTCTTCTACAATTAAAGGTTATGTCGTATGTACGTAACATATGCAAGTTTGAACATGATAATTATAAACCGTATGTTAAACACAGATTGTGACATACACAACAAACAACATATGGATAGCAATTTTGACATACATATGACTTGTACACGCCCTCTAAACACAGCATTAGAGTGTATAATTTGAAATGTGTTGAAAAAATTTTAAAACTACAGTAGCTCCAAGCGAAACTCGTCACCTATGAAAACAAATTTCTTTATATTATATGTCTAAAACTAAATAGGCTAATAAAATAAATTTACTTAATTTTAGTACAAAACTATGTACTTAATTAAATATCAGAAACGAAATTTATTTATTAAAATACAGATAAATATTTTAAAAAGTGCCAACTTTCGACGCCAAAGCCAAACTCGTACAGTCTTATTTAATTTGGCAACATTCTTTTAATTTGCATCTAACTTCGGGATATTTCGTAAAAATAATTAAAAAAAATTAGGGAGTTTTCCCATTATTACCTTTTTTATTGTCATTTATTTGATTTTTTGTTTGAAAGAGTTACAAAAGAGAACAAAATGGGTAGACAGAGAAGACAAACTTCTGTCGAAGTAAGAAAATTAATAATTCAACATCATAATAATAATAAATCGCTGCGATAAATATCTGAGATAGTTGATAGAAGCCTATCAACAGTGCAATATATTATATTATTATAAAAATATATTATATATATTATATTATATAATATATTATATTATAAAAAGGTGTAAAATGGAAGAGAGGATTGCGAACAAGAAGAAAAGTGCAAATAACAAAATTTTCTCTGCTAAAGACGAGCAATATATTTTACGTCAATAAAAAAGAACCCATTTTTAAGTGGTCCGCAACTCGTAGAAGTTGTGTAGAAAGACTTAGGAAAAAATGTTGCCCACAGACGATAAGAAACATATTAAAAAGGGCTAATTTAAATAGTAGAAGGACAAGAGTTAAACTTCTGATTAATAAGAGAAATCAAAGAGAAGGTTGCGATTCGCCAAGGAACATGAAACAAAGGATTTTTCATTTTGGAAGCAAGTATTATTCACAGATGAAAGTAAATTCAACTTGTTTGGTTAAGATGGAAGACCTTATGTATGGAGAAAATCCAATGAGGAGTTGCTTGTCTAAAACATGAAACCAATAGTTAAGCACGTTGGTGGGTCAGTAATGGTTTGGGGATAATTTTCTGCATCTGGGCCCGGTGTTTTACAATTTATCGATGGTACCATGGATCAGCATATGTATCTGAACATTTTAAAAGAAAGTTTGCCAGTTTGTAAGCAGAAACTTTGTCTTGGTGAAAACTTTTATTTTTACCAAGCCAACGACCCTAAGCATAAGGCTTATAATGTGCGATCATGGCTACTTTATAATTGTCAACATGTTATGGATACACTAGCCCAGAGTCCAGACATAAACCCAGTCGAAAATTTGTGGAGCTATCTCAATCGTAAAATTCGTAGTCATACAATAAGTTCTAAGGATGGCTTGAAAAGAGTCATTCAGGACGAATGGGGCAAAATTGAACCAAGTTTTTGCAAAAACCTTGTGCGCAGTATGCCAAATAGATTGAAAATGGTGATAAAAAATAAAGGCATGCACACCAAATAATAATATTTAAAACCAACAAAATAATATTTGATTGAAGTGTGGTGTACGAGTTTGGCTTTGTCACAGAAATTACTATTATTTTAAGTTTTTATTACAAACATTTTTTACTGAATAATAATTTAAAGTTTTTATGTTTTGTTAAATTTGTTATAAAATGAACTAATAAAATAAATACAGTTTTATTTGTTAAGAGCTTCTTACTTAATGTTAAAAGATAGTTTAAAAATTAGTCTAAAGTGTACGAGTTTCGCTTGGAGCTACTGTATGTTTTGATTTTTAATTATGAATATTATTTGCGTTTAATTTTGTATACATGTATGTTTTTCTAGTTTTGAATTTTTTTTAAAAATATTTTGTTTGTTGCTTGTTTTTAAATGAAATAAAAATTTTTACAATGCTTTTTATTTTACTTTTATTAGCCAATAAAATGATTTAAGTACAAAAAACAAAATATGCGTATTATTACACAGAATTATTTGCTAGGAAATGTTTTAGGATATCGCGAAGTTGAAATGCTGTTATGGATGAACGGTTAGCTGATCTGAGTGGTCAACAAGCTCGATAGTGAAATAATTCCTGTCATTTTGCAACATTAAAAAGTAGTACTGTGGCTAAGACAATTTTGTCTGCATTTTTTGAACACATATTTATCGTTGTATGTAATACCCTCCATCTGTTGGCCAAAATTCCAAAGGCATTTTCAATATGCACTCGAGCTATAGACAACATTGTATTAAATTTGTCTTTATCTTGCGGTAAGTTATGTCCGGGAAATGGTCTCATTAAATTATTTTTTTAAGGGAATGCGCTATCACCGACAAAATAATAAGGGAAAATTGTATTAGTTTCTGGAACTTCCAAAGTACCGTTCAATAATTTTCTTCACTTCGAGCAAGTACGCCACCATCACTCTGACTACCTAAAGCCACGACACACACATGCTGCCATTATTACGATGCTAAACGTTTTTTTTGTAATTAAAATACAAGGAACCGCTTTTCTTTGGGCAAACTACACGTATACGTTTCTTGTCAATAGTTTCTAAGCAATTTGGCGTTCCAGTTTTCACATAAAACTTTTCCGATATTGTTTTGAGTTCGCTTACGTTAGGAGGTGAT
Source organism: Gymnosoma rotundatum (assembly GCA_916610165.2). NCBI lineage: Eukaryota > Metazoa > Arthropoda > Insecta > Diptera > Tachinidae > Gymnosoma > Gymnosoma rotundatum. The sequence goes on from OU744336.1 coordinate 115,212,137, forward strand.
AAGTACACAGAATGCAGCTCTTTCCAAATTGCATCACACGTTTCATACATAACTTTCCTAACAGTGGAAATTCCCAGCTTGTAAGCCCAAGCAAGAGTTTGGATATTAAATTCTTGGGCCAAGTACCTGAAATTATTTGTTTCTTATAGTATAAAATACTGATTACTCTTACGTTGGCTTACATTATTGTTACGGCCAAGCACGTCTCTGCAGCTATAGATTTTCTATTAGAATATCCCTGCATCTTTTCGTTTAAAAGGGTTAACAACGAATTAAAATTATATATGCTCATACGAGTTGCTTTAAAAAAATGCTCTTCATCCTTTTCCATTAATTGCTGTACGAACGTTTTTATAGAATCCTTCTTCATCGCGGCTTAGATTCACCGGGCGAATCCACCACCTCGGGTAGCTTTTTTTATGAAGCTTGTAGGCTTCATATACTTGAGCTGTATTACGAGCTATTTTAGCAATGGATGCAAAAATAGCTCGTACACGCAAAGAAAAAATATGGTTGTGATATGGTCACAATAACCATAATATGTTCTTTGTAACATTGTAAAGTTGCAGAGAACAAATTATAGTTGTTTTCAGCAATACTTCAGTCACAACAAACACGTTTTTGTTGATATTTAACCATTATATGGTTACTGTGCACAAAAAATACAACATGGTTGGTTCAGCGTAAAAAAATTTGAACTACGACCAAAGTCTTATAACTTATTAAAAATAATATAATATATTTAACCATAATAATATAAAATTAATCAAAGTAAGATTAAAAGCAAATAAAATAATGTTTCCGCTTAAAAATATTTTGTTCTTGGTCTTGACAGAATGTTTTTCTATCAATTTAGTAATTTTTTGTCAGCTTAAAGTTGAAATTGTTTTTATTGTTCGAGAAAATTAAAAAAATAAAAATGTATGTACAAAACAAACAATTAAAAATAATACAGAAAATATGACAAAAAATAAAAAGGTAAGCAAAGCATTTCAAAAATAGTTGAAATATACATATTGTTACGTTTTACCCTTTTTAGCAGGCAAACGTACGGATTCTTTTGATTGCAAAATTCTGTGTTCTTTTACTCTGTGGCTTTCTCTGGCTATACTTCTTAATCCTACCGGTCTTGTGAACCCTTGGTCTCGTATTTACTAAACATGCGTTATCACCACAAACGCAGCCATCCACGTTACACTACTGTGTTACTCCGGCGAGACATGAACTACTCGATGCCTTGTTTAGTAACCTTAACCATCCACAGACATCTCCACTACTCCTTTTATCCAAGCCAGTCATCTCCTTTAATCCAGTAGCCACAACACACGTCTGCCATACACTGTTGTTATGCTGTTACATTTCCCCGCGCTAACCGCTATTGCTATTACTTTTTATTATAAAGGCCTCCTTGACAATTATCTGCTCTCTTATATTAAATTGGACGTCTCCACTGAATTATCTGCCATGGCTTCACACAATAATTGCCTTTTTGCCACTCGGGAGGTTTGTACTTTTGTTTATTAATTTTAATTGCTTATAACAATTATTATTTTCTTTCGTTGCACGCATGCCCGCATGCGGTATCGCACTCGGACCCCCTGGTTTGTAGTACGCACCTCTACCAACGCAGCCATTGAGGCTGCTCAGCTTTTGTTGGCTAACTTGTGGTTTTGTTATTCCGTAAACACACCATTGGTTGTTGAATTAACTTTATTCACCACACTCATACGGAAACAACTACAGGGGTTGTCGATTTTATTATTCGTAACAATATGTTAGCATACAAATCTTTATTTTGGTGTTATAAGCACAATTGTGAAACCATTTACGTATTTTTTTTTTATTTAAAGCTATCATATTATACATCAACAATAGTTGCCAGATGCCAGATTAACGTATTAGAAGTCTTGGATAAATGTGAAGTCAGTACCGAAGTACCATTACGTACCGTTCATCTTCAATACGAGAATATCACGTGTATTCCATAAATGGATATTCACTTGGGAATGTTTGCAGATAAGATGATTTTATTTGTGCTTATAAATTATTTATATATTTTTTTATAAATGATTCTTGTAGCTTATGTGTTTAAGCCTTTTAATTATATATAATAAGCAATGAATTGTTTTTTTTGTGCATTTATGTTATTGAATAACTTTTGTAACAAATCAATAATAATAATAATTCTATTATATAACATGACATTTTCAACCATATGATGATGTTTTAATTTAATCATTTATTGTTTATATTATAACATAACTATTTTTAGATTTTACCATGTTATTGTTATGCCAGACAATAATATGGTTGCAACACTAGCTTTAATGTAACAATACTATATTTTGTTAACAACCATAATCTAAGAGCAACATATGCTCTTAGATTATGGTTACCTTAACCATGTTTTTTCTTTGCGTGTATAAAGCAACACCAATAATGATAAATTTAACACGTATCAAAATGTCAAACTTTAATATCAGCTGCTGACAATGTTGCTGCCGTTTTCAAAATAATTAAGTAGCTGGCTACACGGCGACAATTGTTGCCAACGCCATTTGTAGTCGTGTAGCCTGCTGTGCTCTAAGTGTTTAGAGCTTTATTCATTCCTTTTTTGCTTTTTACCTCTCCTTTTTTTTGTCACCCACTTTGAAAAAAAAACGTTTCTTGTAAGTAAAAGTATGTATATAATTTAACTGTTAACTAAATTAAACCTATTATTACGAAAATAAGATCTGGCAAACCCTGTGTTGTTGTCCGTATGAGCGTGGTGAATGAGTAACTTCCACTAGTAGTGCGTATATAGAATAATACCACAATTAGCTAACAAATGCTGATCAACCTCTATGGTTGCGTTGGTTGAGATGCGTGCTGTAGAACAGAAGATTATGAGTTCGGAAATGCGTGCGTGCACAGGAAAATAATAACAGTATGATAAAATTTAAAATTAAGAAGTAGCAGTAAAAATCTCGCCGAAAGGAAAGGAAAGGAAAGATAAATTATTGTGTGAAGCCATGGCAGATAATTTAGTAAAGACGTCGATTTATAATGAGAGCAGCAGATAGTTGTCAATACGGCTTTTATAATAAAAAGTAAGAATGGTATCGGTTAGCGCAGAGTAGTTTAACAGCATAACAACAGTGTATGGCAGACGTGTGTCATGATAAAAGGCGTAGTGGAGATGTCTGTGGATGGTTAAGATTACTAAGCAATGCATCAAGTAGTTCATGTCTCGCCGGAGTAACACAGTAGTGTACCGTGAATGGCTGTGTTTATAATAGTAACGCATGTTTAGTGAATACGAGACTATAGGATTTACAAGATCGTAAGGTCAAGATGTACATATAGAAAGATTAAGCCACAAATTAAGAATACAGAATTTATAATGAGCCACAGGGGTTTTGCCATCAAAAGAATCCGTACGTTGGTTTAAAAAGGGAAATGCGTAACACTTTATTTATGAATTTATATTTTAACTATATAAATAAAAGCGTTTTGATCTTAAGCTCGAACACTTACTACCATGACTACAGCAGCCATAAATACATATAAAGCATGTAGAATGAGCAAGATTGGATTGCGGAAAATCTTAACTTTAAGCTTGTAACACGTGCTTATACCTAAATTGAACATGCAGTTTTAAGCTCCTTACGTGTTCTTTTGAACGAATACAGCCAAGTACTAAAGTGCAGACCTCGGATAAACATATATAATAGCAATTATAATAAGGAAAGAAAGTCTTCTGCATAAACTTTAATCGTAAAGCTGTGTTTTCTAAATAGTTATTGCTAAAAAATATTAATATTTAAAATCAGTTTTAATATCACTACTTTGCAAGCTTCTCCTCTCTTGCAGTTTTTTACTCTTAACTGCAGTGGCTATTTTGCTGCATAACGCAGCTTTAACAGTTTTTGAATCCATTTCACATTTTGGTTTTAAAAAAAGAACTATTGTGAGATAGTCTTGGCAGTCGAAGCAAAGCCAGCAAGAGTTACAGACGCGCGCGCATGGGTTTTTAACATTAACTTAATTATTAATTAACTCATTTATATACATACATTTACGATATTTTAATAGGACTGTTCAATAACTTTACTAGCAGAAACTAGCAATGAGAGAGTAAAACAGAAATTTTAAAAATTATTCTCCCAAATGTAAAAAAGTAAATGAACGCGTTACTAGCAAAAAAAAAGCAAAGATAATTCTTGCGAAAAAAAACCGACTTCAAAACAGATTTCATCTGTCTGCCTATAACAGTTCAAGTGTATGGCCACATAAATTAGATTACTTTAACTATTGGGACACCTTTATAGTTTGGCAATATACATCAAATTACAGCAACTATAGGGTCACCCTTCCAAATTCAAATTATATACTTGCTGTTGTAGTAGATGAAGCAATCAGGTTCTGTGTAAATTTCAATTGTCTGTCTTTAACGGTTCAACAGTTTGCCCATATACATGTACATCAGATTATTATACCAAATAAAGTAGTGGACATTCTGTCTAAAATTAAGGTGTTTGCATACAACGATTCAAAAAATACGGCCATATAGAACAAATTACATTAATTTAGGGAACACCTTTTAATTTCTAAATTCAAATTATAAGCTTCTTGTTATAGCGGACTAAGCAAAACATGTCCTTTGTAAATTTCAGCTGTCTATTTATAATCAGCCCAATTATAAACAAAAATTCCGTGCGAGTTCTTTCACTTTTCCCTTCTCTCCAATTATAAACTTTTTCCCCCTTTCGATTGACTGCGGAAAGGGAAAAAAATTCGGGGGAAAAAAGTAGGTATTATAAATTATAAAATAAAAATGATATGAAAATAAACAAAAAAAAAACTCCCTTCAAACTACGATGATGCCACTTTTTCATATTTTTATTCCCACGGTATTCATAATTAGAGGAATCTTTTCTTTTTTTCCGTGGGAAAGAAATTCCGTGAGAATATTCATAATTGGGCTGTATATATTTCCAAATCCAAATTTTATACTTGTTCTTATATAGGAGTTAGTAATAAAGGTTCTTTGTAAATTTCATTCGTCTGTCTACAACTGGCGCACCCTTTAATTTATAATTTTAAATATCATCAGCTTTTACTATAACGGCCATGGCAATCGACATTGCGTCAAATTTACAAGCGTTTGTCCATAACGGTTCAAAAGATAGGCCTATATAAGTAAGCCTACAGTAATTATGGGACACTCTTTAATTTCTAAATTCAAGACCCTTTAACTTCCAAATCCATATTTTATACCTGTTGTTATAGCGGACTTACCAACACAGGTTCGTTGTAAATTTCAAGCGTCTGTCTATAACTGTTAAAAAATATGGCAATATACATCAAATTAAATGAACAATTGGAGCACCCTTTAATTTATAATTCCTAATATTTATACTTGTTACTATAACGGCCATAACAATCGACATTCTGTCCAATTTGCATGCGTTTGTTTATAAGGGTTCAAAAGATATGCTCATATAAGTAAATCTTCATCAATTATGGGACACCCTTAAAATCTAAATTCAATATATAAACTCGTTGATATAGCGGGTTTAGCAATACAGGTCCCTTTTAAGTTTCAGCGTTCTGTTTATAACGGTTCAATGGTTTGGTCACACACACAAAATTAAATCAACTATTGGAACACCCTCTAACTTCCAAATTCAAATTTTGCACTTGTTGTTTTAGCGGACTTAGTAATACAGGTTCGTTGTAAATTTCAAGCGTCTGCCTACAACTGTTTAAAAGTGTGGCCATATACATAAAATTTAATGAACGATTGACGCACCCTTTAATTTATAATTTGTAATATTGGGCCTATTCGTAAATGCATCACTGCACTGCATATGATGCGCAGTACGTTCGTAAATGCAAAAAGTGGCAGCACTGCAAATGTCGTCTGCTCATAAATGCATCACTGAAGTATATTATGCGCAAATAAAAGCAAAAAACTAATCATAAAAATGGCTGATGCAATGAACGTCTTTTTCTGTTTAATAATTTTTATAGAATTAAATTTAGTTTTTTATTCTTTAATCTTCTTTTTTTTAGTATGTTACACAAATATTTATCATTTTTATATCATCTAGTTAACAAATCGAGTTTATTATCAATTTTTCTATTTTAACAGTATTTCTTCGTTCGTTAATGCAAACACTAAAATGAGCAAAACAAAGCATACGCAACAGCTGATTAGCAGTGGCAGTGCAGAATAATCATATTATGCAGAGCGCTGATGCATTTACGAACAGGCCCATTAATACTTGTTACTAGTACGCCGTTTGTCTATAACAGTTCAAAAGATAGACCCATATAAGTAACTTTGCATTAATTATGGGGGCACTCTTTAATTTAGAGATTTACTTTTGTATAACTTTTTGTTATTTGGGGCTATAGTAAGACGCAGTCATTTTAAATGTTTACAGAATTGCCCTTTACAAAAATTTTCAAAATCGGATCAGAAATGACGAAGTTCTGGAGGCACAAATATAAAAAAAGCAATAATCAGCCGAATTGTATAACCTCCTTCTTTTTTGAAGTCGGTTCAAAATTGTTGTGGCTTTAAGAATCATATGTAAGTCTTAAAAACGGTACGGTACACATAGGTTAATTTTCTGGTATTTCGTTGTCAGATATCTGAATAAGATAATTCCGTAATATTAGGCTTATATATTTATTGTTTGTTTGGACAGACACAAAGTTCATATATGTTCGCTTGCTTAAAATGACATGCAAATTTACTGTATATTCAATCTTTTCATACAATCACAGTAAACTTATCATTTGTTGTATATTTTCGTAAATGACAGTTGTCATAGATGAAACTTGCATTAAAAAAAGTTGGAAAAAGTGCCATATAAAAAATTTCGTAGAACAAAATATAATCAACATGAAAATTTTAATGTTCATCAACTTCAGTGGACTGCATCTTTTTGGAGCTGTGGAACGCTGTTTAACGAAATAGTATGTCAAATTAGGCTTGAAGTTTCAGCTAAAAGTTAAAAGATGCAGGTGCTCCTTAAAAAAACAGAAAAAGCTGTAAAGTAATAAAGTAACAAAACATGAATTTTTCGTTCATGCATGTTGTTGTTGCCATAATTCTTAACTGTTTAAAATTATTACAATATTTTTGTTTTCTAATTTTTTAAGCACTAAGTCAGTTTACAAATAATAACAAATGTTTATTTATATTTTCAATATTTCGCCACACCTTTGGGTGGCATCATCAGGAAACAGGAAACAAAAATTAAATTTTCTGTTTTTTTAAATAACAAATTTAAAATGAAATTATTTTTTCTAACAAAAACAGAAAAATCAAAAACCAAACGACAAAAAACTCAAATATTTAAAATTTACATTCTTATAAATTTAAAACTCAAAAAACATTCAAGTAAAATAACTCAAAAATTTTAAACATTTACATTCTTATAAAAATTTAAAAAACAGAAAACATTTAAATTATTTAAAAATGTTAAAAAACTTAATTCAAATACATTAACATAAACTTTCACGATAGAAATGTTACAAGCAATCATATACTCTCAAACGTTTATTATTTTTTATGCACTAAATGTCTATAACATTGCGCAACATTATCAGTATCAGCCTTAAAGTTTATTCTTTTTGTTGCTGGTATTTTAATTATTTGTAACATCTCTAACATATACCGACGCTTATAATTATTTTCTATATTTAAAACAGATGCATCTTCAAAGTTAGGATTATGATTAAATCTGGCACAATGGGAAGATAATGCAGTTTTTTGTGAATTATTAACGTCCCTGTATCTTTGATCAGACTTATGTCCAGCTATTCTAGTTTTTAGTTTATTTTTTGTCGTACCTACATATTCCTTATTACAATTCTCACTATCATTACCATTACAAGGTATTTTGTAAACTACATTTGACATGTCCCATTTTTTAATCTTATCTTTTGTTTTACTAAATAATCTATTTAAAGTATTATAAGTTTTGTATGCCATTTGATATTTATCCCCATCAATAATTTTTGATTTTTCAATCCTTTCTGCTATTTCTGGTACATAAATTAAAGACTTATAAACTTTAGTTTCTGTAACATCTCTTGTATTATTTGCTCTTCTAAACCTTAACTGTTTAAACAAACTATTTATCACTCTCATTGGAAAATTATTATCAATTAATATCTTTTTAACTTTATCTTTATTGCTTTTGTGAAATTCCTTATCACTTAGCTTAAGTACTTTTTCTATCAAACTTTTTCCCGTATTAATAATTATTCTTTTGTTATGCTTTGAATAATAATTAATAATTCTCCCGGAAGCTGTTGGCTTTTGGTACCAATCCATTTTTAGTTTATTCCCTCTCCTTATTACTAACGTATCTAAATAGGGTAATTTAAAATCATTTTCTATTTCTATTGTAAATTTTATACAACTATTGAAACTATTAAATGTTTCCAACATATTTTCAATACCAGATGCAGAAATAATACAAAACAAATCATCCACATATTTTGTCATTATTCTTGGTTTTATACTAATTTCATTAATGCACGTGTCTAATAATTTCTCCATAATAATATCTGCCACAACTGGGGAAGCTGGAGATCCCATTGGAAGTCCTTTTTGTTGCAAATATATGTTATCATTATATTGAAAGTATCTGTTATCTTCAATACAAAATTTTAAAATTCGTAAAAATAAACCTTTTTCCATTCTAGTATATTCCTGTATTACGTTCCATTTTTCTTCAATAATATTCACTGCCAAATCAACAGGTATACTTGGAAATAATGAGACTACATCAAAAGATACTAATTTTTCATCATTTAGAACATTTATGTTCCTTATCCTTTCTTTAAATTCAAACGAATTTTTAACATTATATTTTGAATTTTCTGTAATCTTTTTTAAAATCATTGTAATATATTTACATAACTCATAAGATGGAGAATTTATAAAAGAACAAATCGGTCTTAAAGGAAAATCCTCCTTGTGAATTTTTGGTAACCCATACAATCTTGGAGCTGTAGAAACATTGGTTTTAAGCTTGTTTTTCTCTAAAATTGTAATAACTTTTTGTTTAAAAAGTTCTTCAACCAACACATTATTAACCTTCTGCAATTTGGTTGTTGGATCTTTGTTTGCTAACTTATAATTAGCAACATCCCCTACAATATTGTTAATTCTTAAAACATAATCACTCTTGTTTAAAGCTACTGTGGTGTTACCTTTATCAGCTTTTAAGATAAGTATATCCCTATTTATTCTCAAAAAACTATCCGCCTTTTTTACGTTTTCTAACATAAATCTATCTCTGTTAGATAATTTTATCTTATTTAAAGGATTATCTATTATTGAAGTTAATTTAGTCCTAGCTATTTCCTGTTCTTCTTTTGATTTTAAAGTTTGCACTAAATCCTCTCCAGCCGTTATCATTTTTAGAACTGGAAAATCTTCTCGTTTAATGGGTAATGCATGTTTATGTCCTAATGAAAGAACCCACTGAACCTCATCTGGAATATCCAAATTAGTCTTATTTACAAACCACTTTTTATTTAATTTAATACCTAACTCCTTCTTCTGTAATTCCCTCAAACACTCAAACTTCTTTTTATGTATTTTATTTACCTTAACTTTTAAAGCTGCTCCTATTCTGTCTTCAAACTGCAAAAATCTTGCCATTGTTTCTCTGGATAAATGTTTTTCCAAATCATTTTCAATCATTATCAGCTCCCTTTGAAAATACCTCAATAATTTATGTTTCTCAAGAATTGAACATCTTAATATTTTATCCCTTAAATCACACAAGTATTTTTCCATAATATGTTTGATTGTCCATTTTCCCTCCATCTTGAAAATATTAGGAATATTCTTTGTTGCATTCACAATAAATTTTGGTACAATTCCTGAATTGCGGCATCTAATTAAAAAGGTTATTGCAGATTGAGTTATTTTACTTGATTGTTTTTTGAGTTTTAAATTTATAAGAATGTAAATTTTAAATATTTGAGTTTTTTGTCGTTTGGTTTTTGATTTTTCTGTTTTTGTTTGAAAAAATAATTTCATTTTAAATTTGTTATTTAAAAAAAAAAAGAAAATTTAATTTTTGTATTTAAAAAAAAAAAGAAAATTTAATTTTTGTTTCCTGTTTCCTGATGATGACACCTAAGGTGTGGCGAAATATTGAAAATATAAATAAACATTTGTTATTATTTATAAACTGACCTAGTGCTTAAAAAATTAGAAAACAAAAATTACCTAAAAAAGGTCAAAAAAAACATTCATATATTATTACTAGGCCAACCAAAAAAAAGCAAGTGCTTTTTTTTTGTTTTACAAGATATATAACTTTTGATTGAAAACAAACTTCAATCACAAAGAAATAAGTTAAATTAGCTATATTTGATGCTGCTTTTTTTTGCTTATTTTGAGAATATCAGCTATTTTTTACTTATTTTATTAATATCGGCTTTTTTTTAGTTATTTTGCCAACTTAAGCTTAATTTTTTACTTTTTGAAAAATCGTTTTTTTGTGATGTGGCAACTTTTTCGAATGTTATTTGCTCTTGCATATACATTTGACATTTGTAAAAACAAAAAGTCCGAACGAAATTTTTGTTGTCTCTTTCATTCTCAAAGCAACAGTATTAACCAAATACTGAAATAAGAAATAGAAAATAAAGCAAGATCAAGAACAATACATATTTATTTTACTAGGTAGTAGCGGCTTTACAACAAATAAAACATTGTTGTTTAGTGCGTTGGAAAAGTAAGTAGGCAAATGCCTACTTTGTTTTGCAAATGCTTGTTGTTAGTGTTTTTTGATATTCGTAAAAAAAGGTAGTAAAATACAAAAAACTTTTCATATTTCCAACTACAAACCAGCTGAGCGTACGACACAACCTAGTAAAATAAATGTGCCTTGATCAAGAAATTATGAAAAAAAAGTATTAAAGACAAACATAAAATTGATTTGGAAAATGCCTAAAAGCAAGGAAAGCAAATCGGTTTACCTGCGTAAGGTAGTCAAACAGTACCCCGATTTAAAAACTGATGGATCAATTTTAATATGTAACGTGTGCTCAAAACCAATTTCTGCTGATAAAAATTACAACATAAAACAACACCTGGACACAAAAAAGCACAAAGATCTAAAAGAAAGAGAAACCAATAAAAATTTACAACAAACATTTCTACAAAGTTCTACAAGTGCATCGGCCGCTGATAAATTTTGTATTGATCTTTGTGAAGCCTTTGTATCTGCAGATATACCTCTATATAAAATTCGAAACTTAAAAATACAGCAATGTCTTCAAAAATATACATCGTTTCATATTCCATCCGAATCGTCCCTTCGAAACAAATACATAGCAACAGTTTATGAATCGACCGTAAACAAAATAAAGAAAGAAATTCAAAAACATTTTATTTGGGTATCTATAGATGAAACTACCGATGCATCGAACAGGTTTGTGGCAAACGTTATTGTGGGTATATTACATGTGGAAAAAGATATTTCTGAAAAAAGATTTTTAATAAACACAGTTGTTTTAGAAAAAGTTAATCACTCCACTATTGCACGCTTGTTTGATGATTCAATGAAAGAGTTTGATATAGAGAAAGATAAAGTTCTACTTTTTGTAAGTGATGCCGCACCCTATATGGTCAAAGCTGCAAAAGCAATTGCTGTGTTTTACCCACATATAACGCACGTAACTTGTCTTGCACATGGAGTTCATAGAGTTTGTGAGCATGTAAGAGAATGTTACCCAAATGTAGACTTATTTATTGCAAATTCAAAAAAAACATTCCTTAAATCTCATGCAAGGCTTCAAATTTTACAAGAAATAGCACCAAATATACCACTACCTCCGCAACCAGTAACAACTCGATGGGGCACGTGGATAATGGCTGTTAATTATTATGCCAAATATTTTGATGAATTCGTTCATATATTTTCAAATTTAAGCTCTACTGATTCATCAGCCGTGCGTATATGTCAATCCCTCATAAATGAAAATGAACTGCGTAACGAAATATTGTATATATCTGCAAATTTTGGGTTTCTGCACGAGGTTGTTACAAAATTGGAAACAAAAAATCTTTCATTGATTTCCCAAGTAAATACAGTTATGGACGCTGTAAGAAAAATTAAAGATGTTCCAGGGGATATAGGAGACAAAGTAAATACTAAATTTCAATCAGTTTTATTTAAAAATAAAGGATTTTCAATATTAAAAAATATTGCTGATATTTTGGGTGGAAAGCCGAATTGTGAGTACGATCGTATAAAGTATACTTCGGAACATCTTCTCAATTTCAAATATGCTCCTTTAACATCTGTAGATGTAGAAAGAACTTTTTCTATGTATAAGAATGTGCTGACCCCAAATAGACAGTGTTTTCTGTTCGAAAATCTATCACAGCAATTTTTAATTTACTGTAACAACGTTTTTAATGAATAAAATGCAAAAAAAAAATCTAAACTGCTTTTTTTCTATTCTAACTGCTTATTTGCATGTTCTTAAAGGCTTTTTTTAATAGCTTAAAACAGTTTTTTTAGTGCTTGTTTTTGGTTGCCCTAATTATTACAATATGTTATATACAGTAGCTCCAAGCAAAACTCGTACACTTTAGACTAATTTTTAAACTATCTTTTAACATTAAGTAAGAAGCTCTTAACAAATAAAACTGTATTTATTTTATTAGTTCATTTTATAACAAATTTAACAAAACATAAAAACTTTAAATTATTATTCAATAAAAATTTTTTTTAATAAAAACATAAAATAATAGTAATTACTGTGACAAAGCCAAACTCGTACACCACACTTCAATCAAATATTATTTTGTTGGTTTTAAATATTATTATTTGGTGTGCATGCCTTTATTTTTTATCACCATTTTTAATCTATTTGTCATACTGCGCACAAGGTTTTCGCAAAAACTCGGTTCAATTTTGCCCCATTCGTCCTGAAGAACTCTTTTCAAGCCATCCTTAGAACTTATTGTTTGACTACGAATTTTACGATCGAGATAGCCCCACAAATTTTCGACTGGGTTTATGTCTGGACTCTGGGCTAGTGTATCCATAACATGTGGACAATTATAAAGTAGCCATGATCGCACATTATAAGCCTTATGCTTAGTTTCGTTGTCTTGGTAAAAATAAAAGTTTTCACCAAGACAAAATTTCTGCTTACAAACTGGCAAACTTTCTTTTAAAATGTTCAGATACATATGCTGATCCATGGTACTATCGATAAATTGTAAAACACCGGGCCCAGATGCAGAAAATTATCCCCAAACCATTACTGACCCACCACCGTGCTTAACTATTGGTTTCATGTTTTAGACAAGCAACTCCTCATTGGATTTTCTCCATACAAAAGGTCTTCCATCTGAACCAAACAAGTTGAATTTACTTTCATCTGTGAATAATACCTGCTTCCAAAATGAAAAATCCTTTGTTTCATGTTCCTTGGCAAGTCGTAACCTTCTCTTTGATTTCTCTTATTAAGCAGAAGTTAAACTCTTGTCCTTCTACTATTGAAATTAGCCCTTTTTAATATGTTTCTTATGGTCTGTGGGCAACATGTTTTTCCTAAGTCTTTCTACACAACTTCTACGAGTTTCGGAGCACTCAAAAATGGGTTCCTTTTTATTTCACGTAAAATATATTGCTCGTCTTTAGCAGAGAAAATTTTGTTATATGCACTTTTCTTCTTGTTCGCAATCCTCTCTTCCATTTTACACCTTTTTATAATATATTGCACTGTTGATAGGCTTCTATCAACTATCTCAGATATTTATCGCAGCGATTTATTATTATTATGATATTGAATTATTAATTTTCTTACTGCGACAGAAGTTTGTCCTCTCTGTCTACCCATTTTGTTCTCTTTTGTAACTCTTTCAAACAAAAAATCAAATAAATGACAATAAAAAAGGTAATAATGGGAAAACTCCCTAATTTTTTTTAATTATTTTTACGAAATATCCCGAAGTTAGATGCAAATTAAAAGAATGTTGCCAAATTAAATAAGACTGTACGAGTTTGGCTTTGGCGTCGAAAGTTGGCACTTTTTAAAATATTTATCTGTATTTTAATAAATAAATTTATATTCAAAATTTCGTTTCTGATATTTAATTAAGTACATAGTTTTGTACTAAAATTAAGTAAATTTATTTTATTAGCCTATGTAGTTTTAGACATATAACATAAAGAAATTTGTTTTCATAGGTGTACGAGTTTCGCTTGGAGCTACTGTATGTACATACTAGTCAATAATGTTAATTGTTATATATTTGATTGTTGAAAGAAGCATATGTAAGCTTCTATTAAATTTTTTGAATTGTTGTTTACTAATACTGTTTGATAACAACTATAGAAGATCAAGCCCGATCATATGCGATAGACTATTAGGTGCTGTGTTATCATTCATATATTATTACTGTAATGTACCGATCGATACTAACAAATTTCATATATGTATGTATATTGCATGGATACTGCCAAGTTGTTTGCTGATCTCCATGGCTGCCAAAATTATAATCGAAATTATATCAGAAGCTTTTCTGCCAATAGGTATGTCTTTTCTAAAGGTCTGTACTTCTTCACATAATGATTTCATTTTTATTTTTTACATTTTAATTGATTACTTGTATCAGGTATGCTGTCCGAGGAAGCGAGTAATAAAGACTATAGAGCCTATATATTACATATTCCGCTGTTTAAAAATTATTAAAAGACTTGCTTAAATTAGCTGTTCATGTTTTTGTATTTTTTTTCTATGGGAGATGGGCAGTGTTGCCAAAACTATTGAACCAATTCCCGCTAGATATTACTTTAAAAAACGCTAGAAACCGCTAACTAGTCAAAGAAATAAGTCAGCGCTAAAAAGTTTTTTGAACAATTTGTTTTTATACCCTTCACCGAGGCAAACTTAGTTTCACAAAAAAATAAATATGTTAATAAATCAGATATAGTGTCGAAAGAGGTGCCATTGGAAATCAGCATGATCGGGTAATAGGGAATTAAAAAGTAAGAAAGAAATATTACCTAAAAAAATTGGCGCTCACCCATATTTTCTGAGTTACGGGGCTCTGAAATTTTCAAATTTTTTGAAATATAAATAAGGGTATCATTTTAAAGCTTTTGAAGAGATCTTGAACCTAGTAAGAGCCGATGGCATAAAAATAATATTGATATGAAAAAGGAACCAAAGTTTTGATATGGCTTAAATAGCTGATTTATTTTTAGGAGCGACTTAAAAGTGGCGCTCGACTGAAGGCAAAGTACAGCTTAACATCTAACATAATTTTTGTCAGCTTATATAATAACTTTGAGAAGTTCTAGACGACTAATATGAGTGAGTTCTAAAACCTTACTCAAAGTCTTAACTCTATCTTATAAGTAGTAAATTTATATTTTTCCAGGCAATCATGAATTTTAGGAGGTTTGCAAAACTCATGACTGATTTCTTAATATTAATATTTATCTCTAATGAATATTTACCATGGGAAAATAAATGTTATTTGATTCTTAAGACTGTGTACAGTTATTCTCCCTAGGCAAAAGTAAGGCGTGCGTCTCAACAGTTTGTCAGAACATACCCATATGCATAAACACTAGAGTATTTAATTGTAATCAAAACACAAACCTGTGCCAAGTGCAATGTCATTGCCACGTATCTATTTTAAATAATTTATGCAACGGCCGGCCGTCTTTACTGAGTGGTGTCAAACGAACATTGTTTATTAATTTACAAATCTTTTCGTACAATTATTTTGTTTAAAGAATTTATACTACATTGGCAATGCAGGCTGTTAATATTTGCTACATGCTGTTGGTTAAAGTGATTGTTCGATTACGCTACAATATATGCAGAAACGTTTTTTTTTAAATTCTGTCACCCCAATATTTGTTTTTTTGATTGGAGTTACTTCACTAAACTAAATTTACATGGTAAAGGGTTTATAAGATTCGGCATAGCCGCAAATAGCAGTCTTATTTGTATAATACTGTTTTTAAATAGTAACTGCCGTATTCATAAAACAAACTTTTATTATTTTTTATGAATATGGCAATAATTGTTCATCTCTAGTTAAGATTTTGATTGAGGTTCCGATTAAGTTTACAAATTTTTTCGGATTCTTGTAATCGTAGCAGTATTTGTTATGCCGACGGAGACTATGTATATCTTAAGCAACAAAGTAATTATAAAGAGGCAAAAAAAAAAAAATTGAGGAATTGACATACTTAACGGTTAAAATAGCATTTACCATATGAGTTTGCAATCGATTTCTGAGCTTTGATTTAGCTCGTTGCGCTACTGCATTAGACCATGGAATGCATATTAATCGTAAGGCAAACTCAGCTAGCTCTTTAAAAATTTTTTTTCCAGTCGCATTTTGATATTCAAAAACTTCGTACCAAAAATATGTAGTATCCATTAGATTATTTCATTTTACTCGCATAGCATTTATATTATTAAGCTGATTTTAAATTGTTTTGATTATTTCCGGGCTATAACCCAGTTGTTCCAAATATTAAGAGGCATCTCTTTTTTTGTTATAAATACGATATTTACTGATAATTTATCATCATAAAATGTCCCAATTTTCTGGTAATCTGAAATGACAGATTCCATTGGTTAAAAAAAGTTTTTATTGGCCCAATTAAAATATATTTCGTTATTTACCTTTGGATTGATAGTTTTAACAGTTAAAAAAAAACAAGGCAGAGACGGATAATCTATATATTTTTATAAAAGGTTACAAATACATAGTGTAGCTTACTTTGTAACTAAAAACACTTATTGTAGCTTAAAAAACGCTGAAAACCCGCCAAATAAAATTTTCCAGCTGAAAAAACCACCACCACAGATCTAGCTTGAAAACCGCCGTTTTGGCAACACTGGAGATGGGCGCAAATTTGGATTAGGTACATATTTTCAGAAGCCTATTCTACAATTATATTTATTTTTTGTGGAAATTAATTTGATGCATTTAGTATCAAGGGAGTTATACCACTTCTTCAATTCAGGTTGTATTAGAAGTGGGTGTAAAAGTAGGCGGATATTTTTGAAATTTCACACAAATGTAGGTCAAAATTTAATTTTCACTTTGTATGGGAGGATGGCGTAAAAGTGGGCATTCATCATCATCATTTTAATTTTTAATTTAATTCAAACAAAAAATGCCTATGTGCCAAGTTTTAGTGTTCTTCGACATCGTCTTATATTTTCAGCCGCTCGTTCTATAAACCTCAACCAATGTGCGGTATGACTATTAAATAGTATCATTTTCAAAATAAAGGTACTAGAGTAAAAAAATTTATGAAACAATATTTTCCAAGAAATGAGGCTTTGAAATTTTCAAATTTTTATTAATATCAATATGGGTATCATTTTTAAGCTTTTGAAGAGATCTTTAAGGAAATACTAAAGTTTCTTAAAAATATTTAACCCATTAAGGACCGATGTCATCTTTATGTAAAACTATACATACGAGTATGTAGCAACAATTTTTTTCTTTTTGTACATTTTAATTCTCTGTCACCCCAATATTTATTTTTTTGATTGGAGTTACTTAACTTAATTAAATTTACATAGATGGTGAAGCGTATATTAGATTCGGCATAGTCGAATGTAGCACTCTTACTTGTTTATATATAGTGTGGTGCTCCTTTGCTTTCTAGACAAACGATAATCATTTCTTTTAAGCGGCTATTAGACGATCATACTTTGCCTGTGAGCACGATTTGATGACATGCCATCATACTCGTGTAATAGAATAAAATACGAGATTGACAGCGGCGCTGGATGGATTTCAAAATTTTTTGATATTAAATCTCTCTCTCATCAAACCGCTCTCACATGCAAAGTTTGACCGTCTAATAGCCCCTTAATAAACCAACGAAACGGAATTAAAATAGTGCGCATGAGAATATTTTAAATAAACTCTACTTGGGAAACATTTAACAAGATCGTAACGAAAATGAGCACAAGCATTTATATATAAATTGTTGATAAATTGTAACGGTTTAAAAAGTAAAGAATAATTGCTTGGCAGCAAATATTCAAAGAAAATATCTTTATTTGTGTAGAAAAAAGGTTAAAAGCTGTGCACCTTGTGAGAGAGATAAAATAACCTAATATGTAGTAATTAGAAGATTTTATTTTAAATAAAAATTACCGCAAATGTTTTTAAGAGAAAAACAGAAGTTTACATACAAAAACTGATTGTGCAAATGTATACGCAGTAAACTTAAACATACATAGGTAGGTAGGTAGGTTCCATAGCTGAATTAATTGAACGTCTGATAGAAGCTAAAGGATCTGAGGGAATAAAAATGGAAGAGTCTCGATAAGACGATAGTGTGCATGCGCATTTTGATGATCTACGAGGTATGATAGAGAACGTGAAGACCATAGTACAACTAAAAGCAAAATTGGCTAAAAATTGCTTAAATTTCGACTTATTTTATAATATATATTTAACATCAGCATCATTTTTAAATAATTATGTATTAGAAGAAAGTAGGCTCCAACATCTTTAAACTGTATAAAAGAGTCGAAAAAAAGTCTACCGTATTCAGTGTGTAAAGAAAAATAAAATCAATGTTGATTATTGTTGTTTTTGCTTGAACTTTGATTTTTGTCTTTTCTTTATAGTTTAGACAAAAATTTTAAGTTCATTTAAAATATTTGTGAGAAGTTTCCTGACGAGTTAAGTAAGCGGTAGCGAAATGGCCATCGAGACGTGCTTTCACATTCAATAATCAATACCAGAAAAATAGCACAATAAATATAAAGTTTAATTTATAGAAAACATTTTTTTTTTTTGGTTAAAGGAATTGTTGATCGTTTCTTAGTTTATTAATTTCTTATTAACTTTTTAATAAACACACGCTATTTAATGTTTAATAATTGAATAAGATTAAAAAAAATCAACTTGAAAGTTTTACGTAAAATGTACATCAACCCAGTCTTCTCCATTTGATATAACCTTATCATATAAAGCATTTGTACCTATTTTTTTAACATTCCAGGTCTGGTTTATAATTATGAAATCATTTGCCTTCAATATTTTATCCATTGCTAAAAAAAATCCATTTCTTTATAATTTAAAAAATATTAAAAACATGTAATGCAAAGCCATATAAACATACCGAACTTTTATGATTGCATTGACCATTGATTAAATTTATTTGACTAAAAAGTCTTTCGATGTCTGCGTTCGACCATGGTAAAGACAGAAGTTCAATTGCTAAGCTCGATATTTCATTGAACGGATAATTGTCTGCTGCGACCTTATATTAAGAAACCTCTGTCCAAAACTTAACAGTATTATTATTATGAACCCATTTTATTAAGCTTATGTGATTCCATTGGTCAACAAATTAAAATGCCTTCACCGCAGCGTTGTAAAACGATGATTTTATCATATTTTCGATGATTTTTGAGCCAAAATATGATTTGATGATTTTTTTTCTTAAATTACGATTTCTAATTTATAAAAACTATGATTTTTGTATTTTAAGTGTATAGTACTTCTATTGTAATTGTACTACATAGTGAGGTTAAGTTTTGTATAAGTTTGTTGTAAACAAAACAAAATTTTTCAAAGCTCATCCTGTCAAATACATAGAACGTATGAGGAACTGCCACGCCTTTACTTAAAAATTTTAGACAATTTTATACAAACAGAATATGTGAGCATTAGTCTCAATAACGACCTTCACTTTGAAAACAAAAGTCCATTTCTACACAACGAAAAAGGCTTTCTGGGTGTTTTTATTAAACAAAAGATTTCTACCTCAAAGCTCACTGCTCACTATACGCAAAATATTACTTAGCAATAAGAAACTGTTCCTGTTCCTCATCTGTGCATCCATTTATTACCATAGCTTTAGTTTTACTTGTATTTACCTTGAGCTTGTTCTTCGTAATAGTTCTCCGTAAAACTTCTTACACTTTAAACAATAATAATTGAAATATATACAATGTATGTTAATATATGTGTTCTAATTACAATTTTAAAATAAAATTTTGTATTGAAAAAATTATGATTTTTTCTGTAAAATATGATTTCTTTTTTCTGAATATAATGATTTTCTTCTCAAAGCTTTTGGCAACTCTGCTTTACTGTTACAATACTTATTAAGTATAGAATCAATCTCTTCTTTTTAGCGGAAAGTACCTTTTCTACAGATAAGTTATTAATCTGTCTATATACGAGTATGTAAAAGTTTTCAGGTAATATTAATAATTATTAAACGAGTCATTCTTAATTGCCTTAATATTAATTCCTTGATTTAAGTCGATACATAATTGACAAATTTTCTTCTAATTTCGAAAGTTTACTCCAATTTCAATTAATTTTTTTCAATAAGAATTTTTATGTGAGTTTCAAAATTATATCCAAGGTAGCTGTTATAATCAACCGTGTTTGCAAAATCTTCTTGGAAAATGTTAAAATTTTCACGGGGTATTATATTTTTCCTTAGTTTGGAAATTACGAATTGTAAATCACTCAGTAATTTTGTGGGGTCAGCTTTTGAGCTTTGCAAATTCTTATTAAATGTTTGAAGATCATTTAAAAGAGGTTTTAAAAATAGCAAATATAGATGTTTTTCTTCGCATAAATCACTTATTTTTTCGAATATGTAGCAATTTTCATACTGTTTTGAAATATTGAAATGAGTTTTTAATTGTAGCCATTGGTTGAGAATACGACCCACCGACACCTCCATAGATGACCGACGTGTTCCACATATATTTGCTTTTTTAATGGAGTCGGTAAAGTAAAAGTGTATACAACTATAAAATTGAATTATGTGTGTAAAGGTACGGTCACATTTGACAAACATTTGCTTAAAATCATCAAATATTTGTTTGCAGTGGTCTGACCACAAAATATTTATTAGAAGCAAACAACATAACAGCTGATTTCGGGCAAATAAAATTATTTTCCAGCAAACAAAAATGCTTCTAATGTGAACATAGTGTGACCACTCAACGGCAAATATTTGACTCATTTTTAGACAAATAAATATTTGTTCTTACAAAGTTTTTGTATGAACAAACAGAGACAAATAACAGCTGTATCAACAATGTTGCCCAGTATTTAAACTAAATTATTAAGTTTCGGAAAAACTCGCTGATAATTTTAAACTTATATGTGTATTAAATACAAACAAAATACTGTAAGCAATTAAAAATAAAATTATAGAAAAAAAAAATAATAAAGTGCAATTTTTGGAAGAAATAGTAAATTAAAAAAGTTGTCGGCCCACATATTTTTCGAGTTATATATCATCAAAGTATTTTATATATAATTTGGTATATTTCGACATTTTCGCCTCAGAATGGTGCAGTTTCAAAATTGTATGTAAAAAAGATGTGGCATTAGGGATTATTAAATCTTTATAAATTTTTAGTTAAGTAATGGTTTAAAGTAAAATCGCAAGAAATTATATAACATGAAAATTTGCGTTGCCGCTAAATTAAAGTTAAGTTAAAGTTTAAAGTTGTAAGTTATATACTGTTATATATCTGCACATAAACCTATGATAAGGTTGAGATGCATTTTGTTTTAAAATGCTTATAGATAACTTTTAAATGAAGTTATATGTGACAACAAGCAACATGCTTTCACTTTAAGAATCAATATCGATTAATTTATATTAAACAAGAAACACAGTGCCCACGCATTTTAACCGCTTAAAGAGACGAAAAAAGTCGGCTATGTGCAGAACAAAACCAAAATAATTCTTCCGCCCTACTCTAAGCGTAGGAATAGAGCTAAGAGTCATTAGTGAATATCCATTTTAAGCACTCACACTGTTCTGTTTCGATTTGCAATCAAAAGACATATGTTCTATAAGTACTAAGCTGAAAGATTATTTTTGCAATTAATGTAAACAGATTTTTTTTTAAATATAAATATATTCGTTTGACGGTATGTTATAATGTAACAATTTGTAAAAACTATATGTACAAGAGTTTTTCCAATATTTCCAAAAATCTGAAACATTAAAATTTCTTAAAAATTGTAGAACTTTGTATCCCAATAAAAATTTTGCATACTTGTAGTTTGATTCTTTGTGAAATAGTCTTTTTAATTTAAGCGACTTTTTATTTCAACATATTATTTGTCTACACTTATATCAAGTAAACAAATAAACAGCTGTAGTTTGAAAAATATATTAAATAAATTAATCACAAAGAGTAAAAAGGGAAGACAAGAAGGCAGTGAATAAAGATAATGATGTATTTTAAAGCGTTTACTACAACTATTCTAAAAGAAATATTGTAAATACATATTATTCTCAATGAAATGATTTACTAAATATATAGGTTAGGTTAGGTTAGGTTGCACAGGCCGTCGGCATAAGACCGACCCACTTGGGTCCCAAAGGTCCCGTTGTGTTGCCTGGAAACAGGATTTGCAGGGGATCAGATTCAGGCCATTACGGCACCGTCACAGATCCCAATCCAAACCACCCCGAGGACCGGATAAACAAGTTTATCCTACCAACGTCGCAGACAGATAAGTCTGCAAGACCATGCAGTCTCGGACTGCCGAAGATGGCCGCTCTATTTTCAGAAAGAGCTGGGCAGTGGCAGAGCAGATGCTCAACCGTTTCTTCCTCTTCCTCATCTTGACAACTTCTACAGTAGTCATGATGCGGAAGATTCAATCTCCTAGCATGGGTACCAATGACACAGTGCCCCGTCAGCACCGCCACCAGTGTGCCCAGCTGCCCCCGTGGAAACCTCAGTAGATTTGCGGTTCTCTTATTATCATACTGAGGCCACAATGTCCTCGAGACCCTGCAGGTAACCTCCTCAGACCATCTAGACTGTGCGGCTCTGAGGAGTTCCTGCTGAAGTAAAGCTCTACAGCAGCTTAATGGGACTCCCACCAGTGGATCTGTCTCCCGGTCTTCCAACTGGGTTCCCGATCTGGCGAGTTCGTCCGCAGTTATATTCCCGGGTACGCCCGAGTGAGCCGGTACCCAAAACAGTTCCAGGTTGGAATGTCTCGCCATCTCGTTAAGAGATGTCCGGCATTCACGAACCAATCTGGATGTCGTATAGACAGCCGATAAGGAGTTAATCGCGGCCTTGCTGTCAGTACAGATCCGGATATCCTCTCCGTATATCCTGTGGTACCTCATCCAGCAAGCCGCCCTTCTGATGGCTGAAATCTCAGCCTGTACCACGCTACACTGATCCCGTAGCCTAAACTTCATTCTGACTCGAAATCTAGGAATGAAGACGCCCCCCCGACCCCCGTGTCCGACTTTGACCCGTCAGTATAAACATCAAGCACATCCCCACGCATATTCGATGTGCCCGACGTTGATACACCGAAACCAATATCAGACATGGGGGTGGGCGTGCAATAATCGATGTTGTCAGGGATGGCCGAGGAGCAGCCTAAAATGGTCGCATGTCCAAAGTCCCCTGACTTCCACGTCGCCGCTGCATTTAGTCTAACCGCCGAGTTCATAGCCAGCCGCTTGGCCATGAGATCGACCGGTAGCCAGTGCAGCATCGTAAAAAGGGCCTTCGATGGAGTGGTGCGCATTGCCCCGGTGACCATCAAGGCCGAAGTTCGCAATATTCTATTCAGCATACTGCAGTTCACAAGTTTGCCCAATGCGGGCCACCATACAAGAACCCCATACATGAGTATGGGTTTTATGACCGTGTTAAAGAGCCAGTGCGACGTGTTGGGATTTATGCCCCAGTGTCTGGTCCACGACAGTTTTGAGTCCAGGATGACACCCAGATACTTTGCCCTGTCGGATAACCCAAGCTCCACTCCATTTAGGAGTGGTAGCGGAAAATTTGGAATCTTGTTTCTTCTCGTGAAGAGCACAAGCTCCGTTTTCCGAGCGTTCGCGCTAAGCCCGCTCTCGGTACACCACCTACTGACGCAACCAAGCGCCGATTGCAGACATTGCGATAGCGTGTCAGGATACTTTCCTGATACTGCGACCGCGACGTCATCCGCATATGCCACAGTCCTGAACCCCTTGCAGTCCATTTCTGTCAGCAATGCGTTCATGGCGAGGTTCCAGAGAAGGGGAGATAATACCCCCCCCCTGTGGTGTACCCCGCTTAGCTACCCTGTATATGGTAGCTAGCCCCATACTGGAAGTAATGACCCTATTAGTCAATAGATTCCGTATAAAGTTTATTATCGACTGATTTACATTCAGTCCCTCCAGGGCCATCGTAATGGCCTCCGGTTTCACATTGTTGAAAGCCCCTTCTATATCTAGAAAGGCCACCAATGCATATTTCTTATGCTCTAGGGATTTTTCTATAAACCCCACAAGCGTGTGTAGTGCCGTCTCAACAGATCTGCCCCTGACATACGTATGTTGAGAGGCGGAGAGTCGGTCCGGATTAATCGTCCTCCTCAAGTGGAGGTCAATTATCCGTTCCAGAGTCTTCAAGAGGAAGGAGGATAGACTTATAGGTCTAAAGACCTTCGGTTCAGTGTGTGATGTCTTTCCCCCCTTGGGAATGAAGACCACAGAGCAAAAAGTCCATGGTTCCGGTATATACGACCATGCAATGCATGCCGTGTATATCGGAATTAACCATGGTATGACAATATCCGCATTATGCTGCAAATCAGCCGGTATGATACCATCAGGACCCGCTGATTTAAACGGGTCAAAACTACCAAGAGCCCACATAAGTCCTTCCCTGTTTATAGGAAAGGGAACTGATGCGCGGCTGTCAAGGATGGCTGTTCCTTCTCCCCTAGAAGGAGCACAGCCCGGAAAGTGAGTTTCCATGAAAACCTCTAGCCCAGCTCTTTCTATTTTCAGAAAGAGCTGGGCAGTGGCAGAGCAGATGCTCAACCGTTTCTTCCTCTTCCTCATCTTGACAACTTCTACAGTAGTCATGATGCGGAAGATTCAATCTCCTAGCATGGGTACCAATGACACAGTGCCCCGTCAGCACCGCCACCAGTGTGCCCAGCTGCCCCCGAGGAAACCTCAGTAGATTTGCGGTTCTCTTATTATCATACTGAGGCCACAATGTCCTCGAGACCCTGCAGGTAACCTCCTCAGACCATCTAGACTGTGCGGCTCTGAGGAGTTCCTGCTGAAGTAAAGCTCTACAGCAGCTTAATGGGACTCCCACCAGTGGATCTGTCTCCCGGTCTTCCAACCGGGTTCCCGATCTGGCGAGTTCGTCCGCAGTTATATTCCCGGGTACGCCCGAGTGAGCCGGTACCCAAAACAGTTCCAGGTTGGAATGTCTCGCCATCTCGTTAAGAGATGTCCGGCATTCACGAACCAATCTGGCTGTCGTATAGACACCCGATAAGGAGTTAATCGCGGCCTTGCTGTCAGTACAGATCCGGATATCCTCTCCGTATATCCTGTGGTACCTCATCCAGCAAGCCGCCCTTCTGATGGCTGAAATCTCAGCCTGTACCACGCTACACTGATCCCGTAGCCTAAACTTCATTCTGACTCGAAATCTAGGAATGAAGACGCCCCCCCGACCCCCGTGTCCGACTTTGACCCGTCAGTATAAACATCAAGCACATCCCCACGCATATTCGATGTGCCCGACGTTGATACCCCGAAACCAATATCAGACATGGGGGTGGGCGTGCAATAATCGATGTTGTCAGGGATGGCCGAGGAGCAGCCTAAAATGGTCGCATGTCTAAAGTCCCCTGACTTCCACGTCGCCGCTGCATTTAGTCTAACCGCCGAGTTCATAGCCAGCCGCTTGGCCATGAGATCGACCGGTAGCCAGTGCAGCATCGTAAAAAGGGCCTTCGATGGAGTGGTGCGCATTGCCCCGGTGACCATCAAGGCCGAAGTTCGCAATATTCTATTCAGCATACTGAAGTTCACAAGTTTGCCCAATGCGGGCCACCATACAAGAACCCCATACATGAGTATGGGTTTTATGACCGTGTTAAAGAGCCAGTGCGACGTGTTGGGATTTATGCCCCAGTGTCTGCCCATGGCCTTTCTACACACATACAAAGCCACTGAGGCCCTATCCGCCCGAAACCGGACATTGGGGGTCCACGACAGTTTTGAGTCCAGGATGACACCCAGATACTTTGCCCTGTCGGATAACCCAAGCTCCACTCCATTTAGGAGTGGTAGCGGAAAATTTGGAATCTTGTTTCTTCTCGTGAAGAGCACAAGCTCCGTTTTCCGAGCGTTCGCGCTAAGCCCGCTCTCGGTACACCACCTACTGACGCAACCAAGCGCCGATTGCAGACATTGCGATAGCGTGTCAGGATACTTTCCTGATACTGCGACCGCGACGTCATCCGCATATGCCACAGTCCTGAACCCCTTGCAGTCCATTTCTGTCAGCAATGCGTTCATGGCGAGGTTCCAGAGAAGGGGAGATAATACCCCCCCCTGTGGTGTACCCCGCTTAGCTACCCTGTATATGGTAGCTAGCCCCATACTGGAAGTAATGACCCTATTAGTCAATAGATTCCGTATAAAGTTTATTATCGACTGATTTACATTCAGTCCCTCCAGGGCCATCGTAATGGCCTCCGGTTTCACATTGTTGAAAGCCCCTTCTATATCTAGAAAGGCCACCAATGCATATTCCTTATGCTCTAGGGATTTTTCTATAAACCCCACAAGCGTGTGTAGTGCCGTCTCAACAGATCTGCCCCTGACATACGCATGTTGAGAGGCGGAGAGTCGGTCCGGATTAATCGTCCTCCTCAAGTGGAGGTCAATTATCCGTTCCAGAGTCTTCAAGAGGAAGGAGGATAGACTTATAGGTCTAAAGTCCTTCGGTTCAGTGTGTGATGTCTTTCCCCCCTTGGGAATGAAGACCACAGAGCAAAAAGTCCATGGTTCCGGTATATACGACCATGCAATGCATGCCGTGTATATCGGAATTAACCATGGTATGACAATATCCGCATTATGCTGCAAATCAGCCGGTATGATACCATCAGGACCCGCTGATTTAAACGGGTCAAAACTACCAAAAGCCCACATAAGTCCTTCCCTGTTTATAGGAAAGGGAACTGATGCGCGGCTGTCAAGGATGGCTGTTCCTTCTCCCCTAGAAGGAGCACAGCCCGGAAAGTGAGTTTCCATGAGAACCTCTAGGGTCTCCTGTGCACTCAAGGTCCAATTGCCACATGGTTTCTTAATGAAACTAGGGACAATGGGCGTTGCCGATAGAATCTTACGAAGCCTGCTCGTCTCGGAAGCACCCTCCACTCCACTGCAGAAGGATCTCCAAGACCTTAGCTTCGCATTTCTTATCATATTCTTAAATCTGTTCACTGAGGACTTATAAGCTGACCAGTTTCCTGATCTCTTGGCCTCATTAAAAAGTCTACGGGAGGCTTTTCGTGCCTCCGCAATATCCGAGCTCCACCAGGGTGGTTTGCTCTTACCTCGGCAGATATTCATTCTGCAGGATTCCGAAGTCGCGCGTTCAAACGCATTGGTTAATGCATCCACCGCGACTTCAATGTCCCGCCGATTTCCTATTCTCGGTGGACTCGAAAGAAAATCGGAAAGGAGAGAATGTTGCCGCTCCCAATCCGTTTTCCTTCTATTACGTCGGGGGGTGACCCCATGTACCCGAATCACTACGTCGAATTCAATATACCTATGATCAGAGAACGAGCAGTCACTAGAGACCTTCCATGCCCTAATCAAATCTGAATGCTTAGTACTAACTAGCGTAACGTCAAGAACTTCCCTTCTATTTACTACGACAAAGGTGGGTTCTGACCCAACGTTTACAACGTCTACATTATTACAAAGAATGAAATCAAAAAGAGACTCACCCCTTGCATTAGAGTCCGAGCTTCCCCAAACAACATGGTGTGCGTTGGCGTCTGCTCCAACAATAACCCGCAGGTTTCGAGTGGCTGCCATCTTAATTATTCTGCAAAGCATTGGCGGCGGTGCTTCGCATTCATGCGCCATGTAACTGGAGACTATTATAATCGTACCGCCGTCTGTCTCCCAGGCAGCTGCTACCGTATCTTCATCACTGTAATCAGAGAGAATGAAGATACTCAGATTGCTCTTCGCCACTATGCATGATCTGATCTTACCCGGACCATTCATATACAGTAGCTTGAAGCCTTTAACACCAAGCCCGCAAACCTTGCCCCGATGAAGCCATGGTTCTTGGGCTAATACGATCTCCTCCCCTCTCTCCGAGATGCGAAGGAGTAGTGCAGCGGAAGCTGCCTTAGAGTGGTGAAGGTTTATTTGAGTCACCTTCACCATCCCTGTTTGCGGATATGATTGTGACGTTGACGTCATCTTGGGCGGAGTCCAAGAGGGCGTCCTCGTCAACTGCCTCGTCCATTCTCTCGAAGAATTCACCCACAAACTCAGAGTTTGATAGGGTGCCTTCCTCAGAGATCAGACTGGCAGTCTCCTCATTCACCACATCTCCTGGAATAGGCTCATCACCCTCCGGAGTCAGGTTACCCCTGTCGTCGCCTCGGTAGACACGAAGAAGAATCGTTTCGAAACCGTAGTAGATCCTTCCTCGTCTCTCCCGAAGCGGCGCCAGCGATTCCTGACTCAGCAGGACAACGATCCGTCTGGATGCCCCTTCAGGTTCGGAAACCTTTGCTACTTTCCAATCATTAGTTGGTAGTTCAGGATTTCCTCCCCGAATGAGTTCCATTATATCCTTAGGTTCGGCAGGTTCGTCTGGTATTCGTGCCATGGCTCTAGGCCTGCGGGGTATCTCGTCGAGAGGTACCACGTCAAGCTTCGCTCCTGCCCATAGGCCTTCCAAAAGAGCGACGGCTTGCTTTAATAGCATAGCCGAACGCTCGTTTGAACATGCCATGAGTTTGACACGTCCACGAAACCAACCTGCATCGTCGCATTGAGGGAAGGGGCCTGGGTTGTCTTTAATGACCCTCCAGAACACTCCCATCAACTTCTTACGTACCACCTCCCAGTTAGCGTGGGAGATGGAGCTATCCGCGTCATTCCGATCAATGACGGCGCGTACCAGGTTGCCTTTTGCAACCTCACTGAAGCTTCTGTCCATAGATTTGTATTTTGGACGCTTTGTAGCGGGCTGCTGACTCTGCGCTTGAGCCTCCTCCTCAGATCTTTGCCGTTTAGGCCCATCCGTGGATGTAGAAGGGGGCTTTTGCAGGCCAGCCAGATAAAATCTTGCCCATTTTAATGAGGTAGATTCCTCCTTCGTAAGGGTTTCAGCTGGCTTTTTGCCTAACTGATCCACACATTTCTCGGCAGCACGCCGTTTCAAAAAGGCCCTTCTGGCAGGTGGGGCGTGCCGTGGGGGTATAGTTTTGCCTTTTGCGGCTGGAGGCACAGCTTGGGAACCCGAAATCTTGTTCGCAGTTACCTTGCTGGCGGGGGGAGGTGAGACATTGGAACCCGAAATCTGGTTCGCAGTTCCGCTGCTCACAGCCGGCACTGGGTTGGCTGTGGAACCTTGCTGTGTTCCTACAGCGCCCGAAACAGGGGTTTTAGCCTTAGCGGCACGGACCTTGGCTGCTTTGGAAGTGCTTGGAGTGAAATCCAGAGGCACTTCGCTGCCTTTTTGTGCACTATTTCGTGCTTTTAGTTCGCATTTGGATGACCCCGGTTTCCCAGAGTCTCCTCCTGCATTTTTGGTGACACCAGTAACTTGCAGACCAGTCAGGCCTGGCGTTCCAACCTGACTAGCCTGGATCTCAGTAACATTCGATTCACCGCAGCCTGAAATCGTCACCGCGGGAATAGGGTCTCCGGAGATTATGAAGCCCCCGACCGGATACTTAGGGCATTGTTTCTTTTTCATTACGGGTAGTTTAAGAGTTGCATTTTATACATGCTGCCATGTGGTTATAACTGCTGCCTAGTATGGACTAGGCAGACCACCAAGCCGCACCAATGGTGAACAGACGCTGGTGGGTTTCGGACAGTGGACCGTGGGTCTAGCTGACCCAGAAGAACGGACGTACCCTGACAGAATGCCCAGTCTCATTGAAAGGGGAAACATTCGTACAGGGTAGCTGATAGCCGCCCCATTGGGGAACAGACGCTATCAGACACTGGGGGGGGGGGCAGTTCTTAGTTTCGCACTCACCATGAGCCCCTCTGGCATGTGTGTCCCTACCAGCACGGCCTACATGGGTCATTGTACTCAAGCCTCTGCATCACGTCAAGATGACTGCCCGTAGCAGAGGAATACTAAATATATATTTATTGATTTTTTTCTCTTTAAGTAATAGTTCCTACAGAAAAGACGTGTTAAAAACATTTTGCAAGTGTTAAGTTTTAAACAACAACAAAATATTTATTTTTTCTCAAAACAAAGGGATCAATAAAAATTCCAAGAATTCTTATCCCCAAAAACAAATTAATGCATTAGCATAAAAACAAACAATTGTTTGTAGTTTAAGTTAAACCAAACTGTAACACGAACGTTGCAAAAAAAAAAAAAACAAAACATAAAAACAATTATAATTTGAATAAGTAGTGAAAAAATAACAACATCAAAATTCAACGTACCAATAAAACAATAACAACAATTTGTCGCTATGACAATTTAACCCTTTCGGGACGGAGTTTTATTTTGCAAACCAAAATATGTATGGTAAAATTTTTTTCATATTCTAAAAGGTATGATAAAAGTATTATGTTCTCCATACTTAAAAATTTTAAATTCGTCCTTTTATCCTGGGACATATAATCCCAACAAATATTTTCATGGGGCATAAAACCCCAATCAGTGTTCTCGAAGAGCGATTCGAAATTAAAAAGATAGCTAAAATATAAATATTATTAGATTTAGATAAAAGCTTACATTTATTTTTTACATTTTAGGAATGCAATTAGGTATTTATTTGTGGAATGGCCCAAAACACTTGTAACATATGGCGTTGTTACAACCTGAGCATATCATCTTTGTTCGCTTTTCTATGCCAAGTGAAGAACAGCGGACACAGCGACAACGCTTCTCTTGCTCTACTGGCAAGTGGTCTCCAATATTGATGCTATTCGTTTATGGACGTTTGGGAGTTCTACCTCCCTGGCGATTGCGTTGAAAATAAAGAAAAAAGAAAGTTTGAAAATTGCTGGGACGTATTATCCCAGTAGTCCCGAAAGGGTTAAGTGATGATAGCGATGAATCTGATACGTGGCAGCAAGTATCGGGTACAAAAACAAACAAACGACGTTTAACAAATTCCCCAAAAATGCATCAACACAAAAAAATTAATACAAACGACGAGTCAAGAACCAATAAATTCCATTTACTTCGAAACAATGAACCTGCTGAAGAAAACATTGAAAATCAAGATAAACAGGAAGAAGATGACAAAGATGATGAATCAAATAGAGCACCAAAACCTCCGTCAATTTATATTCCCGGTGTAACAAATGTTTCTAAAATGTTTAAAACAATAAGTGATGAAATAAAAGACTTTAGTTATAAGAGTTTGAGAGATAATGAAATTAGATTGATGATAAAAAGTATTAATTCTTATAGAAAAATTGTAAAATTATTTGAGGTGAAAAATATTAATTACCACACTTTTCAAATTAAACAGGAACGAGCTTATAGAGCAGTTATAAAAGGCATTCATCATTCCACTCCAGTTAGCGACATAAAAGCAGAACTTTTATCGTTAGGTCATTTGGTAAGAAATGTTATTAATGTCAGAAGTAGGGTAACAAAGTTGCCACTGCCAATGTTTTTTGTAGACCTTGATCCAAGTTCGACTAATAAAGATATTTTTAAAATAAAACACATAAACAATGCAATCGTCACCATTGAAGCACCGAAGAAAACTGACGACTTAATTCAATGTCACCGATGTCAACAGTATGGACATACCAAATCCTACTGTAAACGCCCGTTCAAGTGCGTAAAGTGTGGATTTGACCATCCCACTGTGGAATGTAAAAAAGATTTAGAAACTCCACCAAAATGTGTTAACTGTCTTCAGAATCATACTGCAAATTATACAGGTTGTCCTTTTTATCAAAGAATGCAACAAATGCGCAACAATAACAATGCCCAATTTTCTTCAGCAAATTTTACTTCAAACAATCAAACCAACTAGTGAAGGTATCACATATGCCCAAGCAGTTGCAGGCAATACAACCAGTCCCGAAATGAGGTTTTTAGAAAGACTAGAACGTATGATGGATAAAATGTTTGACATGATGTCAAAAATTATGCAAATAAATCTACGAATTGCAACATGGAATGCCAATGGAGCATCCAATCACACAAGAGAGATAGAAATTTTTGTTAAAACAAATTATTTAGATATTTTACTCATATCCGAAACACATTTCACATCTAAAACATACTTTAACGTTAAAGGTTACGATCTAACTCAAGCCAATCACCCCGATAATAGAGCTCATGCTGGATCAGCAGTTTTAATTAAGTCTTATCTTAAATTTGAAGTGCTAAGACCCATAACAAAACCATTTCTATAAGCTTGTGGTGTTAAAATTCATTGAAACAACTACGAAGTTTCGATATATGCTATATTTTGTCCACCTCGACACAGTTTAAGTGCACAGAATTATGAAGCGTTTTTCAAAACCCTTGGTAGCAAATTTATTGTCGGCGAGGACTTTAACGCTAAGCATCCCTGGTGGGGCTCTAGACTATCTAACCCTAAAGGTAAAGAACTTTTTAAGTGCATCACAAATCTAGGGTACAAAACATTGTCCACAGGAAGTCCAACGTATTGGCCTACTGATCCTAATAAAATACCAGATTTATTAGATTTTTTTGTTTATTCAGGCATACCGGATGTCGTCCTTGATGTCACAGATTCCGATGATCTTAATTCCGATCATTCTCCTATAATTTTAAGCTACAGTACTCTTACAGCAACTATTAAAAAAGATGTCAAAATTATCAATAATCAAACTGACATTAAGGCTTTTCAGCATTTAATGGATCAAAATTTAGACCTTAACATATCTCTTAAGACCGAGGACGAAATCGATAATGCTGTAGATCAGTTCTGTAATGTAATTGAAAATTCTGCTTATTTATGTACTCCTACAATACAACCGCAAAGAGGCCAAAAATTATTTATATCTACAGAAATAAGACAACTTATATGAGAACGACGAAGACTTCGAAGATTATGGCAGCAAAGTAGGAATCCTATAGATAAAACTAACTTCAATAGAGCATCAAACCATCTAAAAAAGAGAATAGCAGAGTTGAGAAATGATGAAGTGTCTACGTTTTTGAAAAATTTGAACACCTCAAAAGATACGGATTATAGTCTCTATAAAGTAACAAAGTACTTAAAACATCCCGTTAAAAGAAATATACCAATTATGAAACTAGATGGCACCTGGTGCAGAAACAGCAAGAGCAAATCTGAAGCCTTCTCTGAATATTTAAATCAAATTTATCAACCATTCCCGACAGCACATACTGTTCATGAAAATAATGTACTTACATATTTGGAATCTCCATACCAAATGGATTTACCAGTAAAACCTATTACTCCGGGAGAAGTAAACAACGTCATGTCCAAACTTAACAACAAAAAGTCTCCTGGACAAGATAAAATGGACTCAATAGTTGCAAAATCACTTTCGAAGAAAGGAATTATATTTTTAACACTAATATATAACTCTATGTTGAGACTATCACATTTTCCCCCCATTTGGAAAAGAGCGGAAATTATAATGATCCAAAAACCAAATAAACCAGTGAACCAGATCACATCCTACAGACCAATAAGTCTACTTACTACATTTTCGAAGATATTCGAGAAACTGTTTGTTTCAAGACTATTACCGTTCTTAGAAAAAGAAAACATTATACCTGATCACCAGTTTGGATTCCGTCAACAACATGGAACACCGGAACAGTGTCACAGAATAATAACAGTAAATTCGGACTCACTAGAGAGAAAAATGTATTGCTCTGCAGTATTTCTTGATGTAAAGCAGGCATTTGTTAGAGTGTGGCACGAAGGACTGCTTTTTAAACTTAAAAAAATTTTACCTGGCCCATTTTATTCATTGCTAAAATCGTATATACTCAATCGAACTTTTTATGTGAAAGTTGATGACGAAGCATCAAGTATATACCAATTATTTAGCGGAGTCCCGCAAGGCAGCGTCTTAGGTCCAATATTATACACTATATATACTGCTGATATGCCTACATCCGACAATGTCAAAGTTGCGACTTATGCGGATGACACTGCCATAATCTCCAGCAACAAATGCCACATCGAAGCCTCATCTTTAATGCAAAGAGAGTTAAACGCGCAGCAGCAATGCTTAAACAATTGGAAAATTACTATAAATGTTGAAAAATGCAATCATATTACATTTACTTTAAGGAAAGAAGAGTGCCCTCCGTTATATATAAACGGCTTGCAGTTACCGAAGTCTAATTGCGTGAAGTATTTGGGAGTTTATATAGACAAACGTCTTACATGGAAAGATCACATCAAAAATAAACAAAAATATCTTAACATGAAAACTATAAAAAATGTACTGGTTACTAAGGAGCAAGTCCCAACTTAGTCTAGAGAACAAAATAAAATTATACAAAGTTATTTTAAAACCTGTATGGACTTATGGCATTGAACTGTGGGGTACGGCCAGTAATTCAAATATCGAGACATTACAACGCTATCAATCAAAAACCTTAAGACTTGTTTCCGGCGCTCCATGGTTTATGACCAACATTCAAATTCATAGGGATCTGAAAGTTCCATTTATTTTAAATGAAATAAACAGGTTTAGTTCTAGGTATTTAAACAGACTGAGCAACCACCGAAACCCATTGGCGATATCTTTACTAGATGACACAAACGAAATTAGAAGACTGAATAGGTTTCATGTGTTAGATCTCCAATATAGAAAATGAAACATTAAATTAAGCTTAAAAATAACAATAAATTTTTTTTTATGTATATTTAACACATTTACGTACATACATCTGTATGTACTTCTTATAGTTTATTAAACTTATTGTAGTTTTATAACTCATGTCATGTCTCATTCATTACCAAATTTGCTAAATATTGTAAAATAGATTGTAAATAAAAATGGAAATAAAAAAAAAAAAAAAAAATAAATTAAAAGTTTTTAGAAATTTTAATCAAAAAAATGTAATGAATGAATATTAATATTTATTGTTGAGAAGTGGAATCTAATTCCTATTTAGCTTCATCTTCTTATTGTGCTCCTTCTTTGGAGCTTCTTTAAAGCATAGAATATGAAAAATTTGTTATTGTTGCTTGGCTTTGTTTATTTGGAACTTTCATACATTGGAGTTATTCATTATAAACTTTCTTCTCACATTGCCATTATGTGTAATAGTTATTTTAATGGAATCTCTATAAATAATACATGCGGGGGCATATATATAATATTAGCCACCATTATTTGACCAACTTTTATAGTTTATGGCTATCAGCGGTGGATATTTTATTTTTATATTAAAAATTGGCATTTAATTTCTCGTTCAATAGGAAAAGTATATTATAGGAAGAGAATAAACACTTCATTTGAGACTTTTAAAAAGATGCGGCCAAAGTGCCTAGATGGAAAAAAATTTTCTACAGTTGTATATTTTTGTTCCGATTACAAATGGTTATTGTTTGTTTGTTTTGAACTTATGTATATTGTACTGCAATTAAATATTTAAGAATAGCAACTATTTTTCATCATTTGTAATTAGCATTTAATATTTTACACGTTTTCTTTGCAATTACTATGAACTAATGCCGAAGAAATTGAATGGCAATGAAGACATCCCATGCGCAGCAGTTTGTGAGCAAATAAATTTATGTTTTTTTTCGGTTTGATCGAATATATTTTTAAGGCAAATATTATTTTAAAGGTGACCGCACATAAAACATGTTTGCCTGTATTTTATTTAACATTACTTCATAGCTGTTTCAACAAATAAAAAGAGACAAATAAATGTGCGTAGTGTGACCACAAAACAAATTTTGTATTGTTTTGAAAAAATTTAGGCCAAACAATAGCAAACAAATATTAGGCAAATGTTTGTCATATGTGACCGTACCTTAGGAAATATTACACACCGATCCACAATTTATGGCTTCAAATAGTGCTTTATAACATATACAATTTTTCGAAAACTTCTTGTTTCATGTTTCTTTTATTGTAAATTCAAGAGATGTTGGTATAGTTTTCTTCCACGATCGTGTAACAGCAAGTTGAACGGAATGACATACTTTCTTCACTAAAACAAGCATAGGTATGATTTTTTTTTTAGTTCCACGTAAACGCTTCAGTGACGTCCGCCATTAGACTAGCGTTATCTGTTCCTATTCAAATTAGGTTACAAACCTTAGGATTCAATTTCAGTTATTATTTTCTTTAAAATAAACTCAGCATTCGCATTTTCTATTTCTGTTAAGGACAAGAATGGTAAAGATATTTCTCTGTTTTGCTGTAGTATTGAATTATAATTCCTATATGGAGACATTTTATATTAAATATAAATGATATCATACGTTTTTGTAATATATATAATTACCTAAATACAGTCACAGAAATGTCAGTTGACTCATCAATTAAGAGGGTGTTTTTTAAATCTCCAATATCTTTTCCCAATTCTAAACGGAAACGTGGCCACAAGATATTGCGTACTACATGTCAACACTTGCTTCGGTAAAGCCTTATATTCGGAACATCCTTAAAACATGCTTTGTATATATCTGTTAGGGGATTAACAGTGTTAATAGTGTGTTATTCTTTTGTCACTCGGTTAACAACTGATTTACTCTTTATTTATTTATTATAAGAATTACATGTAACTGATATTTTAATAGGGTTGCCAAATAATAATTGTATATATAACATCTCCCCTTTCAAGTATTTTATAACATAAATAAGGTGATATATGTAGATATTTTACTTTTAGTATTAAAATTCAGTAAACTAAAGTAAAATTCATTGAATGTCTACAAAACAAATTTAATATACAAAATTAATAAAGCTGTATTAAATATTTAATCTACCTTTAAACGAATCCATTTAGAGTTTCTACGTAGAGAACAGTTCCATCTTCTAGTTCAACCCAGTACGATCTTGGGCTTCCATGAACGTTGGCTATGAGTCCTTTCATCCACATATTTCCGTCTTGACAACATATTTTCTCCCTTTTTTTTAAATTTTCTTTAAACTTAGCTGTTTTATCGTAATAACTTTTTGACTTTAGCTGCTTTTTCTTGATGTTGTTTGAAATATTTGGTACAACATTTGGTTTAAGCAAATCATTTTTTATTGGTAGTAAAGTGCGTGTTTTTCTTCTTAATAAAAGCTCTACAGGTGAAGCATTTATTTTTTTAACCGGTGTGTTTCTATACTCAAGAAGCGCAAACCATTAGTCTCCCTTAGTTTCTGTAGTTTTTAATCAAATTTTTAGCAATTCCAACAAATTTTTCTGCGAAACCGTTTGCTTGCAAAAATATCCGGGACTTGTAGTTGTGAGAATTGAACCAATTTAATTACAAAAATCTCGAAATTTTCTGGAGTTAAAAGGCATGTTAAGAGATAATTTCTGCTGGGATTCCATGATTAGAAAAACATATTTTTAAGTGCTTGATACATTCTCTCGCTGTCTTAGATGCAATCGGCAATAAATCTAAAAAACTTTAATGATAATCTGCAACCACAAGATAGTTTTTTGAAGCATTCTCACAAATATCCATTCCAATTTTAAAGAATGGTAACGATGGAACTTCATGAGAAGTCATTGGTTCTTTTGTATTTGAACAACGGTATTTCTGACATACTAAGCATTTAGAAATTACGTTTTCAATGCCCATATCAATATGGGGCCAGTATATCAAATTGCGTGCTCTCTTTTTTGTTTTTTCGATCCTCAAGTGTGACGAATGCAGCTGAGTTAAAATTTCTTTCGGCAGAGTCCATTGTACAATAATTCTGTCATTGAAATATAATAAATCATTGCCTATAAAAATTATATTTCTATTTTTCCAGTAGAATTTTAAATCACTTTTGATGTTATTGTTGGTATTTTTGGGCCACCCGTTTAATACAAAGCGTTTTAAATCCAGTAATGATTCATCTGTTTCTATTGCTATTTTAATATTTTCAAGTCTATCATCAGCTATGTTTATAGTGTGTACAAATTCATTTAGGTCTTCTATTTCCTCTGATTTATCATCTTTATCAAAAACGCGAGAATGTAAATCTGCAACATATAAATATTTACCTGGAACGTAAATTAATTTTAAGTTATATTTTAATAATGAAATTTTCATTCGTTGTGGTCTAGAAGATGGTATATTACAAAATTGTTTTTTCATAATCTCTATTAATGGCTTATGATCTGTTCTAATTGTTAACAATCGTCCATATATGTAGTAGTGAAATTTGCGACAAGCGAACACGGTAGCCAGGAACTCTTTTTCTATTTGGGCGTAATTTATTTCGGCATCGGAAAGGCTTCTGGATGCAAAGGCGATAGATTTTCTATTTTGCATCAAACAACACCCCATTCCAAATTTGGATTTAATTTGATTAAAGCAAATATCATGTGGATCTTGCCATTCAAAAATTGCGTTGTTTTTAACAAATCACGTAAAGGCTTTCAAATATTTGAAAGATTTGGAACATATTCACGAATGTAATTAATCATACCCAACATCTTCTGCAAATCTTTTTTATTTTTAGGTCGATCTATTTTAGTAATAGCGGTAACACGGCCTGGATCTCAACGTATACCTTCGTGAGAAATTAATTTGCCTAAACATTTAACTTTAAACGCACGGCATTTTTTTGTACTCATGTATGCCTTTACAAAATTTGCAATCGTTGTTGGTTTTTATTTCTGTATTTGGAATATTATTAAATAATTTTGTTTTAAACTTGTTATTGACAGAAATATTTCTAGTTTGTGCATTTCCGTTATTCGTTTTATATTCAACCGCATCTACTGATTTAAAAGAAATATTATGTTGTTTTTGCATATCGCTTGCATGGTTATCTGCTAGTTCCGATGCTCGAGCGATTTCAATTGCTTTATTTAACGTTAACTCTGATGTTTCCAATAGTTTTTTTTTCTGAGCTTAGAACAACATGTTCCTGCAACAATATTGTCCCTGATCATACGTTGACGTAGACCGTACCCACAACTTTTCACTCATTTTCTCAAATCAAACAATTATGTATCAAAAGACTTACCTTCTTGCTACTTTCTCGAGTTAAGTTTAAATGTCTCATATACCTCATGTTTCTTTGGCGTACAAAAGTTTTCAAAAGCTTCTACTACTGCATCATATTTTTTCTTCTGCTCATCAGTTAAACCTAATGTATTGAAAATTTCGATTGCCTCTGGACCACATGCATTAAGAAAAATTCCAATTTCTTGAGATTCTTTGCACTCCTGTAGTTCAATAGCTATGGAATAGACATCAAAATTCTGCTTAAACACTCTCCAATTTTAAGCAATATTTCCTTCGAAAACTAATGGATCAGGTCTGCGGGCATCAATTGGACTTAATACTGCGCTATTAGTAGCCATTACCGCTCCGGTGTTTTCTGCTGTTTTATCAGACTTTTCGATTTTTATTTCAATTTTCTCACTACCTATTTTTTTAGTTGTTGCTCTAGTATTAACCATTTATACCGGCTGCGCCATGTGTTATTCTTTTGTCGCTCAGTTAACAACTGATTCACTCTTTATTTATTTAGTATAAGAATTACATGTAACTGTTATTTTAATAGGGTTGCCAAATAATAATTGTATGTATAACAAATAGCAAGTTGACACACAAAAATGCTCATGGTCGCCTCCTGAAATTTTGCATTATAATCTTTTGGACCATATTGTAACTTTGAATTCGATTTACGAGTAGAACAACTTTCTTTATATTTTTTTGTTTTACTGTGTTCACTCAGATCGTATAATTTGCACTTTAATGTGCATTTATAATATTTGCAGTTTGCTTTGAACGGGTCCTCTGAGTCCTCTGAAATCCAAATTTTTAATCTTCATGGGTCTTATATTCAGGTCGAAAATTCTTGCGAAATTGTGGTGCCTTGACAATGCGACAATTTTGCTTGTTTACATACCCGCCAAGATCAAAATGAGCTTTATTTGAAAAGATGATTTTTTTTTTTTTGCAAAATCGGCATCTTCTGTAGGTCGATCGCAGGCCCACTTAGCGAAGCGAAAACGCATTAGATGGTCAGTTGGCTTCAACTCCTGAACTAATTGGATTTTTTATGGCGTCATACCAAGGTCTTTATGCAAAATTCGTCTCAATGATGTCTCCGAAATGTTCAATTGTTGAGAACAACGGTGAATTGGTGTTGATAGCGCTTCACGCACACTTTCTGGCTTTTCACGCTTTCGTTTATCGATGAGAATGCCAGTTTCATTTTTTCACAAGATAACGAATATTAGGAGCTGAAGGTGCTTCTTTTCTTCCAAAATCCGTACACAACGATATTGGTGCAGCGGAAGGATAAAACTAATTTTCTGTCAAATCAGACCTGAGGTAAGTGATACCGTTCACGAAATAAGCACTATTAAAAAAAACGTTAGCTTGCGGACCCTCTATTTCTAGGTATTAAATGCAAAAACACAGTTGTATATTACGTAACAAGAAGTTTAGATACTTTAAGAGTAAAAAATTTAAAAAGTTTTTGTTTTTGCAATTAAAAAAAATGGCTGAATCTTCTGGCTAGATTATATGTAGCCATCTTTTTACAGCTAGATGAAAAAAGTCACTAGATCTAGCCGGAATATGGCTAAATTGGCAAACATGACCAAACCGTGCAGTTCAGTTCAAAATTCTGAACGGGAATATCAAGCGATATCCTCACCGAGTTAATGTCAGCGAAACACCTATAGCGGAATAGAAATTGCAAACACTCTTCCAAAGTATGATCCTACACAATACGCAATTTTTCCAACTTATACGTATTGTGAATGAATCTGGCTTACATTTTAAAATGGCAACCACAGCACAAATGGTGAGTCAATTACCGAATATTGTTTTAGAATGAGTGTTCTAGGTAGCCATCATCACTTGAGAGATTCAGCGATAACAAGATACACGTGAGGGGAATAAATATGGCAGGCTCCTCATCTAATATAAGATAATCGATAAAGCCGAAACGTAATAAATAGAGTTATATAAACGCCTTTCGTACTTTTTAAATATAGAAATGTGTTGATTATCTAGGTCTGAATCAACACATAATCAAAGAAAATTTTCCTACTCCAAACATCGAGGAGTAATTGCGAGAAGCAATGAAATTTAAGTACTTCACTGTATTAGATTTAGATACCGATAAAAGAAACTAGCTAGAAATGACAAATGGTCAGGTGTCACGAGTTTCCGACACCTACAAACGTGAGAGAGGTAAGACAGTTTAGGGGTTTAAGCGGGTATTTCCGAAGATTCGTGCCAGGCTGGGCGAGCCTTGAGAAACCTACTAAAAATGGACACCAATTTCTGTTAGAAAGATAAGCAAAATGAAGCTTCTCAAGCATTAAAAATGAGCCTTACCACTAGTCCCGTAATAGCGCGTTACAAAACTACCACTGAATATCAAATACATATGGATGCAAGCAGAATTGGGCTAGCCATGATGTTATTGGAGAGAGAAAAAGATGGTTAGAAACTGATAGACTTCGATAGTAGAACAACAAGTAATGACGGACGGAACTATCACAGTTAAGAGCTAGAAACTTAGCGGTTTTCAAAACCCTTGAACGTTGTATTATATATATATATATATATATATATATATATATATAGATAGATAGATATATGGCAAAATATATGGCAAAAGTGTAATTAAAACGACAAATCAAAAAATGGAGCTGATACCAAGAATAGCAAGATGGTTGATGCGAATTCTGGATTTGGACATTGATCTGGTCAACGAATGAAGCACGTCGACGCACTAAGCCGAACACTTTTTAAAGAAGAGGTCAACTTAGATATGGCATCGTTGAAAGTCGGCAAAACCACTGTAAATGAAGATGACTTCCTCTTTTCTAAGCAACTAGAAGATGAGAATATTCGTGGTATCATAAAAAAGGTGAAATTATGTGGTATTGTAGTGTATTTCATAATCACCTTTTAGCTAAGTTCTTTATTTACACTTTATTGTTTATCATATCACTTTCACTTGTAAACAGAAACTATTGTTAAAATTTAAAAACACGGGAATATTAAATAAATTAAACTTTAAATTTATCGTACTGCTCTCCCGGTATTGAGTACTGAAGATGAAAACACTTCGCGATGGCCATGTCGCTACCGCTCACTTAGCTCGTCAGGAAACTCCTCACAAATATTTTTAATGAATTAAAGATTTTTGTCCAAATAATAACGTAAAGACAAATATCAAAGTTCAAGCAAAAACAACAATAATCAACTTTGATTTTACTTTTCTTTATCCACTGTATACGGCTGTCTTTTTAGTGCATAGACAAACTATTGTTATTACTTTCTCTACTTTCCACTCTCTCTGGAGGCACAACACGGTCAAATGGCGTGCAATAAATCCCCGGGTGGAAGAGTGAATTAATGTAAGATTAATGCCAATCAGTTAAACACAATCCATTTGGCCATTTCCCTAAAAGCGAAGAAAACGAACACCTCCTGGTTATAGTGGATGCATTCACAAAACTTACCACCAAAAAGCCTTTAAAACTAAAGCAACTAAATACGTTATAAGCGCCCTTAACGAAGTCAGCGAATACGTCGGTATGCCTACTAGAATCATCACCGGCATTTACCACGCATGAATTTAAGCGATACTGAGCCACAAGATATTCTCCAGCATAAGCTTGTACTAGCTTTACACAGCAGCGACACAATAAGCACCGAAGATTTGCAGGCAATGCCTAAAAAACAGCAGAAAAAATTGATACCCTGCATGAAATAGCCAAACGATGCTACGACGACAAACATACGCTGTAGAAACAATATAAAGTAAACGATTTGATATTCACAACAACGAACCAGCAGCGTCGGGTAACTTTCAGAAAGTTAGAGCCTCGTTCCAAATGTCCATTTGAAGTTACAAAGGTGGTTGATATGGATCGATACGTCGTGGAGGATTTGCCACATTCTAGTCGAACGCAGCGACATGAAAAGGACAATACTGATGAAAAAGATCCGGTTCCAATCTATGTCGATTGTATTGAAAGGATGACCGACTGTAAGATAGTCTTGGCAGTCGAAGCAAGTCAGCAAGAGTGACAGACGGGCACGCATGAATTTTAAACATTAACTTATAAATTAATTAGCTCATGTATATGTAAATACACTTAGGATATAATCATCATGTCGTGTATTCATTCTTCTTTTACTATTTTAAGTGTTTAAGTTTTATTTTCAGCATCTTACGAACGTAACGTATGCAGATATAAACGTGAAAATTATGACATTTAATAGGACTTGCACACGTAGCCTAAACACATATTTAATATGTTTAGCAGCCATTAGACGATCAAACTTACCATGGGAAAACGTTTAATATTCGTGTTTTTCAGCGGTGCTGAATGGATTTCAAAATTATTTAAACTCTCTCTCATAAAACCGTTCTCACATGCAAGCCGCTTTACGCGCTAAAATTCGGGTGTATTACAAGTTTTTTTAAATTATTTGTTCTATGTTCGGCTTTTATCCATGTCATGGCGCCTTTAAAAATTTGTTAAGCTTCAAGCAGAGGCAGTGCCTCATAACAGAGTTTCACGACAACGTGTATGTTTAAAAATCGCAGTATATAGAAGAAGTTTGTAATCTAGGATAAGTGTTGAGTTTCTGACTATGAGCTAGTTCATTTGTTCTTTTGATTTTATCTGTGTCAGCTTCGATTGCTGTAGCCTTTACAAGTCAAGAGCCTATCAAGGTGTATACCACGGTATTTATTTAACTTCCGAGTGTTGGGGTAATACTTATGCTTTCCCGCGCAAGGCTAACGTTAGTAGACGTTTTTCCTCATTCGCTCTTACCCTACATTTGTTTAACCAGTTTTGTAACCACTTTTGTTTTTTCGGCTTTTGCGAAT
Organism: Gymnosoma rotundatum; assembly: GCA_916610165.2. Taxonomy (NCBI): domain Eukaryota; kingdom Metazoa; phylum Arthropoda; class Insecta; order Diptera; family Tachinidae; genus Gymnosoma; species Gymnosoma rotundatum. The sequence continues at coordinate 115,256,215 of OU744336.1, forward strand.
GGTTAGAAAAGCTGTGTCATCAGTAAATGTCGGATTGCTCGTTGGCATATCAGATGTGTACATCAAGTAATTAATTAAATAACTGGTGAAATTTCTTTCCGTAAATAATTATGAACTAACGATCATTTAAGTAGCTTTTCAGAAGATTATATAAATTGAAAGTAAGTTATGGTTTTAAAAAATTAACTTTTACGCCATGACTTTTTTAACGCTTGCGAAACATCAAAGAAAAATGCAGAACAAAATTTTTTTCCCCAAAGGTATTTTTGCTTCTGAAACTCGATTTGATGGTCCAGAATAAATGTTTTTTTTTTCTAAAAAAAAAGGGTTAGCAGATTCAGCCCAATTATAAAAAAAAATTCTGTGCGACTTCTTTCGCTTTTCCCTTTTCCCCAATTATAAATTTTTTCCCCTTTTGATTGACTGCGGAAAGTGAAACAAATTTGGAAAAAAAGAGAAGATAATCAAAAAAAAACTTCCTTCAAATTACGTTGATGCCACTTTTTTATATTTTTATTTCCATCGAATTCATAATTGGAGGAATCTTTTCTCGAGAAAATTTTTTTTCGTGGGAAAGAAATTCCGTGAGAATATTCATAATTGGGCTGATGAAAATGTATATTAAAAGGCTTACTGATGTAAATGATTCAAACTTTCTGTGATCCTTTCCTAGTTTTAGTATCATGGTGACGAATGAGACCTTCCATTCTACATGGTTGTACTCAACGCGCAGGGCAGCATTAAAAATGTAAAGAATTGTTCTGATTGCTCTCGGAGCTATAAATTCTTTTGAAAAGGCTTTAGTTTTTAACACTTCTTAAGGAATTAAAGAAAGTAAAAACCAACCTAACGTATGTTTTGCGCTGTAATCGATAGCCGCTATGAAACGGGGTCTTTGGGATTTAAAGAATTCGCAGTAGTTGCTCCCAGATATAGATCCTGAATAAAAAAAGGCTTGTATCCGGCGTACGACATATCTGATATACAAACGGCACATTGCGACTATAGAATAATTCTCCACTTTTCATCTACTGGATGCTGCGAATTTACTTTTTATAAAAAAAGATTAACTTCGGGTGTTTTTTACGCTCGATAGAACTTTAAATTGTAAAAAATAACATAAGAAATTAAATTGTAATCAAGAATTTTTTTATACGAAAGATCAGAACAAGGCATTAAAATTTTAAAATGATTTTGGGCATATGGTCATCGCGACTGCTCATGACGAAGCACATTCTGGACGTCCAATTTTGGGTCACTTTTTAAGTACTTCTGGCTGTATGTCACGAATAACACCAACAATGTTGGCCTCCAAAGCGTCAATTGTTAGTGGTTTATCAGCATAGACCAGTGACTTCACGTGGCTTTACAGGAAATAATCGGGAGGTGTCAAATCGCACGACTTTGGAGGCCAATTGACTGGTCTATATCTAGAAATTAACTTATCGCCAAATTTTGATTTCAAAAACTCGATAGTTGCGATCGCCGTATGGCAAGTAGCGGATCAATGTCATCCATATTTTCAAACAAAAAAGCATTAATCATGTTGTGGTAACGATCTCCATTAACCGTAACGTGAGATCCGGCCTCATTTTTGAAAAAATAATGTTTGATGATCTCACTCCACATGCTGCAAATTCGCTTATTAACAAACACGTTAATCCAAAAATGAGCCTCATCGCTAAAAAAAAATCGGGTCAGTTACTAACTGCTCTAGAGCCCGATCGGCAAAAGAACGACAAATATAATGGTCTCGTAACTTTAATTTCTGCACTAGCTAGAGCTTAGTGGACTAACAGAGCCCCACTTCCCGCGACCGACGACGAATCAATAAATTTGAATCTTCTTCCACACTTTCGTTTACAGTAGCGATATTGTCTATGCACAGTTCGACGGATGGGTTGCTCAGACGGACGATTATGTGCACCATAAAAATCACGAAGTCGTCTTGATTGACTGATTTTCAAAGTAAACTTGGATGAATTGATAGCGTTTTTCAAGCGTGAGTCTATTCATATTGACTTGAAAGAGTTTACTGAAAATAATAAAAAAAAATTTTTTCATCAAATTATTTAATTTTTAAGAGCATATAAGTAATATTTATTTAACACCATTTTACATTATTGTTGTATTTCGTTGTAGATGCTCCAACTTGTTCACCAAACCAATCAAGGATATATGGTGTGGCTAAACAAGAAGATGCTAAAATCAAATGTTCTGTTGATGCCAATCCGCCTGATGTCGACTTTAGTTGGACATTTAATAATTCAGCAGAAAGTATTGACGTCGCAACTAATCACATCACAAGACTCGGTACGTTAATTACAGCAAGAAAACATTTGTTATTATGTGGATAACTTAAACATTATTTTCATTTTCATCTATGTATATACATATATAAAAAGTTGTTGCAAGTGTGTTGTGACTTTATAAATCACGATCGGTAAACCGAAGTCGACTAAATTAGTGATTGATCGTATGGTCGTGTATATGGTTTATCTAAAGTTTGCACGAAATCGGTCAGCACGTTCGTGAGTTATACTAAACACACATTTTGAACGAACGACGATTTTTTCGGAAAATGCCCGCAATCAATGCTTCGACGAAATTCTTCGTGCGTAACAAACTCTGCGCTATGTTTTTTTATATTTTTTATGTCGAACGACGAATATTTTTGTGTAGAGGGACGGTTATTATTTCCATTAAATTAAAAATTTATTTTCTTTCTATTTATAGACCATATATAAAAATATACTATTTTTATTAATATATTATTAAAAACTGTTTATTTTTTTACATGTATGTTTAATTTTAAATTCATTTTTATTTTTGTTATGTTTAATTATTAGTTTTAAAATGAATTATTCTATTTTTTTTAATTTTGGCTTAAGTTCGTTATTAATTGTGATAAATTCTAAAGATAACAGTAAAATTTAGATACCAGTAGAATCAAATTCACTTTCTGGTTCGCTACAACCTTCGCCACTATTCTTCGTATATATCTACAAGGTAGTTATCAATTGTAACTACTATTTATATGAAATGAAATACGAGAAATTTTAATTTTTTCATAATATATTTTTGAAATATTTATTTCTCTACAGAGTCGTTATTTCTTATGTTGGTTGGTAGCGATATATTTACTTACACTTGCAAGAACTATCCTTTACTATCATAATTCTACATTTTTCTATTGGCTATACAAAAACGGAAAAAAATATTAATTAATTTATAAAAACCATATAAAAATTAATGTTTCTTTTTTTTAAATGCATGGTCACTCTAGCAAATGTCATATGTAAGCAAATATGTGTATATTTTCAAATTATTTTACAAATAATTTGGTTCTCCTTATAGAGTTTGAGTCGACGAATTTACGCAAAGATGATCAAATGACGAATTCGTAGTGCTGTGCGAAATTCGTCGTTCGTCCCAGTTGTGTTTATTCCATTATGACTTTTTATGACATTATATGATTTTGTCCATATAAAAAAAAAAACACCAAAAATATGTATGCCTACGAGTGTATGCGGTATTTATGTATACTGTATGTTGACTTCATACAGCACGCTGGGATCTGCTAGTATCTAGATTTATATATGTTCTGTCTTCTGGCCGCTCAAAATTTTATCTTGTTATCTCGATAATTTAAAGTAATAAATAGTTTTTAATTTGAAATGTGTATTTAAGTGCAATGCGTAGTATGAGAATCATTTTATATCATTTACCACAGTTTGAAGTTCATCTTTCTGCTAGTAATTTCTACAATATTATTATAATATAATATCATATATAGAGAAATTAATCTGGGGGCCACCTTGGCAAGTTTCTCAAAATAGTCAAATAGGTTAGAATATTCATGGGAAAATTCCGCGACATGTTATAGGTTCTAAAAGATGTAACATTTAAATTAGTTTTCCATTGGTTTTCCATTGCCCAGAACCTATTATACTGTTTATTCGGATATCCATCCAAAAAAAAAATGTGCCTCGTGATACATAATAATTTTTTCATCAAAATCGGGGTTGCCATGGGCGAGTTGTAACATCCTATTGGCAAAAATAGATAAAAAGTGCGTTTTGTTAGCACTTTATTCCTTCCAAAAATTTCACATGTCTTTCTCATCGCAACAGTAATCGATAATTGATTTTAGTAACATATTTTAAGAATTATCAAATATTTTTATATAAAAATTATGCCAAGTGTCTACTTCGCGACTGCCAAATATGGTGGCAAAACAAATTAGTATACCTTTCCAGCGGACACCCTTATCATTTATTTTTTCTAAATCAAAATGTGCGAAATTTAAATCGATTACGATTGACTGGTTGGAACTAAAAGCTGTTGTTCTTAAAAATGAAAAAATGAGCAATAAAAATGAAAATATTGTCGTTCCACAAAATCCTTAATAAAAACTTTATTTTTCATCCGATGGTTTTTCAAATTACTCTTAAAATATTGTTAATAAAATAAACTATTTGGTAAAAGAATAAAACATTCCAGATTTTTACTATAACGTAGAAAAAACACCAAATGAAAATAAAATATTTTGAAAAAACGTAAAAAATAGGCAAATTTTGAATTTTAAGGTGCCATAACTCAGCTATTTCTGGGCAGATAGGAAGTTGCAGCTTATCGACGGAAAAGGCATTCAATTACCTTTCCAACGGTGTGCCATTTATCTCGATCGAACTTTTCGGTTGGGCTCCACAAGGGTTTAAGTGGGACCATACACCGAAAAATACAAAAGTACCGTTATCTAAAAAACGGTATTTAGAAAAAAATAATTACAGCGTTTTTCGTGTTCAGGAGGTCTTTATTAACTTATCTAGCCGTGTGGTGTTCTTGATTTTTTTTGGCTGTAAACCTGATTACTCCTTTCATTACATCATTGCTATCACCATCTGACTCATCCTCTTCTGTATTTACTTCGATGGCGTTTAAAAAGTATCAAGAGGGGAAGTACTTTTGCTTCGATAATCATTATTTAAGGGCAAAGTTTTTGACGGCTCATGAAGTATTGTTTTCAAAGATGTTAACGGCTCGTCGTCGTTTTCTACTGTTGTGGCATTGTTCTACAACGGAAAAGAATGCAAAGTATGTCGTAGCAAGATTTTTTGGGAACATATATATTTACATATGTATATATTATTACTATTATTATGATTATTATTATTATTATCATTATTATTATTATTATTATTATTATTATTATTATTATTATTAAAGTATTTACCGGTTTTCTTAAACATGATATTTTTTGAAAGAGTTGCTTTAAGTGAGTTCTCGCATACATGATTTTAATTGGATTTTGAAGAAGAACTCGCCGTATTTTTGGATCCAAATATACTGCAGCAGTAACAGTTATATTATCTAAGATGATTTCTCCTCTTTTTTTCCAAGCATGTGACAAAAATTGTTCCGTTTGTAGTGTTCATAGCTTCCACAGTGAGCTTTAATTCAAGCCACAGTTTGTAATAATCTCCTAAGTATAGCTGTTCCGTTTGAAGTTTCTGCGTTGTTATAAATACGGGTGTCAGTATATGTACAAGTTCGTCAACCTTCTGCCATTCTGACGGCGACAGTTGTAAAGATAAATCTATATTGTCTGTACAAAAGTTTTTAAATAATTTAAATTTCACAAGCATATTATAGGTTGAATTCCATCTTGTGGCGACATCCAATTGTAGTTGTGGAAGACTTTGATTAACAACTTTATAGCTTTATACAAAAATAATAGTTTTATAAATCGTTACAAACTATATATTTGAGGTTTAGCAGAAGGAAAGAGTCCTCAAGGTTTTTACAATTTTACGAACTTTTTCAATGATATTGTTTGATTCCATCTGCTTAAAAAAATCTTTTACTGCAAGTTGTAGAGTGTGCGCATTTAACAGCAGTAATGGAGTGAATTTCAATATTTTGTTCCAGTTCTTCATTAAATATTTGTTGGTATTTTTCATTTTCATCCCCAAGGAGCTCTACAGATTTTAACATGTTGCGTCCATTATCTGTTGTAACAGAATATATTTGTTTCCTTGAAATGCCAAAATCCTCCAAGATTGTCTCTATTTCAGTACTCAATTTAGATGCTGTATGTTTTTTGTCTAATTCGATCATAGCAAGAGTTTTAATGCAAATCTTGCAGACTTCAAAAAATTGAATATTTACTCCTAAAATTCCACGATTTAATCTTGTAGCTGTATCGATTTTCAAATATATCATTCTTCCTTCAACTTTGTCTTGGATTTGCTTTTTTTTACATTGTACTTTTCTGTTACCAATCCCATAATATTTTTAATGTTACGGACTTCATATCAAGGCCAGAAAAAATTTGAGCGGTTAATGTTTTAAAAGAAGTGGAGTTAAAACTGAAAACGGTAGTTTTTCTGCTGTGACGAATCCAACACATGCATCTTCTACTTCCTCTTGACTCATATTTACTGTAAATTTAATTTTTTTTGGCACTTCTGGAACAGACGCATCAGACACTTTGCGCCACATATTTTGGTGTGGTTCTCTTGATAATGTCTTGTCCGCATGTTTTGCATTTTGATTCATTCGCGTTTTTACAAAATTCAAACAAATGTCTAAACAAATTATTTGGCTTACGTCCCCATTCTCTATTTAAGGTTTCTTCTTTTTTAATTAGCTTTACTTTTGCTACCGTTCCGCTTAAAAGCTAAAATTGAAATCATTTCATAGAAATTTTTGACACTCATGCCATAGATTTCTTAGCAGTTTGGTTTAAAAATTCTAGAAAAATAAAAATTTTAAATAAAGTAATTCTTTTAAAAAATCGCAGGCAGTAAAGTGTTTTTCACACGCTTGCTGAAATGAAAACATTTTGTGTAATATAAAAATGATTATTGTTCAATCACGTTCTAATAATATGTGATTTTGTAATTATATGTGGAATAATTACAAATTGCTATTGAGAAACCCTACGGAAAATTTTTAAAAACATTAGGTGTGTTCATTTACTAAAAATTTGTACAAATTTGTAACAATTGTTAGTAGAAAGCGTTCATTAACCCAAAAAATTTGCAACGAGAGAGCGTTAAAAATTGAGAGACAGACAAATTCTTGCAAGGTTTTGCAAGTAAAATTTTTACTTGCAATAATTATTCAAACAGCTGTTTTGCGTTTGTGTTTACAAAAAAAATATTTCAAAATTAAGTTGAAAATAAAAATATTTTGGAAAATTTAAGAAATTGTAAGTAAATGTAAACTTTTAAAACGATAAAAAGTATTAAAAAGATATGTAAATCTATTTTTGTGTAACTTAGGAACAACAGAAGCAAAATAAGATGTCTAATGAAATTGAATTGAAATTTTTTCTTTAATTTTTACAGACCAGCTGTTAATCTTAAGGTACGGTCACATTAGTCAAACATTTGACTGAAATCGACAAATATTTATTTGCCGTAGTCTGACCACAAAATATTTTTTAGAAGCAAATAACATCACAGCTGATTTTGGGCAAATAAAATTATTTGCCAGTAAACAAAAATGTTTCTAATGTGAACATAGTGTGACCACTCGACGGCAAATATTTGACTCATTTTTAGGCAAATAAATATTTGTTCTTACAAAGTTTTTGTAAGAACAAACAGAGACAAATAACAGCTGTATCAACAATGTTGCCCAGTATTTAAACTAAATTATTAAGTTTCGGAAAAACTCGCTGATAATTTTAAACTTATATGTGTATTAAATACAAACAAAATACTGTAAGCAATTAAAAATAAAATTATAGAAAAAAAATAATAAAGTGCAATTTTTGGAAGAAATAGTAAATTAAAAAAGTTGTCGGGCCACATATTCTTCGAGTTATATATCATCAAAGTATTTTATATATAATTTGGTATATTTCGACATGAATGGTGAAAAGTTTCAAAGTTGTATGTAAAAAAGATGTGGCATTGGGGATTATTAAATGTTCTTTTATAAATTTTTAGTAAAGTATTAGTTTAAAGTTGAGTCGCAAGAAATTATATAACATGAAAATTTGCGTTGCCGCTAAATTAAAGTTAAGTTAAAGTTTAAAGTTGAAAATTATATACTGTTATATATCTGCACATAAACCTATGATAAGGTTGAGATGCATTTTGTTTTAAAATGCTTATAGATAACTTTTAAATGAAGTTATATATGACAACAAGCAACATGCTTTCACTTTAAGAATCAATATCGATTAATTTATATTAAACAAGAAACACAGTGCCCACGCATTTTAACCGCTTAAAGAGACGAAAAAAGTCGGCTATGTGCAGAACAAAACCAAAATAATTCTTCCGCCCTACTCGAAGCGTAGGAATAGAGCTAAGAGTCATTAGTGAATATCCATTTTAAGCACTCACACTGTTCTGTTTCGATTTGCAATCAAAAGACATATGTTCTATAAGTACTAAGCTGAAAGATTATTTTTGCAATTAATGTAAACAGATTTTTTTTTAAATATAAATATATTCGTTTGACGGTATGTTATAATGTAACAATTTTTAAAAACTATATGTACAAGAGTTTTTCCCCTATTTCCCGAAATCTGAAACATTAAAATTTCTTAAAAATTGTAGAACTTTGCTTTTTAATTTAAGCGACTTTTTATTTCAACATATTATTTGTCTACACTTATATCAAGTAAACAAATAAACAGCTGTAGTTTGAAAAATATATGAAATAAATTAAAAGTTTTTAGAAATTTTAATCAAAAAAATGTAATGAATGAATATTAAAATTTATTGTTAAGAAGTAGAATCTAATTCCTATTTAGCATCATCCTGTTATTGTGCTCCTTCTTTAGAACACCTTTTGGAGCTTCTTTATAGCATAGAATATGCAAAATTTGATATTGTTGCTTGGCTTTGTTTATTTGGAACTTTCATACATGGGAGTTATTCATTAAAAACTTTGTTCTCACATTGCCATTATGTGTAATAGTTATTTTAAAGGAATCTGTATAAATAATACCTGCGGGTGCATAAATATAATATTAGCCACCATTATTTGACCAACTTTATGGCTATCAGCGGTGGATATTTTATTTTTATATCAAAAACTGGGATTTAATTTCTCGTACAAGGTATAGGAAAAGTATATTATAGGAAGAGAATAAAAACTTCATTCGGGACTTTTAAAAGGATGCGCCCAGAGTCTGCCTAGATAGAAAAAAAATTTTCGACAGTTGTATATTTTTGTTCCGACTACAAATGGTTATTGTTTGTTTGTTTTGAACTTATGTATATTGTACTGCAATTAAATATTTAAGAATAGCAACTATTTTTCATCATTTGTAATTAGCATTTAATATTTTACACGTTTTCTTTGCAATTACTATGAACTAATGCCGAAGAAATTGAATGGCAATGAAGACATCCCATGCGCAGCAGTTTGTGAGCAAATAAATTTATGTTTTTTTTTCGGTTTCATCAAATATATTTTTAAGGCAAATATTATTTTAAATGTGACCGCACATAAAACATGTTTGCCTCTATTTTATTTGACATTACTTCATAGCTGTTTCAACAAATAAAAATAGGCAAATAAATGCGCGTAGTGTGACCACAAAACAAATTTTGTATTGTTTTGAAAAAATTTAGGCCAAACAAGAGCAAACAAATTTTAGTCAAATGTTTGTCATATGTTACCGTACCTTTAGTGTTGTAAATATTATGAGCAGGTAGCTACTCGGTAATTTACACTAAGCAGGCAAATAATTCAATTAGTTCATATATATATTTGCACATAAATTTAAATTAACACATAATTTATTAAATTACTTTTCTACTGCTTTTAATATTTTATTTTGGATAAAGATTTTTATTACAATGAAAATGAAAATTGCTTAAATTTGTTTTCATTAAAAAATATATTTAACCCGTTTTTCGCCGGCTGTTTATTATTATTATTATTATAGTTTAGAAACGACTGCAAAAGCGGAGCATTAACGTTAAACAATAACGAAAAAAAACCTCCTTTTCAACTCACATTTTTTTGCGTCTTAATGTAGTTTCTTATTAGTGTTTATTTACATAAATAGTTCTTCATAAAATCACATTACAAAATATTTAATATTATATAATTATAATAATAATAACACAAAAGGTGTCAGAATAATAATACCTATTAACGCATGCTTATTTTACCACGCATTAAAAACAGTTTCTATGTGTAGGCAGGCTGTTTTAACATACATATAAACTAATTAAAAATAGATATTTTATTCATTAATTTTATTCAAAAGTAGTTAATCACCTTTATCTAGGCTTGCCAGATCCCAAAAGCCTGAAAACTGAAAAACATAAAATTTGCGCCTGGATTTTCGAAAAAAAACTGAACTTGTTTAAAATGCACTTGTTGTTCCAAAAAGTGAAATTTTATTAAAAATTAAAAAAAAAAACACGTTAACATAACAATTTATTTCAATCTTAAGTTATATTAAGTACATATTTTTATATACAGTACTGTTCGAAACCTAAGCAACTTTTCCCCAGTAAATACTCATGGTCGTATATGTTCTCTTTAAATAGATTATTGAAAAATTTTCTTTTTATTTATTATTATACATATAGTCTACATGCTAATAATAACAACAAAAAATCGTTTTATGTCTTTGGAAGAATATATAAAACAAAAACAAAATTAACTTAAAAATTCGCTGTTCGAAACCTAAGCAACTTTTACATTGTTGCATTTGTTGCGAAATATTAACTAAAACAACAACAAAAATTTTAAACAAAAATTTTAGTCCCGTTATGATTGCTATTGAAAAAAGTAATTTTGGTTGATTTTATGCATTTAAGTAGTACTAATTCTTTAGAAGTGCAACCATGACTCGAATACGTGATGGATCAGCTTTTAAGGTAAAGATTTTTGAACTTTTTAATAACGGTAAACCCCAAATTGCTATAGCAAACCAATTAAATATTAATAAATCAATAGTTTCCCGACTTATAAAAAAGTATAAAGCTACTGGGAAAGTAGAGAAGGTCAATAGCGGTAAGCGACCTCGAAAAACTTCTGAGCGAACACACCAGAAAATTTTCCGTCTAGTTAAAAAAAATCCATTTATTTTGTCGAAAGACATAGTGTATAAGTTTGAACTTCAGGTTAGTTCTTCCACAGTAAGAAAACGTTTACTGGAACAAAACATAAGGAGCTTCATGCCATCTAAGAAGCCCATCCTGACTAAGAAGCATTTAAAACAGAGGTTTGTTTGATTAATTGCAACGTAGTCTCTGATTTTCTCAGCTTTTCGGTAGTTTTAGGTTGGATTTGCTAGAGCACATATGGATTGGACTATATCCAAATGGAGAATTGTTTTGTTTAGTGATGAATCTAAATTTAACTTGCTAAATTCAGATGGAGTTTGCCGCGTAAGAAGACCAAAAGGAAATCGGCTACATCCTCGGTACTCAAAAACCACAATAAAGCATGGGGGTGGAAATGTGATGGCTTGGACGTGTTTCTCGGCAAGTGGTGTTGGTCCCTTTGTAGAAATTCTAACAAAAATGGACCCTTTTGTTTACAGAGACATTTTAGCAACTCACATGCTTAACTATGCTGAGTGGGAAATGCCACTTCGATGGGTGTTTCAACATAACCAATGACCCAAAACACTCATCGAAGTTAGTCAAGGAATGGTTATCAGCTAATGGGGTTCAAGTTTTGTATTTGTCACCTCAATCGCCAGACTTGAATCCCATAGAGAACCTCTTTGAAATTTTAAAATGGAGAGTTGGAACTCGACGCTCTTAAAATAAACAAGAGTTGATGAACTATCTAAAATCCAGTCTATCGAATCTTATTGAATCTATGCCCAAAAGATGCGCTGAGGTCGTAAGAAACAAAGGATATCATAGCAAATATTAAAAGTTGCTTAGGTTTTGAACAGCCAATTTTTAAGTTAATTTTCTTTTTATTTTATCATAACTTCCAAAGAAATGGATTTTAATTTTTGTTGTTATTTTTAGGTTATAGACACATTGTGTAGTAGTAAATAAAAAAAATATTTTCTATAAATTTATTTAAAGAAAAGATATGATTCTATTATTACTTAGTGGGAAAAAGTTGCTTAGGTTTCGAATAGTACTGTATGTATATGTCTTTTGCCACATATATTTTGAATTTTTATTTACAGAATTTACTAACTCTTTTGCTTTATTAGTATGCAAAAAAGTTTGAAAATTTTTGCAACTTTCATCAAAGTTCAATCTTATTGTAATTTCAGCCTTTATAAAGTCGAAAGACATTCTATGTCTCTCCTGAGAGTATAAATTATTTAAAATACTAAAGATCCTTTCGCAAAAACTATTGCTTATTGGAATGGAATGAACGAATGAGACCAATTTATACAGATTTTGTACTTTATTTTAATCACATTTTTGATTATCGATTGGAATATTTTTTGGCAAATTATTAAATTTCCCTCGCAGGCAGCAGAAGTAAAATGGTAATAATTGGAATTAGAAAAAGATAAAATCTAAACATTTACAAATATAGTTGTAATTTCATTGTATTTAGAACGCTATTTTTCTGTACAAAATATTAATTTCATTATAAAAGAATATAAAATATGAAAAAACTGGACTGATTGCATTTTTCCTGGAAACTGGACCAGACATAAAAAACTGGAAAATTCAGGCGAATCCAGGCCATCTGGCAAGCCTACCTTTATCGTATATAGCGTATTTCGACTACATCAGGTACTAAATTAAATTAAATTGCAAAACTTTGCATTATTCTATAACAAGCCGTACTCGAAAAACACCAGTCACGACAATGCTAAATGTATATGACCATAATCAAATCATTTTTATAATAATGTATATATATATATATATATATATATATATGTATAATTTTTCCAAAAAGGGGTAGTTATTGATTACTCATATGTACCTATACATTACAACAATATATTAACTTGCAAATTCTAGCTAGTAAAGTGTTCATTTACTTTTTCACATTTTTGAGACTAATTTTGGAAAAATTTTTGTTACTCTCTCGTTGATAATTTTTACATGTTAGGCAAAAAATAAAACTAAAAAAATAATCATTAATTTTAAACCAAAAAAATAGAAGTCCGAAATAATCATTGTTTTTTAAACAAAAATATAAAACCCAAATATAAACAATATTTTTAAGCGAAATAGGTAAACTCAGAAATAATCATTATTTATTAATGAAAAAATTAAAACTCAAAAATAAAAGTTAAATTTTAACCACTAAATAAAACTCAACAATAATAATTATTTTTTGATAAAAATTGAAAATAAAAGTTTATTGCATATTTCGGGAGCACGTCAAAAAATAATAAATTTTATGTATAACATCGTATACCTAACATTGTTGTAACACATTGATTTTTTTGGAAAAAAAAGTTCAACAATAATCATTATTATCGGTCTCTGGACAATTGTAAAGCAAACTGACTAAACCTAATACCGATAGTTTTTAAGCAAACTATCGAAACTATAGAAAATGCCGAATACCGATAGTTTTGCAGCTCAATAAGCCAATTGACGCACAAAGGAAATATCGAGAAGCATCCAAAGGACTCGGTGGGTGTACAGGGCGCGGCCATTACTAAGGTGCAATTAAAAGGGGTGGCTAATGGACTTTAAAGGGCGGGTTGACAGTACAGTGTTTGTTTTGTTTCTTTTATATACATAAAAACACAATACAGAAAAAGGAGTGCTCACAGCGTCAAATGGGTCATTATATTAAGGTACTATTCGACAGAAAAATCACATAAAAATTAATATCTTTCCTCTTGTGAAGTGTATAACATTCGACGCAGCCTTATGTGTAGAACTTTTAATGTTAATTGATATGGAGCAAATTTTTCTTATAAACAAATGAATTTCTTATAAGTTAAGGCATGGCTAAAAACACAAACGATTCTTGTTTTATATAAGGTTACTAGCGGACCCGGCGAACTTCGCCTCGCCTTAATTTTAAGCCTTCGGACAAACTTAAGAGTAATAATACAACACAAATATTTAAATTTTCAATGTGATTTATTTGATAGAATCAGTAGAGAGCGATTTGATGCACAAAATTTCATACAAAAAATAAATTTTCAATTTTTCCAATTTTACGCGTTTTCCGCAATTTTCCATGTTTTATACTAAGAACTTTCTATTTTCTGATTTGGAAAGCCATTAAGGAATAATTTCACGCAAAATTTCATATAAAAACTCGATTTTCGATTATTTCAATTTTTCGACTTTTCCGGAGGGATTTTCCAAAATTTTCTTCCGTAAAGACCTTCTCCTTGAAAATACGAATATTTTACAAAAAATTTTACAGAAATCGGCATAGCCGTTATCATTTTATGAATTACTATACATTTTTTACACCATTTATTTATTTATTTTTATTTATTTATTTATTTATTTATTTTGGTATCTTCTGCAGCAAAACTTAAGTCTTAAAGTAGCAAAAGTTTACAAACCGTTATTTTAACATTTATTATAACAATAGTACAAAAATTAGGATACAAAACAAACATTGTTACAACTAAAATAAAATTGCAATAAAATTAACGATAAGAATTATACATATTAAATTAAAAATACTTAATTATAAGAGGTTAAGACAAATAAATGGATAAGAGGTCATAAAGAGTTTTAATCAGTTATTGTTATTTCAATCACTAAATTGTAGCTAAGAATAATATTGTAAAATTTGCCTTTTAAAAGATAAGACTTTGCTAATGCTTCTAATATCCGGTGGGACAGTGTTCCAAAGACGTATTGCGAATATAAAAAATTGCCAATTTGAAATTAGTGACTTCCTTATTAAGGGTACAATCGCTTTGTTTCTACCGAAGCGACTGAAACTAAGTCGGTTATATAATTCTTCAGGCTGACGAGCAGTTACTATTTTATGTAGGAATATTAACACTTTAATTTTCAAAAAATCGTCAAACTGGACACCAAAAATTTGTCTTGCATAAAAGCTTATATGATGATGATTTCCATACGACTTAAGCCCAAAAACATATCTTGTTATGTTATTAAAAGTAACATTAAGCCTTGACTTGCTTTTTGCATCACAGTTTCCGAAAAGCTCACTGAAATATGTTAATACTGGAATCAGATATGTTTTTGCAAGAAGAAGTCTGATTCTTAAAGGCGTGCAATATTGTGTAGGCCATAATGTCCGGAGTATTGAAAATGTTTTCCCACAAGCGGTTGAAATATGATCCGACCATGTTAATGTGCTGTTGAATATAATTCCTAAATTCTTAGCTTTATTCACTATTTCAATTTTTTCACAGTCTACAATAACATTTGGTTTTATAGTTATTTGTTGGGATCTTTTATGGATCAGAACACATTTTGATTTTTTTTGGTTAAGACTCAGACCATTAACGGCAGCCCATGACGAAATTCTTTTAAAATCTTCGTTAAGTTTATCTACAAAATTTTCGCTTTTGTCACTGATAAATATTTGGACGTCGTCCGCATACATTCTAATATTACAATAACTAAGTTGATCCGGCAAATCGTTTGTATATACAGAGAAAAGTAAAGGCCCCAAGATTGAACCCTGTGGGACACCTCTAGTGACAGGAAGTGAAACTGATGTAGCCATTTTGGTAACCTCTACGTATTGCTCTCGATCACTAAGATAAGTTCGTATTAGCTTTGTAGATGTAGAAGAAAAATGCATCATCTTTTCTAACTTTTGAAGCAGGACAGTATGATCAACAGTATCAAAAGCCTTGGAGTGGTCAAGTAAAACCAACAAGACCATATGACCATCATCCAGCTCCTTCCTTATGCCTTCAGTTACATCAACGAGGGCAGTGATACAACTGTGTCCGGCGCGAAAACCTGATTGTTTACATGTTAAAAGTTTGTATTCATTAAGGTATTCTGTAATTTGTTTATGTAGAATTTTTTCAAAAGCTTTAGATAGATAGGGTAGAATGGTAATTGGGCGATAATCTGTGGATGATTTTGGAATAGGACGGACTTTTGCCAGTTTCCACATTTTTGGATAGGTACTGGTTGTGAATATAAAATTAAATATATGTGTTAAAAATGGTAAGATAAATGGGAGAATCATTTTAAGGAAAGCTGGATGTATTTCATCAGCTCCCGTAGCCATTGATTTAATAGAAAGGCAGCTTCTCAAAACATCTACATCGCTTACACAGTCAAAGTTGAAAAGTCGGGTTGGTGTCTTTTTAGCATCAAACTTGCTGTAAAACAAGTGATCAGCATTTGGCATTTGGACCTCAATAAAATTTTTATTAATGTCATTTGGATCAGAGATGGGATTTACATGAACGTACTTCTCCTGCACAGCACCAATTTCTCTAATGGTTCTCCATATATTTTTTACATTTGTGGATTTTTCAAATTTGTTTGCGTAGAACGACAACTTAGCTTGCCTGATTGCTTTGTTAGTATTTTTCCTAGCCAAACGATAGTCTTCATATAAAGCATTCGTTAGATATTTCTTCCAACGCGAATATGCAATATCACGTTTTTTCATTAAATGCTTTATATTTGAGGTAAACCACGGCTTATTATTACTTTTAATTACTTTTGTTTGTAATGGTATAACCATGTCATACAAAGCCAAAATATGTTTATTCAAGAACCCCAACTGCTCGTCCACCGTTGAAAAATAATATAATTGGCCCCAATCTATCTTTAAAATCTCTTCTTCCAACAAATGTCGATTAGCTCTTTTGAAGTTACGAAAACTTATAGGGTTATTAGACGGTTGAATTTGAATGTTATATATCAGAAAAATAAGATCATGTTTGGAAAAACATGATGCTGATATTTGATCATACATCAAAACATTGGCCATATTAGAAACAAAAAACAGATCGAGTAAAGTACAAGCAGTTGATGAAAAGTGTGTTGGAGTGCTTATATTAGTTGGAGTAAGGCCAACAAATTTCATATTTTCAGTCAGATTTGAGTCAGATAGTAACTTTGAGTTAAAGTCACCTGCTATTATTACTTCTGCATAAAGTGGTGTTAATTCTTCTATCGCCCTATAAAAATGAGATAAGTCAGTACGATTATTTGGTCTATAAACGCTACCGATTAGAAAATTGCTAGTCTCAAAACGTATCTCAATAAATAAATGCTCAACTTTATCACTGTGTGTGGTATTATTTGTGCTCCTGATTTTGCAAGCCAATTCAGATCTAATGTATATAGCCACACCTCCGTATCCATCTTTTCTGTCATTTCTAAATAACTTATACCCATTCATTGATACCATTGCGTTTGTAATTGAGTCGCGGAACCAAGTTTCAGATATGCATATTATATGTATTCCGGAAAACTCAAATATGTGACGAAATTCATCAATTTTGTTAAAAAGACTGAGCATTTATATGACAAATTTTGAGTTCTTGTTTTTGTTTACACAGTATTTTTAACATATTTGCAGTAACGTCTTTAGAATGAGCTCTATTATTTTTTGTTAAAAGCATGTAGGAAAAGCTGGGCTAGAAAAATAGCTTTAGCAACGCTTTTTATAGCTACAATTAGTGATTCTTTTATAATAATCATACAATACATAGTCATATATTTATATCGCACTTGATCAACAAGAGGGTATTAACTCAAAATTTTAAAACTTTCAGTAGAGTCAAAAAAACTGTTTGTGGCCACATTTTAACAGAATTTAAAAAATTCAAATATACCATAGGAAGCAAATTCTATTTGAAAATATATTTACATCGTTTTTCCTAGAAATCTGTGCAAGTATTGCAAAAAAATCAATTTTTTGAATTAATACCATTTTTCTGAAATTTTACGATCATAAATGAAACAAATTATATCAACAAGACAGTATCAACCATGATATAAAAATAGAAGGTAGTTCCACTTCAAAAATTTGTGACGTTTGCGGGAATTATTTGAAATATATTTTTTGTTAACAACAAAATTTGCGTTGCCATAGGTATAAAAAATAAAAAAAAATTTTTGGAACTATTTAACAAGAAATGTGTAATTTGTGTAATAAATATACATAAATATAAATAAAATTCAAATGTACTTACTATAAATATAAACTTGCACAGAAATAAATCCTCTGATTTTTAAAGACAACTAATAAAGATTCGCTTGTTATAATAACTTAATAAAAATACAATTAAAGAGTACGAATTTCAACGAATTAACCACCTTAATTAATTAAAATATCAAAAATTAATATTTATTTTCACGTTATTAATTAATAATTATAAGTACATTAAGCAAACTGTGTTTCAAAGCGTCTTACAGTGATATCCATATTGTTTATATAAGTTTTTAAGGTCATTAGTATTTCAGCAATGCCAAGGACAAGTTCTTTGTATTAATTAAAACGGCAATAGAAGTCTTTTAAAATAAGTTTTATCAACAAACAGTTTTTTTATCTTTAAACACAATTTTATATTTTTCTGTTTAAAAAGCATATGCTAAAAAATGTTTTTCCCCCCCAAAAAAAATAATCTTCTTTTAATATTACTATTTAATATTGAATTTTAATTGCACAAGAAATTTGCATATAGGATTTAGTAATTAAATAACTGCCATTAATTTTAAGGAAAGTTGAATTTAATATTTCTATTTTTTCTTTAAATTTCTTGTTTGGCAGATAAAGCGTTCTCGTATGTGTAATTTTGATCTCTTTCCTCAAAGGTTTAAAACCCAAATTCCTGTAACCATATTTTTTAAATAATATATCCCAAAAAGTTTTCAAGACCACCACACTCTATTTTGGTTAAAAGATTTATTTGCTCAATGTAGCTAAAATGAACAAGAACGAAACCTGTATTTGTTTCTTCCTCCTGAAAGCTAGTTTTAATCGAAACTGAAATTAACAATTCTATTCCATATTTTACCTTTCCTAGTATGGAAAAGCACTTTTTAGACTTTCTCAATCGTATATTTCTTTTCAATCGTATTTTCTTTTCTTTTGCAAGCTGCAACGATCACACTAAATTCGCATTTGGCAAATCGAATTGTTCGAAACTTGAAAAATCTCACAGAATTCTTACTGATGCAATCAGGAATACTCATATTCCTTTTTGTTAAATTTGTGCATTAAATTTCATATATTTTGTTTTATTTATTTAATAAATTTTGTTTGTGATGTTTGTATTATGTATTTCTTTTCTTTTGAAATTTTATATAAGAGGAAAACAGAAAAAAAACCGGGATCTTAAAAACTTATATGGTAGCACAAATTTTCATAATTCCCGCAAACGTCAGAACGTTAATATGGCGACGAAAAGAGAAAGTGGAACTACCTTCTATTTTTATATCATGGTATCAACTCAAAATAAAACCAAATTGAAGAGAGACTCAACTCAAAATAATACATTTTTCATGAAAATTAACGAATCAGTTCAATGTTAACTTTTGTATTAACTAGTTTAATAATGATTATTTGACCCTTTTTTTTTATTAAATTATTTTCTATTTTCTTGAGCTTTGGGTCCTTATATTTTTTAATAATATTTTATTTCAATATTTCGGTACTTTCTGCGTACCTTCTTCAGGAAACAAAATTAATATATAACCAAATTAATTAATTTTGTTATTTTGGTTATATATTAATTTTGTTTCCTGAAGAAGGTACGCAGAAAGTACCGAAATATTGAAATAAAATATTATTAAAAAATATAAGGACCCAAAGCTCAAGAAAATAGAAAATACTTTTGTATTAACTCGAAATAATAGGGTTATTCACACCGGCCTTGTTAATTCGTTAGTCGTTATTCGATAGTTTTTTACGTGTATTTTGTTTTTGTAAAATTAAAAAATTATCGAACTGCCGAGTAACAAAGTACCAGTCTGGCAAGCTTGGTAATTTTGTTGTTACTCGGTAACAAAAAACAACAGCTGTGTTTATTTGTGTTTATATTCTCATTACTGCAAAAAAGGAAAATTTTTGCAAAAGTAAGTAATTTTTCTATTTTTTTTAACAAAATTGTTGCATTCGCTTTGATTATTAACTAATTTTCAGTGGAGCCGCTAAAGAAAATGCGCAAGCGGGAAAAACCGCAAAAGAAATGGAGCGAGAAAGAAAATAGCCTGATTTTGGAAATTGAGGTATTTGTTTATACAATATATTAAGATAAAGCCAAATGATTTTATTAATTATTTATAGAAGCCGAACGCGCAGCTGTACTACAGGAAGATGATAGAGAGAACCCAAATTGATGCGACTCCCGAAATGCTGCGCTGCAAAGTCCGCTACTGGAAACAGACTTTCAACAAAGCTGAGCAGTGGCGGAAATCGACAGGCGCTGGACTTGATGTTGGCGATGAGGCTTCCACAATAAAAGGTAATTATGGCCCTAATGTTAAGCTGAATTTTTCCTTGGTTTAACTTTCACTTTCTTTCAGAAAAACTTCTCAAAATTTGCCCTTCCTACGACCGCTTTTCGCTGCTGTTTGGGGATAAGGCTGAAGCCAATTGTATTGCAGAGTCGTACACTTTTCATGTGTCAAACTGCAGCAGCGATTTCAACGACTTCACAGAATTGTTGGAGCTTGCAGCAGAATCGCCTGCGCAACCATCAGCTTTATCTGCGCAACCATCAGTTTCACCTTTGCAACCATCAGTTTCATCAGCACAACCATCAGCAGCATCCACGCAACCATCAGCTTTATCTGCGCAGCCAGAGGAGTTGCCTCAATCAGAGATAGAGGCAGCTCCTCTGCCTCGTACATCATTCCTCGATAAAGTGAAAAAACGAGCTCCAAAGAATACCTTAAGTGAGCTTAAGGAAATGCAAAAGAAGAGGGAGCAATTTTTTGAAAAACGAATACAAATAGAAGAAGAGAAGTTAAAGTTGGAAAAGTTGAAGATTGAAATGGAAAAGGAGAAGTCAGATAAGGAGTTTGAATTAAAAAAAATGGAATTGGAGCAAAAAGAGAGGCTGGCAATGCTTGAATTAAAATATAAATATAATAGAGAATAAGTTTTTTTTTACAAATTGTGGTAGCTCAAAGCAATACCCTCTTATGAAGTACCAAATATTTTTTTTAAAACTGAATATGATCTCTTGAAGTAACTTAATGAAAATGTGAATTTTTTAAATTTAATTATAATTTTTAATTTAATTAAACTGAATTTGGAAACATAAGACGATATAAGGATTGTCTTTTTAATTCAAAGTTATTTGAGGTCGTTTCTTCCACTTCTTCTTCATTAGTATCTTCACGTGAACTATCTTTTAAGTCATCACTTTCACTGCTACCTATGAGTATGTTGTGAAGAGTGCAGCAGTATCCATTCGTTGCAGTATTTTTGACTACTTTCGTTTTGAATTCGAATCCTTAGTTCTTTTAAACTGCAAAAACGCTCTTTTAATATGCCGAAGCAGTGTTCAATCCTATCTCGGTATCTGCTATGCTGCTTGTTGAATTGCTTTCTTTTAGCTGGTTCAAATTGTTGAGAGTTGATTCTGTAAGGCGTTATAATGATGTTACTGAGGGGGTATGCTGAATCTCCGGCAACCCATTCCTGTCCGGAAAATAATCTTGGCTGATGTTTGTAAAGCGAACAATTTTTAAATATTTTTGCATCGTGAGTAGAGCCACTGTAGCCAACGACAACATCGCGAATTTTGCGCTTGTAGTCCCAAACCATTTGAGCTTTAATTGCATAAACATGATTTCTGGAACAGAACGCCTCAGGATTTTTTATTGGCGCTTCGGCGAGCTTTATTTCAGTGCCATCCACGTAACCTACGCAGAATGGTAGCTCGTTGAATGTTTCCCGCACTATTTCAGAGCGCTCAGTGGGATCCGGCCAATATATATATAAATGAAGTTGCTTTAAAAATGCCTTGAATACTCTGCGAGTAATTTTAGTCAACGTTCCTCCGTCACCAATCCCAAAAGTTGACGCAATTTTTCGGATGGAGGCACTTTCTCCAGAGGAGCCTAATCGGTATAGAACAACAGCTAACTGTATATCGACGGGTAATTGCTTGCCACTACATTTCGCAAAAACGTCGTCGTTTTCTATAAGGGACAATAAGTGAGCAAATTGAGTTCGGTCCACACGTAGCATTTGACGGAACCGATTATCATCCATTGTAGTTAAAATATCGTCGCACCACTGAATAGATTTTGGAATAATATTTTCCACACCTCTTCGACATGTAAGTACAATGAGCAAGTCATCATATAGCTCGTCAATGGTATCCTCCACCAAATCTTCATCATCACTAAATACGTTTTAAAAGAATTATAAAATTAGTTCCATGTCTTTCTGATTACCTATTTTAAATACTTACCAGTAATACATTTTATTTCCTCCAAATAATTTTCAATTAAATTTTTTACTATTTTTGTTTTTGCACTTTCTCGAGGCATTCTTGCTTTTTAATAAATTTAAATCATCTGTTTTGTAGCAAAAGTTACCGCACTACTGAGATAGAACAAAAAGTGTGTTCACAGTAAAGTGTTTCAACAAATTACCAACTAACAAATTACCGGATTAACAGACTCGGTGTGAATACCCCTAATAACTTTTTGTTGAAATAAAGGTAATCACTACATTATCATGAATATGGTCTCAAAAGTGGTTTTCGAGATGAAAGAGTAAACGCAATACGTTGAAATTTTTACAGTAGATAGATATTGGTGTTGTTAGCTGATTTTTTGAAAAAATTTTCAAAAAATTTTAGTTAATACCCTATTGTTGATCAAGTGCGATATATAAGATAAACATTTTTAATCACTATAGTTTGAGGTTTTCATAATAAATTTAATTTTTACAAAAATATTATATTCTACTTTTAAGCTTAACTTTTAACTTTAGATCTTATATTTCATTATTTTTCAGGAACAACATCCACTGTGACATATACCCCAATAACTGAACTGGATTATGGAACGCTATTGTGTGTTGCAACCAACAAAATTGGAAAACAACGTATTCCATGTGTTTTTCACATAATTGCGGCAGGTATGATAATTTTTGTGCAATATTTATTAAACAGCTAAAGGACATCTAAAAATATTGAAGATTTTAAGAGTAAAAAAAAATACAGATTTTTGCTACACTCATAGCTACAAACGTAAAATGAAGAGAAAAATATAAGGAACTAAATGATCTGATCAATATTTTATTTAAATTATTAAGCAAGAGTTTTAGTTTATATATTAATTAATTTCGATGTTCCATCTCCATCTTTTTCAAACTTAGGAATAATTTAATCACTCACACTTCTCTAATATCATTGTATTCTAGTAAACCCATAGCTATTCCAGTTAATTGCTTAAATGGTATAAACTTAATACTTTTCGAGGTTAAGAAAAAATATATATAAAAAAAACTTTTGCATTTCATATATTTTTTGTATCTGTTAGTTTAACCTTTTTATGCTTTATAAAATGTGAAAAAATTTGAAAGTCAAGTAGACTTCATTTCCTTTTGTTTTTGCGCTAAACATTAGTTCATACTGAATTAGGTTATAGCTTATTTTGTCTATTCCGCCTTGGTGCATTTCATAATTTTGGACAGAGTAGAATAAAGTCTTCCCACCTGCCTGTTGACAGTACAGCTATACAATGCAATATTAAAAACCTTTACATTAAATTGCAAGAATAATATGGTACTTTTGTAAGGGCCCTAGATTTAGGTAATTTGTGTATTGCTTTCACTATGGTGTTACCTTTCGTAATATAGATGTCTGTATGATATATCTGATCGGGAGATTAGAGGTATCCTGCTCAGGAATAATATTGGGGTAACGAACATATTTTCTTTGCAGAGTTTGCAAGCTTCTGTAATTCTTTTTACATTTGCTATCATCTCCAAGAAAAACAATTTTACCAGGAGCTGAGTTTTCGATAACATTTCAATGAGCTCAATTGTGCTCGTTTATAATTTCCACGTTACGGTACTGTATATTTGTGGAAAATAATATAGTGTGCCTCTGGTACTTTGCTTACTATTTCAACCGCTAATTTTATGCAATTTGTTACTTATTTATTTTATTTATTTTTTTTTTTTTAAGAAGTAGCACTTCAGGCATTAATACCTACTTAGTTTGTAACCGTGCTATATTCTTTAGGAAAAGGATTGATGCGAGAGAAGACAGGTGGTGAAAGGAGATAGATATAGCCATTGAATTACTTTACTTCGCCGGAGATTATGCTATGAATAAGTGCCGACGAGGGAGGCTGCATGTTTTAATGTTAGATCTGAATATGTATTATACTGTTAAACAGAAAAAATATTTTTTTATTTTTTGACTGCCGCAAGGGTTGAACCCAGGGCAGCCAGATTTGTAATCAACGTGCTTACCGCTTAGACTACAGCAGCCTCTTCTTTAAAATAAAATGGCCGAAAAAGTCGATTTTGTTAGCAAAAATATTACGATTTCTTTTCAAAATTATCTGGATCGTGATTTTATAGAGAGCGATTAAAGCATTAAAGACAAGGACTATGAAGAAGTGTGTGAAAATAATCATTTAAAACCTAAAAGTAACATCGTCTTTCGACGAAAATACAAAAAGAATTTTAATACTCGTATGTAAAATTTTTATGCCAGAATAAAGGAAATTTACGTTTATAGTTCTAAAGAAAAGCAAGTAAAATGACATATTTAAAGAAAACCATCTTTTAACCATGCCAGCTTAATGTTTTTAAGGCTATATTCAAGGTTTACACCGAATGAAAGCGAATAACCATGAAAATTTTAAAATGTATAGTGCGAACTTTCAGTTAGCAAATTATTTTACAAATGTCTGCGGAAGTTTTCCAAACAAAACAAGAAAAAATAGAGATTGTAAACACCATCTATTTAAGCAACTAATTTTTTTCTTTCTAAAAAAAGGTTTTCAGAAATTAAAAAACGAACTTAAACTAAAATCAATTTCAATATAAAAAAGATGTATAAAATTTTATATTTATATTAGTTAAATTTTCAGCGTGCTCATAACCTAAATATTATATTTAAATAAAATCACTAATATTGATTATTAGTGTTAATGGCAGTTCCTATGGCCATTTCATTAATTGCTCAACTAATTTCTCAGGAAACCTTTAGCCACATTTTAAATAAGCTAAAGATGCTTATAATATCTAAAAATATTTTTAACCAACGAAGAAGTGGATAAAAAAAATTATAAACACTACCATCAAAGTTTCGACAAAATATAATAAACATGATGAGTTTTTTTCCAACTCTAAGTGTAGTTTTGAGAATTAATCAGAATGAAAAAAGCATATAGCAACAACCGTCATTTGTGTTTACAATAAATTCAAAAATATAGTGAGTAGCAACAAGAGCTTTTTGTAAGCCACTCAAAACTTTTAATGGAGATCAGAGATTTCTTAATCTTGAATGTTTGTTTTTATTTTTTAGGATGATAAGCAATTGTTATTTTTCAGTTTAGCCGACTAACAATGCTGGTTTAAACTTAATAAACAGAGAAAAAAAATACATGTCGCACTTGATCAACAAGAGGGTAATAACTCAAAATTTTAAAAAGGATTTTTTTGCAAACAATCAAATAGAAACATTAATATCTATTTACTGAAAAAATTCAACGACTTTTTGTGTATTGATTACCTTTATTTTATAAAAACATAAAATAATATTAATTTACTTTAATTGCGCTTGTTTCCTTTAAATATAAATATTTCATGACATTTTCATAAAATATTTATTATCTAAAAGTAAAAAATCAAACGTATTACTTATGTTATCCTGACCATTATTATTAATTAACTGAACAGTGCAGCGAAAGAAAGTTGTTTTCGTACAAAAAATGTCGCAGCAAAGTTTTATTCCAGCAAAAGATTCAATAACTAAAATAGTGAAAAATACCGTTTGTCTCCAAATCCAATAAAAGAGATTCTAAAAAAGGAAGCTTATGAAATGTTTAATTAAACTATTTTAAGTGACTAATGACCTAAATAAATGAAAATATTGGATTATTTCCATTATATTCGACCAATAGCCAATAACAGAAGCAAAAATATTTGTAAAACGCTTATTATAGCCTTCACCACAAAAAGTGGGAAAAGGGTATAACTAAGTTTGTCATTCCGTGTGTAATTTCTACAATATATATTTCCAACCCCATAAAGTGTATATATTCTGACTTCCTATGCATAGCGAACTCGATTGAGCGATGTCCGTCTGTTCGTCAGTTTTAGATTCGAAAGAGGTGCTATTGGAAATCAGGATGATCGATCCATGGCCTTCGAGGCAGCAGGAAGAACACCACGCCTACCTCTAATTTTTTCATGTCATTTGGAACAATAAAGTAACTCCAATAAAAAAAAAATAAATAAATATACAGGGCAATAGAGAATTACAGGGCTCTGAAATTTTCAAAATATTTTTAAATATCAGTATGGGTATCATTTGAAGAGATCTTTAAGAAAAAATGCTTAACCTGTTAAAAGCCGATGTCATTTTTATGTAAAATTAATTCTCTGTTACCGAAATACTTGCTTGGGGTTAGTTCACTAAACTAGATTTACATAGATGGTGAAGGCTATATAAGATTCGGCATAGCCTAATATGGCATTCTTACTTGTTTTTATTTATTTTTTGTTATTTTACATGTTGTAAATTTTATTTAATACGGTTTTGTAGTTTTTTGTTGATAAAAATATTTTTAATTGTATCTAAGAGAGGTATTTTTAATTTGCAGATTTTTTTTTTATTTTTTTTTAAAGAAAAGTAGCACTTCAGGCATTAATACCTACTTAGTTCGTAACCGTGCTACATTCTTTAGGAAAGGGATAGATGAGAAAGAAGAAAGGTGGTGAAAGGATAGCCATTTTATTATTTTATTTTAATTCGCCGGCGAATATGCTTTGAAGAAGTACCGACGAAGGAGGCTGCATGTTTTAATGTTGTTCTGAATATGTATTTATACCATTAAACAGAAAAAAAACATTTTTTTATTTTTTGACAGCCGCAAGGGTTGAACGCAGGGCAGCCAGATTTGTAGTCGACGTGCTTACCATATTGACTACAGCAGCCTCTACTTAAAGGTTTATATATTTCCTAAGAATTTATTTCAATCTTTTATCGCTAAGATTCGATTCGATAATAGACGGTATGTGATTAGTTGGGAAAACAGTCTGAATTTCATGTGATATTATTTTATTAGGCGTTGTAGTAATATGATTAAAAATGAGTTAGGTATACAAATAAATTGGATGATGAATGGGTAATGGAGTTTATTTAACATATCTGTAGTGGCGGTCTTGACAGCACGTCTGTCACTATGTTTGAACTCATAGGATTGTACCGTAACTCGTAATTGTACTACTATAGTGTTGCCTTCCATTCTCTAAGCCTGCTATTGAAATATGAATTGTCCAGTACATTGGTAAGCAGCTGATGACTGCCGAGGAACTGTACTAATATCAAATAATTTCTTTAGGCTCCTATCAGTTGCCAAAAATACCATCTCATTAGTAGCGTAATGCCTCCTTTGTCTTCTTAAGTGGCTGTGTGCTAAGGGAGCTCCTAGGCATTATTTAAAGCATACATTGTAAGTCAAAATTCTTTCGCTAAGTCAGTATAATGGTGGCTCATACTTTAATCTTTCTATAGCTAATGTTATTTTGTAGAAAACAGATTTCGACAATTGTTCCTCCAGCTTCCAGCCGAAATTATCTTGAATTGCTTTTGTCCATATAATTAAACTCCACGAAACTGCACTTTCACTTCTTAATAACATTTACCGAGCTGTATTTACCTAGCAAAAAAATATACATACATTACTTTAAAAAATACTTGCCATATAATGACTTACTTTCGTGATTGGCAGTTTTAATTACTCAATCACAAAACATATCACATTAGTTCGCAAAAAAAAGGAATTAATACTTGAAATAGTACTATAAGCTAAGAGAATACCTCTAAATACGTACCAATTTTTATCATTATTTCCTATTATAATCAATGTAATCGTTTCTCAGTAATTGATTATAAATGCCTATCTAGTTGGGAAGTCCTTCGTCTAAATTAAATAATTACACACTCGATTACCTTTTCTTAAAATTTTTTCTTGGTATATTTCACTGATTGCAATGTACGAAAAATCTCCTCAACAATTTTAAGACAAATTTCTTCATTCTTAACAAACTTTATTAATGCAATGATACAGTCGCCTTTTTTGGATGAAATTACTATTGGGAGGTGCTTTATTAACGTAGTTGTTTGGTCAAGCTTGAGGAACACTATTCTGGTGGACAAAATCACATGGATTCTCGTGTAATGTATGCGGCTAAAAATTCTGCGATTTTCTATTGCTTTTGTGCTTTAAAGTTCCCAGACTTTCCTGGGAGGTCTGGATGGTATTTTTATATTTTACTTCTACGCATTCTCTGTGCCGATTTTACGACAAGGTGCAAGGTATTTGAACACACAAAAATTAAGGTTTATTCCTGTAAGTTTGTTTGAGGACATCTCTTGCTTATTTAACGAGAATCAATAATGAGCTATTGTTAATTAGTAGTGACAAATGAAAAAATACCTCTTTATAAAAATCTTAAACGAGTTATTTAATTTGATTTTATTTTTAATATATAGGCCTTGCAGGTCCAAAATATCGAAAATTTAAAAGAGAAACAGAAAATAACTGAATTATATTTACATTGCATTATTTTCCTTTTAAATTTAATTTTTTTCTATCACATAAGCATTGAAATTGTATTTTATTTTGACAAAATGTTGAATTGTGAAATAAAGATCATATTTAGTGATTTTGGTTAAATATGAAAATTTATTATTCGGAATCTTTTTTATGTTAAAAAAAATGAAAATAGTTACTCAATGGTTACTGTGTTATTGCATTAAAATTTTTAAAGTTTTTTTATGGCTTTTTTGCCTTTTTGATTCAATGGAACTCTCATTTAATAAATTTTTGGTTTTAGCGCAATGGCCATATCATGAAATATTTATATTTGAAGGAATCAAGCACGATTAAAGTAGATTATGGTTAAAGTTCATGTACATTTTGCATATAAGTAAAAGTGTAAGTCATTATAAGTACATAGTTAGTGTAAAAAAAAGCACAAAGTAAAAGGTTACATTTCCAACATAGGAGAACAATAAAGGAGAACGATGTGATAACCAAAAGAAAGTTTACAGTCCAAGACGATACTGATTGGCAAATCATATTCTAACATTTTAAAAGATAAGGTTCAAGTTTGGGGAAAAACGATTTGTGATGCCAAAGTAAAAATTAACCATTTTTAAAATGCTTTAAGCTAAGAACATTTAAAAATTGAGTTTATAATCGTCAAATAATATTAAAATGATAGATCACAAATGATAGAATGACCTTGTTTTTAAATTGCTAGAAATGAAATTGAAAAAAGTAGAATTACTTATGTAATCCTGACCGTTATTACGAATTGATTGAATACGGCAGCGAAAGAAATATTTTTCGTACAACGAATGTCACATCATAATTTTATTTCAACAAAATATTTAATACTAGAAGAGTTAAAAATACCTCTAATGAATTTTTCTCCAAATCAAATGGAATAGATTCCAGAAGAGTGAAATTTGTGAGATGTTTTATAAAAATGAAAATATTACAACATATCCACTATATACGGCCAATAGACCAATAACGAAAACAGTTTATTTGTAAACTGTTTTAGGTATTTTGAATTTGCCGATTTTTTTAATTTAATTTCCGATAAATCATCAAATCTTATCAAAATCATCTCATTCAACTGAAATTGAATATGAACATAAAGATGAATGAGTGCTATATTCTACTGTACTAATTTTTTTTCTTTTTTTAAAATTCTCTATCGCCCCATGTATTTAATTTTTGATTGGAGTAACTTCATTGTTCCAAATGATATGGGAAAATTAAAGGCAGATGTGGTATTTTGCCCGCTGCCTCGAAAGACATGGACCGATCTTGCTGATTTTCAATAGCTCCTCTTTCGAAACTATATCTGATCGATAGGCGTATTTTAATTTTCTGTAGCAGAACTTGTGCCTTGGCAAACTTGACGTCCTTCGCTCAATCGACTTCGCTATGCATAAGAACTCAAAATATATATACTTTATAGAGTCGGAAATGGATATTGTAGAAATTACTAACAGAATGACTACTATTTTTCCATTTTTTGTGGTGAAGGGTTTAGAAAAGAATGAAATACGAAAAAAGCATTGTACATGATATAAAAAATTCATTTAATTTTAATTTTTAATTTTAATATGTAAATTCAGATAGAAGTTAAAAAGAAATTTGAGGTAAAAGTGAGAATGAAATAAAAAAAATATTGTAATACTGAATATACTGTAATTTTCTAATATAGTTTTTCTGGAATAGTTCTCTGTTTCCAGCCCGGAATATTTCACAGATTAGTAAAAAGAGTAGAAAGCGTCTCGAAATTCATCTATTAGCCTGAAAACCCAAATATCGCTATATAATTATTTTTAATATTCGAGTTTCATATTACTTTTTTCATTGGGTGTACCTTTTGGTTTTTCATATAACAGAACTGGTAATTATCACCAATAGGTTGACCTTCTCATAGACTTCTCCAATTTTTAAAACAATATTTTTGAGGCCTTCGGTGTGATTTAGACGTTTCTTTAACACATTTGGGGTTGTCTTCAACTCAACCAGTTTGTTTATGTTTCTTTCGTCAATTTTGTAATAAATTGAAGGCAATGGTTTACGTGAGAGTTTATCTTGACTAAATTTATATTAAATTTTTAGTACTTGTCATTAATTTTGGCTTTAAAACCTTTTACAGCTTTCTTAATCTGTTCTTTTAATTAAAATTTTTGGTTTTTCGATACTCTGGTCAAATCTTTTGAAAATATTAGGTACAATTTTCAAAAAATATTTTCAGAGAATATCTTTTCATTTCTACTGGCGTAAAACTAATACGATTATCAATTTAAAAATCCAACAATTATTGCATTTTTGTGTAATTTAGCCTAAAAAGGCAAATTTTTTAGTTAGAGTAGGATTTTATAAAGAAATATATAAATTTTTTTATTTTTGTTTAAGCTAACTATATGTGTGTACGTTTAAACCAAATTTCACCATAAAACTAATCATTCTTGTAGGAGGTCCTTGAATTTGGCGTTTTTCTGATTTTACCCTATATTTTCTAAAAATCCCAAAGCTGTGATCGGAAAAAGAAGACTACTATAAAAAATCTGTGTATATTCCGAATTGTTGCTGAAAGTATTTCATCAGCCCTCGTCAAAATTTAGACTTTACGGGCAAAAGAGCAAAAACAATCCAATTTTTTGATTTTTTGTTTTTATTTTAAAAATTGTAGGATTTCCTTTACCTTAATGTTGTAGATTTTTTGCGATTTTATTTTTGTTGACAAACTACGAACCTTCACATCGAACCTTCTGTTCTCAGCTGCCAGTTGATTGCTAGAAATAGCTTTAACATTTGCTCTTCTATATACATGAAAAAGTATAGGGACGCCTGCGTAGTTTTGTATAAAATCGTTCTTATTAAGATACACGAATACTTCAGTAGGAACATATCCAGTTTGTAGTGTTTTGGATACGAATATATATATATATATATAGTTGACATAATAGGGAGCCATTATTAGGTTATTTTCATAACGGTCACAACAAGATCGAATATGATTTCTAATAAGGTGTATGATGAAGTTATCAATTCGACTAATTTTGGCAGCATTGTATAGTCTTGAATTACTTATATATTTCGTAAATTCACTTTTTGGGGATCTGTATAACGAAGTACATGCTCTTAGGCATCTTCTTTCAAATTACGTATTTTTTCCATATAGGAAGGAGAAACATTAAACCAAATTTGGCATCCGTATGTTAAAATTGGTCGTATCAAGGTTTGGTACATGAGAAGTTTGATATCAGGTTTAATGTGTTTAGAAAAATATAGTTTTTTGTACATAAAATAAGCATTTCTAGCTTTTTTAATTTTTATGTTGACATGTTCATTGAAGTAGAGAAATTTGTCCAAATGGATTCCTAGGTACTTTACCGTTGTTTATTTGGTATGTATATGTCGTTACTGGATTTAATGCCGAAGGATTTCCAATAGCACTTAATTTTGTAATTGCACTTTCCGACAGGAGGACGGAATAGTATAGTTTCACATTAGTCTACGTTTAATTTCATTTTCCAATCATCAGCATACTTCTCTACGATATAAAAATGATTTTGCTATTTTGTATTTATTTCCCCTATTTTGTTGTTATTTATATAATTCTTCAGGCTGACGAGCAGTTACTATTTTATGTAGGAATATTAACACTTTAATTATTAAAAAATCGTCAAACTGGACACCACAAATTTGCCTTGCATAAAACCTTATATGATGCTGATTCACATACGTCTTAAGTCCAAAAACATATCTTGTTATGTTAGTAAAAGTAACGTTAAGCCTTGACTTGCTTTTTGCATCACAGTTTCCGAAAAGCTTACTGCCATATGTTAATACTGGTATCAGATATGTTTTTGCAAGAAGAAGTCTGATTCTTAAAGGTGTGCAATATTGTGTAGGCCATAATGTCCGGAGTAGTGAAAATGTTTTCCCACAAGCGGTTGAGATATGATCCGACTTCACTATTTCAATTTTTTCACAGTCTACAATAACAGTTGGTTTTATAGTTATTTGTTGGGATCTTTTATGGAACGGACACATTTTGATTTTTTGGGTTAAGACTCAGACCATTAACGGCAGCCCATGACGAAATTCTTTTTAAATCTTCGTTAAGTTTATTTACGAAATTTTCGCTTTTTTACTGATAAATATTTGGACGTCGTCCGCATACATTCTAATATTACAATAACTAAGTTAATCCGGCAAATCGTTTGTATATACATAGAAAAGTAAGGGCCCCAAGATTGAACCCTGTGGGCCATTTTGGTAACCTCTACGTATTGCTCTCGATCATTAAGATTAGTGCGTATTGCTTTGTAAATGTAGAAGAAAAATGCATCATCTTTTCTAACTTTTGAAGCAGGACAGTATAATCAACAGTATCAAAAGCCTTGGAGTGGTCAAGTTAGACCAACAAGACCATATGACCATCATCTAGCTCCTTCCTTATGCCCTCAGTTACATCAACGAGGGCTGTGATACAACTGTGTCCGGCGCGAAAACCTGATTGTTTACGTGTTAAAAGTTTTTATTCATTAAGGTATTCTGTAATTTGTTCATGTAGAATTTTTTCAAAAGCTTTAGATAGATAGGGTAGAATGGTAATTGGGCGATAATCTGTAGATAATTTTGGAATAGGACGGATTTTTGCGAGTTTCCATATTTTTGGATAGGTACTGTTTGTAAATAAAAAATTAAATATATGTGTTAAAAATGGTAAGATAAGTGTGAGAATCATTTTAAGGAAAGCTGGGTCTATTTCATCAGCTCCCGTAGCCATTGATTTAATAGAAAGGCAGCTTCTCAAAACATCTACATAGCTTACACAGTCAAAGTTGAAAAGTTGGCTTGATGTCTTTTTATCATCAAACTTGCTGTAAAACAAGTGATCAGCATTTGGATCTCATTAAAATTTTTATTAATGTCATTGGGATCAGAAATGGGATTTACATGAACGTACTTCTCCTGCACAACACCAATTGCTCTAATGGTTCTCCATATGTTTTTTACATTTATGGATTTTTCAAATTTGTTTGCGTAGAACGATAACTTAGGTTGCCTAATTGCTTGGGTAGTATTTTTCCTAGCCAAACGATAGTTTTCATATAACGCATTTGAAAGGTATTTCTTCCAACGCGAATATGCAATATAACGTTCTTTCATTTGAGGTAAGCCACGGCTTATTATTACTTTTAATTACTTTTGTTTGTAATGGTATAACGATGTAATACAAAGCCAAAATATGTTTATTCAAAAACTAAACTGCTCGTCCACCGTTGAAAAAAAATAATTGGCTCCAATCTATTTTTAAAATCTCTTCTTCCAACAAATATCGATTACCTCTTTTGAAGTTACGAAAACTTATAAGGTTATTAGACGGTTGAATTTGAATGTTATATATCAGAAAAATAAGATCATGTTTGGAAAAACATGATGCTGATATCTGATCATACATCAAAACATTGGACATCCGCCGTACAGCTCTGACTTGGCACCTAATGACTTCTTCTTGTTTCCACACATCAAGAAAAAAATGCGTGGTCAACGATTTTCGTCGCCAGAAGAAGCTGTTGAAGTGTTCAAAAACCATGTTTTAGAGGTGTCTCAATCGGAGTGGAAAAGTGCTTCGACAACTGGTTTGAGCGCATGCAAAAGTGTATAAATCATACTGGAGAATACTTTGAAAAACAATAAAACCATTTTTGATTATAAATATTCGCATTTTCACTATTAGGCCAGAAATATATAGAGCAGCCCTCATATACATGCACAGAAAGTTTTATTGCATATTTAGTATTTTTACTTTTTTAAATCGGACCGTTTTTACCAAAATTTTTCGTAATTTTTAGAAATCATCAACAGATATTAAAATTTTCTCCAATTTTTTTATTTTTTATCTATGTGAATATGATGATGCAGTTTCCTATCAAACAAAAAAGTATTCAAATCAACATAGTTCTTACGTGCAAAACTATGTGTTCTCAAATATGAGTATTCCAATATCTATTTCACTTTTATAAATTTATTTTACGAAAGATACAAATTTGTTAGTGTCTGCAAATAAGTTTGTAAAAAAGCAATTATACAGGTAACCAAGAGGAATATCTACACATCATGTATAATAACAAAATCGGAAAAGGCAAATACCGAAGGAGTAAAAATGAAGTTTATTCGGGACGAACAGGTTTGAGTTAGGGGTAGTGTTACGAAATAAGATCTGGCAACCCCTGTTGTTGTCTGTATGGACGTGGTAAAAACAAGTGTTAATAAGTTACTTCCACTAATGGTGTGTATATAAAATAATACAACATTTAGCTAACAAATATTGAGCAACCTCATTAGCTGTGTTGTAAAACAGACGTTCTTGAGTTCGAGCCCACCTACGGACACGCGCTCATGGGAAAAATAATAATTGTATGAGGCAATTTAAACTAAAAGTTGAGAAGCAGCAGTAGAAACCTCCCGGAATGAAGAAGACAATTATTGTGTGAAGCCATGGCAAATATTACAGTGAAGATTTTAGAATTCAATGTTTGAGTAGCAGAAATAATTGTCAATAATTGCCCTTTATAAAAAAGAGTAAGAACGCTAGCTGTGTTAGCGCAGGGAAGTAACAGCATAACAACGGTGTACCGCAGATGTGTCTTGTGGCTATTGGTTTAAAGGGGTTGACTGGCTTGGTTGTAAAACGAAGTGAAGTTGTCCGCGGACGTTTAAGGTTACAAAACCAAACATCGAGTAGTTCATGTCTTGGCGTAATAACGCGTTAGTATAGCGTGGATGGCTGCGTTTGTAATAACGCATGTTTAATAAATACAAGACCATAGGATTCACAAGACTGTAGGACCAAGAAGTATAGTCAGATAGAGGCACATAGTAAGGAATAGAAAATTTACAATGTGCCCCAGTAGTATCTGCAATCAAAAGAATCTCTACGTTTGTCAAAAGAGAAAACGTAACAATATATTTAAAATATCTCTCAAATTGATTTTTTTGAATCGGTTGATCAGGTTTTTACTTTCCCTAGACTTCTCCTGTTCCTTTTTTTTTTTAATAAACCAGCATCTTGGTAACTGTAATTGGTAGCGCCTTAAAATTTCGTTCAATTAACTGGTTTATTAATCTGCATAGTCTAGCGATATAGTGGATGGATTAGAACAGTGGGCATCACAACACACATACAAAGTGAAAAGCTGTTGTCGTTTACCTAGAGAAGTGTAAGTGTCTGCAGCAAAACTTTAGTCTTAAAGTAGCAAAAGTTTACAAACCGTTATTTTAACATTTATTATAACTATAGTACAAAAATCAGGATATAGGACAAACATTGCTACAACTAAAATAAAATTGCAATAACATTAACGATAATAATTATACATATTTATTAAAAAATACTTAATTATAAGAGGTTAAGACAAATAAATGGATAAAAAGTCATAAAGAGTTTTAATCAGTTATTGTTATTTCAATCACTAAATTGTAACTAAGAATAATATTGTAAAAATTGCCTTTTAAGAGATAAAACGTTGCTAATGCCTCTAATATCCGGTGGGACAGCGTTCCAAAGACGTATTGCGAGTGTGACTTACTTCTTAAGGGTACAATCGCTTTGTTTCTACTGAAGCGACTGAAACTAAGTCGTTTATATATTTTTTTTACGTTTATTTAAATAAAAGGTTAATGATAATTACTACAAATAAACAAAATAATAGTATAAATATCATATAACTAACACTGTCCCATAATAATACGTATAGGTATAATTATATACAATATATCCATCTTTTAAAACAAATAATATATTTTTTATACAAATTATATACAAGATTATATCTGTTTTTAATATCGAATGTTTCGTAATGAAAAATTATTTAAAAAACATTACAATAGCAATTTTTATAAAAAAGAAAAAGTCAGAAATTGAAAGAAAAGATTACGGTATTTAACTAAGCCACCAGTATTTACTAATATTTAAATATGGAAATATGTTCTTATCCTTATTAAACAAGTTCACATCGAACCTTCTGTTCTCAGCTGCCAGTTGATTGCTAGAAATAGCTTTAACATTTGCTCTTCTATATACATGAAAAAGTATAGGGACGCCTGCGTAGTTTTGTATAAAATCGTTCTTATTAAGATACACGAATACTTCAGTAGGAACATATCCAGTTTGTAGTGTTTTGGATACGAATATATATATATATATATAGTTGACATAATAGGGAGCCATTATTAGGTTATTTTCATAACGGTCACAACAAGATCGAATATGATTTCTAATAAGGTGTATGATGAAGTTATCAATTCGACTAATTTTGGCAGCATTGTATAGTCTTGAATTACTTATATATTTCGTAAATTCACTTTTTGGGGATCTGTATAACGAAGTACATGCTCTTAGGCATCTTCTTTCAAATTACGTATTTTTTCCATATAGGAAGGAGAAACATTAAACCAAATTTGGCATCCGTATGTTAAAATTGGTCGTATCAAGGTTTGGTACATGAGAAGTTTGATATCAGGTTTAATGTGTTTAGAAAAATATAGTTTTTTGTACATAAAATAAGCATTTCTAGCTTTTTTAATTTTTATGTTGACATGTTCATTGAAGTAGAGAAATTTGTCCAAATGGATTCCTAGGTACTTTACCGTTGTTTATTTGGTATGTATATGTCGTTACTGGATTTAATGCCGAAGGATTTCCAATAGCACTTAATTTTGTAATTGCACTTTCCGACAGGAGGACGGAATAGTATAGTTTCACATTAGTCTACGTTTAATTTCATTTTCCAATCATCAGCATACTTCTCTACGATATAAAAATGATTTTGCTATTTTGTATTTATTTCCCCTATTTTGTTGTTATTTATATAATTCTTCAGGCTGACGAGCAGTTACTATTTTATGTAGGAATATTAACACTTTAATTATTAAAAAATCGTCAAACTGGACACCACAAATTTGCCTTGCATAAAACCTTATATGATGCTGATTCACATACGTCTTAAGTCCAAAAACATATCTTGTTATGTTAGTAAAAGTAACGTTAAGCCTTGACTTGCTTTTTGCATCACAGTTTCCGAAAAGCTTACTGCCATATGTTAATACTGGTATCAGATATGTTTTTGCAAGAAGAAGTCTGATTCTTAAAGGTGTGCAATATTGTGTAGGCCATAATGTCCGGAGTAGTGAAAATGTTTTCCCACAAGCGGTTGAGATATGATCCGACTTCACTATTTCAATTTTTTCACAGTCTACAATAACAGTTGGTTTTATAGTTATTTGTTGGGATCTTTTATGGAACGGACACATTTTGATTTTTTGGGTTAAGACTCAGACCATTAACGGCAGCCCATGACGAAATTCTTTTTAAATCTTCGTTAAGTTTATTTACGAAATTTTCGCTTTTTTACTGATAAATATTTGGACGTCGTCCGCATACATTCTAATATTACAATAACTAAGTTAATCCGGCAAATCGTTTGTATATACATAGAAAAGTAAGGGCCCCAAGATTGAACCCTGTGGGCCATTTTGGTAACCTCTACGTATTGCTCTCGATCATTAAGATTAGTGCGTATTGCTTTGTAAATGTAGAAGAAAAATGCATCATCTTTTCTAACTTTTGAAGCAGGACAGTATAATCAACAGTATCAAAAGCCTTGGAGTGGTCAAGTTAGACCAACAAGACCATATGACCATCATCTAGCTCCTTCCTTATGCCCTCAGTTACATCAACGAGGGCTGTGATACAACTGTGTCCGGCGCGAAAACCTGATTGTTTACGTGTTAAAAGTTTTTATTCATTAAGGTATTCTGTAATTTGTTCATGTAGAATTTTTTCAAAAGCTTTAGATAGATAGGGTAGAATGGTAATTGGGCGATAATCTGTAGATAATTTTGGAATAGGACGGATTTTTGCGAGTTTCCATATTTTTGGATAGGTACTGTTTGTAAATAAAAAATTAAATATATGTGTTAAAAATGGTAAGATAAGTGTGAGAATCATTTTAAGGAAAGCTGGGTCTATTTCATCAGCTCCCGTAGCCATTGATTTAATAGAAAGGCAGCTTCTCAAAACATCTACATAGCTTACACAGTCAAAGTTGAAAAGTTGGCTTGATGTCTTTTTATCATCAAACTTGCTGTAAAACAAGTGATCAGCATTTGGATCTCATTAAAATTTTTATTAATGTCATTGGGATCAGAAATGGGATTTACATGAACGTACTTCTCCTGCACAACACCAATTGCTCTAATGGTTCTCCATATGTTTTTTACATTTATGGATTTTTCAAATTTGTTTGCGTAGAACGATAACTTAGGTTGCCTAATTGCTTGGGTAGTATTTTTCCTAGCCAAACGATAGTTTTCATATAACGCATTTGAAAGGTATTTCTTCCAACGCGAATATGCAATATAACGTTCTTTCATTTGAGGTAAGCCACGGCTTATTATTACTTTTAATTACTTTTGTTTGTAATGGTATAACGATGTAATACAAAGCCAAAATATGTTTATTCAAAAATTAACTGCTCGTCCACCGTTGAAAAAAAATAATTGGCTCCAATCTATTTTTAAAATCTCTTCTTCCAACAAATATCGATTACCTCTTTTGAAGTTACGAAAACTTATAAGGTTATTAGACGGTTGAATTTGAATGTTATATATCAGAAAAATAAGATCATGTTTGGAAAAACATGATGCTGATATCTGATCATACATCAAAACATTGGACATCCGCCGTACAGCTCTGACTTGGCACCTAATGACTTCTTCTTGTTTCCACACATCAAGAAAAAAATGCGTGGTCAACGATTTTCGTCGCCAGAAGAAGCTGTTGAAGTGTTCAAAAACCATGTTTTAGAGGTGTCTCAATCGGAGTGGAAAAGTGCTTCGACAACTGGTTTGAGCGCATGCAAAAGTGTATAAATCATACTGGAGAATACTTTGAAAAACAATAAAACCATTTTTGATTATAAATATTCGCATTTTCACTATTAGGCCAGAAATATATAGAGCAGCCCTCATATACATGCACAGAAAGTTTTATTGCATATTTAGTATTTTTACTTTTTTAAATCGGACCGTTTTTACCAAAATTTTTCGTAATTTTTAGAAATCATCAACAGATATTAAAATTTTCTCCAATTTTTTTATTTTTTATCTATGTGAATATGATGATGCAGTTTCCTATCAAACAAAAAAGTATTCAAATCAACATAGTTCTTACGTGCAAAACTATGTGTTCTCAAATATGAGTATTCCAATATCTATTTCACTTTTATAAATTTATTTTACGAAAGATACAAATTTGTTAGTGTCTGCAAATAAGTTTGTAAAAAAGCAATTATACAGGTAACCAAGAGGAATATCTACACATCATGTATAATAACAAAATCGGAAAAGGCAAATACCGAAGGAGTAAAAATGAAGTTTATTCGGGACGAACAGGTTTGAGTTAGGGGTAGTGTTACGAAATAAGATCTGGCAACCCCTGTTGTTGTCTGTATGGACGTGGTAAAAACAAGTGTTAATAAGTTACTTCCACTAATGGTGTGTATATAAAATAATACAACATTTAGCTAACAAATATTGAGCAACCTCATTAGCTGTGTTGTAAAACAGACGTTCTTGAGTTCGAGCCCACCTACGGACACGCGCTCATGGGAAAAATAATAATTGTATGAGGCAATTTAAACTAAAAGTTGAGAAGCAGCAGTAGAAACCTCCCGGAATGAAGAAGACAATTATTGTGTGAAGCCATGGCAAATATTACAGTGAAGATTTTAGAATTCAATGTTTGAGTAGCAGAAATAATTGTCAATAATTGCCCTTTATAAAAAAGAGTAAGAACGCTAGCTGTGTTAGCGCAGGGAAGTAACAGCATAACAACGGTGTACCGCAGATGTGTCTTGTGGCTATTGGTTTAAAGGGGTTGACTGGCTTGGTTGTAAAACGAAGTGAAGTTGTCCGCGGACGTTTAAGGTTACAAAACCAAACATCGAGTAGTTCATGTCTTGGCGTAATAACGCGTTAGTATAGCGTGGATGGCTGCGTTTGTAATAACGCATGTTTAATAAATACAAGACCATAGGATTCACAAGACTGTAGGCCCAAGAAGTATAGTCAGATAGAGGCACATAGTAAGGAATAGAAAATTTACAATGTGCCCCAGTAGTATCTGCAATCAAAAGAATCTCTACGTTTGTCAAAAGAGAAAACGTAACAATATATTTAAAATATCTCTCAAATTGATTTTTTTGAATCGGTTGATCAGGTTTTTACTTTCCCTAGACTTCTCCTGTTCCTTTTTTTTTTTTAATAAACCAGCATCTTGGTAACTGTAATTGGTAGCGCCTTAAAATTTCGTTCAATTAACTGGTTTATTAATCTGCATAGTCTAGCGATATAGTGGATGGATTAGAACAGTGGGCATCACAACACACATACAAAGTGAAAAGCTGTTGTCGTTTACCTAGAGAAGTGTAAGTGTCTGCAGCAAAACTTTAGTCTTAAAGTAGCAAAAGTTTACAAACCGTTATTTTAACATTTATTATAACTATAGTACAAAAATCAGGATATAGGACAAACATTGCTACAACTAAAATAAAATTGCAATAACATTAACGATAATAATTATACATATTTATTAAAAAATACTTAATTATAAGAGGTTAAGACAAATAAATGGATAAAAAGTCATAAAGAGTTTTAATCAGTTATTGTTATTTCAATCACTAAATTGTAACTAAGAATAATATTGTAAAAATTGCCTTTTAAGAGATAAAACGTTGCTAATGCCTCTAATATCCGGTGGGACAGCGTTCCAAAGACGTATTGCGAGTGTGACTTACTTCTTAAGGGTACAATCGCTTTGTTTCTACTGAAGCGACTGAAACTAAGTCGTTTATATATTTTTTTTACGTTTATTTAAATAAAAGGTTAATGATAATTACTACAAATAAACAAAATAATAGTATAAATATCATATAACTAACACTGTCCCATAATAATACGTATAGGTATAATTATATACAATATATCCATCTTTTAAAACAAATAATATATTTTTTATACAAATTATATACAAGATTATATCTGTTTTTAATATCGAATGTTTCGTAATGAAAAATTATTTAAAAAACATTACAATAGCAATTTTTATAAAAAAGAAAAAGTCAGAAATTGAAAGAAAAGATTACGGTATTTAACTAAGCCACCAGTATTTACTAATATTTAAATATGGAAATATGTTCTTATCCTTATTAAACAAGTTCACATCGAACCTTCTGTTCTCAGCTGCCAGTTGATTGCTAGAAATAGCTTTAACATTTGCTCTTCTATATACATGAAAAAGTATAGGGACGCCTGCGTAGTTTTGTATAAAATCGTTCTTATTAAGATACACGAATACTTCAGTAGGAACATATCCAGTTTGTAGTGTTTTGGATACGAATATATATATATATATATAGTTGACATAATAGGGAGCCATTATTAGGTTATTTTCATAACGGTCACAACA
The DNA here is from genome assembly GCA_916610165.2 of Gymnosoma rotundatum. Taxonomy (NCBI): domain Eukaryota; kingdom Metazoa; phylum Arthropoda; class Insecta; order Diptera; family Tachinidae; genus Gymnosoma; species Gymnosoma rotundatum. The sequence continues at coordinate 115,298,359 of OU744336.1, forward strand.
AGATCGAATATGATTTCTAATAAGGTGTATGATGAAGTTATCAATTCGACTAATTTTGGCAGCATTGTATAGTCTTGAATTACTTATATATTTCGTAAATTCACTTTTTGGGGATCTGTATAACGAAGTACATGCTCTTAGGCATCTTCTTTCAAATTACGTATTTTTTCCATATAGGAAGGAGAAACATTAAACCAAATTTGGCATCCGTATGTTAAAATTGGTCGTATCAAGGTTTGGTACATGAGAAGTTTGATATCAGGTTTAATGTGTTTAGAAAAATATAGTTTTTTGTACATAAAATAAGCATTTCTAGCTTTTTTAATTTTTATGTTGACATGTTCATTGAAGTAGAGAAATTTGTCCAAATGGATTCCTAGGTACTTTACCGTTGTTTATTTGGTATGTATATGTCGTTACTGGATTTAATGCCGAAGGATTTCCAATAGCACTTAATTTTGTAATTGCACTTTCCGACAGGAGGACGGAATAGTATAGTTTCACATTAGTCTACGTTTAATTTCATTTTCCAATCATCAGCATACTTCTCTACGATATAAAAATGATTTTGCTATTTTGTATTTATTTCCCCTATTTTGTTGTTATTTATATAATTCTTCAGGCTGACGAGCAGTTACTATTTTATGTAGGAATATTAACACTTTAATTATTAAAAAATCGTCAAACTGGACACCACAAATTTGCCTTGCATAAAACCTTATATGATGCTGATTCACATACGTCTTAAGTCCAAAAACATATCTTGTTATGTTAGTAAAAGTAACGTTAAGCCTTGACTTGCTTTTTGCATCACAGTTTCCGAAAAGCTTACTGCCATATGTTAATACTGGTATCAGATATGTTTTTGCAAGAAGAAGTCTGATTCTTAAAGGTGTGCAATATTGTGTAGGCCATAATGTCCGGAGTAGTGAAAATGTTTTCCCACAAGCGGTTGAGATATGATCCGACTTCACTATTTCAATTTTTTCACAGTCTACAATAACAGTTGGTTTTATAGTTATTTGTTGGGATCTTTTATGGAACGGACACATTTTGATTTTTTGGGTTAAGACTCAGACCATTAACGGCAGCCCATGACGAAATTCTTTTTAAATCTTCGTTAAGTTTATTTACGAAATTTTCGCTTTTTTACTGATAAATATTTGGACGTCGTCCGCATACATTCTAATATTACAATAACTAAGTTAATCCGGCAAATCGTTTGTATATACATAGAAAAGTAAGGGCCCCAAGATTGAACCCTGTGGGCCATTTTGGTAACCTCTACGTATTGCTCTCGATCATTAAGATTAGTGCGTATTGCTTTGTAAATGTAGAAGAAAAATGCATCATCTTTTCTAACTTTTGAAGCAGGACAGTATAATCAACAGTATCAAAAGCCTTGGAGTGGTCAAGTTAGACCAACAAGACCATATGACCATCATCTAGCTCCTTCCTTATGCCCTCAGTTACATCAACGAGGGCTGTGATACAACTGTGTCCGGCGCGAAAACCTGATTGTTTACGTGTTAAAAGTTTGTATTCATTAAGGTATTCTGTAATTTGTTCATGTAGAATTTTTTCAAAAGCCTTAGATAGATAGGGTAGAATGGTAATTGGGCGATAATCTGTAGATAATTTTGGAATAGGACGGATTTTTGCGAGTTTCCATATTTTTGGATAGGTACTGTTTGTAAATAAAAAATTAAATATATGTGTTAAAAATGGTAAGATAAGTGTGAGAATCATTTTAAGGAAAGCTGGGTCTATTTCATCAGCTCCCGTAGCCATTGATTTAATAGAAAGGCAGCTTCTCAAAACATCTACATAGCTTACACAGTCAAAGTTGAAAAGTCGGCTTGATGTCTTTTTATCATCAAACTTGCTGTAAAACAAGTGATCAGCATTTGGATCTCATTAAAATTTTTATTAATGTCATTGGGATCAGAAATGGGATTTACATGAACGTACTTCTCCTGCACAACACCTATTGCTCTAATGGTTCTCCATATGTTTTTTACATTTATGGATTTTTCAAATTTGTTTGCGTAGAACGATAACTTAGGTTGCCTAATTGCTTGGGTAGTATTTTTCCTAGCCAAACGATAGTTTTCATATAACGCATTTGAAAGGTATTTCTTCCAACGCGAATATGCAATATAACGTTCTTTCATTTGAGGTAAGCCACGGCTTATTATTACTTTTAATTACTTTTGTTTGTAATGGTATAACGATGTAATACAAAGCCAAAATATGTTTATTCAAAAACTAAACTGCTCGTCCACCGTTGAAAAAAAAATAATTGGCTCCAATCTATTTTTAAAATCTCTTCTTCCAACAAATATCGATTACCTCTTTTGAAGTTACGAAAACTTATAAGGTTATTAGACGGTTGAATTTGAATGTTATATATCAGAAAAATAAGATCATGTTTGGAAAAACATGATGCTGATATCTGATCATACATCAAAACATTGGACATATTAGAAACAAAGAACAGATCGAGTAAAGTACAAGCAGTTGATGAAAAGTGTGTTGGAGTGCTTATATTAATTAGAGTAAGGCAAATAAATTTCATATTTTCAGTCAGATTTGAGTCAGTTAGTTAGTTTGAGTTAAAGTCGCCTGCTATTATTACTTCTGCATAAAGTGGTGTTACTTTTTCTATCGTCTATAAGGGTTACCGATTAGAAAATTGCTAGTGTCACAATGTTGTAGTGCCACCTCTGCACTCATCCTACTTTTATTATAAATATAATACTTTAAATTACAACTATGTATAAATTAAGATGTGTTAAGATAGAATAATAAAATATACACACAGTTTGAGTTCAAACATTCTAAAGCACAAAGCATACAGAGGCGACACGAGAATATAGTCATCTCGTTTTTTCTATGTATCTCTTTCTTGACATCCTATCGACTTAAGTTTTGTTTTGATTTGTGTTTCTCGCGCAATAAAAAATTAAACGTACTTCTCTTAAATATAAACACAATTGTACTCTGCTGTAAATAAAAATATATAAATTTCAGTTATTTTTTTCTTAATTTTTTGATTTTCATAAAACCCACCCTTACTTTTTGCCTATAATAAAACGTTTAATTTTTTCTTGCGCGAGAAACACAAATCAAAATAAAATTGAAGTCGATAGGATGTCAAGAAAGAGATGCATAGAAAAAACGAGATGACTATATTCTCGTGTCGCCTCTGTATACTCGGTGTTCTAAAGAACACAAGTGTTTTAATCATAAGCATTAGTAAAGACTTACATGGCGATCCTGCCTATACACAAAGATACCAAGAAAAATATTATTAAATTCTGAAACAGAAAATATTTTTAACAAAACATTAATATTGCAGTTAATCATGAAATTTGTTTCAACAACAAAATTCAGAGTTTATACATATATTGTTCAAAGTGAATTAAGTTCGGTATGTGCTCAAAAATCTAATGTAAATACTTTAAAAACGGCTGCCATGCAAGCAAAAAAAAACAGTTTGTGTTTATAAGAAAAAACAATCCAAAAAGAGCCTCAAGTAATTTTTAAAAGAAATAGGCATATTTAAAAAAAAACAAAGAGGGAAAAAATACAATTTTTAAAAATTGGAATGAGCAAAACTTTTGCATATCCACTTCTTGATTAAGTGAAACAAATAACTAATAACTTAAAAGCTATTTTCAACCAAAGTGAACATTAAGTCGAAAAAAATAGAATAAAATAAACATTAGAAGCACATTGTTAACTATAAAAAACTAAAAAATAAAACAACAACATGAAAGCAACACGTGAAAGAATGTTCAAATAAACCGGTAAAACAATAACTGTTTTACGAAAATAATACGAGGGCTGCTATGTATATTTCTGGCCTGGTAACACTGAGTGCTGCCAAGTGCAATCTGACATTTCCATTGGAAAGTTTGTCATTTTTAAGCATAATCGTACTCAAAACGTTTTGACGTACGACCATTATTTGTGTTGTTAACAGTGACTTGAAAAAATTAATATAGAAAAAAATGGAATTAACTCGTGAACATTTTCGTGCCATCATTTTTTACAACTTTCGACGTGGATTATCACGACAAGAGTGCATTGATGAACTTAAACCTTGGTATGGCAATGAAGCACCATCCTATAGCACTGTGAAAAATTGGTATAATGAATTTAATCGTGGCCGAAGCTCGCTCAAAGACGAATTCCGTGAAGGTCGTCCAAAAACGGCTGTTGTGCCAGAGAACATTGATGCCGTTCGTGAACTCATAATGCAAGATCGACATGCGACATACCGAGAGATAGAGACATCCTTGGACATTTATTTCACCAGCATACATTCGATACTGCATAAACACCTGGCCGTAAAAAAAGGTTTGTTCTCGTTGGATCCCGCACAATTTGAAAGTCGCTCAAAAAAAGGCTCGTGTCGATTGGTGCAAAGAAATGTTGCAAAAATACGATTCCGGTGCTTCAAAAGACGTTTATAAGATCGTCACAGGTGCCGAATCATGGATCTTTGCGTAATGAGCCCGAAACGAAGCAACAATCGACCGTGTGGGTCTTCAAAGACGAGCAAAATCCAACGAAAGTTGTTCGTGGAAGAAGCACTTCGAAGCAAATGGTCGCCTGTTTCTTCGGCAAAACTGGTCATGTGGCGACTGTTCCGTTTGAGCAACGTAGGACGGTCACTGCTGAGTGGTACACTACAATTTGTTTGCCTGAAGTCATCGGAGAAATTCGAAAAACCAACAAGAGAAAACGAATCATTGTTCACCATGACAATGCGAGCTCTCACACATCGGCTCAAACCAGAGCGTTTTTGACCGTCCAAAACGTCGAATTAATGGGTCATCCGCCGTACAACCCTGACTTGGCACCTAATGACTTCTTCTTGTTTCCGCACATCAAGAAAAAAATGCGTGGTCAACGATTTTCGTCGCCAGAAGAAGCTGTTGAAGTGTTCAAAAACCATGTTTTAGAGGTGTCTCAATCGGAGTGGAAAAAGTGCTTCGACAACTAGTTTGAGCGCATGCAAAATTGTATAAATCATGCTGGAGAATAATTTGAAAAACAATAAAACCATTTTTGATTATAAATATTCGCATTTTCACTATTAGGCCAGAAATATATAGAGCAGCCCTCGTATGTATAATGAAAGTGATCTATACAGACAAACTTTTTACCGTTAAAACCTAACAACAACATAAGACAAAACATAAATAAATTGCACAAGAATATTCAAAGAAAAAGAACAGAAAAGAGATAAACAAAACGTAGAGTAAATCAGAAAACCAAGGCGAATTTGGAAAAAATGGTAATCAATGCGAACTGATATCAAATCAACTGTGAAAAATAAAAAGAAACTAAAACGAACAAACCAAGTAATAAAACAGGAGATAGGAAATATTTGAAAAAAAAAATTAAAACAGATAATGTAAACAGTACAAAAAATATATATAAGGAAGTACAGTAAACTGTAAGAATTACAAAATAATGTTAATAACTAACTTAAATATAGCAAAAAATGAAGGAAGAGAAGCAGAACAAAAAGTGGTAAAAATAAAAAATAAAGGAGTATATCAGTAAAGTTTATAAAGTGATAAATTGCAATACGAGAAAAAAATCTCAAAGTAAAATTAAAAATATATAGGACAATAATAAATAACAAACACCAAATAAATTAAAAACAAAATAAAAACGCAAACAACAACAAAAAATAACAGATGGACAAAATATGAAAACAAAACCAGAAGTGACTGAACGTATATAAGAAATATATAAAACAACAAAAAAAAAATACAATAACAAAATGATGCAAGAACCATCTAATCTTCGATACGAAAAATTGCCGCCGCCGGAACTTTAAAATAGCGCCGCCGTGCCGCCGAGAATTTTCATGTTTTCTTTTGTGGTATAACAATAACAACGGCATACAACATAACCAAGAAGAGGGAAACAACACTATCAAAGGCATCATTTTCAAAACAAAGAATATGGTAAAATATAAGTATATTTATAATTGTATATTATATAAACTATTTACATTTATAAACATAAACTAAGGATTTTCTAAGGATTTAGGTATATTTATAATAAAATATTGGAAAAATAGTTACATTCCTATAAATATAAACATACCTACATACTTTTGTTAAAATTATTTTCTAATTCTTACTTTTTCTTATAAACGTACATAATTATATAAATTTCTAATATATATGTAAATGTGAATATTAATACGTACATATATAAAGAAATAAATAAATATATATAAATATATATATATAAAGAAATAAGTATACACAGAATATATCAAATCGTAAATGAGAAAACATTAAAAATTTTGATGAATTGTAAGTACCTACATACTTTTTTCCTTTCTTTCTTTCTAAGTACATTCAGACTATCTGTGTAAATTTTATATAACAAATAAGGAAATTATATACTAAACAAAGGCAAACAATTTGTCATATGTAAGGTTTGTTTTATGCGAACAGTGGGGCTATAATTTCATAAGCATTAATAATATTTAATTCATTTTTCTTATAAACATATTGTTTATACAAAAATTTTGTAGAAGGTTTTCTTAATCATCGCTAGTTATGTGCGTTGATAATTATTAACAAAGACAATAATAAATACATTTAAAGTCATCAAATTTTATTTTTAAAAACCACAGTAACTTAAAATAAATTACATAATAAAGGGCATAGCAGTAAGCAATATGCTTAACTGTCATACTTTGATAATAGCATATTCAAAGAATTACTGAACAATTTTGATAAAATTGTAAAACGCGTTCTACAAAATAGACCTGTATCAACAAATACAGCAAAAGTAACCGAATATATAACTCTCTTAATAGAAAATTTTAATTTGATTATAAATTATACCAAAGCTTATTCAAAAGGAGTTTCACAGTTAGATGAAGAAAAAATTCTTTTGAAAATTAACCAGCGTAGACATAAGTTAGCAGACTGTTTTTCTAAGCTCAGTTGTGTTATAAAAGTACCAGAAGAAATAAAATCTTTAAGCGAAGTTGAGGAAAACATTGTGATAGAAAGTGAAGTAGATCTCGAGAAGTTAAAATTTATAGACGAACAATCCTCTAATACAGAAAATATAAAATTGGATTTCAATATGGCAACTATAGAACAAAAAAGGAGTTACGTCAGTATGTGTGCCTCAATTATACGTGAAAACTATGAGGGCAATCCTATAAGTCTACGATCTTTCTTAGATAAGCTTGACTTAACTAGCGATTTAACAGAACCAAATTTACAGCAAACTTTCTTAAATTTTGTCAAGTCAAAATTAGAAGGGAAAGCGCGAGACGCATTGCAAAGCAAGCAGAGCTCCTTGCCGACGAATTTAAACGGTCTCTAGTCGTGGAAGGCATTACAAAAAACAAGGCTAATGAAATGGCAATAGATAGAACTGTTAGTGTATGTCGGTCAAACGCGAAACCAGACTTAATAAAATCAATAATTGCATCATCAGCTTTTTCTGACCCTAAAGAGGTTGTAGCCAAATTAGTAATTGAACAGTCAGCAGATGTAAAAGAACATCAGGTTTTAGCAATGCAATCACACACTCAAAACAGAAATAATGGGTTTCGTTTTCGTTATAACCCTAGCCGAGGGAATAACTTTCATCAATATCGTAGAAATACATTTTTAGAAGTAGTCGCGGAAACAGCAACAGTGGGCGTAGTAGAAATGTAAACGTAGTAGAAATGTAAATGTAAACAACCATAGTAGTATGAGAAGTGGTTATCAGGTCTTTAAACGTGGAGGACCCTCAGCAGCAGCTGTTGAGGGTAAAAGAAAAAGAAGAAGAGCGGAAATAAATCAAAGTGAACAAATTCAAACATCAGTATATTGTTTCAGTCTCAATTATGCTGATTTTGTAACACTACAATGTATTGACACCAATAGAACCACAACTTTTTTGGTTTCAAGGCCACGATTTACCCATTTATTATGCTTCAAAATCATTTACACAATTAGAACAAAATAAACCAATAATAGAATTGGAGCTACTAGCAATACATTTTGCAATAACACAGTTTCGCCCATACGTTTACGGAACATCTTTTATGGTAGGCTCGGATCACAGGTCTTTAGTTTATCTATTTAATATAAAAGACCCATCCTCTAAATTAACTCGTATATATATCAAAGGCAAAGACAATGTAGGAGCGAATGCACTCTCCAGACTCTCAATAGACGGATTGATAACACAAAATAATCAAGTTTTAGCAGTGACTACACGTGCAATGTTAAGGAATACGGGTAACAGGAAAACTGAGCAACTTCAACTTTCTACAAGGAACAAAGAGCTACAAGTTCACGACAAATTTTCCCATGAGTTTAACAAAAACATTGCGAAGATAAAAACAGATGTAATTAATTATGATGAAAACTTCATACAACTCCGCATATCTTTACATAAAAAAATTAGAAAAATGCTAACAGTAGACTTTAAGTTTGTTAACGAAACAATTCGACTAGACGATTTGCTTTCGAGGTTACAATACGAAGCCAACAAACATAAAATCTATAGGGCAGAATGGCAGAAAAATGACTTAATTTTTAAAATAATTTCGGTAACAGATTTAAAAGATCATGGTAACAGAATATTAAAATTTTTAAAAATTATCCTAACCGAACCAATCCTTGTAGTAGTAGAAGAAGATGAAAAACAGAAAATTTTACAAACATACCACAATAACCCAATAATAGGAGGACATTGCGGACAGAAAAAACTGTACGCCAAATTAAGGACAAAATTTTATTGGAGGAATATGACTAGAGATATCGCGAAGTATGTTAGAAACTGTTCAAAGTGTAATCTTAATAAGGTTAAGCCGCAAAATATAGAAAAATTAGTTCTCACTCCAACGCCAATAAAGGCATTCGACGTAGTAGTGTTGGACACAATAGGTCCACTACATCAGTCCACTTACGGGAACAAATATGCGTTAACGTTGATGTGTGACCTATCTAAATATTTGGTCTCCATTCCAATACCTGGCAAATCAGCCCGGACAGTCGCCCAAGCAATTTTCGAGAATTTTATCTTAGTTTACGGAAAAATGCATGTACTGAAATCGGATTGTGGAACGGAATTAAAAAACGAGATTCTTCGTGAATTGTGTAGATTTTTGGGCATAAAAATGAAATTCTCTACCAGTTACCATCACCAAACCATAGGCACAGTAGAGCGTAATCATAGGGTTTTCAATGAGTACATACGAGCATATAAGTTAATAACTAACATATTTATTTTTCATAAAAGTTCAATTGCTGACACATTTCCGTTGTTACAGTTAATAAATATTTTACTTCAATAAAGTTCAATTCCCCCTGTCGCAATTCAATTGCTGACACATTTTCATTTAAATTTGAATTCACAAATTTACTTAAAATGCTGACGACATGAATGCAACTGGAACAGCTTACGTTGCAACCAAGGTGATGATTAATGTTCGATAGCTATTTATAAGTTATAATATTAAGTATTTTTGATTAGTAAAGTAGTAGTTAATAATAAGAAGGCCGAGTAAGAAGACATAGTCTTCCGGCAAGTAAAATAAATAAATATATTAAATTAAATAAGTAATAAGAAAGCCGAGTAAGAAGACATAGTCTTCCGGCAAGTAAAATAAATTAAATTTAATTAAATTGAATAAATAAATATAATCCTTTTTTTTTTTAAATAAAATAAGATTTTATTTACTGGCGCCCGAGCAACCGGTACAAAAATAGTGTACTGAAAGAACCCTAAAATGAAAAATTAAGCCTGTAAGTGTCCGTCAGCAGGCGACCGTCCGTATAAAGTGTCATAAGTGAATCCTTAGTAGAAGTGCGAAAAGGACGAAATTCGCGTGATCGGGACGGTATAGTTTAATAAGTTTACAATTTAAAATAAGAAGAAAATAGACACAACAAATAAAAGGAACAGTGAACAAGTAAAACAATATAATAACTAAAAAATAATATTACAAATATAAAAGAAAAACTATATAAAAGAAATATTGCAAGAAAAAATTAATTAAAGGAAAGAAGTGAAAAACAAAGAACATTAACCAAAAGACTTTACAAAAAAGAAAAAACAACGAATGAAACAGAATTAAATAAAGGCAATAAAGACATTGAAAAGACCTAAAAACAGCTTTGTCCTTGGCATTGAAAGCTGCACCGTAGAAGAGAACCATTCAAATATCTGGCCGACATCGATAGCTGCAACAAGATCAACAGAATAACATCAATCAGTCAACACAATGTGTCCAATTCACCTTATACTGTAAGTCATTTTATTTCAGAATATTTTTCAGTTATTTCATAAGTGATAAAAAACCACCCTTATAATAAAAAAAAGGGAAGAAGAAAAAATAAAACTAAATAAAACTAAACTAATAAGAAAGAAGAAATCTTTTATTTACTGCGAATATCAAAAGTACTATTTTTTATAAATCATATCACGAAAATTGTTCCCAAAATTTGCGAAAAATCATGTCTAACCCCAGTAACCTCGTAAGACCTCCCGTTCTTAACGCTCCAAATCCTATTCCTATTCCCATCCCAAACCCAGCAGCGCAACTCAATGAAGAAGTAGAAAACAGAATAGCCGCTATTTGTGCGCAACAATGCAGAAACATAGTTCAATCACTGATTAATCCAAACAATGACCTTAACTATGGGACGGACCAAAACATTGAGGACAGATATAGAAATGACTTGAGTGAATTAGATAAAATACCCGATATAGTAAGAAGTCTCAGAGATTTCTCTGGTAACCCCATGGAATTTAACTCCTGGAAGAAAAGTGTAGATAGGGTGTTACAAATTTACGATTCAAGCAAAGGCAACCCTAAATATTATGGCATTTTAAGTGTCATCCGAAATAAAATAACAGGCAACGCTGACATTGCCTTAGAATCTTACAATACTCCATTAAATTGGAATTGCATTGTAAAATGCCTATCTATGCATTACGCAGACAAACGAGATTTAGGGACGCTTGAGTATCAGATGACTTCTTTAATTCAAGGAAGAAATACCATTCAAACATTTTATCAAGAAGTTTACACGCATTTGTCCCTCATACTAAATAAAATTGGTTGTATGGAAATGGGCCAAGAGTCCTTGCGACTTTTAACGCAAACCTATAGGGACAAAGCCCTAGATACCTTTGTTAGAGGCTTAAATGGAGACCTACCAAGACTCCTTGGCATCCGTGAACCTGCGGATCTCCCGCAAGCACTACATCTCTGCTTGAAACTGGAAAACCAAAACTATAGAACAGAATACGCGAATAAGCATCAAAATCATAGACAACGTCAACCACCACCCCTCCCAATACACAATGCAAATACAATCCATAGACAACCCTTTTATCCAGAATTGACATTTCAAAATTTTAACCAATACAATAGACCAATGAATAATATGCAACAAAATGCATTCCAAAATCGTCAAACCATCCCCAACATTAACCTTCGACAAAATCCCCAACCGCGTTTTCAATCGCACCAACCCTTTCAACAAAATTTTCAACCACAAAAACCAACGGCACCAAAACCTCAAAGGCCTCAACCTATGGAAGTTGACGAATCAATTCAAACAAGAAACATAAACTATCAAAACAGACCACGTTCTTTTAATCAACCCCAATTTAATAACAAAAGACCTCCATCCCTAAGCTACGTTCCACCACCACATAAGCAACAACGCAATTTTCATATAGAAAGTAGACAGGATCTTTCCAATGTACGAATTACCAGGACGAACAAGCTGCAAACTATAATGAAACTGAATATGAGCAATTAATCCAAAACCAAGGAATTGACGAGTACGCTGAATCCTATGATCAAGATCAACAAGACGAAATATCCACTCAAAATTTCACAGATATCCATTTTTTAGGCTAACACACTCTTCGCTCCCGTATTTTGAATGCAAAGCTAAGAATGGTAAAATTCTAAAAATTCTTATAGACACTGGATCTAACAAAAATTACATTCAACCATGCCTTGTTAGCAATCCTATCAAAAACGAAAACGCCTTTTTTGCAAATTCAGTATCTGGAGACATTAAAATTACGCACCACCAATAGGGTGGTATGTGTGGTATGCACCACACATACCACCCTATAAAATTCTTTATCCTACCTTCTTTGAAATCGTTTCATGGCATCCTTGGTCATGACAGTTTAAAAGAATTAAATGCAATTATCCATATTAAAGAAGAGTATTTGTTAATAAACAATACAACTAGAATAAAAATTCATCAACACACTTCCCAGTCAGTTAATAAAATGGAATTCAGAACCAATCATATGAACGAAACTCAAAAATTTCAGTTAGATCAAATTATAAACGAGCATCCCAACCTATTCACGGATCCCAACAAAAAACTAACATTCACTTCTCGAGTTCAAGGAGAAATTCGAACACATTCAGATTCACCAATTTATTCTAAATCATACCCCTATCCTATGGCATTAAAAAGTGAGGTAGAAAAGCAGATTAATGAACTCTTAAATGACGGAATCATCAGACCTTCCAGATCTCCGTATAACGCACCCGTTTGGATCGTTCCGAAAAAGATGGACGCATCTGGAGAAAAAAAATATAGAATGGTTATTGATTACAGGAAACTGAACGCAGTAACTGTGGCCGATAGGTACCCCATTCCGGAAATTAATGAAGTTCTAGCAAATCTAGGTAAAAACAAGTACTTTACGGTTATTGACTTAAAGAGTGGTTTCCACCAGATTCCTTTGAAGGAATGTGACGTAGAGAAAACTGCCTTTTCAGTTAATAACGGGAAATTCGAGTTTGTACGACTCCCATTTGGATTGAAAAATGCTCCCTCAGTCTTCCAACGTACTCTGGATGATGTTTTGAGAGACCACATAGGGAAAATCTGCTACGTCTACATAGACGATATTGTCATCTTTTCAAAAACCGAGAAAGAACATTTCGAAAACCTCAGAAAAATATTCAAAACACTAGAATCAGCAAATTTCAAAATTCAACTAGACAAGTGTGAATTTCTCAAAACAGAAGTTGAATTTCTGGGATTTATCGTAGGAGCCGCAGGAATTAAAGCCAACCAAAATAAAATAGAGGCAATAGCCAATTTACCACCACCGAAAACCCTAAAAGACCTGAGAAGTTTTCTAGGCATGTCAGGTTATTACCGTCGCTTCATCAAGGATTATGCGAAGCTTGCCAAGCCCCTGACATCCCTTTTAAGAGGGGAGGAAGGACGCATTTCGAAAAACGCGTCCAAAAATATAAAAATTACTTTAGACCAAAATGCTTTAGACGCATTCCAGAAATTAAAAAATTCACTCATCTCCAGAGATGTCATGTTATCTCACCCTGATTTTGAAAAAAGCTTCGATCTGACAACAGATGCCTCTGATTATGCAATAGGCGCAGTACTTTCGCAAAACAGAAAGCCCATTACCTTTCTTTCAAGAACGCTCAGCAAAACTGAAGAGAATTACGCTACCAATGAAAAAGAAATGCTAGCGATAATATGGGCCCTCAATTCGTTGAGAAATTACCTGTACGGTTCCAGGAAAGTAAACATTTATACAGACCACCAACCTTTGACGTATGCCCTTAGCAGCAAAAACACAAACAGCAAAATGAAAAGATGGAAATCCATCTTAGAGGAGTATAACTACGAACTTAAATATCAGCCAGGCAGAACAAACGTAGTTGCAGATTCACTATCTAGACCACCGCAGATAAATTCGATGACAGCAACGCAACATAGTGATGAAAGTTCCTCAGATAATATGATCCCCGCACTAGAATGTCCTATTAACGTCTTTAAGAACCAACTCCATATTTTAGTTAGTAACGAAGACAACTACAAATTCGAAATTCCATTCCCAACTTACCATAGGCACATTATTAAAAAACCTTTTTATACTAAAGACACCTTAATATCAATTTTTAAAAAATATCTTAACCCCAGCGTAATCAACGGTTTATTTACTACCGAAGCAATCATGGGGGTAATTCAAGAACTCTATCCCGAACACTTAAAAAACTTCAAAATAAGATTCACTCAGTCACAAGTAGAAGATATTGTAAGCGAAACAGAGCAGGAAGAAATATTGATTAATGAACATCGAAGAGCTCATAGAAATGCCAACGAAGACAAAAATCAAGTAATACAAAAGTACTACTTCCCTAAAATGATGGAAAAAGCCAAAAGGATAGTAAAAAAACTGTCAAACCTGTAAAGAACAAAAATATGATCGTCGACCTAACAAACCGCAGTTTCAGCCTACACCGATTCCAAAAAATCCTGGAGATATTGTTCATATTGACATCTATTCAACCGAAGGAAACCTAGTACTCACAGCAATAGATAAATTTTCCAAATACGCTCTAGGAAAAATTCTGAAATCAAGGGCAGTCGAAGACATTAAAGAACCATTAAAGGAAATAATTTTAGCATTTGGCATCCCCAAGCTTATAGTCCTAGATAATGAAAAATCACTAAATTCCCTAACGATAAATTTCCTTCTTAAAGATCAATTCGGCATACAAACCTACACTACACCCCCCTACGCCAGTACCGTCAACGGTCAAGTAGAAAGACTTCACTCTACTCTTTCCGAAATGATGAGATGTCTTAAGTCAGACAAACTTCACAATTCATTCCATGACTTACTCACCAAAACACTATACGAATACAATAATTCAATTCATTCTACCACCGGTAAAAGACCGATTGACATATTTTTTAATAAAAACTTTAACAGTGACCCAGGAAAAACAATTTTGGAAAAACAAGAAATAATAAATCGCTTGACTGAAAAACAGAAACAAGACCTGGACTACCATAACAGAAATAGACAAGCACCCAAAACTTATTTACCAGGAGAAAACATTTTCGTTAAAGTCAATAGGAGATTGGGTTCAAAATTAACCCCAAAATATAAAAAAGAAATAGTCAAAGAAGACCGAAATACAACTGTATTGACAATGTCAGGCAGAATTGTTTATAAAAGTAACATTAAAAGACAATAACTTACTTTTTCAGATTATTCTTATCCTACGCACTGACGGAAATCCAAATCATGGATTACACGTCCTCCTACGTTGTCACCATAAATAAAGGTACAGCAAAAATTCAGCAGGGAACCTTCACTATTATTCATCCAATAGATCTGGGACAATACGCAACATCCATAGCCAACACCCACACCTTTATCCAACAAAACATCCCAAATAACCATAACCTATACCCTATCCTCAATCATGAACTAACCCAAATTAACAATATCCTAGAAAATCTAACACCCATAACAAGAAATAAAAGAGCCATAAACGCTTTGGGGACAATTTGGAAATACGTCGCAGGATCTCCGGATCATGACGACTTTGAAATAATAGCTAATAACGTTTACGAATTAAATAAAAATAACAATAAACAATTTTATGTAAATGAAGCTTTAAATAAAAGAATAAACAACTTAACCGAAATTGTTAATAAAATGTCAAATTTTGTAAGAAAGAATGTTTACTTAGAAAATGAAATAGTTATTAATTTACAAAATAGAATAAGACTAGTTAAAGAAGAGTTAATAAATATTGAAAATGGAATAGAATGGGCAAAAGTTGGAATTGTAAACCCATTAATACTAAACAAAAAAGAAATCGAAGTAGCCATGAAAAAAATCGAAGAAGAACACATTCCTTTTGTAAATCCAGAAGAGGCACTTCAATTTGCCAAAGTATCAGTTTTGTATAATAATAATAATTATAATAAAATATTTTATATGGTTAAAGTACCATTGACGAAAAAGGAAATGTATGAAAATATAATTTTAAGACCAGTAAAAAAGAAAAAATATGTAATCAAACTTGAATTCCTAGAAATTTTAAAAAATGAAAAAACAATTTATACTATTAAAGAAAAATGTGAAAAATATAACGATATTATAATTTGTAAAGAAAATCAAATAATTGACATAACAAATAATACTTGTATCCCTAATATTATTAATAATAGAAACTCTTCTTGTGTAACGAGCAATAATCATCACATTTCACCAGTTGAAGAAATTGATTCTGGTATGATCTTACTAAATGGTTATAATGGATCCATTTACATAGATGAAACATATCGATCTTTATCTGGAACCTTTCTCATTAAATTTCATAACAGTACCATAATAGCCAACAATAGAACTTTCAGTAATATAGAGGCTTCTCCTCTGGAAATGATACCCGCATTACTACAGCCAACTCCTTTCGAAATTGACCATATCAATCTCTTATCACTTGAAGCTCTAAACGAACTTCAAATCAACAACACTGAGACAATCTCAACTATCCAAAAAAATCTAGAAATCGGAGGTTGGTCAATATCCACGATACTTTGTCTAATAATCATATTAATTGCGTGTCTGAGTTTTTTCTTCAAACGCACCGGAAAGATAGTAATTTGGGAACCCCAAAACCCACTCACTAGTAGCGAATTAACCCCGAACATACTCAGTTTACAAACTATTGGCGATTCTCAAAACCCAAGAGAGCTTGAAGCTCCAGTCAAACCTCCTAGATTGAACAATATCCCATTTTTCTGAATGATTGGGGACAATCAAGTTAAGAAGGGAGGAGTTAATAACTAACATATTTATTTTTCATAAAAGTTCAATTGCTGACACATTTCCGTTGTTACAGTTAATAATTATTTTACTTCAATAAAGTTCAATCCCCCCTGTCGCAATTCACAAAAGTTCAATTGCTGACACATTTCCGTTGTTACAGTTAATAAATATTTTACTTCAATAAAGTTCAATTCCCCCTGTCGCAATTCAATTGCTGACACATTTTCATTTAAATTTGAATTCACAAATTTACTTAAAATGCTGACGACATGAATGCAACTGGAACAGCTTACGTTGCAACCAAGGTGATGATTAATGTTCGATAGCTATTTATAAGTTATAATATTAAGTATTTTTGATTAGTAAAGTAGTAGTTAATAATAAGAAGGCCGAGTAAGAAGACATAGTCTTCCGGCAAGTAAAATAAATAAATATATTAAATTAAATAAGTAATAAGAAAGCCGAGTAAGAAGACATAGTCTTCCGGCAAGTAAAATAAATTAAATTTAATTAAATTGAATAAATAAATATAATCCTTTTTTTTTAATAAAATAAGATTTTATTTACTTATATAAAAGAAAACTTAAATGCTTGGGACACTCATATGAGATATTTCACGTTTTATAACAACACAACCTCTAACTCCGTTTTTCACAATAAGTTCACACCATTTGAAATAGTATTTGGTATAAAAGTCAATATGCCCAATGAAACAAAAAACAACTTAGATCCTGTTTATAATATTGAAAATTATGTTAAGGAAATCAAATTTCGGTTACAGAAAACTTTTTTATGACAGAATTGCTAAGCCATTAAATTTATATTTTAATGATAAAGTTGTATTACAAAAAGAACCATACAATAAACACGAAAGTAAATACGAAGGTTCACATACAGTAACTAACGTAGATGGAGTTAACGTAACGATTGTCGATAAAGAAACAAAGCAAGAAAAAACTGTTCACAAAAATCGTGTAAGAAAATCAACATAAAATTTTGTAAACTACATTTAGTAATTTTCATTTTCTTAATTATAACTAAAAATTTATAATGTATCTATATATATATCAAATATAAATACGAAACATGTCTTTTAATAATTCAAATTTTAATTTCATTTTTTTACCTATATTTAAAATAAACAATATACATTTAACAGAAAGGTCATGAAATGAGTAATCCTGATCAACTTGTTCATTTCGTCAACTTTGTCGTTTCTTGTTTTTCTACCTCTTTCTATTTTAAAGGGGAGGTATCCTTATATACACAGAGGAAAAAATGAAATTAAACATACTAAA
The DNA here is from genome assembly GCA_916610165.2 of Gymnosoma rotundatum. Lineage (NCBI taxonomy): Eukaryota > Metazoa > Arthropoda > Insecta > Diptera > Tachinidae > Gymnosoma > Gymnosoma rotundatum. Next base: position 115,316,301 of record OU744336.1, read on the forward strand.
AAAAAAAATAACAAATTAAATTGTATTAATATTAATCATAACTTCTAATTTGCTCGTATAGTATTGTACATATACTTTAGATTATATAATTCAGATAATGAATTCATTTATTCCTATTTATTATTTTTCTAAAAAAAAGAGAGGGAGGTGTAGTGCCACCTCTGACTCATCCTACTTTTATTATAAATATAATACTTTAAATTACAACTATGTATAAATTAAGATGTGTTAAGAGAGAATAATAAACTATACACACAGTTTGAGTTCAACCAAGGCGAATTAATACAGTTGGCCGCACGGCTACAACAATCCAACAACACAAAAAACAACAGGCAATTTGTTGCTACTAAATTATGTATGTTGTCAAAAAAATATTGTAAAAAAACAAACAAAATAAAAAATATATTTGATAAAAAAATGGTTGTTATTATCAGAATAAGAAAATTATATAAATTAAGTTACATAAAAATAAAAATACAGTAAAAGTGACCAAAATTCTTTTGTACCACTAGTTTGCCCAAATCACATGCATCGTTCAATTCTTGCACGTTGACCATTTGAAGACTAACATAATCTTCCAAAAAAAAACCAAGAAATTCTAAATGTGTTAACAATAATCTCACTATCTTTTTACGCATATTTTGATTATACACATCAGGAACTGCAAGTACGGTTACATGTAGTGGTAGTTTTCTCTAGGAATTTCAATAGTTTGTTTTCTATTAGCAATCAAAAAAAAAAATTAAATTTCAAAAAATTTAACAAATTATTTATTTTTGACAAATTTTTTTGACAACTGCAATGTATACAGCTGATGGGCTTTTTCGCCCGTATTATTTCGCCATGAGTTCAACCATTCTAAAGAACACAAGTGTAGCATAATATGATTTAATTCTTTTAAACCACACCAACATTAAAGATTTAATTATTTTAAAGGCATTCTTTAAATAGCCAAACGAGTGTCATATGTCACTTAAAAACTCATCAACAAAGGCAGGCAAACACATGTGAATTGTTTTAAAATACTGCCGCCTTTACACATCTAGAAGTGACAATGATTTTATTGCTATGTGTGTGTGTGGCACACTTAAAGACCAAAATACCAAGTAAAATTATTTACATTAAATTAGACATACATATTACGTTACACCAAAATTCCAGTCGCTGTGGGAAACAATAAATAATTTTAAGAATAATCTAATTACATTTAAATTCCTAAAACATTCCCACAGTGATAATGAAAAACAAGTGAAATTAAAATCTAGGATCTTCTCATAAGTAGTATATAAGCTGAATTAATTTTAAGAACAAATCAATCTAAATTCTACAGCAAGACGTACACCAACTATTGCTTACTTGCTTTTAATAAAGATTCAAATTTTTATATGAAAACCAAACTTATTAAAATACTTTTATCATTTTTGGTTTTATGGCGATTCTGCCAAATTCCTAATAAGGAAAAAATAGCAAATATTGCTTATCCTTATTTGGAATAAAAGGATAATAGGATCCAACATACAGAGCTTAAGCTTAGTTGGATCCCTATTTTAAAATTAAACAATTATTCACAAGAAGGGATATTATAAAATAGGCCGTTTTATGGAAGAAAGCCTAGAAGAAATCCTTCAGAACATGCAAGAGGCAGAAGCCAGGTGGAAGGCACTGCTAAAAGAGGGTGAGGACCCAACAAACAAGCCGTCAATACTATCAGTAGGACCACGGCCAAGAAAACTTCAACCAAAAACCCCAGAAGTAAAATACCCAATTTTTCCGCTACCCAACACTCAGAAGTCCAGAGGGGGAAGAAGGAACATCTTAAAAGTGCAACTAAGAGCACTTCAACATCAAAAAACCTATGCCACGGGCAGGGAATCAGAAAAAATTTTTATACAAATAGCAGACACAAGACGCAAAATAAAAGAAATTAAAAAAAAAAAATTGTAAATAACTAAGTAATTAAAGCACAAAAATAAAATCAAAAAATGTCAAAAACATTTATATAATAAGATTTAAATTTTGTAAAAAAAAAACAAAAAAAAAATATACACATAATATATATAAAAATTTATTAAATTTTTTTAATGGTCCTTGTACAATAATTTCTCTTTATTATGAACAGGAGTAGGGCCAAAGTAAGGGCAAAGAATCCGATTAGGTGGAATAACATATCCCCCGAACCTTCTTTACAAAATCAAATTGAATGGCTAACAAGCTACTGGAAACTAATAGGATTACAAGGAACTCCCACAGAGGAGGATATTACTAATAAAACTCGATTAGAAGAAGAAACAATAGCAGGAATTAGATGGTCAGAAAAATTAGAATTAGAAAATAGAACAAATTAAATTAATATTAGTATTCAAAATGGGTAAAACTGAATCAAAGGTGGAAAACCCAAACGCTAACGTTATAAATAAAGTAGAAATTGTAGATCATAGTAAGGAAATTAACTCATTATGGATTTTAACATTGATGTTAGTAATTATGGCAGCTATAAACTTAGCTCTTAAACTATACATATTTCATAAAAGATAGCTTAGAAAGAAATATGCTAGTAGAGCAAACGACTTAGATAAAATTTAGTTTATTTTAATGGATTGGAAAGATATTTTGCAAAAGGCTAGAAACATTAAAGAAAATTTTGAACGTTCATACAAATGTTTAAATCAAGATAGACCAATAAAAAATGAAACTGTCAAGTACCATTTGCAAAACTTATTGAAATACTTGGAAGAAATAAGAATTTTATTTAACGTAAATTACAAAAGACTTACCACAGCTCACCAAAGAGCTGCTGATGCGTTTTTTCTTGATTTAACCATTCGTATAACGAAAATAGCAACCAAAAAGGGCATAGATATTGAGTTGCCAAATACAATACATGAAAACGTTAACATTGAAATCTATACTGAAAACAACATGAGTCAAACGGTGGTAGAATTTTTAAACACAGCTTCAAAGCTGATTCCAGAGTTTGACGGAAAGTCAGAAAACCTTCCGTCATTTATTGAATCACTAAACCTAGTAAATACAATACAGGGAAGTCATGAGTCAACTGCAGTTTCACTAGTTAAAACAAAGTTGAAGGGTACTGCAAGAAACCTAATAAGCGGTGAAAAGACCATAAGCGAAATCATACAAAAATTAAAAACTTCAGTCAAAGGAGAATCAGTAGAAGTTCTCACTGCAAAAATTATGAATATTAAACAAAATAATAAAACGGCTAATGCATATTGTAGTGAAATTGAAAATTTATCTAAATCCTTGCAAAGTGCATATATTTCCGATGGATTAACATGCGAATTAGCCACAAAATATTCTACACAAGTTGCTGTTAAAACACTTACCAAAAACTGCACCATCGATAAGGTAAAGCTTATTATGGAAGCAGGACAGTTTAATAGCATGAATGATGCTATAAGCAAATTTGTCAACAGTTGCACAGAAGCAACTGGACAACAAAATGCTGTACTATACTATCGGCAAAGACCAAATAATAGGTACAATTCTTTCCGTGAAAATACCTATCGTGGAAGAAATAATTTCCCACGGAATAATAATATAAACAATAGACTATCTTTTAACAGTAATAGGCAGTCACATAAAAATAATAATAACAATAATAATACTAATAATAGGTACAGTCAACGACCTAACAATTATCGTAGAAACGGAAACTATGTAAGAGCAACAGAATCAAACCAAATTGATTCGGAAAACCAACAAAATCCCCTAAGAGAAATTCTATAAATAACAAAATATACAATCTTAATCTCAACTTATGTTACTGCGTAAATTTTTTAATAGACAAAACCAATACACCAATAACCCTACTAATAGATACAGGAGCTGACATTTCACTAATAAAACTAACACACGTCCCTATAAATAAAATAAATACTAACAACATAACAACTCTAAGCGGAATAGGACAAGGCAAAATACGATCACTTGGAAACATATTTTTTGATTTAAAACACAAAAATTGGCTAATTCCGCACATTTTCCAAGTTGTTAAAAATGATTTTCCCATACCATGTGATGGAATTATTGGCATGGACTTTATTAAAAAATATAACTGTATTTTAGATTTCAACAACACGTATGATCACTTTGTCCTACGCCCTTCTTACATTAACCAACCAATAGAAATACCAATTCAAAATAATGGTGATGATATAATTCTGCCACCAAGGTCAGAAGTTATACGCCAGGTTAGAATATTATCTACAGAAACCGAATTATTAATTCCTAACCAAGAAATAGAACCAGGTATTTTTATTGCCAACACAATAGTAACAACAAATAAAGCTTTTATTCGTATATTAAACACTAACAATAGTATCAGTAAATTTAACCAAGTTAATATAAAAACCGAAAACATCTCAAACTATACCATATTTTAAATTAATTCAAAATCAAATATTGAAAGAAACAATAAAATCTTAAAAATTCTAGAGAAAAACTTTCCTGAACAATTTAAAAATACATTAACAAAACTTTGTAATTCATATTGTGATATTTTCGGTTTAGAATCAGAAAAAATAACAACAAATAATTTCTACGAACAAAAGTTGAGAGTAAAAGATACAACACCTGTATACATTAAAAACTATAGAATACCACATTCACACAAAGAGGAAATAGATAAACAGGTAAAAAAATTAATAAAAGATAGAATAGTGGAACCTTCATACTCTGAATATAACAGCCCAATCCTGTTAGTACCAAAGAAATCACTACCTAATTCAGAAGGCAAAAGGTGGCGACTCGTGATAGATTATAGGCAAATAAACGAGAAATTAGTAGCAGATAAATTTCCATTACCAAGAATAGATGATATTCTGGATCAATTAGGAAGAGCTAAATATTTTTCTTGTCTTGACTTAATGTCAGGATTTCATCAAATACCCTTAGATAAAAATTCACGAGACTTAACATCACTTTCAACAACAAATGGTTCTTACAGATTCACAAGGTTACCATACGGCTTAAAAATTGCTCCCAATTCTTTTCAAAGAATGATGACACTTGCATTCAGTGGATTAAAACCCGATCAAGCATTCCTTTACATGGATGACTTAGTCGTACTGGGGTGCTCTGAGAAAAACATGCTTTCAAATCTACAAAACGTCTTCGACTTATGTCGCAAATTCAACCTAAAATTACATCCTGAAAAATGTTCATTCTTCATGAAAGAAGTTACATATCTTGGTCATAAATGTACAGATAGAGGAATATTACCAGATGATAGTAAATATTCAATAATAGAAAATTATCCAACACCAACAGATGCGGATAGTGCAAAAAGATTTATCGCATTTTGTAATTACTATCGAAGATTCATAAAAAATTTTTCTGAATATTCCAGACACCTATCAGGACTAACCAAGAAAATTGTTAAATTCGAATGGACAAAAGATTTTGATTTTGCGTTTAAGTATTTGAAAAAAGCATTACTGCAATACCCAGATTTCGCAAAAGAATTTTGCATTACTACAGACGCAAGTAAATTCGCTTGTGGAGCAGTACTAACCCAAGAATATGATGGTAAACATTTACCCATTGCATACGCCTCAAAAACGTTCACTAAAGGTGAAAGCAACAAATCAACAATCGAACAAGAATTAACTGCCATACATTGGGCAATAACACATTTCAGACCATACACATATGGAAAACATTTTCTTGTTCGTACTGACCACAGACCGCTATCTTATCTATTTTCAATGAAAAATCCAAGTTCAAAATTAACAAGAATGAGACTTGATCTAGAAGAATACAATTTTACAGTTGAGTACCTTAGGGGAAAAGATAATTATGTTGCCGACGCACTTTCAAGAATAAGCATAAATGACCTAAAAGACATGAGTATTAAAATTTGTTCTATATTAAGAGTCACGACTAGATCGATGACGGATAACAAAGAAAACAAAAATAATAGAAATATTATAAATAATCAGCATAATAATAATAAGAAAAATAATGAGCCCAGTATATATGTACCATTAAACAACACTGACGTCAGAAAATATTATAAACTTAAGATGTTCCCCGGAAGATGTTACATCAAACGAGGAAAATCTATAGTGACATATATACAAATTAATGATTTGTTTACTAAAGGGAACTTTGACTTAGGACAATTTCTCCCTAGGCTCGAATATGTGGCCGGTAAACATAATATAAATAAGTTACAAGTGGCACCTAGTGAGAAAATTTTTGAATTTATCTCAATTAATGAATTTAAAATAATGGGCAATAAAATATTAAAGAATATTAAAGTAGCGCTACTAAATGAGGTGACCCAAATTGATAGTAAGAATGCCAAGGCAATTCTCGAAATAATGCTGAAATATCACGATGATCCCATAGAAGGAGGACATTGTGGAATTTATAGAACAATAGAAAAAATAAAAAGATACTTTTATTGGAAAAATATGTCTAAGGATATATCAAATTATGTAAAATCATGTCATAAATGTCAAACATCAAAAACAACAAAACATTTAAAGAGTCCAATGACTATTACAGAAACACCAGATAAACCATTTAACACGGTGTATGTAGATACAATAGGTCCATTTCCAAAATCAATTTACGGAAATGAATATGCTGTCACACTAATATGTGACTTAACTAAATACTTAGTTACTATACCAATACAAGACAAAAGCGCTAAAACAGTCGCTAAAGCCATTTTTGAAAATTTCATACTCACCTACGGTCCAATGAAGACGTTCATCTCGGACATGGGCACTGAGTATACAAATGAAACATTACAAGAAATTTGTAAATTTTTAAAGATAGAAAAACTAACTTCCACAGCTTATCACCACCAAACGTTAGGAACAATAGAAAGAAGCCACAGAACTTTTAATGAGTATGTGCGCTCCTACATTCAAGTTGACAAGACAGATTGGGACGAATGGTTAAAATATTTTACGTATTGTTTTAATACAACACCATCAACAGTCCACAACTACTGCCCATACGAGCTAGTTTTTTCAAAACTTCCTAACAAGTTTGAACAATTCAATAAAGTTGACAAAATAAATCCGTTGTATAATATAGACAATTACGCCAAAGAGGCAAAATATAGATTAGAAGTAGCATATAAGAGGGCCCAACAATTATTAGATAGGAATAAAATTAAGCAAAAACAAAACTACGATAAAAATAGCTTAGAATACAATTTAAAAATAGGAGATTTAGTTTTACTCAGAAACGAAGCAGGTCACAAAGTAGAACCAAATTACAAGGGACCATTTGAAATTAAGAACATAGACGTAAGAAATAATGTTACTATAGTTGATAAGAAAAACAATAAAAAACAAATAGTACATAAGAATAGACTTAAGCTATATTATAACAAATAATACATCGTAAAAACCATTAGTTAAACAATCCGGATTGTTAATAAGCAAATACAAAATAAAAATAACAATTTAATAGTTAAGATCATAAACCTTATTTTTAATTTTTCTTATAAAACAAAGACATTTTGTAAAAGAATGTTCATAAAACTATCGTTATATGAACATGCTTGCGAAAAATGGAGGTGTAGCATAATATGATTTAAATCTTTTAAACCACACCAACATTAAAGATTTAATTATTTTAAAGGCATTCTTTAAATAGCCAAACGTGTGTCATGTGTCACTTAAAAACTCATCAACAAAGGCAGGCAAACACATGTGAATTGTTTTAAAATACTGCCGCCTTTACACCTCTTGAAGTGACAATGATTTTTATTGCTATGTGTGTGTGTGTGGCACACTTAAAGACCAAAATACCAAGTAAAATTATTTACATTAAATTAGACATACATATTACGTTACACCAAAATTCCAGTCGCTGTAGGAAACAATAAATAATTTTAAGAATAATCTAATTACATTTAAATTCCTAAAACATTCCCACAGTGATAATGAAAACCAAGTGAAATTAAAATCTAGGATCTTCTCATAAGTAGTATATAAGCTGAATTAATTTTAAGAACAAATCAATCTAAATTCTACAGCAAGACGTACAGCAACTATTGCTTACTTGCTTTTAATAAAGATTCAAATTTTTATATGAAAACCAAACTTATTAAAATACTTTTATTCATTTTTGGTTTTACAAGTGTTTTAATCATAAGCATTAGTAAAGACTTACAATGTATCTCAATAAATAAATGCTCAACTTTATCACTGTGTGTCTTATTATTTGTGCTCCTGATTTTGCAAGCCAATTCAGATCTAATGTATATAACCACACCACCGTATCCATCTTTTCTGTCGTTTCTAAATAACTTATACCCATTCATTGATACCAATGCGTTTGTAATTGAGTCGCGGAACCAAGTTTCAGATACGCATATTATATGTATTCCGGAAAATTCAAATATGTGACAACGCCTAATATAGCTACAATTAGTTTTCCTTTTATAATAATCATACAAGCATTATGTTTAATAGTCGTATAAAATTATAAATTGTATAGAAAAAATAAGCTACGGTTATAGAATTTTCATTAAAAATATATTTTGACATTGGGTACGTTTGCAAATGGATAAACATTACATTAATAGGAGTGAAGATATTAATCTCGAAAAAGCTGCTGAAGTTGTTCTATAAATTCTACATGCACGGGTTCATCAGCAACTTGTACTTTTATATATACCAAACCACTTAGAGTATATGCTGTTTTAATGCGATCTGTTTTTTTTTTTTTTCATTTTAATCGCTTTTTGTAAAATCTTATGAATTTGTGCTGTTAAATTTTCATTAACATATATAGGGCTATCACTATCAAGCGCAGCATGTCTGAGTCTTAGGGCCAGTTTTTGACTTCGTATTTAAATGTCATTTATCTTTAAGTTCTATTTAAATACGAAATTCAGTTTTTCATGCCACACTTAAATAAAACTTAAATGACCAATCATGCTCATTTAAAGTCCATTTAAGTTTTATACATTACCATATGTTTTTGACAGTTTGTTTTTTGTTTTGTAAATAAACGAAAAAAAAAAATAAAATTGTGCGGCTGTTAAAAATATTTAGTGTTTTAATAATATTAAAATAAAAATGAGTTCTGATGAAGAGGATATGAGTGACGAAGAAATCTCTTTGATACTCAAGTCCACTATATTACGAAGACCACGTATAATACGTACGCGACCAAACCACTTTAATATTTTGGGGGACTTTGAGTTCTATCAAAGATTTCGTATGTCGAAGAAATCAGCCTATAGCATTTTGGAGCTTATTGGATACCACATAAAAAACCCAACCACCTTGTAAGTTTTATAGATTTTCATAAAAATTAAACAAATATTAACTCCAATTAATATCAGGAACCACTCTCTAAGCGAGGAGCATATGCTTTTAATAACTTTACGGGTTTACGCGACGGGTGGAATGTTAAAAACAATAGGTGATGTGTATGGTGTTTCAACGACAACAGTTTCAAAAGTAGTAGCTAATGTTACACATTACATAGCTCTGTTAAGGAGTCGTTTTATCGTGTTTCCAAAGACACACCAACAGCTTTCAAAAAATAAGAAAGATTTTTACGATATTGCCAAATTTCCACATGTTGTTGCAGCACTTGATTGTACGCACGTTAGAATAATATCTCCAGGTAAATGGCTATAAAAAGTACGTATTCAGCCTTATAGAAGTATATTGACAATTAGTTTTTTTCTAGGTGGAGAAGACGCTGAATTGTACAGAAACCGCAAGGGTTTTTTTTCTATTAATGTGCAAACGATGTGCGACGCTAATCTAAAAATTTTAGATATAGTTGCTAGATGGCCGGGATCCACCCACGACTCAAACATATTGATAAACTCCAAAATATATTCCAGATTCTGCAATGGTGATTTTGGAGATAGCCTTATTGTAGCTGATAGTGGATACCCTAATAAAAGTTTTATAGTAACACCGTTACTAAATGTAAAAAATGCAGAGGAAAATCTTTATAACGAGTCTCAGATACGAACCCGTAACTGTGTCGAAAGAAGTTATGGCGTTTGGAAAAGAAGATTTCCAATTTTATCTTTAAGCATCCGACTAAACATAGAAAAAGTAGAACCTGTAATTGTGGCAACTGCTGTTCTACATAACATATGTTGCCTCAACAAAGAAGAGGAACTACCTTTTCTACCAGAAAGCTTGGAATCTGCTGTAGATTATGTGAACAGCGTACCAAACAATGTTTTTGCTAGAAGCTCTAATGCAAACAACAGCACACGGCGCAATATAATTAATACTTACTTTAAAAGTTTGTTGTAAATAAAAAGAAATTAATATTGATGAATTTATATATATATTTTTTTATTAAATTTTTAATTCATTTTTTATGTACTAATAATAAAAACTTAACAAAAACACATCTTAAAAAAAAACATAACATTTAATAATAATAAAAAAAAAAATTCAAGTAAGTTAAAATTATTTTGTACTTATGTGTTGTATTGAGATCAGGAAGATGGGCTTAGTTAATGCAAAAAAGATGGACAGAGAGGGCGCAGAGGAAAAACTATACGTCTAGAAAAGCGCAGAACGTAAGTTTATAGTAAATTTACCCACATTTTTCGCAGCCACAAAGTAATTAACATAAAGTACGGGATTTTAAAAGCAACTGCCAAACGACGATTTTAAACTACTCTGTTTTAAGACGCTCCATTTTAATTTTTAAAATATCAACTTCCAGTCTGAGTTTTTCCATTTCAAGACTGTGCTTTTCTTTCAGCATTTGGATTTCCAAATTTTGCCTCTCTAACTTGGCTTCTGCAACTTTTGCCCACGAATGTAACGTAGGCGCTTTTTGTTTTAATTTTTTGCTCATTGGCATCTTAAGCATTCTGGGTGTGTACTTTGCCCAAGATGTATCACCTGTAATACACACAAACGAAAAAAACAGTACTTAAAATTTTTAATGTGAAAAACAGAAACTTACCATTATTTTCTTTTTTTATTTCGCTTTCCTTTTTATCAAATTTTTCACCTGCTGAAACATCATCTTCAATTATGACATCGTCTAAAAATTCTATATCCGTCAATTCTAAATAAAAATAAGAATACATACTTATGTACATATGTATTTTAACAAACATATTTAAAAGAACTTACCGTTTTCATTTGCATCACAGTCATAGCTAGAGGTCTTTCCCAAAATCTGTGTATCCTGGCATATTTCTAAAATTGCATGGTCCGTTTTAGTTGTGACAGTGTTCTGTAAAGGCCCACCACCAGTAGCATACGTTTGCCTCTTGTCACTCGCAAAATTTTGTTTGGCAGTTGCCTTTATATTACCGTACTTGGTTTTAAGTACTTTATGGCTGCGATAAGTGTGGGTAAATTTACTATTGAACTCCCTTTCTACGCTTTTCCAAGCGTTTAATTTCTCCTCTGCGCCCACTCTGTCCGTCTTTTTGCTTTCAATGACGCCACTATATTTCTTGACCGCTTCCAATAAAAAATCAACTTCAACCGAAGTGAAATTTGGGCTCCTTTTGTCCATGTTTCAATTTTTATAAATTTTTAATAATTTTTGAGGTATGTGCTACTTTTTGTTTTTTTTTTTTGTTATTGATAAGCAGCTGTTTTTTTAAGAACTATCGATAATTTTTTGACAGTTCATAGTGCTACCATATTTTTATCGTGTTTAAATGAGAAGTTAAATTTAGTACTGAAAAACTGAAACTGTATTTAAATACAACTTAAATTTAAATGACAATTAACTAAATGCCTATTTAAATATGAAGTCAAAAACTGGCCATTAATGTTGTTCTGTTATCTCGTCTGTACTTGGCAATCATCTTTAAAAGGAAATTTTTTTCATACGGCGAATGCATTTTCATGATTATGGTATCATCTTTTGGTGTATATGTTTCTGTGCCTTTATAAATTTTATTTAATCTCTCTATTCTTATTTAAATTATTGCGTAATGTATTAACTATGTTATGCAAATTTTCATCCTTATGATTGGGTACACCACAAATTCGTATACTACCAGCCACGACAGAATTATCTTGTTTGTTTAATTGTCTCCTTTTGTTAATTATTTCTGTTTTACAACTTTTTATCTCAGAAATTTCTGACTCCAAATTGGTTACCTCCTCTTTTAATGCATTTATAGTTGTATTTTCTATTAATGTCACTCTCTCCTTTAATGAATGTAGGTCACTTTGAAGAAATGTAAATCTTTTGTCAATTTCACTCAAAAGTTGTTCTTTATACTCTTTAATTTTTTAAAACGGCTGTCCAACATTGTTACTAGCTTAACGGGCGTTTTGCAAGCGGAAAGTCGTGATGATTCATTCGCAATCCGTAAATAAGATTTATTTAGAAAGTCTTTTTGGCATATTTGTTGTGGAGTGTTTACAGTTGATATTAAATTAACGTTATTATCGAACACTTGCATGCTGCTGTTGTTAATTGAAGTTTCATTTGTTTCATGATTTTTTATTATTTTTTTGGTGTTTCTCTTTTGTAAGTTGACAATTTTTTTACTTCTTGTATACATTTGCTTGTTTTTTAAATATATCGTATGACTATTAGTTATTTGTTTTTCGAACTTAACGGTCGATGGTAATATCTCATAAACTTGGCACCACCTTTATATTGTCTTGATTTTGGTAATTTTCTTTCAACCAGTATTTGCAAGAACAGAACATGTTGTTTTATTTTCTTTTAAGTTTGTTTATGTTTTAGGACCAAATAGTTGTCTAGTTTAGTTGTTAATTTAGTTGAGTGTTTCTTTAAACTTAATTAACTTACAAAAGTTAGGTTTTATTTTATTATTGATATATATTAAAGACAAAGTAAAACTGAGAAAAATTTATGTGTTCAAACAAGGATTTTTGCTTTGCCATCAATAGAAGTATCTTAGCAGCACTTCCTTGGTTTGTTTAACGAGGTTTACTATTATTACTAACAGGCAAGTACAAAACACGTCCGATATAATTGAACGACGCCTTGTGGCAAGCATTTGTGATGCACCTCGACATTGCAGTCGAAGAAAGCAGTGAGCAAAAAATTTACATTTGTCCGAACTTGACGTGTCTTCATTGATATCTTGTCGGCCTTCCTTAAACCGCTTGTACTATATTTGAACTTGTGTTCCACTCATAGTAGACTGACTCTTTACACAAAACTTACATTTTTTACACAAAACTTAATACAGCTTCTCTGATCCATTTTCTCGAATAGTAAAAAATCGAAGAGCACACCAAAATATAGTTAGTCGTGTTTTTTATCTGCCAACATATATAACAGACATGTGTACCAACATAGCAGAAAATATGCAAAAAATGGAACATACGTAACTCACGATATTTGAAAATTAGGGTTATTTTTTGATTAGACCTCTAATGTTGCACTGTTTATGAATCCATTGAAAAACTATAATAATAAATAAAAAATAACATTTGGAAAAAATATTTTTGCATTTTTTAAGCTAAAATTTTGAATCTACTGTATTACAACAATTGCAGAAGCAGCAGTAGCAGTGCATGCAACCCATGTATCGGTGGAGAGATCTTTTTGCGATTTTCCTATTAATATGACAAAGTAACGCAGAAATTTAAGCGCTGAACAATCAGAAAACTTATTACTGTTAAAACTTGATACAAGACTAATTAATAAATTAACTATTTAGTTGCTAATATCATTTATTTATTATCACTTTAACCAAAAAAATCTTTTTAAAAACTTCAATACTTAAAAAAAAATAAATAAAGTACATAAAACTTTTTTGGTTTATTTTTTTCTTGTATGTTCAAAATTATATTGCACATTACAAATATATATATTTCCAAAAAATTGTTTGTTTTGTTTTTAAACTTAGTAAAAAATTTGTTTTGAAAAAAACCTAAAATTTTTGGTTTTCCTTTTTTATTTCTGATGCCTGGCGTACACTACGTGAATAGGTTATGGCTAGCTGTGTAAAATATTTTCTTTTTATATAAAAAATTGGCTCTTACTTCTTGGAAAAAGGTTTTTTTAGGAACAGAAGTCAAATTAGATTTGGTTTACTTTGAAAAAACCGGGAGTAGAGGATATGTATATGTAAAGAAATAAATTGATAAATATTAAATCAATAAAAAAAATTACAAATATTTTTGTATAATTTTATTATGAAAGACTAGCAAAGTCCACAGAGTTAAAACTAGTAAACAAAAGAAAATTAATCAGCCTAATCATAAACATTCTTACGGATAAACTTTTCTCGAGAAAAGATTCCTCCAATTATGGGAACAAAAAAATATAAAAGTTGCATTACCGTAATTTAAAGAGAGCTTTTTTGCTTTATTACATTTAATTTCTCTTAATCGAAATTGATTTTGGCTTTAGTTTATTTGTTTTAATTTTTAAAAACCTTTTTCTGTAATGAAAATTTTTTTAAATGTATGCGGATGTTTTCCAAAGAAAACATAAAAAACTAGACACTAGCAGAATGAAATGCTGCATTTTCTGGACCGTTACATCCTTCATCAGCATTCATCGCAGCTATCTACCTTAAGTGCTGTTTCTGTATTACAGGCGATCAAATCGTCTGAAAATTTTATATGAAAAACACTCAGTTTTTTGAGTTATTTCCATATAAATTTTTCAGACGAGTTGATCGCCTGTAATATAGAAACAGCACATTAGTTGTGTAATTGTAAACATCATCTATTTAACCAACTAACTTTATAAACAAGAAAACGCGGAGTATTCATAACAATACTAATTTGGTTTGACGAAATCCACACACTCATTACTCTTTTCACTATAATTCGTCTTGTACATTTGTTTTTGTTTCTGTATCAACCTTCAGTTGAGCACGAATGTATTTTTTTATTTTTAATGATTTTTTGCTTGTTGTCTCACAACATTGTAGATGCTTTTTCAGTATCACATTTATTGTTATGAGTTAGGCATGAATGTAATTCGATGTGCCGTGCGTTTTTAAATTAATTAAAAATCCAATTTAATTACTGTCTTTCCCGACGTTTCGTCGATTATTTGTCGTCTTTATCAAGGGCGTTCCTTTTTTATTTAAATAAATCACAAAATAAAAATACAATTACATTATAATTGAAAACAAAAACTTCAAAAATATATACTTACAAAATAAAACGTTAGTACATTAATTTAAAATAAAAATAAACGTATTAAACATAAACACAAAACATCTGAAAAATTTTAACAGGTTTAAACAATAAACACATCTTAGCTTAAGTGCAGATTAGCTAATAGCGACTCTATAGCTGCCATTAATGTTGTCAGTGTCCTCTTTCAAGTTCATTGTGATCCATATTTTCTTTTGTATGTGTAGACTTTCTATGATGTATCTCTTTTTTATAATTTTTTCTTTGTCCAATATTTTGATGTTATTAAAGTCAGCTGTGTGACCTGTTTTGATTATGTGTTGTGCCAATGCAGTTGTCTCCTTTCTTTTGCTTATGTCCATTTTATGCTCAGCTATTCTTGTCGATAAGCTTCTCTTTGTTGTTCCTGTGTACTTGATTACACTTTGTTACTTCATTCCCCATGCATGGTTTTTGTAAACAACATTGTTTTGTTGTTGCTTTTGAATAGGCGCCTTAGTTTTTGAAAATATTGTGTTTAATGTATTAGTTGGTTTGTATGCAAAGCCTATCTTGTCGTTTTTATAATTTTCCGTATATTATTGTTGTCTGTTAGGCCAGGAATATACTGTACACTGTAAAAAATACGATTTATTTTGTCGTTTACATTGTCAATAGGTTTGTTAGTTTTTAAACGGTGTTTTACTGCTTCTTTTAAAGTTTTAGTAACATTTCTTGGAAAACTATTGTTGCTAAGTGTGTTGTATACTTTATGTATATTAATGTTGTGAAACATTAATCGCTAATATTTAGGACTCTCTATAAAGTTCTTTGCTGTATTTAAAATCTGACTTCTAGCTTGTGTTGCGTTGTAATTCATTAATCTTCCGGATGCAGATTCTTTAGAATACCAGTCAAAAATAATTTTTCTGAAGATCTAATTAGCTTTGTATCTAAGTATGTAATTGTGTTGTCCTTTTCAATTTCCATTGTGAATTTTAACTTTGGGTGGTGGGTGTTGAATGTTTTCAAGATTTCATCTTTATCGTCGGATTTTATAATAGCAAAAATGTCATCTACATATTTAGCTATGTATTTAATTTTACTGTTATTATTTTTTAATTCTATTGTAGCATCGACAAGTAAACTGTCTAGAACTATATCAGCTATGGTTGGTGAACGAGGATTTCCCATTGGCATGCCGCAAATTTGATTATATACTTTGTCCTTGTAAATAAAGTCCATGTAATAAAGATAATTTCTACAAATTTTGGCTTAGTAATTGCTGTCAACTTTTTTATTATGTTCAATTTACTCATGATTTTTTAATGGCGTTGTGAACTGGAATATTATTAAAAAGGGATATAACATCAAACGATACTAATATGTTATTTTCTTCAATCCTTATATCACGAGTTTTTGTTTTTAATTCAATTGAATTTTTTATGTTATACTCCTTATATATTAAATGCTTTAAAATATGACCCACATATTTTGATAAGTTATAGCATGGTACTTGGGTTGAAGATATAATAGGCCTGAGTGGGATCCCTATTTTGTGGATTTTCGGTAAACCATATATCCTTGGCGCAATGGCTGAAGAGTATACCAGCTTGTGTTTTTGCCAGTTATCAATAATGCCATTTTTTAAGAGGTCATTTATTTTAATTTCAAATTCACTTTCCGCAGTGAATGGAAAGGGAAATAAATTTAGAATAGGAAAAAAAGGAAGGTCGCACGGAATTTTCGTTTATAATTGGGATGATTATCATTAACTAATGCTTACACAATAAATTATTTTATTAGCCGCTCATGAAACACATGTACATATACATACATATACACATGCAAACATACACACATACAAACATAAATACATATATACCATACATCGATTTCAAGAAAAAAAAATAATAAGCCTATTTGTTTATATTTTTTCATTAAAGCCCAAAAATTTTGCAATGATGCAGTTTTGTTCCGATTAAATATTGATCGGTAATTTATAATTTAAACGGAGGAGCAACTATTTTTCAACATTTGTAATTAATATTTTAACAATTTATTTATATTTTTTATCTTTTCTTTACAATTAATTCTAAATATTGCCAAAAAAAAAATAAAGACAACCCATGCGCAACAGTTTTTTGAACACAAATGTATGTTTTTAAAGTTTGGTGAAATATTTTTAACCCTTTCGGTGCTTCTTTTTTGTTTTTGGTTTTAAAAATCTATTTTTTAGTTTTTTTATATACTTAAGCCCACTTTATGAATAATCACAACTAATTTTTTAACATTTTGCTTGCAAAAGTGGTTTTTGGACACTATGCCATATGGCATAGAATCTATTTAAAGGAAAAAAAATAAAATATATAAGTTTTTAATTCAGTTTTAAAATTGTTGTCTTTATTGGATTAAAATTATTTTTTTTTTAACTTAAACATAAGCAAACTCAAAAAACTATAAAAAATAAGAGTTTATTGTAACTAAAACTATACAAATAGGAACTCATTGTCAATTTCTGGTTCAAGAGTATGTCTGCATCTGTATAGTTCTCTAAAAAAAAAGAAATAATATAAAACAAATTCAAATATAGAAATAAATCTATAACTTACCTCACTTTTCATGGTATAATCTAAAGCAATTTCTAGTCCCCTTTGGAATGCAGAGATGAACGTTACATTTTGCACACAAGTATCTGGAATATCTTTTGCATCCTGGTAATTTACATATACGTTTTACAGGTGTATACTCAGGCCAATGTTGAACACCATCGAAACGAATCGAACATGGAGGTGCCCTTTCATATGAAGGGCTTGATTTCGAAGTTGATGAAGTGCTAGGAAGGTCTAAGTCCTCCGATTGCTTGGATCTTCCTCTTTTTCGTGCGACACTTTGAACTGTCGCCAATGCCAGCAATCCAAGAGTTGCAAACTGCTAAGTCCAGAAAATGGTCGAAAACTCTAAGGATCCCCTTTTTTGTCCAAATAGAAATTCTATACAAAGATAGCAAAAAGTCCATCTTGTCGACTCCTCCCATACATTTATTATACACAGCTATATCGTTAGGCTGTGATACAACGATCTTTTTCTTTTGCTCAGAACAAAATCTGGTGACCACTTTTGTCTCTTTATCACCATAAATGGACGAAGCCAATTGAACACAGCCCCCATCTAGCCATTTGAAAACGATAATGTTTTGGTTCCTTTCAATGCAATAGTCATAGCTACCTCTTCCAAACTTTTTTAAATTCTGGTTCCTCGTATGGTGCCTGTTGCCCATATTTCCTTTCCTCGCAAATATATTAATAAGTTTATAGTGGTAAAATAGTTATCAAAAAATATCTTGTGGTTTTATTTTCCAAAATAATTTTACATAAATGAATAACAATATCCGAACAAAAACTTAACTTTGAGTCTCCAACAATTGTGTTTTTCCCTGGTATATTTCCACATCATAAACAATTCCATTTGCGTTACATAGGCAAAATATTTTTATTCCCCATTTAATAGGCTTTTTAGGCATATACTGCTTCAATCCAGTTTTCGATTTGCATGGAATCATCATTTCATCACAGCAGCAGTTTTCATCTTTTGGAATATCATAAGATTTTTTCAGGAATGTATTTATAAGTGGACGAACTTTAAAAAGTTTTCGGTTGCTTCGGATAACTTTCTGAAAATCCTGAGATTGGAGTATTCCATTCTGTCTTTGCCCATCTATATGAAATAATTTTTTTGAATGGTGGATCCGAGGCATCTTCCAAATCCATCAAATCATCTCCTACATCAAAATTTTTCTCAAATTGATCAGTATTCCCATCCGGATTAGTTAACTCTTCGATAAAAAAAGGCATTGTTATTTCTATCATTTAAAGTTTGCAATAGTGACTCCAAAACACTATTTTCTTCTTCTTCCTCATCAACAAAATCAGATATATCTGAGTTATCAAAACTAATTAAAATATTTTCAATTTCTTAGGTGTTTAGTCTATTAAGCATTGTCAACATGTCTAGTCACTATGAACTTATACAACAAAGTAAAAAATTTCCTTTGGGAAAAATCTACGCCATATGGCATAGTAGGATATAAAAAAAATCGGGCAGCTCTATTGAACTATATTTCGGATCTATTTTTTCCTAAATTACTAAGGCAATGTTTATCTACTAAATTAATTACAAAAATCTAACAAATTAACAATTTTATTTAACAAAATATATAAAAGTATAACATGTTCTTTTTTTGCAAATTGTGAATCACACGAAGAACGCTTGCTCTCTGAAACATAACAATGTGAAGGGTCCATCAATCAATTTTTTTTTGATTTATTTATAGATAACACTTCAAAGAAAAATACTAAATCAATAAAAAAGTGTACCCACACGCATTATGACCTAAAATGGGTTTCAAAAAGTGGCTATGCCATATGGCATAGAATCACCGAAAGGGTTAAGCCAAATATTTTGTGAGGGCAATTGAAAAGAAGTTAGTTCATATAACTGTTTCAACAACAAACCAAACAATTTCGATTCATTTATAAAAAACAAAAAATAGGCGAGCATACACGCAGAAAAAAAACACTGTTGTTATATGGTCACAATAACCATATTATGTTCTTTGTAACAATGTATAGTTGCGGAGAACAAATTATAGTTGTTTTCACGAAAACTTTAGTCACGATAAACATTTTTTGTTAACTTTTAACGATTATATGGTTGCTGTGCTCAAAAAATGCAACATGGTTGGTTTTAACTTAAAAAAATTTCAACCACAACCAAAGTTTTATAACTTATTAAAAATAATATAAAATATTTAATCATAATATATTATTGTTAATCAAAGTATGTTTAAAAGCAACAGAATAATGTTTACGCTTAAAAATATTTTGTTCTCGTACTTGACAGTTTAGTAATTTTTTTGATAGCTAAAATTAGAAATAGCTTTTTATTGTTAAAGAAATTGAAAAAAATAAAAATTGTGTACAAAATAAATAATTAAAAATAATATGCAAAAGATGATAAGAAATAAAAAGGGAACCAAAACATTTAAAAAAAGTTAAAGTAAATATGTATGTATTGTAAGCATATAAACCTTTACTTTTGTGTTTGAAGCATAATTGTGAAATCGTTTACTTGTTATTTTAAGCAAATAATTGATTTTTTATGAATTTATGTTTTTAAATAATTTTTATGACAAATCGTTAATAAATAAAACAATAATCAGTTTTTTATATCAGAAAAGTTTTGCACTTACGAGTCTATATTATAATTCAATTATATAAGATGACATTTTCAGCCATATTTTTATATTTTAATTTAACAATTTAATGTTTCATTTGAACATAATTATGTTTATACTTTGGACAACAATATGGTTGAAAAAGTAACAATACTATGTTTTGTTAGCAACCATATAATGCAACCATATTATGTTGCTCTTAGATTATGGTTACCCCAACCATATTTTTTCTTTGCGTGTATGTGCGTAGTGAGAAACAAATATTTTGTTGCATAACAAGGGCAAACGAATTTTTTTTGGAAATGTTTGTAAAATGTAACCGTACCATTGCGACCGTTTATATTAGCTAGAAATAGTAACGTGATTCATATCGGACATAAATGGAAAGAAGCAACTGATTTCCGTTCTTTACCGATATGGGAAGAATTAATTAATTAAGAATTAATCATATGAATCTCAGCCATCGTCGAATCCGTCACAACAACACGTCGCCAACAATAGAAATATTCGTTCGTGGCCCAAGTAAAAAAGATTTGTTTTTTCTGCAAGCGTCTAGATCAATAGAGCAGCAGCTACCCAAATTTCAAATCCATGGATTCCACTTGCAGATATGATGCGGTTAAAAAACTCGGTGCTTGTATAACTTGTCTTTCAATTGGACACAACTTAACTAACTGTCCGTCAAAATATCGTTGCAAATCATGTGCTCTCGCCCACCATACATGGCTCTATCGCGATAGGACTACGATTAGCAACCGTCTCACTGCTAATACTACCTAAGTTTCTCAAGCAGCCATTAACTCTGACCTTAATCACCTGAAGCAGGTTGGATAGTTACGGGTCGCTATACGCCAAACATAAAACCAACTGTGTTCAAATGTATGGTTTCTACTGCTCAAGGCATCGGTCTTGATAAGCAACTTAAGTTCTTATGGCAAATGGAAGTAGCACATCAAACAACAAATAATTAGACAACAAAGCAGCAATTGTGGGAAACGCATTTCTTGTTAACTATCGAAACTAATTCTTCAGATAGAATGATCGTTAAATTGCCTTTTTAAGAAAATTTTTCGGCTCTATAGCCTTAGAAAATTTTTATCTTCTTGAACGATGTTTAGCTTGAGATAGTTAAAATTCATTCATGAGAGACGTATTTCTCTCATTAAAATCCGAGTCCTTAAATAAGCTCTCACACGTGACAACGTTAAACTGTATCGAATTTTTCCAATGCAAGAGTCGGATAGGCCCTTTAAGCAAATAGGAGGGCTACTGAAAATCTGCCAACTGTACACTGTAATATTCGGTATGTCGGCATTACCATTTTTAGCCATACGCAGCCTACAGTTTCTGGGAGATAAATTCAAAAGATCACATCCAACTGGCTCTGCAGTCATTCGAAGCAATTTAACGTCGACGACATGCTGACTGGCACAAGCGCCCTAGAAAACTGTATAATATTCAAAATGATGTCGGTAATATTTTATTCCAAGGTGGATTAGAAATTGCAAAAATTCATTCAAACCACAATGACACCACACCGAAAAATATGAACATGGGAAAACTTAAACTCAGAGCGCGCTTGGTATAAGCTGGGATCCAGTAAACAATACGTTTCTCTTTGCTTTCAACTCAGAACCGAAGTTTTAATGTGTATGAAACTAGCAATTTTATCACTCTCTGCGCCGATTTTTGATCCAATGAGATTAATCAGTACCTTAATCATAATACCAAGAGTCTTAATGCAAGACTTGTGGATGCAGAAGTATGAATAGGTCACCGAAGTTCCCGGAAACAGAAAAACCTCATTTATTAGTTGTCTAGAAGACTTATATAACTGAACACATACGAACAATGCCACAGTTGGAGATATGTAGTGCACACGTTTTTTCAAATGAATCTATATTTGCAGCATTTAACCCCCGTGCGCTTTTTTGGACTGATTCGTCCGTTGGAAATCGTATTTCTGAGATTCAAGAAATTACAGCAAAAGGTTCATGGCGGCATGAACCTAGTGCACTAAATCCCGCTGACCACATTTCTAAAGGTTGCTCTCTCGATAAATGAAGAGTCATTATGGCTTGAAATACCTGAATTTTTAAAACATGAAGAAACCCAATGGCGAAAACCTCTAAATGAATACGATGATGAAGTCGTTAAATCAGCTGTTCGAGTATCACTTTTCAAGTGCGAAATTCAAGACAACTGTATGCGCTTAATAAAGCTCTTTTACAAAAGCCGTTCATGAAGTAGCGTAGTTATTTGAATTTGCTCGTGGCACCACTTATATTTCGGCTGAAGCGCAACAACAGGCTATGGATTGTATTGCATGTAATTTGCAGCAACACCACTTTTTAAAAGAAATCCATTGCCTGGAAAACAACTTGGATATTAAAACTTCGTTTAAGTCGCTTGGTTTATTCATCGACAAAAGTATGCATTTCCCCTATTTCGAGTGAAAGGGAGACTAAAAAACGCAAACATCTCTAAAAATCGAAAACATTCTATTTTGCTGCCAAATCGTAACTCATGTGTCCAATTAACATGCTCGACAATCATTTTGGGTAGTCAACGTCCGAGTAATAGCTAGAAAGGAAGTACGTTCGTGTGTAAGGTTTAATCGATACTGCCCAAAACTCATGGAACACGTCATGGAAAATCTGCCCGAGAACGATTCACACCTGCGAGACCTTTTCAACATTGTGGCGTTGACTTTTGCGGCCCTATATAGATATTCATTTCAAAATAAGGGGAAAGCGTCCTACAAAAACTAATGGCGCTATATTTATATGTTTCCTGACCAAAGCGGTGCATGTAGAGCTAGTTTCCGACATATCATCGGGCGCATTTATTGCAGCATTAAAGCGGCTAATAAGCTGAAGTTCCATGCCGTGTGATATATTCTGCAAAAACGCGACTAATTTTATAGGGGAAACAACAAATTGAAAAACGCTTTTTTAGTCAAAAAATTTTTATTATCATTAAATAACTATTGTTCAAAAAATCGCAAAAATTTTAGCTTTATTCTGCCAACGGTTTCCCATATCGGTGGTCTGTGGGAGGCCGTCGTGAAAACCGTAAAGCGCCATATAAATCGAACTCTGGTTGGAGCAAAAATGACGTTTGAAGAACTTACGACATTAATCGAAATAGAAGCTAAAATGAATTCACGGCCGATTACAGCGTTATCAGCTGACCCCAACGATATCGAAGTACTAACCCCTGGCTATTTCTTGGTTAATGGTTCTCGCTCCCAGAACGAGAAATTCAATACGACGATATAAGTCTACTCGAAAGATGGCGTCATATTAGTGCTGCAAAACAACAGTTCTGGCGTTGCTGGTCTTCAGACTATTTAAACGGGATGCTGCAACAAGAAACAACCTTAACCAGGTGTACTCGTACCGACGCGAGGATATTGGAGCACACTTGAATTCATTATTTTATTTTTATTAATTTCTGAGTTACTTCGTTTTCAACATGTTCAAAATAGTATATAAAATTACAACTGTTACCTTTGTTTCTCTTTGTTATAATTTTGATATTTTCCTTTAATTCATTTATTGTAAACATATGAAAACGAAACATAAATAACTCCATAAACTCGGTAAAATATTTTTAATAAACAGTTCGCCAAAACTCATTGAAGATATCGATCCATTTAGTGTTTAATTCAATAAAAGAAGCGACAAGATCTGCAGTCATGTTAAAATGTTAATTTTTATAAAAGATTGAAGGTTAAATTTTTTGTTATACTAATAAGGACCTTTTATTTTACTGTACTGCTAGAGAACTTGTTCTTTTGAAGTATTTGACTACAATTGACCTTTGTCTAAAAGTGTTTCTATATTTTAAATCAAATTTTCATTATAATTAATAACAAAATTGCTAATAAAAACGCAACATTCCTTGATCGTATTATTTTTACATTTCTTAATAAAGGAGGAGTGAACCAAAGAAAAATTAACGCATATAATTTTTAACTTTTTTCTTTAATTTTAGGACGCCCTGATCAAGTTCACAATTGTACACTTACGAATATTTCAATGACATCTTTAACAGTTACTTGCACCGATGGATTCAATGGAGGCCTACCCCAACTTTTTATTTTGGAATTAGTTGATGCCCAATCAAATGTAAGTATTTTTTAGCGAAGTGTGGGCTAATTTCATTTAAAGAGCACTGCCATCAAATTCTTATACCCTTCATCACAAAAATTGAAAAGAAGGTTAAGGGCATTCCGTGTGTAAATTCTACAATATCCCTTTCCGACCCCATAAAGTATATATATTCGAACTTCTTATGCATGCGAAGTCGATTGTCCGTCAAAGAAAAAAATAAATATGTTAATCAATCAGATTAAGTGTCGAAAGTGGTGCTATTGGCAATGGGCATCAGCGGTCCATGTCCTTCGAGACAGCAGGCAAAACACCACGCTTACCTCTAATTTTTTCATGTCTCTTGGAACAAAAAAGTAACTCTAATCAAAAAATAAATGTACGGGGCGATAGAGAATTAAAAAATAAGAAAAAAAACATCAAGCAGAAAAATTGGCGCTTGCCCTTAATATTCGAGTTCCGGGCCTCTGAACTATTTAAATTTTTTTTAAATAGCAATATGGGTATCATTTTAAAGCTTTTAAGATATCTTTAAGGAAATACTAAAACTTTTAAAAAATGCTTAACCCTTTAAGAGCCGATGGCATTTTTATATAAAATAATATACATGCAGTACCAACATCTTTTATTTTTTAAATCTCTGTCACCCCAATATTTGCATTTTTGATTGTAGTTGATTCAGTAAACTAGATTTACATAGGATTGAAGGGTATATAAGATTCAGCATACCCAAATATAGCACTCATACTTGTTGTAAATAAAGGTTATTTTAATAGTGTGGTTAGGAATACTGCCAGAATATTATGACTGTATTTTATGTAAAGGTAGAGTTACTTTTATATAAACGTTCCAAATCAGCTGTTCTATCTTTCTTTAAAAAATTGTATGTAAATATGTATTATTTCGCAATGTTGCAAAAGTCTAGAATTTCTAAACTATTCACCCGATTTTTGTAAAAAAAATGGGATTTACAGAGGAGGATATAAGCTTACCGTCTACTGTATTTGGATACACCCTTTTTCAGTACAGGGTAGTACCACAAAAGAAGGCAACCTCTAATTTGAAAAATGTTTCAAAGCTTATAACTTTATCAAAAGTGCACCGATTTCAAAATTTTTTAGTAATCTACATAGATAGACAAAGAAAAAACATGCTGGGAATTTTTATGGTATCTTCAATACTTTTAAAGAAATTCGTCTTGTAAATTTAAAATACAAAATTTTTACCTTGGCCTTTTTTATGTTTTCGCCAGTAGATTTTCTAAAATACAAGACAGAACTATTTAAAAACAGATTTAGAAAGCTTATACTATAAGAAATAACTTTTAAAATTTTTTTTCTTTGACTTCATTATTTTAGTGGTAATAATTTTTTTAATTTAAAATTTCTTAAAAAGTTAAAAAAGTTAATTTCCTTTCTTCATTTCAAGTGGTCTTTAGTTTAGAAACTTTTTTCGTTATCTGCATTATTAAATTCTGAAAGAAAGTAAAAATCTAAATTTGAAAACTAAAACACATGTTTTCAAATAAAAAGATAAGCCAATTGTTTTGAATTTCAACATAAGACCTACGTTCAGCAGTGACAGAAAATCGTATGTTCTAAAAGATTTTGATTTTTATTAAATTAATTCATAAAAATTTTAAAATAATTGATTTTAAATTGCCTCCACCTCGGTGACACATGTGCGACAGACATCTTATCAAAAAGTTATGAAAAGTTGCAACGGGAAATCCTTTAACTACTGTTCGAATGTATTGCTTTACATTATTAAAATTTGTTGGTTTTCTTTTGTAAACTTGCTGTTTGCATAACCAAATAAAAAAAAATCAGATCCAGTAAAATCAGCAAAACGGAGGCCTAACAGAATCTGGAGTTTCTTGAGATCAACTTATTATAGAATCGGTTGTGTTCTGTTTGTCTTTATGAAAAAATAAGTTTAAATCTTACATTTCGATATTAATTTCTTATAAAATTATTAAGTGAACTATTTGGTATTATAAAAAATGAATTAAAATTGATTTTGGCTTAAGTTCAATTCTTATTTTATTTGCAAAAAATTTTAGAAAAGGAATATCAGCAGAGTGTAATGGAAATGTAGTATTTATCACTGATCTGTTTAAAGTGGTTAAAGGGACCTTTTCGCCAGTTCCCCTAGAATTTTTATCATGTCATATGTAACGTTATCACAATATCCAGCAGATCCGTTTTCCTGGCCAGCGATTTAAGAAATTTCTCAAAAGAAAAACCATTACCTGTCCATTCACTCATATGTTGTCGCAAACAATCCTGCTGTATGATACTGAGAAAATTGAGGGCTACAAACGCTCTTCCTTACAGCTATCTTTTTTAGCGTTAGCGACTTTAACTTTCTGTAGTACCCTAAGCTCATAATAAGCCTCAACTTATTATGAGCTTAGCTCTTATTTTCAACAAACAGTAACATGTCACTTTTAACATACTTAACTTTCATCTTCCTTCTGTTGCTGTTGGATATGCAGTTCACATGAAAGAGACTTATGAAAACATAAAAGCCCTCCTTCAATCAAATATGCTGAAAACATATGGAAGATCTGTGGTGATTTAGAGGTCATAACCATACTTTTAATTTTTATGTATGTGCGTCAGTAGGGATAGGAAATCACATTACATTCAAACAGATTGGCCAGTAAGAAATTTTGGTCCTAGTGAAAAAAAATGTTGTCGCCCTGCCTCTCATCGACCAGAAAGATACATTTCTGCCACCACTACATATAAAACTCAGTTTGATAAAAAACCTTGTCAAAGGCATGAAGAAAGAAGGAGAGGCCTTTAGATGTTTGAGGGAAAAATTTGCTTTCTTAAGTGATGCAAACGGTAAGGCCACAAATTCGGGAGTTTGTGAAGGATTCTGCGTTTGACAGAGTCTTAAAGCGGAAAGAAATGGAAGCTTGGAATGCATTCAAGGGTATTTTAAAAGGTTTTTTTACTCTTTTTTCTGCCTTTCCCCCTAGTTGTGGTGCAGTGAGAGAATTCATCAGAACATTTTTGTAATGGAACAAAGATATCAGGGTCATTGGAATGAATCAAAACTTGCAGATTACTGTTAATGCGTGTGTAGGGATTCTCCAGAACTCACCTGCAAGAGACAGGCCAAAAAAAATGAAATCCACTTGATGGTAATAATATCCAACCTGCCAAGTATTATTAATTTTCAAATATTGAAAAAATTTAACTACTATTTAATAAATCCAAATTATTTCATAATTTTGATAAACATATAGTTTAGAATATATAGATTTGCCTCAATGTGTTAACGTTATATATTTTGACCTATGGTGTATCACAGAAACTAGAGCTCATAAGATTTTTTTATTAACATTTTCTTTTTAATCAACGCAAAAGCAGTAAGATATGACTCGTGAAGTGAAGGAAAGATTACAAAAATACTTTTTTGTCGACCAGTGATATTTCCTATA
The DNA here is from genome assembly GCA_916610165.2 of Gymnosoma rotundatum. Classification (NCBI taxonomy): domain Eukaryota; kingdom Metazoa; phylum Arthropoda; class Insecta; order Diptera; family Tachinidae; genus Gymnosoma; species Gymnosoma rotundatum. The sequence goes on from OU744336.1 coordinate 115,344,171, forward strand.
TATTTTTTATTTTTAATTGTCGTTCCACCAAAACCTGGGGGCCTTATCCGTGATCCAATAGGTAGCACTGTAAATTCCATTTCTTAATCGTTCATTAATTTCTTTGACCTCTACCTACCTTTTTACCCTGGGTTTTAATCATATCAGGAAAATTAACGGATATGTATTTATAATGGACGCGCCCTGAAAAAATATGTAGAACTTCCAAAGCAGGACGCATCAGTGTTTGTGATAGAAGGAAAAGGAACAGAACCTACATTGTCCGCCAGATATCTAATAAAGGTGCGATCATTGAATATTTAAAAGGTGAATACATTTAAGCTATCAACCAGACATTTACCCTTTGGAAGCAACACCGTGTCCCTATCAACTTTAATCCCTTGTATTGTAAAACTCCTCCTTAAGTTTCGCCTTTTGATAATAATTATGTCGTCGGTTGTCAGAAAGCAAACAAACTCAAATTTTGTGTACTTCCTAATCCCTTTAGCTACTTCTTCATAGCCATCAGGTGTAAATTTGAAATGTTGAAACCATTTTGTTTGTCGTGATTATTCTCTACTTAGAAAGGCAATGGGCGGTGTGTCCGTCCGTGTTAGTGTTGAAATCAAATTAGCCAAGGCTAAAGAAAATTTGCATACGACAATTAATCAGACATAGTTTCGAAGCTTTTGCTATTGAAAATCAGCATAAACCATTTCTTTCGAGACAGCGGGCAAAACACCAGGCCCTTTTTTTGCCATATCATTTGGAACAAATCTAGTTAAGTGAAGTAATTCCAATCAAAAAATATATGGGGCTATAGAGAATTGAAAAATAAGAAAAACACATCAAGTAAAGAAAATGGCGCTCGCCCATATTTTCCGAATTAAATATAATTTTACCCATCATGATAATAAATAATCAAAACAAACTTATATAATAAATACTTTATGTATATAATAAATAATCAAAACAAACTCATAGTGTTACCCAAATATTTAACTACAAGTTTTGTTTAGAATTTATAAGAAGAAAAATATTTTTTAAACAGAGGCAACACTCAAATGTTTTTATTTTCTAGTACATGGCGAAATAATACAGGTGAACGCACGGGCGAAAAAGCCCGTCAGCTGTATACATTACAGTTGTCAAAAAAATTTGTCAAAAATAAAAATTTTGTTAAATTTTTTTTAATTTAATTTTTTTTTTGATTGCTAATAGAAAACAAACAATTGAAATTCCTAGAGAAAACTACCACAACATGGAACCGTATTTGCAGTTCCTGATGTGTATAATCAAAATATGCGTAAAAAGATAGTGAAATTATTGCTAACACAATTATAATTTCTTGGTTTTTTTGTGGAAGATTATGTTAGTCTTCAAATGGTCAACGTGCAAGAATGGAACGATGCATGTGATTTGGGCAAACTAGTGGTACAAAAGAATTTTGGTCACTTTTCCTGTATTTTTATTTTTATGTAACTTAATTTTTATAATTTTCTTATTCTAATAATTACAACCACTTTTTTCATCAAATGTATTTTTTTGTTTTGTTTGTTTTTTTACAATATTTTTTTGACAACATACATAATTTTGTAGCAACAAATTGCCTGTTGTTTTTTGTGTTGTTGGATTGTTGTAGCCGTGCGGTCACCTGTATTAAATCGCCTTGTTCTAGTATAAGCTATCTCTGTTCAGTACTAGCTATCTAGTAGTGGCAAAGATTTATTCACACTTTTTGTAGTTTATACTTTTCAGCCTTGCTAGTACTGAAAAGTTTAAGCTAGTGCTAGTACTGCACCATTTTTGACTGATATTGAGAAAATTCCAAATAAAATTGAGAAAATTCCAAATGAAAATAAGAATTTCAATTTGATATTGAGATATTTCCAAATGAAAATGAGAATTTCAATTTGAAATTAAGAAATTTCCAAATGAAAATGAGGATTTTAATCTGAAATTGAGAAAATTCCAAATGAAATTGAGAAATTTTCATTTTAAATTGAGAAAATTCCAAATAAATTTTAGAAAGTTAAAAAATTAAGTATTTACTGAAAATTTATATAAAATCTATGTATATACATACATTTATTTTATATAAGTGTATATACGTACAGTTCTCACTGCAATTATTTTGTTTCAAGCATAGGGCAAGTAGGCCCTTAAAATGACACACATATGTAAAAAAGCAATAAGAAATTTAAGGTTAATGTTTCATTCGAGCGACCAACATGGGACTTAAAGATAATTGTGTAATTTGTTTAACTAGCATGAAGCGTGGTGAAGTAAAACGACTTATTCCGTGTCGTCACTTATTACATGAAAATGTTTAACTCGAGATGTATCTAATTGTCCTATATGTAGAAGTGAAGTCGATGTATAATTTGTATGTGATATATGTGACAATAAGGATGTATGTAAAAATAATGCGATTAATTTCAACATATTTATCTGCTTAGAGTCGGAACGCGTCTTACGAAAATAATATTAAACTTATTCCGATACGGACCATCACCGTATTATTGATGCAGCTAACAAAAGAATAGACTGGGTAGAATTGGCTTTACAACATACTACAATCTGCTCTGGATTTGGAAGATATGTCCGTTGGTCAATAATAATTTTAATTTCCATGATACTTATATTGTAAATTACTATTAATTTAATAAAAAAAAAATCAATTTTATAATTAAATTTTCTCATACTAAAATTATAATTTCTTTCTTTCATTTGGAATTTTCTCAATTTAAAATAAAAATTTCTCAATTTCAAATGGAAATACTCAATTTCATTTGGAAATTTCTCAACTTCAAATTGAAATTCTCATTCTCATTTGGAAATTTCTCATTTTCAAATTTAAATTCTCATTTTCATTTGGAATTTTCTCAATCTCAAATGAAAATGGTGTAGTGCTTCACTCTACCCAATGTCGTAGTCGTAGTTGTGCAGAAAAATTAAATTGTAAAACTTCCATTGATTTTCTTTGGCTTGTACACCATTCTGGTTGGAAAAGCTTGTGAAAAAATTGTAATGAATTTAGGTATTTGATTTTTTAATTTTTATAGCTCCCTTACCTTCTCATAGTTTGCACCTACGAAGACAGTTCTGAAAAGCACTGTTTCCCCAAACAACCTTTCCGGCTTTTCAAAATTGGTATATGAGGTTTCTTTTCGACATAATTAAAAATCAGACTAAGCTTTGCCATTTTTTCTCCCCTTAACTATATATTAATCATTACTGTTGTCAGCGAATTCACGTTCAAATAAAATGGCATCCATTTAATGCAGCGTTCTTTAGACGCAACATGCGCCCTGCGACATTAATTTTAAAATATCATCATTTCCGCAACAGACGCGATTTATGTAAATTTATAGCACTATTTTTACCTTTTTTCTTCCAAAACTTGCCTTAGGCCTGTGATTGTTCGATAAGGTGGCTACAATTATTGACGTCGTAGCGCCTATTCCCATTATGCTGTCGCCAAAAAGTACCTCGTTCTCTGCTTTAACTTATAGGAATCTTCTAAGACAAAATGCAGCAACGCAGTTCAAACACCTCTTACACAAACCACAAATTACTGATACACAAAATTAACACACAAGTTGCAAGGATAAAAGATTAATCTTTTAGCAAAGCACAATTATACCCAACTTAGTCACAAGAAAGAATTTTAGTACCTAGTGGGTCCTTATAGGATACCCATAACAATAAGTTAAAGGTATTTAAATCCGATAATGGTCAAGATACTTTATAAGCTGGGTAGATCTATATATTGTATAGCCTAGACCTGACAAAAGGAAAAAATGTTTTGTTTATTTGTGTGTGAATTCCTGGAAAGACGCAAATAGTTTTTAGAATCACACCAGAAGTTATAAAACATAATAAAATAAAATCTGTCGTTTATTATTAGATATTCAAACAGATGAGCAAAGCAAGCAATTCCTAGGAAATTTAACTTTTCTCAAAAAAATTTATCCAGAATTTCTAATCTATTGAAGGAGAGCAATGACGATTTAAAACGTTTATGTAAATGTAATTGTAAAATATGTGGACGATTTATTTGCTATAATTATACATAAGGACGAAGAAATAATACGGACAACATTTAATAATTACCATCAGTGTGACCACATTTTAAAAATTCATGGAGCAAAATCGCCTTCAGAAAAACGCTAAAAAGGGCTAAAATATTTGATAAAGAGCTAAAGAATAGAGCTAAATTTATTTTCATATTTTTTCTTAATAATTTACTCTAAAGATAAAACAATATACATTATTAAAAAAAAAAAAAAACAATTTATTTAACAAAAAATTCTTTAGGAACACAAAAACTCGTATAGCTACATAAAACAAATATAATGAAGAACATTTCCGAGTGTACAATTTAAATACGTATGTAGTATATACCCGTCACTATTTCATAAGGTATAAACATTGGGTGAGTTCCAAAACGTCAAAACACATTGCAGTGATGCGGTTTGGCTACTGTTTTAATACAAAGTAACCAACTATGTTGTTTACTTTGTAAAAAAAAAAAAAACTTTGCAAATTTTTTACATTTAGAAACACTTCTTTGCAATCAGTTTTTTTCAAGATGGCGATGTCAACAATAAAAAATATAATCTTTGAAAATTTGATGGGATTATTGGACGAAACACCTCAAAGCAATTATAAAATTGTACAACAATACAAAAAAAGTCCGAGTCAATGGCTTTAATTTCCCGGAGCACCTTCTCCCATAAAATTTTGCAAACGTGTTGTTAACAACAGCTGCTTACACTCAAAAGTCCTCTTTTTGTCCCTGAAATTCTGTTTAAATAATAATTAAATTTAAAAGATAGTTTTCTTACTTTTCTTTCGCCATGATTGATGTGTTTGTAATTTATTTTGCACAAAATATCAACAAAGCAGTAACAAAATTAGTGATACACAGTTTGCTTTTGTTTGCATATCAATAACTTTTATTATACATTTAGGGATGCGTAACATTATCAATGTTTACATGGTTGCGTTTAGGAATGCATGACTTTGTTAAGTTGCATTGCAAATGACGTTTTAGAACTCACCCATTCTTAGAAAATATATTTATATATCACTATATAAATCATCTAAATTGTTATTTTATAACAATCACATTTCAAATTCAGGTATATCTTTAGTTAAACATTCATCCTTCTCTAAGGATTCCGAAAATATATACTTTTGTTATATTTATAAATATTTCTATCATACATTTAGTTGAGATCATTTGTTATTTTAAAATTGTGGCAACATTTATTTAATTTTTTTAAACCATATCTAATATAAAGAAGCGAGTATATCCTTTTCGAAATTCTTGCGCCATTAAAACAAATATTTCTTAATTTCTGTGTGTATTTTATAAAACATAATAATTAAAGAGTATTTCGTTAACGCATACTTGAGTTTCTCATCAATAGCAAATTGCCATTGAAGAGGAATTGTTGGCGATGGGACCAATAAATAAATAAATATTTTCATAGTGCATATAACTTCTTACCACTTGCTGCATTACGCAAAGTATCTTGTGGGTCACTGCTACTATCCAGCAAAAAATTAGACATTACCTTAAAAAGTATTTGCCATAAAATGACTTACTTTTGTGATTTCCATTTTTCCGCTTTATTTCTTTATGTGGTTCTCAGTAATTGATTATAAAAGTCTCATGCCTTGTTACGATCATTAGGTTGGCAATCTAGTTGGAAATTACTTCCGCCAAAAATGCTTAATTCCACACTTGAATACCTTTTAAAAAAATTTTGCTGGGTATATACTTCATTAGCCTCTGTCTCAACCCTTTTAATATATCTAAATAAATTTTATAATTTGTATAAATATATGCAGAAGTTTTATATTTTTATATATGCACATATCTTGTACTAACCTGTCCATTTTAATGTAGAAATAATTCCTTGATTGACATTATTTTTATTTTCTCATTTGTTTTATATATTATCAATGTTGCTTCTATTTATTTTACAAAAACTAATTCTCAAACAAAACTTTAAAAAGTGATGCAAAAACGCAAATTTGTATGGAGCTAATAACTTTTCAACACACTGCATAAATTTTTTGTATATGAACCATGTTTTAATTATACTTCTGTGCTGTCAGATTATTCTTTTCATAATTATTATTTTAATTGACGAAAATTGACTTTATTTTCGGCTTTTTGGTTCCTTTTAATTAATTTCTAAACATTTTTAGAAAGAAAAATTATTTACAAATGTATGCGGACGTTTTCCAAAGAAAACAAGAAAAATTAGACGCTAGCAGAATGAAATGCAGCATTTTCTGGACCGCCACATCCTTCATCAGCATTCTTTGCATCTATCTACCTTATGTTATGCACATCGTAAACATCATCTATTTAACCAACTAATCTTAATGTTAATTTGGTGAGAAGAAGTTTACACACAACTTAAAGCTTTTCTTTTTCGTTTTCTTTGTAACTCGTCTTGTACATTTTTGTTGTTGCTTTTTGTGCTAGCATTGGATAGCCAAATTATTTTGATTGACTTAAATAGTTTTAAATAAATAACACAAAATTTAATAACATAAAAAAGAGCTAAAGAGAGCTAAATATTTTTCGAAAAGGAGCTAAAAAAGTGCCAGGTGTTAGATGCAAAATTTCTGGAGCTAAAACAAAGAACAAAGAGCTAAATTTAGCTCCAAAAGAGGTAAAATGGTCACACTGATTACCATAGCAAACTTAAGTTTACAATTCATTCCATTCCATACCTGGATATGACGACTATAAGATAGAAAAAGAGATTACTTACCGATTGATATATGAAACCAATAACATCAGGACGTTTAATAAACTTGAACTCCACACAATCAGAAAATACATATTGCAGCAAATTTTGTTCAAAAAGTATTAAAACTTAGTGATAAAGAATTTTAATTACGGAACATTTTTAAACTAAAGTATATAATAAACGCACTAATAAATAGAGTAACAAACAAAAATTATCTAAGGAAAAAGGAAAGAGATAACATAAAGTTTTATAGCCTACGACATATCCCAAAATTAACTAAGAACAGAAAAATAAGAGAGATAATAAAAGAAAAAGAAGTCATACTGACACATATAGCCAGTTTATATTAAAGGCATAGTATCAGCTACAAAAGTCATGATGCAGAAGTTTCTAGGCAAGAGGTGTAGAGAAGCTTACGGGGCAGCAAAAGTAGCACGAAATGAATATGCATGACTCTTTTTAGTTTTTTCTCTCATTCCACTTTCTCTCTTTCGTTTTTTGCAGTTCTATGCTTCAGCCAAAATGGCTATTTTTTTCTATATTGTTTAAAAATTGTTGTAAAATTAATACGTTTAGTTTATGGCAACACTTGAAAAATTGGTTGATAAAATAACATAAAATTCTCTCACTTGCTACAAAAGAGTCATAATGTAAACGCGTGATGACTTACGGAGATACTCCAAAAGAGAAAACAATAAAAAGTCAGCTACAAAGCCCTTAATGTAAACTGGCTCATAGATCAAAAAAAAATAGTGCATAGTTTATTTACTCAAACAAAAACCAAGATAGAATGTAGAGAACAAAGTGATGTTGTTTACCAAATTATATGTGATGGTGTTTAGACGAGAGAATAGACGAACATAAAGCTGTCATTAAAAAAGGAAAACAATCAACAACACTTGCACAATACGAGAGGAACATAAGAGATATTCGTTGGAGAGCTTGATAACTTAAGAAAAAATCAAAAAGTGGAATTAATACAAAAGAGAATAAAGATAATACTAATGCAAATAACAACATAGCATTTGTATCAAAACAACTGTATTCGGATAAGATAAAAAAAATTTTTTACTGTGATATATTATTTTAAGTTTATTTTACATTCTCTTTGATTAATTTAAGTTTGTTTGCTGTGTCGCCAAATTTTGAAATTTTTAAAAGTGTGCCGTAGCAAAAAATAGTTTTAGAATCACTGCATTAGATAATATTACATTGCGGTTTTGCTAGAAACAGCCGCCTGAGTTAAATATTACGTAATGAATTTTTGGCGATAGTGTTTGTATCTTTCTCAAGTGCATACTAATCGCAAAAACGGAAGATAATAGACATCCATCTGTTTCAAACATAATTGTCTGATTTATGTGTTAAAATGTTGTATATTGTGAAATTATGTAGTTGTAACTTCATTTTATAATACGGAGCACTTGTCTTTAGTTGAGGGATTGATTTCGCTGGCACATCCATACATAAAACTGTACATAGTCCGGACTCTCCATTTTTTTAATTCATTATATTTTTCTTCTAGCGTTTTTTTTATTTCTTCTCTATGTTTTTTTTAAATTTTCATCTGATAAATTACCAGCTTCATGTGATACGCACATATCGCACTAAATTTCCTGATAGCTAAACAAATCGGATTCAAAATTTTTGTAGAAATGTACGCCTTTCTTCGTTGCGCTTTCCTTTTCCTTTTTTATGTTTTGCTTAAAATTTTTCTTTGTTTTGGCACTGGACGTATAATTTTTTGTTTTTATAGAAAAGAACCCACCTTGTATTTAATACACCTTGGTATAACATTTTTCAAACGAAACAAGAAATGAGTTACGGGTTTAAAAAACATGTGTAAAAAATTATGGGGACAAATTTTTTTTCAAAAGTGTGTTTTGAAGATGTACATTTTAATGCTTTAATCTAAAAAGTTTTTCGCTTTATTTTATTTTTTTTTTTTTGGTTTTAAATTTCTTATTATATATATGCACACGAATAAAAAAAAACATTTAAAATTTCTTAAAAAAAAAAATAAGCGAGAAAATCAATTTTTTGTTTTTTAATTTAAAAATAAACTCTCACATATAAGGGGTGCGTCGATAATGACTAGACAAAATATATAAGTGATCTCAACGTTGTCTTGAATAATTACAGCCTATTTAGAATTTAAAAAACAACATCACACCTGTAACTGCAAATTAATTGCATGTATGCTAAAATTTTAACCAGTGACGGGCTGATAAAATCGACGTACATTATAATGTACGCCACGCATCAAAGGGTTAAGAAAGCTTTAAGCCATTTTGTCACACTTTATAAAGCAACGTTTTTCGCATGATTTGCATATCCCATCTGTGTACTTATTATACTGTGAACAGATTTATTAAAGTTTAAAAGATCAAACAGAAACTATTTTATGGAAATCTCACTGAAAAAATATTTATCCTGGATTAGAAATGGAGTAGATATACTTAACCTGAAAAATTGATTACTTAAAAAGGTCCTCTTACCCGACATACATATAGAATGATAATTTTAGCAAAGATATTTTTTGTTTTATTTATAAATATTGTTCCTTTCATTTGACTCCTGTTTAAGAATTTTGTACTTTTAAGATTTGAAGCTAATTTTTAAACTTTTGTTTTAGGAAATCAAAGCAAATATAACTTCAAATAATCCGAAGTTTACTGTTTCAACCCTGTCGCCTGGCGGACTTTATACTATATCTGTTTATGCATTTAATTCAAAGGGCAGATCTGATCCTACTATTTTAAATGCCGCAATGTTGAGAATGCCTGAGAAACAACTGACCTTTGAATCAGGTAACTATATAATAACTACACTTGAACCTGTTTTTATGCGGTGTTTTTTTGTGCGGTCTAGATTTGTGCGCTTATTTTTATGCGCCTCTTTTTATGCGACTTGTGGATTTTTTTAACTTGTTTTTTTGTTGTTGTTTTTTCTTTTATTAACAAATAACAATTTAATAACTTAATTAACAAAGCTTTGACTTTGTTTAAACTGACTTTCGTATTTCTTAAAATAACCAGTTTATGTGAACCATTTAATCCCTGACTGTATGTAAAATTGTTACCGTTACTTTTACTTATCCAAACATTTTAAAAATTATTCACATTATTCTTTGTTGTTTGCCTATTCAAACAACTTAACTTAATTTATAAAGTAAAAAAGGGTTCTTTGGAATTAAAAAAAAAAAGATTTTAGATGGCTTGGCTGAAGGTAAAGGATCCACAGCCCTAGGGAACGAATTTGGTTTGGGTGAGTCGACCGTAAGATCCATACAAAAACGTGCTGCAGCAATAAATAAGACAAGATCTTACGCTACTGTAGAAAGTGAAAAAAGGCGTTAGTCATATTCCCGAAACCCTATTATAGAAAAAATGGGAAAGGCTTTAGTGATTTGGATTGAAGAGTTAACTGGAAATGGTTTTCTTATAAAGGAAAAAACAAAACATTTTTATAATAACATTAAAGACTTTGAATCATCGATTTCTTCACAAATATCTAGGGAATCATCATTTTATAGCTAGTAATGGCTGGCTTTGTGGTTTCTTAAAACGTCATGGTTTTCATAACCTAAAGTTGAAAGGCGAGTCAGCATCTGCTGATAAAAATGCTGATAAAAATTACTGTGAACAGTTTAAACAAATCATTGAGGAAGGTGGTTATTCCCCAGAGCAGGTGTTTAACGCTAACGAAACAGGGCTAATAAGTCCAAAAAAAATAGCAAAAGGCGACCCTTATGTTGAAAAATGAAAGAAAAAATAAAATATTTACTCAATGGTAACTGTGTTTTTGTATTAAAATTTTTTTAAGTTTTTAATGGCTTTTTGACTTATTGATTCAATGGAGTTCTCATTTAATCAATTTGGCTTCAGGTATAAGACTCTGCGGTTTTCCATACAAAATTTGTGTAGAATCTACTGGTAAGCTATATATGAGCATCAGGGAAATGGCCATATGAATATGCTTTCCCTGCAGTAATACACTTCGTTTTTTAGTTTAGTTTAAAATAATAAATATTTCATGAAATTTATATTTGAAGGAATCCAATCACAATTAAAGTAAATTAATATACATATATTATTGTATTTGAAAAAGTAAGTTTAATTCTAGAAGACGCTGTTGATCGCGCCCTATTAATTTTTTTGAACGATTCGAGTGGAGATCCTCTAACTGGCGCCCGTGCAGGGACCCTAAGTATAGGTCTCGGAGCACTCCAGAAATGTAATAAAATAATAATACTCCGGGGACCTTTACGGACCTATAAAAACTAAATGTTGATAAAAAAAACAAAGTTTTGCTCTTCCTTTGCTAACCGGGTAGACCTGGTGATTCCTAAACAAATTTTAGTCCCAGAAGGTTATTCGAGCGAAAGTGAAGCCAATCGTACCTTAGTAGGTGTCAACGATCATAAAAGTGGAATTCCAAAAAGTAATCTTGCGAAGCTTCCGTGAGAAACAAAAAATGTTTTCCACTTGAGTGCGTCGCTACACGTTACCAAGGCTTGCTAAAGGAAAATAAATTAAAAATTAAGAGAATAAAAAATGCACTTAAATTAATAAAAAGAAGTAAGAAAACTTAAATTAGTGAACACAGTGGATAATAGAAAAATAAATATTTGTCCCTAATAAAAGAAAATAAATAAAAATTTTTGCAATCTAATAAAATTATAAACCAGTTTTTAAAAACAGAATGAAAAAGAGAAAATTTTTTGAACAATATATGTAGGCATGGAAAAATAAAATATGAGGAAAAATAAAAAATACAGAAAACAAAAAATAGCAAAAAAAAGTATAATAAAGTGGAAAAAAGTGGAAAAAATAGAAGTGTATAAAACGGAGACAAGTTATTTAAATCCTCAGGTGAGTCCAAGTATCCTTTTACCGCTTTTATTATATTTGTGTTGTAACTATGGAAGATTTGCAGGGAAACCTAACCACCCTTACGAGTACAGTAAACCGTCTCCTTCAGGAGATAAAAATAATGGAAAATATACTTAAGGCTATAGAGAGCAATAAGGATGTAGAAGAATTAAAAAAAAGGTTAGATTCTTTAGCATTAACAGAAGTCATCGAGGGATGAAGATGAGCTGAATTCAAAATGAAGGTTTCCAGATAGTGTTAAAGAACTAAACAAAATATACGCCAGAAAATAATCGGCGAAGCTGATGCTGCTTTAGTATCATATAACATTTTTGACAACGACTGCACATCCTCGAACATCAACTGAGCCAACTGTCAAAGGGGTCGTCGAGGGTAGACGAATATAATTCAACTGTTAACCACCAATTATCTCTTATAAATATATTAAAAACGGAGACTTACAGAGAGGAAACGATCGATCGATTGATCACAACACATAGAAATAGGGCATTAGACATATTTATTCCATTCGTGGAATGGTCAGATAAGCAGCCACATGTTTTTCAATAGAACACAGAAGTTCAAAATGAGAAATTCGTTTCTCAGGAAGAACTGCCAATAGGTGATTTTGATTCTGCAGCCAAGAAACAAAATTTTATGAAGGAGAGGAAAACTTTACATAGAATTTATTGCAGGTAGCAATACAAGATATAAATTTTTGATCAATATCGGATCGAACAAAATTTTTTTGTAGTTTAAAACTATCTGCCGGAAGTATAGACTTACCAACCCCATTCATAGTTAAAACCGCAAGAGGGGAAATCGAAATAACCAGAAAAGTAGTGGGAAAGTTTTTCGCAATATATGGAATATTTTATCTGTTTATATTTTATTTGTTACCTGGTCTTGATTCTTTTGAAGGCATTATAGGCAACGATACCCTTAAGAAACTTGGATCTGTAGTTGATAGGAAAAACAATGTATAAGTGCTTAGGAATATCATTAAAATACCTCTTAGTGCATAGGAAAATAGTTCAAATTATGTTTTGAGTGAATCCATGCCAGTCGAAAATAGGAAGAAAAAATTTGTGAAGTAATCAGCAGATACAAATCACTATTTGTCCACTTGATAGCAATCAAGCCATCTCAACAAACTTTCGCGCGGAAATAAAAACAACAACGTCAGAACCTATTTATTCAACAAGTTATCCATACCCAGTTGCAATGAGAGAAGAAGTAGATAGACAAGTCGCGGAATTGCTATACGAAGGAATAATACGTCCTTCCAAAAGTCCTTGTAATTCCCTAAATTAGATTATTTCAAAAAATCCAAAACCAAATGGCAATAAACAGTTTAGATTGGTTGTCGATTACAAATGATTGAAAGCTGTTACAATCCCTAACACATATCCTATCCACGATCAATCTTACTTTATGTTTTGATCAAATTCCTATGAAGACCTCAGACATTTCGAAGACCACGTTCTCAACTATGGATGGGAAGTTCGAGTTTCTTCGTTTACCCTTCGCATTGAGAAATGCACCCGCAATGTTTTTAACGAATGATTGACGATGTGCTAAAAGAATACATAGAATATTATGCTATGTCTATATTGATGATATAATTGTATTCGGACGTAGCGAAGAGGAACTCCTATCTAAAATAGAAACAATTTTTGAGAAATTAGAAAACACAAATTTAAGGGTCAACATTCAAATTATCTGTATGGAGCGAACAAAATCAGAATATACACCGACCACCAGCCGGTTACTAACGCGTTAGCTTATCGGAACTTTAATGCAAAATTAAGGCGGTTGAAAGCTAGTATAGAAAAGTACAACCACGAGTTGATCTACAAATCATGTAGATTAAACGTCGTTTCGGATGCACTCTCTGGACGAAAAACTAATGTTAACCACATCAATGATATTTAAACAGACTCGGCCAGCGAGGGGAATTCACAAGCAACAAGGAAAGCACCAGAAACTAGAGACAATGACACAGAATCAACAGGCTTAACCCTCCACAGTGCACAACAAGATGCATAAAAATTAAGTCCTCTTGTGGAGGTCCCTATTAATGTTTTTAAAAACCATCGCATAGAATTAAAGTTAATGGACAAATAGAACGCGTCCACTCAACTCTTATAGAGATGTATAGGTGCCTAAGGGCAAAAAGAAGAATTCAGTGTGCAAGAGTTAATGTATGTTGTTGCATAATAATACTACTCACTTCGACACGGGAAAAAGACGTAGCGACATATCCTTTAATATTTCTCTAATTATTTAATTTATATTTAATAGGGTAAAAACATCCGACATTAACAAGCTGCTTGAAGCTAGCTCTAAAATAATAAGAACCTTAGGGAACTAATTAAGAAAAATGCTAAAGAAAGGAACAAGCACATGAGCAGAAAGCGCTCATCTCCAAAGAAATTAAAAAAAGGAAAGACAATCTTGCTTAGGATTAAGAATATAAGGTCAAAAAACAAACCGGATTTTAGGAAAGAGATTGTAGAAAAGGATAACAGAGTTATAATACGTACGGAAAGTGGTAAAAGGATTCACAAAAATTTGAACCAAGTATTCTAAATGTTTAAATCTTTTATTTTTTCACGAAATATAAAAATAGATATTAAAAAAATTAAAATAATGCATTACTATTGATAATATCAAATAAATAAAGCGCTCTATCAAGACTTCGTGAGTGCCCTAGGCACTGAGATTCGACTCCCCAATGGCAGCCATTCATTACCATTAAAAAAGATTTAAAATATAGAAGTCAATATTGACTTGAAATGAAATATGAAACAAGAAAAATGTCAAAAGCTAAATTTTTTGTACCCACATAAAATCCATGATTTCATTAAAAATAAAAATAGCAATAAGAATAAAACCAAATTTTATGTACAAAAAAAGAGAAAAAACGACTTTACCCAAATTACACTAACCAATAATGTCATTTAATAAAACCAATTACCTTTCAGGAAATATGATTTAAAATTTACCTACACGCTGAACAAATTTTCCACCATGATGTCCCTATTGTTACCGTGAGAGCTGGCAATGCTTGGAGTATCACTGGCAATTTAAAAAAATGGTTCACGTCATCAACCTAGATGAATATGCAACAATCGTGGATAATGCGCCCGGAAAGAAAGGAAATATTTGTTTACCATTAGGCACAAGTGCAAGAAAGGCTCACCGAATTGGGAACTATTCGGGGCAGAAGCCGAAGATCAATTGACTGGATAGGCTCCGCACGGAAATGGGTCGCTGGCATTCCAGATACCATAGATTCGAACTCTATTCTTAAAAGTAAAAATGCAATAATCAGCAATTACAATGAGCAGTACAAAATCAACGCATAACTCTTGAACAGTACTAATGAAGTCGTTCATAAAACTAATGAACTTAATATAAATGATCTGTTTCGAGGGTACAACCACTTCCCCTAGTACTAACCAGCATAGCTGTTGAAAAACTACTGGTGGATATCGATCAAATACAAGCTTGCAAAACGTGGACAAACTTGAACATCTCCGGTTGAAAGTAAACTTGTCACTTATATAGGTATAGCAATTGCGATGGGCATTTGCGTTGGAGTCTTGTGGCATAAGTCAGCTTCCTCAGACAGATGATTCCAACTTTAATACAAAAATATGATCTGCAGGCCGCAGATTTATAAAGAGGGAGGAGTAAACAACTCTATTAAAATTAACAATACCATCAATAATGTTGACCAAATTAATTTATAATAATAATTTCTACAAGCGCATCCGGTCTGATTCCAATTTTGCCAACTTACTGCATGGGTCCGGTGTTAATAACTTTTGAGTCGATTTTTAGTTGTGTAAATTACAATTTAATAAAGATTTATATATTATTATATTTAAAAAACGAGTTTAATTTTACAAGACGCTGTTGGTCGCACCATATAAATTTTTTTGAACAATTCGGGTGGAGATCCTTAAACTTACATAAATATATTCGAACACAAGTCGAGACGTGCTTTTACCTTTAATAATCAATATATGTGATTTGTTAATAAGATCGGGATAATTTAAATAAATAGCACAACAATTTTTAAAAAATTAATTTATTTTATTTTTTTTTTTAATTTTTTTCAATAAGGATTTGGTTCGTTTTTAAGTTAATTTCTAAACATTTTTAAAAAGAAAAATTAT
The DNA here is from genome assembly GCA_916610165.2 of Gymnosoma rotundatum. Taxonomy (NCBI): domain Eukaryota; kingdom Metazoa; phylum Arthropoda; class Insecta; order Diptera; family Tachinidae; genus Gymnosoma; species Gymnosoma rotundatum. The sequence continues at coordinate 115,359,990 of OU744336.1, forward strand.
TTACAATTGTATGCGGACGTTTTCCTCAGATGCCACTCAATCTCCTGAACCGCCTAAGGTTATGTACGTCGTAAACATCATCTATTTAACCAACTTATCTTAATGGTAATTTGGAGAGACGAAGTCTGCACACAACTTAAAGCATTTTTTTGTCGGTCTCTTTGTAACTCGTCTTGTACATTTGTTGTTGCTTTTGTACTAACCTTCGGTACAGCCACGAAATACAACTTTTATTTTTCATTATTCATTCATTAACTCTTCATAAATATGGTTAACTGGCGGTTTCCTAATGGGAATAAACGCTTCTTTCGCATACTTTTATTGACAACAAAATACAAAAATTTGTTTTTGTTTTCAATATAACTATGCGAAAAAATGTTCGTTCATTCTAAATTTGTTAAAGAAATTAGTCCTTAAACCCAGTAAGGAAGATAATCTTCTAATCTAAAACTAAGCTGCTGAAGAAAGTCGTTTTTAAACCTAATAAGGAAGATAATTCTCAAATCTTAACTTCGCTGCAGAGACGTTTTCACCATTTATTGGACATTAGTGTACTCTGATCTATAAGCTTATAGAAGTCAACTTCTAATCTAGAAATATTCAACATCTATATTTTTTACGATGTCTAGATGCAACTGCTGTCGATGCAAAAAGGAAAGTGCATTACATACAAACAGCTGGTATTTTAAGTGCGAATAAATAATTGCGTATGAGAATTCGAAATTTTTCCTGATAACTTTAAATTTGTAAAGTTTTCTTCCATACATATTTGCCCTTAACTTGTATTTTATATTATATATTATCACCAAAGCTCTGCAAGTGAAACATAGAAATTTATTTAACAAAGCTATTAACGTAAAACTTAATAAACACAATTCGTCCTGAAAACGAATGCATAAGTGCCGAATTAGAACTAACGACGATCAATTAATCTTTAAGCATTCAATTTTTATATCACGAATTCGCCGCAGATATTGCCGTTTCATTCATCTTTTTGGTTTAAATTCGCTAAAAAAGAAAAAAAAAACTTAAGAACGTTTACTTACAAAAATGATGTATTCAACTTATCTTAAATACATAATTTAAATAATTAATAAACTTAATGCTTGCACACTCACTAAAGCAGAAAAGGGAAAAAATATATCTGTATAACAGAAGAGTGCAAAATCGGCCTTCAGTTCTAAAAGATACTACGCCGCTCTGAATAAATATTAAGAAAAAAGAAACATAGTATTAATTTGATAAGCAAATAGAATTAAAGATAAGGTGGAAATTAATCAATTAAAAATAAAAATAAAAAACAACAAATTTAATGAAAATTACGAAAAGTTAAACCACTGAGCGAAAAATATGAATGAAAAATTTATATTTGCGAACAGCAACACGCGTGCTGAAACGCCAAAAGCAATTTGTGGAAACGCATCAGAAACTAATCCATATATGAGGAAGGCTTTTATTAACAGAATTGTTCTTTAAACCAGAAGTTTGAAAAAGAGTTTCTCTGTAACTCAGTTCAAATTGTTGAGAATAATAAACCTTAGTAGGATATCCCAGTGAGCATTTTTTTAATTGAATAAAACAAAGCAGATTTAAAGTCTATATCTGTCTGTTCACATAAATTAACTTTTATTTGAGCACCAAACGTTAATCATAGAGTTAAATAAATAAAATTTCGTACAGTTATAAAAACTTAATATCGAAAGTATTATTAAATTTCTTTTTTGCTAATAAAAATCAACTTTCGGAGTTGTGTTTAAAAAAATACAATAATTGTGATTCAGTTGCTTTCACAATTTCTAAAACTTTTTACAAAAAAATGACTGGGCGAAAAAACATCAATCTTCCCTAGGTAGGCAACATAGCATTGACATGCTACACCAGCAAAAGAATAATATTGTAGCTAATATTGCCAGACTACGGCGTAGCATTAAAGAAAAAACGATTTCTTTAAAATCAAATGCCGCTTAGAAATACTCGACCAATACATTGATCAGGCAATGGCCTTCCATTTAGAAATTTATTTACTTGATCCCTCAAATAATAAGAGAGAAGAACTGGAGAATTTATGTGTCACAACCAAGCGCTTACTTATTGATCTCTTGCCTTCAAACAGCAAAGATTTAGCGACGCAGTTTCCGGCTGTCAAGGTCACCATAATAGAGTACCTAACATGAAACTACCGAAATTTAGCGGCAAGTAGTCAGATTATAAAAACTTTATGAGTTTATTTGAGAATTTAATAGATAATGACCCAAACCTAACCGATATAGAAAAATTTAACCATCTTCTATCATGTCTCTCTGACGAAGCTCTCGGTACGGTAAAGGCATATCAAATAACGGAGCAAAATTTTCCCAAAGCTATTGCAAGTTTAAAGAAGGTTTATGATAATCCATGCTTGATATTCTTTGATAAAATTTCAAAATTATTCGAGCTTCCAAATATGGCAAAGCCTTCTGCCTTAGCTTTGAGGAGCATGATAGACACTGTCTCAGTGATATATGATTCGCTTTTGTCGATTGGCGATGACAAAAGCATAACAAACGCAATTATAATTCATCTTGTAATGCAAAAAGTAGACAAAATCACGAAATCTGAATGGGAAGAGCACCTTAATTTTGAAAAGTTGCCAGTATGGAGTGATTGCGAGGCGGCTTTGAATGAACGTTATCAACATATTTCAGCTGATGAAGCTTCAAGTTCAAAGCCAAGGCCTTTTAGTAGCAAGATGAATGAACCTAAAAGAGCGAAATCAGTATTGTGCCAATCTAAGCCGCAGAATGTGGTTCTAAAATGTATATTCTGCAGATCAGCGCAGCATTTTATATCGACTTGCCCAAATTTTGTCGCAATACAGTTTAAACAAAGATTTGATTTCATAAAAAACGTACCAGCTTGTATAAATTGCCTTAGGAAAGGGCATACAGTTTCAAAGTGTAAAACTTCAAAGTGCCGAATATGTAATCGTTCGCATCATACATTGTTGCATCAGTATACTTCCATTGATGCTCAAAATACAAATACTAAACCTGATTCTGGTACAGATCCTAATCAGGCATCCACCTCACGTGCCTTTGTCAACCATTAATAAAGACAATGTTCTGTTAGCGACTGCTGTAGTTAAAATAAAAAACAAATTCGGGCAGTACATACCGGCTAGGACATTGTTAGACTCTGGCTCACAAATTAATTGCATCACAGATGAACTTTCTCAACGGCTGCAACTAAGGAAAGAAGAACAAAAACAAAGAAATACAAATTACAAGCTACGGTAAAATCTAGAATAAATAAACATGAATTTTCTTCAGATTTTTGGGTACTCAGATCAATTTCAACATATGAACCAGAACACATTATTTCAACAACAGACTGGAATGTGCCTAATAATTTAGAGCTGGCTGATTTGTTGATTGGCGCCGAAATATTTTTCGAATTATTGTGTATTGGTCAAATTAAAAGGAGTTTTGGTCTACCTACTCTTCAAAAAACATTGCTTGGCTGGATAGTATCCGGTAAATATCGGCAGCAAAAAAGTATTCAATCCAATTCTTGCAATTTAGTAACTAATATTGAAAATGAATCATCTCTTTATTTCCTTATACAAAGATTTTGGGAATTAGAAGCAGTCCCAAAAGAATAAAAATTATTTTCAATAGAAGAACAACAATGCGAGGAGAACTTTGTTAAGTCTGTTCAACGTTTAGCTTCTGGCAGATTTAAAGTGACTCTGCCTTTCAAAGAAGATCCAAATAAGTTAGATCTATCTTATGAAACTGCAAAACGACGCTTTATGTCTTTAGAGCGTAGGTTATTAAAAGATACGACTACTAAAGAAATGTACAACAGTTTTATGAAATAGTACATTAGATAGAGTCACATGTCCATAGCAGATAACAAAATGCCTGATTTTCGGCATTATTTTATACCGCATCAATGCGTACTTCATTAAATGATTTAAACTCTCATTAAATGATTTGTTAATGGTTGGCCCGACAATGCAGGAGGAGTTGTATTCTACATTAATTCGTTTTCGAACACATAAATATGCAATAACGGCTGACATTGAGAAGATGTACCATCAGGTTATGATTGACAAGGCCGATAGAAATTATCAGATGATTTTGTGGCGAGAAAAAAGGTCTAATCCCCTCCGATTATATCATTTAAATACAGTCACATATGGTATATCGTCGGCTCCATTTTTAGCTATACGATGTCTATTTACGTAAATTTTTACGTTGATGATTTGTTAACTGGCGCTGATTTAATTGAGGAAGTCGAAACCATTCGAGCTCAAGTTTCTGAGATATTGCTCTCGGCAGGATTTAATTTAACTAAATGGGTATCAAATTACAGTGATTTTTCAGATTCAAGTGTAACAGGGAAAACTTTGCATCAAAATAATTCTGATTCGATAAAGGCGTTAGGCACTTATTATGGGTTTTTAAATATCATTTAAACGAGTCTTTTCAATCCTCTTGGATTTTTGTGTCCTGTGGTAACTAAAGCAATAATTTAGTTGCAAGAGCTTTGGCTTCAAAAGCTTGACTGGGATGAGTCAATTCCAAATCGATTGCGTACGTCATGGGAGGAAGTTAAATATAACTTGTCAAAAATTAATCTTGTTGAGGTTCCTAGATACGTTCATACTGGCAAAAACTCTAGTTGCCAGATACATGGGTTTTCTGACGCCTCTTTGAGAGCATATAGTTGCTGTATATATGTATGTCAGGAGTGAAAGTCAGGGATTAACCACAGTAAAACTGTTGACAGCCAAATCGAAAGATTCTTTGATTAAGCCAAATCTTTGCCCAGACTAGAGCTTTGTGCAGCACATTTGTTGGCAAAGTTATGGTCAAAGGTTAAAAAATGTTAGATGTAAATATTGAAAGTGTAAAATTTTGTACTGATTCGGAGATAACTCTTCATTGGGTCCATACTCACCCATCAAGCTTAAAAACCTTTGTATCTAATAGGGTATCAGTAATTCAAGATTTGACAGACAAAGTAACCTGGAGTTTCAAGAGGTTGCAACGTGGGTGAGCTTACTAATTCTATTTGGTTTAAAGGTCCTCCATTTTTATTGAAATTAAGTGAAGAGTGGCCAATGAATAAGCATTTCGCTCTCACTGAGGAGCAGGAGTCTTTAGAAAGAGTTTAATTAAAAACCGTACATCTTACCGTAGATGAAAGCAAAGAAAATAATCCACTTATCAAACGTATTGAAAAATAGTCTTATCAAAAGCTCATTTGATCATACGCATACCTTTTCCGTTTCATAGACATCTGCAAAGGAAATAAAGAAAATCTAGGAAAACCTCTATCAGCTATAGAGATCAAGTTTTCATTTTTTCACATAATTGAGATTATACAAGCTAGAACGTATACAGAGGAAGTTAAAGAGTAGTGTAAGTCTGCCTTCAAATTCACAAAAACTAAATCCATTTATCCACGAATTAGAGAAAGAATCCCGGAAATTTACACTCATTAGAGTAGGGGATTAAGATTCGAAGACGGCCACCGGTTAAAATGTACATCGCAGTTTTTGTATGTTTCACTTCCAAGGCTATTCATTTGGAACAAGTCTCAGACCTAACATCTAATTGTTTTATATTATGTCTTAAAAGGTTCATAGAAGAAGAGGCTATTCCGATAAGATCTACAGCGACAACGTTACCAATTTTGTCGGTGCTGCCAAAGAACTGAAGGATTTCGCAGAGGCGTTTCGGAAGGACGTTCTCAAAATCGCATTGTTCACCGCCAACAAGGGGGTGGACTTCATTTGCATACCTCCCAGGGGTCCACACTTTGGTGGTCTTTGGGAGGCCGCCGTCAAGTCAGCCAAAGGGCTGTTGCTACGAACCGTGAGGAACGCGCTGCTCACAGCCGAAGAGCTTCAAACTGTGTTGATAGAAGTGGACGCCGTACTAAACTCTCGACCGATCGCCCCCTCAGCAGCGATCGCAAAGATGGGGAAGCATTGACGCCAGCTCATCTTCTTGCAGGAGAAAGACTACAGCGCTGCGGCTAGAATCGCAAAAAGAAGAAGAAGGAAAGCTAACGTACTTGAAGAGATGGCAACTTTTATGCGGACTCAGGCAACGGTTCTGGCAGAACTGGGTGAAAGACTATGTCCACAGCCTTCAACTTCGAAACAAGTGGGCAGAAGAAGAACCCGATCTCGAAGTAGGCAAGCTCGAGCTAATACAAGACGAGAATCTTCCGCCTCTGCAATGGATGACGGGACGAATACGAGCGGTAATACCAGGAAGCGACCGGAAGGTGCGAGTAGCGGAAATAAAAACAACAACAGGCGTATATAAACGACCACTTCATAAGTTGGCTTTAATACCAAATAATTGAAGACCGGCATATTCAGCCAATTTCACTTTATTTTTATTTAATACTCTAATATTATATATATTTTTATTATATGCTTCTAAAGAATATTTTTGGATTCAATTGCAAGTGTTTAACGTTATTAAAACGATTGTGAATTAAGTTAAACTTCATTAAGTCATGCTAAAAGCTTTTATTATATCAGCGAATTACCAGTATTTTTTTTAATGTCAGATACAATTGTCATTATTTGCGCCCTAACAGCTTGGGAAATTTTGTGGAAAGAACAGCTAATGAAAGCCATTTTGAGAAATAAAGAATCAATCCTAAAAACACATCCAAACAAAGAAGTCTAGCTGTTTCGATTTTAACATACAAGTTGCCCAATCTTTTACTACTATAAATTTCAATTTAGAAATCATAAAAAAGCTTAAGATTAAACAATATTGTTTAAAGTGAGTGAATTGCACTACTGGCCTTAATGGAGCCTTAGGGGCAGTACTTTTAAAATAAAGTCATCCAATTTCCTATACGTCTAGAAGAATTAATTAACATAAACTTAATTATAGTGCAAAACGAATTATTGGCAATTGTTTAGTTGGATAAATATCTTAAGACACTATTAATTTGGTAGAAAATTTAATTCCAAAATATTTTGGAATTAACTCAGCATGAGCAAAGCAGAGAAATATCTGGCGTGAATTTTTGAAGCTGGCTACCATCCACTTTCTAGGGGCTGCGCTATGTGGTCTTAACCTTTCTAATCCTTGGCATTTCTTCACTTTGTTTTCTCATTTTTGATTATTATACATGGTCTTAAAGGTCTGGTCAATACCTACATGTTTATGTTTTTAAATGATCAAATTATACGCATTTTAAAATTAGAATGTATGAATTTTCCATATCTAGATCAACAGTTTTAAAATATATTTGTACAATTTTCAGCAAATTTTGAATTTGTTTATCGTAGTTAGCGAGTAAAAGAATATTTTGAAAGAAAATGAAAATTGCATCTTTTCTGACTTTAAAACTAGACGATTTCCGTGAAAAAATCCAAAATTATAGCAACTTATTTTTTTTAGCCTAAATAGGGCCATAAATCTTTTTTTATGAAAAAAAATTTTCTAGAGAAATAGACAAAAAATGTTTATTTTATTTTAAGCTAACTTACGTGTGTAGGTTTAAACCAAATTCCGAATAAATCAGATAATTCTTCTAGAAGTTGGGGGTCCTTCAATTTGACCTATTTGTAAATTTGTAAATTTGTAAATTTTTGTATCAACAAATCAAAAATTTCAATTCAAAACATCAACATGCAGATTTAAGTACAATTGTATTCAATTTTCATTTTCAGAGTTTTTTTTTACGTTAAAGAACACATAAAATTGTTTAAAGTTCAAAAACGTGCACAAGAAATCCACACAAGAATTATCTGTTTTATTCGGAATTTGGATTAAACCTACACTCGTAAGTCTTATTCACAAAAATTTTAAACGGCGAATAAGAGGTTAATAAGAAAAAATCGCCAAAGTAGTATTCACAAATGCTTAATAACACTATTACGTTGTTATTAATCATTTATTTATAAATTTCAAATATTTAATGTAGCAGTTACCCTTCTTTTAAAATTTAATAAGTTGGTATTCCTGTATTGAAAACCATTTTTGCCGTTAAATTTATTTCTAAAAAAGAGTAAAAATATAGTAAGAAAAAATTCAATGAATAAAATAAAATTTAATTTTTAAAATAGGAAGGTTTTTTAAAATCCATATTATCAGATTTAAATTCAATATTTTTTTTAAATGGAAAATTATTGCATAAACTCTTGCCCAAAAGTAAAAGCTTCCTAAAACTTTTAATAGGAGATTTGATCCGTCCATCTATTTATTATTCACAAATTTGTATTATAAATAAACAAAAATATATAGTGATATACAAACAGTAACGCCAATATCGGTGCTTGGATACTTTTTTTACTCGTTCAGTGAATTATTTTATAAAAAAGGGGTTAACACAATTTTTTATATTAATTAAAATTTTTTCTGATAATAAACAATGGTAATTTAAGTTATGTAAAATAATATTATTGCTGATTTATGTGCTTTTTCTGCATTACACAAAAGCACTCAGTTTTTTGAGTTATTTTCATATAAATTTTTCAGACGAGTTGATCGCCTGTAATGTAGAAACAGCACTTTAATTTTTAATTATAATAAATTTTTTAATTATAAAAACATATTTAAATATTTGGTTCATTGTTGTATGTATCACTAAACGTAAATTGATATATAATATGACACGATGTTGCCAACATAAAACTACAACACTATTAAAATCGTAAAACAAAAAGTGTTTAATAACAAATGTACACATTAAGCTTAAAATAAAAAATTTTTGTGAATGAAAATTTTAGTGTATAAAACTGTTCAAATATATAACAACATAACTTAGAGTACTACAGGTACCAAACCTAACGAATCATACATAATAAGGTTAGTAAGTCGATTTGGTACATGAAATAAAAACCAAAAGGGTAGCGAATAAGCAGTGAAAGAGAAGATTGTCATAAAAATAGAGAAGCAGTACTTGTTAAGAATTTAGATATTAATAACTTTAAAAAAGGAAAACCAAAATAAATTTTGTTGATGAAAAAAAAACCTGCAAGATAGATAGATAGTTGTTAAGAGATTCCTTAAACATGACAATGAAGTACGACATACATATAATATTTGATCGAAAAATTACTGAAAACATAATTCTACATTTTAAAACAATAATAAGTTTTGAGTTTTTTTTTTATTAAATTTGTTATTAGCTTTAATTCTTATATTTAATTATTGATTATAATTCCTATGTTATGTTCTACATTAAAATAAAAGGAAAATATTTATATTTTAAAATGCTTATTTACATATTTTACATATTTTTTACGTATTTTTTTTATTGATAGGAGTTATACATTCTATAAAACCCTTATCTTTCGTCCGTTAAACATCTCTAATATTAATATTATCTTTTTATAAAGAAATACTATTATTTGTATTATTATTCTACTACCAGAAATTGTTGTCGTTAACAAAAACCCCTTATTCAAATAATTTTATAATCAAAATAAACGTTTTATTAGTGTAGAAACACAACAGACGACGGTAACGGAACGATTTATCGTTGCTGCGAGTTAGTAAACAAAATAACGACGATTCTCTGACGGCATTAATATTTTTTTTTTTTTAAAGAGAAGTAGCACTTCAGGCATCAATACCTACTTAGTTCGCAACCGTGCTACATTCTATAGGAAAGGGATAGATGATAGAGAAGAAAGGTGGTGAAAGGAGATAGATTTAGCCATTTTAATTAATTATTTTAATAATTATTAATTATTTTACTTCACCGGCGAATATGCTATGAAGAAGTACCGACGAAGGAGGCTGCATGTTTTTATGTTAATTCTGATTATGTATTTATACCATTAAACAGAAAAAAAACATTTTTTTTTATTTTTTGACTGCCGCAAGGGTTGAACCCAGGGCAGCTGGTTTGTAGTCAACGTGTTTACCACTTAGACTACGGCAGCCTTATCTTCATTTCTGTTTTGCGTTTGTTTTCAAAAATATTTTGTTTAAATATTTTATTAAATCTAAATGATTCAGATAAATTCTATTAAAAATCGATGAAATGTAAAGAATAGCAATTACATTTAACATGTACATGGCATTAGAGTCTATTGGACTGGTTAATCTTGCAAGAGTTTCAACGGGACTTTTTAAAACCATACAGATTGAAGAGAGGGATGAAGAATAAATGATGACTGGTTTAAGATGGTACATGGGCTCATATTTTTTACCTTTTCAGAAATTTTTTCAACCAATTTTATTTTTATATTGTTACGTTTATTTAAATTATAAACGTTTTATTTATGAGTTATTAATTTGCAAAATAATTACACACACAACTTTTACACTTTATTTAATTAATTATTTGACGATTTAACTATTCGCGATTGATAACACAAACCGGCAACTTTAATTGTTGTACCACAAGATCTTAACTAGATGACGCTCACAATACGAATGAATCAGCACGTATTGGCGTTGCTTTTATATACCCTATTTTTAGGCGTTCTTGAATATTCGAGAATTTCTACCGCCATCTATTGCGTAGTTAAAAATGCTGTGTTGCCACTTTTAACTCAGACACATTAGTGAGCATTGTTATTTACTTCTAGAACCTTCGATCATTATTTAAAAATACATGTTGGGTACTCTTTTTTATTTAGTTGTTATACAATGCAGGTGTGTGTATGGTTATATGTTGCGTTTGTTTATATCTCGCTTTGTGTTAGTTGTTTTTGTTTTGTGATAAAGATGATTTGTAGAAACTTTTAGCTTTAAAAACAAACACAATACGTCATTTCGTTTCACTTCATGGCGTCAATTATTTTTACATCTTTTTATGATTTTAATAAAGCATCTTTGTGTTTCTACACTTAAAAAGATATTCTAATCAATATTTCTGATATTATAAAAAATATTAATTAAATAAATTTTGGCTAAGTTCAAAACCATTTTACTTTCTAAAAGTTGTTTAAAAACAAAAAATTATTTACAAATGTATGCGGACGTTTTCCAAAGAAAGCAGGCAAAATTAGACACCAGCTGGATTTTCTGCATCGCTATATCCTTCACCAGCGTTCTTCGGATTTATCTACCTTATAGGATGTTTAAAAAGCAAAATAAAGCCTTTGCTTCGCTCTATGAATCATTATTGCGAAGCATATCGTTAATTTTATTTTTTGTTTAATTTTATTTTATTTTTTTGTTTTTATATCACAGCTTTAGAAATTTTTAATTTGGAAAAATAACAAGAACACCACATGGCTAGATAAGTTAAGTGGGACCTCCTGAACACGAAAAACACTGTTATTATTTTTTTTTTAAATACCGTTTTTAGATAACGGTACTTTTGTGTTTTTCGGTGTATGGTCCCACTTAAACCCTTGTGGAGCCCAACCGATCGAGGTAAATGGCACACCGTTGGAAAGGCAATTGAATGCCTTTTCCGTCGATATGCTGCAACTTTCTATCAGCAAAGAAATGGCTGAGTTATGGCACCTTTAAGTTCACAATTTGCCTATTTTTAACGTTTTTTTCAAAATTTTTTATTTTCATTTGTTTTTTTTTCCTACGTTATAGTAAAGATCTGGAATGTTTTATTTTTTTACCAAATAGTTTATTTTATTACCAATATCTTAAGCGTAATTTGAAAAAAATAAAGTTCTTATTCAGGATTTAGTGGAACGACAATATTTTCATTTTCATTGCTCACACACTATATTCGGGGTTTTTTAGTAGGTATGCTACCTGTTTTTAGTTTTTATATTAGTCCAATTCACAGTCTACAAAACATATAGTAATGAGTAGAATATGCTACACAATTTTGCAAATGCTATGATGCAAGACCATTTGCACAAGATTGTGAATTGGGCTATTGTTTTTAGAATATTCTTTATGACTATATTTGTCCCTTTCATTATTGTATATACGCACGGAGAGTACAATATCAAAAATGACCAACTCATTCCTCAGCAGAAGATAATACTTTCTCCATTACATATTAAGCTTGGGTTATTTACAAATATTGTCAAAACGTTGCAAAAGACAGTCTTGCCATGATTTACCTTAAACAAAAATTTCCGAGAGCCATAGCAAGCCAAATTGAAGCTGGTATATTTGATGGACCTCAAATTCGGGCTCTGTACGGTGAACAAGCAATTAATGAGTGTTTAGGTCCAACTCATTTGGAGGCATGGGTAGCATTCCAGAATATTGTCACAACTTTTTGGCAAACTACAGAAGTCCTGATTACGCTGAGAAGATCGATACATTACTTTAAGGTGCCATAACTCAGCCATTTCTTGGCAGATAGAAAGTTGCAGCATATTGACGGAAAAGGCATTCAATTACTTTTCAACGGTATGCCATTGAGTGGGACCATACACCAAAAAGCACTAAAATACCGTTATTTAAAAAACGGTACTTAGAAAAAATAATTACAGCGTATTTCGTGTTCAGAAGGTCTTAATTAACTTATCTAGCCATGTGGTGTTCTTGGTATTTTTTGGCTGTAACCCAGTGTATTAGATTTATACGTGCGATTTTTTCATGTAATTTTTTTAATTCTCTTTTAATGGCATCGGCCTTTGTACACAAAACTAAAACAACATGAAACTAGTTAAAAGAGAATTGAAAAAAATGCATGAAATAATCGCACGTATAAATCACACACCACTTTTAATGCTGTTTAACTTTTTTTGTTTACATTTGTATACAGTTAGTTCAGATAAACTTGCAATAAAAACTAAAGGAGACTGCATCGTCAGAAAACTGAATCGTCTCAAAACATCATGCTTCGCTCTCAAGATTTTATATGGCGAAGCACGTTGATTTGCTCATGATTAGGCGTGGAATCATGAATTAGGGAGCGAAGCAAGAATATAGGCCTCTATGGAAACATTGTATTAGGTTGTGTACATTGCAAACATCATCTATCAAACCAACTAACTTTGTAATTAAGAATACAAGGAGTATTCATATCAATATTAATTTGGTAAGACGAAGTCCACACACAAGCCAAAGTATTTCTTTACTTTTCTTTCTCTGAGTCCTCTTGTACATTTGTTTTTTTGCTTTGTACCAACTACAGATGAGCTTAAACCATATAAAAGTGAAATATATCAGCTCTTTTTCAAAAGAGTCAGTTTAAATTAAGGGCATTGTATCAGCTACAAAAGTCATGATGCAGAAGTTTCTGACAAGAGGTGTGGAGAAGCTTACAGGGTAGCAAAATTATCGCGATTTTTTTAGTTTTCTATCTCATTCCTGTTTCTTTCTTTCGCTTTTTGCAGTTCTATGCTTGAGGTATATTGTTAAACAATTTTTGAAAAATTAATACATTTAGTTTATGGCAACACTTGTAAAGATAGTTAATAAAACAACAACAAATTCTCCTTGCTACAAAAGAGTCATAATGTAAACGCGTGATGACTTACGGAGATACTTTAAAAGAAAAAACAAAAAAGTCAGCTACAATGCAATTAATGCAAACTGGCTCAAAGCGACTAGTGACTGTAGCTGTAGGAGAAATTTAGTGCATAGTAAACATAGAGAAAAAATAACCAAGCACACACAAGTTTGTTGTGCAATAGTTGAAAAGACAATAGTCTTACGAGTACAACAAAAATGTTATACAATACTCGGTGTTACACTTGTCAATTGCCAAAAAATGTTTAATTAAATTACAAAAAAGACACTGACAATTTCACCCAATTATATCGACACATAATTAATAAACACATAAAACAAAGCAATTGGTTGACGAAAACTGACGAAACCGACAGGATGTACAATTAAATATTAAACTATTTCAACATTATTATGTGTTTTGTTAAAATTTATAGTGTTTTCATGTTATTGTATTTAAGAAAATGTATCTTTGTTCTGTTTGTATGTAGATTCCTAGAGAATGGTTAACGAAGTAAACCAAATGTTAGAAGAATAAAAGTTAAACAAAATATTTATCTTTCATATTTTAACATGACCTTAAGCCGAACAAAAACTTATCAAAATAATATAATTTTCATAAAAAACTTTAAATTTAAGTTTAATTTATTTAATTTGAAAATCAAATTCTGGGTGGAATATCGAGAAACAAAAAACATGGGTTCTGTAAGCACGTTAACAAGCACGAGACGACTCAACACTCTCTTGGAAATCTGCTTTCGGTGAAGCTGTAGTTTTTCCTTGGTTATTTATAAAACAAAACGAACAATTCGAATAATATGCAATTTAGTAAGCAGTTTCTTCAGTAATTGAATAACATAAATACAAAATATAACAATAATAATTTGTTTGAAAAAATTGGGATCTAAAAAATGGTTCCAGTTAGATAATTAGGAAAGGCAGCTTCTCACGACGTTGTGATACCACAAGGAAGGCGGCGCGACTCCCCTTCTCAATTAAGAACTATTAAGATTCCCGGATGAACTTCGCTATGTCCCCTATAGAGTGAGATGATAGCTCCATAAGAGTCCCGAAGAAAGGAGAGCCCAGAATTCTAAGTCTTCTTCGTACCAGGGATGGGCAATGGTACAGGAGGTGCAGTACGGTCTCTTCCTCATCCTCCGAACCAGTCTTGAAGCATGCCTGCCGATTAGACAGTGATCAGTGAATACCGAGACCGTAATACTAATGGATTTTCTGTCCAGTCTGAGCAACTACCTGGTTCGCCTGAAGCCCAGTGTAGTCCACAGTTGTCTGGAGATACAGCAGGAACTTTCCTTCACCCATAATTTGCGAGCCAAATTGAGGTAGTGGTTCTTTATAGCCATTTTTACCGTTACCAGAGGAATTCCAAAGTTGGGTTATGAGGAGACGCTAGGAAGCAGTGTACCCTGTTTGGCGAGATTATCAGCCCCACAGTTTCCTAGGATATCCCTGTGAACAGGGACCCAAATCAGGTCAATCTGTGATCGCTCTGATAGTGTATTTAGTAAGGAGCGACATCTTAGGACCAGATAAGATGTACAATATGCACCAGCAAGTGCCCTAATTGCCACTGACTGTCCGAAAAGATCCGAATGCCAAGGCCGAAATGTTCGCCCCCAAGCTTTATTTTGGATGTTTTCAAAATAGCCATTACCTCGGCTTGGAAGACGCTGCAGTAGTCAGGGAGTCTAAAGGAGAGTTATTCGAGAAGATCCCGCAACCGACGCTGCCGTCCAGTTTGGAGTAACCCATGTCCGGCCTAAGCCAGCGTGAGAGGGCATTAAGTCTGGCTCACAGCACTTGGCCTGTTGCAACACCAGGAGTTTGGTAGGTTACCAGTGGAGATGGGCATACAAAGCCTTTGTCGAGGCAGTAATCAAAATGGCAGCTGTTCTCCTGCCTTTATCAAGAGGCTTTTGGTTAACCGCTTTCAAGAAAGCGGGCCACCAAAAAACAGCGCCTTCCGAGCTCTATCGGCAATGTTCGCCTTCCGTTGAAGTTTGGGGTCCGGTATCACCTTAAGGTATTTCACACTTTTACTTACACTGAGCACCGTGCCGTTCAGACTAGGTGCAGTAAAAATTGGAACCTTGTATCTCAGTGTGAAGAGCATAACCTCCGTTTTGCCGGGGTTAACATCGAGATCAAATTCACGGCACCATTGAGACAGAACATTGAGCGAAAAGTTCATCTGTTCTGAAAGTATAGTGAGGTATTTTCCCAAGACCGCGATAGCAATGTCATCAGCATAAGCAATGTCATCAGCATAAGCAATCACCCGTTTGGTCCAGTCGCCGTAGCAGCGTATTGACTGCCAGATTCCAAGCGAGGGGAAACAACACACCACCTTGTGGAATGTCTCTTTTCACTTCCCAGATGACGTGATGATACGTGTCTTTAGTAAGAGCTCAATAAATCCCACCAGATTTACATTAAGGTCAAGACTAAAGAGGGCCTTTATAACGGTATTGGGGCAGGCGTTATTGAAAGCTCCATCTATGTCAAGAACCACTGCAACCGTAAATTCCTTATTTAAAAAGGACCTTTCAACATCAGATATTAACACGTGCAGCGCCGTTTTCACAAATTTTTCTTTCTTATAGGCATGCTGCGAACTGGAGATAAGCGCGGGAAGGGGTGGGCAAACCGACGAGGAATTTATAGTCCTTGTAACTTCGCCAATCCACTCACTACCAGGCAAATGAGCATGGAGCAATGTCTCCAAGGTATCGATTACAGAGTTCGTCCATTGACCGTCCGACCTCTGAATACTCTCAATAGCTCTCGGGACGTGCTAAGAATCTTGCGTAGCCTGCTAGTTTTGGAAAAAAATGGTTTTAACAGTTTAAGAATTTTTTAATTTAAAAAAATCCCCTTTGATATATTTAAAACTGACAAAGTGGGAACATCCTTCTCCAATTTTGTACACGTTTTTAGTAAATAAAATGGTGGCTATTGCCATAATAAGCTTTAAGTGATAAACATCAACTGCGACCACTGGTTAAATAGACTTTAAACGTATTAAATTGAAAATTTTAATAGAAAGCTCTAATAAATTGCAGCAGGTTAAAGTTAGTTTTTTTATTTTATTTGACAGCGTCGACAAACATGATGACAAATTTCTCATAAAAAATTTGTCCTAAAATATAATTTAAATCTATTTTAATATTTTATTAACACAGCAGTAAATATTTTTTTAGAATATCATGAAAAATTTATATTTGAATGAAGAAATTAACACAAACAATTAGTGAGTTTCTTAAACAAGTAAAGTTACATATATTGGTTGCACAAGCTGCTATTAGCGAATGACATGCAAATCTAATGAAAATTGGGTTTTTTAAATCATATTCATTTGAGAGTATTTTTTTTTTGGCCATCATTTTAACCTGTCATATCTGTGCCTGTCGCTGAAAGCATTTTGAAAACATTTAAATTTTAGAATCTGTTTCTCAACCTTAAAGTAAGTGCCAGCTTTGCTGCCTTCAACATCTATTAAACTCAAAAACGATGTAACAAATTTATAAATACTGTAGTGGCGAATAACAACTTCCAAGCAAACACAGTGAGGAAATTTTGAATTGGGGCGTTTTAATATACTTTTCTTAATTTAGTAGAATTTTTTGTTTTGTTTAACACTAACTATCTGCACTTAATCACGTATAGTTTTTAGTTTACATAAGTGGAGCTTTTTTTAAGTTCACTTAAGTTATAAACAAATATTTTGAAAAGCCACAACTTACAGTTGAAAAACTTTTGTTTAGGTACATAAGTAAATATTTTAACCTTATAGCGAATTTCAGCTTTAATCCGAAATATAATTATAGGTATACACATTTACTATTGCAAATAATTTCAAGCCAAATGCCTTAACTAAATATATAAAAATGTACATCTTTGCATTGTTTTAAGGTGGCAAATCAAGAACAGATCTACTCGTATCTCCTATGATTTCACTTACTTTTGGATTAACACTGGCTGTTTTGGTGGCAGGATTGGCAATTATTTTCGCACTTCGCATTCCATGCAAACGTTCTAGAAGACAACAAAAAGAATTGTCCAGTGAGCAAGATTCACGTAATTTGTCACCTGGTCCAAGTGAAAAGAGTTCTGGCAGTAAAGAACAGGAAGGAAATGACGATGATAAGAATCCCGATGTAATACCCGAATCAATGGATCCTGATGAACAAGTAAGTTAAAAGTTTGAAAACCTGCAATTGACTGAGTTAAGAGGTTTAGAGAACTCGAACAAAAAACTATATTAAACTTTCAAAATTTTTCACCATCTTTGCACATAAGTTTTACTTGAAATTTATTACATTAAGATTCCTGGTGAAGAAATAAAAATGAAATTAAATGTCGTTTTTAATAATAATTCAATTAAAATAATTTTTTTTTATCGACTTCTCTAAGCACATAACAGAATTTCGCGGAAATAAAAATATATTTCAAAAACTATAAAACAAGATATTTTGAAGTGACAAATTGTGACATATTAGTTTTTTATTATGTATTGTAAATTTGGTAAAAGCCGAAGTACTAGCTAAAAACAATTAATGGTGTCCTGAGTGTTGCCTCTAATTATGTACATAAAATTTAACTTCGTCATTTTCTGCATTCTCCATTGATGTGGTGAAATCTCTTAAAGTCGGTAAAATGTTTTTACAATTCAAATGTTAAAATCTTTTATATTTCGATACTTCTAAAAATTAGCAAGCGGAAAAAGTTTAGCACAAACGGAGATAGATTTAAATACACACCATCAGACTTCCCGAAGTGATTTAGCTGGTAAAAATCAAACAAAAATTTAAGAAATGCCAAGCATTATAAAAAATTATAGGTGAGAGGTATCCAATTTTGAGACTATGTAACGCCACCCCTGAAAAGTGGTTGATACCCAGCTTTAAAACTTAAGCCCAGATACTCGTTTGCTGAGGTCGTTTTTCCACCAGCCTCCACAATTTTAAAATTACTAGTGGTAGAGAATTCAGCCACATCCACTTTAATCTGTATGTAAGTGAATCTTCACTGTGCACCGTATCCAAGTCCGATCGGTTCTCTTCTTTTGGCATATGCTATCGAAATAATTCATCTGCGACCTAGTGGCTTATTCT
Organism: Gymnosoma rotundatum; assembly: GCA_916610165.2. Classification (NCBI taxonomy): domain Eukaryota; kingdom Metazoa; phylum Arthropoda; class Insecta; order Diptera; family Tachinidae; genus Gymnosoma; species Gymnosoma rotundatum. The sequence goes on from OU744336.1 coordinate 115,378,486, forward strand.
TGCATTCATATATGATCTAGTTTTTAATCGAAAGTGAGAGTTCTTTTACATTTCGGGTTCTCTTAGTTGTTAATGAATAAAGTGTTTCGAATTTCTTATTATGACATTCGATAACAAGTGATCATTTGAACGTAGCCTTTGAATTTTTACTCACAAAATAAGAGCAAAAATGTTTACTTCAATTTTTTTTCAATTGTATTTTGGACTAAAATACTGCCGGAAAAGTATACAGCTTTGTTTGTTTATAATTTTAAATGAAGGATAACGGATCTTATATTGATAACTGTTTTATTGAATGTAGGCAATTATATATGGAATACAATATCAGATAAATGTCCGCCTCTGTTAGCCTCACAAACGCGATTTCTTTTGAGCACATTTTTCAATACATTCTTACACATTTCACACGATATTTGATTAATTTAAACACGAATATTTTGTTTGAATTGCTTAACCGTTTCTGGTTTGGTTGCATAAATCTTACTTTTCAGATATCCCCACAAAAAGAAGCAGTCAAATCAGGCGATCTTGGAGGCCAATTAACGTCACCATTTATAGAAATAACTTGTTGTGAAAAGAGGTCTTGCAGCAATTCCATTGTAGCAATGTATGCAATGTGGCACCGAATATTTTTTTATAAAAATTTGCAATGTGTCTGCTTCACTACTGGCAAACATGACCTGTCAAGACTAATGTTTACGAAAATGGCGGCAAAACAAAGAAGTTTTATAAAAATTAAATTGAACACAAAAAAATTATATGTAAATTTATGACAAGTCATACAGACTTGGCAAAACGTTTGTTTCCAAATAGTTTGCAAGAAAAAGCAATGTGTTCAAACAGGAAATCTAGTGTGGAATTAAATTCAGACGATTCGTCAGAACTTGCACTATTTGGTTTTTTCCCTTGTCTTTCTAGTACTTGAACTGAAAGACTGTTAAAGAAAGTAAGTAACACCTGTGTAGTAAGAATGGTTGTCAATCACTGACTCAAACTTTATTTTCTTAATAGCTTATATACTAAAATAATAAAAACAAATGGAAATTAAAAACAATTTAATAAATGCATGACTAACAATAACTTTACAGTTCAACACCCGCTGAATTTACTTTAATGCGGAAATAATGAAAAGAATGACCTAATTATTATAATAGTTGCAAGTGTTGAAATTTGATACATTAAGAATATGAAAAGAATGACCTAATTATTACGTTTAAATAATAATTGCAAGTATTGCAATTTGATACATTTAGTAAAAAATATGAAAGAATGACATAATTATTACATTTAAATAATAATTGCAAGTATTGCAATTTGGTAAAAATATTAAAATATAGTGTTGAACAAATGATAAATCTAAATTATTACATAAAATAATAAGACAAATAACTTTAAAATAAGTACATTCTCCCCGGCATTGACGAGGAGTCAATTAAATGCATTAACTTTAAACTTGTATTGTGAAATTCTCACGTGGATGCTGTGAGTGTGTTGGTTTATCCTTGGATGGGGGTAGTGTACAATTAGATGGTTGTGTCATATTCTTTGGTTCAGTAGTACTAGACTTCCGACGTATTGCAACTATAACCAAAGCCAGTAATATACCTATTATGCTGACGATTAATGCAGAATATGCAATTGTGACACCATGCCTTGAGGTTGAATGATGTTGCAAATTTGAGTTGTTTATTGTTTCTAACCTTTGTTGCAAACCCTTTATTTTATTGAGTTGTAACGAAATCTGGTCTGACATGAGTGTGTAATTGTTATTTTTTACATTGTTACTAATTGGGAGGTCTTCATATGAAAGTTCTGAAATGTTTGCAAGACTTGTATATGATGACCCAATGATTGTTGATAGCGATTGTTGTCCGGTCATAAGAATATGATCATGCTTAAGGATGCAATCTGGGCTAATAGTTAACAATCCAGATCCTTCAAGATAAAAGGTTGCAATTTCTTTCCCACAAACTGTTGTCACTTGTGTGGTTGATAGCGATGAATATATCCATTGGTTTTTGTGATGCAACGGGATCCACGTTACACTAGCCGATAGTCTTTTTAAATTGCAATTTGAAATAGTGATGTTGTAAAATAAGTTGATTTCACATGAACACTTCTCTGCTCCGAAGTTATATTCTAGTTGAATATTATAGCATATGAATATGTTCTTTCTGATGATGTCGCATGACTTAAGTTAATCTGGTGATATCGGAAAATAATGTCGTCGGTTTGAGTCTATGGCTAAAATAGGACTGCATGTTTCTATCTCTATCATTGTGTTGTTAAGTGCATTAGGGACTGGAATTAAATTATACAATTTAAATGTATCCTGTTCTATTAATGGTAAAGTTATGCTGAATACCACGTGTTTCTCGGTAAGTCCACCTTTTATCTTCATTAATTTATAAAACTCTAACAAGTCATTTTCGGATACTGGCAGCATCAATGATTCAGGCATATGTGTTTTGATTTGATGTATTTCAACTTCTAGCTGCAGTGGAGATAGCAGCAAAGGGTTTATTTTTGCATGATGGCTGTCAGTTAATGTGTCCAGGATACATGCTTGCGTTTTTTGCAAATTGTTTGCAACAAGTGATAGTTGCATAAAGCCCATGTTAAAAAGATGAGCAAGCTTGAACTTGTATAATTCTTCGTTGCGTGATTCTTCGGTTTTCACTAATTCATTTATGGTTGTTTGAAGACTGTCAAATTTAAATTTTGCTGCAGTAAGACCCTGTTTAACTATGTTCATAGTTGAGTTTACAACTGAAGTTTGTTCCTTTATGAGCCTTAGCATAAATGAGTCGTCTTCTTGTAATTTGGTGATTGTTGATGACATTTTTTCTGCATATTCAGAATCAAGTACACCAAAGAGTGAATGTGCAATGTTTCCGACAAAATCAATAGCACCTCTTTTCTGTCGAGATTTGTATAGTAGTCTGTTGTCTAGACTTAAATCTTTTTCAATGTGCTGCAAATGCTCTATGATATTCATACACGATGTATTGGACTCCATTTTCTTACAAATCTGTTTAAGTGATTTGGTACCATTTGCTAAAAATGATGTATCAGACCAGTATGTTGATAGATCATAATACACCATAAGATTCCATTGACTTGTAGATATATATGTCGGTCCTATTTCTTCAAAATGAACCCCTAGCTGAGATCCAAATGGTCTGTTGATGATTGGCGTTCCAAGAATCACTGGTAGAATAAGTAGCAAAGACAGCAGGGCATTGCATATATTAATTGATGGTAGTCTTACTCTCTTGCTTCTGGGTTCATTGATTTGATCTTTTTCTACCGCGTCTTCATTTGTTACATTTGAGTTCAGTTCTGTTAAGTTTTCCTGTGCATTATTTTCAACAGGAAGCAGTGCTAGACGATGTATAGGCCTTTTACATATTCCAGATGCGGTCTTGACATCAGCAACCCGAATGCATCCATCATTCGCAGGATAGACCTTTAAAATTCTTCCTAGTGGCCACTTCATCGGCATTGTGTTATCTTCTTTAATGATAACCATGTCTCCTGGTTTGATGTTAGGACCTTGAGTTTTCTATTTATGACGCTGTTGAAGCTCATGCAGATATTCAGTTGACCATCTTTTCCAAAATTCATGTTTGATTTTTGTCACCAGTTCCCATCGTGATACAGGTGACATTTTCCTTGAGCTTGCTGCGGTGTCAACCTGAGATGTAAGAGCTTCACCGATCAGTAAGTGTCCTAGAGTCAATGCAATCATATCAGAAGGGTCGTTAGAAATAGGTGTTAATGGCCGAGAATTCAATATGGCTTCAATTTCAATGATAACCATTTCTAATTCTTCATAAGTCAATGAAGTTGTACTTAAGCTGCGTATAAGAAGATTTTTAGCTGATTTGACAGCTGCTTCCCAAAGTCCTCCAAAATGGGGAGATTTCGGTGGAATAAAATGGAACTGTATTCCCTTTGAGCTACATGTTGAAACTATTAATTCCTTCCCATTATCAGAGAATATTGATTGTTAGAGCTCAGCCAGTTTATTGTTGGCTCCCACAAAGTTTGTTGCATTGTCGCTATAGATGTTTTGGCAACGTCCTCTTCTACAAATGAAACGCTTCAAGGCTCCGATATAGGCATCAGTTGATAAATCGCTCACCAGTTCAAAATGAACTGCCTTTGTCGCAAAACAGCAAAATACAGCTACATACGCCTTTGTTGGTCGTTTCCCTCTTATTTTGTAGTGAATCCATATCGGTCCAAAATAATCAACACCTGTATTAATGAATGGCCGTGCTGGAGTAACTCTGTCCCGTGGGAGGTTTCCCATTAATTGCTGACATAATTTTGGACGGGCCTTGCAACATTGTACGCATTTTTGCACAGTTGATCTTGCAATAGATTTTCCTTTGATCGGCCAAAACCGTTGTCTAACGATTCCTAGTAAGGCTTGTGGACTGCAGTGCTTGTTTTCTTCGTGGATTGATTTAAACAAAAGCTTCACTAATGCATCATTGTACGGAAGAATGATTGGATGTTTCGAATCGTAGGGTAGGGCGGATTCCTCTAATCATCCTCCCACTCGCAAGATGCCTTCTTTATCAATAAATGGAGTTAAACTGAGAATTGGACTTGTTTTAGCGACTTCTTGATGTTTATTTAATTGCTTGATTTCATTCAAAAAATCATAACTTTGAATAGCACGTACAATAACCTTTAGTGATGCGTCAAGTTCCTTTGTACTTAAAGCCTTCAGTTGCGACCTCGGTGAATATTTTTCAGATGTGTTTCTAACGAAACGGAAGACATATGATATTATTCGCTGTAGCTTCTTAAATGAACCCTTATGATTGATGTCGTATACAAAACTGTAGTTGTTTGTAGTTAATAAAACAATAGTTGAATCTTTCTTTCTTTCAGGATCAGAAGTAATTTGTGACTGTGGCCAATGAAACTCTTTTGGCCAGCATTCTTGCCTTCCGTGCAAAAATAATGGTCCTAAGAACCATAAATGATTCTCTGAAAGTGCCTTTGCTGTCAAACCTCTTGAGAGAATGTCCGCTGGATTATCTTTAGATGAAACGTGTCGCCATTGTTGTGGAAGGGTTATTGTTTGAATCCTTGAGATCCTATTACCCATAAATGTATGAAAAGATGATGGTTTCGATTGTATCCATGACAAGACAATCTCAGAGTCTGTCCATAAGAAAATTGGTAAATTCTTCCCTTTCATAACCTTTCGAAGGCGTTGAGCTAATTCTGCAGCCAGAAGTGCTGCACAAAGTTCTAATCGTGGTAAGGTTTGTTTTTTGAGTGGTGATACACGAGACTTTGCACAGAGTAACGTTGTAATTATTCTGTCGCCTTTCAATGTTGATCGGATGTATGCTGCTGCACCAAAAGCCCTTTCGGATGCATCTGCAAAGATGTGAAGCTGAGTAGTTAATGGGATGCTATCCTTGAACACGTGTCGTGTTATTTGAAGATTGTTTAATAAGTTTAGATTTTCACGGAAATTTGACCATGTTGAACTTAGATCATCAGGCAGTGCTTCGTCCCATGTCAATTTCATCTGCCAAAGATGTTGAATAAATATCTTTGCTTTCACAACAATTGGTGCCAATAGTCCAAGTGGATCAAAGAGTTTTACCAAGTCGGAACTAACTGTGCGTTTAGTAATCATATTAACAGGTTCCACCTTTACCTTTATGCAAAGATGATCTTCTTTAGGCAACCATATTAGACCCAGAGTTTTAATAGATTCCTTCTCTGTGCTGTTAAAATCAAGATTTACTTCCCGATCATCTTGTGCAATATTTTGAAGTAATTGCTTGTTATTCGCACTCCATTTGCGACAGTTGAATCCATGGTGTTTTAAAATATGAGAGAGTTGTTGCTGTATTTCAATTGCAGTACTTAAGCTGTCTGATCCTCCAAGACCATCATCTACATAGAAGTTTTCTCTTAGCATTTGAGCACCTAGTGGATAATCTCCTTCATTTTCAAATGCAATTTGTTGAAGACATCTTGTTGCCAAATATGGAGCAGCTCGTGTACCGTATGTAACGGTGTTGAGCTGGTAATATTTTATTGGAGTAGAAGGATCATTCCTCCACAGGATAATTTGGTAATTTCTGTCATCTGGATGTATTAGGATTTGTCGGTACATCTTTTCAATATCTGTGGTAAATACAAATCTTGGTAGACGGAAGCGGATGAGTATCGAAAATAGATCACTCTGAACAACTGGACCAGTGTACATTAAGTCATTGAGTGAATAACCAGATGATGTTTTAGCGGAAGCGTCGAAAACGGCACGAAGCTTAGTGGTTGTGCTCTCTGGTTTTATAACACAATGGTGCGGAATGAAATAGTTGGAAGTTGGTATTGAGTAAATGTCTATTTCTGTCATGTGCTTCATTTGTTCATATTCATTCATGAACTTTATGTATTGATTTCTGGTCAGTGGATCCTTCATTAATCGTCGTTCAAGGCTAAGGAATCGTTTGTGGGCTGTTGCCTTCGAATCGCCTAATACAGAAGCATGTTCACGGAACGGTATCCTGACAACAAAACGACCTTCATTATTTCTTTGGATATTTTGAACAAATAATGATTCACATTGTTGTTCATCTTGCGAAAGGCCCTTTTCAGTGCATCCATCGTCTTCCATTCTCCACAGCCGTTCTATGACGTCATTTAACAACTCATCGTCAAAATTATTGGTAAAAACTGCGCAAGTTGCAGCGTCCTTGGGATATATACTTGAAGATAATTTTCCGCTGATAATCCATCCAAGTGATGTGTTCAACAAGATTGGAAGGTTGCCCGACAATTCTATCTTTTCTTTTTGTATTAAATTGAAGTAATGCTCAGCACCCAACAGAATGTCTACTCTTCCTGGTAGATTGAAGTATGGATCAGCTAAGTCCAAGTTTGGAATTTGCCATTTGGAAATATTAATATGCTGACTTGGTTGAGGGGGAATGATTGTCGGGATAACAAACGCTTCTAAGTTTGTCTCAAACTTATTGTTTATTGATTGTAGCTTCAAATTAACCCTTTTTGAAACTCGTTTCTTGCCATTTCCTACACCATCTATGCATAATGATGCTGTTGAAGTTGAAACACCTAGTTTTTTGACGACTTGCTTGGAAATGAGGTTTACTTGTGAACCAGAATCAAGAACAGCACGAAACTCTGCTGAATTTCCGTTAGGTGCTGTTATTTTTACTCTTGCTGTTGCAAGTATAATATAATCCCTCTCTGATGATGAGGCATTTGCAGAAGCAGATGACACCGCTACGTTGAAAGAACTGGGTTTCACTTCAATGTTCGGGGATGCAATTGAAGTCTGCTTGATTTGTGGACTAAGTTTTGATTCAATATGTAACAATGTGTTGTGCTTTTTGTTGCATTTTCTACATGAGCCTGATGAACAGTCCTTGGAAGAGTGGTCTCCTTTGAAGCAGTTGAAGCAAAGTTTTTGTGATTGTACAACTCTTAATCTTTCTATAGCTGATAAATTCAAAAACTTTCCACAGAGATATAAAGCATGGTTTCCATTATTGCAAAAAGTACACCTAGAAGCCTTTTTCATTTCAACACCCGCTGAATTTACTTTAATGCGGAAATAATGAAAAGAATGACCTAATTATTATAATAGTTGCAAGTGTTGAAATTTGATACATTAAGAATATGAAAAGAATGACCTAATTATTATGTTTAAATAATAATTGCAAGTATTGCAATTTGATACATTTAGTAAAAAATATGAAAGAATGACATAATTATTACATTTAAATAATAATTGCAAGTATTGCAATTTGGTAAAAATATTAAAATATAGTGTTGAACAAATGATAAATCTAAATTATTACATAAAATAATAAGACAAATAACTTTAAAATAAGTACACAATGGTTAACTAAATTTGGGCACATCGTGCTTCTGTTAAAAACAAAATAATAAATATATAAAATAGTTTTAATATTTTTGTGTAGGCGTGCTTTCACCCTCCATTATCATTATCGGGATAAAAATAGTACATTATTTTTTTAAAAACTTGATGTCGTTTGATATCTGATTTCTAGCAGAAATTTCACGTCAACTTGTTTAGTACTTGGATTAATTGCATTTGAAAGTTTTAAGAAGTGAAATAACATCTTCAGCTAAAGCACTTCCGTTGATGATAAAGTCACATACGTCTGCTTTCTACTTGTGTAACTAATAACGGCTTCTCCAAGTCTTGTGTTTCTTGTCAAATATAAAAGCCATCCAAGAGCTTTTCGATAAAGCTCGATGTCAAATAATAGTTGATCATCTATTGGCGAGTCTTTTTAACCGACTTCTAAAAAAGAACGAGATTATAAATTTGAATGAATATTGCTTTTTTATATATGTGCCTCCATAACTCAGTCATTTTTGGATCGATTTTTAAAACATCTTTTTTAACAACGGTTCATAATCGTAAAAATTTAAGGGAGTCCCCATATAACACACATATTTCTTACGTGCATTATGTACCGTAAAGGGCACCACTTCAAAATTTTAAAAAAAACTGCGTATCACTATAGCTCCCAATGTCAAAAAGTAATACAAACATAAATCTAAAAATTTAAAGGTGTCCCAATATCTTTTGAATCGTTTTAGACAAACACTTGTAAGTTGGAGATAACTTCGATTGCCATGAATGTTATAGTAACAAGTATTGATATTCATAGGTGACCGTAAACTGACCTTAACGTTGAAAATTGGACAGAACATCGATTGATATAACGGTTAAAATTTGAGGTATAAATTTTCAAAAATTGTTGTTGTCATTTTTTGCAAGAATTATATATACCCAACATTAAATGGGACTTTGGAAGTTTTTACATTCGACATTTGGATTTTTCGAACATGCTATTTTTATAATTTACTTGATAAATATAAAGCTTTCCACCTTTCTTCCATAATCATTAATTTGAAACGTTTTTCCAATTGCATCAAAGACAGCTTTTGAATCCAATATCAATTAATACTTAATTAATTCTTTGATTCAAGCACCACGCAGATTGCTTTAGACCATATATACTTTTTATACTTTGCATACAAGCTGCTCATGTCTCTCCACAACAAAACCAGTTGGTTGTTTCATATACATTTCACTTTCTAATACGGCATTTACACTATCCAATTTTTCATGAAACTAACATGAAATTTTTGTTTGTTTGTGAAGCAGGAGGAGAGCACAATATGGTATTGCTTGAGTTTTGTGGGGATGTTTTTATTGCTAATGTTTGCTTTTAGATAACGCATAACGCTATAACTTAAATAGAAATTTGAGAAAAAAAATGCCTAAAAAAATTGCATAGTGTAAATCTGGACTAAGTCTCCACCTAAAATGCAGTTTTCACATCAATATCTCGCACAAACATATTATTTAGTGATGTCACTGCCAATAGAGTTCGAAATGTTGTTTCTTTAACAACTGGTGCGAAGACCTCATTATAATCCTGGCCAAATTTCTGAGAAAATCCTTAAGCTACCAATCTTGCCTTAAACATTTGTGAACTATCAGCTAAAGTTTTCATCTTGACAGCTTTTCTGCCTTTTGTTAATTCAACCAGATCCCATACATCATGCGCATACGTAGATTATATTTCTTCTTCCATTGCATTTAACAACTGATTTCTATTCAAAACTTTCAACTGATTCTTTGTATATTGAAGACTCTTTTAAATTTGTGGTTTTGTCACCATATTTTTTAGGCGGTAATCGTCTTGTCGTTCGAGACGATCTTCTCAAGGATTTGCTTTCCATAGGTTGGTTTTTCTTCGCATCTTTATTAGTGACAAGGCAAATTTTATCTTCTTCTGGTGTAAAACATCAATCAAAAACATCGTCTAGTATCGGTTAACAACTTTGACGGCTTATTTCAAAATTTTCTTGTTTAATGAATTTAACATCCCTTGATATGACAATATTACCATTACCATCTACCAATCTCTAAACTTCTGACTCATCACAAAAGTCTTAACAAAATTCATTAACGGTGGCTTAAAAACCCACCGCTCATAAAGAGTTTTGTCAACTGCTCTTAACGGTAAACGATTTTAAACCGACTTCAAAAAAAGAAGGAGGTTATCAATTTGACTGAATGTTGGATCGATTTAATTTTTTTTTAATTGAAAGGTGTTGCTAATTAAAAATTAGTCCCGTTTTAAAAACAGTTCATAATTTTAAAAATTAAAGGTGTCGCCATACAACATACTTATTTTACGTGTATTATTAAGAGTAAAGGGCGCCACTTTAAAATAAAACAAGAGTGCTATATTCAGCTATGCCAAGCACATATACCATTCATCAAAAAAGAAATTAAAAATTAAGAATTTTTTTCGATATATAGTTTTACAGCAAAATGACGGCGGCTCTTCATGGGTTAAGTATTTAAAAAAAATGTGTTTATTCTTAAAGATCTTTTCAAAAGCTTCTAAATGATGCAATATTGACATCTTAAAAAAGTAGTACTTTTCTATTAACAGTACAGAGGCCCGTAACTCGGAAAATATGGGCGAGCGCCAATTTTTTCACCTGATATTTTTTTCTTATTTTCTATCGTCCCATATATCTATTTTCTTGATTGGAGTTATTTTATTGTTCCATATGATATGGAAAAATCAGAAGCAGACGTGGTGGTTTGCCAGACGTGGGATTTGGAAATTAAAGGGTGTCCCAATTGTTAATGTAATTTAATGTTTATGGCAAAACTTTTGAACCGTTATGGACAGACAGCTGAAGCTTACAATGGACCTGTATTGCTAACTCCCCTATATCACTTTTCACTTTTGTTTATTTTTTGTTTTTAGTTTTGGTTTTTGGTGCTATTATATACAGCTTTTTATTATTTGAAAATCTACTGCAACTGTCCACTGATATAAAATTTGTACATCTTTTTCATTTAAACAGCTGTAAATGATGCATGCAATTATGGTACCTCGCACAAAAAATCATTTGTTTTATTGTGCTCTTCTTATAAGTGGTTCTACTTTTAAAACTTTTGTCTTTGAAATCAGGGATTTTGTTTTAGCAGGTGACTTTGTTTTTTGTTTTTTGTTTTTTTTTTTTTTTTTTTTTTTATACCCTACTTATCTTAAATTTTATTAAAATTTAATTTTTATTTTAATAATAACATTGCAATATAAAACCAATTTAGGGAATAGTAGTTAAATTTTTTTAATTTTATTTGTTATTGATAAACATCTATTATTAAGATATACATCACCAGCCATATTTTATTCTTGTTCTTTATTTATTTTCCTAGAAATAACCTTAAATATCACGAGTTAATAGATTGTGAATTTCTTTACTTCTTATTATTATATAATAAAATACCATTAACAAGTCAAAAGTGAGTAACGGAAATGTGGATTAATTTTATACCAGGCTCACAAATTTTAAATCGTCGAATACTTTGCGAGTAAATTAAAGAAAACAGAGAAACAACTAAAAATTTTGCTGATAGTATAAAACGTGAAATTTACAATATGGAGCCTATTGATGTTATGATATCAGGTAAGGTGATTATAGTATCCTTTCAATCGAATTAAATAATGGCACACGGAAAAGTTACAAATGCAATACCTGTCACAAAACTACCAGTAATAAAGATGCACTTATTCTTGGTACATCACCTCTATATGCACGAATTAGATTCATGGAATATATTTTGCACTTTGCCTGTTATAATACCGTAGTATTGAGCGACATCAGATATTGTCAGTTAGAAATAATAGTGTTTTAAAAAATATAAGATTAAAGGAAAAAAAGAGAATACAAGATAAGTTTAAAAAATATGGATTGCACATCGCCAAACCGCTATATGGTTACGGAAGCTCTAATGCTGCTTTTTTGAAGATCCAAAAACTACTTCTGTAATAACTAGTATTGAGAAGAACTTAGTAAAGCTAATGTTAATTAGTAAATTGTAACCATGAAGACCAATAACACCTACTGTTCACACAGTTTTGGCGCATACCAAAGAAATTGTTGAAAACAGCATTTTTCCCTTCGGAGAATTAATGGAAAAAGCACAGGAAGCTAGGAATAGGGACGTACAGCGCTATCAATTGCTTAAGACACGAAAATGTTCTAGAATAGCTCCAAATTCCGATTTAATGCACCATTTGCCCTTGTCTTCCGATACAGTATTAAATGCTATTCGAATGAAATAGTGAAGGTAGATCAAGAAGCAAACGAAATACACAATGTATTAATCCCAGATATTTTAGATCTTTTACGGAAATTAAATTAAAAACAGGAATAAATAGTTGCTGCTAAATAGTTGTAATTAAAGTTCAATTTCCAAACATTATTTTAAATTGCATTGTTATTATTGAGGTAAAAATTAAATATTAATAAAATTTAGGATAGGTAGCGCATCATAAGTAAAGAAATCGCCAGGAAGAGGTGCAAGCGCACACATGGGTTTGCTGCGTTAAAAAATACCTATTGTATTCATTCAATTTGATTATTCTTTAATAAAAAACTTTCTTGATGCAATAGAAAAAAAAGCTATCTCTCTAATTTCAAGGAAAAATGTAATAAAAAGTAGAAGAACACAATAAACCTTTAACTACTGTGGTGGTGGTAAATTTAACCCTCTCTTATTTATTTTTTAATTTACTCTCTTCATTTGAGCGCTATCAATTTTATTCTCTTTGTATCTTCTCATAATCCGATTACTATTATTCAGTTGTGTTTTGATCGTCGTGGGTGTCGTATATGCGGACATTTACACGTGCTGGTGTACAAATTACCACTCGTCCGGGCATACGTTTTTTTTTTTTTTATTGGAAATATTTTTACTCCCACATCAGAACTAGCGTAAGTATTTAATGTAAAATAAAATACCACTCCTCAGGTTTAGCGTTAGTTTTTCATGGAATCATTTTTTACAGACTATGTCACATTCCAGGAAAATAAATGATTTAGAGATAGCCAGATTGCTGGAAGACGAATTCAGCGACGTGGATGGCGAAATTGCAGATCCAGATTTTTGCATTCAAGAAAATAATGCAGATGATGAAATAAGCATAGAAGACGAAGCAGGCGGTGAATTTGATGTTACCGATGAATATAATAATGACGAAATTGGCCAAAGTATTGCAGAAAAAAAATGGAGAAGACGCAATAGAGCCAATAACAAACTATTTTTATGAAAAAAATGGGTACAAGCATTCATTAGCTGCGGTTTCCGAACTATTCAAGAAATTTATAAAAAACTGCCAAAACAATTATACCATTGGTACCCATGGTTGCATCGATGAAATGTTAGTGCCGTTGCGCGGTAGATGTAAGTTTAAAATGTATATGCCGAAAAAGCCCGCAAGATATGGTATCAAGATCATGGCGTTAACAGAAGCTCGCACACAGTACCTTGCGAATACTTATGTATATTAGGGCAAAAATTCTGACGGAGATAGTTTGACAAACGAAGAAAAACAACTATCAATACCAACACAAGCAGTATTAAGGCTATGTAAAATTTTAGAAGGAAGTAATAGAAATATTACTGCTGACAACTAGTTTTCCTCAATGCAGGTTATACAACAATTTAAAAAAACAACTTACGTACTTGGGTACATTAAAAAAAAAAACAAAAGAGAAATACCCCCAGAGTTTCAGCCCAACAGAAATAGACCAGTTGAATCTTGTTTATACGGTTTTACCAAAGACGTTACCATTTTATCCTATGTGCCTCGTAAAAATAGAGCGGTTCTTTTATTATCTTCCATGCATCACAAAAAAGAAAACGATGCTCAATGTGGAAAACCCGCAATAATAGCAGACTACAACAACACAAAAGGGGGAGTTGACGAACTTGACAAGAAATGCTCCATATATTCATGTAGTCGACGTACACGACGCTGGCCACTTGCTTTTTTTATAGATTAGTGGATATATGTGCTGCAAATGCTTATGTAATCGAGAGCAGACTTTTTAAAAAATCTGGGCCGACAATTGGTTCTACCACACTTGCAAAGGCGAGAGCACAACCAACGACTACCTAAGTTACTTCGAGATAACATAAGTAGCTTTTTAGGACTAGACTTCGTAACTCCCCCTCCAGTAGATCCGACCTCAGTTGCCAGAAAGCTGTGCTACATCTGCCCTAGTAGGTTAAAGCGAAAGACTACACATGTTTGTCTGTTTTGTTGCAAGCCTATGTGTATGGGATGCAGTAAACGCGTTTGCGTAAATTGTGCAAATAAGGAATTAGATTAGTAAAATTCCTAAAAATGAAGTGATCTCAATTTTTTTTTTACAATATAATTTTTCTTTGTTTTCTTTTTTATTATTAATGTTATACATTTGGCTGTGAAAAAATGCCTTTTATGTTTTGTTTTTTATTTTATACGTTTTTTTAAGCTATGTTTGTTCCTTTTTTAGTTTTAAGAAAATTGAATATGACATAAAATCCTTGTTTTGTTTAACTAGAAGATTGATTTTTTTATTTTATTACTTTATTCATTTAAAAAATGTGTCATCTAATTCCAATTAAGGCCAGGATTCACTATCATACACAATCGTACGATTTAATCACACAAAAATCTGACAGAATTCTGTCCTATTTTCAAAATCGTTCCAAAATGGCGTCGTATGTGCCACACTATTATACAAAAAAGATGCAAAAACATATGGTTTTAATATTTTGTTGTTTTTTCTCCTCATCATCTTAAAAAAATCAACCCTGATCGCATAGAGAAAAATATTTTATGAATTATTTCAAAAGATTATAAAATCGTACAGATCTGTCAAAAACTCTGTCACACACATACAATTTTAATCCACACTATCATACTTTTTGAGCATACATGAAATTTTTGACAGATCTTACGACTGAGTATGATAGTGAATCCTGGCCTTTAAAAGCAAAAAATAAAACTTTTTTTTTTAAATTTTCGAAAAATTAAGAAGGGGTAAAATTTACCACCACCGCAGCATATACGCCAAAATATTTCACCTCAGTAGTTAAAGGTAAAACAAAAAAATTTTTGCGCGAGGTACCATTTGCGTGTATCATTGACAGCTGTTTAATGAAAAGATGTACAAGATACATATCAGTGGATAGGTAATTACCTCCACTATTCAGCTGTGTTTAATTTTTACAGTTGTTTTTCAAATAAAAAAAGCTGTACAAAATACCGCTAACATTTAAAAGATATTATGTCAGGTGTTCATGCCATTAAAGACCAATATGCACGTAACTAAAATCAATAAAACTTTTGGCAAACAATTAATTAAAATATTATTTTTTGTGTAAATAAACAATTTTCTAAAAATTGTAATTTTTTCTTCAATCGCCTTCCCAGACCCCACCTGCGCACAGCAAGATTTGGCAAACTACTGAAAGCCAATCGTGCTAGAATATTTGGTTAAAAAACGAATGAAAATTCGCGCGCAATTTTTTTACAGTCTCGAACATTTAGATTTTTGTTTAAAAATTGCCCATATTAGATATAAAAAGATATCTTGAAGAAAAAGTTAAAAATTTTATAAATTTACTAAAAAACGTTTAAAATCTACTTAAAAAACTGAAAGTACTTTTTGATCGAAATTTCACATTTTTTAATCTTTTATGAAATTTCAAATTAAAAATATTATTACCAATAACATAATGAAGTCAAAGAAAAAAATTACAAGTTACTTCTTATAGCATTAGCTTTATAAATCTGTTTTTAAAATAGTTCTATCTTGTATTTTAAAAAACTACGGCTAAAAGGCAAAAAATGTTAAGGTAAGAATTTTAAAAGTCTAATTTCTCTAAAAGTATAAATGCAAATTCCAAGCACTTTTTTCTTTATCTATTTATATCGAGTATTAAAAATAAAAAATTTTTAAAACCATTTCACTTTTGCTACAGTTATAAGCTCTGAAACATTTTTCAAATTAAAGGTTACCTACTTTGACGCACTGTACTGAAACAGGGTGTATCCAAATGACCTCCTTATAGCTTATGACCTCCTCTATAAATCGCAGTTTGTTTCAATAAGAAGAAGAAGAAGACTTTTATTCCATTTTTTTGGTATTTCACGCCACTGTGCGTGAAACTGCAAAGAAAACCTTCAAGAGACCAACTGGCTCTATTGTTCAATCATTCCCAATACATAGATTGACTCCGTTGTTCAACGATTCCCAATTCATAGATTGGCTCCGTTCTTCTTCTTCTTGATCTGCCAATCCGTAATCGGATGTTGGCGACCATACAAAATTTTTATTGAATTAAGTTTCATTAAATTATTATTTTTAAGCATAATCACATTACAATGTTTCATTTTTTTTCTAAGTATGACTATTGAACTAAATGCTATTTCTGATGAGTTCGGCGAATGCATCTCTGTCCCTTGCTAGATAAAGTACAACACCAACATTTTTGATTCCGAAGACACGATGCCTGTTTTCTACCCAATCTACGTTTTCCTTCAATTTTTCCTTAAAGTATTAGCTGCAATATGTTGTATTTTTCATTTCGCATGATATGTCCAGGTATCTGATTTTCCTGTGTTTTATGAAATTTAAAAGTTCACGGTCTTTGTTTATAATTGCAAGAACTTCAGTATTTGTTATGTGATCAGTCCATTTTATTTTTAGTATTCTTCGTTAAACCCATATCTCAAATGCTTTTAAACGGTTAATATCGGATACTTCCAATGTCCAGGTTTCCATTGCATATAACATTTCACAACTTTTACACATTATAACATTCACTTTCAACAAAATTTTTACTAACAACCAGTGTCCCAAAATCTGAAAACTCGCTAAGATTATACCCATTCCAAAATCTAATTCTGATTACAGGCCTTTTCTGTCAAAAGTTTTTGATAGATTAATTCACAATCAAATTATACGATATATTAAAGCCAATAATATGCTCTCTGATCGGCAATCCGGTTATCGTAAAAAGCACAGTTGTATTACAGCCCTCGTTGATGTTGCTGAAGATATAAGACATCAAGTGAACTGCGGTAACGTTACATTTTTTGTTCTCTTGGATCACTCCAGAGCATTTGACACAGTTGATCATAACTTAATATGTTAAACTAAGGCATATGTTCAGATATTCATCAACTGCCACCGATTTGATATATTCATATCTAATTGACAGATTTAAGTATGTTGAAACTCTCTTCTGTTTTCGTTATGCGTTAATGATCTGCAATGCAAGCTTGAACATTCAATGGTTAGATTGTATGCAGACGATGTTTAGATTTACATAAGTTGCAGAAGTACTGCGGTTAAGACTGTGTGGCAATCTTAAATCAAGAGATAGATCGTGTTTATGAATGGGCCACCGCAAATCCATTAGAAATTAATCCTGCAAAGTCTAAGTGTTTGATTATCAAAAAGAGATTATTAAAATTCAATCATAATCCTATTTTAAAATTAAAAAACCAGCCAATAAATATTGTTAACTCTGCTAAAAATCTTGGTATATATTTCAAAGACAGTCTGACTTGGTCTAATCATGTTAATTTTGTGTGTGGTAAAACGTTTTCAATGCTAAGAAATCTTAGGCAAACTCACTAATGCACCCCAATCAAAATTAGAGTGCTTCTTGCCTAATCATACTTAATACCTATTTTATTTTATGGATGAGAAATTTTTGCCAGCTGCGATAGTGTAAGTAAAAGAAAACTTAATATGGCCTCTAAAAACATTACACGTTACGTATATGGTCTTGGAAGGTATGATCATAATCACACTACGTAACTTTGCTGTATGGCATTAGCTTTGAGGATTTTTTAAGAGTTCGAGTATTACTATTCATGCATAAAATTATATACACACATCAAGCTAAGCATCTCCACGATGCTTAAAATTATCAATATAGAGGCAAAAGGCTTATAGCATTTTGGAATTTAACGCTGCTTTCAGAATACCACTTTTTTATTAATGCTATAAGTCTCTGGAGTGCAATACCCTGTGGACTACAAACGATTCGTAACACACGTCAATTTAGGGAAAATATCATCAATCACTTTTCACGCTGAATAAAGTATACTTATTGCTTTAATTAATTCCTTTTAATTTACTTATATCATATTATATCACTGCACACGTTTGAAAATTAATCAATTAAATTCGATTAAATGTTGAATTTCCGTCGAAAATATTATGTATTTGATTTAATTAATCCACAGTTAATGTTTTTTTTTTTCTCCTAATTTTTAAGGAATATTTAATGTTATATTGTATTCGCATATACTTAGTTCCATACTGCTATATAAGACTTAAAGTCTTGTGTGTGGGACATCAAACAAATAAATAAATAAAAAAATATAAAAATAACAAAACAGGATATACACAACATTTCACGAATCGAAGTTTTAGATTCAGGTCAAACTCCCGGTTTGTACAAGAAGGTTGTATTTAAAAAGTGATGTTCTTGTATTTTCGATACGACGGATTTAGCGGATCCCAGCTAGTATTAACACAGCAACAAAGATATTTAGGTTGGTCGACTGTTTCGATTGGCTGGTTTTGACACTTAGGGACTGTGTTTTGGTATGAATTCTTCCTGCTTATAATCATATATTTTGTTATTTTTACATTAATTTTTAATCCGTAAGAATTACTGCAGGAAGTTAAAGCATCAACCAAAATTTGAAGGTTTTCTAAACTATCAGCAACAAGTGTTGTATTAATATTTTGTCAATTTACTTTTAAATCCACATTTATATTTGAAAGAGCTTCTTGAAATATGCTTCAGAATATACATTAAAAAGTAATGGTGACAGCACGCATCCTTGTCGTACTCCTTTATGTAAAGCAATTTGTCACAAAATTATCAATCTTTATTTCAGCAGTTTGTTGTCAATATAGATTTTGAATGCATCTTATTTCTTTGGAATCAATGCTTATGCTCGTGCTGTACAGTATCAAATGCTTTCTCATAATCAGTGAAACATAAAAATATGTCCTTATGAACGTCTTTAAAATTTTGTACCAGCACACTAACACAACATAAAACTTCAAGAGTACCCATGTAGCTCAAAAACAATTTTATTATTATCATTAAAGAGAAGAGATAGAAATGTTTACGATATATTTCGGCGACTTCCCTGAGTTTTTTGTGTAAATTGAAGTCATCATGCAATATCTGCAATCTTTCGATCTCCGTTGTTCGACGATTTCCAAATAGAACATTCCGGATATGACAAGCTAATTTCGCAAAATAGGCAACACTCACCAGAAGCTGATACTATACAGCAAAAACGAAAGATAGTACAATATGCTTTATTGAAAGTCCTCAGTGCCGTGTTTATTTCTCTCCTCCTGCTGCCGTTAATACTATGCTCTCCAATTAATGGTACAGAGCTTAAGAAAAGCACACATCGTAATTTATACTCAGTTAAAAATAAGAACTCAAATTTACGACAAGTCCAAATTCTACTGTTCTGGTAATTCAATTAAACACGCTTGCGTCAGATTTACAAAGATTTTACCCAAAATGGTCGCTGAAGATACTGACTTGCTAGAATTATACAAGATCATGTCTTTCGAAAGCAAAATACTACACGGGAGTATTATGTTCATGATTGAACTGCCTTTACTAAATCAAGAACATTTCGAACTCTTCAAGATTATCCATATACATACCTACAAAGATGAACAACATGGCTATTGCTATAACAACCAACATTGAATATCTGTCTGTGAACCAGCGACGAGATAAATGAAATGCACTTTAATTTAATACATGTACTGTAGTTAGGAGCGATGTATACTCGAGACTCAATTCACTTTTCCTGTAACATTACCAGTGTGACCACATTTTTAAAATTAATAGAGCTAAATTATTTTCAGAAAAGACCTAAAAAGGCTAAAATATTTGAAAAAGAGCTAAAGAATATAGCTAAACTTATTTTAATATTTTTGTTAATAATTTGCTTTAAAAATAAGACAATATACATTTTTAAGAAAACAAAACAATTTATTTAACAAAAAAATTCTTCAGGAACATAAAAACTCTTATAGCTACATAAAACAAAAATAAATAAAAACATTTCCGAGTGTATAATTTACATACGCATGTAGTATATACCCGTCACTATTTTATAAGGTGTAAACATTCTTAAAAAATATATTTATATATCACTGTATAATCATCTAAATTATTATTTTATAACTTATTATACGTTAAAATCACATTTAAAATTCAGGTATATCTTCATATAAATATTCATCCTCCTTTAAGGATTCCGAAAATATAACACTTTCGTTATATTTACAAATATTTCTATCATATATATTAATGAGATCATTTGTTATTTTAAAATTGTGGCAACTTTTATTTAATGTTTTTTTACTATATCTATATTTTTTAAATTCTTACGCCATTAAACCAAATTTTTCTTAATTTCTGTGCGTATTTTCTAAAACATAATAATTAAAGAGTATTTATATTTAGTTAACGCATATTTGAGTTCCTCATCAATAGCAAATTGCCATTGAATTGTTGGCGATGGGACTATCCTTCAATACCATCATAAACTATGTACATATTTCCATAGTACATATAATTTTTTAACTCTTGCTACCACTAGGTAAAGTATCTGCTACACACTTCATCAGCCTCTGTCTCAACCCCTTTAATATATCTAAATATATGTAGAAGTTCTATATTTTTATATATGCACATATCTAGCACTAACCTCTCCATTTTAATGTCGAAATAATTCTTTGATTAGCATTATTTTTATTTTCTTATTTGTTTAATAAATTACTAATGCTGCTTCCACTTATTTTTTAAAAGACACACTAAATCTTGAAGCAAATAACTTTGCAACAGCTCAACTCTTTACCCTCCATAAATTTTCTATATATATATATATATAATTAGTTTTAAACAAATAAATAATACAAAATTTAATAACATAAAAAAGAGTTAAAAAGGGCTAAATATTTTTCGAAAAGGAGCTAAAAAAGAGCTAGGTGCTAGCTAAATTTAGTTCCAAAAGAGCTAAAATGGTCACACTGCACATTACTCTGCTCAACGATAGAACATATTCGCAATGCAGTTTCATATACAGAACAAGGTTTCATTTGTCGCACTGAACACCATCAACCGCTGGCTTTATGCAACAATATATCAATTAGAGCTAAATGCAGTTTACGACTTTGAATTCATACACTTTCACATTAAAAATACTGGCCTCATGTCCATGAAACAAAACAGTATTATCAAGGAAATATTCTGGCTATCCATGGGCATCAAACTAGTGTCACTACTTTTCATAATTTATATGCCATGGGGCAGAATCAAAATATTTTGGAAATAACTCTGCCATTTGTAAACTAGTCGTTTAGCCGATTGAACCAAAATTTCACATGAGTATAGCAGAGTAGCATATGAACTTAAGTTTTAAAATTATACGATTTTCAAGTTAAAAATTCCAAAATTATAGCTATCAATTAGGGCTATCAATTTTGTTAAAAAAATTCTTAAACATTATATAAAAAGTTTTTATATTTGTTAAGGCTAACTATATGTGTGTACGCCTAAACCAAATTTCGTATAAAACTGATCATTCTTTTAGAAGATGGAGGGCCTTCAGTGTGACCTATTTTACATTAAAATTTTGACTTTAACCTTTTATGTTCTAAAATCCCAAAGCTGGGGTCGAAAAAACAATACTGCTGAAACTATTTCGTGAGCTCTAGTTCATATGTGGCCTTTATAGGAAAATGAGAAAAAAATTCCAGTTTTGGGATTTTGGTATTTAATTTGAGAATTATGGTATTTCCTTTATTTTAATTTTGGAGATTTTTTGCAATTTGATTTAGGCTGACCAACTACACGCGCACAGAAAATTTTATATGATTTGCTTCATTATTCATGATTTGATTTAATTGCATATTTAATATTTCTACTTTCATCAAATTAGACCGTTTTTACAATAATTTTTCGAAATTTTTAGAGATCAGCAAAAAATTTAATATTTTGTCATAATATTTTACTTTTTTGGCATACATATGTGATGCAACTTCCTATTGAATAAAGAAAGATTAACCTCATTATCTAACTAAGGCATATGTTCAGATATTCATCAACTGCCACCGATTTGATATATTCATATCTAATTGACAGATTTAAGTATGTTGAAACTCTCTTCTGTTTTCGTTATGCGTTAATGATCTGCAATGCAAGCTTGAACATTCAATGGTTAGATTGTATGCAGACGATGTTTAGATTTACATAAGTTGCAGAAGTACTGCGGTTAAGACTGTGTGGCAATCTTAAATCAAGAGATAGATCGTGTTTATGAATGGGCCACCGCAAATCCATTAGAAATTAATCCTGCAAAGTCTAAGTGTTTGATTATCAAAAAGAGATTATTAAAATTCAATCATAATCCTATTTTAAAATTAAAAAACCAGCCAATAAATATTGTTAACTCTGCTAAAAATCTTGGTATATATTTCAAAGACAGTCTGACTTGGTCTAATCATGTTAATTTTGTGTGTGGTAAAACGTTTTCAATGCTAAGAAATCTTAGGCAAACTCACTAATGCACCCCAATCAAAATTAGAGTGCTTCTTGCCTAATCATACTTAATACCTATTTTATTTTATGGATGAGAAATTTTTGCCAGCTGCGATAGTGTAAGTAAAAGAAAACTTAATATGGCCTCTAAAAACATTACACGTTACGTATATGGTCTTGGAAGGTATGATCATAATCACACTACGTAACTTTGCTGTATGGCATTAGCTTTGAGGATTTTTTAAGAGTTCGAGTATTACTATTCATGCATAAAATTATATACACACATCAAGCTAAGCATCTCCACGATGCTTAAAATTATCAATATAGAGGCAAAAGGCTTATAGCATTTTGGAATTTAACGCTGCTTTCAGAATACCACTTTTTTATTAATGCTATAAGTCTCTGGAGTGCAATACCCTGTGGACTACAAACGATTCGTAACACACGTCAATTTAGGGAAAATATCATCAATCACTTTTCACGCTGAATAAAGTATACTTATTGCTTTAATTAATTCCTTTTAATTTACTTATATCATATTATATCACTGCACACGTTTGAAAATTAATCAATTAAATTCGATTAAATGTTGAATTTCCGTCGAAAATATTATGTATTTGATTTAATTAATCCACAGTTAATGTTTTTTTTTTTCTCCTAATTTTTAAGGAATATTTAATGTTATATTGTATTCGCATATACTTAGTTCCATACTGCTATATAAGACTTAAAGTCTTGTGTGTGGGACATCAAACAAATAAATAAATAAAAAAATATAAAAATAACAAAACAGGATATACACAACATTTCACGAATCGAAGTTTTAGATTCAGGTCAAACTCCCGGTTTGTACAAGAAGGTTGTATTTAAAAAGTGATGTTCTTGTATTTTCGATACGACGGATTTAGCGGATCCCAGCTAGTATTAACACAGCAACAAAGATATTTAGGTTGGTCGACTGTTTCGATTGGCTGGTTTTGACACTTAGGGACTGTGTTTTGGTATGAATTCTTCCTGCTTATAATCATATATTTTGTTATTTTTACATTAATTTTTAATCCGTAAGAATTACTGCAGGAAGTTAAAGCATCAACCAAAATTTGAAGGTTTTCTAAACTATCAGCAACAAGTGTTGTATTAATATTTTGTCAATTTACTTTTAAATCCACATTTATATTTGAAAGAGCTTCTTGAAATATGCTTCAGAATATACATTAAAAAGTAATGGTGACAGCACGCATCCTTGTCGTACTCCTTTATGTAAAGCAATTTGTCACAAAATTATCAATCTTTATTTCAGCAGTTTGTTGTCAATATAGATTTTGAATGCATCTTATTTCTTTGGAATCAATGCTTATGCTCGTGCTGTACAGTATCAAATGCTTTCTCATAATCAGTGAAACATAAAAATATGTCCTTATGAACGTCTTTAAAATTTTGTACCAGCACACTAACACAACATAAAACTTCAAGAGTACCCATGTAGCTCAAAAACAATTTTATTATTATCATTAAAGAGAAGAGATAGAAATGTTTACGATATATTTCGGCGACTTCCCTGAGTTTTTTGTGTAAATTGAAGTCATCATGCAATATCTGCAATCTTTCGATCTCCGTTGTTCGACGATTTCCAAATAGAACATTCCGGATATGACAAGCTAATTTCGCAAAATAGGCAACACTCACCAGAAGCTGATACTATACAGCAAAAACGAAAGATAGTACAATATGCTTTATTGAAAGTCCTCAGTGCCGTGTTTATTTCTCTCCTCCTGCTGCCGTTAATACTATGCTCTCCAATTAATGGTACAGAGCTTAAGAAAAGCACACATCGTAATTTATACTCAGTTAAAAATAAGAACTCAAATTTACGACAAGTCCAAATTCTACTGTTCTGGTAATTCAATTAAACACGCTTGCGTCAGATTTACAAAGATTTTACCCAAAATGGTCGCTGAAGATACTGACTTGCTAGAATTATACAAGATCATGTCTTTCGAAAGCAAAATACTACACGGGAGTATTATGTTCATGATTGAACTGCCTTTACTAAATCAAGAACATTTCGAACTCTTCAAGATTATCCATGCTATAACAACCAACATTGAATATCTGTCTGTGAACCAGCGACGAGATAAATGAAATGCACTTTAATTTAATACATGTACTGTAGTTAGGAGCGATGTATACTCGAGACTCAATTCACTTTTCCTGTAACATTACCAGCGTGACCACATTTTTAAAATTAATAGAGCTAAATTATTTTCAGAAAAGACCTAAAAAGGCTAAAATATTTGAAAAAGAGCTAAAGAATATAGCTAAACTTATTTTAATATTTTTGTTAATAATTTACTTTAAAAATAAGACAATATACATTTTTAAGAAAACAAAACAATTTATTTAACAAAAAAATTCTTCAGGAACATAAAAACTCTTATAGCTACATAAAACAAAAATAAATAAAAACATTTCCGAGTGTATAATTTACATACGTATGTAGTATATACCCGTCACTATTTTATAAGGTGTAAACATTCTTAAAAAATATATTTATATATCACTGTATAATCATCTAAATTATTATTTTATAACTTATTATACGTTAAAATCACATTTAAAATTCAGGTATATCTTCATATAAATATTCATCCTCCTTTAAGGATTCCGAAAATATAACACTTTCGTTATATTTACAAATATTTCTATCATATATATCAATGAGATCATTTGTTATTTTAAAATTGTGGCAACTTTTATTTAATGTTTTTTTTACTATATCTACAGGGTGTTTTTTATAGACGTATAGAACTTCGAATTGAAATAAAACACAAGAAAATCGTTTTAATGTCCATCAATTTGGCTTTATTGGAAGGATAATTTTATGCCATTAATGTTTAAATATGATTTCGGGCATGTGGCCGCCGCGGCTGGCTCGAATAAAGTCAATTCTACAGGTCCAATTTTCAACCACTTTTTTGAGCATGTGGGGCCGTATGTTGGCAATAACGCCACGAATGTTGGCTTCCAAGTCCCCTAACGTTTCTGGTTTGTTGGCGTAGACGAGCGACTTCACATATCCCCAAAGAAAATAATCCAATGGTGTCAAATCGCACGATCTTGGTGGACAATTGACAGGTCCATTCCGCGAAATTATGCGCTCATCGAATGTTTCCTTCAATAAATCGATTGTAACGTGCGCTGTGTGGCATGTAGCGCCGTCTTGTTGGAACCACAACTCATGCACATTCATGCCATCCAATTGGGGAACAAAATAGTCGGTTATCATGGCTCTATACCGGTCTCCATTAACGGTAACTGACTCTCCAGCATTATTTCGGAAGAAGTATGGCCCAATGACTCCACCAGCCCATAGAGCACACCAAACAGTCAGTTTTTGTGCATGTAATGGCGTTTCAAGGGTCTCATGTGGATTCCCTTCACTCCAAATGCGGCAATTTTGCTTGTTGACGTAGCCATTCAACCAAAAATGAGCCTCATCACTGAACAAAATTTTGCTATGAAAATCAGCATCGAGATCAATCTCATTTTCGGCCCATACACCAAAATCACGACGCATTGCATGGTCTCGCGGCTTTAATTCTTGCACAAGCTGGATCTTGTAAGGTCGCAAGCCAAGATCTTTGCGCAAAATCTTCCATAAAGTTGATGGACAAAGCTCTAATTGCTGTGCACGGTGGCGAATCGATTCATTCGGGTCCTCTTCAACACTTTGCTCTACAGCGGCAATTGTTTCTTCGGTGCGCACTGTTCGACGTCTCTGCGGATGCGTATTATCACATAGAGTAAACGTAGTGCGAAAACGATCCATGGTTAACCGAATTAATTGCTCTGATGGCCGATTATGTCGACCATAAAATGGACGGAGCTTGCGGTAAACTTCGCGAACTGAACCATTATTTTCGAAATAAATTTGCACGATTTGCAAGCGTTGTTCTTTTGTCAACCTATTCATGATGAAATGGCAAACCAAACTAAATATTAATCACTTGACAGCTGACAAAATGGCCGCCAGTTAAAAAAGTGATGCCAACTTAAAGTTCTATACGTCTATAAAAAACACCCTGTATATTTTTTAAATTCTTACGCCATTAAACCAAATTTTTCTTAATTTCTGTGCGTATTTTCTAAAACATAATAATTAAAGAGTATTTATATTTAGTTAACGCATATTTGAGTTCCTCATCAATAGCAAATTGCCATTGAATTGTTGGCGATGGGACTATCCTTCAATACCATCATAAACTATGTACATATTTCCATAGTACATATAATTTCTTAACTCTTGCTACCACTAGGTAAAGTATCTGCTACACACTTCATCAGCCTCTGTCTCAACCCCTTTAATATATCTAAATATATGTAGAAGTTCTATATTTTTATATATGCACATATCTAGCACTAACCTCTCTATTTTAATGTCGAAATAATTCTTTGATTAGCATTATTTTTATTTTCTTATTTGTTTAATAAATTACTAATGCTGCTTCCACTTATTTTTTAAAAGACACACTAAATCTTGAAGCAAATAACTTTGCAACAGCTCAACTCTTTACCCTCCATAAATTTTCTATATATATATATATATAATTAGTTTTAAACAAATAAATAATACAAAATTTAATAACATAAAAAAGAGTTAAAAAGGGCTAAATATTTTTCGAAAAGGAGCTAAAAAAGAGCTAGGTGCTAGCTAAATTTAGTTCCAAAAGAGCTAAAATGGTCACACTGCACATTACTCTGCTCAACGATAGAACATATTCGCAATGCAGTTTCATATACAGAACAAGGTTTCATTTGTCGCACTGAACACCATCAACCGCTGGCTTTATGCAACAATATATCAATTAGAGCTAAATGCAGTTTACGACTTTGAATTCATACACTTTCACATTAAAAATACTGGCCTCATGTCCATGAAACAAAACAGTATTATCAAGGAAATATTCTGGCTATCCATGGGCATCAAACTAGTGTCACTACTTTTCATAATTTATATGCCATGGGGCAGAATCAAAATATTTTGGAAATAACTCTGCCATTTGTAAACTAGTCGTTTAGCCGATTGAACCAAAATTTCACATGAGTATAGCAGAGTAGCATATGAACTTAAGTTTTAAAATTATACGATTTTCAAGTTAAAAATTCCAAAATTATAGCTATCAATTAGGGCTATCAATTTTGTTAAAAAAATTCTTAAACATTATATAAAAAGTTTTTATATTTGTTAAGGCTAACTATATGTGTGTACGCCTAAACCAAATTTCGTATAAAACTGATCATTCTTTTAGAAGATGGAGGGCCTTCAGTGTGACCTATTTTACATTAAAATTTTGACTTTAACCTTTTATGTTCTAAAATCCCAAAGCTGGGGTCGAAAAAACAATACTGCTGAAACTATTTCGTGAGCTCTAGTTCATATGTGGCCTTTATAGGAAAATGAGAAAAAAATTCCAGTTTTGGGATTTTGGTATTTAATTTGAGAATTATGGTATTTCCTTTATTTTAATTTTGGAGATTTTTTGCAATTTAATTTAGGCTGACCAACTACACGCGCACAGAAAATTTTATATGATTTGCTTCATTATTCATGATTTGATTTAATTGCATATTTAATATTTCTACTTTCATCAAATTAGACCGTTTTTACAATAATTTTTCGAAATTTTTAGAGATCAGCAAAAAATTTAATATTTTGTCATAATATTTTACTTTTTTGGCATACATATGTGATGCAACTTCCTATTGAATAAAGAAAGATTAACCTCATTATCATTCTTAGGTGTCATTAAATATGAGCATTCCAATATGTATCTTACTTTCATGAATTTATGTTACGGAAGTAAAAATTTGTATGCCCGTGTGAAAAATTCTGTGAAGATAAAATTATACCTGAAAAACGGGTTAAAAAAGTAAGGTTAAATGTGATGACCTTTTAGATTTTTACCTAGTTTCTTTGCTTCTTTTAATATTTACGTACCAAAATTTTTTATGACGTGTAGTGCGAATCATTATTCTTTTTTAACGATTATCAGCTTGTTAAATTGACTTAACAACAAAATTTTCGATTTTGCTATTTACTAACACATTTAACGATCGTCGCTTAAAACAAGCTGATTTAGTTAGCAAGTTATTCATCGTTATAATTTTTCATCGATTATAATTTTTGCCTTGTTATATCTGAGCATAAATACAGAACATATTTTTGAACACAATATAAAAAGTTTGTTTTCATTTTAATTAAATTAAATTAAACATACTTGTTTAACTTAATAGGTATACGCGCATTTAAAATTTATTCCGAAAATAAATTTCTTGTTGAAAAATTTAGTTTAATTGTTGATAGAGATGCCGCTCAATTTCAACTTGTGTCTTATATCGTTAAGCTGAAGTTGAAGAATTACATAAGTGTTATTGCAAACAACAGAAAATGTAGACAAGTACTCGTATACCTATTGTTGTATTTTTTCAAGTAAGTGAATTGCACTACTGAAAACACATATAAATATTCGCATGAATACAGTAGTTGTCATATTTAAAAAACATCATGCCGATTACATTAAAGTTTGAGACATTGTATTCTTTTTTGGGGACTGATGCTACAAAGGGATCTGATAAAAATAAGGACATGAAGATAATTACTAAGGCTACATACTTGGATGCATACTGATGCGAAATTCTCAACCTACGTCGCATTAGGTGGAGCTCCCTGCAAATCTTATGATGATTTACAGCGGTCAAAAAAAGTATTCGACATGAAATCTTATTTTTACAAATCATTTATTGTGTTAAATGCGGACAAGAATTTAAAGCATTTAGCTGTAATTTTTTATTACAGTGGAGGTAATTTCTTATTAAAAGTAACAAAGATTAATAATATTTGAGAATGTGAGACAATTGTGCGTGTTTTATAAAAAACACTAAAATTGCAAAGCAAAAAAAGTATTCGACATCACTCATTTTTTGTCGCCTTTGCGTTAATATGTTAACTATGCTTGTTGTTGTTATAGTTAATACTGTTAGGAGTTTAGTTCGAAGCTTTTTTCTTGCATTGTTATCAGTTAGTTTCACGTGGTTACGAAAATGGGGCGCAAAAGACGAGAAACCTCTATTGAAATAAGAAATTTAGTAATCCACCATTTTGAATTAGGCAAATTGGAAAATTCAATTTCAGAAATTATTGGAAGGCCACGAACTACTGTCCATTATATAATAAAAAACACAAAGCTGCAAAAACAGTTGAATAAGTTTCCGTGGTCGTCCACGGAAACTTACAGAGGTACATGAGCACCAAATACTGCGCGGAGTCAAAAAAATCCCCGAGTCAATGCATCAACATTAGCCAAAAATATCAAGGAATACGTAGGCACTGAAGTTACTCCCCAAACAATTAGAAATGTTTTAAAAAAGCATCAATTTCATGCACGATAAGCTAGAAAAAAACCTCACATCTCAAAGAAAAATCGAATTATGCGATTAGAGTTTGCTAAAAAGTATGTAAATGAGCCAGAAGAGTACTGGATGAATGTAATTTTTGCTGACGAAAACAACTACAATCTATTTAGATGTGATGGTAAGGTTCTAGTTTATCGAAAAGCAAATACAGAGTTGGAGGAAAGAAATATGGTGCCAACGGTTAAACACGGTCGAGGTGGTGTTATGGTCTGGGGATGTATGGCGGCATCAGGAGTTAGTAATTTATCATTCATTGATGGAATAATGGATCATTTGAAATATATTGAAATTTTGAAGGAAAATTTGCGTCCTAGCGCAGAAAAATTTGGACTTTCAGGCAAATTTAAATTCTATCAAGATAATGATATAAAACATTCCGCAATGAATACAGGGCTACGGCTTTTGTACAACTGCCCGAAAGTGATAAAAACGCCGCCACAATCTCCAGATCTTAACCCAATTGAACATCTTTGGGGTCATCTGGAGAAAAAAATTAGATCTCGTGCATTTACAAATAAAAACCAAATGAGGGCAATATTGCAGGACGAATGGTATAAAATTGAGCCAGGATATACAATGTCATTAGTAAAGTCTATGCCCGAGCGTTTAAAAGAGGTTTATACGGCCCAAAGGAATAGTAACTCGTTACTAGAATGTCAATAAGAGTTTAATTTTATAATAGTTTTTGATATGTCGAATACTTTTTTTGTTGCTATTTTTTAGCTTAAGTTGTAAATATTATGTTTTTTTGTTTTAGTAGTTGTAAAGATCTCATTTTTTTTACAGAATTATATTCTTTGTTCCTTAATTAAAAAAATTTTATGTAAATTTTACCAATAAACAAAATCTAATTATTTTTATTGAAACACAAATAAAATTTTATATAGATGTCGAATACTTTTTTTGACCGCTGTATGTTCGAAGCTCAAGAAAAAAGGTTAAACGAAAAACTTTCTTCAGTTTCAAAAGATGAAATTTCCGATACGTTCAAAGAGTTGCTAAAACAACCGGCCTGCCGGGGCAGTACACATCTCCAGTATTCTTCCTAGTGCATTGGTTAAAACGAATTGTTAACAGCATAACTACTTCGCAATCTCAGTCTAATTTTACGGAGGAAGAAGCTGTTACTCTGATGTTGGAATTCAGAATAAGCTGAAATAAGTACCAAATTTTTAGAAAAGCTTTACTTGAGAAAGGACGTGCAATTTTACTATCAAAAAAACTTGCAAGAAGAGAGTGAGAAAAGAGCGTAAAAATGTGAGAGAGAAAAATTTATTTCAAGTTTTGGCTAGTAAAATTTTTACTAGCAAGAACTAGTCTAACAGCTGTTTTTTAGTTTTTTCTACAAAATAATTTCCTTTATAAACGTCTGAAAAAAGAAATTTTTGTAAAATTAAAGAAAATACTTGCATTTTGGCAATAAAAAGACTATAAAATTAATATTTTTGTTGTTTTTTTTTTTTTCTTTAATTTAGCTAGGGGAGTATACACCAAAGAAGTTTAAAACCACAGAAATTTGGATTGGAACCTTCTAGCTTTGCAAGTGTTTTTGTTCTTTAATAGTGAAAACTAAACAATCCAATGATGAAACATTTACGAGGGCTGCTATTTATATTTCTGGCCTGGCAACACTGAGTGCTGCCAAGTGCAATCTGACATTTCCATTGGAAAGTTTGTCATTTTTAAGCAAAATCGTACTCAAAACGTTTTGACGAACGACCATTATTTGTATTGTTTACAGTGACTTGAAAAAATTAATATAGAAAAAAAATGGAATTAACTCGTGAACATTTTCGTGCCATCATTTTTCACAACTTTCGACGTGGATTATCACGACAAGAGTGCATTGATGAACTTAAATCTTTGTATGGCGATGAAGCACCATCCTATAGCACTGTGAAAAATTGGTATAATGAATTTAATCGTGGCCGAAGCTCGCTCAAAGACGAATTCCGTGAAGGTCGTCCAAAAACGGCTGTTGTGCCAGAGAACATTGATGCCGTGCGTGAACTCATAATGCAAGATCGACATGCGACATACCGAGAGATAGAGACATCCTTGGACATTTCTTCCACCAGCATACATTCGATACTGCATGAACACCTGGCCGTAAAAAAGGTTTGTTCTCGTTGGATCCCGCACAATTTGAAAGTCGCTGAAAAAAAGGCTCGTGTCGATTGGTGCAAAGAAATGTTGCAAAAATACGATTGCGGTGCTTCAAAAGACGTTTATAAGATCGTCACAGGTGACGAATCATGGATCTATGCGTATGAGCCCGAAACGAAACAACAATCGACCGTGTGGATCTTCAAAGACGAGCAAAATCCAACGAAAGTTTTTCGTGGAAGAAGCACTTCGAAGCAAATGGTCGCCTGTTTCTTCGGCAAAACTGGTCATGTGGCGACTTTTCCGCTTGAGCAACGTAGGTCGGTCACTTCTGAGTGATACACTACAATTTGTTTGCCTGAAGTCATCGGAGAAATTCGAAAAACCAACAAGAGAAGACAAATCATTGTTCACCACGACAATGCGAGCTCTCACACATCGGCTCAAACCAGAGCGTTTTTGTCCGGCCAAAACGTCATACAGCCGTACAGCCCTGATTTGGCACCTAATGACTTCTTCTTGTTTCCGCACATCAAGAAAAAAATGCGTGGTCAACGATTTTCGTCGCCAGAAGAAGCTGTTGAAGTGTTCAAATCCATGTTTTAGAGGTGTCTCAATCGGAGTGAAAAAAGTGCTTCGACAACTGGTTTGAGCGCATAAAAAAGTGTATAAATCATGCTGGAGAATACTTTGAAAAACAATAAAACCATTTTTGATTATAAATATTCGCATTTTCACTATTAGGCCAGAAATATATAGAGCAGCCCTCGTAATGCAGAGTACTTTTTTTCGGTACAATTTTAATAAGAATAGAACAATTTTTGTGTACAAGTATAAACTTTATTTATACACATGTATGAAGTTTTCATTATTTTTAGTGTAAATATTTTACATTTAAATCACAATAAGAATGTTTATTAGAAGTAACTGCAAACAAAGGAACATTTATGATGTGCTTAAACATCGTAAACACTCTTGTAAATTACTTAGTAATTAAACAAATGTATAACATTTTATACATATTTTTGTTATTTGGTTGAATTCTCAACCTAACAAAACAGAGTTCTTTAACTCTACTTAATCTTTTAGACATGCATCATTATATGACAGATTATTTTAATAAAATAAATAATAATTTTAAGAAAATAAAAGCACTTTTACGAAATATTCATAAACAAAAAATAACAAAGAAAACTTATTATCTTCTAAAGTTTTTAGAAACGATTGTTAATTTAAGAATTACATTTTCCGAGCATAATTGTTTAAATTGATAAAACTGAGATACATATGGAACGGTCATATTTAATGACACATAGTTTTGCACGTGAGAATGATGGTGAGGTGAATCTCTTTTTATTTAAAAGGAAATGGCATCATTTATATTTGTATACATAAGAAAGTAAAATATTATTACAAAATATACATTTTTTTTTTTTGCTGATATCTCTCTCTTTTTCGAAAAATTATTTTAAAAATGGTCCAACTTGAGGAAAGTAAAAATAAATTAATTTTTATTATATTATTATTTGAACTGTGAATATTATTTAAAAATGAATTAAAATTATTTTGGCTTAAGTTCATTTTATTTTTAATTTCTAAAAATCTTTTTTTTAGAAAGAAAATTTATTTTACAAATGTATGCGGACGTTTTCCAAAGAAAACAAGAAAAATTAGACGCTAACAGAATGAAATGCTGCACTTACTGGACCGCTACGACCTTCATCAGCATTCGTCGCATCTATCTACCTTAGTTGTGTATTTTTATAAACATCATCTATTTAACCAACTAACTTTGTAAATAAGAATACGAGAATATTCATATCAACATTAATTTGGTTAGACGAAATTTACACATAAACTTTACTGTTCTCTCTGTATTTCGTCTTGTACATTTGTTTTTGCTTTTGTTTCAATCATCGATTGAACACGAATGCAAATTTTTTTTTAAGTCATTCTTACTTGTTTAATATATATTTTTACAGCAGACGATACTAGCTTTGGGATTTTAGCATTAAGCCAAAAATTTTAAAATATTAACATGCAGATTAAAGCACCATTTTGTTGGTACTGACTAGGCCTTTAAGACCGTAAAATTTTTAAAATTCAGACAAAAATTGTGGAGGGCATAGCATTAGCAAAATTTGCAGGTGCGAGGTACCCAACTTTGTGACAACATAGCCCCACCCCTGGTAAGTCGATAGTACCCAGTTTTAAAACTTAAGTTCAAATGCTCTTCTGCTTTACTTATGTAAAACTTTGGTGCAATCGATCTAGCTGTTTACAAATGGCTGAGTAGTTTCCAAAATATTTTGATTCCACCCCACTGTGCATGGTTGGCAATATTAGGGTAATTAGAAAACCGTCCCAATTTAAGTGTCTTCTAGCACCAAATATCGATTAGAACACCAAATTAAATGAACTTACCTACATCCAAAAGCAACTGGCATCCGGTTTTTTACCATCTATATATTGGCTTTGTGGTGCTGCTTCTATCATTTCTGATAATCGTGATTTTAATAGTCTGGCGACTTAATTGCTATAAAAGAGCATCAATCAAACTGTTTATAACACCCCCGCAGCCTACGATAGGCCAGCGTAGCTCAAAAATTCAAAAATAGCTATGTTATATGTATATTATTTTAATTTAACTTTTTGTCTATGTATATGCTTCGCTCAGCGTTGGGGAGAATGTCAACACAGAATCTAAAATTTCTTAACGAAAAACGTAATGAAAATAAAGAATTATTTAGCGTAATTAACTAACTACATACACGCGTACATTAGAGAATTCAATAATTGCCCTTTTATTTAGCGTAATATATTAAAATTAAAAAAATGCTTACATTGACAGAATTCAGTCATTTATATTTAAGAATAAAGTTTACTTAAAATTCTGTCTGTCACCTTTAGACAAGTTTAATATTACAACAAGTGCAAAATAAGGTAAAATTTCTATAACTGTATATTTTAATGTTATTGTGATTAATTTTAATTAAGATGTAAGAAATTGTTTTAAAGACCACCAAAAATAATCAAATTTAGGTTTTTCTACCCAGCACATGGTGTATTTACCAGGGCTATAACTAGTTAAATAAAGTAACTTATTAAACAACTCAGGGCTCCAAAGGAAACCTTTGGTGTTCAAAACGCACATTGCGATTCAGGTTCGGCAAAATTAAAATAAAAAATACATATGAAGATATACAATTTGGTTTTGATGTAAGTATCTTTTACTTAAAAGGGATTTTTATTTTTTTGCTGTCTGTTTCTATTTCACTCTTTATTCTTTTTGGTCATGTATAAATAAGTAGCTATATTAAAACCTCGTCTGCAGTGATTACGCTATGGTTATCAAATATGTTACACTTTATTTGTCAAATGTTGGCCTAATCTGACCGTATCGTCATATTTCCTGCATAACGCTACTACTTCCTTTGCTTTAGTTTAGTAGCTCTTATCTAGTTTAACAAAAATTTAAGCACTTTCAAATTTCAATTAATTGATAGAAGCTGTCATTGATGATTTAATATTTAAACGGCCTGGATATTTGTTTTTAATGACTTCTGGCTAAGATGATGTAAATATCATTATCACCGGAACTTGGGCAATAAAAAAAAGTTCATCTTCATTAATTACTGCAAACTTAGTTGTGTAAGAAATAACCTCGTTTGAGTAGCTGTTACCGTCAGGGTAAAAACTAAAGACCCTTTCTAAAAAATAATTGGTGATTGGCAAAGATTTTAACATTATAATTTATTTATCGGATATCAGAACTAAAATAACACCTTAAATTAATCCTGCATATCTGCAAAGTTAAGGTCCTTTTTTTATTTTAAAATTTTGCCACGTTTGTTAGACATAAAACCTTATAAGCTCTATTCCATTCAGAATAATATGTCTAACAGAAACTAATTTGAATATATTTTGTTTTTTTTATTTATATTTCAACTTCTTTTTAATAGTAGATTATTATGAAGCTCCTCTTATATTAAATTTTCAGATTGGCTATATAAAATATAAGCAACCAATTTCAACTATTGGACCCAGCTTCAGTCCTACAAGAAATGTGTTATCAAATACACCTCCACTTGAACAGTACACATCAGAGATGCCAAGTGACTTATCACACAATATTGGGTATTGCACTCTGCGAAGCGGCTTACAGCCCACTTCTTCGCATGTGGGAGTAATACCGATGGTATGTATAACTTTAAGCATTCAAAAACAAGAAAGAGAACCTACTCTTTACTCTCTTTATTACGTATATTGGTTTTAGTTTTTGCAAGTAAATTAAGTATAATTGTTCCAACTATAACGAAATTGAATTGAAATTCAAAAATAACTAATTCAAAATGAAATTACAAGAAAACTCATATAAATTAATTCAAAATAAATTCAATTTAAAAGAATTGGAAATTAATTTCAATTCACTTTTACGAATTCATTTGAATTAGAAAGAATTGCAATTTATTTTAACCAAATTCAGTTGAATTGACTCGAATTTCATGTAATTAATTTTTTTTAAGAATTAATAAAAAATTTGCATTAATGATGAGCGAATAAATTAAAAAATGAATGATTCGTTTATAGCTCAATTGCATTAGCCGCAATGATCTTCTAAGAAAAGCAGAATTATTGTTGTTTGTGTTACGTTATGTTGTTTCTTTATTGATTTCTTATATAATTTGTATGATGATTTTATATTTTTTTGGCTGTTTATTGGTCAGGCAAAAAGGCTTTCTCCCTGTACCAACTTAAGTTTTAAGCTTAATTTATACATTATTAAGATATTCACAAATGTTAAATAACGCAAAATTAAATATTAAACGATATGTAAACGATTTTATAATTGTAGTTTTATGTTGGCAACATCATGTCATATTATATGTCAATTTAGTTTAGCGATGCATACCCAAATAAACCAATTACTTAAATAATGTTCTTATAATTTCAAAGGAACAATTAAATCAGCAAGAATATCCAAGTACCGAGATTGGCATTACTGTTTGGACATCATCATATTATTTTCTTTATATATGATACAAATTTGTGAATTTTTAAAAGCATATATGATGAATTATGTTTATTAGTGTCTTAATTTTCAAACAGAGTAAATCAATATTTCATAAAGAAAAAAATTATATGCACGTTCAGGGAATAGTTTCCCTTTCTATTAATATAATTGTGCCATATCACCATCAGTTTTCTCTTTTAGTGTGCCTAAAATCAATAGCACCAATTACTCCAGGGAAATTTTTAATTTATTCGAAACCTTTTATTAATTCTTGTTCTTCTCTAAGAGATTTGGACATATTTTACTAATTTAGCGATTTTTTCTTATTAACCTCTTATTAAGCAGTTTAAAATTTTTGTGAATATGATTGTGATTGTGTAAATGCTATTACGGTGAGAAAAATGAAATACAAAAAGTATTGAACGATTATGTAAATGTAATGGAGAAAATTTAAACGGAACTTGGGAAACATGGAAGAGTAAAAATGGATATTCATTTAACATTTACGAACCCGGTGACGAAGAAACCGTACTCATTTCCATATCCAAAATAACAAATTGCAAACAACATTATAAATAAGTTATTGGATTTAAGTATTATACTCAGATCGGAGTTGTTATATATATGCTTCTCCGATTGTAGTGGCGGGTAAGCCAAATGGAGCAGATCGTTGTGTGTTGACTATCAAGAATTTAATTCGTTGACTGAACAACAGCCGTGGCCAATGCCAACTGTTTGGGTGCTATTATCTCTAAAATGTAAGAAGTACTTTTCTACCCTTGATCTGATTTCGCGTTATTATGAAATTAAAATAAATGATTAGTCGAAGCAATATACGCGATTCGTGACTCATAATGGTCATTATGAGTTTAACCGTATGCCTTTCGGTTAAAAAACGCTGTTTGTTTCAGAATATGATGACAAAAATAGTTGAACCAATCAAGGATAAGGTTGTTAAATATGTTGATGAAGTAATTATTGCTTCAGATACTTTCGCACAAAGTCTACGCATTTTGGAGGTTTTTCTTACAATTATAAAATTAGAAGGATTAACTTTACGAATGTCAAAGTATGGGATTATGAGAAAAATTGTATCTTTTGTATCGAAAAACTCTGGTAATGTATCACGATTCCTAGGTCTTACTGGTTTTTTCCGTAAATTCATCAAAAATACACGCAAATTGCCGCTTCGTTAACCAAATTTACGAGAAAGAATGTTGACTTCAATTGGTCTAAGGAATGTGCAGAGGCTTATCAGCAAGTCATTTATCTACTTTCAAATGAACCATTTTTAACTATTTGTGATATAAACAAAGTTAATCAAGTTCACATTGACGCAAGAAGTGTGGGTATTGCAGGAATGTTGCGTCAACGTGAATAAAATATTTAGAAGCCGATTGCATATTTTAGCCGTGCTTATACTGAAGTTCAAAGTAGGTTAGGTCAGTCAGATAGCCGTGCTGCCACAGCCCACTTAGGTGCAATGATTTTTCCCTTTGTGTTACCTGCTGTTAGAAGGGAGAAAGAAGAATAAACAGAGAGAGAAGATTGGGACAGGAATTAGAAAAAGAAGAAAAAGAGAAATGGGGATGAAGAAATGAGAAAGACATAGAGGGAAAGAAAGAAAGAACCGCAAGTCTTAAAATACGGAGAAGGTTCGAGAAAAATGCAGAGAAGAATCCGCTAAGTGAGACCAGTCGACCAAAGTGTGTGCTCATCCCCGTTTGAAATTTCTATAATATATATTTTTACGACCCCATACAGTATATGTTTACGAGGGCTGCTCTATATATTTCTGGCCTAATAGTGAAAATGCGTATATTTATAATCAAAAATGGTTTTATTGTTTTTCAAGGTATTCTCCAGCATGATTTATACACTTTTGCATGCGCTCAAATCAGTTGTCGAAGCACTTTTTTCACTCCGATTGAGACAACTCTAAAACATGGTTTTTGAACACTTCAACAGCTTCTTCTGGCGACGAAAATCGTTGACCACGCATTTTTTTTTTATGTGCGAAACAAGAAGAATTCATTAGGTGCCAAGTCAGGGCTGTACGGCGGATGACCCATTAATTCGACGTTTTGGCCGGTCAAAAACGCTCTGGTTTGAGCCGATGTGTGAGAGCTCGCATTGTCATGGTGAACAATGATTCGTCTTCTCTTGTTGGTTTTTCGAATTTCTCCGATGACTTCAGGCAAACAAAGTCTAGTGTACCACTCAGAAGTGACCGTCCTACATTGTTCATGCGGAACAGTCGCCACATGACCAGTTTTGCCGAAGAAACAGGCGGTCATTTGCTTCGAAGTGCCAGCAAGGTGTTCATGCAGTATCGAATGTATGCTGGTGGAAGAAATGTCTAAGTATGTCTCTATCTCTCGGTATGTCGCATGTCGATCTTGCATTATGAGTTCACGAACGGCATCAATGTTCTCTGGCACAACAGCCGTTTTTCGACGACCTTCACGGAATTCGTCTTTGAGCAAGCTTCGGCCACGATTAAATTCATTATACCAATTTTTCACAGTGCTATAGGATGGTGCTTCATCGCCATACAAAGATTTAAGTTCATCAATGTACTCTTGTCGTGATAATCCACGTCGAAAGTTGTGAAAAATGATGGCACGAAAATGTTTACGAGTTAATTCCATTTTTTCTATATTAATTTTTTTAAGTCACTGTAAACAACACAAATAATGGTCGTACGTCAAAACGTTTTGAGTACGATTATGCTTAAAATGACAAGCTTTCCAATGGAAATGTCAGATTGCACTTGGCAGCACTCAGTGTTGCCAGGCCAGAAATATATATAGCAGCATATATATTCTAAATTCTTATGCATAGCGAAGTCGATTGAGCGATGTCCGTCTATCTGTCTGTGTTTGTGTGGGAATCAAGTTTGCCAAGGCAAACTTAATTTTAAAAAAAAAATATATATATATGTCAATCAATCAGATACAGTGTCGAAAGAAGCGCTATTGGAAATCAGCATGTTTTTCGGGGCAGCAGGCGAAACACCTCTATTGAAGAGATCTTTAGGGAAATGTTAAAAATTTTTAGAAATGCTTAAACCATTAAGAGGCGATGGTTTTTTTATGTAAAATTATATACCTGCAGTACTTAATTTTTGTTTTTTTTTTTTATAATTCTCTGTCACCCCAATAGTTGCTTT
This sequence comes from Gymnosoma rotundatum, assembly GCA_916610165.2. Lineage (NCBI taxonomy): Eukaryota > Metazoa > Arthropoda > Insecta > Diptera > Tachinidae > Gymnosoma > Gymnosoma rotundatum. The sequence goes on from OU744336.1 coordinate 115,418,773, forward strand.
TTTAGTTGGAGTTACTTTCTTAAACTAGATTTACATAGATGGGATAGGGATAGCACTCTTACTTGTAGTGATTGGAGTTATTTCATTTAACTAGATTTATATGTATGGTGAAGGGCAGGGGTAAGCAACCTGCGACAAACTTACACTAAAATGCGGCCCGCGAACATATTTAAAATTTATATGGTGCAAGGCCCTTAAGCAGTGACTGGCAAGAAAACAAAACTAAGAAAATTATATTCTTTTGTTTTGTATTCGAACGAGGATATAAACAACATAAAACAGTCTCAAACGAAACAAGTTGAACACATAGATCGATAATCAGAGATGAGAATTAAAAAGTAGCTTTGTAGTTGCAACTGCTAAAATTAAACCAGACATAAATACCTTATCCACAAATAAGCTGTGGCAAGTACCTCATTAATATAATTATACAACATATCATTGATTTTTTGTATGTTATAATGCTGTAATTAAAAGTATATTACCAGAAATATTTTATTTTTGTTCGATTTCTAAAAATTTTCGTCACCATTTACCGATAACATAATTTTCGTTTACCTACAAATAGAGTTCAGAAAAGTACACTCACTCTACAAAATTCTCGTACATAAATTAAAAACAAAGAACTAAAACCAACCCGAACATTTTTTCTTTTCATAACAATTATGTGTGTTACTAAATTTTTAAATTTTCCGTACACAACCACGAATGTGTTCTATTAAACTATTTTTTTGCGTACGCGTACGCGAATGTTCCACTAAAGCTATTGTTTGCGTACGCGTACTCTACTTTTAGTACGCGTTCCGAAAAAAAAAAATTCAATGAAAAAGTAAAATAACTTGGTGGTTGGAAAAGAGTACAATGAAAAAGTAAAATAACTTCGTGGTTGAAAAAAGTGTACATTGAAAATAACTTCGAGGTGGAAAGAAGAGTACATTGAAAAATGAAAATAACTGGGTGGTTGAAAAAAAAGAACGCGGTAAAATTAAAATAACTTCGTGGTTGGAAAATAGAAGCAAAAATTTATGCGTGTACATCGACAAAATAGTACATGTTACGGTAGACCAAATATAATAACATTTTTATTGAAGGTTTTTTTAGTTAAAATTTAAGTATACCATTGCAGATTGTTTTTGAATATTGGTAAATAGTAGAGTTCCTTGCAAATTCAATAAAATAATATGCAATAAGTGGTGTTATATAAAGTAAGAATTATTGCAATTATACCTAAGGAAGGAATTTTTATGTTTACTGGTATCATAAAATAATTATTTTTATTTGAGTTTTGTGTTTTGTCGTTTAAGTTCCTTGTAAATTCAAGCGAGGGTCGTTAATAAAAACATGCAGTAATTAGTGATTTAAAAAGTAAGGATTAGGGTTATAATTTGCTTATCTTTAACATTATTCCAATTATACCTAAGGAAGGAATTTTTTATGTTTACTGTTAGCATAAAATAATTACTTTCGTTTGGGTTTTTTAATGTCCAATTGTTTTTCTGCTTTAAATTTGCATGTGTTATTTGTTGTTATGGTTTTTTAAAGCAGTAGATGTGCTTTGCTTATAATTTAGGTATGGGATGTTTAGTAATGCATTTGTTATTGTTTTATTACTCTCTTCATTGATGCTTGCCTTATTTTTTGTTGTTAAATGGTAAATGCCTTTTGCTTATGTTTTAGGTATGGAATTTTACTTGTGAATTTGTTATTTTTCAACCACCAAGTTATTTGCATTTTTCAATGTACTCTTCTTTCAACCTCGAAGTTATTTTCTATGTTCTATTTTTTCAACCACCAAATTATTTTCATTCTCAATGTACTCTTCTTTCAACCTCGAAGTTATTTTCAATGTACTGTTTTTTCAACCACGACGTTATTTTACTTTTTCATTGTACTCTTTTTTCAACAACCAAGTTATTTTACTTTTTCAATGAATTTTTTTTTTTTTTGGAACGCGTACTAAAAGTAGAGTACGCGTACGCAAACAATAGCTTTAGTGGAACATTTGCGTACGCGTACGCAAAAAAATATTTTAATAGAACACATTCATGGTTGTCTACAGAAAATTTAAAAATTTAGTAACACACATAATTGGTATGAAAAGAAAAATATGTACGGGTTGGTTTTGAACAGAACATTGTGTGTTCGATGAGTGTACTTTCTGAACTCTGCCTACAAAACCAATTTTAAAGGTCAGTTAAGGTTTCAAGGTTGTTTTCAATTTTGGCTCGCATTACAAAAAGGTTGCCCATCCTTGGGAAAGGGTATATAAGATTCGGCATAGCCGAATATAACTCTTACTTGTTCTCTATTTATTAGTTAGCTTTTTATTGCAGATTTGCTGGCGGCCGTAATGTTCAGAGTTAAACAGTCATGGGTTCCAACCCATTAGTTAATGGTGATGCCAATGTTTTCCTGATTGAATTGAGATATCAATGGGGCTGTAATAATTATCATTTATACTTGATACATTTTTCTATTTAAAAAAATCTCGTAACACTAAGTAAAACTTAAGAAATAAAGAAAATTTTGTAAAACAATAGAAAGATTAATTTTGCCTTTTTTACTGGAGAGAAGAAACAATAATTGTTTTTCTTCTGATTGTCAACATAAGTGACAAGTTCGGATTTTTTATTAGAAAAAAAAGTAGTTTATTGCGACTTACAGGCAGATATCTTTGTGTTTTCAATTAATTTTAAATCTGTACATCCGTTTACCCTTGATTCACGCAACAGCAAAAAAAAAAACAAACATGCTTATTTAAAATATATTTTAGATAGTATTAAAACAAAATTAACCGTAAATTGAATTATTTTTATTTTAGAATGTTACACCACATGGGTATTCGAGCTCATTTGCACAGTTTACTCTTCCAAGGCACACAAACCAGCACTTGTGGCCAAATTACAACTCCACATTGACCGGGATACGACATATGCAGCCAACAGCAACGATGCAACAGCATTCGTTAGCAACTTCATCTAATACCAGCAAGATGCTTGGACATTCAGAGCCTATTAATTCTGCCACAACAGAAAATGCAATCTTAGCAGCTAATTTGTCATCAATCAGCGTTAGGCCACACGATATTCTACAAGAAAACTCTCAAGTTCAGCGAGCGATTTGCGTAAGCATCAGTAACAGTGATAAACGTACAATGGAACCGCCATGCCTGTGTGAAGAAGAAATAACAGCTCAAACTCCGCTTATGATGAAACGCAAGAGTACCGTATGACTATAGGATTCCCACAGGGTTAGCGAAACAGCCCTGTGACATCGTTTTAAAATTCCTTAGACACTGCGAAATTTTACACACCGAACCACCAGATTACATATAAATTTAAACAATCTTCATACAATTATATTTAATATAACTCAGGTTCTGTTTAAAAATGTTTAGAAAAGAAAAAATAAAGTGTCAAATAATATTCATTATAATCGATTTGTTACAACATTTAAAGGATTAATGATTGTAACACCTTTTGATGACATTTTAAAGGCCTTAATTTATTTAAGGTCGTTTTTGACTTCGACTTATCCTTAAATTAAGTATAAATTAATTCAGTTTAAAAAACTTCGGTCATAATTATTAATGTGAGTTAAGTTAAGTTGTAAAATAAATAGTTAAGATATTTTAAAATTTTATGGTTTAAATATTAACATATTATGATGTCTTAAGCTATCAGAATATTTTTTATTGAGGTATGCATACCATTATTTTTTCAATTTGACACCTATCACTTATATTTAAAACACTATTATGATCGGATAACTGTAACCCGTGCAGACTTGGTGTAAACCTTTGTGCGAAGGCCTGTACCGAAGTTAAGATCTCGTTAACTGCTTTCAGTACATGTGCTTTGTTTTTACAGTGTTGAAAGAACGCTTGATTAAATACATGAAGTAGGACATCAGTTATCAAGCTTAAGTTGAGTACACAGAAAGAGCAGTTAACATTTGTATGTTAAACTATTTTTACAATTAATACATATGACTTGGGAATTTGAAATTTCAAGTTGTGAGCTAGGTAATGTCTTTTAAAAAAAGTTCACATTATTATTCGAATTTAGCGCATGGCTTTAAAATGCCTATTAAAAACTTCTCCTCTGTTTTTTTTTCACTCCAAGAAATATAATTAAAAGTTCTTTTAATTCTCGCTATAGATGTGACTATTGAGCATTTGCTTCAATTTAGATAAGTAATAAGCTTGTGTATAATAGAGTCATTTAGGTATCATGCCTTTTATGGTTTTATATAATAACAGGATTAGTATTTTCCACTTTTTTAAGTTTTTAAATGGTAAAATGGTTGGGAACATAGTATCATTAATGATTTTTGCCTCAAAGAACGCATATTGATAGCACTGAAAAATAAGTATCCATGTCCCACAGTTAAATTCACTTCAAAATATAATACATTTTTAGTCCCTATAGAAATTTCAAACGATCTGTCGTACTGCGCTCACTTTTTGACATTTATAACCAATATACTGTGACATTTAAACAACACTACCAAATTATCCATGTTAATTCAAAGCGACTGTTTTATCCTTAAATTGTATAAGCGATGAAGCTTATTTTTGCTTATCGACGTATTGAAATCTGATATATTGGTCGTAAAAGTCGTGTTGTTTTATATCTCTCACTTCACTAGTTAATGCTGATAAACCACCTACAATTGACGCAATGTATTGTTAGTGTTATTCGTGCCATATGGTGAGCAATGCTCGAAAAGTAAGTTCGAAATAGAACGTTCAAGAACAGCCGCAGCGACCATATCGTCGTTCGCAAGATATTGTGTTCTATACCACAAAATATAAAAATTGAGATAAGATTGATTTATTAGCAAACTTTTAGAGGTCTGTCGATCTGTGTAATCAGTTTGCTCTTATCATTTTTAGTTTTCAAAATATGAGATACAACTCTTTAATTACAAGCTTCGTAGAATATTTGCATATAAAACAAACAATTTTATTCCATATGATTGTTTTTTTTTTATTTATTTATTTATGTATTTTTTTTTTTTTTTGACTTCACATTGTAATTAGCAAATGAAATGAAACAACAACAAAAAAAAGAAGAAGAGAAAAAGACATCGACAAGGCAACAGTATGCAAAAACAGTTAATATTGAATTAGATCCGCTTGTTTTCAACCTTTCGATTTAGTTGAGCTATTTACAATTTATAAGTCACCGAAAGTTAATCTTATTGTGCTACAAATCTAAACTTAAGACTTTTGTTCGTGTTCAGTAAAATCCAAAAATACAATTACTTTTAATGTCCCTTTTGCGATTATTAAATCTTCGCGATATGTATGAAAACAAGTAAGAGTGCTATATTAGGCTATGCCGAATCTTATATACACTTCATCTTCTATGTAAATCTAGTTTAGTGAAGTAAATCTAAACAAAAAAGCAAATATTGCGGTGACAGAATTAAAAAAATAAAAAAAATTTTGGTACTGCATATATATAATTTTACATAAAAATTAAATCGACACCCAATGGGTTAGACATTTTAATAAATTCTAGTATTTCCTTAAAGATCTCTTCAAAATTAGAGAGCCCGTAACTCGGAAAAAATGGACGAGCGCCAACTTTTTACTGGATATTTTTTCTTATTTTTTAATTCTCTCTCGCCCCATATGTTTATTTATTTATTAGAGTTCCAAATGACATGAAAAAATTAGAGGTAGGCGTTGTGTTTTCCCTGCTGCCTCGAAGGACATGGACCGATCATGCCGATTTTCAATAGCACCTCTTTCGACACTATAGCTGATCGATTGACATATTTATTTTTTTGCCTCGGCAAACTTGATTTCAACAATAACACGGACGAAAAAAACGGACATCGCTCGATAGACTTCGCTATGCATAAGTCAGAATATATATACTTTATTGGGTCTGAAATGAATATTGTAGAAATTACGGGCCTCTAGAATTTAAAAATTTTTTTTTAAAATATCAATATGGATATCATTTTAAAGGTTTCGAAGAGTTCTTTAAGGAAATACTTAAATTTTTTTAAATGCTTAACCCATAAAGAGCCTATGAAATATTTATGTAAAATTATATATAGCAGTAACAAATCTGTTTTTTTGTAATTCCTTGTAAATATTTGCTTTTTTGATTGGAGTTAGTTCACTAAACTAGATTTATATAGATGGTGAAGGGTATATAAGATTCGGCATAGCCGAATATGGCACTCTGGTTTATTTTCTTTTTGTTTTTATTCAGTAAATAAATTTGTTGCCATGCTATTTTTCCTGAAATTTGGAACAAAAAGTTTTACTGTATTTTATATATGTGAATTAAATTACTATTTATTTATGAAAAATTTCATAGTGTAATTTTTAATGAAAAATGTAACTTTTTTAAAGGAAATTCGTAACTTTTTTCTGTCTTTCCCTGGCAACACTGCCATACATACATATGTATGTATACGTATATACTGACATGTTTCGCTGAGGTATTTGGTACACAAGTACATACATACATCCTACGTTTTTCAGTTTAGATAAAGTTTTATTTTCTTATTCTTTGCTTTCAACCGTTTTTATAAATATTGTTTCCTTTAAAATTTGCTCTATTTATTCAAGTTTCATTATTAATAACTTCAAACGTGCCTAGATACTGGTAATATTTTAAATTTAAAATAGAATTTAAGTATATTATACAGTGGCTCACGTCAAAAGTTGGGCAAGCTATTTGAAAATATTTAGCACCTTCAAAACGAAATACGAATTCAGATTTTCCAAAAAGTTTGTATGTATTAGAAAATATAATAAATCAAAAAGAAATTACTCCAGCTTTAAAACAATAGAAATAATAGGAAAAAATATGCAAAAAACTTAAAACTATTATGACACTGAAAGTCTGGCAGACTATTTTATTTATTTATTAAATATTTAGTATTTTGTTGCATATTCTTTTTGATTTTCGACAGCTTGTAGTCTTTTTGGAATGGACTCAACTAATTTTTTGACTTATTTAGCTTCATTCTTCCTGTAATGCAGCTTTAAGTTGATCTTTATTTGTGCACAAACTATTTTGCATTTTACGTCCGAGTTCGTCCCATAAATGCTCGATTGCATTTATGTATGGGCTTTTCGCCCTTATTTATGTCCTTAGGACAGTTATAAAGTAGCCAGCTTTTTGCTATCAGTGATGTGTGCTTCGGGTCGTTACCCTGATAAAATTCAAAATTATCGGCAATACCCAACTTGCGTGCACTTTCCTTAACATGTGTTTTCAGAATGTCAAGATACATAATTTTGTCCATGATGCCTTCTATAAAGTGGAGGTTTCCAACACCTGCAGCTGCCATGCAGCCTCACACCATCACCGATACGCCTCCGTGCTTCACTGTCTTTTTAGTATTCTTGGGACAGTATTCTTTATTACGCTTACGCCGTACAAAACGCCGACCATCGGATCCAAACACATTAAATTTCCTTTCGTCAGTAAAAAGTACCTGTAAATGTTAAATACTGATAAAAATAACCAACATAACTTGGCATATAATTTTTAGCGTGCTTCAAAATGAAAAATCCTTTGATATATGCTCTCATGCGAATTCTAAACGTTCTTACCACCCGTCTTATCGTTTCTGCGTGAACTTTCTTTACAAAATTATTTTTAACAATTGTGGCAAGTTCTGGAGCAGAGATAAAAGGATCATTTAGCACCTTACGAAGTATAAACTTCTCGTCTCTTGAACTCACTGGCGCACGTTCTTCGTTTGATATCCTTTTATGCTTGTTGACTAATTTTAATACAAATTTAATAAGCGACGCTCATTTTTGGTAAATCAAATGAAATTTTTATTACTATGTGCCTTGCCCGACTTTCAGTGTGAATACATATTTTCAGTGTGAGTTTTAATTTTTGTAAAATTTTGTTAATGTCATTGTTTACGTGCAAATTAAAAAACTCACCTATTGTAAGCTTAACGAAATTCTTTTTGGTTACTTCTCATCGCTTTAGAGACTTTCTTTTGTTAAGCTACATTTCATACTCTTGTATATCCCGATCAAGGTACGTTGTACTTTTCAACCCCCAAATATAATTAAAATAAAAGAAGTTTTATAACGTTAAAACAAAATTCCTAATTTTTTCGTTTTATTTCTTTTTTATATAATTTTCGAAAATAAATTATTTCGCGAGAAAAACATTTTTGGTCCAATCGAACCGGATAAATTTATTCACTCCAAGAGTAAAATAATTTATTTCGAAAATTATTTTATTTTCAGAAAAAAAAACCCTTTCTGCGATTTGTGGTGCCAATTTTTTGGATAAAATCAATAAATAAAAGCAAAATAATAAAGTACAGTGACTACATAAGCAAAATACATACATATTCTCCGTTTAAAACATTTTTTTAAAGTTACCAACAAAACCAGTGCATAAAAAACTACTATAATTAATTCCCGCCAATTTTTACTCTTTAGTTTTTGAATAAAAAGAATGACAACTCTCTTTAGAGTGTTAATTTTGTTCGTTTAATCCGCTCTTAACGCTGTTTTTATTACACCGTTTTTTTACAGCTTGAGTTTGTTAAAAATAATAAATATAATAATAAACAAATGAAATAAAACAAGAAAAAAACACAAATAAATATAGTGCTGTGTATTTTTTATTTTATATTCTTTAACAATTGTTTTAAAAGATTAATTTGTTGTGCCTAAATTGCATATATAGATATATTCTGTTAAAGGTGCAAATATAAGAGAGCTGAAATTTTATTGCTGGTGGTTGGTGTATATACATATGTATGTTGTGTTACTCACTTTAATAATATTAGTGTTGCAACATTTAATTGAACAAATAATCGAGTATTCGTGAAGTTTATTTTTATATAGATAAACTTACTTCAATTTTTTTCGGTTTTGAAGTAATCTTTAAGTGAATTTTATTAAATTGAATATAAATTTTTATCGAATTAATTTATCGGATGGAAATAAAGTAAAAAATACTGCAAAAAAGTACACCAAATTTAATTTTTGCATCAAATTACCTTTCATTCTATTTTTTTTTTTCTAATTAGAAGTGCTTTTACACTGTGCTTAATATTTTTTACGGATTAATTTAATACGAATAACAGCGCCAGTGTAATTTCACTTTAATAATTTTCAATATTTAAGCGTTTTTCGGAAAAGCTATTGCATTGATAATAAAACATGGTTCAAATACAAGAAAATATTTGATTATTCCCCGTTTTTATAAAAATTTAGTATTTCTTATTGAAAAACGGTTTTTTTCTTATAACTCCAGTACTTTGAGAAATGGCGGATATGAATAATTTAATTAAATCGTGCGATCGTTTAGCCGATTTTGAGGCTTTTATAGCGTTAATACCTCAATCGGAACATAGAGTTGGTACGTTAACCACCCATGAGAAAGAACTATGGGAAGAAATTCGTCAAGTTTATGATAATTTATTGGGCGAAGGGGATTCTAAGAAGTTTCAGAAGGAAATTAAACAGAAATATATGTCTTCCTTTAGTACCTACGTGAAAGGTATTTCTCTTATTTCCGATAATTTAGAGCGTCTAAAGCCAATTTCTCAGAAGCAGGCCAATGAATTAACACAAGTTATAGTTCCAAATATCCATTTACCACCGTGCGATACGGGATTTTCTATGCGGACTATGTAACTTGGCCTACATTTCGGGACATGTTTTCCGCTTTATATAAAAATAACCCTCGGTTAAGTCCAGTAGAGAAATTGTATTATCTACTACAGAAAACGAAAGGTGAAGCCCATGAAATTATTCGAACTTGTCCTTTGACAAATGATGGCTTTGCCCTAGCTTGGCAGAATTTAATAGGTAGATTTGAAAACAAGCGAGTTCTCATTATCGCTCAATTAAAGATTTTATTCAATATTCCCCCTGTTACCCGTGAAACCGGCCCAAATTTAAAATCGCTGCAACGCACCATTAACGATTGCATTACGAATTTGTCAATGTTAAATGTTAATACGGAAAGTTGGCATGTAATTTTTTTTTATATTTGCTCAACTAGGACTCTGGGAACAATCTATAAAACGTGATGCGAACATGCCAAAGTGGAATGAGATGGACAAATTTTTAACATCTCGTTATCAGACCTCATAATCCGTTTATGACATAAAGGGGACTCATCCGTTACCAAATCAGAATAAAAATTCAAATTCCAGTAACACGAATAATTCCAAAAGAGTTCATAATGATTCAAAGAGAATTAATAGTTTTGCGACTAAGGCTAATACAAAACAATCTGTTAGTTCTTTGTCAGGACCAACACCCGTTAATATTGTGTCCCACCTTTTTAAGACAAAGTGGAGAAGATCGTATCTCAACAGTAAAACGTTTTAAGTGTTGTACGAATTGTTTAGCAACTTCACATGAATTTAAAAATTGTAAAAGTGACACGTTTGCTTTATGTGCAAACAGAAACATCATTCGCTCTTACATAGGCATAATCAATCGACTAGATTCACTTCTAATATGGTACAACACACTACTATAGATAACACCCCCGTATTTGTACCAAGAGACTCTCATGCGCATAATTCTAGTCAAGCTACTATGCCCACTAACGTTGACAATATTGCGTCTACTTCGGCAGGTACTCGTTCCTTTCAAACGTATAGTACCCAAGTGGATCGGAAATTTAAAATAGAATTTAAGTATATTATACAGTGGCTCACGTCAAAAGTTGGGCAAGCTATTTGAAAATATTTAGCACCTTCAAAACGAAATACGAATTCAGATTTTCCAAAAAGTTTGTATGTATTAGAAAATATAATAAATCAAAAAGAAATTACTCCAGCTTTAAAACAATAGAAATAATAGGAAAAAATATGCAAAAAACTTAAAACTATTATGACACTGAAAGTCTGGCAGACTATTTTATTTATTTATTAAATATTTAGTATTTTGTTGCATATTCTTTTTGATTTTCGACAGCTTGTAGTCTTTTTGGAATGGACTCAACTAATTTTTTGACTTATTTAGCTTCATTCTTCCTGTAATGCAGCTTTAAGTTGATCTTTATTTGTGCACAAACTATTTTGCATTTTACGTCCGAGTTCGTCCCATAAATGCTCGATTGCATTTATGTATGGGCTTTTCGCCCTTATTTATGTCCTTAGGACAGTTATAAAGTAGCCAGCTTTTTGCTATCAGTGATGTGTGCTTCGGGTCGTTACCCTGATAAAATTCAAAATTATCGGCAATACCCAACTTGCGTGCACTTTCCTTAACATGTGTTTTCAGAATGTCAAGATACATAATTTTGTCCATGATGCCTTCTATAAAGTGGAGGTTTCCAACACCTGCAGCTGCCATGCAGCCTCACACCATCACCGATACGCCTCCGTGCTTCACTGTCTTTTTAGTATTCTTGGGACAGTATTCTTTATTACGCTTACGCCGTACAAAACGCCGACCATCGGATCCAAACACATTAAATTTCCTTTCGTCAGTAAAAAGTACCTGTAAATGTTAAATACTGATAAAAATAACCAACATAACTTGGCATATAATTTTTAGCGTGCTTCAAAATGAAAAATCCTTTGATATATGCTCTCATGCGAATTCTAAACGTTCTTACCACCCGTCTTATCGTTTCTGCGTGAACTTTCTTTACAAAATTATTTTTAACAATTGTGGCAAGTTCTGGAGCAGAGATAAAAGGATCATTTAGCACCTTACGAAGTATAAACTTCTCGTCTCTTGAACTCACTGGCGCACGTTCTTCGTTTGATATCCTTTTATGCTTGTTGACTAATTTTAATACAAATTTAATAAGCGACGCTCATTTTTGGTAAATCAAATGAAATTTTTATTACTATGTGCCTTGCCCGACTTTCAGTGTGAATACATATTTTCAGTGTGAGTTTTAATTTTTGTAAAATTTTGTTAATGTCATTGTTTACGTGCAAATTAAAAAACTCACCTATTGTAAGCTTAACGAAATTCTTTTTGGTTACTTCTCATCGCTTTAGAGACTTTCTTTTGTTAAGCTACATTTCATACTCTTGTATATCCCGATCAAGGTACGTTGTACTTTTCAACCCCCAAATATAATTAAAATAAAAGAAGTTTTATAACGTTAAAACAAAATTCCTAATTTTTTCGTTTTATTTCTTTTTTATATAATTTTCGAAAATAAATTATTTCGCGAGAAAAACATTTTTGGTCCAATCGAACCGGATAAATTTATTCACTCCAAGAGTAAAATAATTTATTTCGAAAATTATTTTATTTTCAGAAAAAAAACCCTTTCTGCGATTTGTGGTGCCAATTTTTTGGATAAAATCAATAAATAAAAGCAAAATAATAAAGTACAGTGACTACATAAGCAAAATACATACATATTCTCCGTTTAAAACATTTTTTTAAAGTTACCAACAAAACCAGTGCATAAAAAACTACTATAATTAATTCCCGCCAATTTTTACTCTTTAGTTTTTGAATAAAAAGAATGACAACTCTCTTTAGAGTGTTAATTTTGTTCGTTTAATCCGCTCTTAACGCTGTTTTTATTACACCGTTTTTTTACAGCTTGAGTTTGTTAAAAATAATAAATATAATAATAAACAAATGAAATAAAACAAGAAAAAAACACAAATAAATATAGTGCTGTGTATTTTTTATTTTATATTCTTTAACAATTGTTTTAAAAGATTAATTTGTTGTGCCTAAATTGCATATATAGATATATTCTGTTAAAGGTGCAAATATAAGAGAGCTGAAATTTTATTGCTGGTGGTTGGTGTATATACATATGTATGTTGTGTTACTCACTTTAATAATATTAGTGTTGCAACATTTAATTGAACAAATAATCGAGTATTCGTGAAGTTTATTTTTATATAGATAAACTTACTTCAATTTTTTTCGGTTTTGAAGTAATCTTTAAGTGAATTTTATTAAATTGAATATAAATTTTTATCGAATTAATTTATCGGATGGAAATAAAGTAAAAAATACTGCAAAAAAGTACACCAAATTTAATTTTTGCATCAAATTACCTTTCATTCTATTTTTTTTTTCTAATTAGAAGTGCTTTTACACTGTGCTTAATATTTTTTACGGATTAATTTAATACGAATAACAGCGCCAGTGTAATTTCACTTTAATAATTTTCAATATTTAAGCGTTTTTCGGAAAAGCTATTGCATTGATAATAAAACATGGTTCAAATACAAGAAAATATTTGATTATTCCCCGTTTTTATAAAAATTTAGTATTTCTTATTGAAAAACGGTTTTTTTCTTATAACTCCAGTACTTTGAGAAATGGCGGATATGAATAATTTAATTAAATCGTGCGATCGTTTAGCCGATTTTGAGGCTTTTATAGCGTTAATACCTCAATCGGAACATAGAGTTGGTACGTTAACCACCCATGAGAAAGAACTATGGGAAGAAATTCGTCAAGTTTATGATAATTTATTGGGCGAAGGGGATTCTAAGAAGTTTCAGAAGGAAATTAAACAGAAATATATGTCTTCCTTTAGTACCTACGTGAAAGGTATTTCTCTTATTTCCGATAATTTAGAGCGTCTAAAGCCAATTTCTCAGAAGCAGGCCAATGAATTAACACAAGTTATAGTTCCAAATATCCATTTACCACCGTGCGATACGGGATTTTCTATGCGGACTATGTAACTTGGCCTACATTTCGGGACATGTTTTCCGCTTTATATAAAAATAACCCTCGGTTAAGTCCAGTAGAGAAATTGTATTATCTACTACAGAAAACGAAAGGTGAAGCCCATGAAATTATTCGAACTTGTCCTTTGACAAATGATGGCTTTGCCCTAGCTTGGCAGAATTTAATAGGTAGATTTGAAAACAAGCGAGTTCTCATTATCGCTCAATTAAAGATTTTATTCAATATTCCCCCTGTTACCCGTGAAACCGGCCCAAATTTAAAATCGCTGCAACGCACCATTAACGATTGCATTACGAATTTGTCAATGTTAAATGTTAATACGGAAAGTTGGCATGTAATTTTTTTTTATATTTGCTCAACTAGGACTCTGGGAACAATCTATAAAACGTGATGCGAACATGCCAAAGTGGAATGAGATGGACAAATTTTTAACATCTCGTTATCAGACCTCATAATCCGTTTATGACATAAAGGGGACTCATCCGTTACCAAATCAGAATAAAAATTCAAATTCCAGTAACACGAATAATTCCAAAAGAGTTCATAATGATTCAAAGAGAATTAATAGTTTTGCGACTAAGGCTAATACAAAACAATCTGTTAGTTCTTTGTCAGGACCAACACCCGTTAATATTGTGTCCCACCTTTTTAAGACAAAGTGGAGAAGATCGTATCTCAACAGTAAAACGTTTTAAGTGTTGTACGAATTGTTTAGCAACTTCACATGAATTTAAAAATTGTAAAAGTGACACGTTTGCTTTATGTGCAAACAGAAACATCATTCGCTCTTACATAGGCATAATCAATCGACTAGATTCACTTCTAATATGGTACAACACACTACTATAGATAACACCCCCGTATTTGTACCAAGAGACTCTCATGCGCATAATTCTAGTCAAGCTACTATGCCCACTAACGTTGACAATATTGCGTCTACTTCGGCAGGTACTCGTTCCTTTCAAACGTATAGTACCCAAGTGGAATTAAATCCCGATCATACCGTCTTATTAGGTACTACGTATTGCCAAGTTAGAACTAAGGATGTTATAAGTTCTGCTAGAGCATTAATTGATCCAGCTTCTCAAGCAACATTTATTTCGAAAAGACTGCAGAAGAAGCTTGCTATTCCGGTACGAGCTGCTCCGACGGCTGAATTTACTGGTCTGAATGGCAGCGTAGCAGCAAAATCTTCGCAAATTTGTCTCATATCGATTGGATCGCAAAACCGAACTTTAAAATTCAAACTGAGGCTTATGTAGTTGCAGAACTTACAGGGCGTTTGCCTTCTTATATTCCGACTACAGATTCCCCGAAATATCAACTGAGGACGTTAGATCTGTTAAAGTAGATATACTTCTAGGCGGTGATGTTTATTCGCAAATTTTACTTCCTGAAGTCAGAAAACATCCTAATGCCAATCTCGCAGCGCAAAATACTGTATTTGGCTGGATCGTTATTGGTAAAATCGATCGATCGGGACCATCTGTTCCCATTTTAACGTATTTTAACCGTATCGAGCTAAATACTCAACTGACCCGTTTTTGGGAACTTGAGGAAGTTCCCCCCGTACCCCGAACAACCCAAATAGAAGATTTCTGTGAGAAGCTTTACGGAAATTCTGACGGCCGTTATGTCGTTTCTTTGCCTTTTAGGCCAGAATTTCCAAAACATTTGTCTCTAGGCGATTCCCGAAGTATTGTTCTCTCGCAATATAGAAGAAATGAGATGCGATTATTGAAAAATCCCGTTTTAAAATCCCAGTATGATAACGTTATTAAAGAGTATATCGAAATAAGACATATGCGTGAAACAAGTCCCCCAGATTCTGAGGCTACTTGCTATTATATGCCTCACCATGCAGTAATTAAGCCAGACAGTGTTACTACGAAGCTTCGAGTAGTTTTTAACGCGTCTAGTCCATCAACGAGTGGCTTAAGTCTAAATAGTATTTTGTACCCAGGTCCGATATTACAAGCAGATCTCACTATTTTAATTCTCCGTTGAGATTTTATCGTTATGTGTTTAATGCCGACATAGAGAAAATGTACAGGCAAATTCTTATACATCCCAATCATTCCACGTTTCAAAGGATTATTTTCCGATGTAATCCTGATGATGAAATTAAGAACTACGAGCTTAAAACGGTGACTTTTGGAGTCAATTGTGCGCCTTATTTGGCTATAAAAACTTTACTGCAATTGGCGAATGATTGCAAAGTTCGCAGTCCCGCTGCATCCGAAATGTTAACAGACAATATGTACGTCGATGACTTATTGGCTGGTTCGCATGAGCTAGAAGATGGTTTAAAAAGACGCGATGGACTCATTAGAGTTCTTCTTTCAGCTGGTTTCATTCTCCGTAAATGGACCGCTAATAATATACTTCTTTTAGAGAATATTCCGAATGATAATTTGCTTGATGCAGATTTTTTAAAGTTTTCAGATGCGAGCACAACAAAAACTTTAGGCTTGCGTTGGAATGCTCAAAATGATTGTTTTTATTTTAAACTCGTAACGCAGCCTAATAGAAGTGTGGTCACAAAACGTGCTGTCTTGTCTGAAATTGCACTCTTTTCTCGATGATTACCCGAATGTCGAGAAAATTTTTATTCCTAGATGGGTAAACTTTAACCCAAATAATGAGATTGAGATCCACGGATTTTGCGATGCTTCTGAAAAGGCATATGCTGCAAGTTTCTATGTTCGCTCTGTCTCTTCCCCGTTTGAGACTAAAACGCATTTACTTGCGTCTAAAACAAAAGTAGCTCCAGTAAAATTTGAGTCTTTACTCCGATTAGAACTCTGTGGAGCAGTATTATTGGCAAAAATGGTAGATTCATTAAAATGTCAGCTAAAATTCCCCGAAGATAAGATTTGTCTATGGACGGACTCTACTATAGTTTTGGCATGGCTAAATAAAGAGTCATGTGATTTGCCAACTTTTGTTGCGAATAGAGTTGCACTAATTACTAAATGTATAGGAACCAAGTGTTGGTCCCACATCGTTTCTAAAAATAATCCCGCTGATGTAGCTAGTTGTGGATCTTTGGCGCTTAATTTAATAAATAATTCCTTATGGTGGCACGGGCCTCATTGGTTGTCAAAACCGGTAAATGAATGGCCTCGAAAATTAGTTAGCATTCATGCGCACCTGGAATGTGTTAAATTGGATACAGAAACACAAAAACCAATTCATATACTGAAAAGATTTTCAGAGCTACCCCGTGCAATCAGGGTTATTGCGTATGGGCTTCGGTTGCTGTGCTTTCTCCGTTTGCGCAGCAGTTTGTATCCAACTTTAGAAATATCGCAAGCTGAAGTGAGATTTGTACGAAATCGATTAATTCTTATGTGTCAGCAGACTTATTTTGAAGAATATAAGTATTTGTCAAAAGATATACCACTACCCTCAAAAAGTCGTTTGTTTTCCTTAAACCCCTTTATAGACACAAATGGTCTTATTGGAATGAACGGGCGTCTTGTACAAGCACCAGGTCTGGTATATAATGAAAAATTTCCGATTATACTTCCATATGAGGCAACTTTTACAAAGTTATTTGTGCGACATGTCCATAAATGCACGATTCATGGTGGACAGGCTTTGATGATGCGTCTTATTCGAATGGAATTTTGGATCCCGAATTTAAAGAATCTTATTCGTGGTATGATTCGTAATTGTAAAAGATGTATTCTCTTTAGAAAAGAAACGAGCCAGCAATTAATGGCTTCGTTACCCCCCGAAAGAACAATCCTTTCCAGGCCTTTTACCCATACGGGTTTAGATTTTGCTGGGCCGTTTGAAATTAAATCTTACGTTGGAAGGGGTTACAAAATAATGAAAGGTTATGTTTCGCGACAAAAGCAATACATCTTGAGGCGACTAACGATCTGTCGTCTGAAACGTTCTTAGCCGCATTTAGTAGATTTTTCTCGCGACGTGGTTGCCCATCCCATTTATATTCCGATAATGGCACTGCGTTTGTTGGTGCTTCAAATTTACTTGAAGCTGATAGAAAAACATTTCTCTCTACCCTGAGAGAAAAAGTTCATCCCCTACACAGCTTAATTGCGATTGAATGGCATTTCATACCTCCAGGTGCACCACACATGGGTGGTCTTTGGGAGGCTGGTGTCAAAAGTTTTAAGACACATTTAAAGAAAATTTCAAATACTCAACGGTTTACATATGAGGAATTTACGAAGATGCTTACTCGAATAGAAGCATGTTTAAACTCAAGGCCTCTTTGCCCTATGAATGAGAGCCTATGATATCACTCCGTTAACACCAGGTAATTTTCTGATTGGTGCTCCCTTACTTACTCCCCCTGAGCCTGACATGTCCGATCTATCTTTGAGTCACGCTAACAGATGGCAAAAATTGAAGGTACTTCACCACCAATTTGCGATTCGGTGGAAGGAAGAGTACTTGAAAGAGCTTCACAGACGTGTGAAGTGGAAGCATCCCAAAAGGGAGTTTCAAGTAGGAGATGTTGTCGTTATCCGCCAAGACAACTTACCGAATGAATGGAAGTTGGGACGTGTAGAGAAAGTTTACTTAGGTACTGATTCTAAACCTCGTGTTTGTAATTTAAGAACAGCTTCAGGTATTTAAACTCGTCCTATTGTCAAGCTTGTTCTGTTACCCGTATCAGAATAGTTTTAACCCGTTTTTTCTTCCATTTTGTTCTCTTTTTCGTTTAATAGCAAAATGGCTGAATCTCGTCGCCTTGAGGTACATCGCCCATTGGAAGTCGACGTTCCTAGGACTAGTACGTTGCACGAACCGGCATGTAGTTTGTGCAAAAAAGATCACCCGCTTCGGAAATGCTACCGTTTCAAAAGAATGACGATCGATGAGCGCATTAAAACTGTGAAAAGGCTCAAGTATTGTTTTAATTGTTTTGCGACCACGCATATTATGCGTAACTGTGACAGTCGAGAGCGATGTTCCGAGTGTTTGGAAGAGCATTATACTATGCTTCATCGTTTTAAACGCCAAGGAACATCTAATACTACATCGACGCCACAGCAAAATAATACGAAGTATAAAAAGAGGGTCCCAAAACAAGTGAATAAACACCATGCGCAGCGCCAAAAACGACACCAGCAAAAAATTCAGAGCCACCACCATTATCAACAGCAACAACAACAACACTACTACCAGCCAAATTATCGTGGCCAACCCGCCACGATCGTTATTAATGTCCACTCAGGAAACATTGTATAACATTATTTTTATTTACTATTTGTTAATTAGTTTTAAGAACAATGAATTTGTAAAATGGATTTTTGAAATTGTATATTTATAATAGTTACGTATGCGTTTTTTCCTTAGATCCTATTGTTGCAGTCGTGCAAGGGGGGCGGGATGTTTACGTGCAAAGTAAAGAACTCAACTATTGTAATCTTAACGAAATTCTTTTTGGTTACTTCTCATCGCTTTAGAGATTTTCTTTTGTTAAGCTACATTTCATACTCTTGTATATCCCGATCAAGGTACGTTGTACTTTTCAACCCCCAAATATAATTAAAATAAAAGAAGTTTTATAACGTTAAAACAAAATTCCTAATTTTTTCGTTTTATTTCTTTTTTATATAATTTTCGAAAATAAATTATTTTGCGAGAAAAACAGTCATCATCACATAATTTCATTGTGTATTAAAAACTTAATCAAATGCATTTAAAATATTTGAGAAATTAATTATTTCTGATATAAAAAATTTTTAATAAAATTTACTAAATGACTTGCCCGACTTTTGATGTGAGCCACTGCATATGTACTTAAATTTGCTAGCTGTAAAATAAGGTTAATTATGCATTTGTTTCGATTTCCAAATAGATTCTGTTTCTTTCCGACCCTTGCAAATCCAAAATTATTTATTTTTAATTGTTCTTTGATTTAACTCAATAGAAAATAAGTTTTTTTACCTTAAGTCCGAAAATAACAATTGATTAATTTCAATCAGTATAAGATAAATATAAAATGTTTTTATGATTATCCAAAAGTAAGATATTTGTGTTTTAAATACTATGTTCAGTTAGCCAAAAAAAAAACTTGTACACCCTTTCATTTAAAATGTTTATTTAGAGATTAGTTTATTTAGTTTTAAAATATAAAAAAACGCAAGCTATAAGATATTTTGTTTATTTTTAATACATGTTTATTTTAATCTTTAAAACTAACCGTAATAATTTGGTCACTAAAAATAAAAAAAGCTGACAATACCGCAACGCCAAAAAAAACTTGTACGCTTATTGTTTTGTGTTTACTGAAGGTTCCCTTAAAAATTTTTTTTTCAAATACTGATAAGTTTGTGTTAATAATACTTAAAACTAATAATTTTAATTAACCTGTGCATTAATTACAATTATGAGACTGTGGAAAAAAGGAAAATCATAGCAGAATCTATTATGTTATTAAAACTTTTCAAAAAGTGGATCTTGCGAAAGAATCAGTGGATCTGGTCGTCAAAAAAAGTAACTACTGTCCAAATTGAACGACTAATCTGCAAATATATATAAAAAGATCCAAAAATTTCCGCTGTTAAAATAGCTAATGAACTTAAGATTAGCGAAATAGTTAATGTAAAACCGCACACTATAAGAAACTTTCTCCACTCGCAAGATTTAGAAGAATACTCTTTTCGTATGAAACCTCTCCTTTCAAAATCAAACGTTAAAAAACGCTTAAAATAAAGACAGTGCTTTCTGGAATACAGTAATGTTTATAGACGAGTCGAAATTTAACATATTTAGCAGTGATGGTCAAAACTCAATGTATAGGAAGCAAAGCGAAGCCCTTAAATCACGGAACATTGCACATACTGTTAAGCATGATAAAGAAAACTAAATGAATACCATATAACCAACAAAGAAACCCTTAAAAACGCTCTAACGGACATCTGGGGATCTATACCTGTAGCGGTTACAAGAAACTTAGTTAATTCTATGCTAAGAAGACTCTAAGCTGTTAAAGAACCAAAGGGTCAACACACTATTTTTTTTTTTTTTTTTTTTTTTGCGTAAGAACATTAGCACATTTTTGTTTTTGTTTTTTTTTCGTTTTATAAAATAGTTACAAAACTGTTTACTACATGTTACTAAAATATGGACCTATGGTTAAAATTTCACTTTAAAAAAATAAACATATTTCTTGTTATAGATAAATTTTTACGCTTATATTTATTTTGATTTGGTAAGTGTACAAGTTTTTTTTTTGTGGTAACTGTATATTAGTTTAGGTAATACGGAACATCCCTTATAATGCACATAAATTTTTGTAAATTTTGAGCTGCGTCCGTAAACAAGATTTGTTCCAAAAATAATTTTTTAATAAAAATGAAAATGAACAAAAATTAATTATTTCTCATGAACCAATGCATGAAAATTGCTCATTGATCTTCTTTAATTCATTTTCTTTTACTGCAATTCTTTTTCTCTTTAAAAATATATTTTACGAGCAAAAGAGCTTTTTATATTTTAAAAGACATTAATAGAAGCAATTTTCTTTTATTATCCATGTTTAATAACCAAAATACCGAAATAATAAAAAATGTAAAATTTAACACCAAGAAAACACGTTGTAAAATTAATATGACTTTTTTACTTACATACATATGTATTCATATGGCAGCTTTGTTTGTCCAGGCATATTTTTTAAAATGGGTGAATCGTGCTGGAGAAAACTCTCAGTAAAAATATTATTTTTCAATAAAAATTTTGTACGGACAAAATGGGTGAATCCAAATTTAGACCTTTTTAAGTATATAATATGCATAGCTAATTTTTTTTTTCGTTTAAAAGAACAAACTATTTTTATGATTCATTTTTCATGTTCTCTCAATAGCTGATTCTAATATTACACAGCCGTGTGACTATGCTGCTGTAATTATTGTTGCCAAATTGGTTTTTGCCATTTTGCGGCAATCAAATTTGTATATAATAGGTCAATCATGTGACACAAGAAAATATCATTAGAGCAACTTTATTAATGTGTGGCAATTTACTGCAGTAAAAATTTATTTATGCATTTATTAAATTAATTATATTTCTTGCACAACAAGAATAAGTCTTATATTTATAGTACAGGAACGCATTACGTTACAATATTTTAATAAACATCATAAACTTAATGCATATGTAAGTATATAATATTATCAAAAAAAACACAGGAGGAAAATGTTATTTTTGTTTAGATTATTTATAAAAATTAAATACAAATTTTTTTAAGCTATCAGCATTGCTATTTACTTATTGAATTGGTGGAAGATTGTTCCAAAGACGTGCGGCATGCACATAGAACTGACATTAGGCATTGATGCCGAGGTATTATAATATTGCTGTTTCGACTCGATTGAGAAAAACGTATTTGTTCAAATATATATCTAGGTGTTTGACTATATATTATTTTATGCAAACAAGTAAGAGTGCGAATTTTTAATCGATTATTAAGTGAGACTCCGTACAGAGTATTAGAAACAGAGAAGACATGAACAAATCTTCTCAATCCATACACATATCTTATGATATTATTAAACAATATATTTAGTTTCCGCTTACTAACTGTGTCACAATTTCCAAATAACTCGCACCCATAAAGAAGAGAAGGAATCAGGTATGTTTTAGCTAGTAATGCCCTTATTCTAAAAGGAGTGAAATATTGCTCTCAGTTTTACATAATTTTGACCCACCAGTGAGTTTATATGATCATTCCATGTCAAGTTGCTATTGAAAGTAATACCAAGATTTTTTGTTGTTTTAGCAATTTCAATTTTTTTTCCATTTAAGACAATATCTTCAGAACTGTTGGGATTTATGCGTTTTTCACATATAACTAGACATTTAGATTTCCTCGGATTCAAACAAAGACCGTTTGCACTAGCCCAAGTATAGATTCTGTTTAAGTCATTATTCAGATCCGTGATGCCTGAAGCAATATTCTGAATTGGGCTACTTAATGTGAGTTGCACGTCATCTGCGTATAAATGAATTTTACATTTAGTAAGTTGTTTTGGCAAATCTTTTGCATACAATGAAAATAAAAGAGGACCTAAAATAGAGCCTTGAGGCACTCCCCTAATAATGGATATTCTATCGGACCAAGCATCGTTAAAAAATACCGATTGTGTTCTGTTTAAAAGATACGATGCTATAAGTCTAGTTGATGTGTTCGTAAATCTAAAAAAGTTTTCCAATCAGTATATTACGGTCCACCGTATCGAAAGCCTTGGAGTGGTCTAAAAGCACTAAGAAATTAATGTCACCATTATCTAATCCTTGCCGTACATTCTGACTAACTTCCACAAGAGCCGTAACGCAGCTATGATTTTGACGAAAACCAGATTGCATACTGGAAAGCAAATTCCAAAACTTTCGATAGTAAACACAAGATATCTATCGGTCTACATTCTCTATTCGACTTAGGTAATGGTACAATTTTTGCATGTTTCCAGTTTAACGGGAACACACTTGACATTATGATAGTATTAAACAAATGAGTAACATACGGCAAAATCAGGGGTAATAGTAGTTTTATAAATTTTGGGTGTAAATTATCACTTCCCACTGCGTTTGATCTTATTGATGAGCACGTTGAAATTACGTCATATTGAGTAACGAAAGAAAATTGAAAATGTTTCCCAATTGTCCCGTTATCTGTAGAAAAATTAAAAAAATTGGGATTTGCTTGGACAACAGGGGCATTAGTAAGCGTTGTGTTAAGCATATTCAAAGTTTGTCGAGAACCTATTGCAGTACTAAACCGTCTAGAATAATATTGGGTTTTCGCACGTTTAATAAGCTTATTAACATTTTTCCTGGCAATGGAATATTGATTTTTAAGTTCGGTAGTTTTATATCGCTTCCATCTGCCATATGCTAAATCCCTTTGGTGTATTGCATTCTTAACAGCATTTGAAAACCAGGGTTTTTGTTTATATGTCATATTTTTTCGTTTCAGTGAACAGTTAAATCAAAAAGATAGTGTATTTTGTGCTCTAAAAACATCAACAGAAGACATGAAATATATACTTACATATCACTCCAGGGAATGCGTGATGAAAATTCACATAAATGATTAAAATAGCGATGACTGAAACTCTGTTTATTTTGCTGTACTTGAAAGTTATAAGTTAGAAAAATCAGGGCATGTTTTGAAAAAAATGAAGCAGATATCTGATCATACAAAAGTACATTCGCCGTATTAGACACAAACAAAAGATCAATTAGTGTGCTTATTGTAGATTTGTGGTAAGTTGGATTTAGTATGTTTACTTGAATAAAACCAAATGATAACATATTAGCAAACTGGAACATATTAATGCATTATCGGCAATATTGTGACCCACCTTAATACCACACTTATTTAAATGGCAAAGTACATGAAGTCATATATCGACAGAGTAAAAATCGTAGGTTATTAATGTCATTTTGTACATTTTCTTAATCTTATCATGTGTATGGTGGAGCTACAAAACAATCGAAGGCTGTCTATTAATAGCTTTCATCTAATAGCAATACTATCAGCAAGTTTTAGAAGTAACAAGTAAGATTGCCACATTCGACTATGATGAATCTTATATAACCTTCACCATATATGTTATTAAAAAGAAAAACAAATATTGGTGCAACAGAAAGCTAAAAAATAAATAGAAAATTAAGTACTATATACAATTTTACCTTAAAATTACATCGACTATTAATGTGTTAAGCTTTTTTTTTAAATTTTAGTGTTTCCTCCAAGAACTCTTTAAAAGTTGTTAAATGTCACCCATATTAATATCTTAAAAAATAAGTACTTTTCTATGAAAAATTCAGAGGCCCATAGCTCGAAAATATGGGTTACTATGGGTATGGAAAAATTAGAGGCAGGTGTGGTGTTTTGCTAGCTGGCTCGAAGGACATTTGCCGATCTTACTGATTTTCAGTAGCAAAGTTTTCGAAACTATATCTGATCGATAAGAGTATTTAAATTTTATCTAGCTCATCTAGTGTCTTCGCAAATTTAATCCGAACATCCGAACACGGACGGATAGACGGACATCGCTAAATCGACTTCGCTATGCATAAGAACTAAGAATATATGTATATACTTAACGGGGTCGGAAATGGATATTGTAGAAATTACACATGGAGTGACAAACTTAGATATTCCTTATTTACCAAACCATACCTTTATTAAACCTGACAGTTCTGAACAAAAGTTCATGTTGTGTTTAATAGTTTGGAAAGGAAACGAATCTTTGATTTTGTTTGACTCTATCTGGAACTGTTCTATCCTCATACCTCTAAAAAAAATTTGCTACCTACTTTCTGGCAACTTCTACGGAATCTGAAAGAATGTTGAGCAATCTGGATCCATAATTTCAGTCCGCAGAAGTTGTTTAAAAGAAAACTGTCGATAAGCTTCTATTTATAACATGCTTACATGGCAAAAGGAAGCACTTGCTTCCTTCTCTGAATCATGATAGCGAAGCATACCGTTTCTAGGACACATAATATATGCTTCGCATTAACTTCTATTCTAAAATTTTATTTTTCTTTTAAATTATAATATATTATTTTTTTTATATTAACACATATTCACACAGCTTTCTTTGTTTACATTTATATATAGCTAGTTCAGATAAACTTGCGATAAAAATTAGGGAAGACAGATATTTTTCATGCTTCGGAAGTAGATTCAAACTGAATCGTCTCAAAAAAACATGCTTCGCTCTCAAGATTATATATGGCGTATGTATATTTCAAAATAACAAGACAACTAATTCATTTATTAAACAAAACTAAAATAAAAACAAAACGTTAAGTTAAAAAATATAACCTCCATTTAGCTTTTAATGCTAAAATATTTTTATTGAGCTTAAAATACTCATAGTTTTGAAAGCCTTTATTAGTATTTTAGCCACCATTAAGGCAGCTATTGTATCAGTATTCTCCCCACACACCGTTTTAAAAATGGAAGTATAAAATTAAACCTGGAAGTATAAATTAAAAATTTCAAGTCAGTACTCAACCTTACAGACAAACCTAAATTAGCGCGTAAAGCGCAACGCAGTCTAGCCCATAGCTTTGCACTGAAATGTTATACCTAAATAAGAGCGTTAACTTTGTGTCTTAAACAGTAATGCTAACTCATTTATAAAACCCACTCTCTTAGAAAGAACTAAGAGCTAAAACCGTGGGATTGCCCTGAAAATAACTAAATTATCATTACTTTTCAATAATAAAAAAACAAAACAAACTAAGAACCAATCAACTGCACTTCTTAACACACTGTCAGTATCGGATTTTCCAAATAGATAGATTAATTTTGTTTTGGCTGTTAATGTTTCTTGCTTGACAAGTGCATGCTCTCGCCATTCAATAAAATTAGTTAAGGGAAAATTCTCAGTCATTTTATGTTGAAGTTTTGAAGCAAGTAAGGACCCTTTCAGATTCGGCAAGTTTACTTGCACAAGAATAATTTTCATGTTTATTTATTTTCTTTTGAACTTGCTTTTATGTTCACATTCAGCAACTTAGTTAAGCAAGTTTGATTTTCTTATGCTCGAATTTTCTTAATTTGTTGACATTTTATTTAATTAACAAATATAAAATTTTCTTTACACAATATAAGACAACACACCGAAGAAGAAATAAAAGACAATGGCAAAAAATAAATAAATATCCCAAGACAAGAACAACAGCAAAAACAGACTTGCCAAGTACAAGCAAGTTTGTACTCAAATCTCGGCAATTCTTTTCCCTTCAAACCGACCTTTCCTCTCACACCCACAAACACAAGACTTGCGCAAGTAAACTTGCCTAATCTGAAAGGGGCCTGAGTCTTTAATACCGATATTTTTAAATTTTTAAAATATTTATGAAAATAATTTCCTTATTTAAATATATATGTCTTCTAGCACTTCTTTTAAATTCAAATGTGACGTTTTGCAAAATTGTAAAAACAGCAGACATAATTGCATATTTCAAAGCAATAAAACGAAAGTACTGAAGAATTTTTCTTTTCAATATTACTTTTTTGTTTATTTTGAACTATTTAAAAAAAAAGTAACAAATGTAATCAAACGGCAACACTGGTTATGACCTCTTTAGAATTATAGGAGTTTTGATCTTTATGGTTTATTTTTTTAATGAATATGACATTATTCATTAATTTATTTTCAAAAAATTATATCGTGTTAGCTTTGTTTTTGTTATTTAAACATTTTATATACATATCATTAACTAAGTAACGAATAAAAAATTTGCATATTAAACAGAAAATTCAATAGAAATAAAGATTTAGATTTTTCTTTTAGTAGCATAGTTTTTTATTTCAGATAACGATATAGATTGAATCTTTTTATATAAATTTATAACGCTATTTTTTATCGTTAGACTCTTCCACGATTGGAGCATGCGATGAAATTAAACCCTTGTGATGTCATATTCCAATCTCGCAAGTTCAGCTTAATAGGAGAAATTGTGTCCTAAAAGCGACTCTTCTGTAAGAGTCGTCTGCGATGCACCAAAAACAATCGTCTAAGACTCTTTAATTTCTACAGCAAACGAGTCCTGAAACAATCGTATATTAGCAGTGTCCACGACTGCGTGTCATTTCTAATTTTCTTAAAATTAAAATTTAATTATTTGTTCTAGAGTTCTGTAGACAGTGTTAAAAATTTTCTATCTACAAAAGTAAAATGTGCTGCCAACCGTTTTAGTACAATTATATGGGTAAAATAAGGTGCTTTCACAATTGTATCTCTATTTTGTCACGATATTTTTTCTATATTGGAATCAAAAATCACAAAATTTTGGTCAAATCCATCCAGTAGCTTTTACGTGATGCGAACACAGACAGACAGACAAGAAATCCAAAAATAGGTGTTTTATATTCTATATCGGTTACTATCTGCATCAACATCAAAATTTTCAAAAAATATTTCATGTACAGAAATAACCCCGTTACAGTTTTAATATATTGTTGCGTTTATTTAATTTATAAACGTTTTATTTATTGAAAAATAATTACACACAATTTTTATAGCTTAAATTAAATAACATAATTTATTTAGGCGACTAGTCATTTATTCGCGATTAATACACCAAAAATGCAACTTTACTATTTCTGTAACAGATAAACGTTGTACTACAAGATCTTCGCTAAGTGACGTTCACAATCAGAATGAATCGGCCTGTATGGACGTTGCTTTTATATACCAAATTTTAAGGGGTTCTTAAATGTACTAGAATTTACTCAAGGTTTCGCGACATCTGCTGTGTAGTAGAACAAGCGAGATAATAATGCATTTATTAAACATGCTGTGGTAATTGTTATTTACTTGTAGAGCCTTTCTTTATTATTATTTCAGGCCTATGATGAGTATTTTATATAGTATAGTTGTGTATTGTGTTTGTTTTTTTGTTGTTGTTGTTATTTTTTTTTTTTTTTTTTTTTTGTAATCAAAAAGATTTGTTGCAACTTCTAGCTTTGTATATACGCACAATAGGCATTTCGTTTCACTCTCTTGGTCACAATAATTTTTGCTTCTTTTTATAATTTAAATAAAGCATCCTTGTAACAGTGCCGCTCACTTAAGCCTTTTCATTCCAAATATGTCAAACATTACCTCTGCCATATATAGCCAGCCGTTCCAGGTGAACCACTTTCGTTTTATTTCATTATGCTATCTCTGTAGTCCGGTTACGGACAAACTCATGAAGCTCATGCAGGTCTTCTTGAGCTTGAGAAATATTTCCATTTTCTTCGTTTGCAGGTCCGGGTTTAGCATCGATTTCTAAGTCCGCTGGCAGTTTAAGTTCTGTCCTAAAGAAGATTTTTGTTGGACTAAGTGACGTTGAATCATGTACACCTGACCGGTATGCCAGTAGAAACTTGGGTATTCGCTCATCCCAATTCTTTTAGTGTGCTGGACACTTTTCTGAGATATTCCTCAAGGGCACGAAAGATTTAAATCTTTCCACCATGCCATCAGAGTGTCGTTCTCGTCTTTTTGATACCCTATACGTCACACATCTCATTGAATACGGCCGATTCAAAATTTCGTCCCTGGTGTGAACGTAGTTCTAGTGAACACCGTATCGGCACAGCCAATTCTTTATAAGCGCGTCCACCACCGTTTTGGATTCTTGGTTGCGAATGGCATACACTTCGGGCCATTTGCTAAAATAATCTATTACCACTAGTGGATATCGGTTTCCAGCATCACTGACGGGGATTGGACCTGTGATATCAATAGCTATCCACTCAAAGGGAGCACCTCCGTTGTATTGTTGAAGTTTGCCACGCCTTTTTCTTGCAGGACCCTTGGCCGTAATGCAGTGTTCGCAATTAGCTATCCAATCAGCCACGAACTAATAGCATTCTACCCAGTAAAACCTGTGTTTTATTTTCTCCAACGTTTTTGTTATACCCGCTGGGACCATTGTGGAATTCTTTCATTATCTCGTTTTTTTAAGAAGTTGGCGCGACAATTAGTCCGTTGTGGTTTTGCCATCTGTACTTTTCCATGATCGATATAAGTAACCATCTTCCACTTTCAGGCTATTCCAATGAGCCCAGTATGATCTTCATTATAGCTCGGTCTTTTGTTATTTTGCTTAGTCAGTATAATTATTGCCAAAATTGGGTCATCATTGTGGGACCCCGACCAGTGTTCGCTTGACCCAATTTGAGTAAGCCGCACATCGATGACGCAATTCTTTTTTCAAGATTTGTGCAGTGCTTAAACTCTACGTTTCAAGGCCGTCTTGAAGGGGCTTTAGCGCTATTGTTTTTTCCGCCTTTTCTATTCACAATACTGAAGTCATAGCTCTGCAGCCGTTCAACCCAGCTTAACCCATTTTAAACTGCATCAATCAACGTAATGCGGATTGGTCCATTCTTAAGATGAAATGTTGCCCATTTAAGTATTTGAGGTAATATTTAACACACTCCAGCATTGCTAAAAGCTCCCGTCGTGTAACGCAGTAGTTTCTTTCGGGCATGGACAGCACCCTACTGTAGTAGTCAATGACCTTTTCTGTCCCACTAATCTCCTGAGAAAGTACGCCTCCTATTCCATATCCGCTTAACCTTGTGTCCTATATGAATTTCTGTCCAGCTATTGGTTAAGCGAGGACTGGTGCCGTACTTAAGGGTTTCTTGAGTTTCTGAAACGCTTCTTCTGCTGCAGCACTCCAGTTATAATGATGCGACTTTCTGGTCAACTCATGCAATGCAGTATGTGCAAAGCTCCAGGAAACTTCGCAGCTCATAAAGATTTTGTGACGAGGCCAGGTCTTTACTGCCAGTACTTTGTCTTCATCATCGTGTAACGGCCATCTTCCGTTACACGATGCCCCAAGTATTTAACCTTCTTTTCAAGCAAAGCACATTTCTCAACACTAAATTTTAGTCCTGCAGCTGTTATATGCTTAAATACTTCATCCAGGTTTTTAAGACGTATGTCAAAATTCGTTCCCATGTCGACTATGACATCTATATACACCAAGCACGTCTTCCATTAAACGCTCAAAGGTAGCTGGAGCGTTGCGGAGCCCAAATGCAACACCTTTAACTGCCATAAACCATCACTTGCGCTAAAGGCAGTTTTCTCCTTGTCCTTGTCGGCTATCTCTACTTGCTAATAGCCGCACTACAAGTCCAATGTAGAGAACCATTTCGTTCCGGCCAACATGTTTAAAATGTAATCAATTCTAGGCAGCCGATAACTGTCTTTCTTGGTGTCGTCATTGAGCTTCCTGTAGTCAACGCAAAACCTGAAACTTCCATTTTTCTTCTTTACTAAAACTATGGGCGAACTTCACGGACTCGAGGATGGCTCAATGACTCCGTTCCGTTTCGCTGACAATATCTTTGACATTATTTCGCTTTGCTAGGGGAACAATCCTGGGTGCTTGTTTTATGTTCTCTCAGCAACTGCTTTGCTTTGTTTCTGTCAGTAGATGCCACTTCTGCCACCTATTTTTGCACCTGCTCTGCTAATAAATCTCTTCTTCTGGCTGTTGTTTTGGGGCACACTGAATCACCGCACAATTAATTATGGCTTCTGCTTTCTCACATCGACCCTTCTCAAAATTTCTGTTTATAGTCTTTTCTTTATTGGAGAGATTAAGCACTCTCACAGGAACTCTTTCATCGTCGCAGATTTTCACGAGGGCTTTAGCTGCTTTAATGTCGTCTTTTATAATTCGTTATTAACAGAATCTGCCTCCACACGTGCCTACAGTATAGTTTTCGCTAAAGTGGTAATTTCTGGCGTTCAACGGCAAATAACTTCCTTACTATGGTCCTGCTCTTATACCCAACATCCAGGGGTACTTCGACGTTGCGCCAGATCATTATTTGCTCGCCCATGTGCAGAATTATAACGTGGGCTATCATGAAGTCTGCACCGATGATAACTTAATCCACTATATCGGCGACAACAAATACATGGTCAGCGCTGATGTTTGCAATAGTCAGTCTTACCCTGGCTCTTCCAGAGACATTGGCATCTCCCCAGTAGCAGTGCCAGTGGTACATTACTTAACGGTTCCACTGCTTCTTTTACTAAATCGAGATTTATTATGAACTGAGACGCTCCTGTATCTATGGTGAAGACTTGCTTTCTTTCATTGATAAGACCGCAAACAGTTAGGCTGCTATTTTTCTTTTGCACAATGGAAATGGGGATTGTGGGTCCATCGATTGTGGGAGCCAGCACTTGCGCATTATAGGTAGCTCAATTTAGTTTAATGGTGACTCATGCAATTTGGTTTTGTTCGCCCGCTTGTTGTCCCTTGCTGACGAAGCAGATCTTGACCTTCTCTTTGTTGATCTGCAGTTGCGCTAAAAATGGCCAACCCTACCACAAATAAAGCATTTGGTGCGAGACTTTGTTTGACTATCTCCTTTATCTCGCTCCTTTTGTCCCCGTGGTTATACGTATCAGTATCAAGACATCGCACCTTGTACACCTGTGGCTTCGAAATAACATTTGTGGTCTTCTTGCCTTTCGCGAATTTCATTCACAAACGGATGATTTTTGGTAGATACGTCAGCTGTACCAAACGTTCAATTTCCATGGCCAAGTCTTGCAGCGTCTCGTTTTCCTTCTGGACCCTCCCTCGTAACTTCATTCTGTAGAGTTCTCTTTTGTGCTTGACTCCATACTTGCATTGTAACGCTACCATCATGCCCTCGTAATTATTTCTGCAACCGCCTGGTAAACTTTCGAGTATTTCTGAATTAGCTCTATAGATTTTACTCCATTGCCCCATCTATTTTTGCTGGCCACTGTTTCGAACAGGAACTTAAAAATATGGAAAGGGCACTGCCGTCAAAGCTCGATGTGTTTATCATGCTTGCGTGCTCAGAAATACTAACACCGGTTCCTCTCGAATTTGAAGATCACCCATTTGCACTTTTGTTTTATATAATTCTTCATCCAAACAATTTTTCATCAAAATCGCTGACTCTCAGTTCCAAGACGTCCACTCGTTTGCAGAACACTTCTGATACTTCTTGAAATTTCTCGTTTACGTCCGCTATAAGCTTTTCCCTATTTACACTCGAGCTTTCTTTCATTTTCTTCGTCTGGTTCTCCTGCTTTCGGCTACTTCCTACCATTTGCTTTAATATAGCGGCAAACATTAAATTTAAGTCCATAAGGCTGTTTATTACGTATTGCTGGAGAACATACTTTAATCTCTTCTTTTTCCTCTTTTTCTCCAAATTCGTATGTCCCAATATCTATACCACATTGCTTGAATTCACCGCTTTTGTAATTCCGTTTTATTGCCCGCTGTCGGCAGATCCAACATAATCAGCTACATTTTTAGCTGCTCAACATTAGATCGTCAAATTTCATTGTAATTACTTACTTAATATTTTTTTTTTTTTTGGAATCCCACTTCTGACACCAGTTGTTACGTTTATTTAATTTATAAACGTTTAATTTATTGATTTTTTTTTATTGCCAAATAATTACACTATTTTTACAGCTTTAATTAAATAACACAATTAATTTAGGCGATTATTTATTTATTCGCGAATAATACACAAAAAAAACACCATGACAACTTTACTATTTCTGTAATGGACAAACAGTTGTACTAAAAGATCTTTGCTAAGTGACGTTCAAAAACAGAATGAATCGGTCTGTATGCTTTTATATAGAAAAATTTTAAGGGTTCTAAAATGTACTAGAATTTACCCGATGTTTCGCGCCATCTGCTGCGTAGTAGAACAATCGAGATAATAATGCATTTATTAAACATGCTGTGGGCATTATCATTTACTTGTAGATTCTTCCATTATTGTTTCAGACACAAGATGTGTATTGTGCTTTTTTAATTCTCGCTTTGTTCTTTTTGTTTTGTGATCAAGAAGTTTTGTAGAAACTTCTGCTAAAAGTACGCTACGAAATAGAATAATTTTTACGTGTTTTAGTTATTATTTCAAAGTATATACAAGTTAATAACAATAAAGTTAAAAACATATTTTTAAATAGTTTTGTAAACAATAAAAATCTTCAAAACATTAAGTGCATTGACACTTAAACTACAACAACAAATTTCATTTAACTTAAAACTTAGTGCATTGTCACCAAAATAGCTGACTAGTGCATTGTCAACAA
This sequence comes from Gymnosoma rotundatum, assembly GCA_916610165.2. Lineage (NCBI taxonomy): Eukaryota > Metazoa > Arthropoda > Insecta > Diptera > Tachinidae > Gymnosoma > Gymnosoma rotundatum. The sequence continues at coordinate 115,452,067 of OU744336.1, forward strand.
AATAGCTGACTTCACATTAAAACTTTTGTTACAATTTAAAATAAGTGCATTGCCACCAAAATAACTGAGGAATTAGGCAAGTATCGATTACTGATAATATTGCAAAATTTAATAATAAAGTAACTTGCTGCAATTATACTATTTAAACAAATTTGCAGTATAAATAGCTAAGTAAATTTATTTTTAAGCGTATTAATATTTTATCTTTGGAAAAATAAAGATAATAAAAAATTAAAAGTTGTGTTTTTTGTTCTTGTACCAAGAACTACATTTTGAAAGCAATAAGGAAAATAAATTAGAAATTAAGAAAAAAATTATTGAAACTATGAAACTATCATTAGTAAATAAAAGGTAATAATAATAAAATTAGAAAAATGTCAAACCCCGATTATCTTATTCGTCGACCATTATTAAATAATGTAGCAAATGCGCAACAACTAAATAGAGAAGAGCTTGAGCCCTAGTAAGCAGGCTAGCATTAGACATTGTAAATAGACAACCGCCAGCTGTAGTAAGAGCAACACTTAATCCAAATGCTGATTTATCAAACATTGCGGACAAAACTATTAATGCAGAGCATGCAAACAATTTGTCTGGTCTCGACAAGATACCAGATATAGTCGAGTTTTTGCGAGAATTTTCTGGTCAACCGGGAGAATTCAATTCCTAGAAAAAAGTGTTGAACGCATCTTAAAAATTTATGAAAATACGAAAGGCACCGCACAGTATTATGGCATTATAAATGTTATCAGAAACAAAATCACTGGCAATGCAGACATTGCACTCGAGTCTTACAATACGCCTTTGGACTGGGGCGCGATTTGTAAATGCCTGTCCTTACATTATGCAGACAAACGGGACGTTTCCACTTTAGAATATCAAGTGACCTTATTGGTCCAAGGTAATATGTCAGTAGAAGAATTCTAATAAGCAGTATATTCAAATCTGTCGTTAATTCATAATAAAGTAGGATCTATGAACGTAGGTATTGAGGCTCAAAACCTTTTCACGCAGTCATACAGAAATAAGGCACTCGATACTTTTGTGCGTGGCCTTAACGGTGATATGTCTAGACTTTTGGATGTGAGGGAACTAACAGATCTTCCCGCAAGCACTCCATTTATGCTGCATAGGCAGCATGCTCCGATGCGACTTCTGGCACCAAAACCAACATTGCAACGTCCGCCACGTGAATCCCAGCCATCCCAGCAAAACGTTAGACTACGGAAAGAGCAGCGTTATTTTTACATTACGAACGGACCAAGCACTTGCGCTATGCAAATAACCGACAATCATCTCAACGAAAACTTGGACGTAGTATTAGAAAACACTAAGAAAACGGAAGAATACCGTGATGTAAATTTTTTAGACTAAAACGCTCTTCGCTACTTTACATAGAATGTCGTATGAAGAGCAAAGGTATATTAAAATTTTAATAGACTCTGGCTCAAGCCAAAACTATATCCAATCAAATTAAGCAAAAAAAAAAATTATACACAATAAAGATGTTTTTTTCGATAAAAACTATTACAGGCAACATGCAAATTAGAGAACATACTTATCTGAAATTGTTCAGTCGGACAGAACCTTTAAAATTATTTCTGTTACCTTCCCTCACAACATTTAATGGCATCCTCGGCTACGACAGCATAAAACAGCTTGATGCTGTATTAAATACAAGCAGAACATATTCCAAACAAAAAATTTTAACATAAAAATAAAAAAGCTGGAAACTGAAGCAGTAAATACTATTAGGATTCACGATGAAAATATAACGCCACATCAAAAGCGAATCTTACTACAGTTATTTGACAAACATCCTAAATTGTTTTTAGAACCAGATGCAAAATTAACACACACTACCAGGGTGGTAGGTGAAATTAGAACCTCTACAGATTCACAAGTCTATAGCAAATATTATCCTTATCATGCGTCACTTAGGAATGAAGTAGAAATCAAGTCAAACAGTTACTTAATGATGGAGTAATTAGACCATCCTGGTCACCTTATAATTCGCCGGTATGGATAGTACAAAAAAAACCTGATTCCAACGGCAACAAACAGTTCAGAATGGTGATCGACTATAGGAAGTTAAATTCTGTAACAATAGCCAGCGCGCTCTTGACGATATCCTCCATGAACACATTGGCAAGATTTGCTACGTGTGCATTGACGGAATCATAATTTTCAGTAAAACTGAAGAAGAACACATTAAGAATCTTGTAAAAGTTTTTGAAACATTAGAACAAGCTAATTTGAAGATTCTGTTTGAGGTTGAATGGCAATAGCAATTTTCAATCCAAGTACATGAACTTGTATTGATACCATTTTGTTTTGCCGGTTTATCCTTCAAGCACTTGAACTCGAAGAACGGTAGAATCAATTAATAAAACACTTTAAATGCCTTAAGGAGATTGATAATTTCTTAATTTTTTTAATTGCCTTTATACTAAATTAACTTAACAATAACAAATGGTAAAGTGCATAATAAGTATTTTGCTACCACTGTTGTTCCAAATAAATTATTATTTAATCGCTATAGATTGTCCCCCTCTTTTTGTTTCTTTTTATTTATGCACAAGTGGGGCAATCAATGACCTATTTATTATGTTTAAAATTAATAATAGCAAAGCTTGCATTTTGATTGATATAATAATATTTAAAGTATAGATTAATGTACTGAACAACAGTGACGAGCAAAATTGATACAAATGATTGACGTTTTAAAATAATTATATTTCATATAATGTTTAAGCCATAGGTCTTATATATATGTATATTATATATATTATTATATTATATTATATTATATTATATTATATTATATTATATTATATTATATTATATTATATTATATTATATTATATTATATTATATTATATTATATATATGTATATTATATATATATATATATATATTATTATATTATATATATGTATATTATATTATTATATTATATATATGTATATAATATATATGTATTATTTTTATATTATTTCTTATGAATTTTGATATTAATTAAAAACGTCAAATAAAAACTTTATTAAAATAATATGTTGACCTAAACGTCAACATTCTCCCCCGCGCTGCCCGATGGTTGGTGTTGATTGAAGTTCAGACCTTGCTATATCGATGTGGAATGCCTTTGGTGGTGGAACAGGTTGAGATGTTGGTTGATCGTATTTAGAAGTGGTATCATTATGCTGTTTTGAACATAGTTTGAAGATTAAGACGGCTAACAACAGTAGTACTGCGATTACAAGTGCAGAATAGCTAACTGCATGACAATGAAGGTTGTTGGACTTGATAAGTGCTGGTAGGTAGACACCGGTTGCTTCGTTTAGTTGTTTTTCAGGGCATTGAGTTCGCTCTCATGGGTTTCAAGCTGGTAATTGGTAGTGTTAAATATTTTAGTAATTTCCTTTGATGTGATCTATGGGCTTCAGTTGAGCATATGACGTGTTTAGGGAGCTGTATAAGCCAAAATAACCTTGAATTGTGATAAAGGAGTTTCTAAGGACGCAGCTCGGTTCGACTTCCATTATTCCAGTGCCTCTTATTGTGAGTTGGGTATGTTCGAGACCGCAAACTGCCGACATTTCTAATTTTAAAGTGGTAGCGAAGATCCATTTATTTTGATATTTTAGTTGTGTACAAGTGGAGCTGCCTACCAATTGGATGAGTTTGCATTTAGTCGTGTTTCGGTTGTTGAAGATGTCGACTTCACAGGAATCGCTCGCTTCATTTTTTCTGAGTTTGAACTGTTTGTTATTGGATAGAAAATCATCATCCTTAGTCGTGATACAGTTTGATATCTTATGGCTTGTGAATGGAATGTATTCATCTCTGTGGGAGTTTACAGCCAGAAATGATTCTTCCGTGCTGATTGAAACTAAGGTGTTGTGTTTTATACTTGGAATCGGTATTACGTTGAAGACTTCTAAAAACTGGTGGTGGACTATAGGCAACATAACTTCAAATATGACTTCGTTCCTTGTCACTGCTCCCTTGGCCTTCATCAACTTATATAGCTGTATTAAGCTGTCATCTGCAATCGGACCCCCTAAAATTAGGTGCACTGGGAGATATAAACTTGAATTCTATTCCATCCTTATTGCAAGCTTTGTTTATCGTTTCTTGTGAACGTTTGGAAAATATGGCGTTTTTTAGTTCATCGAGCTGATTTCGTGCCCGAACTAAGTTTGTTTCGTTTTTCGAATATAGTTTTACAACGTCCTCTACATGCTCCAATGAGTGCTTCTGTAGTGAGATCACTTACCACCTCTAAGTGTACTGTTCTTGTTGAAAAGCAGATGAACACCGCTATGTACACCTTGGGAGGCCTTTTACCTCTTAGTTTGTAGTGGACACACAGAGGACCACAGTAGTCAACTCCAGATATTATGAATAGCCGAGCGGGAAAGTCCCCCATTATTTGCTGCATTAACTTTGGCTTGGATCTGGTACATCGGATACATGTTTGAACGATATTTTTGGCAATCGTTTTGCCTTTTATTACCCAAAATTCTTGCATGGAGATGGATAGTAGCATTTGTGGATCACAATGATGATTATCGTTGTGCAACATTCTCATTATTAACTTGGAAATTGGATCGTTGTAGGGGAGAAGCATTGTGTGTTTGGCATTGTATGAAATGTTTGAAGCCTTCAATCATCCGCCGACTCTTAGTATATTATTCTCATCCAGAAAGGGTGACAATCCACAAATAGGGCTTGCCTTATCGAGCTCCTTCCCACTATTTAGTGTACGAATCTCATTTTTGAATTCTGAAATTTGCATAGCTCTAACTATGAGATGCTTAGCTAAAGTGAGTTTTGGAGGACTTAGCGTATTGCTAGCTGTTGCCGCCAAAATATATGCACTTTAATATAGTAGTTTTTAATTGCAAATTAAAGTATATTTTGTTTAATATGTCTACATTGTTTACTGGGTAACGTTCCGTTAAGTTTGGCAATTGCAAATTTCTTTTGTTCCCTTTGATATAAAACATCGTATGTTCGATGGTAGTTTGTATACATACATATGCAAAGCTTTGTCGTAGGCATATGCATTTACTACATGTTATATTTATGTACATATACAAAAAAAAAAAAAAAAAAAAAAAAACTAACGGTCCCTTTAAACTAATGTAGACCTTTTTAAATTTGATATTAAGAAAAATGAAGTCAGTCGTCAACTGTACGGTAGAAGGCAAAATTGTTTTTAAAGCGCTCTCGCATTTACTCTAATATAAAATTGTTTTCAAGTGAATAAAGTTTAAAAGTTACATTGCACAGAGTGCTATTAAAAAGTTTTGATTATTAAAGACGGCTCGCTAAATCCATACCGTAACAATCTTTAAAAACAATTTTGACATATTCCAGAAAAATATTTTAATTAAATTAAAATAAGCGTGTTAAATCTTCGCGATTGTTGGTAAAATTATTCCGGGATAGTAAAAATTAAATTTAAAATGGCCGAGAGTGAAATCTCTTTTACAGAATGTAATTGTAAAAAATGCGATGCGATAGATAATGAGCGAATGGTGCAATGTGATAAATGTGATCAATGGTACCATTACGAATGTGTCGCAGTCGATAGTACAATTGCGGATGTGAGTTGGAGTTGTGAAAATTGCAACAACAAAGAAGAAGATAATGCTAGCACCACACTACAAATGGAAAATAATCATCCTATCGCTAACTCAACTGATCTACCAAAGCAGCCACATGCAACTTCGTCGCCGACAAGGCCAGGAGATCTCCCGCAGAAGGCAGGTATGATCAATATGAAAACCGTCACATGGAGCGTCGCTAGGTCATCAGTACCTATGAACACAGCACCAACTTTTCAAACTCACAAACAAGTAAATTACGATAATACAAAACTAGTTTACTCTACAAAAGAACAACAACCGACCACGTCAGTCGCCCCTACGAATACAACGTTTTTCCCCCTTAACAAAATTCAACAACAAAACAACCACAGCGTCTCACAAATGAATTTACAGCTTAAATTGCTTGAAGAACAGCAGAGAATTCAACAGGAATTTATGGAAAAAAAGTATCAAATACTATCTCAATTTGCCCAAAATGAGTCGGAAATAAACCAAACCGCTGAAAACATTTCATCAAATTGGAGTCCCATGGGAGGACCCACACCTTCGCAGTTAGCGGCAAGGCAAGCTATTCCTAAAGAGTTGCCGCAATTTCATGGCGATCCCAAAGAATGGCCATTATTTATTAGCAGTTTTGAAACAAGTACAGCAGTTGCAGGTTATTCTCATGCGGAAAATTTAATTCGCTTGCAGTCGTGCCTGAAAGGGAAAGCTAAGGACTTAGTCAAAAATAAACTAATGCTGCCCACGATGGTACCAGAAATTATTCAGACATTAAAAATGTGCTTTGGACGGCCTGAACATATTCTAGAGAGATTGATCGAGAAGGCCAGGAAACTGCCACCTCCAAAAGAAAGGTTAGAATCAATTATTGAATTTGCCTTATGCGTAAAAAATATTTGCTCTACCATGGAAGCGTGTAAAATGGGTGCACATCTGCACAACCCTATGTTAGTTAAAGAGCTGGTGGAAAAATTGTCTACACAATATAAACTCAACTGGGCCATGCACCCTAAAGATGATCACATCCCCATAGTGAAAACCTTTAGTGATTGGATATTCCAAATAGCAGAAGCTGCAAGCACCGTGGTTTCAACAATTACCCCAACAAAGCATGCAACAGTAAATTCGCACACTGAAAATATATTTCAACGAGAAATTAAGTGTTTTGTGTGTGACAGCTCTGAACATAAAGTGTCAGTATGTAGTAAGTTTAAAAAACTTACAATAAATGAAAAATGGGAAGTTGTGAAGAAATTTGGTTTATGTCGACAATGTTTAAATAAACACCATCGCAGGTGTTTTAAAAAGAACGATTGCGGCATTGATGGGTGTCATTCTAAACATCATCGTTTACTTCACAACGCTAATAAAAACATTCAGCCCTCCTTGCCTTCGGGGCACATGATAACTCAAGAAAATGCTACTAGTAACAACTCAGTGAACTCGCACAACTCCGCGTTACAGAACCAAAATTCCCTGTTTAGAATTTTACCCATACGTATTCAGAAGAAAAATAGTTTTCTTGAGACCTTCGCATTTTTGTATGAGGGTTCTTCAGTGACACTAATTGAACAAAAGGTATTCGCTATGCTCGAAATTAAAGGTGCTAACGAGCCACTTTGCTTAAAATGGACCGGAGAAACGACTCGTATGGAGGACTCGTCCATAAAAGCGTCAATTAAAATTTCAAATCCAAGCAATGGTGCCCAATTTGTCTTAAAAGACGTTCATACCATTGACGATTTAGATTTGCCAACGCAAACATTAGACATGGGTAGTATGGTTCACAAATATCCGCATTTAGTTGGTGTTCCTATGAAATCGTATACAAATGTGAAACCAACAATTTTAATAGGAGCAGATAATTGGAACATTGCGGTTCCATTACGAGTACGCGAGGGTAGATGGAATCAGCCCATTGCCACAAAGACAAGAATAGGGTGGGCGATTCAAGGTTCAAATGCAGGGTCAGAGAAGAAAGCCTGGCTCAATATGCATAGCTGTAATTGTGAGAAGAAATACGATGAACTACATAGAATAATTAAAGAAAAATTCAATCTTGAAGATCCAAGACCTCAAACAATACTTTCAGCAGAAGACCAGTACTCGATGGAAATCTTAAAGGCAACGTGCCAAAAGGTTGGCGACCGATACGAAGTTGGACTTCTTTGGAAAAATGAATTTCAGAACCTACCGGAAAGCTATAATAACGCCTACAAGCGCCTCATGTGTTTACAAAAGAAGTTTCAAAAGGACATCAATTTGAAAACTGCTCTACAGGAGCAAATAGATAACTTGCTTCAAAAGGGTTACGCAAAAAAATTAACAGCGAGCGAAATTAAGACTTCTCCAAATTTGACCTGGTATCTTCCAACATTTTTAACTAAAAATCCTAACAAGCCAGAAATAATTCGAATGGTGTGGGATGCGGCTGCCAAATCAAATGGCGTTTGTCTCAACGATTTTATACATCGGGGGCCAGACCTCTTAAAGTCATTAGTCGACATTCTGTTAAGTTTTCGCGTAGGCAAAGTGGCAATTTGTGGCGATATCGAAGAGATGTTCCACAGAATAAATGTAAGAGAGCAAGATATTCACGCTCAAAGATTTTTGTGGTGGGATAAAAACGATGTTAAGCAACCAAGTGTTTATGTCATGCGTGCATTAACCTTTGGAATTTGCTGTGCTCCCTGTATAGCACATTATGTTCGGAACCACAATGCAGAAAAATTTAAATCTGAATGTCCACGAGCTGTAGAAGCTATTCAACAATACCACTATGTAGACGACTTTATAGACAGTGTCGCTAACGAGCATCAGGCAATTGAACTAGCATCACAAGTTAAAGGAATTCATTCTGCTGGTGGATTTCGTATAAGAAACTGGGCCTCTAATGACAGTACAGTCATGAATTTTCTCAACGATGAACTTTCACAAAAACAAAAACCAAAAGATCTTGCTAACACAGAGAAAGTCCTTGGTATGTATTGGGATCCTTGTGCAGATACTTTTGTTTATCTTTTCAGATTCGCCAGACTAAGACGCGATGTATTTAAGGATGATGCAACCCCCACAAAAAGAGAGCTTCTTCAAGCGCTTATGTCGATTTTTGACCCCCTTGGTTTCTTATCATGTTACACAATAGCGTTAAAGATTCTTTTACAAGAAGTCTGGCGATCTGACGTCGACTGGGACACTCAATTATATAGTTCACAAAATGTAAAATGGCAAAAAATATCTTGTTTCGATTGGCGCAAGAAAGTGAATTTTCAGAAGAAATATGCTGTTTAAAAAAGGGTAAGAGCATTGAAAACAGAAGCAAACTAATATGCTTCAATATACTTTTAGATGACGATGGCATCTTGAGAGTGAGAGGACGTGCATCGTACCTTAATGTTCACAATCCAATAGTATTGCCTACGAAACACTACGTTACCGTCCTGCTAGTCCGTTACACTCATGAATCCTTTCACCATAGAGGGCATGAAACCGTAATCAATACAATTAAAGGTCAATACTATATACCAAAGCTACGAGTTCTTTACAAAAGCATACGGGCATCATGTCAATATTGCAAAAACGCATCAGCTATACCCAGAATGCCTCAGATGTCGACGTTGCCACCAGCAAGATTAGCAAGTTTTGAAAGGCCATTCACTTATGTCGGCATAGACTATTTTGGTCCGGTGTACGTAAATGTAGGAAGAAGAAAAGAAAAACGTTGGTGTGTGCTCTTTACCTGCCTTACAGTGCGTGCAATACATGTGGAAATAGCTCACAGTTTAGATACTAGCTCATGTATAATGTGCATAAAAAACTTCATTGCCCGCAGAGGAACACCGCAAGAAATATACACCGACAACGGCACAAATTTTAAAGCGACATCAAAAATATTTGCATCTGAATCTAGACGAATCGATTTGAATGGAATTTCTAAAGCTTTCGACGTAATAAAGTGGAAATTTAATCCACCTGCTGCTCCCCATATGGGTGGAGCATGGGAGCGTCTTGTTCGCTCTATGAAAAATACTCTTTCTAGTATATGCCCCAATATGAATTTCAATGAAATTAAATTCGTCCACTTGGCTTCTTTACGAGGGGGAGGATGTTGCCGCCAAAATATATGCACTTTAATATAGTAGTTTTTAATTACAAATTAAAGTATATTTTGTTTAATATGTCTACATTGTTTACTGGGTAACGTTCCGTTAAGTTTGGCAATTGCAAATTTCTTTTGTTCCCTTTGATATAAAACATCGTATGTTCGATGGTAGTTTGTATACATACATATGCAAAGCTTTGTCGTAGGCATATGCATTTACTACATGTTATATTTATGTACATATACAAAAAAAAAAAAAAAAAAAAAAAACTAACGGTCCCTTTAAACTAATGTAGACCTTTTTAAATTTGATATTAAGAAAAATGAAGTCAGTCGTCAACTGTACGGTAGAAGGCAAAATTGTTTTTAAAGCGCTCTCGCATTTACTCTAATATAAAATTGTTTTCAAGTGAATAAAGTTTAAAAGTTACATTGCACAGAGTGCTATTAAAAAGTTTTGATTATTAAAGACGGCTCGCTAAATCCATACCGTAACACTAGCCGATCTTTCTATCCTTGATAATTTGATGTTTTTAATGAATCGTTGTACATATGTTACTCCCCTTTGAAGTGTCTTGAATGAATTGCGATTGTTCATTTTGTATATGACATCTTCTAATGGCGTTGAAGTTGTAGATAACACATTAACTGAATTTGGTTTGAAGTCCTCGGTGGAGGGCGGTGTCTGATTTTTAGTCAACTCTTTTGGCCACTGGTTCTCGTTGCCTTGTAAAAACATTGGCCTGCAAAACCATATGCTGTTGCGTAATAGATGCAAGCCCCTTGAGACAAGGTCAGCTGAGTTTTGCTTTGAACTGACATGTATCCATTGGACGTTAATGGTTTCTTCTTGGATCTTACTGACTCTATTTGCGACAAAACTGCGAAGTGAGGATGATGTTGAATTAATCCAATGAAGCACTATCTCAGAATCTGACCATAAATATGTGGGCGTATTTTCAGCTCGTAGTTCCTTTTTCACTCTTGTAGTAAGTTGAGCCCCAAGGAAGGGCGCACATAACTCTAACCTCGGCAAAGTCACCTTTCTTATTGGGGCGACGCGTGACTGGGCACATATAAGTCTCACTATGAGTCTTCCGTCTTGTAGCTTGGAACGTACGTATACTGTAGCGCCATACGCCTTTTCAGAAGCTTGTACGAAAGTATGTATCTGTGTATCCCTTGAAATTTGGCCATCAAATATGCCTCTTTGTGTTTAAGTTGTTAAGATGCTGTAGATTTTTTCGGAAGTACCATAGGTTACTGTGTTGAGTTTCTATGCTTCCACAGCTTTATTTGTATCATTTCTCCAATATATTAGTTGCATATTACGGTCTGCCTGGTCTATTAGGAATTGTCTGTACACTTTTTCAATGTCCGTGCAGAAGACAAATCATGGCATTCGAAAACGTAATAGCATTCCAAACAGGTCTCCTTGAGTTGGAGATCCCACGCACAATATGTCATTGAGAGCTTTTCCTGTCGCGGATTTTGCTGTTGCATCAGAGTTTCGTGGTTTTACTTTCTGGTTTGAGTATGCAATGATGTGGGATGTAATAATGAGGGCTCGTCACCTCTGAGTTGTTTATGCGGGCCATGTGACCCAATTCTTCGTATTGCTTCATAAAATCCAGATACTGATGCCTAAGATCTGGGTTCATCGATAGATATCTTTCTAAAGCCATTAATCTTGAAAAAGCTAATTTTTTCGCCTCCCCTAGGCAATTTGCGCTCTCTAGAAAGGGCAGACGTACTACAAATCGACCCTCAGCATTTCTTGTCGTTGTTTGGATGAAATTTTGCTCACATTTTTTCTCTTCTGTAGTGAGGGCGTTGTCAAATTCAAATTTGTCCAGTCTCCGGAATCTTTGTACAAGCTCGTTTGTGGTTGTTTCGTCTTTATTGTATTAAAACCAATAAATAAAAATATTTTGAATCTTAATTGAAGGCAAGTTAGCAGGTGTTGCTTTCAGCCTTGCTCTATAATTTAGATTAATTTGTTTTTAAAATTAGTTCAGCTTATATACTACTTTTGAGTAGATTCTAGATTTTAATTTCACATGGTTTTTCATTAACACTGTGGGAATGTTTTTAAGAATTTAAATGTAATTAGATTTTCCTTAAAATTATTTAGTGTTTCCCACAGCGGCTAGTATTTTGTTGTAACCTAATATGCATGGCTAAAATAATATAAATAAATTTACTTCACATGGTAGTCTTTAAGTGTGCCACACACACAGCAATAAAATAATTGTCACTTCAAGAGATGTAAAGGCGGAAAAACAATTCACATGCGTTTGCCGGCCTTCGTTGATAAGTTTTTTTTAGTGACATATGAATCTCTTTTGGCTGTTTAATGAATGCCTTTAAAATAATTAAATCTTTCATGTTGGTGTAGTTTAAAAGGATTAAATTATATTATGCTACACCTCCACTTTTCGCAAGAATGTTCATATAACGATAGTTTTATGGACATTTTTTTTTACAAAAATGTTTTTATTTAAAAATATAGGAAAAATTAAAAATAATTAGATTTATGATCTAAACTAATAAATTGTTATATTTATTTTGTATCTGCTTATTAACAATCGCGATTGCTTAACTAAAGGTTTTTTTTATGTATTATTTGTTATAATATATCTTAAGTCTATTCTTATGTACTATTTGTTTTTTATTGTTTTTCTTATCAACTATAGTAACATTATTTCTTATGTCTATGTGCTTAATTTCAAATGGTCCCTTGTAGTTTGGTTCTACTTTGTGACCTGCTTCATTTCTAAGTTAAACTAAATCTCCTATTTTTAAATTGTAATCTAAAATATTTTTATCGTAATTTTGTTTTTGCTTAACTTTATTCCTATCTAATAATTGTTGGGCCCTCTTATATGCTACTTCTAATCTATATTTTGCCTCTTTGGCATAATTGTCTATATATAACGGGCTTATTTTATCAATTTTATTAAATTGTTCGAATTTGTTAGGAAGTTCCGAAAAAGCTAGCTCATATGAACAGTAATTGAGAACTGTTGATGGTGTTGTATTAAAACAATATGTAAAATATTTTAACCATTCGTCCAAATCTGTCTTGTCAACTTTAATGTAAGAGCGCACGTACTCATTAAAAGTTCTGTGGCTTCTTTCTATCGTTCCTAACGTTTGGTGATGATACGCAGTGGAAGTTATTTTTGCTATCTTTTTATTTTTTCTATTGTTCTATAAATTCCACAATGTCCTCCTTCCATGGGATCATCGTGATATTTCAGCATTATTTCAAGAATTGCCTTGGCATTCTTACTATCAATTTGGGTCACCTCATTTAGTAGCACTACTTTAATATTCTTTAATATTTTATTGCCCATAATTTTAAATTCATTAATTGAGATAAATTCAAAAATTTTCTCACTAGGCGCCACTTGTAATTTATTTATATTGTGTTTACCGGCCACATATTCGAGCCTAGGGAGAAATTGTCCTGAGTCAAAGTTCCCTTTAGTAAACAAATCATTAATCTGTATATATGTTACTATAGATTTTCGCGTTTGATGTAGCATCATCCGGTGAAAATCTTAAGTTTTTGATATTTTCTAACGTCAGTGTTGTTTAATGGTACATATATACTGGGCTCATTATTTTTCTTATTATTATTACGCTGATTATTTATACTATTTCTATTATTTCTGTTTTCTTTTTCATCAGTTATATTATTTTAAAATAAAAATAAAAGAAAAATATTTTACATATATAAACCAAAGTAGTAGTAGTAGTAGTGTTGAAGAACAATAATAATAATAATATAAATAATAATAATAATAATAATATAATATTGGTTCGTTTGCGTTGGTCGTCATTATTAGTAAAGCGTGGGTACATTGCTATGGTCTTGATCATTGGTCATCATCGTTGGATTCATCATCAGAATTATCGTCGTCTGAGGCATCAGAATTATCATCATTTGAATTATCATCGTCATTAGACGAAGATGATGATTTGGAATCACTATCAGAATCCGTATCATTATTGTAGTTGTTGAGAATGCGCATTGTTGTTGTTGTTGTTGCTGCTGCTGTTCAAGTTGCTGTTGTTTTCCCTTATCTGTATGATATAAATTTGCAGGAGATATTGCGTGTTGTTCCTGCATCATAGCGATTGTAGGGATCTTGATGATATTGCAACGATCTTTCTTCTTCATCGTCGTCGTCATTGTCATCATCCATTTGTATCATTTCAGGTTCGTGATGTCGTGTGTTATAATATTCTTGGTGGATTCCTCTAGACTCTCTTCCATAAAACGGCCTACTTTTATTGTATCACTACTGGTGGATAATTCAATTGTTTAATTTTAAAATAGGAATCCAACTAAGCTTAAGCTCTGTATGTTGGATCCTATTATCCTTTTATACAAAATCAGGATAAGAATTATCTGCTATATTTTCCTTATTATAAAATTGGCGTAATCGCCATAAAACCAATAAATAAAAAAAGATCAAATATTTGTTATGGTTTTTTAAAATATTTTGAATCTTTATTGAAGGCAAGTTAGCAGGAGTTGCTTTCAGTCTTGCTCTAGAATTTAGATTAATTTTTTTTTTTTAATGAGTTCAGCTTATATTCTACTTATGAGTATATTCTAGATTTTAATTTCACATGTTTTTTTCATTAACACTGTGGGAATGTTTTTAAGAATTTAAATGTAATTAGATTTTCCTTAAAATTATTTATTGTTTCCATTGTTTCCCACAGCAGCGAGTATTTTGGTGTAACCTAATATGCTTGGCTAAAATAATATAAATAAATTACTTCACATGGTATGTAATATTTGTCATATATTTCTACCATACCCCCATATATATATATATATATATATATAAATATAAATAAATATATCTACATATATATATATATATATATATATATATATATATATATATATATATATATATATATAATTAATTTCAGTAAAAATATATGAAATTTTGTAATATGGAAAATATAGGAGAGAAACAAAAAAAACTACAATAAAACGACCGCAATCGAATCTACCGAATCGACGAAACTGCACGCGTCAACTCCTATTTTTCCAGCAAAACCCACCCTTCAATCCACTCTGCACACTGGCAACTTTTTAATTTGGGCACAACTAAGGCTCGCGGGCATGGGCGGTGGTCTGTTGCAGAGTAGGCATCCGAGGTGCAAATAAGGTTGTGCCAGTGCATGTAGTCCAAGCAGACACTTGGGCTCAGATGAAATGGCCCTCACTTTACCCTCCCCTAACCGTGGTATTCCTGCGTGAGATGGTCGAAATACTCCTAAAACACACGTCACCTTTGTTCACTTACCTTTTTGTTCTTTTACCCTGTATAATGAAAATTCATAATATATTAACCCGATATAATCCACGATTACCATATGGTAACGGAAAACATGTCGTTACTTTTACACTAATAAATCCTAAGCGACACCACAAAACTACAAAAAAAAGTTTAAGTTTAGTGCAAAAGATTTGTGGCCTGCAAAAACAAACAAACTTTTTCATTCTAAGTTCACTTTGCAAATTTAACGCATCTAAAATTGTACATATATTTAGTAATATATTATTGATGTATATTGAAGAAAGTTACATTCATTGATAACTAATACAATAAGCTATGGAACACAACTTTGTTTTCGTCGAAGTTATGTTTGATATTAGTTTTCCCCATTTTCCTCAAAGCGTTACCATATGGTAATCGTGGGTTTCTGGGGTACATGTTTTTTCGTGCTTTGTGTAATTTTCTGCGCAGTTTTCTAAATTTATTTAGAAATATTTTTTTGAAAATTTATAAATTCATAAATTTGATTGATTTTAGAGGTTTATCGTTGCAACAAATGCTTGATTATATTCAAGAACTCGATGAAGCAGAAGACGAAAATCAATTAACAGATATACCAACTACAATTTACATTGAACCACCTGCAGATGGGAACATATCTGGAGAAGATGATGCTGAAGATGATTAAGGAGGCATTCCAGATAATGCTTGCCCAGCTCAGCTTAAAGGTAGCTGTGAAGTGGTAATGGCAAGTGGACGGCATTTACAAAATTTGTATGAAGAAGATGAGATTGGAGGCATGTGTGAAAAAAATTTAATATAATCGGATATTTTAACTTTTTTATTTCTGAATTTATTAGTTCCAAATATAGAAGATTTGCCAATTATTATAGCTAAACACCTACAAGAAATAGAAGATCAACCAGCAACGTCCACGGTATCACACCCTAGAAAGCGGTTGTGTAAAGTGCAGTCAAACCCTTCCAATGTTGCATTACCACCAGTTAACAAGGAAACGCATTTTTAATGAAAAAATAATAGTTCGTCATCTTTGGTCCCAATTTTTCCAGCTTCAAATTACGAAGATTGTCGAAACTTACTACCACATCAACAGTTCGAAAAATTTTTTGATGACATAATATTAGCACATATTTGCGAACAAAGTGCATTGCATGCGACGGAACAAAACAGAACAAATCCGAATATGTCAGTTGGCGAGCTCAGAGCATTTATTGGTGTCTTAATAATTACTGGCTACAATTACCACGCAAATTTGAGGAATTTATGGAGTCAGTATGAAGACATTCGCAACGGTCTTGTAGGTAACACTATGTGTAAAAATCGTTTTCAGGAGATTTTGCAGTCTCTGCACTTTGAAGACAATTCGAAGGCATCTTCAAAGAACGGTCCAAATGCCGACAAAATGTGGAAATTGCGTCCTCTTACAGACCACTTAAAAGCCAAAATGATAGAAAATTTTCATGCCGAACAAAATCGTTCTTTTGATGAAAGCATGATTTCTTACTTTGGCAGGCATGGCTGTAAGCAGTTCATAAAGGGAAAGCCATTGCGGTTCGGATACAAAGAATGGTCCCTTTGCACTCCATCAGGCTATTTGGTGAACTTCGAAATTTACCAAGGAAAAACTCCCCGTTCAAATAGTGAGTACGAAACTAAATTTGGAAAATGTGCTGCTTCCTTAGTTAGCATGATTGACGATTTTCCAGATGATTTGAAATCGCTTCCATTTTCATTTTATTTTGATAACTTGTTTACAAGTTATCCTTTGCTGGCATATCTAAAATCATGTGGATATAACGCTACAGGAACAATCCGTGAAAATCGCATTCCAGCAAGCTGTCCACTGGCACAAAAAAGATTTGAAAACAAAGGAAAGAGGTTATTCATAGTCGACTCAAATGAAAAGTACTGGCATTCGTTTGGTAAAATAGAATGACAATAGTGTTGTATGCATGTTATCTACTTGCTTTGGTGAAAACCCAAAATCAATGGCACAGCGCTATTCGAAAGCAAACGCAGGTAAAATAAACATACCCCGTCCTTGTGCGATTACAGAATATAATAAATATATGTGCGGAGTAGATCGATTTGACCAAAATTTATCCCAATATCGAATTGCATATAGAGGAAAAAAGTGGTGGTCGAGCATTTTTACGTGGCTGATAGATGCCTGCATTCAAAATGCTTGGCAACTTTATCGCAAAGGACAACCGACAATGACACAATTGGAATTTCGCCGCCAGATAGCAGTATACTACTGCAAACATTACGGTACAAAACCCAAATCAGTTGGTCCTATGCCCCCTCATAGATATGCTCAACAAGAGGGTGAGCTGAATACACTCTACGTTATGATCAGATTTGACATTATGTTGTAGCATCAAATCGCAGGCGTTGTGCTGGTGAACAGTGCAAAGTTAGTGGCCGTACAGCATGTATAAAATGCAAGGTTGGACTTTGTGTAAAGTGTTTTGCAAACTACCATACCAAATCATAATTTGTTTGTTTCAGTAAATATTTTACTTTTTATTTTAATGAATGTGTTTCTTTCTTTACTTACTTGCTTTAAAATACAATAAGCCTTTTAAAACATATTCTTTAGTGATTTTTATTTAAAATCATGTTTTTTGTTTTCCAAAAAAAAACATGTACCCCAGACGACCCAGGGTTACCATATGGTAACGCTAGTTTTTCACGTTTTCCGGAAAATTGCGGAATTGTACCAAAAAATTAACTTCATTTTCGTGCTTCGTAGGCCAGAAATATATATAATCGTACATAGTTTTAACAAAATCTGAGAAAAAAAATGTTCTGGGTATTACCGGGTTAATTCAAAATATATACGTTACATTATATATTTCCTTTTCTTTATCTTCAATATTTTGCTATCGTATAAAAAATTTTTCCGATTACTGTAACAAAATTCTTAATAGGTAATTGGGTTCTGTTACTTCTATGGTTTATTGTGCCTCCATGAAGATTGGCTTATCTGGAGTAGGCTTTTAGTACATTTGGTGGTTTAAATTAATTTCATACTATTCAAGAGCTAGCACCTTGCCTTTCTCCACGTAAACTGACCATCTGTTTAAATGGTATCTTTCTTATATCAAAATGTTATTACAATAAATTTCTAGGTTTAAAATCTTACGGTAAGTATTTTATTTATGTTTCTCACTACCGGTAGGTAAAATGATATTCTCTTATAATCTTATTTACAATATTTTGGGATCAATTTTTGAACGTACGGTAAGTATGGATTTTACTACAAGGTAAGTATCTTGATATTTTTTCTTTATTTATTATTATTTTTTTTTTATTTTAATTTATTTTAATCCTAGGTAATGTAATACGATATATTTTCTATTTTAAATTTCAGTTAAGTATAGTTTTGTTTTTATTTAACGGGAAGAATTTGAGATGGGTTTGTTTTTAATGGTAAGTAAAAGTATTCTTTTTTTCTTTGACTGTAAATATTTTCAAATTTCATGAAAGTGTTTTGTTTCAAATTTCAGTAAATTATATATATACTTTTTTTTATTATTATTAAATCTCAGGAAATTATATTCTTTTTTTATTTTAAAGGAATGTTTTTCCTTAATTTCAAAACAAATAAGCGGTTTCTATTTCGAGATTCTTAAATTGTAAATTTTCAGAAAGTTATTCTAAATTTTCAGGTAAGTATTTTAATTCTCCCGGTAAGTATTATAAATTTCGGTTAGGTATCGTAAATTTTAGGTAAGGATTGTAAATTTCAGGTAAGGTTTGTAAATTTCAGGTAGTGTTGTAATTTTTTTTTCTTCAGCAAATTGATTTAACTTTTCAGAAATTTGATTTAAAATTTTCAGGAATTTGTTTTAGAACTTTCAGGAATTTGTTTTAAAACTTTCAGGAATTTGTTTTCTTCTTTCTCAAGATATTGCTTTTTTAATTTTCAGAAATTTGTTTTATAATTTTCAGAAAATTGTTTTGAAATTTGCAAGGAATGGTTTCTTTTTGCAAGGATTTGTATTTTTTTTTTTCAAATTTACAGAAAATTGTTGAAAAATTTTCCGGAAATTATAATAAAACTTTCAGGAAATTATTATAAACTTTCATGAAATTATTATAAAACTTCCAGGAAATTATTATAAAATTTTTCGGAAATTATCATAAAATTTTTAAGGAAATTATTATAAAATTTTTAGGAAATTATCATAAAATTTTCAGGAAGTTATCATAAAATTTTCAGGAAATTATTATAAAATTTTTAGGAAATTGTTATAAAACTTCCAGGAAATTATTTCTGAGATTCCGGAAATGATTTTCAAATTTCAAGAGTTGTTTCTAAAGTTTCAGGAAACTATTTGAAAACTTCCAGAAAGAACAACCAGATAAATTTTCAATACTGATTTTAAATAAGCATATGTTTGGATGATTGATTTTAGGCTTTTAAAGAAAAAGAATTCTGGAATTTTTGAATTGTTATCGAATATGGTAAAACTTGGTCTATTGTTTTGCTCCAAATTGAGCGAAGCGCGATGCTTGCTAAAAAAGTTGTGCGTCCAAAACTCACGTGGTCAACTGTATGTGTAGAGTTTTCTGTTTTAGTAAGGCAAAGAAAGACTCTCAAAAGAAACTGAAAACATTAAATACCCGAGGGAATATAATTGAATCTGATTTAGCCGAATAACTAAATTAGATTGAATGACTGGTAGAAATTTGAAATTTTATGATAAAGGTTATTCAATTTTGGCAAAAAAACATTTTTTGATTTCTGACAATTTAAACAGGATACTAACGAATAATTTGAAAATTAATATATGGCTCTAAATTTGGAAAAAACTTTTATTGTTTGAAAAAAAAACTTATCTGAACTTTTACCTCCAATTGAGTGAAATTTATGGCTATTGGAAACCGGGCTATTGTTTTGCTCCAAATTGAGCGAAGCGCGATAAGGCAAAGAAAACGTACAAAAGAAACTTAAAAAAACGGACAATGCGAAAAACTAGATTTAACTTTTTGAAATTACGCTTTTGGTATACAATTTCCCGGGCTACAATTTTACAACGTAATTAATACATCTAACTAGCTACTGTACTTATCTGCGAGTTTTGATATGTAGTGGTGGGTGCTGATGTAGATGCTGATTGAGGATGCTGGATGGTGATGATGCTTGAAGATGCTGGATGGTGATGATGCTTGAAGATGCTGGACTAGTGGTGGCGTGATAATTTTACTCTTATGGAAGTGGCGGATGTAGCTGTTGTTGTTGATACCGTTACTGTAGGTAAACGGTAATGCTTGTTGTCGTTGTTGAGGCTATTATTGTTGTTGTAGTCGAGTAAAATGGTGGTTTGTTGATCTGTTTCTAGGGCTTATACTTGCATGGCGATGCCCGTTGTTTTTGTTGTTGCCGTTCTTGTAGGTAAACGTCATTGTTTGGAGTTGTTGTTTGTTGTTGTCACGGCTGTTGGTATCAATTATGGTTGTTTTTGTTGATACCGTTGGAAGAAAAAATGGCTGCCTAGCGTGGCAACTGCTGTTGCTGTCATAAATCTGGTGTTTTTTTTTGCTTTTTGTTGTTGTTGATTTGAGTTTTTGGTTGGTTGGTTGCAGATTTTATACATTTTAATTTATGTAGTTTCACATAAAAATGTCATAAACGAACAGAAACAATGAATTTTTTTATTTTCTTGTTTTTACGAAGTAGCGTCGTTTTCGTTTGGTATTTTCACTTTCCGATGTAAACACTTTACTTTTTGTCGCAGCTAATAAATTTACCAAAAAACTTCTTTTTTTCGGCTCTACCGGCAGCATAAAAACTTCAACGATGATCTTTTGAAAAAAGCGCTTCGGTTTTATTGTATACCTGGCATCCAATTCCCTTTTGCCTTGTAGTAGATGGTGATTAGCTGTGCACTACTAAAAGGAACTTAGGGTGTAGGCCAATGACGAACTTAGTACTTTGGTGTTGTTCTTAAAACGCATTTGGAGGATACCAGCAGACCACGAACCGACCGACCAACTAGGCAACCACACCTTCCAACCGCCATTAGCATTCACAACAACTTCTTTTTTATATTAAAAAAAAAACACTTGATTTTTTCACAATACGGCACCACACAAATTTTTTTTCCGCCACTATGACCTGCTTGTTTCGAGCTTAAAGGCCCAACTATAATGTGCATAAACTAGCTTATGCCAACTTATACAACTGTGCAAATACATTAAATTATATGTGGTAAACTATAATGTGAATAAGATAACTTTTCGTCAAGTTTCGTTAAATTTTATTTCTTTATGCAAGGTACGAAACTGATCGCACTTTCCGTACGGAAACAGCTGATTGTGTTTTGATTTATACATTAATAAAGAAATTTTCTAATTAAGACCTAAATTGTTAAATTTTTTAGTTTTTACTTCAATACAAAATGTAGAAAAAACAACATTTTCTTTATGGCCCATTTTTACAATTATAATATATTTAAATTAAATTTGTATTTATACACACATACATATGTATACCATATAAACGATGAACATCGTTGCATTTTTTAGTACGGTTGGCCACAAACACAAAACAGAAAATAATTTGTAATAATTTTTTGTTTACATTTTCTTAGAACATAAACCAAAATATGTAAATGTGTTTGTGAATGTTATTAAATATATAAAATATTTTCTTTAAAGCCTTTTAGTTTTAAAATTTTGTTGATTTATATAGAAATTATTTTTGGAAAAAGCACGAAATAAACATAAATGTGCAACTGTGGCAAATAAGTTACTAAATTTATATATGTACATTGTAGCCACATAAATTTCTTTGATAAGTTACCTAAGCATTTGACAGGCTTTTCGTTGAATTTTTGACATAAGCTAAAGCCAGCTTATGCACATTATAGTTGGGCCTTAAGGCCCAACTATAATGTGCTAGCTTTAGCTTATGTCAAAAATTCAACGAAAAGCCTGTCAAATGATTAGGTAACTTATCAAAGAAATTTATGTGGCTACAATGTACAAATATAAATTTAGTAACTTATTTGCCACAGTTGCACATTTATGTTTATTTCGTACTTTTGCCAAAAATAATTTCTATATAAATCAACAAAATTTTAAAACTAAAAGGCTTTAAAGAAAATATTTTATATATATATAATAACATTCACAAACACATTTACATATTTTGGTTTATGTTCTAAGAAAATGTAAAAAAAAAATTATTACAAATTATTTTCTGTTTTGTGTTTGTGGCCAACCGTACTAAAAAATGCAACGATGTTCATCGTTTATATGGTATACATATGTGTGTATAAATACAAATTTAATTTAAATATATTATTATTGTAAAAAATTGGCCATAAAGAAATATGTTGTTTTTTTCTACATTTTTTATTGAATTTAAAACTAAAAAATTTAACAATTTAGGTCTTAATTAGAAAATGTCTTTATTAATGTATAAATCAAAGCATAATCAGCTGTTTCCGTACGGAAAGTGCGATCAGTTTCGTACCTCTCATAAAGAAATGAAATTTAACGAAACTTGACGAAAAGTTATCTTAATCACATTATAGTTTACCACATATAATTTAATGTATTTGGTGTTTTCTTTTATTTTTCCGCTTACAATCCAGCCTAGCTTATTGTTTTTCAAAATGGCAAACTCTCCCATGTTGACGTGTTTATGTTGAGATTATTGAGTACTGCAATGCACTCGCGTGTTGTGTCGTGTAATCCGTTTATAGTTGCAGCAGAAGGATTTTCAGGTATTTTTGACTGGCCCAATAATCTATTTATGATATTATTTGCCAGTATTCGTGGGTTATTGAAGTGATCTTGAAGAGCTTTCCAACCCGTTTCATAATTTGTTTCTGTTAACGATAGACTTTGTATCAGCCATGCGGCTTCACCTGTTAGATTAGTTTTTTGAAACCACATTTTTTGTATCGCTGGCATTGCCTTTTTATGGATCATTTCATTGAACATATCGTAAAAAGGTTGCCAACTCAGATAATCCCCGTTGAATTTCGGTATTGTTACCTTTGGTAGAGGCAACGAACTGTATCTAGCTAGATTGCTTTCTGGCTGAGATTCGTCATCTCTAGTTTGTTTGTGCTGATCTGCTAAAATGGCAAGGTCAATTAAATGGCGTTGGACTAAGCCTTCATTCATTTTTATATAATCCTAGTCTCGAGGGATCGTCAGTTTGTTGCCACATGTCGTCATACAGATTTTGGACTTGAGACCATAAATTTTTTATGGTATCTGACTTTAGTTCATAAAATTGTTTTGGCTGCTCTTGCTCAATTGATTCTAAACCCCGCAACAAGCGTGTTAAAGCTGTCATACGCGCGATTATTCTTCTGGACCTGAAGTTCCTTGTGGTTCAGGCTGATCGACTAGAACGGTTACTGGTGATCTTGTAGATAGCTCTGGCTTGGTGCATGGCGTCGCCCACTTTTTTAGCTGTTGTTCGATGTATTCCCTAGTTGAACTTTATTTTTCGCCAACGGATTTGTAAAGGTCCCTTGTGATGTAAGGATTCTCCTCCGAAAGCGTGGCATCATTCCGAATTCTATTTTCCATTTTTTCGAACGTCTCGCATAGAGCAATTAATACTGTAGCCCTGTGCTACCGTATGCATAACTTGCTGCCTTTTGTTTATGGTGTGGATTAATGTTCTACACGTGGTTGCGTGTTTGTTTATCTCCTTCAAAATTCTAAAACGTTCCTTACCACTGGTGGGGGGAAACTTAATGAATTAAGAAGGCTAGGGGTCACCAAATGTTTGAGGTTGAATGGCAATAGTAATTTTCAATCCAAGTACATGAACTTGTATTGATACTATTTTGTTTTGCCGGTTTATCCTTCAAGCACTTGAACTTGAAGAACGGTGGATTCAATCAATAAAACACTTTAAATGCTTAAGGAGATTGATAATTTCTTTATTTTCTTAATTGCTTATGTACTAAATTAACTTAACAATAACAAATGGTAAAGTGCATAATAAGGATTTTGCTACCACTGTTGTTCCAAAGAAATTATTTTTTAATCGCTATAGTTTGTCTCCCTTTTTTTTGTTTCTTTTTATTTATGCGGAAGTGGGGCAATCAATGACATATTTATTATGTTTAAAATAATAATAGCAAAGCTTGCATTTTGATTAATATAATAATAATTAAAGTATAGATTTATGTACTGAACAACAGTGACGAGCAAAATTCATACAAATGATTGTGGTTTTAAAATAATTATATTTCATTTAATGTTTAAGCCATAGGTTATATATATTTTTGATATTATTTCGTATATATTTTGATATTAATTAAAAACGTCAAATAAAAACTATATTAAAATAATATGTTGACCTTAACGTCAATAGTTCAATTGGACAAATGCCAGTTCTTTCAGAAGGACGTCGAATTTCTCGGTTTTATTGTATCAGGAGAGGGTATAAAAACAAATCCAAAGAAAGTTGAGGCAAAAGCCAACTTTCCGGAACCGGTACGTATAAAACAATTACGTTCGGTTTAGGCCTGTCCGGTTACTACCGCAGGTTCATTCGCGATTATGCGAAATTAGCAAAACCACTAACTATTCTACTAAGAGAGGAAGAAGGTAAAATTTCAAAAAACAAATCTGCTAAAATACCAAAAATGCTTGATGAGCAGGCAAAAGAAACATTTTCTAAAATAAAAAATGCGTTAGTTTCGGAAGAAACAATATTATCGTTTCCCGACTATGCCTCAGATTTTGAACTTACAACAGATGCCTCTAACTTTGCGCCTGGTGCCATCCTTTCACAAAAAGGAAAACCCATTTCATTTATTTCGAGGACATTGACAAAGGCAGAAGAGCATTATGCCACCAACGAAAAAGAAATGCTCGCTATAATTTGGGCATTATTCTCATTGCGAAACTTCCTGTACGGCATGCAAAAGTCAAAATTTACACAGATCATCAGCCTCTAACTGTGGCTTCAAGCAATAAAAATACAAACAGTAAATTAAAACGCTGGAAAGCGAAACTAGAGGAATACAATTATGGTGCATTTTCAAAAATGCAAGCACAAACACAAATAAATTCGTTATCGATTGCCACGCAGAGCGATGATAGTTCATCGCAAAATTTAATACAATCAGTGGATATGCCAATAAATGTTTTCAAGAATCAAATATTCTTAGACTGGTCAGCAGAACCCAGTTATAACAACTTTTCATCGCCACATTATTAAGGAACAAGAATTTAATCAAGATAAGCTCATTGCATTGTTAAAAGGGTTATTAATGGGATTCAGGCCCCCGAGCCAATAATAGGGATAATTCAAGAAAAATTTCAAATTCACTTTAGTAAGTTCGCATTAGATTTACAGGGAGGGAAGTAGAGAGATAATAACAAATCATCAAAGACAAGAGGAAATAATGATTGAAACACATAAGCGAGCACATCGCAATGCTAAAGAAAACAAGATACACATTGTGGAAAAATCCTTTTTCCTAGCATGAATGGTAAAATAAATAAAATAATTAAACTTAGCACAATTTGCAAAGCAAACAAGTACGATAGACCCTCAAATAAACCTGCAATACAGGAAAATCTTATACCCACGCAGGCTGGTCAAATAGTACACACAGGTTTCTATGAAACAGAAGGTCATTTAGTGCTTACCGCTATAGATAAGTTTTCAAAATATGCACAGGTAAAGCAAATAAAGTCAAGGGCTATTGAGGATCTAAACGTACCACTTATAGAGCATCTTTTTTTATTTGGTGTTCCTAAAACTATATCTTAATAATGAGAAATCAATTAAAACTGAGTCTATTACTTTTATGGTTGAAGACACTTTAAAAATACAAATATACAAGTCTCCACCTTATAAAAGTGCTGTTAATGGACAAGTTGAGAAATTCCACTCACCATTATCTGAGGTGATGTGCTGTTTAAAGGCAGAAAACAAAGATCAGACATTTACCCAACTTTTGGACAGAGCAGTTTACGAATATAATTGCTCTTTTCATAGTTACATAAAAGGCAGATCAATAGAAATTTTTTCGGTAGGACAGTCAGCACGGATCCCAAGCAATTTGAAAAAGCTATACTCCAAATATTCAAAGACTAAAAGACAAACAACAACAGGACTTAAAGATCCATAATAAAAAAAATTCATCCAATTATTCACTATAAACAAGGCGAAATGATATATGTCAGGATACATAATAGATTAGGTACGAAAATGACACCGAGATTCAAGAAAGAAATAGTTAAGGAAATAGAGCAACTACAGTTTTAACATAAAAGTAATATTAAAAGCTAAAGACAACATTTTTTTCAGACTAATGCTAACGATGACGACAATGGCCTTAACTGACTTTTTAATAACGGACTATTCAGCAACCCACATAATTCCGATAAATAAAAGACTAGCCAAAATCGAAGAAGGAACGTTTAAACTAATTCACTTCGTTAATGAACAATTTTCAGCAGACGTAGAAGAAATCCTGAAAGAGAATATACCACCACACAATATTTTTTACTCAGCTTTGAAACGGGAACTGAAACAGACAGAAAAATTAGTAGAATCAATAAAATCAACAAGCCACAGAGTAAAGAAATCACTTAATTTTCTAGGGACTGCTTGGAAATACCTAGCAGCACTGCAAGACAACGCTAACGAACTTAAAAAAAATAACAATAGACAGTTTTTAATAACTAAACGAATGAATAATTTAACCCTACTTACCAACCAACTGACAAGCTCCATTAGGAGTAGTAATAGTCTCAATAACGAATAAGTATTAAGTTTACAAAATAGATTACGATTAGTCAAAGAGGAAATTAATAATGTTAGGTATGCCGTGCAATGGTTAAAATTAAATTAAAAAGGGCTGATGGCCTTGGCAGCTAATGCCCTAGTCTATAAACCTTTAGTCTAGGAATTTATTATTATTATATTATTATTAATGAATAATAATAATAAAATTAAAAATGATTAATAGTGTTTTTTAATGAAAAAGAATTAGATATAGCTCTTAAGACATTGCAAAGCGAAAAAATGTCATTTGAATCTGCAAGGGAAGCTTTGGGTTTTGCCGAAACAAGTGTTTTATATAATGCAATAATGTTAGCCTATATTATAAGAATACAAATAACAGAAATCGAATCTTATACCCGTATAATAGTCAAACCAGTAAAAAGAAATAATTCAATTATTAATATTCCCTTTTTAAAATGTACTAAAAAATAAAAATAGCATATTTGCAGTAATAAATGAATGGTAGACAGTAAAATCTATATCCATTTGCAAAAAAAAATCAAATTATTAACAGTGAAAAGCACCTAACCTGCAAATTTAGCAATGCACATCACGTCAAATCATTAGAAATACTACAAGATGAAATTAGACTTTTGAATGATTTTAATAGTACTATTAAAAACACTGCAGAAGAAATAACAGTAGGTGGCATGTAATTGTAGAACTCACAAATATGACTATGAAAATAAACAACGAGTCTTTCTTTAATGGGGAGGCCTACACGACAAAAGAAGATCAGGCACAATTCAGTTTACTCCAGTAGAAAAAGAAGAATTCATCTTCTCTCACTAGAATCCATTAACGAACTTTAATATTAACAACTTGGGTCGATTACAAACAAACTCCAAATTAAACCAAATCCTTATAACCATTTTCGCATTATTAACACTAATAGCGTTTTCAATCCTACTCTGTTACAAAACAAAGCAACAGATAGTGCTACGATCAGTTTTCCCACCAGTTACACCGACAAATATGCCAGTCATAACGGATGGCATGGAAAAAATAGAGTTACCCCTTTAACTAGACCTTAATAATCTACCATATTTTTGATCGATTCGGGACAATCGATTCTAAGGAGGGAGGAGTTAATAACAATAAAGTTAAAAACATATTTTTAAATACTTTTGTAAACAATAAATATCTTCAAAAACAAATTTAACTTCACTTAAAACCAAGTGCATTGTCACCAAAATAGCTGACTTCACATTAAAACTTTTGTTACAATTTAAAAAAAGTGCATTGCCACCAAAATAACCGAGGAATTGCGCAAGCATCGATTACTGATAATATTGCAAAATTTAATAATAAATTAAGTTGCTGCAATTATGCTAATTAAACAAA
The DNA here is from genome assembly GCA_916610165.2 of Gymnosoma rotundatum. Taxonomy (NCBI): domain Eukaryota; kingdom Metazoa; phylum Arthropoda; class Insecta; order Diptera; family Tachinidae; genus Gymnosoma; species Gymnosoma rotundatum. The sequence goes on from OU744336.1 coordinate 115,480,252, forward strand.
TTTGTAAGCTAAGTAAATTTATTTTTAAGTGCATTAATATTTTATCTTTGGAAAAATAAAGAAAATAAAAAATTGTGTTTTTTTGTTCTTTTGGATAATAACCAACTTAAATTACATACATATTACAAAAACCTTCAATAAACATAACGTCAGCAATAATAATAAATTACATCAAAATTAAAAAAAAAGAAAAATTTAAAGAAAAATAGATAGTTTTTAAGCAAACTATCGAGTGTGCTGACTACCGATAGTTTTGCAGCTCTACATCAGACTTGCTCAAAGAAGAAAACATTCCTATAAAAACAGTGTCAGTCATTTGATCGATCATATATATATATATATATATATATCGTACTATTGCAAATTTGTGCTTGCTAAGCACATTTTTTAAACCTCGAATCGTCTTATGTACATATATGAATATCTACACACAAACAAATGTATGTACAAAAAACTCTACGTTTCTTCAAATAAAAGTAATCACAGGTGTTATAGAATCAAGTCGGTTTTGCAAACCAATATTGATTTCACTTGGTGTCATGAAACCAAGTCGGTTTTGTTACTTTCGAATGCAAACAAAACCGATATTCGAATCAGCTGTTGTTTACATTTTTAATAGCTTTCATTTTATTAAAATAAAAAACTATAAAAATACATTAACAAAATGAGCACTGCATATTTACGTTTGGCGGAAAAGCGCTCAGAGAAGGTGAAAAGAAGAATTTTGCGAGATTACAGTAATCCACTTGAGCTGCCGGAGGCAGCGTAGGTACATTTCTTATATTGTGCGTTCATAATAAAACTTGCTTTGTAGATTCATAGGTTATTACCGGTTAAACAAAGATGCTTTTCGTGTAGTCCTAGACACTATAAAAGATCACCTGTCCCGTTCTAAAATTCCACTATTCGTGCAACTTGCAGCTTCTTTGCGATTTTTAGCTGAAGGATCATATCAAAGATTGGTTGGAAACGACTATAGCATATGTCTGGGTAGGATCACAGTGTCAATAATTTTAGATGATGTGCTGAAGGATATGGAGCGGTTCAGTTGCCCTAAGGGGGTGCAACTCGAAATGGACTCGAACGAAAAGCAGAGATCACGGGAATATTTCTACAACAAATACAAAATTCCTTCAATAATTGGCTGCATCAACGGAACACACATAAAAATTATTAAGCCTAGCGTTAACGAGGATTTCTACTTTAATCGAAAAAGATATTTTAGTATGAATGCTATGATTGTAAGTATAGTACAAACTCGATTTTAAATTTTTTACGTTCTTATCTTTTTGAAACAAATTTTTATGTGTGAGCATGACATGAAAATTCGAGCGTTAGATGCACGGTACCCCGGCTCTAGCAATGACGCGTTCGTATGGAATATTAGCAGCGCCAGACATCATATCCTTGAGAAGTATGAGTCAGGAGAACGGGCATCAAAATTATGAGGAAACTGTGGATATGGCATTGAGCCTTTTTTATTAACACCATACAAAAATCCATGCTACAACTCGAAAGAGTACAGATTTAATATGGCTCATTCATCGGCCCGCAATATTGTAGAACGAACAATAGGGGTGCTGAAAAGCCGGTTTCGTTGCTTAATGAGCACATTACATTATCGTCCAGAAAAAGTAGTGCAAATTATAGTGCGCTGCACAACATCTGCAGGAGTTTCAACATTGGAAACAATGAGGATATAAATTTAACAGCATACGATAGTGTGGATAATGTCATATTACTATCAAATTCGTCTTTACAAAGTAAAGGTAAAAGGATCAGAGATGAAATAGCCGAAATTTTATAACACAATTAAAAAACTTATTTATAAAAGTAAAATAAAAGTTATTTATATTTCATTTAACGAAAGCAACAAAAAAAGTTATTATAATTCAGTCTTAAAATCTTTTAGAATTAAAAGGACATATGTAGGTATGTTTAAATTTATAAAACTTAATATCTAAATGCATTTGCCTTAATTGTTTTTGTATCACTTATTATTTTTTTTATTTTTTTGGTATTCAAACTTCAATATTTCGAGATCTAAATGTTTCTTTTTTAGTTCGTTTTTTCTTGCATAACTTGCAATATTCCTCTGTTTACCCGTACATTGAAAATTTTTCGACTGCATTCTTAACAGACTCGTGTCCCTTCTTAATCGCCCTATATACCCGCCGTAAGCTGCTTGCGTTTACCTTTTCAATAGCTCGTCCAGTTTTTCATTTAGTTCCACCTTTATCTTAGTGTCTGCATCCAAAAACTTTTTTAGACGCTCCCCAGTGTTTTATGTTTTAAACCTTTTTGGAGTGCTACTCATCAAAAGTGGAGACAGTGGACGTTTTGACGATGTTGACGGCATTTCTTCCTCACTCTCACCACCTACATTTTCTGCCAAGCCAATTGCAATACCAGCAACACCTTCCACCGATTGCGAAATGCCACATACACGTATAATGGCTTCTTCACTTTTTGTAAGCTGATGCTTTGAAAATGGTCCTCCACCAGTTGCTCTGGACTCTGCTTTGTTTTGTGCGAGCTTTCTCTTGATATCGCTTTTCCATTTCGTCCACGTCTATATAAAATAAAACGACACAATTCAATAATAGAATATGGTATTCGGCATATATTTTCTTAGCTTTTTCCATCCATTTACATCCTTCTGCGGTGGGCCTGCGCCATTTAGTGATTCAGCCAACTGTTGCCAAAGCGACTCCACAGTTGACTTATCACGCTTTGTGAATCCCCGCGCCAAGTCCGGATATTTTTCCATAAAGTCCATAATAATAGAGTTTTTTATGCTTCCCCCTGTTTTCAATTATATATATGTAATTAAATATTTATTTTTATAAAATAAGCAATATTTTACTCACATTTTTCAAGAAATCTACCTGCAGAACAAAATTAATTTAAAAACGACGATCTTAACAACTTTAATTTTTTAGAATAAAGAAAAGCGACAGCTGTTTGCTGCTTGGTTTATTTCAAATAACAAAACCGATAACATTGGGTTCTGTGACACCTAAAACCGACATTAATTCTAGTTCGAACATAAAACCGATAACATTGGATTTCATGACACCAATGTATTTTTTTTGGCATTTTCAAATCCAATTCCGATAAGATCGGATTCTATGACACCCCTTAATGTTAGTTATTTTTTAAGAACAAAATTAATTGGATCTCGTTAAATTTTAACTTCCTATACAAAATGTTTATAAAGATTAAATTGATAAAAAAAAAATCAGGCATGTTCTGACAATCGCAAATCGCTTAAAACTGACGATGCGAGTTGATTCTTTACAACGTAAGTAACCTTTTACATCAAAGATGCTAAATGCAATATCAATAATAGAAAATCAATTTGTTGCCAAAATATTTCTTTGCTTGCGTTAATTTTTTAAATTAATAAATATACATTGGATTGGAGTATCCATTGAATTGTCACAATCTCTAAGCGTCCGTTTTTTAATTCGTTCTTTTTTTAATTGCATGTTTTTTTAAGAAATGAAACCCAGCAAGGCAACTGCAGGATTTTTGTTGTAATTTTCTTTGGTTTATTTATGATTTTCACCGTAAAATCATATGTTTTTCTTCTCGAACATAAGTTTGAAAAAAAGCAAATCGCAAGAAAACGTGTGAATTTCAGATCATGTTAAACAAAAGTTGCGATTTCAAAAACATGCGAGCGTCAGAACATGAATGAATATTTATTTTCAAACTATAGGTCTATTCATTAAAAACAGAAATTTTTAAAATATATGTCATTCTCCCAAGGGTAAAAAGTGAATGAACGCTTTAGCAAAAATTAGCCAAGAAAATTTTTGTGCCTTTGGGAATGATTCGTAAGACTTAAAAACTGTACGGTATGACCATTAAAAAGTACCACTTTTACAGTAAATGGACTAAGTGACGAAAAAATATATAAAATAATAGGCCACTATAAGCCAGCAAAGTGATTGCAACCACAAGTAAAATTTTAACAAAATACTCTTAATAACCAAATACACTGTAAAAAGTTTTAGTTTAATACTAAAACCGGACAGTGTTCTTTATAAGTTATTTAGGAATTAACTTTAAAATTAATTCCGTAATGGTTTATATCCAAAACCATCTCATTTTAATTAAAACACTTGAATGAATGTTTTTAACACCATATAAAAATTGTAACTATTTATTTAATATTTACTGGGATTTAAAATAAAACCAAATTTTAAACTTCAATATTTCACTACAAAAAACAATTATTGGTAGTTTTCATACAACACCAAAACAGGTATCAACAAAAAAATTTTTTTTTACTTTATTATTTTTAGTTTAACTATAATGCCCAAAAAGATTTAAAATGCTCTCTTACAATAGTTTTATTCCTTTAAGTTTAAAAACAACACCTCAAAAGTAGTTAAATTCATCTGTTTCTAAAATAGTGCAACAACAAACTGCAGTTAAGTTTTGTCGCTATCATTAACTTTTTGGTTTGGTTTACAAATAATATCTGAAAAAGAATAGAAACTCTCTCATTTTCCCAGTCGTTTGAAATTAATGCAAATAAAAGTCTTAAAATTATACCTTTTTAAACCATGTAGTTCAAAAACTAGAAAAATGCTTATTCATACAAGAAAGTTTGCGTAAAAGGTTACAATGTAAAGTAAAAAGTGGTGAACAATTTTTTGTAGTTAAAATTTCTGATTCAGAAAGTGAGGAGCTTGCTCCGGATGGAATTATAATTTCAAGTACAAACGTTTATCCTTAGAAATTATTTACTAAGGCCTGTTCCAACCTACAAATGTTGTTCAATTTAAGCTTTACACAAGTTGAATCTAGACATAGAAGAAAGAGAATTTAAATTAAATTAATTGATTTCGATGAGCTGCCAGGGATTATTTTACAGTATAAATGTAGCAGCTAATTTATTACAGTTTTATAAATATTCAGAAGGTAAGTAAAAGGCTTTTTATACTAAATTTTTGTTTTGTTTTTTTGCAAGAATTATAGTGTTATTTTAAAAGCGGGGATTTCTCTTCAATCTTTGATGAATACTCTACCAAACAAACTTATAGCGATAATTCTCGACGTTGGTTGGAACGTGGTTCAATTAACTTTTTGCGCCGACGATGTGGGAATTACCCGACTAGAGAGGACAAAATTGCATTAGTCGAAGAAATAATACATTTGTTTCCGACACGTAAAGTTGAAGGTAGCAGTTGTGGTAGCATTGTAAGAAATATATTGCATATATGTATCTTAAGTGTGACTGTAACTTTTGATTAACCTTTTTTTTAATTTATTAAGGATCTTTTTTTTTACCAACGTGGTAATACGGGTAATTTAGCTGCAAAGTTAAGTCTAACTCTAAGAGACGCAAGTTGTCAACAACACCGACAAAACCAGGAAAAATCCAAAAGGTGATAGTGGAAGCGACGATGAAAATATTAGTCAAGCAGATCTTAATTCTTTTTGAAAATTGCTTAGTTACTGAACAACTGGTTACTGTGAAAGAAAAGCTGTAGCAAACGTTAAAGGCGTGGATTAAATACTGCACTGTCGGAGTAAGCGTGTTAGGACCTTTCCGATATTTACGTTACATTTTACACTGGTAAGTACTCTTTAACAGTTACATATATTTCATATTTAACAATCTTTATTCTTACACATTTTTTAAATTTTGAGTTTCAATATGGTGAAATAAAAGCAAGGAAGTTGTTAAAAAACTGGGATAAATACAAAAATTCTGTTGATGAGGTAGCAAATGAGACTGGTGGAGAAATTTTGAAGGGTTTGGCAACTGGTCTATTGACATCTTACCTTTTTTAAATCTTTTGAAGTTGCTTCCTTTGACTGCTACTGGAAGAGAAACGAAAAGAGCTAGTATTCATAAATCAGTAAAGAGCTTTATGATCTTTGAAGAGGTAATTCGCTGAAAAACATCAATATTATTTTCTAATTGGTTATTTTTTTACTTATAGCATCACACACCGGTAGGGGAATACAAGTTTGAATCTATGCAACCAACTAGTATTGCAGTTGGAGAAACATAATCTCAATATTTTATTAGTTTGACGGGCAGTGTATTAACTAACCTCTTAATTTTACCTTTGTTCAGGTATTCCATCTGTCTTTTATATATTCAATATTTAATTTTACATAACCTTGGCAAACCTTTTGCATTTTTTACGAAAATTATATGTGAATTTCATTCTAAATTTTAAAATAAGTTTCAGATCTTGGTCCACGTTTAGAACTATTATTTTATAGTCAGTAATTTTAAGGAACTTATTTAATTATCAATACTAATTTATGCACTTAGTTCTTTATATTTATTTATTGTTTTTGTAATAAAAAATTAAATTTTTAAGTTTAAAATTATCTCTATCTATATCTCTATTCGTAAGTAACAGTTTTGAACTGAAGAATGGTTTAATTTATAGGACCTCATTCGTTTTATATTTTTCATGTTTGGGAAAACAAAGCAAATATTTATTGTAAATAAACAGTCTCATTTTTTCTCTTAGATATGTACATATATGAGTAAAGAACTAGAAAGGATTCTAAATGCATATAAAATAACAAACCAAAATGAGTGAAAATTTTTTAGTTTTAAAGTGATACGAGTAGAATTTTTAAGGCCATAGAAATCCTATATTATTAACACTAAAAATAATGCATTAACTATTAACTGTTTTAAGATTAAATGAAAAATAAAATGACAAAATTTTATATTTTTATTTATTTTGAAAAAAGGGGCGGTAATTTTGCCCCGCCTACAAAAGGCAACACCCGTTTGGCATACAATCTATTCGGTTATGCAATATAACTTACACCAATCCAAGAATACCATCTATTCCCGATGGTATTATTAAAATTCTTAAATATATTTATAACAACACTTGGCTTGGTGTAAAGCTAATTCAAGAGGTCATAAAATTAAAACCTTAAATTGAAAAAAGTATGCCTAATATTTATTAAATCTAAATAATTTGGGTTTATTGTAACACAAAAAAAAAAAGAATTAAACTTAGTTAATATTGGTGTTGTTATTATGCTCTTAAAAATAAATTCAAAATTAACTCTCTCTCTCATACTCTCTCTGTTATTTAATCTCTTTACGTTTATACTATAACGGAGTAAATTTAATACTTTTTTGGAATTGTTATATATACACACCGGCTCGGTGTTAAAAAAAGTCCAAAATTTTTTACTGTGTAGCAAAAACATATACTCGTACATACATACATAAAATGTTTTAAATTACTTTAATTACTAGGTAGTTCATAGTTTTGAAGTTGTAGAGCCCACCTTTTTGCTAACCGAAAGCTTAAGAGAGTTACAGTCTGTAACAATTTTAAATGGAGTGCCCTGTAAATATACTCGTAATCTCTGTCATGCATGTATGATCGCTAACGTTTCTTATTCCAAACTATGTTATCTAGATTCTGTTTTCTTTATCCTTTTCGAAAAATAGAATATTGGAATATTCCGTATAGCACCGAATCCTATGGAGCTTGCATCGCAATGTAATTCCGTTTAATCTTTTTAGTCATATAATTCCAAAATTGACGCACCTACCAATTTTACCTTAAGGATATTGAAGGCTTTCTAATCATTTTCACTAATTCAAATATTTTCTTGTTATATCATAAAGCGGTTTAGCTATGATCGAAAAATCTTTTATAAATCTTTTAAAATAAGAACACATTCCAAGAAAAGATTGAACATCTTGCACTTTACCCGGTACTGAAAATTTTGAATTCATTTAATTGATATTATAAATCCCAAATATTTTACCTCCCTTTAAAAGAACTTCATTTATCTAGTCTCAAGTCCAGCTTGTTTTCTACTAGTCGTCTAAAAACTTCTTTTAGTATTTTCCTATGTTTAGCAATATCCCTTGTTGCAGCCATAATATCATCGAGATAAAATATGAATTCACATTCTCTCACCATATCTTCAAATACAAATGGTGCATTTGTTATTCCAAACAGCATTCTAAGAAATGCGTGGAGTTGTAAAAGAAGTATATTTAATTGAATCCTCATGCATATAAACCAGGGTTTAATATTCAGCACCAACAAAATATTTTTTGACTGGCGACTGAACTAAAAATAGTTTGAGTATTCATTTTCAACTATTTGACTGCTTAAAATAGTTTAACTGAGCACACACAAAACTAAAATCCAACTGAATTCAGTCTACTATTTTCAGGAGCAAAACGAACACTCGACGACTGAGTTTTGAGTTTGTAAGTTAACAGTACGCAACTGAGAAGCCAGTTCGTGTGCGTTAAGCGGACGTAGTTATGTTTTTCTAGTAACGCAACACAACTGAAAATGTGTGTGGATAGTCTGACTGAATAGTTTGATTGTGTGTTTGTACACAGTTTTTTTAACAAATTGATATGTGTATTATCATTGTTGGTATAAATAGAAAATAATTTCATACTGTTTGTGTTAAAGTTTGATTGCAAATGTGTTGTTACATGCACGTGTAAATAATTTTGAAGGAATAGATTTTCTGCTTATTTCTTTTTTAATTGTTTAAATATTAAAATGGTTCTACACGATTAAAATAATTTTACTTAAAATTAATTTTGGTTTACATGATTTTGTTTGTAACTTGGAACTTTATCAATAAATTAACCTTAAACTTAGTAAATAACTATATAACTTAAAATGTATTAATAAAACATAGCTATTCATATTAAATCGTCAATAATTTCATCGAGAAGTATAGAATTAAGTTAAGCCAATAAAATATTTTCAAGATTTTCTACGCCTAACCGATTTTTGAAGTCTGTCAAAATTAGCTTTAGCACTTATGTTAAGTGTAGTCTACTAACCTTTATATACAAAAGTCTCAATTGGGTGGAATTGTTTGGGGTTTTTACACCCATAAAATTTAAATATATCTATGTTTTTTCTTTGGCGATTTTGTTTACAACTATAATAATGTCGAAATTCCCATAAATTGAAATTTAAAGGATTTGTGGCTGTTACAAAGTAACCGCCGCTGATCCGCAATTTAACTACCTAGCTTAATGGTCAAGCAAATAAATATTCTTTGCCGTTTTTTTCATAATTCATTTTTTAGTTTACTTACATACATACAGATAAAAGCAGAAAAGAATAACTGCTATATTCATTAAAAATAAAATAACTTTGAAATGTTTTTTATGACAAATTTTCCATATAAAGTTGTCCTAAAATATATTTCAAATCTATTTTAATATTTCATGAATACGGCAGTTTGACTTTAAAATGACTTTATTACTGAAAAACCTTTTGGGCAGATTTAGAAAGAATTAATTAAGATAATTATAAAGAAAAAATTTAATGTCTTCTAATAAATAAATGAGATTATAACCAACATGCGTTTTCGAGGAAACTTACACGAAATGGATGTAGCTCTTTATTATTCATTTAATGCAAAAGCAGTAAAATGTTTTCCCTTTAAGTAAAATTAATAACATACAATGTGAGCTCTTGGTCTCTTTAAGTAAATCAATTTTATGAAAGAAAAAGAAATAACACTCTAAAAGAAGAGGAACGTACACTACCTAATGTAAAAAAACACACATGTAATAAATGTAAAAACACTAATGGAAACCTTTTAACTGTGGGATTTTGTTTACACCAGGTAGATTGATTTTGTATTGTTGTTGTTATAATATATTAATAATTTTTAAAAGGCTGCAGTTTTTTTAAAAAGGGCACAGGACAATTTATACATACAACAGCAAGAACGGTTTTTTTTTTCACATAGCAGAAGGCCTCTAAAAATAATGAAGCATTCACATTTTAATTCCACTCATAATTTCTACATTTCTAAGTAGTTAATTAAAACCCACATGTGAATATTTCTTCTAAAGCACTGCTCTACAATACTATTAAAAAACTATTAATATTGATAGTTAAAAAATTTATAATTTTCCTAAAATTTTTTTAATCAAAATAAATTTACATTTTATAACTCAAATATTCAAAAAATATAAATTAAAGCATTTTCGAGTAACAGCACAAAGTACTAATGCATGTATATATGTATTTTTCTTTATTTTGTTGAACAAAAAAATGTATACGAACGCTCACTTTTCTACTTTGTTTAACCACCCCATTCACATTATCCAGTAATATTTCTAGTTTTGTTACGATACTAAAAAACATAACTACGTCTGCTAAACGCACACGAACTGGCTTCTCAGTTGCGTACTGTTCTCTTACAAACTCAAAACTCAGTCGCTGTGTGTTCGTTTTGCTTCTGAAAATAATAGACTAAATTCAGTTGGTTTTTAGTTGTGTGTGTGTGCTCAGTTCAACTATTTTCAGTTGGCGTAAAATAGAAAACTGGTTTCAGTTGTTTATTTTCAGTATGTAACTGAAAAAAGATGAACTGGTTAGTAAAATGTGACTGCTGATAGCAGTTTTTCGAAATCCTGATATAAACATTGTAATAATCTAACTTGGAGAAAAAACATTTATTTTCTAATCCATCCTACAGATCGTCTATTATACATAGCGATGATGTAATTAAGCCTTCGATAGTCTAAGCACATTCTTATCCCACCATTTTCCTTATCCCGTTTTCAAAAAATTCGTCCAAAATTTCCTGTATTTTCTTTTTTTCGTACATCAAAATTAATTAGTAACATTTTCTTTTCAACATAATCTGCGTCTGTTTGCAAAGCATTTACAATAATCTCCATCCTTCATTTTTTCTCTTGACCTTTTATTTTCTAACATTTTATTCTGTACATTCAGGTTGTGATGGAAATCGATTTCGGAATCGAGACGACTTAAAACCGTAAATGGTTGTAATATCCTTACTATTTTCATTTTTTAATACCTTCAATATATATTTCAATAACTCTCCATTCAGTTTCTACAAGTACTTTGAAGTAACTTCTTTACTTTTGCTTAAAATTTATCTCAAAACGAATCGTTTTCAAATCGATCGATTTCCATCACATACCTGATTGTTTTCTTTACATTAATGTGACATAGCATTTTCGTTACAATTTTTTACAAATTCATTTTCACTATCCGATATCACTAACTTAGCTTTACATTGGCGTAGAAAATCTCTTTCCAGTTTTAGAAACACAACTTAGTTATTCAAAGTAACTGAACATTTTATTTCTCCAAATATTAGCAATTTACTTTGATTAATTCCAACATAACTTTCAATTTCATTTTCTTCAATATTTATTTCATTACGAACACAAGATTTCCTAATAACACTGATAGGGCTACTCGAATCTATTTGACATCCTGAATGAAAAGAAAAAACTTGTTATTTTCAGTCCCTAGTATAATTCTGAAATATCTTACACATTCGTTTTCACCATCGTCGTTCTTTGCTTTCTTATACAAGCTACAATCCTTCGCTAAATGGCTCCACTCGCCACACGCATAGCTTGATCCGTTTTCCCTTTTTCATTCATAGCATACAGATGCTATGTGCCCTTTGTTGCAGTTAAGCACTGTATATAACGTTTTGTTGAATCTATGAACTTCTCGCCTTACTTCAATTTTACTGGTGTAGATAACTCCACGTTACAAAGAGCTTGTAAAAGCTCTGCCTTTGATGCCAAGCTATGTAATCTAACTGTGTTTCACAAATTTATATCTTGAATTCCGTTGATTAAGTACTCAAAAAATTCAATATCGTCTAATTTTATAATGTTTGCTAAGCTGAGTTTTTCGTTGTATTATATGGTAAAAGATTCTCCAGCTTGCCACTTACGATCTTGTAATTTCTGGCGAATTGCTAATTTTGTCATTTTGTTTCTAAACATCTGAATGATATTTAAAATTAAATTATCTACCGTTGCAATCAAAAACGATGAATTAAGTTGTAGCCATTCTTGCGCTTTAACTCTTATTTTGCTACATATTAATGCACGTACAATGTTATTTTCCAACTTGTAGCATTGCTCACATTGTTTAGCTGCACCAACCATACGTCTGCTTGCCCAATACCATCCAACACCGGCATAAACTCTTTCAATGTTTCAAATGGTTAATCAAAATTTAATGCTCCATCATCACTTTTATTTGTTTTCATTTTTACGATTTTGCATTTCTTTTTCCAATTGTAAAATTTGTTGTTGTTTCCGCAAAATTTCCTGCTGATACTCGTATTGTTTTTTTTTTTGTTCGCTCAAGGTTTTTGGCTCATATTGCAATTCGTCATCCCCATTATCAATTTCGTTGTTTAAAGTTGCTTTGACATTTTTCATATTTACCTTGTTCCATTTCCTTGTCTATTTCTAGAACTGATTGCTGTTTTGTTGTACATTTATCGACACTCATTTCATTCTTTGCCTCTACATTTTTATATTTAGGTACCGAACCCTTTTTTGCCTCGAAATTGCTGTCTTCTGTATACTTTTCGTTCACTGCCAGATCTGCTCTACCGACTTTAGGGGTCAATGGAAGTGGTCTTCTTTAGCATTTCTTCCCCACTCTTAATACCAGAGTTTTCTGAAAGGCGTTTTATAATTGTTCGCTTTGTACCACTAGGTTCTATACCGTCTTTTTTGGCACCACAATCTTAACAACTCTAGTGATGCAGCACCGAAATCTATTCTAGACATTCGTAATTCCCGCACTTACATACACATATGTTTGTGTGATTTCTTTTTATTATAATAAGACAGAGGAAAAAAATATTTATGTATTTTTATTTTTACGCGTACCACGATCCCACTTCTGAACTTTAGTCTGATCCATGAATCATTCAGCCGTTCAAAAAATTTTTCTACTGCGCATCTATGTCACAATAGAATGAAAATGAGTATTTGTTGTAAAAAGTGTAGGAGATTTTTGGCGAAAAACTGGAAATAATTGCATAACTTCTAAACGGGTGCATCGATTTGAACAAAATTTTAAATGGGAAGAAAAAAGATATAGTTGAGTAAAAATTTTGTGTTTGGGCTTGAAGCCCGAGAAATCGGGCTACCAAAGATTTCAATTTTGGCTTATATGAAAATTCTTATAAAAAATTATTAATTTAAGAAGTTATTTCATTAGTTATTCTAAATTAATCTTTTTATAAAGAATTTTCCTTTTATATAATAATTATTAATGACCTTAATGCCAAATAACTGAAAGTAAAATAAATTTGTTTTCAAAATATAATTAAAACCAAAATGTTAAAAAAATAAATAAATTTTTTTTTTATTTAATTTTCTTTTTTTTTGGTCATGCTGTAGTCTTTAAGCTCCGTATTAAGTTTTCGCATTTTTTTAATTATATATTTGATCTAAAAAATTGATTTTTTTACTTTTCACATCACATTTAATATTATGAGCCTCTTTAGTTAAATCTTTTACAAAATCTTGTTTAATGAGAAGACCGTCTTTTTTTTTAATATTTGGTTCAGTTCTTCAATGCGTTTCATAGTTTCAGGTGTCGGCTTTATTGGTCCTCCCTCAGATACATGATCAACCCACGAATACGTTGTATCTTCTTCTTTTTGTGCCACTGCAATATCTGGAATATAATTTTTAAGTTTGTGGAAATATAGCCTGCGAGGTTTTCGAGACCATCATACTCTAAACTCTTTTTTTTATTTTTAATAAATTTTCACCGTTTTTACTTCAATTCTGTTGCACTTTCCATACACAATGAAGTTTGCTTACAAAATATATTCTATGCCTACGTCACACATAAGAGAGAGAACGCTATACAACAAACTAACGGACTTGCGCAATGCGCAATCTTGTTTTCTTGATACATGAGTCTGATCAACTTTATTCTTTTTTTTCTTATCTTATCTTTCTTATTAACATTACATCAGCGATGCGCAAGCCATACCACAATTGTGAAAAAATAATTTACAATGAAACATCGAAATGATGAAATTTTTAAGTTTTTACAGCAAAAAAACGAAGTTGGAATTGAAAATGCTTTTAGCGGTATGCAATGCCTTTTGTTATAAAACCTTAAAATAAGAAATAGGATAATTTAAAAAGGCATTTTGGAATGATAATACATTTAATATTAAAGAAATAAAAAAGAATTCATCTAAGATAATGATAATAAATTGAATTTAGAACTTCAAAGTAAGGAAAAAAGTTTAAACGATCTATACACAACTGTTTTTTACATTAAAACTAATTTATTTTTACTTTTCGATAAAATTGAGGCAGAAGATATTTCCAATTTTCCACAAACCATAATTATTTATGTGAAAGGGTCTTACGTAAAAAAAAAAACAGAAGCATAAGGCAATTATTGAAAACATTTTTTATAATATAAAGGATCGGTTTAAAGAAGTGGAAGTAAAACAACCACTGCTAGATATCTTTTAAAACCCTTTTAAGTGCGAAGTGGAAGCTCCACCTGATATAAAAATTATTAAGTTTTGGAAAAACTTGAATGATTCGGATTTTTCGCAAAATTTCATACAAATGCTTGTCTTTTGTGTTTCTTCCATTTATTTTTCGATTTAAAATTTCTTTGCTCAAAACGAAGGAACATAATTAACTCGGTTCACTTAAAAAATATTATTCTCATTCGAAATTGGAAAAAAAACATTAAAATAGAAAATTTCATATATAATTTTTATGAGATATTTTTAAAATTTTTTTAATGGAATTTTTACTTGTATTTAAAATACTTTAATTTTTTATTGTTACCAAGTAACATATTTTTACTTAGCAAATTTTCTTACATTTAAGAATTAGAATTTTTACTTGAATTTAAATTAAACTTTAATTTAATTGCTTATGAGCACTATTTTATAATGTTACCAAGTAACAGCATTTTTTTTTTTATCAATTATTAAATTTAAAATACTTTAAATTTGTATTATTTGCTTATGTGCAATATTTTATAATATTACTAACACCGGTTATTAACTACCTTGATCGATATCGGCTTGAATTTTTGAATATGCTTCTAAAATATTGTTCTTTGGCCAAAAATAAAAACAGTGCAAAAAAAATTTGTTAAGCAAATGTATGAATAGTTTCTGAACTTAACCATTACTAATACAATAGATATACCTGGGTAAGCGTAAACTTATTAATTATATTTTTTAATTAAAGTTCAATACTATATGCTAACTTCAATTAAATGTAAATTATATTCCATAGTGTTAAAAATTTTTTACACTATTCTAAAATAGACCAGTAACAGATATGTTTGTATGTATATATGCATATACATAAGTATATATAATATATATTTGATAATCTTACTGTTGCAAGGAGCATAGGGCGGTATATATTTAAATTTCTTACAAAACACATTTCTATTTTTATACAAAAATAGAGTGTTGCACCGAGAGTTTATTTTTCAGTCTTAGCAAGGTTTTTCCCTTATGCTTTTTTCTTTCGGAATTGTCTCGTTCTGCTTGAGAACGAACTGGAAGATTTTCATTACTTTATACTACTGGGCGAATCAAAATAAATTCTATTCCTCTGCGTAAAGGCAAATGTCGCATTATTTGTGAATTTTGTGAACGGCTCTTTCATAGCTAATTCTTCACTCAAGTTTGAAAGTTTGGTTGCTTATAGATTCCGTTTACTTTTATAAATATAAAAAGTGGTGCAAATGCTGCTATATCAATAATATTATATCTATTGGCTCTTCTCTACGTTGTATATTCTCCTAGGCTTTATGTTAACATATTATCAACTTCACCTTTGTATTTATTGTAATCCAGTGTTGTTACTGGCATTCTTTTTAGAACTACAATCCTGTTATAACGCAATGTGGAAATAAGTACTACCAATCTACTTTTCTTTAGAACATAAGAGCACATACATAATTATGTTGTTGCTGAATTCAAGAATTGATGATTCAACTTCTCTTCCTCTTGAAGTAGCAAACTCAGCTGAAACAAATGTCCGTATTTTGCTTACTGTGCCCAATATGGTCAAATTATGATCCAAGATCAAATTGCGGTCAAATTGTAAAAAAGTTATCATACAAGACATTTCGTCCACTTCTACGAAATAGATTGCAACACAAATCTTGGATGATAAATTCGCCACGATTTTTTTCTCTTTCTGTAGAAGGCGTAAGGGGAGTATAGATCTCTCCTCTAAGTGTATAGGAAGTTAGATCGCCCATGTATGATGGTTGTATGTTTAAAGGAAAATTTTAGGTTGTCGACATAAAGGTTAAACAACTTTTCTCATAGTGTAACTTCCCAATAAGCACAAATTTTTTGAGAATTCCAATGTTGGAATTCCAGTGTGAATTCAAGCTTGAATAACATTTGAAATCCATTATCTTTCCAGTCTGTTTGAAGTTTGTTAAAAAGCTACAAATTTGTTTGAAGCATATTTTATCTGTTGTGAAAAAATTGTTTTTATTTATATTAAATTATATTTGCATTACATACATTATTCCGGCGATTGCATACGAAATACTGCCACCTAAAGAACGTTGCTGAAAAACAACGTCGGCATCAAATCGAGTCAGTTATGTTACTCTAAATGTCAATCATAAAATATTAATGATGAACAATTTTACAACGCGAAAATCCTAAAGTTTTAAAAGTGAAAATAAAGAAATAAAAGTGAAAATAAGCAAAAAGAAAATAACGAATAGAAAATAAAGCAATATAAAGAAGTTTTGAATAAATAAAAACAAGCAGATATAAAATGTTTTATTTTTACAAGAGGAAATGGGGTAAAAAATGTGGCAGATAATGGTTTGAAAATTATTGTTTAAATAATGTTATAACACTTTTTATATACTGTTGTAACATTGCTTGAATAACACTGAAATTCCATGCTTAAATTCAACGGTAAAAACAGGATCGGTTCGACTTGAATTCCACTTCAATTCCATGTGTGACTTCAAGTGTAAAAACAGGTTCGGTTCAACTTGAATCACACTGTTATTCAAGGCTGGAATTACACTGTAAAGGTACTGTTTTGTTCGACTGTAATTCAATGGTTAATTTTGCTGGATTCGCTATTGAAATCAAGTGTGTTTCAACTGTAATTCAACACTGGAAATTGTGACTGGATTTTAAATGTATGTAATTCCACTTGAATTCCAGCCAAAATGCTTATTGGGTTTATATCTCTCACCAATACAAATACATTTTATATTTTGCGCATCACTGCATTACATTAATAATTGTTCTGTTGATTAAAACTTAACAGTATATAGAAGAGCTTAAATACATAAAAATATAAGAACATGAGTAAAGTTATAGTGAAGCGCAACAGTAGTATGTAATACTATTGCTACTTGTGTATGCTACACATGCTCATAACTGATCCTACAGTTTTTAGTATTTTATTTATCTGAAATTAATTAATTTATTCATAATATTATAACAATTAAAATTATTACAATTAATTTACTTAAAAGAACTTCTCCTTTGCAATAAGACGATGATGAGGGCTTTTTTTCACCCAGAGGCATTTCTGATAAAAGCCGGTAAAGTCGCTATCAGCAATGTGATCAATAATTCTTGCGCTTGGACGGCGCACATAGGTCCAAGACGGCAATCTAGTTGGAAAAAAGTAATTTTTTTTGTTTAAAAGTTCACATAATTTGTTTGGAAATTGTTAGATAACTATCCACCCTGCATAACAGTATATCCGTTCTTTTTTATTTTTTGCATACTTGCTTTGTTATTATGTTTTGAACAATTGCATTCTCACTTGTTATAGCAGCTCAGTCAATTGACAGCATAACATTTGAAGTGATCGTAAAATCAAAGAAGAGTAAATTTTGTCTTTATTTTTTTAAACTACATTATATCAGGCACGTTTAAGCTATATTATAAATAAATGTCGAATTTACATGTTTTGTTTGCTAAATAATAGATAGTAGGAAATTTGAGTTTTGTGTAGTAAAAATTTAGCATTTTATGGTTTTTAGAGTAACTCGAAGATCTTCGTGAAATAAATTGTGCCCTGTTGATCTGTGAAAGAAATGTCTGCAATTATTTACCAGTAAACTTTTTATATACATATACGAGGGGTGCTATATATATTTCTGGCCTGGAAACGCTGAGTGCTGCCAAGTGCAATCTGACATTTCCATTGAAAAGTTTGTCATTTTTAAGCATGATCGTACTCAAAACGTTTTGACGTACGACCATTATTTGTGTTGTTTACAGTGACTTGGAAAAATTTATATAGAAAAAAAATGGAATTAGCTCGTGAACATTTTCGTGCCATCATTTTTCACAACTTTCGACGTGGATTATCACGACAAGAGTGCATTGATGAACTCTAATCTTTGTATGGCGATGAAGCACCATCCTATAGCACTGTGAAAAATTGGTATAATGAATTTAATCGTGGCCGAAGCTCGCTCAAAGACGAATTCCGTGAAGGTCGTCCAAAAACGGCTGTTGTGCCAGAGAACATTGATGCCGTGCGTGAACTCATAATGCAAGATCGACATGCGACATACGAGAGATAGAGACATCCTTGGACATTTCTTCCACCAGCATACATTCAATACTGCATGAACACCTGGCCGTAAAAAAGGTTTGTTCTCGTTGGATCCCGCACAATTTGAAAGTCGCTCAAAAAACGGCTCGTGTCGATTGGTGCAAAGAAATGTTGCAAAAATACGAGATCGTCACAGGTAACGAATCATGGATCTATGCGTATGAGCCCGAAACGAAACAACAATCGACCGTGTGGGTCTTCAAAGACGAGCAAAATCCAACGAAAGTTGTTCGTGGAAGAAGCACTTCAAAGCAAATGGTCGCCTGTTTCTTTGGCAAAACTGGTCATGTAGCGACTGTTCCGCTTAAGCAACATAGGACGGTCACTTCTGAGTGGTACACTACAATTTGTTTGCCTGAAGTCATCGGAGAAATTCGAAAAACCAAACCAACAAGACGAATCATTGTTCACCATGACAATGCGAGCTCTCACACATCGGCTCAAAACAGAGCGTTTTTGACCGGCCAAAACGTCGAATTAATGGGTCATCCGCCGTACAGCCCTGACTTGGCACCTAATGACTTCTTCTTGATTCCGCACATCAAGAAAAAAATGCGTGGTCAACGATTTTCGTCGCCAGAAGAAGCTGTTGAAGTGTTCAAAAACCATGTTTTAGAGGTGTCTCAATCGGAGTGGAAAAAGTGCTTCGACAACTGGTTTCAGCGCATGCAAAAGTGTATAAATCATGCTGGAGAATACTTTGAAAAACAATAAAACCATTTTTGATTATAAATATTCGCATTTTCACTATTAGGCCAGAAATATATAGAGCAGCCCTCGTATAAATAACATACCCATAACACGAAGAGAACTATATAATGTGTGGATTGCCGAAAAGAGGGTACAAGCTTTCATTATCTATTTTCATGCTAAGAGTGGGTTACAAAACACTTACAGAAAAAACAAAAGATTATTGCAATAAAGTAAAGTTAGCTGTACGGGAAAGCAAAAATTTCTAAGACTCCAACAAAATTTGGTTGAACGGAGTATTTGGTCTTCCTTCTGAAAACGTGATTAAAATGCTAGAGGATTTAGGGATCAACCGTCCACGCCAAATTTTGGTAGACATCGATCACGTAAATCTGAAAAAGGGAAGCGTTTGGAAGTATCGGCTTTAGTTACTTAGTGGCGTTAGACTTTATAAAGAAGAACCATAACGTCTGTTTATCGATGGAAAATTCACAAAAGCAAGTTATAAAACTATGCGTACCGGTGCTAAAATCCGTAACACTAATATAAACCCATCATATAGAATTCTAGAAGTTAAAGAAAAGTGTTACCCAAGTAATAAATTAAAGATATCCGATGTAATGTAAAATTTTAGAATTGCAAAAAGAGACATAGAGGAATTCAGTTATTCGGAATTGACTTTGATTTATAAATAGGGATGTAAAGGTAGCAGTGCTCACTCAACCTTTTAGCAAAACTGTAGTTCAAATGATTCCCGTGAAACAGTCGAACATTTGTTTGCAATTTGCTTAATACCTTTGCTTAACAACATATGGGAAAACCCTCCTCCAGGCCGATAAAACTAATTTTTGAAAAGAAAACAAAATCTTTAATTAAAAATGATCTCAATTCTTAGCGATTCCTCTACGTAAAGATGTAAAATTTGTGAAACAACGCCAACCATTATTAATAAATAAAATGAAGTTAAAGCCTTGAAAGTAAGGGCCAATCTTTACGAATGTGGGTTATCGATATTGCATGCTTGCCAGGAATGTGTATGGCATATTTCTTACAAAATTGAAAGTAAAACAAAAAATAGCAAGCTCACAGTAAGTCCGATAAAGCTTTACAGAAGAAACGAAAACATTAAAAAAATTAAAGCTCTTAAATCAGAAATTAATTTGCCTATTGATATTTTTAAGCAGGGAAGAGGAATCACAAATGAGGGTTATACAGCTAGAAAATTTTTTCAACAACCTTCTTTAGCTTCTCAGATAACAGGAGTAAATGAAAGTGTAATAAAAAGACAAGGTTATGCAGTTAAAGTGGAAGCATTCCAAAAATAAGCTATGGATACTGTGGAACTATACGTAGAACTGCATGAATTGTACAATATGCTGTCAAGTGTCCACAAAATTTTGATTCACGGCGCAGACACAATTCAAACTGCGGCACTACCGATAGGAATGATATCGAAGGAAGCACTAAAGTCTCGAAACAAAGATTTTAGATTTATTCGCTAACATCACACTAGAAAAATGTCATGAGAGAAAGTAATGGAAGATCTTTTCAATAATTTGCTTCTGATGATTTTTATTTCTTTAAAACGATATCATTCCGTTTTACCAATAAAACATTATTAAAACATAATAAGTCTTCTTTGCTTTTGTGATTCTCTAAGTCATCAAACAGTTTGGCTTTAGCTAAAACCGCTCCAGCATTCTTAGCTCTTAATCTTGCGATTGATGTTCGTCCATTAGTTTCCTCATTCTCTGGTGTTGACACAGCAGTATGATCAACACAAGGTAATTTACTAGTCAATATTTTAGCATTGTTAAAAGGAGATATTTTGATGTAAATATTGGAAGTAGGTTTTGGTGATAAAATCGGCGTTTTTTCATCATCAATACTCAATTTACGTCTAACTGGAAACCCAAGATGTTTAACTTGCAATTGGTTAGAACATTCTTCGTTAACTTTTTCAGTTGTTTCTTTTTCTTTTTTACCGCTGAAGAAATCCTCGCCAGACACCCATTGCACATTTAAATTGTGATGACTTGATATTTTGCCCAATGAATTTTTAAGAACATGTTGTTTAGACTGCGGTTCTGATTTATTTACGCCGTATGACATCCTAAGGTCCAAAGGTTTTTGTATATTTTTATCGCCACATAATTTCTCATTTGAATAGTTTTGTCTATGTTTAAACTCTTCTGATAGTATAGGCTTTTTACTTATTGGTGCATCGTTTGACGAAATAGTATGCCAACTATAATTACGTGACAGCCGATTTTTATCTTGTGATATTCGACGTGTAGTGCGCATCTTTGCGGAATTTGGTGAGCGTATAAAGGGCTGATCAATTTGCCGTCGCCTATTTATATCAAGCTTAATAGATTTCTCAGTGGCACGCGATGTTTCATTTACCACTCGTTCGTTATGTGTTTGAATATGTTCTGTACGATTGGAATCTGCAGAAAGATTATAATTTTGAAATCCCGGATTGTGACCTGCGAAGAAATTATTAGATATAATCCTGTCAATAGGTACAGTTCTTTTTTGTTCTTTATATCTTGCTTTTTTAATTTCTACGCAAGAGCTTTTAATATCTAAGTGTTTCACAGATTCTTCTAAGAATGAAAATGTAGAAGAAACTTTTTTTAAATTGTAAATGTAAGTTACAGGTAACTACATCATCAAATTTCTTATCACCAATAGTTTCTGAATCGATATTGCAAACGTTGCATGTTTAGAATTTAAATTTTTATGATTGATTGTTTATTAACTAACCTGATTCAAGAATGCTGCATTTCCGCTCCGTAGATGTTACAGCAGAGTTTACCGATATGTTTTGAATATGTTGCCAAGCGGGTAAATTTAAACGCGACTTTTTTGATGTTCCTCTGAAATTATTCGGATTAAAAATACAGTTTAATATATATACTAAAAAAATTACTTTATTTTATATTTTTATATTACGTAGTAAAAAAAAGTACCAATACATTATCTTGTGCAGAAGTTTTACTTCTGTTTTTGTGTGTTATTTAATGCTTTAAAATAAAACATATCAGCGATTTTTTCACTACTCGTAGCACTACATGTATGGATTACTTTTATAAACCCAAGCTGTAGTAAACGCAATCACCGTTACAAGCACGGTTACGATATTCACGCTTTTCATCGTACTGCTACAACCGTTTAATTACTGCACTTTTTTCTTACCCTTTTTAATAACGTTGTTAGTAAGCTTTGTTTTTAAATTGATTTAAAACTCTTGTTACAATTGTATTTAAAAGATTATAAAACAAGTGAGTGTAAGAGTAAAAGCAAATAAAACTTAAAACTGTACAATTAATCTGACTCATTGGCCGGAATTCTGTCCTCAGTCTGGACTGCAAACTTTTGATCCACAAATCTATTCTGAAGCCAATATGGAGCTACGGTGTTCAAATGTGGGGCCTCGGCAAACTTGATTTTTTCACTTACACAGACGGACACCGCTCAATCGACTTCGCTATGCATAAGAAATCAGAATGTTGTAGAAATTACACACGAAATGACAAACTTATATTTACCCTTTTTCCACTTTTTGTGGTGAAAGGTATAAAAAGGACTTTTGTAATTAAAATGATACACTTTTGACAGCTGTTCTACACTTTAGAAAATTTAGCAAAAAAAAGTCAGCTGCCGCAACGATGACACCTGATAAAATTAATTCGCCTTGTATTCACGTAGTTGTTTTGACGTAGTTTAACTTAGTTGTATGAATGTAAAAAATATATCAGGCCATCTAGATATGGATAATAAGAAAACTGTAAAAATATCAATATGTACCTATTTTCCATTATATATAACACTTGCAGCTTTCCAGAATAAAGTTTAATTTTACTTTTTTTGTTATTCAAAACATAAAAAGCTAAGAATAGGTGCCTCTTCTTTTCAAAAATTTTTTTTAGACTGCTATTATTGTTAGGCAATAAATATTTTTAATTAAGAGTGATGTTGAGGCGGAAGCATACAGACGTGAAACACCTAAACACGAATGAAATTATGCGTACGAAGACGCCTACAAAAAGCTGACCGCAAAACCTACTCCTAAGATTGTTAATGATTCATTGATATAATCAGTCATCGACATGTTTTAATTAGAATTCTTAGAAGACACATCCTTAATAGACGGCAACTTAACTTGGACCCCCAAATATTTTTGCTGATTCAGAGTCAGAACATCAGCCTTAGCCAAACGTTAATGATAAACAGAATCAGTAAACGAAAAAAAAACGAAGCCAGCGTCGGCCCCAAATACTTGTAAAAAAAACAGCCTGCAAACAAATTAAAAAGCAAAAAACAAAATTAATACATTGAAATGAAAAAGATTACAGCAGAAATCTTGCATAAGGATGGAATTAATTCAATTCATATCCAGCACTAGCTGTTTGGCAACCCCAATGAGAATTCTACCACGACCACCCTTCCAAGCAAGTTTTTTATTTAATTAATATGGAAGTTATATCAGATTTCGTTCTGTCTATTGCATCCTATGAATTAGGTTTATTAACCTTTCAAATCTTCTTAAAATTGTTTTTTGTTAAAATCGATTCCGCGCATTATTTCTCTTTCCCACTTATCCGTCCTGTTTAAGCAAACCCTCTTGGAACTTCTGAATAAATATTTATATCTGCTTTAATTTTTTTAAAAATAATGCAGCCGTAAATGCTAGTTTTAGTCGCGTCGACCGAATTCGTGCAAACTTTAGATAAACCTTCTACGCGAACATAACAACAAACCCTAAAAATTTAATCGAATTCGGTTTGACCGTTTGTGAGTTATAAAGTCACAACACACTTGAAACAATTTCTTATACATTTAGATTTTGAAGAGTTCCATGAGCTGAAGAAGAAGTTAATGTATTTAATAGCTTCATTACTGAATTAAAACTCCTAATATCCAGTTAAGGGCGGACAAGGCTTCCGTAGCTCTTTATGTGTGTTAAAGGCTATAGGCAGAAACTGGGCACATTGGTGGCTGTGCTGACTAAATTCTCAATACCGTGACTTCTACAGAAGTTGTCAGGATGAGGAAAAGGAGACGGTAGAGCATCTGCCCTGCCATTGTTCAGCTCTAACGGCTCTTCTCTGCAGTCCAAGATTTAATAGTCTTGTAGTTCAATCGCTCTGTGATGTTGCTAGGATAAACTTATTTATGCGGTCGTCGGGGTGATTGAGGGATAAATCTAGTGGTAATAGGAGAAGTAGGTAAAAGGAGGCCTTAATATTCTTTGCATATCGCTTTTTCATGCAACACAAAAGGACAATCTATGATCCAAGTGAGTCGACTGCTCAAGCAGTCTGTGCAATTGAATAAATTAATTCCGTACGTAAAGATATTTAATTTCTTAATTCTAGTATAAACCTGCAAATCTTAAAACATTAATATTGTAAAAATAGTAAAATAAGAGCTTTATAATGAAGTATAAAATTACATGAAAAGTTCCTCTCTCTTGCGGTGTTATTAACAAAGGTTGCCATTCGGAGAGTATGCTTTTCAAATGCGTTACAAATTTAATATTAAATTGTGATATTATTTTAAACTTACAAACAAAAAAACATTTAATATTTGATAAATGAGTTATTAAATAGCTAAGTGCTTCTTTTTGTTATTATTAGAGTTAGAAACATCAATAAATAGTAACACATACAGTGGCGAGCAAAAGTGTATGAATGTTGATTAGTTTGTCAAATACTGCTCAATATTTCTTTTGAATTAAAATTAAACAAGATAATTTTGTTTTCGTTTTATTGTTCATTTATTACATTTTATCCAAAAAAAAAACAACAACATAAAAAATATTTTATTATTTAATGTTTCTTTTAACGCAAAATAAAAAATAACTCAATTCTAACACTTTTGCACGTACCTAATTATACGGACGTTGTAATATATTTCTAATATTTTGTCCACAATCCTTTATTCTTTTTCACACTTTGAATACGCTTAGGCATACTTTCTACTAGATTATGGAGAGTTTCGTCCGAGATATTCTTCCATTCATATTGAAGTCTTTGCCAAAGTTCATCCATGTTATTTGGAGATCTTTCATATACTGCTAATCTTCTCTTTAAAAGTGCCCACAAATTTTCAATTGGATTTAGGTCCGGGCTCTGTGGTGGCCACTTTACCAATTGAAATTTTTGTTGCAAAAGCCATTCTTTGACAATTTTGACCGTATGTTTTGGATCTGCATCTTGTTGATACCATATATTGTCCTCGGGGTATGGGGTTTTCTCCACAAAATCTGACAAGTTCGACTGAAGAATACTTAAATAATCTTCCTTTTTCATTATTCCTTCTATTTTAACTAAAGGATCAACGTTCCACCATGTGAAGCAACCCCACACCATTAAACCACCACCACCATGCTTGACTGGTCGTTTAACTAGATGCTGTTCAAGACTTTCATGTGAACGATGCCAATAATATGCTTTTCCATCTGACTGGAAGCGATTAATTTTAGTCTCGTCTGACCAAATAACACGCTTCCAGTCATCCACAGTCCAGCTTCCATATTCTTTACAAAATTGTAGACGTGCTTTCACATTCTTGTTTGACAAAGCCGGTTTTTTCTGCTTGACTGCAGAGACTAGTCCAATTCTGCGCAATGCTCTTCTAACAGTCCATTCACTTGCATTTTTATTTATTGCTTTAGCTGCTAATTTTGGTGTTTTTGTATCTTTATTTCTCATCAGTCTTTCAATATGTCGAGCATCGGTGTCGGTAAGTAATTTTGGACGTCCATTTGCTGTACATTTGGAAGCCAAATTAAGCCTTTGACGAACACATTGGACAGTACTATGCGCCAAATTCAAAGACTTAGCTATTTGTCTACAAGAATAACCTGGCTCGGTTAAATTTTTAATACTATTTTCCAACTGCGTACTTATTTTCCTCATTTTTTTTTAATTATGAAATTAATATAAGAATTTATAATAAATGAACAGCCACGCGTCTTAATTCGCACTAAACTTTTTTTCAAAATAACAAGAAAGAATGTATCAGAGAAAAACGCAATCAAAAATAACGGTAAACCAAAAACAAACAAAAAACAACACTCTGCTAAAATAATGTCAATTATAGCGTGCAAAAGTGTTCGAATTGAGTTATTTTTTATTTTGCGTTAAAAAAACATTAAATAATAAAATATTTTTATGTTGTTATTTTCTGATAAAATGTAATAAATGAACAATAAAATAAAAATAAAATTATCTTGTTTTATTTTATTACAAAAAAAAATATTGAGCAGTATTTGACAAACTAATAAACATTCATACACTTTTGCTCGCCACTGTATATATTTTATGTTTGTTTTAAAATATTAAATGTGTAATTTTATTTTTTATTTTTTTTTCTTTTTTTCTTTTTTTGGCTAGAGCATGGTACTATGCTTTAGTCTCTTTGTTGAGAGTTTTTTGTGCTCATATTGTATATGTAAACCAGCGCAAGTTTGTTTGACGATCACTGGTTATAAAGAACAGCAAGGGTTATATTCTTGGCCGTGTTCGGGTTACCGGATATCTTTCGAGCACAGATTGAAACTAAGAGTTAAGTGTCCTATTTAGGCGTTAATTTTTATTTTTTGTTAAGTTCTTTCTTCTACATCCAATTGCACCAGTTACACATGTAAAGCGTGTTATGTTAAACAACTTCTGTTTTAATGTTTTAAAATGTGGCAAGTAATTCAAAGTAATTCCTTTCTTTAAATCTGCTTTCTGTTGATGTATACTCTGCTCTAACACCCACAAGGTGAAAATTCAAGAAAGTAGGTTGCATCTTTATTTAGCGCATGTTTTTGTATATTAAAATTTAGAAAATATATACATTACAAAAAAATCATAATTTTGTTAACATATCGAAATTTTTACCAAAAATTTAAGTTAACTTGAATCGAAATTTTTAATTTCATTAAAGACTGAGAAAAAATCTAAATTACCAAAAAAGGAAAAGGAATTTAATAAAACTTTTAAAATTCTACCAAAATCAATGTTTTTGTTACGTAAATGTTCCTTTTATTCTTAAAAATGTAGTTGTTTTGACCTATATAATTAAGGTACCATAATCAATCAAGCGACAACATTTACTTTATATCATCTGGGACGTTCGTATTAGTTTTGTTTACAAACTACTTTTCGTTATGAATTATCCCTAGCTCTTGCCTCTGTTTTGCATACAGTTTTTCAAATTTATTTTTGTATCTATCTTGTTTTTAATACACACAGTTATCACTCTTTCATTACTCCACCATTCTTCAAATTCTCAATCGTCAGCATTCTTTCCAGATGCGTTATAGTGTTCTCAGCATTGCGTTCATTAATCTTCAATATTTCATGCTTGGACAAAAATACGCTTTACCTTTAACTAAACAGCAAACAAAACAAAGTTTACGTCTATGATAGATAACCATATAAATAAAATTAGATTGGAAAATAGGGACAGATTTGTACTAAATACGTTAGAAAAGACAAAAAAGTTTTTAAGGAGGAATAAAAACCTTTTAATTTTAAAGACGGATAAAGGAAACTTAACAGTGGCTATAACAAAAGAGGATTATGTTAGTAAACTGAGACAAATTGTGGGTGACATAATAATGTATCGGAGATTGTTAAAAGATCCAACCAGTGCATTACAGAGTACAAATAACGATTTATTAAAAGAACTTTTTAAGAATAAGGTAATAAGGGAAATGGAGAAGAAAAGACTAAAAACTGATACAGCTATACCTCCAAGAATATATGGCCTCCCTAAGATCCACCAAAAAAATTAACCGTTAAGACCTATTTGTTCATGCATTAATGCCCCTTCGAATAAATTGTGCAAATATATAACTAACATACTAAAGACTACTGCGGGTTCAACATATAAAGACTATGGAGAATTTAAAAGTAGATTAGACAATGTGAATATCTGAAAGGTTTAAAAAATCTGGATTATATGATAGCGAAAAAGTACAATTAACACATAGAATTTATAGTGACTTAAAAATATTGTATAGCAAGACGAAGAAAAAAATACCAGAAATGGAAAAATGACATGTAGTGTACAGCATTCCTTGCAGTGGAAGTGTGGAGCAAAAATGTGACAAAATATATGTGGGTACTATAAAAAAATAGCTGGGCACAAGTCTGATCAAAAAAAAACAGACAGAATGCAGATTTTGATAATGTGAAAATATTACAGAACAGAAGTAGTTACAAACGCAGTTACATATTTGAAATGCTCCACATTATAATATTACCAGCAACTAAAAGAATTAATTTTAAGACTGACACTGAGAACTGCGCTCATAGTTATAGACATTTAGTCAACAAGGGAAAGGTCATAGTACAATAAATTTGTTTATGTAATATTAGTGTAATAATACATGACGAATTGTAATCACTTATATTTATAAGATGTGTAGTAAATGTTAATAAAAAGATCCAATGTATGTTTTATATCTGTGCATGTTAATAGTTGTTTAAAAATTATTTGTTTAACTTAACTCAGATTGCTTGCTCTTTTTTTTTGTTTTGCTTAAGACGTTAATGTCTTGTTGTATTGTTAATAAAATTGTTTTAGAAAATACCCTGAAGATAACATTTTAAGAGAATTAAAAGAATATTTACATAACAAAAACATTGACCTATCGCTTGAACGATTACACTATTATTATTGGATAATAACAAAAAGGTCAAGAATAATTTAGAATATTGAATAAATATTCTACCAAAATATCACATTTGCTCTGCTCTTTGTTTTGTAAAGTAGAAAACCAAAATCGGGGCACTACTAAGCAAACACAATTTTACCAAAATATAACATTTCATACGTTGGCGGAAAATTCGATAGTCACCCTTAAATGGGTGAGGAGACATGGGGCTATTCCTGGCAACTATGTTGCAGGTGAACTAGCAAAGGGGGTAATGACTTATAATCCCCACTCTTTATTTGTGAGTAGCATACAGACGCCGTTCTTTATGATGTGGCCAAGGGCAGACGACCTGCAATGACAATCTGGCACACATTAGACAAGAAAAAGAAGTCTGCACTACTGCGGTTGCCGAGGGTGATTTTTCGCTACTAGGTAGTTGCAGTAACTAAAGCCTGGAGAAGGACGAAGGCACCACCCCTGCAGGTACACAAGAGGATGAATTAATTGATCCAAGTGGCTACCTGGCAAACCTAACGTAGAATTATTTGCATGGACCTATTAGTCAAAACTGTTTGAGACAAAATTAATAACGTTTTAAACTTGGCATAGTGTCCTCTTTCACAGCATCGCGATATTTTCGTTTGGAAAGGTGGCTATATATACGCACATAACATTCTTCTTGTCCTTCTATAAGAATAAGTAACCAAATTAAACCTCAACTCACGGAAGTCAAATACGTCGGTAAATATTTCAATAGACGTTTGTCGTAGAAAATCCATAAAGAAAAATTTACCAACCTTCGGTATGAAAATTTTTATTTTTTATCACTCATACTTTCTTACAAGACGAGTTAGAGAGAGAACAGCGAAGAAATGCTTTGGCTTTGTATGGACTTCGTCTCACCTAATTAATATTGATTGATTATGGATACTCCTTGTATTCTTATTTACAAAGTTAGTTGGTTAAATAGATTAAGTTTACAACTTAATCAACCTAAGGTAGATAGATATGAAGATATAGCGATCCAGAAAATGCAATATTACATTCTGCAGATGTCTTATTTTTCCTGTTTTCTTTGGAAAACGTTTGCATACATCTGTAAATAAATAACACTTTTTCTCATAATTTCTCAACATATAACTAACATATCTCACTTAATCAAAAAGAGGGTAGGGTTTAACTCAAATTTTTTAAATTTTCAGTGGAAGTGAAAAACTGTCTGTGGTTACATTTTTAGAGAATTTGGAAATCCGAATACATCATAATAAGTAAATTAGCAGTTAAGTTCTTCGTGAAATTTGCTTTTTAATTTAAGCGACTTTTTATTTCAACATATTATTTGGCTACACTTATATCAAGTAATCATATAAACAGCTGCAGTTTGAAAAATATGTTAAATTAAAAGTTTTTAGAAATTTTAACAAAAAAAAAAAAAAAATGAATGAAATGAAAAATGAACATTAAAATTTACTATTAAGAAGTGGAATCTTATTCCTATTTAGCTTTATCGTCTAATTGTTCTTGAGAACACCTTTTGTAGCTTATTTTTAGCATAGAATATGTAAAATTTTATGTTGTTGCTTGGCTTTGTTTATTTGGAACTTTCATACATGGGAGTTATTCATTATAAATTCATTATTTTAATTGTAATCTGTACACATAATACATGCGTGTACTTGAACAATTTTTAAAGTTTATATTTTCTTTTTATATTAAAAACTGAGAATAAAAACTTGATTTCGGACTTTAAAAAAGATACGCTCAGAGTTTGTCAAGATGGAACAAATTTTCCAACATTTGTATATTTTTGTTCTGACTGCAAATGGTTATTGTTTGTTTGTTTTGAACTTACAGTGGCACCAAGCGAAACTCGTATACTTTAAACTAATTTTTAAACTATCTTATAACATTGAATAAGAAGCTCTTAACTAATAAAACTGTATTTATTTTATTAGTTCATTTTAAAACAAATTTAACAAAACATAAAACTTCAAATTATTTTCAATAAACAACTTTTTTTTAATAAAAACATAAAATAATAGTAATTTCTGTGACAAAGCTAAACTCGTACACCACCCTTTAATCAAACATTATTTTGTTTATTTTTTATCACCATTTTTCATCTATTTGGCATACTGCGCACAAGGTTTTCGCAAAAACTTGGTTCAATTTTGACCCATTCGTCCTGAAGAGCTCTTTTCAAGTCATCCTTAGAACTTATTGTATGACTAGGAATTTTACGATGGAGATAGCTCCACAAATTTTTTTGATAAAGTGTAAAACACCGGGCCCAGAAAATGATCCCCAAACCATTACTGACCCACCACCGTACTTAACTGTTGGTTTCATGTTTTTGGCAAGCAACTCCTCATTTGATATTCTCCATACATAAGGTCTTCCAATCGTTACCTTATCAATTTATTTCTCTTATTAATCAGAGGTTTAACTCTTGCCCTTCTTCTATTGAAATTAGCCCTTTTTAATATGTTTCTTATGGTGTGTGGGCAACACTTTTTCCTAAGTCTTTTTCAACAATTTCTACGAGTTTCGGAGCACTTAAAAATGGGTTCTTTTTTATTTGACGTAAAATATATTGCTCATCTCCAGCAGAGAAAATATTGTTATTTGCACTTTTCTTCTTGTTCACAATCCTCTCTTCCGTTGTATACCTTTTTATAATATATTGCACTGTTTATCGGCTTCTATCAACTATCTCAGATATTTTATTCTCTTTTGTAACTCTTTCAAACAAAAACTCAAATAAATGACAATAAAAAAGGTGACAATGGGGAAAGCCCCTTATTTTTTTTCACGAAATATCCCGAAGTTAGATGCAAATTAAAAGAATGTTGCCAAGTTAAATAAGACTGTACGAGTTTGGCTTTGGCGTCGACAGTTGCCACTTTTTAAAATATTTATCTGTATTATAATAAATTTCGTTTCTAATATTAATTAAGGTACATAGTTTTGTACTAAAATTAAGTAAATTTATTTTATACGCCTATTTAGTTTTAGACATATAACATAAAGAAATTAGATTTCATAGGTGTACGAGTTTCGCTTGGAGCTACTGTATGTATACTGTACTGCAATTAAAGATTTAACAGGAGCAACTATTTTTCATCATTTATAATTAGCATTTAATAATATTTTAAATGTTTTCTTTGCAATAATTTCGAAATAATGCCTAAGATATTAAATGGCAATGAAGACATCCCATGCGGAGCAGTTTGTGGGCAAATAAATTTACGTTTTTTTTCAGTTTGATTAAATGTATTGTTTCGAAAAAAATTTAGGGCAAACAAGAGCAAATAAATTTCAGGCAAATGTTTGTCTTATGTGACCGTGCCTTTAGAAATATAAATATAAGAAAATTCAGAATTTTTAACCTGTTTTTGTGTCAAGCATTATTCTCGTCAAACCAGACATAGTAATTAGTACACTCTACACATTGCGCAGTAATATATTTTTTAATGTTTGTAGATGCTCTGTTTTTGCAAAATAGTATTTGAAAGACTTTTATGTGAATCTTACTTACTTTGAAAAACAAGTCAGAGGGTGAACATAAACGTCCGAAGTCTGATTCGTTTTAATATGTAAGAATTTGCAAAGGTTAAATTATATTGTTACGAAAATAAATATATATTTCAGAGTTCTGTAGACAGTGCTAAAAATTTCACAAATACAAACATAGAATGCGAAGGCAACTGGGAGCTTTCACACTTGTATCTCTATTTTCTCTACGAAATGACTTACTTTTACAAAAAAAAAATTATTCTATATTGGATCAAGGTTCTAAGGGACCGACAAACAAAATATTGTTCAAATCCACCCAGCAGTTTTTACGTGATGCGAAAACAGACAGACAGATAGACAAAAAATCCAAAAGTAGGGGTTTTGTATTCCATATCGATTACTAACTACAACCATATCAAAATTTTCAAAAAATTTAAAGTATGAATAGATTTATTACCTCAAAGATCTGCCATCAACACCGAATCGGACAAAATTGTTATACCCTAACACCGATCCTCTTTTTAGTAACGTCCTACGGTGCACTTGTTACCATAGTTGAAATAAAAGATCTCTTACTTTTAAAAATGTTAATACGAGGCCAAAAATTTACAAATTTTTTTAAAATGTTTGTAAAACAGCAGTTAGTACTAATTGTTTGTAATTGTAATTGCTGATTTGTGAATTGTTGTTTTGAGAAATACGGCTCACTAAGTAATTTTCCTGGTTTTTTTTTATTTCTTATACAGTATAGAAAAAAACATACAGCCCAATAATTTTAGATTTCAACTTTTACAGTAATATTTGCAGCAATTTTCAAATTATTACAATTAAGTCCATTATTGAGACTAAATTTTCATACAAAAATTACAATTAACTTATTGCCAATTAAGAGATAATTGTTTTAATAATGAGTAAAATTTATCATGCAACACTGTCAGAAGTGTGTTTAGTAAAAAGAACAATACTAACTGAACATACTTTTACAACAACAGTACCAAGGCGAATAAATACAGGTGACTGCACGGCAACAACAATCCAACAACACAAAAAACAATAGGCAATTTGTTGCTACATAATTTAGGTATGTTGTCAAAAAATATTGTTAAAAAAAACAAAATAAAAAAATATATTTGATGAAAAAAGTGAAAAAAAAAGAATAAGAAAATTATAAAAATTAAGTTACTTAAAAATGAAAATCCATGAAAAGTGTGACCAAAATTCTATTGTACCACTAGTTTGCCCAAATCACATGCATCGTTCCATTCTTGCACGTTGACCATTTGAAGACTAACATAATCTTCCACAAAAAACTAAGAAATTAACTATAAATGTGTTAACAATAATTTTTACTTCTTTTTACGTATATTTTGATTATACACATCAGGATCTGCAAATGCGGTTCCATGTTGTGGTAATTTATTTTTGACAAATTTTTTTGACAAATGCAATGTATACAGCTGATGGGCTTTTTCGCCCGTGCTTTCACCTGTATTATTTCGCCATGAACAGTACTTATTGAATACACTTTGTTGAAATTTGACTAACAAACGTCAACAAAAATAAACAAACAGAAAAAAATGGACAAACAAATTAAGGGTGGAAAACTTATTAAAATCAAATTTATTAGCAAATTATTTATTGTTAATAACTTTTTTATTCATCAACAGGCGTGAAATCAAAAAAGAAGAGGATTCTGTGAAATGACCTATGATCTTTCCTCTTATATTGAAAAAAGCAAGAAGTTTTTGTAAGAATAATATAATTCAAGTGCTAAAAGTCAAAACTAAAATATAAAAAAAAAAGAAAATACAACATTCCGTTCGCAATTGGTGGTTAAACTCCGAAATGAAGTCGTGCTTCTGTCAAAACTGTTATAAAAATTACAAAAGGCCAAATAGCAGGGAAAATAAGCCAAGATCCGACAGGCCATGCAAGCTTCTAAGTCGGAATGTGCGAAGTATTCTTAAAGAAGTGCACCAAAATCCACGAATAAGTGCTCCGAAATTAAAGGAACACATGGACAAATGTTCTAATGTTTCTGTAACGTCACGAACAATTATAAATATTTTGCATTGGAACAGCTTTAGAAGTATAACGCCGCAAAATAAACCACTAATTTCTGGTAAGAATCAGCACTTACAGCTCGAATTTGCAAAAGCTTATCTTAATAATGATTTGAATTTCTGAAAACTGTCTTATTTACCAATGAGAGAAAGTACAATATTTTTGGAAGTTACGGCCGAGCAAATGTGAGGAGAAAACCCAATACTGCACTTGAGCCGTCGAATATATTACATACGGTGAAACTTGGTGGTGGTAGTGTTATGGTTTGGGGAGCTATAACATCATCTGGGGTGGGCCGTTTGGTTTTCGTTGATGGTAATATGGACAGACATCAATTTAAAAGTATACTGGAAAAAATCTAAACCGTCCGTCGAAAGCTTGGGTCTAGGAAATCATTGGATTTTTCAACAAGACAACGACCCCAAGCACACCGCTCACATAGTTTGAGACTAACTCCTTTATTATGCTTCACGACAGCTGAATTCCCCACCTTAGTCACCAGATCTTAACACTATGGGATGTGATGTTTTAGAACAATTATTGCGAAAATATGACTATACAAGTCTAGAGACTTTCAAAACCGCAATAATTCATGCATGGGCCGAAATTACTCTAGATATCACTAAAAATTTAGTGATGTCAATGCCCCCCCAGCTTCAGGCAGTAAAAGATACTCAAGGTGGTCCTACTAAATAAGAAAAAAAAATAAATTTGACCTTTGTTTTAATTCAAAAGCTTAAATAACTGATAACTTTTATAGCTGTATGCTGACTTCTTTCTTCTGAATATAATACTTTTTTGTTATTTTTATTGTTTATATGCCTTTGAATTGGCTTTGTTTTTAATAAATATAATTCTTTTGTTACTCTTTACTAAACAGCATTTATTTGATATAAATAAAATTTACATATACACATATATATATATATATATATATAGTGTATATGTAAGAATATAGTTCTGTAAGAATATAGTTCTTATTCTTACGAGAGCAAGTTTTTGGGACCATGACTAAGTTTTTACACTCTCGTCAGCCGAAAAATAAGGTCCTGCATAAGAATGCATTTTTCTAAAAGACTAATTTATTTTTATAGTTAAAAAAATTTTAATACAAAAATATAGCATACTAGATTCTAAAAGAAAATACAAAGTATGAGGTTTTAGAGTGGAATGAAAATTTACATCACAGTCGCAATCTTTCGAGTTCCTTTTACTTGTGGTTACGAGGGCTGCTATATATATTTCTGGCCTGGCAACATTGAGTGCTCCCAAGTGCAATCTGACATTTCCATTGGAAAGCTTGTCATTTTTAAGCATTATCGTACTCAAAACGTTTTGACGTACGACCATTATTTGAGTTGTTAACAGTGACTTGAAAAAATTAATATAGAAAAAATGGAATTAACTCGTGAACATTTTCGTGCCATCATTTTTCACAACTTTCGACGTGGATTATCACGACAAGAGTGCATTGATGAACTACAATCTTTGTATGGCGATGAAGCACCATCCTATAGCACTGTGAAAAATTGGTATAATGAATTTAATCGTGGCCGAAGCTCGCTCAAAGACGAATTCCGTGAAGGTCGTCCAAAAACGGCTGTTGTGCCAGAGAACATTGATGCCGTGCGTGAACTAATAATGCAAGATCAACATGCGACATACCGAGAGATAGAGACATCCTTGGACATTTCTTCCACCAGCATACATTCGATACTGCATGAACACCTGGCCGTAAAAAAGGTTTGTTCTCGTTGAATCCCGCACAATTTGAAAGTCGCTCAAAAAAAGGCTCGTGTCGATTGGTGCAAAGAAATGTTGCAAAAATACGATTGCGGTGATTCAAAAGATGTTTATAAGATCGTCACAGGTGACGAATCATGGATCTATGCGTATGAGCCCGAAACGAAACAATAATCGACCGTATGGGTCTTCAAAGACGAGCAAAATCCAACGAAAGTTGTTTGTGGAAGAAGCACTTCGAAGCAAATGGTCGCCTGTTTCTTTGGCAAAACTGGTCATGTGGCGACTGTTCCGCTTGAGCAACGTAGGATGAACAAATCTGAGTGCTACACTAGAATTTGTTTGCCTGAAGTCATCGGAGAAATTAGAAAAACCAACAAGAGAAGACGAATCATTCACCATGAAAATGCGAGCTCTCACACATCGGCTCAAACCAGAGCGTTTTTGGCCGGCCAAAACGTCGAATTAATGGGTCATCCGCCGTACAGCCCTGACTTGGCACCTAATCACTTCTTCTTGTTTCCGCACATTAAGAAAAAAATGCGTGGTCAACGATTTTCGACGCTAGAAGAAGCTGTTGAAGTGTTCAAAAACCATGTTTTAGAGGTGTCTCAATCGGAGTGGAAAAAGTGCTTCGACAACTGGTTTGAGCGCACGCAAATGTGTTTAAATCATGCTGGAGAATACTTTGAAAAACAATAAAACCATTTTTGATTATAAATATTCGCATTTTCACTATTAGGCCAGAAATATATAGAGCAGCCCTCGTATGTCCCTTGCCGGCTTCTTGTGAAAGAAATCGCTGCTTTTGCTTGGAAGCTTTTTGCAGAGGAAACCGCTGGCAGTGCCCCTTCTAGAGAAAACTACTTGCTGCGTCTCTTCTTGAGAAATCTGTCCTCTATACATAATTTTAAAGGATAAGGACGTGGGTCCAATCTAGGCTTCAACTGATTTCGAAGTCTTTTGCAGGTACAAAGATCTGTTTGGAGAATGTATACCATTTTTTAGGTAACCTTTTTAATTCTGCTTTTATCTATTTTTGCTCTACTGATGTTTTGAAAGTTCTTCCAAAGCCTTCAGCAGGATGGGAAGGTGCTGTTTTCAAATATTGTATGCCGTTGTCGTAGCAAATTTTTTTAAATCTTCAGATGTTAGCTGTGGACCATTGTCGCTAACTAAGGTTTCTGGAAGTCCTTCAATTGAAAAAATTATAGTTAATAACAATAAAGTTGCTGAAAACGTATTCGATGACATTTGAAAAATAAAAGGACATTGTTAATAAACATCAACGTAAATTAGCCAAATTCTTTCAAAAATTTGATCAGCAATATCAATGTGTATTCTATGCTATGGACGTATCGTACGGGACATCAGCTATACTTTTTCACCGGACTTGGACCATACAATTTAAAAATTTCGAATGCTGCGACAATTATTTGTATCTCTTTATTCACACCTACCCACCGACAATATTGCCTATCTAACCTTCTCATTTTTATTATTTACCAATGGCCGTTAAAAGCTCTTTCTTTATTGTTGGGCGAAGCGGTCCAAAAATGCATTCGCACAAGCTTGGTCGCAGCTTCGACGACACCAAAAACAATGGCCAATGCCACTTTTTCAGTTGGTGATGAATTAATGGGCACAAATAAGAGTGGCAAATGTTCTTAGGACGATGGGCAAATGTTCTTGAATAGTTGACAATTCAGTAGCTTGCACAAAATGATCCTTATGAGTTGCAACCTGTTGTTCCTTTAATTTATAGATGTTGCATTTTACGCAAAATTTGGTATAAATCTATTATATTAGTTAACCTTACCAATAACGGATTCAACTTCTTCAATATTACGTTTGCATTTACTTGCCATCCAAAGTATTCTATTTTGCTTTCCAAACACTGACATTTAATTTTTTTATTTTTTATACCGTGTTCTGATACCAAAAGTCATACGCCATTTTTAAAATAGCCCAGCTAGTGTATTCACAACCAAAATCCTCTTGATGACTCATGGTGTTTCAGAAGCTAACCTTCTCTCTAATTTAATTTTCAAAAATATTTTGCAGTAACGAATTTTGTGTATTGCTCGATATGAACCTGATTTTTAGCAGCAACCTGAAATCGCCGCAGGCACTAAAGATACTATCTGTCTTCGTAACTAAAACTTTTAGAGAAGGCCAATCAGACCGATTCCTCAGCTTCCTTTTAAAATGTAGGCATTTGAGCGAATCGCTCCCATCTACTCTTGCAAAACTTCGGTATAGCATTACCTTTTTGAGGATTATAAGAGCTTTAAATGATTTTTTAGTGCCAATGCCTTTTTCATCACTGCGACAGGCATGTGTCGTGATGTAAAGACTTTAAGAGCAATGACCCAAGCAACCGTGCTGGTAGGGATACCCATGCCAAATGGGCTTATGGTGAGTGCGAAACTAAGAACTGCCCTCCTCCTCTCAGTGTCTGTTTCCCCGATGGGGCGGCTATTAGATACCCTGTACCGAGAGCTTTCTTTTCAATGGAACTGGGCACTCTGTCAGTGTATGTCCGTATTTAGGTCCGCCTAGATTCTGTCCACTTTCCGAAACCCATCAGCGTCTGTACACCACAGTGGTGCGGCTTGTTGGTATGCCTAGTCCACACTATTCAGCAGTCAAACTTACATGGCAATTTTTCCCAAATAAAGAAGCTTAATAATCTCCGCGGCCGCGGCTAGTCTGACCTATAAGGAAGGCACCGTATCAAACTTTGAGTTTGTAGGTGAATTCTTGGAGAGAATGGACAAGGTAGTTGACGAGGACGCCGTTTTGCACTCAGCCCAAGAGGACGCCAACTTCACAATCATCCACGAATAGAGATGGTGAAGACTGATTTCAGTATCTCAGAGAGAAGGGAGGAGCTTGTATTAGCCCAAGAACCATGGCTTTATCAAAGCAAGGATAGAGGGCTTGGTGCTAGAGGCTTCAAGCTGCTACACATGAAAAGTCAAGGTAAGATCACATCATGCATAGTTGCTAAAAGCAATTTGAATATCTTCATTACAGTGATGAGTGGGTATCCCCATCACCTAGGATTCGCAGGGTCATTGAGATGGCAGCCAGAAGGAATCAGCGGGTTATAATTGGAGCGGACGCCAATGCACCCAGTCGCGTGGAGTAGCTCGGATTCAAATGCGAGAGGTGAGTCTCTATTTGAGTTCATTCTTTGAAACAGTTTAGATGTTGTGAACGTTGGGTCAGAACCCACTTTTGTTATAGTAAATAGAAGGGAGGTTCTTTATGTGACGCTAGTTAGTACTTAGCTTTCAGGTTTAATAAGGACATGGAAGGCCTCTAGTGACTGCTTGTTATCTGATCATAGGCATAGTGTATTCGAGATAGTAATTCAGGTACATGGGGCTATGCCCCGACGAATTATAATGGGAGTGGCAACGATCATCCCTTCTTTCGATTCCACCGGTAATAGAAAATCTGCGGGACATTGAAATTGCAGTGAACACAGTAACTAATGAGTTCGAACGTGAGACTTTGGAATCTTGCAGGATAAATATATGTCGAGGTAAGAGCAAACCACCTTAGTGGAGCTCGGTTATCGCGGAGGTACGCAAAACTCCCGTAGGCTTCTCAATGAGCATAAGGGATCGGGAAACTGGTTGGCTTACAAATCCTCAGTGAATAGATTTTAAAACATGGTAAGGAAGTCGAAGCAGAGGTCCTACAGATCCTCCTGCAGTGGAGTGGAGGGTTCTTCTGAGACGAGTAGACTTCGCAAGATCCTATCGGCGACGCCTATTGTCCCTAGTTTCATTAAGAAACCATGTGGCAATTGGACCTTGAGCGCACAGGAGACCCTAGAGGTTCTCATGGCAACTCATTTTCCTGGCTGTACTTCCTTCTGGGGAGAAAGCTTAGCCATCTCTCATTGACAGGGCCTCAGTGGCTCTTTATGTGTGTAAAAAGGTTATAGACAAATAGCTGGGGTAATTAATCCCATACTAATGTAAGGGGTTCTCTTCCGCCCTAGGTAGACTGACAAACTGCAGTATGCTGAATAGAATTTTGCATACTTCGGCCTTGATGGTCACCGGTGCAATATGCACCACTCCATCGAAGGCGCTTTTCACCATGCTGCACTGGCTACCGGCCGATCTCACTGGCTACGAAGTCAGCAGTAAGGCTGAATGCAGCTGTGGCATGGAGACCAAGGGACTACGGCCATGCAGTCATCTTGGGGTGCATCTCGGCTATTACCGAGAACATTCATTACTGCTCGTAGTATCAATGTCGGGCACGTCAAAAATGATTCTAATTGATCATCGGAGAGATGTGCTTAAAGTTTATACAAGCGGATCAAAGTCAGACACGGGGGTCGGGTGAGGCATCTTTATTACTAGATGTTAGATCAGGTTACAGGACCAATGTAGCCTGATTCAGGCTGAGATCTCAGCCACTAGAAGTTCGGTTTGCCAGATTAGGTACCACAGGATATACGGAAAGGATATCAGACAGCAAGGCCGCAATAAACTCCTTATCGGGTGTCTACATGACATCCAGATTTGTCCGTGAATGCCGGACATTTCCAACCAGGAACTTTTTTGGGTGCCAGCACATTCGGGCACACCCGGGAATATAGTTACGGACGAACTCACTACAGCTAGAACTTGGCTGAGATATCTTAAGATAGATCCACTGGTGGTAGTCCCGTTAAGCTCCTGTAGGGTTTTATTTTAGCGGGAACTTTTTGAGACCGCGCAGGTCTGTCGAGGACACCTGCATGGTTTCGAGAACATTTAGGACTCAGTATGATATGGGAGAACTTCAAGTCTGCTAAGGTTTCTTCGAAGACAGCTGGGCATACTGGTTGCTGTGGTGACGGGGCACTGTGTTATTGGTACCCATATTCGGAGACTCAATCTTCCACATCATGAATACTGTAGGAGTTTTCAGGATGTGGAAGAGGAAGAAACGGTGAAGCATTTGCTCTACCTTTGTCCAGCTCTTTGTAGGAATAGAGCGGCCCTTTTCGGCAGTCGGAGACTGCATAGTCTTGCAGAACTATAGGTCTGTGAAGTTGTTACGATAAAGTCGTTTATCCGGTTTTCGGGGTGGTTTGGGGATGGATCTTTGATGGTAACAAAGGGACCTGAACTTATCCTTGCACATCCCTTCCAGGCAACACGGAAGTGAGTCGGTCTTCTCATGTCGGCAGCCTGTGCAGCCTTATGCCTTCTTCATGTTTACATTTTTCACAGAACTTTAAACATTTTTTGTGGGCATCATCAGGTTCTACCTTTGCGATGTGAATAGCTTTAAAACCAAATTCTTTAAAAAGATCTGCACCGAGCAAATTGTCACCAACTGCGACATCCATATCATCCGATGGTACCAGTCTTTCCTTATAACCATATTAAATTTTTGCTATTATTTGACCAAGAATATTAAAGCGGGTACGGCCATAAGTAGAAAGCGATTTTCTATAGTTCTCTAACTTAGGATTTTCGACTCTTCAAATGATTTTTTAGTAATAGCTGACGTTGGAGCAAATAATCTTATTATAATTTTATCATTTTGTCAGCAGTTTGAACAAAAGTACGCAAAAGTATGTTGTTCGTTTAATTCATCTTTTATTATATCAGTTATACTTGAAATATCGTCTGTAAAGTTGACTGCAGGAAGCAGTCTTATCAAATTTTATTGGATTATAATATATATATATATATATATATATATATATATATACCCTTCACCAAAAAAGTGGAAAAAGGGTATATCTAAGTTTGTCATTCCGTGGGTAATTTTTTCAATATCCATTTCCGACCGCATTAAGTATATTTATTCTGACTTCATAGCGAAGTCGATTGAGCGATGTCCGTCTGTCCATCTGTCCGTCCTCGGAAAACTAGATTTCACAACAAAACTAAAAAATGTCAGTCTGATATAGTGCCGAAAGAGGTGCCATTGGAAATTAGTATGATCGGTCCATGTCCTTCCAGGCAGGAGGCAAAACACCGCGCCTGCCTCTAATTTTTTCATGTCATTTCGAATAATAAAGTAACTCCAATCAAAAAATCAAATATATGGGGGAATAGAGAATTAAAAAAATAAAAAAAACATCAAAAATTGGCTTTTGAAGAGATCTTTAGGAAATACTAATTTTTTTTTTAAATGCTTGACCCATTAAGAGCCGATGTCATTTTTATGTAAAATAATATGTATGCAGTATCAACATTTTTAATTTTTTATTTCTGTCACCCAAATATTTGCTTTTTTGAGTGGATTTTCTTCACTAAACTAGATTTACATAGATGGGAAGGTCTTGAGGACATTATGGCTTCAGTATGATAGTAGAAGGTCTGCAAATCTGTACACTGGTGGCTGTGCTGACAGGGCACTGTGTCATTGGTTCCCATGCTGGCCGCACCGTTACTACTGTAGGAGTTGTCAGGATGATGAAGAGGAGGAAACGGTGGAGCATCTGCTCTGTCATTGTCAAGCTCTTTCTGGAAACAGAGCGGGCTTTTTCGGCAGTCCGAGACTGCATGGTCTTGCAGGCT
Source organism: Gymnosoma rotundatum (assembly GCA_916610165.2). Lineage (NCBI taxonomy): Eukaryota > Metazoa > Arthropoda > Insecta > Diptera > Tachinidae > Gymnosoma > Gymnosoma rotundatum. The sequence goes on from OU744336.1 coordinate 115,522,907, forward strand.
TATCGGTCTGAATTGTTGCTAGGATAAACTCGTTTATCCGGTCCTCGCGGTGGTTTGATTATGGATCTTGATGGTAGCCTAGGGACCTGAATTGATCATTGCACATCCTATTCCAGGTAACACAACAGGACCTTTAGGACCCAAGTGAGTCGGTTTTCTCACACCGACAGCCTGCGCAACCTAACCTAACCTAAGGGTATATAAGATTTGGCATAGCCGAAAAAAGCACTCTTACTTATTTTTTGTGCATTTATTACCGAATATGCAGCAAGTTTGTGTTGCATCAAATCAACATCTCTTTTAAAGCACCGATTTCATTAACTATTTCTATGCACACACGTTTTTTTTTAATTTTTTTCGTCGCCAATATGTTATATTTTATAAATATTTTAAATTTATTTTTATAGTTTATAAAAAAATGGCAATACAGATTCTATAGATTCTAAAAGGAACTACAAAGTATTAGGTTTTACAGCGGTATACAAATTTATAACATTACCATTAATAATAACCATAAAATATATCAATTTAAAAAATTTATTGTGTAAAGTACGTATGTTTGGAAATGTAAAACTATAATTATCCACTTACTTTTTTTTAGCACTTATAGCGTAAAAGGGAACAGACGTTCTTTTTTTGCTTTCTTTAACGCATGGTGTTGCCATTAAAATCTTCTTGCTCTCTTTATTATCAGTTTTATCAGGTTTTTGCCGACATGAATTAGTGTTATTTTCATAAACCGTATTGTCCAAACATTCGGAACTTCCCGTTGCTGTCCCAACTATCTTCCTCAGGCCATAAAAAATTTCTATAAAAATAAGATAATTAGTGAATTTTGCTTCATACACTATTGCGAATAAGCTAACCGCTGTGTCTTTTCTTCCCCTTTTTTGCTGATAAAGCAATATGACGTGATAAATTTGCTGCCAAAGATAATTTATTTAAGTTTTCATGTAGTTTTAGTTCAATATTCCTTGGTATCGTTCCAATTGCATTTGCATTTTCAATGAGAATTCGAATAATTTTTACATGATTAGCAAAACGAAGGCTGTTTACGTTTGGAAATGGCATAAGACCAGGAGTAAAAATTATAGCTAAATTCTCTACCGACATTTTGTTAGAACTTTCACTGAGAGATACTGTGTACAAAAACTGCATAAAAAATGAAAGAGTATTTACTGTTAAAGTTGGCAACAGCAAACAAGCTAACATTATAGCTTTAACGGAGTTCGCTCCAACAAGCAAACTTTCCAAAAGTGCGTCTTGTATAAAAAGCGGAATAAGAGGTTCTGGAAGTTCGCGGAAGAAATACTTTATAACATTTGCCACATCTATTACATGATGAGACTTTCCTAACGGTAGACCGGCTTCAAGGCTTTCCTATTGAGAAAATGTAAATGTTTAATTATATCGTTTGGGGACTTTCTAGGTTCAGTAAATAATGGGAACACAACATTAAGGAATTTCGATTTATATAACAACGCATTTCTTAAAAAAATGCAATAAGTTATTTTAGACTAACATATAAACAAATAAAGACTGCGTCATGTGAGAACAAGAGTTTGTCAATTACAGTTCAATGTTAAGAACGTTTAAAATATTTAATTAGTATGTAACGACACGTTCTTGCTGGTTGCTGGGATAGGCACAGCGGAGTCCAGGGTCGTATATATAAATAAAACACAGGATTAACACATCTTTATTGGTTTATTATTATTATTTCTTGGTCGTTTAGGGCTGTGCTTCTGCTCTCAATCCGCTCTGTTTACACGTTCGGGTGGTGTCCTATTATGGTTGCTGCCTTGACTTCTAAGTCGAGGGGTTACTTTCTCGTTTTGTATTTGGGGGGCAGGATATTTCCTAGACGATGTGTCTAACGGCAAGAGCTTCTCCTGCCACTCCAACAAGCTTTTTCTCTGGTTAAGTGCCCAAAGCCGGTGGCAAATCTCGATATCTTAAGAAAATACAGTACACTCCCACACATACTTCTGTTTGTGTACGCACACGATCAATGTTTATATAATCACAACAAAAGGAATGGTTGTAAAACAACAGAGATGCATTGAAGAGCAGTGCACACAGCAATTACATTTCTTCCGTTAATTTTAATTTTAAAATTAACGCTGTTTTATGTATAATGTTACAATACAATGACTAAAATTAATTACTAAAAAAATAATAACATAAAATAGTTCAATATAGTAATACAAATAATTCATATAAGAAGATAAAAGTAACATAAAAATAAAAAATATATATAATTGTTTTTTTTTTGACCTTTTTAAATAATTTTCTTTTCTAATTTTTTAAGCACTAGGTCAGTTTATAAATAATAAAATTTTAGTTTATATTTTCAATATTTCGCCACACCGTTGGGGTGGCATCATCAGAAACCAGAAAACAAAAAATATTAAATTTTTAATTTTCACCCTGACCAGGATTCGAACCATCGATTTTATAAATTAATGAAATTTTACTTTATTTTCGGCTTTTTGGTTCTTTTTAATTAATTTTCTAAACATTTTTAGAAAGAAAAATTATTTACAAATGTATGCGGACGTTTTCCAAAGAAAACAAGAAAAATTAGACGCTAGCAGAATGAAATGCAGCATTTTCTGGACCGCCACATCCTTCATCAGCATTCTTTGCATCTATCTACCTTATGTTATGTACATCGTTAACATCTATTTAACCAACTAATCTTAATGTTAATTTGGTGAGACGAAGTTCACACTCAACTTAAAGCTTTTCTTTGTCATTCTCTTTGTAACTCGTCTTGTACATTTGTTGTTGCTTTTTTGTGCTAGCGTCTAATTTTTCTTGTTTTCTTTGGAAAACGTCCGCATACATTTGTAAATAATTTTTCTTTCTAAAAATGTTTAGAAAATTAATTAAAAAGAACCAAAAAGCCGAAAATAAAGTAAAATTTCATTAATTTATAAAATCGATGGTTCGAATCCTGGTCAGGGTGAAAATTAAAAATTAAAACAAACGCTAGGCACCGCGTATTTACATTCATACTTAACTCATAAAAGTCAATATGATACTGAAACAGTGTCTATAATGTTGTGAGCAAACAAGTATGAATAATTAAAAATAAAAAAGTTGCATTTGTGACTATCAAATTGCTAGTACAAAAAAGCAACAACAAATGTACAAGACGAGTTACAAAGAGAATGACAAAGAAAAGCTTTAAGTTGTGTGTGAACTTCGTCTCACCAAATTAACATTAAGATTAGTTGGTTAAATAGATGATGTTAACGATGTACATAACATAAGGTAGATAGATGCAAAGAATGCTGATGAAGGATGTGGCGGTCCAGAAAATGCTGCATTTCATTCTGCTAGCGTCTAATTTTTCTTGTTTTCTTTGGAAAACGTCCGCATACATTTGTAAATAATTTTTCTTTCTAAAAATGTTTAGAAAATTAATTAAAAAGAACCAAAAAGCCGAAAATAAAGTAAAATTCCATTAATTTATAAAATCGATGGTTCGAATCCTGGTCAGGGTGAAAATTAAAAATTAAAACAAACGCTAGGCACCGCGTATTTACATTCATACTTAACTCATAAAAGTCAATATGATACTGAAACAGTGTCTATAATGTTGTGAGCAAACAAGTATGAATAATTAAAAATAAAAAAGTTGCATTTGTGACTATCAAATTGCTAGTACAAAAAAGCAACAACAAATGTACAAGACGAGTTACAAAGAGAATGACAAAGAAAAGCTTTAAGTTGTGTGTGAACTTCGTCTCACCAAATTAACATTAAGATTAGTTGGTTAAATAGATGATGTTAACGATGTACATAAGGTAGATAGATGCAAAGAATGCTGATGAAGGATGTGGCGGTCCAGAAAATGCTGTATTTCATTCTGCTAGCGTCTAATTTTTCTTGTTTTCTTTGGAAAACGTCCGCATACATTTGTAAATAATTTTTCTTTCTAAAAATGTTTAGAAAATTAATTAAAAAGAACCAAAAAGCCGAAAATAAAGTAAAATTTCATTAAAAAAATATTAAAAATTAGATTATTTGAAAAACAAAATTAATTTGAAGTTATTTTTTTTTTTTAATATTTTTATTATATTATATATTTATTATATTATTTTTTTGTTTCAAATCATCCAATGAAGCAAAGAAGTCATTATATAAAGCATAAAAACTAACTGTGTGCTACACCACTGGTTGCTGAAAGGCATTCTGAATTGCGACTACCACTGTGAGCATATTGAATACGACCTGACAAATTGGAAAAAATTAATCTACAAGCAGAGAGAGAAAAGTCAAAATATGTGCAAAGTTTATGTATTAAAATAGCATGACTAATTTTGTCAATCGCATTGGACAAGTCCAAAGAAAGCAACACAGCAACGTGGCCCTTATCTACACTTCTTCTAATAGAATCACGGAGGCCAATTAGAAGAAAAGTAGTGATACTCGTAAAACCCTCACGAACACCAGACTGATAAGGATTCAGTAAAAGATTATGATTGCGAAAATTTATCATTTGATTTTTTAAAACGTGCTCAACGATTTTTGACAAAACAGGAACAAGTGATATTGCTCTAAAATCGATTTCTGAGTGCTTTTTCCTAACAGGCATAAGTTGAAATAATGTTATTAAATAGAAAAATAAGTTGCTGTTGTATAAGAGGAAATATTAGCCTAACACATTTAAGGGGACCTTAGCTTTAATTTTAGAGAAAGTGTTCAATATATCAAGTACAACGCTCCGAAAGGAAAAACCAATGCTAGTAAAGTTAAAATTTTAAGAATTGAAACTATCGGCTGTCTTGTAACTTGAAAACTCTGCACTAAATGCTTTATTTTAGTACTTAGCGGGTATATTATCATGCATGCTATTCCGTTGAAGCATTTATCACATGCCTTTAGTAGCAAGACTTTTTGTATTGTGCAGAAATGTACACGGGTACTTATGCCTACAATATTGATCGAGTTTACCTTTTATTTAAAAGGGTTGTACGTTACGTGTTTTCTTTGCATATTAGGAACATCTTTTCCAGTTTCGTTAAAATACGTTTGTTACTGCATTTTTACTCGGTCGTCCGCAATAGATACCCAACATTTTTAATGAAGTTTTTTACATTTACTAAGTCTTCTAGGTCTAACCAACTTTTAATGCCCCGTAACTCATCCTGGTTAGAACGATCATATCAAGTAAGAGTTGTGCGATCGTTTAACTCTACATTAAGACACTTTAATAAAACATATGCTACCCACAAAAAGAAGCTTATAGAATATAGCTGCTCAAATAAACTTATATAGTATTTAACTTCCTATAAATGTAATTATTTCATATTCTTATATTCTATTTATTGTATCTATTGTGGTTAAATAATATTAAGTTAATTAATGTGTGGAATACTGTAATTTATTTATTGGCAAATTAGGCTTACAAATTACAAATAAAATAACGCAAATTAAATATTAATGTGTGCTTTACGTCTTTTACTCCTTTTGATTTATTACAGTAGCAGCTCCAATTTACAGGTGTTGGATCACATAAGTATTCTCTAAAAGTTAAATCTCTTTGCGAGAGATGATATTTTGTCACCAGACGGAATATTTTTACCCTTCTAGTGGAAACTAAAGAATGTAATGCATGAACACATGACACGAGAGTCGATAACTGAACGTTTATATTATGTTTAGTGTAAAAGTTATTAAAGTTATATTGCGACAAGCGATATTCAAGTAACGAAAGTTAATGTCATTATAATCTTTGAATTCAATGATCTGTGTTCTTAGCGCAGTATCGTTCTAATTTCTCATAAAGATAAATGAGCGATGATCCAGAGCAGGACAAAACATTTTACCTGAAAGACGAATTAAAAGTGATGGGCTTATAAAAAATACAGCGGTCAAAAAAAGTATTCGACATCTCTATAAAATTTTATTTGTGTTTCAATAAAAATAATTAGATTTTGTTTAGTGGTAAAACTCACATAAAATTTTATTTATTAAGGAACAAAGAATATAATTCAGTAAAAAAATTAGATCTTTACAACTACTAAAACAAAAAAACATAATATTTACAACTTAAGCTAAAAAACAGGAACAAAAAAAGTACTCGACATATCAAAAACTATTATAAAATTAAACTCTTATTGCATTCTAGTAACGAGTTACTCTTCCTTTGCGCCGTATAACCTCTTTTAAACGCTCGGGCATAGACTTTACTAATGACATTGTATATCCTGGCTCAATTTTATACCATTCGTCCTGCAATATTGCCCTCATTTGGTTTTCATCTATAAATGCACGAGATCTAATTTTTTTCTCCAGATGACCCCACAGATGTTCAATTGGGTTAATTTGCTAGGACGCAAATTTTCCTTCAAAAGGTCAATATATTTCAAATGATCCATGAATGATTAATTGCCAACTCCTGATGCCGCCATACATCCCCAGACCATAGCACCACTTCTACCGTGTTTAACCGTTGGCACCATATTTCTTTCCTCCAACTCTGTATTTGCTTTTAGATATACTAGAACCTTACCATCACATCCAAGAAGATTATATTTGCTCTCGTCAGCAAAAATTACTCTTCTGGCTCATTTACATACTTTTTAGCAAACTCTAATCGCATAATTAGATTTTTCTTTGAGCTGTGAGGTTTTTCCTAGCTGATCGTGCATAAAATTGATGCTTTTTAAAACATTTCTAATTCCTTGGGGAGTAACTTCAGTGCCTACGTATTCCTTGGTATTTTTGGCTAATGTTGATGCATTGACTCGGTGATTTTTTTTGACTTCGCGCAGTATTTGTCGCTCATATACGTTTGTAAGTTTCCGTGGACGACCACACCTGGGCTTATTTTCAAATGTTTTTATAGCTTTGTGTTTTTTATTATGTAATGGACAGTAGTTCGTGGCCTTCCAACGATTTCTGAAATATAATTTTCCGATTTGCCTAATTCAAAATGGTGGATTATTAAATATCTTATTTCAATAGTGGTTTCTCGTCCTTTGCGCCCCATTTTTGTAACCACGTGAAACTAAATGAAAACAATGCATGAAAAAAGCTTCGAACTAAACTATTAAAAATAACAACAACAAGCATAGTCAACATATTAACGCAAAGGCGACAAAAAATGAGTGATGTCGAATACTTTTTTTGCTTTGCAATTTTAGCGTTTGTTATAACATATGCTCAATTATCTCACATTCTCAAATATTATTAATCTTTGTTACTTTTAATAAGAAACTACCTCCACTGTAATAAAAAATTTCAGCTAAATGCTTCAAATTATTAGGTCTGTCTGGGTACTTTTCCAGTAGCTAATACTCAGTACATTTTTTTGGGAGAGTAAGACCAATTTTACTCTGTCGGCTGAAAATATATCAAAAAGTATGTCTGCATCCAGTAAAATCTTACAAGAAAACAGCTGATCGGTGTGTAAACAATTGAAATAACAAATCAAAAGATTTACGCAAAACTAAATTGAAAACCGATCGCATAGGATTTTAAACAGTTGCCTCGATATCCGGAAATGTCTTCGAAATTCCTCTTCGCAGTAATTGGGCACTATTTCTTCCACATACAGCTTTACACAACTTCTTTCTTTTGGCTTCATAAGAAAAGGCTTTAGACTGGAAAATATATCATTGCCTATGCATCTATTTTGTAGTATACTTAAAATTGTTTTGTTTATTATAATTTATTATAAACATTAAAATTCAACACAATTCTAACTATTTACCTCTGCCATTGTTAAATTTCAATTTTTATTTTTTTCACAAAAATTATTTTATTCAAAAACTAAATAAAAACAGATGTTCAAACTAGTTGCAAAATCTTGCAAGCAGAAATTTCTCCAGTAACATTTTGCAAGTTCTCTAATGGTCAACTGTCAAAAAATTCTCTTTTTGGCTCTCTCGCTGCAACAGATTTGGAGTACGCAGACAACATTTTGCAACATTTTGCAGAAAATTATGCAAAATATGTGTACGCAGACAGACCTATTGTCCGCATGTAACACAATAAATGATTTGTAAAAATAAGATTTCATGTCGAATACTTTTTTGACCGCTGTATTTCAACAGCGAGGAGGAGCCAAAAGTAACATAAGCACAAAAAAGAGAGAAGAGTTCTGCATACTGAACAAATTTAAATTGAAATCTCCCATAATAACTATGTCGCTATATCTCACCAACAAATCACATAACCCATTTTCCATTACCTCAATATCACCACGAGAAAGATAAATAACACCTAATAAAAGTTTCGTATGAGCAACACTAATTTCGGTGAACATACAGGTATGTGATGAAAATCGAATTGTTTTGAAAAAAAAAACGAAATCCAAAAACCGATCGATTTTGTTTAAGGTGTGATAGAAATCGATTGCTTTCACTTCTCATTATTTTTTCAATCCCATCTGTTTCTACAAAAAAATTTAAATTGTTCTATTAATTTTTGAAAAAATGAATAAAATAATACTTCATTTACATATATTATTTAAAAAATTTTTTAAAATGGCTTTTGTTGTGGCTACAAGCTTTCTATTAATAAATGAAAGATCAAGACAAGAAAAACTAAAAAGAAGAAGTTTGCGAGATTCCTCAAATCCATTGGATTTACCGGATAATTGGTAGTGCATTACCGTGAAATTTGTATTCTTATGAAGCAAGCTTTCATTTTAGTTTTTTAGAATACTTTCGTGTTAATAAGGACGCTTTTCACTGGATTTTAAATAAGATTGGAGAAAATTTTCAGAATTCAGTAATTCCTTTGACAATTCAGCTAGCAGCACCTCTTTGCTGAAAGCAGTTTCAGCGGTCTGTGGAAACGACACAATTGTTTTCATGCATCGTACTACTTTCTGCAAGTGCTTTTCAAAAATGCTAGATCTTTTGGAAAGGAAGCTTTGCAAAAAAATGGATTAAGCTACAGATGGACTGGGAGGAATTTCAAAAATCAAAAAGAAATTTTTCAGACAAATTCGGAATTCCAGGGGTTATTGACGGGACACACGTCGAACTTATAAAACTGGGCGAACAAGACCATTTATAATATAATATAAAAGGCTACTATAGTATAAATGCTATGATCGTGAGTGCTGATAGGAATTCTTTTGGATGAATATGAAATCCACTTGCTACTATGTTTTCTTAGCTCAGACTACTAAATTTTCAAGCAATAATACAAATTTGACACAAATTAACCAAGTCATTGTTGAAAGATATTTGATCTTAGCTTAACGAACATAGCAGGGAGCGTTTCATTATATATAAGGTTGTTAAACAAAATCTTACATACTTTTTTAATCGCAACAATCTTTTTTAGGTGGCCCAATACTATTTAACTCGTTCGAAAGGCTCTGCGAAAGTTTTTCTGCTTCTATCCTATCTCCTTTTACAAATCCTTTTGCCAATTGCGGATTCTTTTCCATAAATTCAATCAACATGTCTTCTTGTTGTGTGTTTATATGTTTTCCCCTAAAAAATACTTTAACTCGAAATAGTTTTAACTAAAAAACTAATTTTTAGACTTACACTTCGCGTACTAATATCCAAAAATTAAAAGAAAAATTTTTCTATTTAAAACAGACAATCATATGCTAATCGGTTTAAAAATGGAAAAAATGGAAATTTCTTTTTCTGTCACACCTTTTTTTTAACAACTTTTCTTTAGAATAAAGTGGAATATGAAATCGAATTCGATTTTAAACAAAAACGAAAGGATTTTGAAATAGAAGTCTACATCACACCTTTTTTCGATTTAAATTCGTTTTTGTGCCGTTTCGTTTTCTATAATATACCTGATAGATTTAAAGATCTGACGATTTGTAAACCACCATTCCTTTGTATTTATTCGAAACGTATATACAAACACCGCCACCTCGTTGGCCAGTCGCTTTGTTTTCCGATCAATAAAAAGTGTAACCTGGCATAGTTAGAACACTGGATGAAATTTAAGGCTTTAGCCACGTCTCGCTAGCCCCAACAACATCAAGAAAACATTTACTTAACCCTAAGCAAGTCAGAAAAAACTTTTAACAAATCCAGTCAAAATGTATTTTCGAGGCACATAAAAAGAGTTTCTATATTAATTTTGTTAACTTGTTTTTATTTAATTAATTTTTTCTTCTCAGTTACATAAATGAAATATTTTTTATTTATTTTCACATTTTAAACAAACAAGAACTTTTGAACAATGTTCGTTGCAAGTGTTTTTGTGGCAAATACTGCAAGACTTCTTACACATTCTGCATATATAACATCTACGTCGAACATTTGTCTGCCTTGGCTGTTTGGAGAATTCGTTTTCTTGTAGTATAGAACAAATATTAGACACATTACTTTAATTTTAAAAGACTACGACGTTTAATATTAATACCAACTTCCTGAATTAAGTTTTTCAGAAATATTTTTCGATGTAGTTGCTTTTGAATTTGGTTCCAATTTGGAAACTTGTTTGTCCAAATAACAAAGGCTGCAACGCCTGAAATATCGATTAGATTGCAGAAGTGCAAGAGTGGCCAACGATTTGTTTTACGTTTGACAGAAAAGCTATGCGCCTTTTGATCAAGCGTATCAACACTTCCTTTTGTCTTATTGTTATCAATAATAATTTCTGGTTTACTTTTGCTGTCAGAATATATCTTAGAATCGTAATGTAGTGATTACTACCTTATTTTTCTTTCGAACGTAACTTACAAGTGTCACATTTTTTCTAAAACCATGTAGTAAACTTTCTTTTTGTTTTGTTTTGTCTGCTAGAAAATCAGGTGGAATGCAACTTTTATTTTTTCTCAATGTGCCAATACATGTTTGACCCTTCGAAAACAACCGTTCTACTAATTCAAAAGATGTGAAAAAATTGATGCGTTCCCAAATAGGAGCAAATTTGTCCTTCACTTTGCATTGAGACCGTGTAGACTGGTCATTAAAACGAATATGTCGCAGTATCGTTACAAACCTGCGTCTTGGGATGCCACTTTGTTCAATGTGTGCTGCTTTCATGTATGTTGGTGTTCTCGATAATAATACTGATGACATCAGCGTTAAAGATGCATTGTAATACATCGACTACAGAACTTATGTGCTTTCCAAGTGGTAACATTACTTTATGTGTTGGTCCCCGAATAATGTATTGCCTGCGATATTTCTGCATCGATTGGCAGCGAATTCTATTTAGTTCCATCTCTTTCGATATAAACTGCTGACGTACTTGCTGGTAGATCCATATCAATATCTTCATTACTTTCGGAGACTGCAGAACTCACATCATATTCCGGAATAAAATCCGCGTACTCAGAAGAAGAGCTGTCGTAGTCATCACTAATATCTTCTTGATTGAGAGCTTCATCCAAATCAATTTTCCCAATTATTCTTTCAATTTCTTCTGGTTTTACTATATTTCTCTTTGACATTGTACAAAAAATGTCCGTCTCCACTACTTTCTTATTGAAAATTAGAACACAACCACCGAGTATACAGAGGCGACACGAGAATATAGTCATCTCGTTTTTTCTATGCATCTCTTTCTTGACATCCTATCGACTACTACAAAACAAAATTGAAGTCGATAGGATGTCAAGAAAGACAGCATTTGCGTTGTGAAAAACCTTTGGCTACCAATCTTGCCTTCAACCGTGATTTGTTATCGTTCTAAATACCCATTTTGATTTTATGGCCTTTTCACCTTGCGGTAAATTCGTTAGCACCCAAGTGTTGTTTGTTATTAATGAGTTGCACTCTTCTTTCATTGCGACCTTCTATTTGGCTGAGTTGGCTGATGACATGGCTTCTTGCCATTGCGCAAAAATTCAGAGAACGCAGAGTTCTATTTGCAATGCGATCAGAGTGACGAATAACTTCGCTTACAAGTATCGCTTTGGATTAATAAGGGTTTGGCATCCATTCATCATCAATATTCTCTATAGATGCAGGCAAGAGCGATTATTCGCTGCTGCTATCTTCTTCATGAACTAACATATCTATTTTCTCAGATGTTAATTCAATTCAGCTACCATTCTCCCCTGAATTGTCATTTTTGTCGTCTTTAAGAAATTCTGAACAATAATATTTATTTCTTGTATTGACATTTACTTTATTTTCTTCTAAAAACACCACATCGCGACTTATTATGATTGTTCCGTCTTGGGGATTAAATAATCTGTAGCCTTTGCTCTCAGAACTGTATCCCACCATGATGCATTGAATTGATTTAGAATCTAACTTACGTCGTTTTTTTTTCTTGGATGTGTACAAGAGCAGGACAAAAAAAAACTCTTAAAAATTTTAAATAAGGGCGACGGCCAGACCACTTGTCTTCGGAGTACAATTTTAATCTCTACATGGAATTCTATTTATGAAGAAGTAAGCTTTAAAGGGTAAACAAAAACTTTCCTAGAAAAGTCGTCCACAAAAGTAACTAAAAATTTTGCACCAGAGAAAGATTTCTTGCTAAACGGTCCCAACACGTCTGAATGCGCCAGCTGTAGTAGTTCTGTGGCTCTTGTACCGCTTTCTTTATTTAGTCTTCTTATTTGCTTTCCACTAACACACGTTACACAATGATCTTTACTTTCTGCACCAAAATTTACGCCTATATTTGCTTCCTTTACCTCTCGTAAACTTTTATTGCATATATGGCCCATTCTTCTATGCCATAAGCTAAAACTTTGTTTAGCGAGAAAAATATTTTTTTTTTGACCCTAGAAAGATAACGTTATTTTTTCGTACGGTAAAGATAACGTTACGTCTGAAAGACGTATGATTTCTAACACCCTTTTAAAGACTTAAAAAATAAGTATTGATAAAGTATTTATTGAGATCATTAATTTATTGAATTTTCTATTTGATAACAAAAAATTTCGTAAAGGATCAACTCAGAATACTGATCATATAAAATTTCTCTCACAACAAACCACAGAGATAGAGTACAAAATTAAAAAGGCATAGGTCTGATAGACGTAACTTATCTATGTATGCAGGGTTAAAACGGGCCTTGCTGTCTAAAGGATAAAGATCGTTACAAGCTGTAGTAGTTGCAATTAGATTTTTATTTGTATCAAAATTTTACACGTTTCTTTTTAAAAAATTACTTTTTCCATTTGCTGCCATTTGTCTTACAGACAACAAATTTGCGCACAAGTTTGTTACATATTCAACATTTTTGATCGTTATCCTTTTTTCAGAGCAGATTGTAAGATCAACATCGCCAGCACAGTTCACATAAAGTTCACTATTATTTGCAATAAGTACCATTTTGTTCTCTACATTTCGTTTATTGTACAAATAACTACTTACACTCAACATATGATTGCTAGCGCCACTGGCAATGTACCAACAAACTGTATTTGGTTCCCCGTCTATTTGTGTCCTCTTCCTTTTGGTCAAATTTTGCGTCCTGCAATAGGAGATTTTTCACAGTATCTACTGTAAATTTTTCCTTAGAATTTTCCACTGCCATTACTAGGGACTTAAATTCATCGGCAACCCAGCTATTATCTACGAAGCTGTTAACTCGTCGTCTATGTTCAGACCGGCATTTTTCACTTTTAACGCAATAATCACTAAATCATTCACATACCCTTGGATTGAGCTGTATTTTTCCAATTTGATATTACCCAAGTGCTTTAGTAGCTCCAGTTTTCTAGTCAAACCCTTGTTTTCGTAAGCATTCATGAGGGCTTGCTTGGCCGTTGTTGCCGTTGCAATATGTCTATAATTGCTTGGATCTACCATCAACGTGAACTCAGCTAGCGCACGCTCATTCAAATTCGCACTATCATCTCCCATGACACCTTTTTCCACTGCTGACCAGCAATTCTTGATAACTAAACATGACTTTGCCTGCCTTTTCCAGACATCAAAATTTTTACGTCCGCGTAAAATTTTCACGTTTGCGAAAAACTTCCAATGGGAATGTTCCGGGTGTATTCGACATTATTGGTTTTTTTTTTTTTTTTTTTGTTTCTATATTTAAAAAAAATATTCGAATGATTTTTTCCGTTTTAGTTAAAAAAAAAACGAAAAATATTTTTATTTTGTACGTGTCATGTGGCCCGTTGACCTATTGAATTGAGTTTATTTAATAGACTATCAATGAACAAAAACAATATATAGGTAGTTATAAAAAAGGCAGAGCTACTTAAACAAGTAACGTCTAAAATACATAAAAGTACTATAAACTAGGGACATTTATTATTCATTCTCAACAGAATCACCAATTTTGTAGGTAATTTAGTTTGAATTACCACGCCAATTACGATAAAATCAGTGTCATATCTAATTTTTATCGAAGTTTTACTTGAGTAACTATCAAAATAATAAAAAGTAAACAAAGAAAAAAGTTACATAGGACATTAAAAATTTAAATAAATATGGAAAAGAAAAATATCATAAAAAATTGTAATGTCAAGGCGCCTACTAGCTACGGCTAGAGTACTGGAAGAGAAGAAAAAAAGTAAACAAAATAGTTGTTTAAATTAAAATCGTTGTTGTTGTTGTTGTTGTTGTTTAAAATAAAATAGGAAAAACTTTTTTACAGTCCAACGTATTTTCTACGAATTAAACAAACAACTGTCAAACCCAATTACTTAGATGAAATATGAACACTGAAAATAGCACAAGTCATTCAGAGAACGAATAACGTCATTTGAATTATAATGTGAACATGGTATAAAGTTGTTGTTTGTGATGTAACATTTATATTTATTAAATAAAACAACTTAACTCGTAAACTAGTAACATTAGACTGGAGCTTTTTTTATCTCGTTTATGTTATCTCTTATTGCAATTCTTACATGTGTGTATGGTTAAAGTAGTATGAATAAGAGTATAAATATATTAAATAATAAATCACAGATGTTTATATACATAAATCTGTGGTGTTTTATCATAACATCTTAAGTCTAAAAATCGACTTTCGGGATATTAACGATTTAGTGTATAATCGGTTGTGATGCAATTTTAAACAATTCTATCGTCCCATACATTTGTTTCTTTTTATAATTGCAGTTATATCATTGTTTCACTGCCTCGGACTTCGCTCAATCGACTTCGCTATGCGTAAGAACTCAGAATATAAACTTTATGCGGTCGGAAATGAATATTGCAGATATTTACAAACAGAATAACAATTTTAGTTATACCCTTTTTCCACTTTTTGTGATGGGTATAATTAAATAACAAAATATAATTATATTATTTATTTCTTAATATCGCTTGTTTACTTCAAGAACGTCACGACTCAAAAAATCGCAGTTTAAGTTTTTGAATTGTTTTCACCATTGAGAAAAATATCGGACTGCTTAAGTTCCCACTACAATTAGTAAAATGATATACATTAAATGGGTGGTCTTGGACAAATATATTTGATACTATGTCGTAAACTAAAATGTGTCGTTATTTATGAAAAGAAAAATAATAAATATGTAGATTATATGTCGATATATTTTAAAAATACCTCTTTTGCATATATATAGTCACAAAATATTTGACGATGTTTTAGGAAGCGATATGATTTTTACGTTATAAAGCTTACTCTACAACGCAAATGTGTCGTTCTTATTGACAAATTTTTGGAAACATGAAGTGAAATAACGACTTATTCTCTTAAAACGTGGAAAAGACATATGATGAAACGTATACACAATATAAAGCCTGAGATGACCAACAATTCTGTACAATTAACTCAAAAATTTTAAATTTTAATTTATGAAGTTGTATTAGTAAATGAGCGATATCTTTATATGTATGTGTCATAATATTAAATGTATGTCTCAAACCAAGGCGAATCAGATGATCGCGATGGCGACTTCATTAATTTTCGCTGAAATTCTAAATGTTCACAAGGCCTGAAGCTAGAGCTCCAAAATAATCGATAAAATATATAGTTTTATTTTTGCCTAACTAGGGATAGTTTTTTTCCGATAGCAATAGAATTGGATAGGGATAGTTGCCAGAATTAGTACTTTAAAAAATTCGATACTATCGTCAATTTTAAAGCAAACTGACTAAACTCTACGATTAATACCGATAGTTTTTAAGCAAACTATCGAAACTATAGAATATGCCGACTACCGATAGTTTTGCAGCTCAATAAGCCAATAGACTCACAAATATAATATCGAGAGGCATCCAAAGGACTCGGCGGGTGTACAGGGCGCGGACATTACTGGCGTGCAATTAAAAGGGGTGGCTAATGGACTTTAAAGGGTGGGTTGACAGTACAGTGTTTGTTTTGTTTCTTTTATATACAGAAAAAGGAGTGCTCACAGCGTCAAATGGGTCATTATTTAAGGAACTATTTCGCCAGAAAAATCACATATAATTTAATATCTTTCCTCTTGTGAAGTGTATTAGATTCGACATAGCCTTATGTATAAAACTTTTAATGTTAATTGATATGAAGCAATTTTTTCTTACTATATACAAATTAATTGCATACAAGTTAAGGCGCGGCTAAAATCACAACCGATTCTCGTTTTATATAAGATTACTAGTGGACCCGGCGAACTTCGCCTTACCCCAATTTTAAGCCTTCAGACAAACTTTAGAGTAATAATACAATACAAATATTTAAATTTTCAATGTGATTTATTTGATGGAATCAGTAGAGAGCGATTTGATGCACAAAATTTCATACAAAAAATAAATTTTCAATTTTTCCAATTTTCTGCGTTTTCCGCAATTTTCCATGATTCACACTAATAACTTTCTATTTTCTGATTTGAAAAGCCATTAAGGAATAATTTCACGCAAAATTTCATACAAAAACTCGATTTTCGATTTTTTCAATTTTCCGACTTTTCCGGAGGAATTTTCCAAAATTTTCTTCCGTAAAGACCTTCTCCTCGAAAATGCGAATAACTGAAAAAACTTTTACAGAAATCGGCATAGCCGTTCACATTTTATGAATTACTATACATTTTTTACAAATTTGGCTTGAAACAATAAAAAGTTAACAGTATTTGATATGAGATTGAAAAAAAGTAAGAATTCAAGTTTTCCATTACAGTTCGGAAAATTATTGTTTTGAAATACAAGTACTTATGTTGTATTCGTTTATTTCTTCGCATACAGTAAAATCTGGATGACAATCCAGCATATCTTCCGATGATAAATTCATATAGAAACCTCTATAAATTTCATTCACTAGCGGCAACATGTCTATGAGATCCTTTTTTTTTTTTTTGTCGCTTATTTTTATTGGTAAATCGTAGCAATTTCTTAAATCTTTAATTTTAACGCAATTGATTCCTCGCTTTGTAATTTTTATGGTTTTGAAAGGATCCTCTTCATTTAAAGATGTTTTAAAGTATATGGTATCATATTCCTTGGGAAATCTAAGCCATTTAATGTCATGCCAACTGAATTTAACACCATTGTCATCTACCTTCCGCCAAGTAAATAAATTTTTCGAAGTGTGTGTAAAGTCGTAAATATTTGATTGATCCATTTCATTAACCAAAAATTTTTTCTTTACTCCGACTGTTCTTATGAATTGTTGGTACCACGGGGATGATGAATTTTTATCGAAGATTTCTTTTTTTCTATAGCAGCATGGTCACTATCGCACTGCATGTGTGCATGACCAGGGACCATGAATTTCTGATCTATAATGCTTACGCTGTTTTCCAAATCCATATAAATCAGAAACATAGTAGCAACGAAAGAATTCTTGTTTTGACCGAGCAGCTATCACTGTAAAACACAACATGATTAACATTGGCATTTAATTGCAATAAGTGGGCAAAACCGCATGAAGCTATTTCGTTTCCACCTCTTTTGGCTATTGCTACATGCCTCATGTAGCATGTTGGTTGACTTGTGGCACAATCATGTATGGTTAAATTAAAGGTCCACAAAGGTCTTTTATATAATGATAGCGAAGTCCGCAACAGAGGTGTAGGAAGACACTGCTGAAGGTCAAAACAAAATGCTTGGAGTTTAGTATCGTTTAAAGCTTTTTCTTTATCATTTTTTTTAGATATTAAATTGATTGGATTAATTCAGCCAGTGTATATTAAACTGTTGTTATAATTTTCGGTAAAAACCGTCGTTACTGGCTGTGTACTTCGTACGTTCGGCGAGCGCTTTCGATGTGATTGTTGTATAGTTATTATGATTAAACTTGAATATCCTAAATAATCTTTTACAGTGTATGTCAGAAGAGGATAAAAAAGAAACAAGAAGTACCCAATTGTTTGCTGCCACGTTGCAGCCATTGAATTTGAAAGCAGCAAACTTGGCCAAAGAACGGCAAATGTGGCATACGCAATTCAAGATCTTTTTAAGGGCGTCCGACTTGGAGTCTCAAACTGATAAAAGGAAGGTGGTTTTGATGTTACATTATTTGGGCAGTAAATCATTAGAAATTTTTAATTCTTTTGATTTTGACATTGACACGGTTAAATATGAGGACTTAGTAAAGAAAATGACGGAATTTTTTGTCCCTCGAATAAACATTGTGATGGAAAGGCATAAATTTTTTTTATATAAACAACAAGAAGAGCAAACCGTGGATGAATTTGTTACCGCCTTAAAGAACCTCAGCTTAAACTGCGATTTCAAAGAGTTATGGGAAGCCTTAATTCGTGATATTTTCATATGTGG
This sequence comes from Gymnosoma rotundatum, assembly GCA_916610165.2. Classification (NCBI taxonomy): domain Eukaryota; kingdom Metazoa; phylum Arthropoda; class Insecta; order Diptera; family Tachinidae; genus Gymnosoma; species Gymnosoma rotundatum. Next base: position 115,541,506 of record OU744336.1, read on the forward strand.
GTTGGCGCCCAAATTATCTAACGTCCGTGAGAGACTTTTGACTGAAGCCGATATTACTTTAGAACGAGCTGTCTCTATTGCAAACACTATGGTCATGGCTAAACAAAATTCTACAATATTGCAGCAAAATGTTAATGCGGAAGGTGTTATAAATGTCGTCATGAGAAAAAACTTAAAAACCCAGTACACACAACAAAAATATAAAAATGTTAATAACAAGGCAAGTAACAGTTATAACGGCAGTAACAACAACAGCACAAAAAATTATACCAAGTGTATCAAGTGTGGACAATCTCACAATGTTAAATGCCCAGCAGAAGGGGTGAGGTGTTATGAATGAACCACTTCGCTAAAATGTCTTTTCTGAAGAAAAGAATAGTAAGCAAATGGCTACTGACGAGGGAGATGAAGAAGAAGAAACTGAAGAAGATCTTTTTGTTGGTGCCGTTACTAAAGAAGACAGAGGATTGAAAGAATGGAACGTGGAGGTAAAAATAAATAAACAAAAAATTGTTTGCCAAATACGATACAGGAGCACAGGCGAATATATTGTCAACACAGACCGCAGATTTTTTAAATATTAAAAATGTATTGATACCGTCTATAATTAGAATTTGTACATTCAGCGGAGATAGGGTTCCAGTATTAGGGACTTCTAATTTGGAAGTTACCTATAAGAATACAGTCTTTGTGGTTAAGTTCTTTATTGTTAATATACAGTGTAAGAATATGGGCCTGTTTGTAAATGCATCAGTGCTCTGCATAATATGATTATTCTGCACTGCCACTGCTAATCAGCTGTTGCGTATGATTTGTTTTGCTCATTTTAGTGTTTGCATTAACGAACGAAGAAATACTGTGAAAATAGAAAAATTGATAATAAACTCGATTTGTCAACTAGATGATATAAAAATGATAAAAGATTAAAGAATAAAAAACTAAATTTAATTCGATAAAAATTATTGAAGAGAAAAAGACGTTCATTGCATCAGCCATTTTTATGATTAGTTTTTTGCTTTTATTTGCGCATAATATACTTCAGTGATGCATTTGCGAACAGACGACATGTGCAGTGCTGCCTCTTTTTGCATTTACGAACGTACTGCGCGTCATATGCAGTGCAGTGATGCATTTACGAACAGGCCCTATTATAGGTATTGAAACTGCTGTTAAAATGAATTTAATTAGGCAAGTTAATGAAATTTCAATAAATGGAGTAATGGAAAAGTATTCGGATGTGTTTAGTGGGCTAGGGTGTTTGCAGAAGAAGTGTGATTTTATGCTAAGGGATGATATTACTCCAGTTGTAGAGGCCCCTCGTAAGATACCGTTTAAGTTGATGGATAAGTTAAAGATGGAATTAGATAGAATGGTTAACCTGAAGGTTATTGTCCCTGAGCTTGAACCGACAGAATGGGTCAATTTAGTTCTTGTCACAAAGCCAAATGGCAATTTGAGGATTTGCTTGGATCCCAGGAATTTGAATAAGGCAATTCTAAGACCACACTACCCATTTCCCAGCATTGAGGAATGGTTCCTTATATTTTTCAACATTAGATGCAAATAGTGGATTTTGGATGGTTCCATTGGGTGAAAACTCTTCCAAACTTTGTACATTTAACACACTATTTGGTCGTTTTAGATTCTTAAGACTGCCTTTTGGTATTAACACATTTGGTGGGACACATTTTTGATAAGTGAGGGGTAATGGCCGATGAGGATAAAATAGGGGCTATCGCTAAAATGCCAAAACCTGAGAACGTAAAGGATTTACAGAGATTTTTGGGAATGGTAAACTACTTGGGCTCGTTTATAGAAAATTTGTCACTAAAAAATAGAAATCTGAGGGAACTGTTAAAGGATGAGGTGAGATGGCATTGGACTGGGGTACATGATGCAGAGTTTAACAACTTAAAAAACGAAATTACAATGGCACCAGTCCTTACCTATTTCGACTCGAAAAAAGAAATTATATTGTCCGTGGATGCTTCAAATTTTGCTTTGGGGGCTGCAATAATGCATGGGAAAAATCCTATTGCTTATGCCTCTGTGTCCTTGACTGGAACACAAAAAAGTTATGCTCAGATTGAAAAGGAACTACTAGCCATACTTTTCGGTTGTACAAAGTTCCACCAATATGTATATGGTTCTAGGATAGTTGTGGAAACTGATCACAAGCCATTAGTTAGTCTTTTTGATAGGCCCCTGCATAAAATTCCCCCAAGATTGCAACGGTTTATGTTGAGCTTACAATGTTACGAAATTTCTATAATTTATAGCCCAGGGCGGGATTTGAAGATGGCCGATACCCTTTCTAGAGCGCCCTCGGTTGATACGGCATTGTCTGAACTGGATAGGGAAATAACTTTGCATTGCGATTTTATTGCGACTTATATGGAGGTTCCATTTGCAGAAACTGATGTGATAAGGGAGCATAGCGGAAAAGATGAAACGTTTTCAACGATAATGTCTTACGTGAAGAAAGGGTGGCCTAAGAATCGAAGGATGTCGCACCGTCTTATAAAATAAGGGACGAAATTAGTGTCTTAAAGGGGGTGTTAATGAAAAATCATCAAATACTCATTCCGAGGAGCCTCCGTAAAATAGTCTTAAATAAAATCCATGAAGGCCACATGGGCGTTCAAAGATGTCAAAATTTGGCAAGGCAGTCTGTATATTGGCCGAATATATACAACAACATTGATAATATTGTGTCAAATTGTGAAGTTTGTTTGAGACACCAGAACTGCAACACTAGACCAGAACTTATGCCACATGAGGTTGTAGATATACCCTGGTATAAAGTGGGGTGCGATCTTTTTGAGTTTCGTGGAAAGATTTACCTTCTGGTAGTTGATTACTACTCAAAGTTTGTTGAAATTGAATTGCTGAGTATTGGTTACAGTGCATCTCATGTAATATGTAGATAAAAGTCAATATTATCAAGACACGGTATACCATATATTTTTATGTCCGATAATGGACCGCCTTTTAATTCTAAAGAATTCGAAATTTTTTGTAAATACTGGGGAATGGATCATGTGACTTCGAGCCCATATTTGGCTAGATCAAATGGTCTAACTGAAAGAACAGTACAAACTGTAAAACGAGTTCTTGTTAAATCCTTGGAAAGCAACTCGGATCCTTATATTACCTTATTACACTATTGGACAACACCCAAGGGTGATCTTCCAAGTTCTTCCGAATTGTTGATGTCACGCACTTTGCGTACTAGAGTTCCTATGATGATAGATAACTTAAAACCAAAGTTAGTAAACACTAAGAAATACAAAGAAAAAATTAAATCAAAATTAGCCAAATGTACTGAATATAATAATAGAAGATCGAGGAAATATGAATCGGTTAATGAGGGCGATAAGATCTTATTTAAAAAGACACCTACTGGTTGTTGGCTGAATGGTGAAATAGTTGAAAATTGTAGGGAACCGAGGTCTTATGTGATTTTGGATGGTAATGGTTCCCTTTTTAGAAGAAATTTGGAACATATTAGGAAGTCACCAGGGGATACAACACCTAAGGGTAATAGTAAAAATCTTGAAATTGAGTGTCAAAAGCAGGATAATGAAAATGAAAAGGAGGTAGTTCAGGAGAATATAGGAGTTGATTGTAAGGATGGTCAGTATGTAACACGCAAAGGTAGAATTATCAAAAAACCAAGGAAACTTGATTTGTAACATTTTAAGCTATATTTTTATTAAAATTTTTATTGATATTTATTATTAATAATTTTTGTATTCATTATTATTTGTAAAGGGAGATGTTGTATAGTTATTATGATTAAACTTGAATTTCCTAAATAATGTTTTACAATGTATATAAAGATCAGTAATGACTATACGAATCACCCTGCCTATGTACATAGATTATAGTATATCATAATTGAGAGTAAATAAATAACTGACTTCTAATAAGTATTTAAAATGTGAAAGACGTCTTTTATTGATTATTAATTATTATATATTAAATATAAAACAATAATAACATCATTTTCAAGCCACGTGTTTATTAAAATGATGTTTTCATATCGAAAGCGCTCGCCGAACGTACGAAGTACACAGCCAGTGACGACGGTTTTTACCGAAAATTATATAACATTTTTTTTAGAATCATAAGCTCGCTGTACTGTGTTAAGATGTTCCATTTGCTCTGATTTTAGAGACTCAATTTCTCCAGATTTAGCAACGTGTAATTTGCTTTGCAGCAAATTGCATTTGTGGCAAGTGTCAAGTTTAGGTTTTTTAAATTTTAAATTGTGTTAAACAGTTGAGCAAATTTTGACAGCGACACGGAATGGTTGTATTTCTCTCCATAAAAACGATGCATTTCAGCTACACTCAAATCACTCGGCAGATAACGTTTAGAGGTATCACGCCGAGTATAATGTGACTCATATGACGGAAAGCTTTTAATAAAATCTATAATTTGATTTTCCTTTGCCGTAGACTATTTTCTGTCACATGTATGCTTTCCACGCAAATCCTTATTTGCACTCCATTCGTCTAGTTTTGCCTTCACAACCGTTTTTATAAATTGTTCTGTCTCAGATAATGTGAATCTAAAGCATTTTTGGCAAACTGAAATTCTATTCCCATTAACCTCTAAAAAGTAATGGTATGATTTCGTTCTATTTCGAGAATTCCTGTCATGTTTAACTCTTTTTATAGTGCTCGTTTCTTGAATTTCAATATATCCTGTAGCATATGCCTTACGGAAGTTACAAGAACCTTGCTTCCAATAATGCTTATTTATGAGTTGCTGTTCTTTGAACGTTATTCTATCAGCGCATCGTTTTCTGCAGACTCCAGAGGGCGGACAACACGAGCAGAAACAACTTTTTGTTTTTGATATATAACTTTCTCCGATGTTTCTTATTTTTTTTTTTTTTTTTTTTTTTTGGGGACGATTGAGAAATTTCTGTTGACACCACTTCATTCGAAACAATTCTAGAATTCACCTATAATATAAAACAAACATATATATGTATGTATGTTTATATTGCAACCACATATTACATTAGATTTTTTACAACACTTACAACTTCGTTTTCTGAACCTGAACTGGGAGCGGTACAATTACTTATATTAAAATTAGGATCAACAACTGAATCATCACTGGAAAAATCAGCATTACTGACATTGTTAATATCAAACAAATTATCGCTTTACATGTTTCTGAACGAATACTGTAAACACCTAAACAGTCTGTCATCAACTGAACAGCTTATCTTGAAGAAGAAATGAACACACACAAAAACATGCTTATGTTCACATAAAATACCATTACCGTCCAACTAAAATTCAGCAAAGCATTATAAGTACGTTTTTTGTATTTTTAATGAGATCAACATTAGAATAAGCTCTTAAGTTCATCTTTGCCTTTAATTTCTATTCACACCGGTAATCAGTTGATGTTGAGGATTATGCGCTTTGAATATTAGATACCTCGACTGAAGATTCTTGTTCGTACTATAATAAATCGTTGCAAGCGTTGTATATTAGGTACAAAACGCTCATGCTCCCCTTTTACCACTACAGGTGTTGATTTTGCAGGTCCCTTTGATTTTTTTCTGTAGATCCTGCCGGATAACGAAAGCATATGTGTGTATCTTCGTTTGTTTTTATACTAAAGCAGTCCACTTGGAAGCAATAACTGACTTACCGTCAAATTCTACTCCAACCAATTTTTTTTAGGAAATTTTCGAACGTTTTTACAGAGAACCAGGCCCGACTATGCTCTACCTTTGCCGTTCAGGGCCTTTAGTGGCGTTTTATCTCTGCTGGTGCGCCTCATATGTGAAAATTTTCCGAAAGCGACATAGCCGTAAACGACTTGATTGCTAATCGTCATGAACAGCTATCTCCAACTTCCTGAAAATTAGGTCGAGTAATTAAAACTGTTGAAATGGTAACTCTTTTACTTCCAATACAACACTGTCAAACTTTACACACAAAAGCATTTTTTCTTTATAAGTTTTTTTCATTTTTTCTCTTAAAACTTCACTTGTAATTTAACCACAGAGGAATAAAGGTCATATTTTAGTTTGTGTAACTGTGTGCTAATTTTAATTCCTGGGATCGAAAAGATTTATCACAACAGGTTATGGGCCCAGGTTTAAGAAAATAAATTAAGATAAAGAAGAAGTAATATAATAAAATAAACATAATGAGTGGCTCAATGTTTAACATTGAAAAATTGGATGAGTCTAACTACGACTCATGGAATATACAAGTAAAAAGTATATTGGTGCACCAGGAGCTATGGTCGTTGGTGTCGGATGGTACGAAACCAGAAGCTGAAGCTGCACTTTCCCTATGGCAGGCAAAAGACGAAAAGGCTATGGCAACAATTATTTTAAGTTTAACGCCAATGCAGATTGGACATGTGAGAAATTGTGTCACATCCAAAGATGCCTGGAATACTCTCCGTGAGATTCATCGCCCAAGGGGTCCAGTCCGTAAGGTCACGCTGTTTAAGCAATTATTGAACATGCGTATGGCGAGTGTATGCAGCGTTACGTATGCAATTTTTCGTCAATTGTTGAGAAGCTGGCAGAGACGGGAGTTGCTCTTCAGGAGGAATTGTTTGTTATAATGCTCCTTGCCAGTCTTCCAAAATCATACGAACCACTTGTCGTTGCCCTGGAGTCCAGAGATGATCTTCCCACTCTTTCAACATTAAGGGTAAAGTTAATAGAAGAAGGTGAGAGAAAAAAAGCCAACAATACTGACGAAAGTACAGTTCAGGCATTTATGGCACGCGACTACAACAACATAAAAAACAGAAACTACCAGAACAAAGATGCAAACAACGCAAAAAGAAAATACAACATAAAAAACTTACGATGTTATAACTGTAAACAGAAAGGCCACTATGCTGCTAGTTGTAGAGAGAGAAAGAAAGAGCATGAACAAGAAGAACAGAAAAATAATAGCAACAACAACAAGAAAAATTCATTATTTTCAGCAGTCAGCAACAGTGATTTAAACGAAAATACATGGTGTATTGATAGCGGGGCGTCTTCGCACTTGTGCTGCAATCGAGATTTGTTTGATGAGTTTAAACAACATTTTGAGACGATCATGCTCGCTGGCGATAATTGCATGAGAGCTGAGGGCATAGGAACAGTTCGTATAATAGTTAATGATAATAATGTTACGTTGGTAAACGTCTTGTTTGTACCGGGATTACAATGCAACTTTATATCTGTTTCGAAAGCTGTTGATTATGGTAACTATGTTGTGTTTGGAAAAAACGTCGTGGAAATTAAGGATATGCACGGAGGAGTCCTTCTACGTGCAAATAAGGTACGTGATCTGTATTTATTTGAAGCAAATAATAAAAAATTGTTCTTTACGAGGAAATCAACGGACGAGGCCATGAAATGGCATTCTCGATATGGCCATCTCAATTTTAGTAGTTTGAGAGAACTAGTTAGCAAACAGTTGGCGCGTGGTATAAATGTATCAATTCCAGCAGATATACAATGCACGGTTTGCATGAAAAGCAAATGTACACAAAAGCCATTCAGTACATCAGAGTCTCGTGCTAATGAAATTTTGCAGATTATTCACACTGACGTTTGTGGCCCAATGAATAAGCCTTCAATTGGTGGGGCCAAGTATTTTCTAACTTTTATTGACGACAAGACACGTTATGTCTATGTTTACTTTTTAAAGAGTAAAGATGAGGTGTTCACAAAATTTTGTGAATACCACACGATGATTGAACGGCAAACCGGAAAGAAAATAAAATGTATTCGAAGTGACAACGGAACCGAATTTTTGAACAATGCTTTCAATAACTACCTCAGATCTAGAGGTATACTACGTCAGTTAACTGTGCCGTATACGCCGCAACAAAATGGTGCTGCGGAAAGATTTAACCGCACCCTGATCGAAATGGCAAGATGTATGTTAGTTGCATCAAACCTCGGCGAGCACTTGTGGGCTGAGGCCGTTAACACCGCAGCTTACTTGCGGAATAGAGCGCCAACCAGAGCACTAGATGGTGCTACACCCTACGAAATGTTTCATGGTATTAAACCTTATGTGGGTCATTTGAGGACTTTTGGATCCAATAGTATTGTTTTAGACAAGCGTCAAAAAAGTAAATTTAAACCTAAGGGAAAGGAGTACACCATGGTAGGCTACTCTGATACTTCAAAAGCTTACCGATTATATGACAAGGAAACCCAAAAGTTAATTGTAAGCCGTGACGTTTATTTTGTTGAGCCAGTTGAAAAGCAGGTTGCTGAGATGATTTTTCCATTACTACCAGAAACAGCAAGTAGTGCTGGTGTTGCCGAGTCGATAAAGTCGGACAACGAAAGTGATTTTGAGGGGTTTGAATCCGATGAGGAAGACCATGTGGAAACGGAGAAGGGTGCCAGGGGTCCAGGTAGACCACGTATTGTTCGATTAGGTGGTCCAGGTAGACCTAGAAAGGAGTACAACGTCCTGAGCCTTATGTATTCAGAAGATAAGCTAAAGGTTCCTGATACAGTTGAGGAGGCCTTAAATTGTGATTATGGCCATGAATGGTGGAAGGCAATGCAGACTGAATACGATGCTTTAATTAAAAATGAAACTTGGCAATTGACAGAACTTCCTCTGGGTCAAAAGGCTGTTTCAAATAAGTGGGTCTTCGCTTTAAAGAAAAATGAAAAAGGTGAAGTGGAGCGCTTTAAGGCTAGACTTGTTGCGAAAGGCTGCTCGCAGAAGTATGGTTTAAATTACACAGAGACCTTCTCGCCTGTGGTACGTTACGAAACAATTAGAATGATTTTTGCTATTGCTGCTGAACAAGAATTACTCCTCCACCAAATGGACGTCTCAAGTGCTTATTTAAACAGCGATTTAGATTATGATATCTACATGACTCAACCTCAGAAATTTGTTAATACAGAACACCCAAATAAGGTTCTAAAATTGAAAAAAGCGATTTACGGGTTAAAACAATCGGGACGCCAATGGAATCTTAAATTAGATCAAATATTGAAAGGAATTGGTTTCCGATCATGTGACAGTGAACCGTGCGTTTATATTAAACGAAATGGAGAATCAATAAATATAATTGCAGTCTATGTAGACGACTTGTTGATTGCCTGTTCGCAAATAGAGGAGTTGAAAAAAATTAAAAATTCAATTGCCGCAGAAGTTAAGGTGGTGGACAAAGGTCCAGTAAAATATTTTTTAAGCATTGAAGTGGATCGAGTTGGTGATAGAGGAAAAATATCAATTAGCCAAAAATCACAAATTAAACGCTTACTAAAAGAGCATTATATGACAACTTGCAGACCAACAGCAACACCTCTAGATCCAAGACACCAAGTAAAATGCGACAATGCGGACTGCCGGAGGGTTGATCGGACTCAATACCAATCATTAATTGGTTCACTCATGTATATAGCTATCAACACGAGACCCGATATATTACATTCTATAAGTAAACTGTCTCAAAGAAACAAAGATCCACATGCAGAACACATGACAGCTGCTAAAAGGACATTAAGGTACTTATCTGCAACACAAGATAAGCAACTGGTATATCAACGGACTGGAAGGCAAATTGAATGTTATACCGACGCTGACTGGGGCGGTGACACCACAGACCGAAAATCCTACACAGGATATGCTTTCTTGATGGCAGGGGCAGTTTTTTCTTATGAATCCAAGAAACAACCAACCGTTGCTCTTAGCAGTACCGAGGCAGAGTATATGTCTGTCTCGTCTGCTTCAAAGGAGGCAACATTTCTGAAGAAGTTATTGTGTGAAATGAATATTGATTGTCCAAAAGCAATTGTTATTAATTGCGACAACATCAGTGCTATAAATCTGGTGAAGAATCCAGTTTATCATCAAAGGAGTAAACATATTGATATTAAATTTCACTTTATTAGAGATGTGTTCCGAAAAGGAGATATTGAGTTAAAGTACTGCTGCAGCTCCGAGAATTTAGCTGACATCTTTACGAAAAACTTGCCTAAAGCAAACCATGAAAAATTTGCATCTATGCTTGGGCTATTATGAGAACAGAGTTTTTAATGACGTTTGAAAGTGTTTATTGAGGAGGAGTGTTGAAATGGTAACTCTTTTACTTCCAATACAACACTGTCAAACTTTACACACAAAAGCATTTTTTCTTTATAAGTTTTTTTCATTTTTTCTCTTAAAACTTCACTTGTAATTTAACCACAGAGGAATAAAGGTCATATTTTAGTTTGTGTAACTGTGTGCTAATTTTAATTCCTGGGATCGAAAAGATTTATCACAACAAAAACGTATCCAGGAAGTGATGATCATGTATGCGCCGCCGACGTTCGCACAAAAAACAGGGTTGTGAAACGACCTACCACGAAATTATTCATTTTGACCAATTAACTTATACGCAAAATGCATTAACCCACATTATTTATTATTATTATTTTTTTAAATATTTAATTGCTGCATTAGAAAAAGAACAAAATCGCTGATAAAAAAAGAGATTTTTGGCGAGGAACCATAATTGTGTGCATCATTTACAGCTTTTGTAATGCACAAGGTGTACAAATTGTATATCAGTGGATAGGTAATTACCTTTACTGTTAGCCTGCTTAACTTTTTACAGTAGTTTTTCAAATAAAAAAAGGTGTAAAAAATACCGCTAAAAACCAATAAAAGATCAAAAGTGAAATTTTGCGAATGAAATTTTACCTTGAATATCTCCCAACATATAAACGATATTCACCCTTATTCTGTTTGGTGTCGTCAATTTTGAGACAACACCAATTTAACACAACCTCAATATTAATTTGGTATTCCCTAACAGTCTAATGACGATGTTGACTGTTTATCGATTTATATTTCAGTCAGTTGATTCAATTTGCTTTCTATTGTGTTGTTGAAAGTTTAAATTTATTAAAATAAAATATAAACAATAAAATAAGCAAAACTATTACAGTTAGTCTAGGGGTCGTTATTACAACTTGCCGTTAGTTAAAGGAAGAATTTTGTCTGCCTGATAAATAGCTTTGCATTATTAAAACTTCCAATTTTTGTTATTGTTATTTATAATAATAATATTTAATCGATAAAAAAAATAATAAGTTGAGGTTATTTAATTTTTATTAAATTAGAATTTTGAAACTATGAATATTATAAATGAATTGAAATTATTTTGACTTTAGTTAATTTTCAATTTCTAAAAATCCTTTTAGAAGAAAATTTATTTTACAAATGTATGCGGACGTTTTTCAAAGAAAAATAAGTGAAGCTTTTAGAATGCTTATCCGACAAAATCCTTCCTCTACTAACTGCCTTTTTTTATTTTTCAGATTGGCAGAAGTTGGTAATTTTAGTTTTTTTCCAGATCTTTTTTGTTATTTTGTATATTTCTTATTTTGTTATTTTAAATATTGCTGTATAGTTTTTTAAATTTTCCTTTGCGCACAACACAACTCAACATCTAGTGGTAGAAAATACCAAACATGTGTCGACAGTCATCGATTAATGAAAATATTGACAACGGGAATACCCATTTACAACAAACGAAAAAAACGACGTCGTCTTGTGTTGTCGACGCCAAACAGAATATGGGTGATTAAATCAGGTTTTCATCCCATTAAAGATCAATATGTACATAATTAAATTAAGAAAAAGTTTGGCAAACCATATATTAAAATGTTATTTTTTGTGTAGATAAAAAATTTTTTCCCGAAAATTGTAATTTTTTCTTCAATAGCCTCCCCAGACACCATTTATACGCAGGGTGTCTAAAAAATTTGGAAAACTACTAAGAACCAATTGTACTAGAATAATTGGCTATAAAATAATGAAAAACTGTGTGCAATTTTTTTAAGATCTCAAGCAATTAGATTTTTGTTAAAAAGTTGCCCATATTCGAACAATGCTACTGTAGGGTGCTTCACAAAATTTCGATAAAAACTCATCAGATGGATTACGAAAAAACGTTAAAAATCAACTTAAAAACTGAAAGTACTTTTTCAAAATTTCAAATTAAAAAATTATTACCACTAAAATAAAGTCGAAGAAAAAAGTTTTTCTACAAGTTATTTCTTATGGTATTAGCTTTCTAAATTTGTTTTAAAATAGTTTTATATTGTATTTAAAAAAAAAACCACAGGTGAGAAACTAAAAAATGCCAAGGTAAAAATCTTGTATTTTAAATTTAAAAGTCGAATTTCTCTAAAAGTATAAGGATACAATGCAAATTACAACCACGTTTTTTCTTTATCTATGTGCATTACGAAAAATAAAAAGTTTTAGAAATCGGTTCACTTTCGATAAAGTTATAAGCTCTGAAACATTTTTTAAACTAGAGGTTACCGATTATGACGCTCTGTGATACTACCCTGTACTGACACAGGGTGTATCGAAATGCAACAGGAGAAATGCTTATGACATCCTCAGTTTTGTTCATGAAAATCGGGCAAGTAGTTTAGAAGTGCCAGACTTTTATTCCATATTTTTGTATTTCACGCCACTGTGCGGCGGTTCCAAGAGGTAACGGCCAAGTGGAAAGAATGCGCAGCATTATAGTGAACAAAATTATGCGAAGAATATCCTACAAACTGGTACAAGCATGTTGATTGAGTTCAACAAGTCGTGAACAGTACACCATCCAGAAGTACAAAGTTTGCACCGTTTATGTTAATAACAGAAGTAGATATAAAAGATGTCGCCGAGGTCCGAAATCTATTTAACGAATTAGCAGTTCAAGATTTTTTCACCGAAAGAGATGCAATTAGAAAAAAAAGCCAGAGATATATCTAGAGAGATAACAATAGAAACAACGTAGAGAATTCAACCGAAGAAGAATACCGGCAACCGTATACGACCTCAGTGACCTAGTTGCCATTAAGCGTACTCCATTTGCACTGGTTTGAAACTAAAGCCGAAGTATCTTGGACCATATTAAATTGTTTAAAAGCTTAACCAAGACAGATACGAGGTCGAAAGGGTAGGAAACTCGAGGGACATAAAAGGACTTCAACAGTTGTAAAATTTATGAAAAATTGCGGACATCATTCGAAAGCTAATGTATAGTCTTAAAACTGAAACAAATATTGAGTTTATTTAAACAATAAAGGTCACCAAACCACATAAATGTTGCATCTAACTATGTTATTGCAAGGCGGCCAGGAAAGTTAAGGTTGAGTTGTTGGTTTCGATTTATAAGTAAATTTTATAGAATTTGTAGTTTTTCACTCTGATGAATTTGTTAGAAACTTAATTATACTCCTTTAATAAACTGTGTAATTTTATGGGAGTATTTATTTGGATTCTAACACAACCGTTAACGGTTCAAGTCAACTGTTTCGCGATCTCCAGCTTTTTTTTTTTTGTAACTCGCCTAACTCGCACAAACATAGATAATGTTGTTGGAGTTCCACAAGGCTCAATCTCAGTACTCTCATTTGTTAATATATAAATGATATGGAAAAAAGTATTAAAAACTTGCGAAATTGTACTCTACGCTAACACGTTAATATTTATTTATTTCAAAGATTGTAATAAAAAAGCCTTCATGGCCAATTACATATTACAAGTTATGACACCTTAAGTATTTTCAATAAGAGCATAGCTCACAGTCTGATATGAGTTAAAAAATAAAATACTAAATTTAATTACAAAACTAAAAAAAATATATACAAATGAATTCCTGGTATATCCCCACTCCACTCGCAAAGTCACAAATTAAAGTTACATAGAGACAGCAATCATTAAAAAGGAATAGTATAGAATAGAAGGTCCAGGTTAGGGAGAATACATAATTTTCTTAAAAGATTAATTTCCATCATAGGAGAAATACTTTATGAGTTTAAGTCTAAACACATTATTAAAATGAGTAAAAATACGCAATTCCAAAGGTAACGTATTCCAATTACGAATAATTCTAATAAGAAAAGATCTGCAAAAACTAGATTTAAAAACTCTGGGAAATATCAGGTGAGGGTTTCTACTGCGAGGCGAGAATAGAAAAGCATTGCGAATTGAAGCGGGTTTCCCACTATTCACAATTTTATATAAAGTAAGTAGACAACGAAATTGAATAAAATGTTCAAATGAACAACCCAAAAAGCTTTTAACAAATCCGGAAATATGGTCGCTACGCCTTACTTTATAAACAAACCTAACAATAGAATTAATTAAACGTTTAAGGGCCAGTTTCACGATGTCGCAATCGTTCGTTCGTTCGCATAATTACATTTAAAACAAAAAAATTTTTTAGAATTTGTTTTTGTTTTGAATGTAATTATGCGAACGAACGAACGATTGCGACATCGTGAAACTGGCCCTAAGTCTTGCAATAAGAAATGCAGCCGTCCCATAGATAATTTGTGACATTAAAATTGCATGAGCCAAACTTTTCCTAACATGAAAGGGCATGTATATATTTGTGCAGTAAAGTTGGCGTAGCGAAGACCAGATTCTGTCCGATAAAACATTAATGTGGTTACAGAACGATAACTTATTATCTAGAACAATGCCCAGGAACTTATGGTGATCAACTATTTGTATTCTATCATTTCCAAGGAATAAATCAATATGAAAATTAGGGCATAAAGCAAGCTCAAATTTTATTGCTTTAGTCTTAGCTGTAATTACAACCAGAGAATTTTCTAGAGTCCAAGCTAAGCAGAAGAAAAGTGCTTTGAAAATATAGAAAGAACACACCAGAATAATAAGTGGTTAAAAATTAACATACTATTAAAGTTACGCTAGGACAAACGACAAATTTTTGGTCGCGAATATTCGTAGTCAAAAATAAAACACATTTGTGTATATGAAAATGCACACAATCATGACGTAGGACGAAATTCGCCATACGCGACGAACTATGCAATAGAAATATTTATATTTCTTACGTCGGCGAACGACGAAGAAATCAGTTTGACTTTAGATTCAAAGTATTTTAGTACATAAAGTTATTTTACTTAAAAAAATTATGTATTTTTATTTTGAAGCATTTATAATAAGCGTACAGATTATGGGTTAAATTAGGTTAGTTGTGTTTTTGCTGATGTTTAACTTTTTAAATATTTTCATTTCATTTATTTGTTTAATTTTGTAATAACAAAAGCCTTCTTTTGGCCATATAATAATATTACAATAGAATCTTAGTTTTGTAATTTAATAAGTAACCCTAAGCATCTAAGATAAATTAACAAAGATTAATAAACTTATAAACAATAATATTTAATATATGTATATGAATTACGGCAACAACTTATAACATTTTAAATATTAAATGAGCAACCATTTAACGAATAATTAAAGTCCAATGTTAACGATGTTATATAATAAAATATTGCTCTCCACTATTGTTAAAGATTATTAAAATACTCTGTTCGTTTTTTATAATAGACTTCAAAAGAAAAATTAAATTGTCTTAATGCAGACGGCAACCGATTCCATATTCGTGCTAATTTTATAACATAAGATTTTTCAAAAATAGAAGTATATATTATGGGTATATATAATTGTATATTTCTAGAGGAGTGAATAAATGTGATGCGACGAATTAAGAATTCAGGCGCTGCATTTTTAATAAGTTTGTAAAAACTCATTAAAAGTCTAATAGATATGAAGTTTGAAAAGCAACATTTTAAAAATCGAGTAACATATATCGATACGTGGTCCCTATATCTGAGCTGAAATACGAATCGTACTACTTTGTTTATTAAGATCTCTATTAATCTTACATTACCAATGGACGTACAAGAATAGATTTCCAAACAATATGATATTTGAGACATTAATAATGCATGGGCTATTTTGTATCTGACATGAAATGATAAATGTATATTTAGGGAATATAAATGTCGGATAGTAAAATTAACATGTGAAGATACTTTATTTATATGATATAAATAATTTAGCTTGTTGTCAAGTAATACACCTAAAACTCGCATTCTGTCCACCCACTCTACGCATTCTTCGCGAATTTCAACATGAAAACCTTGCGTACCTAGCACACCAAACCCCATAATTTTAGTTTTTGATAAATTGATCTGAAGATAATTTGATTCCATCCAGGTATCGACCCTAAAAAGAGTGTTATTAATGATAGTCTGAAAGTTTTCAGATGGTTGTTTCCCAAAAAACAGAAGCTGAATATCATCAGCAAATGCAAAGCTTTCACATGAATTTGTTTCGAATTCTTTAAAGAGATCATTAATATACATTGTGAACAGAAGTGGACCAAGTATTGAACCCTGCGCAACCCCTGAATATACCGGTCGTAAGCGCGATTGCTTCCCATTATATGAAACATATTGTTTTCGTTCATATAGATAATTTGACATCAGCATACAAGTTGTTCGATTAAATTTGAAAAACGAATTTAATTTCCTTACCATCATAGAATGATTTACACGATCAAATGCATTAGATAAATCTAATGAAACCAGGACACATGCTTCATTCAAATTCATACTCTCTCTCTAATAGCTTCGTTTAACCCTCGTAATGCCAACGAGGTACTGCAATTTTTCCCAAATCCGGTTTGCTTATCATTTAGTAATGAATGCCGTGAAATAAAACGAGAAATTTGAAATTTAAAAGTATGCTCAAAAACTCTAGATAGTGCAGGCAAAATAGTGATTGGTCTTAAGTTCGTTAATTCGAAACCGGATCCAGTTTTTGGTAATGGAATTACTTTTCCGCACTTCCATTTGTCAGGATAAATCGACGTAGTTAGTATAGAGTTGAATAAGTGTAGAATGTGAGTAGACATAAAGGGAAAAATTATTTTATAAAATTTAAACGGAATGCCATCCACCCCGGCAGCATTAGTTTTATTTTTTTGGAACGCAATGAGCAGACCAGACATTTCAACCCGGGAAAAAGAAAAACTCTCATGATGATCAAAGAAAACTTCGGATTCTAATTCAGATTCATTATTTCGATTAATCTCTAGTCCAATATTATTATTTTTTGATGGTCACCTTAGCAGCTTACAAAAAGTAAACAACTTCAAAAATTATAACAGCTGTGTTTTTCGTCGTTGTTGTATTTCATACGACGAATTTACACAACGTATTTTTGACGATGTATTCGTTGTGTTGGACGAAATTCGTCATTTGTCCCAGTTTTGTTCCTAGCGTTAAATAAAAAAACGAAGTTCATTCTCTTTCATATTAATATGACAATAGAGAAAGTTGATTATCAGGTCTGTTCTACAAATCACTTTTTGTCAAAGTGATTTCAAATCACGCAAAAGGTGTTCGCGTACAAAATATACTGAAATCACGTGATTTAAAACGTTAAGAAAATGACTGCCGATTTGAAATCACTTGCTCGTTTTTTCTAATTATTTAGCTTGGAAAATAATAATAATGACATTATATATTTAAAACGATATGTCTTCTTCTTATTTTTGCAAAAATATTAGATTTTATACACATAAAAACGAAATTAATCATAAATTTTCAAAGACACTGCATATTTTATAAAAATTTGTCTTGCTTTATTTAGTAATGCTCGTGATTTTCTCTTTCTCATTAGCGGTTTGCTGGTTTGTGGTCAGCGTTGCCACACAAGAAATTGACTTCCTACCAATAATTTTAAAAAATCCTACCAAAATCGTTCACAGCCTACCAAAAATTTAAAAATGCGTTTCTTGCACATAAACTCTGTTATACTCACTTGGTTTTTTCTCCCGTAGTTGTTGAGATGGTAGTTTGTCTTTTGGTGATTTTTAAGATGGATGTTATGATTTAAAATAGTTTTAGAGCATATTATGCAGAATGAACACCCATCCCTTTCCTGGAGCCAATCAAATTCGCTCAACCATTCGGTTCTAAATTTTTTTTTACTGTTTCTTAACATGCAATATTAGTAAATATTTATGTAATTAACAGGTACATATATACAATTAAAAAAGTTTACTTACTTTTCCATTTTGTATGTTCATTTTTTTAATACAAACACTTGTAATATTGTTAATTTCAATTTCATAATATTGTTCGCGTTTCTTAAACCAGAGATGGTTATAGCTTTAATCATCTTTATGCAAAAAAGCAGAGATGTTTTTTATTACACCTAAAACAGTTTTTGAAAACAGTGGTAAAACTATTCACGGTTATTGTTTATTTAATTCAAAGTTACATTTTTTTATTTTATGTTCTGAATTTTTAAGGTTAAAAATTTACTATTGCTAAAAATTTGCTACAGGAGGAAAACCTACCAAAAATTTAAAAAAATGGAACAAACCAACCAAACTACCAAACTGTTTTTTAAAAACGAAAAACTACCAAGTTTGGTCCGATTGGACCAAAGCGGCAACGCTGTTTGTGGTTTCAAAAAATATTCTAGTGTTGCAAAATTGTGAGAGTATAAAATGTCATTTAAGATTTATCTTATTTATGCTGATGTTTCCAGCATCAAATTTAGAAAATATTAAGTGCAAAATATAAAATAGTAGCAACTTCCTAAACTTTTTGCATTAATTTTCATATTTTTAATTTTAATTTGAATGCCAAATTTTAAGCCCTTCGATTAACACCAATAAGTAAATGAAAGCACATGTATTACAAACAAATAAAAATTTACTAATTTATTTTAGTTCCACACATTTGAACTTACTTAAATCACTTATAATATTTTAAGGCCTCATTAGTCTTTACTTTCTGTTGCTGTTCTGTTCCGTGCCGTTCTGTTTTTAGAATTATTGTGATTAGTTTTTCTGTAACAAAAATGCAGCTGTGTATAATAAACAAAGAAAACACAATACACAACACAACAAAAAAAAAACTACAACCACAATAACAAAAATAGGTTTGTTTACATTTTGCACACACTATCAAACAACTTTCAAGTAACTTAACGTTGAATTCTATCAAGGCAGATTTATTTTACTAGGTAATAGCGGCTCTACAACAAATACAACATTGACAAAAACAACATGTCTTTTTATTGTTGTTTTGTGTGTTGGAAACGTCAAAAACACAAAGAGAAATAAAAGATAATTGCTCTCATTACACATGCTTGCTTTGTCTCGCAAACGCTTGTTAGTGTTTTTTTGAAATTCGTAAACAAACAAAGGAAAATAGAAGAACTTTTGACATTTCCAACTACAAACCAGCTGGGCGGACGACACTACCTAGTAAAATAAATCTGCCTTGAATTCTATTTTCTACTGATTCGAACGGAACAGAACAGAACGTCAAAGTAATAACAAACCACAAATACACATTTTCCATTTAACAGAAACTGATCAGCTGATTCGTCACGGAACAGAAAGTAAAGACTAATTCTGCCTTTAATTACAAATAAAAAAAACACACACCACAAATGTAAAAAAGCCGTTTTCTATTTTCGAAAAATTAAAACCACGTCGAAAAATTGAAAATCACGTTATTTGCAGAACAGTACCAAATCGTCTGCGTGATTTTAAAACCGTTCGTGATTTGAATTCACGTGATTTTCAGAACAGACCTGTATATTTAATATTTGCTTTTTGTGACAGATACTTAAATTAAAACAACATGACATATGAAAAAATTTTCAAAAAGATTTTTGTACATGACTAAGAATGTATCTATCATAACTGTATTTTATATGGTAGGATAGTTAAGCTACATTTTCAATATGGTATCCACGATTATATGAATATATATGCTGAACGGATCAACAGCTTACAAGACTAAAAAAAAATCAAAATAGAGCACTGCGCTCAGTTCAAGCGTTATCGTAAAACATCAATAGCATTTTTACAACAAAAGCTTGAACTTAACACAATAATGTCCATCCAAAAAACTGATAACAGATGTGCCATATATAAGGATTTTTAACCATATTCAACCTTTAAAAATGTATTGCACAATCTCTGTTGTCGGAAATTTAATTTAGTAACTCTAGAACTAAGATTTGGCTTCCGACTTTTCACTTTAAAGTTTTGGCTTAAAATTGCATTTAACTCCGCGTTGGCAACTTGTTTTATATTTGACCTTTGCCATAAACTAAGCTATAATTCTCTATCACCCCTGATACTTTTTTAAGTGCAGTGACTTCGCTAAACTTGATGTTTCATTAAAATGAAATAGATGCATTGTAATATCAATGATAGTTTTCCAAATGCTAAAAACGCAAAGCGATGATCTATACTGTTCATGTATGTACCCTTTGTATTAACTTACTCGAATCTCCTTCTGGCGAACAAAAGAACCTGCTTTTCTAAATATACCTTCAGTGCTCACATGCTCCAGAATCCGGTTGCAAGCCTCTGCAACAAATTGAGGAATTTCAACTACTCTTCCATTAGAAAGAATAACTTCAGTTAAAGCCAAAAGATGAAGATTCGTACAAAATATCTTTTTTCCGACAGATTTTTTCTTAAGAATTAGCAAAGAAATATTATTGACAAAAGTTTTATTAATATAAACTACTACACCTGGACTTTTTTTGTTTTTGGCTTTCGATATTTTACACCATATGTTTGTAGTTCATTTATAATGATTGCGGAAAACTCTTCTAAATCAATATCCCCTATATCCATATTTTATTAATACAAAATAGATCTTAATTTAAAGGCAAACTTCCGCCAAACAACGTACTACCAATCAACGAAGCCGATATAAAATTTCCTCCGGCGGTGGCTAAACTAAATTTCTACGACGGCAGCTCAAAGTCGACTAAGCCGGCAACTGTAAAATTGAAATATATTCTTTTAATTCAATTTGTTTTAGGCAATGAATAACCAGCAAAAAATTAGACAGTATAGTAAGAATACTTGCATATTTTGTTATATTAGTTAGCAAAAGAAGGAAGTAGGAATTCAACTAGTTCTTTAAGTTAAAAGAGAATACCTTCAAACATCTACTTATGATAACCTTTATTTCCTGCAATAATCAATGTAATCAAATCTTAGTTATTGATTATAAAAGTCTCATTCCTTGTTGAAATCATTAAGGCCGTGTCAGATAAAACTTTATCGCTTTGCGTGACGTTTCAAACTTTAAAAAAAAAAGCGTATAACGCAAGAGGTATGTCACAATAAAAACTTTAACAGCGTCTAATTATTGTTTGTTTTTATAAGTTTTTCTTCCATAATTTTCTAAAAAAAAATAATAAAGGAAGAATATATAATAAAAAAATAATATTTTAAAATTCTTAACTCTTTTACATTCGATTTTGCCAAAAATAATATACAAATGTATAGCAGCTAATTGTCAAAGCGCGCAAAAAGATGAGTGTTGCCCAACTTTGCGCTTTGCTTTGCGTTAAAAGTGCTTTACGAGATATACTTCATATAAGTTCGTGCATTTTGTCTTAGATGTCAAAGCGAATTTGCAACGCAACGCAAAGCAAAAGTTTTATCTGATACGGCCTTTAGGTTGTTAACCCTAGAGAGATAACCTACGTCTGAGAGACGTATGCCTTTTTATTTTTTCGCTCTCCCTCTCTCAAGAACAATGGCCCGAAATCGGTGCTTAAATGACACAGAAATAATTACGTATTTGCAAGGTTTATCAGACGATTCGGAATCATCTGATGGCAGTGAAATAGAAAATTAATTATTTGAAGATGTTGTTCAGAGCGATGTCGAAGATGAGGTAATGGCCAATGAAGATCTTGATGCCAACACAGCTTTATTGGAGGACCAATTAACAGGATCTTCCAATTGTGTTTCTTCTTCAGATAGACGTATTCTTACGTTTTCTGAACCTACTATTAGAAGCAAAAGTAAGTACTGCAGGACAACGTCGAAAGGTAAAAACGCTGGCAGAGTTTCTTTATCCAACATTGTTCGAACAGCAAGAGGTCCTACTAGACAATGTAAATCATTGCGTGAACCCCTTTCCTACTTCAATGCATTTTTTACCGACGAAATTATTCTGGAAATTGTAAAATGGACAAATGTGGAAATATCCATGAAACGTAAAGATGGAATGACGAAAGCAACTTATAGGGATACAAGTGAACTTGAACTCCGCGCTCTGATAGGAATTCTCGCTTTGACAGCTGCATTAAAAGATAACCATCTGACAACCGATGAAGTATTTGATAATACCTACAGTGGAACGCTATATACTATGAGTCGCGAAAGGTTTAAATTTTTGATTCGATGCCTGCGAATGGATGACAAAGCGTTGCGACCTTCTCTTCAACCTAAAGCCGGTTTTGCCTGTCAGAAAAGTGTGGTATATGTTCATTGAACAATGTCAAACCATTTACACACCGGGGTCGCATACCACAATTGACGAGCAGTTGCTGGGTTTTCGTGGCCGTTGTCCATTTAAGATGTACATTCCCAATAAACCGAACAAATATGGGATCAAAATTGTAATGATTTGCGACAGTGCCACAAAATATATGTTCAATGCCATTCCATACCTAGGCAAATCGACTTATACTAACAACGTCCCTTTGGGGGAATATTACGTGAAGGAATTATCCAAACCAATACATGGGACTTTTCGCAATATTACTTGTGACAACTGGTTCACGTCAGTTCCACTGGCAAAGGACTTGTTAAGAGCCGTACAAATTGACTTTGATGGGAACTATAAGATCCAATAAACGTGAAATTCCGGAATTAATAAAAAATTCACGATCGCGAGAGGTTGGAACAGCTAGATTTTGTTATGATGGACCTTTAACGCTTTTGTCCTATAAGCCAAAGCCTTCTAAAATGTTGTTTATGCTCTCATCCTGCAATGAAAAAGGCACTATCGATGAAAGTAGTGGAAAGCCAGACATGATTTTGTATTATAACCAAACAAAAGGAGGAGTGGACACGCTCGATCAAATGTGTTCAATAATGTCGTGCTCAAGGAAAACTAACCGTTGGCCTTTGGCAATACTTTACGGACTGCTCAGCATAGCTTTTGTAAATTCATACGTTATTTATTGCCACAACCTGCAGTCTCGAAACCAAAAACCGTCTAGTCGAAGAAATTATATGAAAACTTTATCCAGTTCGTTGACATCTCCATGGATGGAAAAGCGATTGGAGGATCCTAGTTTGACTAACGCTTTAAAGCGAAATATAAAAAATGCATTGCCTCAACAGGTTGAAAGAGACAATAATGGAAACAGAGAAGAGCCTGAACCAAAGAAAAAAAGATACTGTTCCTATTGCCCCTCAAAAATAAAATGGTGTGTGTAAAATGTACAAAGCCTATATACGGGGAACATAAAAATGAAGTATGCAAAACTTGTACCTGATGTGGCCATATTTAATATTTTTTTTATATTTATCATAAATGTTATATCTAAATAAGCTTAAAATGCAAAAGAAATGTGTTCATTTTAGTTTTTAAGAAAACGGCAGTTCCTTTGGGTATTTATAAGCATCATCAACAGGAACTTATAATAGACACGTATAATTATAAAACAAAATAAAAAACAAATACTAACTTTTTCGCTTGGAAACAAAGAGAAAACTTCTTCAACATTACATGAACAATGTTAAAGTCAACTCAATTTTATACCGCAAAAAATAAATTAATATGTTCTAAACTTTTAAGGACTGGCACTTAAACGATGAAAAATAAATACAATTTCAACTACCGAAAATTTTACAATTTATGTTAGTGATTAGGCAACGACGGTATAACTGTGATTTTCTGATTTTTATTTTTTACAAAAATAATTTTTATCTATTTTTTATTTGACCGAAATGCTATTTTTTAGATTGTATTTTCGGCAGAATTTATTGTACTTCACGAATTTTTATATTCCACGAAATTTTAAAAATTTCAAACTTTCCTTGCACAAGGAAATTGATAAATATGGTTTTTCTTGCAAATTTTATTCTTTTGAGAATAAAAATTAAAATACTTCTGCAAAAAAATAAACAATAAATAAATAAACTAACACTTAGTTAAGTCAAATGAAAACCACATAAAAAAATTTTGTAAATTAAATGAAACCACGGCAAAGTTAAATTATTTGTTTTGAATTATGGTGCTACTTTTTATCCTGATTAAATTAAAAATGACGTTCAATAGTAAAAGTAAAAAAAATTAAAAATCAAATAATAAATATTACTTCTGCAAAAAATTGTAATAACCAGAAAATAATATTATTATTAAAAATTAAAAACGAAATAATACAGGTGGTCTCGATAGCGAATTCATTAATTTCGCCGTAAACTCTAAATGTCAAACTCCATATAAAAAAATATGTATATGTATGGTACTACTCATGGCGAAATAATATAGGTGGTCTCGATCACAGATAATAACCAGATAAGACACGGAAAATTCAGTGTGGCCAGATTCCAGCTTTCGTTAGAGAGGGATAGTAACAGTTCTTCCATTTTTTATATTACTACCTCTTTCTGATTATAGCTGAAATTTGACATTTTATTTGTTTTTAAAAGTTTGTAAAGAATATTTGGCGCAGATATAAAATATAATTATCTTTGCGCCAAATATTGTGCCCACATAATAAATATTATTTATCTGTGATTGTGCCTGTGCTTTTAAAATAATAATAAAAAATAAGGGTTGAAAAATCAACCACAGCAAGAAAACAAAAAAAATCTAACAAGAAAGATGTAAGTTGAATAAAGTTGTTTTTTTAGTTTCAGTTTTTAATGAAATTATTTGGTTTCTTTCAGGAGTCGCCGCTGCATAATGGGTTGTGCCGAAGGACAGAAGCTGCACCAGTTCCCGAAAAATCCGGCCAAGTAAGTTTGCATATAAGTTTTATTAGTGACATGCTTGCGCCAGGTTTTGTACATTAGAGGAACTGTGTTCCTTTTCAATGTAGTAGTCTAAATGGAAATAAGATCGTACTCTTCCAGTTTTCAAATGTTTTTGTTTTTAATTACTGAAAACTGGAAGTAGATCGATGAAATTATGTTTATTAAAATAAAGGTATTTTAAAATCTTCCTTTTTATATTTTAACACAGATTGTAGCGATGCATTGCTAATTGCCCTGAGATGGAAATCAATAATTGGTGGAACTATTTTTAAACTGGTGAAATAAAACACAAAATTTTGCTAATTATAAATTTTTTCTTTTTTTATTATATACTTAAATAAAAGCCGTAAGTTATCATTAAAGTTAAAAATTATTATAACAAAGATTTTATGTTTTTTTCTTTATGTAAGATTTTTGAAATATAAAAGTAAGTATTATTATTATTGATTAAAACTTTCACTTTTATTCATTCATTATTTTATTTTAATTATAGTCAGAGCTTGATGGACTTGTTGGTAATGCTCATTTATATTTAGTACTAGTTATGAATTTATTTATACAATTTTTAAGCTTAAAAACTTGCGAAATATGTTTACAGCTTTTTGAACATCGCCGTTGCACATACAATACACCGAAATCAATTAGATTTGATTTGAAATCTCTTTCATTTTTGACACTAGCAAGATTTTACATCAACAAGAAGTCAAAAAAAAAAACGGACATTCATTATATCGTCATTTTCTTTATATCGTCATTTAATTAACATTTTATATAATTTTTTTTTCTTAATAAAACCGTAATTTTTTCTTGTGCAGCGTAATATTTTTTGGTACTATATAGTTGCATTAGGCCTCTTTCAAATTCAGATTAGGCAATTTTACTTGCGCAAGTTTTGTGGGTGTGAGGTCGGTTTGAAGGAAAAATAATTGCAGAGATTTGAGTGCAGACTTGCTTGTACTTGGCAAGTCCGTTTCTGCTGTCATTCTTGTCTTGGGATATTAATTTGTTTTTGACAGTTTAACAGGCCAAATTCGACTATGTCAAATTTTATATAACCTTCACCATTGTGTAAATCTAGTTTAGTGAAGTAGCTCCAATCAAAGAATACGGCTCTGTTCTGAAATTAAGTTCGAACTTTTACTTAAACGCTAAAGTCAGCTGTTGATTAAAAAAATAAACAAATACATTATTTTAAGGCAAGAATCGAAAATGCATTTGTATTAAGTTACAATTATAAATAATACAAGCAAACTGTGATCGCCATATTAAAAATTTGCAGAAATTTATATTAAAATGTATTTATTTAACTAAGATTAATAATAAAGACTTTAAATTTTTTATTCCAATGGTTCTTTACTTGTGTTTTCAGTCATTTTTAAGAATAAAATTAGAAAACTCCAAGATAATGTGAATTCGTTTTAAAACGAGAAATTTATTTCGATTCGTTTTACAGAACAGGGCCGATAAATAAAAAAGTTGGTACTGCATGTATATAATTTTACATAAAAATGACATCGGCTCTTAATGGGCTAAGAATTTTTAAAAGATTTTAATATTTCCTTAAAGATCTTTTTAAAAGCTCTAAAATAGTACCCATATTGATATTTAAAAAGATATTAAAATTTTATAGCCAGAGTTACGGGAAAATATGGGCGAGCGCCAATTTTTTCACTCGACGTTTTTTTTTATTATTTTTAATTTATATATATATTTATATATTTCTTTTTTTTTATTGGAGTTGCTGCCTAGAAGGACATGGAGCGATCTTGCTGATTTTCAATAGCACCTCTTTCGACACTATAGCTGATCGATCGGAATATTTTTTTTAAGCAATAATGATTTTAACACTTACACGGACGAACTTCGCGCAATCGACTTCGCTATGCATAAGAAGTCAGAATATATATACTTTATGGGATCGGAAATGGATATTTTAGAAATTACACACAGAATGACAAACTTATATATACCCTTATTCCACTTTTTGTGGTGAAGGGTATAAAAATGGTCAAAAGTTTCGACAAGAATTTTAAATACCGCCAAAAATCCCGCCTTTAGGCATTTTAAAATCTTTATCGCCAAAAAGGGTTTTTTATCGCCCCGTTTGTCGAGAAATCGCCATAACTGACAACACTGAGTGTTACTGTTTTATTATATTTATTAAATTTTTGAAACTCTTGCCCTTTTAAAAACAAAATAAGATTTTTAAAACTGTTTTTTTGTAATTGTGGGCATTTATTTGACAACCCGTTTAATCAAATAATTTTGATGAAATCTATCATGATAGCGCATTATCCTATTTCAATATAAATATAGCAAATCTTATCATATGATGTACAGAATTCTTAACAAAGCTAACGGCGTATGCAACGAATTTAATTTGAATATTTGTTGCCGATTTTTAAAAAATAGAATTGAAAATAAAGGATTCTTGAAAAATTCTTATCTTACCGTTTCTCTTATCGTTTATCTTATCGTTTCGAAACTATGTTTGGGTGTTTTTATGAAAAGAAATTTATACTGCGTTTCCAATGACTTGAAATCAACTAGGTTTGGAAAAAACACTTCGAAGTGTTTCCATTGAGCTGAAGTGTTTTGTAAATACGAATTTATGACGTAACACTGACATATTTTTACGTAAAAGAAAAAAAAGCTATGTTATTTTTTGTAAAAAATCGTTTTTATTGTTAAATTAATTTTTGTTTTTATATATTTTTCTTCTTACATTTTTTAAACACTTTTTTTTAACAAAAAATATTATTGCTTTCAAACATTTAAAAGTATTTGTCACTTTTTCGATAAAAACATCCAATATGAATAGATAACTCGGAGTTGAACTTAAATATCCTAGACACATCACAGTGTTGCAAAGGCAAAATTAGTACGAAAAAATAAATTTTCGACATGATTTTAAATAAATCAAGTGATTTAAATGGTTTTGGTAGCATGAAAAATGTATGGAAAATCAAGTTGCAAAACAAATCAAGTGTTTTAGACAAAATCACGTCAATGGAAACGCACTATTAGGTAGATAATCAATGAATAAATTTTTAACCAATGGCGCCATTCGATGTGTCTGTGGTGATCGAAAGTGAACATTAAGAACAACAACCGTAACACATGGACCGATCACGTTAATTTTCAATAGTACCTCTTTCGACACTAAATTTGATCGATAAATATGTTTATTTTTTGGAATGACAAACTTTTATATACAACTTTCCCACTTTTTTGGTGAAGGGTATAATGTTTAAAAGTTTAAACTTTTTTTTTGAAAGATTGAGTTTCGATGTAACTTACTTCTTTAATAATTTTAAAAATACCGTTATTAAAGACCAATTTGAGCAATATTTGCTTTAAACTTTAATATAAAATTACTTAACTTTTTCCTTAATATAATCCCGCACTTCTTCATGAAATTTAAAGACAAATTTTTTTTAATCGACACAACTAGACTAGAAAGTTGTAAAAATATCAAACGGAATAACTGAAGTTGATAACAATTTTCCCAAGTTTGAACAAAGTACTTACTGCCGCACAAAATAACTGCAGCTCATATAATTTCACAGCTGAGAAATATTCTGCTGTTTGTAAACATGAAGCAAGAAAACTTTTGTGATTTCTTACTAATTGAATAGAGTACAACTTCAGCCACTTTAGTTTTTGTTTATTTCGAATTAAATTTTTATGTGGAATTTTGAGCATTTGCAAGTGTGTTAATCTTTGTTTTTAAAATCGAATTGATATGTTTAAAAAAGAACAGCTGTCAAGAGGTTCTTACCTTATATTTCGGCGTATATCCGATAGAAAAAAATTCACAAAAATAAAAACGCAAGAATTTTCAATATGAGAAAAAGAGTTTATATTTCTTTATTTGTATATAAAATTTATTAACTTTTTTCTTGTACAAGCTTCAAAGAACGAATAGAAACTTATAAATAAGTAAAAAGTGGCAAACAATATTTTAAAACCGTTACCGGTTTACTCGTTGAAAGTACAAAAAGAATATTTCCAACAAGGGTGTAAATTAAAGGTAGTTTTAATTGACTTTAAAATACTCCAAACAATAATTATAAAATTTACACTAAGTTAACTGATATTTAAACATTGCCGATGTTAGTGTTGCAAAAAAATAAAATTTTAATCAAAAAGCCATTTGAGCCATTAAGGACTCCTGTGGACTCTAGGAAACAAACTAATTTTGTTCATACATAAATTTCAATGGGTCGAGTGAATAAAAAGGCAGTTTATACTACATAGTACCTAGTACTAGCACTAGCTTAAACTTTTCAGTACTAGCAAGGCTGAAAAGTATAAACTACAAAAAGTGTGAATAAAGCTTTGCTACTACTAGGTAGCTAGTACTGAAAAGAGATAGCTTATACTGGAAAATAAAAACATTTGGGTGTTGCCTCTATTTACAAAACAAAAACATTTTTTCTTATAAATTCTAAGCAAAACTTGTAGTTAAATATTTTGGTAACACTATGAGTTTGTTTTGATTATTTATTTTATACATAAAGTACATATTTATTATAAAAGTTTGTTATGATTATTTATTCTCACGATGGGTGACAAAAATAGTGCATATATTTTTGATATGGTCCAAAAGCATTGGGCGAGCGCCAATTTCTTTACTTGTGTTTTTCTTATTTTTCAATTCTCTATAGCCCCATATATTTTTTGATTGGAATTACTTCACTTAACTAGATTTATTTCAAATGATATGCTAAAAAAAGGCCTGGTGTTTTGCCCGCTGTCTCAAAAAAAATGGATTATGCTGGGGTCGGAAATGGATATTTTGTAGCAATTACACTTAGATATAGCCTTTTTCCACCTGTGGTTAAGGGTATAACAACGACAATGCACTTTTTGATGAATAAATGTATTTCCAGCACCTCAATAACATGCTTACAAAAATTTAAGTTAAAACTAGTAATCTTAAGTACTTACTAGTTTTTATTCACACATATTTTAAGCAAACACTGGATAAACTTGCTTGAACTAGGCAACAAAAAAGCACTAGCTTTATCTGAAAATTTTATTCACCACAAAACTAGTTTAAACTTAAAATTTGCTAGTTCCAGCTTGAACTATATTTTTATTCACACCGCCCAATGGGTCATGAAGGACACCTGTTGTTTTATTACAAATTAATAAGCCATGATGGGCCCCTGTTGCGGTCAATGACCAACTTAGAAATAAATTCTAATACGACTTTCGGTTTGCATGAAGTAGTGGAGTTCCTTTTACTAGGAAAAAGAAAGGTTAGTAGTTGAAATTGATAGAAAAAGTGATATAATTTTATAATGCAGTTAAAACAACAAGCTCGGTTAAGGATCAGTAATTATACCGTTTTGAGTACGAATATCGGCAACGCGAACATGACCGTCAGTACTCGTATATATTTTAACTATTATGCCCAGATTCCATGAAGTTGCAGGTAACTGCTTTTTTTTACTATGACTAAGTCGTCCACCAAAACCTCCTTTTGGGGATATTGCTATTTATAGCGTTTGTGTAGACCTACGAGCTATTCTTCCTTTCATCTTTTACAAAATTGATGAATCAAAGCTTTCATCTTGCGATATCGATTAACTATACTTATCGCACTATCATAAATTGTCGGTTCTGGCGGAGCCAGTATAGCCGATCCAATCAAGAAATGTCCAGGTGTCAGCGCAACTAGCTCGCTAGGATTATCAGGCATGGGGAATAAAGGACGAGAATTTAGACAAGCCTCTATTCTAGCCAAAAGCGTAGTAAATTCTTCAAAGGTGAAGGAACAAGAATACACCTCCTTTCTGAAATGAAGCTTGAAACTTCGCACACCGGATTCCCAAAAACCACCAATGTGAGAGGCACCAGCAGGTATAAATCGCCATGTTACACCTTTATGACCAAGAGTGGAACACATTCTAGCTTGACATTCTTTGAGGAAAGTTTTAAATTCTCTTGAAATCTTATTCGACGCGCCAACGAAATTTTTACCATTGTCCGAAAATATGGTCTGAGAAGAGGATACTCTTCTAGTAATGAAACGATTGAAAGCCGCTAAAAATGTGTCAGTATAAGTAGAACGCAGCTTCTAAGTGTGTCGCTTTCGTAGAAAAGTAGATTAAAATAAAAACGTACCCTTTCGTAATCTTACACGATCTACCATTATAAGTTTTCACGTCAAATGGTCCAGCAAAATCAACGCCTGTTGTCGTAAATGGTCTATCTAAAGTGGTACGTTCAGGGGGAAGAGCAGCCATTATTTGACTACACGATCGTTGTCTTTCCACTGTACAACGTTTGCATCGACGATTAATAGAGCGGACCAATGCTCCTAATCGAGGTACCCAATACTCACATCGGTAGATTCGCAACATTAATTTATTCCCTCCATGAATCGTAAGTAAATGTATAAATTCCGCCATACAACTGTTGAATCCGATCGTAATCTCAATTTCACTAAGAATACCCTTCAATAATTCCGATGCCAAAACCACTTCGCACAAATCCAGACGGGGTAATGAAACAGATTTAAGAGGTGCGACCTTTGTCTTAGTGTATAACAAATGAACATTTGTATCTCCATTTGGTGTTTCACTTCGAATATAAATTACCCCAGCATATGTTTTTTCAGAGGCATCTGAGAAAACATGCAGTTAAACAGATGAGGATCTGTAATAATTTACCCATTTTGGCACTTGAATAAAATACAGCTGATGAAAAACTTTAACGAATTTTAACCATTGCTTTATTGTAGAGGATGTGAGTAAATCATCCCAACTGATATTATCCAGCCAAATACGTTGCATTATTATTTTATCTGTAATAATTACTGGAATCAACCAGCCAACGGGATCAAAAAATTTGGTTATAATCCCTTTTAGTGTATTCAGACTTTATATTTAGTGTATTCAGACTTTATCTTTAGCGGACTGATTTTGAAAAAAATGAATCTAACTGGGCATTCCTTAAAATCCCCAAAGTTTTTGAACAAGTAGCATCGAATGACAAAACTTTTGCATCCACTTAATGATCCGGAGGCAAGTCATTCAAAATCGATTTTTTATTTGATGACCATTTTCTTAATTCGAAACCAGCTGATAACAACGCATCTTTCAACTGATCTCTGGCCAAAAAAGCACTACAAATATCATGTGCTCCAGCCAACACATCATCAACATACATATTTGTCCTCAAAATCTTTGAAGCCAAGGAAAACTCTTCTTCGCAATCATCCGCCGTTTGCAATAAAGTTCTAATTGCCAAATAAGTGGCACAATTCAACCCAAACGTCACTGTTTGTAATTCATAGTCTGTTATTTGATCGTCAGTGGACGATCTATAAAGAATCCTCTGAAATGGCGTATGGCACGAATGAACACGAATTTGCCTATACATTTTCGAAATATCACAGTTAAATACAAATTCGTATGTACGCCAGCGTAAAATTAAATTTACCAAATCAGCCTGTAGGGTAGGCCCTACAAAAAGGCAATCATTTAGCTGTTGCCATTGGATTAAAAACGACTCTTAATTTTGTCGTTTTTCTCTCCAGTTTAATTACGGGATGATGTAGCAAATAGCAAGACTCCGTGACAGCTCTGCTACTAACTTTAGTCGGTTGTAGGTGGCCTAAATCTAAATAATCGTCTAAGACATCATCAAACATGACTTTTATTTCCGGCCTACGAGAGAGGGAAGCTTCCATTCTAATTAATGGTTTCATAGCGTCAGATCTGGATATTCTCAGATTAATTTCACGAGGAAATTCTGGTTTAAAAGGAAATGAAACAATATCAAACAATACCAAAATCTCAAAAGATTTTTGTTCAAATTATCCTCATCAGTAAAGGCAACAGCAACTAAAACATCAATGGGACCCGTCAGAATCCATTAAAATAAAGTTTTCTGAGCCATAAGAGACCCAACAACACTTCTGCGAATCTAACCAAGAATTATTTTTGGGTACAAATCGGCATCAATTAAATTGTTTTATTTGTTAGAATATTGCCTTTTTCAACAATTGGGTTTATTCTCGTTTAAATTGCTCTAAACGAATGAATATTTTTTAGAAATTGGAAGATGGCGACACAAGTTTAATAAAACCGTTAGCAGTTTTACTCGTTAGAATCCAAATTAATACTCCGAAAATAAAAAGTTGATAAAACTGGAGTATAATTTAGATCCAAACAGAGTAATAAAAAGACGAATTAAGAAAGTCAACGAATTGAAGACATTTTACATTAAGCATTGCCGGCTACCTTGCACTAACACCGTTAGAGGCAATTTAAAAGCAAGAATTAAGTATATTAAAATATTTTATTAAATAAAATTATATTTTTTTAAATAAAGTTAAAATTAAAATGTCAGTAAGGTATCTATAGTACTAGGAAATAATGAAGGTTAAAATATGATAAATAATAAATTTTGGTTGGTCAAAATGACCAGTTTCCGTCCGTATGTCCATCACGCGAATGTGATCATCACTTCCAGGATATGTCTTAACAACACGACCTAATTTCCAAGACGTTGGAGAAAGCTGTTCATGGCGAATAGCGACTAAGTCATTTACTGATATGTCCCTTTCATGAAACTTCTACTAATACCGTTGACAAATATTCATCCTTCCACCGAAGGCAGAAGTGATGAGTAAATGCTTTAACTTTCCTGTAGCGATTAACGAGACTAATAGGCGTTTCGTAAATTGACGGTTCAGGAGGAACTAAAATTGGTGAACCTATCAAAAAATGACCTGGCGTAAGAGCCACTGGCTCATTAAGGTTATCACTCATTGGACAAAGCGGCCGAGAATTAAGACAATCTTCTATTCTAGCCAGAACCGTTGAAAGTTCCTCAAACGTATATTTAACCCCTTGAGCTTCTTTGCGAAAGTGGAGTTTAAAACTTTTGACTCCTGCTTCCCACAAACCTCCCATATGGGGAGCACCAGCGGGAATAAACCGCCATGACAAACCATTAACATTAAACGTAGAACACATTCTTGCTTGACTCTCTAATAAAAACGTCCTAAAATTCCTTTCTTATTCTCGTGAAGCGCAACAAAATTTGTACCATTATCGGAAAATATTGTATTCAGACAACCTATTCTGGATATAAAGCGATTAAAAGCAGCCAAAAACCTATCCGTGGTCAAATCTGATACTGCTTCCAAATGTATTGCCTTCGTAGAAAAGCATTAAAAAATACAGACATATGCCTTTAAAACCAGACTTGATCTTACGCTCGAACTTTTCATATTAAATGGACCTGCAAAGTCCACACCAGTAGTCGTGAATGGCCGATCTAAAACCGTCCTCTCTGGTGGCAAACCAGCCATTATCTGTCTACATGAGCGCTTACGATCAAGAATGCAACGCTTACAACGGTTGACAACTGTGCGGACCAATGTTTTCAATCTTGGAATCCAATACTCGATTCGTAAAATCCTAAGCATTAACTGATTCCCTCCATGAATTGAAATTAAATGAACAAACTGATTTAAAAGAAATATAAAACGACAAGAATATCGTCCATTAAGACGCATAACTCTTTCTTTATCCAGAAATGGATTTAGAGTTAAAAGAGAACTCTTTGAAGAAAGTGGTTTCCCCTCCAAAAGACACTTATATTCATCAGAAAAATGGGCTTTTTGGGCAATAATGGCCAAATGAATTTTTACCCGTTCCACTTCTACGCCAGAGATGCTAACTGACCCATATGAATAGCGACCTTTATGTGCCAAATTATTAAAAAACCTAAATACGTATGCAATTACTCGAAGATTACGATCAAAAGAAGATAATCTCTCCAAAATATCATCATAATCATCAAAAAATGAAGCATGAGATTTTACAGCACGTGCCTCCAGATCAGTGTCCAATATAGTCAAATTTCTCAGATTTCATTCAGATTTATTTTTCTGAAGCCAATGTGGCAAAAGATCACAACGTGATAAGTCTGAGGGCGATTTACCTCGACTCCCTGATATAACATGGTACCAATTATGACTGCCAACAATTTCCTGAATTTTACAAACTCTGTTGGGAACAAAAGTTGTCCAAGAACAAGCGTCTTTTCTAAGCCAGGAAAGGACAAGAATTAATCTGACAAAGTGGCACGTTAATCTCGCCTAATACAGTTTTTAAAAGATCAGATGCTAAAACTGCAGCACAAAGTTCCAAACGAGGTAAAGAAACTGACTTAATGGGAGCAACCTTAGTCTTACAGGTTAACAAATTAATAATTATTTCGCCGTTAGGTCTTTCAATACGTATACATATGAAACCCGCATATGCCTCCTCTGAGGCATCAGAAAAAATATGAAGCTCAACGGCGGACCCAGGTTCAAAATGAACCCATCTTGGAATTTGTATATAATTAACTTCATGGTATGAAGCAACAAATCTTCCCCATTCCGCTTTGTCGTTGGCCTTAGTAAGTCATCCCACTCTATATTATCCTGCCAAACCCTTTGCATGATCATTTTCGCAACCACAATCACCGGACCTGACCATCCCACGGAATCAAATAGCTTAGCAATAATGGATAAAACTTCTCTTTTGGTATATTCAGATCGCAATGTAATTGGATCCACTTTAAAGTAAAATGCGTCCAAATGAGCATTTCACTGAAGACCAAGAGTTTTCGAACTACTTGACTCAATAAAAGTCAATAGTTTGGCATCAACCAAATGATCAGGAGGAAGTTCCTCCAATATGGCCATTTCATTAGATGACAATTGAGCCCCAGTGAGTACATCCTCAACGTACAAACACTTTCGCAGAATATGTGCTGCCAGCGGGTACTCATTTTCAATGTCGTCAGACAACTGTAGTAATGTACGAATGGCAAGATAAGGTGCACAATTGACCCCAAAGGTCACTGTCCTTAATTTCCTCCGAACGACAATTTTGAAAAAATACGCTGAAATGGAGTATGTGCCCCATCCAATATAATTTGCCGATACATTTTAGTTAAGTCGCAGTTAAAAACAAACCTAAAAAGTCGCCAACGTAGTATAAGCAAGACTATATCCGCTTGTAATGTGGGTCCCACATAAAGACAGTCGTTCAGGCTATTGCCGCTGGAAGTTTTATTAGATGCATTAAATACTACCCTTAATTTCGTAGTTTTGCGATCAAATTTTATCACCAGATGATGCGGTAAGTAACAAACCATATCAGGGTAATTATTTGTTACAGGTTTCATATAACCTAAAGATAAGTATTCGCTTACAACGTCGTCATACATTTTCTTTACCAGAAGTTTTCGTAACAGAGAAGACTCGTTTCTTAAAAACTCTCCGTTTACACTCCGTTTAGATGAACCTAAAGAAACTTTTTCGGGAAAATCCGCTCTGAAATTTAGGATCTGCCAATCGTATATTTGACAAGCCCCTGCGAAGTTTATCCTATACTATAAAGGATCGTAGATTACCGGAGATTCTCAAGTGCCGTAGTCGTCAAGCAAATCGAAGAATCCAAAAGAGAACCTATTTCAATAGAACAGAGTTTCCGAATAGTGGCAGAGACTGTTTGGTTTACCCAAAATTTTGGCATTCGTAGAATGCGCAGAAATTTTTAAACAGTTCTGCTATCGCTCAGATATAAATGATGTTTCTGAAGCAGGATCAATCAGGGCGCGAGCTGAGTACGTAATACCCTGGTGACGTATATTTACCATTGCCATCCCTAATAATACAGTCTGACTCTGAGAAACATGATATACTTGACGACTTACAGTAGCCGAAGATACTATACCGCGAGAGGTAGATGGCAGTGCTGGCTCTATGGGTCCAGGGTTATCCTGCGTAAAATAAACGCCTGGACTCGCAGCGCCGAATTAGAAGAATTCCTAACAAAATCCTCCGCATTCCTGTGTAACAGGGTATGATGTCTCCTAATGCAACTTGAACAATTATGAATACTCTTACAATCTTTCACTTCATGTGCGCGCGATAAAAAATTAACGCAACAATGAAATTTTTTAACTGTCGAAAATCTTTCCGATATCGAAAGATTTTTAAATCGTTTGTAATCCCGCAAAAAGTGGCTTTGATTTTTAAAAAGAACACAATTATTTGACGTTGATGAACTCGCATAATGGGCCTTTACCTTTTGTACAACTTTCTTCTTTTCATGTGAGGAGTAGCTTGTATTGCGTAAACATTCTAATGTCTGAATCCTTTCTGTCAGAAAGGCATCTAAATCCTTCCATTTACACAAAAAAAATTTGTCCTTAATACTTTGTTCCCACAAAAGTGACAGTAATATCTGGAACTCTCTGAACACAAACAAAAACCATAATTTGATTCCAATTCTCGGTCGACACATTATAAATGGAAGAGGCAGACAGGCAGCTATTTATGCCCCTTTGTAAAGACTTAAGATTCACACAAGTCTCCTTATCTAACACTTGAAGGTTGAAAAGAACTTTAAGTTGGTTGTTAATCAACATACGAGGATTTTCATAAGCCTCCCTGAGACTTTTCCACGCTATATCAAAACTCTCATTCGAAAGTGGGCATTTAGAGACGATCTCTTTCGCCTTGCCACTGGTTTTTCGCCGCAAATGGCATAGCCGCTCAATATTATTAAGACACGCACTATTCACTTATAACGCAGTAAATAAATCCCTAAAGGTGGGCCAAGAAAGGTAATCCTCTTCAAACGTGTCAACGTGGCAGGGTGGTAACGACAAAGTGTGATCTGAAACATCAGCACTGCACATATGTGCCATCTGGGAAATATTACATTTAATTTCCGATTCAAACACACGCTTCTTTCTATTTACTTTTCCTAAACACGTAAAATAGGCCGTATATGTAGCGCGATACTTTGCGGTTATAGCATTACCCTGATCCAATTTTGTATCGTTACAACTTTTTAAAAAATCTAAACACTCCTCCTGTGTCAACTTAACTTTGTCCCACAAAAGTCTTAACTCTTCGCCATGAAGCTTTAATGTATCGACTGTGTGTTCTTCATCTTTTATATCATTAAAAAAGCTTCAAAGTCTATAAGAGCATCCGAAGCTCTAATAAATCTATCAAGTGTTGTAATAGACATTATTTCTTAATTTTCGGCAAATCAAAACAAAAAAATTAACTTTAACACTTAAATTTAACACTTAAATTTTAATCAAATTATATTTAAATAAAAAAGAAATATTTTTAAATTAAATATAATTAATAATTAAACACAAAACAACATTATCAATTTAAAACAAAATAAATGATAGTCAAACCGACTGAAAGTAGGGTGCAATTTGTAAATTCAAGAAGAAGTACCGATGTAATGTTAATGTATATGTATATATGTAATCTCTATAAAAACACACCACTATTTCATGCACTTGATATTTATTTTTAATGCTTGTAGAATTTTATACACTATATATATTTTTTTCCGTAGGCTTTGAATTATTTTTACTTTTATAATAATTATTTTCACTATTTAATAGACAAAAAACACACCGTATATTTATTAAAACAAAATGAACCGCAAGACGATCAACCACCTCACATACGTATGTATGTATGTAGATATTAAAAACGCACACAAATAAAACAAGTCGCATATATGTATTAAAGACGTGCACAGTTCCAACCAAACACACCAGTACCTCGTTTCTGTATTTCTCGCATCGTAAAAGTTTTCGCATGAAACAAGTAAATTTTTAGAAAAACGATGTAAATTGAATCAAAAAATGGGTTTTCTCACACAAGTGTTTCTGTATCTTTAAAATGCGAGAACTATATGTCATTTAAGTTATTTTCCAACAGTTATTGGAAGTATGCGAGAAAAAGTGTTTCTGTACCAATATTTTGTGAAAAGTTTTACGCAAGAACTGTCAAAATAACTCACATTTCAAAACAGCGCGAGAACAAGTAAGATTTAAAATATATTTTTAAATTTGTGTAAACATGGAGTCTAAATCAGCCGAAAGGTAAAAAGCAATTTAAATTAATAATAAAAAAGTATTATCAATAAGTATTTATGCATTTGTTTATGTTTTATATCTTTTTATATAGAAAATAGAAAGAATTTCCAAACAGCTAAAGCTAATTGATTACATGTCCTCCACACTGTATTATAAATTTTTTTTCGCTATATTATTTAAAACTTATTTTATTTATTAACTCTTTTCTACACAGTCACTATTTTTCTATATTGGTTAATAATTTATTTCTTTATTTTGACGTTTTGTTTTTATTTGACACTAGTACTGGAATTATTCCAGTAAAAACAGAATCAGTGCTGTCTGTTTTTGCATTAAGAACCAGAAACACTTTTTACTCGCAAATCGAGAAACGATGAAATTTTTTGTTTCACTCTTGATATGAAAACTTTTACGATGCGAGAAATACAGAAACGAGGTACAGTTTTCATTTGTTTTCTGTTGTGAGTGAGTATAGATATGTTATTTTGTGTTTCTGTTACAAGTTGGTATTGTTACCAGCGTTGCCACACAAGAAATTGACTTCCTACCAATATTTTTCAAAAATCCTACCAAAATCGTTCACAGCCTACCAAAAATTTAAAAATGCGTTTCTTGCACATAAACTCTGTTATACTCACTTGGTTTTTTTCCGTAACTCTTGAGGTGGAAATTTGTCTTTTGGTGATTTTTAAGATGGATGTTATGATTTAAAATAGTTTTAGAGCATACTATGCAGAATGAACACCCATCCCTTTCCTGGAGCCAATCAAATTCGCTCAACCATTCGGTTCTAAAACTTTTTTTACTGTTTCTTTACATGCAATATTACTAAATATTTATGTAATTAATAGGTACATATATACAATTAAAAAAGTTTACTTACTTTTCCATTTTGTCTGTTAATTTTTTTAATACAAACACTTGTAAATAAGCCTTCACTCAAAAATATTGTTAACTTCAATTTCATAATATTGTTCGCGTTTCTTAAACCAGAGATGGCTATAGCTTTAATCATCTTTATGCAAAAAAGCAGAGATGTTTTTATTACACCTAAAACAGTTTTTGAAAACAGTGGTAAAACTATTCACAGTTATTGTTTATTTAATTCAAAGTTACATTTTATTATTTTATGTTCTGAATTTTTAAGGTAAAAAATTTACTGTTGCTACAGGAGGAAAACCTACCACTGTTTTTTAAAAACGAAAAACTACCAAGTTTGGTCCGATTGGACCAAAGCGGCAACGCTGATTGTTACTCTCTCAAACCAGTTATGGTGTGAGCGAGTCATGAGAGAATGAGAATGACAATAACTGTTTGCCTACAATTTTTTGAAACATATACAATAGGTATTCGTGCTTGCACCATAAGTACTTATTGTATGTCGACAAGAAATATGCCTATGTGTATTGTATGGGAATATGTTTGTGTGAAGGAACGAATAAAAACTTTTACGACACCAAATAAATGACTTAAAAAAGTGTCCTATGCATTTTAATAATATTTATTGTGCAAAAGTTTTTTTTTATAACAAATATATTATTCTTAATAATTCTATTTTTTTATAAATACAATATTAAATATATGACGGAAAGACATCTTGGCCTTCACCGAAGAAATATGCTGCATTTATAATAGTTTCATGAAAGAAATTTTTATACAAAATTTTAAAACAAATTCTTTAAACATTACGTCATAAGTCCAAGGATGTATGTATATGCAAATTCATAAAATTATAAAAAGATAGTTGCTTTTACATATTTCTTCTGGTAATTCTAATTATAACCCCATCGGAAATCAAAATAAAACCAATCAACTTATTAATTACGCAATAAATTTAAAAAGCAAGTTCAGAAATTTATGTTGGAGTAAAAAATATAAGTAATTCAGTTTATATTTTCTTAAATTATAAAGGTTTATATAAAAATTAAAAAAATAAAAGTAACAGGAATTCATGTTTAATCAGAAATAATAAAATGATAAAAAGAGTAATTGGTAAACAAAACAATAAAAAATTATAATAAAAAGTAAAAAATTAAATAACATAAAATACAACATTAACTACAAATCAGTCTTTGGAATTGACATTTACAAATAAAATTTCATTAAATGATTTTTTATTTAAGTCAAGTTTCGACATCGTTTTCGTCTCTTATTGTACCGAAACAATCCCATATTTTGCTTCGCCCTCTTTTTTCATTGATTTTATAAAAAATTGACGAAATTTTTTCTTTAATTTCAAAATTTTGCATTTTTTTAATTCAAAGTATAATTATGAAACCAACGCAATGAGACTGAAGAAAATGCACTGCTTTACTTTGCTAAATTTATTAGTAATTTATGGTAAATGCATTAAAAAAATTAAGAGGAATTTCTCAAACAGCAATAAGCGAAAAAGACGGTTTTTACACCACTTTTCTGCAATTTTTTTTTTATTGAATTTTTTAAAATTTTTTACAAATTAGCAAATAACACTGCAAATATGCTAAATGCAATAAAATTTTATTGCAGGGATTTCCGAAGATAATGAATATATGATAGAAAATGCAGTAACATTTCATAGGAAGTAAAAAAGGGGTTATTCCTTCAACGGGTTTTCCATTTTTAATGTATTCAGTTAAAAAGATTACTATGTATGTATTAAAGAGATTTTTTTTAACAAAATCTTACCTTAAATATTGAAATTTCAAAACAACTTACTACATATGAGAATTAATACTAATTGAATATTAAACCTCCTTAAAAATTATTTAGGATAAGAAATATCAATTTTTAGCTCTTTTCACTCTAAATGTCACGTTTATAATTATAATTTATCTTACTCAAATTTTTCTTTAGGTTTTACAACATTAAAAACTTAAGTTTTAAAGTTCAAATAACGTACTTTGATTTATGTATGATATATTTCATATTTAATTTAAAAAATTTGAGGCTATTATTAATAAAAACAAAACGGTTCCATTATGCTTTTTTCATCACATAGTTTACCAAACACACATAATTTATTTTTCATAAAAATTTTAAAACAAAAATCTAAACGGACATTAATTAACATCATTAAAAAGCACAACATTTGTGTTTTTCCTTTATGAAGTATTGTCTTTATAAAACTCTCTTTGAATACTTATTGTAACCACAAGTAAACAAAAATAATTGTGGTACAACAAATATTTGAGAATATCAAACAGATAATTCTCTCACTAACTGTATGGAACAATATGTAACTGGTGCTCTTTAAATGGTTATAAGTGAGTGTGTAAAAGCAAAAGCAGACAATATCGGTTATACCAGTTCTCTCATTTATACAAGTAGTATATGGTATTTCAATGGTATAGCTGTTTTGAAAATACTTTGTTGTATACTCGTGCATGCCTTTAATATGTATGTGTTTTATTTATCATATTCCTTACTCTTTTGTAAATTATTATTCCACTTTCACTTTAATTAAAAAGCACTTATTTAAAATGAAATTACCCACCTTTATCTCAAATGAATTTACCAAAAAATGAGGTGAAGTTGGTGTTGTGAAAATG
This sequence comes from Gymnosoma rotundatum, assembly GCA_916610165.2. Taxonomy (NCBI): domain Eukaryota; kingdom Metazoa; phylum Arthropoda; class Insecta; order Diptera; family Tachinidae; genus Gymnosoma; species Gymnosoma rotundatum. The sequence continues at coordinate 115,583,652 of OU744336.1, forward strand.
AAGTTGTAGATCTTTAAATAGAAACAAAATAAAGGTGGTTCTTCTCCAATAGAATATTACTTCCCAAGATCCGGCTCGAATGGACAAAAATGTTGGTGTGTAAAGAATTAAAAGATAAATAAAAAAAGATAAGGTTTAAAGTTTTTGAATTAAATTGTTTCTTTTTTTTTTTCTTTTATATTAGAATATTACCTTTTTCAACAATTGGGTTTATTCTCGTTGAAATTGCTCTAAACGAATGAATATTTTTTAGAAATTGGAAGATGGCGACACAAGTTTAATTAAACCGTTAGCGGTTTTACTCGTTAGAATCCAAAATAATACTGCGAAAATACACAGTTGATAAAACTGCAGTATAATTTAGATCCTAACAGAGTAATAAAAAGACGAATTAATAAAGTCAACAAATTGAAGACATTTCTATTAAACAACAACGATAAGGCAGTATTGTCCTTAATAATTTGCTCCCATAGCGTAATTGTCACAGTTGGTAATCGTTGAGTACAAATAAAAACTATCATCGTGTCCCAATTCTGATTGATTGACATACCAGACAAAAAACTATTAATACCCCTTTGCAAAGTTTTCAAAGCCGCACTAGACTCTTTTGAGACCGACTCTAAACTAAATAAAAATTTTAATTGGTTATTTACCAACATGTGTGGATTCTCATAGGTATCCCTTAGACTCTTCCACGCGATCTCAAACTCGGAATTTGTAAGCGGACACTTTGACACAATTTCCCTAGCTTCTTTTCCAGTTCTCTTTACTAAATAACATAATCTCTCACTATTCCTCAAACGGCTATTATTAATATACAGAGCAGTGAAAAGATCACGAAAAGTTGGCCACGCAAGATAGTCACCACTGAAAATGTCCGTGTCACACGGTGGCAGGTGTAAATTATGACAAATATCCATAGCCGAAGTATCACCACTTCTTGTCGGACACTTTGGTTCAGACTTAGCACCCAACTCATCACTTTTCACTCTCATTGTCCTCATACACCGAGCATACGTATTAAGAGTACTTTGATATTTACCTTCAGTCACTTCTAAAACTTCAGGTTTCGCCTTTGTAGACGTTTCAATATAATCTAGGCACTTCTCGTATGTATCCTTGACTTTCGCCCATAACGATTTCAACTCATCACTCATCACCTCGATCGTATAAATGTGATAATCTTCCTCTTTGTTTTTATTGAAATTCGCTTCAAATTTAAAAATTGCGTCGGAAACGCGAGTAAAATTAGTAAACGCATTCAACGACATTTTAGAATCCAAAATCTTAAATTCTTAAAAACGAGGAAAATCAGAACAAATACCGCAAAATCTCACTGTATATAGTCTAAAAGACCGATTGTACTGACAAATAATGGCACAAAAAAAAGAATAAATCTCGTAGAAAATGACACAAAATTTGCCGATTGTAAAATTACGAAAAAATTCAATTCCGATGAAACTCAGGTGCTAAAGTTGCATGTACACAAAAACAAATCAAACAATTGCAGTAAATGCACTCACAAATAAATTAACCAATTATGTGCACAGTTTTTTAACAAAGGCTATTTTCTCATATATTTACATATATACATGCATCTATTTGTCTTATATTCGGCACTTTTTTATTTAATAATTTATGGTATAATTAATTTATGAATAAAATTTTTTTTTATTTTTTTTAATCAATTTACTAACCTTTTTTACAATTGAAAAATGGTGTTTGAAAAATTATTATTCCTCGTAAAAGGTTTCTACGTATTTCTTCCTTCTAGAAGGCGATTGAAAATTCTTTGCGTAATCCGGTTCGTATGGACCGAAATGCGAGAATTTGCAATATGAGAAAAGAATTTATATTTCTTTATTTGTATATAAAATGGATTACTTTTTTTCTAGTACAAACTCCAAAGAACGAAATGAGGTTTAAACATGTCAGATACTTATAAATAAGTAAAAAGTGGCAAACAATATTTAAAAACCGTTAGCGGTTTACTCGTTGAAAGTACAAAAAGAAGATTTCCAACAAGGGTGTAAATTAAAGTTAGTCTTAATTGACTTTAAAATACTCCAAACAATAATTATAAAATTTACACTGGTATTAAAACAACTTATATAATGAAATAATTACTTTTTCAGTAATATTACTTTACTTCGTGTCTACAGCATAAATTACAAAAATTTGGCCATATATAACAAAATTATACATGATACCTGGTGTTTTCAAAAGTTACAAAAGAATGTAACCAAAAGCCAACACTGCTCCAAACGTAACATATACCCGCGTTCCTCATAGATGTATGCAAATTCTTATTCTACCCTTCACCACAAAAAGTTGAAAAGCAGTATATATAAGTTTGTCATTCCGTGTGTAATTTCTACAATATCCAATCCCGACCCCATATAGTATATATATTCTGACTTCTTGTGCATAGCGATGTCCGTTTGTCCGTCCGTATTACTGTTAAAATCAACTTGATTTCACAAAAAAATATGTCAATCGATCAGATATAGTGTCGAAAGAGCTGTTATTGGAAATCAGCATCATAGCATAGTTTTTTATGAAAATTAAATAATTTTTAAAATATTCCCGTGTTTTTCATTAAATAATTTGCAAAGTGCCTGTGCACAGAAATAAATTATCGCAGTGTTTTGTGATATTTTATTTTTCATCCTGTTTTAACTGTATAAAAGAGCCGAAAAAAAGTCAGCCGTACACAGTGGAGAAAGAAAAATGGAATAACTGTTGGTTATTGTTGTTTTTGCCTTAACTTTGATTTTTGTCTTTGCTTTATTGTTTGGACAAAAACTTTTAGTTAATTTAAAATGTTTGTCAGAAGTTTCCTGAAGAGTTAAGTAAGCGGTAACGAAATGGCCATCGAGACGTGCTATGACCCTCAATAATCAATATCGGTCATTTAAATAATTAGTTGGGATAAAAGAAAAAACGATTTTATTTTGAAAATTATTTAATAAGGTATGTGATGAAAATCGATTTCGTCATCCAGACGATTTAAAACCGTGAATGGTTGTGATATCCTTACTATTTTCTTTTTCTTAATACCTTCAATATATATTTCAATAACTCTCCATTCAGTTTCTACAATTACTTTGGAGTAACTTCTTTAGTTTTGTTTAAAATTTATCTCAAAACGAATCCGTTTTCAAATCGATCGATTTCCATCACATACCTGAATATAATAATACGCAGGAAAATACTTATCAAAACTCGAGACCCATCTTAACCTACTTGCTCGCAATATATTAAACTTTAGTGGACAAATCCGCTTAAGGCTCTAGTTGTCAATGATTCAATTGAAGCGTCTGAATACTGAATGGATCTTGCTACGGGAAGAAAAGATAAAATTGTGGAAAAAAATTTAAGTCCAACCAATTTTGGAAATTATTATCCTATACAGAAAGCTTAACGCACTTTTTACGAAAAAGGTTAAAGAAGCGAAAACCAAATCTTATAAAGAATTTACAACAAATATATCCCCAACAACTCTAATACAACAGATATGGGAAACTGTCAGAGCTTTTTCGGATAAACCCGTTAAAGCACATTACATTCATGCTTTAAAGAAACCATATGGTACACCCACAGGTGAAACTCAGGGTATTGTCGACCTACTTGCGAAAATTATTGCGATAAAATCGTCTGATGATAATTTCAATATAAACTTTCTCAATTGCAAAAATAACGCAGTAAATTTTGTATACAAGCCAATGAAACTCACAAAATCCAGCATAGACATAAGGCCCAACTATAATTGCATTCGCTAGCTTTAGCTTATGTCAAAAATCCAACGAAAAGCCTTGCTTATGTAACTTATTAAAGAAATTTATGTGGCAACAATGTACTTGCATAAATTTAGTAACTTATTTGCCACAGTTGCACATTTATGTTTAATTCGTACTTTTGCCAAAAATAATTTCTATATAAATAAACAAAATTTTAAAACGAAAAGGCTTTAAAGAAGATTTTTTATATATTTAATAACAATCACATAAACATTTCCATATTTTGGTTCATGTTCTAAGAAAAAGTAAAAAAAAAATTATTACAAGTTATATTCTGTTTTGCGTTTGTGGCCAACCGTACCAAAAAATGCAACGATGTTCATCTTCGTTTATGTCGTATACATATGTGTGTATTAACACAAATTTAATTTAAATATATTATATTTGTAAGAAATTGGCATTAAGAAAAATGTTATAGAAAAAAGTTTTTATTGAATTAAAAACTAATAATTTTTAGGTCTTAAATAAAATTTTTCTTCATCAATGTATAACACAAAGCACAATAATCTGTTTTCGAACGGAAAGGGCGATTAGTTTCGTACCTTGCATAAAGAAATAAAATTTAACGAAACTTGACGAAAAGTTATCTTATGTACCAAGGCGAATTAATACAGGTGATTTCACGGCTACAACAATGCAACAACACAAAAAACAACAGGGATTTTGTTGCTACAAAATTTAGGTATGTTGTCAACAACAATTGTTAAAACAAAATAAAAAAAATTGAGAAAAATTAAAAATAAAGTAAAATGTTAATTCACTAATGAAAGTAATAAAGAAATTTAAACGAAGCCATTGGGTAGTACTTTGCTTTATGGCATCACTGATGATGGCAGTTATATTTATACGATTGTTGAAATAGTTCTTCGATCTTATCACCTGGAACGCCTGCAGGCCTCTAAATAGGCCAACTATTCAGGCTTTTCAGATTCTGAAGATGAAAGTGCAGTGAGACGAAAGTGAAAGTGCAGTCAGACGAATTTATACATTACTTCTCTTTCATATTTTACAGAGAAAGAAGTACCGAGCTTTTGATAGTGAAGATAATTGTAATACCTTTGATCTTGAGGCTTAAGATTTAGTTTTAGCAATAATATAAATGTATGTATATAATTTTAAATAAGGAAATTGTAACATATGAATAGAATAAAGGAAATCTTCAATCGACTTTTGAGATCTAAGGATACGTAAGCATGCTAACAATTTCGCGGTTGACTTCATACTTATGTTCATATATGTTATATGTTATTTTGCGTACTTTATTGTGTTTTTTTTTTTTAATTCTAATGTAGGGAGCTTTTATTGATATGTGCAGCAGGTTTAACCTTTCACCTATTATTCCTTATGAGATGTGTTTTTGATACTGTGTCTGTCTTTAAGAAAAAATATTTAAATACTTTTTAGTATGTTTTAGTACCATTACGCCGCTAAAATTTGGGTGCTTTCACAAAAAAATGTATTTTAGCCAAGGTTCTAAGACACCTCCTTACAAAATCTTATTCAAATCCATCCAGCAGTTCTTACGTGATGCGTTGTTCACAGACAGGCAGACAAAGAAAAATATGTGTTTTATTTTCCATATCGATTACTATATACACAACAACAACAAATTCAAAAAATATTTCATGTACAAAAATTATTCTTTTACAGTTTTATTATACCAGAAATGAAGTTGTCTGGTTGTTTGTTCAGTATGAAGGACCGACCTTGTACATGCCACATACTCATCTTCCAATTGAGGAGTGTTACTTGTATCACATAATCAACTCCATATCCGAAACGAACACGGATATCCATAGCACAAGGGGAGGCGTCATAATCTTGCACAGCAAGCAGAAAAATCTAATTGTGGTTACTATCTCTTAACGCGTACATCAATTATGCAGGAATAGGCGATAATACGAGTCCAAATTGTACTAATTTTTTTAAAGAATTAAAATATTTTTTGTTATTAGTGTAACCGACGGCTACTAAATTATCGACCCTACCTTATTTTGCAACTAAGTATTTCTTAAGCCTCCTTGATACAACGGGGTAATTGTTTGCTATTTTTCCTTTGTTCAACTTTCTTAAATTTATGTATCACGAATTTAATAAAGTTTCGCCATTATTCTATTGGTAACAAGAAGCGCGACATATAAAATTAATAGGTTTTGAAACAACTATTAAAAACTAAGGTAAAATTAAAACATTATTTATAAAATAATTGAAATATTAATAAAATTTCGCTTTCAGAATTTTAAAGCGACCAAAGCTATTGAAACTTGGTTTTTATTTAACAATTAGCGATCAAAACACTTAAAATTTTTTTAACAAATTATCTATTTTTGACAATTTTTAAACAAGCCCAATGCGCCTTGACAACTACAATGTATATAGCAGAGACCTGCAACTTGTATGATCGAACCGTCTTGTTCACAGTAGTTGAATTTTAAGAACGACACGAACAAGTATTACATCAATTTAATACTCGTTGCTTTTTATACACAAACACAAAATGCAACAATAAGTTTAAATCATTTTCAACAGACTCGAACAGATTTGTATTGAAACAAAAAAGTCTCGTTAACAAGAAGAATCGAGCCACTTGAAAGTAAAAAAGCGCTATGCAGAAAAATATAAAAACAATAAGAAAAACCTACAGATGTGCATTTTCTATCTATTTAACATATGAGCATTTTCTTATTTCTAGCTGACAGTGAAAAAATTTATTCGAAGGGTATAGAAACACTTTAAAGGTGAAAACAAAATTTTATACAAATAAAATATTTTACAAGCAAACAAAATTTTTGTTAATATCATATTTACACATGTACTATGCAAATAAATGTAAAAATTTGTATTTTTATAAATTTTGCTCCAAATATAAATAATGAAATGCAAAGTATATAATTTGTTTTTTTTTTTTAATTTTCAGACTTTATTTTCTAAAAAAATTATTTATGTAAATTATATAATAACTAAAAAAAGTAACATTTTCATGAAAAAATTATTTATAAAACAATAAAAAGAACATAAAATCTTAATTAAAAAATATTTACAAAAATTAATATAAAAAAGAAAAAAGAAACAAAATTAAGTAGCAATTCATGGTAAAAAAGGAACAAGTTCAACGTGTATTCAATAAACGTTTGGATATTAAGCACAAAAATTTATTGAAAAAGAATTTAAAAATGTAAAAAAAACGTAATAACAATAAGAGAAGAAAACATCGAGTAGAAAATTAATTTACAACTGAATTAAACACTTGTTTCGATAACAACAAGTTGGCTTTGATGCAAAAATAGATTCAAACCTTAAACAACACTATCAGAACATTCATGTTCGCAAAAATGGCGAGTACATAAAATGAATGTTTTAAACGAACGGTTTATTCAACAAGTGTTTTTTGCTTTTGAACAAAAACGATTCGACTCATAAAAAACTAAGTGCTTGTTTAAGTAGACTCGAAAATTACGCAACCGAAACCGATCTCTGGTATACAGCTGATGAGCTTTTTTGCCCGTGCGTTCACCTGTATTATTTCGCCATGTTTACCACTTATGATTTAATTTATTTGCACAGTTGTATAAGCTTGCTTAAGTTGTTTTATGCACATTATAGTTGGGTCTATAGAAAAACCATTCACATATATTGAATTTTAACTTGCACTTGCACTGAAAAAAAAACAAAGGACAATAGCCCAGGTGCTGATAAAATTTTATATTCAATGATTAAGAATTCGTCTTCTGTTTTAAAATTGCGTATTATAAACTTTTTTAATCATATACTCTTAAGTGATTTTATACCACATAATTAAAAAAAAGCCGGAATCATTTGTATACATAAACAAAAGCAAAGATGAATGTGATTCATATCGACCCAAGGCGAATCAATTATCAGGTGGCAGCGTAGGCGAATTCATTAATTTTCGCCGTGAACATTACTGTCAAACTCTATATATAAAAAATCTGTGTATATTTTTTAAATATGAAGTTTGACAGTATTTTTACCAGCAAAAAATAATGGATTCGCCTTGTCTAATACCATGTTCACATTACACCGTTTTTTCGTAATTCACTCTCCCATTCGGAATTCATCTTCTAATTACCAGCAGAATAACGTAATTTCCCATACAAATTTTTGAGAGCGAATCACCAATTTTGTAGGTTATTGAATTTAAATTACTACGGCAATTACGACAAAATCAGTGTCATCTCTAATTCTTATCGAAGTTTTACCTGAACAACTGTCAAATGATAAAAAGTAAACAAAGAAAAAGTTATATAGGACATTAAAAATTAAAATAAATATGGAAAAGAAAAATATAAAAAATGTAATGATAAGGCGACTACTAGCTACGGCTAGTGTACAGGAAGAGACGAAAAATAGTAAACAAAATAGTTGTTTTAAAATAAAATGGTTGTTGCAGTTGTTGTTTATAATAAAATGGCAAAACTTTTTTACAGTCCAACGTGTTTTCTACGAAATAAGCACACAACAACCAAACCAACGTATTTCTTTACTGTTCTCTCTGTATTTCGTCTTGTACATTTGTTTTGCTCTGTTTCAATCATCGATTGAACACGAATGCAAATTTGATTTTAGTCATTCTTACTTGTTTACTCACAACATTTTATACGCTGTTCCAGTATCATTTTGATTGTTATGAAGCACAGATAAAGGTAGATAGATGCGAAGAATGCGGATGAAGGTCGTAGCGGCCCAGAAAGTGCAGCATTTCATTCTGCTAACGTCTAATTTTTCTTGTTTTCTTTGGAAAAATTCCGCATACATATGTAAAAATAAATTTTCTTTCTAAAAAAGATTTTTAGAAATTAAAAATAAATGAACTTAAGCCAGAATAATTTCTATTCATTTATAATATTCACAGTTCAAATAATAATTTAATAAAAATTAAATTATAAGCAAGCAAGGCACAGCGAGCATTCATGCTTACTCCATAACAATCAAAACGACACTGGAACAGCATCTATAATGTTGTGAGTAAACAAGTAAGAATGACTAAAAACAAATTTGCATTCGTGTTCAATCCAGCGTTGCCAAAATGATGCTTTTATCATGTTTTTGATGATTTTTTAACCAAAATATGATTTGATGATTTTTTTTTTCTTAAATTATGATTTCTAATTTATAAAAACTATGATTTATGTATTTCAAGTGTGTACTACATAGTGAAGTTAAGTTTTGTATCAGCTTGCTGTAAACAAAACAAAATTTTTCAAAGCTCGTCCTGTTAAATACATAGAATGTATAAGGAAATTTTAAACAATTGTATACAAACAGAATATGTGAACATGAGTCTCAGTAACGACCTTGACTTTGAAAACAAAAGTCTATTTCTACCTAACGAAGAAGTCTATCTGGGTTTTTTTGTTAAACAAAAGATTTCTAGTTTAAAGCTCACGACAAATGAAAAAAATTAATTTATTGAAAATTGTGTGGCATTTTACATTGAGTTATGTAAACAAATATTAAAACGAATTTAACGATACGTTGATTTTAACGATACGTTAAAAGAGTTCTCATCTCTTGACCCTTTGAATTTTATAAATAGAATAATTAATTCTCTTACAATTTTCCAAATTTAATTACTGAAAAAATATTCAAAATTTAGATATCGAATTTAGACAACTCCGTTTTATAAAATTTTACAACTCTAGATAATCTTAGCTGTGAGGAATTTTGGTCAAAAGTTTTAAAACAACATTCCAGCTTTTCCGGTGTTGTCAAAATTTGTTCAAAACTTAATAAGTCTTCCCATTTCTTTAGCAAATGTCGTACGAATATGCTCAATAGTTAATTTAAACAAAGGTAAATATAGAAATTGATTAGACAACAGCACTCTCGAAAGTATCTTATATGCAAAAGATTACTTAGCAAAAAGAAACTGATCCTGCTATAATTTAAAAATATGAAACCCTGTATACATTAAAGTAAAAGTTCTTTGTAAAACTAAGTACACTCTTAACAATAATAATTTAAATATATACAATGTATGTTAATATATGTTTTTTAATTATAATTTTTAAATAAAATTTTGTATTGAAAAAATGATGATTTTTTTACATAAAATATGATTTTTCTTTCTGCATATGATGATTTTCTTCTCAAAGCTTCTGGCAACGCTGGTTCAATCGATGATTGAAACAAAGCAAAAACAAACGTACAAGACGAAATACAGAGAGAACAGTAAAAAAATACGTTGGTATGTGTGTAAATTTAGTTTGGTGTTCACACATGCTCATTAAGCTTATTCAATTAGCACAAGACATATATATTTTACTAGGTATTCTCGTCCGCCCAGCTGATTTCTCTTTTTGTTAAATAACAACATACAGCGGCCAAAAAAAGTATTCGACATCTATATAAAATATTGTGTTTTAATAAAAATAATTAGATTTTGTTTAGTGGTAAAATTCGCATAAAGTTTAAGTTATTAAGGAACAAAAAATATAATTTAGTAAAAAATGAGATCTTTACAACTACTAAAACAAAAAAACATAATATTTACAACTTAAGTTAAAAACCAGAAACTAAAAAAGTATTCCACATGTCAAAAACTATTATAAAATTAAATTCTTATTGTCATTCTAGTAATGTGTTACTCTTCCTTTGCGCCGCATAAACTCTTTTAAACGCTCGGGCAAGACTTTACTAATGACATTGTATATGCTGGCTCAATTTTATACCATTCGTCCTGCAATATTGCCCTCATTGGTTTTTATTTGTAAATGCACGCGATCTAATTTTTTTCTCCAGAAGACCCCATAGATGTTCAATTTGGTTAAGATCTGGAGATTGTGGCGGCATTTATATCACTTGCGAGCAGTTTTATAAAAGCCATAGTCTTGTATATATTGCGGAATGTTTTGGATCATTATCTTGATAGAATTTAAGTTTGCCTGCAAGTCCTAGTTTTTCTGCGCTAGGACGCAAATTAATATATTTCAAATGATCCATTATTTCTTCAATGAATGATAAATTGCCAACTCCTGATGCCGCCATACACCCCAGACCATAACACCACCTCCACCGTGTTTAACCTTTGGCACCATATTTCTTTCGTCCAACACTGTATTTGCTTTTCGATATACTAGAACCTTACCATCACATCCAAAAAGATTATATTTGCTTTCTTTAGCAAAAATTACATTCATCCAGTACTCTTCTGGCTCATTTACATACTTTTTAGCAAACTCCAATCGCATATATTTTTTTTCTTTGAGATGTGAGGTTTTTTTCTAGCTGATCGTGCATGAAATTGGTGCTTTTTTAAAACATTTATAATTGTTTGCGGAGTAACTTCAGTGCCTACGTATTCCTTGGTATTTTTGGATAATGTTGATGCATTGACTCGGGGATTTTTGTGACTTCGCGCAGTATTTGTCGCTAACGTACCTCTGTAGGTTTCCGTGGACGACCACACCTGGGCTTATTTTCAACGGTTTTTGCAGCTTTGTGTTTTTATTACATAATGGACAGTAGTTCGTGGCATTCAAACGATTTCTGAAGTAGAATTTTCCAATTTGCCTAATTCAAAATGTTGGATTATTAAATTTCTTATTTCAATACAGGTTTATCGTTCTTTGCGCCCCATGAAAAAAGCTTCGAACTAAACTCCTAACGGTATTTACAAGAACAACAACAAGCATAAGGTGTGTTCAATTACTAAAAATTTGTAACAATTGTTACTAGAAAGCGTTCATTAACCCAAAAAATTTGCAACGAGAGAGCGTCTAAAAAGCGTAAAAAATTGAGAGAGAGACAAATTCTTGCAAGTTTTTACAAGTAAAATTTTTACTTGCAATAATTATTCAAACAGCTGTTTTGCGTTTGTGTTTACAAATAAATATTTCAAAATTAAGTTGAAAATAAAAATATTTTGGAAAATTTAAGAAATTATAAGTAAATGTAAACTCTTAAAACTATAAAAAGTATTAAAAAGATAAATTTATTTTTGTGTATTTTAGGAACAACAGAAGCAAAATAATATGTCTAATAAAATTGAATTGAATTGAAATTTTTTCTTTAATTTTCACAGACCGGCTGTTAATCTTAGTGTTGTAAACATTATGAGTAGGTAGTTACTCGGCGGAAATTTACACTAAGCAAGCAAATAATTCAATTAGTTCAAATATATATTTGCATTTAAATTAACGCATAATTTATTAAATTACTTTTCTACTGTTTCTGATATTTTATTTTGGATAAAGCTTTTATTACAATGAAAATGAAAATTGCTTAAATTTGTATTATTTAAAAAATATATTTAACCCGTTTATCGCCGGCTGTTTATTATTATTATTATAGTTTGGAAACGATTACAAAGGCGGAGCATTAGCGTTAGGCAATAACGAATAAAAATTCTCCTTTTCAACTCACTCTTGTTTGCGTCTTAATGTAGTTTCTTATTAGTGTTTATTTATATAAATATTTCTTCATAAAATCACATAATGAAATACTTAATATTATATAATTATAATAATAACACAATAGGTGTCAAAATAATAATATCTATTAACGCATGATTATTCTACCACGCATTAAAAACACCATTTTATAAAAATCGCTTGGAAAATAAATCACAAAGTTTGAAATAAAAATTTCTGTGACCTTATTCTGTCGTTATTTCCGATATTTTAAATAAAAATTCTATGTGTAGGCAGGCTGTTATAACGTATAAGCTAATTAAAAAAAGATATTTTATTCAATATTTTAGGCAAAAGTAGTTAATCACCTTTATCGTATAAAGCGTATTTCGACTACATCAGGTACTAGATAAAATTGCTAAACTTTTCATTATTCTATTACAAGACGTACTCGCAAAACGCCAGTCAAGACAATGCTGAATATAAATGACCATAATCACATCATTTTTATAATAATATACATATGTATATGTATAATTTTTCCAAAAAATATTGGGGTAGTTATTGGGTACCTATACATTACAACACTATTATAACTTGCAAATTTTAGCTAGTAAAGTGTTCATTTACTTTTTCACATTTTTGAGAGTAATTTTGGAAAATTTCTTGTTAAGGCCTAAACACTTAGACGATAGCAGGCAGCAGACAGCAAACTGTCAAAAAAAAAAATACGTGTGTTTAAATGAAAACGATTACTTTGACGACATCACAGAAGCACGACTACACGACAGCATTTGCTGCTGCTGCCAACTTAGGCTATTTTCTATTTTGACGGGGCAGCAATACACAAATTTAGTGTTGCCACTATACATATAAATTCAATAAATTGGAAAAATAACAAAAACTTTTTTTTTAATATTAAACATAAAAGAACATTACAAAAATACAAAAGGAAATAAATTTATGTGTTTTTATAGTTTTTCGTGATATTATTACATTTTTTATCAACAACTTTAATTTTATTCATTATAAAATATATGTATGCGGTATCCCTTAAATTTGTATTGCTAAAGTACACAGCTGTTGTTGCTGCCTTTAAAATAATTATGATGCTGACCAGCGTTGCCACACAAGAAATTGACTTCCTACCAATAATTTTCAAAAATCCTACCAAAATCGTTCACAGCCTACCAAAAATTTAAAAATGCGTTTCATGCACATAAACTCTGATATACTCACTTGGTTTTTTTCCGTAATTGTTGAGGTGGAAATTTATCTTTTGTTGATTTTTAAGATGGATGTTATGATTTAAAATAGTTTTAGAGCATACTATGCAGAATGAACACCCATCCCTTTCCTGGAGCCAATCAAATTCGCTCAACCATTCGGTTCTAAATTTTTTTCTTACTGTTTCTTTACATGCAATATTAGTAAATATTTATGTAATTTATAGGTACATACATACAATTAAAAAAGTTTACTTACTTTTCCATTTTGACTGCTAATTTTTTTAATACAAACACTTGTAAATAAGCCTTTACTCAAAAATATTGTTAACTTCAATTTCTTAATATTGTTCGCGTTTCTTAAACCAGAGATGGCTACAGCTTTAATCATCTTTACGCAAAAAAGCAGAGATATTTTTGAAAACAGTGGTAAAACTATTCATAGTTATTGTTTATTTAATTCAAAGTTACATTTTTTTATTTTATGTTCTGAATTTTTAAGGTAAAAAATTTACTATTGCTAAAAAATTGCTACAGAAGGAAAACCTACCAAAAATTTAAAAAAATGCAACAAACCAACCAAACTACCAAACTGTTTTTTAAAAACGAAAAACTACCAAGTTTGGTCCGATTGGACCAAAGCGGCAACGCTGATGCTGACTTCAGAGCAGCATTTGAAGTAAGCAGCATTTGAAGCCGTGAAGTTGTGTAGTCTCTTGTCGTCTAAAGGCCCAACTATAATGTGCATAAACTAGCTCAAGGCGAATCAATTATCAGGTGGCAGCGTTAGAAAATTTATTATTTTTTGCTGGTGAAACGAATGTCAAACTTCATATAAAAAAATGGTAAACAGATTTTTTATATATGGAGTTTGACAGTAGTGTACACGGCGAAAATTAATGAATTCGCCTACGCTGCCACCTGGTAATTGATTCGCCTTGAACTAGCTTATGCCAACTTATACAACTGTGCAAATACATTAAATTATATGTGGTAAACTATAATGTGATTAAGATAACTTTTCGTGTAGTTTCGTTAAATTTCATTTCTTTATGCAAGGTACGAAACTGATCGCACTTTCCGTACGGAAACAGCGGATTGTGTTTTGGTTTATACATTAATAAAGAAATTTTCTAATTAAGACCTAAATTGTTAAATTTTTTAGTTTTGAATTCAATAAAAAATGTAGAAAAGAACAACATATTTCTTTATGGCCAATTTTTTACAATTATAATATATTTAAATTAAATTTCTATTTATACACACATATGTATACCATATAAACGATGAACATCATTGAATTTTTTAGTACGGTTGGCCACAAAAACAAAACAGATAATAATTTGTAAAATTTTTTTTTTGTTTTCTTAGTACATAAACCAAAATATGTAAATGTGTTTGTAAATGTTATTAAATATATAAAATATGTTCTTTAAAGCATTTTAGTTTTAAAATTTTGTTGATTTATATAGAAATTATTTTTGGCAAAAGTACGAAATAACCATAAATGTGCAACTGTGGCAAATAAGTTACTAAATTTATATATGTACATTGTAGCCACATAAATTTCTTTGATAAGTTACCTAAGCATTTGACAGGCTTTTCGTTGAATTTTTGACATAAGCTAAAGCTAGCTTATGCACATTATAGTTGGGCCTTAAGTGTTTAGAGCTTTACTCTCTTGTTGCAAATTTTTACTAGTAAAGTAAATGAACACACCTATAGTCAACACAAGGCAGATTTATTTTACTACGTAGTGTCGTCCGCCCAGCTGGTTTATAGTTGGAAACGTCAAAAGTTGTTTGTATTTTCCTTTGTTTGTTTAAGAATTTCAAGAAACACTTACAACAAGCGTTTGAGAAACAGAGAAAGCATTAGTATTGAGGGCAATTATCTTTTATTTCTCTTTGTGTTTTTGACGTTTCCAACGCACAAAACAACAATAAAAAGGCATGTTGTTTTTTTCAATGTGGTATTTGTTGTAGAGCCGCTACTACCTAGTAAAATAAATCTGCCTTGAGTCTACATATTAACGCAAAGGCAACAAAAAATGAGAGATGTCGAATACTTTTTTTGCTTTGCAATTTTTGCGTTTTTTATGAAATACGCGCAATTATCTCACATTCTCAAATATTATTAATCTTTGTAACTTTTAATAAGAAATTACCTCCACTGTAATAAAAAATTACAGCTAAATGCTTCAAATTCTTGTCCGCATGTAACACAATAAATGATTAGTAAAAATAAGATTTTATGTCGAATACTTTTTTTGACCGCTGTACATAGCTTTTTGTTGTTGCTTTAAAGTTGAAAATGTCAGAAGCCATTTTCGTATGACCCGCCCTTTTCTTTTTATTGGTTTATGTTTTTTACTTCGGGCTTGTCAAATTTATGAATTTTTTCTTCTTACTGAATATAGTTCTCAGAATAAACATTTTTGTTGGCAGGGGTTGTATTTTGCATCTTATTGTAAATTGAGCATAATAGCACAATTAAAGAATTTACGCAATTAATGCGTATGTCTGAACAGATAAGTAAATGATGTTTGAAATTGGCCAATTTTTATGTTTTTTTTTTGTAAAAAGATGTTATTAGCTCAGTTTTAGCTGATCTTTGACATTTAACTTAAATGTGGTTATTGTTATTTTTAAAGTTTATTGTAAAATTGTTTATGTTTTTGTTTTTGATTTTCAATGTGAAATGTAATTAAAATATAAAGTTTTTTAATTTACAAGACAATTGAGAAAGTCGACAAAAAATCAACGAAACCGTGGGTAAATTTGTAATTAAAATTTTTTGAATTACTTTAAGAGCTGTAGGCTCAAATCGAAACTAATTTTGATTCTTAATATAAAGAGAGAGGAAGAGAACAAATCTGTCTTCATATTGAATAAAAATTTTAGTTTGTTATCTTTTCGCCCGTTGTATGACAGGCTTTTTGACAGTACCAAGGTGAATCAATTACCAGGAGGCATCGTAGGCGAGTTCATTATTTATCGCTGTGAAGATTACTTTCAAACACCACATCTGTGTATATGTTTTTATATATGAAGTTTGACAGTACATTTAACCAGCAATTAATTCGCTTTGGACAGATCTGTCCGTTTTTTTAATTATTTAAATAATTAAAAAATATTTTTTTCTATACGATCAGAGTTGATTTTTTAAGGTCAAAGAAATAGAAACCTACAAAATACTAAAACATAGGTTCTTGGTATCTTATTCTTTAATAACATGGCTCCTACGGCGCCATTTTAAAACGATTTTGTTTGCTTAGTTTTCTTATATACATGATAGTTGGATCTCTTGGTTGCTGTATATAGTACAACATTTTTATTTAAGTTTGTTTTCATTTTAAAGAGGTATGTGTCCTTTGTTATCTGCAATCTCTTAATTGATCACATTCCAGGCGAATTTACAACAGGTGGCAGTACCGCTACAGCAATAAAAAGAAATGCGGACACTTAAGTGTATGAGAACTACAAAAAATTATTTTAGGTTTTTAGTACTCTTTTTCAATATTGTTTTAAATAAGCTCTTGTTACAATTATATTTTAACGAATACAAAAAAAACTTTTATAATATTAAATAATATACTTTTGACATCTGCTCTACACATAAGTAAATTAAGAGGGAGTTTACATTAAGGGCATTGTATCAGCTACAAAAAGTCATGATGCAGAAGTTTGACGGCAAGAGGTGTAGAGAAGCTTACGGGGTAGCAAAAGTAGCACGAAATGAATATTCATGACTCTTTTCACTTTTTTCTCTCATTCCCGTTTCTCTCCTTCGTTTTTGGAGTTCTTTGATTGAGCGGTGTTACCAAAGGGCTGTTTTTTTTCTATATTGTTCACAAATATAGTTGCTGCCACGCATGAGAAGAAATCAAACTCTGAGAAACGGCAAACTTTTTTCATAGAGTTGCAAAAAACGGAGTATTTTTGTTATTCTTAACAAAAATGTAAACAAAATTTGACAAAAAATAAGCGTAATTAAATGCGGTCACAATTCCTCCAATTTTAATGCATTGTAAAATAAAAAATTGAATTAAGAAGCCTAAAGCTTGTAGAATCTGATTTTCCGGTTGTCACTTTCGTCATTTGAGAAATAAATGAGCTACGCCTAATACATTTAGTCATTAAATGGAATGGATTTTTAGTTATAAAATCCAAACTAAGATCCGTACATCGAAACGACTGATGCCAATCGATAAAGCCTAAAAATACGCATCTAACGCGGTCCCAATTTTTTTCTAAAAAACTTTCTGAAAAATGTTATAGGGAAAACAAATTAAAAGAAAAAAATTGTAAAATGTATAAAATTAGTTTTTCATTCATTTCTCGAAAATCATTTCGCGTGCACATATCGCGCTACATGTAGTCGATAGAGGACAAAAATACGAATCAAACGTGGTCTTGGTTGTTTTCTAAAAAACTTTCTGGAAAAAGTTGTAGGGTAGCAAACTTTGGAAAATTATAAAAAACGCGTTTATATATATTGAATTAGTATTTTATTATTTACTCCAAAACGAATTCGCACGCACATATCGCGCTACCTGCAATCGATAAAGGACAAAAATACAAATCAAACGTGGTCTTGGTTGTTTTCTAAAAAACTTTCTGGAAAAAGTTGTAGGGTGGCAAACTTTGGAAAGTTATAAAAAACACGTTTGTATATATTGAATTAGTATTTTATTAATTACTCCAAAACGAATTCGCGCGCACATATAGCGCTACCTGCAATCGATAGAGGACAAAAATACGAATCAAACGTGGTCTTAGTTGTTTTCTAAAAAACTTTCTGGAAAAAGTTGTAGGGTGGCAAACTTTGGAAAATTATAAAAAACATGTTTATATATATATAGAATTAGTATTTTATTAATTACTCCAAAACGAATTCGCGCGCACATATCGCGCTACCTGCAATCGATAAAGGACAAAAATACAAATCAAACGTGGTCTTGGTTGTTTTCTAAAAAACTTTCTGGAAAAAGTTGTAGGGTGGCAAACTTTGGAAAGTTATAAAAAACACGTTTGTATATATTGAATTAGTATTTTATTAATTACTCCAAAACGAATTCGCGCGCACATATAGCGCTACCTGCAATCGATAGAGGACAAAAATACGAATCAAACGTGGTCTTAGTTGTTTTCTAAAAAACTTTCTGGAAAAAGTTGTAGGGTAGCAAACTTTTGAAAATTATAAAAAACATGTTTATATATATATAGAATTAGTATTTTGTTCATTACTCCAAAATGAATTCGCGCGCACATATCGCGCTACCTGCAATCGATAGAGGACAAAAATACGAATCAAACGTGGTCTTGGATGTTTTCTAAAAAACTTTGTGGAAAAAGTTGTAGGGTGGCAAACTTTGGAAAATTATAAAAAACACGTTTATATATATTGAATTAGTATTTTATTATTTACTCCAAAACAAATTCGCGCGCACATATCGCGCTACCTGCAATCGATAGAGGACAAAAATACGAAAAATATGTTTATGTGGTGAATACATGAGTATCGCTGTCATTTTTTAATATATTTAAAATATTTTTCACAAAATTTGCAATTCATTGTGTATGTTAGCAGCTGTTTTTCATAAACATTGGAGATTTATTTTGATATTTCGTAATGCTACCATATTTTTGTGATATTTAAATGAGAACTTAAATAAGAACTGAAAAAATGAAACTGCATTTAAATACAACTTAAATTTAAATGAAAATTAACTAAATGTGTATTTAAATACGAACTCAAAAATTGGCCCTAAATCAAAGAAACTATTTAAAACATGAATTATATCCATACCTTTGGATATTTCATATGGGAAGCTATACTTCTTTTTCCTTTTATATATTTTCATTTCCAATGCATTGATATTTTTATTAATACGAACATTTAAACAGCAATTTGGTACATATTTGGTAAATATTATGTTTGAATGTATAAAACACAGATGAATAATTCCTTTTATCGAAAGCTGAAATCTGGCCACACTGAATTTTTCGTGTGTTATCTGTGGTATAAAATGTATGAAAATCTAATTTAATATATTTCTAATTTTTCAGTTTGCAACTTTATTCAGAAAGTTTTTCGGAAAATAACTTGTACCATGTTTTATTCGAATTTTTGTCCCTTATCCATTCTGGGTAGTTGGATAAGTGCGCGAAAAAACGTTTTGGAGTAATGAATATAATACTAATTTTATATATTCTGACATTTTTTCGTAACTTTCGAAAGTTTGCTGTTTAATAACTTTTTTCAGAAAGTTTTTTAGAAAATAAGTTATGGCACGTTTTGTTCGTATTTCTGTCCTCTATTGATTCCGGCTAGTGGGATATGTGCGCGCGAACCCGTTTTGAAGTAATAAACAAAATACTAGTTTAATATATTTTGACGATTTTTCGTAATTTTTGAAAGTTTGCTGTTTAATAACTTTTTTCAGAAAGTTTTTTAGAAAATAAGTTATATCACGCTTTGTTCGTATTTTTGTCCTCTATTGATTCCGGGTAGTGGGATATGTGCGCGCGAACCCGTTTTGGAGTAATGAACAAAATACTAGTTTAATATATTTTGAAGATTTTTCGTAAATTTCGAAAGTTTGCTGTTTAATAACTTTTTCCAGAAAGTTTTTTAGAAAATAAGTTATATCACGTTTTGTTTGTATTTTTGTCCTCTATTGATTCCGGGTAGTGGGATATGTGCGCGCTAACCCGTTTTGAAGTAATAAACAAAATACTAGTTTAATATATTTTGACGATTTTTCGTAATTTTTGAAAGTTTGCTGTTTAATAACTTTTTTCAGAAAGTTTTTTAGAAAATAAGTTATATCACGTTTTGTTCGTATTTTTGTCCTCTATTGATTCCGGGTAGTGGGATATGTGCGCGCGAACCCGTTTTGAAGTAATAAACAAAATACTAGTTTAATATATTTTGACGATTTTTCGTAATTTTTGAAAGTTTGCTGTTTAATAACTTTTTTCAGAAAGTTTTTTAGAAAATAAGTTATATCACGTTTTGTTCGTATTTTTGTCCTCTATTGATTCCGGGTAGTGGGATATGTGCGCGCGAACCCGTTTTGAAGTAATAAACAAAATACTAGTTTAATATATTTTGACGATTTTTCGTAATTTTTGAAAGTTTGCTGTTTAATAACTTTTTTCAGAAAGTTTTTTAGAAAATAAGTTATATCACGTTTTGTTCGTATTTTTGTCCTCTATTGATTCCGGGTAGTGGGATATGTGCGCGCGAACCCGTTTTGGAGTAATGAACAAAATACTAGTTTAATATATTTTGAAGATTTTTCGTAAATTTCGAAAGTTTGCTGTTTAATAACTTTTTTCAGAAAGTTTTTTAGAAAATAAGTTATATCACGTTTTGTTCGTATTTTTGTCCTCTATTGATTCCGGGTAGTGGGATATGTGCGCGCGAACCCGTTTTGAAGTAATAAACAAAATACTAGTTTAATATATTTTGACGATTTTTCGTAATTTTTGAAAGTTTGCTGTTTAATAACTTTTTTCAGAAAGTTTTTTAGAAAATAAGTTATATCACGTTTTGTTCGTATTTTTGTCCTCTATTGATTCCGGGTAGTGGGATATGTGCGTGCGAACCCGTTTTGGAGTAATGAACAAAATACTAGTTTAATATATTTTGAAGATTTTTCGTAAATTTCGAAAGTTTGCTGTTTAATAACTTTTTTCAGAAAGTTTTTTAGAAAATAAGTTATGGCACGTTTTGTTCGTATTTCTGTCCTCTATTGATTCCGGGTAGTGGGATATGTGCGCGCGAACCCGTTTTGAAGTAATAAACAAAATACTAGTTTAATATATTTTGACGATTTTTCGTAATTTTTGAAAGTTTGCTGTTTAATAACTTTTTTCAGAAAGTTTTTTAGAAAATAAGTTATATCACGTTTTGTTCGTATTTTTGTCCTCTATTGATTCCGGGTAGTGGGATATGTGCGCGCGAACCCGTTTTGGAGTAATGAACAAAATACTAGTTTAATATATTTTGAAGATTTTTCGTAAATTTCGAAAGTTTGCTGTTTAATAACTTTTTCCAGAAAGTTTTTTAGAAAATAAGTTATATCACGTTTTGTTTGTATTTTTGTCCTCTATTGATTCCGGGTAGTGGGATATGTGCGCGCGAAATAGTTTTGGAGTTATTAGCAAAAAAGTGTATCAGGAGATTTTAACTAAGTAATAATTTGTCTACCATATAGCTTATATATGATTAAAATCAATTAAGTGACAACCGTTAAATTTGATTTTGCCACTTTAGACGCATCTAATTCAATTTTTTATTTTAAAAAACATTAACAAATTACTGTAAAAATTAATGTTAAATAATGTACATTTTTGTTCATAATTTGTTTTTATAGAGCACGTTGTACCCATACACTCTCAAAAAAAGAACACGTGCTCACACGTATACGGAAAAAGTACGCTCCATGCAACTCTGAAAAAAGTTTGCCAAAACAAAGAAAAAGTTTGCTAAAAAGTTTGTTTTCTTCTCGCCGATTTGCTGCCGCAACTGATAAAATTTATTTGGCCTCTCTTACATTGTTGTAAGAAAATAGTACCTTTGTTGCAACTGTGTTAAAAAGTTATCTATGATACTATTTTTTTTTTTTGCCTATTTTGGATTTTTTGTCATTCGTCAAATACATTTATTGACCATTAAGAGAAATTAGTACATGAAAAACACGTTGCTCAATCACGTGAAACCTACATTGGTATTTTCATTTCAATTTCGTAGTTAATGTTTAATACGGTATTATTAATTTTTGATTAAAATAAAATCTTTGGAATCGCTGTTGTAGCATCATTTTAACATCGTTTTTTATTACATGTATGACATTAGATCATTTTTTTTAATCAGTGTAATGGCTGTCAACGATAAACACTTCGAATAGAGCTTTTCTTTTCAACTGACTTGAGTGTTGGCTCTTTCTTTTACATTGCATCGGGGCTTGTGTAGAGCTTGTGTGTGTATGTTCTTTATCTTATAAGCAAAACGAGTGAGGAAAGTAAGGCTGGTTTTTCACTTTTATTTTTCATTTTGAATATAAAAAGTAATTGGTGCGACTACGGAATAAAATATATATAAAAGTAATTCAAGTACCGTATACGTCAAGCGATTCCGGACCCTTAACTTTTGTTTTTTAATTAACTATTTTTTTTCAAGGCGCCTATTAGCAGATTTGATTGTAACAAAAGCGTTTGCATGAGATATCTTGTATTGTGCTGCTCTGGAGCGAAATACAGCAGAGCAAATTGTCACAGGACACGAGTGTGCAATCAACTTGTATATATGTATGGAAAAACCTGTCATCATTGTTCAGGACTCGGTATCCAACATTTAATCTTTGCCTGCTAAGGGGTTACGGCATAATACCTAAAACAGCTTGTTATACAAATATTTTGCGAGCCTTTTCGCCGGTACAGGAATTTGCGAACTGCTTCTACTCTCAGTACAAAGGAGGAAATAGGAAAACACAACAAATTATAAAACAAGTAGTGGACTTGAGGTATGTATAAGTACACTTGCCCGAAAAACTATTCGTACACCTTAGGTCTTAAACTTTAATCATAAAAATCCTCGTTTTTTAATGGATTTGTTTAAAAAGTTTTTAAAAGATTTGTTGTTGGATGTATTTGTTTTTTATAAGTGACTAAGAATTTTATTATTTGACTTTTTCTTTTTACCGCTAAAACTACAAAATTATAGTGCTAATTCATCAGAAAAAGTATTCGTACAGATTAAATATTTGTACATAAAATTAGGCTTAAATCTAGTTTACGGACGCAGCTTAAAAATTAAAAAAGAGTTACCTACGGGGTGTAAAATTCAATTTTAAGCAAAAAATGTAAAGTGACAAATTTGGGGCTGACCCTTAGTTTCCGAGCTACGGGCCTCCAAAGTTTGTATGTACAACGTGGAATATATCGAATATTATGTGGTGGAATGGGGCAATATGGATATCATTGAAAAGGTAATATAAATATCTTTTCAATTGAAAAGGAAAATAGAAAAAAAAAAATACAATAAAAACAGGTAACGACCAAAAAAATCTTTTCTCATATAAACATAAGAACCTATGTACATATATCAAATAAATTAAGTTTAGTGACAATACTGTGCGAAAAAATGTAAAAAAAAGCTTTAGCAAGCGAAGCCTCATACCATAAAGGAGAAAATCTATGCGCCCGGCTACGCAGAAAATCTGTAGTAAGCGAAGCCGGTGTTGGTCATACCATAGAGGTACGACCGTCCGAAAGGCGGCTACGCAGAAAATCTTTAGTAAGCGAAGCCGGTGTTGGTCATACCATAGAGGAGAAAAGTCTTGCGCCCGGCTGAAGGCCGTCTACGCAGAAAATCTTTAGAAAAGGAAGCCGGTGTTGGTCGTACTATAGAGGAGAAAATCCATGCGCCCGGCCGAAGACCGGCTACGCAGAAAAGCTTTAGTAAGCGAAGCCGGTGTTGGTCATACCATAGAAGAGGAAATCCTTGCGCCCGGCCAAAGTTCGGCTACGCAGAAAATCTTTAGTAAGCGAAGCCGGTGTTGGTTATACTACCCAGTAAAAAAAGTGAGGAAAAAGATGTAATTAAAACACCACATTTATACGAACGAAGTGGTGCAAATTCGGGTGAAAAACCTATGAATTTTACATTAGCATGTCATTGAAGGCATGTTATTCGTTTTTAACAACTTTGTACTACTTTTAATCAGCTTTTTAAATGCTGAAAAGTTTCAGTGATGAGAATCTATTTTTAAATAGTTAAATTACGTTACATTATATGTAGATTTTAGATATGATGAAAAACAGAATTATAAAAAGCGATAAAGTTGCAGATTTAAGAAGTGATTTTAATGCAGTTATTCTTCACCATTCCTGCATAGCATCGTAAAACCTAAATTAAGCTTTTGATTAAAACACATTTATTTATTCAAACATTTTTTATATTAAAAAAAAATAGTTTTAAAAACAACAATAAATAAAGATACAAATTTTCTTGGTATATCGATTAAGACTACGTCGTATCTTATTGTCTAGAAAACAAAATAAAGGAATCTTTAACAAAAATCGGCAATTCATTGTTTACATACAAAAACTTAGTATTAAAAATTTAATTAAACATATACAAAAATTAAAAAAGAGATGGACACGTTGTCAATAGTTGACTAACTTGTATCTGGAATTCATTATCTTGGGAAGATGCAGTTTTTGTAGAATCCGTTTCCAAGGATATATTTTTCTGAAGGTTATCCTCTTTTTCCTTCAATGCTCGTTTCTCTTTAAAATATCTATTTTTTGCTAACTTCAGAGCATCTCTTAAGTTAGACTTAAACGATTTTTCATTGGTGTTCTCATCATACGTTCCATCTAACAAATAAATTAAAATAGTGCCATTAAAAACAAAATAAGATAAGAAATTATAATCAATCAAATTTCTTTTTAAAGCACTCAAGATTTTCTACTTCTTATACGTTAGAAATTAAAATAGTTTTAAAAATAATTTGTTACATTTTTTAATATACTTACGAAATAATGCATTAAGAAACTTGGGGTAGTTTAAGAGACGCTGTTTGTTATGACTGCCATCTACATTAAGGTCTACTAAAACTTTTGGACATACTATGTCACAAAGACCTTTTTTAATCCGCTACTTCCTGCAATAGCTCTTATAGAAGAACTCTAAAACAAAACTGTATAAAAATAGATACTAATAGTAAAAAGGAAATTTTATTTTTACTAACGTATTCTTTTTCGTTGCTTTCTGATATTTTTTCTTCCATGTCCTTTAATTCATTTAGAGATTTAATGGGGAATGTTTTTATGTGTTTTGGATTTTTGTCTTTCAATAAATTTTTAATCGTTACATTATTTTCACTCAGAACATCTAGTACCAAGGAATTTTGATTTTTGATTTCTAAAATAATTTATAAAAAATTTAATTAGTAGGAATTATAAGCTTATTAAGGACATTAGTTACCGTCTAGCTGTTTTTTGAACATTTCATTATTTTCTGAAAAAAATTGGTTTTAATATATTTGCTTGTCATAAACTCGCATTGTATTAATTTTTCTAGTTCGTTTACCTTTTAGTTGTTTTTTTAATATTTCATTATTTTCTAAAAGTGAAAAAAAAAAATAAATAAATATCTCTAAATAATATCTTTAATAATGTTTATATATATAAATACCAGTTAAAAGTTCAAGCCTTGTTTTTAAATATAGTAACATTTGTTTAATATCGCCATTTGTGTCATTTATTTCGGGATTTTTAGTAGCAATATTTTTCTTGTTCATTTTAATACTCAAAAAGAAAAAAGTATTAATTAAGTAAAGGTATTAAGACAACACCTTTCTTATAAGGAATTAATTGAATTTTTTTAAAATCGTTTATACAATATATTCTACCAATATTTTCCAGTTTCCAGTTTTCAGAGTAAGCAATCCCAATACCTAACGAGTCCACAGGATAATGAAAAAAATTTTTTAAATTCATAAACATCTTTGCAGAAAAGGTTCCATCTTCAAAAATTTTTGAAATCGTAAGATATGTAAAATTGTTTGAAAATCAAACATTATCTGGAAATTTTGTTTTAAAAGTAAAATTATTTGCAAAGTACGATGTAACTTCTCCATCTTTATTTTTTTTACAGTTTTATTTTCTTTTGGTAAAATTACAGGTTGTTCGGAAAATTTGTGAAAAATTTGTTTTTCTATGTTTCTGGGAGTTTTAACACATCGTTTTAATTTTTGTAAAAAATTTTCAAATTCGTACGCCGAAATATTCATTACATTTCCGAAATCTTTGTGGCAATTCCAAACGTGAAGCAGGTTATGAATATTAAAAGACAAATATTGGACTCCATAAAAAAAGGAATATTGCTTTAAAAAAAGTTCGAACGTATTTTTACCAGTGAAGTGTGTTATTGTTGAGCTAAAAATTTCTGACCCGACAAATATTCTATATCCAACAACAAATAAACAAAAATGTTTGTAAAATCTTCCATCCACAAAATCTTTTAACAACACCATTACAGTATATAGGGCGATTTGTCTATATTCAACAGCCTTCCACCTTGCAGCCTCATCCAGTGTCCTTGGCTTTCTTGCAAATTCAGTTACTATAAATGGCGCAAAAGAAACTAGAAGACTTGAAATTGTATTTTTAGTTGAATACGTTATTTTTTGATTAGACTTATTGGTAAATAATAGCGTAAGAATTTTTTTGGTAACGCCTAAGTCAAGCAAATGCATAGAGTCTAAAGGAAACTGTGTGACCATTGCAATTCCTATGTCTTCTAAGCTAGATCCAGTTTCTAAATTAAAATTATTATGGAAGCTTGTATCAGTTTTGTTTTTAAAATCCAGGTCTGTTCTGGTTGGTCCGACAGAATCTGAAAACACTGTACGGTGTCCGATACGATACCCAGTTTGTCTGCACTTTGGGCATCCGTTTAATGCGTTGTGACCCTTTGTGCCACAAATGAAGGACCTTGCCGGAGCGTCACAAATAAAAGCCCGAATTTTTAAAGTAAATAACCTTCTTTCTATTTTAAACTCTACCTGCATGAGCTTAAATTCCTCAATAAAATCATGAAGGAAGCTATTTACATTTAAAGGTTTTCCCTTGCCAACGTAGGTTCCAATTAGAAGAGGTCCTATGAGAGGCTCATCTACAACTTTAGCCAGAATTGGCCACAAGCCAACGGTAGAACTTTTAAAAAGCGGTAAGCCATCAATGCCTATATCCAAAATTATTACATCTCCAGTAGATTGCAACAGAATATCTCTTGCATGTTGCAAGTGTTTAGCTAATCCAAGATGAATGTATTTTCCTGGCGCTACGGTTCTCGCGACGCATTGCACTTTTCGTTGCAAAAGACCGCCAACACTGTTAGGCACGTCCAAATTTTCTTCTTTTAAAATTTTTAGCAGACCGTTGCAACATTTAACCGAGGGATTATGTTGCATAAACCAGTCTTTTACCTTCTGTCATAGGTTTTGTGGCGATTTTTCACTTAAAGATTGTTCTTTATCCATTTCAAATTTTGCAGAACGGGAGCAAGATGGATTTTCAATGACAGACTCCGTTGCACATAAAATTGAAGCTAGTCTCTGCCTTTCTTTCTTTACCTGCCTTTTAAAAGAGCGTTTTGAACTCATTTTTTAACTTACTTTTTGTTTGTTTAGTTTTTTTTTTTATATAATTCAATTTTTTATTTAAATTTTTTAATTTTTTATTGTGTCAATATGAAAAGTCGAATATCAAAACATAAATAAACAGACATGATTATATTCAATTTGCCTTGATTATATGTAATTGTGGTTGAAAATAAAAATCACGTAGTAGTGGGTATTAAGTATTATTTTATGCAGTATTTTATAAAAAATAAATAAACAAGAATTAAAAAATATATATTATATCTTTTATTGCATTTCACTTGCCGGAAAACCGGAAACAAATTTGCATACTTAAACAGATAATTAAGAAAAATTCAATAATAATTCGTTCCATACCAGTAAAAAGTAATGACTGCTTATATAATAAACTGCAATAAACAACTTGTCACTTTAAACGGAGAAGTTTATTTTGTTTTGTTTTTTATTTTGTTTTTGAAAATTCTGAAGTATTCTATTCTATTTAAAAATATTGTCGTTATGCAAGGAAAAGCGAAAATTTTAGAAGTAGTTCAACATGTTCTTTCAAAAAACATTTTAAAAATTGCTTACAAAATCTAAAGAATGTATATTAGCTTTTTTGGATGTGAATAAGATGCCATTCGCTAAGAATGACTCTCATTTTTTTTTACTGGGTATAGAGGAGAAAATCCTTGCGTCCGGCCAAAGGCCGGTTACGCAGAAAATCTTTAGTAAGTAAAGCCTAAACTAAAAGCTGGCCAAAAAACTTTAATATAAAAAACTTTTTTTTATTTTTTTTTACTATTTGCAATATTATGTGTTATAGAGTAGCCACAACTTCACATTATACGCCGAATGCTTCCTGTTGGAACCAAAAGTCTGATCCCAAATTCATTTTCAACTTTCCGACTTCTTAAGCAGTTGGAACAAGATTTTCTTTATTAAGCGCTGTTCCATTTTTTCGCCAAACTATCTTTTTCCCCTTAATGCCAAAGATGCAGAATTTGCTTTCATCAGAAAACAAGACCTTTTCCCAAAACTCTGAAGGATTTTGATGTATTTGTTGGCAAATTCTATCCTTTTTTTCTATTTATGTTCGATTTGTACGGCTTCCTACGTGCTACACGGCAATGATAATCAGCCTTTTTCAATATTTTGCACACGATGTCTTCGTGGATGTCTTTATTAAAAGATTCTTTTATATTTTTTTTAAAGATTCTTTTTAATTATAAGCAAAAAATGGAAAGTGACAAATTTGGGGCTGACCCTTAGTTTCCGAGTTACGGGCCTCCAAAGTTTGTACGTTCAATATGGAATATATCGAGTATTTTTTGGTGAAATGGGGCAATATGTACAATGGGGAGTTTTAATGAGTACATGTTAATACTTACCATCGTTTACAATGCATAACTTTTTAAATAATAGTGCAAATCAAATAATTTTTTTTGTTTTACTCTTTATTGTCTTCTTCATTGATAGAGGTATAACACTTGACCAAACAATAACAATCACTTAAACAAAATTAAATGAAAAAGAAAAAAACGGCATGTACTCACTTATGCACTTTTATAATATTAAGAAATTTGTTGTAATTTAGAGTAACTTTTAATATTTGGTCCAAAGCCCTTTGTCTTTAAAACAGCTTTACATCTTCTTGGCATACTCTCAACCAAGTTTTGAATAATTTCATTTGGAATACTTCGCCATTCTGTTTCAACTCTGCCCCAAAGTTCGTCTAAATTTTTTGGTGCTCTTGAATACTGTCCCATCCGTCTTTTCACAATTGACCACAAATTCTCAATCGGATTAAGGTCGGGACTTTGAGCTGGCCACTTCATCAACTGTTGAAAAATTACTTCTTCTTCCGGATAGGCGCTCCTCTCTACAAAATCTGGAAAATGGGTCTGGAGAATTTTTAAATAACCTTCCGTCTTCATTATTCCCTCAATTTTTTGCAACGGACCAACGTGCCACCATGTAAAGCAACCTCATACCATTATGTTGCCGCCAACATGTTTAACTGTTTCTTTTACATGGTGTCTTTTAATAGATGTGGTCGACGCCAGCAGTATTGTTTTCCGTCCGACTGAAAGCGATTAAATTTGGATTCGTCCGACCAGATAACACGTTTCCAATCTTCTGGTGACCAATACTTGTGCTTTCTGGTGAACTTCAATCGGGCCTTTACATTTTTATCGGACAAAGATGGTTTTTTTTTCTTGACTGCAGAAATAAATCCAATTCTGTGAAGCGCATTTCTTGCAGCCAATCGACTAACATTCTTTCCAACATCCAAAGCAGCTTCCTTTGGAGTTAGGTTCCTATCTTTCCGCATTCTTGTTATCATCACACGTGCCTCTGCATCAAAAATTAACTTCTTGCTACCACGAATCGGTGTTTCATTCTGGACATTATTCCATTTTTGTACTCTTATGATAACCGACTGACTTAATTGTTTCTGTTTAGCTATTTCCCTTGAAGAACAACCATTTTGTGTCATAGAGACAATATCATCCTCAATAGATTTTGGGAGTTTCCTCATTTTTTTGTTATTAAAAAATTGTAGAATTATTATTTATTATATTGTGTTATTCCGACGAGCTTGCCACTATCAATAACTCAATAATTCTTTATATATATTATTTTCATCATGAAATCCAAATAACAGATCAGTAACACAACAAAAACTTTGAAAAGTAACTGTAAATTACAACAAATTTCTTAATATTATAAAAGTGCATAAGTGAGTACATGCCGTTTTTTTCTCTTTCATTAAATTCTGTTTAAGTAATTGTTATTGTTTGGTCAAGTGTTATACCTCTATCAATGAAGAAGACAATAAAGAGTAAAACAAAAAAAAAATTATTTGATTTGCACTATTATTTAAAAAGTTATGCATTGTAAACGATAGTAAGTACTAACATGTACTCATTTAAACTCCCCACTGTATATCAAATGAAAGGTAATTTAAATAAATTTTCAATTGAAAAGAAAATTAGTAAAAAAAAAATACAATAAAAACAGGTAACAACCAAAAAAAAAAAGGTTTTTTCTTTTAAACATAAGTATCTAAGTATATCAAATAAATTATTGACAATACTATACAAAATAAGATAAGAAACTAGCAACCGAAGCCGGTGTTGGTCATACCATAGAGGAGAAAATTCTTGTGTCCGGCCGAAGGCCGGCTACGCAGAAAATCTTTAGCAAGCGAAGCCGGTGTTGTTCATATTATAAAGGAGAAAATTCTTGCGCCCAGCCGAAGGCCGGCAACGCAGAAAATCTTTATAAAGCGAAGTCGGTGTTGGTCATACCATAGAGGAGAACCCCTTGCGCCCGGTCAAAGGCCGGCTACGCGGAAAATCTTTAGCAAGCGAAGCTAAAAATAAGAGTTGCTCAAAAAAGTTTCATATTAAAATTTTTTTTTAATTTTTTTACTATTTTCCTTTTAAATTAAATAGATATTGAAATTACCTTTCCAATGATACCCATATTGTCTTATTCCACCAAAAAATACTCGATATATGCCATATTGTATATCAAAAATTTTACACCCCGTAGGCAAATTTTTTTTTAATTTTTAAGCTGTGTCTGTAAACTAGATTTGTTCCTATGGAACAATTAAAAAATGTATAGGGGGCGATACCAGAAATTTTTTTAATATATTTAGTAGTATTTAAAATACTTTTACAAAAACATCAAACATTAAATTATATCCCTATATATTTAAACTAAGGTCATTATTATTATTATTCCTAAAATAAAAAATAAGAAAAAGTAATCAAGTGAAAAAATTGGCACTCTACTATATTTTCAGAGTTACACAAAGACCTCTGATTTTAAAATTTCTTTAAATATGAATATGGGTATCATTCAAGAGCTTTTGAAGGGGTATTTAAGGATATATAATTTTTATTAAAAATGCTACAGAAAGACCTCTGATTTTACAATTTCTTTAAATATGAATGTGGGTATCATTTAAAAGCTTTTGAAGAGGTATTTAATAATATATAATTTTTGTTAAAAATCGATGACATTTTCTATTTTCTGTCACCCCTATAGTTGTTTTTTGATTGGAGTTAGTTCACTTAACTAGGTTTTCCTATATGGTGCAGGGTATATAAGATTCGGCATAGTCGAAATACAGTGAAAGGAGAGTTTGTCATTCCGTCTGTAATTTCTACAACATCCATTTCCGACCACATAAAGTATACATAAACTAACTGTTGCAATTAAAAAGAAAAACACGTCTTGCTTCGATGAGAAAATTATGAAGAGTATTTATTAACGAAGAAGAAGTACAAAAGGAAAAATTATAAGTATAGTACAGGGCTGGCAGTTATGAATTGTAGATCTAATTAATGAGTAACCTATTATAACATTTAGTTACAACACCCTCACTAGAGATTCAATTCATAAGTAATTACATAGTTCTATATTTACAGTTCAAAAGGAATTATAATTCAATGAAATAAATAAAAAAGATATGTATGTTAATATTCTAAGCATATTTATACAAATTAAGTTTGGATTAAACCATATTGTTCAATAAACTGACTTAATTTCGAACTATTTACTGGCTTGGTCATGATGTCAGCAATCATTTCATTTGTGTTTAAATAACTAAGTTTTATTATGCCTTCAGCGAGTTTTTCACGAATGAAATAATTCTTGACATTGATGTGTTTTGTTCTTGCATGGTAATTGTTGTTCATAGCTAATTTAATCGCTCCTTGGTTGTCGCAATAGAGCTGTATTGAAGATGACGCTTTAGGAAAAATTTCACTCTCAAAACGCTTAAGCCAAAGTGCTTCTTGTATTGCAGCTACCATCGACATAAACTCTGCTTCTGTAGATGACAGCGCAATTGTTGGTTGTTTGCGTGTAGCCCACGAAATCGCTCCACCCTGCAAAGTAAATACGTAACCCGTCGTAGAACGGCGTTCATCTTGGTCACCAGCCCAATCAGCATCGCAATAGGCTTCTATTTGGTTGTTAAAATCTTTTCGAAACATTAGTTTTTTGTCCAGAGTGCCCTTTAAGTATCGAAGCACCCGCTTTACAACTGTCCAATGCGCTTTGCCATAGTTTGCATTAAATCGACTGAGCGAACTGACTGCGAAGCTAATATCCGGACGGCTAATTTGTGCAGCATACATTATGCAGCCGATGGCTTCTTGGTATGGTATCGATGCCATTTCTTGCCTTTCCAGCTCTGACTTTGAACACATTTCTTTTGTTAAGCGTTGATTTGGATCCATAGGAGTACTTATTGAACTACAATCAGTCATGTTAAATCGCTTGAGAACATCTAATAAATATTGTTTTTGGTCTATAGCAATCGACCCATCACTGTTTCTTGATATATTTACGCCGAGTACAGATGTTGCAGGACCCATATCCTTCATTTTAAATTGTGTAGATAAGCCAGCCTTTAACTTACTAATCATAGTAGTGTTGCTTCCAAAAATTAGGATGTCGTCAACGTATACTGATAATATGATGATATTATGAGCTGAGTGCTTAAAATAAACACACTGATCAAAGTTTGATCTCTGGAAACCTAGTTTTTGTGTCAGTACAGAATTTAGTTTCATGTTCCACATTCGACTAGACTGCTTCAAACCATATAAAGACTTACGCAGGCGACACACTCTGTTAGTTTGATCTTGAAAGCACTGGGGTTGACGCATATAAATTTCTTCGTCTAACTCGCCTTGCAAAAAGGCTGATACAGCGTCCATTTGGTGAACAGACAGATCCAATTTTACAGCAGTAGCCAATAAAAAGCGAATTGATGAGTAACGTGCAACTGGGGAGTATGTTTCGCCGTAATCGATACCTCTAACTTGGGAGTAGCCTTTCACCACAAGTCGGGCTTTATACCTGTCGACTCCGCCTTTAGGGTTCCTTTTTACCTTGAAGACCCACTTGGAGTCTATAGCCTTCCTTCCAGGAGGTAAATCTGTGAGCTGCCAAGTATCATTTTGCAATAAAGCTTTGTATTCAGACTTCATTGCCTCACTCCATTCTTTGGCGTCTGAGCTGCTCAGTGCTTCACGAACGGTCAAAGGCTCAGCAGCGTTTGTAACTGCTGCCAGCAGCCCGATGTTTGTTACTTCACTCATTGCTTGGGTATAACTTTCATCATCAGAAATCTGAATAGCTGACATCTCACTTACAACCACTTCGAAGTCTGCATCACGTAATGAATTATGTTGAGGATTCCCTTCAGTTGCGCTATAACTATCACCCTCACTGAATCCGAAAAAATCTGACTCATCAGTAGAAGTCATTCTGACTTCATTAAGTAAACTCGAAGTTTCTAGTTGTGCGGTGTTCGCGTTTTCATTTGGTTCTATAGGTAAATTTTCGATTAGTTTAGTAGCAAGATCACCATTGTAATTTGAATAGCCCTCACTTAATCCGAATGATTCATCATCGTCACTGGAATCGTCATGTGTAGTATTAGCATTAACTTTGGCTTCTTTTGCATTTGCCTTTCGTTGTGTTGGTCTTAATGTGTAACTATTAGAGGTTTTGCTTTTCGCAGACACCTTTTCGCTCTCGAAAAATGTTACGTCACGACTTATTACTAGTTTGTTTGTTTTGTTGTTAAACAGTTTGAACGCCTTCGATTGTTCACAATATCCCAAGAAAATGCATTCGTATGATTTCGCATCTAGTTTGCGTCTCTTTTCTTTTGGAATATGTACCATTGCCTTACATCCAAAAATTCGAAGCGATGATAAGTTGGGTTTTTGCTTTGTCCAAATTTCTTCAGGTGTAATGTTTTTTATATTTCTACAAGGAGTTCGGTTGATTAAATATGCTGCTGTGACAGCAGCCTCCGCCCAAAAACGTTTGTTCAAATTAGCATCAATGAGCATACAACGTACTTTTTCTATGATTGTTCTATTCATACGTTCGGCGACGCCGTTTTGCTCTGGCGTATATGGCGCTGTAAATTGATGAATAATTCCGTGCTTTTTCATGAACGTATTAAACTTCTTATTGCAAAACTCTTTGCCGTTGTCTGACCGCAGTATTTTAATACTGGAAGTTTGTTGATTTTCGACCAATTTTTTAAAACTTACAAAAACATCAAAAACTTCATCTTTACGTTTTAAGGGATATACAAAAACCTTACGGCTGAAATCGTCTATAAACGTTAATAAATATCGAGAACCACCAAGCGAGACCGTTGACATCGGTCCGCACACATCCGTGTGTATTATTTGTAAAATTGTTGATGCGCGACCGCCATTTTCTTTGAATGACGCACGTGTTTGTTTACCTTGCGCACATACAGTACATGGATCTAATAAGCCGTTTGGCAAACTGAAACCGTCGACTGATGTTTTAATGCGATTTAAATTTGTGTCGCACGCATGACCCATTCGTCTATGCCACAAGTTGCGATGTGAAGTAGCAATTTGTGCTATTTCACTTTGTTCCGTTGTACATTTTAATCGATATAAATCGTCGATTAACGGAGCAGACGCCAATAGTTTTGCATTTTTATCAAAAATACGGCAATTCACGTTATTAAAAACAAGTGTCTTACCT
Source organism: Gymnosoma rotundatum (assembly GCA_916610165.2). Classification (NCBI taxonomy): domain Eukaryota; kingdom Metazoa; phylum Arthropoda; class Insecta; order Diptera; family Tachinidae; genus Gymnosoma; species Gymnosoma rotundatum. The sequence continues at coordinate 115,618,780 of OU744336.1, forward strand.
TGTTTTGCCATTTGGCTAACTGACATTAAATTCGCGCAAATATTTGGTATGCAGAGCACATCTTTCACGACAACCTGTTCGTTGTTTGCTTTTCCGTCGGCAGAAATTGACAAGCGCACATCACCCGCACATTCCACTTTCAAACGTCCGTTATCACCTACAATTACTTCGTTGGATTTTGCTTCACGCAGCTCAGTTAAACTTTTTGAACTCATGGTCATATGGGATGTGGCACCAGAATCTATATACCATTCGTTAGGAGTTGTTTTGGCTACAAGAGATGTCGATACTAATAATAGATTGTTTGTTGTTGTCTTAGACTTTGTTGGACATTTATTCGCATAATGCCCTTTTTCGTTGCATTCAAAACAAACCACCATTCGTTTTTTCTTTGAATTTGGAGAACGATATTTTTTAGGTTTCTTTGATATAAGAGCCACGGCCAATAGTCGTCTCATGCGTAATCTCTTGAAGAAGGTTTGTGCGTACTAGATCAGTAGTCAGCGTTTTTCCGCTGTTTGCCAGTGCCATTACCATTGGCCGGTAGTCATCAGGCAAACCACTTAACATAATTTGTGCGACAATATCATCTGGAATTTTTGTGCCAGATTTATCTAATTTTTGCTGGGTGCATGTCATCTTGTTGACATAATCCTCCATTGATGCACAATCCGACAATTCCAAACGCATTATGTATTTTAATAATTCCATACGACGTAGAACACCATTGTCTTCAAAAGCGGCTTCTAACGCATCCCATGCGGCTTTTGCGGTCGTGCAATTTTGTACATACGAGTAGTTCGATGGCTCTATAAGCAACCCGAGTGCTGAAATGGCATGTAAATTTTTGATAGAGTCACCCTCTGATCCCTCAATGCATGGCCAATACCCCTTGAGCACAAGATAAGATTTTGCAGCAAATTTCCAAATATCGTAATTTTCTCTTCCCTTCAACTTTTCAATTTTATCGTTGCCCATTGTATAAAAAAAACACGTGTCTATAAGATATTTCTTAAAGAATGATCTCGAGTGAACTAAGTTTAAATTTAATACAAATTGCGATAAAAATAGCGAAGAGCTGTTGCAAGTTCTTTTCCTTTTAATTAAATATGGATGATTTTACAAAAAAAACGTGAGGCCCATAACCTGTTGCAATTAAAAAGAAAAACACGTCTTGCTTCGATGAGAAAATTATGAAGAGTATTTATTAACGAAGAAGAAGTACAAAAGGAAAAATTATAAGTATAGTACAGGGCTGGCAGTTATGAATTGTAGATCTAATTAATGAGTAACCTATTATAACATTTAGTTACAACACTAACCCATATATATAAGTATATATATATATAATATATATATATATATATGGGTTATATATATATATATATATATATATATATATATATATATTGGAAATCAGCATGATCGGTCCATGTCCTTTGACGCAGTAGGCAAAACACCGCGCCTACCTCTAATTTTTTTATGTCATTTGGAACAATAAAGTAACTCCAATCAATATATATGTCTATACAGTATACTACAAAACAAATGTACGAACTTATGGTTAATCCTAAATATCTTAAAAAAAGAAAAAATGCATTTGTTTTCCAAACACTATTTCTTTATTTACAAAATAAATAAACTAAATTATTTAACCAAAACAAAAAATTAACAATATTTCTACTTAAAAGCAAAAAAAAAAAAAAAATCATATTAAATAGTAAACGATACTTTTTAAACGCGACAAAACAATATCCCATTTTCAGGTTAGGTGATTAAAATCTAAATTTCGATAATATTTAGTTGCGTAGCTCTTTTGGAAAATTCTTCTCATCTGTGTTTCATGGAATCTATTAGTTTTAATAGAATTTCATCTGGAATTTCATTCCATGCAATTTTAACCTGTCTAAAAAGGTCATCTCAAGTTTTACAATCATCGCGATTTATTTTACGATCTACAATTTCCCATAGATTTTCTATGGGATTGAGATCTTTCACACATTTAACTGACATATAAGGATCCCAGTCGTTGTCAGACACTCGCCGCGTAAACATACAAGCAATTTTACGGATCGTTGTATTCAATCGGGCGGAAAATTGTGTTTTTTTTGTATGTTGATTGGAAGGCTACTGGAATAGCATTAACTTAATAACCCTGTTTCTTTCCTTTGTTTGATTGGAATTATTTTTACATTCTGAAAAGAGCTTCGGATTACACCATGAAAGGGGTTAAACCCCCCAACCATAACCGTTTTAGAGACTTAGACCCCTCGCACTAAAAATCGAAATAGACAAAATTAAAAAGATTAAGAGTTGATGATTTTATCCCCTTACCTAATACTACACCTAATGACGATAACATTCCTAGATATTTGGTTGCATCGGCATTGCCACAGCCAGATAACACAAAAAGTTAACATTTGGCCTCTTACAATGTTTTCCAATTTGAAAAAGGGCTACATTTTATTTCTCGTAATTACTTGGACATAACTGAAATGCATAGCGGAGATTTAATGATAAAAACAGCAAAATATATAGACGTTGTACCAGTAACTTTAACCATGCATAAGAATCTTAACTCAATACAGGGCCGAATTTTCTCAAGGAAAATTATTGATATTTCTGAAGAAGATCTTTTAAAATCGTTAGAAGACCAAAAAGTAATTGAAGTTCTTAAACCTTCCAAAAAAGAGGGTGAAAGTTACGTACCGACCGGTGCGGCATTTATAACCTTTAATCTTATACATCGACCAGTTATATGAAAGCTCGGATGGGAAAGAGTACGTGTGGAAGAGTACATTTCTAGCCCTATGAGATGTGTCACCCGTCAGCGTTTGGGTCATACTAACATAAGATGCAAGAATATATAGGTTTGCAGGGTCTGCGATATTACCTCTCCACACGATCCATGTACTAGAAATTTCTGTGCTAATTGTAACAGTACAACCCTCACATCATTTGACCCAACATGTCCTTCGTTTTTAAAGCATAACTCTGTAAATAAAATCAAAGCCGATAAAAGATGTACTATACGTGAGGCATGGAAAATTTTTAATGATAATCCTGCATTGCATACGCTAAAACCATTCAACGAAATAACCCATCCAACTTTCTCTGAAATTCTACAGAATAAATCATCAAATTCTTCTACATTCAATAATAACATCACCGACATCTTAAATTCTTCCAACAACAGCAATGATATGAACGCCATTAACATATCACCTTCCAATAATATACAAAGCACCGCCATTAAAAATGTTAAAACTTCCAGTCATAAGGAAAATAACAACACAGCAACTATCATGGAAACAAACAACAATGCAATTATAAATTATAATAACGAGTTAGCAACTAAATCAATTCAAAATGAAATCGAATTAAAAACCCCACCTAATGAGGTTACTGATGCGAATAATTGATTTAAATATAGAGAAAAATGGATATTGGAATAAATATTACAGTGCTTCAGTGGAACATACAGGGTTTTATAGCCCATAAATACGATCTGGAAAATTTGGTTTTTAAAAACAAACCTACAATAATCGCGCTTTCAGAAACCCACATTACACCTAAAAATCGTAAATATTTGTATTTACCTGGATATAAAGTTTTTCATCATAACAAACCTTTTGAGTACACTAAGGCTGGGATACTAATTTTTGTCCTTAACAACTTAAATATCACGCACCACATCAAATCAACTGGTGAACTTCTTTTCCAAACAATAAATATTAAAGCAGATGAAAAAAATCTTACTTTTCGGCTAATGTTGAATTATACATAGATGGCTCTTTTAAGAATGGAATAACATCATATTCTATAATATGCACGGACAGTTTGAGTGCAGTTAAGGCAATATCAATCAACAAAAATGCCATATATGATAGTGTCTTTAAAAATGCTAATATAAAAAACCTATACTAGTTATGTGGATACCATTACACATAGGTATTAATGGAAATGATGAAGCGGATAAAGCAGCGAAGGAAGCGTTTATGTTGCCACTAATAACGAAAATGCCCTGTTTTAGCATTGTTATCACTGATTTTTTTTAAATCTTTTATTGGAATCTTTTGAAGGCAGAGTGCGAATAAAGCTCTAATTGCTTGAAAAGTCAATCGTTTGCCAAACATAACATATCTGATATCTAAAACCACATCCATATCCATATCCATTTTGATTTTAAAACCTTGTACGAGGGCTGCTATATATATTTCTGGCCTGGCAACACTGAGTGCTGCCAAGTGCAATCTGACATTTCCATTGGATAGTTTGTCATTTTTAAGCATAATCATACTCAAAACGTTTTGACGTACGACCATTATTTATGTTGTTTACAGTGAGTTGACGTGGATTATCACGACAAGAGTGCATTGATGAACATAAATTTTTGTATGGCGATGAAGCACCATTCTATAGCACTGTGAAAAATTGGTATAATGAATTTAATCGTGGCCGAAGCTCGCTCAAAGACGAATTCCGTGAAGGTCGTCCAAAAACGGCTGTTGTGCCAGAGAACATTGATGCCGTGCGTGAACTCATAATGCAAGATCGACATGCGACATACCGAGAGATAGAGACATCCTTGGACATTTCTTCCACCAGCATACATTCGATACTGCATGAACACCTGGCCGTAAAAAAGGTTTGTCCTCGTTGGATCCCGCACAATTTGAAAGTCGATTGGTGCAAAGAAATGTTGCAAAAATACGATTGCGGTGCTTCAAAAGACGTTTATAAGATCGTCACAGGTGACGAATCATGGATCTATGCGTATGAGCCCGAAACGAAACAACAATCGACCGTGTGGGTCTTCAAAGACGAGCAAAATCCAACGAAAGTTGTTCGTGGAAGAAGCAACTCGAAGCAAATGTTCGCCTGTTTCTTCGGCAAAACTGGTCATGTGGCGACTGTTCCGCTTGAGCAACGTAGGATGGTCACTTCTGAGTGGTACACTACAATTTGTTTGCCTGAAGTCATCGAAGAAATTCGAAAAACCAACAAGAGAAGACGAATCATTGTTCACCATGACAATGCGAGCTCTCACACATCGGCTCAAACCAGAGCGTTTTTGACCGGCCAAAACGTCGAATTAATGGGTCATCCGCCGTACAGCCCTGACTTGGCACCTAATGACTTCTTCTTGTTTCCGCACATGAAGAAAAAAATGCGTGGTCAACTATTTTCGTCGCCAGAAGAAGCTGTTGAAGTGTTCTGTAAAAATTATTTCAATTTCTTCTTTTATAAAACAATTTTATTTTTATGATTAAAAGTTACAATTCAAAAACTCAAACAAAACCAAACTAACTTTTTCATTTCAACATACAAAATTATAACACAAATATTTCAATGTGAACAAGATTAAAAATTTACATTGAAGCTAAAGTAAAATAAGCAAAGTATTTCCTACAAACGCTCCCTCAATGTAAATTTCTTATTAGTAACTAAATAAATATTTTACATTCAAATTTACAAATCAAATTTTGTGTTAATTTATAAAATAGAAAGATTAAATTTTTGTCTTTAAATTTAATAAATTGCAACATTTCCAATGTTTAGTGCTTGGCAAACATTTAGTTAAAATATCAGCTACATTATTCTCCGTTAGGACATATTCTAGATGTAATTCGTTGGCTTTATATTTATCTCTTATATAGTGATATCTAATATCAATGTGTTTACTTCTTTTCATAGTCATTTGACTTTTGGTCAGGTATTGAGCTCCTTGGTTGTCACAATTTAAAACGGTTGGCGTTCTAATAAAATCTTGAAAACCCATTTCGTTTAATAAACTTCGATAAAAACTTATTTCCTTAGCAGCTTGACACATTGCGATGTATTCCGCTTTCATCGAACTCAATGCCACTATATTCTGTTTTTTCGATTCCCAGGATATTGGACCCCCTGCGAAAAATAGAATAAAACCACTATAAGACTTACGGTCAATTATATTTGAACCCCAGTCTGCATCAGAGTAGCACGTTAAATCACTTCCATCCTTTGAATAATGCAACGATAATTCTTTAAATTTTAAATAACGTAGTACATGCTTAGCTGCAACAAAATGTTGCTTATGGGGGTGAGAACTAAACTGAGATAAATTTGAAACCGTGTAAGCAATATCAGATCTACTAATTGTAGCTAAATACATAAGACTTCCAATTAGTGATTGATATATAGTCACATCTATCATTTCTTTACAATTTTCTTCAACACATTTCGTTAATATTGTTCCCGCAGAAAACGGGGTTTTAGCTGGTTTACATTCATGCATATTCCATTGATTAAGTAGTTCCTTAACAAAATTTTTTTGATTAATTTCAATATCCCCTCTAGGATCTTTTCTTTCTATTTCTATTCCAAGGTAATAATTCACAGTACCTCGGTCCACTATTTCAACATGTAGCCTGAGAGTTTCCAATATGTTTTCCATTGTTTTGCTTGAAGAACAAGCTAACATGATATCATCTACATACAACGCTATAATATTTATTTCATTTTTCACAGAAGAAATGAACACACAGCTGTCTGTTTTACATTGAACGAATCCCATATTTCTCAAAATTTCGCTTATTTTGTGATTCCATTGCCTTCCAGACTGTTTAAGGCCGTATAAAGATTTTCTTAATTTGCATACCAGATTCTCTTCACATTTTCTTATAAACATTTGTGGTTGCTTCATATATACGGCCGACTTCCTAAACGCTTGTTGCAATGCATAATTGAAAAAAATGCGTATGCAATGCTAAACATGTCTTAAGTGCAAACTTGCGTTGCAGAGACATTCTTTGCATTTTATCGGCATTTAGGAACGTCGCTATGCAACTCATACATAAAACAAATATCAAAAACATGGTATAAAATTTAATAAATTTTTTTTAGAAAAAAAGAGGTTACACAAAATTATTTATCCATTTTGTTGGCAAGTGCTGAGGAATTATCTCAAGTCAAATCTTTCAAAAAATATTGATTTGCTATAAAAACCTATTAAAAAGAAAAAAAAAGAAAAAGAAGAGACAACTTTGTTAAGGACAATAAAAATCCCGGGAACAAGTGATCAAAAATAAATATATTTTTAAGAATTCATTGAATTAATGGATGATGACATTTTTCATTCACATTTCATTTTAAAAATAAACAAGAAAATACTTAGCCATTTCAGCTCAAATGTTTGCATATAAAATAAAAATGATGCGTGATTTTGATTTCTGATACTCATTAAAGTGAGTTGCCAAACGATTAGGAACATTGTACGTTGTCAAAAAGTTTACATATGCATTTACGAAGTGTATGCATTGTAAATATGCATTGCAACTTGCGTTTAGGAAGTCGGCCTACCTCTTCCTTCAAATCACTATTTAGATAAGCAGCTACAACATCAACATGTTTAATTAGCAATTCATATTTTACTGCCAAAGATAAAATAAGTCTAATCGTCGGGTGACGTATAACAGGAGCATAAGTTTCCCAATAATCTCGATTAAATTGCTGAAAACAACCTTGAGCAACCAATCTAGCTTTGTATTTCTCAGTAGTACCGTCAGCTAAACGTTTTCTTGTGAATATCCATTTGCAACCGATCACATTTTTGCAACTAGGTTTTTCAACAAGTTCCCACGTTCCATTCTTCATCAATGATTCATATTCGTTTTCCATAGCTTGTTTCCATTTATCGGACTCTTCACTGTTTATTGCTTCTTTTACGTTTTTTGGATTAGTATTAAAACCCTTTATGATGTTTAATTCTTCGCTATTTAATCTATACATTTTGCGTGGTCTACCAGGATTTCCTATTTTTTGTGTAGATGGCCTACCTCTTTTACGTTTTCTATTGGTATTTGGAACTACTTCGTAAGTTTGATTATTTTCGGATTCGCTATGGGATAAACTATCAAAACCAATACATTCAGACCCTTCATCACTAATATAATCGGATTCTTCTATTTCTACGTTGTTTTCAATATCAGGGTTAACATTTATCATACCTTTACTTTTTGAGTTTGGACTCTCTGAACGAGTTTCATCATTTTCTTTATTTGAATCTTGTATTTTAATTTCATCATAGATCATTGTTGAGCAATCGAAAATATCACAAAAATCACTATCACCTTCATTATTTTTCTCATAAATAAATTCATTTTCAAAAAATTTTACATTTCTTTCGATAACTAACGCTTTAGTTTGGGTGTTATATAAACGATAACCTTTCGTATTAGGTTGGTAACCAACAAACGAATAAATGTTACCTTTTGGATCTAACTTAGAACGACCTGGTTTCTTACTTAGAGCTACTGCCTTGCTTCCAAATACTTTAAAATACGAAACACAGGGCTTTCTTCCAGTCCATCGTTCATAAGGTGTAACTTTGTCCAAAACTTTAGTTGGTGATCGATTTTTGATATGAACACTCGTGTTTATGGCTTCAGCCCATAACGATTTAGGTAATTTCGAATCTTCAAGCATACAACGAGTCATTTCAACCAGTGTCCTATTTGCTCTTTCAGAAACTCCATTCTGTTGTGGTGTATAACTCACTGTAGTTTCATGCACTATACCGTTTTTCTTTAAGAAATCATTAAAATTTCGATTTACGTACTCACGACCATTATCGCTTCTGAGTCGTTTTAATTTGCATCCAGTTTGCTTCTCTGCCATTGCAAGGTATTCTTTAAATGCGTCTAACGCATCAGATTTATTTTTCAAAACGTAAACTGTGATATATCGAGAGTAATCATCTATAAATGTTATAAAATATGCTGCTCCACCTTGTGACTTAACTCTCATTGGTCCACATATATCGGTATGTACCAATTCTAATAAATTTTTTGAAACTGTTGTTCCGATTGGTTTAAATGGTTAGCAGAAATTTTGCACATAGAACACGCAATTATTCTCATTTGGTAAATTACCTTCCAATCCACGTACCAATTCATTTCTTTGTAACTTCTTGCGATCATTAATGTTTAGATGTCCAAAACGCTTGTGCCACAAATTATTTTTAGATCTTTCTTCATTCAACATTAATTTATTAACCGACTTTGATTTTACTTTGTAAATACCATTTGAAACAACTGCCTTGAATTGAAATTCCTCTTTTTTAAAAATATCTACCTTATTTTTGAAAAATATTAGTGAATAGCCTTTTTCAGACATCTTGCTTATTGATAGAAAATTAGACTTCATATCCGGTATATACAAAACATCTTTTAAAGTATAGCATTTGTTCCAAAAATTTACCTTGACTTCTCCAATTCCATTGACTTTAAATTTATCACCAGACGCAAGAATTACACTGCTGTCATACTCCTTTATACTTGAAAATAAATTTCTATCTCCACAAACATGTGATGATGCACCGCTATCCAGAATCCACTCATCATAATTTTCTTTACTCATGCATGAATTAATGACGAGCATAGCACTGTTCACATTACTAGCTTTATTTTTAGAGAAACACTGCGATCTGGCATGACCCCTTTTCCCACATACAAAACATTTCAAATTATTGGATTTATTTTGATCATTTGTGTATGATACAAATTTCTTAACGTTTTTGTTCTTAATGGCGAACACTTGCTCCTTACCAGCACACACGTTTTCATTTCTACGTTGCTCTTCTTCTAAAATTTTATTTTTAAGCTGTTCTAATTTAGGTATATTATCTCTGCTCTCAATCGCAACTACAAAATTTTCTAGTTCTTGCGGTAAACTGCATAACAAAAATATTGATAACAATTCATCTGGAAAGGTTATTTCAACATTTTTTAAATCTTCAGCTAAAGAACAAAATTTATTAATTTGTGGTCCATATTTTTCGTCAGATGTAAATTTAAATCTTACGAATTGTTTAAATAAATTTACTTTCCTTGAAGGATTTTTTGCTCTATAAATATTTTCTAATTTACACCAAGCATCCTTTGCAGTCTTGCAATCCTTAATATGAATAAGCTCGGAAGTTCTCACCGCTAACGTAATTGTTGCAAGGGCCTTATTATCCCTTATTTTGCACAAAGCCTTTTCTTGTTGAGTTGCTGATTCACTTAATGTTGTTTCTAGGACATCCCATAAATCTTGTGTAATCAAGAGGCTGCGCATCTGTATGCACCATGACGTATAATTGTCAGGATTTAATTTCTCAATTTGGTAATTTTTTATTATAAATATTCGCATTTTCACTATTAGGCCAGAAATATATAGAGCAGCCTCGTATATAATATATCCATAAGAATTTATATATGTATCTATATAATTTTATATATGTATATTAGCTGAAATTTTTATTTTTCTTATAATGAACTACAATAATGTTTTAATTTTAAATAAATTTAGACAATATGTCGCGAAAAATGGTCTTGTTACCCTGCGCCTTTTTTGTATATTTTATATATTTATGTATAAAATATAAATTAAATAAATAAATATAAGGATCCCTTTTTATTAATCTTATTACGGCCGTCACGTGTGGTAGTTTTCCGAGGACGACCTCCTTTGTGTATTTTGGTCAACGAACCTGAGAAACGAAAACGACTTATAATACGTGAAATAACGGTATGATGTATTTCGAATTTCTTTGCAATTGAAGTATCTGATTTACTGCTATAATCTTGAATAATTGTTTCTTTTATTTGCACAGAGGATAAGTACTCCAGCCATTTTCTCATAAAACAAACTGATAAAATAACCCATGACTTTAAATGATCAGAGACGACTATAAACATGTAGTTATTTGCTCTAAATATGTTTAATGTGATGCAAAGAAAGTTATTTATTATCTAACGGTACTAACAGTTTTATTTTTTGTAATTAATAGGAATGTTAATAATTGTTTATTTCGTGCTTACGTTTTGTCGCGGACAGAAACTGATCCGGTAAATAAAATTCAGTATTTTTTACATTGTGGTTATAAATAAAACAAGAATTTATATATAACTGGGTTTGTATATGTCACTAAGAAATATTCAAATCGAATGAAGTTCGTGCTTTTGTTTTGTCGTATATATATATATATATATATATATATAATTTAATAATGATTATTTGACCCTTTTTTTTTTATTAAATTATTTTCTATTTTATTAAGCTTTGGGTCCTTATATTTTTTATTAATATTTTATTTCAATATTTCGGTACTTTCTGCGTACCTTCTTCAGGAAACAAAATTAATATTGATATTGAATCAAAATAACAAAATTTATTTATTTTGATTCAATATCAATATTAATTTTGTTTCCTGAAGAAGGTACGCAGAAAGTACCGAAATATTGAAATAAAATATTAATAAAAAATATAAGGACCCAAAGCTTAATAAAATAGAAAATAATTTAGTATATATATATATATATATATATATATATATATTTAGTGCACAAAATTTCCACTACCACTAAAATCGTTTCATTTAGTGCAATTAATTTCCACTACCACTAAATCCTTTTATTTAGTGCACTTAATTTTCTCTACCACTAAATTCGTTATATTTAGTGCATTAAATTTCTGAATTAGTGGTTAACTATTCCCATCTGCCACTAGTGGAATGGATGGAATTTTGCTGCATTTATTCTATGTTGTTTAGTGGTAATGGAAACAATAATGCAGTATAAATTCAATGCAATAAACCCAACTCTGAATATGGATTAACCTAAGGTTCTATTCTCGTTCATTTTTGTATATGATATCAGCTATTGTTTGGTATCAGTAAAGATTTCCCCGATGTATTGGAAGCAGTAATAAATATTACACTTCAAAGACTTTATAATTGGATGGTATCGAATTCTTTTTTGATAAATGCTAATAAAATTAGAGCGATTATACTTAAAACTGAGCTCAAATGTGTTATTTACCCAACCATTAAAATTAACAATTTAATGTTACTTATGTTTACTCTTTCAAATGCCATGGACTCATAATTGATAAATATCTTAACTTTGATGAGCATATTGATGTCTTATCTGCTCGATTAAATTACATTTGGACTCAGAAAACTTATAATTATTATAATAATATTATTATAATTGCGTTTTGTACATCCCAATAAGAATTCGGTATTTCCTAAGTCATGCTTTACTGATGCCACATATGTATAAACTATTGCATTGAGGTCTCTTCTGGCACATTGGGTTAAAAAGTACGAGGAGCTAGTTGTGAATAGAATTATAAAGTTTGTTTACTGCATTGCATATCGATATTCTACCACGATGGATGTCAAAGACTTTCTTAGCTGTCAACTAAGGCAATACGTAAAAATAAGAAATTTGCTGTTTTTCTACAGTCATGAAATATGGAGTGCCAAGTTATTATTTAACAAAGTTTTCGTTTACTAGATCTACTAGCAATCCCCAAATAATTATTTTCCTGGTAACTAATTTTACTTTCGAACGATCATTTTTGGTTCGAGTAGCCATGTATTGGAATTCCTACTTAACTCTTTGCTCACTTTTTCCTGCTCTCAAAGCTAATTTAAAAAGCTTCTTTACATTTACACTCAGTTAAATGACAATAAATAATATCTAAACTTGTATGTTTTGGATTAATTATTTGTGACTGTTTTTGTCTATAACTACCTTTCTCAGAAGCTGTATAACTAGAGCTACTGCGAAATCCTTTTTTTTTATATAGCATTAATATAATTTGTATATATTAGAAGTGCTGTAATCTTTTGGCCTAAACGCTTTTTGAATTAATAAATAAATAAAAGAAAATTTTTTTATAACTGACAACATTGCTATGGTTTGTTTTAGCAGAATAAATGGGTTCCGTTGATGGTATTGTTGTTGATGTAATAGTTATGTTTCTGTTGGTAGGGTTCTCTCATGTAAATAGTCATATATTAACAGAGCTCAGGTAGTAGGGCATAGTACAGTACTGCGTGGGCCATACCCTTAGGGTTTATTTATTTTGCAACTACAGCGGATTTTATATAGCTTTCTCTAAGACGCTTAGTATAAGCAGATGTAACATACATATGCTTTGAGAGTGTTTGGCAAAGGATGGGCTCCGTCCAACGCTTTTTAAAAAAATTGATATATTCATTCTATTTTGTACTCCCACTACTTAGACACACAAGTAGAAAAATTTATATCTTAGTTATCATTCTATTTGTAATTTTTACAATATTCATTTCTGACCCCATAAAGTATATAAACCTAGTTCGAAAATCAGCAAGATCGGTCTATATCCTTCCAGGCAGTGGGCAAAACACCACGCCCACCTGTAATTTGTACATATTTTTTCAACTTTCGTTTTTATTCCTGCGGGCGATTGTGTTTATGATAAAAATAATGAAAAACATAAAAAACTTGGTTAGCTTTTCAGGATCTGATACAGCATCTTTTTATTTACTAAGTAGGAAAACAACCCTAAGCAAAGCTTACAATTTTCGAAAAAAGCCTTTTATGAACAGAAAAACTTTATGGTAGGAAAGAATTTCTTACGCCGATTTTTATTTTAACTACTTAATGGAAAATCGGCAGTATGGTACAGCCGAATATAGCACTCTTACTTGTTTTTAACTATTTTGTAGCTTATAAAAGTTTCTGTTTGCACACAATACTACTCAACACCTAAAATGACGACGATAAAATTAAAGGCAAGTGCAGGCTACATCAACATCAAATTTTCTTACGAAATGCTAAACAGATGTCGTTAGTCGTCGGTTAATGGCAATATTGACAATCAAAACACAATTTGATTTTTTTAGTTAAGGTTTTTAATTTTTTTTCTTTGTTTAATTACTTAAAACTTTTACGATTTGTAGTTCTTAAAAAATTAGTAAACATTTTTTGTTTTGGTATCAGCTTTATCAAATATACTTATTTTTGTACTTATTACAGATCCTTTATTCAAAAGTCTCCAAAGTTTTGGGATCACTCTTCCTCATCCGAAGACAACCGGACAGAACCATTTGTTCCATTTAATATTACCACAATGACACTACCGAGTGCCGCTCGAGTTTATACGGATGTAAATGCACATAAACCGGATGAATATTGGGACTATGAAAACTACGTTGTTGATTGGGCTAATCAGGATGATTATCAGTTGGTGCGAAAGTTAGGGCGAGGCAAGTATTCCGAGGTGTTTGAAGCCATCAACATAACTAACAACGAAAAGTGTGTGGTGAAGATATTAAAACCTGTAAAGAAGAAGAAGATTAAGCGTGAAATTAAAATTTTAGAAAATTTACGTGGAGGCACCAACATTATTACATTGCTGGCTGTGGTCAAGGATCCTGTTTCCCGCACTCCAGCTCTAATATTTGAGCATGTCAACAATACAGACTTTAAACAGTTGTATCAAACACTTACAGATTATGAAATTCGTTACTACCTGTTTGAGTTGTTAAAGGCGCTTGATTACTGTCACAGCATGGGTATAATGCATCGTGACGTAAAACCTCACAATGTTATGATAGATCACGAAAATCGTAAATTACGACTAATCGACTGGGGTTTAGCCGAATTTTATCACCCTGGACAGGAATACAACGTCCGTGTTGCCTCACGCTATTTTAAAGGACCCGAATTGCTAGTTGATTACCAAATGTATGACTACTCGTTGGATATGTGGTCGCTAGGTTGCATGTTGGCTTCAATGATTTTCCGCAAAGAGCCATTCTTCCATGGCCACGATAACTATGATCAACTGGTGCGTATAGCCAAAGTGCTGGGCACTGAAGAGCTTTACGCTTATCTTGATAAGTACAACATAGAATTGGATCCCCGATTCCATGACATCTTGCAGAGACACTCTCGCAAACGATGGGAACGTTTCGTTCATTCTGACAACCAGCACCTTGTATCGCCAGAAGCCCTTGATTTTCTCGACAAGCTTCTGCGTTACGATCACGTTGAACGACTAACTGCCCGTGAGGCAATGGCACATCCGTATTTCGCACCGATTGTTAACGGTCAAATGAAGTCAAATAATCAGCAATAGGTTTTAAATCCGATATTAGGATGAAGTAGTGTGGAAGTGTTTAAGCCAGTCAATATCATGCCGTATTGCATAGTCGCAGAAAAGATTACTAAGCTGTAGCAAATTTATCATAAGGAAATTAAATTCACATACATATACTAAATGAATATCAGCAACAACAAAAAGAAAAGCGGCAATACCAAACTTTGTTTGACATAGCCAGAAAAACAACTAAGTGTTGATACGTTGATTATGTTGGTGTGTATTGTATCAAACCAATAATTAAAAATTAATTTTCGGCAGTAACTGCGTTAAATAAAATCACTTTAACTGATAATATTTATACAAAAATTTCTAAATACACTATAAATTCAAATAAAACCCCTAAATATAAAAATGGGCGAAATCATTTAAAACGGAACTAAACAAGATTTTCATCTAAATTGTAGATAAGCATTATCCCTTTATTATAATTCTCTATCCACAATTCTTACATAAAAAGTATGTTTGATGATTTGATGATCACAAAAACTGTAAAACTGTTCTATTACATGCATGTAATAATTAAATTTTTATTAAAGGGGAATAAATTATATTTTCAGATACTTACTAATTATATACGTATTAAGTTAGATGAACTTATTGTTATAACAGCGCGTTTAAAATACAACAAATACTACAGCGAGGCTAATATTATCCTTCCTCCACACTATTTATTCCCCTGTAATTAGGCGTATAATTATTTTATTCGGAATTGGAAATTAAAGATATTAGTGAGGAGAACATTTTATTTTGTTTTCATATTATTCCTTTCAATTTTGGCAGAGAAACCACAATAATTGCCGTGGCGACCGATAATTTTCCTTTTTTAATGTTTACAATTTTTAGGGTATACTTTTAATTTTCTTTAACAGAAGAATATATAGTTAACAAAAACGTTTAAGATTTAACAGAATTAAAATATTTAAACGAAACACAATAACATCAATTTTTTCACATGAGGTCTTACTGTTATTTTTGTACGTGTACTTTATAAAAAAATAATACAGCAAATTAAACGGTATAATTCCGTGTTATTTTTTTAATTTTCGAGTTTTCTTATATGTTTAGTTACTTTTAAATTCATATGTAAAAGTAATATGACAAATTTTCATCTAGGCGTTACTAAACCCCCAAAAATGCAGAAAGCACTAAAATCGATGAGAACAACAAAGTTGTCATCTTTGTTAGCATCAGATGTAGCATGTTAAAAAAACTGCAAAATTAAATAAATCGAAAATTTTTTAAAGTTTCTATGGATATCGTTTTCAAGCTTTTGAAAAGATAATTAAGGAAACACTAAAATTATTTAAAAATGATTAACCCATTATAAGCCGATGTCAAATTAATGTAAAATTGTATATATATACATTACCAAATTTTTATTTTTTAATTTTCTGTCACCCCAATATTTCCTTTTTTGATTGGAGTTACTTCACTAAACTAGATTGTCATCGAAGCTGAAGTGAATATAAGATTCGGCATAGCCGAATATAGCACTCTTACTTGTTTTTCTTTCTCTCTCTCTGTCGAAGAGATTGTAGTATTGTTGCTTTGATCAATGAAGTTTTTCCTTTAATATTTATAATAAATCTATTCATTGCTATGTTATATAAAATGCAGTCTGTTAACATTTTAAGGAAATGTTATCCTACAGAAATAATGCAGCCATAATTAAGGGACAGATAATAACATTGGTAACAGTTCCGTCATGGTGTTTTGCATTAAATATGCAGTGTGGGAAACTTATACCCCAAGTGACACTTCACCTAGTCACTGTATCATTTAGTTATATACCTATAATTATTAGATATCTTATTCACATCCTCTGATATTTATATAGGCATGGAGGTATGTTTTATGATTACACGAGAAATGAAAGGGTTAAGAACCAAATAAAGTTTATGAGCTAGCCGAAAATCTTAAATTCCGTTGACAATTTTTATTTACATTCGTATAAAATGTTTGTTTCTTTCGCCAATCCTTATAAACATGAATATAATAAAAGAACTGCCGATGCGTAACAAGATGTATTAACACATGTATACATATATAAAAAATTTTACAATGTAGAACCAAATGCGATTTTTATGAAAGAAGAAAAATTGTAGCGACAAATATTATATACGCTTCACAATCTATGTAAATCTAGTTTAGTGAAGTAACTCCAATCAAAATAGCAAATATTGGGGTGAGAGAATTAAATTGTTTTTGCAAAAAACCGACTTCAAAACAGATTTTATCTGTCTGCCTAGATTAAATTAACTATTGGGAAACCCTTGTATCTCCAAACTTTATACTTGTTCAATAGTTTGGCAAAATAAATTATATTACAGCAACTATAGGGGCACCCTTAATATTCAAATTACATATACTTTCTGTTGTAGTTCATTAACCAATCCGGTTGTTTGTAAATTTCAATTGTCTGCCTATAACGGTTTAACAGTTTGGGCATATGGGGGGAGTTTCGGCGTATATCCGATAGGAAAAAGGTTCATAAAAAATATAAAAAGAAAACACAAGAATTTTTCAATATCAAAAATGAATTTAGCTTTCTTTATTGTTTGTAAATATATTTACCTTGTTGCTATTAAGAGCTCAACAAAACGAATGATATTTTTACTCGTTAGAAACTTATAAAAATTAAAAGCGGCAAACAATGTTTAAAAACCGTTAGCGGTTTACTCGTTGAAAGTACAAAAATAAGATTTCCAACAAGGATGTAAATCAAAGGTAGTCTGAATTGACTTTAAAATACTACGAAATTTAATTATAAAATATACATTAAGTTAACTAGTATTTAAACATTGCCGGCCACCTTGCAACAATAATAGCGTTGCAAATAAATAAGAATAAGAATCGAAAAGATGAGCCAGTAAGGACTCCTGTTGAGTATATATATATATATGTATTCTATTGTAATTGAGCCATTAAGGACTCCTGTGGACTGTAGGAAATAAATTAATTTGATTCATACATAAAATTCAATGGGTCATGAAGGACCCCTGTTGCTTTATTATAAATTAATGACCCATGATGGGCCCCTGTTGCGGTCAATGACCAATTAAGAAATAAATTCGAATACAATGGTCGGTTTGCATAGCCGCAGTAGTGGAATTCCTTTTACTAGGAAAAAGAAAGGTTAGTAGTTGAAATTGATAGAAAAAGTGATATAATTTTATAATGCATTTAAAACAACAAGCTTGGTTATAGGACGAGTGATTACACCGTTTTGAGTACGAATATCGGCAACGCGAACATGACCGTCAGTACCCGTATATATTTTAACTATTATGCCTAATTTCCATGAAGTTGCAGGTAACTGCTCATTTTTTACTACGACTAAATCGTCCACCGAAACCTCCCTTTGGGGATGTTTCCATTTATAGCGTTTGTGTAAACCTACGAGATATTCTTCCTTCCATCTTTTACAAAATTGATGAATCAATGCTTTCATCTTGCGATATCGATTAACTATACTTATCGCGCTAAATTGTCGGTTCTGGCGGAGCCAGTATAGCTGATCCAATCAAGAAATATCCAGGTGTCAGAGCAACTGGCTCGCTAGGATTATCAGGCATAGGGCATAAAGGACGAGAATTTAGACAAGCCTCTATTCTCGCCAAAATCGTAGTAAATTCCTCAAAGTAAAGGAACAAGATTGCACCTCCTTTCTGAAATGAAGCTTGAAACTTCGCACACCGGCTTCTCAAAGACCACCCATGTGAGGGGCACAAGCCGGTATAAATCGCCATGTTAAACCTTTATGGCCAAGAGTGGAACACATTCTAGCTTGACATTCTTTCAGGAAAGTTTTAAATTCTCTCGAAATCTCATTCGACGCGCCAACAAAATTTGTACCATTGTCCGAAAATATGGTCTGAGGACATCATCTTCTAGCAATAAAACGATTGAAAGCCGCTAAAAATGTGTCAGTAGATAAATCGGACGCAGCTTCTAGGTGTATCGCTTTCGTAGAAAAGCAGACAAAAATACAAACGTATCCTTTTGTAATCTTACACGATCTACCATTATAAGTTTTCACATCAAATGGTCCAGCAAAATCAACGCCTGTTGTCGTAAATGGTCTATCTAGAGTGGTACGTTCGGGGGGAAGAGCAGCCATTATTTGACTACACGATCGTTGTCTATCAACTATACAACGTTTGCATTTACGAATAATAGAGCGAACCAATGTCCGTAATCGAGGTACCCAATACTCACATCGGTAGATTCGCAACATTAATTGATTCCCTCCATGAATCGTAAGTAAATGTATAAATTCCGCCATTAACCTCGTGAACCGGCAGCCATAAGGCAAAATAATCGGATACTGTTCACGATATGATAGCGAAGGTGATTTTACCAGTCTCCCATTTAGTCTCATCACTCCCTGTTCATCAAGAAAGGGATTTAGGGGTATTAACGAACTCTTTGATGGCAATGGCATTTTATCAACAAGACATTTATATTCATCGGCATAAAAGACCTTCTGAGCAACCACAGCCAATCGTACTTTTACCATGTTGATTTCATCACTAGACACTAAACAGTTTTCATATTTGAAGCGGCCCTTATGAGCTGAGTGCGTGGAATAGAAAAACCGAAATATGTAAGCAATAACTCTCATAGCCCTGTCTAAAGAAGAAAATCTCTCTAAAATGTCCTCAAATTTTGAAAAAAAGGAAGCATGAACCTTTACTTTTCGGCTTTCCATGTCAGTATCGATATTCGTCAGGGTATGTACACGCCAATGTTCCTTTTTTCCCCTTAACCAAGTTGGCCCGTGCCACCACAATTCACTTTGCGATAAGGTGAGTGGGTTCACCCCCCGGCTGCCCAATCAGCAGGATTGTCCTCTGAGCAAACGTGAAACCAATTATGATTTCCAGTATTTTCCTGAATACGACAAACCCTATTAGCAACAAATGTGGTCCACATAGAAGGGGGTTTCCGTAGCCATGCCAATACAATTGTTGAATCTGTCCAACAATAAACCCGTTCGATCGTAATCTCAATTTCGCTAAGGATACCCTTCAATAATTCCGATGCCAAAACCGTTCCTTACAACTCCAGACGGGGTAATGAACAAGATTTAAGAGGTGCGACCTTTGTCTTAGAGGATAGCAAATGAACATTCGTATCCCCATTTGGTGTTTCACTTCGAATGTAAATTACCCCAGAATATGCTTTTTCAGAGGCATCTGAGAAAACATGCAGTTCAACAGACGATGATCTGGAATAATTTACCCATCTTGGCACTTGAATGAAATTCACCTGATGAAAACCTTCAACGAATGGCTAAATTCTTTTACCGTAGAGGATGTGAGTAAATCATCCCAACCGATATTATCCAGCCAAATACGTTGCATTATTATTTTAGCTGTAATAATTACTGGGCTCAACCAGCCAACGGGATCAAAAAATTTGGCTATAATTGACAGGACTTCCCTTTTAGTATATTCAGACTTTATCTTTAGCGGACTGACTTTGAAAAAAAATGAATCTAACTGGGCATTCCAAAAAATCCCCAAAGTTTTTGAACAACTAGCCTCTTCGAATGACAAAACTTTTGCATCCACTAAATGATCTGGAGGCAAGTCATTCAAAATCGATTTTTTATTTGATGACCATTTTCTTAATTCGAAACCAGCTGATAACAACGCATCCTTCAACTGATCTCTGGCCAACAAAGCACTACAAATATCATGTGCTCCAGCCAACACATCATCAACATACATATTTGTCCTCAAAATCTTTGAAGCCAAGGGAAATTCTTCGCATTCATCAGCCAATTGCAATAAAGTTCTAATTGCCAAATAAGGGGCACAATTCAACCCAAACGTTACCGTTTGTAATTCATAGTCTGTTATTTGATCGTCAGTGGACGATCTATAAAGAATCCTCTGAAATGGCGTATGGCACGAATGAACACGAATCTGCCTATACATTTTCGAAATATCACAGTTGAATACAAATTCGTATGTACGCCAACGTAAAATTAAATTTACCAAATCAGCCTGAAGGGTAGGCCCTACAAAAAGGCAATCATTTAAACTGTTGGCATTGGATGTTTTATTTGATGCATTAAAAACGACTCTTAATTTTGTCGTTTTTCTCTCTAGTTTAATTATAGGATGATGTGACAAATAGCAAGAATCCGTGACAGCTCCGCTACTAACTTCAGTCGGCAGAAGGTGGCCTAAATCTAAATAATCGTTTAAGACATCATCATACATGACCTTTATTTCTGGCCTACGAGATAGTGAAGCTTCCATTCTAATAAATTGTTTCATAGCGCCAGACCTTGATATTCCCAGATTAATTTCACGAGGAAATTCTGGTTTAAATGGTAGCGAAACAATGTATCTCCCTGTAGTATCACGGACAGTGGTGTTCTTTTAAATCTCCTCACAAATCTTATCCGCAGGAGACATGATTTTCCTTTTTTGTGTCTCTTCTATTTCCCAAAATCTTAAAAGATTTCGGTTCAAATTATCCTCATCAGTAAAGGCAACAGCAGTCGAAAAAACGTTAATAGAATCGTTAACTGAAACATCAATGGGACCAGTCAGAATCCATCCAAAGACAGTTTTCTGAGCCATAAGAGACCCAACAACATTTCTGCGAACCTCACCAAGAATTATTTTTGGGTACAAATCGGCACCAAGCAAAATGTCAACTGGCCTACTTTTGTAAAAATTCACATCCGCCAACTTTATATCAGGTAATTCACTCCTAATAGTCGAAGGACAAAGAAACGAAGGTAAATTACCTGATTGATGGCAACACAAGTGCCAGAGTTTCCAATTCAATATGTTCGTTCAATGGAGATCTTACTCGAATCGGACAAATTTTCTAGAGGTTGCAAAAGCTTCTTTATTCACGCCGGAAATCTTGACATTCGTAGAATGTGACGTAAGTCGCAACTGATTTCGCAAACGTTCTGAAATAAATGAAGCTTCTGATGCGGGGTCAATTAAGGCCCTAGCTGGATACGTAGTATCGTGGCAAATAATAGAAACCATTGCAGTTCCTAGTAAAACAGACGAATTCTGTGAAAGGTGAAAAACTTGTCGATTTGAGTTCACACGAGCGGCGGCCGATGTCGAGGGCAACTCCTCTTCTATATTTGCAGTATGCACTATTGACCTTGAATTCAAATTATGAGTCACCATATTCTCAGTAGGCGAATTGCGATGAAGTTAAGTATGGTGTCTTTGATTACAAATAAAACAGTTATGTTCGCTCTTACAATCCTTGACCTCATGTGATTTTAATAGGCAGTTGACGCAACAATGAAATTTTTTGACAGTAGAAAAACGCTCAGAAACAGACATTTTTTTAAATCGACGACAAAATCGGAGCAAATGTGACTGATTTGGACATAAAATACATGCATTTGTGGAGCCTGTATTAGACACATGAGATTTTATCTTACGTTCTGATATTTTCTTATCAGTTTCTAAACTTGTTAGATCGCGTATACAATCTAAAGTTTGAATGCGTTCCGTTAAGAACATATCTAAATCTCTCCACAACGATAAGGCAGTTTTGTCCTTAATACTTTGTTCCCAAAGCGTAACTGTTACAGTTGGTAATCGTTGAATACAAATAAAAACTATCATTGGATCCCAATTCTGCGTAGAAATGTCATAAATTGACATAGCAGACAAAAAACTATTAATACCCCTTTGCAAAGTTTTCAAAGCCGCACTAGTCTCTTTTGAGACCGACTCTAAACTAAATAAGCATTTTAATTGGTTATTTACCAACATGCGCGGATTCTCATAGGTATCCTTTAGATTCTTCCACGCGATTTCAAACCCGGAATTTATAAGCGGACACTTTGACACAATTTCCCTAGCTTCTTTTCCAGTTCTCTTTACTAAATAACATAATCTTCCGATATTACTCAAACGGCTATTATTTATATATAGAGCAGTGAAAAGATCCCGAAAGGTTGGCCACGAAAGATAGTCACCGTTGAAAATGTCCGTGTCACACGGTGGCAGGGGTAAGTTATGACAAATATCCATACCCGAAGTATCACCACTTCTTGTCGGACACTTTGGTTCAAACTTAGCACCTAATTCATCACTTTTCACTCTCATTGTCCTCATACACCGAGCATACGTATTAAGAGTGCTTTGATATTTACCTTCAGTCACTTCTAAGACTTCAGGTTTCGCTTTTGTCGACGTTTCAATATAATCTAGGCACTGCTCGTATGTATCCTTGACTTTCGCCCATAACGATTTCAACTCATCACTCCTCACCTCGATCGTATAAATGTGATGATCTTCCTCTTTGATTTTATTAAAATTCGCTTCAAATTTATAAATTGCGTCGGAAGCGCGAGTAAAATTATCAAACGCATTTAACGACATTTTAGAATCCAAAATCTTAAATTCTTAAAAAACAACGAAAATCAAAACAAAACCGCAAAATCACACTGTATATAGTCTAAAAGACCGATTGTAGGGTGACTACTGACAGCTAAGGGCACCAAAAAGGTAATAAATCTCGTTGGGAATGACACAAAATTTACCGATTGTAAAATTATAAAAAAAATTCAATTCCAATTAAACTCAAGTGCTAAAGTTGCATACACACAAAAACAAATCAAATAATTGCAGTAAATACACTCACAAATAAATTAACCAATTAGTGCACTGTTTTTTAACAAAGGCTATTATTGTTATTTTGTTGTTATTTATTGATTATTTTCCCATTTATTTATAAACATGCATTTATTTGTTTTATATTTGGCACTTTTTATTTAATAATTTATGGTATAATTAATTTGTGAATAAAATTTTTTATTTATTTACTGCAATTTTAATCGAATGAAATATTTATTCTTTTGTATAAACAAACTTTTCCACGAAATGCACTCAAATACAACAGTACCCTCGTTGGTACTTTATTTACACAATTATCCCTGACGGTACTGATCTATTTATTTTTATTTATTCTTTTATAACCAAACTTTGTTTTTTCAATGCAAAACATGTAAGTATGTTTGTATGTACATATACTTATGTTATTTCTCACTTCACTTTTTAAATCAATTTACTAACCTTTTTACAATTGAAAAATGGGGGTTGAAAATTAATAATTCCTCGTAAAAGGTTTCCACTCTTATTTCTTCCTTCTAAAAGGCGATTGAATATTCTTGTTGCAATCCGGCTCGAAGGACCAATGTTTCGGCGTATATCCAATAGGAAAAAGGTTCATAAAAAATATAAAAAGAAAACACAAGAATTTTTCAATATCAAAAATGAATTTAGCTTTCTTTATTGTTTGTAAATATGTTTACCTTGTTGCTATTAAGAGCTCAACAAAACGAATGATATTTTTACTCGTTAGAAACTTATAAAAATTAAAAGCGGCAAACAATGTTTAAAAACCGTTAGCGGTTTACTCGTTGAAAGTACAAAAATAAGATTTCCAACAAGGATGTAAATCAAAGGTAGTCTGAATTGACTTTAAAATACTACGAAATTTAATTATAAAATATACATTAAGTTAACTAGTATTTAAACAGGGGGTACTCTCTATTGCGTTGCGAAAGAAAAATGGTACGTAATCGAACAATTGGTACCCTCTATTGTTTTTTCGTATTTTCCTTTCGCATCTAATTTTATTCTCTCTCGAAAATATGGCCACAAAGTATAAATATGGTATCACCGCACTGAGTAATCCGAAAGCTTATGTCAAAATCGGTCGTAAAGCTGAAAGTCCATACAACGCGTTCTATGCGTACACGCTTTTTACGCTTTTCATACTTTTTATGCTTTCTACTTCTTAAGCATCAAGTTACATGCAACGCTTTTTATGCGCCAAGTTTTTGTTTTGATCAACTGTAGTGTAAATATTTTTATCTAAAGAAATCATTTTTGGAAAAATGGAAAGTGTAATGTTTAAAGAATTTATGGTAAATATTGAGTTTATGCACATAATATTTTTTGTAACAAGGACCTATGAAAATCTTCAGAAGAAGAGGGCACGGTTTTTGCATTTGTATTAAAAACTTTTTAAATTTAATATATTCATTAGGGATGAAACTAAGTACATAAAAGTAATCGATAGCAAAAACATTAGTTTTATTGATGAAAGAGTTGTTGTAAATTATTAATATTAACGTATTTTTTTCTAAATTTACTGTTAAACTTTACTAAAAAAGAGTTTTTTTTATTAAAAAGGCTTTTTAAAACAAAAAAAAACAGAAAAAAGTAATCATTAACACAACAATATTTATCGATACCATTGATAATAAAATATAATTTACCATCCTTAGATATCAAAAACAGCTGAAATTTTTTTATGACGCTTACGAAGCGTAGAAAAGTAGAAAGTAAACAAACTTCTTGCGTTCTACGCGTTCATGCTTTCTACGCTTTGTGCTATGTAACTTGTCACATATATTTACATTAATTCTACTTTTTTGACAGACGCGTATAACGCTTGTACGCATAGAACGCGTGGTATGGACTTTCAGCTTAATGCGCAAGTGTGCGCTAACAAAACATCAAACGCAAAAGTAACGAATCATGTAAGTAAGAACAAACAAATTTCTATCTAAACCAGGGAAAAGTCAAAAAAGTTACAAACAACGGCAGTTCGAAATTCGATTTTATGGTGCAGCACAGCGGTTTGGTCAATGGACAATTACGACGCGGGAATGCCAAACAACGCGTCAAAAACTGACGGATGGCCTTAATTCTTATGGAATTTCTATAAAGGATAAAGAGGGTAGGAAAAAAGTAATGCATTTTGATATGTATATAAAATGTGAAACTAACGCAGTGTATATATTTATGTATGCGGAAGAGTAAGGTGAGCATTTTTAGTACGGGTGGTTGTATTTCACGATATTTCTTCCCAGTATGATGGAGTAGTTATGAAGCCAACAACGGGAAGCTAACATTAAAATACCTTCGCAAAATGGAAATTACATTTTAAATATTTTGTCATTTTCCGTCTCCAACCATAATGCGATCACTTTTATTTTTAATAAAAAAGAAACAGACTAAAAAATTTGTAAATTATATTTTGTTCGTCAAAGATCTTGTTTTTTTTTGTCTGCCGCGAGGCTTTGTTTATTATTTAATAAAATAAATATTTTTGTTTATAAATATTGACATTTATTTTGTTTTTTTTTTTTTTTTTTTTTTGAAATCTCAATTTGTAAATGGCAGGGGTACAAAACCACAGCGCCAGGGTATCCCACAAGTTTTCAAATATCCGTAAACATTCTCCAGGAAAAAATCATCGACCTATATCTTTATATAAGAAGTGAGAAATCCTGAAGGTGGTATAGTAATGCGTTGTCGAAGTATAGACAATTGTTCTAATCCAAAATTTGTCAAAACGTTGGGCATTGAAAAATGCCTACTTCCAATGTCAGTCTTTAAAATTAAAACGTGGGTAAATGTTATTATAGCAAATCAGCCAATTTGGCTTCATGAATAAAATTCGAGAGTTTAGCAAAG
The DNA here is from genome assembly GCA_916610165.2 of Gymnosoma rotundatum. Taxonomy (NCBI): domain Eukaryota; kingdom Metazoa; phylum Arthropoda; class Insecta; order Diptera; family Tachinidae; genus Gymnosoma; species Gymnosoma rotundatum. Next base: position 115,645,233 of record OU744336.1, read on the forward strand.
ATATCAATGTTGTGTGTGTTAAGCAAGGAAAATAAGTCTGTAAATTCACCAATAACAGGATGGTTCTGTCGAACAGAAGTGTATTCCTGGCATTGAAAGATAACATGTTCAGAATTAGCGACCGTATTACAAGAAGGACATAGATTGGAATCCTTCCTGCCAATCATATGCAAATAAACATGGTCATAAGTGTGACCTGTGAGAAGACGATTGATTATCTTAATATTGATCACATCTAAATTTGTATGCAAGAACCATGGTTTTGTAGGTATGTCTGGGAATAGTGAAAAAAAGAAAGCACCTTTTGTGCGTGACTGATCAGCAAACTGCTGATTCCATTGATTTTTCAGTTTATTTTTAAATTCTTTTACCGCCTCGGTATGTGTCAACAATGCCTCTTCAAAAATGCCTATATCAATGGCCCGTTTGGCCATCTGATCAACTTTCTCATTGAAAGTAACTCCTATATGCGCAGGTACCCAGACAATATGAACGTCCAGGATAGATGACGAATCAACTAAAGAGTGAATTTCATGAACTAAATAATTGAGCGAATTCGGCTGATGAAGAACAAGACATGAATTATAACTGTCCGTATAGATGACCAAACGGTCTATATTGCTATCAATGGCAATATTTATCGCTTTTTTAATAGCAAGAAGTTCACCAGTAAGTGAAGCAAACTTGTGCGGAAATTTAAAAAGGTAGAAGCGATCTTTTATAATATGAAAGACGGCACAACCAGTGGTGGAGCCTGATATGGAAGCGTCAGTGGCAAGAGGTATATAACCCTTTGCAATATATTCATCAACTTCTGAGTAGTAATGAGCCCTGATGTACTCAAGGGGGGTACCATCTTTCTTCCCAAGTATAAATTTTCTCTTGAATTTGATTTTACTGGACAATTTATGGGGAATGATAGGAGCAACCTTATCAAAAATAGACTTAAATTTATGATAGACAAATGTGTAACTGTTTACTAGAGATGAGGAAGAAAGCCTAATTTCCTGTAGTAGATTTAAGTGAAAAAGGGCAATTTTAAGAATTTCCTTAGCTGCTAAAAAGATTGCTCTCAAGTCAGGAGGAAGTTCATTTGCCAATACATATATGGTATGTACAGGTGTGGAAGGATTAAGTCCAAGGCATCGCCGGATGCTAGCATTTTGAAAAGTTCTGATTTTCTGATTAACGTAGTTAGGGGCATGTGCCGTGACAGCTCTCGCATATTCTAATTTACTCCTGATAAAACTTCTATAAAATTTCAGAGCAACATTCGGTATAAGTCCAGCTCTAATTGTTGTCAATCTTTTCAGAAGATTTACAGCAGGGGTTGCTTCTTTAATAATTCGTTGATAGTGATCACCAATAGAGAGTGTGTTTTTAATGGTCATTCCCAGAAATTTGACAGATCTAGTCATTTCAATGGGATTTCTGTCTACAGCAATGGAAATCTTTTTAGAGGGAGCTGTACCAAAGAACATGGTTTTAGATTTAGTGACATTAATTGACAAATTAAGTCCATTGCAAAGAGATTTAAAACAGTTAAGCTTAGACCTTAAGTTATCAACAGCAGAGTCAAAAAGGGTGTGGTAAGACATCAAGATAAAATCATCTGCATATTGAAAAAGGTAAGTATACGAATCCTCTATTTCATGTAAAGAAGCAGTGTACAAATTAAAAAGAATTGGACTTAGACAACTACCCTGAGGAATGCCATTAAACACACGAACAGAACTTTTTCCAAGACAGAGTTCACGATCAGATAAAAAACATATTACCCAGTCAATAATTTCATTAGAGAAACACATGTTTCTTAAAATGTCCCTCAGAATAGCAACATTGACACAGTCATATGCACTACTAATGTCAACTGAAGCTATTACTATATTGAAACCACTTGATTTTAGTGAGGAAACTCTAAAAATAAATTCATTAAGACATGTGGAGGACGACATTCTTTTTCTATACGCATAGGAGCGGGAAGGTAAAAGCTTAAAATTCTCAGCATGTTCTATAATACGCTCTTTGACCATGAGATTAATTAATTTTACAAAAACTGAAATGAGTGCAATTGCTCTAAAATTCCTAAAGTCTTCAAGAGGCTTATCCCTTTTAGGGATAGGAACTATTTTAATTTTCCTCCATAAGGGGTGTATGCTGCAGGAGACATAATGATGATTTAAAACAGCTAAAAGAGACTGCTTTGATTCTGTGGACAGAGACTGAATCATGCGATATGTGACACGATCACTCCCACCAGCAGACGGAGCACGTTTGGCATTTAGAATACTCATGAACTGAGTAAAAGAAAAGACCTTGGGTGGAATAGTAGAGAGCCTGACAAAGTCAATGGGGACATTATTTGGTACCTGATCGCTTAAATATTGCAGAAAAGGGAGATTATTGTCATCATTCCATGTAGAGGGAGGATTACGACCTCTTACATTTTTTACAAAACGCCAAGCTTCTTTAGTGTTGGAACACCGATTTAGTTCATTAATTCTGGCTTTGTAGTTCTGACTTTTCGCTCTTCGTACAGAGTTCTTCCAGTCGTCATAAGCAATAATGGCACTTTCTTAGTTGTCGGTAGAAGGGTATTGCCTTGCCCTTTTACGAGCCGCTACATATTTACGAAATAACACCGTAAGTTGCTCATTCCACCAGACTTTAGGTGTACGTTTGGTCGTAACTATAGGATATGAGGCCCTAGAGATTTCCATATTAAAAAGGTCAGTTATTGCTTTTGGATCACTGGGCAAACTTAATTTTTCAATGTTCCGGTTGAGGACTTTCTCTGAAATGAAATTAATGGGTTTTGTGATGACAGTGCTAGTTTCGATGAGCACAGGGAGGTGATGTGAACCTCCAATAAAAACAGGTAAAGTTTCCCAAGAAATATTCAGCATAGAGTTTGTAAAGCTTAAATCAAGAACAGTTCCATTGTCCATTCTAAGATTAGGAAAAAATGTAGGGGATCCATCATTCAGACATAGAAAGTTAGAGCTGTTTATGATATTCAAGACCGCATTACCCCTGGGAAGATCGACACGATCGCCCCAAAAGGTGTGACGGGCATTAAAATCACCAGCAAGAATAACATTGTCCATATTCTCAAGAAAGGCCAGAAAACGAGTCATTTCATTACGGAAGGTAATGATAGAAACATCCTGTCTAAAATATATGGAGACAAAAGTAAAGTTGGGATTCAGATTTAAGGTCCTTACAATAATAATTTCCTCACAAGTTGTATAGGAGATTCTTTTAGCCCGAATATTATTTTTTATGCATATAGCAACACCACCGTGCCGCCCATCCCGTAATTTATGATAAATCTTATAGTTAAAAAGACCATAATTGGTATTTGTATCATCAATATTGAAAATTTCAGATAAGAGACAAATGTCGATATTATAATGATTAAGATAGAATTCTAGATTAGATTTATTAGAAACAAAACTTTGAATATTGTACTGTATAATTTTCATGGTAGAAAAATATGATTTAGGAGGTGTCCAAGGAAGCTGCCTCTTTAGTGTTTATATTGTTAAATGAAGCAAGAAGTTGTGCACTGAAGCCCTCAAGGACACGAATGGCCGAAGGGTTGCCATCCTTGGCGAAATAGTTGCGAATGAAGGATGTAAATTGAGTCAAAATTTTTTGAAACTCAGGTACTTTTTCATTTCCTCTGTAAATAACAGGGGTTATTGGGTCCGTATTTATCGGCTGAGATGTAAAGAAATTTGGTTTAGGTTTCTGGGGTGGAGGCCTACGTAAGACAACCTTGCTGAATTTACGAGCTGTGAGAATTTTATTAACTTCAGCATCTCTATTTTTAATAGGTGCTGGACGATTTTGATTGAGATCTGGAAAATTACCTTCATAATCATTAAAAATGTCAAACCTGTTTGTAGCATAAGAATTTAAAACTTCCCTTCTAGAGAGTTTCTTAAGAGTCATGATTTTGCGCAAATCATCCTCTTGCTTCCACTTCGGACATACAATTTTATTTGAGCTATTATGGTTGGTGTCGCCACATAGAATGCATTTGGGAGCACAGGCCCCAGAGCAGTCAGCCATAGCATAGTTAAGGCATCTCTTTTTAGATCTGCAGCCTTTTTTTGTGTGTCCAAGACGTCCACAGTTTGAGCATTGCCTAACAGGAGGATAATATAAATGTACCTTAACCTGACAATATTCCAAAATAACGAACTCCGGAATATCAGAAGAAAAAAAGCCGATCTTGACCGAGAAGGTTGGATTTTCCCTACCAGTGCTTACATCTTTTCTGACAAATCGTTTGGCAGAAACTACAGGAATGTCTGATTTTATGTTTTCTTGAATGAACCTGTCGTCAAGCTCCAAAGGGACTCCCCGTAAAACACCATAAGAATACACAAAGGACTCTGGTATAAATGGTCTAAGACCAATATTGCTAAGTTCCATAGAAGCGAAAAGGTTAGCATTAGATGCTGAGTCAAATTTGATGCGAAATAAAGTTTAACCTATTTCTTTGATAAGTAGTATACCACTAATATTAAGGTGTCTAATTTTATTATATAAAAAAATCGCATTTCTAATTTTAAGATTTTCAGAGTCAGCTCCTGACGAATCCACCAATACTAAATAATCACCAGGATGATCAGAAGGATATAAAATATTCCTACGCTGGTCATTCTCAGAGGCATTGCTGACATTACACTGATTATTGGAATTTACAACATTTGATTTAACATGTTGTGCACTAATACGATGATTATCTTCACTATTTACAGACTTACCACAATTCACCACGTCACCCGTCACATTTCTTTTGCCACGAGCAGAACTAGAGGCAGTCTTTCCATAGAAAAACTCCTCAAATTCACTCTTACTAGCACTAAAAGAGCTAGGGGACGGGTTGGCGTCCCCCATTGCAAAAATTTTTTTGGCCGGCGCTTCACCCAATGTTACAGTTTAAATTTGCAAAAACACACAAATTTGAATAAAGAAAAGAACACTTATAGTGTAAACCAACTTTCTTTTTCTTTTTTTTTAACCAAAAAATTCTGTTTTCCCTCTATGTAAAACAGAGATTTCAAGAAAAAAAGCTAAGGAAAAAATTTTTTCACAAAAAAGCAAGGCTACTGCGATTACAAAATGTCCGCACAGCAAAATTCAAACACAATCTACGCACACGAAAAGAAAAACACAACCGCACGCTTTGAAAGACAAAATGGAAGTGATTTATTTTGTCATTCTTTATTGCTTATTTTGTTGTGCCAGTGTTGCTCCTTTTTTAATTTATTTTGCGAAGCGTTTGCGTAAGCAGAACAGAGTATCAATTGTACTCTTATAGCATGTTTACGCGGCAAAATGGAGCACTTGCTTTACTCTTTGAATCATGATTGCGAAGCATTCCGTTTCCACGACACATACTGCATGCTTTGCTTTGACTTCTGTTAAAAATTTTATTTTGTGTTTGTAATTTATAAAATTTTAAATCACGATTAAATTATTTGTTTTTATATTAACACATATTCACATGCCACTTTTAATATTGTTTTACTATTTTATTTACATTTATATACAGCTAGTTTAGATAAACTAGCGATAAAAATTAGGGAAGACAGAAAATTTTCATGCTTCGTAAGTACATTCAACCTGAATCGTCTCAAAATAACGTGCTTTGCTCTCAAGCTTTTATATGGCGAAGCACGTTGATTCGCTAGTGATTGGGCTGTGAATAGGGATGAAACGATACGAGTAAATACAAGTAAATATCGATACTTTCTTCTCGATACCAATTACTTTTAGCATCGATACTTTACCACCGAGTACCAAGTAGGTATCGGTAAAAAAGTACTCGTATCGGTCAAAAATACTCGTTGCATATTGACTTGAAGTTAATATTGAACGTGACTCCATTACAGTCTTTAGGAAATGTGCATAAATTAATTATCTTTGGTAAAACCTTTAAAAATTAATAGGCCAGAGCTTGTATAGAGTTTACGGTACTTTTTAATGGATATATTGAGTCTAACTTGTGTTTTATAAGTGTCAAGAGGGTCTCTAAATCTTTTAAAAACTTCTTCAACTGCAGAAATATTTAATTTTAAGTACAGAGTTATGGCACTTTGAAATTGAAAATTTACAATAAACTTCGAAATAATCGATCAATCCTTTCTATTAACAATTTTTTTAAATATAGAAAACAACTTTCTTGTAAAATTGGGCCTGTTCGTAAATGCATCACTGCACTGCATATGATGCGCAGTACGTTCGTAAATGCAAATAGTGGCAGCACTGCAAATGTCATCTGTTCATAAATGCATCACTAAAGTATATTATGCGCAAATAAAAGCAAAAAACTAATCACAAAAGTGGCTGATGCAAAAAATTAGTGGGTATAAATTTTGATAAGTTTTTTTATTTATTTCTTTTTGTTTAATATTTTTTATTTTTACACCAATTTTTTTTATCATTTTTTGTATCATATAGTTTACAAGTCTAGTTTATTATTAATTTTTCTATTTTCACAGTATTTATTCGTTCGTAAATGCAAACTAAAATGAGCAAATCTAAGCATACGCAACAGCTGATTAGCAGTGGCAGTGCAGAATAATCATATTATGCACCGCAGTGACGCATTTACGAACGGGCCCATTAAGGTATCAGTTATATTTAAAACAGTCTTGTTCAGATCAGTTTCAAATTTTGTGCAAAAATCAATGCTGTCTATATTTAAAAACCAATTTGTAAATGTTTTTCCTCTTTAAATTTTTTATTCATTCATCGATATTTTCTATAATGAAGATAGTAATAAAACAATAACAAATGTACTACTAAACATACTATACCTAAACAAAGCACATCTACTGTATTGAAAAACCACAACAACAAATAACACATGCAAATTAAAAGCAAGAAAACAATTGGAGAAACAAAAAACCCAAATGAAAATTATTATTTTATGATACCTACAAGTAAACATCAAAAATTCCTTCTGTAGGTATAATTGTAATAATGTTAACGATAAGCAAATTATTACCCTTAATCCTCCCTTTATATAACACCGCTTATTGCACATTTTTATTAATGAGCCATTCATATGACCCTCCCTTGAATTTACAAGAAACTCATCTACTAACCAATAATCAAAAACAAATTCAATGGTGGACTTAAATTTTATATAAAAAACCCAATAATAATAACAATAAAAAATGTTATTATATTTGGTCTATCGTAACATGTACCATTTTGCCGTCCGTACACGCAATTATTTTCATTTTTCCATGTACTTTTTTTTTTCCAACCACGACGTTATTTTAATTTTTCAAATGAACCACTGTTACTATCAAAAGGAGCACAAGCAAAAGAGCTGCTCTTTTGGCTCAATGCGCAGAGCAAAAGAGCCAAAAATAAAATTGAATGCGCATTGCTCAAAGAGCAGAGCATGAAAAGAAGGAGCAAGCGCAATGCGCATAAACGATTGGCTCTTTTTTTCTGCTCTGCTCTTATGCGCATAGCTTGAAAAAGAGTGCGCGAAAAGCAGAAGAGCAAAAGAGCGAGCCAATCTGAACCCTGGTATATATGTTAACAATATGCTTAAAGTACACAATATTAAGAAATTATATGTTTGTTATTTTTGAGAATTTTCTAAAAAATAATATTCTTTTTTAGAAAATTTATAAACAGTTATAATAAAATGTGTTTGGTGATCTAAAAAGACGCACTTTGAAAATTTGTCTTGAATTTGTTCATGCTTTTAGAATAAACAACAAAAATTTTAAATAAATTTTATTTATAGAAGAGAAACCTTCTTGAATGTTACGTAGTTTTTCAATATTAGAGGCATTTTTTTTCTAACAAAAAAGTGTTGCAAAATTCGCCATTGCTCCAATGTTCTTCTTGCAACAGACTCAAAATACAACCATCTAAGTTGAAAATGAAATAGAAAGTGCCATATAACAAAAAAGGTGCCAAAAAGGGTAAAATATCAAAAATTAGCAGATTTAGCTCTTTTTAAAAAGAGGGCACTAAAAGGGTCTATTATTCGAGAAAATAGCAATTTGTTTTTGTTCAAGTTTTTGTTCAATTTTCTTTCAAGAAATGAACACGAACTGCTTGTCAAAATTCAAAAAAATTGAAAGCTGTTACGTAGGCTGCACGCAATTTCAAAGCAAGATGTCGTCAAGAAAACATATAAAATTTATTCGAAGGAAAAAACTTCAAACAGCTGTTTTCTTGAATGTAATTTAAAACACTCAATTGAACGAAAACTTGGAAGCAAATTCTCAGCAAAGTTTTAAAGTGCGATTGTGTTGGTTAAAAAATGAGAGAAATTTTAAAAATGGAATGAAAACTTGATCGTCTGACAGCCAAGTTAGACCAGTGATATGTATTTTTATTTTTCTTTGCCTTAATTTCATGAAATAGCCGAGTAGGTATCGATACTTTTTGATCGAAATTGAGTACGTATCGATATTTTTCGATCGATACTGTATCGAGTAAAAATATAAATAAATATATATATAAATGGTTATTGTTTTTGAAGAAATTGTGTTGATTGTTTGGATTTGGTTTGTAGGCGAAGCACGCGTTTATTGATTTGATTATTTTTGTTATTGTCTTATTCTTGATGAGTTAAGGTATAAAAAAAGTACACTGTAAAACTTTTTGTCCTGTTTCAAAACCGTTTCACTTTCAACCTGAGCTTTTTTTTTTTAATTTAAGTTCTTTGCTTATGTTGTCAACTAGTAAATTAATGGTAGTATTGGGAAAACTATTTTTCTTTAGTATATTTTTAGTTACTTCTATATTTTTATTGTTAAAATGCTCGTCACTAATATTTAGTACTCGTCTTATAAAACTTTTTGCTGTATTAATGATTTGGCTTTTCGGTTGGGCGGTGTGAAAATTCATAATTCTGCCCGAAGAGATTTCCTTGGCATACAAATTAAATATAATCTGGTTGTCAGTTCTACGTAGTAATGTATCCAAGTATGCGATTTTATTGTTATTTTCTATTTCCATAGTGAAATTAACTTTTGGATGATAGTCGTTTAGAGTCGATAAAATAATATCTTTATCGTTGCGTTTAACAATTGCTAGTATATCGTCCACATATTTTGTATTTTACATTGATTCGATTATTTTCTAATTTAGCCAAGAGGTTGTCAAGTATGGTATCTAGTATTATGTCTGCTATTGTCGGGGTGATAGGATTTCCCATAGGCATGTCATATATTTGGTTATATAATTTATCTCCATATATAAAATAATTGTTATCATTGAGACAAAATTTCAATATATGTAAAAATTGTGTACGAGTACTTTTGGTTAAATTTTCAATATTATTCCATTTGTTCAATATATTTTTAATTGCCATATGAGTGGAAATGTTCATAAAAAGAGATATAACATCAAAAGCAACTAAAACTTCACCTTCATCGAGTTTAGTATTTTTAAGCTGACTTTTAAGTTGTCGAAACGATGTGTCTTAATATACTACCAATGTATTTGGATAGACCGTAGCATGGTACTTGCATCGACGATATTATTGGCCTTAGAGGAATACTAATCTTATGGATTAATTAAACAATTTTTATGCAAGTATGTTACAATGTTATTGTTTTCTTTCTGCAGTTTTGTGGTGGGTTCTGATCTGATCGATCTATAAGTTTCCTTATCGTTAAGTAAATGTGTCATTTTTGTTTCATATTCGTGTTTGTACATCATTACAGTCTTATTTCCTTTGCCAGATTATATGATTATAACATTATCATGTTGATTTAAAAATTGTTTTGTTTCCTTAAACGCTGCAAGAATATTTTTTTCTCGTTCTGTGCTTTGAATTCTTTTCCGAAAAGAATTAAGTCTGTTGGCTAGTTTAGTTCATGCAACTTCTTTGTCTGCACTATAATTTAAAGTTTGTATAACTTGTTCCATGTCAGCTAAAATATGTAATATTGAAAGATTTTTATTGTTTACTTGCAATGAAAATTTTTTTCCCAATGATAGTATCCATTTACATAGCCATGGTAAGTCCAAATCAGTTTTATTCTCAAACTAGTCCTCATTATATACAAAACCAAGATTCTCAAAACGTTTTTCTCTCAGTGTATTAAATTTGTTAGTTTGTGTCTCCCTCAAGGCGAATTAATACAGGTGACCGCACCGCTACAACAATCCAACAACACAAAAAACAACAGGCAATTTGTTGCTATAAATTTTAGGTATGTTGTCAAAAAATATTGTTAAAAAAACAAAATAAAAAAAATATATTTGATGAAAAAAAGTGGTTGTAATTTTCAGAATAAAAATATTATAAAAATTAAGTTACATAAAAAGAAAATCCAGGCAAAGTGTGTCCAAAATTCTATTGTACCACTAGTTTGCCTAAATCACATGCATCGTTCCATTCTTGTACGTTGACAATTTGAAGATTAACATAATCTTCCCAAAAAAAACAATAATTTCACTATCTTTTTACGCATATTTTGATTACACATATCAGGAACTGTAGTTTTCTCTAGGAATTTCAATAGTTACTTTGTTTTCTATTAGCAATAAAAAAAATTAAATTAAAAAAAATTAACAAATAATTTATTTTTGACAAATTTTTTTGACAACTGCAATGTATACAGCTGATGGGCTTTTTCGCCCGTGCGTTCACCTGTATTATTTCGCCATGGTCTCCCTTGTAGTCTTTATTATATGTATTTTTCTTTCTATTTGTTTATTCATGAAGGTTGTGTAGCCGTTGGTGGATAACATAAACAAATAATACAATTTTCTTGCCTGTTGAATATTTGTGTTGGTCTGTGATATTTTAAGATTTAAGATTTTCATGAAAATTGCATTCAGTCCTTTTCAGTTTTTCTAACGTTGTGGTACATGAAAAAAGCGTTTTGACCTGTTTTGTTGTGTATTTCGGTATTATACCGTATCGTCGGCAAGCTAATAAGAATTTTAGCCTTTCTTCTAATTGTGCTGATCTTCTTATTTCGTTACAATATTCTTTCATAGTCCGATGTGTTTAAAAAGCCCTTTCATTTTGTATAATTGTTGTTATAGTTCTTATTTATTTAAATAGTTGAAAAAAGAAATTTCGGCTAGCAATCCGATGTAATTTAATTTTGTGTATTTATTTGGCCACTTACTTTATTGTTGGTTTTTTAGTTTTTAACTACTTGCTGTAATAAATGAAAATAAAATAAATAAAACGGTTTTGAAACAGGACAAAAAGTTTTACAGTGTACCTTTTATACCTAAACTCATCGAGAATAAGACAATAACAAAAATAATCAAATCAACAAACGCATGCTTCGCCTACAAGCTAAACCAAACAATCAACGCAATTTTTTCAAAAACAAAAACACCAGTTGATAAAAAACAGAAAAGCAATGTTGTCTACGAAATGTAATGTAATACTATGTTTACAGGGAGCCCAATATTCTTGCTTCGCTCTCTTTTCAGCTCAATCACGACCGAATCAACGTGCTTCGCCATATAAAATCTTGAGAGCGAAGCATTTTGTTTTGAGACGATTCAGCTTGAATCTACTTGCGAAGCATGAAAAATTTCTGTCTTCCCTAATTTTTATCGCAAGTTTATCTGAACTAGCTGTATATAAATGTAAACAAAAAAAGTAAACCAATATTAAAAGTGCTGTGTAAATATGTGTTAATATAAAAACAAATAATTATATTATAATTTAAAATTTTATTAATTACAAACACTAAAATTGAAACGAAAAACAAAATTTTCGAACAGAAGTCAATGTGAAGCATGTAGTATGTGTCGTGGAAACGGCATGCTTCGCAATCATGATTCAGAGAGCGAAGCAAGTGCTTCACATTGCCGTGTAAACATGCTATAAGGGTGGAAATAATGAAAACTGCGAACTTGTATATATTGGTACAACAAAAAGAAGTTTAGAGACAAGAATGGGAGAACATAAAATCGACATAAAAAATAAAAAAGTAAGAACAGCAACAAAATTTTAAAAGTGCAAATGTTTACTCATATGTTTTAAATTTTGTTTAAATGTAAAATCCCACAATTTTGTAAGTAATTTGTTGTTTTCCTTGTAAAAAATTTATTGTAATAATTGTTTTATTATTTAAATAGACGATCCCTTGAAAAAGTAGACAAAAGATTCACGAAACGTCGGGAAAAATTGTTAATAAAAGGCATCTTTATTTATAACAAAAAAAAAATTCAGGTCTAAACAGCAAGTAGTTGAAAAACTAAAAAACCAACATTATTTTTTTTTTTAATTTATGTTTTTGGAAATAATATAACAATATAATATATATATATAATAATATACTTTCTTGCCTTTAGATTACAAAATGGTAATCAATGGTTTTTGCTATTTGTAATATTTTATTTTTTTTCAAATTATATTCCCACTTAGTTTTTTTTATTGTATTGTTTGCTTGTTTACATTTATTTTTAGTTTCTGATCGTTAAAAATAACGTTTTTGGTAACTTCTCGAAGACTGAAGAAAGTTGCCAAGCACAATATAATTTTATTTTTCAGCTGCGTTGTCAGTAGGCAATGCAACTAATAGGCATGTTCGGACACTCGCATCTTTTTAAATCGCATGTGATTTAAAAAACGCTAACTTTTGTTTTACATGTTCTAAAATTCACGCGATTTGCTTGCGATTTGCTTTTTTCAAACTTATGTTCAAAAAGAAACATATGATTTCACGGTGCAAATAATAAATAAACAAAAGAAAATTACAACAAAATTCCCTCAGCTCCCTAGCTGAGTTTCATTTCTTAAACAACATGCTTAAAGATTGTGACAATATAATGAATATTTCAATCCAATGTTATTAATTTTAAAAAAATATTACGCAAGGTAAGAAATATTTTAGCGACAAATGGATTTTCTATTAGTGATAATGAATTTAGCATCTTTGAAGAAAAAGACTACTTACGTCGGGAGAAATAAGTACTCAAAAAATATTTTATGTTTATTTTATTAATTATTCACCCCTATCATGAATATATTTTCACTCGAAATATTTTCCCTTTTCCCTAAATTGCAATCGTGAATAATTCACGTGAACAATTTTTCACGTAAACAAAAATTCCCCTTATCATAAATAATTTTTTCCCTCGAAATTTTTTCACTTTTCCCATAGATTTGTTCACTTTTATTTTGCTGGGGAACTGCATTATGCCAGTTTTTATATGTTTTAATTAGAATATTTACATCAATAACTCATTTTTTTAATTCGATATCAGTTACTGCAGTGCAGACTGACATTATGCCCGTCAAGATGCAAAACAAAGAGATCTATTGGTTATAAATTTATGAAGATTTTTTATTAAAAATATTTTTAAATGAAAAAATGGAGTTAGAAAAAATCAGATATAAAAATTTATTTTATTGAAATCGGTCAGTACCAATGTCTAGGGTAGGTAAGCACGAAGCCGTGTTGCCACAGCCCACTTGGGTCCATTGATTGGTCCTTTTGCGTCTAGGGTAACTTCAAGGGCTTTTAAGCGTCTTGCACGTCGTGTTCTTGAAATAAAATTGTTCTCTGTTGTAGTATCTCCTTCTCTTGCAAAAACACAATAGCACCCATCATTAACATTTCTAAATTTTTTATAACTTCAAAAAATTTGGTATATGTTTTTTCCAATTTATATTTTCTTCTTTCTAATTTGCATTCAGTACGAATTGATAGCGGGAACAAATGTTCCCATGAAATTCACGATAGCAATTTTCCCTTCATGGGGAATGAAAATTTCATGGGAACAAAAATTTCACATTTTGTTCACGATAGGGGTGATTATATATACGTTCGGAACACATATCGTCCAAAAAGTGATTTAAATAAATTTTTTAAGGTCCATTGAATCGCACATTTTATAAGCACCCAATATTTTATAAGAATTGAAAATTAAAATAACCACATATTATATTTGATTACCGTCAGTACTCAAGAAAAAAATCAAAATAAACAATGGATAGAACAAATAACACATTTTAAATTGATTATTTGCGACTTTAATTGTTAAAAAATTAAAATAATTTTTGTTAAAAATAAAAAAGAACATGTTAATTTTTATTTTTGTATAATTTTATTGTCGCTTTAAAGTTTATTTTAAGTAAATTCATAACTTTACTTCAGTATGCGCTTGCGGTTTGAAGTCGCCAAATTTCTTGCGATTTTGAACTACAGAACATCTTTCATGCGATTTCAACTCACATCACCAGTTTTAAGCGATTTGCGACTGTCAGAACATGCCTGTAGAATTCAGTTGCCATCCATATTCGACCCATAATTTAATTCGGTTTGTTCCGCCAGTAAATATTATACTGTTGTTATATCTTTCTGTGAAAACCGTCGTCTATGGCTGTATATTTGGTACGTTGGCGAGCGCTTTCATTTTTTTTTTGTACTGAAGAGATAATGTTAAGAATAAAAAGTGGTGGGTTTAACTAATCTTGTCCGTTTAAATGATATTATAAAATTGTTTGATATCTGTTATGTGTATTAGGGTAAATAGCTTAATATTTCCGTCTTTTATTATTGGATAGGTAAATGTGTGGGTGTTTTTAGTTTGTAAGGGTTTCTTAATAATTTTAGTATTACACAAATCGTGCCAGAGGTTGTCTTTACCTGTTCGTTAATAATGTCTCCGTTAAACGTTCGTGTTTTGTAGATTTCCATGTTTTCTTCGTCCTTTTCTACTTGGGTGTGATACTGTCATACATTCATCTATTTCCCTTATGTTAGGTTAGGCAGGTAGCTGTGTTACCTCAGCCCAGTAGGGTCCATTGGTCCCTTTGTGTTACCCGAAGAAACATATAGAGAAGATTAAGGCAGAATATAGAAAAAGAAATGAGGATGAGGAGATTAGAAAGACAGGAAAGAAATGTGGGTATGAGAATACGGATAACATCCGAGAAAAATGCAGAGAAAAGTCCATTAAGTGAGACCAGTCAACCAAAGTATCCGCTCATCCCCCTAAATGAGTCACGATGTCCGGTTGTGGGTCGGTAAAGCACCCACTGTACCTCAAGAAGGAACTAATCCTACCTGGACTAATTGACGATACCTCAGATAGGCCCCCATAGTACCGCTGACCGAGATATCTCATCCGTATACATCCCAGAGCGGGGCATTGACAGAGGTGGTGTTTCACCGTTTCCTCTTCCTCCTCGTCCTGACAACTTCTGTCGTTAAATGGGTGACCCATTCTCCCAGCATGGGTCCCAAATAGACAGTGCCCAGTAGCCGCAACCACCAAGTCCGCAGTCGAACCCTCGGTGACTGCAGTAGTGCAGCCGACCTGCCCCGATCCAAAAAGGGCCAGATTGTTTTAGCGGTTGAACATGCCGACTCGTTAGACCAAATTGCCTGGGACAGTTCGTAGAGAGCAGCATCGATGCCCTATCCGCAAACAGAGAGGGCTATGCCACAAAAGATGTCAATGGCACCCTTGTCAAGCATTGTCCCTTTCTTCGCCAGTTCATCGGCAACAAGGTTTCCCAAAACGGTCCCATGTCCCCTCAACCACTTTAGGGTCTGTCGAAACCTTGGCCATCCCGTTAAGGGATGTCCGGCATTTAGAGACAAGTTAAGATCTGTGAAAACGCTTTTGAAGGACATATTTTCGGCTTTGCTGCTGTCGGTACAGATAAAAAAATATCTCTGTTGGACAGGATATATTACCTCAACCTATATACCTATACCTATATTACAGCACACCGCCCTCTTAATATATTATATTTCCGCCTGTAAAACACCACAGTCATTTGAGAGTCTGAAATTTATCCTCATCCCAAATTCCTCAATGTATACCTCACCCCCAACTCTCTTCCCTTTCTTGGAGCCATCCGTGTATACACAGAGTGCACGAG
Source organism: Gymnosoma rotundatum (assembly GCA_916610165.2). NCBI lineage: Eukaryota > Metazoa > Arthropoda > Insecta > Diptera > Tachinidae > Gymnosoma > Gymnosoma rotundatum. Next base: position 115,661,104 of record OU744336.1, read on the forward strand.
ATGGAAGAGAGTGGCCCTTTGCCAGGTGAAAGAGGCCTTTCTTGTGGGGGAGAGTTCTGGGGTGCAATAATCCACAATATCAGGAATTACATCCGTGATCCGTAGTACGCTAGCATATCCCTATGATCAATGGTTCCATGCACCTGCAACATTTAATACGACTGCCATCCTCAGCGCCACCCTTTTGGTCAGGAGATCCATGCGCAGCCAGTTTATTATGGCGTAACGCCCTTTGTGGGCGTTGATCTAATGGCCTCAGTCATAAAAATCACCACACTGCGCAGTACCTTCTCCAGCATAGAGACATTCGCTGCAGAGTCCAGTGCCTTCCACCAGACAAGAGCTCCGTAAATCAAAATCGGCCTAATCACCGCCAATTTACACCCCCTGGGTTGATGCCCCTGTGGTGTGCCCCTTACCGTGATCCGTCATTATCCTGCATATAAGCAAGCGTGCTAAGAACCCGATAATCGACAGCTCAAGCCCCAGCTTTCTAATAGCCTGGGTCATTGTTATCGGGTCAATATTGTTAAAAACCCTTTAATGTCCATGAGCGCTACCATGGTGTTGTTCTTATGCTCAAGTAAATTCTCTATATAACCCAATCTACCCCTTGTGTAGACGTGTTGAGATGGAGAAAGGAGGTTCCTATCAATTTTCATCCTTATGTGAATTTTGATAAGCCTCTCCAGTGTCTTGAGCAAAAAGGACGTTACACAGATCGGTCTAAAGTCCTTTGCCCATGTCCTTTGCGATGTCCTTCCCCCCTTAGGGATAAAGACCATGTTGCACCTCGTCCATTGACATGTGACAAGAGAGGTAGACCCTGTGCAATGGTACGATCGGTGGGCTTACCAAATCCAAATTATTCTGAAGATCGGCCAGAATAATCCTATCCGGGTCCGGAGACTTGAATGGATGGAAAGTCTTAATGGCCCTTCTATCTATCCTTATCTATCTCTACAGAATTTTGCACACTGCCCTTTCCTACAGGATCATGTTGAATTTCTATTGTTGAATGACAACCCGGGAAATGTATATCCAAAAGGAACTCCAGTGACTCTAGTGCACTGGTTGTCCAAGTGCTGTCATCCTTCCGAATGTTTCCCGGAATTGACGGATGTTTTGCCTGTTTTGACGGATGAAGGCCCTCCAGGATCTGCGCCTTGCATTCCTTACTTTGCTTTTAAACTCATTCAAGGAAGTCTTGTAGAGTGACCAGTTTTGTTGAAGGGTCTGCGGCAAGCCCTACGAGATTTAGATATTTCTGTGAACCACCATGTTCTGCGGATTATGGGTTTTACTAATGGTCTGCAAGACCTTTCGATTGCATTCTTAAAAGCACTGATAAGTCTGCATCCATAAGGATCATGTTCTGATCCTTCCAATTCGTCTTGCGTCTAGATTGTTATGTTACATAAAATCCAGAATACACTCACCTCTGTCGTTTGTGTCGGAGATACCCCAGATCTGGTGGTGCGCATTTGCGTCAGTACATATGACGATATTTGTGCTTTTCGCCTTCGCTGCTCTGATCATCCTACTGACCAATAAACTAGGTGGAGGACCCATCGGGTAGTAAGGCATGTGGGTGAAGAGATCCACAACATGGATTTATTTACCTCCAATGCCACTGTCACCGAACCTTCATCACTGTAATCAGATAAAATTAAGAAATTTAGGTGACTTTTCGCCAAAAGTTCAGGCTCTAATCTTTCTGTTATTACCTGAAGTTGCGACATACAGTAATTCGTACCCTTTTGCATTGAGTCCACATATTTCGCCGTTGTTTAACCAAGGCTCTTGAACCAATGTGATTCTTCTCCTTGTTCTGCCAGGCGAAGAGTTAATGCATCAGTGGCTGCTTTAGAGTAGTAGAGGTTGATCTGGATTACCCTCACCATCTTCTTGGTCCGCATCATAAATGACGGAGACGTAGTCTGGGTCGGAATCCATAAGAGCGTCTTCGTCCTCCCAACGTCCAGGCGTTCAAAAAACTCTCCAACCAGGCATGAGTCTGATTGAGAGCCCTCTGTCTGAGGCAGCGGGTTCATTTATCTCCGAACTTGCTTCCACCGGTTCGTGACAAACAACCATATATTTCCCTTGGTTCGTATCCATGTGTGCCAGAAAATTTTGATAAGAATGCGGCACTTTTGCACAAAAATCGGCTTTATCGGCACTTTAAAATTAAAAAATCGACAAGTTAAAAACCCATTTTGCCTACAATAAAACGTATTTTTTCAAACAAAAATTATCAAATAATTTATTATTTTTAAAGATTTATAAAATTTATTTTAAAAATCAAAGTATTTGAATTGTAAGTTCTAAATAAAAATCGATACAGTTATTATTATTATTTTGTTTGTGTCGTTTTTCAAATTAAAATTTAAAAAAATTCTCTCTCTTCATAATTACAGTTCTTAGAAGCCTTTCCATATGGCTGTATAGGTTGTGTTATTTACTTGACTCACTTTAAAATATTCAGTAAAATATACAGTTTGCTTTCAATCGTCAAATCAATCGGACGTGTATTTTTTTTAAACTCGCAAAATAAATATACCTATTACAAATAAAATTTGTGAGTGTGTGAATTTTAATAAACAAACGACAAAAACAATAAAACCTGATTGCACAAAACAACAAAGTTGCTGTATTTTTTTTTTCTTTTCAATTTTTTTATTTTTTTTGCAACGGAAGTATCAAGTGTATAATAAGACAAAACAAAAAAAAACAGTACGAGGGCTCTCTAATGAGTCACTCAAATTTTAAGTTAAATCCTTCTGAGAAAAGTGCGAAAATAAGCAGTAGAAATGCATATTTTATACTAAATGCGGATACAAATAGTGAAAAAAACATTGAAATAAATGAAAACAAAAAAACTGATGCGTTCTTAAATGCTGAGCCAATTTATCGAACACGTTCTTGTTCACCGTTGTTGCTAAGTAGTGGCAATAAAAAAAATACAAATACATCCTCGTCACCTGAAATCAGTACGCCCAAACCAATAACGGTAAGTGCACAAAAACCCAAGACGCAAGTGGGTATGGATCGATACGTGACGGTATTAAAAAGAGGACGAAGCCCTAAATCCTCGCAATTAGCACCAATTTCTAAGTTCCACAAGGAAAAGGATTCGAACGGTATAAATTCCCACAATCGTTTTGCTATTTTAGATAGTGAAACAACCGAATCGAAAACGACACCCAAATCGTCGAAACCTCCTCCAATTTTCTTAAGGGAGAAAAACTCGAACGAACTTATCAAGAAATTAATTTCAGTTATTGGGGAGAATTCATTCTATGTGGTTTCTGTCAAACGTGGTAACATCAACGAGACTAAAATACAAGTAAATGACGAAACCAGCTACCGTAAAACAGTAGATGAATTTGAAAAATGCAAAAAAAATTTTTATACCTACCAACTCAAGAGCAGCAAAGGTCTACAGGTAGTCATTAAAGGGGTAGATTCATATGTGGATCCAAAGGAGATATTAGCTGGCCTCCAAAAAGCGGGATTTAAGGTTAAACATGTAGATAACCTTAGAAATAGAGAACGGGTGCCCCAACCTCTTTTCCGAGTTGAACTGGAACCAGGCGACATCAAATTAAAGAAAAATGAAACGCACCCCATATACAATTTGAAGTACCTATTACACCGCAAAATAACAGTGGAGGAACCACATAAACGCTCAGGACCCGTCCAGTGCTTAAATTGTCAAGAATATGGCCATACTAGGGCATATTGTAAGTTGTCACCAGTTTGCGTAGTGTGTGGCGAGTTACATTGTTCCGCCCAATGTGATAAACCTAGGAATGACACCACTGTTAAAAAATGTAGCAATTGCGGTGGAAACCACACTGCTAACTACAGAGGCTGTCCAGTTTTTTCCATAGTAAGGAAGTCATCTCAAAAATTAAATACTCCTGCTAAGCAACCACAATATCGAGCAAATGTGCATTTCCCTCAGTTGGCTCAACCAACAACCCAACATGTCTCATACGCGGATATGTTAAAATCCAATAATATTTCAGCGAACAAAGCGACACTGACAGCTAGTTCTATGCCAAATTTGCAACCAGAACCTAAACAACAAACACCATCAGGTAATTTTAATCGTCTCGAAGCAAGCATCGAGACATTAGTGCACTCGTTAAACAGTTTTATGAGCTCTATAAGCAGCATGATGCAAGAAATGGTACGCATGCAATCTACTATGTTGCAGGCGTTACTCAACAAAACATGAACTGTTTAAAAATATGTTTCTGGAACGCAAACGGCTTGCGCCAACACAAAAACGAACTCGAGTACTTCCTAAAGAAGGAACAAATTGATGTCATGCTGGTTGCAGAGACTCACTTAACAACAAATAGCTTTTTTAAAATAAATGGCTATATTTTATATGACACCAAAGACCCGCGTGGCAGAGCATGTGGTGGTACAGCAATACTAATAAAGGCTCGAATCAAACATCATTTACTGTGTGACTTTTGTGAAGACTACCTTCTAGCAACAAACATCTGTATTGAAGAATTTCATCAAAACTTCGTTATTTCCTCGATATACTCACCTCCTAGATTTCAAATATCAGAAAGTCAATACAGCGATTTCTTCAAATCACTAGGTCCCTGTTTCATAGCATCAGGCGACTACAACGCTAAACATACGTTTTGGGGATCAAGACTAATTACTCCAAAAGGTCGAGTTTTGTTTGACACAATTTCAAAAATGAGTCTGAATGTGATATCGAGTGGACAACCCACCTATTGGCCTACTGATTATCAAAAAATACCAGATGTTATTGATTTTGGCGTAACTAAAGGTATTTCAAGAGAAATAATCGAAGTCGAAGCGTCACTTGAATTATCCTCTGATCATTCACCGACAATTGTCTATATATTCAACCAGCAAAATATCGTGTCACCAAGTACTAGTACAAGCATAAATTGGTTGAAATATAAAAAATATCTTAGTACTCATTGTTCAGAAAATATCCCGCTAAGAACTCCAGAAGACGTAGAGCAAAGTCTTACTAATTTAGATAAAAACCTTAAATTAGCTGCCCAACATGCAACAGTAACCCGGCAACTAATAAGACACAATCAAATTCATTCTGCTGACATCGAGAGGCTTTTGGCTGAGAGAAGAAAAATTCGCAGAGAGTGGCAATCGCACAGATCTCCTCAACTTAAAAGCAGACTTAAAGAATGCACGAAACGGCTAAGAGAGTTACTAGAATCTCGAAGAGTAGCATCCCTGAAAAACTATTTACAAAATCTTGACCAAACTTCTCAATCAGATTATTCATTATGGCGAGCGTGTAGAAACCTTAAAAGACCAGTTGTACAAAAGCCTCCCTTGCGAACTTTGTCTGGAGGCTGGGCAAGAAATGATACAGAAAAGGGCAAATTATTTGGTGAACATTTGAAAAAGGTATTTACTCCAAATGTATTGACTGATGCAGTTGAGCTGCCAACTGTCGAAGCTAGTGATGCAGTACATTTAAGATTTCATTTTAGCGATGTAGAAAGGGCAATAACTGATTTAAACACCAAGAAAGCCCCTGGCTTTGATAAAACCAGTAACAAGATGTTATTCGAGTTACCCCATATAGCTCGCAAGATTATTCTTTTTATTTTTAACGCCATTCTACGTCTTGAGTACTTTCCTCCAGACTGGAAGGTTTCCCTAATAACTATGATTCCTAAACCAGGAAAAGACCACACAAAAGTTGAATCATACAGGCCTATAAGTCTTTTATCAAATATGTCAAAGCTGTTTGAGAGGATGTTAATAAATAAGCTGAACCCCATTCTAAGCGACAAAGGATGTATTCCGAACCATCAATTTGGCTTCAGAAAAAAACATAGTACAATTGAACAAACTCACAGGTTAGTTAACGTAATTAAGAAGACCTTTGAAGAAAAAAAATACTGCTCTGCGCTTTTTATCGACGTTTCTCAAGCGTTCGATAAGGTATGGCACGATGGCCTAAAATATAAGTTAAAACTGAATTTGCCCGCAAACTTATATAAGCTGTTAGACAGTTATTTAACTGATCGGAAATTCATTGTTAAAGAAGGCAATTTTCTAAGCTCACCTGAGCCAATTGAAGCCGGAGTCCCCCAGGGTAGTATATTGGGGCCCATTTTATACTTGTTGTATACTTCAGATATGCCAACTAGTGTCCGAATCCACACATCGACATTTGCTGACGACACAGCTTTTTTAAGCATTCACGAAAGTCCCGAAGTAGCATCACGATATTTACAAGACCATATATTAATTCTAGAAAAGTGGTTAAAGAAATGGAGAATTAAGGTGAATGAACAAAAATGTAGTCACATAACTTTCACACTGCGTAGGGAATCGTGCCCCCCTATTCGCATAAATAACCAAACAATACCGCAGCTTTCAGACGTAAAATATCTCGGCATACATCTTGACCGGCGCCTTACTTGGAAACGCCACATAGAATCAAAGTTAACACAAATGAAGTTAAAAGCAGTCCAACTCAACTGGCTTATCGGCAGAAATTCCACTCTCGCTTTAGATTGCAAACTTTTATTGTACAAGACAATTTTAAAACCAATTTGGTGTTATGGCATTCAATTATGGGGGACTGCCTCTGCAAGCAATATAGAAAAAATCCAAAGGCGCCAAAATAAGATTCTACGGATGATTACAGTTGCTCCCTGGTACATAAGAAATTCGAACATCCACAAAGATCTAAACGTGCAATCAGTAAAAGCAGAAATAGCGAAATTTGCAGTAACGTATTTGCAGAAACTTGAAACACATCCAAATCCGCTAGCTCGCAACATGCTAAATGAACGTGGTTACAGTCGCTTAAGAAGGAGGGATATTTATTCTCTCACCCGAACATCAGAGGGATAACCCACAATGATAGAAGCAACCGTGAAACATACATCTTTTTTGTCTAGCATTGGCTGGACATAATAAGTATATTTATTTTTTTATTTTAGGCTTAAGATATGAGTAATTATTGTTAGTTCAAAAATATATTTGAAGATTCAATAAATAATTAATTAATGAAAAAAAAAAAAAAAAAACTTTAAAATATTCAGTTTATACTATTAACAATTTTAAGTATACGTTAAAGATGATAAATAAATTTAATTTGGTTAATTATAATTGTTTTCGCTGTATCGATTTGATCAACATTAGCTGTAAATTAAAAATAAATTCTTAAGGCCTCAAATCTAGTATTTTAACAACTCTTGCTTCAAGCGACAGCCAACTCGTGTGACTTGGGTTCAATAATTTATGTTTTTATTTCTGGTAATTTTTTAATGTTTTAAAGTTAATGAAGTCTTAATGTATTAAGGATAAGCGTATAATGCAAGTGAGTGCCAAACACATTTCATACTAGTAAATATGAAATATTTTTTTTGTAATTTTTGCAACTAAGTTATTTGAGACTGTCTAACCGTAGCACCCTATCAAATTGGACTTGTATTTTTCGGGATTTTGTATAAAGCTTATACAAACATTTGGCATAGCATTATCTACTTTTATCAATCGGAAAAAATAGTTCCATTTTTAATTTTACACATATACGTACAACCAAACACAATGACTTGGTTTTACATAGATCGGTTGCTTCATTCACGCCAGCGAGAACTTTTTATTTTCTAATAGCTCACATACAGTTAAGAACTGTATTTTCCATAACAGCAAATAAGCCTAACAACCCTTTCTCTACTTAGTAGAAGTGCTGGCTTATTAACAGTTTACTCTTTCTTATGTTACAAGTATTCTAATGTTGCCCAAAATTAATAAATTATTCTAAAACAAAAAAAGTTACCTCGTTACAGTGCCTATCAAAACATCGGCATCATTGGAGACAAAATCGGCAAATCGGCATTTTGATAAATTTGGGGCGAAAAATCGGCAAATATGGCAGGCCTGGTGTTAAGATGTATTGCGAAATTGAAGTCTTCCCTTTTCAGTTGTTATGGTCGTATATGCTCTGTAATCTTGTTTTTAATGCTCGTCCAGTTTGTCCGATGTATGTATGGTTGCAGGTGCAAGCAAGTCTGATGTTTTGAGATTGTTGCGTAAAATGTTGCTCGTTTTAAGTGTTGGCTGTAAACCAGTGATGCGCAAAATATAAAATGTATTTGTATTGGTGAGAAATATAAAGTTACACTATGAGAAAACTTACTTATTAAAAAAACGGTGTTAGTTAGAAATATTATAAAATATTGCACATAATCAAATAATTTAAATTTAAAGTATTTTAAATTCAAGACAAAAAGTTATAGTTAAAAAAAATTTAGCAGCATACTGCTATAAGATAATTTTAATTTCTTAAACGTAAAAAAATGATAAACGAAAAAAATACTGTTAAATTAAAGTTTAATTTAATTCAAGAAAAAAAATTTTAATTCTTAAATATAAAAAAGTTGCTTGGTGAAATAATGTGTTACTTGGTAACAGTAAAAAATAAAATATTGTTACGTTTATTTAAATTTATAAACGTTTTATTAATGAGTTCTTTATTTGCAAAATAATTAAACACACAACTTTTAGAGTTTTAATTAAATTACACTTTATTTAATCAATTATTTGACGATTTAACTATTCGCGATTAATAACACACGCTGGCAACTTTAATTGTTGTACCACAAGATCTTAACTAGATGACGCTCACAATACGAAATGAATCAACACGTATTGGCGTTGCTTTTATATACCCTATTTTTAGGCGTTCTTGAATGTTCGAGAATTTCTACCGCCATCTATTGCGTAGTTGAAAATGCTGCGTTGCCACTTTTATCTCAGACACATTAGTGAGCATTATTATTTACTTCTAGAACCTTCAATCATTATATAAAAATACATGTTGTGTATTTTTATTTAGTTGTTATACAATGCAGGTGTGTGTATGTTTGTGTATTGTGTTTGTTTAGTCATCGCTTTGTGTTAGGTGTTTTTGTTTTGCAATAAAGATGTTTTATAGAAACTTCTAGCTTTGAAAACAAACACAATAGGCCATTTCGTTTTACTTTCTTGGCCTCAACTATTTTTAACATCTTTTTATGATTTAAATAAGTATCTTTGTAACAATATTTTATATACAAGTAAAAGTTTTTTAAAAACAATAAATAATAAAAAAAAAATAGTTGAAAGATATCATAAAGCATTATATAATATATTTGCGTCTTTTAAATTAAATTTTCAGTTTTAATGCTTTGGTTGCAATTTATTTGAAATTGCATAATATTTTTAAGTGAACTGTCTCGGGACAAGGGAAGAGATTCTATTAAGCTAGTATTATGGTTTAGCTTTCGTATAATCTTAAAAATTATATTTTTAATAAATATCCCATCAGAAAAAGGTCTACCATCCTTAATAATATCTAAGGTAGGTAATAAGGGTCGATATCTACTGTTTAAGTTTTAATTTTTTTAAATTATCCTCAATACGTTCCTCAGTGTGCAACCATCATTTTAATTTATTTAAATTTTTTTCTTCATAAAATATTTCTTTTTTTTTATTTTAAATTTATTAAACGTATTATGAAAATTTTCAAAATGCTTTTTTAAAGTATCCTCTCTTTTTTTAGATTTTGTATATCGTAAAAGGCATTGCATATCGCCAAAAGCATTTTCAATCATAAAGTGTTTTTAAAACGTCATACTTCGCTTTTTTTCGTTCAGCGTATCAAAAGAAAAATTATACATCCGCACAAATGTGCATTCGTCGCTGTTTCATAGACGACTAAACAAAAGAGCATAAGAATGTGTGTAAAATATTTTTTTTTTTATAATTGTGATATGGCTTGCGCATCACTGCTGTAAACCTTCTCTCTGGAAAAGGTTAGTTAATCTTTATATATCTGGTCCTGTGTAAATGTTGTACCGATTGTTTTCTTGTCTTCTTTCTTCTTCTTGAAAACATGGAAATCTACAAAATACGCCAAACGTACCAAGTATACAGCCAGAGACGACGGTTTTCATCGAAATATATAACAACAGTATTGTAAATCCCTTTAAATTATAATTTTATATTTTCACTTCTTATTATATCAAACAACCTAGTGGGTATTTTGTCTAATTTTCAGGTGCTTGCTTATACCGGTAGAAAAATACGGCCTCACAGGTTAAATTACATTAATTTTGGAAACACCCTTTAATTTCTAACTTCAATTTATAAGCTTTTTGTTATATCGGAATTAGCAGTACAGTAAGTTTCAGCTGTCTGTATATAACGATTCAAAAGTAATCAACTATAACATCAACTATGTGACACCCGGTTATTTCCAAATCCAAGTTTTATATTTCTTGTTATAGCGGAGTTAGTAATACAGGTTCTTTGTAAATTTAAATCGTGTCAAAAGTTCGGCCACATACTTGAAATTACATCAAGTATTGGGACAGCCTTTAATTTCTAAATCCAAGTTTTATACTTGCTGTTATGCGGACTAAGCAATACAGGTTCGTTGTAAATTTCAAGCGGATTTCTACAACTGTTAAAAAGTATGGCCATAAACATCAAATTAAAGCAACTTTTGGCGCACCATTTAATTTATAATTTTTAATATTAATACTCGTGACTGTAACAGCCATAGCAATCGACATTCTGTCCAATTTGCAAGCGTTTGTCTATAACGGTTTAAGAGATAGGTCCATATAAGTAAATATACGTCACCCTTTAATTTTTCGAGTACTATATATATATATATATATATATATATATATATATAAGTATATATATAAATATATATATATAATCTATAAACATACATATGTATATAAAGATAAAATGGTCCACGTATGTAATGTAATGACGTGAAAACGGCTGAAACGATTTGGCTGATTTTTTTTGTTCGATTCCAAATTTTAAGGAGATGGTTTGTAAAAAAATATAAAATGTTCCGGAAAACTTAGAAAATAAATTTATTACTTTTCTACTTGCTTTTGTTGTTGTAAACACAAATAAGTTATTCACGACTCGACATGTTCATTCGAACCAGTGTTGCCAAAACTATTGAACCGATTCCAGCTAGATATTACTTTAAAAAACGCTAGAAACAGCTAGCTAGTCGAAAAAAAAACGCTGATATAAACCGCTAAAAATTTTTATGAACAACTTTTATTTTAATACTGTTTTTTAATGCTAACTGTAGTTTTAAAATAAAGTTTTATGGTTTTATGATTATGGCAATAATTGTCCATCTCTAGTTTAGATTTTGCTTATCTCTACATATTAGTTTCGTTTTAAAGAACTGGAATAACTATTAGATGTTCAAATTAAGTTTACAAATTTTTTTGGAACCTTGTAATCAAAGCAGTATTTGTTATGCCGGAGCCCAATAATTGTATTTTTAATACTAATATATATTAACTTAAGAATTTGTGTGCAATATCGCTGTCGTTTATTTGCTATATTACTGGACAATGGTGAATTATTACTATTTTGTATAGAACATTGCGAGGCACCTGTGCGATCAATTTGTTCCTTAATATTTTTAACAAGATTTCTTACTTATAGTCTAAGTGGAAAAAACTTTCCTTCACAAAATATTCTCCTTTATTAGCTGATCTGCCAACTCTACCAGATAAAGCCTGTGTCTGTATTTTTTTTAAATTCCAGGTAGGGTGCAATGTGTAAATAACGTAGGAGTTACTTGCTGATACGTCTATCATATTTGAAAAGAAGACAACAAACAGTTCATCGCTTAAAGTACGGTCACATATGACAAACATTTGCCTAAAATTTGTTTGCTATTGTTTGGTCTAAATTTTTTTAAAACAATACACTACGCACATTTATTTGCCTATTTTTATTTGTTGAAACAGCTATGAAGTAATGTCAAATAAAATACCGGCAAACATGTTTTATGTGCGGTCACATTTAAAATAATATTTGCCTTAAAAATATATTCGATCAAACCAAAAAAAACATAAATTTATTTGCTCACAAACTGCTGCGCATGGGATGTCTTCATTCCCATTTAATTTCTTAGGCATTATTTCTTAGTTATTGCAAAGAAAATATTTAAAGCTAATTATAAATGATGAAAAATAGTTGCTCCTGTTAAATCTTTAATTGCAAGACAATATACATTAGTGCAAAACAAATAAAACAATCACCATTTGTAGTCGGAACAAAAATATACAACTGTAGAAATTTTTTTTCCATCTAGGCACTCTGGGCGCATCTTTTTAAAAGTCTCAAATGAAGTGTTTATTCTCTTCCTATAATATACTTTTCCTATACCTTGTACGAGAAATTAAATCCCAGTTTTTAATATAAAAGTAAAATATCCACCGCTTATAGCCATAGACTATAAAAGTTGGTCAAATAATGGTGGCTAATATTATATTTATGCACCCGCCGGTAGTATTTATAGAGATTCCATTAAAATAACTATTACACATAATGGCAATGTGAGAAGAAAGTTTATAATGAATAACTCCCATGTATGAAAGTTTCAAATAAACAAAGCCAAGCAACAATATCAAATTTTTCATATTCTATGCTGTAAAGAAGCTCCAAAAGGTGTTCTAAAGAAGGAGCACAATAAGAAGATGAAGCTAAATAGGAATTAGATTCCAATTCTGCACGATAAATTTTAATATTCATTGATTACATTTTTTTTATTAAAATTTCTAAAAAATTTTAATTTATTTAATATATTTTTCAAACTACAGCTGTTTATTTGTTTGTTGAAATAAAAAGTCGCTTAAATTAAAAAGCCTATTTCACAAAGAATCAAACTACAAATATGCCAATTTTTTTTTGGAATACAAAGTTCTACAATTTTTGAGAAACTTTAATGTTTCAGACTTCGGGAAATAGGGGAAAAACTCTTGTACATATAGTTTTTAAAAATTGATATATTATAACATACCGTCAAACGAATATATTTATATTAAAAAAAAATCTGTTTACATTAATTGCAAAAATAATCTTTCAGCTTAGTACTTATAGAACATATCGTCGGCTAAAGTCGCAAACGTGACAAGGCCACTTTTTAAAATTGTTCAGGATTGAGGAAAAACTGTTTTAATAATATATTTTCCAATATTTGTGAAAACTGTTATTTCGCGCATTTTTTTAATTAATAAAGTTTTAAATTCTAACAAAATCTTTAAACACTTGTTTTTTGCTGTTTTTGGACTTGTTTTATTTTCTGCAAGTAAAATATTTTTTTATTGGACTTGACGCCTTTTATTTAGAAGCGTCTTCACATCTTGTTTGTGATTTAAATATTTTAAACTTTAATTTGTTTACACATTATATACACATAAGTACTTACTTATATTAAATACTTAAATTAAAAATATCTTCTTTGTTTTTATATTATTTCAATGTAAAAATAAACTATAACATTTCAATGTAAAAAAATAAAAACGATAACATTTCAATGTAAAAAACTAAAAAAGATAACGATAAAAAATTAAATGAAAAATAATAGTAATTATTAAGGAACAAGGTATATCACTCTTCTTTATCATTCATGTGGCAAGTTTTCATAGAAACTATGATAGTCTTTTGGTAATGTCTCTTTCAATATTTGTAAATCATCATACTTTCTTTTAGATATTTGTCGTTTTTTATTATAAAGTTGTGCTAAATTACACCACTTCAGCATGGCAACTTGTTTATCTACACGTTGGGGCAGATTGCTCCACGCGTTAGAAAACCTTAACTTGTAAAATATGTCACCATTAGGTGTGTACTAAAGTGCTCGTATGTCCGTGACTTTTGGATCTCCAATTACACGACCAGGACGAATAGTTTTGAAGTATGTTATATTTTTAAAAGACTTAAAACATGTGTAATCTAAATAAGTTACATAATAGGGCTTTGGTTTTTTTCGCGCATCTTTACATAAACTTACATAGTCAGCAGGTACATTTATATTTCTATTTTTTAAAGCGCGTTCAATCACCGAGTGGACACTATCGGCTTCCATTTGTGTGTGTCCAACCTCTAATATTTTCTGCCCAATAGTTATATTGTTGCTCATTGCTGCATTTAGTTTAGGATCGTTGCTTTCTTGTAATTTAGGCAAAAAAATTGTTTCTATGATCATAACCCAAACACTGGCAAATTCTTCTGATGTTAGTCCACCATCAACTTCGTTCCACAAAAAACAATAGGCGTCTTTGGTTTTTAAATCATAAAAAACTAAATTATGCACCTGTAGTTTAGTTCGGTAGTAAAATGAACTTACATTTGATTTTGGTGCCATTAGAACGCTTTGCAAATCGACAGTAAAAACATAGGGCTCTTCATCTTTATCTTTTGCTTTTTGTTCTCTGGCTTAATTTTTTTTTCTTGATGTATTAAGAATTCCTCATTTGAATAATTTTGCACATTATGACGAGAGCAAATTTCACATAAGTCTTTTTTTGGTAAAAATAAGCTTAGATTTTTAATGTGAAAACGGAATTGAAAGTTGTTATTGACACTGGATCAGTTTCTCGTTCGTGACACCACTGTTTTTTTATAAAAGTCGTAAAGATTTCTCTTGGACCGCCATTCTGGCAATAGATATTTTTTGGTGGTGGAAGATCGACAGTAGTGGGAATCTGTTGATGGAATCGAATCGAAAAATGAATGCAGATCTTGAACACGCTCCGTCTGCGGTTGTTGTTTTTCTTGAATAATGTGATGATCCAAAGGAGTATCTAACCAATTTAAGCAATTATGCCTTCCAATACTTAACGTGTTTAGGAATATAGTGCGGCACACTCGCAAAGCAATATTGTTAACTCGAAGGTGGTACAACAATGTTTTTTTCTTTTAGAGATGTTCTCAATTGCGCGATTTCCTGGTCTTTTAGGTTTAATACATTGAATTAATGTCCTCACATATACCTTCTTTTGTTGCCAACTCATTTTCCAAAAGTCATTCAAAATTTCTTCCCTTTGAGGTTCTGTTATTTTCCCACATTTTATGACTGCAGATTTACCGTTATCAATACAGTTGCACCTTTTTTTCAGAGATCTTGCACTTTTAACTTTATTATATTGCCAATGCCCACCTTACCTTCTTTTGTTTTGCCATAGTATTTTTTTCTATGTTGGCGCAGACTTTTATTTTTCATTGTATACCACGCATCGTTTGTTAGTTGCACTCGCCGTTTTCGCTTTTTGTTCTTAATAGGAAGTTCTATTGAATCATCCGTACTGCTGTGGAATTCATACGGAACTAGACCAACAACTCCATCGTCTTTTTCATTTCCATATTGAACGAAACCATCGTGTGCTTCATCACCATAATCCATATTGTAAATTTTTGACTAAAAAGCAGATATTATGTTTTCCTTACGCTAAATAATAGTTAAACTCTGAATATATAATTAATATTTATAATTAAATAAATAATTTTACCATTAAAATGAAACTGCAAACAACTAATTTTGTGCCAAAAAGAAATATAACAGCTGAGACAATATGTACATTCAGTGGACTTAGCGCGCGCTTTTCGACAAATGGGACTTGACACTATTGCATATCATTGCCAAACATGAATAAAAACGATATTTATAATAACAAAATAAATTTAAATTGTGTATTTTTCAAAAAACTATTCAACTGCATTAAAATATAATTTTTCGAAAAAAGTGGACTTGTCACGTTTGCGACTTTAGCCGACGATATATCTTTTGATTGCAAATCAAAACAGAACAGTTTGAGTGCTTAAAATGGATATTCACTAATGACTCTTAGCTCTATTCCTACGCTTCGTAGGGCGGAAGAATTATTTTGGTTTTGTTCTGCACATAGCCGACTTTTTTTATGTCTTTAAACAGTTAAAATGCGTGGGCACTGTGTTTCTTGTTTAATATAAATTAATCCATATTGATTCTTAAAGTGAAAGCAGTTACTTGTTGTCATATGTAACTTCATTTAAAATTTATCTATAAGCATTTTAAAACAAAATGCATCTCAACCTTATCATAGGTTTATGTGCAGATATGTAACAGTATATAATTTACAACTTTAAACTTTAACTTAACTTTAATTTAGCGGCAACGCAAATTTTAAATTTATATAATTTCTTGCGACTTTACTTTAAACCAATACTTAACTTAAAATTTATAAAAGAAGATTTAATAATCCCTAATGCCACATCTTTTTTACATACAATTTTGAAACTTTGTACCATTCTGAGGCGAAAATGTCGAAATATACCAAATTATATATAAAGTACTTTGATGATATATAACTCGAAAAATATGTGGCCCGAAAACTTTTTTAATTTACTATTTCTTCCAAAAATTGCACTTTATTATTTTTTATCTATAATTTTATTTTTAATTGCTTACAGTATTTTGTTTTTACTTAATACACATATAAGTTTAAAATTATCAGCGAGTTTTTCCGAAACTTAATAATATAGTTTAAATACTGGGCAACATAGTTGATACAGCTGTTATTTGTCTCTGTTTGTTCTTACAAAAACTTTGTAAGAACAAATATTTTTTTGCCTAAAATGAGTCAAATATTTGCCTTTAAGTGACCACACTATGTTCACATTAGAAGCATTTTTGTTTGCTGAAAAATAATTTTATTTGCCCGAAATCAGCTGTTATGTTGTTTGCTTCTAATAAATATTTTGTGGTCAGACCACTGCAAACAAATATTTGATGATTTTAAGCAAATGTTTGTCAAATGTGACCGTACCTTTAGTCATGCGAATACAAGTGTAGATAGCAACTGGTTGGTCAAGCGCATCAACTCTAGCTTTCGTTTGGTTGTCATAGTATGAAACTTCCGTTTTTTTGCCATCATCTGTTACATAGGCTAAATAATGAAGATAAGATAAGAAGAGCACGTTTTTTTTTTGGAACATAGAATACTATTGTCATATCCTTGAGTAATTCACATAATTAACGGTTAAAATAGCATTTACAATATCGGTTTGCAATCGAATTCTGAGCTTTGATTTAGCTATATTAAGTAGACTAAAAACTCGTTCCATTTCCGCATTAGACCAGGCATGCATAAAAATCGCAAAGCAAACTTAGTTAGCTCTTCGAAAATTTTTCCAGTCAGTATCTATTAGATTATTCCATTGTATAGCATTTATATTATTATACCCTGTTCAGACATACTTTTTAATTTAGACAATTAAAATTTTAATTGAGTAATTAATTTTGGTGTTCACACATATCCAATTTAATTTACTTAATTAAAATTTGACAATAGAATATAGTTCTGTTCAATAACAAGAAGTTGTTATTGGAAAGTGTTTACTTCAGTACCTCATAAGAATCAGCGAAAGAGTAAAAAAGAGTAGAAGATGTGAATGTTAATAAATTTGTTACTACTTTTGTTACTGTCAAGAACAGAACAGCTGATTCTTGTTCGGTTTTACAAAATAAGTTAATACATATTAAATCCTTTGAACTGAAAGTGTTTATTAGCACTTTCCACGAAATTTTTACAACCACACGGCAAAAAATATACATAACAAAGATCAAAGATCTCTTTAAAAGCTTTTAAATTATTATGGGTATCTTATGATATCTTAAAATATATGTATAGTGCACAATCGTACTTTTTTATGAAAATTTTCGAGGGCCACAATTCGGAAAATATGGGTAAGCGCCAATTTTTTAACTTAACTTTTTTTGTAATCCTCTGTCACCTTATATATTTCTTTTTTAATTTATTCACTAGTTACTAGTTATTAGTTACTTTTACAACTAAAACTTAAAATTTTTTATTTTATTTTAATTATGTCAAAAAATGCCAAATTTGTATTCGCAAGAGCCTAAGTTTGGCCGTCTCGAAACAATCCGAGTAGAGAAAGAAAACTTCCTGAGATTGGTTCAAAACTATCTCAGATAAAGAAGTTTTAATGGAAAATAAGATAAAATTAAAACCATTAGGAATAATTATTTAACAAAAATTTTAAATTTTAGTAGCATTATTATAACGGTTTATTCTTGATTTAAATGTTTATAGAATATGACCTTCCTATTGAAGTATATTTGTTTTTGTCGCGGGGAGCTTCTTTACTTTAATTGGAAATGCTAACTTACTCTTAATACGGTTCTTGTAATGTAATCCCATTTTCCTTCTTTGTAAGCTCAAGACAGCTGATTGAAATCAGCTGATAAGAAACCAGTAAAATAATTATAATTTCCACAAACCGAAAAGGTTATTTCCTCTAACAAATTCCCCAAAATTTTACACTTAAGAATCGGCATTATACAGCTTTGTCTCAGTAGTGAGAGCCTTTTTGGGAAACAATAAGGAGGACAATTACCAAATTCTTTTTATAATTTTATTCGAAATTTTCGAAAGAAAGCATGTTAAACCTACATGTTTAATATAACGTCAATGCTGGCCATATCGACCACTTCAACTGCAGACTGTCATACTTTGAACCATGGAGTACGCTTCCTTTCCTGTAGTTTGAAAAGAGAGATCAAGACCAATATCACGAGAAAATAATGGGGGACTACGTTTAGTTTCCTATTTGAGAGAGATCGCTGACTCATAGATCCATACTTCAACTCAGGCCACACTAAGGATGAGTACAAAGGTTAAGTTATTAAAGGCTCTGCGAATTCCTTAGCCCAACGTTTAATAAAGGCTAGAACACTGCGCGTTTTATTTTGTAACGGCGAAAGTCGTCCCCTCGTTTTCACCTACACAGATTGTTATTTAATAGTATAACAATCAAAAGTTAAACTTCTACTGGTGTTGGCTCAAGCCTGTGGTTAGTGCTGGCGTGAAATTTTAAATCCTCCAGTACTACTCTACACGGTCAAGTGGCCCCCGCAATTGCTGCGCTCATCTTACTAACCGCGTTTTGTACCTGCGCCATCGCTGTCTATTGGCCCCAATCAGCGATCCGCTGCCCGGAACTACCGCCGCCCTGTTTACCGCTAACTGCGCAATCGCTAACTAGTGTGTCACTACCTGTGCTACCGCTGCGTGTTTCACTGCTACCCGTGCCTTCACTGCCCGGTAGCGCTGCTGGCTTATTGGCCACTACCTGCGTCATCGCTGGGCCAACGCTGCATGTTTCGCCGCTATCCTAGCCTGCGCTGCCCTATTGGTCGCTACCTGCGCCATCGCTGCCTGTACCACCGACAATTATCTTCGCAGTTTTTCTTTTTGTCGCCACCTTCACCATAGCCGAGCGTTAATGTCACTGCCTGTTTGGCCGCTACCTGCGCTCGACCGTCGACCGTTATTCACCCTTCGTGGAGATCTCATAACTAAGAACAATAAAACGAAGGATTAAGTTTTATAAACAACAATTGTTTTATTTACTTCCCGTCCTAATACGACATATTCATTACTAACGACCATGGAGTCTGCTGCAGCTATCACAACAACCAGCCATTATAAGAATCTGCATGCTAAAATTTAATTTGAAATCGATTAGAACACCTTAATCCTGGAAATCTGTAACCAATTCAAAGTGTTGATTACCCAACTAAAAAAGTCCATTATCACAAGAGCACCTTTAAAATCGCACCTTTTAGATTGAAAGTCATTAAAATTTTATTACACCAGTCAAAAAAAAAATGATCCAAAATCTTTGCAAATTAATTAAATATTATTATATTAATTTAAAAAATTAAATAAAATTTATTACACGAGGGATGCTCTATATATTTCTGGCCTAATAGTAAAAATGCGAATATTTATAATCAAAAATGGTTTTATTGTTTTTCAAAGTATTCTCCAGCATGATTTATACACTTTTACATGCGCTCAAACCAGTTGTCGAAGCACTTTTTCCACTCCGATTGAGACACCTCTAAAACATGGTTTTTGAACACTTCAGCAGCTTCTTCTGGCGACGAAAATCGTTGACCACGCATTTTTTTCTTGATGTGTTGAAACAAGAAGAAGTTATTAGGTGCCAAGTCAGGGCTGTACGGCGGATGACCCATTAATTCGACGTTTTGGCCGGTCAAAAACGCTCTGGTTTGAGCCGATGTGTGAGAGCTCGCATTGTCATGGTGAACAATGATTCGTCTTCTCTTGTTGGTTTTTCGAATTTCTCCGATGACTTCAGGCAAATAAATTGTAGTGTACCACTCAGAAGTGACCGTCCTACGTTGCTCAAGCGGAACAGTCGCCACATGACCAGTTTTGCCGAAGAAACAGGCGACCATTTGCTTCGAAGTGCTTCTTCCACGAATAACTTTCGTTGGATTTTGCTCGTATTTGAAGAACCACACGGTCGATTGTTGTTTCGTTTCGGGCTCATACGCATAGATCCATGATTCGTCACCTGTGACGATCTTATAAACGTCTTTTGAAGCACCGCAATCGTATTTTTGCAACATTTCTTTGCACAGATCGACACGAGCCTTTTTTTGAGCGACTTTCAAATTGTGCGGGATCCAACGAGAACAAACTTTTTTTACGGCCAGGTGTTCATACAGTATCGAATGTATGCTGGTGGAAGAAATGTCCAAGGATGTCTCTATCTCTCGGTATGTCGCATGTCGATCTTGCATTATGAGTTCACGCACGGCATCAATGTTCTCTGGCACAACAGCCGTTTTTGGACGACCTTAACGGAATTCGTCTTTGAGCGAGCTTCGGCCACGATTAAATTCATTATACCAATTTTTTCACAGTGCTATAGGATGGTGCTTCATCGCCATACAAAGATTTAAGTTCATCAATGCACTCTTGTCGTGATAATCCACGTCGAAAGTTGTGAAAAATGATGGCACGAAAATGTTCACGAGTTAATTCCATTTTTTTCTATATTAATTTTTTCAAGTCACTGTAAACAACACAAATAATGGTCGTACGTCAAAACGTTTTGAGTACGATTATGCTTAAAAATGACAAACTTTCCAATGGAAATGTCAGATTGCACTTGGCAGCACTCAGTGTTGCCAGGCCAGAAATATATATAGCAGCCCTCGTATTAATACTATAAATTAGAAAGAATAAAATAATATATGTATTTTTTAATAAAGTTTTTATTTGTCCTTTTTAATTAATAATAAGCAATAAGTCTTTTATTTTTTATATATATTTTCGATATTTCGCTACTCCATTGTAAAAACCATATTGCTTAAAAATTAAATAAAATATAATATATTTCTATTTTTTTATATTTTTACAATACATTTTTTTTAACGATCATAGTCAGAGAAGTTCTTCAAATTGGTCAAAAATTTCAAGTTTAATGTAGTTGCAACATTATGTCGTCTACATCTTTTCGTACAACTTTAATTTTTATGAAATTATTAGTTGAACTGATTTGATATTATAACAAATGAATTAAAATGGATATTGGCTTAAGTTCATTTTTTATTTTAATTCTAAAAATTTTAAGAAAGAAAAATTTTTTATTAATGTACGTGGATATTTTCCAAAGAAAGCAGGAAAAGTTAGACAGCAGCACAATGCAGTGATACTTTTTGTGGATTGCCTCATCCGTCATCACCATTCTTCGGATCTATATACCTTAGGTTGTGTACATTGTAAACATTATCTATTTAACCCAACTAACTTTGTAATAAAGAATACGAGAATTATTCTTAACTAATCAATATTAATTTGATAAGACGAAGTCCACATACAACCGGTGATGTCCAAACGTGGCGATTTTCAAACACATTTTGCGAACTACTTTTTAATTTAGCGACGTGGCGATTTTTTGGCGACTTCTTCGCGATTTTTACTAGTCTTAATAAGTATTTAATTTGGCTTGACAAATGTCGATATGAAAAAATTGTGTGGGGCTGAAGTATTATATTTCCTTAATTTCAAAAGCGGGAAATAATAAAACAGCGCAACACATTTACGATGAACTGTGTGTCCTATAGTTAATGAAATGAATAATTTAAATTTACAATTTTAATCATACAGTGTAGACGTAGGCAGTATATAGTATTGTAAACAATTAATAGAGAACATAACCATATTCTTTGATAAGCAAAACACATTCCTACCACTAAATGCCATTGACAATGGGTCAGCATGTGAAACTGAACTAAGTGGTTGATGTTGAAACCATTAAAACTATACGAGAAAATTGTTTTTCATGTTTAAGCATGCTGTTAAAGGAACTAATAAATAGGCTTCCTGAATTTGTGTATGTATTTAAAGTTAAAAGAAATTAAAAAAAAGTGTGCACAACAAAATGTTGTATTATCACAAATAAAATTATTTGTTGTTGTCAAAGATAATGTAAAAATTTTTATAAACCCTAATAAACTGTTTGATGTGTATGCAAGCCCATGAAAAAAATATCATGTTGTTAGTTGGAAAGAATATTTTAATTATGATGTTCCCAGTAATTTACATGCAGTTTACAGGTAAGAGGATACTGCAGGTACATATCATTTTAATAAACTCGCTCTGCCCGCGCTTTATATGCCGATAATTCTATTCAACTAATACCGACTGGGTTGAAGGAATATTTTTGTTAATGAATTTTATGAAGACTCGTCTGCGAAATGGAGTGCAGTATGAACTTATGGATGCTTTATCGTGTGTTAAAAATTCTATGAATGTAGATAGCACATGCTTAATAAATTCAACTCGCATACAATGTATTCCAAGGAAAAGGGCGCTGACGAATGTCTGTAAAATCAAGTGTACAGCATATTAGAAATATAAAACCATACAATTTTTATTCTTATTATTTTGAGATTTTTGCTAATCTTCTTGGGCTATTTTGGTCAGTTATATGTTTCCAAATATTAATAAAAATCAAAGCATTTATATATATTTTTCCCAACATTTCGTTTGTTTTTTTTTCAAACTTCATCAGGGAATATTTATTAAAAATGTTTACTTTATTAATATTACATAAAAAAAATTTTATATTAAATTATTAAATATTAAAAAACTGGTCTTTCATAACACCGAAAATTAAATAATAAATAAATAAAATAACTAAAAAACTTTATCCAACACAAACACGGAATTTATTGTCAGTCTTACAGCTAATATCACAGAACTTCAACTCGGTTGAATAATCATAGTAACCACTGTACCTTTCATGTGTTCACTTGTTATTTGTTGTTTTTAAATAAAACATACATTACATATATTTTAACCATTTCGATGAAATTTTATTATTTTTTTTTACAAAAAATATTTTTATTTATAAAAATGTTTAACTATTATGGACTTGAACTATTAAAAAATCGTTGTGGCGACATTGATCCTGGCGAATTTTGTTAAAAATAATCTGCACCTATCAAAACAAAAAAGAGTTTACCTATTAAATGTAACTAAATATTTAAGCTCCCTTTAGATGTCAACTCTACCCTTTTCCATTTCTGCCAAGCTAGTAAAAGTACTAAATGTCTACTTAGTATCTGTGCGAAGAATTTCATTATAATTGTTATTTAGAAAACATGTATGTTTTTATTATTTTTATGTTAATTACTGTGACCCTTAATTATAATAATTTTGTTTTATGGACAAAAGTAAAAGGAACCACCTTTAAATTGTATTCGTAAATTTTTTAGAATATATATGACCATACTTTGGTGTAGACGGGCGGAACTTGACGGATATATAATGAAGTATACAGGTGTAGGTGAGGACTCAGACTATTAGTTACGTATTTGTTTGAAAATTCAATGCAAAATCAGTCTTTAAAAACAAAAAGTTATTGCCATTTAAAAACTTAAATTTATTTAGAATTTTGGATTGTCCCATTCGCTGTGATATATTTAAAAAAAGAATAGAAATTTTTTCGCTCCTGATGTTCACTGGTACTTACTTTTAATAAGTAACTTTAAAATCGATAACCATAAATAACTTATTATTAGCCGCCCTCTCAAAATCAGAATACGTAGATGACTTGCACTTCAGAATATTTTTGAGTTAAAACTATATCATTTTAAAGTTCAGAGCGTAATTTTTTTACAAAAGTTTTATTATATAACCTGTGAAAAATTCGATTCCATATCGTTCTTAAAACAAACAAGGTATATATTGCAAATATGGATTTTGTGAAGGTTGTATAGATTTGTGATTTCAAAATTACGCGTAATAAAGAACAAAAGATACCACAGTTACAACAAAGGTCATTTCCATATTTTACATACAATAAAGGAGTTATGATAATGATTAAAGGAGGATGTAATTTGTTTAGTAGTAAAATCTACGAAAGATATCATTAATTGTTATAGGCTTCACCACAAAAAGTGGAAAAAGGGTAAAAATTTCTACAACATCCACTTTCGACCCCATAAAGTATATACATATATTTAGTGTTCTTATGTATAGCAAAGTCGATTGAGCGATGTCCGTCTGTCCGTCCGTGTTAGTGTTGAAATCAAATTTACCAAAGTACTAGATGAGATAGAGAAAATTTTAATATACCAATCGATCAGACAAAGTTTCGAAAATGTTGACTTTGAAAATCAGCAAGACCGGTCTATGTCCTTCGTGGCAGAGGGGAAAGCACCACGCCTGCTTCTAATTTTTTATTTTTCATATCATTTGGAACAGTAAGTAACTGCAATAAAAAACATATATAACATATATAAAAACGATAGAGAATTAAAAAATAAATTAAAAAAACTCTAGTGAAAAAATTGGCGCTCACCCATATATTCCGAGTTATTGGCCTCTAAACGTTTCATGAAAAAGTACGATTGTGCACCATATTTATTAAGATATCAATATGGGTATCATTTAAAAGCTTTTGAAGATCTTTCAGGAAATAATCTTTCTAAAATAATATTTTATACAAAACCGCAATGAACATTGAGACACTATTTTTATTTATTTATTTATTTGTTTTTACCAAAAAAAAAGATTTTATAGTTCTCATTACATCAATTTGGCTATTGATATAATAATACCCTGTTCAGACATACGTTTTAATTTATACAATTAAAATTTTAATTGAGTAATTAATTTTGGTGTTCACACATATTCTCTGTTCAATAACAAGAAGTTGTTACTAATTGTTATTGTAAAGTGTTTACTTCAGTACCTCAAAAGAAGCAGCGAGAGAGTAAAAAAGAGTAGAAGATGTGAATGTTAATAAATTTGTTACTACTTTTGTTACTGTTAAGAACAGAACAGCTGATTCTTGTTCTGTTTTACAAAATAAGTTAATGAATATTAAATACTTTGAACTGAAAGTGTTTATTAGCACTCTCCACGAAAATATTTACATCACATCGTTGTGGTTTTTTTGCCATAATTTATATGGCGACTTAAAACCGAATATCTAAGCTGAAATTTTTTACAACCACACAGCAAAAAATATACATAACATCTATAGCTTTCGGTTTTAAATACAAAATATTTGAATTGAAGCTAATGTTTGTATAATAGTTAGAAGAAAGCTAAGGAAACTATGTACAAGTAAACGCCAGGTTAATAAAACAATAAACAAAAGAAATAGAATAAAATAAACTAAAAGTTTTACAAAAAAGACAGAAAATTTTTGGCAATTTGCACACAATCGATGACAAAGCTCTTGCAAATGCTAACTGTTGCAATACAAAATGATTTAAGCAACGAACACCGCTTTTTTTTTTGCTGTTTTAGATAAAAAATTTTTTTTTATGGTTTTTTGTTATTATGGTAAGTTCGGCTTTACTTTGTTATTTTTATCCAAAAATGCGTTTATTCCGTTTTTTTTTATTTGGAATGGTAATGTTGTAAATTTTCATTTTACTCTATCGTTGCTAGTTTCTGCCGGAAATTTATTGAACAGACCTAATTTTTACATTAGAAATTTGTGTTGGTAAATTTGGAAAAATGAAGAGAAGTTCGGCTTTCAAAGAAAGTTTGCTTGTTTTTATTTAAATATGGAACTCTTCCAGTTTGTACGATCAAGTTTTGACTGTAAGCTAGCTTTGAATTTCCATAAAATTTTCAAAAACTTTTCATTTCATATAATTTGAATATATTTTATTTTTCATTTTTATGGCATTTACTTTTGTCATTGTATAAAATTTTCTCTAACTGAACACACTTCACAAGGGTTGTTGGAGTAAACTTAATCAATTATCGACTTAATTAAGTGCTAATTGAAAAATTTTTTAATTAATTTCTTATATGGTAAATTAAATTCAATTAGGGACTTAATTGCGTAAATTCCTTTATTGCGCAATTAAAACGTATGTCTGAACACGGTATTAAGCTACTTTAAAATTGTTTCCATTATCTCCGGGCTATAATCCAGTTGTTCCAAATATTGACGTTACGTTATTTACTGATAATTTATCAGTGTTTTGCCGATTTTCTGGTAATCTTAAATGTTTCCATTAGTTAAGAAAAAGTTTTTAATGGCCCAATTAAAATATATTTCGTTATTTACCTTTAGATAAATTGTTTTAAAAGTTAAAAAAAACAAGGCGGAGACGGATAATCTATATACATATTTATATAAAAGGTTAGAAATGCACAGTGTTGAGTTTACTTTGTAACACGCAAAACTTTTTGTAGCTCAAAAAACGCTAAAAATCCGTCAAGTAAAATTTTTCCCAGCTAAAAAAACACTTAGCGGGGTTTTTCTAACTTCCCACTTTTGATAACAAAAAACCACCAGTTCTAGCGGGAAAACAACGGTTTTGGCAGCACTGATTCGAATTGGTTTAACGAAGCTGTGTACTTGTAACAGCCATACCTAAATAAAAACGGAAAGCGGAACGTTTTCTTCCGCTGTAAGTTGTACATTTTTCCTTTTAATTATAGTGTTCTCGTATAGGAGTTTGTATATAAATGAGTTTGTAATACTTTGAGCCGCCGCCGCCGCAGTAAATATTTTGCTTAGCCGCCGGTGGCAATTTGATATCGGCTTCGTTCCCTGGTTTGTATACATGCGGACACATTTATACGTTCTTAGCATACACTAAAAAAACGCGTAGATCAAATCAAAAGACACAAAACAAAAAGGAAATAAAAGACCAAATAGAGTCAACATCTTCAACTTCGGCCAAACCGAAAATTGTTCTAATATGACCAGCGTTGCCAAAATTATGATTTTATCATATTTTTGATGATTTTTGAAACAAAATATGATTTGATGTTTTTTTTTTTAATAATGATTTCTAATATATAAAAACTATAATTTTTTCTATTTCAAGTGTGTAGTACTTTAATTGTAATTGTTGTAAACAAAACAAAATTTTTCAAAGCTCATCCTGTCAAATACAGAGAATGTATGTGAAAATTTTCGACAAATTTATACAAACAGAATAAGTAAACATGAGTCTCAATAACGACCTTGACTTTGAAAACAAAATTCTATTTCTACACAACGAAGAATTCTGGAAGGGTGTTTTTGTTAAACAAAAGATTTCTAGCTCAAAGCTCACTGTAAATGAAATAAATGAATTTATTGAAAATTCTGTGCCATTTTACATTGAGTTATGTAAACAAATAGTGAAACGATTTGATTTTAGCGATACGTTTTTAAAAGAGCTCTCATGTCCTGACCCTTTGAAAATTATAAGTAGTAAAATTAATTCTCTGACAGGCTTAACACACAATTTTCCAAATTTAATTAGTGAAAAGGATATACAAAATTTAGAGGAAACCGTTTTATAAAATTCAATGATCATTTTACAAGTCTAGATAATCTTAGCTGTGAGGAATTTTGATCAAAAATTTCAAAAATAATTCGTGCTGACAACATTCCAGCTTTTCCGGCGTTGTCAAAATTTGTTCAAATCTTAGTAAGTCTTCCCATTTCTTCAGCAAATGTCGAACGAATATTCTCAACAATTAATTTAAACAAAACTTAATATAGAAATAGATTAGACAACTGCACTATCGAGGGTATCTTACACGCAAAAGATTATTTAGCAATAAAAAACTGTTCATGCTATAATTTAAAAGTTAACCAAGATATTATAAAAAATATGAAACCCTATATATATTGTAGTAAAAGTTCTTCGTAAACCTTCGCGTACTCTTAACAATAACAATAATGTACTTTAATTATAATTATTAAATAAAATTTTGTATTGAAATAATGATAATTTTTTTCCCATAAAATATGATTTTTTTCTGCATATGATGATTTTCTTCTCATAGCTTCTGGGAACGCGGAACATGTCAATAATCATGCATGTATTTTTTTGTTTGAAGATTTTTTTTTTTATTTAGTCATTACCAAGGCGAATTAATACAGGTGATTGCAGGGATTTTTTTGCTAAAAAATCTAGGTATGTTGTCAAAAACAATATTTAACAAACAAAATATAAAATTGAAAAAAATAAATAAAAGTAAATTACAGTTAAACCTTGACTAAACAGGTCTCTATTAATCGGTTTCATCTATTAAGCGCGTAACGATGAAAGTCAGGACCTTCGTTTTCACCTCCAAAACAACTGTATTATTATGAATTATTATTATAAATCATTATTATAAATTATTATTTTTATGAATTATTATTAGGAATTATTACTATGAATTATGCATTTCTTTTGTGAAACATATTAGTATTATAAGTTTATTATTAGGAATTAATTTAAGTTACGTACTTGTTTGAAATTAACGGTCGAGAGATGCGTGTCGCCATCTATGAGTCGCGACTATCGCGATTAAAAGCAGTCAGCTGGCAAGTGGATAAAAGCATCACAGCTGTCAATGCGTCAGACACACAAACAAGTTGCATGTGTTGGTGACTGTGTGTGTACGATTAAAACAGGTATAAAAGGCAGAACAAAATATAAAATCAAGCAGTTAGCAAGCAGCTTGCCATCCGGTAAGAAGTGTTTGGTGAGGAATTGCATAATTCCCCAATTTATTTCTTGCTAACAGCTCGAGTTGAAAATCGCTGGAAGGAACAACACCACAGAAGCGTTACTTCTACCGGTGTTGGCTCGACCCTGCGATTGATTCTGGAGAGGAATTGTAAATTCCCTAGAATCACGTCACGTGGCCGGGAGCTCCCAGCAATCTCTGCGCGTATTAAGTATATTGCTCGCGCTTCGTAAGCTACCTGCTCCGCCGCTGAGTGGGTCATCGCTGTCTGCGCTGCCTGTTTGGCTGCCGCCTGTGCCAGTGCCGCCCAGTTGTGCCGCTGCCTGTTTGAGCGCTACCTGCGCCATCGCTGCCTGTTTGGCCGCTACCTGTGCTATTGCCGCCCGGTTGCGCCGCTGCCTGTTAAAGCGCTACCTACCGGTAGCGTCGACGTGTGTTCAAGCGCTACCTGCTCCATCGCTGTTTGCGCTGCTGCCCGTGCCATTGCCGCCCGGTAGCGTCGCCGTGTGTTCAAGCGCTATCTGCGCCATCGCTGTTGAAGCGCTACCTGCGCCATCGCATTGGCGTCGCTGCCCGTGCCAACTACGCTACGCTGCCCGTTAGCAGAACTGCCAGCTTTACGCCCTGCGCCATATAACACCGGCCCCAAGACCCGTTGGTTTGCTGACTGTTTTTGCGCAGCTCTCTTACTTTAACCGCTATTGGCATTGGTGTTTTCGTTCCCGACCGTTAGTTAGCCGACTCTATAGCCTTAAGAATTAGGAAAATAAAATATAAAGTGAAGTTTTATAACGTTTTTCGAACAAGAAGTGTTTCTTTTCCGTCTTAAGACGATAAATAAAATTGCAACGACCCTGGACTCCGCTGCAGCTATCCCAGCAACCAGCGCAAAACGTGTCGTTACCTTGGCGCCCGAGCAGGGACACGATAAGTGTCTTAAGTAAAAAAAAAAAAGGAATAAGGAACGGAACTTAGAATAAAAGTAGCGATGTTGCGAACTTCTTGGGCACACTTGCTACGAAAGGAGGAACTGGTGAAGTACCTTAGCCAGTATGAGCAAGACCTCGCTGGCACCGTCGAAGATTTGCGGAAACGATTTGCGAAATTTCTCGTAGCCGAACACGAGGAAGATCAAATGAGGGAGCTCCTCGTAGTGCAAAGCAGACATGAAGCTTCTCTTAAGGTCCCACCAGCGGCAGAAGCTGGACACCACCTAACATCATCCCCAGTTAAATCAGACCTAATAATGCACACTGAGTATACTGGGGCCACCGATAAGCGATCCGAGCCAGCCGATCAATCTAAGAGCGTGGCCACCATAGCCGCACCGGCGTCATATCGCGGCGACGGTAGACATATACGAGATCGAGATAGTAAGGAAATAGAATTTGAAGTAAACAGGAGGTAAAGACCCATTGGAGTTCATGAAGCGCCTCGATTCGCTTCATGAACTCCGAAATGACCACGTCCAAATGGATCTCCTGCCACACATGATGCCAGAAGTACTACGTGACCGAGCCCTGATTTGGTTGCGAAACAATAATCGACAATGGAAACAGTGGGCACAGTTCAAAGAGGATTTTTTGCAGTTTTTCCTTCCGCCACGCTATACGAGAAACTGGAGGATGAAATTCGCAAGCGCACTCAACGCCCCAAAGAGGGCTTCAAAGACTACCTGCTGGCACTGCAAAATTTGATGCGGCCAACTAAAATGTCAGAGCAACAAAAGCTCGAAAGGATATTCCGTAACTCCCAACCCGCCTACCAGTTGCACATCCGGCGGAAGGATTTTACAACGCTTGCCGAGCTGCTTCAACTAGCGGACGAGCTGGAAGGAATTCCGTCTACCTCACACCCACATCGAGGGGAGTTTTACCGAATGATGCGGGGAAAATAGAAGAAACAGAGGAAGTGTGATGGTGGACACGTCGGAGAGGAGAAGGGTCAAACGTCTTTAGAGTGGGAAGAGGAAAACTTAAAAGCAGTTGTACAAATAGAAGGACAGCGCATCCATACGTTCGTCGACACGGGAGCTACCAAAAGTTTTATCTCACCGACGCTGATTCACCGCTTGTCTAATTCGGTCAAGCGAATTCCGGTGAACATGAAATAGTTCCTTGCGGATGGATCGGAAAAACTTATAACCGATTCAGTGCGGCTGCAAGTCTCTCTCGGAAACATGACCAGGCCATGTCAGTTTCTGATCATGCAGGAGGCGCTGGAGGACCTCGTTCTGGGATTGGACGCACTCCGGATGTTCAAGGCCAGGTTCAGTTGTGCCGGTCTAATGGCACGCTGCTGGCCAAAGTCTACAAGAACTCCGAAGAATTCACCTAGAAGTCAGTCCCGTTGCGAACCACCACTTAGCGCATATCAGCCACGTCACCGCCAACCACCGCCATGTTCCCCAAAACAAATAGTCAACTACCGAATGACACATGAAGTGCATATTCCAACATACGCATCGCCTGCACAGGAGGCTGAAATTTTGCAAGTGAACCCGAAGATACCCTTAGTGGATTTTGTTGACCCACCTGCCCCAGTGGGTCCTTCCCATCCCACCCGTAAATTACAAGGTGACTCGGGATATTATGACTCTACCGTCAGAAAAATCCGACGAACCTATCGCGGCGCTAAAGATCGCACCGTCGATTTGCGTTCTTCGATGGCCGGAAGATGTCGGTCCATTATCAACGAAAGGACATCATTCACTCCACACCAACTATCCCAAATTATTAGCCAAGGATCGACGGTTCCAAACAGTATGCCGCGATCAGACATCAGCACAGATATAGCATCGCCAGCAAGTTCAATATCGTCCTCGCACTCCACGACGGGGTCATCAACGCCAACAATCTCTTCATCAGGGCGATCCTCACCACCGATTCCCAAAGCGACATACCCAGTAGGGACTTGGTATCCGCCTACACCGGAGACACCTGCACCACCAGAGACAGAAGCCATCAAGACGACTTTGCAAAAGCCAACAGAGATCGTCCTGGCTGATGCACCACGGGCACTGAAGGAGGAAATCCGGAAGTTTATGAAAATACGGATAAGAAACCATCAACTGCGCCAGGTACGAAGCTTTGAAGGACGGCGGTTCCGGATCACCCTCGCCCGAAGTGGTAAGCTCCGCATTTTACAGATCCCACTACCATGAGAGAATGGGTCGTGAACGGGGGGAGGCAGTGTAACGATGAAAGTCAGGACCTTCGTTTTCACCTCCACAACAACTGTATTATTATGAATTATTATTATAAATCATTATTATAAATTATTATTATTATGAATTATTATTAGGAATTATTACTATGAATTATGCTGCTGCCTGTTTAGCTGCCGCCTGTGCCAGTGCCGCCCAGTTGTGCCGCTGCCTGTTTGAGCGCTACCTGTGCTATTGCCGCACGGTTGCGCCGCTGCCTGTTAGAGCGCTACCTGAAACATCGCTGTTGAAGCGCTACCTGCACCATCGCTGTTGAAGCGTTACCTGCGCCATCGCTTTTGAAGCGCTACCTGCTCCTTCGCTGTTTGCGCCGCTGCCCGTGCCATTGCCGCCCGGTAGCGTCGCCGTGTGTCAAGCGCTACCTTCACCATCGCTGTTTGCGCCACTGCCCGTGCCATTGCCGCCCGGTAACGTCGCCGTGTGTTCAAGCGCTACCTGCGCCATCGCTGTTGAAGCGTCATCGCTGTTGAAGCGTCATCGCTGTTTGCGCCGCTGCCCGTGCCATTGCCGCCCTATAGTGTCGCCTTGTTTTCAAGCGCTACCTGCGCCATCGCTGTTCAAGCGCTACCTGCTCCATCTCTGTTTGCGCCGCTGCCCGTGCCATTGCCGCCCGGTAGCGTCGCCGTGTGTTCAAGCGCTACCTGCGCCATCGCTGATGAAGCGCTACCTGCGCCATCGCCGTTGGCGTCGCTACCCGTGCCAACTACGCTACGCTGCCCGTTAGCAGAACTGCCAGCTTTACGCCCTGCGCCATATAACACCGGCCCCAAGACCCGTTGGTTTGCTGACTGTTTTTGCGCAGCTCTCTTACGTTAACCGCTATTGGCATTGGTGTTTTCGTTCCCGACCGTTAGTTAGCCGACTCTATAGCCTTAAGAATTAGGAAAATAAAACATAAAGTGAAGTTTTATAACATTTTTCGAACAAGAAGTGTGTTTAAGCGCCAACGTTGTAAACACTCTTTTGCCCTTTTTTTGCATCTGTGTAAATAAAATAAAAAGAAGAGAAACAGAAAACAAAAAAAGGGCAAAAGAATGCGCGGCTGAATTTTTGTTCAGTTGCTTGTAGTTTTCAAAAGTGAATACGTGGTCGACTGTGTTTCGTGGCTAAAATTTCTGTAAAACAAAATGCAATAAAATAAAGTGTTTGAATCACAATAAGATACAGATATTTTGTTATCATTTCTTTAAATAAAGTATTCGAGTCTTCTTAAAGATTGTAAGCACTAAACAAATTTATGCACAAAACAAGTGGAACCAAGCTGTGTAGATCTTCCATTGGAACAGATAGACAAAAATATTCGAAATAAAATCTGTGTACACGTGCTAATTATTTAAAGTGTTTATTATAACTAAAAATAAAGTAAATATAAAAAATTTAACCAAATCATAAAAACCTTTATAAAGTTTAAAAAAAAAAAAAACAGTTACAACCTCAATAGCAAAGGCGTTGTCAATTGTGTTAACTAATATGAATACTTTTTAGATAGTTTATGATAATATTAAATAGTTAATCCCTCCGATTAAATTGATCAAGTTTCCGAGAAAAAAAAAAGGAACGTATAGTGTTGGCTTTGGATGCGCATTCACATTTCTCAGAAAGACGGCAGCAAGCTACTTGGACGGAACGCGAAGCGGTCATTACCAACGGCGTTGGACACCACTCATACAAACACATCCGGTAAGTCCTAAGTATTTTCCCCCACAACTCTGTGGACGACCCCACCCACATTGAAGTGGAAGAACCCCCCTGAACCCCCACATTTTTTGGTCCTTCGAGCCGGATCTAACCCGGTATCCCAAAAACCCCTAAAATTTTCCTCCATAAGGAGATAAAAACTCCACCGGATTCCCATTCCGGACTCCATATATACATATATCTATAAAAAGTTTTCCTCCGTATAAAAGAAAACAAACCCCATACCCCTATCAGTGTTTCCATAAAGGAAAATCCCAAGCACTACGTGCTGGGCCCCACATTTACAAAAAAAATAACCCTTTTGAAAAAACAGCGTTGACTGTACCCTTTTTCAAATTTGCATAATAATTTGCAAAAACCATTATTAGCGGTACTTGCGTTTTTTTGCATTTCCAACGGTTTCTTATTTTTCGATTTCTTGTGCACCTGCAAAAATAAGAAACCGCGAAATACATATATGTGCTTATGATTGTTGGCATGCGCACATACATATATATATACGTATATGTACACACCAAATTTGCTCAAGGTTAAATCAAGGAGTTGTTAAAATAGCAAAATTTAAGAAGCAAGTTTGTATGTACATATTTCTGTACCCACATTTGTGAAGAAAAAAAAAGAAGTTACAAACATACATAAATACAAACAGCAGAGAAGTTTCTTTGACCGTCGCAAATCCGCTGCCGGCAGAGAAAAAGAATAAAGACAATATTCTTATGTGTGGTTGTATGCACACATCTTCATTTGCATGTATTTTGAGAGCACATATTTGTTTAAAATATAGAGATCACTTTTGTGACGTCACCACCAAAAAAATTACTAAAGCAGAATACGCAAGCGTAAAGTAAAAAAAAAAAATTGTTCTACTGACCTACATTAATAAATGCACGAATATAATAATAACTAATGTGTGTACATGCATAAGCAGAAACATTTATGCAAACGTATGTAAATATGTGACAAGCTTGTGTATTAGGAATACAAGTAATTTTGGTGGTTGAAAATAAGAAAATACAAGTACAGTAGCGGACAAATATTGTGACTCTTTGAATTTTCTTGGTCATTAAAATATAGGAAAGCTGAAAACTAATAACGTGTTGATTTTTAAATTAAATTAAATTTAATAAATAATTTCAATAAATTTAATTTTAAATTAAATTACATTATTAAATTAAATAATATCCCTTTAAAATTTTCAAACCCCTGCTTTAATAAATCAAATAAATTAAACGCAAAAAAAAAGTAAATTTGGCGTTAATTATTTTATTTGGTATTTATCAACCATTTATTATAAAAAATATAAAACTTCATACTCAACTGTATTTATTAATTTAAAAAACAAATATTTACAAATTCTACCCTTCACTGTCACTTGGTTTGTTCGGCGAAACTAACGGGTAATCGTATACGAGGGTCACCCCAAAACGAAACGGGTACAAGTATACGAGGGTCAACCCAAACAGTTTTGGACACATTAAAACGAGGCGCAACCTGGAAAAAAAAGTATTTTTTTTTATATTTTTTATTTTAATTTTTTATCAATTATTTGAGCCCCTTTACAATTCGGGCACGTTTTTTATTGCCTTGTTTGCGGACATTCCCCCTATTGTTTGAACTCAACGGTCGGTCGATTTTTATATCACGAATCATCTCGGTTTTTTTTTCTTGGTAACTAAATACCCCCCACTTACGCATTTAAAGATAAAATGGCGTCAATTAAATCATTGATCCGTGTCTCTGATCGCATCACGAAACTTTCAGTTCATATGGATGAGAGCGCGGTTGACGGCCAGTCGATTCACGCGTGGGATGTCCTGAAAACAGAAGCTATACGGTTATGGGAAGCCTTCGCGTCGCTATACGACGATGCTATCGAAAAATTTGATCCCGTGAAAGATGACATCGATATCGAAACTTTGGAAAAACGGTTTTTTTCAACTTTTGAGGTTTATACCAAAATGATCGCCAAAATAAATGAAGCCATCGAGACTCTGCGCAACAAGACGAAGCGACATCTTGCTCGAGAGGAACAGGCAACTCAACACCCCCTCATATCAGTACCCCTCTGCGATACAGAAATTTTCCACGTTGACTATAAGTCATGGCCAACATTCCGTGATATGTTCACGGCCCTCTACAAGAATAATAATCGCCTATCCCCGGTGGAAAAGATGTGCCACTTACTGAAGAAGACACAAGGAGAAGCGAGAGACCTGTTGAAAACTTGCCCCATAACGAACGATGGGTACGAGATGGGATGGCAACACTTGGTACAAAGGTACGAAAATAAGCGCGTTCTGGTGAACGCGCAATTAAAATGTTTATTTAATATTTCCCCCCTTCCTAACGAGACTGGGCCCAATATTCGGCGTTTGCAACGCACAATTAATGATTGCGTTACGAATTTAACACTGTTAGGAATCGACACCAAAAATTGGGACCCCATTTTTATTTATATTTGTTCCACCTGTCTACCCGATACCACGCTCAATTTGTGGGAACACTCTTTGCCCCACAGCACCGAGTTGCCAGCCTGGAAACAAATGGATGCGTTCCTGACGTCTCGGTTCCAGACATTAGAATCAGTTGCAGATATCCGCTCAACCCTTTCACACTCGAATGTCTCAAACGCGTCTAAAGTTCCGAATTATAAAAAACCGCATTCAAATGAGAAAAAACTTAACAGTTTTAATACCAGCGTGTTAGTCGACAAATACAAAAAATGTCCTTTGTGTCCCCATTCACATCCTATTAGATTTTGTTCAGTGTTTCTTGGCATGTCTCTTGAAAATCGATACAATATAGTTAAAAAACATAAACTTTGTACAAATTGTCTCGCTACCTCCCATGAGCGTAGACAATGTAAAAGCAAATTTGTGTGCAGTGCTTGTGGACAAAGCCACCATTCGCTGCTGCACCGCCATGAACGCAATTCAGCCTCAAATATACGGAACCCTGCAGCACCCCAAGCTGCTCCCGTTATATATACCCCTAGCCCCCAGGAAAATAATATTCGCTCACATAACCCCCCGCACAACACGAATATACCCCCTGTTGGTGCTCCATCATATAGAGGTAACTACTTTACCCGCGGGGCTCCGCCTCCAACTAGTACTCACCCCCCTCTAGATGCAACCCCCTCTACTTCTCGTGAAGCGGCTGAAAAAACGCTGCAATCGTACTCAACCCAGGTACAAGCGACTACCCCCTCTATTATATTGGGCACCGCCCTAGTAGATATTTATAATCATGATCTTAAATGCACTATTCGTGCCTTGATCGACTCTGCGTCTGAAGCATCGTTTATTTCGAGGCGTCTTCAAAGAAAACTCCACATCAACACTCAGTCATCTCATGCTGAGGTCCATGGCATAAATGACTCATTAATTGCAACATCAACTCACATGTGTCAAGTGCGCATAGGGTCTCCAATTAACCCTGCAATTAATATATGTATTGACGCCTATATCGTCAATAAACTGACAGACCAACTACCGTATTACCCAGTATCCGCTCTCAAGGATGCGAACTTCTCACGCCTACAACTGGCTGATAAGTATAGGCAAAACTGCACTGAGGTAGACCTACTACTCGGAGGAGATGTCTACCCCAAGATAATTAAAAACGGCATACAATGGGACTCTAACCAATCCTTGGTTGCCCAAAATACCATTTTTGGCTGGATACTCACCGGCAAAATGCACACCCCCCAAAACCGTGTCACGATTCGTTCATTTTTCAATGAACTTACCCTATCAACTCAACTACAAAAATTCTGGGAACTGGAAGAAGTTCCGAAGAAGCGCCGCTCAACCCCTGAAGACATATATTGTGAAGAGCTGTATAAAAAATCGACTCATAAAAACCCTGATGGTCGGCTTGTCGTGTCACTACCCTTTAAGCACGACTACCCCAACCCCCTTAATGTAGGCGATTCCCGAAACATCGCCATTTCTCAATTTTTACGCAATGAAACCAGATTGCTAAAAAACCCCGACCTCAAAAATGATTACGACCGAGTAATCACCGAGTATGCCACTCTAGGTCAAATGGACAAAGTTTCCCCCCCGATCAACGGCTCTGAAAACTACTACTTGCCACACCACGCAGTACTAAAACCCGATAGTGCTACCACCAAGCTATGTGTGGTGTTTAATGCTTCTAGCCCCTCATCTAACGGCGTCAGTCTCAACGATATGCTCCACGTCGGGCCTATATTACAGGCCGACTTAACTATTTTAATTCTTCGGTGGAGACTTTTTCGCTACGTATTTAACGCGGATATCGAAAAGATGTACCGCCAAATTCTTATAGAACCCTCTTCCGAAAATCCCCGAACGAGCCCCTTCAAGATTACCAGTTGAATACTGTCACATTCGGTGTCAACTGCGCCCCATACTTAGCAATCAGAACATTGCTAGAGTTAGCCAATGAGGCCGAAGAAAATTACCCCCTGGCAGCTGACATTTTACGAAACTTCATGTACGTTGATGATGTTTTGGCTGGCTCCCATACTATTACGGCCAGCTTACAATGCAGAAATCAACTCCGCAACGTGCTTGACTCAGCAGGTTTTACGTTACGTAAATGGACGGCGAATAACAATCTTTTACTCAATGATTTACCCCCAAATTATCTACTAGATGAAGAATTTTTGACCCTTTCTGATTCTAGCATCACTAAAACGCTGGGACTGCGGTGGAACGCTGGAAATGATTATTTCTACTTTAAATTGAAATCTCACCCCGATCGCAAGGCAGTCACCAAAAGGTCTGTACTTTCAGAAATAGCCAAGTTATTTGACCCCGCGGGCTGGCTATCACCCAAAATAATTGTGGCTAAAATCATAATGCAACAAATCTGGAAGGATGGAACAGACTGGGATGAAGATTTACACCCCCCTACACTCGAAAACTGGCATAATTTTCTTGATGATTATATTAACATCGAACAAATTAGAATACCCCGTTTTGTTAATTTTGACCCCTCATATACTACCGAACTACACGGTTTCTGCGACGCCTCTGAAAAGGCCTATGCCGCTACTCTGTATCTGCGATCTGAGAACCAAGGTTTTGTCTCAACTCACCTTTTAGTAGCAAAAACCAAAGTAGCGCCGGTAAAATTTGTTTCGATACCCCGAAAAGAACTTTGTGGTGCTGAGTTGTTGGCTACAATGGTGGACACAATACCAGCTCAACTCAATTTGAAAAATTACAAAATTTTCTTGTGGACAGATTCCACGATCGTCTTAGCGTGGTTGCGAGGTCCCCCTAACCGATGGAAAACATTCGTTGAAAACCGTGTCAGCTCCATAATCGAAAAGGTCGGAATCGAACCATGGTCGCATGTTGATACGAAAAATAATCCAGCTGACCTGGCATCTCGCGGCCTTACCGTATCACAACTAGCGTCGAATACGCTCTGGTGGCAAGGTCCCCCTTGGTTAAGACTTCCACACGCTGAGTGGCCGTCATAGGCTGAAAATTTCTCAACAGACGAAGAGTCCAGACCGCTCTGTGTGCACTCTACCATGGTAAAATATGAAGACCTACTCCGTAATTTTTCGGATTTGGCCAAAGCGTTACGAGTTATTAGTTACGTTTTTCGTTTTTATCATCGCTTGAAAAATCATCAGAAATTCCACTCTAATGATCTCACCTCAGACGAAATCAACTTCGTTAAATCACGTTTAATTATTTCGAGTCAAAAACTTCATTTCGCAGATGAGCATAAAGAATTATGCAATAATCGCCCGATACCCCGTAAAAGTACGTTATTAACTCTTAACCCCTTTCTCGATTCTAGCGGAATCATGAGAATTAATGGCCGATTGGCAAACTCCCCCACTCTTAGCTATAATGAGCGCTACCCTATTTTGTTACCCTATCACGCTCGTTATACTCAACTTTTCCTCAAATGGCTACACATGTACTCCATACATGGCCAAAATGCGCTTTTACACCGCCTTATGCGATGTCGTTATTACGTACCTCGTCTTAAAAATCTAATAAAATCAACTATTTCTAAATGCCTCACATGCGTTAGACATAAAAGTGCGCTTAGCCAGCAGATGATGGCTACATTACCCCCTGAACGAGCTACGCTCACCCGCCCATTCTACGACACTGGAGTGGATTTCGCCGGGCCCTTCGAAATAAAATCCTACGTGGGCCGCGGTTGCAAGATCACTAAAGGTTACGTCGCAATCTTCGTCTGCTTCGCTACTAAAGCCATTCACCTGGAAGCCACTGGAGATATATCTACGCAAGCTTTTTTAGCGGCCTTCGCCAGATTTTTCAGCAGACGTGGAACGCCTCATGCCATGTATTCCGATAATGGCACTGCGTTTGTTGGCGCCTCCAACATCCTACAATATGATGCCCACCAATTTTTAGCACTTGTACGGAAAGGTGTCCTAGCTCAAAACAGCTTCTCCCCGTTAGAATGGCACTTCATCCCCCCAGGAGCACCCCATATGGGCGGCCTGTGGGAGGCCGGAGTAAAAAGTTTTAAGTCCCACTTTAAAAAGATTTGCCACAGCCAACACTTCACGTATGAAGAATTTAGCACCATGCTAACCCGTATAGAGGCATGTCTGAATTCACGGCCCTTGAGTCCAGTGACCAACGACCCAAACGACTTATGCGCAATAACCCCCGGTCACTTCCTCATAGGCACCCCCATTTTGTCACCCCCCGAACCCAATTTATCCGATCACTCGTTGGCAGAAGCTAAAAATATTACACCATCACCTAGCCCGTCGATGGAAATACGAGTATCTTATAGAACTCCAGAAGCGGACAAAATGGAAATACCCACAGCGAGATTTCGCGATCGGAGATCTTGTCGTCGTGCGACAAGACAATTTACCCCCACATCAATGGCGTCTCGGCCGAATTGATAAAGTCTACCACGGCCTGGACAGCAAGGTCAGAACAGCTGGCATCCGCACCGCTACGGGTGTCATCACGCGCCCCATCGTTAAATTAGTGTGGCTCCCCTACCCCGAATCGCAATGACAACTAATCTTTGCCTTTATTTCGTTCTTTTCTTTTCTAGTCATTATGCGGCGTTCACCACGTAGAAGCGCTTCCCCGATTGAGCGCCAACGGGTTATCATTCGTTTAAAATCCACCTATGATTGCCGCCTGTGCCAAAAGGATCACCCATTGCGAAAATGTAAGAAGTTTACCAGCATGTCTGTTTCCGCACGAGAAAAAACGGTACGACGCCATCTATATTGCGAAAATTGTTTAGCACACTCGCACCGGACTAATAAATGTCGCAGTGCTGAATGTTGTAAAATCTGTAGGGGTAAACATCACACACTTCTTCATCGCCCCCCCAAAATACGTCGTTCAAACGGTACTGGCAATGCTACTTTGATACCTACCGTCATTATGCAAATATGTCTAAGCAAGCAATGGGTGCAAGTCCGTGGTCTAATTAACCCGTGTGCCACTGAAAGTGCCATCGCCGCCTTCATTGTCAACCGTTATCACCTCCCCGTTGAACTGATCGACAATAAGAAATGGTACAAGATGACTTTTCGTTCACGTTTCGAGGGAGCAACCACGTTTACCGTCACCGCCAGAGTTGATGACAAGCTACCCCTCAATCAAGCAAGAAAACCGCTGGACAGCCGAGTAGCTCATCATTATGATAACCTCCGTTTGGCAGACCCAGATTTCTATGGTAATAACGCCATCAACGTCATCCTGGGAGCCGATGTATACCCGGAGCTCATCAGAAGCGGTCTTCAACCAGGCAGCCTTGCATCGCCCCTCGCACAAGACACAGCTTTGGGATGGGTCCTCGTGGGAAAGTTTGGCCTCTAGGTGCCACCAACGACTAATCATCATTTTTACATTATACATTTATTGAACTTATAAATTTATTGAACTTATAAATTTATTGAACTTATACATTTACAGAACTTATAAATTTATTGAACTTATACTTATATTACACCCTAATCTAAGCTATCTTTTGAATTATTGAATTTGAATTTATATAACTTTTTATACTCTAAGTTGCAGTCCTGCAAGGGGGGCGGGATATTTAAGCGCCAACGTTGTAAACACTCTTTTGCCCTTTTTTTGCATCTGTGTAAATAAAATAAAAAGAAGAGAAACAGAAAACAAAAAAAGGGCAAAAGAATGCGCGGCTGAATTTTTGTTCAGTTGCTTGTAGTTTTCAAAAGTGAATACGTGGTCGACTGTGTTTCGTGGCTAAAATTTCTGTAAAACAAAATGCAATAAAATAAAGTGTTTGAATCACAATAAGATACAGATATTTTGTTATCATTTCTTTAAATAAAGTATTCGAGTCTTCTTAAAGATTGTAAGCACTAAACAAATTTATGCACAAAACAAGTGGAACCAAGCTGTGTAGATCTTCCATTGGAACAGATAGACAAAAATATTCGAAATAAAATCTGTGTACACGTGCTAATTATTTAAAGTGTTTATTATAACTAAAAATAAAGTAAATATAAAAAATTTAACCAAATCATAAAAACCTTTATAAAGTTTAAAAAAAAAAAAACAGTTACAACCTCAATAGCAAAGGCGTTGTCAATTGTGTTAACTAATATGAATACTTTTTAGATAGTTTATGATAATATTAAATAGTTAATCCCTCCGATTAAATTGATCAAGTTTCCGAGAAAAAAAAAAAGGAACGTATAGTGTTGGCTTTGGATGCGCATTCACATTTCTCAGAAAGACGGCAGCAAGCTACTTGGACGGAACGCGAAGCGGTCATTACCAACGGCGTTGGACACCACTCATACAAACACATCCGGTAAGTCCTAAGTATTTTCCCCCACAACTCTGTGGACGACCCCACCCACATCGAAGTGGAAGAACCCCCCTGAACCCCCACAAAGTGTTTCATTTCTTTTCCTTCTTAAGACGATAAATAAAATTGCAACGAC
The DNA here is from genome assembly GCA_916610165.2 of Gymnosoma rotundatum. Taxonomy (NCBI): domain Eukaryota; kingdom Metazoa; phylum Arthropoda; class Insecta; order Diptera; family Tachinidae; genus Gymnosoma; species Gymnosoma rotundatum. The sequence continues at coordinate 115,703,645 of OU744336.1, forward strand.
CCTGGACTCCGCTGCAGCTATCCCAGCAACCAGCGCAGAACGTGTCGTTACAAGCGGCATGAGGTTCCTTTATTTTTCCGTGCTTTACATCTATTATTCGTGCAGCATTTATATGGTTTTTATTGTGTAAACCTAGTGTTTCCCATTTTTTAAGTTTATGTGTCCACACATAAGAATATATTTGCGCTTTAATTTAATTAGTAAGTGAAATTTGATCTGCTAACACCTGATGTAGAATGAGCCAGAAAAGTATTTTCAATTCAAGACAAAATTACTTTGATTCATGACTACGACAAAAACATATCTGTTAAGGTGCTGTTTCTGTATACATATTTTGATATAACCTCTATAAGCCGTGTATTTCGATTATCCGTACTGGTGCTGGTCCCAACTGATCCCGATAATCTAGGTTTAACTGTATAATTTAATATGTATAAGATTTTTTTGTTATTTGCATTAAATATATTGGCCGCGAAGCTTTGTTTACTTTTTAATAAAATAAAAAAATGAAATGAATATATTTCTTAAACTGCATTGTACCTATCACTTTTGTATTGTTTCGAAAAAATTTAGGGCAAACAAGAGCAAATAAATTTATGCAAATGTTAGTCTTATGTGACCGTACCTTATCATATAGATGATTGACGAAATTTTCAGGGAATCTTAAGAATATTCAGGCGGGTGACACTGTGGAGGCGGAGGGGCGTGGCAAAATTCTTATATTGCTCCGCCAATGACATATACATATGTGTATTTTGTTGTTGTTGTTTTGTTTTTACTTTATTATATTTTTGAAAGCCTTTCAAAAGTTTTTAAAAACGAAATATCAAACTCTTAAATCGGTTATATAGTTCCGAAGATGTTTGCAAAAAACATATGCTAATAATGATCCAATATCAAAATTTTAAAACTTTTCAAATATTTAATTAATTAAAATTAAAAAATCCGACTTTTCGGTTTATTTATAAAATACTTACATCATTCTATAACGCAAGATATTCCGCGCTTACTTAGGTGCAACATTGTACAATAAGTTTAAAATAATATTCACCCTATTCTGCGTTTCGATTCAAATCGAAATTTTCTCCATCTAGCAATTTTGGTATTCTGCAACATTGCACAATAAGTTTAAAATAATATTCATCCTATTCTGCGTTTCGATTCAAATCGAAATTTTCTCCATCTAGCAATTTTGGTATTCTGCGTTTCGATTCCGCTCAGTTTCTTTCGATTATATGTATTGTAGTGTGACTGATTGGTCAATGTTACTATTACATAAGTACTGTAATAAACAGTCTAAATTGCCGACACACTGGCATTCACAACAATAAGCTCATGTTACACTGTACACATGCAGTTGAGTAAACCAACAGACAAGTGGTTTGCAAAATAATGCACCGATCAGCATTTTCTCATTGCATTTGTTCTATTTAAGTAAATTTGTAAAAATAGAAATAATAAGAATTTAATAATTCCACTCAAACCTGAATTTTGTAAATTACTCAAAATTCATGATTGCCTGGTATTTTACTGAAGTTAAGATATGGATAAATTAGGTTAAGTATAGAAATAAGAGGTTGAGTGTAATTTGTAAAAATACCCAACCAAATAGTATATAAGAAGTACAATTTGTTAGAATAGTTAAGAATTAAATAAACATCGCTAAGTAGCTCTAATCGCGGAGCACTAAAGCTAAAAATAAAATAAACATTTTGTTTAAAGACTACATGGCAATCCTGCCAGTTTGGAAGTGCTCATTTTAACAAAGCACCCAACAAAAGAAATTATATCGGTCCTGGCGAACAAGCCAATAGCCGCCAGAGAAGAGTCCTGCCTGGCCAAGAGGCATAGGAAGAAAAAGGATAAGCCAACAGCCGCCAGAGAAGAGTCCTGCCTGGCCAAAAGGCATAGCACAGCCCAATAGCCGCCAGATGGAGAGTCCAGCCTAGCCAAAAGGCGCAACAAAAACAAAAGGATATAAAATAAAATAATAAATGTGTAATATTTTAATTTTAACTTAAACGAAGTGCACTAATAACGGTGCACTCCAAGGACCTGTAAGCGTTAACCGCTCGAGGCAAAACAATATTTTTTTTTTGAGGAGTTTTAAAATCTAATTAAAAATATTATGTCTAAAATTGGTCCACAGCCGTTAACCATAGAGCAATATAAAATAAGACAACAAAAGAGGGAATCGGCTAATAAAACGGCAATCCCAAAAGTGTCAAAACCCAAACGACGAGGGGGTTACACTAATAAGTTAAAAAGGGAAAAAGCGGTACTTCTGAGAGAAGTAAAATCGAACCCACCACCAAGTTGGGAACGCGCTACCAAAATTTGGGAGCGCATTAATGAAATACATGCTTTACTAAAAGCATTATTAAATAAAAAACACTAATTTTTTTTAACATGCATAGATAATTTAAGAATATTTAAGTTATATACATATTATGTTCCAATAAATAAAATATTTTAGTACATAAAATGGTCAAAAGCAAAAATCCAATTAATTTTAAGGAAGAAAAACTAAAAGAATCTTCATTAGAAAATAAAATTGAAATGTTAACAGAGCTATGGACGCTAATTGGTATTAAAGAAACACCTACGGTGACCGACGTAACAGAAAAACCAAGAATAGAAGAAGAAATAGTTAGAATGATTAGATGGTCTGAACAATGGGAACAGAGCAATCAAAAATAGTACACCCAAATGCCAACGTGGTCAATGAGGTGGAGGTAGTACAGGAAAAACCAAATTTACTAACTATTGAAATTTGTTTAATAATAATAACTATATTATTAGGCCTCAACTTTTCTTTGAGAATTTACGCAATATATAGTAGAAGATTGAAAAAACGATATTTGAGTAGAGCAAACGGTCTGGACAAAATCTAAAGAAAAAAAAAAACAAAAAAATAATATGGCACAAATAATAGTCGACTTTCTAGGCACAGCCTCAAAACTTATCTCTGATTTTGACGGGAAATCTGAAAATCTACGTTCTTTTATAGACTCGTTAACACTGGTAGACTCTATAAAGGGAACGCATGAATCGGTAGCGGTATCCCTTATAAAAACTAAGATGAAAGGGAACGCTAGAAACTTAATAGACCACTGTCATACTTGTGAAGTGAATGAAAAACCCAAGTTCTAAACTAACAAGAATGCGTCTAGATCTTGAAGAATATGACTTTACTGTAGAATATCTTAGGCGAAAAGACAATTACGTAGCAGACGCACTGTCACGCATAACCAAAAAAGATTTCAAAGACATGACAGAAAAAGCCAATTCAATTTTAAGGATCACAACACGATACATGGCAAATAATACCTCCAAAAAACCGCAGAATAATATTAATGATAAAAATGAAAAGCCCAATATGTACGTACCTATTAAAAATTCTGACGTCAGAAAATATTATAAATTAAAGATTACGCCTACAAGAAGTTACATTAAAAGGAAAAACTGTAATCACATATATAAATATTGATGATATATTTACTAATGGGAAATTTGACTTAGGACAATTTTTCCCTAGGCTAGAAAAAGTGGCCGGTAAAATGAAAATTGAGAAATTACAAGTGGCACCTACCGAGAAAATTTTCGAATTTATCTCAATATATAATTTTAAAGAAATGGGCAATAAAATGTTAAATAAATTAAAAATAGCGCTATTAAATGAGGTGACCCAAATAAATAACAAGAATGCCAAGGCAATTCTAGATATTATGCGGAAATATCACGATGATCCCGTAGAAGGAGGACATTGTGGAGTGTACAGAACAATAGAAAAGATAAAGAGGTATTACTATTGGAAAAATATGTCAAAAGACATAACGAAATATGTAAAATCATGTCAAAAATGTCAAACATCTTAAACTACCAAACATGTCAAGCGTCCAATGATTCTTACACCAACACCTGTACAAGCATTTGATACGGTGTTTGTAGACACAATAGGACCATTTCCACGTTCAATCCATGGAAACGAATACGCTATTACAATAATATGCGATTTAACAAAATATCTAGTAACATTGACCGATCAGTCACACTACAGTATTCTGCATTACGACCGGAGCTCCGTTTTTCTCAGTTGTTTTTTTTGTTAACGGAGAGCTTGCTTATTTGTGTTTTTTAGCTAAAAATTTAAAAAAATGTAAAGAAAGACTTGCTGCCAATCGCTCCCGAATGGCTCGGTCAAGAGAAAGAAACGATTTAAAGTTGACGGCATTTCACTACAATAGGGACAATGACTACGCAATCACAAGGACGTAGTGATTGATTGGCGCAATGGGCAAAGTTTTCTTACATTGTCGTGCTCTGAAGTTCGCTAAGGAAAATTTATGTTTTTCACACGGCCAGCTATATGTGGTTTGCTCCTGAGCTGGCACGCCGAATAAATTATTTGTTTTTACACCAAACAAAAAACTTGAGATGAAGTAATAAATAAACATAATTTCCAATTTTCCTTAAACACATGCGTTTCTGTCTTGATTAATCCCATATCTATACCATATGTAAGTTATTCTGTGAAAAATCTTTATGAAATCTATTCCATGGATTTATACTTAAAGGCTGTAAATTTCGTTAAAATTTAATTTAAATCGTCGTAATACAACACTAATGTTTGCTTAAGACTAGCAACGTAGACCGGGTCAGCTAGTTATTAAATAAATTTTACTTTTTTGCTACGTATAGGTTTCCTAGTATGGTAACAAAAAACATGAAAAGTATTATGACTGGTAAGTAGTGTTTTTCTAGGAAATTCTCGGGAATTTCCGTGAATTTTCAATCCCGGATTTCCGGAAAATAGAACGGAAATTCCTGGTTAATTTTTTTACAATTAAAATGGCAACTCTAATAGATTTAAGAACAAATGTTTATTGTTGTTGTTTATTTTCATGTTTGTTTGAAGCTTTTTTTTAATAATAGTTTAGTTAACAAGGTGGATATTAGAATAAGTAAATGCGCTGCGCAGAGCAGCTCTTTTCTGCTCTTTTGCGCAAAGAGCAGAGCCAACTTGTTATTACGCATTGCTCTGCGCCAATATATTTGCTCTGCGCAATGAAAGAGCAGCGCATTAAAAAGAGCAATACGCTTGGCTCTTTTTTTGCGCTGCTCTTTTTTTGCGCAATGCGCAAAAGAGCCAGAAATGCGCTTGGATCTCTTACTGTGGTACAAAACATATTTTTTTAACGTCAAGATAATGTTAAAATCAATACAATAAATAAATTATTCGATTTATGTGTATGGAAAAGTGTTTGGGACAGTTTAGAATAATGTTTACCGTTTTTTAAATATAGCTAATATTCAAATGAAGGTTGGAGGAACATACATATGTATATTTATTTTATTTATATTATTGTCTACTTATGTATTTATGTGCGTATAAATATGTTTGTACGCATACATAAATGTATGTATATATACGTACGAAAGAATAGTGTTACGTATTTTTGTGGTCTACCATTGTAGTTTGTTTTTGATTATTGGTAAGTAGTGGAGTTCCTTGTAAATTCAAGCGTGGGTCATATTAATGGCTCGTTAATAAAAACGTGCAATAAGTGGTGTTATAAAAAGTAAGGATTAAGGGTAATAATTTGCTTATCTTTATCTTTAACATTATTTTAAAAAACGCAAGATGCTGCTGCTTGCAAGTAGTGTGCAAAATTACATAATAAACAACTAGATAAGGTTGTAACAGGGGAAGAACCTTAAGAAAAGGTCAAAAAAACACAGGGTACATTACATCAATATGCAAGTAATAAGAAGGACGACAGGAGTTTTGTTGTTTAAAAACCAGCTGCAGTTGATGGGATTTCTCTAAGCTTTATAAGCAGAAGTTTCATTAGTAGAAAGTTAACGCTTCTGCTCTGCCAAAAACCAAACGTGATGTACAAAATCTTATTATTGATTATTTTTAAAGTTAAATATGAAATATGAAAATTTATTATTCTTAATCTTTTAAAATTTAATTTACTTTATTTGTGCTTGATTCCTTTAAATATAAATATTTCATGATATTCTTATGAAATATTTATTACTTTAAACTAAACTAAAAAAATGAAATGTATTACTGCGGGGAAAGCATATCCATATGGCCATTTCACTACTGCTTAAATAGCTCATCAGTGGATTTTACCCAAATTTTGTATAGAAAAACACTGGTAAGTCTCTCTATTAATTAAAAAAATAACTGCCTTTTCAACAAAGAACTCAATTAAAACCAAAATAACAAATAAAATGCGATATATGAATCCTTATTGAGAATTAGTACACATTTTAATAATAATACAAATTGTTGTAAAACTTTTGTTCCATCTTAAAAAGTCCTTCAACTGTTTAACTTGCTTTAGACATTTAAATAGAACATTTTGTTTCAGGGGCCGAATTACCGCAAACGTGATCGAGTAAAATTGTTCGTAAGTTTCCTTTTTGGGATTATCGAACAAGTGCTATCGAAATTTCTGATTATAGCATTCGATATCGAGTACATAATTCAGTACCAACTGTTTAAAATTCACTCGTTAGCTCTGTGTCAATCGAAATTAATATTTTTCAAGTTGTGTGTGCAAAAACAACAAAAATGTAAGTTTATAAATGCATATTTTATATAATAAAACTATTAAATTCAGCTATATTGGCTCTTTAGGACATATATAAACAAAATAAATGGCAGACAAAAAGATGTTTTAGCTCAGTATATGTTGGAGCACCCCAATTTGGCGAAAACAAATTGCAACCAAGAAAAAGCAACAGTCAATCTTTTATGGGATGAACTTTCTTTGAAGCTGAATTCGTATGGGCCAACAAAGGTAGCAAAATCATTGAGAAAAGTAGCACAAAAAAGATCGGTGAAAATACATACATACATTTGTTCATACTGATATCCACATTATTTTGTACTTATGTCTGTACATAAAAAAAATATTTCAATTACACGTTTTTGCTGACCAAAAGTTCAACGCGAAAAAATATTCTTTCAACAAAGCATACAAACAAAAAACTGGAGGTGGACCTTACCAGGAAATGATTTTAACTTTTGCAGAAGAACAAATCCTCCACATGCTAAAAGAGATATGGCTGCAGCCATTTGTAGCTTTGGTGGAAGTGCGGCAGACATATGTCCTTCGAAACACAGCTCGGAAAGAAGAAAGTTAAACTTCTCTTTTGAAAGCCGGAAACATTTAGTAAATCTAAAACATATAAATAAATGAAAAAGGGTAATAGAATATGCGATTTGCTTACACATTTCGCGGCAATGAGATTAGATCACTTTTGTCTCGCATTTCTCTTCTAATACGGACTGTATTATAATTGTCTTCAGAATCAGAAGACGATAAACGCTGCAAGAGGAATGTATCCATTTTTTAACAATTACATTTGTTTTTGCACAATATGTATTTTGATTTCACAAAAAATAATTTAAAAAAACCGACTAAAAATTTTTTATTTTCTTTTATTAGCTTGAACTGCAATAAACCTATGACAGCTTCGTTTTAATTCCATTCCGATGTAAAAAACGATCTGATACAATTTATAAAAATTTTGATACGTTAGCTTTCGCGTGCAGTAATCCATCCATTCGATACGTTTCGAAATTTTATTCGATACGAAAGCTTACTCGATCACGAATGCCGTAATTCGGCCCCAGAACTTTTCGTTTTTTTAATAAACTCAACACAGTCATACATATTAGGTCTGTTTCTTTACTTCTTGTTTTCTTACTTCAAAATTGGATAAATGAGAGCGGTTTTTTCTTCTTTTTCTTGCATGAAACAGCCCAAACTTTTTCCTCGAGCAAGTTATTCAAACTTGCGCAACAGCCTTAAAACAGAAACAAAATACAAAATAAATAATCATTTCTTTGTGTTGATTTAATGAAATTATTTAAACAGTCAAAATACTTTGAGTTTTTATTTTGTGTTTAAAATTTAGATTTTGTGTTCCCGTACTTTTATATAATTTTGTCTCTTTATGAGAGAAAACAATGTTTGCGCTCATTTTCACGAACTTTACCTAAAAAGTAAAGAAACAGACCTATTAATAAAACTGTAATGGGATCATTTCTGAACATGAAGTATTTTTCGTTGTGGATGTGGTAGTAATCGATATGGAATACAAAACACATATTTTTGGATTTTGTGTGTCTATCTGTCTGCTCCTGTTTGCGTCATATAAAAATTGCTGGATGGATTTGTATAATTTTGTGAGGAACAAATACAGTAGTTTTCCGGTTTAACGAACCAGTACTTTGTCAGGCCTGTTGACATGTTTTGAATATATAAATAACTAGAACTGTATTATTTGTCTTTTAATTTGAAATATGATTTAAAATCTGTATAATATATTAAAAATTATGAAAAAAGATACAATTCTTTACACTGGTAGAATAAAAGCTAAAATAATTCCAATGAAAACTAGGATCAAATTATAATATAAAGAACTCAATAGAGCAAACTTGTGCGTTCGTTAAATGCGATATTCGCAGAATCTTTAAATACGAAAACTAATGTATAGGATAATTTTTTCATAAAAATGTGTAATTTCATAGCAAAAATAAATCGCATTGTATTTTTGCAGATGGAAACTTAAAAACTGTTTACAGAACTCTACAATAATATTTAAAAATATATTTTTCTGTATTTGAATTTTATGAAATTAAAAATGACACGCTGACAAAGTCGTGGACACTGCTAGTATATAGTATATATTTTGTACCAATACAATATTATAAAACGTATGTCAATACTTAAGTTGAATTCAAAAATAAATAGTATTATTTGTAGTGGGATTTTTGATAAAAATTTTCATATTAAGAATTGTTTATTAAAAGTTTTAAAGACTAATTAATAAGTTATTGTAAATAATGATTATTTTACAAATTTGAATCAAAAATACTATAACGAAAGAGGAATGCTACAATATAAAGAATTATACCAATGTAATCGTTATTACCCACATTACCTTTGCCAGCGTTAATTTTTATTTCGTTAAGTTTTATTAAAACAAATTTAATTTATTTTCCAAGTTTAATTTTTTTCTTGTTTGAAAATAATAGTTATTTCTCTAGTTCTATTTTTTACATAAAAAGTAATAATTATTTTTCAGTATCCAAGATTACCGAGCCGATCAAGAAACGTTGTTAGTGTTGTTGGTGCAATCGGTTGACAAAGATTATCGGGATAAAAATGTCGAAAATTTAAATCATAAATAATTTTTTAAATGCATAACGGCAAGATTTACCATTTTATCCCAGCTTCCCCAGCTCCAGCTGGTGTAAAACGCCTTTATGGCCAAAAGTAAAACGCATTTTTGCCCGACATTCTTTTAGAGAAGTTCGAAAGTTTATTTTTATCGCGAATAAAATTCGTACCATTGTCATAAAACATGATTTGAAAGCAATCTGGGGGATTACTCTCTATTGCGATGCGGTAGCAAGTTCCACGCGATAGGTAGATGCGATAAGAATACAGTTTGATACTTTGTAATGTTTACGCAAACGCTTTCGTAAAATAATTTAAAAAAGAAGCAAAATTGGCACATTAACCCTCTCATGCCCGAATTAAAATGTGCTGCACGAAAAAATTTTTTTTATCGAATATGTGTTAGGCTTGACTCAATTATGAACTGACAAAAATTTCAAGGTCCTTGCTATCTTGGTCCTGTAGTTATACAATGTTGCCTATAGGCAACATTGGGCAGTTGTGGTAAATTGAAAGAAACACAGAAATTAGTTGTTTATACATTTTTTATTACAATTTATGTATGAAAAGATACAAAACAATTTTTTTGTGGGTTGCAGCACAAATAAACATTGCATTTACTGCATTTAGACCGCGGATAGCCAGTGTGGCATAGCCTACATCGCCCTTTGGATCCCCATTCCACCCAGTGACCCATATTGTCAAATCGTATGGATTTTGCAGGTTCTGGAACATATGACCGCTTATGGGAAATTGATTCAGAGGCTGCTGAAGCAGTTGGTGATGATGGAGCCGATGGCGAAGAATTTGGTGATGAAGGGGATTCCTCCGTCAATGAAACGAGTGATATTGGGCGCCCTCTTTTTCTAGATAAAGTTGCTGTTTTTGTTGCGTTCATTAGCTCGTTAGCAATATCCAATTGAAATTTTATTAATGATATATGCTTCACTTCGCCGTATGTGTGTTTGACGTCTCTGCGATACAATAACCAGCTATTAATTACAGAGGAGTTGATACACCAGTATACTATGCGCATATACCATTTGTTGGAGCGGTGGTTGATTTTGTATAGCTCTAGCAGCATATCAGCAAGATCAACTCCTCCCATATTTTTATTATAGCATTCAACTATACTTGGACGAGGTATATTTATAAATTTTTTCTCTTTTCGGCTCCACCTCTTGCACTCACCCATGGAGTTCTTACTACTATAGTTGGATACCAATTGTACTGACTTATTGTCATACCAACGACAAGCAGTCAAGTTGTGTATTGCCTCAAATTTAAAATCGCTTGACCCGCGTCCCCTTTTCTGAAGTTCCTTTTCGCTGGCTAGAGAACAATTTTTCAACCTATTGCTTCGGATGGTTCCAATGGATAGTATACCTCTTTGTCTTAGAGCAATCATCAAACTTATTGACGTAAACCAATTGTCAAAAAATAATTTGAAGTTTTGGTTTATAGGAATATTTTTCGCTAAATGCAAAACAATGTCTGATGAATTTCCTAAACCAAAAGACTCACACGTTCCTTCGCCAATATAGAGGCTAAAATCATAAACAATGCCAGATACACCAGCTCTGGTAAACATTTTGAAGCCCCACTTGTGAGGCTTATTTGGCATATATTGCTTCAAACTTTGTTGGCCTAATAAAAAAATAAATTTTCGTATTACATATACTTACATATAAAAATTCATGTATTTGATGTACATAAATCTAGGCACGTCTGAATATGGATTTACAACTTACCTTTATATGCAATCATCTGCTCATCGACGCTTTGGAATTCTTCTTGAGAAATTTCATTGAACTTATTTTTTATAAAATCTAGCAATGGGCGAACTTTGTATAATTTATCATACCCAGGTTGCCCCTTTTGGGGCTGTACAGCGTTATTATTTAGATGAAAAAATTGTTTAATTTTTTCAAATCTATTTCTTGCCAAAGAATTTGCAACAGCTATTAGTTTGAAATTTTGATCCCATGCCATTCTATATGCCGGAATATTTATTACAGCAAGATATAGTAATATTCCAACAAATCTTTTAATTTCGGGTACAGTACATTTCAGCTCTGTTCCATTAGTTTGTACTGCATACAAGTTTGTTTCATCACAAATCTTCTGCCAAACTTCATCTGAAAAGAAGTGGTTGAAATATTCGACTGGTTGCTTCACCTCATTGTGGACAACTTTGCTTTTCCATGTCGTGTCATTTTCCGCTAATTCTGCGCTTCTCCATCTCAGGCTCTCTAAATCAACTTTTTCCATAACCTCCTGTACAAATACTTCATTTTCGTTTCCGTCATTGTCTTTTCCAATTAGATTTTCAATCAAACCACCTTCCATAATTTCTTTGCAAAGTTTCTTCGATAACATTTTCATTTGCTGTTTCTTCGTGTTCTTCTTCGTTTTCCTCATCCGCAGAATCATCCCAGTCGAAATCAAGAATTTTCTGAATTTCTGCCTGTTTTAAGCCTCTTGGACGCATCTAAATTTGAATATTTATGAAGAAATAAATATCGTTTCTAAATTACCATACTTGACCAATGTTGCCTATAGGCAACATCAGGTTTACAAAATTATTATAAGAAGACTAAAAACTTTTTTTCATTCTTCTTTTTATTAAATAGTACTCTTACCGTTATTAAATTATATTGTGCACTTAGTTTTACAAAAAAGTAATTATTTTAATGTTTTTATACACTTTTTTTAAACACACTTTTTTCACAAAAAAATTTCGAGTATTTCACACTACGAACAACACTTGTTGAATGAACACCTGCACAACTTGCAATAAAACAAATAGCTGAGAGCTTGCGTAACATATAAAGCTACATAATGAGAAAGAGCAGAAATTTAAAAAATAAAATTAACGGGACTTGGAAGCATACAAGTTCAATGTTGCCTATAGGCAACATTGGGCATGAGAGGGTTAAAATAAACAATAGAGAAGAATGACAAAATAAAATGTCAAAATTTTTAAACAAAAACATTTATTTTAGTAAATAATACGCAAAGCCTTGCGGCAGATAACAAAAACAAAAAAACAAGATCTTTGACAAGCAAAATATCATAATTTACAAGTTTTTTATTCTGTGTGTGTGTTTTTTTTATTATTTAAAATAATAAAATAGTTATGGCATTATGGTTGGAGACGGAAAATGAACATAACATTTAAAGTTTAATTTCAATTTTGCGAAGATAACTATACAATTTCTGCAGGTTCTTTGTTTGCTGTAAAATATTGGGTAGCCTTAATACTTGCGCCAAAGCATTTAAGCATTTTAGAAATGCTCACCTTTTTCTTCCGCATACAAAAATATTTATACTGCGTTAGTTTCATATTTTATATAAATAATAAAATATATTACTTTTTTACTACCCTCTTGATCCCTTATAGGAAGTCCATAAGATTTAAAACCGTCCGTCAGTTTTTTGACGCGTGGTGCACTATAAACTCGAATTTCGAACTGCCGTTGCCGAGTTTATAACTTTTTTGGCTCTTCCCAAAAAAAAAGAAAAAAATAAAACGGTTTTAAAAATAAATCAGTTGACAGCCACCAAAAATGAGTCAGTCTAAAAAGATATCACGCAACTTCCAGGTGTATTGCTTTCGTATAAAAGTATAAAAAATGTAAACATAATCTTTTATGATTTCGCAAGGTTTGCAGTTATGATTATTTGCATCGAATGGACCAGCTAAACGAAATCAAAAGTGTTGTGCTTAGGGAGAATGGCAATTATATACACCGCTTGCATCGTCGAATCCCAGTGCGAACCAAAATTCGTTATTGAGGTACCAAATACAGCGATAGATAAGCAACATTAATTAATTTTCACCGTGAATTGAAAGGACATGTATGAACTTCGTCATAAGCTTCGCGAAACAACAGTCATATAGTCGAATATTTAATCTCAGTTCGTCAAGGGAGTGTACTAAAAAACTTTTTAACGACAGGACATCTTATCCAGAAGAGCTATACTCTTCATCATAATAGACCTTCTGATCAATAACCGCCAAACGTAACTTTCATCACTATATGTAAGTACATGAGATTATTTTCTTAACTATCCGTTGCCATATGCAAGGGCAAGTGAAAGAAACTTAATACACTCATATTTTTTTACTAACACAACCACACTTTTTCTACTTGCGACTCAATGTACAACTATAATGTGCATGTAAGCTTGAGCTTATGTCAAATATCCAACGAAAAGCCTGTCAAATGCTTAGGTAACTTATTAAAGAAATTTAGGTGACTACAATACTTACATAAATTTAATGGCTAATTTGCCACAGTTGCACATTTATGTTTAATTCGTACTATTGCCAAAAATAATTTCTTTATAAATAAACGAAATTTTAAAACGAAAAAGGAATTTAAAGAACATATAATATATAATCAATAACATTCCACTACACATTTACATTTTTGGTTCTTTTACAAATTTTGCTTCTTTCTGTTTTATCGTTTCTAATTTTTTGACGTTTTGTATGTGATGCTTATAACACAAAAATATGTGTATTTACATATAAACAACTGTGTATAAGCAACGAAAGAAAAACATAGCAACTTTGGGAGTGCATCAAAATCTGTACTCTCCATCATTCTTTCTCCCTTTCCCTCACATAAAATCAAAACTTTGCAATGTAAACTTTACGTGTCTGAATGGAATGATATGTATGTGTGTATAAATACAAATTTAATATTCATTTATTATATTTGTTAAAAATTGGCCAAAACCAAAAATTTTCTTTTTTGCTATATTTTCTATTAATTAAAATCTAAAAATTTAATACTGTAGGTCTTGACTATAATTTTTCATTATTACTGTATAACACAAAGCACAATCAGTTGTTTTCGTACAGAAAGTGCGATCAGTTTCGTACCTTGCTTAAAGAAAGGACATTAAACAAAACTCGACGAAAAGTTATCTTATGTACATTATAGTTTACCACATATAATTAAATGTATTTGCACAGTTGTTTAAGTTTGCTTTAGTTTTTTTTATGCACATTATAGTTGGCCTTCAGCCTGCAAAGAAATATCAATCAAGTAAATTTTTAACAGTTGATGCAAATAAAATGCATATACAAAAAAAAAAAAAAAAAATTACCTAGTGCTGAATTCCTATAAAAATTACTAGCATTTGTTGCAGTAAAAATTTAAATTATGGCAGATTTTGTTCAATGTATATATGGACATAAGTGAAAAAAATATAAAGACTTTAATAGCATATTTTAAAGGTAAGTTTAAAGATAAATTTTAATATTTACGTAAATAATATTATATTAATATATTGTAACGGGGAAAATCGTCCCCTCGTTTTCACCTACACAGATTGTTATCTAATAGTATTGTAATCGGTATTGTACTTAGTATGTTCTTTTGTTGTTGTTATTTTTTTGATAACCAGAATTATATTTACGATATCTTTCATTTTATTTTAAAATGATTAACTTGTACATAAGCGAAGCAAGTTAAGGAACACTACAACCTCAAGGTTGTTCAAACAAAGATACAAACATAATTTAAGCTAAAGCAAGATCAAGCATGTTAAACTAAAACAAAGATACAAAACATACTTTAAGACACAAACATTAGCTGTGATAAAACAAAGATTATTTGTAATAAAACAAAACCAAGGTTATTTGTAATAACATGCTAAATTGTAATCGAAATAAAGATACAAACACTTTAGGACAAAGACATTCATTTCAGGGAAATATCAAATGTAAACATATTCTAGAGATAAGAAAATATCAAACACATTTTTAGTAAACACAATTTACAAACAAACAACCCAAGAAAAGGGTATGTCAATAAAAATAAGATAAAGAATGTACATTTTCATAACTAACCCTAGTTTAAGCAAACAGGTACTAAAACTCAACATTATATAAAAAGATTATTTTTAGACATGAGGGCAGTTTAAATTTAATACGAGTCTCAATCGAACATCAGTATTAAACAAGTGTAGTTTAGATTCATTTTTTAAAGGAATAAATAAAGAAAGCGCACAGCCGCTTAATAAATTAATTTTTTTTAAAAATCTAAAAAGAAAAATCTTTAACTGGCGATCCTGCCAGGAGGATAATATATTTTTATCCTTCTAACGAGCGGACCAAAGCATCCTTGTCGCAGCAAGGAAGAATCCTTCCTAAGAAAAGGATCATTAAAAGAAAAAAAAATATATACATATATATAAAACTTTTCCACATAAGTAAAATTATTGCACATAGTGAAGAAAAAGTGTGGTGAAGAAATTTATGAAAAGAATTAAAAAATTTAACATCTTTGACGAACAAAGAAATCTAGTTACTGAGGAAGAAATGACACAAGCCGACCTAAGTACAATGATCCAACAAATGGCTAGTTTGCAGATCATGCTACAAAATATTCAGCAAGAGAATAGAACGCTGAAAGAAAGACTCGATCAAATACCAACCAACCCAGGCATAGCACCACCAGCAACGGCTGATTACAACCAGTGAACGTCTCATACACTACACCCGAGGAAATTAATCTGGAGGTATTCAAAGCATTGCCAGTATTCGACGGCAATATCGCAAGATACCGAATTTGGAGGGAAGACGTATCGAGGCTTATTGAAGGTATCAGAATTAACCAAAACTCAAATAGATACGTGGAAGCCTTGTCAATAATAAAAACGAAGATACAAGGCGCAGCTGCAGACGTATTAACAAATCACAACACAATATTCAATTTCGATGCTATACGAAACAGACTAGATTATGCTTATGCCGATCAGAGACCATTATATGTACTTCAGGATGAAATGAAGAAATTAACACAAGGTAGACGCAACTTATCAGAATTTCATGATGAAATTAATAAAGCTCTCACCTTAATCACTTCCAAAATTGCCATGTCCGGTCATTTACAAGAGGTAATAGATGTAATGACAAATGAAGCCACTCAAGAAGCTGTACGAGTCTTCAAAGACGGAATTAGTAACTCGTACATACGTTCCACACTATACGGAAATCCAATAAAGGATTTGGAACATGCTTTTGCGGTAGCACGACCCATAGAACACGATGACGAACATCGAAAATTACGATTATCATACTCCAGCAATGAACAGAGGAATTATGTACAGCCAATACAAAGACCCAATAACAACCATCATCATCATCACAGACGTCCATCGTATATCCATCAACAAAGAGAAGTGCCTACCCAACATCAGTATCAACCACGTCCAGAACCAATGGACACATCATCAGGTAATACCAATCAACATCGCAGAACGAATTTTCATTATCAACAACATCATACTTGGAAGAGACACCGAGAACCCAGCACACAATTTCACCAATCTAAATTTCTGAGAAGCAATAACCTTGCAGCGGAAGATGATAACCAAAGTATTATTGTAGCAACAGGTACCATAAATAAAATAGTTACTAAGTCTTTAAACTAAAAAATGGGTTGCCCTTTATTATAATGAATGATGGAGAAAAAAATTTTGAAGTGCTAATAGATACAGGCGCAACCCACAATTATATAAAATAATCTTTAAAGTTTAACCATTCAGAAAAAATTAAGCCTTAACAAATTATAAGTATGCATGGTAAATCAATAGTCAATACCAAACAAACTATTAAATTTATGGGAAAAGACATAGATTTCTTCGAAATAGATTCGATATATAATTTTGACTTAATATTAGAAGGGGACGGATTAAGAAATCTAGGCGCAATAATAAACAGTAACGAAATAAGATTTGAATTGCAGGAAAGAAAGGATAATGCATACATAAATTTCACCATAGGAAGTGAAGAATATAGAAAAGAGATTGAAGAATTAATGATAGGTAATAATAAAATAGGTCCCCTACCTTTTACTACAACTATTGAGGCAAGCATTAAAACTACTACAGATGACCCAATTTGGACAAAACAGTACCCGGGCAATATTCAACCACACATTCAACCACAAAAAATCACCGCCATATATGCTACAGCTGAAGATTTATTTAAATACGGTAGAATCATAAAGAATACATTCAATACCACCAAATTCGTACACACACCAATAAGATTAAGAGATATAACGAAAAGAGAGGAACAAATTCGATTAGTACAAGAAACACACGAGAGAGCACATAGAGGCTATAAAAATAATATACACGAACTATTAGAACAATATTACTGGCCGGACATGAGAAAACACTGTAAGGCATTTAATAAGAAATGCACTGCATGTTTGTATGGTAAATACGAACGCAACCCAACAAAAGAACCATTACAACACTCGGATATTCCCGAACATCCAGGGGAATACATACATATAGACATTTATTTCAACGAGCATAAAAAGTATCTTGTAGGTATAGATAAATTCTCTAAATACATAGTTATCAGAGACATCGACGCAAAGGCTGATATGGACAGAAAACTAGAAGAAATTCTCATTAATAATTTTCCGAACTGCAAACGATTAATGACAGATAATGAAAAATGTTTGAATACGATCATGGTGAACCAAATGTGTATAAAACATAACATTAAAGAGATACAAACCCCAGTACACAGGTCTAAAGAAAATGGACAAGTCGAACGAGCACACAATTCAGTATCGGAACTATCCCGAATTTTTAAGATACATAAAGAGACATCAGCAACGGAGGAGTTATTCCTAGCGGTAAAAGAAATAAACAACTCTACACATTCAGTTACAGGATATAAACCCAAAGATATTCATTTTAATTTAATAAAATTCTCTAAGGAAGAAATGCTTCGCAGAAGACACTACAAAGGATAAATCAAGGATCAAAGCATAGGACATTTCAACAAGGAGATCAAGTGTTGGTAGCTAGAACTAACATCAGAAGTAAGAGCGATAGCAGATAAAAAAAACACATAGTTCAGGAAGATCGTGAGGACACTATCTTAACTCAAGGAGGGCAGATCATACATAAAAATAATTTAAAAAATTATGTACTTACAAAAAATGAGGATAACATTCCTAACATCACTAATCATGGTCATCACAACCGCAACAATAATTCAAGCAGACGTTAAACTACAAAATCTAACAGGAAAAAAATACGTATTGATAAGCAACTTAACAAAAATATTCTCGCCGTACAGGCAAGTGCTTAGAGGTAATTTCAAGCCTAATGTAGAAGAACAAATTTGGATTGAAAAAATTGAAGTTCTTACAAAACAGCTAACAGAGCATAATATTCAGAGAAGAGGAATTAATTTTTTAGGTTCCGCCTTGAAATTTATTCGGGTATCCCGGATCACGATGATGTTATAAAAATAGAGAAAGCCATTAACACACTAATTGAAAATAATACAAAACAAAAATTAATAAACTCTAGATTCGAAAAAATTCTTAATACAATCAATGGGAAAAATATAAAAAACCATATAATCTTAGAACAAGTGCATGACCAACTTTTATTAATAACACGAACTATTAATGCAGCAAAAAACAATGAATTCTTATCGGAAGCTTTGGACATGGAGGATTTGAGGGAAGTGATGACGCATGAATTAACAAGAACCCCAATAATTAACATAATGGAATACGCAGCCATACACATCGCTAGAACTTATGAACTCATAATCACCATATACAAATACCCGGTACTAACTAACCAATGTGACTATTTTAAGGTAACTCCAATTAGTTTTAGACACGAAAAAATTGTTACTGACTAGGAAATAGCAAGATGCTATTACTAGAAAATCAGAGCGCTAAATGTTCAATTATTCAAGAGTACAATCAACCGCTATTACAAATTGACGAAGGATTTATATTATTAGACAGAACTCACACTGTAAATAACCATACGACAACAGAAATAACATTAGTAGAATTCACGGACGATAACATAACTTATAAAACATACATGCCGGATTGCTAGAAGCAATACACACTAAACATAGTGAAAGTTTTGAGATAATGAAAATTTTATATACAGACACAGAATATGCATTTAATAACTTAGACTCATTAAAGAAGTTTTATATACCTGTAGAAAATCACCCCTTTAGGTCAAGTTAAGTTATTAAGAATTAAAAAGGAAAATAACTCATTTACTAAAAAAACATTTTATATCAATACCAATACCGATTACAATCATTTTCACTGTTAGCTTTAAAAAACCGTTGTATTTCTTTTCTTCACTTGATTTTAAATCGATTAATTCTAAATTTTCCTCGTCATTTACAATAGAAATATTATTTATATTAAATTATATTATATTAGTGATAGCGACTTAGTTACCGGATAGTGGGTAGCAATCGTTACAGCTACTGGTGAGTAGACACAGGTGTAGCAGCCTAGCGACATACCATTTCGTTAGCGCTTTTAGTGTATGGAGAGCAAACACTCACGACTTCGCTAGCCACTGGTGGCGATGGCTTCCACTTATACCACTGGGTCGTCGTAAGTGTAATATGTATAAATTTAAAATAATTTTTTTTTAATGTATATTTATTTTTATAAAATTTTTTAAGAATTGTCCGCCATATTGGATCCGCTATGATAAATTGTTAAAAACTATCATCAGGTTCGAAATCGGCGACTCCAAAATATACCCTGTAATATGTTTTAAGCGAATTCGTTAAATTTTTTTAAATTGTCCGACATATTTTAATATTTTTAAATCAAATAAAAACTATTATTCAGATTCATCAATGCATTGCATTTTAAAATATGTCAAATCAGGCTTCGCTGAAATCATACATGCCGGATTGCTAGAAGCAATACACACTAAACATAGTGAAAGTTTTGAGATAATGAAAATTTTATATACAGACACAGAATATGCATTTAATAACTTAGACTCATTAAAGAAGTTTTATATACCTGTAGAAAATCACCCCTTTAGGTCAAGTTAAGTTATTAAGAATTAAAAAGGAAAATAACTCATTTACTAAAAAAACATTTTATATCAATACCAATACCGATTACAATCATTTTCACTGTTAGCTTTAAAAAACCGTTGTATTTCTTTTCTTCACTTGATTTTAAATCGATTAATTCTAAATTTTCCTCGTCATTTACAATAGAAATATTATTTATATTAAATTATATTATATTAGTGATAGCGACTTAGTTACCGGATAGTGGGTAGCAATCGTTACAGCTACTGGTGAGTAGACACAGGTGTAGCAGCCTAGCGACATACCATTTCGTTAGCGCTTTTAGTGTATGGAGAGCAAACACTCACGACTTCGCTAGCCACTGGTGGCGATGGCTTCCACTTATACCACTGGGTCGTCGTAAGTGTAATATGTATAAATTTAAAATAATTTTTTTTTAATGTATATTTATTTTTATAAAATTTTTTAAGAATTGTCCGCCATATTGGATCCGCTATGATAAATTGTTAAAAACTATCATCAGGTTCGAAATCGGCGACTCCAAAATATACCGTGTAATATGTTTTAAGCGAATTCGTTAAATTTTTTTAAATTGTCCGACATATTTTAATATTTTTAAATCAAATAAAAACTATTATTCAGATTCATCAATGCATTGCATTTTAAAATATGTCAAATCAGGCTTCGCTGAAATCAGTGTTTAAACTGTTCGCATTCAAAGCGACTTCTGTTTTTATGGCACGCGAATGCCTTGGTTTCTCGTAATTATCTTGAAAAGAACAGTTACCTAAAATTAACTGTATAGAAAGTAATTCTAGTGCAACTTAGTTCTAACGTTTTGTCAGAATTAACACTATTTTTATATTTCCTTTTTGTTCTTAGAAGCACTTGAATCTGAAGAACGCTAATTAAAAGAATAAAACACCTTATATGTTAAAATAATGATTAATTACTTTCTTTATTCTTCATGCTTGTATACTAAATTGTTTTACAATACATTGATTAAAATTGCTTAGTAAGAAGAATACATTTTTGCAAAATTATTGATCCTATTTTTTATTATTTAAGTTAAAAATAGGATATTAATTTCTGTTTTGTCAACAATAATGGTTAATGAAACTTAATAAAAAATATTTAGGTAACTGAACTTAAAAGAAAAAATGTTTAGTCAACAACAATGGTTATTGACTTAATATAAAACTGGGTTATAAAAAAAGCGTTTAGTCAACAATAATAGCTATTGAATTATAATACGGAAATTGTGCAATTTTTTATAATGCTAAAATAATAAAAAATAAAAGAATAAAATTGTGTTGTTTAAGTATCAACATTCTCCCTCGCGTTGACCAACGATCACTGGTGACAAACCTTCGTTAGGTTTATTGTTTGCAATGCCGATGGTAACAGGTCGCGGTAGGGGAACTGGATGAGGTGTCGGTTGAACTATCCTATGAATTTTCTTTCTTAATAACTTGAGTATAGCTTGACTATGATGATGGCTATTAAAATGATTAGGGAAATTAAAAGCGCAGTGTAGCTGACGGCATGGTGATGTTAGCTTTGGGACCTGATTAACTCTGGCAATCTTACAATAGTTGACTCTTCAAGTTATTTTGCGGGTTATTCAATTGATTCAGATGAGTTTCAATCTGGTTGTTAGTATTATTAAAAATTCTTTTGATCTCTTGTGGAGTGCTAATGTGCCTGAATTGGACGTACGAAGTATGCAAGCTATTTGATGTATCAAAGTGGCCGTGCATAGTAAGAAATCTAGTTTTAATTATGCAATTTGGTATTATTTGCGTTATTTTAGTGCCTTTTATTAGCTGTTGGGAGGTTTCAGTGCCGCAAACTGCTGAAATTTCTAGTTTTGTTATGGTAGCAAAAATCCATTTATTCGGATTTTTCATTTGCGTCCATGTTTTGTTATCTGCAGACGGGTAAGACTACAATTGGCTGTGTTACCGCTGTTGAGGATATTAATTTCACAGGAATGTATATCCTTTTTAAATCTAAGCTGATTATTTTGGCATATATATGTATTTTTTGTTGCTATATTGCGGCTTGACAAATCATCGGTTGTAAAAGGAATAAATTCATCTCTGCGTGGATTTACTGCTAAAAAGGTACATCTGATTTGATGGATATTAGAGAGTTATTTCGTACTGTTGGGACCGGAGTTATCTTCAGGAGTTCTAGGAACTGTTGATCGACCAGTGGCAACCTAATTTCGAAGAGAACTTGATCTTTTGTCACTTTTTGTCCATTTGCCTTCATAAGCTTGTATAGTTGAACCAAGTTATCTTTATCAATTGGAAGCGTACGTTATAGATTGTAGTTACCTCATTTCTTAGCTGATGTGGTGATAATAAAAGTAGACTGATTTTTTCATGGTGAGCATCGGTTAGTACGTCGATAATTTGCTTTTCTACCCTTTGCAAATTCAGTGCTGTTAATGTTAATTGATTCGCAAGAAGTGATATTAGTTGCGTTTGGCTGACTTCTGATTATTCCTTAGCAATTAAATTTGTTTTATTTTTAACAATCTCTGATAGTTGCCTTTGTGTGCTGGCTTCGTCTTCTTTAATTTATTTAATATTAATAGTGGAATCAATAATTGAAGGATCGCCGCGAATAACGTTGCAAATGACAAAATAATAATTTTTCAGGAGAGCAAAAAAACGTATTTAAATGGTTTGATTATCTCCACTGACTGACTCATTGTAATTGCGTTTTGACGGTGATAAAATGCATAATTTTAATGTTTTCTTGTTGGAACAAATGTAAGAGAGTAAAATTAACGGTAATCTGCAAAAAAAAAAAGGTTTTGCAAAATTTGTCTTTTACAACGTTATTCGCGGCTTTGCTTCAATTGATGTTTGGTTTTTAAGTAATTTAAAGATATAGTCTGTTTCGACCTTTGCCCTGTTAATGGTGTCTGACATTTCATTGGCATGGTCTGAGTCCAGCACTCCAAACAATGACCTTGCTACATTTCCAACCATGTTGAAAGCACCCCTTTTAACTCTTCTAGCGGCGAATAGTTCCTTTTCCTCCAGCAATTCTTCTTCTACTTGATTCAAATTATTTATCAAAATATTACATGTTGCCCAATGTGTGATGGTTGAACATAAGTGTTGCAACGTGACTAATCCAGACTGAAAAATCTTTAATTCGGACAAAAAAAATGCTAGATCATAGTATACCATTTAGCTGTTCCAGTTTTATGGTAGCGATACCTTCAAAGTACAGCCCTGGATCAGAGTTAAAGTTGTTTATCTCTACGAACTGTCCATAACAGCTGGAATATGGTGAGTGCGATAGTTAGTTATAGTCTTTAATTTTTTGGTGGGTTGAGTATCTTGTTCGTCAACAGGTACTAGGCGAATAGGGTTGGATAACCCAGTTGCAGGTAATTCATCCTCGTGAAGTAGCGGAGCTAATCTGTAAATAGGTCCTCTTTTTATTCCTGCATCCCATATGGTAAAACGACGTTTATGAGTTGGATGCGTTGAGTGAAAAAATTTAAATATATAAGCAATGAGGGGCATGGCTCTGTTTAGGGATCCAAATCCTTGTCAAATGTTATAAAATTAAAAAAGGGATGCATGAACCTTTACTTTTCGACTTTCTACATCCGTGTCGAGATTTTATAGACTGGGTGAATTCCAATGGGTTTTGTCTAGTTTCAACCATTTTGGGAATGTGCCACCGGACTTCACTATTCGATAAAGTGAGTGAGTGATCCACACCAAGATGCCCAGGTCAGCAGGTTTTTTCTCTGAACGAACGTGACCCCAATTGTCGTTTCCACTATTTTCTTGAATACGACTCCATTCGCGATAAAGGTGTTTTAAAAACAAGGATGTGTTGGCGCTACATCAACAAATACATACATAACATTATTATACAGACTATACCAAATAACACTGTAATTTATGCAAAATAAATATTGAAAAGTATTTTATTACTTAATGTGGTTTTTTTTAACAATAAAATATAAAAAATAATTTGTTACTTGGAAACCGTAAACTCTTGGATTTTTTTATGTAATGCAGTATTTGAAAGGTCACAGTAGCGAATGCTAAAGAAATAATAAGATGTTAAAGGGTATTCTAACAGAATATGTATTTTAAATTTTGTTATATTTTCATAGCCATAATGTAAAATATAAACCCTTATATAATATAAAGGGCATTCTATCATTAATAATATCTTGAAAGTTTTAGAAACCGTAAGAGGCAAACACTTGAAATTTTTTAAAATCTTAAAAATACCAAAACGCCAAACGAAAAATTTACAAAATTGAAAAAGAAGCACTTAAGGCCGTGTCAGATAAAACTTTTGCTTTGCGTTGCGTTGAAAATTCGCTTTGACATCTAAGATAAAATGCACGAACTTATATGAAGTATGTCACATAAAGCACTTTTAACGCAAAGCAAAGCGCAAAGTTGGGCAACACTCATCTTTTTGCGCGCTTTGACAATTAGCTGCTATACATTTGTATATAATTTTTGGTAAAATCGAACGTAAAAGAGTTAAGTATTTTAAAATATTATTTTTTTATTAAATATTCTTCCTTTATTATTTTTTTAGAAAATTATTGAAGAAAAACTTATAAAAACAAACAATAATTAAGCGCTGTTAAAGTTTTTATTGTGACATACCTCTTGCGTTTTACGCTTTTTTCAAAGTTTGAAACGTCACGCAAAGCGACAAAGTTTTATCTGACACGGCCTTTAAGAGGAAAAAACGCCGAAGTTAAGAGAATTAAACTCAATTTTTTATTGGCTTTAGTTCTAAGAATAAAGTCCAGATCAGAGTACTGCAAGAGTGTCTGTTTTTAATAGTCTAAGTATACTCATCTTAAATGCGGTTGCGGTGTGATCGCCACCGCATTTCTTAAGTGCGAGTATTTACTATACCCATTCCATTTGAGTATAAGTGTCTACCATACTCAAGTAAAATGTTTGCGATGCTGGCTTTACTTTATTCGTACTCGTACTCACAACAAACACCAAGAGAGAGATTTTAACGTGTGTAGTGAGAGGAAAACAGAGTTTTCAGATCAGAATTATTAAATCAAACACAATATCAATGTCTAAATTAGCTAACATACATACTTCTTTGAAATTATGAAAGTTTATTTAATATATGTATAACAGAAAATAAATTTAATAGAACCCGTAAAATTCGCCATATTTTCATTTGTTAAAAACACAACAAAAGTTTACTGATAACTCAAGAATAGTTCATTGTTTATTATATTACGTTTTTGTTAGGGTTTTTTTTTAAAGTTACACAGGATAGAAATTTAAAAATTCTATTCGTTAAGCAAATAGATTTTTAAAATGAACAAATAGTTACAAAAGCAATAATTAAATTTAACAAAATAAAATATGTAAACTAAAAACTTTATTTTATTTATTATTATTTATGAGTTCTATGTCTATTCAGTTAAAACTAAAAAATTAAGTAATTTTCCATTTATTCACGGATTTATTTTATCATTTTGTTTTCCTAAATACCGTTAGTAGCACGTTTATGACAACAAGGCGTATAAACTGAAAATAATTATTCATAAAAAACAGCAACAAAATAAGTATACCTGCTTTAAATAGTGTACAAAAGCTGTGCCTTTAAGCGGTTTTTATTGCATTTTATTCATTAAATATTTGTTGTATTTCATACCTATGAAAACGGTTGTTGTCTGTTTTTCTGTTTATAATGTTTAAGCAATAGATTTGATCAAATTTTGTTATTTTTTATTGTTTATAAATAGATCAGCATACAATGCAGTATTTCATAAAACGGCAGTAAAAAACTTTAATAGGGTAAAAATGTGGCAACGTTGCTTACAAATAAAGAGAATTGAAAAATTCTGGCGTACGAGTATAAAAAATACTTAAAATTCTGATTGCGATATTTTTGATACTCGTTTTTACAAGAATGGGTAAAATAAACACCGCAACTTTTTATTGCGGTGTTTATAATACTCGAGTATGAAAAGTATAGAGTATGTATAGAGTAAGTATGCGGTATACTCATGAGTCGCGGTGTACTCGTGCAGTTCTCTGGTCCAGATATACATGACATGATTATCACTTTGAAGTTCTCTAAAACACTATAAAAATTTCTATAATTTATTTAACGGTTCCAAATAAAAATTACAGTTTTTTCAACAAAATTTATTTAAAAAAATTACTATAGTTAATTAAGGACTATTATACAAGTCTTAAGACTTGCATTCGATTTAGTAAGAAAGAAATCTAATGAGAATTGTTGTGATTGTCAGAAAACGTAACGTACATTTTTTTCTACACTTCGAATATTATGAAAATTCCCAGCAAACCATAAGAATCTGAAAGAAACCCCTATTAACTTATTCCTCGTAGCTTTTGCGTTTATATAGAGTACAAAAAAAAAATCATTTGCCACTCAAAACCTTGCAGAAATGTGGGATTTTTTAAACTAAACTGGTTCAGCTCAATTTGTTTCAGAAGCGACAATATTTTTAAAACTTTTTTGTCTCTCAAACAGCTCTTAAATTTATAGCTCTAAAGATACACATATTTGTATGTTATATTAATAAGAATCATGGAGTGAGCCATATTAAGGCATGCTCAGAAATATTTCCCTAGGTGGGTTCTTCTAAGAGTCTTTTTTTCGGAGTGCTCATTTAATGGTTGGCTGGGTTATGAGTAGAAAAATAACCCTGATAAAATGAAAAATCAAAGCGTTTAAAAATGAATTCATGGCGAAATAATACAGGTGAACGCACAGGCAAAAAAGCCCATCAGCTGTATACATTGCAGTTGTCAAAAATAAATAATTTGTTAAATTTTTTTTTTTTGATTGCTAATAGAAAACCAACTATTGAAATTCCTAGAGAAAACTACCACAACATGGAACCGTATTTGCAGTTCCTGATGTGTATAATAAAAATATTCGTAAAAAGATAGTGAAATAATTGTTAACACATTTATAATTTCTTGGTTTTTTTGTGGAAGATTATGTTAGTCTTCAAATGGTCAACGTGCAAGAATGGAACTATGCATGCGATTTGGGCAAACTAGTAGTACAACACAATTTTGCTCACTTTTCCTGTATTTTTATTTTTATGTAACTTAATTTTTGTAATTTTCTTATTCTGATAATTACAACCACTTTTTTTCATCAAATATATTTTTTTTTTACAATATTTTTTTGACAAAATACATAATTTTGTAGCAACAAATTGCCTGTTGTTTTTTGTGTTGTTGGAATGTTGTAGCCGTGCGGTCACCTGTATTAATTCGCCTTAAATGAATTTGTATTATGGGATGTCCAATTTTAAGGCGATTTTATAAGGTGTAGTCATCGGCGAATTGACACAACAAAGCAACTTTTTTGTACGAGTCCTCGTCAAAAACAAGCTTTTGATTTTGCTTTGAAAAATATAAAGCAAGTAGCCAAAAAATTCATAAAAATAATAACAATATTTAAAAACCAAACAACACAAAATTCAACAACAAATATAAATTCTGTTTTTTTAAATATATTTATCATTTCTAATAAAATTTAACCTTTCAATAAAGAAATAACATTACAAATTGTAAAATCTTCTTAATCCTGGAACAAAAACACATTTTTGCTTAAATAATTTCAAAATTTTTCTCTTTTTATTTATTGTGTTTATATACACTCTGGATCAGTTGAATAGAACCACTTAAAAATACATATAAATCTATTTTTACATAGCAACACTTTGTATTTCCTTCTATAGTTTTAAACTTTTTCTTTAAGTTTCCGCGCGCAGTTTTGAGACAGCGCCCAATTTCATGCGCAATGTCCTGATAGACCATTAATTATTATATACTATTCTTGCTCATTTTTCACTAATCTTATTAGAACGTAGTTTTTTCTACTAGTATTTAATGTTTAAATTAAATGCGACTACATAATTGGAAAAAATTAAAAATACGAAAAGTGGGTCGTATGAAGGGAACAAAATTCTTTATATTTTTTGTGGGAAAAACAGTTGCCTTAAAGTTAGATCTTGTTGTTGTTATTTTTGGAATCTTAAAAAAATTCTGTTTCCGATGGTAGTAAAGTTTAGCTCTGTAGAAAAAGAAATGGCGTACTCAAAATGAAAATTTACGTGGTTCTAATCATTTG
The DNA here is from genome assembly GCA_916610165.2 of Gymnosoma rotundatum. Classification (NCBI taxonomy): domain Eukaryota; kingdom Metazoa; phylum Arthropoda; class Insecta; order Diptera; family Tachinidae; genus Gymnosoma; species Gymnosoma rotundatum. Next base: position 115,731,884 of record OU744336.1, read on the forward strand.
ATCAAGAGTGTATGTATCTATGTAACGCTACGTTTACATTAGACAATGCTGTCATGACAATAAAATAATACGCATTAGTTGTCAAAAATGCTGATAATTGCTTCTGTAGTGTAGGCGTCCAGACAATAATTATGACAATTTATTATGAGCACGTTCTCAGAAAATAGCGTGTCTTTCTGCTATTTTTCCATTTCTATTGTTATATGCAAAGAAAATTTTAGTTATTAAAATAATAATTTAATTAAAATTTCATTTGGTTAAAGCAATTGTAAAAAAATTTGCCGGCATACGTCAAATAACTGTCTTCAAAATATTCAAGACAGTAATTCAGACAATTGAAATGTGTACATGTATTAGTAAAAAACTATACATGTATTGTTATTGTCATGACAGCATTGTCCAGTGTAAACAGGGAGTAAATAAACAAACAAAGTATATCTATATTAAGTACATGCAAGTCTACAACAAATACAACATTAGAACAACAACAGGTATTTTGTTTGTGTAAAATCAGGTTTTATGTCAAAAAACAGCTCAGAGATGGCCAAGTTGGTAACATTTTATGTTTTATTTAACTAAAAAATTAATATGAATTTTACTTAATTATTATAAAAAAATAACAGAATGACGTTTTAATGCCTATATCAATGTCAATTAAACCAAAAGTTCAATAAAAGCACGTTTACTGCAACTTGAACAGAAAAAGTGTAATTTGTAGATTTCGTTTGCCATCCCTGATAAAACATAATAAAAATGAAAAGAAACACTTAAAAAACAAGAGAAATGTACAGCAAAATAAAAATGTAAACAAATTTTGACACAAAACATGATAAACACGCACACAAATAAAACTATCAGCTGAACTCCTGCATGCACATGTTATAGATATACTTTGCAAACAAATAAAGAAAACACAAAAACCTGATTTTCCGAAAAAAAACTACACAAAAAAACTAAATCATAAAATTTAATTTTCATACATTTATTTTTTAAAATATGGAAAATTATAACAAAACAATCCAAAACAATTGTAATTGTAAAGAAATTCATATAAAAATATATTTATATATGTACATAAAAATTAATTTATTGAAATATAAAAGAAAATACAGTATTTAGTGTTTGATGTGAATGTTTTATCATTTAAATTTAACAACAAAAAAGGTATATATTTTGTTTGCGGATTTTACAAAAAAACTTTGAGATTCCACACTTTCACTTTTCCAAGACCATTTGCATTGACCACTGAACTCCGCTGATATGTTCATATATCAATAAGTACACAGAAATCTTTTTAATAGACACCAATTCTTGTTTTCTAAATTTTTAAAGTTTGTACTGCACAAGGTTGACATTTCTAGTCGGTTTCTAGTTTTATTTTTATTTATTTGCTAACAAATTCATTATACTTTAGTTGTTGCAATAGAAACCGATAAAAATGCATATACTAATTTTTTTTTAAAGAGGAAAAGCTTACGTTCCATCACTACGTTTTGTTTTAAAAATTATATTGTACTATATACATTATATTTGCTTTCACACTTTTTCATTAAACTTAGGTACTTGACAAATCTTAATAATCAGTATTATAAAGTGGAATGGGCTTTATCAATTACAGCGAATAAAGAGTTAAAAAAAAATGAAACAAAACAACTTCAAAAACAAAATACATGTACACGTTATAAAACTATTTTTCAGTTATTTAAAGTTTAATTTTGTTGTTAAAATATAAGAGAGTTCTTTGAGAGCAAGTACCACTTCGGCAAGCTCACTTAATTTGAAATTGCGTTGAACATTTTTTTCCAATACTGCAATACGTTAATTTCTAACGGTTTCATTTTTTTTAAATTATTTATCATGTATCGCATTCGACACTTCGCAAGACGAGACGGACAATATTTCATTTTCCGAGTCCTTAACTTTTTTAGATATTACTTCAAGTACGTCAAATGCCGCATACTATACTAGCACAACATATAAACCTACTCATAAATACATCACATTTAACACTATCCAATCAAAGTTATCACATAAAAACATAATTGAACCTTTACTGTCTGTCGCAACTAATCATTCATTTGAATTTGCCTATATAATTGCAACATAGATCTGTTAGCGATATATCTCTGTCATATTAATATTCTAACACAGTTATAGCCTTTTTACACTTGCTCACATCTTTCAACTTTCATCATTTTGGCAAGATGATAACATCTTCCTATATAAAGTCTATATAAAAAAACTCAACATCTTTCAACATCTTTACAAGATGTTCTCATCTCATGTCGTTGTAATCAACATCTTTCGATTATTTTAGTGCCATCACCAAAAAAAAACTAAAAGCAATTGTCAAGAGGGCGGATTTTCTGGAAGCTGGAGAGATGTTCGGACAAAATTGGATAACCTTACCCGGAAATATAGGTAAAAGAAATTTGTGCATACATTTTTACATATAGATATAATTTTTTCTAGACAAGAAAGAATCAAAATTGGGTCTACAGGAGGATCACCATCTTCATGGGAACATTTCCATAAAATTAATAATATCTTGGGGTCATTTAAGCTGCAAAATGTTCAAGAAATTATGCATGAAAGTACAGGCAAGTTGCGTGTACATAAAATAAGTTAAAATAAACATAAAAATTTTAATATATTTTGTTTTTAAAGATATGTCTACACTTTTAAACGAAAGCCAGGATATTATCCAGCTCGACCCAATAAGTTTTGAGACTGAGCAGCCATGCTCAAGTAGATGGAGCACATCAACAATTGAAGACTCCCCGCAGCCGCAGGCAAAGAAAAGGAAAATGGACGTTAATGCCGAAATAATAAAATTATGTAGGGAGCGCAATGAAATGCAAAAGCAAATTAATGAAGAGCGCAAGCAACAAATGATGGAAATGGTAAAACGGCTGGACACCATTTCAACACAAAACGTGGCATTTCAAAACGACTCGCTTAGTATTTTGCGAGAAAAAAAGTAAGTACACAATTTTTAATTTTTGTTTTGTCCATAACATTTTATTTTTTTTAAGGATAGTTAATTTCGCTTTTTTTAATTTTTAATTATTTTATTTTTTAATGAAGAAATTTATGAGTTTGTTTTTTTTTTGCTTTTATTGATTTTTGTTTTTAGTATTACCATTTCTGTTTAGTTTAATTTTTTATACGTACAATGAATGAATTTTTTGTTTTATGTTTGTTATATAATTACTTTTTAATATACAAATAATTATGTATATAAACCTATGAGTTGTTGTTGACTAGTTTTCATAAGAGTTCTTTTTTAGTTTTCTAATTGTTATTTTTTTAAATGAATGCAAAAAGTGAATATTTTTGATCTCAAATAAAATAAGCTTTTGTTTTTTTCTAAATGAATTATTTTTATTTAAAGTTTTTATATTTAAATAAAATTAAAATTGAGCATAATGTTGACCATTTCTTTTTTTTTTTGGGCTATGAGCAAATGTGTATATAAAGGTAATGTATAAAGAAAATAGTCGCTTTAGAAATTAAAAATTATCTTTCCGTTACAAATTTTGCAATTGCTGATCTAATATTTTCCGCCGGCATTGAAAAATCAGCAGATGTGTTTGTATCATCTGGCTGCGGGCGGGATTGAGTCTGATCAATATTCCAACTTTCATGTGGAGAATACAGCAACACATAATAATTTTACTATTGTATTTTAAATGATTGTCTAAGCCTTTTCCTATACGTCGGAATCTACCCTTTAGATGCCCAAATGCATTTTCAACTACACGCCTTGCCTTTGATAAATTGTAATTAAACATTTGTAATTTTTTTTAGGATGTGCGATGATTCAATCATTTTACTTAATTGAGACTGTTGGTAAATTTGTGAGTCATTGCAACGTCCTGGGCAACCGACATTGACGTAAAGAAATCTATAACTAACTTGAAAATTATTATATTGAAAAAACTTTGTAACTCCAAAACTTACCGATAGTCTACCAATGCAAATAAAACTGTTGAGTACCATCCCTTGTAGTTGTAATGGTCAACAGCCTCTGCAGCTGGTGGCTTAATTTCAATATGACATCCATCTATTTAAATAAATGTACATACAAACATATGCGTATGTTAATTTTTGTTTAAATAAAATTTATTTTATATAAAAGGTCTGTTGCAAGAGGGTTAAAAAGTGCGTAAAAATTTTGCTAGTTTTTGCTAATAAAGTTACTAAACAGACCTAAAATTATTAGCTTACCAATTGCACCTAAGCACTGAGGAAATCCCAATTCATTAAAACTTTTAACGCACTCTTCTACTTTAGAAGCTTTTAAAAAGTCCTCAGGAAGAAAATCTTAAGCTAGATTTTCAATAACTGCCTTACAAAAGTCATGCAAAATATTGCAAACACTACTAGTGGAAACTCCAAAAAGCCTTCCTACAGTACGATATTCGGCTGAAGAACCCAGCGTATAAAGCGCTATAGCAACCCGCTTTTCCAATGGAATACAGTTCCGGAACTTTGTATCGTTTTTCCTTAAAACTTCCTTATAATTTAACAGCAACGAAAATGTCGCCCGATCCATTCGTAAGCTCTCTTTAAAAAACTCTGGACTACCATTTGGAATATCCTTTTCCCAAAAAATTGCCATTACGATTCTAAGGTTTTATCATTTATATTTATTAGTTAAATTCTTAATAAATTATTTAAAATTCTTACAAATGTCCACAGGCATCTCGGGCTCAAAACATGTTGCGTATATAGCAAGATTTCATCCTCATTGCAAATTGAAATAGTAATTGTTTCTGCTCTCTAAGAGCAATAGTTAATCCAATAATTGCAGAATTTTTTAATTCCATTTTATTTAATGTTTTTTGTTTGCTCTCAAGCACCTGAAAAATTTCTTGACAGATGAAAGATGTAAACAGCTTTTTTAAATTTTCAACATCTTTCACACACATCTCAAAGATGTAAGTAAGTGTAAAAAGGCTATTAAAAATAATTGTAACTTTAAAATGTAACTTTGTGAAACATTCCGCCATTTCTTTTTTTGTATAAAATTTATAGGTGTGTTCATTTACTTTACTAGTAAAAATTTGCAACGAGAGAGAACAAGAAATTTTCCAAAATTACTCTCAAAAATGTGAAAAAGTAAATGAACACTTTACTAGCTAAAATTTGCAAGTAAAAATAGTGTCGTAATGTATAGGTACATATGATTACCCAATAACTACCCCTATATTTTTTGGAAAAATTATACATATATATATATATATATATATATATATATATATATATCTTATTTTGCTTCTGTTGTTCCTAAAATACACAAAAATCAATTTATCTTTCTAATACTTTTTATCGTTTTAAAAGTTTACATTTACTTACAATTTCCTAAATTTTCCAAAATATTTTTATTTTCAACTTAATTTTGAAATATTTTTTTTGTAAACACAAACGCAAAACAGCTGTTTGAATAATTATTGCAAGTAAAAATTTTACTTGTAAAAACTTGCAAGAATTTGTCTGTCCCTCAATTTTTTACGCTCTCTCGTTGCAAATTTTTTGGGTTAATGAACGCTTTCTAGTAACAATTATTACAAATTTGTACAAATTTTTAGTAAATGAACACACCTTATATGTTCATTATTAATAAAGAACGTGAAGTAACAGGTTATGGTCCGAGTCACACGTTAATTTTTTAAATCGTTTAAGGTAAACACAACAACAGCACAATTCCCTAAATTATCAAATAACAACTACCATGTATGGAAGTTCAACATGGTTATTCGTGTGGCAAGCCGGGACATCTAAAGCGGAATTTCACGAACAACAGAACAAATCACAACAAATGTGTGAATATTGTAAAGAAGGATGGGGATATTTGTTACGGTGCAATGCAACAAAGAACAAACTCTAAATGGTTTGTAGATTCTGCAGCGACTAACCACATGTGTTGCGAAGAAAAATATTTTACAAATTTAAATAAAATAGTGAATACTGTGTGCATGACAAATGGTACTAAAATAAAAGTATGTGGTAAAGGTGATTGCAAGCTGTATTGGGAAAACACAGAAATTTGTGTCCAAGAAGTTTTGTTTATACCCGAATTGGATGGAAATCTGTTACCTGTTCGACGACTGACCAATGTTGGTTTTGAGGTTAACTTTGATGCTGATGGTTGCAAAATTTCTAAAGATGGTAAACTAAGTGCTACAGGTTACCTGAAAAATAATTTGTTTGTGTTGAATCAACAACATAAGGCTTTAAAAGTATCTGAATCTAAAAATGATTGCATTCATGTTTGGCATTTGGTCGTAAAAATGTGCGAGCAATAAACATGCCCGTTTCCAAAGAGTTAGTGCAGGGATTAAAAATAACTAAATGTAAATGCTCATCTAATTGAAAAATTTGTTAAAGAGGAAAACATGCTAGAAATAAATTTCTGAAAGTTTCAAAATACAAATCTGAAGAAATTTTAGTACATTGTGACTTATGTGGGCCAATGCAAAATATAACACCAGCTGGAAATAGGTATTTTTTATTAACGATGATTGTCGATTTCAATCGTTATTTACTATATTTTTTCTTCCGTCAAGGAATATGTCATTTGAAAAAATAAAACTATTTATTGAGCAGTCAGAAATTCAGCTTAAGAAAAGACTAGAAATTTTGAAAACGGATCGCGGTGGTGAATTTCTTAATAAGCAATATTTTAAAGATAATTCTTGAAAAAACCGACTTCAAAACAGATTATATCTGTCTACCTATAGCGGTTCAAGGGTATGGCATATAACTATTGGGACACTCTAATATTTCCAAACTTTATGCTTGTTCAACTGTTCAATAGCTTGGTAATATACATCAACTTACAGCAACTATAAGGTCACCCTTTATTTTCCAAATTCAAATTATATACTTGCTATTGTAGTTAATTTATCAATTAAGTTCTGTGTAAATTTCAACCGTCTGATTATGACGGTTCAACGGTTTGGCCATATAAGTCAGATTATATCAGCTATTGTAAAACCCTTTAATTTATAATTTAAAATTTTTATACTTCTTATTATTCCAAACAAAGTAGTGGACATTCTATATAAAATTCAGGTGTTTGTAAATAACGGGTCAAAAAATACGGCCATATAGAACAAATTACAATAATTTTGTAATTCAAATTATAAGCTTCTTGTTATAGCGGACTTAGCAAAACAGGTCCCTTATAAATTTTAGCTGTCTGTCTATAACGGTTCAAAAGTTCGGCCACATATACCAAATTGCATTAACTATTGGGACACCCGTTGATTTCCAAATCCAAATTTTGTACTTGCTATAGCGAAGTTAGTAATACATATTCTCTGTAAATTTCAATCGTCTGTCTACAACTGTTTAAAATTATGGCCATACACATAATTAAATGAACTGTTGGGGCACTCTTTAATTTTTAATTTTAAATATTAACAATTGTTACTGTAACGACCATATCAAGCAATATTATGTCAAATTTGCAAGCTTTTTTCTATAACGGTTCAAAAGGTAGGCCCATATAAGCAAATATACATCAATTATGGGACACCTTTTAATTTATAAGTTCAAATTATAAACTCGTTGATATAGCGGGCATAGCGATACAGGTCCCTTTAAAGTTTCAGCATTCTGTCTATAACGGTTCACAAGTTTGGTCACATACTTGAAATTACATTAACTATTGGGACACTCTTTAACTTCCAAATCCAAATTTTATACTTGTTGTTATAGCGGACTTAGCAATACAGGTTCGTTGTCAATTTCAAGAGTCTGTCTACAACTATTAAAGAGTATGTCCATATACATCAATTTAAATGAACTATTGGCGCACCCTTTAATTTATAATTTTTAATATTAATTGTTAATATAACGGCCATAGCAATCGACATTCCGTCCAATTTGCAAGCGTTTGTCTGTAACGGTTAAAAAGATAGGCCCATATAAGTAAATTTACATCAAAAATTTAAAACGGGACCAATCTGTAAGCATAATCTATCATATTACCAAAATTTTCAAAATCGGTTCGGAAATGAGTGAGTTCTACAGGCACAAGCATAAAAAAGCAAAATTCAGCCGAATTGTATAACCTCCTTCTTTTTTTGAAGTCAGTTAAAAAAGGCATCATCCACCAGTTTACTGCACCCTATACCCCTGAGCAAAATGGAGTTGTAAAGCGGAAAATCGAAGCTTAATGGAAATGGCAAGGTGCATGTTGTTTGATGCAAATATGGAAATAAAATTTTGCGCTGAAGCTGTGAACACCGCCAACTACATCCAAAATCTATTGCAGTTAATTTGACACTGTATGAGTTGTGGTATGGAAACCCCTCGAAGATGGACCATTTGCGTATTTTTGGAGCCACGGCATTTGCACAAGTTAATAAGCAGAAAAGAAAAAAAAACTGGGTGAAGTGTCTATTAAATGCAAGTTATTGGGTATACAGATGAGAAAAAAGCTTTTCGACTATGGAGTACCGAATGTAAAAAAGCAGTGTTTCGAAAAACTGCTATAAGCAGTCACGTTTTACTAACTAGTTCAACTATTTTCAGTTACATGCTAAAAATAAACAACTGAATTCAGTTTTCTATTTTACGCCAACTGAAAATAGTTGAACTGAGCACACACATAACTAAAAACCAACTGAATTCAGTCTACTATTTTCAGCTGCAAAACGAACACACAGCGGCTGAGTTTTGAGTTTGTAAGTTAACAGTACGCAACTGAGAAGCCAGTTCCTGTGCGTTTAGCAGACGTAGTTATGTTTTTTTAGTATCGTTGCAAAACTGAAATGTGACTGGATAATGTGAATAGGGTGGTTAAACAAAGTGGAAACTAAGCGTTTTATGTTGAACAAATTAACGACAAATGTGTATGTACCTACATGCATTGTTGCTTAGGATTTTATTAAGAAAGTACCAATTGAGAAGAAATGAAACAACAACAATTATAGGAATTTTTGTACGCCTTTTGCTATTGGAAAAAAAGAAATTCTATTTTTGCTGTTGTGTGTATAAATTGTCCTGTATCCTTTTTTAAGAAGGACATAACTAATAACACAATAACAACAATACAAAATTAATCTACCTGTTGTTAACAAAATCTGAAAATTGAAAGTTGTCTGGTAGTTTTTTGCACATTTATTACATATGGGTTTTTTAAATAAATGACTGATACTTCTAGTGCTGGCTTTAGGAACGTAAATATTTCTTTAATTGACATACTTAAAAGGACTAAGGGCTCACATATGTGTGTTATAAACTTTACTCGTGAAAGTTTTCTCGAAAACACTAATTTTAAATAATCTTATTTACGAATTAGAAGATAGACATTGATTATAATTATGTTTGATTATTTAGTAAGTTATTGAGGGTACCTCCAGCTAAATTCGATATGTAGGAAACTTAATGCTTAAACAAATGTTTCTAACTACATATACATTTTTCTTTACAAATTATCTGAATTATTAAATCTGCACAAATGTCTTTCAAAATGAATTATGGTTGCTTCCAGTTAACCACACTGTTGGTGTGTAATGTTAATGTATATGTATGTATTGTTACTTACAAAAAACACACCACTATTTCATGCACTTTATATTTATTTTTAATGCTTATAGAATTTTATACACTTTATATATTATTACACTATTCCTTACACTTTTGTAAATTATTATTCCGCTTTCACTTTAATTAAAAATCACTTATTTAAAATGAAATTACGCACCTTTATTTCAAATGCATTTTCCAAAAAATGATCATGAAATTTGGTGTTGTGAAAATGAAATTGTAGATCTTTAAATAGAAACAAATTTAAAGTAATATTCTCCAATAGAATATTACTTCCCAAGATCGGGCTCGAAGGACCAAAATGTTGGTGTGTAAACAATTAAAAAGGTAAATAAAAAAAACAAGGTTTCAAATTTGGAATTTAATTGTTTTATTTGTTTATATATTACCTTTTTTCAACAGTTAGGTTTATTCTCGGTAAAATTGCTCTAAACGAATGAATATTTTTTAGAAATTGGAAGATGGCGACACAAGTTTAATTAATCCGTTAGCGGTTTTACTCGTTAGAATCCAAATTAATACTCCGAAAATAAAAAGTTGATAAAACTGGAGTATAATTTAGATCCAAACAGAGCAATAAAAAGACGAATTAAGAAAGTCAACAAATTAAAGACATTTTACATTAAGCATTGCCGGCTACCTTGCACTAACACCGTTAGAGGCAATTTAAAAGAAAGAATTAAGTATATCAAAATATTTTATTAAATAAAATTATATTTTCAACATAAAGTTAAAATTTTATGGTTTTTACGACAGACCCAAAACCTGAATTGCGTAGCAATGGTTTTTACCACAGACACATAAACTGAACCCTTGCGGGATTATTTTGACAGATCCATAAACTGAATTGTAATAACGTAGTAATGGTTTTTACCATAGACCCATAAACTGGATCCTTGCGGGATGGTCTTGACAGATCCATAAACTAATAATTATAAAATTTTTCGCTTACAAAGGCGATTGGCCGGATATTACCCAGCCGAATATGGTGTATTGTGCCAGTAGATAACCCGGGCTCGAAAAACTTCTTCCTGTGAGCACTTGGGAGCAAACCTCAGGACCGCGAACTAAAGCCACCTGACCAGAATGGTTAAATGTCGGGTCCGCGTATTGAAAACCTGGAAACTGGTCCCGCACAATCGCCGCCACGTCCATAATAGGGGTTTTAATTCCGTGCATTTTCTTTACTTTTGCTGTAATAGAAATGTGTTTAGACGCATCATAAATAGACGTGATCAGGATGCGGCAATATGAATTGGAAATAGGTATCCCTAACTTCCTAACCAAGTCTTCACTTATGTAGCTAATGCTACAACACAGATCTATTATTGCGCGAATCTAATATTTTTGACGCCCTATTACAAGCTTAGCCTGAAGCGTCGGCGAAAGGGTTGTCACATGACGAAGAGGCAATGGAATTGTAAGGGTTGCACAAGCACGTGACGAAGCAGGTTTTTTTTATATTCCATCGGCGGATTTAGACACTTTGCGAGTAGAGGAGTGCAAAAGGGTGTTGTGATTTCCTTAACATTTGAAGCATTTTCCGGTACTTTGGCAGTCTTTTAATATATGGTTATTTGACAAACAACGTGAACAATAGCCAAATAATAAAACGCGTCGTAACTTTTTATCGTGAACTAAGTTACGAAACCGGAAACAACCTCTCAATGGGTGTTTTTTCTTGCAGAGGACGCAATATGGTGCACTGGGCTTTGTTCCCGAAGTGGCTTTAGAAGCAGCTTTACAGCCAGCGCTGTCTACTGGACTTGATGCTTCAACCTTGTCATCATCCAAAGTACACACAACCGGCGAATCCACCTTTGAAGTCGTTAAATTATGATAAATAATAAATTTTAGGTGGTCAAAATAACCAGTTTGGTGATATGTCGTCTTACAATCCCATTTTCCGTCCGTATGTCTGCCACGCGAATGTGATCATCACTTCCAGGATATGTCTAAACAACACGACCTAATTTCCAACACGTTGGAGAAAGCTGTTTAGGGCGAATAGCGATTAAGTCTTTTACAGATATGTCCCTTTCAGGAAACTTCCACTTATACCGTTTATGCAAACTTGACAAATATTTATCCTTCCACCGAAGGCAGAAGTAATGAGTAAATGCTTTAAATTTCCTGTAGCGATTAACGAGACTAATAGACGCTTCGTAAATTGACGGTTCAGGAGGAGCTAAAATTGGTGAAACTATCCAAAAATGACCTGGTGTAAGAGCCACTGGCTCATTAGGGTTATCACTCATTGGGCAAAGCGGCCGAGAATTAAGACAGGCTTCTATTCTAGCCAGAACAGTTGAAAGTTCCTCAAACGTATATTTGACCCCTTGAGCTTCATTGCGAAAGTGGAGTTTAAAACTTTTGACTCCAGCTTCTCACGAACCTCCCATATGGGGAGCACCAGCGGGAATAAACCGCCATGACAAACCATTAACAATAAACGTAGAACACATTCTTGCTTGACTCTCTAATAAAAACGTCCTAAAATCCCTTTCTAATTCTCGTTAAGCGCAACAAAATTTGTACCATCATCGGAAAATATTGTATTCAGACAACCTATTCTGGATATAAAGCGATTAAAAGCAGCAAAAACCTATATGTGGTCAAATCTGATACTGCTTGCAAATGTATTGCATTCGTAGAAAAGCATTCAAAAATACAGACATATGCCTTTAAAACCTGACTTGATCTTACGCTCGAACTTTTCATATCAAATGGACTTGCAAAGTCCACACCAGTAGTCGTGAATGGCCGATCTAAAACCGTCCTCTCTGGTGGCAAGGCAGCCATTATCTGCCTACATGAGCGCTTACAATCAAGAATGCAACGCTTACAACGGTTGACAACTGTGCGGACCAATGTTTTCAATCTTGAAATCCAATACTTGATTCGTAAAATCCTAAGCATTAACTGATTCCCTCCATGAATTGAAATTAAATGTACAAACTGAGTCAAAAGAAATGTTAAACGACAAGAATATGGCAACAAAATCGGATGTCGTTTCGTATATACTGAAGATGGAGATTTTGTAATCGTCCATTAAGTCGAATAACTCTTTCTTTATCCAAAAAGGGACTTGGAGTCTTTAAAGAAAGAGGTTTCTCCTCCAAGAAACACTTATATTCATCAGAAAAATTGACTTTTTGGGCAGCAATGGCTAAACTAATTTTTACCCGTTTTACTTCTATGCCAGAGATGCTAACTGACCCATATGCATAGCTACCTTTATGTGCCAAATTATTAAAAAACCTAAATACGTATGCAATTACTCGAAGAGCACAATCAAGAGAAGAAAATCTCTCCAAAATATTATCATAATCATCAAAAAATTAAGCATGAGATTTTACAGCACGTGCCTCCAGATCAGTGTCCATTATAGTCAAATTTCTCAGATTCCATTCAGATTTACTTTTCTAAAGCTAATGTGGCCCACACCATCAAAGATCACAATGTGCTAAGTCTGATTTGCCTCGACTCTCTAAATCAGCAGGATTATCCTCTGATTTAACATGGTGCCAGTTATGACTGCCAACAATTTCCTGAATTTTACAAACTCTGTTGGCAACAAAAGTTGTCCAAGAACAAGCGTCTTTTCTAAGTCAGGAAAGACGATAGTAAAATCAGTCCAACAATAAATCTGACGAAGTGGCACGTCAATCTCGCCTAATACAGTTTTTAAAAGATCAGATGCTAAAACTGCATTATAAAGTTCCAAACGAGGTAAAGAATCTGAGTTAGTGGGAGCAACCTTGGTCATACAGTTTAACAAATTAATAATTATATCGCCGTTAGGTTTTTTATACGTATATATATCACCCCCGCATATGCCTTCTCTGAGGCATCAGAAATAACATGACCTCAACGGAGGACCCAGGTTCACTATGAACTCATCTTGGAATTTCTATATAATTAACTTCATGGTATGAAGCAACAAATCTTCCCCATTTCGCCTTTGTCGTTGGTTTTAGTAAGTCATCCCACTCTATAGTATCCTGCCAAACCCTTTGCATGATCATTTTCGCAACCACAATCACCGGACCTAACTATCCCACGGGATCAAATAGGTTAGCAATAATGGACAAAACTTCTCTTTTGGTATATTCAGATCGCAACGTAATTGGATCCACTTTAAAGTAAAATGCGTCCAAAAGAGCATTCCACTAAAGACCAAGAGTTTCCGAACTACTTGACTCAATAAAAGTCAATAGTTTGGCATCAAGCAAATGATCAGGAGGAAGTCCTTCAAGATGGTTTTTTCAAGTCCCACTGATAATAAAGCTGCTATGAGTTGATCACGAGCGATCAACGTTTAGGCTATTGCCGCAAGAAGTTTTATTAGATGCATTAAATACTACACTTAATTTCCTAGTTTTGCAATCTTATTTTATCACCGGATGATGCGGTAAGTAACAAGCCATATCAGGGTAATTATTTGTTACAGGTTTCATATGACCTAAAAAGAAGTATTCGCTTACAACGTCGTCATACATTCTCTTTACTAGAGGTTTTTGTAACAGAGAAGACTCGTTTCTCAAAAACTGTGACATAACATTCCCTTTAGATGAACCCAAAGAAATTTTTTCGGAAAAATCCGTTCTGAATGGAAGTGTTACAACATAACGACCATCTGGATCCCTACGAGTGGTACTCTTAAAATTCTTCTCACAAATCATATCTTCAGGCGACATTATTCTCTTTTTTGGTGGTTCCTCTAATTCCCAAAATCTCAGTAAATTTCTTTTTAAATTATCTTCCTCAGAAAATTCTACACTAGTTAAATAAACTTGCAACGAAGATTGGCGTTCTGAGCTATTAACGACCCTACAATGTTCCGCTGAATTTCACTTGTGATAATCAAAGGATACGAATCTGCACCCAGTAACAGATCGAAAAGCCTACAATCAAAGAATTTGGGATCTGCCAAACGTATATTTTGCAAGCCCCTGCGAAGTTCATTCTTTACTATAAAGGATAGTAGATTACCGGAGATTTTTGGTAAAACAAGTTGCGTAGTCGTCAAGCAAATCGAAGAATCTAAAAGAGAACCTATTTCAATAGAACAGAGTTTCCGAATAGTAACAGAGACTGTTTGGTTTACATCTGAAATTTTAGCATTCGTAGAATGCGCAGAAATTTTTAAACAGTTCTGCAATCGCCCAGAAATAAATGATGTTTCTGAAGCGGGATCAATCAGGGCGCGAGCTGGGTACGTAATACCCTGGTGACGTATATTCACCATTGCCGTCCCTGATAATACAGTCCGACTCTGAGAAACATGATATACTTGAAGATTTACAGGAGCCGAAGATACTATACCGCGAGAGGTAGATGGCTGTGATGGCTCTATAGGTCCAGGGTTATCCTGCGTAAAAAGAACGCTTGAACTCGCAGCCGAATTAGAAGAATTCCTAAAAAAAACCCTCTGAAGGAGACGCATTCCTGTGTAACAGGGTATGATGTATCCTATTGCAACTTAAACAACTATGAATACTAACTAACTGTCGAAAATCTTTCCGAAATTGAAAGATTTTTAAATCGTTTGCAATCTCGCAAAAAATTGCTTTGATTTTTACAAAGAACGAATTTATTTGACGTTGATGAACTCGCAACGTAAAGGCACATACCTTCTGTACAACTTTCTTCTTTTCATGTGAGGAGTCCCTGATATCGCGTAAACATTCTTTCTGTCAGAAAGGCATCTAAATCCTTTCATTTAGACAAAACAAATTTGTCCTTAATACTTTGTTCCCACAAAGTAACAGTAATATCTGGAAGTCTCTGAACACAAACAAAAACAATAATTGGATCCCAATTCTCGGGCGACACATCATAAATGGAAAAGGCAGACAGGCAGCTATTTATGCCCCTTTGTAAAGACTAAAGATTCACACAAGTCTCCTTATCTAAAACTTGAAGGTTGAAAAGAACTTTAATTTGGTTGTTAACCAACATACGAGGATTTTCATAAGCCTCCCTGAGATTTTACCACGCTATATCAAAAGGATCTCTTTCGCCTCGCGCACTATTCACATATAACGCAGAAAATAAGACCCTAAAGGTGGGTCAAGAAAGGTAATCCCCTTCATACGTGTTAACGTCGCAAGGTGGTAACGACAAAGTGTGGCCTGAAACATCAGAACTCTCGCTTCTTTCTATTTACTTTTCCTAAACACGTAAAATATGCCGTATATGTAGCGCGATACTTCGCCGTTATAGCATCACCCTGATCAATTTTTTATCCTTACAACTTTTTAAAAAATCTAAACACTCCTCCTGTGTCAACTTAACTTTGTCCCACAAAAGTCTTAACTCTTCGCCATGGAGCTATAATGTATCGACTATGTGTTCTTAATCTTTTATATCATTAAAGAAAGCTTCAAATTCTATAAGAGCATCCGAAGCTCTTATAAATCTATCAAGTGCTGTAATAGACATTTCTTAAGTTTCGGCAAATCAAAACAAATAATTTAACTTTAACACTTATTGAAAAAATCAATAACTATCCCTAAATTATAACCAAATTATATTTAAATAAAAATGAAATATTTTTAATTAAAGTATAATTAATAATTAAACACAAAACAATAAAATTGATGATTTAAAAAAAAGTTGATAATATAAAACAGGGTGCATTTGTAAATTCAAGAAGAAGCACCGATGTAATGTTAATGAATATGTATATATGTAACAAGGCGAATTGATAACCAGGTGGTATCATCAGCATGAAGATCTATTCGAAAAAACGTCAAAGTTTGTTTTGTTTTTTCAATTCGGTTTGTTTTTCGTTTCTTGTATTTTCTTTTTTGTTTATATACATATGTACATACACTCTCGATCAAATGATTAGAACTACTTAAATTTCGTATTTAGTACGGCTTTTTTTCCCCAGAGAGCTAAATTTTACTACTATCCGAAATAGAATTTTCTTAATATTCCAAAAATAAATACAACAAGATCATACTTTAAGGCAACTGTTTTTCCACAAAAAAAAAAAAAAAATGTATATATATATATATATATACAATTTTGTTCCCCTTATATGACCCACTTTGAGCTCAATTTCGTTTTTTAATTATTTCCAATTATGTAGTCGCATTTAATTTTAACTACTAGAAAAAAAAACTACTTTCGACTAAGATTAGTGGAAAATGGGCAAGAACAGAACATTGCGCATGAAATTGGGCAATGTCTCAAGACTGTGCTCGGAAACTTAAAGAAAAAATTTAAAACTATGGAGAGAAATACAAAGTGTTCCTATGTAAAAATAAATTTATATGTATTTTTAAGTGATTCTAATCAACTGATCCAGAGTGTATATAAGTACGTATATATAAACACAGTACATAAATAAGAAAAAAAATTTTGAAATTATTCCAGCAAAAATGTGTTTTTGGTTCCAGTATTGAGAAAGTCCCACAACATTTTGTAATTTTATTTCTTTGTTAAAATTTCATTTTTATTAAAAATGAAAAAAAAATTATAAAAAACACAGAATTTATTTTTGTTTCTGTAAATTTTGTGTTGTTTATTTTTTAAATATTGTTATTCTTGTTTTGGATTTTTTCACTGTTTGCTTTATATTTTTTAAAGCAAATTAAAATTTTATTCGCCTCAACCAAGGCGAATCAATTACCAGGTGGCAGCGTTAGAGAATTTATTATTTTTTGCTGGTAGAAACGAATGTCAAACTTCATATATAAAAAAATAGTAGACAGATTTTTTATATATGGAGTTTGACAGAAGTGTAATTGATAGGCCTTGGCCTCAACCACTGACTTTTGACACGGACTCGTACCAAAAAGTTGCTTTGTTGTAACAATTCGCCGATGACTACACCTTATAGATGCGCCTTGGTATATAATATCTATTATTACTTACAAAAAACACACCACTATTTCATGCACTTAATATTTATTTTTAATGCTTATAGAATTTTATACACATTATATATTATTCTTTATATTCCGTTGGCTCTAAATTTTTCTCACCCTTATAATAATTATTTTCATGATTTAATAGATAAAAAATACACCGTCGATATATTGCGTAGCAAAAGAAAATAAATTAAAAAAACGTCAAAAAAATGAACTGCAAGACGATCAACCAGCGCACATACGTATGTATGTATGTAGATATTAAAAAGGCAAACAAATAAAACAAGTCGCATATATATATGTGTGTTATTTATTTTATTCCTACACTTTTGTAAATTATTATTCCACTTTCACTTTAATTAAAAATCACTTATTTAAAATGAAATTACGCACCTTTATTTAAATGCATTTTCCAAAAGATGATCATGAAATTTGGTGTTGTGAAAATGAAATTGTAGATCTTTAAATAGAAATAAAATTAAAGTAATATTCTCCAATAGAATATTACTTCCCAAGATCCGGCTCGAAGGACCAAAATGTTGGTGTGTAAAGAATTAAAAAGGTAAATAAAAAAAACAAGGTTTCAAATTTGGAATTTAATTGTTTTATTTGTTTATATATTACCTTTTTTCAACAGTTAGGTTTATTCTCGTTCAAATTGCTCTAAACGAATGAATATTTTTTAGAAATTGGAAGATGGCGACACAAGTTTAATTAATCCGTTAGCGGTTTCACTCGTTAGAATCCAAATTAATACTCCGAAAATACAAACTTGATAAAACTGGAGTATAATTTAGATCCTAACAGAGTAATAAAAATACGAATTAAGAAAGTCAACAAATTGAAGACATTTTACATTAAACACACACATTATTTTTAAGTTCCCCAATAGTTTCGTACAAAACACGACAAAAAAAAGTCTATTTAATTCCTTACACATAAAGTTAGGTAGGAAAATTGTGGATCAGTGGCGGCAGGAACAAATCCTTTAAATTCAGATTATTTATTATAACTCCAAGCAAAATTCGCGAAAGAGAAACATAGATATATTTGGATTATATGGGTGTAAAAACCTCAAACAAATTCTACCCAAGAAAGTTATTTACTGAGTTTTAGGTTAAGTACTAATAAAGTTCCAAGTTAAAAACGAATTTATGTAAACAAAAACTAATTTTAAGTTCAATTTTTAAACCGTATGTAAGTAAGTTGAGTAGAATTACTCTAATTGTGTAGTACCATTTTCATTTTTAAACAATTAAAAAAATAACCAGAAAATTTTTAAATAACTTAAAAAAAAAATCAATTTCAAAATTATTTGCTTATATATTAAACAAGATATTTGCAATCAAACTTTTATACAAACAATATGAAATGAAAGCGTTTTCTATTTATACCTACTACACAACAATTACAAGATATTTTTTTGTTGAAAAAAAAAACTGTGTACAAATACACAATCAAACTATTCATTCAGATTATCCACACACATTTTCAGTTGTGTTACTAAAAAACATAACTACGTTTGCTAAACGCACACGAACTTCCTTTTAAGTTGCGTATTGTTTATTTGCGAACTCAAAACTCAGCCGCAGTGTGTTCGTTTTGCTGCTGAAAATAGTAGACTGAATTCAGTAGGTTGTGTGTGTGCGTAGTTTAACTATTTTAAGCAGTCAAATTGTTGAAAATAAAAACTGGAACTATTTTCAGTTCAGTCGTCAGTCAAAAAAAATTTTTGTGCTGCTGAATTTTAAACCCTGTAAAAAAGTCATTATTAGCAGAGTCGTAAAATTTTTAGAATCTGATGGCAATGTTAACGAAGTATCGAGGAGAAATGGAAATGAAACTAAAGACAACGGTACTAAGGGTAGTATCAAATATTATGATACAGTTGACGTTTTGTTCCGAAATGAATCGCGCACTAATAAGGTGAGTGATGACTATGAGGAAAATTTGTTGCATGAATGAATTTTATGGTTTAGAATTTGCATCTAAGGTCAACAATGGGATACCTCCCAAAAAGTATGGGTTCAAGATAAAAGATGGTACAGTTTGTTATAAAGATGCTATATTTAGAACGGAGGGCAAGTTTTGGAAGAGGAAATGAGGCGCTCAGAGAAAATAACACGTGGCAATTGGTATAATTACTTAAAGGTGGTAAATTGGTTGGTTGCAAATGGGTCTGCAAAACTAAACATTTGGTCAATGGAGAAAATAAAGGAAGGGCTAGACTGGTAGCGAGAGGATTTTTCCAAAAATACGGAGAAAACTATGACCAAGTTTTTTCGCCGTTTCGAAGTTTGGTTAGCAATATCAAGTCATAAAAATATGAAAGTACGTTACGTGGACATTAAAATCAAGCTTGGAATTGAGAGGTTTTGCTGATGCTGACTGGGCAGGAGATCAAAATGATCGCAAATCCACAAGCGGGTTTATTTTTAAACTTGGCGATTCGGTCATAAGCTTTGCTAGTCGAAAACATTCAAATGTTACTCTGTCCTCTACCGAGGCTGAGTTTTCTTTCTCTCGCGGACCTTCGTATTGATTTCCCAGTTAAAGAAAGATTTAAAACTTGTTATTCGTGATCCAACAATTTTTGAAGACAACCAAAACTGTTTAAAAATACTTCAAATTAGAAAATATAACAAAGAAGCAAGCATATAGATGTTAAATATTTTTTCATGCGTGATTTATTAAAAAATGAAAATTAAAAATTAAAATTTTTATACTTCTTATTTTACCAAACAAATTAGTGGAAATTCTGTCTAAAATTCAGGTGTTTGTATATAACGGTTAAAAAATACGGGCATATAGGTCAAATTGTTAATTTTGTGAACACCCTTTAATTTCTAAATTCATATTATAAGCTTCTTGTTGTAGAGGATTTAGTAATACAGGTTCTTTGTAAATTTCAATCGTCTGTCTAAAACTGTTCAAAAGTATAGCCATATACATCAAACTAAATGAACAATTGGGGCACCGTTAAAGTTTTAATTTTGAAGATTTATACTTGTCATAATAATCGGTGTTTTGTTAAATTTCCAAGCGTTTGTCTTTAAAGTTCAAAAGAAAGGGGCACGTAGGCCAATTTGCGTCTCCTATGCGGACACATTTCAAATTTTAGTTTTTTTTGTATTACCTTTTGCTATTGGGAGCTATAGTGATACTCAGTTTTTTTTAGATTTTAGACCGGTGCTCTTTACGGCTCCTAGTACATTTAAAAAACATGTATGTTATATGGTGACACCCTTTAACTTCCAAATTCAAATTTTATGGTTGTTGCAATATCGGACTTAGCAATACAGGTTCCTTGTGTCCAATTAAATTAACTATTGGCGCACCCTTTAATATATAATTTTTAATAATAATACTTGTTACTATAACGGCCATAGAAATCAATCAAAAGATAGGCTCATATAAGTAAATCTGCATCAATTATGGGACATCCTTTTATTTCTAAATTCAAATTATAAACTCCCTTTTAAGTTTCAGCGTTCTGTCTATAACGGTTCAAAAGTACGGCCACATACTTGAAATTACACCAACTATTGGGACATCCTTAACTTCCAAATCCAAATTTTATACTTGTTGTTATAGCGGACTTAGCAATACAGGTTCGTTGTAAATTTCATGCGTCTGTCTACAGCTGTTCAAAAGTATGACCATATACATCAAATTAAATGAACTTGGCGCACCCTTTAGTTTATAATTTTTAATATTAATACTTGTCACTATGACAATTTGCAAGCCTTTTTTTTAAGCAAAGTAGCACATCAGGCATTAATACCTACTTAGTTTGTAACCGTGCTACATTTTTAAGGACCAATTACTGAACCCAAGTGGGCTGTAGCAACACGGCTGCTTGCCTGACCTGACCTAACCTACATTCTTAAGGAAAGAGATAGATGAGAGAGAGAAGACAGGTGATGAAAGGATATAGATATAGCCATTTTATTAATTATTTTACTTCGCCGGCGAATATGCTATGAAGGAATACCGACGAAGGGGGCTGCATGTTTTAATTTTAACGTGCTTACCAACTTGACTACAGCAGCCTCAACGGTTATAACGGGTCAAAAGATAGGACCATAGCAGTAAATCTTTATCTATTATAGAATAAAGACGTGCACTAGTATATCCAACAGTATGGCAAAAACAGATATATCATATTCAAATCAGTTACAACAGATACAAAAGAACGCAGAGTGTAGTTGATATTGTATGCTTTCGCTTGTGCGTACTCACACTATGGATATAAACATATACAGTTGTTTATGGTTTTGCATAGAGTGAAAAAATTATCAGTTTTTTACTCTTAAATATCTGTTGTACCATGAGTATTTGGATATATCTGTTTATGATATTTTTGATAATTGTGTGCTGCTTATGATAGAGGCGAGAACTAATATAAGCAGTATTATAACTTCGTAGTAATAACCCGAATTGAAATTATTATTGTTTAGCTTTAGTAATTAGTTTATATGATTTTAAAGGTAGAATTAGCAACATTTATAATATTAAAGATAATTTTATTTTATAAAAACAAATGAAAAATTAATAAATTGTTGTCTAGTCGCGCGTTGAGTTATGAGGATAGAATTAGTTCAATTAAGGAATTTTATTGTATGTGTGTTTTAAAAATTAATTCCTTTTTGACAAAAACTAGTAAATAGTTAAAATTAATATATAAAAAGGTTTATTACATACATCGGTACATTACATACATGTACATAAAAATAGAAGTTCTGAAAAATTTCAATAAAAAAAAAAAATTAGGGAAAACATTTACACTTCTAGAAATACACCCAGTAATAATATTGTCCTTTTTACATATGTACATATTAAATAATGCAATTTTTATTTTCTATACACTTGGAAGGATATTCTCGTTATGTTATTTGTGCATTCAAAATTTCTAACATGTACTAAAAAACCTCTTTTCTGCATTTAAGAAAAGTCCTACAGCTTAAATATATGGAGAGTAAAATTACAAATTAAATTTTAACAGTATAGTATACTCTTAGTAGCGTGCGTAAATAATTCGCTGTCAACCACAAATTAGAATGAATTGATTGAAAAATAAATGTTAAAAATGCAAGTTTCTTACTATAAAGCAATTAATTAGATGGACTAAAGGCCGTGTCAGATAAAACTTTTGCTTTGCGTTGCGTTGCAAATTCGCTTTGACATCTAAGATAAAATGCACGAACTTATATGAAGTATGTCACATAAAGCACTTTTAACGCAAAGCAAAGCGCAAAGTTGGGCAACACTCATCTTTTTGCGCGCTTTGACAATTACTGCTATACATTTGTATATTATTTTTGGCAAAATCGAACGTAAAAGAGTTAAGAATTTTAAAATATTATTTTTTTATTAAATATTCTTCATTTATTATTTTTTTAGAAAATTATGGAAGAAAAACTTATAAAAACAAACGCCTAATTATGCGCTGTTAAAGTTTTTATTGTGACATACCTCTTGCGTTATACGCTTTTTTTTCAAAGTTTGAAACGTCACGCAAAGCGATAAAGTCTTATCTGAAACGGCCTTAACTCGTTGACAATTTCATAAATGCTAATGATTTTGTTAACATTGTCACTATTTTCACTAGCGGTAATTTTATGAAAAAGTTTAATCGATACTTATTTAAATGGCTTTAAAACATAGCATCATCTAACGTTGCTTCATTTCTTTGTACACTAAGTAAACGCCATAAAGCATAATAAAGCAATATTTTAAAGTGACATTTTTATCACAAAAATCTGGTGAAATATGTACGTTTTAACATTAGGCACTTTAAGAATCCATTTTTGTTTTCGAGTAAGTAATAAGATTTGCTAGCTGGGGTCTGAGTTAAATTTAGATATCAGACATCAAGTTTTATTTATATCTCATTTCAATTAATAAATTATTAATATTTTCGAATGTATATCCATCAACGAAAGGGTTAAGGTCTATTTTTTTTTAGCATAGTTATTTTTAAGGTTTTGCTTTTAAAATTTATTTTTTATAAAAACAATTACCTTTTTCCAGCTGTAATTCCATTCCATTACCATTATTAAAACAATTATAAGTAAAATAAAAATATTAGCATGTTATCGCTGTTATTTTTTTCCTTTTGCACTATTTCATATAATTTTTAATTTTTTAAATTTTAATGGTAATAAAAAATTTAATTTTATTTTTGGTACGAATATTTAAAAATTCATACTTCATTTTTAAATTAAATTTTTAATATTTTCGGCCGTATTTATTAAAAATAATTTGGATTCAAAAGGTATTTTAAAACAAACTTAGCATTAAAATATTTTTTAATTGATTTTAAATTATCAGGCTTTTCGTCTCTGTAAATACAGAAACATGCATACATATATTTATTTACTTATTGTATTATTAGAACTGTTGTAATCGCTGGTAAAAGTTATTAGAAAGCAATAGTAATTTTAATACAATTATACGCATTAGATTCATAATTTGTTGTTAAAAAATTCAGTTTTGTATATTCAACTTCAATAAAAATATTGATCATGTTTACAAACAATAATTTTATTTTTTTATTTTAATAAACCAATGCATAAGTGTACCAGAGAATGACAATAAGTACTTATAAAGAAGATACACTTAATTATTTACTTATATTTTTGAGTATTGAGTATACTCATACTTGTAATACAGAAAATACTTACATCTACTTATTTGCTATCAAACAAGTATGAGTATACTCAATACCCATAGCACATATTATTTATACACATCGAACTTAAAAATATAAATGAAATGAAAGTATGAATATAACTAGTAATGAGTATCTGCCATACCCATACCTATAACTACATAATACTCATAAGTATGGCAAAATACTTATAATACTCATAAAGTAGTTGAAATACTCATAAGTATGGCAAAATACTTATAATACTCATAATGTAGTTGAAATACTCATAAGTATGGCAAAATACTTATAATACTCATAAAGTAGTTGAAATACTTATAAGTAAGGCAAAGTAGTTAAAATACTCATAAAGTAGTTGAAATACTTATAAGTAAAATAAGTACTTATAGGAACTATGTACGTATATAAAAATGTGTAGAATGTTCAACATTTTGATTATAACTGAACATTAGTAAAAGATGGGTAAGAAAGGTATAAGATTTTAAATAGGAAATCTAAATTAGTTTTTTTTATTATATTTTATTTTTTTATTATCCTTAGGTGGAAATTTAATAACCGAGAAAAGAAGCCGGCTGGAACCTAAAACAGTTGACAATATTATGTTTTTTGAATTCTTTGTATAAAATAAATATTTGGTAAATTTTTGTAATGTTGCTAGACATATGCATATATGTACTTAGTTACGTAAAATTTTTTTGATTTTTATATATAATTATAATAATATAATTTCTACTGTTGTAATTAATTAATTAATAAATAAATTTAAAGCTAATTTTTTCTTGCCAAAATTAACAGTTATTTTTTTAAATTAATTATTTTAAATAAATTATTTGCGACTTTGAAAGTTAAAATAAATTTTGTTAAAAATAAAGGAGAACATATTAATTTTCATTTGTGTATAATTTTATTGTTGCTTTAAAGTTTATTTACTTAACGTAACTTCACTTCAGTATGTGCTTGCGATTTGAAGTCTCCAAATTTCTTGCGATTGCGAACTACAGAACACCTTTCATGCGATTTCAACAGGCATCGATAGTTTAAAGCGATTCGCGATTTTTAAAACATGTCTGATTATTTTTATTATATTCATATATTTCATTCTTTATTTAAAATTGTATTATTTTTTTTCCTATTTGTAAGAAAAGAATAGTAATTGAAAATGTAGAAATTCGTGACCTATTACTCAATAAATGTTTTTTTTTTGTTATTTAAAACATAAATGTACGAGAAACTGATTTTTAAATATAACTTCTTCCTACCCAATGTATTAATTAGAATGCATTAAAAATAAATTTTACTCGGTTCTATATAACAAATCTGTCGTAAATAGATTAAAGTAATTTTTTAAATTAATATTTATAACATTAACAGTTAATATGTAATAGCCACGAAAAAATCATATTAACTTAAAAAAATATATGTGTTTATGGAAAATAAAATTGGTTCACACCATTATAAAACAATATATGCCATATTCCTATGAAGAAATACTAATAAGTATACTTAGAGTATTTACATACTTATACTTATTTCTGCTCAATACTTATAAGTATGAGTATAGAAAATACCCAATCCAACTTATACTTATAGTTGTTTGTGCTGCGTGCAATAGAGTATGAGTATGCGTACACTCATTAGCTGTCAATACTTGTACATACTTAAGTTGAAATTGGTATGAATATGTTGAGTATGGTATGTTGTTGAAGCTGTAACGATACTCATTCATACATGTTTGGCCTCAAATACTTAAAGAGTACTTAAAATGATACTTCTGTCAT
The DNA here is from genome assembly GCA_916610165.2 of Gymnosoma rotundatum. NCBI lineage: Eukaryota > Metazoa > Arthropoda > Insecta > Diptera > Tachinidae > Gymnosoma > Gymnosoma rotundatum. Next base: position 115,757,785 of record OU744336.1, read on the forward strand.
TCTCTGAAGTGTACGTATGAATAGATAGTGATTCGCAGCACACAATAAGTACTTATGGTACAACCATCAATATCTCTTTATATCCGTTTGTGCGAAACATAGGAGAACAGTTATGTTACTCTTATTCGCTCTTTACCCATTCGCATCTATGCAATGAGAAATAGTAACAATAGTATCAATATCATCTATACGCACTCATAAAAGTAGACACACAATAACAGATATACCTGTGCACGTCTTTATTATGGGACCCCTTTAATTTCTAAATTCAAATTATTATATATTATATTAATACTTGTTACTATAACGGCCAGAGCAATCGATATTCTGTCCAATTTTTAAGCGTTTGTCCATAATGGTTCAAAAGATATTCCCATATAAGTAAATTTACATCAATTATGGGGCACCCTTTATTTTTTAGATTTATTTTGTATAATTTTTTGTTATTGAGAGCTATAGTAATACGAAGTTATTTTAAATTTTACAGAAGTGCCCTTTACAATTCTTAATGCACGTAAAACATATATATGTTGTATGGAAACACCCTATAATTTTTAAGAGCTGTTTTTATAAAGAAACCAATCTGTAAGCATAATCTATCATATTACCAAAAATTTTGAAAATCGGTTTAGAAATGACTGATTTCTGCAGGCACAAACATAAAAAAGCAACATTCAGTCGAATTGATAACCTCCTTTTTAAAGTCGGTTAAAAAGGACAGATTCTATATTCATAAATTGATATGCCCAAAATAATTTCACGACGAAATTCGTGCTTAAAATATATAGAAAAAATACATTTAGTTGCAGAGTCTTGGCTATTGGTTTTCTTAAAATCTCCTCGCAAAATTAATTAGAAAAATTCTTATTTTTTCTACAAAATCTAAAAAAAAATTGATTTAAATTATCTTCTTTTAAAAAGATAACGTTAATAAAAATACTACCTAAAACTTCAATGGAGCCTGTCGGAATCCGTACAAAAACAGTTTTCTGAAACATAAGAGATCCAAAACTGCTTTTGTGAACTTAATCAAGAATTATTTTAACTGTCCTGCTCCTGTAAAAATTATTGTCAGCGAATTGTATATCTACAATTCACGCTTTTTATCCAAACGACAAATAAACGAAGTATAATTACTTGAAATTGTGGTTATAGCAAGTGAGTTTTTAACTCAATTTTTCAGTCCATTGGAGATCCCACTAGAATCGCGATGCGTAATATCATGACAAATAATGAAGACCATAACAGATCCCTACAAAAAAGGCGAGCGATGACTGATGTCGAGGGTAATTGTGGTTCTACGTCTACAGCATTTGCACTATTTCCTATTATTACCAAGTGAACAGTCGGTAAAATGCGATGATGTCTCTGTCTACAAATAAGAAAAATATGCTCAGTTTTACAATCTTTGACGCCATGACATTGAACGTAGTAACTATTTCTTCTCACGATAAAAAAAAAAAAACAGTCAGATACTGATTATTTAAGCCGTCGACAAAGCGAAACAAATTTTATTGCTTTTGAAATAAAACACACTGGTTACATATGCGACCAAATTTTGCGTTCAATGACTTTTTTGTTTCCAAACTTATAATATACCAAAGTTTGAATTCGTTCCATTATGAACATGTCTCTTTTCTTACAATTTGCTCCAAAAATGTACTTGTTTGACTTGGAAATCGCTGCAGGTAAATGAAAACTATACCCGGATACCAATTATGTGTATCTAGTTTATAAACATACATAGCAGTCAAAAAAATATTAATACCGTTTTTTTTTAATTTCTAGGCCTAACTAGTTTTTTAGGAACAGATTCTGGGCTTAAAGTACTTTAATTGGTTATTAACTAACATTCGCGGATTCTCATTCATGTTCTTTAGATTTTACTACGCGGTATTAAACCCAGCATTAGTTATCGAACACTTGCAAACGATTTCTCCAGCATCTTTCCCAGTTTTCTTGACTAAATAACATAAAAAGTATTATTTTCCCTACTTGTTACTATAGCTTAAATAGTTTTACTGACACGTGCACCTTTGACGTGTCGTCTATCAATATTTTAGGGAATATCGCTTCACTTTTGGCACATTCTTTAATCTTTATGTTAAAGTTTGTAGACTCTACTTATTACGGTTTCAGATATATCAGCTGCTGGAGAGCTTATCGTCTACTGCATTTGGATACACCCTGTTTCAGTACAATGTAGTACCACAGCACGTCAAAGTAGGTGACCTCTAATTTGAAAAATGTTTCAGAGCTTATAACTTTATCAAAAGTGAACCGATATCAAAAATTTTGTCTTTTTAGTAATCTACATAGATAGATAAAGGAAAAGCATGCTTGACATTTGGACAGTATCTTTAATACTTGTGGCAAACTTGTTCAAGCAACCATGATAAAAAGTTTTAACACGAATAAAATTTCTAAGTAGGCGGTAACGAAATGTCAACGGACTGAGAAATAGATATAGAAAAATTAAATGAAGAAAATAAATTATTTTGTTTCAAATATACAACCGAATAGATGTGTTTCCAATAATTACAGGTTTTTACATTGGCGACGAGGATTTACCATAATCTAAAAATAAATTTGACTTTAGAAAATGAATTAATAGATTGTGAGTGCTTTGATAATTTGGAAAATATATGGTTTGTAAACAGATGTGCATTTTTTTATTTAATCATCTGGAAAACTCCAGAAATCGTGCTTTGTAAGGCAGACTAATAATAAATGTAATTATCTTATAAGTAATCACTATCTGGCGGATACCAGAAGTCGCGCTTATAAAACAGACTGGAAAGAAGTTGTAATTATCTGATAAGGAAATCAGAGGATACATGCCGTAAAATTTTATCTAACAAAGTGGTTTCGGTTTTTCCAGATTTATGTAGATGAAGAAGAAATAACTTCACTGGACATCAATTGCAAACCGTGGCTTATTCCTTGCCAGGAGAAATAGTTGCATATAACAAGGACAATGACGTATTTTCCATATTAGTTAATAAACTAAATAAATATTTTACCCCTAAAAAGGAATTCAGCATTCGAGAGACATTTGTTTGTTTGTTCGAGGAACAAATTAACAAGCAGACTCAAGCGATGTTGTCTAAGCCAGACGTTGACATGATTAGTAAAATTGAATCTCGAAAACGGCAAACAAAGATGCCGGACGAAGGCGAGTGTAATAGATGTGGTCGCGTCGCTCATACTGAACACAAAATGAACTGTCCTGCTTGAAACATAAAGTTCAACAAATGTTCTCGTTTTGGTCATTACAATCGTAAGCTTCGAACGAATATCAAACGCCAGAATGCGCAAAGTGAAGCGGCATCGTACTGTAGTTTGAATGGTAGATGATGAACAATTTCCAAGTTTCTCTAAGAAATATGAAAAATATTGTTTGAAGATTACAAGTGATGATGAAACCGAAGAAATCGTGGTCTGTCAGATTGGAGGCCACAAGATACCGTAGATTATATAGACTCAGGATCTCGATTTAATATTTAAGCCAAACAGATTGGCAGAAATGTACAATATATTATAGTCGAACACAATCAGCAAAACACTTCCGGGGTTATGCTGCAGAAGAATAACTTAAAGTTATATGCATCTTTGAGGCTCCGATTTCTGTTTGAAAGAACAGCAAAATAATTGCGACATTTTACGTCATTGAAAATGGTCGACAGTCCCTACTAGAACGAGAAACGGGTATAAAACTAAACGTTACAACTTGGACTGAAAAAGTAAGGATGAGCTTGTCAAGTTGTCTATCGAGCCTAAAGTCATGTCAGCTCAGCAGCCTCTGCGTCATGTTCCTGTCGCCCTAGAAGAAAAAGTCAAAAGAAAACTAGATGAAGATATTATTGAACCAATAGTTGGTCCTAGTTCTTGGGTATCAAATATAGTATTGCCTTTTAAAGAAAACGGGGACATTAGCTGTGTGTGGAAATGCGCAGGGCAAATGTGGCTATACTAAGAGAAAATTATCCTTTGCCTTGCCTAAGTTTGACAATTTTATGAACAAATTTAGAGGTGCTAACTATTTTTTCTGATTAGATCTAAAAAGCATATACCATCTATTGGAACTTCACGAGAAGAGCAGGGAAATTACGACTTTTATTACTTGCCAAGGCTTATACCGATTTCAACGACTATTATTCGGAGTTAATTCCGCGCCAGAAATTTTTCAACGAATGCTTGAGAAAATGCTTTCACCATGTTCAAGTGTTATGAACTATATTGATGACATAATTTTCGGAAGTACGGAAATCGAACATGACAAGTATGTACAACAGGTATCTGGTATACTTCGGGATAATAATGTATATTTGAATGATGAGAAATGCGTATGGAAGACACAGAAAATTAAATTTCTGGGTCATATTTCTGGTCATTGAAGTCGATCCGGAAAAAGTGCAGGCAATATTGTCATTTAGAGATCCTAGAAATAAAGAAGAAATACGGAGTTTCCTGGGACTTGTCACTTATGTTGGCAAATTTATTCCCGACTTGGCAAATCGCACCGAACCATTAAGATGTTTACTCAAAAAAGATAGCAATTTCGTTTGAGGGGAGGAGCAAAAGTCGGTATTCGAGAACCTAAAAATCAGCTAACTGAAATATCAAATTTGTTTAATTTTGATCCAAAACATAAAACTCGTTTAATTGCTGATGCCAGCCCTGTTGCTTTGGGGGCAGTTTTGTTGCAGTTTGTTCAAGATAATGAGGTGCTTATTGTATCATTTGCCAGCAAAAGCCTATAGTATGTAGAAAAAAGGTACTCTCAAACAGAAAAGGAAAGCCTTTCATTAGTGTGGGCAGTTGAAAAGTTTTACTATTATTTAGCAGGTCTAGAGTTTGTACTGGTATCAGACCATAAGCAGCTCGAATTGAATGATGGCTTTTACGTCTACAATCCTTTAAATTTAAGGTCACCTACAGACCAGGAAAGGAAAACATTGCTAGACCTAGCCAATTTAAGAATTAAGACTGTTTTGATTTTATGAGCGAACAGAGTATTTGTCACGTCGCAATAATCTGTGTGCTAGTCGCTCTTTCGATTGCAGAAGTTGCTAAAAGAAGCATTCAAGATAATTAGATAGTCGATGCAGTGACATGCCTCAGCAGCGGTTCGTGGAGCTCAGTCTCAACTAATAGTTTTTATCCATTCCGTTTTGAGTTGATGGCCCTGGCAGTATTCTTCTGCGTATTCGTCTGCCATGAAGCGTAGGTTGAGATTAAAACTATGGTGGCCTCTAATGGATCGCGAAGCAGAAAATTTTGTATAAGCCTGCAGAGATTGTCTTTTAGTATCGCAGCCATCAAAGGCAGCTCCTATGGAAAGATGCCCTTTTTCGACTGGGCCCTGGATCACATTAGCAACAGACCTTTTAGGCCATTATGTTATAGTTCGTATTGATTACTACTCCAGATATATGAAATTTAAGTTTATTCGTTTGATTTCTTTGCAATCAGTTATCAATGCGATAAACGAAATATTCTGCAGATTAGGATTTCCGAAGAACATGAGGACTGATAATGAATGACATAATGTAAGTACCGAGTTTAATTGATACTGCAAGACAAATGCTATCTAGCAAATATTAACACCACCCCATTGGCCACAAGCAAACGGTGAAGTTGAAAACTTGAATAGGTCATTAGGAAAACGATTGAAAATAGCATTTGTAAATAAAAAGAACTATTTAGAGGAGATACAAAAGTTCATTCACATGTATAATGTAACACCGCATGGTACCACTGGTGTCCCTCCAACAGAACTTGTGAACAATAGGGTATTTAGAGACAAATTGCCTGGAGTACAAGACTTAACCGAAGAATACACGGACTCTGCCGCAAAGGATCGTGATTGGATTGAAAAATAAAAGGGAAAAGAGCAAACTGACAAAAACAGAGGGGGAAAGGAAACAGATATATCGGTGTGAGACAAAGTGCTGATGAAGAAAGTTGTTTTTCCCCATAAATTGACACCAAACAGAGTATGTGTTGAACTCAAGATCAGCTAACGTGGTAGAAGTGTCTAACGAAGGAAAGAACTATAACAGGAATGTAAGCAAGTTAAAGAAAGTTCTGACACCTCAACTGGTATTGCCATCATCACCATTTTCATCCGGAGCAGATGTGGTTTCTAATTCATTCAGACCGCAGTGTTCAACTACGTCCATCCAGCAGTCAGCACAGATTCCATAACAACCGAATTTAATGTCTGAAGATATTTCAACTGGAAAGAAAGACTTAACAATTCGTCTCAAAAACATTAGAGCGATGTGGCAAACCTGATCAAGCAACAATCATAAATAGTTTTAAAAGTTTTAACACGAAAAAAAAATTCTAAGTAAGCGGTTGCAAAATGTCAAAATCAATGTCAAATATACAACCGAGTAGATGTGTTTCTAATAATTACGGTTTTTTACAATACTTTTAGAGAAGTCCAACTTTTTAATTTAAAACACAAAAATTTTACCTTGGCATTTTTTAGTTTTTCACTTGTAGTTTTTTCAAAATACAAGGTAGAACTATTTTAAAACAGATTTAGAAAGCTAATGCCATAAGAAATAAATTAAAAAAAAATTTTTTCTTTGACTTCATTATTTAAGTGGTAATATTTTTTTTAATTTGAAATTTCATAAAAAGTTTAAAAAATGTGAAATTTTGGTCAAAAAGTACTTTTAATTTTTTAAGTATATTTTATAACCAACTATTCTAGCACGTTTAGTTTTTAGTAGTTTGCCAAATTTTGTAGACATGCTGCAAATAAATGAGGTCTGGGGAGACGATTGAAGAAAAAATTAAAATTTTTTGAAAGAAAATTTTTTATCTACACAAAAAGTAATATTTAAATTTATTGTTTGCCAAAATTTTCATTGATTTTAGTTATGTATATACTGGTCTTTAATGGGATGAAAATCTGATTAACGATCTTTTATATGTTCGGAGATATTCAAGGTAAGATTTGGTTCACAAAAATTCACTTTCACTTTTATTCTCTTTTTGGTTTTTAGCGACATTTTATGTTTTTTTTTTATTTGAAAAACTACTGCAAAAAGATTAAACATAGCTTAATAGTAGAGATAATTACCTATCCACTGATATACAATTTGAACATCTTTTTTATTAAAACAGCTGTAAATGATGCACGAAATTATGGAAACTCGTGCAAAAATCTCTTGTTTTATTGTGTTCTTCTAATAAGTGCCTCTAATTTTAATAATTTTTTTCTTTGAAATTAGCGATTCGGTTATTTTTCTAATGCAGCAATTAAATACTTTTTAAAAGAATATGCAAATGTGACTACCTGTATCTATCTATTCCTGGCGGTTTCTTTATAAGTGATGCCCTACTTATCTTATTCTATGCAATATAAAACCATAAAAACGTCGGTTAACATAAAATCGTTGCAGCTCTTAACATTTATTTTTTAAATTGTTTTAAGCCACTTTCAAAATAAACGGCTAAAGTGTTCATGTCATAATTTCAAAAATGATACTTATATCTCTTATATACTTTTACTGACAAATTCGTCATGCTAAACGAAATTCTTCGTTCGTTCCAATTGTGTTCCCACCATTTTTCCTTTATTAAATTACAATTTATTTCTATACAATAAATTCGAATATTTATGAAAACAATAAAAAACCAAAAACAATACCATTACATTTATTACTTAAAAGGAATTGTATTTGCTTACAGAATAAATAAATTATCTTAAAGTTACATTATTACATATGTATGTAAAAGTTCTATTAAATTTTATTAACTTAATATTAAAAAATTATTAATTTTTTTTTAGTTTTGTTCATAAATATAAGATGATAGCAAATCTTTAGATACACTACAATATACATATGTATGTACAATGTATAAGTGTGTCGAAACATTGGAAGTTTTAAATAATCTTTTGTAAGCAATATTCCTACTAAAAAGATGCATTTTCTAAAAGATTGCGAAGTGTTGTTTTTTTAATTTACCTGACTAAGTTTTCTCTCGACATTTGCCGATGAATGTTGTAAAATCGTTATATTTTGGACGAACGCTGAAAGACTTGAAAAAACAGAATCATAACCAGACGTCTTATTTAGAATACTTTTTTTTTCCAAAAATAACCTAAATTTATTTGCTTCAAAGTCCTGTTTTTTTTTTAAATCTTTGGAAAATTTTTAGCTAAGTGCCAAACTGATTTGTGTTAACATTTACTATTAAATTTGGGCCAATACGCCTATCGATTTCATTATATTATAAAAATCAATAATTCATTATTAAATACTTTAACATTTTGTTTATATCGCACTGGGCAAGAATTGTGCTTTAAACTATTTTATCTGCATGAGTGCCTAGATATGCGCTTTCATGATTAAGAAAATTTAAAAGGTTCTTATAATCTACAACAAAAATATCAGTAGTTTTTGTTTAAGTTTTGTTTTAAAAAGTTACTCATTACAATTGTTATTAGTTTTGTTATCTGATTATATTAAATGTTAATCTCTGTCGCTTTGCTTTGGAATATTTTAATAAAATTTTCAATAATACAAAGAATGTACTCAAGAAAGATAAATATGTTTTATTAGTTGCATTAAGGTTATTTAATATGAATTTTGCATGGAAAATAAAGTTTAAGGCACTTATATAGGACCCCATTATGGTTCACAACAGTTGTTATTTTGATGTTGTAAATTTTAAATTGTGTAATGGTTTACGACACTTATCGGTAGTGTTGTAGTTTTATTTGTCTATCGTTCACAACATTTGCAAGTATGTGTTGTAAGAAGTGTCACAAATACACAACTGATTATTACTGGTCGTCTTGCTGCGACGGCATGTTGAAATTTAAAATGGAAAAAATTTGTAAGTAAATATTTTTTGTTTATTGTTAATATCTATAACGACCATTTTTCAGAAAAATTATGAACAAAAAACAAATGGAAATGCTGGTAGATGGTAGAGCTGATATTGGCCGTAGCAAGCCCTCATTTTGATGTAATTTATTATAATAATACCACATAAGCTAAATAGTATGGTTCCCCACTATTTATAGAATTATAAAGGAGCATTCAAGCTAGTGGAGGTGGTCCATACACTGATATATATATATATATATATATATATATATATATATTACTTGTTGAATAAATATGTTTGGTTTTTAATAAAAAAAAAAGTTTTGTTTATTTTTAATTGCAATAATTATTTTAAAATAATTTTAAATATGTGCGTGTTTTTTTTTTAATTGTTGACAGTTTTCCATATAAAGAGATGTAATTTTATGGATAATGTTATGTTGTAGCCGAGACAACACAATATTTAAGTGTTGTGAACCATAATTCAAGTAAGCAACTTACAACCGACTAAGCGGAAAGCCAACGCGTTTGGGATGGGTGTAATATCGTTTCGTCTTTAATCTATATATATATAAAGGGGGTAAAAAAATGTACAGTAATTCATAAAATGAAAACGGCTAGGTCGATTTCTATAAAGTTTCTTGTCAGTTGTTCGTATTTTCGAGGAGAAGGTATTTACGGAAGAAAATTTTGGAAAATACCTCCGGAAAAGTCGGAAAATAGATTTTTTTACGAAATTTTGTGTGAAATTATTCCTTAATGGCTTTACAAATGAAAAAATAGAAAGTTCTTAGTGTAAACCATGGAAAATTGCGGAAAATGCAGAAAATTATAAAAATCAAAAATTGATTTTTTATGAAATTTTATTTATCGGGCCTCTCTTTTTATCACAATATTTGATGATAATTGTGTTGTGTTATTACTCTAAACTTTGTCTGAAGGCTTAAAATTGGGGGAGAGGATAAGTTAGCCGGGTCCACTAGTATTTAATAAAATTTGAATTTAATTAAATTCGTTATGGTGTTAGCAGATAGAAGTTTGAGTTATGTCCATGTACTTCGAACAAATACCAGTGAGTGACGTATTTATGCATTTTATAATAAATAAATCTGATATTTAACTTTTTAAAACTTGGGTAAAACAATTTTTTTACCTGTCAGGACAGCAGCACTATCTGCTGCAAATCTATCAATGTTCTCTTTATAGTCAACGTCATTGTCGATGTGTGTGTAGATTCTTTTTAAGCTCCTTAACTACAGCTTTAATTTTTTAACATTACTTTCCTAAACTTTTCTTGTTTTATTTCTACAGATTTTTCCCCTTTCCTTTCCCGTTTTATCACCATAGATTTTTTCCCCATTTTAATACTTTATTGCTAAATTAACTGCTTTATTAATTATTTATGGTTAAACTAACACGCCGGATATTTCAAGACTACTTACCATTTTATTTAAATTAATTATTTTTTAAGAATTTACAGGATAAGTTTTTTATTTTGTTTTTTATAACAATTACATGTGGTTTTAGAAAAATTGTTATTGGTAAGAAATATTATTACTAATGAAAATATTTGATGTTACTATAATGTACATACTCATTCTTACGCTACTTTTTTTTACTTAAAAGCAATCAAATACGGGCTACTCATGAGGCTCGATTGTTAAATTAAATATGAAATGAAATTAATAGAGTTATTGAAAATTCACCATGTACTTCGGCAATAACAAAGAAATAACTTTATACTGTCGCACAGAAAAACGTTCTAAACGTATTCGCTAGTACGAATACTTATGCGTATCCAAATAACACCTTGTTGCACAGGCTGGCGGAGCTGGCCGAAACAACAAACACCACGATCCGAAATAGTACCACGGAATTGTTGACGACTAGGTGAGAATAGATTTAAGTGATATTCTTCACCGAGTGAACGGTCTGAACCACCCCCTCCTTAAAAATTTACAATATTCCAGCAAAGATTGTGGCGCATCATTTATTCAAAAACAGGTGGTGGTGATTGTTGTTGGTTCTGTTTTGCCTCACCTGGTAGCCGCAAATGCTGGTAACTATTGTGAACGCTAATATTAAAGCGAACAGCATTAGGTGCCGTGCGATGATTACGTACATTTAAATAAAATATGTGGTCTGGTCTTGGTAAAAAACGACTACGTGATTGTGCGTTTGTACCAACTAGAGGTACAATATTTGGTAATAAATCTAAAGATAAGGTACTGATGTTGATCCAGCAGCATTGTTATTGTGTGCGGAACATCCTGAGTTACACGAAGAGGAGGATGATGACATCGATTCAACACAATTTATAGACAGCGACGGCGGTTTTGAGTAACTACTAATTCTCTAAGTCATAAGGAAGATGAGACTTGTCCATTGATTTTATCTTCTGGACAATATACATAAATTTCCTTTAAGGTCTCAATAGCATTAAGGCACTGTAAGTCTGAATCATTTAAGGTGTATCACGTAAATCTAAAAACTTAAAAAAATATGTTGTTTTCATTTAAGGCACAAATTTCACATTTTATGTACATACTTTTAACTGTTTAAAACCATTTCAGGCTGCGATACTCCATATGGTATGAATACATGCATTTGCCAATATCCTCTTAGACTTAAAAAATGTAACAGTCGCAGTTTTGATAACGGCATCACACAGTAAGGATCAAACCATGAGTTATACTTGATGGCCTAATTCGCTAAAGTCGTATCAATAGCAGTGAACAAGAACTTACTGCTGACAAAACTAACGTCACAAGTGTTTAGTAGCAAACGTTTCAGTGGTGAAGGAAAGACTTAAGCGTTATCTAAAAAAGGAAATGTAAATATATAAATATATGTAAAAAATATTAATTCATAATTACAGTTCTTTTGGTATCAATAACATCTAAAAACTTATGATATGTATTATCTACAATAAGCCACTGACAAAATGGGCTCAAAATTATTTCACCTGATTAAAATCCAAAGTCACGCCATACAGTTCTAATGTTACCAATTTTGTGCATCTTGTGGTAAAAGAATCTCGAATAGTTTGACTGAAGTGTTGTATTTCTCTCCCAATGTGTTAAGAAGGAGATTGTTCTTTGAGCTTAATACTTCTGGTTTTATAGTGAGATCATTCAAGCATGTCTTCTAAAATTCCCAAAGGCAAACGCTTCTGACAAAGATATATATTTCTCCATAAACGTGTATCCAAAACAAATTTTTGAAAGCGTCTGCACATGGTGGAATAAAAAAAGGTTTGTTTGGTAATACTTTAAATTTTCTGATTACATCCTGGAAATTTAAACAAAAATATATATTGTTGCGCCCTTACAACTCTTGTAATAGCAAAATAGTTGAAATACTCTTACTTCATTAACGCTATCAAAGACCAGTTATCTAAAAATTTTAATATCTCATATAAGACCTCATTACACAATTCTTTTGGCAGATATTGTGATTGCAATTCCTCAGCAAATTGATTAGCCTGCCGTTCACCTTTATCAACAAAATCTCTATCATCATTTGTTATGGTTGCTTCAGTGTAATTGCCTTTTGCGGCCTCCGTATGAATAGCCGCTTTCCTTAAGGTGATTCATCTTGGTCCAATATGTGCGGAATTTGTATACACGCACGTAAAGGCAAATGTGCACATGTGTTTAAGTCCATATAACTACAATATTTTAAATGTTTTGCATCGTTAACTTGATGCGGAAAAACGAAATTAGGTATTTTGAGGTTTTAAAAACGAAACTGCGTCTAAAAACACACAGAAATATATAAAGAATTAATATCAAAAGGTTAACGGCATTAATAATATGAAACCAATGTAGGTAATAATAATATTTATGTATGTAGCCTTTTTTTCGAAATTGTGGTGTTGTTGTAGATAGTAATTAAAATGGAATACAAGACAACTATTTTTGGAATTTTTGTCTTATTTTTATAGCTGCATAATACTTAAGAGTTTTTCCAGTTGCTTGAAGTCACCAAAAGCTTAACGTAGGCACCTCTTTCCTTTTCGGTCCAAGTCAAACACTGTGAAACTGTTATGAACAGTTTTTATACATATACTTCTATATACACACAATATTTAAGTCATACAGGGCCTCTTTTTTATACCATGCAACCGATGTAAATAATTTCTTTTTACATCGAATGCATAAAAGAGTTAATTGTATGTTATTTATATGAAAAATTAATATTGCGATTATTATATCAAGATGTAAAAGAATGCACCTTTTTCAATTTGTACCCGAACAATTTGCATACAGAGATTTGGTAGAAGCATCTCTAAAATTTTTTCCATAAGGTACATTTATTTTACTAGTTAGCAGCGGCTTTTCAACAAATACAACATTGCAAAAATAATATGGCCTTTTATTGTTGCTTTGTGCGGTGGAAATGCCAAAAGCAGAAAGAGAAAAGAGATAATAAAAGATAATTGCTCTAAATACGAATTCTTGCTTTCTTTTTTTGAATGCTTGTTGTTGGTAATTTCTGAAATTCGTAAGCAGACGCAGTGAAATATAAATAACTTTTGACATGTTTAACTACATACCAGCTGGGCGAAAGACACTACCCAGTAAAATAATATACCTTGGCGCACACCATTTTAAATAAATTATTAGGAATATACTAACTGCTCCGTCTTTTCCTTTACGTCGAACTTGAGTTTTGCGTTGTGTCTGCATCTTGCAGCATTTTACTGACACTTTCTCCTGTTTAGGAAATTTTTTCTGCATTTTCTTCGACCGCTTGAATTCAACTCCTTCTCGCAGTTAGTAGTTTTAACACAGTCGTCATCTTCACCAATTGCCGATATTAATAGCTGGTACAGAAACCCTGTAAACAGATTTATGAATATCTTTATGATGCCCCAAGGGTATCAACTGTGGCGTCCTTTACATTTAGAAAAGATGTGAACATTGCGATATGCTTCCTTAAATTGTTACCTCTTAAGCTGTCAGGCATTTTAGCTCTGCATTCCTCTGAAAATTGTCTTAGTAACGGAAACGCTCTGTAATACGGCTTGCTGAATGGGGAAAAAACTGTTTTTTTTTAAATATATTTGTTTTTTTCTTAATTCCAGCCTGGGTTCTATATTTGAGTATTAAATAATTGCCTTCATGCACAATGGTCTTAAGAGGACGCTGACTGTCCTTTCTAATTTTCCACGCAATGTTAAGCGAAAAAACTGCTTTGAGAGTGCGATTGATTATGCCGACATATTTATTAGGATTTCAGTTTCAATAGTTTCTGTAATGAGCCCCTTGTTTTGGTAGCTATTAGTGGTTAGACGTTCGATTTCTCCAGCCCGCTTTCTGTTAAAAATCTGAAAAAATCAAAAGTCCCTACTGAATTATTTTTCAAGCTCATTAATGGCGTGAACCATTATATTCTTTAAGAATGTATATACGAGGGCTGCTCTATATATTTCTGGCCTAATAGTGAAAATGCGAATATTTATAATCAAAAACAGTTTGAGTGTTTTTCAAAGTATTCTCCAGCATGATTTATACACTTTTTCATGCGCTCAAACCAGTTGTCGAACCACTTTTTCCACTCCGATTGAGAAACCTCTAAAACATGGTTTTTGAACACTTCAACAGCTTCTTCTGGCGACGAATATCGTTGACCACGCATTTTTTTCTTGATGTGCGGAAGTAAGAAGAAGTCATTAGGTGCCAAGTCAGGGCTGTACGGCGGATGACCCATTAATTCGACGTTTTGGCCGGTAAAAAACGCTCTGGTTTGAGCCGATGTGTGAGAGCATTGTCATGGTGAACAATGATTCGTCTTCTCTTGTTGGTTTTTCGAATTTCTCCGATGACTTCAGGCAAACAAATTGTAGTGTACCACTCAGAAGTGACCGTCAAGCGGAACAGTCGCCACATGACCAGTTTTGCCCAAGAAACAGGCGACCATTTGCTTCGAAGTGCTTCTTCCACGAACTACTTTCGTTGGATTTTGCTCGTCTTTGAAGACTCACACGGTCGATTGTTGTTTCGTTTCGGGCTCATGCGCATAGATCCATGATTCGTCACCTGTGACGATCTTATAAACGTCTTTTTAAGCACCGCAATCGTATTTTTGCAACATTTCTTTGCACAAATCGACACGAGACTTTTTTTGAGCGACTTTGAAATTGTGCGGGATCCAACGAGAACAAACCTTTTTTACGGCCAGGTGTTCATGCAGTACCGAATGTATGCTGGTGGAAGAAATATCCAAGGATGTCTTTATCTCTCGGTATATCGCATGTCGATCTTGCATTATGAGTTCACGCATGGCATCAATGTTCTCTGGCACAACAGCCGTTTTTGGACGACCTTCACGGAATTCGTCTTTGAGCGAGCTTCGGCCACGATTAAATTCATTATACCAATTTTTCACAGTGCTATAGGATGGTGTATCATCGCCATACAAAGATTTAAGTTCATCAATGCACTCTTGTCGTGATAATCCACGTCGAAATTTGTGAAAAATGATGGCACGAAAATGTTCACGAGTTAATTCCATTTTTTTCTATATTAATTTTTTCAAGTCACTGTTAACAACACAAATAATGGTCGTACGTCAAAACGTTTTGAGTACGATTATGCTTAAAAATTACAAACTTTCCAATGGAAATGTCAGATTGCACTTGGCAGCACTCAGTGTTGCCAGGCCAGAAATATATATAGCAGCCCTAGTAGTTTTTTTAATATCACTTCTTGAAGGCAATATTATTATTATTATTTATTAATAGATATAATTTCATGTTACAAATTTTTATCTATAATTGGCATAACATATTGTTGTAAGCCAGATTGGCACGATACAAAGAAATAAAATTGATTCTTAAGATAATACATTAATTTCTATTTTATATATATGTATATATAAATTAAACAAAACAACAAGTCTTTTTCTTTTGGTGATCCGATTAAGAATAAATTTTATTTTATCAATTGTTTTATAAATGCCGTTATTTTTAACTAAAAAGTGCTGACCTAGTGTCTGCACCATAATTACAATTTTCGCTGTTCTGACCAATAGGAATTCTATAATTAAGCTACGTAATCAAAATTATTAAACTGCAGAAATATAAAAGCAAAGTAATCATGAATACAAAGAAATATAAAAGGAAGTAATATGAGATGTTCAACAAACAACAATAGTAGTGTTCACTCCGCTAATGACGGTATTAGGGATATTCGCTTCGTTTATTACATGCTATGCAGTGGCTGTGTTAACTCCTCCCCCACTTAAGTGAGGGCCGTCCTCGGTCCTGCGAAAACCATCAATTGTAGCCTGGATCTTCTGGCGCAGATGCTTGCTTTTTTGTAGTTGAATTACCTTAAAGATTGCATAGAAGGCAATCAAAACAGCCGCCGTGACCAAGCTAGAAACTGCCGGATTTTTGACAAGTTCGTTTCTTACTTCTCCAATATGACGCAGATTTTCAGCGCTCATTTTCCGAAGGTACGGAAGGCTAAGTATTTCTTGATGGCTCGTGATATTAAGGCTAGGTTCCGGTAACGGTCTTTACGGAGCCTTCAGTAAGTTTAACTTCGACCGTGTTGTCGTTTATGATGATGATTCCGTCATCCACTACCATTATTGGTTCTAGATGACTAGGCCGAGTAAGGCAGTGCGCCAAGCCGCCGGAGTGAATTTGTTGGGCACAGGTAGGTACTGGTAATTCTTTGCAGAATGTTGACGTTAGTGCTGTGCTGCAATTTCCAATTGCAAGTATTTTCTTTCCACAGTCTGCGACCATGTTGTTTTCAGCGAAATGTAGGATTGTTTCATTATGTTGAACGGGAAAGAGCATTACCTTTTTACATTCTAATTTAGGATCAGGATACTTAATTAAGAAGCTCAAAAAATTATCATTTAATAGTACTTTATTTATTTATAAGTGGCCTGTGTCAATCTGTCTAGCCTTTGAATCCCTGAGAATAACGTTAACTGTCTCTGTTAGCTTGTTTATTTGTTCTTGTGCCTTCGTATTTATCCTCACTTGTTCTTTTTCCGATTCAATGAGCTGTTGCTGTCCAAATTTCATTCTTTCAAAGTCATCAAAGTCCGGTGTACTGGCGATCACTTTGAGTGCCGTGCCTAAAAAGTTGATGCTTCTAGCATTCCTATGGTGAGTGCCCAATGACGCCAGGAGTGTTTTAATATGGGTTAAGTCGGAGTCCAATAACTTTACCATGTGGGATAAAGGAAAATTACTTTGGAGTGGTTCTGTCTCATCTATTATCTCATAATACGTTGTCAAGTTCGTGGTTTGTTGTAGGTAGTTAAAATCCTGCCAAATAATGATGTCCCCGTCTGTTATTGGGATATAGTCCGATTTAGAGTAATCAATTAGCTTCGTCGCCGTCACATAGATGAAAATCGCCATAGTCAAAACTCTGAAAAACAACCTCATTAGTAAAAATATAAAAATATAGTAATAATAAAAAAATTATCTCAAGTTGTCCTTATGGACCACCCTCCCCTCGATAAGTACTGTGCTTCCTAAGTCTGCCTCAACTGTTTTTTCTGTATAGAGAGGAGTTAGCTTGTTGCCCAATCTTCTGTTATTTTTTACCCAAACTCTTTCTCCGACCTCAAATACTCTATTCTGCCTAGAGGTGTTATTTCGTTCTAACTGCGTTCGTTGGGCATTCACAATTCTGTCAGATATTTCCTGAGTAAGTTGAGGTGATAAGACGTGGATTGCATCGATCGGCCTCTCATTCGTAACGGAGTGAATTGACCGGTTATACTTAATTGTCGCCAACAAAACGATTTCAACCGTATCGGTAATTTTGTTTTGAAGCTTAATGCACCTTGCAATTTCCATTAGAGTGCTGTGAAAGCGCTCCACTTGTCCATTTGAGGTGCTATGAAGGGGAGGCGCATTTGATACATCAATCCCAAATTCATTTCTTAATAGAGACACGATTGTCTCGGACTTTAATGATGGTTCATTATCGCAATAGATACTTTTTACATTGGGGAAGTAATTTACTAGTTGCAAAATCGCCGCTTTTAAGTCGACAATTGTGCGCGAGGGAACAGGTTGAACTACGGAGAATTTTGAGAGTTTATCTACACAAGTAAGAAAATATTTTTGGTCTGTAGAAAAAATATCAATATGAAGCATCTCGCCTACGTACGATGGTGTAGGTGTAATACCCATTTTCTGTTTCTGTGGGTGCCTGTCATATTTTGCTCTTGAGCAAATTTTGCAATTTATTACGATTTCATTTGCTAATTTTGCCATGTTTGGGAAATAGTAATCCCTGAGAATTTGCTTCACATTTTCCTGAGCAGCCCTATGGGCTCGGTTATGCTCAGTAACCACTATCTCTCTCTGGTCATTCTTGTCAGTAACATCCAATACCACATTCTTGCAGTACCAGAATCTTGTCGATGGGAAGGCTCTAATCAGGTCATTCTGGATCGCCGCCAGTGTTGGTACGTCGCAATTAATTGCATTCACTACTTCTGGATTTACAGCCAGTTTCATTTCCTCAATAAGGCTATCCTTATTGGTAAAATTAATCATATGCCGCGTTTTGTTGGTGAAGAATATGAAATCCCGTCTAAGGGGAAAGTTCGCTTGTTCCAATATAATTTGGTTTCTATAGCAATTCAGTGGCCTATCCGTTGATTCAATCACGCAAGTCATAGACATTTCACTATGTATTGTAGCAACGTCGGAGATTGCTTCTTCTTCTAAGGTGTGGATATGTTGGCGTGAGAGTGCATCAGCAACATAATTTTCCCTGCCAGGCTTATGGAAAATCCTTGGATTATGTTCATCTATAAATGCCTTCCAACGCTTTATTTTAGCGTTTGGGTTCCGGTCCGACACCGCAAAGGTGAGCGGCTGATGGTCCGTATAAATATTAAGGTTCCGCGCCCCATAAAGGTAATTTCTGAGCTTTTGCAAAGCCCAGACAATGGCTAGCAATTCGCGCTCATTTGTTGCAAAGTTTAACTCCCTGTCTTTGAGAGTCCTGGAAATCATTGTGATGGGCCTTCCGTCTTGTGACAGAACAGCTCCCAAACCAGAAGCGGAGGCATCTGTCGTTAAATCAAATGGCTTCTTAAAGTCCGGGTAAAGCAATATGACGTCCTCCGAAGACAATAAAACCTTAAGCCTGTTGAATGCCTTGACCTGTTCATCATCGAATTTTATTCTTATTTTCTTGGACTGAGTCGCACTAACTTTACCGT
Organism: Gymnosoma rotundatum; assembly: GCA_916610165.2. NCBI lineage: Eukaryota > Metazoa > Arthropoda > Insecta > Diptera > Tachinidae > Gymnosoma > Gymnosoma rotundatum. The sequence continues at coordinate 115,776,858 of OU744336.1, forward strand.
TTTCTCTCTTTAGGATGTCAGTCAAAGGTTTTGCTATTGAGGCAAAATTCTTAATAAAACGCCTATAGTAGCTGGCTAGGCCTAGGAAAGATCTGACATTAAACAATGTCGAAGGTTCCTGGTAGTTTCTTATTGCTTGCACCTTATCGGGGCTCGTTCTGATTCCACCCCTAGATACAATGAAACCAAGATATTCAACACTTTCTTTGAAGAAATGTGATTTATTTCGTGATACCCTCATGTTGGCCTCATAAAGTCTTTGTAGAACCCATGCAATGTGGTTAACGTGATCCTCTTCGTTCTCTGAAAAAATTATAACATCGTCCACGTAGACGTAGCATGACTTCCCTATCTGCTCTCGCAGTACGTCGTCAATGGCTCGCTGAAAAATGCTGGGTGCATTCTTCAGGCCGAAAGGAAGTCGGCAGAATTCATACTTGCCGTTTCCGACAGAGAAAGCGGTCTTTTCTCTGTCGCGTTCCGCCAGCAATATCTGGTCGAAACCAGACTTCAGGTCAAGTGTCGTAAAGAACTTGGCCTTTCCCAAGTTTGAGAGGATCACTGTTACTTCTGGAATTGGGTATTTATCGTCTATGGTGTTTTGATTCAGTTTCCTGAAATCTATCACCAATCTTTTATTTATATTTCCCTCTTCGTCCTTGCCCTTCTTGTCAACAACCCAGATAGGATTGTTATAAGGGGACCGTGAAGGTCTTATTATACCATTTTTTAAAAGGTCACGTATTTCGTTATTTACGAAATCGGCCACACCCATAGGGTAAGGGTATAGTCTTGAGTAGACTGGGTCATCACTAATGGTACGAATGGTGGCAACAATGTTTGTATTGAAAGGTAATGACTCGTTTGGGTTTGCAAAAACCCCCGACAGACCTTTCATTATTTTCTGAAATTTGCCCAGTACTGTGCGAGGCACTTCAATATCCTCGACCTGTGTGAAACTTACATTCTCACAGTTTAAAAATTTTAATTTTTCCGTTCCCGAATTAGTCCGGATTTCTTTATTCTTAAAATCTAAAGTAGCACCTGTCCGCGTAAGCAGATCAAGGCCAATGATCCCGTCGAAAGTTGACAGCGAGGGGAGTATGAAAAAAAACTGTTGATTCCAAAAAGGTTTACGACGCATTTTTCATAAACATTATTAAATCCATGAATGGATTTAACTATAAAAGACTTATCTACAGGAGTTACATGTTTTAAGCCGCTTAGAGGCTTTATATAATTTTTTGAAGCACCAGAGTCTATTAATAATTTTATAGTCTTCCCCGCTATTACCCTTTCTATGAATGGGAGCAGGGAGTTTTGCCTAAAAAATTAACTTCATTATATTCGTTGTCATCATCTATTTCTGATGCTTCCCTATCTGCTGTTTCTTGGTACTCCTCCCGTGCCTGATCGCATTGAGGTTTTGCTTGTGTGATATGATTGATTCTCTGGTGTTTTATGCCTGTGAATCTAGCTGATTCGTCATTTGGCCGTTTTACTGCTCTACCATATTGATACTGATTGTTCTGGAATGGTCGGTTTTGTTGTACCGACATGTTATTGTTATTAAATCTGAAGTCATTCGGTTGTCTAAGCCGTAACGAATGGTCAACGTCCATTGGTTGGACTTCCGTTTGTTCAAATCGGCGTTCTCTGCCTAAAACCGGTTTTTTGAAAAAATTTGGACTCTTTCCCTGCGGATACTTGACTCTCTGTTTTTCTTTGTCATACATGCCCTTAGCATAATTTGTTGCGAACAAGTAGCGCTCGTGATTCGATTCAACTTCCTGAGCTAGTGCTAGTGCCGACGGAAGGTCACTTGGCCTTGCCGAAAAAAGCACGTCGCTTAAGCTCTTCCTAGTACCCGAAATAAATACGCGAAGCGCATCCGCCCTATATTTTTCATTCATTGAAGCGGCAATATCTTTGTCATATGTCATTACGGCTTTGTTCGTCAGAAGTGTTAACTTTCTTTCTACTTCATCATAAAATTGTGAGAGCGTAATGCTTCCTTGTCGGAGCGTGGAAAGCTCTTGCTCAATCAAATAAATAGTCGGTCGATAATGGCCTTAAAGTTTAACGCGGTATTAAAGGAAGCTAGCGTCATGTCCGCTGTTCCCTTTACTTTATTTCTAATTATGGCGACGGCTTGGTAGTGCCTGGAACTACCCTTGTGATTCTCGAAAATTTTGTAAACCGTATGCGCCGCCTGTCTCCAGGCGACATAAGCCTCCTGTTTGCCCTCAAAATCAGGCAGGGATTTCACAATGTCCAGTGACTCATCGCACTGTATCCCCGGCACTATTTGTATGTCTTCATAAGCTGCGACCTCTGAAGGCGAGACCGAAATATCGTTCAGTTTTTTATTAAGATCTTCAATCTGTTTGTCAAATGTCTGTTTTTGTACCTGTAGAGCAGCAGTTATAGCGGAGTTCATTAGAACCCTTAATTGGTCTGCATCTATTGCCATTTTGTTCTGCCACCAATTGTCTGCACTTGATTGAATCCTATCGGTTCTGTTCCCCACTTCTATTTTACTGAAATTTTCTAAAACCTGGTAAAGTTCGTTGTCTGACTCGCTATCAGTCATATGAGGCTAGTCAAAAAAATTTTATGAAAATCCTGAGCCAAAATTTAAAATCCACTCTTGCAAAGATTTACACGAAATAATTTTTCACAAATGTATTTATTTAACTGCTACAATTAATTTCTATTTTAATTTCAAAGAGTTATTGTAATTAATGTAATTATTATTATACTGAACGCTCTACTTACAATTTTATCATAATTAATTACTCTAATTTTCTATAGCCAGTGTAGATTTATTATAAGTTGAAGTTGATTTTGCTGTTTATCCTGCTGCTTGTGTTCCTTTACGCAAGATGAGCTCCAAAAATTTACGAATTCTGCAAGTATACCAGTTTTGACGGACTTCTTTCTTTTTTAAATTTTATATTGATGTTTCGTTTTTGTTTTTATAGATTAAAACAGCTTTATTCGTTTTGGTTTGATTTGATTTTTATTGCAATGAATTAAATTCTCTGCAAGACACAGTTTTTCTGCTTATGCTTTTATTGATTAAAGAATATTAATTCTATTATTCAAAATTTTAAATAGTCACTAATTTAATGAACTTAACAGTTTTACTTATTTTTGTTTGAATTGAGTTCTATTGTCATGCATTAAGTTCTTTGCAATACACAGTTTACCGCTTCCCTTTGTACTGATTAAAATATATTAGTTATGTTATTCAAACTCTGAATTTGTCACTAATTTAAATTTTTGCAAAATATTAGAATACTTTCTGGTTCAAAGTTTATTTTATTTTTATGTTTCACTCACTTCTGGGTTTAACTGTCAGTACCTTTATTTTTTGCAATAATTTTACTGTAATGTTTTGCTGCCTTTGCTTTTATAGCTTGTCACAGATTTTATTTATAATTATATGTTTAAGTTTTATTGTTACTAATTGAGGTTTCAATAGAACAGTTTTCTGTTTATAATGTTTTTTATCTTTGTGTTTTACTTAACAAAATGAACTGTCTGTTTTTGCTTTTATAGCTTTACAGAGATTTATTTATTATTTTACATTAAAACTTTTCTGTTATAATTTAATTTTAAATTGCCCCACGTTGGGCGCCAATTAAACAAAACAACAAGTCTTTTTCTTTTGGTGATCCGATTAAGAATAAATTTTATTTTATCAATTGTTTTATAAATGCCGTTATTCTTAACTAAAAAGTGCTGACCTAGTGTCTGCACCATAATTACAATTTTCGCTGTTCTGACCAATAGGAATTCTATAAATAAGCTACGTAATCAAAATTATTAAACTGCAGAAATATAAAAGCAAAGTAATCATGAATACAAAGAAATATAAAAGGAAGTAATATGAGATGTTCAACAAACAACAATAGTAGTGTTCACTCCGCTAATGACGGTATTAGGGATATTCGCTTCGTTTATCACATGCTATGCAGTGGCTGTGTTAACTTATACATATATACACAAATATACACACACATACATACATATACATATATACACACATACATATATATATATATACATACACATATATACACACATACACATATATACACACATACACATACATATATATATATTATATATGTATAATATTAACGTAAGTGTATTACAGGATTTTATAAAACAAACTCATTTATTAGTAATCTTCTATATTTCAGACAAATTTCAAGATATTTATATAGTTTATTGTAGTCTGCACCATTTAAAATTACAATTAGTTCACTTTCATTAAGGATTCCCTTACCAAAGCATTCCTGTCTGTATGCCTTATAGATAGGGCATTCACCAATAAAATGTAAAACATTTTCAGGCCTATCTAAGTTGCATATTGAGCATATACCATCAGTATTATTCCGAAAGGCTCTACCGCTTATATCTAGTAAACCACATCTAGCTCTTATTATTAGCCCAGTCATCCGCGACGAATAATTGTAATGCAATATTGGTTTTGTGTAGAAATTTAGTCGAGGGTATAGATCATGGAATTGTGAACCGAGTGCGTTGACAATGTGCGCCATCAGTTGGTGTAGAATAGTTTTAAAGTTTTGGTTAGATATGGTACACAAGTTGTCGATTTCGGAATATTTTTCCTGCAATACAGATTCCCACTCTGAGTACCAATACAATTTGTTGTTTATTATATATTCAGCTAAGATACGAGGTAATCTATGTTCATTCATCTTTAATGTTTTTCTAATATAGTAAATGTGCAATTTTAAGGTGGTAATATATATAGAGTGCAATCCTGTCTCCAGATGTAGTGCATAATTTGGTGCTTTACTTGGTAAGCCTAGCAATCTTTTGATAAAAAATCTAAAAAGTTTTTCAACTTCGTCGTATTTTTTATACCCCCACACTTGTGAAGCATAAAGCATTATTGACTTTGAGGCCGCTTAAGTTTATTATGATTGGCTATTTGTGGATTGTTTATATATTTCAGCCAAGTAGAATTAATAGCCAGTTTGGCGTTCGACAATTTATTCAAATGTTTTTTAAAAGATATGTTATACGTGAATTCAACTCCAAGGTATTTGTATGAGTTAACAATCTCGATCAGTTCATCACCATATTTCCAATTCAGATTTGAAGAAATCCTTGTACAATTACGAAAAACTATAATTTTGGATTTTCAAGGTTTACTTTTAAACGCCAAGTTAAACAGTAGCTACGAAGTTTGTCTATCATAGTTTGTAAGCCGCAAGAAGAGTCGGAAAGAATAACAATATCATCAGCATATAAAAGTATTTTGACATTGACACCAGCAACGTTAACACCTCCTGGAAGTTGATCAACTAAGTCATTTGTGTATAAAGAAAACAATAATGGGCTCAGGATGCACCCCTGTTTTACTCCAATTTCTACACAAAATGAGTCAGAAAAAGAACTGCCGTATAGGATTTTGCTTTCAGTTGTTTCATACAAGCCCTGCAGCAATCTAACTATTTTGGTTGAAAGCCCTAGACGAGACAGTTTATAAAATAAACAGTCCCGAGGAATAGTATCAAATGCACATGAAAAATCAACAAAAAATGCATAGGTATTTTTGCCATTTGCCTTATTAATATGCACGATATTTGACAGATTGAATATATTGTCTACAGTGGAGTAATTTTCTCTAAAACCGGCTTGATATTCATTTAAAATATTATTATAATCAATCCAGAAAGTTAAGCGGTTGAGGACAATTTTATTAAATATTTTGCCTATAGTATCATTCAAAGATAGCCCACGGTAATTTGCTGGGTTATTTGGATCACCTTTTTTATGCAGTGGTATTATGGTGGAATTTCGAAAACATGCTGGTATTTTTTCATGTAAAAAGATTTTGTTGAATGTATTTAATAATTCTTGCTGTAAAACAGCAGGAGCATATTTGTAGAATTCAAATGTAATGCCATCATTACCTGGAGCTTTATTCGTCTTCAATGTTTGAATAACCGTTAAGAATTCGTAGTATTCAATTGGCGAGTCTAATATGGTATCAATGTAGTAAGGCATACACCAACTAATTGTTGGAGGCTCATCATTTCTTTTCAACATACTGCTAAAGTACGAATAAAAGTCATCAATACATAAGTTAGAGGAAGATACGAAATTACGAGTTTTCATTGTATTTGACAGTTTCCACCAATCACTAGAAGTTTTTACTGTATTAAGTAGCTCTAAATTTTTATTGAATAATTGTAGTTTTTTAGTTTTGCAGACCATGAGGTATTTACGTCTAGAGATTATGTAACGATTTTTATTTTCTATACTGTGGTTCCTTCTGTAATATTTTAGGTTCTTTTTCATAACTGCATGTAATCTAGCACACTTCCAATCAAACCATTTTTGCTTGGGTTCAAAACGAAAAGAGCTATTAGGAGATTTAATATTAGCTTGCTTGATCATGATAGTTAAATTTGAGACGTAGTCATCAATAGGTGCATCTGTATTGTAATTATATTTAGAGTTAGTAACTATGGCATTCAGTTTTTCTGCATATTCATCTGCATTATTTTTGCGCCAGTATAATTTGTTTGAAACAGTTCTATCTCCACAATTATGTCTGCCAGGTATTAGTATTTTTAGACATATGGGCATATGATCCGAGTATGGCTTATTGCCAATAAAAAACTCTTCAATGTATTGCAGCGACCTATAAGAACATATACAGTAATCAATAACAGAATTGCCCCTACCACCATGAAAACTAAATTCGCCCTCCGCATCATTCAGGGTTCTACCATTAAGAATAATTCCACCAACGTTTTCCACCAAATTCATCAATTTCCGACCTTCAGTATTAAAAATTTTGTCCTTAGAGTGTCTTGTTTCCCGGATATGTATCCAGTTCTTCAATAATTCTGTATCTAGTAATTGCTCCTCGGATACTCTAGCATTAAAATATCCTATTAATAAGTAGTTTGTAGGACTTAAACTCTCCATAAATTGCTGTAATAATTCAAAATCATTGTTCCAGTTTGTGCAGTTCAGATACCTTGGTATAATAGTGTGTTATCGATTCTTAGAGTTAATACAATATTTCCCAATATATTTGTAAATTTTAATAAATTCGTTCGTTTAAACAACTTTTTGAATCCATACAAGCAACCACCACTGGCCCGTCCCGCATTGTATATTTTTGTTGCCGGTATCCATTGTAAAATGTAATCTTTAAAATAGATTTCAAATGACTTTTGTTTATCCTCTAACACATGTGTTTCAAATAAGAAAAATATATCAAAATTACGCATATATGCTATAAAATTGCCAAAATTTATTGCTTTTAGAAGATTTGCCACATTATATGATATTAGGTTAAGGGAAATGTGTTGCTATTGGGATTCAGTAGTAAACATCTCATTACCGTCACTGCTGCGTGTTTCACTTAAAACTGTGACATACAAGCACCCACATTCCGTCATAAGGTTTTGCATAAAAGACAAGTCATCATTAGAATAAGGCATAATTTTGTCCTTTACCCATGTAAATTTCCTGTTATTTACATATATACAAAATTCTCCAAGTCGAACCTTGACACTTTTATTTTTATTTTTAATTCTCCTGCTTATCTGTCGTAGGTTGTATCGCATGCATTGTTCTTCGTCCGTGAAATCTTTTTGAATATATATTTTAGTGCCTTTTAATTTTCCTCTTGCTGATAAAGCCATATTCAGTTCCAAATTAGACCCCAAATTAAAAACAAAATGTTTTCCTCTATTCAACATACGCGTAGATGAAATATTCACATTTATATTTAATGTATTTGAACAAATTTTATTGAACTCGGCCTTGGCATCTCTCACGTTGTTACTTTTTAGTCCAGTGACTACAATGTTTGATAGACGAGACCTTCTGTCAATAAATTCGATACGCGATGTAAGTCTTATTACTTCGTTTTTTAATTTATGATTTTCTTCTTTCAACTCCTCTAGTTTGGCTTTTAATGTAAATAAATCTTCCTTTTTCGCAACATCTTTCAGTTTTTCATAAAAAATGTTACGCAGCATATCCCATGAGAAAACGTCTACATTGCTTTGAGCGGTCATGCTAATATATTTTTTAGTACTATTTTTAAGCTCAGGCGATGGCAACGATCTTTTAATATTCATTTACTTTTGTAGAGTATACTTTCAGGCAAAAACGATAATTGTAGCTTAGCTGCAGTTTATATGCAAGCAGATGTATAAACAACACAACAACCACACTTTATAATTTTTATATGCAAGCCGATAAGTATATAAACAACAGCAACAATGCCACTATTAATATGCAGGTGTAAATACACGATATTAAAAGAAACAGCTTACGCCAACAGCACACATCAACAAAGCAAAGCCAGAAGATAAATTTAAAATTAATAAATTTATGTCTTTATTTTATTTTTCTTCTTATTCTTGCGAAGTTTTATCTTTCTTTTTCCTTCTTTTATTTAATAAATAAATTCAGAGGCAAATTTATTACACTTTTTGACACTTTGAAAACAATGTTGTCATACTTGAAGGCAATATTACTTTTTTGTGTGCATTGGTCCGCCAAAGCTTTTTTTTATTCACCAATTGGATATTCTCTTTCAAGAGGTGTAAGAAATACTTCAAATTTTTAATGGTATCAATGTTTTACCGTAGATGTTTTAAACCGCAGTTTGTCGCAAAGCCCTTACGCAGTTGTCAAAATAGTATGGCTTATAAATGTCTTTTAATTCTGTAACAGCACTTTCAAATGACTTAACCTCAATCAAAAATCGCCACAAGCCTCAACTCTGCTCTAATCAAATTGTATTAGTGTCTTAAACAATATTTTTCGGTAAGCTTGTTTGCGAATTTTATTATTTGTTCATCATAACGCATGATTTTGTCATTTCGAATCACTGGAAAAATTTTAGTCCCTAAAGCGGTTATTAGACGATCAAACTTCGCATGTGAGCACGGCCTGATGACAAGCCATAAAACTCATGTAATAGGGAAAATTTCGTGTTTGTTCGCGTCGCTGGATGAAAATCAAAAATGTAAATTTCATTTGTGTTTTTGTAAGCGAACGGTGAAGATGGCATAGTTAGAGCGCACGAGTTAAATATAACTAATAGGTAAATTATATTACATTGAAATTCTTATTAATTAGTTAAAATTAACAATTTAAAACTTGCTTTATTTTAAATAAATGATATTGCATTCATATTTTTAAAATTTTAATACCATTCTTATAACGAAAATGCAATACAATAAGTTAATAAATTTTTTATAATAATGCAAGTTTGAATATAAATATACATAATTTAATTTGTAAGTTTGGCTTTAAGGTTAATACCAAAATAAAATCTTAAAAAAAAAAATAAAATAAATAAAACAAAAACAATAAAATAGTATATTTCTTTTTGAAATAACTGAATAAAGTTATTTAATTCGGTTTTAAAAAGAAGTTATTAAAGTATATGAAACTTTGCCGGAATTAATGCAAATAAAAAGTGATGTTTATAATAACAGAAAATTAAAACAAAAGTTTTAAAAAAGCTTTTAGAAAAATTAAAGAAAATAGAACCAAATGCAACAATTAAAGTTGTAAAATAAAATAAATATATTGCAATTACATAACTCATGCGCTATCACAAATATGAACTTTTCTATTCACTATTGTAATAGCAAAACACCCTCTCTCATCAGGCCGTGTTGACAAGCAAAGTTTGACCGTCTAATAGCCGCTTAACGTAGAGTTTGCTTTATTATAGATGGACTGAATTAACATGTTGCTTTCTTAATATTATCCCTGGCATTTTTATTCTTATTCTTCGCATATTTGCTTAAGTGAATAATAAGCGTGTTTCTTGAAAAAAAAGCCTTTAAGATTTCTGTCACACACATAATCATCTGCCGAAATTCTCTGATTTTTCTGCTGTTGCCTGCAGTATTATGTACAAAATTTCCTTGTTTTCTCAATTCATTTATTATATTATACCGCTATTTTGATTTTTTTTGGTAAACCTAAAGCTTGTTTTGCAAAAATGCAGAATTGCTTTTTTGAAACACGCTTTCTACTATTCAGAATTTCACGTCGATCTATTGCAAAGGGTTTTCAATTATGTCTATATCCCAATTTTCTTCTAGAGTAGTATTGCCAATTTCGTTTTTTGTGTCTACTACAGACTCAGTATTCAGAAAGGGTGTTGTTATAAGATGCAGAAGTAGTTTGTATGCCATTTAAACTATGAAGTGAGCCTGAACTGAGGGAGAAATGAAGTTCCATGGATGTTTGCGTCTGCGACTTAGCTAAAGTTGTCGAGGTCAAATGCGATTCATTTAAGCTAAGTGCAGACAATTTTAATTTTGTTTGACCTTTTGTTTCTAAGTATGTACAATGATTTTGTAAAGGAGCTTGTAGATGGTGCAATACAAAATGTTAATGTTGGCGGTACAAACTGAGTTTCTGTAGTACATCTTCTTGCATTGGAAGAATTTGGCAGGTATATTAAGCGATGTCACATTAAATGTAACTGCTGATGAAGAGCAGACATTTTTGTCCATAGATGTTAGTTCTAATTGCATCGGTAATTTGTTTGTTTGCTTGTGCAAAATTGATGGGAGAACTTTGCTTGTTCCGAAGGCTTGCTGGAGAAAGAAAAATAGATTTTGTGTAGGTCAGACGGTGTTAAATTTGCTTGTTTTTTTGTTGTTATATAAGATGATTTTAAACTTTTAAAAGAAGGCGCAAAAGATAACGCAGATTGAATAAATGTAATTTTTACAGGATCATTTCTTTGTGATAGAAGTTTCTTTTTGGACATTTTATCTGAGCTGGAATTTAAGAGACAATTATCAATATAAGTCGGTGTGTTTTCAAAGGACACGTCGAATGGAACTTTTGTGATTTTTAAATCTTTGCTTAACGACGGTAGTTCGGATATTATTGAACTCTAAGTATGGAGACATGCCGATTTTGGTGTGGAAGATATTAAATAAGTTTCTACAGACTCCTATTTTCGTATTGCTTCTTTTTTATTGTCAGAACTGGATTTAAACGGTGTCGTTTCATATAAACCCTCAAAACTGTCTGGTATTAAGGAAAAGGTGAAAGTTTTTAATTTTGTTTCTAAGTTGTTTTTTCTTAACAGTTTCTTGGAGAAAGGGTTTACTAGAAGATGCTTTATTTTATTCATTAGAGCGAGAGAAACCCTGAGTTTTCCGATAAGGCCTACTTGATGGCAAGGAATTAGGGCGATCAATTACCGTGTTTTTTAAATCTTGTTTTTGTTTTGAATTTGTTTTGTTTTGAATTTGCTTACTGATTCATATTTACTTTTAGCTTTCAGAAGTCGCTCCCTATTGTCTGAAAAGTTTGTATATATCATTATGTAAATAGCTAAACTTTTTTTTCAAAATATATATTCATTATCTTTCTACATTTAAATAAATAAAAAATTATATATAACTTTTATATAAGAAACACCGTTTTATTTTAAAAAGAAAATCAAATTGCGTTTCAGATCAGAAGTCAGATTTGAACGGAATAAAAAAAACCAACGAGATGAAGAAGCTTTCAGAGTTAAGAGTAGAAGAACTTAAGAGGCTACTTTTTAAACGAGATTTGCCAAGGGCGGGAACAAAAGCTTAGAAATAAATCGACGATTTTTCGGCCGAATAAAACTATGTTTCTCTACAACCCTTAAACGGGAAAGTGTCCAGCTTAGGTGTCCATTTTTCGACTCGATTACGAAAATGTTAAGCAGATAAAACTTAACCCATTAGATCCCAAGCTTCTTTTGAATAAAAAGTTTACACTTACACTTTTTTCTATTAAATTTAGCTTATAAGGGTTCAGTTAAGGAGAATAAATTAAAAATTAAAAAAAAAATTATTAGAAGAGTAATTTTTGGACTGTACTCGCACGAGTACAATAGGACAATGGGGTGTATAATAAATTACATCTAAACGAAAGTAGACTTAGTTTTAAAATATGTTTTATTCACGTTTAGGATATGTTTAAATTAAATACGATAAAGAAAAAATTAATTATTATTAGCACCAACTGCATTCGATTTGGTGTGAAATTTTTTGAAACACTCTCTTTCTACGCAAAGTGCAATTGTACAAAGCTCACAAATCCATCGAACGCGACTATGAAAAACCTTGCATCTTATCTGATATGATATACGCTTAGGAAAATGCCTATCTCCCTATAGTTAAAGAGGATATTATTATTATTATTTTTATATATTTTTAATATAGTGTTTATTTGACCTTTTTAATTATTTAGTTTTTAATTTATTATTTAAGCACAAGGTCTTTTAATTTTTATTTTCTCAATATTTCGCTACTCCCTTGTGTAGCATCATCAGGACAAAGAAATATTTATTTGAACACAAAAAAAAAGCAACAACAGAAAAGTAGCGAGGGAGTAGCGAAATATTGAGAAAATAAAAATAAAAAGACCTTGTGCTTAAATAATAAATTAAAAACTTTATATATTTTTTTAATATTTATTTTCCTTTTTTTACGTGTATATTTTACAAAATCGAAATTAGAACTAACATTATTTATTTTTCATTTGACAAAGAAACATTATTATTTAAAACATGAATTGTGATCGAAAATATTTGAATATAATAAAGTATATAAATTACAAGTGAACAAATAAGTAAAGTTAATAATAACAACAATAAATAAGTTAACATAATTAATAAAGATAAGTAAACAATACATATATTTCATATAACTCCCCTAGCCTTTGTAGATACATTACTCCTGGAATGTTACAATTTTATTACATTAATACAATATTACAATTATTATTAAATATCTTTTCTTTTAGTGTAATTTCTTCCTGTAATCTTTCTCTCAAATTTTATATTAGGCAGTTCTTTTTGATATTTAAATATTCTTTTGACTATTTGTCTATCACGTTTACAACCATTTTCATCTAAAAAATTAGTTTTATTTCTTTCTTTAACATCTTTTAAAATGTACTTTGGCTTTTGTTTAAGGTTTTGAAAACCAAGGTTTTTTTACTAACTCTCTTTCCTTATATGCATGACATTCTTCTCTTTTTTCATTCATTTTATTTATTCTTTCGATCTTTTTATTATGAACAGTATTATGTAATGTTTCCCAAACAGATTTATCAACTTTATTATGTAATAGATCTATTAGTTTATATACTGTTGTGCTATGTATAGTATCATTATAAATTTGTACAGATTTATAAACTAAAGTGATAATCAATATCTTTATTATCTTTATCTAAAATAAAAAGTCTGATGTGTTGATTCAGTGTTAGTTGAGAACGTTCTATATCTGAATTATTTTTTCTTCAAAATATTCCTTTATTGTTATTATATGTCTTATTTTATTTTCATATAGTATTTGTTTTTTGTATCTATAATTATTTCCTAACGTTACTATTATTTGATTTCTGTAAATATTTATTGGAGATTCTGATATCGGAAATTGATCATTTAAATTTTCCTGTCCACTATGTACAGTTGCTAAATCAGATTGAATAGTTAATTATTGCTCCTCTTCTGTTAACACATTGACGACTTAGATAATCAGCTACTTTATTTGTTTTACCTTTAGTGTATTCAACTTCAAAATCATATTCATTTAACTGTAATTTCCATCTCTGCAATTTCATATTGGGTTCTTTCATCGAATTAAGCCATACAAGTGGTTTATGATCTGTTTGAATTTTGAATTTCCTTCCAAATAAGTAAGGCCTAAAATACTTTACTGACCATACAATTGCTAAAAGTTCTTTTTCTATAGCACTATAATTTAACTCATGTTTATTCAATGTACGTGATGAAAAAGCAACAGGATGTCCATCTTGAGATAATACTGCACCTAATGCTTCATTACTAGCATCAGTTGTTAAAAGAAATAATTTATCAAATTTAGGATATGATAAAACCGGAGTATTACATAAAATTGTTTTTAATTTATTAAATGAATCGTTATATTTTTGATCCTTAATATTGATTTTTGATCCTTTTTTTAGATATGAAATTATCGGTAAAGCGATTTTGCTATAATCTTTTATGAATTTTCTGTAAAATCCAGTTAATCCTAGAAATGATCTTATCTCCTTTATTGTTTTAGATAATTTAATATTTTTAATAATTTTTATTTTTTCAGGATTTGGTTTAATTCCTTGAGGGGTTATAATATGTCCTAAATATTCAGATTCATGTCTAAAAAAATTGCATTTATCAACTTGGACTTTAATATTATATTCAGATAATCTTTTAAGAATCTTTTTTAATGATAAAACATGTTCATCAAGCGATGTTGAAAATATTAAAATATCGTCTAAATATACAACACATATATTATTTATATAATCTCTGAAAATTTCATTCATCATCCTTTGAAATGATGCTGGAGCATTTTTTAATCCAAAAGGCATTCTGGTAAATTCAAAATGACCAGTTGATGTTGAAAACGCTGTTTTATGTTGATCTTCTGGTGAAATTAAAATTTTGTGAAATCCTTTTGCTAAATCTAATGTAGTAAAATATTGGGAGTTTCCTAGTTTTGAGAAAAGATCTTCTATATTTGGTATTGGAAATTTATCTTCAATAGTAACATCATTTAGTTTCCTATAATCAATTACTACTCTCCATTTCTGTTGACCAGAATTATCAATTTTCTTAGGAACAACCCAAATTGGAGCATTATATGGGCTATTCGATTTTTTTATTATTCCAGAATTTAGCATCTCATTAATTTGTTTCTCTACTTCTTCCTTATGAATTTGTGGAAACCGATAGATCCTTGAATAAACGGGTATATCATTTATAGTTGGGATTTTGTGCCTGTACTTGCAAACAGATGATAAATTGTCTCCTTCAATATAAAAAACATTTTTGAATTCTTTAATGATTTTAGTTAAAATTATAATTTCTTCTTCATTGTTGTTCTGATTTTTTAATTTCTGTATAAGATGGTCTATTCTTGGTTCATTAAAAATTATTTCAATTATTGAATCTGGGTTTAAGTTATCATATGTAGTTTCATCTGAAATTTTGCTAAATGTAATAGGAATTTTTGCTTCATTTGTAATTAACATATTGTTTTTAAAATCAATTTTAGCTTGAAGTGGTTTAAGTAAATTGCAACCAATAATGCCATCAAATTCATTATAAATTTCTGTTTCTAACATCTCTATTTTTGAATTTGGACGAATAAATTCCTTAAAAAGCGGTATTGTAATTTTCGAAGTTGTAATGGTTTTTGAGCAAATTGTATTTAAAATTATCGGATGATCTAATTCACTTCTAAAATATTTATGAAACAAACCTTTCCTGATAAGTGTTGTCCCGGATCCAGTATCTATTAGTAATCTTATTGGAATAGTTTTCGTCTTTACTATTATGAAGGGAAGAGCTCGTCGGCCATTAACTGAAAATTTGAAGTTTGAATGTTATCCACTTCCATTTGCATTGAATTACTTAAATCAGTTCGAATAGATTTGCTTTTTTCGCTGTTATTTCCAAAAGATCTCATATTATATGATTTATTTTCACTTCTTCTTAAAGAGTTACTTTGATTATTAGGAACATATTTGTTTTTTCTGTATTCAAATTGATTTAAATTTGTAGAATTTTGTTGATTATTTTGAAAGTTTCTTGATGTATATTTATTATATTTGAAATTGTGATTACTGTGTTTGCAATTAATTTGTTCATTATTATCCTGAACATTTCTATCATTTACTGATTGAAAAGGTGGTGAACTGTTTTTATTATTAAAGTAAAATTTTTGATTTTTAAAACCTAAATTTTTATTATAAAATTGTGATGAAAAAGGTTGTAAGATTTGATTATTTTGATAAAAATAATCCGTCTCAATCAATATTTCTTTTGCCTTCATTAGCGAATGAGGATTTCGAGAATAGAGAACTAATTTTGGTTCATTAGGTAATTTATTTATAAATATTTTTAAAACCATTAATTCATTGTTTTTATAATTGAACCATTGGTTATCGCTATTAATACTACACTTTAAATTCAATTTTGTTAATAATTTGAGCATATACTCATAAAAATTATTAACATTAGTTCTCATTTCTGCAGTTTTTATTCTATTTACAATATTTTCTATACTATCGGAAATGTTAAAATTAATTCTTAAAACTATTTTCATTTGGTCCCAATTAGTAGGATTGTTGTTGTTGATTAAAGTCACATTAGCTTTTCCAACAATTTTGTTTCTTACCCTCAAATCGAATAATGGTAAAAGTGTTGCATCAATATGCTTTCTGATTTCCTTCAAATATAAATATTTCATGATATTCTCATGAAATATTTATTATTTTATACTAAACTACAAAATGAAATGTATTACTGCGGGGAAAGCATATCCATATGGCCATTTCACTACTGCTCAAATAGGTCATCAGTGGATTTTACCCAAATTTTGTATAGAAAAACAGAAAGTCTTATATCAAAAGCCAAATTGATTAAATGAGAACTCCATTGAATCAATAAGACAGAAGACAATAACAACTCAAAAATGTTCTACACAAAAACACAGCAAACATTTAGTAACTATTTGGAGTTCTCATTTAATCAATTTGGCTTTTGATATAAGACTTTCTGTTTTTCTATACAAAATTTGGGTAAAATCCACTGATGAGCTATTTGAGCAGTAGTGAAATGGACATATGGATATGCTTTCCCCGCAGTAATACATTTCATTTTGTAGTTTAGTATAAAATAATAAATGTTTCATGAGAATATCATGAAATATTTATATTTGAAGGAATCAAGCACGAATAAAGTAAAGTAATTAATTTAATTTTTTTTTAATTTATTTTAAATTAATTTTAATTTTATTTTAATTAGTTTTAATTTAAGATTATTTTATTTATTTCACTAAATTGTATTTGATTTATTTTTAAGATAGTTCAATTTGTTCTCTTTTTTGTTCTTTTCTTTTTAATATTTAAAAATAACTTAAGGTTCTTTTATTTTTAATTTAATTTCTAATTTAAGTTTTTTTTTTACTTACTATCCTCTTTATTGTATTAATTTCGAATTTAATGTCTTTTTTATTCTATTGATTTTTAATGTATTTGTTCTATTTTGTTTATTTGATATTGTATTTGACTTTGTTTTCTTTTCCACTGTTATTCAATTAGTTTTGTTTCCCACTGTTGTTCACTTTTTTCAATTAAAAAAAAAATATTTTTTTTAATCAATTATAATTTTGTTTTAATGTTACATGAATGAAATTTTTTTTCAATAAAATTCCAATGTATATATGTATATGTATTTTTAATTTGATGTTTTTTATTTTATTGTAAATTCACAATAGTTTTGGTTTATTTGATGCAAGGCATATTAAAATTATTAATTATTAAAATTTCACCAAGCTGTTCGTCATTCATCATACTATCGTCGATTTCTTCTATCTATCGTCGATTCTCAATTTTCAAATAAATAAAAAAAAATTTTTTTTAATACACCTCATTGTCCTATGAATCCACTTCTGCGTGAATTTGCTCTTTGCGATAATGATTTTTGAGTAATTCTTTAATTGAATTGCTAACAATCTGCCGTACTTGATTATCAAAACCTTGAGGCTCCTGCCATGGGTGATGGAATATTTTCTAGCATTTCTTGGATTTTTGTAATACGTATGTCACAGTACTAAATGAATAGATCTTAAGTGATTCTACACTCAATATTCTTATCAATAAACTTTACCCTCATCATGCACTGTCTGGATCTTGGAAATTTATGTTCATCAAAGTAGGGATAATTTATATCTTGGACTAAAGCATTTGTTTCATATGTTTATCGTGTGACACACCAGACTCATATATTAAGGCAATGCGATGTTATACAGGACACTCTTCAAACAGCTGCGGATAAAAAATATTTTACTTGATACAATATTAATTATCTGAAAAATATACTTTTTGAATTTTTTGCAATTGTTCATCGGAAACATATTTCACTTTCATTTTCTTGAAAATTTGTGGATCTAGTTTGGTAGGAAACGAGTCAGTCATATTAAAGGATACCATATCTCTGCTTTCATTGCTGACCTTATTTAAAACACCTAAGGTTTCATTTTGACCATCTTCGTTTGAGAAATCAACCCGAAATATTGATGTATGTACAACATCTGAACGGGCAAAAGATGTTGGAATCGGCCATAATTGCACATTTTGCCTGCTAAAATAAAATACAAGGCATTACAATACATACATTTCGTATTGGGGAAAAGTTAAAACGTTAACTTACTTTCTCCTCTATGGTATGAACAACATTGGCTTCGCTTGCTAAAGATTTTTTTCATCTTTTTCGCTTACTAAAGATTTCTGCGTAGCCGGCATTCGGCCGGGCGCAAGAATTTTCTCCTTTATAGTATGACCAACATCGGCTTCGATTACTAAAGGTTTTCTGCGTAGATATTTAAATAACCTTTTCAATTATATCCATATTGCCCCATTCCACCACAAAATACTCGATATATTCCATATTGTATTTACAATCTTTGGAGGCCCGTAACTCGGAAACTAAGATTTTTTGCTTAAAATTTAATTTTACATCCCGTAGGTAACTTTTTTTAATTTTTAACACCGAGTGATTTTGACGCTAAGTGATTTTTTAGCTGCGCCCGTAAACTAGATTTAAGCCAAAGACATTTTCCGTCGCCATCATTAAGACGAAAAGGTAAACAAACTTTTAAATATGTATGCCTTTAATTCTCAGATGTTTTTGACAGGCGTATACATTTTACACAAACAAAAATGCCTGGTGTTGTTGTATTGTTGTTTTAATTTTTCTAACGCTGCCACCTGGTAATTGATATGCCTTGATTTGATGTTTATGTAATAATAGTTAAATTTTCTAAATTGGCTTTATATTAAATTGCTTTATTGTAAGGACCTTTTTTTTTATATATAACGATTTTCCTCACTGAATGTATGTATTTACCACCACTGCTTTTTTTTCATCACTTTTTGTAGTTAAATGATTTTTTGTTTTACCAATTTCATATTTGCACCGATTTGCCACTAATTATTTATTTTTTTTAATTTCATTCAAGTTTTTTGTTTCTGTATTAGTTAAAAGCTATATATTTCTTTTGTTTATCTTTAATTTTTTTACGTTTTTTTTTCTTTAATCCTTTTTCTTTAATTCTTTAATCTTTTTTTTTATTTTATCTTGTATTTTTTCAGTTATAACACATTTCATATATTTTTTTTCACAATTTTGATATATGTAAATAAATTTTTCATATTTTTATTATTTATAATCCTGGAGGGTCCCGTGGGATTCGCAGGATTTTTTATTTTAATTTTATATGTCCTTTTCAAAGGATTAGTTCGTTACCCGACTGCGCCAGTTAAAGAGGATATTATTATTATTATTTTTATATATTTTTTTAATATTTATTTTCCTTTTTTTTACGTGTATATTTTACAAAATCGAAATTAGAACTAACATTATTTATTATTCATTTGACAAAGAAACATTATTATTTAAAACATGAATTCACAGTCGTCGACTAGAATTCAAAGCGTGCCTATCTATATACGGTTGAATTTTCTGTCTAATTGAAAAAATTTTTTTTTTCAAAAAATATAAAATATAATTTATCAATATATAATTTTTGATTGAAATATTTTCTGAATTCATTGTGCTTTTTTGTTAACAACATTATTTTTAAATTCACCAAAAGAGTCGATATTAAACGATTATAAAACGGTGCCTATAATTATTAAAAAAATATACGTATACATACAAAAATATAACATAATAAGAAAAGTGGTGATTATTTAAGACTTTTAAAAATTTGAATAAATATAAATAAATAAATTTAAAAATAAAAACAATGACCGAACCACCCGACCGGGGTAGGCTTACAAGCCCAATGATAACCCTAGATAAAAATAAAACTCTTAGTATCAGTTCACCCGGAGAAAAGTTTCTGGTTATGGAAAGGACAGAAAGTTCTGACACCTTGTCAAACGTTTCACCTTTCCTAATTAAAAAAGTAGTCGATAATATAGCTGGAGGAGAAGTGCAGCAATGTAAGAAACTGTTAAATGGGACAATTTTGATACAGACAAAGACACTTTCGCAAGCTAACAAATTAATACAGCTAACATCGCTATCTCCCATGATAAAGGTAAATATCAAAGAACACCCAGGTCTAAACTTCGCAAAGGGAGTAATTTATTCCAATGACCTTCGCGGCATAGAAGAAACGGAAATCTTGTCCGAGTTAAAGGAACAAAATATCACCTTTGTAAAAAAAATACTCAAAAAATGTAGATGGAAAACTGATGGAAACTGGATTGATAATACTAACTTTTGCATCCACAAATCTACCGTCTGACATAGGAATTGGCTATGAAAAAGTAAGAGTCCGCCCGTATATTCCACTGCCTTTAAAATGTAAAAACTGTCAACAGTTCGGCCATATCTCTAAAGTTTGCAAAAACGAAAAAATTTGTGGTAACTGTTCAAATACTTTCCATACTAATGAGGAACTCAAAGAAAAATGTTATCGCCAACCATCATGCATTAATTGCAAAAACAATAATAAGGAGGTAACTAACCACGCAACATTTGATAGATGTTGTCCAATTTTTTTGAAAGAGAAAGAAATCCAAACGATAGTAACACTTGAAAAAGTAGGCAAAAAAAAGGCAGCTGTTATATATAGCCAGAGGCATTTCCAGCAAACCACATGCTTTTCGACAGTGGTTAAAAACAACCAAGTAGAAAAACCATCCACATCCTCCTTCAAAAATCCCCCGGCAGAAGCACAACAACCGCGATTCATCAAAGATTATTCGGATCTTATCAGCGATATTGACAACTCGTTATCTGGAATGGATACAGACCAAATGAGCAGTTCTTCGCAAATAATTAATGGAAAGGCGCCAATAATCTTACCTACAAACGCATCAAAAAGACTTAAAAATAAAATTAAACAAGCTACACGTAAAACTAAACGAACAAGTAAAAACTAATCTCATAACAATGTTACTTTTTATTTTTTCAATTGTTACCTTTCTCCATTTAAACCACTGTTTACTTAACACTTCTATACTCTCAGTAATTATTTTAATTTTATATCTTACGCATATTTGTTTTCATTCAGTATTTCATTTCATTTATTATATTGCTTCATACATAATTTTATTTCATTTAGTTATTAATTCTTTGCTGCCAATAATCATCATTACCTTTTCTCAAGGCGAATTAACAACAGGTTGCCTTAACAGCCCACATGACTATTGTGATTTTACCTTCTTCGAGTGTCAAAAGTTACAATCTCCTTTGTTTTTGTCAGCCGGAAACTTTTTGTACAAAAACAGAATACACATGTTTCTATCGCAGTTTTGTATTTATTTTCGCCTCGAGTATACCTGTTATCAATTCGCCTTGACCTTTTCTCATAAAGGCATCAGCTACACTCTTAACTTTATAAGGCATATTATTTCTCGAAGATTAAAGAAAAAGAGCAGTCAACCTAAAACTTTTCTCTTAAACATTCCATTAAATTCAAATCATTCATTACAGTGTAAAAATCTTAACATTACATGTTTTACTTTACTCAACTTAATTAAACTTTTTAAAACATATATCAACTCACAAATGATGTTCCACCCTTCGATAGTCTATCAAAAACTTTCCTTGAAGATAAATAAGATTGTTCTAAATAAACAGTATTCCGAAATCATAGTAAAGACATCATGGCTGTCATCTCTAATCAAAAAAAGCATAATTTCAAAATACTTTCTCTATAAAACTTTAGTAATATTCTTTAGCATAACATAATGACTCTGAAGATCTTACAATGGAACATGAACGGCTATCTAAATAATTACAATGACTTACAAATACTTATTAAAACCCACTTCCCTAAAATCATTTGCATTCAAGAAACCCATCTTCACTCCTCCCTTAATATTCCAATTCCTATCAACTATGTTTTATATACTTTGAACACATCAAATTCAAGGTACGGTGGTACTGCAATATTAGCCCATAAGTCCCTGCAACAAAAACAGATCACTATTACTAATAATTTCGACATAATAGGTATCGAAATAGTTTCTAAAATTAAGTTTACCTTATTTAACACTTATATTCCACCTACTAAAACCTTCACTGAAAAGAGTCTTGAATATGCTTTTAGATCAAATTTACCGAATGTTATAGTAGGTGATTTTAACAGTCCACATATGGATTGGGGTTCAACCACCAATAGCCGTATGGGTACCATTTTAACCAGATACGTCAATAGATCTGATTTAGTCTTATTAAATGACAAATCACCCACCCATTTAAACACTCATGGTACATTTTCTTATATTGACCTGTCATTTGTATCATCTATACTCGCATCTCAGGCTGAGTGGAAAATTGAAACAAATTTATTTGGAAGTGATCATTTCCCAATTCTTATCACCCTATTTCCTACGAACAATGGTAACTTGCACTTTAGTAAACCAAAATTTAATACAAGATTCGCAGACTGGACAAAGTACAAAAACTTATGCAAGTGTTTTGAAGTAACAAGACCTGTCTGTGATAACATAAACAAGGAAACTGCTAATATTTGCAAAGTTATTTTACAATCAGCAAGCAGATCAATACCCCAAACACATTATCAGTCCAAGAAAGTTCCATGGTGGAATAATGAGCTAGAAAGATTGAAATCAATCAAAAACAGACATTGGCTGTTGTTTAAAAGAAACATGACTCAATCCAACCTTTTGTCGTATAAAAGAGCAAATGCAATATATAAGAAGAATATAAAGCTATCAAAGAAAGCATCAATATTTAACTTAACCTCCAAAATTACACCCTCAACCCCTACCGATGTAATTTGGTCAAACATCCGTAACTTCACAGGTTATAAAAGGACGCATGGAATTCACGGAATTTCCTCTTCAATAAATCAGAACTCTATATTGACGGATTCAGTTGAGATAGGTAATGAATTCGGCAAATACTGGTCACATCTTTCCGATGACTCTAATTTCTCTAATATCTTTAGAGCAGAAAAGCAGAACTTAAACATAGATTTCTCTAGAATAATCGCTTCAGCCGAAGCCATGAGAATGGAGGCTAAAATAAACTTAATCGAACTTTCTTCAGTGTTGAGTAAACTTAAAGGTAAAACCCCAGGAATGGATAGAATATCCTATCCTATGCTGAAAATGCTGCCTCTTAGCTGTAAGCTGAGACTTTTAGAACTTTATAATAACATTTTTAACAACTTTATCCCTCAGCAATTTAAAAATAGTGTCGTCATCCCTATACTGAAACCTGGTAATGATAAAACAATGCTGAATTCATACCGTCCAATATCATTGAATTCATGTTTGTCAAAAGTTTTAGACAAATTAATCGCTAATAGGTTATGGTGGTTTGTAGTATCCAACAAACTACTGAACAACCGACAAAATGGTTTCAGAAAAGGGTGCTCAACAATCGATAATCTTCTATATGTAGACTATCAAATTGCTAACTGCCTCTCATTACGAAAGCATGCCACGATAGTATCGCTGGATTTCTACAGAGCATTTGAGAGAATAGGCATTCATTCTGTTATAGGTCAATTAATTAAATGGAAAGTGGGCCCCAAAATTATAAAATATGTTTTTAATTTTATGTCTAATAGAAAGATAACGACTCGCATTGGAAACCAATATTCTAGAACATTGCCACTACACAATGGAATCCCGCAGGGCTCTCCTCTTTCCGTAGTCCTTTTTCTCATAGCCTACAATAAATTATGCAGGACAATATCTTTGTATAAGGAAATAGATTTCTGCGCATATGCCGATGATTTCAACCTTATAATCAGATCCCCCCGAGACAAGAGGATAGTAATAAATCTTGATAATCTCCTGAATGATATAAAAGACTGGTGCGACTACTCGGGAGCATCTCTTTCCTCCTCAAAATGCAAATATATTCATATTTGCCGTCTAAAAAACTGCCAATGTGAAGTTCAATCATCTGGTATTGCTCTGACTAAAGTTGAAGTTTTACGAATACTAGGACTATACATTAATAAGCGATACAACTGGAAAGATCATATAGATCACCTGCTAACGTCTCTGTCCCAACGGCTGAATATAATAAAAAGTTTATCTAGCTCTAAATGGAATTGCAATCAAATTAACCTTATCTATTTAACAAAAGCTCTCGTTCTTTCAAAGATCAATTACGGCCTACAATTTTACGGTTATGCTCCAAACTCACAAATTAACAAAATAAATGTAATTATTAATTCCTGTATTAGAACTTCCTTTGGAGCACTACGTGCAACACGTGTATCAAATTTAAGATTTGAATCCAATATAAGATCTCTAAATACCCAAAGGGACATATTGACTGCCAAGCTCTTTTACACAGTGCATAATAATGAAAATCCTTTAAAACAAATTATTAAAAAGATAGAACGCTCCAAAAAAGTTCCAAAAGTCCCTTCTTCCTTGTACAGATCAATTCAACAATGCAAAAATATTGGCATTCTCACATGCCAATC
The DNA here is from genome assembly GCA_916610165.2 of Gymnosoma rotundatum. NCBI lineage: Eukaryota > Metazoa > Arthropoda > Insecta > Diptera > Tachinidae > Gymnosoma > Gymnosoma rotundatum. Next base: position 115,801,415 of record OU744336.1, read on the forward strand.
AGTGAACATAAGTAGACAGCAACCAACCTGGTATTTTAATAATACATCTGTTAATACTTCACTTCACCAATTTTCTAAAAATAATACTCCTCCCTCCACATACAAAACCTTGTTTGCAAACCTAAAGGAAAATTATTGTAACTATAAGTTTCTGTTTACAGATGGATCTAAGACCGATTCAAAAGTTTCATATAGCGTAACATCCGAATATAAAGTTCTGAAAATGGCACATCTTCAGAGCTACACTTCCATCTTTGCAGCAGAATTAATAGCGATATACCAAGCCTTGATCTACATAAAAAATAAGAGCGGCAAGTTTGTAATCTGCACAGATTCTCTTTCTTCTTTACAATCTGTAGTCAATACCTTAAACAACGAGTACTATGCATCCAATATAAGAAATATTCTGATTACGAAATTTCCTAATATAGTGTTGTTATGGGTTCCCGGACACAGTGGAATCTGTGGTAATGAACTCGCAGATAGGATTGCAAAAAGCGCCGAAAGGCACCCATTGTACTTCTCCTACAACTTTATTAAAAGGGATATGACGGAATATATAGTACGCTTGTATACATTGAAAGATAAAGACAATATTTTAAACACATGCTCAAACTGGTATCGTATGATAAATAAGGATAAAAAAACAATATATGACTATATGACAGATTATGGTAAAGGAATGTGCAGACTAGACTGCAACAAATATATAAGACTTAGACTAGGGTATACTAGATTGACGCATGGAATACTGTTTGATAATAATATTACCCCATTTTGCAATTGTCAGATTAACTATCCCACAACCCCGCAACATTTCTTACAAGTATGTCCTAAAATAAATAATGCAAGAAACACAGTTTTTCAAAACATAGATCCTTTGTCAGCTCTATCCAATCCAAATATGCAAAACATACTCCTATTAACTAAATTCCTAAAAAATTCTAATTTATATAATGAAGTTTAATTGAAATCTTTATATGTTTATATTGAAAATAGAATAATGTTTAACAATATTTTTATACATATTAATTATGTATGAGCTGAAGGCCTAAGTTGCTATTGCTCTTATTTTGTATTTAAATTTATCTTATAATTTGTAATTATAAGCTAAATAATAAATAAATAAATAAATAAAACATGAATTGTGATCGAAAATATTTGAATATAATAAAGTATATAAATTACAAGTGAACAAATAAGTAAAGTTAATAATAACAACAATAAATAAGTTAACATAATTAATAAAGATAAGTAAACAATACATATATTTCATATAACTCTGTTGCAATAGATAATGTAGGCGTTTAACTCGGTTCTATGGCACGAATCGTATAATTTTTAAGGTAGAATCGAACAATTTCGCGTTGAAAATTTAAAAGATCGATTTGGTTGTGGTTGGCACTTTTGTAAAGAATTCACTACATATGAATTTATCATTGAAGTAAATATAGGCCACCACCATTTTTTGCTTCTGAACTTTATGTTCTACGCAATTATTGATTGATCATGAAGATCCACTCCTACCATTCCGGCATTGTATTCTGCAATAAGCTTTGGTTGCTGAACACTAATTTTGCTGTTACTACCTCGTGACCATCGTTTCTCTGAATGCATAGGTTCTATTGCGTCAAAATTTGTGCCGACAGGAACCACACTATTATCGTTCCACTTTAGAAAAAGAACTACCGACTCAGCATACCTGCTTTACGGCAAAAATTTCATATAAATAAGATAAAAAATATTCTCAGATACTTACTTATAGTCGAACTTTCCATGTTCCTCTTTTTGTATCGCTTTTTTTAGAACCAGAGGATAGTTTTTAGTTCTCCGTTCTCTAACAGTTCCTGTAGCTCTAAACCCTCTTTGCTTTAGAAGAGTCAGAAGATCAAATGATGTAAAAAAGTTGTCGAAAAACAATATATGGTCCGTAGGGTGTGGAATATTTTTAACAAGGTCTAGAACAACTCTCCAGCCTAATGGTAGATGTTCACTTTCTCTGTCAACTACTTTAGCTCCACAATAAGTATCGAACTGATACAAATATCCGCAGCTACGGCATTTGGAGGAATTATAGTAAAGTCAAAATTTGTGTGACTATTACTTTCAGCATAATCAAATGCAGCAGCAATATTTTAAAATTTTTTACCATAAAACATATTAACGTCTATCGCAAAATAGCTACAATTATTATATGGAAATTATTACATGCATTATCCGATTGTACCCAATGGAGGGCAGCAATAATAATGCTTACCAAAAACCACTTTTAATCACTTTTTTAAAAACTTTTAATAATTATACTTAAATTTAGTTAACTTAGCTTTTAATTTCAAGCGAGCTCCTCCGCGTCAAGTTCAGAACTAATAAAATATAAAAAAAAATTGCAATGACATGTGCAAAATTCTTAAAAACGGGGAATCACCTTTCTAAAAATATTAGAATATTAGTTAAATCTTGATACAGACTTACTCTCTACACTTTAAAGTAATGTTTGAAGCGACCAGCTCGTAAAAAAGAGAGCAACGATACTGTTACGAGGGCCTAAAATACGGAAAATTATCTGCACTCAAGCGAGTACAATGGGATCAAATGGGTTAACATATTTTTTAAAAACTCTAAAGTGCAAATATGTATGTAATAAAAGAGAATGAAGGCCTACTTACCAATTTTTAATTTAAGGGTTGCCTTATACTTGCAGCCTCTGTGTTTGACCACAATGCATTCATCATTGATTTCCTTTGTGACGTACCGTCTAGTTAACGTACCAACCTCCCTCAAAAACTTTATTGAAACTTAATCACTCAGTTTCATTTTTTGTGTATTTTCCATAAAACGAACTAGTAAAAAATTCTAATTGGCTTAAGTTTTTTCCAAAAAATTGGCCAGTTTCGCAAGGCTATTGATTAGGGAATGATAAAAAATTGTAATTTATTTTTATCACAAAATATTCTCTCAAAATATAGATTTTATAGCAATATACACACTTTTTACTTTTGATTATAACTTTTTGAATAACTAAGAATGAATAGATGCAACTTTATCGCTAAAAAATTACATACATTGGCTTTTAAAAATGTTAATATTTATTTTTATATTTTTGATCTACATATATTTTTAAATTTTCCTAAATGAAAAAGTTAGTAAAATGTTATACTATTTTATTAATTAATTTTGTGGAAATGTATGTATATGTATATTATAATAAAATAATTAATTTAAACTTACCTGGAATGGCTTAAATCCAAGCTTCTAATTTATAAAACGTGCTTCTTGGTTAACGTACCAAACTACTTTAACAAGGTAATTCGACATGTACTTTACCATTATGATACAGTGATATCATTGGCTTAAGAATGCGTTTTTCCAAGTTGCCGAATTTTTAGATGACCGTAATTGCTGTTATTGAAAGCACAAAGTATAATTTTTCGTGCTTTTCTGTTTTATATTAAATTCTGATATTACAAAATTTTCTTACTATACCTAAATATATGATCTTAACGTTTTGCTTTAAAAAACCATTAAATATTTATGAAATTTAGTTTTTATTAAATTATTATTTGAACTGTGAATATTATAAATAAATTGAAATTATTTTGGCTTAAGTTTATTTTATTTTTAATTTCTAAAAATCCTTTTTAGAAAGAAAGTTTATTTTACAACTGTATGTGGACGTTTTCCAAAGAAAACAAGAACAATTAAACGCTAGCAGAATTAAATGCTGCACTTTCTGAAGCGCTATATCCTTCATCAGCACTCTTCGCATCTATCTACCTTAGTTGTGTAGTTTATGAACATCATCTATTTAAGAAACTAACTTTGTAAATAAGAATACGAGATATACTCATATCAACATTAATTTGGTTAGACCAAATTTACACACAAGAAAGAAAGTAAAGAAGTAATAAGAATAACTGTTCTCTCTGTATTTCGTCTTGTACATTTGTTTTTGCTTAGTTTCAGTCATCAATTGAACACGAATGCAAATTTTGTTTTTATTCTTTCTTACTTGTTTACTTACATTATAGATGCTGTTTCAGTATCATATTGATTGCTTGGTGTGATTTGCACATTTTAATAAAACTATGTGCGCTATAGCAACGAAAACAAAGCCAAAAACTAAGCAATTTTTAGCTTTGTTTTTGAATTGAAAAGGCACACTATAAAACTAAGAATTTTTTGTCCGCCATACTAAACTAAAAAAATTTAAAATATAAAGAAAAACTAAAATAAAAAATCGGCGGCAACCTATATTTCAAAATTTTAAGCGTCTGAAATCTCATAAGTATTAATTTTCTATTGCTTTCTGTTCAAAACCTTTCTGAAATGAATATATTGTTGTTTTTTCCATTTTACGGTTATTTCATTATTTCTGTTTTTTTAATGTTATCTTTTCTTCTTATTTTTCAATTTCCTATCACTCTGTGTACCTTCCATTTTGACCGACTTGGTCCCATTAAACTAAATTTAATTCAAACATAGGCACAAAAACAGAGTTTGATGAAAAGAAAACTGAAAAAGTTGCACCAGAAAAATATTTAATGGTTAACTTCTGTGCCCAAAGTCCCACATGTTGCAAAACCATGTTTTTGTGTATGACGGTGAACGGAGTAAATAACAAGAGGAGTAGAATTTAGACAAGATTTCTGTTTTAGAGATTTGTTTCTCTATATCTTTTTTATCTCATTCTGCCGAGTCTTTCAAAATCATCGTTCAGAAATAAAAAATTTTTTCAAAAGGGTATGAAGAAAATATACATCGTTTGAAGCGTATTAAAGTTTAAAATAATAATTGATAACTTTTTACTTATTTGCAAAAAGTCTTCAAATAGCCAAAAAATCAAATGATAAATTTTAAAATTTGTATTATTTATTGATTATACCTTTTAAAATAAAAAAATTCCTTATTTAAGGAAAATTTAAAATTGTAATTAAATGTATGTATGGATGATATTTATTATAAGGCAAGCCAAATAAATTGATACCTGCTGCACGACTTGAGAAGTTTGCATAACAGATTGCAATGTTTGTGAGGTCGTTGAATAATGTGTTTTGGTTGTTCGATAGGTGAAACAATTTTTATTTCTTGAGAACTTGTACAATTCAGGTGCAACGTTACTGGATATGTTGCACAACATTATTCTTTTTTGCCTTTAATTTTCGTAGTAAGCGCAAGAATCATTTACACATATAGAAAAAAATATATATTAATAAAAATGTCAGATTCAAATGAAATGCATATTTACAGAGTTTTACAAATGTATGCCTGCAAACACACCCAGTAAAACTTCAAAAAATAAAGTTGTACACAAAACACCAACTTGATTACCAGCAGGTCGCAACGTGTATGGTTTAAATAAGAGTCGTTACGTCGCCGATAGGTAATTTTTTAAATTTTGTACACATATTTAAATCCATTACAACAGAGATAAAAATATGATAATAAAATACTTATAAACCAATTTTTTTGTGTATGTAAATTCTTTTTATAAACAAGGATATAATTTAAAGATTTCGTGGAAATTAACTATAATCTGTTTAATATAACGATGGTTATTTTTTGCCATTCAGTTCCAATTAAATAATTTTTTAATACAATACAATGCCACTTGCTAATTTGAGCATTAAAAAAAAAACATGCTTTCTATTGTTTTAAATATATATATATATATATTGAGTGGGTCAAATCCAAGCTTAAGCAATCAATATTTTAGTTTTAGCTGTTATGTATGTATAGTGTAAGAAAGTATTTAGAGGTATTTTAGTATCCCTTTTTGCCCAAAACTTGGAAATTTACCTTTAATTTAATTTCACAATTAAAGTAATATCATTCCACAAGCTATCTAATGTAAACCCATTACAAGAACAATTTTCAGAGTAATTGGTACCGTATATTTAAATATTGCGTTAAATTACACTATACTACTTTTTTATATTACGTGCTTTACATACACATTCGTTCCTTTGGTAATTTGGATGTGCGTATACTTAGTTAAAACAAAGACTATAAATATACTAATCGGCGAAAAGAAAACAAACTTTTTAGCAAACTTTTTCTTTGTTTAAGGCCAGGATTCACTATCATACACAATCGTACGATTTAATCACACAAAAATCTGACAGAATTCTGTTCTACTTTAAAAATCGTTCCAAAATGGCGTCGTATGTGCCACACTATTATACAAAAAGGATGCAAAAACATATGGTTTTAATATTTTGTTGTTTTTTCTCCTCATCATCTTAAAAAAATCAACCCTGTCAAAAACTCTGTCACACACATAAAATTTTAATCCACACTATCATACTTTTTGGGCACACATGAAATTTTTGACAGATCGTACGTGGGCTAACTTTTTTCAGAGTTGCATGGAGCATACTTTTTCCGTATACGTGTGAGCACTTTTTTTCTGAGAGTGTATGGGTACAACGTGCTCTATAAAATCAAATTATGAGCAAAAATGTACATTATTTAACATTAATTTTTACAGTAATTTGTTAATCTCTTTTAAAATAACAAATTGAATTAGATGCGTCTAAAGTGGCAAAATCAAATTTAACGGTTGTCAATTGATTTTAATTATATATAAGCTATATGGTAGACAAATTATTACTTAGTTTAAATCTCCTGATACACTTTTTAGCTAATAACTTTAAAACTATTTTGCGCGCACATATCCCACTACCCGGAATCAATAGAGGACAAAAGTAGTAAACAAACGTGATATAACTTATTTTCTGAAAAACATTCTGAAATGAGTTATGCAGCAGCAAACTTTTGAAAATTAGAAAAAATTGTCAAAATAGTTTAAACTAGTTTTTTACTCATTGCTCCAAATCGGTTTCGCGCGCACATATCCAACAAGCCTAAATCAATAGAGGACAAAAATACGAATAAAACATGGTGTAATATATTTTCTGAAAAACTTTTTGAAGAAAGTTATTAAACAGCAAACTTTCGAAAAAAAAGAATAATTCTTCAAAATGTATTAAACTAGTATTTCGTTCATTACTCCAAAACGGTTTCGCGCGCACATATCCCACTACCCGGAATCAATACAGGACAAAAATACGAACAAAACGTGTTATAATCTATTTTTTAAAAAGCTTTCTGAAAAAAGTTATTAAACAGCAAACTTTCAAAAATTACGAAGAATCGTCGCTATATATTAAAATAGTATTTTGTTCATTACTCCAAAACGGCTTCGTGCGCACATATGCCACTACCCGGAATCAATAGGGGACAAAAACACAAACAAAACATGGTCTAATTTATTTTATCAAAAACTTTCTGAAAAAAGTTATTAAACAGCAAACTTTCGAAAATGAGAAAAAATCGCCAAAAATTATTAAACTAGAATTTTGTTCATTACTCCAAAACTGTTTCGCGCGCACATATCCCACTACCCGGAATCAATAGAGGACAAAAATACGAATAAAACGTGATGTAATTTATTTTCTAAAAAAACTTTCTGAATAAAGTTATTAAACAGCAAACTTTCAAAAATTACGAAAAATCGTCACTATATATTAAATTAGTATTTTGTTCATTACTCCAAAACGGCTTCGCGTGCACATATCACACTACCCGGAATCAATAGAGGACAAAAATAGGAATAAAACATGGTGTAATTTATTTTCTGAAAAACTTTCTGAGAAAAGTTATTAAACATCAAACTTTCAAAAATTACGAAAAATCGTAAGAATATATTATTCGTAACAGTTTAACTTATGAATGCAAGTAATTAAGAAAATTATATTTGTTATTTATAAAGTATTTTTCCCCCTCCATCGATTGGTGCTAATCGCTGTGCTTTAGGATTTTTAGATTAGAATTGATTAGACAGAAACCATTTTACGTAGAGAGTAAATAACTAAGGAGTAGCTCACTTATTACAAAAATGACGAATTTGACAACCGGAAATGTAAATTTTATAGCCTTGAGACTTTATAATTCTGTTTATTGTAAAAAAAATCCGTTTAAAATTGACGAATTTGTATCTCATTTAAAAACACTGTTTTTTTTTTGCCAAAAGTTGTTTACATCTATTCAAGCATGTTTTTATGCCTTTTCTTTTTTTCCGTATACGTGTGAGCACGTTTTTTGAGAATGTGTATGTACGACGTGCTCTATAAAATGAAAATCTAAATTTGCGTAGACAGACTAAAATATTAATAAATGGAATTCAAACTACAGAACTCACCATACACTAAAAAAAACAAATAATTATAACATATAAAATTTTTTGTATTCAATGATTACATCAAACAAACAGTATATGATTTAAGGCATTTATTATATTTAAAATTAAGAATACCTTTCGGCATTCAGTTACGGAAAGCAATAATCTTGTTTACTTCGATTTTTTCACTTTCACTGCATTAACAGTTTTTTAATAAGCATACTTAAACAACTAACAATTTGGAAAATTTTTCGTTTGAATGTATAAAACATATGAAAAACTAATTCAATATATTTGGACGATTTTTTCTTATTTTCCAAATTTTGCTACCCTATAACTTTTTCCAAAAAGTTTTTTAGAAAACAACTAAGACCACGTTTGATTCGTATTTATAACCTCTATCGGTTGCAGGTAGCGCCATATGTGCGCACGAATTCATTTTGGAGTAATGAACAAAATACTAATTCAATATATATAAACATGTTTTTTATAATTTTCCAGAGTTTGCTACCCTACAACTTTTTCCAGAAAGTTTTTTATAAAACACCTAAGACCACGTTTGATTCGTATTTTTGTCCTCTATCGATTACAGGTAGAGCGATATGTGCACGAGAAATGATTCTCGATAAATGAATGAAAAACTAATTTTATACATTTTACAATTATTTTTACATTATTATTTTTACATTTTTACAATTTTTTCTTTCTATTTTTTCTTCTAATTTTGCAAACTTGTTTTTCCGATAACGTTTTTCAAAAGTTTTTTAGAAAAAAATGGGACCGCGATTGATACGTATTTTTAGGCTTTATCGATTGGCATTATTCGTTTCGATGTACGAATCTTAGTTTGGATTTTATAACTAAAGATCCATTCCATATAATGACGAAATGTCTTAGGCGTAGCTCATTTATTTCTCAAATGGCGAAAGTGCCAACCGGAAAATCAGATTCTACAAGCCTAAGGTTTCTCAATTCAATTTTTTATTCTACAATGCATTAAAATTTGATGAATTGTGGCCGCATTTAATTACGCTTTTGTTTATGTCAAATTTTGTTTACATTTTTGTTATGAACAACAAAAATATGTACTTCGTTTTTTGCAACTCTGTAAAAAAAGTATACCGTTTCTCAGAGTTTGATTTCTTCTCTTCGGAAATATACTAAGATGTTTCACTGCCGTACGTTCTACAGCCAGTACATATTTTGTCGATGGACGTACTGCTACTCAGGCCTGCCATATTTGCCGATTTATCGGCATTTTGCTGATTTTTCGCCTCATATGTATTAAAATGCCGATTTTATGATAAACACTGTAACAAGGTAAAACATTTTTTGTTTTAGAATAATTTATTAATTTTTGGCAACACTAGAATGCTTTTAATATTAGAGACACCTGTTAATAAGACAGCACTTCTACTAAAGGGTTAGGCTTATTTGATGTTATGGAAAAAACATGCAACTGTATGTGAGCTATATAAAAATAAGATGTACTCGTAGCAACCGATATATGCAACACCAAGTTATTGTGTTTGATTGTACGTATATGTGTAAAATTAAAAACATAGAACTATTTCTTCCGATTGATAAATGTAGATAATGCTATGCCAAATGTTTGTACAAGCTTTACACAAAATCACGAAAACTACGAAAAGTCCGATTTGATAGGATACGGTGCTGCCGTTATGACAGTCTCAAATAATTTAGTTACAAGAATAAAAGAAAAAATATTTCAGATTTTTTTATTGTTAAATGTGTTTGGCACTCACTTGCATTATATGCTTGTCTTTAATTACAGAAAGACTTCTTCAATTTTAAAACATTCAAAAATTACAAGAAATAAAAACATAAATTATTGCAGCCAAGTCAATCCAGATAGCTGTCGCTTGAAGCAATATTTGTTTAAATACTAGATTTGTATTAGGCCTTAAGAATTTACTTTAAATTTGCTGCTAATGTTGATCAAATCGATACAGCAAAAACAATTATAAAAAATGTAAACAACCCAAATCAAATTTATTTATCCGCTTTAAATATATACTTGAAATTGTTAATAGTATAAACAGAATATTTTAAAGTGAGTCAACTGAAATACACAACCTATACAGCCACATGGAAAGGCTTCTAAGAACTGTACTAAGTAATTTTATAAAAATCGATGTACTATATTTGAAGGAATTTTTGAATAGAGAGCATTTCTTGAAATTTCATGAGATGGTAAACAACTGTATCAATTTTTATTTAGAACTTACCATACAAATATTAATATACTTTGATTTTGAAAATAAATCTTATAAATCATAAATTATTTAATAGCTTTTGTTTATAAAAATAAGTTAATGTATTCAAAATGTGATTTTTAACTTGCCGATTTTTTAAAATTAAAGTGCCGATAAAGCCGATTTTTTGTGCAAAAGTGCCGATTTCTTATCAAATTTTTCTGGCACCCTTGCGACTACTGCCAATTTAAGGGTAAATCACGATCAGAGATTATTATTCTCGGCAAACTTATTTTCATCTCACATAGTAAGCGAAATAGTGAAGTGTTCATCCAATGAATAAAAAGCCTCAGTATTGCCGAATATACATCGTAATTTGCCAGTAGGCAGCTCGAATACAATTTCGCTTACTTTGTGAATAGATAGAAGACGCTTTGAATACTTCCTAATATACATCCTAATTTGCCATTAGGCAGCTCAAATACAATTTCGCTAACTTTGTGAGTAGGTAGAAGACGCCTTGAACACTTTTTCTAACACGTTGTAATTTAGAAGTATTCACTTTTCCATATTTTTTACCTTGCAAGTAATCAAGGGACCTGCAAACCAATTTTTTTTCGTTATAAAATAAAAAACACACAAAATACATATAGGTATATACATTTATTTTATATTCATTAAGACGACCATGAATAAAATTATTATTAATAATATAATTGAAAATTATAAATATTGAATATACGAGTATAGTAATTGAATAATATTTTTTCCAACGCTTTTAACAAGGTTTGATTACAAACTAAAAAATAAACAAAAGCAGAAAATAAAAAATAACGGGATATTAAGAGAGACACAAAATTCTGCAATGTATGTTAAAATACATGTGTGTAAATCAGTGATGCGCAAGCCATACCACAATTGTGGAAAAATAATTTACACACATTCTTATGCTCTAAACACATTCGCCACAGCAAGATACACGAACACACGACAGCAAATGACGCTAGCAACATTTGTCGCCTTGTACGCAAGTACATAATTATTTTGAAGGCAGCAGCTACATAATAAAAATACGAATTAACTGTATCTCAGTGATGTTATTTAAGCGATTTTTAAAGAAGCAGCTCCGATTATAATTAAAAGAATTTTTTAACTATTTTGTAAGAGGCTATTTAAAGAGTAGAATAATTCGTTTGGATTGGCTTTAAGAATGAAAATATATAGAGGTATTTCTCAGAAGCAATAATAAGTACAGTTGTGTGTGTCACGTAGTTTCTTGTCCACTAAAAATAAAAATACTAAAAACAACTGTTTTTGATATCTATTAAAACCAATCGTGTTACGTATTTACAGATATCCCATACGACAATTGAAATTAATATAAGTACTTCAACCAGCAAGTACTAAGAACAGAAGTAAATTTTTAACTAAATGTTGTCCACACAAAAAATGAATTTTAGTTTTATGTACATCTTAATACATTCCTCAGAAATTTTTACAATTATTCTTCGCCATGACAATTGTAGTATTTTTAATTCGTCGGTGTGGAATTTCTAGTTTTTTTTTAAATTTAAAATTCAAAAAATATGTTTTAAGCAATTATTGAAAAGTATGTAAAAAGTGTTAAATTTTTTTTTTATATACAAAACTAAAATGTGCTGACAACTGTTTAAGTACAATTATACCGGTAAAATTGGTTGATTTTGCATTGTTTTCTCTATTTTTCTACGAATAAAAAAATCCGTGGTTGAACCAAGGCTCTAAAGGATCTTCTCAAAAAATTTTTCTCATATCTATCCAGCAGCACTTACGTGAGACAGATAAGAATTCAATAAATAGGTATTTTGTATTCCAAATTAATTATTGTCTTTACCAGCAACACTATTTTCCTTAAATATTTCATGTACTGAAATTATCCTGTTACAGTTTTATTATAGATTTACACTTAAATCTTTAAATAAATAATTTTTATTTTATATTTTTATTGTTCTTTTCGTTTTTCATAATAAGAGATTTTAAGCACTTATTATTTTACATGTCTTACTGCCATCCCTAAATTAGCGCGTAAGACGCAAAGCAATGTAATTCATAGCTTTTGCGCTAGAATGTCATCCCTAAATAACAGCGTCAACTTTGTGTCTTTAACAGTAATGTTAACTAATTTTATTTTATAAAACCCGCTGTATAAAAATAAAAACAGAGATAAAACCGCTAGATTGCCTTAAAAATAACTAAATTGTCACTACTTTTCAGCCATAACAAAACAAAGCAACGAGCAGCCAACTTCACTTCCTAACGCACTGTCAAAATTGGATTTTCCAATTGCTAAGCGTTGACGCCGTGCTATTTAGGGATGCGTCATACATTTTGTATGAACATGAGAAATTTTGACAGTTATCTTGCGCTTTACGCGCTAATTTAGGGATGACAGTTATAGTAATGACATCACTAAACTGTTTATTGTCGCCAATAAAAATAGAAATTAGTTTAATTTGACTGCAGCGGCGAATTCAGCCAGTACAACAACATGTCGCCTTGTTGCCTTGCTGTCAACAAATTAATCATTCTCATATAAACACATGCATTCTAATTCTGACATTTTGCAGTCGGTAGCTGCTGTCTCGAATGTGTTTAGAGCATTATGCTCTTTTGTTTAGTCGTTGATTAAACATCGACGAATGCACATGCGCGCGGATGTGTGAATTTTTCCTTTTAACACACTAAAAGAAAAAATTTTTAATTTTTTACAGTAAAAAAGCGAAGTATGGCATTCCAAAAATACTTTAGGTTTGAAAATGCTTTTAAAGGTATGCAATGCCTTTTATGTTATAAAATATTAAAAAAAAAGAGATAGATACTTTAAAAAGGCATTTTGGAACTTTTCATAATACATTTAATATTAATAATATATTTATTAAAGAAATAATTTATCTTAGATCTTGCAATTTTAGCTGATTTAGTCGCTATTTAAAATAAATTGAATTTAGAACTTCAAAGTACGAAGAAACAGAGTAAACTCGGTTAACTTAAAAAATATTATGCTCATTCGAAATTTCAAAAAAAAATATAAAAATAGAAAATTTCATATATAATTTTTATGAGATTTTTTTTATTATAATTTTTTTTAATAAGAATTTTTACTTGTATTTAAAATACTTTAGTTTTTTACTGTTACTAAGTAACATATTTTTTTCACTAAGCAACTTTTCTTACATTTAAGAAATAAAATTTTTACTTGAACTTAAATTAAATTTTAATTTAATTGCTTATGTGCACTATTTTATAATGTTACCAAGTAACAGCAATTTTTCATTAATCAATTCTTTTACGTTTAAGAGATGAAAATTATTTTATAACATAATTCTGCTAAATTTTGTTTAAATTAAAATTTTTTACTTTAATTTAAAATACTTTAAATTTATATTATTTGCTTATGTGTAATTCTTATAATATTACTAACTAACACCGTTTTTTTATTAAACAACTTTTCTCGTAGTGTAACTTTATATTTCTCACCAATACAAATACATTTTATATTTTGCGCATCACTGGTGTAAATACAAAAAAATCAAAAAATTTTAGTTTAAAAAAAATTTAGCAGAATTATGTTATAAAATAATTTTCATCTCTTTACCGTAAAAAATTTATTAATAAAAAAAATTCTGTTAGTCGGTAACATTACAAAATAGCACACATAAGCAATTAAATTAAAGTTTAGTTAAAATAATATGTTACTTGGTAACGTAAAAACCTAAAGTATTTTAAATCCAAGTAAAAATTCTTATTAAAAAAATTATAATAAAAAAGTCTCATAAAAATTATATATGACATTTTCTATTTTCAGGTTTTTTTGCAATTTGGAATGAGCATAATATTTTTTAAGTTAACCGAGTTAACTCTATTCTTTCACTCCCTCGTACTTTGAGATTCTAAATTCAATTTATTTTAAAAAGTGGCTAAATCAGCTAAAATTGCAAGATCTAAGATAAATTATTTTTTTTAATGTTTTATAACATAAAAGGCATTGCATACCGCCAAAAGCATTTTCAATCCCAAAGTATCTTTGAAATGCTTTTTTGCTGTAAAAAATTAAAAATTTTTTCTTTTAGTGTATCAAAAAAAAAAAAATTTATACATATACGCACATGTGCATTCGTCGATGTTAACTCCACAGATATAACGTTAAATCGACGACTAAACAAAAGAGCATAAGAATGTGTGTAACTTATTTTTCCACAGTTGTGGTATGGCTTAGGAATCACTGATATACGTACATACGAGTGTGTATATATTTACATTACCAAATAACCAAGGTAAACCAATGTTACCGATTGTGTATTTGTATGGTAACAATATGTGTTTTGTTGTTGTATAAAAGAAGTAACATCAACCGAATATAAAATTCATTTAATATCTAAATTTAATTACTACATACATACAGTTGCTCAAAATGAAACTGGGACAAACATTAATATTTTATTAGCATTAAGAAAAAGCTAACAGAAAATAAAATAATTTTTTTTTAATAAATTTGTTTTAAAGCTTTATTTATAAGGATTTTAAAACATAAAAAAAAATTTTAAAATTCATTAATATTTATTTTAAAATAACAAAAACAATAGAATAGATATATTTCAATGTCAAAATGAAAGTGGGACATTTCAAACTTAACGGTGTTTTGTAGCAGAAACGTTGTATTTTTGGATTGGTTTTTTAATTTTAGTACTTTGTAGGTAATCCTTTACTGGATTTAACTGCTAAAAGTCGACGCGGCATAGATTCCACTAATTTACGGCAAACCCGTGGGTCAATTTTTGACCATTCTTCTTTTATAGCCGCTTCCAACTGACTTCTGTTCGAAAAACTGTACGCTTTTAATTTTTCTTCAAGGTAAGCCCATAAATGTTCTATGGGGTTTAAATCGGGCGACTGGGCTGGTGTTTCTAACACGTGGGGGCAGTTGTATAAAAGCCACATTCGCACGTTATGAGCTTTGTGTTTAGGATCGTTATCTTGATAATAATAAAAAATGTTTGCGATTCCTAATTTTTCTGCAGATTCTTTTAAATTGTTTCTGAGAATTTCTAAATACATCATCTGGTCCATATTTCCATTAATAATACACAAATTTCCCGGCCCAGCAGCCGACATGCAACCCCATACCATTATTGAACCACCTCCATGTTTCACAGTAGGCCGGAGATTAAGTTGTAGAAGTTCTTGATTTGGTTTTCTCCACACGTATGAAGGGCCGTCAGATCGAAAGAGATTAAATTTCGACTCATCAGCAAACAAAACCGTTTTCCAGAAAGAAAAATCCTTATCTTTGAACTCATTAGCGAACTTAACTCTTTTTAATTTGTTTTGCTTGCTGATCAGTGGCTTTCTACGAGGCACTCTACCATGAAAATTGTGCTTTCTAAGAATATTTCTTATAGTTTTCGGGTTAGCGTCTTTTTTAGGTATAGCGATGCCAACTTTGCCAACTTTGGTGCACTTATTCGTGGGTCTTTCTTAATATGTTGAACAATCCACCGCTCATCTGAGTCGGAAAATATCCTTTGATTTCCTAATTTTGTCTTGTTTTCGACAGATTTTGTTAATTTGAACCGTTTAATAATATTGTGGACCGTGGAGTGACTTCTATTTACTAGTTCACCAATGGCTCTTATTGTTTTTCCATCTTGGAAATGCTTTATCGCTAATCTTCTTATGTCTACTGAAGTTTGACCACGCTGTCTGCCCATTGTTTAAATTTTTTACTATTTATTAATTAAATTATGTTGAATTATTATTAAAAGACTGTAAAACTTATTTTTTGCAATTTTTTTTGGCAAAAAACACCAATCTCTCTTAAATCTTAAATAAATTTAATGTTTGTCCCACTTTCATTTTGACATTGAATTTAGTAATTTTTTGTTGTTGTTGCTTTTTCAAAAAAAGTAACGGAATTTTGGAGTTGCTTGTTAGCGGTTTTGATGAAGCGCAAAATAACTAAGATAATTCATTTTAGTTAAAAAAATTGCATAGTTTTTTTTAAGTTTTTTATGAAAGAAACAAAAGTATTAATAGATGTCCCAGTTTCATTTTGAGCTACTGTATAAATTAAATATCATAATTATTAACATTAAATAATTTGATTAATTTACTTTATTCGTGCTTGATTCCTTCAAATATAAATATTTCACGATATTCTCATGAAATATTTATTATTTTAAACTAAACTACAAAATGAAATGTATTACTGCGGGGAAAGCATATGGCCATTTCACTATTGCTCAAATAGCTCATTAGTGGATTTTACCCAAATTTTGAACAGAAAACTAGAAAGTCTTATATCAAAAGCCAAATTGATTAAATGAGAACTCCATTGAATCAATTAGACAAAAGACAATAATAACTCAAAAAGGTTCTATACAAAAACACAGCAAACATTCAGTAACGATTTTTATTTTTCTTTCATTTTTCTACATAAGGGATCCCATTCGGAACCATTCATACGGATTTCAAAGATTCAATGAAAAAATAAAAATAAAAATTGTTTTTCAATTTTTATTAATAAGCCTTGTACAAATAACTAAGGGTATATTATCCTAAGCTAGTGAAATGCTACAGGATAGTTCGAACTTAATTAAAATAAATTAATTAGAAAATGTGTTTTCATATGTGCGTGCAAAAGGTGGACATTGTAAAAATGTTTCTATTCCTGAAGTTAATATCGCAATGGAAGAGAGACTGCTTCGACAGGTAATGTCTAAAAGAGCTAATGAAGACACCGACATGGAGATGTATGTCAGCCAAATGAACGAAATATTTCAAAAGCTTGTGGCGTTCGGCAGCACTATCACATGGGAATGTTTAATGACAGCTACCATGCTAGGTTCTCTGCCCAGTAGCTATGATGGTCTTATTACAGCTTTGCAGGCACATGATGAAAAAAGTTTAACACCAACGTTGGTAAGTTCTAAGATAATAGAAGAATTTCGTCGAAGACAAGAGAGGGACAAAGAAGCTGATGCTGAAGGCGCTGATGTGCTACGTGTATCAAATTTTAGGCTACGTATCAAAAATTCTTTGAACTGTGTTACAACTGGAAAGCCTGTTTGCATACATATATGGCATCGTATTTTAGGACATCGCTGTACGGATGCAATTCGAAAAATGGTGATAGATGATGTAGTTTCGGGTTTAAGATTGGCAGAATGCACTGAAAACTGCAAATACTCTAGCGATTGTGATGTTTGTATCAAAGGAAAATCAACACGTTTACCTTTCCCTAAGGAGTCTAACTACCGGTCAACGAAGCTGCTGCAGCTGATTCATAGCGACCTGTGTGGGCCTATGCAAACTTCAACTCCATCAGGTAAGCCCTATGTATTGACTTTCATTGACGATTTTTCACGTTACACCACTATTTTCCTTCTTAAAGAAAAATCCGAGGCCCTACAAAAGTTTAAAGAGTTCTATGAATACACGAAAACCAAATTTGGCCATGCAATACAATGTATTAGAACAGATCGTGGAGGCGAATATGTCAATAAGGACTTCATAGAATACCTATATAAAAATGATGTGAAAATTCAGAGTACTGCACCATACACGCCGCAGCAAATCGGGGTCTCTGAGCGGAAAAACAGAACACTGATTGAAATGGCCCGCTGTAAGCTATTGGATGCTCAAATGGAAAACAAGTTTTGGGGCGAAGCCGTTTCAACAGCGAACTATATACAAAATTTTATTCATGTTCAAGAAGCACAGCGAAGAAAACTGGATGCAAAGGCAAACGAAAGCATATTCATCGGTTTTGATGCACATTCGAAAGCCTATAGATGTTTTATACCAGAGAAAGAAAAGGTTGTTATATCCCGTGATGTAAGATTTGTTAAAGAGCCTTGCAAAACGAAAGATCTTGTGAATGGTGACAGCACAATCGGAGTAAGAAGTGAGAATCACAATAACGACAATTCCTGTAGTCATGATAAAAATAAACGAAGCGATGTCAACATTCAACGGAGTGAAAGCACTGACAACCCTCGTTAACCTCAGCGATCAAATAAGGGCGTTGCTCCCACACGTTTAATAGAAGAAATTGATATTGTTGTAAATAGTGAACCAACGAACTATAATGAAACAGTACAATGTGAAAATAAAAGTAAATGGTTTGCTGCTATGGAGAAGGAGTATACGTCACTCATAAAAAATGAAACTTGGAGTCTAGTCGACTTACCACAAGGTAAGAACTTAATCGGTTGTAAATGGGTTTTCAAACTAAAGACTAATGCAGACGGAAATGTTAAGAAATATAAGGCTCGCTTAGTTGCCCAAGGCTATAGCCAAAAGTATGGGGTCGATTATGACCAAGTGTTCGCTCCTGTAGCTAAGCATGCTACTCTCAGAATTCTTTTATAAATAGCCGCCTCTAAAAAGATGGATGTATTCCACTTTGACGCAAAGACCGCTTTTCTTAACGGCGAATTACAGGAAGAAATTTATATGCGGCAGCCGCCTGGATTCGTCGACGAAGAAAATCCTGACAAGATCTGTTTGCTAAATAAGAGCATATACGGACTGAAGCAGTCAGCACGCGTGTGGAATCAAACATTAGACAATATACTTGTTAAATCAAATGTTAAGCAAAGTAAAGCAGACAGTTGCTTATACACGTATGAAAACACTTTGTTTATATTGGTTTATGTCGCCGATTTACTAATTGTTACAAAAGATAAACATGAAGTTGATCGTATTCATAACATACTCCAAAAACATTTCACTCTTGAAAACTTAGGTTTGGTATCAAGTTATCACATTTTAAAGGAAAACAACATTTACCTATTGGACCAAGCCAAATATATTTTAGAAGTAGTTAATAAATTTGATTTACAAAATGCGAAAAATTCGGAAACGCCAATGAGTCCCTCATACTATAAGCAACCGGAGGATGATAAACTGCCAAATAATGAAAAATACCGTGCTGCAATTGGCTCCCTGTTATATATTTCAACGAATACGCGTCCCGACATTTCGACAACTGTAAATATACTTTCCCAGATTATTGAGAAACCAACCCAAGCAGACTGGATAGAAGTGAAAAGACTCATAAGATATCTGAAAGGAACTTCCAACTTCCAATTGAGACTTGGAGATATGTCAACAAATGGTATACTAGTTGGTTCTGAGGATCATCAAACTCTGGCTTTGTTTTCTTGTTAAATGGTGTCATTAGTTGGACATGTGTTGCGTTGTCATCTACTGAGGCAGAATTTATTGCCCTATCTGAAACCTGTAAAGAAGACCTTAACTGGCCTTACAACCAGCCCACGACTATATACAAGGACAATCAAAGTGCCATGAAATTAACAGCAGAAGAAAAACTTAGTAACCGATCTAAACACATCGATACAAAAACACATTTTGTGAAGGACTATATCAATAAAGGACTGGTCCAAATACGTTTCTGCCCTACTGAAGATATGCTGGCTGACTTATTCACCAAACCACTTCCAAAGGATAGGTTTATTTTATTAAGAAGCAACTTGAATTTTAAAATATCGTGAAAATATAAATTAAGGAGGAGATTGTTAAGTGTCATTTACATTCTCACATCTTTATCTTTATTATCGATAATTTGTTTCTTATTATTTTCTCATTATCCTATTTTGACATTCTTTTGTAACTTCCTTTTTTAAAACTCTCTTCCTTTTTTGCTGCCCTCGTGAAAGCATCGAACTTGTAAATTTATTTAATAAAACCACATGAAATTATAACCTTGAATTAAATAAATAATTACAATTAATTATAACAAATAAAGTCTTTTGATTCTCGGCTCCAACAATTGTTTCGTTTTAAAGTAAATTTTACAAACAATTTTTAAAAAAGTAGGAAAAATAGAATTTAGAAATAAAATTTTATCAAGCACATTTTTCGGTATTTTCTTTTAACCCAACATATCTTATGAACATATACACACATTTTTATACGCATGTGTGTATGAATCTGTCATGTTTACAAAACGAATATTGCACTCTTTTGAGTTTTGGTTGTGCTCACAGAATATCTTGTCTCTTACCCCCGCTACCAACGAACTGCTCATAATTTTTGATTTTTAAAATGTTCAAACTGCAACATCTTTATAAATTATAAAAGGAATGTTGTATCGATTTACAAAACACCCATTGATATGCTTGTTACCGATTGAACATTTTTTAAATTCTTAGCCACTGATTTTCTTCTGCTTCATTTCATTTAATAAATTGACGTTATTCTATTTACGCTGACTAAGCTATAAATGATAAGAAGATACAGTGTGTGGAATATTCCCATTTTTTGATTACTTAATTACACACATAAAAAGTTAAAAGTAATTTTATTTATATAATTAAAGTTAAAAAACCAACGGTAGATATTAAACACAATAAATTTTAACTATTATTCCACAATAAAATAAAAAAACTAAAATAGATTTTTTTGGGATCACACAATTGTTTTATGTTTTGCTTGACATGCTTTAATTATACGTAAGCTTTTCTTTTCGATTTCGTATCGAAATAAAAAAAACACGTTAGCATCACTAAGAAAATACATACAATCTTGACGGCAAGAAAATTTTGCAAAATGTGCAAAACTTCTGGCAATAATTTTTTCCTTCTATATTGCGTATAGAATGGGGACAGGTTCCCATAATATGCGCAAGCTTGAATAGTGTCCTCAAAATAAGCGTTCAATATAAGAAGTAGCCTTGAACCGATTAAAAGAGGATCAAGTAAAAAATATCGGGATATATACTTCGATTTTTATGAATTCTGAGAAGTTATCATAAAAAAGGAAATATTTTTTGTGTTCCCAAACTACGCGCTATGCATATATAAGTTAAAGTGTTCCTCTAAAGAAACATTAAAAAGTTAAAGCTGGGGCCAACCCTAAGCTTTTGTTCTATTTTTGGAAGAAATAAAAGAAAATTAATTTTGTAAGTTAATTAATGTACCTCCTTTATTGTCCATAATGGAAGAAACTTAGCCAAATTGTTACAATCATTTTATACTAAAATAATTCGTACTCAACAATAAAAATTTAATAAATTAACAGTTAAATAAAGAATAAATAAATAGTCCATAATTATCAATAATTAATAAATTAATGGAAAGAAGGTCACTCATAAAATATTCCAACATGATCGATGGTATATGCATCGTCAGCAAGTTCGTACTACATGTCGTTGTAATTTTACAGCTAGTTGGATCAAATGTAGGTTGCAGAGTGTGTTAACTGCCCCCCGCTGCGTCCTGAAAATTTTTTAATTCTTTTGAGTTTCAAACGTTGTAGAAATAGTTATCACCATTGTAATTTTCTTCCATATTTTATAGCAAGTTGTGGCTAAAATTATCAGGATTATAGCTTCTAAAGCAGTGGAAATGTGATAGGTTGTTCCAAGTTCTTTGATATGTTTGATGTTGTCTAAGTTTAATGCGTGAGATCTAAGATTTAATTTTATTCTTTTGTTCGTCACGTTCGATAAGATTGATGTTAGAGCCTAACTTGTCCTGGTCTGCTTGCTAGAGAAGGTTTGGTTACCAATTTGTAGTGTTTCGTCGTTAAGTTGTAATACAAACGTCTCATTTATGTTTCTTGTCTCTTTTTCATTTTTAACAAATCCATTAAAGTTGGTGACGAAAACGGTCTTATTACACATTAGTTCAATGATTTCTTCATTGTTTGTGATAAAATGGCAATATGCGTTTCCACCTTTAAGTAACCTTGCGCCACATCCGTCCTCTGGTAATTTTTAAGCATGCTTTTCTTACATATTGTTGAATTGCTTATTGTGAAACAATCTTCAATTATTCCATATGTTTCGTTTTCGTTCAGCAGTAAGTTTTTATACTTTAGGTCCACTTGCTTTCCGTTACCTTAGGTACAGATAGCACGTAAAGTAGGAGTATTCCATTGGTATACATCGAAAGTTTTACGTACTCTGCTGCTTCAATTACGTTTTGAAAAGGCAGTGATTTTTCTTCAGAAACTAAGTTTTCTATTTCAAACTTATCAAGTAGGTTAGTATTTACTTCCAGTTTTCGCCATTTGAGATGCTCTGATAATTTCTGAGATCTTCTCTTTCAGTACTAGGATTTAACTTGACGTCAGAGTTCATGTTCTTACTAATAGAATTAGCATATCGCTGGTCTCATGTAGAAAGGCCCTAACTCGCATAATTGTGATTTTACAGGAGAAGGTAAAAACAAAACAGAAACTGTATTTATCACAATGTAATATATGAAATGCAACTGCTTGTAATATCGTTATTTTTGATACTATTGTATTCAAATTTTGTGACGAGGTGTATTTGCATGAAATGTAATGGAATCACGAAAAAACTGAATTTCATAAAAATTCGAGTAAGGGCCTTTCTACATGAGACCAGCGATATGTAATCATTTCATCAACGTCATTAATTGATGCCCGTGTATTATTAAAGATTTGTTCGTTAATTATGTACTGATTGTTGCTATTTGTAATAATTTCGTTCTGACTTTTTAAAATAAAATCCCAATCAATAGCATCTGGTGAGCCTGCTATTAATTTTCAGGCTGATCCAATCCAGTTATTCGAACGTGGTTTCCTTTCTTTATTTCCTTGTAGTTCGTTTAGCCTTAATTTAGTAATGTTGAGGTCAAAATCTATAATTGTCTTCATGGGGTTTTGCTCCATTTTTCTAACGGTGTCTTCAATATTGTTTAAAGCTTCATGATATTCTTCCAAATTAAGTGTGTGTACTAGTTCAAAATAGCCATTAATGATCTTACCGCTTCCATGTTCCATTGTTACCAGTGGAAAATTGTACTTAAATACGTCGAATCCAAATCTTTGTCTCTTAGTTATTAAAAGAAATAAAGTTTATTTAATAACGTACTGATATTAATCATTTTTTTGTAATTTTAGATACTTGGTAAGGAGTCGAACCTTGATAACATTTTTTATCCACCAATTCACCAGTCAAATAAAGCACATATTTCATAAGTTTAATACAATTGTATTGGTTGTTAAAATAAGTCATATTTAAGAACTTTTAATACTTCAATATAACTAATATTATAAAAAGTATTCATTGTTCGTTAATTATATAGGTTGATGTTCATTGTTTCATTGAGTAATAGATTTTCAATGTATTCAACTTGTTACTTAGCTTTATATTTACCTTTTCTCTGTAAATTACAGTGTTATTACCTTTATAATAGGGTTAATTTTTTGTAAATGAGGAAATTATGTGAGAATTAATTCGTTTTCATTTTCATATATCATTAAAATTTTGTTAACAGAATTTTTCATAGTTTTTTTATTTGATGAAGATACGTCTATTTTTTTTTTGGTAATTTCATATTAAAATACCATTTTTTAAACTTTGCTAATGGTTAGAATTTTATATCATATTTAAATTTTTGTTTCTTAATTTGTTTTGGAATATTCTTTAAATATTTGCCTTAAATCATTAACTTTTACTTGTTATAATTTTTAATAGTTTTCTTTTAAAACATTTATTTCATTCAATACTTTTCCTTCTTTGATTTTTTGAAAAGTTAACATATTTTTGTGCCATAAAATAATTTTATGTCATTATGTTTTAATTAATAGTACAATTTTTCGTGCTTACCAAGTGGTGGACTTTACGATGGAATATTCTTAATATGGATCTTATGGATTCTTCTACCTTTGTCAGTCGATAATGTTTTCCTATTGTCTGTGCCTGCAGTCTCATGTTTATATAAAGCTTATTGTTTGGATTTTATAGTTATTACATATTTTTCCGTTTCTTTCACTAGCACTTACTGCAGCCAAGATTCCTTCTCATGCCATATCAGTATCAGAATCGTTCAAAATATTTAGCTTTGTTCTCATCTTGGAAAGTGCATCTGCCATAACATTTGATTTACTTGTTTTATAAATAAATTTGTAGTTATACTCCTCGCCTTCCATCGGTTAACCTTCGCATTGTGGTTTCTGTTGGAATCGATAATTTTCATTATCGAATCTTCTTAGTTGCAAGTTCGGTGTGTTGTCTCTTTTATTTATCACGTTTGTTGGCACCGTAACAAAGTTTCGCGGATTTGTATTGTATGGTTTCTATAATTGAGATTTTAAATACCAAGGCACGCTGGGTATGCTTCAAGCCAACTCCTTGGTTTTTGCACAACTATTATTCGCGAGAGGTATGCACTCAGTCCCCTAAAAAAACGTCAAAAGCCCTATTCCTGTGTCCAGAATGCATATTGTGATGGATCCCCTTCGAACACTTGCAATTCTTTCACCGCGTCGGGTAGTAAAGGTAAATAAGACGGAACAACTGGTTGCGCATTCATTTACTCCAGGGAACGGATACTCGCTTTTTTGAGCTTGCTTATGAGTTTACCTACCGAACCCGATAATTCTGCTGCTGAATGAGTTAATGAATCAATATTACCATATTAGAAAAAAACTCACCACTTGATTTTGGTAAATTAAATTTTTCTGATTATATTTTAGGACATTTGTGTCCTTTGGTTGATATTCTTGGCTTAGGTTAATCTTCTCCTTCAAATAACAATTTCCCAATTTTAGCACTTACGTATAAGTATAATTCTTTAAAAAAAACTTGTTTAGGAAAATGTGTTTTTTTTTGGAAATTTAAACCGTTTTTTTAGTGGAAACGGTGGCAGACAAAATTGGTATTCCAATATCAGCTTTTTGTTTGTATGGAAATTAAAACCGTTTTCTTATGAGAACGGCGGCAATACCCAATTGGTATTTCAACACCAGCCTTTTGGTCGCGGAAGGGTAATGTAGTAATTTTTAGTCGTCAACAGGTCAACTGAATTCAACCTACTAAGGCACGACTTGCTTCACAGTGCAATTATCACACAAGATAAAAATTATTATCCAAGATTTTCAATGTTTCTGACAAGGAGTTGAACCTTGACGACTCTTAGCGAGTACGTCCACTAAATTTAGTCAGAAACTAAATTTTCTCTTGGATAATCTTATTAATTTATATGAGTAATATTTGAGGGTCATTAGTGTCCTGGAGGGTCACATAGTTAGTTAGTTAGTTAGGAGTGGCAGCCTCTCGCGACGAAGCTCACTTGAGCATAATCGAATGGACCGTTGTGATAACACAAGGAAGGCGGCGCGACTCCCCTTACCCAGCCGAGAACCATGAGGATTCACGGATGAACTTCGCTATGTCCCCTATAGAGTGAGATGATAGCTCCGTAAGAGTTCCAAAGAAAGGAGAGCCCGGAATTCTTCGAGCCAGGGATGGGCAGTGGCACAGGAGGTGCAGTACGGTCTCTTCCTCACACTCCGAGCCACAGCTGCGACAGAAATCATTAAACGGCAGACCGAGTCTTTCAGCATGCCTGTCGATTAGACAGTGTCCAGTAAGTACCGAGACCGTGATACTTATGGATTTTCTGTTCAGTCTGAGCAACTGCCTGGTCCGCTTGAGGTCCAGTGTAATCCACAGTTGTCTGGAGACACAACAGGAACTTTCCTCTACCCATAATTTGCAAGCCAAATTGAGGTAGTGGTTCTTTATGGCTATTTTCACAGTTGCCAGAGGAATTACAACATCTGGTAGGGAGGAGACGTTAGGAAGCAATGTGCCTTTTTTAGCAAGATCATCGGCCTCACAGTTACCCTGGATATCCCTGTGACCGGGGACCAAAAACAGGTCAATCTGTGATTGATCCGATAGAGTGTTCAGTAATGAGCGACAACGTAGGACTAGCTTAGATGTACTGTATGCATCAGCAAGCGCCCTGATTGCCGCCTGACTGTCCGAAAATATCCGAATAGCAAGGCCAGAAAGATTGTCCCTAAGCGCTATTTCGGATGTTTTTAGAATGGCCATTACCTCGGCTTGAAAGATACTGCAGTAGTCAGGAAGTCTAGGGGAGAGTCTTAGTCCAAGGCTATTGGAGAAGATTCCGCAACCGACTCTGTCGTCAAGTTTCGAGTCATCGGTGTAAATGTCAACAGTACCACCCACAACCACTTCGTTACAGACCCATATCTCCCTACTCGGAATATGGGCCTGAAACCCGTGGTCCAGAGCGGGAGTAGAAGAGGTGTAATTCACCATTGATGGCAGTGGTACATCCCAATCGATTATCTTAGAGTGCCCTTTATCCAGCCTGAGCCAGCGTGAGAGGGCATTAAGTCTGGCTGCACAGCATTTAGCGTGTTGCAATACCAGAAGTTTTTTGGGTAACCAGTGGAGAAAAGTATACAGAGCCTTTGTCAAAGTAGTTCGGAGAGCCCCAGTAATCAAAATAACGATTGTTCTCCTGACTTTACCGTTTTCTCGAAAGCGGACCATAGAGAATATTTGGCTCTATAACTGCCTTGTAGAGCAAGGAGATGATCCGAGGTTGAAGGCCCCATCTTGGTCCTAGAGCTCTCTGGCAGAGATAGAGCGCACAGGTCGCCTTCCGAGCTCTTTCGGCAATGTTTGCCTTCCATTGAAGTTTGGGGTCAAGTATCACCCCAAGGTATTTCACCCGTTCTGTGAGTGTTGTCAGGTATTTTCTAGAGACTGCGATAGCAATGTCATCAGCATAAGCTATCACCCTAAAACCCGTTTGGTCCAGTTTCCGTAGCAACGTGTTGACTGCCAGATTCCAGACGAGGGGAGACAATACGCCACCTTGTAGAGTGCATCTTTTCACTACTCTTTCAACGTGGTCATTTCCCAAGGTGGACGTGATAATACGTATCTTCAGTAGTTGCGCAATGAATCCCACCAGATTTGCATCAAGATCGAGATCCAAGAGGGCCTTTATAACGGCATTGGGGCGGACGTTATTGAAAGCTCCTTCTATGTCAAGAAACACTGCAAGCGTAAATTCCTTATTTGAAAGGGACTTTTCAATATCGGACATTAACACGTGCAGCGCTGTTACCACAGATTTCCTTTCGTGTAGGCGTGCTGCGAGCTAGAACTAAGCGCGAGATTTATGGAGTTCCTGATCTAAAGATCAAGAATCCTTTCCAGCGTTTTGAGTAAGAAGGATGACAGGCTTATGAGGCTTATCTTTGGGTTTAATATGAGATGTCTTTCCCGCTTTAGGGATGAAAACAACTCGGGATACACGCCAACCTATCGGCATGTAAGTATTTTCCAGGCAAGCATTGTGGATTCGCAATAGCCATGGTTTTATGAGGTCCATGCCATGTTGCAAGTCCGCTGAATTATTATTGTCACTTCCTGGAGACTTAAAGGCATGAAAGGACATGATGGCCCATTCTATGTGGTCATTGGTCTCCCGGAAAGTGGGGGGACAAACCGACGCGGAATACCCAGTCCCCATCGCTTCGTCCATCCCTTCACTACCAGGGAAGTGAGTATCGAGCAGCGTCTCCAAGGTATCGATTACAGAGTCCGTCCATTGACCGTCCGGCTTCTGAATACTCTTAATAACTCTCCGGGACGTACTAAGAATCCTGCGTAGCCTGCTGGTTTCGGACGAGCTTTCTATGTTGCCACAGAAAGTTTTCCACGAGGCTCTTTTGGATCTTCGTATGGCATACTTAAACTCCCTTTGTTTATCCTAATAGCGCAGCCAGTTTCCACCATTTTTGGCCCTATTAAAGAGTTTTCTACATTCCCTACGTAACTCTGCAATCTCCGTATTCCACCAAGGGGGTTTCGGTTTATCCCTCGGCTTCAGTGGATTGCAGTCCGCTTTCGCTGCAGAGCATAATTGCAAGGTCAAGACTTAAACTGACCGATCGCAGTGGTAATTGATCTCGAAGGGAGCACGCCTTAGACCAAGCTCTAAAATGGACCGAAATTTACTCCAGTCCTTTTGTTTCTTATTTATGTAGGAGAGGGACACTCCAGGTCCTACTGATTCCAGATATAAGTTATAAGATTAATACCTATGGTCAAAAAAGAAGCACTCTTGAGAGACACTCCAATTTCTGACAATATCAAACCAGCCACCACCTGTCAGGGTAAGATCGAGAACCTCCCTTCTACTCGAAGTGACGAAGGTAGGCTCGCTTCCCCTCTTGACAATACTTAAGTCATAAGATAGTATAAAATCAAAAAGAGACTCACCCCGGTCATTGACATCCGTACTGCCCCACATATGGTGATGAGCGTTAGCATCG
This sequence comes from Gymnosoma rotundatum, assembly GCA_916610165.2. NCBI lineage: Eukaryota > Metazoa > Arthropoda > Insecta > Diptera > Tachinidae > Gymnosoma > Gymnosoma rotundatum. The sequence goes on from OU744336.1 coordinate 115,829,951, forward strand.
GCCATATAACTGCAGAGCACCCAGACATCCTTCGAGCCTGCCTCCACTGCTATGGCAACGCTGTCTCTGTCACTGAATCTGCGAAGAAAGAAAGCGTTAATATAATACTTAACCTTAATACCTTGACCTGTGACGTAGACAGTTTTGTAGCCGTCCATAGATAGTCCAGAAACCCGATCATTGATAACCCATGGTTCCTGGACCAGAACAATATCCTCTCCTTTCTGTGACAGGCGGAGGAGTAGGGCCGCAGCAGCAGCGATGGAATGATGAAGGTTAATTTGCACAACCCTCATCATCATTGTTTTTGGCCGTAAGGGTAGCGTCGGAAACGCCCTTGCTAGACAGGATGATTCCTCGCTTTCTGCCAAATATTCGGATCTGAGCGTCATTTGTCGGAAAAAGTCAACGGCAAACTCGGATGAAGAGATGACACTTCTAGTGTCATCGTCTTTAATGACGATGCTAGCGCCGCGGAAGCGGCCCTTTGGCTTGCTTACTTTAGCGACCTTCCAGTCGGCCGTAGGCAGCTCTTTGTTGCTGAGTTTAATCAGCTCCAGAATTTCATCCGGAGTTGAGGGATCTGCCGGGATTCGGGCGAAGTATCTTGGCCGGATCGGAATCTGATCTTTGGATACAGCTAAGAGCTTAGCACCCAACCAGATTTTACCTAGGCTGTCAATTGCCTGCTTGTACAGGTCCGCTGAGCGTTGATCAGCACAAGCGATCAATTTAACTTGCCCCTAATACCAGCCCGCATCACGGCATGAAGGGGAGGGGCCATGATTGGCTGAAATTATGTCCTTATAGACACTGCGAAGAGCCGCTAGGACTAACCTCCAGTTATCTGGAGATATAGTCCCGTCACTTTAACCAGTGTCTATTATAGCCACAACGAGGCTATCCCTAACTATCTTGCTAAGGGGACGTGAGGACATCGGTTTAGACGTTGAGGTCTTTGGCCGTTTAGGCAACTGAGGAACTGTCGTGGCGGCTTCCTCAGCCAACCTTTGTCGTTTCTGAGATGCCAAGTTAGGTGGAGGGCGAGACTCCAAGTTCTGGTTGGCCCATTTAAGTTTTGTCTGGTCCCTTTTAGACAAAGTGTTCGGATCATGCCCACCGAGCTTTTGCAGGATCCGACAGGCAGATCTTCTGGTCCTATACGCCCGCATCGACGCGTCGATGTGTGCACTAGAAGAGGAGGACGTGCTAGGGCCCAGACTACCTGTTGTTTGGGCTGGCTTAACCGATGCCCTCACAGCAGTAGTTGGACCAATATGCGTGGGAGCCCCTCTTTCACTCTGTTTTGTGGCAGGGGTGATTGAGGTGCTCGAAGAGGGCATTACGCAACCTTTGGAGATTGCGGTGCGGAATGTTGAGGTGGACAACAGAGTCGCTGCACCCAGTTGTGGTCTGAAGGTAGAGGTCTCAGACGAAGGTTGTTTCTGGATTGCCGGATTTTGCCGTTTCAATACAGTCGGCTCCCTTTTAGGGTTGACCTTTGTGGTCTTTTTTGTATTATTGGTTTTGTACATGTGAAATGGGTCCCCACTCATAGCCGCTATCTCCACCCGTATGTGTAGTCATCTCAAAGGTCCCATGGTTATCTATACAAGCAGGGAGGCCATGCGAGGGTTGTCACCAGCCTTCATGGGGACAGGTGCTCAAAGGCAGACTATTGCTAATTGGGAGTAATCTCAACAAAACCTACACCACCAACTTAACGGTGACGGGTATCGAACGTACTATAAGGCCTGCCAGGGTTTTAACGGGACGGAGATAGTTATGACCTTAAACTGGACCCGTTCACACGTACAGATCATTTAGCGTTACCCAGGATGCACTGCGTGGAAGCGATCTATGTTACATCCAATAAGAATCGCAGAACTTTTTTTTATTTTATTATTTTTTATTTATGGTTCTTGAGGGTCCCGTAGGAATCGCAGAACACATATTTTTCTTAACCAGGTGAGGTTTATAAGGAACCCGAATTTTTAGGCGCGTCCCAGCTCGGGCGCCAGTTAAAGTGCTCCTCTAACGGAACACTAAAAAATTAAAGTTGGGGCCAACCCTTAGTCCTTGCGCTTTTCTTGGAAGAAATAAAAGAAAACTAATTTTGAAGTAAATTAATGTTACCTTCTTTATTGTCCAAAACGGAGGAAACTTAGCCAAATTGTTACAATCAATTTATACTAAAATAATTCATACTCAACAATAAATATTTAATAAATTAAATTAAATATAAATCGCAGTCAGCAATAAGAAATTAACATTAAATACAATTAAATAAAGAATTTATAAAATAAACCATACTCATCAATAATTAATTCAGTGAATCTTTCATATAAAAATCTTCCTAAAAATAATAAAATACATATACATATACATTGTATGTTTATGTTTTTTTAGTGAGGTAATGATAAACTTACACAATAATAAAAATTTACTTATATTTTGATTTTATAGCATTTTGTCGCCTATTGTTAGCCTTTGAATTTTCAATTGTTTATTCATATAACGATCGTGAAAATGGATGTGACATTTAAAAAAGAAGGCTTTTATATTTTGCTGCTTCTTCAACTAAAAATGTTTCAGTAAGCTCTTTAGTGCCATTAAGTGGTACATTGGTATTATTAAAGGTTAGCCAGGCAGTGTCATCACATCCGACATTACCAGTACTACCAAGGTGTTCAGTGTTTCTCGCTAAAAACTATGAAAACAATTGTTCACAAGATTATAACTAAGTATGTAGCATATTATACCCAAGGTACACTTTCGAAGCCTGTAGTTAAATTCTTTTGATGACGGATGGTCGTTTAAGCCGCCTTTACTGCGAATCGCACCAAAGAAATGTTCTAGCATTGCTGGGTTGAGCCTTGCAGTACAAATAAATGATATGTTGATTTTTTCTTTAAGGTAACTGTGGAGCATTATCAAGGCATTGTTTATTATTATTATACCCTTCTGAAAATCCTCTAAGTTCTTTTGTTAGGAATTACGGGAAATGACATAATTTTATTTATTCGTAACAACTTTTCATGTTGATTCTCCATTGCAATGCCAAATGGTTTCTAAGGGGAATAATTTTTTTGTTAAAATAACAAAATATTTTTTTTAATTTTTAATTACCTTTCCAGGGTGGGTAAATGTACTCAATGACAAATTTAGTACGTTAAATCAGTCGTTGACCAATTGTAAAAAATCGGCGGTCTATATATATCCATCGCTAAAGAATAACAGCGTCGAATTGCGTTGGCTGTTGAATGAGAAAACAACTAGCTGTGAAAACAACTAGCTGTGCTGCTAGCTTCACTTTTTGTCTTCCTGAAAAAAATTTATATTAGATATTTATTTGTTAATAATATATGCTTTGTTACTGGCCCCTTTTACTGAGATGTGTTCTTAGTGTCAAGAAAGTGGTTTCTTATTAATTTTAGAAGGTGTGGTGCATCAGCGAAGGGAAAAAATTTTTCCGCGGTATATGTTGGATTGAAAAACCATTGTTTTTCTAAAGAAACCATTATTATTTTATTAATATTTTGTAATGATACATTATGTAAAACAATGAATGTTCGTGTTTTATATTGATTTTAAACCCCTTATAAAAATACCGCCATATCTTAATATTTAAAGTTAAGAAAGTTAAGGTTAAAAAAGTTTAAGTTTAAGCTGAGAAAGTTAAAGTTAAGAATCTTAAAGTAAAACATTTAATTACCCAATTTTTAGGCAAATAAAAGCACACAATCAGAATCCTATTTGTGCATTTATATGGAGACCAAGTTAATGCTCCAAACTAACAAAAGTCAATATGATTGGCTCTCGGTCAAAAAGAAAGGTATAAGTATGTGTATAAGTGTTTGAATGTTTAATTTTAAATTATGTAGTATGTAAAAATTTACCTTCATTTACTTCTAACTTCCTCTATAACTTACGATACAATGGGCTCATATCGCATACGACTGCCACTACTTGAAAACCTACTTTCTGCAGCTCTGGTATTATTACAAATAATATTTCCTTTATCATTTGGCAGTCGTAGTCAAAGAAAACTGGTTGCTTCCATGATTTCAGAAGTCTTCGGGCCATGACAACTTGCACGAAATTTGCTCTTTTTCTAATTAAATCTCCCACTGCATCGTACTCTGCGTTTCTGCGACTTTCATCCCATAAATTTCCAATACGAACACCTTATCTTTTTCCTCCAAATCAGAAATTTGGCGCAATATGTCTATGTCAGCCGTCAACAAACCTTCTCCTACATTTACCGTACGACACCATCTTTGTAAAGTACTTACATGTGGCAGTGGAAACCCCTTGTTATAAAGGTGGTTGTATGCGCTTGAATCTGTAGCATGTAAGCATGTAAACATATTGCATAACATATGCCATCCCACCTCCATTTTACTTCACTTTTTGTCACCATCTTGCGTATTTGTCCCTCGGTAAAAATGGAACGCAATGAGTCGGCGGCTTCTGGTTGAATTTTTAGGTCCTTAACTTCATTTTCCAAACTCCGGATTTTATCCACGTAAGGTTGCCGGCCTACCGTGCAATCACTAAATCGATAATTTAAAAAATTAATCGGGATAAAAGAAAATAGCACGACAAAAAAATTTTAATTTGAAAATGAATTAATATAATAAAAAATTCCCGTTGTTTAATTTAGTTTAATATTTGCTGTTTGTGATATTTTATTTTTCATCCTCTTTCAGCTGTATAAAAGAGTCGAAAAAAAGTCGGCCGTATACAGTAGAGAAAGAAAAATAGAGTAACTGTTGGTTATTGTTGTTTTTGCTTAAACTTTGATTTTTGTCTTTGCTTTATTGTTTGGAAAAAAATTTTAGTTTATTTAAAATGCTTGTCAGAAGTTTCCTGGAAAGTTAAGTAAGCGGTAACAAAATGGCCATCGAGACGTGCTTTGACCCTCAATAATCAATGTCGGTAATTAATTGAATCGGGATAATTCAAAAAGTAGCACAAAATTAATTAAAGAATTTAATTTAAAAAAACCGAAAAATTTTATATTGTAGAATCGAAAAAATACTTTTAAACAAATTTTTTTTTTTTTAAAAATAGTGACTGTACGAATAAGCCGCTGTTTGAAAAGAGTGTGTATGCCCAAGAAGTGCAGTTAAATATAAACTAAAAAACCACTTGAGAAACATTGTTTTTAAAAATAGTTTTTTTGTGTGAATATTTATGAAGAAATATTTATGCAGTTTGCAAAAAAAGGTATTATTCGTCACTACGTACTGACAAATACACGTTAATTTATACAAACAAAATACACGCGCTTTTTGTTTTTGTCCCCAAGAAAATAAAACAAAAAGTGTCATATAACAAAAAGGGGCATAAAAGGGTAAAATATATCAAAAAGTGGCAGATTTATCCCTTTTTAAAAAAGGGCACTTAAGGCGGCAAGCACTCGACCGTGAATCAAGAAAACAAGATTGCGTATTCAGCCGTTCAAAAAATTTTTCTACTGCGCATCTACGTCACAATAGAATGAAAATGAGTATTTGTTGTAAAAAGTGTAGGTGAGTTTTGGCGCAAAACTGGAAATCATTGTATAACTTCTAAAAGGGTGCATCGATTTGAACAAAATTTTTAATGGGAAGAAAAAAGATATAGTCGAGTAAAAATTTTGTGTATGGGCTTAAAGCCCGAGAAGAAGAAAAGCATTTCAGGCTACCAAATTTTAAATTTTTGCTCTATGAAAATTCTTATAAAAAACTATTATTTCAGAAGTTATTTCATTTGTTATTCTAAATTAATTTTTTTTATAAAGGAAATACATATATAATAATTAATAATGACCTTAATGCGAAATAACTGAAAATAAAATAAATTTGTTTTTAAAATAAAATTAAAACCAAAATGATTGAAAATTTATTAATTTTTTATTTTATTTAATTTTCTTTTTTTGGTCATGCAGTAATCTTTAAGCTCCGCATTAAGTTTTCGTATCTTAAAATACATTTTTTATTCTTAAAAATAGCTTTTTTACTTTTTTATCACATTTAATATGATGAGCCTATTTAGTTAAATCTTCTACAAAAGCTTGTTTAATGAGAATACAGTCTTTAATATTTTTATGAAATATTTTTTTTTTCAGTTCTTCAACGTGTTTCATAGTTTAAGATGTCGGCTTTATTAGTCCGCCCTCAGATACATGATCAACCCACGAATACATTAGATCTAGGATACAATTTTTAAGTTTGTGGCAAATATAGCCTGCGAGGTTTTAAAGACCATCAAACATTAATTCAGTTAACTCTTTTTTTATTTTTAATAAATTTTCATAATTCTGTTGCCTTTTCATCCAAAAATGAAGTTTGTTTACAAAAAATATTCTATGCCTACGTCACACATAAGAGAGAGAAAGCTATACAACAAACTAACGGACCTTCGCAATGCGCAATCTTCTTTTCTTGACTCATGCAAAATTCGACAAAGTAGCAAACAACACTCACGCTGGACATAAAAGTCCTTCCGTGGAATTAGTGTTGAATCAACTTGATTTCACAGATATACGGACATGTTCTGAAACTCGCCAACATTTGTTTTACATGTTCTGAAACTCACGTGTTTTGCTTGCGATTTGCTCTTTTTCAAACTTATGTTCAAAAAGAAAAACATATGATTTTACAGTGCAACTCATAAATAAACAAAAGAAAATTACAACAAAATGCCTGCAGCTGCCTTGCTTAGTTTTGTTTCTTAAAAAAATATGCAATTAAAAAAAGAACGAATTAAAAAACGGACGCTTAGAGATTGTGACAATTCAATGGTACTTCATTCCAAGGTATATTTATTAATTTAAAAAATTAACGCAAGCCAAGAAATATTTTTGGGCGACAAGTGCATTTTCTATTAGTGATATTGCATTTAGCATCTTTGATGTAAAAGGTTACTTAGGTTGTAAGTAATCAGTACTTAAAAAGTATTTTTGTTTATTTTGTTAATTATAACATACACGTTCGGAACTCATATCGTCCAAAAAGTAATTTAAATAAATTTTTTAAGGTCCCTTAACAACTGAATCGCATATTTTATAAGCACCGAATATGTAATAAAATTAAAATAACTACAGATTTTTTTGAATACCGACTATACGTTCAGCCGAACTAATACTAGTATATTTTCACGTGCGCCAAGATAGCGTCGAAGAAATAGCACGATTTAGGGTATTAAAAACCGGGAAAAAACCGGGAAGTAAAATTCCCCGGGATTGGATATTTTGAAGTAAAAAATAAAATTAGTATAAATTTTGGCATCTAGAAAAAAAAAAATTGATTTCAATTGTAAAAAAATAAACAACACATTTGTGTATTTAGAAAGTAATTATAAAAAAGCGTTTTTAATGATCACAAAAAACCGTTGCTGACTTTTCCCTTGGAAACTATTATACTCTCGCCCCAAATGGCCATACATTATCAAAATGTAGACATCAATGAACAAAAATTGACAACCGTGCAACAATTCCGCCGAGCCGTTTTCGAGAAATGTGGCTTCATCCTGAGTGGGCAAAAAAAGCGTTGCTAATGTTTTCCATGGAAAATATAATGCTATAAACACAATCGAAGGCTACCGACCATCGACTACCGACTACAAAAGTAGCTGGCTACAAAATAGCCAAGTTACCAGCTACTTAATTCTTTTAACGACCATCGACCACTAACTACAAAAAATAAACATCTGTTTTGACATACATGTATGTATTTAAGTTAACCAAAACAAAACAAACTTGATTTTTTTAAGTGAATTTGTGTAAAAAAAAAATTTTAAATGTCTCAAGAAAATTTAATTAACTTTATAAATACTATTGCTAAAATAGTGGAAACAAAGACTTCAGTGTATGAAGTGTCCACGTCCATATTTGCATATAAATTGAACTAAACATTTACATTAAACAATATAATAATTGTATATAAACAGTAAAAATTACTATTATATACTTACCAATTTCAATAAAAAACCCAAAAAATAATTATAAATGAAACAAATTAGAAATTTATGAAAAAAGAAAAATTTCACAAACAAAAAGTAAATAAAAAATGTATTTTTTTAATCTTAATTTAATAATGGCAGGGGTATATAACTACAGCGCCAAGGTATCCCACAAGTATTTTGATATTACTAGTCTCTCCAGGAACTGCACATCAACCTATACCTTCGTATAGGAAGTGGAAAATCCTGTTGAATAAAAACTGTGCGCGTTGCGATTTCAATTATAACTTCACTTTTTTTAAAAAAAATCTGCTCGCGCGCAGATGTTCCCCCTTCGAGATAAAGTAATAAACTGATGAAAAATGTAAACAAATTAACAGATGATTATTATTTTTCAATGGTGCCACTTTAAAAGTTTTTCGCGTTTTTAATAGCGATATTTAATGTATTGCGTTTTTAAAAACACCATTTCATGCATTTATTGTATTGGCACCACTAATCTGTTTTTTGTAGCCAAGAAAAATAGAAATTAGCCTAAGTTGGCTACGGGCTACAAAAGTAGCCGTGTAGTCGGTAGTCGTGTAGCTGCTAAAAATTTATTCTCATAAGCACGCATGTATTCTATTTTTGACATCTTGTAGTCGATGGTCGGTGGACATGATTATGTTTATAGCATAACACTCTCGCCCCAAATGGCCATACATTATTAAAATGGAGACATTAATGAACAAAAATTGACAACCGTGCAACAATTCCGCCGAGCCGTTTTCGAGAAAAGTGGCTTCATCCTGAGTGGGCCAAAAAAGCGTTGCTAATGTTTCCCATGGAAACTATAACACTCTTGCCCAAAATGGCCATACATTATTAAAATAGAGACATTAATGAACAAAAATTGACAACCGTGAAACAATTCCGCCGAGCCGTTTTCGAGAAAAGTGGCTTCATCCTGAGTGGGCCAAAAAAGCGTTGCTAATGTTTCCCATGGAAAATATAACCCTCTCGCCCCAAATGGCCGTACATTATTAAAATAGAGACATTAATGAACAAAAATTGACAACCGTGCAACAATTCCGCCGAGCCGTTTTCGAGAAAAGTCGCTTCATCCTGAGTGGGACAAAAAAGCGTTGCTAATGTTTCCCATGGAAAATATAACACTCTCGCCCCAAATGGCCATACATTATTTAAATGGAGACATTAATGAACAAAAATTGACAACCGTGCAAAAATTCCGCCGAGCCGTTTTTGAGAAAAGTGGCTTCATCCTGAGTAGGACAAAAAAGCGTTGCTAATGTTTCCCATGGAAACTATAACACTATCGCCCAAAATGGCCATACATTATTAAAATAGAGAGATTAATGAACAAAAATTGACAACCGTGCAACAATTCCGCCGAGCCGTTTTCGAGAAAAGTGGCTTCATCCTGAGTCCTGTTCATTAATATCTCTATTTTAATAATGTATATGGCCATTTTGCGCGAGAGTGTCATACTTTCCATGGGAAACATTAGCAACGCTTTTTTGGCCCACTCAGGATGAAGCCACTTTTCTCGAAAACGGCTCGGCGGAATTGTTGCACGGTTGTCAATTTTTGTTCATTGATGTCTATATTTTGATAATGTATGGCCATTTGGGGCGAGAGTATAATAGTTTCCAAGGGAAAAGTCAGCAACGGTTTTTTGTGATCATTAAAAACGCTTTTTTATAATGATTTTCTAAATACACAAATGTGTTGTTTATTTTTTTACAATTTAAATCAATTTTTCTTCTTCTAGATGCCAAAATTTATTCTAATTTTATTTTTTTATTCAAAATATCCAATCCCGTGGACTTTTACTTCCCGGTTTTTAATACCTAAAATCGAGCTATTTCTTCGACGCTATCTTGGCGCACGTTATATTTTCGAACATAAATTAGAACAGCTGTTTCTATGAAATCTCCAGTACTCAAGAAAACAATCAAAACAAACAATTGATTGAACAAATAACATATTTTAAATTAATTATTTGCTACTTTAATGGTCTATAAATTATAATAAATTTTGTTAAAAATTAAAGAAAACATATTAATTTTCATTTGTGTAACCGTTAACCGTTTGAGGCAAAATATTTTTTTCTCTTTATAAAATTATGTCGACATTATTCCCAAAGCCTTTGACTATAGCAGAGTATAGAAGGCGCCAACTAGAAAAAACAAAAGAAAATCCAGAAGATAAGAAAACCAAACTCAGAGGGGGCTACATTTAAAAATTGAAAAGCCATCATGTGAGAGTGCTATATTCGACTATGCCGAATCATATCCCCGTCATCATATTGAAATCTATTTAAATTTAGTGACGTAACTACAATATAAAAAGCAAATATTGCGGCGACAGAGAATTAAAAAAGAAAAAAATGGTACTGCATATATATAATTTTACATAAAAATGAAATCGGCTTTTAATAGGTTAAACATTTTAAAAAATTTTACTATTTTCTTAAAGATCTCTTCAAAAGCTTTAAAATGATACTCATAATTATATTTAAAAAATTCGACATCAAAATTGTCACTCAATATTTTTTTTCTTATTTTTTAATTCTCTATGCCCCCATACATTTGTTTTTTGATCGACGTTACTTCATTGTTCCAAATGATAAAAAAAATTTAGTTATAGGCGTGGTGTTTTGCCTGCTGCCTCGAAGGACATGGACCGATCATGCAATAGCACCTCTTTCTGCACTATATCTGATCGATTGACATATTTATTTTATTGGTTTTCAACACTAACACGGACGAACAGGCGGAAATCGCTCAATCGACATAAGAAGTCAGAATATATATATATATATATATATTTTATGGGGTCGGAAATGGATATTGTAGAAATTACACACGGAATGACAAACTTAGATATACTATTTTTCCACTTTTTGTGGTGAAGGGTATAAAAAAAGTCCTCTTTCTAATATGCAGCGTGTTTAAGTGAGGTGTTTAATAAACTAAATAAACTTATTTACAGAAAAGTGATAAAAGCTATAAATTCAAGATTATATAAATAGCGCAGTAATAAATGTTGAGAGTTATTTAAGTAAGAAAATAAGATCTATAAATGGAGACGTGCCTTAGATAAAAACGTAATGGATTGGAGAATTTTATTGATGTTTTCAGAGCATTCTTATTGAGGAAATTGGAAATATCTATGGTAGTTGCTTTTATCAGAAAAACTAATTTTATTATTCTTAGAAATTCTCAAACTCATTTTAGGAATTCGATCGGCAAATACTAAGTGAAGAAGGGAATAAAAACTGTTTTCGGGTTAAGCGACAAAAACTTCAAGTACTTTGCACAAAATTGAGATGTTTCCAAATATAAAAAAACGAAATTTCGGAAACAAGTACGACTGCTATATTCGGCTATGCCGAATCTTATATACCCTTCACCATCTATGTATGTAAATCTAGTTTAGTGAAGTAACTCTAATCAAAAAAGCAAATATTGGGGTGAAAGTGAATTAAAAAATAAGAAAAAAAAAAATAAGCACTACATGTACATATTTTTACATAAAAATGTCATCAGCTCAAAGATCTAATCAAAAGCTTTTAAATGATACCCATATTAATATTGGAAAAAGTTTATGTTTTTTTCTTATTTTTCAATTCTCTATCGCCCCATATATTTATTTTTTTGATTGGAGTCACTTTACTGTTCCAAATGACATGAAAAAATTAGAGGTAGGTGTGGTGTTTTGCCTGCTGTCTTGTAGCACATTGACCGATCATGCTGATTTCCAATAGCACCCCTTTCGACGCTATATCTGATCGATTGACATATTTATATATTTTTTGTGAATCCAAGCTTGCCTGGGCAAACACTTACATGGACGGGCAGATGGGCATCGCTCAATCGATTTCGCTATGCAATATATATACTTTATGTGGTCGGCAATGGATATTGTAGAAGTTACTCTCGGAAAGACATACTTAAATATACCCTTTTTCCACTTTTTGTGGTGAAGGGTATGAAAAGAGTTGGTATCATACTCCGCTGAGGATCATAAAGATCACACAGTTTGTGCACGTTTGCTAGAATTTCGCAAAACAGCTTGGAATTTCTAGGGTCCACAAAATCTTTAAAAATATGCTTGTATGTATTTACTTTGTTTACGATTTTTGACATGGCACTTAATTTTTGTCTTTCTACCATCAAGAATCCTGTTCAGTGAAACACCAAAATCCAAAAAACAACTGAACACACTTTACGAGCATATATGAACAATGACTTTGAAGTGTTTTGCGGGAGTTTAAATCCAAAACACGTCAATTTCAAGTGTTTTACAAGACGAGTAAATGAACCGATAAACATCTCAAAAACAACTTGTTCTGCACTTAGGCACTTAAATGTTGCTGAAACACATACATAAGTAAGTGTGAATGCCTTATAAAAGAAATAAATAATAAACCACCACGTTGATGCACTTATAAAAACTTATGTAAATAAAAATAAGCAATAAATAAATAGATATAAGATTTTAAAATATTACAAAAATTCCAAATATAAAATTAATTAATGTATAATTGTAAATAATTCTGAGTAATTATGAATAAAGGATTAACAGAATTAAGGCTAACAACTCTTTACCCAGTAACTCGGAAAAATGTTTCATTGAAAGAGAAGAAATAGATATAGAAGCCACAATTAGATACATGACAAAAAATTTGGAAAATGATAGGAATGGAAGATGTTCCTACTGGGGATAATATAATAAATAAATCTACATTAGAAGAGAAAACATTAAAGGTAAACATTAATCAACTGCGGTATCCCTCATTAAAACAAAACTTAAGGGTAATGCAAGAAATTTAATTGATAATCAAAATACAATAAAAGACATAGTAAGTAAATTAACTAGTTCAGTTATGCTGTATTTAGACGGCTTGTACAAGTCATATGGAATGTCAGATTTTCCATATGTAAATCAATACACACCGTGTAAGCCTCATGAAATATAACATATGTTATTTTCCTATGTGTTATAACATGTATCATTGGGTTATAAAGGCCACCCTCAGATAATTTATTTATTTATTTAATGAATAACTTAGAAATTAGTAGTTTAGTCAAAACCTAACTGCATAATATTTTGTGTTTTGATTTAAATTATTTTTTTTTTGTATGCGATAAAAAATAACGTTACTTCTATATTTCTGTTTATTATTATTCAATTTATTATAATATTTTTAAATTAATTGGGTTGATTCCGCCAGTATATAATAAACTGTTGTTATAATTTTCGGTAATAACCGTCGTCACTGGCTGTGTACTTTGAATGTTCGGCGAGCGCTTTCGATGTGATAACATAATTTTCAAGCCGCGCGTTTATTAAAACTGAAGAGCTAGTGTTAAAAATAGATAGTGTTAAGAATAAAAGGTGGTGGGTTTAGGTAATTTTTTTTTGTCCGTTTAAATAGTATTATGCAGGTAGATTCCCTGATATCTGTCTTGTTTATTGGGGAAAATAGTTAATATTTGGGTCTTTTATTATTGGATAGGTAAGTGTGACCGTCTGTGGGTGTTTATCCTTTGTGAGAGTGTTTTAGTAATTTTAGTGGTGTAAAAATCGTGTCAGAGGTTGTGTTTACCTGTTCGTTAATAATGTCTCTGTTAAACGTTCGTGTTTTGTAAATTTCCATGTTTTCAAGAATGTCTAGTCTTCGTCCTTTTTTTTCTTGCGTGTAATACTGTCATACATTCATCTATTTCCTTTGGTTCGTGTCCATGTGTGTTAAGGTGTTTTGCGAAATTGGAGTCTTCCCTTTTCCTTTTGTATGATCGTATGTGTTCTGTAAACCTTGTTTTTAATGTTCGTCCAGTTTGTCCGATGTATGTATGGTTGCAAGTACAAGTAAGTCTGTATACTCCGCTGGTGCTAAATTTATCCGTTGTTTCTATTGATGTCTTAAGATTGTTACGTAGAGTGTTGCTTGTTTTTAATGTTGTGTGTAAACCTTCTTTTCGGAAAAGGTTGGTTAATCTATATATTTCTGGTCCTGTGTAAGTAAAGATGTGTCGTCGTGTTGTGTCGATTGTTTCCTTGTCTTCTTTCTTCTTGTTTTTGTTGTTGTATTGTCTGAGTAGTTTGTCGATGGTTGTGTGGTTGTAACCGTTATTTTTAGCTATAGTGTAAATTGTATCGAGTTCTTTGTTGTATTTATCTGGAGTGAGTGGCACTGTTTTAAGTCTGTGAATCATGTGTCTAAACGCTGCGAGTTTATGTTGAGTAGGATGGTTTGAGGAGCTGTGGATAGTTGTGTCTGTCATGGTTGGTTTTCTATAAATGTCAAAGTTTAAGGTATCAATTCCTCGTATAATTGATATGTCAAGATAATGTAAAGTTCTGTTTTGCTCTTTTTCCATTGTGTATGTGATTTTATTGTGTATTATGTTTAAGTCTATAAGAATTTGTTCGGCGTTGTCTCTTTCTAGGATGCATATAATGTCGTCTACGTATCTGTAGTAATGGGTTATTTTATGTTTTTCCATCAGTTTTTTGATGTGTAGTTGTTCTAAGTGTTGCATGAAAATCTCTGTGAAGATTGCGGATGTTGGGTTTCTCATGCCGAGTCCATCAGGTAGTTTATAGAAGTTATTGTTGAATCTAAAGTAGTTTTGTTTTAATATCGTCTTTGCAATATCCATTATTTCGTTGATATATTCATTGTCGTATATGTTGGAAAGTGTGTTACGTAGGATAGTCAAAGTTTCGTGTGTGGGTATTGATGTATATAGATCCTTTATGTCGAAGGAAACGAGTCTCGTATTATCATGATTTTGATGTCCTTAATTTTGTTTATGAGGTCTTGTGTATTTCGTAACATGTATGTGTTCTGCAAATTTATTTTCTCTTTTAAGAATGTGGCAAAGTGTTTGGCCAAGTTATATGCAGGCGCAGGTTTGTAATTTACTACAGGTCTGATTGGAATATTTTCTTTATGAATTTTGGGTTTTGCTCTGAGTGTAGGGGGTCCTGGGTTCATGTTCATGAATATGTATAACTTTCCGTCAGTGAACGTTTTGCAGCATTTTAGTAGGCTTCGTATTTCCTTTTGGAATGAATCCGTTGGGTCATTCTTGAATTTTGTGCATTTTGCTTGTTGAATGAATTGTTGTGTTTTCTCTAAATAGTCTTTCTTGTGCATTATTACAGTTGTGTTCCCCTTGTCTGCTTTAGTAAGTAATAGATTATTATTCCGAAGTTTTGCCTTTATCTGTCTAGTAGTTTTTTGTTCGTCAGGATTAGTTTTAGATGAAGTGTGTTCTCTTATTGTTTTTTCAAGTACATCGGCTATCTTGTGTCTCATGTGTTCTTGTCGGTTAGTTGGTAAGTGTGTAATAGTAGCTTCGGCGTCTACGATTTGGGTTTCAATTGTTTTTTCTATTTTGTCAAAAGGTAGATTATGTTTTAGTCCCTTCTCTATTAGTTTTGTTTCATTGTCGCTGAATTCTATGTTTGTCAGGTTTTTCACTCGTGGGTGAAATTCTGAGTTTGTACGTTTTTCAGTCTGTTTTGTGAGTTTTGTAAATTTTCTTTCCATCCGCTTGTATTTGTCAGTCATCTGATTTTGTATCCTTTCATGTAAGTTGTGTATAAATGTAGGAAATAAATGGTAAAGATTATGTTTTGTTAATAAGTCTGTTACTTTTAAGTGAAGATGATAAGTTTCCTTATTGAGTTTGTCTTTTTTAATGTAAAGTGAGCGTATTTCAGTCTTTATCCATGTCAGTTGGGCTACACGCTTTGCGCGTTGGGAAGCGTACGTTTGGTTCGTAATGTTAATAGTTATGTATCGTGGAGTAATGTTGTTTTTAAGACATTGTTTATTGAATCGTATGTTTGCTATTGTCTTGTGTAGTTGTATTGTCTTGTTAGTGAGTCTAGTTAATAGTACCTTAGCTTGACTAGCTGTATCCGGTATTAAATTAATTGGGTTGATTCCGCCAGTATATAATAAACTGTTGTTATAATTTTCGGTAATAACCGTCGTCACTGGCTGTGTACTTTACCTAAACCCACCACCTTTTATTCTTAACACTATCTATTTTTAACACTAGCTCTTCAGTTTTAATAAACGCGCGGCTTGAAAATGATGTTATCACATCGAAAGCGCTCGCCGAACATCCAAAGTACACAGCCAGTGACGACGGTTATTACCGAAAATTATAACAACAGTTTATGATATTTTTATATAAAATTATACATTTTTGGACATTATGGACTCTAAAGAGATTTTAGCTTTAACTGTTAAAGGACTGAGAGAAAAGTTGACAGAGATAGGTTTGGTGACAACTGGACGTAAGGCCGAATTACAACAGAGACTTTTGGAACATTTTGGTTTGACTGCAAAATTTCGTTGGTGGTTTTTTTTTCCATCAAATGATGGTGAGTTAATCTACTATGTCCGAGTCTCAATCGTATGTAATTTTGCAAAGATTTCCTAGAAACTCCTACTGGATAAGTTGATGCTTTACAACAAGGATTAAGTTGATTATAATAGTGTGTATAAGACCTCCATTAGATATTTTGTTTATTATCAATGTATTCACGTATAGCTGCATATATCAACATTTTATTTTGGGTAAGTTGTATTATCTTTGGCAACTTTAGTACTTCTTTAGCCGCTGTTTCAGCTCTTTCATTTCCTACTATATTTGAGTGGCCAGGTATCCACATTAAATAATTTTGTTTGCAAATCGAACTAAGTTGTCTCTGATTGCACAAATAATATCATCTCTATTTGTAGAGTTTTGTATCGCTGTTATGCAAGATTTAGAACCAGAGCAGATAACATATTTATTTCGTTGGTTTAATCCATTTGATGGCATTTAAGATAGCAATTGCTTCCGCAATAAAAATTGGAGTGAGTGAATGAAGCAGGCCTTGTTGTATAGCGTTAAAGTTATCCTCAATGAAAGTGTAAGAAACCCCATTGACAGACTTTGACCCATCCGTGTAACATATTAACCACCATTTTTGCTTATATTCTTCCTTCTTTTGTAAAAATAGGAAGATATAATTTACAACTGGAGTTGAATTTTTAGGAAAGGCTAACAAGGAGGTATCAATACTATTATAATTAAGATGCCAAGACGATCGCAACGAAACAAAAGCTTTTATGCGCTGCACTGCAGATTTTAGTTTTTTCTTACGCATTGACTTTGGATTGATTTAAGGAATTTGGTTTTCAGATGGCACAAGCAACTTGGTGGCAAGTTTAGCGGTATTTAAGATTTTTAAGTTATCCGGATCCTGCTAAGGTATTTAAAATTGGGGTGCTTTTGAAGGCTCCAAGCAGCATACCCATAGAAGACCGTATTAAATTTTTGAAACAAACAATGATTTTATAATGTTCACTATGATCTTTGGATGAGAATTTAAATTCATACCACATAAACATTTAATAAGCCTCAATTGCTTATCCAGAGCTTTGACGAAATATGTTATATGTTCTTTCCAGTTATATTTTCTATCAAAGATTAGACCTAGAATCTTCATATGATCTACCATTGTTATAGCACGGTTTTGAATAAATAATGCCTGTTGCGTACAATAAACTTTTCGGCAAAAATGAATAGCTTTAGTTTTTTCAAACGAAATCATAGCGCCATTACCATTACACCAAGCGTTTAACTCATGGATGAGATTATATACTTTGACAAGATCGATATTTTTTTGTTTATACTATTTAATAATTAAGGTTAATTTTTTCGTAAGCAATTAGAAATAATATCACCAAGATAGGAAAGCCCTGTGGAATACCGATTAGTAATGGAAAGATAGGAGTGTGAAAATCTTTCACCCTTACTCTGAATTTTCTGTTGGATTGAAAGTTAAATACATAACTAAGTATTTTATATTTAATACGCTATTCTTTTAGCTGTGAAACGATAGTGTGAATGCCTACTCTATCAAAAGCTTTTACAAAGTTCATTGATACAATGGTTAGGTGATTACCAGATGAAAGGGCTTTGGTAATTAGTTGATCTACATAAAGTAAGATATTACTTGTGCCTTTACAGGTCTTAAAAGCTACTTGTTTAACCACCAAAGTCTTTTAGCCATAATTTTTTCTAATAGCTTGCTTACACACGATAGAAGAGAAATTGGTCTATAACTCTCTAGTTTATTTGTTTCCTTTCCAGGTTTCAGGCAGCGTATGATTGTTGAGATTTGTCATTCTTGAGGAATATTACCAGTCTCGATTATACTATTGAATAGTTTCACGCAAACTACTTTGAATGAAATTGGGGAGTTTTTTAGCATAGGGTAATTTATTTTATCAAAACCAGTTGTTTTTCCTTTAATAGAATTAAGCCCTGAATTAAATTCTAATACGGTAATTTCAGACTCAATGAATTTTGAAGTTGTTATTGTAATATTAATAGAGTTTTTGTAATTTATAAAACTTTGACAGAAATTTAAATCACCGGATTGTGCGGACCACACTCTACCAAATAGTATTGCAATTTTATCTGGCTCCGAATAAGTAGAGTTCAAATGATCAATACACTCAATTGCTTGTCTAGTATTATTCCCCTGAAACATTTTAAGCTTTGACCATAAGTTTTTAGATGAGGAAGAAGGACTGATTTCGGAAGTAAATTTAAAATATGATTCTGCTTTTGCAATTTTTGCATGTTTTTTTAAACCGCGTTAGCTTTTCTGTATTCGATTTTATTTTCCAGTGTAGGACAGTTTTTAAATTTGTACCAGCAGGATTGTTTGAATTTTCGCATTTGCGCAAGTTCCTTGCTCCACCAATGTACTGGCTTACGTTTAATACAAGAAGAGGTTCTAGGAATAGATTCATTTGCAGATCCGATAAGAATTTTTTTTAGTCTTGCTGCATCCTTATTGCAATTATTCGTCAATTGCAAATTAAGAATTTCATGGTTAATTAAATTTTGATATATTTGCCAATTTGCTATATCGGTTTTAAACTTGAAAATTTTTTTGAAAATATAGTTGTTGGTGTTGTAAGTTTTGGAGATTTCGATATAAATAGGAAAATGATCGCTTCAGTGCAGTTGGCTATCAACCTGCCAAGTAATGAATGGATATAAACAGGGACTTATGAGTGAGATATCTACATGTGTAAGTGTAGAGTGGGTTGAGAAGTTAGTAGGGGATCCGTTGTTACAAGAATAGGTTCTAGGAATAGATTCATTTGCAGATCCGATAAGAATTTTTTTTAGTCTTGCTGCATCCTTATTGCAATTATTCGTCAATTGCAAATTAAGAATTTCATGGTTAATTAAATTTTGATATATTTGCCAATTTGCTATATCGGTTTTAAACTTGAAAATTTTTTTGAAAATATAGTTGTTGGTGTTGTAAGTTTTGGAGATTTCGATATAAATAGGAAAATGATCGCTTCAGTGCAGTTGGCTATCAACCTGCCAAGTAATGAATGGATATAAACAGGGACTTACGAGTGAGATATCTACATGTGTAAGTATAGAGTGGGTTGAGAAGTTAGTAGGGGATCCGTTGTTAAGATCAATTAGATTAGATTGTAAATAGAATTCCTCTAACCTTTTTCCACGACTTTTGAGCATAGTGAACCCCAAAAAGGACTATGCGCGTTTAAATAAGCTAAAAAGTTATGGAGTCGATGCAACCGCTAAGCAAGTCAAGATCTTGTTTTGTAATTGGCTGTGACGGAGGTACATATAAAGATATTATTTTAATTTAATTTACTTTATTCGTGCTTGATTCCTTCAATATTTCATGATATTCTCATGAAATATTTATTATTTTAAACTAAACTACAAAATGAAATGTATTACTGCGGGGAAAGCATATCCATATGGCCATTTCACTACTGCTCAAATAGCTCATCAGTGGATTTTACCCAAATTTTGTATAGAAAAACAGAAAGTCTTA
Source organism: Gymnosoma rotundatum (assembly GCA_916610165.2). NCBI lineage: Eukaryota > Metazoa > Arthropoda > Insecta > Diptera > Tachinidae > Gymnosoma > Gymnosoma rotundatum. Next base: position 115,849,817 of record OU744336.1, read on the forward strand.
TATCAAAAGCCAAATTGATTAAATGAGAACTCCATTGAATCAATAAGACAGAAGACAATAACAACTCAAAAATGTTCTACACAAAAACACAGCAAACATTTAGTAACTATTTTTATTTTTTCTTTAATTTTTTCTACATAAGGGATCCCATTGTGAATAAAGTAAATTAAATAAATTTTAAAAGATTCCAAATAATAAATTTTTGATTTTGAGATATTATTTTAAGTTTTACTATTGCTTCAATTGTTACTCCAACGGAATAAAAGCTAAGATTAGGTGTGAAGGATTTGTGTTGAATAGATTTTTTTTTAATAGAGCAGTTCCGTCTTTAGCACTAGATGAGTTGAAATTGCTAACAATGGCTTTATAGTTTCCTAGCTTGATAGTATTTGATTTAAGATGAGTTTCGTGTAATGCAATTACATCTGGTGATTTATTATTAACTAGAATTTACAAATCGTGTAAATTACTATGATAACCGTTAATATTCCACTGAAGAATATAAAGGGCCATGAAATTTATAACTAAAACGATATACTCTAGCAATACCTTTAAAAGTATGCTGGAAAGTTTAAAGAAAGTATATCACCAGTGGTATATGAAAGTATATCAAATTGATATACTAGCTTATATCCATATTATTTCTTGGGATTATACTATCATCTGCAAGTTCTTTCAAGATTTTGATATTTGTATTAATACTTTCGTTTTTAAGCAGTAGTTTATTTTTAAGTGAATAATTTTCAAAAGTATCTTTTGTAGCTTTATTCATCGAGTAAGATTGATTTAGGAGAACACTGACATCTTGTTTACTCTTAAGTGTACCTTCATTGAATTTAGCAGAGATTACAATATTATTATTGGAGCAAGTTGATTTATCCTGTTGTATTTCAGCTGGGGTAGTTACTTTTACTTGTATAGCAATTTGATTTAATCTTTTTTTGCTATTCCTTCTTCAAGCGATTCTTTTGGTATATCTGTTGAAATTGATTCAGTTGATTCGTTTGATTTTTGGCTTGCTTCATTGTGGGGTCGATTGTTTGTAGTTTTAATTTGAATGATAAGTTGTCTCCTCTTAAATGTTGGACAGTTTTTGTTTAAGGCATTGTGTTCGTGCTTGCAATTCACGCATTCAACTTTAGAGCATGGCATCGGGTCGTGTATACTAGAGGAACATACTTCGCATTTTTGTTCTGATTTGCAGTGTTTTTTAGTATTTCATAACTTGAAGCAATTTTTACATTGCATTGGCTGTGGAACATATGGACTGACTTTAACAACAAGAAAACCTAATTTGATTTCAGTAGGAATCGTGAAGCGGTCAAAAGAAAGTATATGTAAACAAGTGATTGTACGCTGGCCATCGATAAATTTCTTAACTTTGTGACAATCTTAAACTCCTTGATCCTTAAGGCCTTCTATTAGTTCTGTTTCAGACAAGTTTTTTAACAGTGGGGCAAATACGACTCCTTTAGTAGTGTTAAGGGTGGGATGCAATCTGACTGTAACAGGACATATAGTTCTAGACCAATAAGTTCTTTTATTTTTAGAAATTTGTTTGTTTGAGTTGCATTTTTTGTTAGCACTAATAAGTCGCCATCACGTGTAAAAGTAACTTTTTCTAATTTATCATAAGTAATTGACTAAAATTCCTTCGAGAGCAAATATATGTTAGTCTTTTAAAGATTTTTCTTTAATGTCACTTTTAATAAGAATGTATTTAGGATTGTAATTTTAAGGTTTTTGTAATGTAATTAAATTAGGAAAAATATTTGAGTTGTTAGTATCAACTTTTGTAACCTTCTTTCGCTTGGGAGCAGGATCAGGATAGGGATCAAGGGGGGCAAAAAAGTGGCCCCCATATTTAGAGTTCATGGTTATAGAATAAAGAATTTTTTATAGATTTAAATATTTATGTATTTTTTAACGACACGATGAAAACACCGAATATAGACACCGACTACTTAGCGTATATATATTATATATAAATGTTTTTTTGACCTTTGTAAAAAAAAGTATATATATTATATTTAAATAAAATTTAAATTAAATTTAAATTATTTTTTATTAATCAAATTAAATTTTATTATTTTTGAACGACACAAAAAAAAAACAGACTGCTTACTTACAAATTCTATTTGAAAACTGACCCTCAGATAAAAAGTACACGTATGTATTATTTTAATTTCTTTCCTCAAAGTTTTGAAAACCTAAGACCTTCAACCGCATTTTTTACATGATATATCCCGAAAAGTTTTTAAGACCAGCATATTCTATTTAATTATAAGATTTGTTTACTGCCAAAGTTTTATGGTTTCTTTTCGTTCTTTCGGCTAGTGATAAAATGTAAATTTTGCTTGAAAAAATAAATAATTAATTTACCTCCATGCGTTCTTCTTCGCCAGCCGATATTTTACTAATTATTTCATATATTTCGTGGCTTAACGTTTCATCTATATTTAAAAACTCGATTAAGTTATCTTAACAATCTATCACTTTTGTTTCATTAATTAACTAATTAAGACCTGTACTTGTTTTAACCGAAATAGAAATTAAAAATTCTATTCCATATTTTAACTTTTGTAGTCTGGGAGAGCACTTATTTCAATAGTAAATTTTTCTTGTCCAAAACAATGTCGTCTTTTCTAAAATGCAACGACCACACTAAAGATGCATTTGGCAAATCGAATTATTCGAAGTTTAAAAAATCTTACAGAATTCTTGCAGAAACGTCTCTTAAGGTGCGTTTAGACTGTGCTAATATTTGTGCAAAATCATAAAAATTTTGTTTGTCCTAGTGTAAACACTCGAATTTGTTAGCCACCAAATATTTTTCGACTGTTTGTTGGCTAAAAAAATCTTTGTTTGTGAATAAAGCTTTGCATAATGTAAACACTTTGTCAGCACGTCGTTACAAATATTTGGCTCTATATTTTGTTTGTTCTCGCAATATTTTTGGCGAAACAAATAGCGACAAATAATTGTAGAAACGTGGGCTGCCAATAGTTATTTTTGACAGAGCTTAACATATAAAAAATGAAATAAATTGAAATGGCAATACTGGTCAATTCGTTTGACAGATTGCTAAGTAAAAAGCGCTTTTTTGTAATTCTTTATGATAAAGCAAATTTTTCTGAAAGAAAATGGACAACATCAATTATTGAATCGCCACCATCTGCCAAAAAACCAAAAGGAAGAGGACGACGCACGATTGGAGTGAAGAAAGTATATTTAAATTGATCGGCGAAGTGGAATGCCATCCTTGCATTTGAAATGCATCAAGTGCTGACTACCATTAAAAACCTATGGACTGAAATTGGCGATATGCTTAATGTTACAGCGGAGGAAGTTTTCACAAAATGGTCGAATTTGAAGATTCAGTACCGGGGCTACCTCAACAAAAAATAAAAAAAAAACAAATCTGGACAAGGTGCAAACAATGCATCAAAGTGTAAATATTTCGACTCCATGGCTTTTGTTGGACGTGCGGAGGTTAGCCAGCAGCAACCAATAACAACAAATTTAAATATTTTATCTGAAAGCGAAGGTATCAAGTAATAGAAGTCATTTAAACCCATGCGCACGAAGTTTTTATGCAGCGAAGGTTCTTCAAAACTTAGTTCCTTCAGAAGTTTTTTGCAACATCCTTCCATTTTACAACGCTGCACCCACGCTCGAACCCACATTCTTCTGAATCTTTTTTTTTTCTTTTTGCTGGGTTTTTGAAAGTGCCATAGCTCCAGCAGTTATTAATAATAAATCTTCAATATCACTGTCACTAAACATTTTAATTTTTCACGTTTCTTCACAAACACAATTTGATACTATTTAGCAGATGGATTTCATAAACATAACAACAATATTATTTAACAGATGTTTGTTCATACACACCGGACAAATAAAATTATTTGTGCAGTGTAAAAGGGTATACAAATATTTGTACCAAACATGGCTGACACAAAATCTTTTGTTATTTGTACAAATAAAATTCAAACAAATATTAGTGCAATCTAAACGCATGCCCAAATATTAGTCACAATACCATACTATTAGCCCAAACCATTATTTTATGTGTTTGGACAAATATTAGCATAGTCTAAACGAGCCTTTACTTATGCAGTCAGGAAAAAGGCAACTCGTCTTCTTTTTTGCTAAATTTGTTAATTAAATTAATAAAATTTGTTTATGATTTTATATTATGTATTTCTTTCTTTTAAATTTCATAGAAGTGAAAAAAAAAACAAAATATAAAACCGGGATCTTACAAATTGATATGGAATCACAAATTTTCATAATTCCCGCAAACGTCAGAACGTTAATATGGCCACGAAAAGAAAAAGTGGAAGAGAAAACTCTCTAAACTCTCCTCTAATTGTTGAATAAAAAATTTTTGTAAGCAAATTCATATTTGGCGTATTTTTCAACTTTTCGCTACCTGAAAGGGGCACACACGCTTTTATCTTAAAAAAACCTTAGCACGCTGGAAAAATTTAAGTTGATAGATGTTAAAAACTCATAAAAGTTAATTATTTCCATAAAAAAATACTCTTTCTGCTATGTGTTAGAAATTTCCACATTAGAAGTGTCGCCATTATTATTTTCAAACACTGGTCGCTGAATTAAATTTTAAAAATGCAATAAGTGGTAATAATCTTCAAATACTAAATTTTAATATTTCTTTTGTATCATTATCTTTCTAATATTTCAAATACTTGGTCAGTTTTTAAAATAAAAATATTTATAACTATCTTTTATTTTTCAATATTTCGCCACACGGGTGGGTGGCAGCTTCAGGTAACAAAAATATTTATAATTAGTTTTAACAAACATATTAAAAAAAGGTTCAAGGCTTTCTGTTATTTCTGTCGTGGTTAACTAGTTTATGGAATTGCCCAAAAATTATTTTTTAGCCTACGACCAATTTATATATATATATTCCCTACAAAAGTTCAAAAAATATTTTTTTTATTTTCAGAAATTCAACTTTTATCGTAAAAATATTTTGAGCGGAAATTTAAAAAAAAGAAGTTAGCATCACCGAAAACATCTGTTGTCATATAGTTGTACATATTAGAATAGAGCGTGCTCTAAATAAAAAACTGACACATGTTATAACACGGCGTGTATTGACATTCTATATGATTTGTACACGCCGTCTAAACACTTACAAGGATGCAACTTTTTATTGCGGTGTTTAAAATACTCGGGTATAAAAAATATAGAGTAAGTATGCGGTATACTCATGGTTGCAGTGTACTCGTGCCGTTCTCTGATAGGAGCACGCACAAGCTCAAAACTGCACGTTCACTTCAGGTACTTGGCGTAGTTCGCATGAAGTACATGTTACAAACTTAAAATTAAGGCCTCCGAATCTTTTTTCTTGTTTATTTTTACATTTGAGGTTGTTATCTGCTTTAGTAAAACAATTAATATACAAGTCTTGCTTATTGTTCACGTAAAATAATAATATGCATGCAAGTGTTATTTATAAGTATTAAATGTATTTAAAAAATGTACATGGAAATAAAAATTTTGTAAGGAAATTTGTATTTGCCAAATTTTTCAACTTTTTGCTACCTGTAAGGGGCACACACGCCTTTATATCCACAAAAAAATCGTGACAAAAATATTGTACTTTGTTGTTGGAAAAATATATAATAAAGGGATAAAAGTCCAAAATATAGGTAAAAAGTGAGAAAAATAGTTAAAATGTCTTCTGAATTCGAAATATACATCTGAAATTGATCAATTGACCAAGTCTCCAATAAAGGTGCAACTTTTACTCGCTTTGCTCTCTTACTTTTTTCTAAAAATTCTTTAGATGCTTGATGATGACAGCCCATCCAGTAATCCGAGATGCGGAAGAAGGCTTAGTTGGAATTACAAAACTTCCATCTAGCCAATATTTATTTGTAGTCTCAAAAACCGTCTTTGTTTGATTGGCTTGAGCCCACTTCTTAGCCAGAAACCATGCTTCACTTGTTTGCAATAGCTATTTGTTTCATTATTTTCAAGCCCGATTTAAGCAAAAACATATGATACAACAACATGAACTTTGTTATTTTATGGTTTTTCACTACAAAAAGCATCAAATAGTTCCCTCTTAGTAATAAACATTTTAGATTGTAAATGAAATAAAAAGCATTTAGGCAAAAACTGGCTGCTAATTTTCAAAATAATGACAAGCTACCATCGTACAGATTACAAAAACAGAAATAACAGAATTAGAGTTTTATAGATTCCCATTCAAAACTCTAATTAAATTTGGACATTGAATAAAATGTTCACATATACCACACACACGTAGAAAACTGCATTTCTTTTGTAAACGAAACATTTTTATATATAAACATAACAAAATTTCTTCCTACCTTTGTTAAATTAATTTCAGCAAAAAAATATTTTAAAAACTTTGTTCTGATTTTTTCACGACGACTTTAATTGTGGCACTAAACATCCACTGAGCAATTGATATAAAAACACTACAGCAATTACTTGTGTTTAAAAGAAGAAAGCAAACCTGAAACAAAAGTAAAAAAATAGAAAATGTACGGTTATGCACTGTGGACACTTGTTAACGTATTATCAAACTAAATATTTAATTTCGAAATAATAAAAAAAAATTACTTTCTTCCGGCTAGATTGAGCATTTGGACCACTGTGGTACGCCAGAATTTTTTAATTCTCTTTATTTGTAAGCAGCGTTGCCACATTTTTACCCTATTAAAGTTTTTTACTGCCGTTTTATGAAATTCTGCATTGTATGCAGATCTATTTATAAACAATAAAAAAAAAAAATAAAATTTGATCCAATCTATTGCTTAAACATTATAAGCAGAAAAACAGACAACAACCGTTTTTATAGGTATGAAACACATTACATATTTAATTAATAAAATGCAATAAAAACCACTTAAGGGCGGTTTACATTATACTACAAGTAATACGACATGTCAAATTTTTGTGTAGAGGAGTACAAGTAGTATCGTCTAAACATAATTGCCGTATTCACAAGCTCTGCTAAGGTGTAGGTAGTATTGCATACTACCTTTTGTTTACTTCTTTGTGAACAACCATTGTATCAGTGTGCCATTGTACATTGTACTTCATACGTCAAAAAGTAAATAAGAAGAAGAAAAGTGCTATTCATCATTTGTTATTTATAAGCCAAATGGGGGAGAAAACAGAAAAAAGTAAGTTAATAAATTTTTTGTGTGAGGATGAAATTGATGACATTTTTAGGATGAACCTAATGTACTTGCTCTGCAGTCGCAGAATTATACATTTAGGGCTACCAAAATCATCATTATGGCATAATCGGGTTTTAAGATATTTTGATGAAAACAGATTTCTTCATATGAGACGACTACGGCCAGAGGAATTTGCCTATATATTCAACCTTATAAAAAATGACGATGTTTTTCACACAATTGGCGAAAGGCTCCAACTACGCATTGACTTGCAGCTTAAAATTGTACTTTACTGCTTTGGATCTTCAGGAAATGGTGCTTGTGTTCGTAAGGTAGCATCTCTTTTTGGTATAGGTGATGGCGGTACCATACAAAATATTAGAAATCGAGTCATTAAAGCAATATTAAATCTTAAAGAACAGTTTTTATATTGGCAACTTTCAACTTCAACTTTCTAATAAATCAGTCAAATCATTAAATTAAATAAATAAAACTAATAAAAATATCGTTTAATTCAATTTAATTTAATATAATTCACACATGAACACAAAAATAATAATTCATTTAAACATAAAACATTTAAACAAATACAACGTTTGAAAAACATATGAAAAAAAGTACTAAGTGTTGTATCGCATGTTTGCATGAAAATTACCAACAACACAGCTAGCACCGTTGTATTTTGTTAGCACTTAGCACGTACTAGGGGGCTTGTGAATAGGGCAAATATGTAATGAAACTCTCCGACATTGAGAGAAAATACGGATGGAAATTTGATAGTCGTACGGCTCTCTTTATTTTTTGAAATTTTTCAAAAACTATACTACGTTATTAGATCAGGGTTGCATTTTCTTATTAATGCTATCTTATTAAAGGTAAAACTCGTCAAAATAGCGCAAAAGCCGCTGAATATAGTGCAAAATAGACTCAGTTGGCATCACAAATATTTTTGTAACCAATTATTGTTTTAAGAATAGATGTTTCAATTTTACTTCATTTTATTCAACACTAATTGTGTAAATATAAGAAAAAAAAATCATACGATTTTTAATCTCTATATTTTTATACGGATAGATTTTCATTTTATTTTCTCTTAGATTTTACGTACGTAAAGTCTTACCGTCTAAACTGGCCTTTAAAGGCACAGCTTTTGTACACTATTTAAAGCAGGTATACTTATTTTGTTTTTTATGAACAAACGGTATTTAGGAAAACAAAATGATAAAAAATAAAATAAACTTATTTTTCGAATCCGTGAATATCGTAAAAGGAAAATTACTTAATTTTTTTAGTATAACTGTATATACGCAGATGTTATATTGCATTGACTGAATGTCACTAGACCTCATAAATAATAAGTTGCAATAAAGTTTTTAGTTTACATACGAGGGCTGCTCTATATATTTCTGGCCTAATAGTAAAAATGCGAATATTTATAATCAAAAATGGTTTTATTGTTTTTCAAAGTATTCTCCAGCATGATTATTCACTTTTGCATGCGCTCAAACCAGGTGTCGAAGCACTTTTTCCACTCCGATTGAGACACCTCTAAAACATGGTTTTTGAACACTTCAACAGCTTCTTCTGGCGACGAAAATCGTTGACCACGCATTTTTTTCTTGATGTGCGGAAACAAAAAGAAGTCACTAGGTGTCAAGTCGGGGCTGTACGGCGGATGATCCATTAATTCGACGTTTTGGCCGGTCAAAAACGCTCTGGTTTGAGCCGATGTGTGAGAGCTCGCATTGTCATGGTAAACAATGATTCGCCTTCTTTTGTTGGTTTTTCGAATTTCTTCGATGACTTCAGGCAAACAAATTGTAGTGTACCACTCAGAAGTGACCGTCCTACGTTGCTCAAGCGGAACAGTCGCCACATGACCAGTTTTGCCGAAGAAACAGGCGAACATTTGCTTCGAAGTGCTTCTTCCACGAACAACTTTCGTTGGATTTTGCTCGTCTTTGAAGACCCACACGGTCGATTGTTGTTTCGTTTCGGTCTCATACGCATAGATCCATGATTCGTCACCTGTGACGATCTTATAAACGTCTTTTGAAGCACCGCAATCGTATTTTTACAACATTTCTTTGCACCAATCGACACGAGCCTTTTTTTGAGCGACTTTCAAATTGTGTGGGATCCAACGAGAACAAACTTTTTTTACGGCTAGGTGTTCATGCAGTATCGAATGTATGCTGGTGGAAGAAATGTTCAAGGATGTCTCTATCTCTCGGTATGTCGCATGTCGATCTTGCATTATGAGTTCACGCACGGCATAGTTAATTCCATTTTTTTCTATATTAATTTTTTAATAACAAATTTAAGACTTACTCATCCGTTGCATCAGGCATTTTTAGGATTTTTGTTTATTTGCGCCTAATATACTTCAGCGTTTCATTTCTGAACGCCTACCCTTTGCAGAGCTGCTACTATTTGCATATATGAACGTACTTTGCATAATATGCAGCGCAGTGATGCATTTACGAACAGGCACCATATCATCCGCCAAGTAATGGATTGGCAGAAAGAGGGGTGCAGACAGTCAAACGTAGTTTGAAATCATATTTTTTATCGGAGCAAGTGAAAAAGTTGTCAATAAAAAATGTAACCTTAAATTTCCTTTTCAAATATCGTAATACTCCCTCAAAAGTAACTGGTATTTGTTCAAGCGAATTAATATTAGCATAGAAAGCAATAACTCTATTATCGTATGTAAATACTTCACAGGATGCAAACATAAAATCACCACTTACTGAGCAGAAAAAATTAAAATAAAAAACTACATTTCGAAGTGACATAAAACAATTTTAATTTGTAAATAGGTGAAAAAATATTGTATTTGATTCCAAACACAAATAGTGATGCTAAGTGGACAGAGGATTTCATTTGCTAAAAAAATATCGAAAACTTTATCAGCCTAATTATGAATATCCTCACGGAATTTCTTTCCCACGGAAAAAAATTTTCTTCAAGACAAGATTCCTCCAATTATGAATTCCGTCGGAATAAAATTATAAAAAAGTGGCAGCATCGTAATTTAAAGGGAGTTTTTTTTTTGTTTATTTTCATATAATTTTTATTTTATAATTTATAATACCTACTTTTTCTCCCCGAATTTTTTTCACTTTCCGAGGTCAATCAAAAGGGGAAAAAATTTATAATTGGAGAAAAGTGAAAGAACTCGCACATACATATGTATATACATATGTATATAGCTATACATTTTTTTATATCATATTACTTATGTATGTAAATTTAATGTTTTACTGTACATTTGCTTTAAATTTTAAGTTGCTATTGTATAATTTATAGGTGTTACTCTACAATTGTTTTATTAGGGAGAAGGAATGTTCTTCATAAAAAATAATGAATAAGATTTTCATTGTAGTAAAATAAATAATTTAATTATCTTGTTACTTTTTGTAAATTGTAGCCTTGAGTAATTTGTTTGAAGAATCCGTCTCTGTCTAGATATTAAATTGTGTATAAATAAAATATAAAAAAAACATAACAACCTACTCCTGCCCAAATAAATTAATTTATATGGCTTTAAGGCGTATGTAATCCATTTCATATAATAATTAAATTCTTTTTTCAAATAAAATTTTATTTCACCGCCCACAAAAAGGGACGGGGCAAAAATGGCATTGTAGAATCTCTTAAGTCCAACTTAAAGTTTTTTAACAGTCCTTGATATTAAAAGTTGTAATTGCTAAACAAAATAACTTGTAAATTAAAAAAACAACTTGCATTTTTTAGAAGTTGGATTACTTCTTCAACGGGGAACGTTTTTCTCCTCGGTCCGATTTTGCTTGCGTTCTAGCTTTAACAGCCTATGACCATAGCAGACTTTTCTGCAGTTTTATTAATCTAGGTACACTCAGTAAATTTTTAGAGCCAAAATAAGCTAAAAAAAAGTAATGTCCGTCAAGATTGGCAATATACGCCAATGTGCGATGGACAACATTGACGGTCAAAAGAAAAGAGCATGGTTTTATTGACAATAAAGTGTCCTTGATCCAATTTGGCACTGGTCAAGGTTAAATACTAGAAACTGATCATGATCAACTAATGGCTATTGAACTCGGAATATGACGGTGTTATTTGTGAGTCCACCCTGAACTTTCATCAAGACGAAGTCCACAATGTACAAGACGAGTTACAGAGAGAACGGCAAAGAAATGCTTTAGGTTGTGTCTGGACTTCATCTAACAAAATTAATATTAAGATTATTAGGTAAAATAGATGATGTTTACAACGTACACAACCTAAAGTAGATAGATGCGAAAAATGCTGATGAAGGATGTAAAGCGTCCGCATATGTATATTTGTAAATAATTTTTCTTTCTAAAAATTAAATTAAATTAACCTTAACCGAAAAAAGTCAATTTTAATTAATTTGAAAATTTTTTACATTATCAGCGTATATTAGAACATTTGAAAACTTGATAGCAGTAGTTAAATCATTGATAAATAAAATTGGATCAAAACTACCTTTAGAAACGCCGATTTCATAATAATATATTTAAATATTGAATTCTTGAAACACAGCCGTTGGTATCTGCCAGTTAGATATGACCTTATCTAGTAAAAACAGTTTTTGGTGAAACCCATTAAAATAAGTTTTTTTTAATAATAAAAGATGGTTAACTTCGCCGAACGCTTTACTAACGTCAGTGTGAATGCCATCAACGTGTTGGCCTCGGATAACCTCGCTTGAAAGTTGTAGCAGATTTATTGTTATTGAGTATCCTTTACGAAAACCATGCTGACCCCTTATCATTAGTATTGAAACTTGATGACATAAAGCATGAGTCAGGCATATTTCAAAAAGCTTGGGAATTGCACTCAATTTTACAATTTCTCTGTAGTTTACAATGCTTGACCTATTTCCTGACTTAAATAACCAAATAAATCGGGAAAAAAACTGTATATAAGTTAAATGTTATACACAATAGTTAACGGCGTCGCCAAAGCATGGTCACAATTAATTAATAGGCTACTGGGAATGCCATGAGGACCACAGCTGAATAAAGATTTAAAGTTTTTTAAATTGTCCATGATATCAGCTATGTGTATATGTGGAAATGACATCGCTTGGATTTTGTTATAGGCAAAGGATATTCACTTGAGTTATTGTGTTTTGCATCAGTGTAAGTGGTGCCAAAGAAATCAGTAAACACATTGGGTCTCATGCATAAACCGTGAGCTTGAGCTTGGACTCGATTTTTTGAGTAAAAGGTGCTTGTCGTAAACATAATAAAATTAGATTTATTTTGCTTTTACTCACTGCTCACGTTTGATCTCGTCTTGCTCAGTTTGAACTAAGTTAGATGAGATTGTGCTCATTTTCATATACATAAAAACAAGCTTTTGCTGTCTTTTGCGAGCTCTTGCTCAAATTTTGTTGAGTCTGCCTTATATTTGGTTCGCGTACACTAAAAAGGAATCATGGCTGAATATTTTGAAAATTAAACAGGTTTGTATTCTTAATTAAATCCATAACGGTACACTTACCTGGAATTTTGTTTGTTGAGAGATTAGAATTAGCACAAAGAAATTGTGACAAATCAGTTTTCCAGTTTTTTAAAAACAATTTTTTATTGCCTGTTTTACTCATGTTTATTTTATAATTTTATGCGACATTTCATGTTAACAATTTTTTTATTATATTATTTCCCGTTAATTTAGCGCTAAATTTTTGCTTAATTTCTGTTGCACATGTTTCTATTGTTTGTTTTTTGATTTTTTTTTTGTGACTAAAAATTTAGAAGTGCCTCATTTTCTATTTTATTAGTATTATTTGATTCTACTTCTCCTTCAGTTTTACTTGACGAAAATTTTGCACTTCAATAATAATAAGACGTTTGATCTCCCTTTGCTCAAGTAATTGAAATTGGTTTGAACTCATTTTTATGCATAAGAAATGGAGCAAAAGCTGTTGCTGTTTGATTGAACTCGACTTACGAGCAATTGCTCTCCTGACTCAACTCAGCGCTTTTACTCGTTTTTATGCATGAGATGAGTTTGATGAAACAGCAACAGCTTTTTGCTTAATTGTGTATGCATAAAAATGAGTTCAAATTAATTGCAAATTTGAGTAAAGGAGATCCAACGTCTAATTGTTATTGAAGATGTAGTATCAAATAATAATAATAATAAAATAGAAACAGACGACATTTCTAAATTTTTAGTAGAAAAAATACAACAAAATAAATATTTGCTGGAGAAGGGTCAATTACTAATCACTAAAAATAAAAACAAACAATAGAAACATGTACATACAGTAGCTCCAAGCGAAACTCGTACACTTTAGACTAATTTTTAAACTATCTTATAACATTAAGTAAGAAGCTCTTAACAAATAAAACTGTATTTATTTTATTAGTTCATTTTATAACAAATTTAACAAAACATAAAAACTTTTTCTTTTCTAATTTATTAAGCACTAGGTCAGTTTTATAAATAATAAAAAAATTTTATTTATATTTTCAATATTTCGCCACACCTTTGGGTGGCATCATCAGGAAACAGGAAACAAAAAATTAAATTTTCTTTTTTCAAAAATAACAAAATTAAAATGAAATTATTTTTTCAAACAAAAACAGAAAAATTAAAAATCAAACGACAAAAAACTCAAATATTTAAACATTTACATTTTTATAAATTTAAAACTCAAAAAACATTCAAGTAAAATTACTCAATAATTTTAAACATTTACATTCTTATAAAAATTTTAAAAACAGAAAACATTCAATAATAGATAATCATTTAAATAAGATTAAATTAACTAACAGGGATAGATTTATGTTAGAAAACGTAAAAAAGGCGGATAGTTTTTTGAGAAGAAATAGGGATATACTCATCTTAAAAGCTGATAAAGGTAACACCACAGTAGCTTTAAATAAGAGTGATTATGTTTTAAGAATTAACAATATTGTAGGGGATGTTGCTAATTATAAGTTAGCAAACAAAGATCCAACAACAAAATTGCAGAGGATTAATAATGTGTTGGTTGAAGAACTTTTTAAACAAAAAGTTATTACAATTTTAGAGAAAAACAAGCTTAAAACCAATGTTTCTACAGCTCCAAGATTGTATGGGTTACCTAAAATTCACAAGGAGGATTTTCCTTTAAGACCGATTTGTTCTTTTATAAATTCTCCATCTTATGAGTTATGTAAATATATTACAATGATTTTAAAAAAGATTACAGAAAATTCAAAATATAATGTTAAAAATTCGCTTGAATTTAAAGAGAGGATAAGGAACATAAGTGTTCTGAATGATGAAAAATTAGTATCTTTTGATGTAGTCTCTTTATTTCCAAGTATACCTGTTGATTTGGCATTGAATATTATTGAAGAAAAATGGAACGTAATACAGGAATATACTAGGATGGAAAAATGTTTATTTTTACGAATTTTAAAATTCTGTATTGAAGATAACAGATACTTTCAATATAATGGTAACATATATTTGCAACAAAAAGGGCTTCCAATGGGATCTCCAGCTTCCCCTGTTGTGGCAGATATTATTATGGAAAAATTATTAGACACGTGCATTAATGAAGTTAATATAAAACCAAGAATAATGACAAAATATGTTGATGATTTGTTTTGTATTATTTCTGCATCTGGTATTGAAAATATGTTAGAAACATTAAATAATTTCAATAGTTGTATAAAATTTACAATAGAAATAGAAAATAATTTTAAATTGCCCTATTTAGATACGTTAGTAGTAAGGAGAGGGAATAAACTAAAAATGGATTGGTATCAAAAGCCAACAGCTTCCGGGAGAATTATTAATTATTATTCAAAGCATAATAAAAGAATAATTATTAATACGGGAAAAAATTTGATAGAAAAAGTACTTAAGCTAAGTGATAAGGAATTTCACAAAAGCAATAAAGATAAAGTTAAAAAGATATTAATTGATAATAATTTTCCAATGAGAGTGATAAATAGTTTGTTTAAACAGTTAAGGTTTAGAAGAGCAAATAATACAAGAGATGTTACAGAAACTAAAGTTTACAAGTCTTTAATTTATGTACCAGAAATAGCAGAAAGGATTGAAAAATCAAAAATTTTTGATGGGGATAAATATAAAATGGCATACAAAACTTATAATACTTTAAATAGATTATTTAGTAAAATAAAAGATAAGATTAAAAAATGGGACATGTCTAATGTAGTTTACAAAATACCTTGTAATGGTAATGATAGTGAGAATTGTAATAAAGAATATGTAGGTACGACAAAAAATAAACTAAAAACTAGAATAGCTGGACATAAGTCTGATCAAAGATACAGGGACGTTAATAATTCACAAAAAACTGCATTATCTTCCCATTGTGCCAGATTTAATCATTATCCTAACTTTGAAGATGCATCTGTTTTAAATATAGAAAATAATTATAAGCGTCGGTATATGTTAGAGATGTTACAAATAATTAAAATACCAGCAACAAAAAGAATAAACTTTAAGGCTGATACTGATAATGTTGCGCAATGTTATAGACATTTAGTGCATAAAAATTAATTAACGTTTGAGAGTATATGATTGCTTGTAACATTTCTACCGTGAAAGTTTATGTTAGTGTATTTGTATTAAGTTTTTTAAAATTTTAAAATAATTTGAATGTTTTCTGTTTTTAAAATTTTTATAAGAATGTAAATGTTTAAAATTATTGAGTAATTTTACTTGAATGTTTTTTGAGTTTTAAATTTATAAAAATGTAAATGTTTAAATATTTGAGTTTTTTGTCGTTTGATTTTTAATTTTCCTTTTTTTGTTTGAAAAAATAATTTCATTTTAATTTTGTTATTTTTGAAAAAAGAAAATTTAATTTTTTGTTTCCTGTTTCCTGATGATGCCACCCAAAGGTGGGGCGAAATATTGAAAATATAAATAAAAATTTTTTATTATTTATAAAACTGACCTAGTGCTTAATAAATTAGAAAAGAAAAATTATTTAAAAAGGTCAAAGAAACATTTACATAAAACATAAAAACTTTAAATTATTATTCAATAAAAAAATTTTTTTAATAAAAACATAAAATAATAGTAATTTCTGTGACAAAGCCAAACTCGTACACCACAATTCAATCAAATATTATTTTGTTGGTTTTAAATATTATTATTTGGTGTGCCTGCCTTTATTTTTTATCACCATTTTTAATCTATTTGGCATACTGCGCACAAGGTTTTCGCAAAAACTCGGTTCAATTTTGCCGCATTCGTCCTGAAGAACTCTTTTCAAGCCATCCTTAGAACTTATTGTTTGACTACGAATTTTACGATCGAGATGGCTCCACAAATTTTCGACTGGGTTTATGTCTGGACTCTGGGCTAGTGTATCCTTAACATGTGGACAATTATAAAGTTGCCATGAGCGCACATTATAAGCCTTATGCTTAGGTTCGTTGTCTTGGTAAAAATAAAAGTTTTCACCAAGACAAAATTTCTGCTTACAAACTGGCAAACTTTCTTTTAAAATGTTCAGATACATATTGTAGGTCACTCCAATCAATCCAACAAAAAAGCAAGATCACCCAAATACTTCAAATTAATTTGCTTCCATTCTGAAGGTTTTATAATTAGGTTTTTATTTTACAAGTTTAATAATTAATGTTTTCAGTTTGAAATTTAAATCTGAATAATTACAAAAAACAATTCCAAAATTCATAAAACCAAAACAAACTTTCAAAAGCCAATTCAATTAAATAAAAAACAAATTAACAAAGTTAAATTAAAAGAGAAGGATATACATTAAGTGTACCTACAATACTCCCCCTCCAGAAAAATGTATGTCCAACAAGTTAAAGGTCACGCGTTTTTTAGTTCTCCGCGAACAATACTCAGCATTCGTGTTCTCAATGTATGCAGGTTTTAACCTATCAACCGAAACTGTTCTTGTCTTACCACCCATATCTAATCTGAAGAATTTTTCGTTTCTCTCCAAAACCGGGTATGGCCCCTCAAAAGGCTGCTGTAAAGCTTTCTTTTGTTCAACACGTACGAATACACACTTGCAATCAGAAAGATCTTTTGGCACATAAAACTTACCATTAGAAGATTTGTGATGAGACATATTCGAACGAACATTCTTGAAATATTCCCTTAATTTATTTAAGAAATTAAAGGAACTTTCTTCTGAATTCGCAACCACAATCTCCCCTGGTAATCTTATGCTTTGACCATAAACCATTTCGGCAGGAGACGATTTCAAATCCTCTTTAAAAACCGACCTGAGACCGAGCAAAGCCACCGGAAGAACATCATACCAATTTTCTGAATTCTCACTTGCCAGAATTGTTGCCTTTAACTGTCGGTGAAACCTCTCTACCATCCCATTAGACTGTGGATGGTAAGGTGAAGTCGTTATTTTGTGACTCCCTAAAAACCTCGTTAATTCCGTAAATATTCTTGAAGTGAACTGAACCCCTTTATCACTTGTAATTTTAAGTGGTATTCCAAATCGACAAATATAATTTTAAAAAAAAACTTCCGCAATTGCTAATGCTGAGATATCCTCAAGAGGATAAGCTTCAGGCCAACGTGTAAATCGATCAATGATAGTTAAAATATACCTATGATTACGCGAAGGAGGAAGAGGACCAACTATATCTAGGTGAACGTGCTCAAACCTACCTTTTGGTATGTCAATCTTCACTATTGGAGACTTTGTGTGCCGATTTACCTTAGCTTTTTGACAGCTCATACACTGCTTAGACCACTGATTTAGTTCCTTGCTCATCCCTGGCCAAAAATACCGATGAGAAATAAGACGGCGGGTCGCTCTCACACCTGGATGGGAAATTGTGTGTAGCTTTTGAAATATCGTTTTACGTAAAACCTTCGGCACAAAAGGTCTGTGCATATGCTGAGAAATTTCACACCATAAACCTATATCAGATAATGGCAGCTTAATTAGTTTTAAATTAAGATGCTCATCTTTGTTTTGTAGAACTTCTTTGAGCTCACTATCTCTCTGTTGCTCTTTATATAAAACCTCTAAATTAAATTGTGAATTCTGAAACTCATCTACGTCAAAAGCCCTAGATAGCGTATCAGCTACTATATTTGAATCCCCACGAACATATTTAATATCACTAGTAAACTGTGAGATATACTCTAAATGTCTCGTTTGTCGAGGACTTCTTTCTGTTTTAGAATTAAGCGCAAAAACCAGTGGCTTGTGGTCAGTATACACCGTGAATAATCGGCCTTCCAACATATGCCTAAAATGCTTAATATTCAAATAAATCGCCAACAATTCACGATCAAAAGAACTGTACTTTGCTTCAGATGAAGACAATTTCCTTGAAAAGAAAGCTAAAGGTGTAGTTTTCCCGTTATAAACTTGTTGTAATACGCCCCCAACTGCAATGTTCGATGCGTTAATGTTAACTTAGCTCCGCTATTAAAATGTGTTAACAAAATGCTTGAGGCAAATCTATCCTTAATGTTCTCAAAACAATCAGAAGTTTTATTATCCCATTCCAAGGACTTTGTCTTACTTCTCAGAGATCGGGTAATCATTGAATGAATCGGACTCGATAATTCTGCCAACCTATATATATATCTATGATAATAATTCACCATTCCCAAAAATTTCTGCAACTGCTTAACCGTAGTAGGTCGCTCAAAATTTCGAATCGCTAAGACTTTGTCTTCTGACGGTCTTATTCCTTCTCCTGATATGTTGTGGCTAAGAAAGTCAATATCTGTTACTCCAAAGATACATTTCCCTGGTTTAATGTTCAAGCCATATTCCTCTAAACGGTCAAAAACTAACTTCAAATGATCCAAATGCTCACCTTCATTTTCGCTTGCAATAAGAACATCGTCAATATAAACAAAGACAAAGTCTAGCCCGTCAACAACTTCATTAATAAACCTCTGGAAAGTCTGAGCCGAGTTCCTTAATCCAAATGGCATACGTATAAATTCAAACAAACCAAAAGGCGTTGTTATTGCAGTTTTGAAAATGTCTTCTTTAGCCATTGGAATCTGATGATACGCTCGAACTAAATCAATTTTTGAAAATATTTTTTTGTTTGCCAAGTTAATATTAAAGTCATGCATATGTGGCAAGGGATATCTGTCAGGAACTGTAATAACATTTAACCGCCTGAAATCCCCACATGGACGCCAATCATTTAGATCTTTCTTTGGGACCAAATGTAACGCTGAAGCCACACAAGAATTGGAAGGCCTACAAATGCCGGATTTGACTAGAAAATCAAACTCAGCTTTAGCTACTTTATATTTAACAGGGTCTAAACGCCTTGGATTAGTGAAGGGTAAAGAACCATTTGTAACTAATCTATGCACCGTTGTGTGCTTAACTGGTTTTGTATAATCTGGTTCCGATATTAAGGATGGATATCGCTTTAACAAATCTGTGTACTGATTATTCACAGTATAGATCTTAGGTAGAGTAATCCTACAAAACTGAGACAAAGCATTAATAGACAACTTAGTTAATGGGTCAATTAACGTTTTATGTTTAATATCAATTAAAAGCCCATACTTGTGCAAGAAATCAGCGCCGAGTATTGGTTTCTCTATGTTTGCCCTGACGAACACAAATGGAAAGTCGCGACGTAATCCTAAATTTACATTCAGCATCTTTTTACCGAAAGTTAAAATTGTTGAACCATTCGCTGCCGTAAGGATTATGTCAGAAACTCTTTTCTGTTCTTTAAACTTTGAAGCCGGAAGAACAGATATATCTGCCCCACTGTCGACTAGAAATTTTAATTTATTAGTTTTATCAAATATAAAAAGGCGACGTGTTGATAAATTTTGACTACCATTATCCGTCGCTTCAATAATGGGTCGAATTAGTTTGTCGAATTTTCTTTTTGAGTAGAATAAGCACAAGGTTGCTCACACTGTCTGGCTTTACTGCCAAATCTATAGTGAAATCTGCAGACCCAATTTCTAACAGCCGACCTAGTCCTAGTCCTAGACCTACTCCTGTTAAAACGTCCATTTAAAGACCTATATTGATATTCCTCCAACTGCTTCCTCATTGAGGCAACATCCAGTGAAAGATTTTTAAAACTATTACAAATATTCGTTGTAGCTTCAACAAGATTCTCGACCACTTTTTCAAGATTAGAGGAACTACCACGTGTTGAGGCAGGTTCTCCAACACACAATATCTCATTACCACGTAACACCTCCCAAATATTATCTGCTAAATTTGTTAGCTCACCAATATCCGTCAAATTTGAGCCAGTCAAAGCAACATTCAAACTTTTTGGTAATTTCCTTAACCAAAGCTTCTTTAGCATATCAGAGCTAAAACTTGAGTCAGCCAGCAAAGCTAAAGACCGATAAAATTCCGACGGCTTACGGTCTCCGATCTCAGAATCAGATAAGATTTTATCCAATCTCCTGCTTTCACTCATAGAATGTCTATCAATAAGTATTTTCTTTAAATTATTATACCGATCACTTAAAGGTGGTTTTTGAATGACATCAAGAACAGTCACAATAACATCTTGAGGTAGAGCTGTGACAATGTATTCGTATTTAGTCAAATCTTGTGTAACTCTTTTGGAAGCAAATTGCATCTCAGCGTGAATAAACCACGCTTCTGGACAGCTCGTCCAAAATTGAGGGAGCTTAACCGTCGTGGAACAAATTTCAACACTAGGTTCAGGATTTGTAAAAACAGAACGAACATTGGATTCAGCCGAGGGCTGAGCATTCGTATCAATTTCTGCGGTAGACTGCATCACAGAATTGCGACGATCTAAACTAGGCGAGTGCAACAACATTTCACCTCTGGAGCAAGGAGTTTACAATTGACAATAAATAAATAATAAGTTACGTACAAGAGTGTATTTGATTAAAAATGTAGTGTTGTTTATGCAATATACTAAAAAAAAAAATTAAAGAATAACTTAGAGATACTTATTTAAGGTATGTAGTTAAAAATCCGTGTGCGTGCTGAAATCTCCAATGAGTATCCAATATAAGCTTGCAAGAACTCTTTCAAAAATGTTTTGATGAAAACTTATTTTTAAACCAGTTATAAAAATTGTCCACAACAAAAAAAAAAAAAAAAAAAAAAAAAAAAACTCTAAATGGAATTGACGTTGCCTCTCCTCCTTTTCAAAGAATTTCCTTTTTTTTGTTTTTCTTAAAAAGGGCAGGATCGCCAATTGTAGGTCACTCCAATCAATCCAACAAAAAAGCAAGATCACCCAAATACTTCAAATTAATTTGCTTCCATTCTGAAGGTTTTATAATTAGGTTTTTATTTTACAATTTTAATAATTAATGTTTTCAGTTTGAAATTTAAATCTGAATAATTACAAAAAACAATTCCAAAATTCATAAAACCAAAACAAACTTTCAAAAGCCAATTCAATTAAATAAAAAACAAATTAACAAAGTTAAATTAAAAGAGAAGGATATACATTAAGTGTACCTACAATATGCTGATCCATGGTACTATCGATAAATTGTAAAACACCGGGCCCAGATG
Organism: Gymnosoma rotundatum; assembly: GCA_916610165.2. NCBI lineage: Eukaryota > Metazoa > Arthropoda > Insecta > Diptera > Tachinidae > Gymnosoma > Gymnosoma rotundatum. The sequence continues at coordinate 115,871,519 of OU744336.1, forward strand.
CAGAAAATTATCCCCAAACCATTACTGACCCACCACCGTGCTTAACTATTGGTTTCATATTTTAGACAAGCAACTCCTCATTGGATTTTCTCCATACAAAAGGTCTTCCATCTGAACCAAACAAGTTGAATTTACTTTCATCTGTGAATAATACTTGCTTCCAAAATGAAAAATCCTTTGTTTCATGTTCCTTGGCAAATCGTAACCTTCTCTTTGATTTCTCTTATTAATCAGAAGTTTAACTCTTGTCCTTCTACTATTAAAATGAGCCCTTTTTAATTTGTTTCTTATGGTCTGTGGGCAACATGTTTTTCCTAAGTCTTTCTACACAACTTCTACGAGTTTCGGAGCACTTAAAAATGGGTTCCTTTTTATTTGACGTAAAATATATTGCTCGTCTTTAGCACAGAAATTTTTGTTATATGCACTTTTCTTCTTGTTCGCAATCCTCTCTTCCATTTTACACCTTTTTATAATAAATTGCACTGTTGATAGGCTTCTATCAACTATCTCAGATATTTATTTATTATGATGTTGAATTATTAATTTTCTTACTGCGACAGAAGTTTGTCCTCTCTGTCTACCCATTTTGTTCTCTTTTGTAACTCTTTTAAACAAAAAATCAAATAAATGACAATAAAAAAGGTAATAATGGGAAAACTCCCTAATTTTTTTTAATTATTTTTACGAAATATCCCGAAGTTAGATGCAAATTAAAAGAATGTTGCCAAATTAAATAAGACTGTACGAGTTTGGCTTTGGCGTCGAAAGTTGGCACTTTTTAAAATATTTATCTGTATTTTAATAAATAAATTTATATTCAAAATTTCGTTTCTGATATTTAATTAAGTACATAGTTTTGTACTAAAATTAAGTAAATTTATTTTATTAGCCTATTTAGTTTTAGACATATAACATAAAGAAATTTGTTTTAATAGGTGTACGAGTTTCGCTTGGAGCTACTGTATAACAGAAATTAAGCAAAAAATTTTATAGTTCAAAAATAACTAACGTGAAATGTCACATAAAAAATAAAAAAGACGTGAATAAAACAGGCAATAAAAAAATTATTTTAAAAAACTGGGCAATTGAGTTTGTCGAAACACGAATTTTATATTAAAGTATCGAAAATCTTTGTTTTAATTGCCCAAAAACCGTTATATAATGACACGTTTCCTTGTTAACATTTTGTTTTTTCTATGTCAGTTGTTGGGTTCCGGAATGGTGTCATTAACCATGGGCATATTCCATAGCCCTCATCCCCGAGAAGTAATGCATCATTCATTGCATTTTGCATTATTCTACATGCCAATTTGTTTCGTAAGATGCATGAATCATGAACCACACCAGGATATGTCAATGCTTGTAAAAAAGTTCTTTTCCATTACAAGTTGCCTGCACATTTATACAGTGGAAGCCTTTTCTACAAATATACTCATCGCTTTGATTTGTAGGCTTTTAATTTTTATATAAATACAATCAATCACTCCAATTGAAATGGAAAGCAATAATTTGCTTGCCATTTTATTTGAGCATCTCTTATTGCAACTGCATCTTTCGGGAATTTTATACACTCACTTGATTTCGCACAGACGTGCACAGATATATCTGTTTATATCAGTTTTTGTGTGTCTCCTCTTATGAGTGCGTATAAATGAGTACTTTTGTGTTTCTGATATAAGTTGATATTGTTACTTTTTCTCATTGGATGGATGCGAATGAGTAAAGAGAGAATGTTTCCCACAAACGGATATAAACAGATATTGATGGTTGTATAATAAGTACTTAATGTATGCTGCGAATGAATGAATATTCATACGTACATATTAAAGGGCTGCACAAGCATAAGAAAAATGTCTTATAAGCAATCAGGTAAATTTCAAGTAGTGTGTGTATAGAACACTCTCATTTTCAAACACATACTTCCAAACACAAATGTTTTGCTTTGCCACCAAAATAGAGATTAAAGAACAAAATTGTTTTAGAACAACATTGAAGTAAAACATAACAGAACTAGAACAAATATGAAATAGAATATTAAAACTGAAGTAGAACATTGAAAACATGCTTGAAGTTTTTGATAGCAGAATTAGGCTAAAGAGAAGCTAGACTGCATTCAAACAAGGAAATTTTACTGTGACAAAGTTTTGTTAATTTTCTTTTAAACTTTGTTTGGTGTTCAGACACGAAAAGTTTTCTTTTACAAATTTTTGTTTTCTTCTCTTTGATCGTTTCTTGTTTTTGGACGTCGTGTATATGGTGCTTATATGTATATGTAAATATATACAACTGTGTATAAGTAACGAAAGTAAACCAAAGCAACTTTGCGAGTACATCAAAGTCTGTACTGATTATCATGCTTTTTCCCTCTCTCTCACATAAAATCAAAACTTTGCAAAGTAAAATTTCCCAGTGTGATAGGGGTACTACAATCATTTTCGTTTTTCTCAATATAGATAGATAGATAGATAGATTTGAAAACGCATAAAAATGGAGAAAAAAACATTATAATATCTGTTTTATTTAAAATTGAATTGAATTACTTTTTCAAAAAAAAAAAAAATTAATATTTTTATATTAAAAATTTTGGGGTTTTCAGAAAAACGAATAGTAATAAAACTTAACAAAAAAAAAAAAAAATTGCCTGTATTCGATCGTACTAAATAATATATTTTTTTATAAGTTCTATACAAAAAAATTTAAAAAGGGTTCCGCAATTGATAGTAAGGAATTAAAATTAATAACGCGTGGTTTAGTATCTATCCTTTTATAAAAATATTTTTTGAAAAATTAGTTTTTTATCCGAAGTTTCATATTTTCATATTAAAAATTGTTATATTTTTAAAAACATCCTGTAATAAAAAAAAAAAAAACATTTTTGTATGTTTGCATATGATATATTGTATAAAACGTATTTTCTTTCAACAGCCTTAAATCGCATTATTTAACAACACTACTTTTTTTCGTGAGCATGCTTTGTATGAGGGAGTTTACATTAAGGGCATTGTATCAGCTACAAAAGTCATGATGCAGAAGTTTGTCTGCAAGAGGTGTAGAGAAGCTTACGGGGTAGCAAAAGTAGTACGAAATGAATATTCATGACTCTTTTCAGTTTTTTCTCTCATTCCTGTTTCTCTCTTTCGTTTTTTGAAGTTCTATGCTTGAGCGGTGTTACCAAAGAGCTGTTTTTTTCTATATTGTTCAAAAATTGTTGAAAAACTTATGCATTTAGTTTATGGCAACACTTGAAAAATTGATTGATAAAACATCATAAAGTTCTCTCACTTGCTACAAAAGAGTCATACTGTAAACGCTTGATGACTTACGGAGATGTTCCAAAATAGAAAACAATAAAAGAGTCAGCTACAATGCCCTTAATGTAAAACCACTCTATATGTTCTAGTGCACTTGATGTTTCTACTATGATTTACAGTTTTTTTTTACTTCATTGTCGCCTTTTGTTTTGATGTTCTACTCTGTTTTAAAACACAAGCACTAACAAAGCTGTAAAGAGAAACTTTTCGAAGGGTGCTTGTTTTGTTTTAGTGAGAGCCATGTTTTGTTATGCTTGTTTCGATATTTATATTTACACTGAAATTCTGTGTTTGAAAGTAGTGTACACTAGAACATTTGTGCAGCTCTTTAGTACATATGCATCGGTTTATTAAAATTACAAAAATATAATTGTTTCTAAATATAAACCATATTTTTAATTGTTTCATTATGTCTTATTGAAGTTGAATATACAAAACTGACTTTTTTTACAGGTTATGAATCTAATGCGTATAATTGTATTAAAATTACTATTATGTTTTTAATAACTTTTACCACCGATTACAACAGTTCTAAGGATACAATAACTAAATAAATATATGCATGCATGTTTCTATATTTAAAAAGACGAAAAGCCTGATAATTTAAAATAAATAAAAAAATATTTTTATGTTAATTTTGTTTTAAAATACCTTTTGAATCCAAATTATTTGTAATAAATACAGCCGAAAATAATAAAAATTTAATTTAAAAATGAAGTATGAATATTTAAATATTTTAGCAAAAATAAAAATAAATTTTTCATTACCATTAAAATTTCATTGGCATTAGTTGAAATAATGAAAAAAGGAAAAAAACAGCTATATCATGCTAATAATTTTATTTTAATTATAATTGTTTTAATAATGGTAATAGAATAGAATGTTAAAAATTTTAGAAATTTTCCTTCTAAGTGCAAAAAAAGAATAAAAATTGCGTTATTTAATATGTACATATATAAAAGGGACAATATTATTACTGGATGTGTTTCTAGAAGTGTAAATGTTTTCTCAAATATTTTTTTAATTGAAATTTTTCGGAACTCTTATTTTTATGTACATATGCATGTACAGATGTATGTAATAAACCTTTTTTACATATTAATTTTAACTCTTTACTAGTTTTTATCAAAAATGAATTAATTTTTTTAAATAAAAATATAATAAAATTCCTTAATTGAATTAGTTCTATTCCCATAACTCAACGCGCGATTAGACAACAATTTATTAATTTTTCATTTGTTTTTATAAAACAAAATTATCATTAATATTATAAATATTGCTAATTCTACCTTTAAAATCATATTAACTAATTACTTAAGCTAAACAATAATAATTACAATTCGGATTATTACTACGAAGTTAAAATACTGCCTTTTAGTTCTCGCCTCTATCATAAGCAGCACACAATTATCAAAAATATCTGTTTCATAAACAGATATATCCAAATACTCATGGTACAACAGATATTTGAGAGTAAAAAACTGATAATTTTCTCACTCTATGCAAAACCATAAACAACTGTATATGTTTATATCCTTGTGCGTACTCACAACAAGCGGAATCATACAATATCAACTACACTCACGCGTTCTTTTGTATCTGTTGTAAAGGCTGGTTCACCCACAAGTTTCTGAAACATTTTTGGTTTGGAGAAATTTATTGTTTACTGAGAGTTTTCTACAACATGGTTCACCCATTTCAGAAACTTGGTTCGTAAAAACAGTGCTGCCATATATAATTGAAAATTAAGTAAATACAAATGTGCATAAAATAAAGAAATAAAAAAAAAATATTTTTATAAGATAACGTATAACGTAACAGAATATTCAATGTAAAATATTAATCCCTCGGTGACAAACAAAAAGATTTCGAGTTAATACTTCTCATATTAATATGTTCTTTACTTATTAATATATTATTTTGCAAAAAAAAAATTGATATTTTCTCGAGAGTCAAAAATATATAATTTTTTTGAGCGGCCAAGTTTTTTGTTTTTGCCACAAATACTTCTTTTTCTTTTTTGCTTTTTGTTTACATTTTTTAGTTTACCATACTGAATTTGTAATACAAATTCCAAACAACATGGCATGTCTCTTGTACAAATTTCACATGGTGTGGTTTTTAAAATGGTTCGGACCAAATTTAAAATTAATTTAATTCACACTGAGAATAATTTCAATAATTTCTCTCGGTTTTTGAGAGAAACGTCAAACTACATATAAAAAAATTTTGTGCGAACCAAAAATGTTTCAGAAACTTGTGGGTGAACCAGCCTTAACTGATTTGAATATGATATATCTGTTTTTGCCATACTGTTGGATATACTAGTGCACGTCTTTAATATAAGTTTCGCATTTTCCGCAATAGTTCGCGACACAGCTGATTGATTGATTACAATACTGTGGCTATACCGTTTTGCAAGTTAGGACCTGTATAAAATCTTAAATACAGTAGAATTTTTTCAATGTTGTTAAGGGCACCACCACGTGTTTCTTCTGACTTTTAAAAAATAAATAATTAGGCAACCAGCAGATGCTACTATCATTAAACCTATTTATCATTTTATTATTTATTAAAAAAAAAAAATAATTAAGAATACAAACCTGTATAATTTTTTATCCTCACTTGCTAAATTTATTTTACGCTGTTGATAACTTTTGTATTTCTTTGTGGCACAAAATATTCAGCCATGATTCCTCATTCTCAACAAAACTTGAGCAAGAGCTCACAGAAGAAAGCAAAAGCTAGTTTTTATGCATATGAAAATGAGCACAAGCACATCTAACTTAGTTCAAACTGAGCAAGACGAGATCAAACGTGAGCAGTGATTAAAAGCAAATAAATCAAATTTTATTATGCATACGACAAACACCTTTTACTCAAAAAATCGGGTCCGAGCTTAAGCTCATGCTAAAGAACTTAGAAAAATATTTTGGTTCTCTTTGAAAATTGAGTTCAATGTTGTTAAAATCTTGTATTCAGCTCGTGCTCTAGAATTTCTTTAATCTATTGCTAAGTCAGTTGTTTTGTAAATTCTGTATACATATTTTATTTTCCATTTTCTATTTAATTAAGCTTTGGGTCCTTATATTTTTTATTAATATTTTATTTCAATATTTCGGTACTTTCTGCGTACCTTCTTCAGGAAACAAAATTAATATTTATATTGAATCAAAAAAACAAAATTAATTAACAATTGAAAAAAATTTTTTGTCATAATGAAATTAAAAAACAATGTTTCAAAAAATTTTTAAAAAAACAAAAATATAAAAAAGTGTTTTGTGTTACATACATTTATTAAGAACAAAACATTTATGTTATTTTGTGAATTAAGTGTCTGTATATATGAGCGACATTATCTGTATCTGCTTTAAAATTAATTCTTTTAGTCAACGGAGTATTTACAATATGTAACATTTCCAAAATATACCGTCTCTTATAATTTTTTTCAATACTAAGAACTGAAGCATTTTCAAAGTTAGGATAGTGACCTAAGTCAAAACAATGAGTGGATAATGCTTTTTTTTGTGAATTAACATATCTTAAGTACGACTTATGTCCAGCAATTCTAGTCTTAAGTTTATTTTTTGTTGTACCAATATATAACTTATTGCAAATCTCCTGATCACTACCTTTACAAGGTATTTCATAGACTACATTAGAAATGTCAAATTTATTAATTCTATCTTTAGTCTTACTAAATAATCTATTCAGTGTTTTATTTGTTTTATAAGCCATGTTATATTTTTTCTTATTGAAGATTTTTGAATTCTTTAAACGTTCTGAAAAACCTTGTACATAAGTTAAAGACTTATAAATCTTAGGTTCCAATGTGCTTATCTTATTTTTATTTCTTTTATGTCCGTATTGTCTAATAAATTTATAAATAAGTCTTTTTGGAAAGCTATTATCCGCTAGTATATTTTTAATCTTTTCTTTATTCTTTTTATGAAATTCTTCATCACTTATAGTTAAAACTCTTTCAATTAAATTTTTAGCTGTATTAATTATTATACCTTTGTTGTGCTTTGAAAAGTAGTTAATAATTCTTCCTGATGCTGTCGGTTTTTGATACCAATCCATTAATATATTATTACCTCGTCGAATCAATAAAGTATCTAAGTAAGGAAGTTTGGAATCGCATTCCTTCTCTATTGTAAACTTAATATTAACATCAAAAGAATTGAAAATCTTTAACATATCATCAATTGCACTATCAGAAATAATGCAAAATAAATCATCAACATACTTAGTAATAATTTTTGGTTTTATAATTAGTTTTTCTAAGCAAAAGTCCAATAATTTCTCCATAACAATGTCTGCAACAATTGGAGATGCCGGAGATCCCATCGGAAGACCCTGTTTCTGAACATATATTTTTTTATCATACTGAAAATATCTATTATCCTCTATGCAAAATTGAAGAATACGTAAAAATAAATCCTTATCAATTTTAGTGTGTGGTCTAATTATATCCCACTTTTCTTTTATTGTATCAATAGCTAAATCTACTGGTATACTAGGAAATAGAGATATCACATCTAAAGAAACTAATTTTTCATTATTTTCTACTTTAAGTTTTTTTATCTTATTCTTAAAATCTAAAGAATTCTTTACGTTATATTTTGAAAACTCAGTGATTTTCTTCAAAATATCTGTCACATATTTGCATAGTTCATAAGAAGGCGAATTTACAAAAGAACAAATAGGTCTTAAAGGATATTCAGGTTTATGAATTTTTGGAAGTCCATATAACCTAGGAGCAGTAGCAATGTTGGTCTTTAGTTTCTTCTTGTCAAAAATAGTTATAATTTTTCGTTTAAAAAGTTCATCTACCAAATCATTGTTAATTTTCTGCAATTTGCTAGTCGGATCCTTATTTACTAATTGATATTTAGAAATATCTTCTAAAATATTATTAATTCGAATATTATATTCATGTTTCATTAAAACTACTGTTGTATTACCCTTGTCCGCTTTTACAATAAGCAAATTTCTATTCTTTTTTAAAAAACTCTCTGTTTTTATTACTTTATCTAAAATAAACCTATCTCTATTGGTCAATTTTATTTTATTATAATGATTGTCAATAATTAGTGACAACCTAGTTCTTGCTACTTCCTGTTCCTCTTTACTTTCTAAAGTTTGTATAAAATCTTCTCCTTCAGTTATCATATTCACAATAGGTAACTCATTTTTTGCAATGGGAAGTGCATGCTTACTACCTAACGCTAGAACAGATTGTACTTCTAATGGAATATCTAAATTAGTTTTATTAACAAACCATATTTCATTAAATTTAATACCTAACTTCTTCTCTTGCAAATCGCGGAGACAATCAAATTTTCTAATATGTATGTTTTTAACTTTCTTTTCAAAGGAAACTGCCTTAATATCTTCAAAATTAAGAAAAGATATCATATCCCTTTCTGTAAAATATCTATTTAAATTTCTTTTTATAAATGCTAACTCACTTTGAAAATGCTCCAATAACTTGTGGTTATTCTTGATTGCTAACTTTAAAATTTTGTAATGTAGATCACTCATATAGTTATTAAGTGTATGTTGTATATCTGCTGAACATCTTGTGTTAAATATATTTGAAATGACTTTTGTAGAATTGACAATAAATCCTGGAATGATTCCAGAATTTCTGCATCTGATCAGGAAAGTTATTGTTGACCTTATTTTTATAATTTTGTTCTTCACCGTATTATATCTGTTGACTAGTCTTCTAGTTATATTGTTATTTTTTAAAAAATTAATTTTGAAAAAAACCATGCGAATCTTGATTTATTTGATAAAATCGTCTATCTTGATAATTTTGAAAATTTCTTATTCTTCGAAAATCTTGATTAGTTTGAAAATTATGGTTATCTTGAAGATCTTGATAAGTTTGAAAATTCATCTTTCTTGTGCTCATATTCTTAATTAGTTTAATAATGATTATTTGACCCTTTTTTTAATAAGTTATTTTCTATTTAATTAAGCTTTGGGTCCTTATATTTTTTATTAATATTTTATTTCAATATTTCGGTGCTTTCTGAGTTTTCAAAATATAACGTAAAGAATTCTTTAGATTTTAAGAATAAGATAAAAAAAAAACTTAAAGTAGAAAATAATAAAAAATTAGTTTCTTTAGATGTGATATCTCTATTTCCTAGTATACCAGTAGATTTAGCTATTGATACAATAAAAGAATAGTGGGATATAATTAGACCACACACTAAAATTGATAAGGATTTATTTTTACGTATTCTTCAATTTTGCATAGAGGATAATAGATATTTTCAGTATGATAAAAAAATATATGTTCAGAAACAGGGTCTTCCGATGGGATCTCCGGCATCTCCAATTGTTGCAGACATTGTTATGGAGAAATTATTGGACTTTTGCTTAGAAAAACTAATTATAAAACCAAAAATTATTACTAAGTATGTTGATGATTTATTTTGCATTATTTCTGATAGTGCAATTGATGATATGTTAAAGATTTTCAATTCTTTTGATGTTAATATTAAGTTTACAATAGAGAAGGAATGCGATTCCAAACTTCCTTACTTAGATACTTTATTGATTCGACGAGGTAATAATATATTAATGGATTGGTATCAAAAACCGACAGCATCAGGAAGAATTATTAACTACTTTTCAAAGCACAACAAAGGTATAATAATTAATACAGCTAAAAATTTAATTGAAAGAGTTTTAACTATAAGTGATGAAGAATTTCATAAAAAGAATAAAGAAAAGATTAAAAATATACTAGCGGATAATAGCTTTCCAAAAAGACTTATTTATAAATTTATTAGACAATACGGACATAAAAGAAATAAAAATAAGATAAGCACATTGGAACCTAAGATTTATAAGTCTTTAACTTATGTACAAGGTTTTTCAGAACGTTTAAAGAATTCAAAAATCTTCAATAAGAAAAAATATAACATGGCTTATAAAACAAATAAAACACTGAATAGATTATTTAGTAAGACTAAAGATAGAATTAATAAATTTGACATTTCTAATGTAGTCTATGAAATACCTTGTAAAGGTAGTGATCAGGAGATTTGCAATAAGGTATATATTGGTACAACAAAAAATAAACTTAAGACTAGAATTGCTGGACATAAGTCGGACTTAAGATATGTTAATTCACAAAAAACAGCATTATCCACTCATTGTTTTGACTTAGGTCACTATCCTAACTTTGAAAATGCTTCAGTTCTTAGTATTGAAAAAAATTATAAGAGACGGTATATTTTGGAAATGTTACATATTGTAAATACTCCATTGACTAAAAGAATTAATTTTAAAGCAGATACAGATAATGTCGCTCATATATACAGACACTTAATTCACAAAATAACATAAATGTTTTGTTCTTAATAAATGTATGTAACACAAAACACTTTTTTATATTTTTGTTTTTTTAAAAATTTTTTGAAACATTGTTTTTTAATTTCATTATGACAAAAATTTTTTTTCAATTGTTAATTAATTTTGTTTTTTTGATTCAATATAAATATTAATTTTGTTTCCTGAAGAAGGTACGCAGAAAGTACCAAAATATTGAAATAAAATATTAATAAAAAATATAAGGACCCAAAGCTTAATTAAATAGAAAATAACTTATTAAAAAAAGGGTCAAATAATCATTATTAAACTATTTTCTTTTTCTTGTTTTTGATTCAAGCCAACAGTTTTGAACTCCTTGGGGCCCAGAATATTTTTCGATCAAGACCATATGAATACAGTCCTTAAAATATCCAAATAGGGTTTTATTAAATATGTACGTATAGATAGTAAATCCAACCAGTTCGTATTGTATAAATACTGGTTTAAAGTGTGATAATCGAAACGTTTAAAGCAAAAAGTTAGGTAGTTACATTGATAGCTAAGTGGTATACAAAAATTAAGTTCTATGGATGATAGGGTACTCGGGTATGTAATAATATCAACACGGTTTATTAAGTAGCCAGCCGGTTCATTGACACAAATTAAAAAAAAAATTGCAAATTCCCTTTATTTGATACAAACAAAAGTCATTGTTTGCTCTAGTTTGTATAAAATAATAAGCGTCAGCTATGTACGTCCTCTCTATTGATGGTAGATTAAAATTATCAACAAACACTTCTGGGTACACCTTAGAAATAAAACTTTCAATTGATTTTGTATGTTCAGTATAGATAGATTGCTCAGAACAAGAAGGGATGTAGGAACATGTTATATACATATTTTTATGAGCAATTTAATTCCATGTTGATTTTAAATTGTAATTTCTTCCGATAAAAATAGCAAAGAGATAGCTATAAAAACTCCTCCCAATCGTTTCAGTTTTTCTGTGGAGTCGAAACATGTTATGACGATTGCATAATAATTCAACATTAAAAACTTTTTTGCTCAACCGGGTTTCAGTTAAAATGATTGCATGTTGTGTAAAACAAAACTTTCTACTTACAGTTTGGATAATTTAGTGTTTAATTCTGGAGCATTCTTATATAAAACATATATTTGTGAATCAGAAATAAGGTCTAGCTTTTTGAATCCCTTTTTTGATTTGTCAAAATGCGAACCATGTTATCGATTTTCCAGTTTTCTCTTTATACATATTCACGATCTAGCGTATTAAGTGGCCAAAATTAGGGTTAACGATTTGCTCATATATTCCAAGTAGAACTGAGTTTTAAATGACGTTAATTCTAGACTGGAGTAAGTAAAATTTTTAGTTGAAATATCGGCTTTAGAGTTAATTTTAGATTTGATGCAATATTCAATATCATCAACAGTTGTTTCGAAAGCAAAACGAGATACAATTACAGACTTTTTATTTGATGGTATAACCACTAGTGGTTTGATAGCATTTGATCATTATTAGAAATATTTGTTATAATGTTTCTGTTCAGATTCATTGTTTTTGGAACCAGTGGGTAACGGGATTTGGTTGTAGGTTTGGTTGGTTAATCTTATTAACATTTCTAATAGGTTTCCTACGTTTTGGTGATGATTACGTCGGGGAATTAGCAGAACATAACTTGTCGATCGACTTAAATTCTTTAAACACATATTCATATTTCTCCAGTTTTTTCAACAGTGAAGAAAATTCTTTTTTTAATTTCATTAAACTTACCGCGATTTTTTATAAGTGTATAGTTATTTTTTGTTAACAGATGTCACTATTAATAATTTATTAAATACACAAGCCAGTACAGTTGTAATATACAGTATTACTGAGAACAACTTAATCAGCTGAACTAAAAATGTTTGTTTATAATGAAATGTTTTTTTTTCTATTTTTCTTAGTGTAAAATAATACAAAAATGTTTAATATTATTGAAACACACTTCAAACTGAGTGTAAAAAATAAATAAATAATTTGCGTATTATTTTTAAATCCCTTTTAGGTGTAAAGTGTTGTCTTGTATCAGAGAAAATAATTATAATTACACGTATTAGGATTATAAGTACATGCGAGGTGCGTGAGAGGGGATTAATATAATTTCTTTAAAAGTAGGGAATTGGAGCTTACGTATTGGGCTTGGAATATCAATAGAATGCAAATCTATTATCTTTAATTCAAAGTTGAAAGACTATAGCTCCCAAAAGTAATTGAAAAATAAATCTTAAAATTAAAAGGTCTCCCCATAAGTAAAGCAAATTAAGCTATATGGAACTATCTTTAAAACGAAGATAAACGCTTGAAAATTGGAGAAAATGCCGATTACTGTGACCGTTATAATAACAAGAACACATTTTCAAAATTATAAATTAAAGGGTGTCCTAATAATTAATTGATTTTGATATATATGGCCATACTTTTGAACAGAAACGTGTATTGTTAAGTCCGCTTTAACAACAAGTTAATTACAGGGTGAGCAAAATTTTAAACCGTTTGAACCGACAGCTAAAATCTGTTTAAAGTCGGTTTTTTGCAAGAATTATGATTCGAATTACGGGTGCTTAAATATTTCAATTTCTTTGTATTAGACTAGTTTTTTCGATCTAGAAAATTTAATACAATTGTGCGATATATTATGGTCTGCACATGTGGAGTGGGATACGGCTATAGATTCTACCGTTAAAAGTGCGAAATCAAAAAACATGTACTTGGCTTTACGAAGGCAACTATCTGCTATTGGGCAAGGACTGTTTCCACATACTCAGGTTAAATTTCAGTAAGCAGGGTGAAAAAATATGCATAGGTGAAAATGATATCTTAGCTTACCTTGGGAAGAAAATTTATTACGCAATCGTTAATAAAAAATACATCTAAGAGTAGAAATACAACCTCACGGTTGCGGCGACGGATTCCGCATGTCAGAGAAAAAACAAATAAAATGAGTTGCGGCGACGGATGCGGTTTTTATTGTCATTTTTATTAATTGTTTACTACTTTTTTTATTCTTTTTTATTGAAATATATTTAAGAAAATTTTTTTTAATGTAAATAACAATATTTTGAAAAATTTCAAAATTATTGTTGATTTTCAATGACTTTTTACATTTTCTTTCTCTTCTTTTTTCGTAGTCATTCACAAAAAATATTAACAAATAGAATTTTTTGGTATAAAAACAATTAAACTGTGGCAACATGCTGAAAGAGAAAAAATTCCAAATTGAGAGCTTGAGAGAAAACGCACTCAAATTAAAATAGATTCTAATTTCATGCGGATTCGTTGAACGTTTTTTATTGTCAAAACTACATATAAAAAAAACAACCGCATCCGCAACCGTGAAGTTGTATTTCTACTCTAATGTTGCTACCAGATTTTTTAGAATAGAGGAAAGAGTAAAAAGTATTTCTACGCTTCTATAAGTTTTCGTTTATTCTCGTACCAATTGACGAGGGGCTGCCCAGATTTTTTAAACCCGTCGTTAGTTATAGTAAAAGTTCACGAGCCTCTCCCTATGACTTTTTGATGGGATGACACATTTTTCAAAGGTGAGAGATGAGTGCTGTTTCGATTAAGGGCCGTGAACATATCACGGAAATATTCCAGAATAGCAAGGTGGTAGCTAAATATTAGGGTTAAGATCCACCTGAGCTGACGAAGAGGGATTAAAACTAGCACTGGTACCAGCTTTCTACGAAAGCCTTCTAATAGTTCATTCGATTTAGATTAAACTTTATATTGCATTTCGAAAGTATAGTAAAAACGTGCTTTATCCGTATCTTTTTTCTATCATATTACATCTAATAAAAATGTCATCGTTATTTCACCTTTTTGCACTTCTAGTGTGGAAGTATATCTAAATAGACCAAATTAGATTGATTTAAATTAAAAAAAAGAGTCGAAAAAAGTCAGCAGTATACAGTTGATAAAAGAAAAATAAAATCATAATTGATTATTTTTGTTTTTGCTTAAACTTTGACTTTTGTCTCTACTTTGTTTAGAAGTTTCCTGAAGAGCTTAGTAAGCGGTAGCGAAATGGCATTCGAGACGTGCTTTCATTTTCAATAATCAATATCGGTGATTTAAATAATTAATCGGGATAATAGAAAATAGCACGAAAAAAAGATTTTTCTGAAAATCAATTAATATAGTGGCGAATGCCCGTTGTTTAATTTGGTTTTTATTTAATTTGTTTTTTATTTTACAAATGAATTATTGTTTTTTAAATTTTGGCTTCAGTTCGTTATTAATTGTGATAAATTGTAGAGAAAACGCTACAGTTCAGATATCAGCAGAAAACAAATAATAATTCATTTCATAAAACATTTATTTAGTGATAAATACATTTACTTAGTAAACATATTTTTTTAAAAATGAATTAATTTAATTTAAATCCCATAAATTTTTTTTTGTTTTGTATATAAATGGCCGTATGGATATGCTTTCTCCGCAGTAATACATTTAAGATTGTAGTTTAAAGTAAATTAAAATCAAAAAGATTCCAAATAATAAATTTTCATATTTTTTATTTATTTTTTTATATTTATAATTTCAATTAGATTTTTGTTTTTTCCTCTAATTTATTACATGTTCATTTTATTTTTTTAATTAAACTTCAACAATGATGAAACTTATAATCTAAATGTTAACTTTAATTTCACAATTTCTTTTTAATTATATAAATAATTTTTAATAATATTTTGCTTGTGTTACTTAATAGTAAATGTTCATTCAAACCTTCCTACAATCGTTTGGTATATAAATATAAATAATATTTTTTTGTATCTATATTTGTTTGCGGATAACAAGAGGGAGTTATTACTGCGTTGAAACGAAGTTAATTCATCAATTTAAAAAAAAAATCAGAATTTTTAACATTTTAAGTTACTTTTATAACATGTAAAGTGAAATGCAATTTATTTTCTTATTGAAGGTTGGTGGACGGCCTTTAAATTTTATTATAATTATTTTTATATCCCTTACACGATGTCCGTCCGTGTTAAGAAAAACGTACTTAACGTAATACCATATTCAATTGTAAGAGTGCTATATTCGGCTATTTCGAATCTTATATACCCTTCACCATCTACGTAAATCTAGTTTAGTGAAGTAACTCCAATCAAAAAAGCATATATATAATTTTACATAACAATGATATCGGCTCTTAATGGGTTAAGCCTTCTTAAAAAAAAAAAATTAGTAATTCCTTAAAGATCGCTTCAACAGCTTTAAAATGATACTCACTGGAAAAAAATGAGCGAGTGCCAATTTTTTCACTAAATGTTTTTTTCTTATTTTTTAATTGACTATCGCCTCATGTATTTATTTTTTTGATTGGTGTTACTTAATTGTTCCAATGCCTGCTGCCTCGAAGAACATGCACCGATCATGCTAATTTCCAATCTGATCTATTGACATATTCACTTTTCCTTTTTCTCCCATTATAAATTTTTTCCCCTTTTGGTAGACTGCGGAAAGTAAAAAAAAATTCGGAGAAAAAAGTAAAGTAATGGAGTAGCGAAATATCGAAATTATATATAAAAAATAAAAAGACCTATTGCATAAAAATTAAATAAAATATAATTAATTGGAAAGGACAAATAAAAAACTTTATGAAAATATTTAAAACCAATAAAAAATAAAATAAAGTGAAAAAGTGTATACATTGAAGCATATTCTACATTAAAATGTACATTTTCAAAAAGAAGACTTTTTAACTTAGAAAACCATACACATATAGAATGGCCGGAAATTATTCCCGTGACAAAAGGTTACATTTATATAAGTTTTAGCAAATGTTATAAATTTTAAACTCTGATGGAAAATGTCTAGTAGGGTAACGACGAAATAAATAACATACAACTAATGTTGTTAGTTAGTCCAAAAGATTATAGGCAAATGTTGACTACCCCAATGGGTAGGGTTGTAAGTACAATGAAACTAGTCTTTATTTGATGACAAGTGGTGAAGAAAAGCGAGCGGGATAAGCAAAATTGCATGCATGGCTTGAAATTTGAAGGGTTTTTTGATACTTGATTAATTTAAAGATTTCAGCAAAATTTCAATGGTAATTTTTGATGCACACAAACAACTACAATATCGAATATCAAATTAAAAGGAAGGCCGACTTCCTAAACGCCTGTTGCAATGCATAATTTTAAAAAATGCGTATGCAATGCTAAACATGTTTTGAACGCAAACTTGCGTTGCAGAGACATTTTTTGCATTTTATCGGCATTTAGGAACGTCGCTATGCAGACGTAAAGCAAATGTCAAAAATAAAAAATTTTAATAATTTTTTGGAAAAATAGAGGTTACACAAAATTATTTATCCATTTTGTTGGCAAGTGCTGAGAAATTATCTCAGGTCAAATCTTCCAAAAAATATTGATTTGCTATAGAAACCTATTAAAAAGAAAAAAAGAGAGACAACTTTATTAAGGACAATAAAAATCCCGGAACCAAGTGATCAAAAATAAATATTTTTTTATTATTCACATTTCATTTTAAAAATAACATTTTTAAAATGTTTGCATACAAAATAAAAATGATGCGGATTTTGACTTATGATACTCATTAAAGTGAGTTGCCAAACGATTAGGAACATTGTACGTTGTCAAAAAGTTTAGATATGCGTTTACGAAGTGTATGCATTGTAAATATGCATTGCAACTTGCGTTTAGGAAGTCGGCCGAATATTCATTGGCTTGTATTAACAAAAGTGAAACTTTTTTATTATTTTAAGAGAATACCTACGTTATAGTAATCACACAGTCAATTTCTTTCAAAAACATTTGTAATATAAAAATCTAGTAATAAATGTAGAAAATTTCGATCATGCATCTTAAATCGGAATCGGAAATTGGAAAGTAGGTTTGTTAATTTTGGGAAATAAAACCGAGAAAGCGTAAGTAGGTTCGTGAAGATTTAAGGAATATTAATAGAATAACTCCAGAGCGTAAGGTTAAGATCATAGGATTGCTTTACTTACAGTGTTAAGCCTCTTGAAGACCACTGCAGCCGGTGTGGCGAAATATTGAGAAAAAAAAGTAATATTTTTATTTAAAAACTGACCTAGTGCTTAGAAAATTAGGAAAGAAAATTAATTAAGTCCAAAAAAACAATTATATTAAAAAACAAAAATAACTTTAATTAATGTATTCCTTTTCTTATAGTTTAGTATATAAAAAGTATAAAAAAAAACTACTTTTTAGAACTGTTAAGGTGTTTTTTTTTTAATTTTGACAAATGTCATCGTGTTTGTGAATACACTAAATTTAGAGTACTACCAAATTTTAAATTGGTGTGATAAAAGAACAGCGCGCATTTTTACTACACTGATATTTTTGCATGTTTTAACTTTCGGTACTCGACCTAAGTGTGAGTCATGCGGATGTATGTTTTATCGCAATCTACCACCATATAACGGTTTCTATACGAACTTTCTGTTTTTTATCCAAACATATAAAATTTTTATACAGTGGAGAAAAAAATTGGATCATTGCTGGTTATAGTTGTTTTAGCTTGAACTTTGATTTTTGTCTTTACTTTGTTTCAGTTTATTAAAAATGTTTGTGAGAAGTTTTATGAACACCTAAGTAAGCGGTAGCAAAATGGCCATCGGGACGTGCATTCACGTCAATATTGGTGATTTAATTATTAAATCGGGATAATAAATAAAAAATAGCACGAAAAAAAAATTTTTGAAAATTAATTAATTTATTGTAAAGTTCCAGTTGTTTAATTTAATTATATAAAATTTTATTTTTAAAGACACAAAATCATCAAATGAAGATAAAATTCAACAGGTACTCCTCGAGAAAATATTTCAAACCACTCCTTCCAGCAAAAGAAAAATAAACCTGTCAATTAATGCACAGTGCTTTCTAGTAATTGTGTTACTTTCTTTGAAAAGAATGGAACTAGTTGGTGAAGAATAGTGATTGATGTATCACTCATTTTTTTAAACAACCTTGCGCTTGAATATTTAGTATTGGAACAGTGTGGCAGGTCGTTTTGTGTTATTTATTTGCTAGCGGCAAAATGCTATAGAGTCAAGTTAAAATTAGAGCGGCTAGGATACAAATTCAGGCAACCAAACTAATGACACGCTAAGTTGTTTAGGTTTTACCCACCTTTAGTCGAACTTCTTCGAGAACGTACTTACACATAATTAACCATAAAAAGATGTTGCACTTAGTTAATTAGTTGTGATATCCAACTAACAAAATTTCGACTTGATATTATTTCTATCGGCAAATTGTTGAACGTAAAGCAATCGACATTTTTATTAAAATATTCCTCTTTTTTCATCGTATATACATATCGTTACGTTTTTCCCTTTTTAGACAAACGTACGAATGCTTGTGATTGCAAATACCACGGTGGCTCATTATAGATTCCGTATTCTCACTTCGTGGCATTATCTGGCTATACTGCTTGATCCTACCGTTTTGTGAATCCTATGTTCTCGTATTTACTAAACTTGCATTATTACTACAAACGCAGCCATCCACGCTACACTATTGTGTTATTCCGGCAAGACCTTAATCATCCACAGACAACTCCACTATGCCTTTTATCCAAGCCAGTTATCCACTTTATCGTATAGCTGTAACACACGTCTGTCATACACTGTTGTTATGCTGTTACACTTCCCTGAGCTAACCGCTACCGTTCTTACTTTTTATTATGAAGAGTGTCTCAACAATTCTTTGTTACTCTTATATTAAATTCGACGTCTACACTTTATTATCTGACATGGCTTCACACAATAATTTTCTTTTGCTTCTCGGGAGTTTTGCACTGCTGCTTCTTAATTTTTTTATTGAAATATATCAATTATTATTTTCCGTTGTACGCATGACCCAAGGTGGGCTCGAACTCACGATCTTCTGTTTTACAGCAAGCACCTCTACCAATACAGCCATTGAGGTTGCTCAACTTTTGTTAGGTAATTGTGGTTTTATATAATAGACACACCAATAGTGGAAGTAACTTATTCACCACGCTCATACGGAAACAACCACAGGGGCTGCCAGATTTTATTTCCGTAACAATATATAGATACATATCAGCGACATTTACTTCATTTGAGTATCTTCTAAAATTGTTTGAAACTCAAAGAGTTTCGTTTGCACTATTTGATGATGTGCTAAACGGAATTATTTTTAAGGATATTAATTTAATTAACTGAAGGATTTTTGCAGTGTCTATTTCTGGCACGTATGTATGAAAACAAGTTTCCTAAAGGATTTTGGTTAAAATGCAAAGTAAATTAGAATTTTCTTCAAAAAGTTTGGTTGATAAAGATAAGATAGCTCTCGTGGTTTGAACTAGCTGTTTAATTTAAAATATTCTGTTACCTACATATTCAACCCGTTTATATAGGTGACCAGCTCTTAAAACACTTGCCAGGTTGTGCTTTCATTAAAATCAATAAAATGCATGCGGTTTATGCAATCAAGCCTTCGGCCTTTTTTTTTTATTAATGTACAGGTTGATGTGGCTACTACTGATGAACTTTGTGTAGGCTGACGATTTTCATTAACAGATTGAATTGCAGCATCAACTGAATCGCTCGAATCCTCGATAACTATGCCAATACGCATCTTTTGAAAATGATTTCTATTGATATGCACTGTTGTTAATTGTTCCATATTCTAGCTTAAAAATTTCTCTTACAACATCGAACCGCATTACCGTATGTGTGTTTTAAAATCGCCGTATTTTTGATCGACTTAAAAATATGGTGTACATCAAGAAAAGTTTAATATTCTTCTAGAAATAAATAAGGTTTTAGACTACATCCGCCTTATATTTTCTGTTATTAGGACGTTGGGCACTCGTTCATATCCAAGTTCGAGGACTTTTCTCTAATATCGTCATAATTATTATATGTAAAATTTCTTCGATAGATATTTCATAAAAATGTATTCTTCTGAAGACGTTGCATTATTCGAAGTGTTGCGGTGAGAGCATAAATAAATTGTAATTTTTATTTATTATTTTTTATATATTAATTGTTAAACTCAATTTTTGTTAACGTATGGTGCCCATTATGTAATACCACTGCACTGTTAAAGAATTTTATTCTTAAAGTCATAATAGTTAAATAAATAAAAAATGTTTAAGGTTGGCAGGACACCTCGCTTCAAATATTTCTTTCCAATGTACATAAAGCGTGTGGTCTTTTAAAAAAATATTCGTCGCGCGTTTATAACCACGCTTTAGGCAATATAGTATCAGAATATGGAAAACGAAAATTAAAAAAAGTTTTGATTTGCGACAATGCGGTAAACAACACTTACTGCCTGATAAAGACGATAATTTCTTTTTCTTATCGCTTCGCGCAAAAAGAAATAAACTAAAATAACTGCTAATCGAAATCTGTGTATTTATATTTTTCGGTGTTTTCATTAGCTAATCCGTCTTAGAATAATGATTAAAGTTAATTTAATATATAATATAAACATCAAAACGACTGAACCGATTTAAATAAAATTGGAAACACGAGAAGATATTTGTCCTTATGGTAAAGTAGGGTATTAATATTTATATTTTCAGTGGACAAGGAGGGAAAAAAGGGAAGGGGACATTTTTATGCGTGTGAATCAATTTTAACAAGGCCTTAGCTAATTGATTTTAATTAAATTCGAAACATAGATAGGCACCTCATTTATATGTCTTTCTAAAGCTAGGATCTTCATGAGCAGATCCTTATAGTTAACAAGGCTATAATATATGACACAGTGCAAAGAAAGACCTGAAATTAGACCTAGGCAACGCCTGGTAAGTAAAAGATATATATATGTTAACATTTAAATATGTATTTAATTTATAAATTTAGTAATTATATTTAGACAATAAAAATATTTTAGCTTAGTGTGATATATCGATTCCTTTTGTACAACAGTAAAACACCTTTTGTTACCAAACAATTACACAATCGGTAAAATTTGTATACGTTACTGATACCCGGTAATGTAAATACGTACACACACATATACGAATGAAAATCTATAAGATGGGAATAATAAGTTTACGGCGAATAACAATTTCTTTTTGTTATTTTATTCGTAAAGTGGCCACAGGGCCACTGCTGTACAATGTATGGCAGTGCAACCTCCTTATATATTTACAACCTTTAGTTTAGTGTTCTGCGATTTGTCGTATTATAAGGTTAACGTTAATTTTCTTCTAAAATAATAATTTATATCGTAATTTCAGCATTGGTTGAATAAATTCTGAAACTAATTTTTGTGTTGACGGAAAAGACAAAATAAAAAAATTAAGTTTTGTATTATAAAAAATACATACATATGTACTTATGTACATATGTATTTCAAAGTTATTTTATTTTATTGACACTTTTGACTTCTACATGATTCCCTTTATAACGCCTAAAAAACCTATTTAAATATATTTATCCGATCTTGAGATATTTGATATGGTTTTTTTAAAACAACATTGTATTTTAACTTTTGTTGATTGTTGTAAAAAACGACATTAAAATGCTTGATTCTTATCTAGTTTCTTGTTTGTTATAAAAGAGTTCGTCAGTAAAAAATAGTATTTTACAGTAGCTCTAAAATATAAAATCCAGAGCAATTGTTGAAAAATTCTTAGGAAGTTTGTTAAAAAAAACACAATTAGCTCAATTAAATTAAAATTTAATAAGAGTCCCCATACAGCACACATGTTTTTACGTGTATTATGAACCGTAAAGGGCACCACTTTAAAGATAAAAAACTGCGTATCGCTAGAAACGAAAGGGTGTCCCCATAGGTTACATGAATTGACCCATATAGGCCTATCTTTTGAACCGTTATAGACAAAAGCTTGAAAATTGCACAGAATGTCAATTGCTATGACTGTAATAAGTATTAATATTCAATATTACGAATTAAAGGGTACCCCAATAGTTGTATTGAACAATTGTAGAATAACTCTTGAAATTAACAAAGAACCTGTATTGCTAACTCCGCTATAACAACAAGTTTATATTTTGAATTCAGAAATCATATCGTATTTCTAAAATTAATGTAAAATTGAAAATTAGAATGTTCACTACTTTGTTTGGTATAATAAGAAGTATAAATATTTAAAATTATAAATTAAAGGGTGTTACAATAGTTCACTTAATTTGATATATATGGCCAAACTGGTCAACATTTTTAGACAGACGGTTAAAATTTACAAAGAACCTAAGATTGGTAAGGCTACTACAACAGAAAAAATGTAATTTGAATTTGGAAATTAAAGGATGTCCCTATAGTTGCTGTAATTTGACGTATATTGCCAAACTGTTGAAGAAGTATAAAGTTTAGAGATGGAATATAAGGGTGCCAATAGTTACTGCCAAACTATTGTTTTATGTATGCTGCCATACTCGTGACAGACAGATGAAATCTGTTTTGAAGTCGGTTTTTTTGCAATAATTATTAATGAAATATTAGTTGTTACATTAAAAATTTACCTGAATTAAACACTCCGTTAACATGGGATAGCTTTACATAAATATTGTATTTTAATTGCTAACTTATTTTAGCCACAAACGGAAATATAATGTGTTGTTTTAACTAGTTTGATTTATAATAAACTTTCTATTTCTTGTTACAATATTTAACATTTTGGATGCACTCCTTTGTTTTAAATAACGAAAATTCGGGTTAGTGTAGAATCGTAGGGAGATGTTATGTTATTTAACGATATTTTAGACCTTCTTTGAAGAGAATGCCTTCCTTCTTCGGGTTGTTGTTCTGTTGGATAATTAAGGGAGGACGCTAAAATGATCTGTATGTCCACAAATGCAGTATGAAGCAAGTTTTTGCAATTTGTTTCCGGCAAACGCTCATTCACGGAAACAAAACTGGTAGAGGAATAATACTCAATAGTGTCCCAGACGATTACACCACCCCCTATTCCTAAAAGTGTTAACTTGCTCTTACGTACCTTATTTGTTTAATTAAATTATTTATTACTTGCATTGAAATAATAAGGCCTATATAGGTAAAAAAAAACTAATAGCTAGAATAGCTGGGATAGCTGGAAATATGTGTGATCAAAGATACAGGGACGTAATAATCCACAAAAAACTGCATTGCCTTCCTTTTCATGAGAATATCATGAACTATTTATACTTGAAGGAATTAAGCACGATTAAAGTAAATTAAAATCAAAAAGATTCCGAATAATCAATTTTCATTAAAGACACGGGAATGTTTTTAATTTTTTTAAAAAAAACTTCCTGCTATTTTTAAATTTATTCCGATTTGATTAATTACCGATATTGATTATTGAGGGTCAAAGCACGTCTCGATGGCCATTTCGTTACCGCTTAATACGCCAATTTGCTGAATTACAGTGGTCTATTGTTTTATACATTGACTTTAAAAATGGTACTATTTAGTGGTCATACCGTACAGTTCTTCTTCTTATATATTATTCCTAAAGCAACGAAAATTTTCTTTGAAAATTTTTGCTAGTAAAGCGTTCACTTACTTTTTAACGTTAAGAACAAAAATTTTAAAAGTTTCAGACCTAAGTTTTTAATTATGTAAAAGAGCAGTGATGAATGACAATAATCACCTTTGTCTCACACATGAATAATACCGATATTCTTTGGGTTTACTTTGACAAGAATGCTAGAAAAACGGAGAGATTAACACATTCATGGGTGATTGTAGAGACTTTTTTGGTTTTCGTTTATGACCGCAAAAAAGATATATAAAATTTTAGAAATCCTATTTATGTGAAATATAATAAATATTGATATTTGAATGCTTATAAATGAAAAATTCGGAACCCTGTTTAAAAGAAATGAATTAATGAGCGTTAATAACAACATACAACCGAATGATCGAAAAAAGTGATAGTCAGAAAAGATTTTGTTAAAATGTGTAGCCCGGACCTTGTAATTTTTTGGTGTGTTGTACAATTATAATTGTTTAAATGGGTAATACACTTTTTACCTTATGAAGAAATAAAAGTAAATAATAAATAAATATATAATATGAGATAAATATAGATAAGCTTGTTTTATCTTTATCCGCAAAAAAGTAATAGAAAACGGAAATTAATATCTAAATCAACCAGTAGAAATAAGTCCTATATAAACAAGTTTTATAATTGTTACTGTATAAGATTAAAAAACGCCTTATGAGTAATTTGTTTGTGACAATCCTCAGCAGTGATAGACTCGTATACCATTTCTTATTTATTAATTCTTCTAGTTGAGATTCACAAAAACATATTGGAATTTATACACTACACTATGTCGTAAGTCTTAGGAGATTTTTAGCTTTGTGCCAATTTATACTATGAAATTTTTCATGAAACTAATGTGAATTTTTTATTTGGTGGTGAAGCAAAAGAGATAAGAAATGTGGCATGGCTTAAATTTTTAGGGGATGTACTGTTGCTTATGTATTGTTCAAAATAACGCATATTGCTGCAACTTAAAAAGAAAATTTCAAAAAAGCATAAAAAATGGCATGGTATAAATGTGGACTTTCTAAATCAAAGTTTTCAATTGGTAATTTTTTTACATATATTTCCTAATTCAAGAGCTTTTGCAATTTTAAGTCAAAACAAGTTGAATAGTTAATAGCATAAAATCGAGGAACGCTATAGTCACATAGAAAATAAACAAAAAATTGTAAATATTAAAACCCAATAATTGCTGTAAAAATATATTCGCTATTGTTTCATAAACTAAAATGTGTCGTTATTTATAAGGTTGGCAAAAAACATGCTTTCTAATGGAGCTTTTTAAACCTATGAATGCAGTAATAACATCAGTTAATGATGTAAAAATTTGAAAGAAGGTAACCAGTAATTTATATTCTGAAAGAAAGAATTATATATTAATTATTATGCTTAAAACCGAAAAAAGGGGGAACATTATTTTTTTTCGATAAATATTGGTGGAGGCTGTTGTAAAGAAAATCTGCTGATGCCCAGTAAAGAACTGTTGATTGAAGCAGCCGTCATTAAATCAAGCATTACAGGCAATAAATCAACAAAAAATTAACAACGAAATCCGAAATTTCCATCCTGAATACTCTAGCTCTTGATTTTTTTTAATTTAAAAATTATTTTCAATGAAGCAAAGATTTACGACCAATTTGCAATCGCTGTTATAATTAACTTGTCTCGTAATTTTTTATACCATTTTAAATACGATCACGGATGTAACGATTCTACCCAGATTATATAACTTACGCAAGAGGCCTCAAGGGATATTGCCAAAGTTTGTGTATTTAATAAAAAAATTTTCATAACGTACAATTTAAGTATAGATTCAGTGCGTGATTATTTCGATGAAAAACTTCGCGAGTCACAAGCCACATAAATTCTAAGTGAAAGAAATTTCGTATATATGCAACGAAAAATTAGATTTAATAAACTGAAAGATTTGGAAAGTTGTATGCTAAGTTTGTAATGTAAAAACAAAACTTTTGCATAAGACATTTTTCAAGTTTCAAGTTCAAATATTATTTTTGTGTATAAAAAATATTAGCTCAAGTTGAATTAGAACAAACTTGAGTTATTGCTATTGTGGCATTCCTTACATTTAAATGCATAGTGCATTTATCGTAGTTAAAAAAATGTGAATTTTATATCTTAAAATGTAAACCTAAAACCGATATTCACTGATTTCAGGCAACGAACGAACCAACTTCTAATTTCGATGGGCAGAGATTTATGACAACAATGTTGTTTCTTAAAAAAAATTTTTTACAGAAAAACTACAAAAATAATAGCAACAATTTTGAAATTTGAGTCGACTTAGCCTGCATACATATTTTCAAAATGAAACATTTTTTAGGAATCCAGAAACTTTAGGCCTAGAAAAAAAAAGCAAAATGGGTTTAAATTGAAGAGTTTTCAATTTTCTAATTACATCATACTTTATGCTTCACTTTTTATATAATGTACATGCCAATAAAGATTAAAAACGACTTCAATTATCATTACAATTTACCGGATTCAATATTATGTTCTGGGAAAATGAAAAGTTACTGTATGGCCTTTTTAAGTATAACAAAATAAAAATACACAAATACTGTATCTTGATTGTGCACCAACATTTTGTGAAAACATTTTTCAACCCATCAAACACGTACAAAACGTAACACTTCTTGAAATCCACCAAAATGTTTTGATAAAAATGATAAAATTATGCATTTTTATAAGAAATTTTTGTTCGGCTATGAAATTTGAAATTATCTAGAAATTATCAGTGTTTAAGAAAAGTAAGATTATATGAAGTAAGTTGAGAAATAAAGAATTCGTGTTACGTATTCCTTTTACAACTTTATGCGATTTTAGAAAATGTGACTCAAAGTTGATATTTTTTCAAATTCGGATGACGCTGGTTGACGCCTCTTTAAACAAGAATTAAGATTTTAGCTTTAAAAACTGATTGTGTCCTAAGAATCTTCTATGTATGCTCTATAGCAGCATACATAGAAGAATGCTATGTAGAAGAATCTATATATAATAACTATGAAATCGCATTGAAAATGGGAGTCAGAGATTGCAATCAACTTTAATCGCGTCTAGCGGCTCTGTTCTTAAGGGTACAGTGTTAAAGTTCGATGTTTCTGATGATTTTATTTGAGACTTATGTACTTGGTAGCAATGTGTTAAAAATTTTATATTGAAAATAACTTCCTTTTTTTATTATTATATGTTATATCCCTCTATTGTTAATTTTAGTGTTGTTTTGACTTATAAAATGTAATTAAAATTTTAGGGAGACCGCTATTGTGGTGGCCGACATCGCCCAGCTGAAGTTCCAGAAAAATCAATTTCTTTTTGTTCTATGATTGGAATTCGATCATCATAGAGCGTTGGTGCTTGCAGAATTATTCCAGCTGTTCCAGCCAGTACAGCTAAAGTAAATATCCATAAAAATAGTCGATCTAGCACCATAGCAACATATTTCCAATCTTCTTTGACCTGCAAAGGAAAAAAAAATAAGTAAGTCTTAAATAAATATCATAATTATAGTTTAAATTTTTTAACGATTGTAAACACCCTGATTAAAAAAATTCATTATACGAAAATTGAATAATTATTTTGAAGATTTTTTTTTCAAGTGGATCGCAAAGTAAAGGGTAATTTCCAAATAAGCCGTCAGATATATTCGGACCTCATAACGAAACGTCTGCGCTGATGCAATAGGACAAGGCGTTTTACTTCAGTTATGAAAGAAACCTTTCAAGTTAAGTTTTCTGTAGAGACGTTTTATTTTCATTAGTTCTCGTTCACAAATGCAACTTAATGCATACATTATGCAATTTGTATGAGTGCTTTATTGCTGTTACTGACTTAACGTGAATATCTTTTTTGTCTACGCCAAATTTTTGCTATGCCACGTACGCTACCCAAACTGCAGCTATATATTCTGCCATACAATTTACTAGATGAGGCGCGAGCAAAAATTTGTGTAGAGAATACGTGTCCATGTTTATGTGTTATCTAAACACATTTTTTCCCATCAGTTTTGCCTTAAAAAAATTTAGCAAAGCTCAGGGTATTTGAAAGGTTGAAAAGCAGATGGGGTTCCTTTGAATTGAAGATATTAAACTAGAAATATTATTTCATTGCAGATATTGTTGTGCAAACAAGGGTTCTGACAACGCTGCTTAAACATAAAGATGAAAGATTCAATAAATTTTGTTAAAAAAAATATACCTGAAATAGACAATGATGGTCTTCACGAGCTAAAATTATGTGCAAACAAAAAATGTTTATTGGCTTAGAAAATCCATGCCATATCAAATCATTCTAGGTTAAAAAAGACCCTTTGACTCTTATTTAATAAAAATTGTTGTCTTAAAAAGTTTCGTTTTTCGTTTTTTTGCTCTAAAAACAAAATTTTATAAACAACATAAAAATATACTTATTTATAAAAGTACACTACTTATAAATTTATGGCAATAGGATTGTTTTATACAGATCACTTAAACATTATTAGAGCCTTTTTATAGGGAATGTCACAATTAGTGTTGCGGTAGCAATTCAGTCAATTTAAGAATTATATTTTTTTATACGGCAGTTGGTAGGGTTGGGTTGTAGATTTTATTACCTAAATAAAAAATTAAATAAATTTTTTAAGAACAGAATTCAAAAGTTTCAAAAAAAATTTAACTAGTTAAATTCTGTCCTTATTTTTTTCATGGTATTGACGTTGTTGTTTAAATATCAAAAAAAGTGTTACTTTCTTCTGTAGACGAACTGGTGTTACCGACTATTTTAATGTTAATAACAATTAAAAAAATTTAATTCGCAACATGCCGCCACAGTCATGCTGGACGCTATAGTTTCTTAACTTATGATCTTACCAATGCCGAACGTAGATAGCCATATGCAGGCATAAAAGCTTCCTCAACTATGCCCTTTTTTCACTCTCCGAGCGTTAGATGATCATTCCAAATCATTACTACATCTCCAATTTTAATTGGCTTCACTGGGTTGTATCATTTGATCCATCTTGTCAGCACCAACCGTTTTTAAAACGTTTGCGTAAACTGCTGTAATATACGCCATTATTTTTTAAGGACCAATATTTTTCCAAAAGCTGGAATTTGCACCTATAAAATTTGTGCCCCTAACACTAATTACGCCTATCGGCTCCCCTTTTCGGATAATAAAATTTCTAAAAAATATTCTGGCGGCTTCCGTTGATAGGTCCCATACAATTTGCAGCTGAACGAAACATACTGTCAGGCAAGTTAAGAGCAAACCATCTTTTTTCACATCGACTTATGGATACCATAAAAGCTCTAATATACTCAATTCTTGTATCCGAAAATGGCTAACGTACGGCGTAAGCCTATCAACAGCGTGTTGACCCATAAATGGAGTTTTAGGAACTGCTTTCCCATTTATACATTTTTAACTTTGCATTCTAGCCGATTTAACGCAGACTGTGTATCCAAAATTCAGTACACACAGAAAAAAGACTTGTAAATAATCGGTTGAAATATTCAAAACTACTACTACTATCGCAAATTATTTCTTGTAATTAATAAAATATAATAATGAGAGACATTTTATGTTAAAAACTAACAAATAACATTTATTAATAAAGGTTAGCTGCAACAACTGTTAAGAAACTCACCAAAAAGATTGATATTACCTTAAAAAATACTTGCCATAAATTGACTTACTTTCGTGATTGCCATTTTTGGTTATTCGCTTACAAAACACATTACATTAGTTCGCAAAAAAAGAAAGTAGTAATTGAACTAGTTCTATAACCCTTTCAGACCGTGATGCATCGATTGTGCGAGTGGGTTTCGGTCTCAATATTTTTACTTTTGTTTGCTTAATATGAAATAGACTGGCATGCATCGATTGTGCTAATTGTTTTCTATATTTGCTTCTTCAGTCACATTTTAGTTTTAGCATAATGTGCCGTAAAAGTAAGTTGTGTCTTTAATGACAAAAGTATTAATCGTTTACAAATAACGAAAAAAACTAAAAAAGTAACTAAAAAAAATATAAAATTTTAAAATTTCAAACTACAGAAATACAAAACAAACAAAGAGAATACCTTAAATAATCAATGTAATCGAATCTCAGTAAATGATCATAAAAGTCTCATGACTTGTTAAAATAATTAGGTTGGTAATTAGTTGGGAAGTCTTTCCGCCTGTTAAATTCTACACTCGATTACCTTTTTTAAAATTTTTATGCTGGGAAGTTTACCTGACTGAGTTATGGATTTACTCAAATTAATTCTATTAATTGAGACATTTGCAAATAAAAATAAAATGTTTTACTTTCTTCGTAGTAACAACATGTTTGGTACTTCCAAATAGAGTTTAAAATGAAAGAAAGAAGGTGGAAAGAAAGAAATCGGGAGAACGTAGATTAGCGTTGTGCTGAGGCTATATGGATTTGTATTTTCGAATCATAAAATTTTTACATTATATTATTTCTGTATCTTATTTTTTTTGTGTGAAATTTGTTAAAGTTGTTGTATTCACCACTCAATAGTGTTTAATGTCGACTGTCAAATAACTTTTTGAAAAAGTGGTGAGTACCATATTCATTCAGTGATCTCAACCGAATTTCAAATAATAGGTTCTCACAATCGCCCAAATTCGAATGGCAACAAATTCGGTTGTCGTAACGAATCTCTTTTCTCTGTCTACGTGTCGTTTGATTTTCGTGCCGTAAAACTGTTCTACGACTAGTTTTGTAAGTAAGTATGTCCTTTAACATCTGAGTAATACAATCAGCATTGTTAAACGATAATAGACCCTTATCAAATCATCTTTACCCAAATGTCGGGTACTACTTCACTGTCTCATTTCTGAGTTTACAAGTATTTCGAAAATACGATGAGAAACGAACTGCTTATAAATACAACAATCTGAATGAATCCATTTTGTTACGGCTTTTGTGTCGGACCAAAATATTTCATATCTGAGTATTATTATGGCTGGCAATATTCGCCACCTTCAATCTTACGACAAGAACAGCAGCTTGAAATTCCAGCCTGAAAATCTCTAGAGGTTTAAGGGGGGCACATTAGGATTTTCTAGCCATTAATGCAATCTGGACCTCGCCCCCACAACAATTCGTGTTGTCTTCTTGTGAGTATGCTGCTCTTATGTTTCGTCTGTATTTCTATTATTTTTTTCAATATCAGTATTCTCTGGCTATTATTGTTATTGTTGTTGTTATAGTTATTAGTATTATTATTTTTATACCCTTCACCACAAAAAGTGGAGAATCGGTATTTATAAGCTTGTCATTCCTTGAGTAATTTCTACAATATCCATTTCCGACCATATAAAATATATATATTCTGAATTCCTACCCATAGAAAAGTCGATTGAGGGATGTCCGTCTGTATATCCGTGTTAAAAAATAAATATGTGTATCGATCAAATGTAGTTTCGAAAGGGGTGCTATTGAAAATCAGCATGATCAGTCCATGTCCTTCGAAGCAGCAGGTAAAACATCACGCCTACCTCTAAATTTTTCATGTGAATCGGAGCAATAAAGTAACTCCAATCAAAAAAATAAACATGCCACGATAGGGAATTAAAAAATACTGGCGCTCACCCAAAATATCCGAGTTACGGTGCTCTGAAAATTTCAAATTTTTAATAATTCAATATGGGTATCATTTTAAAGTGTTTGAAGAGATCTTTAAGGAAATACTAAAACTTTTTAAGAATGCTTAAGCCATTAAGAGCCGATGCCATTTTTATATAAAGTAATATACATATGTATATGCATTTCCAATTTTTCTTTTAATTTTCTGTCGCTTCAATATTTGTTTTTTGATTGGAGTTACTTCACTAAACTGGATTTACATAGATGGTGAAGGGTATATAAGATTCGGCATTGCCAAATATAGCACTTTTATTTGTTTTTTAAAGAATTTTCCTGAAATTGGTGTAAGTTATTTAAAATGTATTAAAATTTTGTTTTGGTTAATAATAGAGTGTGACATTTTGTTGTTCAGCGGCATTATTGCAATTGTCTGCGAACAGCTTCATTAATGCTGTTAAACTGACCTGCTACCATGATAAGTTTTAGTTTATTAATGTCGCAAGTTTTAGTTTATTAAAAACCATCTGATATATATAAGCTATTTAGATTTTTCTTTGTTAACGATATTGCTGGGGATTCGTGAGTTAGTCAATCAAGAAAAGAAAGATTGAAATCTTCTGTCAGATTTGAAGCTGTGTTTAAAAATTCTCCATTTTTAATAAATCAATTTTTCCAGTTTTTTGTGGTGCTATAATTAAATTAGCCTTAATTTTCTAATTTTTTTTAAATTTGCTGGCGTAAGTCCATCTTAATTTTGGGTTTTTGGCTTTGTGATTGCTATTTTACCAGTGAAATCCTGTTTTTTTTGTCTTTTTTATATTCTTTAATGGTCGTCGGCTGTGGATCATTCACCGACATAATACAAACGCAAAACACAAACGTAGAGAAAAACAATTTCCCTCTCGCGGGCGATGTCCGCCTGTCCGTCTGTGTTAGTGTTGATATCCAGTTTGCCGAGGCACTAGATAAGCTAGAGAAAATTATAATACTCCAATCGATCAGACATAGTGTCGATCGAAATAAGCAAGATTGGTCCATGTCCCTATACGCAGTGGGCAAAACACCACGACTACCTCTAGTTTTTCCATATTATTTGGAACAATGAAGTAACTAAAAAACAATACATGGGGCGATAGAGAATTAAAAGTTTTGATATGATCTTTAAGGAAATGCTAACAAAGTGGGGTCGGAAAAGGAAATGGGCCTTTGAACTTTTCATAGAAAAGTTCGATTGTGCACCAAATATGTTAAGATATCAATATGGATGTCAACTAAAAGCTTTAAAATATATCTTTAAGGAAATTATAAATACTTAACCCAGTAAGAGCCAATGACATTATTATTTTCTTATGTTCTAATTCTCTCTCACCCTAATATTTGTTATTTCGATTGGAGTTTTAGTAACTTGCGTTTCAATCTTAAATATTTTGACAAATCATTCTGCCTTTATGAAATTTGTGTTTTTCCAAATTACACTTAACCTCAAAGTTCTATACTTATCCGAATTTATCCATATCCTAACTTAGTAAAATATCAAGCAATCATAAATTTTGAGTGATTTACAAAATTTGTGATTAATACGGCATTTACACTATGCAAGTTTTCATGAAACTAGCACGAAAATTTTGTTTATTGGTAAAGCAAGAGGGGTAAGCAATATAGCATGGCCTCAGTTTTAGGTTGGTGTTCATTTTGGTTATGTTTTGTTTAAAATAACGAATATAGTGCAACTTATAAAGAGAATTGAAAACAAAAATTGCATAAAAAAATGGGTAATGTAAATTTAGACTGATGGCGTTTTCTTTTCTGAAAATAAATGATAATCAACAGTCACATAATATGCTTTGAATGTTGGCTAAGACCCGAAAAATTGCTACACATTTTATAGCCACAATAGAACAAAAACTGTTATTGAATTTTTCTAACTACCTTTACATGTCAGCAATGTTTAATTAGCTTTTCAAACATAAAGTAATATAACACTGGGCTTAGCAACATAAGCAAACATCACTTATCAAGAGTAAGAACTAATAAAAAAAGTGTAGCATACTTACCGTTACATAAAATTAATGGCGTTTCCTTTTCTAAAAATAAATGTTACCCAAAAATTACATAAAATGTTTTGCATGTTGCCTAAACCCCAAAAATTGCTACACATTTTATAGCTACAATAGAACAAAAACTGTTATTGAATTTTTGTAACTAATTTTACATGTCAGTAATGTTTAATTAGCGTTTCAAACATAAAGTAGTATAACATTGCGTTTAGCAACAAAAATAAACACCACTTATCAAGATTAAGAAATACTAAAAAAAAAAGTGTAGCATACTTACCCTTACATAAAATTGAGGGTAAAATATGTAACATATCTTACACTTTTTCGTGCAACATATTTTCAAAAGAACATGTTTTTAATTTACAGTATCGAACATTTTTTAGAAAAGAACACAAAAGTGTAAAAAGTGTTAAATATATGCAACATTTTTGTCAGAAAAGAAAACGCCATAAGGGTAAAAAATGTAACACTTACACTTTTTCGTGCAACACATTTTCAAAAGAACATACTTTTAATTTACACGATCGAACATTTTTTAGAAAAGAGCATAAAGGTGTAAAAAGTGTTGAACATATGCATCATTTTTGTGAGAAAATAATGAGTGAAACCGTTTAGAAAATATCTAATTCATATTCATATTGTTTTTATTTTCACAAATTTATTTAAAAGTTAAAATAGTTTTTGGGTGCAATATAAAACGCGCTAGTTGGCGTGTGAGGGCAGAAATTCAAGGTGATTTCCATTGTTATGAAGGTCACTTAGTTTTTTTTTTTTAAAGAGAAGTACCACTTCAGTAATTAATACCTACTTAGTTTGTAACCGTGCTACATTCTTTAGGAAAGGGATAGATGAGAGAGAAGACAGGTGATGAAAGGAGATAGGTATAGCCATTTTATTAAATATTTTACTTCGCCGGCGAATATGCTATGAAGAAGTACCGACGAAGGAGGCTGCATGTTTTAATGTTAGATCTGATTATGTAATATACCATTAAACAGAAAAAACATTTTTATTTTTATACTGCCGCAAGGGTTGAGCCCAGGGCATCATAGCATTTGCAAAAATGTGTAGCATATTTTACTCATTACTATATGTTTTGTTGGTGTAAACTAAAAGTATGCTACACAATTTTGCAAATGCTATAATGCAAGACCATTTGCACAAGATTATGAATTGGGCTTATTTGTTTGTTTATTTCATCACTTGATTTTTTTGGGATATTTGATATTTCTTTTACGTGCCCAAATGTGTCCGCAATTAGGGGTGTCTATCCCTTTCATTTTTTATATAATGGCCACGCTGGCCTATCAGTTACACTTCATTTACAAAAAAAACATATTTTTTTTTTGTATAGAACATGAACACAATAAATGCTTGCCAACGTATTAACAATAGGTTCATTCATTTACTTTTACAGTAAATGAGTTATTTTTAAGCAAATCACAAAAATTACTTTTAAAGAACTTTCTTATATAAAAAAGTACTCGACGGAAAAATAGTAAATACTCGCAAACTTTAGTAAACAGCTGATAGTAAAAGAGCTTAGTGTTGGAGCAGTTATCGCTTTCAGCTACACGAATCTTTGCAATGTAGGTACCCACTTGTACTTTTGATAAAATAAATAGATTTTTGAAAATATTAGTAAGATATTAAATATTCTCGTAACAATGTTACGAGACAGTCAAAGAACTGTCATTTTACTCTCTTTTTTGTGCTCTCACTTAGTACATAATAAGTAAACAAACGCCTTTCAATAAGGTTCCGTAAAACACAGTACAAATTTGTATAAATTTTTGGATAAACGAAGGGACATAATGCAGAGAATTAATACAACTCTTATGTACGCGCGAGACAACGGAAGTCAAACGGAAAAACCAAAACGCAAATTGGTCGACTATATGTACCTGTAAAACTGAAATTGCAAAAATAAATAATAATAAATAATCAAAATGAAAAATGTATTATTCGGAATCTTTTAAAATTTAATTAATTTACTTTATTCGTGCTTGATTCCCTCAAATATAAACACTTCATGATATTCTCATGAAACATTTATTATCTTAAACTAAACTACAAAATGAAATGCATTACTGCGGGGAAAGCATATCATTTTGTAGTTTAGTTTAAGATAATAAATATTTCATGAGAATATCATGAAGTGTTTATATTTGAGGGAATCAAGCACGAATAAAGTAAATTAATTAAATAATAAATAATGTATATATTTTTTAACAGCAGTTTAATAATAAAATACCTTTGTTGAATTTTCCTGCATTTTGGTATGCTCTGCAATAAATTGTACACAAAAACAGCTGCGGTGAACTCTTGGTGGACATTTTGAGTGTGAAAATGCTGGGTTAGATAAAATAGGACTTTTAATACCAGATGGTCCTACTTCCAAATCAGGAACTGCAGTCATATCATCAGATTCGGATTGTGTTAGAGGTGGTAAAGGACCATGTATCTGACAGCTACCACCAAATGGTCCACTCCCGGTGAGACTTTAAAATGAATACAAAATTACTTAAATGAAAATAGTTTGCGTATGGTAAAAATATTATGTATATATATATATGTATCCCGCATACTTCGGGGACAGTTTTTCGGTCTAAAGCATACTTTGGGGACATTTGCATACTATGAGGACAGTCCTCAAAATTCTGTATGTCTTCCGCATAGTTTGAGGACATGATAGTTTGGGGACATTTTTTTCTTGCATTTTTAATAATACAAAATATTATACAGTAATGTAAGAATAATAAAGTACAGATATAATATATTTATATAAAAGCTCATATAAAATAGAAGTTTTGGAATGTGGGTGTCAAAACTAACATAATGAAATATTAATCTTTAATACTTTAAAAATTTTCACAAAAATTTTAATAAATTTTGATGTTTCCGGACCAAAAAACCAAGGTGAATAAGTAAACGGTGGACAGGAGGCAAATCCATCAATTTTTGCTGTTGGCCCAAATGTCAAACAGTATATATAAACAAAAAATAGTACACAGATTTTTTATATTTGGAGCTTTACAGTTAGACTAACGGCGAAAATCTTTGAACTCGCCATCGCTCCCGCCGTATATTTATTCGCCTTACCAAAAAAACTTAGCTTCTGTGTTTTTAATTATTCTATACACGGCGAAATAACAGTGGTTTCGTTTTATTTATTTATTTGGTTTTTTTTTTGTCTAAAGACTTTAAAATTTGCTGTTATAACTTTTGGTAAAAACCGTCGTCTCTGGCTTCAATTTTTTTAATACTTTAAAATTTATTTAAATTTTGTAAACATTTTTAAATTGAAAAAGTTAAAAAACTAAATTTTAAAAAGTATTCCTAAATTGTTTAAAACTTTAGTTTAAACATTTCACTGCGATTTTACTTGCGATAGTTTCCTTTTTCTTGTACTATAGTCTATTTTTCACTACGCTACAGCCTGGTTGTTTTTTCGCTATGTACTGGACTGAGTGTATCAAAAGTCCAACATAAAGCGAAAAAACTACCAGGCGGTACCGTAGACGAATTCATTGTTTTTGCCAACTAGCCAAGTCGTACTGGGCTCAGTGGAATAGTCTGATAGTAGAAAATGGCTACTTATATAGATCTTGGAAAAATACGGATGGAAAAACTACAACGGACTTAATTGTCGTGCCAACTTCCAAAAGGAATGAGATACTTAAGAAGTTCCATAACGGTCCCAGCGGCAGCCATATGGGTATAACAAAAACTCTGGAAAAGATAAAGCAGAGCTTTTACTGGGTAGGCTGCCAACAATATGTAGCCGATTAGATAGCTAATTGCGAACGGTGCATAAAGGCCAAGGGTCCTGTGAGAAAAAGTCGTGGCAAACTTCAACAGTACAACGCAGGTGCTCCCTTTGAGCGGATAGCTATTGATATCACAGGTCCATTCCCTGTCAGCGATGCTGGAAACCGATAAGTACTAGTGGTAATGGATTATTTTAGCAAATGGCCTGAAGTTTATGCCATTCCCAACCAAGAATCTAAAACAGTGTGTCGGTACGGTGTTCCACTAGAACTACATTCAGACCAGGGACGATATTTTGAATCAGCTATATTCAAAGAGATGTGTGACGTTTATGGTATCAAAAAGACGAGAACTATACCGCTGCATCCACAGTCTGATGGAATGGTGGAAAGATTCAATCGTACCCTATAAGAATATCTTAGAAAAGTGGTCAGTTCATACCAAAAGGATTGGGATGAGCATATACCCAAATTTCTACTGGCGTACCGGTCAGCTGTACACGATTCAACCTCACGTAGTCCAGCAAAAATCTTGTTCGAGACAGAAATAAAACTGCCAGCAGATTTAGAATTTGGTGTTAAACCTGGACCAGTGCATGAAGACAATGGATAGGTTCTACAGGCACAAGAAGAACTGCATGAGCTTCATGAGTTTGTCCGTAACCACATTAAAATGACCAGCGATAAGATGAAAGCCAGATATGATCGAGCAGCAAATACGGAGGGATTTACTGAAGGACAAATGGTTCTACTATTTAACCCGCAACCCAAGAAAGGATTATCCCCTAAACTGCAAATCCACTGGGAGGGGCCGTACAAGGTGATAAAGAAATTACATGACGTGATTTACCAGATACAGAGATATCATAATCCGAGGTCTAAAATGAAAGTGGTTCACCTAGAGCGGCTGGCTAAATATGGCAGAGGTAATGTTGAGCCTATTCGGGACGAAAAGGCTTAAGTGGGCGGCAGTGTTACAAAAATGCTTTATTAAAATCATAAAAAGATTTTAAAATAATTGACGCCAAGAAAGTGAAACGAAATGACCTATTGTGTTTGTTTTCAAAGCTAGAAGTTTCTACAAAACATCTTTATTGCAAAACAAAAGCAACTAACACAAAGCGATAAATAAACAAACACAATACACAACCATACACACACCCGCATTGTATAACAACTAAATAAAATTACACAACATGTATTTTTCAATAATGATTGAACAACAATGCTCACTAATGTGTCTAAGATAAAAGTGGCAATGCAGCATTTTCAACTACGCAATAAATGGCGGTAAAAATTCTCGAACATTCAAGAACGCCTAAAAATAGGGTATATAAAAGCAACGCCAATACGTGCTGATTCATTCGTATTGTGAGCGTCATCTAGTTAAGATCTTGTGGTACAACAATTAAAGTTGCCAGCGTGTATTATTAATCGCGAATAGTTAAATCGTCAAATAATTGATTAAATAAAGTGTAATTTAATTAAAACTCTAAAAATTGTGTGTTTATTTATTTTGCAAATAAAGAACTCATAAATTACACGTTTATAACTTAATAAACGTAACAATATTTTGAGGTGAGTATTTAACTCTAAACTACCAGACTACATATGGTTGCTCTTATATTTGAGATATTTCTTGTGTTGAAAAACACCTGATTTCTTTGAAAATGTGTTGTGGCCAATGTTATGTATTGAACACAAAGAGAAGTAGTTGGAATTTATGTACTTCCACTATAGGTAAAATATATTTTTGCAACATCTTTATACAAAGATAAAGTAGAGTACCTAAGCCGGCATTTGAAACAGTTTTATGTGCTTTGTTTTGTACAATTATAAGAGCGTTTAATTATGAACTATTCCTTCTACTATATATTTAAATCAAGTAATTTAAATGGCTTTTAATTAATGTTTGGAAAAGTATAAGTTTTGTTTTTTCATTAAATTAATGCTTGAACTTGTACAACATTTCAATTACTTGATATATTTTAGACTTTTTGTATATGCAAGTTTCAGGATAAATAATTCTGCAGAGATACACCCAAACAATTTATTGACTGGGATTCAAACATTTGAGCCATCTAAAAAATACTGAAATTTGCATTTGCAACTAATTTATTTATATATACAAAATTTATAAATAAAATTTATATTCAAAAATTAAGGCTGCATCTCTCTCCATATACGCCTTTACCGCTGTTTCATGTTTAAATGTATAAAGAAATATCATCGGCATACATTAACATTCTACCAAATAGTTCAACGATTTTAGTATCATTGTCATAGATTGTAAATAAAAAAACCAGGCACACTGCCCTGTGGAACACCATACTCTACACACCCAAGAGAACTTCTATTATTGCCAAACTCTACATATTGTTTTCTATTTTCTAAATAACTTTTAAAAATATACAATTCTCCACCCAATATTCCGTAATGCTGTAGTTTCTCTATTATTATGTCATGGTCGACAAGGTCAAATGCCTCAGACAGATTATAAAATATTCCAGCTACGCCACGAAAACCCTGATCTAAACTAATACATACAAATTTTACTACATTTGCAACAATATATTCAGAACTACTTCCTTTCCTAAAGCCATACTGACAGTCATAAAGTAGTCTATATCCTCTAAATATTTCAAAAGCTGTTTGTGAATAATCTTTTCAAACATTTTATCAATAACTGATAGTTTTGCTCCTATGGCTTGTAAGCGAACGTAATCCATTACATTAATCAACAGATGAGTATTGTGTATATTGACTCATAATCTTCGGGATTTGTAAAAAGCAGTGATTTAGAAGTTCACATATTGTAACACTTCTAAATTCGTTACTTGAGTTTTTTTAAGGATTCTTTTTCCTTACATTTCTACCTAGACTTAAATTCAAAAATCTCCAACATTATCTTGGATCCTGCTGCATGTCAGCAATATTATCATGGTAGTAGTAGGAATTCATTGACTGACGATACGCAACTTTAATTACTTTACTTATTCCTTTAAGTCTATCT
This sequence comes from Gymnosoma rotundatum, assembly GCA_916610165.2. NCBI lineage: Eukaryota > Metazoa > Arthropoda > Insecta > Diptera > Tachinidae > Gymnosoma > Gymnosoma rotundatum. The sequence goes on from OU744336.1 coordinate 115,912,150, forward strand.
TGAATATCTATGCTACCAGGCTGTTTTCTTCTTTGCTTTAATACTGTTTTCATATATAAAATCAATCTTTCTTTCAAACAAGGCACTATATCATTCTTTAGTAACTTTCTCTTTGTAGTCACTCAAGTAGAATTGCGATATGCATCTGATAAACCTTCTATTAAGTTTCCAGTATTAATTGAGAGAACAGATCCTTAAACTTTTAAATGTTAAGGAATTTTTGGGCCACTTCAAAACAATCTGATAAGTTACATTTAATCGAATCAATATAAACCACATTAGAAAGGTTAGAATATATATTGTCAATAGATGTTCCTGGTGAAGGCTGAGTTACTAACGTATGACCGTTCCTAAAACCGTAACTTTCCAGTAAATTTATTACCCAAATAGATGAACACTTTTACCAAAATTTTCAAGCAAATCCATTATTTAAAAAAAAAAACGTTAACAGTACATTTTCGTAACCTATAAAAATGTATAACTGTTAACGGCCTACCATTAATCTTAATGTTTTCTAATGAATAAACACTTATATCACAAAACTGTTCACATTCGCTCATTCCTGCATTATATGTTTTTAGGTATGTAACGGGAGTTTCATCCGTAAACACAATTATAACCAGGAATAGTATGAAACCATGTTGAATTGAAAACTTAGCAAAAAGAGTTTTGAAATGATTAAATTTGTCTACTGATGAAATACTTCTTATATTAAAAAAATATTTAACAAGTAACAGTGCTATATTCGGCTATGCTGAACCTTATATACCCTTCACCATCCATATAAATCTATATGCAAATATTGAGATGACAGAGAATTAAAAAAAAAAATTGGTACTGCACATATATTATTCTACATAAAAATGCCATCGGCGCTTAATAGGTTAAACATTTTCTTTTCTTAATTTTAGTATTTCGGTAAAGATCTCTTCAAAAGCTTTAAAATGAAATTGAAAATTTCAGAGCCCCGTAACTCAGAAAATATGGACGAGCACCAACTTTTTCACTCAATGTTTTTTTCTTATTTTTTACTTCTCTATAGCCCCATATATTTATTTTTTTAATTGGTTTTACTTTATTGTTCTATATGACAAAAAATTAGAGGCAGGCGTGGTGTTTTGCCTGCTGCCTCGAGGGACATGGACCGATCATGCTGATTTCCAGTAGCACCTTTTTCGACACTATATCTGATCTATTGACACATTTATTTTAACACGGACGGACATACGGACATCGACTTTGCTATTCATAAGGTCAGAATATATATACTTTATGGGGTCGCAAATGGATATTGTAGAAATTCCGCACAGAATGACAAACTTATAAATATATACCCTATTTCAAATTCTTGTAGTGAAAGGTTTAGAAATGAGAAGTCTAAAGCTTTTAAATGATTAACATAATCATCAAAGTAAAAGATATGTTTTGTTTGATTATTATTTATCATAAAAAAACGCTAAATAATCGAAAAAATATACTTATTTAAAATAACAATTTAATAATTTAAGAGCAGATAAGAATGTAGATCCATTACGTAAAATACGAAAAAATTGAAAAAATAGTCTGGAACTCTAAACTACTTCCGCGGTTGTCATAAAACAAACTGCTATTTATAGAAAAGGTCATAAGTTTTTCTCTTATTGAATTTGGATACACCCTGTGGCCGTATATGCTTATAACTTTATCAAATGTGAACCAATTTCAAAATTTTTAGTAATTAAAATAGATAGATTAAGGCAAAACGTGCAAAATTTTTACCTTGGCATGTTGTAGTTTTTACTTGTAGTTTTTTTACAAGTTAAAACTATTTTAAAACAGATTTAAAAAGCTAATACTATAAGAAATAACTTGTAGAAAAACATTTTTCTTTGACTTCCTTATTTTAGTGGTAATAATTATTATTTTTTTTTTTATTTTTATTAAATTAGGATTTTGAAATGCGAATACTATAAATGAATTTAAATTATTTGGTTTTAGTTAATTTTCATTTTAATTTCTAAAAATCTTTTTAGATAGAAAATTTATTTTATGAATATATCCGGACGTTTTTCAACCAAAACAAGAAAAATTAGAAGCTAGCAGAATGTAATGCTGCCTTTGTGGACCGCTACGTCCTTCATCAGCATTCTTCGCGTTAATCTACCTTAGTTGTGTAATTATAAACATCATCTATTTAACCAACTAACTTTGTGAATAAGAATATGAGATATATTTATATCAATATTAATTTGGTTAGACAAAAAAATTTGTTTTTGCTTTTGTTCCAATCGTCGATTGAACACAAATGCAATTTTTATTTTAAGACTTAAAATTTAAGTCATCCTTACTTGTTTACTCACAACATTATGGATGCTGTTTCTGTATCATTGATTGTTATGAGGTAAGCATGAATGCGGGCTGTGCTGTGCTTGCTTATACATGGCTTTAGTTCATTTTTATGTTAATTTCTAAAAATCTTTTTAGAAAGAAAATTTATTTTACAAATGTATGTATTTAGACAATTAGACGCAATTAGACGAAGAATGAAATGCTGCACTTTCTAAGCCTCTACGTTCTTCAGTTCAAATCCTAATTTCTATCACAGTGTGTATTTATTTTCGCCATGAGTATACCTGTTATGAATTCGCCTTGTTTTAAGCCAACCCAAGGCGAATGAATACAGCTGAACGCATGGCTACAACAATCCAACAACACAAAAAACAACAGGCAATTTGTTGCTACAAAGTCTAGGTATGTTGTCAAGAAATATTGTTGAAAAAAAGCAAAATAAAAGATGAACAAAAGTGGTTTTAATTTTTAGAATAAAAAATTAAACAAAATTAAGTTGTATAAAAATTAAAATCCAGGCAAAGTGTGACCAAAATTATATTGTACCACTAGCTTGCCCAAATCTCATACATCGTTCCATTCTTGTTCGTTAACCTTTTGAAGACTATTAGCAAAATTTCCATCTTTCGTCGTTTACCATAGCAAGTGCATCGCCGGCAGTTTCTGAAGAAGCGAACATATAGTCTTAAAGATGATTGGCGCAACCATTAGGAACTCTGCCGAAACTAAGTATCAAAACAGTGGTCTGGATCTGATTGTAAATTATAGCGAATTTGTAAATTTTCTAAAAGACGTTTTTATATTATAATCAGCAATTCAGCGAATTAAAAATAAAACAATTTTGGCACTGTATATATATAATTGTACATAAAAATTACATCGGATCTTAATGGGTTAAGCATTTTTAAAAAATTTTATTTCCTTAAAGATCTCCTTAAGCTTTAAAATGGTACCCATATTGTTACTTTTATTTGAATTTAAAAACGTTTTATTTATTGAGTTCTTTATTTGCAAAATAATTACTCACACAACTTAAGAGTTTTAATTAAATTATACTTTATTCAGGCAATTATTTGACGATTTAAATATTCTCGATTAATACAAAAATACACGATGGCAATTGTACACAAGATCTTAACTAGATGACGCTCACAATCAGAATGAATCAGCACGTATTGGCGTTGCTTTTATATACCCTATTTTTAGGCGTTCTTGAATATTCGAGAGCTTCTACCTTCATACGCTGCGTAGTAGAACATGCTGTGTTGTCATTTTCATTTCAGACACATGATGTGAGCATTGTTATCTGCTTAGAGAACCTTTAATTATTATTTCGAATTAATTATACATGTGTAGGGTTGTGTTTGTTTATTTCTCGCTTTGTGTTAGTTGTTTTTGTTTTTTAATCAAGATGTTTTGTTGAAAATTCTAGCTTTGAAAATAAACACAATAGGCATTTCGTTTCACTTTCTTGGCCTCAATTATTTTTACATCTTTTTATGATTTTAATGAAGCATCTTTGTAACAATATATTAAAAAATTTGAAAATTTCAGAGACCCGTAGCTCGGAAAATATGGGCGAGCGCCAATTTTTTCACTTGATGTTTTTTTCTTACTTTATTATTTCTCTATCGCCCCATGTATTAATTTTTTTGATTGGAGTTACTTTATTGTTCCAAATGACATGAAAAAATTAGAGGTGTTTTACCTGCTGCCTAGAAGGACATGGAGCGATCTTGCTGATTTTCAATAGCACCTCTTTCGACACTATAGCTGATCGATCGGAATATTTTTTTTAATCAATAATGATTTTAACACTTACACGGACGGACTTCGCGCAATCGACTTCGCTATGCATAAGAAGTCAGAATATATATACTTTATGGGATCGGAAATGGATATTTTAGAAATTACACACAGAATGCTAAACTTATATATACCCTTATTCCACTTTTTGTGGTGAAGGGTATAAAAATTGTCAAAAGTTTTGACAAGTATTTTAAATACCGCCAAAAATCCCGCCTTTAGGCATTTTAAAATCTTTATCGCCAAAAAGTATTTTTTATCGCCACGTTTGTCGAGAAATCGCCATAACTGACAACACTGAGTGTTACTGTTTTATTATATTTATTAAATTTTTGAAACTCTTGCACTTTTAAAAACAAAATAAGATTTTTAAAACTGTTTTTTTTTTTTTTTTGGAATTGTGGGCATTTATTTGACAACCCGTTTAATCAAATAATTTTGATGAAATCTCCCATGATAGCGCATTTTCCTATTTCAATATAAATATAGCAAATCTTATCACAAGTGTAGACTTTGTGTTATGATGTACAGAATTCTTAACAAAGCTAACGGCGTATGCAACGAATTTAATTTGAATATTTGTTGCCGATTTTTTAAAAATAGAATTGAAAATAAAGGATTCTTGAAAAATTCTTATCTTACAATTATTTTAAAATATTATATGCATTATATTATATGCATTATAACTGTAGTAAACTTACCTCGTTTCGAAACTATGTTTGGGTCTTTTTATGAAAAGAAATTTCGGTAGATAATCAATGAATAAATTTTTAACCCATGGCGCCATTCGATGTGTCTGTGGTGATCGAAAGTGAACATTTAGAACAACAACCGTAACACAGATGCTTGAAAAAAAAGAAAAAACTGTTAAATATACTGTTGTTTTATTTAAAATTTATAATTATATCAGGCATGTTCTTAATTCCACACGAAATTTTTACTTTGTATATTCTTATACCCTGTTCAGACATACGTTTTAATTTATACAATTAAAATTTTAATTGAGTAATTAATTTTGGTGTTCACACATATCCAATTTAATTTACTTTATTAAAATTTGACAGTAGAATATAGTTCTGTTCAATAACAAGAAGTTGTTACTAATTGTTATTGGAAAGTGTTTACTTCAGTACCTCAAAAGAAGCAGCGAAAGAGTAAAAAAGAGTAGAAGATGTGAATGTTAATAAATTTGTTACTACTTTTGTTACTGCCAAGAACAGAACAGCTGATTCTTGTTCTGTTTTACAAAATAAGTTAATGAATATTAAATAATTTGAACTGAAAGTGTTTATTAGCACTCTCCACGAAAATATTTACATCACATCGTTGTGGCTTTTTTGTCATAATTTATATGGCGATTTTAAGACCGAATATCTACGCTGATATTTTTTACAACCACACAGCAAAAAATATACATAACATTTATAGTTTTCGGTTTTAAATACAAAATATTTGAATTGAAGCTAATGTTGGTATAATAGTTAGAAGAAAGCTAAGGAAACTATGTACAAGTAAACGCCAGGTTAATAAAACAATAAACAAAAGAAATAGAAAAAAATAAACTAAAAGTTTTACAAAAAAGACAGAAAATTTTTGGCAATTTGCACACAATCGATGACAAAGCTCTTGCAAATGCTAACTGTTGCAATACAAAATGATTTAAGCAACGAACACCGCTTTTTTTGCTGTTTTAGATACAAATTTTTTTTTATGGTTTTTTGTTATTATGGTAAGTTCGGCTATACTTTGTTATTTTTATCAAAAAATGCGTTTATTCCGTTTTTTTTTATTTGGAATGGTAATGTTGTAAATTTTTATTTTACTCTATCGTTGCTTGTTTCTGCCGGAAATTTATTGAACAGACCTAATTTTTACATTAGAAATTTGTGTTGGTAAATTTGGAAGAATGAAGAGAAGTTCGGCTTTAAAAGAAAGTTTGCTTGTTTTTATTTGAAATATGGAACTCTTCTAGTTTGTACGATCAAGTTTTGACTGCACGCTAACTTTGAATTTCCATAAAATTTTAAAAAACTTTTCATTTCATATAATTTGAAAATATTTTATTTTTCATTTTTATGGCATTTACTTTTGTCATTGTATAAAATTTTCTCTAACTGAACACACTTCACAAGGGTTGTTGGAGTAAACTTAATCAATTATCGACTTAATTAAGTGCTAATTGAAAATTTTTTTAATTAATTTCTTATATGGTAAATTAAATTCAATTAGGGACTTAATTGCGTAAATTCCTTTATTGCGCAATTAAAACGTATGTCTGAACAGGGTATTAGGCATTGTTGCTACAAAATATTTTTTTACAAAAATCATGCCTTGAAAAATACAAAGTGAAAATTTCACGTGGAATTCAGAACATGCCTGTATGTAAATGTAAAAGAGTTTTTGTAAGGCAACCATGCCCATACGAGAGAAAAACAAAAGAAATTGTCAAAATTATTCTCTAAATCCTATCCTCCTGCTTGCCTTGGCAAACTTGATTTCAACACTAACACGGACAGACAGACGGACATCGCTCAATCGACTTCGCTATGCATAAGAAGTCAGAATATTTTTCTTTATGGGGTCGAAAATGGATATTGTTGAAACAAAAACGAAATCACAAACTTAGATATAGCTTTTATCAACTTTTTGTGGTGAAGGGTATAAAAATAAAAAATTATTGTAAATTTAGGTGTTAAATAACTTATTGACCTCATTTAATTAACAAAAAAAATAAATAAATAAGTAGTTAAAAAATCATGGATATTTTCATAGCTTCTCTTGCACTCATTTTTTTAATTCATTTTAATAAGTTCGTTCGTTAAACTCATGAAAATTCATGATTATTCTGTTAATAAGGAACTTAATAAGATAACATAGTATGTATTATCCGTCCTAATAAAAAGTTTAAAAAATTTACTTTAATTTTATTACAACAAATAAATTAGTGAAAACTATTTAAGTTTATAATATTTAGGAGTTGCTTGAGTTTGTTTAAAGAAATTATAAAAAACAATTATTGGAGCAACGTATCATAATCATCGAATTTTCACTGGCTTAAAGCATTCGTTGAAATGCCCAGCCATTTTGTAATTGCATTTTCCCGCTAAATTGAAGCAGTTTATTTTAAGTAAAACCTATTGCTTTTGCATGTCTTTTTTTTTGCTAGGTACAGAAGCTGATAGCAGCTGATAGTATAAATAATTACACAGTGCAACAACCAAAATGGGAATAGGATGAGACCAATTGCAAATGAGATTTGACATTATCCAAACCATTTTTAGCTCAGTGCGCATTTGTTCTTACACGCATTTGAAGTTTTTTTTATTTTTTTTTTTTTTGAAAAATCATTGAAAATTTGATAACAATAATGCTTTTTTATTTTTATTATTCTAGAAAGTTTTAATGTCCTACTGTTTTTGGGGTTGAGAAATTCATTTTCGGTTTTTATATTTACCTAAAACTGACACTAGATAGCGCTGTCATTCGAAAGGTGTTATTTCTTGTAAATTTTCAATAAAAACGGTGTGTTTACTGCTTCACTTTCAACATAAAACAAGACAAAAAAAATAAAACTCAGTAATACACAAATTCAAAATAAAACCATTCTATGCAATTAACCACGTAATTAAAAATGTTGCTGGTAAAAAACAAGAACAGATTGTGCAGAAAGAGTTAAACGTCTTCTGAAAGCCTTTGAGGAACTTGGTGTTAATATGTCATTAAAAATTAATTTTCTTCTTCACTATATGGATTGGTTTGAACGCCAACTATCCACCGAATTTGAGGAGCAAGGTGAACGCTCCCACTTCTGCTTTAAACATGCAAATTGACAGTGATGGTGATAGAATAAGGTCCAAACAAGATATGAAAAGATATTATATTTTAAAATAGAAAGAGGTTTTAGTAAGCACCATTTTTATGACCGCGCCATCTACTGTCAGTCGAAAATGCATTTAACATAGAACCACTTAAAGTAGGTGAGATGAAAAACATCAGATCTTACTCTGACGATGCGTTATGCATACTTGAATATGATAAAAACCAAATATCTAAGAAAGGGGTCATAAAAATATGATAGTTTTATTTTATTATAGTTCATTAGAGAAACCCCAAGTTAAGTGTTAAGGGCTCTACACAGTGCTGCAAATGTACCATGTTTGGTCATGGATCATCAAATTATTTCAGAAAACAGGCATTTCTAGGTTGCAGTGGCCCCCATGAATATTCAGTATGTCAATTAAGTAATATACAAATGCTTCAATTACATTAAAAACCATGAGTATCTAGATATCCGGGAGCGTATCTATAGAATTTGGCGCCCTATAGAAATTCTTAAAAGAACATTTCTGGAGATATTGTTTTAAATGGAGAAAAAATTGAAATTGTTAAAACAGCAAAAAATCTTGGTATTACGTTCAATAGCAATTTGACTTGGAATGATCATATAAACTCACTGGTGGGTCAAAATTATGTAAAACTAAGAGCTGTCTGGCGCACACAATATTTCACTCCTTTTAGAATAAGGGCATTAATTGCTAAAACATACCTGATTCCCTCTCTTCTTTATGGGTGCGAGTTATTTGGAAATTGTGACGCAGTTAGTAAGCGGAAACTAAATATATTGTTTAATAACATCATAAGATATGTGTATGGTTTGAGGAGATTTGTTCATGTCTCCTCTGTTTCTAATACTCTGTACGGAGTCTCATTTGATAATCTATTAAAAATTCGCACTCTTACTTTTTTGCATAAAATAATATATAGTCAAACACCCAGGTATATATTTGAACAAATACGTTTTTCTCGATCAAGTCGAAACCGAAATATAATAATACCTCGGCATCGATGCCTAATGTCTGAATGGCAGTTCTATGTGCATGCCGCACGTCTTTGGAACAATCTTCCACCAATTGAACAAGTAAATAGCAATGCTAATAGTTTCAAAAAATTTTTATTTAATTTTTATAAATAATCTGAACAAAAATAATATTTTCATGCTGTTTTATTTTTTGTTTTTATTTTTGATAATATTGTATACTTACATATGTATTAAGTTTATGACGTTAATTCAAATATTGTTACGTAATGCGTTCCTGTACTATAAATATAAGACATGGTCTTGTTGTGCAGGAAATATAATTAATTGAATAAATAAATAAATAAATAAGTTTCCTGAAGAGCGGTAGCGAAATAGCCACCGAGACGTGCTTTCACCTTCAAAAATCAAAAAAAAAAAAACATTTGAGCCAGAGCCTTTTATGTGGGATGATGATTTCTCCCCACTTAATTGTAGCAACAGCATTAACGAACAGCCGTGTCACAGCAAACCGCCAAACAGTTTCTACAAACCTCTACATTCATCAGCAACCACCTCTAGCGAAAATAAAGACCGTGACGAGTTCTCAAATGAGGAACTTCTTAAAATATTTCTAAATGCAGTAAATGCTTTAAAAAAAAGTTTAAAAAGAGTTTGACAAAATGAAGATTTCAGCGATGATTCTCAAACGTGTCATATAAACAAAAAAATGTTTTAGTTTTAATCCCATGCACTGGGATGCAAAAGACATAACAAGTCCCTCAATCATTTATCAATTAGTATGTGTTCTAACTGATAAATGATAATATTGACGTCGTCCTTATTAATAAAATATGTCTAAACCAAAACCACAAATTAAAACTACAGACTTTTAAAATTTACAGGCAAGATCGTGTAACACACGGAGGCGGAGTCTTAATAGCAACAAAAAACTCAATAGCACATCATCAGTTTTAAAAGACGTCAACCGCTGAAAATGACTATAGTTATAATAATCAACAACCGACCAATTAAATTACGCCCACGTTACACAAACACTTTTATAAACGTAATTAGCTTAACCACAGATCAGTCATCAGAATGTTTTATTTCTGGGGACTTCAACGCTCATTACACGAGTTGCAACTGCAAAGATATTAATATTGCTGGAAGAAAACTGTATAATCACCGGGTAAATTCTAATTATTATAAACATTATCATTACAATTTTACTCGTTTTGGACAGAGAAATACCCACACAAACCCTTCTTTTAGTGACGAACTCAAATATTAATATATCAACAATAGAAACTCACTCGGGACTTTTTAACCCCGACCACGTCCCCATTACATGTCAAATCTTTGGATCATTCCCACAAAGATTAGTTCCTCTGTACAAATTAGTTTATTTGTCGACACAGAAATTCGAAAAATGACAGAAATAAAAATTGCAGCAAGTTTTTGCAGGAATAACCAGTTGGTAACAAAATCTGTGGGCGGTAAATAAAGCAATAAAAAGTAACAAATCTGCTGTTGAAAGCTTGTCAATAGATGGCGTTGATGTTAATGATAATAAAACAATAGCAGATGAGTTTCAAGGCTTCCATCAAATTGCATTGAATATGCCATCATCAGCAGACAAGTTACTGTCAAAACATAACGTTTGGCTGCATATACAGCATATACCAAACTCTGTCACTGAACAATTTCTTCTATTAAAGAAATTAATCAACAAACAAAAAAAACTTTTTCTCTGGCTTATAGAAAAAGTATTCAATTGGTGTCTTCTTAATAGTTACTTTCCTAAGTCAAGTTGAAGAAGCGACTATTTTCCCTTTTAATAGATTGTCAAAGAGAATACCTCAAACCACATTAACAATACAAGGATCTACTATTCCACTCTCAAATAACGTAAAATATCTGGGAGTTCTTTTTGATGAAATTTGAACATTCAAACAGCATATTTTTCAATCTTGTGATAAAGCACTGAAATGTAGCAGAGCCTTAATAAAAAGTCCAAATTATCACAAAAACAAAATATATACAAAACATGTATTCGACCGATGACGACGTTTGGCTGCCAGGTATGGTCTACCAGATGCGCAAAAACACTAAAAAAAACTCAAATCGCAAAGATGTTTTTAATAATCTGTTATTGATAAATTAATTAATTTGAAAAAAAAAAAATTAACAGCATTTGAAGCTTTACTGTACATCAGAGAACTGCAAGAGTGTCTGTTTTTAATACTCTAAGTATACTCATCTTAAATGCGGTTGCGGTGTGATCGCCACCGCATTTCTTAAGTGCGAGTATTTACTATACCCATTCCATTTGAGTATAAGTGTCTACCATACTCAAGTAAAATGTTTGCGATGCTGGCTTTACTTTATTCGTACTCATACTCACAACAAACACCAAGAGAGAGATTTTAACGTGTGTAGTGAGAGGAAAACAGAGTTATCAGATCAGAATTATTAAATCAAGCACAATATCAAAAGTCGCCAATGTCTAAATTAGCTAACATACATACTTCTTTGAAATTATGAAAGTTTATTTAATATATAACAGAAAATAAATTAAATAGAACCCGTAAAATTCGCCATATTTTCATTTATTAAAAACACAACAAAAGTTTACTAATAACTCAAGAATAGTTCATTGTTTATTATATCACGTTTTTGTTAGGGTTTTTTTTAAGTCACACAGGAGAGAAATTTAAAAATTATATTCGTTAAGCAAATAGATTTTTAAAATTAATAAATATGTATAAAAGCAATAATTATATTTAACAAAATAAAATATGTAAACTAAAACCTTTATTTTATTTATTATTATTTATGAGGTCTATGTCTATTCAGTCAATGCAATATTACATCTGCTTATATACAGTTTTGTTAAAACTAAAAAAATTAAGTAATTTTCCTTTTATTCACGGATTTATTTTATCATTTTGTTTTCCTAAATACCGTTAGTAGCACGTTTATGACAACAAGGCGCATAAACTGAAAATATTAGTACATAAAAAGCAGCAATAAAATAAGTATACCTGCTTTAAATAGTGTACAAAAGCTGTGCCTTTCAGCGATTTTTATTGCATTTTATTAATTTAATATGTGCTTAGAATGTTTAAGCAATATATTTGATCAAATTTTGTTTTTTTTATTGTTTATAAATAGATCTGCATACAATGCAGTATTTCATAAAACGGCAGTAAAAAACTTTAATAGGGTAAAAATGTGGCAACGTTGCTTACAAATAAAGAGAATTAAAAAATTCTGGCGTACGAGTATAAAAAATACTTATAATTCTGATTGCGATATTTTTGACACTCGTTTTTACAAGAATGGGTAAAATAAACACCGCAACTTTTTATTGCGATGTTTATAATACTCGAGTATGAAAAGTATAGAGTATGTATAGAGTAAGTATGCGGTGTACTCATGAGTTGCGGTGTACTCGTGCAGTTCTCTGCTGTACATGAATTGCGCAGTCATAGGTTAGCCGCGGCACTGTGCACACCAGAGAACGGAACGAGTACACCGCAACCACCGCATGCATACTTACTCCATATTTTTCATACCCGAGTATTTTAAATACAATAAATAGTTGCGGCGTTTATTTTTACCCAAATTTGTAAGTATATTTAAAACAGAAAGCGTGAAAACGAATCTCAAAAATCGCAATCTGAATTTTAAGTATTTTCTATACTCGTGCGCGAGAATTTTTTAATTCTCTTTATTTGTAAGCAGCGTTGCCACATTTTTACCCTATTAAAATTTTTACTGCCGTTTTATGAATTCTGCATTCTATGGAAATATATTTATAAAAAAAAAACAAAATTTGATCAAATCTATTGCTTAAATATTATAAGCAGAAAAACAGGCAACAACCGTTTTCATAGGTATGAAATACAACACATATTTAATAACATTTATAAAAAATCCACATGCATCACATACGCAAGCAACGTAGATTTTAATATTCCATTGTTTTGAACAGATCTTGTAGACTATTTAAAGCAGGTATACTTTTTTGTTACTGTTTTTTATGTACAAATATTTTCAGTTTATGCGCCTTGTTGTCATAAACGTGCTACTAACGGTATTTAGAAAAACAAAAGGATAAAAAATAGCGTTGTCAACTTTGAAATTTCAAAACGCACCAAAGTGGAGAAAAAAACGCACCATTTAAGAGAAAACGCACCAAGTTTTAGAATTTCTTTTTTATTTAAAATCTTCAATGATTTAGGACTCAGGAATTCATGTTCGTTGTAAATTTCAAGCGTCTGTCTACAACTGTTAAAAAGTATGACCGTATACATCAATTTAAGTGAACTATAGGCACACCCTTTAGTTTATAATTTTTAGTATTAATACTTGTTACTATATCGGCCATAGCAACCGACATTCTGTACAATTTACAAGCGTTTATCTATAACGGGTCAAAACATAGGCCCATATAAGTAAATTTACATCAATTATGGGGGCACCCTTTAATTTTTAGATTTTTTTTGTATAACTTTTTGTTTGTTTGTTGTTTTGTAAAACTTTTTGTTTTTGTTATTGGGAGCCATAGTAATACGCAGTCATTTTATATTTTACAGAATCGTCTTTTACAGTTCATAATACACGTAAAAATATGTATGGGGACACCCTTTAATTTTAGGATTAAGAACTGTTTATTAAACGGGACCAATCTATAAGCATAATCTATCGTATTACCAACGATTTTCTAAATCGGTTCAGAAATAACTGAGTTCTGCAGGCACAAACATAAAAAAGCAACATTCAGTCGAATTGTTTAACCTCCTTCTTTTTTTGAAGTCGGTTAAAAGTTAACTGATCACGACAAAACTCTGCTTTTGCTAAGCTGTTTAACAGATACAACAGCAGCCTTTACTACAAAAACAATGACCATGAAAATCTACAGTGTAATGTTTCTTTTTTAACATAACAAAAATTAATACAACAACAATACCGTTTCATTTTGTGCTTATGATTTGGTACGTCTTAAACGAAATGGTATTAAAACAAAAAATAGTACAAAAATTTTTTTCTCACACTAAAAAAAGAGTGGTGTTAAATTTGCTTTGGTGCCACCACAAATAAAAAAAGCACCAAAATTTAAAAAAAAAAAAACGCACCACGCACCAACACGTGAAATTTTCGCACAAAAAATTCGAAAAAGCACCAAAAATGGTGCGAAACGCACCAAGTTGACAACGCTGATAAAAAATAATTTTTTTTCTCTGATACTATTATTTTTTTCGTTGACTAATTTATATACATATTTTAATGTGTCGTGCTGTCCATAATTTATTATTATTATTACACATTAATTTTTCAAATTATGTTTCATCACCTATCCATGTATTCAATAATGTAAACTAAAACAAGTTGTAAGTAAAATAATAAGAGTTAAAATCATAATTAAAATATCAACTCTTTCTTGTAATTTGTCACTAGAATAATAAATAATAAAAATACTCTCCTGAAGAAGTCGGAAAAAACCCGACGATACGTTGGGGAAAAAATTGAATAAGTTTTTTATTCGCATCGAAAAAAAATCTGACCAAAAATAGCCCGGGATACAGTCTTCACAAAAAAAAAAAATATTTTTCGAATCCGTGAATAAAAGGAAAATTACTTAATTGTTTTCGTTTTAAACAAAACTGTATATACACAGGTGTACCAGATGTAATAATGCATTGACTGAATCTCATTAGACCTCATAAATAATAAATTGGAATAAAGTTTTTAATTTACATATTTTATGAATATAATTTATAAATTTCTATCCTGTGTGAATTAAAAAAAACCTAAAAAACCGTAATATAATAATAAACAATGAACTATTATTGAGTTTTTAGTAAAATTTTATTGTGTTTTTAAGAAATGAAAAAAATGGCGAATTTTACGGGTTCTATTCAATTTATTTCCTGTTACATATTAAATAAACTCATAATTTCAAAGAAGTATGTATGGTAGCTAATTCAGACATTGGCGACTTTTGATATTGCATTTGATTTAATAATTCTGATCTGATAACTCTGTTTTCATCACACTACACACGCTAAAAAGTCTCTCTTGGTGTTTGCTGTAAGTATGAGTACGAATGCCGAATCATCATCAATACTCAAACGGAATGGGTATAGTAAATACACGCACAAAAGAAATGCGGTGGCGATCACACTGCAACCGCATTTAAGATGAGTATACTTAGAGTATCAAAAATAGACACTCTTGCAGTTCTCTGGTGCACACTGTTGGCTTTTGACTGTTTTCGTCACCCATAGGTGAAGTAAATTGACTCCTATGGACCTATTATAGACAAACGCTTGAAATTGACTAGAATGTCAATGGCTACGACCGTTGTAGTCACAAGTATTAATATTTAAAATTATAAATTAAAGGGTACACAAAAAGTTCATTCAATTTGATGTGTATACAGACGATCGAAATTTAGAAGTAACATGTATCATTAATTTCGTTATGAAAACAAGTATAAAATTTGGATTTGGAAATAAGCAGTTGTCCCAATAGTTGATGTAATTTGGGGTATGTGGGCAAATTTTTGAATCGTTATAAAAAGCCAGATGAAATTTACAAGGGACCTGTATTGCTAAGTCCGCAATAACAAGAAGCTTATAATTTGAATTTCGGGTGTTCCCGAAATTAATGTAATTTAGCCTATATGGCCATATTTTTCTAACGTTATATACAAACACCTGAATATTATACAGAATGTCACAACTTTGTTTGGTATAAAAAGAAATATACAAATTTTAAATTATAATTTAAAGGGTTTACAATACTTAAAATAATCTAATGTAAAAGGCCTAACTATTGAACCGTTATAGACAGACAGTTAAACTTTACAAAGAACCTGATTGCTAAATCTACTGCAACAGCAAGAATATAATTTTAATTTGGTAATTAAAGGGTGCCCCTAAAGTTGCTGTAAATTGATGTATGATGATGATGAACAGTAAAACAAGTTTAAAGTTTGGAGATATATGGGTGTCCCAATAGTTAAATTAGTCTAACGAATATGGCTATACTCTTGAACCGTTATAGGCAGACAGATGAAATCTTTTTTGAAGTCGGTTTTTTTGCAAGAATTATATATAACTGCGTATCACTATAGCTCCCAATAGCAAAAAGTAAAAAAAAAAAGTAAATCTTAAAATTAAAGGGTGTCCCCATAGGAGAAAAAAATTTACCTCTATGGGCCTTCTTTTTGAACAGCAATAAACAAACGCTTGCAAATTGGACAAAATGTCAATTGCTATGAATGTTATAGTAACAAATATTGATTTTCAAAATTATAAATTATCTGGTGCTCCAATAGTTTATTTAATTTGATGTGTGTAGCCCATCTTTTGAACCGTTATATATAGACAGCTGAAAATTATAAGAGACCTGTATTGCGAAGCCCGCTATACCAACAAGTTTATAATTTGAGTTTAGAAATTAAAGGGTATTCTCATAATTGATGTAGATAACCTATATGGCCAATCTTTTGAGCCGTGTAGACAAACGCCTTCAAATTGGACAGAATGCCGATTACTATGACCTATTAATATTCAAAATTACAAATTAAAGGGTCCCCCATTAATTGCTGTAATTTGATGTATGTGGCCAGACTTACAGGGGTCCTGTATTCGGCTATAACAGCAAGTTTATAATCTAGATTTAGAAATTAAAGGGTCTTACAATAGTTTCTGTAATTTGATATATATTGCAAAACTGTTGAACCTTTATAGACAGACGGATGAAATTAACAAAGAATTAACAAAGTTTACTACAATAGCAAAAATAAAATTTGAATATGGAAATTAAAGGGCACCCCTATAGTTGCTCTAATTTTATGTGTATTGCCAACTCTTGAACAGTTGTAGACAGGCGGTTGAAATTAACAAGAAGCTGAAGTGCGAAGTCTTCCACAAAGTTTGGTGACGGATAACAAGGGTGCCCCCAATCGTTAATGTAATTTGAATCGTTATAGACAGACAGATGAAATCTGTTTTGAAGTCGTTTTTTTCGCAAGAACTATTTGAAGCTGCGAAGATATTTCTAATGGCTAAAATTCACTTAAATTATAAACCCTGTAGTTTCCAAATAAGTGCAATCTCATTTTTTAGAGACTGTGAAAAATTATAGCCTTTGAAGTAATATTATTTTAAAAATTTAAAATAACTTTAAACACAGCTTTTTAATTTATATTATTTATATTATCAGGCGACCGTCGAGAACAATCAACATCACCATTTTTTGAATTATGTAACTTGTTGTGGAAAGAGGTCTTGCAACAATTCCATTGTAATCCTGGTTGGGATTTTTTGTGCAATAAGAAATTTTTTCGACACATAAAATTTGAAAATGTAATGATGCAGTTTTGTACAAAATTGATTCAGTATAAAGAATCCATAAATTGTATCCCAAAACAACGTTTATTTGTCTTTGAAATAATGAAGTAAAGTTACAAGTAAATTTTGGTCAAAAATATTGAAAACTGTTTTCGCACTTCTATAGTGTTTGTACGTAAGATAATTTTATTGCTCTGATTTAAATAGTGTTTTTAAGCGTATTTAAAAAAATATAAAGTTCGCTCATATGGTTTAGGTTTTATTTTAATTTATTCTATAATATCTTATAGAATAAAATTTCTTCTATATTGAAAACTTTCTTGGAAGAAAAAAAGGTTGCTCGGTCGTGCTCGGTGCTCCCGCTGTAATAAAATGAAAGGTAAGACTCTATGCTATCAAATAAAAAAGTTTTAAGTAAATAATAATCTTTTATAAAATCATAAAATTTGTCTCCAAATTTATGAAATTTTAAGGTTTAAAAAATTACAAAAAGATATGGCATAGTTTTTGGCACGTGCTCGTGCGTTATTATGACATTTAGTTACAACAATAAGTTATTTGGGATAGATTAAAACAAAACCATATGATTTAACAACAATAAAACTAAAGCAATTTGTTAAAATAGCAAATAGAGTTTATTTCGTTACCTCCTTACATGCTCGCATAAAATTTATAGAGTGCATACTTGAACAAACCATTTGAAAGATGTTCTACGCTCAAGGACGAGCACAAAAGTCTAAAACTGAAAAATATAATTCGAATTCCGAAGGCCTTAAAGGATCAGATGGGTAAACGAGTGGATGCAGTGCAAGAAGGAACTGGATCTACTAACGATGGAAATACGTCCAGGCGTTTTTTTTCTAATCCCACACTAGTAGCTGATGTAACTGGTTTAGAGGAGCAACTAATTGATCGATTTCACAATATACTATAAACAATAACTTGTGTTAAAAATGTTAATTCCTTAAAGTTCAAGAACTTTGCTCAAGACATAGCAACACTGTTTGTTGACAAATACAAGTACACAAAATACTGATACACTAAAGGGATATCATAGATGCGGCAATACGTTCTATTGGCATGCTTTATGAAGAAGCCAAAAATAAAGATTATAGAAATTATAGATTAAGGTTCTCAATTTGCAATAAATACAGATGTTTTTCATCGACTTCTATTGTCGTCAGATCCTTTTATAAGTAGCATTAGATGTCAACCCAGTAAACAGTTTCTGGAACTTGATGATATAGTTACAGAAATGATATATGATTAATAAAAGTCTATATTTTAATGCATGTATGAAATTTTTTTGTGAAAAAATTTGTTTTGGTAAAGAAATAAAAAGTTGTGGGAAAAAATTAATTAAGGGTTATAAAAGGGGTGGATAGTGGACGTGACCAATTTTGATGGAACTTTATTTTATTCTTAATTGAGCTAACCAAAGGCTCAGAGAAAAATTTCAACATTCTACGAGCAATCCTTATATTTTTTGCCAAACATTGAATGAACAAATACCACTGTGCACCGACTTGTTAACCGCCTTCAAAAAAAGAAGGAAGAAGGCTGAATGTTGCTTTTTTATATTTGTGCCTCTAGAACTCAGTCATTTCTGATGCGATTTTGAAAATTTTTCGTAACATGATAGATAATGCTTACAGATTGGTCTAGATTTAAAAAAGTTCATAATCTTAAAAATTAAAGGGTGTCCCCATACAACATACATATATGAACTGTAAAGGGCGATTCTGTAAAATTTAAAATGACTGCGTATTACTATGGCTCCCAAAAACAAAAAATTATACAAAAATAATTCTAAAAATTAAAGGGCGCCCCCATGATTGATGTTAATTTACTTATATGGGCCTTTCTTTTGAACCGTTAAAGACAAACGCTTACAAATTGGAAAGAATGTCGATTGCTATGGCCGTTATAGTAACAAGTATTAATATTACAAATTAAAGGGTGCGCCAATAGTTCATTCAATTTGATTTATATGGCCATACTTTTGAACAGTTGTAGACAGACGCTTAAAATTAATAACAAACCTGTATTGCTAAGTCCGCTATAACAAAAAGTATAAAACTTGGATTTGTAAATTTAAGGGTGTTCTAACAGTTAATGTAATTTTGTGTATGTGACCAAACTTTTGAACCGTTATAGACAGAACGCTGAAACTTAAAAGGGACCTGTATTGCTAAATCCGCTATATCAACGAGTTTATAATTTAAATGTAGAAACTAAAGGGTGTCCCATAATTGATGAAGATTTACTTGTATTAGCCTATCATTTAAACTTTTACAGACAAACGCTTGCAAATTGGAGAGAATGTTGATTGCTATGGCCGTTATAGTAACAAGTATTAATATTAAGAATTATAAATTAAAAGGTACGCCAATAGTGCACTAAATTTGATGTATATGGACATATTTTTGAACAGTTTTAGTCAGACGCTTGAAATTTACAACAAACCTGTATTGCTAAGTCCGCTTTAACAACGAATATAAATTTGTATTTGGAAATTAAAGGGTGTTCTAATAGTTAATATAATTTTGTGTATGGCTATACTTTTAAACAGTTGTAGACAGACGCTTGAAATTTACAAAGAATCTGTATTACTAACTCCTCTATAACAACAAGTATAAAATTTGGATTTGGAAATAAACGGGTGTCCCAATAGTTTATATAATATGGTGTATGTGGACGGACTTTTGAACCATTATAGACAGACAGCTGACATTTACAAGGGACATGTTTTGCTAAGTCCGCTATAACAAAAAGCTTATAATTAAAATTTAGAAAGTAAAGGGTGTTCCCAAAGTTAATGTAATTTGTTCTATATGGCCGTATTTTTTGAACCGTTAATACAAACACCTTAATTTTAGACATAATTTCCACTACTTTATTTGGTATAATAAGAAGTATAAAAATGTTATATTATAAATTAAATAGTTGATATAATCGGATGTATATGGACAAACAGACAGACGGCGGAAATTTACGCAGAACCTGATTGCTAAATCTACTACAACAGCAAGTATATAATTTGAATTTGGATATTAAAGAGTGACCCTATAGCTGCAGCAGTTTGATGTATATTGCCATACTATTGAATAGTTGAAAAATGTAACCTAATTTATGTGGTCATACACTTGAGCTGTTTTGAAGTCGGCTTTTTTCGCAAGAATTATTGATACCACATGTTCACAGCTACTGTTACGCCGTTTTCATTTTCAAAGAAGTAAGTTCGAATGATTCCTCCTAACCAAATTGCACACTAGACTATCACTTTTAATGGATGCAAAGGTGGCTGATGAAAAATTTTAGGGTTTTACATTGGCCAGATTCGTTCCCCGTCACTCATCATGATTTTTTCATGAAAATCGGTGTTGTCATGGGCGAGCTGAAATATCCTATTGGCATATGTACGGCAGCTTAAATGGTCTTGCGGAATTAGCTCATGTGTCAACTGAATCTAAAATGGAAACAAATACAAATCCTTGTGCAAAATTGTGGCCAAAGTTGTTCTTTAAAGACCAAGCGGTGTCGAATTGAGGTTAATGGATTGTTTTGAACACTTTGTTAAACAGCAGTATTGTTTTCAGCCGATCTTTCAGTACGTTGTGGTCCATGGTAGGGCCTATCATCTTTAGACCCTCTTTCTTCGAAATTATTTACTACGCGATGAATAGTGCATTGGCCCATTGTTTTTCCCAAAAATTTTACGTAACTTTCTCATCGTCACAGTAATCGATGATCGATTTTGACAAAATGTTTTAATGATTAAAACAGTTTAGTTTTTCGAATATTTTTCGATAATAAATTTGTCTAGTTTTTACTTCACGGCTGCCAAATATGAACTGTCAAGACTAATGTTTACCAAATGGCACCATGTATTAATGCGATATAAAATATGTGTTGATATGAAGTTAAGTATTTTTTTACAAACTAGGAGCTATAGTCATGTTCCTCCGAATCCTTTTGAGATATCTTCGTGGAGAAATTAGTAATTTTGAAAAGGCCGTTAACATATTGAAAAGATTCTCATTCTGTCTAATCCGTTAAACCTTGCCAGTATTCTTGTATCAATAGTATTTGTAGTCTTTGTTTTTGCATTCCTGGGTATTTTCCGATAATAGCCCGTTCAAATTAAGTCATATCGTGGTTTAAGGCAAAATCAACTTGAAAACACGTAATTTCGCATACATTTTACCATTGCCCAAATCAACTTATTTTACTTAATTTCAACGAAATTAACTTGAAACTACGATAGACAATGCTGTTTTTGTGCAAAATACTACCTTATGTGCAGCCATGAGCACATTTACAATACACATTGATAGCTTCCTATTTGATTGATAATAATTTTTTTTCCTTGTTAAACAAAATTTTACTAAAAAAAATTTAATAATATTAATAAAAACATACAGCTGTTTCCCAAATTAACTCAATTGCCAAATAGCCCAATATAAACACTTTAGATTTCGTTCGTAATTTCAACTTGAAATTACTTAATTTCGTGGCAGCCTGAACAAGCTATAACTCTCCGATTAGAAAGCGTTGATATTCAACTAAATTTTTACCATGAGTTAAAATCGAATGCGCCGAAGGAGTAAGTTTCTTTCCAGGACACATGTCCAAAAGTAAGAGAGTTTTTGATACATAATCATCAAACGTGGCCCAACGTTTTACAATTTCTCTAGAGTTAACAACATTTTAGATAACTGCCAACTTTGTTTTAATATGATTGTCAATTTAACAAATGCTATGGACGTATTATTATTGTTAGTATTTCCATACCCCTGCTTTGGTTTTTGTATAATTTTTTTCGAGCAAATCGCATTTGCTCTTTTATATCGTTTAAATCTGATTATTTCTGAAGGCTCCTTATTTATATATTGAAAAAATATCGGAAGGCAAAAATGAACTGATGATGGGCTAGGATTTTTCCAATGCTTAGAGATTTCAGTTCTAAGTCGTAAAGCAACAACAGTTGCCGTAAAAATATTTCCATCTCTAGCAGTTGCGCCATTTGTCGATATTGTTTGTTGTGTTTTCGTGGTAACCTAGTAAATCGTATAATTTTTCCACAATAGCTAATTTAAATACATATGTACAGTTTCATTATGTGAGCTTTTAAGTACCTCGAACAAATCCGAATTTTTAAATGACATTGCACTTTAAAATGAAATTGTGTAAGTTCTGTTATTGATCATTACTTGTAGAATACTGCACTGGCTCCATTAATTGCGGTTTTATTTATACCCAGAAATAAAAAAGGTTCAAACTACCTAATATTAAAAGTTATGCCTACCTGATTGACAGAGCAAAATATTGTTTATTATTTAAGGAGCAGCAATATATTACATGTAAATTAATTCTGCACTAAGATTAAAAATGGAAAAGAATTATTCTCCTTTTCCCTGTACGTTTGTTACAGCTTTCTTCTTATTTAAAGAAAACCTGAAATTTTTGCAGCCAAATTTAGTTAAATTATTTAAAATATTGTGTAACAAATATGCTCGGGCGGGGTCATTTCTGGCCATTTTTATTATATGCTCTGGTATTAAATTAATTGGATTAATTCCGCCAGTATAATAAAAATGTGGCTTGAAAATGATGTTATCACATCGAAAGCGCTCGCCGAACGTACGAAGTACACAGCCAGTGACGACGGTTTTTACCGAAAATTATAACAACAATATATGCTCTGTTTTGTTTCTAAAAATTACATAAATATAGGGTGTATTAAAACTGCACTGCCGAAAAAGTAGGGCATCCGACAAACATTTTTTTACTTTTTTAATAAAAAATTACCGTGCCTTAAAAATAATACAAAACGGCATTGTTTCTGACATTTCAATTCTAAAATGTATTTTTTTTTTCAAGATCATAATTTTTACTTTCTAAAAAACTTTCTACTTTAAGCAGCTCGACCAGATATAATTTTTACCCAATTAAGAAAAATATTTTCGCACTGGAAACAGTATACTTATCTTAATACGATGTGTATTAATTTCATATAATTTTGTAAATGGGTTTTGGGAAAACGCACCAAAGTGTATCGGTAGCTTTTAGAAACTGACATTTAAGGGTTCTTGAATATGCTCAAAGATTCTAATCAAAGTTTTTCTACATGCTGTGCTGGTCACCAATACTTAGCTGTTAGTCAGTGTAGGC
This sequence comes from Gymnosoma rotundatum, assembly GCA_916610165.2. NCBI lineage: Eukaryota > Metazoa > Arthropoda > Insecta > Diptera > Tachinidae > Gymnosoma > Gymnosoma rotundatum. The sequence continues at coordinate 115,935,622 of OU744336.1, forward strand.
GTTTCTATTGTTTGGTTGTGTCTTGTTTACTTTTCGTTTTGTGTTAATTGTTTAGGTTTTGTAGTGGTAAAGTCAAGATATGTCAAGAAATATCAAATTAATTTTACTTGGTTGTTGCAAGTTTGTTTCAAAATTTCTTTCTTATAAAATCAATTTAAAGATACTTAAAAAATAAATAAAATTTTTTTTTATAAGTTTGGTAGTTAAACTGGACAAGCCGCGAAACGGAGTATTCTTCAAAACCGAAAACATTTAATAAAAAATTTAAAAACAAGTTATAAACAGAGTTTGAAATTTGAAATTTAAAAACAAGTTATAAACAGAGTTTGAAATTTGTTTCTATTAATGACGTGCACTAGTATATCCAACAGTGTGGCAAAAACAGATATATCATATACATAACAGTTACAACAGATACAAAAGAACGCATGAGTGTAGTTGATATTGTATGCTTTCGATTGTGCAAACTCACAGTATGGATATAACCACATACAGTTGTTTATGGTTTTGCATAGAGTGAAAAAATTATCAGCTTTTTACTCTCAAATATCTGTTGTACCATGAGTATTTGGATATATCTGTTTATGAAACAGATATTTTTGATACTTGTGTGCTGCTTATGATAGAGGCGAGAACTAGTAAGCAGTATTTCAACTTCGTAGTAATAACCCGAATTGTAATTATTATTGTTTAGCTTAAGTAATTAGTTTATATGATTTTAAATGTAGAATTAGCAATATTTATAATATTAATGATAATTTTATTTTATAAAAACAAATGAAAAATTAATAAATTGTTGTCTAGTATTAATTCAATTAATCAATTTTATTATATGTTTATTAAAAAAAAAATAATTCCTTTTTGATAAAAACTAGTAAATAGTTAGAATTAATATATAAAAAAGGTTTATTACATACATCTGTACAAACATATTTACATAAAAATAGAAGCTATTATAATTTTAATTTTCATAAAAAACAATTATTTTTTTCCAGTTGTAATTCCATTTCATTACCATTATTAAAACAATTATAATTAAAATAAAATTATTAGCATGATATCGTAGTTATTTTTTTCCTATTTCATTATTTCAACTAATGCCAATGCAATTTTAATGGTAATAAAAATTTATTTTTATTTTTGCTAAAAATATTTATATATTCATACTTCATTTAAAAATAATTTGTATTCAAACTGCCGTATTTATAGAAAATAAAATAACTTTGAAATATGTTTTATGACAAATTTTTCATACAAATTTATCATAAAATATATTTGAAATTTATTTTGATTTTCTATGAATACGGCAGAAAATGTTTAAACTTAACATAAAAATATTTTTTAATTGATTTTAAATTATCAGGCTTTTCGTCTCTCTAAATATAGAAACATGCATACATATATTTATTTAGTTATTATATTCTTAGAACTGCTGTAATTGTTGGTACAAGTTGTTAAAAAACTTAATAGTAATTTTAATACAATTATACGCATTAGATTCATAAATTTTTCTTAAAGAATTCAGTTTTGTATATTCAACTTCAATAAAACACAATAAAACAATTAAAAATATTGATCATGTTTAGAAACAATAATTTTATTTTTTAATTTTAATAAACCAATGCATAAGTGTACGTATGAATGGATATTGATTCGCAGCATACAATAAGTACTTATGGTACAACCATCAATATCTGTTTATACCCGTTTGTGTAAAACATAGGCTCTTTTCTGCTCTTTTGGCTTTTGCGCAAAGAGCAACACCAACTTGTTATTGCGCATTGCTCTGCGCCAATAAGTTTGCTCTGCGCAATGAAAGAGCGCTTAGCTCTTTTTTTTTCCCTGCCTCTCCTTTTTTGTGCGCAAAAGAACCAAAAAGGGGCAAAAAATGCGCATGGCTCTTTTACTGTGGTACAAAACATGTTTTTTGCTAACGTCAAGATTATAATGTAAAAATCAATTCAATAAATAAATTATTTAATTTATGTGTTTGGGAAAGTGTTTGTGACAGATTAGAAGATTTTTTATCATTTTTTAAATATAGCTAATATTCAAATGAAGGTTGGAGGAACATATGTATATTTATTTTATTTATATTATTGTCTATTTATGTATTTATATTTGATAGATATGTTTGTGCGCAAAGATAAATGTATGTATGCATGCATGTATGTACATATGTATGTGTGTATGAAAACATATGAAAGAATAGTGTTATGTATTTTTGTGGTCCACGATTGTACTTTATTTTTGATTATTGGTAAGTAGTGGAGTTCATTGTAAATTCAAGCTCATTAATAAAAATGTCCAATAAATGGTGTTATAAAAAGTAAGGATTAAGGGTAATAATTTCCTTATCTTTAACACTATTGTAATTATACCTACAGAAGGAATTTTTGATGTTTACTTGTAGGTATCATAAAATAATTACTTTCATTTGGGTTTTTTTGTCCAATTGTTTTCCTGCTTTAAATTTGCATGTGTTAATTGTTGTTGTGGTTTTTCAAAACAGTAGATGTGCTTTGTTTTTAATTTAGGTATGGAATGTTTAGTAGTGCATTTGTTATTGTTTTATTACTATCTTCACAATGGGACCTTTAGGACCCAAGTGAGTCGGTCTTTCTTTTTGCGCCGATGGCCTGTACAACCTACTATCTTCATTATAGCTTGCTTATTTTTTGTAGTAAACGGTAAATTTGTTTTGTTTTGGAGCACGAGCTGCTCTTTTGGCTCAATGCGTAGAGCAAAAGAGCCAAAAATAAAATTGAATGCGCATTGCTCAAAGAGCAGAGAATGAACAGAAGGAGCAAGCGCAATGCGCATAAGCGATAGGCTCTTTTTTCTGCTCGTTCTTTTGCGCCTAGCTTGAAAAAAAGGGCGCGAATAAAAAGAGTGCCATCGTTTATGCCTTCCCTTCCTTTCATGCTCTGCTCTTTGAGCAATGCAGAAAAGCAAAAGAGCGAGCCAATCTGAACCCTGCATGATATTTTATTAAAAAAAAACCTTTTCTTTGGCAGACACCAGAGTAAGTATTTACTCATAATTAATGCTATTTTTTTCACTCATTGTACATGAGTGAGAATCTGCTTTGCTTTTTTCCCTTACCACACATGTGCGAGTGTTCGTGCTTGTTTTCTTTTTCCTCAGATGATAATTTTATTGTTTTGCACACATTCCATGCCACATGAATGAAAATGGTTTTACATATTTGTGTATGTTCGCACATGAATGAGAGATGCGCACATTTTACTTTGCACATGGATGAGAAATTTTCACATTTTATTTTACTCATTCTCATGTGTAAGAAACTTTTTTTTCGAAATGTGCGCGTATTGGCAGAAACGTAGTGAAAAGAAGTAGGTATTTAGAAAAAAAATATGAAAATTCCTTAGAAAACGAAATGTGTTATTTTATTGTATGTTGGATTTAACGTACATATGTATTTATTTACATATGTATTTAGTTATTACCATTTTATATGACATTACTTCAGTAAATGAAACGAAATGTTATTAAAAAATATTTTTATGACGCCATTAAAAAATGTAGCTTAATATCTTTTGTTGTAAAATAAAATATTTTATTTGATCTTTATCCTTTTTTTAAAGTAAAAGTTCACTTTTTATGTATTACTCATCAGCGAAAATGTGAAATAAATGAAATAAGTGAGGATTAAAGTTAATGATTTAATTATTTTCAACTATTTACAAGAAAGCAAATATATTCTGGGAACGGTTTTTTGCTGCTTATTGTTATAATAAACTAATCGAATCGAAAGGTGTGGTTGTGAAATAGAATCTTTTTTATTTTGAAAAGGATTTTTTAGTATTCTCTTATATTGAGGTATGAACTTTTTCAACAATGTTACAATAGTTTCTAGAAATTTCACTTTTTTTTGTGGTTTCTGAGTAGTTAACAGTGTAAAATTAAACAAGTCAGAGTACTGTATTCGGCTATGCCGAATCTTATTTACCCTTCACCATCTATAAAAATCTAGTTTAGTGAAGTAACTCCAATAAAAAAAGCACATATTGAGAATTAAAAAAATAAGGAAAAAAATTAAGTTTTACACATAAATAATTTCATTAGATGTCATCGGTTCCTAATAGGTTAAGCATTTTTTAAGAAAATTTAGTATTTCCTTATAGATCTCTTTCAAACCTTTAAAATGATACCATATTGATATTTCAATACATTTAAAAATTTTAAAACACCGTAACTCGGAAAATATAGGTGAGCCCCAATTTTTTCACGCTATGTTTTTCTTATTTTTTAATTCTCTATCCATTTATTTATTTTTTGGCTTCAGTTACTTTATTGTTCCAAATGACAAAAAAATTAGAGATTGGCGTGGTGTTTTGCCTGCTGCCTCGAAGGACATGGACCAATCATGCTGATTTCTAATAGCACCTCTTTCGACACTATATCTAATCGATCGACATACATATTTATTTTTTATTTTTATTTTTTTTTTTTTGTGAAATCGAGTTGTCCGTAATTTTAACACTAACACGGGCGGACAGATGGACATCACGCATCTGTCCGTCATGCCAGTGTTATTTTCTTTCAATTATGGTCTTGTTCTGTTTCATTACCTATTTTCTTACCTTATTGATACCAATATCATAGCAAATATTAAATATTTGCCCAGCAGTGGAACTACCAATGATGTGGGCGGTATAATTTCTACTACTAGTAAAAAGAACACATGGAGACTAATAAGAATTGAAATAGAGAGAGTCACCTGTTTGAAACAAAAACAGAAATAATTTTCAGTTAAATTAAACACATTAAAATATTAAAATTATAAATTGTTTACCTTTTCTCCACTGTCCGATGGCAGATAAAATGTTAAGACCGTAAGAAATGAAATACCCATGCATGGTATAATAATATTTACAGTATAGAAGAGAGTTTTACGCCTCATCGTTATATTAAATGTAATATCAAGGTAGGGTTCATCGCAGCATGTATAAAACTTTTCATTTCTATTGTATTTCAATAATATATTTATGTAAGTATAAAAGTATAGAATAATCATTAATTATATTGCACGACTCACCTAACTGCCGGTACCTCTAAAATATCCCACTCCACCGACATATAGAACTCTGAGAGATCTACACCCACATCGACGATGTTACTGCCTTGCTGTTCGTCCATATGCCTTAGGTCGACCTTTTGTTGCGTATTTCAATTGATGAGCATTCGATTAATTTAGTATGTGTTGTAAAAATATTGGCAATAATTAAAGTAAAATAGGTCGTTTTAGTCAATTATTCAACTGAACGATATAAATTTTTATGTACTGATAATTTTTAGCATTTCTTAGAGGTCAAGAAAATAAATTATAACAAAATTTAACTTAATCGGCCCATGCATTTAAAATTAAATTTTACATACAAGGATAAAAATTGAACTAAAAATCAATTAATAAAAAAAACAAACATTCATGTGTGCATACATAAAATATATATATATATATATAAATCTAGAGGATATAATATTCTATCTTCATACTTCTGGGTAGTTTCTTAATGTTAATATTCATTCAACAGTTAAAAGAGGCAAACATATACGAGCAAATGCTAGTAATTTTATAACGGGTTTAAACAAAATAACGAACATTTTAATTTCTGCAAAAATCTTTATTTCTCAATACCAATTTTATCGCCTTCATAGAAATCAAATTAAATTTAATGGGTCCAGCGCTGGTTTTCGCGCTTGGGAATAATGCGTTAAGCATTAGTAGCGAAATGCCATCCCTTTAGACAGAGTAACGTTTTGCAAATACGTTAATTAGACACGAATAGCCCACGTCTTAACTACCAATTGTTTTTTCATATTTTTGCGCTCAAAATAGATTTTTTATAAATTTAAAAATTTTTACTACCCAAATACATTTTTTTTGCATTTTGGACGTGACCACAGATTTTCTTTATATAAGCTCTAGGACTTGTAGTTTTCGAGCAAATCAAGTTTTAAAGCTTTAAGGAAAAAAAAAACATATTTTTGTTTCAAAATCAAATTTTTATTAATTTTAAAATTTTCATCATTAAAATTCATTTTTATACATTTAAGAGTTGATCACAATTCTTGTCTTTATTATTGACAGTCCAGACAATGTAATTTCATGTCTTCCTAAGATTTTGTTAGTTACCTTGACAAAACAATTGCTAATCAAGTCAAGTAAGGTGTGAGAAAAAACAAACAAAAAAAAAAACACAAACAAAACGACCAGCTTATCAAATCGTTTAAACTTTTAAAAGAGCAATAATAACTTTCTTATAACATGGGATAAACATTGAAAGCATACAAGGCAAATTTTAAAATTTCCGTTATTTTGGAATATTCATACATGTGAATGATTATGTTAATTTATGAGTATATGTTTCTCTATACATACCAATATTTTTGGAAATTGTTGAAGTGCATGTGTGTAATGTGATAGATATTCTCTTTTAATTATTTAATCATGCAAAAGTTTTGATTTAAATGTCGCAGACAAACAATTATTATGATGTTTGTACAATTATAGTGGGAATTTTTATAATATGATTTATTATATTATGTTAATATATCCTTACATCTTTCAAATAAAAATGCAATTTATGTGTTGGTTTAGAAAATTAGGTATCTAAACGTATTTCGCCGGTTGCTTAAGCCAGCTCATCAGAAAACCTTTAACCAAATTTTTAAAAAAGCCAAAACCATTTACTTAAGGTATAAGAACTTCAAAAACAATAAGTCAAGCCAATACAGAAATGTTAAGGCTTTAAAAAATTAACAACGAAGAACCAGTTTTTTATTTTTGCTCACATTTCCTTCTGCGTTAGGTTGGTTTTATGCCGACTCTTAATGCAGACGTAAGGTGTATTAAAAAAAACACAGTTATTCTTTTTAATAGATCAAAAAACTTATAACGCCAGTATTGGACGACATAATTTTATAACGCACGGCAAGTATATTTTTTTTATATTCATTTCCCTTTTTATATCCTTCACCACTAAAAGTCGAAAAACGTCCGATATCCGTCTGTCCGCCTATGTTCGAGTTGAAATCAACTTTGCCACGGCCAAGAAAATTTAAATACTTCATATGATTAGATATAGTTTCGAAAATTTTGCTATTAAAAATCAGCAAGAGCGGTCCATGTTCTTCTAATTTGTCCATATCATTTAAAACAAATCTACTATATTGAAGGAACTCCAATAAAAAAAAAACAGATATATAATGCTATAAACACAATCATGTCCACCGACCATCGTCTACAAGGTGTCGAAAATAGAATACATGCGTGCTTATGAGAATATTTCTTTTAGCCGCTACACGACTACCGACTACACGGCTATTTTTGTAGCCCGTAGCCAACTTAGGCTAATTTCTATTTTTCTTGGCTACAAAAAACAGATTAGCGCTGCCAATACAATAAATGCATGAAATGGTGGTTTTAAAAAGGCATTTTTCATTTACTTTTTATTTGTGAAATTTTCCATTTAGTTCTTTTTTCATCAATTTCTAATTTGTTTCATTTATATATATTTTTTGGGTTTTTTATTGAAATTGGTAAATATGTAATAGTCATTTTTACTGTTTATACGTATTTATTATATTGTTTAATGTAAGTGTTTAGTACAATTTATATGCAAATATGGACGTGAACACTTCATACACTGAAGTCTTTGTTTCCACTATTTTAGCAATAGTACATATAAAGTTAATTAAATTTTCTTGAGACATTTAAAAAAAATTTTTTACACAAATCCACTTAAAAAAATCAAGTTTGTTTTGTTTTGGTTAACTTTAATACATACAGTATTGGGCAAAACCTAAGAAACGTTGTCCAATATTAGCTTCTGAGTCAAATTATGTTTAAACGAACATATTTCAATTCAATGTTTTAATGCAGTTTTATTAGTTTCTGTGTCATACAATATTACAAAAAAAAAAATTTGTAATTATCTCTCACCTAACGGTTCTTTTAGTACAACAACAAAAATTACTCAAAAATTCATTGGGCAAAACCTAAGAAACTTTTAATATTTTGTATAATAACCCTTATTTTTTATTACTGCGGCGCACCGACGCGGCATAGATTTGATTAAATTATCAATTATTTTTGGATCTATGCGTATCCATTCATCTTCCAGACACGAAAATAAATCGTCTCTGTTGGAGAATCGTTTCGATCCAACATTCCTCTTCAATATGGAAAATAAATTTTCGATTGGGTTCAAATCGGGCGATTGGGCCGGCCAATCAAGCAATTGAATCCCTTTCGATTGTATCCAGTCCTTTACCAACTTCGATGAGTGTTTCGGATCGTTATCATGTTGAAACACCCATCGAAGTGGCATATTCCACTCGGCATATGGCAACATCTTATTTTCTAAAATGTCCCTATACACAAATCTGTCCATTTTGGTAGAAATTCTGTGGAACGGCCCTAGACCATGACCTGAAAAACACGTCCACACCATCACATTGCCACCCCCATGCTTGACAGTTTTTTTACAATATCGGGGTTTAAGCCTTTCACCAGTATTGCGTCTCACACGACATATGCCATCCGAGTTGAACAAATTAAATTTGCTTTCGTCGCTAAAGAGCACACTTTTCCACTTTTTAACTGGCCAATCAAGATATTTTTTTGCAAATTCGAGCCTAAAAAATCAGGCATTAATGGTTGACTTGTAAGCTTAAAAATACTTACCGTTTTTTTGCGTGACGTTTTGTAAGAAGAGGTTTTTTGGAAGCTTTATAACTTTTCAACCCAGCCTCTCTCGCCCGTCTGCGGACTGTGCTGGCATCAACACTTAAGCCTAATAAAACTGATGTTTTACGAGGTCTTCCTCCAGGATTAATATTGAGTACAGTTCCTTTATCTTTATAAAGGTTTATCCATTTGGAAACCATTGATTTGCTTACTTTTAACAAATTTGCAATTTCAGCCTGTGATTTGCCTGCATTATAATGCGTTATAGCATTCAATTTAAATGCTTCACAATATTTTTTACGTTGCATTTTATTTTAATTTTAAATGCGAAATTTATTCGTTACACGCTTTTAAATGCATATTAGATCACCTTTTCATAAGAAATCATCGAAAAAAATAAGAAGTTACCGTTATCTTAAAAAAAACAAATTTATTGTACAAAAGCAAAAAGTTTCTTAGGTTTTGCCCAATGAATTTTTGAGTAATTTTTGTTGTTGTACTAAAAGAACCGTTAGGTGAGAGATAATTACAATTTTTTTTTTTAATATTGTATGACACAGAAACTAATAAAACTGCATTATAACATTGAATTGAAATATGTTCGTTTAAACATAATTTGACTCAGAAGCTAATATTGGACAACGTTTCTTAGGTTTTGCCCAATACTGTATGTCAAAACTGATGTTTATTTTTTGTAGTTAGTGGTCAATAGTCGTTAAAAGAATTAAGTAGCTGGCGACTTGGCTATTTTTGTAGCCCGCTACTTTTGTAGTCGATGGTCGGTAGCCTTTGATTGTGTTTATAGCATAAGAAAAAACGTCAAGTGAAAAAATTGGCGCTCGCCCATATTTCCTGAGTAATGGGCCTACTATGGATGTACAACATTTTTTTAAATATCAATATGGGTATCATTGAAGAGATCTTTAAGGAAATACTCAAATTTTGAGTCGAGTGAGAGAGAGCAAAAACATGCTGAGAGCAGTGTAGCCAGATGAGGGGATTTCTCCCCAAATTGGGGATTTTAGCAAAAGTTTTGGGACAGAAATTCAATATTATTAGCATTTTGATTTATTGGCATTGAATTTTATATTATGAATGTTTCTTCTACCTTGACTACTGTCTATTTGAAAGAACATATTAAAAGCATGATATTAATTGGTATGTGTAGACACCAGATAGTGGTTTAAATATTTTTGTACGTTCTACAGACAGTGAAAGCAATATGCATGATGAAAAAGGCTTTTTATGTTTCGCTTAAAAAGGAAAATAGTTGTATTCAGTTAGTTAAATGCGTTTGTCAATCACTAAATTTAAAAGGCTCGGAAGCAGCAAAATCAATACCCAACTCTGTCGAGTTTATTGTGAAGGAACTGTATAACTACTTCTCGCACTCTCCACTGCAAACAATAAAGTATAAACAAGTATTCGATTAAATAAATTTAGGCGTAGATTCAAATAAATTTTTTAAACTTGTGGAAATATCAAATACCAGATTGCTGTGAAAAGATTCTGGGAGAAATGGATTGAGTTACAACATAATTTTAAGTAATAGCTACAAATACCAATGATAAAATGACACAACATTTGTCGGCTGAGCTTAATATCAATTCTAATAAGTTGTATTTAATTTTTTCAAGTCCAATAATAAATGAAGTAAGTGCGGTCAACTCATCATTTCAAGGCGATAATATTTATCAACATATATTATTGATATGAGCATTTAATGTTACTTGTTATGTCAATTTGTTCAAAACTTTTAAGGCCACAATATATTCGATATAAAATAAACGTTTTAATTATATTATGCTATGAGAAATTGCGCTTGTTACCACTTTCGGGCCAAATCGATTTAAAAAAATGTTTACAATACTTAACTGTACTAGCAAAAGAAATGCTTAAAGGATTCCCCGAAAATATAAACAACTACGAACTCTTCAAAAATTTACAGTTTAAAAATATTGAAAACAGGAAGAAGTTTGATTCAGTGTATAAAATTTTTAAAATATCAATGGACTCTAAAGTTTCATTAAGAACAAAAATTTTCATGCTCAAACACATGTTAGGCTTTTGGGCAATAGTTTACGAATACAAAGACAATGCTGGAAATTATTTCTTTCGTAAAATAGCTGCATCTGTGTTCAATCCGTTAATTATGCCAATAAGTTACTCTTTTGTAGAAGAATATTTTCTTGCATGAACACAACGAAAACAAAACTAAGGAGTATGGAATGTCGGAATCAATGATAAGAATAAAATCCCATTAAAATAATTATAAAATCTGCTGTTATAAGTTTGAAGTTCCTGAAGCAGTGATAAAAAGTTTTAAATCGGAAAATATGTACAAAAGAGTTGAACAAGATTACGACAATTTTTTTTGGAGGACAAAATTGGGGATTTTCGTTTAGAAACGGGTATTTTTGGGGATATCATTCGTCAAATTAGGGACAAGAGCCAGAATTTTTCTGGCAACATGGTTAAGAGCAAAGCTTACTTTTGCGTACAAACTTATTAATAGATAACAGTAGGCTGCCGACAGTATCCCGTCACGTTTATATAGCGAAGAAAGCTTTGAGTCCAACACAGCTTCAACGGTGGTCGGTTGTTGCTGTAGCCGATTAATACCAATTTATATGTTCGTAAGCAATAATAAAAAATATGAGTGCTGGCGCTAAAATATGAAGTGTGGAAAAAATAAGTGCCTAAAAATATCTTATTTTAGTTAACAATCATTACATTAAAGATGCATTAAAAACCAATAGGTTTTAAATAATTGAATGATTTGTTTTAACAAATTAAAATGCGATTGCAATTAATTAAATAGTTTCCTGGTAAGCATTTGTGATTACTAACTGATTACGTTTGCAAATAAACTTAAAGTAATCATGATTACTTAAGGAAACGATAATAATCAGAAAAAATTAAACGTAGTATTTTTAAAGATTTCCTATATGATATCTCTGCAACTACTGATCAGTTAAAAGCTAATTCTAGTGTAAGTTTTAGATACAAGCCGATCTCGAATTATACTAACGAGTATACATATGACATGCAACTTTCGTCATTTTCAATATAACGGTATAACTTGAAAAACTATTAATAGTTTAAAACAAAGTTTAAAACAAGTAAAGAGTAAACAAACAATTATAAAATAAGTGATATACTTTGATGTATGTGGAATTATCTTTTGAACCGTAAAAGATAGACAGTTGAAATTTATTTTATTGCATATTCGACGACCCTCTTCCTGTAAGTCGGTTATTAAGTCGAATTTTTTTGACAGAATTATTAATTCAACAGGCGACCTCTTGAGAAAGTGAATAAAAAATTCGCGAAACGTTGGAAAAATATGTGGTAGAAACTCTATTTTACATAAAACAATTATGTTTTTATTACCTAAAAAATTTTACTACAAGTTTAAACAATTAAAATAATAGAAATGATATTAAAGCTATTGGATTCTAACCTGCAGTATCATAATCTATCACTATATTTCATAAGATTGACTATACAACTGTCTAAAATTTAGACGAGACTCTAAACTCACACCAGCGCACACTGTTCGTAGTAAACACATGCACGATTCCACTCAAATGATACAAGTTTTTTAAATGATTATTACTTTTGTATTATTGTACGTAAATAAGATTTTATTGGAGTAGTGGATATTGTTATCTGCTTAAAATGTATGAAAGCTTAAAAGTAAAGAGAAAGTAACATAACTGTGTTATATTTTTTCAGCAAGAACAATAAAATAGCTACGAGTACGATTATAACAAATGACTCGTTGTATACTGACAATTATTTCATTTCATACTGTTAAACTTCATGCATTTAAGTTGGCATAGCTGAATAAATAATTTTATTTTTTTGAGTAATAACAACCAAAAAAATAAGTAAATAAATTTAGTGTACCTATCGATAAACAATTTTGTAAATTAAAAACGTTAAAAGGAAGTAGTTTACACAAAATATCGATAGAGGTACATATTTACTTTATACTATTTAATTTAAATAAATTTAATATTTTTAGGTAGCAGAAGTAACATAGTTCAATCTTAGCACTAGTTTATGAAAAAATAAATGAAAAACACTTATTCCTATAAAATAAACATTATTTAAAAAAAAAACATCTACATTTTTGTCTATTTTAATTAAATTTTTTCATTTCAGGTAACACAAAAAAGTTTAGGTTTAACGCTAGTTTATGAAATATATAATTTTACCAAAATCTTTTCCTTTATGTCGATACTGTCCATTTTTAAACATTAAAAAAAAATGTTTAAATATTTTTTTTAATTTTTCGTTTTTGTTTGTAATTGAGTCAATTTAATTTTTGTTGCATCAGATATGTTAAACGAAGTTTCCAATAATAAACTTTCAGTCTTAAATTGCACCCAACAAACTCTTTATGAGTTACAGTGTAATTCTTAAAATTAACGTTGATTTTTTAAAAACTGATGAACTTTTCGATTTTTCAAAAATTAGATTTAACAATTAATAATAAAAAAAAGGTATAAGAAGTATACCCACTTTACAGTCCTTGCATTGTAGTCAGCTAATTTTAGAAACAATTAATGATTCTTACACAAAGAAAAAAACCTGTTTATGTACATTTCAATGTTGATATACTTTGGAAATACTCAAACTGTTTCAGAATAATTTCAGATATTTGTTTTGTCAGAATTAATCGGTCTAAAAAATCACGTCGAGGGGTGATAAGAATTCACTCATAGAATGGCGATTCCTAATTTCACTTGCAATGGCATAATGTAGAGTTGTGTAGTTCGTGAACGACATAGTTTAATTTAGTTACGTACTCAGACTCTCAGGGGCTCTTTTTACTGAGCTCTTTAGCTCAGTTGCTGAGTACTTTTCCAGTTCATCATTATTTGTATGCAAACAGATGTTTAATTAAAAAGAGTAAAACCTTAAAACTTTTTTTAGTACAAATAAAGCAAAAGAATCCTTTTATAATCACAAAATATATTATTATAATCCAATATTCTTTATTAATTTTATCGGTTTACAAAAATAAAGTCGGATGAAAGTGGATACTTACATACATACATAAAATTAATCTTTAAAATATTTTTTAATTGCACAATTTCTCATTAGTATGTGTGGATATGTTTTTAATTTCTGATAAATTTATCACAGAACACTAACAATTTTATGAGTTAAACATATTTGAGCTCCTCAACAGATCAACTGGATTAGCTCAATTGTGTTCAGATCTCTGATTGAGCTAAAATATCAACTGGTTTCGCTGATTCTAATGCAAAGAGTGTTCTCTTTGATAAGCAGATATACCCAACTTTAGCATAATGTACACATCAAATTAGTTTTCTTCTGTATTCCACGATTCAACCATCCTAATTGCAGTATGATCATGCATGCATCATATGTTATTTTGCTCCATTGTATCAATAAAACGTAAACGTAAGAGGCCTAAACTTATCAGGAATGTATAAATTAGTATTTGTGGCTTTCGAAGCGGTAATATGTTGCTATATAAATACCGCAACTGATGTGTTTGCTTTTGCCTTCATCGCAAAACGTTGTGACTCTTTGTCGATTTGGGTTTTAGAGGTACATTATTTGAACTCCTTTGTTTCTCTTTTACAGTTATTAGCAAAACTAAATCCATTTAACTGTCTAACGTGTTGGAACAGGCTTTTCACAATTTTGCTTTTTATTTTATCTATTTATTATTAAGTACGTGGACTTCAACTGCAAAATTTAATGTAGTAGGAACGTTTTCATGATTGTTTTTAAATATTTTTGTTCTTAAAAAATGTATTGACCAATAAACAGGCAGATCGTTTTAGACTTTTTTCAACAACAATACAAAAAACAAGTAAGTGTGCTATACTCGGCTATGCCGAAGCTTAAATATACTTCACCAGCTATGTAAACATTTTTAGTAAAGTTACCCCAATCAAAAAAAATTTTAGTATCTCCCTAAAGTTCTATTCAATAGCTTTAAAATGATACCCATCTTAATATTTAAAAAAAATTTTTAAATTTACAGCCTCTATCAAACTATATGAACACAGGCCACAAGCATTTATTGTACCCTTTACCACAAAAAGTGGAAAAAGGGTATAACTAAGTATGTCATTCCCTGTGTAATTTCTACAATATCAATTTCCGACCCCATAAAGCATATATATTCTGACTTCTTACGCATGTACACTAGCAAGGACAGAAAAATTAATAGTGACATTGAAAATAATGAGTATTGAATTATTTTTTAATATTAAATATGTTTGCGTTAATCAATTTATTGTTTTTTTTTTATTTTTAATCTCTAAAATGCCACATTACTTAAAGCATATATTAGCGGAAATCACTCTTCGTAGCCTATCTGCAAGTCTAGTATATTTACAACGATTTTTGTTACGTAGCGTAAGTGCTTATCTTAACCGTTTAGCAAATTTATTGTAGCACCTGATTTTTAGAAACATTAATAATTTTTTTAAAAGTTAGATTTAAAAATCGCAAAAGTTTTCTTTTGTCGGTAGAAAATGGTACCCTAGCCGCGACTCTTCTGAACGAGTTCCTTTTGACTCGCGTTTTCGACTCATTTTCGATACTGTTTTCAATCGTACTTATAATCAAATACGATACTTTTTCGAGTCAATTGTTGATCATATTACTAGCCGTATACGAGTCTTCTTCGAACCATATTATACGAACATTTTTTTTTATTTTTTATTTATTGATTCAGTTTAGTAATACAACATTTCTAATTATATTTTCTCCAAATGAAGCATTTCAAACAACGTTTTGCATATTTTTTATTACACGCCGTCTTGACGAGCCATTGATTTGTTCAAACATTGAACAATTTCATAAGCGCACATTTAAATGGCTTGTGTAGGCCATCGTTGTCGATATCATGTCGTGTTCAAACACCGAGAAAACGAAGCATTAACATCGCCAAGTTTTTTCCACGCAGACAAACATGAACAAATGTTAGTAACCTATTCGTCATGACGTAGTGTTACATTTTCTTAAAACCCAAATTAAAAAAATGAATTTAAAAAAAAATTAAAAAAAAATTATATTCGAGTCTCATTTTAAACGCACAACTGATTAATCAGTTTTAAGTCATCTTGGGTAGTCTAAAAAGACTCACTTTGGTGATTTCTGTAAAAACAATCTTACAAATGCTAACTGGATTATAACGTATAAACTATTTAAAAATAGATATTTTATACCTTTATCGTATATCGCGTATTTCGACTACATCAGTTAGTAAATTAAATAAAATTGCAAAACTTTTCATTATACTATACATATATATATGTATAGTTTTTCCAAAAAATATAGGGATAGTTATTGAGTACTCATATGTACCTATACATTACAACACTATTTTAACTTGAAAATTTTAGCAAGTAAAGTGTTCATTTACTTTTTCACATTTTTGAGAGTAATTTTGGAAAATTTCTTGTTACTCTCTCGTTGCAAATTTTTACTAGTAAAGTAAACGAACACACCTTTTGTTTATTGCAGACGCATATGTATATATATTCCTTCACAAAAGTTTTTTTTTATCAAAAAAGAAAATAAAAATTGATGGCCCTTTTAAGGCTAATTTTGGATTAGTTTTGAATTGAAAATTGTCTACCTTTTAAATCAGAAAACATGTACAGTAGCTCCAAGCGAAACTCGTACACTTTAGACTAATTTTTAAACTATCTTTTAACATTAAGTAAGAAGCTCTTAACAAATAAAACTGTATTTATTTTATTAGTTCATTTTATAACAAATTTAACAAAACATAAAAACTTTAAATTATTATTCAATAAAAAATTTTTTTTAATAAAAAACATAAAATAATAGTAATTTCTGTGACAAAGCCAAACTCGTACACCACACTTCAATCAAATATTATTTTGTTGGTTTTAAATATTATTATTTGGTGTCTATCTATTTGGCATACTGCGCACAAGGTTTTCGCAAAAACTCGGTTCAATTTTGCCCCATTCGTCCTGAAGAACTCTTTTCAAGCATCCTTAGAACTTATTGTTTGACTACGAATTTTACGATCGAGATAGCTCCACAAATTTTAGACTGGGTTTAGGTCTGGACTCTGGGCTAGTGTATCCATAACATGTGGACAATTATAAAGTAGCCATGATCGCACATTATAAGCCTTATGCTTAGGTTCGTTGTCTTGGTAAAAATAAAAGTTTTCACCAAGACAAAATTTCTGCTTACAAACTGGCAAACTTTCTTTTAAAATGTTCAGATACATATGCTGATCCATGGTACTATCGATAAATTGTAAAACACCGGGCCCAGATGCAGAAAATTATCCCCAAACCATTACTGACCCACCACCGTGCTTAACTATAGGTTTCATGTTTTAGACAAGCAACTCCTCATTGGATTTTCTCCATACAAAAGGTCTTCCATCTGAACCAAACAAGTTGAATTTACTTTCATCTGTGAATAATACTTGCTTCGAAAATGAAAAATCCTTTGTTTCATGTTCCTTGGCAAATCGTAACCTTCTCTTTGATTTCTCTTATTAAGCAGAAGTTTAACTCTTGTCCTTCTACTATTGAAATTAGCCCTTTTTAATATGTTTCTTATGGTCTGTGGGCAACATGTGTTTCCTAAGTCTTTCTACACAACTTGTACGAGTTTCGGAGCACTTAAAAATGGGTTCCTTTTTATTTGACGTAAAATATATTGCTCGTCTTTAGCAGAGAAAATTTTGTTATATGCACTTTTCTTCTTGGTCGCAATCCTCTCTTCCATTTTACACCTTTTTATAATATATTGCACTGTTGATAGGCTTCTATCAACTATCTCAGATATTTATCGCAGCGATTTATTATTATTATGATGTTGAATTATTAATTTTCTTACTGCGACAGAAGTGTGTCCTCTCTGTCTACCCATTTTGTTCTCTTTTGTAACTCTTTCAAACAAAAAATCAAATAAATGACAATAAAAAAGGTAATAATGGGAAAACTCCCTAATTTTTTTAATTATTTTTACGAAATATCCCGAAGTTAGATGCAAATTAAAAGAATGTTGCCAAATTAAATAAGACTGTAGAGTTTGGCTTTGGCGTCGAAAGTTGGCACTTTTTAAAATATTTATCTGTATTTTAATAAATAAATTTCTATTCAAAATTTCGTTTCTGATATTTAATTAAGTACATAGTTTTGTACTAAAATTAAGTAAATTTATTTTATTAGCCTATTTAGTTTTAGACATATAACGTAAAGAAATTTGTTTTCATAGGTGTACGAGTTTCGCTTGGAGCTACTGTAGTTTTAAAATTTTTTCAACACATTTCAAATTATACACTCTAATGCTGTGTTTAGAGGGCGTGTACAAGTCATATGTATGTCAAAATTGCTATCCATATGTTGTTTGTTGTGTATGTCACAATCTGTGTTTAACATACGGTTTATAACTATCATGTTCAAACTTGCATATGTTACGTACATACGACATAACCTTTAATTGTAGAAGAGAAAACTAACATGCTTAAAACAGTGATATCAACGGTTCATTTTGTAAGCAATAACAATTTAGAAAAAACAACGACAAGCACAATACTGCTTTTACTTATTATTATTATTTATATCAAAATTGATATATAATAAATTTGCCATAGTATAAAATTGCACTTGGCTGCGTTCGTTGTAAGAACACGTCACAAGCTGAAAACTGTACGTTCAATTCAGGTACTTAGCGTAGTTCGCATGAAGTACATGTTGCAAACTTAAAATTAAGGTACTCGGCACATTTTTTCTTTTTTATTTTTACATTTGAGGTTGTTAGTTGCCCTAATAAAACAATTAACATACAAGTCTTGATTATTGTACACGCAAAATAATAATATAAATGCAAGTGTTAATTATAAGTTGTAAAAGAGAGAAACATTTTAAAAATGCACATTGAATAAAAAATTGTTATAGGCAAATTCGTATTTGCGGTATTTTTCAACTTTTCGCTACCTGTAATTTTTCACAGTGCTATAGGATGGTGCTTCATCGCCATATAAAGATTTAAGTTCATCAATGCACTCTTGTCGTGATAATCCACGTCGAAAGTTGTGAAAAATGATGGCACGAAAATGTTCACGAGTTAATTCCATTTTTTTCTATATTAATTTTTTCAAGTCACTGTTAACAACACAAATAATGGTCGTACGTCAAAACGTTTTGAGTACGATTATGCTTAAAAGTGACAAACTTTCCAATGGAAATGTCAGATTGCACTTGGCAGCACTCAGTGTTGCCAGGTCAGAAATATATATAGCAGCCCTCGTATTTGTTAGAAATTTCTACATTGAAAGTGTCAGCATTATTATTTTTTTTTACCCATGTACATATATACATAAGAAGATGTAAAGTAATTTTCAAATAGTCGTCCTACAGAAAAGTGGACCTAATTTTTTGAGTACATATCCACTAAGAAAATAAATTAATTAGTAGATAGAAATAAGAGCAATAAGTAAAATTTCTATTCATTTTTTACCAAAATTGGTGCTGAATTTAATTTTATAGATGCAATAAGCGGTAATAATCTCCAAATACTAAATTTTAATATTTCTCTTGTATCATTATCTTTTATAATATTTCAAGCACTTGGTCAGTTTTTAAAATGAAAATTTCGATAATTATCTTTTATTTACAAACATATTAAAAAAAAGTTTCAAGGCTTTCTGTTTTTCTGTCGTGGTTAACAAGTTTATGGAAAAGCCCAAAAATTATTTTTTATCCTACGATCAATGTATATAAATATATTCCCTACAAAAGTTCAAAAAATATATTATTTTATTTTCAGAAATCTAACTTTTATCGTAAAAACAATTTGAGCGGATATTTTAAAAGTGGAAGTTAGCATCACTGAAAACATCTGTTGTCATATAGTTTTACCTATCAAAATAGAGCGTGCTCTAAACAAAAAACTGACACATGTTATATAGGAAAATAACATATGTTAAAATTTATGAGGTTTACACGGTGTGCATTGATTTACATATGAAAAATCTGAGATTCCATATGACTTGTACATGCCGTCTACACACAGCATAAGCAAAGTTAGAAATAAATATTATAATATTTTGCAAAAAAAACTAAACCAGGTTATCTAAAAGTCTAAATTTTAATTTTAAAATTCCTCTAACTCGATTATGTAAACGTTAAGATTAAAGTACTGTTTTGTACGTAAGTTTTTTTAAATCAGACAAATTTAAGAAATGCCAAGCATTATTGGCGAGAACAATAAAATTGCATGAAGAGAAAAGTTGGACCCATTTTACACTATAAAAGCAGTTTCATGAAATTTTTGGTTGTTGGGAAGAGGTGTGGAAACTCAAGCGCAGTGAGCAAACTGGGATGGCTACAATTTTAAGGGGATGCTTTTCCATTAGATTTGTATACGTTCGCTGCATACGTTTTGTTGTTTCTCTCGACAATCTTTAAAACATAAAAACGGTCGATACATTCCCAATCCGTTGAAAGCTAGTAAGCTACTGACCGATATTTTTGCACGAGCAAAAGAAATAGTACAGATAATTTTTTTTAATTTTATAGAGTTGTTAATTTACTAAAATTTCTTCAGTTTTGGTAGAAAAGAAAGGAACAATAAATGTTATCAAAAATTATAAAAGCAATGTCAGAACAATACTTAAATTGGAAGAGAGAGTACAAAATTATAGCGATACAGTTTGTTTTGGTACATTTCAGGATTCTTTTTGGTAAAAATATTTTTTTCTTTAGTTAACACCGCAATGTGGTCAATATTTTGAGATAGCGGCCAAAACTCCTTTTGGTTTTTGTTCTCCGATTTTAAAGTTATTAGACTTATATGAAAGTAGACAGTAGTAAACCTTGGGAGCCAAAAAATTAGAACTCTATTTCAACTATTTCACTGAGAATAGGGTGGTCCAAAATGGGCTTTTTCAGAATTTAGTAAATTTATGATATTTTTAGTTAATTTTTAAAGTTTAAATAATCATAACTTTTTGTTTTTCAAGATTTTTGGACGAAATAAATTATGTGTTGTAACTTAACTTATTTCCTATTACTCTACTGTTTTCAGAACAATTTAAATATTTTTTTTTTAAAGAGGGTCAAATTTCTCAGATATTTCCTACTTCATAGAGCACAACTCCTGTGAGTCAAGCTGAGTCAAAACAAAAATTTACTATTTTGTAGTCCTAACTCTCCCCTACATTCCTATATATACTTGTCCATGCATCGGGACTGCACTTTTTGAGCTACAGCAATTTTTCTGACCCAAGGTAAGATATTCGGTACAAATGCACGTCATATTTTTTGAGAACTTTTTTTGTATGTGAAAGTGCCTATTATGCATATATTTTTATAAAATTTTGTACAAGAGTTCTTATTACCAAAAAATAATTCTGTTGAAATTGGGAGAAGTTGGCCCATATTTAGACCTAGTCCACATAGAAGGGTGTATCAAAATTTTGACAAAAATGACAATAGAACTCTCAAATTATGTGGTATCTGGCAATTCATTTGGAAAAGGTAAAAAATGATTTTATTGCCATCTAATATTACATAACTTAAATACCTGAAAATTGCAAATAAATTTAAAAACAATGGAAATAACTGTTAAAACCAAGTACCTGGCTAAATTCAGTTATAGTGTTCTATCTGATATATATTTTGAACGGAAAGATGAAAACGACATTATTTTACATATATTACATATAAAATTGCAACATGACTTTAATTTTTAAATGGGGATGTGATGGGTCCTCTGGCCAGAAACAATACAAACAATGTAATGCGGAAAATTCATCAGATGCCAATTTATTCATGATTTCTTTCGTTCCATTACGTTTAACAAAAACTTATATTGGTTCAGAGCCGTCAACTAGTAGAGCTGCAGAGATAGATGTATGAAAGAATGAAATTCCCTCGTCAACAAAATTTTGTAGACCAATAAAGTTTGCTTACAAAAAAGAAACTAAAGATGTCATAACTGAAGAAGTTGGCAAAATAAGAGATGAAATTAAAGAACTTCAACCAGTGATATTTGAATTTAATGACCAATGCATCGAAGTTAACTTTAAAATGTCACTTACAATGATCGATGGAAAAGTTGCACAAGCTTTAACCGAAACAAAGTCTTCGTCAAGCTGCACCATATGCCAAAAAACATCAAGTCAATTGAGCCAACCACCAACACAAGACGATAGTTTTAATGAAGCATATTAATTTGGAATGTCACCTCTTCATGCCAGAATTCGTTTTATGGAGCATATTCTTAAATTGGGATACGATTTGAAATTTGGCCCATTAGGCGAAACAGTGAGAAACAACAAAGAAAATTTGGAAAAAAGAAAACAAAAAAAAAGATATTCAAGAAAAATACCCTGAGATAGGCCTTATAATTGACCAGCCAAAGCAAGGAGAAGGAAATTCTAATGATGGAAACACAGCAAGGAGATTTTTTTCCGGTCCAGAAACTGCAGCTTCTATAACTGGAGTAGATTATGATTTAATACGACGATTCCAAATCATATTAGAAGTTATAGCATGTAGCAAAAAGATAGATACAAAAAAATTTGGTCAGTATGATTATGAGACAGCAACCAAAAATATTCCTGGAGACATATGCCAACCACAGTTCACAAAATTTTGTTCCATGGGGAACAAATAATTCAGCACAATATGCTTCCAATTGGAGATCTCTCAGAAGAAGCGCAAGAAAAAAGGAACAAAGACTACAGATTCTTTCGCGAGCACAATATAAGAAAAATTTCCACATATTGTGCTAATGAAGGTCTTATTAATATTTTGTTGTGCACATCAGACCCATATATGTCCAGTATTCGACAAAAATGGAAATCAACCTCATTAGAGTTAGATGAAGAAGCTAAACAACTGCTGCAAATGTTCTATTATATTTATACACGATTCACTGGACTCCATTTTCTTACAAATTTGTTTAAGTGATTTGGTACCATTTGCTAAAAATGATGTATCAGACCAGTATGTTGATAGATCATAATACACGATAAGATTCCATTGACTTGTAGATATATACGTCGATCCTATTTCTTCAAAATGAACCCCTAGCTGAGATGGCCTGTTGATGATTGCCATTCTAAGAATCACTGGTAAAATAAGTAGCAAAGACAACAGGGCATTGCATATATTAATTGATGGTAGTCTTACTCTCTTGCTTTTGGGTTCATTGATTTGATCTTCTTCTGCCGTGTCTTTATTTGTTGCATTTGAAATCAGTTCTGTTGAGTTTCTTCCTATTGAAGATAATGCACAGTCGAAGACGATGTATAGGCCTTTTACAACAAGCAACCCGAATGCATCCATCATTCGCAGGATAGACTTTTAATATTCTTCCTAGCGGCCACTTCATCGGCATAGTGTTATCTTCTTTAACGATAGTTATGTCTCCTGGTTTGATGTCAGGACCTTGAGTTTTCCATTTATGATGCTGTTAAAGCGCATACAGATATTCAGTTTACCATCTTTTTCAAAATTCATATTTGATTTTTGTCACCAGTTTCCATCGTGGTAAAGGTGATATTTTTCTTGAGCTTGCAGCGGTGTCAAATTGAGATGTAAGAGCTTCACCGATCAGTAAGTGTCCTGGAGTTAACGCAATCATATCAGAGGGGTCGTTAGAAATAGGTGTTAATGGCCGAGAATTCAATATGGCTTCAATTTCAATGATAACCATTTCGAATTCTTCATAAATCAATGAAGTTGTACTTAATCTCCGTATAAGAAGATTTTTATCTGATTTGACAGCTGCTTCCCAAAGTCCTCCAAAATGGGGAGATTTCGCTGGAATAAAATGGAACTGTATTCCTTTTGAGCTACATGTTGAAACTATTAATTCTTTCTCATTATCAAAGAATATTCATTGTGAGAGCTCAGCAAGTTCATTGTTGGCTCCCACAAAGTTTGTTGCATTATCACTATAGATATTTTGGCAACGTCCTCTTCTACAAATAAAACGTTTCAAGGCGCCGATGTAGGCATCAGTTGATAAATCACTCACCAGTTCAAAATGAACTGCCTTTATCGCAAAGCAGCAAAATACAGCTACATATGCCTTTGTTGGTCATTTCCCTCTTATTTTGTAATGAATCCATATCGGTCCAAAATAAACAGCACCTGTATTAATGAATGGCCGTGCTGGAGTAACTCTGTCCCGTGGGAGGTTTCCCATTAATTGTTGACATAGCTTTGGACGGGCCTTGCAACATTGTACGCATTTTTACACAGTTTATCTTGCAATGGATTTTCCTTTGATCGGCCAAAACCCTTGTCTTACGATTCCTAGTAAGGCTTGTGCTTGCTTCTTCGTGGATTTATTTAAATAAAAGCTTCACTAATGCATCATTGTCCGGAAGAATGATTGGATGTTTTAAATCGTAGCGTAGTGCTGATTCCTCCAATCGTCCTCCCATTCACAAGATGCCTTCCTTATCAATAAATGGAGTTAAACTGAGAATTGGACTTGTTTTGGCGACTTCTTGATGTTTATCTGATTGCTTGATTTCATTCAAAAAATCATAACTTTTAAAGGCACGTACAATAACTTTTAGTGATGCGTCAAGTTCCTTTGTACTTAAAGCCTTCAGTAGCGACCTCGGTGAATATTTTTCAGATGTGTTTCTAACGAAATGGAAGACATATGATATTATTCGCTGTAGCTTCTTAAATAAACCCTTATGATTGATATCGTATACAAAACTGTAGTTGTCTGTAGTTCACAAAACAATCGTTGAATCTTTCTTTCCTTTAGGACCAGAGGTAATTTGTAATTGTGGCCGATGAGACTCTTTTGGCCAGCATTCTTGCCTTCCGTGTAAAAATAATGGTCCTAAAAACCATAAATGACTCTCTGAAAGTGCCTTTGCTGTCAAACCTCTTGAGAGAATGTCCGCTGGATTATCTTTAAATGAAACGTGCCGCCATTGTTGTGGAAGGGTCAGTGTTTGAATCTTTGAGATCCTATTACCCACAAATGTATGAAAAGATGATGATTTCGATTATATCCATGAGAAGACAATCCCAGAGTCTGTCCATAAGAAAATTGGTCAATTTTTCCCTTTCATAACCTTTCGAAGGCGTTGAGCTAATTCTGCAGTCAGAAGTGCTGCTCAAAGTTCTATTCGTGATAAGGTTTGTTTTTTGAGTGGTGATACGCGAGACTTTGCACAAAGTAGCTTTGTAATTATTCTGTCGCCTTTACACATTGATCGAATGTATGCTGTTGCACCAAAGGCTCTTTCTGATGCATCTGCAAAGATGTGAAGCTGAGTAGTTAATGGGATGCTATCCTTGAACACGTGTCGTGTTATTTAAAGATTGTTTAATAAGTTTAGAATTTCGCGGAAATTTGACCATGTTGCGCTGAGATCATCAGGTAGTGCTTCGTCCCATGTCAATGTCATCTGCCAAAGATGTTAAATAAATATATTTGCTTTCGCAACAATTGGTACCAATAGTCCAAGTGGATCAAAGAGTTTTGCCAAGTCGGAACTAACTGCGCGTTTTGTAATCATTTTAACAGGTTCCACCTTTACCTTTATGCAAAGAAGATCTTCTTTAGGCAACCATATTAGACCCAGAGTTTTAATAGATTCCTTCTCTGTGCTGTTAAAATCAAGATTTACTTCCCGATCATCTTGTGCAATATTTCGAAGTAATTGTTTGTTATTCGTATTCCATTTACGACAGTTGAATCCATGTTGTTTTAAAATATGAGAGAGCTGTTGTTGTATTTCGATTGAAGTACTTTAGCTGTCTGATCCTCCAAGACCATCATCTACATAGAAATTTTCTCTTAGCATTTGAGCACCTAGTGGATAATCTCCTTCATTTTCGAACGCAATTTGTTTATGAGGTCTTGTTGTCAAATATGAAGCAGCTCGTGCTGATATTATTTTATTGGAGCAGACGGATCATTCCTCCACAGGATAAGTTGGTAATTCCTGTCATCTGGATGTACATCTTTTCAATATCTGTGGTAAATACAAATCTTGATAAACGAAAGCGGATGAGTATCAAAAATAGATCACTTTGAACAATTGGACCAGTGTATATTAAGTCATTAAGTGAATAACCAGATAATATTTTAGCGAAAGCGTCGAAAACAGCCCGAAGCTTAGTGGTTGTGCTATCTGGTTTTATAACACAATGGTGCGAAATAAATAGTTGGTATTGAGTAGATATCTATTTCTGTCATGCACTTCATTTTTATATATTCATTCATAAAATTTATGTATTGATTTTTATTCAGTGGATCCTTCATTAATCGTCGTTCAATACTAAGGAATCGTTTGCGGGCTGTTGTCTTTGAATCGCCTATGTCTTTGACGTATGTTCACGGAACGGCATCTTGACAACAAAACGACCTTCATTATTTCTTTGGATATTTTGAACAAATAACGATTCACATTGTTGTTCATCTTGTGAAAGACCTTTATCATTGGATCCATCGTCTTCCATTCTCCACAGCCGTTCTATGACGTCATTTTATAACTCGTCGTCAAAATTTTCTAGATTATTGGTGAAACTGCGCAAGTTGCAGTGTCCTTGGGAAGATAATTTTCCGGTGATAATCCATCCAAGTGATGTGCTTAACAAGATTGGAAGATTGCCCGACAATTATATCTTTTCCTCTTATATCAAATTAAAGTAATGCTCAGTAGCCAATAGAATCTATACTCTTCCCGAAATATGGATCGGCTAAGTCCAAGTTTGTAATTTGCCATTTGGAAATATTAATATGCAGACTTGGTTGCGGGGGAATGATTGTCGGGATGACAAACGCCTTGTCTCAAACTTATTGTTTATTGATTGCAGCTTCAAATTAACCCTTTTTGCCAGTTCCTACACCATCTATACATAATGATGCTGTTGAAGTTGAAACACCTAGTTTTTTGATGACTTGCTCGGAAATGAGGTTTACTTATGAACCAGAATCAATAACAGCACGAAACTCTACTGAATTTCCGTTAGATGCTGTTATTTTTACTCTTGCTGTTGCTAGTATAACATAATTCCTCTCTGATGATGGGGCATTTGCAGAAGCAGATGACACCGCTACGTTGAAAAAATTGGGGTATACTTCAATGTTCGGGGATGCAATTGAAGTCTGCCTGATTTGTAGAATAAATTTTGATTCAATATGTTACAATGTGTTGTGCTTCTTGTTGCATTTTCTACAGGAGCCTGATGAACAGTCCTTCGAAGAGTGGTCTCCTTTGAAGCAGTTAAAGCATGATTTCCATTATTGCAGAAAGTGTACCTAGAAGCCTTTTTCACCATAGTTGCTGCTGTTTTATTTGAAGTATATGTTGTCTTCTCCCTGCTCGTGATGGATTCGATAGTTTGGAACTGGAATTCCAGAAAAGATAACAGTTCTTTAACTGTTGATAACTCTTTCGGTTTGCTAAGAGACTGATCGAACATCATATGTAAACTTCGATCAGCTTTTTGATTAATATTTGGAAAAGAAGAGGGTTCCATCCCTTTGTCGCAATCCTAATATTGTTCAGCGCCAAAAAGCATTCGCGAGTTCTGTCGTACAGTTTTTTAATGGAAGTAGAGTTTGACGTGCATAACGGTTGATTAATGATTTACTACAAGAACTCGTTTTTTGTTGTATCGTTCTTGTAACATAATTTGATATCAACACTAACACGGACCGACAGACGGACATCGCTCAATCGAATTCGCTATGCATAAGAACACTAAATATATATACTTTATGGGGTCGAAAGTGGATATTGTAGAAATTTTTTCCCGTTTTCCACTTTTTGTGGTGAAGGCTATAACAATTAATGATATCTTCCTTTTATCATTATCATAACTTCTTTATTGTATGTAAAATATGGAAATGACCTTTGTTGTAACGCTCCGATGTTAAAGAATACATTAAAAACTGTGGTTTCTTTTGTTCTTTATTACGCGTAATTTTAAAATCACAAATCTATACAACCTTCACAAAATCCATATTTGCAATTTATACCTTGTTTGCTTTAAGAAGGATATGGAATCGAATTTTTCACAGGTTATATAATAAAGCTTTTGTAAAAAAAAGTGACTCATATAAAAGTAAGTACCAGTGAACATCAGGAGCGATAAAATTTCTATTCTTTTTTTAAATAAATCACAGCGAATGGGACAATCCAAAATTCTAAATAAATTTAAGTTTTTAAATGGCAATAACTTTTTGTTTTTAAAGACTGATTTTGCATTGAATTTTCAAACAAATACGTAACAAATAGTCTGAGTCCTCACCTACACTTGTATACTTCATTATATATCCGTCAAATTCCGCCCGTCTACACCAAAGTATGGTCATATATTTTCTAAAAAATTTATGAATACAATATAAAGGAGGTTCCTTTTACTTTTGTCCATAAAACAAAATTATTATAATTAAGGGTCACAATAATTAACATAAAAATAATAAAAAAATATATGTTTTCTAAATAATAATTATAATGAAATCCTTCGCACAGATACTAAGTAGACATTTAGTACTTTACTAGCTTGGCAGAAATTGAAAAGGGCAGAGTTGATATCTAAAGGGATTGATACATACTGAGCTTAAATATTTAGTTACATTTAATAGGTAAACTCTTTTTTGTTTTGATAGGTGCAGATTATTTTTAACAAAATTCGCCAGGATCAATGTCGCCAAAACGATTTTTTAATAGTTTAAGTCCATATTAGTTAAACATTTTTATAAATAAAAATATTTTTTGTAAAAAAATATAATAAAATTTCATCGAAATGGCCAAAATGTACGTAATGTATGTTTAATTTAAAAAACAACAAATAACAAGTGAACACATGAAAGGTACAGTAATTACTATAAACTAGTTATAGTTTAATTAAATGAATGACAAAAATAATATATAATTGAGATATGATTATTCAACCGAGTTGTAGTTCTGTGATAAGACTGACAATAAATTCCGTGTTTGTGTTGTATAAAGTTTTTTAGTTATTTTATTTATTTATTATTTAATTTTCGGTGTTGTGAAAGTCCAGTTTTTTAATATTTAATAATTTAATATAAAATTCTTTTTATGTAATATTAATAAAGTAAACATTTTTAATAAATATCCCCTGATGAAGTTTGAAAAAAAAAAACAAACGAAACGTTGGGAAAAATACATAAAATTGCTTTGATTCTTATTAATATTTGGAAACAGATAACTGACCAAAATAGCCCAAAGAGATTAGCAAAAATCTCAAAATAATAAGAATAAAAATTGTATGGTTTTATATTTCTAATATGCTGTACACTTAATTTTACAGACATTTGTCAGCGCCCTTTTCCTTGGAATACATTGTATGCGAGTTGAATTTATAAAGCATGTGCTATCTGCGTTCATAGAATTTTGAACACACGATAAAGCATCCAAAAGTTCATACTGCACTCCATTTCGCAGACGAGTCTTCATAAAATCAAAAATATTCCTTCAACCCAGTCGTTATTAGTTGAATAGAATTATCGGCATATAAAGCGCGGGCAGAGCGAGTTTATTAAAATGATATGTACCTGCAGTATCCTGTTTGATGATATGTACCTGCAGTATCCTCTTAACTGTAAACTGCATGTAAATTACTGGGAACATCATAATTAAAATATTCTTTCCAACTAACAACATGATATTTTTTTCATGGGCTTGCATACACATCAAACAGTTTATTAGGGTTTATACAAATTTTTACATTATCTTTGACAACAACAAATAATTTTATTTGTGATAATACAACATTTTGTAGTGCACACTTTTTTTAATTTCTTTTAACTTTAAATACATTCACAAATTCAGGAAGCCTATTTATTAGTTCCTTTAACAGCATTCTTAAACATGAAAAACAATTTTCTCGTATAGTTTTAATGGTTTCAACATCTATCACTTAGTTCAGTGTTACATGCTGACCCATTGTCAATGGTATTTAGTGGGAGGAATGTGTTTAGCTTATCAATGAATTTGGTTATGTTCTCTATTAATTGTTTACAATTATGTACTTTATTTAAAACTGATGGCTTAACAATTTTTAAGGAAAATTAAATTAATTCATACTGCCTACGTCTACATTGTATGATTAAAATTGTAAGTTTAAATTATTCATTTCATTAACTATAGGATACACAGTTCATCGTAAATGTGTTGCGCGTTTTATTATTTCCCGCTTTTGAAATTAAGAAAATATAATACTTCAGCCCCACACAATTTTTTCATATCGACATTTGTCAAGCCAAATTAAATACTCATCATGACTAGTAAAAATCGCTAAATCAAAAAGTAGTTCGCAAAATGTGTTTGAAAATCGCCACGTTTGGCGAGAAATCGCAATATCTGACATCACCGGTTGTATGTGGACTTCGTCTTATCAAATTAATATTGATTGGTTATGAATAATTCTCGTATTCTTTATTACAAAGTTAGTTGGTTAAATAGATGATGTTTACAATGTACACAACCTAAGGTATATAGATGCGAAGAATGGTGATGACGGATGAAGCAATCCACAAAAAGTATCACTGCATTGTGCTGCTGTCTAACTTTTCCTACTTTCTTTGGAAAATATCCACCTACATTAATAAATAATTTTTCTTTCTTAAAATTTTTAGAATTAAAATAAAAAATGAACTTAAGCCAATATCAATTTTATTTCATTTGTTATAATATTAAATCAGTTCAACTTATAATTTCATAAAAATTAAAGTGGTACGCAATGTAATGAATATAGTTTGAAACAGTGGCTAAGTACTATTATTACACAGATCCTACTGATATATATTAAAAAAAAAGATGTAGACCACATAATGTTGCAACTATATTTAACTTAAAATTTTTGACCAATTCGAAGAACTTCTCTGACTATGATCGCTAAAAAAATACATTGTAAAAATATAAAAAAATAGAAATATATTATATTTTATTTAATTTTTAAGCAATAACGTTTTTACAATGGAGTAGCGAAATATCGAAAATAGTTATAAAAAATAAAAGACTTATTACTTATAGTTAATTAAAAAGGACAAATAAAAACTTTATTAAAAAATACATATATTATTGACTTTAATTTAGTATATATACATATGTACTCATTTTATTCTTTTTAATTTATAGTATTAATGTAATATTTAATTAATTTGCAAATACTTTGGATTGTTTTTTTGACTGGTGTAATAAACTTTATATTGAGAGTCATTAACTCTCAATCTAAAAAAATGGAAACATATGCGATTTTAAATGTGCTCTTGTGATAATGGACTTTTTTAGTTGGGTAATCAACAGTTTGAATTGGTTACAGATTTCCAGGATTAAGGTGTTCTAATCGATTTCAAATTAAATTTTAACATGCATATTCTTATAATGGAAAATTATAACGACACGTTCTACGCTGGTTGTTGTGATAGCTGCAGCGGAGTCCATGGTCGTTAGTAATGAATATGTAGTATTAGGACGGGAAGAAAATAAAACAATTGTTGTTTATTAGTTTTATAAAACTTAATCCTTTGTTCTATTGTTCTTAGTTATGAGATCTCCACGAATGGTGCATAACGGTCGACGGTCGAGCGCAGGTAGCGGCCAAACAGGCAGTGACACTAACGCTCGGCCATGGTGAAGGTGGCGACAAAAAGAAAAACTTCGAATATAATTGTCGATGGTACAGGCTGCGATGGCGCAGGTAGCGACCAACAGGGCAGCGCAGGCAAGGATAGCGGCAAAACATGCAGCGTTGGCCCAGCGATGACGCAGGTAGTGGCTAATAAGGCAGCAGCGCTACCGGGCAGCGAAGGCACGGGTAGCAGTGAAACACGCAGCGGCAGCACAGGTAGCGACACACTAGTCAGCGATTGCGCTAATCAGGGCGGCGAATGTTTCGGGCAGCGGTGGCCCTGATTGGGGCCAATAGACAGCGATGGCGCAGGTACAAAACGCGGTTAGTAAGCTGAGAGCAGCAACTGCTGGGGCCACTTGATCGTGTGGAGTAGTACTGGGGGATTTAAAATTTCACGCCAGCACTAACCACAGGCTTGAGCCAACACCAGTAGAAGTTTAACTTCTGATTGTTATACTATTAAATAACAATCTGTGTAGTTGAAAACGAGGGGACGACTTTCGCCGTTACAAAATAAAACGCGCAGTGTTCTAGCCTTTATTAAACGTTGGGCTAAGGAATTCGCAGAGCCTTTAAAAACTTAACCTTTGTACTCATCCTTAGTGTGGCCTGAGTTGGAGTATGGATCTATGAGTCAGCGATGTCTCTCGAATAGGAATCTACACGTAGTCCCCCATCATTTTCTCGTTATATTGGTCTTGATCTCTTTTTTCAAACTACATGAAAGGAAGCATACTCCATGGTTCAGAGTATGACTGTCTGCGGTTGAAGTGTTCGATATGGGCAGCATTGACGTTATTTTAAACATGTGGGTTTAACATGCTTTCTTTCGAAAATTTCGAATAAATTTATAATAAGAATTTGGTAATTGTCCTCCTTATTGTTTCCCAAAAAGGCTCTAACTACTGAGACAAAGCTGTATAATGCCGATTCTTAAATGTAAAATTTTGGGGAATTTGTTAGAGGAAATAACCTTTTTGGTTTGTGGAAATTATAATTATTCTACTGTTTTCGTATCAGCTGATTTTAATCAGCTGTCTTGAGCTTACAAAGAAGGAAAATGGGATTACATTACAAGAACCGTATTAATGGTAATTTAGCATTTCAAATTAAATTAAAGAAGCTCCCCGCGACAAAAACAAATATACTTCAATAGGAAGGTCATATTCAATAAACTTTTAAATCAAGAATAAACCGTTATAATAATGCTACTAAAATTAAAAATTTTTATTAAATAATTATTTCTAATAGAAAAGTAACTAGTGAATAAATTAAAAAAGAAATATATAAGGTGACAGAGGATTACAAAAAAAGTTAAGTTAAAAAATTGGCGCTTACCCACATTTTCCGAATTGTGGCCCTCAAAAATTTTCATAAAAAAGTACGATTGTGCACTATACATATATTTTAAGATATTATAAGATACCCATAATAATTTAAAAGCTTTTAAAGAGATCTTTGAGAAAATACAAAAAAGTGTTTTAAATGCTTGACCCGTTGTTGATGATTTTTAAACAATTTTACTATTTTCTGAAAGATTTATTGAAAAGCTCTTAAAAAATAGCTATATTGTTGTGATGTCTTCCAAAATATAGTGCATGTTTGCACTCTTCTATGAAAAGTTCAGAAACCCATAACTCGAAAAATATATTTGTTCGCTAATTAGTTTACTAGATAATTTTTTTCTACTTTTGTTGTTTTTTGTATAGATGTTTTTTGGATTTGGTAAAAATTTTGTATAGGAAATAAAACTTTTTATTGTTTTGTGTATTTAAAAAAGATCCAAATTGGTCACCAGATTATCAGAAATTTTTTGCTTCAATTTTTTTTGTCTTCAATATTTTTCTGCTATATTAACCTGAAAATTATAAACAGAATTGTTTCTCTCACAATCTGATGATACATCAACATTTTCCTTAATCAATAAATTTTTGGGGAATCTTGCATTTTTTTTACCAAGTTGCGCTTATGAAATGTCAAGATTTTCTTTGGTCACCACTGCATTTCGATAAATTCTGCACATAATAATAGTTAATAACAAACCTTTATCAGTTTAGTTATTCTTTTTGAATTTAACAAAATACAAAATTATGATTAGATATGGAGGTTTGAACACAGTTAATGAGCATTTGATTTGTAAAACTGACAAAAAACAATCTATCCAAGTTTACTTTCTGATCTGGTAATTAAATCATTACGACGAAATTTGTGTTCTGAGAGAGTTTCTATCTTTGGACTTAAAATCAATATAGAAATCTCCAATAAAATGCAACTGACAAAATGCCACACTGAAAGAAACGAGACGATATTGCGAAGCAAGAAAATTTTAAAAGAATTCGAATTCCAAAAGAAAATTTTAAGGCTGAAATAAGCGTTAAAAGGCTAAAAACTTTCGAATTATAGAAAAAAGAAAGAGAAATGCTTTACAGTCCTGTCTAGGCTGTTGTAAGTTTCACCAAATAATTGACATTAATTACCACCAATTGCGACATAGTATCACATTCACAAATTCCGCAAAAAGAAAGTTTTTTTTTAATAAATCTAAGAATCGTCAAAGTGTACGTAAAATTCAAAATACATCATTTGAAGCAGCTTCAACAAGTCAAATAGAAAAAACCAAAAATTAGGATATAGATCAATGTAAATTACAAAAGTTTTATCTTTTAATTAGGCCCGAGAATTTCATGCTCTATGATTGTACTAGATATTTAAAATAAACTAAAAAGTCCATTATGCCATTTCGAGAACAGCATACAAAAGTCTTATGGTGATTCTTTGTCACCTTGAAAGAGAATAAGTAATGTTAGAGTAGAAATAGATCGTTAAGAAATTCACGATTGAAATATAATTTTAGTAGATATGGAAATGTTACAAATATATTCAAAAACCTCAATTTAGAATAAAATGCCTACATAATGACTGCCAAATGAAACTTTATAACTTACCGTTTGCCTTATAGGAGAAAGTTTACAATGAATTCAGTCATCTTGTGTCTATGGATGTCATAGAATCAGTAAACTCTAGCTAGTTATTAGTCGGCGGGACCTAATTGCTAGATAGTTGTAGCAAAAAATGCTAATGGCTCTATACGATTATTTGCGGATTTTGAAACAACTCTTAACTCATAGAAGAAGACATTAGATGCCATTGGGAAATTGCTAAAACATTCAAACATCAAAGAATTAGAGCATGTTTTGGGAAAATAAGTTACTACAGTAAATTTAATTCGTATTTCTAAAAGACTGCATCATCGTTCAAGGAGCTACGAAGATGAAATGTGAAATTTGTTTGGGGTGGGCGAAAATATTCCAAATGTAGCTCGATTGTTCGTTATGAGGAATAATACCCTATTGTACTGGAAATGGAGCTGTTTAATGTAGGATCAGAGAACATAATTTTTTTGCTCTAAAAACTCGTAAAGCAAGTCAAATTAATTATTCTTAAACAGAAAAGGAGACTTTAGCTAACTTTTGGAATGACTATAGTTCACCCAGACATCTATAGGCGCTATTTTGAATTAGTAACTGATCATCAAGAAACTATGGTGAGAACTTAAATAGGTGTGAGGGAACGTAGTAAAATGTCCTAAATATAAATTACTTTTTAATCACCAATGCATTTATTTTTTTTTTATTTTTGAATTGTGGCTTTGATTATTTTGTCATCATTTCTTTTTAAAGATTTATATTCTTTAACGATGAAGGAGTTAGGATGGCTGACTTCCGATTTTTTGTTTGCTCGTTATGGAAGAACCTTATAATATAGGTTTTAACATAAATTGCTCCCGACGAATCATAACCTAAAGCACGGATCATATTAACTCCAATTTTTTTCTATATTTTCTCCATTATTTTTCCAAAAAAATTTTTTTTTGAATATTGTTATAAGTTATAATAGAAGTAACTTATAATTTATAAAATAAAAGGAAATTTAAAAACTTTTCTTATAAATGTATGCATATTAAATGTATTTAACGTAAGAGATTTCATTTTAATGATTATTATGTGACCCACCTGGATGTGAGTAGCTGTAAGTCCATACTTACATGCATATTTGTAATGCTTATTTTATAGCTGGTCGAATCAATAAGTATTGCTTGGAAAAAGCTTTAAAATCTAGAAATTAGCTTTAGGAAGAAATGGATTTTTAAAAGAATAGTTTATTAGGTCAAAGAGTTGTGAGGGTTAATATATTCTCTTGCTATTTATTTTTATTGGACAAAAGAGTGAGAATAATCGTTTAGTAAAATATAAGAAAATCGAAGCATCCGTCTGAACATATAATTATACTCGTATGATGAAAATTTGTCGCACGGAGGACTTGGTTTCTTAAATATTTTATAAAAATAGTTTACATCAGTTTCATCCCCAAAAAAATTGACGAATGTGTTAACGTAGTATTTGAGCTCATTAGGTAGATCTTAAAATTGTAAAAAATAACACAAAAAAATTAAATTGTAATGAAGAATTTTTTTTTCATACGAAATATCACAACATGGCCGTATGTCACGAATAACACGAACAATGTTGGCATTTAAAGAGTCAGTTGCTGGTTTATCAGCATAAACCAGTGAATTCAAGTGGGAAATAATTCAGAGGTGTCAAATCGCACGACCTTAGAGGTCAACTGGCAAGTCCATTTCTCGAAATCAACTTATCGCCATATATTGATTTCAATAACTCGACGGTCGCGGTCGCCGTGTGGCATGTAGCGCCATATTGTTGAATCCATATTTCGTGCGTTGACAATATTCATTGATCATAACGTGAGTTTATTTATTTTTGATCTTGCAATGCATATATTTCCTAGTTTTCATTAAAGTACTTAAACCTTACATGCAACATCCTTTCTTACATAACTGCAATATGCAATCATACTATACAAGGCGCATCTATAAGGTGTAGTCATCGGCGGATTGTTACAACAAAGCAACTTTTTGGTACGAATCCGTATCAAAAATCAGTAGTTGTGGCGAATAAAATTTTAATTTGCTTTGAAATATATAAAGCAAACAGTCAAAAAATTCAAAACAAGAATAACAATATTTAAAAAATGAACAACAAAAAATTTAACGAAACAAAAATAAGTTCTGTGTTTTTTATATTTTTTTTTCATTTTTAATAAAAATAAAATTTCAAAAAAGAAATCAAATTAAAACCATGGCGAAATAATACCAGGTGGCCGCAATGGCGAATTCATTAGTTTTCGCCGCATATGCTAAATGTCAAACACCATATAAAAAAAATTATACATATTTTTTTTATATTGAGTTTGACATTTAGAGCTTACGGCGAAATTAATGAATTCGCCATCGAGACCACCTATATTATTTCACCATGATTACAACATGTTGTGGGATTTTCTTTTTACTGGAACCACAAACACATTTTTGCTAGAATAAATTCTAATTTTTTCTTTTTTCATTTATACGTGTTTATATACACTCTGTATCAGTTGATTAGAACCGCTTAAAAATACATAAAAATTTAGTTTTACATAGCAACTGTTTGTACTTTTTCCCATAGTCTTAAAATTTTTCTTTAAGTTCCCGAGCACAGTTTTGAAACATTGCCCAATTTCATGAACAATGTCCTGATAGGTCATTAACTATTATATACTATTCTTGCCCGTTTTCCACTAATCTCAGTAGAAAGTAGTTTTTTTTCTACTAGTAGTTTAATGCTAAAATTAAATGCGACTAAATAATTGGATATAATTTAAAAAACGAAAAGTGGGTCCAATATGGGTCATATGAAGGAAACAAAATTGTAAATTTTTTGTGGAAAAACAGTTGCCTTAAACTCGGATCTGGTTGTTGTTGTTGTTTTTTGAATCTTAAGAAAATTCTGTTTCCTATGGTAGTAAAATTTAGCTCTGTACAGAAAGAAATGGAAATTTAAGGGGTCTTATTATTTGATCGAGAGTGTATGTATATATGTATATAAACAAACTAACATGGCGAAATAATACCAGGTGGGCGCAATGGCGAATTTATTAGTTTTCGCCGCATATGCTAAATGTCAATTACCATATAAAAAAAAATTATAATATTTTTTATTTATGGAGTTTGACATTTAGCGTTTACAGCGAAAGTAACGAATTCGCCATTGAGACCACCTGTATTATTTCGCCATACAAAATAAGAAAATACAAGACACGAAAAACAAACCGAATTGAAAAAACAAACAACAAAAAAACTTTGACGTTATTTCCAATAATACTTCATGCTGATGATACCACCTGATTATCAAATCGCCTTGATACTATATTTATTCATACAAACTATATAAGTATATATGTATGTATATTACTTTAAAAAGTCGCCTGCTTTTTATTCTCCGTTTCGAGAGTTTTTAATTTTTATTAATATTTTCTTTGCAAGATTTTATTGTTTTCTATTAAATTTGTTCATAAAACCAGCAAGAGAGTGATATAGACATTTCTTATCGTACAGATGATGACTAAGCTTTATAGTGGGAAGTAAATTTGTGTTCCTGTTAACTTACCGTTCTATGAGATGTTGGTGGGACTCATTTTAAAGGGTTATCATTAAGAATGAGTAATTAAGTTTTATTGTCAATTCACCGTTAAATTTAAAAAATGTGTTAGAAAAACCCTTATAATAATAATAATAAAGCAAAAAATACATGTAGTTACAGGATGCATACCATTTTTGTCCATCTTCTAAAGTTTTGAATATTCAACGAGGTTTCAACATGGACCATCTTTTATTTCTTTTAATCTCTATTCCTTTCACTGCAAGATAAAAAGCTTACACATGCATTTAACTACAAATAGGCTACAAGAGGGGAAAAGTTGACCAGAAGTAAAAACTTTATGTGTTAAAAAGATATATATGTTAACATATTTGTGTAAAAGTATGTATTATATTATATTATATTATATTATATTATATTATATTATATTATATTATATTATATTATATTATATTATATTATATTATATTATATTATATTATATTATATTATATTATATTATATTATATTATATTATATTATATTATATTATATTATATTATATTATATTATATTATATTATATTATAATATAATTTATTATATTATATTATATTATATTATATTATATTATATTATATTATATTATATTATATTATATTATATTATATTATATTATATTATATTATATTATATTATATTATATTATATTATATTATATTATATTATATTATATTATATTATATTATATTATATTATATTATATTATATTATATTATATTATATTATATTATATTATATTATATTATATTATATTATATTATATTATATTATATTATATTATATTATATTATATTATATTATATTATATTATATTATATTATATTATATTATATTATATTATATTATATTATATTATAATATAATTTATTATATTATATTATATTATATTATATTATATTATATTATATTATATTATATTATATTATATTATATTATAATATAATATAATTATATTATATTATATTATATTATATTATATTATATTATATTATATTATATTATATTATATTATATTATATTATATTATATTATATTATATTATGTTATATTATATTATATTATATTATATTATATTATATTATATTATATTATATTATATTATATTATATTATATTACAAATTGTATTATTTTTTATTTTATATATTAAAATTCGTCATGCATTGGTAGGTTGGACATATGCTTTAGGTACCTGCTCTTTATACGTCAAATGGTTAAAACAGTTCTCATGCGCATGCAACTTACGTGATATAAGTTTATTGTATAATTAAACATTAAAAATACACCCAAAATATTTGAATTTATCATTCTCTTTATTTTCATATATACATCATTCAACGAAAGAAAAATTAAACAATAATTTTTCCTTCTAAAATAGTTTCTATTGATAAAACACACAATTATTTATTAACACTTTCGAGAAATGTCTAATAAACGATTTGATTTCAATAACTCATTTGATATAAACAAACGCTTGAAAGTTGGACAAAATGCCGATTACTATGACCTTTATAATAACAAGTACAAATTTTTAAAATTATAAATTAAGGGGCGCCCCAAAAATTTATTTAATATTATGTATATGGATGGCCATATTTTTGAACACTTGTATTGCTAAGTCTGACAGCTGAAATTTATAAGGAACCTGTTTTGCTAACTCCGTTATAAGAAAAATTATGCTCCATAGGTTGATGTTATTTGATGTAGATGGCCAAACTGTTGAACAATTGTAGATAGACGGTTGAAAGTTACAAAAAACTATATTGCTAAGTCGGCTATAAAAACAAGTATAATATTTGGGTTTGGAAATTAGTGGGTGTCCCAATATTTAATATAGATAGATAAGATCTGTTTTAGAATCGGTTTTTTTGCAAGAATTAAAAAACACAACATTTTTAAAATACATTCGCTACATTCTTGGAAATCTTATCAAATATTGTATTTTTGAAAAAAATTTTCTCTAAGAAATTCTTTATTTTAATTAATTAAGTAGGTTTTATTTAAAACTTCAATATTCATTTCTTCAATATATTGTGTTTTCCACAATTAAGTTTAAGTGAAATAATTCCACCAAGACAATAATCCTAAGCATAAATTTTGGAACGAACGAAATTGGCTTTTTTATAATTGCTCAAAACTAATGGGGACGCCTTTCCAGTCACCAGACATGAATGTTGTTGAATTTATATGGGTAGAATTAAAAAAAGAGTAGCTAAGAATAGCAAACTTTAGTCTTACTGACGAATAACAATTTAAAAAGCTTAATTTCTATAACTAACAAAAAAAATCATACTTCTGGAGCAGACGTCATTTCTTAGACAATCAAGAACTAAATTTAATAGTGTGTCACTCAAAGTTTATTACTCGTATTATTTTTAAATGAACTAAACAACAATTAATTGTTTTCATAAGAAAGTTTATTTTATTTTATTTTAATTTTTCGATGTTAAGAATGCTCCTAATAAAGGGAACTAATTGAGTTCCTATTAAGTTCTATGCTGATATTTTGCAGTCGTGAAGTAGACCCGTGGAAAAAATATAAAGAAAAAATATTCGTTAAAACAAACTTGTTAACTGTGACGATGATGTGGGATGTAGTAGTAACGAGAGGTTGCCAGATCGCATACAGCCAGGATTACAAATTGCTGCAAGTAGTATACCTTCCCGGAGCAAACCCTTAATATTCATTGCACACTTAATATTAATGTTTTATGTACAAAAGTATGAGATGTTTATAATATTGTGGAAGTGGCAGTGAAAATTTCTAACTCAATAAGAGCTCAAAGTATGCTTCACTTCAATTGAAACCTTCAGCAATGATTCGGAATATAAAGAAATAAAATTAAAAATGCAATTTTTTTTTTTTTTTTTAATTTTAAAAAGGAGTGCAAAATAAAACCCAAAGAAATAACCCCTAAAACAAATCTAAACAATTTTTGATTAAGCTTTGGTAATTTTATTTTGACTTTATTTTTTACAAGCGATCGATAATTTGCTATATTTCGAGAGTTCAAAACTTTTACGTCTAAAATTTATTCAAATCTACTGAAAAATATTTATTCCAGTTAAATATTTCATTAAATTTTTTACTAGTAGATCTTTATAAACTGTCGAACAAGAAACAAAGAATATGAATATCGCCAAAATATTTTAAGCTAAATTGAAATTGTATTTAGGAGTATATAGAAAGTTTTGCAAACCTGAAAAAGCTTCAACCGGTTTTAGAATTAATTTCATTTCCTTTTAGAGAATTGGTAAAGTAAGTATTTCATCAAACGTTGCTCACAATTTTCAATTGAATTTATCGGATCTAGAGTTGAGAATAAAGACAATAATGACTATTGGAATTTATTACCAAAAGAAAAATACCAATTTCTAAGATCGGTTGCACTTTATGGTTTCACTTATTTATATGAATCAGTTTTTTTTTAATAAAAACATCAGATCGCAATTCAGAAATTTTTTGACAAAATCAATTAACAGCAGCATAATCAGTTAATTTATTTCAAAATTTGAATCAAAATTTGAAATAAATTAACTGAAAACTCGAGATTCGGTATTTTCAACATGAACCGATCTATTCGACATTCAAAAAATCGACAGCTGTAACGTAGAAAAAATGGTTGGAATATCAAATTGATCACCATATCGGTTGTCTATGATTTCAAACTTAATTTTTCAGTACTTGTTCATTAAATGGATTGCTATATTATAATATGACAATACAAGAGGATTGTAAACTAAATAGGTATTTATAAAAAAATCATTTGCTTATAATTTAGCCCATTATTTCTTTTAAAAACATTTTGGCTAAAAGCGTTTGATATTAAATTTCAAAGATTTATTAATAATGTGATTAAGCCCTTTATTGGAATGCCGCCATTTTATACCATTATAAATTATGTTTACAACAAATTTTTTATACTTTTAAAACGTAAAAAAGTGCATTTTTTATTTAAATATTTTATGGTGTTTAGTGTTGCAGCATGCAAGTATGCGTCAGCCTCTAATGGATGCAAAGTTCGGTCAAATGTGGATTTACACTTAAAACTGTGAAATTAACTTAAGACAGCCAGTTGCAGTCAGTATACATTATATAACTAAGACCACTCATTTTAAACTATCAAACAGCCAAGAAAAATAATTTTAAGAAATAATTGTTTATTACAATAAATAAATATGTAAGTAAGAAAAAATTATAAATTTACATGCTTTCAGCAAAATGCAGCAAACGTCATTGAATATTCAAAATAACTTAACTATTGTTTACAACAGACGTACATACCTACATAAAAAACAATTGCCTTATATAAATTTTGCAGATATTAATAATGAGATCAACTTTTTCAGAAATTCCTTTTGAATTCTTTAAGCTTTAAAATCAAAGTTAAGTTATTATTTATTCACGCAAATTGCTGTGATATATTGATATTTCTTTTACAAGGTTACATTTGATGGTAATATATTAAAAAGCACTCTACAGAAAAATTCCTTTTGATTCCATTTTATAATATGTACATAATTTTTATCTGGCATCTAATAAAAAATTTTTTAAGAAAAAACATTTCTAAAAACATTCTAAAACATAGTTACGTCATATTTGCCAACAAATAACTAAATGATGATCATGACTCAATAACTCAGTAGTTAAGTGCAGTTCGACAGTTTATTTAATTTATGTATTGACTTTTGTAATTTAATGTGTCATTTCCAAAATACTACTGCACCTACCTTTTGAATTACCGTGTCATACTAATAATATTATATTTCCAATTTTACTTTAATCCACATACAGATATCAATCATTATGCTGAGTACAGACAACGCAATTTGTTCTGCAACACGTTTAACATTCAGGTTTCATGTTTTGACACAAATACTGAAACCAACAGTGAAACATAAACGCAATCTCAGTTCTGTTACTTTATATCATAACATAAACATCGAACGGAAAAAAAGGATGCAAAAATGAATCCTGTTTTTAACTTTTTCTATGCTTGCGTTTATATCAATATTTTTATATACAATTACTAATTTTTCAAATTCTGCTGCTTTTATAATTTTATTTTTATATTTATCCATTTTCACATCCCATTTTGTTCTTTCTTAATTACTTAGATGTTTACAGCTTGCTTGTTGTCAATCAACTAAACACATAAAATAATGAAACTGCAATACAAACAATGCAATCTGTTTCAATGCAACCAGAAAATATCAAAACATTTTGATGTTAATGAAACCTGGATTGCAACCTGAAGTGAAATCTGAAACACGAATTCAGACGACGCAATCTGTAATGAAATGCAACAGATTTCAGAAACACGTTGCATTGTCTGTAGCTAGCTTTAGTAATTATATAACAGTTATAGTTTATAGTAATTTTTCTTACAAAAAAAAATTAATTTGAAAGGATGAAACAAAGACATGGCATTCGAAATATAACATTAGGCATAAATATATTTTTGGCATTATATTGCGTTGTGTTTTATAATAAACAGGTTCTTAAAAATATTATTTTTACTTGTTTAAGATAATAAGATTTAAGTTATTAAATTGTTATTTGTTTATTTATTATTATTTTTTTTTTAATTCATGTTATTGATTGTTCAATTGAAAATCTCCTTGTATCGTGAATCGCCTATAATAAACTATTCGTGTCCAATTTATTTTGCTTCAACTTACAAATCAAGAGTTATTTATGAAGATATATTTATTGCATTGTATTAAGACAAATAATCATAAAAAAGTGCATTTACATTACACCCAAATCTATATACAATATTTTGAGCAAAA
This sequence comes from Gymnosoma rotundatum, assembly GCA_916610165.2. Taxonomy (NCBI): domain Eukaryota; kingdom Metazoa; phylum Arthropoda; class Insecta; order Diptera; family Tachinidae; genus Gymnosoma; species Gymnosoma rotundatum. Next base: position 115,979,319 of record OU744336.1, read on the forward strand.
TCTACTTTACCACTAAATTGTTAAATTTTTATTTTTTGTAGCTAAAAAGTTTTTAATATTTTTGGTATGTAAAAAACGTTCACAAATAAAATTAATATTCGCACATGATAACCTCAACTGCTGTAATTGGTTATAATATTGACACATAGAAGAAAAATTTCAGTACTAATCCTACGTTTCCACGAGTCATCAATTTGGTATGAACATCATGTCGCACATGAATTCGGGTAATGTAGACACTAGAGTATCCATTTAATTGGATTTTGATTTTTAATTTTAGTTGATTATCCGATTAAGTGTTTTAAATTACTCAAATAACTCGAGTCTATATCCAATGAGATATGACAACCATACCATAATTGATTTAGAATATTTTTTAAAGCACAATTAATGAGATTTTTTTTATTTTAGTTTTCATCTTTTAAAATAATTTTTTTTAATAAAATTTAGTGGAGATGAAGAGCTTTTGTTAAACCGTTTTATATTTGCTTTATTTTAATAAATTCCGACTTTGAAAAAACTCGTTCACATAAAGTATAAAATGAATGTTTTAAGTAATTTGTTTCGTTTGTACGGTATTCGTTTGTTCGTTTTAAAGGATATTTTATATTTTTAGTTCCTTAAATATTCATATTTTTCTTAAATAAAGTTAATTCAAACGACTTTACACGTCAAAAATGTACGTCAAACACAACTATGTATGTATATAAAAAATGTGTCAGCTGTTAAAACTTAAACAAAAGTACGTTGGAAAACATGCGTAATTTACACATACATAAGAGTGTTTACTAAATACTTTTTGTTTGAAACTATTCTTAAAAGAACAAGCAAGAAGTACAAAATGGAAAGTAATATAAATTAATTTTAGTCGAATTGTCGATGAACCGACATAATTTGTTCGACTTATTTTTATTCTATTTTGAATTAACGCCATCTATTGATCAAAAATGCGAGCATAAAGAAATTAATACCGTTGTTCTGCCGGCGTTATATGCATGTATTGTTCAATTTGATGGTTAGTGAAGACGTGGGGTAAGCTACACAGTTGTTAGTAGAAAAATTAATGTTGACATGGGAAATTTTAACTAATAACCAAGTTCAACTTATTTTTTCAAGAAATAGAATACAGCAAAAATTATACGTAGTATTACAAATAAAGTAAAATTCTTATACTTATGACGACGCATTCATAGATAAAGTTTTTTCAAATTATTATTTTTTAAATTATGAAACTGAATTGGGCATAACGATTTTTCCATAAACGAACGTTTTTATTTTTGTTGTTGCTTCTGATTATTTGACAAAAAGAAACAGAAAATTGTAAATTGAAAAAGAAGTTACTGCCGACACAAATACTGGTATTTTGCCATTCTAGTCGCACATAAGGCCAAAAAATAATTTTAAGAAATGTAAAAATTTAAGTACGCAGTTGGACAGATAACAAAATAGTAAATATAGTAAATTTCCATTCGTTTTTAAGGTTTGCTTGATATTTGTCATTAAACCGGAAAACTACTGTATATACATATTTCTTTTAATCGGAATTGATGTTCTTTGGTATTTATAAACAAAAAACTATTGTTTAATTTTTTCATGCAACGTTTCGCTGGTATTTTCCAGCTTCTTCAATTATTTGTTTATTGAACCTGGTAGCGATATAAAAAAAAAAACAATATTGTATTTTAATATGTCTGTTCAGTAACTAAAAATTATTACTAATTGTTACTAGAACGTGCTCACGTACTCGAAAAATTATCTTGTGATTAAAAAAAAAATTTTAATATTTTGTGTACATATTTTTACAATTTAGTTACTTGTAGTATTATTTTGCATTTTTCCTTGTGGTTGACTCAGTTTTCTGGCTTACAATGATGGTCAATTGTTTTATACATTTTTTCACTTTCAGTTTTTAAGTCTAACATATCATTCCCAAGGCCACAACAATTTTCTTTGCTAATTTTTGCTAATAAAGCGTCCATTTACTTTTTTACATTAAGGAGACTAGTTTTTAAAATTCCTGTTACTGAACAGATCTAATATGAAAATATTAACTAAATGACAATACAAGGGGGTTTCGAATTGAACAAATATGTATGTATGTATGTATGTATGTATATAATACATTATGAAATTAAAATTTTTATGTAGTTGAATTAAATTTGAAATAAAGTATGTATGTGATGGTGATACTTGTAGTAGTAATGGTAGAAGGAATAGTAACAGTTATGCAAGTATAATAAGAATAGAAATATGAGCACCTTAAAACCATCATACGTCCAACTGCCTAATTTTAAGATACACGTTTGTACGTCGTAAGGAAAATATTCAACATCGATTGAACATGATGATTTATAGACGGCAGGTGGTTGCCATATTACCAATCCATTACTATGGACTGTTGCTTTAGTCATAAGAGTGACTTCGTAATGTCCGTCAGCACTGCAAAAATGACAATTTAACAAAAGCCACTACAATTAATAGCATACTTGAATATATTTTGTTATTATTAGTCTTTAATGTTTTTTTATTAAGATTTCAGCTAAAAACAAACGATTAAAATGATTTATAAAATGTGTATGTGGATGCTCATATGCACCAAACCACATTATAATTTTTTCAGGCGCCAGTAGAAACAACTTATTTCACAAACTAAACCTTAAGTATGGGCAATATAAATTTAATTAAATAAATTAAGAGTTTTACACTTTCAGTCAATTACCAAAAATAAAATTACCTTTATCATTTATTTGACCTGTTACTTGTAAAGCTTAATGCCTGTAAGTGAATGTAAATACGAGAATGTTGTAATACGGTGCAGTATAAAAAAAAAATATATATATATAATACATACATATGCACTGTTAGTAAATCGATATATAACATCCGTATAATAGCACGAAAAATTGTTCCTTAATGTGTAACTTTTCTTTGTTGCTCCAAAAAATTATAGATAAAACAACACAAACATTTGCTCTTCTAAAAACGGTTTGGTTTGGCATTTCTAGTCAAAGAAAACAGGCTAGACTTAACCAATAATCTAATATTCGTTGTCACGTATTTGTTTTTATTTGGTCTTATTACTTTAAAATAACATGTCTCGTCCTATATAGTACTTAACATAGTAATTTGATTAATTTCGTATGAAAGATTTCAGCGTTGACGTATGTATATCACGAAAGAAACCTGTAAAGTTAAGGACGAGTAAGTAAATAGTTTTTTCATCGTATTTTTATTACACAAACCTATTTCCAAGAACATAACTTAATCCCTTTCAATACAAATACCTTATTTATGTTATTGGGAGAGTGGGATGTGTGGAACTAATATCTTGTCGCTTAATATCCTTGTCTTACTTCGTTTTGAATATTCATTAAAACAATCACTTGGCTTTTCTTAACTATATGAACTTAGCTCCTTAATGTTGTAAAACGAATACCTTAAAAGCCGCTTACATACTTATGTGCATATAAATACTTACAATGCTTTAACTATGCTCGATATTTGAAGCTCATTCATATTCATGAATGTTTTGAATTCTGCACGAAATTTTTACTTTTAATTTTTCAAAGCATTGTTGCTACCAAATTATTTTTTACATAAACAATGCCTTGAAAATACGACAGTAAAAATTTCGTGTGGATTTCAAAACATGGCTGATTGTAACATTTTTAAACTCAGTAGTTAGTCGCTTACTGAAAAAACATAGTGTTTTGTGTCTAATTAATGAAGTTATTGTTTTGTACCACAATAAGTTAGAATTAGATTCGATATTGATACAAGCTCTGTGGTAATCAATGATGCAATTATTATTTCTTTTATTGAAGTGTTTGTGAATCTAAGCCTTTAAAACTTTTGCAAAAAATTTTTATGCTTAGAATTTGGTACTTTTATTTCTAGAACTTCGAAAATTCTCATGTACATTCAATATGTATGAAGCAAACTCAAATAGCGCGACGTAAGCGCTTAGCAATTGTAAAATTCGACAGTGCGTTGGGAAGTATTTATTTTTTTTATTGTTGATAAGTAATATCAATATATTTACTTTGGGGTCAATCTAACGGTTTAACTTTTTTTTATATAGTGGGTTTATAAAATAAATGAGTTAATGTTACTGTTGCTGTTCGAGACATAAATTTGAAACTCTTATTTAGGTATGATATTTCAGCGTAAAAAATATTTCTGCTTCGACGAAGAACGCGCCGCACAGTAAGGGTTTTTTATATAACAAGCGGACACAAATATAGTATATCTTGTAGTTGAAAATTTGATCATTTTATTTCGTCATAAGTTCAGTTCAGTTTTAAAAAAATAATAGATTTTAAAAATAAATTTAAAAACGTAAAAAATTTGGTAGTAAATAATATGGTAGTTATAACCTTTTTGGTAAAGTTTGTCCAATAAGTATAAAGGATATAAGTAAGTGCAAGTTATAAATGTTCTTTAAAAATCACACTTGTCTAATTAAATTGTGTGGACAAAACACTTACAATATGCTAAATGAATATATCAGAGAATGATTCATATTTGGTTATTAATTAATTCACCGTGATTGAAAATATTTGAATGCATTCATGTATTCGAAATAAATAAATTAAATTATAATTTGAATGTTTTCCTCATGAATTAAAATTTGTAATGCATTCATTTCATCCATTTCATTAGTTAAAACCCTCCAATACAGTGCAGAGAACGTAAAAAAAGAACTAAATAAAAAGAACACACAGTTAATACCAAAATTCAGTAGTTAACTGTGTATGATTATCGTAAAAAATCAAAATTTTATTTACATCTATGGTTACGGTCATGGCAAATGTGGCATGGCACCAGTGTTCTCATAAGATTGGTTTGAACAGCACTATAACAAACAATAACGTGACAAGATTTTGACGTGCAAGTTATATTTGTCAAATAATAATATTAGACAGAAACTTTAATTCTTCTAAAAATTTGCGAAGGTAAAAAATATTTTTAAGTTTTTTGACAATAAGAAGAATATCTTCTTTTATAAAATCATATATGTATAATTTTTCCAACAATTATAGGGGTAGTTAGTTGGTTAAATAAATGATGTTTATATAATACACAACTAAGGTAGATAGATGCGAAGAATGCTGATGAAGGTCGTAGCGGTCCAGAAAGTGCAGCATTTCATTCTGCTAGCGTCTAATTTTTCTGGTTTTCTTTGGAAAACGTCCGCATACATTTGTAAAAATAAATTTTCTTTCTAAAAAAGATTTTTAGAAATTAAAAATAAACGAACTTAAGCCAAAATAATTTCTATTTATTTATAGAAAACATTTACACTTCTAGAATACACCCAGTAATAATATTGTCCCTTTTATATATGTAAATATTAAATAACGCAATTTTTATTTTCTATGCACTTAGAAGGATATATTATAGTTATGTTATTTGTGCATTCAAAATTTCTAAAATTACTAACATGTACCAAAAAAATCTCTTTTCTGCATTAAAGAAAAGTCCTACAGCTTAAATAAATAGAGAGTAAAATTTATTCGAAATTAAAAAATTAAATTAAAATGGACAAGCTCGTTGTAACTTCTTACCAAAGACTAGTTAGCTTAACAACTGTAAATATAAAATATAACAGTATAGTATATCTCTTACTAGTGTGCGTAAATAAGTGGCTGTCAACCACTAATTAGAATATATAATGAATTGATTAAAAAATAAATTGTTAAAAAATGCAAGTTTCTTACTATAAATGAGAGCAATTAATTAGATAGACTAACTCGTTGACAATTTCAAAAATGCTTATGATGTTGTTAATATTTTCACTAGCGGTAATTTTATGAAAAAGTTTGATCGATAATTATTTAAATGGCTTTAAAACATAGTATCATCTAATAGAATGTTTACACGGCAATGTGAAGCACTTGCTTCGCTCTCTGAATCATGATTGCGAAGCATGCCGTTTCCACGATACATACTACATGCTTCACATTGACTTCTGTTCTAAAATTTTGTTTTTCGTTTTAATTTTAGTGTTTGTAATTAATAAAATTTTAAATTATAATATAATTATTTGTTTTTATACTAACACATATTCATACAGCACTTTTAATATTGGTTTACTTTTTTTGTTTACATTTATATACAGCTAGTTCAGATAAACTTGCGATAAAAATTAGGGAAGACAGAAATTTTTCATGCTTCGCAAGTAGATTCAAGCTGAATCGTCTCAAAACAAAATGCTTCGCTCTCAAGATTTTATATGGCAAAGCACGTTGATTCGGTCGTGATTGGGCTGTGAATCATGAATGAGAGAGCGAAGCAAGAATATTGGGCTCCGTGTGAACATAGTATAACGTTGCTTCTCTTCTTTGTACAGTAAGTAAACGCCATAAAGCATATTAAAACAATATTTTAAAGTGACATTTTTATCACAAAAATCTGGTGAAATATGTACGTTTTAACATTAGGCACTATAAGAATATATTTTGTTTTCGAGCAAGTAATACGATTTGCTAGCTGTGGTTTGAGTTGAATTTAGATATCAGACACCAAGTTTTATTCGTATCTTGTTTAAATTTAATAAAATTATTAAAATTTTCGAATGCATATCCATCAACGAAAGGATTAAGGTTTATTTTTTATGCATAGATCTTTTTAAGGTTTTGCTATTATAATTTTATTTTTCATAAAAACAATTATTTTTTTCCAGTTGTAATTTCATTTCATTACCATTATTAAAACAATTATAATTTAAATTAAATTATTAGCATGATATCGTAGTTATTTTTTTCCTATTTCATTATTTCAACTAATGCCAATGCAATTTTAATAGTAATAAAAATTTATTTTTATTTTTGCTAAAAATATTTAAATATTCATACTTCATTTTAAAATTTTAAAAATAATTTGTATTCAAAATGTTTAAACTTAACAGCTTTTCGTCTCTCTAAATATAGAAACATGCATACATATATTTATTTAGTTATTGTATCCTTAGAACTGTTGTAATTGTTGGTAAAAGTTGTTAAAAAACATAATAGTAATTTTAATACAATTATACGCATTAGATTCATAAATTTTTGTTAAAGAATTCAATTTTGTATATTCAACTTCAATAAAACACAATAAAACAATTAAAAATATTGATTAAGTTTAGAAACAATAATTTTATTTTTTAATTTTAATAAACCAATGCATATGTACGTATAAATGGATATTAATTTGCAGCACACAATAAGTACTTATGGTACAACCATCAATATCTGTTTATACCCATTTGTGCGAAACATAGGAGAACAGATATGTTACTCTCATTCTTTCTTTACTCATTCGCATCCATCCAAAGAGAAAAAGTAACAATATCAACTTATATCAGAAACACAAAAATACTCATCTATACGCACTCATAAGAGTAGACACACAAAAACTGATATAAACAGATATATCTGTGCACGTCTTTTATATGGATATTGTAGAAATACACACGGAATGACAAATTTATATATACCCTTTTTCCACTTTTTGTTGGAAGGGTATAAAAAAGAAGAAAACATCGACAAACAAATAGTATCAAAAGCCGTTGATATTTCATTCGGTCCGCTTGTTTTAAAATCGATGATATCAATGAAATTCACCGAAAACATTTACTTAGACAAATAAATGTTTGTTCTTTTGTAGAGAGGCAAATAACAGCTGTATCATCGATGCTACCTAGTATTTAAACTAAATTATTACGTTTCGGAAAAACTCGCAAAATATTTTAAATTTTTAATACAATATGTATATTAAATAAAAACTAAAGACAGTTAGCAATTAAAAATTACAGTTACAGATAATAGCAATAACAAAATGCAATTTTTGGAAGATAAGGTAAATATAAAAGCCGTCGGCAACGCATATTTTTCAAATTATTTATAAAATTTTTTGCTTGAGAATGGAGCAAAGTTTCAAAGTTTTATGTAAAATAGTTGTTGCATTGGTGATTACTAAATTTTATTTTATAAATTTTAAGTTAAGTACTGGTTTAAAATAGATTCGCAGAAAATTGTATTCACAATATTACAAAATGGTTCCTATAAAATAAAAAAGTTCCTGTGAACCAGAACAGGTCGATTTTTTCGGAATATGGTTTGTGTCTGGAATAATAGCGCATATTGTATATAAAATTTTTGGAGTATATAACTCGAAAAATACGAGTTGCCTTTAAGTTATTTATTCAAAATTTTTTTCAATATCGATAATTTTAAATTATTTATCAGAGAAGTTAGCACGCTTAAATTTAACCAACATAATTTAAACTGTGATTAAGATTTGTAAAGTACTCACGCATTTTAACTGCTTAAAGAGACGAAAAAAGTCGGCTGTATGGAGAAAAAACAAAAACATTCTTCCGTCTCACCAGAAGAGTGGGAATAAAGCTAAGAGTCCTCTCTGATAATCCATTTTACACCCAAGTTATTCTTGCATAATTTTTGATTTGCAATTAAAAGAGATGTGTTCTATAAATTCTCAGCTAAAAGATTACACTGTACAACAAAATCAAATTTTTTCCAAAATTACAACGTCCGGGCTATAAATTCTGATAGAGGAGACAAAAAAAAGAGACACGTGTATCGGCGTTTTGAAAGTTTACATCTGAATTTCATTTGAGAGGGGTTTAAAATTTCCCAGCTCTGGCACATTCTTATTGTTTAACGGCATAAAAAACCATGTGACCCTTACATTTTAGGTATAAAATATGTTCAGCAAATTTATGTAAAACGTTACGGAGAACATTTTTGTGGAAATGTTAACCCTCTAAATCCTCAAGATATGGGTCTTTTCTGTACTTCTTTTAAAAAAGAGCAAAAAAACCATTAAAACAGGGTTTTAGAGGGTTAAAATGTTCCACAAAAATGTTACCCGTTAAATTTTACTATAAGTCCTTGAATATACCAAAAAGGAAAATTCAACCACAAAGTCAGAAATAAGACACAACAAAAGAGAGCTTAGGGTTAATTTCGCATTTATTAAGAATTTTGTTTTAAAGCAAATTTGGATAGCATTATTTACATTTTTTTTAGCTCTAGGCAATTCCACTACATTTTCATACAATGTCAAGCATATTTCAGCGATAAGCGAATGAATGCTTTTACCTTTATCTTACGAAAATTGTTATTCTTACTGCCCTTTTATAAACCAGATTTTATTACGTGTGAAAAGGGATAATAATTGTGGTTTTAAAAAATATGTTTTAGAAAAAACCAATTCGAGAATGTCCATAGACCAAAAAAAACAGGTAAATATAAAAAAATTTCAATTGAACATTAAAAGGAAAGGAAAATGTTTCATTCAGAATAACAAATTTGAAAAAGCAATTAAATTTTATGATAAATCAGGTCAATTTGGATATACCAAATAATGTAATTAGTAATTGTGGTTGTTAAAATTCCGCAAATTTGAGAATGTCCCTAAATAAAACCAGGTACCAGAATATTTATCAGTGGTATTGCAATAGGTAAATAATTTCAGTTGAAACTGAAAATGTTTTCAAATGTGATGTGAAAAGGGTAATAATTGCGGTTGTAAAAAATCTGTTAAAATTGCATTTGGGAATTTTAAAAAACGTTAAATAGTACTTATGTATGTATGTATGAATTACTGCAATAATAAATATCGATGTTTTCCTTATTATAAATAGAACTAGGTAGTTATTTGTTAAAATGTTTTAGTTAAACACTCCCCTTCTACGCAAATTGAGTCCTTTTCTGTGTATTTTCTTGCCCGTTGCTTAATTTTGTGGTCCAAAGGTAATTAATTTTTTTTTTTTTAGTTCTAAAACTATAGTTTTATTTTTGAACTCTCAATGCAGTTTGGTATTCCTATGCGGTGGTTAGATCCAGGTGAACATAATGACGCTACGTGCTACGTCTGCCAAAATATTTCCATATTAAAGTTGAATAGATATAGGCGAAAGAGTTTTGTATACAAAACTGTACCATCAGCCGTGCTGCCAATTCCGCATTCTGACGAACTCCCAGTACCTGTGCTATAACTTCGAAGTCCTAGTCATTATGTTGATGGAACCATCGCTGAAACAGGAACCTTTTATTGCGCAGATAGTGATTACACAGGAATTGACGTTATCCCAAGACCAATATTAATGTCTCAAGAGCATTTTAATGCATTGGTTCGGAGACTGAATCTGTCTAAAAACAAATCAGAAATTTTAGCTGCAGACTTAAAAGGTCTTCATCTGCTTGAACCTGGTGTCAATGTTACCAGCTTTCGTAAGCATCAAGACAGCTTTCTGCCGTTCTTTTCAGTAAACGATGATAACACGTTTGCTTATTGCAACGATATTAAAGGAATAATGAATACAATGAATTTTGAGTATAACCACGAGGACTGGCGTATATTTATTGATTCATCTAAGAAGAGTCTAAAAGCTGTACTTCTGTATTACGATAATACCAAAAATCCAATTCCAATTGCCTACGGAATGAACATTAAAGAAAGCTATGATTCTATAAAACTAATACTGGACTCCGTAAAATATGAAGACCATAAGTGGCGGATCTGCTGTGACTTAAAAGTCGCTAGTTTTCTTTCAGGTATGCAGGCCGGATACGTTAAGTACGGATGCTTTTTATGCACTTGGGATAGCAGATGGAAGAGTGACCAATATTCCAAAAAACAATGGAAGTTGAGAGCTGAGGAAACATTAGGAGAGCACAATATTGTACGTCAAGCATAAAAAACTTTATTAAATGTCTGGATATAAATGGATCAGCATTTAATTTTCTGAAAACAATGTTTCCAAAATTAAGTGAAGCAAAGATTAAAGAAGGTATGTATATGTTCTTCAAGTCGTTGTTATTGTTAAAAGTCTTAAAATTGGTTTCATACCAACAGGTGTTTTTGTTGGTCCAGATATAAGAAAGCTAATGCTAAACGCTAACTTCGACGAAACACCCTCACCAATTGAGCTTGATGCGTGGAAAAGCATTAAGGAAGTGATAAACAATGTCTTAGGCAAAAATCGTTCTCCTACTGCTCAAACATACGTAGACACCATGCTTAGAGCTTTTGAAAAACTAGGCGTTCATATGTCAACAAAAATTCATTTTTTAAATTCCCATATGGATTACTTTGAGAACCAGTTGTCAACAGAATCTGATGAGCATGGTGAAAAATTTCATCAGATATGCGCACCCATTGAAGAACGCTGTAAAGGTAAAAGCATTCATTCGCTTATCGCTGAAATATGCTTGACATTGTATGATAATGAAGTGGAATTGCCTAAAGCTCAAAAAAATGTAAATAATGCTATCCAAATTTGCTTTAAAACAAAATTCTTAATAAATGCAAAATTAACCCTAAGCTCTCTTTTGTTGTGTCTTATTTCTGACTTTGTGGTTGAATTTTCCTTTTTGGTGTATTCAGGGACTTATAGTAAAATTTAACGGGTAACATTTTTGTGGAACATTTTAACCCTCTAAAACCCTGTTTTAATGGTGTTTTTTGCTCTTTTTTAAAAGAAGGACAGAAAAGACCCATATCTTGAGGAGTTAGAGGGTTAACATTTCCACAGAAATGTTCTTCGTAATATTTTACATAAATTTGCTGAACACATTTTATACCTAAAATGTAAGGGTCACATGGTTTCTTACGCCGTTTAACAATAAGAATGTGCCAGAGCTGGGAAATTTTAACCCCCTCTTAAATGAAATTCAGATGTAAACTTTCAAAACGCCGATACACGTATCTCTTTTTTTTGTCTCCTCTATCAGAATTTATAGACCGGATCTTGTAATTTTTTGGTGTGTTGTACAGTGTTATTTTTGCAATTAATGTAAACTGACTTTTTCATTATATATTCGTTTCACTGTAAATGTAGTAATGTAATAATTTTAAATACGTTTAAAATACGTTTCTTAAAAAATTGTTGGACCTTGTGTACCAATTAAAATTTTTGTATATATATAGTCTGATTCTTTTTGAAATTGGCTTTTTAATTTAAGCGTGTTTTTTTATACTCTTCACCATAAAAAGTGGATAAACGGTATATATACATAAGTGTGTAATTTCTACAATATCCATCGGTCGGACCCCATAAAGTATATATATTCTAAGTTTTTATGCATAGCGAAGTCGATTGAGCGATGTCCGTCTATCCGTGCTAGTGTTGAGGAAAACTTGATTACATAAGAAAAACAAAAATGTCAATTGATCAGATATATGTCGAAAGAGGTGCTATTGGAAATCAACATAATCGATCCATGTCAATCGAAGCAGCAGGCAAAACACCACGCCTACCTCTAATTTTTTCATGTCACTTGGAACAATAAAGTAACTCCAATCAAAAACATATATATATGGCGCGATAGAGAATTGAAAAATACGTTAAAAAAGTTGGCTTTCACCCATATATTCCGAGTTTCGGGGCTTTGAAATTTTTATACTTTATGTAGTATCAATATGGGTATCATTTTAAATCTTTTGAAGAGATCTTAAAAAAAATACAAAAATTTTAATTGAATCGAAATTATTTTGGCTTTACCCTGGAGTTAATGTCGACGTAGTCGACGGCGTCAAATGTCAAAAAAAAAGTTGAATCGTATGAAATTGTATGAGAGCAGTTAATCTTAACGCGTTGCAACGCCGTAAAAGTTCAATCTGTTTCAACTTTTTCGGCATTAAAACGCCGTCAACGAAGTCGACATTAACTCCAGGGTTACTTTATTTATTTTAATTTCTAAAAATATTTTTAGAAAGAAAAATTATTTTACAAATGTAGGCGGACGTTTTCCAAAGAAAACAAGAAAAATTAGACGCTAGCAGAATGTACACTATGGTGCAAAATTGTGTCAATGTAAATAACATTTTTTAAATGATCTCCTAATTTTCTACTTTTTTTACAAAAACAAGATTTTTTTAACTTTTTGATTCTCTTCTCTTCTCTTAAAAAATTTATAGACATAACTTTAATCGGTTCTGTTATTCAGAATATATTGATCTCTTTAACTCAATTGCATTGGCTCACTTTTGCACCAGCCAAAAATTTTCAGTTAACGGTGCTTTAGTAAATAAGTTTTTGCATTCAATAGGTCTGTTTCTTTACTCCACTTTGTTTCTTTACTCCGAGGGATCCCAATTCGCACGAAAATTGTTTTCTTACTTCAAAATTGGGTAAATGAGAGCGGTTTTGGGAGAAAAATTTTCTTCTTCTTCTTGCACGAAACAGCCCAAACTTTTTTTCGTGCAAGTTATTTAAACTTGTGCAACAGCCTTAAAACACAACCTAAATACAAAATTATTTATTATTTGTTATTTTTGATTTATTGAAATTAATTTTTCTTATTAAAATAGCCAAAATTATTTGAGTTTTTATACTTAACTTTTACATAATTTTGTATTGTTATGAGAGAAAAAAATGGTTGCTCTCATTTTCACGAACTTTATCCAAAAAGTAAAGAAACAGACCTATTATTATTAGTTTGAAAAACTTGAAGGCTGTGTGTATATTAAAGTGACAAATAAAATAAAAATAAAAATAATAATGAAGCTACATATCGCACTTGATCAACAAGAGGGTATTAACTCAAAATTTTAAAATTTTCAGTAGAGTCAAAAAACTGTTTGTGGCCACATTTTAACAGAATTTAAAAATTCAAATATACCATAGGAAGAAAATTCCATTTAGAAATATATTTACATCGTTTTTCCTAGAAATCTGTACAAGTATTGCAAAAAATAATCAATTTTTTGAATCAATACCATTTTTCTGAAATTTTTTGATCATAAATGAAACAAATATTAACAACAAGACAGTATCAACTCAAAATAAAACCAAATTGAAAAGAGACTCAATTCAAAATAATACCATTTTTATGAAAATTTACGAATCAATTCCATGTTAACTTTTGTATTAACTCGAAATAGTACCTTTTTGTTGAAATAAAGGTAATCACTACATTATCATGAATATGGTCTCAAAAGTGGTTTTCGAGATGAAAGAGTAAACGGAATACGTTGTAATTTTTACAGTAGGTAGATATTGATGTTGTTAGCTGATTTCTTGAAAAAAGTGATATTTCAAAAATTTTGAGTTAATACCCTATTGTTGATCAAGTGCGATATAATGTATTGATTTAGAAAACACCGTTATAGAAAAGGCTAAAAATGGCGATTCCACTCGAAAAATCGCAAATTTTTATAAAATAGGACGGCGGTCAGTATCTAAAATAATTCCTAATTACAAAAACTCTAATCTTGATCAAAACCACACCGAATCCTGCTCATGTATCTTAAACCATTAAGCACCGAGGCGGTTCTATTAGAGTATGGGGATACATAACACCAGATGGTGCTGGTCCACTTGTATGGATCGAAGGCATAATGCGGAAGGAAGACTATCTTCTTTGTAAGATAATTTGCCTTTAGCCCTTGCCAAAATGCCAGATAGACCAGAGAATGTAATCTTCCAACATGACAACGACCCAAAACATACTGTAAAAATTGTCAACGAATGGCTTAATTTTCAGATGTTTCGGGTAATGGAATTGCCACCGCAAAGTCCGGATCTGAACCCGATAGAAAACCTGTGGGCGTATTTTAAGCTGCGGTTGGCAGAGTAAGAAGAAGCCCCGAAAAGTATAAATGAGTTACGGGAGAGGGTTCGGGTTGAATAGGACAAAATTCCTGCAGATTTTGTTGCTAAACATTACCAATAGATGTCAAACAGGATGGATCAGATGAAGAAAGCGAAAGGATACTGGGCAACTTATTAAATTTAAATGGTCAAAACCTTGGAGCAAAAGTATGCCAGTGTTCTGAAGTAGAAAACGTTTTGTTTCCCATAAACTTTAGTTATCAATAAAGCAAAAAGTTTAGAAATAATTTAATAAAAACTACTAAAAAATGAGTTACGTGTATTAATTAAAACATTGGCAAATTTTTGCACCACATTGTAATGCTGCACTTTCTGGACCATTACGTCATTCATTAGCATTCTTCGCATCTTTCTGCCTTAGTTGTGTAATTATAAACATCATCTATTTAAACAACTAACTTTGTAATAAGAATACGAGAAGTATTCAGATTTTTAGAAATTAAAATTAATGAACCAAAGCCAAAATAATTTCGATTCATTTATAATATTCACAGTTCAAATCCTAATTTAATAAAAATTAAAATACTTAAATGTTTTAAAAAGGCTTATGTAAAATAAAAAGTTTTTGTAAGAACAAACAGCGGTAAATAACAGCTGTATCATCAATCTTGCCCAGTATTTAAACTTAATTATTAAGTTCGGGAATTATAGGGGTTTACAGTTTTAAACTATATACTGCTATATATCTACACATAAACCTATGATCAGTAATTTTGTAATTTTTAATTTGCCTGAATGTTGGTTTTTTTACACTTGTTCCCGCAGAATTCAGTTATTTCTGAACCGATTTTAAAGTTTTTTTTTCTTTATTTGAAGGGTGTACTTCAGATTGTTTCCGTTTTAAAAACAGTTCATAATTTAAAGAATTAAACAGTGTCCCTATACCGTAACGGGCGCCACTTAAAAATTTATAAAAAAAAACTGCGTATTACTCTAGCTCCTAATAGCACAAAGTAATGCAAAAATCAATCTAAAAATTAAAGGGTGTCCACATAGCTGACGTAATTTGAATCATATGGTCAAATCTTTTGAACCATTATAGATAAATGCTTGAACAACAACAAGCTTATAACTTGAATTTAGACCAAATGCTTGCAAATTGGACAGGATGCTTTCTACGAGAAGTATTAATATTTGAAATTATAAACTAACAGAACAGTTAGACTGATGGCGTTTTCTTTTCTGACAAAACCGATATATATGTTTAACACTTTTTACACCTTTGTGTTCTTTTCTAAAAAATATTCGATAATGTAGATTAAAAGTATGTTCTTTTAAAAATATTTTGCATGAAAAAGTGTAAGATATGTTACACTTTTTTTTTAATAGTTCTTACTCTTGATAAGTGATGTTTGCTTTTGTTGCTAAACCCAGTGTTATATTAATTTATATTTGAAACGCTAATCAAACATTTCTGACAAGTAAAGGAAGTTAGAAAAATTCAATAGCAGTTTTTGTTCCGTTGTGGCTGCAAAGTGTGTAGAAATTTTTCGGGGTTTAGGCAACATAAAAAATATTTTATGTGGTTGTTGGGTAACATTTACATTTACAACGAACCTGTATTGCTTACTCCGCTGTGACAGCAAGAATAAAATTTGGATTCGGAAATGAAATTGTGTCCCAATAGTTGATGTAAGCTGATAACTTACAAGGGACCTAAGTCCGCTACAACAACAAGTTTATAATTTGAATTTAGAAGTTAAAGGGTGTTCCCAAAATTAAGGTATTTAACCTACATGGCCATATACAAAAGTTGCAAATTAGATAGAATGTCCACTACTTTCTTTTCTTATAATAAGAAGTATAAATATTTGAAAGGGTTTAACAATAAATGATGTAATCTGATGTATATGGCCAAACTATTGTAGCGGTTTAAACAGACCATTAAAATATACAAAGAAAATGATTACTAAGTCTACTACAACAGCAAGTATATAATTTGAATTTGGAAATTAAAGGGTGTCCCTATAGTTGCTCTAATTTCATGTGTACTGCCAAACTGTTGAACAGTTGAACAAGTGTAAAGTTTGGACATGGAATAACAGGGTGTCCTAATATTTAATGTAATTTGATGTGTGTGGAAATACTTTTTTGCCGGAATAATATAAATTAGTTGGTTTAAATATGTGAGTTTTCGATTTGCAAAATGACGCTTGATATGTGTACATTCGTACAAGGTCGAACATTTTCCTTCACTTCTGATTACTCTCATAAAAAAAGTGCAGCGATATACGTTATTTTAAACGAAATATAAGCAAAAGGTCTGTTCAGTAACTAAAAACTGTTACTAACTGTTTCTAATTGTTACTAGAACGTGTTCATGTACTCAGAAAACTTGCAGGGAGAGAATGAGAAAAGACTGTAAAAATGTAAGATATGAACCATTTTTTGCAAGTTTTCGTAAGTAATATTTTTATAGCTGTTTTTTACTTTTGTTTGCAAAAAAATTTGCTTAGAAAATGTTCGATAAGAGAAATGTTTGAAGATAATGCAAGTATTTTGCAATTAAAACAATATGTAAATACATAATATTATTATGTGTATTTTCTTTAATTAAGCTACGGGAGTATATAGTAAAAAAATTAAAAAAAAAAAAACAAAAATAAGCTCTGCAAGCATTTGTGTTTTTTAAGAACGAAAAATTCAATGAAATGTACTTTTTTCGCTGCAATTTTAATTTATTACAGATAAATACTGAAATCTGTTTTGAAGTCGGTTTTTTTTTTGCAAGAATTATTTTAAAAAACCGTATGTAGTTATGTATATATATCACGTCTTGTTTCCAAATAATAAATAAATGATTTTATTATTAAGGAACTATATTCTTGTTCTTTTCCTTGTTTGTTGAGAATTTCATATTAGAAAGAAGTAAAGATTTGTATGTTTATTTGTTTTAATAAATGTGTTTATGCTTTTTAAACAGTACCTTATTTAGCAGTAAAATCTTTCACACAGTGCTCTTTTAAAGTAAGAGTTTTGATTTGATACGTGGAAAAACGTCGGCAGAAGACGTATTTTATTTATTATATTGACAAATCATAATTTTTTTCGTCGTGAAGGTAGGTTATTATGCACTGCCGGACTTCTGCCAAAGATTTTCTCCTTTATAATAAAGATTAACTCCTTAATAATATGTGGAACAAATCCACACGCAAGTATGTATGTATGTAAAGCTTACCACCGTAACAATAAACACGAATAATATTTGCCAAAAATACAAAAATTACTTTTTCGCGCAATATATTTATTGAAAAAAAGGTAAATAAAAAGAAATGACAATAAATTGACGTTTATTATCAATACAAAGTTGTCTGAGGTGGAGGCTTGACAAAATTGTCTTAACGTTGCAATAACACTAATAACAAGAGTCTAATCCTGATAAATTCTTGTCTTGACAATGATTTGACTTTTATCAAGACAAAAATTTATCAGGTATAGACTCTAGGTAACTTTGATGTAAACAAGGCGAATCTATAAGGTGTAGTCATCGGCGAATTCTTTAAACAAAGCAACTTCTTGGTAAGAGTCCGTGCAAGGCGAATCAATTACCAGGTGGCAGCGTAGGCGAATTCATTAATTTTCGCCGTGTACACTACTGTCAAACTCCATATATAAAAAATCTGTTTACCATTTTTTTTATATGAAGTTTGACATTCGTTTCACCAGCAAAAAATAATAAATTTTCTAACGCTGCCACCTGATAATTGATTCGCCTTGAGTCCGTGTCAAATATCAGTGGTTGAGGTGAATAAAATTTTAATTTGCTTTGAAAATATAAACCAAAAGTTAAAAAATTCAAAACAAGATCAAAAATATTTAAAAAATAAACAACACAAAATTTAACAAAACAAAAATAAATTTTGTGTTTTTTAAATATTTTTATCATAAAAAAAAAATTAAATTACATGTTGTGTGACTTGCTTAATACTGGAACTAAAAACACATTTTTGCTGGAATAATTTCAAAATTTTTTTTTTTGTGTTTTGTGTGTATATATATACGTACTTATATACACTCTGGATCAGTTGATAGTTCTACTATTTAAAAATACATATAAATTTATTTTTACATAGCAGCACTTTGTATTTCTTTTGAATTTTAAATTTTTTCATTAAGTTTCCGACCACAGTTTTGAGACAACGCCCAATCTGTTTAAATTAAAAGCGACTACATAATAAGAAATAATTCAAAAAACGAAAAGTGTGTTCAAAGTGGGCCATATGAAGGGAAAAAATTGTATATTTTGTTGTTATTCCAATAGTAGTAAAACTTAACTCTGTACTGATGGAAATGGAAATTTAAGTGGGTCTTAACATTTGATCAAATACAGAAAATACAAGAAACGAAAAACCAACCGAATTGAAAAAAAAAACAAACTTTGACGGTATTTCGAACAGTACTTCATGCTGATCAAGGCGAATTAATACAGGTGACCGCACGGCTACAACAATCCAACAACACAAAAAACAGTAGGCAATTTGCTGGTACAAAATCTAGGTATGTTGTCAAAAAATATTGTTAAAAAAAAACAAAATTAAAGAATTATATTTGAGGAAAAAGTTTGGTTGTAATTTTCAGAGTAAAAAATTTTTTTTTAAATGAAGTAATGTATATAAAAATAAAAATCCAGGCAAAGTGTGACCAAAATTATATTGTACCACTAGTTTGCCCAAACAACATGCATCATTCCATTCTTATACGTTAACCATTTGAAGACTAACATAATAATAATAAATATAATAAATATAATAATAACAAAAACAAGCAAGAAATAATAAACGTGTTGACAATAATTTCACTAATTCCGCATATTTTGATTATAAACATCAGGAACTGCAAATACGGTTCCATATTGTACTAGTTTTCTCTAGGAATTTTTAATAGTTATTTTATTTTCTATTAGCAGTTAAAACAGGCAAAGTGCCCGTGCATACGTATAAATAAATTATCGTAGTGTTTTGTGATATTTTATTTTTCATCCTCTTTCAACTGTATAAAAGAGCTGAAAAAAATTCAGCCGCATACAGCGGAGAAAGAAAAATATAATTACTGTTGGTTATTGTTGTTTTTGCTTAAACTTTGATTTTCGTCTATGCTTTATTGTTTGGACAAAAATCCTTAGCTTATTTAAAAGGTTTGTCAGAAGTTTCCTGAAGAGTTAGGTAAGCGAGACGTGCTTTGACCCTCAATAATCAATATCGGTGATTTAAATAATTAATCAGGAAAATAGCACGAAAAAAAGATTTTTTGAAAATTAATTAATATAATAAAAAAATCCCGTTGTTTAATATAAAACCAATAAAATAAAAAAAAAATTTTAATAAATAATTTATTTTTGACAAATTTTTTTTAACTATACAGCTGATGAGCTTTTTCGCCCGTGCGTTCACCTGTATTAGTTCGCCATTTATAAAATTGCATATCATTGATTGATACAGAACTTTAAGACAACAATTAAAGATGATGTTTCGGAAGTGAAAATTTTGAGAAAAAGGAACACGAAATTAAAAAGTTTCTCACGGCACTAGGGCACAGTACATACATCCAAAATATTAAGATGCCTCTTAATAAAAAGTTGAAAAGAAAAGCACTTACGAAAGATTCATTGGCAAAGTTTGGAGATGCTAATTCAGAGAGGCAAAACTTAGCATAGTATTGAGGTGGAGAAGCTAAGACCGGAGATAGATGTTTAAAAAATTCAAATGGAGCGCCTGAAAAGAGAATAACTGTTTATTTAATCGGTATTAGGAGGGCTAAAGAGGATTTTTATTGTGATCTTTAATAAGCTCCACTCTGCAAGTAGACTAACATATGTATGTATGTCTACTTCATCGGAACTCATTTTCTGTAACATTCTTATTTCCGCTGCATATGTATATAATTTTATTTTTAAAAAATACTAAAATTCTTTGCGCACCTTTACCTTTCACATTTTACAATCGAGAACAATTTCCTCCTAAAAAATACACTCTAAATAAAATTCCCTTTATCATGAATGTGGAATTTTTTCATTGTTTTGTTCACTCTGATTTTGGAATTTATGTGTACATATGTATATACAAAGCAAGTATTTTGTAACTATTAAGCAATTTTAGGTTAATAAAAAGTAATTTAGGGCAAATTCGGCGAAAAAATTTCGAATTGATATTCTTCTCAACAACATGCAAGGTTCATTGTCTTGTGTACGGAGGCAGCTCAAAAATTAAAAAAAAAACATCTTGTACGGGGTGTAAATGCAATTTTAAGCAGAAATGTAAAGTACAAAATTTGGAGATGACCCTTAAATCCGGACTTGGCATATATCCAGTATTTTATGGCGGAATAAAACAATATGGGTATCATTGGAAAGGTTATTTCAATTCCAGTTAGGCTTAACTAAAATTCACAAAAAATTTAAAAAAGATTATATTCGAATCTCTTAATTAAAATGTGAATAAATTTAGTCAACATTTTATTGACTCATTTAACAAACGTTAATAATTATGATGTACTTCCCTGTTTCGGTATATCCGAAAGTTGAAAAACAACTCGTTTTGACTACAGATGCAAGCAGTTGAAATTTAGGTGCTACTGAAAAAGAAGTGTTGGAAATGCTCTAGGCATTGAAATATTTTATACAATATTTATTTGGCAGGAAGTTTAAAACCAAGATGCTTATATTAGTTTTTGTTTTGACTGGAGTTACTTTATTGCTCCAAATGACATTAAAAAATTGCAGGTAGTCGTGGTGTTTTGTCCGCTGGGTCGAAGGGCGTTGACCGATCTTGCTGATTTCCACTAGCACCTCTTTTGACACTATATCTAATCAATTGGTGTAATTACATTTTCTCTATCTGATCTGCGTCAGTACCTGCCAATATAATTATTAACGACCCGGTTGATAATGCTAACCTCTTGGCTGAAATCATTGCAAGTAACTCTTACTTGCCGGAAAGCAATCAGCCACTGCCCGCACTGGAAAGAGTATCAGTAACTATGCCAGATATATTCTTTCGAGCACGTACAGTTAAAAGGGTTATAATCTAACACTTGAAAGTTAAACCAAATATCCACTAATTCGTCTGGTAAATAAGAAGTCTGAATATTTAAAATTCTAAATTAAAGTGTATTACAATAGTTGTTATAATTTGATGTATATGGCCAAACTGTTGAACCGTTATAGGCAGACAGTTTAAATTTACATTGGACTTGATGGTTAAGGCCGCTACAACAGTAATTTGTAATTTGATGTACGTTATCAAATAATTTTAGATGGACAGTTCAAATTTACAAGGGCAACAAAAAAAAGCACACCCTTTGAATTTGGAAATTAAATGTAATTTTGAGTTTCCAACCGCTGAAATTTATATTGAAGTTGGTTTTTTGCAAGAATTATTTTTAATTTATTTTGTTGGGACAATTGTAGTCTTTATATGTAACAGTTTAATGAATTTTGTAACCCCGTAATGTCGGCACTTTTTCCTTTAAGTGCTTTTTCCATTTTTGCGATTTTTCGTCTGGCACTTTAGTATTTTTAAGAAAATATCTAGAGTTTGCCCCTTACGGTTTTAAGATACAAAAACTGTCAAAATTTTGTACTGGCTCTTTAAATTTAAATTGTTTTAGTCTGTATAATAATATCTTAACTTTAAAGATTTCAAGTGTAAGTGTTTATATATTACATTAGGACTAAGAAAATATAACAAAATTTAAAAAATACACTTATATATATATATATATATATATATATGTGTTCTGCAACATACACTATTTAGAAACACACAAATACACATATATTTTCGAACTCTGCTTTTTATGATTTCATCGAAGCGTTGATCTTTCATCACAAATACAGAAATCGATAAGGATATTTTTTAAACATGTATACAGTTACCAAGCCATAAGTTTCAGATTTAAAATTGAAGCCGAAAAATATAAGGAATATGCTGTAGAGACAGCCAGAAAACTTTTTGGGGAATATCCCTGTACTATTTCCCTCCATCGGTACACAAGATTCTGATCAATGGAGTTAAGGTGATTAGGCATGCATTAGTGTCAATAGGCAAATTATAAGAGCAAGCAGCTAAATCGAAAAACATGGTATTGTGTATTAACCAGAGTTCAGAAAAGTACACTCAATGTGCAAAATTCTAGTACATAAATGGAAAACACACAACTAAAACCGAATATTTTTTCATAACAATTATGACTCTAAATTTAGAAATTTTCCGTACACATCCACGAATGTGTTCTTTTTTTTAATATTTATTTGCGTACACGTACGTAAATGTACGACTGTACCCATTGTTTGTGTACGTGCACGTACGGATAAAAGTACATGAAAAAATGAAATTAAATTCGTGTACGTAAAAAACATACATCGAAAAAAAATATAAATAACTGCGTGTGCCGATGGCAAAAAAGTACATGTACAATAGACAAAAAATAATGACATATTTTATTATTATCGTTTTTTTAGTTAAAATTTACCTACCTTTGCAGTTTGTTTTTGATCAGTGGTAAGTAGTGGAGTTCCTTGAAAATTCAAGCGAGGTCATATGTATGGTTAGTAATAAAAATGTCCAATAAGTATTGTTATAAGGGTAAAAATTTATCTTTAACATTATTGCATTTATTTCTAGGTAAGGAATTTTTCATGTTTACTGTTATCATAAAATAATCATTTTTAATTCGTTTTTTTGTTTGTCAAATTGTTTTCGTACTCTTTAAATTTTCATGTGTTATTTGTTGTTGTAGATTTTCAGAACAGTAAATGTGTTTTGTTCGTTTTTTAGGTAGGAGATGTTTACTTGTGCATATGTTATTGTTTTAATACTTATTAGTTGATGGTAAAACACCAAATTATTGCTACTAAGAACAAAACACTAGAATTTATGGTATTGTTAGTAAAAATAAATCTTCCTTGTTAACATTAATGCAAAAAGTTTAAATCGTTTCTACCTTTACATAAGCATATTTACTGTTCAACAACAACAAATAACACAAGCTATAATATAGTTATTAATAAAACAATAACAAATGCATAAATAAACATTCAATACCTAAAAAATAAACAAAGCACATTTACTATTCAGAAAACCTACAACAACAAAGCAGGAAAACAATTGGAAAAACAAAAAACCTAATTGAAAATAATTATTTTATGATAACACCAAACATCGAAAACTCCCTCCCTAGAAATAATTACAATAACTAACGTCTGGTAGTGATAGTATATCTAAGAAAAATTAAAAATTTATTTTTTTATGTAAAAAAGTATCGAATAAGGGTCTTCCATCGAATAATACTCTGCAAAAGGCTGGCAGAGCAGTATTATTTAAGAGAATATATTGTTATTATAATATGATATCAGTTTGTAAGTTTTTTTAATTTCAAATATAACTTTATTAATTGTTTTCAGTTGTATCCAAGTATGTTGATTTTACTTCTTTTTAATTAAATAGACAACCCTTTTAGAAATCGGAAATAAAATTTAGCAATGTTGGGGAAATATGTGATAAAACTCGTATTATATTTATACAAAACACTTAAGACTCACCCGCTAATCCACTTGCAACAGTTTTATATTTAACGGCGTTACCAATATAAAAATTTAGGTAGACTAAGTGTAGTTTTGCGTTTGTGTTAATACATTATTGTTTAATAAAATTGAAAAGGCAGCCTTTAAAACGCTTTGTAATTAAACATGTCCAACGAAACATTAGTAAAGTGTTCAGTTAGCAAATAATTGTAAAAGTGAAAAGCTGAAATAATCACCCCTATCGTGAATAAGAAATAAAACTTATGTTCTCATGAAATTTTCATCCCCTCGAAGTGAAAATTGGTATTATAAATTTGCCGTGAAATATTTGTTCCCTACACTGAATGAATGCACTAAATAAGAAGAATAAGCTCTTGAAAAGATTTTTAAATTCGGCTGTGACGAAGGTGACAGAGAATTAATAATAGAAAAAATCAGTAATATATATATAATTTTACATTCAAATGTCATTGGCTCCTAATTGATAAAGCATTTTCATCAAATTTTAGTATTTCCTAATAGATCTCTTCAAAAGCAGGCGCTGCCTCGAAGGACATAGACCGATCTTGCTGATTTTCAAAAGGAAAAAATTCGAAACTATGTCTGGTCGATTAGCGTATGATGATGTCAACTATTCAACATTTCTTAGCAATAATTTTTTAATTAGACAAATTTTTACGATTGCAGTTTAAGAGGCACAATCTCGTTTAGGTTAAAAAAAAAACATTGCATGCTGACAAAGTTTAAGCAAAAAAAAACCAAATATGATTATTACAAATACATAAAAACTAATTATTTCCAAAAGATCTTCCTAACATTGGAAGTATCATTATTATTATTTTTTTTTTTTTTTTGTTTTGCGTCAGTACATACATATGTACATACAAACACTAAAACTAATTTTCAACTACTCGTCGTACCCAAGGCGGATTAAACACTAGGTGGCCGCACGGCTACAAAAACAAAAACATAACGTCATTTTGTTGTTGAAGAGCACCACGTTGATGTCAAAAATAGCTGACTAAGCAAGAGGAAGCCGAATTCAATTTATGCGTTTATCATCATTTAGTGCTTTAAATGAAGTTATAACAGTTTTAATTTTTTTGTTTTGAAATGTTTTTGTTTATGTTCAAGGTTGTTGTAAAAATTTTGAAATAATTGTAAAAATAGTTTGAAAAAGTAAAAAAAAATGTAAATTTTATAAGGAGAAAAAAAAAAAACAACTAGTACATTTTATTTAAAGTACCATATAATGATAGAAGGATAAATTTAATTCGGTTTCCTGCTGTTTAGTCAGCTATTTTGGACATCAACGTAGTGCTCTGCAACAACAAAATTACATTCGTATTATGTTTTTGTAGCAGTGCTGCCACCTAATAATTAATTCGACTCAAAACTCAACTAGGTACATAGATGTGAAAATTTCAACTATTCCGTTTAGTTCAAGTAATGGAAATGTTAAATTGCACTAGTTCCTTTATGAACCACTCAAGTTAAAAGGCATATCATTTATAAGGTGGCAGCGCGACGACAAAAATACAACAACCAATCAATGATTATTGCCAAAACATGAGCAACATAAAGAAAATTAAAAGAGAAAGTGTTAACGCAAGCCATCAATATTTTATCGTGTAGATTATATTTCGTTGTAGATTTTAACGCAAAATTTTATTTATATTTGTTCTGTATCACTTACAGCACTTGAACATACGATTTAAATACATTTTTTCTTATTCGTAAACAAAATAAATTATTTTGACATTAATAAAGTGTAAACAAAGGAAAAAACTAATTAAGGGAAAAATTTATTATTTGCCCTAGGGCTGCCGCCTGATTAAATATGCCTGGCTCGAGTCTATTAACAAGCAGAAACGAAACACTTACATACGTACATCAGAAAAACCGAAAAAAATGCATTCTTTTATACTTTTTATAATTGTAGAAAATATAATTTTTGTAAAGCATGCTACAGTTGTAGCTGTTAATGTCTGGATTTCATTGAGGATTTTAATTTATTTTCATTGCCGTTACTAATAAAGATAATTTTCTGATGATCACCTAGCTACGTCACGGTGCACTATCAACAGTTAACTATTACCGATATTTATTATTGGCACGCTCGGAGCATGCGTAAAGATGATTATGACATACATATATATGTATGTGTGACCGCGAAATTTAGTATAGGAAAATTTATTAACCTTCCAAATTTTTGAAAGATTACCATTTTGAACCACATATAGAAAAACCATATAACAAAAATGTAGTGCCTGTTTTTGACTTTGAACAAATTTGTGTGCTTCCACGTAGAATCGCATTTTCGAGACATTAAAATATTTGGTTGTTAAAGCTGAAATTTGGTATGTGAGTGTGTGAGAGCAGCTAATGCAGTTTGAAATGCCCAAAGATGAAAATAGTGTGTGTCGATGAATTAAAAGTGGAGAAGTTCATAAATGATTAGTAGGTTTAGTGTCGTTAGATGTGCAGTAAATACTTTTAGTGTAATGACAATAAGATATGAAAAATGAATGCAAATATCGTTGTTATTGTACAAATGGTTAAAATAAATTGCATTCACTTGAGAATTGTAGGGTAAAAATAAAAATAAAAAAATAGATTAATACAAATTATATTACAAAATAGAGAAACAGGCATGAATATATAATAATTTTTAATTGATTTTTTAATGGGGTGAGAGAACGATAGATAGATTTAAAAGACGTCAGGGTCTCTTGGAGGGTCTAATTATTACTATTACTATTACTGTTAGTATTATTATTATTTTTTTGCAGAACACAGAATAAAACCTACCTTAAACCCATCATATGTCCAACTGCCAAATTTTAAGACACATGTTTGTTCGTCAAAAGGAAAATACTCTACATCTATTTCGCACGATGATTTGTAAATTGCCGGCGGTTTCCATTCAACTAATCCTTCTGAGTAAATTGTTGCTTTTGTTGCAAGAGTCACCTCAAAGTTACCGTCGGCACTGAGCATTTAATTTCAACATGTATTATAAAAAACGCTTGCGATTTTTTGGAAATCGTGAACGCTTATGTGATGTGTGTGTGTGTGTAAATATATAACTGTGTGTGTGTAAATATATAACTGTGTGTGTATGAACATTAAGGCATAAGTATATCGTAAATTTCATTTGCTTAAATTTTAAAAATAATACAAAAAAAAACATTAATGAATGTGGCTTCCAAAGTTTTTGAAATAAAAAAAAAAACAGTTGTGCTCATACGAGTGTTTGTCCTAATTATTGTTTATAAATTTTTGTAATAAATATTACCTGTGCATGTATGATTACTGCTAAATAATAAAGATAGGGCAAATAAACAGTGTGTGAACATATAGTTTTTATATGAATATGTATGAAATTAAGTGTGCTTAAATTACAATTGTTAAGTAAGTAATCATATGTTAGGCAATTCAAACTCGATGATCATTGCCCTTGTGAAAAATAGAAATGTCCAGATATTCAGAGTAGGTATTTACCGAGAAAAAACTTACTTGTTATAAAGTACAATATCTGGACGCCAAATGTGGTCGGAGGGAACATGTAACATGTGTACTCCTCCATATTCCTTTGGTTCCCATCTAAGTTTGTAATCATACCAGGACTGTTCCACCCACAAATTTGTTGTCATTATTTGATTTTTGAGATTCTAAAATGATAAAAAAAACAAAAATAAAATTAATTGATTTTTTTATACACACATATGTATATATGTACTATATGTGTACATAAAAAAAAGGAAAATAAAAAACATATGCAAGTGTGTCATAGCAATACCCACGAAAATGAGTACTGATACATAACAAACTAAAAGTAGTAATACATTTAGCCGTAAATTATAGTGTTCGTAACCGACAGCTGGCTTTATTGTATTATCTGTTATATAAAAACATATTAGGTATTTGTTAATTATTATTTGTAAATTACACTAGTGTACAAATTTTGATTTTGAAAAAGTATTTTTTAGGGTAAGTAGCTTTTTATATCCTTCACCAAAAAAGTGGAAAAAGGGTGTAACTAAGTTTTTAATTTCTACTATATCACTTCCCGACCCCATAAAGTATATATATATGCTTATGCATAGCGAAGTCGATTGAGCGATGTCCGCCTGTTCGTCTGTGTAAGTATTGAAATCATGGTTGCCATGTTTTGCACTATATCAGCTACAGAAAATTTTAATACGCCAATCGATCAGAGATAGTGTCGAAAGAGGTGGTGTTGGATATCAGCACGATCGGTCCATGTCCTTAGAGGCACCGGACAAAACACCACGCCTACCTATAATTTTTTAATATCATTTGGAATAATGAAGTAACTCCAATAAAAAATATATATACGCGGCGATAAAAAATTAAAAAATAAGAAAAATCTTCATGTGAAAAAATTGGCGCTCGACCATATTTTCCAAAATACAGGCCTCAGAACTTTTCAAATTTTTTAAAATGTAAATATAGGTGTCATTTAAATGCTTTTGAATTAATCTTAAAGGAAATACTAAAATCTTTTGAAATGCTTAACCCGTTAGGAGCCGATGACATTTTTATGTAAAATTAAATATATGTAGTACTTATTTTTTACCAGTCTTATTCACAAAAATTTTAAACTGCTTAATAAGAGGTTAATAAGAAAAAATCGCTAAAGTAGTATTCACATATGCTTAATAGCACTATTACGCTGTTATTATTCATTAATAAATTTCAAGTATGTAATGTAGCAGTTACCCTTGTTCAAACCTTTAATAAGTCGATATTCCTGTTTTGAAAAGCATTTTTCCCGCTATTGAAAAAGTATGAAAAACTATTAATAAAAAAATACAACGATATAATAAATTAAATTTATACAATAGGTAAGTTTTTAAAACATACTTAAATATAAATACAAATATTTTATAAAATGGAAAATTATTGCAAATACTCTTGCCAAAAATTTTAAAACGTCATAAAACTTTTAATAGGAGAAGTTATTCGTTTCAACTACCAGATCATCTATTTAATTCAAGATACAGGTTTAATAAGAAAACGGCTCAAAAAATTATAAACATGGCAGAGGATGAGATAGAATTAAATAAAAGAGGCTGTGGAACTTCAGCAAAGTTACAGGTTTTGGTGGCTTTGTGTTGTTGGGGCCAAATAGAGGTAAGTATGCGTGGCGAATAGTTTTAGATACTTACGAAAGACATTTTAGGTTCAGTCGCCAGATGGGAGGCAGTACGTTTGATTGCCGCATATTTAATAAGTCTAAAAAATGGCGATTTAAGGCGACGCTTGTTAAGTAACTCCGGGTATAAATTACAACTACATACATATATCGTTGGCTTAGTCGGCAAACCTGTCAAGTCCATTTTTTTAATTTTTCAGGAGAGACAAAAAACTGTTTAATTTTTTTTTTTATTGGGTTAACTTTTTTTAAATCTGTAAAAGCAGTTTTATTCTTTAGTTTATCTTATTTGATTTAAATCTATGAATTTAATGAATTTAAATCTATACTCGTAGAAGAAAAACAAAATTTTTTGTTTTCAGCTGAACTTAGCACGTGTTTTGTTTTTTTTTTTTGGACTTGATAGAATTTCTTACCACTGAATAACAAGAAAAAATAACATAACGGCATTTTGTTTTTTTTTGTAAATGATGTGTTTTGAGTTATTCTAGCATACTACATCAAAAACTCAATTTGCATAAAAATTGGACTTGACAGGTTTGCCGACTAAGCCAACGATATGTATTTATTTACACACTTTATATGTTTTGCACAATATTGCAATTAAACAAAACGATACGTTTCCAGGTAATAAATATCAAATTAACTGTTAATATTTGGGAAAAATATGTTTAGAGCAGAGAAAATATCATAATTTAATTAATTGTTCGTTCATAATTAAAGCATTGTGTTTTATTTATTTGAAAAATAAAATAATAAATAAAAAATTCACCAATTTGTATCATAAATAAACAAAATAATATGGTGATGTAGAAACAATAATGCGAAAAAAACATTATTAAAATCTTTTGTTCATTATTGTATGCATCACTAAACGTAAATTGACATTATTATTTTTAAAATCATTCGAGATAAATCAATACCATGTGCCGATGTGCCCTATTAAGAAGAGGATGCTTATTATAATTTTTATGATTTGTATTTAACCACAAAGGGTAAGCTATTAGACGGATTATCTGAATGGAAAAATCCATAATCACCTTCAATTCACCTTTGGTAACAAATATGTTTCCGTATGTGCTGAGGTTAAATTGCCAAAGACGTATCAAATAAAATATAATATATTTAACCGTAATATAGTTTTGCAGCGTTTTAGTAGGCTTCGTATTTCCTTTTGGAATGAATCGGTTGGGTCATTCTTGAATTTTGTGCATTTTGCTTGTTGAATGAATTGTTGTGTTTTCTCTATATAGTCTTTCTTGTGCATTATTACAGTTGTGTTCCCCTTGTCTGCTTTAGTAAGTAATAGATTATTATTCCGAAGTTTTGTTTTTATCTGTCTAGTAGTTTTTTGTTCGTCAGGATTAGTTTTAGATGAAGTGTGTTCTCTTATTGTTTTTTCAAGTACATCGGCTATCTTGTGTCTCATATGTTCTTGTCGGTCAGTTGGTAAGTGTGTAATAGTAGCTTCGGCGTCTACGATTTGGGTTTCAATTGTTTTTTCTATTTTGTCAAAAGGTAGATTATGTTTTAGTCCCTTCTCTATTAGTTTTGTTTCATTGTCGCTGAATTCTATGTTTTTCAGGTTTTTCACTCGTGGGTAAAATTCTGAGTTTGTACGTTTTTCAGTCTGTTTTGTGAGTTTTGTAAATTTTCTTTCCATCCGCTTGTATTTGTCAGTCATCTGATTTTGTATCCTTTCATGTAAGTTGTGTAAAAATGTGGGAAATAAATGGTAAAGATTATGTCTTGTTAATAAGTCTGTTACTTTTAAGTGAAGATGATAAGTTTCCTTATTGAGTTTGTCTTTTTTAATGTAAAGTGAGCGTATTTCAGTCTTTATCCATGTCAGTTGGGCTACACGCTTTGCGCGTTGGGAAGCGTACGTTTGGTTCGTAATGTTAATAGTTATGTATCGTGGAGTAATGTTGTTTTTAAGACATTGTTTGTTGAATCGTATGTTTGCTATTGTCTTGTGTAGTTGTAGTGTCTTGTTAGTGAGTCTAGTTAATAGTACCTTAGCTTGACTAGCTGTATCCGGTATTAAATTAATTGGGTTGATTCCGCCAGTATATAATAAACTGTTGTTATAATTTTCGGTAATAACCGTCGTCACTGGCTGTGTACTTTGGATGTTCGGCGAGCGCTTTCGATGTGATAACATCATTTTCAAGCCGCGTTTCTGTTAAAACTGAAGAGATAGTGTAAAAAATAGATAGTGTAAAGAATAAAAGGTGGTGGGTTTAGGTAATTTTTGTCCGTTTAAATAGTATTATGCAGGTAGATTGCCTGATATCTGTCTTGTTTATTGGGGTATATAGTTAATATTTGGGTCTTTTATTATTGGATAGGTAAGTGTGACCGTCTGTGGGTGTTTTTCGTTTGTAAGAGTGTTTTAGTAATTTTAGTGGTGTAAAAATCGTGCCAGAGGTTGTGTTTACCTGTTCGTTAATAATGTCTCTGTTAAACGTTCGTGTTTTGTAAATTTCCATGTTTTCAAGAATGTCTAGTCTTTGTCCTTTTTTACTTGGGTGTAATACTGTCATACATTCATCTATTTCCTTTGGTTCGTGTCCATGTGTGTTAAGGTGTTTTGCGAAATTGGAGTCTTCCCTTTTCCTTTTGTATGATCGTATGTGTTCTGTAAACCTTGTTTTTAATGTTCGTCCAGTTTGTCCGATGTATGTATGGTTGCAAGTACAAGTAAGTCTGTATACTCCGCTGGTGCTAAATTTATCCGTTGTTTCTATTGATGTCTTGAGATTGTTACGTAGAGTGTTGCTCGTTTTTAATGTTGTGTGTAAACCTTCTTTTCGGAAAAGGTTGGTTAATCTATATATATCTGGTCCTGTGTAAGTAAAGATGTGTAAGTAATTGTGCCATTATTTGTCATATTGTTGGGTTTCCATATTTATACAAGAGGAGAATCACAAAGTATTTCGGGTGGCACAAAAAAAAATCCCACCAACTAATTGTCCCAGATGGTAACCTTGCTAGGCAAACGGACAGACACCCCTTTAAACCCACCTTCCATCTACACTACACACTGGCTACTTGTTTATTTGGCACGACTAAGGCTCGCGGGCATGGGCGGTGGTTCGTTGTAGTGTAGACTTCCGGAGACAAAAAAGTTGAGCCAGTGCTGGTAGACTTGTATCATCACTAGGGCTCAGATGTTACGGCCCTCACTATTCCCTCCCCAAACCGTGGTATTACCTGTGTGAAATCTGTGGAATACCCCTAAAAAGCATGCATCACCACTCTTCACTTACCTCTTTTGACTTTTAATTGTTCAATTGAAAATCATTATTGGTAAAAAAAATAATTATATATACAAAGGACGTTTTTATTTGCTTGTTATTAGTGAGAAATTATTAAAAGGCTTTGACGCATAGACTATAAGAATAATCTACGCATGAAATATAGTTTATAAGCCCAATTAATGTCATCTTATCTTTATACATTTCTATGTGAATATCCTCTTATGAAGTAAACTATATAATCTCATATTGAAGATATCAAACTGACTCCACATTTATCCACATCTTCTAACACGTTAACATGCCGTCTGCGGTGATATATGTTATTACATAATCGCAATTATTATCGATGTATCATGTGGCAGTTTAAATTGAAAAATATATAAATTATTTTACAATTGTGCCTAAGAGCCAATTTCACAATAACGAAAGAAAACTTAAGCGAAAGAAAGTCAGTCACTCAGTTTCGAGTCTTTTTGGCTTTCTGTGTGTCACTCACTTTCGTTCGCTTACACTTACGTTTATAAATTTTTCTTTTTTACGTTTTAAGAAACCAAGGTGGTACCAGATCGTAAGTTTCTGTACATTTTAGCGATTTTCTTTAAAAGTATAAAAAATACTACGTAATTATTTGAATGCTAACACAACCGTGCGCAGCAGTGATCAGCTGCTTACAAATAAAAATAAAAGATACACCAATGGTTGTGTGTTATTATTTGTATTAAACAATTAAAAAAACAAACAAAGAAATTAATTAGAAAAATTAAATTATATAAAAGTGTTATTCAATTCTTTAACCCACTCCAATTTAGAAATTATAATCGTGAGTATCATCTTACTTCTTAAAAGCAAGTCCTTGTATTATCATTTTCTTCGTCAGCACAGATGGATATAACAGTCGATATTCATTTTTTGGACACTTCAGAGAATGAAGCAAACTGCAATAAAAACAATTTCCATTTAAAATTAAATCAATTATTGTATTTATTTTTACACTTACCATTTGTTATCCATTATTAATTTATAATTTTAAGTTAATTTTTAATACAAAAGTATTGTTTTTTATAATGTTATTATTTACGCGAACATAAAATAGCAAGTGACCGATTTTGACATTTGCGTTCGCAGTGTTGACAACACCCTCTTTACACAGAAATCGGTTTTTGTATGAAAACACTTACGTTTTCTTTCGAGTTGTCGTTCGAGCCATCGTTCGCATAGGAGTAAGATTGTGAAACTCAAATCAATTTTCTTTCGCTTAGAATACGAAAGAACATATTCTTTCGTTACTGTGAAATTGGCTATAAAACTCAAATATAAAGAATTACATTTACTTCAACTATTTGAAATGTTTTGCTTACCTTTTATTTGTTTCATATTTTGTATATTGTTTTTTATTATGAATTTTGTATATAATTTTTTAATTTTTTATTTATTTTATTTTCTCTAACAGTACAAAAATTTTTAACGTTAATTTAACGAATAACTTATTAAACCAACCATGTTGCATTATTGTGCTCAATAACCATTTAGAGGTTAAATGTTAACATAAAATGTTTGTCGCGACTGAATTTTTGTTGAAAATAGCTATAATTTATTTTTGGTAACTATACATTTCTACAAATAACATAATATGGTTATTGGCACCATATCACAACCATGTTTTTTCTCTGCGTGCGTGTACCGACGAAGGAGGCTGCATGTTTAATATTAATTCTGAATATGTATTTATACTATTTAACAGAAGAAAAACTTTTTTTTTTTGATTGCTGCAAGGGTTGAGTCCTGGCCAACCGAATTTGTAGTCACCTTCACTACAGAAGCCTAGAGGTACCAAAAAAGGCGTTGGCGTTGGGTTGTAGATTTCAAACATTTACATAATAAATAAGTGAACGACAAATTTCCTTTAACTAGACTAGAAGACGTATTAGAAAAGTTAGATAGTGCTAGATATTTTTTCACTCGCGACATGATGATTTCATTTCAACTAGATACGTCATTTCGACCTTTTACAGATTTTCTATTTACGGCGCACAGTGGTTCAGAAACGTTTTTCATTGGCCAAAACTCTGTAACTTTTTAACTAATAAAGATTTTTTTAGTAGTTCTTTTTTTAGTCAATAGACAACAGCTTAAGCTTTTACCGAGTTTGGGCCTTATTAAAATCGGTTCAGCGGTTGCTGAGAAATTCAAGCTTAAAGTTGAACTTTCGATTTGCTTTTCCTAATTCTTGTTTGAAATTCCGTTTCAAATGTGCCAACTCATTTTTGACCCACTTTTCCTTAAACAATGTGGCTCAAATTTGGTCCACGGGTCAATCTTGGATGACAATACAATATTTTGCTATCCTTAGGGTGGCCCCTATTTTCACTTAGGTATTTTCGGTATTTTCATTAGGATTGTCCAAATTTCAACTTTATGCCTAACAATACTTACATATTTCCTAGTTTTTTGTCAATTTTAAAACAAAACAGTGTAATTTAATTTTTCTTTAATTATATACATATTTATTTATAGTTATAAATAGATTCTAGGTAAATAAAATAACATTTAATATTAATGTCTGTATACTTTATTTTATTCAAATACTAAATTCAAATTATAATTATTATTCATTTGGCTGGAATATTTCCTGTAAATATTCTATATTCTGCTCTGTATTACCTGTGTCCTGTAGCAGTGCCTTAGCTTCGGCATTTAGTTCCGAATGATTCAATTTCCATTGACTTCGAATGCTAGAGATGAAGGGATCTGAAGTTGCCAATAATATATGAAATAAATCTTCATTTGTAGAAATTCGTGATATTTTTCTGGTATTATGTTCTCTGTAAAACCTGTAATCCTTGTTTTTTTTTCCTGGGCTTCCACTGACAAATCTCCAATTAGTAATAAATGGTGCTAAATGACCTCTTCTCCATGATAAAGAACTTTATGCACTGTTGCTGACATATTTCTATGTTTGTATTTGGATGTATATATAGCAGCGGTTTCCTTGGCGTAATCACCAAATTTTTTAGCATTAATTAGTTCATTGCACGCAAGTACTTCAGTAATTGTTTTAAATCTTGAAATAACATCTATATCAACACCTGTTATATCAGATGTAGTTTCGGGATCCAAAAAAAATCTTCTTGCGGTGTTGCCATCGTTTGTGTTACCTGATCCTTGTTTTGGTTGATCTATAATCAACCCGTGCTTGAGAAATGCATCTTGAACTTGTTTCTTTTTCAATTTTCTTATCTCTTTGTTGGTATCATTATTTCTTACTGATCCTGAAGCTCCGAAGTCCAAATCATAGCTTATTTTCAGTATGTGTTCCATAAATCTTATCCTCGTATGTAGCGGTGATAATCCAAATTCAAATGCATCAATACTATCCTCCGACTTTGTCAGTTCTTGGTTTAACTGACTTGATGTTGCTTTACATATAATACAGCTGGATGAAGCTTTTGTATCAGTCAAAACCTGGGCAGTTTTTCCGTCTATCATAGATAGTATTAATTGGTAATTCAATTTAATAGCCTGTTCCTCTAACTCTAATGGCCTTAGTGTTGAAATTTGAGCTCTAATGTCACTTACTTCATTCTTAATAGTATCATGAGTTTCCTTTTTAAATTCAAATTTTATTGGTCTGCAGTATTTTGTAGACGATGGAGTTTGGTTTTTCCAAATATAACTTGTTTTCACTGTGCTGGACGAAGGTTCCGAGTCCTCTAAATTTTTTATCAATCGCAATGGTACAAATGACACCATGAACATATCTGTGTCAGAAATATCCTCACATAAAAATTGTTTATATTGTCTTTGTCCAGAAGACCCATCGCATCCCCATTTACAAAAAAGAGTTAAATTGCAGTTTCCATATTTTTTCAACTCACTTACTTTACGTGATTTTAGCAACCTTTCGGCTGTATGATCAAGTACAGCTTGCAGTTGTACCTGTGCCGAAATTGGTGTGATTTTGATAGATTCCTTTGGAGGATAGCACTCCTTTTTAGCTGCAATTATGTGATGATATGACGGGTATAAATTTGAGCCTTTTTCGATCGCACGTAATCTGAGTTGAGTATACTGCTGTTTTGTTAACTTTAAATCCAGAAATAATGCAAGCGCTTCCTCATTTGTGAACTGTTTTTCCTGGTTTGGTGTCGGAATGCTTTTAAGGATCCGTTTTGTTCTCACCGGACTAGCAGAAATGACTTTTTCAATGGTATCCACTTTCGTTAATTGTTTTTGTGATCGCAGCTTGTAAAGAAAACTATCTTTAATGTTTTCACATCCGATTTCTTCATTTATATTCTTAAGTTTTCGTCTCTTAGATCTATGGCTACAGTTATCTAGCGATTTTTCTGGTCTTCCACCACTCTTCTTATTTGTTTCTGAAATCACCTGGATACTAAGTTCACCTTGTAACCAATTTTCAAAGCGCTTGTAAAATTTACTTTTACTATAGTGAACTTCCTTGTAGCGTTTTTGCAATATTTTTACGAAATCAGATACTTTGTTTTTTATTTCCAATTGCGTTTCACTGCTGATAGCATTTATGTTAAATTTTTTTCAATATGGTGTAGAACATCTTCTTTGTTTTTGTTTTTAAAATATTCTTCGGTCAATTCATTATAGCTGAAAGTTTCCATATTTTAATTAAGCTGAGTTCTAAGTTCTATAAAAATAACTTCCAAAAATTTATCAACCTTTTCAAATCGAATTCTTGTCTGACAGTAAAATTTATTTCCAAATTTTTGTCCTTATATACTCAATTAAGAAATGTCAAACTTAAAGTAGATTACGTACACACAAAAAAATATAAGAGCTATTATTACCTAGGCTAGCTCAGGTATTTTTCTTTTGTATGGAATTTTTTAAGACAAAAACCAAGTTCAACTACCTAAGCTGATTTGGAAAACGTACAATAAATTTGCCTTTTTAAATCGAATACTTGTACCGAAATAAAATTTATTTCCAAATTATTGTGATTTATACTACATATAAAAGTGTTAAACCTAAAGTAGATTACCTAAACACAAAAAACTAAGTTTAACTACCTAAGTTGATTCGGTTTATACAAGTTTTCTATGGGAAAATTTGTCATATACAACTTATACTGGATTTTAAGGAAATTTTACCAAAAATTGTTTTGTGTACTAAAACTCTCAATTTTCGAATAAAATTAACTTTTTAGTTAGATTCCTCTCTTTCCCCTTGCGTTTTGCTATCTGCAATTTGTACTTTTGGCAGTGAATGACTTCTAAAGTAAATTTACTAGCAGTTTTGATAGAAATTTGTTTGTAAAAATGCTGAGTATTTTCATTAAAATAAAAAAGTGTTCTACGGGCGGATCCGGGCGGGTGCAAAAGTATATATAGGCTTAAAGAGAACACTTTTGCCTTTCTTTGGGTGGTTTTGGTTTTTTGTCCTTTTTTGTCCTTTAGAAGTTATATACTACTCAACTTCAAACTTTGCGAATATATGGAGGTTTCCAGTTTTAAACATAACACCCTATTTAAAAATTATACAGGGTGCGCATATACCATTTCTTAAAAACAACAGTTCACCCAACATAACAAAAAAAACCGCAGCTCAATATCGATAACAGTTTTTAAGAAATCGCAATTAATATGAGATCAAATATTACAATTTTTATTTTATTTTTAAATTAACATAAATTCTTTGCCTTTAGCAGCATGCCACGCCCACTACTGCGAATATTTTGACCCAATTTTTCGGCTACCTTAGTTTTGATCTGTTTTCTTTCTGGTGACATAAAAATTTTAAGAATCTGTGTCAACAAAAAATATAGGTTTTGGCCAATGAAAATTAATTCTGAACCACCGTGCGGCGGCCATTATCAATATACAGATTACCATGTGGACTAATTATATTATTGAACAGTTTTAGAGGGCATTGTCTGATTTGAAAGCAGAAGCTGATATCTGAAATCTCCAAAATAAAAAGCTTATTAAAGTATTTGAAGCAATTCGAAAACACAACGAAAATTTGAAACCATAACAAAACTGATCCATAAAAACGTTTTATATTAACCACAGGCGCATATATTATGGATCTTGGAGCTACACCCTCTCAAGGTGAAATTGGAAGTGAATGTGAGCAGGTCACTAAGTACAAAAAGTTAGAGTCTTATATTTGGCTATGCCGAATCTTATACACCCTTCACTTCATATAAATCGGCATAAAAAATGCTTTTCTACAATCAAATTTTTCTGTTAAAAAAGCGTAAAAAATTTGAGTTTTGCTAAGTGTTGTTGTTCCATCTACTTTTGTTTATACTTCTGTTTAGCAACATATATCAAATTACATTAAATATTGGGACACCCTTTAATTTACAAATAAAAATTTTATGATTGTTGTTAAGGCGGACTTGCCAGTACAGCTCCTTATAAATTTCAACGGTCTGTCAAAAACTGTTCAACGGTTTGGCAATATAAATAAAACTATATCAACTATATGATCACTCTTCAATTTCCAAATTCAATTTTTATATTTGCTGTTGTAGCGGACGTAACCATCAGATTCTTTGTAAATTTCAACCGTTTGTCTACAACGGCTTAAGAGTTTGGAAATAAATATTACTTAGTCATGAGCGTGAAAATTCGTATCCTGTTTGTTAAATTTCTAAGAAAAACCAACTTAGTGTGTTTGTATGATTATGGACTCCTATTTATTATTTTTAATTTTTTCAATATTTCCCACACCATTCGGTGGCATCTTCAGGAAAATGTCTACAAAAAGTTTTTTTTCAAACACAACAAATACAGAATTTGAATAATTTCTGAAAAAACATAAATTTTTTATTTAATTCAAAAATTTTGCAATAAAAACATTCAAAATGAGCGACTCCGCATTATGTAAATTAATATGTACTAACTGTAGGTTCTATGAACCGTCCGGTTAATAAAATCCGTGTTTTATTTTTACTGATTCAATATATAGCAAATTTTATTGTTTTTCCAAATTCCTGGAAATTATTTAGGATTACTACACCATCTCCCTAACTCATTATTTTAGGGACATCATCAGCCGACCGGGCAGAACAAGATACTGAATTATTGCTCAAGACCTGGGATAAACATGTTTCCGTAGTTTCACGACAAATTCTTAAAGTCCTTATGTCAATACAATCTGTTACTGGTAAAACGGAATCGCGACATTCTGAGGCTTGGTCCACCTTCAGAAATGTCTGAGGATTCTGGTTCGCTTCAACCTTCGTCAGTATTCTTCGTATATATCTAAAAGGTAACTACTATTTAGATGAAATGAAATATGAGAAATTTTAATTTCAATGTATTTTTGAATATTTATTTATTTACAGAGTCTTTGTTTATTATAAGTGTTGGTTG
Source organism: Gymnosoma rotundatum (assembly GCA_916610165.2). Lineage (NCBI taxonomy): Eukaryota > Metazoa > Arthropoda > Insecta > Diptera > Tachinidae > Gymnosoma > Gymnosoma rotundatum. The sequence goes on from OU744336.1 coordinate 116,019,268, forward strand.
ACAGCGATTTATTTACCTACACTAGAAGAACACTCCTCTACGAACATAATTCTACACTGGCTATACAAAAAAAAAAAATAATAATAATAATAATTTATCTTTTATCAAATACATGGTCACTCTAGCAAGTGGCATATGTAAACCAAAATATAATTTCAAATTAAGTAACATATAAATAATTTTTTAGTCCTAATTGAGTTGGAGTCGACGAATGTAGGCAAAGATGAATGACGAATTCGTAAAGCTGTGCGAAACTCGTCGTTTGTCTCAGTTGTGTGTATACCATAACTTCCTTTAATTTTGTCAGTATAGTTTTTTAAATTAAATTTTCCTTTATGAGGCTTTTTTTATAAAATAATTTTTTAATTCTATTACTTGATTTCGTTTTTTAGCGGTCACAAAATTGCCGCTTTTTGCTTAATAAATCACGGCACGTTAACTTTGTTTTTTTCTTTCACTTCAGTTTATTATTGAACGATTTTTTAATATGTCCTTTTATAAGGATTTTTTAATAGCAAATTTTCAATTGTCCTGTTATAAAGATTTTTTAATAACCAATTTTTATTTGTCCTTTTGTAAGGATTTTTTTTATTTATTTTTCTTTTTCAAATTTATTCTTTAAAGAAATTTTTTATTTGTCCTTTTAATAAGCATTTATTTTATAAATTAAGAAGGGGTTTCAAACACATGGGCGGCAACTAAGAAGTACTAACTGTAGGTTTTATGAACCGTCCATTTAATAAAACGCGTGTTTTATTTTTTTCTGATTCAATATAAAATGAATTTTATTCTTTTCACCTATTTTTATTACAGTATTCATTTTCTTATTTTTTTAAATTTATTTCATAACTTAAGTATCCTATTTTAAGTACCTTATTTACGATTAATGATGATTGGTTTAAATAAAATAAATTTCTGTTTGTCAGGAATTACTTACAATGCATTTTTAAAAGCAAAATATTAAAATATTACTTTATCTTTACTTAAAACCGCTTGATACCTCATTGCACACTAATTTTATTGGCAAAATTACAAAAAATTTTGGTTAACCAAATAATTGATTACAAAGCATAATTAAATGTATTAATATGAATTAACCAATTACTAATTACCAGACAATAAATAAGGGTATTCACAACTGTTGCTAACTTGTATATTGTATACAATTAAGCATGATTAACACTCGTAATGTTCAATAACTCCAGATAATAAATATAGTATTTGTATTTTCGCAGGTTTAAAACAGTTTCAACAAGATTTAGAGAAGGAGATTTTTTTATTTTAATGGGATTGAAAGGATAAGATTATTTTATAAATAAATGATTAATGTATAAAAAACTTACCACGTCTATTAACTGGGACAACTTCAATTTTATACAAACTTTCAGTACATCTGTCGTATTAACGACAGGCCTGACAAGCTTATTGTAGTTACTCAGAAGATCATCATACAGTCGCTTGGCATCAGGATTTCCAGCAACAGCTCCGTGTACCATAAGCGCTGACAATAACCATGCCCTAATGGTTTCTCCAGTCGTTGGTTTCATTTTTTATGAGCGTATGTTGATTCAAGATGATTACAGTGTTATATATTAAAAAATTTAGTTTCTGTTTTATGACTCAAATTAGACATGTTTAGAGGGACAAATTTTATTTAAATCTGTAATTAAAAAAATATGTTAATCAAATCCTTAAAGTTTTATAAACAAACTAACAAATATATTTCAAATTTAAATTTTTACTGAAGGACGTTTGCTACATAGTTTTCGTTTATTAAAAATATGTAAAAGTTAACTTATTGCTCAACTGATCAAAATTTCAAATTTATAAAATTTAAATCAATTTTTTCAACTTTTAACTTTTTTTCTGTAAAGTTTTTGTTCTGTAAACTTCAAATCAGTTTTGAATAAATTGCTCTTTTGGTTTTTGATCAGAAATTTTGCAAATCAATGTACAGTGAATCATAGTGAAAACGGCCCACCATCAAAAATTGTAATCAACCTTTAATATATGATTTAAAACAAAAAAAAAAATATTTCTTCTTCTACCAAAAGATTATTTTTTATTTAATAAAAAGAATGTAAGTATTTATTTTATGAAATATGGATTACTATCTTAAAAAAAAACACACATATTGGGAATCCTTCTCTTTGATGACGGATTTAAGGTGGTTAGGAATAGATTCTACCAACTTTTTTTTATAAAAAAAAGTCAAAATTTGTTCCCATTCCTCCTTGCTCGGCATCATCGTACCATCAAAACCAAAATATTGGACTTTGATTCGCCTACAAATCCCGCTTTTGGCGAACTCGACCCTGAGTTTTTATGTCTTGCATTCACGAATGGTTTCTTTCGGGCAATCTGCCATTAAGGCCAGCATTTGTAAGCGCTCTTGGCACAGTTTCTGGGTTGCAGTTCTTTAACCATTTCTATGCAATTTGGCACATTTAATCTTGGATTGTTTTTAGAGTTTTGTAATATCCACCGTTCATCCCTGACAGAAAAGAATTTTTTCACTAATTTTTTGCTTGTTTGCGATTCGTTTTCGCTTTGAAACCTTTCAATAATATTTTATACTGTGCCCCGTGCTTTTTTTTAATAAAGATGTTGATCAAAATATACGTGCAAATATAGAAACACAAGTATTTTGCGCGAAATAAGTCGACCTATAAAACCTTTCAAGTTTAAGGATGTAGTGGTGGATATTAAAAAAAAAAACTTAATATAAACAAATCCCCTAGATATGACATCTTAGACTATGTTGAGGCTTATTAGCCTTTTTTATCTAATTCGAAAGAATTATCATGTTCTGTTTATTTTATTTTATTAGCGTCAAAAAGATTAACGTAAATTCCAGTGTATACAGGCATGCACACACTTAGCCGAACTGTTTACATAGTATAAGAAAATCATTAATCGCTAGCCTATGTAAATGATGTCTGCTTGGTGAATAAGTAATCAATGTTTATTTCTTAATAGCAATCCTAAGTAAACAATAGTTAGTAGTTTATCTACTTTATGTTAATACAACAACAATGTACATACTTTAGATTAGCTGTAAGATGTTCGTATTAATATTTAAGGAATATAATTTTATAATTAAGAATATAATTTCTCTGTGTATTCAACAGACTCTAAGGTTTTAGGGCCTTTCTACACAAAGCTCTGGTATTTCTTACAATTTTATGCAATGCTTTATTAAGACTTCGTACTTTCCACACAATGGAAGCGTGCAAAAACAATGATGATATTTAAACCAAAAAAGTCTGAACATTCTGTCAAATCGTATGGCTAAATAGCCTGTTGCCAATATTATCTTAATTACTTGAAATACTTATTAATAAACGTCTCTCCCAGTCTTGAATCATTAAAAATTAACCGATAATCAATTTGGATTTTGTAATAAACAGGGGAACGCCGAACAGTACCACAGAGTTGTCAGATGTGTTAGAGAGATGCGTTAGAGAACCATCGATAAAGTTCTGCAGTATTTCTTGACGCCAACAAATTTTTGACAGAGTCTTGCATAATGGAATTTTATATAAATTAAAACAACTACTTCCAGCTCTATTTTATATTTTATTAAAGAAGTACCTGTTTATCGTAGTTTTTATGCCAGTGTCAAGGATGAAAACTCCGAAATCGTCTTAGTAAAATCAGGCGTTCCACAGCGAAACGTATAAGGTCCAATTCTCTTTACACTTTATACTGTTGACTAACCTACGACGGAACTGCAATAATAGTCACCAATGAATCAGAATTTGAACTTCGTAGCTTGTTCAATCACAAATCGATTTAATTAACAAATGGTTAATAAAAGTCAATGCTGAAAAGTCAAGTCATGTTACCTTCACACTTAAACAAGATGATTTCGCGATTAGATAAACGAAACTATGATTTCCAAATCAAATTGTGTCGAATATCTTGGTCTGAATATTGATAGACGATTAAAAAGAAAACAGCTTGATAAAAAAACAAAAATAATGTCATGGCTACTAGTCCCAAACTGGAAACTTAGTTTAAATAATAAATTAATACTATATAAAACAATTTTAAAGCCTATCTTGACATACGGTATTCAGTTATGGGGAACTGTGTCATACTCAAATATTGACATTATCAAGAAATATCAATTTAAAACTTTAAGACTTATAGTAAAAGCAGTTAGTTAGTTAGAAATAATAACATTTTTAGTAGCCTTGAGATTCCTAAATTTAAAGAAAAGATTAAAAAACTAAGCTGCAATTTTTATATGAACAGACTCAGTAAGCATGAAAATAGCCTTGCCATATCTGTTCTTGACGATGCTAAAGAAGAGAAACAGTTAAAAAGACTGCATAAAAAAGATCTGCCTTTTCTACCTTTGACAAAATGAATAAAGTAAAAATAAATTTTATACTAAACTATTTTTAATTATAAATTTATCCAAACCTATTTAATACAACAATTAGCTAAATACATAAATTTATATATTGGTTAAGTCCAATGGAACTAAGCGCTTCTGCTATTATTTAGGAAATTTATTTTATTAAATTATATTTTTTGGTGACACGTTTGAGCATGAAATATAATTTTTGTATTTGCTATTGCATACTTTTCAACCAGCCAATTGTTTGACAGTTTACACAATCTACCCAAAGGAAGAGCTTGACTGTTTTATATAGTACGGCCACAGTTTTCGGTAGCATTGAGCATGGAAACGCAGCTATATTATTCTATTGTTTATATTACACCGAAAATGAATCAGTAAATAAGAACGGCGCAATATGTGTGTATGTGTACCGCACGCCCCAACGTTTTTCTCTGCGCCCGCCAGTCACCACCTACAACTGTCCGACATAATCAACCCCGGTGAAATAAAATGGCCTTTTAAAGGCAGCCAAACGCGTATCAGTTATAACACCTATTATTAAAGAGCTCAGCTTCGCTGCTCAATTGTTGTAAACTTGTTTTTAGAATTACTTGATTAGAAAAAACTCGTCCGAATGGTATACCATTTAAATATCGAGCTTTTAGGAAAAACAAGCTTGCTAAAACGCAGTGTTCTTCTTTCGTCGACATATGTATTATTCTTCTTGGTACTTAAGCATTATACCATTCTTAACGCTTTTAATATCATTAATAATCATCAAGGCTTCGATGCTTTGTGTTTGAAAGGATGTCCTACGAACAAGATTTTTTTATAAGCTTCCGTCCCAATTTTAACAAAGTGAATACCAAACATTCTGCTAAGTGATCCTGCTGTTAGCAATAAATGCATTTTTTGTCATTCGCGATTGCATTTTTATTATTTTTAGCCAAATCATTTAGGTCTCTTCAGTAACTAAAAATTGTTACTAATTGTTACTGCAACGTGCTCATGCAATCAAAGAAAGTAAAAAAAGAGCGTAAAAATGTGAGAGAGAAAAAATTTGATGCAAGTATTGGCTAGTAAAATTTTTGCTGTCTGGTAAAAGAAATGTTTTTAACATTGAAAAAAGGCAAGTATTTAATAATTAGAAGAATATAAAAATAAGCAAGAGTGCTATATTCAGCTATGCTGAATCTTATATACCCTTCACCATCTCTTTAAATCCAGTTAGTGAAGTAATTTCAATCAAAAAAACACATGGAGTGACGGAAAATTAAAAAAAAACAAAAGTTGGTACTGCATATACATTATTTTACATTAAAATACTAAGGTATTTAAGATAATAATTAAGATATTTAATAATTTTAATAATTTTAAATAAAGAAAACAGCTCAGTTAGGTTTGAAGTCAAATAAAAGTTAATATTTTTGTATCTAACAACATATTTTGAAATTTTACTTTTTTAAAACAAACAAGTTATAACGATTGATTATTTGATTGATTTAATGATTTATTTCAAATTACATTAATTATAAAAAGTATAACAATGATTAAATCATGGAAAGACATTACATTAAATGTTGTGTGTCTGATTGGCATAATAAGATTTTTAAACGTTTTTTTATATATAAATTTAAATAAAAGTATGTCATTTTCGCCATATAATAGATTATAAACTTCTTCAGTTTTAAGAAATATTTTTCCAAAATAGTGGAATCTGAGCCCTGAAAGAATTGGACATCTACCTATAAAATGAATAGTGTTCTTTTGCTCATTAAAATTGCACAAAGAGCATAAATTTGAAGCTCTTCCATAAGAAGAGCATGCATTTAGATTTAATAAACCACCTCTAGCTTTCAATAACAAGCTGACCATATACGCCGAATTACCATCAGGAAAATCATATGTTAACGTTGGATACATATCATGGTACCCAAAACGCGGACATCTAGCACTAGCAATAAAATTTTCAACTTCAATTGAATTTAAAATATTAAGTAAGATATCATGATGATAACGTAAATTATTTCTCCATATTTTCATATCTAAATTGATACTACTTTCAGAACATAGAACACCCCATTGCGAAAACCAAGATATGTTTGCCGAATAGTTTCCTCAGCTAGCACACGAGGCAATCTATTAATGAAAAAATTTGAAACTTTTTAAACTAAAATGTAAATTTAAAGTTTCTAAAAACAAGGAAGATAAACATACTTCAATATGCAACATATAATTTGGAGTATTCATAGTAAGAAATAAAATTTTCTTTACGAAGTATCTTAACAATTTTTCTACTTTATCGTATCTATGAAAGCCCCATATCTGAGTACCATAAAACATTATGGATTTTGCCGCTGTGTGAAATATTTTAAGTTTGTTTGAAAGTTAAATTTTTGGGTTGTGGATATAACTTAACCACGTCGAATTTTTGGCCATTTTGGAAAATAAAAGTTTTGCTTCACTATATCTACCACTGGTTCTGAATATCATCACTTTAGACTTATCCAGATTGATTTTAAGAGCCCATTTTTTACAAAAAATGTGTAAGGCATTAATCATGTCATTCAAACCATCAGGGAAATCAGAGAGTAAGACAATGTCACCTGCGTACATCAGGGCTTTTACTACTCTGCCAGCAACGGTTATACCTCCCAGTAAAAAGTCAGAGAGGTCATAAGGGTAAACCGAAAATAAAACAGGGCTAAGTAAACATCCTTGTCTTACACCTTGGTAGACAGTAAATGCTTCAGAGACTGAGCAACCGTCCCAACCTTACTGGTAGTATTTCCATACAATTTTCGTAATAAAGTTACAATTTTTCTGGACAGACCTATTTGACTAAGGTTATAAAAAAGTGGGCTATTATCAAAAGCCGAAGAAAAATCTACAAAAAATGCAAAAGTTTTTTATTCTGTTGAAACCCCAAACTTACAATACTGGTTAAGTTAAATAAATTGTCAATTGCGGAGTATTCCTTGCGGAATCCCGCTTGGTATTCATTTATTTTATTGTTTGAAAGTAACCAGCTGTTAATCCGATTGAGTAGTAGTCCAGTAACAATTTTATATAAAGTATATATTAGGGATAAGCCTCTATAGTTTGATACAGTATTAATGTCACCCTTTTTGAATAAGGGAATTAAGACAGAGATTTGAAAAGAATCGGGAATTACTTCGTATAGAAAAATGTGATTGAGCAATGAGAGAACTTTAGTTAAAAAACTAATAGGGGAAAATTTATAAAATTCATAACTAATTCTGTCTTCGCCGGGAGCTTTGTTCAGTTTAGCAATTTTTAAGACCAATTTAAGTTCTCTCATCTCAAAAGGAGAGTCTAGAAAAGGGTAAATTTCAAGATACTGCATTTTCAAAACCAACATCACAAAAGAGGGATCTAAAATAGTCATAAAAATTTTCAATACTTAGATTGATTCCCATACATGGTTTATTATTTTTCATGCTGTTCACCAGTTTCCACCAGTCTGAACTATTTTTTACTTTATTAAGTTTTTCAATATTATCTCTATCTATATATATCGCACCTGTTCACTTTTTGTTAAAAAACGATATATATTGATCAACTTCAACCACTGTAAAATTGTCCCATTCTTTTGACTACTCTTTCTTTAAAAAAAACCGAGCGACACTCACCATGTCATCCGAGTACTTACTTTTGTATTAACAAAACAGATATATTTTTAGTTGTACTTACATGTTTTAACAAAACAATAAGAAATCGAGTATTATATTAAAGTTAACAAATTATTTTTAGGTGGCCATAATTTTTTTATGATATTTCTTTAATATTATCATAAACAGTTTTTTGTCTCTACTGAAAAATTGAAAATTTTGAGTTGAAGCCCTTTAGTTGAACAGGTGCGATATATATAAAAAATGGTGTAAAAAATGGTATAAAAATGTATAGTAATTCATAAAATGAGAACGACTGGCCCGATTTCTGTAAACTTTTTTTTGAGTTATTCGTATTTTTAGGAGAAGGTTTTTACGGAAAAAAATTTAGAAAATCCATCCGGAAAAGTTGGAAAATTGGAAAAATCGAAAATTGAATTGTTTGTACGAAAGTTTGTGTGAAATTATTCCTTAGTGGCTTTCCAAATAAATTGTGTTGTATTATTACTCTAAAGTTTTGTCTGAAGGCTTAAAATTGGTGCGAGGCGAAGTTCGCCGGGTCCGCTAGTTTATTTTAAATTTGAACTTTTTCTTTGAACAAATTTTTGTATAAAAGGAACTAGATTCGATTAATTTTTTTCTAGAAACTTCAGTACCAGTTTTACTATATTCGTTTAGCGCCTTATGCATTTTATTACGAGCAATATAGCACTGCGAATCAAACTATTTATTTTTGGGGTCAAACAGTTTTTTTTTTTTTTGGTGAACAAAAACCTGTAGCAATACGAACTTTACCTGTGCATATATTTATTTTATCTACAATTTGTATGTTTGATTGTATATAACTTAAGTTAGACAGATCTTCGAGAATATTTACATAATTATCTATTCTATTTGGATACCATGGAAGTTTTGGAGGGAATTGTAAATTTTTTAACGAGGTAGTATTTTTCGAGCAGAAGGAAACAGCTGAATGCTCCCAATGTGCAATTAAGGTAAGTTGGCACAAAATTAAAACAAATGTCATTAGTTTTAGCTGAAAGAGTTACACCGTTTCTATACTCATGAAATTTTAAATCATAATTATTTTGTATGCTTTTTTTAAAACCATTTAAACAGCCGCCTATAGCTCGCCCTTTAGTATGACTTTTTTAGCATCATGCCATTAAAGAACATAACCTTTTAAAGAACAAGAGAAAACTGAACGTTTATCAGCGAGTACATGTGTTTCAAACAGAAATATTATATCAAAATTGTTCAAATATGTAAAGAAATTACCAAAATTAAGTTTACTGTTAAGGTTAGCAACAATATATAAAACTAATCGACACACATCTACTTGCTTATTGCGTTGTAACTCATTTGCTATTGGAATCTCTAACGATAATGTCGCACACACCGTTGACTTTTGACAATAGAAGACGTAGATAACTTGCATCGGCATTATTAACAGCAATGATTTCGTCTCCACTGCATTAAAAAGGTTTGTCGGCGATGAAAATGCGATTATCTCCATATCTAATTTTTAAATTTTTCTCAGCTAATTTAACTTTTTTTCCAATTTGGCGTAAAAAGAATATGTTGTTACGTTCCTCAGCTGTGTAATCTTTGTCAATGAAAACAGTTGTACCCTTGAGTAGTTCTCGCTTAGAAGGTACCGATTTATCTTCTAATGGCGAGTTTGAGACCACTAATAATGATTTTCCAGAAGCAATAAGACGAGCTTCGACTACATTTACAGAAGTTTTTAGTTAATTTGAGCATATTTGGTTGAATTCGTTGAGAGCTTGTGGGACGAATTTACTGGTTAGAACACTTATGAGAATGTTGTTGCGTCGGCTTGCCTTGTCTACTGTTTCCAGTCTGTTTTTTACAGTTTGTAATTCTTTCTGTAACAATTCATATTGGGTGCTGCAGGGACAGGACAGACGCCGCTTGAGAATGTAGCAGCTGATAATGAGGCAGTTTCTACATTTTGGGACATTTTGTTGTACGTATAAAACTTTTTAGAAGATCTGAAATCAAAAACGCCCGGAGAAGTTTATTGGATATTCCTCTTTGGCATATCCATGCAATTTTATGGTGCACTAGTCGGTGGATTATAACCTCTTTTTTAGCAGAACAAAAAACAGTATTAGGCACTTTGAGGGGTAAACTTCTTTTTATATTATCGATAGATTTTATATTGATGTTTATCACTTTTAAAAAAACAAATTTAATTTATTTAAAAAAGATTTATTAATAATTTATTTATAAAATTAATGAGCGCTAAAAAAAATTTGCTGTTTGACGTTTCGGTGCAGGGTTGCTAAATAAGCTATAACGATAAAGAATATTAATTGAACAAGTAAGAAATGTATGTGGTTCACTACAATACCATAAAGATTCAAACATTAGTTTTAAAATGAACTCTCTTAATTTTTTGTTTGCCATATATGCAGGTTTTATTCTGTCTACAGAAATGATTTGCTCTTTACCATTGACTAAAATTTTAAAAAATTTTCGTATTTTTTAATTAGTTAGGCCAGAATATGGCACTTGAAGTGAAGTTTTAACACCATCAACCTTCACAAAAACATGTGTGCAAGTTTTCAGGCCTTTAAATATAAAGGTTTTATACTTGCTATGATTTGTCCCAGGAACTGCAAAATTTTGGCGAAGTTTTGGAAATTGGATATTGGAATCCGTTAGGCAATAGTCCCACAATATCTACATTAATATGCTCAAATCGTACATATGGGTTGTTATAACTTCCAACTGGGCTTCAATGACAATCAATACAATTTTTGTCCACAACTGGATATCTTTATTCATACCAGGCCACAAATCTTTTTGCTATCAACTTAATCGACGCTCTGATGCCTGGATGAGATAAACCGTGGACGTTATAAAAGATCAATTCACGTAAAGACTTAGGCTCGTAAGGCTTTCACTTGAAGGTAATTCAATTGTTTATATACGCGATAACGCATCTGCAACCACATTGTCCTTACCAGCAATGTAGACAATGTAGAAAATTGACTGATAAAATCCAGATATGAACTGTCTTGGTGTACAAGAATTAAACTTTATGTTAAATGAATAAACAAGTGGTTTATGATCAGTAAAAATTTTTAAATTGCGACCCTCTATCAAACAACGAAAATGTTTAATACTTTCATAAATCGCAAGAAGCTCTCTAACGTAAGCACTGTACTTTGTTTAAGCATTAGAGAGTTTTTTAGAAAAGAATGAAAGAAGTAATTGTCGTTTAAAATCCACAACCCACAGCTGTAGAACACCACCAACCAAGGCAGATTAATATACTAGGTAGTGGCAGTAGATCAGCTGACTTTCTTGTTTACGTTTTCAGATGTCAAATTTTGTTTGCACTTATTATTTTTTTTTCCTACAAAAACTTTTTCTTACAGCGATGTTGTGGAAATATATTTAAAATTTTTATAAAACAAAAAAGTTTCACACACTTTTTGAAACTGGGTTTTACAAAATTTTGAAGTGATATAGCTAAAAGAATTTTTAATCCAATGGTGAAATAAAATTTAAATTTTTTGTTTTAACATAAGAGGCCTTAATTAATCACAGTGCTGTCAAATATGTTTGGAGTATGTAGCAAAAGTTTGTGGACTTGCCGTTTACCTTTTTTTTAATCGGTACTTTGCACTCCGAGAAATTTTACATTAGTTTTAATATTTTGTCCCAAAATTAGCATTTGCTATAGTTTGTCTTTAAAATAGTTTAAAAAAATTTGCTAGTACTGAAGTAAATTTGAAATACATAAGCAAAAAAAGAATATGTACCACCTTTTTGGGGAAAATCCTTAAAAAAAAGATATTTTTAACATTTCTTAATTCAGAGGCTTGTAACATTTTAAAGAAAAGCGCTTTCACAACAAAACTTTAAACTTGTTTAAAGGCGAACTTCGCCTCGCTCCAATTTTTAGCCTTCAGACAAACTTTAGAATAATAATACAACACAATTCATTTGGAAAGCCATTAAGGAAAAATTTCACACAAAATTTCTTACAAAAAATCAATTTTCGATTTTTCCGATTTTCCGGATGGATTTTCCAAAATTTTCTTCCGTAAAACCTTCTCCTCGAAAGTACGAACAATTGACATACATTTTATGAATGACTATACATTTTTTACACCATTTATATATATAGATATAGCAAATGTCTTGAAGTAATAATCCGATAATTATTAAGCATACTTAATCAAAAATACTAAGTTAAGGTTGGTCAAAATTAAAAAACAAAAAAAAATTGCAAGCATTTTTTCTCCCTGCACATTTAAACATATTTTTATAGATATTTTCAAGGTCTGATTAAATTTAAAAAATCTTAACCTTGGAGTTAAAAAAAAAAACTTTTTATGACTTTTCCAAAAAATTATATGTCCGAGGTATCTAAATTTGGGGCCCTACCCAAAAGCCTTAGGAGCCTGACCGTCCGTAGATTCACTGAGAAACATCTCTGCCCTGTCTCTGTAAAATTTCGTTGAGATGTATTGAGCGGTTCATAAGATACCGAATTTTTTTCCAAGAAAAAAAATTGTTTTCAAACCACTGTGCGTCAGTTGATTTGACATCTGAAAATATATTTTACAAAAACAATATATATGTTGTTTACTTATTGTTGAAGTTGTTTTAGAAGTGCTATTACCAGTAAAATTAATGTGCCTTGGCACCATCTCATGTATTAGAAGCGTCAACATAAGTAGAAAGTTGTGCTCATAAAGACGGGTGAACAAGTAACGTACATTCAACTAGAGAATCTTTTAAATTTTTAAATGACTCAGTTTGAGCGACTGTCCATGCTAATTTATGATTTTTCTTTGGATTCTCCTTTTGAAATTCATTTAACAGCATTCCTAGAAATCTTCGTAAGGATGTTATATTTTCTGCTTAGGATACTAAAGAATAGCTTCAACTTTTGCAGCTGATGGTCTAATACCATCTGGAGTAATTAAGTAACCCAGAAAAACTATTTGTTTTTTTTTATAAACTCGCATTTAAGAGGGTTTATAACGATGTCGAAATCACTTAGACGTTGAAACAATATTCGTAGATGCACTAAATGTTCTTCTTCTAAAGCTGAAGCAATTAGAAAATCATCAATGTAAGAGAAAACAAAATTTAATCCTTCAACTACTTTATGTTTAAAACGTTGACAAGTTTGAGCAGCGTTTTTTAATCCAAAAGGCATGCAAAAATTCTCAAACAACCCAAAGGAAGTTATTAATGCTGTTTTTTCAATATCAGCTTCCGCCATAGGAATCTGGTGGAAAGTTTTCACTAAATCTATTTTAGAAAAAACAGTTTTCTTGTATAAAATATTTTGAAAATCTTTAATATTTGGAATGGGATATTTATCCGGTGTGGTGTATTTATTTAAACGCTTGTAATCGCTGCAAGCACGCCATGTTCCATCTGTTTTTTTAACCATATGTGAAGCACTTGCCCAAGGACTCTTGGAACGACGTATTATACCAAGCTGAAGTAAAGATTTAAACCCGTCTTTCGCTTGCTGTAATTTAACTAGATCTAATCGTCTTACCCCAGTACTAAGTGAATGAAAATTTGTAACGATATGGTGCTTGACGGACGAATCCTCCACAAACTTTGTATTAAAATCTCTAGTTACACTAGGAAAATCTTTTAAAAGGTTGTAAAATTTATTATCAGTATTGAAAGTTCTAATAGATCTAGAAGGCAAATTCTTCACAAAATATTTTGAGGAGCAGTTTTTATGGTTATCAATTAATTTCCGATTTTTAAATCTATTAATAGGCCAAAGTGCTCAATAAACTCGTTACCCAGAATAGGAAATTAAACTTTTTTCAAACTTAAAGTGAAATGTAAAATCTTTTCATCGTAGGTTTTAATTTTAGATCCTTTTGCAGCATATAAAACTCCTTTAGATGGAATGGCATCTTTAAAATTGTTGGGTAAAACTGACACATCTGCACCTGAATCAACTAAAAAATTTAGTTTAGAGACGTGATCTTTAATAAATAATCGATGACTTAGCGCTAAAATCACTGGTCGTCTGAAGTGATTATCTTCTGAGTTTTCCGAGTTTCCCTGGAAATCAAAATTACATGCAGGAATGCATATACTCGCTTTTTCCTTAAAGCGCCGGTGATAAAAACAAATCTTATTATTTCTACGAGAAGGACTTAAAAATCTTGCCTTTTTAGTTGATTTTATTGAGGTTAAAAGTTGAATAAGTTTGTCCAACTAACTCTCAACATTAAAAAGCAAAAAAGAATTACTATCAATGTTGCTAACACCAGAAACACTATTTTTTGGGAAACTACTAGTTTGTCAGCAATGTTCAGTGTGAAAAGAACCTCATCAGTAATTTGATTACATCCTAATTCTTTCATCTCGTTAAAAAGTCAACTGGGCTTTTAATTTCCGAGATAATGTTCATTAAATAAACGATTGATCTTAGATTCTTGTGACTCTTCATATAAATTAAGAAGCTTGCATTTCAACAAATTATATTTATCACTAGGTGGTGGATTTTAATCATGCTGGAAATTTTTTCTATGATAACTTAACTCAGCGAATCTAGAACCTTGGAGTATTTGATATTATCAGACACTATTGAAAAATGTTTAAGCTTTTTTTCAGCAGTTATAAACCATAGATCTGGATTTTGTACAAAATTGTGAAAGAAACAGGCTATTTGCTCTCTTATAGTCGCATTTAGCAGGCTCTTGCATATTTGCAGAATTTGCTGCTGGTATACTAGAGGGTGACGCAGCTGCTTTCAAAAACAAATAAAATCTAGATTCTAGTGTTATCATAAATTTTTCCATCTTTTCAACAATTTCAACACTCTCAGGATTCGGAACAAATGACGATGAGCTCTCCATATCTACTTATCAGTTGGAAATCATACCGCCTAGGATCATCAACGTGTAGAGCTTCCATTACGTGTGTTTTAATTCGAAGTATTTTTTCAGATTTCCGACCACTCATAGGCAGATTCCACTTCCTTAGAATATATAAAATCGGTTCACCATTCAAATCCGCAGCAGTTTCATATTTCCTTGTTTCGGGGTCACCAATAAAGTATTATGTTACTTTTAATAATTTTAAATAAAGAAAACAGATCAATTAGGTTTGAAGTCAAATGAAAGAATGAAAAATTATATTTTTGTATCTGACAACACATTTTGAAATTTTTACAGTTTTAAAACAAACAGTTATAACGAAAAGAAAAATAAATTGATCAAATATGAAATGGATTTGGTTCACCACAAGACCATCGGCTGTTAATGGGTTAAACATTTTTGAAAAATTTTATTATTTCCTTAACGAACTCTTCAAAAGCTTTAAAAGGATACCCATATTGATATTTCAAAAAATTTTTAAATTTCAGAGCCCTCGGAAAGTATGAGTGAGCGCCAATTTTTTCACTTTATATTTTTTTCTTGTTATTTAATTCTCTATAACCCCATGTATTTATTTTTTTTTTTATTGAAGTTACTTTATTGTTCCAAATGTAATGAAAAAATTAGAGGTAGGCGTCGTATTTTTCCTGCTGCGAAGGACATGGAACGATCATGCTGATTTTCAATAGCACCTCATTCGAACGATCATGCTGATTATCAATAGCACCTCATTCGACACTATATCTGATCGATTGACATATTTGACAAACATAGACGGACAGACGGACATCGCTCTATTGACTTCTCTATGCATAAGAAGTCAGAATATATATACTTTTTGGGGTCGGAAATGGATATTGTATAAATTACACCCGGAATGACAATCTAAGATATACGCTTGTTCCGCTTTAAGAAATAAATTTAGTGTCTCTAAGGCTGTTTGCAGATTGGTTATGTCGTTCTTAACTGATAGAAGTCAATTTGTTGTTTTAAATGGCAAAAAATAACCTCAAGCTTAATTCTGGTGTTCCGCATGGGTCAGTTTAAGGGCCGCTAATATTTATCTGGTACGTTAGCCAATAACTTATGTCAACCTTGTTTTTTTTTTTTTTTTTTGCTGATGACATTTTTCTTTTGTTTACTGTAGAGCATTTATTTTTAGATATATTGCAACCCAACAGTTTCCCAACAGTTTTCTACTAGTAACTAACAAAATTAAAGAAATGACAAGCATTAAAAAAATTCGCAGGTTCCAGCTACCCAATTTTCAGATATCCCTGGAGAGTGGATAGTACGCGGCTTTAGTACTTAACTTAGTACTTTCTCAGATACTCCTCTACTATGTCCATGTCAAATTTGGGATCAATCGGCCTAGCCCTTTACAAATGGCTGAGTTATTTCCAAAATATTTTAATTCTACCCCACTGTGCAGTGGTGTAATGATGTTACCACGTAACATTTACTTTGCGTAGAGTAATGCTCAACTTTCGAGTTATTAATCATATAGCACTACAACTCTTGGAAGTTAAAAACTTCGGTATACAGCTTAATAGCAGCTAACTTGAAAAAGCTACAGAGAAGCCAAGCGTACATAGATTTAGTTAAAAACAGTAGATATGAATTGGTTCAAGCTCTATATTTATTCTAGACTGCAATAATATACTTTATAGTGCAAAAAAAAATTCTACAAATGATCACAGCAGTCCCTGATATGGTCAGTTTCCTAAACGCTTTAATTTTGCTTTCTTTGTGTTTTTTTAATTAAAAAATAAAGAAAGTAAAAATATGAACGTTCTGCAGATTTTTGGCAAACTTTCTTTAAAAAGAAATTGAGCCTTTGTGAATCTTACTATATCCAGCTGCAGCAATGACGTTATGTGTCACTTAAGTTTTTACCAGACACTTTTTTGTAGGGTTATCTTAATCATTAAAAATTCTTCGGTTTTACCGAAATCCATATTATTAAATGCTACCTATTTCATTAGTGCATATAGATGAATTTAAATTATGGCCAGTTTTTGACTTCATATTAAAATAAGCATTTATTTAATTTGCATTTAAATTGTATTAAAATACAGTTTCAGTTTTTCAGGCTTCTACGTTCGTTCTTATGTAACAATGATAAAAATATGGCATTTTTTTTTTTTTTTTCTTAATTTTATTATGTGTGGAGTAGCTGTCTAAAGTCATTTTTTATTGCAAAAGTCCTTTTTTATATTCTTTTTAACAAGAGTTTAAAATCAAGTTAAAAAAACAAAGCTTACTAAAACCGTTAACCATACACTTAAGTGCCTGTTTTTATTTGTGTTTTTATTTTGTGTTGTTCTAGACGATTTCGTGCAAACTTAAAATAAACTATCTACACGACTACAGAAACTAACCCTAAATTTAACCGATATCGTGAGTTATAAAGTCACAACACACGTGCAACAATTATATATATATATATATATATATATATATATATATTGGCGTTGCTTTTATATACCCTATTTTTAGGCGTTCTTGAATATTCGAGAATTTCTACCGCCATCTGCTGCGTAGTTAAAAATGCTGCGTTGCCACTTTTATCTCAGACACATTAGTGAGCATTGTTATTTACTTCTAGAACTTTCAATCATTATTTAAAAATACATGTTGTGTATTTTTATTTAGTTGTTATAAAATGCAGGTGTGTATGATTGTGTATTGTTTTTGTTTACTTATCGCTTTGTGTTAGTTGTTTTTAGTTTGTAATAAAGATGTTTCGTAGAAACTTCTAGCTTTGAAAACAAACACAATAGGCCATTTCGTTTCACTTTCTTGGCCTCAATTATTTTTACATCTTTTTATGAATTCAATAAACCATCTTTGTAACACTGCCGCCCACTTAAGCCTTTTCGTCCCGAATAGGCTCAACATTACCTCTACTATATTTAGCCACCGCTCCAGGTGAACCACTTTTATTTTAGACCTCGGATTATGATATCTCTGTATTCGGTAAACCACGTAGTTAAATTTCTTTATCACCTTGTTCGGTCCCAGTGGGCTTGCAGTTTAGGGGAAAATCCTTTCTTGCGTTGCGGGTTAAATAGTAGAACCATTTGTCCTTCAGTAAATCCCTCCGTGTTTGCTGCTCGATAATATCTGGCCTTCATCTTATCGCTGGTCATTTAAATACCCCAACGGACAAGCTCATGAAGCTCATACAGCTCTTCCTATGCCTGAAGAATGTTTCCATTATCTTCGTGCGCTGGTTCAGGTTTGACACCAAATTCTAAATCTGCTGGCAGTTTTAGTTCTGTCCCGAACAAGATTTTTGATGGACTACGTGAGGTGGAATCGTGTACAGCTGACCAGTACGCCAGTAGAAATTTGGGTATATGCTCACCCCAATCGTTTTGATGTTCTGACCACTTTTCTGAGATATACCTCCAGGGTACGATTAAATCTTTCTACCATGCCATCAGACTGCGGATGCAGTGGTGTCGTTCTTGTCTTTTTGATACCATAAACATTACACATCTCTTTGAATATAGCCGATTCAAAATTTCGTCCCTGGACTGAATGTAGTTCTTGTGGAACACCGTATCGACACACCCAATAGTTCACAAGGGCGTCCACTACTGTTTTAGATTTTTGGCTTGGAATAGCATACTCTTCGGGCCATTTGCTAAAATAATCCATTACCACTAGTACATATCGGTTTCCAGCATCACTGACAGGAAATGGACCTGTGATATCAATAGCTATCCGCTCAAAGGGTGCACTTGCATTGTACTATTGAAGTTTACCACGACCTTTTCTTACAGGACCCTTGGCCGTAATGCACTGTTCGCAATTAGCTATCCAATCGGCTACGTATTTTTGGCAGCCTACCCAGTAAAATCTCTGCTTTATATTTTCCAGAGTTTTTGTTATACCCATATGGCTGCCGCTGGGACCATTATGGAACTGCTGTAGTATCTCATTTCTTTTAGAAGTTGGCACGACAATTAAGTCTGTTGTAGTTTTGCCATCTGTACTGTCCCAAGATCGATATAAGCAGCTGTCTTCTACTTTCAGGATATTCCAATGAGCCCAGGACGATTTTGCTAATTGGCTCTCTGCCAATATTTCATTATAATTCGGTCTCCTGTTGTTTTGCTTAGCCAATATAATTTTTGCCAAAATGGGTCGTCATTCTGAGCCTTCGACCAGTCTTCCCTTGACCCAATTTGGGTAAGCCGCACATCAATGACGCACTCCTTTTTCTCTACTTTTGTGCAGTGCTTGCACTCTACATTGCATGGCCGTCTTGACAGGGCATCAGCATTATTGTGCTTTCCACCTTTTCTATGCACGATACTAAAGTCAAAGCTCTGCAGACCTTCAACCCAGCGTGCAAGCTGGCTCTCAGGATTCTTAAATTGCATCAACCAACGTAATGCAGAATGGTCCGTCCTTAAACTGCAATGTTGACCATATAAATACTTGTGGTAATGTATAACAAACTTCAGCACTGCGTAGAGCTCCCGTCGTGTAACGCAGTAATTTCTTTCGGGCTTGGAGTGCACCCTGCTATAATAGCCAATGACCTTTTCTGTTCCATTAATCTCCTGAGAAAGCACTCCTCCTATTCCATAGCCACTTGCATCCGTGTCCAATATGAATTTTTGTCCAGCTATTGGATAGGCGAGAACTGGTGACGTACACAAAAGTTTTTTGAGCTCCTGGAACGCTTTTTCTGCTGCTTCACTCCAGTGGTATGGTTGCGACTTCCTGGTCAATTCATGCAACCTAGCAGCCACTTAAGAAAATTTGGCACAAGTCTCCTGTAGTATGTGCAAAACCCCAGAAAACTACGCAGCTCATGAAGGTTTTTTGGGAGAAGCCAGGTCTTTACTGCCAGTATTTTGTCTTCATCAGTTGATACGCCCTCTGCCGTTACACGATGCCCTAGGTATTTGACCTCCTTTTGAAATAAAGCACATTTCTTAACACTTAATTTTAATTCTGCAGCAGTTGTACGCTTAAAAACTTCATCCAGGTTTTTGAGGTGTTCATCAAAAGTCTTCCCCATCACGATTATGTCATCCAGATACACTAAGCACGTCTTCCAATGGAGACCCTTAAGCATACGTTCCATTAAACGCTCAAAAGTAGCTGGAGCGTTGCAGAGCCCGAATGACATCACCTTGAACTGTCATAAACCTCCACTTGTGCTAAAGGCAGTTTTCTCCTTGTCTTTATCGGCTATCTCTACTTGCCAATAGCCGCTTTGCAAGTCCAAGGTAGAGAACCATTCCGTTCCTGCCAACGTGTCTAGGTGTCGTCAATTCTAGGCAACGGATAACTGTCTTTCTTGGTGACGTCATTGAGCTTCCTGTAGTCAACACAAAACCTGGTACTGCCGTCCTACTTCTTTACTAAAACTGTTGGTGAACTCCACGGACTCGAGGATGGCTCAATGACTCCGTTCCGTTCCATTTCACTGACAAGTTCCTTGACCTCGTTTCGCTTTGCTAGGGGAACACTTCTGGGTGGGTGCTTGTTTTATAGGCCTCGCTTCTTAGTATTAATTTAATGTGTAACAACTGACGTTCTACCTTGGCTTTTAATATTTAGGGCAAAGACGGAGGCATGTTTTCTCAGCAACTGCTTTGCTTTGTCTCTGTCAGGAGGTGTTAGTCCTGCCACCCATTTTTGCACCTGTTCTGCTAATGAATCTCTTTCTGTGGCTGTTATTTTAGGACATACTTTATTCGCCGCACAATTAATTATGGCTTCTGCTGGCTCACATCGACGCATCTCAAAATTCCTGTTAATAGTTTTTTCGCTATTAGACAGATTAAGTACTCTAACAGGAACTCTTCCATCGTCGCAGATTTTCACGAGGGCTTTTGCTGTTATGATATCGTCTTTTAGCACTTGCCCCTTAGTGCTAGCTCGATTTAGTTTAACGGTGACTCATGAAATTTGGTGTTATTGGCCCGCTTAATGTCCCTTGCTGGCGAAGCAGATCTTGATCTTCTCTTTGCGGATCTACAGTTGCGCTGAAAATGGCCAGCCTTACCGCATTTAAAGCATTTAGCGCGAGAATTACTTTTTCCTCCTCCATTATCTGTTTGACTAACTCCTTTATCTCGCTTCTACTATTTGTGTTATAAGTTTCAGTATCAAGACATCGCACCTTGTACACCTGTGGCTTCAAGATGAACTTTGCGGTCTCCTGGGCTAGTGCATACGAGATGGTTTCTGCAAAAGATGATTTTTGCATAGCACAAACAGCATATTTAATATGTGGATCCCGTATGCCATTCACAAATGCTTCAACCTTAAACTGATCCAGAAACGGGTGATCTTCGCCTGGATAAATCAGCTGCACCAAACGTTTAATTTCCGTGGCGAAGTCTTGCAGCGTCTCACTTGCCTTCTGCCTCCTGCCTCGTAACTCCATTCTGTACAGTTCTCTTTTGTGCTCACTACCGTACCTGCGTTGTAAGGCTACCATTATGACCTTATAATTATTTCTGCAACCGGCTTGTAAGCTTTCGAGTATCTGTGCTGCTGCTCCCTTTAACGCCAGAATAACTCTATAGCTTTTTTTTCGTTGTCCCATCTATTTTTGCTGGCCACTGTTTCAAACTGGAACTTAAAAACATTAAAAGGTGTGGTGCCGTCAAAGCTCGGGGTGTTAATCTTGCTGGCGTGCTCAGAGATAACTCTCACCAGTCCCTCTCTAATTTGTAGATCGCCAATCTGCACTTTTAATTCATGTAATTCTTCGTCTACTTCTCTCTTTAGGCCACACAATTGTTCATCAAACTCGCTCACCTTCTCTTCTACGATGTTCACTCGTTTGTTGAAGACTTCTGATATTTCTTCAAATTTCTCATTTACCTTCGCTAAAAGACTTTCCCTGTTGACGCTAGAGCTTTCCTACATTGCTTTAAAGCTTTCTTGAAGCTTCTGGTTTTGGTTTTCCTGCTTCTAGTTGTTTTCTTCTATTTTCTTCATCTGGTTCTGGTTGGTTACTTTTATTTTGTTCGTTATAGCGGCAAACATTGAATTTAAGTCTATAACGCTGTTTGTTGCTGGGGTACATACCTCAATCCCTTCCTTTTCGTCTTTTTCTCCAAATTCGTATGTCCCAATATCGATACCACGCTGCTCGTCAAATTTCATTGTAATTATTTATTTATTGTTTTGCAATTCCACTTCTGACACCAATTGTTACGTTTATTTAAATTATAAACGTTTTATTTATGAGTTCTTTATTTGCAAAATAATTACACACACAACTTTTAAAGTTTTAATTAAATTACACTTTTTTAAATCAATTATTTGACGATTTACTTGTTGTACCACAAGATCTTAACTAGATGACGCTCACAAACTGAATGAATCAGTACGTATTGGCGTTGCTTTTATATACCCTATTTTTAGGCGTTTTTGAATATTCGAAAATTTATACCGCCATCTGCTGCGTAGTTGTAAATGCTGCGTTGCCACTTTTATCTCAGACACATTAGTGAGCATTGTTATTTACTTCTAGAACCTTCAATCATTATTTAAAAATACATGTTGTGTATTTTTATTTAGTTGGTATACAATGTAGGTGTGTGTATGGTTGTGTATAATGTTTGTTTATTTCTCGCGTTGTGTTAGTTGTTTTAGTTTTGTAATTAAGAAGTTTTGTAGAAACGTCTAGCTTTGAAAACAGACACAATAGGCCATTTCGTTTCTCTTTCTTGACCTATTTATATGTATATATGTATATACAGTACGAGCTCGATTTGTGCAACCGAAAGGAAACCAGGGTTGTTGCTTTTACCGAAAAGTTGTGATAACCGACCATTAAAATCTTATTTAAAGACTGACCACTGTTTATCACGTCTATAGCTACATTTACCTCTGAAAAGTCTTCTCTGATCCATTCTGCAATTTCACAATCTGTTAAGTTAATATTCGGTAAAACATCCTGCAATAAATTTAAAATGGATGGTGTAGTTAAAGCTTGTTCCTGTGCTATCTGATCCCGTAACAAAATAAATGGTAGATCGTCTTCGTCGGTCCATTGTTAATTTTTTGACATTAAAACGTTCCAATATTTCGTAATGGCGACGGTAAAATCTTTGCCACGTGCATTAGCTAAATAATAACTACCATACCGATATTAAAAGCTTTAACCCTTTTTTCCAAGTCTGTGCCTTTTTGCCAATTAAATGTGTTAAAAGTTTTTTTTCATAAAAGATTTTTGGTAAATGCAATAAATTCTGAAGTATAGCTGTGCAATTCGGAGGCACATTATGAAAAAGTTTCCATCATCGCTTTTAATTTCGTTATTTTTAGGATGTTGTCTATTAGTAATAAGGTTTTTTTTCTTTTGAAAGACCCTTAGAGCGAAGAAATTCAGTTAGCTATTATTAAAAGAAGGACACGAATTAAAAAGCCCTAATTCGAATATAACCGATTAAAATACAAACCTCAGGCACATGCACGTTTTTAAACCAATCTTTGAAAATGATAAAAGTCATCCATGCATTTTTGTTCCCTCCGTAATGGACTGGCTGTTATTAAAGTTCTTAAACGCACGTAGACTTACTGATTTTCTAATAACAGTAATTTTAGTTTATGTGATCCGCTTGCATTTATTCAAAAATGCAAAAATGTTACCCTTTCTGTAGAAACCTTAGATCCTGGTGCTGACTTTTCATTTAAACTTACTAGAGTTGAATTTGGTAGAAGTCTAAAAAATAGACCGGACTCGTCGCAGTTGTAAATCCTATAAGGAACTAGTCCTAGTTCATTGATCTTAGCATTGAATTCTTTTAAAATGGGATCTACATGCTACATCTTATTTGACAGCTTTTCTCGGCATATTTTTGATCTGCGTATGCCATTTCGCCTTTTAAAGTTCTTTACCCATCCAAGGCTAGCATTAAAATTTCCAGGTTCTCTTTCAATTTATTATGGAAAAACAGGGCTTTCGATTTTAAAATTTCCAGAAACTTCAACGTTATTTACTCTCTCCTTTAAAACAATTTATATAAGAGTTTTTCCATTCGTGGATACTCGGCTGCCTTAAGTGCAATTCGACTTCCGCTACCGGATTCAGTGTTTCAGAAAGAGTAAAGGGAATAAAATAACATGTAA
This sequence comes from Gymnosoma rotundatum, assembly GCA_916610165.2. Classification (NCBI taxonomy): domain Eukaryota; kingdom Metazoa; phylum Arthropoda; class Insecta; order Diptera; family Tachinidae; genus Gymnosoma; species Gymnosoma rotundatum. The sequence goes on from OU744336.1 coordinate 116,043,273, forward strand.
AAATAAAAGGATCAGCATCAGTATCAGTGGAAAATATTCCTAAGATGGGATATTTGCTGAAACTACGTTTCTGAAGAAATAAATACAAAGAGAAAATTCCATTAAATTCTATAAAGCACAAAAAGTTGCACTTATCGAGACTGTTTTTTTGAAAAAGTTGCACTTATAAAGACAGTAATGTAAAAAAATTGCGTGTTGCGCTAATAGGGGCGTTGCTGTTATCGGTAGTTGCGCAAATCGAGCTCGTACTGTATATAGATTTATTTAACTTTATTTAATTTTTTGGGTTCAAAATGCAATATCCTTGTCCATGGACATTACGTCACAGTACGATGCAATATAAAGTCATAGCTTCCATGGATATTACAGGTATAGTTTATGATATTCTATGTTTTTATAAACTTGTTTGCAGATAATCATTAGTAAGCGAAGTCGGTGATGGCCGGCTATGCAGAAAATCTTTGGTAAGCGAAGCCGTTGTTAGTTATACCATAGAGGAGATATCATTTGCGATCGGCAGAATGCCGGCAATTCAAAAAAATGTTTGGTAAGCGAAGCTGTTGTTGTTTTAAGTGCGGACATTATGACACTTTCTTTTTTATTTTGAAGCTATGTCACTAAACTAGATTTCTTTCTTAAACGTTACAAGTATGATTATATTTTCTCATATTATCATACTTGTATTATCCAAGGTAACATAAGAGTCCAGCTGATTGTCTTTCGGACGTTTATATTAAATTCTTAAAGTACATATAAAAATTAAAATATAAAACACATTTTATATTGGGAATTAGACAGTTAGGGAATCATAACAAAATTTATTGTTGTAGAACCGCTATTACATTTTTACATGCCTTTACACAGTGTATACACTGGAATACATCCTGAGATAGTATGTAAAGAACGCTGGTAACATAACATAGTTGATTTGTTGAAGTCTAGATCTGCAAAACAATCGATAATACTATCAATGATTTTATTTCTGGCTGACTTCGATAGTCGGTTTCCGACATCGATAGTTGCCAGAATGAGAACTTGAAAAAGTTAGAAAGTACGATATTTTCTAAGCATGCTATCGAAACTATCGAATGTGCTAACTATCGATAGTTTTGCAGCTTTAACCACGTCCTCATGACAATCTCATGAAATTTCATAAATATCTGGCGTGCAATAAACTACACCAATACTCGTCGAAGTTTTCGAAGTTGTATCGCTGATGAGTTAATACTAGTTTTAACGTCGTTAGATTTTTGAAGTTGCATTGTATTGTCTAAATGGCTTTTGCTTCTAGAGCTCTTTCAACAAGAACTTTGTTTTTCGGTTATGGAAATACCAACAAAATGATAGTTTTGACATTTAGTTTTTTGACATATTCGTCCGAAAATTGCAAAAACATAAAATGGTTGTTCCGTTGAAATTCGTGATATTTTTAGGCAACATAATTGTATGGGGAGGAAATCACCTCGCTAATGGCTTCCACGGGGGTTTTGAATAAAGAAAAACCAATTCTTATAAAACAATATAGTTTATTGTTTTCTGGCTTTCTTATATTAAAATTCCCATAAACAAATCAAATTAGGAAATAATTGTAAACATTTCGTAAATATACTTTATAAAAAATTATCTAACTTAACATTGTAATTAAAAACATGGTTGATTATTTGCGGTTCTGCCAGTGGCAGCATCAATAATCGTCCTCATGAGACCGCTATTAAGAGTTTGGTCGTAAAATTTGAGTCGAAAGGCGTGTTTGGCCGTTTGCTCGTTGAAATGAAAACATCGCACCTGTGAGACACAAGTTTGAAGCAGATTCGAATTGGTCATTTCCTCGACCTTCTCAACAATTGATTTTGTCCAAAACCCCCACATGGCAAATTTTGCGTGAGGATTGGTTTTTGAAGCCGTACAAGGTTTAAGTGGTTTAGGAATTCAAGCTGACTGACCATTCATATCGCCGTAGATTCGCTCAATTTATTTAGTAACAACCCATTGGTTTTTCTGCAACAAGCTAAATTGCCACATTTGAACTTCTAAAAATTGTAGAGTAATTATTGAGAAGCCTTTACGTTCTAAACGTGTCACTGTTTTTATTAATGTATTTATTTAATTATTTTTTTTAACATGAGGATGGAAATGCGGTAACGGTTAACGGATAACGCTAAAGCTAGATGTCATCAACAAAAATTTTGGCTTATTATTAATAAAACAAAACTTGATGATAAAATCGACATCTGTCAGCTTGGCCATTTTCCATGTACAAAAACAAAAACACTGTTTCTGAGAAAATGTTTAAACCACCTTCAATATATCTAGGTGAATTGTCTACGAATGCCCTGATTAACTAACTTGTGTAATTTGAATCCAAAGAAAATTTTTTGTTGTCCCACTACGTAAAGGAAAAGTGCTAGAAACTAAATAAGCAAAAAGTGAAAAACATTATAGATCAATTGTTAGCAGTTTTGAGTGCAAAAAGTCTAATAGCTGTCGTTAAAGGTATTGATAGGCCGGTGCTAAAAGTTGATATAAAAGTACCTTTGGAAAACAAAGGATTTAATGTGAAATCAATTTAATCGATGATATAAGGTGAAAACAATTCCTCAACCAATGTGTAGGTATAAATTACTTTTAACTCTTCTCAATTGAAGAAAAAGAAAGACGATACCCATCCCATTTACGAACTGAAGTATCTATTAGAGGCCTGCACAAATCTATTTCAACGTCAAACACACTTAAATTTTTAATCGGTTTGTACCAGGACTGTCATATTTGCCGATTTATCATCATTTTTATCAAAGTGCCGATTTGCGGATTTTGGTTCCAGAAATGCCGATTTTGTGATAAACACTCTAACAAGGTAAGTTTTTTTGTTTTAGAATAATTTATTAATTTTGGGCAACACCAGAATACTTGTACCATTAGAAAGAAACAACTGTTAATAAGTCCCTCCTACTAAGGAGAGTTATAGTACAAACAGAATGAAATGAGTCGACTGAAATGGACACCTATACAAGCATATAGAAAGGCTTCTAAAAACTGTATTAAGTTATTTTATACAAATCGATGAGCTTCATTTAACGGAATTAATAATTTTTTTTAATTACATTTTTTTCCAACCCAATTTATCTTATCATAAGACAATAAGCAAGTTTGATATAATTTTAAATTAACATAGGTAGTTGAATTCTATAAAATACAACTATAAGTTACACAAATATTATATTCGATTCACAAGTTTCTTTGTAAAGCTAGATTGAAGGTATTTTGAAGTCTTATCATAATTTTGAAAATTTATTTTGATGTCCTATTTACACGTATCAAAATTTTGATCAAAATATTCTTTCAATATTTTTCAAAATCGTTTGAAAAAAATTTGATCAAAATTTGTTGAAGCTAATTTATACTATTGGTAAACTTTTTATATTGAAAATATTGACTTTGATGAGCTGTTTTGCTTCTTTTGTGAAATAACTTGTTATTATAAAAAAAATTAATAAGTTGGACGACGACGCAATCATCATAGCACCAACATTTTTAATATTTGAGGAAGAAGGAGAGGATAATAATGCAAAAAAAAAGAAGAAAACAGAAGGAACATTGGGTTCGACCTTTTCTTTTGGAAGGTAATGGTATGTATGTCTCTTTTAGAGAGCGATTGTAAAGGAATTACCCCGACCTATATACATAGATTATTTGCTGAATCTCGTCCCCCCTTCAATTGAAAAAGACAATACTAAAATGCGGGAATCTATCTGCCTGGCAATAACCTTGAGATTTTTAGTGACTGGGGAGAGTTACGCAAGTCTGATGTTCTTGTTTAAAAGATTAAAATCATCGATATGCAATATTGTGCCTGAAGTCTGCGCTGCATTATATAAAATGTTATAAGATGAATTTTTAAAGGTAAAACTTATTAAATAACAAAAATATATAAAAAATAATATCTGTTGGTACAGTTCCCAGCAACAGAGAAGGAATGGGAGAGTATTTCCCAAAGTATAAATAAAATGTGGAATTTTCAATCGGGGCATTAGATGGAAAACACATCGATATTATAGAACCAGCACACTGTGGAAGCGCATATTTCAATTATAAAAAGAAAAACAGCATTGTTTTGATGGCGCTTGTAGACTCGAACTACAATTTTGTTAACATCTACGTTGGTGCAAAGGGTAGAGAGTCCGATAGCGGAGTATTCAGTAATTGTTCGCTATCGAATGGATTATATAATAATACGTTGAGTTTGCCGCAACTGACACCACTGCCCTGCAGACAAAAACCAACAATCCTCAAAAGCATCAACATCATCCCAATCCTCAAAAGCACAATTAGTTAATGTCTCGAAGTTTGATTCTGTACCTCCTGATTCACGATTTCTCACAGTATCTAAAAAGTGTAGAGCTGCAAAATTCATATTTTGATATTTAAGTAGCGCCACCTTGTTCACTTTTGGAGGTATTTAAGTTTTTGTGCTCCGCCTTCAATATATAATATTTTTAAATTTGATCAAAACATACAAAAAAAAAACAATTTATATTATATCGTGATCGTACAGCGTTTAATTATGATTTGCAGTTGGCTATGCAATGATTCGTTGCAGCAGCAATTTCTGACCAGCACTTCTCTTTTTTATTTCAATTCCTGTACTCATCAATTCTAAAATTCCTGTCCACTTTTTCTGTTGCTTGTGATTTTTGCGCAAATTATTATTTATGTTATCACTTTTAAAAATATTGATATAATATTCCACAAATATATAGTTATTTAAAATGTAATACTACCCAACTCATATTAACAACAAACATTTATACGTAAACAGCTTATGTATTGAATCAAAAGAATGAACATGCTGTTAAATTATTTATATTTTTCAATATCGCCAGAAGCTATTTTGATGCTTATTTACACGGTATCAATAAAATGTTCAAAAGTTTTGTTCAATAAATTTTGATCAATAAATTTTTAAGGAATTTTGCTGTTTACACGAATCAAAAGAATTTTGTAAAACAATTTTGAAGAAAATTTCAATCGTGTAAATCTAGCATAATTTTTATATATTTTAATATAATACAGTTAAATTTAAAAATGTACTAAAACTATCTGTGTAATAACAACAACCAACGACTTAACGTATCCGAACATGTTTATATACTAATAGTCGTTATCTACTGAAGGTAAGTCTAGGATGCTGTATTTTTTAAGTCTTTTTGTTTTATTCGTATAATCTAATAAACAAATTGCTAGAGTATTCATATGGTAACTTTGTCCATTTTTATATTTGCCACTATAAGGTTTAATAGCGTCCTTAAGACTTGGAATGCGTAGGTCGTCATGGATAGAATCATTTCTTATAAACCATGGTGCTTGAGTAATGAGTCTTAAAGTTTTCGATTGGTACCTTTGTATTATTTCGATATTAGAATTACTAGTTGTACCCCAAAGTTGAATTCTATAAGTCCAAATGGGTTTTAATATTGCTTTGTATATCCTTACTTTGTTTGCAACATTTAATTGCGACTTAGGTCCAAGCAGCCAATATAGTGTTCTAGTTTTCACTTTTAATTGATTTTGTTTTGCTTTTATATGCTCTTTCTATGTGAGTCTTCGATCCAAATGTATACCAAGATATTTAACGCTTTCCTTGTTAAGGCATCGCCTTTTCTTATCGCAATTGTTACATGAACAGAGTTTTGAGCGTTTACTTTAATTCTCCATTTTTCTAACCAGAGTTTTAACAAATTAAGATTATTTTGAAAAATGTTTGTTGCTCTTATTGGCGATTTTTGGGTTGCCAAAAATGCAATATTTGTAAATAAAAAGCATTTTTTTGAATTTGATGAGGTGTATTTGGGCTCTTTGCCTAAGAGTTAATATAAGAAGCAAAACCTAACAAAAACGAAACATGCAAAATTGTAAATACCTGCATACATTTTTATGAAGAACTTCAAATTCAAATGTTAAAACGTTTTGATTTTGAACATAAATCTTGTAAATCTTTAAAATAATAAATTATTTGATACTTTTTGTTTAAAAATCAGTTTTATTGTATTCAATATGTGTTTTTAACGGGTTTTTGGCCATTTTTTTTGGAGTTAAAGTGCCGATAAAGCCGATTTTTTGTACAAAAGTGTCGATTTCTGATCAAATTTTTCTGATACCCCTGTTTTGCACACACATTCTTTGCATTACAACAACATAAAATACTGAAGTATACTGTTCGTAGTAAATGGCTGCATCAAGACATTGATTTATAGCATGTTTACACGGCAATGCGAAGCACTTGCTTCGCTCTCTGAATCATGATTGCGAAGCATGCCGTTTCCACGACACATACTACATGCTTTACATTGACTTCTGTTCTAAAATTTTGTATTTCGTTTCAATTTTAGTGTTTGTAATTAATAAAATTTTAAATTATAATATAATTATTTGTTTTTATATTAACACATATTTACACAGCACTTTTAATATTGGTTTACTTTTTTTGTTTACAGTTTTACACAGCTAGTTCAGATAAACTTGCGATAAAAATTAGGGAAGACAGAAATTTTTTATGCTTCGCAAGTAGATTCAAGCTGAATCGTCTCAAAACAAAATGCTTCGCTCTCAAGATTTTATATGGCGAAGCACGTTGATTCGGTAGTGATTGAGCTGTGAATCATGAAAAGAGAGCGAAGCAAGAATATTGGGCTCCGTGTAAACATAGTATTATGCATCTCCGCATTTGTTTTCAGCGTTGTCAACTTGGTGCGTTTCGCACCATTTTGGGTGCTTTTTCGAATTTTTTGTGCGAAAATTCCACGTGTTGGTGCGTGGTGCGTTTTTTTTTTTTTTAATTTTGGTCCTTTTTTTATTTGTGGTAGCACCAAAGCAAATTTAACACCACTCTTTTTTTAGTGTGAGAAAAAAATTGTTGTACAAAAAATACACCTGTCTTAATACCATTTCGTTTAAGACGTACCAAATCATAAGCACAAAACGAAACGGTATTGTTGTTGTATTAATTTTTGTTATGTTAAAAAAGAAACATTTCACTGTATGGAATATACTATCCTTTTTAGATTGTCATGGTCATTGTTTTTGTAGTAAAGGCTGCTGTTGTATCTGTTAAACAGCTTAGCAAAAGCAGAGTTTTTGCGTGATCAGCTAACTTTTAACCGACTTCAAAAAAAGGAGGAGGTTATACAATTCGACTGAATGTTGGTTTTTTATGTTTGTGGCTGCAGAACTCAGTCATTTCTGAACCGATTTTGAAAACTGGTTGTAATATGATATATTATGCTTACAGATTAGATTGGTCCCGTTTCAAAAACAGTTTATAATCTTAAAAATTAAAGGGTGTCTCCATACATATTTTTACTTGTATTATGAACTGTAAAGGACGATTCTGTAAAATATAAAATGACTGCGTATTACTGTGGCTCCCAATAACAAAAAGTTATACGAAAATAAATCTAAAAATTAAAGGGTGCCCCCATAATTGGTGCAAATTTGCTTATATGGGCCTATGTTTTGAACCGTTATAGACAAACGCTTGTAAATTGTACAGAATATCGGTTGCTATGGCCGATATAGTAACAAGTATTAATACTAAAAATTATAAACTAAAGGGTGCGCCTATAGTTCACTTAATTTGATGTATATGGCCATACTTTTTAACAGTTGTAGACAGGCGCTTGAAATTTACAACGAACCTGAATTGCTGAGTCCTAAATCATTAAAGATTTTAAATAAAAAAGTAATTCTAAAACTTGGTGCGTTTTCTCTTAAATGGTGCGTTGTTTTCTCCACCTTGGTGCGTTTTGAAATTTCAAAGTTGACAACGCTGTTTGTTTTATTTCATTGCACTCTATTACGTAGTACTTTTTGCAATGACTAATAAAAGAATGAGTATTCTAACAAGAAACCAAGCACAATACTCCACAACCAACACAATACTCTACCTGATATTTCGCAATGAATTATAAACACTGTTTGCTTTCTGAAAATGTTTTGAAGTACACCAAGCCAAATATATTTTTTTTATTTCAGTGCGTCGTCACTGCATTGTCATTGTTCAAACGGCAACCAAAATACATCGTAACTTTTTTTCTTTTGAGATAAAAAAAAACTTTTATTAGGGTAGTGCACAAAAATTGCGTTACCTTGCATATGTATAATATGTATTTATTTGAACAGGTATTAATAAACGGTTCTACTGACGTGGATGAATCAAATGTATGCTTGTTTAGTAATTCCACTATTAAATTAAGGCTTTTGACTGGGGAGAGTAAATTTAATAACAAAAGAGGGAGGAGCAATGTGTGGAACATTTTTGGGAAAATTGAAAACTAATTAGGAGTTATTTTATATAGATCGTATTTAATTCTGTTTTTCTTCATGGATATATTTTACGTTTATATAGATGATGTATTGAAAAATAAATATTTTTTTGTTGCAAAAAGTTTAAGTAATTTCTTTTGCTTCTGGCCAGTTAATATATTTCATATCAAAAAAAATTAAAAGGTTTTCTAAAAATTGTGCTGCAGATCCATGTAGACCTAAGTACTTTCAATTTGTGTGAGGCGCCCTAATGTATGTACGCAACTAGCCTATTCACACACAAACCTAACCAAAGAGTTTTTTTTCATTTGAAAGAGCAATGAGTACTCATTTCAGTATACTCTGAAAGGTACTACTTTTGTTTTGCTTGTAAAATGTTTTGATGTCTTTTGATGTTTTGTTTGGAAATGAATGATCGTAGAAGTACTAGTTTGTTTTATTGGTAGTGAATGTAATATTTTACGCATTCACTATTAAAGTGAATGTCTTGCTATGCCATTTAAGACATTCATTGCAGATATTTAGTTCGTAGCTCGAAGTGAATAGAGAAGTTTGTGTAGAAGATTATTTTTAAATACTGTCAAAGGGCACTTGTTCATAACAAAGCCTTCTGTGACAGTAGAAAAAAAGATCAAATAGTTCAAGTACTTGAAAAAATACAACTGAATACAACTGTAATTTGTGTTTTTTAATGCTTCTGTTGTTCTTATTTGTGTATCATATAATCGATTAGATCATTGTACAGGTTAATACGTCACTAATTTAATTAAAAATGAAAGCAAGTGCTATATTCGGCTATACCGAATCTTATATACCCTTCCAAATGTATATATAAATTTTACATAAAAATAGCATCGGCTGCTAATTTGCGTCCTTGAAGGACAGGGCCGATCATGCTGTTTTCCAATAGCATCCCTTTCGACACTATGCCTAATCGATTAGCGTATTTAAATTTTTTCTAGCTGATCTAATGCCCCGGCAAACTTGATTTCAACACTAACGCGGACGGACATAAGAATACCCTCTTTCCACATTTGTGGTGAAGCGTAAAATAACAATAAGTATTGACAGATAATGATTGTACGCATAATCATACTTTATTGCATATTTTTCAACTTCATAATCTTGAACCTATTGAGACCCCCAAAATCTGAAAGCTTATGATAGTAGAAGAAAAACCCTAGCTGGGTTTAATATTATTAGCAAAGGTTTTTTTAATTCACTTATGATGTTTTCGACTAGGAGGAGAATTTAAGTACATATTTCAGGGAACATGTGCTGATTCGTAGGTCTATATCTCGCGAACTATTCGAAATACCGCTTTTCACTCTTAAGCAAATTTCTACCTTTTAATTAGATCTAAAAATTTTGCCTTGAGATAAAATAAAAAACAACAACATCTAATGCAAATTAGAAAAATTGTCAGAAGTCGTTAAATTTCGTCTTATTTTTCTATAGTTTTTCGCAATAGTTTTTCACAAAAAAATGCTAAGAACTAGACCAACTCTTCTTAACAAGCCGATTTCAACATAGGACCAAGAAATCACTTTCAATTGTATGTTTATCGAAATTAAAAATGCTAAGGTTTTTTAATTGAGACATGTATAAAATACAAATAATGAAAACGCTTTTGGCCCTATGAGTTTTTTATTAAAGACATGTCTCAGTAAAATATGTACAATCTAAACACTGCCCGTTTCAATAATTGTTTGATACAAAATAAGGATATGTTCAAATTTCCATTTGAACTAAATATTTCAGCATACATTGCAGAAAGTAAAAGTTAATATAGGAAAGTGTTGGAAGCTGAACTATTTTTGCTACGTTTGGACCGCCACATCCTTAATCAACATTCTTCGCATCTATCTACCTTATGTTATGTACGTCGCACAGTGGCGCCATTTGAGTTTTTTCGTTGCAAAAATCATAAATTTTGAACTGAATAAGATAATTAAACAGTTTAAACATCATATGATAGATAACTGTTCAGCCTGAAATGAGCGTTTGGAAAGGGTGCTACGCTTTGTAGGGGCCTTCTTATGGGTTATCAAAGTTAAAATTAGTAGAAAAATCAATTTTATGGTAACTAAAAAAAAATTATTTTTACATTTTTAAATAGTTTTATTTTTTTCTTTAGGGTTTTATGTTTTAAATTATTACACAACAAATTAAAAAAAAAAAAATTTTTTAAATTAATTTTTTCAATTTTCTGTAAAATATTCATCACAAATCGTAAGAGAATATATATCTAATAGACTAAGCATTTCTAAACTATAATTATTTTCTAACTCTATTCGTGACTTCACATGCCGCAGGGAAGAAATAAGTGGATCGGATGATGCTGCCAACATGTTGAAGAGATCCTCATTTTGCCTTACCCTTGATGTTTTGAATGTGTTCTGCAATCTATATTTTTTATAAAATTTGTTAAGAGACTCCTGTGCTTCTTCAGAAAGCCCTCCAATTGGCAAGGACTGGAACTCAATTATATCTTTGCCACGCGCCAATATTTTATGGACAGTCGGGGTCAACTTCTTCTGTGGATACATTTCTGCTAAAAGAGATGCAGTTTTCGACGCATATTCTCCATATTTTGTAGAATTGACATTTTTTTGCAGTTTAAAACATCCAAGATCGTTCCCAATCTTTGCACGATTTGATTGTCAATTCCAGTGATTCTAGTTACTGTCTGATCATTTTCAAAAAATCTCCTAGAAGTGTTTCCATCGTTTAAGTTACCATATCCGTGCTTGGGATAGTCTACTTTTAGTCCAACTTGATTAAAAAAAGCATCCTGTATTTGCTTCATTCTGATCTTTTCCTTATCTTTTATTGATGTTTTTTCATCGAAGTTTTCCTCCCTTGTGGTAGGGTATACGCCAGTTTTAGCAAGAACTCCATACACCTAATCCTTGCGTGCAATGGTAACATCGTTTAAATTGCCAAAGTTCTTCTGACTCTTTTTGCAAATCGGGCATGACATTGTTGATTTTGTTCCTGTCAGTTCGTTTACGACTTTTCCGTCAACCATGGTCAGGTGGAACTCGTAATTTCATTCAATATATTTTCCTTCTCCAATTTGCAGCTTTGTAGGCTTAATCTTGCTTATTTGTTCTTCAATGTCCTTCACCGTGGTCCTTATGAGTTCTGCCGATTCCTTGCAGACTGAAACATTATTGGTCGTCAATAATGCACTGATGACGGACGTGGATTTCTCCAGTGTAGTGAAACATCAGATTTTAGCCGCAAAGGAACAACAGATGCCATAAACATATTTCCGTCCGATATTGTAGCGTCATCGGAAGATATCCTTTGCTTATAAACATTTTGTCCGGATGACCCATCGCAGCAACATTTGCTGATCAATGTCAACTTCTCAGGAAGAATTTTCACCTCATTTTCAGGAAGACTCTCCAACAACCGGTTTACTGTATGGCCCATGAGATCCTGCAAATTGGCTTTCGCAGAGACTTCCGTAAACTCCGTATGCAGTGGTCGTGAATTTATTTTGGCTTACGTAATATGCTTGTATCCGGGTAAAACGTCAGCGCCGTGTCGCGTTAAAGATGCCCGTAGTTTCTCATATTTCTCTTTGGAAAGTTCTAAGTCCATAAACAAGGCCAAGGCTTCTTCGCAACCATACTTTTTAATGTGTGCGTTTGTGGGCGTGGGAATGCTTTCCTTAATCCTTTTTAGTCGCAGTGGGCTTGCATCAGCAACAGATTTGGTTATCTGAGACCTAACTCTTTCAATATCCTTTGTATATTTAATAGCTAGCGCGTCCGATAAATGCTTCGTGGTCAAGTCACTGGTGGCATCGGCAAGTTTCCTCTTTCTTTTTTTTTTTTTTGCCTTCCTTTTGCTCCTCTGGTTAATATGGTGGGTTTATCTACTGCCAATATAGCCAGGATCGTATTTGCAGTTGAAGTTCTGAATGGTTCGATTAGATTTCACCCATTTTGCCTTAATATTTGCATGTATCAGATAAAAATTATTTTTTATAATTTTGCTCCTCTCAATATTCCCGTATAAGCTATCAAGTTCTTCTAAACCAGCTTCCGTGAAAAACTTTGGTGTGGTTGACTTTCTAAACAGTTCAAATAATTTTAAATTGTTTAACGCCATGTTTTCAGTACTAAAATTTTTTAATGGTTTCAGTAATTGTTGCGCCAACTTTCAGTCGTAGACTAATCCAGGCATTGTGCTTATTTTGCAATATATAGGCTTATGCTACCATGCCTAAAAATTTACTTATAAAAAAAACTACTGTCAGTCAAAACATATAAGGGATGGACGCCATACAATTTTTGCAACCATGTTTTTATACCTTTTTTACCTCTAGAAGCCAAACGGACACGTACAGGCAGATAAAACCTTTTGAATTATGTAAAGAAATAATCAAAGAACAGGTTTTACAAATATTGCAAATATAGAAAAATATAGATTTTTTTATTCTCCGTCAAAATTGAAAAATAGTAAAAAAACGGATAGTTTTTAAATAGTGATTTACCAGGAGAAACACAAAGCAAACTGTTAATTTTTTTTATCATTATACATTTAATAAATACATCAATCAATACAAACAAAAAATATGGCGATTCGTTACCTATTTTTCGTGATATTATACCTGAAATCGCAACAAATTGACTTAAAATTGTGTGTTTTTTTGATAAACGAAAGTCGGTCACCTTTGAACGGTTATATCTTCTAAACTAAAAATGTGATATTATTAAGAGTGTCATATTTGAAATCGTTGAAAATTTTCCTATAACATGGGTTTATTCAACACTTCGTGGGCGCTCACAAAAATTTTGGTTTTTGCAACCTCGTTTGCTCTACGGAGGCCACTGTGCGTCGTAAGCGTCATATATTTAACCAACTAAACTTATCTACACACAACTTAAAGCATTTCTTTGTTGTTCTCTTTGTAACTTGTCTTGTACACTTGTTGTTGCTTTTGTACTAGCCTTTGGATAGCCACGAAATGCAACTTTTTTATTTTTTAACCGACTTCAAAAAAAGAAGGAGGATATACAATTCGGCTGAGTGTTGCTTTTTTTATATTTGTGCCTCCAGAACTCAGTCATTTTTGATCCGATTTTGATAATATAATAGATTATGCTTATAGATTGGTTCCGTTTTAAAAACAGTTCATAATCTTAAAAATTAAAGGGTGTCCCTATACAACATATACATCTTTGAAGTGTATTATGAACTGTAAAGGGCACTTCTGTAAAATTTAAAATGACTGCGTATGACTATAGCTCCCAATACCAAAAATTTATACAAAAATAATTCTAAAAACTAAAGGGTGCCCTTTATGTAAATTTACTTATATGGGCCTATCTTTTGAACCGTTATAGACAATCGCTTGTAAATTTGACGCAATGTCGATTGCTATGGCCGTTATAGTAACAACTGGTATTATTTAAAATTATAAATTAAAGGGTGCACCAATAGTTCAATTAATTTGGTATATGGCCATACTTTTAAACAGTTGTAGACAGACAATTGAAATTTACAAAGAACCTCTATTACTAACTCCTCTATAACACCAAGTATAAAATTTGGATTTGGAAATAAACAGGTGTCCTAATAGTTGATATAATATGGTTTATGTGGCCGGACTATAACAAGAAGCTTATATTTGAATTTATAAAGTAAAGGGTGTTCCCAAAATTAAAGTAATTTGTTCTATATGACCGTATTTTTTGAACCGTTGTATACAAACACCTTCAATTTAGACAGAATGTCCACTACTTTATTTGGTATAATAAGAAGTATAAAAATGTTATATTATAAATTAAATAGTTGATATAATCTGATGTATATGGACAAACTGTTGAACCGTTACAGACCAAAGGCTGAAATTTACACAGAACCTGATTGCTAAATCTACTACAACAGCAAGTATATATTTTTGAATTTAGAAATTAAAGAGTGACCCTATAGTTGCCGAAATTTGATGTATATTGCCAAACTATTGAACAGTTGAAAAAGTATAAAGTTTGGAGATATGAGTGTGTCCCAATAATTAATGTAACCTAATTTATGTGACCATACACTTGAGCTGTTGTAGGCAGACAGATGAAATCTGTTTTGAAGTCCCCAGGCAAAAACTCAAAAATGAATGTAAACAAGTAAGATTGCTATATTCGGCTATGCCGAATCTTATATACCCTTCATTACATATGTAAATCAAGTTTAGTGAAGTAATTCCAATCAAAAAAGCAAACATTGTTGCGACAGAGAATTAAAAAAAATAAGTACTACATACATATACATACTGATATAATTAAACATAAAAATGCTATCGGTTTTTAATGGTCTGCATAGATTTTCAAATCTATTAGCTGGTTTTTGGTTTGGTAGAAGTAGACCAATGCGACGCTATTAGCTTAAATAAATTAATTGTTAAATATTTTTTTCGATAATCATATTGACAATAAAAAAACATGATTAGATTTGCAGCAGATGGAGCTGCTGTAATGACAGGAAAAAACATTCCGTTGCCCAAATTTAAAAAAAGTTAAATTTCGGATTTGTTTATTATAAAATTCATACGTCACTCACTAGAATTCTGTTCGTCGTATGCATGCGTCAGTGATGTATGCAATTATTTGTCGAACAGTGCAAAACGTCACAACAAAGTTGATCAAATACAAAGTTTATTAGATATTAAACCAAAATTTTACACCCATCCCAAACGTGTTGGCTATTCTTAGAGTCGGCTGTAAGTCTATTATTAGTATTACATGAGTGCTAAAAGTTTTTTATCATTTGTAGTTAATATCGATCAAATCAACAATGCAAAATTCATATTAAATAACCATAATGAAACTAATAATATTAACATATTTATCTTTTCTAAGGTACATTATTGGTATTATTAATAATATTAATAAAATGTTCCAAAGCGAAGGGACAGAGTTACACATTTTATATAATCCGATGACAAAACTATTAATAAATGTAATGAGTAATTTTATAAAACAACATTGACTAAAAACTATTGATATTGAAAAAAATGTATCTCAAATAAAACGTACAAGTTCCGATTATGCTTTTTCAATTCTTTCAGCGTGCGTCCAAATTATAATGACTTTGCCGCATCAGGGTCATTTGACCACGGTGTTGATAAACCTGTATCTAAAGGCTCTAAATTTTCTTGTAATTATTTATTTCGATGAATTTTAATATCGCTATTTCAATTTTCTTTTTCTAAATATATTAGGCCGCGAATTATAATAATTCTTTCCAAAACGAGCTTTTCGAACATTTATTTATTCTAGGAAAATTACTATAATACTTAAACATGAAACCATATAAAGTTTTTTTTTAGTTTGCAGACTTTGATTGGATTAGTTTTATCTTTAAATACTGAGGTTAGTAACGTCGTCTTCAATATTTCCATTTAATAAGTTGCTACAATATCGATGTAGTTTACTAAAAGGTTAAATTTAGCTGTCAATACCAACAAAAATCTTGTTGTAAAATAAGAAACTACGGGTGCAAAAGGTTTGTTGTTGTCCAAGTTTGTTTTTTTGGGAACAAAACTGAGCAACGAGCCTTGCCTTATATTTTGTTATCTGATCTAAGCTTTAAGACAAAAATGAAGTGGTATTTCTTGCACGTTTCGCAACTGCTGACTGGGATTTTTTTCTTCGCATCTTTAGTAAAATATACCTTTTTTGATCTACCCCTTCCGACTGTCTTGATTATCTTTGGTCTTCCACGTTTTTTTTTCGACAACAATCGTCTCGTATCTGTCTGTTTCCAGACTATCTTCTTCATTAACTTTAAAAGATAATTCTTGACTGTCTTCTTGTACAGGAGCAGTTAAATGTTCATTTGTTTTTTTCTTCGATATCTGCATTTTCGCGGTCTCAGGAAAAGAAGAAAATGCTTCAAATAAGCTATTGTGTATTGCGAGTAGTCATCAATAAATTATAAACAAATCTGAATACAATTGCATAACTTTCCAGCAGATTATGGATTTTGACATTTTCACATTTTAATGTTTCAGCATATTTTTCTCACATAATTTAATTAAATCATTTAAGTTAAAATGACCAAATCCTTTTTGCAATTTTATGTCAACAGTTTCAGTTCATAGTCCAATAACCCATTCAATAGTGTAAGTTTGTGTACCAAAAATCCAAGGTGATCAACAAACTTTTTACTTGAATTCATTACGTTGGGAAGTTACCTCAACATGTTGATCTGTTTTTGTAGAAAAAAAAATAATTTGAAAAAACTCAACGTGTTTAACCCCAAAAACTTAAAATAAAATCTCAATTTAAACTCAAAAGTTAAATAATGATTTTATTAATTTTAAGTAGTTATAAATAATTAATTTTTAGTTCATTTGATCTTGAAATAGCTTCAAAAGTTATTGGAATAAATATCCGGAGATGTTAAATTTAAAATATTGCTTATGCTCTTTTTTAACGGTATTTTTCACAACTTTTTTGTGTTTCAAAAACAGTGCAAAATTTTAAACCTCAACGATTTTTATGGATAATTATCTATTCAACATATAAAATTTGATTACCTTTTTCGTTAAAACAGCTCTAAAATATGCACATAATTATGATACCTCATATATAAAACCTGTTGCTGTGTTGTTTTTCCTAATAAAAACTTCTGCTTTTTATCACTCACTCTGTTTTCCAGTGCAGTATGTGTATATTTTTAAAGAATATGAACAATTTAAGATAAACGGGGAGAAGTACATATGCGCACGCATGGTTGCTTTATTATTACACAAATAAGATAGAAAATCAACTTAAAAAACAAAAATGCATTAGAAATTTGTAATGCCCATTAAAGTGGTTACTAAGTTTTAGTCTGTAAACAATTCAATCATATTAAAACAGCAATTTGTAAATTAAAGGTTTTTTAATTGCTCATAGTAAATTAAGTTATTAATTAAAATAATTCTTGCAAAAAACCGACTTCATCTGTCTGCCTATAACGATTCAAGACTACGGCCACATAAATTAGATTACATTAGCTATTAGGAGGGACCCCCATATTTCTCCAAACTTTATACTTGTTCAACTGTTAAATAGTTTAATTACCTAATTCAAATTATATATTTGCTGTTGTAGTAGATTAAGCAATCAGGTGCTGTGTAGATTTCAATCGTCTGTCTATAACGGTTCAATATCATCAGATTATATCAACTATTGTAAAACCCTCTAATATATACTTTAAAATTTTTATACTTCTTATTATACCAAATAAAGTAGTGGTGCATTCTGTCGAAAATTCAGGTGTTTGTATATAACGGTTCAATACGGCCATGTAGAACAAATTACATTAATTTTAGGAACATCCTTTAATTTCTTATTTCAAATTATAAACTCGTTTTAGAAATACAGGTCCTTTTTAAGATGCAGCGTTCTGCCCATAAGGGTTCAAAAGTTCAGCCACATACACCAAATTAGATCAACTATGGGGACACCCATTTATTTCCAAATCCAAATTTTATACTTGTTGTTACAACGGAGTTAGTAATGCAGGTTCTTTCTAAATTTCAATCGTCTGTCTCAACTGCTTAAAAGTATGGCCACATACATCAAATTAAATAGACTGTTGGGAGCACTCTTTTATTTATAACTTCATACAATAATACTCGTTACTATAACGGCCATAGCAATCGACATTCTGTCCAATTTGCAAGCGTTTTTTTATAACGGTTCAAAAGATAGGCCCATATAAGTAAATCCACATCAATTATGAGACTCCTTTTAATTTTTAATTTCAAATTATAAACTCGTTGATTAGCAGGCTTAAAAATTCAGGTCCTTTTAAAGTTTCACCCTTTAACTTCCAAATTCAAATTTTATACTTGTTGTTATAGCGGACTTAGCAATACAGGTTCGTTGTAAATTTCACGCTTCTATCTACAAATTTGACTATTGGGGCACCCTTTAATTTATAATTTTAAATATTAATACTTGTTACTATAATGGCCATAGCAATCGACATTCTGACCAATTTGCAAGCGTTTGTCTGTTACGGTTCAAAAGATATGCCCATATAAGTAAATTTACATCAATTTAATTTTTAGATTTATGTTTGTATAACTTTTTGTTATTGGGAGCTATAATAATACGCAGTCATTTTAAAATTTACAGAAGTGCCCTTTACAATTTATAATACACGTAAAACATATGTTTGTTATATTGGGATCCCCTTTAATTCTTAAGATTATGAACTGTTTTTAAAACGGGACCAATCTGTAAGCTTAATCTATCATATTACCAAAAAATATTAAAATCGGTTCAGAAATAACTGAGTTCTGCAGGCACCCGACTTGTATAACCTCCTTCTTTCTTTGAAGTCGGTTAAGAAGAAGCTCAACTGGTAATCAAATGTGTTCGAGCGACTTTACAAAAGAAATTTTAGTTGGTAAAAATTTTCGAGAAAATAAGTATGTCAAGAAAATATTTTTTTTTAAAAACAAATAAAAGCATTTCTTACATTTAGTTTAAAAGTTTTATGAAAGGAACACAACTGGGACGAACGACGAATATTTGGTCGCGAATCAAACATATTTGTGTATATGAAAATGCACAAAATCATGACGTAGGACGAAATTCGTCAACGCGGCGAACTATGCAATAGAATTATTTCTATTTCTTACGCCGGCGAACGACGAGCAAATGAGTAGAAGGTGACCATGTTCGACTTTAGATTTGAAGTATTTTAGTAAATAAAGTTATTTTACTTAGAAAATTTATGTATTTTTATTTTGTAGCATCTATAATAAGCGGACAGATTATAAGTTAAATATAAAAATAGATTTTAGTTGTGTTTTTGCTAATGTTTAACTTTTTAAATACTTTTTTTGAGATGGTCACATTAGCAGCTTACAAAAAGAAAATAACTTAAAAAATTACAACAGCTGTGTTTCTCGGTGTTATTGTGTTTCATCCGACGAATTTACATAACGAATTTTTGTATTCGTTGTGTGGAACGAAATTCGTCGTTCGACCCAGTTGTGTTCCTAGCATTATACATATTAATAATAAACAACGAACTTTTACTAACTTTGTTTTTTCACTTAATATTATTTTTAAACCGACTTCAAAAAAAGAAGGAAGTTATCAATTCGACTGAATGTTGCTTCTTTTTATGTTTGAACTTGCAGAACTCAGTCATCTCTGAACTCATTTCGAAAAGTTTTTGTAGTTTAATAGATTATGCTTACAGATTGGTCCTGTTTTAAAAAAAGTTCATAATCTTAAAAATTAAAGAGTGTCCCCATATAACCTACATGTTTTTAAGAGTATTAAAAACTGTAAAGGAAATTTCTTTAAAATTTAAAACTGACTGCGTATTACTCTAGCTCCTAATAGCAAAAAGGAGTACAAAAATAAATCTAAAAATTAAAGGGTGCCCCCAAAGGTGATGTAATTTGACTTATAGATAGGCCCAATCTTTTGAACCGTTATAGACAAACGCTTGCAAATTGGACAGAATGTCGATTGCTATGGCCGTTATAGTAACAAGTATGAATATAAATTTAAAGTTTAGTTTAATTATTTTAATATGCCCGTGCTTTTAATTATTAACATTGCAAGTGCCCGTGCCTAAAAGAAAAAATAAAATAACGTAGTATTTTGTTGTTTTTTATTTTATTTTTCAACATATTTAAACTGTATAAAAGAGCCGAAAAAAATTCAGCCGTATACATTAGATTAAGAAAAGTAAAATCAAAATTGATTATTGTTGTTTTTGCTTGAACTTTGATTTTTTTAAAGTTTAATTTAACAAGTATTAATATTAAAAATTATAAATTAAAGGGTCCTTTTATTTGATGTATATGGCCATATTTTTAACAGTTGTAGACATACGCTTGAAATTTGCAACGAACTTGTATTACTAAGTCCGAATAACAACAAGTATAAAACTTGGATTTAAAAGTTAAAAGATGTCCCAATAGTTGATGTAATTTTACGTATGTGGCCGAACTTTTAAACCGTTACAGCTGAAACTTACAAGGGACCTGTATTGCTAAGGCTGTTTTAACGAGAAGCTTATATTTGAATTTAGAAATTAAAAGGTGTTCCCAAAATTAATGTAATTTAACCTAAATGGCCGTAATTTTTGAACCATTATATACAAACACCTGAAAATTAGACAGAATGTCCACTACTTTATAATAATATATAATGAAGGATAAAAGTTTTAAATGATAAATTAAAGGGTTTAACAAAAGTTGGTGTAATCTGATGTATATGGCCAAACTGTTGAATTGTTATAGACAGACCGTTAAAATTTAAAAAGAAACTGGTTGCTAAATCTACTACAACAGCAAGTATTTAATTTAAATTTAGAACTTAAAGGGTGCCCCTATAGTTGGTTTAATTTGATGTATATTGCCAAACTATTGAACAGTTAAACAAATATTTATAACGTTTGGAGATGGAATATAAGGGTGTCCCAACAGTTAATGTAATCTTATGTATGTGGCTATACTCTTGAACCGTTATAGACAGGCAGATGAAATCTGTTTTGAAGTCAGGTTTTTTTTGCAAAAATTATTTTAATTTTACTTTTTTACATGAATTTGAAACTTAAACAAAACAAAAAAAAAATATCCTGAATTATCATAAACCATTGAATTTTTTAAAGTTTGGAAATGTTCCCAATAACAAACTGCAATAGCTGAATTTTTCCACCTTAGAAAGTTTTAAACAAATAAAAAGTAACAAATGCTTCTTGCAAGAAAAGTTGTAGTGTTTAAAATTTTTGTAACAATTTATATTTGCTGTTGATTATTTTTTTTTTTTTTTTGCAAATTACTAATCATGTATTTTTTAACGCAATACATCCGTTACGAAATAAGACAAAGTAAATTTTGTATGGCTAAAGTATCATTACACATATAATTAAAAATTTACAGTGAGTTAAATTTACTGCCGTGAATTAAAATTATACTTTATGGAACAAATTGTACTAAAATACTTACTAATAACTTTCGAAAAATATTTCTATCAAAAAAGAAATTCAGAGAAAGACTTTAATTTTTCAAACAATTTGTGAAACATTGCAATATTAATTATTACGTCTTTGCCCAATTTAATATGTAATTTAAAAATAACAACTGCGTTCTGTTGTTATTAGTTTGACGTGCATATATTATAGGTCCAAAATTTACCCTGTAAGTACTTTCCATCAAAAAAAAAATCACTACAGCGTTACTTCATGGTGCTGAAATGTGACGTAAATAATATTAAAATCTTATCTTTTTAGTATCCCCAAACAGGAAGAAAAGTGCAACTACAAAGATACAACTATTGGGAAACTATTTCGTGCCTCTAAGAAATTCTGGAAGTAAAAATAAAAATGTTAAGTTTAACATAATAAAAAAACTCTAAGCATATTTCTCGCTTATCTATGTAGATTACTAAAAATAAAGAATTTGAAATAGGTTGACAAGATTATTAGCTCTGAAACATTTTTCAAATTCAAAGTTACCTACTATGACGCCCTGTGGTACTACCCTGTATTGATACAGGGTTATGCAAATGCAATCGGCGAAAAGCTCATGTGCTCCTCTATAAATAGCAGTCTGTTTCATGAACATTCAGTTAAAAGTTTCCAAACTTTAATTCAATTTTTTGTATTTGACGCCACTGCGCAGCGTTAAACCCAATTCTACAATATTTCATTCCATTAAAAGAATAATTTCTTTTTTTAACTAAAGTTTCCGGTGATATTGCAAACATTTTCTAATGATCCAAGCTTTCATATTCCGTAAATATATTTATCGTCTAGACTCTAGAGTGACAACAATTTCTATGCCTAAGGCTGCTATAGTTTTAAAGTGTTTTTACTATAGGTTTTAATTGATGGATTTAAGTTTAATAAAGTAGTTGCTAATTTTTATGGCATTGACTATTTAAGTCAATGGGATGCAGCACTTAGAAACATTGAACATTTTGATTGAATCATTTGAGTAGCATTCAATGCTGGCAGTGTAATGAAATAAGTCCAGTTTAAATAAAGCTTCAGCTTGCGTTAAAAATTATACAAATCTAGAAAAATTGAGAAGTGGAGAAAAATTGATGCACCACTGGACCAAAAATGGCTGAAAATTTTCTGCAATTTTAATGAAAGAAATAATGGATGTAATAATATAATGAAGCTTTAAGAATTTTTTTCTATCTGCCGGCTTCTAACATGGTAACAAAAAGAATATTTTCAATATAAATTTGGGAGATAATTACAGCAAAATGAAAGTGAAATTAAAACCTAATTGGAAGCTATTGAAAGGCGTTATGATGAAAGATTTAAAAAAATGGATTATTTTTTTATTTTTATTTATTTACGTATCATGACTTTAAGAATGAAATTCTTTTACAGTCCAGTGGTATTACATAATGGGCACCATACGTTTACAAAAATTGAGTTTAACAATTAATAAAACAAGTAAAAATTACAATATATCAATTTTTATTAAAAACTAACAAAAATTAAAAAAAAAATAAATTAAAAGCAAAAAAAAAAAATAAATAAATAATAAGGATTGGAATAATAATAAAAAATAAAAAGTAAAGTATTTAGCAAGAACATAAAAAAAGTATTGGAATAGAATAACTTTATTAGAAAATTTAGTCGATGAAGAATAAGATAGAAAGAGGGAGAATGAGTTAGACTATATATCACGTATAAAAAATTTCCTGAGGGATTTCTTAAAACTCTGGCTGTCAGCAATAAATTTTATATTTGCGGATAATAAGTTCCAGAGCTTTATGGCATTGATGAAGAAGAATCTACTTGCGTTTAGATGGTTGTATCTTGGTGGTATTAACAACAATATAAAATATATCTTTTTGTTGATTTTATACTACTAAGTCTGTGAATACCATATACATATCGCGTAGCATTGTTGAATGAAACTTCTAACTTATGAAGCGAATTCGAGTCTAATTTGCTATATACCTCAGCAGAGCTAGTGATAATAGGTACAATTAGTTGTAATACAAGACGTTTCTTTACATCTATTGGTGTGTAATTTGAGGTTATTCTTAAATTACGTAGTGTTAGATACACTCTACGCACTGTATTGTTAATGTGATCACAGCATGTTAACGACGAGTTGAGGATAAATCCTAAGTATTTAACTTTTTCCACATATACAAGTGTAGTATCACCTAACTTAACAGTTGGAATCTGGTTGAAATGGAGCTTGTTCCTGCTAATGGGTAATAGAACCGATTTGGTTGGGTTAAGCGTAAGGTTGTTCCTTTTAGCCCACATGCAAACATCATTTAGATCCTCATTAAGTTTATAACATATATCGTCAACAAGACCAATGCGGCAACATGTGTAAAGTTGGATATCATCAGCATACGCAATTTGATTTTTTTAAAGTTTAATTTAACAAGTATTAATATTAAAAATTATAAATTAAAGGGTCCTTTTATTTGATGTATATGGCCATATTTTTAACAGTTGTAGACATACGCTTGAAATTTGCAACGAACTTGTATTACTAAGTCCGAATAACAACAAGTATAAAACTTGGATTTAAAAGTTAAAAGATGTCCCAATAGTTGATGTAATTTTACGTATGTGGCCGAACTTTTAAACCGTTACAGCTGAAACTTACAAGGGACCTGTATTGCTAAGGCTGTTTTAACGAGAAGCTTATATTTGAATTTAGAAATTAAAAGGTGTTCCCAAAATTAATGTAATTTAACCTAAATGGCCGTAATTTTTGAACCATTATATACAAACACCTGAAAATTAGACAGAATGTCCACTACTTTATAATAATATATAATGAAGGATAAAAGTTTTAAATGATAAATTAAAGGGTTTAACAAAAGTTGGTGTAATCTGATGTATATGGCCAAACTGTTGAATTGTTATAGACAGACCGTTAAAATTTAAAAAGAAACTGGTTGCTAAATCTACTACAACAGCAAGTATTTAATTTAAATTTAGAACTTAAAGGGTGCCCCTATAGTCCAGTTTAAATAAAGCTTCAGCTTGCGTTAAAAATTATACAAATCTAGAAAAATTGAGAAGTGGAGAAAAATTGATGCACCACTGGACCAAAAATGGCTGAAAATTTTCTGCAATTTTAATGAAAGAAATAATGGATGTAATAATATAATGAAGCTTTAAGAATTTTTTTCTATCTGCCGGCTTCTAACATGGTAACAAAAAGAATATTTTCAATATAAATTTGGGAGATAATTACAGCAAAATGAAAGTGAAATTAAAACCTAATTGGAAGCTATTGAAAGGCGTTATGATGAAAGATTTAAAAAAATGGATTATTTTTTTATTTTTATTTATTTACGTATCATGACTTTAAGAATGAAATTCTTTTACAGTCCAGTGGTATTACATAATGGGCACCATACGTTTACAAAAATTGAGTTTAACAATTAATAAAACAAGTAAAAATTACAATATATCAATTTTTATTAAAAACTAACAAAAATTAAAAAAAAAATAAATTAAAAGCAAAAAAAAAAAAATAAATAAATAATAAGGATTGGAATAATAATAAAAAATAAAAAGTAAAGTATTTAGCAAGAACATAAAAAAAGTATTGGAATAGAATAACTTTATTAGAAAATTTAGTCGATGAAGAATAAGATAGAAAGAGGGAGAATGAGTTAGACTATATATCACGTATAAAAAATTTCCTGAGGGATTTCTTAAAACTCTGGCTGTCAGCAATAAATTTTATATTTGCGGATAATAAGTTCCAGAGCTTTATGGCATTGATGAAGAAGAATCTACTTGCGTTTAGATGGTTGTATCTTGGTGGTATTAACAACAATATAAAATATATCTTTTTGTTGATTTTATACTACTAAGTCTGTGAATACCATATACATATCGCGTAGCATTGTTGAATGAAACTTCTAACTTATGAAGCGAATTCGAGTCTAATTTGCTATATACCTCAGCAGAGCTAGTGATAATAGGTACAATTAGTTGTAATACAAGACGTTTCTTTACATCTATTGGTGTGTAATTTGAGGTTATTCTTAAATTACGTAGTGTTAGATACACTCTACGCACTGTATTGTTAATGTGATCACAGCATGTTAACGACGAGTTGAGGATAAATCCTAAGTATTTAACTTTTTCCACATATACAAGTGTAGTATCACCTAACTTAACAGTTGGAATCTGGTTGAAATGGAGCTTGTTCCTGCTAATGGGTAATAGAACCGATTTGGTTGGGTTAAGCGTAAGGTTGTTCCTTTTAGCCCACATGCAAACATCATTTAGATCCTCATTAAGTTTATAACATATATCGTCAACAAGACCAATGCGGCAACATGTGTAAAGTTGGATATCATCAGCATACGCAAATTTAACTACATTAAAAATATCGTTGATAAAAATACTGAACAGCAAAGGCACAAGAACTGAGCCTTGTGGAACTCCAGAATTCACGCACACAAAGCTTGACTCCCTCGAACCAACAACCACTTTCTGTAAACGTTCAGATAAGTAGTTTCTTATTAGCAACACTGCGCAGTGGTCAAACCCAAAGAAGCATTCTAGTTTTTTACAAAGAATTGCATGATTAACTCTATCGAACGCCTTTGAAAAATCTAATAAGCAAATAAGGGAAAAGTAACCTATATCATAGGCCGGTCTGATATCACCAATTACTTTTAGCACTGCAGTAGTACAACTATGGTTTGAACGAAACCCAGATTGCAGCGGAGACAGCAAACAATTTACATTGATGAAATCTATCATTTTATTAAAAAAACAGTATGAAAAAAAATATGCAAGAAGTTAAGAATCTTTTTGGAAATGTAAGTGATTTTGGAAACAAAAACAAAGATCTGTGTAAAAAAATTGAGACAACTAATACAAATGTGTGTAAGTAGCGTAGGAAGTTTATTCCCATTGTAAAGTTTCCTTTTTATTTAATGTTAAAATGCTGATCTTGTAAAATGGTTTTATTATATTTTAATTCATCAAACAAATATTTTTTATTTGTTTCCCAGACGTAATAAGATACCTTGGTGCTGTTGCAGCATGATGAATTTTGCAATATGCTTACTTTGTAAATTCTTGATAATTAATTTCTACTTAGTTGAAGATTGTTGAAAATAAATAAATTTAGAGTTAAACAGAAAGCAAACAAACCAAGTCGTTTCTCTCCGCTAAAGCATAGAGCTTTAAACGTTAATTTTAATGAAATAAAGAAAATGATCAAAAGTTCTAATGTAAAAACAAATGTATCATATGCGCAAAAAGTTTCAAATAACAAAGTGATGCCCGATGTGTTGAAAAATGTCCCCTTAATTATCAAGCCAAAAGAAAATCAAAGTATTGAAAAAACTAAAGCGGAACTGAATAAAAAAGGCGATCCAATTAACTTTAAAATAACGAATGTGGAAAATAGAAAAAATGGTACTTAAGTAATTCAAGGTGAAAATATCGAAGAAAGGGAAAAAATTAAGAAGCAATACAGAATGAAATAAGTGAAAATTATGAAGTTAAAGTTCCAAAACAAATAGAGATGCAAATAATCATTACAGAGATGTACTTCAAAATACCTGAAAAGATTTAATAGATAAACTGAAAAAACAAAATCAAATACTTAAACATAATCAATTTGAAATAATAAAAATATATGAAGCAAAGCGATATGATAAAACAATTTCTAAGATGTCTAGGATATAACCATAAACCTTCGGAATGTAAAACTGATGAAGTATGCTATAAATGCCACGGCAACCACAGAAGTAAAGAATCAAACAAAGAAGTAGTAATTAAATTAAAAAAATAAAAGGCTGAATTTAGATCTACATGAAAACCACAGCTTACATTATCGCAATTGTCCAGTATATCAAAATAAACTTAGTTTAAAGAAGAAGAGATTAGGCTGGACCTTCTAGCAATCAAGAAGCATACGTGGTAAATACACTAATATTCAGGTTTTAACAAATAATTTTAATCAGCTTGAGATAATGGTACACACGGTCAATCTATAATTTATAATACTTTTGGAAACCCATCAATCCGACCAGATCAATGAAAGTTAAATTGAACTAGTCAATTATGACCATTACTATCTTCTTTCAAATTCACCTAGAACTGGAGGAGTAATTTTATGTTTTAAAAAAAATTGGCATATAATTAAAAAAAAGGAATATGTAAAAGATGCAGATTATTGGATAGGTTTATTTCTGGCAAAGTATGAAAAATTTTCAATTATCATAATAGCAGTATACTCGTACAGATCACCAATCAGCAGTAAAGCAGAATTTTGTGAGGATCTAAGGGAATTTCTAGATGAGGTACGTGAAAGAAATTATGAAACTATAATAGCTGGAGATTTCAATATTGACTGGCGCAAAGACTTTTATAAAATTAGAATCGAAAGCATACTAAATGATAACGGTTTGAAACAAATAATAAATGAATTTACTCAAATACCACAAAACTCTAAAACTTTAATAGACTATTTAATTACAAATTCTAAAAACGTATCGGCAAAAGTTAATCAAAATAATAAAATAGCTGATCACGAATCAATCGATATATTTATTGAATGTGAAAATTATGAATATGAATCCACAAATAATGGATGTGTAAATTTTAGATATAACAAAACAGTTTTAAAACTAAGTTGAGACCGATGTTAATATGTGGGGAAATGAATGACTGAAACGAATATGTATGTAATAATCAATATCGGTAATTTAAATAAATAATCGGGATAATAAAAAACAGCACGAATAAAGATTTCATTTTGAAAATTAATTAATATAATACAAATTCCCGTTGTTTAATTTAATTTAATATTTGCAAAGTGCCCGTGAATATAAATAAATTATCGTAACGTTTTGTGATATTTTATTTTTCATCCTCTTTCAACTGTATAAAAGAGCCAAAAAAAAAAACACACAGCTGTATACAGTGGAGAAAGAAAAACAGAATTATTGTTGGTTATTGTTGATTTTGCTTAAACTTTCATTTTTGTCTTTGCTTTATTGTTTGGATAAAAATTTTTAGTTTATTTAAAATGTTTGTCAGAAGTTTCCTGAAGAGTTAAGTAAGCGGTAACGAAATGGCCATCGCGATCAATAATCAATATCGGTCATTTAAATAATAATTCGGGATAATAGAAAATAGCACGAAAAAATGATTTTATTTTGAAAATTAATTAATATAATAAAAAAATCCCGTTGTTTAATTTAATTGAATATGTATGTAATTTTAATTTTGCTAATACGAGTGGGCAAACAAAATAAAAATAAATGGTTTAACAATAAATTAAGATTATTGAAAAATGATAAAATTATAAAATATCAAATAGCGGTATTCGAAAACGCTGACAGCGCGTGGAATAATTATAAAACAGCAAGAAATATAAACAAAGGTAAAATCGATAATGCTAAAACCAACTACGTAAATAGGAAAAATACCAAAAACAAATAACCAAAATGAAATGTGAAGCAGAATTAAAGAATTAGTACTAAAAAAACCTAAGAATGTGATATTTGAAAACGTGGAATATTCTGACAATTTAGAAATTGCTGAAAACTTTAATACTTTAATACTTACGAGGGCTGCTCTATTTATTTCTGGCCTAATAGTGAAAATGCGAATATTTATAATAAAAATGGTTTGATTGTTTTTCAAAGTATTCTCCAGCATGATTTTATACACTTTTGCATGCGCTCAAACCAGTTGTCGAAGCACTTTTTCCACTCCGATTGAGACACCTCTAAAACATGGTTTTTGAACACTTCAACAGCTTCTTCTGGCGACAAAAATCGTTGATCACGCATTTTTTTCTTGATGTGCGGAAACAAGAAGAAGTCATTAGATGCCAAGTCAGGGCTGTACGGCGGATGATCCATTAATTCGACGTTTTGGCCGGTCAAAAACGCTCTGGTTTGAGCCGATGTGTGATAGCTCGCATTGTCATCGTGAACAATGATTCGTCTTCTCTTGTTGGTTTTTCGTATTTCTCCGATGACTTCAGGCAAACAAATTGTTGCGTACCACTCAGAAGTGACCGTCATACGTTGCTCAAGCGGAACAGTCGCCACATGACCAGTTTTGCCGAAGAAACACGCGACCATTTGCTTCGAAGTGCTTCTTCCACGAACAACTTTCGTTGGAATTTGCTCGTCTTTGAAGACCCACACGGTCGATTGTTGTTTCGTTTCGGGCTCATACGCATAGATCCATGATTCGTCACCTGTAAGGATCTTATAAACGTCTTTTGAAGCACCGCAATCATATTTTTGCAACATTTCTTTGCACCAATCGACACGAGCCTTTTTTGAGCGACGTTCAAATTGTGCGGAATCCACCGAGAACAAACCTTTTTTACGGCCAGGTGTTCATGCAATATCGAATGTATGCTGGTGGAAGAAATATCCAAGGATGTCTCTATCTCTCGGTATGTCGCATGTCGATCTTGCATTATGAGTTCACGCACGGCATCAATGTTCTCTGGCACAACAGCCGTTTTTGGACGACCTTCACGGAATTCGTCTTTGAGCGAGCTTCGGCCACGATTAAATTCATTATACCAATTTTTCACAGTGCTATAGGATAGTGCTTCATCGCCATACAAAGATTTAAGTTTATCAATGCACTCTTGTCGGGATAATCCACGTCGAAAGTTGTGAAAAATGATGGCACGAAAATGTTCACGAGTTAATTCCATTTTTTTCTATACATATTAATTTTTTCAAGTCACTGTAAACAACACAAATAATGGTTGTACGTCAAAACGTTTTGAGTACGATTATGCTTAAAAAAGACAAACTTTCCAATGGAAATGTCAGATTGCACTTGGCAGCACTCAATGTTGCCAGGCCAGAAATATATATAGCAGCCCTCGTATTTCTTATTTGACAGCATTAAGGAAATACGTAACTTTATTGTCACTGTACAATATGAAAACAAAGTACCTTCTATAAACTACAAGTTCAGATTTCGTGCAATATCTTTAATAGAATTAAAAAAATATGAAAAAAAGGCGAGACTACAAAAGAATATCAAATACCATTATATTAGATAATTGGAAAAATATTACTTATATTAGATAATTGGAACATAATTGGAAAAATATTACTTAAAATTATAAATAAATCGCTGGAAACAGGAATTTTCGCAGAGAGCTGGAAAGAATTGATGATAACACCGGTTGAAAAAATTAAAAAAAAATAATAAATGGGAAAAATACCGACCAATCAATACTCTTAAAACGTGTGAAAAAAAAAATATTGAAAAGGTTGTAAAAATGCAACTAGAAGAATTTTTAGAGCAACACAATCTGCTATCGAAGTACCAATCGGGCTTTAGAAAGTAATAATCATGTGAAACAACAATTAACTACGTAATAAATAGATGGAAATTTATAAAGAGTGACTGTAAAGTACTGGCAATATTTTTAGATTTTAAAAAAGCATTTGAGACAATAGACAAACAAAAAAATGAGATATTATGTTACAAAAACTTTTTAATTACGGAGTCCAAAATAAAGAACTAAAATGGTTTCGAACATATCTAACAAAACGCCAACAAATAACAAAAGTAAATAACGTTGAATCAAGTGTAAAAGAGAATGATTTTGGTGTGCCACAAGGCTCAATATTAGGAGCATTTTTCTTTCATGAAAATCTGAACTCAGACATGGTGAATATTAATAAGTTAATGGAAATAAATATGAATACTACTAGAATATTTCCAATAAATAACGTGATAATAGAAAAAGTTAACAATATCAAATATCTTGGTTTCCTTATTGATAGAGAACTGAAATTAAAAGAACACGTTGTTAAACATTTGTAAAAAATGGGTAACAAAATAGGATTTTTCAAACAGTTAAGAAATAAAATCTCAATAATAACATTAATAAACATATACAATACTATCATTAAACCACATTTTGAATATGGATCTACTATATTATACACATGCTGTTCCCAACAACGAATATCAAGACTGCAAAAATTACAGAATAAAGAAATGCATACACTAAGATGGCTTAATGTGCACCAAAGATTAATGTTTAATACCCTAAATTTTATTCGGAAAATGATAATTGGAGAAGCACCCGAATATTTAACTGAGCAGCTAATATATGTTGAAAAAACCCAGCCATATAATTTGAGGAGTGTAATGGATTTTAGACTGCAGCGAGCAAACACCAATGCATTGCACAGATCATTGTTTTACAAGGAGCTGAATGTATATAATAAAATGCCGAGCTATTTAAAGACTGAAAATAGTGCTAATGCTTTTAAAAGAAATATTGTAAATTTTGTTAGGAATAATAATAATGAGCTTAGCTCAAATATATAGAGATATAATTTAATGATTAATGTTTTTCTAAAAGTATTTTAAATACTACTAAATAAATAAATAATAATAAAAATTGCAAATAATTTTTGGACAAAAAAATCCCAACTAATAAATAATGAATTTTTTTTTATTACAGTATTTGCATGTACACGTTGCTATTTGTAAAAATTGTATACAATTTTTATTTTTTCATTGAATCTTACAAACACATATGAATAGTTCCCAATGGGATCCCGTATGTAAACAAATGAAAGAAAAAATGTTGATAGTTACTGAATCAATGGTTTTTATATGAGAATATAATGAAATATTTATACATATTTCATGGAATCAAGAACAATTAAAGTAAATTAATAATTAATAAAAATAATAACTTTACTTTTAATAACAAAGTGCAATTTTTAAATGGCCTGTGCAGAATTTAAATTGTTTTTATGAAATGGCATATACTGGAAAAAAATACATTCTTCAGAGAAAGACTATTAAAAGTTTAAGTTTTATTTAATCGTTTTTAATTATTTTTAATTGCCGTGTGAATTTCAAGTCTATTTTACTTCTTTTACAAACATTAAAATAAATATTTTATTACTTGTACTAGTCACTAATATTACATTCTTTTAATTATATAATTATTTTGTGTGATATATATAAAGTGTATTTAATAAACTTTGTTTTCCGCTGAAAAATGTGGTTGCATGACCCAATTTTTCTCCTTCAGAAAAATATACTATTTACGCTTGTAATAAAAATTCTTTTATCAATTTTCGTTGTAAAGTCTAGGTCATGTTCATTTCCAAACACAGTTGTAACAATATTTATTGTGTTAAATAATAAATGCTTTTAAAATAGAACATAACAAAAATATAAAAATATAATAAGTTATTCAATGAAAATAATTATAATTGAGATCTAGGTACATACATATGTTCCTTGTGCACAAAGAATGCTGAAGTAGTAAAATGCTATTGTCCAACTTTTTTACTATTCTCTATTTTAATATTTACACATGGTAACGATTTAATACCTAACTAAATAAATTGATCAAAATTATCTAGATAATTTATTTATTTGTAAATAACTGTGTTAGCCTGTATTTATTAAGTTGGATAAATTTATATGCTTCCTGCAACGAAAAATAAAAACTGTCGTGTACACATGGATGTATATATGTGCATACGTATGTAGGACGGTTGTTATATCTTTATTGTAGATTTTTCTCTTTATGCAGTAGACGAATTGAATAACCACATTTTTATAAGCTATGACATCGAAAAGATACGCCCTTCAGTATTGGATTTGAAAATAACTTTACTAATTGTTCATTTTTTTATAATTAGCAATCACAACAACTTCTTTAAAGAATTTTCGATTTTTATTATTTGTTGGACATTTTTTTCCATAAAGGTAACGTTAATTTCTTTCATGAAATACTTTTTTTCATACTACCTATCACACATTATTTTATTTAGTTACATTATTTTTTATATTTTACAAAATTTTCTCAAGTTTTATTCTAAAATATTCAGGCATATACTTATGTATACTTATTTTAATTAACATCTTTACACACTTTTACATAACAGCACATAAACAAGTTATGACAAAATCATTGTAATAAAACATCCGTTTAGCCACCAAATAAAGCAAATTTTCTCAGGACACTGAGTGGTTGAAGCTGTAAAATTCTTAGTATTCTTTTTTTGAGAATAGGATAAAATATAAGTGTATGGGGGTGAGTGTGTTTTTTCCAGTCAGTCACATCATAATACTTTCCAGTGCATACCATTTTTATTTAATACAGACTGTTGTTACGAATGAAAAAACAACATAATAAAAACTCTCCAAAAAATAAATTCCTCAGAATAAAATAAACAGCCTTCCATTTAACCCCCTCATATCTAAACACACTCCAGTATGTTGATTTCAAAGATACTATTACACGTGTTTGCTTGAAAGTTATTTAAACAGCTGGTTTTTATTATTGTTATGTAATGGAAGTTTTGGGCCAGTAGCTTGTTTCCACATTAAGGTTGCCAGCTCATAAGACCGGAACCCATAGTTTAAAGGGGTAAGTAGGAGGAAATTTCTGTGAATGGTTCACTTTTAGTTTATGTTTTATTAATAATTTAGATAAACCTGGCTTATGAACTATAGAATAATTAAAAGAATTCTTTCTTTTTTAAACTATTAACCAATGAATGAATATAAAGGATCGACAATGTTGATATATAACACAGCTTCTTACAAAATATTTTAAGTCGATCTATGATGTATATTCAATTAATAGAACAGGAAAATTAGAACTCCAGACGTTTCAAATGCGTCTTCGCATCTTTCCTTTCTGCTTTAACCAAGGACCTCATAACTAAATTTCACAATAAACTTAATTAAGGACGGATTAAAAAGTAGTATTCAGATTGTTTTTAGTTTTATTTGTTTAACTATTACTTTTACAAGTGTTTTTGTAAAAAATCATTTAGGCCTTCCAAGAATTTAATTGTGGTGTATTCAGTTGTTTTTTATCTGTGCATTACAACTGTTTAATTTTGCTTCAAGTTTAGTTTAGATTCGGCATAGCATACTTGTTTCAACATAATTTTGAAAGGACCCTGATGGTTTATTTAAAAAGATTTCTTATTATGCTCATATTGACCCCTTCCGCTTTAGAATATTTGAAATATTGCAAATTTTATAGAATAGTCAGGGGTCCGTAACTCTAAAAATGAGATTTCCCAAGTTTTAAGTTAAAATATATTTAAAAAAAAATGTAATACTTCTTTTATATGTTTTAACATAATTCTGTTTTTAGGGCGATTGAAATTTGTTTTTTAAAAACACTAAGTAATAAATGATAGTAGTAGTTTGAGGCTCTGTAGTCAAGGTAGTAAGCACGTTGACTACAAAAGAGTAAAGCTCGGGTTCAACCCCTGCTGTAGCCGCAGGGGTTGAAAAAGCAAAATCAATGTTTTTTCTATTTAATGGAATACATACATATTTAATTAACATTAGGCCACGCAGCCTCCTTCGTCGGCATTTCTACATACCGCAAACGTTGGCGAAGTAAAATAACTAAAAAGAATGGCTTTTTGGTGCAAAAAAACAACCACCTAAATAGCAACAAAAGCGTATGGTACACAACTCCACACTGTTTACAATTTCCCGTACTTACAGACAAACCGCACAATATTTACAAATTGCCACCATTTGCAGTCGCTTCTTGTCTACTTGTAGAATATTTTTAGAAAATTGCAATGGGTGATTCTGTAAGCATACTCTACAAACCATTTTCATACTGTCGCACGGTACGTAGCAGAGAATGACAGAAGTATCATTTTAAGTACTCTTTAAGTATTTGAGGCCAAACATGTATGAATGAGTATCGTTACAGCCAGGGCTGCCGTTTTTGGTTATTTCTAACCAAAAGTGGTTATTTTTTTCTTTAATGTGGAGATGTGAATATTTTTCTCATTTTGGTTATTTTTTCTCCAAAATAATAATACACATGTACATATTTTTTATGTTATACTTTTTAAGCTTTTATATTCTTCAATTTTTCGAATTGCTACCAAGACAACTGAAAATAAAACAGCTATGACTAAAATCGCTACTGCAGCCACCTGTTATGAATTCGCCTTTATTGCTACTCACTTGCTAATAATACTTTTCTTTTACAACACTGTCAACAGCTTTTAATTTTGCTAAATGTAAAATTTCACTTCAAAATGCAATGTACTTTTAATAAGTAAATCTATGGTCTCAAACTATTATACTGTAAACTACAAGTTTTGTTTACTTTGTTTTAAACAAACTTTTATTTTTTTAAACATACGTGTACAATCGTTACTTATTACATACATATGTAGGTAAAAAAAGTTTATTTTTGTTATTATTATCATTAACTGAATTTAAATCAAATCAGTTAAATTCTAATAATGTATCAATTTTAAATGTTATTTAATAAAAATACTACATATTGAAATTTGGTTATTTTTTTCTCATTTGGTAACTTTTAAAGCAAATTTAGGTTGTAAAAATTTTTTGGTTGTGGCA
Source organism: Gymnosoma rotundatum (assembly GCA_916610165.2). Classification (NCBI taxonomy): domain Eukaryota; kingdom Metazoa; phylum Arthropoda; class Insecta; order Diptera; family Tachinidae; genus Gymnosoma; species Gymnosoma rotundatum. Next base: position 116,078,982 of record OU744336.1, read on the forward strand.
GCACTGGTTACAGCTTCAACAACATACCATAATCAACATATTCATACGAATTTCAACTTAAGTATGTACAAGTATTGACATCTAATGAGTGTACGCATACTCATACTCTATTGCACGCAGCAGAAACAACTATAAGTATAAGTTGGATTGGGTATTTTCTATACTCATACTTATAAGTATTGAGCAGAATTAAGTATAAGTATGTAAATACTCTAAGTATACTTATAAGTATTTCTTCATAGCAATATGGCATATATTGTTTTATAATGGTGTGAACCAATTTTATTTTCCATAAACACATATATTTTTTTAAGTTAATATGATTTTTTCGTGGCTATTACATATTAACTGTTAATGTTATAAATATTAATTTAAAAAATTACTTTAATCTATTTACGACAGATTTGTTATATAGAACCGAGTAAAATTTATTTTTAATGCATTCTAATTAATACATTGGGTAGGAAGAAGTTATATTTAAAAATCAGTTTCTCGTACATTTATGTTTTAAATAACAAAAAAAAACATTTATTGAGTAATAGGTCACGAATTTCTACATTTTCAATTACTATTCTTTTCTTACAAGTAGGAAAAAAAATAATACAATTTTAAATAAAGAATGAAATATATGAATATAATAAAAATAATCAGACATGTTTTAAAAATCGCGAATCGCTTTAAACTATCGATGCCTGTTGAAATCGCATGAAAGGTGTTCTGTAGTTCGCAATCGCAAGAAATTTGGAGACTTCAAATCGCAAGCACATACTGAAGTGAAGTTACGTTAAGTAAATAAACTTTAAAGCAACAATAAAATTATACACAAATGAAAATTAATATGTTCTCATTTATTTTTAACAAAATTTATTTTAACTTTCAGCCAATTAAAGTCGCAAATAATTTATTTAAAATAATTAATTTAAAAAAATAACTGTTAATTTTGGCAAGAAAAAATTAGCTTTAAATTTATTTATTAATTAATTAATAACAGTAGAAAATATATTATTATTATATATTATATATAAAAATCAAAAAAATTTAACCTAACTAAGTACATATATGCATACGTCTAGCAACATTACAAAAATTTTACCAAATATTTCTTTTATACAAAGAATTCAAAAATATAATATTGTCAATTGTTTTAGGTTCCAGCCGGAATGGATAATATTTTCATAGCTAGTTTTGACAATTTGGGATATTTGCAGAATTGTTTTTCCACCATAGCATAACATCGAACTCGTCTGTAAGCCTAACCTTTTCAGTACAATAACGCTCGAGTTCATCCCTCCCAGTTTCCACACTTGTATTTGACGAGCTTGCTAAAGTTGGAAAGAAAAAACTTATTTTTTTAGTAACTGCACCTAAAGTTGCTGCAGACGAGCAGCTGGGTAAAAACATTGGGGAAAGCAGTTGAGGTGTTTGTGGTGAAAGAGGATTCATTGGTGAATCAGATTTTCCAGGTGAATGTATTTCTTGAAAAGGAGTTGACTGGCTGTAAACTTCGGATAAAACTTCTGTACGTTTTTCGTTAAGTTCTGAAATGCAGAAACCCTTAATCTCATCCATTTCATTTGGCTGCAAAGATATAGCTGGAGGATATAAGAATAATGCAGCTTTGTGAAGAATATTTAAATTTGAGTTCCATTGTTCCAAGTTGGATAGAATGTTTATTTTTAAAGCCGAAATAGCAGATTCTTCATTATTCTGCACAACACAAATTGTTTTCATTTTGTTAATGGAAGGAATTACGAAGCAAATTGTTGGTGATACACTGGCTTGAAGTTTTTTGAAAATAATTTCGAAGTCTTTGCAAATTTCAACTAAACCCTGCAGGACGGACATATTGAAGTTTAGCATACTTCTTCTTTCAACATTATCGGCAAGAATTTCGTTGACTTTTGTATAATTATCTAAAATAGACTTAAACATTGTAAAATTTGAATTCCACCTTGTAGGATAATGACTCTTCAAAGTTGTATCCAGCATATGTTGCTTGTTGGCCTTTTTAAAGAACTTAACGATTTTTTTACAAGCGTACGTAATTCCTTTTAATTCAATTGTTGATTAAAAAGCATTATTCAACACATTAGAAAAAAGATGGGCTGAACAGTTTAATCTTGTAAAGTCTTTTGGGGCGCTTACAATGTTACTTCCGCGATCGGTGACGAACACAACCTTTGATATATCAGAGACTCCAAATTCTTCGAAAAGGCTGCATAGCTTTTCTCTAATGTTAATTGCGGTATTAGACGCTGTACATGATGCTTAATTTCTTGTTTTTTCTCTTCAGCCATTAATTTAGACCTCCGAGATAACGTCCTTGCACTGGGAATTAAATTGTCCAAATCAATATTTTCACCGTACTTAGCTCCCATTTTTACACATTTTTCTATTAATTTGCGAAACCCCGAACCTTCAACAACACTAAAAGGACGACAGTCTTCTTCTATTGCGAATCTCATAAATGCTTCAAAGCAAGCGTCTTTATCCTCCGTGTTTAATTGTATCGATGTACTCTCGTCTGGCTTAGAGTGGACACAATTATGTTTTAATAAATTTGACGTCTGTCTCTTTACATATTTAAAAAGCTTTTGACATTCTCGGCAGTATACTCTATCCTGTAGATAGAGAAAGACTCCTTTTGGTTTTTGTTCTGCGATTTTAAAGTTATTAGACTCATATGAAGGTAGACAGTAGTAAAAAACGCGTTGTTCTCTTTGTAACTCGACTTGTACATTTGTTGTTGCTTTTGTCCAATTTAAAATTAAATTATATGAATACTGATTCTTACATTAATACAATTTGCACTGATGGTTTTTATACAGATATCCTTAAGGACATTGATACATCTGAATATAATATAAATAACCGATTTTATATTCAACATAATTCTTGCGAAAAAAAACCGACTTCAAAACAGATTTTATCTGTCTACCTATAACAGTGTATGGCCACATAAATTAGGTTACATTAACTATTGGGACACACTCATATCTCCAAACTTTATACTTTTTCAATTGTTCAATAGTTTGGCAATATACATCAAATAGCAACAACTATATCGTCACTCTTTAATTTCCAAATTCAAATTATATACTTGCTGTTGTAGTAGGTTTAGCAATCAGGTTCTGTATAAATTTCAACCGTCTGTCTGTAACGGTTCAACAGTTTGCTCATATACATCAAATTATATTAACTATACAATTTATAATATAACATTTTTATACTTCTTAATATACCAAATAAAGTAGTGGACATTCTGTCTAAAATTAAGCTGTTTGTATACAACGGTTAAAAAAAATACGGCCATATAGAACAAATTACAATAATTTTGGGAACACCTATTAATTTCTCAATTCAAATTATAAGCTTCTTGTTATAGCAGACTCAGCAAAACATGTACCTTGTAAATTTCAGGTGTCTGTCTATAACGGTTCCAAAGTCCGGCCACATACACCATATTATATCAACTATTCGCACACCCGTTTATTTCCAAATCCAAATTTTATACTTGTTGTTATAGAAGAGTTAGTAATACAGGTTCTTTGAAAATTTCGATCATCTGTCTACAACTGTTTCAAAGTATGGCCATATACCAAATTAAATGAACTATTGACGCACCCTTTAATTTATAATTCATTATATTAATACTTGTTACTATAACGGCCATAGCAATCGACATTCTGTTCAATTTGCAAGCGTTTGTCTATAACGGTTTAAAAGATATGCTTATATAAGTAAATCTTTATCAATTATGGGACACCCTTTAATATCTAAATTCAAATTCTAAACTCGTTGATATAGCGGACTTAGAAATACAGGTCCCTTTTAAGTTTCAGCGTTCTGTCTATAACGGTTTAAAAGTTAGGTAACATACACAAAATTACATTAACTATTGGAACACCCTTTAACTTCCAAATCTCAATTTTATACTTGTTGTTATAGCGGACTAAGCAATACAGATTCGTTGTAAGTTTCAAGCGTCTGTCTACAACTGCTCAAAAGTATGGTATTTAATTTAAGTATTTAATTTATAATTTGTAATATTAATACTTGTTACAATAAAGGCCATAAAAATCGACATTCTGTCCAATTTGCAAGCGTTTGACTATAACGGTTTAGAAGATAGGCCCATATAAGTAAATTTACATCAATTATGGGGGCACCCTTTTTTCTATTTATTTTTGTATGATTTTTTGCTTTTAGGAGCTATACGCAGTCAATTTAAATTTTACAGAAGTGCACGTAAAAAATATGTATGTTGTATGGGGACACCTTTTAATTTTTGAGATTACCAATCTGTAAGCATAATCTATCATATTACCAAAAATTTTCAAAATCGGATCAGAAATGACTGAGTTCTGGAGGCACAAATATAAAAAAAGCAACATTCAGCCGAACTGTATAACCTCCTTCTTTTTTTTAAGTCGGTTAATAAGATAAAACAATGTTGGGAATGATGAACGCGTCGTAATGATGGAATTCATTGGTTTGAGGTCTAAGATGTACTCCTTTATTCATGAAAATATGGTAGAAATAAAAAAGCAAAAGAGTAAAAGCCTAAGTTACATACTCTGTATACAACCTTATCTAATAAAGTATCATTAAGTTATAAAGATGAAAAAAGATTTATATGTAAGGGCATGTTAATACCCTAGCTTGGGGTCATCATAAAGAAAAATTTTTAAATATCAATAATGATGATCGCTTAATGGAATGGAAATAGAATTATAATTTTACTTTAGGATATTCTAATGTTATTTTGATAAAAAAAAAAACAGAAAAATTTTTAAGTTGAAAAAAGAAACTGTATTATAACTTTCATTTTACATTAAATTGGAAAAAAAAGAAAAGAAAGTAGGTAATATAAATTCACAATTCCAGTTAATGTGGTGTTCTTTATCAAGCGATGGTAGAGAATTAAGCAATAAGCTTTTGTGTTTGTAGGAATTGGAATAGCAGTCTCAAACTTAATTTTCACACCAATAAGTTCGCTCTTAATTATTTCATTTTGATAGCTTAGAGCAATTACGAGAATTGCGTTTTTCTTAAACTTAATACAGGAAAGAAGTGGTTGTGCAGACTTCATATAATAATTTTATTGAAATTTCGCATACATATCATATAAAATAGCAAAGCGATTCTCTGCAATCTTCAAGTTTAAATCATCGTACGGATAAGAATCTGAATTTAAATGTACTTTTGTATTTTTTGGATCAAAATGAATATATTTCTTATTGTTTTCTAACACGAATAATATAATTCTAGGCCTCTCTCGGTTTAGAGATAGCTTAACATTCCAAATATTGTTTCTTCCGACAGAGAAAGTAGGAATAAAATAACAGTTCCAACTCCGAAATGCTATGAGTAAAGAAGTATCATCTTTATCAAACTTTATTATTTTTAGTTATTTAGAGTCTGAAAGCTGTACGTGTGGAATTTTTCACGTTATATTCGTTGAGTAATACACATTTTCATCATTTAAACTCCATAAAAGAATAAGTTCGTGTTTTCTATTTAATATTATTTTATTAAAATCCTCGGCAAATTCCAAAAAATTTTATTTGGATACCAAACTAAACTTTAATATGCATATCAGCAGCATTTTTCCAAAAGTTATCGGAATACTGAGAAGATTATATTCTGTGGGATACTATCTTCCGCTTGAGGTTAGAAAAAGAGTTGGTTTATCGCTGTGTCTTCCAATATTCCTTTATGGTATCGAGTTTTACTCTGGAACCACACATATAAATATCAGTAAATTACAACTCTGTTTTAATAGACTTGTGCGGTATATTTTCGGGCTAAAAATTCATGATCATGTGTCTTCGTTCACCCGAACATTGCTAGGTTGTGATTTTATTGACTTTATATCTATCAGAAAAATGATATTGTTCTATAAGGTAATTAAAACGGGCAGTCCGTATTATCTGGTGAAAAGGTTTTCATTTGCAAATTCGACAAGGACAAACGTGCTTCTAATACCGTCTCATTCATCTCTTATAATGGGAAGATCGTTTGTAGTAAGTGTTGCTAGAGTTTGGAATCATTTTGTACCATGTCGGGAAAGGAGATTTGCAAACTCAGTCATAAAGTTTAAAAAAAATAGTGCGGGAAAGTCTCTAAAAGTGAGTTTGAAATGCACTTTGAGTCAACCTAAACACAAACCCTTTAATATTTTTGTTTACAATATTTAAATATTCTTTTTATCTTTGCTGGGGGGTAGCTTTAAGAGTTAGTAATCAGTTTGAATTTATATTGCCAAGCATATATCTATGGCAGATTTGGCCTTGAAGGCTTATTGTCATTTCATAATAAATAAATAAATAAAAAATAAATAAAATTGTTTATTCTCTGCCATCATCTGTCTGTAAATTCCCAGGTATACGCCCAATACGAAATATTTTGTGGTATGGCTTATAAGCTTTTGCTGCAATTTTTGACTTAATTGATTAAGCTTGCCAGAGATCGAAAATTCCCTTCATTATAACTCGACGTCGTAAGAACTTTTTTCGCGCTCGTGAATAAAGTTCATTTATTATTTCTGTCTAATCCTTATTCATGTCTATGTAGATTACATGAGCGTTGTGTTACCCTAAAGTATCAAATATGGTTGTTTATATTATTATAATTGAATTGGAAGTGGTTCCAGTTTTTGTTTTTTTATAACATCCACTTTAATAGAGTTGTACTCAATTCAATTAAAAATATAATCCTCAATCTTGTTAAATCGCTCTTCAATACTATAAAGTCTTTATTTGCACTGTATATCTGATCATTCACAGCTTTTTCAATGATTTTAACATAATCAATATCAATATCCTTTGTTGCGGATCTATTTTATCTCAGTTTTAATTATGTATATTTAATTGGGAATCATACTCCTCTTTAATTTTTTCCGTATCATAATTATTGGAAATATATTGTTCAGTTATATTAATTCTTTCTTCGAACTTGTTTATAAAGTTCCTATTTTAATACTTAAATCCTTCGCTTATATAATTTTTCATTGTTTTTTTAACCTCTTTTCCTCTTAGTTGATTATTAGGATCAAAGTTTCTTCTGTGTGCATTTTTATCAAGCAAAATTCGGTCATATATATATATATCTAATTCTGATGAGTTCTAGTTCTCTGGCCTTTTATGAAAGAGCAACGATTATAGACCAGGAGTTAAGGCCCAAGATTTATTTATTTTCATAATTTTTTCATTACTTAACTTTAGATCTGAATTTGCAAATTTCAATTCACCATTTTGTTTTTTGTAAGGATAAAATATTGTATGAAGCTTTTTGGTTTTCATATAAGTCTGTTAAACCATATTGTCAATCATCAGATTGTGAATAAAAGGATTCACTATCCAAATCAACATCTTCTTCTTTAGCACCACATGTTTTTGGGGACGAATTCAAATATTCTTTTTTCTTCGTGGTCACTGTTCTCAGATTAGGAGATTTATCCTCCAATCAAGGATTTTATTTTTAAAATGGGGATGAAAATTTCAGTTTCGTGATTGAGGAATCTATGAGGATACATTTTGCGTTTTGGTGATTTAGAGAAGTTTTTTTGCGTATTTTTTTTTTTTTTTTTTTAATTATGTTTCGGTAATTTTAATTTTGCTATTATTAAATAAATTTGACTTTTTTGCTACGTATAAGTTTCCTAGTATGGTAACAAAAAACATTGTTAAATATTGTTACGTTTATTTAAATTATAAACGTTTTATTTATGAGTTCTTTATTTGCGAAATAATTACACACACAACTTTTAGAGTTTTAATAAAATAACACTTTATTTAATCAATTATTTGACGACTTAACTATTCGCGATTAATAATACACGCTGGCAACTTTAATTGTTGTACCACAAGATCTTAGCTAGATGACGCTCACAAAAAGAATGAATCAGCACGTATTGGCGTTGTTTTTATAAACCCTATTTTTAGGCGTTCTTGAATATTCGAGAATTTCTACCGCCATCTACTGCGTAGTTGAAAATGCTGCGTTGCCACTTTTATCTCAGACACATTAGTGAGCATTGTTATTTACTTCTAGAACCTTCAATCGTTATTTAAAAACACATGTTTTGTATTTTTATTTAGTTGTTATACAATGCATGTATTGTGTTTGTTTAGTTTAGTTTTTATCTCAGACACATTAGTGAGCATTGTTATTTACTTCTAGAACCTTCAATCATTATTTAAAAACACATGTTGTGTATTTTTATTTAGTTATTATACAATGCATGTAGTCATCGCTTTGTGTTAGTTGTTTTTGTTTTGCAATAAAGATGTTTTATAGAAACTTCTAGCTTTGAAAACAAACACAATAGGCCATTTCGTTTCACTTTATCAATTATTTTTAACATCTTCTTATGATTTCAATAAAGCATCTTTGTAACACTGCCGCTCACTTATGCCTTTTCGTCCCGAATGGGCTCAACATTACCTCTGCCATATTTAGCCAATCGCTCCAGGTGAACCATCTTCATTTTGGACCTTGGATTATGATATCTCTGTATCCGGTAAACCACGTCATTCAATTTCTTTATCACCTTGTACGGTCCCTCCCAGTAGGTTTGCAGTTTAGGGGATAATCCTTTCTTGCGTTGCGGGTTAAATAGTAGAACAATTTGTCCTTCAGTAAACCCCTCCGAGTTTGCTGCTCGATCATATCTGGCTTTCATCTTATCGCTGGTCATTTTAAAACGGTTACGGACAAACTCATGAAGCTCATGCAGGTCTTCTTGTGCCTGGAGAATGTTTCCATTGTTTTCGTGCGCTGGTCCAGATTTAACACCAAATTCTAAATCTGCTGGCAGTTTTAGTTCTGTCCTAAACAAGATTTTTGCTGGACTACGTAAGGTTGAATCGTGTATAGCTGACCGGTACGCCAGTAGAAATTTGGGTGTGTGCTCCTCCCAATCCTTTTGGTGTGTACTGACCACTTTCCTGAGATATTCCTCCAGAGTACGATGGAATCTTTCCACCATGCCATCAGACTGTGGATGTAGCGGTGTCGTTCTCGTCTTTTTGATGCCATAAACGTCGCACATCTCTTTAAATATAACAGATTCAAAATTTCGTCCCTGGTCTGAATGTAGTTCTAGTGGAATACCGTATCGACACACCCAATTGTTCACAAGGGCGACTACCGCAGTTATGGATTTTTGGTTTGGAATGGCATACACTTCGGGCCATTTGCTAAAATAATCCATTACCACTAGTACATATCGGTTTCCAGCATCACTGACAGGGATTGGACCTGTGATATCAATAGCTATCCGCTCAAATGGTGCACCTGCGTTATACTGTTGAAGTTTGTCATGACTTTTTCTTACAGGACCCTTGGCTTTTATGCACTGTGCGCAATTAGCTATCCAATTGGCTACGTATTGTTGGCAGCCTACCCAGTAAAATATCTGCTTTATCTTTTCCAGAGTTTTTGTTATACCCATATGGCTGCCGCTGGGATCGTTATGGAACTGCTTAAGAATCTCATTTCTCTTAGAAGTTGGCACGACAATTAAGTCCGTTGTAGTTTTGCCATCTGTACTTTCCCGTGATAGATATAAGCAGCCATCTTTCACTTTCAGGCTATTCCACTGAGCACAGTACGACTTGTCTAGTTGGCTCTCTGCCGATATTTCATTATGATTCGGTCTCCTGTTGTTTTGCTTAGCCAATATAATTTTTGCCAAAATTGGGTCGTCATTCTGGGCCTTCGACCAGTTCTCGCTTAACCCAATTTGGGTAAGCCGCACATTAATGATGCTTTCCTTTTTCTTGATATTTGTGCAGTGCTTGCTCTCTTTTCTTTCTTCTATTTTCTTCATTATAGCGGCAAACATTGAATTTAAGTCTATAACGCTGTTTTTTGCTGGAGAACATACTTCAATCTCTTCTTTTTCCTCTTTTTCTCCGAATTCGTATGTCCCAATATCGATACCACGCTGCTTAAATTCATCTATTAACCGCTTTTGCAATCCCGCTTTATAGCCCGCTGTCGGCAGATCTAACTTGCTCACCTCCATTTTTAGCTACTAAACTTTTAGCTCGTCAAATTTCATTATAACTGACACCAGTTGTTACGTTTATTTAAATTATAAACGTTTTATTTATGAGTTCTTTATTTGCAAAATAATTACACACACAACCTTTAGAGTTTTAATTAAATAACACTTTATTTAATCAATTATTTGACGATTTAACTATTCGCGATCAATAATACACGCTGGCAACTTTAATTGTTGTACCACAAGATCTTAACTAGATGACGCTCACAAAACGAATGAATCAGCACGTATTGGCGTTGTTTTTATATACCCTATTTTTAGGCGTTCTTGAATATTCGAGAATTTCTACCGCCATCTACTGCGTAGTTGAAAATGCTGCGTTCCCACTTTTATCTCAGACACATTAGTGAGCATTGTTATTTACTTCTAGAACCTTCAGTCATTATTTAAAAACACATGTCTATTTTTATTTAGTTGTTATACAATGCAGGTGTGTATGTTTGTGTATTGTCTTTGTTTAGTCATCGCATTGTGTTAGTTGTTTTTGTTTTGCAATAAAGATGTTTTATAGAAACTTCTAGCATTGAAAACAAACACAATAGGCCATTTCGTTTCAATTTCTTGGCCTCAATTATTTTTAACATCTTTTAAGTTTAAAGTTTAAAAAACGACGTTCCATTTTTTAGCAATGAAATCAATGAAAACCAAAATATGAAATAAAATGCAATAATTGAATCTTGATTTAGATATAATGCATATTTTAAAAATAATACAAATTTTTGTGAGACATTTGTTTAATCTTAGGATGTACTTCAAATGCTTAACTCCAAAAATATGTACCAAAATATATTGTTACGTTTATTTAAATTACAAGCGTTTTATTTATGAGTTCTTTATTTGTAAAATAATTACACACACAACTTTTAGAGTTTTAATTAGATTACACTTTATTTAATCAATTATTTGACGATTTAACTATTCGCGATTAATAACACACGCTGGCAACTTTAATTGTTGTACCACAAGATCTTAACTAGATGACGCTCACAATACGAATGAATCAGCACGTATTGGCGTTGCTTTTATATACCCTATTTTTAGGCGTTCTTGAATGTTCGAGAATTTCTACCGCCATCTATTGCGTAGTTGAAAATGCTGCGTTGCCACTTTTATCTCAAACACATTAGTGAGCATTGTTATTTACTTCTAGAACCTTCAATCATTATTTAAAAATACATGTTGTGTATTTTTATTTAGTTGTTATACAATGCAGGTGTGTGTATGTTTGTGTATTGTGTTTGTTTAGTCATCGCTTTGTGTTAGTTGTTTTTGCACCAAAGATGTTTTATAGTAACTTCTAGCTTTGAAAACAAACACAATAGGCCATTTCGTTTTACTTTCTTGGCCTCAATTATTTTTAACATTATTTATGATTTAAATAAAGCATCTTTGTAACACTGCCGCCCACTTAAGCCTTTTCGTCCCGAATAGGCTCAACATTACCTCTGCCATATTTGGTCCACCGCTCCAGGTGAACCACCTTCATTTTGGACCTCGGATTATGATATCTCTGTATTCGGTAAACCACCTCATTCAATTTCTTTATCACCTTGTACGGTCCCTCCCAGTGGGTTTGCAGTTTAGGCGATAATCCTGTATTGCGTTGCGGGTTAAATAGTAGAACCATTTGTCCTTCGGTAAATCCCTCCGTATTTGCTGCTCGATCATATCTGGCTTTCATCTTATCGCTGGTCATTTTAATGCGGTTACGTGCAAACTCATGAAGCTCATGCAGTTCTTCTTGTGCCTGGAGAACTTTTTCATTGTCTTCGTGCACTTGTTCAGGTTTAACACCAAATTCTAAATCTGCTGGCAGTTTTAGTTCTGTCCAAAACAAGATTTTTGCTGGACTACGTGAGGTTGAATCGTGTACAGCTGACCGATACGCCAGTAAAAATTTGGGTATATGCTCATCCCAATCCTTATGGTGTGAACTGACCACTTTTCGGAGATATGCTTCTAGGGTACGACTGAATCTTTCCACCATTCCATCAGACTGTGGATGCGGTGTCCTTCTCGCCTTTTTTAGTACCGTAAACGTCTATAATGTTTAAAATATTTATTATTGAAATGATCAAAACCTTGCTAAGTATTTTATGATGCTGCGCTTAGCCACAGCACGTTTTAATTCTTCTGAGCACTGTTGAGGGTGCTTGGCTAGAATAGTGAGAATACTTTGTTTGTCAAAATTATTCTGATTCTTTATTTAATTTACTTACAGCTATTTATACAAAATTTCTTAATTCTACTTCTTTTAATAATTATGTGCTTGCGTATTGTTATTGATCTTACATCAGCAATTATTTACAATGTCTCATTTATGGGTCAATCGTAGTATAATTCCCTTTAAACAATTGCTGTTACAATATGTGGGTTATTATTGTTTACTTTTTGTGACAAATTCATTGCAATGCAAAATTCTAGTGTTAAAATGTAGTTTGATAAATGTGACCAATATATTATAATGAATAGTGTGACCAATATACTACACCTCCGTCCTCAAGATTGAATTCATGAATAAATGAAATAAATTAAATCTTAAAAGAAATGTGTTATAATATGAAATTAATAAGTGTGTACAATATAATGTCTAGTGATATGTAGGGATAGTATATACTATGTGTTTTATAATAATGAAAATAAATTTAAAATTGCTTATAATTATTTTTAATAATTTTAATTTGCTTATATTTTATTGATATTGCTAAGTTTTATACAATTTAAGTATATTATTATGAAAAATTTTATTCTTATTATCTATTTTTAACAATGAATTTACTCCTAATCTTTTTATAATTTCATATGGTCCTTTATATGGACTTTGATTCTTTTTTCTAGATACTAGTTTTATTAATACTAAGTCTCCTACTTTAAAAGTGCTTACATTTGTGTTTCTGTCATATACTTCTTTTGATTTCTGTTTAGCTATTTCTATTAATCTTTCAGCATTTTCTAATGACTTTTTTAGTCTTAATTTTATCTCATTAGCATAGTTTTCTATGTCATAACATATACTATTGTTTTGTATTTTGTCTGTTGGTAATGCTGCTAGTTTACCGTAAATCAATTCGTAAGGTGAATAGTTGGTGTCAATATGTGGTGTCGTATTATATGCGAATGTATAGTATGCTACACACTTGTCTCATTCATAATCATTAACAAAATTTAATAAATATTCATTTAGTACACGATGATTACGTTCAATAGAACCTATTGATTGATGGTGATATGGTGCTGAAAATTTTTGATTAATATTTAATAAATTACAAACTTCTTGTAACAATTCGTTATTTAATTCAGTTCCTCTATCAGATTTTAAATTCTTAAAACATCCATACTTTAAGATAAACTGTTCAACTAATGCTTTGGCAATACTTTTAGCATCTTTAGTTTCAATTGGGTGTGCTATTACATACTTTGTTAATTCGCACTGCATAGTTAGTATATAGCTGTAGCCATTAGAAATTCTCAAGGGTCCAACAGTATCTATTTCTACTGTTTCAAAGCTAGTACGAGGATTCTCTGTTATAATCATCTCTTCCTTAATATATTTAGTTTGCTTATTTTTCAAACATTTATCGCATTTATTAATATAATCCCTAACCATCTTTCTCATGTTTTTCCAAACGTAACGTTGTTTTAATTTTAGAATTGTTTTTCTTATACCAAAATGTCCTGATAATGGTGAGTTGTGGAATTCTTCTATAATCTTCATTTGTGACTTTTTGTTCGTAATATGTTGCAAAGGTTTATATAATATTATGTTCAATTCTAACTTTCTATGTTTATTCGTTTTCAATAATTTCTGGTATACCTCATTATAAGTTTTATTCAAATATTCTTTTGATATGAGCTCAAAAATACTATCTTCGCAGGATAAAGCGAGATTTTTTATATTTTGCTTATGCATATAAATTATTAACTTCTCTAGTGACAAAACGTATTTTGCTAGACCTTCATTAACATTCATTACAAAGCTATTATTTTTATTTTCTATGGTACCATCCTTTGGTCCATCTTTCACATTTCTTATACTGGTTTTTATAATACTAAATTTCAATTCATGAATATTCTTTATATCTTGCAAGGATGTACATTCCCACATATGATTTTTATGTTGGCCTTGGGATATGTCATTCTTACTATTTATTTCCACATTTTCCGTATTTTCCTTTGCTTTCTTTCCACGTGTTGTTACTAAAATTTTCGATGGTTTACTTTTGTCTTCTTCCATAGGTATCATATTCTTCAACATTTCAGAATCTAATTTGATTCTTGACAAAGCGTCTGCGTTCGTATTTATTTTTCCTTTTTTATAAACAATTTCAAAATCATAATCTGACAAATGTATTCGTATTCTGGTCAATTTAGATGATGGATTCTTGTGTGAAAAAAGTGAAATAAGTGGTCTGTGATCCGTCACTACAATAAATTTTCTACCAAATAAATATGGTCTAAAAAATTCTATTCCCCAATGTATTGCAAGTAGTTCTTTTTCAATCACTGGTTTATTTAAATCATGTTTTCCTAAGGTTTTGCTTGCATAAGAAATTGGTAAATCTTCTCCTATATTTGCTTGTGATAGAACAGCTCCTAATGCAAAATTTGATGCGTCAGTAGTCAATATAAATGGTTGTTCAAAATCTGGATATCTTAATATTGGTGCGCTAATTAATTTTGTCTTTAATAAGTTAAAAGCTTGTTGACAATTTTCAGTCCATTCAAATTGCTTTCCTTTTTTAGTTTGATCGTTCAGACATTTTGTGATTTCAGCAAAATTTTGTATGAAACGTCTATAATAATTAAAAAATGCTACAAATCTTTTAATATCGTCCTTGTCCTTTGGAGTTGGATATTGTTCTATTGCTTTATTTTATGAAGGGTCTGTCCGTATACCGTCTTTCGTTATTTGGTGTCCTAAATAAATTACTTCTGATTTGAGAAATACACATTTTGCTGCATTCAATTTTAGGTTGTATCTCGATAAACGTTCGAATACTTTCACTAAGTTTTCATTGTGATGTTTTAAACTACATCCAAATACAATTATATCGTCAACGTATAAAAATGCTTTGGAATCTAAGCCACTGAGTGCTATTGTTAGCATTCTTTGGAAACTATTTGAAGAAATTTTCAATCCAAATGGTAATCTTTTGAATTGATAATGTCAATTGTTAGTTGAAAATGCAGTCAATTGTCTTGAGTCGTCATCTAACTTTATCTGATGAAATGAGCTAGTCATGTCTAAAGTTGAAAAATATTTTGCTCTTCCAAGACGATCTAAAACATCTTCTAATCTTGTTAATGGAAATTTATCATTAACTATCTTTTTGTTGAGTTGTCGGAAATCTACAACTTATCTCCATTTTGCTTTTCCATTTTCGCTCTTTTTTGGCACTATTAGTAGTGGCGAATTGTATGCACTATTAGATGGTTCGATGATATCTTCATCCAATAATTTTTGTACTTGGTTATTAATCTCATCGTGTTGTGTATGTGGTAATCTATAATTCTTTATGTATACTGGTGTATTGTCTGAAACCTTTAAATTCTGTGTATAAAAATTATTAGAAGTCAGTGTCTCTCCTTCTAAATGAAAAATATCCTGATATTCCTTAAAGATCTGTATTAGTTCTGTTTTTGATTTTTCGTCCTTTACGTCAAATTTCAAAATATTAAGCAATTTTCTAAATCTGTCTTCATTGAAGTCTTTTTCACTCGTATGCGGTCTTTGTAATACAATATAATTTCGAAAGGGTTCTATTTCCAGATTAATGTCCTTTAGTACTACATCGCTATCTGTTGTATTTGATATCTTGACATGGTGATTTCCGTTTCCTGGTACTATTGTGTTGCTAATAAATATACCTGGTTGAATTTCTTTATTAAGAATAATGCTATCTTCACATATATCTAAGTTAATAGGATGAATACTTTCCGATCGTCTCTCTACCTTTATGCAGTAATTTTTATTTATCCATGATTTCATAGGTATGGTAATCTCTTCATTCCCTAAAGTAAGTGTTAAGGTAAATGTTTCATAATCAATCTTACACAAGAATTTTGAAAAGAAATCCCTTCCCAAAATTCCATCTGTTGGTATTGGAAAATCTTTGTCAATTATATGAAATTTATGTTTTTCTTTGAAATTATTTATGGTGAATTTTAATTCTGATGTTCCAATTGATTTAATTTTTTCTGTAGTGATACCTGCAAAACTAATCGATCTTTCCTTGTTTATGTCTATAGAATCTTCATTTAATTTGTTAATTTTACACAAAGAGATGTCTGCTCCCGTGTCTATCAGAAAAGTAAGTTTTGAATTCTTGCCTAAATCTAAAGTTATGAAATTGGTCATGTCATTTGATATCTGGAAAACATTATTTAATCTTATTATTGGTTCTCCGGATAGTGGGTTTGTACAGTTTCTTGACTCACATCCGGAGCCTGATAGTTTTCCTGTATACAGTGTATATTTCTTCGGTTATTTTGAAAATTATTACTGTTCTTATTATTGTTATTTCGATTATTTCTGTCATTATATCTATATGATCCATTGCTGTTGTTTCTATTATGATACGTATTTGGTCCATTTCTGGCGTTTGTATAATTATTATGCCTATAATTGTTATTATTGTATGTTGGTCTATGATTACCATTATTGTTCCTTTTTGACCAATTGTTGTTATTTCGGTTTCTGTCGTTATAGTTAAAATTATTTGTTCTGTTATTATAATTGTTATTTGAATTTCTTAAATTATTTCTCCTATTATTCGCATTATAGTTAGAGAAATAAAGAACTTGTTCGGAGTTATTCGAGAATTCTTTTTCTAATTCTAAAGCCAATTGTAGTGCTTCATTGAGTTCTTTTGGTCATGAGGCAAAAACTGTTGGTTTCAGTTCTCCTTTTAAACCATTTTTAAATACATTTAAGGCATGATTGTCATTTAGTTGTTTAATAGTTGTAGCCTGTAATTGATTGCAATTTTCTATGTCCTTAATTTGTAAATCGTTTAGTTCTGTTATTAACTCTAAGAGTTTTTCATGGTATGTGTTTACATTCATACTTTTTTGTGAAAAAGTGCTGAGAGTAGCCTGTACTTGAGCAACGGTTTTCTTCGATTTATATCTGTTGGATAGAAGGCTTTTTAATTCATCAAATGTCGTTGGTGCAGATATACCCAACGATGTTCTTACCAAGTTTGATAACTTTACGTTATAAACAAAAGTTATTAGGATTTGCTTTTGAGATGTCTCCAAAGTACTGTTGATCAGTTCTACTATAGTGAGGAAAGAGTTTAATTCTTTGTAATTTCCATTGAACACTGGAATAATTTTTACAGCGGTTTCCAAACTAAAAGTTGCCATATTTGTTAAATTTTGGTTTTTAGAAGTTAGGGCTTGTTCAAAAAGTGTTTTTGCTTTATTGTAAAATCTATTAAATTTTTCTATGTCTTCCTGAACGTTTTCTGTTTCTAATTTTGTATCAGTTAATTTTAAAAATTCTTCTTTTAACAATTCTAGTTCTTCTAATTTACATAGTAAAGTCGCTTCATTGTATCCCCTAGCTCCTGCTTTTTTAAAGTTTTTAAGTAATGTTTCTAATCTATTTATAATTGCTTCCATTAGCAATATACAAAAAAAAAAATTTCTACTATATAATTATTATACAATTATCATATAAATTATAAACTTTTTATTTTTATTTTATTTTAAACTTGTACTACAGCTTTCTTTTGTACATATTGCTTAAAATATCTATTTAATTTATATACTAGTATTGCTAAAGCCACCATGCAAAAGATGAAAAAGGCGTCTATTGTTATGGTCGTCCCGAAGTCCATTTTCTGCTCGTTTTTGTTGTTGATGTTTATCACCTCCTCTTGTTTGGATTTTTGGTTTCTCATTTAGTTCTTTGATTTTCATATACAGTTGCCTCTTTTGCTCTCCACTCGTTATTCCCATCAACCGCAATATTTCTTGTTTCTGTTTCTTTATTTGTTGGGTTTTTCCCCCTCTTTTTGTTTTTTTTTTTTGTTCTGCTGTATGGGAACCTCTGGTTTTTGTGTCCTCCTTCTATATTCCTTAAGTGTTATGGGCTTTGGACCGGCGTTTTTTGGTGTTGGAATATATTCTGGATAGTTCTCAGTACTTCCTTCTGGCACGTACTCCTTGCTTATATATTTTGAAAAGATAAGCTCTATCTCTTCTTTAGTTGGACTATCTTCCAGCGACATTCAGAATTAATACTGTTAACGTCCTTCAAATGTCCTTTAAGTGATAGGACAACTAGGCAGTTTTAGGATATTATTTAGGATATTAATTAAATTTTGTTTGGCAGGATCGCCATATAATGTTTAAAATATTTATTATTGAAATGATCAAAACCTTGCTAAGTATTTTATGATGCTGCGCTTAGCCACAGCACGTTTTAATTCTTCTGAGCACTGTTGAGGGTGCTTGGCTAGAATAGTGAGAATACTTTGTTTGTCAAAATTATTCTGATTCTTTATTTAATTTACTTACAGCTATTTATACAAAATTTCTTAATTCTACTTCTTTTAATAATTATGTGCTTGCGTATTGTTATTGATCTTACATCAGCAATTATTTACAATGTCTCATTTATGGGTCAATCGTAATATAATTCCCTTTAAACAAATTGCTGTTACAATATGTGGGTTATTATTGTTTACTTTTTGTGACAAATTCATTGCAATGCAAAATTCTAGTGTTAAAATGTAGTTTGATAAATGTGACCAATATATTATAATGAATAGTGTGACCAATACACTACACGTCACACATCTCTTTAAATATAACCGATTCAAAATTTCGTCCCTGGTCTGAATGTAGTTCTAGTGGAACACCGTATCGACACACCCAATTGTTCACAAGGGCGTCTACCGCTGTTTTGGATTTTTGGTTTGGAATGGCATACACTTCGGGCCATTTGCTAAAATAATCCATTACCACTAGTACATATCGGTTTCCAGCATCACTGACAGGGAATGGACCTGTGATATCAATAGCTATCCGCTCAAATGGATAGCAGGTGTTATACTGTTGAAGTTTTGACTTTTTCTTACAGGACCCTTGGCTTTTATGCACTGTTCGCAATTAGCTATCCAATCGGCTACGTATTGTTGGCAGCCTACCCAGTAAAATCTCTGCTTTATCTTTTCCAGAGTTTTTGTTATACCCATATGGCTGCCGCTGGGACCATTATGGAGCTGCTTTAGTATCTCATTTCTTTTAAAAGTTGGCACGTCAATTAAGTCGGTTGTAGTTTTTCCATCTGTACTTTCCCAAGATCGATATAAGCAGCCATTTTCTACTTTCAGACTATTCCACTGAGCCCAGTACGACTTGGCTAGTTGGCTCTCTGCCGTTATTTCATTATGATTCGGTTTTTCTGCTTAGCTAATATAATTTTTGCCAGAATTGGGTCATCTTTCTGGGCCTTCGACCAGTCCTCGCTTAACCCAATTTGGGTGAGCCGCACATTAATGATGCTTTCCTTTTTCTTGATATTTGTGCAGTGCTTCCTCTCAACATTGCATGGTCGTCTTGAAACGTCGTCAGCGTTATTGCGTTTTCCGCCTTTTCTATGCAAAATGCCAACGTCATTGTTTTTGGTCTTTTTCGCCCGTTTATTCTCTCTAGCTGGCGAAGCCGATGTTGATCTTCTCCTTGTGGATCTACACTTGCGCTGAAAATGGCCGGCCTTACCGCATTTAAAGCATTTAGCGCGAGAATTACATTTTACCTCCTTCATTATCTGTTTGATTAACTCTTTTATCTCGCTTCTATTGTCTTTGTGGTTATACGTGCAAATATCAGGACATCGCACCCTGTACACATGTGACTTCGAGATGGCTTTCGCGGTCTCCTGGGCTAGCTCATATGAGATGGTTTCTGCAAAAGATGATTTTTGCGTAGCACAAACAGCATATTTAATATCTGGATCCCGTAAGCCATTTACAAATGCTTCAATCTTAAACTGATCCAGAAACAGGTGATCTTCGCCTGGGTAAGTCAGCTGCACCAAACGTTCAATTTCCATGGCGAAGTCTTGCAGCGTCTCATTTGCCTTCTGCACCCTGCGTCGTAACTCCATTCTGTAGAGTTCTTTTTTGTGCTCGTCACCATACTTGCGTTGTAAGGCTGCCATTATCTCCTCATAATTATTTCTTCAACCAGCTGGCAACCATTCGAGTATGTGTGCTGCTGTTCCCTTTAAGGCCAGAATTAGCTCTATAGCTTTTTTTTCATTGTCCCATCTATTTTTGCTGGCCACTGCTTCGAACTGAAACTTAAAAACATTAAAAGGTGCGCTGCCGTCAAAGCTCGGGGTGTTAATCTTGCTGGCGTGCTCAGAGATAACTCTCACCGGTCCCTCTCGAATTTGAAGATCGCCCATTTGCACTTTTAATTTATGTACCTCTTCGCTTACTTTTCTCTCTAGGCCGCAAAATTTTTCATCAAACTCACTGACCCTCTGTTCTACGATGTTCACTCGTTTGCTGAAGACTTCCGAAATTTCTTGAAACTTTTCGTTTACTTGTGCTAAAAGCCTTTCCCCGTTGACCTTAGCAGTTTCTTGTATTGCTGCTTAGAGCTTCAGGTTATTTTCTTCAATCTTCTTCATCTGGTTATCTTGCTTGAAGCTGTTTTCTTCCATCTTCTTCATCTGGTTATCCTGCTTCTGGTTGTTTTCTTCCATTTTCTTCATCATAGCGGCAAACATTGAATTTAAGTCTATAACGCTGATAACGTTGTTTGTTGCTGGTGTACATAATTCAATATCTTCCTTTTCGTCTTTTTCTGCAAGTTCGTATGTCCCAATATCGATACCACGCTGCTTAAATTCATCTATTAACCGCTTTTGCAATTCCGCTTTATTGCCTGCTGTCGGCAGATTTAACTTACTTAGCTCCATTTTTAGCTGCTCTACTTTTAGCTCGTCGAATTTCATTGTAATTATTATTTTGCAATTTCACTTCTGACACCAGTTGTTACGTTTATTTAAATTATAAACGTTTTATTTATAAGTTCTTTATTTGCAAAATAATTACACACACAACTTTTAGAGTTTTAATTAGATTACACTTTATTTAATCAATTATTTGACGATTTAACTATTCGCGATTAATAACACACGCTGGCAACTTTAATTGTTGTACCACAAGATCTTAACTGGATGACGCTCACAATACGAATGAATCAGCACGTATTGGCGTTGCTTTTATATACCCTATTTTTAGGCGTTCTTGAATGTTCGAGAATTTCTACCGCCATCTATTGCGTAGTTGAAAATGCTGCGTTGCCACTTTTATCTCAGACACATTAGTGAGCTTTGTTATTTACTTCTAGAACCTTCAATCATTATTTAAAAATACATGTTGTGTATTTTTATTTAGTTGTTATACAATGCAGGTGTGTGTATGTTTGTGTATTGTGTTTGTTTAGTCATCGCTTTGTGTTAGTTGTTTTTGCAATAAAGATGTTTTATAGAAACTTCTAGCTTTGAAAACAAACACAATAGGCCATTTCGTTTTACTTTCTTGGCCTCAATTATTTTTAATATTTTTTTATGATTTAAATAAAGCATCTTTGTAACAATATATTTAGAAAACGAGATAGGTCATATAATAACTACTGGATGGATTTAAATAATTTTGTGAGGAGGTTTCTTGGTTCAAATATACATAGAACATTTTTGTTTCGTAAAAATACACATGTCATTTCATAGAAAAAAATAGAGCACATTTATTTTTGGAGATGGCGAATTTAAACTGCTTACAGAACTCTAAAATAATATTTAAAATCATATTTTTTTAAGAAAATGATAAATGACATGCTGACAAATCGTTGGCATGCTACTATATAATATATGTATATAGCTTGTACAAACACAATATTATAAAACATAAATTGAATTTAAAAACAAGTAAGAGTATTATATTCGGATATGCTGAATCTTATATACCCTTCACTTCGCTCTTAATGGGTTAAGTATTTTTTAAAAATTTTAGTATTTCCTTAAAGATCTCTTTAAACGCTTTAAAATAATACCAATAATACCATATTGATGTTTTAAGAAATTTCAAAATTTCAGAGTATCTTAACTTGGAAAATATGGGCGAGCGCCAATTTTTTCACTTGATGTTTTTCTCTTATTTATTATTTCTTTATCGCCCCATATATTTATTTTTTTTTTATTGGAGTTGATTTATTGTTCCAAATGACATGAAAAAATTAAAGGTAGGCGTGGGGTTTTGCCTGCTGCTTCGAAGGACCGATCATGTTGATTTCCAATAGCACTTCTTTCGACACTATATCTGATCGATTGACATATTTTTTTTTATTTCAACACTAACACGGACGGACAGGCGGACATCGCTTAATCGACTTCGCTATGCATAAGAAGTCAGAATATCGAAACCTTTTCTATGACGTCCATTACATATCTTTGTTACTTACAAGAAATCCATATTTATCCCTCCAACATTCTTTACGCATGAATCAAGAAAACAAGAAAACAAGCATTCAGCCGTTCAAAAAATTTTTCTACTGCGCATCTACGTCACAATAGAATAAAAATGGGTGTTTCTTGTAAAAACTGTATGAAATTTTTGGCGCAAAACTGGAAATAATTGCATAACTTCTAAACGGGTGCATCGATGTGAAAAAAATTTTTAAGGGGAAAAAAAGATATAATCGAGTAAAAATTTTGTGTTTGGGAGTGAAGCCCGAGAAGAAAAAAAGAGTCATTTGCGGCCACCAAAGTTTTAAATTTTAATTTCAGAATTATTTCATTGGTAATTCTAAATTAATCTTTTTATAAAGGAAATACATAAATAATAATTATTAATGACCCTAATGCCAAATAACTGAAAGTAAAATAAATTAATTAATTTTCAAAATAAAATCTTTTTTTCGTGCTATTTTCTATTATCCCGATTAATTATTAAAATTACCGATACTGATTATTAAGGAAGAGTTATTTAAGCGGTAACGAAATGGCCATCGAGACGTGCTTTGACCTTCAATAGTCAATATCGGTAATTTAAAGAATCAATAGGGATAACAGAAAATAGCACGAAAAAAGATTTTATTTTGAAAATTAATTAATATCATAAAAAATTCCCGTTGTTAAAGTAATATAAAATTGTTTTCAAAATAAAATTAAAACCAAAATGTTTAAAATAGAAGTTAATTTTTTTTTTTTTGATATTCTTTTTTTGGCCATGCTGTATTCTTTAAGGTCCGCATTAAGTTTACGTTTTTTAAAATACATTGTTGATCTAAAAAAATAGGTTTTTTACTTTTTCATCACATTTAATATGATGAGCCTGTTTAGTTAAATCTTTTACAAAATCTTGTTTTATCATGTACTATTTTTTTTAATATTTGGTTCAGTTCTTTAATGTGTTTAATAGTTCAGGTGTCGACTTTATTAGTCCGCCCTTAGATACGTGATCAACCAACGAATACTTTGGACCTTCCACGTTTTGTGCCACTGCAATATCTGTGATATCATTTTTAGTTTGTGGCAAATATAGCCTGCGAGGTTTTCGAGAGCATCATACTCTAATTTGGTTAACTCTTTTTTTATTTTTTATTTTTATATTTATTCTAAAACTGAATGCGCTAATAAAATAAATTCACTTAATTTTAGTACAAAACTATGTACTTAATTAAATATCAGAAATGAAATTTTGAATATATCTTTATTTATTAAAATACAGATAAATATTTTAAAAAGCGGCAACTTTCGACGCCAAAACCAAACTCGTACAGTCTTATTTAAATTTGCAACATTCTTTCAATTTTCTTCTAACTTCGGGATATTTCGTAAAAATAATTTAAAAAAAATAAGGGACTTTCCTCATTATCACCTTCTTTATTGTCATTTATTTGAGTTTTTGTTTGAAAGAGTTACAAAGGAGAACAAAATGGGTAGACAGAGTGGACAAACTTCTGTTGAAGTAAGAAAATTAATAATTCAACATCAGAAATATCTGAGATAGTTGACAGAAGCCGATCAACAGTGCAATAAATTATAAAAAGGTATAAAATGGAAGAGAGGATTACGAACAAGAAGAAAAGTGCAAATAACAAAATTTTCTCTGCTGGATACGAGCAATATATTTTACGTCAAATAAAAAAACACCATTTTTAAGTGCTCCGAAACTCGTAAAAATTGTTGGAAAAGACTTAGAAAAAAAAAATGTTGCCCACAGACCATAAGAAACATATTAAAAATTTTAATGGTAGAAGGACAAGAGTTAAACCTCTGATTAATAAGAGATAAGGTTACGATTCGCCAAGAAACATGAAACAAAGGATTTTTCATTTTGGAAGCAGGTATTATTCCCAGATGAAAGTAAATTCAACTTGTTTGGTTCAGATGGAAGACCTTATGTATGGAAAAATAAAACGAGGAGTTGCTTGCCAAAAACATGAAACCAACAGTTAAGCACGGTGGTGGGTCGGTAATGGTTTGGGGATCATTTTCTGCATCTGGGCCCGGTGTTTTACACTTTATCGATAGTACCATGTATCAGCATATGTATCTGAACATTTTAAAAGAAAGTTTGTAAGCAGAAACTTTGTCTTGGTGAAAACTTTTATTTTTACCAAGACAACGACTCTAAGCATAAGGCTTACAATGTGCGATCATGGCTCATTATTAATATTTAAAACCAACAAAATAATATTTGATTAAAGTGTGGTGTACGGGTCTGGCTTTGTCACAGAAATTACAATTATTTTATGTTTTTATTAAAAAAAAATTTTTTAATAATAATTTGAAGTTTTTATTTTTTGTTAAACTTGTTATAAAATGAACTAATAAAATAAATACAGTTTTATTTGTTAAGAGCTTCTTATTTAATGTTATAAGATAGTTTTAAAATTAGTCTAAAGTGTACGAGTTTCGCTTGGAGCTACTTTATATGCATAAGTTTAGTTCATCTTGCTTAAACATTATAACTAAGTTTGCATTATCACGTACTAAATGTTTTGGAATATGAGTATATGTTTGACATACATAAATAAAATCAATCTATATCTTTACGCGTCCGCATACAAATATATGATCTAATATATTTTTGGTTTTTATATGCAACTTTATTAAATATCATTACAGAATTTACTTTAGCATCATCAGAAATTTTGTAGTTCCAAGCCGCCGGATAAATTGATTTATTTACAGCGATTCGTGTAAAAAAATTTTGTTTAAACAGAAATTGTTGTTGTCTCTGAGTCGTTTCACGCTTGCCGGAACAAATTTTAAACAAATAAACCTATTTGTGTGTATATTTCGTAGTTCAACGCTTACTACTACACTAAAACACTGATATTTGTTAAAGCTATTGAAAAAATTTGTGATTCTGAACAAAGTAAATTAAAATTTTACGAAAGTCTACGTTGCCCGCCGAACAAGAATTTATTTGTAATTTTGGTGTCGATTAAAATATTTGAGATTTAAATATTTGTTTTTATTGTTTAACTTGCAATTTTTTGTCGCTCATGATGCAACGTTCACCACAAAGCAAAATGCCCACGCCTACGTCTGCTGAGTCAATAGTAACTTCACAACAAATTGTCCAACCTCTGTCAAACGTAACGGTTGCCGTACCTGGTCGTAGTGTAAGGCTTCAACAGCCGCAATCTTCATCGTCAAACAACGTAAGTACCGATATGCAAAGCCTTCAACGACAAATTGAAACGTTGCAAATACAATTGTTTAATACTCAAAGAGCCCTGAAAGCCTCCGTAAGTACACCATAAGTTATAACAGGTAACAATTTTGAAGCTGAAAAAATAAAAAATGAAACGCCGAAACCCAACGCTTTGTTCTACTAGAACATAAAGCTACCAAGGCTAGCAGCAGTTGTTGACAACTTATCCCATTAACAATCAATTATCAATGTGTTCCGTCTATGCATACGCAACGTAAAATTTATGATTTGACCAAATTCTATGGTACTCCTGAGGACTGGCCTATTTTTACATCTGCCTTTTAATATTCTACTGCAGCTTATTGTTATAATAATTTTGAAAATTGTTTAAGATTACAAAAGGCGCTAAAGGGTGAAGCCAAAGAATGTGTGAAGGCGTTGCCCCTCCATCCAAATAACGTGTCGACAATTATTCAACAACTTAAACTTCAGTATGATCGCCTAGAGCATATTTAGCCTACAGGGGAAAATGTAGTTGACAAGCTTATACCGTGTTTAGTTAAGGTGAGAAATTAGGCAGCGTTTTTAGAAGTCGCAAATGGTCGATAACATTTATCTAATCCTACTCTGATGGAAGAATTGGACAAAAACTTCCAACGAGTAAACGGTTAGATTGGGCTCAGTTTGCTTCAACGTTACAACAGTAGCCTAGTGTGTTGCATTTTAGCTCCTGGTAGCAGCGAATTGCCAATTTGGTAAGAAGCGTATAAACAACGAATCCAGTTGCAGGCGCCCTTATAGTGATTTTAAAAAGAAAATTGTTTTATATGCAGCAGATATTAAAGTAAACAAGCTCAAGTGTCATTAATGCCTTAGGCCACATAAAATATTTAATTGCGATAAATTTTTAAGTTTGAGGGTGCCCAATCGGTGGAACGAGGTGAAACGTTTGTTATGTTTTTCATGTCTTGGTGTTGGCCATGCCAGCAAGGACTCCCGGCATCGAAAGCAATGCAACAAGAAAACTGCCAAAGAAAACATAACAAATTATTATATGAAGTTCAGCCTAGTGTGTCGAGTAAAAATAGTGAAGCAATGCCAGTAACTAAAAATTATTCTGCAAAACAAGTGCTAAATCGTGTTTCAAGCTCCTATGGGAATAGTAACATGGATCAAGTTGTGTTGTGGAAGCAAACGCGCTCTTAGATGAAGGTTCATCGGTCACAATGATAGACAGTTTTTTGGTACGTCAACTTGGGCATGAGAGACACAGCAGGTTAAGCTTAAGTTGATACGGCGCAAGAGTCAGCAGAAATGGTAGAAGTTCAGGTAAGCGGTTTGAATAAAAACAGAAGATATACGTTGAAAAATGTATATGGTGTTTCTAATTTAAAATTGTCAAGTTAAAGTTTTAATACAGACTTAGTAAAAATGCATGGGGTTCCTGATAGCTCCTATAAATGTGTGGTTCTTATTGGTTTACATCACTGCTATTTGGAATTTCATTTAAACAAATTCGAGAAAAGTTACTACCCTACCTGCTATTGAGTCTAAAGATGATTTGCGCGTAAAAGAGATTTTAAAGAAATCAATAAAACACGTCGGCGAAAGAATTTAGTATACACTACTGCGATACCGGACAGCTATTCCATAGCCCTTAATCGGCTATTCCATGCCGTCGAACGAAAAGTGAAAAAGAATCCGGATTCCTGTAGGACCTATAAGAAAATAATAAATGAGTATCTAGAGAAAAACTATGCGCAACGTGACCATTTTAGCACTTTCGCAGCATTTACAAAACATTTCATTATAAACGATGCAAAAAAAAGGAAGAAACACATAAGCTGACTATGAGTTTCTTTCTGCAGCAAAGCATTTATTTTGAAAATGTTTGCTGTTGCTTAAGCAATAAGTTGATGTTTGTTTCTTCTTTTGCTGTTGCTTTTTAAGAAAAAAAACACCATTTAATGGTGTAATAAAAAATACGTTTTTGAAATGATTTTTCAAATACGTCTACAACGAAAAATTTATTATTCGGAATCTTTTAAATTTAATTACTTTACTTTATTCGTGCTTGATTCCTTCAAATATAAATATTTCATGATATTCTCATGAAATATTTATTATTTTATACTAAACTACAAAATGAAATGTATTACTGCGGGGAAAGCATATCTATATGGCCATTTCACTACTGCTCAAATAGCTCATCAGTGGATTTTACCCAAATTTTGTATAGAAAAACAGAAAGTCTTATATCAAAAGCCAAATTGATTAAATGAGAACTCCATTGAATCAATAAGACAGAAGACAATAACAACTCAAAAATGTTCTATGTCTACAACGTTAAAAGAGATGAAAAGCAGCGAGTTCAGCAAGTAAGAGCAACAACTTCATAGTAAAGAGTTAAGCACTAGCAAAAATAAAAATAAAGAAGAACTGACCTTTTAAGCAACAGCAGACGTTTTCAAGGTAATTACTTTGCCGATTGCTTTGCTGCAGAAAGAAACACATAGTCCGCTAAAGCAAATGCCATTCTTTCTTTTTTTTGCATTTGCTTCTGCTGCACATTTTTCCACAGCAACAGTTAAGCAACTACATATGCAGTAAAAATAGTCAAGTATTTCTAATCACTGGTGTAGGTGAAATTTTAATTTTTTTGTGTTTTTAATACTCTTTCTGCCGTATTCATACAAAATAAAATAACTTTGAAATGCGTTTTATGACAAATTTTTCATACAAATTTGTCCTAAAATATATTTCAAATCCATTTTGATTTTCTATGAATACGGCAATTTATGTTTAATAAATGATTTATTGTTTTAAGAAATTTGGTTTTTTTTTTAATGCAAATAAATATTTCTGAGGCAACATAAACATAAATGATAAAACTTTGAACTCTCCAAGAAAATATTTGCTTAAAACTAAGACATAAATGTTGGAGCTATGTTTTATCATTTAAAACAATTTTTTAGCACTTTTTTGGTACCTATTTAGCTCCAACAATTTTTATGGATCTGGTCACACTGACTGTGCGAGAAAGCTGCCGTTAGACTAGGTTAATAAGCCTCATCCCAAAAAATGGTACTTGCCCCACTTTGGAGTTGCCAACCCCAACAAGCCAGAAAAATGGCGTTTATTGCTTGATGCAGCAGCTACGGCAGAAGGTGTCTTATAAAATTCAAAGTTGTTAAAAGGTCCTCAAGAATATAAGCCATTACCGTCAGTATTTATGTATTTATAGTATGTGGTGATATAAAGGAGATGTTCCACCAGGTTATCGTAGCTTCAGAGGACAGGTATTCGCAGCGGTTCTTATGGCGCGAAAATGTCAACGGCGCACCAGGGATTTATGAAATGTTAGTCATGACCTTCGGAGCAGCTTGTTCGCCTTGCATTGCCAATGCCTTAGAGAATCACGAATTTTAGGTCACTATTATGTAGATGATTTTGTTGACAGCTTTGAGAGTTCAACAAAAGTCGTTCAAATAGCAACGCAAGTTCTTAAAATAACTAAAGCAGCAGGGTTCGAAATGCGCAATTTTACATCAAATTCACCTGAGGTCGTTCTTACTTTATATGCTGGATAAAATAACCTAGTAAGTTTCTCCGGATTGATAGATAAGTTGGAGTCACGACAGAAAAGGTGCTGGGTAAAAGATGACACCTTTAAATTTGTTTTAAAAATTCATCAAGTGAAAAACGAAAACGTTAGTTGCAATATGTGCCCCACAAAGCGTATGTCTATTTTTGATCCAATTGGGCTTTTAGGAAATATTATTGTAAGTGCTAAATTCCAATTTTGAGGAGTATAGAGACATGGCTTACTGTGGGATGAGGAGCTACCTGAGACTTTTAAAAAGATGTGGAACAATTGGTGCCAAGAGTTAAAAAACGCTGTCCTTTTAAAACTCCCACGATACTATTTTGAAAAGGGCTTAGCTTCCAGTGTCGAATTGCATATTTTCGTTTTTGCTAGTGAGGAAGCGTTTGGTGCTGTGGCTTATTGGCGATATATTTCAACTGACGAAAGTATTGGAGTATCATTTGTTTCTTCGAAAACAAAATGTGCCTCATTAAAATCGATGACGATAACCCGGTTGGAACTACAACCTTCCGTTCTTGGGACTCGATTGATGAGCACTATAATACAGGAGCATCAGATTAATATTTGTCGAATTCGTTGGAGCAACTCTAATACTGTTCCCTAACTTCTGAGAGCAGAAGATATAAGCCCTTTGTTGTCCACAGAGTTACAGAAATATTAGATTCTACACGCCCAAATGATTGGAGGTGATTACCTACTAACTTAAATGTTGCAGATGAAACTACGAGAATTAAGAGCAATAAAGTCCACAATTTCTATAATATATAATATAATTGGCCAAAAAATGACTCAAGTAGAACTGATTTTATGTATACGTGAAAAAGAATTAGAACCAAAAATTACTTTGTTGGTTAGTACAAATTTAATTACTGATTATAATCGTTTTTCTTTATTTTCCACGCTTAATCGAACAATGTCTTGGGTACTGAAGACGTTGCCAAAAAAGGGGTAATGTTTGCGAATTGTCTACAAGAAGAAAGTTTCATGTACGAAATACAAATTTTAAAGGCTGGTGGTAGCCTGATAATAAGATAGCGATTTGTATATACTTTCATCATATTTTGATGAAAACAATTTGCTTGGGATGAATGGTTGCATCGATGCTGCCAGCTGGATGCCATTAGATGTCAGGCGGCCTCTTATTTTACCATTTAGTACAACTCTTTGATCCAATTAACATAAAAATTAATCGACGCCATGAGAAACGTTGGGAAGCGCTATTTGCGTGTCTAACGATCAGAGCGGCGCACTTAGAGGTGTAATTTGATATTTTGGCTAAACGAAATTTTTTTAATCGCCACGGTACTCCTTTATAAATGCACGGTGACAACGGGAAAAATTTTGTGGGTGTTAACCAGGAAGCTATACGATTTGAAGTGGTTTTTGATATGGTAAAAATTTAGGACGAGATGTCAACGAAAGGTATTATATATAAGTTTAATTGCTCGCAAAATCCTGCAGAAGGTGGCGCACGGGAGCGAATGGTTCAGTGTGTTCTCAGACTAACATTAAATAAGTCGCCCCAAAAGAACATACTCTTCAAAGTTTTAAAGTTGAGGCAGAAAATATTTTGAATTCCCGTCCACGAAGACTAGACATTCTTGAAAACATGGAAATTTACAAAACACGAACGTTTAACAGAGGCATTATTAACGAACAGGTAAACACAACCTCTGACACGATTTTTACACCACTAAAATTACTAAAACACTCTTACAAACGAAAAACACCCACAGACGGTCACACTTACCTATCCAATAATAAAAGACCCAAATATTAACTATTTACCCCAATAAACAAGACAGATATCAGAGAATCTAGCTGCATAATACTATTCAACGGACAAAAATTACCTAAACCCCCCACCTTTTATTCTTAACACTATCTATTTTTAACACTTAATAAACACGTGGCTTGAAAATGATGTCATCACATCGAAAGCGCTCGCCGAACATCCAAAGTACACAGCCAGTGACGACGGTTATTACCGAAAATTATAACATCAGTTTAATATATACTGGCGGAATCAACCCAATTAATTTAATAATATAAAAGCTTTTGCTGAGAAAGCGTGCTGGTAATGCAGTCATTATAGGTTATAAGGTAGAGCTAGAGATAAGCTCAAAACGTCTTGTTTGCTTCTATTCATACTGTTTACTATTGAATTGTTCTCTTCGTTTACTGCTTTTTAAATATGAGCATATCAATACTACTGTACTCATTCAACAAAACCATTCGATAAACAATTTATTCTGTTGTACACTATTGTCATAGCATGACAACATTGCAGAGTATACAGAAATTTACATTTGAAAGCCAATTGACAAGTGTAACACCGAGTATTGTATAACATTTTCGTTGTACTCGTAAGACTATTGTCTTTTCAACTATTGCACAACAAACTTGTGTGTGCTTGTTTATTTTTCCTTTATGTTTACAATGACCTAAATTTCTCTTACAGCTACAGTCAATATTCGCTTTTAAAAAAGAGACATTATTGTACAATATTGTATATGGCTTACGCTCATCTCTAGGTGGAGCCAATCTTCTTGTCCGAATCCAATAAAAAACTTGTGCTAATAATGGAACCATATCATCGGCTTAAATCCATGGAGAGTTGAAAAGCCGCAGAAAACTTCAGTTTTTAAGTTGAGGAAGTACTCCATTTCAAACACAACGTCATATATTTGAGGTCGACGTTCCTGACTACACTGCAGAACATTTTTTATTGTATTATTTATTCTGTCGATTTTTTCATTTCAAACTCGCCTTTTAAAGAAGATTTCTAATACCTATCTATTACTTATAATACATGTATGTAAAAGTTAGGCCGACTTCCTAAACGCAAGTTGCAATGAATATTTACAATGCATACACTTCGTAAATGCATATCTAAACTTTTTGGCAACGTACAATGTTCCTAATCGTTTGGCAACTCACTTTAATGAGTAACAGAAGTCAAAATCACGCATCATTTTTATTTTGTATGCAAACATTTGAGCTGCAATGGCTAAGTATTTTCTTGTTTATTTTTAAAATGAAATGTGAATAAAAAATGCCATCATCCATTAATTCAATGAATTCTTAAAAAAATATTTATTTTTAATTATTGTTTCCGGGATTTTTATTGTCCTTAACAAAGTTGTCTCTTC
Organism: Gymnosoma rotundatum; assembly: GCA_916610165.2. Taxonomy (NCBI): domain Eukaryota; kingdom Metazoa; phylum Arthropoda; class Insecta; order Diptera; family Tachinidae; genus Gymnosoma; species Gymnosoma rotundatum. The sequence continues at coordinate 116,111,508 of OU744336.1, forward strand.
TTTTTTTCTTTTTAATAGGTTTCTATAGCAAATCAATATTTTTTGGAAGATTTGACCTGAGATAATTCCTCAGCACTTGCCAACAAAATAATTTTGTGTAACCTCTATTTTTCCAAAAAAAATTATTCAATTTTATACCATGTTTTTGACATTTGCTTTACGTATGAGTTGCATAGCGACGTTCCTAAATGCCGATAAAATGCAAAAAATGTCTCTGCAACGCAAGTTTGCATTTAAAACATGTTTAGCATTCCATACGCATTTTTTTAAATTATGCATTGCAACAGGCGTTTAGGAAGTCGGCCTTATTAAACTAAACTAACACATAGTACATATGTATACGTAGAATAATATAATAAATATATATTTTGTTTTGAAAATATTTACATATGTTGTTTTATTGATTATAAAATTCCGGAAGTTAAAGACAGTAGGGGAAATAATTTTTTATACTCTTCGATAATTTTCATCACTTTCAGTTTTCTCTTATGAAAGAGATAACACATTCGAACTACATCTCCGTTTGAAAAGTCTTGTGCGTAAACTACATTATAAATACTAAAATCTGCATATCAATTTTTAAATTCCTCTTTTTTTAATGTTCTTTGAAAATTTCATTTCTAAATTTCTGAAAAAAGTCCTTATTCACCTTTCTAGGTTAAATTTTTTTTAATACTGAGTAAATAGATTAATCCTAGACAACTCTTATAGCTATTATATAGTGTCGAAAGAGGTGCTATTGGAAATGAGCATGATCGGTCCATGGCCTACGAGACAGCAGCCAAACACCACGCCTACCTCTAATTTTTTTATGTCATTTGGAACATTAAAGTAACTCCAATCAAATAAATAAATCTATGGGGCGATAAAAAATTATTAAATAAAAAAACATCAAGTGAAAAAATTAGTGATCGCCCATATCTTTTGAGTTACTGTTGCTCTGAATTTTTTAAACCATACACCACAAAAAGTAGAAAAAGGGGATGACTAAGGTTCTCATGCGGTTTTTAATATCTACAATATCCATTTCCAATCCATATTTTCCAAGTCACAGGCCTCTGAAATTTTCTAATTTTTTTAAATATCAATATGGATATCGTCTTAAAGGTTTTAAAAAGATCTTTAAGGATATACTAAAATTTTTAAAATGCTGAATCCATTAAGAGCCGGTGTAATTTTTATCTAAATTTATACATATGCAGTACCAAATCTTTTTTATTTGTTAATTCTCTGTCACCCTTATATATACCTTTTTTGATTAGAGTCACTACACTAAACTAGATTTATATGGATGGTGAAGCGTATATAAGATTTGGCATAACCGAATATGACACTCTTGTTTTCTTTGATTTTAATTCAGCTTTTGATATAACACCTAGAAATTAATTATTTTAAAAGGTTGTTCAGGAATAATAAAAAAAACTTGTACGATTATTAGTGAGATCTTAATTCAATAAATTATTTTGTTAGACCCTTTTAAAGTAACTAGGTAGCAAAAGAAAATTAGTGACGATTATTCATACAGACAGCAATTAAAAAGGGAAAATTAGCAGTCGAAGATGTGATGTGTAGCTTGAACTGGATAATGCAAAGCACATTCTAGACCCACCCTAACATGCTGACATTATTAAAGGCCAAATTAGAATAAATAGAAATAAACAAAAAATTAGGCTCCTCCCTCATACTTCGAACTTCACCTTTCACGATTATATTAAAATATTTAAATTTCATTTTCCCCTCTAGCGGCAATTAAGTAACATTTAATTTTTAATAAAAAAAATATTAAATTATTACTAAATTATTAATTAGATATATAAGATATAAAAAAAATAAATTAAGTGTTCTATAGAAATGAAAAAAACATAGTGCAAATATATTTTAACCTATTTTAAAGATTTAAGTAAATAAGTTTCCATATTTAAGGCCAGGATTCACTATTATATACAATCGTACGATTTAATCACATAAAAATCAGACAGAGTTCTGTATTACTTTAAAAATCGTTTCAAAATGGCAACGCAAGTGCCACACTATTATATTTCCTGCAGAATGCAGGCATTTGTCCATTCTATTTAAACAGCTCAGCAATACCAAAAAACTAAACTTATCCTTTAAGCGAAAAATTATTCTAAGGGAAGTACTTCTGTTAACAAGTCACATTACTCCCACGATTTTAGTATAACTGACTAGCGTTTCCAACATTTTGTGGACACCAATATCATTTTTTTTTTTTTTTTTTGGGTTATGATATTGTTGTTTGCTTTACAAAATTTTAGCTGATTCTTTAGCCGTCAGATGCATTTTTTCTTGAGTTTTACTGTGAATTCGGGATTGCCAAAACGGTTTTAAAACCAATAGACTTTTTTGCATATACCATTGAATTGAAGGTTTAAAAAGTAAAGCTAAAGTTGTTTTTAAATGACTTAGCACCGACTTTATCAAAACAATACTTTGATATACACGCAAGGACAAAAGTGGTCATATATACCCAAAATTTCATATATTCGCCAAACAAAAAGTGCAAAAAAATAATTTTGTGTACCAGACATATTTAATTCCGTTTTAGTTATGAAACAAAAACCAACATTTTTTTTCAACTCAAAAAATAACGATAAATCCAGAAAAAACTAATTATAAAGATGGACAAAAGTGTTCATACATAACAGAAACGTTTTTGACTTCCAAAAAGTAGTAAGTGTTAGATTAATTCTTAAAGCGTTAATATTTTGTTGGGCCACCGTTAACATCAATCGCTGCCTGCAGACGTCTCGGCATTGAAGCGACAAAATTTTCGGTCATGTCAGGATTAATTTCGGACCAGCACTTTTGCAATGCTTCTTTTAACGTTTCTCTGTTGGTAACACTAACATAACCGATTTTTCGCTTTAAAATATCCCAAACGTGCTCAATCAGGTTTAGGTCGGGTTAACTGACATCTCGCCTAGAGAGCTTCTTCGGTCGTCTAGATCTTGGCTTAATCTCTACGGAACCAGTTTTTTTTTTGTACTTTTTGATTATGTATTGAACAATGGCAAAAGAAATTTAAAATTTTTTGCTAATTTCGCGGTAAGATTTTCCTGCTTTACGCTCTTGAACAATAAGATCTTTTACATCGATACCAATTTGTTCACGCTTACTCATCTTGACAATTGAAAACTATTTTATTACAAAAATACCGGTTGCAAATTATAATTAAAACAGAAGAGACTACATTGTATGAACACTTTTGTCCATCTTTATAATTTGTTTTTTCTGTATTCGTTATTTTTTGAGTTGAATGAAAATGTTTGCTTTTGTTTGATAATTAAAATGGAATTAAATATGTCTGGTACACAAAATTTTTTTTTGCACTTTTTATATGAAATTTTGTGTATGTATGAAGACTTTAATCCTTGACTGTACATACATACATATATACTTTTTAAGCTTTTCTGTTGAAATTAATTCCTTTTATTATTTTTTTTTTTAATTTGCACAAATTTACTTCAGCTGCAGTTTTTCATTTTCTAAAATCAATCAATTTTACTTTTTACATTTGTTTCTTATTTTCAATAATAAATTGTAGCAGCTGATAAGAGATGGATAATCTATTTAATTGTACTTTGTTACACATTGTGTACAAACATTTTATTTATTTAAGGTGTCACCCAGTTAAAGCCAGTTCATTTTAAAATATACTTTATCTTTCACTATAGTATTAGAAAAGTTAATAACAAGTCTTAAAATTAAAGTAGTTTATAAAAGAAACCGACTATGATTATTGGCTATTATCTTTATCATAATTACACTGTGCTTTAATATTTTTAACCATACATAGTTTAAAAAAGTCAAATTCAACACTATTGTTCAAATCGTTTTTCCATTTTAAGCGACTGTTAGTATCTTTATATAAACAATTTAAAGAACGTTTACAAATTTGATACATTTTTTAACGTTTTTTATACCCTTTACCACAAAAAGTGGAAAAAGGGTACATATAAGTTTGTCATTCCGTGTGTAATTTCTACAATATCCATTTCCAACCCCATAGAATATATATAATCTAACTTCTTATGCAGAGCGAAGTCAACTGAGCAATGACCGTCTGTCCGTCCGTAAAAATAAATATGTCAATCGATCAGATATAGTGTCGAAGAGGTGCTATTTGAAAACAGCATCATCGGTCCATGTCCTTCGAGGCAGCAGGCAAAACACCACGCCTACCTCTAATATTTTCATGTCATTTGGAGCAATAAAATAAATGTATGGGCTTATAGAGAATTAAAAAATAAGAAAAAAAAACATCGCGTACACAAACAACAGCTACAGGCGTCCATTCACGTACATGTACGCAAATGAAACATATTCGTGGATTTCAAAATTCAAAATTTTGTAACACACATAATTGTTAAGAAAAGAAAAATATGTAGGGCTTGGTTTTTGGTTTTGAACAGAACATTGTGTGTACGATGAGTGTACTTTCAGAACTCTGGTTTAAAGCATAATTTCCTCACGTCTTTTACTTTATTCGTCCACTTTCTGGAAATGTTTTTCCATCGCTGTTTTTCTTCTTTTTAAAGAAGAACAAAACGGATAATATACTATCTTTTAGCAAACAGAGAAGCAAGTAAATTTTTGAATCATTTGCATCAGTAATCGGTGTCTCATTTATAACGACTGGAGTTTCGCTATCAATAACAAATTCTGATTCAATTAATCTTTTGTTGATAAAAAGATCATCCAACTCCCTAGTAGAACATACAATAAAAAGTGGAACGAAATAATTTTAATTATCACATAACAAAAAATAACTCAATTTTTAATATATGTATTTATAAATACAATTATATCTATAAACATACTGTTACGTTTTTTTAAATAATAAACGTTTTATTTATGAGTTCTTTATTTGTAAAATAATTACACACACAACTTTTAGAGTTTTAATTAGATTACACTTTATTTAGTCAATTATTTGACGATTTAACTATTCGCGATTAATAATACACGCTGGCAACTTTAATTGTTGTACCACAAGATCTTAACTAGATGACGCTCACAATATGAATGAATCAGCACGTATTGGCGTTGCTTTTATATACTCTATTTTTAGGCGTTCTTGAATATTCGAGATTTTCTACCGCCATCTACTGCGTAGTTAAAATTGCTGCGCTGCCACTTTTATCTCAGACACATTAGTGAGCATTGTTATTTACTTCTAGAACCTTCAATCATTATTTAAAAACACATGTTGTGTATTTTTATTTAGTTGTTATACAATGCAGGTGTGTGTATGTTTGTGTATTGTGTTTGCTTAGTCATCGCTTTGTGTTAGTTGTTTTTGTTTTGCAATAAAGATGTTTTATAGAAACTTCTAGCTTTGAAAACAAACACAATAGGCCATTTCGTTTCACTTTCTTGGCCTCAATTATTTTTAACATCTTTTTATGATTTCAATAAAGGATCTTTGTAAAACTGCCGCCTACTTAAGCCTTTTCGTCCCGAATGGGCTCAACATTACCTCTGCCATATTTAGCCAACCGCTCCAGGTGAACTATCTTCATTTTGGACCTAAGATTATGATATCTCTGTATCCGGTAAACCACGTCATTCAATTTCTTTATCACCTTGTACGCTCCCTCCCAGTGGGTTTGCAGTTCAGGGGATAATCCTTTCTTGCGTTGCGGGTTAAATAGTAGAACAATTTGTCCTTCAGTAAACCCCTCCGAGTTTACTGCTCGATCATATCTGGCTTTCATCTTATCGCTGGTCATTTTAATGCGGTTACGGACAAACTCATGAAGCTCATGCAGGTCTTCTTGTGCCTGGAGAATGTTTCCATTGTTTTCGTGCGCTGGTCCAGGTTTAACACAAAATTTTAAATCTGCTGGCAGTTTTAGTTCTGTCCTAAACAAAATTTTTGCTGGACTACGTAAGGTTCAATCGTGTATAGCTGACCGGTACGCCAGTAGAAATTTGGGTATGTGCTCATCCCAATCCTTTTGGTGTGTACTGACCACTTTCCTGAGATATTCCTCCAGGGTACGATGGAATCTTTCCACCATGCCATCAGACTGTAGATGTAGCAGTGTCGTTCTCGTCTTTTTGATGCCATAAACGTCGCACATCTCTTTAAATATAGCCGATTCAAAATTTCGTCCCTAGCCTGAATGTAGTTCTAGTGGAATACCGTATCGACACACCCAATTGTTCACAAGGGCGTCTACCGCTGTTTTGGATTTTTGGTTTGGAATGGCATACACTTCGGGCCATTTGCTAAAATAATCCATTACCACTAGTACATATCGGTTTCCAGCATCACTGACAGGGAATGGACCTGTGATATCAATAGCTATCCGCTTAAATGGTGCACCTGCGTTATACTGTTGAAGTTTGCCACGTCTTTTTCTTACAGGACCCTTGGCTTTTATGCACTGTACGCAATTAGCTATCCTATCGGCTACGTATTGTTGGCAGCCTACCCAGTAAAATCTCTGCTTTATCTTTTCCAGAGTTTTTATTATACCCAGATGGCTGCCGCTGGGACTGTTATGGAACTGCTTAAGTATCTCATTTCTCTTAGAAGTTGGCACGACAATTAATTCCGTTGTAGTTTTGCCATCTGTACTTTCCCAAGATCGATATAAGCAGCCGTCTTCTACTTTCAGGCTATTCCACTGAGCCCAGTATGATTTTGCTAGTTGGCTCTCTGCCGATATTTTATTATAATTTGGTCTCCTGTTGTTTTGCTTAGCCAATATCATTTTTGCTAAAATTGGGTCGTCATTCTGGGCGTTCGACCAGTCTTCCCTCGATCCAATTTGGGTGAGCCGCACATCAACAACGCACTCCTTTTTCTCTATTTTTATGCAGTGCTTGCACTGCATCAGCATTATTGTGCTTTCCACCTTTTTTATGCACAATTCTAAAGTCATAGCTCTGCAGGCGTTCAACCAAGCGTGCAAGCTAGCCCTCAGGATTCTGAAATTGCATCAACCAACGTAATGCGGAGTGGTCCGTCCTTAAGATGAAATGTTGACCATATAAGTACTTGTGGTAATATTTAACACACTCCAGCACTGCCAAAAGCTCCCGTCGTGTAACGCAGTTATTTCTTTCGGGCTTAGAGAGCACCCTGCTGTAATAGCCAATGACCTTTTCTGTTCCATTAATCTCCTGGGAAAGCACTCCTCCTATTCCATAGCCACTTGCATCCGTGTCCAATACGAATTTCTGTCCAGCTACTGGATAAGCAAGGACTGGTGCTGTACACAAAAGTTTCTTGAGCTGCTGGAAAGCTTTTTCCGCTGCTTCACTCCAGTGGTATGGTTGCGACGTCCTAGTCAACTCATGCAAGCTAGCAGCTACTTGAGCAAAGTTTGGCATAAATCTCCTGTAGTATATGCAAAGTCCCAGGAAACTACGCAGCTCATGAAGATTTTGTTGCGAGGCCTGGTGTTTACCGCCAGTACTTTTTTTATTTATTTATTTTCCAATAATCCAATACATTTTAGTTGCCTCAGCGCCTTATAGGCATTGTTGAGGCGAGTTGGTAAAAATTACATATTAGTTATGATTATCAGTATTAAAAAAAGGAAAATATATATATATATATATATATATATATATATATATATATATATATATATATATATATTTGTTATAATTATATATTTTGAGATCAAAACTATTTTATATCAGAAGTTCTTAAAAGTTTTTAAATAAATAATCTTTCAAAGATTTTTTAAATATTGAAATTCTATTTAACATTTTTAAGTATTGTGGTAAGTTATTAAACTCATTACTTCCCATGTATTCAATTCTTTGCTTGGTTGTTTCCAACATACACCTTGTTACTGACAAATTACTGTTATTCCTTGTATTGTATAACCGATATTGTGCACAATTTTAAAGACGTATATCAAAATTTGCAATTTATAAGTGCCATAAATTGGCAAAACTGTTTTGAATTTATCGTTATGTAGTGATAATATTGGGAACATAATAGGAAGATTAGAAACCACTTTTAAGGCTTTATTTTGGCACCGTTGAAGTGATTTAAGCTCATTACATTGCTTCCATCCATATACGGCAGTTAAATAATTCATATGACTTTGAATAAGGGCATTGAATATTAAAAATTTTGTATGACGATCAAATTTATTTTTAAACTTGTACGAAAATCCAGTAACTTGAGCAACTTTTGTTTTTATATGTTGTATATGTTGATTCCAAGACAAATTACTCTGTAGATATACACCCAGGTACTTTATTGAGTTAACATCGTAAATTTCTCTACCATCAACAAAAACACTAAACTTTATGTTATTGTTACAATACGGTTTAAATCGAATCAACTTTGTTTTATTTGCATTCAATATAAGCTTATTTATTCTAGTATATTCTAAAATAAGAGCAGCTTCACGTTCCATATAAGCTTTTGCTACGGTTTCATGCTTATATGGGTAAAATAAACAGCGTAAATAACCAGCTTCCCATGTAATCCAATGTTTTTAACATCATTAAGATAAATTGAAAAAAGTAAAGGCCCCAAAACACTGCCTTGCGAAACACCATGCTCGACAGGTTTCAACAAGCTCTTATCTGAGTTAATTTTAACGTATTGTTTGCGATTTACCAAGTAATTTTTAAAAAGAGACAATTCCTTTCCACAAATTCCGTGATATCTTAGTTTTTTAACAAGAATATCATGGTCTATGACATCGAAAGCTTTTGTTAGATCAAAGAAAATACCAGCTACGCCACAATATCCTTCATCCAATCTCTTACATATAAAATTTACGAATTTAAAACAGCTTCCTCGGTACCACATCCTTTCCTAAAACCATATTGATAGTCGTATAACAAATTATTATTATATACGTGGTAAAATATTTTGAATTTCACTTTTCACGCGATCATAATCACAAATAATCGCACATCTCTCCTAAAAACTTGGGTTTGATCTTCAATTCCTATTTCACATGATAAGAGGTTATGGTCTGAAAGTCTATTTTCCACAGAGCCAATAAGAAAGGGACTTGATATGTTACTATAAACATGGTCAATAGAAGTTCCACTATCAGGACGAGTAACTAATGCGTGGTAATTTATAAAATCAAAATTAGCTAGTAAATTTATAAGGTCTTCTGATAAAATTATATTCAAAGTGTCAATATTTGAATCACCAACAAAAAGATATGGATTTCGACCAACATTAATTAAAATATTTTCCAAATTTGACAGAAATCTATTTGTTTCGCACTTTGGTGATCTATAAAATGACACACGTTTGATGGGTTTACCATTAAATTTGTTGCTGTTTAGTGTTAAAATAATTGATTTAACAAAGTCCTTACTTACACACGATTCAACTTCGTATTTCAAGCTTTGGGATATAAAAATTGATGTACCACCATAACTATTTGACCTACAACAATGAATCGAATTATAACCAGCTATTTTATAAATTTGAGCCAAATCTTTACGAATTCAGGTTTCCTGAACAGCAATAGTATTGGGTAGCCGGGGTAGGTTAGCAACTAGAGTTTTAAACTTATTAAACTTTCCAATAGAAGAAAAACTTCTGATATTGATTGATATTACGTTAAAAAATATACTTTTGTTATTATTTACAAAATTTTTGAATGATTTTAAAGTAGAAAAATATCGATTATTACTCATAAAAATAAAAAATAAGAAATATTTACATAAACAAGTTAGTTATAAAGATTAAACATCGTTGAAATCTTCATGTGGAGCTAAGTTCTGCGACCTACATTTTTGCTTGTTGGTGGCTGCTTCAAGTAACAGATCATTAATTTCTTCTTCACTTCTTATGATTTTGGCTTGGACAACTCACTTCTTTTAGTAAAAACTTTCCCACCAACAGCATAAACGCTGCGATATCCAACTTGTTTAAAAGATTTGGCATAATTCAATAAACTCATTGTTTCTCTACTAAGTAATCATTGACAAACACTTTTTTAGTTGATTCATTTTCCATTAATTTAGGCTTAATTGACATCATTATATCTTTTGCTTTTTTAGATTTAAACTTCACCACCATTACTTGCTTTTCTTCGTTATTTTTATTTTTCTATTCACTCGATGTATTCCTCTTCTTAATGAAATAAGCTTCATCAATAACTTCTGGTTGAAATTCTACACCGGCATCACCTGACAGTTTTAAAACAGTATCAGCAGCAGACATCCCATCTATCACTTTAACGCCTCTTATCAAACAATCATTTCTGACCCGTTGATCGTTTAAAAATCTTACAGAATTTTGTAATGTTTTTACTTCTTCTTTTAACATCTTGTTTTCCTTCTGAACAATTTCCAATTTCTTTTTGTTTTCAGCTACTCCTCTCAATATGTCGTCATATTGCTTGGACATAAAAGTCATAGTTTCATGCAAATGCGACAGCTGATCGAGCTTTTTCAGTTCTGTTTTTATCTCGTTCAACTCTTTTTTAAGCGTCCCACTATTATTGTTATTATTACCATCATACAAATGGCACACAAATTCTTCTTCTTAATGTTTAAGTAAATACTCATATTCACGTTTATTTAATGCTGTACAAACTACATGATATTTTTTTGAGCACTTGTCACATTCAATAAACTCACCGTCATCTTTGATTTCCAAGCTACATTGAGTGCATATCACTTTATTGTTTTGAATGCTTCGGCGACATTTAGGAGGCATATTTCATATCATTCGAATTACCCGTAGTTAGATTAATTAAATGCGAAGTTTTATTAAATTAAACTTAATCGGTTTAATTTAAATTAATAAAAACTTTTATAATCACCAGGAAAAATTTGACGTTTACACGGTAGGGTTACCAACTCATTTGTCTTCATTAGTTGACACGCCCTAGCCTCTTACACGATGTCCTAGTTATTTGACCTCCTTTTGAAACAAAGCACATTTCTTAACACTTAATTTTAATCCTGCAGCAGTTATACGCTTAAAAACTTCATCCAGGGTTTTGAGATGTTCATCAAAAGTCTTCCCCATCACGATTATGTCATCCAGATTAGTGTATCGTCTTCCAATTGAGACCCTTAAGCACACGTTCCATTAAACGCTCAAAAGTAGCTGGAGCGTTGCAGGGCCCGAATGGCATTACCTTGAACTGCCATAAACCACCACTTGCGCTAAAGGCAGTTTTCTCCTTGCCTTTATCAGCTATCTCTACTTGCCAATAGCCGCTCTGCAAGTCCAAGGTAGAAAACCATTCCGTTCCAGCCAACGTGTCTAAGGTATCGTCAATTCTAGGCAACGGATAACTGTCTTTCTTGGTGACATCATTAAGCTTCCTGTAGTCAACGTAAAACCTGGTACTGCAGTCCTTCTTCTTAACTAAAAGCATTGGTGAACTCCACGGACTCGAGAATGGCTCCATGACTCCGTTCCTTTCCATTTCGCTTACAAGTTCTTTGACCTCATTTCGTTTTGCTAGGGAAACACTTCTGGGTGCTTGTTTTATAGGCCTCGCTTCGCCAGTATTAATTTCATGTTTAACAACTGCCGTTCTACCTTGGTTTTTATTATTTAGGGCGAAGACGGAGGCATGTTTTCTCAGCAACTGCTTTGCTTTGTTTCTGTCAGGAGGTTAGTCCTGCCACCCATTTTTGCACCTGTTCTCCTAATGAATCTCTTTCTGTGTCTGTTATTTTAGGACATACTGTATTCGCCGCACAATTAATTATGGCTTCTGCTGGCTCACATCGACCATCTCCAAATTTCTGTTAATTGTTTTTGCGCTATTGGACAAATTAAGTACTCTCACAGGAACTCTGCCATCGTCGCAGATTTTCACGAGGGCTTTTGCGGTTATGATGTCGTCTTTTAGTTCTTTTGGTTCCACCACCCACAACCCGTTATCCTCACAATCTGTCTTCACACGTGCCCATTCTATAGTTTCCGCCTGAGGTGGTAATTTCTGACGTTCAACGGCAAATAGCTTCTTTAATGTGGTCCTGCTGTCATATCCAACATCCAGGGGTATCTCCACATTGCGCCAGATCATTAATTGTTCGCCCATATGCAGACTAATACTTTGGGCTATCATAAATTCTGCACCAATGATAGCTTCATCCACTATATCGGCAACAACAAATACATGGTCAGCGCTGATGTTTGCAATAGTCATTCTTACCCTGGCTCTTCCATAGACAGTGGCTACTTCGCCAGTAGCAGTGCGCAGTCATTATTTAACGGTTCCACCGCCCTTTTTACCAAATCGGTCCTTATAATTGACTGAGATGCTCCTATGTCTATGGTGAGGACTTGCTTACTTCCGCTTATAAGACCGCAAACAGTAAGGTTGCTATTTTTCTGTTGTACAATGGAAATGGAGATTGTGGGGCCATCGGTTGTGGGAGCCAGCACTTGCCCCTTAGTGCTAGCTCGATTTAGTTTAACGGTGACTCATGAGATTTGGTGTTGTTGGCCCGCTTGTTATCCCTTGCTGGCGAAGCAGATCTTGATCTTCTCTTTGCGGATCTACAGTTGCGCTGAAAATGGCCAGCCTTACCGCATTCAAAGCATTTAGCGCGAGAATTACTTTTTTCCTCCTCCATTATCTGTTTGACTAACTCCTTTATCTCGCTTCTACTATCTGTGTTACAAGTTTCAGTATCAAGACATCGCACCTTGTACACCTGTTGCTTCGAGATGATTTTTGCATAGCACAAACAGCATATTTAATATCTGGATCCCGTATGCCATTCACAAATGCTTCAATCTTAAACTGATCCAGGGTGATCTTCGCCTGGGTAAGTCAGCTGCACCAAACGTACAATTTCCACGGCGAAGTCTTGCAGCGTCTAATTTGCCCTCTGCACCCTGCCTCGTAACTCCATTCTGTAGAGTTCTCTTTTATGCTCGCCACCGTTACGTTGTAAGGCTACCAATAGCTTTTTCTTCATTGTCCCGTCTATCTTTGCTGGCCACTGTTTCGAACTGGAACTTAAAAACATTAAAAGGTGCGCTGCCGTCAAAGCTCGGGGTTTTAATCTTGCTGCCATGCTCAGAGATAACTTTCACCGGTCCCTCTCGAATTTGAAGTTCGCCCATTTGCACTTTTAATTTATGTAACTCTTCGTCTACTTTTCTGTCTAGGCCGCACAATTTTTGTTCTACGATGTTCACTCGTTTGTCGAAGACTTCTGATATTTCTTCGAATTTCTCATTTACCTTCGCTAATAGCCTTTTCCCGTTGACGTCAGAGCTTTCCGGCATTGCTTTAAAGCTTTCTTGAAATGTTTCTTGAAGCTTCTGGTTTTTTTCTTCTACTTTCTTCATCTGGTTCTGGTTTGTTTCTTCTATTTTCTTCATTATAGCGGCAAACATTGAATTTAAGTCTATAACGCTGTTTGTTGCTGAAGAACATACTTCAATCTCTTCTTTTTTCTCTTTTTCTCCGAATTCGTATGTCCCAATATCGATACCTCGCTGCTTAAATTCATCTATTAACCGCTTTTGCAATTCCGCTTTATTGCCCGCTGTCGGTAGATCTAACTTGCTCAGCTCCATATTTAGCTGCTCAACTTTTAGCTCGTCAAATTTCATTATAACTATTTATTTATTATTTTGCAATCCCACTTCTGACACCAGTTGTTACGTTTATTTAAATTATAAACGTTTTATTTGTGAGTTCTTTATTTGCAACATAATTACACACACAACTTTTAGAGTTTTAATTAAATAACACTTTATTTAATCAATTATTTGACGATTTAACTATTCGCGATTAATAATACACGCTGGCAACTTTAATTGTTGTACCACAAGATCTTAACTAGATGACGCTCACAAAACGAATGAATCAGCACGTATTGGCGTTGTTTTTATATACCCTATATTTAGGCGTTCTTCAACTGCGTAGTTGAAAATGCTGCTACTTTTATCTCAGACACATTAGTGAGCATTGTTATTTACTTCTAGAACCTTCAATCATTATTTAAAAACACATGTTGTGTACAAGGCGAATTAAATACAAGGTGATAGCGGTTGACAGTTAGAATACCGGGGGAAAGAATTGAGTTCGCCACCGCTATCACCTTATACTTAATTCGCCTTGGTTGTGTATTTTTATTTAGTTGTTATACAATGCAGGGGGGTTAGTATGTAACTCGATTCAAAAGTTCGAACAGCTCGACAGTTGTATTCGATCCGAATTTGAGTTCTTACCATGTAACACTTTCGGATCGAGTGAAAAGTGCTGCCAGTACTAATTGGAACTATTTTTGGCAGTACTTTCGAATGTATTATTCAAATTTGGCAGAATTTCCTACGCAAAAATGTCAAAAATATCAAAATAATAAAAATAAAAGTTAACAAGAAATATTTGTTTATTATAAAAATGGATTCGGTTGCCCTTTGGTTAGAAAGTGAAGATGAAATGAAATAAAATAAAAAACAATTTATAACAATTTTTATTTTCAACGTCCAATTTAAGTTCATGGTCGAATTTCCTTTTTGCAAGCTTATAATTTTTCTCGTATATCTACTTGCCTTTTTTTGTATTTAACTAGAGATTTTAAACTAGTACTTATTTCTTCTAACACTGATATGGAGCGCTTGTGGTACTCCATTTGATTATTGACTTGCTGTTCCAGCAATGTTTGCTTTGTCAGCACAGCGCGATTGAATGGTGCTCGTGGTGTGATGGGTGTGCGAGCAGTTGATGAATAACGCGGTGGGGAAGGGGCAGACACCAATTCATCTGTCTCCCCCATATCATGTTGGTTACACATGTAATCATGTACATTGTAAACATCTTGCTCGGCGTTGTTACTGGTTCCCGTAATGCGGTTCTTCCGCAATTAGGCCTTAAGGTGGGTCTTGTGGTCTGCGCAAACCTAAGGAGAAAAAATTAATTTAAATTATGGACAAACTATTTATTACTTACCTTTTTCCAACTAACCACTTCCCGCATTGGTGGACCGGCTGCATTTAGGTCTTCTACCAATCGTGCCCATAAATCGTTGGTGTCTTGTTTGGCGTCCGTAGCTTTTATGTACCCCTTAGCCAACTGTGGATGCGCTGTCATAAAGTTGACCATGATCTCAAATTGGCTTTGCTTGGTATTTAAATTTTTCGTAGTATTTTTCTTATTGAAAAAGACTTGAATTAACATTTATCAATCAATATATATATATATATATATATATATTTAAGAAATACTTATATTTTTTAGCGTTTGCTATCGTTGTTTCGATTTTTAAAGATTTGTTTATGTATCATCCATTAACTTAACATCAAACGACTACAAATTTTAACTTTCGACCGACTTTGACATCTAAATTCGAAATATATAGTGAAGCAAATCCGAAGGTAGAGTATGAGTAGGCGACAATCGGATATGGCAACTCGAAAGTAGGAAATGTATTTGCGAATTCGAGTTAGTTGGTAGAAAAAATCCGAATTCGTAATATTTAACTTTCGAATAGAGTTACATAGTTACCCCCTAGATGTGTGCAAGGCGAATTTAATTCGCCTTGGGTGTGTGTATGTTTGTGTATTGTGTTTGTTTATTTCTCGCTTTGTGTTAGTTGTTTTTGTTTCGTAATTAAGATGACTTTAGCTAAGTTGAAACAATATTCTTCACTTATCATTTTAAGGCTAGCAATTTTGCCAACCTTTGGTCTTAATTGCTTTATCAGATTAATCAACAACTTCGTTGACGCATTCAGCCACCAAGTTTTGCTTTCAACGTCTAAAACTGTAGGCAGTTCACATGTGTTGTCTTCATTTCGAATGAAGATTATTTCTTCATATTCTTCATTGCCCATGACCTGCTGCGATACTCGATATTCCACATCTACAATTGTTTCAGTAAACGCAAACATTGGAACAAGTCACGTTTACATACATACATTTGTATACCTCTTCTATGCGCGATTTTTGTAATCAGACTTGAAGTACCCAAAGCCAAACTTCAAGTATGATCGAAGATGTGTATGCATGTTTGTAAACGAGATTTTGGCCGAAATATTTCTCAATTATGTTCTGTTTTCTTACCTTCTTCCAGCTTCTCAAATGTTCCTGGAGTACATGAAATGTGTTTGTTGTCAACTTTAAATTGGGTTTTTGGCCGAAATAAGTATGTATGTATTTACACTAGAAAGTATAAAACTCTAATTGAAGCTTTAAATATTTATCTTTTTATTGAAAACTTTATTTTTAACACATATGAACATAATTACACATGAACATCCTTTTGAATTAGCATTACTCATCAGCTGTTCAGTAAAATATCTGCAAAATGCTGTTTGCGGACTTTTTTGCAAATTTTTATAATTGGTAGCAATTGAGAATAAATTTGGTTAATTTCTCTATCACGAAGCTGCTGGAAAAGTAAAGAAACAGACCTATTATTTTTGTAAATAGACAATTTTTAGACTTTTTACATACTTTGGAATAAATATTTAAAATATATTTTTCAAAATTTAAATTTAAAAAAAATGAAACGCCACACCGACATAGTAGTCGACACAGCTTGTATCTTATATGTCATTTTTTTGAATTAAAAATGCTACAATTGTGATGGCGAAAGTATCGAAGAATAATTGGAAAAATTTCAAAGGAATGTATTAAGATGTATATAAAACTGCAGTTTCTTTTTATCTGGGAAACATTTAGATAAAAATGTACTTCTGTTCTTAGTACTTTCTAGTTGAAGTATTCATAATAATTTCAGTTATCGCTTATAACTAAAAAGTTTCTTGTATGGGGAATTTGTAAATATTTAACACGCTTGGTTTTAATAGATGTCATAGAAATGTAAAGCTTTCAATATTTTATTGTTTCTAGTATTTTTTATTTTGATGGACAAGCAAACACGTGTTATTTATACTGACACTCTTACATTATATTTAAAATATTTTTTAGTTATAAATCAGATCTACTTCTTTAAAAAAACACTTAAGTGACATTACTGAAATACCATAAAATCATATTTTTTTAGGTCTGTTCCAAGGTAAATTAATAACAGGTATACTCACGGAAATTAATACAATACTGGGAAAGAATTAGGTACAGACAAGGCGAATTAATACAGGTGACCGCACGGCTACAACAATCCAACAACACAAAAAACAACAGGCAATTTGTTGCTACAAAATTATGTATGTTGTCAAAAAAATCTTGTAAAAAAACAAAATAAAAAAATATATTTGATGAAAAAAAGTGGTTGTAATTATCAGAATAAGAAAATTATAAAAATTAAGTTACATAAAAATAAAAATACAGGAAAAGTGACCAAAATTCTTTTGTACTACTAGTTTGCCCAAATCACATGCATTGTTCCATTCTTGCACGTTGACCATTTGAAGACTAACATAATCTTCCACAAAAAACCAAGAAATTATAAATATGTTAACAACAATTCTTTTTACGCATATTTTGATTATAAACATCAGGAACTGCAAATAAGGTTCCATGTTGTGGTAGTTTTCTCTAGGAATTTCAATTGTTTGTTTTCTATTAGCAATCAAAAAAAATTAAATTAAAAAAATTTAACAAATTATTTTTTTTTTGACAAATTTTTTTGACAACTGTAATGTATACAGCTGATGGGCTTTTTCGCCCGTGCGTTTACCTGTATTATTTCGCCATGGGTACAGAGGATATTATCACTTTTGACAATCGAAGATGGAATAATTCTTGCGAAAAAAAACCGACTTCAAAACAGATTTCATCTGTCTGCCTATAACAGCTCAGGTGTATGGCCACATAAATTAGGTTACATTAACTATTGGGACACACTTATATCTCCAAACTTTATACTTTTTCAACTGTTCAATAGTTTGGCAATATACATCAAATTGCAGCAACTATAGAGTCACTCTTTAATTTCCAAATTCAAATTATATACTTGCTGTTGTAGTAGATTTAGCAAACAGGTTCTGTGTAAACGTCAACTGTAACAGTTCAATAGATTGCCCATATACATCAGATTATATCAACAATATAATTTTTAATATAACGTTTTTGTACTTCTTATTATACCAAATTAAGTAGTGGACATTCTGTCTAAAATTAAGGTGTTTGTATGCTACGGTTCAAAAAATACGGCCATAAAGAACAAATTACATTAATTTTGGGAACACCCTTTAATTTCTAAATTCAAATTATAAGCTTCTTGTTGTAGCGGACTTAGCAAAACATGCCCTTGTAAATTTTAGATGTCTGTCTAAAACGGTTCAAAAGTCCGGCCACATACACCATATTATATCAACTATTGGGACACCCGTTTATTTCCAAATCTAAATTTTATACTTGTTGTTATAGATGATTTAGTAATACAGGTTCTTTGTAAATTTCAATCGTCTGTCTACAACTGTATGGCCATATACCAAATTAAATAAACATTGGTGCACCCTTTAATAATGGCCATAGCAATCGACATTCTGTCCAATTTGCAAGCCTTTGTCTATAACGGTTCAAAAGATAGCCCCATATAAGTAAATTTACATCAATTATGGGGGTACCCTTTAATTTTTAGATTTATTTTTGTATCATTTTTTGTTTTTGGGAGCAATAGTAATACGCAGTCATTTTAAATTTTACAGAATCGCCCACTACAGTTCATAATACACGTAAAAATATGTATGTTGTATGGGGACACCCTTTACTTCTTAAGGTTATGAACTGTTAAAAGCGGAACCAATCTGTAAGCATAATCTATCATATTACCAAAAATTCAAAATCGGATCAGAAATGACTGAGTTCTGGAGGCACAAATATAAAAAAGCAACATTCAGCCGAATTGTATAAGCTCCTTCTTTTTTTGAAGTCGGTTTAAAATCACAATAGTTACCTGGGCTGTTAAGGCCACCTGATATTAATTCGCCTTATGTCTGTTCCAGATGCATAACAAAACAGTCCGAACTCGGACAAATTCGTCCAAAAGCGTTCCAGATAACAATTTTTGTACAATTTTCAGAGAAAATGAGAGAGTAAAATTTTTCATTTCCTGTACAAAGTTGTACGAACTCTTTCTTTGGGTAAGTTCGGACTGGAAATAAATTATCAACAGTTGATAATCGACTGTTTTTTGTTTACTTTAAAAATCAAATAATTTTTAAATATTTGTTGTAAGTACTTGCACACATACATATATGTGGATATTTATCATTTTTCTTAATAAAATATGCTTTTATAGATCATTGAAGAAGTCATGGGCACATCAAGTGAGTCTGATCAAGACTACATTTTGGACTTAATTGCTAAAGATTCTGATAGGGAGAAATTTTTGTTGGAAGTAGAAAAAAGAAACAGCATTAATTAATATTTAGAAGATGTGGTGTCTCAAAACACAGAGGACGAATTTAGAAAACATTTATAGTTTTAAAACAGTTGTATTTAACTTTATGTAAAATATTTGAAGTGAAGAAAGGAGTTAATACTAAAAGGCTGCACAAGCATGAGAAAAATGTCTTATAAGCAATCTCGTAAATTTCAAGTAGCATGTGTATAGAACACTCTCATTTTCAAAAACATACTTCCAAACACAAATGTTTTGCTTTGCCACCAAATTAGAGAACAACATTAAAACAAAACAGAACTAGAACAAAAATGATAAAGAATATCAAAACTGAAGTAGAACATTCAAAACATGGTTGAAGTTTTTGATAGCAGAATTCATATTAATATGAAATATATAACAATAAAACGTCCTAGCTACAGTGTCTTCAACTTTAAAATTTGATAACGCACACAATAGGGAAAAAAACCATTATAATTTCTGTTTTATTTAAAATGTTAATTGAATTATTTTTTTCCAAAAAATTTTAATATTTTTATATTAAATATGTATATAATAGTAAAATTGTCTTTTACATTTCAAGGTTTGCTGAAAAACGAATAGTAATAACACTTAACAAAAAAAAAAAAAAAACAAACAAATTTGCCTGTATTGAATCAGAATAAATAAAAATTTTTTTATAAATTCTATACAAAAGTTTTTTTTAAAAGTTTAGCAATTAACACGTGGTTCAGTATATATCTGTTGAGAAGAGTATACTAAAAACTTCATCAAACCCCTTTTATATACATATTTAAATTTACTCTAATTTTTATTAAAAATGATTATTAAATAATTATATTTAGTCAATTATCATTACGCATTCTTTATACGTAGTTAAATTGAAATTCTCATGTATGTATGTTTAAATATAGGCAGATATGTAAGGAGAGATGGTCATAAAAATAAATACTGGTTTTAAACCAGTAATAATCATTCCTTCCTCTCTCCAATTTTTTATACTTTATCATTCATTAAAATAAATATATAGAAATAATACCAATGTAAAAGGGAAAGAGAATAAAAGTAACTGTTCTGTTTTTTTATATTTTTCTTATGAATGAATTCATTAACTTAGTGATAAGTTATTATTACTCTTTGAGCTTTCATTGAATAAACACTTATTTAAAAATAAAACGGATTCGTAGAAAATACACAGTGTAACAAATTCTTTATAATTAAGACATAGAACTGGGAAATTTCTATCTATATTTTTCTAAGTCCATAATCATTGGTGCCGAAACCCGGGAATTTCTTTGATTCCCAAATAGTCTCTTGGAAAGGAAAACCTGAAGTTATTTTACAATTTGGTGAAGTTTGGTAAGATGATAAAGGTGAATTTTTTGTAGATTTTGAAAGATCATTTAATTATTAAATTTTACTGAAGTGAAATAACTTAAGATTTTCTCTTATGTTTATGTTAACTTTTGCTTAAAGATTATAACCTCTATGTTCTAAAATAGTGGTTATACAATATTTGATGAATATTTGTAAAATAAAGCTACACGCGTTGAAATTTAACTATTCTCAATATTCTTTGTACAACTGTACATTTAAATTTCCAACACGCGTTGAATTTTAACTATTCTCAATATTCTTGGTACAACTGTACATTTTGCGAGAAAATCTTTTCGTATGAGAATTTCGTAAAAATTCTGAATTTACGCAACGTGGTTTATTTAAAACTAACCTATAAAATTTTAAAATCTTATATCTAGTAATTTTTTAAAATGGCGGATTTGCAGCTTCGTATCGAAAACCAACGTGATTTATTGGGCATGATGAAACGACTTTATAAACGATATGTATCCAAAGATAACTCGGAAAAGACACGTGGTTACATCGAGTCTTTAACTGCGGAGCTTGATAGTTTGTTTCAGACATTTAAACATAAACATGAAGAGATCGTAAAACTCATTCGTGAGTCAGATTTGAACATTTCTGGTGTCCCATATATAGCAGAGGAATCTTATTTTGAATGTTTAGAACTATATTTCATGTTCAACGGTAACCTGTTAGAAAATTTACCAAATGACGCTTCTCGTTCCCCCTTGAGTAGTACCTTTGCACCTTTGCCGGCTGCGCCTGCGGACATATCTACTAATATAGATGCAAGGCTGCCAAAAATCTCTCTTCCCAAATTCTCAGGAGAATATATTGATTGGATTCCTTTCAGGGATATTTACTTTTCGTTAGTCCACACCAATCTGTCCCTTTCTAGGATTCAAAAATTTTATTACTTAAAGGGCACTCTTACTGGAGAGGCAGCCTCTCTTATTAAGACCATTTCTGCTACAGAAGCAAACTATGATTCAGCTTGGAATATTTTAGAGACAAGATATCATAATAAGCGGGCCATAGTGAGTGCTCTAGTTCAAAAACTTTTTAATATTCCCAAATGTGATGGAAATTTTTAGAGCATTAAATCATTGCTGGATACTACTCAGGAATGTATTTCCTCTTTAGGTAATTTAGAAGTTGACACATCTACTAGGGATGCGATGTTAGTATTTTTACTTTGTCAGAAACTTGATTTTCAGACTAGACGGGAATGGGAACGTTCATTGAAGTCTTCGACAGATGTTCCAAATCGTACGGAAATGTTCACCTTTCTTGAACAAACGTTCAGATCATTAGAGTCAATGAATGAACTTGTTCTTTTATCTACTAAAAGCTGTCAAAAGGATAAATTAAAAAACAAAAAAAGAACATTTTCTCATAACAGTAATATATCTAAACCAAAACCAATTTCTTGTCTATTTTGTGGAAAGAATCATTACCTTTCACAGTGCTATAAAGTCATAGCGTTACCTTTCAAGTCCAAGAACGAGTTCTTGATTAATGCAAATATTTGCAAAAATTGTTTATCTGAGGGTCACGTTCATGATAAGTGTTCTAGCTTGAACAGATGTGGTATCTCTAAGAAATCACATCACACAATATTACACGTAGAGGAACCTGTATCTGTACAGAATTCTAATATTTCCCCATTATTACCAATAACATGTAACAGTATGAAAAACAACGAAGTAGCTTCTAATAACTCACACAGTTTTCAAAACGTTCTGTTATATACTATTAGACTGTTTGTTCGTTCTAAAAAGGGTTTTATTTCACTAAGAGCTCTATTAGATCCTGCTTCACAAGGAACGTTGTTTTCTGAAAATAAGTTATTATTACTCTTTGAGCTTTCATTGAATAAACACTTATTTAAAAATAAAACGGAATCGTAGAAAATACACAGTGTAACAAATTCTTTATAATTAAGACATAGAACTGGGAAATTTCTATCTATATTTTTCTAAGTCCATAATCAATATCCTTTTATAAAAATATTTTTTAATAACAAATTTTTTTATCAGAAGTTCCATATTTTCATATTAAAAATATAACAATAAAACAGCCATTTCTTGATATAAAAGTATTTTCTTTCAAGAGCCTTAAATCACATCATTTAGCAACACTGCTTTATTTTCGTGAGCATTTTTTGTAAATGTTCTAGTGCACTCGATGTTTCTACTACGAGTTTGATTGATGTTCTACTCTGTTTTAAAACACAAGCACTAACAAAGCATACATTCGATACTGCATTAACACCTGGCCGTAAAAAAGGTTTGTTCTCGTTGGATGCTTGATGTTCTACTCTGTTTTAAAACACAAGCACTAAAAAGCTGTAAGGAGAAACTTTCGAATGGTGCTTGTTTCGTTTTAGTGAGAGCCATGTTTTACTATGCTTGTTTTGATATTTATATTTACAATGAAATTCTGTGTTTGGAAGTAGTGTACACTAGAACATAGAACTTTCAAAACATATTATGCAGCTCTTTATTACATACAATATTTACTTGGCTTTCCATTCTGCAAAAAATATTATAAATAATAGCTGGTTTATAACTTTTATATTATCTTCGTTCCCGTACTTTTGCGGTAAAGTGAAAGTAAACATAAGGTCTGTTTCTTTGCTCTACTGTGTGATCCCAATTTGCACAAAAATTGTTTTCTTACTTCAAAATTGGGTAAATGATAGCGGTTTTGAGAGAATAAAGTTCTTCTTCTTCTTGCACGAAACAGCCGAAATTTTTTCTTTGTGCAAGTTATTTAAACTTGTGCAACAGCCTTAAATCACAAACAAAATACAAAATAAATTATTATTTCTTTTTGTTGATTTATTGAAATTAATCTTTTTTTTATTAAAATAGTCAAAATACTTTAAATTTTTATTTTGTGTATAAAACTTAGATTTTGTGTTCCCGTGCTGTTATACAATTTTGTCTCTTTTTGAGAGAAAACAATGCTTGCTCTCATTTTCATGAACTTTAACCAAAAAGTAAAGAAACAGACCTATAAATTATTCTCAATTCAAGACAAGAATGTCCGAAAGTACGAGAACACAAAAAACCAAACTTCTAGCCCAAAACAGGATGTCAAACAAAATATAAAAGTAGCTGTTAATACTAAACATAAAAACACCAATATTTTGTGTCTTCTTACATTAATTTTGTAATTTTTTTGATAAAACTTGTAAATAACACTTTTGGTAGACATTTGCATGAATAGAACATAGAAATTTTTGTATTTGCCAGTTTACTTTTCAACCAACTATTTTTTCAGTTTACTCAATCTACACAAAGAAAAAGTCTGGGCTCTTTTGGGCAGAAAGAACATGAATTTTTTTCTCTCAAAATTAGTTTTTTAAGAAATAAAAGTAAACAAGCCAGTAATAAGGCATTCAATGCAATTTTGGTTACACACTTAAAAAAATTAGTGCAATTTTTATGCAGTTTAGATTATTTTTAATGTACATATACAGTAGCTCACAGCTTATTTCGTGCAGGCGCAAAATAAAACTTTTCATCTTTATAGAATTAAAATCATTTATCATACCAAAAAAATTTTGGTTTCCAATGTTAGCTGTTTATATCTGAAATAAAATGTCTAATTCAGAAAATCTGAAAATTTTGCCTTTCTTTAGCAATGATCAAAAAAGTTTATTTCTTAGAAAAAAAAAGCTCACAGCTTATTTCGTGCACTCTCTTTAACTGGAGATTTTGTATTCATATGTAGGTTCTGTTTAGATTACCGTTACTTTTTGTTTTATTTGGTGTTTTCTTTTGATATTCATATGCGTATAATTTAATTTTAACTGCATCGAAAAGGATAAATACGTGCTTTTTGAAAGATGGGTAAGCGGACTAGCTTACATTTAAAGAAAGGTAAAAGTCAGCGAAAAATAGCTGAGATAGTAGGACTGAGTGCTAGTACAGTCTAATATATTATTCAAAGGTATGAGCGCGAGAATTAAGTGGCGGACAAGGGCAGAAATTCTCTAAATAAAATTTTTACATATGCTGATAAAAGAAAAATTATCCGAAAAGTTAGGGAATACCCTAAAATATCGGCTCCAAAATTAGTGGTGGAAATTCAAAATGAAATGGGTAAAGTATGCTCTACGGAAACAGTGCGCCGTATGCCGCGTGAACATGGTTTCAATGGCCGAGTAGCTCGCAAAAAGCCGTTTATATCTAAAAAGAATATGTAACATCGACTTCAATTTTCCCAGGAGCACGTGACAAGGCCAATTACATTCTGGGAAGACGTAATATTTGCCGATGAGTCGAAATTCAATATTTTTGGCTCGGATGGCATAAATTACGTGTGGTGTCAAGCCAATACAGGGCTCCAAAATAAACACTTAAAACCAACTCTCAAACACGGCGGAGGAGGTGTGATGGTTTGGGCTTGCATGGCTGCTTCGGGAGTGGGCAACATCATTTTTATCAAAGGCACAATGAACAGGAATGTGTATTTAAACATATTGAAAGAAAATTTGTGGGAAAGTGTCGCTGCTTTGGGTATACGCGATCGATTTCGGTATTACCAAGATAATGACCCGAAAACTTAATTGGGTATTGTGCAATCATGACTGCTACGGAACTGCCAACACCTCATGAATCCACCTCCACAATCACCCGACTTAAACGCTATCGAAAATTTGTGGACAATTTTGGACTCGGCTATACGAAAAAGGCAAATTAGGAATCTGCATGAACTAAAAACTGCACTGGTTGATGAGTGGCAAAAGATTCCGCGCGAAACTACTCAAAAACTTGTTGCTTCGATGGAAAGTCGCCTTAAGGGTGTAATTAAAGAGAAGGGAGGCCATACAAAATATTAAGCATAGTCCATGCAAGTTTTTTCTATGGCTGCTGGAAGTGCACGAAATTAGCTGTGACCTGAATTTTTCATATATTTTAATTTTATTTTAATTTGTTTTGCATATAGTTATAAATATGAATATAAACTTTTTGTTTAAATAAAGGAATGTTTTTATAATAATTGTGCGTTTAAATTTTTTTGATATCATTTACAGTTTGTTTAGTGTAGTAGTTCAAAGTTGTGGTTTGAAGCTGCACGAAATAAGCTGTGAGCTACTGTACCTACAATTTTGTATATTCTTACATTTTTACATACAAATGTGCATATTTACACATACCTGAAATATTTTAAATTTAAGCTACTAAATCCGGGGTACCAGGAAATAGTCACATGCTAAACTGGCTCAAATTCCCGGCAGACTTCTAAATAAGTTCCCCGAATTTCGTTAAAAAAGACCTCGCCCTACCAATAAATATTAATTTTTATGGTTTAAGGGGTATGCAATCCATTTCTTTTAATGATTATACTATTTTTCTAATATTATTTTATTTCACCTCCCACAAAAAGTCGACGGGGCTAAAAATGAAATTTTATAATCTTTTGAGTTCAAGTTTATGGTTTTGAACATTCTTTGACCTTAAAAGTTACAATTGCTAAACAAAATGAGGGGACAATTTAAAAACTTGCATTTTTCAGAGGTAGGATTAGTTCTTATAAGGGGAACTTTTTTCTCCTTGGTCGGATATTTCTTATTTTATAGCCTTAACATCCTATGACCACTCTGCGGGCACTCAGTAAATATTTAGAGCCAATATAAGCTAAAAAATTAATGTCCGGCTAGATTGACAAAATTCCCATATGTTCGCTATGTAATTAATTAAATAAACAAATAATAGTGCTCTATTTGGCTATACAAAATCTTATACCCCCTTCACCATTTAAGTAAATTCAGTTCAGTGAAGTAATTCCAATCAAAAAAGCAATTTTCGGGGTGACGGAAAATAAAAAATTACGTACTTTGTATATGTAAATTTACATTAAAATGTCATCGGCTCTAATGGGCCAAGGCAGATTAATATAATAGGTAGTGGCAGTAGATCAGTTGACTTTCTTGTTTATGTTTTCAGATGTCATATTTTGTTTACACTTATTATTTTTTTTTTTTCTTACAAAAATTTTTTTCTTAGTGGTGTAGTAATATTTTTAAAATTTTCATAAAACAAAATTGTGTCACACACTTTTTGAAACTGAATTTTATTTACAAATTGTAGGTTCATGATTTTGTTTGCTCATTTTATATGTTAAACCCAAGAAGTTTGGTACAAAATGTGTTTATACACATTTTTGGTTTTTACATATAAAAAAATAAGCTGACATAATCACGAGGTTTAGGAAGCTCCTTAAATATATGCATGTAAGTAGCATCATAGGAAAGCTTATGACGTCTAGATTAATAATATTCTAATTATTTTTTTTCGAGCTACATTTTAAAAAACTGAAAAAATCATGTTAAGATGGGTTTTTGAGAAATTAAAAATCACAACGCATCGGGCTATTCCTACAAAATTTTTAAGTAATAATAATAAAATTTTTAAATTCCCGGAAAAGGGAAAATGTACCAAAAAATTGTTTTTTTTTTGCAAAAGAGGCCTTAAATAATCACGGGGCTGTCAAATGTTTTTTGCAGTATGTATCCAAAATTTGGAGACTTACCGTTTACCTTTTTTTAATCGATGCTTTGCACTCCGAGGAATCTTACAATAATTTTAAAATTTTGTTCTAAAATTGGCAATGTTGGAAAGGGCTGGAGGGGGAACCGTTATAATTGTTGACCTAGTTTTGCTTTTATTCGCATTTGCTATAGTTTGTCTTTAAAATTGTTTTAACAAATTTTCTACTACTAAAGTAAATTTAAATTGCACAAGCAAAAAAAAAGAATACCACCTTTTTGCGGAAAGTCCTTAAAAAACGATATTTTTTACATTTTTTCAATCAAAACTTCAAACTTGTTTATTTTAAATTTTATTAATAAGTTAAGATTAGCTACATTTAAACATGTTTTTATATACATTTTCAAGGTTTGATTAAATTTAAAAAATCTTAACATTTGCGTTAAAAATAAACTTCTTATCACATTTGGGTACGTTGGACATTTTAAAAATAAAATATACAACGTACCCAAATTTGGTGTCCTACCCAGAAGCCCTCCTTCACCCTAGGGATCTGACCGTCCGTAGATTTACTGCGAAACAGCTCTGCTTTGCCTCTGTACAATTTCGTTAAGATATATTAAGTGGTATATAAGATGCCCAATTTTGTCAAAAAAAAAAAAAAAAACTTTTCCAAACCACTGTGCGTTATTTGAATTTGACATCTGAAAATATATTTTACACAAACAAAATACATGTTGTTGTAGTTGTTTTAGAACTGCTATTACCTGTAAAATTAATGTGCCTTGTAATGGGCTAAGCATTTTTAAAAATTTGTTAGTATTTCCTTAAATATCTCATCAAAAACTTTTAAAAGCGTTTTAAAAAAATTGTATTTTTTTCACTTAATGTTTCTTTTTTCTTCTGTATCGCCCCACACATTTGCTTTTTTATGTCAAATCGTAAAGAAAATAGAGATACAAATGTAAAATAATTTTTTTTAATAATTGTTTTTTTTTTCAACTTTAGAAAAATGAATTTTAAGAAAATTATAAATAACACCGATAGCGTGATGTAATAAAAAATAAGCAAAATATTATTTGCCATGTTTGGCTTTGAGAAAAGACAATAAAAATGTCCGTATAATATGATACGAAAAAAACTCGCATACGCCTAGTAATGTGATCAAAAAATGACTCGAAAAAGTTTTGTATTTGATTAAAAATACGATTGAAAGCAGTTTCAAAAATGAGTCAAAAACGCGAGTCATAAAGAACTCGTTCAAAAAAGTCGCGGCTAGGGTACCTTTTTCTCCCGACAAAACAATCATTTTCGACTCTAAAACAAGCGCATAAACGATTATTTTAATCGTATAGAATAATAAAAAAAAATAAAAAAATACTCAATATGATCAATAATTAAAAAAAAAAAATGCTATCTGGGTTATTTTATTTATTTATTGAAGTAATACAAAGCCTAATACCGCGTTTCCACTGCCTTGAAATCAACTAGGTTTGAGAAAAATACTTCGAAGTGTTTCCATTGAGCTGAAGTGTTTTGTAAATTCGAATTTATGACGTTACACTGACATATTTTTGCGTAAAAGAAAAAAAAACTATGTTATTTTTTGTAAAAAATCGTTTTTATTGTTAAATTAATTTTTGTTTTTATATATTTTTCTTCATATATTTTTTAACCACTTTTTTTAACAAAAAACATTATTGCTTTCAAACATTTAAAAGTATTTGTCACTTTTTCGATAAAAACATCCAATATGAATAGATAACTCGGAGTTGAACTTGAATATCCTAGACACATCACAGTGTTGCAAAGGCAAAATTAGTTGGAAAAAATAATTTTTCGACATGATTTCAAACAAATCAAGTGATTTAAGTGGTTTTTGTAGCATGTAAAATGTATGGAAAATCAAGTAACAAAACACTTGATTTGAGCAAATCAAGTGTTTTAGACAAAAACACGTCAATGGAAACGCACTATTAAGGCCAAAGTAATATATTACTTAGTTGTAAGCATACCTAAGCATAAAAATCCGGACACATCTTAAAAAATTATAAAAACTAATAAATTTTACAAAATTACATATCTTTATTTTAATTTTAATTGGCCACCCAACCATAATATTCAAGAAAGAATTGTATATATATAAATAAATGAAAACAGAAGCAGTAAATAGAACTTTAAAAGATCCAAATTAATAGTACGCTAGGACAAACAATAATGTGTAATAAATATTCCATAAAATATGACAAAGAGCAAAGTCAACACAAAAAACCAGTAATAAAAATAATGGTTCACAATATGAAAAATATGTTGCTTGGTTTACTAAAGGTTTACTGAGCTAATTTCTATACGAAAATTATTTTACAACCCAAAAATATTCCTTCGTACATATGTATATGGGAAAGAGTATATAAAAAAAATTTAAATTACATTTATTGAAATCACTGAATATAGTTTGAAAAAAAACTTAATAGTTTTACTTGGAAAGCATTATTAGAGTGTAAAAAAATGTGCAAATTAGTCGCTAAGTGGTTCCAGCAACGAGATAACATTATAAGGAATGATTTCTTGAAAAATAAATTCACGATCCTAGGGATCAATGTCTGAGGATTTTTTGCCGAACTACTGAAGGGGAATCTCCTATATATTGATACTGGTCTACCAATTTAATAACCTTATAAAAAGGATCAAACGACGTAACTTCAGAAAATTAAGAAAAGTACATCCCAAAAAATGTATTACATAATTTGAAATATGCTCTATTCGTAGCACATTCCAAACAAAACAAACAATAGCATTGACAATACAATTATTGCTGGATACATCAATAGAAGTGGTTCCAGATATAATCTCAAGTCCGTATAAAACTTTTGACATCATTAGAGCATAAGCCAATCGATCTCAGTATGAGATTCAAAATTAAGTCTTCTGTCCAAGATAAATTCTAAAAATTCAATCCTTACTTACACCTTTAACAAAAAATTCTAGATCTGTATGAAACCGATCATAAGGGCTAAAAACAATTGCCTTGGTCTTGGTCGCATTTATTGAAAAATGATTATATGAAGTCCAGTCACTCATAATCTTAGGACAATATTTAACATTATTCTGCAAAACATCAATTATATACATTATTATGTGTATATAATTAATATATTTGTAATTTTTTAACGGCTTTATTACCTTATTGAATTTTTTTATATACTATTACATACATGCAATTTTAATTAGATATTTTTAATAATTAGAAATAATTGTTATTATTTATCAATTACAAATTAAATGTAATTGAAATTCATTCCCCAATTCTCTTCTGTATATAATTATTATATAAATTATAGATCACATAAATAACAAAAATTTAAATTAAGTATTTTCCACAGCCAATTAAACAGTGGTAATAAGGACTCTTTTTTCTAATTATCGTAATCATTTAGAATGTTTTTGTTTATTAACTTCATAATTGTGAAACATATGGAACACTTCGTACATATAATGTATGTATATGTAAATAGTATCTAGTCAACGTTGAAGCCATTCGCAACGTTTACGTTGTTCAATACGTTTAAATTTTTTTTTTAATATGTTAGTCTTTTTAATTAACAGAATAAACCTATCCTTAGCATTATTGACGTTAAAACGTTTTTTTTTTTTATTTTTTTTTTTTTTTATTACAAAGCCGTCTACATAAAACTATCGGTTAAGAAGCAAAAGTATTTAATTCTGTAGTTTTATTTTCGTGTTTACATACATATAAATTTTATTTTTGTGCCAAAATACATTTAAATGTTAGTATTATGTTCACAAAAAAGTATATTTCAAATAACTCTGGCAAACTTCAAAAAATGGTACAGACCAAGGTTATAACTGACGATTTTACCTGGGGGCTTATTCTGAATTGCGATGCGAAAATCAATTCGATGCGCAAATGAAATGCGATGCGAAAGAAAATTGGTATTCTGTTAGACTTTCGCAATTGCATTCGCAATTTATTTCAAATCGTTGGCAACGCTGCTCAAATAAACATCAGTATTAACAAACGTCAAATTAAAAATAAATAAATTTTTTGTGCTTCGCTGTGAAAATTGTTTCTAAAATTTATTTAATAGGTCCAAACCTATTAAAATTTAAGTCAAATATTTTTGAACTTCTCTAATAGGTGGTCCATTAATATTTAGTTCTTCAGTTAACGTTTGCCACAAAGTATTTGCAGACTAACGTGCATTTGGTGTTTTTAAATGGCCTCTTGCCAAATGGCTGTGCTTATTCATAAATTCTATTTTTATTTAAAGTTGACGCGGTTCGTTGGTCTTATTGTTTACTTCCCTGAATTAAATAATAAATATATGATGAATACATAAATAAAATATTGTTTTTTACTTACATGTTTGTACTTTGCGAATGCTACTTTTTTGTCGAATAATTTTGCGAATTTGACATGTGTTTTCGCAATTTAGAATACCGATTTACCACCTTTTCGCATTTGAAATGCGATTAAAATAGAACTTTGCGAATATCGCAATACAGAATAGCAATTGTTCGCATTTATGTATTTTCGCATCGCAATTCAGAATAAGCCTCCTGGTTTAATTCGCCTTTTGACTTGGCGAAATCACGTATTGTGGTTGATCAGCAGTCTTTTTCTGTAATTCTCGTGGATA
This sequence comes from Gymnosoma rotundatum, assembly GCA_916610165.2. Taxonomy (NCBI): domain Eukaryota; kingdom Metazoa; phylum Arthropoda; class Insecta; order Diptera; family Tachinidae; genus Gymnosoma; species Gymnosoma rotundatum. Next base: position 116,143,299 of record OU744336.1, read on the forward strand.
AATTTCGATCGATAAAAGTAAATTATCTACCGGTAAGAGAAAAAATTGGTAAATAGATTTTTAGCGATGAGATTTAGCTTTAGCGATTTACAGAATAAGGCTGCAGTATTCTGATTCGCTTTGATGATATCCGTTTTTTACATTTAGGCTAACACAGAAAAATATATGGTGAACATGACAACTTTAGAGATTCGTGACGGCGTTTATTTAACATTTTCTTCTTAAAATTACATTTAGCACCCCCTACAGACTTAAACCTAATTGCATCATATTAAGTGGTAAAATTTGAAAAGCATTTCAAACACCTACTTGATATTTATACACTTTGAATTCTATTCGCACCACTGCATATTAAAATGCTTTTCAAATGTAACGCGATTATAAATCCCTGTATCCGCCAACTTATCCAAATCCGTGCAGTATGTTATTCTTCTGATTTCAGCCATGGCTAAATCGAATTTGTTCTTCCAGGTATCCCAATCTTGAGCATTCATTTGTGATAGCAGCTGAGGACTGGGAATATCAAGAGCAGATATTAAACGATTAAAAGCTTCGGCTACGGGACCAACACACAAATTTGCCCAATACTCTTCAGGAAATCGACGATTTTGACAAAACGGAGCTGGTAGGCCAAGTACATATGCCGACATCATAATTCCAAACCGTTCAGACGATTCATAAAACCGTTTTGTGCGAGTCTTCTCGACAAAATCAATCAGACGAAAGAAGGGAGTGTACTTCTGGAGATGCATTAGAGTCTCCCTTTCTGTCCACACATATTCACCACTACTACCGGGTGTAGCTGTTGCTGGTCTTAAGCAGTTGGTTTCTTCTATCATTTTTTCTGTATTGAATATGTATTAATCTGTTTAGAAATAAAATATCAATGTTTTTAAGTTAGAATGTAGTGTTGCCATATTTATTTCGACTCCTATCCCCATTTAGATAAATTTTATCCTCACAATTCCCCAAAAAAAAACAATTACAACCATCAGAATCAGTAACACTATTTTTAAATTCAATTTAATAGCTTGTTCAGGCTGCCACGAAATTAAGTAATTTCAAGTTGAAATTACGAACGAAATCTAAGGTGTTTATGCTGGACTTTTTGGCATTTGAGTTAATTTGGGAAACAGCTGTTTATTTTTATTAATATTATTTTATTCTTCCGCATAAAAATATTGTACAACATAGAAACAAAATTTATTATTAACCAATAGGAAGCAATCAATAATAACATATCAAAAAATAAATTAATACTGTAGAGCCTGAAAATCAATAGAAGTCTGTAATTATTAGAATCCACCATAAATGTTATTATACATACTTATATGCAAGGCACATTATAATTATAATTATTGATAATTGAAGGCAAATAAATTAATCACAAATATTAGATTGTTCGATATTAAAATAAAAAATTTGTTTTGGTTTTTTTAAGTGTCGCGTCAATCAAATATGAAAAAATTTTGAAAAATTGCAAAGCGAATTCGATCACCTGCGCTAATAGTTTTACCTAGAAGTCAATTCGCCTAGGCTATGTCAATCGATCAGATATACTGTCCAACGAAGTGCTATTGGAAATCAGCATCATCGGTCTATCCCCTTTGAGGCAGCAGGGAAAACACCACGACTACCTCTAATATTTTCATGTCATTTGGAACGATAAAGTAGCTCCAATAAAAAAAGTAAAAATATGGGGCGGTAAAGAATTAAAAAAAAATTTAAAAAAAAACCAAGCAAGTGTAATTTATTTTTTTTTTTTTTAATTCTTTGTCACCCCAAAATTTGCTTTTTTGATTGGAGTTACTTCACTAAGCTAAAAGTGTACATAGGATTCGGCATAGCCGAATATAGGACTCTTACTTGTTATTTTATTCATAAAAATATTGTAAAATTACAAAACATAGATTTCGTATAAAGCGACGATCAAAATGATACATGTCAAAGTCGTGTAAGTGTGCTCGATACTTTGATGTACATATGCTGGATGATTAGTCTTTTACTAGATTTTGTGTTGTCAACATCGCTCTTTGCTGCGAGAAGAAACATTTATCATTACGCTAGAAAAATTTGACAATTAGCTAGTGATAACCCCACGTCTTCCTAGCCGTCAAATTGCACAAGCCATGCACATAACGCCGGCAGAACAACGGTATTAATTTGTTCTTGCTCTTGTATGTGGCCAAACGTGTCGATGTTCATGTTCTGTTTGAGCACAATTGACGGTTTTTGTCAGGGTTGTTTGAATGGTTTTAATAAGCAAGAGAGTGTTTGCATTGTTGATCAATAGATGGCGCTAATTCGAAACAGAGAAATCATACTAGGCGTGTTCAGTAACTAAAAGTTGTTCTCGAAAAACTTGCAAGGAAAGAGTGAAAAAAAAGCGTAAAAATGTGAAAGAGAAAAAATTTATTGCAAGTTTTGGCTAGTAAAATTTTTCTAGCAAAAATTAATCAAACAGCTGTTTTTTACTTTTGTATACAAAATAATTTCCTTAAAAAACGTCTGAAAAAAGAAAAAGAAAAGACTATACATTTTAAACAACGGGATTTTTTAAATAATTATATTAATTAATTTTTAAATTTTAAAAAAATTATTTTTTTCATGCTATTCTCCCGATTTATTATTTAAATCACCGATATTGATTATTGAGGGTCAAAGCACGTCTCGATGGCCATTTCGTTATCGCTTACTTAACTCTTCAGGAAACTTCTGACAAATATTTTAAATAAACTAAAGATTTTTGTCCAAACAATAAAGCAAAGACAAAAATCAAAGTTTAAGCAAAAACAACAATAACCAATTGTAATTCTATTTTTCTTTCTCTGCTGTATAAGGCAGAGTTTTTTTCTGCTCTTTTATACAGTTGAAAGAGGATGAAAAATAAAATATCACAAAACACTACGATAATTTATTTTATGCACAGGCACTTTGCAAATATTAAACATTTTAAACAACGGGATTTTTTAAATAATTATATTAATTAATTTTTAAATTTTAAAAAATTCTTTTTTTCATGCTATTCTCCCGATTTATTATTTAAATCACCGATATTGATTATTGAGGGTCAAAGTCGTCTCGATGGCCATTTCGTTATCGCTTACTTAAGTCTTCAGGAAACTTCTGACAAATATTTTAAATAAACTAAAGATTTTTGTCCAAACAATAAAGCAAAGACAAAAATCAAGGTTTAAGCAAAAACAACAATAACCAATTGTAATTCTAAAGACTATACAATTTATATTATTTTGTTGTTTTTTATTTTTCTTTAATTTAGCTAGAGGTGTATACACCAAAGAAGTTTAAAACAACAGAAATTTGGTTTAGAATTTCTACCTATGCAAGTGTTTTTGTTTTTATAAGAATGAAAAGTAAACAAGCCAGTGATGAAACACTCAATGCAGTGTACTTTTTTCGGTACAATTTTAATTAGAATAGTACAGGTTGTACTTATGTACAAATAGAAACTTCATTCATACATGTATATATATATATATACATATATATATACATATAAATATATATATATACATGTATGAAGTTCAAATTATTTTTAAAGTAAATATTTTTACATTCAAATCACAGTAAGAATGTTAATTAGAAATAACTGCATAAAAAGCTATATATATATATGATGCGCTTAAACATCATAGACCCTTTTTAAAGTTACTTAGTAATTAAAAAAATGTATAACATTTTATACACATTTTTGTTATTAAGTTACTTACGAATATTATTTTCAATTTTTCCTTGAGGTTTACTTAAGTTTGCTGGCTTTTAATGGAATATTGTTCAATTTATTTATTCATTATAGCACCCTTACTTTAAAAATATTACTATTTAATGGTCATACCGTACAGTTTTTAAGTCCTACGTATCATTCCCTAAGCAGTTGAAAAATGTTTCCAGAGACACTTTTTAGTTTAAAAAACATGCTGCTGAAACATTACGCAACTTTTTCACAATTAAACAGAGTACTAACACAGCAACAATATTTCTTATTTATTTCACAGTAATTTTTTTATGTGACTTTTGACCAGGGTTCAGATTGACTCACTCTTTTGCTTTTTTCCTTTTTATGCTCACTCTTTTTTAAGGTATGCGCAAAAGAGCAGAGCAGAAAAAAAGGGCAATCGTTTATGCGCATTGCGCTTGCTCCTTCTTTTCATGCTCTGCTCTTTGAGCCATGCGCATTCAATTTTATTTTTAGCTCTTTTGATAGTAACAGTGGTTCGTTTGAAAAATTAAAATAACTTCGTGGTTGGAAAAAAAGTACATGGAATTTTGAAAATAATTGCGTGTACGGACGTCAAAATAGTACATGACCAAAAAATACCATATATATTAACATTTTTTATTGTTATTATTATTGTTGTTTTTTTAGTTAAAATTTAAGTCTACCATTGAAGTTTGTTTTTGATTATTGGTAAGTAGTGGAATTCCTTGTAAATTCAAGTGAGGGTCATATGAATGGCTTATTAATAAGAAAAAGCAAATTATACCTTTAATCCTTACTTTTTCTTAATGAGCTATTAAGACCCTCGCTTGAATTTACAAGGAACTCCACTACCTACCAATAATCAAAAACAAACTATGTGTACAAACATAACTATATGCATACACGTACATAAATAGACAATAATATAAATAAAATAAATATACATACATATGTTCCTCCAACCTTCATTTGGATATTAGCTACATTTAAAGAACGATAAAAAATCTTCTGAAGAGTCCCAAACACTTTCCCAAACACATGAATCAAATAATTTATTTATTGAAGTGATTTTTACATTATAATCTTGACGTTAAAAAAAATATGTTTTGCACCACAGTAAAAGAGCCATGCGCTCTTTTTGGCTCTTTTGCGCATTGCTGCTCTCATTGCGCAGAGCAATGCGCAATAACAAGTTGGACTGCTCTTTGCGCAAAAGAGCAGAAAAGAACGGCTCTGCGCTGCGCATTTACTTACTCTGCTTTTGACATTTCGGACGAAATGATAAACAAAGTACTATTTGCCATCGCTAAATTAGCGCGTAAATCGCAAGATATCTGTCAATATTTCTCATGTACACACATGAAGCACCCTTAAATAGCATGGCGTCAACGCTTAGCAATTGGAAAATCCAATTTAGACAATGCGTTGAGAAGTGAAGTTGGCTGCTTGTTGGTTTGTTTTGTTATGGTAGAAAAGTATTGACAATTTAGTTTTTTTCAAGGTGATCTATCGGTTTTATCTCTTCTTTATTCTTATAAAGCGGGTTTTATAAAATAAAATAAGTTAACATTACTGTTAAAGACACAAAGTTGACGCTCTTATTTAGATATGTCATTGCAGCGTAAAAGCCCGACATAAGTAGGCGTTGCACTCTACGCGCTAATAAAGGGATGTCAGTATGTCTAATATATCTTCACAAAACTACCATAATGCTGGATGAGTATTTTGATCGTGTATAGCCCGCTTAAAGAACAAAATTAGTTCAGTGGCAAGCTCCAAAATATAATATGCAATTTTACATCCGAAAGTAAAGGTTAGACCGAAAGTATATCCTTATTATTTTACGCCCCCTATGTCCTTTTAAAAGAGGCAAAATTTGTCGGGAGACATATTGAAGTCAAAAATCAAGGTGAATCAGTAAAGTTATATGAAGCAACAACGTGGAAGTTACGAAGAGTAGAAAAGAGACAAAATAAATGCCTAGTACAGATAGTCATGTACTTCAAACTTTACCTCTTCATGCGCTCGCCAATAAACTTTACTGTCTGCCTTTCAGTGACTAGACCAAGGAAAAACCCTCAATCTCAAACTCGATATATGTATAAGAAATATGTTTGTAAAAAAAATGAAGATGGGAATCGCAGATGAATAAAAAATATTCAAAAACGCTGAAAGCAAAGAGTTGGAAGAAACCGCTACACATACCTATTGCAAACATATGTTTTCATTTAAAGTTTTTTTTCAGATAAATTAAAAAAAGTATAAATAGTAATAAAAGAAATTCATAAAAAATATAAATGTTTTTATAATATCATAATGTAAATAAAACTAATGTTGACCCCACATTATTTTTTTATTAAAATTATTTGTTATTTAATTAAAACTTGGTCGACTATGTGAGCTGGTGAGCTGTACTATAACTAATCTTTTTTACAATTTAATTTTTCTTAAAAACCAAAATACTTAAGGAAGGAAACCCAAAATCTTTTTTTAACCAGCAAAATTGACAAACAAAATTTCTGGAAAATTAGCCAATCAAATTAAAACATTTGCAACATGATCCAAAGTGTCGCACTGACAAAAATGTGTTAATATTCAGAATTGTAAATTACTTAAATCTTTAAGTTGTGTGAAAATAGAACTTTGAATGATTTAAATATTTAACCTAAGTGAGGGCGTTAACTACTCCCCCCTTTAAGATTGAGAAGTCCCCGTCTGCTCAATGTCACGAATGACGTTATTTATTTCTGTTCGGCTGTGTTATTGTTCAATAAGTTGCTGAGACACGAATCGTTTTTGTGGCTCAACACTTCACAAAATGAGTTTATGGATTTCCTTTTACAATTTCTTAACATAATGTATTTAAAGTCACATTTTGCTACATCATTGGTTTCAAATGCCAATGTAATGTTATGGTGCATAACAGGTAATATTAATTTCTTCTCGCAAAATATTACAATTTTAGGTAATTTTATCAAGAATGTGATAATATTTTCACTTTGTAGAATTTTCAATTAATTTACTTACACTAATGTCAGAATATAATTCGGATTTTAAAATTAAATTTATTTTAGAATTATCTAGCAAAATGGGATTAATTATTTGCATCTTTCCTAAAGTCATGGACAGGGCTATATTGTCTAGTTCAAAATTGACGTCAATTATGGCTCTTGAGGCAATGGGTTTTACTACGGAAAATTTTGAAAATTTATCCAAGCAGGTCAAAAAAAATTTTTGTCTGTGTTGTAAATGTCGATGTGAAGTATCTCACCCGGAAAGGAAGGTATGGGGTTTCGCCCGTTCTATGTCTTTGAGGATGTCTTTGATACTTTGCTAGATGACAAGTTTTGTAGTTTTTCGTAATTTCTTTGAGTTTATTTTTAATATCAGGGAAACAGTAGTCTTGAAGAACTTGCTTTGTGTTTTCCGACACAGAGATTTTGAATTTCGTCGAATGTTACATTATGTCGAATACGGTCTTTGAAAATAATCTTAGTTACCTTCTTGCATTCAGGGCCTTCAGTAAAGATAATTTGGTTCCTAAAACAGTTAACCGGATTGTCGACGGTAGGAATGACTTCGGTAAGTGAGATTTCTCTTCCGCATGCCTGGAGGGAAACCGTATATCCAGAATCCTCTATAACGTGGAAAAATTGCCTAGAAAGTGCATCGGCAACTACATTGTCCTTGCCAGGTTTATAAAAAAGAAGAGAATATTCTTCGATAAAGGCTCTCCACCGTTTCAATCTTGAATTTGGATTTTTCAGTAAACATGTTGAGGTTATTTACCCCATAAAGGTAATGTCTTAGGCTTTTTAAAGCCCACACAATAGCGAAAAGTTCGCGCTCGTTCGTAGCATAGTTTTATTCAGTAGTGCACAAAGTTCGAGAAATCATTTTGATAGGACGTCCATTTTGCGATAGAACTGCTCCGACGGCATGCGACGATGCGTCCGTTGTAAGGTCAAAATGCTTTTCAAAGTCCGGATACAAGAGAGTGAATTTTTTTTATTAAGAGAAGTAGCACTTTAGGCATTAATAACTTCTTAGTTTGTAACCGTGCTACATTCTTTAGGAAAGGAATGGATGAGAGAGAAGACAGGTGGTGAAAGGATATAGATATAGCCATTTTATTAAATATTTTACTTCGCCGGCGAATATGCTATAAAGAAATACCGACGAAGGAGGCTGCATGTTTTTTTTTTTTAAATTTTAATCTGAATATGTATATATACCATTAAACAGAAAAAAACATTTTTATTTTTTGACTGCCGCAAGGGTTGAACCCAGGGCAGCCGGTTTGTAGTCAACGTGCTTACTACCTTGACTACAGCAGCCTTAGAGGATAGTATTTTCTATAATTTTTCGAAAGAATCTATGGCGTCTTTATCTTAGTCTATTTTAACGTATTTCGAATGTTTAGTATCGATATGTCCATTTTCGCCTCGCAAAAACCTAGTCACCGGCTTCGCGATGGCTGCATAGTCTTTGACAAATCTCCTATAATACCCTGCCAAGCCCAGGAAAGACCTTAGGCTTCTTAGCGTCCTAGGAGCTTCGTAATTCACAATAGCTACTAACTTCTTCGGACAGGTCCTTATTCCTTCGGTTGAAACAATGAAACCCAAGTACTCCACAGAGGTTTTGAAAATCTTTGACTTTTCTAGTGACACTCTCATGTTTCGTGGTGGAGCTTCTTCAGTATTCTGTCGATATCATCAATATGTTTCTGCTCGGAATTAGAAAATATTATGATATCATTGAGGTAAACGTGATAGGATTTTCCTATTTCTTCACGCAAAACATTGTCGGTCAGTCTCTGGAAAATACTGGGCGCGTTCTTAAGTCCAAATGGCAAAACTCGTACTTCCAATTGTTCACAGTAAAAGCGGTTTTCTCACGATCATGCTCATCCAAATTGATCTGATGGGACCCACTTTTTAAATCCAAAGTAGTGAAAAATTTCGATCTTCCTATATTTGATAAGATAACAGATGGGTCGGGTATCGGGTATTTGTGTGGGATAGTTTTAGAGTTGAGCTTAGTTAAATCAAATACTAGACGCCTATTGGGTTCGCCATTTTCATCCAAACACTTTTTATCGACAACCCAAACTGGGCTATTATAAGGTGATCGAGACGGTCTTATAATGCCGTTCTTTAAAAGTTCTCCTTCTTCCCTATTCACAAACTATATCATTGAGATGGGATAGGACTGATACCTAGAATATATAGGTTCCTGGTCTATAGTTCTGATTGTAGCTGAAATTATGGTGCTGTATGGTAGAGCTTCATTTGGGTTTGCAAAAACGCCAGAGTTTTCATTGATTTTTTGGAAAAAAAACTTGTTCAACGGTCATTAGAATGCTAACCTTATCTACTAAAGCATTAACCATGTCTAGCCCTAGGTACTTTAATTTTTCTTGACCACCATCAAAGTGGATAATGTCATTTTCAGAGTCAATAACACCTTTTATACTTTTTAAAAAACAAAATCCATGAATGCCGTCAAAAAGGGATACGTTTGCAAGAATAAAAAAGATTTCGGTTCTATTAAAGACGTTAACTAATGTTTTTTTATTGACCATGTCGGCTCCTTGAAAGGATTTGACTAAGGGGTTTTCTAATTTATTTATGCCTTTAAGTCCGGTAACATTCGTAATATAGCTTTTTGAAACGATAGTGTCAATCAGGAGTTTTATGATTTTACCACCTATCATTCTCTCGAAATAGGGGAGTGCTGAATCTTCTCTAAAAAATTAATTTCATCTTCAAAGGCTAGATCTGCTTGGGTTTGGTTTTCTAGCAAATCCTGATAAGGTTGAATGTTATGGTCCCCTTGATAACCGTAAACTTCCTAACGAAATTCACTTTGTCTTGGGGGTAGTTGGGGAAAGGGATTTTGCAGATTCTTACTTTGGCCGTGATTATAAATAGCTGCAAAATGGTGTCGGTTTTGTTTAGTTTCCAGCTCTTGAGATATGGCCAACGTAGTTGGTAGTTCTGAAGGCTTACAGGAGAATAGTGTATCGCATAACGGCTTCCTAAGCCCGGAGACAAAAACTCGCAGAGCGTCATTCTGATATTTTTGCTTAAGGGACTTAATTAAGGCATCATCGCCTTCATGGGACATTATATCCTCATTGACAATGGCAGTCAGTTTCCTCTCTACTTCGTCGTAGAACTGAATGATTATTCTTTGGTCCTGCCTTAGCGTGGACAGTTCCTGTTCTACGGTAAATATGGACTTCTTGTCCACATAAGTGAAATCTAGTCTAGCAATTATGGCCTTAAAATTAAGGACCGTATTGTAGCCGCTTGGTACAGCGTTTGCGCTTCTAATAACTCTATTTCTTAGGATTGCTATTGCCTGATAGTATTTAGAGCTACCCTCGTAAGGTTCAAACAGCTTGTGCGCTGTGATGGCGGCCTGGCGCCAAGAAACATATCCTTGCGATACACCCCTGAACTCAGGTTCCAACTTCACTATATCTAGAGTTTCGTCACACTGTACGTTAGCTCTTATTTTTATTTCCCTATATTCTTCGACAACGGATGGTGGTTGTAAACTATTAACTTTGGTGGTAAAATCATTGAATGTCGTTTAAAATTCATCCTTGGCTTTTTGAACAGCTTGATTAATGGCAGAGTCAAGAAGCACCTTTAAATTTGCCGCGTCCATATTATTTCCGTTTCTTGCCGCGTCCACCACTTGACTGTCAGATATTGTTAAAGCTCTCAACCTTCCCAAAAGTTCTTCTGATCTTCCTATAACTTCCCTACTATTCATGGACTCTCGATTTCCCCATAGATTGCTTTCATATAAAATTTTAAAATCCGAAAATAAAGTAGGCTAATATAAAATCCTATTTAAAACTTAATAATGAAAAAAAACACCAAATCTTAATTATAATTCTTACACATAAATTTCTATATTGCTTCCCAGCAGTTGTTGTTATTGTTGATGATTGACGATGTTGATTTCTGCTTTTTTCTTCCAATGTAAATTTTTCCAGGTGCTAAGAAATTGTCGTCGCTTAAATTCTTTCCTTGGCTCTTTTCTAATTTTACTTTCAGAATTTTTATTAAAACTGAATGACTGTTGATTAATAGTAAGTTGTTGTGTGCAGTTTTTTGTTTATTGTTTTTCTTTTTTATTTAAATTTATTATTAAACCAGGTTTTCTGTCACTGTGCAATTACGATTTTGCTGTTTTTTTATTAATTATGAATTTCTTTTGTTGGGCTTGATCTTATTGATGAACAATACTTTATTTTCGTAGTTTTTTTTTCATTTGTTTTAAATTTTAATTTATTTTCACCAATGGTGACTTTGATGTTGGGCTCCAATTAATCTAATGTGGGATCAATCCCACATTTTATTTTTATTAAAATTAATTATTATTTAATTCAAACTTGCTCGACTATGTGAGCTGTACTATAACTGAACTTTTTTACAATTTAATTTTTCTTAAAAACCAAAATGCTTAAGGAAGGAAACCCAAAACCTTTTCTTAACCAGCAAAATTGACACACATAATTTCTGGCAAATTAGCCAATCAAATTAAAACATTTGCAACACGATTCAAAGTGTCGCACTGACAAAAATGTGTTAAAATCCAGAATTGTAAATTACTTAAATCTTTAAGTTGTGTGAAAATAGAACTTTGAATGAATTAAATATTTAACCTAATTCAGGGACGTTAACTTGTACAAGAAAAACGCAAAAAATACTGTTTTTTCTTATAATTTCAGGCCGTACTACAATTCCATTGGTGGCTCCGCTTACGTGGTTTAAGTACAAAACCTGCCGGCAAACATTTAGCTGCTTAACGAAATTACTTACAAATATAAACTTAATGCCTCATTAGTCTTTACTTTCTGTTGCTGTTCTGTTCCGTGCCGTTCTGCTTTTGAAATTATTGTGATTAGTTTTTCTGTAACAACAATGCAGCTGTTTATAATAAACAAAGAAAACACAATACACAATACTACAAAAAAAACTACAATTACAATAACAAAAATAGGTTTGTTTACATTTTGCACACACACTATCAAAAAACTTTCAAGTATCTTAACGTTGAATTCTATTTTCTACTGATTCGAACGGAACAGAGCAGAACGTCAAAGTAATAACAAACCACAAATACACATTTTCCATTTAAGAGAAACTGATCAGCTGATTCTTCACGGGACAGAAAGTAAAGACGAATTCTTCCTTTACTTGGCCGGGTTTTTCGGGAACTGGTGCACTTTCTCCTCTTGGGAACAACCCATTATACAGTGCTGACTCCTAAAAACGAAATAATTTTATTAAAAACTATTTTGAATTAAAAAAAATTACTTTGGTAAACTTACATCTTTCCTCTTATATCTCTTATCATTTTGTTGTGGTTGTTGATTTTCAACCCTTATTCTTTTGCCACTGATTATTTCCCCAATCACACACAAATGCATACCACCGAGTTTATACACACAATCGATTTTCTATTTAATAATTTGGCGAAAAAATAATTTTTATTTTATTGGTGCATGCACCCAATTTTCCATGCAAATTATTGTAAATAAATAAAATGTCAAACTCCAGCTATAATCAGAAAGAGGTAGAAATATAAAAAACGCATGAACTGTTACTATCCCTATCTAACAAACGCTGGAATCTGGCCACACTGAATTTTTCGTGTCTTATCGGTTTAGTTATCTGTGATGGGAATCACACAACAATATTTATGCAAACAACTTGAAAATTGGTTAAAGCAGAAAATTTTTAAAATTCTTTTGAGTGTGACGCAAACACTTTAAATAATTTTTTAATTAAACATTTTTATTAAATTTTATTTTGAATTAAAGTTTTTTAAGTTTTGTTTTCAAATAGCTAATTTAAAAAACGTGAGCCATTCAGGGTTAAAAATGTGATCAGAAATATTAACAGTTACCAGAATTTAAGCAATATAAATTTTATGATTTTATTTCATATAAAAGGACTTGACTTGAAACAGAACATTACAGTTGCTGTTAATTCAACATTTCAAATCCAAAACCGTTGCAAAATAAATCTATATTTTTTGCCATAATGGTCGTAGTGGTCTTGATGGCCTTAACAACACAACTGACTTTGACATGAACAGTTCCAGTCTTGGGTGGAAACCCCTAAGAAGCGGTAATAGAACTAGCAAAACCAAAATCTTACTTCTTTAATGGGTCGTTAAAGCGTGGAGAAGGCGAGATACAGAAAAATAATACTAGTTTCTCAAGAACCAGGTTGTCAACATTTGGTTTAAATCTAATGAATGTCGTTTTGTTTAGCTTATTTGCAGGGCCTAAATCCAAATATTTTTTTAAATTGCCTCAATCAAGGTTTTGAGCTATATCAAGGTATCTAAAATGAATAATGTTGCTCGACATGAATACAAAATACATGGTATACACATAAGTTGTTGTTTTTATACCCTTCACCACAAAAGTGGTAAAACGGTATATATACGTTTGTCATTCTGTGTGTAATTTCTACAATATCCATTTCCGATCCCATAAAGTTTATATATGTATTCTGACTTCCGCGTTAGTGTTGAAATCAAGTTTCCCGAGGCAAGCTTGATTTCACAAAATAAAATAAACATGTCAATCTATCGAAAGAGGGGCTATTGGATATCAGCACGATCCGACCATGTCATTCGAGGCAGCGTGCAAAGCACCTATAATTTTGTCATGCCATTTGGAACAATAAAGTAACTCCATTAAAAAAAATAAATATATGGGGCGTTAGAGAAGTGAAAAAATTGTCGCTCGCCCATATTTTCCGAGTTACGGGTCTCTGAAATTTTCAAATTCTTAAAATATCAATATGGATATATATTTAAGGTTTTGAAGAGATCTTTGAGAAAATACTAATATTTTTTGAAACGGTTAACCCATTAAGAGCCGATGGCATTTTTATCTTAAATTAATACTGAGGTTGTATGGAAATAATAACAATACGAAAAGTGTGGCGATCCAAGTATGTCAATAAAGGCTTCAGAACATCCAGAAATACAGCAAATGTATAGACTTCATGGAGGAATATTTACATCTCAACCACATGGAACTAACTGATAACAAAGAGCCGGTTGACTCACATTCCACACCAAGTCGTTTTAAAACCTGATGGAGTGAGTACAAAACTTCGTGTGGTTTTTGACGCATCCGCAAAAACATCGTCTCAAGTGTCATTGAATGATACTTTATTAGTTGGCCCAACTATTTAACCAGAGTTATACAAAACATTGTTGAAATTTCGTTTAAGGAAGTACGGTATCACTGCGGACATTACAAAAATGAAGACAGACAATATCAGCTGATTTTTTGAAGGGAAAACTCAAATTTGCCTATTCAAATTCTTAAATTAAATACGGCCACTTATGGATTAACGCCTGCACGAAATCGCAGAAAAATATAAAAACACATTTCCGGAAGGCGAAAGAGTGAAGAAGACGTCTACGTCGGCAATTTACTGTCAGGTGGTGAGGATTTAAATCAACTGGAAATAATTCACTTGCAAGTAACACATATTTTGGACTCAGCCGGGCTTAGGCTTGCAAATTGGTTCTCGAATCACGAATTTTACGGCCGGATTGATTCTGATGAAAAATGTTTAGATTCAATCCACGATGATCTACAAAAACTCTGGGTCTTAAATTGCCTCCAAGCTCTGATACTTTGAAATTTTTAATACTATTTTGTCTTCAATAGCGCGCCTCTTCGATCCGTTAGGTCTTGTGTGCTCAATAACAACTAGATCAAAAGTATTGTTCTAGGAGTTGTGGATAAGTTAGTTAGATTGGGATGAGTCTTTATGCGTTGTATGAGAGAGGTAAGCGTGCAAAATCCTTTTGAATGTGTGCAACTAAATAATCTTTACTTTCGAATTCTGTTGTTTCGAAACCTAAAAGATCCATAATATTTATTTCTTCTTCACGTGGTAGCCTTGACAACATATCAGCGACAACGTTTTCTGAACCTTTCCTGTGCTACACTTTAAAAGCAAAGGCTTGTAATTGCAACGACCACCTAGCTAATCTGCTTGTTAGATCTTTAAGTGACATGAGCCATTTTAGGCTAGCATGATCTGTTACAATCGTAAATGGCATCATTTCAACATACTGTCTATACTTTTTAACCGTCAATACTGCAGCTAAACATTCTTTTTTCGTCACTGTATAGTTTCTCTGACACGAATTTAACTTTTGCGAATAAAAAGCTATAGAGTGCTCTACATTTGGTATAAAACAGCTCTTTTTCCATAGTCACATGCATTGCATTGGATAAAAAATCTATTTGTAAAGTCTGCGTGACGCAGTACTGGTGCTGACGTTAATGCCTTTTTTAAACGCGTCATTTCAATTTTTTTTATTTTCTTAGAGCATCTGTTATTTGGGCTGATATCACCGACAAATTCTTTATAAAGCGGCGGTACCACCCAGCTGTACCTAAAAAGCTTCTTATCTCTCTCACTGACTTAGGCACTGTTATATCTTGTATCGCTTTCACCTTATCCGTGTCAGTTTTTAACATTCCTCCACCAACTATGAAACCTAGATATTTAAGACGTTGAAAACAAAACTGGGATTTACTTAAACCGATTGTGAGATTGGCATCTTTCAGACATTCAGCTACTTCCTTCAACAATTTCAAATGTTTGTCAAATTCATTTGATATGATCAACAAAATATACATACACATTAGCTTTGTTCCCGTACTCTACTTTGGGCGCCCGCGGGTTCCCAAATTAACCCAAAACCGTTCCCGCACACAAAGTTTGGGCAAGTGAGAGAGAATTTGAGAGCATAATATTCTTCTTCTTTCTGCCCAAAACAGCCCGCAGTTTTTCTTCGGGCTGATTTGGTAAAATTGTAAGTCAATCAGCTGTTGCATAAAGGAAACAATTGAAATTATCAGCAAACAAATTTTCAAAAATTAAATAAGTAAAAAAATCTTCCTTATAAATAATTATTTTAACTTACCATTTTTTACGCAATTATTAATGCCTGTAGAACAATATATTTCCAAATTTTCCATTTTTAAATATTTTTATAACGTTTTTAATTTTAACTTTGTTGGCGCCTTTTTTATACAAAATGGTTTTTTGTCATAAAAAAAGTAAAAAAATTTGAAAATTTTTTTCGGGTTAAAAATTTGGTTTTTAGTGTTTCCGTACTTTTAAACATTTTAGTCCCTAATTGAGAGTAATTTTTCATTACTCTCGTTTGCCCCAACTTTACCCAAAAAGTAAGGGAACACAGCTATTATCTTTAAGATGGGGTGGGATTACTTTATCCATTAAGCGACACAATCGTTGCGCCGCATTGCGAAGACCGAATGTCGTTATCCGGAACAGATAAAGCGGCCTACCTGCCATGGTAAATGCAGTACGGTCTACTTTCTAGTTCAAGCTCGATCTGCCAAAATGCGTATTTGATTGAGGTTGATGCTGTATATAAAATAAGTTTCATCGGTCCCGCTTAAAATGCCGTCTATATTCTGTAACGGATACGCGTCCTTTACCGTTAACTTGCTTCATTTTCTAGCATCTTGACAGAATCTGTTCTTACCGGGTATTCTGACGATGGTTGTTCTATGTCTCCATGGACTCTCGCTTTGTTCGATAACGTTTAGTTTTAACATATTATCAATTTCCCCCTACGTTATTTCTCGTACTGATAACGAAATAGGATAATATCTATCTTTAATTGGTTCCGCACCATCTTTTAACTTTGTACTGTGTTTTTCCAAAGTTGTTTTTCCCAAGCCTTTATCCTCAAAAGTATTGAATTTCCTTATAACTTAATCTAATTTTTATATTAAACATCGGGAATTTTTTTTTTATATTAATTAATTTGCAAAAAAATCCTTTTTTCGTGCTATTTTCCCGATTAATTATTTAAATTACCGATATTGATTATTAAGGGTCATTTTGTTCTTAATCTAAATCATGCGGTTTTAGTTTGTGCTCTGCTTTAATATCACATTCATCTAAAACTTTACCTATCTCTAATTCCTCTGCCCTCAGTACATCTGGAGCTAAATTAAAGGTGCGCCAAAAATCTATTCCTAAGTACAGCGACTGTTCCAAATCAGGGCAAATATATAGAAGAATATTTTTTTTTTCTGATCTTTGTACTTAACATGTTCTCTGCATTAAAAATTTTAAATCGAATTAAATTGTAATATTCTTTTCGCACCTCAAGCGGCAGATAGTATCGCATTAGTGGTAAGTTTTGATATGAATGATTTATTTCAGTATTTTTTCCTGTTTCAGGGTTATTTTTTATTTTTCTATGGCGGGATTTTACGATGGACGTAGGTTCCTACTCATTCCCACGTCCCTCATTCGGTTTTCCTGTTGGAAATCTGGGCATTTGGGAGCTATCATATTTGGTTTGCCACATCTACAGCAAAACAAGCTCCTCTGTGTTGCACCACAGTCTCGAAAGGAATGACTTTGTGCCGTTGCTTGCTTGCATAATTTAATGGCAGCTATTTCTTCTGAATGAGTGTTATTTTCTTCGCTGTTATCAAAACATACTTCGTTTACACCCCTCACCGGGCGTTGGAGTGGCAAATTACTGCGCATATCTCTTTTAGGAAAGTTGCATGCCGCTTCTATGCACTCTACCCGCAATTGCTCTGCATATGACACTGAGATTGGGTAAACAATTCTAGCCACGCTTTTCCTTATGTTTCGTTTTAAAATCTTTATCATATGAAATTCTGGTATGGGCTGCACAAGTCTGGATTAAAGACGTGCACAGATATATCTGTTTGTATCAGTTTTTGGGTGTCTACTCTTATGAGTGCGTATAGATGAGTACTTTTGTGTTTCTGATATAAGTTGATATTGTTACTTTTTCTCTTTGGATGGATACGAATGAGTAAAGAGAGAATGAGAGTAACATATCTGTTCTCCTATGTTTTGCACAAACGGGTATAAACAGATATTGATGGTTGTACGAGGGCTGCTCTATACATTTTTGGCCTAATAGAGAAAATGCGAATATTTATAATCAAAAATGGTTTTATTGTTCTTCAAAGTATTCTCCAGCATGATTTATACACTTTTGCATGCGCTCAAACCAGTTGTCGGAGCACTTTTTCCACTCCGATTGAGACACCTCTAAAACATGGTTTTTGAAACTTCAACAGCTTCTTCTGGCGACGAAAATCGTTGACCACGCATTTTTTTCTTGATGTGCGGAAACAAGAAGAAGTCATTAGGTGCCAAGTCAGGGCTCTACGGCGGATGACCCATTAATTCGACGTTTTACCCGGTCAAAAACGCTCTGGTTTGAGCCGATGTGTGAGAGCTCGCATTGTCATGGTAAACAATGATTCGCCTTCTTTTGTTGGTTTTTCGAATTTCTTCGATGACTTCAGGCAAACAAATTGTAGTGTACCACTCAGAAGTGACCGTCCTACGTTGCTCAAGCGGAACAGTCGCCACATGACCAGTTTTGCCGAAGAAACAGGCGAACATTTGCTTCAAAGTGCTTCTTCCACGAACAACTTTCGTTGGATTTTGCTCGTCTTTGAAGAGCCACACGGTCGATTGTTGTTTCGTTTCGGGCTCATAAGCATAGATCCATGATTCGTCACCTGTGACGATCTTATAAACGTCTTTTGAAGCACCGCAATCGTATTTTTGCAACATTTCTTTGCACCAATCGACACGAGCCTTATTTTGAGCGACTTTCAAATTGTGCGGGATCCAACGAGAACAAACCTTTTTTACGGCCAGGTGTTCATGCAGTATCGAATGTATGCTAGTGGAAGAAATATCCAAGGATGTCTCTATCTCTCGGTATGTCGCATGTCGATCTTCCATTATGAGTTCACGCACGGCATCAATGTTCTCTGGCACGACAGCCGTTTTTGGACGACCCTCGCGGAATTCGTCTTTGAGCGAGCTTCGGCCACGATTCAATTCATTATACCAATTTTTCACAGTGCTTTAGGATGGTGCTTCATCGCCATACAAAGATTTAAGTTCATCAATGCACTCTTGTCGTGATAATCCACGTCGAAAGTTGTGAAAAATGATGGCACGAAAATGTTTACGAGTTAATTCCATTTTTTTCTATATTAATTTTTTCAAGTCACTGTAAACAACACAAATAATGGTCGTACGTCAAAACGTTTTGAGTACGATTAAGCTTAAAAATTACAAACATTCCAATGGAAATGTGTGATTGCACTTGGCAGCACTCAGTGTTGCCAGGCCAGAAATATATATAGCAGCCCTCGTACCATAAGTACTTATTGTGTGCTGCGAATTAATATCCATTCATATGTACATATGCATTGGTTTATTAAAATTAAAAAATAAAATTATTGTTTCTAAACATGCTCAATATTTTTAATTGTTTTATTATGTTTTATTGAAGTTGAATATAGAAAACAGAATTCTTTAAAAAAAATTTATGAATCTAATGCGTATAATTGTATTTAAATTACTTTTATGTTTTTTAACAACTTTTATCAACAATTACAACAGTTCTAAGGATACAATCACTAAATAAATACATGTATGAATGTTTCTATATTTAGAAAGACGAAAAGCCTAATAATTTATAATCAATTAAAAAATATTTTTATGTTAAGTTTGCTTTAAATTTAAAATACCTTTTGAATCCAAATTATTTTTAAAATTTTAAAATGAAGTATGAATATTTAAACATTTTTAGCAAAAATAAAAATAATATTTTATATTTACCGTTGTTAAGCTGACTATCATTTGGTAAGAAGTTACAACGAGCTTGTCCATTGTACTCTTTTATTTTTTTTTCAATAATTTTTTAATTTCGAATAATTTTTACTCTCTATTTATTTAAGCTGTAGGACTTTTCTTTAATGCAGAAAAGAGGTTTTTTTTAGTAAATGTTAGAAATTTTTAATGCACAAATAACATAACTATAATATCCTTTTAAGTGCATAGAAAATAAAAATTGCGTTATTTAATACGTACATATATAAAAGGGACAATATTATTACTGGGTGTATCCTAGAAATGTAAATGTTTTCCCTATTTTTTTTTTTTATTGAAAATTTTGGAACTCCTATTTTTATGTACATATGTTTGTACAGATGTATGTAATAAACCTATTTTTATATATTAATTTTAACTATTTACTAGTTTTTATCAAAGAGGAATTAATATTTTTAAATAAACATACAATAAAATTTCTTAATTGAATTAATTCTATCCTTATAACTCAACGCGCAACTAGACAACAATTTATTAATTTTCCATTTGTTTCTATAAAATAAAATTATCATTAATATTATAAATATTTCTAATTCTACATTTAAAATCATATAAACTAATTACTAAAGCTAAACAATAATAATTACAATTCGGGTTATTACTAAGAAGTTAAAATACTGCTTATTAGTTCTCGCCTCTATCATATGCCGCACACAAGTATCAAAAATATCTGTTTCATAAACTGATATATCCAAATACTCATGGTACAACAGATATTTGAGAGT
This sequence comes from Gymnosoma rotundatum, assembly GCA_916610165.2. NCBI lineage: Eukaryota > Metazoa > Arthropoda > Insecta > Diptera > Tachinidae > Gymnosoma > Gymnosoma rotundatum. The sequence continues at coordinate 116,163,539 of OU744336.1, forward strand.
AAAAAACTGATAATTTGCTTACTCTATGCAATACCATAAACAACTGTATGTGTTTATATCCATAGTGTGAGTACGCACAACCGAAAGCATACAATATCAACTACACTCATGCGTTCTTGTGTATCTGTTTTACTTGTTATGTATATGATATATCTGTTTTTGCCATACTGTTGGATATACTGGTGCACGTCTTTAGTCTGGATCTAAGTTAACACATTATGTGGAAAAATGTGTCTAAAGTTTCATTAGGCTGTTGTTTTCTTTCAACCAGTTCCTTTATTATTTCGAAATTGGAAGTGTTAGTGTCGGCCATTTCATATTTCTGAAGTATTAGAATATATAGTAACAGTAATAATAAATGTAATATGTTGTGAGGAAAATATAAATGTTCAACTAAAACTAAAATTCTCAAGGGACAAAATTTTCACACAGTGTTTTATATACATGTAATTGATCAAAATTTTATTATTTTAATATTTGGTAGAGTAACCTTTTTTATCCAGGACTTCTTTTAATCTCCTTGGCATTAAATGTACTAAAGTTTTTGTAACATCTGCACCAATACTTTGCCATTCTTCTTGCAGCACCTGCTTGAGTTGTATTTTGCTAGTAATATGGCGTTTTTCTACTCGCCTACCCAACTCATCCCAAAGATGCTCAATGGGATTCATATCTGGCGATTGCGGTGGAGTTGGGAGGATATGGGGAACATGATAAACAATCCACATTCGAACATCATTCGCTGTATGCTTGGGGTCGTTATCCTGTTGAAAATAGAAACTGTCCCCAAGACCCAGCTTATCGGCGCTTTGCAGAAGATTTTCTTTTAATATATTTAGATATATCTTCTTGTCCATATTGCCGTCGATGAAAACTAAGTTCCCCACTCCCGATGATGTGTTTGACTGTACTCACGACGTTATTTTTATCAAGTTCGGTATTAGGCTTTCTCCAAACACGTGTTCTTCCATCCGATTGAAAAATATTAAATTTGCTTTCATCGGAAAACAGCACGCCGTCCCAGAAGTCTACAGGTTTATTTACATACGCTTTGGCAAAATCCAAACGCTTCTTTTTGTTGATTTTGCTGATTAGTGGTTTCTTTCTAGCAATTCTTGAGTTAAAACCAGCTCGATGTAGAGTTCTTCTGATAGTTTTTGGGTGAATTTCTTTTCCCATGACTTCTAAACATTCAGCAGCTAGTTCAGTGGAGGTAGTTTTAAGATTCTTTTTTATTTTTCTTATAATTTGAGTCTCTTCTCTTGGGCTAAGTTTTCGTGGTCGGCCAGTTCGACGGGATCTTTTAACAATACTAGCGATAGTATATCGGCTTCTTTTTACTATTTCCCCAATTTTAGAGTATGATTTATTTTGTTTGTAAAGCTCTAAAATAAATTTTCTTTCAGCTTCAGACGTTTCTTTTTGTTTTCGGCCCATTTTGCAAAATTTAACCTCTAATTACCACTTTTAAACACAAAAATGAAAATGTAAACAATTTTATAACGGAACTCCTAATCTTACAACGAATTGTGTTGCCATACCCCAAAAAATTTTACAAGTTTGTACTTTAAAGACTGAAAATTGACACTGTGTGAAAACTTTTGTCCCTTGAGAATTTTAGTTTAAGTTGAACATTTATATTTTCCTCACAACATATTACATTTATTATTACTTTTACTATATATTCTAATACTTCAGAAGTGAATAAATAATTTTGTTGAAAACATTACTTGTCTATGTCATTTCATTTAAGAACTGTGGTGAATAGAAAATATTCATACCTGCTGTGTCAATAGTTTTGTCCGTCAGTGTATATGAATTTTCTCCAAATTTCTAACAGAATTTTCTGAAATTAAATTACTTCTAGGAGTAAACCTATTATAAGGATCGTTATTAGCTGTCGCATTTCCGTTAATAGCCAGATTATTAGTTCTTGGCAGAAAATTGTAGCGATTTCTAACCACTTGATGTGAATCTAATGATTCATAAACAAGAGAGCCTACTTTTGACAATTCTCTGACAACCTTTGTTAGTTCTCCTATAGACTTTTTATTTTACTAACTTCTTCTTCGACCATTTTTTTCACCCTTTCCTCTAACGCTTTTTGAACAACTAATATTTCATCTACTACTAAATCTCTTACTTCAGGATCTATCGAAATACTTTGTAAGCTTGTAGAAGGACTCTGAATATTATTCATTGCATTGGCTACAGACTTAGTTGCGGTGTTTGCTGGTTGTTGTGGTCTTGTATTTATCGTTATTGTTTGCCATGTTATGCCTATAGTAGTTAAACCTTCGTTGTTTGGGTTGAACCTCTACTGAATTATTTAATGTTGTTTGTGTCTTTCGTTACACGTTACACAAACAAACAAAAATGGATGAAGCCAAATTTTTTTTAGTATCTTTTTAGGACAATTGCGGTAAAATAAATTAAAAAAATTAAATAAAAATTAAATAATTAAGAAAAAATATAGTAAGATTAAATATATAAATAATCACTCACATCACATTTTAATTATATATCATACTTACATAAATAAAATCAAAATGTATAAAAAAATCACTATACGTAAATAAAACAAGAAAATAAACAAAAAAGTAAATAGACAAATTAATACACAAATACATATATACGTAGGTTAGATATATAAATTAAAAATAATTAAATTACTATTCTAATAAACAAACTAAACTGTATTAATAAAATTATCAAGAAAAGGGATTGCGAAAAAACTATTAAGACAATTCAATAAAAATCTAACTGAAAAAAACTTCCGCGGCGGCATGACGGTTGTTAATATATTACAAAATTACGTTCTAATAAGTCAATTTTAAAACAAATGATATGAGTAAACGGTGTGGTCTGTGCTCTTAAATTATACAAATGTCAATCAAACAACGGACCTCAAGTCTAACACATGAGTGGCTGACGATTTAATTTCTAACTGCTCTAACTGAAAGTTTCTAAGTGAAAGTTTGTTTACATATTAAAAAAACAAAAAATGGATTTTCTGACTTATATTTTTGGCGAATTTTTGAATGTTTCTTTTATTTATGTACATATGTATACCAAGAAATTTTAAACCAATAAAAAAATAAAATAAAGTGAAAAACTTTTTAGATTGAAGCAGATTTTACATTAAAATGTACATCCTCAAAACCCACTTTAGAATAAAATTTGTCCCCATAATTTTTAACACATGTTCTTTGAAGTTTTTTTAAGCTATAAAAAGCATATGTAGAATATTTCAACGGCCGAAATTAATTCCCGTGTCATGGGGTTAAGGAGCTCCCTGAGGATGTAAAAGGAATATTTAAAAACTGAATTCTGGATAACTTTCTCTTGGACGCGCCTAGTCTGTGCCCTATGATTGAGGTATATTTATATGTATTCACAATTTCTCTCTCAAACTATTATTTCCTACTTCTCTATTTTTTTTGTAAAGGAATTACAACACTCTTAAACTTTAAACACTCCCGAAAACACACAGTTTCTCTTGTAAAACAATCTCTTAGCTCTAACTTATTTTAATATTTTTTTTGTATTAACCTGCACTAGAGTAAATATGTATAAATTAATAATTATTTTAAATAAACTATTCTTACTTCTTCTTTTCTTTAAACTCTTTCTTTTTCTTTAATTTTTTTCTTTTATAAACATGTCCTTTTTTCTCTATTCAATAGTTCGCTTTCAGTTGAATCAATTTTCTGGGAGGAACTTCCGACTCTTACAGATGCTTCCTTTTTTCTTTTTTTTATAAAAAATTTAAATAAACCTGTCGCGTAAAAAAATTAACTATTTTGAATTATTAATTATTAAAACGCGAGACAGAATTTTTATGCGTGGTTCATTTATTCATATCAATTTTACGACTAAAACTAAAATTACAATAAGTAAGTAATTGAGCTACAAAAATATCAAAATATAAAATTAACAGTTAATATAAGCAACAAAATCATCAAAAATAATAGAAACAAATGCATTGAAAATATTAATATTCAAATTTAACAACAATAACAATGCAACGAGTAAACAAACAAAGGGATTAACAAACAAACAAAGGGATTAACAATAGTGACGGCACACTCATCAGTGATGGGCACGTGAGTAAAAGTGATCTCCTCCGACATTCTCCCCCCGTTGAAAGGTCCATCTTTCAAGATGAATTTAGAGGAGGTAAGTGAGCTATTTTATGAATAGGACGACGAAAAGAACCATTTCTCTGGCGTTAATGAGCCAAATTTTTTGACGAATGATACCCAGTAAAACCTTTGGACCAGCGTGTAAATGAAGGCGATGCAAATATTCGATGTACGATAATACAAACGGATGATTTTTGGGAACCAAAGCAGGAAATCGGGCATCATATGGTATAGGTGCCTTTGCTAGACGGCCACCAACACGTAGTAACGTGATAGCTGAGCCATTTATTAATTTCATTTCTTGTAGAAAAGGTGCCAATTTCTGTAGCGAGCGATGAACAAATTTTCCTTTAGAAAGTGCGACAATGTCCCCCTTGAAGTTGGCATTTTGAATATGGCCAATTATGCGCCAGAAAACACAATCCAATTCTGCTACGGTTATATGAGCTGCATCTTCGGGCTTCAAGTTGCGGTCTACTGGGTATCTGTTAAAAATACGAAAAACAAATGAAATTATTCGAATTACTTTATAAAATGATGAATGCTTATCGATTATCTCTTCGATTATTGATTTTGGCGCATCAGTACACTTGAAAACAGCCGCTTTTCTTCTTTCCAAAATTTCTGAGCTAATTTTTGTTTCATCAATTTTGGGCCAAGTTGATTGATAATCGAGAAGAAAACTAGGACCGTTAAACCAAATTGTTGTTGGTAATTCCTGTGCACTACATCCTCGGGATACAATATCAGCAGGGTTGCATTTGGATGGAACGTGACACCAGATAATATCTCTAGTGTTGGTTTGAAGTTCGGAGATACGATTAGCGACGAAACAATGTAATGTTGATGAGGGCAGCTTAAGCCATTGAAGAACAATTTTCGAGTCAGTCCAAAAATAGGTTTTCGATACAAATTTAGTCATTTTTGATTTTATTTTCTCCCACGTTTTACTAAGCAGAACAGCGGCATTCAGTTCAAGCCGGGGTAGTGATTGTGCTTTAATAGGAGCTACTTTGGACTTGGCAATCAGTAGAGTTGTTTTGTATTTGCCTTCGACCAAAACTCGAAAATAAAGGCAACACCCATATGCACGTTGGGAGGCATCTGCAAAACCATGGATTTCACCAAGTATTTCAGGCGATGTAAGCACATATCTAGGCACTTCGATATTTTTTATATACTGCAAGTCATCTCTTATTTTGAGCCATTTGATTTGAGATCTTCATTCAGCTTGTCATCCCAGTCGTAATTCTGAACCCATATTTCTTGAAGAAGTATTTTACAGCGAACCACGATCGGGCTCAAAATTCCCAGCAAGTCATAAATTTTTGCAACAAGAGACAAAACTGACCTTTTTGTTGGCTCCTTTAATTCAGGCAATTCAAAACGATAGCAAAAAATATCTTGTTGTGGTTTCCAGGACATGCCTAAGGTTTTTCTAATTTCGTCTTCTGGACCTTTTATCGGGACTTCAGCTTCATTATTCGAGGTAACTTCAAAACTATTACTGCTTCATTTTGCCAATTCAAGCCCATGTAGTTTAAGTACGTAAACCAACTCTGCCTTTTTTTTTGAGCAACGTTTCGACGTTATTGGAACCAGTAAGGATGTCGTCTACATAAAAGTCTTCTCGCAGGGTCTTAGAACCAAGAGGAAACGATGAGCTATATTTATCTGCAATGAAAAACAAACTACGAATTGCTAAAAATGGGGCTGATGACAAACCATATGTAACAGTGTTAAGTTGAAACACTTGCAATTTTTCCTCCCTGCTGTTGCGCCATAAAATGAGTTGGTACTTGCGGTCCCGTTCATCGACTTCAAATTGTCGATACATTTTAGAGATGTCAGCTGTGAGCGCGAATTTATTCAAACGAAACAAAAAAAGTGTGGTGACTAGGTCCTGCTGAATTGTAGGGCCAACCATAAGAATATCGTTCAGCGATATGTTTGAGGAGCTGCGAGCTGAGCCATCAAATACGACACGGAGTTTTGTTGTAGTACTCTCTGGACGAAGTACAGAATGGTGTGGAATGACGAAATTTGGACCATCTAGCGAATGAGTATACAGCGACATGTGTCCAAGCGACAAATATTCATCCATGAACTTAACGTACATAGATTTAAGTGTTGAATTGCGATCTAAGCGTCTTTCGAGCGACAAAAAACGCTTGTAGGCCATATCAAATGAGTTACCAAGTACCTCTGGTGGTGTTTTAAATGGTAAACGAACTTGAATCTTACCATTTTCTATAACTCTGACATTTTTAGTGTAATGTTGTTCACAGGCTTCCTCTTCCTCTGTAAACTTTGATGGAGTGTTTACATAGTCCTCAATCTCCCAAAACCTTTTTAATGTTGTCTCAATGGATTCTTCGGCAGTTTCAATAGCTAAATTGCAAACTATTGGAGCTGCGGGGAATTTAGTTGTAAATTTACCACCGGCAATCCATCCGAACAATGTATTTTTCAATGTTGGGCCACTGTCTCTCAATGAGATTTGACCGTCTACCAACAAGTTAAAAAAAACTTCTGTACCTATTAACAATTCTATCCGCTGGGGCTTGTAAAATAATGGATCGGCTAGCTGAAGAGTGTTAAGTATCTCCCAGTGAGATGGTTCGATGTATTCGCCGGGCTGACGGGATGATATCGGTTTAGGTACCGCAAAAGTTGAGGACCACTCGAACGAATTAAAACGAGATTTTAATGTAGCATCAACGTAAGATTTGATTTTTGTGCGCACTTCACCAATGCCGGAGATTTCTTGTGTGTACGGATGAAAACCCAATTTGAGCCTCTTTGCAGTTTCCTCTAGAATGAAATTTATTTCTGAACAGGAATCAAGAAGAGCTCTTACCGGTTGAAATATGCCACAAGAATCTTTGATGAGAACCACAGCTGTTGGGATGAGTGATCTTTTCAGAGCCCGAGTGACGAAAGTAGTTGAACGATTATTATCAACTTGCACTGGATTGCTTACCGAAGAACTATTAGGTTGATTTTGGATGATATCATGAGTTACTGAAGGGTTTAAATTTTCAGGAACCTTGTAGAAATGAAGCACTGTGTGATGAGCTGATTTGCATACCTTACAGCGAGATTTAGATGGGCAATTCGAAACCATATGACCTTTGTTCAAACAATTGATGCAATGGCCATTGCGCTTTACGAAATTAAAGCGTTCCGAAACAGGATGGGATGAAAAGGATGCACAAGAATTTAAACTATGCTCCGATGAACTACAATACGAGCACTTACAGTTTGACTGAACAAAAGTGTGAGATGGACGTTTAAAATTAGGCTTTGCCTTTGCAGAATTAAATTTTTCAGAAATTTCAACCTTTTTTCCATGGTTTTCTAAAAATTGACAACGATTGCTTAAAACGTCATAAAATGCATCCCAAGTCGGCAATGATTTGAAGTCTTGTTTCTCATCGTAATTAAATTTTGTTTCAGAGTCGATTTTCGATAATACAATGTGAACTAAAATACCATTTAGCACCTCCATTTCTGAACCGAGAGACAACAAAGAACCACGAATAGCCGAAATAGTATCAATAATTTTTTGTAACGAAGCACTGTCACCTTTTATCATATTAGGAACACTAAATAAATCATTAACATGTTCAAGCAGTTACCTGAAATGGTTCCACAACTGCTAAAGCTGGGCCTGATAAGCAGTTTAGCAAATAATTAAATTTGTCGACATCCGTAATTGAATGATTTTCGTGCACTAAATTATTAAAAGCAGTAATAAACCTTTCGTACTCAGCATACTTGCCATCAAATTTGGGTAACTTCAATGAAGGAAGGCGAGATGAATGCACTGAACCAGCAACAGAAGCATTAAATTGAGTAGCATCCATTGATACAGAACCACGATGACGTTTTAAAATACCTAGTATTTTTACCTTCGTAGCGATAAATAATTCCTCGTAATCACTTCGGCCATTATCAGAGGAACAAAGCTGTTCAATTTTTCCTTGCACGTGGCTCAACTGCTTGAAATACGATTCTAAAATTTCGAGTCTGCATTCCAAAATGGCGTCATCGACATTTTCACCATCTTTTTCTATCTTTTTCTGCATATATGAGATGTTGCGCTTCATTGTGCCTCTTTGATGTTTTAATGCTGCTAACTCTGGGCCACTGGCGGTTTGTGGCTCGGGAACTACTTCATCGTTGGTTGCCATTTTATTTAAATTTTTTTTTTTTTAAGTTTTTATATGTTCAAAACACGAACCGATATTTCTTATCTTCGAAAGGGAGGTAGCACTTAAGGCTGGTTTCACGACTTTTTTTTTTTAAAAATGCACTTGTACCACTATAGGCAAAATGCACACAAACAACGAATTTTTGTGATATGTGACACGAAAGTATGCACAACTTGAAATATTTGCAGTAGATGACACGAAAAAAAACCACAAAAATTGGTACTAGGTCACGCGTAGACTACAAATTATTTGCAAGAACTTTATCACAAATCAAACGAACAAAATATTTTTGATGTGGCTCTACGGGCCAAAAAGTCCAAGAAAACCGATTAAATTTTTATTTAACTTAACTTTAGAACTACCGTCCTGTCGCGTAAAAAAATTAACTATTTTGAATTATTAATTATTAAAACGCGAGACAGAATTTTTATGCGTGGTTCATTTATTCATATCAATTTTACGACTAAAACTAAAATTACAATAAGTAAGTAATTGAGCTACAAAAATATCAAAATATAAAATTAACAGTTAATATAAGCAACAAAATCATCAAAAATAATAGAAACAAATGCATTGAAAATATTAATATTCAAATTTAACAACAATAACAATGCAACGAGTAAACAAACAAAGGGATTAACAAACAAACAAAGGGATTAACAATAGTGACGGCACACTCATCAGTGATGGGCACGTGAGTAAAAGTGATCTCCTCCGACAAAACCTTTTGGCCTACCTGGCTTCACCATTTAGTTTTACCTTTGTGTTTGGAAAAGGATCAGGGACTGGGTATTTTTGTCTTGTCTGATGAAGTTAGATCCCCTTCTATTTTTGCAGCCGAACTTAGCACTCTAGGGTCTACCAACTATTTTCACAACCAAACAAAAAAAAACAAAATTTCATAACCACTTCTATTTCCTCCACTACAAAGACTTATATAGACTATTTCTTCCGTATATTCACTATCACTCCGTATCCTGAAACCTTCTTTTTGCCGCTTGAATTTATTTTACATAGGCAAATAAACGCGGCTTATTAAAATATTTTGCAAATTTAATAATTAATTGAATCGTTTATAAATTTTATAAAAATACATAAAGAAAACATATTTTTAACTAAATAATAATTTAAATCAATTATAAATTTAACAAGTAAGAGTGCTATATTAGGCTATGCCGAATCTTATATACCCTTCACCACCTATGTAAATATAGTTTAGTGAAGTAATCAAATAAGTAAATATTAGGGTAAAATGAAAAAAAATTTGGTACTTTATAAATATAATTTTGCATATTTGCATAATAGGTTAAGTATTTTTAAAAAATTGTAGCGTTTCCTTAAAGATCTCTTCAAAAGCTTTAAAGTAATACCCATATTGGTATTTAAAATAAAATTGAAAATTTCAGAGACCCGTAACTCGGAAAATATCGGCGAGCGCCAATTTTTTTCACTTGATGTTTTTTTCTTATTTTTTTATTTCCGTATCGTCCTATGTATTTATTTTTTTGATTCAAGTTACTTTATTGTCCAAAATGACATAAAAAAATTAGAGGTAGGCAGTTTGTTTTGTTTTTAATTGCTAAAAATGTTTAAAGGAAAAATAAAAAAATGAACAGCGATTAAGAGAGGAAAAGAAAAACACAAAGAAGACTATGGATGATTTGACAAATTAAAGCGGCAAAACAAAAAGTTAAACTAAATTCAAAATTGCCGCTCGGCCGCTTTTAACGGCATTGCCAAATTAAATTAAAGGCAACGAGTTAAAACTTTTGTATGAATATTTTTATTAACAAAAAATTTTTTTTTCAAATAGGTAATACTGTTGCCGCATGCCACTCGCATTGGCCTTTCACCATAATTAAGGCATTACCAACTTCAAAGACGTTCTCAATATACAACACAGCCTACACATAAAACCCTAACATGAAAACATCATACTCATTGACAGATGCAATCAAACTCACAAACTGAAAACACATGGATTTCTTTATATTTCAATTTTGTTCTATTGCTTCTTTACAGATAATTCTTGGAGAAGTTTACTTCTGGACAAAACTATTCAGGTATTCGCACGTATCGTTCCTAATAACTTCAGTTATTTTTATAAAAAAAAATTTAAAAATTTTATTGTTTAATTGTATAAATAGGAAAATGTAGTAAAGAATTTAAAAATTTTTATATATAACAAGTTTTTAAACGATTGCTTTGATTAGAAAACACTAATTATATTTCAACGTCCTTAAAACGAATTATATCCAATGACTTTGGCAATATTATCACGAATGAAGAGATGTTTGATATCCATGTATCTTTTTTGTACGTTTATTTTCGGTGGTGTTTGCCACACCAACACACCCATTATTGTCTTCATATATTGTGATACTTTTGTTCTTTATTTCTTGTAAATCTTGCATCAAGCCACGCAGCCGTAAGGCCTCAGAGACCGCAGAACTTAAAGGTATATACCCTGCCTCACTTGAGGATGTTGCTACAGTTTGTTGTTTCTTTAAAGACAAAGAAACACAACTGCCATCATCTTTGTTATTTGCCCAATCAGCATCCGCAAATCCCACAATTGGATTTTTATCGTTTCGTGTATAAGTTAGTTTCAAATTCTTTGTTCCTTTTAAATAACGTACAACTCTTTTCAGATGTTGCTAATGCATTTCATTTGGATTTTGCTGAAATCGTCCCATGTAAGCGACACAAAAACAAATATCAGGTCTACGATAAAGCATTGTATACATCAAACTTCCAAGTAACTCACGATATGGTTCACTAACTTTCTGATTCACAGAATCTCCAGGAAAAAGCTGTAGTCCTATATCCATTAGTGTTTTTACAGGATTACAATCAGCCATTCCATATATCCTTAAAATTTTTTCAAATTTAAATTCTTGTAACAATTTTATTTTTCCTTCTTCATATTTAATTTTTATTCCAAGAAAATATTTCAAAACGCCACAGTCACTCATTTCAAATTTCTTTAATAAATCATTCTTAAGTTCTTCTTCTGAGTAAATCATCCATATATAGTACCTTTATCAAAGCTACTTTGTTTTCAAATTTCGTATATGTAATAGCCTATGAATTCTTCCAAACACACAAACTTAATTAAATTTAATTATTTATATTAACACTTTTATTGTATTAATTGAAAACATAAAATAATATCGATTGCCTCAGAAAAGTTAATAATAAATTCTCGCAGGCTGCCACCTTAGCCGGGTTGCCACATCCCTCCTATATTTTTTAGCTTCAACGTCACTTTAGGCCTTGGTGTTGCAAAATGCCTTGAATTCTTCGCTAACGAATTGGCGACCATTATCAGCTGGTAGCGATTTCGGATACCCGTGTCGGGCAAATATCTCCTCTAGAAAATCAATAACTCCTGTTGATGTTATCTTCTTGATAAATTAAAGTTCATGGTATTGCGAATAGTAATCAATTATTACACATACAAAATCGTGATTTGGAAAAGGGCCTAATAAGTCTATTGCTACACAAGCCCAGGCACTATTTGGCATGGTTCGTCTACACATGGGCGCGGGTGATATCGGTCGAGATACCAACATACATTTATGACAGCTGTTAACATATTTTCTATATCTCGATCGACCAACGGCCACCACATCTTTACTCGAATTCTGCGCTTCGTTACGGTTTCGCCTGGATGGCCTTCGTGCGCTAAATCTAGCACTTGTTTTCTCAGGCCTCCTAGAATCACGAGTTTCATACCTCTGAGCAACAAATTTCCAAAAATACTGAGCTCAAATCGAATGGCTTGTCAAAGGTAACAGCTTTATTCATATTGCAGAGTCTGGATAACGAGCCTGAATCCATGCTAAGTAGTAGTAGAACCTCTCTACAGCCCACACCGAGCGAGACTCTCTTTTTCCGTTCAACTTCAGAAAGTGCTTTACTGGCAAAAGACAACATACGGAGTATCTTCGATGAATTGGATGAGGACTGCCCCCAAAGCTACAGAGCTTGCGTCAGCAATCAATCGTGTTCGTTGGTTTGGTGACAAATAAGGTAGTGTTGGAAGCTCCGCCAACTTTTCCTTGAGTTTTACAAATGCATCATCTTGTCTTGTGGACCATACAAATTTTTCATTGGCTTTAGTGGCCGTTCTTAAAGTTTCAACTAGATCAGCTATAAATTTACCTAAATAGTTTACTAGACCTAAAAAACTTCGAGTTTCCTCACGGGAGTATGGAGCTCGAAAATTTAAAACACTATTTTGTTCGGGTCGGCACTTATGCCATCTGGTGATAGAATATGGCCCAAAAATTTTAAATTTTGTACCTTCCATAAACATTTGTTCTTATTTATGGCTACATTAAAGCCTTTAAGCGCGGTAAGAACATCTTCCAAGTCAAGTTATGTCATCCAAATAGTTTAATGCATTTTTACATGAAGCCAAAATATTTTCCAGTCTTTTGGAATATTTCCGGAGCTGAATTCACACCAGATAACAGTCGTTTATATCTAAATAAGCCTTTTAAAGTTATAAATGTTGTTATATAAATGTTGTTTGCACGTCTCATATCCGAATGTCTCCGTTTCCTTTGAAGACAACGACCACTGGAGATATTCAAGCGCTCGGCCCAACAACCGGTTCGATTATATCCAGAGCTAATGCTTCATTTAGTTTCTCTTCAACCTTATCCTCAATAGCAACTGGCACTCTACGCAACGGTTGTTGAATAGGTTTTATAAAGGTATCGATGGAAAAGCTTACTTTAATTCCAGCAATTTTACTAAAACGTTCAAATTTCTCCACATTGTTTATGCCTATACCCAACTTCAATACGCCCAGTTTTATGGCAGTATCTTCACTTTGCTCGCCACGCTCAATAACATAAAATGTTAAAATCAAATTAGAACTGGTTGGTGATCTGATTCAAATCGATTATTCCACATGAATGCTTTCCCGGTGTTTAACATATTCCAATCATCTTCACAAAGGAGGTTGTATTTTGATCCTGAATCTATCAACATTCTTATCTTTGTACCGCCTACGCAGATGCTCCGTTATCAAATATTTTAAAACAGCAGTTATCATTTGAATTGGATTGGCCACCAAAATCTCGACGCTTCGGATTTCCGCTATCAAATGTGGAAACTTTCCGTTTGTTTAAGCCAGTACGGCATTTCCGGGCAAAGTGTCCCAACAAACCACATTTGTTGCATTTCTCTTTCTTGGCTGGACAATCCACACTGCTTCCGTCGTGACTGTTTTGTCCGCATCTAAAACATTCGCACTTATTTGAAATTTTATTGATTTCAACAGTTGTACTTGGAGCCTCCATTGACTTTGATTGAGCATTAACTTGCTCATGGACTTTACAAATTTCAATAGTTTCTTTCAAGGAGTGCTCTTTTTCCAATAGCCTCTTTTTAAAATCTGCAGATGCCCAGGAGTCAATAAGTTTGTCTTTAATACTGATTTCCAGAATATCATTCTTTGTTTCACGTCCTCAATAAGAACTTATTAAAGGTTTCACCATGTTCTGCCTTAAGTGATCGAAAGAAATGCATCTCAAATGTTGAATTTCTTTCCGGGGAAAAATAGTCAGTCAGTTTGTCAACTAATATTTTATAAGCATCTTTATTTTCCCCACAAGTAAGTGCACCTGGAATGTTATATGCAACTTCCTGCAATTTAGTTCCTCCATAATGCAAAAGCTTATGCTTAGAAAGTAAATGCTCGTAGCCACTTTTCCAACTCAGTACGAATTAGCGATTTGTCAATCGCTTCACAAAGAAATGGCCTAATTCCATTTGTTTCATTCATAATATTTAAACTTATGACTGATCGTCTTGTATTTTTATTTGTACTTTATTTACTAAACTGGCTCAGATCTTATTCCAAATGGATTTTCAAAATTGGGAAACAGATTTTGTACACCTTACTCGTGCTTGTTCTTAATTTAGTTCCTTGAACTAAAAGACGGAATTTATTTGCCTAACTGGCTATCTGAAATCAATAATAAAATCATTTACGTAAATCGATTTGTCTCCTTTCCAAAGATTTTCTTTAATGCATACAAACGCTAGCTTTTATTTCTTCCATATTTACCTCTTCGCCAATGTAACAGCCAATTAATTCTTCCAAGCACACAAACTTAAATAAATTTAATTATTTATACTAACACTTTTATTGTATTATTTGAAAACATAAAATAATATCGATTTCCTCAGAAAAGTTAATAATAAATTCAATTCATATAGCATGACGGTATTCTCGCAGGCTGCCACCTTAGCCGGGTTGCCACAGTATATAAATAATAATTCGATTAGATCTTTTAAACCGTAGCGACAATAAAAACTTATTAAATTTGCTGTTCCTACTGCGGGGCGCTTTTTTAAGTCCGTACAACGATTTATTTAACTTAAGCACCAGTCCCTCTCTTACTTCAACGCCTTCAGGTGGAGCAAGATATATATCTTCATCTAAACTTCCATGTAGAAAAGCGGTCTTAACATATAGTCGATGAAAGCTATAACCTCTTTGAAGACCAACATCAAGAACCACACGAACTGTATTTAATTTAGCAACTGGGGCGTATGTCTCATTGTAGTCTACTCCATACTTTTGCAAATAACCTTTAGCCACCAGACGCGCTTTGTATCTTGAAAGCTTTCCTGTTTCATCTTCTTTTACGCGGAAAACCCATTTCGATCTTAAAAGTTATGATTTTGGATGTTTTTTAATCACTGTCCAAACATTGTTCGAATCCAAGAGAATCCAAATGAATCTTGACTCTAACTTGCCAATTGTCATAACCACAACCGTTAAATTGTGGGATACCGTTTGCCAATTATTTATTTTCCCCCATAACCTATTGACTTCAGATATTTCTATAAAAGGAAATTTTATTGTTTAATTGTATAAATAGGAGAAAGAAGTGAAAATTTTATACATAACAAGTTTTTAAACGATTGCTTTGATTAGAAAAAACTAATTACATATATTTGAACAGTTCCATTCTTTTCAGTTCTGTTCTTTTTTTCAGGTTATGTAGTGGTATTTGGTATTAAAAAAAGGTATAAATTAAATAAGTACCTGACTAGAGTGGCCAGATTGTCGGCGGTGCTGGCATGCTGGCAGGTGCTCCGGCTATCGCTCGCCGTCTTGGGTCGGTTCTTGCCAACGTTGCGGCCTAGTTTACCACACAAAAAATATCATGCCAGACTTCCACAAAACTAATAAAAAAAATATATATGGAGCCCAAAGCAAGTCAGAGTCCCTCCCTACACACATACACACACGTCTATCACCATCTGGCCGGTGTTGTGGCCAGGATTTTTCCCACCCTCTTGAGGCTATGAAACCTCACCATGGCATCGTATTTAAATCAAATTTTGGATGCCCCTAACTCGCCTTGCAACCTTCCTACCCTACTTACCTCTTAAAAAAAACTATTCCTTCATACTAAATGAAAATTTTTAAATTCAGATTATAAATTTATACATCTCGCAAAAATTTATTTAGATTTTAAACAAAACTAAAAGGAGTGACAAAAATTTTCCCACTGGACTTTCTTTTAAACATTTAATTTTGAAAAATTTAAAAAGTAACAAAATTATTATCTGCTGACAACTTAAATCGGTGGTTCAGGCTGCTGCTTTTACTTATTTGTTCACCGTTTTCGCTCTGAATTTCTGGCTTTACGGGCACAGCGTGTTGAGCCACCGGATTGCCTGTCCGTCCGTCTATCAGTCTTGTTCGGGTTTTTGGTAGGTATCAATAAAAACTTGCGGTTTATATATATATATATATATATATATATATATATATATATATATATCACCCTGATTGAAATGTTTTTTTTTTTATTTAGGGAAGACACTTAAACTAGGGCAACTAACCCGTATCGCGGGGACGAGAATAAAGGCCTGAGCTCAACCCTATTGACGCGCACTCTGGATCAAGTCACACAGAGGAATGTTTCGCAGACGGTAGGTAAAATGGGTTCCCTATGGGTTTAAAGTATAATATACATATATAATAAATATATCAGTTTGTAAATTCGTCCGCAGTTGGTCTGTTAAGCGTCCAGAGTCAGCGGCAAAATACCTGGCATCGCCGGATGGCGATGCTAATACAAAAAAAATGATGATTTGGTCCCTCGTTGGGTGTGAAAGGCGCAGTGTGGCTTTGGTGAGACAACGTTGTTTCGTTAGTTTTTTTTTAATAATTAGTTTCGTTTTCAAAAAGTTTTTGTTTTTCAAAATTGTTGTATTGTTTTAGCTTTTGTATAGAGCTTTTTTTTATATTAACTTTTCACATGTAGAAGTATGTATTTTAAGTAAATGCGATTAGCCATCTTTTAACTTAATTTAAAAAAGGTTTTTTTTTTTTTTGATTTTAAATAAATAATCGCTGTGGCGTAAATAAAAATCTTTAAAAACTTAAAAAATGCTTGTTTTTCCTTTTTTATTTCCACTAGCAACAGGTGAAGAATGTAGATTTATTTCTTTTCCCGCTGGGCCACTAACACACCATCTCTTCAAGACAATCAAAAAAGGAAGGAAGCCATTTACATTTTCGCGTACCAAGAAACTTCTTGGGCGCCATGATAATCTGACTCCATTTCTTTTGTCAGCAATACCAGGTCCATTATAAAAAAAAATTATCTAAAATTCTTCCTCCCCTTTTTTTCTTCTGTTGTACAGAAAACATTTATAAGACAGCTGTTCCTTTGGCGTGGCCAACCTACCTAGCTATCAAACACTACAGGGTGCACACGACAGTTAATTAATTTCACTAGCAACTTCTAAATTGTTGAACAATTTATTACGAGTAAGTAAATACATACACATGAAGTTATTTAATTACAAAACAAATATTTCAATGTTTTTGTGATTTAAAATAAAACGAATAAACAAAGTATTTTCATAACAAGTTGTTTGTAGTTATATTTCACTAAATAACTTTCTTAACACCATTCCTTAAACGACTTGTATGCCGGCTTTGATTCTGTGATGTTCCAGCTTTGTTGAATTCAGAGGCTTCGTGAGCATATTAGCGAACATATCGCCACTTGGACAATATATTCATTTAACATTGCCGTAATCGACATGTTGCTTAATAAAGTACTTTTTCGTCGACTGAGTCGACTGTCTTCAACTAGACGTGGGCGACTTTGGTTGTCTTCAAATATAACTGTTGGCTCAGTTAGCTTTAAATTCATACCTTCTAACAGAGTTCTTATTCACACAGCTTCCTTACAGATTTCAGAGAGTGAAATAAACTCTGACTCTTTTGATGATAAAACCACACATGATTGCTTCTTACAACACCAACTAATACTGTCATTATTAATCTGAAAAATAAATCCGGTATTAGATTTGGGATCAGTATTATTTGCTGTCCAATTTGCATCTGCAAGCAAAGTATTACTATTTGACCCGTTTTCACTGAGTTTTAAATATAATTCAGCGGTACCTTTCAAATATCGAAAAAAAGCTCGTTCCAATCTTCTATATGGGCTAATATTGAAATGCTGGCCGCTATATCAGGCCGAGTATTGACGCTGATATAAAGTAGTGAACCAATAAGCTTTCTGTAATCCTCATTACTAACTAAGTTATCGGAAACCGATTTACCATAACCAGGATCAAGTGGGAATTTAGATGATTTTGCATTTTCCAAGCTAAACTCTCTAATTTTATTTTTAACATAATTGGTTTGTCGAATACGAAAATTACAGTTTTTATTCCTTAAAACTTGTATACCGAGAAAAAGTCGAATTTTTCCAAGACTGTTAATTTCAAAATGTTCATTTAATAGTTTTTCAATATCATCTATAGATTTTTTGATTTTGGCAGCTATTAAAATGTCGTCTACATATCTAAGGAAATAGTTGTTCCCTTCCTCGAAAAGAGATTTTGTATAAAAACAAGGGCCTGCTGAGTTTTGTTTAAATCTGCCTTTTATAAAAACACAATGAAGTATTTTGTTCCAAACGTTAGAAACTTGTTTTAGACCACATAAGCTTTTATTAAGTTTGCAAGCATACTGTGAACCCTTTTCTTTAAAACCAGGTGGTTGCATCATGTACATATATATCATTTTCTTACATGCTACTTTTCATTTTCTTTCCATGCTACTGATAACAATGTTCTCATCGTAGTTTGACGAACGACTGGGACAAATATTTCATTATAATCTGTACCATATTTTTGACAAAACCCTCTGGCTACTAAACGTGCTTTATACTGTTTTATATTATCATTCACGTCTCACTTAATTTTAGAAATCCATTTACAACTAACAATGTTCAGGTTAGGGGGCGGAATGACTAAATGCCATGTGCCACTTTCTTTAACATTTCAATTTCTTCTTTAATGGCATGTAGCCATTCATTCTTTTGCAAAGATTTAATTGCGTCATTATATGTCTTCGGCTTTACTACTTCAGTACTACATGTTCTTAGTGTCAAATAATCTGGCTTCTTTCCCTTGGTACTCCTAGGAGATCTTCTTAAATCATTTTCAATAGCAGCAATTTCATTATTATTTCCATGTCCGAAAAGTGGTAGATTGTTGCTTTGAATAGGACTTTCAAAGTCTTCAAGACCACAAAACGAATTATCGTCTGAGATTACAATTTCATTCGTGTTACTTCTATTCTCACCTTTATCATTTTCGATGACTTCTTTGTCATGCAAAGAACTAGCCTTATCCTTAGGGCAAATTGTTTCTACTTATATTGCAGACTCGTCCCTTACTTCCCACTTCAATAGGTTCTGGCTGATAATTTTCCATAAACTTAACATCTCTGCTTATTTCAATTTTTTTTGTTGACATATCACGTAACCGATAACCTTTAGAATGACTGTCGTATCCCACGAATATATATTCTTTAACTCTGTAGTCTAACTTCCTTTATTTTTCTTTGGGAATTGACGCGTAAGCTTTTGTACCAAAAATTTTTAAGTTTTCTATATCAGGTTTTGTATTTTCCCATAGTTCATATGGAGTATTTGGAATAGAACATGAAACTAATAGATTTTGTAAATAGTTTGCTGTTAGGAGAGCTTCACCCCACAAATAATTTGGAAGCTTTGCATCCTAAACTAAACATCTAACCATATCGACCAAAGACCTACAGGGAACTGTAAATTGCTGAACTATTCCGAGGCTTTCTAAAAGTTTCCTTAACATATTAGAGGTGTATTCCCCTCCATTATCCGACCTTAATATTCGTGAATATTGGTTTAACTTATTTTTAACCATTTCTAGGTATAATTTTGCCTTTTCAAATACTTCTGTCTTATTATATAAGGAAATAACAAAAACCACTTACAGTGATAGTCTGCATTGGACCGCAAACGTCGCTGTGAACTAAATGCATAACACTCTTGGTTACAGAACTTGACTTTTTAAAAGGAGACTTGACCATTTTAATTTTAACACAAACTTCGAAGGGCTTTCTTATACCACAGTCTATAATATTAAAATCGCTTACCGTTTTTCCTGTTTGCATTTTTCTTACGTCGTCGATATTTTTATGACCGAAAACTCTGTGCAAATAATGTTGACATTTTTATTCTTTGCATTCAGCGACCATTGCTCCCTCCACACCAAATGATCGTAAAATAAATAGTTCATTCTTATTATCTGCAATTGCAATTTCCCTTCCGTAACCATCTTAAATGCTACAAATAGAATTATGAAAAGTAAGCCGAAATCCATTCTTCAGTATTTTGTTAACTGACAATAGGTTTCCGTGAAAACTCGGAATGAACAAAACGTCTTTTATCGTTGTAGTCTGCTTTTGATTATTTCTGTTAATTTCTTCGAATATACAAGTGCCTTTACCACTTGATGTAATTGTTTCACCATTCGCCATAGTCACACTTTCTTTGATATTATTATTGATACACGAAAAGTCAGAAATATTTTTACTTATATGGCATGTTGCTCCAGAATCCAAAATCCATTTATTTGCACCATTTATGAAACCAAAACACATATGATCTTTATCAGAACTGCTTACCATTGTCTTTTGTGTATTTGCTGTTTTTAATTTCTTCAACTTCCAACAATTTTTCTTAATGTGGCCCTTTAATTTACAATGATGACATACCTTTTGTTTCTGCCACTCATAAGAAGTAAATTTCATTGCGGTGTTCAATTTCGTGTCATTTGTTTGACATCGATATTCTTCAATTAAGCTGGTTTCCACCACTTTCATAGTTAACTCATCTAACTTGCGTGCCTCCAAAGCTGTCACCAATGTATCAAACGATGATGGTAAACTGCTCAACAACATTGCCACGACCCATCGCTCCGTAAATTGCTCACCCACAAAGCCTCAAGTTTTTTAAACAAAACTTTAATTTCCATTATATGTTCGGAAATATCACGCTCCATGGAAAAACGCAATCCAAATATCTTGCGCATTAACCGAACACTGGATCCCAACGTGTATTTTTCATTTTCCAAGCTTCATGTGCTATTTTTGCTTTCTTGATTAAAAACAATTGCGGATCTTCCACCGATAACCCAATTACTGATGTGGCCTCTTCATTTTATTTATTCCAATATGATGTTCTTGGTGTTGGTGGAATTTCACATACACAGTCCCACAGCTTTTCACGCTTCAAAATAAGCTATAATTTATATTTCCATAAATTATAATTATCGTTATTTAATTTTGTAAAAGATGATTTTAAGATATCCATTATGTTATGGCTAGCCTGGGCCTATAACCTGTTAAGACTCAAAAAACATCAAGACACAAAAACTTTGCTTTAACAATGTTGAACAATTTATTACGAGTAAGTAAGTAAATACATACACTTGAAATTATTTAATTACAAAACAAATATTTCAATGTTTTTGTGATTTAAAATAAAATGAATAAACAAAGTAATTTCATAACAAGTTGTTTGCTATTATATTTTACTAAATAACTTTCTTAACAAGATTAACATTATAAAAAAATTTACTTGGAATCGAGCAGGAACTGTTCATTCGGCACTGGGACATTGGCCGGAGTTAATGCCTCACTGTCATCAAAACCCACTCACTCCCTTCCAATTTATAAAATATGAAATGAAATGAACATTCTTCATATCGCAACGTTGCAAGGCTAGCTGACTACGCAAATCTACCCTTATGTTGCCGACTGAGTCCATCGCAACACAATAATGTGTAAGAAGGAATCAAACGAATGTGAGGAGTAAGGAGCGAAGTGGTAAAGTCACCACGACTAAAAAACAGCCGACTGCCAAAAGCCCACTTATTAATAAATTCTCTCGCATCAGTGAGGAAGAAGGTATATATCCTCGATAAAATGTTCAAATTTTTTTACATATTACTTTTGTTTCAGTTTTAACAGAAAAACAAAGAACAAGCATTGGATAGTAAAGATGACGAGATCAATTTCGAGGCATAATGTTTGTTTTAGTTTTAACAATACGTATATAATTTTAAAAAACTGTACTGTAAGTTTTTTATTTTGTTGAAAAATCATCAGCTTCCAACCTCCAAATATAAAAATTATTTTAGCACTTTTTTAAAGTTCTATGCATATTCCGCACAATTGTTATACCATGATGAATGGTAAACTTCTTCATCTTACTTCGTCTACCTCGCCGGTTTATTGGACATAGATTCTTAAAGTTGAATAGCATTTAGACACGCAAATTTCACGTTGCAAAATTTTGATCTTATGTGAGAGAGAGGTAGAAGTAATGATGGACAGTACAGACTTTGATGTACTCGAAAAGTTGCTGTTTTTCTTTCGTTGCTTACACACAGTTGTATATATGTTCATACAAATTAGGAACAAAACAAAATTTGTAAAAGAAAAACTTTTTGTGTCTGAACACCAAACAAAGTTTAAAAGAAAATTATCAAAACTTTGTCAAAGTAAAATTTGCATGTCTAAATGCAGTCAAATTGTGATTTTGATACAGAGGTGAAGCCCTTGGCACATAGAAAACAATATAATCAGATTTTCTGTAGGTTCTGAATGAAGAACAAAAAAAAAAAAGACAAAAACTAAAAAAGAAAGCACAAAAATTTTCTTTTCCCCAAAAAAGGAAAAAATAATTATTTTTCGTATAAATAAAGGCCCATATTCATAGTTAAAATAAAGTATACTTTAACGGAACTAAATTCGGTTTTACTTTTATATTCATAGACAGTTTAAAATATACTTTTGGCGAGGAAGTCAACTCTAAATTTAAAACTACCTAAATCTGTTTTTAACTCATTCTTCCAAAATTATTTTATTTGGTTTAAGAACACAATACTATATATCTGATTTTTATACCTAAGTGAACAAAATAAAAACAAGGTTACTTTTTTCTAATATTTGTTTAGAAATTGTATGAAAACATTTATTAAGTTACAATTGACACCCAGTGGGAGTCGCGGAAACTTAAATTATACTTATTCTTGACTATGAAAGCAAAACAGATAACAATACCTTTAATTTTAAAGTATACTTTAGCAAGAGTCGACTTTAGTCTATAACTATGGATACGGGCCAAAGAATTTAATTATTAAACTGCTTAAAAATGTGATAGGCTGTGGCTGTACGAGATAATTCCAGCTTTTTTTTCTGTGCTATTTCTTTAGTTTATTAAAAATCACTTTTTTATTTAAATATTACCATATAATATGGTGTATGTGGCCAGACTTTTGAACCGTTATAGACAGACACCTGAAATTTACAAGGGACATGTTTTGCGAAGTCCGCTATTACAATAAGCTTATAATTTGAATTTAGAAATTAAAGGGTGTTCCCAAAATTGATGTAATTTTTTCTAGATGGCCGTATTTTTTGAACCGTTGTATACAAACACCTTAATTTTAGACATAATGTCCACTACTTTATTTGGTATAATAAGAAGTATAAAAATGTTATATTATAAATTAAATAATCTGATGTATATGGGCAATCTGTTGAACCGTTACAGTTGACATTTACACAGAACCTGATTGCTAAATCTACTACAACAGCAAGTATATAATTTGAATTTGGAAATTAAAGAGTGACCCTATAGTTGCTGCAATTTGATGTATATTGCAAACTATTGAACAGTTGAAAAAGTATAAAGTTTGGAGATATAAGTATGTCCCAAAGTTAGTGTAATCTAATTTATGTGGCCATACACTTGAGTCTTATCTTAAGTACTACAATCTTTTTTTAGAATCGCAACACATTATACGATGGCAGCAGTAGACGTCTGAGTACACAAATCTATTAGTTACGAGAAAGCAAAGTGTCGAAAAATTTGCAATGAGAACTACAAAATAATTCATACAATCGACTTAAGAGAACATGAACAGGATGTTGCAGAAATCAAATCCACGATGAACTAAAGAACTAAAAAATACGGGAACTCTGAACCTACAAATAAATCATCAACTTGCCAAGATAGAAAATTTATTATTAGTAACTTCACATTACTAAAAGCAAGGGATCAATAAACTAGATTGGGTCCGCCTGGAAGTGGATAGCGGGTAACCCAGATGCTACTGATTGGGACAACATTATCAACCAAACAGATGCTGTCATAAATAATAACAATAAGCAATTCACCATCAAGATATATTTGATAAAAACAGCCAATAATTTAGAAGATGGCTACAATAGAATAATCGCAGAAGCGCTCACACACGACACCAACAGGAACGCTCAAACAAATATCTCAAATTGTAATGGCTTGGCAGTTAGCGAAAAAAGGTATAGTACATTCATAAATACTAACTGAAGGAGATATCGCAAACATATTCTCTCAAATCGAAACGCTCCCATATAAATATGAGTTACAAGCCCTTCAATTTGCTAAACCTTCAATGTTTATAAAAGATTCCCCTTTCTTATATATCATTTAACTACCACAAACGGAAGATACTCTGTTTAATAAAATAATTCTTCGTTCAACAATTAAGAATGACTAAAGAATATATCTCAGTTTAACCAACCTACTCGTGTCTCACACGGAAAAATACGGAATTAAAGGTGTCTGCTTAATGATCGAAGGAGTAACTATATGTTAAAAGGACCAGGTACAATTTCTAGGTTCGAATCATTGTATTGTAGGTATACATAATGGGGGAAAAGCAACCTGAAAATATCAAATAACCAAACAGACGATAGTTGAACTTATATCGGATGGTACAATATTTCTAACGAATTATATTGAAAACCTTTCATATGAAAATTACTCACAAATCATGAATGGTACCTTTATCATCAACTTCTTTAATGAAACAACAACCCTTGACAATACGAAATATATAAATTGGCAAACAACTACTTCTCATATCCTTCCACCAGTACTACAGGGCAACCTGACAGAAAAGGAAATCAAATTAGACTTACATTACCATCTGCATCTCAAAAATATTAAACATATAGATAACCTTTCATATGAGGGCTTAATTTCTATTAGCTTTAACTTCTGCCTACCTTTCATTGGTTTTTCAATAATAATTTTCATTCAATTATATTTCCAACTTCATCGCAGTTTCCTGAACTGAATTATCCACATAATTTTTTTCATAATTTATCAGAGGGACCCTGACACTTAGGAAGGAGGGAGTTAGCACATCATGTAAATACTACTAATGACACCAGAAACACTACAACAACAACATAACACACATAACACGATTAGTAAAAAAAACTGCTAACACAGAACTTAATATTTCCGTTCAATAAACTTCAACCAACTGCAATGAAAACAACAATAACATATTAGAGTTTAATCTACTAAAAATATAGTTAATAAGCAATACTTTAAATTATATTGAAATAAATCGTTAATTGTATTTATTAATTTAAATTATATTACAGCAAATATTATTGTCAACAGAGCATTTATTAAAATAAGCGATAATAAGCAAATATCAAAATTAGGTCAAAATAAATTGTTAATTATAAAGTAAGCAAAATCAATTTATAAAAAGAAGAACAATGAAATAAAGATTCAGTTGTTATTACGAGCAGAACAAGATCACGTCTTTCATTTAAAACCTCATAACTTATATGTATAATTTTACATAAAAACTACATCGGCTGTTAATGGGTTAAGCATTTCTAAAATATTTTAGTATTTCCTTAAAGATCTCTATAAAAGCTTTATAATGATACCCATATTGATATTAAAAAAAAATTCAGAGTCCCGAAACTCTTCTTTTTATTTCTCTTTCGCCCCATATATTTTTTTTTTATTGGAGTTACTTTATTGATCCAAAAGACATGAAAAAATTAGAGGACAGAAATACGGATATAACTAAATCGACTTCACTATGCATAAGAAGTTAGAATATATATCTGTGGCTTTCATGAATAACAGCCTATGTTCAAATTTTCACATTTCGAGTTAATAATACCAAATTGTTAAATGATTTTTTAAAATTAAAAAAAAAATTTTTAAATATGGACCCCCTTTTTTCTTCACACAAGAACACAACTTCTACATTTTTTCAAATTAATTTAAACAATAACGAGCATGTTGACAAACACTGGCTTTTTATAAATTTCTTTCTTACAAAAAACACAGCGCCAGGTACGCTGTTTTATCTAAACACATTTCAAAATTATGTTTTTAATTTTGTTTTGTTAAAAACAAATCATAATCACGTGTTTGTTTTTGGTCTTTTATAGTCATAACTATGCTTTATACGGTGTTTTTTTTTTCTTTTTTTATGTAATCTTAGCTGTGCTGTTGAAAAAAATGTAAAAGTTTCGCATTTTATAACATTTATATTCTAACTTTTTTTTAATTGTATTAAAAGTTTTTAATATATGTATATATGTTATTTTATCATACTACTCCTACCTACTCCTTTAAGTTCGTTACTTACTTGTGTGGTCGCATTCTTTTTGTTCAGCGAAAATCATTTACATAGACATACTCTGTTTTGTCAGAACACAATTTCGATGTTTAAAATGGTTTGTTATTTTCAAATTGCTCTGGGTTCTAATCAATAAGGAAATGTTTCCTAAAAATTAGTTGGAAAAACATAAAATTAAATAAATAACGTTTAAATATTTATATTAAAGGTCAAAATTTATTCACAATTAAAAAAAACTTTTATAACTTTAATATATACGTAGGTCTGATGTAGTATATTAATAGTAATAGTTAAAACCTAATATTTTTATTTTTCTAAAAATATGCTCAAGCTTTAAATTTGTCCAAAATTTTTAAAAGTAAAATTGAAAATTGAATGTAATCAAATTAATTTTTGATTACTTCTGATAATTTAAAAGTAATCTCTAATAATTCTGAATATTTTTAGATTATTTTTCATCAAAATTAGCAATCAAAAATATCTTACAGTGAATTATATAATCAATACATTTTTTTTACAGCTATGATTAAATAATATTATTTTAGGTCATCTTGACGATTAGAACGTATTTTTGTGTGATTTTGTTGAATCATACTATTTGAGATTTGTCGGTTTAGGAGCACATCCTTCCATGTATAACAGTAATGTCCCTTCATCCATTTTGTTATTTTCTTTAGGAGGCTTATAATCTGCAACATGATCGACCCGTATGGTACGACCTAAAATCTAAAAAAAATAGTATTAGTTGGCCTGTATTTTGCATTTTTTTAATTTAATTTGTGAAACAGAAGATATGCAATTGGCTTGTGTACGAAAAAGATAAAATTTATCAATCAACAATAATCTATATTGGGGCAATTAAATTAAGTGTCTTAACAACAAACAGTTATCCAACCCCACTGCCTTTCCTTCTCTAGAAGGAATGGATTTTTATCGTAATGCGCCAACTATAATTCCAATATGTACCATGTGTTCTACCTTGCTTTTATCAGCAAGCATTGTGATTGTTCAGCCATAGTCAAATTAAAAAAGAAGTTATATAGATGTATGTCATTAAGAGAGATAAGAAAATTGTTAAAGAAGTTAAGTTTTATTTATAAAAATTGAATAATCAATAAAAATAAAACCAGATTTTGATAATGCCAAAGCTATTGCACAAATTGAGAGCAAATGCGGATGAAAATTTGACAGTCGTATGGTTCTCTTTGTTTTTTGGAAATTTTTAAAAGACAAATTCGAATCATTAGATCAGGTATGCATTTTTCTGCAAAACGCTATTTTATTTTTGGTGTGTTTTACCCATACCAATTGTGTAAACGCAAAAATAATCTGTCGTAAGATTTTTACTCTTAGTTTTAAAATACGGATGGAATTTTAAATTATTTTCTCTTGGATTTTACGTACGTAATATCGTACCGTCTAAGCCCCCTTAAAACACACCAAAACTAAAATAGCGGTTTGCGGAAAAATGCATTCCTAATCTAGTAATTCGTAATTGTCTTTTAAAAATTTCAAAAAAAAAACAAAGAGAGCCATACTACTGTGAAATTTGCATCCTTATTTGCTCTCAATTTGTGGAGATATAAGTATGTCCCAAAGTTAATGTAATCTAATTTATGTGGCCATACACTTGAGTCTTATCTTAAGTACCACAATCTTTTTTTAGAATCGCAACACATTATACGATGGCAGCAGTAGACGTCTGAGTACACAAATCTATTAGTTACGAGAAAGCAAAGTGTCGAAAAAATTTGCAATGAGAACTACAAAATAATTCATACAATCGACTTAAGAGAACATGAACAGGATGTTGCAGAAATCAAATCCACGATGAACTATAGAACTAAAAAATACGGGAACTCTGAACCTACAAATAGATCATCAACTTGCCAAGATAGAAAATTTATTATTAGTAACTTCACATTACTAAAAGCAAGGGATCAATAAACTAGATTGGGTCCGCCTGGAAGTGGATAGCGGGTAACCCAGATGCTACTGATTGGGACAACATTATCAACCAAACAGATACTGTCATAAATAATAACAATAAGCAATTCACCATCAAGATATATTTGATAAAAACAGCCAATAATTTAGAAGATGGCTACAATAGAATAATCGCAGAAGCGCTCACAGACGACACCAACAGGAACGCTCAAACAAATATCTCAAATTGTAATGGCTGGGCAGTTAGCGAAAAAAGGTATAGTACATTCATAAATACTAAATGAAGGAGATATCGCAAACATATTCTCCCAAATCGAAACGCTCCCATATAAATATGAGTTACAAGCCCTTCAATTTGCTAAACCTTCAATGTTTATA
This sequence comes from Gymnosoma rotundatum, assembly GCA_916610165.2. Classification (NCBI taxonomy): domain Eukaryota; kingdom Metazoa; phylum Arthropoda; class Insecta; order Diptera; family Tachinidae; genus Gymnosoma; species Gymnosoma rotundatum. The sequence goes on from OU744336.1 coordinate 116,192,064, forward strand.
AAAGATTCCCCTTTCTTATATATCATTTAACTACCACAAACGGAAGATACCCTGTTTAATAAAATAATTCTTCGTTCAAAAATTAAAAATGACTAAAGAATATATCTCAGTTTAACCAACCTACTCGTGTCTCACACGGAAAAATACGGAATTAAAGGTGTCTGCTTAATGATCGAAGGAGTAACTATATGTTAAAAGGACCAGGTACAATTTCTAGGTTCGAATCATTGTATTGTAGGTATACATAATGGGGGAAAAGCAACCTGAAAATATCAAATAACCAAACAGACGATAGTTGAACTTATATCGGATGGTACAATATTTCTAACGAAATATATCGAAAACCTTTCATATGAAAATTACTCACAAATCTTGAATGGTACCTTTATCATCAACTTCTTTAATGAAACAACAACCCTTGACAATACGAAATATACAAATTGGCAAACAACTACTTCTCATATCCTTCCACCAGTACTACAGGGCAACCTGACAGAAAAGGAAATCATATGAGGGCTTAATTTCTATTAGCTTTAACTTCTGCCTACCTTTCATTGGTTTTTCAATAATAATTTTCATTCAATTATATTCCAAATGCAAAAGTCACCACGCAGTTTTACAATTTCCAACTTCATCGCAGTTTCCTGAACTGAATTATCCACATAATTTTTTTCATAATTTATCAGAGGGACCCTGACACTTAGGAAGGAGGGAGTTAGCACATCATGTAAATACTACTAATGACACCAGAAACACTACAACAACAACATAACACACATAACACGATTACTAAAAAAACCGCTAACACAGAACTTAATATTTCCGTTCAATAAAGTTCAACCAACTGCAATGAAAACAACAATAACATATTAGAGTTTAATCTACTAAAAATATAGTTAATAAGCAATACTTTAAATTATATTGAAATAAATCGTTAATTGTATTTATTAATTTAAATTATATTACAGCAAATATTATTGTCAACAGAGCATTTATTAAAATAAGCGATAATAAGCAAATATCAAAATTAGGTCAAAATAAATTGTTAATTATAAAGTAAGCAAAATCAATTTATAAAAAGAAGAACAATGAAATAAAGATTCAGTTGTTATTACGAGCAGAACAAGATCACGTCTTTCATTTAAAACCTCATAACTTATATGTATAATTTTACATAAAAACTACATCGGCTTTTAATGGGTTAAGCATTTCTAAAATATTTTAGTATTTCCTTAAAGATCTCTATAAAAGCTTTATAATGATACCCATATTGATATTAAAAAAGATTCAGAGCCCCGAAACTCTTCTTTTTATTTCTCTTTCGCCCCATATATTTTTTTTTATTGGAGTTACTTTATTGATCCAAAAGACATTGACAGAGGCCACTTTAGACTAAAGACGTGCACTAGTATACCCAACAGTATGGCAAAACAGATATATCATATACATATCAGTTAAAACACATACAAAAGAACGCATGAGTGTAGTTGATATTGTATGCTTCCGCTTGTGCGTACTCACACTATGGATATAAACATATACAGTTGTTTATGGTTTTGCATAGAGTCAGAAAATTATCAGTTTTTTACTCTCAAATATCTGTTGTACCATGAGTATTTGGATATATCTGTTTATGAAACAAATATTATATAATTTTGCGCTGCTTATGATAGAGGCGAGAACTAATAAGCAGTATTTTAACTTCATGGTAATAACCCGAATTGTAATTATTATTGTTCAGCTTTAGCAATTAGATTTTATGATTTTAAAGGTAGAACACGCAATATTAATGATAATTTTATTTTATAAAAACGATTGAAAAGTTAATAAATCGTTGTCTAGTCGCGCGTTGAGTAATGAGGATAGAATTAATTTAATTAAGGAATTTTATTATATATTATATTAAAAAATAATTCCTTTTTGATAAAAACTAATAGTTACATATACGATTTTCAAATAAAAATTTAAAACTAATATATAAAAAAAAGGTTTATTACATACATCTGTACATGCATCTGTACACAAAAATAGAAGTTCCGAAAAATTTCAATAACAAAAAAAAAAAAAAATAGGAAAACATTTGCACTTCTAGAATTACACCCAGCAATGATATTGTCCCTGTTATATATGTGCATATTAAATAGCGCAATTTTTATTTTCTATGCACTTAAAGGGATATTATCAGTAGACGCGTTGTAATTTATTATTTATGTTATTGGTGCACTCAAAATTTCTACAATTTTTAACATGTACTAAAAAAACCTCTTTTCTGCATTAAAGAAAAGTCCTACAGCTTAAATAGAGAGTAAAATTTATTCGAAATTTAAAAATTATTAAAAAGTTTTATAAAAAAAATTAAATGCGTAAAAAGGACGGGCTCGTTGTAATTGCTTACCAAAGGACAGTCAGCTTAACAACGGAAAATATAAATTATAATAGTATAGTGTACCTCTTGGTAGTGTGCGTAAACAATTCGTTGTCAACCACTAGTTAGAATATATAATGAACTGATTCAAAAATATATGTTTAAAAAATTCAAGTTTCTTACTATAAATGGGAGCAATTAATTAGATGGACTAATTCGTTGACAATTTCATCAGCATTGAATGGTAATAAATGCTCATGATTTTGTTAGCATTATCACTTTTTTCACTAGTTTTAGAAAAAGTTGGATTAATAATAACAAATTTATTTTTCATAAAAACAGTTATTATTTTCAGTTGCAATTCCATTTCATAACCATTATTAAAACAATTATAATAAAATAAGTTATTGGCAAGATATCGTAGTTATTTTTTCCTTTATCGTTATTTCAACTAATGCCAATGAAATTGTAATGGTAATGAAAAATTTATTTTTATTTTTGCTAAAAATATTTAAATATTCATACTTTATTTTTAAATTGAATTTTTACTATTGCGGCAGTATTTATTAAAAATAATTTGGATACAAAAGGTATTTTAAAACAAACTTAATATAAAATATTTTTTTATTTCATTTTAAATTATTAGGCTTTTCTTCTCTCTAAATATAGAAACATGCCTACATATATTTATTTAGTTATTGTGTCCTTAGAACTGTTTTAATCCCTAGTAAGAATTATTAAAAAACGTAATAATAATTTTAATGCAATTATACGCATAAGATTCATAAATTTTTGTAAAAGAATTCAGTTTTATGTATTAAACTTCAATAAAACATAACCAAACAATTAAAAATATTGATCATGTTTAGAAACAATCATTTTATTTTTTATTTTAATAAACCAATGCAAGTTAGTAACAATAAAGTTAAAAACATATTTTTTAAATACTTTTGTAAACAATAAATATCGTCAGGTGCATTGACACTTAAACTACAACAACAAATTTCACTTTACTTAAAACCATGTGCATTGTCACCAAAATAGCTGACATCACATTAAAACTTTTGTTACAATTTAAACTAAGTGCATTGTCACCAAAATAGCTGACTTCACATTAAAACTTTGTTCCAATTTAAACAAAGTGCATTACCACCAAAATAACCGACGAATTGCGTAAGCTTCGATTACTGATAATATCGCAAATTTTATAATAAAGTAAGTTGCTGCAATTATGCTAATTAAAGAAAATTGTAGTATAAATAACTAAGTAAATTTATTTTAGAGCGATTAAAATTTTATTTTTGAAAGAATAAAGATAAGAAAAAACTAAAAGTTGTGTTTTTTTCATCATTTGGATAATAACCAACTTATCTGGCGCCCGAGCAAAATTTTTCACTAGTTGGAAGGAAGTGGCAGTAGGACACATACTAGGACATTCCCTTCAAGAAATAGTGAAACTAATTAATCCAAGTGTTCATACTAGTTGGAAGGAAGTGGAAGTAGGATACATACAAGGACATTCCCCCAAGAAGTAGTGATACACCTAGCTAACTCATCCAAGAGTTCGAAGTGGCCCCTTAGTAGTAGCATCAGCAGCAAAAAGGACGCGTAGACCGTAAGACAGCGGACCAGGATGAACTTTGTAGTATTAGTGTAAGATATAGGAATTTTTTTTTTAAATAACATAAAAAGTCTTTTTCTCCGGCAACCTAATGGTCGCCTAGAACAATTTGCGTAACAACGCAGTTTTAAAATAATAAGATAACAAAATTTTTCTCCGGCAACCTAATGGTCGCCTAAAACAACTTGCGTAAAACCGCATTTTAAAATATAACAAAAATATTTTTTTTGATTTCGTTAAATTGTAAAAACAAAATTCTATTTAAACATTTGTGAATTAAAATTAATTAGATATTAATGGAAAATTGTTTAAAAGATACAATCGATAAAATATTCAAAAAATACGAGACAATTGTAAAAAACACACCGTCGAAGCAAATACCCGAACACCTCCTCTTAGATAAAACTAGTGGGCCAAAGCCAATTACATTAGAAACTTATAGGAAAAGGCAAGAAAAATATAAAACTAAACCAAATACTGAAATTAAAGTAACGGAAAAGAAAAAAAAAAGGGGGAGGTAAAAAGAGTACAAATCCGTAGGAAAATTGCTAAGTTGTTCCAAGAGCTACATTTTGAAAGCAATAGGGAAAAGAAATTAGAAATTAAGAAAGAAATTATTGAAACTAGGAAACTAGCATTAGTAAATAAAAGGAAATAATAATAAAATTAGAAAAATGTCAAACCCCAATAATCTTATTCGTCCACCATTATTAAATAATGTAGCAAATGTGCAACAACTAGATAGGGAAGAGCTTGTAGCCCTAGTTAGCAGGCTAGCATTAGACGTTGCAAATAGACATACGCCAGCTGTAGTAAGAGCAACACTTAATCCAAATGCTGATTTAGCAAACATTGAGGACCAAACTATTAATACAGAGCATGCAAACAATTTGTCTGGTCTCGATAAGATACCAGATGTTGTCAAATGTTTGAGAGAATTTTCTGGTCAACCGGGAGAATTTAATTCGAAAGGTACCCCCCAGTACTATGGCATTATAAATGTTATCAGAAACAAAATTACTGGCAATGCAGACATTGCACTCGAGTCCTACAACACGCCTTTAGACTGGGGCGCTATTTGTAAATGTTTGTCCTTACATTATGCAGACAAACGGGACGTTTCCACTTTATAATACCAAATGACCTTATTGGTCCAAGGTAATATGTCAGTAGAAGAATTCTACCAAACAGTTTATTCAAATCTGTCGTTAATTCTTAATAAAGTAGGATCTATGAACGTAGGTATTGAGGCTCAAAACCTTTTCACGCAGTCATACAGAAATAAGGCACTTGACACTTTTGTACGCGGCCTTAACGGTGATATGTCTAGACTTTTGGGTATGAGGAAACCAACAGATCTTCCCCATGCACTCCACTTGTGCTTGAAATTGGAAAATCAAAAATACCGCAAGCAATACGCACATAGTACTATTAGTCCCAGCCAAAAAATCAGGCAGCAAAACAATCTTCCACCGTTGCCACAAAAAAATTTTCGAAGGCACGGAGGACAACAACAATTTTACCCAGAAATAGCTTTTATACCACGCTCGCAACAGCAACATTTAATTAATAACTCAAATGAACAAATGCATAGGCAGCAAGCTCCGATGCGCCCTCTAGCACCAAAATCAACATTGCAACCTCCGCCAAGTCAGGTCACCTTATAACTCGCCGGTATGGATAGTACCGAAAAAACCTGATTCCAATGGCAACAAACAATTCAGAATAGTGATCGACTATAGGAAGTTAAATTCTGTAACAATAGCCGACACATACCCAATACCCGAAATAGAAAGTATGCTAGCTCAGCTTGGCAATAACTCGTTTTTCATTACATTAGATCTTAAAAGTGGATTCCACCATATCCCATTACAAAAGTCCGACATAGAGAAAACTGCTTTTTCTGTGAAAAGTGGCAAATTTGAATTTGTTCGATTGCCATTTGGGCTCAAGAATGCGCCTGCCATATTCCAGCGTGCTCTTGACGATATCCTTCATGAACACATTGGCAAGATTTGCTACGTGTACGTTGACGATATCATAATTTTCAGTAAAACTGAAGAAGAACATATTAAGAATCTTGGAAAAATTTTTGAAACACAAGAACAAGCTAATTTGAAGGTCCAATTGGACAAATGCCATTTCTTTCAGAGGGAAGTCGAATTTCTCGGTTTTATTGTATCAGGAGAGGGTATAAAAACAAATCCAAAGAAAGTTGAGGCAATAGCAAATTTTCCTGAACCGAAAAATATAAAACAATTACGTTCATTTTTAGGCCTGTCCGGTTACTACCGCAGGTTCATTCGCGATTATGCGAAATTAGCAAAACCACTAACTATTCTACTAAGAGGGAAAGAAGGTAAAATTTCAAAAAACAAATCTGCTAAAATACCAATAGTGCTTGACGAGCAGGCAAAAGAAGCATTTTCTAAAATAAAAAATGCGTTAGTTTCGGAAGAAACAATATTATTCTTTCCCGACTATGCCTTAGATTTTGAACTTACAACAGATGCCTCTAATTTTGCCCTTGGTGCCGTCCTTTTACAAAAAGGAAAACCCATTTCATTTATTTCGAGGACATTGACAAAGACAGAAGAGCATTATGCCACCAACGAAAAAGAAATGCTCGCTATAATTTGGGCATTATCCTCATTGCGAAACTTTTTGTACGGGCATGCAAAAGTCAAAATTTACACAGATCATCAACCTCTAACCGCGGCCTTAAGCAATAAAAATACAAACAGTAAATTGAAACGCTGGAAAGCGAAACTAGAGGAATACAATTATGAAATGTTTTATAAAGTTGGTCACACAAATGTAGTGGCTGATGCATTGTCAAGAATGCAAGCACAAATACAAATAAATTCGTTATCTATTGCCACGCACAGCGACGATAGTTCGTCGCAAAATTTAATACAATCAGTGGATGTGCCAATAAATGTTTTCAAGAATCAAATATTCTTAGACTGGTCAGCAGAACCCAGTTATAGCTTTCAGATAATCTTTCCCACTTTCCATCGCCACATTATTAAGGAACAAGAATTTAATCAAGATAAGCTCATTGCATTGTTAAAAAAGTACCTAAATCCATCAGTTATTAATGGGATTAAGGACCCCGAACCCATAATGGGGATAATTCAAGAAATATTCCCAATTCACTTTAGTAAGTAACGCATTAGATTTACATGGAGGGAAGTAGAAGATATAACAAATCATCAAAGACAAGAGGAAATAATCATTGAAACACATAAGCGAGCACATCGCAATGCTAAAGAAAACAAGATGCACATTCTGGAAAAATACTTTTTTCCCAGCATGAATGGTAAAATAAATAAAATAATTAAACTTTTCACAATCTGCAAAGCGAACAAATACGACAGACACTCAAATAAACCTGAAATACAGGAAACTCCTACACCCTCACAGCCTGGTCAAATAGTACACATATATATCTATCAAACAGAAGGTCATTTAGTGCTTACCGCTATAGATAAATTATCGAAATATGCACAGGTAAAGCAAACAAAGTCAAGGGCTATTGAGGATATAAAAGAACCACTTAGAAAGCTTCTTTTTTATTTGGTGTTCGTAAAACGATTATCTTTGATAATGAGAAATCATTTAATTCTGCGTCTATTACTTTTATGGTTGAAGACATTTTAAAAATACAAATATACAAATCTTCACCTTACAAAAGTTCTGTTAATGGACAAGTCGAGAGATTCCACTCGACATTATCTGAGGTTATGCGCTGTTTAAAGGCAGAAAACAAAGATCAGACATTTACTCAACTTTTGGACAGAGCAGTTTACGACCAATAGAAATTTTTTCGGTAGGACAGTTAGCACGGATCCCAAGCAATTTGAAAAAGCTATACTTAATAATATTCAAAGACTAAAAGATAAACAACAACAGGACTTAAAGATCCATAACAAAAAACTTCATCCAATTATTCAGTATAAACAAGGCGAAATTATATACGTTAGGATACATAATAGATTAGGTACGAAAATGACACCGAGATTCAAGAAGGAAATAGTTGAAGAAAATAGAGCAACAACAGTTCTAACCGAATCTAATAGAATAGTGCATAAAAGTAATATTAAAAGCTAAAGACAACATTTTTTTTCAGACTAATGTTAACAATGACGACAACGGCCTTAACTGACTTTTCAATAACGGACCATTCAGCAACCCACATAATTCCGATAAATAAAGGACTAGCCAAAATCCAAGAAGGAAAATTTAAACTAATTCACCTCGTTAATTTCGAACTGTATGAACAATTTTTAGCAGACGTAGAAGAAATCCTGAAAGAGAACATACCACCACACAATATTTTTTACTCAGCTTTGAAACAGGAACTGGAAGAGACAGAAAAATGAGTGAAATCAATAAAACCAACAAGCCACAGAGTAAAGAAATCACTTAATTTTCTAGGAACAGCTTGGAAATACCTGGCAGGCACTCCAGACCATGACGACTTTGCGGCACTGCAAGACAACGCTAACGAACTTAATAAAAATAACAATAGACAGTTTTTAATAAACCAAGCTCTAACTGAACGAATGAATAATTTGACGCTACTTACCAACCAACTGACAAACTCCATTAGAAGTAGTAATAGTTTCAATAACGAATTAGTATTAAGTATCCAAAATAGATTACGATTAGTCAAAGAGAAATTAATAATGTAAGGTATGCCGTGCAGTGGTCAAAATTAAAAATGATTAATAGCGTCTTACTTAATGAAAAAGAATTAGATATAGCTCTTAGGACATTGCAAAGCGAAAAAATGCTATTTGCATCTGCAGAGGAAGCTTTGGGTTTTGTCGAAACAACTGTTTTATATAATGCAATAATGTTAGCCTATATTATAAAGATACCAATAACAGAAATCGAATCTTATACCCGTATATTAGTTAAACCAGTTAAAAGAAATAATTCAATTATTGATATTCCCTTTGAAAATGTACTAAAAAAATAAGAATAGCAAATTTGCAGTAATAAATGAATGTAAGACAGTAAATTCTATATCAAGAAAGAAAAGAACCCAATCTGTAAATTTAGCAATGCACATCACGTCAAATCATTAGAAATACAAGATGGAATGATACTTTTGAATGATTTTAATGGCACTATTAACAACACTGCAGAAGAAATAACAGTTGGTGGCACGTACATTGTAAAATTCACAAATATGACGATTAAAATAAACAACGAGTCTTTCTTTAACGGGGAAGCCTACACGATAAAAGAAGAACCAGCCAGAATTCAGTTTACTCCAGTAGAAAAAGAAATAATTCATCTTCTCTCACTGGAATCCATTAACGAACTTTATATAAACAACATAGAACACCTGGGTCGATTACAAACAAACTCCAAATTAAACCAAATCCATATAACCATTTTCGCATTATTAACACTAACAGCGTTTTCAATCCTACTTTGTTACAAAAAAAGCAACAGATAGTGCTACGATCAGTTCTCCCACCAGTTACACCGTCAAATATGCGAGTTATAACGGAGGGCACGGAAAAAATAGAGTTACCTCTTCAACTAGACCTTAATAATCTACCATATTTTTGATCGATTGGGGACAATCGATTCTAAGGAGAGAGGAGTTAGTAACAATAAAGTTAAAAACATATTTTTTAAATACTTTTGTAAACAATAAATATCGTCAGGTGCATTGACACTTAAACTACAACAACAAATTTCACTTTACTTAAAACCAAGTGCATTGTCACCAAAATAGCTGACATCACATTAAAACTTTTGTTACAATTTAAACTAAGTGCATTGTCACCAAAATAGCTGACTTTACATTAAAACTTTGTTCCAATTTAAACAAAGTGCATTACCACCAAAATAACCGACGAATTGCGCAAGCTTCGATTACTGATAATATTGCAAGTTTAATAATAAAGTAAGTTGCTGCAATTATGCTAATTAAACAAATTTGTAGTATAAATAGCTAAGTAAATTTATTTTTAAGCGATTAATATTTTATCTTTGAAAGAATAAAGATAACAAAAAACTAAAAGTTGTGTTTTTTCATCATTTGGATAATAACCAACTTAACTTGCGTAAGTGTACGTATGAATGGATATTGATTCGCAGCATACAAAAAAAAGATATACGTGTATCGGCGTTTTGAAAGTTTACATCTGGATTTCATTTGAGAGGGGGTTAAAGTTTCCCAGCTCTGGCACATTCTTATTGTTAAACGGCATAAGAAACCATGTGACCCTTACATTTTAGGTAACATAAATTTGCTGAACACATTTTTTACCTAAAATGTAAGGGTCACATGGTTTCTTATGCCGTTTAACAATAAGAATGTGCCAGAGCTGGGAAACTTTAACCCCCTCTGAAATGAAATCCAGATGTAAACTTTCAAAACGCCGATACACGTATATCTTTTTTTTGTCTCCTCTATCAGAATTTATAGCCCGGACCTTGTAATTTTTTGGTGTGTTGTACAGTGTTATTATTAAAAATAATTTAAAAATGTGTATTACAAAGCGCACCGTTATGATAACCGAATTTGTTTCCAATCGAATTCTGTCGGTTATGAGCATTATCTGCAGTTCAGTTAACATGACTAAATTAATGAGGTACTCCGAACTGTTTTAAAAAATTATTCGAGAAGGAGGACTTATACCAATATAAAATATTATTGTGAATTAAAAAAATGTTTTCGATTTAACATTTATTTAAAAATTAGTTTACAAGAATATGATTATGTTTAATAAATTTCGTGATAAAAAACGTAAGCTTCATCCTCACCACTGCGCTTCCCTATTTCGTCCGGATTTCTTACTTTTCACTTAAAGCCATCCACTTTCCATTTCAACCAAAAATATGATATGATTGGACAATCCTAAATAATTTAAACTTTTCAAATATTTTTGTGCATAAAAGTCCATTTAATTTATCGTGAACTTACCCTTCAATAAAATTGGCAAATTATTGATTCCATAATTTTTTTTTTATTTTAAAAGTAAAACATTTTTAACTTTAAATGTATAAATTTTATTTTTATTATGTATGTCAAAACTATTTTGATTTTCAGTGATAGGGTTGATTTTATGATTCTAACTACCAACATTCAGGTATTAGAAGAAATTTGTTGAACAAGTTTAGTTGCTTCACCCAACTGACAGAAAATATTTTAGTGAAGACACAAATCCGTCAGGTAAACTTTGTTAACAGTAATTGCAACCAACTTTTAATATCCAATATCGCTTGTCAGTTTTCAATATGAAAAATGTGTCAAGATTATATTTTATATATAATAGAAATTAAATAATGATATTAATAGTTGAATTTTAAATATACTCACCGATTTTTTACCAATCCTTTTTCTGTGTGTACTTATTTAATAAAAATTTACTTAGATTTAAATATTAAATGTATATAAAAATGCGTATTTTTGATACAAATAAAAAACTTATATTAAAAAAAAAAACCTGTTTACATTCAACTGGAAAAATTATCCTATTTTAACCGCAATTTTTGGAGCATCCTGTACCTCTAGCAGTATTCTGTAAATATTATTTTGAAGTCTAAAATAAAGACGTGCACAGGTAGGTATATCTGTTTATATCAGTTTTTGTGTGTCTACTCTTATAAGTGCGTATAGACGAGTACTCTTGTGTTTCTGATATAAGTTGATATTGTTACTATTTCTCATTGGATGGATGCGAATGAGTAAAGAGAGAATGAGAGTAACATATCTGTTCTCCTATGTTTCGCACAAACGGATATAAACAGATATTGATGGTTGTACCATAAGTACTTATTGTATGCTGCGAATCAATATCCATTCATACGTACACTTACGCAAGTTAAGTTGGTTATTATCCAAATGATGAAAAAACACAACTTTTAGTTTTTTGTTATCTTTATTCTTTCAAAGATAAAATATTAATCGCTTAAAAATAAATTTACTTAGCTATTTATACTACAAATTTGTTTAATTAGCATAATTGCAGCAACTTACTTTATTATTAAACTTGCAATATTATCAGTAATCGAAGCTTGCGCAATTCGTCGGTTATTTTGGTGGTAATGCACTTTGTTTAAATTGGAACAAAGTTTTAATGTAAAGTCAGCTATTTTGGTGACAATGCACTTAGTTTAAATTGTAACAAAAGTTTTAATGTGATGTCAGCTATTTTGGTGACAATGCACTTGGTTTTAAGTAAAGTGAAATTTGTTGTTGTAGTTTAAGTGTCAATGCACCTGACGATATTTATTGTTTACAAAAGTATTTAAAAAATATGTTTTTAACTTTATTGTTACTAACTCCTCTCTCCTTAGAATCGATTGTCCCCAATCGATCAAAAATATGGTAGATTATTAAGGTCTAGTTGAAGAGGTAACTCTATTTTTTCCGTGCCCTCCGTTATAACTCGCATATTTGACGGTGTAACTGGTGGGAGAACTGATCGTAGCACTATCTGTTGCTTTTTTTGTAACAAAGTAGGATTGAAAACGCTGTTAGTGTTAATAATGCGAAAATGGTTATATGGATTTGGTTTAATTTGGAGTTTGTTTGTAATCGACCCAGGTGTTCTATGTTGTTTATATAAAGTTCGTTAATGGATTCCAGTGAGAGAAGATGAATTATTTCTTTTTCTACTGGAGTAAACTGAATTCTGGCTGGTTCTTCTTTTATCGTGTAGGCTTCCCCGTTAAAGAAAGACTCGTTGTTTATTTTAATCGTCATATTTGTGAATTTTACAATGTACGTGCCACCAACTGTTATTTCTTCTGCAGTGTTGTTAATAGTGCCATTAAAATCATTCAAAAGTATCATTCCATCTTGTATTTCTAATGATTTGACGTGATGTGCATTGCTAAATTTACAGATTGGGTTCTTTTCTTTCTTGATATAGAATTTACTGTCTTACATTCATTTATTACTGCAAATTTGCTATTCTTATTTTTTTAGTACATTTTCAAAGGGAATATCAATAATTGAATTATTTCTTTTAACTGGTTTAACTAATATACGGGTATAAGATTCGATTTCTGTTATTGGTATCTTTATAATATAGGCTAACATTATTGCATTATATAAAACAGTTGTTTCGACAAAACCCAAAGCTTCCTCTGCAGATGCAAATAGCATTTTTTCGCTTTGCAATGTCCTAAGAGCTATATCTAATTCTTTTTCATTAAGTAAGACGCTATTAATCATTTTTAATTTTGACCATTGCACGGCATACCTTACATTATTAATTTCTCTTTGACTAATCGTAATCTATTTTGGATACTTAATACTAATTCGTTATTGAAACTATTACTACTTCTAATGGAGTTTGTCAGTTGGTTGGTAAGTAGCGTCAAATTATTCATTCGTTCAGTTAGAGCTTGGTTTATTAAAAACTGTCTATTGTTATTTTTATTAAGTTCGTTAGCGTTGTCTTGCAGTGCCGCAAAGTCGTCATGGTCTGGAGTGCCTGCCAGGTATTTCCAAGCTGTTCCTAGAAAATTAAGTGATTTCTTTACTCTGTGGCTTGTTGGTTTTATTGATTTCACTCATTTTTCTGTCTCTTCCAGTTCCTGTTTCAAAGCTGAGTAAAAAATATTGTGTGGTGGTATGTTCTCTTTCAGGATTTCTTCTACGTCTGCTAAAAATTGTTCATACAGTTCGAAATTAACGAGGTGAATTAGTTTAAATGTTCCTTCTTGGATTTTGGCTAGTCCTTTATTTATCGGAATTATGTGGGTTGCTGAATAGTCCGTTATTGAAAAGTCAGTTAAGGCCGTTGTCGTCATTGTTAACATTAGTCTGAAAAAAAATGTTGTCTTTAGCTTTTAATATTACTTTTATGCACTATTCTATTAGATTCGGTTAGAACTGTTGTTGCTCTATTTTCTTCAACTATTTCCTTCTTGAATCTCGGTGTCATTTTCGTACCTAATCTATTATGTATCCTAACGTATATAATTTCGCCTTGTTTATACTGAATAATTGGATGAAGTTTTTTGTTATGGATCTTTAAGTCCTGTTGTTGTTTATCGTTTAGTCTTTGAATATTATTAAGTATAGCTTTTTCAAATTGCTTGGGATCCGTGCTAACTGTCCTACCGAAAAAATTTCTATTGGTCGTAAACTGCTCTGTCCAAAAGTTGAGTAAATGTCTGATCTTTGTTTTCTGCCTTTAAACAGCGCATAACCTCAGATAATGTCGAGTGGAATCTCTCGACTTGTCCATTAACAGAACTTTTGTAAGGTGAAGATTTGTATATTTGTATTTTTAAAATGTCTTCAACCATAAACGTAATAGACGCAGAATTAAATGATTTCTCATTATCAAAGATAATCGTTTTACGAACACCAAATAAAAAAGAAGCTTTCTAAGTGGTTCTTTTATATCCTCAATAGCCCTTGACTTTATTTGCTTTACCTGTGCATATTTCGAAAATTTATCTATAGCGGTAAGCACTAAATGACCTTCTGTTTGATAGATATATATGTGTACTATTTGACCAGGCTGTGAGGGTGTAGGAGTTTCCTGTATTTCAGGTTTATTTGAGTGTCTGTCGTATTTGTTCGCTTTGCAGATTGTGAAAAGTTTAATTATTTTATTTATTTTACCATTCATGCTGGGAAAAAAGTATTTTTCCAGAATGTGCATCTTGTTTTCTTTAGCATTGCGATGTGCTCGCTTATGTGTTTCAATGATTATTTCCTCTTGTCTTTGATGATTTGTTATATCTTCTACTTCCCTCCATGTAAATCTAATGCGATACTTACTAAAGTGAATTGGGAATATTTCTTGAATTATCCCCATTATGGGTTCGGGGTCCTTAATCCCATTAATAACTGATGGATTTAGGTACTTTTTTAACAATTCAATGAGCTTATCTTGATTAAATTCTTGTTCCTTAATAATGTGGCGATGGAAAGTGGGAAAGATTATCTGAAAGCTATAACTGGGTTCTGCTGACCAGTCTAAGAATATTTGATTCTTGAAAACATTTATTGGCACATCCACTGATTGTATTAAATTTTGCGATGAACTATCGTCGCTGTGCGTGGCAATAGATAACGAATTTATTTGTGTTTGTGCTTGCATTCTTGACAATGCATCAGCCACTACATTTGTGTGACCAACTTTATAAAACATTTCATAATTGTATTCCTCTAGTTTCGCTTTCCAGCGTTTCAATTTACTGTTTGTATTTTTATTGCTTAAGGCCGCGGTTAGAGGTTGATGATCTGTGTAAATTTTGACTTTTGCATGCCCATACAAAAAGTTTCGCAATGAGGATAATGCCCAAATTATAGCGAGCACTTCTTTTTCGTTGGTGGCATAATGCTCTTCTGTCTTTGTCAATGTCCTCGAAATAAATGAAACAGAAACACATTTTTAAATTATTTTTAATAATAACACTGTACAACACACCAAAAAATTACAAGGTCCGGGCTATAAATTCTGATAGAGGAGACAAAAAAAAGATATACGTGTATCGGCGTTTTGAAAGTTTACATCTGGATTTCATTTGAGAGGGGGTTAAAGTTTCCCAGCTCTGGCACATTCTTATTGTTAAACGGCATAAGAAACCATGTGACCCTTACATTTTAGGTAAAAAATGTGTTCAGCAAATTTATGTTAAATGTTACGGAGAACATTTTTGTAGAAATGTTGACCCTCTAACTCCTCAAGATATGGGTCTTTTTTGTCCTTCTTTTAAAAAAGACCAAAAAACACCATTAAAACAGAGTTTTAGAGGCTTAAAATGTTCCACAAAAATGTTACCCGTTAAATTTTACTATAAGTCCCTGAATACACCAAAAAGGAAAATTTAACCATAAAGTCAGAAATAAGAAGCAACAAAAGAGAGCTTAGGGTTAATTTCGCATTTATTAAGAATTTTGTTTTAAAACAAATTTGGATAGCATTAATTACATTTTTTTTTACCTCTACGTATATTTGAGCAGTAGGAGAACGATTTTTGCCTAAGACATTGTTTATCACTTCCTTAATGCTTTTCCACGCATCAAGCTCAATTGGTGAGAGCGTTTCGTCGAAGTTAGCGTTTAGCATTAGCTTGCTTATATCTGGACCAACAAAAACACCTGTTGGTATGAAACCAATTTTAAGACTTTTAACAATAACAACGACTTGAAGAACATATACATACCTTCTTTAATCTTTGCTTCACTTAATTTTGGAAACATTGTTTTCAGAAAATTAAATGCTGATCCATTTATATCCAGCCATTTAACAAAGTTTTTTACCACACCAAGTTTGATATGCAATGGGGGTAAGAGAATTTTTTCAGTTGGTACCAATGCTTGACGTACAATATTGTGCTCTCCTAATGTTCCCTCAGCTCTCAACTTCCATTGTTTTTTGGAATATTGGTCACCCTTCCATCTGCTATCCCAAGTGCATAAAAAGCATCCGTACTTAACGTATCCGGCCTGCATACCTGAAAGAAAACTAGCGACTTTTAAGTCACAGCAGATCCGCCACTTATGGTCTTCATATTTTACGGAGTCCAGTATTAGTTTTATAGAATCATAGCTTTCTTTAATGTTCATTCCGTAGGCAATTGGAATTGGATTTACACAGCTTTTAGCCTCTTTTTAGATGAATCAATAAATATACGCCAGTCCTCGTGGTTATACTCAAAATTCATTGCATTCATTATTCCTTTAATATCGTTGCAATAAGGTTCAAGTAGATGAAGACCTTTTAAGTCTGCAGCTAAAATTTCTGATTTGTTTTTAGACAGATTCAGTCTCCGAACCAATGCATTTAAATGCTCTTGAAACATTAATATTGGTCTTGGGATAACGTCAAATCCTGTGTAATTACTATCTGCGCAATAAAAGGTTCCTGTTTCAGCGATGGTTCCATCAACATAATGACTAGGACTTCGAAGTTGTAGCACAGGTACTGGGAGTTCGTCAGAATGCGGAATTGGCAGCATGGCTGATGGTACAGTTTTGTATACAAAACTCTTTCGCCTATATCTATTCAACTTTGATATGGAAATATTTTGGCAGACGTAGCACGTAGCGTCATTATGTTCACCTGGATCTAACCACCGCATAGGAATACCAAACTGCATTGAATTTCGTTGACCTTCAGCGAGAGTTCAAAAATAAAACTATAGTTTAAGAACAAAAAAAAAAATTAATTACCTTTGGACCACAAAATTAAGCCATTATAACAAATGCGACAGCAATGCTTCGGCGTCCACAGTTCATCCGGAAAAACTTCTAGCTCAAAATACCTTTTATAGATGTCTTGAACTTTACTGAAAAACGTAACTTTATATTCCGGTATAGTATGTTTACAGCAGATATAGCAAAACAAATCTAATTTTTTCAAACAATTGGACATTTTTGCCAAAACAAATCTAACACGTAAACTGAGTTTCTTTCTTAATTAAGTTAGTATTACTATGAGATGGTCAATCTTTTGAAACTTGAATGCAACTGATGCTGTTAACAAAATTACTTGAATATTTAAACGGGTAAGAAAACACAAAGAAAAGGACTAAATTTGCGTAGAAGAGGAGTTTTTAACTAAAACATTTTAATTTTTAGTGTTTAATAACTACCTAGTTCTATTTATAATATGGAAAACATCGATATTTATTATTGCAGTAATTCATACATACATACATAAGTATTATTTAATGTTTTTTAAAATTCCCAAATGAAATTTTAACAGATTTTTTACAACCGCAATTATTACCCTTTTCACATCACATTTGAAAACATTTTCAGTTTCAATTGAAATTATTTACCTATTGCAATACCACTTATAAATATTCTGGTACCTGGTTTTATTTAGGGACATTCCCAAATTTGTGGAATTTTAACAACCACAATTACTAATTACATTATTTTGTACATCCAAATTTATCTGTTATTCTGAATGAAACATTTTCCTTTCCTTTTAATTTTCAATTGAAATTTTTTTATATTTACCTGTTTTTTTTTTGGTCTATGGACATTCTCGAATTGGTTTTTTCTAAAACAGATTTTTTAAAACCACAATTAGTGTCCCTTTTCACACGTAAAAAAATCTGGTTTATAAAAGGGCAGTAAGAATAACAATTTTCGTAAGATAAAGGTAAAAGCATGCATTCGCTTATCGCTGAAATATGCTGGACATTGTATGATAATGAAGTGGAATTGCCTATAGGTAAAAAAAATGTAAATATCCAAATAATCCAAATTTGCTTTAAAACAAAATTCTTAATAAATGCGAAATTAACCCTAAGCTCTCTTTTGTTGCGTCTTATTTCTGACTTTATGGTTGAATTTTCCTTTTTGGTGTATTCAGGGACTTATAGTAAAATTTAACGGGTAACATTTTTGTGGAACATTTTAACCCTCTAAAACCCTGTTTTAATGGTGATTTTTGCTCTTTTTTGAAAAAAGGACACAAAAGACCCATATCTTGAGGAGTTAGAGGGTTAACATTTCCACAAAAATGTTCTCCGTAACATTTTACATAAATTTGCTGAACACATTTTATACCTAAAATGTAAGGGTCACATGGTTTCTTATGCCGTTTAACAATAAGAATGTGCCAGAGCTGGGAAATTTCAACCCCCTCTCAAATGAAATTCAGATGTAAACTTTCAAAACGCCGATACACGTATCTCTTTTTTTTGTCTTCTCTATCAGAATTTATAGCCCGGACCTTGTAATTTTGGAAAAAATTTTATTTTGTTGTACAGTGTAATATATTTATGCTATAGATATAATGTTATCTATATATATATAAAAATGGTGTTAAGAATGTATAGTAATTCATAAAATGAGAACGGCTGGGCCGATTTCTGTAAATTGTTTGTCAGTTGTTTGTATTTTCGAGGAGGGTCTTTACGGAAGAAAATTTTGGAAAGTCCCACTGAAAAAGTCGGAAAATTAAAAAAAACGAAAATCGAGTTTTTGTATGTAATTTTGCGTGAAATTATTCCTTAATGGCTTTCCAAATCAGAAAATAGAAAGTTCTTAGTGTAAATTATGGACAATTGCGGAAAATTGGAAAAATCGAAAATTGATTTTTTGGTTCCATCAAATAAATCACATTGAAAATTTTATTATTTGTGTGGTATTATTAATCTAAAGTTTGTCGAAAGGCTTAAAATTGGGGCGAGGCGAAGTTCGCCGGGTCCGCTAGTATAGTATATATTTTATTTAACTAGAAAAATTGGTTTTCGTTAGTTAGTTCTCTTTAAAATAGTCATTAACATTGGGAGCGTTATATAATAGACAACATATCGGAGCGAAGGACATAATTATCCTTCCAAATCCTTTCGAGATCTTACACGTCGTGATGAAATTATGTTGAGAGGCACCCTCGTATTTTTAAAATCCAGTTATAAATTAATCAAAATAATAAATGTGTACTAATGTAATATAAATCTTTTTGGCAGTCAGCACTTTATTTAGTTAAACTTTGTTTATAAGTTAATTTAAAATTAATGTACTATTGAAATATGACTCTTTAGCAAGTCAGCAATTTAATTATTTAAATTATTTATTTTTAAGAAATGCTGTTTCTATTTAATCAGCATTTTTAGCGTTAAGAATTTAGTATAAATAGTGATGAATAATTATTAAAACAGTGAGTTGTAAACTAGAAGTAAGAACAAACACTTATAACCTGAAATTCCTACGGGACCCTGCAGGTTATAAATAAATAAAATTAATAAAACTAATAGCCTGGAATTCCTACGGAACCCTGCAGGCTATATAAATAAATAAAAATTATAAAATAAAAAAATCAAAGAGTGTTCTTCTTGCTTACAAAACAACTCCAACAATTAGTGGGTCTGAAGAGGCCGCCAATATATTGAAAAAGTCCGCAAGTATTCGTGTATCTAATTTTCTGTAGTCTTTGTTTTTGCTTTCCTGGGCTTCTTCTGACAACTTTACAATCGGTAAGCATTGATATTTAATTAAACTTTACCATGTGCCAAAATCTTATGAACCGTAGGAGTATGTTTCTTCTCGGGGTATTTTTGAGCTAAAAGTTTAGAAGTTTTTGATGCATAATCATCAAGCTCCGAGCCATTTACCATTTCTCTAGAGTTTATTACATTTAGGAAAACTGCCAACCTTTTGATAATAATATTGTCGGCCCCAGTAATTCGGGCTGTTACCTCATCATTATTTAAAAATGCCCTTGTATTTCCATACCCCTGCTTTTGGCAGTCTATTTTCAGCCAAAGCTTCTTAAGAAATTCATTTTGTATGATTTTTTTCGAGCAGATATTATTTCTTTTTCTGTTTTGTTCATATCAAAACAGTCACCTTAACGTGCAATTTTATACGCTAGTTTTAAAATAAACTCAATGCACCTAATTCTGGCATGTAATGGAGAAATTCCATATTCATAATTTTGCTCATCACCTAAGTCATAACAATTTTGAAAGTCTTTCTGTGACTTTTTGCATATTGCACGCTTTAAAGTTGACAAGGTATCTGTTATTACAAACTCTTTTCCATTCCTTATTTCAATAACAGAAGGCTTTAGTTCCGAAATTTGCTTTTTTATATCTTTCACTGTAGATTTGATTATTTCTGAAGACTCCTTTGCATATTGAAATAATAACGGGTGACAAAAATGAACTGATGATGGGCGAGGATTTTTCTAATGTTCAGCGATTTCACATCTCATTAGTAAAGGAACTACTGAAGTCATAAACATATTTATATCTGTAATAGTTGTGTCATTCGAGTTGTGTACTCAGAACACTCGTTTATAGTTTTAGTAGCTCTTCCTCTTTTGCTGTCAGAGGATAAATCCGCTTTTTCGATGTTTTTCAAAGTTGTAACTCCATTTAAGGCAAACCAATTTTTTTATTATTAGGTAAACGAAGTTTAATTTTGCTATGAGCATATATTTCGTGGTATCCTGGTAAAACGTGTAGTTTTTTCACAATACCCAATTTAAATGCATTTTCAATATCTGTGTTTCTGAATAACTTAAACAATTCTGAATTGGTAAATGACATTATCACACTTTAAAATAAAATTGTATAACATCTGTTACAGATCAATAGTTTTAGAAAATAAAAACTTAAAAATAAAAAAAAGGGTTCAAACTACCTGATTTGAGAAAAAAAAAATAACTGCATATACCTAAAAAAGTTTTAAAACTACCTGGGTACTAATATTTTTGAGTAGTTTATTCGACCTTTTTTAATGTTCTTCAGTAACTTTATTTTGGCTGTAGGTCAGTTGTTAATTAAAGACAAATAAAAATATGTTTTGATTTTTATTTTATTTTTCCGATATTTCGATCAACTTCAGGGATCTAAAAATATTTATACAATTTAAAACACAATTAACACTCAAATAAAGAAATTAACAATAACAACAAAGGATTTTAACAAAATAATAATAAATGTAGTTTCCTTACAAATATAATAAAAAGTAATTTTCACATCACACTTATTCTTTCTCACTGTAGATTATCGACTGAAAAGCTTATATTAATAAAAGCTTTTTATTTTATTTTTACTTTTGCTCTATGCTTATTTATTATATGTCTATATATTTGTGCACATCTCTCTGTGTCACTCTTATAATTTAGTCTTTTTTCTATCGGTACATCAATTATGTGTAACATCTCCAGTGTGTATCTCTTTTTGTAATTGTCTTCTCTCGTCAATACTTTAATGTTTTTAAAGTCCGGCTTGTGTCCCGTTGAAGCACAGTGGGCTGCAAGTGCTGTTGTTTGAGATAAGGGTTTTTTTGAATTAATATCAGACTTATGTGAAGCCATCCTTGTCTTTAGTTTGGTTTTTGTGGTGCCAACATATACCTTCTGGCATATATTAGACCCGTCTCCATTGCAGTTAATCTCATAGACTATATTGGATTTTTCTTCTTTTTCTAATTTTGCCTTAGTCTTACTGAATAATTTATTTGTAGTATTAATAGTTTTAAAGGCTAATTGGTTTTTTTCCTTCTTATAAATGTCCGACTGCTTTAATCTCTCTGAGAAGCCAGGAACGTATACCATGGATTTGTGTACCGCTAGAGGCTTATCAATTTTCTTATTTTCAGTATGTCCTTTTTTCTTTAGGTGCTTCAACAAATCGTTAATAGTTTTGATAGGGAAATCATGAAAAAAATTGGTAGCCCTTTTTTATTTCCTTTCACATTTTGCACACGTTTTTGTTACATACTTTAAAAATGCAAAAAAAATTTCTCGTTTTCGCTATGAGGTTGTAACAGTTTTCTTCTTATTTCACCTACAGCGGCAACTTCCGGACGCCAAACTTAGTTAAATTATTTAAAGTATTATATAGCAAATATGCTCAGAAAATATGGGCGAGTCCATTTTTAGATATGCTCTATTTTATTTCTTAAAATGACCTAAATATAGGGTGTCTCAAAAGCGGCTACTGGCGAAAAAGTAGAGCATCTGCTAAACATTTTACTACTACTTTTAATAAAAAACAAACATACCTTAAAAAATACCAAAAAGTAGTAATCAAGCGGGAGAGGAACCTGTGTGTATAGCATTTTGTGATCACATATCTATATAATATAATTAGTAAGCAAAATATTTTTTGGCTGAAATATCGCTTACGATTTACGTATAGATGCTGGTTTTTTTTATTTTTATTTAAAGTCAATATTTTTGTGTAGGTACCATCCATACACCCAACGACACCAGATAGGTTTCTGTAAGAAATGCAGTTTTGATTAAGCTTTTTTCGCCGCCTGTCATAACAAATCTTATCCATTGTGGACAAATTTTCCCTTTTATAACATTCAGAATCTCTTAAATTATCTTAGATACTACTAGCTGCGATAATCCTAAGTTAAAATCATTAGCCACGCAACCTTAACGTTGCAGAGAATTTTATGGTATTAATAGTCTCCAGCACATACTAACGCATCTTTATTTAGGCGAAAAAAACTTTTAATTTATTTCTTACTTTTCATCAGGCAATTGAAATATGTTTGATTTCTGCCTTATTAATCTTCTTTGTAGCACCAATTTTTTTTCTTTGCCTCATAATTTGGATTAGAATTACAAACAGGAACGAAAAACATTTTATTTGTAAAATTATTTTGGGTATTTTTATAATATTATTTATTATATTATGCTAATATCCCATATTATTCTCAAATAAAAATGCAATTTATTTGTTGGTTTGAAATAGCAGGTATCTATACGTATTTTGCCGGTTGCTAAAGCCAGCTCGTCAGGAAACCTTTATCCAAATTTTTAGAAAAGCAAAAAACGTTTCCTTTAAGTATAAAAACTTCTAAAACAACATGAGAGTTATTTTTGAAGCCAACGTTTTTGAACATATACTACATATCTTAGCTGTTCCATAAGATAAGTTGGTGCATGAGGCGTCTTCATTTTTCTGATGAAAATTATTGTATTTTATTTAAGTCTTTGTTGTATATTTAACTATTTCAATTCCTTTAATGCATACCGATTGCATTGCTCTTGTTCCGTGCACTATATGTATATAATAGTGGATCCATATTAAAAATGCGATTTAATTATAGTATTATATACATATATTTATAGCCGTTATTATAGATACTTTCTTTACAATCTTTTTCCCGATCTTTTTATATATCTATTCAATATGTTCTTTAAATTTCAAGTCTTTATCTATTACAAAACCAAGAATTTTTAATTAATTAACTTTTTTTATTGTCACACTATTTATCAGAAATGTTCTATCAGTGTTCATTTTGTTTTCCATTAACTTCGTTTTACTTTAATTTTGTTTATTCAGTTTTAACTACTTTTTATATTATTTATATCCGTTTAAAATTTTCGTAGCACTTTTCTTCCGTTTCAGATTCCGTAAAAATTAAAGTAAATTTCACATTCTTCCAATACCTTTTCTATGTCATTTATGTGTACGGCTGGTAACTGAACTGTTTTTCGAAACATAATAGAAATAACAAGAGTGCTATATTCGGCTATGCCGAATCTCATATACCTGTCACCATCTATGTAAATCTAGTTTCGTGAAGTAACTCCAATCAAGAAAGTAAATATTGGGGTGACAGAGAATTAAAAAATATAAATTTACATAAAAAAGACATCGGCTCTTAATGGATTAAGCTTAAAAAAATGTAATATTTCTTCTTCAAAAGGTTTAAAATGAAACCCGTATTGATATTTAAAAAAAATTGAAAATTTCAGAGAGCCATAAGTCGGAAAATATGGGCGAGCGCCAATTTTTTCACTAGATATTTTTTTTTTCTTAATTTTTAATTCTCTATCGCCCAATTACTTATTTTTTTGATTGGAGTTACTTAATTGTTCCAAATGACATAAAAAATTAGAGGTAGGCGCGGTGTTTTGCATACTGTCTCACAGTAACATGGACCGATCATGCTGATTTCCAATAGCACCTCTTTCGACCCTATATCTGATCGATTGACATATTTTTTTTTTTTTGTGAAATTAAGTTTGCCTCGGCAAACATGGAAGGACAGACGGATAGGCAGACATCGCTCAATCGACTTCGCTATGCATAAGAAGTCAGAATATATGCACTTTACGGGGTCGGAAATGAATAGTGTAGAAATTACACAAGAAATGTCAAAAAATAAGCATACTCCTCGGACTTTTGGTTCTATACGTGCTTGTTTGCTTCAATTTTATTTTTATCTCTACCAACTTCAATTCGTAAAATCTAGAGTTGGGTTTATCAGCTCCTTAAAGTGAGCGCCCTTTTTAGCTCCGTCCATTAGAACGAACTAGTTCGTTCATTTTGTTTAGGCACACTTTACGTGCTTAATCAAATGATCGATTCAATTGACATGTTTAGCTCAGTTGTTTTTAGTTCAATGACTCAAATCCATTTTGCAAATCCAGTTGATTTGTTTAACTCACACAAATTAAAAACATATTCACACATTCTAATGAAAAACTGTGCTACTAAAAAAACAATTTAACTATATATTATTTAACTATATTATTAACTATATGTAAGTATGTACTTCTATCTGACTTTATTTTTTAACCGACTTCAAAAAAGAAGGAGGTTATACAATTCGGCTGAATGTTGCTTTTTTATATTTGTGCCTCCAGAACTCAGTCATTTATTTTGAAAATTTTTGGTAATATGATAGATTATGCTTACAGATTGGTCCCGTTTTAAAAACAGTTCATAATCTTAAAAATTAATGGGTGTCCCCATACAACATTCATATTTTTTACGTGTATTATGAACTGTAAAGGGCGATTCTGTAAAATTTAAAATGACTGCATCTTAGCCCCCAATAAAAAAAGTTACACAAAAATAAAACTAAAAATTAAAGGGTGCCCCCATAATTGATGAAAGAATGTCAATTGCTATGGGCGTAATAGTAACAAGTATTAATACTACAAATAATAAATTAAAGGGTGCGCTAAAAGTTCAACAAATTTTATGTATATAGCCATTACTTTTAAACAGTTGTAGACAGAGGCTTGAAATTTACAACTAACCTGTATTGCTAAGTCCTCTAAAACAACAAGTATAAAATTTGAATTTGGAAGTTAAAGGGTGTTCCAATAGGTAATGTTATTTTGTGTATGTGACCAAACTTTTGAACCGTTATAAACAGAACGCTGAAACTTAAAAGGGACCTATATTGATAAATCCGCTATATCAACGAGTTTATAATATGTTTTAGAAATTAAAGGGTGTCAAATAATTGATGAAGATTTACTTATATGAGCCTATCTTGTGAACCGTTATAGACAAACGCTTGCAAATTGGACAGAATGTCGATTGCTATGGCCGTTATAGTAACAAGTACAAATATTAAGAATTATAAATTAAAGGGCGCGCCAATAGCTCATTTAATTTGATGTTTATTGCCAAACTTTTTAACAGTTAAAGACAGACACTTGAAAGTTACAAAGAACCTGTATTGGTAAGTCCGCTATAACAACAAGTATAAAATATTGATTTGGAAGTTATCGGGTGTTCCAATAGTTGATGTATTTTCAAGTGTGTGGCCGTAATTTTGAACCGTTATAGACAAAACGCTGAAATTTAAAAGGAACCTGTATTTCTAAGTCCGCTATATCAATGAGTTTATAATTTGAATTTAGAAATTAAAGGGTGTCCCATTATTGATGAAGATTAACTTATATAAGCCTATCTTTTGTTCCGTTATAGACAAACGCTTGTAAATTTGACGCAATGTCGATTGTTATGGCCGTTATAGTAACAGCTGATAATATTTAAAATTATAAATTAAAGGGTGCACCAATAGTTCATTTAATTTGGTATATGGCCATACTTTTAAACAGTTGTAGACAGTCGATTGAAATTTACAAAGAACCTGTATTACTAACTCCTCTATAACTACAAGTATAAAATTTGAATTTGGAAATAAACGGGCATCCCAATAGTTGATCTAATATGGTGTATGTAGACGGACTTTTGAACCGTGTTAGACAGACAGCTGAAATTTACAAGGGACATGTTTTGCTTAGTCCGCTATAACAAGAAGCTTATAATTTGAATTTAGAAATTAAAGGGTGTTCCAAACATTTGTGTAATTTGTTCTATATGGCCGTATTTTTGAAACCGTATACAAACACCTTAATTTTAGACAGAATGGTATTATTTGGTATAATAAGAGGTATAAAAATGTTATATTTTAAATTGAATAGTTCAAATAATCTGCCCATATACGGCAAACTGTTGAACCGTTAAAGACAGACTGTTGAAATTTACACAAAACCTGATTGCTAAAGCTACTACTACATTTGGAAATAAAATGGTGACCCTAAAGTTGCTGTAGTTTGATGTATATTGCCAAACTATTGAACAGTTGAGCTAGTATAAAGTTTGGAGAAGTAAGGGTGTCCCAATAGTTAATTTAATCTAATTTATGTGACCATACACTTGCACTATTATAGGCGGACAGATGAAATCTGTTTTGAAGTCGGTTTTTTTCGCAAGAATTGTGCAAGCAAGACTCTCCTCCATTATATCGATGCAAGGAGTTCATTCAGCTAAGGCCAACAAACAGACTTAACCTAGTACAGAAGCACAAATTTTGTGTTAACTGCTTTAATAGTAACCATTTAGCTAAACAATGTACCACTTCAGGCCGCTGTCTGAAAAGTGGAAAAAGGCATCACACCCTTGTTCATTTGGAACCAATACCGCAAATAAATTTAATTTTAGACAAACATAGCAGGCCTAAAAAGGAAACTGAGTCAACCAAAGAATTAGTTACACTTTATAACCCCCCAACAGAAAATGCGGCTTCCCTAGTCAATACACCAACAGAAGAAGCTGAAAGCATGGCTGTAAGTTCCGTAAAAAAAAAGACCCTATGTTTTACTAGGAACAGCATTCGTGAAGGTCAAGGCGAACGGTGTAGAAACTGAATGCAAGGCGATTCTCGACTCGAGTTCACAAGTAAACCTCATTGCGGAGAGATTAATCAGACGGCTAGAACTTCCGGCAAGGGCTACCTCAATTTCAATCCACGGCATTGGAAAAAACCGCACCAAGGTACAACACCAAGTCAACATTACGATTCACTCCCGATTCAACAATTTCTTAACCCGGCTAAAGGCATTTGTATTACCACACTACATTTGTATTCTCCACAACCCGCTCAACTTCTCACAATAGATAATTGCTCGATTCGCAACAATATAATATTGGCTGACCCAACCTTTAACCGTCCAGACAAAATAGACATTTTGTTAGGGGCGGAATATTACCACCAGTTACTTGCTATAGGATAAATCAAACTGGATAACGATCTCCCAATATTACAAAACACAACGTTTGGCTGGATAGTAGCAGGGAAGGTATCTGGTAAACACTCATCATCAGCAATATGCGGTATTCTAACTGAAGAGGATAAAATGAATATGGCTATTGAAAAATTTTGGAAACTTGAGGAGATCGAAAGCAGACAGCAACAATTATCTCCTTATGACGCACAGTGTGAAACACTTTTTAAACAACATACTACTCGTGACAAAGAGTAACGATTCGTGGTACGACTTCCATTCTCTACTAAAACATCTTTATTGGGAGCTTCACATGGTATTGCCTTCAACCGATTCCTCTCATTAGAACGTCGATTGTCAAAAGACTCTTCACTGAAGGAGCAATATGTGCGATTTATGACAGTATGAAACGATGAGGCACATGTCGAAAATCCAAATAGACGAAGTAAAGGGGCTTAAATACTTTATCCCTCATCATTGCGTTTTACGCCCTGAAAGCAGCACCACTAAGCTTAGGGTGGTCTTCGATGCTTCTACAAAAACAGCGTCAGGGAAATCATTAAATGGTATTTTGCATACCGGGCCACTACTAAAAAATTATCGGTTTATCGGTTCTTGTGCGATTTCGGCTGCCGCGTTTCGTGTTCACCGCAGACATAGAAAAAATGTACAAATATTGTTCCACCCCAAACATCGTCAGTACCAGATAATTCTGTGGCGAAATAATACTTCTGAGCCCATCAGTAATTTTCAATTAAATACAGTCACATATGGCACTAGGCCAGCTCCATATCTGGCAATCAAATGCTTGAAGGAAATAAGCCATGACAATAAAATCCAATTTCCGCTCGCAGCCAATTTTATTGAACAGAATTTTCACGTCGATGATGGATTAGGTAGAGTCGATAGTTTAAACACAACCTTATAAACTCAACGCCAACCACAACATGTTATGGCTAAGTATGGGTTCCATTTGAGAAAATGGTGCGCCAATCATACCCAACTACTTCGAAACATCCCCATTGATGACCAAGAAGTTAATTTTGACTTCTCAACAGAAGAAACGGATTATATAAAAACGTTAGGATTAGTGAATTACTTAAAATCAAGGTAAACATAGAACCAATCAAGGCGGTGACTAAAAGAACGGTCATGTCAGACTTAGCGCTCATTTTTGACCCACTCGGGCTACTGTCCCCAGTAGTCGTCAGAGCAAAAATGTTCGTTCAGGAATTATGGACTTTTAATCTTTCGTGGGACGAGGCGGTGCCGTCAGAATATGATTCACGCTGACGAAATTTTCGTGGTAATCTAAATGAACTTGAAACCTTTCAAGTGCATCGAGATGTCTATAAAGGAGTTGTTAATGTGTTTACAGATGCGTCCGAAAAGGCATATGGAGTTGCAATATATGTCATCAGTTACAGCATACACCCAACTGGATATATGGGCCATTATTTCTTTATGGAGACGAGGAACATTAGCCTCCTTCCTTTTGTCGATTAGAAGCATCCTCGTTGTCTTTTGGTGCCAAAAATCCTATGCTACTGCCCTATAATGATACATAAGCAGACTGATATTTAAGTCGATACACAAGAAAAATAAACATTGCGGTCCTAGCGCACTCCTTGCTACCGTACGACAACGTTTTTGGCCCATCAAAGGCAAACACCTGGCTCGAAAAACTGTTCGTAAATGTGTCCAGTGTGCAAGATCGAAACCAAAACTTCTTCAGCAGATCGTGGGAAATTTACCAGAAGGAAAAGTAACGCCAGCATGACCGTTTATTCATGCAGGAGTTAACTATGGGTTCATTACAAATCAAGAGGAATACGACCCCAAAAGCCGTACATTGCGGTTTTCTGTTGCTTTGCCACAAAAGCAGTTCATTAAGAACTTGTATCGGACCTTAAAACCGATGCCTTCATTGGGACTCTTAAGAGATTTATAAGTCAAAGAGTTCACTATCAGCATCTTTATTGCGAAAGGGCAACCAATTTTGTGGGTGCTCAGAATCAACTATAAGAGTTGTCAACTGCGTTATTCGCTACTACTGCTCTAAACAAAATCCAGCGAGAGTGTGCCAGTAGAAGCATCAGTTTCCACTTCATTCCTCCTCGAGCCCCGCATTTTGGTGGACTGTGGGAAATAGCAAATGCATCTCTGACTTATGAAGAAATGGAAACAGTGATAATAGAAATCGAAGCAATTCTTAATTCAAGACCAACTGCACCATTGTCGAGCAGTCCAAATGACGAGGCTGCACTCACGCCTGGTCATTTCTTGATCGGTGAACCCCTTACGGCAAAAGTTGACGCAACTGCACAATCAACTTCAAAAACACTTGCCAAACGATGGGAATTAGTATCGCAAATAAAACATCAATTTTGAAAACGGTGGTCTCAGGAGTATGTCAACGAGCTTCAGCAGCGGAATAAATGGCAAACTAAGTGCCCAAATATGCAACTAGGAACCATAGTCGTAATAAAAAAAAACTCACCGGTCATGACATGGCATCTCGGAAAGATAATCGATATACACCCCGGTCCAGACGAAGTTGTCAGAACAGCAGATGTCAAAACACCTAACGGCAACATTAAGCGAGCAATTCACCTACTGGCACCTCTTCCCCTAGAGTCACTAATAGTGACCGAAGACAACAAAGTAACGGATTGCGACTCAATACCAAAGAGAAGAAGTTCTCCAAGCGACGCAAATAAAGGTGCACCATCGCGAAAACGTTGTGCTTTATCCCCAACAAGCCTGTTGATGGTCCTAGCACTATTCTTTCTATTTGTTGTATACCAACAAGTAGCTTTTACGCAGATTACTAGCAATCCTGGCTTACATTTTAAAAATATTGGTCAAGTTAAACCAATTATTTTGAACTGGAACCTTTCTATAAAGAGTTGAAGCTTTCAATTAAGGGAAAATCTGCCTTGAAAAAGGCCTGCAATAACCCATCTATTAATAATCATTGCGATGGTCTACTAACCCATTTCCAAAATGTCAAGAACGAAATGGAGTCTGGTCTAGAAGGACGCACAAAAAAAAGAAAAAATCGAGGACACTTAGTATAGTCGAAAAAGCCCAATTCTACTAACTCCACAACAATTTTCTGCTCAAGTTGACAATATAAAAGCAAACCTTCCAGCAGATCAGACTTTACCAGTCACAGATATCATTCATTTGTATGGTATAGTGACAGCTCACGCAGCAATTTCAAACCAACACATTATCTGCACCTTAACCATCCCATTATCACGTCAGAATGAATACGATTTATTTTATATTACGCCAGTTCTGCAACTTATAAATAATTCTTTAGCTACTATGATACCAACTTCTAAAATGATGGCTCTCAATGCTCATCGGGACGAATATTTCCCTATGGATATTACTAAACTCCTGGACTGCAATACACTTGAGCACGACACCTTTGTATGTCCGAACATTCAAGCTACATATTATAAAGGTTCTCCAATCTAACGCTGTGAAATTCATTTATTCTTATTCTTGCAACATAGAGTTAACCGGCAGCAAAACTGTATGGTACAAACTTTACAAAAAGAACCAGTGGCTGCTCGCAACTCAAAAGCCACTTAAACTAAGCACAGTATGTAAAGGAGAAAGTAGTTCTCAACTGGCGTGCTTACGCTCTCAGCAGGATGCGAAACGAAAAACGATGGGATCACCATATACAGCCACAAACCTATCACATCATTTTTACATCCATCCTATACAAGCAAAGGGATATCAGTCTCCCATCTAGTGCAAAATTTGAAGAAGCTAACACAACCCCTGCCATACCTTTCAACTATTAACAACATAAACTTATTGCACGCGGAAGTAAGGGCGCAATTACAAGAGTTACCAACAACAACAATACATCATAAGGTTCACATGTAACCATCGGCTATGTGGGCCGTCAGCCGTCACCGAGATCTACATGGAATATCTCCTTGGAATCAACACCTTAGGCCACTTCAGCAACACTCGCCGAGAATCGTTCATTTGCACGTTCCATTTTTGTTGCTGATCCCCTTGGGGTTGCAATATGTTAATTCTTTTGGATAGATATGTACATGGATAGATATATACATATATGTATGTATCGATTATTATATTTGTATTATTATTTTCGGTTCTTGTTAAGTCTATGATGTTCCTATTAACTTTTCTATTACTCGTACCTATTTATATATATATATATATATATATATATAGTTTTCACATTTTCATCACATCTTTAACTTAAGCCTGTACTATAATTGTAAGATTTTATCTTATCTATTTAAGTATACGAATATTTACCTGAATACCGTTGAGATTATCTACCGCTAAAATTGTAGAACGCTGATCTTCGTAGCAAATAAAGCAAAACCCTTTCGATTTTCCAGAATCTTTGTCGCGTATTAAATTTATATTTACAATTTCTCCATACTGTGAGAATGCACATATAATATCGCCTTCAGTTAATGTATAAGGCACACCGCCAACAAATATCCATGCTGAATCCTTATACATATCATGCCACGTTCCCTTTCCTTTTGTACCCTTTAACTCAAGTTCACTGAGTTTGATTACATTTTTCATATTTCTGAAATTAGTTTAAATTTAATTAGCTGTTTTATTTAACATTGCATTACTTTTATTTATTTCATAATTAGATGTTAAAAGTTTTAAACCAGTGATTTTCAACCTTTTTTTGTTACGGTACACTTTTAACGATTTCAAAATTTGGCAGCACAAAAAACTCTTTCAATTAAATTTTTAGCTGTATTAATTATTATACCTTTGTTGTGCTTTGAAAAATAGTGATCAGGAGATTTGCAATAAGGTATATATTGGTACAACAAAAAATAAACTTAAGACTAGAATTGCTGGACATAAGTCGGACTTAAGACATGTTAATTCACAAAAAACAGCATTATCCACTCATTGTTTTGACTTAGGTCATTATCCTAACTTTGAAAATGCTTCAGTTCTTAGTATTGAAAAAAATTATAAGAGACGGTATATTTTGGAAATGTTACTCCATTGACTAAAAGAATTAATTTTAAAGCAGATACAGATAATGTCGCTCATATATACAGACACTTAATTCACAAAATAATATAAATGTTTTGTTTTTATTATATGTATGTAACACAAAACACTTTTTTATATTTTTGTTTTTTGAAAAATTTTTTAAACATTGTTTTTTAATTTCATTATGACAAAAAGTTTTTTTTCAATTGTTAATTAATTTTGTTATTTTGATTAAATATCAATATTAATTTTGTTTCCTGAAGAAGGTACGCAGAAAGTACCGAAATATTGAAATAAAATATTAATAAAAAACATAAGGACCCAAAGCTTAATAAAATAGAAAATAATTTAATGCTAATAACAAAAAAAAATCTTATACATATATTATTCAGTTAAGCCTCGATTATCCGGCTCTCGTGGAACCGGCACCAGCACGGATAATCCAAATACACGGTTAATAGAGGTTATATCAAAATATGTATAAAGAAACAGCAACTAAACAGATATGTTTTTGCCGTAGTCATGAATTAAAGTAATTTTGTCTTTAATTGAAAGCAGTTTTCTGGCTCTTTTTAGTAATCTACTATTTGAAGGAACAATCATTCCACAGCAGGTGTTAGCAGATCAAATGCTACTTACTAAATAAATAAAAGCGCATATATATTCTTATATGTGGACATATAAACCTAAAAAAGCGGAAACACCGGATTAAGGTTTAGGATAATAGATGTAAAGAACGGTTTATAAAGGTGTACATCTAAAGCACGGATAATAGAGGGAATAAAAAAAGAACCTCATGCCGGTAAATAAATGTAATAAATGTAACCGATTAATATAGAACCGGTTGGTCTAGGTTTAACTGTAATTTACTTTTGTTTATTTTTTTACATGCATAGAAACAAAGTCCTTGTTGTTTATTGTGTTGTTGCATTGTTGTAGCCGTGCAATTACCTGTATTAATTCGCCTTGAGTGGTTCTAATCATTAAATCTAGTGTGTGTATATACATATATAAACAAATAAAGAAAACACAAGAAACAAAATACAAAATGTATTGGAAAACAAAAAAACAAAACAAACTTTCACATTCATTCAAATAGTACTTCGTGCTGATGACAGGGCTACTAGATATGACGGTCTTACGTCAAATTGACGATTTTTCAAAGCAAATTTATACTGCGTTTCCAGTGATTTGAAATCAATTAGAAGTGTTTCCATTGAGCTGCAGTGTTTTGTAAATTCGAATTTGTGACGTAACACTGACACTTTTTATTGTTAAGTTAATTTCTGTTTTAAATTATTTTTGTTTTTTCATTTCTTTCAACACTTTTTTTGTAACAAAAAATATTATTGCTTTCAAAAATTTTCAAGTAATTGTTATTTTTTTTGCCAAAAACATCCAATATCAACAGATAGAACGGAGTTGAACTTGAATATCCTAGACACAACATAGTGTTGTAAAGGCAAAATAAGTTCGAAAAAATACATTTTCGACATGTTTTGAGGAAAATCAAGTGATTTCAAAGGTTCTTGTAGCATTAAAAATGTATGGGAAATCAAGTAGCAAAGCACTTGATTGGAGCAAATC
The DNA here is from genome assembly GCA_916610165.2 of Gymnosoma rotundatum. Taxonomy (NCBI): domain Eukaryota; kingdom Metazoa; phylum Arthropoda; class Insecta; order Diptera; family Tachinidae; genus Gymnosoma; species Gymnosoma rotundatum. Next base: position 116,226,412 of record OU744336.1, read on the forward strand.
AAGAGTTTTGGAGAAAATCACATCAATGGAAACGAACTATTACCTAAATAGCGATTGATGATTTTTTCAGTTTCCCTTATATTTTGGCGATTTTTTTTTTTGTAATGAATTGATATAAATGTGGTAATAGGTCTGTTCAGTAACTTAAAATTGTTACTAATTGATGCGAATTGTTACTAAAACGTGTTCACTTACTTGAAAAACTTGCAAGTAGAGAGTGAAAAAAGAGCGTAAAAATAATGTGAGAGAAAAAATTTATTGCAAGTTTTTGCTAGTAAAATTTTTACTAGCAAGAATTAGTCAACCATCTATTTTTACTTTTGTTTACAAAACCATTTCGTCAAAAAATGTCTGAAAAACGAAATTTTTGTAAAATTAAAAAAAAAATACTTGAATTTGACAATGAAAAGAATATTAAAATAATATTATTTTAATATTTTTCTTTAATTTAGCATATAAGTTACACACATATATAAAGCTTAGATTATTTTTAATGTAAATATTCTTCCATCTAAATCACAACAAGAATGTTTATTAGAACTAACTACAATAAAATCATATTTATGAAGCACTTAAAGATCATAAACGCTTTTGAAAATTACTTAGTAAGTAAAAAACCAAAATATTTTATGACAAATTTTCCATATATAATATCTGTGGCAATATGGAAGAGTAGCTTAAGTCGAAAATTTAGAAGATTTTACGCATTTTCTTCTTAAGCGCTTTATTGAAACTGAAATTTGCGTTGAACTGGACCTTAAGTAACTTAAGCGCTTCTGTTTACTTAAAAAGTATATATGTAGTTTTAAGTTAACATAAGAGGTTTTATTCAAATTTATAAAAAGACATTAAAGAAGATAAGGTTATTGTTTACATGACAATATTTTTGTTTTTAACGACAAATTACATAAAATTCTAAAATCAATAATATAATATTGTTGAATATGTAATTTTTTATTTATTAAAAAATCTCATCAGCTTCGGTTAAGTCCGGGTGGATGTCTGAATTACGTAAGTTTAAATAAAAGTCTTTATAAATTTCATCAATAAGTGGCAACATGTCAATTAAATTTTGTTTCTTCTTTTGATTATTTTCAAGTGGTGAAAAATAGCATTGTTTTAAATTATTATTTTTTAAAAGCTTATACCTCTTTTCCTTAAATTAATTTTTCTAAAAGGCTCATTTTCATCTAAAGAACCTTTAAAGAAAATGGATCCAAATTCTTTAGTAAATCGTAACCATTTTATACCTGCCCAACTGTATTTCTGCCCATCGTCATCCACCTTTCTCCATATAAATAATTCCTTAGCTGCACTCGCAAAATCTAAAAATTGGGGTCTATTCATTTCAATCGCACACAATTTTCTTTTTACTCCAACAGTCTGTACTGATGTTACTTTTTTCGATCAAAGCATGATCATTATCACACTCCATATACAGTTAGGAGCAAAAATGTAACATGATAGGCGGCGTTCGGAAACAATGCTTAGTATTTCCTATGAGGAAGCAAATATCAAAAGTTTTTTCGATTATTATTATATATCGGTTTGTCCAAAAAAATTAATACTTACATGCAATATTCTAGTATGGCAAGGATGGACAGTAGGGGTACCATAACAAATATCAGAAAATGTTACACTCTTGCACCCTGTTAAATTTGAATGCATTTAATAATTCAAACAAATACAATATCTGAATTATTCTGTAATCTACCGTTATTTATAAATTTTTCAGTTATCTCACACGTGTTTTTAAAATGGAGCCATATAAAATCAATGAAATTATTAATTTATTGCAAAAAAATGAATCGGTAAAACAAATTGCAAAAAAGTATAAAATAAGTCATATGACCGTGCAAAGAATTAAAGAAAAGTATGGAATATGTGCTCAATCTCCGCGTATTGGACGGCCAAGAAAAATAGATGATCGCACTGGCCGACACCTCGCAAAATTGGTAACATGCGAAAATCCTGTCACCCCAGCTGAAGCACTAAAAACTCTTCAAATTGATGCAAGTCGCTGGACAGCTCAACGGTGTTTAAAAAGATTGGGTCTTAAGGCCGCTGAAAAAAAGAAAAAACCATTTCTAACAAAAAAAACATTCTTTGCCGGAAGGAATTTGTAAATTCGTATAAAAATTGGACAGATGGCGACTGGAGTCAGGTACTGTAAATTACTTTTTAAATTTTTTTTATTTTTTTTATTTTTCAGGTGATTTGGTCTGATGAAACGAAAATTAACCGTTTTGAGTCAGATGGGCGCTCGTAGTACTGGACTAAGGACCCAAACACCATAACCTCAAATCAGGTCCGACAAACAATGAAACACGGTGGTGGTTCAATAATGGTTTGGGGTTGTATCACGAAAAATGGAGTGGGACCTCTTGTTAAAATTGATGGTATTATGAAAAAGGAACAATATCTTTCAATTTTGCAAAATAATTTACCAGCTGCTATTGAAAAAACGGGTCTTTCTCCTAAAAACGTTGTGTTTCAGCAAAATAACGACCCAAAGCATACGGCTAAAATAGTAAAAACTTGGCTACAAAGTCAACCATTTTCTGTTTTAAAATGGCCCCCGCAGTCATCGGATATGAATCCGATTGAAAACTTTTGAAGTTACATCAAAACAAAGTTAGCCAAGTATCCGGAACCTTCAAATGGTGTTAACGAGTTATGGAGCCGTGTGAAAGACTGTTGGGAGTCTATTCCGAACGAGATGGTGGCAAATTTTTGCAATAGTATGCGCAACCGACTAAAAGAGCTTGAAAAAGCAAAAGGTTTGTGGACAAAATATTAAAAACTAAAACGTCGCGCTTTAATTACCATACAAATATTGCTGGGTGCAAAAGTGTAACTTTTGACTAAATCTGGTTACATACGCATTTTGTTTTACAAATTTGTAATATAAAAAATTATGTTTGTGTTATATTTTGCAGAAAGTTTAATAAATAACATAAGTTAAGATAATTTAGTTGTGTGTCTTCTTATTTTGAAACTATCAAGCTTTATTTCAGAACATAATAACTCATGTTACATTTTTGCTCCTAACTGTATGTGTGGCTAGAAACCATGAACTTTACATTATCAATTATACTTATTGATCATGTTGTGTCGAATTATTGCATGAATATGGCAAACATTGTTGCAACAAAAGAATTTTTATTCTGGCCAGGGCAGCAGTCACTATAAAAAATTACATGGTTGACAGAAAGTGGTAGGTTCTGTAAGTGTTGAAATAAACATGACGCTATGTCGTTACCGCCACGTTTAGCCAAAGCTTCGTACCACATATAGCAGAATGGTTCATTTGTTGAGCAGTCATGTACAGTTAGATCGAAAGTCCACAATGGCCTTTTATAAAATGATACTGACGACCGTAAAAATGGAGTAGGAAGACATTGATGCAAGTCAAAGGAAAATACTATTATATTTTTATCACCACTTGCCTTTTGCTGATCATTTCGTTTTGATTTAAAAGCTTGCTTAGATTGGTGATGGCGATCTGCTTGTTCAGCTTTTACGGCATCAAGTGATTCTGCAACTTTTATTTTTGAATTCAACACGTCACACTTGTGTCAAGTGTGTAGTTTTGGTTTTTTGAATTTTAAATTCACTGTGTGAAAAATCGGAGAAAATTTGGAAATTGATACAGAGTGAACATAATTTTCGCAATAAAGTCTGTGAAGCACAGCAACAGACAAATCGCCGGCAAATATTTTTGGATGTGTGACGTCGAGTATAGTGCGGTTCATACGAAGGAAAGGAATTTATAAACTCAATCACTTCTATTTCCTTTGAAACTGGAAGTTTTTATGGATTTCGGTCTTTTTCACGTTGATCGGTAAAAGCACCATATCCTTAAATTTTTTTTGCTACGGTTTTCAAAAACTGATCGCTTTCGCATAAAGTCCGTTTAAAACATTTCTGACACACCAAAACTCTTTGACCGCTTATTTCCAAATAATATTCGTATGTATTCACTCGTTTCTTGGACTAGTTTCACTTTTATCTTTCCGTAAAGTTTTAGTGGACGCCTGTCGAAATTGGTACGATCCCAGCTGCCAGTACAGTTCTTGAATTACTTATTGTTGTTCTGGTGTAATTTTATCTTTGCATTTATTTCGCATTGCGCGGCAAGGCACAATTTTGCCACTGCTTGAAATGTAAGATGAACCTTTGTTGCGCAGATTTTTCTTCATATTTTTCGATGCTGACGGATCAGTATTTGCTTCTGTTTCTAACTGGCTTTCCTATATTACGAATTTTTATTATATTATCACTTTTTGACCTCTATAACTTATTACTTACATCACTTATTTTATCTTCAGAATCTGTATTGCTTGTATCTAATTCCTTAATATTAACATTTAAATCTAAAACAGAATCATCGCTGTCAAATCCGAATGATTTGTCTTCACATTCGGTTTTTTGTTTTTTTGTCCATTTTTGTCCTGCACAAAAATTATTTCACGACTGAGGCTTATGTGCAAGCTGACTCAATATTTCGCAGAACAAAAAACCCTTAAGTAGACATACAGTAAGTACCATTAATTTTAGCATCGCCTGAGTAAAACAGCTTCTGTCTGCATAAGCTGTTCTGAAATATTTCTTTTTTGTTTCTTTCATTGAAAAACATTTCGTCGTAAGAACTTACATTCACTTAAGATAACTGTATACCAATCACATTTCACTAATAACTCATGTAAACATAAGTTGTTTGAAAATAATGATTTTATTTTTTCAAGGTTAACATTTATACAGCTTAAGTGAAGTTAAGCGATGCCGTTATATGATGAATGAAAAATCTGATGATGTAAACAAAAGTATGTGTACATAAGTTGTTTTGATCAATGCATTATTGATTCAAGAAACTTAAGCTAAAAAGTAAACGTACATAACATTGATAAAAAATTGAGTTTCTTAAAACGGATTTAACACATTTAAGCGCCTTTAGTTTTGTAGTGCGCCAATTGTCTTAACTCATTTCTCTCTTATGTCGAATTAAGCTACTCTTCCATATTGCCACAGATATATTTTAAATCTGTTTAAAATTTTTATGAATACGGCATTTAAAGTATAATTTTCAATATTTTCTTGTGGTTGACATTAGTTTGCTGGCTTATAGTGGTCTATTTTTTATATATTTTTTCACTCTAGTACATTTACTTAAAAATGGTACTATTTAATAGTCATACAATATAGTTTTTAAGTCTTAGATATCATTCCCAAAGCCGTAACAAGCTACTTTGCTAATTTTTGCTAGTAAAGCGTTCATTTACTTTTGTACATTTGGGAGAAAAATTTTTTAAATTTTTGTTTTACTCTCTCGTTGCTAGTTTTTGCTAGTAAAGTTACTGAACAGACCTATTACCAAACCTAGTAAAGATTTTAAGTCTGACAAATAGAAGTTTTTGTATGCTTTTCTTAAAAGAAAGAATACTAAAGCCTTTTTTTTTAATATTTTTTTTATCATCTTTTTTAGCATCAGGTAGGTCAGATCTGCCAAGACATTTGGACGCTTTAAAAGATCCGTGTCAACCAACTATATCCTTATCTCTTATTGATCACAAAACAAAAGCTTAAGAGGTTAAAATTAAAATATCGGCATTTCTAGCTGAGCATAATATTGCATTTTTTGTCACCAGATCAAACATCAAACAAAACAAAATTACCAACAAAATTAATGGAAAGCTTTTTTTCGATTCATCTATAGCTGTCCTTAGGGAGGTTAAAATCAACACAAATTATTAAAAAAAAAGTTGTTGGAACAAGGCAATTTTTTAGTGTTTGTGAATACATGCGAAAAAACTAGAGTTCAGAAAGTACACTCATCGTACACACAATGTTCTGTTCAAAACCAATCCGTACATATTTTTCCTTTCATAACAGTTATATGTGTTACTAAATTTTGAATTTTTTGGTACACATCCACAATTGCATTTTATTAAAATAATTATTCACGTAAACATACACGAATGTACGACTGAAGCTATTGTTTGTGTATGCGTACTCTATTTTCAGTACATGTACGGAAAAAGAGTACATGGAAAATTAAAATAAATCCCTGTACGAAAAAACGTACATGGAAAAATAAAAATAAATCCGTGTAGAAAACGTACATTACCGCGTGTACATGTTACGATAGACAAAATGTAACAACATTTTTTATTGCTATTATTATTGGTTTTTTAGTTAAAATTTAAGTTTACTATTGCAGTTTGTTTTTGGTTATTGGTAAGTAGTGGAGCTCCTTGAAAATTCAAGCGATGGTCATATGAATGGCTCATTAATAATATTGTGCAATAAGTCGTGTTATAAAAAGTAAGGATTAAGGGTAATAATTTGCTTATCTTTAACATTATTGCAATAATACCTAGGTAAGGAATTCTTGATGTTTACTGGTAGCATAAAATAATTATTTTCATTTTGTTTCCTGCTTTAAATTTGCATGTGTTGTTTGTTGTTGAGGTTTTTCAAAATGGTATATGTGCTTTTTTAATTTTTAGGTACGGGATGATTACTTGTGAATTTTTTATCGTTTTATTACTATCATCATTATACCTTGTATTATTTTTGTTGTTAAACGGTAAGTGTGTTTTTCTTATGTTTTAGGTAGGGGATGTTTATTTGTGAATTTGTTATTATTTTAATACTATTGTTACGTTTATTTAATTTATAAACGTGTTATTTATTGAGTTCTTTCTTTTCAGAATAATTACACACACTACTTTTAGAGTTTTAATTAAATTACACCTAATTTAGGCAATTATTTACTTATTCGCGATTAGTACATAAAAATACACAATGGCAGCTTTATACTGAAAAACTGTTGTACCACACGATCTTAACTAGATGACGCTCACAATCAGAATGCCTCAGCACGTATTCGTGTTGCTATATGCCCTATATTAAAGCGTTCTTGAATATTGGAGAACTTCCATCTCCATCTGCTGCGTAGTAGCACATTCTGTGTTGTCATTTTCATTTCAGACACATGATGTGAGCATTTTTATTTGCTTCTAGAACCTTCAATTATTATTTAGAATTTATTATACATGTTGTGTATTTTTATTTAGTTGTTACTCTATGCAGGTATGTGTATGGTTGTGTATTCTGTTTGTTTATTTCTCGCTTTGTGTTAATTGTTTTTGTTTTGTAATCAAGATGTTTTGTAGGAACTTCTAGCTTTGAAAACAGACACAAAGGCCATTTCATTTCACTTTTTTGGCCACAATTATTTTTACTTCTTTTTATGATTTTAATAAAGCCCAAATAGGCTCAATAGCCAGCCACTCCAGGTCAACCACTTTCATTTTAGACGTCGTATTATGATATCTCTGTATCCGATAAACCACGTCATTCTAGTTTTTGATCACCTTGTCGGTCCCTCCCAGCAGGTTTGCAGTTAAGGTGATAATTCTTTCTTGCGTTGCGGGTTAAATAGTAGAACCATTTGTCCTTCAGTAAATCCCTCCGTGTTTGCTGCTCGATCATATCTGGCTTTCATCTTATCGCTGGTAATTTTAATGCAGTTACGGACACACCCATGAGGGTTTTTTATACTAGCCCTTTAAGCACACGTTCCATTAAACGCTCAAAAGTAGCTGGAGCATTGCAGAGCCCGAATAGCAATACCTTGAATTGCCATAAACCTCCACTTGCGCTAAAGGCAGTTTTCTCCGTGTCTTTATCGGCTATCTCTACTTGCTTATAGCCGCTCTGCAAGTCCTAGGTAGAGAACCATTCCGTTACGGCCAACGTGTCTAAGGTATCTTCAATGCTAGGCAACCGATAACTGTCTTTCTTGGTGACGTCATTGAGCTTCCTGTAGTCAATGACTCCGTTCCGTTCCATTTCGCTGACAAGTTCTTTGACCTTGTGTCGCTTTGCCAGGTTAGTACCTCTGGGTGCTTGTTTTAAAGGCCTCGCTTCCCCAGTATTAATTTCATGTTTAACAACTGTCGTTCTACCTTGGCTTTTATTATTTAGGGCGAAGACGGAGGCATGTTTTCTCTTTTGCCTGAGGTAGTAATTTCTGGCGTTCAACGGAAAATAGCTTCCTTACTGTGGTTCTGCTGTCATATCATACATACAGGGGTATCTCCACATTGCGCCAGATCAATATTTGCTTGCCGATGTGCAGATTAATACCGTGGGCTATCATAAAGTCTGCACCAATCATAACTTTATCCACTTTATCGGCAACAACAAATACATGGTCAGTGCTGATGTTTGCAATAGTCAGTCTTACCCTGGCTCTTCCATAGACAGTGGCTAAATCGCCAGTAGCAGTGCGCAGTCGTACATTATTTAACGGTTCCACTGCCATTTTTAATAGATCGGGTCTTATAATAGATTGAGACGCTCCTGTGTCTATGGTGAGGACTTGCTTTCTTCCGTTAATAAGACCGCAAACAGTTAGGTTGCTATTTTTCTATTGCACAATGGAAATAGAGATTGTGGCGCCATCGATTGTGGGAGCCAGCAGTTGCCACTTAGTGCTAGTTCGATTTAGTTTAATGGTGACTCATGCGATTTCTATGCACGATTCTAAAGTCATAGCTCTGCAGACGTTTAACCCAGCGTGCAAGCTGGCCCTCAGGATTCTTAAATTGCATCAACCAACGTAATGCAGAATGGTCCGTCCTTAAAATGAAATGTTGACCATATAAATACTTGTGGTAATTTTTAACACACTTCAGCACTGCTAAGAGCTCCCGTCGTGTAACGCAGTAATTTCTTTCGAGCTTAAAGACCACCCTGCTATAATAGCCAATGACCTTTTCTGTTCCATTAATCTCCTGAGAAAGCACTCCTCCTATTCCATAGCCACTTGCATCCGTGTCCAATATGAATTTTTGTCCAGCTATTGGATAGCCGAGAACAGGTGCCGTACACAAAAGTTTCTTGAGCTCCTGGAACGCTTTTTCCGCTGCTTCACTCCAGTGGTATGGTAGCGACTTCCTGGTCAACTCATGCAAGCTAGCAGCTACTTGAGCAAAGTTTGGCACAAATCTCCTGTAGTATGTGCAAAGCCCCAGGAAACTACGCAGCTCATGAAGATTTTGTGGGCGAGGCCAGGTCTTTACTGCCAGTATTTTGTCTTCATCAGTTGACACGCCCTCTGCCGTTACACGATGCCCCAGGAATTTGACCTCCTTTTGAAACAAAGCACATATCTTAACACTTAATTTTAATCCTGCAGCAGTTATACGCTTAAAAACTTCATCCAGGTTTTTGAGGTGTTCATCAAAAGTCTTCCCCATCACGATTATGCCATCCAGATACACTGAGCACGTCTTCCAATTGAGACCCTTAAGCACACGTTCAATTAAACGCTCAAAAGTAGCTGGAGCGTTTCAGAGCCCGAATGGCATCACAATGAACTTTATCGGCTATCTCTACTTGCCAATAGCCGCTTTGCAAGTCCAAGGTAGAGAACCATTTCGTTCCGGCCAACGTGTCTAAGGTGTCGTCAATTCTAGGTCTTTCTTGGTGACGTTATTGAGCTTCCTGTAGTCAACACAAAACCTGGTACTGCCGTCCTTCTTCTTTACTAAAACGATTGGTGAACTCCACGGACTCGAGGATGGCTGACAAGTTCTTTGACCTCGTTTCGCTTTGCTAGGGGAACACTTCTGGGTGGGTACTTGTTTTATAGGCCTCGTTTCGCCAGTATTAATTTCATGTTTAACAACTGACGTTCTACCTTGGCTTTTATTATTTAGGGCAAAGGCATGTTTTCTCAGCAACTGCTTTGCTTTGTTTCTCTCAGGAGGTGTTAGTCCTGCCACCCATTTTTGCACCTGTTCTGCTAATGAATCTCTTTTTGTGGCTGTTATTTTAGGACGTACTGTATTCGCCGCACAATTAATTATGGCTTCTGCTGGCTCACATCGACACATCTCAAAATTTCTGTTAATAGTTTTTTCGCTATAAGACAGATTAAGTACTCTAACAGGAACTCTGCCATCGTCGCAGATTTTCACGAGGGCTTTTGCTGTTATGATATCGTCTTTTAGCACTTGCCCCTTAGTGCTAGCTAGTTTAACGGTGACTCATGAAATTTCGTGTTTTCGGCCCGCTTGTTGTCCCTTGCTGGCGAAGCAGATCTTGATCTTCGCTTTGCGGATCTACAGTTGCGCTGAAAATGGCCAGCCTTACCGCATTTAAAGCATTTAGCGTGAGAATTACTTTTTTCCTCCTCCATTATCTGTTTGACTATCTCCTTTATCTCGCTTCTACTATTTGTGTTATAAGTTTCAGTATCAAGACATCGCACCTTGTACACCTGTGGCTTCGAGATGAATTTTGCGGTCTCCTGGGCTAGCGCATACGAGATGGTTTCAGCATATTTAATATGTGGATCCCGTATGCCATTCACAAATGCTTCAATCTTAAACTGATCCAGAAACGGGTGATCTTCGCCTGGATAAGTCAGCTGCACCAAACGTTCAATTTCCGTGGCGAAGTCTTGCAGCGTCTCATTTGCCTTCTGCAACCTGCCTCGTAACTCCATTCTATACAGTTCTCTTTTGTGCTCACTACCGTACTTGCGTTGTAAGGCTACCATTATGGCCTCATAATTATTTCTGCAACCGGCTGGTAAGCTTTCGAGTATCTGTGCTGCTGCTCCCTTTAAGGCCAGAATTAGCTCTATAGCTTTTTCTTCGTTGTCCCATCTATTTTTGCTGGCCACTGTTTCAAACTGGAACTTAAAAACATTAAAAGGTGTGGTGCCGTCATAGCTCGGGGTGTTAATCTTGCTGGCGTGCTCAGAGATAACTCTCACCGGTCCCTCTCGAATTTGAAGATCGCCCATTTGCACTTTTAATTCATGTAATTCTTCGTCTACTTTTCTCTTTAGGCCAGATAATTTTTCATCAAACTCATTAACTTTCAGTTCCACGACGTCCACTCGTTTATCGTAGAGGTCTGATTTTTCTAGAAATTTCTAGTTTACTTTTTCTAAAAGCCTTTCCCCGTTGATACTAGAGCTTTCATTTTCTTCATCATAGCAGCAAACTCTATGTTTCAAGTTCATAACGCTTGTTGTTGCTGGGTGTACACTCTTTAATCTCTTCTTTTTCTCCGAATTTCTATGTCTTAACATCTATACCACGCTGCTTAAATTCATCTACTAACAGCTTTTGCAATTACACTTTATTACCCGCTGTCGGCAGATCCAACTTACTCAGCTCCATTTTTAGCTGCTCAACGCTTAGCTCGTCATATTTCATTGTAATTATTTATTTATTATTTTGAAATTTCACTTCTGACACCAGTTGTTACCTTTATTTAATTTATAAACCTGTTATTTATTGAGTTCTTTATTTGCAAAATAATTACACACACAACTTTTAGAGTTTTAATTAAATTACACAATTTTTTACTTATTCGCGATTAATACACAATCGTGTAGATGGCAACTTTACACAGAAAAACTGTTGTACCACAAGGTCTTAACTAGATGACGCTCACAATCAGCACGAAGCATACATAGGTGAAACCCTTGGCATATGAAAATAATATAATCAGGTTTTCTGCAGGTTCTCAAAAAGAGACAAATATAGTGCTATATTGTTATGAATAAGGCATAATAAACAAAACAAAAACTAGATATTTTACAAGAAAACATACAGCACAAAAAGTTTTTGCCACAAAAAAAATATTGTTTATTCGCGTAAATAAAGAAATCATTTACGAAGTATTTTTAATTTGAAAAAAATGTGATGTGTTGTGGTCTTACAAGATAAAAGAAGTGAGAAAGTCTTTAAATCTGCAGTGTTTTTTGAATGCAGAAATTGTGATCTGTGGCAAAAATGCAGTGTCATTTTTTGTGGACGTGTTAAAATTAAAAACTGCTTTAAAAACTAACTTTTTCGTCAAATGATTAATATAAATATAACTTGATCAAATAAAAACATATAAATACACTTTTTTTTTAATTTTATAAATTTTCATTTAACATTTAATTTTTTCTTGCGCCAGAAACACAAATCAAAACAAAATTGAAGTCGATAGGATGTCAAGAAAGAGATGCATAGAAAAAACGAGACGACTATAGTCTCGTGACACCTCTGTATACTCGGCGCAATCAGAATGCCTCAGTACGTATTGGTGTTGCTTTTATATACCCTACACATGATGTGAGCATTGTTATTTACTTCTAGAACCTTCAATTATTATTTTGAATTTATTATACATGTTGTGTATTTTTATTTAGTTGTCTTACAATGCAGGTGTGTGTATGGTTGTGTATTGTGTTTGTTTATTTCTCGCTTTGTGTTAGTTAGTTTTGTTTTGTAATCAAGAAGTTTTGTAGAAACCTCTAGCGTTGAAAACAGACACAATAGGCCATTTGGTTTCAATTTCTTGGCCACAATTATGTTTAGTTTTGCATTTGTTATTGTTTAGTAATATCTTCATTATAGCTTGTGTTATTTGTTGTTGTTGATTAGTAAATGTGCTTTGCTTATGTTTTAGGTAGGGAATGTTTATTAGTGCATTTGTTATTGTTTTATTGCTTTTTAATTGATGGTAAAACACCAAATTATTGGTACTAAGAACAAAACTATTCGTGGTATTGTCAGTAAAAATACAATTTTCTTGTTAACGTTAATGCAACAAATTTAGATAGTTTTAGATCGTTGTATTATGTTTTTAAAATAAACCCCTGTAATATAAAAGGTTTTTTATTTCTATAAAATACCGTCCTGGTTAAAAAAAATTTTGTTTGACGATTTTTTTTTCAATAACTTGACGATTTTGACGATTATATTTTTCAAATTTGAAGATTTTTAGACAAATGTCTAACAGCACTGGCTGCTGATACCATCTGGTTATCAATTTGCCTTGACAAGGTGAAACAATTACCAGGTGCTGTGTAGGCGAATTGATTATTTTTTGGCCAAATCATGTACCAGGTGGTGGCAGTAGCGAATTTATATGTATATTTTCGCCGTTGCAGGATATTTAAGTAAGCCTAATTACGACAAATCTATTTAAAACCCTGCTTATTAAATAAATTTACTCTGTCCTAGGTTTACATCAATACCTTATTTTAACTAGATTTTAAGGGCGGCATAAATGGTGTACAAAATAAGATTGAATAGCAACATACACTACTATCAAACTCCACATATAAAAAATCTTTATATTTTTTTTATATGAAGTTTGACAGTAATTTTGACCAGCAAAAAAATAATGAATTCCCTTCGTTCTGGGTGTATTCATTAATTTTGGCCATTGCGAACAAGGCGAATTAACAACAGGTGGCCTTGACAGCCCAGGTGACTATTGAGATTTTTTCTTCTTCGAGTGTCAAAAGTTACAACCTCCTTTGCTTTTGACAGCCAAAAACCATTTAATTTCTTTTCCTTCTCTTTTTTTACATTTTCTTCACTATCATACACAGTCTTATGATTTAATCACACAAAAATCTGACAAAATTCTGTCCTACCTTAAAAATCGTTCCAAAATGGCATCATATGTGCCACCAAGGAGTATAAAATACCAGATGGAAGCGAAGCCGAGTTTATTAGTTTTCGCCGTGAACACTACTGTCAAACTCCATATATAACAAGTCTGTGTTTATTTTTTATATATGAAATTTGACAGTAATTTTTGCCAGCAAAAAATAATGAATTCGCCTACGCTGCCACCTGGTAATTGTTTCGCATTGGGTGCCACACTATCATACAAAAAAGATACAAAAAACATATGGTGCTAATATATTTCAAAAATCAACTCTGATCGCATAGAGAAAACTTTTTACGAATTATTTCAAAAGATTATAAAATCGTTGAGATCTGTCAAAAAGACTGTCACATATACTCTTTTAGTCCCCACTATTAACTTTTTGAGAACAGATGAAATTTTTGACAGGTCGTACAACAGAGTGCAAAAACGAATCCTGGGGGCAAATTACGGCACCCGATATCTATCGAAATTTTAATAGAATTTGAATGTAAATTTCGATCGCTATCGAGTGCCGTCATTTGCCCCCTGGCCTTTACTGACACGTAAATTTAACTAAGAAAATACAGGCGTTTTTTTTTATTTTGTTCTCATGCGACTACCTGGTCCAAATTTACACGTGAAATTATTAAATGATATTTTTTTCTAATTCTGTTTAAAATTTTCAGCGAGTTTAAACGCACCCTTATACAACAACATTTTTAATGGCATCGGAATTTGTACATTTCGCTGTAGTTTTATATCCGTTACTGTAGCTGTTTGTGTTATTTCAAATAATACACAAACAACAAACCATATGCAGCGAACGTACACAAAGCAAGTGTAAAAAAATCCCCTCAAAATTCAAGCCTCTCCGTTTTGTCTACCCGTTTGCGTCTCTAAACCTCTTGCCAATAAACAAAAATTTCATGAAACTAGTTTTATGCAAAATGCATAAAATCAATCCTAGTATTTAAATCGCATTGGCATTAACTGGTATCAATTTGCTTTGTCTCGCTTCAGGTACATTTAGCCGACCGTAAATGTAGAAATGTAAATGTAGATGTGTCAGCTGATAATTTTTGTTATACGAAGAGGTATGAAAATGCTTAGCCGACTGAAATTTCGCTTACTGCCATCCCTAAATTAGGGCGTAAGACGCAAAGCAATGTTATTCATAGCTTTTGCGCTGGAATGTCATCCCTAAATAACAGCGTTAACTTCGTGTCGTTAAAAGTAATGTAAACTCATTTTATTTCATAAAACCCGCTGTATAAGAATAAAAAAGAGAATAAAAGCGCTAGATTCCCTTGAAAATTACTAAATTGTCATGACTTTTCAACCATAACAAAACAAAACAAACCAACAACTAACTTCACTTCCTAACGCACTGTCAAAATTGAATTTTCCAATTGCTAAGCGTTGACGCCGTGCTATTTAGGGATGCTTCATACATTTTGTATGTACATGAGAAACTTTGACAGTTATCTTGCGCTTTACGCGCTAATTTAGGGATGGCAGTTAGCCGTACGTTTTAACCTGCTGAAAATAGAATTTTAATACGAGGTTACGTGACAGATGTAGCCAGTGATGGTAAATACTATCACAAATTGAAGTGAAGTGCAATACCCCTTTTCAAGTACTTATATGTCCTTTTTTACTTAAACTTTTAAGTTGTAAATTTTATCACACACAATATTATTTTAAATAAATTATGGAGTTTTCTTTTCTAAATTAAATATGTTACACATGTAATGTATTGTAAAATTGTTGGGCTGAGTATAACTTTGCAAAAGTTTATTTTTTATTATTTTAATACAACACAATTTTTAGTACCATTGAAAAAATTACGTACGTTTTGCACCAAACTGCAAAGTGGCCATCAGTGGTTTGAACAGCTGTGTTATTTATTAATAAAGAGTATTATAAATAAAAGAATGAATGACGAATCCAAAGAAAAAAAAACGATGATCTGGAAGCAGATTTCTATAGAAATAAAATACCTACGAAGGACAAATAATGTTGCTAAATTCCAAAAAATCAATTTAATTATTGCAGAAGAATTGTGCCAGAAGAGATCGTCGTTTTATTCATTATTATATTTTATTCTATAAGCACAACTACATTTACATTTATTGTACAGCTACATTTACTTAACATTTACGATTTCAACGGTCGGCTAAATGTAACTTGAGTGCCTTGGCAACGTAGCAAGGCATATTTATTTTACTAGGAGTGTCGTCCGCCCAGCTGGCTTGTAGTTGTAAATGTCAAAAGTTTTTTGTATTTTCATTTGTTTGTTTACGAATTTAAAAAAAAACTAACAACAAGCGTTTGCGAAACAAAGCAAGCATTTGTATTGAAAGCAATTAAATTTAATTTCTCTTTGTGTTTTTGACGTTTCTAACGCACAAAATACCAGTAAAAAGGCATGTTCCTTTTGTCAATGTTGTATTTGTTATAGAGCCGCTACTACCTAGTAAAATGAATGTGCTTTAGCAACGTAGTGTTATATAAAGGCCGGGGCACATAGAATCCGTCATACGTTGAACTTTGACATATTCGCCTGAAGTCAAAGTAACGACGGATGAGGTTGGCACAATGAGTACTTTGCCGACGGATTTTAAATCAGCTGTTAATCTTTCCATTAGTGTTGCCAGGGAAAGACAGGAAAAAAGATGAATTTTTTCATTTAAAGTTACATTTTGAAATTTTCCTTTACAAAATAGTAATTTAATGTTATTTGTGTAAAATCAAGGCGAATTAAATATGATGTGGCCGTACGGCTACAAAAACAAAAACCCAATGTAATTTTGTAAAAAGTAGCTGGCTGAACAGAAGGAGGCCGAATTTATTTTATCCTTTTACCATCAATTGATACTTTAAATAAAGTTGTACCAGTTGTTTTCTTTCTCCGGCATGTGCAGCAATATTTCATTTTATATTTCACTTTTGGTTTTGAAATTTAGTTTTATAAAATTTTTAAAATTATTTGAAAAATTTTAAATTCTAAAAACGTCGAACATAAACAAAAATTACTTGGGCTATTAAGACCACCTGTAAATAATGCGCCTTGGTATAAAATATAGTAAAAAGTTTTATTCTATATGTCAGGGAAAATAACAAGGAAACAAATTCATTTATTAAACAAAAACAAAACGAAAACAAAAAAGAATAACGTATGAAATAAAATTTCATACCGATGCTAGTCATGAGAATTTAAATTAGGACCCAATACTAATACTTCGGTAGTGAAAAGTGCATGCTCTCAGCGTTTAATAAAATTATTTAAAGTACATTTTTCTTTAAAACATTGAGCTTCCATGAAATTTACTACACTAAGTATGTTAAAAATGCCGTTATTAAAAATAAATTTGAGACTTATTTTCTTAAAATTTCAACACAAAATTACTGACAATTTTTCTGTAATATAATCCGGCACTTTCTGAAGGAATCTAAAGGGCAATTTTTTTCTAAATCGAGATATTGCTATGATTGTCAAATCTTTCAAGCAGAATAACTGAAGTTGCTACCAATTTTCGCAAGTTTGAACAGAACGCACGAAATGCAGCTCATATTATTTCCAAGTTGGGAAAAAATTGTGGTTTCTAAACTTGAAACATTTCGTGATTTCTCACTAACAGAAGAGAGTTAAACTTAAGCAATGTTATTTTTTGTTTATTTTAAACTAATTTTTTATCTGGTATTTTGATTGCATTTGCAGGTAACCTTTGTAATTAAAACCGAATTGAAATGTTAAGAAAGATAGATATGTTAAATGAGACTTTTACATCAAATAATGAAATAAGTAATCTTTCAGTGATATTACTTTATTTCGTGTTTGTATCAAAAGTTAGAAAAATTTAACTTAATATAACAAAATTTTACAATAAATAAATAAATAAATTTTCTAAAGTTACAAGAATGTTAAAATTGTAACCAAATGGCAATACTGCGTTTAATGTATGTGAAAAAAAAAAAATATGTGCAAAGAGAGAGTAAAGAGCACAGCAAGACAACAAAGAAGAAGAAGAAGCAATTGATAGCTGTCAAAGTATTCAATATACGTGAAAAGTTAAAAGTTGCTCAACTTTCATACTTTGGGTTGACGGAGACGTACTGATTGTGACAACACTAATAAGAAAACATGTATTTTAACTGAGTTGTCAGTTGAATAAGTTGAAGTTTAACGTATGATGGATTCTATGTGCCCCGGCCTTAACAAAGCCGCCGCTTAAATAAAAAAAGGCGTCATTGAAAAAGTGTGTGCTTGTTTTTTAGTGAGGATTGCGTACATATGTAGTTTCGACCCAAAAAGTTGCGTTATTTAAGGAATATACGTTTTGTATTTAAAAAATATTAAAATTGTTGATTCTTGTGTTACTTACGTTAAGGGATTCATCGCGAATTGCGTAAATAAAAAATCGTTTGCTTATATCGCGCTGCAACTATGCTTAGTTGCTACAACAAACTAAACTACTACCAGCGATGCCAGAATTTTTTTCAGAAATCCCTACGGTTATAAAAAAAACTTGCCTTTTTTCCAACGATTTTTTTATTTATCAAAAAAAAAACTTGAGCATAACAAAAGAAAATAAAAACCTAAGAAATATAACACGCCATCTTGACGAACCAATACTTTGTTTAACCATTGCACAATTTCATTTGCGCACATTGTCGATTTTATATTATTGTTCAAACAGCGTTGTTGGAGCATTTGTTCATACATCGATGTCTGCCATGAAACATCACTTTCATTTCGAAAGTTCTAGAAAATATTGAATTCAGCCGATATTTAAACCAAAAAGGCTGTAAATTTTTGTAATTGTATGTAAATTAACAAAAAAAAAAAAAAAAAAAAATATATAAAATATTATAAGCAAATGAAGCATAAACATCACCAGGGTTTCCTCACGCAAACCAACTAGTTCAAAAGTGACACAACTCAAACTTTTAACTTTTCAGAAATCGAAAAAAAACTGTTTTTGACCTGAATAAAAATGGTTAAAAACAAAAACTTTTATTTAGTAGAAAATCCATACCGATTATGGTATAAAAAGTTCTTTTTATTTGTTTAATATTTATACACTAGATAATGAACTGTTTAATTAAATTTTGAGTTGTGTCACTTTTGAACTTCTCCATTTGTAATGTTTAAGAAAAGATTTATAAAGACGTTGGAGTTGGAACATTTAAAAAATCAAAAATTATGATCAGTTCTATGGTAGCGGGGGTAAGAGACAAGAGGGAAGATGTTCTGTGAGCGCTACCAAAACTCAAGAGAGCACAATATTAGTTTTGTAAACATTACAGACTCATACACACATGCGTATCAAAATGAGTGTGGATCAGCGTTGCCACACAAGAAATTTACTTCCTACCAATAATTTTCAAAAATCCTACCAAAATCGTTCATAGCCTACCAAAAATTTAAAAATGCATTTCTTGCATATAAACTCTGTTATACTCACTTGGTTTTTTTCGTGTAATTGCTGAGATGGAAGTTTGTCTTTTGGTGATTTTTAAGATGGGTGTTATGATTTTAAATAGTCTTAGAGAATACTATGCAGGAGGAACACCCATATCTTTCCTGGCGCCAATCAAATTCTTTTGACTGTTTCTTTACATGCAATATTAGTAAATTTTTATGTAATAAATAGGTACATATTTACAATTAAAAAAATTTACTTTCTTTTCCATTTTGTCTGTTAATTTTTTTAATACATACACTTGAAAATTAACCTTCACTCAAAAGTATTGTTAATTTCAATTTCATAATATTGTTCGCGTTTCTTAAACCAGAGATGGTTATAGCTTTAATCATCTCTATGCAAAAAAGCAGAGATGTTTTTGATTGCACCTAATACAGTTTTTGAAAACAGTGGTAACACTATTCAAAGTTATTGTTTATTTAATTCAAAGTTACATTTCTTTTTAATTTATGTTCTGAAATTTTAAGGTGAAAAATTTACTATTGCTAAAAAATTGCTAGATGAGGAAAACCTACCAAAAATTAAAAAAAAATGCAACAAACCAACCAAACTACCAAACTGTTTTTTAAAAACAAAAAACTACCAAGTTTGGTCCGATTGGACCAAAGCGGCAACGCTGGTGTGGATATTCATAAAAAGTGTTTTTGTAAAGGAATGTATTGCGAGACAAAAACACACATTTTACATATAGAAACTTACATACATACATAATTTCATATCTATATAAAAAGAATGCTTGATAAAATTTTATTTCTGAATTCTAATAAGTAGGAAATTATTTAAAACTTTATTTGTAAAATTCACTTAAGCCTAGAACATCATCCTTATTTTTTGTACAGTAACGTCATCCTTCGTCATTTTGACTACGACGCACTTTTAAGGCAGAATTAGTCTTTACTTTCTGTTCCGTGACGAATGAGCTGATCAGTTTCTGTTAAATGGAAAATGTGTATTTGTGGTTTGTTATTACTTTGACGTTCTGTTCTGTTCGAATTAGTAGAAAATAGAATTCAACGTTATTAGTTTATTATAAACAGCCGCATTTTTGTTACAGAAAAACTAATCACAATAATTTAAAAAGCAGAACGGCACGGAACAGAACAGCAACAGAAAGTAAAGACTAAGGAGCCCTTTAGTGAATATAATATTTAGATCTTTTTTAATTAATATTAAACAAAAACAGATTGCAAGCAACTATTGCTATACAAAAAATTAGATCAAAACAAAGACAAAAACAGGTTTTAATTTAGAAATAAAATCTCTGGTCGTCATTTTGACGAAGGATAACGGTGCTGGGTTAAAAACGAAACTATGGCCCCGATTATGGTTCACAACACTTAAATGTTGTGTTGTCTCGGCTACAACATAACATTTGTATTTGTTTTGATGACAACATCTACATGTTAAGTATGTCACAGGGTTGTATTTTATTGCATCATACATTATCCATAAAATTATATCTCTTCATATGGAAAACTGTCAAAAACAAACAAATACACGCACATATCAAAAATAATTATTGCAATGAAAAATAAACAAAACTTTTCTTATTTAACGATTAATTGATATATATATATATATATATATATATATATATATATATATATATATATATATATATATATATATATATATATATATATATATATATATATATATATATATATATATATATATATATATATATATATATATATATATATATATATATATATATTTGTGTATGGACCACCTCCGGTAGCTTGAATGCTCCTTTTATTGGCAGCTAGCTTTCTTTTTAAACTTGCCTTATAGTGAGTCCTATAATACATAATTTTATATAATTCTATAAAATGAATTAATTTATTACGTACTCTTTGCCTTTCTTTCGCATTTCAAATAGGTGGACCCATACTATTTAATTTTGTGGTAAACTGATCCCATTTGTCCTTTAACTGCATTTTATTACATCAAAATGAGGGCTTGCCACGGCCAATACCAGGATTTTGCGTCGTCCTCTTTAACAGCATATCCATTTTTTTTTGTTCATAATACTTTTAAAAAATGGTAGTTATAGATATTTACAATAAACAGCAAGACAACCAATAATAATCAGTTGTAAAGTTTTGCCACTTCTTACAACACATACTTGCAAATGTTGTGAACGATAATCGCAATCAATTGACACAGACAACTAAAACTACAACACTACCGATAAGTGTTGTAAGCCATAATGACAATTTAAAATTTACAACATCAAAATAACAACTGTTGTGAACCATAATCGGGCCCTATATGACTGCTCTCTTTATTGTAGGGTAAATATATATTTTTATTTGTGTATTTTTAAAAATATTTTTAAAAATTACTTAGTAATTTTTTTAGCATTTATTCTTGTAGATACTTAATATGTTTTTAAAAAATTTCAAACAATGGTAATAAAATAAGGCACTTATTTGTGTATATTTATTATTAAAATTTTAACATATGTGCATATACCGATTAATATATACATATATATATAAACCTCAATATGAATTTGATAGCTAAATTTATAAATTAAAATTGCCAAACAAAATAAATTACTGGCGCTTTAAAATTCTGACTTTTCCAGTACTTGTTACTTTGCACTCATGAGCAAGCAATTTCGGAATTTCCAACCTGTTTTTGTTGCAAGCGTTATTCTCGTCAAACCAGACGTAATAATTTTAGTACACTATGCACATTGCTTCGTAATTTATATTTTATTTTTAGCTGCTATTTTTACAAAATAGTATTTGTAAGACTTTTATGCGTGTTTTTATAGTTCTTAGAACGAATAAACATTTCTGATGGATATGTCAGAATTAATCGTAGCACTATGAACCAATGTAATATCGACTTGAAGTAAGTTCAATTGGCACATTCGTATAGATGAATCAGTCTATCGTATACCAACTAAGCCACTTAGTGCAAGTCCAGTTTTAAGTATCGGTATTGCACTTACCTGGCAAAGGGCCGGCAATCAAAACCCAAGAACGATCGAAAAACATTTCACGTCTAAATTTACTGGTACCATATTTCGTTACGTTTCCCCAACTTTCGTTTTTTGTTTAAAGGGAATCAGAAAATTTCTCGCCATTTTGGTTCTGTGCTGCAGCATGAGCTACGTTTGCGACTCACTGGTACAGCAGTTTCAGTTGCAAATGGCGCGTACCATTTGTCTAATGACAATCAAATGCATCCATGAACCGTAAAAGTCACAAAAAATATTAGTTTTCTGACACTATTAGAAATTATATCCAAGACCAAATCGGTTCCAGTTATCTGATTCCACGTCTAATCGTTCGGGGCAAAAAATTTGGTTCACATGTATAGTCAACAGACTTTTGGCAAAATCTAAAGGTCTCTGGACCTCTTGTCGTAAAATTTAAAAGAATATATAAATCATATACATTTAACTAATAGTTTACGTTTATTTATTGTAACAAAGTTCGTTGTTGCAAGGTGGACGGCAATGTTTAACTTATAAGTTAATTTTCTTCTTTTTTTGTGTCTTCCATAAATTTACGTTAGGACTTGTATCCCTCATTTTTATAACCACCCTTGGAAGGGATAAGCTCTTACGAGTAAACAGATACGGTAAAAACATTGGCTTATTTTGTTTTAATCATTCGTTGAACAAACGTGTTTAGGACGCTTTGCAACAATTTCGCACAACCAATTTATAATAAAGATAGTAATTAAATATAACTTTCTATCCTTTTATTAAAATAAAAACTTTTTTCTTCACCAACGAAAAAATTTCATAGCGCAGTATACCAAAAATAATTTCTTTATAAATAAACAAAATTTTAAAACGAAAAGACTTTAAAGAAGATATTTTATATATTTAATAACATTATCGTATACATTTAGATTTTTTGGTACATGTTCATACATTTATATAAAAAATATTACAAGTTATTTTCTGTTTTGTGTTTGTGGCCATACTAAAAATGAAAAGGTGTTCATCGCTAATATCGTATACATATGTGTTTATAAATACAAATTTATTATTAATTTATTATATTCGTTAAAAATTTGCCAGAAACAAAACTGTTGTTTTTTTTTACATTTTCTATTAATTAAAAATTTTACACTGTAGGTCTTTATTAAAATTTTTCTTTATAAAAGTATAACACAAAGCACAAACAGCTGTTTCCGTACGGGGAGTGCGATCAATTTCGTACCTTCTTAGGCCACTTTCAGATTAGGCAAGTTAACTTGCGCAAGTATAATTTTCATTTTTATTTATTTTCTTTTGAACTTGCTTTTATGTTCACATTCAGCAACTTGGTTGAGCAGTTTTAATATTCTTATGCTCGAATTTTCTTAATTTGTTGACGTTATATTTCATTACCAAATATAAAATTTTGTTAACACAAAATAAGACAATACACCGAAGAAGAAATAAAAGACAAAAACAAAAAAGTATTCCAAGACAAAAATGACAGCAGAAACAGACTTGCCAAGCACAATCAAGTCTGTACTCAAATCTCGGCAAGTCTTTTCCCTTCAAACTGACCTTTCCCCTCACACCCACAAACACAAGACTTGTGCAAGTAAAGTTGCCTAATCTGAAATAGGCCTTAAAGAAATAACATATAACGAAACTTGACGAAAAGTTATCTGATGTACATTATAGTTTGTCACGTATAATTTAGTAGGTCTTTTTTATTTTTTATATATATTTTCGATATTTCGCTACTCCATTGTGTAGCATCATCAGGAAAACAAATATTTATTTAATTAACAAAAAACAACAACAAAATGTAATAAAAAATTTTTCAAACTAACATATTTTAAAAAACAAAAAATATTTTGTCATATAAAAATTTTTTATAACAAATACAAAGTACAAAAAATAATTTCTTATTTATTAAATGTCTATAAATCTGAGCTACATTATCTGTGTCTGCCTTAAAATTAATTCTATTTGCTGTTGGTGTACTATTAACTAGTAACATCTCTAAAACATAACGTCTTTTTAATTATTTTCTATGTTTATTACTGAAACATTTTCACAATTGGGATAGTGATTTAATCTGGCACAATGAGAATTAATATTTCTATATCTTTGATCAGATTTATAACCAGCAGTTCTAGTTTTTAGTTTATTTTTCGTTGTTCCTATATATACCTTATCACAAATCTCATTATCGTTTCCGCTACACGGAATCGTATAGACTAAATTTGATAATTCTCAGATCAGATTTATAGACATTTAGTAAAAAATTTTGTATAAGACATAATAATTTTTTGTTGATGTTTTTTGTTAATTAAATAAATATTTGTTTTCCTGATGCTACACAATGGAGTAGCGAAATATCGAAAATGTATATAAAAAACAAAAAGACCTATTGCTTTAAAATTAAACAAAATATAATAATATAATATTTGCTTTAATGAATTTGTACTAACGTACAAACATAAATAGGATGAGGATTGCTGTTTATTGCACGCGAATTAAAATAAGATGAATAATATGCTGGAAAGTGTTATATCCAAACTTTTGGTGCAGCAAAGCGAAGCCGCATCGCGTCAGCGAAATATTATAGAAACCCTGCTAAAAATCTTAAATACACAAACAGTTTACAACAGACTACTAATCCTGAACAGGATCATTTGATGGATGTATTGCCCAAAAGCATCAATGAATTGGTATAGTCGACACCAAGGCATATTAATTTTACTAGGTAGTGTCGTTAGCCCAGTGGTTTATAGCTGGAAGTGTCAAAAGTTGTTTGTATTCTACTACGTTTGTTTATGAATAGCAAAAAACACAAACAACAAGCATTTTCAAAACAAAGCAGGCAATTGAGAGCAATTATCTTTTATTTCTCTTTCTGTTTTTGACATCTCCAAGGCACAAAACAACAATAAAAAGCAATGTTGTCTTTGCCAATGTTGAATTTGAAGTAGAGCCGCTACTACCTAGTAAAATTAATGTGCCTTGGTCGACACGAAGCACTAAAATCACTTGACGACGCATCTAAAGTTCGTCTTATTCTAAGAAAATTAAATCTGTTTTACATATGTGGTATAATTGTAAAGAAGAAAACGAAGAATTTATTTCGTACACAGGTAAAGTGAACAAGATGTGTAAACGTTTTAAAATTGGTCAACAACCAACAACAATTTAAATGTCTTATGTTCATCATCGTGGTAGGCTTATATCAATAATCGACTGATATGGTGATACTGCCTTGGAAAAATTGACAACAGAGGTTCAACGCATGATAGTTCCTAAAAACGATGTAAGTCTGGTAGAAATACACACACCTACGCTAAATGCAACATCGAAAAACAAAATTAAAAATAGTGCTTAACAATTAAAATTTTCGGGCAGTGGAAATCAAAACGGTCCGGCACGTCACTGTTGGCAGTGCGGGTCCATTCACTACGTGAAAGACTGCAAAACACATGTGCAAAGAATGTGGTAAAATTGGACACAAAGACGGATTCTGCGGGTATTTTAGAAAACATAATATATGAGGAAAAAGGAATTACCTAAAATTTAACAAAACGAAGTTTAAAAACAACTATTAAAATAAAAATGAACTACGCACAAATGTCGTTGTAGCTTCACTAATTCAACCACAAATTGTGAAAGCCGTTCATAATCATGTTAACGTCGCAAAAAAATAACAGTAATAATTGCAAAAAAAGCAAGTTTAACTTCAGTTTGATACAGTAGCGGTAATTACAATTATTTCAAAATCTGATTGGACTCTAATCGTCAAACTAAAGTTGCAGCGATGCATGCGAGCAGCAGATACGTCTAATATTTAAATACTAATAAAGGACAGGATTCACTATCATACTTACTGCCATCCCTAAATTAGCGCGTAAGACGCAAAGCAATGTAATTCATAGCTTTTGCGCTGAAATGTTATCCCTAAATAACAGCGTTAACTTCGTGTCGTTAAAAGTAATGTTAACTCATTTTATTTCATAAATCCCGCTGTATAAGAATAAAGAAGAGATAAAACCGCTAGATTGCCTTGAAAATTACTAAATTGTCACTACTTTTCAACCATAACAAAACGAAACAAACCAACAAACAGCAAACTTCACTTCCTAACGCACTGTCAAAATTGGATTTTCCAATTGCTAAGCGTTGACGCCAAGCTATTTAGGGATGCTTCATACATTTTGTATGTACATGAGAAATTTTGACAGTTATCTTGCGCTTTACGCGCTAATTTAGGGATGGCAGTTAGTCGTACAATCTGTCAAAAATTGCATGTGTGCTCTAAACGTATGATAGTGTTGACTAAAAGTGTATGTGTGTGACAGACTTTTTGACAGATCTGTATAATTTTATAATCTTTTGAAATAATTCATAAAAAATTTTTCTTCCTGCGATCAAAGTTGATTTTTTTTAAGATGAGGAGAAAAAACAACAAAATATTAAAACCATATGTTTTTTGCATCTTTTTTGTATGATAGTGTTGCACTGACGACGCCATTTTCAAACGATTTTTAAAGTAGGAGAGAATTCTGTATGTGTGTGACACACTTTTCGACAGATCTGTACGATTTTATAATCTTTTGAAATAATTTCTAAAGACCAGAATTCACTATCATACTCAGTCGTATAAAATGTCAAAAATTGCATGTGTGCTCAAAATGTATGATAGTGTGGACTAAAAGTGTATGTGTGTGACAGACTTTTTGACAGATCTGTACAATTTTATAATCTTTTGAAATAATTCATCAAAAATTTTTCTTCCTGCGATCAGAGTTGATTTTTTTAAGATGATGAGGAGAAAACACAAAATATTAAATATTAAAACCATATGTTTTTAAATGTTTTTTGTATAAAAATGTAGCACATACGACGCCAGTTTGAAACGATTTTTAAAGTAGGACAGAATTCTGGCCTTATAAGGTAAATTTACAAATAGCACATAACGGCAAAAGTCAAGTCGGAACATTGCACGTTACAGAACTTAAATGCTTTTTTATTAATAATTTTTTATTGACCTATTTAATTTAACTTTTCATCAGTTAAGACCATAGTCTAATAGGCTAAATATGGTCATTAAACATTAAAAACGAAAAACGACGTTTCGTCGATGTGGTATCGTATTTTATTTTATAAAACTCTGCTGAAGATTTTTTTCTGTTAGTTAATGATCTTTAAAACTTTCTTATAATATAGTTAAAGGTTGACTTCAATTTATTTCAACTTATTATTTTTAAATTTAACGATCGACATGACACAAAATAATAATAAAAATAAATAATTAATTAAAGTAAAAAATCAAAACATCGAACTAAAACTATACACCGAGTTATTATTTTGGGTGCATTGCGGGAGTATATAGCAGCTTTGTTCAGTCTTTGTCTTCTTTTGTATTTATAGTTAAAGATATGCGTTATTGTATCCGAAAGACTGGTTCGTTAACTACACTGGTATAGAAGTAAATAGTTGTATTTTTAAATTAATATAGTTTTTTAGTTCAAAAAATAAATGTATATTTAAATAATTTAAATTAAATTTTTTGCTCTGAGAAAAAATCACACGTTGTTCTCTGAAAAAACCTGGTTTTATAATTGGAAACAAAAACCAAAGTATATTATAAACAAGTAAGAATGCTATATTCGGATATGCGGAATCTTACATGCCCTTCACCATCTGAATCATGCTAATATTGGGGTGACAGAGAACGTATTATTATATATATTATTTTATTTATTTTAGAATTTTCTTAATGATCTCTTTAAAAGCTTTAAAATAATATCCATATTGATATTTCAAAAAATTGATAATTTCAGATCCCCGTCACTCGAAAAATATGGGTGAACGCCAATTTTTTTTACTTGATATTTTTCTTTTATTTTTTAAATCTCTATCGGCCCTCGGTAAACTTGATTTCAATACTAACATGGACGGACAGACGGACTTCGCTATGCAAAAGAAGTTAGAATATATATACTTTATGCGGTCGGAAATTAATATTGCAGAAATTACACACGGAATTACAAACTAAGATATACCCTTTTTCCACTTTTTGAGGTGAAGGGTACGAAAAAGTACCTTTTTCAAAGATGATTGTGATTGCAAACTCGACAGACAAGTTATTTAAAAAGTTTTTAATTATCAGAATGAATTACTGAATGTTAATTTTGACAGAAAAATAAACAATTGTTTGTTATTACATGCATAAATGTAATTTGTAATTCACAATTTATTAAAATTAAAAATAGTTTGTTTTTTATATTTTATATTCTAATTTTAAAAACTTTGAAATTAATTTTGTTATTGTTATATTTACTAACAATTTTTTTTATTTGACAAACTTGTTTTAATTATACAAATTTTGTGTTCCTAATGTTATTAATATAATTAGTAATAACGCTTTTTATGTTTTTTTATTCTTGTTACTCTTGTTTTTATGTTATAAAATATTATACATATCTAGTATGTAAATTTTTGATTCATAATTGATTATTAAAGAATATTTTCAAAAGAAAAAATTTGATTTTTTGTATTGAAAATAAAAGTTTATTTTCAAAGATAATTCGTTGCGAGTAAAATTATTGAACAGACCTTATATTTTCCTAATTAGTTCATATCTTAATGAAAAGTTGGCAGCACTTCTCGTTAATTTATCATATCAACTTGACATTACTTTTTCTCGTGATTTAACAATTGACATGTAAATATGCATTCATATATATGTTGAGTAACCAATAATATTGTGTTTTAAAATTAAGAATGGCCTTGCATTCAGCGATTAAAGGAAAATTAATTTCTGTTATTGGTGATGAGGTAAATATACTTTTATTTAAAATTGATTTAAGATTTCTTACAATTTTATAATTTTTTTATTTAAAATATATCGTCACCAGTTTGTGTAGCATCTCCACAAACTACGAAGATATATAATGCATATTTGTTTATTTCCACTTTGGTTTAAATATCAGAAACTAAAACAGTTGATTATTAAGTATATCTTTTTATGTACCCTTAAGTTACGGAACTAACTCGGAAATGGAGACATAATACAATTTAAAAAATTAGCCTGTCTGTGTAAAATGTTTTTTAAAGCAAAACATGTGAAGTGAAAAAATTAAGATCGACCCTTAGTTTCCGAGTTCAGGCCCCAAAGTTTATGTGGTATATATCGTATCATTTTATGGAGGAATAAGGTTGTATGAGTATTATAGGAATGGTAATTAAAAGTACTACCTGACTAAAGTTAATTTAATGGAAACAGGTTAGAGTGCTATATTTGTCTATGCTGAATCTTATATATCTTTCACCATATACATATGTAAATCTACTTTAGTAAAGTAACTTCAATCAAAAAAGAAAATTAGGGAGCCACAGAGAATTATAAAATAAAAAAATTAAGTATTTCATATACATATATAATTTTACATATGACATCAGCTTTTAATGGGTTAATAATTAAAAAATATATTGGGGTAACAGAGAATATATTATTATATAAATTATATTACATAAAAATGCCTCGGATCTTAATTTTTTAAAATGCGCAATAAAGGAATTTACGCAATTAAGTCCCTAATTGAATTTTATTTACCATATAAGAAATTAATTAAAAAATTTTTCAATTAGCACTTAATTAAGTCGATAATTGATTAATACCCTGTTCAGACATACGTTTTAATTGCGCAATAAAGGAATTTACGCAATTAAGTCCCTAATTGAATTTAATTTCCCATATAAGAAATTAATTAAAAAATTTTTCAATTAGCACTTAATGAAGTCGATAATTGATTAGGTTTACTCCAACAACCCTTGTGAAGTGTGTTCAGTTAGAGAAAATTTTATACAATGACAAAAGTAAATGCCATAAAAATGAAAAATAAAATATTTTAAAATTATATGAAATGAAAAGTTTTTGAAAATTTTATCGAAATTCAAAGCTAGCGTGCAGTCAAAATTTGATCGTACAAACTGGAAGAGTTCCATATTTCAAATAAAAACAAGGAAACTTTCTTTGAAAGCCGAACTTCTCTTCATTCTTCCAAATTTACCAACACAAATTTCTAATGTAAAAATTAGGTCTGTTCAATAAATTTCCGACAGAAACTAGCAACGATAGAGTAAAATAAAAATTTACAACATTACTATTCCAAATAAAAAAAAACGGAATAAACGCATTTTTGGAAGAAAATAACAAAGTAAAGCCGAACTTACCATAATAACAAAAAACCATAAAAAAATTTGTATTTAAAACAGCAAAAAAAGCGGTGTTCGTTGCTTAAATCATTTTGTATTGCAACAGTTAGCATTTGCAAGAGCTTTGTCATCGATTGTGTGTAAATTGCTAAAAATTTTCTGTCTTTTTTGTAAAACTTTTAGTTTATTTTGTTCTATTTCTTTTGTTTATTGTTTTATTAACCTGGCGTTTACTTGTACATAGTTTCCTTAGCTTTCTTCTAACTATTATACAAACATTAGCTTCAATTCAAATATTTTGTATTTAAAACCGAAAACTATAAATGTTATGTATATTTTTTGCCATATATATATATATATATATATATAATCGCCATATAAATTATGGCAAAAAAGCCACAACGATGTGATGTAGATATTTTCGTGGAGAGTGCTAATAAACAAAAGAAAAATTAGACGCTAGCAGAATGAAATGCTCCATTTTCTGGACCGCTACGACCTTCATCAGCATTCTTTGGAAAACGTCCGCATACATTTGTAAAATAAATTTTCTTTCTAAAAGAGATTTTTAGAAAGTAAAAAATAAATGAACTTGAGCCAAATAATTTCTATTCATTTATAACATTCATAGTTCAAATAAAAATTCAATAAAAACTAAATTATAAGCACGCAAGGCACAGCGAGCATTCATGCTTACATCATAACAATCAAAATGATACTGGAACAGCATCTATAATGTTATGAGTAAACAAGTAAGAATGATTAAAAATAAATTTGCATTCGTGTTCAATCGATGATTGAAACAAAGCAAAAACAAATGTACAAGACGAAATACAGAGAGAACAGTAAAGAAATACGTTGGTTTGTGTGTAAATTTCGTCTAACCAAATTAATGTTGATATGAGTATATGAGTTTTCTCGTATTCTTATTTACAAAGTTAGTTGGTTAAATAGATGATGTTTATAAAAATACACAACTAAGGTAGATAGATGCGAAGAATGCTGATGAAGGTCGTAGCGGTCCAGAAAATGCAGCATTTCATTCTGCTAGCGTCTAATTTTTCTTGTTTTCTTTGGAAAACGTCCGCATACATTTGTAAAATAAATTTTCTTTCTAAAAAAGATTTTTAGAAAGTAAAAAATAAATGAACTTGAGCCAAATAATTTCTATTCATTTATAACATTCATAGTTCAAATAAAAATTCAATAAAAATTAAATTGTAAACACTTTCCAATAACAATTAGTAACAACTTCTTGTTATTGAACAGAACTATATTCTACTGTCAAATTTTAATTAAGTAAATTAAATTGGATATGTGTGAACACCAAAATTAATTACTCAATTAAAATTTTAATTGTATAAATTAAAACGTATGTCTGAACAGGGTATAAGGGTATAATTTTAAAATTTTTAAAAAATGCTTAACTTATTAAGAGCCGATGTCGTTTTATGTAAAATTATATGCAGTACCAATTTTTTTTATTTTTTAATTCTCTGTCATCATAATATTTGCTTTTTTAATGGAATTACTACACTAAACGGCTTAAACGGATATTGCACTCTTACTTTTTTATTTAAAATAAAAATAATCAAATTGTTTTATTTAAATTTGATTTTATTTTGAGCTAATACTTTTTTTTTAAATTTGTTTCATTTATGATCGACAAATTTCAGAAATATGGTATAAATGCCGACTTCCTAAACGCCTGTTGCAATGCATAATTTAAAAAAATGCGTATGCAATGCTTAACATGTTTTAAATGCAAACTTGCGTTGCAGAGACATTTTTTGCATTTTATCGGCATTTAGGAACGTCGCTATGCAACTCATACGTAAAGCAAATGTCAAAAACATGGCATAAAATTGAATAATTTTTTTTTGGAAAAATAGAGGTTACACAAAATTATTTATCCATTTTGTTGGCAAGTGCTGAGGAATTATCTCATGTCAAATCTTCCAAAAAATATTGATTTGCTATAGAGACCTATTAAAAAGAAAAAAAGAAGAGACAACTTTGTTAAGGCAACAAGTGATCAAAAATAAATATTTTTTTAAGGAATTCATTGAATTAATAGATGATGGCATTTTTTATTCAAATTTCATTTTAAAAATAACATTTTTAAAATGTTTGCATACAAAATAAAAATGATGCGTGATTTTGACTTCTGATACTCATTAATGTGAGTTGCTAAACGATTAGGAACATTGTACGTTGCCAAAAAGTTTAGATATGCGTTTACGAAGTGTATGCATTGTAAATATGCATTGCAACTTGCATTTAGGAAGTCGGCCAAACTGAAAAAATATTTCCTTGCACATATTCAAAGGAAAAACAATGTAAATATATTTCGAAATGGAATTTGCTTACTGTAATGTTTTTAAATTACTGGATTTTTAAATTAATGGATTTTAAAATTCTCTTAAAATGTAACCACAAACAGTTTTTCACATCTATTAAAAATTTGAAAATTTTGTGTTAATACACTCTTGTTGATCAAGTGCGATATACCATTAATAAGAATAAAAAAATGTTTGTTGGCTCCTCAGCCGTATTTAAATGACGTAATTATACTAATGTGCGGTTTCTGTATTACAAGCGAGCGACTTTCTAGAAAATTTGTATAGGAATCACTCAAAAAATTTAGTGCTTTTCATACAAATTTTCTAGAAAGTCGCTCGCTTTCGCTCGCTTGCAATACAGAAATCTCACATAAAAGTACAGCCTATAAAATCCAGTAGTATGTAGCACCAACTCACTAAAAATTATAAAGTCATATAAGAAGTAAAAAAAAGTTGTACCAAATATTAGAAAAGTTGGCCATAAGATTGAGACAAAAACCTCATTGGATTGAACAAATACTTAAGGGATAAGGTAGCCATTTCTACAACGTTAATTAATGTGCTGTTTCTGTATTTCAACCTAGCGACTCGTCTAGAAAATTTGTATAGGAATCACTCAAAAAATTAAGTGCTTTTCATACAAATTTTTTAGACGATTCGCTCGCTTGTTATACAGAAACAGCACATAAATAGAATGTGCTTATTTCTATTACACCTAAAAACCGAAAATTCACTACATATCCATTAGTTGAGATTTAACATTTTTAATGAATATATAAAATCGATCGGAATATGAAGGTAAAACAAATTCAATTGGAATTGTTATTAAGGAATTATCCATTTCGATCGGAATGTGTAATATGCTGATAGACAAGAAAGTTATAACCTAATTTTTGTTCCGTAAATGCTACATCCAAGTATCTTTAAGGTATTCGGTTTAGAAACTACTAAGTTCCTAAATTAAATGCTTTAGACGCGCTGTTTCTATCGTTTTAATCGCTGTCGATCCTAGTTTAGCAAAAACTCCAATTAATTTCCAAGAAAAAATTCAAATTAAAGCATGGAAAAAATTAATATTCATTAACAATTTTTTTATCGCCATCTTTCCTGCCATGCGATTCATGCATAAAAAAGGTCAAAAGGAAAAATATATTAATCCTGAAGAAATCTTTATTTTAATTATTTACCGTTAACTGTGATAGATGTTTTTAAATTATCATAAAATATTTATTATCAAAAAACCACAGAAGATAAATTAAAAATTTTTTACTTCGTTCTGTGGTTTCTTTTATGATTAAATATAATTCTCTTTCATCAATTACATTTAATGCTATAATCCACAGATGAATTTGGTGAAATAAGAATTACGGCAATTAACGCGAATAAACTTAAATCAGAAAAAAAAGAACCGCAACCATAACCGGAATATATCTGAAATTTATCAAAACACATTAGTGCATTTTAAGAGTACAGTGAAAGACACCTTTTGCAATAAGAAGTATTAAGCCGAAAGTTTATAGAATAACAACTTGTTTCTCGTTTTTAATAAGCACCATAGTTTTAATATTCTCCTAATTTTGCTATAGTTAAATATTGTTATGGCATTAGTAAATACAAATCAAACAAAATGTAGAAAATATTATTAATTACTTTGCGTACATAAGTATGTATGTCGCTATACATATGTATGTATGTACATACATATAAAGAGATTAAACTTTTAGGTTATTCGCAACGACGAACAACCGTCATTGATTGTAGATGGCGTTTCTCAGAGTTGCGCTACGAAAGGTAAAGAATTCCAATTTGGAAAATTTGCTACCAACTCTGATGTTTATGTTGGAGGAATGCCAAATTGGTACAGTACAAAGCTGGCTTTGTTGGCTCTACCAAGCGTAATATTTGAGCCCAGATTTCGTGGATCAATTAGAAATCTCGTGTATGCCGATCAGCCTGGTGGACAGAATAGAAGACAGGAAATGAAGCAGTCTCGCGATATTAAGTGCGGCGATGGTCCCTGTGACCACGGAGAAATGCCAAAAGAAAAAATAATACGAAACTCGCGAGGGAGTAATACTACCGACGCATGCGAACGTCATGACCCATGTCAACATGGTGGGATATGTATATCAACTGATTCTGGTCCCATTTGCGAATGTATGGTATGCCACTTTTAACAAATCGGCTATGCCGAATCTATTTGCCCTTCACCGTATATGTACAACCATATGTACCATACTGCAGGTTTCTAATTGAATAGTTTAAATAAAATCAGCATAAGAAATTTTTTCCTACAATAAAGCTTTTTTACGAAAATTGTAAGTTTTTCTAAGGGCTGTTGGCCTAAGCTAGTAAATGAATTTTCAAATTTTTAAAAATATCAATATGGATATCGTTTTAAAGGTTTTGAAAAGATCTTTAAGGATATACTAAAATTGTTTAAATATGCTTAACCCATTTAGAGCCGATCGCATTTTTATGTAAAATTTTATATATGCAGTTAATTTTTTATTTTTTAAGTCTCGTTTACCCTAATATTTGCTATTTGTGAGTTACTTCACTAAACCAGATTTACATAGATGTTGAAGAGTGTATAAGATTCGGCATAGCCGAATATAGCGCTCTTAGTTGTTCTTATTAATATCATGTTCAGCAATCGAAAGGTTATAAAACGAACCCAACGCTACAACAACAGCAACCAAATCTGTGCAAAACATGGTTTTCAAATTCAAGTGAGTAAGTTTTACTAGAAGTTGATATATTTTAACACAGTTAATATTTTTTTTAATTCAATATATCCGTCTTCATTTTATTTACACTAGCAGCTATTTGTTTTTTTTTTACCCAAGCTTGCCCAAACCGGATTTGAATTTCTTCTTGAAAGTGAAAAATGATTGTTTTTTACAACAAATACAAAACTTTAATTAAAAAAAATATTTTCAGTTTTTACCACTGTTTTCAAAAACTTAAAAAAACTAAAACATTGACAACGCACAACTCGAAAAGTAGATAACATAGAAAACTGAAAAAGATAAAGATTTGCGACACAGCAAATTATATAGGAAACATACCTGCAAAAAGTGCAGAATTTATTTGTTTCCAAAGTGTATTTACACATCTTTTTTAAATCATATAATTTTTTGTTTCTTTTTTGCTACTTTTCGGCCATTGGTCGACTTTTTGACCAGTTGATGTAAGGAAAACTACAATCGGGAGCGAAAAATATTTTTAATTGGGGCCATCCTTTTTTTGGCAGCGACCAATAATGGGTTAAGTCAATAAACTCGTGGGTGTGTGGTTTATATTGAAGAATTCCTCGAATAGAATACTTTTACGGTCCTTTTACAATCACAAAGTTTACAGCTTATAGGTAAAATTTCTTATTTATACCCTTCACAACAAAAAGTAAAAAAAAAAGTTATAACTAATTTTGTCATTCCGTTTGTAATTTCTACAGTATCCATTTCCTAAATAAAGTATATATATTTTGAGTTCTTATGCATAGAGAAGTCGATTGAGCGATGTTCGTCTGTCCGTCCATGTTAGTGTTGAAATCTAGATTTCCAAGGCACTAGATCAGCTAGAGAAAATTTAAATACGCTAATCGATCAGGCATAGTGTCTGGAAACGAGCAAGATCAGTCCATGTCTTTCGAGCCACTGGACAAAACGCCGCGTATCACTTGAAACAGTCAATAAAAAAATATATATATGGGGCAATAGAGAATTAAAAACTAAAAACATACATTTTTTGAGTGATTCCTATACAAGTTTTCTAGATGAGTCGCTCGCTTGCAATACAGAAACCGCACATTATTATTATAACATATATTGATATTCTCATGAAATATTTATTTTTTAAAACTGAAAAAATGAAATGAAATGTATTTGAGGAAAGTATATTAATATGGCCATTTTGCTACTGCTCATATAGTATAGAAAATATATACAACGAGGCAACGAGGCTCGTTATATTTCTAATGAAAGAGCTTTCTTCAGATATATCCTATTTTTCAAACATTCAAGTATATTTTAGGAAAAATAGAAAATGACATTATAACAAAGGGAACAAATCTGGTTTACGGAAAAAATTTGTCTACGGGACGTGAAATGCAATTTTAAGGAAAAAAAATAAGTGAAAAATTTGGGGCTGACGCTTATTTTTGGATTACTAAAGATTTGTTGCATAACCGGCCTTCGGCCGGGAGCAAAGATTTTCTCCTCTATGGTATAACAAACAAACACCGGCTTCGCTTGCTAAAGATTTCCTGCATAGCCCTCCTCCGGCATGGCGCAATTATTTTCTCCTCTGTGACTAACACCGGCTTCGCTTACTTAAGATTTTCTGCTAAATCTTTTTCCGTATAGTAGGTATTGCCGCTGAACTTAATTTATTTGATATAGGTAGTTATGTTTATATGAAAAAAATTTTGTCCTTACCTGAATTTTTGTAGTTTTTTTTTATTCTTTTCCTTTTCAATTAAATAGGTTCTGAAATGCCTTTCCAATGATACCCACACATATTGTCTCATTTCGCCATAAAATACTTGATGTGTGCCACATTATTTTTGAGCTGCGTACGTAAACTAAACAAAATGAGAATTGATTAACAAAATGTTTGCATTAAGCTTGATATCATTAACATTAACGTCACAATGTTAATAAAATATTTTTTAAGTCTTCGTTGTCGTTT
This sequence comes from Gymnosoma rotundatum, assembly GCA_916610165.2. Taxonomy (NCBI): domain Eukaryota; kingdom Metazoa; phylum Arthropoda; class Insecta; order Diptera; family Tachinidae; genus Gymnosoma; species Gymnosoma rotundatum. The sequence continues at coordinate 116,263,560 of OU744336.1, forward strand.
TGATCCACACTACCTAATAAGTGTATCAATATTTATAAGCAAAAGTGGAGCAATTTTTTTTTGGGCATTTTTATAAGCATGTGTTAAAAGTATACAAAACTATTCACACAAAGCTATATTTTTTCAAATTATAAAATTATTTTTAAATAAAAATATACAATTCAGCATTATTTCTTTTTTTTTTTTTTTGAAATCTGAATTTAATAATGGCAGGGGTACATAACCACAGCGCCAGGGTATCCCACAAGTTTTAGATATAATCAGTCTCTCCAGGAACTGCACATAGACCTATACCTTCGTATAGGAAGTGGTAAATCCTGAACAGGATATTGAAGTATAAATGATTATATATATTTTTTAGTATTTGTTAAAACGATGCCAGTATCACTCCAAGGTATTTCACACTTTTACTTACATTGAGCACAGTGCCGTTCAGCTTAGGTGCATTAAAAATTGGAACTTTGTATCTCCGTGTGAAGAGCACAACCTCCGTTTTGCCGGGGTTAACAATGAGATCAAATTCACGGCACCATTGAGGCAGAACATTGAGCGAATAGTTTATCCGTTCTGTAAGTGTAGTTAGATATTTTCCCGGGACCGCGATAGCAATGTCATTAGCATAAGCTATCACCCTATTACCAGTTTGGTCCAGTCGCCGTAGCAGCGTATTGATCACCCTCGTTAGACAGGAGTGACTCCTTGCTTTCTGCCAAATATTAGGGTCCGAGCCTCATTTGCCGGAAAAAGTCAACGCCAAATCCTGATAAAGAAATGGCACTTCTTGTGTCGGTATCTGAACCGCATGTAGAGGCCGAGGCCGTCTGCATTGGTTCAGTTTGTCCTACGGAAGCCTCTGGTACTAGAGGTCCAATAAGGGATTTAGAACTTTTCCCCGTGTTGTCGCCTTTGTAGATCTTGGGAGAGAACGAATCAAACCCGTAGTTGATCTCCCCCTTACCGGAGTTGAGTGGGGCGAGCGACTCATCGTTAATGACGATGAGAGCGCCGCGGAAATGACTCTTGGGTTCGCTTACTTTAGCGACTTTTCACTCTGCCGTAGGCAGCTCTAAGTTCCAGAATTTCATCCGCAGTGGAAGGATCTGCCGGGATCCGGGCGAAGGATTTTGGACGGTTCGGAATCTGATTCTTGAGTGCAGCTGAAAGCTTAGCACCCGACCAGATCTTACCAAGGCTGTCAATTGGCTGCTTGTACAAGTCCGCTGAGCGTTGATCAGCACAAGCAATCGATTTAACATGCCCCTGATGCCAGTCCGCATCACGGCATGAGAGAGGGGCCAGGATTGGCCGAAATTATGTCCTTATAGACACTGCGAAGAGCCGCTTGGACTAACCTCCAGTTATCTGGAGATATAGTCCCGTCACTTTTACCAGTGTCTATGATAGCCAAAAAGAGGATATCCTTAACTATCTCGCTAAGGACATTGGCTTGAAGGTGGAAGTTTTAGGCCGCCGAATTTTTTCCTTAGCCCACCTTTTTCGTTTCTGGGATGCCAAATTGGGTGGAGGGCGAGTCTCCAAGTTCTGTTTGGCCCATTTAAGTTTTATCTGGTCCCTTTCAGTCCAACTGTGGTCTGGAGGTAGAGGTATCACACAAAGGAGGTTGCTTTTGGATTGCCGGCTTTTACCGTTTCAATTTAACTGGCTCCCTTTTAGGGTAAGCCTTTGTAATTTTTTGGTTTCCAGATTTATTCATGCAAGCCGCTATCTCCACCCGTATGTGTAGTCACTTAAAAAGATCCCATGGTTATCTATCCAAGCAGGGAGGCCATGCGAGGGTTGGCACCAGCCTTAATGGGGACAGGTGCTCAGAGCCCGACCAGTGCTAATTGGGAGTAAGTCCAGAAGCCATAACCCCAGCCCAAATCAAACAAAAACAAGCCGAAAAATGTAAAGAGAAGTGCTTCGACAGAAAAAGTCTTGTCGATTGAGGGGGGTATAGATTGTTTAGCGTTACCCAGGATGCACTATGTGGAAGCGATGTTACATCTCAATTCAGCATTAAATAATTAAAATATTGTTTAGTAACATTAGTGATGAAAAGAGACTTGTCTAGCAACAACAATAAAAAGAAGTTATTGTACAATGTCGTCAACACATTACAAAATATTGTTTTTCGTGCATTTTAAATCAATAGACTTTTGATTTTGTTCAATATATTGTGCAAAGTACATATATAATATACACATTGCACAGAGGAGTATTTGACCCAAAAAGCTGGCCAAAAAGGCAAAAATTAATTTGATGAAATCCTAAGAAAAAATTACTCAGATCGATAGAGAACAAAATTCTACATCATATCGTGCAATTTAAAGGGTGTAAGTTAAGATTTGTAGTTGTGGGACGCTGTTAAAGTCAGGAAAGTGAAGAAAATTGCCTGCGTTTTTATTGAATTTTTTCGATTTCAAGATATTTATATGATATTTTTTTATGGCTAAACGAATAGAGGTATTACATTGATTTTTTGCCTGAAAGATTTCATCAGCAGCTATTTTCAATATTTAAAAAGAAAAATTTATCTTAAATATTTATTTTTAAAATTTTAATTATAAAAAAAAACTATGTATTTAAATATATTAATTCTTACCAAAAACAAAAAAGGAAAAGCTTTTTGAAAGTGAAGGTAGCTGTTGTACAAATAATGTTATATACCACAATAAAATATGAAATCTCTAATTTAAGAAAAAAGAAAAAAAGTTTGCGCAAGTTTGCGCCATTATTTTTGGTGATTTTTTGAAAATTTTACCTTTTTTCTATTTTTGCTCATAAGGCACTTTTTCTTATACTTTATTGTCGTCATAAACTTTTGTGTTTTTCGAATTATTGATGTGAAATATTATTTAATCACTTTTAACAACTACCAACATGATGGATTACCTGCCTTTAAAGAGCAATTTCTTAGAATTCAGTTCTTACTTTATAAATTCAAATTTACTAACTGTAAGTCAACCCACTCATACACACCTATTAAACTGTTTTTGTTTACCAGCGGTCTATGTAATACTTCATCGTCTTCAGGACACTTTATTTCTTCTGAAAATATAGTTAGCTATAAACATACCTAATTTAAAAGGGTTACAAATCAAAATTACATTTAAAAACGGTGCAGGTATATAAAAAATGCACCCAAGTATCAGGTTATTAACTAATTAACGGAAAAATGCACTTTGAAAAATATACGTATATGGCTTATTGCGCAAAATTCTTATTATAAGAGTTTTGCAACTTTGAGAGATAACATGGAAAAAATTACACAAGATTTGAGTTATTCCAAATAGTACAGGAATCTAATGCTAGAATCATTGACGAGAAGTTGCAGTTTTTAGCTAGTAAATTGTGTGCGATTTCAGAATGCCAGGGAGATGGGGATATACAAGCAGTAATGCAGTGTGTTATAAATTTCAAAAATTGTTTCAAAAGATATTGGGGTTTAGCACAACGAAAAGAGGACCGATTTTTAAGCACGTATGCTAAATGGCTGGAAGGAACTGTGACAATACCAGTATTTGGCAGTTCATCTTCAGGGCGACCAAAAAAATTATTTAATGAAGCAAGTGAAAGAGAAGAAATTCGTCAGCAATTAACAACAGAGGAGATCACATTTACTGCATCAATGAGCCAGATGCGGCTAAATTAATAATGGATATAACACGATCTCCAAGAAAAGCAAAAATTTACAAGTGATCGTTAACAACTTCCGAAGTCAACACAGTCAATAAGTTTCCAACGGAGGGTGCTTTAGCATTGTTAATAAATGCTGAACTCACGAAAAACCAATATGAAATTTTATACAATGCCAACAAAATTGTATATCCATTGTATTTAATAATATAAAATAAATATTAGAAGGGAACATGTTTTTGCTTATTTGGTTGTTTATTCCTTATAGGAAGCCAAGCTACGAGACCAATTTTTATAAATATTTAATATTGGATATATTATAATTTTGAGAAAGGAGACATTGTAACATCCATAAAAAGCTTTGTTTTATTTCCCTATATCTACATAACTACAATAGTTCGACTATCTAAATTTAATTTGACTTGCTCTTAGAATAAAGTACAGTTGCAAATCAAATTTTGGCGGAATGCGAGGGGGAGAACGGCATACGTAATAATAAATAATTTTTCTAAAAATACACAACAAATATATAAAAATAAATTCTCTTCAAAATGAAAAAAAAACAAAGTTCTAAATAGAGTTTGGGTGGGTGGTTGGTGGGTGGGGGGTGTCAAAAATAACACTAACCCAATAATAATCTGCCACTACCTTTTTTTTTATCAAACTAAAGCTAAAACTATCAAAAAAGTTAAACTTTTAAAACAAAAACAACGCTTAATAATTTTGGCCAGCTTTTTGGGTCAAATACTCCTCTGTGCATTGGCAATATTATTGTACAATATCAATTACTGCTAGAGCTGCAAAACTATCTATGGCACTATCGATAGTATCGATTGTTTTAAGCATACTATCGATAGTTTTTTTTCGATAGTGATACTATCGACAAAAAAGGCTACTAAAAACAAAGTCAATAAGAACGGTATGACGAAGACATTGAAATGCAAAATGCACCATCCAAATTTCGCCACCTGTAAGCCTTTTATAATAATGGTTAAGTTACATATGTACTTATGTATATAAAGTGAAAATCTATTAATTATTTGTTGTAGATTCTCACAATAAGCTAGCTAACGTAGTTTATTATTATATTTTTGTTCTGACGCGTTTTCAGCAATTGAACAATATATAAATATGTACATACAGAAATAATCAAATGTGATCTCTTTAAATGACTTCAAAATAAAAGAAGGATGTCATCAATTCGACTGCGTTTTTTTTGGTGTTTGTGCCTACAGAACTCAGTCATTTCTAAAACGATTTTGAAAATTTTTGGTAGTATGATTGAATATGCTTACAGATTGATTCCGTTTTGAAAACAGTTCATAATCTTAAAAATTAAAGGGTGTCCCCATATAACATACATACTTTTTACTTGTATTATGAACTGTAAAGGGAAGTTCAGTAAGATTTAAAATGACTGAGTATTACTATAGCTCCCAATAACAAAAAGTAACACAAAAAATAAGTCTAAAAATTAAAGGGTGCCCCCATAATAGATGTAAATTTACTTAAATGGGCCTCTCTTTTGAACCGTTATAGACAAACGATTGAAAATTGGACAGACTGTCGATTGCTAAATTAAAGGGTGCGCCAATAGTTAATTTAATTTTATATATATGGCCATATTTTTGAGCAGTTGTAGACAGACGCTTGAAATTTACAACGAGTCTATATTGCTAAGTCTGATATAAGACCAAGTATTAAATTTGGATTTGGAAGTTAAAGGGTGTCCCAATAGTTGATGTAATTTCAAATATGTGGCCGAGCTTTCAAACCGTTATAGACAGAACGCTGAAACTTAGAGAGACTTGTATTGCTACGCCAGCTATATCAAGGAGTTTATAATATGAATTTAAAAATTAAAGGGCGTTCCATAATTGATTTAGATTTACTTATATGGGCCTATCTTTTGAACACATATAGACAAACGCTTGCAAATTGGACAGAATATCCTTTGCTATGGGGGTTATAGTAATAAGTATTAATATATATAATTATAAATTAAAGGGTGCTCTAATAGATAAATAAATAAATACCTTTAGAACCTGTATTACTAACTCCGCTATTACAACAAATTAAGATTTAGACATAAACGGGTGTCCCAATAGTCGATATAGTTTGGTGTAATTGGCTGAACTTTTAAACCGTAATATATAAACAGCTGAAATTTACAAGGAACCTGTATTGCTAAGTCCGCTATAACAAGAAGCTTATAATTTGAATTTAGAAATATAACAGTGTTCCCAAAATTAATGTAATTTCACCTATATGCCCGTATTTTTAACCGTTATATAAAAACACCTGAATTATATACAGAATGTCAACTACTTTGCTTGGTATAATAAGAAGTATAAAAATTTTAAATTATAAATTAAAGGGTTTTACAATAGTTGATATAATCTGATGTATATGGTCAAACTGTAGAATCGTTATAGAAAGTCGGTTGAAATTTACACAGAACCTGATTTCTAAATCTACTACAACAGCAAGTATATAATTTTAAATTAAAGGGTGCCCCTGTAGTTGCTGTAATTTTATGTATACTGGCATTTGAACAAGTATAATATTTGAGAATATAAGGGTGTTCCAATAGTTAATGTAATCTAATTTTTGTGGCCACTCTCTTGGACCGTTATAGCCGACAGATGAAATCTGTTTTGAAGTCCGTTTTTTTGTAAGAATTAAGTTAAATCAATTCTTTTTAGTTAACTACAGTAGTTGAAAAAATTTTTATATCCTTCACCACAAAAAGTGAAAGTCCCATAAATTATATATATATATATATATAAAAGTCCCATATATATATATATATATATATATATATATATATATATATATATATATATATATATATATATATATATATATATATATATTCTGACTTCTTATGCATAGCGGAGTCGATTGAGCGATGTCCGTCTGTCTGTCTGTAAAAAAAAAGTTTCAATCGGTCAGATATAGTGTGAAAAGAGGTGCTATTGGAAATCAACATGATCGGTCCATGTCCTTCGAGGCAGCAGGCAAAATACCACTACTACCTTTAATTTTTTTCATATCATTTTAAACAAAAAAAAATAATTATATTGGGCGATGGAGAATTAAAAAATAAGAAAAGTGCAAAAATTGGCGCTCGCCCATATTTTCCGAGTTACGGGGCTCTGAAATTTTCAAATTTTCTTAAATATCTATATGGGTATCATTTTAAAGCTTTTGAAGAGATCTATAAGGAAATACTAAAATTTTTTAAAAATGCTTTACCCATTAAGAGCCAAAGTCACTTTTATGTGAAATTATATATATGCAGTACTAAAATTTTTTTTAATTAAAAAAAAACCCCAACATTTGCTTTTCTTATTGGAGTTACTTCACTAAACTAGATTTATATAGATGATAGCACTCTTACTTGTTTTATTTTTCTTCCTTTTAAATTATTTTTTATTATTCTATATGTTTTGTTTGCTTTTTTGTTAATTTACCATGTTATTTTCTACAGAATTATATTTGTTTTGTTTGTTTTTTCATTAAATATTAATGTATGTATACACATGTCTGTATATTAAAAACATTGATATCCGCTTTATTTTTACTTTAAGGAATGTTTTAAGATATTATATTGGAAAATACATAATTGACATTTTTCCAAGAATCAAAAACTATCGATAGTATGGATGGCATCAAAAAATACTACCGAAACTATCGAATGGCGCCACTATCGATAGTTTTGAAGCTCTAATTACTGCAGAATTATATATATTGCCAGTGTATGGGTACCTTAAGATTTGCCTATGTTTGAAGATTTTTGTAGCAAAGAAGAGCTAGTGCTTTCGTTGCAGCTTTACGAAGAATTGTTTGTATTTTCCAAGCAGTTTCCTGTTTTAACTCCTCATCACTCAGTGAATCTAGCTCAAAAACAACTTGTTTGGCAAGCCAATCGTATTTATTTTCTTCTGTGATTTTTTTTTAGCAAGCTGCTTTCTACTTCTATCCATGGTTTTCGTTACCTTGAAAGGTTTCTCTTAAAAAAATGGAATTTAAAGAAGAAATAATCTTAAAAATTTAATATTTTATTTATAGTTTCCGATGATAGCAAGCGTATGAAAAGCTGTTGCCGAGAATTTTGATATGAAATTGTAATTTTCTCTTTGTCTAGGCGCACTGGATTGCAAGCATATCACTTTTAAATCCCTACGAAAGAACGGATCATACTTTTACAACTAAATGGGCACTAATATCATAACATTGTTGGCTCTAGTTGGTGCTCATTGCATCAATTACTTAAAAAAGTAATTGATTTCACAAAAAAAAATAAATAGGTCAGTCAATCAGATATAGTGTCGAAACAGGTGCTATTGAAAATCAACATGATCAGTCCATGTCCTTCGAAGCAGCAGGCAAAACACCACGCCTACCTCTAATTTTTTCATATCACTTGGAACAGTAAAGTAACTCCATTAAAAAAATAAATATATTGGGCGATAGAGAATTATAAAATAAGAAAAAAAAAACATCAAGTAAAAAATTGGTGCTCGCCCATATTTTTTCCGAGTTACAGGGCACTGAAATTTTCAAATTTGTTTAAGGAAATACTAAAATTTTTTAAAAATGCTTAACCCATTAAGAGCCGATATCATTTTTTATAGTGTCCAGGAAAACATTTTTTTCTTTTTTTGCACCGCCAATCGTCGTATATGACGCTTGCTTAATCCTTTCATTATGTTAGTTTTTAATAGGAAATAATTTTTATAATTTCATTTTTATTTTTCAACAACACACCCACATATACTTTGTACATTTTAGGATAAACAAAGGCAGTTCTGCGTAAATTACTTAGTAAAATGAGAGCGTGTGTTATACTAAATTCTATACCACATTTAGCTTACTTTATTTTTGGCTATAGAACTGTATCATGTACATTGTACAATATGAAGTAATCGATAGCAAACCTTTTGACTTACAATTCTGAGTACTCGAAATATTAGTAACTAGGTATGTATAAAAGAGCGAGAAAACATAACAAATATTTGAAAGTTCATATTGCACTATTTATTATTTTGTGGACGTTATTTTAGGGCAACACTATAGCTTGCGCTTATATTGTCAGTGTCTCCTTTATGGTCCATTGTTAAAGTTTTGTTGTATATGTTTTGTAACGTTTTTTCTTTGTCATATATTTTGATATTGTCAAAATCAGATGTGTGTCCTGTTCCCTTTATGTGTTGATATGAATATTTATATTTGAAGGAATCAAGCACGTTTAAAGTAAATTAAAATAAAAAGATTCCAAATAATAAATTTTCATATTACATTTTTTAATATTTAAATTTTTTGTTTATTTAACAAAATCAAAATTATAACTAAAACTATTTATATTTTATTTGACAAAAGAAACATTATTTTTAAAACATGTTATTATGATTCAAAATATTTGAATATAATAAAGTATATAAATTACAAGTGACTATATAATAACAAATTAGTAAAGTTAATAATAACAACAATAAATTAGTTAACATGATAAATCTACATAAGTAAACATTAAATATATTTCATATAACTTACGGCCTTATTGATTCAAATAAAGTTCTCATTTAATCAATTTGGCTTTTAGTATAAGACTTTGTCAGCAGTAAAATATTACATTTTTCATAATAATATCATGAAATATTTATATTTAAGGAATCCAGGACAATTAAACTAAATTAATATAAAAAGATTTCAAATAATAAATTTTCTTGTTAAAATTTTTATGATCTATATTTTTATTTAGAATGAAAAATATGACAAATTCAAAATACATAAAATACAAAATATTACAAGGTTATAAAAAGCAAACCAATTACACTAGGCAGTATAAGTCTGCGTACAATGTCAAAATTTAAAATATACACTTTGATTTTTGGATCTAAAAATATATATTTACACTTGAGCTTTTTTCTTTAACAAACTCTTGTCTATATAGGGACATAACTGCTTCGCAAAATGTATTTTTTTAATTAACAAAACTTAAAAACATTCTTTTTATAAAAAAAATTCAACTTTTTGGCTGGGCAAAAGTCTGCGTACATATAATATATGACAGTTTTTTTTAATTATGCTGCATTCTAATAAGAAGTTGGACGAGCGAGAACTTTAGTAAGGCGTCTTGGCATTGACGAAACTAGTTTTTCGGTGTATCCGAGGTAATCTTTCCCCATTCCTCCGTTAGTAATGATTGAAGGACTTTTTTTGACGTTACGTGGTTTCGTATTTTTCTTTCCAGAAATTCCCATAGATGCCTTTGGCCTTTTATGTCAAATATGCAGTATTTGCTTTTGTCCGTAAATAAAACTTTTTTCCAAAACTCTGTGGGCTTGTTTATATGTTCTCTAGCGAACGCAATTCGTTTTTATCAATTAACTAATGACACTAGCGGCTTTCTCCGTGCTCACTTTGAGGAGTGAGTCCGTTAAACTACTTGACCAATTTCTTGCAAAGATTTACCTTCTTTCCACAGATGTACTATAATTTTGCGTTCAGAAAGATAAATTTCTTTTCTTTTTGTCATATAAAAGCTATTGTAGTTCCACTCAGAAAATTTACAAAAACCACTTTATTAATGTGAAACAAAAACAGTTTTTTAAGTTGCTGATTATTACCAAAGTTTGCAAATGAAAAATTAAGGTACCCAAAATAATGTTGAGATGTTTATCTATAAATCAAAAACAATTTCATTGGACTATTGTATAGAAATTTGTTGAACTTCTACTTCTCCTTCACTAATTTACTTTAAATTTAAACGCGTTTTGAGCTAGTCGAACAGCAGCTGAATTATCAACAGGTAATAATGGAATATTACTCAATCCAATTTACTCAGCCAAATACCTTGCCATTACTTAACCAAGATATAGCACCTCCAGCCAATTTCGCAACAACACCAGTGGATCTTCCAGTTTTTGTACAACTACCAAAGTCTGCATCTCTAAAGCATTTAAGGTTTTGTTCTGCAATGTTGCTATAAAAATTTTCGTATTTTGTTGTTCCAGAAATATAACGAAAAAACTCTTTAACACTGAAAATATCATCAATAGTAGGATTTTCTAACGTTCTCGATTAAAAATCCAATGCTATATGCTAAATCTGGCCTTGTTCCTAGCTTTAAATACATGATAGCTCCTACTGTTTGTCTATAAGGAAATTGAGAATACCTTTCATTTTCTTTCCCTGGTTTAAAAATCTATCTTTTTAGTGTTATCGATGAAACTGATTTACAATTGGATGATCCGAATATTTCTAAAATTATTTTTGCATAACCCTCCTGACTAATAACTATGTATTCCATTCTTGTTTCTTTTTATCTCCAGTCCCAGTCTTTTAATTCGTATAAAAATGTGGCTAAATCTTTTTGATCTGTGGCAGCAACTAAGCCGCCGTCTACAAAAAGCGCAATTATTAACTTCTTTCTTTCCTTACTTCGTATGTATAAGCAAGGATCAGCTATACAAGCCTTAAAACCAAGATTCACTAAATAATTTTCGAATCTTCGATTCTAGAAACGAGGGATTTGTTTAAACCATACATACTTCTTTTTAATTTGCATACCCACTCAATGCTGTCGTAAAAACTTTAAAAAGCCTAAGTGTTGAAATCATCAGATTTTTTGTTAGACAACATCGTCCAAACTTGCACCAATTCGTTTGCTAATATTTATGTCGTTCAATGTTTTAATGTGCTGTGATCTTAGAGAGTGTATTTTTTATGCCCTTCTCTACAAAAAGTGAAAAAAGAGTGTATGCAAGTTTGTCATTCCGTGTGTAATTTCTACAATATCCATTTCCGACCCTACAAAGTATATACAGTACTGTTCGAAACCTAAGCAACTTTTTCCCACTAAGTAATAATAGACTCATATCTTTTCTTTAAATAAATTTATAGAAAATATTTTTTTTATTTACTGCTACACAATGTGTCTATAACCTAAAAATAACAACAAAAATTAAAATCCATTTCTTTGGAAGTTATGATAAAATAAAAACAAAATTAACTTAAAAATTGGATGTTCAAAACCTAAGCAACTTTTAATATTTGCTATGATATCCTTTGTTTCTTACGACCTCAGCGCATATTTTGGGCATAGATTCAATAAGATTCGATAGAAAAGATGTTATAGCTTCCCACTCCGATTTTAGACAGTTCATCAGCTCCTGTTTATTTTTAAAGCGTCGAGTTCCAACTATCCGTTTTAAAATTTCAAAGAGGTTCTCTATGGGATTCAAGTCTGGCGATTGAGGTGACCAATCCAAACTTGAACCCCATTAGCTAATAACCAATCCTTGACTAACTTCGATGAGTGTTTTGGGTCATTGTCATGTTAAACCACCCATCGAAGTGGCATTTCCCACTTAGTATAGTTAAGCATGTGAGTTGCTAAAATGTCTCTGTAAACAAAAGGGTCCATTTTTGTTTGAATTTCTACAAAGGGACCAACACCACTTGTAGAAAAACAAGTCCAACCCCTCACATTTCCACCCCCATGCTTTATTGTGGCTATTGAGTACCGAGGATGTAGCCGTCTTCCTTTTGGTATTCTCACGTGGCAAATTCCATCTGAATTTAGTAGGTTAAATTTAGATTCATCACTAAACAAAACAGTTCTCCATTTGGATATAGTCCAATCCATATGTGCTCTAGCAAAATCCAACCTAAAACTACCGAAAAGCTAAGAAAATCAGAAACTAAGTTGCAATCAATCAAACAAACCTCTTTTTTAGATGCTTCTTAGTCAGCATAGGCTTTTTAGATGGCATGAAGTTCCTTAAGTTTTGTTCCAATAAACGTTTTCTTACTGTGAAAGAACTAATCTAAAGTTTAAGCTCATTTACTATGTCTTTCGACGAAATAAGTGGATTTTTTAACTAGACGGAAAATTTTCTGGTCTGTTCGCTCAGAAGTTTTTCGAGGTCGCCCACCGCTATTCTTCTGTACTTTCCCAGTAGCTTTATACTTTTTTATAAGTCGGGAAACTATTAATTTATTAATATTTAATTGGTTGGCTATAGCAATTTGGGGTTTACCGTTATTAAAAAGTTCAATAATCTTTAGCTTAAAAGCTGATCCATAACGTGTTCGCGTCATGGTTGCACTTCTAAAGAATTGGTACTACTTAAATGCATAAAATTATAATGTTTAAAATATTTATTATTGAAATGATCAAAACCTTGCTAAGTATTTTATGATGCTGCGCTTAGCCACAGCACGTTTTAATTCTTCTGAGCACTGTTGAGGGTGCTTGGCTAGAATAGTGAGAATACTTTGTTTGTCAAAATTATTCTGAATCTTTATTTAATTTACTTACAGCTATTTATACAAAATTTCTTAATTCTACTTCTTTTAATAATTATGTGCTTGCGTATTGTTATTGATCTTACATCAGCAATTATTTACAATGTCTCATTTATGGGTCAATCGTAATATAATTCCCTTTAAACAATTGCTGTTACAATATGTGGGTTATTTTGTTTACTTTTTGTGACAAATTCATTGCAATGCAAAATTCTAGTGTTAAAATGTAGTTTGATAAATGTGACCAATATATTATAATGAATAGTGTGACCAATATACTACACCTCCGTCCTCAAGATTGAATTCATGAATAAATGAAATGAATTAAATCTTAAAAGAAATGTGTTATAATATGAAATTAATAAGTGTGTACAATATAATGTCTAGTGATATGTAGGGATAGTATATACTATGTGTTTTATAATAATGAAAATAAATTTAAAATTGCTTATAATTATTTTTAATAATTTTAATTTGCTTATATTTTATTGATATTGCTAAGTTTTATACAATTTAAGTATATTATTATGAAAAATTTTATTCTTATTATCTATTTTTAACAATGAATTTACTCCTAATCTTTTTATAATTTCATATGGTCCCTTATATGGACTTTGATTCTTTTTTCTAGATACTAGTTTTATTAATACTAAGTCTCCTACTTTAAAAGTGCTTACATTTGTGTTTCTGTCATATACTTCTTTTGATTTCTGTTTAGCTATTTCTATTAATCTTTCAGCATTTTCTAATGACTTTTTTAGTCTTAATTTTATCTCATTAGCATAACTTCCTATGTCATAACATATACTATTGTTTTGTATTTTGTCTGTTGGTAATGCTGCTAGTTTACCGTAAATCAATTCGTAAGGTGAATAGTTGGTGTCAATATGTGGTGTCGTATTATATGCGAATGTATAGTATGCTACACACTTGTCTCATTCATAATCATTAACAAAATTTAATAAATATTCATTTAGTACACGATGATTACGTTCAATAGAACCTATTGATTGATGGTGATATGGTGCTGAAAATTTTTGATTAATATTTAATAAATTACAAACTTCTTGTAACAATTCGTTATTAAATTCAGTTCCTCTATCAGATTTTAAATTCTTAAAACATCCATACTTTAAGATAAACTGTTCAACTAATGCTTTGGCAATACTTTTAGCATCTTTAGTTTCAATTGGGTGTGCTATTACATACTTTGTTAATTCGCACTGCATAGTTAGTATATAGCTGTAGCCATTAGAAATTCTCAAGGGTCCAACAGTATCTATTTCTACTGTTTCAAAGCTAGTACTAGGATTCTCTGTTATAATCATCTCTTCCTTAATATGTTTAGTTTGCTTATTTTTCAAACATTTATCGCATTTATTAATATAATCCCTAACCATCTTTCTCATGTTTTTCCAAACGTAACGTTGTTTTAATTTTAGAATTGTTTTTCTTATACCAAAATGTCCTGATAATGGTGAGTTGTGGAATTCTTCTATAATCTTCATTTGTGACTTTTTGTTCGTAATATGTTGCAAAGGTTTATATAATATTATGTTCAATTCTAACTTTCTATGTTTATTCGTTTTCAATAATTTCTGGTATACCTCATTATAAGTTTTATTCAAATATTCTTTTGATATGAGCTCAAAAATACTATCTTCGCAGGATAAAGCGAGATTTTTTATATTTTGCTTATGCATATAAATTATTAACTTCTCTAGTGACAAAACGTATTTTGCTAGATTTTCATTAACATTCATTACAAAGCTATTATTTTTATTTTCTATGGTACCATCCTTTGGTCCATCTTTCACATTTCTTATACTGGTTTTTATAATACTAAATTTCAATTCATAAATATTCTTTATATCTTGCAAGGATGTACATTCCCACATATGATTTTTATGTTGGCCTTGGGATATGTCATTCTTACTATTTATTTCCACATTTTCCGTATTTTCCTTTGCTTTCTTTCCACGTGTTGTTACTAAAATTTTCGATGGTTTACTTTTGTCTTCTTCCATAGGTATCATATTCTTCAACATTTCAGAATCTAATTTGATTCTTGACAAAGCGTCTGCGTTCGTATTTATTTTTCCTTTTTTATAAACAATTTCAAAATCATAATCTGACAAATGTATTCGTATTCTGGTCAATTTAGATGATGGATTCTTGTGTGAAAAAAGTGAAATAAGTGGTCTGTGATCCGTCACTACAATAAATTTTCTACCAAATAAATATGGTCTAAAAAATTCTATTCCCCAATGTATTGCAAGTAGTTCTTTTTCAATCACTGGTTTATTTAAATCATGTTTTCCTAAGGTTTTGCTTGCATAAGAAATTGGTAAATCTTCTCCTATATTTCCTTGTGATAGAACAGCTCCTAATGCAAAATTTGATGCGTCAGTAGTCAATATAAATGGTTGTTCAAAATCTGGATATCTTAATATTGGTGCGCTAATTAATTTTGTCTTTAATAAGTTAAAAGCTTGTTGACAATTTTCAGTCCATTCAAATTGCTTTCCTTTTTTAGTTTGATCGTTCAGACATTTTGTGATTTCAGCAAAATTTTGTATGAAACGTCTATAATAATTACAAAATGCTACAAATCTTTTAATATCGTCCTTGTCCTTTGGAGTTGGATATTGTTCTATTGCTTTATTTTTTGAAGGGTCTGTCCGTATACCGTCTTTCGTTATTTGGTGTCCTAAATAAATTACTTCTGATTTGAGAAATACACATTTTGCTGCATTCAATTTTAGGTTGTATCTCGATAAACGTTCGAATACTTTCACTAAGTTTTTATTGTGATGTTTTAAACTACATCCAAATACAATTATATCGTCAACGTATAAAAATGCTTTGGAATCTAAGCCACTGAGTGCTATTGTTAGCATTCTTTGGAAACTATTTGAAGAAATTTTCAATCCAAATGGTAATCTTTTGAATTGATAATGTCCATTGTTAGTTGAAAATGCAGTCAATTGTCTTGAGTCGTCATCTAACTTTATCTGATGAAATGAGCTAGTCATGTCTAAAGTTGAAAAATATTTTGCTCTTCCAAGACGATCTAAAACATCTTCTAATCTTGTTAATGGAAATTTATCATTAACTATCTTTTTGTTGAGTTGTCGGAAATCTACAACTAATCTCCATTTTGCTTTTCCATTTTCGCTCTTTTTTGGCACTATTAGTAGTGGCGAATTGTATGCACTATTAGATGGTTCGATGATATCTTCATCCAATAATTTTTGTACTTGGTTATTAATCTCATCGTGTTGTGTATGTGGTAATCTATAATTCTTTATGTATACTGGTGTATTGTCTGAAACCTTTAAATTCTGTGTATAAAAATTATTAGAAGTCAGTGTCTCTCCTTCTAAATGAAAAATATCCTGATATTCCTTAAAGATCTGTATTAGTTCTGTTTTTGATTTTTCGTCCTTTACGTCAAATTTCAAAATATTAAGCAATTTTCTAAATCTGTCTTCATTGAAGTCTTTTTCCCTCGTGTGCGGTCTTTGTAATACAATATAATTTCGAAAGGGTTCTATTTCCAGATTAATGTCCTTTAGTACTACATCGCTATCTGTTGTATTTAATATCTTGACATGGTGATTTCCGTTTCCTGGTACTATTGTGTTGCTAATAAATATACCTGGTTGAATTTCTTTATTAAGAATAATGCTATCTTCACATATATCTAAGTTAATAGGATGAATACTTTCCGATCGTCTCTCTACCTTTATGCAGTAATTTTTATTTATCCATGATTTCATAGGTATGGTAATCTCTTCATTCCCTAAAGTAAGTGTTAAGGTAAATGTTTCATAATCAATCTTACACAAGAATTTTGAAAAGAAATCCCTTCCCAAAATTCCATCTGTTGGTGTTGGAAAATCTTTGTCAATTATATGAAATTTATGTTTTTCTTTGAAATTATTTATGGTGAATTTTAATTCTGATGTTCCAATTGATTTAATTTTTTCTGTAGTGATACCTGCAAAACTAATCGATCTTTCCTTGTTTATGTCTATAGAATCTTCATTTAATTTGTTAATTTTACACAAAGAGATGTCTGCTCCTGTGTCTATCAGAAAAGTAAGTTTTGAATTCTTGCCTAAATCTAAAGTTATGAAATTGGTCATGTCATTTGATATCTGGAAAACATTATTTAATCTTATTATTGGTTCTCCGGATAGTGGGTTTGTACAGTTTCTTGACTCACATCCGGAGCCTGATAGTTTTCCTGTATACAGTGTATATTTCTTCGGTTATTTTGAAAATTATTACTGTTCTTATTATTGTTATTTCGATTATTTCTGTCATTATATCTATATGATCCATTGCTGTTGTTTCTATTATGATACGTATTTGGTCCATTTCTGGCGTTTGTATAATTATTATGCCTATAATTGTTATTATTGTATGTTGGTCTATGATTACCATTATTGTTCCTTTTTGACCAATTGTTGTTATTTCGGTTTCTGTCGTTATAGTTAAAATTATTTGTTCTGTTATTATAATTGTTATTTGAATTTCTTAAATTATTTCTCCTATTATTCGCATTATAGTTAGAGAAATAAAGAACTTGTTCGGAGTTATTCGAGAATTCTTTTTCTAATTCTAAAGCCAATTGTAGTGCTTCATTGAGTTCTTTTGGTCGTGAGGCAAAAACTGTTGGTTTCAGTTCTCCTTTTAAACCATTTTTAAATACATTTAAGGCATGATTGTCATTTAGTTGTTTAATAGTTGTAGCCTGTAATTGATTGCAATTTTCTATGTCCTTAATTTGTAAATCGTTTAGTTCTGTTATTAACTCTAAGAGTTTTTCATGGTATGTGTTTACATTCATACTTTTTTGTGAAAAAGTGCTGAGAGTAGCCTGTACTTGAGCAACGGTTTTCTTCGATTTATATCTGTTGGATAGAAGGCTTTTTAATTCATCAAATGTCGTTGGTGCAGATATACCCAACGATGTTCTTACCAAGTTTGATAACTTTACGTTATAAACAAAAGTTATTAGGATTTGCTTTTGAGATGTCTCTAAAGTACTGTTGATCAGTTCTACTATAGTGAGGAAAGAGTTTAATTCTTTGTAATTTCCATTGAACACTGGAATAATTTTTACAGCGGTTTCCAAACTAAAAGTTGCCATATTTGTTAAATTTTGGTTTTTAGAAGTTAGGGCTTGTTCAAAAAGTGTTTTTGCTTTATTGTAAAATCTATTAAATTTTTCTATGTCTTCCTGAACGTTTTCTGTTTCTAATTTTGTATCAGTTAATTTTAAAAATTCTTCTTTTAACAATTCTAGTTCTTCTAATTTACATAGTAAAGTCGCTTCATTGTATCCCCTAGCTCCTGCTTTTTTAAAGTTTTTAAGTAATGTTTCTAATCTATTTATAATTGCTTCCATTAGCAATATACAAAAAAAAAAAAAAATTTTTCTACTATATAATTATTATACAATTATCATATAAATTATAAACTTTTTATTTTTATTTTATTTTAAACTTGTACTACAGCTTTCTTTTGTACATATTGCTTAAAATATCTATTTAATTTATATACTAGTATTGCTAAAGCCACCATGCAAAAGATGAAAAAGGCGTCTACTGTTATGGTCGTCCCGAAGTCCATTTTCTGCTCGTTTTTGTTGTTGATGTTTATCACCTCCTCTTGTTTGGATTTTTGGTTTCCCATTTAGTTCTTTGATTTTCATATACAGTTGCCTCTTTTGCTCTCCACTCGTTATTCCCATCAACCGCAATATTTCTTGTTTCTGTTTCTTTATTTGTTGGGTTTTTCCCCTTCTTTTTGTTTTTTTTTTTTGTTCTGCTGTATGGGAACCTCTGGTTTTTGTGTCCTCCTTCTATATTCCTCAAATGTGTTATGGGCTTTGGACCGGCGTTTTTTGGTGTTGGAATATATTCTGGATAGTTCTCAGTACTTCCTTCTGGCACGTACTCCTTGCTTATATATTTTGAAAAGATAAGCTCTATCTCTTCTTTAGTTGGACTATCTTCCAGCGACATTCAGAATTAATACTGTTAACGTCCTTCAAATGTCCTTTAAGTGATAGGACAACTAGGCAGTTTTAGGATATTATTTAGGATATTAATTAAATTTTGTTTGGCAGGATCGCCATATAATGTTTAAAATATTTATTATTGAAATGATCAAAACCTTGCTAAGTATTTTATGATGCTGCGCTTAGCCACAGCACGTTTTAATTCTTCTGAGCACTGTTGAGGGTGCTTGGCTAGAATAGTGAGAATACTTTGTTTGTCAAAATTATTCTGAATCTTTATTTAATTTACTTACAGCTATTTATACAAAATTTCTTAATTCTACTTCTTTTAATAATTATGTGCTTGCGTATTGTTATTGATCTTACATCAGCAATTATTTACAATCAATCGTAATATAATTCCCTTTAAACAATTGCTGTTACAATATGTGGGTTATTTTGTTTACTTTTTGTGACAAATTCATTGCAATGCAAAATTCTAGTGTTAAAATGTAGTTTGATAAATGTGACCAATATATTATAATGAATAGTGTGACCAATACACTACAAAATCAACAAAAATTACTTTTTTCAATAGCAATCATAACGGGACTAAAACTTATGTTTAAAATTTTTGTTGCTGTTTTAGTTAACATTTCGCAACAAATGCAACAATGTAAAAGTTGCTTAGGATTCGAACAGCGAATTTTTAAGTTAATTTTGTATTTGTTTTATATTTTCTTCCTTTTTTGTTGTTATTATTAGTATGTAGACTATATGTATAATAATAAATAAAAAGGAATTTTTTCAAAAATCTATTTAAAGAGAACATAAACTACCATGAGTATTTACTGGGGAAAAGTTGCTTTGGTTTCGAACAGTACTGTATATACTGACTTATGCATAGTAATGTCCGCTTGCCCGTCCGTGTTAGTATTGAAATCAAATTTGCCGAAGCAATCGATCCTATATAGTGTCGAAAGAGGTCATGTCCTTTGGGGAAGCAGGCAAAACACCACGCCTACTTCTAATTTTTTCATGTTATTTGAAACAATAAAGTAACTCTAATCAAAACAAATAAATATATGGGGCGATAAAGAAATTAAAAATAAGAAAAACATTTTAAGTATAAAAATTGGCGCTCGCACATATTTTCGAGTTACGGGGCTCTGAAATTTTCAAATTTTTTAAAATATCAATATGGATATCATTTTAAAACTTTTGAAGAAATCTTTAAGGAAATACTGACATTTTTTAAAAATGCTTAACCCATTATATACATGCAGTACCAAATTTTTTTTATTTTTTGATTCTCTGTCAGCCCAATATTTGCTTTTTTGATTAAAGTTACTTTACTAAACTAGATGAGCATATATTCGGCATAGCCGAACTCTTACTAATTTTAATTAATAAATAAATTGAACTTATTTACCCGCATTTGTTTTAATTCTATATTTCTTTTTGTTTTTTACACAGTGTTGCCAAAAATTAAATTTTCAAAAATTTTTGAACAATATAAAAAACAGTCATTTTGGCAACATTTTATAAAGAAATATGCATAAAACGGTAAACAAAACGAAAGGGAGAAGCAAGAATGAGTGAAAAATGGGAGAAAAATACTGAAAAGAATTTTTTTATATTTATTTTGTGCTTTAGCTGGAAGAAGACTAAGAATTCTGGGCTCTCCTTTCTTTGGAACTCTTACGGAGCTATCATCTCACTCTATAGGGGACATAGCGAAGTTCATCCGTGAATCCTCATGGTTCTCGGCTGGATAAGGGGAGTCGCGCCGCTTTCCTTGTGGTATCACAACGGGCCATTCGATTGTGCTCAAGTGAGCTTCGTCGCGAGAGGCTGCCACTCCTAACTAACTAACTATTTCGTGCTTCTTGTCTACCCGGCAAGCTTCCCTACACCTCTCGCCCATAAACTTCTGCATCATGGCATTTGTAGCTGATACAAAGCGCATAATGTAAACTGGCTCTTACATGGCATCGTCTGGGGACCCAGATTATGCGGTATAAAAAACGTGTTTTTTGAATGGATAACTTGTGTATAATAATATATGCAAATTGATTTAACCCTTTCGGGACGGAGTTTTATTTTGAAAACCAAATTATATATGGTGAAATTTTTTTCATATTCTGAAAGGTATGATAAAAGTATAATGTTCTCCATACTTAAAAATTTTAAATTCGTCCTTTTTTCCTGGGATATATAATCCCAACAAGTATTTTCATGGGACATAAAACCTTAATCAGTGTTCTCGAAGAGCGATTCGTAATTAAAAAGATAACTAAAATATAAATATTATTCGATTAAGATAAAAGTTTACATTTATTTTTAACATTTTAGGAATGCAATATGGTATTTATTTGTGGAATGGCCCACAACACTTGTAACATAAGGCGTTGTTACAACCTGAGCATATCATCTTTGTTCGCTTTTCTATGCCAAGTGAAGAACAGCGGACACAGCGACAACGCTTCTCTTGCTCTACTGGCAAGTGGTCTCCAATATTGAGGCTATCCGTTTTTGGACGTTTGGGAGTTCTACCTCCCTGGCGATTGCATTGAAAATAAAGAAAAAAAGACAGTTTGAAAATTGCTGGGACGTATTATCCCAGTAGTCCCGAAAGGGTTAATAATTATCTTCGTTTGTTTTTGCATCAATCATGGCCAAAAGGCTTTACTGGTGTTACAAGAGGAAAAAATTTGATAAACTTGAATCTTAGATCTTTAATTAGATGGTGCAACAGAGTGTTTTTTATTTCAAAACTTAGCACTATCTTGTTATGTGTGGATCAGGCACAGTGCAAAATTTAAACAAATCTACATATATACATATACTAAAACTGTAACGAGGTCACTTCTGTACATGAAATATTTTTTGAAAATTTTATTGTTGGTGTAGATCAGGGGTGGGCAACCTGCGGCCCGCGAACATATTTAAAATTTATATGGTGGCCGGGACGGCAGTAACAGGCAACAAAACAAAACTAAAAAAGCTATAGTGTTGCATTAAAATAAAAGCTTTAAAAGTACAACTGTTATTAAAATAAGTAGTGCAAGATTTAAATGTTTGTCTTTTGTAAAATTCTTTTTATTGTTTACTCTTAAATGTAATATTGCTTAAATTATTGTAAGTTCTGATTGTTGTTTTTGTATATACATTTTAATAATAATAATTTTATTAAATACAGACGAATATCCCTTGAAAAAGTCAACAAAAAATTGACGAAACGTCGGGATTAAAAAATGTAATAAAATTGGTTTTCATTACATTTATCTGAATAGGCCTAATTAGCTTAAATAAAAAACAATAACACAATTAATAATATATATTGGCCAATCAACACATAAACAAGAAAAAAATTATATTCTATTATATAAAACAACAACATAGAACAGTCTCTAAAAATCATAACGAAATGCTAAAAAACGTTTGATGAATCTATGAAAGAAAAATATACACAAGAAAACAAAAAAAAAGATCACGAATTTTAGACGAGAATTTAGAAAGTATATTAGTCGTATCTACTACTAAAATTGAACCAGATATAAGCAATGTTTAAATAACTTAAGTCGAAGTAGCAACAGTCGTAAATTTTTTACTTTTCATTCCTTTCATAGTTTTAAGCTGTTTAAAATAAAGTAATAAAACGCAGTTGTAATTAAAGCAGAAGCCGACGATGTGAAAAGTTTTTTTATTATGCTTTTGAATGCGGTTAGTAAGAAAGAACTCACACAAGCAGTATTTTCAGCAGTCGCAGCCCGAAAATAATAATTTTAATTTTACAAAAAACATTGGCCCATAATCATAGTAAAACACTAAAGTCGGTTTCTCTAAGAAACAACTTTAATTTTAAAATTTGTTTTTAACAAAATACAATTAAATAGTTATCCATCTCTGATCAGCTGCTAAATTTTTTGTTGAAAAAAAAATAAATGTAAAAAGTAAAATTTTTTGATTTAAGAAAATAACCAAAAACTGAAGTTTAACTTCAGTTTGTTATAAATTTGTGAAATTTTTTTTTAATTAAAAGGAAAGCATTTCAACAGAAAAACCTAAAAGACAAGTTTATGTCGTAGCATTGTATTGATAAAGTCGGTACTAAGTCAATTAAAAACAACTTTAGCTGGTTTTAAATTTTAAACCGACTTTTACCTATAAGATATAGTACTTTTAAGTGTCTATAGTACACAAAAAGTACACTTTAAAGAAAAGTGTAGTTTAGAACTCGTAGAATATACTTCATTTATGCATATGATTGTGGACCATTTTTTTTTCTTCTTTTTTATGTGTATGTGCTTGTTCAAACCCCATTTTTTGGAAAAAAATATTTGTATATAATCACCCTGCAAAAACACTACAGGTTAAATAACGCGTTATATATTAAGTACTCATAACCAAAGTATTGGTTAGAAATTGTAAAACTTTCAGTTATTTTGTATAGGCCTTTGGGAAAAAACTAACCTATTCTCTTATGTACGTGTGAGATTACATCTCTTTCGTTCACCTTATTGTTTAGAAGGGGAAACACTATAGTGTTCTCGCTCGCACACATCAGTACTAACGTGTATATAACTGCCTATATAACGGTAGCGATACCGGTAGTATTACGTTTTAAATAACCCTTTAGTTAACCGGTACACATAACCGTTATTACTACCCAATAAATAACTCGTTATTTAACCGCTTGATATATATAGCTGTCCGTTATTAATATTGGTTAGTGCTACTGAATACTACCAGTTATTGTATTCATATAATTTGTTATTATTACTGTATCAAAAAATACACTTTTTAATGATTTAAATTTATTTTATTATGATTTTTTTTATTTTATTATAATTTTTTTTAAGACATCATAACAAAACCAAAAATAAATATAATAAAACAACTAATTCATTTGAGCTTAAATTTAATTTTAAAGAAAAACATAGAAAATTTCTTAAAAAATATAATAAAAACAAAAAACAATTCATTTAAAGCTTGTTGCGAGATCAAAAATTACTAAATAACGTTAAAAATAAAGCAAATTTTTCAGGAATTCATAAAAAAATAAAAAATAAATATAATAAAACAACTAATTCATAACAAAATTAAAAAGAAATACAATAAAAGAACTAATTCATTTGAGCTTAAATTTAATTTTAAAGAAAAATATAGAAAAATTTTTTAAAAAATATAATAAAAACAAAAAACAATTCATTTAAAGCTTGTTGCGATATCACAAATTAATAAATAACATATTTTATAATTAAACTATTTTTTTAACGAATTTACGTTGTTTGTACCTGTTGTGGCTTAGTTCGATGCTTTTTCTTAACTCCTTTTCAAAAAAATGTCGCCCTCCTGTTGCAAAAACATCTGAAAACATACGAAATTATTAATAAGAATATCACATTTCTGTCGATTATCGGCCATACCACTTAGAATATTATTGATGAGCGTTAGTTTTACCAAAGCTCGCTTCCCTTTTCGGCCATCAAAATTAAAAAGGCAAATTAGTTCGTCCTTCATGGTTTTCCTTAACACTTCATCCACCGTTCCTTTGCCACCTTTGAGATTAAAGAGATATGACTTCTGTAAATGAAACATAAATGTAAATTTAGTTTTAGTAGAAGGCAAAGAAAGTATGTAAAATTTTAACATACCATTGCCTCGCGGTATTCCGGCTTTTCCAGCTTCTCCTCAACGTCCAGTGCTGCATCAATAGATGACAAAGGCAATGTAGCCCCAATTTCTACGTGCAGCAAATTTTCATCCTCGCCGGTTAAGCGGATCATAGATCTATTTAGCTTTTGTAATATCACTTTGCATTCCCTGGTAGTATGATTTTGTGCCATTAAAATACTATTATCGACAACCTTAAAAATAAGTTGGAATAAGTTTTTTTCTAAAGTATCAAATAAAAATTATAAATGTGTATTTAATTACGTTTTCTTTCATCCCTTTTTCTAAAATTTCTAGGCGTTCCTTTATTTGCCTTTGGTTCTCTAAGATTGTGTTTTGATTTTTTATTATAGTTTTGAGTACATCTTCCTGCGGCTGTGGATTAAAGTCTCTTTTTTCACGATCTTGTTCTCAATCACTTCCATACTCTTTTTTGGGTCAGGTGGTGGCTTATTGTATTCAGTTTTTGTTGAAAACTGTTTTCTTTTAACACCTTCAACCTTTTGTTCTAATAAGTAAAAAAAGTTATTATTTGTCATTTAGTTATTTATTGATAGAATTTTCAAACCTTGTTGCTTTAAAAAAAATTGTTCAAAATCCTTCATATTTTGTGTCATTTTTCCTTGATGAAGTTAAGAAAATTTTATTTTTAATAAATTTTTTAACTAAAAATTTCTTTATTTAAGCGTATCAACCATTTTAATTTGAAAAATCCTGAAAAATATTATGAAGTAGTGGAATTAATATATATTTATTTTTATGTGGAATACAGAAATATTTATATTGTACATCTGCTCTAGAAATACTTTGAAGTTCGTGATTAATTTGACTTGCCATAAGTATACCTAACCCTGATAATGATTCAATCGGTTCCTGAAAAAAATTTTCCTTGTGATGAAAATTATACCCAAGAACCATTTCCTTCCCATCTTCGTTCCGTATATCCACTGCCTTAAAAGGTCCTACTTCTGAACTAAAGCAAAATGAATCCTTTTCCTTTTGAACATATATATTAAATGAACCAATTTTTGAACATTTATTTAAAGTTATATTTGGATCCTGTCTTTCTTGAAGCCTAAGAAATAACTGTTCTAAGATTTTGTTAGGTTTCTTTATTAATTTTTTCAAATATTGCATATAATTTTCAAACTTATATGCAGAAAAGTTGTCTAAAGGGCCACATTGCTTTGCACAGTCGGACAAATGTAATAGCCCATGAATATTGAAGCTTATCAAGTGCTCGCCATAAATAATGCCAAATAAATGAACAAATTCTTCCAGCATTTCCTGTACAACATTTCCTTCGCTTTCAAAAGATTATTTACAGGAAAGAAGTCTTATGCCAGCATGCAAAAGAAGAAAATGATAGTATGAATCTTCATCAATAGAATCTTTTAAAACAAATATTCCTGAATACAGTAAGAATTGTCTATATTCAGTCGATTTCCAGTTAGGAAACTCGTCAAAGTTTCTACAAACCCGCCCAAACTCAGATGTCACAAACTTGGAGAGATAATTTAACTTGTTGTTCATCTCAGTCACATTTCCTTTTTTAAGAATCAAATTTAAAAGCTTTTTGGTCACTCCTAGGTCAACTAAGTGCATAGGTTCAATGGGGAATTGTGACACCATTCCAAAATTATTAATTTCAAGAATGTTTTGCTGGTGTCGAAATTGAAAATTATGATGTTCTAAGTCCATCCTATTTTTAAATGAAAAATCAGACCGTAATTCATGAACCTGCTTAGAAAAACTCACCCTTCTTTGTACATAAACCCCCGTTTGGCAACACTTTGGACAACTTTTTTTACCATTATGTGACATCACACTTGTCACAAAAGCCCTTGCTGGCGAGTCACAAATGAAAAACCTAATGTTATATTTTTTAATTATTTCACCTGGACCTATTTTTAGTCCAATTTCTCTCAGTAAAGTAACTTCATCACAAAAGTCTTTCATAAAGTCATTTACATTCCAAGGCTTTTCTTTTCCAGAAAAGCATGGTATAACAAAAGGATTCTCTTGAGGATATCCACACACTGCACCTAAAATTGGCCACAAAACTCGATTGGAACTCTTAAACAGCTTTAAACCATCTATTCCTATATCGATCTGTATTTCATCCCTACCTTTTAAATATTCAAAAGAGCCTTTAAGAAAATATGCTTGAATTCCTATATATAAAAACTCGCCACATGGAATGGTTTGAATTGGAATTTTAGGCTTTTGGGCGCCAAAAAGACTTTTAGCACAAAGAGGCAAGTTAGGAACTCCCATTGCGTTTAAAGTCTGCAACAAGTCTGTCACAGTATTTTGGGAGACATTATTACGAATCGCCCATGACTTGAGTTGGTTCCTATCATTATTTGGGACAACATTCCCTACTCCTTCAATATTTCCTAACATATCCACTTCATGATCCGAAATATCTGAATTTTCACTCGCGGACGGACAACTTTCTACACTTTCTTCTCTATCAACAATTGCAAATCTGTTTATATTCCTGTATGTTTCCACTCTTCTTTTAATTTTCTTTTTTTCAATGCTTAAAGCATTTTGTTTTTTTTTTTTTTATTCATTTTAATTTTAACAATTCCACTTAAATTTTTTACTTTTTCTTACTTGTTCACGCCACAGATAATTATAATATTATAATCTGTGGTTCACGCGAGTCTTCAATTTTTTTACATTTCTTTGGCATTTTCATTAGTGCTGCCAACGTATAAAGTGAGAGAAAGAGTACGGTATAGCACGCTTCTTCAATCAAAAAGTATTTTTCTTTCTTACTTAAAATGCTTATGAAATATAAGTGTGCATATGTATTTGTTAAAATTTAAAATTCTTTAAATGTATTAGTGTATCGGTTAGGCAGGTTTTGTAGGGCAAGTAACACCAGAAGCAAAAACAAAAAGCACTTGCAAAAGCAAAGACACTGTTTCTATTTTCGAAATATCAAAAGCAAAAAAATATACAAACCGAAAGTGCTACTTTTCATTTTTTAAACAGTGGATATAAATACCTTCTCCACAAATAAGCAGTGGCAAGGGTCTCATTAACATAATTGTACAACTTATTATTAATTTTATGTTACAGTGCAGTAATAAAAAGTATTATAAATATTCTATATAGTTGTTCCCGGGGCGCTTTGCTACCCCCATGAAAATACCGTGTCCACTCTTCCAAGCAATTTTTTATAAACATCTTCGTCGCGGCATTGTTGAATAATTTTTTTTATGCAAAAGTTTTTAATTTTAACTGAAAATTTACAAATCAATAATTTAAAATGCCAATGCTCGCACTGTAATCTTAAATGACAATAACAAAGAATTAAATAAGTCAAATTTCGCGAACAAGCAGACCCTTATATCGACAAAATGTAATTCTTATAGGAAAAATATTTGATAAAAGGGAAAATACACCATGATAAGAGTGCGCGTATAACGCTATTCGTAGAAATTTTTCGATATTTTTTTATAAACTATCGGTTGAGTGGTTCTCAGGTTATAAAATCACGAACATAGGACAACTTATTTAATATAGATTATAAAAATTATTTTATTTTTTTTAACCTCTAAAAATGTTCTTCATCGTTATCTGAAATCATAATTTTAATTTATCTCCAAAACCAATGTTAATGGCCCGCTTTAGTTTGGCCTGCATTACAAAAAGGTTGCCCATCCCTGGTTTAGATAGAAATCAATATAGAATACAAAACACGTATTTTGGAAGTTAAAACTACTAGATAGATTTGAACAAAATTTTGTGAGGAGGTCCCTTATAACCTTGGTTCCAATATTGAATACCAAGGCGAATAAATTATAAGGGAGCAATGGCAAATTTATTGATTTTCGCCGGTAGTCTAACTGTCAAATTCCATATATAAAAAATCTGTATAACAGTTTTTTATATGGAGTTTGACATTCGTGCTTACAAAAGCAAAAGGTAACGAATTTGCCTCGCTACCACCTTATATTTTATTCGCCTTGTTGAATACTTGTTTTCGTAATAATATGTCACTTCGTAGACAAAATAGACACACAATTGTGAAAGCACCCAATTTTACCGCTTTAATGGTTGTTAGCACTTTTTATTTTTGTAGAAAGAAATTTTTAACACTGCTTACAGAACTGGAATAAACTGTTAAATTTGAATTTTAAGAAAATTAACGTACATTTAGCTGACCGTAAATGTAGAAATGTAAATGTAGATGTGGCAGCTGATCATTTTTGATATACGAAAAGCTATGCAAATGCTTAGCCGACTGAAATGTCACTTAGCCGTAACGTTTGAACCTGCTGAAAATAGAATTTCAATACAAGGTTACGTGACAGATGTAGCCAGTGATGGTAAATACTGTCATATATTGAAGTGAAGTACAATATCCCTTTTCAAGTACTGATTTGTGCTAATTTACTAAAACTTTTAAGTTGTTAAATTTTATGACAAACAATATAATTTTAACTAAGTTATGAAGTTTTCTTTTCAAAATTAAATATGGTATACATGTAATGTTTTGTGTAATTTATGCAAATGTTATATTTTTCATTATTACAATAAAATATAATTTTTAGTGCGATTGAAATATTTACGTACTTTTTACACAAAATTGCAAAGTGGCCATCATTGGTGTAAACAGATGTGTGTTTTTATTTATTTATAAACTGAAATATAGAAAAATAAAAAAAAAAATAATAATGGACGACGAAAAATTAATGATTCTTGTTCAGGCGAATGAATGCCTTTACAATAAACATTCTCTAGGATATAAGAATCCCGAAAAAAATGACATAAACGCAAGAAGTTTAAACTAATAAACAAATCTTCGGCATCCATTATAATTTAAAAGCATACACAAAATAAGACAAAACACAACACAGTTTTATTTAATTTTTTGCTTATGTATGTCAAAAACACATGACACGTTTTTACACATTCTATAAGCACAACTAAATTTACTGTACAGCTACATTACATTACATTTACGATTTCAACGGTCGGCTTATTCTGCCTTTAGAAACGACACGCAGACGAAGTCGCGGGCAATGCTAGTTTTATATAAGTTATATTTAAGTTAACATTATTTTTTTTTTTTAATATGAGGACTGAGTTTTTAAGAATCAATTGTAAAAAATCCAAATAAAGTAAAATATTAGTTACTAACTTTAAACATTTTAAGGATACTTGTGTTGGCTTCTTGCTTGGAGGCGTAGGGGAAATCAACAAAAATCGTCATCCCAACTTCATGGTTGTCGACAAAAGTAATAGTTTTGTTATGAATATTTGTAGCCCTGCGTATTTATTTTTATTGATATTTGTAGATACTGCTGTGAGTGAGATTGAGGATTGCTTTAAAAGATTCCTTAAACGAGATGACATTGATATTATTCTTATCAACCAAAACTATGCTGAGCTTATTCGTCATGTGATTGATGCGCATGCCTCGCCAGTCCCAGCGGTACTTGAAATTCCATCAAAAGATCATCCATATGATGCTAGCAAGGACTCAATTTTAAGACGAGCCAGGGTAAGCTTTATTTAAAAAAATAATTTTTGAAAATTTCATAAATGCTTTCTTTTTAGGGTATGTTTAATCCAGAAGATTTAGTCCGCTAGAATGGGTATATTTAATCCAGAAGATATAGCTTGATAAAATGTTTCGATAAAAATAAAATAAAAAAAAAAACAAATATTTCTGCGTCTCTGTTTTATTTAAAACAGTGTAACTAATAGTTACGTACATTGAATGCATAGATGACAATCTTTTGAACTGTAACTTGAAAACTCTGCGCATATTTAATATTGTTTCATCACCATTATTCCTTCAGGGTGCTAATAGATGTTTCCTCTTGTGAGTTTTGTCGTCTGACTCTCACTGTGAGTCGTGTTCACATGTGATTTAAAACGACAACTTTTTTTATTTTAATATTTACAGGTTTTACATTTGATTATCTGTGTTAAAGAGTTTGGGGACTTTGTCCCTTTTCTACTTAGTAGTTTATTAGTAGTATTAATATTTACATTTTCAAATTATTCTAAAAATATAGGAAAAATTTTACAATAAAACTTTTGTGAAACAATGATAATATGTTGTTCACACTTATGTGTTTACAAGGTGTTTAGCGAGATATTTAACAAACTAAATACAAGCGTTCACAATGTAATTATAGTGTTTAGGCTTGACATTTGGTCAAATGTTTAACAGTTGGTACATATTAAATTGAAGCATCTAATTTCCAGTAAGTTATAGAAGCCTTAAATTAAAGATCATATAAATAATGCAGTGATAAATATAAGACTTTATTAACCAAAAAAAAAAAGTTAAAGACGTTATTGCTTAAATAAAAATGTAATGAGTTTGAAAATGTAGCAACAGCGAATTTTATTGATGTTGGCATATGATTCTTATGGTTTTAATAACAAAAAATATTGAGGCAATTGGTAACATCTACGATAGTTATTATTCTTAGGACCATATAAACTCATTTTGGGAATTCGATTGCTAAATTCTAAGTGAAGAAGGGACAGTTTTCGGGTAAACCGACAAACATTTCAAGTACTTTGCAAACAGAATAAAGACAAATTCGTAAAAAAAGAGTTGCTAACCTCTTTCGCAGGGGATTCTAAAAATACACACAGTTTAAGCGCGTTTGCCAAAATTTCGCAAAACAGATTGGAAATTATTAGGCCCACAATATTTAAATCATTTTCCATTAAGCAAAAATAAAAAATGTTAATAAAAGGGTTATTTAGCAAAACTAAAGATAAAATAACAAATGAAGAATTATCAAGTTTAGTCTATAAGATTCCATGTAGCGGAAACGATAATGAGAATTGTAATAAAGTATATATAGGAAAAACGAAATAAAAACTATAATTGCTAGTGATAAATCTGATCAAAGATATAGGCCCTTATTGTGAGTTGCATTCGATTTTCGATCTTCGCTTGCTAACGAAAATCGATTCTTAAATTCGTATTATGAGTTGATAGCACTATGGAAAATTTCGTTCTGCAATGAATTTTTAATCGAACACAGGGTTTGTTCGGAAATGCATCACTGCGGTGCATCGGATGCGCATGTGTGATTAGTTTGTCATGCCTATGCAAAACAGCTGATGCTGATACTTACTTGATGCGCAAACAAAAATAAATTATCATTTGTTTTAAAATTTCAAGCTATTAAACATTTCGAATAGAGAAGATAATAAATTTATTTCTTGATTTAGATAAAAGGAAAATTGAAATAAAGTTGTGCAAACGACAAAAGAAAATTTAAAGATAATAAAAGGAATGCACTGATAAAAAACGTATGTGACAACAGCAGACGAATTCAAAAAATTCTGGAATCTGTTTATTTAGTAAATAACTTTTAAATCCACTTTTAAAAATGTATAAAGAAATGTAATTTAACAAAATAAAATTAATAAACAAGAATTAAAATACTCATTGTATCAGCCATTTTTGTGATGCGTGTTTGAGGTTGGTTGCGCATCATTTATTTCAGTGATGCATTTTAGAACACCAGTTGGCAGTGATCCCAACTGAGGCATTTTCGAACGTACTGCGCATCAGATGCAGAGCAGTGATGCATTTCCGAATAAGCCCACAATTTTGCTTTCGATGGTTTGTGTCAGATTATATAAGTATTTGTAATATTTTTTTTTTACAAATGGCAATAAATTATTTTAATTACATGCAGGTCTAAGTTTATAAGTACAAAAAAACAAAAAGGAATATGCACAAAAGTTCAAGCGGCAAGGAAATGGGAAGAAAATACACAAGAGCTAAATTTAATACGACCACCCGTTAGAAAAACAGCAAAATGGATAAAAGTAAGTAAAAGTTTATGAATATGATGACAATGAAACAGGTTTTAATTACTGTCTTCTGAAGATCTGGGCTGACATGAAATTAAAAATCGAAAAGAAAATTAGCCGAAATAAATCTGAATACAGGAGGAGGTCCAAACAATTTATAAGTATAGACTAACATTGAGGAGACCGTGATTGGTTTACTGCAGCTTGAAGCCTGCGTAAATCCATTAGGAGTAGAAGTTATCTTAGATATAACTGACAATGGCGAATGCTTCTGGCGAGTTTCAACGTGCTTTCATCTTCACCAGACGAATCATCGAACCATATTTCCGTCGTAGTCATTTTAATCAATAATTATTTTATTTTTTCGTTTATAAAGTAGTAAAACAATATTTCTTTAGAGTTACAGCTGATAAACATGTACTATTGTAAATAATCCAATTGATTAAAATTCACAATAGCACTACTTTTATCAAATGTGCGCCATAATACCAAATGAAAATTCGATCGATCAGATCTTTCGACTACAGTCGAAGATCAGAAATTGCTAATAATAAGCACTATAGAAATATTAATTCACAAAAAACTGCATTATCGTCTCATTGTGCAAGATTAAATCACTATCCCAATTTTGAAAATGTATAATTATTATGCAAGTTATACTGTAAAAAAATCTTTATAATAGGTATTTCATGGATTTTTATTTAAAGGCCGTAAATTTCGGCCTTTAACAGGTCTGTTCTGAAAATCACGTGAATTCAAATCACGAACGGTTTTAAAATCACGCAGACGATTTGGAGCTGTTCTACAAATCACGTGAATTTCAATTTTTCTAAAATAGGAGAAAACGGCTTTTTTGCGTGATTTGAAATCACTTTGACAAAAAGTGATTCGTAAAACAGACCTGTAAATTGATTAAAATTCACAATAGCACTTCTTTTATCAAATGTGCACCATAATACCAAATGAAAATTCGTTCGATCAGCTGTTTCGACTACAGCCGAAGATCAGCAATTGCTAATAATAAGCACTATAGAAATATTAATTCACAAAACACTGCATTATCGTCTCATTGTGCAAGATTAAATCACTATCCCAATTTTGAAAATGTATAATTATTATGCAAGTTATACTGTAAAAAAATCTTTATAATAGGTATTTCATGGATTTTTATTTAAAGGCCGTAAATTTCGGCCTTTAACAGGTCTGTTCTGAAAATCACGTGAATTCAAATCACGAACGGTTTTAAAATCACGCAGACGATTTGGAGCTGTTCTACAAATCACGTGATTTTCAATTTTTCGGCGTGGTTTAAATTTTCTAAAATAGGAGAAAACGGCTTTTTTGCGTGATTTGAAATCACTTTGACAAAAAGTGATTCGTAAAACAGACCTGTAAATTGATTAAAATTCACAATAGCACTTCTTTTATCAAATGTGCACCATAATACCAAATGAAAATTCGTTCGATCAGCTGTTTCGACTACAGCCGAAGATCAGCAATTGCTAATAATAAGCACTATAGAAATATTAATTCACAAAACACTGCATTATCGTCTCATTGTGCAAGATTAAATCACTATCCCAATTTTGAAAATGTATAATTATTATGCAAGTTATACTGTAAAAAAATCTTTATAATAGGTATTTCATGGATTTTTATTTAAAGGCCGTAAATTTCGGCCTTTAACAGGTCTGTTCTGAAAATCACGTGAATTCAAATCACGAACGGTTTTAAAATCACGCAGACGATTTGGAGCTGTTCTACAAATCACGTGATTTTCAATTTTTCGGCGTGGTTTAAATTTTCTAAAATAGGAGAAAACGGCTTTTTTGCGTGATTTGAAATCACTTTGACAAAAAGTGATTTGTAGAACAGACCTGTAAATTGATTAAAATTCACAATAGCACTACTTTTATCAAATGTGCACCATAATACCAAATGAAAATTCGTTCGATCAGCTGTTTCGACTACAGTCGAAGATCAGCAATTGCTAATAATAAGCACTATAGAAATATTAATTCACAAAAAACTGCATTATCGTCTCATTGTGCAAGAATAAATCACTATCCCAATTTTGAAAATGTATAATTATTATGCAAGTTATTCTGTATAAAGTCTTTATGATAGGTATTTCATGGATTTTTATTTAAAGGACGTAAATTTCGTTAAAAGCTCAGTTAAAATTTTGCATCCTTTTTTAGTAACCTGTAAAGAGGTTCAAGTAAATCACCTTTGTTTTGGAAAAATCTATCGTAGAACGTTATTAAGCCTAAGAAAGCTTGTAACTGCTGTTTGTTTGTTGGTTCGGGAGCCTGTGCAATAGCCCTAATTTTCTCATCCGTTGGTCGAACCCCTTGCGGATTAATGGTAAAACCCAAAAATGTAACCTCATTTACTCCAAATGTGCATTTGGACTTTTTCAACTTTAGCCCCGCTTCCTGTATACGACTTAATGTTATTTTCGTTCGTTCCCACATTTCTTCTATACCAATGCCACGAATTAAAATATCATCCAAGTACACCAACACTCCAGGTATATCATTTAGAAGACCCTCCATAATGCGTTGAAAAATACTAGGTGCTGTTGAGATACCAAACGGCAATCTTGCCACTTCAAAAACAACACGATGTGTATTAGCTGATTCATTATCCACTTTCACCTGTGTATAGGCCCTATCTAAGTCCAATTTTTAATACCACTTGCAGTTTGCTAAAGTAGCAAGAACTTCTGTAATTGTTCGTAACGAATAGATCTTGCAAATCGCCTGATTGACTGTACATTTATAATTCCCGCAAATCCGAATGCTCCCGTCAGGTTTTAAAATTGGCACAATAGGAGTTGCCCACTCGCTATAATTAACAGGACGTAGTACGCCTTCCTGCTCCATTATTTTCAACGCTGCTTCTACCTTAGGTTTTAATGCAAATGGTACCTGCCGACTTCGAAAAATTTTCGGATT
The DNA here is from genome assembly GCA_916610165.2 of Gymnosoma rotundatum. NCBI lineage: Eukaryota > Metazoa > Arthropoda > Insecta > Diptera > Tachinidae > Gymnosoma > Gymnosoma rotundatum. The sequence goes on from OU744336.1 coordinate 116,298,984, forward strand.
TCCCGTATTCGACATCAAAAGTTTTATTGGTTTACCTTTATAATCGCCAAGCTTTCCCTGATTAAATACCGATTTGAATTCTGCTATTTCATTTGGTATCTCCAATTCGATTTTGTGAACCGAAACTGTTATACAAATGCCTAAAGCATCAAACTAGTTCCGACCAATCAACGCTGGACCGTCAATATCAACCACTAGCAAATCCAATTTTTTACTTTGATAGCTAAGGGTAACCAGTACATTTATTTTACCGCAAATTTTAAGATCCTTGTCAGTACCCTAAGTTCATAGTTTCACATAACATTCCTCTAATTTAATGTGTCCAAATTTCCGTCTAAACAAATTTTCACTTACAATTGAGTGACTCGCCCCAGAATCAATTTCCATTTGAATTTTCTCTTGTTCAATCGTTACTGTTCGTTGCATTTCCGATATGTTCCTAGTCGCTTCCGACAAAACATAATTACATTCCTTATATGACTTCACATCCTAATTTGTATTTATTTCCGAACGACTATTTCCACTAACTTGCTGTGCTTCCTTGTTTGCTTTTTTCATGCATGCCCGTTCAATATGTCCATGCTTTTTGCAGTAACTTTATGGTTGCCCCACAACGAAAAAATTCCGATTTTGTTGCTGGAAAGTATCGTTTCGGTTATACCTGGCACCCACCATCTTACTTATTTCACAGTCTACTGGCGTTTTTAGCGTAGTCAAGTTTTCTTGTGCTGCTTCATTTGCAATAGCTTCATCTTGGACAATTTTCAATGTCAACTTGTCGTTTGCTAATAACCGTTTTTAAAGAGATTCTTCACGCATACCAAAAACTAGTCTATCCCGCAGCATATCGTCCAAATCTTTAAATTTGCAATGTTGACTGATTTTCCTTAACTCCGCTAAAAATCGTTAACCGACTCTCCTTCGTGTTGATCTCTTCTATAAAACTTAAACCGCTGAACAATCGGATTGGGTATTGGACAAAAATGTTTCGTCAACAACTCAATTGCCATTTCATATGTAAAGTTGTCACTCAAAACATCGACTGGTGTGGCAACGGATTTTAAAAGTGTATAATTCTCTGACCCACATGATGATAAAAATATAGCTTTCTTAACTTTACTATCGGTCAACCCATCTGCTAAAAGAAAAAACTGCATCTGCTCCAAATACATTTGCCAATTTCCCGTAGCCACCACAAACTGATGTAATTCTCCATATTTAGCCGCCATTATGTTTCTGCTTTTACCTTGCTTAAGTCTGTTTGAAAAATTTGCTTTTACCGCTTTTTCGCTACTATTATAACCCAATAACAACACCAATTATTACAAAATTAATGTTTATTGAAAATATAAGTTAACAATTGCTGATCAATAATTATTTCCCAGTTGATTCAGAACAAGTTGCCTACTAGAATAAATTCTAACTTGAAAAAACATCGTATATCAAAACTGAAAACAAACTCAAAGGTAGATATATAACTACGAACTAAATGACGTATATTTCACTACACAAGTCATATTTCTTTTACTAAGTAGTGTCGTCCGCCCAGCAGGTTTGTAGTTGGAAATGTCAAAAGCTATTTGTATTTAACTACTTTTGTTTACGAATAGCAAAAAACACTAACAACAAGCATTTGCACAACAAAGCAGCCATTTGTATTGAGAGCAATTATCTTTTACTACTCTCTCTGTTTTTGACGTTTCCAACGCACAAAACAACAATAAAAAGCCATGTTGTTTTTGCCAATGTTGTATTTGTTGTAAAGCCGCTACTACCTAGTAAAATAAATTTGCCTTGGATATAGATATATAAGCTATATTGAAGACAAATTATTACTTAGTTAAAATCTGCTGATACACTTTTTAACTCCAAAACTATTTCGCGCGCACATATCCCACTACCCGGAATCAATAGAGAGCAAAAGTAGCAATCATACTTATATAACTTATTGTCAGAAAACTTTCTGAAATGAGTTATGCAGCAGCAAACTTTTGAAAATAAGAAAAAATCGTCAAAATAGTTTAAACTAGTTTTTCATTCATTGCTCAAAAATGGTTTCGCGCGCACTTCCACTACCCAGAATCAAAAATACAAATCAAATGTAGGGATAGAACGATACCACTAGGGTATCGGTATTTTGCCTCAATACAGTACCGATCGAAAAATATCGATGCGTACTCAATATCGATCAAAAAGTATCGATACCTACTCGTATCGGTCGGCTATTTCGTAAAATTAAGGCAAATAAAAATACATATCGCTGGTCTAACTTAAGTGTCGGACGATCATGTTTTCATTCAATTTTTAAAATTTCTCTCATTCTTTACCAATACAATCACACTTTAAAAATTTGCTGAGAATTTGCTTTCATGTTTTCGTTAAATTGAGTGTTTCAAATTATATTCAAGAAAACAGCTGTTCGAAGATTTTTTCTCCAAATAAATTTTATTTGTTTTCTTGGCGACATCTTGCTTAAAAACTTGCCTTGAAATTCCGTGCAGCCTACGTCACAGCTTTCAATTTTTGTGAATTTTGACAAGCAGTACGTATAAATTTCTTGAAAGAGAATTGAAAAAACTTGACCGCGTGACTGCACTGTAATGCTGCGTGACCGTTTTTGCTACTAAAATAGCAAATTGCTGTTTTCTCGAAATATTGACCCTTTAAGTGGCCCCTTTTTAAAAAGAGTTAAATCTGCCACTTTTTGATATATTTTACCCTTTTTTGCTATATGGCACTTTTTGTTTGATTTTCAATTTAGATGCTTGTATTTTGAGTCTGTTGCAAGAACATTGGAGCAATGGTGAATTTTGCAAGACTTTTTTGTTTGTACACAGTTAGAAGAAAAAAAAATGCCTCCAATATAGAAAACTACGTAACATTCAAGAAGGTTTCTCTTCTATAAATAAAAGCTATTTAAAATTGTTGTTTATTCTTAAAAGCATGAACAAATTCAAGAAAAATATTCAAAGTGCGTCTTTTTGTTGTTTGTTGTCTTGTTTCCTCCACCAAGCACATTTTATTATAACTTTATAAATTTTCTAAAAAAGAATACTTATATATAATTTTTTAGAAAATTCTCAAAAATAAAAAACACATACAGCCCAATTATAAACAAAAATTCCGTGAGAGTTTTTTTAACTTTTCCTTTTTTCTCCATTATAAACTTTTCCCCCTTTTAATTGACTACAAAAAGTAAAAAAAAAAATCGGGGGAAAAATTAGGTATTATGAATTATAAAAGAAAAATTATCAGCCCAATTATAAACAAAAATTCCGTGCGTTTTTTTTCACTTTTCCCTTTTCTCCAATTATAAATTTTTCCCCTTTTGATTGACTGCGGAAAGTGAAAAAAATCCGGGGGAAAAAAGTAGGTATTCTAAATTATAAAATAAAAATTATATGAAAAATAACAAAACAAACTCCCTTCAAATTACTGTGATTCCACTTTTTCATTATTTTTCCCCATGGAATTCACAATTGGGCTGTATATGTAAATAAACAAAATAACTCCCTTCAAATTAGGAAAATGCCACTTTTTTATTATTTTGTTCCCACGGAATTCATAATTGGAGGAATCTTTTCTCGAGAAAAATTTTTTCCGTGGGTAGGAAATTCCGTGAGAATATTCATGATTGGACTAATATTTTCTTAATATTTTGTATTTTAAGGATATTGTTAACATACATATCGGTTATGAAGCTGAAAGTGTAATATGTGCTGAAGAGTTATCTAAAATTTTAATAATTGATATTAAAAGCAAAACATTAATATTTTATCAATGCCGAATTTTATATACCCTTCACCATCTACATAAATTTAGCTTGGTGAAGTAACTCCAATCAAAACAGGAAATATTGAGGTGGCAGAGAATTAAAAAAAAATGGTACTGCATGTCTATAATTTTACATAAAAATGCCATCGGCTCTTAATGGATTAAGCATTTTAAAAACATTTTAAAACGCTCTTTAAAAGTGATACCCATATTGATATTTCAAAAACTTTGAAAATTTCATAGCCCCGTAACTCGGAAAATATGGGCGAGCCGCAATTTTTTTACTTGATGTTTTTTCTTATTTTTTAATTCTCTGTCGTCCCTTGTATTAATATTTTTTAGTGGAATTACTTTCTTGTTTCACATGACATGAAAAAATTAGAGGTAGGCGTGGTGTTTGCCTGCTGCCGCGAAGGATAAAGACCGATCATGCTGATTTCCAATAGCACCTCTTTCGACACTGTATCTGATCGATTGACATATTTATTTCTTTTTTTTTTGTGAAAAAAATCAAGGCTGTCTATATTTAAAAATCAATTTTGTAAATGTTTTTCCTCTTTAAATTTTTTATTCATTCATCGATATTTTCTTTATTAAAACTTTTGTTGCTGTCGATGCAATATATCATTTAATTTTAACAATTTTAAATTTTTGTCTTGTCTTTTCTTGAGGCGGCTCTGATTCGACTGAATGTTGCTTTTTTTATGTTTGTGCCTGCAGAACTCAGTCATTTCTGAACCGATTTTGATAATAAGATAGATAAGGCTTACAAATTGGTCCCGTTAAAAAAACAGTTCATAATCTTAAAAATTGAAGGGTGTCCCCATACAACATACATACTTTTTACGTGTATTATGAACTAAAGAGCGATTCTGTAAAATTTAAAATGACTGCGTATTACTATGGCTTCCAACAACAAAAAGTTATACTAAAATAAATATAATTTAATTAAAGGGTGCCCCCATAATGGATGTAGATTTACTTATATGGGCTTATCTTTTGAACCGTTATATACAAATGCTTGCAAATTATGGTCGTTATAGTAACAAGTTTTAATATTAAAAATTATAAATTAAAGGGTGTGCGTTGTAGACAGACGCTTGAAATTTACAACTAACCTGAATTGCTAGGTCTGCTATCACAACGAGTATAAAATTTGGATTTGGAAATAAACGGATGTCCCAATAGTTGATGTAATTACAAGTATGTGGCCTAAGTTTTTATCTGTTATAGGCAGAATGTTGAAACTTAAAAGGGACCTGTATTTTTAAGCCCGCTATATCAACGAGTTTATAATTTGAATTTAGAAATTAAAGGGTGTCCCATAATTGATGTAGATTTAGTTATATGGCCCTACCTTTTGAACCGTTGTAGACAAACGCTTGCAAATTTGACATAATGTCGATTGATACGGTCGTTATAGTAACAAGTATTAATATTGAAATTAAAGAGTCCTCCAATAGTTCATTTAATTATGTATATGGCCATCATTTTAAACAGTTGTTGACAGACGATTGTAATTTACAAAAAACCTGTATGACTAACTTCGCTACAACAACAAGTATTAAATTTGGTTTTGGAAATAAATGGGTGTCGCAATAGTTGATGTAATTTAGTGTATGTGGCCGAACCTCTCAACCGTTATAGACAGACAGCTGAAATTTACAAGGGACCTGTTTTGCTAAGTCCGCTTTTACAAAAAGCTAAGAATTTAAATTTAATGTTCTCATTATTAATCTAATTTGTTCTATATGATCGTATGTTTTTGCCCGTTGTATACAAACACTTGAATTTTAGACAGAATGTAGTGTACATTTTTCTTCTTATTCTTTTCGTATAATTAGAAGTATAAAAACTTTTAATTATAAATTAAAGGGCTTTACAATAGTTGATATAATCTGCTGTATTTGGCCACACCGTTGAACCGTTATAGACAGAGGTTGAAATTTACACAGAACCTGATTGCTAAATATACTACAACAGCAAGTATATAATTTGAATTTTGAAAATAAAGGGTGATCCTATAGTTGCTGTAATTTGATGTATATTGCCAAACTATTGAACAAGTATAAAGTTTGGAGATATAAGAGTGTCCCAATAGTTAATGTAATCTAACTCTTAAACCATTATAAGCAGACAGGTGAAATCTCTTTTGAAGTCGGTTCTTTTTGCAAGAATTATTAATTCTAAAATTAAGATATACTTACCAGGTAGTGGCAGTGGCGAATTTGTTCATTGCCGTCGTTGCAGGAAATGTCAAACTCTATACACAAAAACTCAGCGTAAAATTTTTTATATGAAGTTTGACGTTTCCTGCAACGGCGAAAATAAAAAATTCGTCATTGCCACTACCTAGTACATGATTTCGCCATGGTGCCACCCACTTTTTTTGTCTTGTTTATATAAGTATACATTAATTTTAGAGTTAACAATCAGAGGGTAAAGGCGCCTTAAGAAAAGGCAATAAGACAAAAAATCAAAATTGTTCAAATAAAATTAGAATTGGCTTTGACAACAAAAGTTTTAATAAAGAAAATATCGATGAATAAATTAAAAATTTAAGGAGCAAAACATTTACGAAATTGGTTTTTAAATATAGACAGCATTGATTTTTGCACAAAATCTTAAACTGCATTGAACAAGACCTTTTTAAATATAACTGATAACGTTAATTTTACAAGAAAGTTGTTTTCTATATTTAAAAAAGTTGTTAATAGAAAGGCTTGATCGACTTCCATAAAACATGTATATTTTCGAAGTTATTGTAAATTTTCAATTTCAATGACATAACTCTATCTAAAATTAAATATTTCTGCAGTTGAAGAAGTTTTTTAAAGATTTATGCATAAAACACATTCGAGACAGCAGCTACCGACTGCAAAATGTCAAATTTAGAATGCATGTGTTTATATGAGAATGATTATTTTATCAACAGCAAGGCAACAAGGCGGCAGGTTGTTGTCTGGGCTGAATTCGCTGCAGTAGTCAAATTAAACTAATTTTTATTGGCGACAATAAGCAGTTAAGTGATGTCAATACTATAAGTCATGTTAAATAATAAGTGTTTTAAATCTCTTAATGTGAAGAAAGAACCAAGGCGAATTAAGTATAATTTATCTATATAATTTATCTAACTGTTATACAGATTTTTTATATATGGAGTTTGACAGTTAGAATACCAGGGAAAAGAATTGAGCTCGCCACCGCTATCACCTTATACTTACTTCGCCTTGGAAAGAACAATAAAAAATTAAAATAAAAATTATTTATTTAAAGGTTTAAGTGTATATCTATAATAAAACTGTAACAGGATCATTTCTGTAAATGAAATATTTTAGGAAAATATTGTTGTTGGCGAAGATAATAATTGATTTGGAATACATAATACCTATTTATTGAATTCTTATTTGCCTTACGTAAATGCTGCTGGATAGATTTGAGTAAAATTTTGTGAGGAGATCCTTTAGAACTTTAGTTCAAACATGGATTTTTTTCGTAGAAAAACGGAGAAACAAATGTAAAATCACCCAATTTTACCGGTGTACTTGTGCTTAAACAGTTGTCTGCACATTTTATTCTTGTAAATAGAAAAATTTTAACATTTTACACACTTTGTAATAAATAATTAATACATATTTTTCCAAATTTAAATTACAAAAAATTAGAAATGCTAGTAATTTTTTCAAATTAAATTGTCATGGCGAAAGTATACGAAGAATAATTGTAAAAATTTCAAAGGTATGTATTAAGATGTATATAAAACTACAATTCCTTTTTGTGTGGACAACATTTAGTTAAAAATTTACTCTGATCTTAATATTTGTATTTATGTTATTTTTTTTAGTTTAATGGACAAGCAACTGTTCTTATTATTGCTTCTGATAATTACTTTAATATATTTTTAATTTTAAATACAATCCAAATCGAGGTGACCCTTAAAAGCATTAATTTACTCTTCTAATAGCCTCTTACATAATAGTTAAATAATTTTTAAATTATTAATCCCATTTACTTCTTTAAAAATCGCTAAATTGAGATCACTGAAATACAATAAAATCGTATTTTTATTATGTAGCTGATTCCTTCAAAATAATTATGTAGCTTAATAAAAGGCGACAAATGTTGCCTAGCGTCATTTGCTGTCGTGTGTTCGTGTATCTTGCTGCGTCGAATGTGTTTACAACGTTAGAGACCCTCTTGGCACTTATAAAACACAAGTTAGACTCAATTATTCCATAATAAAGTACCAAAAACTCTATAAAAGTTCTGGCCTATTAGTTTTTAACCGTTTTACCACAGATAAGTAATTTATGCTCATTTCATAAAGACTGTAATGGAGTCACGTTCAATATTAACTTCAAGGCAATATGCAACGAGTATTTTTGCCGATACGAGTACTTTTTTTACCAATACCTACTTGGTACTCGGTGGTAAAGTATCGATGCTAAAAGTACTTGGTATCGAGAGGAAAGTACCGATATTTACTTGTATTTACTCGTATCGTTTCATCCCTAATCAAACGTGGTATAATTTATTTTCTTAAACACTTTTAGAAAAAAGTTATTAAACAGCAAACTTTCGCAAATTAAAAAAAAAAATCGCTAGAATAATTAATTCGTAAGAGTATAACTTATAAATGCAAGTAATTAAGAAAATCTTTTTACTATTTTTAAAGCATTTTTGCCCATATCGATTGATTATTTTACGTAGGGAATAATACCTAAGGTGTTGCGCGCTTATTACAGCCTTGTGGCTTTTTAATAAAAAATCCGTTAAAAATTTACAAATTTTTAAGGCATTTAAAGGTTGTTGAGCACGTTTTTTGAGAGTGTGAATGTACAACGTGCTCTTTAAAAACTAATTATGAGAAAAAATTTACATTATTTAATGTGATTTTTCACAGTAATTTGTTAATGTTTTTTAGATCAAACAATTGAATTTAAATCATCTTAGATGTTAAAATCAAATCTAACGGTTGTCACTTTAATCATTTTAGTAATATATAAGCTACTTATATAGAAGACAAATTATTGCTTACTAAAGACCTCCTTATGCACTTTTTTACTAATAACTCCGAAACTATTTTGCGCGCACATAACCCATTACCCGGAATCGATAGAGGACAAAAGTAGAAATAAAACGTGATATAACTTATTTTGTGAAAAACTTTTTGAAATGAGTTATACAGCAGCAAACTTTTGAAAATTACCAAAATACGTAAGAATATATGAAATTAGTATTTGGTTCATTACTCCAAAACGATTTCGCGCGCACATACCCCACTACCCAGAATCGATAGGCGACAAAAATACAAATAAAACGTGGTATAAGTTATTTTCCGAAAAACTTTCTAAAAATTTATTTTAAATTTATTAAACAGCAAACTTTCGAAAATTACGAAAAAGGTCAGAATATATGAAATTAGTATTTTGTTCATTACTCCAAAACGGTTTCGCGCGCATTTATCCCACTACCCAGAATTGATGAGGGATTAAAATGCGAATAAAACGCGGTACAAGTTATTTTCCGAAAACCTTTCTGAAAAAAAGTTGCAAACTGAAAAATTAGAGATATATTATTTATGTGGGAATTTTTGGATAAATTCCTTGGTTTTTTAAAACATCCTTTACTTAATAAGTTATATTTTTATAAACAGTTTTTAATTTAGCGATTAAAATAGATATACAGCCCAATTATAAACAAAAATTCCGTGCGAGTTTTTTCACTTTTCCCTTTTCTCCAATTATAAATTTTTCCTCTTTTTATTGACTGCGGAAAGTGAAAAAAATCCGGGGGAAAAAAGTAGGTATTCTAAATTATAAAATAAAAATTATATGAAAAATAACAAAACAAACTCCCTTCAAATTACTGTGATGCCACTTTTTCATTATTTTTCCCCATGGAATTCATAATTGGAGGAATCTTTTCTCGAGAAAAATTTTTTCCGTGGGAAAGAAATTCCGTGAGAATATTCATAATTGGGCTGTATATGTAAATAAACAAAATAACTCCCTTCAAATTAGGAAAATGCCACTTTTTTATTATTTTGTTCCCACGGAATTCATAATTGGAGGAATCTTTTCTCGAGAAAAATTTTTTCCGTGGGTAGGAAATTCCGTGAGAATATTCATGATTGGACTAATATTTTCTTAATATTTTGTATTTTAAGGATATTGTTAACATACATATCGGTTATGAAGCTGAAAGTGTAATATGTGCTGAAGAGTTATCTAAAATTTTAATAATTGATATTAAAAGCAAAACATTAATATTTTATCAATGCCGAATTTTATATACCCTTCACCATCTACATAAATTTAGCTTGGTGAAGTAACTCCAATCAAAACAGGAAATATTGAGGTGGCAGAGAATTAAAAAAAAATGGTACTGCATGTCTATAATTTTACATAAAAATGCCATCGGCTCTTAATGGATTAAGTGATACCCATATTGATATTTCAAAAACTTTGAAAATTTCATAGCCCCGTAACTCGGAAAATATGGGCGAGCCGCAATTTTTTTACTTGATGTTTTTTCTTATTTTTTAATTCTCTGTCGTCCCTTGTATTAATATTTTTTAGTGGAATTACTTTCTTGTTTCACATGACATGAAAAAATTAGAGGTAGGCGTGGTGTTTGCCTGCTGCCGCGAAGGATAAAGACCGATCATGCTGATTTCCAATAGCACCTCTTTCGACACTGTATCTGATCGATTGACATATTTATTTCTTTTTTTTTTGTGAAAAAAATCAAGGCTGTCTATATTTAAAAATCAATTTTGTAAATGTTTTTCCTCTTTAAATTTTTTATTCATTCATCGATATTTTCTTTATTAAAACTTTTGTTGCTGTCGATGCAATATATCATTTAATTTTAACAATTTTAAATTTTTGTCTTGTCTTTTCTTGAGGCGGCTCTGATTCGACTGAATGTTGCTTTTTTTATGTTTGTGCCTGCAGAACTCAGTCATTTCTGAACCGATTTTGATAATAAGATAGATAAGGCTTACAAATTGGTCCCGTTAAAAAAACAGTTCATAATCTTAAAAATTGAAGGGTGTCCCCATACAACATACATACTTTTTACGTGTATTATGAACTAAAGAGCGATTCTGTAAAATTTAAAATGACTGCGTATTACTATGGCTTCCAACAACAAAAAGTTATGCTAAAATAAATATAATTTAATTAAAGGGTGCCCCCATAATGGATGTAGATTTACTTATATGGGCTTATCTTTTGAACCGTTATATACAAATGCTTGCAAATTATGGTCGTTATAGTAACAAGTTTTAATATTAAAAATTATAAATTAAAGGGTGCGTCAATAGTTCAGTTAATTTAATGTATATGGCTATACTTTTTAACAGTTGTAGACAGACGCTTGAAATTTACAACTAACCTGAATTGCTAGGTCTGCTATCACAACGAGTATAAAATTTGGATTTGGAAATCACCGAGTATACAGAGGCGACACGAGAATATAGTCATCTCGTTTTTTCTATGCATCTCTTTCTTGACATCCTATCGACTACTACAAAACAAAATTGAAGTCCAAGGCGAATCAATTACCAGGTGGCAGCGTAGGCGAATTCATTAATTTTCGCCGTGTACACTACTGTCAAACTCCATATATAAAAAATCTGTTTACCATTTTTTTTATATGAAGTTTGACATTCGTTTCACCAGCAAAAAATAATAAATTTTCTAACGCTGCCACCTGATAATTGATTCGCCTTGTTGAAGTCGATAGGATGTCAAGAAAGAGATGCATAAAAAAAAAGAGATGACTATATTCTCGTGTCGCCTCTGTATGCTTAGTGTTGGAAATAAACGGATGTCCCAATAGTTGATGTAATTACAAGTATGTGGCCTAAGTTTTTATCTGTTATAGGCAGAATGTTGAAACTTAAAAGCGACCTGTATTTTTAAGCCCGCTATATCAACGAGTTTATAATTTGAATTTAGAAATTAAAGGGTGTCCCATAATTGATGTAGATTTAGTTATATGGCCCTACCGTTTGAACCGTAGTAGACAAACGCTTGCAAATTTGACATAATGTCGATTGATACGGTCGTTATAGTAACAAGTATTAATATTGAAATTAAAGAGTCCTCCAATAGTTCATTTAATTATGTATATGGCCATCATTTTAAACAGTTGTTGACAGACGATTGTAATTTACAAAAAACCTGTATGACTAACTTCGCTACAACAACAAGTATTAAATTTGGTTTTGGAAATAAATGGGTGTCGCAATAGTTGATGTAATTTAGTGTATGTGGCCGAACCTCTCAACCGTTATAGACAGACAGCTGAAATTTACAAGGGACCTGTTTTGCTAAGTCCGCTTTTACAAAAAGCTAAGAATTTAAATTTAATGTTCTCATTATTAATCTAATTTGTTCTATATGATCGTATGTTTTTGCCCGTTGTATACAAACACTTGAATTTTAGACAGAATGTAGTGGACATTTTTCTTCTTCTTATTCTTTTCGTATAATTAGAAGTATAAAAACTTTTAATTATAAATTAAAGGGCTTTACAATAGTTGATATAATCTGCTGTATTTGGCCACACCGTTGAACCGTTATAGACAGAGGTTGAAATTTACACAGAACCTGATTGCTAAATATGCTACAACAGCAAGTATATAATTTGAATTTTGAAAATAAAGCGTGATCCTATAGTTGCTGTAATTTGATGTATATTGCCAAACTATTGAACAAGTATAAAGTTTGGAGATATAAGAGTGTCCCAATAGTTAATGTAATCTAACTCTTAAGCCATTATAAGCAGACAGGTGAAATCTCTTTTGAAGTCGGTTCTTTTTGCAAGAATTATTAATTCTAAAATTAAGATATACTTACCAGGTAGTGGCAGTGGCGAATTTGTTCATTGCCGTCGTTGCAGGAAATGTCAAACTCCATACACAAAAACTCAGCGTCAAATTTTTTATATGAAGTTTGACGTTTCCTGCAACGGCGAAAATATAAAATTCGCCATTGCCACTACCTAGTACATGATTTCGCTATGGTGCCACCCACTTTTTTTGCCTTGTTTATATAAGTATACATTAATTTTAGAGTTAACAATCAGAGGGTAAAGGCGCCTTAAGAAAAGGCAATAAGACAAAAAAACAAAATTGTTCAAATAAAATTAGAATTGGCTTTGTAGTAGTATATTTGTAGTTTACTTATGTTATCTTTACAGTGTACCATTTTGTTCATTTGCATCTGTATTATATATTTCTGCTAATGTAATGTATATTCCAGGATAACGGTTTTTATTTGTACTCATAATATATTTTTCTAGATCATTCTTTGATAACATATCTATCCCTGTTGCTCTCCTATGATATTAACATAGATAATAAGTTAGATAAATAAGCTCAAAATGATGTAAATAACTTGGCTGCTAAAACAAAGCGTCATTAATAAACTTGCAATTGAAACGAAAAGACGTGTCGTGTTTTATTAAAGCGCCTACAATCTCAGAAGTGGGATACCGAAAAAAGAGAAATTTTTTTGTTGTGAATATATAAAAGTGCATAAACGTTTGAAGAACATAAAATTATGAAAAAAAATTTTTTACATAGAAGTGCATAAGATTTTACATAAATAAAAGTAAATGAACGTGAATTGCTGTCAGAAATTTTTATATTTTGAAATAATAATAAACATTTTAAGCGAGAAAAACTGTTGTAATAAAAAAAAACTGCCGTGAATAAGAGAAACATTATAAAATGGAAAGTGTTTTTGGGAATTATACGGCTGCGCAATTACGCCATTGGCTTCAGCACCTCGGTTTGCCTTCAACAGGTACAAAAAGTACACTTCTTCTAAGACTTAGCGAAGTGCCGGCAGAAAAAAGAGGGGATTACCCGAACGTTGAAGCAATGGAACAGCGCGCAGAAAACGATAGTGGTGAAAATGGTGGTGAAATAGAGCAACAAACGCAACAATCCAACGAGTGTGAAGAAGATTTAGAGTTAGTTGAAACAAACGAGTGTGAAGCAAACGAGTGTGAAACAAACGAGTGTGAAGCAAACGAGAGTGAAGCAAACGAGTGTATTCTACCACAAATGAGTGAGCAAAATAAGGGAGGAAATGATCTTGAATTGTTTGGAAAACTATTGAAGAGAGAATTTGAAATTGTAAAGCGGGAAAAAGAATTACTGAAGCGAGAAAATGATTTAATAAAAAAGATAATGTCGTTCGAAAAAAAACGCGAAAATGAAGCTTCAAAAGTTATGGTGGAAAAGGCAAAGGGTAAAGCTGCAGTAAGTATTTGTGCATCAAATGAGAAAAATTGTTGAAACAACAAATTGCACGTATCGTTTAATACCTTAAAAGATATGTTGCCTGAGTATGACGGTGGGCCAATGCCAGAACTATGGGTAACCCAATTTAAAAGCATCATTGGTGTGTACGACGTTGATGCAAATACGGCCAAAACATTGTTAATGTGCAAACTCAGGGGTAAAGCTCAGGCATGGTTGCACTCAAAACCCAATTTTGTTTCTGAAAGAGCTGAAACAGTATTGAATGAGCTTAAGGAAATTTTTGGTACGAAAGAAAACAAGCTGATGATGCGCCGTAAATTTGAAGCGCGCACATGGAAATATGGGGAAAGTTTTACCGATTATTATAATGACAAAATTGTGTTGGCTAACAAGGTTGAAATTTCCGATGATGAATTAATCGATAACATAATCGAAGGTATTCCTGATGAACAGCTACGAGTTCAAGCTAGCTTGCAATGCTATACAAGTACGACACAACTTGTGCAGGCATTTTCAAGAATAAATTTAAATAATAAAAAACGCTACAACTATTCGTACAAGGGTGACCAGATAGGCGATGATCGAGAAAAGAAGTTAAGGTGCTACAACTGCAACTCTATTGGACATTTTGCAGCTGAGTGCAAGAAACCCAAGCACAAAGTAGGTTCTTGTTATGGATGTGGAAGTCTGGAGCATCGAGTTGCCGCTTGTCCAGAACGAAAATCAGCAGTCCAATTTTTAGATAAAAACGAATATGTAAGGTATTTCAAGTTCTTTATTAATAATAGACCTAACTGTAATTTTTTCTTAGAATGCCTGATCGATTCCGGCAGTCCGGTCAGTTTTGTGAAGAAACGTAGTGTTTTGAAGACAATTAAAGTAAATGAACTTATGCCTTGTACTTTTAATTTTTATGGAATTAATAAATCAAAATTAAATGTTTATGGAAAATTAAAATGTTCCTTGGTTGTTAATGGAAAAACTATAGAAATAGAATTACTCGTAGTTGCTGATGAATCGATGGCATTCGAATGTGTGCTGGGTAGGGATTTTTTAGTTAAAGGAAATTTTAAATTTATGTCCCTTGACATAAATGAGGAGGACAGTTTTGAGAAAACAGTCCTGTCCATAGATGTAGGAGAGTTAGATAAAATTTCACTAACTGTAGGAGATAGTATAAATTGTTATAGCAGGAACAGACTATTTGAATTATATAATCAATTTTATGTACGACCAGAGCGTCCCTCTAAACCAAAATTATTTAGCGAAATTAAATTGAAATTAAATGATGAGAAACCTTTTAACTGTAGTCCCAGAAGGTTGTCATACACTGAAAAATCTGAATTACAAGCACTATTGGATGAGTATTTGGAAAAAGGATATATTAGGCAAAGTGAATCAGAATATGTCTCACCTATCGTACTAGTTAGGAAAAAGACTGGAGACTTAAGGATGTGCATAGATTATCGTGTCTTGAATAAGGTGACAGTTAAGGACAGTTATCCAATTCCTTTGATTAACGATCTCTTGGATAGATTATCCGGTAAGAAGTTTTTCACAAAGCTAGATTTGAAGAATGGATTTTTCCATGTTTTTGTTCATCCCGATTCCATTAAATTTACATCTTTCGTGACACCTTTAGGACAATATGAGTTTTTGAGGATGCCATTCGGCCTGAAAAACGCACCATCTGTTTTCCAGAGATTTGTAAATAAGGTTTTTGCGGATATGGTGAGAAACGAAAAAGTAATAATTTACTTAGACGACATTATGGTGGCAACGAATAATGTTGAGGAGCATCTACAAATCTTAAAGGAGGTTTTCATTAGGCTAGTAGAAAATAATTTAGAGTTGAGAAACGATAAATGTGAATTCTTGCAGACTAAAGTTAAGTACTTAGGTTATACAATAGACGGAAACGGTATAAGGGCCGATGACAAGGGCTTACAGGCCATACGCGACTTTCCGATTCCAGATAAACAGCATTCGGTCCAAAGTTTTTTAGGACTTTGCTCATATTTCCGACGCTTTGTAAAAGACTTCTCTCTTTTGGCGAAACCACTGTATGACCTTACAAGGAAGAATAAGAAGTTTGTGTTTGGCGAAAAAGAATTAAGAGCTTTTGAGCTTCTTAAGAATAAGTTAATTGAATCTCCGGTCCTTGCGTTGTACAGTCTGAACGATGAGACTGAGCTTCATTGTGACGCTAGCTCAATAGGGTTTGGAGCCGTGCTCCTACAGAAAAAGGAGGATGGGAAATTCCACCCCATATTCTACTTCTCCAAGAGAACAACAGAGGCAGAATCGAAATATCATAGCTTTGAGCTTGAAACGCTTGCTATAGTTTACGCATTGAAACGATTTCGCATTTATCTTCAGGGTAGGAAATTTAAGATTATGACTGATTGTAATTCCCTTACTAGCACACTGAACAGAAAGGAGCTGAACCCAAGAATAGCACGTTGGGCTCTCGAGCTCCAAAACTTTGAATACGAGCTAGAACATCGTTCAGGAAAAAGGATGCAGCACGTAGACGCGTTAAGCAGGTGTACGAACATAATAACAGTAGAGTCAAACACATTTGAAGAAAACTTTATAATTTGTCAGAATAGGGATAAGAAGATGGAAGAAATAAAGAAAAGACTTCAGGTCAGTGAATGCAGTATGTACGAGATGAGAAACGGCGTTTTGTATAGAAAGACAAACGATGGTAATTTACTATTCTATGTCCCGGAGGACATGGAGAACCATATCTTATACAAATACCATGACGAAATGGGTCATGTGGGTACAGATAAAATGACCGAACTTATCCTAAAAACTTACTGGTTTCCAAAAATCAAAACAAAGGCGACAAGGCACATAGAGAATTTCATGAATTGTATGATATATTCGCAAAAAAACGGCAAAAAGAGGGATATCTAAATAGTATACCAAAACCAAATAGACCGTTTGAGGTAATCCACATAGATCATTACGGACCTGTAGACAATGGTAGAAGGTTAAAACATATTCTGGTAGTTATTGATGCTTGCACAAAGTTTGTTAGGTTATATCCAACAAAAACAACTACCACAAAAGAGGTCATCATAGCATTAAAAGATTACATTAGATCATATAGCCGACCGAAGTGTGTGATAAGTGATAGGGGTACCTGTTTCACGTCAAACGATTTTGCGGAATTTTTAAAAGAGAATCATATTGTTCACACTTTAATAGCTACAGGCTCACCGCAAGCAAATGGACAAGTTGAGAGAGTCAACAGGTCAATAGGCCCAATGCTCGCAAAGCTGGTCGATGTCGAAAAGGGAGTGTTTTGGGACCAAGTGATTGATCAGGTTGAATACACCTTGAATAACACTGTTCATAGGTCTATTGGTGAGCATCCAAGTGTCATGTTATTTGGAACAGGTCAAAGAGGAAAGGTAGTTGATTTGTTGAGGGAGATCCTCGAAGATGTTAATGCGGGAAAAGTACGTGATCATATTACAATAAGGACAAAGGCACTTGAGAGGCAGAAGACAGTACAGGAAAATAATGAAAATTATCTTAATAAACAGAGAAAGAAACCAAGGATATATAGGGATGGGGACTATGTGTTGATAAAGAATTTTGATTCCACAGCCGGTATATCTCGGAAATTGATTCCGAAATTTAAGGGTCCGTATAAGATTTCAAAAGTTTTGAAGAATGATCGTTATTTAATCGAAGATGTAGATGGCTTCCAACAGTCCCGCACGCCCTATAAAGGCGTTTGGGCTGCGGCCAACATACGCCCATGGTTTAGAGGACGTGAAAGGTCATAAAACAATAGGAGATCAGGGGATCTCATAGTCAGGATGGCCGAATTGTAGTAGTATATTTGTAGTTTACTTATGTTATCTTTACAGTGTACCATTTTGTTCATTTGCATCTGTATTATATATTTCTGCTAATGTAATGTATATTCCAGGATAACGGTTTTTATTTGTACTCATAATATATTTTTCTAGATCATTCTTTGATAACATATCTATCCCTGTTGCTCTCCTATGATATTAACATAGATAATAAGTTAGATAAATAAGCTCAAAATGATGTAAATAACTTGGCTGCTAAAACAAAGCGTCATTAATAAACTTGCAATTGAAACGAAAAGACGTGTCGTGTTTTATTAAAGCGCCTACAGCTTTGACAACAAAAATTTTTATAAAGAAAATATCGATGAATAAATTAAAAATTTAAGGAGCAAAACATTTACGAAATTGGTTTTTAAATATAGACAGCATTGATTTTTGCACAAAATCTTAAACTGCATTGAACAAGACCTTTTTAAATATAACTGATAACGTTAATTTTACAAGAAAGTTGTTTTCTATATTTAAAAAAGTTGTTAATAGAAAGGCTTGATCGACTTCCATAAAACATGTATATTTTCGAAGTTTATTGTAAATTTTCAATTTCAATGACATAACTCTATCTAAAATTAAATATTTCTGCAGTTGAAGAAGTTTTTTAAAGATTTATGCATAAAACACATTCGAGACAGCAGCTACCGACTGCAAAATGTCAAATTTAGAATGCATGTGTTTATATGAGAATGATTATTTTGTCAACAGCAAGGCAACAAGGCGGCAGGTTGTTGTCTGGGCTGAATTCGCTGCAGTAGTCAAATTAAACTAATTTTTATTGGCGACAATAAGCAGTTAAGTGATGTCAATACTATAAGTCATGTTAAATAATAAGTGTTTTAAATCTCTTAATGTGAAGAAAGAACCAAGGCGAATTAAGTATAATTTATCTATATAATTTATCTAACTGTTATACAGATTTTTTATATATGGAGTTTGACAGTTAGAATACCAGGGAAAAGAATTGAGCTCGCCACCGCTATCACCTTATACTTAATTCGCCTTGGAAAAAACAATAAAAAATTAAAATAAAAATTATTTATTTAAAGGTTTAAGTGTATATCTATAATAAAACTGTAACAGGATCATTTCTGTAAATGAAATATTTTAGGAAAATATTGTTGTTGGTGAAGATAATAATTGATTTGGAATACATAATACCTATTTATTGAATTCTTATTTGCCTTACGTAAATGCTGCTGGATAGATTTGAGTAAAATTTTGTGAGGAGATCCTTTAGAACTTTAGTTCAAACATGGATTTTTTTCGTAGAAAAACGGAGAAACAAATGTAAAATCACCCAATTTTACCGGTGTACTTGTGCTTAAACAGTTGTCTGCACATTTTATTCTTGTAAATAGAAAAATTTTAACATTTTACACACTTTGTAATAAATAATTAATACATATTTTTCCAAATTTAAATTACAAAAAATTAGAAATGCTAGTAATTTTTTCAAATTAAATTGTCATGGCGAAAGTATACGAAGAATAATTGTAAAAATTTCAAAGGTATGTATTAAGATGTATATAAAACTACAATTCCTTTTTGTGTGGACAACATTTAGTTAAAAATTTACTCTGATCTTAATATTTGTATTTATGTTATTTTTTTTAGTTTAATGGACAAGCAACTGTTCTTATTATTGCTTCTGATAATTACTTTAATATATTTTTAATTTTAAATACAATCCAAATCGAGGTGACCCTTAAAAGCATTAATTTACTCTTCTAATAGCCTCTTACATAATAGTTAAATAATTTTTAAATTATTAATCCCATTTACTTCTTTAAAAATCGCTAAATTGAGATCACTGAAATACAATAAAATCGTATTTTTATTATGTAGCTGATGCCTTCAAAATAATTATGTAGCTTAATAAAAGGCGACAAATGTTGCTAGCGTCATTTGCTGTCGTGTGTTCGTGTATCTTGCTGCGTCGAATGTGTTTACAGCATTAGAGACCCTCTTGGCACTTATAAAACACAAGTTAGACTCAATTATTCCATAATAAAGTACCAAAAACTCTATAAAAGTTCTGGCCTATTAGTTTTTAACCGTTTTACCACAGATAAGTAATTTATGCTCATTTCATAAAGACTGTAATGGAGTCACGTTCAATATTAACTTCAATGCAATATGCAACGAGTATTTTTGCCGATACGAGTACTTTTTTTACCAATACCTACTTGGTACTCGGTGGTAAAGTATCGATGCTAAAAGTACTTGGTATCGAGAGGAAAGTACCGATATTTACTTGTATTTACTCGTATCGTTTCATCCCTAATCAAACGTGGTATAATTTATTTTCTTAAACACTTTTAGAAAAAAGTTATTAAACAGCAAACTTTCGCAAATTAAAAAAAAATCGCTAGAATAATTAAGTATAACTTATAAATGCACTTTTCCCTTTTCTCCAACTATAAATTTTTCCCCTTTTGATTGACTGCGGAAAGTGAAAAAAATCCGGGGGAAAAAAGTAGGTATTCTAAATAATAAAATAAAAATTATATGAAAATTAACAAAACAAACTCCCTTCAAATTACTGCGATGCCACTTTTTCATTATTTTTCCCCACGGAATTCATAATTGGAGGAATCTTTTCTCGAGAAAAATTTTTTCCTTGGGAAAGAAATCCGTGAGAATATTCATAATTGGGCTGATTATTTATGTGGGAATTTTTGGATAAATTCCTTGGTTTTTTAAAACATCCTTTACTTAATAAGTTATATTTTTATAAACAGTTTTTAATTTAGCGATTAAAATAGATATACAGCCCAATTATAAACAAAAATTCCGTGCGAGTTTTTTCACTTTTCCCTTTTCTCCAATTATAAATTTTTCCTCTTTTGATTGACTGCGGAAAGTGAAAAAAATCCGGGGGAAAAAAGTAGGTATTCTAAATTATAAAATAAAAATTATATGAAAATTAACAAAACAAACTCCCTTCAAATTACTGTGATGCCACTTTTTCATTATTTTTCCCCACGGAATTCATAATTGGAGGAATCTTTTCTCGAGAAAAATTTTTTCCGTGGGAAAGAAAATCCGTGAGAATATTCATAATTGGGCTGATAATTTACATTTAAGAAAAGTTTTTAAACTAGTTATAACTACACATATTAAATTAAATTTATTATATTATATTAAGTTTAGCACTAGGTGTTTCAATTTATTTTACATAACTTCACTCTTCACTGTATCTTCCAAAACATAATTTCTAATAATGTTCCTTTTGCATTGTTCCTATAAACGTTTTAGTCAAAGCCTACCCAGTGGTATAAGGGACTAGCTCCGTACGAGTGGCGAATTTAACACGGGCTTGTCATTAGAGGTGGCGATTGGCCCGTCTCTGCATTAGCTTTAGCCACCTAAAGGACTACCTACAAGTTTCGTTATAAAGCACCAGTCCTAAGAACTAAACCAAGAGAACTAACACATTCACCACCCATGCTCGCTAGTGTACTCTGAAAGAACAGGATTTCTTTCGCAATGCATGTTAAAATAATGAAATTTTGCAAAAAAAAAAAAAAAAAAATTAACAAATTATGTGCATGAACAAGTTAATTTATTTAGAATAAAAAAAAGGAAAATAATTCCTTTACTAAAAAAAACAATTCATATCAATAACAATATCGATTACAATCATTTTCACTGTATTTTTCTTGAATTTTACTGTAAACTTTAAAAAATCGTTGTATTTCTTTTCTTCACTTGATTTTAGATCGATTATTTCTACTTTATCTTCGTCATTTACAATAGAAACAAAAATTTTTCACTTTTGACCTTCACTAATCTTCTAAAATATCTTTTACTAATTTTTTTATTTTACTTCTAAATATCACTATGCACGTTCTCGCTTTAAAATTTCCGATTTCACTGAAGTTTGTAGTAACCTTGAAGGTGTAGTAACCTAGTGACATACCATTTCGTTAGCGCTTTTAGTGTATGGAGAGAAAACACTCACCACTTCGCTAACTACTGGTGGCGATGGCTTCCACTTATACCACTGGGATACTATCTGTTTTCTGTGTGTGTTAGTGACTTTTATGTTTGTGTTTCTATATGTGTTATATATGAATGTTTTCATGGCATTCTTTTTGTGTCATAGCCTACTTAGTATTTCATGACCTACTATTTTTCCCGCTTGCGTATTGGTTGTGTTTAATTTTACATTGTATATCAAAACCTACTAGTTTTCATGCGCCTAGTCCGAACAAATCAAATACCTTGAGAAAAATATTATAATAAGCTTACCAACACACGCGTTAAGCTTGGAAAAGGTTTTAGAATATATTGAAAAAGTCTATCGTAACAATTGTAGAAAAATCAAAACGGAACCCTCTTTAAAATATTACATATTCATGATTAATATAAGCTTATCTTTGCTTATCTAATATTTTTTTTAATTTTGGTGTAGAAAAGCTTATTCCTCTCAATATTTTTATAATCTTTTTTATATAATTGTAGAATAAGCAAATAAAATATTATTTTGAAAAATAAAAATCTTTGTTTTTTCTTTTAATTTTGCTTAATATGTAGGTAGGTGTAGTAACCTAGTGACATACCATTTCGTTAGCGCTTTTAGTGTATGGAGAGAAAACACTCACCACTTCGCTAACTACTGGTGGCGATGGCTTCCACTTATACCACTGGGATACTATCTGTTTTCTGTGTGTGTTAGTGACTTTTATGTTTGTGTTTCTATATGTGTTATATATGAATGTTTTCATGGCATTCTTTTTGTGTCATAGCCTACTTAGTATTTCATGGCCTACTACTTTTCCCGCTTGCGTATTGGTTGTGTTTAATTTTACATTGTATATCAAAACCTACTAGTTTTCATGCGCCTAGTCCGAACAAATCAAATACCTTGAGAAAAATATTATAATAAGCTTACCAACACACGCGTTAAGCTTGGAAAAGGTTTTAGAATATATTGAAAAAGTCTATCGTAACAATTGTAGAAAAATCAAAACGGAACCCTCTTTAAAATATTACATATTCATGATTAATATAAGCTTATCTTTGCTTATCTAATATTTTTTTTAATTTTGGTGTAGAAAAGCTTATTCCTCTCAATATTTTTATAATCTTTTTTATATAATTGTAGAATAAGCAAATAAAATATTATTTTGAAAAATAAAAATCTTTGTTTTTTCTTTTAATTTTGCTTAATATGTATTTATTTAAAATTATTTAGTTTTATTATTTTTATAGTTATTTCTCAATTTAATGCAATTTTTCGCAAACTGAAAGAACGTTCGGGTGTCTTTAGTAAATTCGTCCTCTGTAAGACCCACTGACAAAGCTGCATCTGTGAAATGTAGAAATTGTATGATTATTTTCTTTTAGTTAAAATATTTTATTATACTTAATTCTTATTGCCTTTGTAGTGCTAAGATTTCGAACGCTTTTCTTAGTGTCAGTACCTTTCCAGCTGTTCACCTAATTCATCCGTCAATAATTTTCTCCAAATTTTTTTATAAATTTGGTGTCTTTGCAACCACTGTCAGTTCCTTTTCCTACGAAAAAATGTGGTTTTTATATGTACATCATTTATAGACTATGAATAGAACTTACAAAAATAGTAAAGTTTTCGCTGTTGTTTTGTAGGCGTGTTTCAAAATCAATAAACACTTCCATTTCTTTGAATGGCTGTGAAGGCATTACAACGTTTTTTGTTTTAACTTTTTCTTTTTTCAGTTCCTGCAACTCCTTGCGCAAATTTAGCACTTCATATATCAGTCTATTCAATATCGGCTGAATTGCTGCAACCACTTGACTAGCTATTTCAGAAATTTAATTTAATAAATAACCTGTTACCTTCAGAATTTGGTAATTGCGTGTGTATGGCATTATGTTGGTTTATTATAGACGATTCCAGTGTTGTAAAGCTTCGTTGAGATAGACTATTGTTCTGCGGATTTGTAAAATAGCTGTTTAAGTCTGCAGACATGGTGAATGAGTGATAAAAAAACCTATTTTAGTGTCATTTAAGAAATTATTTCATGTAAAAAGTGTCCCTGAGTAGTTTCTGACAAAGTGCGTTGTTTGCCATATATTTAAGAGGGAAGATTTCAGTGGATATTGAAACATTGGTTCCAAATTGAGTACTTTTGCTCCAAACACTCTTAGTACTCCTGTAGTATCAATTGATGAAACTTTGAAAACTTCTTGTCCAACGATATAAAAATTGTTAGGTGAAGAAATTGACAAATATAAATGTTCATTCTGAACAAAAGTATTTGTATATTTTTCTAATTTGCGAAGATCTTCTGAGTGTGAATTGTTTAAGCTTTGTTTAACCAATCGATTATACAACTGAGCGGAGATGTGATTTTTTTTTAAGAAGTCGTTTTACTTGACCCAATTTGTTTTCAAATTTAAAGGCGCTTACATTTTCAAGTGAACCATATAATAAAGCACCACTTGCTAGGTGAGTTAGGCAGTGGAAGTTGTACGTTATTGTGGCTTCACTATAATTCACTGAAATATAAAACTCAATTGCAAAAAATGTGAATAAAGCCTTTCATCTAAAACATTTTTCAATATAAAAGCTCCAGTATAAAGAAGGAACTGGTGAAATTCGGTGGCGTTGTATCGCTCAAATTCCTTAAAACCTCGTGGTCTCCTACAAAACTCCCACGGAGTTTGAAATTTAAGGTGCTGCAGTTGCTCATCAAACTATTTGTGCTGGACGCAGCGAAAAGAACAATTTTTTTGTTTTATCCATGCCGTCATCAAGCACTTAACAACTCCAAGGCAAACTGCGTGCATGTAACCAAATGGAAATGATTGCGCTACGTCTATTGGTAATTTTTCTATTGCCATTTCGGTATTTGTTGTATGGTGATTTGAAAATTTACGTGTTCTAAAAGATTCATCAGTTCGTAAAGCATGACAGCAATTGTAACCGGTATGACTTTTGATACCCATAACTAGGGATCTTGCTGGCGCATCACATATCTTGCCGTTGCAAGAAAAATTCGAAGCAGTAACTTCATTTAGTTCCTCAAGGAATGGTGTAAAGAATGCATTAACATCTCTGGGTTTACTATTGCCTAAAAAATCTTCAGCAATGTAAACAGGCTTTGTACCGTTTATTGTTGATGCTTGGGCTAATTAACTTTTAGATATTGATAACCCGTCAATATTGATATTTTATTCAATAATGTCACTATTATATGATGAATAAGACAAGAAATCTGTGAAGCAGTCCTTTAGTCCATAATGCACATACTCACCACCTGCAAGTGGAACAATTGGTGCATCCCCAGGTGTTGTTTTCATTGCTCTCACATCCTTTGGTAAGCTTGGTTCTATTTTCCTTATAATTGTTAACAGTTGTTGACAGACGATTGTAATTTACAAAAAACCTGTATGACTAACTTCGCTACAACAACAAGTATTAAATTTGGTTTTGGAAATAAATGGGTGTCGCAATAGTTGATGTAATTTAGTGTATGTGGCCGAACCTCTCAACCGTTATAGACAGACAGCTGAAATTTACAAGGGACCTGTTTTGCTAAGTCCGCTTTTACAAAAAGCTAAGAATTTAAATTTAATGTTCTCATTATTAATCTAATTTGTTCTATATGATCGTATGTTTTTGCCCGTTGTATACAAACACTTGAATTTTAGACAGAATGTAGTGGACATTTTTCTTCTTCTTATTCTTTTCGTATAATTAGAAGTATAAAAACTTTTAATTATAAATTAAAGGGCTTTACAATAGTTGATATAATCTGCTGTATTTGGCCACACCGTTGAACCGTTATAGACAGAGGTTGAAATTTACACAGAACCTGATTGCTAAATATATTACAACAGCAAGTATATAATTTGAATTTTGAAAATAAAGGGTGATCCTATAGTTGCTGTAATTTGATGTATATTGCCAAACTATTGAACAAGTATAAAGTTTGGAGATATAAGAGTGTCCCAATAGTTAATGTAATCTAACTCTTAAACCATTATAAGCAGACAGGTGAAATCTCTTTTGAAGTCGGTTCTTTTTGCAAGAATTATTAATTCTAAAATTAAGATATACTTACCAGGTAGTGGCAGTGGCGAATTTGTTCATTGCCGTCGTTGCAGGAAATGTCAAACTCTATACACAAAAACTCAGCGTCAAATTTTTTATATGAAGTTTGACGTTTCCTGCAACGGCGAAAATAAAAAATTCGTCATTGCCACTACCTAGTACATGATTTCGCCATGGTGCCACCCACTTTTTTTGTCTTGTTTATATAAGTATACATTAATTTTAGAGTTAACAATCAGAGGGTAAAGGCGCCTTAAGAAAAGGCAATAAGACAAAAAATCAAAATTGTTCAAATAAAATTAGAATTGGCTTTGACAACAAAAGTTTTAATAAAGAAAATATCGATGAATAAATTAAAAATTTAAGGAGCAAAACATTTACGAAATTGGTTTTTAAATATAGACAGCATTGATTTTTGCACAAAATCTTAACTGCATTGAACAAGACCTTTTTAAATATAACTGATACGTTAATTTTTCAAGAAAGTTGTTTTCTATATTTAAAAAAAATTGTTAATAGAAAGGCTTGATCGACTTCCATAAAACATGTATATTTTCGAAGTTTATTGTAAATTTTCAATTTCAATGACATAACTCTATCTAAAATTAAATATTTCTGCAGTTGAAGAAGTTTTTTAAAGATTTATGCATAAAACACATTCGAGACAGCAGCTACCGGCTGCAAAATGTCAAATTTAGAATGCATGTGTTTATATGAGAATGATTATTTTGTCAACAGCAAGGCAACAAGGCGGCAGGTTGTTGTCTGGGCTGAATTCGCTGCAGTAGTCAAATTAAACTAATTTTTATTGGCGACAATAAGCAGTTAAGTGATGTCAATACTATAAGTCATGTTAAATAATAAGTGTTTTAAATCTCTTAATGTGAAGAAAGAACCAAGGCGAATTAAGTATAATTTATCTATATAATTTATCTAACTGTTATACAAATTTTTTATATATGGAGTTTGACAGTTAGAATACCAGGGAAAAGAATTGAACTCGCCACCGCTATCACCTTATACTTAATTCGCCTTGGAAAGAACAATAAAAAATTAAAATAAAAATTATTTATTTAAAGGTTTAAATGTATATCTATAATAAAACTAACAGGATCATTTCTGTAAATGAAATATTTTAGGAAAATATTGTTGTTGGTGAAGATAATAATTGATTTGGAATACAAAATACCTATTTATTGAATTCTTATTTGCCTTACGTAAGTGCTGCTGGATAGATTTGAGTAAAATTTTGTGAGGAGATCCTTTAGAACCTTAGTTCAAACATGGATTTTTTTCGTAGAAAAACAGAGAAACAAATGTAAAATCACCCAATTTTACCGGTGTACTTGTGCTTAAACAGTTGTCTGCACATTTTATTCTTGTAAATAGAAAAATTTTAACATTTTACACACTTTGTAATAAATAATTAATACATATTTTTCCAAATTTAAATTTTTTAAAGGTATGTATTAAGATGTATATAAAACTACAATTCCTTTTTGTGTGGACAACATTTAGTTAAAAATTTACTCTGATCTTAATATTTGTATTTATGTTATTTTTTTTTTAGTTTAGTGGACAAGCAACTGTTCTTATTATTGCTTCTGATAATTACTTTAATATATTTTTAATTTTAAATACAATCCAAATCGAGGTGACCCTTAAAAGCATTAATTTACACTTCTAATAGCCTTTTACATAATAGTTAAATAATTTTTAAATTATTAATCCCGTTTACTTCTTTAAAAATCGCTAAATTCAGATCACTAAAATACAATAAAATCGTATTTTTATTATGTAGCTGTTGCCTTCAAAATAATTATGTAGCTTAATAAAAGGCAACAAATGTTGCTAGCGTCATTTGCTGTCGTGTGTTCGTGTATCTTGCTGCGGCGAATGTGTTTACAGCATTAGAGACCCTCTTGGCACTTATAAAACACAAGTTAGACTCAATTATTCCATAATACAGTACCAAAAACTCTATAAAAGTTCTGGCCTATTAGTTTTTAACCGTTTTACCACAGATAAGTAATTTATGCTCATTTCATAAAGACTGTAATGGAGTCACGTTCAATATTAACTTCAAGGCAATATGCAACGAGTATTTTTGCCGATACGAGTACTTTTTTTTACCAATACCTACTTGGTACTCGGTGGTAAAGTATCGATGCTAAAAGTACTTGGTATCGAGAGGAAAGTACCGATATTTACTTGTATTTACTCGTATCGTTTCATCCCTAATCAAACGTGGTATAATTTATTTTCTTAAACACTTTTAGAAAAAAGTTATTAAACAGCAAACTTTCGCAAATTAAAAAAAAAATCGCTAGAATAGTTAATTCGTAAGAGTATAACTTATAAATGCAAGTAATTGAGAAAATGTTTTTACTATTTTTAAAGCATTTTTGCCCATATCGATTGATTATTTTACGTAGGGAATAATACCTAAGGTGTTGCTCGCTTATTACAGCCTTGTGGCTTGTTAATAAAAAATCCGTTAAAAATTGACAAATTTTTAAGGCATTTAAAGGTTGTTGAGCACGTTTTTTGAGAGTGTGAATGTACAACGTGCTCTTTAAAAACAAATTATGAGAAAAAATTTACATTATTTAATGTGATTTTTCACAGTAATTTGTTAATGTTTTTTAGATCAAACAATTGAATTTAAATCATCTTAGATGTTAAAATCAAATCTAACGGTTGTCACTTTAATCATTTTAGTAATATATAAGCTACTTATATGGAAGAGAAATTATTGCTTACTAAAGACCTCCTTATACACTTTTTTACTAATAACTCCGAAACTATTTTGCGCGCACATAACCCACTACCCGGAATCGATAGATGACAAAAGTAGAAATAAAACGTGATATAACTTATTTTGTGAAAAACTTTTTGAAATGAGTTATACAGCAGCAAACTTTTGAAAATTACCAAAATACGTAAGAATATATGAAATTAGTATTTCGTTCATTACTCCAAAACGATTTCGCGCGCACATACCCCACTACCCAGAATCGATAGGCGACAAAAATACAAATAAAACGTGGTATAAGTTATTTTCCGAAAAACTTTCTAAAAATTTATTTTAAATTTATTAAACAGCAAACTTTCGAAAATTACGAAAAAGGTCAGAATATATGAAATTAGTATTTTGTTCATTACTCCAAAACGGTTTCGCGCGCATTTATCCCACTACCCAGAATTGATGAGGGATTAAAATGCGAATAAAGCGCGGTACAAGTTATTTTCCGAAAACATTTCTGAAAAAAAGTTGCAAACTGAAAAATTAGAGATATATTCAGCCCAATTATAAACAAAAATTCCGTGCGAGTTTTTTCACTTTTCCCTTTTCTCCAATTATAAATTTTTCCCCTTTTGATTGACTGCGGAAAGTGAAAAAAATCCGGGGGAAAAAAGTAGGTATTCTAAATAATAAAATAAAAATTATATGAAAATTAACAAAACAAACTCCCTTCAAATTACTGTGATGCCACTTTTTCATTATTTTTCCCCACGGAATTCATAATTGGAGGAATCTTTTCTCGAGAAAAACTTTTTCCGTGGGAAAGAAATCCGTGAGAATATTCATAATTGGGCTGATTATATTATATTAAGTTTAGCACTAGGTGTTTCAATTTATTTTACATAACTTCACTCTTCACTGTATCTTCCAAAACATAATTTCTAATAATGTTCCTTTTGCCTTGTTCCTATAAACGTTTTAGTCAAAGCCTACCCAGTGGTATAAGGGACTAGCTCCGTACGAGTGGCGAATTTAACACGGGCTTGTCATTAGAGGTGGCGATTGGCCCGTCTCTGCATTAGCTTTAGCCACCTAAAGGACTACCTACAAGTTTCGTTATAAAGCACCAGTCCTAAGAACTAAACCAAGAGAACTAACACATTCACCACCCATGCTCGCTAGTGTACTCTGAAAGAACAGGATTTCTTTCGCAATGCATGTTAAAATAATGAAATTTTGCAAAAAAAAAAAAAAAAAAAAAAATTAACAAATTATGTGCATGAACAAGTTAATTTATTTAAAATAAAAAAAAAGGAAAATAATTCCTTTACTAAAAAAAACAATTCATATCAATAACAATATCGATTACAATCATTTTCACTGTATTTTTCTTGAATTTTACTGTAAACTTTAAAAAATCGTTGTATTTCTTTTCTTCACTTGATTTTAGATCGATTATTTCTACTTTATCTTCGTCATTTACAATAGATACAAAAATTTTTCACTTTTGACCTTCACTAATCTTCTAAAATATCTTTTACTAATTTTTTTATTTTACTTCTAAATATTACTATGCACGTTCTCGCTTTAAAATTTCCGATTTCACTGAAGTTTGTTTTAAAATAAACAAAAGCCTAAAATCGTAATATTCTTTTATGATCTTAAAGTTTTTGTTGCTTTAATAACGGGATTCTCCGAAAAACATAATTGCTCTGGTTACATACATTAAGTGCGTCGTAGAAAATTGTGTGTGCTATGCATTACCCAGTGATAGCGAATTAGCTACCGGATAGTGGGTAGCAATCGTTACAGATACTGGTGAGTAGACACAGGTGTAGTAACCTAGTGACATACCATTTCGTTAGCGCTTTTAGTGTATGGAGAGAAAACACTCACCACTGCGCTAACTACTAGTGGCGATGGCTTCCACTTATACCACTGGGATACTATCTGTTTTCTGTGTGTGTTAGTGACTTTTATGTTTGTGTTTCTATGTGTGTTATATATGAATGTTTTCATGGCATTGTTTTTGTGTCATAGCCTACTTAGTATTTCATGACCTACTATTTTTCCTGCTTACGTATTGGTTGTGTTTAATTTTACATTGTATATCAAAACCTACTAGTTTTCATGCGCCTAGTCCGAACAAATCAAATACATTGAGAAAAATATTATAATAAGCTTACCAACACACGCGTTAAGCTTGGAAAAGGTTTTAGAATATATTGAAAAAGTCTATCGTAACAATTGTAGAAAAATCAAAACGGAACCCTCTTTAAAATATTACATATTCATGATTAATATAAGCTTATCTTTGCTTATCTAATATTTTTTTAATTTTGGTGTAGAAAAGCTTATTCCTCTCAATATTTTTATAATCTTTTTTATATAATTGTAGAATAAGCAAATAAAATATTATTTTGAAAAATAAAAATCTTTGTTTTTTCTTTTAATTTTGTTTAATATGTATTTATTTAAAATTATTTAGTTTTATTATTTTTATAGTTATATCTCAACTTAATGCAATTTTTCGCAAACTGAAAGAACGTTCGGGTGTCTTTAGTAAATTCGTCCTCTGTAAGACCCACTAACAAAGCTGCATCTGTGAAATGTAGAAATTGTATGATTATTTTCTTTTAGTTAAAATATTTTATTATACTTAATTCTTATTGCCTTTGTAGAGCTAAGATTTCGAACGCTTTTCTTAGTGTCAGTTCCTTTCCAGCTGTTCACCTAATTCATCCGTCAATAATTTTCTCCAAAATTTTTTTTATAAATTTGGTGTCTTTGCAACCACTGTCAGTTCCTTTTACTACGAAAAAATGTGGTTTTTATATGTACATCATTTATAGACTATGAATAGAACTTACAAAAATAGTAAAGTTTTCGCTGTTGTTTTGTAGGCGTGTTTCAAAATCAATAAACACTTCCATTTCTTTGAATGGCTGTGAAGGCATTACAACGTTTTTTGTTTTAACTTTTTCTTTTTTCAGTTCCTGCAACTCCTTGCGCAAATTTAGCACTTCATATATCAGTCTATTCAATATCGGCTGAATTGCTGCAACCACTTGACTAGCTATTTCAGAAATTTAATTTAAAAAAATATATTCGATTTTATTTATTGGAGACATTTCCTATAAATAACCTGTTACCTTCAGAATTTGGTAATTGCGTGTGTAT
The DNA here is from genome assembly GCA_916610165.2 of Gymnosoma rotundatum. NCBI lineage: Eukaryota > Metazoa > Arthropoda > Insecta > Diptera > Tachinidae > Gymnosoma > Gymnosoma rotundatum. The sequence goes on from OU744336.1 coordinate 116,330,906, forward strand.
GGCATTATGTTGGTTTATTATAGACGATTCCAGTGTTGTAAAGCTTCGTTGAGATAGACTATTGTTCTGCGGATTTGTAAAATAGCTGTTGAAGTCTGCAGACATGGTGAATGAGTGATAAAAAAAACCTATTTTAGTGTCATTAAAGAAATAATTTCATGTAAAAAGTGTCCCTGAGTATCGCTCAAATTCCTTTAAACCTCGTGGTCTCCTACAAAACTCCTACGGAGTGTGAAATTTAAGGTGCTGCAGTTGCTCATCAAACAATTTGTGCTAGACGCAGCGAAAAGAACAATTTTTTTGTTTTATCCATGCCGTCATCAAGCACTTAACAACTCCAAGGCAAACTACGTGCATGTAACCAAATGGAAATGATTGCGCTACGTCTATTGGTAATTTTTCTATTGCCATTTCGGTATTTGTTGTATAGTGATTTGAAAATTTACGTGTTCTAAAAGATTCATCAGTTCGTAAAGCATGACAGCAATTGTAACCGGTATGACTTTTGATACCCATAACTAGCGATCTTGCTGGTGCATCACATATCTTGCCGTTGCAAGAAAAATTCGAAGCAGTAACTTCATTTAGTTCCTCAAGGAATGGTGTTAAGAATGCATTAACATCTCTGGGTTTACTATTGCCTAAAAAATCTTCTGCAATGTAAACAGGCTTTGTACCGTTTATGTTGATCAATATAGGCCAAGCTTGGGCTAATTAACTTTTAGATATTGATAACCCGTCAATATTGATATTTTATTCAATAATGTCACTATTATAAGATGAATAAGACAATAAATCTGTGAAGCAGTCATTTAGTCCATAATACACATACTCACCACCTGCAAGTGGAACAATTGGTGCATCCCCAGGTGTTGTTTTCAATGCCCTCACATCCTTTGGTAAGCTTGGTTCTATTTTCCTTATAATTGTGAACAGTTCATTAAACGCACAGTTAAAAATTAAATGTTTTGTACTCCACTTAGCCTACACATTTCGGAAATTGTAGTCTTCTACAATATTAAAAATCGACGTTTCATCACTATCAGTAGAACTTAAACATTTAATATTATTTTCCTCAATTGGGTTGTTACTTGTTACACCAGCTTCACTAGAACTTGTACATTCAATATTATTTTGTGCAATAAGAACATCAGCACTGAAATCTTCCTTCAATGCACTGTTTTTTGTTTTTTATTATTTAACAGAAGATCAAAAAATTCTTTTGTTTGTCTTCTAACTCTTTTTTTATATTTATTTGGCATTTTTAATATTTTATTTATTATTAATATATCTATTAAGTTTCTTACCTACTCTTTTATTATTTTAAAATTTCACTTCCCCTCACAACAAAATTTATAACTTTATGTTGACACGAAAAACAAATTTACTAAAAAAAAAAAAAGCAAAATGTAACGGTACCTGCTGTTGCTTGCCTTGAAAACAGTTGTTGCACTTTAAGATTTTTCTCAAGCATTGTTAAAAAATGTTTGTAAATTCAAATTTTATAAACATTATCCTAAGTGAAATTAAGAAAAGCTTAAAAAACAATGTTAATATAAGCTTATTCTCAAATTGTATTTTAGTTTGATTACTACATGGTTTGTTGGTGTACTTACAATATGTAGTCCGTTTGCGCAGTGACTTAACTGCCACTTTCTACATTTACTTTAAAAGTAAAGGCCCAACTATAATGTGCATAAAACAACTTAAGCAAGCTTATACAACTGTGCAAATACATTAAATCATATGTGGTAAACTATAATGTTCGTAAGATAACTTTTCGTCAAGTTTCGTTAAATTCCAATTCTTTATGCAAGGTACGAAACTGATCGGACTTCCGTACGGAAACAGCTGATTGTGCTTTGTGTTATACATTGATAAAGAAAAATTTTAATTAAGACCTAAATTGTTAAATATTTAGTTTTTAATTCAATAGAAAATGTAGACAAAACAAAATTTTTCTTTATGGCCAATTTTTTACAAATGTAATATATTTAAATTAAATTTGTATTATACACATGATATAAGCGATGAGCATCGTTGCATTTTTTAGTATGGTTGGCCACAAAACAGAAAATAAATTGTAATGCTAGAGTTAATGTCGACGTCGTTGACGGCGTTTTAATGCCGAAATTGTGATGTTCGGCGTAAAATTTCATTTTGCTGTTAATGTAAACGCCGTCGACGACGTTAACACAGCTGTGTACTACTGCATTGAATATACAGCTGTTCATTTGGAAAAGTTATTTTGTGAAATATTCTTAATAAATTAAAGTGAAATATTCTTTTAACAATCTTATTAAAAAACTTTGAGGATGGATGACATAGCAATCGTTGGATTAACATTAACTACTTGCTATTTAAGTTATTTATTTTTGTTAAAAAAGAAAACATTGAGAAAGAGGCGGTTCTATCGCAGACCAGATAATGATGACCGCCATATATTTGGATTTTATGAAGCTGGTTTTTTAGCAATAAAACAAAATGAAGAAGAGTTTTTCAAATTCACACGCATGACATTGCCTATTTTCAATATTTTGTTAAATTTTCTGAAATTGCGGCTACAGAAAACAAAAAATTGCTACACAATTAGCCCAGAAGCTCGACTTGCAATTACTTTGTCGTTAGTACTTTACCTGTGTTAGTTTTTTGTGGTAGTCATATTAATTTGTATGCCTTTTAGATATTTATCTCAAGGAGTTTCCCACCAATATCTTGGATGGAGTTTTAAAATCGGTAGAGCAACTGCCAGAGCTATTATACTAGAGACGTGCTCAATCATATGGGAAGTGCTTGCACCTTTTTATTTGGACCAATGCAAAGCAAATGATTTTAAGGAAATTGCCAAAGACTTTAAAAATAAGTGGGACCTTCCAAATTGCGTTGGTGCTATAGACGGCAAACATATAGCCATTACAAACCCTCCGCATAGTGGTTCTAATTTTTATAACTACAAAAACTTTTTTAGTATTGTGCTATTAGCTGCATGCGATGCTAGCTACATTTTCACAATGGTTGACTTAGGTGGCTATGGAAGCCAAAGTGATGGAGGTAAATACAATCGAACAAATTAAACGAAAAATTTATGCAAAAGCCTATTTCAAGGGTTTTAGCTGAATCAACTTTTGGGAAGAAGCTGTTCGCTGGTGAATTGGATCTCCCACCGCATTCAGTTTTACCAAATTCAACGCAAACATTTCCATATTTTTTTGTTGGAGATCCAGCATTTCCTTTAAAAACGAATCTTTTGCGAGCATATCCCGGAAGATGTTTGACAATGGATAAGAAAGTTTTCAACTATCGTATTTCTCGAGCGCGTGTTGTTATAGAAAACGCATTCGGAATATTGGTAGCGAGATGGCGGATATTAAGAACCACGCTTAATTGCAGACCAGAAAATGCTGAAAAAGTATGTTTTTATGAAAAATCATTCTAAGTGTATTCTATTACTTCTTCTACGGTTTTTTTAGGTAGTGTTGGCTTGTGTGGTTCTACATAACTTTATTAAGTTGAATGACCAAGCAAATGCAACTTATTGCCCAACTAACTATGTGGACTACGAGGACAATTGTGGTAATATTATACCTGGCAGATGGCGAGCTGATATTGGAAACGATTGCATCATAACTAATTCTCGACCAATATCCTTTGGCTCGAATAACGCAACGCGACAAGCTTTTAATCTAAGAGACACACTCAAAACATATTTTATGAATGAAGGTGCAATTGCACTTCAAAGAAAAGTTAAATAAAAATCTATTTTGTAATTAATTTTACATTGTTTTTATTAGCTTGCTTTTCAATTGTTGATTTGCAAGATGGCAATATAGAATATTTAATTAATATTTATATTTTCTATACTGCCATCATTCAAATCAACAATTTGGCATTTACATAAGTATTCTATGATTTTTTTCTCCGCTATGTCCCTGTTGGTGGTGCGCAAGCCGCCTAGCAGAATATCCACTCTTTTGAGGATATTGGAGTTACTCGATGCATTCGAGTCCTCTGCCTTTTTTTCCATAAAAGTTTTAAGGGCAGTCATTGTGCCCGTTAAATGTTTCTCAATACTGGTCATACAGGGGTCTTTTCTTTTTTTTGGGAACAGAGGGTGCATTTGAATTTGATGTGCTCAGGTGGTCATCAAGCACATCAATGACTTCCGTCGATGTGGAACTTTCTCCGAAGTCGAAAATATCGCTTTCGTAGAGTACAGGCTCCACTTCTTCACACAGAATTTCTGTGTAATTTCCAGTAGTCCTGAAATATATAACAAAAATATTCAGAAAAATTATAAAATTGAACATATATATGTATGTAATAAACTTACTCCCTGGGCTTAACAAAGTCAGACAAAAAATTCATCTCTTTGTATAAGTACCACTCAGGCTTTGAAATGAACGCGCTGCCTGAAGACTTTTTCTCCCGCATATACTTATCTCTGAGGCTTTTCCACCTAGTGGTGCAATCATGTTCTTAAAAAAAATAAACAAATTAAACATAATTAATTGAAATAGTAGGTAATTAATGTTTTCACCTGATATCCCCAAAGCTGTCCCTATTTTTTTCCAAACCTCCCCTTTAAGAGCTATATTCTTATAGCTTTTGGAGAATTTGTTATAGAGCACTTCATTTTCCCGAACAGCATTTATAAGCTGCTCATTTAATGTGAGATTTGAACTCATTTTAATTAGTAACGGTTAAAAATTTTTAAAAGTTTGAAACAACTGCAACCAACAGAAAATTATATTTGTTTTGACGTTTCATCATATGTTTTTGTCTTAGCAACACCGCAACGACGCCGTAAAAGTTGACACAGATTGAACTTTTTCGGCGTCAAATTTCTTACAGCGTTGAGATTAACTGTTCTCATACAATTTCATACAATTCAACTTTTTTTTGACATTTTACGCCGTTGACGACGTCGACATTAACTCTAGCATCATAATTTTTTTTTTTACTTTTTCTTAGAACATAAACCAAAATATATAAATGTGTATGTGAATGTTATTTAATATATAAAATTATTCTTCAAAGCCTTTTCGTTTTAAAATTTTGTTTATTTATATGGAAATTATTTTTGGCAAAGGTACGAAATAAACATAAATGTGCAACTGTGGCAAATAAGTTACTAAATTTATGTAAGTACATTGTAGCCACATAAATTTCGTTAATAAGTTACCTAAGCATTTGACAGGCTTTTCGTTGGATTTTTGACATAAGCCAAAGCTAGCTTAAGGCCCAACTATAATGTGCATAAGCTAGCTTTAGCTTATGTCAAAAATTCAACGAAAAGCCTGTCAAATGCTTAGGTAACTTATCAAAGAAATTTATGTGGCTACAATGTACATATATAAATTTAGTAACTTATTTGCCACAGTTGCACATTTATGTTTATTTCGTTCTTGTGCCAAAAATTCTTTCTATATAAATCAACAAAATTTTAAAACTAAAAGGCTTTAAAGAAAATATTTTATATATATGTAATAACATTCCCAAACACATTTACATATTTTGGTTTATGTTCTAAGAAAATGTAAAAAAAAATTATTACAAATTATTTTCTGTTTTGTGTTTGTGGCCAACCGTACTAAAAAATGCAACGATGTTCATCGTGCAAATACATTAAATCATATGTGGTAAACTTTAATGTACATAAGATAACTTTTCGTCAAGCTTCGTTAAATTAAATTTCTTTATGCAAGGTACGAAACTGATCGCACTTTCCGTACGGAAACAGCTGATTGTGCTTTGTGTTATACATTGATAAAAAAATTTATTTGAGACCTAAATTGTTAAATTTTTAGTTTTTAATTCACTAGCAAATGTAGAAAAAACAACAACAACAAAAACATATTTAAATTAAATTTGTATTGTATGTATACGATATAAGCGATGGACATCGTTGCATTTTTTAGTACGGTTGGCCAAAAACACAAAATAATTTAATTTTTTTTTTTTTTTTGTTATGAACATTTAACATACTCCGTTATTTTGGGAACAAATCTAGTTTACGGGCACCGCGCCAAAATAAAAAAAAAAGTTGCCTACGGGGTGCAAAATGCAATTTTAAGCAAAAAATATTAAGTGAAAAAATTGGCGGCAACCCTTAGTTTCGAAGTTACGGACCTCCGAAGTTTTTGTATCTAATAAGGCATATACCGAGTATTCGATGGTAGAATGGCACAATATGGGTATCATTGGAAGGGAATTTAAGGGCCTATTTAATTAAATAGAAAAAAAGTAAAAATAAAATAAAAAAATCAGGTAAGGCTCCTGCAAAACTATTTTTTCCATATAAACATAACTTTATTTAAAAACGAAAGAATTTTCCCCTCTATGGTATAACCAACAGCGGCTTTGCTTTCTAAAGGTTTTCTGCGTAGCCGGCCTTCGGCGGACGAAAGGATTTTCTCCTCTATGATATAACCAGCATCGGCTTCGCTTTCTATAGGCTTCCTCCGTAGCCGGCCTTCGGCCGGACGACAGGATTTTCTCCTCTACGGTATAACCAACAGCGGCTTCGCTTTCTAAAGGTTTCTTGCGTAGCCGGCCTTCGGCCGGGCGCAAAGATTTTCTCCTCTGTGGTATAACCAACACCGACTTCGCTTTCTAAAGATTTCCCGCGTAGCCGGCCTTCGGCCGGACGAAAGAATTTTCTCCTCTATGATATAACCAATAGCGACTTCGCTTTCTAAAGGTTTCTGAATAACTTAATTTATTTTGTAAAAAAATGTTTTTCCTCACCAGATTTTTTTATTTATTTATTTTTTCAATTTTTTTCTACTTCAATAAATAGCCTCTTGTATTCCCTTTCCAATGATACTCATATTGTCCCGTTCCGCCATCAACTACTCGTTATATGCCATATTATATATAAAAACTTTGGAGGGCCGTAACTCCGAAACTAAGGGTTGCCGCCAAATTGTTCACTTAACATTTTTTGCTTAAAATTGCATTTTGCACCCTATAGGCAACTTTTTTTTGATTTTGGAGCGGTGCCCGTAAACTAGATTTAAGCCTTATTTTGAATGTAGAACAGAGAAAAAATGGATCAGTTGTAATTCAAAGTGAGAATGATAAAGAAAGAGAAAAAATTAAAGAGGCATTACAGAATGAAATGAGTGATTTCTATGAAATTAAGGTTCCTAACCAAAGTGAAATGAAAATAAAATTAACTGGTATGTCATTTAAATTTACAAATAATGAAATAGTGGAAAAACTAAAAAAGCAAAATGATATACTTGTCGAAAGTAAACTGGAAGTTATAAAAATATTCGATTATAAAAGAAATGGACATGTAATATACAATGCAATAATAAAAATAGATAAAGAGTCATATATTAAAGTAATTAATGCTCAAAAGGTTAATATCGGTTGGGAAAAATGCAGAGTTTATGAAGGGACCGATATTATACAATGTTATAAATGCAACGGATATAACCACAAAGCAATCGATTGTAAATTTGAAGAAGTTTGCTATAAATGTCACGGAAACCATAAATCACAGGAATGTACGACAGCTGTAATAAATAAATGTATAAACTGTTTAAGAGTTAACAATAGACTAAACCTCGGACTAGATGAAAACCATCCAACAATAAGTAGAGAATGTCCAGTTTTTCAGAACAAACTAAACGCGAAGAGAAGAAAGATCGGAATGTTAGCTTAACAATCATGGCAAATATATGGGATATATACCAATATACAAGGTTTAATAAACAACTTTAACCAAATAGAAATACTTATAGAAACAAAAAATCCTGAATTCATTATATTATCGGAAACTCACTTAACTGAAGATGTAGACGAAGCAGAAACACAGATAACAGGTTACAATCAATACATATCATTATCGAACTCATCTAGGACAGGTGGAACAATAGTTTATTTCAAAGAGAAATGGAATGTAAGAAAAATCGCCGAAAAAATTATTGAATCAAAAATTTGGATAACAGCATATATGGTACAGAATAAAAACAAATTTATTTTAGTTGCTGTATACAGGTCCCCAAGCAGTGCAGAATATGAATTTTTAGAAGTATTTGCAGATATAATAGAGGAAATAAATGAAATTAACTGTGATATTATAATGGCGGGTGATTTTAACATAGACTGGTGCAAAGAAAGTTTTTATAAAAATAGAATTAAATGTATATTAGATGATAATGGTCTTAACCAAATAGTAGAAGAATACACAAGAATTACAAAGAACTCACGGACTTTAATAGATTATATAATTACGAATAATCAAAATATATCGGCTAAAATTAATACTACAAATAAAATATCAGATCACGAAGCAGTAGATGTAGTAATAAATAGCGCCAAATCAAATCCTAATAGAAACACTATTGAAGAAATTGAAATATTTAAATACAATAGACAACAATTTAACAATGAAATACGAAATATACAAAGGATTAATAAATATAATGATCTTAACTATAATGTAAGTCTCTTCGATGAATACTTAAAAGGTGCAGTGCAAAAGTTAACGACAAAGAAAAATATTACTAAGAATTTTAAGTGCAACTGGTTTAACGATGAAATAAGGCAAATAAAAAGAGAAAAAATTATTAAATACCAATTAGCAAAATACGAAAATTCTAACGAAGCGTGGACTAATTACAAAACAATTCGAAATATGTATAAAATTAAAATTCAAAATGAAAAAAATAAATATGTTAATAATAAAATAACCTCCGCCAGAGATCAAAAGGAAATGTGGAAGGAAATAAAAAATCTTATTTTAAAAAAATCTAAAAATACAATTGAAAATGTGATTTTTAATAATGTAGAAATTAAGAATAACTTTGAAATAGCCGATAACTTCAACAAATATTTCTTGAACAGCCTAAAATCGATTAGATCTATGATAGATAATGTGCAATATACCAACAGTGTATCTGTAATAAATTCCCGATTTAAATTTCGTCAAATAACATTAGAAGAATTAAAAATAATATGTAAAAGTATAAAAAATAAGCCTGACTTCTATAGAATAAATACTAAAATAATAATTAATAGCTGGAATATTTTGGGAAAAGTAATGCTGGATATAGTAAACAAATCTTTGTCAACAGGCATGTTTCCCGAAAACTGGAAAATTTCAATGATAACTCCAATTGAGAAGGTGTCAAAAACAAAAAAGTGTGAAGAATTCCGTCCCATTAATACGTTGATGACATGCGAAAAAATTTTAGAGAAGGTGGTAAAAGAACAATTAGAGATATATATGGAATCTGAAAAAATATTATCAAAATACCAATCTGGATTTAGAAAGAAATTTTCATGTGAGTCTGCAGTAAACTACGTAATAAGTAGATGGAAAAAAGTCGAAAAAAATAATAAAATTGTTGGAATTTTTTTGGATTTTAAAAGAGCGTTTGAAACCATTGACAGGCATGTTCTTTTAAGGAAACTATATAACTACGGCGTTCGAGATACAGAGTTAAAATGGTTTGAAACATACTTAACAGGAAGGAAGCAAATAACAAAAGTAAACAACGTACAATCAAATTCAATTATAAATGATTATGGTGTGCCACAAGGATCAATTCTGGGAGCATTGCTATTTATAATATATATAAATGATTTACCGGAAATACTGGACAAAAGTGAAATAATTCTATATGCAGATGATACACTTATATTTACGGAAGGCGCATCGGTTCAACAATGCTATGATAATCTTACTCAGGATATGGATAATGTTAACAAGTGGTTGAATATGAACAAGCTTAAACTAAACGAAAATAAAACGAAAATATTAGAAATTAATTCAAATAGTAACCAAATTTTTAAAATAAACAACCAAGTGATAGAAAAAGTTGATCAAATTAAATATTTAGGATTTATTATTGATAAAGAATTAAAATTTAACTTACATATTGACTATATTTGCAGAAAAATTGGTAAAAAAATTAGCTTTTTTAAAAGAATAAGAAAACAGATATCAGTAATAACGGCAATAAACATATATAATACTATAATTAAACCACATTTCGAATTAGGATCTACAATATTATATTCATGCTGCAGTACACAACAAATAGATCGACTTCAAAAACTTCAAAACAGAGCAATGCGAAGCATACTAAAATGCAATAGATACACTTCAATAAACTTTATGCTTGAATCGTTAAAATGGCTGAACATTAGACAAAGGTTAACACTCAACACTCTAAATTTTATACAGAAAATTAAACGCGGAGAAGCACCAGAATATTTAACAGAACAAATAGTATATGTCAGAGAAGCGCAACCGTACCAGTTAAGAAATATACACAACTTTAGAATTGAGAGAGTACCTTCAACGGCAATGCAGCGATCCCTCTTTTATAAAGGATTGAAACTTTACAATACATTACCAAATTATATAAAAACTGAGAATAACCACAATCAATTTAAAAAGCAAATTTCCCATTTTGTGAAGTATTATGTAAATTAGAGCTTTATAAATCAATTTCAAATTAAGAAGTAACAAATTTTACATATTGTATATAAAAGTATTTTTAATACTAATAAAGATCATTAATTAATTAATTAAAAACTCTGTCAAAAAAAAATTTAAAATTTCATAGAGTTTGTTTTCTTCTTTTGCGTGTGGCATAGATGATATCTGTTGCGCAGATTAGTAATTGGGGTGAAATTAAGTTTTTTTCTGATAAACTAAAAAAAGTATAAATATTAATGAAAGAAATTAATAAAAAATTATAAAATGTTGTTATATTTATGTTGTGCATGAAAAGTCTAAAAAATATTGTTTTGCCTTGTAATTTCAGATCGTACTACAATTCCATTGGAGGCTCCGCAAACAAAAATCAAAACAACTTACGTGGTTTTATTGGTGAGTTAAAATAAATTGTCTATTAAACGTTTTTAAGCCAAATTATTTTATTTTAGGTCCCGGTCAAGATAATGATAATACCATTATACAACTGGACTAGACGTGGCCTGCCGTTACAACGTACACAATAAATTATAATCGCGTCTTAGTCATACAAAATGCCATTACAGCCGGCAGGGATGCTATTATATGTGTATAGAACTCATGTTCCGAATCAAATGAAAATATAAAGCAGTTCAGATGGGACTATAAAAATTTAATGTACGAAAGAAATTTCCACTTAAAACAAATTTTGCGCTAAAAGGAAGAGTGCAATCAAGTAAACCACAATATTCAACTGCCCAAACAATCACTTCTTTTGCCCAGACAAAAAAGGAAAACTTCAAAGAACTGCAATTAGATGAATAGGAAAGAAATTTCATCCAATAAAATACTACAAAAGGAAGGAAGCAATGAGTTCGGTAAGCTTCACTGTTTTATTAATCAAAAAAAAATCTTATTATTTATCATGTCACGAAGTCAAAAAACCGTGCCATGTGGCACTCACTAATCGCATACGTTTTAAGAACAGTTTCCCAATAGTTCTTTGTTGTAATCAAATAACTTGTTATTCTTATTTAATGAAAACAAAAAATTTTTTCTTTTCAGATATCCAATGTAGAATTTATCCCCCAAACCAATAGATAAGTGATGAAAGAAATGCAAAACATGGTTGAAAATCCCCTGGATGGTCACCGATATACAGGCCCTTATATGTAAAAGTATAAAAAATAAGCCTGACTTCTATAGAATAAATACTAAAATAATAATTAATAGCTGGAATATTTTGGGAAAAGTAATGCTGGATATAGTAAACAAATCTTTGTCAACAGGCATGTTTCCCGAAAACTGGAAAATTTCAATGATAACTCCAATTGAGAAGGTGTCAAAAACAAAAAAATGTGAAGAATTCCGTCCCATTAATACGTTGATGACATGCGAAAAAATTTTAGAGAAGGTGGTAAAAGAACAATTAGAGATATATATGGAATCTGAAAAAATATTATCAAAATACCAATCTGGATTTAGAAA